>OY728125.1:0-10000000 GCA_963277665.1 Viscum album
AAAACATAAATTTTATCCCTTAAATATTCCAACTAAACTTGAAAATCTAAATAAGAAATTCTAATACCTAGTCCCAAAACCCTTTACCCGAAACCCTAATCTCTAAACTCTAAAATCTAAAAGGGGAACCATAAACATAGAAACCTATAACCTGTACCCTAAAATAAAAATACTTAACCTCAACCTTAAAACCTCAACCCTATCCCTTAAATCTACCAACTAAAACCAAAAAGCTCAACAAAAAAACCTAAAACCTACTCCCAAAACCCTATACTCGAATCCCTAATTCATAAAGTCCAAAACCCAAAAGCTGAAACCTAATCCCAAAAACATATACCCTATACCAAAACATTAAATAATTAACCCCTAACCTTAAAACATAAACCCTATCCCTTAAATCTACCAACTAAAACCGAAACTCTAAACAAAAAATCCTAAAACCTACTCCCAAAACCCTATACTCGAAACCCTAATTTCGAAACTTGAAAACCCAAAAGTTGAACCCCAATCCTAGAAACATATAACCTATACCCAAATATCAAAATACTTAACCCTTAACCATAAAACCTAAACCATATCCCTTAAATCTACCAACTACACCCGAAAATCTAAACAAAAATTCCTAAAACCAAGTCCAAAAACCCTATACCCGAAACCCTAATCCCTAAACTCTAAAACCTAAAAGCTGAAACCTATACCCAAAAACATATAACATATACCCGAATCTCAAAATATTTATCCCTAAACCTTAAAACTAAAATCCTAAGCCTTTAATCTACCATTTAAACATGAAAAGCTAAACAAACAATCCTATAACCTAGTCTGAAAACCCTATACCCGAACCCCTAATCCTTAAACTCTAAAACGTAAAATCTGAAACCTAAACTCAAAAACCTATACCCTATACCATAATCTCAAAATAATTAACCCTAAATCTTAAACCTAAACCCTATCCCTTAAATCTACCAACTAAACCCAAAACGCTAAACAAAAAAACCTAAAACCTAGTCCCAAAACCCTATACCCGAAACCCTAATTGCTAAACTCTAAAATCTAAAATCAGAACCCTAAACCCAAAAACAAATAAAATATACCATAATATTAAAATAATTATCCATAAACCTTAAAACCTAAACCCTAACCCTTAAATCTACCAACTAAACCCGAAATGCTAAACAAAGAGTCATGAAACCTAGTCCCAAAACACTATACCCGAAACCGTAATCCCAAAATTCTAAAACATAAAATCTGAAAAATAAACCCAAAAACCTATACCCTGTACCCTAATCTCAAAATACTTAACCATAAACCTTAAAACCTAAACCCTATCCCCTAAATCTACCAACTAAACCCGAAAATCTAAACAAAAAAACCTAAAACATAGTCCCAAAACCCTATACCCGAAACCCTAATCCCTAAACTATAAAACCTAAAAGTAGAACCCTTAAACCAAAAAAATATACCATATACCCTAATATCAAAATAATTAACCCTAAACCTTAACAGCTAAGCCCTGTCCTTTTAATATACCAACTAAACCTGAAAATCTAAATAAAAACCCTAAAACCTAGTCCCAAACCCTACACCTGAAACCCTATCCCTAAAATCTAAAACTTAAAAGATAAAACCTAAACCCAAAAACATATAACCTATACTCTAATGTCAAAATAATTAACCCTAAACATTAAAACCTAAACTCTATCCCTTAAATCTACAAACTAAACCAGAAAAACTAAACAAAAAATCCTAAAACCTAGTCCCAAAACCCTATATCCAAGACCCTAATCCCTAAACTCTAAAATCTAAAATTGAACCCTAAACCCAAAAACAAATACCTGATACCATAATAACAAAATAATTAATAGAAAACCTTAAAACCCAAACCCTATCCCTTAAATTTACCAACTAAACCTGAAAATCTAAACAAGAAATCCTAAAACCTAGTCCCGAAACCCTACACCTGAAGCCCTAATCCTTAAACTCTAAAACCTAAAGGCTGAACCCTAATCCCCAAAACATGTAACCTATACACTAATGTGAAAATTATTAACCCTAGACCTTTAAACCAAAACCGTATACCTTAAATCTACCAACTAAACCCGAAAATCTAAAATAAAGAAAATTATAAAACCTTGTCCCGAAACCCTATACCCGATAACCCAATCCCTAAACTATAGAACCTAAAATTTGAAATCTAAATCCAAAAACATATACCCTAGAACCTAATCTCAAAATAATTAAACAAAAACCTCAAAACCTAAATGTTATCCCATAAATATAGCTACTAAACTTGAAAATCTAAATAAACAATTATAAGACCTTGTCCCAAAACCCTTTACCCGAAACCCTAATCCCTGAACTCAAAAATCTAAAAGTGGAACACTAAACACATAATCCTATAACCTGTACCCTAAAATAAAAATACTTAACCCTAAACCTTAAACCCTAAACTCTATCCCTTAAATCTACCAACTAAAAACGAAAAGCTAGACAAAAAAACCTAAAACCTACTCCCAAAACCCTATACTCGAAACCCTAATTCCTTTACTATAAAACCCAAAGCATAACCCTAATCTTAGAAACATATACCATATACAAAAATATCAAAATAATTAACCCTTAACCTTAAAACCTAAACCCTATCCCTTAAATATACCAATTACACCCGAAAAGCTAAACAAAAAATCTGAAAAGCTAGTCCAAAAACCCTATACTTGAAACCCTAATCCCTAAAATCTAAAACCTAAAAGCTGAATAATATACCCCAAAACATATAACATAAAACCTAATCTCAAACTATTTATCCCTAAACCTTTAAACTGAAACCCTAAGCCTTAAATCTATGAACTAAACCTGAAAAGCTAAACAAATAATCCAAAAACCTAGTCCGAAAACCCCATACCCGAACCCCTAATCCCTAAAATCTAAAACGTAAAATCTGAACCCTAAACTCAAAAACCTATACCCTATAACCTAATACCAAAATACATAACCCTAAAACTTAAAACCTAAACCCGATCCCTTAAATATACCAACTAAACCCGAAAATCTAAACAAAAAAACCTAAAACCAAGTCCCAAAACCCTATAACCGAAACCATAGTCCCTAAACTCTAAAACCTAAAAGCATAACCCTAAACCTAGAAACATATACCATATACCCTAATATTAAAATAATTATCCATAAACCTAAAAACCTAAACCCTAACCCTTAAATCTACCAACAAAACCCGAAATGCTAAACAAAGAGTCATGAAACCTAGTCCCAAAACACTATACCCGAAACCCTAATCCCTAAACTCTAAAACATAAAATCTGAAACCTAAACCCAAAAACCTCTACCCTATACCCTAATATCAAAATACTTAACCCTAAACCTTAAAACCTACACCCTATCCCTTAAATCTTCCCACTAAACCCAAAAATCTAAAAAAAACATAAAACCTAGTCCAAAACCCTATACCGGAAAGCCTAATCCCTAAACTATAAAACCTAAAAGTAGAACCCTAAAACCAAAAACATATACCATATACCCTGATCTCAAAAAAATTAACCCTAAACCATAACAGCTAAGCACTATCACTTTTATATAGCAACTAGACCTTGAAATCTGAACAAAAAACCCTAAAACCTAGTCCCAAAACCCTATAACTGAAACCCTAATCCTTAAAATCTAAAACATAAAAGCTGAAAACTAAACCCAAAATCATATAACCTACGCTATAATATAAAAATAATTAACCATAAATATAAAAACCTAAACTCTATCCCATAAATCTACAAACTAAACCAGAAAAGCTAAGAACAAAATCCTAAAACCTAGTCCCAAAACCATATACCCAAAACCCTAATCCCAAAACTCTAAAATATAAAATTGAGCCCTAAACCCAAAAAAATATACCTGATACCCTAATATCAAAATAATTAACCCTAAAACTTAATAATTAAACCCTATATCTTAAATTTAACAACTAAACCCGAAAATCTAAACAATAAATCCTAAAACCTAGTCCCGAAACCCTACACCCGAAGCCCGAATTCCTAAACTCTAAAACCTAAATGCTGAACCATAAACCCAAAAACATGTAAACTATACCCTAATATGAAACTTCTAAACCCAAAACCTTTAAACCTAAACCCTGTACCTTAAATCTACCAACTAAACACGAAAAGCTAAAACAAAAAAAATTATAAAACCTTGTCCCGAAACCCTATACCCGAAAACCCAATCCCTAAACTCTAAAACCTAAAATCTAAAACCAAAATCCAAAAACATATACCCTATACCCTAATCTCAAAATAATTAAACCTAAACCTTAAAACATAAATTTTATCCCTTAAATATTCCAACTAAACTTGAAAATCTAAATAAGAAATTCTAATACCTAGTCCCAAAACCCTTTACCCGAAACCCTAATCTCTAAACTCTAAAATCTAAAAGGGGAACCATAAACATAGAAACCTATAACCTGTACCCTAAAATAAAAATACTTAACCTCAAACCTTAAAACCTCAACCCTATCCCTTAAATCTACCAACTAAAACCAAAAAGCTCAACAAAAAAACCTAAAACCTACTCCCAAAACCCTATACTCGAATCCCTAATTCATAAAGTCCAAAACCCAAAAGCTGAAACCTAATCCCAAAAACATATACCCTATACCAAAACATTAAATAATTAACCCCTAACCTTAAAACATAAACCCTATCCCTTAAATCTACCAACTAAAACCGAAACTCTAAACAAAAAATCCTAAAACCTACTCCCAAAACCCTATACTCGAAACCCTAATTTCGAAACTTGAAAACCCAAAAGTTGAACCCCAATCCTAGAAACATATAACCTATACCCAAATATCAAAATACTTAACCCTTAACCATAAAACCTAAACCATATCCTTAAATCTACCAACTACACCCGAAAATCTAAACAAAAATTCCTAAAACCAAGTCCAAAAACCCTATACCCGAAACCCTAATCCCTAAACTCTAAAACCTAAAAGCTGAAACCTATACCCAAAAACATATAACATATACCCGAATCTCAAAATATTTATCCCTAAACCTTAAAACTAAAATCCTAAGCCTTTAATCTACCATTTAAACATGAAAAGCTAAACAAACAATCCTATAACCTAGTCTGAAAACCCTATACCCGAACCCCTAATCCTTAAACTCTAAAACGTAAAATCTGAAACCTAAACTCAAAAACCTATACCCTATACCATAATCTCAAAATAATTAACCCTAAATCTTAAAACCTAAACCCTATCCCTTAAATCTACCAACTAAACCCAAAACGCTAAACAAAAAAACCTAAAACCTAGTCCCAAAACCCTATACCCGAAACCCTAATTGCTAAACTCTAAAATCTAAAATCAGAACCCTAAACCCAAAAACAAATAAAATATACCATAATATTAAAATAATTATCCATAAACCTTAAAACCTAAACCCTAACCCTTAAATCTACCAACTAAACCCGAAATGCTAAACAAAGAGTCATGAAACCTAGTCCCAAAACACTATACCCGAAACCGTAATCCCAAAATTCTAAAACATAAAATCTGAAAAATAAACCCAAAAACCTATACCCTGTACCCTAATCTCAAAATACTTAACCATAAACCTTAAAACCTAAACCCTATCCCCTAAATCTACCAACTAAACCCGAAAATCTAAACAAAAAAACCTAAAACATAGTCCCAAAACCCTATACCCGAAACCCTAATCCCTAAACTATAAAACCTAAAAGTAGAACCCTTAAACCAAAAAAATATACCATATACCCTAATATCAAAATAATTAACCCTAAACCTTAACAGCTAAGCCCTGTCCTTTTAATATACCAACTAAACCTGAAAATCTAAATAAAAACCCTAAAACCTAGTCCCAAACCCTACACCTGAAACCCTATCCCTAAAATCTAAAACTTAAAAGATAAAACCTAAACCCAAAAACATATAACCTATACTCTAATGTCAAAATAATTAACCCTAAACATTAAAACCTAAACTCTATCCCTTAAATCTACAAACTAAACCAGAAAAACTAAACAAAAAATCCTAAAACCTAGTCCCAAAACCCTATATCCAAGACCCTAATCCCTAAACTCTAAAATCTAAAATTGAACCCTAAACCCAAAAACAAATACCTGATACCATAATAACAAAATGAATTAATAGAAAACCTTAAAACCCAAACCCTATCCCTTAAATTTACCAACTAAACCTGAAAATCTAAACAAGAAATCCTAAAACCTAGTCCCGAAACCCTACACCTGAAGCCCTAATCCTTAAACTCTAAAACCTAAAGGCTGAACCCTAATCCCCAAAACATGTAACCTATACACTAATGTGAAAATTATTAACCCTAGACCTTTAAACCAAAACCGTATACCTTAAATCTACCAACTAAACCCGAAAATCTAAATAAAGAAAATTATAAAACCTTGTCCCGAAACCCTATACCCGATAACCCAATCCCTAAACTATAGAACCTAAAATTTGAAATCTAAATCCAAAAACATATACCCTAGAACCTAATCTCAAAATAATTAAACAAAAACCTCAAAACCTAAATGTTATCCCATAAATATAGCTACTAAACTTGAAAATCTAAATAAACAATTATAAGACCTTGTCCCAAAACCCTTTACCCGAAACCCTAATCCCTGAACTCAAAAATCTAAAAGTGGAACACTAAACACATAATCCTATAACCTGTACCCTAAAATAAAAATACTTAACCCTAAACCTTAAACCCTAAACTCTATCCCTTAAATCTACCAACTAAAAACGAAAAGCTAGACAAAAAAACCTAAAACCTACTCCCAAAACCCTATACTCGAAACCCTAATTCCTTTACTATAAAACCCAAAAGCATAACCCTAATCTTAGAAACATATACCATATACAAAAATATCAAAATAATTAACCCTTAACCTTAAAACCTAAACCCTATCCCTTAAATATACCAATTACACCCGAAAAGCTAAACAAAAAATCTGAAAAGCTAGTCCAAAAACCCTATACTTGAAACCCTAATCCCTAAAATCTAAAACCTAAAAGCTGAATAATATACCCCAAAACATATAACATAAAACCTAATCTCAAACTATTTATCCCTAAACCTTTAAACTGAAACCCTAAGCCTTAAATCTATGAACTAAACCTGAAAAGCTAAACAAATAATCCAAAAACCTAGTCCGAAAACCCATACCCGAACCCCTAATCCCTAAAATCTAAAACGTAAAATCTGAACCCTAAACTCAAAAACCTATACCCTATAACCTAATACCAAAATACATAACCCTAAAACTTAAAACCTAAACCCGATCCCTTAAATATACCAACTAAACCCGAAAATCTAAACAAAAAAACCTAAAACCAAGTCCCAAAACCCTATAACCGAAACCATAGTCCCTAAACTCTAAAACCTAAAAGCATAACCCTAAACCTAGAAACATATACCATATACCCTAATATTAAAATAATTATCCATAAACCTAAAAACCTAAACCCTAACCCTTAAATCTACCAACAAAACCCGAAATGCTAAACAAAGAGTCATGAAACCTAGTCCCAAAACACTATACCCGAAACCCTAATCCCTAAACTCTAAAACATAAAATCTGAAACCTAAACCCAAAAACCTCTACCCTATACCCTAATATCAAAATACTTAACCCTAAACCTTAAAACCTACACCCTATCCCTTAAATCTTCCCACTAAACCCAAAAATCTAAAAAAAACATAAAACCTAGTCCCAAAACCCTATACCGGAAAGCCTAATCCCTAAACTATAAAACCTAAAAGTAGAACCCTAAAACCAAAAACATATACCATATACCCTGATCTCAAAAAAATTAACCCTAAACCATAACAGCTAAGCACTATCACTTTTATATAGCAACTAGACCTTGAAATCTGAACAAAAAACCCTAAAACCTAGTCCCAAAACCCTATAACTGAAACCCTAATCCTTAAAATCTAAAACATAAAAGCTGAAAACTAAACCCAAAATCATATAACCTACGCTATAATATAAAAATAATTAACCATAAATATAAAAACCTAAACTCTATCCCATAAATCTACAAACTAAACCAGAAAAGCTAAGAACAAAATCCTAAAACCTAGTCCCAAAACCATATACCCAAAACCCTAATCCCAAAACTCTAAAATATAAAATTGAGCCCTAAACCCAAAAAAATATACCTGATACCCTAATATCAAAATAATTAACCCTAAAACTTAATAATTAAACCCTATATCTTAAATTTAACAACTAAACCCGAAAATCTAAACAATAAATCCTAAAACCTAGTCCCGAAACCCTACACCCGAAGCCCGAATTCCTAAACTCTAAAACCTAAATGCTGAACCATAAACCCAAAAACATGTAAACTATACCCTAATATGAAACTTCTAAACCCAAAACCTTTAAACCTAAACCCTGTACCTTAAATCTACCAACTAAACACGAAAAGCTAAAACAAAAAAAATTATAAAACCTTGTCCCGAAACCCTATACCCGAAAACCCAATCCCTAAACTCTAAAACCTAAAATCTAAAACCAAAATCCAAAAACATATACCCTATACCCTAATCTCAAAATAATTAAACCTAAACCTTAAAACATAAATTTTATCCCTTAAATATTCCAACTAAACTTGAAAATCTAAATAAGAAATTCTAATACCTAGTCCCAAAACCCTTTACCCGAAACCCTAATCTCTAAACTCTAAAATCTAAAAGGGGAACCATAAACATAGAAACCTATAACCTGTACCCTAAAATAAAAATACTTAACCTCAAACCTTAAAACCTCAACCCTATCCCTTAAATCTACCAACTAAAACCAAAAAGCTCAACAAAAAAACCTAAAACCTACTCCCAAAACCCTATACTCGAATCCCTAATTCATAAAGTCCAAAACCCAAAAGCTGAAACCTAATCCCAAAAACATATACCCTATACCAAAACATTAAATAATTAACCCCTAACCTTAAAACATAAACCCTATCCCTTAAATCTACCAACTAAAACCGAAACTCTAAACAAAAAATCCTAAAACCTACTCCCAAAACCCTATACTCGAAACCCTAATTTCGAAACTTGAAAACCCAAAAGTTGAACCCCAATCCTAGAAACATATAACCTATACCCAAATATCAAAATACTTAACCCTTAACCATAAAACCTAAACCATATCCCTTAAATCTACCAACTACACCCGAAAATCTAAACAAAAATTCCTAAAACCAAGTCCAAAAACCCTATACCCGAAACCCTAATCCCTAAACTCTAAAACCTAAAAGCTGAAACCTATACCCAAAAACATATAACATATACCCGAATCTCAAAATATTTATCCCTAAACCTTAAAACTAAAATCCTAAGCCTTTAATCTACCATTTAAACATGAAAAGCTAAACAAACAATCCTATAACCTAGTCTGAAAACCCTATACCCGAACCCCTAATCCTTAAACTCTAAAACGTAAAATCTGAAACCTAAACTCAAAAACCTATACCCTATACCATAATCTCAAAATAATTAACCCTAAATCTTAAAACCTAAACCCTATCCCTTAAATCTACCAACTAAACCCAAAACGCTAAACAAAAAAACCTAAAACCTAGTCCCAAAACCCTATACCCGAAACCCTAATTGCTAAACTCTAAAATCTAAAATCAGAACCCTAAACCCAAAAACAAATAAAATATACCATAATATTAAAATAATTATCCATAAACCTTAAAACCTAAACCCTAACCCTTAAATCTACCAACTAAACCCGAAATGCTAAACAAAGAGTCATGAAACCTAGTCCCAAAACACTATACCCGAAACCGTAATCCCAAAATTCTAAAACATAAAATCTGAAAAATAAACCCAAAAACCTATACCCTGTACCCTAATCTCAAAATACTTAACCATAAACCTTAAAACCTAAACCCTATCCCCTAAATCTACCAACTAAACCCGAAAATCTAAACAAAAAAACCTAAAACATAGTCCCAAAACCCTATACCCGAAACCCTAATCCCTAAACTATAAAACCTAAAAGTAGAACCCTTAAACCAAAAAAATATACCATATACCCTAATATCAAAATAATTAACCCTAAACCTTAACAGCTAAGCCCTGTCCTTTTAATATACCAACTAAACCTGAAAATCTAAATAAAAACCCTAAAACCTAGTCCCAAACCCTACACCTGAAACCCTATCCCTAAAATCTAAAACTTAAAAGATAAAACCTAAACCCAAAAACATATAACCTATACTCTAATGTCAAAATAATTAACCCTAAACATTAAAACCTAAACTCTATCCCTTAAATCTACAAACTAAACCAGAAAAACTAAACAAAAAATCCTAAAACCTAGTCCCAAAACCCTATATCCAAGACCCTAATCCCTAAACTCTAAAATCTAAAATTGAACCCTAAACCCAAAAACAAATACCTGATACCATAATAACAAAATAATTAATAGAAAACCTTAAAACCCAAACCCTATCCCTTAAATTTACCAACTAAACCTGAAAATCTAAACAAGAAATCCTAAAACCTAGTCCCGAAACCCTACACCTGAAGCCCTAATCCTTAAACTCTAAAACCTAAAGGCTGAACCCTAATCCCCAAAACATGTAACCTATACACTAATGTGAAAATTATTAACCCTAGACCTTTAAACCAAAACCGTATACCTTAAATCTACCAACTAAACCCGAAAATCTAAAATAAAGAAAATTATAAAACCTTGTCCCGAAACCCTATACCCGATAACCCAATCCCTAAACTATAGAACCTAAAATTTGAAATCTAAATCCAAAAACATATACCCTAGAACCTAATCTCAAAATAATTAAACAAAAACCTCAAAACCTAAATGTTATCCCATAAATATAGCTACTAAACTTGAAAATCTAAATAAACAATTATAAGACCTTGTCCCAAAACCCTTTACCCGAAACCCTAATCCCTGAACTCAAAAATCTAAAAGTGGAACACTAAACACATAATCCTATAACCTGTACCCTAAAATAAAAATACTTAACCCTAAACCTTAAACCCTAAACTCTATCCCTTAAATCTACCAACTAAAAACGAAAAGCTAGACAAAAAAACCTAAAACCTACTCCCAAAACCCTATACTCGAAACCCTAATTCCTTTACTATAAAACCCAAAAGCATAACCCTAATCTTAGAAACATATACCATATACAAAAATATCAAAATAATTAACCCTTAACCTTAAAACCTAAACCCTATCCCTTAAATATACCAATTACACCCGAAAAGCTAAACAAAAAATCTGAAAAGCTAGTCCAAAAACCCTATACTTGAAACCCTAATCCCTAAAATCTAAAACCTAAAAGCTGAATAATATACCCCAAAACATATAACATAAAACCTAATCTCAAACTATTTATCCCTAAACCTTTAAACTGAAACCCTAAGCCTTAAATCTATGAACTAAACCTGAAAAGCTAAACAAATAATCCAAAAACCTAGTCCGAAAACCCCATACCCGAACCCCTAATCCCTAAAATCTAAAACGTAAAATCTGAACCCTAAACTCAAAAACCTATACCCTATAACCTAATACCAAAATACATAACCCTAAAACTTAAAACCTAAACCCGATCCCTTAAATATACCAACTAAACCCGAAAATCTAAACAAAAAAACCTAAAACCAAGTCCCAAAACCCTATAACCGAAACCATAGTCCCTAAACTCTAAAACCTAAAAGCATAACCCTAAACCTAGAAACATATACCATATACCCTAATATTAAAATAATTATCCATAAACCTAAAAACCTAAACCCTAACCCTTAAATCTACCAACAAAACCCGAAATGCTAAACAAAGAGTCATGAAACCTAGTCCCAAAACACTATACCCGAAACCCTAATCCCTAAACTCTAAAACATAAAATCTGAAACCTAAACCCAAAAACCTCTACCCTATACCCTAATATCAAAATACTTAACCCTAAACCTTAAAACCTACACCCTATCCCTTAAATCTTCCCACTAAACCCAAAAATCTAAAAAAAACATAAAACCTAGTCCCAAAACCCTATACCGGAAAGCCTAATCCCTAAACTATAAAACCTAAAAGTAGAACCCTAAAACCAAAAACATATACCATATACCCTGATCTCAAAAAAATTAACCCTAAACCATAACAGCTAAGCACTATCACTTTTATATAGCAACTAGACCTTGAAATCTGAACAAAAAACCCTAAAACCTAGTCCCAAAACCCTATAACTGAAACCCTAATCCTTAAAATCTAAAACATAAAAGCTGAAAACTAAACCCAAAATCATATAACCTACGCTATAATATAAAAATAATTAACCATAAATATAAAAACCTAAACTCTATCCCATAAATCTACAAACTAAACCAGAAAAGCTAAGAACAAAATCCTAAAACCTAGTCCCAAAACCATATACCCAAAACCCTAATCCCAAAACTCTAAAATATAAAATTGAGCCCTAAACCCAAAAAAATATACCTGATACCCTAATATCAAAATAATTAACCCTAAAACTTAATAATTAAACCCTATATCTTAAATTTAACAACTAAACCCGAAAATCTAAACAATAAATCCTAAAACCTAGTCCCGAAACCCTACACCCGAAGCCCGAATTCCTAAACTCTAAAACCTAAATGCTGAACCATAAACCCAAAAACATGTAAACTATACCCTAATATGAAACTTCTAAACCCAAAACCTTTAAACCTAAACCCTGTACCTTAAATCTACCAACTAAACACGAAAAGCTAAAACAAAAAAAATTATAAAACCTTGTCCCGAAACCCTATACCCGAAAACCCAATCCCTAAACTCTAAAACCTAAAATCTAAAACCAAAATCCAAAAACATATACCCTATACCCTAATCTCAAAATAATTAAACCTAAACCTTAAAACATAAATTTTATCCCTTAAATATTCCAACTAAACTTGAAAATCTAAATAAGAAATTCTAATACCTAGTCCCAAAACCCTTTACCCGAAACCCTAATCTCTAAACTCTAAAATCTAAAAGGGGAACCATAAACATAGAAACCTATAACCTGTACCCTAAAATAAAAATACTTAACCTCAAACCTTAAAACCTCAACCCTATCCCTTAAATCTACCAACTAAAACCAAAAAGCTCAACAAAAAAACCTAAAACCTACTCCCAAAACCCTATACTCGAATCCCTAATTCATAAAGTCCAAAACCCAAAAGCTGAAACCTAATCCCAAAAACATATACCCTATACCAAAACATTAAATAATTAACCCCTAACCTTAAAACATAAACCCTATCCCTTAAATCTACCAACTAAAACCGAAACTCTAAACAAAAAATCCTAAAACCTACTCCCAAAACCCTATACTCGAAACCCTAATTTCGAAACTTGAAAACCCAAAAGTTGAACCCCAATCCTAGAAACATATAACCTATACCCAAATATCAAAATACTTAACCCTTAACCATAAAACCTAAACCATATCCCTTAAATCTACCAACTACACCCGAAAATCTAAACAAAAATTCCTAAAACCAAGTCCAAAAACCCTATACCCGAAACCCTAATCCCTAAACTCTAAAACCTAAAAGCTGAAACCTATACCCAAAAACATATAACATATACCCGAATCTCAAAATATTTATCCCTAAACCTTAAAACTAAAATCCTAAGCCTTTAATCTACCATTTAAACATGAAAAGCTAAACAAACAATCCTATAACCTAGTCTGAAAACCCTATACCCGAACCCCTAATCCTTAAACTCTAAAACGTAAAATCTGAAACCTAAACTCAAAAACCTATACCCTATACCATAATCTCAAAATAATTAACCCTAAATCTTAAAACCTAAACCCTATCCCTTAAATCTACCAACTAAACCCAAAACGCTAAACAAAAAAACCTAAAACCTAGTCCCAAAACCCTATACCCGAAACCCTAATTGCTAAACTCTAAAATCTAAAATCAGAACCCTAAACCCAAAAACAAATAAAATATACCATAATATTAAAATAATTATCCATAAACCTTAAAACCTAAACCCTAACCCTTAAATCTACCAACTAAACCCGAAATGCTAAACAAAGAGTCATGAAACCTAGTCCCAAAACACTATACCCGAAACCGTAATCCCAAAATTCTAAAACATAAAATCTGAAAAATAAACCCAAAAACCTATACCCTGTACCCTAATCTCAAAATACTTAACCATAAACCTTAAAACCTAAACCCTATCCCCTAAATCTACCAACTAAACCCGAAAATCTAAACAAAAAAACCTAAAACATAGTCCCAAAACCCTATACCCGAAACCCTAATCCCTAAACTATAAAACCTAAAAGTAGAACCCTTAAACCAAAAAAATATACCATATACCCTAATATCAAAATAATTAACCCTAAACCTTAACAGCTAAGCCCTGTCCTTTTAATATACCAACTAAACCTGAAAATCTAAATAAAAACCCTAAAACCTAGTCCCAAACCCTACACCTGAAACCCTATCCCTAAAATCTAAAACTTAAAAGATAAAACCTAAACCCAAAAACATATAACCTATACTCTAATGTCAAAATAATTAACCCTAAACATTAAAACCTAAACTCTATCCCTTAAATCTACAAACTAAACCAGAAAAACTAAACAAAAAATCCTAAAACCTAGTCCCAAAACCCTATATCCAAGACCCTAATCCCTAAACTCTAAAATCTAAAATTGAACCCTAAACCCAAAAACAAATACCTGATACCATAATAACAAAATAATTAATAGAAAACCTTAAAACCCAAACCCTATCCCTTAAATTTACCAACTAAACCTGAAAATCTAAACAAGAAATCCTAAAACCTAGTCCCGAAACCCTACACCTGAAGCCCTAATCCTTAAACTCTAAAACCTAAAGGCTGAACCCTAATCCCCAAAACATGTAACCTATACACTAATGTGAAAATTATTAACCCTAGACCTTTAAACCAAAACCGTATACCTTAAATCTACCAACTAAACCCGAAAATCTAAAATAAAGAAAATTATAAAACCTTGTCCCGAAACCCTATACCCGATAACCCAATCCCTAAACTATAGAACCTAAAATTTGAAATCTAAATCCAAAAACATATACCCTAGAACCTAATCTCAAAATAATTAAACAAAAACCTCAAAACCTAAATGTTATCCCATAAATATAGCTACTAAACTTGAAAATCTAAATAAACAATTATAAGACCTTGTCCCAAAACCCTTTACCCGAAACCCTAATCCCTGAACTCAAAAATCTAAAAGTGGAACACTAAACACATAATCCTATAACCTGTACCCTAAAATAAAAATACTTAACCCTAAACCTTAAACCCTAAACTCTATCCCTTAAATCTACCAACTAAAAACGAAAAGCTAGACAAAAAAACCTAAAACCTACTCCCAAAACCCTATACTCGAAACCCTAATTCCTTTACTATAAAACCCAAAAGCATAACCCTAATCTTAGAAACATATACCATATACAAAAATATCAAAATAATTAACCCTTAACCTTAAAACCTAAACCCTATCCCTTAAATATACCAATTACACCCGAAAAGCTAAACAAAAAATCTGAAAAGCTAGTCCAAAAACCCTATACTTGAAACCCTAATCCCTAAAATCTAAAACCTAAAAGCTGAATAATATACCCCAAAACATATAACATAAAACCTAATCTCAAACTATTTATCCCTAAACCTTTAAACTGAAACCCTAAGCCTTAAATCTATGAACTAAACCTGAAAAGCTAAACAAATAATCCAAAAACCTAGTCCGAAAACCCCATACCCGAACCCCTAATCCCTAAAATCTAAAACGTAAAATCTGAACCCTAAACTCAAAAACCTATACCCTATAACCTAATACCAAAATACATAACCCTAAAACTTAAAACCTAAACCCGATCCCTTAAATATACCAACTAAACCCGAAAATCTAAACAAAAAAACCTAAAACCAAGTCCCAAAACCCTATAACCGAAACCATAGTCCCTAAACTCTAAAACCTAAAAGCATAACCCTAAACCTAGAAACATATACCATATACCCTAATATTAAAATAATTATCCATAAACCTAAAAACCTAAACCCTAACCCTTAAATCTACCAACAAAACCCGAAATGCTAAACAAAGAGTCATGAAACCTAGTCCCAAAACACTATACCCGAAACCCTAATCCCTAAACTCTAAAACATAAAATCTGAAACCTAAACCCAAAAACCTCTACCCTATACCCTAATATCAAAATACTTAACCCTAAACCTTAAAACCTACACCCTATCCCTTAAATCTTCCCACTAAACCCAAAAATCTAAAAAAAACATAAAACCTAGTCCCAAAACCCTATACCGGAAAGCCTAATCCCTAAACTATAAAACCTAAAAGTAGAACCCTAAAACCAAAAACATATACCATATACCCTGATCTCAAAAAAATTAACCCTAAACCATAACAGCTAAGCACTATCACTTTTATATAGCAACTAGACCTTGAAATCTGAACAAAAAACCCTAAAACCTAGTCCCAAAACCCTATAACTGAAACCCTAATCCTTAAAATCTAAAACATAAAAGCTGAAAACTAAACCCAAAATCATATAACCTACGCTATAATATAAAAATAATTAACCATAAATATAAAAACCTAAACTCTATCCCATAAATCTACAAACTAAACCAGAAAAGCTAAGAACAAAATCCTAAAACCTAGTCCCAAAACCATATACCCAAAACCCTAATCCCAAAACTCTAAAATATAAAATTGAGCCCTAAACCCAAAAAAATATACCTGATACCCTAATATCAAAATAATTAACCCTAAAACTTAATAATTAAACCCTATATCTTAAATTTAACAACTAAACCCGAAAATCTAAACAATAAATCCTAAAACCTAGTCCCGAAACCCTACACCCGAAGCCCGAATTCCTAAACTCTAAAACCTAAATGCTGAACCATAAACCCAAAAACATGTAAACTATACCCTAATATGAAACTTCTAAACCCAAAACCTTTAAACCTAAACCCTGTACCTTAAATCTACCAACTAAACACGAAAAGCTAAAACAAAAAAAATTATAAAACCTTGTCCCGAAACCCTATACCCGAAAACCCAATCCCTAAACTCTAAAACCTAAAATCTAAAACCAAAATCCAAAAACATATACCCTATACCCTAATCTCAAAATAATTAAACCTAAACCTTAAAACATAAATTTTATCCCTTAAATATTCCAACTAAACTTGAAAATCTAAATAAGAAATTCTAATACCTAGTCCCAAAACCCTTTACCCGAAACCCTAATCTCTAAACTCTAAAATCTAAAAGGGGAACCATAAACATAGAAACCTATAACCTGTACCCTAAAATAAAAATACTTAACCTCAAACCTTAAAACCTCAACCCTATCCCTTAAATCTACCAACTAAAACCAAAAAGCTCAACAAAAAAACCTAAAACCTACTCCCAAAACCCTATACTCGAATCCCTAATTCATAAAGTCCAAAACCCAAAAGCTGAAACCTAATCCCAAAAACATATACCCTATACCAAAACATTAAATAATTAACCCCTAACCTTAAAACATAAACCCTATCCCTTAAATCTACCAACTAAAACCGAAACTCTAAACAAAAAATCCTAAAACCTACTCCCAAAACCCTATACTCGAAACCCTAATTTCGAAACTTGAAAACCCAAAAGTTGAACCCCAATCCTAGAAACATATAACCTATACCCAAATATCAAAATACTTAACCCTTAACCATAAAACCTAAACCATATCCCTTAAATCTACCAACTACACCCGAAAATCTAAACAAAAATTCCTAAAACCAAGTCCAAAAACCCTATACCCGAAACCCTAATCCCTAAACTCTAAAACCTAAAAGCTGAAACCTATACCCAAAAACATATAACATATACCCGAATCTCAAAATATTTATCCCTAAACCTTAAAACTAAAATCCTAAGCCTTTAATCTACCATTTAAACATGAAAAGCTAAACAAACAATCCTATAACCTAGTCTGAAAACCCTATACCCGAACCCCTAATCCTTAAACTCTAAAACGTAAAATCTGAAACCTAAACTCAAAAACCTATACCCTATACCATAATCTCAAAATAATTAACCCTAAATCTTAAAACCTAAACCCTATCCCTTAAATCTACCAACTAAACCCAAAACGCTAAACAAAAAAACCTAAAACCTAGTCCCAAAACCCTATACCCGAAACCCTAATTGCTAAACTCTAAAATCTAAAATCAGAACCCTAAACCCAAAAACAAATAAAATATACCATAATATTAAAATAATTATCCATAAACCTTAAAACCTAAACCCTAACCCTTAAATCTACCAACTAAACCCGAAATGCTAAACAAAGAGTCATGAAACCTAGTCCCAAAACACTATACCCGAAACCGTAATCCCAAAATTCTAAAACATAAAATCTGAAAAATAAACCCAAAAACCTATACCCTGTACCCTAATCTCAAAATACTTAACCATAAACCTTAAAACCTAAACCCTATCCCCTAAATCTACCAACTAAACCCGAAAATCTAAACAAAAAAACCTAAAACATAGTCCCAAAACCCTATACCCGAAACCCTAATCCCTAAACTATAAAACCTAAAAGTAGAACCCTTAAACCAAAAAAATATACCATATACCCTAATATCAAAATAATTAACCCTAAACCTTAACAGCTAAGCCCTGTCCTTTTAATATACCAACTAAACCTGAAAATCTAAATAAAAACCCTAAAACCTAGTCCCAAACCCTACACCTGAAACCCTATCCCTAAAATCTAAAACTTAAAAGATAAAACCTAAACCCAAAAACATATAACCTATACTCTAATGTCAAAATAATTAACCCTAAACATTAAAACCTAAACTCTATCCCTTAAATCTACAAACTAAACCAGAAAAACTAAACAAAAAATCCTAAAACCTAGTCCCAAAACCCTATATCCAAGACCCTAATCCCTAAACTCTAAAATCTAAAATTGAACCCTAAACCCAAAAACAAATACCTGATACCATAATAACAAAATAATTAATAGAAAACCTTAAAACCCAAACCCTATCCCTTAAATTTACCAACTAAACCTGAAAATCTAAACAAGAAATCCTAAAACCTAGTCCCGAAACCCTACACCTGAATCCCTAATCCTTAAACTCTAAAACCTAAAGGCTGAACCCTAATCCCCAAAACATGTAACCTATACACTAATGTGAAAATTATTAACCCTAGACCTTTAAACCAAAACCGTATACCTTAAATCTACCAACTAAACCCGAAAATCTAAAATAAAGAAAATTATAAAACCTTGTCCCGAAACCCTATACCCGATAACCCAATCCCTAAACTATAGAACCTAAAATTTGAAATCTAAATCCAAAAACATATACCCTAGAACCTAATCTCAAAATAATTAAACAAAAACCTCAAAACCTAAATGTTATCCCATAAATATAGCTACTAAACTTGAAAATCTAAATAAACAATTATAAGACCTTGTCCCAAAACCCTTTACCCGAAACCCTAATCCCTGAACTCAAAAATCTAAAAGTGGAACACTAAACACATAATCCTATAACCTGTACCCTAAAATAAAAATACTTAACCCTAAACCTTAAACCCTAAACTCTATCCCTTAAATCTACCAACTAAAAACGAAAAGCTAGACAAAAAAACCTAAAACCTACTCCCAAAACCCTATACTCGAAACCCTAATTCCTTTACTATAAAACCCAAAAGCATAACCCTAATCTTAGAAACATATACCATATACAAAAATATCAAAATAATTAACCCTTAACCTTAAAACCTAAACCCTATCCCTTAAATATACCAATTACACCCGAAAAGCTAAACAAAAAATCTGAAAAGCTAGTCCAAAAACCCTATACTTGAAACCCTAATCCCTAAAATCTAAAACCTAAAAGCTGAATAATATACCCCAAAACATATAACATAAAACCTAATCTCAAACTATTTATCCCTAAACCTTTAAACTGAAACCCTAAGCCTTAAATCTATGAACTAAACCTGAAAAGCTAAACAAATAATCCAAAAACCTAGTCCGAAAACCCCATACCCGAACCCCTAATCCCTAAAATCTAAAACGTAAAATCTGAACCCTAAACTCAAAAACCTATACCCTATAACCTAATACCAAAATACATAACCCTAAAACTTAAAACCTAAACCCGATCCCTTAAATATACCAACTAAACCCGAAAATCTAAACAAAAAAACCTAAAACCAAGTCCCAAAACCCTATAACCGAAACCATAGTCCCTAAACTCTAAAACCTAAAAGCATAACCCTAAACCTAGAAACATATACCATATACCCTAATATTAAAATAATTATCCATAAACCTAAAAACCTAAACCCTAACCCTTAAATCTACCAACAAAACCCGAAATGCTAAACAAAGAGTCATGAAACCTAGTCCCAAAACACTATACCCGAAACCCTAATCCCTAAACTCTAAAACATAAAATCTGAAACCTAAACCCAAAAACCTCTACCCTATACCCTAATATCAAAATACTTAACCCTAAACCTTAAAACCTACACCCTATCCCTTAAATCTTCCCACTAAACCCAAAAATCTAAAAAAAACATAAAACCTAGTCCCAAAACCCTATACCGGAAAGCCTAATCCCTAAACTATAAAACCTAAAAGTAGAACCCTAAAACCAAAAACATATACCATATACCCTGATCTCAAAAAAATTAACCCTAAACCATAACAGCTAAGCACTATCACTTTTATATAGCAACTAGACCTTGAAATCTGAACAAAAAACCCTAAAACCTAGTCCCAAAACCCTATAACTGAAACCCTAATCCTTAAAATCTAAAACATAAAAGCTGAAAACTAAACCCAAAATCATATAACCTACGCTATAATATAAAAATAATTAACCATAAATATAAAAACCTAAACTCTATCCCATAAATCTACAAACTAAACCAGAAAAGCTAAGAACAAAATCCTAAAACCTAGTCCCAAAACCATATACCCAAAACCCTAATCCCAAAACTCTAAAATATAAAATTGAGCCCTAAACCCAAAAAAATATACCTGATACCCTAATATCAAAATAATTAACCCTAAAACTTAATAATTAAACCCTATATCTTAAATTTAACAACTAAACCCGAAAATCTAAACAATAAATCCTAAAACCTAGTCCCGAAACCCTACACCCGAAGCCCGAATTCCTAAACTCTAAAACCTAAATGCTGAACCATAAACCCAAAAACATGTAAACTATACCCTAATATGAAACTTCTAAACCCAAAACCTTTAAACCTAAACCCTGTACCTTAAATCTACCAACTAAACACGAAAAGCTAAAACAAAAAAAATTATAAAACCTTGTCCCGAAACCCTATACCCGAAAACCCAATCCCTAAACTCTAAAACCTAAAATCTAAAACCAAAATCCAAAAACATATACCCTATACCCTAATCTCAAAATAATTAAACCTAAACCTTAAAACATAAATTTTATCCCTTAAATATTCCAACTAAACTTGAAAATCTAAATAAGAAATTCTAATACCTAGTCCCAAAACCCTTTACCCGAAACCCTAATCTCTAAACTCTAAAATCTAAAAGGGGAACCATAAACATAGAAACCTATAACCTGTACCCTAAAATAAAAATACTTAACCTCAAACCTTAAAACCTCAACCCTATCCCTTAAATCTACCAACTAAAACCAAAAAGCTCAACAAAAAAACCTAAAACCTACTCCCAAAACCCTATACTCGAATCCCTAATTCATAAAGTCCAAAACCCAAAAGCTGAAACCTAATCCCAAAAACATATACCCTATACCAAAACATTAAATAATTAACCCCTAACCTTAAAACATAAACCCTATCCCTTAAATCTACCAACTAAAACCGAAACTCTAAACAAAAAATCCTAAAACCTACTCCCAAAACCCTATACTCGAAACCCTAATTTCGAAACTTGAAAACCCAAAAGTTGAACCCCAATCCTAGAAACATATAACCTATACCCAAATATCAAAATACTTAACCCTTAACCATAAAACCTAAACCATATCCCTTAAATCTACCAACTACACCCGAAAATCTAAACAAAAATTCCTAAAACCAAGTCCAAAAACCCTATACCCGAAACCCTAATCCCTAAACTCTAAAACCTAAAAGCTGAAACCTATACCCAAAAACATATAACATATACCCGAATCTCAAAATATTTATCCCTAAACCTTAAAACTAAAATCCTAAGCCTTTAATCTACCATTTAAACATGAAAAGCTAAACAAACAATCCTATAACCTAGTCTGAAAACCCTATACCCGAACCCCTAATCCTTAAACTCTAAAACGTAAAATCTGAAACCTAAACTCAAAAACCTATACCCTATACCATAATCTCAAAATAATTAACCCTAAATCTTAAAACCTAAACCCTATCCCTTAAATCTACCAACTAAACCCAAAACGCTAAACAAAAAAACCTAAAACCTAGTCCCAAAACCCTATACCCGAAACCCTAATTGCTAAACTCTAAAATCTAAAATCAGAACCCTAAACCCAAAAACAAATAAAATATACCATAATATTAAAATAATTATCCATAAACCTTAAAACCTAAACCCTAACCCTTAAATCTACCAACTAAACCCGAAATGCTAAACAAAGAGTCATGAAACCTAGTCCCAAAACACTATACCCGAAACCGTAATCCCAAAATTCTAAAACATAAAATCTGAAAAATAAACCCAAAAACCTATACCCTGTACCCTAATCTCAAAATACTTAACCATAAACCTTAAAACCTAAACCCTATCCCCTAAATCTACCAACTAAACCCGAAAATCTAAACAAAAAAACCTAAAACATAGTCCCAAAACCCTATACCCGAAACCCTAATCCCTAAACTATAAAACCTAAAAGTAGAACCCTTAAACCAAAAAAATATACCATATACCCTAATATCAAAATAATTAACCCTAAACCTTAACAGCTAAGCCCTGTCCTTTTAATATACCAACTAAACCTGAAAATCTAAATAAAAACCCTAAAACCTAGTCCCAAACCCTACACCTGAAACCCTATCCCTAAAATCTAAAACTTAAAAGATAAAACCTAAACCCAAAAACATATAACCTATACTCTAATGTCAAAATAATTAACCCTAAACATTAAAACCTAAACTCTATCCCTTAAATCTACAAACTAAACCAGAAAAACTAAACAAAAAATCCTAAAACCTAGTCCCAAAACCCTATTATCCAAGACCCTAATCCCTAAACTCTAAAATCTAAAATTGAACCCTAAACCCAAAAACAAATACCTGATACCATAATAACAAAATAATTAATAGAAAACCTTAAAACCCAAACCCTATCCCTTAAATTTACCAACTAAACCTGAAAATCTAAACAAGAAATCCTAAAACCTAGTCCCGAAACCCTACACCTGAAGCCCTAATCCTTAAACTCTAAAACCTAAAGGCTGAACCCTAATCCCCAAAACATGTAACCTATACACTAATGTGAAAATTATTAACCCTAGACCTTTAAACCAAAACCGTATACCTTAAATCTACCAACTAAACCCGAAAATCTAAAATAAAGAAAATTATAAAACCTTGTCCCGAAACCCTATACCCGATAACCCAATCCCTAAACTATAGAACCTAAAATTTGAAATCTAAATCCAAAAACATATACCCTAGAACCTAATCTCAAAATAATTAAACAAAAACCTCAAAACCTAAATGTTATCCCATAAATATAGCTACTAAACTTGAAAATCTAAATAAACAATTATAAGACCTTGTCCCAAAACCCTTTACCCGAAACCCTAATCCCTGAACTCAAAAATCTAAAAGTGGAACACTAAACACATAATCCTATAACCTGTACCCTAAAATAAAAATACTTAACCCTAAACCTTAAACCCTAAACTCTATCCCTTAAATCTACCAACTAAAAACGAAAAGCTAGACAAAAAAACCTAAAACCTACTCCCAAAACCCTATACTCGAAACCCTAATTCCTTTACTATAAAACCCAAAAGCATAACCCTAATCTTAGAAACATATACCATATACAAAAATATCAAAATAATTAACCCTTAACCTTAAAACCTAAACCCTATCCCTTAAATATACCAATTACACCCGAAAAGCTAAACAAAAAATCTGAAAAGCTAGTCCAAAAACCCTATACTTGAAACCCTAATCCCTAAAATCTAAAACCTAAAAGCTGAATAATATACCCCAAAACATATAACATAAAACCTAATCTCAAACTATTTATCCCTAAACCTTTAAACTGAAACCCTAAGCCTTAAATCTATGAACTAAACCTGAAAAGCTAAACAAATAATCCAAAAACCTAGTCCGAAAACCCCATACCCGAACCCCTAATCCCTAAAATCTAAAACGTAAAATCTGAACCCTAAACTCAAAAACCTATACCCTATAACCTAATACCAAAATACATAACCCTAAAACTTAAAACCTAAACCCGATCCCTTAAATATACCAACTAAACCCGAAAATCTAAACAAAAAAACCTAAAACCAAGTCCCAAAACCCTATAACCGAAACCATAGTCCCTAAACTCTAAAACCTAAAAGCATAACCCTAAACCTAGAAACATATACCATATACCCTAATATTAAAATAATTATCCATAAACCTAAAAACCTAAACCCTAACCCTTAAATCTACCAACAAAACCCGAAATGCTAAACAAAGAGTCATGAAACCTAGTCCCAAAACACTATACCCGAAACCCTAATCCCTAAACTCTAAAACATAAAATCTGAAACCTAAACCCAAAAACCTCTACCCTATACCCTAATATCAAAATACTTAACCCTAAACCTTAAAACCTACACCCTATCCCTTAAATCTTCCCACTAAACCCAAAAATCTAAAAAAAACATAAAACCTAGTCCCAAAACCCTATACCGGAAAGCCTAATCCCTAAACTATAAAACCTAAAAGTAGAACCCTAAAACCAAAAACATATACCATATACCCTGATCTCAAAAAAATTAACCCTAAACCATAACAGCTAAGCACTATCACTTTTATATAGCAACTAGACCTTGAAATCTGAACAAAAAACCCTAAAACCTAGTCCCAAAACCCTATAACTGAAACCCTAATCCTTAAAATCTAAAACATAAAAGCTGAAAACTAAACCCAAAATCATATAACCTACGCTATAATATAAAAATAATTAACCATAAATATAAAAACCTAAACTCTATCCCATAAATCTACAAACTAAACCAGAAAAGCTAAGAACAAAATCCTAAAACCTAGTCCCAAAACCATATACCCAAAACCCTAATCCCAAAACTCTAAAATATAAAATTGAGCCCTAAACCCAAAAAAATATACCTGATACCCTAATATCAAAATAATTAACCCTAAAACTTAATAATTAAACCCTATATCTTAAATTTAACAACTAAACCCGAAAATCTAAACAATAAATCCTAAAACCTAGTCCCGAAACCCTACACCCGAAGCCCGAATTCCTAAACTCTAAAACCTAAATGCTGAACCATAAACCCAAAAACATGTAAACTATACCCTAATATGAAACTTCTAAACCCAAAACCTTTAAACCTAAACCCTGTACCTTAAATCTACCAACTAAACACGAAAAGCTAAAACAAAAAAAATTATAAAACCTTGTCCCGAAACCCTATACCCGAAAACCCAATCCCTAAACTCTAAAACCTAAAATCTAAAACCAAAATCCAAAAACATATACCCTATACCCTAATCTCAAAATAATTAAACCTAAACCTTAAAACATAAATTTTATCCCTTAAATATTCCAACTAAACTTGAAAATCTAAATAAGAAATTCTAATACCTAGTCCCAAAACCCTTTACCCGAAACCCTAATCTCTAAACTCTAAAATCTAAAAGGGGAACCATAAACATAGAAACCTATAACCTGTACCCTAAAATAAAAATACTTAACCTCAAACCTTAAAACCTCAACCCTATCCCTTAAATCTACCAACTAAAACCAAAAAGCTCAACAAAAAAACCTAAAACCTACTCCCAAAACCCTATACTCGAATCCCTAATTCATAAAGTCCAAAACCCAAAAGCTGAAACCTAATCCCAAAAACATATACCCTATACCAAAACATTAAATAATTAACCCCTAACCTTAAAACATAAACCCTATCCCTTAAATCTACCAACTAAAACCGAAACTCTAAACAAAAAATCCTAAAACCTACTCCCAAAACCCTATACTCGAAACCCTAATTTCGAAACTTGAAAACCCAAAAGTTGAACCCCAATCCTAGAAACATATAACCTATACCCAAATATCAAAATACTTAACCCTTAACCATAAAACCTAAACCATATCCCTTAAATCTACCAACTACACCCGAAAATCTAAACAAAAATTCCTAAAACCAAGTCCAAAAACCCTATACCCGAAACCCTAATCCCTAAACTCTAAAACCTAAAAGCTGAAACCTATACCCAAAAACATATAACATATACCCGAATCTCAAAATATTTATCCCTAAACCTTAAAACTAAAATCCTAAGCCTTTAATCTACCATTTAAACATGAAAAGCTAAACAAACAATCCTATAACCTAGTCTGAAAACCCTATACCCGAACCCCTAATCCTTAAACTCTAAAACGTAAAATCTGAAACCTAAACTCAAAAACCTATACCCTATACCATAATCTCAAAATAATTAACCCTAAATCTTAAAACCTAAACCCTATCCCTTAAATCTACCAACTAAACCCAAAACGCTAAACAAAAAAACCTAAAACCTAGTCCCAAAACCCTATACCCGAAACCCTAATTGCTAAACTCTAAAATCTAAAATCAGAACCCTAAACCCAAAAACAAATAAAATATACCATAATATTAAAATAATTATCCATAAACCTTAAAACCTAAACCCTAACCCTTAAATCTACCAACTAAACCCGAAATGCTAAACAAAGAGTCATGAAACCTAGTCCCAAAACACTATACCCGAAACCGTAATCCCAAAATTCTAAAACATAAAATCTGAAAAATAAACCCAAAAACCTATACCCTGTACCCTAATCTCAAAATACTTAACCATAAACCTTAAAACCTAAACCCTATCCCCTAAATCTACCAACTAAACCCGAAAATCTAAACAAAAAAACCTAAAACATAGTCCCAAAACCCTATACCCGAAACCCTAATCCCTAAACTATAAAACCTAAAAGTAGAACCCTTAAACCAAAAAAATATACCATATACCCTAATATCAAAATAATTAACCCTAAACCTTAACAGCTAAGCCCTGTCCTTTTAATATACCAACTAAACCTGAAAATCTAAATAAAAACCCTAAAACCTAGTCCCAAACCCTACACCTGAAACCCTATCCCTAAAATCTAAAACTTAAAAGATAAAACCTAAACCCAAAAACATATAACCTATACTCTAATGTCAAAATAATTAACCCTAAACATTAAAACCTAAACTCTATCCCTTAAATCTACAAACTAAACCAGAAAAACTAAACAAAAAATCCTAAAACCTAGTCCCAAAACCCTATATCCAAGACCCTAATCCCTAAACTCTAAAATCTAAAATTGAACCCTAAACCCAAAAACAAATACCTGATACCATAATAACAAAATAATTAATAGAAAACCTTAAAACCCAAACCCTATCCCTTAAATTTACCAACTAAACCTGAAAATCTAAACAAGAAATCCTAAAACCTAGTCCCGAAACCCTACACCTGAAGCCCTAATCCTTAAACTCTAAAACCTAAAGGCTGAACCCTAATCCCCAAAACATGTAACCTATACACTAATGTGAAAATTATTAACCCTAGACCTTTAAACCAAAACCGTATACCTTAAATCTACCAACTAAACCCGAAAATCTAAAATAAAGAAAATTATAAAACCTTGTCCCGAAACCCTATACCCGATAACCCAATCCCTAAACTATAGAACCTAAAATTTGAAATCTAAATCCAAAAACATATACCCTAGAACCTAATCTCAAAATAATTAAACAAAAACCTCAAAACCTAAATGTTATCCCATAAATATAGCTACTAAACTTGAAAATCTAAATAAACAATTATAAGACCTTGTCCCAAAACCCTTTACCCGAAACCCTAATCCCTGAACTCAAAAATCTAAAAGTGGAACACTAAACACATAATCCTATAACCTGTACCCTAAAATAAAAATACTTAACCCTAAACCTTAAACCCTAAACTCTATCCCTTAAATCTACCAACTAAAAACGAAAAGCTAGACAAAAAAACCTAAAACCTACTCCCAAAACCCTATACTCGAAAC
Organism: Viscum album; assembly: GCA_963277665.1. Taxonomy (NCBI): domain Eukaryota; kingdom Viridiplantae; phylum Streptophyta; class Magnoliopsida; order Santalales; family Viscaceae; genus Viscum; species Viscum album. Next base: position 28,458 of record OY728125.1, read on the forward strand.
CCTAATTCCTTTACTATAAAACCCAAAAGCATAACCCTAATCTTAGAAACATATACCATATACAAAAATATCAAAATAATTAACCCTTAACCTTAAAACCTAAACCCTATCCCTTAAATATACCAATTACACCCGAAAAGCTAAACAAAAAATCTGAAAAGCTAGTCCAAAAACCCTATACTTGAAACCCTAATCCCTAAAATCTAAAACCTAAAAGCTGAATAATATACCCCAAAACATATAACATAAAACCTAATCTCAAACTATTTATCCCTAAACCTTTAAACTGAAACCCTAAGCCTTAAATCTATGAACTAAACCTGAAAAGCTAAACAAATAATCCAAAAACCTAGTCCGAAAACCCCATACCCGAACCCCTAATCCCTAAAATCTAAAACGTAAAATCTGAACCCTAAACTCAAAAACCTATACCCTATAACCTAATACCAAAATACATAACCCTAAAACTTAAAACCTAAACCCGATCCCTTAAATATACCAACTAAACCCGAAAATCTAAACAAAAAAACCTAAAACCAAGTCCCAAAACCCTATAACCGAAACCATAGTCCCTAAACTCTAAAACCTAAAAGCATAACCCTAAACCTAGAAACATATACCATATACCCTAATATTAAAATAATTATCCATAAACCTAAAAACCTAAACCCTAACCCTTAAATCTACCAACAAAACCCGAAATGCTAAACAAAGAGTCATGAAACCTAGTCCCAAAACACTATACCCGAAACCCTAATCCCTAAACTCTAAAACATAAAATCTGAAACCTAAACCCAAAAACCTCTACCCTATACCCTAATATCAAAATACTTAACCCTAAACCTTAAAACCTACACCCTATCCCTTAAATCTTCCCACTAAACCCAAAAATCTAAAAAAAACATAAAACCTAGTCCCAAAACCCTATACCGGAAAGCCTAATCCCTAAACTATAAAACCTAAAAGTAGAACCCTAAAACCAAAAACATATACCATATACCCTGATCTCAAAAAAATTAACCCTAAACCATAACAGCTAAGCACTATCACTTTTATATAGCAACTAGACCTTGAAATCTGAACAAAAAACCCTAAAACCTAGTCCCAAAACCCTATAACTGAAACCCTAATCCTTAAAATCTAAAACATAAAAGCTGAAAACTAAACCCAAAATCATATAACCTACGCTATAATATAAAAATAATTAACCATAAATATAAAAACCTAAACTCTATCCCATAAATCTACAAACTAAACCAGAAAAGCTAAGAACAAAATCCTAAAACCTAGTCCCAAAACCATATACCCAAAACCCTAATCCCAAAACTCTAAAATATAAAATTGAGCCCTAAACCCAAAAAAATATACCTGATACCCTAATATCAAAATAATTAACCCTAAAACTTAATAATTAAACCCTATATCTTAAATTTAACAACTAAACCCGAAAATCTAAACAATAAATCCTAAAACCTAGTCCCGAAACCCTACACCCGAAGCCCGAATTCCTAAACTCTAAAACCTAAATGCTGAACCATAAACCCAAAAACATGTAAACTATACCCTAATATGAAACTTCTAAACCCAAAACCTTTAAACCTAAACCCTGTACCTTAAATCTACCAACTAAACACGAAAAGCTAAAACAAAAAAAATTATAAAACCTTGTCCCGAAACCCTATACCCGAAAACCCAATCCCTAAACTCTAAAACCTAAAATCTAAAACCAAAATCCAAAAACATATACCCTATACCCTAATCTCAAAATAATTAAACCTAAACCTTAAAACATAAATTTTATCCCTTAAATATTCCAACTAAACTTGAAAATCTAAATAAGAAATTCTAATACCTAGTCCCAAAACCCTTTACCCGAAACCCTAATCTCTAAACTCTAAAATCTAAAAGGGGAACCATAAACATAGAAACCTATAACCTGTACCCTAAAATAAAAATACTTAACCTCAAACCTTAAAACCTCAACCCTATCCCTTAAATCTACCAACTAAAACCAAAAAGCTCAACAAAAAAACCTAAAACCTACTCCCAAAACCCTATACTCGAATCCCTAATTCATAAAGTCCAAAACCCAAAAGCTGAAACCTAATCCCAAAAACATATACCCTATACCAAAACATTAAATAATTAACCCCTAACCTTAAAACATAAACCCTATCCCTTAAATCTACCAACTAAAACCGAAACTCTAAACAAAAAATCCTAAAACCTACTCCCAAAACCCTATACTCGAAACCCTAATTTCGAAACTTGAAAACCCAAAAGTTGAACCCCAATCCTAGAAACATATAACCTATACCCAAATATCAAAATACTTAACCCTTAACCATAAAACCTAAACCATATCCCTTAAATCTACCAACTACACCCGAAAATCTAAACAAAAATTCCTAAAACCAAGTCCAAAAACCCTATACCCGAAACCCTAATCCCTAAACTCTAAAACCTAAAAGCTGAAACCTATACCCAAAAACATATAACATATACCCGAATCTCAAAATATTTATCCCTAAACCTTAAAACTAAAATCCTAAGCCTTTAATCTACCATTTAAACATGAAAAGCTAAACAAACAATCCTATAACCTAGTCTGAAAACCCTATACCCGAACCCCTAATCCTTAAACTCTAAAACGTAAAATCTGAAACCTAAACTCAAAAACCTATACCCTATACCATAATCTCAAAATAATTAACCCTAAATCTTAAAACCTAAACCCTATCCCTTAAATCTACCAACTAAACCCAAAACGCTAAACAAAAAAACCTAAAACCTAGTCCCAAAACCCTATACCCGAAACCCTAATTGCTAAACTCTAAAATCTAAAATCAGAACCCTAAACCCAAAAACAAATAAAATATACCATAATATTAAAATAATTATCCATAAACCTTAAAACCTAAACCCTAACCCTTAAATCTACCAACTAAACCCGAAATGCTAAACAAAGAGTCATGAAACCTAGTCCCAAAACACTATACCCGAAACCGTAATCCCAAAATTCTAAAACATAAAATCTGAAAAATAAACCCAAAAACCTATACCCTGTACCCTAATCTCAAAATACTTAACCATAAACCTTAAAACCTAAACCCTATCCCCTAAATCTACCAACTAAACCCGAAAATCTAAACAAAAAAACCTAAAACATAGTCCCAAAACCCTATACCCGAAACCCTAATCCCTAAACTATAAAACCTAAAAGTAGAACCCTTAAACCAAAAAAATATACCATATACCCTAATATCAAAATAATTAACCCTAAACCTTAACAGCTAAGCCCTGTCCTTTTAATATACCAACTAAACCTGAAAATCTAAATAAAAACCCTAAAACCTAGTCCCAAACCCTACACCTGAAACCCTATCCCTAAAATCTAAAACTTAAAAGATAAAACCTAAACCCAAAAACATATAACCTATACTCTAATGTCAAAATAATTAACCCTAAACATTAAAACCTAAACTCTATCCCTTAAATCTACAAACTAAACCAGAAAAACTAAACAAAAAATCCTAAAACCTAGTCCCAAAACCCTATATCCAAGACCCTAATCCCTAAACTCTAAAATCTAAAATTGAACCCTAAACCCAAAAACAAATACCTGATACCATAATAACAAAATAATTAATAGAAAACCTTAAAACCCAAACCCTATCCCTTAAATTTACCAACTAAACCTGAAAATCTAAACAAGAAATCCTAAAACCTAGTCCCGAAACCCTACACCTGAAGCCCTAATCCTTAAACTCTAAAACCTAAAGGCTGAACCCTAATCCCCAAAACATGTAACCTATACACTAATGTGAAAATTATTAACCCTAGACCTTTAAACCAAAACCGTATACCTTAAATCTACCAACTAAACCCGAAAATCTAAAATAAAGAAAATTATAAAACCTTGTCCCGAAACCCTATACCCGATAACCCAATCCCTAAACTATAGAACCTAAAATTTGAAATCTAAATCCAAAAACATATACCCTAGAACCTAATCTCAAAATAATTAAACAAAAACCTCAAAACCTAAATGTTATCCCATAAATATAGCTACTAAACTTGAAAATCTAAATAAACAATTATAAGACCTTGTCCCAAAACCCTTTACCCGAAACCCTAATCCCTGAACTCAAAAATCTAAAAGTGGAACACTAAACACATAATCCTATAACCTGTACCCTAAAATAAAAATACTTAACCCTAAACCTTAAACCCTAAACTCTATCCCTTAAATCTACCAACTAAAAACGAAAAGCTAGACAAAAAAACCTAAAACCTACTCCCAAAACCCTATACTCGAAACCCTAATTCCTTTACTATAAAACCCAAAAGCATAACCCTAATCTTAGAAACATATACCATATACAAAAATATCAAAATAATTAACCCTTAACCTTAAAACCTAAACCCTATCCCTTAAATATACCAATTACACCCGAAAAGCTAAACAAAAAATCTGAAAAGCTAGTCCAAAAACCCTATACTTGAAACCCTAATCCCTAAAATCTAAAACCTAAAAGCTGAATAATATACCCCAAAACATATAACATAAAACCTAATCTCAAACTATTTATCCCTAAACCTTTAAACTGAAACCGTAAGCCTTAAATCTATGAACTAAACCTGAAAAGCTAAACAAATAATCCAAAAACCTAGTCCGAAAACCCCATACCCGAACCCCTAATCCCTAAAATCTAAAACGTAAAATCTGAACCCTAAACTCAAAAACCTATACCCTATAACCTAATACCAAAATACATAACCCTAAAACTTAAAACCTAAACCCGATCCCTTAAATATACCAACTAAACCCGAAAATCTAAACAAAAAAACCTAAAACCAAGTCCCAAAACCCTATAACCGAAACCATAGTCCCTAAACTCTAAAACCTAAAAGCAGAACCCTAAACCTAGAAACATATACCATATACCCTAATATTAAAATAATTATCCATAAACCTAAAAACCTAAACCCTAACCCTTAAATCTACCAACAAAACCCGAAATGCTAAACAAAGAGTCATGAAACCTAGTCCCAAAACACTATACCCGAAACCCTAATCCCTAAACTCTAAAACATAAAATCTGAAACCTAAACCCAAAAACCTCTACCCTATACCCTAATATCAAAATACTTAACCCTAAACCTTAAAACCTACACCCTATCCCTTAAATCTTCCCACTAAACCCAAAAATCTAAAAAAAACATAAAACCTAGTCCCAAAACCCTATACCGGAAAGCCTAATCCCTAAACTATAAAACCTAAAAGTAGAACCCTAAAACCAAAAACATATACCATATACCCTGATCTCAAAAAAATTAACCCTAAACCATAACAGCTAAGCACTATCACTTTTATATAGCAACTAGACCTTGAAATCTGAACAAAAAACCCTAAAACCTAGTCCCAAAACCCTATAACTGAAACCCTAATCCTTAAAATCTAAAACATAAAAGCTGAAAACTAAACCCAAAATCATATAACCTACGCTATAATATAAAAATAATTAACCATAAATATAAAAACCTAAACTCTATCCCATAAATCTACAAACTAAACCAGAAAAGCTAAGAACAAAATCCTAAAACCTAGTCCCAAAACCATATACCCAAAACCCTAATCCCAAAACTCTAAAATATAAAATTGAGCCCTAAACCCAAAAAAATATACCTGATACCCTAATATCAAAATAATTAACCCTAAAACTTAATAATTAAACCCTATATCTTAAATTTAACAACTAAACCCGAAAATCTAAACAATAAATCCTAAAACCTAGTCCCGAAACCCTACACCCGAAGCCCGAATTCCTAAACTCTAAAACCTAAATGCTGAACCATAAACCCAAAAACATGTAAACTATACCCTAATATGAAACTTCTAAACCCAAAACCTTTAAACCTAAACCCTGTACCTTAAATCTACCAACTAAACACGAAAAGCTAAAACAAAAAAAATTATAAAACCTTGTCCCGAAACCCTATACCCGAAAACCCAATCCCTAAACTCTAAAACCTAAAATCTAAAACCAAAATCCAAAAACATATACCCTATACCCTAATCTCAAAATAATTAAACCTAAACCTTAAAACATAAATTTTATCCCTTAAATATTCCAACTAAACTTGAAAATCTAAATAAGAAATTCTAATACCTAGTCCCAAAACCCTTTACCCGAAACCCTAATCTCTAAACTCTAAAATCTAAAAGGGGAACCATAAACATAGAAACCTATAACCTGTACCCTAAAATAAAAATACTTAACCTCAAACCTTAAAACCTCAACCCTATCCCTTAAATCTACCAACTAAAACCAAAAAGCTCAACAAAAAAACCTAAAACCTACTCCCAAAACCCTATACTCGAATCCCTAATTCATAAAGTCCAAAACCCAAAAGCTGAAACCTAATCCCAAAAACATATACCCTATACCAAAACATTAAATAATTAACCCCTAACCTTAAAACATAAACCCTATCCCTTAAATCTACCAACTAAAACCGAAACTCTAAACAAAAAATCCTAAAACCTACTCCCAAAACCCTATACTCGAAACCCTAATTTCGAAACTTGAAAACCCAAAAGTTGAACCCCAATCCTAGAAACATATAACCTATACCCAAATATCAAAATACTTAACCCTTAACCATAAAACCTAAACCATATCCCTTAAATCTACCAACTACACCCGAAAATCTAAACAAAAATTCCTAAAACCAAGTCCAAAAACCCTATACCCGAAACCCTAATCCCTAAACTCTAAAACCTAAAAGCTGAAACCTATACCCAAAAACATATAACATATACCCGAATCTCAAAATATTTATCCCTAAACCTTAAAACTAAAATCCTAAGCCTTTAATCTACCATTTAAACATGAAAAGCTAAACAAACAATCCTATAACCTAGTCTGAAAACCCTATACCCGAACCCCTAATCCTTAAACTCTAAAACGTAAAATCTGAAACCTAAACTCAAAAACCTATACCCTATACCATAATCTCAAAATAATTAACCCTAAATCTTAAAACCTAAACCCTATCCCTTAAATCTACCAACTAAACCCAAAACGCTAAACAAAAAAACCTAAAACCTAGTCCCAAAACCCTATACCCGAAACCCTAATTGCTAAACTCTAAAATCTAAAATCAGAACCCTAAACCCAAAAACAAATAAAATATACCATAATATTAAAATAATTATCCATAAACCTTAAAACCTAAACCCTAACCCTTAAATCTACCAACTAAACCCGAAATGCTAAACAAAGAGTCATGAAACCTAGTCCCAAAACACTATACCCGAAACCGTAATCCCAAAATTCTAAAACATAAAATCTGAAAAATAAACCCAAAAACCTATACCCTGTACCCTAATCTCAAAATACTTAACCATAAACCTTAAAACCTAAACCCTATCCCCTAAATCTACCAACTAAACCCGAAAATCTAAACAAAAAAACCTAAAACATAGTCCCAAAACCCTATACCCGAAACCCTAATCCCTAAACTATAAAACCTAAAAGTAGAACCCTTAAACCAAAAAAATATACCATATACCCTAATATCAAAATAATTAACCCTAAACCTTAACAGCTAAGCCCTGTCCTTTTAATATACCAACTAAACCTGAAAATCTAAATAAAAACCCTAAAACCTAGTCCCAAACCCTACACCTGAAACCCTATCCCTAAAATCTAAAACTTAAAAGATAAAACCTAAACCCAAAAACATATAACCTATACTCTAATGTCAAAATAATTAACCCTAAACATTAAAACCTAAACTCTATCCCTTAAATCTACAAACTAAACCAGAAAAACTAAACAAAAAATCCTAAAACCTAGTCCCAAAACCCTATATCCAAGACCCTAATCCCTAAACTCTAAAATCTAAAATTGAACCCTAAACCCAAAAACAAATACCTGATACCATAATAACAAAATAATTAATAGAAAACCTTAAAACCCAAACCCTATCCCTTAAATTTACCAACTAAACCTGAAAATCTAAACAAGAAATCCTAAAACCTAGTCCCGAAACCCTACACCTGAAGCCCTAATCCTTAAACTCTAAAACCTAAAGGCTGAACCCTAATCCCCAAAACATGTAACCTATACACTAATGTGAAAATTATTAACCCTAGACCTTTAAACCAAAACCGTATACCTTAAATCTACCAACTAAACCCGAAAATCTAAAATAAAGAAAATTATAAAACCTTGTCCCGAAACCCTATACCCGATAACCCAATCCCTAAACTATAGAACCTAAAATTTGAAATCTAAATCCAAAAACATATACCCTAGAACCTAATCTCAAAATAATTAAACAAAAACCTCAAAACCTAAATGTTATCCCATAAATATAGCTACTAAACTTGAAAATCTAAATAAACAATTATAAGACCTTGTCCCAAAACCCTTTACCCGAAACCCTAATCCCTGAACTCAAAAATCTAAAAGTGGAACACTAAACACATAATCCTATAACCTGTACCCTAAAATAAAAATACTTAACCCTAAACCTTAAACCCTAAACTCTATCCCTTAAATCTACCAACTAAAAACGAAAAGCTAGACAAAAAAACCTAAAACCTACTCCCAAAACCCTATACTCGAAACCCTAATTCCTTTACTATAAAACCCAAAAGCATAACCCTAATCTTAGAAACATATACCATATACAAAAATATCAAAATAATTAACCCTTAACCTTAAAACCTAAACCCTATCCCTTAAATATACCAATTACACCCGAAAAGCTAAACAAAAAATCTGAAAAGCTAGTCCAAAAACCCTATACTTGAAACCCTAATCCCTAAAATCTAAAACCTAAAAGCTGAATAATATACCCCAAAACATATAACATAAAACCTAATCTCAAACTATTTATCCCTAAACCTTTAAACTGAAACCCTAAGCCTTAAATCTATGAACTAAACCTGAAAAGCTAAACAAATAATCCAAAAACCTAGTCCGAAAACCCCATACCCGAACCCCTAATCCCTAAAATCTAAAACGTAAAATCTGAACCCTAAACTCAAAAACCTATACCCTATAACCTAATACCAAAATACATAACCCTAAAACTTAAAACCTAAACCCGATCCCTTAAATATACCAACTAAACCCGAAAATCTAAACAAAAAAACCTAAAACCAAGTCCCAAAACCCTATAACCGAAACCATAGTCCCTAAACTCTAAAACCTAAAAGCATAACCCTAAACCTAGAAACATATACCATATACCCTAATATTAAAATAATTATCCATAAACCTAAAAACCTAAACCCTAACCCTTAAATCTACCAACAAAACCCGAAATGCTAAACAAAGAGTCATGAAACCTAGTCCCAAAACACTATACCCGAAACCCTAATCCCTAAACTCTAAAACATAAAATCTGAAACCTAAACCCAAAAACCTCTACCCTATACCCTAATATCAAAATACTTAACCCTAAACCTTAAAACCTACACCCTATCCCTTAAATCTTCCCACTAAACCCAAAAATCTAAAAAAAACATAAAACCTAGTCCCAAAACCCTATACCGGAAAGCCTAATCCCTAAACTATAAAACCTAAAAGTAGAACCCTAAAACCAAAAACATATACCATATACCCTGATCTCAAAAAAATTAACCCTAAACCATAACAGCTAAGCACTATCACTTTTATATAGCAACTAGACCTTGAAATCTGAACAAAAAACCCTAAAACCTAGTCCCAAAACCCTATAACTGAAACCCTAATCCTTAAAATCTAAAACATAAAAGCTGAAAACTAAACCCAAAATCATATAACCTACGCTATAATATAAAAATAATTAACCATAAATATAAAAACCTAAACTCTATCCCATAAATCTACAAACTAAACCAGAAAAGCTAAGAACAAAATCCTAAAACCTAGTCCCAAAACCATATACCCAAAACCCTAATCCCAAAACTCTAAAATATAAAATTGAGCCCTAAACCCAAAAAAATATACCTGATACCCTAATATCAAAATAATTAACCCTAAAACTTAATAATTAAACCCTATATCTTAAATTTAACAACTAAACCCGAAAATCTAAACAATAAATCCTAAAACCTAGTCCCGAAACCCTACACCCGAAGCCCGAATTCCTAAACTCTAAAACCTAAATGCTGAACCATAAACCCAAAAACATGTAAACTATACCCTAATATGAAACTTCTAAACCCAAAACCTTTAAACCTAAACCCTGTACCTTAAATCTACCAACTAAACACGAAAAGCTAAAACAAAAAAAATTATAAAACCTTGTCCCGAAACCCTATACCCGAAAACCCAATCCCTAAACTCTAAAACCTAAAATCTAAAACCAAAATCCAAAAACATATACCCTATACCCTAATCTCAAAATAATTAAACCTAAACCTTAAAACATAAATTTTATCCCTTAAATATTCCAACTAAACTTGAAAATCTAAATAAGAAATTCTAATACCTAGTCCCAAAACCCTTTACCCGAAACCCTAATCTCTAAACTCTAAAATCTAAAAGGGGAACCATAAACATAGAAACCTATAACCTGTACCCTAAAATAAAAATACTTAACCTCAAACCTTAAAACCTCAACCCTATCCCTTAAATCTACCAACTAAAACCAAAAAGCTCAACAAAAAAACCTAAAACCTACTCCCAAAACCCTATACTCGAATCCCTAATTCATAAAGTCCAAAACCCAAAAGCTGAAACCTAATCCCAAAAACATATACCCTATACCAAAACATTAAATAATTAACCCCTAACCTTAAAACATAAACCCTATCCCTTAAATCTACCAACTAAAACCGAAACTCTAAACAAAAAATCCTAAAACCTACTCCCAAAACCCTATACTCGAAACCCTAATTTCGAAACTTGAAAACCCAAAAGTTGAACCCCAATCCTAGAAACATATAACCTATACCCAAATATCAAAATACTTAACCCTTAACCATAAAACCTAAACCATATCCCTTAAATCTACCAACTACACCCGAAAATCTAAACAAAAATTCCTAAAACCAAGTCCAAAAACCCTATACCCGAAACCCTAATCCCTAAACTCTAAAACCTAAAAGCTGAAACCTATACCCAAAAACATATAACATATACCCGAATCTCAAAATATTTATCCCTAAACCTTAAAACTAAAATCCTAAGCCTTTAATCTACCATTTAAACATGAAAAGCTAAACAAACAATCCTATAACCTAGTCTGAAAACCCTATACCCGAACCCCTAATCCTTAAACTCTAAAACGTAAAATCTGAAACCTAAACTCAAAAACCTATACCCTATACCATAATCTCAAAATAATTAACCCTAAATCTTAAAACCTAAACCCTATCCCTTAAATCTACCAACTAAACCCAAAACGCTAAACAAAAAAACCTAAAACCTAGTCCCAAAACCCTATACCCGAAACCCTAATTGCTAAACTCTAAAATCTAAAATCAGAACCCTAAACCCAAAAACAAATAAAATATACCATAATATTAAAATAATTATCCATAAACCTTAAAACCTAAACCCTAACCCTTAAATCTACCAACTAAACCCGAAATGCTAAACAAAGAGTCATGAAACCTAGTCCCAAAACACTATACCCGAAACCGTAATCCCAAAATTCTAAAACATAAAATCTGAAAAATAAACCCAAAAACCTATACCCTGTACCCTAATCTCAAAATACTTAACCATAAACCTTAAAACCTAAACCCTATCCCCTAAATCTACCAACTAAACCCGAAAATCTAAACAAAAAAACCTAAAACATAGTCCCAAAACCCTATACCCGAAACCCTAATCCCTAAACTATAAAACCTAAAAGTAGAACCCTTAAACCAAAAAAATATACCATATACCCTAATATCAAAATAATTAACCCTAAACCTTAACAGCTAAGCCCTGTCCTTTTAATATACCAACTAAACCTGAAAATCTAAATAAAAACCCTAAAACCTAGTCCCAAACCCTACACCTGAAACCCTATCCCTAAAATCTAAAACTTAAAAGATAAAACCTAAACCCAAAAACATATAACCTATACTCTAATGTCAAAATAATTAACCCTAAACATTAAAACCTAAACTCTATCCCTTAAATCTACAAACTAAACCAGAAAAACTAAACAAAAAATCCTAAAACCTAGTCCCAAAACCCTATATCCAAGACCCTAATCCCTAAACTCTAAAATCTAAAATTGAACCCTAAACCCAAAAACAAATACCTGATACCATAATAACAAAATAATTAATAGAAAACCTTAAAACCCAAACCCTATCCCTTAAATTTACCAACTAAACCTGAAAATCTAAACAAGAAATCCTAAAACCTAGTCCCGAAACCCTACACCTGAAGCCCTAATCCTTAAACTCTAAAACCTAAAGGCTGAACCCTAATCCCCAAAACATGTAACCTATACACTAATGTGAAAATTATTAACCCTAGACCTTTAAACCAAAACCGTATACCTTAAATCTACCAACTAAACCCGAAAATCTAAAATAAAGAAAATTATAAAACCTTGTCCCGAAACCCTATACCCGATAACCCAATCCCTAAACTATAGAACCTAAAATTTGAAATCTAAATCCAAAAACATATACCCTAGAACCTAATCTCAAAATAATTAAACAAAAACCTCAAAACCTAAATGTTATCCCATAAATATAGCTACTAAACTTGAAAATCTAAATAAACAATTATAAGACCTTGTCCCAAAACCCTTTACCCGAAACCCTAATCCCTGAACTCAAAAATCTAAAAGTGGAACACTAAACACATAATCCTATAACCTGTACCCTAAAATAAAAATACTTAACCCTAAACCTTAAACCCTAAACTCTATCCCTTAAATCTACCAACTAAAAACGAAAAGCTAGACAAAAAAACCTAAAACCTACTCCCAAAACCCTATACTCGAAACCCTAATTCCTTTACTATAAAACCCAAAAGCATAACCCTAATCTTAGAAACATATACCATATACAAAAATATCAAAATAATTAACCCTTAACCTTAAAACCTAAACCCTATCCCTTAAATATACCAATTACACCCGAAAAGCTAAACAAAAAATCTGAAAAGCTAGTCCAAAAACCCTATACTTGAAACCCTAATCCCTAAAATCTAAAACCTAAAAGCTGAATAATATACCCCAAAACATATAACATAAAACCTAATCTCAAACTATTTATCCCTAAACCTTTAAACTGAAACCCTAAGCCTTAAATCTATGAACTAAACCTGAAAAGCTAAACAAATAATCCAAAAACCTAGTCCGAAAACCCCATACCCGAACCCCTAATCCCTAAAATCTAAAACGTAAAATCTGAACCCTAAACTCAAAAACCTATACCCTATAACCTAATACCAAAATACATAACCCTAAAACTTAAAACCTAAACCCGATCCCTTAAATATACCAACTAAACCCGAAAATCTAAACAAAAAAACCTAAAACCAAGTCCCAAAACCCTATAACCGAAACCATAGTCCCTAAACTCTAAAACCTAAAAGCATAACCCTAAACCTAGAAACATATACCATATACCCTAATATTAAAATAATTATCCATAAACCTAAAAACCTAAACCCTAACCCTTAAATCTACCAACAAAACCCGAAATGCTAAACAAAGAGTCATGAAACCTAGTCCCAAAACACTATACCCGAAACCCTAATCCCTAAACTCTAAAACATAAAATCTGAAACCTAAACCCAAAAACCTCTACCCTATACCCTAATATCAAAATACTTAACCCTAAACCTTAAAACCTACACCCTATCCCTTAAATCTTCCCACTAAACCCAAAAATCTAAAAAAAACATAAAACCTAGTCCCAAAACCCTATACCGGAAAGCCTAATCCCTAAACTATAAAACCTAAAAGTAGAACCCTAAAACCAAAAACATATACCATATACCCTGATCTCAAAAAAATTAACCCTAAACCATAACAGCTAAGCACTATCACTTTTATATAGCAACTAGACCTTGAAATCTGAACAAAAAACCCTAAAACCTAGTCCCAAAACCCTATAACTGAAACCCTAATCCTTAAAATCTAAAACATAAAAGCTGAAAACTAAACCCAAAATCATATAACCTACGCTATAATATAAAAATAATTAACCATAAATATAAAAACCTAAACTCTATCCCATAAATCTACAAACTAAACCAGAAAAGCTAAGAACAAAATCCTAAAACCTAGTCCCAAAACCATATACCCAAAACCCTAATCCCAAAACTCTAAAATATAAAATTGAGCCCTAAACCCAAAAAAATATACCTGATACCCTAATATCAAAATAATTAACCCTAAAACTTAATAATTAAACCCTATATCTTAAATTTAACAACTAAACCCGAAAATCTAAACAATAAATCCTAAAACCTAGTCCCGAAACCCTACACCCGAAGCCCGAATTCCTAAACTCTAAAACCTAAATGCTGAACCATAAACCCAAAAACATGTAAACTATACCCTAATATGAAACTTCTAAACCCAAAACCTTTAAACCTAAACCCTGTACCTTAAATCTACCAACTAAACACGAAAAGCTAAAACAAAAAAAATTATAAAACCTTGTCCCGAAACCCTATACCCGAAAACCCAATCCCTAAACTCTAAAACCTAAAATCTAAAACCAAAATCCAAAAACATATACCCTATACCCTAATCTCAAAATAATTAAACCTAAACCTTAAAACATAAATTTTATCCCTTAAATATTCCAACTAAACTTGAAAATCTAAATAAGAAATTCTAATACCTAGTCCCAAAACCCTTTACCCGAAACCCTAATCTCTAAACTCTAAAATCTAAAAGGGGAACCATAAACATAGAAACCTATAACCTGTACCCTAAAATAAAAATACTTAACCTCAAACCTTAAAACCTCAACCCTATCCCTTAAATCTACCAACTAAAACCAAAAAGCTCAACAAAAAAACCTAAAACCTACTCCCAAAACCCTATACTCGAATCCCTAATTCATAAAGTCCAAAACCCAAAAGCTGAAACCTAATCCCAAAAACATATACCCTATACCAAAACATTAAATAATTAACCCCTAACCTTAAAACATAAACCCTATCCCTTAAATCTACCAACTAAAACCGAAACTCTAAACAAAAAATCCTAAAACCTACTCCCAAAACCCTATACTCGAAACCCTAATTTCGAAACTTGAAAACCCAAAAGTTGAACCCCAATCCTAGAAACATATAACCTATACCCAAATATCAAAATACTTAACCCTTAACCATAAAACCTAAACCATATCCCTTAAATCTACCAACTACACCCGAAAATCTAAACAAAAATTCCTAAAACCAAGTCCAAAAACCCTATACCCGAAACCCTAATCCCTAAACTCTAAAACCTAAAAGCTGAAACCTATACCCAAAAACATATAACATATACCCGAATCTCAAAATATTTATCCCTAAACCTTAAAACTAAAATCCTAAGCCTTTAATCTACCATTTAAACATGAAAAGCTAAACAAACAATCCTATAACCTAGTCTGAAAACCCTATACCCGAACCCCTAATCCTTAAACTCTAAAACGTAAAATCTGAAACCTAAACTCAAAAACCTATACCCTATACCATAATCTCAAAATAATTAACCCTAAATCTTAAAACCTAAACCCTATCCCTTAAATCTACCAACTAAACCCAAAACGCTAAACAAAAAAACCTAAAACCTAGTCCCAAAACCCTATACCCGAAACCCTAATTGCTAAACTCTAAAATCTAAAATCAGAACCCTAAACCCAAAAACAAATAAAATATACCATAATATTAAAATAATTATCCATAAACCTTAAAACCTAAACCCTAACCCTTAAATCTACCAACTAAACCCGAAATGCTAAACAAAGAGTCATGAAACCTAGTCCCAAAACACTATACCCGAAACCGTAATCCCAAAATTCTAAAACATAAAATCTGAAAAATAAACCCAAAAACCTATACCCTGTACCCTAATCTCAAAATACTTAACCATAAACCTTAAAACCTAAACCCTATCCCCTAAATCTACCAACTAAACCCGAAAATCTAAACAAAAAAACCTAAAACATAGTCCCAAAACCCTATACCCGAAACCCTAATCCCTAAACTATAAAACCTAAAAGTAGAACCCTTAAACCAAAAAAATATACCATATACCCTAATATCAAAATAATTAACCCTAAACCTTAACAGCTAAGCCCTGTCCTTTTAATATACCAACTAAACCTGAAAATCTAAATAAAAACCCTAAAACCTAGTCCCAAACCCTACACCTGAAACCCTATCCCTAAAATCTAAAACTTAAAAGATAAAACCTAAACCCAAAAACATATAACCTATACTCTAATGTCAAAATAATTAACCCTAAACATTAAAACCTAAACTCTATCCCTTAAATCTACAAACTAAACCAGAAAAACTAAACAAAAAATCCTAAAACCTAGTCCCAAAACCCTATATCCAAGACCCTAATCCCTAAACTCTAAAATCTAAAATTGAACCCTAAACCCAAAAACAAATACCTGATACCATAATAACAAAATAATTAATAGAAAACCTTAAAACCCAAACCCTATCCCTTAAATTTACCAACTAAACCTGAAAATCTAAACAAGAAATCCTAAAACCTAGTCCCGAAACCCTACACCTGAAGCCCTAATCCTTAAACTCTAAAACCTAAAGGCTGAACCCTAATCCCCAAAACATGTAACCTATACACTAATGTGAAAATTATTAACCCTAGACCTTTAAACCAAAACCGTATACCTTAAATCTACCAACTAAACCCGAAAATCTAAAATAAAGAAAATTATAAAACCTTGTCCCGAAACCCTATACCCGATAACCCAATCCCTAAACTATAGAACCTAAAATTTGAAATCTAAATCCAAAAACATATACCCTAGAACCTAATCTCAAAATAATTAAACAAAAACCTCAAAACCTAAATGTTATCCCATAAATATAGCTACTAAACTTGAAAATCTAAATAAACAATTATAAGACCTTGTCCCAAAACCCTTTACCCGAAACCCTAATCCCTGAACTCAAAAATCTAAAAGTGGAACACTAAACACATAATCCTATAACCTGTACCCTAAAATAAAAATACTTAACCCTAAACCTTAAACCCTAAACTCTATCCCTTAAATCTACCAACTAAAAACGAAAAGCTAGACAAAAAAACCTAAAACCTACTCCCAAAACCCTATACTCGAAACCCTAATTCCTTTACTATAAAACCCAAAAGCATAACCCTAATCTTAGAAACATATACCATATACAAAAATATCAAAATAATTAACCCTTAACCTTAAAACCTAAACCCTATCCCTTAAATATACCAATTACACCCGAAAAGCTAAACAAAAAATCTGAAAAGCTAGTCCAAAAACCCTATACTTGAAACCCTAATCCCTAAAATCTAAAACCTAAAAGCTGAATAATATACCCCAAAACATATAACATAAAACCTAATCTCAAACTATTTATCCCTAAACCTTTAAACTGAAACCGTAAGCCTTAAATCTATGAACTAAACCTGAAAAGCTAAACAAATAATCCAAAAACCTAGTCCGAAAACCCCATACCCGAACCCCTAATCCCTAAAATCTAAAACGTAAAATCTGAACCCTAAACTCAAAAACCTATACCCTATAACCTAATACCAAAATACATAACCCTAAAACTTAAAACCTAAACCCGATCCCTTAAATATACCAACTAAACCCGAAAATCTAAACAAAAAAACCTAAAACCAAGTCCCAAAACCCTATAACCGAAACCATAGTCCCTAAACTCTAAAACCTAAAAGCAGAACCCTAAACCTAGAAACATATACCATATACCCTAATATTAAAATAATTATCCATAAACCTAAAAACCTAAACCCTAACCCTTAAATCTACCAACAAAACCCGAAATGCTAAACAAAGAGTCATGAAACCTAGTCCCAAAACACTATACCCGAAACCCTAATCCCTAAACTCTAAAACATAAAATCTGAAACCTAAACCCAAAAACCTCTACCCTATACCCTAATATCAAAATACTTAACCCTAAACCTTAAAACCTACACCCTATCCCTTAAATCTTCCCACTAAACCCAAAAATCTAAAAAAAACATAAAACCTAGTCCCAAAACCCTATACCGGAAAGCCTAATCCCTAAACTATAAAACCTAAAAGTAGAACCCTAAAACCAAAAACATATACCATATACCCTGATCTCAAAAAAATTAACCCTAAACCATAACAGCTAAGCACTATCACTTTTATATAGCAACTAGACCTTGAAATCTGAACAAAAAACCCTAAAACCTAGTCCCAAAACCCTATAACTGAAACCCTAATCCTTAAAATCTAAAACATAAAAGCTGAAAACTAAACCCAAAATCATATAACCTACGCTATAATATAAAAATAATTAACCATAAATATAAAAACCTAAACTCTATCCCATAAATCTACAAACTAAACCAGAAAAGCTAAGAACAAAATCCTAAAACCTAGTCCCAAAACCATATACCCAAAACCCTAATCCCAAAACTCTAAAATATAAAATTGAGCCCTAAACCCAAAAAAATATACCTGATACCCTAATATCAAAATAATTAACCCTAAAACTTAATAATTAAACCCTATATCTTAAATTTAACAACTAAACCCGAAAATCTAAACAATAAATCCTAAAACCTAGTCCCGAAACCCTACACCCGAAGCCCGAATTCCTAAACTCTAAAACCTAAATGCTGAACCATAAACCCAAAAACATGTAAACTATACCCTAATATGAAACTTCTAAACCCAAAACCTTTAAACCTAAACCCTGTACCTTAAATCTACCAACTAAACACGAAAAGCTAAAACAAAAAAAATTATAAAACCTTGTCCCGAAACCCTATACCCGAAAACCCAATCCCTAAACTCTAAAACCTAAAATCTAAAACCAAAATCCAAAAACATATACCCTATACCCTAATCTCAAAATAATTAAACCTAAACCTTAAAACATAAATTTTATCCCTTAAATATTCCAACTAAACTTGAAAATCTAAATAAGAAATTCTAATACCTAGTCCCAAAACCCTTTACCCGAAACCCTAATCTCTAAACTCTAAAATCTAAAAGGGGAACCATAAACATAGAAACCTATAACCTGTACCCTAAAATAAAAATACTTAACCTCAAACCTTAAAACCTCAACCCTATCCCTTAAATCTACCAACTAAAACCAAAAAGCTCAACAAAAAAACCTAAAACCTACTCCCAAAACCCTATACTCGAATCCCTAATTCATAAAGTCCAAAACCCAAAAGCTGAAACCTAATCCCAAAAACATATACCCTATACCAAAACATTAAATAATTAACCCCTAACCTTAAAACATAAACCCTATCCCTTAAATCTACCAACTAAAACCGAAACTCTAAACAAAAAATCCTAAAACCTACTCCCAAAACCCTATACTCGAAACCCTAATTTCGAAACTTGAAAACCCAAAAGTTGAACCCCAATCCTAGAAACATATAACCTATACCCAAATATCAAAATACTTAACCCTTAACCATAAAACCTAAACCATATCCCTTAAATCTACCAACTACACCCGAAAATCTAAACAAAAATTCCTAAAACCAAGTCCAAAAACCCTATACCCGAAACCCTAATCCCTAAACTCTAAAACCTAAAAGCTGAAACCTATACCCAAAAACATATAACATATACCCGAATCTCAAAATATTTATCCCTAAACCTTAAAACTAAAATCCTAAGCCTTTAATCTACCATTTAAACATGAAAAGCTAAACAAACAATCCTATAACCTAGTCTGAAAACCCTATACCCGAACCCCTAATCCTTAAACTCTAAAACGTAAAATCTGAAACCTAAACTCAAAAACCTATACCCTATACCATAATCTCAAAATAATTAACCCTAAATCTTAAAACCTAAACCCTATCCCTTAAATCTACCAACTAAACCCAAAACGCTAAACAAAAAAACCTAAAACCTAGTCCCAAAACCCTATACCCGAAACCCTAATTGCTAAACTCTAAAATCTAAAATCAGAACCCTAAACCCAAAAACAAATAAAATATACCATAATATTAAAATAATTATCCATAAACCTTAAAACCTAAACCCTAACCCTTAAATCTACCAACTAAACCCGAAATGCTAAACAAAGAGTCATGAAACCTAGTCCCAAAACACTATACCCGAAACCGTAATCCCAAAATTCTAAAACATAAAATCTGAAAAATAAACCCAAAAACCTATACCCTGTACCCTAATCTCAAAATACTTAACCATAAACCTTAAAACCTAAACCCTATCCCCTAAATCTACCAACTAAACCCGAAAATCTAAACAAAAAAACCTAAAACATAGTCCCAAAACCCTATACCCGAAACCCTAATCCCTAAACTATAAAACCTAAAAGTAGAACCCTTAAACCAAAAAAATATACCATATACCCTAATATCAAAATAATTAACCCTAAACCTTAACAGCTAAGCCCTGTCCTTTTAATATACCAACTAAACCTGAAAATCTAAATAAAAACCCTAAAACCTAGTCCCAAACCCTACACCTGAAACCCTATCCCTAAAATCTAAAACTTAAAAGATAAAACCTAAACCCAAAAACATATAACCTATACTCTAATGTCAAAATAATTAACCCTAAACATTAAAACCTAAACTCTATCCCTTAAATCTACAAACTAAACCAGAAAAACTAAACAAAAAATCCTAAAACCTAGTCCCAAAACCCTATATCCAAGACCCTAATCCCTAAACTCTAAAATCTAAAATTGAACCCTAAACCCAAAAACAAATACCTGATACCATAATAACAAAATAATTAATAGAAAACCTTAAAACCCAAACCCTATCCCTTAAATTTACCAACTAAACCTGAAAATCTAAACAAGAAATCCTAAAACCTAGTCCCGAAACCCTACACCTGAAGCCCTAATCCTTAAACTCTAAAACCTAAAGGCTGAACCCTAATCCCCAAAACATGTAACCTATACACTAATGTGAAAATTATTAACCCTAGACCTTTAAACCAAAACCGTATACCTTAAATCTACCAACTAAACCCGAAAATCTAAAATAAAGAAAATTATAAAACCTTGTCCCGAAACCCTATACCCGATAACCCAATCCCTAAACTATAGAACCTAAAATTTGAAATCTAAATCCAAAAACATATACCCTAGAACCTAATCTCAAAATAATTAAACAAAAACCTCAAAACCTAAATGTTATCCCATAAATATAGCTACTAAACTTGAAAATCTAAATAAACAATTATAAGACCTTGTCCCAAAACCCTTTACCCGAAACCCTAATCCCTGAACTCAAAAATCTAAAAGTGGAACACTAAACACATAATCCTATAACCTGTACCCTAAAATAAAAATACTTAACCCTAAACCTTAAACCCTAAACTCTATCCCTTAAATCTACCAACTAAAAACGAAAAGCTAGACAAAAAAACCTAAAACCTACTCCCAAAACCCTATACTCGAAACCCTAATTCCTTTACTATAAAACCCAAAAGCATAACCCTAATCTTAGAAACATATACCATATACAAAAATATCAAAATAATTAACCCTTAACCTTAAAACCTAAACCCTATCCCTTAAATATACCAATTACACCCGAAAAGCTAAACAAAAAATCTGAAAAGCTAGTCCAAAAACCCTATACTTGAAACCCTAATCCCTAAAATCTAAAACCTAAAAGCTGAATAATATACCCCAAAACATATAACATAAAACCTAATCTCAAACTATTTATCCCTAAACCTTTAAACTGAAACCCTAAGCCTTAAATCTATGAACTAAACCTGAAAAGCTAAACAAATAATCCAAAAACCTAGTCCGAAAACCCCATACCCGAACCCCTAATCCCTAAAATCTAAAACGTAAAATCTGAACCCTAAACTCAAAAACCTATACCCTATAACCTAATACCAAAATACATAACCCTAAAACTTAAAACCTAAACCCGATCCCTTAAATATACCAACTAAACCCGAAAATCTAAACAAAAAAACCTAAAACCAAGTCCCAAAACCCTATAACCGAAACCATAGTCCCTAAACTCTAAAACCTAAAAGCATAACCCTAAACCTAGAAACATATACCATATACCCTAATATTAAAATAATTATCCATAAACCTAAAAACCTAAACCCTAACCCTTAAATCTACCAACAAAACCCGAAATGCTAAACAAAGAGTCATGAAACCTAGTCCCAAAACACTATACCCGAAACCCTAATCCCTAAACTCTAAAACATAAAATCTGAAACCTAAACCCAAAAACCTCTACCCTATACCCTAATATCAAAATACTTAACCCTAAACCTTAAAACCTACACCCTATCCCTTAAATCTTCCCACTAAACCCAAAAATCTAAAAAAAACATAAAACCTAGTCCCAAAACCCTATACCGGAAAGCCTAATCCCTAAACTATAAAACCTAAAAGTAGAACCCTAAAACCAAAAACATATACCATATACCCTGATCTCAAAAAAATTAACCCTAAACCATAACAGCTAAGCACTATCACTTTTATATAGCAACTAGACCTTGAAATCTGAACAAAAAACCCTAAAACCTAGTCCCAAAACCCTATAACTGAAACCCTAATCCTTAAAATCTAAAACATAAAAGCTGAAAACTAAACCCAAAATCATATAACCTACGCTATAATATAAAAATAATTAACCATAAATATAAAAACCTAAACTCTATCCCATAAATCTACAAACTAAACCAGAAAAGCTAAGAACAAAATCCTAAAACCTAGTCCCAAAACCATATACCCAAAACCCTAATCCCAAAACTCTAAAATATAAAATTGAGCCCTAAACCCAAAAAAATATACCTGATACCCTAATATCAAAATAATTAACCCTAAAACTTAATAATTAAACCCTATATCTTAAATTTAACAACTAAACCCGAAAATCTAAACAATAAATCCTAAAACCTAGTC
The DNA here is from genome assembly GCA_963277665.1 of Viscum album. Lineage (NCBI taxonomy): Eukaryota > Viridiplantae > Streptophyta > Magnoliopsida > Santalales > Viscaceae > Viscum > Viscum album. The sequence goes on from OY728125.1 coordinate 51,542, forward strand.
CCGAAACCCTACACCCGAAGCCCGAATTCCTAAACTCTAAAACCTAAATGCTGAACCATAAACCCAAAAACATGTAAACTATACCCTAATATGAAACTTCTAAACCCAAAACCTTTAAACCTAAACCCTGTACCTTAAATCTACCAACTAAACACGAAAAGCTAAAACAAAAAAAATTATAAAACCTTGTCCCGAAACCCTATACCCGAAAACCCAATCCCTAAACTCTAAAACCTAAAATCTAAAACCAAAATCCAAAAACATATACCCTATACCCTAATCTCAAAATAATTAAACCTAAACCTTAAAACATAAATTTTATCCCTTAAATATTCCAACTAAACTTGAAAATCTAAATAAGAAATTCTAATACCTAGTCCCAAAACCCTTTACCCGAAACCCTAATCTCTAAACTCTAAAATCTAAAAGGGGAACCATAAACATAGAAACCTATAACCTGTACCCTAAAATAAAAATACTTAACCTCAAACCTTAAAACCTCAACCCTATCCCTTAAATCTACCAACTAAAACCAAAAAGCTCAACAAAAAAACCTAAAACCTACTCCCAAAACCCTATACTCGAATCCCTAATTCATAAAGTCCAAAACCCAAAAGCTGAAACCTAATCCCAAAAACATATACCCTATACCAAAACATTAAATAATTAACCCCTAACCTTAAAACATAAACCCTATCCCTTAAATCTACCAACTAAAACCGAAACTCTAAACAAAAAATCCTAAAACCTACTCCCAAAACCCTATACTCGAAACCCTAATTTCGAAACTTGAAAACCCAAAAGTTGAACCCCAATCCTAGAAACATATAACCTATACCCAAATATCAAAATACTTAACCCTTAACCATAAAACCTAAACCATATCCCTTAAATCTACCAACTACACCCGAAAATCTAAACAAAAATTCCTAAAACCAAGTCCAAAAACCCTATACCCGAAACCCTAATCCCTAAACTCTAAAACCTAAAAGCTGAAACCTATACCCAAAAACATATAACATATACCCGAATCTCAAAATATTTATCCCTAAACCTTAAAACTAAAATCCTAAGCCTTTAATCTACCATTTAAACATGAAAAGCTAAACAAACAATCCTATAACCTAGTCTGAAAACCCTATACCCGAACCCCTAATCCTTAAACTCTAAAACGTAAAATCTGAAACCTAAACTCAAAAACCTATACCCTATACCATAATCTCAAAATAATTAACCCTAAATCTTAAAACCTAAACCCTATCCCTTAAATCTACCAACTAAACCCAAAACGCTAAACAAAAAAACCTAAAACCTAGTCCCAAAACCCTATACCCGAAACCCTAATTGCTAAACTCTAAAATCTAAAATCAGAACCCTAAACCCAAAAACAAATAAAATATACCATAATATTAAAATAATTATCCATAAACCTTAAAACCTAAACCCTAACCCTTAAATCTACCAACTAAACCCGAAATGCTAAACAAAGAGTCATGAAACCTAGTCCCAAAACACTATACCCGAAACCGTAATCCCAAAATTCTAAAACATAAAATCTGAAAAATAAACCCAAAAACCTATACCCTGTACCCTAATCTCAAAATACTTAACCATAAACCTTAAAACCTAAACCCTATCCCCTAAATCTACCAACTAAACCCGAAAATCTAAACAAAAAAACCTAAAACATAGTCCCAAAACCCTATACCCGAAACCCTAATCCCTAAACTATAAAACCTAAAAGTAGAACCCTTAAACCAAAAAAATATACCATATACCCTAATATCAAAATAATTAACCCTAAACCTTAACAGCTAAGCCCTGTCCTTTTAATATACCAACTAAACCTGAAAATCTAAATAAAAACCCTAAAACCTAGTCCCAAACCCTACACCTGAAACCCTATCCCTAAAATCTAAAACTTAAAAGATAAAACCTAAACCCAAAAACATATAACCTATACTCTAATGTCAAAATAATTAACCCTAAACATTAAAACCTAAACTCTATCCCTTAAATCTACAAACTAAACCAGAAAAACTAAACAAAAAATCCTAAAACCTAGTCCCAAAACCCTATATCCAAGACCCTAATCCCTAAACTCTAAAATCTAAAATTGAACCCTAAACCCAAAAACAAATACCTGATACCATAATAACAAAATAATTAATAGAAAACCTTAAAACCCAAACCCTATCCCTTAAATTTACCAACTAAACCTGAAAATCTAAACAAGAAATCCTAAAACCTAGTCCCGAAACCCTACACCTGAAGCCCTAATCCTTAAACTCTAAAACCTAAAGGCTGAACCCTAATCCCCAAAACATGTAACCTATACACTAATGTGAAAATTATTAACCCTAGACCTTTAAACCAAAACCGTATACCTTAAATCTACCAACTAAACCCGAAAATCTAAAATAAAGAAAATTATAAAACCTTGTCCCGAAACCCTATACCCGATAACCCAATCCCTAAACTATAGAACCTAAAATTTGAAATCTAAATCCAAAAACATATACCCTAGAACCTAATCTCAAAATAATTAAACAAAAACCTCAAAACCTAAATGTTATCCCATAAATATAGCTACTAAACTTGAAAATCTAAATAAACAATTATAAGACCTTGTCCCAAAACCCTTTACCCGAAACCCTAATCCCTGAACTCAAAAATCTAAAAGTGGAACACTAAACACATAATCCTATAACCTGTACCCTAAAATAAAAATACTTAACCCTAAACCTTAAACCCTAAACTCTATCCCTTAAATCTACCAACTAAAAACGAAAAGCTAGACAAAAAAACCTAAAACCTACTCCCAAAACCCTATACTCGAAACCCTAATTCCTTTACTATAAAACCCAAAAGCATAACCCTAATCTTAGAAACATATACCATATACAAAAATATCAAAATAATTAACCCTTAACCTTAAAACCTAAACCCTATCCCTTAAATATACCAATTACACCCGAAAAGCTAAACAAAAAATCTGAAAAGCTAGTCCAAAAACCCTATACTTGAAACCCTAATCCCTAAAATCTAAAACCTAAAAGCTGAATAATATACCCCAAAACATATAACATAAAACCTAATCTCAAACTATTTATCCCTAAACCTTTAAACTGAAACCCTAAGCCTTAAATCTATGAACTAAACCTGAAAAGCTAAACAAATAATCCAAAAACCTAGTCCGAAAACCCCATACCCGAACCCCTAATCCCTAAAATCTAAAACGTAAAATCTGAACCCTAAACTCAAAAACCTATACCCTATAACCTAATACCAAAATACATAACCCTAAAACTTAAAACCTAAACCCGATCCCTTAAATATACCAACTAAACCCGAAAATCTAAACAAAAAAACCTAAAACCAAGTCCCAAAACCCTATAACCGAAACCATAGTCCCTAAACTCTAAAACCTAAAAGCATAACCCTAAACCTAGAAACATATACCATATACCCTAATATTAAAATAATTATCCATAAACCTAAAAACCTAAACCCTAACCCTTAAATCTACCAACAAAACCCGAAATGCTAAACAAAGAGTCATGAAACCTAGTCCCAAAACACTATACCCGAAACCCTAATCCCTAAACTCTAAAACATAAAATCTGAAACCTAAACCCAAAAACCTCTACCCTATACCCTAATATCAAAATACTTAACCCTAAACCTTAAAACCTACACCCTATCCCTTAAATCTTCCCACTAAACCCAAAAATCTAAAAAAAACATAAAACCTAGTCCCAAAACCCTATACCGGAAAGCCTAATCCCTAAACTATAAAACCTAAAAGTAGAACCCTAAAACCAAAAACATATACCATATACCCTGATCTCAAAAAAATTAACCCTAAACCATAACAGCTAAGCACTATCACTTTTATATAGCAACTAGACCTTGAAATCTGAACAAAAAACCCTAAAACCTAGTCCCAAAACCCTATAACTGAAACCCTAATCCTTAAAATCTAAAACATAAAAGCTGAAAACTAAACCCAAAATCATATAACCTACGCTATAATATAAAAATAATTAACCATAAATATAAAAACCTAAACTCTATCCCATAAATCTACAAACTAAACCAGAAAAGCTAAGAACAAAATCCTAAAACCTAGTCCCAAAACCATATACCCAAAACCCTAATCCCAAAACTCTAAAATATAAAATTGAGCCCTAAACCCAAAAAAATATACCTGATACCCTAATATCAAAATAATTAACCCTAAAACTTAATAATTAAACCCTATATCTTAAATTTAACAACTAAACCCGAAAATCTAAACAATAAATCCTAAAACCTAGTCCCGAAACCCTACACCCGAAGCCCGAATTCCTAAACTCTAAAACCTAAATGCTGAACCATAAACCCAAAAACATGTAAACTATACCCTAATATGAAACTTCTAAACCCAAAACCTTTAAACCTAAACCCTGTACCTTAAATCTACCAACTAAACACGAAAAGCTAAAACAAAAAAAATTATAAAACCTTGTCCCGAAACCCTATACCCGAAAACCCAATCCCTAAACTCTAAAACCTAAAATCTAAAACCAAAATCCAAAAACATATACCCTATACCCTAATCTCAAAATAATTAAACCTAAACCTTAAAACATAAATTTTATCCCTTAAATATTCCAACTAAACTTGAAAATCTAAATAAGAAATTCTAATACCTAGTCCCAAAACCCTTTACCCGAAACCCTAATCTCTAAACTCTAAAATCTAAAAGGGGAACCATAAACATAGAAACCTATAACCTGTACCCTAAAATAAAAATACTTAACCTCAAACCTTAAAACCTCAACCCTATCCCTTAAATCTACCAACTAAAACCAAAAAGCTCAACAAAAAAACCTAAAACCTACTCCCAAAACCCTATACTCGAATCCCTAATTCATAAAGTCCAAAACCCAAAAGCTGAAACCTAATCCCAAAAACATATACCCTATACCAAAACATTAAATAATTAACCCCTAACCTTAAAACATAAACCCTATCCCTTAAATCTACCAACTAAAACCGAAACTCTAAACAAAAAATCCTAAAACCTACTCCCAAAACCCTATACTCGAAACCCTAATTTCGAAACTTGAAAACCCAAAAGTTGAACCCCAATCCTAGAAACATATAACCTATACCCAAATATCAAAATACTTAACCCTTAACCATAAAACCTAAACCATATCCCTTAAATCTACCAACTACACCCGAAAATCTAAACAAAAATTCCTAAAACCAAGTCCAAAAACCCTATACCCGAAACCCTAATCCCTAAACTCTAAAACCTAAAAGCTGAAACCTATACCCAAAAACATATAACATATACCCGAATCTCAAAATATTTATCCCTAAACCTTAAAACTAAAATCCTAAGCCTTTAATCTACCATTTAAACATGAAAAGCTAAACAAACAATCCTATAACCTAGTCTGAAAACCCTATACCCGAACCCCTAATCCTTAAACTCTAAAACGTAAAATCTGAAACCTAAACTCAAAAACCTATACCCTATACCATAATCTCAAAATAATTAACCCTAAATCTTAAAACCTAAACCCTATCCCTTAAATCTACCAACTAAACCCAAAACGCTAAACAAAAAAACCTAAAACCTAGTCCCAAAACCCTATACCCGAAACCCTAATTGCTAAACTCTAAAATCTAAAATCAGAACCCTAAACCCAAAAACAAATAAAATATACCATAATATTAAAATAATTATCCATAAACCTTAAAACCTAAACCCTAACCCTTAAATCTACCAACTAAACCCGAAATGCTAAACAAAGAGTCATGAAACCTAGTCCCAAAACACTATACCCGAAACCGTAATCCCAAAATTCTAAAACATAAAATCTGAAAAATAAACCCAAAAACCTATACCCTGTACCCTAATCTCAAAATACTTAACCATAAACCTTAAAACCTAAACCCTATCCCCTAAATCTACCAACTAAACCCGAAAATCTAAACAAAAAAACCTAAAACATAGTCCCAAAACCCTATACCCGAAACCCTAATCCCTAAACTATAAAACCTAAAAGTAGAACCCTTAAACCAAAAAAATATACCATATACCCTAATATCAAAATAATTAACCCTAAACCTTAACAGCTAAGCCCTGTCCTTTTAATATACCAACTAAACCTGAAAATCTAAATAAAAACCCTAAAACCTAGTCCCAAACCCTACACCTGAAACCCTATCCCTAAAATCTAAAACTTAAAAGATAAAACCTAAACCCAAAAACATATAACCTATACTCTAATGTCAAAATAATTAACCCTAAACATTAAAACCTAAACTCTATCCCTTAAATCTACAAACTAAACCAGAAAAACTAAACAAAAAATCCTAAAACCTAGTCCCAAAACCCTATATCCAAGACCCTAATCCCTAAACTCTAAAATCTAAAATTGAACCCTAAACCCAAAAACAAATACCTGATACCATAATAACAAAATAATTAATAGAAAACCTTAAAACCCAAACCCTATCCCTTAAATTTACCAACTAAACCTGAAAATCTAAACAAGAAATCCTAAAACCTAGTCCCGAAACCCTACACCTGAAGCCCTAATCCTTAAACTCTAAAACCTAAAGGCTGAACCCTAATCCCCAAAACATGTAACCTATACACTAATGTGAAAATTATTAACCCTAGACCTTTAAACCAAAACCGTATACCTTAAATCTACCAACTAAACCCGAAAATCTAAAATAAAGAAAATTATAAAACCTTGTCCCGAAACCCTATACCCGATAACCCAATCCCTAAACTATAGAACCTAAAATTTGAAATCTAAATCCAAAAACATATACCCTAGAACCTAATCTCAAAATAATTAAACAAAAACCTCAAAACCTAAATGTTATCCCATAAATATAGCTACTAAACTTGAAAATCTAAATAAACAATTATAAGACCTTGTCCCAAAACCCTTTACCCGAAACCCTAATCCCTGAACTCAAAAATCTAAAAGTGGAACACTAAACACATAATCCTATAACCTGTACCCTAAAATAAAAATACTTAACCCTAAACCTTAAACCCTAAACTCTATCCCTTAAATCTACCAACTAAAAACGAAAAGCTAGACAAAAAAACCTAAAACCTACTCCCAAAACCCTATACTCGAAACCCTAATTCCTTTACTATAAAACCCAAAAGCATAACCCTAATCTTAGAAACATATACCATATACAAAAATATCAAAATAATTAACCCTTAACCTTAAAACCTAAACCCTATCCCTTAAATATACCAATTACACCCGAAAAGCTAAACAAAAAATCTGAAAAGCTAGTCCAAAAACCCTATACTTGAAACCCTAATCCCTAAAATCTAAAACCTAAAATCTGAATAATATACCCCAAAACATATAACATAAAACCTAATCTCAAACTATTTATCCCTAAACCTTTAAACTGAAACCCTAAGCCTTAAATCTATGAACTAAACCTGAAAAGCTAAACAAATAATCCAAAAACCTAGTCCGAAAACCCCATACCCGAACCCCTAATCCCTAAAATCTAAAACGTAAAATCTGAACCCTAAACTCAAAAACCTATACCCTATAACCTAATACCAAAATACATAACCCTAAAACTTAAAACCTAAACCCGATCCCTTAAATATACCAACTAAACCCGAAAATCTAAACAAAAAAACCTAAAACCAAGTCCCAAAACCCTATAACCGAAACCATAGTCCCTAAACTCTAAAACCTAAAAGCATAACCCTAAACCTAGAAACATATACCATATACCCTAATATTAAAATAATTATCCATAAACCTAAAAACCTAAACCCTAACCCTTAAATCTACCAACAAAACCCGAAATGCTAAACAAAGAGTCATGAAACCTAGTCCCAAAACACTATACCCGAAACCCTAATCCCTAAACTCTAAAACATAAAATCTGAAACCTAAACCCAAAAACCTCTACCCTATACCCTAATATCAAAATACTTAACCCTAAACCTTAAAACCTACACCCTATCCCTTAAATCTTCCCACTAAACCCAAAAATCTAAAAAAAACATAAAACCTAGTCCCAAAACCCTATACCGGAAAGCCTAATCCCTAAACTATAAAACCTAAAAGTAGAACCCTAAAACCAAAAACATATACCATATACCCTGATCTCAAAAAAATTAACCCTAAACCATAACAGCTAAGCACTATCACTTTTATATAGCAACTAGACCTTGAAATCTGAACAAAAAACCCTAAAACCTAGTCCCAAAACCCTATAACTGAAACCCTAATCCTTAAAATCTAAAACATAAAAGCTGAAAACTAAACCCAAAATCATATAACCTACGCTATAATATAAAAATAATTAACCATAAATATAAAAACCTAAACTCTATCCCATAAATCTACAAACTAAACCAGAAAAGCTAAGAACAAAATCCTAAAACCTAGTCCCAAAACCATATACCCAAAACCCTAATCCCAAAACTCTAAAATATAAAATTGAGCCCTAAACCCAAAAAAATATACCTGATACCCTAATATCAAAATAATTAACCCTAAAACTTAATAATTAAACCCTATATCTTAAATTTAACAACTAAACCCGAAAATCTAAACAATAAATCCTAAAACCTAGTCCCGAAACCCTACACCCGAAGCCCGAATTCCTAAACTCTAAAACCTAAATGCTGAACCATAAACCCAAAAACATGTAAACTATACCCTAATATGAAACTTCTAAACCCAAAACCTTTAAACCTAAACCCTGTACCTTAAATCTACCAACTAAACACGAAAAGCTAAAACAAAAAAAATTATAAAACCTTGTCCCGAAACCCTATACCCGAAAACCCAATCCCTAAACTCTAAAACCTAAAATCTAAAACCAAAATCCAAAAACATATACCCTATACCCTAATCTCAAAATAATTAAACCTAAACCTTAAAACATAAATTTTATCCCTTAAATATTCCAACTAAACTTGAAAATCTAAATAAGAAATTCTAATACCTAGTCCCAAAACCCTTTACCCGAAACCCTAATCTCTAAACTCTAAAATCTAAAAGGGGAACCATAAACATAGAAACCTATAACCTGTACCCTAAAATAAAAATACTTAACCTCAAACCTTAAAACCTCAACCCTATCCCTTAAATCTACCAACTAAAACCAAAAAGCTCAACAAAAAAACCTAAAACCTACTCCCAAAACCCTATACTCGAATCCCTAATTCATAAAGTCCAAAACCCAAAAGCTGAAACCTAATCCCAAAAACATATACCCTATACCAAAACATTAAATAATTAACCCCTAACCTTAAAACATAAACCCTATCCCTTAAATCTACCAACTAAAACCGAAACTCTAAACAAAAAATCCTAAAACCTACTCCCAAAACCCTATACTCGAAACCCTAATTTCGAAACTTGAAAACCCAAAAGTTGAACCCCAATCCTAGAAACATATAACCTATACCCAAATATCAAAATACTTAACCCTTAACCATAAAACCTAAACCATATCCCTTAAATCTACCAACTACACCCGAAAATCTAAACAAAAATTCCTAAAACCAAGTCCAAAAACCCTATACCCGAAACCCTAATCCCTAAACTCTAAAACCTAAAAGCTGAAACCTATACCCAAAAACATATAACATATACCCGAATCTCAAAATATTTATCCCTAAACCTTAAAACTAAAATCCTAAGCCTTTAATCTACCATTTAAACATGAAAAGCTAAACAAACAATCCTATAACCTAGTCTGAAAACCCTATACCCGAACCCCTAATCCTTAAACTCTAAAACGTAAAATCTGAAACCTAAACTCAAAAACCTATACCCTATACCATAATCTCAAAATAATTAACCCTAAATCTTAAAACCTAAACCCTATCCCTTAAATCTACCAACTAAACCCAAAACGCTAAACAAAAAAACCTAAAACCTAGTCCCAAAACCCTATACCCGAAACCCTAATTGCTAAACTCTAAAATCTAAAATCAGAACCCTAAACCCAAAAACAAATAAAATATACCATAATATTAAAATAATTATCCATAAACCTTAAAACCTAAACCCTAACCCTTAAATCTACCAACTAAACCCGAAATGCTAAACAAAGAGTCATGAAACCTAGTCCCAAAACACTATACCCGAAACCGTAATCCCAAAATTCTAAAACATAAAATCTGAAAAATAAACCCAAAAACCTATACCCTGTACCCTAATCTCAAAATACTTAACCATAAACCTTAAAACCTAAACCCTATCCCCTAAATCTACCAACTAAACCCGAAAATCTAAACAAAAAAACCTAAAACATAGTCCCAAAACCCTATACCCGAAACCCTAATCCCTAAACTATAAAACCTAAAAGTAGAACCCTTAAACCAAAAAAATATACCATATACCCTAATATCAAAATAATTAACCCTAAACCTTAACAGCTAAGCCCTGTCCTTTTAATATACCAACTAAACCTGAAAATCTAAATAAAAACCCTAAAACCTAGTCCCAAACCCTACACCTGAAACCCTATCCCTAAAATCTAAAACTTAAAAGATAAAACCTAAACCCAAAAACATATAACCTATACTCTAATGTCAAAATAATTAACCCTAAACATTAAAACCTAAACTCTATCCCTTAAATCTACAAACTAAACCAGAAAAACTAAACAAAAAATCCTAAAACCTAGTCCCAAAACCCTATATCCAAGACCCTAATCCCTAAACTCTAAAATCTAAAATTGAACCCTAAACCCAAAAACAAATACCTGATACCATAATAACAAAATAATTAATAGAAAACCTTAAAACCCAAACCCTATCCCTTAAATTTACCAACTAAACCTGAAAATCTAAACAAGAAATCCTAAAACCTAGTCCCGAAACCCTACACCTGAAGCCCTAATCCTTAAACTCTAAAACCTAAAGGCTGAACCCTAATCCCCAAAACATGTAACCTATACACTAATGTGAAAATTATTAACCCTAGACCTTTAAACCAAAACCGTATACCTTAAATCTACCAACTAAACCCGAAAATCTAAAATAAAGAAAATTATAAAACCTTGTCCCGAAACCCTATACCCGATAACCCAATCCCTAAACTATAGAACCTAAAATTTGAAATCTAAATCCAAAAACATATACCCTAGAACCTAATCTCAAAATAATTAAACAAAAACCTCAAAACCTAAATGTTATCCCATAAATATAGCTACTAAACTTGAAAATCTAAATAAACAATTATAAGACCTTGTCCCAAAACCCTTTACCCGAAACCCTAATCCCTGAACTCAAAAATCTAAAAGTGGAACACTAAACACATAATCCTATAACCTGTACCCTAAAATAAAAATACTTAACCCTAAACCTTAAACCCTAAACTCTATCCCTTAAATCTACCAACTAAAAACGAAAAGCTAGACAAAAAAACCTAAAACCTACTCCCAAAACCCTATACTCGAAACCCTAATTCCTTTACTATAAAACCCAAAAGCATAACCCTAATCTTAGAAACATATACCATATACAAAAATATCAAAATAATTAACCCTTAACCTTAAAACCTAAACCCTATCCCTTAAATATACCAATTACACCCGAAAAGCTAAACAAAAAATCTGAAAAGCTAGTCCAAAAACCCTATACTTGAAACCCTAATCCCTAAAATCTAAAACCTAAAATCTGAATAATATACCCCAAAACATATAACATAAAACCTAATCTCAAACTATTTATCCCTAAACCTTTAAACTGAAACCCTAAGCCTTAAATCTATGAACTAAACCTGAAAAGCTAAACAAATAATCCAAAAACCTAGTCCGAAAACCCCATACCCGAACCCCTAATCCCTAAAATCTAAAACGTAAAATCTGAACCCTAAACTCAAAAACCTATACCCTATAACCTAATACCAAAATACATAACCCTAAAACTTAAAACCTAAACCCGATCCCTTAAATATACCAACTAAACCCGAAAATCTAAACAAAAAAACCTAAAACCAAGTCCCAAAACCCTATAACCGAAACCATAGTCCCTAAACTCTAAAACCTAAAAGCATAACCCTAAACCTAGAAACATATACCATATACCCTAATATTAAAATAATTATCCATAAACCTAAAAACCTAAACCCTAACCCTTAAATCTACCAACAAAACCCGAAATGCTAAACAAAGAGTCATGAAACCTAGTCCCAAAACACTATACCCGAAACCCTAATCCCTAAACTCTAAAACATAAAATCTGAAACCTAAACCCAAAAACCTCTACCCTATACCCTAATATCAAAATACTTAACCCTAAACCTTAAAACCTACACCCTATCCCTTAAATCTTCCCACTAAACCCAAAAATCTAAAAAAAACATAAAACCTAGTCCCAAAACCCTATACCGGAAAGCCTAATCCCTAAACTATAAAACCTAAAAGTAGAACCCTAAAACCAAAAACATATACCATATACCCTGATCTCAAAAAAATTAACCCTAAACCATAACAGCTAAGCACTATCACTTTTATATAGCAACTAGACCTTGAAATCTGAACAAAAAACCCTAAAACCTAGTCCCAAAACCCTATAACTGAAACCCTAATCCTTAAAATCTAAAACATAAAAGCTGAAAACTAAACCCAAAATCATATAACCTACGCTATAATATAAAAATAATTAACCATAAATATAAAAACCTAAACTCTATCCCATAAATCTACAAACTAAACCAGAAAAGCTAAGAACAAAATCCTAAAACCTAGTCCCAAAACCATATACCCAAAACCCTAATCCCAAAACTCTAAAATATAAAATTGAGCCCTAAACCCAAAAAAATATACCTGATACCCTAATATCAAAATAATTAACCCTAAAACTTAATAATTAAACCCTATATCTTAAATTTAACAACTAAACCCGAAAATCTAAACAATAAATCCTAAAACCTAGTCCCGAAACCCTACACCCGAAGCCCGAATTCCTAAACTCTAAAACCTAAATGCTGAACCATAAACCCAAAAACATGTAAACTATACCCTAATATGAAACTTCTAAACCCAAAACCTTTAAACCTAAACCCTGTACCTTAAATCTACCAACTAAACACGAAAAGCTAAAACAAAAAAAATTATAAAACCTTGTCCCGAAACCCTATACCCGAAAACCCAATCCCTAAACTCTAAAACCTAAAATCTAAAACCAAAATCCAAAAACATATACCCTATACCCTAATCTCAAAATAATTAAACCTAAACCTTAAAACATAAATTTTATCCCTTAAATATTCCAACTAAACTTGAAAATCTAAATAAGAAATTCTAATACCTAGTCCCAAAACCCTTTACCCGAAACCCTAATCTCTAAACTCTAAAATCTAAAAGGGGAACCATAAACATAGAAACCTATAACCTGTACCCTAAAATAAAAATACTTAACCTCAAACCTTAAAACCTCAACCCTATCCCTTAAATCTACCAACTAAAACCAAAAAGCTCAACAAAAAAACCTAAAACCTACTCCCAAAACCCTATACTCGAATCCCTAATTCATAAAGTCCAAAACCCAAAAGCTGAAACCTAATCCCAAAAACATATACCCTATACCAAAACATTAAATAATTAACCCCTAACCTTAAAACATAAACCCTATCCCTTAAATCTACCAACTAAAACCGAAACTCTAAACAAAAAATCCTAAAACCTACTCCCAAAACCCTATACTCGAAACCCTAATTTCGAAACTTGAAAACCCAAAAGTTGAACCCCAATCCTAGAAACATATAACCTATACCCAAATATCAAAATACTTAACCCTTAACCATAAAACCTAAACCATATCCCTTAAATCTACCAACTACACCCGAAAATCTAAACAAAAATTCCTAAAACCAAGTCCAAAAACCCTATACCCGAAACCCTAATCCCTAAACTCTAAAACCTAAAAGCTGAAACCTATACCCAAAAACATATAACATATACCCGAATCTCAAAATATTTATCCCTAAACCTTAAAACTAAAATCCTAAGCCTTTAATCTACCATTTAAACATGAAAAGCTAAACAAACAATCCTATAACCTAGTCTGAAAACCCTATACCCGAACCCCTAATCCTTAAACTCTAAAACGTAAAATCTGAAACCTAAACTCAAAAACCTATACCCTATACCATAATCTCAAAATAATTAACCCTAAATCTTAAAACCTAAACCCTATCCCTTAAATCTACCAACTAAACCCAAAACGCTAAACAAAAAAACCTAAAACCTAGTCCCAAAACCCTATACCCGAAACCCTAATTGCTAAACTCTAAAATCTAAAATCAGAACCCTAAACCCAAAAACAAATAAAATATACCATAATATTAAAATAATTATCCATAAACCTTAAAACCTAAACCCTAACCCTTAAATCTACCAACTAAACCCGAAATGCTAAACAAAGAGTCATGAAACCTAGTCCCAAAACACTATACCCGAAACCGTAATCCCAAAATTCTAAAACATAAAATCTGAAAAATAAACCCAAAAACCTATACCCTGTACCCTAATCTCAAAATACTTAACCATAAACCTTAAAACCTAAACCCTATCCCCTAAATCTACCAACTAAACCCGAAAATCTAAACAAAAAAACCTAAAACATAGTCCCAAAACCCTATACCCGAAACCCTAATCCCTAAACTATAAAACCTAAAAGTAGAACCCTTAAACCAAAAAAATATACCATATACCCTAATATCAAAATAATTAACCCTAAACCTTAACAGCTAAGCCCTGTCCTTTTAATATACCAACTAAACCTGAAAATCTAAATAAAAACCCTAAAACCTAGTCCCAAACCCTACACCTGAAACCCTATCCCTAAAATCTAAAACTTAAAAGATAAAACCTAAACCCAAAAACATATAACCTATACTCTAATGTCAAAATAATTAACCCTAAACATTAAAACCTAAACTCTATCCCTTAAATCTACAAACTAAACCAGAAAAACTAAACAAAAAATCCTAAAACCTAGTCCCAAAACCCTATATCCAAGACCCTAATCCCTAAACTCTAAAATCTAAAATTGAACCCTAAACCCAAAAACAAATACCTGATACCATAATAACAAAATAATTAATAGAAAACCTTAAAACCCAAACCCTATCCCTTAAATTTACCAACTAAACCTGAAAATCTAAACAAGAAATCCTAAAACCTAGTCCCGAAACCCTACACCTGAAGCCCTAATCCTTAAACTCTAAAACCTAAAGGCTGAACCCTAATCCCCAAAACATGTAACCTATACACTAATGTGAAAATTATTAACCCTAGACCTTTAAACCAAAACCGTATACCTTAAATCTACCAACTAAACCCGAAAATCTAAAATAAAGAAAATTATAAAACCTTGTCCCGAAACCCTATACCCGATAACCCAATCCCTAAACTATAGAACCTAAAATTTGAAATCTAAATCCAAAAACATATACCCTAGAACCTAATCTCAAAATAATTAAACAAAAACCTCAAAACCTAAATGTTATCCCATAAATATAGCTACTAAACTTGAAAATCTAAATAAACAATTATAAGACCTTGTCCCAAAACCCTTTACCCGAAACCCTAATCCCTGAACTCAAAAATCTAAAAGTGGAACACTAAACACATAATCCTATAACCTGTACCCTAAAATAAAAATACTTAACCCTAAACCTTAAACCCTAAACTCTATCCCTTAAATCTACCAACTAAAAACGAAAAGCTAGACAAAAAAACCTAAAACCTACTCCCAAAACCCTATACTCGAAACCCTAATTCCTTTACTATAAAACCCAAAAGCATAACCCTAATCTTAGAAACATATACCATATACAAAAATATCAAAATAATTAACCCTTAACCTTAAAACCTAAACCCTATCCCTTAAATATACCAATTACACCCGAAAAGCTAAACAAAAAATCTGAAAAGCTAGTCCAAAAACCCTATACTTGAAACCCTAATCCCTAAAATCTAAAACCTAAAAGCTGAATAATATACCCCAAAACATATAACATAAAACCTAATCTCAAACTATTTATCCCTAAACCTTTAAACTGAAACCCTAAGCCTTAAATCTATGAACTAAACCTGAAAAGCTAAACAAATAATCCAAAAACCTAGTCCGAAAACCCCATACCCGAACCCCTAATCCCTAAAATCTAAAACGTAAAATCTGAACCCTAAACTCAAAAACCTATACCCTATAACCTAATACCAAAATACATAACCCTAAAACTTAAAACCTAAACCCGATCCCTTAAATATACCAACTAAACCCGAAAATCTAAACAAAAAAACCTAAAACCAAGTCCCAAAACCCTATAACCGAAACCATAGTCCCTAAACTCTAAAACCTAAAAGCATAACCCTAAACCTAGAAACATATACCATATACCCTAATATTAAAATAATTATCCATAAACCTAAAAACCTAAACCCTAACCCTTAAATCTACCAACAAAACCCGAAATGCTAAACAAAGAGTCATGAAACCTAGTCCCAAAACACTATACCCGAAACCCTAATCCCTAAACTCTAAAACATAAAATCTGAAACCTAAACCCAAAAACCTCTACCCTATACCCTAATATCAAAATACTTAACCCTAAACCTTAAAACCTACACCCTATCCCTTAAATCTTCCCACTAAACCCAAAAATCTAAAAAAAACATAAAACCTAGTCCCAAAACCCTATACCGGAAAGCCTAATCCCTAAACTATAAAACCTAAAAGTAGAACCCTAAAACCAAAAACATATACCATATACCCTGATCTCAAAAAAATTAACCCTAAACCATAACAGCTAAGCACTATCACTTTTATATAGCAACTAGACCTTGAAATCTGAACAAAAAACCCTAAAACCTAGTCCCAAAACCCTATAACTGAAACCCTAATCCTTAAAATCTAAAACATAAAAGCTGAAAACTAAACCCAAAATCATATAACCTACGCTATAATATAAAAATAATTAACCATAAATATAAAAACCTAAACTCTATCCCATAAATCTACAAACTAAACCAGAAAAGCTAAGAACAAAATCCTAAAACCTAGTCCCAAAACCATATACCCAAAACCCTAATCCCAAAACTCTAAAATATAAAATTGAGCCCTAAACCCAAAAAAATATACCTGATACCCTAATATCAAAATAATTAACCCTAAAACTTAATAATTAAACCCTATATCTTAAATTTAACAACTAAACCCGAAAATCTAAACAATAAATCCTAAAACCTAGTCCCGAAACCCTACACCCGAAGCCCGAATTCCTAAACTCTAAAACCTAAATGCTGAACCATAAACCCAAAAACATGTAAACTATACCCTAATATGAAACTTCTAAACCCAAAACCTTTAAACCTAAACCCTGTACCTTAAATCTACCAACTAAACACGAAAAGCTAAAACAAAAAAAATTATAAAACCTTGTCCCGAAACCCTATACCCGAAAACCCAATCCCTAAACTCTAAAACCTAAAATCTAAAACCAAAATCCAAAAACATATACCCTATACCCTAATCTCAAAATAATTAAACCTAAACCTTAAAACATAAATTTTATCCCTTAAATATTCCAACTAAACTTGAAAATCTAAATAAGAAATTCTAATACCTAGTCCCAAAACCCTTTACCCGAAACCCTAATCTCTAAACTCTAAAATCTAAAAGGGGAACCATAAACATAGAAACCTATAACCTGTACCCTAAAATAAAAATACTTAACCTCAAACCTTAAAACCTCAACCCTATCCCTTAAATCTACCAACTAAAACCAAAAAGCTCAACAAAAAAACCTAAAACCTACTCCCAAAACCCTATACTCGAATCCCTAATTCATAAAGTCCAAAACCCAAAAGCTGAAACCTAATCCCAAAAACATATACCCTATACCAAAACATTAAATAATTAACCCCTAACCTTAAAACATAAACCCTATCCCTTAAATCTACCAACTAAAACCGAAACTCTAAACAAAAAATCCTAAAACCTACTCCCAAAACCCTATACTCGAAACCCTAATTTCGAAACTTGAAAACCCAAAAGTTGAACCCCAATCCTAGAAACATATAACCTATACCCAAATATCAAAATACTTAACCCTTAACCATAAAACCTAAACCATATCCCTTAAATCTACCAACTACACCCGAAAATCTAAACAAAAATTCCTAAAACCAAGTCCAAAAACCCTATACCCGAAACCCTAATCCCTAAACTCTAAAACCTAAAAGCTGAAACCTATACCCAAAAACATATAACATATACCCGAATCTCAAAATATTTATCCCTAAACCTTAAAACTAAAATCCTAAGCCTTTAATCTACCATTTAAACATGAAAAGCTAAACAAACAATCCTATAACCTAGTCTGAAAACCCTATACCCGAACCCCTAATCCTTAAACTCTAAAACGTAAAATCTGAAACCTAAACTCAAAAACCTATACCCTATACCATAATCTCAAAATAATTAACCCTAAATCTTAAAACCTAAACCCTATCCCTTAAATCTACCAACTAAACCCAAAACGCTAAACAAAAAAACCTAAAACCTAGTCCCAAAACCCTATACCCGAAACCCTAATTGCTAAACTCTAAAATCTAAAATCAGAACCCTAAACCCAAAAACAAATAAAATATACCATAATATTAAAATAATTATCCATAAACCTTAAAACCTAAACCCTAACCCTTAAATCTACCAACTAAACCCGAAATGCTAAACAAAGAGTCATGAAACCTAGTCCCAAAACACTATACCCGAAACCGTAATCCCAAAATTCTAAAACATAAAATCTGAAAAATAAACCCAAAAACCTATACCCTGTACCCTAATCTCAAAATACTTAACCATAAACCTTAAAACCTAAACCCTATCCCCTAAATCTACCAACTAAACCCGAAAATCTAAACAAAAAAACCTAAAACATAGTCCCAAAACCCTATACCCGAAACCCTAATCCCTAAACTATAAAACCTAAAAGTAGAACCCTTAAACCAAAAAAATATACCATATACCCTAATATCAAAATAATTAACCCTAAACCTTAACAGCTAAGCCCTGTCCTTTTAATATACCAACTAAACCTGAAAATCTAAATAAAAACCCTAAAACCTAGTCCCAAACCCTACACCTGAAACCCTATCCCTAAAATCTAAAACTTAAAAGATAAAACCTAAACCCAAAAACATATAACCTATACTCTAATGTCAAAATAATTAACCCTAAACATTAAAACCTAAACTCTATCCCTTAAATCTACAAACTAAACCAGAAAAACTAAACAAAAAATCCTAAAACCTAGTCCCAAAACCCTATATCCAAGACCCTAATCCCTAAACTCTAAAATCTAAAATTGAACCCTAAACCCAAAAACAAATACCTGATACCATAATAACAAAATAATTAATAGAAAACCTTAAAACCCAAACCCTATCCCTTAAATTTACCAACTAAACCTGAAAATCTAAACAAGAAATCCTAAAACCTAGTCCCGAAACCCTACACCTGAAGCCCTAATCCTTAAACTCTAAAACCTAAAGGCTGAACCCTAATCCCCAAAACATGTAACCTATACACTAATGTGAAAATTATTAACCCTAGACCTTTAAACCAAAACCGTATACCTTAAATCTACCAACTAAACCCGAAAATCTAAAATAAAGAAAATTATAAAACCTTGTCCCGAAACCCTATACCCGATAACCCAATCCCTAAACTATAGAACCTAAAATTTGAAATCTAAATCCAAAAACATATACCCTAGAACCTAATCTCAAAATAATTAAACAAAAACCTCAAAACCTAAATGTTATCCCATAAATATAGCTACTAAACTTGAAAATCTAAATAAACAATTATAAGACCTTGTCCCAAAACCCTTTACCCGAAACCCTAATCCCTGAACTCAAAAATCTAAAAGTGGAACACTAAACACATAATCCTATAACCTGTACCCTAAAATAAAAATACTTAACCCTAAACCTTAAACCCTAAACTCTATCCCTTAAATCTACCAACTAAAAACGAAAAGCTAGACAAAAAAACCTAAAACCTACTCCCAAAACCCTATACTCGAAACCCTAATTCCTTTACTATAAAACCCAAAAGCATAACCCTAATCTTAGAAACATATACCATATACAAAAATATCAAAATAATTAACCCTTAACCTTAAAACCTAAACCCTATCCCTTAAATATACCAATTACACCCGAAAAGCTAAACAAAAAATCTGAAAAGCTAGTCCAAAAACCCTATACTTGAAACCCTAATCCCTAAAATCTAAAACCTAAAATCTGAATAATATACCCCAAAACATATAACATAAAACCTAATCTCAAACTATTTATCCCTAAACCTTTAAACTGAAACCCTAAGCCTTAAATCTATGAACTAAACCTGAAAAGCTAAACAAATAATCCAAAAACCTAGTCCGAAAACCCCATACCCGAACCCCTAATCCCTAAAATCTAAAACGTAAAATCTGAACCCTAAACTCAAAAACCTATACCCTATAACCTAATACCAAAATACATAACCCTAAAACTTAAAACCTAAACCCGATCCCTTAAATATACCAACTAAACCCGAAAATCTAAACAAAAAAACCTAAAACCAAGTCCCAAAACCCTATAACCGAAACCATAGTCCCTAAACTCTAAAACCTAAAAGCAGAACCCTAAACCTAGAAACATATACCATATACCCTAATATTAAAATAATTATCCATAAACCTAAAAACCTAAACCCTAACCCTTAAATCTACCAACAAAACCCGAAATGCTAAACAAAGAGTCATGAAACCTAGTCCCAAAACACTATACCCGAAACCCTAATCCCTAAACTCTAAAACATAAAATCTGAAACCTAAACCCAAAAACCTCTACCCTATACCCTAATATCAAAATACTTAACCCTAAACCTTAAAACCTACACCCTATCCCTTAAATCTTCCCACTAAACCCAAAAATCTAAAAAAAACATAAAACCTAGTCCCAAAACCCTATACCGGAAAGCCTAATCCCTAAACTATAAAACCTAAAAGTAGAACCCTAAAACCAAAAACATATACCATATACCCTGATCTCAAAAAAATTAACCCTAAACCATAACAGCTAAGCACTATCACTTTTATATAGCAACTAGACCTTGAAATCTGAACAAAAAACCCTAAAACCTAGTCCCAAAACCCTATAACTGAAACCCTAATCCTTAAAATCTAAAACATAAAAGCTGAAAACTAAACCCAAAATCATATAACCTACGCTATAATATAAAAATAATTAACCATAAATATAAAAACCTAAACTCTATCCCATAAATCTACAAACTAAACCAGAAAAGCTAAGAACAAAATCCTAAAACCTAGTCCCAAAACCATATACCCAAAACCCTAATCCCAAAACTCTAAAATATAAAATTGAGCCCTAAACCCAAAAAAATATACCTGATACCCTAATATCAAAATAATTAACCCTAAAACTTAATAATTAAACCCTATATCTTAAATTTAACAACTAAACCCGAAAATCTAAACAATAAATCCTAAAACCTAGTCCCGAAACCCTACACCCGAAGCCCGAATTCCTAAACTCTAAAACCTAAATGCTGAACCATAAACCCAAAAACATGTAAACTATACCCTAATATGAAACTTCTAAACCCAAAACCTTTAAACCTAAACCCTGTACCTTAAATCTACCAACTAAACACGAAAAGCTAAAACAAAAAAAATTATAAAACCTTGTCCCGAAACCCTATACCCGAAAACCCAATCCCTAAACTCTAAAACCTAAAATCTAAAACCAAAATCCAAAAACATATACCCTATACCCTAATCTCAAAATAATTAAACCTAAACCTTAAAACATAAATTTTATCCCTTAAATATTCCAACTAAACTTGAAAATCTAAATAAGAAATTCTAATACCTAGTCCCAAAACCCTTTACCCGAAACCCTAATCTCTAAACTCTAAAATCTAAAAGGGGAACCATAAACATAGAAACCTATAACCTGTACCCTAAAATAAAAATACTTAACCTCAAACCTTAAAACCTCAACCCTATCCCTTAAATCTACCAACTAAAACCAAAAAGCTCAACAAAAAAACCTAAAACCTACTCCCAAAACCCTATACTCGAATCCCTAATTCATAAAGTCCAAAACCCAAAAGCTGAAACCTAATCCCAAAAACATATACCCTATACCAAAACATTAAATAATTAACCCCTAACCTTAAAACATAAACCCTATCCCTTAAATCTACCAACTAAAACCGAAACTCTAAACAAAAAATCCTAAAACCTACTCCCAAAACCCTATACTCGAAACCCTAATTTCGAAACTTGAAAACCCAAAAGTTGAACCCCAATCCTAGAAACATATAACCTATACCCAAATATCAAAATACTTAACCCTTAACCATAAAACCTAAACCATATCCCTTAAATCTACCAACTACACCCGAAAATCTAAACAAAAATTCCTAAAACCAAGTCCAAAAACCCTATACCCGAAACCCTAATCCCTAAACTCTAAAACCTAAAAGCTGAAACCTATACCCAAAAACATATAACATATACCCGAATCTCAAAATATTTATCCCTAAACCTTAAAACTAAAATCCTAAGCCTTTAATCTACCATTTAAACATGAAAAGCTAAACAAACAATCCTATAACCTAGTCTGAAAACCCTATACCCGAACCCCTAATCCTTAAACTCTAAAACGTAAAATCTGAAACCTAAACTCAAAAACCTATACCCTATACCATAATCTCAAAATAATTAACCCTAAATCTTAAAACCTAAACCCTATCCCTTAAATCTACCAACTAAACCCAAAACGCTAAACAAAAAAACCTAAAACCTAGTCCCAAAACCCTATACCCGAAACCCTAATTGCTAAACTCTAAAATCTAAAATCAGAACCCTAAACCCAAAAACAAATAAAATATACCATAATATTAAAATAATTATCCATAAACCTTAAAACCTAAACCCTAACCCTTAAATCTACCAACTAAACCCGAAATGCTAAACAAAGAGTCATGAAACCTAGTCCCAAAACACTATACCCGAAACCGTAATCCCAAAATTCTAAAACATAAAATCTGAAAAATAAACCCAAAAACCTATACCCTGTACCCTAATCTCAAAATACTTAACCATAAACCTTAAAACCTAAACCCTATCCCCTAAATCTACCAACTAAACCCGAAAATCTAAACAAAAAAACCTAAAACATAGTCCCAAAACCCTATACCCGAAACCCTAATCCCTAAACTATAAAACCTAAAAGTAGAACCCTTAAACCAAAAAAATATACCATATACCCTAATATCAAAATAATTAACCCTAAACCTTAACAGCTAAGCCCTGTCCTTTTAATATACCAACTAAACCTGAAAATCTAAATAAAAACCCTAAAACCTAGTCCCAAACCCTACACCTGAAACCCTATCCCTAAAATCTAAAACTTAAAAGATAAAACCTAAACCCAAAAACATATAACCTATACTCTAATGTCAAAATAATTAACCCTAAACATTAAAACCTAAACTCTATCCCTTAAATCTACAAACTAAACCAGAAAAACTAAACAAAAAATCCTAAAACCTAGTCCCAAAACCCTATATCCAAGACCCTAATCCCTAAACTCTAAAATCTAAAATTGAACCCTAAACCCAAAAACAAATACCTGATACCATAATAACAAAATAATTAATAGAAAACCTTAAAACCCAAACCCTATCCCTTAAATTTACCAACTAAACCTGAAAATCTAAACAAGAAATCCTAAAACCTAGTCCCGAAACCCTACACCTGAAGCCCTAATCCTTAAACTCTAAAACCTAAAGGCTGAACCCTAATCCCCAAAACATGTAACCTATACACTAATGTGAAAATTATTAACCCTAGACCTTTAAACCAAAACCGTATACCTTAAATCTACCAACTAAACCCGAAAATCTAAAATAAAGAAAATTATAAAACCTTGTCCCGAAACCCTATACCCGATAACCCAATCCCTAAACTATAGAACCTAAAATTTGAAATCTAAATCCAAAAACATATACCCTAGAACCTAATCTCAAAATAATTAAACAAAAACCTCAAAACCTAAATGTTATCCCATAAATATAGCTACTAAACTTGAAAATCTAAATAAACAATTATAAGACCTTGTCCCAAAACCCTTTACCCGAAACCCTAATCCCTGAACTCAAAAATCTAAAAGTGGAACACTAAACACATAATCCTATAACCTGTACCCTAAAATAAAAATACTTAACCCTAAACCTTAAACCCTAAACTCTATCCCTTAAATCTACC
Source organism: Viscum album (assembly GCA_963277665.1). NCBI lineage: Eukaryota > Viridiplantae > Streptophyta > Magnoliopsida > Santalales > Viscaceae > Viscum > Viscum album. The sequence goes on from OY728125.1 coordinate 75,925, forward strand.
AACTAAAAACGAAAAGCTAGACAAAAAAACCTAAAACCTACTCCCAAAACCCTATACTCGAAACCCTAATTCCTTTACTATAAAACCCAAAAGCATAACCCTAATCTTAGAAACATATACCATATACAAAAATATCAAAATAATTAACCCTTAACCTTAAAACCTAAACCCTATCCCTTAAATATACCAATTACACCCGAAAAGCTAAACAAAAAATCTGAAAAGCTAGTCCAAAAACCCTATACTTGAAACCCTAATCCCTAAAATCTAAAACCTAAAAGCTGAATAATATACCCCAAAACATATAACATAAAACCTAATCTCAAACTATTTATCCCTAAACCTTTAAACTGAAACCCTAAGCCTTAAATCTATGAACTAAACCTGAAAAGCTAAACAAATAATCCAAAAACCTAGTCCGAAAACCCCATACCCGAACCCCTAATCCCTAAAATCTAAAACGTAAAATCTGAACCCTAAACTCAAAAACCTATACCCTATAACCTAATACCAAAATACATAACCCTAAAACTTAAAACCTAAACCCGATCCCTTAAATATACCAACTAAACCCGAAAATCTAAACAAAAAAACCTAAAACCAAGTCCCAAAACCCTATAACCGAAACCATAGTCCCTAAACTCTAAAACCTAAAAGCAGAACCCTAAACCTAGAAACATATACCATATACCCTAATATTAAAATAATTATCCATAAACCTAAAAACCTAAACCCTAACCCTTAAATCTACCAACTAAACCCGAAATGCTAAACAAACAGTCCTAAAACCTAGTCCCAAAACACTATACCCGAAACCCTAATCCCTAAACTCTAAAACATAAAATCTGAAACCTAAACCCAAAAACCTATACCCTATACCCTAATCTAAAAATACTCAACCCTAATCCATAAAACCTAAACCCCATCCCTTAAATCTATAAACTAAACCCGAAAATCTAAACAAAAAAACCTAGAACCTAGTCCCAAAACTCTATACCAGAAACCCTAATCCCGAAACTATAAAACCTAAAAGTAGAACCCTAAAACCAAAAACATACACCATATACCCTAATATCAAAATAATTTACCCTAAAACTTAACATCTAAGAACTTTCCCTTAAATCTTCCAACAAAACCTAAAAATCTGAACAAAAAACCCTAAAACCTAGTCCCAAAACCCTATACCTAAAAACCTAATCCCTAAAATCTAAAACTTAAAAGCTGAAACCTAAACCCAAAAACATATACCCTACGCTCTAATCTAAAAATAATTAACCCTAAATATTAAAACATATACTCTATCCCTTAAATCTACCAACTAAAGAAGAAAAGCTAAATGAAAAATCCTGAAACCTAGTCCCAAAACCCGATACCCAAAAGCGTAATCCCTAAACTCTAAAATCTAAAACTGAACCCTAAACCCAAAACATATACCAGATACCATAATATAAAAATAATTAACACTAAACCTTAAAAACTAAACCCTATCCCATAAATGTACCAACTAAACCCGAAAATCTAAATAAGACATCCTAAAACCTAGTCCCGAAACCCTACACCCGAAGCCCTAATCCCTAAACTCTAAAACCTAAATTCTGAAACCTAGTCCTAAAAACATGTAACCAATACCCTAATATGAAAATTATTAACCCTAAATATTTAAACCTAAACCCTATACCTAAAATATACCAATTAAACTCGAAAAGCTAAAACAAAAAAATTATAAAACCTTGTCCCGAAACCCTATACCCGAAAATCCAATCCCTAAACTCTAAAACCTAAAATCTGAAACCTAAATCAAAAAACATATACCCTATACCATAATATCAAAATAATAAAACATAAACCTTAAAACCTAAATGTTATCCCTTAAACATACCAACTAAACTCGAAAATCTACATAAAAAATTCTAAAACCTAGTCCCGAAACCCTTTACCCGAAACCCTAATCCCTAAGCTCTAAAATTTAAAAGCGGAACCCTAAACACAAAAACCTATAACCTGTACCCTAAAATCAAAATAATTAACCCTAAACTTTAAAAACTCAACCCTATCCCTTAATTCTACCAACTAAAATAGAAAATCTAAACAAAAAAACCTAAAACCTACTACCAAAACCCTATACTCGAAACCCTAATTCCTAAACTCTAAAACACAAAATCTGAACACTAATCCCAGAAACATATAACCTGTACCCAAATCTCAAAATAATTAACACTTATCCTTAAAACCTAAACCCTGTCCCTTAAATATACCAACTAAACCCAAAAAGCTAAACAAAAAAAATCCTAAAACCTAGTTCAAAACCCCTATACCCAAAACCCAAATCCCTAAACTCTAAAACATAAAACCTGAAACCTATACCCAAAAACATATAGAATATACACTAATCTAAAAATATTTATCCCTAAAACTTAAAACCTAAACCCTAATACTTAAATATACAAACTAAACCTGAAAAGCTAAACAAACAATCCTAAAACCTAGTCTGAAAATCCTATACCCGAACCCCTAATCCCTAAAATCTGAAACATAAAATCTGAACCCTAAAATCAAAAATCTATACCCTATACCCTAATCTCAAAATACTTAATCCTAAAACTTAAAACATAAACCCTCTCCCTTAAATATACCAATTAAACCCGAAAAGCTAAACAAAAAAAAGCCTAAAACCTAGTCCCACAACCATATACCCGAAACCTTAATCCCTAAACTCTAAAACCAAAAAGCAGAACCCTAAACCCAAAAAAATATACCATATACCCTAATCTCAAAATACTGAACCCAAAACCTTAACACCTAAGCCTCGTCCCTTAAATATGCCTACCAAACCCGAAAGGCTGAACAAAAAACCCTAAAACTTAGTCCCAAAACTCAAAACCTGAAAACCTAATCCCTAAACTCTAATACCTAAAAATTGAACCCTAAACCCAAAAACATATAACCTATAAAATAATGTCAAAATAATTAACCCTAAAACTTTAAACCTAAACCTTATCCCTTAAATCTACCAACTAAACCCAAAAAGCTAAACAAGAAATCCTAAAACCCAGTCTCAAAACCCTTTACCCGAAACCTTAATCCCTAAATTCTAAAAGCTAAAACTGCACCCTAAAACCAAAAACATATACCCTATATTCTATTATCAAAATAATTAACCCTAAACCTTATAACCTAAACCCTATCCCTTAAATTTACCAATAAACCCAAAAATCTAATCAAGAAATCCTAAAACCTAGTCTCAAAACCCTATACCCAAAGCCCTAATCCCTAAACTCTAAAACCTAAATGCTGAAACCTAATACCAAAAACACGTACCCTATACCCTAATCAAAAAATTATTACCCCTAAACATTTAAACCTAAACCATATACCTTAAATCTTCCAACTAAACCTGAAAAGCTAAAACCAAAAAATTATAAAACCTTGTCCCGAAACCCTATACATGAAAACCAAATCCCTAAACTCTAAAAGCAAAAATCTGAAACCTAAATACAAAAACATATAATCTATACCCTAATCCCAAAATAATTAACACTAAACCTTAAAACCAAAACTCCACCCATTAAATATATAAACTAAACCCGAAAAGCAAAATAACAAATCTGAAAAGTAGAACCCTAAAACCAAAAACAAACACCATATACCCTAATATCAAAATAACTAACCCTAAAACTTAATAGATAAGCCCTATCCCTTAAATCTACCAACTAAACCTAAAACTCTGAACAAAAAAACCCTAAAACCTAGTCCCAAAACCCTATACCTGAAACCCTAATCCCTAAAATCTAAAAGTTAAAAGCTGAAACCTAAACCCAAAAACATATACCCTACACCCTAATGTCAAAATAATTAACCATAAACATTAAAACCTAAACTATATTCGTTAAATCTACTAACTAAACCAGAAAAGCTAAACAAAAAATCCTAAAACCTAGTCCCAAAACACAAAACTGAAAACCCTAATCCCTAAACTCTAAAATCTAAAACTGAAACCTAAACCCAAAAATATATACCTGATACCGTAATATCAAATTAATTAACCCTAAACCTTGAAACCCAAACCCCATCCCTTAAATTTACCAACTAAACACGAAAATCTAAATAAGAAATCCTAAAACCTAGTCCTGAAACCCTATACTCGGAGCCTGAATTCCTAAACTCTAAAACCTAAATGCTGAAACCAAATCTCCAAAACATGTAACCTATACCCTAATATAAAAATTATTAACCCAAAACCATTAAACCTAAACCCTATACCTTAAATCTACCAAACTAAACCTGAAAAGCTAAAACAAAAAAATTATAAAACCTTGTCCCGAAACCCTATACCTGAAAACCTAATTCCTAAACTCTAAAACCAAAAATCTGAAACCTAAATCCAAAATCATATACCCTATACCCTAATATTAAAATAATTAACCCTAAACCTTAAAAACTAAAAGCTATATTTTAAATATACCAACTAAACCCGAGAATCTAAATAAAAAATCCTAAAACCTAGTCCCAAAACCCTATACCCGAAATCCTAATCCCTAAACTCTAAAATCTAAAAGCGGAACCCTAAAAAACATATAACATGTAACCTAAAATCAAAATACTTAACCATAAACCTTAAAACCTCAACCCTATACCTTAAATCTACCAACTAAACTTGAAAATCTAAAGAAAAACACCTAAAAACTAGTCCCAAAACCAAATACTCGAAACCCTAATTCCTAAACTCTAAAACCCAAAAGCTGAACCATAAACCAAAACAATATACCCTATAACCTAATATAAAAATAATTAACCTTTAACCTTAAAAAATTAACCCTATCCCTTAAATCTACCAACTATATCCGAAAATCTATACAAAAAAACCTAAAACCTAGTCCTAAAACCCTATACCCGAAGCCCTATTCTATAAACACTAAAACCTAAAAACTAAAACCTAAACCCAAAAACATATAAAATACACCCTAATCTCAAAATAATTATCCCTAAACCTTAAAACCTAAACCCTAAACCTTAAATATACCAACATAACATGAAAAGCTAACCAAACAATCCTAAAACCTAGTCTCAAAACTCAATACATGAAACCCTAATCCCTAAACTCTAAAAAATAAAATTTGAACCATAAACCCAAAAACTGATACCTGATACCCTAATATAAAAATAGATAACTCTAAACTTCAAAACCTAAACCCTACCCTTTAAACCTTCCAAAAAAACACGAAAAGCTAAACAAAAAAACCTAAAACCTAGTCCCAAAACAATATACCCGAAACCCGAATCCCTAAACTCTAAAACCTAAAACATGAACCCTAAACTCAAAAAAATATACCATTTGCCCTAATATCAAAATAATTAACCCTAAACCTTAACACCTAATCTCTTTCCCTTAAACATACCAACTAAACCCAGAAAGTTGAACAAAAAACCCTAAAACCTAGTACAAAAACCCTATACCTGAAACCCTAATCCCTAAACTATTAAACCCAAAATCTGAAACCTAAAACCAAAAACATATACCCTATAACCTAATGTCAAAATAATTAACCATAAATTTTAAAACCTAAACCCTATCCCTTAAATCAACCAACTAAACCCGAAAAGCTAAACAAAAAATCCTAAAACCCAGTCGCAAAACCATATACCCGAAACCCTAATCCCAAAACTCTAAAACCTAAAATATGAAACATAAATCCAAAAACATATACCTTATAACCTAATTGGAAAATAATTAACCATAAACCTTAAAACCTAAATGCTATCCCTTAAATATACCAACTAAACCTGAAAAGCTAAATAAAAAATCCTAAAACCTAGTACCAAAACCCTGTACCCGAAACCCTAATCCCTAAACTCTAAAATATAAAAGCTGAACCATAAATACTAAAACAAATAACCTATACCAAAACCTAAAAATAATTAACCCTAAACCTTAAAAACTCAACCCTATACCTTAAATCTACCAACTAAATCCGAAAAGCTGAACAGAAAAACCTAAAACATAGTCCCAAAAACCTATACTCAAAACCCTAATTCCAAAAATCTAAAACCTAAAAGCTCAAACCCAAACCCATAAAAAAATACCATATACCATAATCTCAAAATAATTAACCCTTAAATTTAAAACCTAAACTTTATCCCTTAAATCTACCAACCAAACCCGAAAAGCTAAACAAAACAAATCCTAAAACCATGTACTAAAACCCTATACCTGAAACCCTACTTCCTAAAATCTAAAACCTAAAAGTTGAAAACTAAACCCAAAAACATATAACCTACACCCTAATGTCAAAATAATTAACCCTAATCCTTAAAACCTAAACCCTATCCCATAAATCTACCAACTAAACCTGAAAAGATAAACAAAAAATTATAAAACCTAGTCCCAAAACCCTATACCCGAAACCCTAATCCCTAAACTCTAAAACCTAAAACTGAACCCTAAACCAAAAAACATATACCCTATACCCTAATATCAAAATAATTAACCCTAAACCTTAAAAACTAAACCCTATCCCTTAAATTTACCAACTAAACCCGAAAATCCAAATAAGAAATCCTAAAACCTAGTCCTGAAACCCTATATCTGAAGCCTTAATCCCTAAAATCTAAAACCAAAATGCTAAACCCTAATCCAAAAAACACGTAACCTAAACCCTAATATAAAAATGATCAATCCTAAACATTTAAACCTAAACCCTATACCTTAAATCTAACAAATAAACCCAAAAATATAAATTAAAAAAAAATAGTAAAACCTTGTCCCGAAACCCTATACCTGAAAAGATAATCCTTAAACTCTAAAACCTAAAACATTAAAACTAAATACAAAAATATATACCCTATACTCTAATATCAAAACAATTAACCCTAAACATTAAAATCTTAATGCTATCCCTTAAATATACCAACTAAACCCGAAAAACTAAATAAAAAATCCAAAAACCTAGTCCCAAAACCCTATACTCGAAACCCTAATCCCTGAACTCTAAAATCTAAAAGCTGAACCCTAAACACAAAAACCTATAAACAGTACCCTAACCTCAAAATAATTAACCCCAAACCTTAAAACCACATCCCTATCCCTTAAATCTAGCAACTAAACCCAAAAAGAAAAACAAAAATAACCTAAAACCTAGTCCTAAAACCCTATACACGAAACCCTAATTCCTAAACTCTAAAACCTAAAAGTTGAACTCTAAACCCATAAACACATACCCTATACAATAATATCGAAATAATTAAATATTAAAATTAAAACCTAAATGATATCCCTTAAATATACCAACTAAACCCGAAAAGCAAAACAAAAAATCTTAAACCTAGTCCTAAAACCCTATACCCGAAACCCTAATCCCTAAACTCTAAATCCTAAAAGATGAAACCTAAACCCAAAAACATATAACATATAACCTAATCTCAAAAATACTTATCCCTAAAACTTAAAACCTAAACCCTAACCCTTAAATCTACCAACTAAACCCGAAAATCTAAAAAAACAATCCTAAAACCTAGTCCCAAAACCCTATACCCAAAACCCTAATCCCTAAAATCTAAAACATAAAATATGAACCCTAAATTAAAAAACATATAAATTGTACTATAAAATAGAAATGTGTGGGTATAATGAATAATAAACAGTGATGAAAAATAAATACTAATTGGTTCTGGTTCTAGTAGAACACCTAGCATACTTTACCTGCTTCAGTGTTGGCCATAATAAGTCTGATATTAGTGTACCATATATATCTATATATAAGTAATAATATATAATATGTATACATGTATATACAATATATATGTAAGGACATTTATAGGAATATACATGGATACGAGGTGCTAGTTGGTCTTGGGGCATAACTAAGGTGTCCATGTTTAGTCTAATGAGATATAAGCTCCAACAAGGGTACTAGCCCTGCATCTCATGGGAATGAGAGGCATCATGATTGTCACTCGAGATAGAGAGGTGATTCATCATTCCCAACACTTAGGATACTGGGGTGAGTCACCATGGCCAACACCCAATGTAAGGGAACATGGAACGTCTTTCCCATCATCTAGGTAAAAATAAATGGTGTGAGGTTCCATGCCCATCACTCAATGTAAGGGAGTGTTGAATTCTATATTAAAAAAAATACCTTAACCATTTTTCACCAGCCAATAACTAAGGTCCAATGATAATAATCATATAGAACATGAGCTCGCACCAAAATAGCACAATAGAAGGGAAGAGAAACTTGGAAAAGAAGGAATATGATTAAATTACTTACTATTATCTATCCAATGAATCTGACGGAGATATGATTAGATTCCAGAAATAGTAGAAACCAAAATCCCTAATAAAGGATAAATGATAGATCATGAGAGTGGAAAGGGATACACATCTACTGGAGAAAAGAGAAAGAGAGGTTGAGGGTTAAAAATGTTTCGAGGAAAAAATTGTCATTTACCCCTTCATTAAGAGGTTGCATGGTTTTGTTTCATGATTGGACAAACCATGAACCAACCATGTGGTATCTACTACCCAAGAACCCCCTCACATGGTCTAGACACATTATTTGACTAATCGTGCACAACCCGGGTGAAATGGATCTGTCACTTATTTGAGACAAGTCACACGACCATGTGGCCAAGGTTGCACAGTTTAGCCTAACTATGCACCCCTATTCAGCCTTCAGGATCACACTGCATGGTTTGGCCAAACCATGTAAGCCTAAGGGAATGTTTTGTTCAAACCATGTGACTGACCTATTTACTCCAAAACTCAGAGCTCTAGGCTCCGAATAAGCCTCAGATGCTCTCAAGACCTTCTTTAGGCTGTAGGGAACACTCACTAAGATAAAATGAGGAATTTAAACAAGAAAAAAATGATCCATACCTTCATCAAAATTCGCATTGTTACAGGATTTTATAAATAATGAGTATAAATATTCAAATATAAATTTAAACATGAAAAATATGAATAAGAGTGATATTAAAAAATAAACCCTTACGAATATAATAAATTATGAATCAAAACCCCTTAAAATATAAAACGTGGATTAAAAATTTAAATAAAATTAATAAATAGTAATTCATAATATAATATGTCAAAGGGGAATTATATACACCATATTAAAGAAATTACGTGCATACTATAATATATGTCTCAGTGGAGTGGAATTAAAATTAAAACCCCTAATTTGGATTCCTTCTTAGCCAGACAAATTATATTCCCATGAATAATCAATTTAAATTTACTAAATACTTTCTTAAGAACCATTTTCATATATATTCTATTTTAAGTCCCCTTTTTAATAATTTTTCCATTTATTGTATAGGTTTTTCTTAAGTTGAGCACTTAAGGTTGTTCGATCAATTTTTCAAAAACTAATTTGGAATGTTGACCATGGTAAAAGGTGTTATGAAATGGTTCCATCACCTATATAATATTATTAATATTATGAATATAATTTTTATTCATTATATACAATTTTATAACCATCCATGCAAGGTGAAAATAGAAAAACTAAATACGTTGTTCATGGAGGTGGTGGTCCGCATGTATGCATGATGACATTTTCATTTTTCTAATGGATGGAAAGGAAATAAACTATGTAACAATTAATCTTAAAAAAACATATATATATTCATTAAATATATCCTTATGATCAACCATGTAAAGTGAAAATTAAGAATGAATCACATTTCTTTGCGGAGGTGGTAGTACAAACTTACACACGAGCTACATTATCATTTTCCAATGGAAGGGAGCGTAATATGGTAGATAATATTATATATTTAATTAATCATAATTATTTCATAAAAATTATATATATTTACTAAATCCATCATTATTTGAGGTGGTGATGAAAAATTATACACATCAATTCATGGAGGCGGTAATCCACATGTATACACAATAAAAGTTTTCATTTCCTATAGGATAGAAAGGAGGTAGAAAAAGGTAATCCCATAAAACTAATAAAATTTCATTATAGTTAAGATATTGGTGTAATTATGTTAATTTGGTTTGAATAGATTTATAAGGAGGTATAATAAGAAATAAATTTAAATGATTCAGTTAAGACAGTTACCTCTTCTCTGGGAAACCTCCTTTGGTTTACACCTTAAGCCTTCTTGGAGTGGTATTTTGAGAATAAAAATACTCTAGAACATGGATAAGTAAGTTTGGAAGATATTTGGGTAGGTATTGGTCTATATATAAGGATAAATAAGTGTGGATAAGTGAGTTGAATATGTACCCTTTTATAAGTGAGGTGAGTGAAAAATATATAAATACTTGAAACTTTATTCACTACTGGAAAAGGGGGATTTACCAACAGTTCTGAACCATTGGGAAAGGCCAGAGAACCATTGGTAAGTAAGATGTTGGGATATATTTTCCCAACAGTTTACATAGAACCATTGGGATAGGTTATAAAAAATAGACTAACCCAACGGTTCCCTAAACCGTTGGGAAAAGTTTTTCCCAATGGTTTCCCCTAAACCGTTGGGAAAACTAACATTTTCCCATGGTTCCCAACGGTTTCTAAAACCATTGGGAATGTATTTTTACCAACGGTTCTCTTTTAACCATTGGTAAAAACATTCTATGAATCCTATGCCAACGGTTTGAAACCATTGGCATAGGCTATGCTGTGAAAATTTCACAACAGCCTGCAATTTGCACAACACTGGTAATTCTCTAATCTCCTTGTACCTGTAATATCCAACTAACACATACATATACAGAAAAAATTCATACACATTTAACATATAATGAATCTGGAACTATACACATCTAGAATTAAATCAGAATTCATAACTTAATTATAAGCATACATAATTCATTTAAACATACACATTTAAATGTGTTTTTTCTAGAAATGATGTCCATTTTAAACAGAATACATACACTTGGAGTGATACCGATCACATTGTGCCTCGGATTGAGGTGAGTTTGACTCTTACACATCATAAATGACCCATGGATCGTTATCCTAAAGTATCAACATATTCTGAAATCATTTGGCCAGTTTTACGTATGTCATTTATTGTCACTTAAAATGTTGTTCATTTCAAAACAAAATGAGACACTTTGAGGGGCCACACCATAACTCAGATTAAGGTGGGGTTCACTCTTACACATCACATATGACGTATTGATCATTTTTCTAAAGTTTCAACACATTCTGAATTCATTTGATCAGTTTTCCGCATGCCAGTAGTTTTTAATTAAAATGTTGTCCATTTCAAATAAACGTGACACTTTGAGTGGTTCTGGCCACATCACGCCTCTTATTGAGGCGGGGTTGACTCGTACATGTCACATATGACCCATGGATCATTTCCCTATTGTTTCAATGGAATACAAATGCGTTAGGTCGGTTTTCCGTATGTCAGTTGTTGTTTTTACTTAAAATGATGTCCTTTTGAAACAAAAAAGAGACACTTTGAGTGGTGATGGACACACCGTGCCTCATATTGAGGAGGGGTTGACTCTTACATGGAACATATGACTCATGAATCATTTTCCTAAAGTTTCAATAGAAACCGAATTCGTTTGGTCAGTTTTTCGTATGTCAGTTGTTGTTTTCACTTAAAATCCTCTACATTTTAAACAAAAGAGAGACACTTTGAGTGGTGTCGGGCACACCGTGCCTCGGATTGAGGATGGGTTGACTCGTGCACATCATATATGACCCATGGATCGTTGTGCTAAAGTATCAACACAATCAGAATCCATTTGGTCGGTTTTCCGTATGTACTTAAAATGTTGTCAATTTTAAACAAAAGATAGAAACTTAGAGTGATCCCGGAAACAATGAGACTCTAATTGAGGCGCGGTTGACTCATACACATCACATATGACCCATGGATCATTTTACTAAAGTTTCAATAGAATCCGAATGCGTTTGGTCGGTTTACCGTATGTCAGTTGTTGTTTTCAATTAAAATGAAGTCCATTTTAAACTATAGAGAGACACTTCGAGTGGTTATGGCCACTCCGTGCCTCGGATTGAGGCTGGGTTGACATGTACACGTCACATATGACCCATGGATCGTTTTCCTAAAGTTTCAACAGAATAAGAATGCGTTTAGTCAGTTTTCCGTATGTCAGTTGTTGTTTTCACTTAAAATGATGTCCATTTCAAATAAACCTGAGACACTTTGAGTGGTGACGGCCACACTGGGCCTTGGATTGAGGCGGGGTTGACTCATACCTGTCAAAAATGAATCATGGAACGTTTTCCTAAAGTTTCAACAAAATCTGAATGCGTTTGGTTGGTTTTCCATATGTCAGTTGTTGTTTTCACTTAAAATGTTGTCCATTTTAAACTATAGAGAGACATTTCAAGTGGTGTCGGCCACAACACACCTCGGATTGAGGCTGGGTTGACTCATACACATCACATATGACTCATGGATAGTTTAACTAAAGTTTCAATGGAATATGAATGAGTTTGATCAGTTTTCTGTATGTCAGTTGTTGTTTTCACTTAAAATGATGTCCTTTTGAAACAAAAGAGAGACACTTTTAGTGGTTCTGGCCACACCAGGCCTTTTATTGAGGCGGGTTTGAATCTTACACGTCACATATGACTAATGGATCATTGTGATAAAGTATAAACACAATCCAAATGTGTTTGGTCAGTTTTCCGTATGCTAGTTGTTATTTTCAATTAAAATGTTGCCCATTTCAAATAAACCTGAGAAACTTTGAGTGGTGCCGGCCACAATGGGCCTCGTATTGAGGCGGGGTTGACTCTTAAACGTCCAAAATGACTCATGTAACGTTTTCTTAAAGTTTCAACACATTCCAAATGTGTTTGGTCAGTTTTCCATATGTCAGTTGTTGTTTTCACTTAAAATGATGTCCATTTTAAACAAAAGAAAGACACTTTGAGTGGTGTCGGAAACACCGTGCCTCGGATTGAGGCGGGGTTGACTCATACACATCACATATGACCCATGGATAATTTTTCTAAAGTATCAACACAATCCGAATGCGTTTGGTTGGTTTTCCATATGCTAGTTGTTATTTTCACTTAAAATGTTGTCCATTTCAAATAAACCTGAGACACTTTGAGTGGTGTCGGCCACAACAGGCCTTGGATTGAGGAGGGGTTGACTTTTACACGTCACAAATGACCCAAGGATCGTTGTACTAAAGTATAAACACAATCCAAATGCGTTTGGTTGGTTTTCTGTATGTCAGTTGTACTTTTCACTTAAAATGTTATCCATTTCAAACAAAAGTGAGACACTTCGAATGGTGCCAGCCACACCAAGCCTTGTATTGAGGTGGGGTTGACTCTTACACGTCACATATGACCCATGGATTGTTGTGCTAAAGTATCAACACAATCAGAATCCGTTTGGTCGGTTTTCCATATGTACTTAAAATGTTGTCCATTTTAAACATAAGAGAGACACTTAGAGTGATCCCGACCACACCGCGACTCGGATTGAGCCGGGGTTGACTCGTACACGTCACATATGACCCATGGATCATTGTGATAAAGTATAAATAGAATCCTAATGTGTTTGGTCGATTTTACGTATGTCAGTTGTTCTTTTCACTTAAAATCCCATCCATTTTAAACAAAAGAGACATAGTTAGAGTGCTACCGGCCACACCACACCTCATATTTAGATGGGGTTGGCTCGTACATGTCAAAAATGACCCATGGATCATTTAAATAAAGTATCAAAACAATACGAATGCGTTTGGCCGGTTTTACGTATGCCAATTGTTATTTTCACTTAAAATGTTGTCTATTTTAAATAAACCTGAGACATTTTGGGTGGTGTTGGCCACACCTGAGGCATGGTATTACCATCTTACAAAATAGACATATCCTCAGTTTATCTTCAAGGAACCAATATCACTCTTGATTAATAGAAACCATCCTGGTAGCCCTCACCTAGAAACCAAAACATGCATCATGGAATTTCAAGTCTAAATTCCCTGAGCATGATGAGTCCGTCCATGAGTCCTTAACATGTAACCCATGTATTATCCTAATAATTGACAAGTAAACCAAATCAAACAAGGAATAATTAACATAACATGGAGAATGTACAACAAGGCTTTGTATTCAAATTAAATCATATCATCACATGCATTTGATGAGCATGAGCTAATAAGCTTACCAAGAAATTCATATATTTCAAGACATACAAAAATGGAATAATCCTAAATAACATTGCATGATCAGAGAAATAAAAAAAGGCATGTGAAATCAAGGATGAGGGTGGGGGCTGTCTAGGGGTCCAGGGAGGAGGGTGGGGGGTCTATCCGGGGGGCTGTCCGGGGGGTTGTCTGGGGGGTGTTCGGGGGGCTGTCCGGGGTCCAAGGAGGAGGGTGGGGGGGGGGGGGGTTGTGCGGGGGGCTGTCCTGGGGGTGTTCGGGGGGCTATTCGGGGTCCAAGGAGGAGGGTGGAGGGGGGGGGGGCTATCCGGGGTCCAGGGAGGAGGGTGGGGGGGCTGTCTGGGGGGCTATCTGGGGGCTGTCCGGGGACCAAGGAGGAGGTGGGGGGGCTGTCTGGGGGGCTATCCGGGGGACTGTCCGGGGTCCAAGGAGGATGGTGGGAAGTTGTCCAGGGTCCAAGAAGGAGGGGGGATTTCCAGGGAGTTCCCAAAGACACAAAACTCTATAAACATGCTCCAGATACACCGCAACCACTAAAAGACATCAAAATCCATGAAAACATACAATATATAAAAATAACTCAAATCCAATACTATACTAAGGGTCTAGATAAAACCAAAAACTAGAATAGATTAAACATCAAATCTCAGTAATATTAGTCAAAAATGTAACAGATCAATTTTTCCCACATCACCATCACTATCATCACCATCATCATCACCCTCATCCTCATCCTCATCATTGTCCCCATCATCGTCCTTGCCCTCCTCAATGCCCTCCTCCTCACCCTCGCCATCCACCTCGCTCTCCTCCTCTCCCTCCTCTTCCGCATCAGACTCCTCACCATCATCATCGTTAGGCTGGAAATCGTCTTAACCACCAATAAAACTATCACTTGGTGCACCATATATAGAACATATCAACGACATATATTCATCAAAATCTAAGCTAGCCTCTGTTGGAAGTGTTGGATGTAGAACTTCAATAAATTTTATAAATTCACTGTTTGCCCTAGAAGACTGTTATACCGTCTCTATGGCCCTTTTGTCAGCCTGTTCTGCTAGTGCCCTAACTTGATGCAGCTCAGTGGCACTACAACTCATACCTGAGGAGGTCCAATACCTCGTTGGGGCTATCCTAGGTTGGCAGCATACTCTGCTAGGATGTTCCTCTCCCAACACCTGATGTAAGTGATCAGTTGGCCCAAAATTGTCTGGTTCTTGGGCATCGAGGTCCTCTAAAGTAGCCTATTAAAAATATAAACATATTATTAAGTTACAAAATAGATATTAAAATATAAAATCAACAGATTAAAACTTATAATATACTACTGAGTCGGTTCGTTGACGGCACTTCCATCCTTTTTCCGTCTACTCGAGCAAAACAGTTTTGCTTGAGGCACATGTCCTTAAATATTCTATATTTTCCTCTATAATGACACTGAACACTAAAGTTATATGAAAACTTTATCAAACGATTAAATAATTGAGGAAACAAAATAAAGTGTAAGTCGTAAATAAAACTTATAAACAATTGTCATACCTGCTTCCTCTCATGATCTAACATCGTAGTACGTCCCAGTGTGTGGAGGTATTTTTTTGCATCAATGTTTTTTTTACAGATGATTCCTAAATAAAATTTGATAATTCAAAAGATATTATTAATGAAAAACATGAAAGTTATTATTTAAATACCCCAAATGTAATTAATACCTTAAACTGAGTAGTCGTCCAATGAGTAATCATCTGACAATACTACTCTATAGGACAATCATCCATGACTGGTACCACCTCTAACTTAGTGCCAACTCTAGCACACCAGCCAATATACAACTCATGCTTGAAGGATATCTAAAGCTCACCTAAATCCTTTAGGCGTGCCGGTCGTGCACCCTCACCATCTGGAAAATTAAATCGAATCTGACATCAAAATATTAATTCATATAAATAGAAAAATAATTCATGGCATTAAATACAACATATTTTTTACCCATATCTCTTCCCAAGCTCTATCCTTGACCTCATGTGGAAAATGTCTCCATGATAGTATGATGACGGGAATGATGTCGGAGTATTTGTCAAGCGTCGCTAAAAAACTCCAACATTGCTGCCCCGTTTTTTCAACCATTTGGCTGTCTTCATTGTAATCCACCATAACATGTGTTCGGCAGTTCCACACCGCACGCATGTGTGTACGCCCCCACCCCTACCTCCTGTCAGTATATGTATCTTTCATGAAAGAAAAACAAATATTTTATCAAAACATGTTATAATGAAAATAAATATTGCTATAAAAATTTGTTAGGGTTCTATAAATATACCTGCACCAGTATGATCGCTGAGCGTCGATGGATCCACAGAAACTGATGGAACACCCTGTGGTGGAATAAGAGTCGAAGAAGATGGAATATAGAAGCTCAGAGAGATAGAAGTAGAAGGAAAAGAAGATGGCACAACTGTATGACTGGATTCTAGCTGGGGAGTGGGAATCATCATGGGATATTAAAAGGATGGGTCAGAAGATGCAAAAGGTGGCGAAAACATGGGAGGCCTAAATATCCTGTGTGTCCTTAACGACACATAGAGATCATAATGTGGTAAGGATGACATGTCAGTGGGAGGGGCAGGGTCTAGTTGGGTACACTGATCTGCTCATCCACCTCTGGTACAAACCCTCCTCATACCACCGACCTGAGTATTAGGACCGGTACTAAGCTCCTCGTCAAATAACTGTCGGCGTATAGGTGGATTCTACAAAAATGTTTACAAAAAAATTAATCACATGACATTATATATTATTTAAATATATATATTTGAAATAAAGTACTCACTACAGGCACTAATGGTGGAACACCCATATGCGCCATTCGACGATTATTCTCCATCATTTGTTTCCTTCGCCTCTCTTCAATTGGCTGCATTTCCTGCTTTTGAAAACAAATATGTAATCAATTAGAAAAGGGAAACTAATGTGTAACCCAAAAAACTAAATATATGAGGGAATAGGTGGATTCATTGGTAATTTAGCTATCAATTGTTTTAGAAGAGCTTGAGTGGATTTAATAAATCATACAAGTTGTAATGTTCACCAAGTTAGAAATATTGTTTGACTACGTTTGAATACAGTTCAATTTTAAATTAGAAAATGCAATTCAAATAAAACTGCAACCAATAAACATTGAAAATTCACATAACGGTCAAGTAAGCTAAAACATATTCGTGATCAATACTAAATCAATTTAAATATTACCAACCTTAACAACCCAACTCGAGGTAAACCAAAAGAATTGAGAACATGGATGAATGATTCTATATATTTTCAACCACAACTTCAGGTTCACAATCAACTCTCACAATTGAGCTATTGGAGTTATCAAAAGAAATAAATGGATTGGTTCCAATGGCACTAGAGAAAGTGTTAATTCCATCATCACCATCATGAAAAATATGTCTTGGAATTACTTCAACTATGACACAAAATTCAGGTTGAAGTTGGTCTTTGATATAAAAAACTTGTTTATCCATTGATGCCAACACATATAGTTCTTCGGTAGCAAGAGTGTGAATCATATTAATTACTCGAAATCCACAATCATCAATATTTGTGCTATGTCTCATCATTGAATCAAACCAATGGAATTTAATCATTGTGACTCGTCCATGAGAGTAATAATCCAATATTAATATTTTCTCAAGACTCCATAATAACCCACATTTTCAAATCGCGTTCTACTATCTGAGCACTGGTATAACAATCTGTTGTGGCAGTAACCATAACACTATCATGTCATGTTCTTATGTTCTTTGCTCGTTTAGTGACAATAAATTTGTACCCATTGATAAAAATTGATTTACATTCACGAACCACAGTATTGGGACCAAAAGCCAAAGCTCTTATTTCCTCAGAGACAGAGTCAGCAAACAAACTCAATACCTGCAATATAAATGAATATTAAACTTAATTAAATATTGATATAATTATTTTAAATAGTAATATTTTTACCTTCAATTTTAACCAAGAAAAAAACTCTTTGCTATGCAAAGTCTCCCTCCTTCTCAAAGATAAAGAATGATGCTTTATATTTATCATTGTTTTATGTTCCCTGTAGATAAAAAATATGAATAGTTTAATAGATATATATGTAAGATATACATATTCAATTTAGTTACCTGATATAGTCATCGAACAAATCACAGTTGAACAAAACTGTGTGATGTGCCATCTCCCGCTCTTCATGGATTAATGTCTTCAATGTATATGATCCATGAATTCCTCCTGTTTGAGGAAGTGATGGAAAACTGGGTTCAATTTTCTCATACTGTTCTTCTTCATTTCTCATCGGTTTGTTCATTCGTGTAGTAAGATCAGACAAATACATTGAGCAAAAATCCATACATTCTTGAGCCAAGTAACCGTTCACGATAGAACCTTCGAGATGATTCCTGTTTCAGACATAAGACTTTAATGTGTACATATTTATTTCAGTTGGATACATACAATGAAAATAAACAGGTCCTCCGAGAAGTATTTCAGTGGGAATATGGACAGTAAGATGCAACATGCATGTGAAAAATGATGGAGAAAATATTTTCTCCAACTCACACAAAATTAATAGGGCATCTGTCAACATTTTTTTCAAGAAAGACTTGAAAAACTTCTTAGAAAAAAGATCTCTAAACAAATGGTAAAACCAAATAACAGTCACCCTTACATTATTGGAAAAAAGATGAAAGATTTCTATTAAAAGCAACTGATGCAGTAGACCGTGATAATCATGAGTCTTCAAAGATTTTAGCTTCAACTATCTTCTGTTGACCCGTTTAGATATGTTGCTTGAATAAGCATCAGAAATTCTAATAGTCTCTAATACATCTAGAAATTGTTTTTTTTGTAGGTGTCATAACATAAGAAGCACATGGAAGTTGCCATTTATTTTCACTGATACACACAGAATGCAATTCTGTTCTGATGCCCCAATCCACCAAGTCACGCCGAGATCGTAAATCATATTTTGTCTTCCCCTTGACATTTAGAAGAATTGAAAGCAACATTTCACATATATTATTTTCAATATGAATTACTTCTAAGCAATGACGTAACACATTGGTTGACCAATAAGTCAAATCAAAAAAGATACTCCTCTTCCTCCAATTGTAATAGGTTTTAGTGGAAACATTCTTTCTCTTTCCAGATTTCATTTGACCCTTCCTAAATGAAAAAATGAAATCTTTCAATTCATTAATCACATTAGTTACAGACATACGCTGAGGTGGATCATCAGTCTCTATGGTATTATCAAATCTTCAACGATTCATTCTATATGGATGATCCTTTGGCAAGAATCGTCGATGTCCCATAAAACTGAAACTACAGCGATGTTTCGGTCTTCTGGATCGTGTATTTTTCATAGAAACTGGACATGAAAGTTTTCCCTTCGTTCTCCATCCAGACATCATTGCATAAGCCGGAAAATAATTTATTGTCCACATAAGTGCAACACACATATGAAATATGTCTTTCGAACATGCATCATATATGCGTACACCCACATCCCAAAGAAGTTTCAACTCTTTTATTAAAGGTTGCATGTATACATCAATATCAATGCTGGGATCATAAGGACCAGATATGAGTATACTCATGAAAGTGAAAGGTTTTTTCATACACAACCATGGGGGAAGATTATAAATGTGTATAAAAACTGGCCATGTGTTGTGCGAAGTAAGAATCTGCCCAAATAGATTAAAACTATCGCATGAAAGACCCAGCCTCACATTACGCACATCAGCTGCAAAATCAGGATGTTGAGCATCAAATCTCTGCCATGCAAATCCATCTACAGGATGAACCAACTCATCATTAGTCTTCTTTCACTCGGTATCATTCCATCTCATTTTTATTGATATGTCATCAGATATAAAATGATTCTGGAGTCTGGGGATCAATGGAAAGTGCCACATTACTTTCTGTGGAACGCGAGATGGTGTTCCATTAGATTTTGACTTCCAGAGGGATGTGCCACATTTTATACAGTCATTTTGTTCAGTGGTTTCCTCCTAGAATAAACTGCAATATTTTGGGCAATCATGAATTTTGTTTCTTGAAAATACAAGTTCCTCAACTAACTTCCATGCCATATAGTGGTTTGAGGGAATATCTACATCATCTAAAAGTAAATCCTTCAAGAGGGTAAGAATGTAATCTATTGCTGTATTAGAAATCCCATACATAGTTTTCCAATGAAACAATCGGATTAAAAATTCCAGCTTTTACATTTTATCGCATTGTCGATATACTGGAGTCGTGGCAGCATCATTAAATTTTTTCACCCTATCAATATCATCATTTTCACTAGATGCATCATCTGTCCTCATATCGAAGTCTTCTTGAGTCAAAATCCTTTCTTTTTCATGATGACGAATAAACAGAAACCGATCATCTAACAAATTCTCCATTCTAGTCCTTTCATTTCGATCATCACCAATTTGAGATTTCATTTTCTCCCCATTGTGATACCACACAAAGTATTTTGCTTGAAAACCATATTTGTTTATGTGGTAGATGACTTCTTCACAGCTCAACCAAGGTCTACCAACAAAATTGGAACATTGGAAGTGTATGTGACCACTATCTGAAGCATTGTGAAATGAAAAATATATAAATCTCTCCAAATTGTTTTGAAAATTGCTTGAGATCCAATCGGCTTCATACATCCAACTTTTGTACATTCTGTAAAAAGAATTTATATAAGTCATTTTGTCATAAAAAATTCAATATGATTGAACTTTAATAGAAACTACATTTAAGTAAATGATAAAGGAAGAAGTTTCTAGTTGATGTAGTGAACTATTAAAATAATGTAAATAACAAGTACTCAAAAATTAAATTAAAATTTATTTATATTCATTTTCATTAGGTCTATAAGAGGCACATGCCTCAGGCCCCATTATGTGTTATATACATCCCAAATCATTCACTCATGTTCAATAACTCATTATTGGCACCTCTATGGCCATACCTTTCATTACCCAATTACTTCCCCAAGTTAAGCGCACCCCATGAGGGAATAAATTTTAGGCTTATACACTAATAGGTTGTTCATGGATTGTAAAAAGATTTAATTTCATAAAGTATAGACAAAAAAATTTATTTTTAAATTTGAGATTAATAATAAAGTATGTCAATGATAACAACATTACTAAATTAAACTTGTGACTTATCTAACATTTTTATGGATGTCTACACATGCCAGCATGGCTAGTGAAAAGCACCCCACCCTCATAAAAGTGAGTATTGGCCAAGAAGGACACATAATATACAACGTACAATGAGAACCATATTTAATTGACCCTAAAGTTAAATTAGTATAGTCATATTGGGGGAAATGGAATATATGATCCTGGTTAACTGATGAATTCAAAAGCTCGTATTCCATATGTTGAACACTATCTAAGGTAATAAATAATGTGGGGATGGGTATACATCATTCAATTTCTTACATGCTAGTGAGAATGAAGGCTTGAATTAATGACTTGAGTTCACTGATTAAATGAGGGTAGAGGTTGCATAGGCTGTGTAAACAGAATGATTAAATAAGGGTAGAGGTTGCATACACTATGAATAGTGGGGGAGTCTCAGCCGATTTAGAAACTAAAATAAATTCCCATCATAGGCATCAATAAGAAACATCAACATCAAAAGAAACTCCAAATAAAAAAGGACTAAAAACATAAAACATTTCAAGAATTCACTACCATGCATGGTTTATCCACATGTTTAGCAGTAATTATATGTCTTAATCATGAACCACCTCTACATCTCCCAGTTTTCACCAATAAACATAAGGTAAATATCTCAAAATATCTTTAAAACAACTCATTAATAGGCTCAAAACGTAAATATAATCTTGAAACAACCATGGAATCTCTTTCACAACACATTCTCACACACCAGTTATCTCATGTGTTACTAAATACCAAACATAGTCACATAACAAGTGTACTATAACAAATTACATTACCCAAGCCTTATTAAAAAAATTCTCATTTTAATAAAACACTTTCCTCAAGATTAAATCATTTATGAAATATCTTTCTAAATCAATTTTAAATCACCTATGTCTGCCTTTACCAACTGTTTTATGAAACCATTGGTAAAGGCCTCCTTGATGAACCGTTGGTATAGGAGCATTGGGAAAACCCAGATTTCCAGTAGTGGATTCCACTAGATTAGGTATGAGTCCACTAGTGAATCATAAATCTAGATTTTCCCATATAACTATCTAAGTCACCATGACTAGTCAAAAGAGGTGAGTAAGATAATGAAGTTATGAGGATCACAATGAGGATCCTTATCAATATCAATCATACTATTCAGACCTCAAATCATATCTCAATTTCACCCCAATCTCTATCGATGTGAATAATCCCATTTTCAACATCCATCAATTGTAATTACAAGAATTGAGCAAGTTATATTAATGAATTATTACAATTGAGTATCTTCATAAAGTTCCAACTGAGTGGTAAAAAATCTTCAATTAAATTAAAAACCCCTTATTTAATTCAATATTTATAAAGGTTATCTATACCAACTTCCTTCCAAAAACTAACATGTAATTCTAAACAGGAGTTTAAAAAATCCTTTATTTCAAAACATCCCAAAGGCATTAAAGGATGTTTTACAATTAAAAATTCTCAATATTAATTCAAAACATGGGATTACAACCTATTTCCACATGAATAAATATCTAATTTAAAATTACCAAAGAAATCTCATTTCAAAAAAAATAATTCCAAGAGGGTTCATTGTCATTTCACAAATTAAATCATTTGAAACTACTTAGAAAACATTAAATAGGTCAACTCATTTCATGCAAATCAATTTATTTCATTCTTTTAATAAAAACTCAAGACAAAGACTCAATTTCACCAATTAATTATTTAAATATTCTTTGAAAATAAATCTAAACAGTCATGGAATTAAATAATTCATAAATACTTGAAAGATGTCAAAATTATAGTCATAAAATTCATGACTTGTTCAATTCAATGAGAATAGGGTTAAATAATATTTCACAAGGAATTTCAAGGAAAAAATTCATAGAAACTTTGCTAAAAACTAATAAACACATATAAATAAATTTCCGAGTAACAATTAATTATAAGATGAAGAAAAAGCATAAAAAAACATACTTAGAAAATCTGGAATCCAACCGCAATGAATTTGAGATGTTTCTTCTTTGATGGAAGGTTAAAGATTTAATTAATTAAATGGATTGGAATGGAGAAAGTCTAGATTAAATCAAGACACAAAAAAATGATATACACATCAAAATAAAAACTCAAAACTAAAATATTAGATGAATAACAATAAAAAAAGGCAGCACTTAAATATTTTATGTGTATAAAGAAGAAAATACCTAATTTTAGATGAATCCGATGGAGTTTTAGTGGTTCGGATGGGGGAAGTCGCGAGAGGAGACGAGCGCTGCAGATTTAGGGTTTTGTCGCGAATGGGGGAGAGGTGCGGCTGAGTGTATTTGGGGTAAAACTTTACCAACGGTTTTTAAAAACTGTTGGTAAAGGGGTATTTGACTCACCCTTTACCAATGGTTCTAGTGAACCATTGGTAGGAAACCGTTGGTAAAGGGTGTCCTGGCCCTTCTTTACCAACAATTTAAGCAAACCATTGGTAAAGAAGCATGGGGAAAACCTCCCATTCCTATAGTGATTTCATATATGTCTTAATCAAGTCAAGTAGATCTAAATTTTCATAGTTTCAAAGATAATAATTATAAGGTATAAATATAACAAAACAATGAGATTTAATAAAGTGTTCTGTGTTATCTTGAAGGCTTATCCCTTTATTTTAACCCTTTTGACCCACTTTACCCTTAACTATGGTGATAAATTTCTAACATGGTTACTATTTACTCTAAACAAAAATAAAATTTAACTTTTTACTAAATTAGAATACCATGATCCCAAATATGGAATATATTTTATAAGATTCAATTTCTAGAAGTGGTAAAAACTACTTTTATATAAAAATGATTTTACACAAAAATAAAATATATTTTTGATTCACATGGATTTAATTGGATTATTTTAAATCAAAGGAGAATTATTTGGCTTTAAAACTAAACAAAAATTTAAATGTACCTTGTGACTACTTGATTAATGAATCAAAAATAGTTTTTATTTGAATAAAAACATTACTTAGATTTCTAAAATGTCAAGCATAGATTTCTAGGTCAAAGATTATATTTTTAAATACATTATATTACTTAATAAATATATATTTTTTATATTAAAAAGGTTTCATAAACTTTAAATTAATTTTTATATCATGATAATGTCAAAAAAGTGACAGTATTTGTAAAATCAGTATTTTTCACTATTCACCTAAAAATCAAATATTTTTAAAAAATCTCAAAAATTCACCCTAAGATAATTTTGATATAATTTTATAAAAAATAATTTCTAAATGTGGTAGAAAATAATTATAATATCCATGCACAAAACACACAAAAATCAATTTTAGAAAAAATGTATTTTAATAGCACAAAATAAATTTATTCTCATTCATTTCCTAGTAACAACCATTATATAATTATTAATTTATTTTATTAAATATATCATCAATAAATTTCATAAAAAAATTAATAAATAGTGATTAACTTAATTTATTATGATAAAAATAAATTACGCACTTAAAAATGGTTTTATAAAAAATATCTCTTTTTACCATCAAATGATTTTATATTCATTTATACAAATTTTATAATCAATGTATGAATTATTATTAATTAGTTTACATTTATAAAAAACAATTTTTAAATAAATTTAATACTCTAAATAAGATAAATTTATTTTTTAAATGAAACATATAAAAGATAATGAAAACCCACTTGTATAGAAAAATGACCCTTTTAAGCTTTAACTGTTCTTAACCTTATATGATTTAATTATCATCATTCAAAATTTAGTACATATTTCCTAGTAATTAATAAATATATTTTTATTAAAAAAAAATTCAACATATATTTCTTAATTAAATTACTCCAATTCATACTCGCCAATCCTACAATTAAGTTATAACAGTCATATTTAAATAATAATATTTCTATAATATATCATGGTTTGTTTAATATTGGTGTTACATATATCACAAGAAATCATACATTGTATTCTTAAACTAAAATATTAGAGTGTTAATCTAAGAACCCCTCCAAGTTCAAAAATTAACTTCTTGATCCAAACAGCTTCCTTCATAGCATCTCATGTAGTGATGTACTCATCTTTTGTTGTCGAGTCCACTATAGAGGCCTATTTGGAACTATTCTAACTAATGGATCCATCATTTAGTAAAAAAAACCATATTGATATATCATATCATTTTTATGGATTGGAAACTATCATCATTGTTGAAGGAGAAGATATTCCCTAAATCCTTTTACATGTGACGCAATTGGAATAATCATATTCTACAACATGGGATATCATAAAATCATGTAAAACATACTACTTCTATGTAAGTTGTAGAGTATGGATTGACTATATTGTAAGGCAGTTCCAATTTCTATGACTTCTTATAGAAGCTAAATGATAATGGTTATCATTTCGGAGTCATCCACATACTCTATTATAAAAAAGATTCATTGCATAAGATATAACACTCAGAAGTTAGATACCTTCATTCTTGAGATGTATAAAGTGAAAAAAGAATTTAATCATGTGTTATAATGCATGGGTAAGTTCATGAATTGTGGAGCAGATTCCTCAAGGGAACTATAAATGAACCCACTTCCATATGATGGTGACATGCTTGTTTATTCATGATTGGATAAAATTTCAAGGAACCCAAATATCTCTTCATCTACCACATTTACCTAGTGAAGTATTAGCATGTTGTGGTGTGGGGATGGATTCCACCCGAACATCAGATTTTTCAGTAGCATGTTGATACCTTCAGAGGTGGGATGCCTTTTGGATGCCACTCTTGGTGATCTTCATCAACCCCAAATGATAAAGATTATTATTTTCATGATTATTGTTGTAAGGTACATGCCCTATTTTATATGGTTACTTGTTTCCATTATATTAATGGTTTCATTTATTTTTTCACGGTGATCATGGTTTAGGTTTTTTAATTTATTATTCTACCTCTAATAAGTGTTATTATATCACCAAAAAAACTGAAAATGGCATCAAATCCAACCATGTGTTTAGATTTATTAAATCATGCTTCTAATGAAGATTATCAATATCATATTCCCAGTCATATTGTAATCATAAAATACGATATAGTACAAATCCTTCAGATTTGTATTAGTCATAGTATATGACTCCTACATGTTGTATTTTATGATCATAATTGTTTCACGATTCAATAAAACAAAGAATCAAATCATCTTTGTGATATCGGTGCATATCATTAAATATGGCAGGGATATCATAGGAGGTGATATGGCTATTAGTTCCAAAATACAACTAATAACACTGAACTATTTTGAGTCATCAGACTATTAGTCATAACCTAAAATTAATATTGAAGTATTAAATACGATTCAATAAAGAAAAATTCTTTTTCTTTAAATTTAATTGTGAATTAAATTTTATTATTTATAATTTTTTATATAAAACAATGAAAGTTATTTTGGGGATATTTAATAATTTATGAAGTTTTTATAATTAATTATAAAGAGTTTATAATTAATTTAAAAAATTATAAAAAATTTATATTTAAACATTCCTCAATATTAAATATTAGTATTAAAAACATCCTTTACCAAATTATATGGAATGCCTTATGACTTAGATTTAAAGTGTTTATTTAGAAATCATAAGGATAATCTATACATTTTTTATAAATTATAAAATAAGGCCAAAATACAAAGTGTTTATCTTTTAAAATTATGAATTGTTCATAATTGATTAATTTGAACTGTTCAAATTAAGGAAGTTATTTGGCATATTATTTAAACCAAATCAAAAGGAGTTCTATTGATTGATTTGACCAAGGTTTAAATAATGTTAATTTTTGTGATATTTTTATTATGTAAAATATTTACATAATTGAAATTAGATTATAAAATGTTTACAAATCATAAAAATATCATATATTTAATGTGAAATTCCATATAATAAATAAAATTAAGGAGTTTATATTATGAAATTAATATAAATATTTTATATTATAGATAATGCAATGTTCATAATTTGTAGTTAAATTATAAAATGCTTAGTTATAGATAATGGAATGTTCATAATGTGTAGTCAAAATACCTTGAATTTAGTATGTAATTAAAGTTATTTGATCGAATTTAGTTATTGAATATTGTTTATACATATTAGGTATTATATTTTTGATGAATTTCAATCTCTATTAAGTAAAGTATCCTTATATAGTGGGGTTTTGGGTTGGAATTCCCACTAGCCTGGAGACTTATGCCTTGTTCTAAAAAGGCAGGGGTTGACTATTTGTGGCTCTTGAATTACTCATATAGAGATTATAAATTTCATATAATTATATATCTTTTAATGAAAAGTTCATGTACCTTAAGTATGATATGAATTTGAATATGTGAAAATATTTTTGGATTCTATTTTTGGTTAAGTAATAAAAATTGTGAGTTGTGTAAAGAGTTACACATCAATATGGTTTGGACATACTGATTTTGAGGAACTAATACGATCCCAAAATAAATCATTAAAATAATGCATACATAAAGTAAAAAACATTATATAAGATGGTTATGTTGAATCCTTATCAAATAATAAGTGGTAGATTACTTCTAAAGCATAATTTTTCAAGACCATGATCATTCAGAATGGGTGATCCTGATGGTTAGGTGTCCATGAATTATCTTGCGAAGGAAAAAAAGTAATGAGGTGACCCTAATAGTTAGGTTCATTTTTCATAAAATTTTATTTTGGTTACACTTAGTTGGTAAACCCTAATGGTTTTTATACCATAGGAATATATTTGAGTGAAACCACATGATACATTTGGATAAAGAGTCATCTACTCAGCTATCCAAGAGTCATATATGACATTATTGAAATTTTTTATCTTCTAGATATAGTCATGACTTATTTATATAATTAACAAGTATAAGTCATGATGAAATATACATATTTTCCCACTAATAGGTATGATGAATTTAAAATGGGTTACCATTTTAGTGGGATCCTATTTAATAAAATTCCTTATCAAATGGTAATAAAACATGATACACATATAATAAAATATTTTTTATTAGATAAATAGCATTATAATATTCATAAAACTTGACTTTGAAATGAATCCTTATAAGAAATGTTTTAATGTAAACAACACCTAAAAGTGGTAACTTAAGAGAAGTTATTATGTAAAATATATTGTATGTGTCAGATCAAATACCTTCCTAAGTTAACAATTGTTTAAGTTGTTCAACATGTGAATATAGATTCTTATGAGAAGCATAGAATGATTCAATTATAATTTTAAAATACATTAAATGATAATTGCTTAAGGAAAATTTAATATCCACTCATATATTCAATATGACTGGATATGTAAATGAATTTGTGAGACTAGAGGTTTCTTGAAGGATTATCATGGTTAAATAATTCATCCTATTTTCATCTATGTAAATGTTTCTTCAATGTTAATGAGTTAAATAAATGTTTACCTCATATTATCAAAGTGCTAAGAATAGATTAAATGGATATATGATGTAAAATTTAAGTTTTTTTATAAAAAAAGGTAAATGTTTAAAATAGAAGAATAAAAGTTATCCAGAGATTCTAAAAATGATTCATCAAAAATACAATAAATTTTATAAAAACTTAGTAGTTTTATCAAGAAGGAATAATGATTCTATATGATAATTTTTTTTGGGATACCTAAAGGGGTTTTTGAAAATCCATGGAATGCTTATTTCAGGTATGATTGTTATAGAAATTGATTATTTGGCATTTAAGGGTATATGATACCAAATGTATACTTTAAAAGTGTTTTAAATATATAGGAGTTAAAAATCAAGGGAATAATTCATAGAGCTTGTATTTTGAATTTGAGTTTTGAAGAAAAGAGTTGCTACATCAATTATTTGAATGTGAAGGAATATATCAAGCTCAGTTGGATTTAGGTAAAAATGTGAATAATTATCTCATTTATCTTATATGATAAAAGGATTTATTTATTAATAAAGAGTTTTTATGAATGATATGATATAATTAATTCAATACACATAGTTTATAATTTACCAGATTCTATAACATGTTTTTTCAAAGAAGAAATGGATAAAAAAATTTCATCCAGGATAAAATATTTACCTATATTTTTATCAAAATCTAAGGGAAGGTGTTCTCACCACCCATCAATGACATTTTTTGATGAATAAAAATCATTTTAGAAGAAAATTCTCCAACATAGAATACCATATATGATATAAAATTAATAATTTATTTGATAAATATTATTACTAAATGGAAATAAGTGTTATTTTAT
Source organism: Viscum album (assembly GCA_963277665.1). Lineage (NCBI taxonomy): Eukaryota > Viridiplantae > Streptophyta > Magnoliopsida > Santalales > Viscaceae > Viscum > Viscum album. The sequence continues at coordinate 105,557 of OY728125.1, forward strand.
AAATAAAGGAGTTTTAGTATTTTATCATGATATTCTGAAGAGAATATAGTGTCTAAGAGGCCAATGTGGGTATGTTTGAACTTATAGAAGTTAAACGTTAACAAATAAAAGGTTATACTAGTCTAAAAATTAATGACATTATCCACTTAATATCCTAAAGAGTTTTGGATATGTGAAATTAAATAAAAATGTAACAAATTAGATTTAGATACAGTGATAAAATTAATATTACTATTTCCTAAAGGATTATTCCTTTAAATATAAAATGTAAACTCACTTGATATTTTAAAATAGTTTTAGGGTATTCTGATAAATAAAAATGTAATATTTTTTTTACTATAATGAAGTGAATATTAATTTATCCTAAAAGAGTTTAGGATTCAATGGTAAGTAATAATGTAAATAGTTATATTATTTATGAAAACATGTTAAGGTAAAATTTTAATAGACATGTTTCGAGGATGATGATGTTAAAATTCAAAAATTTCCAAGTAGAAAAATTAAGTTATTAAAATCATAAAACTTGATTTTATGAGTTTGAATATGTTTAAGAAGTTTAAAATTAAAAATATAATTATTAAATCTCACTATTCTTAAAACTTTCTTTATTTATAGATATTTCTCACTAAATAATTTAGTGAGAGGTTTTTATAAAACGACCGCATAGTGACATGGTACAAATTACATATAGATATAATGAGTAAAAAAACCTTAGAAAGTTTAGTAAACATAAGGTCAATATAATAGTCTATCATATATGATATGATATAAATGTGCATATGTATGGTTTTGTTAAATATTCTAAAAAGGTTTAATATTATAAAATTTATCATACAAAAAGAAATCTACAATTTATAATTTTTTTACATTAGATACATAAATGTATATATTGATATGAATTTCATAAAATATAATGATAATTGACCTATAAAATTATGAATTTGAGTTTTCCCTAACCAATGTTCATCATGGAGTATTATAGGTTATGATGAAAGGTTAAGGTTAGCATGATTATAATTCTTGTATGAGGATAAAAATATTCTTATGAGGAATAAAAATTGGTTTGTTTGTTGGATGACCCAACAAGTATACCACATAGAGTGTCATACACTATGTATTAGGTATAATCGGGGTGTATATATCATATTTAGAGTCCCCACTACTTGAGGATCTTCTAATCAAGGGATGGTTGGGTATGTTGTTGATCATATCTTTGGTTGGAGCTCAACCAATATGGAATTTTTCCTCTCATATTATGAATATGATATTTGGGTCCTTGACTGAGATATACATAGGAGTGTGCAACCACACCTAAACTATATATATAATTTTATTATCTATTAGGATGAGGGGAATGTGACATGATCATATATAAAGGTGAATGACATGTGATATATTCATCGACTTGGTTAGTCTATACTCAAAGAATCAAGAACATGTGAGTAGGATATATAAAATTAATATACTCTGTGTCCCATGGCCACTTATTGTCCTAGACAAAGGGAATGTATTAGAGTGCATGATAACAAGTGATGTGAATAGTGAATATAGGTATAAAGAATCATTTGTTTGATAGAGATCATTCCCAATCCATTTGTTTCTTTAATATCACTGATGTTTTTTGATGTTTCTCATTGATTACATTTATAGATCTAGGGATTCATATTTTTTTCATCACTACAAAGGTTCATGGGGTCACACTTTATGGTTGATATAACGGGGATTGATTTTGACTTAAAGAGATGCTCTAAATTTTCCTTATAGTTAAATCCAAAAGATTTTTGGATGGGTATTTACAAGGTATTAAATATGATTTGGTACACAGTGAATTTGATGATATCTTTCTAAAAGTGATTTGGAAGATATCCAAAAGTGTTTTGGATATGATTTAACAAGTTATTGTATATGATACAATATACGGTGAAATGTCACTAATTATTTTAGGATTTAGTGAAAGAGGGATACTGAAGAAGATGATATCCTCTAAATCCTTTTTCATGTGATGAAATTTTCATAGTAGTATTCTATAACATGGGGATATTGTAAAATCATGTCAAACATGTTATTTCCACATAAGTCATAAAGTATGGATTTACCATATCATAAAACAATTCCACTACTTATTATTTATTATTTCATTAAAATGATAATGGTTATAATTTAGGAATCTTCCACATAGGCTATAATAAATAAATATTTATTTCAAAAGATGTAATGATTGATATTTAGATACATTCATGCATGAGATTAATTTAGTGTCTGATAAATTTACCCATGCATTATAACACTTAAGTAAATGTATTAATTGTTTAGGAGTATCCTCAAGGGACCTATAAATGATTCTGATTTTATATGATGGTGATGTTTCTATTCATTTTTACTTAGCCGAATCTCCCTGGAACTCAAATCTCTCTTCATATTCTACCTTTATCTAGTGAAGCACTAGTACTCCATGGCGTGAAGATGGATTACACCCAAATGTTGAGTGATATATCATCTCTTGGATGACTCTAGATGTGGGAAAGCTTTTGGATACCACTCTTAGTGATCTTCATCAACCATATATAATGAATATTTTTATTACCGTAATCATTAGTGTAAGAAACACACTCTATTTTATATGGTTTTTTATTTCTATAATTGGTATAGTTTGATTTATTCTTGCATGGTGATCCTAATTTTGTTTTCTAAATCACTTATGATACCACAAATAAGTGTTATTAGATCCACACAAAACCCAAAAAGTGTAACCCATTACAATGACTTCATATTTTCCTTCATAGACTAAGAATACATCTTTACCTCTTCTTAAATACTTAAGGATGTTCATGAACATAATCTAGTGACTCTCACTAGGATTTTATTGGCATTTACTTGTTATGATTAAATAAAAAATGACATCCAGACGAGTACATAATAAGGCATCCATGATAAATCCTATGACAAACATTGAAACACCCCGACTAGAATCAATAGGTCTAAGCCAAAGTTCTACAATACCTCATGTGCGCCTTCTCATATGCGAGAGGCTGTTGACTAACAACAAGGGTCTAGAGATAGCGTGGGGAGACTATAACCTCGGTTGTCATATCCATACCCCAAAATATAATAAAATATACATAATCCAACTAAGCATTACAACAAAAAATAACATAAATGAGATGTTATAACATATTTCATGTCAGGTCATACAATGTCAAACTAGATGAACCCCCAATGTGTAGGTCAATAAGTATAAGAAGCACAATTAGAAATAAATAAATATAATATAATATGGTATAATTCCAATGTTTTTACCAGTATTTTATCCATCTCATAAATCCAAGATCATAAGTAACTTTACACTTAACCATTTCCATTCTTTGGACCCCTAATCATAAATTCTACACACGCACCAAGATTCCCATGCATGGTGTGAGTATAAACCCAAAAGGACACCACCAATGAATCCTTAACACAAGTTCACATGTATATAGAGGTGAATTTCATTATGTAAAGGTAAATGTGAATACAAGAATACAAATAATCATATACTGAGATATCATTCACTAACTAGGATACCACTAACCCCAACCCCACCTACTTCAGCACCATGCTGGAAGAATGTCATAAGTGGTCATCACATGACATAATTCATGATATGTGAATCCAATTAATTTAAGAAAAATACATGTTTTTCCTTTAAGTAAGAACTCCAAACCCCCCTTTAAGGGAAAGTCACACCCATGACTCATGGATACCTACTTTCCTCCAATAGAACATATTCTTGGCACACCCGAATCAATGGAACTCTACACATACTCAATGATGTTCCCAATTGGTACATCATGTCGATATATGTATCCTATTCCAATAGTGTATGGAATTCTACCCCCATGGGATAATCACATGCCAAGCTTTGGCGCTTTCCACCCTATATCTAGAGCCAAAATCTACAAATCATGTAATTCAAGATCCCCCTCTAAGGGATCGAATAAGTCCATGAAGGCCACCTTTTAACTTGAACACTAAAACAGAGGTTCCATCAACTATACACAAATCCACATGTAAGACATAACATAGAAATGATCAATATATCATAATAAATATTCCACATGATATGAAGTGATACACAAGTAAGAGACAACATAGAAATAAATATATCATTCCAATAGGTGTCACCCACATCAACTTACTAAAAGAGATCCACCGTTAACAAATGATCTAGGGCCGTTCAAGGAGAGTTTACCATTTCTCATAATCCAACAACGATCTATCAATCATCCATGAATTCACTATTAAATTTGGGTGGGTATTCATAGATCTATAAGACATGGCTTGGATCCATGATAAATCCTAGATAAATAAGAAGAATTAATCTTAGAATGGATATATCTTACCTTAATATATGCCAACAAATCGATCTAGAATTCAAGTGCCCAAGAGGAGAGGAAGTGGAAGCTGATATCACCAAATGAGAGATCTCTAGGAGGTTCTGGTCATAATGGGGTCAGATTAGGGTGAGGGTTAGGATAATAATAGGATTAGGGTAAAATAAATAAAACTCCATTAATGATGAAATTATCTAGGCACCACTAACTATCTAGTGGGATCTATAGAATTATAGGTCCCATGTCCAGCACCACCAACTAGTCAGTACACCCTACCAGCTAGAAGGTGGCCATGTTTCAGCCACCATGAAACCCACTAATCATCCATTCTCTAAAAAACTAAATTTGAAACACTTTTACCCATAATAAAAAACTACAATGAAGAAAAATAATACAATATACATTATAGCATAAAAAAAATATATCATGAAAGTTGAGGATGTTAGAATTCTCCCTCTCTAACAACTTCTCATGCCTGAGAAGTGCCTCTAGTGGTCTTGATTGAATATATAAATCAAGTAAACCCAACCATCATATTCACACACCCATGTATCCTCTTAAGACTGACTATGATACCATATAACTTAGATAAGTGGCATCATATTCACTTGTAACACTTTCTCACTTTGTTCAATGATACACATCATGCACTCCTTGAATGATGAATTAGGATCCAAATCAATTTCCTCAGCATTTATCATTTGTGTCGGATCAAGAATGTACATCCAAAGTTGAGACACATGAAACACATCTTGTATACCTCAATACCATGGAGGAAGATCCAAATAGCAGGACACTATCTCAATATACTCGGTAATTTTGAATAGCCCGACAAATCATGATGCTATATTTCCTTACTTCTGTTACTGTCAATGCCCTAATCAAGGAGTCACCTATAAGAAAATTTGATCACCCATAGAAAACTTTAAAGTTATTATCCTATTGTTGGTGTATGATCACTTTCTGTACTAAGAGGTAATTAAATGCTTCCATATCAACTGTACTCTCTTAGAGGTATCTTATATCAATCTCAAATCCACAACTATAGCTTAACCAACATCATGAAAATATATAATTGAGCGACATATCCGACCATAAAGATCCTCAAAAAGTGCCATATTAATCGAATCATGTAGGAATTTATTGTACAAAAACTCAATGAATTCTAGGTGAATATCCCAAGATTGAACAAAGTCCAAAACACATTCCCTCAATATATACTCTAATATCTAAATCTTCCTCTCTAAATGACCATTAGTCTAGAGATGATACACTATACTCAGTTTCTACTAGGTACCCAAATCCTTTTTTCTAAAATGATTCTCAAAGTAACTCCATGCATGCGTACAATCTACCATACATATAGCTTTCCTAAATTATCCACTAAAATGGTATGTTTAATTAACAAGTAATGGGACATTTCCATTATCCAATCAACTATCACCTAAAAACATCACATCTCCTCAAGATCCTAGGTAACCCCTTCATGAATCCCATAATCACTTCATCCAATTTTCTCATAGGCACTAGAAGTGACAAAATAAAACCACCAAGACACTAACACTCAGCCTTTACCCTCTGGAAGGTAAGGAAACAAGAAACAAACTAGCAATGATCCTCTCTATACATGGACACAATAACCGATGTTGGATATCATGGTATATCTTCATTGACCCTAGATGCATGAACTGTTTTTAAACTTGGGAGTCTCTCAAAATATTTTCCCTTAAGGAAGTTGGTACCACAATTCTCCCATGAATGAAGATCATGTTTTCATCATAAAAGGACCACCCTAGTACTAAATCATCCCTTTATAAGCACTCCTGAATCACTATGCACTCAGGATTTGACTCCTAGATGGAATTTACCCAGTCCACTAAAGAAGGTGTGATAAAAAATAGTAAAAATGTAAAAAATCCATGACCCTTAGATGAATTTAGTATCTACTGATCTATCAAACTCACCATATTCTATTCCTCCCAAAAAGGCCACTCTCCAAGATCTTGTGTCACCAATATTTTCCCACTGAGAGAATATTTAATGACATTACCTTTTACCGGATCACATGCCACCTCAAAATTAAATATCTGTAGATTAACCACATAATGCCTTTGAATAAAAAAGCAAACACATTAACCATTACACTTCATCTATGGTAATTACATAAGATTGACCATAATTTCTACCAAAAATTAATATTTTTTATTACGAAAAAGGAAAAACAAGTATAAGGGAAAAAAGGATACATAGAGAACTATGGGGGTAATAAATAGTGGATTACAAGGGAATCCCCTATAAAAATGTTCACACCCTTATGGGGAAAAGTTCCAAGGCTAGAGAAATGAATAAAACACACATTTGGGTTACTAGTGAAGTGAGAAAGTCATCAAATTTGTTTCCCTTAATCCAGGTGTGAAAAAAATCCCTGTGAGAACTGATCAACTACCTACATTTACAAATGAGTTAGGTAATAGATCATGGGATGTTTCCAGACCTAAGTAAAGAGTTTTTAATAGTGGAGGATTCCATTTCCATTGCCGAAAGATTAATATTTTCCTATCCACACATGAGAAGACTAGTGAGCAGTGCATTGGACTTGTCCTGAAGAAAGACCCCAATTTCAATGTAGGTAGTGAAGAAAATAATAACAGAACTGTAAGGGCCACAAATAAATCCTCCTCCCCATATAATACCCAAAATACATGATCCGTTTGTATTGAGTTTGAGTCTTTCTCTATGAGGGAACCAACAGACCCACCATCCTAAATTGCCACTAAAGCCTGTGATGTGAGTGGCTCTCCTAGCTAAGGAATTACTTTTGGATAGGATTTACACCAATTGGGGATAATCTAAGAAAGGTCAACCTATATATTTTTTGTTCTGAAGAAAAGAGTGGTTTTCATGTGTTGGTTTCCCTCATGATGTTCATTATTCCTCATATAAGAAATTCTTCAGTATCCTGCAATAATAATCAAAGACGAAAACTTAAATTTTGGACCATAGATTCCTGGCCCCTTGAGCTAATGGTAAGAGAAAATGGAATCTGAATAAGCCTGGTCAGGCATGCCAATAAATGTGCTAAAGGATCTCCACATGATTCACACCCAGTCAATCTTAAAGGAACGATGATTCAAGGTCTCTTACCATAGGATAAAATAAAATGATCACCTTGACACTAGATAGATTCGCAGACGATTGATATTATTATCCATGGAGAGTACCATGTTTCTAACACACCAGGTGAGAAAATTTACCCATTAGGTATATTATTATGCCACAGGGTCTCTACCAAGGTATCCAAATCACTAACATCTGATGTCACTCTTCAATAATCCTTAGAAAAAATTCCTAAAGTGGAACTAGTAAAAATACACTTATCTTGTTCAAAGTTGAGCTTAATGAGGTTAAAATTGTTGTCCTAATCATTATCTAGAACCACATGGATGAAGCTTGGGTACATTATAGTTTTCTTGAATGTCAGGTTTGGGGTTAGACATCTGGGAAAGCCATGTTTGGTTCCCACCTAATTGCGGTACTAAAAATTGATCCCCCCTTCCAATGATCCACCATATATGAGGTTGGAGAGTAAAGATATAGGGTTGGAGCATGATACAAAGGGAGGAATAATTCCCTCTTGTCATATGAATTTCCATACCATACTTTTCCTCTATAAAATTTCCCCATAGTGTACAACATTCAATAATCTCCCATGCATCCTCACATGCAAGCACTTTGTGGTAGAAAAAATTTTCCGGACATTGATTTCCCCCTCCCTTAGTGGTCTATAAATCCTATTCCAAGAAATACAGTGATGTTTCCCCTCTAACTAAGCATCCCAGATGAATTTCACTAGAATATTATCGATACACAAAATTAATTCCTTTAGAACCTTGTTAGCTGATATACATGAATGAGGATGGACGTTAAAACACCGTTAACCAGTGTGATTCTACCTCCAAAAGATAATAAGTGATTATTTCAATTCATAATCTGGCCTGTGATCCTCACCAAAACCTTGTCAAAGTGTTGAATGAAAATATGGATTGGGGAGACAAGAGAACCAATATAATCCATCAGGAAGCCTCTTTTATAGATGCCCATGTTTCTTTGTAAAAACCATTAGCAAGACTATCCGAGTAGCAGTAGGAAATTTATAGGATGATATTTTCATAATTAACCAATTTCCCACTCTAATTGTAGTAGTCCTATATGATCTTATTGATACCTCAAATGGAATTTCTCTTTTCATTGAAAAATATGAGAGTGTTTTCCACAAACACGAGATGAGATATCCCAATTGAATTATACTTGCACCAATACGAGAGTATGATTCATGTTGATAAAATCCTATTGATGAGATGGCTAATAGATTCTTGTGAGAGGATGAATAAACTTGTAGAAAGTGTATCACCCTACCTCATACTAAGAAATATTTTTAAGAAACCATAATTCCTTCCCAAAAAGTATATGGATAGCCACAGTGAGCTAAATCATTTGAATAGAAGATTCGTGGCCCAAGAAGAGAATCCCATGCATGTCAGAACCTTAAGAATAAAGTTCCATTCAATATGGTCATATTATTTATCCATGGAAAGATCGATTGAAATATTAAATCCTAGTGTCCTTAGGTTGATGTCTGTTATCATTTCTTGTGAGAGACCAATTGCACCTTAGATTGATCTCCCCTTTACAAAACCACAATGTTCTTCTGAAATCCAATGACAGAGGTTCTCAGAAAGCCTTTTGTGGATCACACATTCTATAAATTTATACAAGAAGTTTAACATACTGATTGGTTGGTAATTTTGGAGTGAAGAGGGGTATTTATTCTTTGGGTTGAGAACCAATGTGGTGGCGTAGGCCACTTGAGGTAAGTTTCCTCCATAGAAGAAGTCCTATATCACAATAACTATATTGACTTTAACCAAGTCCCATGAGCCCCTGTATAAGGAACCTTGGAACTCGTCAGGACTAGGCACACTCTTAGGGTTGACATTCCAAACTACCTCATGTATCTCATTCTATTTTATAATGGTTACAAGAGATGTGTTTTCAACATTAGAAACACTTTCTAGAATAGAACCAAAGAGCTTCACCTGACCACTCGGATAACCACCATGTATGTGAGGATTATGACCTAAAATAAGAGACATAAAGTGTGTCTCAACCATACCTCCAAAAACCTCCCGGTCATCTTAATGGGATACTTTTTGATAAGAATGTAAACCCAGACTCTAGAAGAATCAAATATGGAGTTATCAACAAACTCATCTATAGATCTAGGAAGACCTCTTCACACTAATCATACCACTCAAACATCAGAACCTTTTAGTCAAATCTATCATCAATACTACCAAATAGGATAAGTCTTGGATAAAACATTGATAGTACCCCATAAGACCCTGTAAAATATTGATCTCAAAAACATTACTGAGATGTTACCAAGACACCAAAACCAATACATTCTCTAGGTCAACTAAAATTTCCACCTCATAAATTACATGCCCAAGGAATAACACTTCTTAAATACAAAAGTGACAATTTTATAGTTTAGAATAAATCCTATATGCTCTATGTTTACTTAATATAATCTCAAGGTTTATAACATTAATATATGAAGTCATCGAATATATCATAATATATTGTATGAACACAATGACGGAGTAAAGGAATGGATGGAAAATATTTTTCATGTGATCCATGAACACTACTGAAGCATTTTTCAACCCAAAAGGCATGAAAATATACTCATACAATACATATCTACTACTAAATGATATCATGGGAATATACTCCTCTTAAACCCACAACTAGTGGAAGCCTAAATAAATACCAGTCTTGTAAAAACATTAGGCTCGCTATAACTGATAAAAAAATCATTAGTCCTAGGTAAAGGGCACCCATTATTCACTATTACCTGATTTATCTTCTGAAATTCCACATAGAATCATAGGATACCATCCACCTTCTTGAAAAAAAAAATTAGATCACCCTAAGGAGTTGTGGTCAGTCTAATAAATACCTTCACATATAAATCCTCTAACTGTAACTTCAACTTTATCAACTCAGCTGGTTCCATATGATAAAGAAGAATTAATATCGATTGGGACCCAGGTATATACTAAATATGAAACTTAGTTCCTATATCTAGAGGAAGACCTGGGGAATAATTTTATAATAAATCCTGATAATGATCCAACATTGGAGGGAATATAGAGGGGCTACTACTGATTCTACTATGAGATCCAAGATTTCTACCTGTGCCATGATGAATCTAATTCGACTCAAGTTTGATCCCATCACACCTGCTCTATCATCCTACTCACCAGTTAATAGGAACCTCTTTCCACTATTCATGGTAAAATATGCCATCTTCGATATCATTAGATATGATATTGATAACTGGTCAACTAGCCTATTTCTAATATCACATCAAAACTAGTAATCTCTAAGATAATGATGTCCAAAAGATGTCCATATTAAGCAAAAAACTATGGGACACTCAGTAAATCACTAGAGACATTCTATGTTCATTCCAAATGGTTTTTCAAGAGAGATCAACTCAAAATATAGCTTAACTTATAAATCTAGGCCAACAAAAAATAGAGCAGATATAAAATAATGGTAATCTCTTGTCTAAAATAAAAAAATAGATAGTGTATAGGTAATCAAAACTATGATACCCTAGACCTACGCTCCTTGATTTGGTTCCTAAAACACATACATTACATACTAGCTTCAACACCAACTATAGATAATTAATCCATAATTACATGACTTATAGAAAAAATTGCATTATATACATTCCCAAGACCTTTAAGGTTTATAACATTAGAGAATTAAGAAAATTATAAAGTAATAAATCCCATGTCTTTAAAAACTAATGGATTTTTTCCATGACATAAGAACCACTTAATTCATAATAAGTCTTCAACATCTTCCAAAAATTATCCACATAAGATATCCTGTTAAACATATCATGTGAAATAATTTTCTTCATAACCTAGGGAAATAGAAACATAAAAAGGGTTGAGATCAAAGGCTCAATAAGGTAAAACATACAACTAAGGTAGTCATGGAATGAACATGACATAAATATTATGGAAGGATTAATTAATCATCATAATTCCATAATTAATTGAAAATTAGAGTATGTTGTATCTATGCTAATAAATGAAAACGTGGATAATAATAATTATTGATCACATGCCGATGAGATACATAATTCCGTACATCAAAACATATTTTCAAGGCCTTGTGAAAAGACATTGTACTGATATGTGGAGAGATATACACTAAAAGCCAATCAATTCTGTCTCATGAAACCTATCGATGCACCAAGGGGATACATAATTTCAGCCCCCACCCGTCACTTGTTTAAGTCCAATGCATTCATCATATGAGAAATGAATAAAAAATTTATAATCACTTTTTATAATAATAATACATATTAGAATAATAACATATAGAACACCAATAATTTTCACAATGTCAATAAAAGGGATAACATAATTATAACCCATCCAGAGATAGAAGGCATATGATAAAACAATACATAGTAAAATTTCTAAAAACCATTTGTATTGGAATAACAATATACAGAATTCTAATAATTTTACCCATTCCAATAAAAGGGATAACATGATCATATCACATCTAGAGAAAGAAGGTGGATGGTTAAACAATATATAGTCAACTTTCTAATAATAATATGTATCAGAATAACAATATATATAATGTCAATAATTTTACCCATGTTAATAAAAGGGATAACATGATCATAACCCATCTATAGTAAGAAGGTGGGTGGTTAAATAGTAAACAATCAACTTGACTGAGTAATCAATAAACATCCATATCAAAATAATAAATATATAAATTTTTAATAGTTCCACAATCAAAAAATGAAATAGATTTCTATGTAAGCACCCCTCAAGCTAAAACCGTACGGAGTAGTGGTATACATTTAAGTCAATGCTAGAATAAAATTATCATAATCCATATATAGGAAGAATGTGGAAGGTTTCAAAAGAATATAACCTCAGTGTAATAAAGGAAACATAGAATAATGTTGACATAGATGTATAAATCCTTGCAAAATAATTATTGAATGATTCCACCCAAAAAGGGATCATGAATTGGATTGTATGGTACCGTGAGTTTATTCCAGAAAATTAAAATACATATATGTTTATTATATAATAAATCATCTAGCATAAATCCCATGTGTGAAAATCCTTTTGAATCTGAAAAGGAAAATGGATCTGAAAACTTAAAATGGATTTTATAAAACAATTTTAAAATTAACATAAAATACAAACTTCTATGTCACTTTTAAATGTAAATTTTGAAAACATGAAGTGATTTTTTTGAAATCTTTTACTTTTAAAAATAATATTCATTAATAGATCCCTGAAAATAACATAAAATTTTCTATAGAAAATATGGAGCCAAATATAAAACATTTTATTATGAATGGAACATTTTTAATACTTTGAAATTAGCTTTGTTGAAAACCCACATTTTAAAAAGAAAGTAATGAAAAATTATTTGTATTAAAACATAATTTTTCAAAAGTAGATTATAAAATAACATATAATAAAATATTAGGGTGGGATAACCCAAGCATGGAAAAAATAGGTTCAATACCAATCAATATAACTCAAGGAAAGGAGACTTGAGTTATCAACATCCCTTACGAGCAACATACTCCTTGAAGTAAAAAAATATTTTTAAAAGGTATATTATATAGTGGAAATTTAAATTAATATAAAAAAATATAAACAAAAAATATAATCAATTAGTATAATTTACCCAAATTTTAAGTCTAATAGGATGATCATAACTCAGTGAATAAAAATTGAGTTACCAAAAAGCTTTACAACTAAGGTAACAATTGAGTAAATTCCATTTGATGAAAAGGAAAGGATTTGGATTAGAATTTATCATGAATAAAAAATATATTATAAAGATACATCCTTGTTAAGTTAATATTTCATTAAAATTAAATCATGGTGTATCACATAAACATGTCTCAAGGAATTAAAGTTTGTGACAAAGATCCCATGCAATGTGAGTAACATTTTAATAAAAACCCATTGAAAGAGTGGGATTGTAATGGAACTTAAAATACCATGATTAAAATATGTTTCATGATATGATATCTATAATAATTATTATATACACCACATAAATTTAATTAGGTGCATGATACCAAACATGTCTCAAAGAGAGGAATTTGAGAAAAAAACCATTACCTTATTCCAGACTCATCCTGCGTATGCACTTAACTCCTAGAATAATAAAATTAAGTTTATTTAAAACCTTATTAGAAAAAATATTATTATATATTTAATTTAATATGTAACATGTATTATCATATTCTACTTATTTATTATATATTTTTCACTTATGTTTGTGTGCAAAATGAATTGGAGTTGGCTTATTTTGGTGATTTTAGCGATCAAAGATGATATTTTAATAATAAGTCATGTACTTAATATAAAAATTCCATAAAAAAACAACAATAAATTAATTATTAAATTATAATAATATTAGTATTTAAGTTCCCATATTCATCCATGATAGAGTTTTATATCATTATTCAAGTAGGTGGTCAAATTGACCCAAACATGAACACGCTATATCTCATTGGGTGAGTATGACTAATAAAGTGTATAATATAGTTATAAAATAAGAATAATAATATTATTTAGATAATTCTATGTTTTATAATCATATTTTATTTGGTTTTGATAAATAAATAAAATTAATATGAAAAATGAAAAAATGTTACTTCGGGGAGGTGGTATTCTATACAAAACACAATTAATGTTTTTTTTGTTTTTCTAAGTTAATGGAAATGAATAAATAAAGGTTTAAACATTAATATAATAAAAAATAAGTATAAAAAATATACTGAGGTTATCATATTTCCATGGTTAGGGTAGTTTTGGAAGAGAAATATTAAGAAAAAATGGCATGGAGTAGGTAATACTCACTTTGGTACTGTACAATTTCTCTTGAAAGTATCCTTGGGACTGAAGGGCTTAAGCTAACTAATTGAGACTAGAGGATTATTAAATTGAGATAGGATTATTGGAGGATAATTTTTTTAAATTTTTATAAATTAATTATAAGTAATGGGTGTGTCATGAAGGGGCAGAAGTGTCCCCTTTTATAAGTGAAGAATATGGCACTTTTGAGAACACCCTTTAACTTTCAATGATATCATTGCACTATTGAAGGGTAAAAGACTAAAAAGTTATAAATAATATAGTGTAGGGTAATATTGGGTCTATAAATCCTAAAAAATTATTTCTAAATTATTTCTAAACATGTTTTAAATATGTTGTAAGTCATTTGTTCTTGGGTTTTTTTTTACTTTTACCTATTTGTTTTGTTTTTTACTTTGGTAACTAGTTTTTAACTAAGAAAATTATGTTTTATTGAAAGTATAAAATAAATCATATTAAAATATTTAGGTTTAATGAACCTAAGTTTAATCTAAATTTAATATAACTCAATTTCTAAATAATATAATGTTAAATTTTAAATTAAAAAATTTTATATATAAAAAAACATTTCTTGTAGAAAAATTGTGCTTTAACCATTATTTATTATTAATATTATTTAGCATTGGATACCAATTAAGTGTGTGTTAATATAAGTATATATGTTTTTAAAAATAATATTCTATCCATAATTTAAAATATATTAATTTATTTTAATAGATAAATATTATAAACTATTAATAAAACAATTTGTTGAAAATAACTATTTTTCCATTATCATGGTCATTAGCTTTAATCTTAGTAATAATACTTTTATGACCAAAATTGAAATTGAAAATTTTAAATAATATAATAATGTTGATATATAATATTAAATCCATTTCTTTATATTTAATTTCTACAAGTGATGAAATGTAATTTTTATTATAAGTGAATAAAAACAGTTTTTAGAGTAAAATATTACTTATGATTTCAAAAAGAAATAAATGGGTTTTAAAAAATAGTAATTTTAAATGATTTAATTAGTTATAAATAAATAAATAAATATAAATATATTATATAAAAGGGTTAAAAAACATTTATGTCATTATTTTATTATGATAATGTCATAAAAGGGATAGTTTTTAGCAAAATCAGTATTTTTTTATTATTAACCTAAAAACCAATTATTTCAGAAAAATACAAAAAATTCATCTAAAGATAATTTTTTTATTATAAATCAAAAAATGATGTTATTATTTTCAAATTAAAATTCTAAAATTTATAAATTCAATTTTTGAACAAAATCACAAAATATAATGAAAAGCTATTTTTATTGGAAAATGACATTTTAAAATAATAACTATTATTTTTCTTATTTATTATCATTTAAAAAATAAATTAGTGTTAAAAAATTATTAATATCAAACATAATTGATCATAATTGATCATATGTTTCTTGAAATATAAATTCATATCACATAAAAAAGATTTTAAAAAATACTCTTCTAAACAATAAATGATCTTATAAGCCATTTTAGGTAAACTAATTGAATTTAATATATACAGAAGTAGAATTTATTATATATATATATATATATATATTTCAATAAATAGTTACTTATACTCATTCGCACTTAGTTTTTTTCATGGTTTACCCTTAGGGTGATAGAGAGCATGTCTGTAGATGATCATTGAAGAAACCCTAACACAGAATCTCAATCCTTCACAGATGTTGTTGTTGGGAATGAACGTTCCAAA
This sequence comes from Viscum album, assembly GCA_963277665.1. Taxonomy (NCBI): domain Eukaryota; kingdom Viridiplantae; phylum Streptophyta; class Magnoliopsida; order Santalales; family Viscaceae; genus Viscum; species Viscum album. The sequence goes on from OY728125.1 coordinate 121,680, forward strand.
TATTTGATTCACATAGAGTCGAAAAGATATATACACAAGGGCTTCATAGAAAACCCTTTCTTGAAGGAATAAGTACTTCTCCTCTCTCTTGATCTTCCTTTTTTCCTTGTTGGATATTTTTTTCAACCATAAACCCTCACTCACATTTCTTCAAAAAAATATTGAACTTATTGGATTTGCTTTAGTTAATATTGGTTTATTGAACTCTTCACATGCAGTTTTTTTATTCTCCTCTGATAATGAATATTACCAACTATGGACAAGAGGATCGTTTTCCTTGGGCAGTTTCCCCATGAAATTTTTGAAGTGGTCCCCAAAATTTTTCACTAATTATGAACCTACCGATGCCCCTGTCTAGTTGGGATTATCTGGATTACTACTTCATTTATTTAAAAAAGAGTCCCTATTTTTATTGCTTGTTTAGTTGTACAACCATTTAAATTAGAATCTTCTAATAAGAACATGTATAAGACTTCCATTGTTAGAATTTTTGTAGAGTTGGAAATATCCCAACCTTTTCCTTCTCAGATATGGATTCAATGCCGAGAATTTGGTTTTTTTTCAAGAGGGTGTCTTCAAAAAACCTCCATATTATTGCAGTAAATGTTTTAAAATTGGGAATCCCAATAGGGGATGTGAAATTTGGCCTTATCCTTCTCACCCATTCACTCAACATAGCTCAATTTGGGTAGTAAAAGAAAATCATAAGGGGGTGGTTGCTACTTCTTATAGACATACTAGGTATCTTGTTAAAATATATATATATATATTAAAGAAAATATTTATATATATAATATTAAATAAAATATTTAAATATATATATATATATTAAAGAAATATATATATATATATAATATTAAATAAACTATTTTTCATTTATATATATATTTATTAAATAAAATATATATATATATATATTAAATAAAATATTTTAATATATATATATAATATTAAATAAAATATTTTTCATTTTTTAATAAAATGTACGAATTCTGTTTTTTTTTTCTTCACGGTGCAAAATCAGAGATAAAACAAGATAACAATCATAAAAAATGGAAAACAATTTCAAACATCATAAACATATTTCTAATAGTGTTAGGACCAAACTTTCCAGATTGAAGATACTTTCTTGAAGTCGAACTCTAGGAAAGGTAAAAATCCAATGGTTTATTCAGATGGATTCATCACTCATAACCACAAGAAAACTTAGAAACATAGTTATTACTCTAACCTTGAGAGACAAATAGTTACTAGATCTTTAGAGGATGCTAATAATGAAAAAATTGTTCCCTCCCAAAATCCAGTGAGTCTACCCTATGGTGAAGATTGTTCAAAAAGTATTATTTTTGATGAAGATATAGATCTTTATATGAGGGTGCATATATAATTGAATAGTACATGGGGAATGAAATCTTCATTTCTTGGTTGGTGGAGAAAGATGCTATTTTTATAAAAAAATACAAAGATGGGTAAATTTCTACAGAAACCTACCTCTAAATTAGAGAACATATTCTCACTAAAATGTTGGATGATTAAAAAAATCATGATTTTAATTATAGGGACATCCCATGGTAATGACCTCTATGCTTTCTTCATTGGTATTTTTTAGGCTACTCTTATTTCTATATGTTTTTAGGCCTTTTCAGTTGTTCTCTGGGTAGTTTGAATTGGTGAAATTGCATTACTGTGATGTTCAAGTGTGCTGTCTCTTTTAGAATGATGGGTTTGGAGGCTGCCATTGTTCTTGTTTAGATCTTATGATAGATAAGATAATTGGTTTTTTGTTGTTTCTAATCCTTGTAATGAGACTATTATAGGTATGGTTCTTGCAATTGTGGTTGTTAATCGTTCAAGTTTTTTCGGGGTTCAATACTTTCTTTCTCTAAGAATGATTTTTTATGCAGTTGAGATGATTGATCATTACTTTTAATGTGATTAAATGAGCACTAATGTATGTTTCATTCTTCTGGTTCATTTGTCTATGCGGTTTGTATCATAATGGATTATTTTGGGAAGGAATTAATCCCTATTGGAACACCGTACATGCACATGAATCTCATTCATTGTTTTCTTGAAGAGTTCCCATAGACTTATATTGTTTCATCCACCAAATGTCATGGTTTCATTCATCCAGTCGACCTTTTTGTCTTGGAAAATTATTATGGATGAGATTATGTTTCTGGTGATTTTATTCATCAAGTGATCCTTGGTTCTGGTCTACTGTCTCTTCTCAAGTGCTTAATGATCATGACTACTAGTTGAATGGAGTGATGGATGTCTGTGGGCTGTTAAGGAACAAATCTTTGAATCAAAATTTTTCATGTGTCTTTCCTAGGAATTATATTGATCATTATGGTAGGTTGAATGGGTAGTAATTAACATCAAGGGATCATTTCAGACTGTCTATTCCATTCTAAGAACTTGAGCTCTCAATTATATAGATTTAGTGAGACTTAATCTGGTTGCTTCAAGAAGACATGAAATTTTCCTTTTTTCGATTCAATAATAGTTTTTAATATGATTCATCTTTTTTCCTTTTCATGTGTAATATTCAAGTCTCTTGTTGGTGAAATCACATTGCACCTCATGCATACACCTTTTACTATTATTTTTTCAAAAAAATTTCGGGGTGTGGATTGGGTTACCAACTTGTTCTCAAATTATTACAAAAAAATAATGGTCTAATTTAAGTATAGTGTTGAATGTTAAGAAATATATTGAAAAAATTGACTAATTTAAAGGTAGTCATATATTAAAATCTCAAGGTGTTACATTATCCCCCTCTGAATAAATTGAATCCTCATAATTTTAATTATTACCCATTGAAGAAATTAGTTGAGGGTATTCTTAACATATTCATCATTCAGGATATAACCTATAATATGACATCTATATTACTCTCCAAGTATAGATTAAGTTACTTATCATTTATGAAAAAACAGTAATCTCTCATACAATCATATACTCCAGTATGTATACCATAATCATACATTCTCTAAAATATACCTTTTCGAAAACCATATGAATCTCTAGGACATTAAACCACAATGTAACCATATATTCTACCTGAAATAAACACTATCTATAACCCTTAAATTCTATTAACCACTAGTTTATAAGGTCGTACACTAGTCAATATAATTCATAATACCAAAAATGGGATAAACTTCACCAAAATTATCATGGATCAATTTTTCATTAAATCAATAATCAATTAAAGGATATTAATAATACCTAAATCAGTTTTTTAAAAACTAATAAACCCTTTATTACCTCATTATAAATCTTATTTTAAACCTAAGAGTTATCCATAAGATAATCACATGTTCATTAATAATCATCTCCAAAAATATAACTTTTTTATAAAATCTAATTTCAAGGTTATTGATACCATTTAATATATGTTTCCAAACCTTTAAAGAAACATTAATAAAGAATAATACTTATGTTTTTCTCATAAGCATCATAACCTTTAAAATATACAAGAATATATTTGATAAATACCAATCACTAATGAAAATAGATAATATTTTCAAGATTTAATTTCTATTCAGATATCAACCTCACTACCTTATGTAAGACTAGGAAACTCACTTATTTTTCCATCATAACAAGCATATACTCAAATTATCAACCATTTATGGATGCTTTATTATTAAGTTATAATACAAAGTGGTTTTGGGACACATACATTTCTCAACATCATTTTTGTTACCCTCTTTAAACCAAATAATAAAACCAAAATGGCTGTGATAATATCCAAAATATGAATATGAAAACATCATTATGAATATGTATTTCCTTATGATACCATTGTTTTTTAACATATGATACTTTTAGATCATACTATGACTCTCTTTATTTAATCCTTGGTTATACATGGTCATTTTTTAGTTAGTTTTGTTAAACTAATAATTTGACATTATTCTTAAATCCTTTGTAATGGTTCATAAAGATAATGTTATTAACCAAAGCATATCCCTCAGAAGTGTCAAACCTGAAGGGTAATTAAGCCTCTTTTTTCATGCACTAGGTGATGACTGATTTAATACCCAATTCACACTTTTTTAGGTTATTAACACTAGGTACATCTATTATAGAGCCTTAAACCACTTGTATTTTCTAGACAGGGATGTAATTTCTAGGAAAACAATATACTCAATAATATACAAAAAATACAGGATATTATACTATACTTAGATTTATTCCTAGGATATTCATTGACATTCTGTTATCCTAATCCATAAAATATTCAATAGTACCTCAATTAACATAAAGGATTACCTATACCCTTGAAATTATGATCATACTTAACTTATCAACCATAAAATTATCCTTAATAGAATTATTAATACCTAAAGTTATTTAAACCCAGCTCTGATACCAACTATGACACCCCGGACCCGCACTCTCATATTTGATGTCTAGAATAGATTCTTTACATACTGGCTTCAATAACAACTATAGATAACTAATCTATAATTATATGATTAAAAGAAAATATTTCATTACATAAATTTCAATACCTTTTAGGTTTCTAGATTATAGAATTATGATAAATCATAAAATATTAAATATCAAGTCTTTCTCAACTAAAGGACATTTTTTCTATGATATAAGAACTACTTAATCCTTAATAAGTCTTTAACATCTCTCAAAAATTCTCCACATAAGCTATCCTATTATTTGTATCATGTGTAATAATTTTCTTCATAACCTAGGGAAATATAAACACAATAAGGGTTAAAATAAAATTATTAGTAAGAGAAAACATTAAACTTAGGAAATAATGACATAAACATGACATAAATATTATAGGAGTAAGTGATCATCATAATTCCATAATCAACTAAAACTAAGAGAATTATATATCCATGAAAATAAATTAAAATTTTGATAAAATTAATTATTGGTCACATATTGATGTAATTTATAATTCTGGACATTAAAAAATATTGTTAGGGAATTTTTCTAAGACGCTATATTGATATGGGGAGAGGTATACACTAAAACCCAAACTATTTTATCTCATGATACCCATCTATGTATTGAGGGGATATATAATATTAGGCCCCACCCATCACTTTTTTAAGTCTAATTCATTCATTATATTATAAAATGAATAAAAAATTTGAAATTAATGTTTTCAATAATCATATGTATTAGAATAATAGCATACATAATTCTAGTACTTTTCCACATGTCAATAAAAGGGATGACATGATTATAACCCACCTGGAGAAATAAGGTGGATGGTCAAATAATACATAGTTAACTTTCAAATAATCATCTTTATTAGAATAATAACATATAAAAATCCAATAATTTTCCACATGTTAATAAAAAGGCATAACATTATCATAACACATATAGAGAAATATTGTGGATGGTTAAACAATATATAGTGAACTTTCCAATAATAATATTTATTATAACAATAACATACAGAACTCCAATACTTTCCCCCATGAAAATAAAAGGGATAACATGATTAAAATCCATAAAATGGTAGAATATGGATGCTTAAGCAATAAAAATTCAACTTTCCAGATTAATCAATTAACATACATATTGGAATAAAAAATATTCATATTTTCAATAGTACCCCAATCATCAAATAGAATAACTTTTCATGTAAGCATCCCTCAAGCTAAAACTATATGGAGTTTTGGTATACGATTAATCCAATGATGGAATAACATCATAATAATCTATATAGAGGAATAAGGTGGATATTTTCAAAAGAACATAACCCCAATGTAATAAAATAATCATATAAGGATGTTGAAATAGATGAAAAACATCCTTGTAAAACAATGCTTGAATGATACCACCCAATAAGGGACCAGGAATTGGATTGTTTCATACTATGAGTTAGTTCCCCAAAATTATAATATATATATTTTTATTATAGAATAAATCATATAAAATAAATACCATGAGTGTAACTCCTTTTTAATATGAAAATAATAAATGGAGGAGAAAACTTAAAAGTGCATTTAATTTTTTTTAACTTTGACGTAAATTTAAAACATGCATGCCACTTTCAAATGAAACTTTTGAAAAGGTGAAGAGAAAGATTTTGAAAAATTTTACTTTTAAAAATAATCTCCAATAATGGATCCTTGAAAATTATATAAAGTTTTCTTTATGAAATGTGGACCCAAAGACAAAACATTTGATTATGAAAGGATTCTTTTTAATACTTTGAAATTACCTTTATTGAAAACTCACATTGTAAAAAGAGTAATAAAAAATTATTTGAATTAAAAAATTAGTTTTATATAGAGGATTATAAAACAAAATATAATAAAATATTAGTGTGGGATAACCCAATCATTGAAAAAATAAGTTCATGACAAAATAATATAACTCAAGGAAAATAGACTTGAGTTATCAATATGCCTTACAAGCATCATAATCCTTGAAGTAAGAAGTATTAAAAAAAATGTATTATATGGTAGAAATGTAAATATGTAAAAATAAATATAATACTACATAATATCATAAATTGTTATAATGTACCTAAATTTTAAGCCCAAGAGGATGATCATAACTCAATGAATAAAAAATGAGTTACTAAAAAGATTTACTAGTGGGGTAAAGATTTTGTAAAATAAATTTGATGAAAAGGAATTGATTTGGATTAATATTTCACATGAATAAAAATATATATGATAAATATAAATCCATGGTCAGTGAATACACCATTTAAAGTAAAACATGAATCACAACATAAACATGTCTCAAGGAATTATTATTTCGAACAAAGAACGCTTGTAGCTTGAGTAACATTTTAACCAAAATCCCTTGAAAGGGTGGGATTGAAATTAAACTTAAAATAAAATAATTAAAATTTAATTCATGATAGGAAACCTCAAGTTGGTAGTATATACACCACATAAATAAAATTAGGTGTATAATACCAAACATATCTCAAAAGGGGGAATTTGAGATGAAAACCCTTACCTTGTTCCAGATTTGTTCTGCGCATGCGCTCAACTACCTGAAAAAATTAATTTTATTAGATACCTTATTAAGAACCATATTCTTCTATATTTAATTTAATATAGACCATTTTGTATCATATGTTATTTATTTATTATATAGTGTTCTCTTATGTTTTCATAAAAATTGAATTAGTGTCAGATTGTTTGGTAGTTTTAGCGATCAAAGATGATATTTTAATAATAAGTTAAATAATTAATATAACAATTATATAAAAAAATAAAAATAATTAATTTCTAATTAACATAAAATAATATTAATATTTAAGTTATCAAAGTCATATATGATAGAGTTTTATATAATTATTCAAGTAGGTGATCAAACTAACCCAAACATGAACATGTTATATCTCGATGGGTGAGTATGGTTAAGAAAGTGTATAATATAATTATAATAGAAGAATAATGTTATTATTTTGATTATTTTTAAATCATATTTTATTTTTTTGGATTAAAAATAACATTAATATGAAAAAGCATTGCTTCATGGAGGTGGCAGTTCGTATAACGCACAATTAACATTCTTTTGTTTTTTTAAGTGGATGGAAATTCATAAATAAAAATTGTACATTAATATAATAACACATTAGTATAATAATTATACTAATATTATCATATTTACATGGTTAGGGTATGCTTGGAAGAGAAATATTAAGAATAAATGTTAAGGATTATGTAATACTCACTTTGGTACCATGAAATCTCTCTTGAAAGTATACTTGTAAATAAAGGGTTTAAGATTACTAATTGAGATAAGAGGACTATAAAATATAGATAGTATTATATTAAAATAAAAATGGAATATTTAAATTAAGCAATTCTAAGGAATGGGTGTGGCATGAAGGGGTGTAAGTGTCCCCTTTTATAAGTGAAGAAAATAGAACTTTTGAGAACACCCTTTAACTTTCAAAGATATAACTACCCTATTCAAGGGTCAAAGAATCCAAAATTTATAAATAATTGAGTTTTTGGTGATATTGGGTCAATAAATAATATGCTCAGTCAATATTTATCATTTTCAAAAAGAAATCCTTGAAGAATAACTCATTAAAGGACTCCCAAGTAAGATTCTCACTCTTGACTTCCTATCCCATAACACATCACTATCTCCTAGAAGGTCCCTACAGCATAAAGGAAACCATCTTTACCCTCCTTTAATTAAGATTATATACAAGATCAAATATGACCTCAATAATACCAATATATTTCTCAACATCCTGAGGATCACCAGTGTCCTAGAAGACTGGTAGATGCTGGAGCTGGAAATATTGGGCATAATCAACCATCACCCTCTACACCCCTATACCCGGAGCAGGTGCAGTCTGGAAGGATCCAAGTTAGGGAGGGTTTTCTACATGAACCACCAAAACAAGTTTGGAGCGTGGTTAGGTGAATCCTTCTGCATATCCCATGGTGGAACTAGTGCATCCTCCCTAGAGGGCACATTCATGATTTCTTCTCTAAGTGGTCCCATCAAGCATCTCTAAGGTGGAATTTTTATGAAATGAAAGTACCAATGTGATCATTGAGAGGAGCATGGGTGAATAAGTGATATTTATTTTTATGAAGTTATTTATTAAGAAACAACATTTTCCTCCTATTAAAGTGATTTTACTTTACTGAAAAATAAGTACCCAAACACAAATACAGGAATATTATAATTTACAAGGTTCATTTCTCAACAAGAGTAGCTAGTCCTTGGTATGGTTTGGAAATAATCCAATACCACACAATCCACAAGAAAAAAAATCCTTTTTATGTGGTTACCATAAAAAGAGAATATTCTTAAACTTTTATTATACTATAATCAAACAAAATTGCATGTTCTATCCACATAGATAAGATATAACATATATTTGTTGTAAAAAATTATAAAAAAATACACTGATAGGCTCAGAATGTTATTATCATGCTGCTTGTACTTATTTACATTTTCACCTCTTACAAAACATTCTTCTACACATTATTACCCACTAGCAGGTAGGAACTTCTTCATGGAGTTCATCATAAAACCTCTATCTTATAGATTCATCTAGAAAAATCCACTGATGGGTTCATCCAAAAACATAGTCTGATACCTTTATGTAGAGTGAAACCCTCTAACCCAATATTCTTTGGCTGGACACTGTACACAGTTCGTCTGGTCCCACTAATAAAGAAACTCTATATGATGTCTGACCGATGCCTCTTCCAACTATTCGACTACGACCTCTTATAACCTTTACATATGATCATTTCTACACATCATATGAATAATAAAAATTGATAATAAATCATTATCCAATATATATTGGTCCGATATTTCTCCATAAATTCCATCTAATTGATTTCACTTTTCGATATTACATTCCTTTCTTCTTTACACATGAATAGTGTTAATACTATTCATTCATACAAATATTTATATAAGTGTGATCAAAGGAGAAAATGTGGGAACCAAAATTTATTTTCCCACTCAATGAATACTTTAAATTCAATACTCCCCCTCAAAAAAAATCACTGAATTCTTATCAACAATTATAGAATATTCTTGAAAACATATGAATAAATTTAGTGACTTGACCCTTCTTAAAATTTCTTAAAACTCAATGAGTATCATGATTTGTCTCCATGATATTTGAAACATAAAAATACCAGCTCAACATCATCACATTTAACATCTTTATGAAACATTCATAAAGGCCTTTGATCTAACACCCAAGCTTCAACTATAGTAAGATTTTCTTTCTAGTAAAAAAATTAAACAAGACACATATTTTTATTCAATAATATGATTAAAACCTAAATTGTAATAACTATTATTTTTCCTTGTATTACTTTAGAATATATTATGTACTATTTTCATATTTAAGAACTAAGACAACATGAGATACCAAGGCCCAGTGAACCAGAAATTAATTTTTGAAATATATTAAATTTATTAAATGAATGCACACACAGTTCTCCTAAAAAAGTGGAATGAATTACAAACAAGGACTCATATTGTAAATATGAGGTATTTTTTGAGTTTAGAGAATGAGTTTTACACTAGATGCGACATAATATTTTTCGGTGTCAGACGTTTTTATAAAGTGTAGTCATAGAAAATTAATAAAATAAATAAATATATTTTTTGACATAGATACTTGAAATCCTCTATAAATACATGGTTATAATGAGATCTTAGGGTTTGCCTCTTAACTTTGGAGACCTAGTGGATCATTGGAGGAGATCCTTCTTTGCGAACAATTCTAGACTAGATCTTGGACCATCAATCAGTGTGCAACAAGATTCAAGGATCTCACCAATGAAAATAACATAGATTCATTCTTCATCAGTTATTGATCTATCTCAAGAGATGACATTTTTTTATTTGGATATATTCCCATTAATTTATTCCTATGAGTAATGTGAATCAATTGACTAAAATTTGATTCATGTATCATGTTCATTGTGGGTATGGGAAAAATATTATCTAGGATTAGGGGTTTCCTTGTTAATTGTGTTATATCTCTTCATTAATCATCATAACACTAATGAATGAGGGCCAAAAAAACATTGGATAAGGTCCATTACTGACATTTTTGTTTTGTGCATTTCTGACCTCATTCTTCATTCATCATGATAAATTCCTTTGGCTAAGGGTTCGATGAATACCCATAAATCAACCATTGTGCACCCATTTCTTAGCGTAACAGATTGATATCACATATTTGGGTTTAGTTATATGATGATATATTGCTATTACGGTGATGACAGTGGACCATGATAAGATTTTAGGATCCCAAGTTGTGGTTTTGGTGTGAAATGGTGAAATGAACTGATGATGAAGGTTTACCAAATTATTTGGATGGCTTAATATTAGATATTTTGTTTCGGTCAAGTGAGTTTGACTCAGATCCACGTTTTTTAGTAAGAGTCATAGAGAAAACTAGGGCATAAGTTGTGAAAGAGGGATTCACATGAAGAACCTGTGGGTTTTTTGAAATTATGTACTACATGATGTGTAACACATGAACACACACCATGTATAGATCCCTGACTATGGAGATAGTGTTTCATGTAGAGTTAAGAATCACAGAGTATTTGTCCCCTATCATAAGACTTTTGACCCTTACCTATCAGCTTGACATGTACTTGGGGAGGTACACAAACATAGACATGGATGGCCATATATAGAAATATATAGATGGACATGGACGCAAACATGATTAGTATTATATGATAATGAACACACCATGTACTAATATATAGACATGGTCATGATCTATGATACATGGGTAGAACCCAGAGAGAAAGGGACACGCTGCTCACTTAGAGTACACACCATGTACTTCTTCAAATATGGATTGGAGCCCTTGTCCTCCTCATCTTAGACAATTTTCATTAGGATATGTTCCATTGATATTTTCCCTAAGGGTTGTTATGGAATAACATCCTATTTATAGGATGGTGATCCACTCTGAAAAACTTTAGTCTAAAATAGAGTTTTTGGAATCCCTTCATGAGGATCAGAGTGAGATCCTTTAATATCATCATTTCCCTAGGTGGATTTATTGTTATCATCATGATCAAAACTAAGTGGGATTCAATCCCCTAATTAGTGGGTTAATCTAGATTGGGTTTTTGGTATACCCCATGTCCTTGGGTTTGATCCTCATATGGTTGTCATCATCTTAAAAAACTAGCAAGTACTTCTTATAGTGAAACTCGACAACAATGAAAGCTCAAATGGACCCCATTAGTTCTATACAACTCATAGAGTGTGTCCTCCCAGATGATTGTTATATAGAACCTTTGATTAGTAATCCAAGACTGGATTTATGGTTTTGATCTTACCTTGAGACCATGTTTATACTATGATTATATCTGGATGTTTTTGTTATATATTCCATTAACATATACCTATGATGATATAACTATTATTATTGATTCTATATACTCAGTTATTTTGAGGTGTCTTACTGGGTATTGTTATAATCACCCATTTATGGTATTTTCCCACATGTGTCGTGTTTTATGCCTACGAAAAAATTTTGATAGAGTCCTAGAGGGACCAGGACCAAGATAAGATTAGTGATCCAGACAGACCAAGGTGTGTTCCAGTGGTTACGTTGAAAATAATCCTTACCCACTTCCTAGGTAGGATTTGTTTTCAGTTTCATTTGGCGGGATTGTATTTGGACCATTTCTTTCCAGTACTTATTTCCATACTCTGATGGTGGGATTTTTAGATGTATACATGCATGGTTATTGGTTTTTTTACATTTCAGCATTGTATGGGCATGGAGATATGTGTGTGTGTAGGTACATTAGTATAAGGAATCCCATGTGTCTGATATGCCTACTTAGTGCTGGTCGCTAGCCCCTACCCTATTAGAGGCAGGCTTGGGATAGTTTCAGTTCAGGTCCTATTGGGCTGGGTCATGACTGAGTGGTATTAGAGTAGATGGTTCAACCTTAGGACTAGAGTCAGTGATATTGGTTTGGGAAAATCATATTAACTGTTTTCAGTTTGTCTCACAGGATAGAGAATCCAGTGTTGGAGTGGTGAATGATGTATCCATTCACAAGGACTATGAATCCCTACTTGTCGACTAGATACATACAGACACTAGATGTAGGAAAACAATTGGTTCATTAATTATATAGAAATGGGGTTTGGATTCCATTCCCTTCTTGATTTAGTTATATAGATATACCCGTTGACTGTGATACATCTTTTCTACTTCATAGGATGCCTCCATGACATTTTCCAGCCAGGATTCCATAGCAGGATCATGAGGATGATCTCCTAAGTGATGAGGCTTTGATGTAGGGACCTGTTTAGAAGGTATTACCTCTAGGTGGTGCACCCGTCTTACCACCATCTGTTGAGAAGAAGATAGTACTAGAAGTACCAGTGGATGGGGTTTGTAGGTTGAGAACACATCATAAGTTTCAGTTCACTACCACAAAACTAGCCTTTAACAACACTAGAAAGGACCTTTATCATTTCTAGAAAAGAACTAACTACATGAGTGAGGTTAAAAGACCTGATCTTTTATCATCACTAAAAAATAATTGATAAAGGGGTCCTTTATCGGTGCTTAAAAAAATGTTGATAAATGAGACCTTTATCAGTGCTTATAAAAGCATTGATAATGGGTCATTTATCAATGCTAATAGAAGCATTGAAAAAGGACCTTTTATTATCAATTTTATGAGCACTAAAAAAATAGACCTTTATAAGAACTTCTTTGAGCACTGATAAAGTTCCATACTACAATGCACTATAATAGAACACTACAACACCACTACAATGTGCTGTAACAGTACACCGCAGAACCAGAAATACACTAGATATCAAGAAAAACAAGTCCCAATACAGGATTTAAATGAAATGAAATTTACAACACAAAAAAAGAAAAAGAAAAAAACCCTATAATATAGACATTTCAAACATTGGTTCATACAATTACATAAATACAAATTATTACATACATTCAAAAACATCAATGTTCCTTTATCTTTTAATCCTGACCCGACTCATGCTATTTCCAAAAAAAACCACCCCTACTCAAGAAAAATAACACACCTATGTAAGAAAGAAATTCTTATGTTAGTAATAATATAAAGAAATAAATTAACATAAAGTTTTAATGTTACTAAAATTTATGTCAATTTTAAATAAAAAGACACACTTGGAGTCATACCGGTCACACCATGCATCAGATTGAGGTTTAGATGATTCCTACACATCACAAATGACTTGTGGATCATTTTTCTAAAGTATCAAAACAATATGAATGTGTTTTTTTAGTTTTGAGTAAGTTAGTTTTTTTTACTAAAATTGATGTTAATTTTAAATAAAGACACACTTAGAGTCATACCGGTGACACCATGCATCAAAATGAGGTGCGTATGATTCCTAAACATTCCAAATCACTTATGGATTTTTTTTCTAATGTATCAAAACAATCTAAATGTGTTTTCTCAATTTTGAGTATGTCAATTATCTTTTTTAATCAAATTTTATTTTAAACTTGAAGCACACACTTTGACTCATATGGATCACATCGTGTATCATTTTGATGTGAGACCAATTCTTACATGTTACAAATGATTTATGAATCAATGCCCTAAATTATCATGAAAACATGAGCATGTCTTCTTGGTTTTCAGTGAGTGAAACTTAAAGTCAAATGTCAATTTTAAATTGATAATGGACACATTGAGTCAGTTATCCCTTTTACTAAAATTAATGTCAATTTAAAATAGAAAGAAGTATGTGGAGTCATACCAGTCACATTGTGTGTTGGATTGAGGTGTGTATGATTCCTACATGTCCCAAAGTCTCGAAACAATACTAACTATCAATGTTACCATGATTTCTATTGACTTTCTTTGTCGAACTGCCAACACTGCATGAGAAGCTTTGAACAAACCACATCAACTTGAAAAAAAGAATCCACTTGTATAAAAAAACAATTATTATGAGTAATACTAAATATAAATAAATTAAACATAAATATGAAATAATAAATTAATTCTATGGATAGTGATTTTACTGTGTAAATATCAAGATTACCTCTGTGATTGAGGAATGGAGGGAACTTGAAGGAAAGTGATAAATGTCAATACTGCAAGGTGAAATGTTTTGAGGGAGAAGAAGTTTATGAAAGTTTTGATGCAGAAAGGAATAAAAGATGCACAAATCACCCCAACCCAAACAAAATAATCTACTTGTATAGGAAAATAATTATTATGTGAGTAATACTGAAAAGAAATAAATTAAACATAAATATGAAATAATAAATTAATTATATAGATAATGATTTTACTGTACAAACATCAAGATTACCTCTATAATTGAGCAGAGCTAGTTTCACTTCTCTTCCTACAAAGTCAATGGAGGTAACATGAAATAAAGTGATAAATGAACCACTATAGGGGTGAAAAGGTTTTAAGGGAGAAAAAACCAGAAAGTTTGACAGAGAACCCAAACTCAAACAAAAGAATCCATATGTATAAGAAAACAATTATTATATGAGTAATACTAAAAAGAAATAAATTAAACATAAATATGAAAAAATAAATTAATTATATGGAAAATTATTTTACTATACAAACATCAAGATTACCTTTATAATTGAGTAGAGGTAGTATCCTTTCTCTTCCTGCAAAGGTAGTGAAGAGAACTTTAAATAAAGTGATAAATGCAACACTGTAGGGGTGAAAACATTTTGAGGGAGAAGAAACATGAATGTTGGACAGAGCACCCCAACTCAAAAAAAATCCACCTGTATAAGAAAACAATTATTATGTGAGTAATACTAAAAAGAAATAAATTAAACATAAATATGAAACAATATATTAATTCTATGGACAATGATTTTCTATGTAAAAATCAATATTAACTCTATGATTGAGCAGATAAAACATCTTTTCTCTTCATTCAAAGGTATGACAAATGGATAGAAATATTCCAAAACAAAAAAACTATTTAAGAAATAATGAAAATTAAATAAAAATTTCATTATATAACTTTTCAGTAAAATAGAGAAAGTATTTCGTAGCATTACATTTATATCTTTCTAAAGGGTTTCCTTCATTATAGTTTTTTATTTCATCATGTGAAAAAGACATTGTCTTCATGAGTAGTCAAACATTTAATTTATATTATGTTAATGCAGTAGATAACATATAATATTATGATAAAAAACATAATATATAAAAAAAATTCCTTCTCATTGAACCCTCTTTATTTTTTAAAGGTTTCAAGAATTTGGTTCCTCTATCAAGAATACAAGTCCCCTTTTTTGGTCCCCTCTAACATACGAGAAATTGTCTACATTGGGACCGACATTAACTTAGTGTTATTTTCCAATGAAAGGGTCATCCTTGATTGAATTTTCATCTGAATCAACATTTTCTTTAGTCTCCAGTAGGAAAATTAACCAATTCTTATTTGTTGGATCCGAGACATAAAATACTTGCACTGCTTGTGATTCTATTACGAATGAATCATCTTTTTCCCCTTCCACACTGAAATTCACCTCCACAAAGTCCATTTCATCAAATTTCACTCCATTTATATTGCCAACCCATTTACAATGAAAATATTTACCTGAAATTTTGTATAATACAACTTTTATATCTATTTGATAATGCCAAAATATGAGATATTTTCATAAATTTTATTTCTATCCTTGGAACCATATATGTGTATCGCTTCATCCACAAGCGTAACACCACTGTTTTTCATCATACCAAAGTATTCATGTTATTTTGTATAGAACATATAACCATTGATTACAAAACTAGTGTAAGATATAACATTTGAATCTGGTCCTCTAGCTCTCCATTGAAGTAATTCAACAATTGAATTCGTATTTTCAGATAACTCCTTAAAAATTTGATCTATGAACCATCCTATAAACTATTGATTATGTGTATTTTATATCCATACTTCAACCCTTGATGGATTAAAATCTCTAAATTTTTTTGTGGGATTCATTGTATGGATCAATATATTCACTATTATGTAATATGTAAAAACGTGCTTTCTCCCACTATGTCAAGGTAATGTAACAACATCTCTTTTAGAAATCCCTTCACCTATAAGGCATTAGTTGTGATGAGACTTTGGGACACTGATGTTTACAACATCTGATAGGTAATCAGTATAGAATTCAATAGCTTCTTCAACAATATATTGTTTTACAATACAACCTTCTGATCGACTTCTATTATTGATATACCATTTCATAATCTTTATATACTTTTCATCCATCTGTAATGTAAAATACCACATAGTTGAACCTCTTTGACGAAGTGAACCATCAGGCAGACCATTATATCAAAGAATGATGGTGGTAAAAACATATCTAATTCACATAATATGACTGTAATCTTCTTATTCATGATGGGAAACTTCATCGCGTATAC
Source organism: Viscum album (assembly GCA_963277665.1). NCBI lineage: Eukaryota > Viridiplantae > Streptophyta > Magnoliopsida > Santalales > Viscaceae > Viscum > Viscum album. The sequence continues at coordinate 138,596 of OY728125.1, forward strand.
AAATTTACTGTATATGGCTTTGAAAAAGAAGCCGAGTCTGGTTAATGTATGTCATACTTTTTGAGGTAGACTGTAATGGAAAGAAACAATCATTAAATATTGCATCAAAACATGGAAATAATGTGATTTTAGTCCTTGTAAATTCAAATTATTCATTGAAATGACATTCTTGATATTTGATGAATACCCCTATGGAACTTTTATACTAGTAAGGAAAAGGAAAAATTGTAATTTTTCTTGTTTGGATAGAGTTTAAGCTGATGGAGAAAGAAAATTCCACCTTTTACCCTTCACCAGTGCCAAATATTCCCTTATCCCCATTTCAATCAAGTCCAACCAAGCCTTGATGCCATTTTCATTTTTCTTGGAACATTTAGTAACGTTCCAATAACACTATCAAATACATTTTTTTCTATATGCATGACATCAAGAAAATGTCTGACATACAAACAATTCGACAACAATAATTCAAAGAAAATTGATCTTTTCTTCCAACCTGATTTTGTAAGGATTTTCGAAAATGGTTTACTGAAAAAAGTGCCAATATTTTTTAATTTTTTGTATAGTTGATCACGCATTTCTAGATATAGTGTTATACCTTTTTTGATATTCCCATCAAATGTTGTCATCCGGGATCAGTATTTATGTCATCGAGGTAAAAATTTTCAATGTCTTAAAAACATGGTCTTTGAGGAATATTTCATCCAAACCGATTATGTTCATTTTTCACAAATGGGATACCCCAAAATTCCTTTAATACTATAGCTTGATAAATTTCTATAATAAGGGAAGTCATTTATCATTCCGTACAACATGGACCTCCATGTAAATTATTCACCAGTTCTATGAGAATCATGCATTGTAACACCTGTATCCCGCATTAATTTCTGATCTTCGATCAATGGATCCAAATATACATCAATATCATTACTGGGTTTTTTTGTTCTAGATATAAGTAGAGACAACATAATGTATTTGCGCTTCATTCATAACCATTGTGATAAGTTATAATTTTACCAACATGATGGGCTACATATTGTGAGTACTACTATGTACACCAAAAGATTTTTTCACATCTGTAGATAACGCATGATGAAAGTTTCTCAGATCATATCCAAATTCAAAAAATTATTAATCAATTTTCTTCAACTAAGGAGAATATATTGGATGACTTAGGTTCCCATATTTAATTCTTGTCTCTACATGCCATGTTAATTGTATCATTTTTTCTTGACATCCATATAGTCTTACAAACCATAGAATTATGGGAAAGTACCATAAATATTTCTAAGAACTTTATTCATTTTTATTGTATCAATCTATGCCACACTTAGGTAATTTTATGAGCGATTCATGGTCCTTGGGAAAAAATATGTAGTCATTTGGACAAGCATGTATTTTTTAGAGATCATTACCATTGAATATAACATTCGTTTAGCACCATATGTTTAACATGGAAGTTCATTTTCTTTTGGAATAATATCTTTCAGAAGAACAAGTAGTTCTGTAAAGCTAGTTTCACTCTATCCACTGCTATCTTTCAAATTATATAACTTCAATACAGCTGACAATGTTGTGTATTTAGTAGAATCAGTATACAATGGTTTCTTGGAACAACTATTTATCTCCTCAAACAACTATGGACAATCACAAATGTCATCTTCAATTTCCATTATCATTTCTTCCATGCGCTCTCCATCATATTTTATAAATGTGTTCATATTAAATGATTCATAAACAATAGTATCATCCCAATTGATGTCCATATTCAGTTTTTACTTATGTTTATTCCAAAATTTATAGCTTTGATCTATTCTGTGATAAATCCAATGTTATTACAACTCTTCCAGAATAATTTTTCTTGAATAAAAACAACATAAACACAGACAGAAGATTTTATAAGGGTCGTCTACATGCTCTCTTACAAACTTGATGAACTCTCGAACTCCATCTTCATATTAATTTGTTAGAAAATTAACATGCATCCATTTTCAGTTCATATCCATCCTATTAGGTTCATAATAGATCAATTTTATATAATATATAAATAAATACACATAATATATTCATTATCAAAAGTGAAATTTATAGACATTTCTAATAAGGGAACCTCAAAATTTGATTATTTCAAAGAATTTCATTTTGTTGAAGAAAATGGGTAATTGAATTTCAGAAAATAATTACTCCACATAAAATCTTTCTTAAACCCCCTAAAAAATTAAAAATATAATATAGGCAATTAAGGAGTAATAAGAAACTCAAATATGATAAAAAAGAATAATAAACTCTAATTCAATTAACTAGAAGATATAAAAATTTATTGGAACAAGTTGTGTAATAAAATAAGGAATTATTACATTTAAAATTAATGGTATATCAATATTTGAAAACATCTCAAGACTCTTGGGATGTCATATCACCACACTGGACCATCTTAAAATAATTCAAGGTACTCCAACTGGATGTAAAATTAGCATTTACTAATGGATTACACAAATATAAAGTTTTCATCAAACAAAAAGATAGTTTTCTCATTCTATAATATGAAAATAATGTTTGTAAATTGACAAAGGTCATGTATGAATTGAAACAAGAACTAAGATCTTGGTATTGATGGTTAGATGAATTATTAAAGAAACTTTAATTTAAAAAATGAGGAATTGATCATAATCATTACATAAAAAATAATTTTATGGATAGATTGAAAGTGTTTATAAATGTGGATGACAAGATATTTAGAGGTCCTAGATATTAATGATAATAATAATTTTCTACATTAACAATGACCAAAGTTTAAATATTGATGATTAGTGAGTTGACATTTTCCTTAGTTTATAGATGTCTCATGGAATTCATGGGATATTTATTTCTGAATCCATGTATGTGATGGAAGTGTTTTATATATTTAAAAATTAATATTAAAAACCCATGTTGATACCCATTGAAAATTGAATAAAATTTTAAAATGTTGTGTATGGAATGTCAATATGTATCATGGAGTGTAGGAGATTCGTTATATGCCAACTTTTTTGATAGTAAAAAGGTTTGAAATACTTTTTTTATACATTTCATATAACTAGGTATCAAAGGGATTCCATGTAAATCCAATTTTTATTAGTTAAATAAATACTCAAAAGGGGAGAAATTCTTGAAAATATACATTTCAGAGAAAGAAATTATAATGTCTTATAGTGGTATATAGGTCTCAAAAAAGTGGTATAACTATAAAGGGGTAATCTAAAAAGGATAATTTTTTTGTAAATTATTGAGAGATGGGGAGTAAGATGATGAAGAAAAATTATAATGTAGTTGAAAAATAGTATATATAATCAAGGTATAATATTCCATATATTATTATTAAAAGGATTGATAAATAATGTTGGGATTGAGAGCCTCTGAGTGTCTTCACTTCTCCCCTCTTGTGGTGCTAGGGTTTTCCCTTTGGGCATCATCCCCTTCTCTCCTATGCTCTTCTACTCCTCTATCTCTATGGTTTTCCTCATCAGCTCGGTGTTAATTCCTTCTCAGTATTGGTGAATATTCCAGTCTATGTGGCTCAGGTTCGGCTTCCACTTTGTCTCGACTCAGCTGGCGTACAAGGGTTCTGCTTCGCCTGATCAAGAGATGTGCGAGATCTGGCGAGGATTGTTGGCCGAGGCTTCAGGGTGGACGATGCCGCTTCATCTGCTCAGGAAAGGTGCGATATTTGGAAAGGATCGTCGACCGAGGCTTCAGGGTGGGATATGACTCTAGATCTAGAGGGAGACGACATCGTGATAGGTTGGCATGGCTTTCCGGTTCTAGATCTTGGATTGGCGTCGGCAGGCGAGGGTCGAGTCGGGTGAGGTGCTCTAGTACGGTGGGTTGGCATCGGACAAGGAGAGATGTAGAGGGGAGGGGGATTCTGGTGTGTGGTGGTCCTGCATCCTTCCAGCAGGTTCGATCCTAATGTTCTTTTCATTTTGTTATCTGCACTGATTTTTTGGATCTGTGGATGTGTGACAATTGGATTTTTTTTGCCGTTCTTCGAGTTTTGTTGCCTATTTTCTGTGGTACTTGCACCGGACCCTGTTTAGGGTGTGTTTTCAGTACAGTTCTGAGTAGATCCATGCCCAGAGTGGCGTTTCTAGTTTGGAGCGACCCGGACCCTTTCTCCAGTGACGTCTCTTGGTGTGGTGTTGGGACTTCTAGTCTTGGGAGATGTCGGTTTGGCTTCACGTCCTTTGGATTGTCTTCTGGTTGCTCTGGCAGTTACAGTGGTGGTTGGGATTCATAAGAAGCATGGAAGGTCATGTTTTGGTTGTTGTTCTCATGGATTCTAACTCGTGGAATGCTGATATTTATCATCATTTTCAGTTCATGGGTTGGAGATTGTAATTGTTCCCGGTTTGACCCTAAAGGTGGAAAGTCAGTGTAGTAGGATTTAACCACTTGGAATAGGCCTTAGAGGAGGATACAGATCTGGCGATTCATCTTTATATGACCTTTTTGGATTTGGTTGTTTGAGAGGGTATGGCGTCAGCCATCGGATCAGGCATGTGCTTTGACACAGGACACTTGATTGTCGAACAACGTTGCAATGGTGCTGAGCTTTATAATGATCATTTGCTATGGAGGGGTAGTCCCTATGGTCATTCTGGTTTTACTTATTTTGTCCTTAGGGTATGATTGTCCTTAAGTCTTTGAAGTCTATGTGGGGTTTTCCCCCCTTCATCCCTTAAAAGGGGGATTTTTTCAAAATAATAAAAAAATTTAAGGCCTTTGGGCCATTGTATGGATAAATAATGTTTGATTAATCTTAAGAGGGAGAAAAATAAAATAGTTTTTTTAAAAGTGTAGAGACACAGGAAGTTGTATTATTGATAAATGGTACAACACATTTAACAATAGATATAGTTTCCAAAATAAACCCACAAAATCCATATATCAAACACCTAAGGTAGCCCATGATAGTGTCCAAGGGACATTCTCGATCCCCCTTGGGTTGGCAATAAGCACCAGGGTATGAAGAACAACACAGTGGGAATGATTTGGCCCAAAAAATAAATAAAACTATTAGAAATGAAATTTAAATAAAAACTTCCCTGATTAATCCATACATTGGATTCCCACACCAACCCAGATAAGTAGAAAAAAGAATATATGAATCAATATCATATAAAATAAATCCCTTAACCTACCTTCAACTCCTTCACACACAAAATCCCCAGTTTCAATTTCTAAAATTTCACATGTATGGAATACAATTGATAAAATAAATAATGTAAAATATGTATGATAGCTTTGGGAAATCAATTTGGGAAATGTAAACAAAATAAAATAACCAACTAAACTCCATGTGACACCATGTGTCACCATCGAGAACAAAAACAATAAACTCTTCATGAGCAATCAAGAGTTGAATCAAAATTGGAAACTGAGAAAACTAAAAGGCCTACCTCTCTAGTATACAATCACTAGACCACAAATAATGACATCATAAAAGAAGAAATAAAAAACGAAACAAAATACACAAAGAAAATTGGAAGGCCTACCTCATTAGGTTGAAGAAAATCCGAAACCCTCTTCAGAAACCCTAACATCAATCAAAAACCGGATATCAAAAAAGATGTTTGAGAGGCAGTTGAGTGGTGTGATTCAAGGTTTCATTCAATAAGGAGGAGTGCCAACAATGGGTGGATTCTGTAGAAATATTCTAATATCATGACAGTTTTGAAAATGGTTAGAGTATTTTAATTAGATCGGGAAACTTTCATCAGCACTTACAAATAAGTGCTGATAAAGAGTCCTTTTATCAACACTTATTACTTGAGCACTGTTAAAAGGACTCTTTATCAGCTCCTTTTTAGCGTTGATAAAATCAATCTTTATTAGAGATAAAATTATAGCGCAGATAAATGTTAATTTTATCAGTGCTTTTTTAGCGCTAATAAAACCTCATCTTTATTAGTGTGAAAAAAGTACTAATAAAGATGATTTTATTAGTTCTTATTACTTAAGCGCTGATAAAGGATTTATAATTAAAATTATAAATAAAAAATTTTATATATTTATATATACTTAATAAATATATATAAATATAAATATAGCAAATATATTCCTTTTTAAATATATTTATTATAATTTTATAACTATTTATTTATAATTATAGAAACATTTTTAAAAAATAATATTTATATCATTATATATATTTATATAATTATTCATATATATATTTAATAAATATATATAAATATAGTAAATATATTCATTATTTAAGTAAATCTTTTATAAATTTAATAATTATTTAAATATATATAATTATATAAATATATATAATTATATAATTATATAAATATATATAATTATATATAATTATATAAATATATATAATTATATAAATAATTTTTAAAAAATATTTATTTATCTACAATTATAAATATATAATTGTATAAATATAGTAAATGTACATTTATAAATATATTTATTTATAATTTTTTTTACAATTTTTTTAACATTATTAATGAATATCTAATTTTAAGTACATACATATATGTTAAAAATGAGTGAAATTGGATAAATTAAGAATAAGTATACTTTAACAATATTGAATAATTGGATAAGTTTTATGTGTGTGAATTGTATATAAAAATGCATTAATTATGTATATATGAAATCAATATAACACAAATTTGATCTATGTTATATTGAAAAATTAAAATACATTCAATTGTATGTCGAGTACTATGCAATTAATCAATATTTTTAATTAATATTAATTTTTAATTATAAACCATTATTCAATAAATATATGATTATTTAATGTAAAGTGCATAAATATTTTGTAATATATAAATCATATTTATATACATTAATATATATCAATATATTTAATATATATGATTTAATAACATTAATTATCATAATTATCTAATTAATAATATGTTTAATATTTAATAATGTATAATTAATTTATTAATTTTTATCAATAATTATTTAATTAATAAAATTTGTAATATTTTTTTAATAAACTCATTTTTTTAATTTTTTTAATTATTTCATTTTATTTATTCGGACCTTTATCAACGCTAAAAATAAAGCACTGATAAAGGGTACCCTTTATCAACACTAAAAATAAAGCGTTGATAGAGGATACCCTTTATCATCACTAAAAAAAAGTGCTGATAAATGTTTCCTTTATTAGCGGTAAAAAAAGGCGTTGTTAAAGGTTAAATTTATTAGCGCTGATAAATATGCCATTTATTATCATTTGTTTCTTGCACTGATAAATACTAGTGCTATTAAATGCAAGTTATGTTGTAGTGATGACAATGACCCCTCAGGTTCTAGGGCGACCTGACCCCCAAGAATCTAGTTACTGGCTTGAGGTGGTGACACGAGTCTTTCATCTTGTCTGGACACCGAAATGATAGATGGTAGTCCTATAAGCGAGACTTCTCCATGGATCTACAAGACAATGGTGGGTATTAGTAACCCAGTCATACGATGAGAAGACTCTTGCATGGTCAAGGTTTGGAAACCTTTTCAGAGAGGATTTATCTCCATCTATGTTGAGGGATGTGCACATCCATGAGCTTCAATAACTTCATCAGGGTAGTATAACTATGGCTGAGTATCCATTGAGGTTAACTAACCTCTCTTGATACTAGATGGATATGGCGTGTGATCAGTTGTTTCAGGCTCATACCTTCGAGTGAGGACTATTAAGAGGCATGTCATCCAACACGACACCTCTATGCATTCCTCTCTATGATGGGGGTGTTAGAGCATGCTTTGGTGGTCGAGAGGTTTTTCCCCAACCTCATAGTTCCTTGAAAAGTTTTCAAAACAGTCCTCCCACAAACTAAATTCATTTTTGGTTTGAGGTGGTGAATTTTGGCTTCTCACAAGCTGAAGTCATTTTTGGCTATCCCATATGAATTTTTTTTTGTGAGAATCCTTTGCAAAGGTCCCATGCAGAAATCCATTTGTGATATTCTTATGTGAAGATCCTATGTTGCTTCCCCTGCTTCTATGCGGTCGATAGTTCTAGTAAAGTGGTTATTCACTACTGCCTATAAATATTGACACCCAATTTAGGAAGTGGGAAAAAACATTGAAAAAAGGGTGGAATGGATATAAATAATTCTTAACCAACACAAGCATTCCTACAATCACTAAAGCAAAAATTCTTAAATTCCAACCTAGAGAGGTCAATTGGAAGAAATCCGATGAATTCTTTCCACAAAGTAATCCCCTTACAAAGAATAAAAATTCCAAATTCTATTAAAAATCCTTGATCATTTGTGGTGATAGACATCATTTTATGACTTCCCACATAAAGAAGAAATCCCTATGCTGAAGCCCCCTTTATTAAGCCTCTCTATGGAGCCCCTTTGCAGAATCCCCTTTACAGAGTGCCTCTTAGAATCCCCTTTTTAGAATACCCTTTACAGATCCCCTATGAATCCAACTATTAATCGTTTATGGTGTGAGATTTTATTTTATTCCATCTCGCATAATGAAGAAATCACTATATGGGTGACACTTCATGAAGATCATATGTGACAATCCCCTTTATAGGATCCCCTATGTGGAAAATTCTATACGGCCAACCCTATGTGGAAAATGATATGCATCTAGGATTTTGCGGAAAATTATATGCGACTAGCCCTATGTTAAAAATGCTATACAACTAGCCCCATGTGGAAAATTCTATGTGGCCAACCCTTATCAACCATTGATCCATACTATGGGGTCTATGACCCTGTACCCCCACTTGGGATCAGTGTTGGGATGTGGCCCTGACCCTCTGAGATGGTCCCTTCATTACCATCACTGACCCCCATAAAAAATGAATAGTCACACCACAAACTTTTCAGTCCAGGATGAGTACATTTTCATTTACGACCTATACAACCCTAACATCCACCCCATAAATTACCATGGGTTAATATTCTCATCATGGTTCTAAAATTCGAGCATTCTCCTAGGTGTAATCCCTACGAAAACCTCTAATTCACCATGAGTCGAGATAATCCTCATGGTTCCAAAAAATCGGGGATCCTACTATCTCTATCCACTAACCAAACCCTTAATTATCCATGAGTTGAGATACTCATCATGGTTCCATAAAATTGAGCATCCTCCTAGGTGTAATCCCTGACCAAACCCTTAATTATCCATGAATCAAGATACTCCTCATGGTTCTAGAAAAATGGGAATCCTTCTAGGTGTAATCTCTAACCAAATCTCTAAATTACCATGAGTTGAGATTCTCCTCATGGTTCTAGAAACATGGGAATCCTCCTCGGTGTAAGGCCCAACCAAATCTCAAAATTACCATGATTTGATATTCTCTTAATGGTTCCAGAAACATGGGCGTACTCCTAAGTGTAAGCCCCAACTAAATATCTAAATTACCATGAGTTGAGATTCTCCTCATGGTTCTAGAAACATGGGCATCCTCCTAGGTTTAATCACAAACCAAAACCTCCAAATTACCATGTGTTTAGATTTTTCTCATGGTTCCAAAAATATGGAAAACCTCCTAGGTGTAAGCCCTGAAAAAATATCTAAATTACCACGAGTTGTGATTCTCTTCCTGGTTCCAAAAACATGGAAATCCTCCTAGGTGTAATCCCCAATAAAAATTTTAAATCACATGGTACTCTCTCATGATATGCGACTGATCTTCTACTATATCTTGTTTCTCACACTAAGCATGACTCACGTGGGCTTAGAGATTTGTGATGATTATACCATATTCATTATGAAAGGGCCTCTATTCCGTAACTCCTATTGAGGTATAAGTCCCAAACATTCCATAAAACTATGTGGTCTTTGATTACCATCTAAATGGGATAGATAGGAAGCCTCCATGAGGTCCAAAACCAACACCACAAACTCACCATGATATTATATAGGACTTATTTCCAATTGGTTCATATCCAACCTAGGAGGCCACATCCCCTCCAAGTCACCTAGTCCAATTCAGCTTAAGTCCCTCACCACCCCTGACTTGGAACCTTCTACCTAGATATCCTTTCCACATGATGTTAAATTATGTTTTTTGTTCCTTGTCACATAACCTTAAAAGGTAATATGTGTCCCATTAAGTGGAACCTAACTATGTGGGTTTTGATTCCTTTCACAAGGATATATAGGAATCCCATCTCATGGGACTGATCATAACATCAAAACACTATCTGCCTCCCTAGATGGTAGTAAACACTAGAGAACCCAATTATCTAGATTTAAACTGAGGGCATAAATTAATAAGAGAAGATAGGTAATCTCTAATTCATATATCAGTTTACATCAAATACATGGTCTTGATTAGATAATTAGAACATGGGTAACCATTCCTGCATTGGGATTTGGGAATGATTCATGAATATGTCTTAAATATATAAGACTGTCCTAGAGTAGGAAATAATTACCCCCAAAGGGTGTGATGAGCCTTCCCTCTCATCCTCTTGGCCAACTTTTTTTCTAATATTTCATGGAAAAATCCAAGTGATTGCCCTCCATTGGAAAGAAGGTCAACATCAACTCAAAATGAGTGCGGCCGTGATATCGTTTCATGAAGAGGGAGTTTCATACGTCACCTTTAGTGGTACATCCAAGTGTGGAAAAGGTGTACCAGGACCTTAGTAAGTAGTTATAGTGGCTAGGGATGAAGAGGTTTATTTCATAGTTTGTCTCTCGATGCTTTATTTTCTAGAAAGTAAAGTCCAAGCACCATATTCCAGCAAGTTTTTCTCTACCCCCTGAGGTGAAAAAGTGGAAGTGAGATGAGTTATCCATGGAATTCATGATGGGGTTACCACATATGTCTATAGGACAAGATTCTATATGGGTGATCATATATTGACTCACCAAGTCATCCCACATATTAGCTATCCAACAGCAGTGTTCAGTAGAGAGCTTGAGATGCCTATACATGTAGAAGATAGTCCAGATCTATAGAGTTCCCTGAACTAATGACCATAATGATGGAAAGACCTAGAGGACCATTTAGGTCCTGAAGGATATGCTATAGGCTTGAATATTATATTTTTTCCATGTTTGGGAGGATCATATAACCTTAGTGGATTTTTCGTACATCAAAAACTACCATTCCACCATCAATATGCACCATTCAAGGCCTTATATAGGTGACACTTTAGGTCACCACTACACTATACCAACCCAGGAGAGTCAGCACTTATGGGCCCAAATTCAGTGTGTGCCACAATAGAGAAGTTTTAGATCTTCTAGGAGAGGATGAAGAATGTAAAAAGTCATCATAATTCCTATGAGGATCGATGATGGAGGCCTTTGGAGTTTGAGGAGGGAGGCCATATGTTCCTACAGGTCTCACCTCAATGTGGGTTGTGGAGATTTGGACAGGGTGGAAATATATCTTTGAGACTCATTTAACCTTTCTAAATACTATATAGAGTTCGTGAGGTGGATTACCACTTAGCTCTACCATCGTAGTTAGACCAGGTACACAATGTCTTCCATGCGTCTCAGCCGAGGAGGTACGTGCATGACCTGTCAAATGTCATCAATAGGAGAGTATAATCAGTGGGTGATCAATTCCCCTAGTTCGTGTCTTGTGTCAATACAAGAATCTTCAAGAGAGCACCTGGGAGTGGGAGACCCATATATGTGCTCAGTACCCATATCTCTTTGTGAAGTATTTTTTTTTTTGGATTTTTGGGATATAAATACCCAAGTTGGGTAGAATGTAATGAATATGATTCTTCCAATTATTACTTCAGAATATTATATAGATTATTTTAGGATCTAAGTGCTAAGATGACATGATATTCCTAGGTCCAGTGATCCCAAAATCAATTCTTAAAATATATTAAATATATTAAATTCACTAACACATAATTTTCCTTAAAAAGTGGAATAACTTATAAATGGATACTCATATATGAAATATGAGGCTACCGTTGAGTTCATAGTATGAGTTTTACTTTATGTGTGACATAATCTTTATTAGTGTCAAGCATTTTTATAAAGAGAAATTGTCGGACCCTACTACCTCCGTCAGAGGGGTATGACATTTTTTCAAAATTATTATTAATTTCTAATATATAGATAGATTTTATCTTGGTTTTGGTCTGATATTACATTACATTTAATATGAAATAAATTACTAATGGCATTCCTTTAAGTTGAGATGTCATCCCCTTTCATGTTTTTCATCGTTTAATTTATTGCATTATGAGTATTTTAGGTTTGCAGTTTGAATTCTCTATGGCCCTATTGAGTAGTTTCTTTATTAATGCGTGAGTCTCAAAAATATTTGAGGTACTTATGAAATATATTGAAGATAACATGCATGGTTATAATATTTTCCTCGATAATTTATATATGCCCATTGTAATGGGAAAATAAATGTATTCAGTTGATAAATTCAAAGTTTTGGTGCCTTGAGATTCATAAAAAAGATAAATGTTTTCCTTATTCATGGATATACTATTTTCTTGAATTAATATTTATATAAATGAACATACTTTTAACTATTAATAATAACAACAAACAATATTTTCATGGGTATCTAAATATTTTGTTAAACGTAATTTATAAATATTTATTTTTCTAAGTTCAATATAATTTATAAATAATAATAACAATAAAATATAAATAATTCTGATAATGTGGATATGTTGGGTCCAAAAAATTTGGTAAAGGGAAGTCAAATACTCCCATAAATTTGGAAAAAGAAGAGAAACAAATCGATTGAAGGCTTAAAGAAAAATATTTATCATGAAAAAATTGGTAAAGGAAAAGGGGATCAACCATGAAGGGAAAATATCCTTCATGGACTACTACTCCACATGGTGGCTAACACCAAGAACCATCCATGGACCAAATGGTTTGCAGGAAGAAGAGGGCGGCACTGGTCCCTCGTGAATGATGTAATTCGTGAAACAAAGGTAGAGAAGCTTGCCTCACATACCATTTTACATGAACTCAGATGATTTTCAGGTGAGGAAAGCTGAATGAAGTCCCACGAATGATTTAGTTCATGAGACTGAGGTGGTGATTTCTGCCTCTCTGAAACACAACCCCCATGAGCCTTTGTTTAATGAGTCATCCACAGGTTGGGAGATTATTCCTTGGGATTCCGTAAAAGGTTTCATGCAACCCACTTACCCAGCCCTTTCCTTCTTCTATAAAAGGACCCCAAGGGGGAATGAAGAAGGGTTCAAGGAATTTGACACTTCAAGAGAATAAATTTTATATTTTCAAAGGAACAGAGGAAGAAGAGAACCCTGAAAGATGGACTCCTTTAATGATTCCCCAAAGGTAAATCCCACCACGTTGAAGGTTCCGGGCATAGAGGAAGTGCATGGGTGGATGTGCCCACTTGGATTTTTGTCATTAACAATGATCAATCCGGGATCAATACGAAGATAAAATCTAGTATCCACGGATCGAATCAAAGAAATGGACAAAGAAAAAAAAGTACCGGAACCACAAAGTAGGATCATTACAGGTTGATTATAATTAATTTAATCAATTGAAAAGAAATACCTTTTGGGTGTTATTTCTTCGTTGATGTTCTTGATCACATTCTGATGTGATTCGTCATTGCATCGTAGAAGCCAAGTATAGACTTCCTCTAGCGGTGATCCACACGTGTACCTCATATCTCGGGACGTCGCCAAAGGAGTCTTGGGGTGATAGCGTGGAGAAACCTTTGCTTGCGGTGTCTGACTTAGATCGTCTTGATACGATGGAAGAGAGTTGGGGTTGTGAGGATATTTATAATTGGGTTTGAGGTTGTAGAGTTATGACAATAAATACACGCGTTACACGTTTTATTTATTTCATTAACTCCCTTTTGAAAACCCCATGTCGAGTCATTAATTCCTTGAAAAGCATCAACACTGATTATAATAAATATCATTTAATAAAAAGATATTTCCTCAAAATCCCGACTGGAAAAACTACACGGCGTGTATTAATAAATACACGACATGTACTTGTTTTCCATTGAAAACTACACAGCGTGTACATTCAATGTACACGGTGTGTATATCTTGTTTTCATTTATTCATTTACTTTCCAAAATTAAAACTACATGATGTGTACATTTAATAATACACGGCATGTACTTGTTTTCAAAATAAAACTACACGGCGTGTAATCATTGATACACGGCGTGTACTTGTTTTATTTTATTCTTCCTCCAACATTAAAACAATTTAGGCTTCCTTGAATAATTATTAAACCACGTACGAGAATAATCATTATTCTACTTGGAATACTTGAATACACTTAGTGTGTGACCCTCTAAGCCTCTTTCTCATTGTCATTAGGCGGACTTTCCTAAAGTCCAAGATTACTGTCTAGCAACGGGTCAAGACACCCAAGACAAAGAAGTTTATGTTGTATTGACGTATCACCTCATACAAATGTTTACTATGTAATTTACTCCCTTTGTATCGATATCTCATCAAGCAGGTTTCATGGCAGTGTTATAAACCTATATGCTTGATCTGTCGTTCTTTGACTACCTGAAATAAACTTGTCGTTTACACCATGGCCATGTAATTTTATGCGACAATTATTTTTCAATCAAAGGGCCTAGATATCAACTTCCATAAATGGAAGGGACAAATACTTCCTCAGCTTATCCATTAACAACATGTCACTTGTGACGCACCCAACATACCCTACTTCCCGCCAACTGTCTGCGTGACGGTTTTCGTCAGTAAATCTAAGTGCGTGAGTCATGAAATGAGTTAATGATAATATTCTAGTCTAAGGACCATTACACACGCTCGTAGATAGCAATGTCCTATGACACCAAGACATGCAGAATTTCTACTGGCGGGTATGTTCTCATAATCTCCCATATTAGAGATTACCAAGTGTGAACTCCATGAGAGAGAGTCTCGTCTTATTATGAGTACTCGCACATGACGGTCTGTATACTATGTGTCCTATCATAGTATTTCATCCAACCGTATAACTTTATTTAAGAATATTGTTATAGATCTTCAAGGTTCTCATCATAGAAGGGATCTGCCATGAACTTATCAATGCAACAAATATTCCAGGACATTATTATATTATAGTCATACAGAACAATGAACAATATATAATAAGTGAACATTCATGTAATAAAAGTACAAAACATTTGGTTCTCAGGACACCACCCTTACAAACTCCCACTTGGACTAGAGACAACTGCCTACGACTTTTAGTCCGATAGACCTCACATGATGATCATGTTTCTGCTGAGTCAAGGTTTTAGTCAAGGGGTCTGCCACATTGTCTTCCGTGGAAATACTGCTCACTGAAACTTCACCTCTCTGAGAAAAATCCCTCAAGAGATGATACTTCCAAAGTATGTTATTTTTCTACTGATGTGACCTTGGCTCTTTTGCAAGTTCCACCGCTACAGTATTATCACAATAGAGTGTGATAGGATCTTTACTGCTCGGTACTACATCCAGCTCTTGGATGAAGCTTCGCATCCATACTGCTTCTTTAGCTACCTCAGAAGTTGAGATATACTCAGACTCCGCTATAGAATCTATCACCACACTTTACTTTGATCTCTTCCAGCTCACTGCACCTCCATTCAAACTGAAGATGTATCCAGTCTGTGAATTCATGTCATCTTGATCAGTCTGGAAACTAGAATCTACATGTCCTCTAATGACTAGTTCCTCATCTCCTCCATAAACCAGGAACATATCCTTAGTATGCCTCAGATACTTAAGGATAGTCTTGACTGCCATCCAATGGTGGTCTCCTAGATCAACTTGATATCTTCCTACCACACTTAATGCGTAATAAACATCTAGCCTCGTACATAGCATATCATACATGACTGTCCCAATCGCGGATGCGTAAGGGATCCTTGCCATTCTCTTTCTTTCCTCATGTGTTTGAGGTCACATTTTCTTGGAAACATGAATGCCATGTGACACTGGCAACAATCCCCTCTTCGACTATTCCATACTGAATCTCTTCAGTATCTTGTCAATGTATGTACTTTGACTCAGGCCCAGCATTCTCTTGGATCTATCACGATGGATCTTGATCCCAAGAATATATGCTGCCTCGACTAAGTCTTTCATGGAGAAGCATTTATGCAACCATTCCTTAACTGACTGTAAGACAGGTAATTCGTTTCTAGTTAGTAATATGTCATCAACATATACAATTAGGAAAACGAATGCACTTCTACTGAAATTTTTGTAGACACAAGGATCACATTCATTCTTAACAAATCCAAATTCCGTTACAGCTTCATTAAAAAGAATTTTCCACGACCTTGATGCTTTATTTAATCCATAAATGGATTTCTGCAACTTGCATACCTTTTTGGCATCCTTTGGAGTCACAAACCCTTCAGGTTGTGTCATGTAGACATCTTCCTGGAGGTTCCCATTAAGGAATGCTGTTTTGACATCCATTTTCCAAATTTTATAGTCATGGTAAGCGGCAATGGACAATAGGATTCTGATGGATTTTAGTATCGCAACCGCTGAAAAGGTTTCATCATAGCCAATTCCTTGACGCTGTCTAAAACCTTTTACAACCAGTCATGCCTTATAGGTGCTGACTTTCCCCTCCATGTCCGGTTTCTTCTTGAATACCCATTTATTACCAATAGGATTTACATAAACTGTAGGATCTACCGAAATCCAGACTTGGTTTTGGTACATGGAATCCATTTCAGAAATCATGTCTTCTTTCCACTTGGCAACATCTGTGCCTTCAACTTCTTCCTTTTAGGTAATATGATCATAATTGTCAACCAATAATGAGTCACCATCCTTGGTGACAAGAAAACCATATCATTCCGGTTCTCTCACCTCTCTCGTGCTCCTATGCAGTTCTTGTGTCTTTGGAACAGATTTTTCTTCCATGGGGATTTGTGTAATCTGTTCTTGTACCAACTCCTGTGTATCTTGAGCCTCGACTTCATCGAAGTCTATCTCGCTCCCACTACCTCTTTTGGATATGTGCTCCCTCTCAAAGAATATGGCGTGTCTTTCCAATGTAACCTTTTTGTCTGAGGGGTTTTATAGGTAATATCCCCTTGTTTCCTTGGGATATCCTATAAAGATACATTTTGTGCCTCAGGGTGCAAGTTTGTTACCTGAAGAGGCCTTAAAAAATGCTTCACTACCCCACACATGTAAATTCGATAACATGGATTTGCGTCCACTCCATAAATCTTATGGAATACCATTTATTGATTTAGTTGGTACTTGGTTTAGTATGTGTGCTGCTGTTTGTAATGCATATCCCCAAAAGGATAATGGAAGACTTGCATGACTCATCATTGATATCACCATGTCCAACATGGTGTGGTTCCTCCTTTCACTTACACCATTCCACTGAGGTGTGTAAGGAGGAGTGAGTTGAGATAGAATCCCAAACTCCCGAAAGAAATAAATGAAGTATTCATTAAGATATTCTCCTCATTTGTATGAGAAGAGTTTCTTAATCTTCTTACCAAGCTGGTTTCATTCTTGTATTCTTTGAACCGATCAAAAGAATCTGACTTATACCTCATTAAGTAAATATATCCATATCTACTAAAATCATCAGTAAAAGTTATGAAGTACAAGAACCCACCCCTTTCTTCAACTGCAAATGGTCCACACAAATTTGTGTGAACTAATTCTAGAAGCTCTTTAACCCTTTCACCTTTCCCACTAAATGGGGCTTTTCTCATTTTGCCTTGTAGACACGCATGACATACACCAAGTGGTTTTAGTTCTAAAGAATCTAAATACCCATCTTGATGTAATTTTGTCAAACATTTCTCATTGACATGAACTATCCGTTGATGCCAAAGTTGGGTGTGGTATGAGTCATGTGAATTGAATTTGTCATCAATTTCCATTACTTGGTTTGTGTAGTCTAACACATAAAGGCCGTTATATAAATGTGCCCTACCAAAACAAATGTTATCTTTATAAAAGTAGCAACATTCATTTCCAAACTTGAACATAAATCCATCAGTATCTAATCTGGATACTGAAATAATGTTTTTAGTAATAGAAGGCACATAGTAACAACCCTTTAACACCAAGATCATTCAAGTTGGCAATGTGAGGTGGTAGTCCCTGACAGCTACAACATCAAGTCTGGCTCCATTAGTTGCTCATAGATCTACCTCATCTCGATCAATCTTTTTGAATCTACTTGGTTCCTGTATTTGGATACATATGTGAGCTCCACAAGCTGTATCTAATACCCAATTTGTAGAAACAAATAGATTGGATTCAATGAAAAATGCACCTGAAGCTTCCCCTTGCTTCCTTGGCTGGGTGCATTTTTTCTTCCAGTGGCCCTTCTTTCCACATGCGAAACAAACAACATCTTGTTCCCTTTCCTCCCCTTTGATCTTCCTTTTCTTGGAAGGCCTTGAAAAATATTTGGTCTTAAAGATCTTCACCTTCCATTTCCTTTTATTCACTATAAGGACAGAAGGTTTTTCACGCTTCATGTCATTATCCACTTGGCGAATGAGGATAAGAAGATCAGACAAAGACTTCTCAATGTTGTTCATGTTAAAGTTCACAAAAAAGTTTGAGAAGCTCTGGGGGAGTGATGAAAGAATGAGATCGGTACCCAGTTCTTTGGGGAGTTTAAACCCTAGAACCTCAAAGCGCTCAATGTAGCCAATTATCTTGATTACATGAGGCCCGGCTGGGGAACCCTCTCCAAGCCTGCTCTGAAATAGATCCTTAGAGATCTAAAACCTTTCCTGTCTTTCTCTCTCCTAGTATAGACCACAAATGTGCTCGAGCATGCTGTAGGCATCCATGTATTCATGAGACTTCATGAGATCACTATACATTGATGAAAACATCAAACATTGAACGTTGAGTGCATCATTCAAATGTTGATCATAGACTAGGAAAGCTTCATAACTCGCCCCTTGGGCAGGCGGATCAGGAAGTGAGGACTCCAGCACGTAAAACTTTCGTTCATGGCATAGGATAACCCAAAGGCACCTAAACCATTTCTGAAAGTTACTGTCGGTGAGGATATTGTCTTTATCCAGAATTGATCGCAGAGGAAATGTGGTTGACGAGTTTGTCATATTGATTATACAAATTAAAAGAGCAGGTTTATCAGTACTTTCTTGATTACATTTTTATGATAAATAATAAATGAATCTATTAATTCTCCCACTATTTTATCAAGTCCCAATGTCCCTCACCATTGAACTTGGAATGTCTAGTTGCTTTGACATTCTAGTGGCAAGGATCCATATTCCCCTTCGCATAACCCCAACAAGGGTTGGTCAAGATATTTGAAGGTATTTAGGTAGGCAGGTCTTTACCAACTGCGAGCTTACAGTTCCTTGATCTGTTGAGTGGACTCCCCAATCCTGAAATCCTGACTTGGATTTCCTCAACTCTTGCCTCCAATATTACATCAAGTCTAGAAAGGGATACTCCTCTTGATGTAATATGGTTAATTCATCCCAAAACCTTTCATAAGGGATTCCTTTATAAAAGTAAGTGTCCCAACAAGGGTTGGTCAAACACATAGTTTTATTGAGTCTTTCCCTTAATCAAGTAATGGAAGGATTGGCCTGACTTAATATGGTATTGAGGGATTTTAATCTTTTATACGTAGTTTTGAATTATCACATGCTTGTTAATATTAAGTGATGCTATCTTAAGTGATTAACCATGTTCTGATAATGTTTATGCATAGTCTGGTTTTATTTTATTCCATATTTGCATGCTTGTTTATTAATTATGTGATCGCGACAACACATACATAATAAATAAACCATGCAATCAGATAGAATTAAAATAAGATGGCATGATCATGAGCTTATATTGGTTAGCTTATCTAGCGGTTATGATAAGATAACCCTGACCTAGGGAAAATACCATGAACCTGATGGTTCATGTTTTGAAGCCCCCACCTGTCAACCTTTACATCTTCTTGGGTTGGTTTCGCCTCAGATTCAGATTTTGAACTATCTCCTCTGGCTTGGGAGATCCTCCATTACATGGAGTTTACATTAAAGAAACCATGGGCACATAGGCCCTACATCTTACTGGAATAAGGCTCGCAGGCCAAAGAATTTAAATTAAAAAAATTTAAATGAAAAAATACACACATACAAAGGGTCTTTGGTCTATCTCATGATCATCCATAGCATGAAACAACATTTACACATATTTAGAATTCAAATTCTTTTAATCGTTCTATTATTCAATATAAGCCGCGCTTGAATTTAATTAATTATGATCTTATAATTAATCAATTCTTTATCTTAAACTCCCTTCTGAATTTCCTTGATATTCTTTAATCCATATACCTTGTACGGTGTCTTTGTACATTTGGAGGAATCCTGGTGAAATTCCATTTATGGAAAGTACACAGCGTGTATTTCTTTCACCTTTTATCCAAAGTACACGCCGGGGGATTTGGCGTGTTTTCTATACTTTGGCAATTTTGGAGTACACGGTGTGTAGATAAATCATACACGGCGTGTACTTCCTTTTTACGCGGTAACCGGCCTAGAGATCCCATGTACGTGGTACACGACTTCTCCTTTGTACATGGTTTCACTTGGTCCGGATCAGACTACACAGCGTGTTGCTCCAACATACACGTCGTGTATTCTGGTTACCACATTCCATTTAATTCTGGTCAACACGGGGTGTTAAATTCTTAGGTGTAATCAATTCACATGGCGTGGTTTGGCAGACCAGTACTGGTTCGTTAAACCTAAGTACACGACGTGTAGTTTTCATTACACGCTGTGTATTCCCGTGTTGTACAGACAGAAAGAGCGGATCCTCTGGATGAGATCCTCATTTTTATTTTAATCAAAATTAAAATTAAAAGGCCATTTCTATGATATTAATCGAGAAACGAAGGAGGAAGAACATATCTCGTTTATTTAGATTTATATAACGATTTATTTCAAATTGAATCAAATATAAATGCGTAAATTATCAATGAAAATTAAATAACTACAATCAACGTTGTAACCTCCCTCTGATACCATTTTAAGGTCCCGGGCACAACGGAAGTGCGTGGGTGGATGTGCCCACTTGGATTTTTTTAATTAACAATGATCAATCCGGGATCAATATGACGATAAACACAAGTCTCCACGGATCGAATCAGAGAAATGGACAAAGAAAAGGAAAGTCCCAAAACCACAAAGTAGGATCGTTACAGGTTGATTATAATTAATTTAATCAATTGAAAAGAAATAACTTTTGGGTGTTCTTTCTTCATTGATGTTCTTGATCACGTTCTGACATGATTCTTCATTGCGTCACAAAAGCCAAGTGTAGACTTCCTCTAGCAGTGATCCACACGTGTACCTATTATCTCGGGACGTCGCCAAAGGAGTCTCTGGGTGCTAGTGTGGAGAAACCATTGCTTGCGGTGTCCGCCTTAGATCATCTTGATCCGATGGAAAAGGATATCTCTTGGTCTTGAGAGTGTTCTTAGAGGAAGAGGTTCTTTCGGCCTTGAAATAATTCTCCAGAGTTGTTGTCGACAACGATTCTCTTGTGTATGGAAAAGAGTTGGGGTTGTGAGGATATTTATAATCGAGTTTGAGGTTGTAGAGTTATGAAAATAAATAAACATGTTATGCGTTTTATTTATTTCATTAACTCCCTTTTGAAAACCCCATGTTGAGTCATTAATTCCTTGACATGCGCCCACACTGATTATAATAAATATCATTTAATAAAATGATATTTTCTCAAAATCCCGACTGGAAAAACTACACAACGTGTATTAATAAATACACGGCATGTACTTGTTTTTCATTGAAAAATACATTCCATGTACATTCAATGTACACAGCGTGTATATCTTGTTTTTATTTATTCATTTACTTTCCAAAATGAAAACTAAACATCATGTACATTTAATAATACACGGCGTGTACATGTTTTCAAAATAAAACTACACGACATGTAATCATTGATACATGGGGTGTACTTATTTTATTTTATTCTTCCTCCAACATTAAAATGATTTAGGATTTCTTGAATAATTATTAAACCACGTATGGGAATAATCATTATTATACTTGAGATACTTGAATACACTTAGTGTGTTACCCTCTAGGCCTCTTTCTTGTTGGCATTAGGCGGGCTTGCCTAAAGTCCAAGATTAATGTCTATCAACGGGTCAAGGCACCCAAGAGAAAGAAGATGACGCCGTATTGACGAATCACCTCATACGAATGCTTACTGTGTAATTTAATCCCTTTGTATCAATATCTCATCAAGCAGGTTTCATGGTAGTGTTATAAACCTATATGCTTGATCCTTCATTCTTTGACTACCTGAAATAAACTCATCGTTTACACCATGTCCATGGAATTTCATGCGACAGTTCTATTTCAATCAAAGGGTAGAGATATCAACTTCCATAAATGGAAGGGACAAATCCTTCCTTGACTTATCCATTAACAACATGTCACTCGTGATGCACCCAATATACCCTACTTCTTGCCAACTGTCTGCATGACGATTTTCGTCAGTAAATATAAGTGTGCGAGTCATGAAATGAGTTAATAATAATCTTAAAGTCTAAGGACCATTACAAATGCTCGTAGATAGCAATTTCCGATGACACGAAGACATGCGGAATTGCTACTAGCATGTCTTTTCTCATAATCTCTCATCTTGGAGATTACCAAGTGAGAACTCCATGAGAGAGAGCCTCGTCTTCTTATGAGTACTCACACATGACGGTCTGTATACTATGTGTCCTATCATAGTATGTCATCCAACTGTAGAACTTTATTTAAGAATATTGTTATATCATTTCAAGGTTCTCATCATTGCGGGGATCTTCCATGACCTTATCAATGCAACAAATATTCCAGGACATTATTATATTATAGTCATGTAGAACATTGAAAAATATATAATAAGTGAACATTCATGTAATCAAAGTAAAAAACAGTTGGTTCTCAGGATACTAACCCTTACACACATACCCTGAAAGAAGAAAATATAATAATAATTTACAAACCGTGAACCCAACTTCCTTTATGGATGAATTTACCATGATGCGCATGACTAATTACCCTTATTCAAATCAGCACCCCACGTAGTGAAACACTACACGGGAGTAACCCTGCACCATGAGAAAATATCTACACAAATGGAACTCATTACCGTGTACCACCACAGTACCGGGTAAGACTTCTTCCCATGTAACACAATGGTACATGGTCGGAACTCAACCCCATGTAGAAAAGCACTATGTAGGAGGAACCTAGTTCCACGTAACAAAACACTATGTAGACCGTGTCCCAATCTGCATACCATAATGGTAAGAAATTGACTCCCCCACCAACATAGAAATACACTATGCCTAGGAAACCCCATCCCACATGAGAAAATGGTATGCAGAATGAGGTATTCTTGGGCGCTCCATCCTCAGGCTCCAACCATTTCCTCTCGTTTCTGTCACATCACTCATAGATCCTCTGCAAACCAGTCCAATGGAATTAGACCAAAGCCCGTTATAAATCCACTGAAACCTTATGATAGAACTATTGGGCACATCATTATTCCCTTTTGAGTTTACATACCCATGGTAAGAAGAGTCATGTGGGTAATCCCCACAATGGTACATACCCCCAGAATGTCCATAAGTTTACATCCCCATGGTAACCCAGGGTCCAACCTTGGGATAATAATGTGAACCTCCCCATTCTAGAGATCAACGGTAATCATTGGTCTATCCATTTAACACTGACTAGTGATAAATAAGTTAAATCACCCTTACCTTTCCATTCTATAAGAAGAAACATTCCTCCCCTTTCCCAGAACCAATTTCAGAGAACTCCCCCTAAGGTAAGCCCCTAGCTTTTCTTGCAGGAGGTTGCATGAGTTCTCTTATCTACCTCTACCCAAGGAATACCCAAATAAGTTAATATTACTATCTAGGGTATGAAAAGAAAGGGGGTATTGGGACATTCAAATACCCCTTTTCTCCCCCATTGGGCTCCAGTACTATCTATCAGCAGATGATGCGGGACGTACGATCTTTAGATCCACTACCTCCTCTATAAGAGTTCTCATAGTTCATTACATTTGGGGATTACACCTAAGAGGAGGCCCATTATTTGGTGCTATTCATATGTCATGTTCTACAATCATGATAGGATACACATGACACCTGTCTAAGGACCAAACTCAAAGGGTATCCTTCTCACCAATCATGACCCCCAATTCATTAAAGACTCATTTACAGTGTATGTCCCAACTCTAGCTCAAAAAGGGCCTTCTACACTGATGTAATCCCCCCATCATGCCTAATTTATGTGCATATTTCATGTGTAAGCCCCATCCTACTGAACTACGGGGGATTTGATTCCAAACTTACTAGGATACGTAGGAAGCCTCCATGAGCTCCAAACCCAGCATCAGAATCCACCCTAATGTTTTCTGGGCCATATCCCTAGTAGGGTAACCCTTACCCCGAAGACTACGTTGCTTCCAGGTACCATGGGATGACTCAGTGTAAGTATCACATCAACCCTTGACTAGGCACCTTCCACTTAGACGTCCTTACTGCATGACTTTATACTGCATGGATGGGTCCTCATCACATGAACTTAAAAGGTAATGTGTATAGTAAAGTGGAATTGAACTATTTGGTATCTAATTACTCTCATGAGGATATGTAGGAAGCCTATCTTATAGGTTCAACCCTAACATTGGAACAATTCCCATCCCCCCTGGATTATGATAAACTATAGAGAGCCTCATCATATGGTTTAAACACACATTGTCTTAGTAAACAGTGAAGGAATTCTGGATCCCTCCCCAAAAGGGTAACATTGAAGAAGAACCTTGGATACATACATATATCTTCATTTATGGAGAAACTCATATACATATAGATGATTCCAGACACATGTGTATTTATGATTTATCTTGTAACCTAGGGGTAACCTATGAACACATGATTGGTAAATAAGAAAGGATTCACGAATATATGAACATTTCTTAAATCTATAATAGAGTAATAGAATAGGAAATAATTCCCCCAAAAGGGTGTGATGAGCCTGAGTTCCCATCCTCTTGACCAATGTGTGTCCTTAAGTGTCATTGGCCAAATCATCATCCAACAAGTGCCTGCTTTTGAAAACCAGGTCCATGAATCATGCATAACAAGGTCATTGTGTATTTATGGATCCACGAATAAACCCGTTGGAGACCATCTGAGGACATCATACCCGACGTGGAATGATTTCAAAAATAATCAACCCTCTACAATCACTCATCGAGATCATAACGCGGTTCAAGTCAAACAAAAAATGGTAAGACTGACGCGAGACACTAACTGTGGAACCTCCTTCACAAGATAAAAAGGATACACTACCCAATCCCCATGGGACCAATATCTTCTCAGGTAGTATGCATCTTAGGTTGAAACAAAAATGGTGAAACCAATGGGAATCTCTCTATAACAATAGGTAATTAGTTGTTATCTGTTAGTCCATTTTGTTCGCTCCCATATGACGCCACCTCAGGTTGAAACAAAAATGGTGAACCTGATGTGAAACTCTCTATAATATCAGGAAATTATTTTCTATCCTTCAGGACATTTTTTTCTCTCCCATATGATGCCACCTTGGGTCAAAAAAATGGTGAACCCTACGTGAAGGTCTCTATAATAGTAAAAAATTAGTTGTTATCCGTCGGGTCATTTTGTTCACTCCCATATGATTCCACCTCGGGTCGAAACAAAAATGGTGAAATCAATGTGAATCCTTAACCAAGGTGGCGGGTTACCCCATCTCAAGCCCATTTCTCATCCCAAAGGAAGAGGGCCAATCAATATTATCAATAACTCATGTGGTCATGAGATGAGTCTTTAATGGGGTTTTGTTGTTTTCACTTGTCATATATATTACAGGGTAATTCACAAGGAAACCTTAAATCCAATGGCATCCCAACATTTTCCTCAGACACAAGTGTTCATAATTGCACAGGAAAATGAGTCCTCAAAAAAGAATATGACACCATCTCCCACCCATCATCTTCAATGATGGGTTTCAAATGCACTGATCAGGAGTACCATCAAAACGGTACTCTCCCAAATGTGGAGGTAGAAAGGAAAGCCCTGTAGTCCATAAAGCCCCACCAGTCACCCATGAAATGGTCACTGATGATCCAAAACAGAGTGTCCCCATTTTCCATCCACAACCATTTTGGGTTCCTGGCCCCAGAACATGACAATGAATACCTCCCTTATCTTAAGGAGGCTGATGAAGTCGACATTGGTGACTTCATCCCAGCTGCTCATGGGTCTTATGCAAGATTCCCTACTAGAAGACGTTTCCATCAACAATGTGAGACCTAGTATCCTTATTCTAAAGAGGATATCACATCAAGGGCCCCTAGTGAAGTCCAATGGACACATGCCCCTCAGGTATCCTGCTGATGGTAGCGAGCATATAATCAGGACCAGGTCATCACC
Source organism: Viscum album (assembly GCA_963277665.1). NCBI lineage: Eukaryota > Viridiplantae > Streptophyta > Magnoliopsida > Santalales > Viscaceae > Viscum > Viscum album. Next base: position 165,065 of record OY728125.1, read on the forward strand.
CTAGTTCTTGAGAAGGAGATCCACCATAAAAACATGGTGGCATGCTACAGGCATGCATACAATCCCACCCCCTCTTCTAAATCCCACCATGGATATACAGTGGTACATTACAAGAAGGCACAAATTTTCTCCAACACTCACCAGTCCCATCACAAAAATAAAGTGACAATTTTTAGGTAGATGAAAATCCATTTCAAGGAATATGAAGCCCACCAGTCAAATACGGTGCCGATAAAGCATGAGAAGATTCAAATTGCTTCCCCCTCATATCAATCCCACCTATAAAATACGATGGAAATCAATGAGAAGATTCAAATTCCTACCCACCAAAAGGAAGACCACCATTCAAATATGATGGCAATAAAATATGAGCAGTGTTAAATTCGTGTGGATGCATATCAAGCCTATGAGAAAAATACAGTGGAAAATGAGAAGATTCAAATTCCTGCTCGCAAATACAAATCCTGTCTTTCAAATAGGATAAAAATTAGAGAAAACAGTTAGCGTATCCCAGCTATAAACCAGGTGAAGACTCGTTCCTCTTCCATGACACAGGAGAACTACCAGTACCCACTGGAAACACATGGAGGACCGGAGGAGGCACAAACTCTTACTCCGATATCAGAATGTGAATTTATACATGTTCAATCCAAATATGTATCTCATCGCATCCTAGAAATGATGTAGGATCAAATATCAATACTAGATCATATCTTCTATACCTGTTAAGACGTAATTGTGTCTACGGAAAAAGAAAGGAGTCGAGCCCACAACCTTGTCTTCCCAAGAGGGGTGACTTATCCATGAAATAATATAATCATTCTAGAGAAGAATTAATCCTTTTTATAGTATATGATACGAACATATTCTACAAGAAAAGGACAAACAGATCAGAAAAAATACCTGTTCCAACTGGGGGACACTTGTACAACGTCGTGGCTACTCCAGGGTAGGCATATATTCCTACCAGAACTCAAGATTTCCGTCAACATATGTTGGTATCATCATGGGAAACATTAAAATAATAACCCATAAATGAAGGCCATTACCCATAGAAGGCGGCCCCAGTTTCCCGCAAGAGAGCGCCCAAAAATGATATTTTCCAAAGGCAGTTGTAAAATTAAGAGCACATTCATGATTCCGATCTGCTGGAAGTTAGAGTTATTAATGGAATAAACAAATTATCAATAAAGGCTCAAGATCCTATTGATGCATTACCAAATTATGGAAGTGACAGTAGTAGTTGTGAAGGTCCTTCCTTCAACGTCGCTACTAGAATCTCTGAATTCCCTCCCCAGAGCACCGATGGGGGATTATCTCATGGGAACGAAATGATCGATCATGAGAGCCTATCACTTTATGAGTGTCATGGTAGCCCTAACCTTGACCAGAATATCATATAATAAGAAGGTTATCCCCTTGATTTATTATTCCCTGATGGTCCCCCCTAGGGTATACAATGTAGAAATTATCTCTGTAGTCAGACATCAAACTATGATGGTAGTCCTCTCCATGATGGAAGTCACTGTGAAGACCCTCCCAACATAGAAATTAAACAATAAGAAGGCCCTCCCCTTACCACATTACATCCTAAAGGTCATCCCTAGGATGTGAACTGTAGATATTCTCCCTGTATCTGGATATCAGGCTATGACGGTAGTCCTCTCCATGATGGTAGTCATCACGAAGGTCCTCCCCGCAATGAAAAAACAACAACACGAAGGTAACTCCCCTTACTCTGGTTTGCCCTGAAGGTCTTCCTCAGGGCATATGCCATAGAAAATATCCCTAAGGCTAGACACTAAGCTATAATGGTAGTCCTCACCACCACATCATTGACTGCAAAGGTCCTCCCCACTGTCAAAATTGGCACTGACAAGAAGGTCCTCCTCTTACTAGATCTAATACGAGAATGACCTCATATTATGAGGTGCTTAGAAGTATGGGTTCAGATATGCTATAAACTCTATCAATGATAATAAAAATCCTTTCTCAGTCAAAAGACACCCCAGGTCCACACTCATCTTCTGATCCACCTCCACACCGCTCACATAATAATGAAATCCCTACTGGCCCCACAACTCAGGAAGAAATCATCACAAAGAATCCAAATTGGGCACATAAAGTTGAGGAATCCCTAGAGTAAGATCAAAACAATATTTTTATCATAAGAATACAATTATCTAGGGATGACATACTAGTTATGTTCTGTCCCACATCCACTTATCAATTCGAAATACTGAGAGAATTGTATGAGGAATGAATACACAACATTCATCTCAACATCTAGACAACTCTCCACTAGATGAAAGAAAATTATTTACCCTATTATGGGTATGAAGACCATGTCAATATATTGGGGGAGCTTCACTGCCAAATTGACCTAGAAGATCTTCTGTTTTCATGGTAGAAACAATCTGAGAGGCGAAAGAAAGATCTCAAAATAGTCTACCTCCACTTGCTGCACAAGCTATGTTGCCTTATCAAGGAAAATCCATCTAGTTTTCATATCCAGGGTTGGAGAGAGCATGGAGAATTTCACCTCATCCCACTTATCATCTAGTAGATCCCATTGGAAATAGAATACTATAATTTAATCATCCCAAGACAACAACCAAATGAAATTCCTATTTAGTAAAGGTGGGATGCTCGACAAGAATCATCCTTGAGTAAGAATCAAAAGCATCAGACCTTGTGAAAACAAGATGTTAAAAAGCTTCTGAACCAGGGCACCAAGAACATTCAGTATACCTCTCAATTATGGGGATCCAATCATTAAGAAATTCTCTTGTCCTCAGAATCAAATAACTCATGTGCAGATCTAACACCATATCTGACTTACCCCTGCATGTGAATGTGTGAGATAAAGAAGGAGGAAATAACACCAGTAACTAACGCAATACGAGATCAACCCTAGCCTGTAGGGATGGGGGAATTTTTAACACAAGATGACCTTGTAAGGCCAAAAAATCCAAGATAAGGTACAATGGTAAAGAAATAGGAGAAACCCCAGCCTGTAGGGCTGGGAGAATTTTTACCTCAACCACCTAACTAGTAGATGTCAATATTTTATCTCTTAGGGAGAATAATGAATAGAAATGTTACTCATTTTGTCCTGTCTCATGACACACGTCCCCCAAAAATGAGGCGAATGAACATGTCCCGTTAGGGTTCCCTTAGAGTTACCCTTTATCTAGAAATCTAAAGAGGACCCCATAATGGAAGGAGAAGATCCAACAAAGGATGTAAGAAGCCATCCTACCATTTGGCATCCGGTACTCCACCCATGATGTGGTATGTTTCAATGAACATTATGGATGTCAATTCCATATAACTCACTAAAAATAATATAGTTTATGATGATGTAAGAGAAGATCCCTCCCGGAAGCGGTCCACACTGAACCTGAAGGTGTGTGTGCCCAGAACCAACGGTCCACCTTAAATTTGGGTGCTCCCTTGGTCAATACCTCACTTCCTCCCTTGATAATCCCAAATAAAAAAATCAAGGTCATACACAACCCAACTCCTCCTCTAAATGAAACCGCATCCCTTACAGTTGAGGATATATTCACTCAGCAGGAGGAAGAAATAAAAGAGTTAAGGATAATCAACATTGAACTGCTCCAAGTGAGGCGTCCTACCAGATATGTTCCTCAGGTAGAGCATCAGCACACACTCCCAATGGAGGTGCCTCTGCCACAAGGTCTCATCCTTGAAAATGAAACAAGGATGGAAAGATCATTCAAGGTAGTTCCAGGATTGTCAGTCTACCTAAACCCAATCCCAATAGGATACCAATATTTCCATCCATTGATGAATCAAATAGAAAAAAATAAAAATAATCCACAAAGGATGCCTCGATCAAGTATCCACCTCAAATTACAACAGTTCCAGTCCAACCAATCCTTCCCCTGGCTATTCCCACCCATGATTAGATTCAAAAAGATATTAATAAAGGGCTCATGGACACCATCGAGTCATTGACGGATCAACTGGAATCCATAGAGGGGCGACACGCTCTGGTAAAACTAGAACATAAACCATATCCCAATTGGGTACGTAATGTCCCACCACTGCCAAATTTCAGGAACCCCGTATTCCTAGTGTTCAATGGATTAGGGGACCCAGAGCAATATATGATGCACTACTCATATTACTGTGACCCCATGATGGGAATCCCAGAGTAACAAGAAGCAGTGAAACTCAGATGCTTTGTGTGAACCCTATAAGGTTCAACCTTCGTATGGTATACCAATTTTATAGCTAATTCGATAATAGGCTGGGAGGACCTCCGGTGGAAGTTCCTCTTCCAGTTCAGTTCAACATTTTCAAAAAAAAGAGTCAACGACCTTATAAACTACAAACAGTGGGAGAATGAAAGATTTTCAGACTTCATTTCTAGATGGAAAGGTTTAACCTACTCCCTAAACCTACCACTCCCCCAAAATGAGATGCCTACTACGTGCATCGATGATCTCCATGATGAGTTTCAAACACCACTCATCCTAGTGAAGTATACAATTAGGTTTTGGGATTTCTGTCCCATTTCACAGAGAATAGAGTATTCCTTGCAACCGACTAATCTAAAGTCCCGAGAAACCCCATTAGCCCCAAGAAAAAGGAAGGGAAGAGATGAAGTGGCTTCTATTATGCTTAATCCACCCTTACACTAACTCCAGCTCTAAGGCCCATACTGAACCGTGCATGGAACCATGAATTTCAAAAGCTACCCCACCTAAAAAAGATGAGATAAGGGGGTCCAGAAGAAATCAATTCAAGGATATAAGGAATAAAGTATACTCATTATGACATGATCAAGTCTATGGATACTTTGTAGATGCTATGGATTCCGAATTTCTCTGGATACTAGAGATGAATATAGATGTTAAAGAAGGTCTTGATGACCGAAAAGATTATTTCCCCTTCCACCAAATACCGAGGCACACCATTCAGGAGTGTTTTGTATTCAAATACCACCTATAGATAATGATATATTCCGAGCAAGTCATGATGGTACCACCACCAACACAAGTGGCATATGTTCCCACCACTAACCCGAATGAAAAATGAGAGTAGAAAACAGTAATTAGAAAAAATTAGAAGAGGTTCGATAATTGTATGATTTATAAAACAGTCAACCAAGATCATGGAATACTCTAAGTGTAGTGGAAACAACCGATTGTGCCCACAGTATCTCTTGATGCAACTTAACTGATATCCTTGGCCCCGCGATCCTCCGAGGGCCAGGAAAATCAGGTGAAAAAAGACAAACCAACACCAAGGCCAAAGTTGGATTTGACACTCTCAGATTTCATGTGAACAGATTTGAACCCATAGGAACCATCCCACTAAATAGTACCATGGGAACCGCCCTGCCAAATGATACCACCAGAAGAAGTTAATTGAGTAGACTCATCATCAGATGAGAAACTGATCTTTGAATTCATTAATTTCATTCATTTGATGGACCCCTTCTCTGATGAAGAATATGAGTATGAACCCGAGTTCCCCGAACCTAATTGGGGAGCCATAAAAAGAGGCCGTTAGATCCAAGGATGGCCAAGAATATGAAACTGGGGAAAAATAAATCTTATCATCACTCTTCGTCTCAAACTATCAATATTGCAGAAACCCGTGGAAGAACCCTTCAGCAGACCCAACAAAGATAGAAAAATTCTCCCACCCCTGTTGGAAGACACTCTAGCCTGATCATTCTGGAATATCCATCAGAAGAAGATCATATTTCTAGTATCCCATGGCATGAAAGCAGACTAGCTCGACCAAATTCACAAAATATAGAAGCCTCACCAGCTCCTATCTTAGGAACCGGCCAATCCTAATCTAGTGTTCAAGCCCCTAAAGCTCCTATGAAAGAGAATCCCCTAGTCAAGAAGAACTAAAATTTAGATAAAAAATATGATATTCTAAAGTAGTTAGCCTCGGTACTAGTGAATATATCAATTCTAGATTCACTGAATATCTCAGTAGATCTCAGGGAATCACTCATAGAATATTTGTTAAGCCCCAATGATTTTGAAGCTGAAGTAGTGACTGTTGAATTCTATCAGATAGAGACCTACCCTACATAATTCCATGATATTATCTCTTTCATATATTGAGAATAAGATTCCATTATATAGGGACACATCAAACCCTTATATGTGTTTGACAGGATAAATTATGTTGATGTTAGTAAAGTCTTAATTGAAAATGGCTCTAGAGTTAATCTCATCCTACTATGGACACTTCACTAGCTGGGATGCACCGAAGATAACCTGACACCCTAAATTAAAACTCTTTTGGGATATGAGAAGAGTGATCAAAATACATTGGGCCAAATTGAGCTCAAAACCTAGTTTGGATACCTCAAAGATGACTCATAATTCCAAGTAGTCTGAAAAAACACAACCTTCAATGTTTTTCTAAGAAGGCCCTTGCTGCATCAGCACACAGAAATCCCCTCATCATACAATCAGTGCATCAAATATTTCATTAACAAATAGAGTGGAACATTTCACATCGATAAGGCACCATTCGACTACTGCGAGTCACACTATATTGATGCAAGGTTATAGGAGCCGAAAGGGAAGCAACCCCCAATAGATGGAATTGATTGGGTTTCCACCCCAAATGGTTGGGAAATGGTTTCTACTAACCCCTTAAAGTTTCTCAATGAGGAATACATACTACCCATCAATCAAATAGAGTTCACAAGTCCATATTTGGATGCATGTTCCATAGTCCTTATGATTTCGATCATGGATACCGAGCTTGAAAATGTTGAAAAATACACTGATACCAAATACTGTTGTGAAATATCAGATAAAAACGCCATTAAACTATCCTTAGATCTCTAGAAGGTCCATACCCCACCATCTAAGGATAAATAGGAATAAAGAACCCTTCTAAACCTCACTCCATCCTCTCTAGAAAAGTCCTCACTGTCAGTTGGGCTAGAAGAAGTTACCCCAACCTATGAATGAAAAAATGGGGACTCTACTATCAACTCTGAAGAGATTATCTCAAGAATTGTGTCCCTATCGGAGGAAGAGAAATATGAAAAGGATGCAGAGGAGGAGGAGGAAGAGAAAATTATGGATTCCCCACCAACATTCAAGGAGGGTGTCTCTACCACCATTGATGAACTCAGGGAAATTAACCTGGGTAGCGAAGAAGACCCGTGACCCACTCTGATTAGCACGACCATGAATTATAAAAAGAAAGAGGTACACACCTATTTCATAAAGAAGAATCGATATTTTTTCACCTAGAATGATATGGAAATACCATTCCTCAATCCTAAGGTATCCACTCACCACCTAGGCCTTCCGAAAGAGCATCGTGGTTACAAGAAAGCCTCGGGAAGGACACATCCAACACATGCTGCCAAAATAGAGGCTGATGTTGATAAGATCATAAAAGAAAAATTCATTAGGGAGGTTAAATAACCCATATTTATAGACAAAATTGTCCCCATTAAAAATAATAATGGAAAAATAAGAGTTTACAATGAATTCAAGGTTCTTAATCGGCACTGCCTGAAAGAAGACTTCCCAGTCCCAATCACCAAATTACTGATCGATGCAACCATCGGATATGAGACTCTCACTTTAATGGATGGATATTAAGGATATAACCAAATCTGAATGACTAGAGAAGATAAAGATTAAACCACCTTTAGGGTGCCCCTAGGAGTAGTTTTCTACTAGGTAATTCCCTTTGGATTGAAAAATGTCAGCGCCACATACCAACACACCATGCATCACATATTCAAGCCCTTACTGGGAAAGTTTGTCAAATTCTATGTTGATGATCTGGTGGTTAAATCACAACAATTTTTAGGGAAAATTATGGATCTTGAAACGATCTTCAACAAATTATAAAAACATAGTTTGAAAATGAACCCCCTAAAATGTGCTTTCAGCATAACCTTAGGGAAATTCCTCAGCTTCAGCATACGTCACCATGGCATCAAAGTCGACCCTGAGAAGACAAAGGATATCCTTAATATGTCACCTCCTCTAACCTCACTGAGTTTAGAGGACTTTAAGGACATATGTCCTACATTAAATGCTTCATATTCAACCTTATAGAAAAATGTTTTCCTTTCACCAGGATAATGAAAAAAGGGTTGTCATATCAATGGACTGATGACTGTTAGGAAGAATTTAAAAATATCAAGAAATATATTCTCAGACTACAAGTTCTATTACTGCCTATCAAAGGAAGACCACTCATTCTTTATGTGACAGCTTTAGAACAGTCATTAGACACCTTCCTCACACAAAATAATGACGACATTATTGAAAATAGTCATTATTATCTCAGTAGAAACCTGATAAATGTTGATAATAGTTATTAATATATATAAGATATTCTTGTACTTAAACTTTATAGACTAGAAGATGAAATATTATCTACAGCATGATAAGGTCCATTTGGTCTCTCGAAGTAACCCGCTCAAGTATATTATCATCCATCCAATTTTAACTAAATTCTTGTCGCGATGGGAGGTCATCCTGCAAAATTTTGACATACAGTTCATTCTTTAGAAAGCCATCAAAGGCTAGGCATTAGTAGATTTTTTGGAAGAGCACCCTTCAGTAGAAATAACCCCATTGGATGCTAAACTATTGGATGAATAAGTTTTCTCTGTTCAAAAGGAATATCAAACATGGGAGATTCATTTTGACGGTGCATCCAGAAGTCCAAAATAAAAAAGGTTAAAAGACCCCAAGCTCAAAAAAGTTGGGTTAGGAGTCATAATCATATCTTTGGAAAGGGATGGATTTCCTTACTCCTTCCTACTATCAGAGGGGCGCACAAACAATAAAGTAGAGTATTAGTCTCTCATTTCAGGCCTAGAGCTTGTACTTCAAGTACAAGAAGAACACTTGAAGATAAAATGTTACTCAAAATTGGACTTCAAGAAAGTCAAAAATGACTATGATATTAAGAAATAGAAGACAATCCCCTTGTTTGACCATGTATGAGTGATAATGGAAAAATTTCCTTCAGAACCTACATTAACTCATGTCCCCTGATCACAAAATGTGCAACCCGATGCATTAGAAAATACAACCACAGCTCTGGATAACCCAAACCGGGATGAGATGGTCATAAAAATTTTCCACTGTTGTATGGTCTTACCATTCATCTATAATAACATGGAATAAATCAATGAGATAAGCCTCATCATTGGGCCATATGGTTCCACCATCGGCTGGATGACTCCCATAAAAAATTACCTTCAAAAGGGAGAACTCCCACCAGATATGGTTGGAATGGAGAACATATGAATACAGGAAATAAAATTTTTTATGTACGATGGAACCAATTAAAAAAATTTCCTTTAAAAGTGGGGCCTTGAAGAGATCCTTCTTAGATGCATTGATATAGAATAGATTTCTATCATCATGGAAGAAGTGCATGTTGGAGCCTATGGTGCACATCAATCAGGATCCAAGCTCTCCTATCAAATTCAAAGTCTTGGGTACTATTAGACTGCAATGATGTAGAATTGTGCCACATTCACAAAAAATGTTCATTTCTTTCAGGTTCATTCCAATTTCATCCACCATCCTCCATAGTTACTTTATATAACCAAGTACTTATGTCCATTATCTATTTGGGGAATAAACATCGTGGGACCCCATCCACCTTCTATGACAAAGAAATTCTACTATATTCTCATAGTGACTGACTTATTTTCCAAATGGGAAGAAGCTGCAACCCTCAAGGAGTTCGGATAGAGAAGTAATGTCATCGTTGTGAAATCCAATATCATCACTAGATTTAGTATACCTCATACAATACTGACAGAAAATGACACTAATTTATGCTCTGTTGAATTGGAGAGATTATATCAGGAGTATGGTATCAAGACCAATCGTTCATCCTGCTACCATGTAGTAGCCAACGAACAGATAGAGGCCTTCAACAAGACTCTATCCAATATACTCTAGAATGTGGTAGACAATGACAAGAAATCATATATGGACAAGATCCTCTATGATATGTGGGATTATCAGAACACGACCCATATCACCATCCAAGAAACCCCATATTCATTAGTAAATTGGACAAAAGTGGTTCTACCTATTGAAGTCTAACTACCCTTGCTTCGAGTTGCTGTCTGTGATCAGCTGTCCATAGACAAGTAATCCCAAAACGGATCGACGAGTTTGAGTGATTGGATGAGAAAATATTGCACACCCTGCACTATTTGGAAATTTACCAAAACTGAATTTCATGGAACTTCAATGAAAAGGTTCACCTTCAGTATTTCCTTGAAGGAGAAATGGTGTTGGTCCTCAGAAACCTATTGATACTTATAAAGAAACCTCCAATATTGGATCCAAAGTGGTAAGGACCATATGTCATACACAAGGTCTACTCTATTGGAGAATTTTCACTGATTTAAATGGATGGAAAACTCACTAAAACCCCCACCAATGCAAGGTTTCTGAATAAATACTTAGTGTATTCATATAGAGTTCATCTTAGCTGCAATACATTAAACTTCATAGTACCATATGTGTCCATGATGTACGATTTTAAACTACTTAGCATCAATTTCCTTACCACATGATGTTAAATTTCATGGTAAATCATTTTAACCACATGATGTTAAACTATATGGTGATCATTTCATCCCACACATAAGTTAGATATGTGTGCGAGAAAGATAAAGTGCCTCTATTCCTATGTGAGAGACATGTCCATATGAGAAATCTTTTCCCCAATAACTACATGTTTCTTGATTCCTTCCCTAATAGGATACATAGTGACACCCGAATTCCACATCATAGTCCATTCACCATAAAAAATATGCCAACACCATGTATGGTTTAGGCCAGTGTAGGGAAAATTCGTAGAACCACATCTGATTCTCATGCCCATGAAGAGACATAGTGGAACCCAAACCTCCCAATCTAGTCCCATCCACAATAAAAGACCAAAAAATAAAAGGCCCCCCTCTTTGTTACATTATCCCAATGTGGCTGAATACACCTTTTCTACCCCTTGTTTCTCACATCGGGCACAAATCACATGGGCTTAGGGGTTTGGATAGAAATTTCCCACATGGTCAATGCATATCAATCTACAGTAGGGTTTCCATGATCCTAGAAGCATGAACATAAAAGGAACAATAGGGTTTTCCCATCCACATTGGGGAACCTAAAGTCCTAACCACAAAACATTAAACTGCATGGTACCTCTAGAACTACATGTGGCTGGATTCCTATTGTCATAGGATACATAGTGACACCTGGATCCTACATCCTGGTCCATCCACCATAAAAAAATTCCCCTATCCCTGTGTAAGGACCAAGCCTAGGCAAATATACAAATTTTTAGAACTACGTGTGTCTTGATGTAGAGGTTTTCGATCAACCCCCTCATTGAACTACATTTGGATTGATGTAGAGGTATTAAACATACTTGTTGATTAATGTAGAGGTTTTAGACCATATTTAAGAACCTATGTTATTTAATCATTTTACTTATAGATGTAGAGGGTTTTTATCAACTCCCCCTCATAGAAAACTAATCCATCTCAGAGATTGATAAAGCCAAGAATATCAGGCCCTTGGTGATTGTTTCATCCCATAAAAATCCTTCTTTAATCAACACACATTTTCCTCATATCCATACATAAGAAATCAATCCCATTCCTCAATGTACACCTCATCCTAGGAATTATATTGATGCATGTAGATTTGACATCTATCTAGTAGACCTTTAATTACTTTTTCATCGACATATCCAAGAAAACTCGAATGGTTTCCAACTAGAAAATGGAGGAAAATGTCTCATTAATGTTAATGCTTTCGATCTGGGAATAACCCTTGCACACTGGTCATGATTTTTTTTGAGTCACCTTGTCACGCTCATTGAGATTATTACAGAACACCCACTTGGTTTCGATAACATTTTGTTTCCTATCCTTTGAATAAGTTCCTATGCCCCATTATTCTCAATCTCGGTGGGCTCCCCATGCATAGATTTAACCCAATTAACATCTTTGTAAGCCTATTCAAAAGATTTAGTCTTTACTTAGGATAAAAGTGGGGTTTTTTGTGGATTTTTCAACCTCCATGTTTTCACTAGAGTTTTCCAGTCACCAGTGATATTATTCTCAGTGATTTTAGACCTAAATATTATGTTTTTCATAGTTGATGAACCTATTGTGTTTTCAACATCATCAATGTATTCCTATGATTCTACCTCAGCTCTATGTTCTCATCATCGACTCATAACTTCAACATCACTTTACTTAAATGTTTAATCACTATTTTCCTAAAAACCCCACTCACTGGTTTGTTAATTCTTCTTACTCTCCACAACATTAGCATCCTAAATTTCTATAATTTTCCTAAGAATTTGGCTGTATCATTTGAATGCTTTTCTTTTGGATGAATAGCCAAGGAAAATACCTTCATACTAATGAGATTCAAACTTGTGGTTCTTAATTTTGTTGAGAATAAAGTATTTACTTCTAAAGACTTAAAAGTATTTCAATGCGGAATTTTTCCCATAACACATTTCATAGGGTGTATTATCTTCACCTAAACATAATAACTCCCCATTAGATATATACATTGATACGATCACTACTTCCTGAAAATGTTTTTTGGTATATTTTTCTCAATTAACATCATTTGGACTATGTATTTATGATCCAGTTACTCCTCTCAACAACACCATTTTTTAGGAGTCTTCACCTTTGAAACTTGGTGTTGTATACCATGTTTTTCATGATATTCCTCCACATGATTATTGGTGAATCATGTTCCATTATCAGCATAGGAATTCTGAATTTTCATCCCAATAATCTTTCCTTCGACTTGTAAGTCTTATGAATGATCTTCCATTTTCAAAAATTGTCATTTGTATTAGTGTGAAATCATGAGATCTTAGGTACATCACACGATCCTTCATTATTCACCAAGTCCTCCAAATACTTTTGGCTCAAATGGATAATCCCTTTGCGCTACAACTAATTTTCCTCTTCTTAGAATAAAAAACACATATCTTATTCTCCATAAATGATATATAGATTCCCCTTCATGAACTTCCCTTGCATGAAAATAGTTCAATCTCTTCCTTTGACAATTTAAGTCTTTTTCTTAAAATTAATTATGTTCCTCAATTCACAAATTGACTCACACTTAGTAAGTTGTGACCAAGGCCTTCAACCACCAAGAAAAATGTGCACCATAAATCTTTACCACTAAATTTATCATTCTATGAGATAATAATATTCACCTCTTCATCAATTCCAAATCCAAAGAAACCATATTTCTCATATTTGATGTTCGTGACTGTTGACGCCGAAAAAAGACCATAACTCCCGGAGGAAGTTTCGAAATGACAAAGCGAGGTCATATTCGGAATCAGAGGCCCGATCCGGAGGCCCAGGATGTGGTGCGTGAAATAAAGGAGGATCCACGTGAAAAATCATTCTGCGCACATAGAATCCCCAGGTTTCACAGAATTGATCTGATGAGGCGTGCAATATTTGCGCGCCCCGGTTCTGCGTGACGAATGTTTGCCCGTCGGCTACGCTCGACGCGAATAATTTCGCGCACCGCCTGGATTCCGCACCGAAGGTCGCCTATAAATAGAAGGCGACCCAGAACGGTTTGGGGCTTGAGGAATCCGAAGCAACTCCCGTGCACGCAATTCGGCTCCCACCGCGTGCAAGATGACTTCCAGGTAAAACCCTCATTTCACGCAACCTTTCCCCGAAGTTCTCCTTTGCGCGCAACTCCACTGGCTTCAGTGAATTTGCACCCTCTCAGGGATCCAGCCTTGCGCGCAATCCGTGTCTTGTGCGCGCAATACCTTGCCGTGCGCGCAAAACCTTGTGCGTAGTTCCCTCTCCGCACGCAATTACCTTGATCCAATTGCGCTCCGTCCTGGAGTTTTTCACGCAAACCTTCCCTTTTGCGCACAAAGACCAGGACTCCTCACCTTGACACCCCTTGGCTGCCCCCTGCACCAGCACCTGATGTCTCCCCTGCCGGGCATGCGCGTCATGCATTGTTTTCCCGTACGGCCTTCCAGGCTCGTGTGAAGTAACCTCAAGGTCCCTTGGGCTGTGTTTCCCATTGCGTTGCTTTGACTTATGCTTCTCCTCATAGGCATGCTAACAGCTATTGCTTTTTCTCATAGGCACACTAACGTAGACCCCCCGGTGGTTCGCCCTGCGGCCCCCCTTCACCATGGCCTTGCCGATGCCTTCCCTTCCACAAGGGGTAGAGGGCGTTGGGCATGTAAGCCCTAGGGGTGTGGAGCAAACCCACCTCTTCCAAGCTGCAGGACGTTAAACTGCTAAGCACCTCATCCTTAACACAAGACGTTAAACTATGGTCTGACCCCGTGCTTCGCACGTAGGGTCCCCCCAGCTCGGACATTTTTTACGGCACTCATCTCCACGGGAATGGAATCTTCCTCACATAGAATGAGATCCTCCTTTTCGGAGCGGTGTTTGTCCGCGGGGGAAGGGCTGCCTCAGAGCGTAAGCCCCTAGCCTCTCTTGCGGATGATTTCACCCATGCATCTCCATACTTCCCCCCTGCCAAGGCTAGTGGAGTCCTTTTCCCACTGCGCTTTGTCGCACCACGGGCCTCCACCCTGGAGTAAGCCCCGGCACCAAGGGCCGCTAACCACGCGTAAGCCCCTGTTTCCTCTTTGGGCCGCTCAATGCGTAAGCCCCATTCCGCTTCTCACGAACGCACCCTTCGTGACGTGATCGTCTGGTCCCTGCTGCCTCTTGTTTCTCACACCGAGCATGAATCATGTGGGTTTAGAGTGCGCATCGACCATGACATCCTCTTATGGGCCTCCCCAGAGCGTAATCCCTATCCCAGCGAACTACGTAGACTTTGATCCGTGCTAACGCACGGTACGTAGGAAGCCTCCACGAGGTTCAAGCCCACCACCCGGTCATCCCAACCTCTCCATGTCGGTTCCCTGACCACCTTGGGCTGCCTTAGAGCGTAATCCCCAAACCCCTCATCCCACATGACGTTAAACAGTATTCTGTCCCGTATGACGTTAAACTGTATTCCGTCCCGCATGACGTTAAACTGTATCACGTCCCGCATGACATTAAACTGTATCCCCCCTCTTGGGCCGTCTCAGAACGTAAGCCCCCATGTCTCACTCCACCATCCATCCTGATCCTTACCCGGGCCGCCACATCCCGGTGAGATCATGCCACCCTATCCCACTCCATGATATATGGGAAGCCGCCCACGTGCTGGCCCCAACATCGGTGTTCCCCCCTAGGGATCCTTCAACCCGATCCGTCTCCGCAAGACGTTAAACTCGCGACATACCCCGTGTTAAACATGGGAATCTGAGGAAAACCTCAGATGGTACACATTTCCCGCGTTCGATGTGGGATGCCTCGGGCTTCCGTGCCCTCGAGAAGCCCTGTGATGAGGGACCAAAGACAGACATGCCAACGACGCCCCAACATGACCATTCTCCTCACTGAAGGTTGCTGCCCCAACAAGACCCCTTGGAGAGTCTTGACGGAAGCAGCGTAATTAACTGGCGTCCATGTAAATATGGCACCGGGAATGAGCTTCACGAACCCGTCTTAAATCTATGAGGGAGACCCGGACTAGGTGATGAGCTCTGAGGAGGAATCCACAGAGGGAAGAACCGACATCCCATCATCCTGTTTCGATCAAGGAGCATACGTACCTGAACAAGGAACGAATGCCGCCCGCCTTTGGAAAGCGGGAATGCGGGGCAACAAGTAGCACGTCCTCCTCCACAGACGGATGTGCTCGCCTCGACAAAGGTGTTGGAAACAAAAAATGGTGAACCTGACATGATGCTCTTCTTTTCAACATGGGGAATGGTAGCCGTCGAGGCGTCGGAAGAACAGTATGTCACTAGGTCCGGGTAACCCTCACCGGGACGTGAACCCGCCAGGGGTCGAAGCCGTCAGGACCTTGACTACTCCGTTCTGCGACGTCGTCAGCATGGATCCCCCTCCCCAACCATGGAAGACGGAATGACTCTGGGCCTTGGTTGTTGATCTCCTTTCCTGTTGATACTAATGGGTTCATCTCCCTGTTTCCAGGAATCAGTTCACCGCATTCGGAGCTCGATCGCCACCTGTCCACCGGCGCAGGGGCAGGGGCAGTACCGACGTGGCTACCCCGCGCTGTCCCACCTATCCCATGGTCGCTCCGACTTCGACCGCCATAGTAGCCGGGCGCTTGCGCCCCCTCTCCCCGTCAGAAATCATCCAGCGGAGGGTGATCAATGACCTGGTTCGTAGGTATGACGAGGAAGGGGTCATCCCCACCAGGGGCATGACCCGCTTGGATCTAGAGGCGGCTGTGCCTCACCACCATCACCTCCCTCGAGGGCCGCGCAGGGAGCCACTGCTCCCCACGCTGATGTTCAACTGCTTCAGAAGTCTATCCCCGAAGCGCTTTGACATATCCCTCCCCTACGCCAATGAGGTGGGGGATGTCCGGGTCCACCCGATCGGCGATCCATCCCAGGGGTTAATGGAAAGAACCCCCGCCAGGCCGCGTTGACGCCGTCGCCCGACTCCTCGAGCCGAGGAGCAGGCAATCTTCATGCCCGCACCACCGGTTCCGGTCCATCTGACTCGACGCTAGCATCGAGTGCGAGCGGGAGAGAATTCCCGTCCTGGGGCACCAGCATCAGCAACCACTGTGGCCCTACCACTGCTGACTCCTGTTACCAGATCCCCATGCATGTTGAGCAGGGGCAGCCGCGTGCCCGACTGGGATTGATACCCCGACCGTCCTGAAGGCAAGTTGGGTCAAATCTCCCGGTCGCGGACACTAGCAATGGCCACTGCGGATCAATCTGCGGTAGTTCCGCTCACCATGAGGGCTCATTCTGTGCCACCAATCTGGGAAGCCAGAAGCTTCTTCACGACGGATGTGCTCCGGGTATGAATCCTTCCAGCGCCCACTGCATGGGGTATGAGGCCACTCCCCCTACTGTCGGTCGCGAGCATGGAGCCGTTGTGTATCCAGTCGCTCACTCACATGGAGTTCCTCCCCATGTCCCTTTCGACATCTGTCCCGGTGCTTCTCACACCCCGGCCTTCGGTCCCCTCTGTGCCAGCTCTATTGTGGCTGGGGGACCCAATGACAGAAATCGTCCTTTCCCTGAGGAGCTACCCAGGGGCAGGAAGGTCGGGCGTCGTCACCATAGGAGGAATGTCAGGGGAGTCCGAACGGAAATCAGAACAGTCCGTTTCTCAGATTCTGAGGCAGAGTACGACTCGACGATGGAACCTCCCCCCCACCCCTTCGAGTTGAGGGTAGGGATGGGGACGCAGCGCGTCAGTCTTGTACTCCCTGAATGCGAGATCCGTATGATTCCCTCTTGCCTTTGAAGGTATATCCAGTAGGATGAGGACTTGGCGTACCACTGGGGATCAAGCCTGCAGTTTCCACTGGCCTCCTCGGAAACACCTCCCGTCCCTGTTAGGGAGGGTGAGGAACTTTTCTGGGGACTGACTGAAGAATCGCGAGGTGATACACCCTCATCAAGCACCGAAGTTGTGATAGGAGGCCCATTCGCTAACCCATCCTATCGCAACATGGCAGCCAGGGCACTGCAACCCCTGGAGGATGACCTAGGGATCGGCGGCCGATCGGCCTGTTCGCCGTATTCCCCACCGGCCAGCCCACCGCCCCGACGGCCTGCCTCGGCGCCATTTCCAATTACCTGACTTTCCTCATTGGACGAGCAGGGGAGAAAAGTTCCGGAACCCAAACCGGAGTCGTGGAGCTTCTGAACCGTTCTTGCAGCGGGCCACTTCCCTGAGAAGTTTTGGCCGGTCGCAGAATCGGGTTTTGATGTGCCAGAGTCACTCACCCCGGGAGATTTGAATGCTTCCGCCAGATTATTCGGGTGACTCACTCCCGCCTCTGCCATCAGCTAGCGCCTTATCCCGGAATCCAAGCGCATCTCGAGGAGATTGGTGAGCAGTGCCGCTGGGTCGACCTAGCAGCACTCCCCGCGGTCCGGCACTCCGAGTCGCTGGACCACCACGAGGCCCTTCAGCAACAATGCATCTAGAGTTTTCAAGTACTCCACAGATTTATTGAGGAGGCCACCCCCCACGCGCACGTCCGCGGGTGGGGGTAGTACGCTGCTGTCCTCTTCTGTGCGATCCGCCGGCAGCCCGATCCACTGGGCGGCCCTGAACGTCGCCAAGGGCAGTCGCGGTCAACATGGTTGACCTTTCAGATGAGGGAAACATTGTGGATCCCCTCGACAGGGACTCAACCCCCGAGGATAGGCTGCTACTGGACCCATCTGGGAGGATTACTCGCCAATAGAGGAGCCTCCTAGGTCTTCCTGTACCCACGGAGGCACTGGCGCTGGGCCGAAACATCGGCAGGGGTAAAGAGCCCGTCGGCTCTGTCAAACTCACCAACCCATCTGCCTCAGTGCAGAAGGTAGAGGAAGATCCCGAGAAGTCCATGATGCACCAACAACTAGCCGAGAAAAAGAGGCTGGTTGATGAGATCCTGACCGAATGCATTGCAGAGCGGTGGCCTGACTATGACAACCCTAGACCAGGACAGCAGGGGCATGAGCATCTACCCCTTGCTGAGATCCCCCTAGGCAACCGTGACCGTGTCGTGTTTTCCAACAGGAGATACACTGGAGCCCATGGAAATAGGGCACGATATGTTTCGCTGAACCCTCCCGAGCGGCAAGACAACCTGGGGGACCCTGCTCGGTTTCCTCCCGCTGCTCCAAGAGTCACTCCGCCAGCTTCCCCACGAGCCGCTGAGCGCGACTATCGTATCGAAGATCCTGGCAATGCTCTTGTGGTTAGAGATCCCCGTCAAGACAGTAATCCACATCCGGATGATCTGATGGAAGTACTCATCGATCGCTTGGAGGCCTTGGAAACTCGGCAGGTGGCGATCCCACCGGATGGCAAGCCGTACCCCGCATGGGTGGATGACATGCCGGCCCCTCTGGGATTTGGGAACCCCACTTTTACCCCTTTAACGGGACCGGAGACCCTCCAAAACACTTGGCACACTTCAACTCGAGGTGCGGGCCTATGTTGGGGACTCCGGCGCAGCAGGAGGCTGCCAAGCTCCGGTGCTTCGTTCAGACACTAGAAGGACCAGCATTTGTCTGGTATAGCCAGCTCCCTGTTGGATCTGTGACTAGCTGGGAGGACCTTTGCCGGCAATTCCTCTACCAGTTTAGTTCCACAACCCGGAAGACGAACATTGCAGACCTCTTCAGGTGCAAGCAAAGGCCCGACGAGCGAGTCGCGGAATTTATCGCCCGGTGGAAGGGGCTCACGTACTCCCTTGACATGCCACTGACTCAGGAGAAATTACTGACGATGTGTGTAGGGAACGTCAAGGCAAAGTTGGTTCCTTCCCTGATCACGCAGAATTACCCTGGAGGGTTCTGGGACTTCTCGGACAAGGCTCAACGCCTCGAAGAAGCCCTGTAACAGGCCGGTCAGGCACGCCCGCTGCCTCCTGTAATCTCTACAAGGAGAGCCTCCAGAGCCAAGCCCGTTGTTGTGGTCCAGATAGAGGCCCTCAGACAGCTAGAGTTGCTGCCAGTGAGGCCAACTCAGCAGGCTCATAGGGGTCCACCCCCACGGGCACAGCCTCCAGCCCAGCAGCGACCGCCTCAGAATCGGCCGGTGCCTCCGCGTAACGCACCGCCACCACCTAGGTGAGGTAATCTGGCTCCGCCTCCTCGGCTTGCTCCTCTGGACCCTGTCCATGGTCATCCCCCAAGAGTCCCCTTTCCAGACAGGAGGAATCGATCTTACTCGTTTGACGAGGCCCAGGTCCCCGTTTATTTCCGTAGCGCCTTGGAGCAGAGGATCGTGCAACTGCCTGAGTGCTGGAAGCCAGAAGAGGCGTGTCTCACGGGTTACCCTAACTACTGACCTTATCACCGGATCCTGGGACACACCATACAACAATTCTATGTGTTCAAGGACTGGCTCCAAGACCAGATTGACAACAACATAGTCAGGTTGGGCCCAGCCCCGGCACATGTGGCAGGTGTCTTCGTGGGATCAGATGGCAGTAGTGACAATGGGGTTGGATGGGAACAGGTTTCCGACCGTGAGTCCTGGAAGTATAATGACTAAATGGCCCGTAGGATGGTCGCCCGTGCCCATGGCATCATCCGTGCCCGCCTGGATCAGCCAGAGCCCTCGGAGTCTGTGAGCGCCGCTTTGGCATCGTCATCCCAGCCTACTTCTTCCCAGAAGAGCAGGCGGCGGCGCAAGAAGAAAGAATGCACACTGCCATTGTCGCCATCTTCTCGCACTCTTGGCGATTTCATGCCCCCGGAAATGGGGATCCCTCCGAGACCCCGTCCGGTAGTGGATGACTCCTCGAGTGAGAGCTCGGGGTACGCTTCGGTTAACACCGTAGAGTTAGTAAATCCCTTTTTGGCTCCCAACGGTGAGGAGCTCCAGGTGGACTTCCCTGAGAGCCCGGGATACGCTTCGGTTAACACCGTAGAGTTGGTAAATCCCTTTGTGGCTCCCGACGGTGAGGAGCGCCAGGTGGACTTCCCCGAGAGCCCGGGGTACGCTTCGGTTAACACCGTAGATTTGGTAAATCCCTTTGTGGCTCCCGACGACGAGGAGCGCCAGGTGGACCTCCCCAATGTCCCCAGCCGTCGCCAACGTCGACGGAGCCGTGGCTACGTGAATCACCGGGGCACGACAGTCGTCACCTTCAGTCAGGTCGTGCACGCTACCGAGACCAGGCAATAGGCCCGGTATAGAGAGCAGCACTCGCGGCCCCCTCACCCAGTGACAACAGGTTCGCTTCCACCACCGTTTGTGTTGCTGGATTGGGCGGAACCACCTTGCCCACGTCGCAACCAGCCCAGCCCTGCCACTAGCCGACTACGGCCTTCCGGTCCTAGCATGACAACCACCTCCCGGGCTTCAGCTGGTGAAAACCGGGACATGCCTAGTACCAGTCAGTCACCGGTCCCGCCAGCAGGGCCTGTCATGCCCCCAATCGCAGAGCGACCACCTGTAAGAAGAAGATCCCGTTTGGCGCGAAAGTATGATGTCCTGAAGCATCTGGCCGGCATTTCGGCAAGGATTTCTATCCTTGAGGCCCTTTCCTGTTGTCCAAAATGCGTGAGGCGCTCGCTGAGGCTCTAAGGATCCCCCTCTAGTTTGAAACGGAGGTAGCGGCCACAGAAGCCTTCCACACCGAGGTGATTGAGGACGCCGAATGTCAAGCGGTTATCTCATTCTCCAGTGAAGATGAAGACCCTCCCATACAGGGGAACATCCGCCCGCTGTACATCACCAGCTAGTTCAATGGAGTGGAAGTCCGTCACTGTCTTGTCAACACGGGTTCTGGGATTAACTTGATCCCAACTCAGACACTGCGAAAACTGGGGTTATCCGAGGATGATTTAACTCCCTCTGACCTTAGAATCCAGGGGTGTGATAGGAATGAGCAAACTCCACTTGGCAAGATTCATCTGAAGACCCAGTTTGGCAGCTTAATTGCCAATACTGAATTCATGGTTGTCTCTCAGGACACTGCCTACAACGCATTGATGGGAAGGCCGTGGCTCCATCTTCACGTAGCGGTTCCCTCATCATACCATCAGTTCCTCAAATACTCCCTTAAGGGTCGAGTGGGTGTGCTCCAAGGAGATGCGTCTCCGTTTTCCTCTTGTGAAGCTCGTTACCTGGACGTTGACTATTACAAGAGCAAGGACAAGAAAATCCTGGCAGGTGAGGTTGAGCCCGCCGCTGTCGCGAGTGATCCCTGGGCAGGTTTGGATGAGACATATGTCTTCCCAATCCATCGGTTGGAGGCAAAGACTCCCGATATGGGATAGTGCTTTGTTGTCTCGGGTACCAAAGGAATCCATATTTCTGGGTCTAAGCGACGGCGGGAAATCACCTCGTACTCTTACACCAACCAGGTTCAGGTGATCCCCGTGCTTCCTACCCCCATACGATATCGGGACGTTGGGCTCATGGAAACGATAGTACATCATACGTGTCTGTTTCGCCAAGCCAGGATCGACCGGATCAAGCCAACACGTCTCCAATGCTTTGATGTCATAAAGCGTGGCCCCTTGGGCCGCAGGCTGGATGAGATTGGATCAACCTCCTTCGTCGCTATGGTCTCCGTGGTGCATGAGTCTCCCATCGTGACGACCTCTACCGCCCAAGCCGGTGCTAGCTCCCCATCAGGGTCGAGCAGCCCCGAAACGGCTCCCCCCGTGGACGATCCTTCCACAAGCGGAGAAGAAGACATGGAAGATGCTCCTCCTGCCTTTGAGTAGGTCATCTCCGCCACGGTCGACGAGCTAGTACAGGTGAACCTCGGTAGTGAGGCGGACCCGAGACCCACATTGGTCAGCGCCGCTATGCCTCCCAAGGAACGGCAACAGTACATGGAATTCCTCAGACAACACCGTGATGTGTTCGCCTGGAGTTATGACGAGATGTAGGGACTAGATCCCCAGGTAGCCGTCCACCACCTTGGCCTCCCAGCAAACCATCGCGAGTTCAAGCAGCCTCCCAGAAAAATGCACCCCTTTCATGGTGCCATGGTTGAGGCTGAAGTTGATAAGCTCATTAAGGCCAACTTCATCAAGGAAGTCCAGTACCCCAGATGTCTATCTAACATTGTGCCCGTCAGGAAGAAGAACAGGCAGATCAGGGTCTGCATCGACTTCCGCGATCTTAATCGCCACTGTCCGAAGGATGTCTTTCCCCTTCCCGTGACAGAGCTGTTGATCGACGCAACAGCTGGATTCCAAGCCCTCTCCTTCATGGATGGGTACTCCGGGTACAACCAGATCCGGATGGCCCCCAAGGATGAAGAGTTCACTGCCTTCAGGTCCCCCCAGGGCACTTTTTGCTATCGGGTTATGCCCTTCGGCCTGAAGAACGCGGGTGCCACCTATCAACGGGCTATGCACCGCATATTCAAGCCGATCCTTGGGAAGCTGGTGGAGTGCTACGTAGATGACCTGGTGGTTAAATCTCGTCAGCGCTGGGACCATCTCAAAGACCTTGAGAAAGTGTTCAGTTTGCTCCGTTCTCGCCACTTGAAGATGAACCCGTTGAAGTGTGCCTTCGGGGTCACCTCCAGAAAGTTTCTTGGCTTCATCGTTAGGTATCGAGGTATCGAGATCGACCCCGAGAAGATCAAGGCCATCAGTCAGATGCCTCCCTCGAGTAATATTTGGGAGCTTCGAGGACTCCAAGGCCACTTAGCCTATATACGCCGATTCATTGCGAATCTGGCCGGCAAGTGTAATCCCTTTTCTCGACTCATGAAGAAAGGCGCCGCCTATGGGTGGGATAAAGATTTTCAGACCACTTTTGAGGAAATCAAGAATTATCTGCTTCAACCTCCGGTCCTGATGCCAACCATTCCCGGAAAGCCGCTGGTCCTTTACGTGACCGCCCTAGAGCGATCCCTCGGTGCCCTTCTCGCTCATAAGAATAATGAGGGAACAGAGAATAGCCTCTACTACCTCAGCCGCATGCTCCTTGACGCAGAAGTTAGATACTCTCCCATCGAGAAGAGCTGCCTGGCGCTCGTATTATCCGTACAGAAATTGCGGCACTACTTGCAGCACCATGAGGTACAAATAGTCTCTCAGGTAGACCCGTTGAAATACATCCTGATCCGGCCTATGTTGACCGGCCGATTGGCACGCTGGGCGGTGATCCTCCAGTAGTTCAACATTAGGTTCGTACCTCAGAAGGCCGTCAAAGGACAGGCGTTGGCAGACTTCTTAGCTGCCCACCCAACCTATGTGGACCAGCCACTGGATTTGGGATTTCCTGATGAGGCAATCCTCTCAGTTGATCATGCCACCCCATGCTGGCAGATTCACTTTGATGGCGCCTCCCGAAGCCCTACCGGTAGAAGGCTCAATGATCCTAGGCTTAACAGAGTGGGCCTAGGTATCGTCTTCATCAACCCGGAGCAAGCCATTCTGCCATATTCTTTCTTGTTGTCAGAAGGCTGCACCAACAATGAGGCAGAATATCATGCCCTCATCACCGACCTCGAGTTGGCTCTGGAGGTTAACGTACCCCACCTGTATGTAAAAGGGGACACTGAGCTAGTCATCAAGCAGGTTAATGGTGACTACGTTGTCAGGAAGCCAGAACCCATGCCATTGCTGGAGTGCACCCTCTATCTAATGGCTAAGTTACCATCCCAACTAGATGTCGTTCACGTTCCCCGGTTGCAGAATAGTTGAGCAGATTCTTTGGCCAGCCTGGCCGCATCACTCGCGGAGCCCGAACAGGATGATCTAATCATCCACGTGGCGCACCGAAGAGTCATTGCTCCTATTATCTTGGAGGGCGATCGTGGCCCGCGAGTGAACCATCTCACCACTGGTGCCCCCGCGTCAGGACCCCCCGGGGCTTCAGGTGTGGTGATCGAGACAGTTCCTGACTGGAGGACACCCTTGGTTGAATATCTCCGGCATAGAAATCTTCCGGTGGACCGAGCAGAGCGGGAACGAATCCGGCGCCGCACGCCGCAGTTCACCCTTCAAAGAGGTCTCAGCCGTGAGCAACTCCTTTACAGGCGCGGGTTTGACGGTGTTCTCTTCCATTGTCTTCAAGGAGTTGAGATCCCACAGGTCATGTAGGAAGTGCACGCTGGTTCCTGTGGCGCCCACCAGGCCGGGTCGAAGTTGTCCCACCAGATTCAGAGACTTGGATACTTCTGGCCCTCCATGATCCACAATTGCATCGAGTACACCAAGAGGTGTCACACGTGACAAGTTCATGCTAACTTTGTGCATCGGCCACCAGAGCCTCTCCATACTACTAAGTATTCTTGGCCCTTTGTAGTCTGGGGGTTGGATGTCGTAGTGCCTTACCCGCTGGCGACGGCCCGCCAGTGCCGGTTCATCTTAACTGCCACGGATTTCTTCTCAAAGTGGGAAGAGGCAGCCCGGCTTAGGGAAGTCAAGGCTGGTTCTATCACCGACTTCGTGAGCTCCAATATCATTCACCAGTTTGGAATACCTCTCGCTATCCTCACGGATAACGGAACCAACTTCCGTGTGGCCGAGCTGAAGAGATTGTACGCCAAGTACAACATTCTCTCTAACCACACCTCCCACTATCATGCGTAGGAGAATGGAAAGATTGAGGCGTTTAACAAAACCCTCTCTAACATTCTGCAAAAAATGGTTGGTCAGAACAAGAAAAGTTGGCCAGAAAAGCTCCCCAACGCCCTCTGGGCTTATAGGACGACGACTCGCAATTCCACCCAGGTGACTCCGTATTCCCTGGTATACGGAGCTAAGGTCTTCCTTCCCATAGAGGTCTAGCTGCCCTCATTGCGCACGGCGGTCTACGACTAGTAAGTGCCAGATAGAGTTGCCGAGATTCATCTAGCCAAATTGGAAGCGCTAGACGGAAGTAGGCTTCACGCTTTACATAACTTGGAAAGGCATCAGAGCAGGATGACTCGAGCTTTCGATAAGAAGGTTCACCTCCGCTCCTTCCTGCAAGGTGACTTGGTGTTGGCTCTCAGAGCTCCAATGATTCCCAGCAGGAAACCACCCAAGTTGGAACCCAAGTGGGAGGGACCTTTTATTGTCCACAAGGTCTATCCCAATGGCGCGTATTCCATAGTGACTATGGATGGTGAGAGTATCACTCCTCCCACCAACGCCAGGTTCCTCAAGAAGTACTTTGCCTAGCCTTGTTATGGTCCTGCATGACCTTAAACTGTATGGTCCAGCACCACCTTAAACTACACTCTGCCCTACATCTGGGCTCCATGGTCCGAGCTCTAAGACTTAAAACTAAGATCCTCTTTTGGTTCTGCCCTTTTCTCGGTCCGAGCTCTAAGACCTAAAACTAAGATCCATATTTCGTCCAACATGAAGTTAAACTGTATTTCCAGAACTACGTCTAGCTTGATTCCCATCCTAATGGGATACGTAGGAATGCCCAGACCATTCATCCTTGGGTCCAGCTTGAGGTCCGCTGTCACGTTTGTTTTGCATTTGGGACCTCGACCACAGGGTCGCGTGGCGTGGTGTGAGATTATGTCCCCATTCACGTCGGGTTTTCAATAGCTGCACCACGCACACCCTGTCCTCAGGGTTTAGCCCTCCTCTGTCCAATGGCATTTAAAGATGCACGCTTTCAAGAACTATGTGTGGCTTGATTCCCATCCTTATGGGATATGTAGGACCTCCTGAACACTTAGATGTTAGGTCCAGCCCCATCTCTTAGGAGATCCCACGATCTCCCGGTTCCCAGGGTGTTTGGCATTACGCCCCCTCTTGTGCCCAGGGATCCGCCATCTTTTGGCCACTCTCGGACTGAGCCCTCTGACCCTTTGTAGTGGTCTGCTGATGTGCTCAAGGCACTCTGGTCTAGAACTTGGAGTGCCAGATTCAACTTAGGCAAGTTCCATCCACTTGCCAAGCTTCATGTTCCCCTTCATTCGGGCCCCCGTCATCCTTCACACCCGGAGGGACCCCCAAGAACGACCTGGATACAACGCCCAAGGGCTCTCCTACCGTCATGTGCCAACTCCCCCGAGGGTTTCAGACAAAAAATTGATACGAATCCCGAGTTGCGAACATGGTCAGCGGTTGATGATCATTTGTTTGTCCCCGTGGCTAACACGACAGGATGCTGCGTTGCGAACATGGTTAGCAGTAATCCTCAGTCGTCACGCCGGCTTCCCCAGGCCCTGAATGTTCATGGCATGGTTCATGTCATGTTCCGACCCATTGTTTCAAGGTGGAATCTTGAAACTCCTTGTACTAACCCTCAGTACACCCCCGCACATCAGATAGACCGAGCTGCGTAACTATGTCTCTCGGGGCTCCCGTGATCTGAGCGCTAGAGTATGTGCTTGGGTCTCTTCTTTACGGGTTGCGTGCGGCTTGACCTTCATCCCATTGGGGAGTGAGGAGTCACCCAGACATTACGTTTCGGGCCCAGCATAGCTGGGAGTTAGCATCTCCTGCCCCTCCCTGATTGTTGAACCCTCGTAGGCCCCTTTGGCCCGAGGCTCCTCTCTCGGATGGTCCAAACCATATGACCTTAAACTGTGTTGTTGGTCCAAACCATATGACCTTAAACTGTGTTGTTGGTCTAAACCATATGACCTTAAACTCTGTTGTTGGTCCAAACCATATGACCTTAAACTGTGTTGTTGGTCCAAACCATATGACCTTAAACTGTGTTGTGGGTCCAAACCATATGACCTTAAACTGTGTTGTCGGTCCAAACCATATGACCTTAAACTGTGTTGTCGGTCTAAACCATATGA
Source organism: Viscum album (assembly GCA_963277665.1). NCBI lineage: Eukaryota > Viridiplantae > Streptophyta > Magnoliopsida > Santalales > Viscaceae > Viscum > Viscum album. The sequence continues at coordinate 192,415 of OY728125.1, forward strand.
CCTTAAATGGTGTTGTTGGTCCAAACCATATGACCTTAAACTATGTTGTCGGTCCAAAACATATGACCTTAAACTGTGTTGTTGGTCCAAACCATATGACCTTAAACTGTGTTGCTGGTCCTATCACACGACCCTAAACTGTGGCATTATCGTCCTGGCCGCACGACGAAAAACGACACTACATTGTGATGACCTCGTTGTAGAGGACATCACGTTGGGTATTGGTCTTGTGCCATGCCATTTGTCAATGCCTATCACGGCTTGATTCTTGTGGCGACACCACAACCTACCACTCTAGGCCTGTCGCTTCAGAAAAAAAACCACTCACCTCAAAGGACAAATAAGATTTATCAAATTCCGCTTCTTTTAGTGAAAGGGCCACGCCCGCACTCCCCTTTTACTTTGGCACTGGTATCTTACCATGTAACCTCTCAGAATTACGTATGGCTTGATTCTCATCTTTATAAGATATGTAGGAGCGCCTGGGGCACTTCCCCGTGGGCCCAACCAGCCTACTTTCGTGTTTGGTCCCTCGACTCGAGCATTTCCCCGGAGAGCACATGGTAAGTAGGGCTTAGGTCCTCATTCACGTCAGGTTTTGTAACCGCCTTGCCGTGTGTCTGTTTCTCCTCTTTCCCACCCATGGTCCGAGCTCTAAGACCTAAAACTAAGATCCTCATGGTCCGATCTCTAAGACCTAAAACTAAGATCCTCAAGGTCCGAGCTTTAAGACCTAAAACTAAGATCCTCACGGTCCGAGCTCTAAGACCTAAAACTAAGATCCTCACGGTCTGAGCTCTAAGACCTAAAACTAAGATCCTCATGGTCCGAGATCTAAGACCTAAAACTAAGATCCTCACGGTCCGAGCTCTAAGACCTAAAACTAAGATCCTCATGGTCCGAGTTCTAAGACCTAAAACTAAGATCATCATGGTCCGAGCTCTAAGACCTAAAACTAAGATCATCATGGTCCGAGCTCTAAGACCTAAAACTAAGATCCTCACGGTTTATGTTATAAGACCTAAAACTAAGATCCGTATTTCGTCCCGCATGACGTTAAACTGTATTCCGTCCAGCATGACGTTAAACTGTATTTCGTCCCGCATGACGTTAAACTGTATTCCGTCCAACATGAAGTTAAAATGTGTTTCAAGAACTACGTGTGGCTTGATTCTCATCCTAATGAGATACGTAGGACTGCCCGGACATTTCGTCTTGGGTCCAGCCCCAGGGATTACAGAACCCCGTCCTTCCTTATTGTCGGCCCCTCAGCCCGACTTCATGGGGAGTGGTGTAATCAGGACATCTACCCCGAGCAGGTTCGGGATGCCCCATGATAATAATGGGAAGCGGTAGTTCTCTTGCCAAAGAGGCCCTGCCTGGAAATTGGGACGAACCGTAATCAGTTCGGTATGTCCGCCTAATGCGCCTTCGCCATGGTGGCGCAGTTTCGGGAGTGTTAGACTCTGCTCGAACAAACCACCACTCCACCTTCCACGCTTTTAGTCCCCCCTTATTCGGATCCTCATTTCCTTTCATGTTTGACGGGACCCCCTAACAGTGTGGATGATCGACCTATGGTCCGCCTACTGTCCTGGGCCAACGTTCCGGAGGACTGGTCATGTTTGACGGGACCCCCTAACAGTATGGATGCTCGACCTATTGTCTGCCTACTGTCCTGGGCCAACGTTTCGAAGGACTGGTCATGTTTTATGGGACCCCCTAACAGTATGGATGACAGACCTATGGTCCGCCTATTGTCCTGGGCCAACGTTCCGGAAAACTGACCAACGATATTTGAGTTAGGCCCCGTGTTGCGAACATGGTCAGCGGTCAGCCCTCATTTATTGACCCCCCATTCCAGGCCAACATGATATGGATGCTGTGTTTCCTCCACGGTTGACAGTTATCCTCCACGGTTGCGCCCCATTGGGTTCCGAATTTGGGCAGCGTGATTCACCCTTCCTCTCCATCCCCCTGTGTTCGGATGGATTTCAATGCCCCCGACATTGCCCCGCTTGTGTGTTAAATCACATTGAGTAGTCGACACATCAATCGTCCCGGGGTCTCCTCAGAAGTCCAGGCCCAATTTTGGATGCCTGAAGCTTGGTCAATGCCCCACAGTTGAACGAAATGATGGTATGATCATCTTCTGCTTCTTGCATTGGGCACGACCCATAGGAGCCTAGGGATGAGTTGTTATTCGTTTCGAAACTATGGTTGTGCGCATTAAACCAAGGGTACAAATGAGTGGATTTGGCCATATATTGGATTGATACGATGAGCAGTACAAGCAAAAAGTTCATGAGATGGAAAAAACGAAGCCCTTATGGGTCAGCGTGCTGAAGCGATCTTTCCAGTGCTGCTACCCTTTGGCTGGTAGCCTCCAGGACCACTTCTCGCTCTTTGAAGACTCTCTCCTCGTCGGCCACCATAGACCTCAGCTCGCCAGCCCTAGCTTGTGCCTGCACCCGCTCAGTTTGAAGTATGGTCATCTTGTGACTCACCGCCACCAGTTGTTCCTGCGCATCAGCCAGCTGGGTCGTCAGTTGCTCCACGAGCTCAGAGCATGTTGCGATGAAGGCCTACTTATCTTCCGCCTGCCCTTCGAGGTGCCGGACTTCCTGCTCCTCCCTCAGCAGCGCTTGAGCGCTCGCCGATCCTTCCCGGCACTGGGATATCTTAGTGCGCCGGCTGATCTCGCGTATCTTCTCGGCCACATAATCACGAACCATCAGATGAAGGCGCTGAGCGTCAGCCCCTCCGGCGCACAGGAAGTGCAGCCAGGTCTGAAGTGATCCCATCCTCCTCAGCCAATCCGATTGGGGATTCCTAAGGAAGCGCTGGATACACTTCCACCCTTTGCGCCGTGTCATCCGGCTCTCCTCGGCTGCCTCTGAGTCTGAGTCATCAATCTCCTCAGGGTCAGCGGGTCGGTATATAGGGAAGGCCGCCAGTAAATCGGCAGCAGGATCCGCCCCAGGGATGTCTTCGTGAGAAATAGAATCCTCGACGTCCGGGCGACCTTCTCTCACCCTAGTAGCAATGATGCCTCCACCAGCTTCCAACCTCGTTTCAGGAACAGCGCCGCTGATGTCTGCCGCCCCCTGTTCATCAATTTTCAGGGCCAACTCAGTGCAGAGAGCATATTCTGGGCGAGGTGGTATGTCCGCCGCTGGTCCACTCACGGATGGCCCGGGCTCCGCAGCCTGACGTGCCTCCAGTGTTGAGATCACTGCACAGGGCATACGCTGGTCAGACAAGATCTTTTGACACCAAGCACTAGTAGTGAAGCGTGAGACTTACAAGAATCCAGAGCGTCGGTCCCCAGTGTTTCGGCCGCTGCAGGAGCCACCGTAAGGGGAGACCCCTCTGCGCTTGTTAATTCAATGATGGGTGTCGGATCCTCATCATGTCTCACTGGTTCCTCTCCTCCCTCCTCTGGTGGGGACGCCCGTCCAACGCTCAATTGCTCCTGAGAAGGATGGGGAAGTGAGTTAGAAGTTGGAAAGGAGAATGGATTAATGAGGGAGACGAATGAAGACAAAGATAAACCTAGAGAATCTCGGTTATGTCGAGATCAGAGTCAGAAATCTCGCCGCTCTCTCGGAGACTCCCTTGGTAGGTCGCCCCTTGCGACCCCTCACCTTCGGGCTCCTCTTCTTCATATTCTCCCTTGACTTCGTCCTCTCTGGTTTCCTCCTCCCCCTCTGGATCCTCGTCACTGTCTCCTTCTCCCGGCGGCATCGCCTCCGGATCATGCTCCTGGCCGAGCATCACTTTCACTAAGAAAGTTGGCTCCGCACGCCGCCCCCGTTGGCGTGCGTATGCATCCATGGCCGTCAGATAAGCATGCCGCCGATGGAAGTTTACTCAGTCGGTAATTCGAATGAGCCCGACCTCTGGCAGTTGGATCTCGTTTTGCATTATCTTCTGCCAGATGGCTTCGACACTCAGCGATTGCCGCAGGGTCATCCAGGCCGACCACATTGCTGGGAGAATTGCGTCTTGGGGAGGTTCGAGCAGATATCTTATCTGCTTCCTAGACAGTTCCATGGCCGCCTCATGTGACCCCCCTGTGGGTAACGAGGACGTGGAAGCACCATGTGATGTTCCCGTTGCCGAAGTCATGGCCTGCGCATGCCTCACTGCCTGACGCGCCCTTGGTCCTCCCCTTCCGACGGCACCATGCCTTCTTTCCCGTCGCCCGGTTTCCACGTGAGTAACCTCGAGTTGTCGGACGCGCTTGCATAATAGCCCCTCGGGGTACGCAATGGTCCAGTGTTCGACGTACTTGGTTGCTAGGCCGGCATCAACCCCGGTGGGAGGAAGAGTAACGACATCGCTAGAGCCGAAAGTGGTAAACATCAACCACATCTGGCGCAGGATGCATGGATTCTTCTCCTGCCAGGCAGCCGTGAATACCTTCCTTGACATTCGTTGGAGGCACCCGAAATACCTGGCGAATCGGGATGGTACGTAAGGCTCGCAGATCACCTTCATGTCGATCCGAGCCACTAGCACCCCGCCCCGAATGCTCTGGAAGTATTCCTGCTGTTCTAGAGAGCCTCTCCCGTTGTCCACTAGCTGGCCAACTGGGGTGGGGAACAGGCTGAAGTTGAAGTTGACATGGTTTCCAATGCGGATCCTCACGCCCTCCTTATTGAGCGTCAATGGCTCCACCCCTGTGATGTTTATCAAGGACGGTCTCAGGCCATTGCCCGGAGGAAGGACGGCGTTTGGGAAAGTATATCCACCGAGACGAGCCGCTACCCAGCCATGGAAGATCTGGAAGGGACCACATACTCTCCGAGGAGACCCCCCTCGTGAGATGTGCCCCAGGATAGTATACAGCTTGGCCAGCATAGGGACGCCCAAGTTGAACCGTTTGTTGGCAGCCATGGAGCCCGCCATCACCAAAGTCGCTGGACGGACGCCCATCCTCGCGTCCCGCACCGGCAGGAGCCACCCGCTCAGGAAGGCAGCAAGGAACCCGGCATACCGGACGTTCGGGTCTCGGGACTCAATGACATGGTAGCCCCATGATTGGTATTGCCCCGCCTCCAGGGTCTTCCAGTATGACCCATCCTTGCTCCTCTGAGTCGCGGTTGGGCACCGTTTTCCCCGTCCCGGCATCTTGACGGCGGGATCCTTCTCAAGGAACAGGATGAACCAGACCTTGTAGGCAATGCCCTTCAGGAAGTCCTTGACCCCCAGCCTCTCTTTGGCCAGCTCCAGCAGGTGCCACATCAGTATAGGCGTCCGCGACCTGTCTCCCCAGGTGTTCTTTGGAGGAACGAACTCGTCGTATTGGTAACCCTCCAGTGGGATACCTCTAATGTAGTGAACGTCCCAGAGACTGATGCCGACTTCCCCATGATGAAGGTGGAACGTGTTGGTGTCAGGAGACCACCGGGTGAATAGCTCCGGTCCGAGTTCAGGCTGGCGGTGGAAATGGAACTGCAATGTCCATACCGCCTCGAACAGGCCGATATACTGCAGTTCGTCCCCGAACTGGTCACAGGTATGGCGAACCCAGAACGCCCAGGCCCATTCGCTAGTGAAGTTTCCCCCGGACCACAGGCCCCAATCCTTCAACCAACCCTTCATGTCATCCGTGATGCTTTGACGGAACGTGCTCGCGTAGAGGGCCGAAGAATCCTCTGCCACAGGCTCGTCCCCAGTAATGGTCCTAGTTCTCGGGTTCAGGACATATACGTCCATATGTCTAGTTTCCCTAGCAGGATGGCCGTTGTTGGTGATTTTGTAGCGAGGAAGTTCGTCCTCCCGAGTAACCCAAGACCGCAGCGTGTCCACTTCGAAGCCCGGCAGGGGAACCTCCTCCAGGATGCCAAAGTTCCAGAGTGGGAGGTTGTCCGACAAGGGATATGTCTTTTGGGCCGAAGTCAGCAGATTGAACAAGGTCAGATTGTTGGAGACAATCACCTTAGCGCCATAAACCTCCTCGTTTGCCACCATTTCTGTCCTACAGGCAGTGACTTCCTCCTCATCAACTCGGTTTGCAGCCATCTAGAATCTTTCGGGAGTTGGGAGAAATCATGATGCAGTGCGCGAAATCGGAGAGATCTTCGCGAAATCTGGATGAGTTGCGCAGAATATTGGAGATGAGCGCGCAATCGGCATGCGGAGCGCAAAAAAGCACGAAGAGGCGCGCGATCACGACCGAATTTCGGATGGAATTATGAACTGCCAATGCGTTATTACGCGCAGCTGCGGAAGCGATTTCACGCACGAGAGCGATAAGCTTATCGCGCGGAAAAAGCGGACGTATGGATTTGGGACCCAGCGCCCCTTTTTATAGGTGAGGCCAGAGTTCTGCGCCGCGCGGAAAGAGGATTCCACGCGCGTCCGTAGTTTTGCGTGCCCCGTCGGAATTTTGCGCGCAACATGATCAGGGGACTTAACATTTTGGTGTTTCGGCGTTTCCCTTGGAATCCGATCTTTGCGACCTCTCGCCGATCCAATTCCAAGGGGGGGCATTTGTTGACGCCGAAAAAAGACTGTAACTCCCGGAGGAAGTTTCGAAATGACGAAGCGAGGTCATATTCGGAATTAGAGGCCCAATCCGAAGGCCCGGGATGTGGTACGCGAAATAAAAGAGGATCCGCGTGAAAAATCATTCTGCGCGCGTAGAATCCCTGGGTTTCGCGGAATTGAGCCGATGAGGCGCGCAATCTTTGCGTGCCCCAGTTCTGCGCGACGAATGTTTGCGTGCCGGCTACGCTCGGTGCGAAGAATTTCGCGCGCCGCCTGGATTCCGCGCCGGAGGTCGCCTATAAATAGAAGGAGACCCCGAACGGTTTGGGGGTTGAGGAATCCGAAGCGACTCCCATGCGCGCAATTCGGCTCCCCCCACGCGCAAGATGACTTCCAGGTAAAACCCTCATTTCCCGCAACCTTGCCCCGGAGTTCGCCTTTGCGCACAACTCCACCGGCTTCAGTGAATTTGCCCCCTCCCCAGGGATCCAGCCTTGCGCGCAATCCATGTCTCATGCGCGCAATACCCTGCCGTGCGCGCAAAACCCTGCACGTAGTTCCCTCTTCACGCGCAATTCCCTTGCTCCAATTGCGCGCCATCCCAGATTTTTGCACGCAAACCTTCCATTTTGCGCGCGAAGCCCATGAATCCTCACCTTGACGCCCCTTGGCTGCCCCCTGCACCGGCACCTGATGTCTCCCCTGCCGGGCATGTGCGCCATGCGTTGTTTTCCCGTACGGCCTTCTAGGCTCGTGCGAAGTAACCTCAAGGTCCCTTGGGCCATGTTTCCCGTTGCTTTGCTTTTTCTTATGCTTCTCCGCATAGGCATGCTAACAGCTATTGCTTATTCACATAGCCACGCTAACGTGGACCCCCCGGTGTTTTGCCCAACGACCCCCCTTCACCATGGCCTTGCCGATGCCTTCCCTTCCATAAGGGGTAGAGGGAGTTGGGCATGTAAGACCTAGGGGTGTGGAGCAAACCCACCTCGTCCAAGCTGCAGGACGTTAAACTGCTAAGCACCTCATCCTTAACACAAGACGTTAAACTGTGGTCCGACCCCGTGCTTCGCACGCAGGGTCCCCCCAGCTCGGACATTTTTTAGACCACTTGTCTCCACGAGAATGGAATCTTTCTCACATGGAATGAGATCCTCCTTGTCAGAGTGGCGTTTTTCTGCGGGGGAAGGGCTGCCTCAGAGCGTAAGCCCCTAGCCTCTCTTGCAGATGATTGCACCCATGCATCTCCGTACTTACCCCTGCCAAGGCCAGTGGAGTCCTTTTCCCACTATGCTTTGTCGCACCACGGGCCTCCACCCTGGAGTAAGCCCCGGCACCAAGGGCCGCTAACCATGCGTAAGCCCCTGTTTCCTCTTTGGGCCGCTCAATGCGTAAGCCCCATTCCGCTTCTCACGAACGCACCCTTCGCGACGTGATCGTCTAGTCCCTGCTGCCTCTTGTTTCTCACACCGAGCATGACTCACATGGGCTTAGAGTGCGCATCGACCATGACATCCTCTTATGGGCCGCCCTAGAGTGTAATCCCCATCCCAGCAAACTACGTGGACTTTGATCTGTGCTAACGCACAGTACGTAGGAAGCCTCCACGAGGTTCAAGCCCACCACCCGGTCGTCCCGACCTCTCCATGTCGGTTCCCTGACCACCTTGGGCCGCCTCATAGCGTAAGACCCAAAACCCTCGTCCCGCATGATGTTAAAATGTATTCTGTCCCACATGACATTAAACTGTATTCTGTCCCGCATGACGTTAAACTGTATCGCGTCCTGCATGACATTAAACTGTATCCCCCCTCTTGGGTCGTCTCAGAACATAAGCCCCCATGTCTCACTCCACCATCCATCCTAATCCTTACCCGGGCTGCCACATCCCAGTGAGATCATGCCACCCTATCTCACTCCATGATATATGGGAAGCCACCCACGTGCTGGCCCCAACATCGGTGTTCCCCCCTAGGGATACTTCAACCCGATCCATCTCCGCAAGACGTTAAACTCACGACATACCCCGTGTTAAACATGGGAAGCTGAGGAAAACCTCAGATGGTACACATTCCCCACGTTCGATGTGGGATGCCTCGGGCTTCCGCGCCCTCAAGAAGCCCTGTGATGAGGGACCAAAGACAGACATGCCGACGACGCCCCAACGTGACCATTCTCCTCACCGAAGGTTGCTGCCCCGACAAGACCCCTTGGAGCGTCTTGATGGAAGCAGTGTAATTAACTGGCGTCCATGTAGATATGGCACTGGGAATGAGCTTCACGAACCCGTCTTAAATTTATGAGGGAGACCCGGACTGGGTGATGAGCTCCGAGGAGGAATCCACGGAGGGAAGAACCGACATCCCATCATCCCGTTTTGATCAAGGAGTAGACGTACCTGAACAAGGAACGAATGCCTCCCGCCTTTGGAAAGCGGGAATGCAGGGCAACAAGCAGTGCGTCCTCCTCCACAGACGGATGCACGCGCCCTGGCGAAAGCATCGGAAACAGTGACATGATCTTTTTTTCCCATAATGTGAGAAGTATAACTGTTGTCCAAAATATATAATTCGGATTGGATCATTTATCTTAAAGAAAATTATATAATATTTTCCTTCTTATACTTTTATTTATTACTCCATGTCCACTAATTTACTTTGGTGGTGATTGTGATTGATCCTCCTCTGGATCCACTAATCCATCATCATCTTGAAAAAAATTTAATGCATTTCCAACCTACTTTATGAAAATTCAAACTAATAATATTTCCTTTTTTGAGTTTGATTAGGAACATCCTTTTTCACCCTTGATAAGAAATTCACATATTTGTGTTTGAAACCTTCACACCAAAAACAATATTCATTAAAGACATACCAATCATATAATTTTTTAGTCTATTTTTATTAATCCCGAGCCTTGAAGTTCCTTTTTGAAATGGAACACACATACTATGTATACCCCATTATTCCACAACAATAATACCAGATTTTTGGTTCATTTTTTCTTGTCTTTTCTATTAAAATTATGGAATTTTGGGTTTTTTAGTGTTTCCCAATTCATAATTCTTTCAGGGTGTGGGTGCTCGAGGTTTCACATCAACCTTGATTGATTTTTTCTTGCGATCAATACCTTAAAAATATTTACCTTTTCCTTGAATAGCTGAACTTATGGGAAAGTGATTAAATTTCTATTTAACTAATTTTGGACCTTTATTACCTCTTTCTTAGCCCATTTACTCAAATTCCTTAATGCCATGTCGGGATTTAGAATCCTCTCTAAATAATAAATATTTTTTTAACATCTATATGAATTCATTTTTGAGTTCCACAATTCTTTTGGCATGATATTTCAATAAATCATTCAAGCTATCTATTATTTGGTTCTTCACTTCAACTTTGAGGTACTCAATATTTTTTTTTCAAGTTTTATAGATTTTCTAATTTAATTCATTTGATCACAACTTTAACTAAAAATTTTATTCTTCTTATTGCTTCATGTATAGATTAGAGTCTTATAACACACTATTGAATTTATTTTCCTTTTCCCTCTAAATGTAAATCTCTTATAAATTAGTTTCCAACTTAACTTTGAGGTCAAATATTCCCTCAAATTCAACAAATTCATCATCACTATCCTCTATTTGTGGTATTTTTTTGATATCCACAAGAACCTCCTCACTAAGGTCTTTAAAATCATTAATTTTCCCCACTTCCATTTTTTATGAGCTAATATATTCTTTTGAAAATAATTTATTTATTTTGAATATTGAAGTCCTTTTTCCTATTACACACTTAAATGGTTTCTTCATGGGTTCTTCATATTTTTCATCATCTCAAAATTTCTTTGGTCCTTTTTAGTGAGATTTCCAACTTTTACACAATGGTATCAAGAAACTGGAAGATTGCCTTTGAATTTTACTTTTCCTCATTTAAGGTTTGAGGATATGAAAACCATTAACTCATCAAATTCCATTTCATTAGGATATTCTTCTAAACTGAATTTCTTTATCACATGGAATTCCAGTTCTTAAGAACTCTCCTTCGTTGTGGATTCATTGTCCTTGTTTCTTATCTCACATGCAATGAGAGTGATATGAATTTTGTTCATCATAACTTCCTTTAGATCATTGTCTTCAATAAATGATACTCTTCATTGAAATGCGGTGGTAGTATTCTCAGAACCCTCTTTATGATTTTGACATCATCTAGAATTTATTTGAGTCCATGAATATACTCCAAAAGAATGTTACCTTTATCAAAGAAAGAATCGATGACCTCATTAAGGCACATCCTCAGATCCTCAGACTTATTCTATAGTACTTTCAATTTAGTTTCACATACCTTGGAATCAACTTTGTAAATGTTGATAAGTTTTTCCCGCATGGCATGTGAGAATTTTCACGACATATTTTTCTTAAATATAACATTTTACGATTCTTCCCATAATGCAATGAATATTTTGTAATAACACTTAGATAATTCTCCACTATCCATGATAGCCTAAATACCATGTATGGTAGCTGTGTTAACATTCATTCCCAAATATCTGAAATAGTGATATATATAATTCTTCCATAACTAAGAGTTTTTGCTTTTGAAGATTATAATCTCCTTGTGGTTGATGACCACTGTCATAGATTCAAAGAGAGAGAACTAATTCATGAACATTTAGCTTTGATCCCACTTATTAGTCCAAAGAAAGGTAAATACCTTAAGGGGGATCAAGGTTTGTTTTTATTTTTCTTTCAACCCTCACCAAGGATATTGTTTCATTTTTATAAGGAATAATATATATATCTCTCTCACTTATTATGTAGTGATAATGAGAAAAATATAGGGACACTATAGTTTTAATTTATTTAAAAAAAATTGGAGAATCCAAGGATCATATACTGATAATGTGTTGATGTAATGAAATACTAAGTTCACTACTTTTATAATTCAAAGTGGGCACAATGAAATTCTAGGTTTAAAACCTCACAAATTTGGAAAGCTCACTAATATCAGTCACATAGGGAACTCATTGATCCTTAGAGTCTATTTTTACTTCCACAAACTAGAAAATATGATTACAACTAAAATGATGTACAACTTTGTTTTAACTTATTCCACTTGAAAAACTTCACACTACTTCCAGCGAGATGATCTATTGGAGATTCTTCTTTCTGATTCATTCCAACACTTGGTTTGGAACTTCTTCTTCTCACTATTTTCTAACACATTTTTCTATAACTTCTTATCTCTTATCTATTTATCTTTTCTTCTATGATACAATATATTCCTTACATTTCAAGAAAGATATTAACCTTAATTTGGGTTTATGTGTATATTTATTTGTATAAAAAAATAGTGTATTCCCTTTTTATGAAAATTATTCTAAATAGGATAATTAAACTCCCTGATTTTCATGTTGTGTAGATAAATACATAAAACCAATAAAGTATTTGTTTACAATGTCACCACCACCTTCATGACATGATGTTAATCAAAAACCATATCCACAAAATTTAATTAATATCTCATTTTTAATTCCTCTAAAATTATAGTGTGGGTTTTTCAATCGATTCAAATTCTCAATCTGGCTGCAGCATGACCCTATTCTTCATGCTACGAAGCTCTTTCTAGAAAAAATCACTAAAATCCACCCAAATCCAGTTCCATGGTGCAACACTTATTCATGGTGTGATACTATCAAGGTATCCTAGATAGAAACATTGAAATTTTCTCTAGGTCCAGTCATGGTGTGGCCTTATGCTTCATGGTGTGAGCCTTACCTAGATATAACTATCAAAATCTTCCTCAACTCCATTTCATCACATACTTCTACTCATAGAGTGAGCCTCACCTGGACAGAATCAATAGAATTTGTCTGAAACTAGTTGTTGTGAGACTCAACCCTTCACAGTGCGAAAACTTCTCTTCAAATATGTAAACTCTAACATGTTATGCATTTTACTTATAGTAATAAAACATCTTATGCATTCTCTTTATTTTAGGAGTAAAAATATTACACATTCATCATGGTGTGTCTACATCTTTCATGGAGTAAGCTATATTTATCATTGAATTTGGAAAATGAAAAAATCTTTTGAATTTTCTTCATCTCTCCAATAAACATCATACACATCAGGGAACTACCAAATTTACAATAAAAAACCCTTTACAACATGACTTCTGTATTACAGATAGAACTCCTCCAGCTATTTCCAAATGTCCATAGACCTTTTTCATGATTTTGTAAGCTTATTTGGAATTTCATCCTCTAGTATTATTAATAAAATTTACCCAAAAACCACTTCAATGGATTTTTTCTAACACATAACCTCTAAGATATCATTTAGAAACTATGTGTTATCCCATGTGAATGGGTATAAATATTTTTTACCAAAACTTTACAATATTTGTTTTCACCTTTTCTATACTACTTCCAATATCATTTTATTTTTTAAAATTTTTTGTATGTCATGCACTCTTTTTTATATTAACATTGATTTGTTCAATGGCCACTTAACTATGATAATCTGTATTACCCTTTTCGGAAGTCTAAATATAAAAACTACCATATCACTAAGGGACTTAAGGTACCATACTTATTCTCTACACATCATGGAGGTGTTCCTTAGGATTAAGTTCTACGTAATATGACATATTCTATGAGTTATATTGTATTAATATAAATTTTACCTTTTTTTTCTTATAACATAGGTGGTAAGTGGGACTAATCATAATATGGATAACTCAAAATCAAATCATGTGCTCTAAGGGAGTTTAATAAATATAACTTAAATTATAATGGATTTAACTAATTTGTTAAGTGAATTATTGTTCACGAGAATGTGTGAATTGTATTGAGGCATTAATGCTATTGAGGTGGTGAAAGTTTTACACTAAAAATATAAATTTTAAACCACTCTAATAATTTTCAAGAACTCCATGATTTTTTATTTTTTAATTATATTTTTTTACACCAAGCATAATCCATCAGATTCAATGCATTTTTTAGGAAATCAAGATATAATATTCAAAACAATGTTTCATTCATGTCAAATCACTTAAAAATAAAACCATTTCCAATTCATAAAACCCATTTATTAAAACACACAAAAAATATAAAATTAACTTTCAAAATACACATGTATTTTTTTTATCTATTTTTTGTTTTGTTTTTTATTTTTTTTTATTTCAGAAAACACAAAAATACAAGTTCCCCTCCCCACTCACATAAAATGTTACATTTCCCATAATGTGTCCCTATGATATGAGTTTAAAATATGCAATTATAAAATTTAACTTAGGATAGGTAACATAAAGTGATATGATAATGAGCATGCTAAGGTGCTTAAGTGTGGACGAGATCAAGTAGTGCAAATACATTGATTGCATGTATATAGAATCCCTCCATGTATTACTTTAAAGAATGTACCATTTAATGTATAGATACTTCACATTTCCTTTTCACATACCAACCTTTATTTAGTAATTATTTTTAATTATTTAATTATATTTTACCTTGTTTTTAAATTTTGGGTTGGACTAGTTTTAAATTTTAAAATTTTGGGCTTTTCTGCATAGGTGCATGGTTGGCGCATGATTAGTATAAAATTTTCACAAAACATATGAGTGAATATAATTTTTTTATAGATCCAACCACAAAATTGACACAGAGTCTCCCTAAACATTCACCCTACCCATGCGAGCTGCCCATACCCTCTAGTAGAAGTGCACGATTGGTGCACATGTTGGTCAACCGTGTGGCCAAACCGTGTGCAACGTCCAGGGGTAATTTATTGAAAATTAACATTATGAAATTAATTAATTAAAAACACATAAATGGGTTATTACTCTCACCCTCACCCTCACACTTACACTCAACACTTCCAAGGAGGGGATCCCAGTTTTGTGACCTCTATCCTCTCCACCCTCCATTTTGGCCGATTTTTCTTCTGAATCTTTGCGCAATCATATAAGGTGAGTATATCTTCTCTTATATCACATTATTATTCCTTAGTATTCTCCCCCTCACTGTGGAATTAGTTTTACCATAACCTAGGGTATCCTCATGTTCATATTTTTATAGTTTTTCTTGTGTGTAGGATTTTCTTTCATCTTACGGGGTTCCTCAGGCTCGATTGAGATAGGATTGGGTCTCATGAATCAAAGTTATCAAGTTTGTATTTGATTTGAGGTAGGTTACCCTATTTATGAACCTTTAAATTGAAAAATGTAATTTATTTATGGTTTTATTGGGTGTTTTCACTATATTATGAAGTGAAAAAATTTATATAAAATGTTTCGGATGAATGAAATTGACTTCCTTCATGTTCTCCATGTTTGTTTATGCTTTGATCATGAGTTTTATCTAATGAAACATGTTTCTAAAATCTATTTTGACAGGTTAATCATCCTAAGATATTAATTTATCATATAAATTTTTTTATTTACATAAGATACCAATATTAGATATGTTTTTTCCTTTCGTCCAATTTTCCATAAAGGCCTAATGACACACTTGATTTCCAAATAGAATAAAAAATTGTTTCTAAATTATTATTTATTTTTAAATACAACTTATACATGTAAACATGTATATATATATATATATATTTATATATATATATATATCCTATTTGTATATACTCATGAAATGTGTGTGAATATATACATTGGAAAAAATGGTATGTGCGTGTGTGCATATGCGTACAATGTTAAAGGGTGAATTTGGAAATTGAAATGATTTTTTTTTATTTTTTTTTTCAAATTATAAGGGTTTGTTTTCAAATTATGTGTCTTGGTTGGAACCATTAAATGTTTTTATTAAAAGGCAGACACCCCCATGGATACTCCCCATTCTAATTGGGAATTCACATGGGTTCATTTTAGGAGCTGGGCTTGGAAAATGTGATGATGCTAGGTTATTCTAAATTGTGATCTTTTAAGAGAAGGAATCCCCACCTAACCCTTTTTTCTATTTCCATGGGATCCTAGGTGTATTAATGGGATTCAAGAGATGGTTGTTATATTGTCCTGATTAGACAGACTAGATCTTCCTGGTAGGGAAAGACCATGGTGGGTTGTGCCACCAGTGAGGATAGTTGAGAGTAGATGGGATGGTTATAGACTATAGATCACATAAATAGGCTGAAATATGGTTTTGAATTGGTAAGTCTAGCATCTCTTCAATTTATTTCTAAGAATTTCCCATGATAACTATTTTACTTGCACTTTATTTTCCCTATCTTTGAGATGTTTCTATAAAATTATTTCAATCGTAATGATCTAACTGGAAACTCTTACTTTAGAACCTATTTATACCTATTATACTTTATTTTATTTTGTATCCCCTTGTGATATACTTTCTACTAATTTATTTTCCATTGAATATATTCTTTCATTTCATGTTTTTTTCTTATGAATGGGTATTTAGGAAATCTATAATTTTTTGGAAATGGTTTTTAAAATAAAAAGGGAAATGGTTTTTATGGGTATTGGCTCACTAATTTTTTGAAAGAAACGGAAAACATTATTTTTATGATTTTATTTAAAACTAGAATGAAATGATTTTATTTTTGAAAGATAAGGAATAGGTTAGGTTTTCTATTTTGGAATCCCTATTGAGATTATTTATCATGCTTATATCTCTATCATTTTTGAGTTTCAAGTTTCAGCTTACGTTTTATGCTGACCCATGGGGCATTGGAATTCTTTAGTTTGGTGGTGACTTGTAGAGTTATAATGAGGCATGTATGTTTGTAGTTTAGTTTTATTTTATTTTTCCTATATCAATTTGGCCACTTATTCTTTTACTTCTTTCATAGATGGATGGTAGCTATAATTGCTGGTGGGTGAAGTAAAACCATTTGTTGGGCATCTTTTCCTTACAAGAGAGGGATACTAGGGTGGTGAGAAAGGTTTTTGGTGCTTGAGTTGTTTACTACTTTCATATTTTTTTATCTGTTTATTGCTTCTATTTATTTTTCTCTAGCATGAACATCTAACATATGGATGATTCATGCTGAAATTTTATTTAATTTATACAACTTTTTTGTTATTTATTTATTGGGTGAAATTATTTCCAAGTGATGATTCCTCGATGATCATGCACTTTGATAGCCCTTGGGGATCAAAAATTCCCTTTGGGCCTTATCGCGAACTAGGTAGGGCATTTTATGGAGGGGTTATTTGGGTTGGTTCGTGAAAAATTGTATCAGAGGTACTGGGTTCTTAAGTGGTTCTAGTTTGATAAAGTATCCCTTGTTATTTTAGATGTTCGGTAGATAGATATAGGATCATAAAAACTCATGAGGTAGGTTTTGGGTTGGTTCTTGATCACCACTACACATGCTAAAACCTCATTTACCAGGGGATGTTGTGATTGTCATTTTTATTTTGAGATTTTATTTTTGGGATGAAACATGTGTTTATCTGGTGGTACATGGTGAGATCACATGGATTGGTAACCTGGGTGGACCTAGTGTACATTGTTATTTGCTACTATCAGTAACAGCTGTGTAGTTAACCCATGGTCCACCAAGGCATGTCGTTAATTCATTCACAATCACTAGTCCCTTCATGGTTGGTTTTATGTTGTGGGTTATTGGTTAATTAAGTTTTTACTAAAGTTTTATGAAAGGTTTTGGATTTTGAAATTATTTTCAAGTAAAGTTTTAAGATTAAAAAAAAGGAAGTGTGTGTTTTTAAATATTTTTAAGTGGTTAAAATTTGTTTTTAATTTATTAAAATGAACTTTAGTGATGGGTAAATGTTTTACAAAAGGACTTTTATGGTATTTGTGTCAAAAAATTTTGTTTAAAAATATTGGGAATCTGGGTTTGAAAACTTTAAAGGGAGTTTTATAAAGCAATTTTATATAAATTTGGTGTCTTAAATTTGTAAAATGTATTTAAAAATTAAAGGGTGATTCAAAATATTCCCTTTAAAGTAATTATTTGGTTTTGAAAATTGTTTAAAAGCAAATTTACAAAATTTAAAGTAAATTAGTGTTTTTTTCAAGTGTGATTTATAAATTGAAATTTTTTATAATTCTTTAGATAAAATTTTAGAAAATGCATTGAAATAAAGTTGGTTGTATTTTTTCAAATGGGTATGAAAATTATAATTGGTATGTTTTGTAAAACGAGTCTTTACCTTTCAAATTTAATGTTGGGGATTTTAAAGGGAAAGGGGAAAGTTTTGTAAATATGTTTTCATTTTAGTGAATTGTGTTTTTATTTTTGATTTATGATTCATGTTGGGCTATTTTATTTGGATTTTGGAATAATGAATTAATGAATTCATATTTTGTGTTTTTTGAATATTCCCCATAAAATTCTTGGTAAAGAATGGATGATCGATCTTTAGGATACCTTATTTGGTTGTTGTGGGAAAGTTCGGTTGTGGAAATTGATGATAATCATCATTTAGTGGTTTTAGATTGTCAAGTTTGAGGTAGTTGGAGTCTTTTGGGATATTCTAAATAATTTTTTTACTGGGTATTCCCCTTGGTAACTCCTTAGCGAGTACCAATTTTTATAGCGATCATCTGTTTTGATGAGGTGAAAGCGTAAGTGTTAGTATCAATTATTTGAATGAGAAAATATTGGGTGAGTGATTGAGAAGAATGGGAAGGGTGATATTTTTTTTCTAATCAGTTGGGTTCTTTGAGGTCCAGTGTTCTGAGAGTTGGTCCCTGATTTACCTTCCTTAAACCGATACCAGAGATCATGTTGATCTTATTTAGGTATGTTTGTTTGGGGAATTATCATCCACATGTTATCTTCATATTATGATCAGTTAGTCCATAGTTGTCAACATTTTTAGTGGTAGTCCTTCGAGTTATTTATTTTAGTAAGTGTTTAAGGTTTTTGGGTGGTGATTTTTTTGAGAGGTCTTGAATATTTGGAAATATTTTTGAGGATGGTTGGGTGTTGGTGGTTTCTATTAGGATACTTACATTATTTTTTCCTATTTCTTATTCCTTTTGGGTTTTCCTAGGTTCTATATCTGAATTCACTTTCTGGGTTGGATTTTGTAATTTATTTTTTGTGGTTTCCTTTTTAGTTACACCTATCTATGATATGATGGAATCCCTTTTCTTTTCCTTCTTTTTGGAATTTTGGTTTCAACAGAAGTGTTATTTTGAGAAATTCTTAATATTTTTGTCATAGAGTGGAATTGTTTCTCATTTTGTGTCTGTTTATCATAGATTTTGATTCCACTAGGACTCATGAGTTTTTTTTTTCATCTTGGGAATTCAATGTTTGACTAGATTCCTAATATGGTGGGGAGGCCACCATAGAAAGAGTTTATGGGGAACTTGGTCTTTAGGCTTCCTTGATGGGGATAATTCTTATTCCCACCCCACCCAACCCCGATCATAGTATTTTGGATGGATAGTATCATGGGTTGTGTATTGTATTCTCATAGAGATCCTGAACATACCATGATGAGTTTCATTGGTGTTTCTATGTTAGAGTTCTGTGTGTTCCTTGTTTTAAGTTAAATTTAGAAACGTGAATCTCTCTCCTGATTCTTTCATTTGATGGTTTGAGTTGTTTTATCTTGTTGTCTATTTCTTGGGATGTTAGTTCAACTTTTTATGATCATATCTTATCCTCTTTTAGGATTTCATAGTTTTAGGGTTTTCAAGTGAGAATGAGTGTTGGTTTTATGGTATTTGGGTTTTGGGGGTTTCATTCTGAGTAATAGTTCATCCTTGCTGGGTGTCATGATCACCCTAATCTCTTTAGAATTTTTTGGGGTAAAAAATATAATGATGGGGAGAATTTATACAAATGACCTTAATTTATTTATTATTTTTAATTAATTAATTATATTTGACCATTTTTGTGAATTTAGAACCATTTGGGTTTTTAATTTTAAAATTTTGGGCTTTTCTGCATAGGTGCACGTTTGGTGCATGGTGAGATCATATCAGTTGAGTATCTCTTCTCCTCCACCACCTCTTCTTCCTCTTCCTCTGTATTCCCCTCCCTACGCCATGAGGTTGGTAAAAATATAGGGTATACTCATGGTCTGATTTTTGTGGGTTTTCATGCATCTAGGGTTTTATTTAATATTTTAGGGTTCCTCATACTTTATTGATACAAGATTGGGTCTCACACATCAAAGGCATCAAGTTTCTCTTTGATTTGAGGTAGGTTACCTATGTATGAACCTTTAAATTGAAAAATATAATTGAATGATTGTTTTATTGGGTGTTTTAATTATATTATAAGGTTAATAAATTATATAAAATATTTATTATGTATTAAATTTATGTCCTTCAAGTTTCTTATGTTTTCTTATGCTTTGGTCATGAGTTTTCTCCAATGAAACAAGTTTTTAAAATATATTTTGAAAGTTTAAGCATAACAAGAGTTTGATTTATATTCTAAATTGTTTTATTTATATGAGATAGAGATATTAGGGATGGTTTTTCATTTAATCTGTTTCTCTATAGAGGCCTAATAGATTTCTTGATTTACAAAGAGAATCAATCTGGTGTCTAAATTCTTCTTTATTTTTAAACATGACATATATATGCAAACACGTTTAGATATATATATATACCCTCTTTGTATGTATTCATGAAAGTAATGTGATTATATAAATTAGTAAAAGGGGTATATATATATAGAGGCATATATGTGTATAAAGTTAAAGGGTGACTTTAAAAATAGAAAGGATTTGGTTCTGAAATGGTTTTTTAAATGGTAAAGGTTTATTTTCAAATAATGAGGCCCGATTAGTACCTTTGTATGTTTTTCTTAAAAGTTGTACACCCCCATGGATAATCTTTATTCTAATGTTTAATTCTCAAGGGTGTGTGTTGAGAGGTGGGATGGGAAAATGCTATGATGCATGGTTGTTCTTGTTTGTGATATTCTAAGTGAAGTCCTCCTCACCTCCCCTTTTTTATATTTCCATGAGATCCTAGGCATCTTAGTGGGAGTTGAGTGATGATTTCTATCTAGTCCTGATTAGGACTATATCCCCCTGTTAGGGAAAGGCCATGGTGGGTTGTTCCACCATTAAGGCTATTTGAGAGCTTCTAGGTTAGATATAAAATATGAATCACATCGATAGGACAACAAATGGTTCTGAATCGAGTATGTCTAGGGTCTCTTAACTTGATGTCTAGGAATTTCCCATGACAACTATTTTACTTTCACTTTATTTTCCCTCTCTTTGAGATGTTTTTATAAAATTATTTCAAATGTTATTATCTAATAAAAAAATATTAATTTAGCACCTATTTATACTCATTATACTTTCTTCTATTTTGTACCCCCTTGTTATATGATTTATACTACTTGATTTCCCATTGAAAAGCTTCATTTATTATATTTTTCTTATTATGAATGGGTATTTTGAAAATCTAACATTTTTTGGAAATGATTTTAAAAATAAAAAGGGAAATGGTTTTTTTGGGTATCTAATAACTACTTGTTTTTAAAGGAAAATATGACCTTATTTTTATTATTTTATTTCAAACTAGCATGAAAGTGTTTTCTTTTTGAAAGGTAATACATAGGGCGTGGTTTCTCTTTTAGAATCCCTACTGATATTATTTCTCATGCCTATATCTCTATCATTTTTCAGTTGCAGGTTTGACCTTATCTTTTATACTTTCCCATGGGGTATTGGGATTCTTTATTTTGGTGGTGAATTGTATAATAACAAGTAGGTAGGTATATTTTTAGTTTAGTTTCATTCCAGTTTTCTTTTATCACATTGGTTAAATCAGTTTTTTTGCTTTATGTGGATAAAGGGAAGCTATAACTATTCATGGGAAAATAAAAGTAATTAGGTGGGAATATTTTCCTTACAGAAGAAGGATACTGGGATGGTGAGGGAGGTTTTTGGTTCTTAACCTATTTAGTTCTTTCCAATTCTGTTATTTGGTCATTGTTTTTATTTTTTTCATTGGTGTGGATGTGTAACATATAGTTGGGTAATGTAACATCTTGAGATTTTACGAATTATATTCTTTAAAATTAATTTAAATTCATTAATAGATTGTGTTACACATAATACATAGTTTATATTTCATCACACGCAACACCAAGTTTATCTCTTGTTTCATGCAACATCAAGTCCCTTTTATTACTTATGTTATACGCAAGGCTATGATTTACCAGACAATGATATACTATTAATATTATTTATTAAACATTATAGTTATCACCTAGACATTATAATGGTAGGAAATTATTATATTAACTAAATCTTGAAAATTATAGTTTACACATGTTTATAAAATGAATTCATTGGTTACCAAGTAATGATAAATGAAAAAAGTCCAATTGAATATAAAAAATGTGTTTTTATGAAAAACTATTTTTATGACCATTATGATGTTTTATCATAATAAATTAAATTAATAACTATTAGTGAATTATATAAATTAAATTTATATGATATATATTTAATAAAATGTTTTTAATTTCATCAAATAAGTTTTATAGGGTTTAGATAAGAATAAATCCGTTTTAAGCATAAAAATCTTTATATTTTTAATGGGTAGTTTTACAACCTTTTATTGGCGTACCTATTTTAAATATAATTTTTGAAAATTTAATAAATTTTATATGAAAATGTAAACTTCATTTTTGAAATCAAAATATCAAAATTTAATTTGGGTTATTTTTTGTAATTTTTCTGAGAACTTTTATATTTTGAGGAATAGTGAATAATACTAAATTTTAGTTCAAAATTACATTTTCATCCAACTTATTTATATAGTTAAATTAGGTTTTTAATTGATGTAAAAGTATAATTATATAAATTTTATATCATTTTAACCAATTTAGGTCTTTTTAAACAATTTCACATTGAATTTAGATAAAAAAACTTACCAAACTTTTGCACATGTTTACTCTAAAAACCTACTTTGTCATCCCATCTGCAAGATTAATTTTAAATTAATTTTTTCCAATTATGTGATTGGAATATGGAAAGATTGATTCCATATTTTTAATTAGAATAGTTTATTATACATAATAAGTTCAACTAAGATAGCAATAGCCTTGGAAGTCTGAGGTAGGGGGATCGAATCTCCCTACCAGCAGCTTCCTGTTGTATTTTTTTTACAGCGGGATGGGATTCGTATGGGCTAGCGGGCCGGGATTTTTCAAGACGGACCGACCTGGACCGCGGGACTTCTTGGATAGCCCCATGCCCGGCCTGATGAACCTACGGCCCGAGCCCGGCCTAGCCCGACATGGGCTTTGCCGAGCCGCTCGGTCTTTCGAGCCAAAATTACACCCCTACTACTGGCCTGTGAATTTTTATACCATGAATTTAATTTATTTACTAATATTAAAAGTTTCAATTGATTTTATTCTTTCATAGATCTTAGGATTCAAATGTAAATAAAGTATTAAGGGATTATTTTCTCACTTTTACTTTCGTGAGACATACGTCACAATCACAACTTATTTCTTTTATGTGGTGTATATAATGACCCTTTTGATATATTATATAATTAATTATTTTATCTTAATGATATTTAAATGTTTCATTTTATTATTATTAATTGGGGTTTCTGATTCATATGTTACCACAATTGTAAGGGGTTTTGTCTCAATTTAAATTCCATTAAGACTTAATTGTTATTATGCACCTTGTTAATTTTATATGGTGTATCTAATACCCTATGAATTTTTATATCATGAATTTAATTTATTTTATGACATTAAAAGTTTCAATTTATGTTATTCTTTCATAGATCTCATGATTCAAATGTTACTCAAGTAGTAAAGGATTCTTGTCTCACTTTTACTTTTGTGAGGCATATGTCACAATCACCACTTATTTATTTTGTGTGGTGTATCTACTACCATTTTGATATATTATATCATGAATTATTTTATCTTCATGGTATTTAAGTGTTTCATTTAATTATTATTATTTCATGAGGTTCACAATTTTAAAGTTACCAATGCGGTAATGGATTT
The DNA here is from genome assembly GCA_963277665.1 of Viscum album. Lineage (NCBI taxonomy): Eukaryota > Viridiplantae > Streptophyta > Magnoliopsida > Santalales > Viscaceae > Viscum > Viscum album. The sequence goes on from OY728125.1 coordinate 215,870, forward strand.
TTTTCACAATTTTCCTTGTGACGTTTGTTATGTTTTACACCTATATTGTTTTATGAGGTATATATAATTTTCCTTTTAAATGATATATAATGAATATATTTATTCTAATGATATTATAAGATTCATTTATTATTATTACATTCATGGGGTTAATGGTTCGAATGTTTCAAAGTGGTATGAGATGATTTGGAATGTTTAAAGATTATTTTCCTCATGAATGTTTTAATGATATTTTAATGGTATTTCCATTCATCAATGTCAACAAACCTTATTGTTAATTATACTCCACTGGGGATATTTTGAATTGATAACATACCCATTCATTATTTGGATTAATTGTGTTTATTTCAATGTGATTGTTATTTAACCTATTTCTTTTCCATGGGTTAATCATGTTTCAAAGATATCATTTTAACCCATTTCTTTTCACGGGTTAATAATTTTTCAAAGAGATTGTTATTTAAACCCTTTTATTTTACATGGGTTAATAATGTTTCACATATATTGTTATTTAACCAATTTCTTTCCATTGTTTATTCATGTTTCAAATATTTAACCCATTTCTTTTCACGGGTTACTAATGTTTCCAAGATATTGTTTTTTAACCCATTTCATTTATATGGGTTAATCATGTTTCAAAGATATTGTTATTTAACCCATTTATTTCCATGGGTTATTCATGTTTCAAATATATTATTATTTAACCCATTTCCTTTCCATGGGTTAATCATATTTCAAAGAGGTTGTTATGGAACCCATTTCCTTTCCATGGGTTATTCGTGTTTCAAAGAGATTATTGTGGAATCCATTTCATTTCCATGGGTTATTAATGTTTCAAAGATATTGTTATAGAACCATTTTTTTCCATGAGTTAATCAAGGGGTTATTGGTTTCTCCAATGAGTTTATGGAATTTTTTATGTGTGATGAATGTTAAATGGTACTTGGAAATTTGATTGGTGGTTATGTGATAAGCAAAGGATGGGTGGTTCAGTGATGAACCAAGGATGGGTGGGTCTGTGATATCCATCCAATGTATTGGGTATGGAAGTCAGTTGTATTGATATTCCATTTGTAAGAGTGACATTTATGGAAGTAAATGAAATGGTTATTACATTTATAAGTGTGAAAAGTATAATGATGTCCTAAGATTCGTTCATGTGTTTATTTATGCTTGCTATATGTTTATAATGTTTCTAATGATCGAGATTGATATCACATGGCTCATGATTTTTAATTATGATGAATCTTTCCTTTTCCATATTTTAATATTTGATGGTATATGTATTGATGGGAATGAGTTCTTTTATGATTCACTCATGCACTTTAATTTTGTCTTCCTACCCTTATTCACTTTTTTCTCATTAATGAAATTTAATTGTTAATGATTATGTTTATCCTTACTGAGCGTTTGAGCTCACCCTTCTCATGTTTCATTTTCCCTAGGTTTTAATGAATGATGTTGAATGATTTATGTTTATAAAGTAATTTAACAGGATTATATTGATGACCCAATGTGAAATAAGAAAATCTGGGTACAATGGGAGAAGATGTTAAACATTATGAACTAATTATTTATGAGTAAAAGTTAATGTGAATTGTTTATGTAGGAGTTTTTCCTAATCATCTAAAAATATAAACCGAAAAGGACCTCCGGTATGTAAGTGATCCATGTTTTCATTTTGATTTTTTAAGGTATAGATGAAAAAATTGGTTCATAATTATCGGCATCAAAGACAGGAATGTATTGTTATGAATTTAAGCAAAGGATATGGGAGTGAGATTTATGAGTTTTTATAGTTGCTATTAAAGTCCAGTTTAGATAACTTTGGATATTAGACACCCCATTGGTAATAAGATTAAGTATGTCAATAATTAAAAGTATTAGACACCCCATTGAGGTTTTAAGTGATGAGATCTTAAACTGATTTTTGGAGATTTTTTTTGGGATGAGGTATTTTTAACCCCTAGGATCAAAATGAAGAGTTTCTAGGGAGGAATTAGTTTTCATGTTTAAAGAAAAAAATTAAAGCCCATATTCTTGGGGAAAAAATTTCGGATCTGGAAAGGCAGTGAGGCCTGAACCCATGACCGAAGGATGATAAGGGTTTCATGCCCGTATTATTATTTAATTTTAAAGATTAGTGGATCATTTGAAAATTTAATTATTTTGGGAATTATCTTAACATGTACTAACAATTTATAATTTTGTTAATGTATAAAGATTGGTGTAATAGATTGACTATCCCTTTTATGGATATGTGGTCTTTAAAAGTTGATTTTAGTGCTTTAGGAATTAAAACTTCTTCTTGAATACTCATAGTTTGGAGAAAAATATGATATTTTTGTGGAAATTGATTAAAGGATGAAATTATATTCATCAAGTAAGTGTAATTTATCTTGGACTATATGGTAAGAGATTTATTTAACATTTTGAAAAGGATCTTGAAATAAAATGTTACCCTATTACCATCTTTTCTGATAAAATCAATGACCTTTTTCTGCACCTATTTGGCTTGTAGATTTGTTGTCATTGACTTCCTTTTGACCATGTTCTATATCACTCTATATTAGTCAATGGGATTTAGTTTTTCATTCCAAATAAATCTTTTAATTTTCTAAATATTTTATCCCTTGGTTGAATACTAGTTATGTGTAACTTTCAGTGATCTTTAAGTTTACCACCTTCCCTTTTTTAAGTGGATTTTTTATTAACTCTTTTTAGGATGTGAGTTCTGATAAAGGAATTATAAATTTTTTAATCCTTTGATAACCAAGACGAATTCTTAGGAAGAAATTCATTTCAAGGGGGTGGGATGTAACATCTATATATTTTATGAAATATATTCTTTCAAATTAATTTAAATTAATTAATATATTGTGTTACATGCAATACATAGTTAATCTTGCATCACACACAACACCAAGTTTATATCACATTGCATGCAACATCGAGTCCCTTTGATGACTTATATTACATGAAAGTCTGAGACTTACTAGAAAATGATATACTATTAATATTATTTATTAAACATAATAGTTATCACCTAGCTGTTGGAATGGAATGAATGAAATAGATTAACTAAATTATGAAAATTATAGTTTACACATTTTTATAAATAAAATTCATTGGTTACCAGTTAATTATAAATGAAAATAAAGACCAATTGAATATAAAGGATGTAACTATTTAAATTTTTTCCTTTAACGACGTTAGTAAAAGGAATTTATCAGCACTGATAATGTAACTGATGTTAAAGGGTTAGCTTTAACACCAATTGTAAAAAGCACTGATAAATGACCCCTTTAATAGCACTAAAAAAGCACTGATAAAGGTCCCACTGATAAAGGGTATAATTTTTTTTCATACCCCAACCCCTATCAATGCTTCCCCCTTCTTATCAGTGCTTCCCCAACCCATTTATTAGCAATTTAGATAATCCCACCCTCCTGCACACACCCCTACCTCCAACGAGTTTCGAACTTGAGACCTTCATCTTATACACCAATGCCTTTTCCACTCCCCTATATTGTTTTTTTACATTTTATAATATACCTATATATTTATATATATTTCATTAATTTTTTTATCCATATATTTATATATATGTTTATATATTCATATATATATATATTGAATACATATATAAAATTTGTTTTGTGTGTGTGTGTGTGCGTCTGTATGTGTCTTTTTATAAATATATAAAAACATACATAAATCATATATATATATATGTGCTTCTATAAATATAATTTTACATGTTTATGTTTATTTACATATATTATTTATTAATATTTATGTATATATATTAGAATATATAGATTAATATATATTTTTTTGTCAATACACACACAAATATATATATATATATATATATATATATATATATTTTATAGGTATATAAATATCCATACATTTGTATTTAAAATAAAATGGATATTATTTTTTATTTAGATAAGTTTTATATATTGAGATGTATATTTTATATGTAAATATGTTTAATTATTTATTTATAAAATTAATTTTTTATGTGTGAATATATAAAAAAATATGTATATATTGTTATATATTTGATTATAAATAATAGTAAATTATGAAAAATGATAAAATCTAAAAGCCATAATATCAATATTAATGTAATCCCTGGTAATAAATTTAGTCCCCACTGAAAAAGGGAAAAAAGACACCCTTAAACGAGGCTAAAAACCCATCGAATGTTAAAACATTGGAGTACCCCAACTAAAAACTCAGTTTTGAAGGACTTTTGAGAATTTTTTGGCCTAAAAAAATGTGATATATAGATTCCCTATTTCATTAGGGTATAAATCTCATCATAAGAATCAATTTGATATGTGGTAGAGCCCAAATGGACATCCATATCAAAAGTTTTGGTCATTTTAAGTTCGAGTTACGTTTTCAACTTAATTTAGATCTTTTATTAATTTTTTGATTTTTTAATGTTAAATTTTTTATTAAATGACTATTAATTAATTATAATTAGAAATTAATTAATTAAAAATATTTTTTTAATTATTTTATAAATAATTTTCACAAAATATTTTATATATTATCTTTGAATTCCTATTTAGCCTTACATAAAACATATTTTAAAAATATATAGTATATTTAAATAAATATAAATAGATTTATATATTAATATATTATTTTTAATGATTTTTTTTAAATATAACCTTTATCAGTGCCAGTAAAAAAGCACATATGGGGGGGATTTTTATGAGTTCTTCTAAAAAAGCGCTGATAAACCCCCCTTTATCAATGCTTTTTTATAAGCACAAATAAAGGTTAACTTTTATCAATGTTTTTTTAAAAGTGGTGATAAATGACCCTTTTTATCGGTTATTTGTTACTATAACTGATGGGGGGGATATATTAGTGCTTTTTTACAAATGCTGATGAAGGTCCCCCTTTAACAATGCTTGTTTTAGCACTGTTAAAGACTCCCTTTAACAGTGCTAAAAAAAGCACAGTTAAAGATCCCTTTTAATTGAGATTTTTCTAGAACTAAAAAAGGGGGTTTTTAATAGTTCTTTTATATAGACCTGTTAAAACCCTAACACTATTAAAAACCTAGCACTGTTGAAACCCTAGCACTGGATAAACTTATTTTTGTAGTATTGTGTGTTTTTATGAAAAACTATTTTTATGACCAAAATGTAATTTTATTATAATAAATTAAATTAATCACTATTATTTTAAGATATTAATGAAAATTATTATTTTTTATATTTAATAAAATGTTTTTAAGTTCATAAAATAAGTTTGATAGGGTTAAGATAATAATAAATCCTTTTTAAGCATAAAAAGCTTTATATTTTTAAAGGTCAGCTTTACCACCTTTTAATGGTGCACCTATTTTAAATATAATTTTTGACACTTTTATAATTATTATATTAATAAATAAACTTATTTTTTGAAATATAAATATAAAAATTTACTTTGGGTGATTTTTGGTATTTTTCTGAGAACTTTCATATTTTGATGAATAGTGAATAATACTGAATTTTAGTTAAAAACTTCATTTTCTTCCAATTTGTTTATATAGTAAAATTATGTTTTTAATTAGTTTTAAAGTATAATTAGATAAATTTTATATCATCTAAACCAATTTAAGTCATTGGAAAAAATTTCACATTGAATTTAGATATAAAAACTTAGCAATTATTGAACATCTTTACATTAAAAACCCGCTTTGTCGTCCTATATGCGGGATTAATTTTAAATTAATTTATGCCACTTATATGTTTTGAATTTGGAAAAATGGATTCAATATTTTCAATAATTATAATTTATAATGTATAATAAGGTGAAATTATTTTTACCAAAAAATATTAGTGAAAGTGATTAAAATTAATTACAATAATTAATGTAAAATTGTGTTTACTTAGTGGTTAAACTTTAATCTTAAGAGTAAAAATGAACTATACACTTTTACAAAAACCATTTTATGGAAATTATTACATAATATCCCATATATATCAAATTGGGACCATTATTGGAGTCACATGATGTAAGAGAGACCTCTCAATAGTGTGACCTTTTTATATTTATAAGAATGCCACTCCCCCTCCAATATAAAAAGGCACCCACACTTACCATTTATTAACACCTATCAAGAACTTTTAGATCATCCAAACCCTGACCAAATAAGCTCTAAACACACCTACCCTAACCCTAGAATCCTCACTTTTTTCATAAATCCAACCAAGGAATCCCTTTGGTAAAAACCAAAAGGAGTTACCCAAAAAAGAGGTAACATTCTTCAACATCCATTTATGTTTTATTTATTTTTCCACCCATTAATTTATTATTATTACATGATTATATAATAACATAAGTATCATAAATGTACTTATATGTTGTTATGTTAAGGGTTATACCTACACCTACATACACTTCCATCAAATGGGTAACCAAATTACCATTCGTGTACGACGAACTACCGCCTCTTGAAACAATATCATTCATTATTCCTTTACCACCTCTCATGGTTAGGAATTATGATGTACACAATGTTTTTATATGATATATATATTATTTATTATTTATTCATGTTTATTTTATTTTTATATACATATACCTTCATGCTTTCCATTTTGTATAAATATGATAACATCGTTTGTGGACGTGTGGACTACCGCATCCTCAAGGCGATGTGATACATTCAAAAATTACATTTAATGTATTAAGGGAGAGTTTAATTAAATATATGAGGAATACATGAAATATATATTATATTCATGGAATAATTAACTTTATTTAAATATAATATATCATTTTCTTTATTACCCTTTCACACACTGGAAAAGTGATAACATCATTCGTGGATGTGTGGACTACCGCCTCCTCAACGTGATGTAATTCCCTTTATATCAAAATAATTATATATATAAGTATATATGATTAAATAACATGGTATTTATTTTATAATTATCATTATTTAAAGATAAATGTTACTTTTCTTCTTTCAATATCGATCATTGAAAAATGAGAGCATTACTCATGCGTACGTACGACCTACCGTCTCTATGATTGTAACGTTGGATCATTTTTCATAAAAATCATTCATGATTGGTTTTAAAATTATAATTTATAAATAAATATGATAATTATATCATGATTTTTATTATGGATATGTTTTAATAATGAACCCTTTGACAATAGTTTACCTACCAAAGTTGTTTTGACACATAAACCGAATATTGTCAAAACATCTGACTTTAATATTATCGATTAAGTAATTGTATATAAATTATTTAAAAGTGAAATAAAAGTAATAATAAACTTATAAAATTTTATGAAGAATGTTTTTAATTAACATAATTTTATTATTCAGGGTGATAAAGGACAATCATGACAAATTGGACTCAAGGTAAGAGATTATTGTCTCGCTTTTACTTTCGTGAGGAATACACCATAATCACCACTTATTTATTTTGTGTAGTGCATCTACAACCCATTTTAACTTATTATATCACAAGTTATTATATATTCATTATATTGAAATGTTTTATTTGATGATTATTACTTTGGGGTTTCCTATTCAGATGTTACCACAATTGTAATGGGTTTCGTCTCAATTTACATTCTATTGAGACTTAATTGTTATTATGAACCTAGTTACTTTTATATAGTGTATCAAATTATATATGAATTTTTATATCATTAATTTCATTTATTAAATTATATTAAAAGTGTAAATTGATGTTATTATTCCATGGATCTCATGATTCAAATGTTACTTAAGTAGTAAGGGATTCTTTCCTCACTTTTACTTTCGTGAGGCATACATCATAATCACCACTTATTTATTTTGTGTGGTGTATATACTACCAATTTTGATATATTATATCATGAGTTATTTTATATTAATTATATTTAAATAATTTTTTTATGATTATTACTTTGGGCTTTCTTATTCAGATATTACCATATTTGTAATGGGTTTCATCTCAATTAGCATTCTATTAAGACTTAATTGTTATTTTTCACCAAGTTACTTTTATATGGTTTATCTACCGCCCTATGAATTGTTATATCAAGAATTTAATTTTTTTCATGATATTAAAAGTTTCAATTGATTTAATTCTTTCATGGATCTCATTATTCAAATGTTACTCAAGGGATTCTTGTCTCACTTTTACTTTCATGAGGCATATGTCACAATCACTACCTATTTATTTTGTGTGGTGTATATACAACCATTTTGATATATTATATCATGAATTATTTTATATTCATGGCATTTAAATTTTTAATTTAATTATTAAACTTTAATGAGGTTCAAAGTTTCAAAGTTACTAATGCGGTAATGGATTGTTGTCACAATTTTCTTTCCTTGTGGCGTTTGTTATGTTTTGCATCTATCTTCTTTTATGAGGTGTATATAATTATCCTTTGACATGATATATAATTAATATAATTATTCTCATGATATTATAAGATTAATTTATTGTTATTCCATTCATATGGTTAATTGTTTAAATGTTTCAAAAGTGTTATAGAATGATTTGGAATGTTTAAATATTATTTTCCTCAAGAATGTTTTAATGATATTTTAATGGTATCTCCATTCATAAACATCAAAAACCATTGTTGTTACTTATCCTCTAATGGGGATATTTTTTATTTATACCATACTCATTCATTCTTTAGATATATTATGTATGTTTCAAATAGATTGTTCTTTAACCCATTTCTTTTCCATGGGTTAATCATGTTTCAAAGATATTATTATTTAACCCATTTCTTTTCATGGGTTAGTCATGTTTCAAAGAGATTGTTATTTAACTCATTTGTTTTTCATGGGTTAATCATGTCTCAATGGTATTGTTATTTAACCCATTTATTTCCATGGGTTATTCATGTTTAAAAGATATTGTTATTTAACCCATTTCTTTTCAAGGGTTACTCATGTTTCAAAGAGATTGTTATTTAACCCATTTCTTTTCCATTGGTTAATCATATTTCAAAGATATTTTTATTTAACACATTTTTTCCATGGGTTATTAATGTTTCAAAGTTATTATTTTTTAACCCATTTCCTTTCCATGGGTTAATCAAGTTTCAAATATATCGTTGGGGAAACCATTTACTTTCTATGGGTTATTTATGTTTGAAAGAGATTTTTGTAGAACCCATTTAATTTCTATGGGTTATTCATGTTTTAAATAAATTGTTATAGAACATGTTTCTTTTCCACGGGTTAATCAAGGGGTTATTGGTTTCTCCAATTTTTTTATAGAATCTTTTATCTGTGATGATTTTTAATGGAACTTGTGACATTTTATGGGTGGTTATGTGATAAACCAATGATAGGTAGTTCCATGATTGACCAAGGATGGGTAGGTCTTTGATATCTCTCCAATGCATTGGGTATGGAAGTCAGTCATATGTCTATTATATTTGTAAGAATGACATGTATGGAAGTTGAATTCATGTTTATTCCATTTATAAGAGTGAAAAGTATAATAATGTCCCAAGATACCTTCATGTGTTTCTTTATGCTTTAAATATGTTTATAATGTTTCTAATGATCAAGATTGATATCACATGGCTCATGATTATTGATTCTAATTAATCTTTCCTTTTCCATGTTTTCATATATTATGGTCTAGGTATTTATGTGTATAATTTATTTTATGATTCACTCATGCACTTTAATTATGTAATCTTACCCTTATGCATGCTTATTCCGATTGATGAAATTTAATTACTAATTCTTATGGTTACCCTTACCGAGCGTTTGAGATCACCCTTCTTTTGTTTATTTTTCCCTAGGTTTTAAAGAATAGTTTTGAATGATTTATATCTATAAAGGAATTTACAAGGATGATGTCGATGACCTATTGTGAAATAAGAAAAGTTGGGTATAACAGGAGAAGATGTTCAACTTTATAAACTAGTTGTTTGTGAGTCCATGTTGATGTGAATTATTTATGTAAGAGTTTTTCTTATTTCTTTAAAAATATAAACCTAAAATATCATATAGTATGCAAGATATCCATGTTTTAATTTTAATATTGTAAGGTGTAGATGAAAAATTTGGTTCACAATTATCATCCTCAAAGCCGGGAATGTAAAGTTTTGGATTTCAGCATAAGATCCAGGAGTGCAGGTTCTGGGATATTATAGGTAATGCCATAATTTTTTTTAATTTACACTACTCATTTTATTATTTATTTATTTGGTGAAATAATTCTCAAGTGGTGATTCTTTGATGCCCAGACACTTAAGGCAACCCATTGAGATCAATAACACCCATCAGGCCTTATCGTGAACTCGATCAGGCATCAAATGGAGGGATAGTTTGGGTTAGTTTGTGATATTCCTCTTATGTTAACTTCACTTTAACAAAAGGAAAACATGTGAAATAACATAAGAGATTACTATATAGAATAAAACTTACCAGGAATGAGATTTAATCATGAAATATAAAGAATGATTTTTTATCCCACATAAAACTCTCTCTTATGGATCATACTATCATGGGTATCTTTTTTTCATTATTTGTAAATACTTGAGTTTTCATATGATGAAAATAAAATCTCCCTTGTCTCATGAATTTTTCACTTCCTATGATCTCCTACTGGGGATAAATACATGTTAACTTTTTTTCCACCCGATATGCTTGATGTACTACCTCTATTAGAATATAGAAATCTTTCCCAAATATATTTCAATATGGAGACATATTGTTGAGAGGCTTGTATGTTTTTTGATATTCCTATAGTGTATTATCCATGTAGTTGATCCAATCCTTCCAATTAACTTGATCTTTTTCTGTAGTATTTTTTTCATCTCCCAATTTGAAAAATTTACCTGGCCATTTGTTTGGAGGTGGTAGAGGGTTGAAGTTTCTTTGCATCACCCCATGCTTCTAAAGGAGTGACTCTAAGTTTTTATTAGAAAAATGAAACCCTTGATTACTGATAATGACCTTAGGAATGTTGTTTTAGAGTTAGTGCCTTAAAACCAACTTTAACATATAATTTTAATTACTCCATATTGTATTTAGATTTATATATGAATGATTATTCTTATCACATATTTTATTTTTTTCTGCATACTCTATGTTATAATGTATATAGAGTATTTTTCACATTAATAGGTTATAAAATATCCTTATTATAATGAGATCCTAAAGATGCAATAAAAATATTATTGAACTATGTCCTATGGTTCAAATTAATTAGTATGATAGGTCACATATGATGTATGACTATTGTAACACCCCAAGCTTCCATGGTACGCTTCTCGTTGAATAATACAGTAGCGTGTCTTGTACGCAACTTCAAGTTCTAACACACATCACAACTAATAAAACTAACCGTTATGAATAGTAATACCCACTTTTTGAAATTTTATACATTTTATCTTTAAAAATGGACTTCATTTTTGGATTTGGAATATTGAAATTATCCTAGGGTGAAATTTTGGAACTTTTCGGATAACATTTATATTTTGATGAATAGTGAAAATTACTAGATTTTAATTAAAAACAAATTTTTTAATAAAAATAATTAATAGTGATAAATTATGAATTTCAGTGGTTTTAAAGTATATATAGAATATATTTTTACCATGTAATACAATTTTTGTAATTGGACATAATTTTATATTTAAACCGGACATAAACAAGTGTCAATCTTTTGATAGTTATTATCTCTTAAAAACACGTTTTTTATATTAACAACGGGAATTAATTTTAAATTAATTTATGACACTTATCTGTTTTGAATTTAGAAAAATGGATTCCATATTTAGAATCAGGAGGTCCAAATTGTGTAAATAGGTAACTTTTATTTTTAGACATTTTGAATAATTACTTCGGTAAATATTTTATTTACCATGGTTAAAGGGTAAATCTTGTAAATAAGGGTAAAAAAATAATATTATAATAATAATAAATTACCCTAAAACGTGTCCTAAACTTATTTTTTGATACATGTCCGACCATGGACATCTTTGGGTCGATTTTGGGACCCCATGGATCCACTTGTAAGTGATAAGGACACTTCATATTAATTAAGTTAAAATAAATACAAAAATGACATAACCATATATTGTTTAGTAAAAATTTTTTTACATAGGGTTATATATGTTGTATTTTAGACTATAAATATTCATTAGAAAGATAAAAATATTTCCTACATAATGGTATTTTATTTACAATTTTTAGACATTTAATAATTAATATTATTTATGACACAATAATCATGAAGTATTTTCCTTATTAATGAAAGAATCAAATAATTGGTATTATAAATGTTAAAATAAATATAATTTGAAAGTTTTGATGACATAAATTAATTTTATTGGTTAATATGAAATTATAGGATTTCTTAAATGAATTTATTTTTAATTAATAAAGTTTTTAAGACTTTAACAAAAATCAATTATTGAATAGTGTCAAAATCGACATAAAAGAGTTTTTAAAAAACATATTATATTATTAATTGATATTAAATTCCTAAAAATATAAGGTTAGGCCAAGAGACTTATATCATGATAGGTGTATCATTAATGGACCACTTGGGGTCTCTTGGATTTATATGGTAAGTTTATTAACTATATAATATAAAAATACAAAGTGACATGATAAATATCAATCTAATTAACTAAGAGTTAAAACTAAAAGATAAGGTTAATATAATGACCAAAACCTGTCTAAAATCTATTGGTTGAGTGGTTTTTGACCTATATGCACCTTAAAATCTAAATAATCCACCTTGGATCCATTAGAAACTGAATATTAATTTATTATAAAATAATATTTCTAGCTTTTCCAAAGGTGCCCCTCACCCCTCTTATAAAGGGGACTCCCCCTTCTCACTAATTCACAATTTCAAAGCATTTTGGTTGGGCCAAACCCTGCCCAAATACTCTCTCAAATTCCCTCAATTCATCCTAGAGGCCTTATTTTGATCATAAAGTCAACTTAAGGATCCCTTTTGATCAAATCAAAAGGAAGAACCCGAAGAAGAGGTAATGTTTTCACCACCCTCTTTCAAGTTCCTTTCTTCTTCAACTTCTTATTTCTTTGTTATTCCCATTCTAAAATAATAACTCAAGTATCTTATATATATTGTGATGTTATTATAAATATGGTACAACCATATTCAGTATTCTATCCATCCTTTGAATGACATGTCACCATACGTGCGTACGTACGACTTACCGTCTCCACATCGTGGTGTAATTGTTATTCAATATATTATTATTTGGATGGGTATAATAATGATGTTTAATTCATGTAAATAATAAATATAACATGATAATGATTATTTATATATGATATACCATCCAATTATATATTATTTTTAATATCAAAATAATGATATTATTGCTTGTGCGTACGTACGGATTACCGTCTCCACGAACGCGATGAGATTCATTTCCCATCATATCCATTCAAGAATAAATTTCATTTGACGAATAAAAATAATTTTTAGAGACATGATATCATTCTGGATATGAATAAGATACATCCCATCTATAACAAATACGGCTCACATAATAAATAATATAAAGGAAAACGAATCCGTTAACACCCGAAACGACGATAATACTAAGATATTATTAACAAATCAAAGTTAAAAGATCATATATGATATCATATTAATGTAAATTATTTTTTTATAATTCAATAAAAATTATTTCACCATTATATAGGATGTTAACCTACCATCGACCAAGGAAAAAGTACAAAGTAAGGGGTTTCTTATCTCGCTTTTAATTCCGTGAGATTTCCATTGTTCACCACTTATTTATTGCATGTGGTGTGTGTACTGCCCATGATTGTATTCATTGTGTAATATACTTTAATTTATGGATATTTAAATCATCACTGTATGATCCTTCTTTCATGGGTGTATTTTTTGTATGTTACCAAATCGATAAGGGAATTTGAAATTTCAATTTCCACTCATTTGGCTTTACGCATACTTCATTGATTATTTTACTCCAAGATTATGTGTGGAATCACTATTCATTTTATTATGTCATAATTTACACAACCCTTTTTGTGGATATAATTTTGATACACATAATCACTCCATTGATAAATTCTCAAGTCATCGGTATGAACTTGGTAAGAGTAATTTTTACTCAATCTTTATTTGTTGAGTTAAACATCCAATCCATTGGTGTTGTTTTTACAAGAATATGTGTGAATGTCCTTTGATTGTTTTACACTGAATATCCAATAATATTGAGTGTATTTATATTTTTCACACATAATTATGTCGTTGATTTATCCTTAACCTAAGGATACAACCTTTATGAGAGATTTCATCTCAATTTACAATCCATTGAGACTCCTTTGTTGTTATACACAAAATCACTTTTATATGGTGTATATAATGTACTTTGACATAGTATATCATGAATCCCTTTATTATCATGATATTAAAAAGTTTTTATTACCTCAATTATTTGTATTCAAGTGTCTCTCTTTTGGTTAGGAACTCTAACTAAAATATCATTTTAAAATGTTTTAAAGATTTATTATTCTAAATATTTCTCATTAATGTCCATATTTAAAAAATAGTTTTAAGGATTTATTTATATGGACATTAAAGTTTTGAAATCAAAATTCCTTTTAAAAGTTTCAAAGTGGTATGGGACACTTTGATTCAAAAATCTATTTTAAACGAATTCTTGACAAATATTATGACTTTTAAATGTTTTCAATAAAAAGGGGGATATTTCTCTCTAATAGTTTTGATGATTATTTTCATCTATGTCAATATCCTTAATTATTATCAATTGAGGTTAATGTGATACAATAAAATCTTTTATATTGTATTGAATGAGTTATGTTTGACTGTGGATGTGCTATTTTTATACCATTCATGTTTTGTGGTTAAAGTATTGACATTTCGTATGCTAGTTTTAATACGAATGTTTATGTTATGTTTCAAACTTTTCATATGAGGAATGAATTTGACTTAGTAAGTGACAGGTGGAGCCCGCTATAGCTCCTCGATGCATCGGCAGGTATCATGAGACAAACTAGTGTCTTGGCATGAGACCTTGACAAAAATCTTATTTTTAGTCTCGACACGAGGCCTTAACTACGTGGTTATAATAGTCTGGCATTATGCATTCCATCATTATGAAAGTGGTTATTGATATTTCATGTGATTATTCGACTAGTATAATATCCATGTGAATAAGTAAATGACATTATTTCATTTTAGCTTTTCCATATTATGCTGAAGTTAAAGTTTAAAAGGCTTTTGTTTTAGTTATACATTGCCTTAAGTGGTTATGCTTATCTATGAAAGCTTCTGCTATATTGTTATCCTTACTGAGCATCTGAGCTCACCCCTTTCAATGTCTTATTTTTCCCAGGATATGAAGAAGTAATTTATGAATGACCTGCAGGGATAGTATGAGGGGATATGAAGACAATATTTTGTTGTAGTTTTTTTACCTTATGATGTAATGTAAGAGTTATGAATATATCTAGTGTTTCCAAGACTACTAAACTAATCAGTATTTTGAGACTTTATCCTTTGTGATCATGCCAATGTTATGTAATAATGCACCGACTCTGGGCAACTGGGGTCGGGATGTTATAGTTGGTATCAGAGGAAGTTTAGTACAAACCTTGAGAGCTAGATTTAGATAAACTCTGATTAGAGCACATAGCCCTAAGATAGAATTTGAGGATTAGTATAGAATAACTTCCTATAATTTTTGTATTGTATAGATTTTGTAAGTTTTCCGAGCAATACATACCTGTCTGGATACAAGCAGGTAGAGGCGGATCTTGGACAGATGTACCTAGGGTTAAAACCCAAAAACACCGCTTTGAGTTAGACTCTAACGGGAACTGGTGCACGACAACGGGCCTTGCTGCAATCTTGGTTATGAAACTCCCGGGGGATATGCTTAGGATAATTTACATTTTCTTTACAAACCGATTTGAAGTATTATATATAAGATGAGAGTAAATGACCTTTGTTAATCCTAATGTGTTTCAAATTGAGAATATGGTGACATGATATTCTCTAAATGATTTTATGACTACTGTTACTCACACAATGCTTTTTGGTTTTAGTCAATGGCTGGATTCCAAGAAGTCATAGTGACTTTGATAATGATGTACATGGTGGGAACGATGGTGGAAATGAGCAACAAAATGGAATGTTAATAGGCATAAAAGATATCATCTTCATGCCAAATCAATTTTCCAAAAATATGATCAACAATATATATATTAACCAATTCCTGGACTCAACAAAGAAGAGAAAGGTGATGAATGATAAGAGCTCCAGTAGTGGAGACCATAGAGAAAGGAATCCTCAATTTCCATCATGTAGGAAATGTGGAAGGAGACACCCATGAAAGTGTCTCAATGAGACAAAGAAATACTTTACGTGTGGGAAGGAAGGACAAAAAGTGAAGAATTTCCCAAGAAAAATGAAGAGTAATATGGAAGAAGATAAAAATGGTCCTAAGAATCCATTTACAGTCATTTTCCATAAATGTAGGGGACCTGACCATTACCCGAGTGAATGCACTATTCTATAGGATATTTTCTTCGTCAAAGAAGAAGCTATGTGGAAATAAATGGTTGGAGAAATGTTTAAAAAGTATCAGTGCTCCTTGTTGATGGGTTTACTTTGGAATAATTTCCTCTTGTATTTGTAACCCTGCAGTTTTCCATGTGAGAATGATATTTGAGGAAGAATTATCTTTTATCTTGTGGATATAGTTATAAATAACCATTTGGTTTTATATGATAATTGGGTTTGAGGCAATTAGAAGTTATTATAATTTGGGATGAAAATGCAAGGTATGAGATAAAATTTGTGGTTAAATTATGTTATGGTTATTTTGATAAATTTATCTCATTTTGGTAATGTTATAAAATATAGTTTTTGAAAAAGGACAACACGCAGACTGTGTGACAACCCGTCGCGTCAGACAAAGCTGTGGGAATTGAACCCACAACCAAAGTGCGATTGTGATTTATCACCTACCATTGGACTACGTGAAGTCCCTAGTTAGTGTGACTATTATTTTTAGTTAAATGATTTTATTGATCAATAATAATTTTATTTTGGATCTTATGTCTTATCAAATGAATACCCTTAGTATAGGAAAATGATTTGGTGATTAAGTGTTAAAAGTTATTTTGGAAGATGTTCGCTTTGTTGGGAACAATATATGCCCAAGGAAAATAGAATAGTATGGGATTTCATTTGAGGAGTAATGGTGGATTTTTATCTATGTTTTTATTGTGGATTTATAGTGACTTGGGTTATTTATGGAAATGATTAACCTATAATAGAGAATATGTGAATAGGTTAATTACTTTTAAGTATGTGACTTCAAGAGTAATTGATGTCATTTCAAGATACCATTTAATGTGGAAGACTACATAACCAAATTCTTCTATGTTTTGAGATTCAATATTATTTTGGATTTTATTAACGGATTTTAAGGACAATTCTTTATTGAATGCTATTTATTTCACTTTGGGGTATTGTTGGTTTAATTTTAGAAATTAAGATTAGTGTTTCTTTCTCTAATGATATAACCTTTTGGGGGATCATCAGATCTTATACTAACCATTTTGGTTTTGATTAATCTCTAAAGACATGGTAAATATATAGTTTATTCTTCGTGGATCATGTGATTCTATAAGAATTTTATTGTAGCTCTTCTAGTGTGACCAAGTCTTCTGGAATACTCATTGTTTAAAAATGATTTAGTAGTAGAAAATTATTAAAGAATGAAACTTTACTTAAAAATTAAGTATATCTTTTTATGTTCTTAGTCAATCTCAGAAATTAATTCCTCATCTTTATGTAATGTAACTTAAAAAATAAAATAAAAATGTTGTTCGTTTACTTTTCCTACTGGGAAACTAATGACCATTTGTCCCATCACAAGTTTGTGGTTTTCTTGTTGTTAACTTTCTCTTGATCATGTTTTCTATCCCTCTACATCAGAACTTGAAACTTAGTTTATCATCCATATCCATGTTTTTCTATATGGAATCCTAGTATAGGTTATCTCGGGTGACCTTTGTACTTCTCATTCTTTCTTTTAAAGTGATAGTTTTATTGACTCTTTTTTCGATGTGGGACTTTCCATTATATTCCCAAGCCCAATTTTAAAAATTTCTAGGATGAAATTTATTGAAGTAGGGGACAATTTAACACCCCAAGATTCCACGGTACGCTTCTCACTGAATAATACAGTAGCGTGTCTTGTACGCAACTTCAAGTTCTAACACACACCACAACTAATAAAAATAACCGTTATGAATAGTAATACCCACTTTTTGAAAATTTATACATTTTATCTTTCAAAATGGACTTCATTTTTGGATTTTTAATATCGAAATTATCCTAGGGTGAAATTTTGGAACTTTTCGGATAACATTTATATTTTGATGAATAGTAAAAATTACTAGATTTTAATTAAAAACAACTTTTTTAATAAAAATAATTAATAGTGATAAATTATGAATTTAAGTGGTTTTAAACTATATATAGAATATATTTTTACCATATAATACAATTTTGGTCATTGGACATAATTTCATATTTAAACCGGACATAAACAAGTGTCAATCTTTTGATAGTTATTATCTCTTAAAATCACGCTTTTTGTTTTAACAATGAGAATTAATTTTAAATTAATTTCTGCCACTTATGTGTTTTGAATTTAAAAAAATGGATTCCATATTTAGAATCAGGAGGTCCAAATTGTGTAAATATTTAACTTTTTTTTAGACATTTTGAATAATTACTTCGGTAAATATTTTATTTACCATGGTTAAAGGGTAAATATTGTAAATAAGGGTAAAACTAATATTATAATAATAATAAATTACCCTAAAACATGTCCTAACCTTATTTTTTGATACATGTACGACCATGGGCATCTTTGGGTCGATTTTGGGACCCCATGGATCCACTTGTAAGTGATAAGGACACTTTATATTAATTAAGTTAAAATAAATACAAAAATGACATAAGCATATATCGTTTAGAAAAAAAAATTTACATAGGGTTATATATGTTTTATTTTAGACTATAAATATTCATTAGAAATATAAAACGATTTCCTACATAATGGGATTTTATTCATAATTTTTAGACATTTATTAATTAATATTATTTATGACACAATAATGATGAAGTATTTTCCTTATTAATGAAAGAATCAAATAATTAGTATTATAAATGTTAAAATAAATATAATTTGAAAGTTTTGATGACATAAATTAATTTTATTGGTTAATATTACATTATAGGATTTATTAAATGAATTTTTTTCTAATTAATAAAGTTTTTAAGACTTTAACAAAAATCAATTATTGAATAGTGTCAAAATTGACATAAAATAGTTTTTAAAACAAATATTATATTATTAATTGATAATAAATTCCTAAAAATCTAATGTTTGGAAAAGAGACTTATATCATGATATTTGTATCATTAATGGACCACTTTGGGGTCTCTTGGATTTATATGGTTATTAACTATATAATATAAAAATACAAAGTGACATGGTAAATGTCAACCTAATAAACTAAGAGTTAAAACTAAAAGATAAGGTTAATATAATGACCAAAACCTGTCTAAAATCTATTGGTTGAGTGGTTTTCGACCTATCCCCACCTTAACCTTTAAATAATCCACTTTGGAGCCATTATAAACTGAATATGAATTTATTGTAAAATAATATTTCTAGCTTTTCCAAAGGTGCCCCTCACCCCTCTTATAAAATGGCACTCCCCCTTCTCACTAATTCACACTTTCAAAGCCTTTTAGTTCGGCCAAACCCTGCTTAAATACTCTCTAAAATTCCCTCAATTCAACCTAGATGCCTTATTTTGATCATAAAGCCAACTTATGGATCCCTTTTGATCAAATCAAAAGGAAGAACCCGAAGAAGAGGTAATGTTTTCACCACCCTCTTTCAAGTTCCTTTCTTCTTCAACTTATTCTTTCTTTGTTATTCCCATTATAAAATAATAACTCCAGTATCTTATATATACTGTGATGCTATTATAAATATGGTACAACCATATTCAGTATTCTATCCATCCTTTGAATGACATATCACCATACGTGCGTACGTATGGCTTACCGTCTCCACGTCGTGGTGTAATTGTTATTCAATATATTATTATTTGGATGGGTATAATAATGATTTTTAATTCATGTAAATAATAAATATAACATGATAATGATTTTTTATATATGATATACCATCCAATTATATGTTATTTTAATATCAAAATAATGATATTGTTGCTCGTGCGTACGTATGGATTACCGTCTCCACGAACGCGATGAGATTCATCTCTCATCATATCAACTCAAGACTAAATTTCATTTGATGAACAAAAATAATTTTTAGAGACATGATATAATTCTGGATATGAATAATATACATACCATCCATAACAAATATGGCTCGCATAACAAATAATATAAAGGAAAATGAATCCGTTAACACCTGAAACGACGATAATACTAAGATATTATTAACAAATCAAAGTTAAAAGATCATATATGATATAATATTAATGTAAATGATTTTTTTATAATTAAATAACAATTATTTCAGCATTATACAAGAGGTTAAACTACCATCGACCAAATAAAAAGTACAACGTAAGGGGTTTCTTATCTCACTTTTAATTCCGTGAGATTTCCATTGTTCACCACTTATTTATTGCATGTAGTGTGTGTACTGCCCATGATTGTATTCATTGTATAATATACTTTAATTTATGGATATTTACATCATCATTGTATGATCCTTATTTCTTGGGTGTATGTTTTGTATGTTACCAAATCGATAAGGGAATTTGAAATTTCAATTTCCACTCATTCGACTTTACGCATACTTCATTGATTATTTTACTCCAAGATTATGTGTGGAATCACTATTCATTTTATTATGTCATAATTTCCACAACCGTTTATGTGGATATAATTTTGATACACATAATCACTCCATTTATAAATTCTCAAGTCATCGGTATGAACTTGATAAGAATAATTTTTACTCAATCTTGATTTGTTGAGTTAAACATCCAATCCATTGGTGTTGTTTTTACAAGAATATGTGTGAATGCCCTTTAATTGTTTTAAACTGAATAACCAATAATATTGAGTGTATTTATATTTGTCACACATAATTATGTCGTTGATTTATCCTTAACCTAAGGATACTGCCTTTATGAGATATTTCATCTCAATTTACATTCTATTGAGACTCCTTTGTTGTTATACACCAAATCACTTTTATATGGTGTATATAATGTATTTTGACATAGTATATCATGAATAAATTTATTCTCATGATATTAAAAAGTTTTTATTACCTCAATTATTTGTATTCAAGTGTCTCTCTTTTGGTTAGGAACTCTAACTAAAATATCATTTTAAAATGTTTTAAATATTTATTATTCTAAATCTTTCTCATTAATGTCCATGTTTTAAAAATGGGTTTAAGGATTTATTTATATGGACATTAAAGTTTTCAAATCAAAATTCCTTTTAAAAGTTTCAAATTGGTATGGGATACTTTGATTCAAAAATCTATTTTAAATGACTTCTTGACAAATAGTGTGACTTTTAAATGTTTTCAAGAAAAGGGGGATATTTCTCTCTAATAGTTTTGATGATTATTTTCATCTATGCCAATATCCTTCATTATTATCGATTGAGGTTAATGTGATACAATAAAATCTTTCATATGGTATTGAATGAGTTATGTTTTACTGTGGATGTGCTATTTTTATACCATTCATGGTTTTTGGTTAAAGTATTGACATTTCGTATGCTAGTTTTAATACGAATGTTTATGTTATGTTTCAAACTTTTCATATGAGGAATGCATTGGACTTAGTAAGTGATGGGTGGAGCCCACTATAGCTCCTTGATGTATCGATAGGTCTCATGATAAAAACTAGTGTCTTGGCACGAGGCCTTGACAAAAATCTTATTTGTAGTCTCAGCGCGAGGCCTTGGCTACATGGTTATGATAGTCTGGCATTATGCATTCCATCATTATGAAAGTGGTTATTGATATTGAATGTGATTATTCGACTAGTAGAATATCCATGTGAATAAGTAAATAACCTTATTTCATTTTAGCTTTTCCATATTATGCTGAAGTTCAAGTTTAAAAGGCTTTTGTTTTAGTTATACATTGCCTTAAGTGTTTATGCTTATCTATGAAAGCTTCTGCTATATTGTTATCCTTACTGAGCATCTGAGATCACCCCTTTCAATGTCTTATTTTTCCCAGGATGTGAAGAAGTAATTTATGAATGACCTGCAGGGATAGTATGAGGGGATATGAAGATAAGATGTTGTTGTAGTTTTTTACCTTATGATGTAATGTAAGAGTTATGAATATATCTAGTGTTTCCAAGACTACTAAACTAATCGGTCTTTTGAGACTCGATCCTTTGTGATCATGCCAAAGTTATGTAATAATGCACCGACTCTGGGAAACTGGGGTCGGGGAATTACAACTATAAAGTTCTAGGGGGTTATAAGCATTAATACTTATTTTCATGAATTCCTCACTTGGTGATCTCCAAGACAAGAGGTAATGACGATGAACCCATCAATAGGATGTCTACATGTTTAATGTGTCATTGGATGTTCTTATATGTGAGTGTATGTATTATTCCTTAGACATGAGGTCATTATCATTGTGTTTAATGATTCTCATACTTAGTTTCACGGTGAAATCAGACATTTATATTTATATCAAATTAGCCTATATTAGGTGTGTCATGAGTGTTATGACATTGATTGAATAATCAAGATAATAATTTATCCCTTATAACCCTTTTATTGAGATAGATATTTCTAACCTAAAACTTATGACCATTGTGTTTATAGACAAGTTAATTTCAATAAGTCAAAGAAATATAAATTATGTATTAAGGGAAATGACACAGGAATACATCCTGCTTGATGAGATATAACTTTACAAAGAGATTATATTACATGGTAATATTTGTAGGAATATTGGCATTACTATTGTTATGACTTATCTCTTTCTCTATGGATATCATGATGTGATGTTAGATACGACTCTTGGTATGTGGTTTGGATCTACTGAAACTTAGAAATTGAATTATAGGGTCACATAATTAGTGTATCCATATTCTCTTTAAATTTAGTTTAATCTATCTATAAGAATATAATTAGTTATAATTTGTAAGCCGATTACTATTTTATTTAATATAAATCATAAATTTAATAACAAGTATTCAAATTTAGGATAACAATGTTTGAATTTATCTCAAATTTATTCATGGGTTATCCTTAGTTAGATATGTGAATATAATATATATTATTGAACAAACATAATTATTTATGATTTGTTGGTTCAATAATTTATGGGATAATTAAGGCTGAGTTAATGGGGCTAGTCTATGCAATGGATTCAATAGTTATTTATTTATTTATTTATTATATGTGATTTATTTTATATATTACTTAAAAATAGTTATTTATTTTATGAATTGATACATTAAAATATATAAACATGACATGGGGTCTGTTATTTGTTTTTAATTTTAAAGAAGGTTATTTGTGTTATATTATTTAACATAAACCCAAATATAAATATATATCTTTCCATGTCATAGTAGAAAATTATAATTTTTCTAATTTTTCCCTCAAGACTCGGAGAAAGAATCACAGATAATCCTCCATCTCTCTAGATCAAGAGTGTAAAATAAAGAGAAATAATTATATACGATCAATAAAATGTTGAAAAAAACTTTTTTTTATTATGTTAGCACCCGAGATATATGGATCAAAATTTAGAGTTTCATAGACCACATATGGATATCCCTAGAGGAATCCTTTTTTAGGTTCAAGATGCAATGACAACATCAAGTCAATCAAAGATTGAATCAATGATTGCAACGATGAGAGATAATTGAATTGAAAAAAATACCTTTGAGGTAATTTTTTAAATAATTAATTATAATTTATATGTGATTATACTATTAAGGTATTCATGTTTTTTTCATTATGTTTTGATGAATATTTTTCAAACAAAAATCATGTGTCATTGCTTATGTTGAGTATATACTTCAAGTGGTATCCGGGTGCTCACACCAAATTTTAAATTAATATTTTTATTTGATCTCGCATCCTTTCATGTTTCTCTTCTAAATTCTTTGCATGTGGTTTTTTGATTCATGTATAATAATGATGATTATCGACTTTGGATATGGGATTCATGGTCCTTCGATGGAAATTACATGAAGGTATTGAATCGATCCCCTGATTTCAGCATTGATTTTGAGACTCCCATTGATCCCACATTACACCAAAATAGGCATTTAGTGGTGGTTTAAACCATCGGTAAATCCTATATCTTCATTCATTTAGTGGTGGTTTTTTTTATTTTCATATTTTTTTAATATTTTAAATTTTTTGAAATTAATTAAATAATTAATTCTTATTTTATTTGTTATTTATTATTTATATTAATTATTAATATGCATATTCCCATGCCCATGCATGTGTGAATGTGCATGGGTGAGATTTGAACCCCCTTACAACTTGATTATTCTCCAAAGACTTTACCACTCTAGCATGATCTTCATGTGGTGAATAAATAGAACTTAATATACTTATATATATATTAATTGAAGAAACAAATAATACACAAAAAAATAGATACAAACTAAATAATTAATAATCAAACATTAATAATTAATAATTAATAAGTAATTATAAATATTTAATACTTACTAATTACTAATAAATAGATAAATATATATGAATAATAAATAAATAAAATATAAATGAATAATAAATATATATTGCAGTTAGGGGATTACCCAAGTGGTAAATGCTCCCCATAATCCAACATCAGAACCAGGTTCAAATCCGAGAGGGAGGGAATTTTCACCAGCAGGCGGTGACATAGGCATCACGTAGGCAGATAGCGATGCAGGCGGTGACGCACGCATGATGCAGGCATATGGTGACACTAGCATGATGCAGGCATGGCGCTGCACTAGGCCTTTGGGCCATGTAATGGGTTTCATTCCCACTGTACCTTTGGGTCATGTATTCAATAAATAAGGTTTGATGGGTGTGTTATCCATGGGGGGGGGGGGCTATGGACTGCCTTTCTAGGCTGTGTGTGTGGTGTGTGTGTGTTTAATGTAATTATACCCCCAAACACCTAATATATATATAACAAATAAATAAATAAATAAAATATGGTAATAAGTGGTAAATAATAAATCGTAAATAATAAGTAGTAAATAATAAATAAATAAATAATAATAATAATAAATAAATAAATAATAAATAAATAATAAATAAATAAATAATAATGAATAAACAAAAAAATAAATAATAATAAATTAATAAATAATAAATAATAAATTAATAATTAATAAATATTTAATAATTAATAAATAATGAATAAATAAATAATAAATAATGAATGAATAAATAAATAATAAATAAATAAATACATAAATAATAAATGAATACATAAATAAATAAACAATAAATAAATAAATAAATAAATAAATAATAAATATTAATTAAATAATTAATAATGAATAAATAATGAATAAATAAATAAATAATAAATAATTAATAAAGAAACAAAAAAATAAATTCATAATAAATAAATAATAAATAATAAATAAATAAATAAATAAATAATAAATAATAAATAATAAATAATAAATAATAAATCAATATTAAATAATAAATAAAAAACAAATAAATGTTGGAGTTAGTGGTCTAGAACCAACTACTTTGTACTTTATTCATTAATAAATGCCTTATCACATCTTGATTGTTCTTCTGCGTGACAATGCATGTGATAATGTCCTAAGGACAGTTGTTGCATTAATGGGTCATAACAGATCCCTGATATAATGAGAACCCGGAAGTGCCATAACACTATTCTTGAATATATATTCTATGGCCGGATGATATTATTTGAGGGATACAAATAATACAGGTCATTAGGGGTGAGGACTCATAAAACTTTGAGGCACCTTCTCATGGTGTGCACCCTTGGTAATATCCAGGAGGATATTATGAGAACGAGACCTGCCAGTAGGAAATCCACATTTCATAGTGTTATTGGATGTTCCTATCTACGGATGTGTGTATTGGTCCTTAGACTTTTAGATTATTATTAATGGGTATTACAACTCGCGCACTTAGATGTATTGAAGAAAACTGTGACGACACACTGTTCGTAGTGAGGTAGGATACGTTGGGTGCGTCACGAGTAATATTGCATTAATAGATAATGCGAGAAAGGATTTGTCCCTTCTGTTCCATAACGGAAGTAGATATCTCAGGCCCTTTGATGGAATTGATATAGCCTAAATTAATCCATGGCCATTGTAAGGTATGAGCGAGTTCAATTCCGGGAAGTCAAAGAAAGAATAATCAAGCACATGGGTTGATGGAACTAGCATGCAACCTGCTTGATTGGAGATATCGAGACAAAGGGATTATGTTACACGGTAAGCGTTCGTAGGAGGTGACACGTCATTGCGACGTTAACTTCTTTCTCTATGGGTGCCTTGACCTGTTGCTAGACACTAACCTTGGACTTTAGGCAGGCTCCGCCTAATGCCACTGAGAAAGAGGCCTAAAGGGTCACACACTAAGTGTGTCCATGTATCTCAGTTAAATATTAATTTAACAAGTTAAATAAATATTATTCCCGACTGTGGTTTAATAATTATTTAAGGATGCCTGATCGCATTTATTTCGACACTAGTTATTCGAGAGAATATATTGTGGGTGAAATAATATATATATTTATTAGCGAGTAATGCAGTTACATTTATTTAAGAAATAAATAGCCATTACTCAAGGTCTAATAAATATTGTGGAGGAAATAAATAAAATGGAAAAATAAAAGTACACGCCGTGTATATTTATATATACGTCGTGTAGTTTGTTTTTTTCGGGATTCGTGAGAAAATATTATTTATTTAATTAAATGATATTAAATGTAATATGTTGGGCGCATGTCAACTAATAATGATGGTCAACTGTCATTATTAAGACATGGGGTATTACTAGGAATTAAATGAAATGATTAAATGCTTTCAGGAAATTAATTCATTTTGTTATTCTAAGTATTATAATCCCAAATTACATTTATTCTCATTGAGGGAGATCCATTGTTGCGCACAACGGATTTTGGAAATACTTTCAAGCCAAGAGAGAATTCCCTTTCCACCAAGAACGCTTTCAAGTTACGAAAGCGAGATCCTCCACTGTATCAAGGCGGTAGAAGGCAGACATCGCAAGTGAAGGTTCTTCCATGCTAGCACCCAGAGATCCCTTCGGCGACGTCCAGAGATACATAGAGCACGTGTGGATCACCGCTAGAGGAATCCTATACTTGGATTCTACAACACAACGACGGATCACAAGATCGTGATCGGAGACTCCAACGAAGAAAGAATTCCATCGAGGTAATTCTTATGAATTAATTAAATTAATTATAACCAACATATGATGATCCTATCTCAAGGGTTCCAGGACTCTTCTTTTCTTTTTTATTCTTCATTCTATTTCGAAGATTCGGCGTTTTAAATCGCGATGGATCTCGGATTGAACGCTATTTAACGTTAAAATTAAAGTTGGGTAAACCCACCAACGCACTTCCGCTGCATCCGGAACCTACAAGTGGTATCAGATCGGGTCATATTGTTGATTATAATTATTTAGTTTTTTGTTGGTAATTTACGAATGTAATAATTTAGTTATTTCAATTCAATTTTAATCGGTCGGGAAATCTGAATATCGAGATCCGTTCCTCCTCCCTCATTTCTCATTCACCACACAGAAACCAATTTTTCTTTTAATTTTGATTAAAATAAAATAGAGGAACTCATCCAGAGGATCCAAACATTTCTGGTCGTACAACACCAGAATACACGGCATGTATTCGGAAGTACACGCCGTGTAGTCTAGGTTCAATGCATTGACTGATCCGCCAAACCAGGCCGTGTATTGGATTCTTTCTAAGAATTTAAGACACAGTGTATTGACCAGAAACAGGTGGAACACAGTTTCTGGATTACACGCCGTGTGGTCCAATGAACACGACGTGTAGTCCCTTCGGGTTAGGGTTGGGCCGTGTACCCCGTACACGGCTTGCCCGTCTGGAAACCGTGTAACGCGGAAACTACACGACGTGTGTCCCACAGAACACGCCGTGTAGTCCGAAAATTTCCGAAGTACATAAACACGCCTTGTCCCCAGGCGTGTACTTCAGATGGACGGTGAAGAAAAGTACATGTCGTGTAGTCGGAACTACACGCCATGTACTCACCCAAATTACGTAGATTTATTAAAATTTATTATTATATTATACAAACCCTTGAGACGTATACCATGGTGCAGGCATAAAGCTGAGGCACAACACATGATAGGTGTTTTATATATATGTGTTTAATTTAACATCTGCGTAATAAATGAGAATTCACTGGGTTGCCTCCAAGGTACAAGTTACGTACAAAGATAATTTTAAATGAATTTATTTATTTAAAATTATGATGGATGAGAATCTAAAGGAAATTCAGAAAAAGGATTTGAGATAAAAGGATTGATTAATTAAAGATAATTAATTTATTCGAGCGTGATTTATCTTAAAGAAGAACGATTAAAGAATTGAATGATAGTTTTATTTATGCGTAAATATCGTTGCATGTATGGATGATAATGAGCTAGACCGAGACCTTTGTATGTGAATGATTTCTTTTAATTTATTTATTTAAATTAAATTTGTTGACCTGTGAGCCATCTCCTCATTAATATGTAGGGCTTGCACGCCCAAGGATTCTTTTATGTAAAAACCCCTTTTTTCCCCTCACCTGCGTGTGAGATAAATGCATATGTAATGAATGGAGCTCCCAAGCTAGTGGAGGCGACTCAAGTTAGGAGCCAAGGTGAAACCAATCCAAGGAGATACAAAGGTGGACAGGTGGAAAGCTGTAAACACGAACTCGAAAGGTTCAAGGTGTTTCTCCCCTAGGTCTTGGGTTAGTTTATCAACCGCTAGATAAACTAACCAATAGAAAATCTCATGATCATACCATTTATTTTATTTCTGTCAGTTCCATGGTTTATTTATTGTGGGTGTGTTGTCACGATCACACAATTAATGAATTAAACGAGCATGCAAGATGGAACTAAAATAAAACCGGCTTATATGTAAATATTATCTTAGATATGGTTAATCACTTAAGTATATCCCACTTAATATTAACAAGCATGTAATCAAAGATAATAAGATGGAAATTTACGTATAAGGATAAAATCCCTCAAAAGAAATATTAAGCCGGTATAGCCTTCCATAATCTTGGTTAGAATCGAACCATAATTCAAAGTGCTTGACCAACCCTAGTTGGGGTGCTTTCAATTATCGGGGAATTCTAATTCAAGGTTTTGGGTTGACTTAACTTGGTTTGCATCAAGGGTTGACTAACACAACAAGACTTGGTGTGACCAAGAGGTAAAGGTTGAAGGAATCCAAAATAAAATGATTTCAGGATTGGGGAGTCCACTTAGTGGATCAAGGAGCTGCGAATTAATGCAGTTGGCATTTGGAATGCCTACCTAAAACCCTTAAAGTTGCTTTAACAGCCCTAGTTGGGGTAATGCGAAGGGCAATATGGATCCTTGCCACTAGAATATTCATGCAATAGAATATTCCGAATTCAATGGTGAGGGCTATTGGATTTTGATAAAATAGCGGGAGACTAATAAGTATTAATTTATTTATTTGTCTCAATTTTTGTAATAAATTACTAAACCTTTTCTCATCTTAATTTGTAGAAATGAAAAGAAAATGACTTCAAACATATCATTGCACACCATACTCGAAAAAGAAAACCTTCTCACCGGCACTAATTTCCAAGAGTGGCAGAGGCGTTTACGCGTCGTCCTTCGCCATGAAAGAAAATTGTATGTACTGGAAGAGCCTATTCCAGTTGCACCTGGGAAAGAGGCTAGTGATGAGGAATTATCTATCTACATGAAACACATGTATTATGCCACAGATGTCCAGTGTTTCATGCTATCAGCCATGTCTAATGATCTCTTGAAGCAACAAGAAAACATGGATGCGTATAACATGATGTCTCACCTTAAAGATCTCTACCAAGAGAAGCCGAGACAAGAGAAGTATGAGATCTCCAATGATTTTTTTACAACTAAGATTGGAGAGTCTGCGCCAGTTGGGACTCATGTAGTCAAGCTTATTGGCTACATTGAACACCTGGACATCTTAGGGATTAAATTCCCAGATGAGTTGCATACAGATATCATCCTATCATCACTACCCAAGACCTTCTCTAGCTTTATTGTCAACTATAACATGAGCGGTAATGAGAAGAGTCTATCGGAGCTTCTAACCTTGATTCTCCAGGTAGATAAGGACATGGGTCATGACAAACCTGCAGTCTTTATGGTGAAAAAGAAAAGGAAGGACAAGGCAAAGGGGCCAAAGACTTATAAACGGTCTGAAGCCCCCGAGCACCATCCCTCCAAGAAGGGGAAGATCCAGAGGTAGGGAAAGGAATAGGAGGTAGTGTGTTTTGCATTTGGAAAGCAGGGCCACTGGAAGAGGAACTGCACCTAGAAGCGTGGGGACGCTAAAGGTGCGTTTGTTATCGAGTGAAATCTTTCTATTTCTACACATTGGGTATTAGATACAACTTTTGGGGCTCACATCTGTATTCAAATGCAGGAACCAAGTAGATTTAGAAAGATCGCTAGAGGAGAGGCGGATCTTCGAGCTTCCAATGGCGCAAGGCTGGCTACGTTGGCTATTGGAGACTATCACCTCTCATTGCCAACTGGCATGATTTTGGTTTTACAAAACTGTTATTTTGTGCCTAGTGTTACCAAGAACATAATTCTGTATCTTGTTTGGATATGGATGGATTTATTTTCAAGTTCGGAAATAAGGGTTGTCTCTTTTATAAGAACAACGTATGTTATGATATGACACATTTGAATAATGGTTTGTATGTACTAAATTAAGAAAACCAAGTGTTGACAATCGATAACGAAACAAACTCACATGACTCATACATCACCCAGTTATGGCATCACCGCCTTGGTCATGTGAACGAGAATCGCTTGACAAAGCTCTACCAAGATGGATATTTAGACTCTACTGAGCTAAAACCACTTGATATATGTCACACTTGTTTACAAGGAAAAATGACCAAGCCACCTTTTGGTGGACAAGGTGAAAGGGCCATAGAGCTTCTAGGATTGGCACACACGGATGTGTGTGGACCATTTCCAGTAGAAGCTAGAGGTGGATATTTTTACTTCATTACTTTTACTGATGATTTGAGTAAATATGGATATGTCTACTTAATGAGGTATAAGTCAGAGTCCTTAGAGAAATTTAAGGAATTCAATAATGAAGTAGAGAATCATCTTGGTAAGAAGATAAAGAAACTTCAATCGGATCGAGGTGGAGAATATCTGAACCAAGAGTTCATCGATCTTCTACGGGAGTCTGAGATTCTATCTCCGCTCACTCCTCCTTATACACCACAGTGAAATGGTGTTAGTGAAAGGAGGAACCAAACCTTGTTGGACATGGTGATGTTGATGATGAGTCATGCAGATCTTTCATTATCCTTTTGGGGATATGCATTACAAACTGCAGCATACACATTAAACTGAGTACCAACTAAGGCGGAAAATGGAATTCCATCTGAGTTACGGAATGGAAGGAAACCCACTTTGTCGCACACATGTGTATGGGGATGCGAGGCATTTGTTAAGTCCTTCTTAGGCAACAAACTAGCACTCCGGGGCACGAAGTGTATCTTTATAGGATATCCCAAGGAAACGAAAGGATATTACGTATATAACCCTCAAGACAAGAAAGTGACTGTCGCCAGACAAGCCATCTTTCTTGAGAGGGAGCACATCCTCAAGAAGGATAGTGGCAGCAAGATTGACCTCGACGAAGTTGATGCTAAAGATACACAGGAGTTGGTACAGGAACAAGTTCCACAGGTCCCCATGGAAGAGGTTCTAGAAACACAAGTACTGCATAGGAGCACAATAGAGGTAAGGGAATCAGAGAGATTTGGTTTCCTAGTCACCGAGGATGGTGAATCATTATTTTTGGACAATGATGAACCTATCTCCTACAAGGAAGCAGTAGAAAGCTTAGAAGCTGCAAGATGGATAGAAGCTATGAATTCTGAGATGGATTCCATGTATCAAAACCATGTTTGGGTTCTGGTCGATGTGCCAGTTGATGTAAAGCCTGTTGGATGCAAAAGGGTATTCAAAAGAAAGATGGACATGGAAGGTCAAGTTAGCACCTATAAAGCAAGGCTAGTGGCTAAAGGATTCAGACAGTGTCAAGGAATTGACTATGATGAAACCTTCTCGCCAGTTTCCATGTTTAAATCCATAAGAATCATACTTGCCATAACAGCTTACCATGACTACGAGATTTGGAAAATGGATGTCAAAACAACATTCCTTAACGGGAACCTTTTGGAAGATGTCTATATGAAACAACCAGAAGGGTTTGTGACACCAGGTGAAGCCAAACGGGTTTTCAAGTTGCAGAAATCCATTTATGGGTTGAAGAAAGCATCCAAGTCATGGAACATTCGATTTGATGAAGCCATAAAGTAATTTGGTTTCATTAAGAACGAATGTGAGCCATGTGTTTATAGGCGGTTTAATGAGAATGCGGTCATTATCCTAGTAGTATATGTTGATGACATGTTGCTTATTGGAAACGATGTACCAGCCTTAAATTCACTTAAGGACTGGTTGAACAAGTGCTTCTCTATGAAAGACTTAGGTGAAGCAACCTACATTCTAGGGATCAAGATAATTTGTGAAAGATCCAAGAGGCTTCTTGGACTAAGTCAGGGTACATACATTGACTACATACTAAAGAGATTTAGTATGGAATAATCCAAGAGGGTATTGGTTCCAGTGTCACATGGCTTACATATTTCTAAGAAAATGTGTCATCAGACACAACAAGAGAAATATAGAATGAGTAAGATCCCATACGCTTCGGCTATAGGATCCATCATGTATTCCATGTTATGTACCAGGCTTGATGTTTCCTATGCACTGATCATGGTAGGAAGATATCAAGAAGATCCAGGAGACAAACATTGGACTGCTGTTAAGTCTATCCTTAAGTATCTGAGAATAACTAAGGATATGTTCCTGGTGTATGGAGGAGATGAGGAGCTTGTCATCAGAGGGTATGCTGATGCTGGTTTTCAAACAGATCAAAATGATCTAAAGTCGTAATCTGGATAATTTTTCTGTCTTAATGGAGGAGCTGTGAGCTGGAAGAGTTCAAAGCAACCAGTTGTCGCCGATTCTACAGCGGAGTCTGAGTATATAGCGGCTTCTGATGCAACCAAGGAAGCCGTCTGGATTCAGCACTTTTTCCAAGAGCTTGATGTGGTGCCTAGCAGTAAAGATCCAATTACATTGTATTGTGATAATACTACAGCGGTGGCTCTTGAAAAAGAACAAAGGTCACATCAAGGGACAAAGCATATACTCTGGAAGTATCACCTCTTGAAGGATTTCTATCGAAGGGGTGAAGTTGAAATGAGCAGAGTGTCCATGGAAGAGAACGTGGCAGACCCCATGACTAAAGGCCTATCTCAGCAGAAGCATGAATATCATGTGAGAGCTAGCCAATTAAAGGTTTTTAGTAGTTGGCTCTAGTCCAAGTGGGAGTCTGTTGGATTTGGTGGTCTAGAACCAACTACTTTGTACTTTATTCATTAATAAATTCCTTATCACATCTTGATTTTCTTCTACGTGACAATTCATGTGATAATGTCCTAAGAACAGTTGTTGCATTAATGGGTCATAGCGAATCCCTACTATGATGAGAACCCAGAAGTGCCATAACAATGTTCTTGAATATATGTTCTATGGCCGGATGATATTATTTGAGGGACACAAATAATACATGTCATTAGGGGTGAGGACTCATAAAACTTTGAGGAACCTTCTCATGGTGTGCGCCCTTGGTAATATCCAGGAGGATATTATGAGAACGAGACCTGCTAGTAGGAAATACACATTTCATAGTGTCATTGGATGTTCCTATCTTCGGACATGTGTATTGGTCCTTAGACTTTAAGATTATTATTAATGGGTATTACAACTCGGGCACTTAGATGTATTGATGAAAACTGTGACGACACACTGTTCGCAGCGAGGTAGGATATGTTGGGTGCGTCACGAGTAATATGGCATTAATAGATAATGAGAGAAAGGATTTGTCCCTTCTGTTCCATAACTAAAGTAGATATCTCAGGCCCTTTGATGGAATTGATATAGCCTAAATTAATCCATGGCCATGGTAAGGTATGGGTGATTTCAATTCTGGGAAGTCAAAGAAAGAATAATCGAGCACATGGGTTGATGGCACTAGCATGCAACCCGCTTGATTGGAGATATCGAGACAAAGGGATTATGTTACATGGTAAGCATTCGTAGAAGGTGACACTTCATTGCGGCATTAACTTCTTTCTCTATGGGTGCGTTGGCGTGTTGCTAGAGGCTAACCTTGGACTTTAGGTAGGCTCCGCCTAATGCCACTGAGAAAGAGGTCTAGAGGGTCACACACTAAGTGTGTCCATGTATCTCAGTTAAATATTAATTTAACAAGTTAAATAAATATTATTCCTGACTGTGGTTTAATAATTATTTAAGGATGCCTGATTGCATTTATTTCGAAACTAGTTATTCGAGAGAATATATTGTGGGTGAAATAATATATATATTTATTAGCGAGTAATGCAGTTACATTTATTTAAGAAATAAATATCCATTACTCAAGGTCTAATAAATATGGTGGAGGAAATAAATAAAATGGAATAATAAAAGTACACGCCGTGTATATTTATATATACACCATGTAGTTTGTTTTTTTCGGGATTCGTGAGAAAATATTGTTTATTTAATTAAATGATATTAAATGTAATATGTTGGGCGCATGTTAACTAATAATGATAGTCAACTGTCATTATTAAGACATGGGGTATTACTAAGAATTAAATGAAATGATTAAATGCCTTTTGGCAATTAATTCATTTTATTATTCTAAGTATTATAATCCCAAATTACATTTATTCTCATTGAGGGAGAGCCATTGTTGTGCACAACGGATTTTGGAAATACTCTCAAGCCAAGAGAGAATTCCCTTTCCACCAAGAATTCTTTCAAGTTACGAAAGCGAGATCCTCCACCGGATCAAGGTGGTAGAAGGCGGACATCACAAGCGAAGGTTCTTCCGTGCTAGCACCTGGAGATCCCTTCGGTGACATCCAGAGATACGTGGAGCACGTGTGGATCACCGCTAGAGGAATCCTGTACTTGGATTCTACAATGCAACGACGGATCACAAGATCATTACCGGAGACTCCAATGAAGAAAGAATTCCATCGAGGTAATTCTTATGAATTAATTAAATTAATTATAACCAACATATGATGATCCTATCTCAAGGGTTCCAGGACTCTTCTTTTCTTTTTCGTTCTTTGTTCTATTCTGAGGATTCGGCGTTTTAAATCGTGACGGATCTCAGATTGAATGTTGTTTAACGTTAAAATTAAAGTTGGGTAAACCCACCAACACGCTTCCGCTACGCCCGGAACCTACAATAAATAATAAATAATAAATAATAAATCAATAAAAAATAAATAAAAAATAAAAAATAAAAAATAAAAAATTATTTAACAGTAATTTAATAATATAAATAAATCAATAAATAATAAATCAACAATAAATAAATATTAAAATAATAAATAATAATTAATAATTAATAAAATAATAAAATAATAAAATAATAAAACAATAAATAGATATAAAATCTATAAATATATATACATATAACAAAATTTACATAAATATATATAAATACACATTTATGTTACATAATTATATGTAATCACACTCATATATATAATTTTATTTTAATATATATATATATATAAACTTAACTAAATATAAATATCTATATATATATATATTTACATATATATGATATAAAAATATATAAGCATAAATATGCATAAATATTTACAAATGTTTATAAATATACAAAAATATTCATAAATTCACATAAAAAAATATATGTAATTGATAATAGATTAACAAACGAGGGGAAGACACAATAATTGCAACACCATCAAATCAATAGGAATGTAATTATAAATATATATATGTTTATCAATACACATGCATATGTATATATTAACATTATCTACATATGTTTGTATATATATATTATTATAGTTTTACTGTAAATTCGTTTATATACTATATTTAATGATGATAATATATTTATATAAAAATAAATTTCTATATGATGTATACACACAGTATTGTTAACACACAACTACATATTTATATTTCTCAAATACACACAAAAATATTTACATATATATGTATGTATTTACATATATTAGAATATACACATAAAAAATTTAGCGGTGGTTTTCAAAACTATCATGAGAAAACACTACTAAATATGTTTTTTCCTATAGTTCCATATGGTTAGGGTTACCTGGTTTGCTGCTATACTTATTTAAACAAGGTACCCTTTTTTCAATTGCTAGTTTAATTGGGCAGCCCCTCAAATTAGACTTTTCTACTCAAAATATCTCCCAACCTTCCATTGCTAGAGTCTATGTAGAAATTGATACATCTCAACCTCTACCACCCCATATTTGGATACAAAATGGGAAAATTGGATTCTTTTAGGTGGTTTTCTTTGAAAGACTTCTAGATTATTGCAGTAAATTCTTTATGATTGAACATTCCAGAAAGGAATGTAGAATCATGCCTTATGGTATATGGATGAGCCCGTAAAGAGCTATGCAGCGCTAGGTTTCCCCTCACCACCGCCTTCCTCTCCCCTATCCCCGGTAGTCCTGTCTTCCCCTCAGCAATCCTCTCAGTGCGCTTGCAATGTGGTTTCTCCCTGTGGTGGTGTCGCACAGACTCGTTTTCACCCTCGGTGTACAACATCGTTGCTTGGACTTCATTATACTATATCCTGAAGTTTCGGCTAGGGTTTCTCAAGGAGGAGTGATACAGACCAGGGTGCAGGTTTCAGATGCAGCAATTTGGGGGTGTCGTTGCTTTTTGCAATGTCTAAGAGCGCTTTTGGTAGATCTGGTCTTCAGGTGCGGTTCTAAAGGCGGCGATGGGGTGTGTTTCTTGACTCCTAAAGGTTTTTGTTCGTTGAGGTGATGATTTTTCCCAGGATAGTGGTTCTGATTTGGTGGTTTGGCGACAAACTGGGTCCTTCTTCGGGTGACATCTTAGTTTCTGATGTTTTTTGTTTTTAATAATTTGGTGTGCGATGATGAAGGCGATGATTTTATGGTTTTTTGTTCAGATGGGTTGCTTTCTTGGTGCTTCTATCATGGATGAAGTTTCGTTTCTGTTTTCTGTTCTAGATTGATTTTGCGATGGTTTCATCTTGTGGTTTGTTTGGTTTGAATCCGTGATGTTGCTTATTTGGCCTGTGGAGCGGGTGGTGATTTTTGTGGATGGTTCTTTGTTTTGACGGTCTGCTCCAGGAGGTTCGTCGGTGAGGAAGTGTCTTCTCCTGGGCCATCTCTGGCGGGGTGGTGACCATAACAACAATGACGATGGTGGGTTTTTGTGTGTCGACGACGACGATGATGATGTATTTCCTCAATGATGACAATGGATTCCGATTGGCCGATGGTGACGAGCCGCTGATGTCGATGATGGCAGTGACGTGATGATGGTTCGACGGTGACAGTGATGGAACGATTTGGCCGGCGATGTGATGATGGAATCCTGGTGATGTGGATTACCTCGATGTAGGGTTTCTCGGGCGGAACGATTTACCCGCGTTGTGAGGTTTTCAATTGGAAAATTTGAATTTTAAAATTTGAATGTGGCTTTTGGTTTGAATCGTGTAAGAAGGTGATGTTCAAGTTAGGTTTCTGGTCTTTGTGAGGTTCCCACTCACCCAAAAGTGGTATTTTGAAAATTAAAAAAGGATTATGGATGCCTTATGGTATATTCCCCTTTACACGATACAACTTCATTTGGTTTGAGAAAGGAGAGCATAAGGGGATGGTTGGTACTTCATCTGAACATCCTAGGGATCCTATTAATAAGGATGATAATCAGAACCAGGTCGGGCCTTATAAAGCTCATCTCTCTCCTATATATTTCTCTGGAGTTGTGGATGTTGTTCATAATGCTCAATTTTTCAATGAGGATAAAGTGAATCTTAACAATCCTAATCCACTTTCTTTTGAAATCACTGGTGTTGCTCATCTCTCGCAATAGGAGGACAAGAGTGTGTACTCTAATTATAGTTAATTTTTCATAATGCTTATGAGAAAGCTTGTCAGACTGAGGATGCTTACTTGAAGTTGAGTGATAGGAAAGGTAAAAAACCAATGGTTGATTCAGATGACTATATTACTTTTAATCCCAGGAAGACTAAAAAATGTAAAGATTAATATAACATCGAGAGAACAATTGTTACTAGATCCTTAGAGGCTTCTAGGAATGAAAGTACATATATTCCCCCATAGCCAGTGGTTTCTAATAATCTTATTACATCCTCTGGTGAAGATATGAAAGACATTAATAGTGATGAAGAATCTGACCTTACTATGAGAGAAGCATATCAATTTGAGGTGGAATTGAGGGGAGAAATGGATTCATAACTTGATTAGAAAGCTGAAATTGTATTCCAAAGATACAAGGATAGTGAAATTAATACAGAGAGTTACCTTCAGATCAGAAATCAAATGGTCATTAATATGGTAGAGGAATTTACATGAAATACTGATTTTAATTTCAGGGATATTCTATGGAAATGATTCCTTTTTGTTTCCCCCTATTTGAAAAATTCTTTCTTGAAATTTCAATGATGTTTAGATGGATCTCTTCTTGGTAATTATAAACATGAATCTGATTTATGATGATTTCTAAGCTATGAATTGTGTAGACTGATTCAATAATTATTGGGTCCAAATGATGAAATATGTTTAGATTTATGGATTATTTTGAGGATTCTTGTTAGGTTTTTG
The DNA here is from genome assembly GCA_963277665.1 of Viscum album. NCBI lineage: Eukaryota > Viridiplantae > Streptophyta > Magnoliopsida > Santalales > Viscaceae > Viscum > Viscum album. The sequence goes on from OY728125.1 coordinate 255,039, forward strand.
TATCTAAAATTTGTATGGTAGTTGTTTTTGGATTTTTTCCCTATCATGTTTCTTTTTCATTTGGGAAATCCCATGAGAGCATGTATACATATTCTTATGTCTTTCTGGTGGCTTTTCTTCTCTCTATTTTTGGTTTTATTCACCTTGTTATTTGACTAGTGTTCATATTTCATGGAATATTTTGTTGGATGATGAATTAGTTTTTCTTTCATTCTCAACTTTGTGTTTTTGGGGTGTGCTTTCTACTTTGTTGTTGATGCTATTGAAAGATTTTGATTTCTGTTATGATGGATTAAAAGGAATCTTCATTATCTTGTACACCTTGACTCTTGATCATGACTAAATGAATCTGTATAAGACTATCATTTACAGCACCTCATTTCCTATATATGGTGGATTAAATTTGAATGATTATTTACTCTTTATTCACTTGTCATGACTGTCTGATAGGTTTTTAGAGGATTTTAGTTGAAGTGTTTTTCTATCAAAAATGAAGAAAGTATGTTCTTCATTTATGATAGTCATGTGATGATTTATAACTAATGATGAAGAATATTGAAGGAAGATATTATAAGATGGTTTATGTACCTATTTTCTTTTGACGATGTGTCTTCTGAAGGTCATAGATTAATGATGTGTACATTTTGAGTTGTTGCCTTCTTTAAATGTGATGTTTTCTGGGATGATGGAAAGCTGTATTCTGACATCCTCTGACTTGTACTGAATTTGTGGCTAGAACTTTAGGTATTATTTTTTTCTCAGTTTGAAGAGTTTTTATATAAACCCAAATGGTAGTTATTTGTTGATTATTTTATATAGATTACATAGAATTTCCAGATATGGATTGAAGCCGGGTTGGACAAGTCTTAATGGCCACCCAGGTCTGATGAACCAGTGTTGCTGAGATACTGTAACACATGATTGTAAATGCTTATATGTGAAGCCAGAGCATCGTGGTATGTTAATGAGAACATGATGATGGTGGTAGATGGATTTAGTGAAGGAAGTTTGTTTAATCCTTTGATCATGAGATCCATTATTTAGTCATTTTCAGTGTGTTTTATCTATACTGATGAACTTCGACTTGAAGGAACTTCACTTAATACTAATGAGTTCTTCATTGGGTATTCTTCTATTACATTTATTTCATATTCAATAAATCTTATGTTGGGTAAAGATCATTTCACGTCGTGTATAAAATTTGTATCCTTTTATTTTAATAAATTTTTGGAAAGTGTGAGTTGGGTTTCTAATTCACGCTTCAAGACTATAGCATCCTGCCTTTTTTGTCACATAAACTTTCATTACATTATACAAAACTGAGGATCTTTAAGGGTTAGTGTCTTGGAAACCAGGAACTTAATACATGAAACAAAAAAAATTCTTCATAAACACTTGAAAGGATTCTCCTTATGTTCATCCTAGGTTCATTACTGCATCTCATAACCTGGGGACATACATCAAAAGAAAGGGTGAGCAGAAGGCCCAGTAAGGGAAACAAGGGGAAACATTTAACATGTAAACTTGAGATACATCAACAATGTCATGAAAAAGAACTTTAAGGCATGAGAAAGAAATCACGAGGCATATCATAATAAAAATAACATTTTTCATAACTTTAAGATGTGGATACATCATTTAACATAGACAATCATGAACATATCACCAAGGTCCATCCCCAAGGTGTTATTTGAAAATTACCAAGGTTATTCACCAAGATATCATGAAAATTGTAATCTCTAGTGGTTACATCATTACCCAATGCATTGGAGCGCTATCAGGACGCACCCTTAAATTTGCCCTTATTATCATGTGAGACACATATATCATCATTAATAATTTCATAAACAACCCATATAGCATAAAATAAATGAGTTTCATTTCATAATCATAACGTTTTAAAAACTGCTTTAAAGACATGATCTTTATGTCACTTTAAACCCACGGAAAGGGAAAGCGGGTCTCATGTATGTAAATCTCAGAATTCAAAATAGAAAATTTTGGTATATATGTGAATACCCATTTAGAAGAAAGATATTTGAGTATTCAGTTAATAAAATGAAAGAACTTTAGGAAAAGAGAGATACATTTTGAGACGAAAATTCTGCAGCATAACGACTATGTTACAGGGTTTTAGAAAACATTGAAAAGAGAAGGGACATGGATCAAACATTCATAAATGACCCATAAAATAGTATAGGGACAGAATATAAGGGATTTAAGAACATGGTAATGAAATTTGAAAATATAACATATGAAATGAAGAACATGAAAGGAAGACAAAAATAAGATTTCTCTTATGAAAATTCGACAGCCTAACGGCGTCACATAAACTTCAACCAAAAATGAATTAATGAGATCAAATAGGGTATTTCATCATATGAAAATAAAATATCAGTATGATATATATATATATCATACCCCAACATAATAAAAATGAACTTTCAAGACTTGACATGGAATTAGAACTTTGAAAAAGGAGAAAGGTGAAAGAACCACTTAAAAATTCGGCAGCGTAATGGCTCCACTTAAAAACTTCAAAATACTGAATTAAAAGAGATAAAATGGGGTCTCTCATCATATGATCATAAGATATTAGTATGATAGATATAGAGATCATACCCCAACATAATAAAAAGGAACTTGAAAGACTTGACATGAAAGTAGAACTTCAAAATGAGAAGGGTGAAAGAACAACTTAAAAATTCGGCAGCCTAACAAAATTTCATAAAATGAAATGATGAGAGTAAGAGGGGGTCTCTCATCCTATGAACATAAAAAGGACAGTATAATTAATATAAAATAACATCCTCCAACATAAGAACATGTAGCATAAAATAAATGACATAAAAGAGATCACTTGAAAAGAAAGAGAGGGGGTCAGATCCCTTACCTTAAAACGTAACTCTTAAAACTCAAAGGTTGGGACCTTGAAGGCTTGGGGGCACCTTGGGAGGACTCCTTGGGAGTTAAGGAGACCAGAACTTCGTTTAGAATGATTTTGGAGTCCAAAGGATGAGAGAATCGCTTGGAATTTATAGGGAAAGTGAGGGGACAAGGCATTAATGGCCAAGGGACACCTCATAAGTGGGTTTGTCAAAACCATGTGCTCTCCCATGCTATTTCCCATTAAGTTAGGCCACATGGGGCCCCCCATACAATAATTCATCACCTTTCATCGGCCAACCAATAAAATATCTCATGACATCATCATGACACAGTTATGATGTCATTAAACATACCGAAACCCTAAAACTGTATTTTTACTATTCACTGAAAATTCAACTTTCTCAGAAAAATCCCAAAATTTCACCTTAACCAAATATTAATGCCCTGATTTCAAAAATAAACTCCATTTTATAAAAATAATTTTCTAAATATTTTTAATTTAATTTTTAAATAAATACACTATTCCCCGAAAATTCATTTTTTCAAAAAAAACCCCAAAAAATTACCTTCACATAATATCGATGCTCTGAGTTCAAAAATGAAATCCATTTTATAAAAATAATTTTCTAAATATTTTTAATTTAATTTTTAATTAAAAAAACACTTTTCACCCGAAAAAACTAATACTTGAATAATAATTTATGAAACCGTTATTTAACCATTTTATTGAATCACATTACTTAATCAAGGTGCCTAGATTATTTTAATACTTTCTTTAAGTGAGATTACTAATCCATTTGGACACATTACTAATCCTAATCATAAAATCACTATTCATAATTTACTATTCATAAAAAATCAAGTTGATCTTATTAGACTCTAAATTTCGTACTGAACATAAATTTAGAAGACCATTTTTTGAAAATCATTACACATTTTTAATTATTTAAGGTTTACATAAACATTTTTTAAAATTATTTTTCTAAAATTCATAAAAAATATGTATACTCTATTTATCCGGTCATTTGAAAAGTCATAAACATCATCATAAGAAGAAATCACAATTTTTATTTAAAACAAAGGATTACACAAGGCAGTTACGGTCTCCTTACATAGCCCCTTATCACACCAGCATAGGACCTAAGTGTAAGGTGTGCTAAGGTGAGAGAATCCGAGGGAGGCTCGACCAACATCGCACGAGTAGTAATTTCTATCAGTTTGAACTTCTCGCGAAGGTGATTCTGTTCTAGCTTCACACGATGAAGTTCGGCTTGGGTTTGGTCCATAGCAAAGCCCATTGGTGCTACCTCCTTCCCAAGTTCCGTTAGATGGGCTTCGATCGGTCCAAGACTACTGGGTGAGGCCATCGAATCTTCTTTCTATATTAAGTAACCAAGGTCACTTGTATTTAGAGACAAAAGTCGCAACATTCAGTTTTCAACGGTCATACTGACTAACTGTCATATAATAGTCAAAACCCAACTGTCTCTTTTTTATTATACTCATGTTATCAAACGAAACAGTTTTGTTGAGTATGAAAAATAAAATAACACACAAAATTAGGAAACAAGATTTATTCAAAATTTCGGGTCGTTACAATCTTCCCCCCTTAAGAAATTGCATCCTTGCAATTTTTAAAAATGGGTTTTGAAATTTTATTGAAAGTCCCACATTGGAAAATGAGTCAGTAAAACTATTACTTTAAAATAAAGGAAGGGATGTACAAAGGCCACCCAAGTTAACCCATACTAGGATTCCATGTAGGAAAACATGGATATGGAAGAATAACAAAGGGTCAAGTTCTGGGGGAGAGTGATAGAAAATAAGATTATGAGAAAGTTAACCATAAGAAAATCCGAAACTTATGATGTGTGTAAACAGTCTTTGATTACCTAGTAGGAAACGTAAACCAACAACGTTTTTGTTTTACGTTCCTTTTCATAATTTTGTGGAATTCATTTACTACATAGAACAAAAACATAAGAAAAAATACCTACCTTCAAGTAGAGTTTCATCCTTTAATAAGTCTCTACCAAAACTAATCTTTTCTCCAAATGATGAGAATACAAAAACACTTGGTCTCATCAAAAGCACAAGAATCATCTTCTAGAGAATCACATAATACACAAAAGATTAACTATCTATTTCTTCTATCTTTAAACATTATCCAAAAAACAGAAAGGTTAAGGTAAAACAAATCTTCAAAAATAAAGAATCCCATAGGAATGGAAACTACTTTTAAATATTAAAAGTTACATGGTACTACCCAAAGTTCATCATAGACCATTCCATAAATAACAGTCCTTAAAAATCCTCAAAATAAACCAAACTAAGATTGAATCCCAAATACAAGAAGGATTTGATAACATATTCTTCCAAGGTAAACTTTATCATTCATCTCCAAAAAACATCAACCACTCCTAACATCTTATAACAAAAGTAACTAACCTAAACATATTTACCCCAAGATAGGTTAATCATTTCCATAAGTAACCTAAATTACTATAAGTCCGCCTTAAATTCATTGATTATTCAAAATATAAGTCAACCTTTACTCCTCAAATAAAATACCATAGTAATCTATTTACCTCGATCAAATAGGGTTCCCAAAATAGTGAACGTCTTCCAAAATAATAATAATCTTTTAATCCCCTAATCATCTCTGTCATATTAATACGGAAATCATCACATTTCCTATCACATTGGTTGTTGGGACACGTTCTTCCATTTCCTACCATTAACTAAGAAATGAAAGTACAATTAGGGGCTTAAATACTTATCCAATAATCATTAAAAGGAAACTTAAAGCATAGAAGGATAAACTTGTAGAAGAAAAGTATACCCTAACTTGTGATCCCCTAGGTTCCAAACTAGGTTATCCATGATCATATATTCTTATGTGAATCTTTATTTTATTTTATCTTTGTTCCTTTAATAATGGTTCATACTAAGCTTATGAATTTACAAAAGCATATCCCCCGGGAGTGTCGTAACCAAGAGTGCAGCAAGGCCCGTTGTCGTGTACCAGTTCCCGTTCGAGTCTAGCTCAAAGCAGTATTTTTGGGTTTTACCCCTATGTACATCTGTTCCAGAGCCACCTCTACCTGCTCGTATCCAGGCAAGGATGTATTTGCTTGGCAACCCCTTACTCAATACTCACCAAAATACCAGGAATATTTCCTATATTTAAACTTTTCTATAGGGTTCATCCTAAAGTTTTCATATACTAATTTCCACAAATAACTAAACCTCCCTTTGATACCAACTATAGAATCCCGCCTTTTTTGTCACATAAACATTCATTACATTATACAAAACTGAGGATCTTTAAGGTTTAGTGTCTTGGAAACCAGAAACTTAATACATGAAACAAAAAAAAAACATTCTTATTAAACACTTGAAAGGCTTATCCTTATGTTCATCCTAGGTTCATTACTGCATCTCATAACCTGGGGACATATATCAAAAGAAAGGGTGAGCAGAAGGCCCAGTAAGGGAAACAAGGGGAAACATTTAACATGTGAATTTGAGATACATCAATAATGTCATGAAAAAGAACTTTAAGGCATGAGAAAGAAATCATGAGGCATATCATAATAAAAATAACATTTTTCATAACTTTAAGATGTGGCTACATCATTTAACATATACAATCATGAACATATCACCAAGGTCCATCCCCAAGGTGTCATTTGAAAATTACCAAGGTTATTCACCAAGATATCGTGAAAATTGTAATCTCTAGTGGTTACATCATTACCCAATGCAATGGAGCGCTATCAGGGCACACCCTTAAATTTTCCTTTATTATCATGTGAGCCAAATATATCATCATCAATAATTTCATAAACAACCCATATAGCATTAAAGAAATGGGTTTCATTTCATAATCATAACGTTTTAAAAACTGCTTTAAAGACATGATCTTTATGTCACTTTAAACCCACAGAAAGGGAAAGCGGGTATCATGTATGTAAATCCCAGACTTTAAAATAGAACATTTTGGTATATATGTGAATACCCATTTATAAGAAATAGCTTTGAGTATTCACTTAATAAAATGAATGAACTTTAGAAAAAGAGAGAGACATTTTGAGAAGAAAATTCTGCAGCATAACGACTATGTTACAGGGTTTTAGAAAACATTGAAAAGAGAGGGGACATGGGTCAAACATTCATAAATGAGCCATAAAATAGTATAGGGAAAGAATATAAGGGATTTAATAACATGGTAATGAAATTTGAAAATATACCATATGAAATGAAGAACATGAAAGGAAGACAAAAATAAGATTTCTCTTATGAAAATTCGGCAGCCTAATGGCGTCACATAAACTTCAACCAAAAATGAATTGATGAGATCAAATAGGGTCTCTCATCATATGAAGATAAAATATTAGTATGATAGATATAGATATCGTACCCCAAAATAATAAAAAATAACTTTCAAGACTTGACATGGAATTAGAACTTTGAAAAAGGAGAAAGGTGAAAGAACCACTTAAAAATTCGGCAGCCTAACGACGCCACTTAAAACTTCAAAATACTGAATTTGAAGAGATAAAATGGGGTCTCTCATCATATGATCATAAAAGATCAGTATGATAGATCTATATATCATACCCCAACATAATAAAAAGGAACTTGAAAGACTTGACATGAAAGTAGAACTTCAAAATGAGAAGGGTGAAAGAACAACTTAAAAATTCGGCAGCCTAACGACGCCACTTAAACTTTCATAAAATGAAATGATGAGAGTAAGAGGGGGTATCTCATCATATGAACATAAAAAGTACAGTATAATTAATATAAAAGAACATCATCCAACATAAGAACATGGAGCATAAAATAAATGACATAAAAGAGATCACTTGAAAAGAAAGAGAGGGGGTCAGATCCTTTACCTTAAAAGGTAACTCTTAAAACTCAATGGTTGAGATCTTGAGGGATTGGGGGCACCTTGGGAGGTAAGGAGACCAGAACTTCTTTGAGAATGATTTTGGTGTCCAAAGGATGAGAGAATGGCTTGGTATCTATAGGGAAAGTGAGGGGACAAGACATTAATGGCCAAGAGACACCTCATAAGTGGGTTTCTCAAAACCATGTGCTCTCCCATGATATTTCCCATGAAGTTAGGACACATGGGGCCCCCCATACAATAATTCATCACCTTTGGTCGTCCAACCCATAAAATATCTCATGACATCATCATGACACAGTTATGATGTCATTAAACATACCGAAACCCTAAAACTGTATTTTTACTATTCACTAAAAATTCAACTTTCTCAGAAAAATCCCAAAATTTCACCTTAACCAAATATCAATGCTCTTATTTCAAAAATGAACTCCATTTTATAAAAATAATTTTCTAAATATTTTTAATTTAATTTTTAAATAAATACACTATTCACTGAAAATTCATTTTTTCAGAAAAACCCCAAAAATTACCTTAACATAATATCGATGCTCTAAGTTCAAAAATGAAATCCATTTTATAAAAATAATTTTCTAAATATTTTTAATTTAATTTTTAATTAAAAAAACACTATTCACCTGAAAAAACTAATACTTGAATAATAATTTATGAAACCGTTATTTAACCATTTTATTGAATCACATTACTTAATCAAGGTGCCTAGATTATTTTAATACTTTCTTTAAGTGAGATTACTAATCCATTTGGACACATTACTAATCCTAATCATAAAATTACTATTCATAATTTACTATTCATAAAAAATCAAGTTGATCTTATTAGACTCTAAATTTTGTACTGAACATAATTGTAGAAGACCATTTTTTGAAAATCATTACACTTTTTTAATTATTTAAGGTTTACATAAACATTTTTTAAAATATATTTTTCTAAAATTCATCAAAAATATGCATACTCTATTTATCCAGTCATTTGAAAAGTCATAAACATCATCATAAGAAGAAATCCCAATTTTTATTTAAAACAAAGGATTACACAAGGCAGTTATGGTCTCCTTACATATCCCCTTATCATACCAGCATAGGACCTAAGTGTAAGGTGTGCTAAGGTGAAGGAATCTGAGGGAGGCTCGACCAACATCGCACGAGTAGTAATTTCTATCAGTTTGAACTTCTCGCGAAGGCGATTCCATTCTAGCTTCACACGATGAAGTTCGGCTTGGGTTTGGTCCATAGCAAAGCCCATTGGTGCTACCTCCTTCCCAAGTTCCATTAGATGGGCTTCGATCGGTCCAAGACTACTGGGTGAGGCCATTGAATCTCCTTTCTATATTAATTAACCAAGGTCACTTGTATTTAGAGACAAAAGTCACAACATTTAGTTTTCAACGGTCATACTGACTAACTGTCATATAATAGTCAAAACACAACTGTCTCTTTTTTATTATACTCATGTTATCAAACGAAACAGTTTTGTTTAGTATGAAAAATAAAATAACACACAAAATTATGAAACAAGATTTATTCAAAATTTCAGGTCGTTACAAAGCCATTCTCTTACTGAGTTACCCCTTTACTCTTATTTTATATATTTTTCTATATATGCATATATTTATGTGAGTATGTATTCATGTATTAATGTACATATGTTTACATGCATGCATAATGATTTAATACAGACACATGTTTTAAAAAATAAAAGGGGATAAAGTGTTGTTGGATTCAAGTTCCAATTACTCATAAATATCTCATCCAATAAGTAGTATCTTAATAAAATTATATGACCTAATGATTGATGCATCATATAAAAGAGTTTCAATAAAAAAATATCTCCATATAGAATTTTATATTAAAAATACTAAATTATTGTTTAAATGGAAAGAATTGAAATTTTCATGAGATTTTAAAATACAAGATCAAATTCAAAAATTACATTAAATGGTATCATTTGAATTTTATGTGGGAAAATTTTATTTATAATTTTCAATTACATATTCATAAAAAAATAATTTACTACCCCCACACTTACAATTTCATTCTCCTAAAAAATCAATATGAAAATCAGTTAGATGAAATAATGTGAGTGTTTAAATTATAAAACTTGCACACATTGCATATTTTAACTTGATTATAATAGTTAATTGAGTGAGATAAAATTGAAATTAATAGAAAGAAAATCATTATGTCTCATATGTTTCATGTAATAAAATTCAATCATATTGAAAACTATTCAATTATTTAAATTAAATCAAAACAAAATCCATAGAAACATAAATTCTTGAGTGTTTGTGTGAACATCACCTCTAAGTTGTCATTTATAAACCAATTGTTATCCCATACGAATCCGTATGAAGGTTTTTGAACAAAAAATTTGAGTCATAATTATTATTTTTCATTACCATTTGTATATATTATTTCCACCTGATGGGTTTGGTTGGATCATATCATGTTCAATATAGTGGAAGAAACCCATTTGATTGTCCGATCTATCATCTCGAACCAACATGAAGTTAAGAACAAAATAAAAAAAGTTGTGCCTCTATCATCGAACACTCAATCTCTACTAATCAATATGGATCATATTTCAAGTAAATCAATAATCAATAATCGAAAATCTCTCACCTCCATAGGGATATACATTTTTTATTAGAATCCTTGTATGATATGATAGGATCCTTTAAACTCCAAGAGGTGTGATATCACCTTATTCGATAAAGACACAAAGAGAACTAGACTATAAGATAGATTCGACTATGGAATGACTGAATTGTAATCACCCAACAGAAGGATCCCTATCCTTTATATATTATCCTTTCATTAATTGAAGGGAGTTGAGGGTTGAATTCCAACTCTTGGTATCCATAACACATTCCCATTGGGGTATAATTGTTTGAATATTTAAAACAATTATTGTATGTTTGTGAATCCATAAATGCACCATCTCAATGATCCATAATTGAAGGAAAATGAGAAAAATATGTGGTAGTATCCATGAATCCATATCATAATCCCATCATATGATATGATAGAGGAAACTCAAACCCTTTATGACATAACCAGATCACATCCTATGATATACATCATATGCATATCTAGGTATATAATATAGAATAATCGTAAAATATGATTGGTTTGATATTGGTTTATATAAAAAATATCCAACTTGTACTAAAATATCATAAGGATTTTATGTATAACTTCATAACTCTTTTGGATACAATTTATCAAACTCTCTTAATTTCAGAACAAACACTTTATGAAATATTTAATCATTATTCAAAAGCCTAACCATATGACCCTATAGGTATTTTTATCAATAAAAACAAATATGAAATCTTAATTTCATTTCCACTCAATCTAAAAAGTGGTTTGGTGAGATCTCGATCAAACATACTCATTTCTCTATATGAACATGTCCAACACAAGATGTATTATATACTTCATAGATATACCTATATAATTCCTTTGTCTATGAAACCGAGTGACCACTATACATGTAAAATGTAAACCTATTATCGACTAACTCATACATTCATAATTCTCCTAAATAGATTGACCAGTATGAATGAATACATCACATTCTATCCATCTAAGTAGCTAAGAACATCACATCTCACTTAACTAACCATGACCATTCATTTACACTATTTAATTAAATTTTGTTCCCATATGTATTTATTATCATATGAGTGGAGAAATCCCATCTTTGTTAAGTTCCAACTGGCAACATGATCAATAATATACCCAACCACCTCCCTGATTATCTTAGCATCAAGGCTTTCATAAGAATGGTTTCAAAATATGAAGGTTCTCATGCTAGGTATCTTTCTAAAATCAGGTAATGGGGATTCATAGTAAGCATACACCCTTAGTATATCAATGATTTTATGATATTCCATGTGATATACTTTAGTGGGTCAGTCCAGATAATAAGCCTTGACTTATTATCTCATAATTCCATTTTTTTATCGATTATGACTTTTTATATCGAATGTCATATTATACTCAAGTTAATCATAAAATATCATCACAACCCATAGTACTCCATTATAATCATCTATTAGGGACAACTCAAAGTCAAACTATAATGGGATATTGTCATTCCACTATTCATGTAATAAAAATGCAGTGCACATGAATGAATTATAAATGAATATTTCCATGATTATAAAACCATGATACATTTTACAACCATCACATCTAATATTTCATGTATATAATACAAATAGATTCAACATGAACCTCGTACTTTTTCTATGCCAATGTATTTGTCAAAGGATATACTATATTCTTGTCTGCAAGAACCCAATTTATATATACATCACCCCTCTCAACAATCTCTTGAATGAGCAGGAATATTTTGAGGATGTGTTTGGTTATTTGGTATGATAAGGGTTCATTGTTCTGATCAATAAATCTATTATTTTCATCAATTGATCCCATGATACTTGGTGTATAATCCCCGACTCCCCCAACCTAGAGTTAATTTCTACTTTATTACATTGGCATAAGATACAAGAGATCCCATCACTAAGGATCAATCATTTTCGAAGTATTAGAAATCTAGATACATACATGACTTTCATATTACATTGAAAATTAAAAAACATAGCATGAAAAACTTTCTTACATCCTTGAAAATCAATCAAAGATTCCTTATTCTTATCACAAGGAGATGAAAATAAAATAAAGGGGTGAGATCTGATGCCCAGTAAGGGTAGTGTACAATGGAATATATCATGAGTAAATAATACATAATCAATAAGAAAAGGTTGATAATAAAAACACATTACATTTAGTTTGCAACTTGAGCTCAAAATATTTCCATGGATAATATCAACATAACAATCAACTAGATAAAAATAACTGAATTCTCAAGGAAATAAATGCATAATGTTAAACATTCATGATCTTTTCATTAAGTCCTTGTGCTAACGCATCAAAAATATTACCACCAAAACCTTGTGTTAAGAAATCATACATATTTTCAAGGAATCATTCCATGGATGTGGGAAAATATGTTTATGTAGTATATGTTAGAAGGAAAATTCCTTTCATACTTTGGAAAATATAAAAAACAGCTTGCTCAGAAAAATTTAAAAATAGCCTTTTAAACCTTTTTTTAAAAAGTAAAATTTATCAGAAAAATACCTTTACCAATAATTTAAAAGTATATAAATACTTAAATAAAATAATTTGAATAATATGTATATGGAAGAGAAATATTTCTGATTGAAAAAGATAAATATGGTTGATTTTTTTATAAATAATCATTAAATTGTTTTGAGCATAAAAGAGAGGAAAATTAAGAATAAAACATGGAAATAATATAAATACATATAAGAAATTAAAATAAATGGGTTTTGAGAAATAATTAGTAAATAATTATTTTAATGAAAATTTAAACACAAACAATTTGAATAAGAGTAAGATTTTAAAATAAATCCGTAATACATTCATAACTTTTAAATAAAACCCCATTAAAATATAAAAATTAAATTGAAAATTTAAATACCATGAATAAAGATAAATTCATGATGTAAAATGTAAAATGGGGTATTATATATACCATATAAAATAAATTAGGTGCATAATATAAAATATGTATCTATAGAGTAAAATTGAAATGAAAGACCCTTACCTTGGATTCATTCTTGGCCATACATGTTATATCCTCCTAAATAATCAATTTAAAATTTTAAAATAATTTATTAAGAAATTATTTCATCTATATTCCATTTTTTAATTTCCTTTTATAATAATTTTTCATCCATTGATTGTATAGTTCTTTCTTATGTTGACCTCTTAAAGCTGTTCAGCAAATTTTTCCAACACTAATTTAGTATGTTGACTATAGTAAAGGGTTTTATAAAATGGTTCCATAAACTCCAAAATTTTAAAAATTTAATGAATATAATTTTCTTCATTATATTAAATTTTATAAATATCTATGTAAGGTTGTAATTAAAAACAAAATACATCGTTCAGGGATGTGGTAATTTACACGTATATAGGATGATGTTTTTATTTACTTAATGGTTAGAAAGGAAAGAAAGTATATAATGATTAATATTTATTTAATTATATATATATTTAGTAAATATATCCCTATAATCAAGCATGTAAATAGTAAATTCAAAATGAATCACATCACTTTGTGGAGGTGGTTGTTCACACTTACGCATGAGTGACATTATAATTTTCCAATAGATGGGAGGGTAAATGTAGAGACCCAAAGCTTGACGTACATGGAAATTACATTACTTTTGAGGAATAATTAATACATAAAAAAAACAAACACCGAAGGACTGTAATAGTTTAGTGTCTTTGGAAACCTGGAATATAATATCTAATTGTGGTGAAAGATCTTCAACATCTCCCATAAAGATCTTCCCCTTTTGTTTTCTTACCTAAAACCTTTCTTTAAATCCTGGGGAAAAGAAAACATATAAAGGGTGAGCTCAAATGCTCAGTAAGGGTAAGCATGGATAAAATAAAACAAACCATATAAATTTCAACATAAAAACATGAACATAATGTTTAAACATCGAAATATTGAGCAATGACATAAAACATGGCTGTAACGAACCGAATCCAGAGCCCCTCCCCTGGTGCCCCGTACCCGGTTCTCCACATGACCTCAAACACGTTTCCCCAAACGCTAGAGGCTTCTGACTAGAAATGAGGGCCTTGGTGAGTCGGTGGGGAAACTATGACCTCATTCGGTAAAGCATTCAGTGGAAAAACAACCTGACACAATAGCTGAAACAATCAATATCATACAACAATTGAAGTGAACAACGGAAGCAATGGATACATAATAATGATGCAACATGGTACACATGTTTATGAAAAGCAGTAAACAAACCAACATGCTGAAGTACAACTGAAAACAAAGTGCAAAAGAAAACAAAGCAAACTCCTTAGCATCGCAAGCCTCGGCTCAGTCCCATGCTCTCCAGCTCCAGTGAATCAAGAACCCGAAGTAGAAGGGCACTTGCCCTTAACTATACCTGCAGCAACATAGTCTGCTTGGGCCCAAAAGAATGGCCCAAACAGGGTGTGAGATACAATCCCAGTAGGACATCACCCAAAGATCTATGCCTAACAGTCAATGAATACATGGAAGTAATAAAACAAGAAGCAGTAAACAGGAACACAAGCAGCTACAATCTACAGTTCTAACAAAAGAAGTACACAACTAAACAGCCAGCAACAATAAGGAAAAAGGTAACCCTCTAGGTAGCTCTCATAGCCTAACCCCTATGGTTCAACCTATAAGTACTAGCAACCCTCTAGGAGGCCCACACAGTCTCACCCCTCTGGTTTAGCTACAAAAATTAATAGACTCTCTGAGGAAGCAATCATCGTCAATTCCCTCTATAGTCTCGTATCGTACTAAATGCTCTCTAGGGAAGCACTCAACGTCTCATTCCCCTTGTGGCCCACGTCGAGGAACTGCAGACTCTCTGAGGAAGCACTCATCTTCAATTCCCCCTGTGGTCTCACATCGTATTTAAAGACACTCTGGAGAATCCCTTACATCAATTCTCCCTTTGGTTTACTACTCTAGGTTCTCACAGTACTGCGTGAAAATAAACATGCATAGCATGCGTGTATCATCCAAGTAAACCTCAAGAATTACTTGGATACCATTCTAAGGATCAACAGTAATAAAGTAGCAGTTCCACTATCCTACGACTAGGCATGGAAACTGGAAAAATGACAAATAGGCATAACAAACATAGAAAAGCATCCTGAGCACAAAATAAATTATTCTACTTACAAGCATAAACCTCTACTACAACAATCAAGCAAAGCAGGAAAAAAGCAGGGGCAAAATAGGAAACCCACAATTCCCCGCCCAAGGGAACTTGTGGAATTTGCACAAAATACTCATTGAATTTCAACAGAAAAGAACAAACCACCTACCTCGATCCTAGGAGATCGATATATGTGAATCATGACGATTGATTCCCCTTAGAACGTCATAGATCTGAGAAAATGCACAAAAAGATCAACCCATGATAACTCAGTAAAGAAGAGGAATCAAAAAACGAAGCTGAAGCAGAAGAAATATCTTACCGCTGCGATTCCAACGCAATCGACCGTGCTCGAATCAGAGAACGAATGAAGGGGTGGGAGCTCGTCAAAGATTCGGCCTTACGGGTCACTCTCGGACGAACGAGACCTAGAAGGAGGTGTTTCTGTGTGTCAGGCGCGACCCCAGTTCATTTAGTAAAAAAAAGAAAGTACATGGTGTGTACTTTTAGAGTACACGGCGTGTACTGGGTCTTTTCCGTACTCTGCCAAAATCGGCCTCCACGTCACCCCTACACATCGTGTGTGTGGCCCGGGCACGACCAACACACGACTTTGAGCAGGGGAAGAGTACACGGTGTGTACTCAGAAAGTACACGGCGTGTACTTCGAAAATTTCCAGAAAGTTTATTTTTCTGAAAACCTCCAGAAAAGGAAAGGCATACCTGAAATGAAGATCTGGGTTCTTACAAACATCCCCCCTTAAAGAAATTCGTCCCTGAATTTCACTAGCGAGCTGTAGATGAAGAAACCCCAAACAACTCTGACTAATGCGATCGTACATCGGCCTCTCTCTCCAAGGTCTCATCCTGTACTTGCCCATGCTGCCATAGCACTCGTACAAGAGGGACATACCGCCCACGGAGGACCTTTGTACTGTGATCGAAAATCCGGATGGGATGCTCCTCAAACGATGCATTCGCTTCGAGCTCAACCTCCTCGGGCTGAAAGACATGAGACAGGTCTCAAAAGTAATGTCGGAGCTGAGAGACGTGGAAGACGTCGTGCATGGCCCGGTACCTCTGGGGTAGCTGCAACCGATAGGAGACCGACCCAACTCTCTCCAAAACCTCAAACGGCCCGACGTACCGCAGTGAAAGCTTACCCTGCCTCCAAATCCTTTTGTGTCCCAACCTCGGTGCGACACGTAGGAAAACCTGATATCTGACCTCAAACTCCAAAGGTCGTCTATGCTGATCAGCATAAGACTTATGTCGAGACTGTGTTGTAGCCATCCTCTTCCGAATCAGCTCTATCTTCTCTGAAGTCTCCTGAACAAGACGAGGTCCCAGCAAAACTACCTCTCCTGCCTCCATCCAGCATAAGGGTGATCTACATGGCCTACCATACAAAGCCTCGTAAGGTTCCATCTGAATGGTTGCCTGGAAACTGTTGTTGTAGGAGAACTACACCAGATGGATATGCTTCTCCCAAGAACCGCCAAAGTCTAGGATGCAAGCTCGGAGCATATCCTCAAGCGCCTGGATCGTGCGATCGGACTGGAAATTAGTTTGGGGATAGTATGTCGTACTTAGAAGTACCTGGGTACCCAAAGACTTTTTAAGTCCCTGCCAGAACCGAGAAGTAAAGCGCGCATCCCTATCTAAAACAATGGAGTGTAGAACTCCATGCAGACGAACGATATCTCTAATGTACATTCGTCCCAGATCATCAACACTGAAGGTCTCCTTGATCGAAAAGAAGTGAGAAACCTTCATGAGTCTGTCAACGACAACCCAAACAACATCGTTCCCCTGGGGCGACCTCGGTAACCCGGTCACAAAGTCCATCGCAACATCATTCCACTTCCACTCTGGAATGGGTAACTGCTGTAAAGGGCCTTCTGGTCACTGATACTCCGCCTTCACCTGCTGATAAGTAGATCATCTCATGAAAAAACGAGCAACATATTTCTTCATACCTGGCCACCAGTACTGGCGATGAAGATCTCGATACATCTTGGTGACACCAGAATGAACTTCCCAAACTAAGGAATGAAAATCCCACATCAGCTCCTCGCGTATGTCTGCTGGAACCCACACGCGTCCCTGGAAATGCAAGATCTCATCCTCACACACTGTCCATCCAGGAAGATGGTCCTCTCTTGACACACTATCCTGTAGGAATAAGGCTTCTGAGTCTGATAGCTTCCTCATCCGTACCTGATCAAGTAGTGTATATGTAACAACTACAAAAGATAGGAAAGTATGTCCCTGTCTGTCGTGCACCACCAGATGCATCTCAGAGAACAGAGCCATAAGATGCCACTCACTGTTGGCCTCCGGAACTACCTGAATCTGAGTTCTCCTGCTCAACGCATCTGCCACTGCGTTACCCTTTCCTGGCATATAGGCAAGATCGAAATCAAAAGATTGAAGATATTCGACCCACCTGCACTGCCTCATATTCAGATCACCATGAGTGAAGATATATTTGAGGCTCTTGTGGTCGGTGAAGACCACAAAGCGTTCTCCCAGAAGATAGTGTCTCCAACAGCGTAAGGTATGGACAACATCTGCCAACTCCAGATCGTGCGTAGGGTATTTCCTCTCATGTGGCCTCAACTGTCGAGACCCATACGCAATGACCCCATCTTCCTGCATAAGCACAGCTCGCAGCCCGATACCTGATGCATCACATTAAACAGTGTAGCTCTTTCCTGGCTCCAGCAAGACTAGTATCGGTGCTGACGTCAACCTCCCTTTTAGCTCCTGAAAGGCTGACTCACAAGAATATGACCATAAGAACTTTTCCCCCTTCTTGGTCAGACCTATCAAAGGTTCTGCCAGATGAGAAAAGTCCTGAATGAAGCGTCTGTAGTATCCATCCAGCCCTAGAAAACTTCGTACCTCAAAGACGTTCTTCGGCTGCCCCTAGGAAACTACAACTCTCACTTTCTCTAGGTCCACTAATACTTCTTCCTCTGAGATGACGTGACCCAAGAAGTGAATCTGATCCATCCAGAAGTGGAACTTCGAGAGTTTAGCATAAAGTCAGTGCTCTCTCAGTTTACTCAGAACGTTCTCAAGATGTGTGTCATGGTCGTGTCGAGTGTGAGAGTACACCAAGATATCGTCCACGAAGACCACGACGAAGGAGTCCAAGTAAGGATGGAACACTCGGTTCATCAGTTCCATAAAAACTGCAGGTGCATTCGTGAGACCGAACGGCATGACTGTATACTCGTATAGACCATACCTGCTCCTGAAGGCTTTCAGAGGTATATCTGATGGTCTAACGTGCAACTGATAATAGCTGGACCTCAAATCGATCTTTGAGAACACTCGAGCTCCTCGAAGCTGATCGAAAAGGTCATAGATCCTCAGCAAAGGATATCAGTTCTTGACCATCAGCTGGTTCATATTCCGATAATACACACAAAGACGAAGGGTACCGTCTACTTTATTTGCAAATAGGATAGGAGAAACCCAAGGAGAAGTACTGGGTTGGATGAAACCCTTTGCCTGCAACTCCTCCAACTGCTTCTTGAGCTCCTGCAACTCAGGTGTAGCCATCCTATTAGTAGGAATGGACATTGATGCCGATCCTGGAACGAGCTCAATAGAAAAGTCTACCTCACTCTTTAGAGGTAAACCCAAAAAGTCCTCTGGAAAGATGTCCCTGAAATGATCCACCACTAGAGGAAAGTCTAACTGTGAAGTCCCCTGATCATCCAGATAAAGACTAGCAATCTGGGCTATCACCCTTCCTAGCCCATGATGCTCGAGTCCTACTCGACTCACCTAAACATCCCATTCACCTCTATGAAGAAAAGGTTCACCCTCTGGTGAAACGAATCTCACTCTACGATGATAAAAATCAACAGATCCTTGGAAGGGAACCAACCAGTCCATCCCGAGAATGAAATCATAGCTTGTTATCTCTAGGAAATAGAGATCCCATAAGAAACGATACCCTACAACCTCGATAGGGAACTCTCTACACTAGCGTACACTATATGTACTCGTCCCCAAAGGGGTGTCTAGTGTCAACGAGTCGGCCGAAGAAAAGACACAGAGCCCAATGCTCTCCACAACAGCAATAGAGATAAAACTATGTGTAGCACCAGTATCAAAAATAGATGAAGATAAAAATGAGGTTACTAAAACCGTACCTCGGACTATAGAAGGCCTGGGGTCCTGCTCCTGATAGGTCTGCTCCACGGTGAAAGACTGGCCTGCACTGCGGCCCTGCACCCCTGGATGACCACTCTGAGCTAATCCACCCTGTTGGTGCTGAAGGACTAGTGGCTGACCGCCACAGCCTCAACCTCTACCTCATCCCGAATAGCCGGAAGAACTACAGTTCCCTGACTGGTGATAAACTGGTGGCGTTGCTCCTGAACGAGGAGTCATGGAAGAACCTCAGTCACCCGCTGCTGGTGAGAAAACCTGGTAGAAATGCTGAAGGTGACCCATCTTGCCACAAGATCGGCACTCCACGGGGTCCCTCTAGCACTGCGGCCTCGTGTTCCCTAACCGGCCACACTAGTAGCATACCACCTGGCTGCTTGACGATGCATCTCGCTTCCTCGGATCACCGTGCGTAGACTCCCTACGACGCTTCTTGTTGTCATCTAAAGGAAAACTAGCTCTGGAAGTAGAACTGCCCTGACTCACAGCTCTGGAGTCTCTCAGATTGCGCTCTGCAATCAGTGCCTGGTTGACAATGGAAGTGATGGAAGTCAACTGGAAGATATTCACCTGTAAGCAGATCTACCGCCTGAGACCATCCTCGAACTTCCTTGCCAAGAACACCCCACTCCCATCCCAGAGGGGTGTGAAACGCTACAGCTCGGTGAAATGAGAGAAATACTCCATGACAAAAAGAGTACCTTGCTCTAAGCTCATGAACTCCCGGGCTCGGTTGGCCCTCAGGGTCTCCGGGTAGAAGTAGTCATAGAACACGCGCTGGAACTCCGCCCAAGACATAACCTGCTGATGAACCGCCTGTGATATCACGTCCCACCACATCTTGGCGGAGTCTCAGATCATGTAGGTAGTGAGCTTTACCCGCCTCTCTGGAGGCGTCTACAGATGATCGAAGATATTCAGCATGGCTTCCAGCCATGACTCTGCAGCCTGAGGTCCTCCTTCCCCCGAGAACGTGGGAGGATGCTACTGCTGAAAAACTCACGTCAGGTCTACTATAGTCATGGAAGGAGGCAGCACTCCCTGGAGGGCCTGCATCATCGTCATGAAACCTTCCCTGAACTGTGCATCAGCACCTGCAACTGGTATAACAGCAGGTTCCAAGGCTGGCCCGACCGGAGGATCGGCAGGAAGTCCCTGATCAGCCCTATCCGGCGTCTGATCACTGACTGATGACAGATGTACAACCAGAGGACGTCTCAGAGACATAAGTCTGAAAGATCAAAATCACACCTTAGATTAGAAAACCAAGGACAGGAAACAAAAGAGTAAAAAATGGAAACAGGGGACTAAAAACACACAAGTTTACAAAACTCGACTACATGGCGTGTATAAAAACTCTACGACGTGTTTTCTTAAGCCACAGACATGGGAGTGTACTCTTGCCCTAAAAGTCGTGTACACCTCAAACTACACGGCGTGTTGCACCCACACACGACGTGTACTTGAAAACTGTTCCCCTGCCCGAGTCCCTTACACGGCTAACCCACACGGTCCGACTTAACCCGAGACTACACGACATGTCCTTAACACACACGGTGTGTACTAGACAAGGCTTCGGCGGCCCATGTTTGTTAAACACACAGCCATCTATACAGCTAAACCTTACATAGCTGAACCTTAAACGGTGTGTTCCGAACAAATACGACGTGTATAAGTGAAGGTGACACCGTCCCGTGTTGTTCGTGACATGATCGGGTACCTGAACACGACTACACGGCGTGTTCCCGAAAACACACGGCATGTCTAAGAGAAGGTAACGCCGACCCGTGTTATTCATGACACGGCCGGGTACCTGAACGTGACTACACAGCGTGTTCCTTTACAACACAGCGTGTTCTACTCGAGCTTCCCCGACCCGTGTTGTTAGTGACACGACCAGGTACACAGATCATTACTACACGGCGTGTACCTACCATACATGGAGTGTTCCTAAAGTTACTTTCACGACACCGTATTCTGCTCACACGATCAGTAAAATGGCCTGAAAACTACACAACATGTATCTAAAAAGTGCACACTGTGTATTCTGGGTTTTTCTGGGCAGTAGCTCAGAAACTGCACAGAACCCCAGAAACACTAAAAACAAGGCAAAGAGGTGCCAAATTCCGATTTGTGAGGGCCCATAATCCATGCGAATCAAAGCTTGTAATCTCCTATAGTCACATACAAGGTAAAAAAATAGCTCTCTAACATAACAACAGGGATTATATCAAGCATCTATCACAACAACATGCATAATCTACACAAAGCCTATCACAACAACATGCAATCACTAATGCACCCTAGATGGTATGGCAAGAATGCATGGAATGTGATTTATAGAAGTTCCTATATGATGCATGAGATGGCATACTCTCATCTCATCAGGTTGTGATAGAAATAGAACCGAAATATCAAAACAATAACCGCACAAGTCATGCGAATCACTCTAGGTGAAAACATATCAACCATAAAAACTCAAAACCCGCAAACTGCAATTAATGAGGTAGTATGGATTTTCCCTGTACACGGGTTAGCTACTCCCGAGCACAGCTTAACACCAAGTACCGAGTTCATCCTATCCCTGGCTAAAGTCTCCAAATAGTAAAGCAAGAGAAAATAACTCCTCTGATACCACTTTGTAACAACCCGAATCCGAAGCCCCTCCCCTGGTGCCCCGTACCTGGTTCTCCACATGACCTCAAGCGCATTTACCCAAACTCTAGAGGCTGCCGACTAGTAGTGAGGGCCTTGGTGAGTCGGTGGGGAAACTATACCCTCATTCGGTAAAGTATTCAGCGAAAAAACAACCATACACAATAGCGGAAACAATCAATAGCATACAACAATTGAAGTGAACAACGGAAGCAATAGATACATAATAATGATGCAACATGGTACACATGTCTATGGAAAGCAGTAAACAAACCAACGTGCTGAAGTAAAATAAAAAACAAAGTGCAAAAGAAAACAAAGCAAACTCCTCAGCATCGCAAGCCTCGTCTCAGTCCCATGATCTCCAGCTCCAGTGAATCAAGAACCCAAATTAGAAGGGCGCTTGCCCTTATCTATACCTGCAACAACATAGTCTGCTTGGGCCCAAAAGCATGGCCCAAACAGGGTGTGAGATAAAATCCCAGTAGGCAATCACCCAAAGATCTATGCCTAACAGTCAATGAATACATGGCAGTAATAAAATAAGAAGCAGTAAACATGAACACAAGCAGCTACAATCTACAGTTATAACAAAAGTACACAAGTAAACAGCCAACAAAAATAAGGAAAAAAAGGTAACCCTATAGGTATCTCTCACAGCCTAACCCCTATGGTTCAACCTATAAGTACTAGCAACCCTCTAGGAGGCACACACAGTCTCACCCCTCTGGTTCAGCTACAAAAATTAATAGACTTTCTGAGGAAGCACTCACCGTCAATTCCCCCTATTGTCTCGTATCGTACTAAAGGCTCTCTGGGGAATCACTCAACGTCTCATTCCCCCTGTGGCCCGCGTCAAGTAACTATAGACTCTTTGAGAAATCACTCGTCTTCAATTCCCCCTGTGGTCTCGCATCGTATTTAAAGACACTCTGGAGAAGCCCTTACGTCAATTCTCCCTTTGGTCTACTACTCTAGGTTCTCACCGTCCTAAGTGAAAATAAACATGCATAGCATGCATGTATCGTCCAATTAAACCTCAATAATTACTTGGCTACCATTCTAAGGCTCAATAGTAATAAAGTAGCAGTTCCACTATCCTACGGCTAGGCATGACAACTGGAAAAATGCCAAACAGGCAGAACAAACATGGAAAAGCATCCTGAGCACAAAATAAATTACTCTACTTACAAGAATAAACCTCTACTATAGCAATCAAGCAAAGTAGGAAAACAACAGGGGCAAAACAGGAAACCCACAATTCCCCGCCCAAGGGAATTTATGGAATTTGCACAAAATACTCACCGACTTTCAATAGAAAGGCACAAACCACCTACCTCGATCCTAGGAGATCGATATATGTGAATCACGACGATTGATTCCCCTTAGAACGTTGTAGATCTAAGAAAACGCACAAAATGCTCAACCCACGATAACTCGGAAACAAAGAGGAATCAGAAAACGACGCTCAAGCAGAAGAAAGATCTTACTGCTGTGATTCCAACGCAATCGACCGTGCTCAAATCGGAGAACGGACGAAGGGGCGGGATCTCGTCAAAGATTCGGCCTTACAGGTCGCTCTTGGATGAACGAGACCTAGAAGGAGGTGTTTCTTTGCATCAGGCGTGACCCCGGTTCATTTAGTAAAAAAAATAAAGTACACGGTGTGTACTTTTAGAGTACACGACGTGTACTGGGTATTTTCCATACTCCACCAAAATAGGCCTCCACATTACCCTTACACACCGTGTGTGTGGCCCAGGCATGACCAGCACACGACTTCAAGTCGGGGAAGAGTACACAGCGTGTACTCAGAAAGTACACGGCCTGTACTTCGAAAATTTCTAGAAAGTTCATTTTTCTTAAAAACTCCAGAAAAGGAAAGGCGTACCTGAAATGAAGATCTGGGTTCTTACAATGGCAGTATATAAGGCATAGATCATAATGGAACATCAATCATGATAAAATATCTTGGAAATAAAGCTTTTAATTGTGGCAAAACATTAAGCACATGATATGATTTCCATAATAGCCAAGGCATTTCTGCCAAGACCATCTTAGTGGACAAAGTCCCTTTCTAAATCGAGTTCACTCCTCGTTCCAGTCCTGTAACACTGAAGCGGATTAACTTACCATTCCATCCATGTCTATCTCATGAGATATAAATCTTTACCCAATTCATTAGAGGGAGATATAGTTCCCACCCATCTCATAATGAAATCATTCTTACTTGTGCCACAACATAAACATAAACCATTCATCATAACCCAAAGAATAAAAAAATGGGTTTCATAAACATCATCCCATCATAACATAATCCATATAAAACAAATGGATATTTCATCATAAGAAAAGTGAAACCATGTAAATCATAGAGACATTATACTTGAAACATACACATATGAAATAATGTCATCTTAGATGGAAAATGGTTTAGATAAAACACTTGAAATGAATTCTTGAGGAAAATATCATTTCTTCTTCAAAATCATTTTATTTTCACAAAATGCCATGAAATTTTAAAATAAAAGTATTTTTCTGAAAATAGTCATAAAATATTGTAGATTAAGCTTCATGAAAATGAGGCATTATGAAACCATAAAAATCCTTTCACGCCGTATAAGTTAAAAATAACATTCTTCTCGTACTTTTGTTTGAAAAGTCAAAAAGTTCCTCGTGTGGTAAACAAAAGTAAGATTCCTTTCATAACATGTGGTAAATTTAAAAAATGGGTAAAAAGGACTTTAAAAATACATGAAAACATTTTTATAAAGCATGAGCATTGATGATAACAATAACCCCAGTAAATATGTACGAATAAACAATCTCAGATAAGAACGAGATTGGAATAGTTATCCCTTACCTTAGGTCTGATATGCTTCGTACGTATCCTAACCTCCTGTATAATGATTTAAATAATGTCATTTACTTATTAAAGAATCCTATTCATTGTTATTATATCATATATGGTTCACTTATGACTTTATATTACCCGTTCTTTTGTAAATTCCATGTTAAAGCATCATTTTGGGTGAAATCATTTTATTTATCATATGTGTTTGGACTTGTTGTTATTAATATGATTACTTAGATCATGATTAATTAATTCCATAATATAAAACATGATTTATATATAATATATATTCATAATATACATATATATAATAGATCGATAAATGGAAAGAAATACACCGTTCATGGAGACGGTAGGCCGTACGTACACATGAACGCTATTTTTCGTTTCCTTATTGGATTGAATGGAATTAAGTATATGAAATACATATATATATATACACAAATAAATTAGCATTATTATGCCATATATTTCATTATTACTTATTATATATACTTTATGATCATTCTTTAATTTTTAACATGGAAAATGAATCTCATCGCGTCGTGGAGACGGTAATCCGTACATACGCACAAGCGATGATATTGTTCCCATATTTATTGAATGGAATTGGAGGGGATGATATAATATATTATAATCAGTATGATGTTATAATAATCATATATTGTTATTCCTTACACCATTATACCCATCCAAGTAAGGTGGTGGTGGAAAAACTGATTACACCACGGCATGTAGACAGTATTCCGTACATACGCACGCGTGGTGATTTCGTTTTCTATAGGATGGATAGAAGGTGAAATAGGGTTGTTTAATATTTATAATAACATATCATTATATAATTAATACTGATATTATTACTTTATAATGAAACAACTAAAGAAGAGGAAGTAGAAGAAGAAAGAAACATGAAAGAGTCGGTAGAAGAAATTACCTCTTCTTCGACGCACCTCATTTAAACTTCTTCTTAGGGCACTAGAGTTGTTCTTTTGAGAAGACCATAACCTCTATGATATAACTATAGAGGTTTAGAAGATGAATTTTCAGGGGTTGGTCGAGATTTAAGGATCAAAATGATGTGAAGAGAAGAGGGAAGGGGTGCCCTTTTTATAAGGGAGGAGAGGGGCACCTCTGGAAAAACTTAAAATATTATTTTATAATAAAGTAATATTCGGTTTATAATAGCTACAAATTGATTTATTTAGAAGATAAAGTGAGGATGTATCTAAATCCTCTCAACCAATAGGTTTTAGACAAGTTTAGTTTACTATTTTAACCTTATCATTGAGATTTAACTCTAAGTTAAATAATTTAACTTTTACCGTGTCTTCTTGTTTTCTTACACTATATGGTTAATAAACTTACTATAACAAGCCAAACGAACCCCAAGTGGTTCATTACTAATATATATAACCTTATATAAGTAATTTTGCCGAACCTTAGATTTTTAGGAATATAATAACAATTAATAATATAATAATTGTTTTAAAAACTATTTTATGTCAATTTTGACACTATTTTGTAATTGATTTTTTGTGAAAATAATAACAACATGATTAGTTAGAAAAAATTTGATTTAATCCATACTAACATGTCATATTAATGTATAAAATTAGTGTAATTCATAAAAAATTTCAAATTAAATTTATTTGGGTATTTATAATATCAATTATGTTAATATTTCATTAATAAGGTAATTATTGCATCATCATTGTGTCATAAATAAATTAAATTATTTAATGTCTAAAAATTATAAATAAAATAAAATTATGTAGGAAAATTTTTTATCTTTATAATGAATATTTATAGTCGAATTTATCTTATGTATAACCTTATATTAAAAATGTTTTAGTTAATAAACATTGATTTTAACTATTTTAACTCTTCTTTAAATAAAATAATAATAAATGTCCTAATCTAATCCAAGTGGACCTAAAGGGTAATATTTTATTCCTAAGGTTGTTTTTGGTTGAATTAAACTTATCCAGTATAATTAGTACATGTGTTCGGGTAATAATAATATAAATTTTACCCTTAATTACCGTATTTACTTTTAACTGTGGTAAAAAACAAGTAAAAAGTTACTATTTACAAAAAATTATTTTTATCATATTGAACCACATTTTACTCCTTGATATAAACCGTGACTCTCGGATTTTCGAAATTCCACTCACAGAAGTGGTAAAATTAAGTTTTATGTAAACTTTCAAATTCTCCTAGGAGGTGGGTAAAAGACGGTGAAAAGTTCAATAAAATATTTATATATATATAATTATTATAAAATGAATCAAATGAATTACATTGAACTTATATAGGTATTATGTATCAATTTTGACCTAAAATAAATTTAAATAAAATAAATAATTATTTAAATAAAAAGTTGGTTTTTAAAAAGTAACCCAGTATTTTCACTATTCATAAAAAATTGAGAGTTTTTAGAAAATTACCAAAAAATCACCCTAGTCTAATTTCGATATTCCGAATCCAAAAATGAATTCCATTTTGAAATATAAAATTTATAAAATTTAAAAAAGTGGGTATTATTATTCATAACGACTAGTTCATAATTATAATAATATCTCGTTTAGTGAAACTCGGTATTGCGTACTACACACGCTATCGAGGAAGGTCTTTATTTCATGTAATGAAAGCCAAGTCAGGGATGCGTGTAGTGAAAGTTTCATTTGGTGTTGCGTATAACATAATCAAAACATATTTCATTTATACATTTAAAAAAATCTATACTTAATGTTGCGTAAAATAATTTCCACAAAACGAACTTGAAATTGTGTGTAACACGAGCCAAGAATAGTGTTGCGTATACTACAAGCTAATATGGTGTTGCATATAGTGCAAGCTAATTTTGGCGTAGCATACAACACAAGACATCAATGAAATTAAAAACAATAATTTTCATAAAATCTCGGGTTGTTACAGTAAAAAGGTAGATAACATCATATATTTATATAATAATAATCATTTCATTAAAATTATATATATTCATTAAATACATCATTATAACCATAAATGTGAGGTGGTGATGAAAAATGATACACATCACTTCATGGAGGCAGTAACCCACACATAAACACGAGTAAAGTTTTAATTTCCCATAAGATAGAAAGAAGGTTAAAAAAGGTTGTTACATAATCATAATAAAAATTTATTATGGTATATACTAATGTAATTATTTTAGTATGTATATAATATATTTATAATGAGGTAGAAGAAGAAATAAATTTAAACGAGTCATCTAAGATGATCACCTTTTCTTTGGAAAACCTCTATAGGCTTACACCTTAAGCCTTAGAGTGATATTTTTGGAAGAAAAGAACCTATAGAAAATGGATAAGTATTTTTGAAATATATAAGTTTAGGTATTGGTTGAGTTAATCATCTCAAGAAGTTTGGATAAGTTAGGTAAGGAGATTCCATTTTATAAGTGAGGTGGGTGGGAAACATGCAAATGCTTAAAACTTTATTATATAATATATCTATTACTAAAATAAGGTGGATACAAATTTTCATAGTTCAAAATAAAATAATTATAAGTTAAAAATACAACCAAAAAATAATATTTAATAAAATATTTTGAGTTATCATGAATTCGTATCCCTTTATTTTAACTCTTTTAACCCATTTTTACCCTTAACCATGGTGGTAAATTTTTGCCATGGTTACTATTCACTTTGACCAAAATTGAAATTGAACTCATGAAAAAATTATAATACAATGATACAAAATATGGATTAAATTTTCTAAGTGTCAATTTCTATAACTGTTAAAAATTACTTTTAATATTATGTTCGTAAAACGCAATGAAAGTCGTTTTTACAAAAATACCATTTTTAAGCATAAAAATTATTTTACATCAAAATAAAGTATAATGTTGATTCCCATGGATTTAATTATATTATGTTAAATTTAAGGAGAATTATTATGATTTTAAACCAAATATAAATCAAAAGGAACCTTCTAGTTACTTCATTAAAAGAAATGAAAAAAAGAGTTTTTATTTGAATAAAAACATTACTTAGATTTCCAAAATGTAAAACATTGACGTCTAAGTTAAAAATTATATTTTTAAATACATTTTATTACTTATTAAATATATTGTTTTCCTATAAAAATAGTTTTACAAACTTTCAATCCATTTTTATATCTTGATAATTTCATAAAAGTGACAATATTTGTAAAATCGATATTTTTCACTATTCACTATAAAATCAACTATTTCTAGAAAAATCCCAAAACATAATCCTGAAATAATTTTGATATGATGATATAAAAAATTTATTTCATTTTATAAAATAAAATTTAAAAAATAAGTGATAGAAAATAATTCAAATATCCACATAAAAAACACATAGAAACCATTTTAATAAAAAATGTATTTTTAAAGCATAAAATGAATTTATTTTCATTACATGATTAATAAAAAACATTATATTTTTTTTATTTTTTTTATTAAATATATATTCAATACATTTCATAAAAATAATTAATAAACATTGACTAACTTAATTTATTAATATAAAAATACCTTATACACTTAAAAACAGTTTTATGAAAAATATCTATTTTTACAATAAAGTGATTTTATCTTCATTTATAACAAGATGATAATCAACATATGAATGATAATTAATTAGTTTACATGAATATAAAATAATTTTTCAATAAATTTTATATTCAAAATAATATAAATTTAGATTTTAAATGAAACATATAAAATATAATGAAACCCACTTTCATAGAAAAATGACCCTTTTTAAATTTTAATTATTTTTAACCTTATATGATTTAATAATAATCATTAAAAAATGAGTACTTATTTCAAATGAATTAATCAATATATTTGTATAAGGAAAAAATTTCTACATATATTTCATAATATGATTATTCGTATTCATACCCGTCAATCCAAGCATTAGGTTATACTAGTCATATTTAAATAATAACATTTCTATAGTATATCACAGTTCATTTAAAATTGGTGTTACTTGTAACATAATCTATCATACATATTATTAAAAATCAATAATCTTTGGGTGTTATATTTTCCCCTCATAGGAATTTTATCTTAGAAATTTCAATTTATTTTGACCATATTGTGATATAATAATAGATTTTAACATGAATCTTAATTTCTAGGTTAAGACTCAAGAAATAAATGTTTTTAAACAATATGTATACGCATATAATAATTTCACTTGTTAATGTGTTTTCAAAATCTTACCTTAATATTTAAGTTATACTTTCCATAAAAATATTGATTTATTTATCTTTCATTTCTTTAGTTTGATGAATAAAATATACTCACTTGATTTCATTCCAATCCACAAGAATTATTTTATCCTGTGGTTATTTTTTGATCTATTTTATATCTCCAATTCATCTAATTTTTAAAATTATTAATGGATAAGATGAATTTTTTATAATTGAAGCAATAAAATAAACTATTAAGAGATCATGAGTTCCATTAATGGATAATGTTCTTCATTGTGTGAAAGATTTTATGACCTTTGCTTCCTCCCATTTCTATAAATTTACCAAAAAATGGTTACCATAGGTAAAAATAATACTCAATAAAGTAAACCATCAAATAAAGAAGTAATATTTTAATCTCCAAAACCTTGATAATAGCACCCAATGCTCTATATGCTAGACCAAATTTGAATACATCATAATCATACATTCACACAAATTTACTATAATTAACCTCAATTCAAATCACATACTAACCCTAAATGTTTTATATGTCAGTGAGGGTTTTCCTTTTTTGATAAACATCAAAACATATTCCATCTTAGAGACAATATTTCTAATAAAATAAACCTTTTAATGAAAACACTCACACATGCTAAATTTTTCAAATAACTCATTTTCTCTGAGATAACCATGAATAATTCACATGTTATTCCCATTCTCTTAACCAATTTTATAGTTTACCAAGATAACATCAATAGATACCAAAATAAATTTATCAAATAAATCCTTAATTCTTGGGGAATTGATTCAAATAGTGACCTATTTCATTATAGTTGAAAAAACTAGATATTAGTGGATTCTTTCTTTCCCTTACATTAATGAGCCTTATTTACTTTATCTACACACTTGTAATAAACTCTCATTCCCTTTAAACATTTTTTAGAATATTTATTTCCACAATTTTCACATATTAGAAGTTCCACTCTTCCCTTATTCTTTATAATTACATTTCATTTTTCATGGTTCCAATTCGTCCTATTATTCTATTGATTTCATTTAAAAATATAATACCAAGAGAATTATTTTTTTATATTAATGGAACTTGATATCATTGTATAATGAAAATTATTTTGAAACAAAGTCCTTTTTAAGGTTTGAGTTAAGAACATAAAAGAAATGGTCAATCTTGCTTTTTTAATTATATATATAGTTCACAACATGCCTTTTTAATCTCATAAAGTTATCCTCATATTTTAAAACACTTTCCTCTTCCCTTCATTTTAAATTCAAAAATTTACTTTCCATATCAGCTTGTTTCCCTCAAGAATTTTTTTTCTAAAAAAATATCACCTTGAAAGTATTCCATTATATACTTTATATAACTTTTTCCTCCTTAGTATTCTGAATTAATGACCACTATTAATCCATATATCCTTTTAAAAAATATATAACCAGAATAGTCTTTTCAATTTCATTACTTCCTAAATCCATAAATATATTTTCAAGGGACTCGATCCATTTCTTGACTACAAATGTATAAATAGTTTAATTAAAATATAGAGTCTTATTCTGCATGAAGTGGTCCAAAATTATTGCAGTATGCTAAGAAGAAACATGTTGCTTCATATAGAAAATTTCATTGGTAATAAAATTAGAAAACTACCCTATTATAGTCATAATATCATAAGATACTACACTATCCATATTGATTTTCTATAGTGGGAAATCTCTAAATTGACCACAAAGGTTGATATTATTTCCCTTCCTTATGTCAGGAGTCATTTATAAACAATGGCCCACAAAAAGTCAACTCATAATCATCATGAATATTGAGCTATAAAATAAAAATATATATGAAGGTAAAATTTATAAAATATTCTAATGGATTTATCATAATTCTCACACTATCTATGTTCTTCTAAAATATAGTTCCCAAGGTTCCTATTAAACTTGTTCTAAACCAACTATAGAAACCACAACTCCACTAACCCATAGTCGATGTCTACTTTATTAAATTGGTACAAGATACAAGGGATCACATCATTAAGGATCAATTAATTTATCAATCTTAGAAAAATATATATATATACATGAATTATATATTATATTGTAAATTAACAACATAACATGAACAACTTTCTTACATCCTTAAAAATAAATCAAATATCCCTTCTTTATACATTGGGGAAAGGAAAATAAAATAAAGGGGTGAGATTTTATACTCATTAAGGGTATCATATAATGAAATACAACACGAGTAAATAAAGATTTATCAATAAGGTAGGTGGATAATAAAAACACATGATATTCAATTAATAACTTTAGCTCAAAATACATCCATGGATAATATCAACATAACAATAACATAGATAATAATAAATAAATTCTCAATGAAAGAAATGAATAATGTCAAACATTCATGATCTTACCATCAAAACCCTATGCTGATACATCATCAATATTACCATCAAGGCCTTATTACAAGACATCTTACATACCACCAAGGCCTTGAACCAAGAAATTTTCATTGTATAATACAACATACACTAAATAATACCCATTCTTGTTTTTCTCATGAGAACTATCAATGCATCTAGGGGAAATTTATAACCATGCCCCACCCATGAATTACGTATGTCCAATATATTTATCATATATTGAATCAATGATATAATACACAATGAATATAATTTATCAATCAATAAATATTTGTATTGAATCAAGAATACAAAAAATTAATTTTTACCTATAAAATCAAAAAATTCTTAGTAAATTTATTTCATTTCACACCATATATAATAATGAGTATACACTTTATTAAATATTGAGATGAAGAATGTCAGAGAATATCTCTCCAAGGAATTGACCTTGTTCATTATTAAAAAAATGAGGTATAAACCATAAATCATTAATAGATGAAAGGAGAACATCAATTCATAATAAATGATGGTTTTGTAAAAAAGTAAATTATTTTTAGAATTAGAGTGTAAAATAGAAGAGAATATTTAAAAAAGAGATTTCCTTAAAGCTTTTTTAACTTTTTAGTAAATAAAATTTATAAATCATTTCCAAATTCTTTTAAACCTTTTAAAAAATAATGCATTTTTGTTTTAATATAAAAAAAATTCACAGAATAATAGGAAAATGATTTTCTTTGAAAAACCATGGAAAATTATAGAGGAATACAAATAGTTAATATTTTTCATGGAAGTAAGAAAAACCATTCACACTGTATACATTAAAAAGAACATTCCTTTCACACTTTTTTAAAATATAAAAAATGACTTACTTGGAAAAATTTAAATGGATTCATGTACACCTTTGTAAAAAAATTCATTTGTATTATAAAATAAATTTACGATTTATTTAAAAGTATGTAAATACCTCTATAAAATAATTTGAATAATATAGATATAGAAGGTAAAGATTACCAATTGACACAGAGAAATAAGGTTGATTTTTTTATAAAAAATCCTTCAATTCTTTCAAGTGTTAAATTGAAGAAAATCTACAAGAAAACATGAAAAATTTATAAATAAAAAGAGGAGAATAAAATAGATGGGATTCAAACTCAGGAGATGCTAAAATGGTGCCTTGAGCCAGTGGGTGACATTGCCTCAGGCATGCCTTCCTGTATGCTAAAGGATGCTGACTAGCAGTCAGGGTATAAGGTGGTATGTTGGGGAGACTACACCCTCATATTAAAGTGGAACATCGAATATAAACATAGATCATAAATATCAGAAGCATATAAGATAACTAAAAACACAACATAAGAAAAAAAAAATCAACGACTAAAGATAAACATCCAAGAAACAATAATAATAACTAAAATCCAAAGACTAATTCATATACAAAACGATGCAATGGCATGCTGATATACAAAAAGGGGATACAAGGGATACCAATTACAAGCTTATAAAACATACTATACTAAACTCAAAAGACCAAAATACATCTACACTAGCATCATGAGCATATACTTAGTTCTATACTCTCATTCTCTCATGCTATAAGTGAAATAGATCAAGCATTAGTGACAAGGTGCTTTCCCTTATCAATACCCGCATCCATAAAGTCTAATTGGCTAACAATGGTTCCCTAAATAGGGTGTGAGATAAAATCAATAGGCCACCAGAAAAAATTCCTACAATAATACAATTAGTGTGTATAACATAGTAGTGTTCAAGTATAATGAATAATAAACAGTGCTGGAAAATAAATACTAGTCATCTCAGGTTCTGATAAGATACCAGACAGACTTTACTTGCATTAGTGTAGGAAATGATAAGTTTGATCTTAGTGTACCATGTATATCCATATATAGGTAATCATATATCATATATATACATGTATATACACTATATATGTAAGGACATGTATAGGAATATACATGGATACTAGGTGCTAGCTGGACCTGAGGTGTAACTCAGGAATCCATGTCTAGTATAATGTGCTATAAGTTCTAGAAAGGGCATGAGCCCTAAATCTCATGGGAATGTGAGACATCATGCTCGTCACTTTATATCGTAGAGTGAGTCATCATGACCAACACTCGAGATAATGGGGGTGATTCTCCACACCCAATACCTGATGCAAGGGAGCGTGGAACATCATGCCTATTGTCCATGTAAAAATAAATGGTGTGAGATGCCATGCCCATCACCCAACATAAGGGAGCATGAAACACCATGATCAAAAAGCCCTTAACCATTGTTCATTGACCAATAACCAAGGCCTAATCATAATAATCATATAGAATTTTCCATTTGAAACATTTACATTCATTTATTCCCTTCTAACCATGGAATCACAAATTATGAAATTCTTTTTCAAATTATAACATATGATGTGACCTTTCCACTCACATTCATTTAAAAAATATAATTTAGGAATCAAGGAAAGACCAATTTTAGGTCAAGCCAAACCACTTAGGAGGTGTTTTGGTCAATTATACATTTAACTCAAGGAGGGAAATTCATTCAACATACCCAAAGTGGTGGAAACCAATGAGGCAGTTATCCTATAATTATTTAATAAATCTCAAGGGGTGTATCATAACATGCTTCATTTAATTTAGAAAAAAGAAAGACATTTTTAGGTAATGAATGAAAATGTACAGCATGTGTAATAATATAAAAATGCTATAAAAACCTGAAATTTTAGGAAAAATTGCTATACCACCTACATTAGGCCCATAGACGACTCCTTATCCAATATTGCCTTCAGGTTTGAAGTAGAATGGAAGAAAAAACTGAAATATACAAATTACCTAAAAATATGACATATGAGCTCACACCAAAACAATGCAAGATATGGTAATAGAAACTAAGAAATTAAGGAAGATGATTAATTCACCTACCATTAGCTATCCAACACATTCGATGATGATCCGACTGAATTATGACCTAAGGAGAAACCAAAATCCCTAACAAAGGAGAAGGGATATCTCATAGGAGAGGAAAGGGCTACGTGTCTGTTGGAGAAAAGAGAAAAAGGGGTTGAGGGTTAAAAAAATTTCAAGTAAAAATGGTTATTTAACACTTCATTAACGGGTCACACAGTTTGGCCACATGGTTGAAAAAACTATGTGCCAACCATGTGATAGATACTGCCCAAGAACCCCCCTCACATGGGATAGATGCACAGTTTGACCAACTGTGAACAAACCATGTGAAATGTATCTATCACTTGTATGAGAAAATTCATGCATCCATGTGGCCAGAATTGCACAATTTAGTCTAACCAAGCATCCATATTTATCCTTTAGGATCACCCCACATGGTATGGCCAAACCGTGCAGGTTCAGGGGCATGGTTTGGTCAAACTATGCGCCTAACCTATTTCCTCCAAAACATGGGGCTTTGGGATTTAAAGAAGGCCCAGATGTGCTTGAGACCTTCCTTAGGCTATAGGTCACACTCAATAAGATAAAAAAATGAATTTAAACTAGAAAAATGATGATACGTACCCTCATGAAAATCCATTTCACTACAACCTCCCCTCTTTAAAGCAACTGGTCCCTAATTTGGCCTTCTGAGGGTAATAAGGGATCATATGAGAAATTTATGGCCACTAGACATGTACATCAGCCTCTCATTCATAGGTATCATATTTCACTCGGCCGTGCTTCCATAAAACCTATAATAAGAAAACTGACCTACCTTGGAGAGTCTTCACGATATGATCCATGATACACACTAGGTACTCCTTAAAGAAATCATCCACATCTAACTCAACCTTATTAGGATATAAAATATGTGAGGATTCTAGATAATATTGATGAATATGAGACACGTGAAAAATTTCATGCATTGGCCGATATATATGAGGAAGTTCTATTCGGTAATCCACTGGTCTGATCTGTCTAATATCTCAAAAGGTTTGATGAATCTAGGTGCTAGATTACCCTATATCTGAATCCATCGCTAGACCAACTTGGTAGAAAAATTCAAGAAAACCCAATCCCCAACCTCAAACTCAAGAGGTCATTGAAAACAGTTGGCATAAGACTGCTACCTCAATTGAGCTGTCAACATGCAATTTCTGATCAGATAAACCTACTCTGAAGTCTCATGAACAAGATGTGGTCTAAGCAGCACTGCCTTCCCTTCCTCTAACCGACACAAAGGTGATCAACATGTCCTACCATATAAGGAATTATAAGGAGCCATCTGGATTTTAACCTAAAAAAATTATTGTAAGAGAACTCAAATAAGGGTATTTGTTTCTCCCAATAACCCCTAAAGTTAAAGACACATGTACGTAGAATATCCTCTAACACCTAAATCATATTCTCTATATGTCCATTGGTATAAGGGTGATACGTTGTACTCAGAAGCACATGTGTACCCAATGCCTTTTTTAACCCTTTCCAGAATTGTGACATGAAATGGGAATCCTTGTCAAATATGATAGAACATGGAGCTCTATGAAGGAATATGCTTTGATTGGATAGGGAGGTAACATGGAAACCCTCGTCGATGCGGGTTTGGTCAGGCCTGATGGTTGATTATGGGGGGTTCAACCTCTCGCACAACCATTAACATTGAGTCACTATCTATCTTAATGGAAATGACCAAAGACTCCCTCATCCATAAATGGGTATGGACCTACTTTCCAAAGTTATGTTGTTGATTAGGGTTTTAGACCCAAAGACACTTAGGTACTCACATTATTCAAGAGGATAGGAGGTCGGGCTCATCGTACCCTTTTGAGGGGAATTGTTTCCTACTCTAGAACTCTCTTATATATTTAAGATATGTTCATGAATATCTTCCTAATCCTGATATGGGAATGGTTTCCCTAAAAAAATGATTATTGGTTAATTATCCTTTTATATAAAATAAAGGGAATCTCATTGATGAATGAAGGAAAAGGGGGTCTCATTAGTGAATCCATTTGTATGTATCTAAGGTTATTCATATATTTTTTAGTAAAGGGTAGTTAATTTATATAATGAAGCTAGATAACTAGATGCTTCAGAATATGATGTCATCCAGGGAGGTGATTTTAATATTTTGAGGAGGGGGTTGAGACATTATGAGGAATCCTATATATACTGATTATTATAGGAATCAAAACCCATGTAGTTCATTAATCACGTGCAGTTTAACATCATGAGGAGAGTAAATATATGCGGATACTGAGACACCAAATATTTGAGCTTGATTATCGAGGAGACATCCTATGTATCCTGATTATAGTAGGAATCAGAGTTATCATAGTTCAATCATTCCCTTGGGACTAACCCCAAGGTAGATGCCCTTATACGAGGGGTTTTCATATTGTGCCACTCATTGGGGCTTATATACTTGGATTTACATTGCTAGTAAAGATTAATTATGCCAATGAGGTGTTCATTGAGTCTCCCTAATCTCACATGGGATATGATCGGTGTGTGAAACAAGGGATAATAGGTGATCAGTCCCATAGAATATGGATGTAGGACTCATGTATTAGGATAATCCTTGGGATATTTAATATGGATCTTGGGCCTTGGAGAGGCATCCTACATATCCTAATTATAATAGGAATCAGATTCATCGTAATTCAGTTATTGGGGATTACACTATGAGGGTTACCTTATATTCAGTATGCACCATATTATGCTGCTGATCATGGATTACACACTGGAATTTCCCTTGCCTTCATAGAGGCTAATAATGAAAATGATATGATTATTATAACTTATTAAGCCCATGTGAGCTATACATTGCGTGATAAAAAAGTGATGAAAATGATCAATGTCATTGATTATGGGTGTGGGAATTAAGTATTAAGACAACCCTATTGACACTTGATATAGAACTCAGGCCTCAAGGAGGTTTTTTATGTATCCTAATTATTATTGGAATCAAATTCATTGTAGTTACCTTGATTGGGGATTACAGTTAGGACAAAAAGGGGCCTAGATTCCTTGAGAGGGGGGGGGGGGAGGGTGAATCAGGGTATGGATATTCTATTTCAAAATTATTCTTGCCCCACTGGATCTTGACCATTATATTATAAGGGTCACTTTGTTTTCTCTTATGTGTATATGTTGTTCACTTCGTTTTATCTTTATTTGATGGTTATGCTTTAGATAAAATGCAGGGAAGCAACCAGGCAGACACAACGATTTTTACTTGGTTCACCCTCACTGGGTTACGTCCAAGGAGCATACAACGACGATGCGTCGCTGTACCAAATCCACTAAAGCTCACTGCCAATGATGTTCAGGTTAGATCACTTCTATGCTTAGGATCACTTCCTTTACAATGTTTAGGGTCAACTCACTATTTTCCCAAGGGTCACTCCTAATTTCTCTCTCTGGATCACTGCCAGTAGAAAGAATAATCTTCTTCCTCTTCCTTTGATCAATACACTTGGAAGGTATCCACTCATAATTTATGGACATGTAGGCCTCTTCATTATCTATAATAAATTCTGCATCCTTAATTGTTGATAGATTCTCTGTTGATGTACAAATTTCACCCGTAGATGAATCTCACTCTGCACTGGGTGTACCAGGAAACTGAAATTTTTACACACAGCCCTTAATGCACCTTGCACAAATTCTTTGCTTTTTCACAAAATTCACTTTTCGTGCAACATCCCTTTTATGCGCAACAACCCTTTTACACGCAACAAATTATTTTACGCGCAACATCTTTTATGCACAACCTCTATACTACCTTGCGCGGAATTCTTATGCTTTTGGGA
Organism: Viscum album; assembly: GCA_963277665.1. Lineage (NCBI taxonomy): Eukaryota > Viridiplantae > Streptophyta > Magnoliopsida > Santalales > Viscaceae > Viscum > Viscum album. The sequence goes on from OY728125.1 coordinate 294,744, forward strand.
GAAATTCACTTTTCGTGCAACAATCTTCTTTTTGTGCAACCTCTGATTTGCTCGCAAATAGTTCTTTTATTCCAAACTTGTTATTTTCGCACAAATCTCTTGTGCACTTCAATTTGGTGCGTCAGAGCTTGGATACTCACTTCGTCTTGAGCTACACCAAATGGAGGGGGGGGGGTCACTTCATATTTATAGGCAAAATCGACCCCACACAAAAAACCCTCCTTGAGTGTGTAATTCTATTTGAGCGCGAAAAACACATCTTCCGCGCAACACCATTTTTCATGCACTGCTCCAATATTTCATGCACCACTTTCCTTTTTCGCACACTGCGCAAATATTTTGTGTAACACTTTATTTTTCTGCACACCACATTGATATTTCATGCACCACACTGATTTTTCACGTGCCACTATATTTTTCATGCACCCTGCTAATTTTTCACTCCCCAGATTATTTTTCGCGCACCACTCCAATTTTACGCGCACCACCCTTTTCCAAAAACACATCTCTCCATTTTCCGATTTTCAGGCCCATAAATTTGGAAAACACTAGAAAACTATGCCACCTTGTATTTGCTCTTTTTCATACCGCCTCCAGACCATCCATTCCTTTTTCGTGGTTCTTCAATCAATCATGGATTGTTGAAAGCATCCCTTGAACCCAAAAAATCACCATGTAAACCCCCTTTTTCAACACACTCATACACCATAGTCTTCTTTTTCAACAAACACAACATGGAGGCCCACTTTTTCAAAAAACACAATCACCTCAAAAATGATTCGATGATTCCTTGAGGGATTTTTTCCCAACAATTACACTCTGAGGCTTCCCTTATAGTTATCAGGGCTTACACACTGAGGTTGACCAAATTTACCAATCCTTGGGATTCCCTAGTGGTCTAGTCTACTTTTCTATTTGACATGCATTGATTTTCTACTTGACATGCCTTGTTTATTTTCCTGACACGTTGGAGAATATTTTCCTGACATGTAAAAAGGGGATCCATATGATATAGTTGACTTGTCCATAGGACTCCACGCATCTTGGATAGAATGCCTGAGGGTTGTCACATGATCAGGGTTGACTAGTTTAGAGGATGTCGTATGATTGAACTAACCTACCTTGTTATCATCACAATATATGGATGAAATATATGGAGTTTGCCACAAGAGTCAATGAAACATGTCTCAAAGGGTGTATCATGTCTTTTATGACATCCCTAGATTGATTTTTGAGACCTGTCTGACGTGTCTACTAGGCATTTCAAGAGCCATTTGACATGACCAGGTTCTATCACATGACTTGGTTGACATGAACTGGTGGATTTATATGAGTTAGGTGACATGTTATGAAGGTCATCACAATGCTTGTACGGCGAGTCCAAAAGACTTTGTGAGACTATAGTGACAAGACCATGGGGTGACATATGGCTTACTTCGATAAGTCCAAAGGACTTTGCACGATCCAAATGGTGTTCGCAATGAGTGTCGCAAGACCTAGGTGACATACCTTGGCACTATCATGTACCCTGGGTAGTTTTCGTAGATCATGCATGTATAAGTATATATGTCTTCTCTTGAATCTCCTATTTATTATTCTTCAGTTCCAACTTTTAAATCTCAAATGCCATATTTTTGTTCAGTGTTATCCTCCTTTAAGTATTGCATGATTCAACATACATGAAGGATATTTTTTTCATATCCTAATAGAGGTCCTTTTTGTGATCTATAAATGATCACACAAATTTCTTTAGGTATGATTCATGGCTACTCTAGCTGTTCGCTGGTCTATTACTTGATGAAAGACTTGCTAGTTACAAGATTAGTTGCTCTGAGAAATACGCTCTGGTGCTTGGGACCTTTGCACTCAAGAGTTTCATCTATGTCCTAGTCATTCCTTTTTCATTATGGGGTGGATAATTTATTAGCCTCACCACATTGGTTCTTTGATGGTTAGTTTGGGGTATCTATCATAGATCTAGGCTGGAGTCGATGAAGGGGTCTGGCACTACGCATCTTTACGAATCTCTATTGTGCATCGATCCTGGGGACAACGCCTAATTTTTAGTGACTGAAAGTCCCTCCCATCAATGCTTACATTATCATAAAATTTCTAATTAATGGGAATTTTTTTGACTCATGAGGGAATTCCAAAGGACTTCCATTTTGTCATATTGACATGACCAAAGGACTTCATGATATCAAAGCGCCTGTTGAGATGCATCTGTGAGATGCTCGATGCATTTCCTAGAAAATGTTTCAAGGAAAGGGTGACTTGTTTGGGGGTCTTCGTGATATCAGGATGGCGTGTCAATGAGAATTCATGAGATCAGTCCAGCTTGTCTAGGCATCTTGTGAGACCATTCTTCGGACTTCCTTACTACATCTCAAGGGTTTTATAACCACGAGAGCTCTCGCCTCATTCCTTTTTATCCTATTTGTTTTATTTTACAAAGGTTAGGGATTATGTGAGTTTACATGAGTTTCATTGAGGTCATTTTATCTATTTTTTGGTGATGCATTGCATGAACAATATGGGTCATATAGGAGTGTGTGAGCATTTCATGGAAAAATTCATCCATTTTACCCTTGGGAATCTAGAGGGGTTACACATGGTTGGATGGACATACCTAAGTCTATTTGTGTGATATGGGAGACATGTTGATATGATTTCATGAGGTGAGGAGGACACGTCTCTAGGGAATCATAGTGTCTTGCGGGTTTCTAGGGGTGCATCACATGTCTTTCAGTGACAATGAGTAGCTCCCACCTCCTCCCCTTTTATTTCCTTTGTTTTATTTAACAAAGGCTTGGTGGTCTCGTGAGCTGGCTTGGATATTTTCAAGAAAAATTATCATTCCCATCAGTGATGCATCACTTGATCGTTATTACTTCTAGGAGACTCCACCTTTAAACATATTTCCCACCATTTTTGAATGATTTTTGATTGTTTTTTTGAGGTGCTTGCTGGTGACAAACCTCATTGCCTGATGGAGCATATCCGGCTACCACTGCATGCTCACTAGTTGTTCGTAGAGTCTCTGTAAGAGAAGTAACATTTATTGAAGCGGGTTAGTGGGGCCATCTTCAAGTTATGCACTGTTTTTGGAATCTTCATGTGACCCCATGATGGTATCGTGATCACAAGTCCCTTAGAGACTCATGCGATCAGCAGGTCTCGACCACCTTCTCCTTAATTTGGTTTTTTAAGGAAAATAATACCCATATTTAGGTATTCCTTTGTGATTTTATTGATTCTCATTTGGTAGGAATCAATAAATTCCCCACATAGGAGTGATTTCTGCAGGAATAAGGGCTCGGTTATGGTGAAAATAAATGTCTGCCTGAGTCTTTGGTATTGTATTGAATAAGTTCCTTGGGCGATGTTTGGTCTACTGGGTGATGTTTGATATTTCAAAAAATTCCCTATATATAGGGGGAATTCATTATACCATTCACCCCTTCTCTAGAGTTCCCTTTCATTTTCCTCTATCTTGTACCTTTATCATAAGACTGTTCCGTGAACCTTGATTGTGAGCCCTGTTTGCAAGTGTTTTCCATGAATCCATTCTTCTAGATCTCTTTTAAAAGAATATTTCTTTCCTAAAAGACTGTATGATTCAACCATGAACTATTTTTATGGTAGTTTATTGAAATCTGGCTATGTTTTTCCTTGGGGTTTTTTTAGGATTTTCCAGCTCGATTGTATAATTGATGTGATTCATGTGACCATGTTTAGGTCACATGATCGTGAGTCTTAAAATGGGTCATGTTATTGCACGATTCCTTGTGGTTGTTATGAAACCCGTGAGTCCTCTAGGGGTCAGGTAGTTTGTGAATTCCTTATGTGATTCACGAATCCCTTTCTGATTCATGAGATGCACATGATACTTCTAGAACCTTTATGTTTTTGTTTCTGACAAGATTTTTTATCTGTCTCACATACACCACTTACTTATTTTCGAATGGATTATATCTATAGTCAATATTTTTCTCTATCTAATCAAAGGTAAATGATCACTATAAATAATAATGTCAACCCCCAATAACATGTGTATTCAGATAAAGAATTTTTTAAGAAGTTTCCCTCATATGAACTCCAAGATTATCCCCTATCGCATTGACATCCTCTGTATGGGTTTGTTTTGCTGAACGATGACATAATTTCTCCTTCATATTTCAATATTAGGTATTTCTAGATATCAACTTCTCTTGAATGAATCCAAAAAACAATAATAGAGGATGGTTGGATAGTTACAAATCAACCCCAGGGTTTTTCTTATCTATTGGAAGACTCTCCCCTGGGTTCGGATGACCATGACTTATCTCATAAGCCTATCACTCAGAGTTATTAAAGTATATTTTCTTCCTATATGAATAATCTAGGCATAATATGGTAATCTAAGTGCAATATCCATCCTAAAAACATCTTTTTAGGAAAATGGGCATGACCATTCTAGGAGGGGAAAAGATATTTGGAGTTTGTTGATGATATGATAGGGTTCATCTTTATGAATCTGTGTAGATATATCAATTTATCATTTACTGCCAGCCCGATATTCTTTGGGAAATGATTATCCATTGGTTTTTTAGGACCAAAAAATTTCATCTTCCCTATAATAAAGTGGATATCAACTTATAGGATATCCATCAATTGGGAGGTATCCACCCTCTTGGAGAGATTTATGATGAATTCCTTCCCACTGAGAATGTATGGGATGATCCCTCGAAGACCCCATTTTTGGTAAGGGATATTCTTGTTATTGTGAATGAGAAATTGAAGAAAGAGATGGTGATATACTAGATCATTTCTTTCCTAGACTGGATCAATATTTTTCTCCACCGTAGTGGGGTTAGGCTGACTGCCATACGCCCTCATTGATGTCCCTCTTAGTAGGTCCATGTTAGTGCTGGATCATATTGGTCCATTCTAGAAGCTGGGGATTATACCTTATGGGGATATTGGGTAAACTCAATGTTCTCTTCAGACCTTAGGTTGGTAGGTTTTTAGCCATGTTTTTGAATGGGTGGCTTTTCCCATACGGGTATGCATGCTCAGGGATCTAAGTTTTCACATTTGGTGATGGAAGTGCGACTTGTGGAAGGGTGGCACCTCAACTTGGTAGTACCATTCCTTGAACACCTTTACCAAATTTTGGTCCATATTCAACAAGGTATCACCCCTTACAGGATAAGTGTTCCTTTCCAGTTCCTGTTTGGATGGATAAGAGAGCATTTCCATTGTTATGAATACTCAAACCCATCTAAGATCCTGAACACCATATCCCATCATAGAATTTTGAACACCTCTAGGGTCGGGGATATGTCTCTCAGAAATTTAAATTTTAAATTTGTGTTGTTACAAACCTATAGCTTTGATTTACCCCCTTGAATGTACCATCTGGGCCGATAATTGATGATGGAAGCGGCTACCTCTATGAAAGGTCATATATGATCTATCTCAAGGATAGGGTTCTTGTAGTTATGGTGGAAGAGCTGGTTATTTGTGAACCTCATACACCTTATCGATTCACCCATAATTTTAGATGCATTAAAAGGTTCTCCCCTCTTCCTTTATCATCGTTCTAGGGGAACACAATTGTGGAGTCGTTCACAAATTTTGGAAGATAATATCATATGATGTTACTAAAGATGAGATCATACTTATTCCCATTGATGCTTCTCTCTTCCTTACCTAGGATTATGACCAGTCATGGGTAGTAACTTATCCAGGTGGTGTACTAGGCTAGCTAGTCCTTAAAGTGGATAGGACTTTCACTTTGCCAACCCCTTCATCTGTGGTAGTGATGGAATTTATTAAGGACTCTGTAAAGACATAAAGAAAGTGGCCTAATTTCACTGATGACTATCCCGATAGAGGATTAGATTCTATTGAGGATATCAATCCTCCAACACATGATATGGATAATACGCCTATTGAGATGATGAATTATGGGGATTCTTCTTGTATTTATGCATTGGTTCAACTAGTTTGTCCTCCTCCTACCATGCCTACTCTGTCAATTGAAGAGGATCAAGAAAAACATAGGATGATTTGAAAATAGATTTATGATTTGACATAAATACCCACTTGGAAGTATTATATGAAAAAGTGTATTTCATTCACCAATTATTTCATGAATTTGGGGTAGATAGTTTTGACCGACAACCTATGTATGAAATTATGAAGAATTTTTTTTGACTCAGTGAGATCGGGCCACAAGTGAATGGGATTTTCATGACCTTGTTGATGAAGCTCCCCTTTCTAGAACTATGAGGGATATATCCATGGAATTAAAGTAGGGTTGTTAGCTGATATCTGATTTGAAAGATCAAATTTATTCTTGAGCCATGAAAACATAGAGATGCGGGGTGATCATTTCTCATTTAAATTCTAATCTTTCAACATTCACATCCTAATTGGATGTTTCTCAGAAGAGAGCCAAAGACTTGACTAATTTGGTCAAGACTCTTCATACCATATTGAAAGTGGAAGAGGTTAGGAGAATGGAACTCCAACATTCTATTGATCTTCCCGTCAGACTCTTATTGATCTTTTCAGTGTATTTGATAGAATTTTGTTGTAGCTTGACTTTTGTAATGCATTTCATATTTGAGGAGACTTAATAGAGACTCTAAAATATAAATACCCCCTTTTTTACATATTATAAATGAATTAATTTTCTGAACTTTTCACTTTACTCTTCAATTTACTTTTATCTATGATATGCATGACACCTCATTTCTCTGATATTATATTAATTTCCAATGATACTCAACCTTTTCATAATATCATATGATTGTGAATGTTTGGGTTTTGAAGATTTTTTTCAGAAAGAACTCATGAGTTACCACTAACATAGTGTTTCTTATTGATAAATAAACTCTAGTTATCTTGAGATCAACTGATTTGAAGAAGGATAATTGGGAAGAATATATGTCCCAGAGGAAGAGTGGACCATTAATTTCCAAATATAATAGGTTCATAGAGAATAGATTGATTTTTCTAAGGAAGTATGTCAGGCCTTACATGCTTTTGCAGACTGAATTGATATCGTTCTTTAGTTTAGGTTCTTTTAGCTCAAAACTTGTATTGATTTAGCTTAGGTTCTTTTAGCTCAAAATTCATATTTATTTAGTTTAGGGTCTTTTAGCTCAGAACCCATATTGATTTAGTTTAGGGTATTTTAGCTCAGACCACATATTGCTTTAGTTTAAGGTCATTTAGCTCGGACCTCATATTGATTTAGTTTAAGGTCTTCTAGCTCGGACCTCATATTGCTTTAGTTTAAGGTCTTTTAGATCGTAACTCATATTACATTAGTTTAAGGTCTTTTATCTCATACCTCATATCTCTTTAGTTTAAGGCCTTTTAGTTCAGACCTCATATTTCTTTTGTTTAAGGTCTTTTAGCTTAGAACTCATATTTGTTTAGTTTAAGGTATTTTAGATTAGACCTCATATCACTTTAGTTTAAGGTCTTTTAGCTATGACCTCATATCGCTTTATTTTAAGGTATTTTATCTTGGACCTCATATTGCTTTAGTTTAAGGACTTTTAGCTCGGACCTCATATTGCTTTTGTTTAGGGTCATTTAGCTCAAAACTCATATTGTTTTAGTTTAAGTTATTTTAGATTTAACATCATATCACTTTAGTTTAAGGCCTTTTATCTTGGACCTCATATTGCTTTAGTTTAAGGTCTTTTACCTTGGACCACATATCACTTTAGTTTAAGGTCTTTTAGCTCGGACCTCATATTTCTTTAGTTTAGGGTCTTTTATCTTAGACCTCATATCACTCTAGTTTAAGGTATTTTAGCTCAGAACTCATATCAATTTAGTTTAATGACTTTTAGCTCAGAGCTCATATCACCTTAGTTTAAGGTATTTTAGCTTGGACCTCATATTACTTTAGTTTAAGTTCTTTTAGCTCAAACCTCAGATTGATTTAGTTTGGGGTCTTTTAGCTCAGACCTCATACTGATTTATTTTAAGGTATTTTAGATCGGACCTCATATAACTTTAGTTTAAGGTATTTTAACTCAGACCTCATATCACTTTAGTTTAAAGTATTTTAGCTCAGACCTCATATTGCTTTAGTTTGGGGGTTTTTAGTTCAGACATGATATCACTTTAGTTTAAGATCTTTTAGCTCAGAACTCATATCGATTTAGTTTAGGGTCTTTTAGATCAGACCTTATATCTCTTTAGTTGGAGGTATTTTATCTCAAACATCATATTTATTTAGTTTAAGGTATTTTAACTTAGACATAATATTTCTTTAGTTTAGGGTATTTTAGCTTGGACCTGATTGATGATCATGGGATGTGGTGCAGACATTCTGGGAATGACTCAAAACACTATGAGGTGTTGGGAACTTTCATAGTGTTATAAAGGATCAAAAGGATTAGAAATCACTTTTTATAGAGTGATGAATTGTGTTGACGGCCATAAGCAGATATAAAAGATCCATGAGTATGTATGCATAATCATGTAAAGGGTACGTGAAGCCGGATATCTTTTTCAAGTGCAATGGAAGATTTATAGAGGTAATATTGGTCAGAGGGTGGAATACTGGGGATACTGGGCTTACATTGATAGTTATAATATGAGTGATGTAAATCATAACCTAAAAGTTTGATTCCATGAATATGAGGTTGTGTAGACATTCTATGTATGTCCCACGACATTCTAAGATTCCATGTTCCTCCACAATGTTTCTAGGGATCACAAGTATTGAAGATCCTTTCTAGAAAGGAAGAGATGCCTTTAGTTGGAAGGTCAAGGCCCTTATGCATTAGTATCATTCCAAGAGAATGATGATCTCCACTCCTCTCCAAGGTAAATGATACATTTTTGAGGACTCAAACATTTAGATGATGAGGATTGGTATGGAAGGGAGGCTATTTAGAAAGGGTTTTGGAACCCTAGGGAAATTCAGCTCTTGATTTTGAAGCTCAATATCTATGCCCTGTGGTTTCAAATAATAAGGTGTGAGCCACCAAAAGCTGGGGAATGATGTTTCACAGTCCATCCTTGAGAAAGGGTATGAAACACAGTGATGTAATGTTGAGGATATCAAATCCACTTGGATAGTTTGTTTTGGAGATTATAAGTCACAACCCAAAGTGATCGAGTTAGGATAATGATATGGGACAGTCATACTAGGTTAGGTTCAGATAACACATAGGTGTTGAGTTCTACCATAGTGGTGTTAGCGATCATGAGGATTGGAAGGAAATTTTCAGAGTGACACATTCGGTTGATGGCCATAGGTGCGTATGAAGGATCCATGGGCATGTATGCATAGTCAAGAAAAGGGTCCTTGAATCTGAGCATCCTTTCCAAGGGCCATGGAAGGTTATGGTGATCTGAAGCACCCCAAGTCATGAAGTGTGATTTGTGGAAATTTCATGATCCAAGAAGGGTTTGAGTATCCTAAAATTTGTGCCACCACCTAGTGAACATATTCTCATGGCGAGGATATTTGAAAAACCGTTACTCTAACTTTTACCTGAACTAGGGGGTCCAGTGAGCATATCTTGGATTTTACTAGGGTTGGTAGGTAGACCTTATGAGCTTTATGCCTTATTTATTTGTGCCCTAATTTTTTCCTAAACCCTGGAGACGAAGAGTTTAGTGAGTGAAGGCTTGAATTTTTCTTAGGATTTAATTTGAGGGTTTTCAACCTGAAAAGTTTTGTGTCTATTTCACTAGTAGTTTAAGGTATTTTGATTTAGACCATTATAGGATAGAGATTAAGGTCTTATATCTTTGTCCAAAGTGTAGTTAGTTTAAATTCATGACACCCATGGAACTAATATAGAAGAATCTATACAAGATCCCAATTATGATATCAAGGGTAAAGAGCACCCCATCATCCTTCTAAGAGGGGGATGGAAATGTCCTAAATCATGGATCGAGATTATCAGGTCATGAGTAATGATATTGGATATTCATACTAGGAGAGGTTAAAATCACACTTGGGTGTTGAGTTCTACTACAATGGTGTTAGGGTTCACAAGGATTGGAATGTATTTTTATAGAGTTAAACATTTGGTTAACGACCATAGAAACATATGCAGGAGCCATGGGAATGTATGCATAGTCAAGAAAAGGGTCCTTGAAGATGGATATCCTTTCCAGGGGCCATGAAAGGTTGTAGTGACCTAAGGTTCTTGAGGCATGAAGTATGGTTTATGGATTGAGGTGATTTAAAAATTAGATGGATTTAAAATGTATTCTGGTTGATTAGAGTAAGATTATTGTGGTCCTTTGATAAGGAATACAATATGGTTGGTGGTCTGTATAGTTTATCATCATGTAGTGGGGGCGTACTTGCTTCCATGTAGTTTAATAATCATGTGGTAAGGATATGTTCCATGCATTTTATTATCATGCGGTAAGGAAGTTTTCCATGAAGTTTAAAATCATGTGGTAAAGAAGTGTTCTAAAGAGTTTATTGTCATGCGGTAAGGACTTTTTCCATGTATTTTAATGCCATGTATTTAGGATGTGTTCTGTGTAGTTTATTCTTATATGGTAAGGACATTTTATATGTAGTTTAACATAATGTGGTAAGGACATGATATGTGCAGTTTATTATCATGTGGTAAGGATGTTTTCTATATATTTTAACTTAATGCAGTAAGGACGTGTTCTACGTAGTTTATTTTCTTGAAATAAGGACGTTTTTATGCAGTTTAATGCCATATGGTAAGGATGTGTTTCGTGTAGTTTTAACACATTGTAGTGAGAATGTGGGTCCCCCGATGTGAAATGGTGGTATTGTGGTTATTCCCATCAAATCATGGGTGCCACTATGCATCCCGTGGTGATAGAAATCAAGTCACACATATTTCTTTAGGAAGTTCCTTACATAGGTCTAAGCCATATTCAAGGATGGGGGAATATTTGTATTTATACATTGTGATTGGACCTAGAGTTAAAAATCAGAGCATCACTACATATATTGTGAGGATAAGAATCAAGTTATACGTAGTTCTGAAGGAACTGTGTAGTTTAACATTGTGAAGCAAGGATGAAAAATGGACCGATATGAAAGAGTGGTAGTGTTTTGATTAGGCCTAAGGGTGGGAGTATGGTCATCGCTATGTATATCATGAAGATGAGAATCAATAAACATGTAGTTCTTGAGTAACCATGAAGTTTTATGTCATACAGAAAGGATGTAGGGTGTTCCTTTTATGGTCTTGCATTTAGGACCATGATGAACCTATCATGTACTTTCATTCCTTGTTCATTTGGGGAGGCCTTACTTCAATTTCTAATCTCATGTGAGCTATGATTAGTGTGACAAACAAGGAGAATTAAGGATTTATATCACAATACAAAGGTATTTGAGGGTACAACAGAGGCATTTTATATCATGTATCAGTTGCACCAAGATATAGGATTGAGGTGTGCCTTCATATGTCATTGAAAAATGATAATCGATCCATACATATATCTAAAAGAGCCACATAGTTTAACATCATGTGGTAAGGACATGGATCACCTAATGTAAAAGAAAAGGAATAATATGGATTTGTGAATTTTTATATCATGTGGTAAGGTTACAGGTGACCTGAAATGAAATATCATTGCAGATGGGCCCAAAACCTAGGGTCAATGTTTCACTATACATATTATGGTTCTATGAATTAAACCAAACATAATTAAAAATAAGGAAATGTATAGTTTAACGTCATGCAGCTAGGATGGATGGAATGTCATGAAGGAGTGGTGGTGTTGCGGATGGGACCAAGGGTGGATGTATTGTCATCGCTACGTATCTCATGAGGATGAGAATCAAGACACATGTAGTTTTGGAAGAACTGTGTAGTTTAACATCATATAGCGAGAACTCATGACATGCCTTTTAAGGTCTATCATTTAGGACCAAGGTAAGCCTGTTGAGAGACTCTATGCCTTTTTTTTATAGGAAAACCCTTACCAAAACTCATAATCCCACGTGATCCATACTCGGTGTGATAAACAAGGAATTCATAGGGGTTCCTTCTACTATGCAGAGGCATTTAAGAGAAGGAAAATATAATTTTTTATCATGCGGTGGCTGGACCAAGATATAATATTGAGGTGTCCCTATGTATCTTAGTGAAAATGACAATCAAGACATGTATATTTCTAGAGGATCTATGCAATTTAATGTCATGTAGAAAGGATGTCTGCTGTGCATTTTAAAATTGTGTGGTAAGGAAGATTTTGAAGGTTTCGGGTGCAATAGAAGCTCGTGGGTGGATGTTCCCACTTGGCCTTTTGTCATTAACAATGATTAATCCGGGATCAATATTATGATAAATGCCAGACTCCACGGATTGAATCACAAAAATAGACAAAGAAGAAGAATAGTCCCAGAACCAAAAATGAGGATTGTCACAGGTTGATTATAATTAATTTAATTAATTGACAAGAAGTACCTTTTATGGTTTTATTTCTTCGTTGATATTTATGATCACATTCCGATGTGATTCGTTGTTGCGTCGTAGAAGCGAAGTGCAGAATTACTCTAGCGGTGATCCACATGTGCACCACGTATCTCTGGACGTCGCCAAAAGAATCTCAAGGTGCTATCTTGGAGAAGCCTTTGCTTGCATTGTCTGCCTTAGATCATCTTGTTCTGATGGAGGAGGATCTCTATCGGTATTTAGATCATTCTTGGAGGAAGGAGTTCTTTCATCCTTGAAATAATTCTCCAGAATTGTTGTTCATAACGATTGGGGAAAAGTGTTGGGGTTGTGAGTATATTTATAATCGGGTTTGAGGTTATAGAGTTATGAGAATAAATAAACGCGTTACGCGTTTTATTTATTTGATTAACTCTTATTGAAACCCCCCATGTTGAATAATTAATTCCTTGAAATGCGCCCATGTAGATTATAATAAATATAATTTAATAAACCAATATTATATCCTTAAAATCCCGACTGGAAAAACTATACGGCGTGTAATCATTGATACACGGCGTGTACTTGTTTTTCAGAAAAAACTACACGACGTGTAATCATTAATACACGACATGTACTTGTTTTAAATTTCCTTTCCAAAATGAAAACTAAACGGCGTGTAATCATTAATACACAACATGTACTTGTTTTCAAAATAAAAACTATATGATGTGTAATCATTAATACATGGCATGTACTTGTTTTCATTTTATTCTTCCTCCAACATTAAAACGATTTAGGCTTCCTTGAATAATTATTAAACCATGTATGAGAATAATCTTTATTCTACTTGAGATACTTGAATACACTTAGTGTGTGACCCTCTAGGCCTCTTTCTCATTGGTATTAGGAGGGCTTTCCTAAAGTCCAAGATTACAGTCTAGCAATGGGTCAAGGCTCCCAATAGAAAGAAGTTGACGCTGCATTGACATGTCACCTCATACGAATTCTTATCGTGTAATTTAATCCCTTTGCCTCAATATCTCATCAAGAAGGTTTCATGGTAGTGTCATAAACCTTTATGCTTGATCTATCATTCTTTGACTTCTAGAAATAAACTCGTCGTTACACCATGGCCATGGAATTTGGGTGACAGTTTTATTTCAATTAAAGGGCCTGAGATATCTAATTCCATAAATATGGAAGGGAAAAATCCTTCCTCGACTTATCCATTAACAATATGTCATTTGTGACACACCCAACTTACCATACTTCCCACCAACTATCTTCATGATAGTTTTCGTCAGTAAATATAAGTGCGCGAGTCATGACATGATTTAATGATAATCTTCTATTCTAAGGACCATTACACACGCTTGTAGATAGCAATGTTTGATGACACCAAGACCTGTGGAATTACTACTGGAGGGTCTGTTCTCATAATCTTCTATCTTGGAGATTACCAAGTGTGAACTCCATGAGGGAGAGTCTCGTCTTCTTACGAGTAATCGCACATGACAGTCTGTATACTATGTGTCCTATCGTAGTATGTCATCCAACCATAGAACTTTATTTAAGATTATTTTTATAGAATTTTAAGGTTCTCATCATAGCAGTGATCTGCCATGACCTTATTAATGCAACAAATATTCTAGAAAATTATTATATTATAGTCATGCAGAACAATGAACAATATATGATAAGTGTACATTCATTTAATCAAAGTAAAAATAGTTTGTTCTCAGGACACCAACTCTAAAAAACTCCCACTTAGACTAGAGCCAACTACCTATGACTTTTAGTCCGCTAGACCTCACATGATGATCATGTTTTTGCTGAGTCAAGGCTTTAGTCAAGGGGCCCACCATGTTTTATTTCGTGGAAATACTACTCACTGCAACTTCACCTCTTTGAGAAAAATCTCTCAAGAGATGACACTTATGAAGTATGTTCTTTGTCCGCTGATGTGACCTTGGCTCTTTTTCAAGTGCCATCGCTGCAGTATTATCATAATAGAGTGTGATAGGATATTTACTACTAGGTACTACATCCAGCTCTTGGATGAAGCTTCGCATACATACTACTTCTTTAGATGCCTTAGAATCTACGATATACTCAGACACTGCTGTAGAATCTGCGACCACACCTTTCTTTGAGCTCTTCCAGCTCACTGCACCTCCATTCAAACTGAAGATGTATCCAGTCTGTGAATTCATGTCATCTTGATCAGTCTGGAAACTAGAATCTACATGTCCTATGATGACTAGTTCCTCATCTACTCTATAAACCAGGAACATATTCTTAGTACTCTTTAGGTACTTAAGCATAGTATTTACTACCATCCAAACGGTCTGCTAGATCAGCTTGATATTTGCCTACCGTACTAATGCGTAAGAAAAATCTAGACTTTTACATAGCATAACATACATGACTGACCCAATTGCAGATGTGTAAGGGATCCTTGCCATTTTATTTCTTTCCTCATGTGTTTGAGGACACATTTTCTTGGAAAGATGAAAGCCATGTGACATTGGAAGCAATCCCCTCTTGGAATGTTCCATACTAAATCTCTTTAGTATCTTGTCAATGTATGTACTTTGACTCAGTCCCAACATTCCCTTAGATCTATCACGATGGATCTTGATCCCAAGAATATATACTACCTCGCCCAAGTCTTTCATAGAGAAGCATTTATCCAACAATGCCTTAACTGACTGTAATACAGGTACATCGTTTCCAATTAGCAATATGTCATCAACATATACTATTATGAAAATGACTACACTTCCACTAAACCATTTGTACACAAAAGGCTCACATTCGTTATTAACAAAGCCAAATTCTGTTACGGCTTCATCAAAATGAATGTTCCATGACCTTGATGCTTACTTTAATCCATAAATGGATTTCTGAAACATGCATACCTTGTTGGCATCCTTTGGAGTCACAAACCCTTCAGGTTGTGTCATGTAGACATCTTCCTGGAGGTTCCCATTAAGGAATTCTATTTTGACATCCATTTTCCAAATTTCATAGTCATGATAAGAAAAAATGGCCAATATAATTTTGATGGATTTCAGTATCGCAACCAGTGAAAAGGTTTCATCATAGTCAATTCCTTAACGCTGTCTAAAACCTTTTGCAACCAGTCGTGCCTTATAGGTGCTGACTTGTACTTCCATGTCCAGTTTATTCTTGAATACCCATTTATTACCAATAGGATTTATATCAATTGGAGGATATAACAAAATCAAGACTTGGTTTTGATACATGGAATCCATTTCAGAATTCATGGCTTCATGCCACTTGGCAACGTCTGTGCCTTGAACTACTTCCTTACAGCTAAGAGGATCATCATTGTCAACCAATAATAAGTCACCATCCTTGGTGTCAAGAAAACCATATCTTTCTGGTTCTCTCACCTCTCTCGTGATCCTACGCAGTTCTTGTGTCTCTGGAATAGATTGTTCTTCCACGGGGCTTTGTGGAATCTGTTTTTGTACCAACTCCTGTGTATCTTGAGCCTTGACTTCATCTAAGTCTATCTCGCTCCCACTATCTCTTTTGGAGATGTGCTCCCTCTCAAGTAATATGGTGTGTCTTTCCACTATAACCTTTTTAAATGAGGGGTTGTATAGGTAATATCCCTTTGTTTCCTTGGAATATCCTATAAGGCATACTTTGTGCCTTGGGGTGCAAGCTTGTTACTTGAAGAGGCCTTAACAAATACTTCGCTACCCCACAAATGTAAATTTGATAACATGGCTTTATGTCCACTCCATAATTCGTATGGAATACCATTTATTGATTTAGTTGGTACTTGGTTTAGTATGTGTGCTGCTGTTTGTAATGAATATCCCCAAAAGGATAATGTAAGACTCACATAACTCATCATTGATCTCACCATGTAGAACAGGGTGTGGTTCCTCTTTTCACTTATACCATTCCAATGAGGTGTGTAAGGAGGAGTGAGTTGAGATACAATCCTGAACTCCCGTAAGAAATCAATGAAGTCCTGATTAAGATATTTTCCTCCTCTGTCTGAGTGGAGTTTCTTAATCTTCTTACCAAGCTGGTTCTCAACTTCATTCTTGTATTCTTTGAACTGATCAAAATAATCCGACTTATACCTCATTAAGTAAATATATCCATATCTACTAAAATCAGCAGTAAAAGTTATGAAGTATAAGAACCCATCCCTTGCTTCAACTGGAAATGGTACACACACATATGTGTAAACTAATTATAGAATCTCTTTAGCCCTTTCACATTTACCACTAAATGGGGCTTGGGTCATTTTTCCTTGTAGACACGCATGACATACACCAAGTGGTTTTAGTTAGAAAGAATCTAAATACCCATCTTGATGTAATTTTTTCAAACATTTCACATTGACATGACCTAGCCAGTGATGCCAAAGTTGGGTGTGGTATGAGTCATGTGAATTAACTTTTTCATCAATTTCCATTACTTGGTTTGTGTAGTCTAACACATAAAGGTAGTTATATAAATGTGACCTACCAAAACAAATGTTATCTTTATAAAAGTAGCAACATTCATTTTCAAAATTTAATATGAATCCAGCAGTATCTGATTTGGATACTAAAATAATGTTTTTTTTTGTTATAGAGGGTACATAATAACATCCTTTAAATACCAAGACCATCCCAGTAGTCAATGTGAGGTGGTAGTATCCGACAGCTATAGCAGCGAGTCTGGCTCCATTGGCTGCTTGCAGATCCAACTCACCTCGGTCAATCTTTCTGAATCTACTTGGTTCCTGTATTTGGATATATATGTGAGCACCACAAGAAATATCTAATACCCAATTAGTTGAAATAGATATATTTCATTCGATAACAAACGTACCTGAAGCTTCCCCTTGCTTCCTTGGCTGGGTGTAGTTTTTCTTCCAGTGGCCCTTCTTTCCATATGCGAAACAAACAACCTCTTGTTCTCTTGCCTCCCCTTTCATCTTCCTTTTCTTGGAAGGCCTTAAAGAAGCTTTGGTATTAAATCTCTTTTCCTTACCTTTACTTTTATTCACCATAAGGAAAAAAGGCTTTTCACGCTTCATATCATTGTCCACTTGGAGAATAAGGATAAAAATATCAGATAGAGACTTCTCAATATTGTTCATGTTGAAATTTACAAAAAAGTTAGAGAAGATCTGGGGGAGTGATGCAAGAATAATATCGGTACCCAGTTCTTCGGGGAGTTTAAACCCCAGAACCTCTAAGCACTCAATGTAGAAAATGATCTTGACTACATGAGGCCTAACTGGGGCACCCTCTCCAAGATTTCTCTGAAATAGAGCCTTGGAGATCTCAAACCTTTCTGTCTTGCTCTCTCCTGGTATTGACCACAGAGGTGCTTGAGCATGATGTGGGCATCCATGTCTTCATGAAACTTCATGATCTCATTTGACATTGATGATAACATCAAACATTGAAATTAGAGTGCATCATTCAAATATTGACCATAGACCAAGAAATCTTCATTACTCTCCCCTTGGGTAGGCAAATCAGGAAGTGAGGACTCCAGTACATAAAAATTTCGTTCATAGCGTAGGATAACCCGAAGGCGCCTAAACCATTCCTGAAAGTTACTGCCGGTGAGGATATTTTCTTTATCCAGAATTGATCGCAGAGAAAATGTGGTTGACGAGTTTGTCATATTGATTCTAAAAATTAAAAGAGCATATTTATCAGTACTTTCTTGATTACATTTTATGATAAATAATAAATTTTATTAAGTCTCCCACTATTTTATCAACTCCCAATGTCCCTCACCATTGAACTCGGAGTGTCCAGTTGCCATGAAATTCTAGTGGAAAGGATCCATATTCCCCTTCACATAACCCCAACAAGGGATGGTCAAGCTATTAAGAAGGTATTTATGTAGGCAGGTTTTTTCCAACTGTGAGATTACAGTTCCTTGATCTGTTGAGTGGACTCCCCAATCCTGAAATCCTAACTTATATTTCCTCAACACTTGCCTCTATTTTACAACAAGTCTAGAAAGGGCTACTCCTCTTGATGTAAAATGTTAAAGTCAACCCAAAACTTTCATAAGAGCTTCATTTATAAAAGTAAGTGTTCCAAAAAGGGTTGGTCAAACACATATTTTTATTGATTCTTTCCCTTAATCAAGTAACGGAAGGCTTGGTTTGACTTAATATGGTATTTGAGGGATTTTATTCTTTATTCGTAGTTTTGCATTATCACATGCTTGTTAATATTAAGTGATTCTTACTTAAGTTATTAACCATGTTCTGATAATGTTTACGCATAGTCCGGTTTTTATTTTATTCAAACTTTTCATGATTGTTTATTTCATTAATTATGTTATCGCAAAAACACATACATAATAAATAAACCATGCAATCAGACAAAAATAAAATAATATGGCATGATTATGAGATTCTATTGGTTAGCTTATCTAGCAGTTTTGATAAACTAACCCTGACCTAGGGAAAAACACCTTGAACTCGATGGTTCGTGTTTTTCAGCTCCCACCTGTCCACCTTTGTATCTTCTTAGGTTGGTTTCGGCTCAGCTTCAGATTTTGAACCATCTCCTCTAGCTTGGGAGATCCTCTATTACATGGGGTTTACATTAAAGAAACCATGGGCACACAGGCCCTACATATTATTGGAAGAAGGCTCACATGCCGACGAACTTAAATTAAATAAATTTAAATGAAACCATACAGACACAATGGGTCTTTTTTCTAGCTCATGATCATCCATAACATGCAACGAAATTTACGCATATTTAGTATTTAAATTCTTTTAATCGTTCTATTATTCAAGATAAGTTGTGATTAAATTCAATTAATTATGATCTTATAATTAATCAATTCTTTATCTTAAATTCCTTTCTGAATTTCCTTGAGATTCTTCTCATCCATATTCCTTGTACGAGTCTTTTTAATTTGGAGGAAACCCAGTGAAATTCCATTTCTGGAAAGTACACGAAGTGTAGGCTATATTACACGGTGTGTATTTATTTTCACCCTTTATCCAAAGTACACGCCGGGGCTTTGGCGTGTTCTCTGCACTTTGGAAATTTTTGGGTACATAGAATGTAGATTAATCTAACACAGAGTGTACTTACTTATTATGTGGTTACCGACATGGAAATCCCATGTATGCGGTACATGGCTTCTCTTTGTACACGGTTTCACCTGGGCCGGATCGGACCAAACAACGTGTTGATTCAGCATACACCCCATGTATTCTGATTTCCACACTCCGTTCATTTATGTTCAACACGGTGTAATAAATACTTAGGTATACTCAATTCACACGACGTGGTTTGGAAGATCAGTACCGGTTCATTGAACCTAAGTACACGGCGTGTAGTTTTCACTACACACCGTGTATTCTTGTGTTGTACAGACAGAAAGAGCGGCTCCTATGGATGAGTTCCTCGTTTTTATTTCAATCAAAATCAAAATTAAACGGTCATTTCTGTGATGTGAATCGAGAAATGCATGAGTAAGAATAGATCTCAATCATTCAGATTTATAGAATGATTTATCTTGAATTTAATCAAATATAAATGCGTAAATTATCAACAAAAATTAAATAACTATAATAAACATTGTAACCTCCCTATGATACCATTTGAAGGTTATGGGAACAGTGGAAGCTCATGGGTGGATGTGGCCACTTGGCTTTTTTCATTAACAATGATCAATCCGGGATCAATACGATGATAAATTCCAGACTCCACGGATTGAATCACAGAAATTGAAAAAGAAGAAGAATAGTCATGGAACCAAAAATGAGGATCATCACAGGTTGATTATAATTAATTTAATTAATTGAAAAGAAGTACCTTTTCTGTCATTATTTCTTTGTTGATATTTCTAATCACGTTTCGATGTGATTCTTCATTGCGTCGCAGAATCCAAGTGTAGACTTCCTCTAGCGGTGATTGACATGTGCACCACATATCTCTAGACGTCGCCAAAGTAATCTCCAGGTGCTAGCATGGAGAAGCCTTTGCTTGCGTTGTCCGCCTTAGATCATCTTAATCCAATGGAGAAGGATCTCTCTTGGTCTTAAGAGTGTTCTTGGATGAAGGAGTTCTTTCAGCCTTGAAATAATTCTCCAGAATTGTTGTGCACAATGATTGGGGAAAAGTGTTGGGGTTGTGAGGATATTTATAATCGGGTTTGAGGTTATAGAGTTATGATAATAAATAAATGCATTACAGATTTTATTTATTTCATTAACTATTATTGAAAACCTCCATGTCGAATAATTAATTCTTTGACATGCTCCCACACTGATTATAATAAATATCATTTAATAAAACAATATTATATCCTCAAAATCCTAACTGGAAAAACTACACAGCGTGTAATCATTAATACACAGTGTGTACTCGTTTTTTATAAAAAACTACACAACATGTAATCATTAATACATGAAATGTACTTGTTTTTCATTTCATTTCCCAAATGAAAACTACACGGAGTGTAATCATTAATACACGATGTGTACTTGTTTTAAAAATAAAAACTACACAGCATGTAATCATTAATACACGACATGTACTTGTTTTCATTTTATTCTTCCTCCAACATTAAAACGATTTAGTCTTCCTTGAATAATTATTAAACCACATATGATAATAATCTTTATTCTACTTGAGATACTTGAATACACTTAGTGTGTGACCCTCTAGGCCTCTTTTTTGTTGGCATTAGGCGGGATTGCCTAAAGTCCAAGATTACTTTTTAGAAACGGGTCAAGGCACCCAAGAGATAGGAGTTTATGCCGCATTGAGGTGTCACCTCATAAGAACACTTACCATGTAATTTAATCCCTTTGTATCAATATATCATCAAGCAGGTTTCATGGTAGTGTCATAAACCTATATGCTTGATCTTCCATTCTTTGACTTCAAGAAATAAACTCGTCATTACACTATGGCCATGGAATTTGGGCAATGATTTTATTTCAATCAAAGGGCCCAAGATATATACATACATAAATATGAAAGGGACAAAACCTTCCTCAACTTATCTATTAACAATATGTCTTTCGTGATGCACCCAACGTACCCTACTTCCCACCAACTGTCTTTGTGATTTGTTTCTTCAGTAAATCTAAGTGCACGAGTCATGACATGAGTTAATGATAATATTCCAATCTAAGGACTATTACACACACTCATAGATAGCAATGTCTGATGACACCAAGACATGCGAAATTACTACTGGCAGGTCTGTTCTCATAATCTCTCATCTAGGAGATTACCAAGTGAGAACTCCATGAGAGAGACTCTCGTCTTCTTATGAGTAATTGCACATGACAGTCTGTATACTATGTGCCCTATCATAGTATGTCATCCAACTGTAGAACTTTATATAAGAATATTGTTATGGCATTTTAAGGTTCTTATCATAGCGGGGATCTACCATGACCTTATTAATGAAACAAATATTCCAGGACATTATTATTTTATAGTCATGTAGAACAATGAACAATATATAATAAGTGTACATTCACATAATCAAAGTACAAACAGTTGGTTCTCAGGACACCAACTCTAACAAATTTTGTATAGTTTAACATCAAATAACCACTATGAATGATGGGACTTAAACTGATGTGGACTCCCTAGTGCCGACAAATTTGAAAATTATTTCTTGAGTAACCTCATATTGGTGGGTGGTGTGACATGTTCCCCATCCATTATGTTCAATAAGTAAGCCCCTTTATGATAAAACTTATGTATGATGTAAGGTACCTCCCATTGTGGTTCCATATTTAGGGTATTCATACATGGTATCATTAGTTTTTTGAGGACCAACACCAGCTCCCCTTGGAGTAATGAGAGGAGGAAAAACTTTTTATTGAAGGCCTATGAAATCCATTTCTGGTGGACCTCAATGTTATGAAATGTGTGAAACCTATTTTCATCAAGTCATTCCAATTCATCCAACTACTTTTGTGATTTATAATCATCTGATATTTTTTCATAGATAGCTATTCGGGGTGAGGGAAGTTATACTTTTATGGGTAACATGGCCTTAATCTCATACACTAGTGAGTATGGTGTTGCTTGTGTAGCAGTAGGCATGGTGGTACGGTAGGCCCATAGAGCATGTAGAATCTTATCTGACCAAGAATTATTATCCTTATTCACTATATTTTAGAGTATATTCGATAGATCCTTATTAAATGCCTCTATCTGTCCATTTTCCACTGCACGACAATGAGATGAGTGATTATACTTGATGTTGTACTCCTAATAGAGTTTCTTCAACTCTGTGAAATAGAAGTTGGTGTTGTTTCCTATCAATATTGTGTGAGGGACCCAAAATCTAGTGATGATATGGTAATTTATTAAGTTTATGGTGTTCTTCATACCATCTTCCTTGAGGGGTATTGGTTCACCCCATTTGGAAAAGAATTCGGTAGTAGTAAGGATATACTTAAACTACTTAGATATGGATGGGGGATATTTCTACAAGAAATCCATCCCTAAAAAGGAAAATAGCTAGTAATATTTAGTTGTATGTATCAATTAATGGTGTTGATGGATTAAGTTTTCATGGATTTGTAAAGCATGAAATTTCTTGGTGAATTCAACAAAGTTTGATATCATGTTTTTCCACTAATATCCCAACCTCCAAATTTGGTGGGAGAGGCTAGTCCTAGATTTATGGGAAATACAAGAGCCCGCATGGACTTCTTCCATTAATGAGGAAATATCTCCTTCTTCTATGCACATGAAGAGGATCCCATAAAATCCACAATTATAGAGGGTCTTCTTCTCATTTGGGCCATTCTATAGGGTAAAGTTTGTTGTATGATGCCGAATCTATTCCCTTTTGGCTCCATATGTTGGGAGAGTTCTATTTTTAAGATAACTGATTATGGGCTCCATCCATCCATAGGTGTGCATTGGTGCATCATGCATTGCGGCAGTGTTAAACTGATTGATTTTGTGCATATCATAAATGATGATCACCGAGACCATTCTTTTATGTGTGATATGGAAGATCGATTCTTCCTGATCAAGATTGGCCAGGAAGATGGGTGAATATTCCAATGTGTCATCGTGATCATTCTGTGATTAGGAAACATGATACAATGTGGGATCAAAAGGGAACTCTACCATTAGTCCCCTAATGTAGCCAGTGAGAGGGGCCAATTCTTCCTTTTTGATGAAATATTCACCATTGTTTTTCTTTATCACTAACTCTATATACCCTTTGATGTTTAGATATTCTATTTGTAGATGTAAGTATAAATCTAATCCATAAATGAGAGCTTGGTATTCCACCTCATTATTTATATAGCCTTCAGATAATGAGAAAGAGTAGGGAAAAATTGCTTTGTCAGGAGAGAAAAATATGACCCCTAAGAAAACCCAATTGAGCTTTGTGTTTTCTATCCTTGTACTGATAGGACTTCATGAGGTGCAATCAAAATACACCTCCCATATTCGGGGAGTGTCATGGGCATAGAATACCTCCTAATATGAAAGGTCGGTGTCTTTCAGTGCATTTTCTACGGCAAGGTGTGCTACAAGGAAATCATCCAGGGATTTCCCTTTCACTAATTTCTATGATACAAACTAAATATCGCATTGTTGAAGAATTACCACACATCGGGCCAAGAACTCAGTCATAATTGGACGAACAAGGATGTACTTGAGTGGGTTGATACAAGAGACCATCTAGACTTCGTGGTGTTGGAAGTAATGTCTTAATTTTTCACTGTGAAGATGAGTTCAAGGATGTTCTTCTTGACATCATAGTTTCGAGTATCAATACCTAGAATATTCTAGATGAGGTAGTAAAAAATATTCTCCCTCCCTGCATCATTCTTCTATTTGATGATGGAACCCAATGAGCATTCAATGGTGGCCACATATAAGATGAGTGGCCTCCCTTCCACTGGAGGCATCATAACTAGTGGGTGGAGGAGGTACTTCTTGAGACTTTTGAAGGATTCTTGGCAGTCATCGTCCAATTGATAGGCAATTATATTCTTTATTAGCCTGGTAAAGGGGAGATATTTTTTGGACAGGTTGGCAATGAATCACCGAATGTAAGCGAGGTTCCCATAGATCCCCCTTAACGCTTTTAGATTTCTAGGGGTGACATTTCTAAGATCGAAATGGTCTTCTCTAGTTCTACCTTGATTCCACAGTGTTGTACCACAAATCCAAGGAAATTCCCTGATGTTAACCTGAAAGCGTATTTCAACAGATTCATTTTTAGACTATTCTTTCAGAGCTTTTAGAAGACAGTTTGAAGGTCTATGAAGTGATCACATCGCTATAGGGATTTAAACACTAAGTCTTCAATGTAACATTCATATATATTTCCCAAGAATATCTTAAATATATGATGCATTAAATGTTGATATGTGGCACTAGTGTTCTTCAAGAAAAAGGGAATGTCCTGATAGAATAAGATTCCCTGAGGTGCTATGAAGGTAGTGTCTTATTCATATTTGAGGGCCATATTTATCTAATTGTACCCCGAGTATCTATCCATAAAATTAAGGGATTGGAATCAAAAAATTTCATCAATAAATAGTTCTGTGATCAGAAATAGGAATTCATCCTTTGGGAAATGCCAATTAAGGTCTCTAAAATCATTACAGACCCTAATCCGTCCATTCTTCTTCTTAACAGGGATTATGCTGGCAAGCCATCTTGGGTACTTCACTTCTCAGACAAATTTGGATTTTCTCAAATTGTCAAATTCCAACTCTAAATTGGTGGTATGAGAGGGGTTCATCCTTCTGACTACTTGATTGAATCCGCATCACTCATTGGGTAGTCCAAGATGGTGTGTAGCCACATATGGATTCATCCTGGGCATTCTTGTGTAGTTCCATGTGAACAGATATCGATGTTTCATAAAAAATGTGATGTACATTTCTTTCTCTTCGTGGGTTATGGAGGAACTAATCAATATAGGCCATGGGTATTCATATGTTATTAGATTTATCTTTCAGAGTTCATTGATGGTGGTGGATACACCTTCCTTGAATACTAGATGAGAGTTCCTAAGGTTATCTTTATATTCTTCCATCTATGAGTTTGCGGAGACATTTTCAGACAAAGATGAAAATATGGGGCTTCTCTATCACTTTCAGGGTGAGAGAATCCATGAGAAGAGACATTATCATCCCTTGTTTGTTGATTCATTTCTGAGATATGCCAAAGATAATTGTATTTTATGCCATCTTTGGGGAATAAGGGGCTTGGACCTATGGGGCTAGGTCTGTTACCTCGACCAGATTTATGAGGAGTAAATAGTCATTGTTGAGAATACTCCAGGAATTCATAGGGGCATACCCCAATTCATTGGGAGATGGAACCTATATATCATCATATTCCACTGGTTGCTTGTCTACTTTTTTATAGAAATATTCTTCAGTATATGTGGCCCCACATGTCTCAAATGGGGAACTGTCACCATGTAGTATACCAAATTTTCCATTAATGGGGTACTTCAAACACTGATGGAATTTTGAAGGCATCACAAGGTTTCCATAGAGCTAGGGCCTTCTAAGTAGGAAATTATATGTGGTGTCTTGTTGTATTACCATAAACTCAGCATCTGATGTAAGATCCCCAAACTGAGCTTCAAGTTTGATATTCCTGAGAGGTTTTTTCTCATTCTTATCATAACCTTGAATGGTTATCTTAGTGGGAGAAAACCCCCCTTTTCTATATCCCAAATGTCACAGGGTTTATACTAGGATAAGATTTATCTCATAACCATTATCAATCATATACCTTTGTATGTTGACATTAGTGATCCTTCCTAAGAGATATAGGAGTCTAATGTGCCCTTTAAGGACTTATTCCTGATCTTTATCAATGAATGAGATGCCAAAATGAAATTATTATGACATGGTCTCCACTCGATAGACCTCAGCTGCAACGAATTATATATTGAACTCATGTGGGATTCAGAGGGCTTCAATGAGTGCCTCATTAAGTTATTTTGAAAGATGGTTTGAATCAAGGACTGAGAGCTTCGATGGGACTACCACTAGCTATTTCATAATGTTGTAATTTTGTACCAGAGGTGGACGATTCTTAATATGGGTTTGCTTTTGGACATGCATCTCAGGAGCTGAAGCATTTGAGGTGGAAGGGAATGGTGCTTGTTCATAGGCTATGGGAGCATATTCTACTAGTGGCAGGGGGCTGCACTAAACTTCCACTTTGTATTTGTTGATCGGATGATCAAACCCCCTCTAGGAGGTCATGTAAGACAATTGGGATTGAGTGACAGTTAGAGGGTTATGAGACACCTCATTGTCTCCTTTGGGACTACTAGAGTGATTTAGCATGGGTCTTATCTGCATATATATTCTTTATGGGGATATGACCAGAATATTGGGTTCATCCACATCGGTGTTATCCCCTGTATCCTCAGTTCCTATGCATGAGGCCTCCTGTTACCTGGTTATGTGCAAGAAACTCAAACTCTGTGATATATTCATCATTGGAGAAGGGGTTTGACAAGTGTATCATGTTGAAAGAACCAAATACTATATCATTCTCTAATGAGGATTCTATTTGGTGGGGTGGATGTGTGGTGGATATTGCAGGGAAGAAGTCTGTGAGGGTCAGATCTTACTTTGGAGCAGAGTATGATTTGTCTTCTTTCGGTTATTTCTACTTCCGATGGTCACTCTCACCTTTAGGAGGTATATTTGATGTTTCATCCTTAGGTGGTGGAGCTATTTTGGGTCTGTGCAGCTGTTCTTTCAGGGTGACATGAGCTCAGTCAATTGTTTTTTGAGTGATCCAGTTGTCAAACTTTCATGCACACCAAGATGGGACCTTCTACCAATCAACCTATTCTTATGATCAAAAAATGTTTACGTAAGACACCTATATGGGGAGTTATCTAACACCAACTTTTTGGAATTTAACATTCCTTGAAGGATGTATTTGATGACAAACCAGTTCGGGGTATTATGACCTAACCTTATATGAAAAGGGAAGTAGTTTGGATGATCAGTGAGATTGACCTCTTCGGGCCTCTTGGGATTCAGTAATGTGAGTAGGTTGTTATCCATGAATGCCAAGAAAAAATTGAGGAAATTTTCATTCTTGAAGGAGTATCCCTTGTTCATTCGTTCCTCAAATCCTAGGCATCCCATATTTCTTTTCACTTCTCGTCGAGGGAAATTCTATGGATGTCACCTCTCGAAAGGATGTGTTGGGTGATTTGGGACCTACCTAGGTGCTTCGATGAGAACTATTGTAGGATTGAGAGTGACATCTACAACTTCTTCTTTTTCTACCCTTTTCTCTATGTTGCGGACATGATTCAAGTTTTGGAATGGGTTTTCTAAATGGATTCTTCCAAATGTTGGGTTGTTTCTATGAACTAGTGGAATCCACCTAGAAATTTCATTGGAATTAGAGGCGTCTACAACTCATCCCTAATATTTTTAGCATAAATTTCAAGCATTTTCTCTTGTGATAGAGGGATGTCGAGTGAGTATGTGAAAACTTTACACCTTTCTATAAAGTCAAAAACCCTCTCATTTTCGCATTTTTTGAAGTTTGTTAGGTAAAAAATTGTCATCTTTCTCAGTGTAGAACTGAATTGATAAAGGAACTGATGATGAATGTCTTTCCATCCTATAACAGATCCTAATGGAAGACTACTATAATAAAAAATATTTAGCCCTATCATAGTCTGTAAAAAATACTTCATCTTTTTCGCCTCATACTGATCTAGAGGTCCCATAATTAAACTACATTGGGACACGAAGTGTGTGAGATGTTGTTCAGGGTCACCCACACTGTTAAAGGTAGATAAGTTATGATTTCCAAAATTGTGTGGAGGAATTATTTCATCAACCCATTCAAGATATGGCTTCCTCTCATGATGCACATGTGCGTGTCACCCCTCCATGGATTCCATTCAAGTATCCAGGGACTCCATGACATTAAGAAACATTGAAGGTACTACTGTCTGAACTATCTTCCTTCTATAGGGAGTGGGGGGGGGTGATGAATAGGTGGCCCCACCTTTATCTCCCACTTATTTTTTATTATTTCCAAGTTTGGATGATTTCCTTGATGATGGAGAGGATTTCTCCACAATGGAGGGAAGTCATGATCATTTTTAACTTCCTCATTTATGTGGACTGGATTCATGGATCTAGATCCAATCTTATGCTCAGATACCTCTCTCATTGGATGATTGACTATGTGAGGAATAATATTCATCTCTAACTAAAAATGATACTTGGTGGGAATATTTCCCCTGATTAGCTCCTCGTTGAGATATTTGAGAGCTTTTATCTCACTCTCGTATTGTGACAACTAGTCCTTCATGGAAGGAACCCCAACTATTTGGGATGGTGATCGGGTTGTAGTTGTACCTTTCCCTTTGGAAATGTTCTGCCATGGAGGTGGAAACTCAGTATTTGGAGGTTATAGGTTTTGGATCCTTCTTTGGTTATGAGTGCATGCAGCCTCATTTAGTGCATCCAAATCACTCTACTCCTAGGATGGGTTTTTGGTTTTGCAGCCTTCTGTATTCACATCTTGATTCACAATGTTCGTAATATTTATAGTGATGAAATTTATAGAGGCATATAAAGTAATAGTGGTTTTACCATTACTTTTGATGCAATATGTTGGTTATGCACTACCTTATTTAGGGTCGTTACTTGAACCCTTGGCCTTATTGGGACATTTTTTATTGCGAACCCGATGGGGTTTAATCACCTTCACCTGATGTTCCTCCAATTTTGGTCTATGAATAATTAATTTAAGGTAGTTATCGATCATGACTACTGAACAGGCCCTGACCAGTAGAGTTTTTTCTTGTATTGGTAGGAACAGGTGGGATGCCAACCATCGATTATTTTTTCCCAACTTGGAGAAGACTAATTCCATCTATAGTGATGATGATGATAAAAATTCCCCCAAACCCATGGGGTGGGGGTAATTTGGGGCTGTATTTGGAATTTCTTGGTCCTGTTGTTGAGGATCCAATGGCTCCAGTTGGGGATTTGATGACTCCCAGGAACAACATGAAGATATAAATTCCCCAAGCCTAATGGGGAGGGTTTGATGCAAAAATCACTTTTAATGTCTCTAGGGTCTTCCTAGGGGATGATGAATCTGATTATGGTGATTGAGATGCAAATATTCCCAGCCATGTGCACTGGGGCTTGCTCACAGTCACTAATGATATGTCCCAAATCCTTTTAGGAATAGATGATCAGAGAGGTAGAGGTAATGGTAAATGTTACCCTAGCTTAGACAGATTCTTCTACTCCTGGATGGTTGATATAGCAGCTTCTACTATGACCCATTTGATGTGGTGTAGTTTTTCCTTGCATAGGATCTAGGTGCGATGGAATCCAACGATGATAACCATTCCTTATGGTAAGTTTTTTAGGTGATCGTAAATTCAGTCTCCATATTTGAAAAGCATTCCCATTACTTTGAGGGTCCCAGTTTGAAATTATTTTGGCTATCATCTTTCTCTATTCATGATTTTTGGGCACCATTGAAGTGGGAGAAGTCTATTGTAGTGACTAATTGGCATGATTGTTACCTAATCCCCTCATCTCATTGGAGGATATGATATTGCAGGATACCATATATGATGGATTTCTATGTTCCAAGGAAGTGAAAAAGTTTAATGCTTCATACTATCCCCATCCTCAAATAAGAATGCATGACATGGCTTTAGAGATCAATTATCAACGATTTGTGATGCAATGGAGAAAAGCGTGTTACAGATTTGCACTGTACTTTTCTGATTTTGGATCATGGGCCATGAAGATAGAAACCAGGTATAGATAAAAACAAAGTATATTGATGGTCTGAAGGTGATCCTCATATCCTAGATAAGGGAGGTGTCTATCCTTCAGCCGCTTATGAGTATCCCACATATTATGGCATAGATAAGGCATGTAATCATTTTCGGTCCATTAGAGGAGGAGAGGGGATAGAACATGATGGGGAGGTTGTTTCCAGCTAACTCTCTCCATATTTTGATGTTGTCCCCCTCTTCATCAGACTTACATGACTCCATCCGGTCAGACCATAGAAGATCATTCTAAAGGCCCCCTGTTGATGAGAGTGGAGTGTTTCTAGAAGTTGATGGGGAACTGTGTATCGTTGACCCTGATGTTTTTACCATCTCTCTATAAGAAGGTGCAAGAGTTTCAGATACCTATCTATATGGAGGTTTCTAGGAAAGGGGAGGGTTTCCTTGTCCATGGTAGATATCTCCATGTGGTGGTTGACCAAGGTGAATGTTAGGAGTAGAGTTCATGTGATCCATCTCCAAACTACCACAAGGAATAATATCACAGTAATGAAAATATTCTTCTTTATCTTCAATAGAAGAGTTGAAAAACCCTTATGGTGTTGAGAATGTGTCTTGAAAGACCTCAAGGACACTAGCATTGAGTATATTAGGAACATGGGCCATGTTTTGCATCATGGTCATAATATGATGACCTAACTTTTGGGATTGTGTAGGGATATGATCCTACTGCGTGATGGTTACCATAACTTTTATATAACCATCTGATGCTATGAGAGTGTAATAACATTGTTGAGAATATGTTGAGATATGACAATATGTTGTCTCATTAATAATAGGAATATGATCCCATCCTGAGGTGTGTTCTATTCTCACTTGGTGAGCCTCAGTCAAGATGGGTGTATGAGCCCGATCTTGAGACTTTAGGAAATGCCTCTGGCGTTTCTTGGTAGGAATATGAGTTAACCCTGAGGCATGTGCCACTCTCACATAGTGATCCCAAATTGGATTAGGAATATGATCCTGATATGAATATTCATTTCCCGCAAGAATATGCCTAAGGACATATGTAATGGGAGAATGGATATGAGCCTCCACCAGTTTTGCCTTGGAATTATGCAGGTGCAATCATTCATCAGCAGAAGTAAGAATATGTTCTTGGATTATCTGATCTACTGGAATATGCTAGGTAGATTCACTGATAGGAATATGGGTCTGTGCCGAGCCTTGTGTCATTATGACTTGTTATCCCTATCTAGAAAGAGAATATATACTTGATACCATACCTTCAGAGTATGCCACTAGAATTTTTCAATAGGAATATGCGCTTGTACCGAGGCATGTACCGCTCTCACGTAGTAAGTCCTAACTAAAATGAGGATATGATCCCGATCCTGGGACTTTGGAATATACCATCAGAATTATTTGACAGGCATGTTCCCCTATCTCGAAGCATGTGTCACTCTCACCAGTTCAGCCTTGGTTGAAACATGAATTTCATCCCAGTTCAATGCCTCAACCTTTATCATAATTTGTTGATAATCCTCATGGGATGGAGCAAGAATGTGAACTTTCTTCATTACAGACACTTGTCTGTGATGATCAGAGTGTTGAGCTATCCTAGCTGTAGGGATATGAATATGGGTCTATCTCTTTATCTACAACAGTGATGGAATATTCTAGTGGAGTTCTTCAGCTATTACTAAAATATATATGCATTTTAGAAACTTCTGTGTGGGGATATAAGCCTTCAAATTTTCTATCTCCATTATACACTGAAATATTTCTTCGATTGAAGTGGGGATATGTTCCAACTTTTTTCCTCCTTGTACTATTAGAATATGATGATGATTTTCGTGCATGGGAGCTAGAATATGAGCCTACCCCATGCCTGGTGTGGGAAAATTCCCACAAAATTATTCTGAGCGGACAGGGATATAAGTCTGCTTGCTGATTCCTTCAAGAATATGCTAGCATGTATCATTGGTAGGAGTGGGGATCTGATCCCTCTCCCAGATATCCAGTGCTTTCCTCCATCAATGATTATTCCTTTTTTTCAATGCATGTGTGTCAAAAGTGGAAGTGTGTCAGTTGGTACCCTCAGCAGGTGACTAATGGGTACCAACGAGATAGTTCTGGTGACAATGGTTAGTAGGAGCCCTTATGGGAAGTCGTTGAATCATAAGGGATGCGTATTTAGATTCCTAGTCTAGCTTCATCATATATTGAAGGTGCGAGTTGTCACGCTTCGGGGATAATCTTATGAAGTTGTTTTTTGTGGATTTGAGGGCCACTAGCATGGCAAAAAAATTTCCCAGAAAATGTAGAATCGCCGTTTATGTTCTTAGATAACCTTGTGGGAAACTTCTATGGTTGGGATTTTACCATGTTGGTGGTACTCTAAGACCATCATGCTTTCCACCCAACATTGGAATTGTCGAGCAGGTGATATCGCTTTGTGATTGGTGGGGGTCATAGCTATAAATGATTTACCAGAGTGAACACTGGATGATGAAGACTTTGTCTTGAATCAGGATGTTGTCAATATCTACAATCATGAAGACAACAATTAACAAGTTTACCAATTAGTGCGATATCTTAGGCATAATGTGCTCAATCAGATATTCATAGTTAACACAATTTTCATGATATTCCCTAATCCGTCCATTCTACTTATTTGGACATTTCAAGAAGAGGATGGACTTATTTCATGAGAACCATAGTCATAGAGGATCATATATAATTTAATTCTGGTCTTAATACTTTTTTTGTGTATAGTGTGAAAAACTAAGTAGCCTGATGCATGATTCAATGATCTCTCTTTTATTTTATAATTCACACCGGGATCCATTTCTGTTTGCATATGGGGAAAAATGAAATGGAACAATGGATAATAACCAATAATTTTTTATTAGAGAGATTCACATCAAGTTCACCATTTTTTTCGACCATATAGAGAAATGATTTGGAAACCCTTATCCATGTGGGTTCAGTTTGGATTTATAGTTTATTATGGGGTGTTCGACCTCTCGCATTACCATTAACATCAGGCCAATCACTCTTAACCAAAACACCCAATGGTTCCCTCATCCATAACTGGGTATAGAAATAATTTCCAAAGGAAGGTGGTGGATTGGGGTTTCAGACCCAACAATAGTCAGGGACTCACATTGGTCGAGAGGATAGGAGGTCAGGCTCATCACACCCTTTTGAGAGTAATTGTTTCCTACTTTGGGACTCTCTTATTGATTTAAGATATGTTCGCAGATCTATTACTAATCTTGATATGAGACCAATTACCCTAACAAAATGATTTTCATTTAATTATCCTATTATATAAAATAAACAAAATCTCATCAATGAATAAAGGAAAATATAATCTCATTAGTGAATCCATATGTATGTATCTGAGGTTCTTCATCCGTTTTTGAGTAATGGGTAGCTGTTTTATATGTTGAAGATATATAAATAGTTTGTTTGGAATATTATTTCTTGTATGGAGGAAATTTTAATATTCCAAGGAGGGTATTGAGCCATTATGAGGAGTCCTACATATCCTGGTTTTTGTAGGAATCAAAATCCATGTAGTTCATTAATCCCGTGCATTTTAACATTATGCAAAGTGGACATATATGTAGGTAATGAGGCACAAAATATTTGATCTCAAGTATCTAGGAGACATCCTATTTATCCAAATTATATTAGGAATCAGAGTTATCATAGTTCAATCATTCTTGGGACTGGCCCCAAGGTAGATGCCCTTATATGAGGGGTGTTCATATCGTGCCACACATCGGGGATTACATATTGGTATTTCCTTAGCTGGTGGAGATTCATGCTGCCAATGAGGTATTCATTATGTATACCTAATCTCACGTGATCTATGCTCGGTGTGAGAAACAAGGGATAATGGGTGATTATTCCCATGGTGTATGGATGCGGGACAAAGTTACCAATCCCTAGGATGCCTTGGTGGTCTTGTATGCTTGTCTGTCTGACATGAATTGATTTCCCACTTGATATGCCTTGGTTATCTTCCTGAAACACTGTAGAATGTCTGCCTGAAATGTAAAAATGGGAACCATATAATCTAGTTGAATTTTTCATAATACTCAACATATCCTAGAGGGAATGCTTAAGGGTTTTCACATGATCAGTGTTGGATCATTTAGAGGATTTTTCATATTCCAATTGACCTTTCCTTATGTCATCCCAAGATATGAATAACATATATGTAGGGTGTTTCAATAGTTAATAAGACATGTCTCAGAGGGTTTTACATGTCTTGGATGACATCCTTGGAGGGATTCTTGAGACCTAGTTGACATGTCTGGAGGGAATCACGAGAGTCAGTTGACATGCCTAAGTGCTACCATGAGACTTGGCTAACATGAACATGAACCTTTATATGAGTCAGGAAACTTGTCCTGAAGGTTTTCGTAAGGCTTGAATAGAGAGTTCGTAAGACTTTGAGAGACTAGGGTGATAATACTATGGGGTCTCGTGTGTATTACTTTGACAAATCCATAGGAATTTGCGTGATCTAAATAGTGTGCCCAAGTAGTGTCACAAGTCCTGGGTGATATACCCTGGCATCGTCACATACCCTGGGTAGTTCACGTGAAGCATGCATGGATCAACATATATGTCTTCACTTAAATATCCAATTTATTAGTATTTATTTTCTTTATTTAAATGGTGAATGAATTAGTTTTGTTTAGTGTTATCCTCTTTTAAGTCTCATGTGATTCAGCAGACATGCGGTATTTTCTTCACATATCCTACTAGAGACCCCTCACATGATCTATGAATGATAACACAAAGTTATTTAGGCATGATTCATGACTACTGAGGCTGTTTTACGATATATTACTTGATAGAAGACTTAATGGTTACAATATTAGTTTCTCTAAGGAATCCACTCTGGTGCTTGGGACCTTTGTGCTCAAGAGTTTCTTCCATGTCCTAGCTGTTCCTTTTTTACACCAGGGAGGGGAATTTACAGGCATCTCTACCCTAATTATTCACTAGTTTGTGTAGAATATCAAGTGTGGATCTAGTCTAGAGTTGGAGAAGGGGTCTAGCACCGCACATCTTTGTGAATCTCTGTCGTGGATCACTCCTGAGGGCGTTGACTGATTTTTAGTGACTGTGAGTTCCTCCTATTAATGATTCCTTTATCATATGATTTCTAATTAATGAGTATTTTGTTTACTCATGAGGGCATGCCAAAATAATTTCATTTTGTTATATTGACATGTCCAAGGGCCTTCGTGATATCCAATTGCCTTCTTAGAGGTGTCGATGAGATGATCGATGCCTTGCCTGAGACATTTACCAAGGCAACTTTGGCTTGTCCAGGGGTCTCTGTGAGATTAGGATGGTGTGTTAAGGGGCATTCGTGGGATCAATATAACTTTTCTAGGTGTCTCATGAGATCATACTATATACATACTTACCACGTCACAAGGGTATAATGACTGTGAGAGATCTCACTTCCCTCCTTGTTATCCCATTTGTTTTATTTACAAAGTTCAAGGATTATGTGAGTTTACATGAGTTTCATTGAGGAAATTTTATCTATTTTTTTGGTGATGCTTCACATGAACAATATGGTTCATATTGGAGTGCATGATAATTTCATGGATAAATCCATTTGTTTTACCCTTGGAGAGCTAGAGGGGTTACACATGGTTGTTTGGACATATGTGAGGCTCTCTATGAGATGTGGGTGACATGTTGATGGGATTTCATAAGGTGAGGTGTACATGTCACCAGGGACTCACAGTGTCTTGTAGGTTTCTAGGGGTGCATTTCATGTATTTTAGTGATTACGAGTAACTCCTACCTCCTCCCCTTTTATTTCCTTTTTTTATTTTAAAAAGGCTCAGAGGTCTCGTGAGTTGGATTGGATGATACCAAGGAAAATTATGCTTACCATAGATGATCCATTGTTTGATATTTATGAATGATAAGGGCCTCCACCTTTAGAAATATTTCCCCCCATTTTTGAAGGATTTTTGATTAGGTTGTTAGGTGCTTGCTGGTGTCAAATCGTGTGGCCTGAAGGAGAATATTCGGCTACTGCTGAATGCTCACTAGTTGTCCAAAGAGTCTCTATAAGAGAAGTAACATTTATTAAAGGGATTTACATGGGGTCTACTATAATTTTTTGGCCACTTTTGGAGTCTTCATGTGACCCTATGATGGTCATGTGATTATCAGTACCTTCAAGGCTCACACGATCTGCAGGTCTTAGCCACCTTATCATTACTTTACTTTTGAGGGGAAATTAATACCCATATTTAAGTTTTACATCCATTATGATTTTTATGATTCTCATTCTGTGGATTTCAATAGTTTACGACCTCTTTGATGTATATCCTCCCTAGATTTTCTACCTGGAAAGTATCCAAAATAAGAAGGAAGTGGCCGACCTTCATCAATCGATCAATGAATACCCAAACTATTTCATTTCCTTGAGAAGATCTAGGAATAAATATCATAAAATACATGGAAACATCATCCTATTTCCACTCAAGAATAGAAAATGGCTATAAAATTCCCATCAGTAACTGATATTCTGCCTTCACCTGCTGACAGGTGGAACACTGAGTAATAGATTCGGCTATCTCCCATTTCATATTAGGACACCAATACTAGAGACATAAGTATTAGTACATATTGGATACACTGAAATGAACTACCCAAGCTAAGGCATGATATCCCTTCATTAACTCCTCTTAGATGTCTGATGTAACCCAGACACACCCATGTATGCGTAAAGTCTCATCCTCATCCATGGTCCAACATGGTGATGAATCCTCATATGAGATATTCTCCCTCAGGACTAGGCCATTAGAATAAAAAATATTCATCATATTTAACAATTATTGAAGGGTCTAGGTCATTGGTAAATTTTAGAGTATAGTCTAACTGTGATCCTCCTGAACCTCAACATGCATATCTAAGAACAAGGCCATAATTTACCACTCACTACTGGTCTCTTCAACCTCATGTTTCTGAGTCTTCTGACTTAGAGAATCATCAACTGCATTTATTTTTATAAGTATATAAGAAATATTAAAATCAACTAACTATAGGTATTAAAACCATATACACTACCTGAAATTCAGATCATATTGTGTAAAGATATAGTACCCTAATATACTGGATAAATAATCTATAGTACCCTAATATCCCCATGAAAATCTATATATCAAAGACATTGTTGGACTACTCCTAATAAACTATAGATCTCACCTTCGAAGGGTCTACTGATAATTTTATCTCAAAGATAATATGACCCAGGAAGTAGACTTTATTAATCCAAAAGTGTCATTTGGTGAGCTTTGTGTAAAGATGGTGCTCTCATAGTGTATTTAGCATGATATCAAGATATTGTGCATGGTCGTGATGAGTGTGAGAATACACCAAGATATCTTCCACAAAGACTACTATGAATGAATCCATATACGAGTGAAAAATTTGATTCATAAGTGCCATGAAAATAGCTGGAGCATTCATGAGACTGAATGAAATTACTAGGTACTCATAAAGGCTATACCTGCTCCAGAAATACATACAAGTTATTTCATAAGACTTGACATGAAACTGATGGTAGCCCAACCTAAAACCAATCTTTGAAAAATCCCTCACTCCTCAGAGCTGATCAAAGAGGCCATATATTCTAGGTAGTGGATACTTTTTATTTACTATAATCTAGTGTAATCATTGGTAATTGATGCAAAGCCTAAGGGTACCATCTGAATTCTTGTAAAAAGGACTAGTGAACCCCATGGAGAGGTACTAGGTCAGATAAAACCTTTAACATCCAGGTATTCCAATTGCTTCATGAGATCCATAATCTCAATAGGTGTCATCCTGTAATGAGGAATGGACACTAGTACCACTCTCGGAACTAGATAAATAGTGACTTATACATATATCATTAGAGGTATCCTAGAAAAGTCACCAGGGAAGACATACATGAAACAATATACCATAGGAGGGAAAATAATAGGTCATATCCCCTGATCATTCAATAATTGACTAGCAATCTAGGATATCACTCTACCCAAACCCTTTTTATCAGGTCTAGTTAGATACACATGGACATACCATTATCCCTTGTAAACATATATACTAACTTATGGTGATTAAACATCACTCTATAGTGATAAAAATCGATATGAGCTCAATAGTGAACTAACCAGTCTATCCCAAGAATTATGTCAAACCCTATCATATCGAGTAATGAAATGTTCAAAATGAATATATAACCTCATATCACAAGGATATATTACTTACAATGGTGAACACTCTTTTATTGGATACCCAATGGGGCGTCGAGTGTCATCACACCACATAAATACTCTATATCGAGGCCTAGAATCTCCAGAATTTCAGCTGATATAAAAGGATGAGATGAACCTGTCTAAAATAAAGTAGCCACCAAAGTAGAGGATACTATAATAATACCTAGAATAGTAGGTCTAGTAGTATTATCCTCTAGAATAGGTCTCACCTCATGTAACTAGATTGTAATGTGACCCTAAGACACAATATGACTACCCTGAGAAGGCTCGATCTATTAGCATTGTGAATCCTAAATCTGGTTTCCTCTTCCATTACCACCACCTTATCCTAAGCAGTTAGTGGTATTCCAGTTGCCTATTTGGTGAGGTTCCACTAGCCCCACTCCAAAACATGGAGTCGGTGTAGATCCTCTCAGACTAGGAATTAATGGAAATGTTCTACAAGAAAGCTGAATATGACCCATCCTTCCATAACCTCAACACTCAACTAGATCTCATATCTACTGAGGTTTTGTGTATCCCAGTTTCCCACATCGGAGATATATAATGAAACTCTCAGTGTGATATTTCTATCTTCCACTACTCTCATGAGACACCTCAAAGTTACGCTTCTATCATCAAGAAGAATTATTGTCGGTTCTTGGTGTTGAACCACCCTATATCACACCTTCAACTTCCCTAAAATTTTTATTAGCAATTAGGGCCTAATTGACTATCTCAGAAATAGTAGTCAATCAAAAAAATTAACCCGTGATCAAATGTATCATACCATCAAATACTCAATTCATCTCTTAGTTACAATATCTTCACCATCTAGAGTCAGTGCGAATCAATGAAGCTTGGTAAAATGGTTAGAATTCTCCATTACTGACTTGGATACATACTAAAAGTTCATGAAATCTCTAGATCATTCGTCCCTCAATGTTTATGGGAATAAGAAATCATAGAAGACCATCTTAAAGTCCTTCCAGATCATATCTCGATGTCGTTCTTCCTGGGTAATGACATCCCACCATTGCTTGGTAGAATTTCATAACATAAAAGCTTCAATCTTGAACCTATACCCTGGAGGCATCTCCAGATGCTCGAATATAGATATAATGGACCCATCCATGTATCAGTAGCATAAGGTCATCCATCCCCTAAGAATGTGGGAGGATGATACTCCTATAAATCCTGAGTAAACTCTACCCTAACCGAGGAAGGTCATAAAAATCATTGCATAGATTTCATCATACGAAGAAACACCTCTAAAAAATGGGAATCTATTTTCATTTCAGGAATAGTAGGTTGTGACATAGGTAGCACTATGGGAGGTATCACTAGAAACTCAGGACCCACCACCTTCGGAGCATGTTCATAACTACCCTCCTAGTGCACTACT
This sequence comes from Viscum album, assembly GCA_963277665.1. Classification (NCBI taxonomy): domain Eukaryota; kingdom Viridiplantae; phylum Streptophyta; class Magnoliopsida; order Santalales; family Viscaceae; genus Viscum; species Viscum album. Next base: position 334,661 of record OY728125.1, read on the forward strand.
TGAGTCTATCATGGTGGCATGATTCTAAAATTCAAAAAACATGCCTCATAATAGAATTTAGTAGCAAAAGAATCATAGATGCATAGTAGGATAAGTACATAGCCTTACCATAGAAAAGGTCACACATCTCTGACTGATCCAAAATCCAGGTCTAGGTGGTAAAGGAAGACCATAATAGTCCATAAAAATCATAATATATACCTCCTAACTACCCACTACTAAGTCTGGGTTTTGGTCTAGGCCTCTTATCACACATCAAGGGTTCTGACATATGGAGCATCAATTGATAGGTAAAGAAAAAAACACCCTTTACTTTACAATTGACATCCCCATCTACTTCATAAATTATCATTGGAATTCAAGCAATCCAGTCAACTAAAGTTTCAACCCATGAAACCGGAGTTTCAGGGATAAAACATGGAATTAATGGGTTAATTAAGGTTCCATAATAAATCTATGTAGGACAACACCATTTAGATTGATTCAGAAACATTAATAAATCTAATTATGTTATCCCTACAAGAAACTTTAAAACATTTCCATATATAATAATCTAGGCACTAACTATATGTAGCAGGAAATGCACATAGAAAGAAAACATGACGTTGAAAAATTCAATGCATATAAGTACTAAAGTATCTATGATAATTCATGAGATGATACCTTATTGTCATACTTGGCCAAGGGGAAAATTCCATAATAAAAAAAATAATATCAATAAGAATAACACCACAAAACATGTGCATCACCCAAAGGTGAAATTTAATCAACTGTAATAGGTGTCATCTAATAACAACAGTAACCCATCCCAGGTAATTTGGGTTTCCCCTATATGTGGGTTAGCTACTCCCAGACACAGGTTCATTACCAAATTCTAGTACATCCTAGTCTTCTATATAATACCCGAGGGAAGTCCCTGATAACAATTTGTAACATCTTGACCCAGGAGCTACTAAAACAGTTCCCTAAGATGGTGGGTCACATGGCCTCAAGCATGACTCGCCATAAACAAGAGGATTTAGACTAGTTTTGAGCGTTTATGGTGGTATGATGTGGAGACTATACCCTTATATTAGTGTGGAACAATGTACATAAGCAGATATGATAAATAGAGGAAGCATATAAGATGAATAACAACACAACAAAATCAAGAGCAATAATTAATAATAGAATACAAATATTCTTTGAAATAATAATAATAACTAAACTCCAAAGGACGAGTCATATTCAAAATGATTTCATGGAATGCTGATATACACAGAGGGGATATAATGGATATAGAGTATAGATATGTACATCATGATATACAAAATAAAAAAGAACAAAAGATATCTCCACTAGAATCATAAGCATATTCTTAATCCTCTTCTCCCATTCTGCCATGCTATAAGTGAAATAGATCAAGAATTCATGATAGGGGTTTTCCCTTGTTAATACCTTTAACCATAAAGTTTACTCAGGTACCTAGGGTGGCCCGATTAGGGTGTGAGATAAACTTAGTATACCACCACAAATAGTGGATAAAATAACCCAGTCAATGTGTATAACATAGTAGTGTGTGGGTATAATGAATAATAAGCAGTGTTGAAAAATAAATACTAATTGGCTCAAGTTCTAGTAGAACACCTAACAGACTTTACCTGCATCAGTGTTGGCTGTAACGGGTCTAATCTTAGTGTACCACGTATATCCATATATATGTAATAATATATAATATTTATACATGTATATACACTATATATGTAAGGACATATATAGGAATATACATGGATACTAGGTTCTAGCTAGACTTGGGGCATAACTCAGGTGTCCATGTGTAGTCTAACGATCTATAAGATACAACAAGGGTACTATAACTGAATCTCATGGGAAAGAGAGACTTCATGATTGTCACTCAAGATAGCGGAGTGATTCATCATTCCCAACACTTGGGATAGTGGGGTGAGTCGCCATGGCCAACACCCAATGCAAGGGAACACGAAATGACATGCCCATCATCTAGGTAAAAATAAACTCTGTGAGATGCCATGCCTATCACTTAACATAAGGGAGTTTGGAACGCTATGCTCAAAAAATCTATTAACCATTGTTCAGTGACCAATAACCAAGGCCGAATCATAATAATCATAGGGAATATGGCTTGCACCAAAATAGCACAAGTGATGAGAAGAGAAAAAAGGAAAAGAATGAATAGGATTAAATTACTTAATATTGTCTAGTAAATTCATCTGATGGGGATCTGATTAGAGTCCAAACAACGGAGAAACCAAAATCCCTAAAAAAGGATCAAGGATATCTCATGGGAGTGGAAAGAAATACACATCTACTAGAGAAAAGAGAAAGAGTGGTTGAGGGTTAATTTTTTTTTGAAAATTGTCATTCACCCATTCATTAAGGGGTTTCATAATTTGGTTTCATGGTTGGAAAAAATGTGAACCAATTGTGTGGTATCTACTACCCAAGAACCCCCCTCTCATAGGCTAGACACATGATTTGACTAATTGTGCGCATCCCGTGCTAAATGGACCTGTCACTTATTTGAGACAAGTCGCACGACCATGTGGCCAGGGTTGAACATTTTAGCCCAACCGTTCACCCCTCGCGAGCCTTCAATATCACCCCGCATGGTTTGTACAAACTATTTAGGTCTAAGGTCATGGTTTGGTCAAACCATGTGACTGGCCCGTTTTGTCCAAAACTCGAAGCTCTATGCTCCAAAAAAGCCTCATACACTCCCGAGACATTCTTTAGGATATGGGGTACACTCACTAAGATAAAACAAGGAATTTATACAAGAAAACAAGTGATTCATACCTTAATAAAAATTTGATTTGTTACATGATTTGATAAATAAGGAGTATAAATCTTCAAATATAAATTTAAACATGAAAAATCAGAATAAGAGTGATATTATAAAATAAACCCTTACGACTTTAATAACTTCTGAATCAAAACCCCTTAAATGATAAAACTTGTATTGAAACTTTAAATACCATGTATAAAGAGTAATTAGTGATATAATATGTTAAAGGGGAATTATATACACAATATTAAAGAAATTAGGTGCATAATATAATATATGTCTCAGTGGAGTGGAATTGAAATGAAAAATCAATAATTTTGATTCCTTCTTGTCCAGAGATATTATATTCTCTTGAATAACCAATTTAAATTTACCAAATACTTTCTTAATAACCATTTTAATCTATATTATATTTTTAAGTCCCCTTTTCAATCATTTTTTATCCATTCATTGTATAGTTTTTTCTTAAGTTGAGCACTTAAGGTTGCTCAATCAATTTTTCAAAAACTAATTTGGAATGTTGACCATGGAAAAAGGTGTTATTAAATGGTTACATAAACTCTATAATATTATTAATATCATGAATATAATTTTTATTAATTATATAAAATTTTATGACCATCCATGAAAGGTGGAAATAGAAAAACTAAATACGTTGTTCATGGAAGCGGTAGTCCACACATATGCATGGTGGAATTTTCATTTTCCTAATGGCTGGAAAGGCAAGAAACTATGTAATGATTAATCTTTAAAAAATCATATATATATATATATATATATATATTCTTTAAATATATCTTTATGATCAATTATGTAAAGTGTAAATTAAGAACGAATCACATTGCTTTGTGGAGGTGGTAGTCCACACTTATACACGAGCGACAATATCATTTTATAATAGATGGGAGCGTAAGATGGTAGATAATATTCTATATTTAATGAATCATAATTATTTCATAAAAATTATATATATTCACTAAATACATCATTATTTGAGGCGATGATGAAAAGTTATACACATTACTTCGTGGAGGTGGTAATCCACATGTATGCACAATCGAAGTTTTTATTTCCCATAGGATGGAAAGGAGGTAGAAAAATATAATTCCATAATCCTAATAACATTTCAATATAGTTACGATACTGGTGTAATTATGTTAATATGGTTAGAATATATTTAGAAGGAGGTATAATAATAAATAAATTTAAAGGATTCAGTTAAGATGACTAACTCATCTTTGGGAAACCTCATTTGGTTTACACCTTAATCGTTTTTGGAGTGGTATTTTGGGAATAAAAAAACTCTAAAACATGGATAAGTATGTTTGGAAGATATTTGGTCTAGTATTGGTCTATATATATGGATCAATAAGTGTGGATAAGTGAGGGAAGGGGATACCCTTTTATAATTGAGGTGAAAATATATAAATACTTGAAACTTTATTTTATAATATATATATTACTCAATTCAATTGGATCCAAATTTTCATAGTTTTAAAGATAATAATGATAAGGTATAAATATAACAAAACAATGCTATTTAATAAAGTGTCTTGTGTTATCTTGAAGGCTTATCCATTTATTTTAACTATTTTGACCCACTTACCCTTAACTATGGTCATAAATTTCTACCATGGTTATTATTCACTATAAAAAAAATAAAAGTTTAGTATTTACTAAATTATAATACCATGATCCCAAATATACAATATATTTTATATGATTAAATTTCTAAAAGTGGTAAAAACTACTTTTATATAAAAATGATTTTACACCAAAATAGAATATAATTTTGATTCACATGGATTTAATTGGATTATTTTCAATCAATGGACAATTATTTGTCTTTAAAACCAAACAAAAAATGAAAGTTACCTTGTGCTACTTGATTAATGAATCAAAAATAGATTTTAATTGAGTAAAAGTATTACTTTGATTTCGAAAATGTAAAGCATAGATTTATATGTCCATGATTATATTTTAAAATTCATTATATCACTTCATAAATATATATTCTATATATGAAAAAGGTTTCATAAACTTTAAATTATTTTTTATATCGTGATAATTTAAAAAAAGTGACAATATTTGTAAAATCAGAATTTTTTACTATTCACTCATAAATCAAATATTTTTGAAAAATATCAAAATATTACCCTAAGATAATTTTGATATGATTATAGAAAAATAAATTTCATTTATAAAAAATAATTTATAAATGTGGTAGAAAATAAATATGATATCCACACACACAAAACACACAAAAATCAATTTTAGAAAAAATGTATTTTAATAGCATAAAATGAATTTATTCTCATTCCTTACCTAGTAACAACCATTATATGATTGTTAATTTATTTTATTGAATATATTATCAACAAATTTCATGAAAATTATTAATAAATATTGATTAAATTAATTTATTATGATAAAAATAAATTATGCACTTAAAAATGGTTTTATGAAAAATACCTCATTTTACCATCCAAGGATTTTATATTCATTTATAAAAAATTCATAATCAATGTATGAATTATTATTAATTAGTTTACATGTATAAAAACTCTTTTTAAATAAATTTCATACACTAAATAAGAAAAATTTAGCTTTTAAATGAAAAATATAAAATATAATGAAAACCCTATTGTATAGAAAATAACCCTTTTAATCTTTAACTATTCTTAACCTTATATGATTTAATTATCATCATTAAAAATTTAGTACATATTTACTAGTAATTAATAATTATATTTTTATTAAAAAAACTTTTCAACATATTTATTAATTAAATTACTCATATTCATACTCTCCAATCCAACAACTATGTTATAACAGTCATATTTGACTAATAATATTTCTATAGTATATCATGGTATTTTAAAGTTTGGTGTTGAAAATATCATAAGAAATAATTAATTTTATTCTTAAACTAAAATATTGGGGTGTTAAACTAGAAACCACTCCAAGTTCAAAAATAAACTTCTTGATCCAAACAGATTCCTTCATAGCATCTGATGTAGTGATGTACTTAGTTTTTGTTGGCGTGTCCACCATATAGGCATATTTGGAACTCTTCTAACTAATGGATCCATAATTTAGTAAAAACACAAAACCATATTGATATATCATATCATCTTTTATGTATTGGAAACTATAATCAGTGTTGAAGGAGATTATATTCACTAAATCCTTTTACATGTGACACAATTGGCAAAATCATATTCTACAACATGGGATATCATAAAAGCATGTAAAACATACTACTGCTATGTAAGTTGTGTAGTATTAATTGACTATATCATAAGGTTGTTACAATTTATATAACTTTGAAGATAAATGATAATGGTTATCATTCATGATTCATACACATGCACTGTTATAAAAAAGATTCATTGCATAATATATTACACTCTAAAGTTATATACCTTCATCCTTGAGATGTATGAAGTGGTCAAAGAATTTAATCATGTGTTATAATACATGGTTAAGTGCATGAATTGTGAAGAATATTCCTAAAGGTCCCTATAATGGAACCCACTTCCATATTCTGGTGATGTGATTGTTCATTCATGATTGTCTGAGATAATATGGTTATGTTGAATCCCCATCAAAAAATAAGTGTGAGATTACTTCTAAAGAATATTTTTTCAATACCTAAATCATTCAGAATGGGTGACCTAATGGTTAGGTGCTCATGAATTATCTTGCGAAAGGTAAAAAAGTAATGAGGTGACCCTTATAGTTAGGTTCCTTGTTCATTGAATTTTATTTTGGTTACACTTCATTGGTAAACCCTAATGGTTTGGATACCATAAGAATATATTTGAGTGAATCCACATGATGAATTTGGACAAGGAGTCATCTACTCAGCTATCCAAGAGTCATATATGATATTATTGAAACATTTTCTCTTCTAGATATAGTAATGACTTATTTATATAATTAAAACGTGTAAGTCATGATAAAATATGGATATTTTTTCACTAATAGTTATGATGAATTTGAAATGGGTTATCTTTTTAGTGGGATCATATTTAATAAAATTCCATATTAAATGGTAATAAAACATGATACACATATAATAAAATCTTTTTTGTAGATAAATAACATTATTATATTCATAAAAAATGACCTTGAAATAAATCCTTATAAGGAAAGGTTTAATGTAAACAACACCTAAAAGTGGTAACTTAAGAGAAGTTATTATGTAAAATATATTCTATGTGTTAGATCAAATACCTTTATAAGTTACCAATTATTAAAGTTGTTCAACATTTGAACCTAGATGCTTATGAGAAACATATAATGATTCACTTATAATTTCATATACATTAAATGATAATTATTTAAGTAAATTTTGATATCCACTCATTTATTAAAAATGATTGGATATGTAAATGACTTTGGGAGACTAGAGGTTTCTTGATGGATTATTATGGTTAAATAATTCATCATATTTTCATCTATGGAAATGTTTCTTCAGTGTGAATGAGTTTAATAAAATTTTACCTGATATTATAAAAGTGTTAAGAATAGATTAAATGGACATATGATGTAAAATTTAAGTTATTTTATAGAAAAAGGGTAAATATTTAAAATTGAAGAAGAAAATTTATCCATATATTCTAAAAATAATTCTTAAAAAATAAAATAAAGGTTATCTAAACCTAAGAGTGTTATCAAGAAGGAATAATTATTCTATATGATAAATTTGTTTGGGATACCTAAAAGGGTTTTTGAAAATCCATGGAATTTCCATTTAAGGTATGATTGTTATAGAAGTTTATTATTTGGTGTTTAAGGGTATATGATACAAAATGTATATTGTATAGGTGTTTTAAATATACAAGAGTTCAAAATCAAGGGAATACTTGATAGAGCTTGTAGTTTGAAATCAAGTGCGGGAAAAAAGAGTTACTACATCAATTACTTGAATGTGAAGGAATATATCAAGCTTAGTTGGATTTAGGTAATAATGTGTATAGTTATCTCATTTATCTTATATGATAAAAGGAGTTTATTGTTAATAAAGAGTTGTTATGAATGATATGAGAGAATGAATTCAGTACACCCAAATTATAATTCATCAGATTCTATAACATGTTTTTTTTCAAAGAATAAATGGATAAAAAAATTTATCTTGGATAAAAGGATTACCTATATTTTTATCAAAATCTAAGGGAAGGTTTTCTCACCACCCATCAATGACATATTCTGATGAATAAATTTCATTTTAGAGGAAAATTATCCAATATAGAATACCATATATGATATAAAATAAATAATTTATTTGATAAATACTCTTATTAAATTGAAATAAGTGTTATTTCCTAACATAAAGGAGTTTTCATATTTTATCATGATATTCTGAAGAAAATATAGTGTTTAAGGGGCCAGTGGGGGTATGTTTGAACTTATAGATGTTCAAAGTTAACAAATTAAAGGTTATACTAATCTAAAAATTAATGTGATTATCCACTTAATATCCTAAATAGTTTAGGATTTGTGACAATAAATAAAAATTTAATGAATTACATTTAGCTACCATGAGAAAATAAATATTACTTTTTCCTAAAGGATTATGCCTTTAAAAATACAAAGTAAACTCACTAGATATTCTAAAATAGTTTTAGGGTATGTTGATAAAGAAAAATTTAATATTTATATTTTGTCACTGTAATGAAGTGAATATTACTTTATCCTAAAAGAGTTTAGGATTTGATGGTGAGTAATAATGTAAATAGTTATATTATTTATGAAAACATGTTAAGGTAAATGTATAATTGATAGGTTTCGAGGATGATGATTTTAAACTTCAAAAACTTCCAAGTAGAAAAATTAAGTCATTAACATCATAAAATTTTATTTTGTGAGTTTTAATATGTTCAAGTAGTTGAACATTAAAAATATAATTCTTAAATATCACTATTTTTTAAACTTTCTTTATTTATAGATATTACTCACTAAATAATATAGTGAGAGGGTTTTACAAAATGACCGCATAGTGATGTGGTATGAATTACATGTAGATATAATGAATTAAAAAACCCTCAAAAAGTGTAGTAAAAATAAGGTCAATATAATAGTCTATAATATATGATATGATATAAAAGTGTGTATATAGGGTTTTATTAAATTTTATTAAAAGGTTTAAGAATATTAAATGTATCATACAAAAATAAATCTAAAATTTATAATTTTTTACATTGGATACATAAATTTATATATTGATACAAATATCATAAAATATAATGATAACTGACCTCTCAAAGTATTAATTTTATTTATCCCAAACCAATGTTTATCATGGAGTATTATATGTTATGATGAAATTTTAAGTTTAGCATGAGTATAATTCTTGTATATGGATACCAAAATATTATTATAAGGCATCAAAAGTGTTTTTTATGTTGGATGACCCAACAATTATACCACATAGAGTGTCATAAACTATGTCTTAGGTATAATCGGGTTGTATAGATCAAATTTAGAGTCCCCAATACTTGAGGATCTTCTAATCAAGGGGTGGTTGGGTATGTTTTTGATAATATCTTTGGTTGGAGCTCAACCAAGATGGAAGTTTTCCTCACGTATTATGAATATGATATTTGGGTCCTAGATTGAGATAGACCTAGGAGTGCTCAACCACACCTATATAGTATATATAATTTTATTATCTATTTGTTTGAGTGGAATGTAACATGATTATATATTAAGGTGAATGACATGTGATATATTCATCGAGTTGGTTATTCTATACTCAAAGAATCAAGAACATGTGAGTAGGATATATAAAACTAACATACTTAGTGTCCCATGGCCACTTAATGTCTTAGAGAAAGGTAATGTATCAGAGTGAATGCTAACACGTTATGTGATTGGTGAATATAGGTATAAAGATGCATTTTTATAGAGATCATGTCAGATCCATTTGTTGCTTGAATATCACTGATGTTTTTCTGGATACTTCTCATTGATTACACTTATAGATCCATGGATTCATATTTTTTTAGCGAAACAAAGGTTCATGGGGTCACACTTTATGTTTGATAGAATTTGGATTGAGTTTGACTCAGAGAGATACTCTAAAAGTTCCTTATAGTTAAATCCAAAAGAGTTTTGGATTGGTAATAAAAATTTATTAAATATTATGTGGTACATAATGAAGTTTATTATATCTTTCCAAAAGTTATTTGGAAGATATAAAAAAAATTGGATATGATTTAACAAGTTATTATATATGATACAATATAAGGTGAAATGACACAAATTATTATAGGATTTAGTGAAAGAGGTATATTTAAGGAGTTGATATCCCCTAAATCCTTTTTCATGTGATGAAATTTTCATAGTCATATTCTATAACATGGGGATATTATAAAATAATGTCAAACATGTTATTTCCATGTAAGTCATAAAGTATGGATTTCACATATCATAAGGCAATGTCACTGCCTATTATTTCTTATGGAATTCAAATGATAATGGTTATTATTTAGGAATATTTCATATAGTATATCATAAATAAATATTTATTGTAAAAGATGTAATGATTTAGATTTAGATACATTCATGCATGAGATTCATGAAGCATCTGATAAATTAACCCATGTATTATAACACCTAAGTAAATGTATGAATTGTTGAGGAGCATCCTTAAGGGACCTATAAATGATCCCACTTTCATATGATAGTGATGTTCATATTCATTCATTATTATTTGAATCTCCCTATAACTCGAAGCTCTCTTCATCTTATACCTTTACCTAGTTAAGCACTAGTATTAAATGGTGTGAAGATGGATTCCACCCAAACATTGAGTGATCTAGCAGCCCATGGAGGCCTCAAGATGTGGGAAAACTTTTTTATACCACTCTTGGTGATCTTAATCAACTATATATAATTAATATTGTTATTATCATAATCATTAGTGTAAGGAAGACACTCATTTTTTATATGGTTCTTTATTTCTAGAATTTGCATGGTTTTATTTATTCTTGCTTGGTGATCCGAATTTTGTTTTCTAAATCACTTATGCTAACTCTAATAAGTGTTATTAGATCCCCACAAAATTCAGAAAGTGTAACCCCTTAAAATGACTTCATATTTTCCTCCCAAGACTAAGAATACATCTTTACCTCTTCTTAAATACTTAAGGATGTTCATGAACATAATCTAGTGATTCTCACTAGGATTTTATTGGTACCTACTAGTTATGATTAAAGAAAATATGAAAGCAGGATGAGTACATAATAAGGTACCCATTATAAATCCTATGACATACATTGAAACACCCCGACCTGAATCAATAGGTCTAAGCCAAATTTCTATAATAACTCATGTGATCCTTCTCATATGTGAGAGGCTGCTGACTAACAACAAGGGCCTAGAGATACTGTGTAGAGACTATAGCCACAATAATCATATCCAAACACTAGAATATAATAAAATTTACATAATACAACTAAAAATTAAAATAAAAAATAACATAAATGATATGTTAAAACATATTTCATGTCAGGTCATACAATATCAAACTAGATGGACCCCCACTGTGCATTCCAATAAGTATAAGAAAAACAATTGGAAATAAATATTTAAAATATACTATGGTATAATTAAAGAGTTTTTTTTAGTATTGCATCCATATCATAAATCCAAGATCATAGGTAACATGCCTCTTAACCCTTTCCCTTCTCTGGACCCCTAATCATAAAGTTTGTACATGCACCAAGATACTCGTGCATGGTGTAAGTAAAAACCCAGCAGGACACCACCAATACATCCTTAACACAAGTGAACATGTATATAGAGGTTCATTTCATGATAGAAAGGTAAATTTTAATACAAGAATACAACCAATCATATACTGAGTGATCATTCACTAACTAGGGTACCGAAAAACCCAACCCTACCTACTTTAGTGCCATGCCGGAAAAATGTCATAAGTGTTCATCACATGACATAATTCATGATATGTGAATCTAATGAATTTAAGGAAAATAAACGTCCTGCCTTTAAGGAAGAACTCAAAATCCACCTTTAAGGGAAATTCACACCCACGACTCATGGATGCTGACTTTCCTCCAATGTAACACATTCTTGGCACACCCAAATCAATAGAAATCTACACATACTCAATGATGTTCCCATCAGTACATCATGTTGATATATGTACCCTCTTATAATAGTGAATGTCATTTTACCCCCATGGGATAATCACATGCAAATCTTTGATTCTTTCCATCCTATATCTAGAGCCACAATATATGAATCATGTAATCCAAGATCCACCTCTAAGAGTTTGAATAATAAGTCTATGAAGTCCACCTATTAACATGAACACTAAAATAAAGCTTCCATCGACTATGAAAAAATCCTCATGTAAGGCATAAAATAGAAAGGATCAATATATCATAATAAATATTTCACATGATATGAAGTAATACACAAGTAAGACATAATATATCATGAAATATATCATTCCAAGAGGTGTAACCCACATCAACTTACCAAAAGAGATTCACCTCTAACAGATGATCTAGGTTCGTTCAAGGAGAGGTCACCAGTTCTCATAATCCAACACCAATCTATCAATCAACCATGAATTAACTATTATATCCAGGTGGGTATTCATAGATTTATCCAATATGTCTTGTATCCATGATCAATCCTAGATAAATAAGGATAATTAATCTTATAATGGATAGATCATACCTTGATATATGCCATTGGATTAATCTAGAATTCAAGCACCCAAGATGAGAGGATAGTCACTACTAACTATCCAGTGGGATATGCAGAATTATAGGTCCCATGTCCAGCACCACTAGCTAGTCAGTACACCCTACCAGCTAGCAAGTGTCCTTTTTTCAACCACCATGAAACCCACTAATCATTCATACTCTAAAAAACTAAATTTGATACCCTTTTAAACATAAGAAAAATCTCAATGGGAGAAAAATAAGATGATATACATTGTAACATAAAAACAAAATATATCTTGAAAGTTGATGATGTTAAAATTATCCTTCTCTAACAAATTCTCATTCCTGAGAGGTGTCTCTAGTTTTCTTGGTTTAATAGATCAATAAAAAACCCAAAAATAATATTCAAACCCCCATGTATCCTCTTGAAATTGACCATGCTACCATATAACTCTGATAAGTGGCATCATCTTCACTCGCAACACTTTCTCACTTTGTTCAATGATACACATCAGACACTCCTTGAATGATGCATCATGCTCAAAATCAATTTGCACACTATTGATAATATGTGTAGGATCATGCATGTACCTACAAAGTTGTCACACATGAAACACATGATGTATACCTCAATACCATGAAGGAAGATCCAAATAGTATTCCCCTATCTCAATATGCTTGGTAATATAGAATAACCCAACAAATCTTGATGCTAGATTTTCCTACACCTGTTATGGTCAATTACCTAATCAGGGAGTTACCCGCAAGAAAACTTGTTCACCCATAAAAAACTCTAAAGTTATTATCATCTGGTTGTTATATGATCTATTTCTGCACTAAGAGTCAATTAAATTCTTCCATATCAAATGTAATCTCTTAAAGGTCTCTAATATCAAGCTTGAACCCACAACTATAGCTTCACCAGCGTCATGAAAATATAGAATTGAGTGACATGGACATCCATAAAGAGCATAAAAAGTTCCATATGAATTGAAGCATGGAGGCGTTTATTGTATAAAAACTCAACTAATGTTATGTGATTATCCTAAGATCGAGAAAAGTACAAAACATATTCCCTTAATATATCCTCTAATATCTAAATCTTCCTCTCTGAATGTCCATCAGTCTACAGATGATACGCTATACTCAATTTCTACTAGGTACCCAAATCCTTTTTTTCTGAAATGATGCTCAAAGTAACTCCAAGCATGCATACAATATACCATAAATATAGCTTTCCCAAATCATCCACTAAAATGGAATGTTGAATCAAAAAGTAATGGGACACTTCCATTATCCAATCAACTATCACCTAAACAACCCCAAATCTCCTCAAGATCCTGGGTAACCCCTTCATGAATCCTATAATCACTTCATCCAATTTCCTCATAGGCACTAAAAGTGACAAAAGAAAACCACCAAGACACTGATACATGACCTTTACCCTCTTCCAGGTAAGGAAACATGAAAAAAACTAGAGATGTTCCTCTCTATACATAGACACCAAAACCAATGTTGGATATCATGGTATATATTCATTGATCCTATATGAATGAACTATTTAAAAACATGGGAGTCTCTCAAAATCTCATCCCGCAAGGAGGTTGGTACCACAATTCACCCATGAATGTAGATCCTATTTCCATCATGTAAGGACCACCCTAGTATTGAATCATCCCTTTCTAAGCACTCCTACATCACTATGCACTCATGATTTGACTTCTTAATAGCCTTTACCCAGTCTACTAAAGAAGGTGTGATAAAAAAAGGCACACATGTAAAAACTTCATGATCCTAAGATGCATTCAGTGGGCACTCATCTATCAAAATCACCAGATTCCATTCCTCCCAAAAGGCCACTCTCCAAGCTCTTATGTCACCGATATTTTCCTACTGAGAGAATAAGAAATGACATTACCTTTTCCCAGAGTAGAGGCCAACTCGAAGTCAAATATCTATAGATAAACCACACAATGCCTTTGAATCCAAAATAAAACACATTAATAATTCCACTTAATCTATGGTGATTACATTAGATTGACAATAATTTCTACCAAAAGTAAATATTTTTTATTATGGAAAATGAAAAAAAGTACAATGAAAAATAAAATAGGAGACACAAATAACTAATGGGGTCAAAAATAGAGGATTAAAAGGGAATCCCCTCTAAAAATATTCACACCCTCATGAGAAAAAGATACAAGGCTAGAGAAATGAATAAAAAATAAATTTGGGTTACCGGTGATGGGATAAAGCCATCAAATTGGTTTCCATTATGCTTGGTTTGAATAAAATCCGTGTGAGAACTGATCAAACCCCTGTATTTATGAATGTGTTGGGTAATAGAGCATGGGTCATATCCAGACCTGAGCAAGGAGTTGTGAATAGTGGATTATTTCATTTCCACTACTGAAAGATTAATATTTTCCTGTCCACACATGAGAAGACCGGTGAGCAGCGCATTGGCCTCGGCTTGAAGAGAGTCCCCAATTCCAATGTAGGAATTGAAAACAAGAATAATAGAACTATAAGGGACGTAGATCAATCCTCATCCCAACATAGTACCCCAAATGCATGATCCATATGTATCAAGTTTGATTCCTTCTCTATGAGGGAACCAATAGACCCACCATCCTTGATTGACACTGAATCCCATGACATGAGTGGATATCCCATCCAAGGGCTGTCTTAGGGATTGTATTTCCACCAATTGGGAAGAAGATGAAAAAGATCAACCAATAAGTTTTTTGTTCTGAAGAAAAGAGTTGTTTTCATGTGGTGGGTTCCCTCATGATGTGAATTATTCCTCACCTTAAAAATTCTTTAGCGGATTGAAATAAGAATCAAAGACCAATCCTTCAATTATGGACCATAGATTACTGTCCCCTAGAGCCATTGGTAAGAAAAAATGAAATATAAAGAAGCCTATGTAGGAATTCCAATAAATGTGTTGAGGGATATCCACATGATGCACACCCAATCACTCTAGAAGGAAATATGATTCATGGTCTCTTACCATGGGATAATTGTTTTGTTGATCCTTGGAACATGTGTTCTAGTTTTAAGAATCACTGCTTCTGGGTGGTTTCCATTAGATTTATTCATGGAAATGGAAACAACCAACAATTCTTTATCCAAAAGGGACCTACATTCCAAAGGTAAGAGTTCATTAAGTTTGAACTTTATGATACTTAGGAATATGAATTGGTCGAGAGGATGGAAGGTCGGACTCATCACACCCTTTTGGGGGGAATTATTTTCTAATCCGAGACTCTATTTATAAATTTTTAATATTTTCATGAATCCTTATTAATTTACCAAGTATAACATAATTTTACCTTGGAATTTTCAATCACTTATTAATATGTGTAAAATTTAGAATCATCCGTATGTATTCAAGGTTTTACATTAATGGATATATATATATATATATATGTATTCGAGGTTTTCCATTAATGGTATCCTCTCATATACTACTTAGAGATTCTTTTAATAATCGTTATGATGATAATAGTTTTTAATCTACTCAGTGGGGATCTATGGAATTTATTTTCATCTAGGGAGAAAAAGGTTTGGTTTGATCTTGGGATCATGACTATAAAATGGGCTACCTACATATCCATGTGAAAGGAATTATAATCCTCATAGTTCGGTGATGATTAATGGGACACATCAGACCTTTTAAGGTCATGTGATAAGGACCTAACCATAAATTTTAATGTTATGTTTTAAGAACATCTAAGAAAAAGATTATTAGTCAATTTTTGTTGTGGGGATTATGTCTAAGTAGCCCAAGGAACTTTGAAATAATATGGGTTTCCAAGTAATATTAGACCCTATTGGGAATATGGACCAAGGAGAATAGAGTTAATTTTAAGTGGTAGGTTTGAACCTCAGGAGGCTTCCTACGTATCCTATGTGGATGGGAATCAAATACCATGTAGTTTGATAAATCTAATTGGAGAATATATTACTTTTAGAGAAATGAGTTTGGTATTACTTCCTGAAAAGGATGACTTGATAAAGGAATTAGGGTTGGATTCCCAAAGAGGGTATCCAGTGAGCTCGGGCCCTGAGAAGGCTTCCTATGTATCACAATTATGGTGGGAATCAGAGTTCTCCTAGTTCATTAGATTTTTCAAATACTGTGATCATGAAAAATCTATAATCCCACGTGATCCATTCTCAGTGTGAGAAAAAAGAGGATGTCAAAGATTCAAAAAAGTCACTCACACTTTTCCTCCTCCACTGGTGGAAGAGGGCATGCCTATGGTAGCAACAGTGGATGAGGGAGAGGTGAACCGGGAAGAGGGTGAGGTGATGAGCCCTCCATTTGTTCTCTTTACATTGGATAAGGGTATAATGAAAGGAAGTAGTGAAGGTGAAGGAAGTATAGAGGAGCAAGACTACAACCTCATACTTGAAAGGTTAGGGGATTACACTAGGATGGCTACCCAAAAATTGATCCTGGTAGGGGAGGGAGATTTTTACTTTGCTTGAATGGAAAAGAAATTGTGAATTGTACCTTCCCTACCAGAGACCTGAGGTTCCAGGTCTTTGAGAAGGGAGATGTCCGGACCCAAACCGCAATCCTCTAAATCGATAACTCCCCAGCACTGTTCCTGGGAGAAAGGTCTATGTGACTGTGGATATACAAACCCACAAACACTCCATGAGTCCTAATCCCATTGTGAAAAAATGTGGGAATACTCTAAATCCGGATATACAAACCCAAATAGAAGACACACATATGTGCCTTTCTTAATGGTTTGATAAGTCAGGAGGTTTTCGTGTGGGTCTCAACAGAATCCCTTTCAGAAAAGGGAGCCAATGAAGAAGAAGAATTTCCATGAATGGCTTTGAGGAGGTATTAATGGCTTGTAGACTGAAGAGAATAGGTGAATCAAAGAGGGGAACCTAAGTAGGTACTGGCGCTCAAGTATGGGTGTGCAAGTAGGCTTGGGCGACCTGATATTCAATTAAGCGATGAACAACATAGATGTTAATACTTGGGAAATACTTGACTCAAGCCTTCAAGAGTATTCACAGGTGATCCCAGAAGTGGGGTGCTCAATTTACTATGAGAGGAATAGTTGGCACGCAAGTATTTTTGATTCAGGGGGGGTGGGCACTTTAGGCACACAAGTGTTATGGATTTCAAACACTAAAAGGACTTAAGTCCTATTATCCTCCTTTAAATCTTCCTCTCTAGGTGATAAAGAACTACCATGAATGTTTCGGAACACTTGGGTGAAGCACTAGGGAGACCAGTGCAGCACTAGGGCGACCAGTGCAACAATTGGGCATCAGGGAAATTCGTCTGTACAAATGAGGGTCCCAAGGGTGCATTTATAGGAAAAATAGGACCCTAGGCGAAAAGAGATTGGGCATGAAAGTGGGATGCGTGCCAAATTTTTGGCACACAAGTGGCTTCATGACGGATGGGTGTCACCCAAATTGACCTGCATGCCACCAATGATTTGGCCTTGCTAGGGTGCCTCTTTGAGGACTTTGCCGAAATCATCACTTCATTCAGCTCCAACATGGTGGCACGTAAGTATTTTCACGCAGGTACCTTGGGTACCACTTTGGGGACTTAGCAAAATTTATTGCTCCATGTAGCGGGGTTTGAGCCCCCACACCCCTACTTCGGATCGGTGCTGAGCTATGGTCCCAGCCCTTCGGGCCGGTGCCTTTGCTACCATCACTGACCCCCATGAAAAATGCAGAGTCTCACCATGAACTTTTAAATCCCAATTGAGGAAATTTGGTGGAAAATTTCATGGAATACATTTCATGGTGTCTACAACCCCCCCCCCCCCCTATAATTTGATTCATTTGGAAAGAAAAGAATCTTTTTCTAAGGTAAAATTAGGGCACTTTAACGCATTCCAGCATCATGTAGTTAGATTTGGAGCTATGTCAAGTTTGGAAGGATGCTAAATTTTTTTTCCCAAGCCATGGGGCCTAGCAAGAATAATTTTATTTTTACTAATTTTATATAAAAAAACCCACAAACTTGGTGTATTTTGACATTTTATTGCTCAATATTACCTAAACCATACAAAAATGTAAGTTTAGTGAGCTGGGACTCAACTTTTTTTCAAAGTGACCTTTGCGGGTTCCTAGTCTAGTGAGCACCACGCCTCTTATTATTGGCAGTTTAAAGTCATGCATGATGGACTATAAAGGGCTAGTGTTTAAGGTCAAACAACTTTGACCATAAATTTTCCAAATTAGATCCCAAATAAGACTCAATGGCTAAGAACTGCTCTAATATTATTTAAATAATTCCAAGGGGAATCATGAGCCATGCTTTTTATGGTCACCAAATCTAAAACTCATATAAACATAAATTTATTTTTTTCCAATAATGAAGTTACCATTATTTGAAAAACCCGTTATGAGGGCTATATTATGCAGGGTAAACTGGGGCATATGCTGCATAGTCAAATAGTGGCATCTTTTGACAGATAGACCCATTATGTAGGAAACTTATACAAGGCTACCTATGGTCACGTACTGCATAGTCAAGTAAAATAGATCTTAATAATTTAACATTTTACTACTGATAGACAATGGAAAATAATATTTGGGTTACTCAAGATCATAGTGGGTGGTTTATCCAAGGAAAGGAATTTTGAAAAAAAAGGGTTATCTATGCCGACATATGTCATGAATAGGAAAACTATTTCTATACAAATTTGGTGTATAAGTAATGGTTAAAATTTATTATAAAGAGGAATTTATGATATCAAAATGTACAGTTTTAAGTCATGCAGTGAGGACATTCAACTGTGCAGTTTTAAGTCATGCAGTGAAAACATTGTCTAGCTTTAATTTAAGGTCTTTAGCTTTGAACAAAGGTATGAGACTCTCCTAATTTTTTGATAATTTGTTTGGAAACATAATACCATATTCAAATATGGAAGGGAAAATTGTAAACTGTGATTTGGGAACTTCTAGAATTGAGGAATGATATGGAAAAGTGGCTAAAAGCATTAGAGGAAGTCTTTTCCAAGAATGAAGTTACCATTATTTGAAAAACCCATTATGGGGGCTGTATTATTTTGGGACAACTGGGGCATATGATGCATAGCCAAATAGTGGAATCTTTTAACTAATAGACCTATTATATAGGCAACTTATATAAGGCCACCTAAGGGAACGTACTGCATTGTCAAGAAAAAGAGTTCTCAGAAGTTTGACATTCTATTACTTAAAGCCGAAGAAAGTTTATGGAAATTCAGATTTCCCAAAGCATAGAGTTTGGTTTATGAAGAAAGGTACCTAAATATGGAGAGGTTATCTCCAATAATGATTTCCAAAGAATCGAAAGAATATGATTTCTATGAAGGTCTAACCCAAACATAAGAGGTATGGGGTATGTAGTTTTAGGTCATATGACTAGGACCAGAAATGGAAACAATATATGATATGTGGTCACGTGATACAAGGTTATTTCATATTAATTTGAACACATGGGAAGAGAGATGTGTAAACCATGGTCTTGAAGACTTTTAGATTGAGAATAAGATAATGGGACAAATATATATGAATTACTATTTTAAAATACAGATTATTGTATATTGTCATCAAAGTTTGAAGGGGATAGAGAAACTATAACCAAGAATGAAATTACCATCATATGAAAAACCCGTTATGGGGGCTATATTATGTAGGGCTAATTAGGGACTATGCTGCATATTCAAGTAGTGTCATCTTTTAACTAACTTTCCCGTTATGTAGGCAACTTATGAAAGGCCACCTAAGGACAGGTACTGTATAGTCAAGTAAAATATTTCTCAGATATTAGAGACTTTGTCACCAGAAACTATAAGAAAGATTATGAAGATCTAAAAATATTCAAGATTAAGAGTGTGAAATATGTAAGGGGTTATGCTCAATGTACATGAGAAATATTTGAATCAATATTTTCCATGAGTTTAAAGTCCTTTACATAGATCATATTCATATGTAAAATGGAGACTTTTTTTGTTTCCTTTGAATCAATATTATGTTGTTTAGTTTTAAGTCATGTTGTGAGGGAATTGTACTGTGAAGTTATAAGTCATGTAGTGAGGAAACTGTACTGTGCAGTTTTATGTCATGTAGTGAGGACATTGATAACCCCATAAGAAATTGATACACCTTATTTATATATAGAAGCCATTTAACCAATTCATAAGCCCACGTGAGCTATGATCGGTGTGAGAAACAAGGAGCAGTAAGGGTTTCTTCTGTAACAAAAAAGGTGACACAAGTGAATAATAGGGGTATTACGATAAAGTGATGAATGAGACAAGGCATAAAACCTGGGTTCACTACATATCTTGTTGGAGGCAAGAATCAAGACAACCATAGTTCTTATATTTCCTTGCAGTTTAATGTCATGCAATAAGGATGAAGATGAACTGATGTGAAAAGAAAGAAATATTGTAACTGGACTAAGGGATAAAACCCAAGTGTCACTACGTGTCTTGCTAGGGGAAGTAATCAAGCCATATGTATTTCTTTAAACATTCCCTATGCTGGTTTGATTATTATATAAGGAATAAAGGGGGGGGGGGGGGTTATATCGTGGCTATGACCAAGATTGGAGATCTGGGCATCTCTACATATATCATATAGATGAGAATCATGTCGTACATATTTCTTTAAATGATGTCCCTATGTAGATCTGATTCAAACATAGGGAAGAAAAGGACTCATGTGCCACTAAGGAGTAGCAATGATATCAATTATGCTTGCATATGGAAGCTCCTAACGTTAAGTAGAGAAGACGTTAGCCATATATTTTAATGTAATGTAACATGGACAAATGATGTTGTGTAGTTTAACGTCGTGCATCAAGGAAAAAGACGCTACGCATTTTATTTTCATACAGTATGGATGCTTATGGTTTTTATATAGTTTAACAACTTGTGACTAAGACCATGTGCTATGCAGTTTAGAGTCTTTCAGCTAGGACGATGTGTGCAATTACACAAAGTATTTCTTTAAGAATATTTCATTGGTTTGAGTTGTAATAAAATCTCCATCCATTGATATTAAGGAATAAGCTCCATTTGAGTAGACCTTATGTATGGAATAAGATCTTTCCCATTTTGTCTCAAGATTTGGAGGTTTCTTTCCTGGTATCATTTGAGTCTGGGGACCAATACCAATTCTCCTTGAAGAAATTAATGGAGGTGAACTTTCTTGTTAAATGCTAACGGTATTCTGTTCTGATAGAATTCTAAATGATGAAAAGTATGCGGTCTTTTCTCGTCTAATAATTCCATGTCATTAAAATATTTCTGAGACTTCTTATCTGTAGACAACTGATCAAATATTGTAACTCTGAGTGAAGGTAATTGAATTTCAATTGGAAAACTGCTTCTGTTATGTACACCAATGAATAAGGGGTTTCCTGGGTGGCAGTACAGGTAGTAGTCCGATAAGCCCATAAAGCATGAAAAATTTTATCAGGCCAAGATTCTTATCTTTATCCACCATCTTCTAGAGTATATTTGATAGGTTCTTATTGAACGCCTCTATCTATCTATTGGCTACTGCATGATAAAAAGATGAATGGTTGGATTTGATATTGTGATCCTAATATAACTTCATTACCACAACAGAACAGAAGTTGGTGCCATTGTCCATCAATATAGTACGAGGGACACTAAATCTGGTGATGATGTTAGGTTTGAAAAAACTAACAATGCTTTTGGCTCCAAATTCTTTGAGAGGTATTGCATTAGCCCATTTGGAGAAGAATTCAGTAGCAATAAGGATATAATTGAACTGTTAAGCCATATCTGGAGGATAAGGTCTTACTACATGCATTCCCCATGTGGAAAATGGAAATAAGTATTTAGCTGTATGTAGTAAGTCCAAGGGTTCATGAATGAAGTTGACATGCACTTGTAAGGGATGAAATTTCTTGGTGAAATCTGTGAAATATTGTGTCATTGAAGGCCAGAAGTATCCAAGCCTTCAGATATTATAATAAGTTCTATGCCCAGATTGGTGAGCACCATAATCTTCTAAATGTATTTCTTTCATGACAACTATAGTTTCTTCTCCATCAATACACCTAAAAAGGGTTCCATCAAAGCCTCATTTGTAAAGGATCTTCTGGTGATTTGGACTATCATACAGAGTAAAATTGGTTTCTCATTGTCAGATCTGTTCTTTTTCAGCCCTATCTGGTGGTAGTATTCCATTTTGAAGTTATTCTATGATGGGTGTTCTCCATCCCATGGTATGAACATATGGATTAAAATAGGTCTAACTTCATTAATTTCCTCCTTTCTAGTTTGAACGAAAGGTGAGACCACATGACGATGGGATATACTTTTTACTATCTAATCCCAATTTGGATCTACCAAGGTTGTAGATGCATTAGCTAGTGCATCATATTGGTAATTTTGGGATCATAAGACATAATACAATGTCGGCTCTGAGGGGAATTCATCCATTAAACCTTTGACGTAATCACACAAAGGGATTAATTCTTCATTTATGATGGAATAATTCCCATTGATTTGTTTGATTACTAACTCTGAATCACCTTTCATATTCAGGTGGTTCACTAGTACCTGAAGTGCCAATTCCATTCCTGCTATGAGAGCTTGATATTATGCCTCATTGTTGGTTCTGCCTTCCAAAAATAGTAAGGAACAAGGGAACACTGCATTTTATGGGGAGATAAGTACAATTCCTAACCCAACTTTGTTGAGTTTAGGGTTTTCCATTCTCTTCCCTGTTGGACTTATGGAGGCACCATCAAAGTAAATTTCCCATGTTTGGGGATTATATTGAATAGAGAAGATCACTTCACCAGGAAGTTCAGTATTTAAGGATGTATCTTCCGTAGATGGGTGTTCACTAAGGAAGTCGGCAAAAGTTTGGACCTTTATTGCCTTTTGAGTCACAAACTGGATATCAAACTATTGAAAAATAACCACCCACCATTCTAGATTCCTTATAAGCATAAGAAGATGAAGGATAAATTTGAGTGGGTTATTGCAAGACACCAATTGGAACTCATGATGTTGTAGGTAGTGCCTCAATTTCTTAACTGCAAAGATTAATGCCAGGTAGCACTTTTCAATACATGAATACCAAGTTTCTACATCAAGCATAGTTCTAATGAGATAGTATAGGCTATTTTCATTCCCAACATCATTATTCTGGGAAAGGAAGGCACCCAGTGATCGCTCTAAAGCTGTATCATAGAGAATAAGTGGTCTTCCTCCAACAAGAGGCATTAATTACAGTGGAATCAAGAGATATTTCTTGAGGGTATTAAATACTTCTTGGCAGTCTTCAGTCCATTGATAAGTGACTCCCTTATTCATTAATCTGGTGAAGGGAAAACACTTTCCTACCAAATTGGAGATAAAGCATCGAATATAGGCCAAGTGTCCTTGGAGTACTCTTAATTCATTAAAATTTCGAGGAGGTGACATGCCAATGGTTGATTTTTTTCTCAGGATCAACTTGAATACCAAGATGGCGTACAACGAAGCCGAGTAACTTACCTGACGTTACCCTAAAAGAACATTTTAAGGGGTTTATCTTAAAATTGTGTTGCTAAAGTTTATTTAATATGGTCTCTAGATCAGCCAAGTGATCAGAACATTGTATGGATTTAACCAGTAAATCATCCACATAACATTTGAAAAATTTCCCTAAGAAGAGTTTGAAGATATGGTGCATGGCACGTTGATACATTGCACCTGCATTATTTAATACAATGGGCATTACCTGATAGAAAAACACACCTTGAGGGGCTCTGAAGGCTGCATATTCTTCATCCTATATGTCCATGCAGATTTGATTATACCCAGAGTAGCCATCCATAAAGGAAAGAGCTTCATAGCTAGCTGTTTCATTGATTAAAATCTCTATGATCAGAACTGGAAAGTCATATTTAGGACAATGCCAGTTAAGATCTCTAAAATCAATGAAAACTATGATTTTCACATTCTTCTTTTTCATTGGGATAATTTTGGCCAACTATTTGGGGTATTGAACCTCCCTAAAAAATTTAGCCTTGATTATCTTATCAACTTCTGATTCAATTTTAGAGGCATGAGTTGGGTGTGTTATTCTTGCTGCATTATTGAATCCTAAATATTCTTCTGGAAAACCCAAATGATCAGTAGCTACATTGGGATTAAGTCCTAGAATTTCTATATAATTACAAGAAAATATATCTTGATGTTTCTTTAGAAATAAAGTATATGATTCTTTCTCTTCAAGATTCATGGCTGCACTAATTAGAGTGGGGTGTGGATCTTCTTCTGTACCCAGATTTATTTCTCTGATCTCATCCACAGTGGTAGAGACACCTTCCTCAGATACTGGAGGAGCATCCCTAATATCTTCCTCTTCATCTTCATTATGTGTTACTTCTTCTATTTCTACTTTCATATTAGATGATGAATCAAAACTTCCAAAGTTGGGGGAGGAGTCAGTATTTGAACATCATGAAGAAGAGGCCCCCATTTCTGACCCTATTGATGATTAAGGGTCTTCATGGGATAATAAAGAGGATATGATGGATTGAGAATCAACATTCTTGTTTTCCTCTAGTATTTCTACAACTTATTCTAACTTGATTGGTAAAGAAGAGGCTTGTTGATGTTCAATGGATGAAATGAAGACATCTCCATTTAAGCTTTCACCACTGCTTGGTAAATCAACAATTTACCTCAATCTGTCACGTTAGATTGCTGCAATTGACATTATCAAAGTTATTGTATTAATTCTTGGATTTGGGTTTACCCTTTCAATTTTATTTATTGATAATACATATTATTTACTCAAATGTATGAATGGGTTTTCTGGGATTTTT
The DNA here is from genome assembly GCA_963277665.1 of Viscum album. Lineage (NCBI taxonomy): Eukaryota > Viridiplantae > Streptophyta > Magnoliopsida > Santalales > Viscaceae > Viscum > Viscum album. The sequence continues at coordinate 360,021 of OY728125.1, forward strand.
TCTAGGCCATTTAGAGCATTGATTCTGGTTACCTCTTTTTTCATGGACTTTGTTCCCATCATGTGATAAAACTATGCCTCAATGTATTAAGATTCACACATTTTTAATGGATCCTTATCACCATACAATGTCTCTATTTAACTATTGAAACATTATTTGAGGCATTGGTGGTATGATGAAGGTATGGACACATGTTGATATAGCCAAGGTCTTTCAAGATGAATGTTGAAGGCTGTGTCCTAATGAAAAACCATGAAATCTAAATTAGACACAAGATCCCCAAACCGAGTTCTGAGTGTAATATCACATAGAGGTTCTTGCTCATTCTTTTAATATCCTTGCAAAATTAAAGTAGAATGAGATAAGTCAGATTCACTGAGGCCCAATCGATGAAGTGTATGAATAGGAATGAGGTTGACTCCTGAGCCATTATCAATGAAGGCTCGATAGATTTCTATGTCATTGACCCTAACAAATAGATACAAGGGCCTGATATTTCCATGTAAAACATCATATTCATATTCATCCATAAAATATATAACTGCATGACATTCTACAGGATCATTCTCTATACGGTAAACCTCAACAGCAACAACTTCAGTTTCAAACTCTTGAGGGCTTGAAAAAGCCTCAATAAGTGCTTCTGGAATATCTATTGATAGATTCAAGGAATCAAAAATTGAAATTTTGTCCATTACTTGGGCTAGATATTTCAAGAAATCATACTTTTGATCCAGATGTCTGCGTTTCCCAACACGGAGATGCAGTTTTTCAGGTTCCTTCGAAGTTGATTCCCCTGATGTGGATATACCCTGTGTCAGAGTAGAAGCTAAAAATACTCCTAGCTTTGGTAGATTAGAATGAATAGGTCTATATATTTGATGAGAGGAATATGGTGTAATCTCTAATCAGTCCTCCAAAATAATCATGTCAGGATCAGATCTATCAGGTGTGGAAGAATCTCATTATTCTTGTTGAGCCTGCTGAAGGGATCTGTCATGAGTTTCCGCCACATATACGGTTCAAGTAGGGGTAGAATTAAAATAGTGTATTTTAGAATACCCTCATCTTCCCATGTATACTCAACCTCGGCCTCTTCCTTTGGTTCCCCAGTTAGATACAGGGAACTCAGACTCATTATAACCAGAATCAACATTGGCATAGGGATCTGTTAAGTAGATAACATTGACCGAACCAAAGATCAATTCTTTATCTGATGACAATTATACCTGACATGACAGTTTTGGTTGTGCCTTTAGAAGGGAGGTTCCCATACGTTCAAAACAGTTGGCATGAAATCTGTTAGAGTTAAATACAAATTTGTCCTTTACATGAGCTCATCTTCTTCTGACTGCCTTTTTCCCTTCTGATCACGTCGCTTCTTTGAGGATTGAATTTTAGAGGACTGATATTTTTATGAAGGTAGTTTTTATATGGCGGGAGTAGAAGAATACACAATCAGTTGTTTCAATTGTGTTTGTATAATGGAATGAGTTCAGTTGATCTTTTTTCTAATCATTTAATCATCACATTTCTGCACATTTTTACTTTTTAATTCCTGTCATTCATCTTCTTCCTCTGGATCAGTAACAGTAACACATGCTACTTGAGTTGATGAACTTTTCAGTTTCACTTTTCCAGATTCTACCATTTTTTTAGGAGATCCTTGAAAACAAAACACTCCTGAATGGGATGCCCCAACATCTGGTGAAAGGGACAATAATTTGTAAGATCTTCATCTCCTTATTTTTTTGGTTTCTTTGGCTTTGGAAACTGAACCAAATTGTTTTCCAGAGATGAGATGTAGTAATTGGGAACCTGTTCATTCCGGAAAGAATAAAATTTGTACTTTAACACCTCAAATGGTTTTCACCTATGATCTCTTTGATAATCTTGATGAAGAGGTCATTGCTACTAATGATCTGGAGGCAGATCCCTTTGACATAATGAAGGTTTTTAAGTGGAAGTAGGTACAAGTTCTTTCTTGAGTGTAACTATAGAAGCCTCTTCTTACCCTATTTTCCTTCCTAGAGATGATGTAATTACATGATTTTTAGCTTTAGTTTCCATAATGTAATCATCTATCTATTGAGAAATTGAATCAAGTTCTTTAAACCCTCCTATGTATTTCAAAGGGATCAGTGGTATGCCTAACTCATCACATAGATTTGCCACAAAAATTAGCAGAAAATCTTCCTAAGGGAGTACCAGATTTAAATAATATGTTAATCCTTTCCATCGAGAAATGAAGTATGAAACTCTTTCATTCTCCCTTTTTTTTTACCATTTTTAAGATAAAAAACTATTTTATTTGGAAGTGTTGATCCAAATTGAAGAAGGAATTTCTGACAGAGATCTTCCCATCTAGTAATTGATCGAGATTGCAAACTTGTATACCATACAAAAGCTAGTCCTTGTAATGACTTCCACTACTGGAAAACTAACATATACCAACGGTTTGGAACTGTTAGTATAAGCCTCCAAACCGTTGGTATAGCCTATACCAACGGTTTGGAGAACCGTGGCCAAGTAAGCCGTTGTGATAGGTCTATACCAACGATTTTCCCAAAAACGTTGGTATAGACCTATCCCAACAGTTTTGGAAACCGTTGGTATAATTAATATGAAAATCTTTACAAACGGTTGTGGAACCGTTGGTATATGTATTTCAAAAAAAAAACATTCGGTGGGATTTGATCCCAGCACCCCTAGTTTATTATTGAACGACATAACCACTAACCTAACAAGACTTTTTTGTATATAATTACATAAATATATATATGTATTCTCATAATTATATTAAATTTTTATTTATATAATGTTCTGGGTAAGAAGAAATGATAAAAAATAAAAGGATCTATACCAACGGTTGGCAAAACCGTTGGTATAGACCTATACCAACGGTTTTGGCAAACCGTTGGGAACGATTTTGAGTCTTGATTTGATTCTGGGTAAAGGTTGATTCATGGGGGACCTTTCCCAACAGTTTTGGAAAACCGTTGGGAAAGGTCCCCACAATGCATCTTTCCCAACAGTTTGGCCAAAACCGTTGGGAAAGATGTCCACAAAGTGGACCTTTCCCAACGGTTTGCCAAAACCTTTGGGAAAGGTCCCCACAATGCATCTTTCCCAATGGTTTGGCCAAAACCTTGGGAAAGGTCCCCACAATGTGGGCTTTCCCAACGGTTTGCCCAAACCATTGGGAAAGGTGGCCTCAAAGTGGGATTTCCCAATGGTTTGGCCAAACCGTTGGGAAAGGGAACCTATACCAACGGTTTTTATGAACCGTTGGTATAGAAGCGTTGGGAAAGGTCAGATTTCCAGTAGTGTTCACAAAGCACCTAAGTTTTAATTCTTATTTTTGTTTAGGAGTCCCCATCATGGGATCACAACAAGAAAATAAATGCAATAAGTGTTGCTCTGGATCTATGGAGCCATTAAATATTGGGAATGTGGTATTCAAAAAATTTGGTGGGGGAGGGATCAGATCCACCCATTCGGGGTAAGATCTCTTTTCCGGCTGAACTGACACACACCATTCTTCCATGGATTCTAATTGAGTCTTTAATTCCTCAATTGTGTTCATAAGCACTTGGGGAATATCCGAATGACCTGGGACCTGTACAGTTACAACAGTTATAGATTGAACTAGTGCAATGACCAGTAAAACCACTGGTGGTGCTGCTAGTATTTTCTATGGATAACCTACATGAACAAGCTTATAAGGATGTGTTTGATCATATCCTGACCATATACCTAATGGAGGGAATTCATTATCTGCATCTATAGTTACCAAAAATACTCTTTGTTAAGGATCTATTACAGGATGTGAAAGTTGAGGATCTTCCTGGGGAGTATGTCTAGCAGAAATATCGCTTCGTAGTAACTCTGTATTGAGTATTTTCAACTCTTTCATCTCCTCTTCTTGTTGTGAAAATATCTCTTCAAATGAAAGTGATTTACCTTCTCTAGTGGAAAGTGAGATACAATTTTACTTTTACCTTTCCCCTGTTAGATTTCTTTTGGAGGGGTGGAAGTTTGTTATTAGAAGGCATAACTAGATTCTGGGTAAGCCTCTAATTTCAAATACATACACCTTTTTCATTTTCTTCAGTGTGTACCATATTATGGATAAGAACTTCATCATCTGATTCCCCTGAACTAGACTCATTTTCTGGAGGATCTTCTGCAATGGTGTTAATAACATTCACTGACGCATAATGCATTGATGGAATTCTGTCAATATCTTTGTAAGATATTCTCCTTTAGTATCTTCCATGAGATTATGTTCTCTTATATGATAAATTCCTTGGGATTGTTTGGTAGGAAGTTACCCGAATAGAATCATTGGATAGTTCAGTTGTTCGCTCTCTTAGTTTCTTCTTCCCTAATTGGGAGAAAACTGACTTCCGTTGAGGAGGAGATTCTATATGTGAAAGATCCCCCAACCCTGCAGGTTGGGATTGTTCCTATTCTTATTCTTCAAACCTTTGAACTTGTTTATTTAATTCAAAGGTTGAATTAAACAAGACCCCATCCTTGCAAGCTGGGGTGGATCTTGAACTGATTTGGCTGATATTCATGTAGCTTCTCTTCTAATTTTGTGAATTTTGGTTCGAACATTATCTAGGTGCATTATCTGACAACCACTCAAATCGCCTATTTCGTAAGATTGCTGTGCTATTTCATAAATTTGTGTTATCTGACAGCTGACATCCTCTAAGTGGGAGGCCTGATGAAGATTCTCAGGTGCTTGATGCAAAAGTAACTCAACAACTTTTTTTCTTTGGACCTGACTCTGATGATATATTGTTGAGGTTTGTTCTTGAGTATACATTTGATTAAATACAAAATCGGTTGATTATAGCTGACTGTGGGCAATAACATTGCATGAGACCACTTTTGGTGAGATTTTATGATTATAGAGTGTAGTGAAATGCAATACTCCATGTGCACCCCATCCTCTGATAAGAACACTGGACGAGGAATCAAAAATTAACTGGTGTAATCTCTTTAAGGCATTGAGGCATGTATGCTGAAGGGTTCTCTACTACTTTTGAACCTTTGAATATCGGTAAATAGAGAGAGATGTCAAATTAATTTGGAATTTCAACCCTTCTATTACCTTTACATGATATTGATATTCATCATATGGTAATAATTTGGTTTTAAAATTACAAAGAGTCTTACAAAAGTTGAGGTGGACATCATGAATGCAATATTCTGCCATCAATTCTAGAATGTGTGTTGAGAATTTTCCAAAGGCCAAAACATGAATGGTACTTCTCTTTCAGCCAATTTTTTTCTCATGTTCAACATATCTTCATCATATTTCACTAGAGGTTTCTCTACTTGGTCTGACCAAAGTGGATGCTTCTAGATTATTTTATTAAAAACAATGGAATCAGTCGTTTTTCCTCTATTGTATTAGATGAAAAATGACCCAAGGGAAGTTTGGAGAATGACTGTTCCCCTAAGATATCTTCTAGTTGAGAAATTATTTCACCTGTTAATGACTCAGCATCCGACATGACTGGCCTTGTATTGGAAAGTGCTTTAAGATAAGAGATATTTCTCATTACTACATTTTCAATTATAGAATTATCTTGAAAATGTGAAACACTACTACAGAGAGAACCTTCACTGTGAATTCCATCATGGGGAGGACCACCATGGTGGATTACAATAAGGGATAAATCCTCTTTTTCCATGGTCTTCTGGCCACACAAAGGGTTGTCGTGTCTCTCATTTAGAGATAGGCTCTCTAGATTGATCAAATTTTCATGAAGAAAGTATTCATGATGAAGTGTTTGATAGGGAACTTCATAATTACTGCTACTACTCCCATAATTTGGTAATGAGAGGGTAGGATCTTGAGATGCAATAGATAAATGTCTGAGGGATTCAATAAATCTTTCTTTAAGAGGAGCTAAATTGCAACTTAACTCTTGATTTTCCAACTTTTTTTGGAGAGATTTCTTCTTGGATGCTCTTTTACACTTAGTTGGGGCCACATGTTGGGATAAGTTGTTATCATGGGAAGGTGTATGTGTCTACCTTGGAGTGGTAACCAAAACAGACCGATTACCTCTAATTTGAAAGGGTGTATGTTCATGATCCTATTGTCTGTATGATATGGGGGAGTATGCCCCATGAACCTCTTGGACTGGAATAGAGGTTTGCATCTACTCTGGGATGGCATGACGATGTGTCAGGCCAGGTGTGGGGACAAATTTATGTGTATGTTCCCCTAGTACTGTTGAAGTAGTTGTTATAATATTCTAGAATGCTTTCAGAATATGGGTAGGGATTTGTGTCTACCCTTTCACCATTGATAAGATGTGTTTGGTGACTTTAGAAGTCGTAATGTGAATATATGTCCATTTCGTATCTGGAGTAGGTGTATGTGCCGGCTAATGTCCTCCTTTTACTATCAATGGGTATTGATAATACTCATGTATGGGGGAAGCGTGTTGAGTCTTCCCCAAATTTGACGTCGGAGCTTTCCGAGTGACTTCTCCAGGTGATTCCAATTGAGACTGTTGGTAGGATAGATGAATGTTGGATGGTGTATGTGCCTACTGGATATTTTATTTCAAGAAAGGTTGATGAACTTCCTTAAATATTGACAGAGGAGACTGCCGGAAGAATTGGTGATTGTAAGTAGGTGTATGTTCCTGTTTACCATTTTTCACCACATTAGATTCACGAGCTTCTTTAAATGTAGTCAGATGAGCCTGCTGACTGGCAGATAATTTCTAAATAGGTGTATGTTCCTGTTCATAGAACTCCACTAGATTTGTATGGTGGTATTGGTGGGTTTCTTCCAGAAAAGTCTGTTGGGCAGTAGAATTAGGGCGAATGGGTGTATAAGCCTGTTTGTTGTTCGCTATCAAGTTAGGTTGATGGACTTCTCCGGAGGGGGTAGAGGTAAGAAACAGCTCCCTGTTGACCGAATGTTGTCGCTGGTAGTTCGTCTTGCATGCCCGGGTCTGAGGGACCTGGGATGAACGTCCAGAGGTAACACCCCCATCATGTTGGGGGTTCACTAGCGCGTGATTTTACTGGCGGCGATTGCTGGTGGGATTCCTCAGGAAGGACCCCTACATCCTTGAATTGAGGCCCTGAGTGACCTCTTGATCTACCTCCCTATAGTACAAAAGGGACTAGTTGTTGTGTTCTGGGGATAAGGACCTGAAACGGTTGAAGATGGTGGTTTACACCATCTGATTCATGATCATTTTTCATTGTTGGGCGGACAATCAAGGATTTTTATTAAGCTGGAGAGCTTGTTAGGCAGCCTCCAAGGTTTGGATTGTACTGTGCTGACGGTACTCCTTTACCAACACGCTGGAGACCCAACATTAAAAATAATGAGTGGGTGATGACGTCCTTCCATCATGTAACACCCCAAGCTTCCATAGTACACTTCTCTTTGAATAATTAAAAAACTTGATCTGTGCGCAACTTCAAGTTCTAGCACACCACGACCAATCAAACTAGCTGTTTAAAAAGAAGTTATGAATAGTAATAAAAACTTTTTGAAATTTTATAAATTTTATTTTTTAAAATGAACTTCATTTTTGTATTTGTAATATCAAAATTATCTTAGGGTGATTTTTTGGTATTTTTCTAAAAACTTTCAATTTTTGATGAATAGTGAAAAATACTATATAGTACATAAAAACTGACTTTTTCATTTAAATAATTTTTTAAATTAAAAATTTATCTTAAAGTAAAAATAGATACATGATACATATATTATCCCAATTTAAGTCATTTGAGTCACTTTATAATAAGATTAGATGTATAAAATTTTATTAAACTTTTTCACGTCTTTTACCCACCTTCTAGGCACGTTAGCAAATTTGCACAAAACGTAATTTTCCTAATTCTATGAATGGAATTTCCAAAATATGAGAGACACAGTTGACATCAGTAAGTAAAATGTGGTTCAATATGATGAAAATAATTTTGGTGAATAGTAACGTTTGAATTTTATTTACCACTGTTAAAAGTAAATAGGGTAATTAAAGGTAAAAATTATATTATAATTACCCTAAAAGATGTCCTAATTCTATTGGATAAGTGTATTTTGACCAAAATAAACCCTAGAAAGAAAACATGATCCTTTTTTATCCACTTGGATAAGACTAGGAAATTTATTATATTTTATTTAAAGAAGAGTTAAAAGTATTAAATTCAAATTTTAATAACTAAAACATTTGTAATATAGAGTTATACAGAAGATAAATTTGACTATAAATATTCATTAAAAAGCTAAAAATATTTCATACATCATGGTATTTTATTTATGATTTCTATTAATTAAATAATTAGTTGTATTTATGACACAATGAAGATGAAATAATTACCTTATTAATGAAAGATTAAAATAATTGATATTATAAATATTAAAAAAATGTAAATTGAAACTTTTGATGCCATCCAAGAATTTTAAAGGTGAATACGTCTTGTTATGATTGATTAAATGTATTTTTTTTGAAATAATCAAGTTGTGATGAATTAAAAAAAATACTAAATAGTGTCAAAATTGACATAAATGAGTTTTAAAACAAATACTATTTTATTAAATGATTTAATATTCCTAAAAATCTAAGATTCGGTCAAAGGACTTATATAATGATAGATATGTCATTAATGAACCACTTGAGGTTTTCTTATAATTTTATAGTAAATTTATTAACCATTTAATATAAAAATACAAGAAGACATGGTAAAAGTTAAACTATTTAACTAAGAGTTAAATATAAAAGATAAGGTTAATATGGTGACCTAAAATTGTCTAAAACCTATTGGTTGAGTTTTTTTGACCCATATCCACCTTAGCCTCTAAATAAATTCATTTTGAGCTATTAAAAACCAAAAATGATTTTTTTGGGAAAAAATCCATCAATTCATCCTCTCGGTATGTTTTTGGTATAGTTGTGTTTGTTGACAAAGTCATATGGTCGCAAATAAGTATGGTTGGTGTTTGCCGAAGACAAGTTTTTAAGGTGGCATAGTTTCCCAGTATTTTTCAAATTTTATGGCCTTAAAATTTGGAGTTTTATTTTGGAAAAGGAAGTATTTATTCGTAAGAATAAATGGTGTGAAGAACATTAAAGAAAGTAGGCAAAGAGGGAGAACCACATACCATTAGTCATGGGTCATGTACCATGTTCTGGGAACGGTACATGGAGCAGTGGGGATGGTACACAGATGCGGTTCATGAAACTAAAAATGGTACGCGGATGAGAAGCAGTGAGGTACGCTGTTGGGATGAAGACGACGAAGGTGATCGACCACATAGGAGCAAAGGTAGTATGCAGAATGCATAGGAAAATAGTTCGTGAATGGATTGCAGTTCTTGGTGGCTGAAGATTCGGTACGCGGTGGGGGCTATATCGAATCAAGATTTGGAAAATCTTGATTCAGAAGATTAAGAAGATATACATTCCTATATAATAATTGATAACCCCGCTGATTTATGTGGAGATGTAATATCATTAGAAAACATATTTTTCTCCAGGATTTCAGCAAAGGCTGAAAGAAGTTTGCAAAGGATGTATTGGTTCACGGAGGCTGAAGTGGTTCACGAAGACTATAGTGGTTTGTGAAGGGTGAAGTAGTTTGAAAAGGCTGATGTGTTTTGCGATGGCTGAAGGTGTTTGTGGGGATTCTTAACTAGCAAAGGAAGTCTGGTACTCATAGGAGGAAGTCTGGTATGTGGAAGTGAAGGTAGTCTGAGAACAACGAACAATTCGTGGATAAGAGGGTTTTTTGTAGGAGGTTCGTAGAATCAGTACGCGGTAGCGTTACGCGATAGAAAAAGAAGAGGAAGTCTAAAAACAAAGGAGGTTTGCAGAAGAGAAAGCAGTACGCGGAGTAGGCAGTCCACGTACCAAACCTGTTACTCAGTACGCAGTTGAGTAAGGAGGTTCATAGTTTGCACTAGGAAGTTTTCAAAAGCTTCAAATCAGTTTTTGAAGGAATTTTCTGGTACCTAAAAGTACCCAAGAAGGTAGAATTCATCTACGGGTGAAAACGAAACCTCAACAGAGCATCTACCTATAGTTGAGGATGTAGGAATTCATGAAAATGAAGGGACCTACATGTCCATAAACTGTGTTTGACCTACAAGTCTATAAACTATGAGTGGATTCCTTTCCAAGAGTAGTGAGTGAAGGAAGAGGAAGATGGTGACCCTTTCCATCGGCAGTGATCTAGAGAAAGAGGCATAGGTAGTGACCCTTGGGAATGCAGGGATCAAACCCTAAACCTTATAAAGGCAGTGAGCCTGGGCATAGAAGATCTAGCCCGAACATTGTACTCATTATTGGCAGTGAGCCTTAGTGAATTTGGTACATCGACACATCGTCGTTGTATACTCCTTGGATATATCCTAGTGAGGGTGAACCAATTAAGAATCTATGTGTCCCTATGCATGCCTTACTAATTTACTTTCGTTTCATCATCATCGGATAAAATTATAAAGGACATTAACATTAGAAAGCATAATAAGTGACCCTTGTAATAAAGAGGTCAAGATCCTGTGGGGGAAAAATAATTTTGAAAAGAATATTCATACCACGATTTACCACCCCCCATCTTAGGGTATCTAGGCCCCTTTTGGACCTAACCTATTTTATAATAAAATAATATTTCAATCTTTTCCTAAAGTGCCCCTCACCTCTCTTATAAAAGGGTACATCCCCTTCTCTCAAATTCACACCTCCAAAGCCTTTTGGATTTGAAAAACCCTACTCAAATATCCTTCCAACTACCCTCACTTAAACCTAGAGGGATTACTTTGATTAAAAATCCAACCTATGGATCTCTTTTGTTCAAACCAAAAGGAAACACTTGAAAAAGAGGTAATTATTTCATCACCTCTTTGAAAGTTCTTTTCTTCTTCCACTTCCTCTTTATTTGTTGTTTTCATACTAAAATAATAACTCCAGTACCTTATACATATTGAGATGTTATTATAAATATGGTACAACTATAATCATTATTCTATCCATCCTATGAATGACAAAGTCACCATATGTGCGTATGTACGACTTACCGTCTCCACATTGTGGTGTAGTTTGTTATTCAACACTTCATTATTTGGATGGGTATAATAATTAGTGTAATTGATGTAAATAATAAATATAAATGGTTAATGATTCTATGTATATAATATACCATCCAATTAGATATGATTTCACCTTCAATAGAATGATATTGTCACTCGTGCGTACGTATGACTTACCGTCTCCACGAAATGATGAGATTTCATTCCTCATCATAACCATTCAAGAATAATTATAATTTGATGATTAAAAATAATATTTAAGAACTTAATATAATTATGGATATGAATCAAATAAATCCTATCCATGAAAAACATGACTTACGTAACAAAACATATAAAGGAAAAAGAATCAGTTAACACCCGAAACAATGATACTACTGAAATATTATTAACAAAGAAATATTAGAAGAACATATATGATATCATATTTATATATATAGTTCTTGTATAATTTAATAACAATGATTTAACCATTATAAAGAGGTTTAACATACCCTCTACTAAGGAAAAATACAAGGTAAGGGTTAATTTTACAATCTCTTTGTTATTTGAGGTTGTTTATACTTAAGTATCTACTGGGACTTCTTTATCATCCACATCCGTGTTTCTTAAAAATATATTTCCAAACATTTTTACTATTTCCTAGAAAATGGGTTAAAGTCATTTATACCTTTTTTTAGTTTTTATAAAATGTTTTGAAAGGAATCTTTCCATCATTTTCCATACAAGGTACTTTATTACCTTTTCGACAAATTAAGGTAAGAATGTTTTTTTAACTTATACAGCATGTGCATCTATTTTCTACTGTTATAACACCTTTAAAGCTTCCCTTACAATATTATAAGAATATTTTCAATGTTTTATTTTATAGTTACATGAATTTTAAATGATTTCAAAATATAAGGAGATATTTCTCTCAAATAGTTTTGATTTCATCTATGTCAACATCCTTTGTTGGATTTTACGCTTGTTTGAAGTTGACTTATTGTGATACAATCTTCCATATTGTATTAAAGGTTTTGTGATATGTTTTACTATGGATGTTTTATTTTTATACCATTCATGGTTTATGGTTAAAGTATTAAAATTTTGTATGACAGTTTTAATACAATTTTTTTTTGTTTCAAACTTTTAATATGAGGAATGCATTGGACATAATAAGTGATGGGTGGTGCCTGCTATAGCCCATCGGTGCATCGGTAGGTCTCATGAGATAAAATTGTGTCTTGGAACAAGTAATTGAAAAAAATATTTATTTTTAGTCTTGGCACGGGGCCTTGACTATGTGGTTATGATGTCCATAATTATACATTCCATCATTATGAAATTAGATATTGATATTACATGTGATTATTAGACTAGTAGAATATCCATGTGAATAAGTAAATGGAATTATTTGATTTATCTTTTCTATATTATTCATGAGTTTAAGTTTAAAAGTCTTTTGTTTTAGTCTTATAAATTTCCTTAAATGTTTATTCTTATTTATGATAGTTCCTGCTATATTGTTATCCTTATTGAGCATCTGATCTCACCCCTTTCTTATGTTTTATTTTTACCAGGATATGAAGAAGTATATTATGTTTAACCTGTAGGAATAGAATAAGGGATATGAGTGTGTTCAAAGGAGTCTCAATGTTGTTTATTTTTCATTTCATAATGTAACATAAAACTTATGTATGTATCTAGTACTTCCAAGGATACTAAACTAATCAGTCTTTCGAGACTTGATCTCTTATGATCATGCCAATGTTATATAATAATTAACTAACTCTGGGTATCTAGGGTCGGGGCATTATAGTTGGTATGAGATTAAGTTTAGTACAAACCTTAGAAACTAGATTTAGAATAACTCTAATTAGAGAACATTACCCTAAGATAGACTTTGTGGATTAGTATAGAAGAACATCTAAAATTTTTGGTAATGTAAATATTATATGGGTTTTTCAAGAAATAAATCCCTGCCTAGATACTACAAGTGGATGTAGTTCTGACATAGATGTACCTAGGAGTGAAAATTATGATAGGGAGTTTCAGACTTGACCGAGGGTATCCTGATACACGACAACATTCCTTACTATGCACCTGGTTTGACACTCCTAGGGGATATGCTTAGGATAATTCACATTTTATTTACAAACCATTATGAAGGATTTATGATTAAATACTTCCTCAATGAAAATATTTTTATGATTATGGATTATATGCATAAACAACTCAATTTATGTTAAGTGTTTTACAAGTTTGGAATTATTCATTGCAATTCATAAACTGACCAAGTGTATGCCATTGTTTAGAAATGGCACCTAGTGGAAGGAATAGAAACTGTATTAACACATATAATCCATGTAGGGATTACCCTCATAATCAAGATAATTATAGTGGATCTGGTGATGCAACTGGTGCTGAAAAGCATATAACCATACTGGTAAAACTCACTTAGGTTATGAATAACAACCTTGCCCCTATGAATATACCTGATCCACAACACAAAGGATCAATGCTAGACCACTTCATGAGGAAACAACCACCAAATTTCAATGGGACTACAAATTCATTTGTATCTGAGCAATGGATAAGTTCCTTAGAGAAAATATTTCATGCTTTGGAGAGTAGCAAAAGGGAAAAAGTTTTCATGGCAGTTTATCACCTCACAGGAGATACAGACCAATGGTGGTCATTAATTCAAAACACAAAGGGGGATGAAGAAGTATCAAATATAGAATGGAGGGATTTTAAAGAGAGTTTCTTAAAAAAACTTTCCTCATGACCATAGAGCGGATATGGAAAGGAAATTTCTGAGTCTAAGGAAAAAGGAGGATGATAATTTTGCAAAGTATGAGGTGAACTCCACAATGTTAGCAAGGCATGCTGTAGATTGTATACGTAACCCAAGAAGTAAGATTGATCGATTCTTTGATGAGTTAAAACCATTTCTCCATTGACCATTAGAATATTAATCATTCTAATCATATGAAGATATAGTTTCATGTGCTATCATTAAAGAAAAGGAATTATCTAAGTCTTATGACTTTAAAGAAAAGAAAGAGAAGAATATATTTGTTGAAAACTCTGGAAATGGAAATAAGGGGAAGAAAGGAATAGTTTAATATGCACCCTGCAGTAAATGTTGAATGAAACACCCCAATAATTGCCTAAAGTGGATGGGAGTTTGTTACAAGTGTAAAGAAAAAGGCCACCAAGCTCGTGATTGAAAGGGAAAGAAATAGAATGTCAATGTTGAATGATACAATTGTAAAGAAATGGGGCATTATGCAAATGAATTTCTTAAGTGTGAAGGAAACCAACCTTAGAAAGGAAAAGGGAGCAGGTCCAAGCTTATGTGATCATAACTGCTAAGGTTGAAGTTACGAATAACGTGGTGGTAGGTACATTAATCGTTTCCTCAAAATTAGCCAATGATTTATTTGATTATGGATCGTCGCATTCTTTAATATATTCCCAGTTTTCCAGGAAAATTAGATATTTCCAATTTGATTTAATAGGGAAGTTTTCAGTCAAAACTCTTTAGGGAAGTATCATTGCAACAAAGTGTTGTGAATCAATTATCATTATATGGGAATTTTAGCAAGTGTGAATTCTGGCTTCAGGAGATTTATTTATTTTGGTCATATTGTCTCTAAGGATGAAATTTATGTTGATCCTTTGGATACAAGGGCAGTCCAAGAATGAACATCACTGACAAATATAACTGAGGTATGCAGTTTTATTGGTTTAGCAGGTTATTATCGGAGTTTCATCCAGAAAATTTCCCAATTGGCAAACCCATTAACCAAGCTCACACGTAGAGGGGTTAAATTATTTTAGACAAAATAGTGTGAAGAATGTTTTGAAGAATTGAATAAAAGATTAGTCAATTATCCTATATCGACTCTACCATCAGGGAATGATGGTTTTTTTATTTATTCATAGAAAGGACTTGGTTGTGTACTTATGCAGAATGATAGAGTTATTGCCTATGTGTCACGATAGCTAAAAATTTATGAACAAAACTATCCCTATCATGATCTTGATTTAGAAGCTGTAATATTTTCTCTGAAGATATGGAGACACTATCTCTATAGTAAAAAATGTTAGATATATACTGATCATAAGAGTTTGAAGTATATTTTCTCATAGAAAGAACTCAACACGAGGCAAAGTCGATGCCTTGAACTACTCAAGGATTATTATTTCACAATACACTACCCCCCAGGGGGAAGGAAAATAAGGTCTTCGTTGATTTGAGAAGAAAGTATCATGGAGTTCTGAACAAGATGAGAGTTGAAAGGGATCCTATGTTCATTGATCTAGTAAAGATGGATATAGTAATAATCATGGAAGGTGAAACATCAATAATTTTTCAAATGATTGCCAAACCATCTTTACTAGAAAGGATAAATAGTTCTCTGACTGATGATGATGAGTTTCGAAATAAAATTAAAGCTGTGAATGATGGGAGATTGATTGAATTTGTATATGAAGATGGAATTTTGAAATTTTGGAAGAGACTTAGTGTTATGGAAATACCTGATCTAAAAAGGGAATTATTGGATGATGATCATAGCTCCAATTTATCTATACACCATGGTAGCACTTAGATTTATAGAGATTTGAAGGAATATTTTTGGTGGGACAACATGAAGAGAGAGATTGTTGATTATGTGTCAAGATTTATGGTTTTTCAACAATTTAAGGTTGGAAGACAACATCCTAGAGGATTTATGAAAACTCTTCCCATACCTGAGTGGAAATGGGATGATATTACGATGGAATTTTTCATTGGGCTACCAAAGAATATTAGAAGGAATGATGCAATATGGGTCATTATTGATCGTTTTACCAAGTCATCACATTTTCTTTCAGCATGAGAAGATTTACCACTTGAACGTTTAACAAGACTATATATTAATAAAGTTGTAAGAATTTATGGTATACTCCTATCGATTGTTTCTGACCATGATCCCCATTTTACATAAAGATTCTAGAAAAGTCTTCAGAAATCTCTTTATATTGAACTTCGTTTGAGCACTGCCTACCACCCTCAAATTGATAGACAATCAGAATAGACTATTCAAACCTTAAAATACATGTTGAGATCTTTCTCACTTGACTTTCAAGGTATGTGAGATCAGTATTTATCTCTGGTATAATTTTATTACACTACTAGAAAAACAGGTATTTGCGACGGGATCCCGTTGCAAATGGCTTGTTGCGACGGGGGCCCGTCGCAAATAGCCCGTTGCTGAAAACACCGTCGCAACTACACTTATTTGCGATGGGCCCGTCGCTAAAGCCTTTTTTTGCGACGGTCATTCTCCCCGTCGCAAATAGTATTCCGTATTTTTGTTGCGGAAAATATCTCAACTGTTTTACAGGAATCAGACCAGACTTCCCGTGTTGTCCTTCTTTATATCTCAGTTGCCCACATGTGAGACAACTATCCAACGACTCATTTTCCCCAGAATATAAAATGCAGTCATTTGAACATGCATGAATCTTCTTACAAGTAAGTCCCAAATTTCGAACCAGCCTCTTACTTTCATAGTAATTTGCAGGTAAAATATTTCCTTCGGGTAACAGTGTTTTCAGCAAAGAAAATATCTGGTCAAAACAGGTGTTTGACATTCCGTTATCTGATTTGATAGCCATAAATTTTGCAACTGCTTCTAATTTGCTCATCTTGCAGCCAGGATATAATGCATCCTCAACAGACTTCAACAACTCATAAAATTCAGACGGTACCAACTCAGGATTTGAAGCTATATCAGCCGGAGTTTCCGTATGTTGAACAGATGAACCTGCAACATCATGTACTAAATCTTGAAACTGGGATGGATCCGGAATCAAGTTGGTATCACCTGCTCTGGAACTACGTTCACCGTGTTGATACCAAAAAACATAATCTGCTTGAAAACCAAAACGCAAGAGATGTTCCCCCACTTTGTCAAACATGTCAAACGTTCTCAATGCACATTTTCTACAAGGGCATTTTATTTTTCCTTCTAAAACAAATTCTGGATTTGATGCCGCAAATGATAAAAAAATCTCCACCCCCTCTATATATACAGGATTTAAACCAGAACCATTTAGATTTCTACGTTGATTTATCCATATGCGGTCATCTAATAATGACTGTTGACGACCTCGTTGTTCCATATTTTTCTATAAAATATAAAAGCATTACTGATTTTGAATAATTTGTTAGAAAAAACACTCAAGCAAGGATTGAATATATTGAGAATAAATCAAAACTTGTTACAAATATTGATAATTTTAATATTATATTGATTTTTTATTTTTTTTAATAATACTAATATAATTTTATCATAAATATTAATTATATAATAATAACATTATTACATTGTTAGTATATTTTATTATTAATATTAAAATAATATAATTTTCTATATTATATACAATTCTCCTTTCATCTGTGTTTTTAACATTCTGTCTCCACATGTAATATTGACATTCACTTTCACCTCTCCATTGGCGAGTAGGTTGATAATTTTGAAAAAGAATGCCAATATTACATGTGGAGACAGAAAACACACAGAAAAAAAGAGAATTGTATATAATATAGAAAATTATATTATTTTAATATTAATAATAAAATATACAAATAATGTAATAATGTTATTATTCCTAATTATTACTAATTATTGGTAATTATTACTAATTATTACTAGTTATTGGTAATTATTACTAATTATTGGTAATTATTACTAATTATTGGTAATTATTACTAATTATTCCTAATTATTGGTAATTATTACTAATTATTGGTAATTATTCATAATTATTGGTAATTATTGGTAATTATTACTAATTATTGGTAATTATTACTAATTATTGGTAATTATTACTAATTATTGGTAATTATTACTAATTATTGGTAATTATTACTAATTATTCCTAATTATTAGTAATTATTGCTAATTATTAGTAATTATTGATAATTATTGCTAATTATTGCTAATTATTGCTAATTATTGCTAATTATTGCTAATTATTGCTAATTATTGGCAATTATTGCTAATTATTGGCAATTATTGGAAATTATTGGCAATTATTGGCAATTATTGGCAATTATTGTTAATTATTGGTAATTATTGGTAATTATTGGTAATTATTGGTAACTATTGGTAATTATTGGTAACTATTGGTAATTATTGGTAACTATTGGTAATTATTGGTAACTATTGGTAATTATTGGTAACTATTGGTAATTATTGGTAACTATTGGTAATTATTGGTAATTATTGGTAATTAATGGTAATTATTGGTAATTAATACTAATTATTGGTAATTAATAATAATTATTACTAATTATTGGTAATTAATCCTAATTATTCCTAATTAATCCTAATTAATACTAATTATTCCTAATTATTACTAATTATTCCTAATTATTACTAATTATTTGTAATTATTACTAATTATTGATAATTATTACTAATTATTCCTAATTATTCCTAATTATTGCTAATTATTCCTAATTATTCCTAATTATTAGTAATTATTGCTAATTATTAGTAATTATTGCTAATTATTGCTAATTATTGCTAATTATTGCTAATTATTGCTAATTATTGCTAATTATTGCTAATTATTGCTAATTATTGCTAATTATTGCTAATTATTGGTAATTAATACTAATTATTGGTAATTAATACTAATTATTGGTAATTAATACTAATTATTGGTAATTAATACTAATTATTGGTAATTAATAATAATTATTTCTAATTATTGGTAATTATTACTAATTATTCCTAATTAATACTAATTATTCTTAATTAATACTAATTATTCCTAATTAATACTAATTATTCCTAATTATTGGTAATTTTTCCTAATTATTGGTAATTATTGGTAATTATTGGTAATTATTGGTAATTATTGGTAATTATTGGTAATTATTGGTAATTATTGGTAATTATTGGTAATTATTGGTAATTATTGGTAATTATTGGTAATTATTGGTAATTATTGGTAATTATTGGTAATTATTGGTAATTATTGGTAATTATTTGTAATTATTGGTAATTATTGGTAGTTATCGGTAATTATTGGTAATTATTGGTAATTATTGGTAATTAATGGTAATTAATGGTAATTAATGGTAATTAATGGTAATTAATGGTAATTAATGGTAATTATTCCTAATTATTCCTAATTATTCCATTATTCCTAATTATTCCTAATTATTCCTAATTAGTCCTAATTAGTCCTAATTAGTCCTAATTATTACTAATTATTACTAATTATTACTAATTATTACCAATTATTACTAATTATTACTAATTATTACTAATTATTACTAATTATTACTAATTATTACTAATTATTACTAATTATTACTAATTATTACTAATTATTCCTAATTATTCCTAGTTATTACTAATTATTACTAATTATTACTAATTATTACTAATTATTACTAATTATTACTAATTATTACTAATTATTACTAATTATTACTAATTATTACTAATTATTACTAATTATTACTAATTATTACTAATTATTACTAATTATTACTAATTATTGGTAATTATTGGTAATTATTGATAATTATTACTAATTATTGTTGATTATTGGTAATTATTGCAAATTATTGCTAATTATTACTAATTATTGTTAATTATTACTACTTATTGGTAATTATTACTAATTATTGGTAATTATTACTACTTATTGGTAATTATTACTAATTATTGGTAATTATGACTAATTATTGATAATTATTACTAATTATTACTAATTATTGGTAATTATTACTAATTATTACTAATTATTCTTAATTATTGATAATTATTGATAATTGTTCCTAATTATTAGTAATTAAATGAATAATTATCAATAATTAGAAATAATTACCAATAATTACAAATAATAACATTATTAATATATTTTATTATTAATATTAAAATAATATAATTTTCTAATTTATATACAATTCTCCTTTCATCTGTGCGTTTTCTATCTCCACATACAAATAATACATGTGAAGACAGCAAACACACAGATGGAAAAAAAATTGTATATATATAAAAAATTATATTATTTTAATATTAATAATAAAATAAACTAATAATGTAATAATGTTATTATTCCTAATTATTGGTATTTATTACTAATTATTAATATTTATTCTTAATTATTAAAAATTATTACTAATTATTCCTAATTACCATTAACTATAAACAATACTAATAATTTAAATTTATTAAGTAATAAAACAATGTAAACATAATTAAATTACAAATAATTAATAATAATTGAAACTAATAAAAAATTAAAAATAAATAAAAAATTAAAATGAACATAAATACCTTGAAAATTGATCTGCTCTAATCGTTCTTCAAAACTTTAATATCAGCTCCGGAGAAAAAAATTAAACTGGAGAAAAACTGAACTCTAGAAATATAATCTTGAGAGAAGGAGAAGATAAGGAATGAGTATGAAATGAAAAAAACGGATGAGGGTATTTATAGGTTAGATTATTTGCGACGGGCCCATTTGCGACGGGTATCCCGTCGCAAATAGTATTATTTGCGACGGTGCCCGTCGCAAATACCTTAGACAACATTTATTACGGTCAACCGGTAAATAGTTATTTGCGATGGGACCCGTCGCAAATAACCACCTGCCGACATACTATTTGCGACGGGGGAATATACCCGTCGCAAATACCTTTTACCGCCGCCGGTTATTTGCGACGGGAATATTCCCCCGTCGCAAATAAGTTTCCCGCGCTTTGGCGCGCAAACCACGCCAGTCCTTTTGCGACGGGGAAAGCTGTCCCGTCGCAAAAGGCTACTTATTTGCGACAGGCAAATAACCCCGTCGCAAATAAGTTTTTCACGGGACTATTTGCGACGAGATTTAATCCCGTCGCAAATAACCCGTCGCAAATGCCCTTTTTTCCCGTAGTGTTATAACCATATATTCCATTCAAGTATTCAGATGACACCATATAAAAAGAGATGTCACACACCAACATGTTGGGATGATGTTGGTGAAAGAAAACTCATACGCCCAGAACTTATTGAGGAAACAATGGAAAATGTGAAGATTATACAAACCCACATCAAAGCATCTCAAAGTAGGAAAAAGATCTATGCCGATAACCGAAGGAAGGATTTTGAATTTCAAGTAGATGATCATGTATTCTTGAATGTATCTTCATGGAAGGGTGTGATATGATTTGGTAAGAAGGGTAAATTAAGTCCCAGGTACATCAAACCTTTTGAAATTCTAGAACGAATTAGAGTTGTAGCTTACCGTTTGGCCATGACGCCAAGCCTCTCCAAATTTCATGATGTATTCCATGTATCACTATTGGGAAAAGACATGCCAGACCCAATGCATGTACTCACCAATGAAGAAATAGGATTGGAACCTGATCTGTCTTATAGTGGAAAGCCAGTAAATATTCTTGATATTAGAGAACAAGTGTTGAGAAACCAGATGACTTGTCTGGTAAAATTTATTTGGAGAAACCATAAAATGGAAGAGGCAACATGGGAACCTGAGGAACTTATGACGAAGAACAACCCGAATCTTTTTATGCAGTAATATTCTTTAAAATTTGAGAACAAAATTATTTGAAGGAGGAAATAATGTAATAACCCAAGCTTCTGCGGTACGCTTCCCTTTGAATAATGCAATAGCTTGCGCAGTACGCAACTTCGAGTTCTAGCACACCACGACCAATCAAACTAGCCATTTCAAAAGTAGTTATGAATAGTAATACCCACTTTTTGAAATTTTATAAATTTTATTTTTCAAAATGGACTTCATTTTTGGATTCTGAATATCAAAATTAGATTAGGGTGAATTTTTGGTGTTTTTCTGAAAACTTTCAATTTTTGATGAATAGTAAAAAAAACTACATAGTACATAAAAACCAAATTTTTCTTTTAAATAAATTTTTAATTAAAATTTTATCTTAAAGTTAAAATAGATACATAATACATATATTAGTCCAATTTAAGTCATTTGAGTCACTTTATAATAAGATTAGATGTATAAATTTGTATTGAACTTTTTAACGTCTTTTACTCACCTTCTATGCACGTTAGAAAATTTGCATAAAACATAATTTTACCACTTCTGTGAATTGAATATCAAATGTCTGAGAGACACAGTTTACATCACTAAGTAATATGTGGTTTAATATGATGAAAATAATTTTTTTGGTGAATAGTAACTTTTGAATTTTATTTACCACAGTTAAAAGTAAATAGGGTAATTAAAGGTAAAAACCATATTATAATTACACCAACACATGTCCTAATTCTATTGGATATGTGTATTTAGACCAAAATAAACCTTAGTAATAAAATATTATCCTTTTTTATCCATTTAGATTAGATTAGAACATTTATTATATTTTATTTAAAGAAGAGTTAAAAGTGTTAAATTCAAATTTTAATAACTAAAACATTTTTAATACAGGTTTATACAGAAGATAAATTCAAATATAAATGTTCATTATAAATATGAAAATATTTTATACCTAATTATATTTTATTTATAATTTTCAGACATTAAATAATTAAATTTATTTACGACATAATGATGATGAAGTAATTACCTTATTAATGAAAGATTAAAATAATTGATATTATAAATATTAAAATAATGTAAATTGAAACTTATGATTCCATCCATGAATTTTATAGATGAATATGTCATGTAAGGATTTATTAAATGTATTTTTTTCTCAGTAATAAAGTTTTTATGACTTTAACAAAAAACAAATACTAAATAGTGTCAAAATTGACACAAATGAGTTTTTAAAACAAATACTATTTTATTAAATGATATAATATTCCTAAAAATCTAATTTTTTTAAAAAGGACTTATATAATAATATATATGTCATTAATTAACCACTTGAGGTTCTTTTTTCATTTATAGTAAGTTTATTAACCATGTAATATAAAAAAATACAAGAAGACATGGTAAAAGATAAACAATTTTACTAAGAGTTAAATCTAAAAGATAAGGTTAATATGGTGACCTAAACTTGTTTAAAACCTATTGTTTTAGGTTTTTTAGAACCATACCAACCTTATACTCGAAATAAATCCATTTGGAGCTATTATAAACCAAAAATGATTTTATAATAAAATAATATTTGAATCTTTTCCTAAAGTGCTCCTCAACTCTCTTATAAAATGGTACTTCCCCTTCTCTCAAATTCACACCTTCAAAGCCTTTTGGATCAGCCTCCCCTGATCAAATATCCTTCCAAACACCCTCACTTTAACCTAGAGGCCATACTTTTATCATAGAGCCAACCTAAAGATCCCTTTTTTTCAAACCAAAAGGAAACACTCGAAGTAGAGATAATTATTTCATCACCTCTTTCAAAGTTCTTTTCTTCTTACACTTCCTATTTCTTTGTTGTTTCCATAGTAAAATAATAACTCCTATAAATTATACATACTGATATATTATTATAAATATGGTACAACCATATTCATTATTCTATCTATCCTATGAATGAAAAGGTCACCATACGTGCGTACGTACGGCTTATCGTCTCCACATCGTGGAGTAGTTTGTTATTCAACACTTCATTATTTGGATGAGTATAATAATGAGGGTAATTAATTTAAATAATAAATTTAACATGTTAATTATTCTTTTTATATAATATACCATTAAATTACATACAATTTCACTATCAATAGAATGATATTGTCTCTCGTGCATACGTACGGCTTACCGTCTCCACGACGCGATGCGATTTCATTCCCCATATTAACCATTCAAGAATAATTATCATTTGATGATTAAAAATAATTTTTAAGAACTTAATATCATTCTAGATATGAATCACATACATCCTATCCATAAAAAACATGACTTACGTAATAAAATATATAATGGAAAATAAATCAGTTAACACCCGAAACAATGATACTATTGAAATATTATTAACAAAGAAATATTATAAGATAATATATGATATCATATTTATGTATGTAGTTATTTTATATATTTAATAACAATTATTTAACCATTATACATGAGATTAAATTACCCTTTACAAAGGAAAAGTCCAAGGTATGAGTTAATTTTACAATCTCTTTATTATCCGAGGATGTTTATACGTAAGTATCTACTGGGAATTATTTATCATCCACATCCATGTTTTTTAAAAATTTATTTCAAATTTTTTTTACTATTTCCTATACTATGGGTTAAATTAATTTATACCCTTTTTTGAATTTTTATAATATTTTTTGAAATTAATCTTTCCATCATTTTCCAAACAAGGTACTTTATGACCTTTTCGAGAAATTAAGGTAACAATGTTTTTTTAACTTATACAGCAGGTGTGACTATTTTACGTCGTCATAACACCTTTTAAGCTTCCCTTACAATATTATAAGAATATTTTCAAAATAAAGGATTTCTTTTATAGTTACGTGACTTTTAAATGAATTCAAAATAGAAAGAGATATTTATCTCAAATAGTTTTGATTTCATCTATATCAACATCTTTTATTGGATTTTAAGCTTGTTTGAAGTTGATTTATTATGATACAATATTCCATATTGTATTGAAGGTTTTGTGATATGTCTTACTATGGATGTGCTATTTTGATACCATTCATGGTTTATGGTTAAAGTATTAACATTTTGTATGATAGTTTTAATACAAATGTTTATGTTATGTCATAACCTTTTCATATGAGGAATTCATTGGACATAGTTAGTGATAGGTGGGGCCTGCTATAAACCCTAGATGTATCGGTAGGTCTCAGGAGATAAACTAGTGTCTTGGAACAAGGCCTTGAAAAAAATATTTATTTTTAGTCTTGTCAAGAGGCCTTGACAATGTGATTATGATGTCTGTCATTATGCATTCCATCATTATGAAATTAGCTATTGATATTACATGTGATTATTCGACTAGTAGAATATCTAAATGAATAAGTAAATGGAATTATTTGATTTATCTTTGCTATAGTATTCTGAATTTTAAGTTTAAAAGGCTTTTGTTTCAGTCTTATTCCTTGCCTTAAATGTTTATGCTTATTTATGATAGTTTCCTCTATATTGTTATCCTTACTTAGCATTTGAGATCACCCATTTATTATGTTTTATTTTTCTTAGGATGCGAAGAAGTATATTATGTTTGACATGATGGAATAAGATAAGGTATATGAGTGTGTTCAAAGGAGTCACAATGTTGTTTGTTTTTCATTTCATAATGTAACGTAAAACTTATGTATGTATCTAGTACTTCCAAGGCTACTAAAGTAATCGGTATTTTGAGACTTGATCTCTTGTGATCATGCCAATTTTTTGTAATAACACACCGAATCTAGTTATCTAGGGCTATGGAATTACACAACAGATGATGATCCATCTTGATTAGCGGCCGTGACATTTATGGGTGTAAACTCGAAGGAAGCCATTTTTGGAGTAAAGGGAGTTGTGAGAAAAACAGGATTCAAGAAAAAAATCCATTAAAGAAATAAATTTTATATAGATACATACATGAATGATTACTTTGTCTAGCCTTCCTTTATCAATTGATAAGGGATTGATAGTTGGGTAACATTATTAACATGGTTAAGGATTCATGTCAGGTTCACCATTTTTGTTTCGTAGATCCTTGAAATGTGTGTTCTAGTTTTAAGAATCACGACTTCTAGGTGGTTACCATTGGATTTATTCATGGAACCGGAAAATCCCAATGTTTCTTTATCTAAAGGGACCTTCTTTACAAAGGCAGGCATTCATTAAGTTTTAACTTTATGATACTTAGTAACATGCATTGGTCGAGAGGATAGGAGGTCAGACTCATCACACCCTTTTTGGGGGAATTATTGTCTACTCTGTAACTCTCTTTATAAATTTAAGATATTTTCATGAATCTATATTAATTTACCAAGTATAACACAATTTTCCATTGGAATTTTCAATCACTTATTAGCATGTGTAAAACTTAGAATCATTCGTATGTATTTGAGGTTCTTCATTAATGAAGATATTTTTATGTATTTGAGGTTCTCCATCAATGGTATCCTCTCATACACTACTTAGAGATTATTTTAACCATCGTTATGATGATACTTGTTTTTAAGCCACTCAGTGGGGATCTATAGAATTTATTGTCATCTAGGGAGACAAAGGTTTGATTTGATCTTGGGATTGTGCCCATAAATTGGGCTACCATCATATCCTTGTGAAAGGAATTAGTACTCTCGTAGTTCAATTCCACTTAATGAGACACATCATACCTTTTAAGTTCATGTGATAAGGACCTAACCATACAATTTAATGTCATGTGGTAAGGACATCTAAGTGAATGATTCTTAGTCAATTTTTGGTGTGGTTCTTATGTCTAAGCAGCCCAAGGAACTTCGAAAGAATATATGTTTCTAAGTAATATTGGACCATGTTGGGAATATGGCCCAAGGAGAACATGGTTAATTTGAAGTGTTGGGTTTGAAACTTAAGGAGGATTCCTACGTATCCCATGTGGATGGGAAGAAAATCCCACGTAGTTCGATAAGTCTCATAGGTGAGTATAGTTCTTTGAGAGAAATGAGTTTGGGCTTACTTCCTAGAAAGGATTCCTTGATATTTTGGGAGTTTAATTTGGGGCTTATTCCCAAGGAGGATTCCCTGATTAAAGGAATTAGGGTTGGATTACCAAAGAGGATATCTTATGAGCTTGGGTCCTAATAAGGCTTCCTAAATATTCCAATTATGGTGGGAATCATAGTTCTTGTAGTTCATTAAATTGTGAAATTTTTGTGATCATGATAAATATCTAATCCCACATGATCCATGATCGATGTGAGAAACAATAAGATATATAAGATTCAACAAAGACACTCACACTTTTCCTCTTCCATTGGTGGAAGAGGGCATGCCTACGATAACGACGATGGACGAGGGTGGGGATACCCAGAAAGAGGGAGAGGAGAAGATCCCTCCCTCTATTCTCTTTACATTGGAAAAGGTCCAATTAATGGAAGGAGTGAAGGTGAAGAAAGTAGAGAGATGCAAGACTGCAACCTCCTACTTTAATGGTTATTGGCTTACACTAGGATGGGTGCCCTAAAATTGATCCTGGTAGGGGAGAGAGAATTTTATTTTTCTTGAATGGAAAAGTAATTATGAACCATAAATTCCCTACCAAAGACCTGAGGTTTCGATTCTTTGAGAAGGGAGAGGTCAGGAAAAAAACCCCAATCCTCTAAACTAGGAAATCCCCAGCACTATTATTGGGAGAAAGGTCCATGTGACGGTGGATATACAAACCCACAGACACTCCATTAATCCTAACCCCATTGTGAAACAAATGTGGGAAACCTCTAACTATAGATATACAAACCCAAATATGAGACACACATATTTTCCTTTTCTAAAGGTTTGATAAGTCATGAGGTTTTGTTGGAGGTCTCAACAAAATCCCTTTTAGAAAAGGGATCCAATAAAGAAAAATCCTTGACAATAATGGCTTTGAGGAGCGATTAATTTCTTGTAGACCAAAGAGAATAGGTTAATCAATGAGGGGTGCCCAAGTAGGTACTAGTGCGCAAGTATGAGCGCGCAAGTTGGCTTGGGTGAGTTGATGTTCACATAAGTGACGAACAACCTGGATTTTAATACATGGGAGAGACCTATCTCAATCCTTTAGGATTATTCCTAGGTGATCCCAGAAGTGGGGCGCTCAAGTTACTATGATAGGAATAGGTGGCGCTCAAGTGTTTCTGATTCAGGGAGGTTGGGCGCTTTAGGCGTGAAAGTGTTATGGATTTCAAACACTAAACGTACTTAATTTCTATGATACTCCTTCAAATCCTCCTCTCCAGGTGTTAAAGAACTACCTTGAATGTTTCGTAAGAATCGTCCAAAGCACTAGGCAGACCAGAGCAGCAATTGGGCTTCATGGAAATTCTTCAGTACAAATGAGGGACCCAAGGGTCTATTTGTAGGCACAAATAGGATCCTGGTCAAAAGGAGACTGGGATATCAAGTGGGTTGCGTTCCAACTTTGTGTCGTACAAGTTTTTTTGAGAAACATGGGTGGTGCCCAAGTATACTTGTGCCCCACCAGTGATTTGACCTTACTAGGGGGATGCTTTGAGGACATAGCCAAAATCATTACTTCATTCAGCCCCAACATGGTGGCGCGTAGGTATTTGTACCCAGGTACCTTGGACACTGCTTTGGGGACTTAGCCAAATTTATTTCTCCATACTGCGAGGGGCTGCACCCCCACACCCCGACTTGGGATTAGTTTCGGGCTGTATTCCCAGCCCTTCGGGTTGGTGCCTTCACTACCATCACTAACCCCCATGAAAAATGCAGAGTCACACCATGAAATTTTCAATCCCAGTTGAGGAAATTTGGTGGAAAATTTCATGGAATACATTTCAGGGTGTCTACAATAATATAGAAAGATCACCGTGACACTGGATGGATTCATAGATGCTTGATATTATTATCCATGGGTAGCACCATATTTCTAACACACCAGGTGAGAAAATTGTACCTAGTATGGATATTTTTAGGCCACAGGGTCTCTCCCTAGGGATCCAAATCACTAACATCTGATGTCACTCTTCGATAATCCTTATTATAAAAAAATCATGGAGAGTAACCAGTAAAAATACACTTATTTGGTTCCAAGTTGAGCTCAGTGAGGTCAAAATTATTGCACTAAGCATTATCTATAACCACATGAATGAAGCTTGGGTACATTATAGCTTTCTTGAATGTTAGGTTTGGGGTTAGACATCTTGAAAAGCCAAGTTTGGTACCCACCCAATTGCAGTATTAAAAATTGATCTCCCCCATCCTATGATCTATTATATATGAGGTTGTAGAGTCAAGATATAGGGTTGGAGCATGATATGAAGGGTGAAAGAATGACCTCTTTTCATGTGAATTTCCCTACCATACTTTTCCTCCATAAACCTTCCCTAGAGTGTACTACATTCAATAATCTCCCATGCCTCTTCACATTAATGTACTTTGTGGTAGCCAAACAATTCATGACATTGATTCCCCACTCCCTCAGCAGTCTAGCCATCCTATTCCAAGAAATCCAGTGATGTTTCCTCTATAAATAAGCACCCTAGATGAATTCCACTATAAATATTTTCGATACTTGAAATGACTCCCTTCAGAACTTTTTAACTCAACATAACATGCATGGGGATGGACATTAAAACACTATTAACCAATGTGATTCTACATCCAAAAGAGAGGAAGAAATTATTCTAGTTTTTAATCCGAACTGTGATGTGACCACAAAATTGTAAAAGTATTGAATGAAAAGATTTATTGGGGAGATAGGAGCACAAAGATAATCCATCAGGAAGCCTCTTTTACGGCTACCCATATTTCTTTATAAAAAACATTAGCATGCCTGCCCGAGAAGTGGGTAACGATTGAGTAAATTCCATTTGATGAAAAGGAAATGTTTTGAATTAAAAGTTATATTGAATAAAAATATATATGATAAATATACATACATGTTAATTTAATATTTAATTCAAAGGAAATCATGGTGTATCACATAAACATGTCTCAAGGAATTAAAGTTTCCAATAAAGAACCCATGCAATGTGAGTAACATTTTAATAAAAACCCATTGAAAGAGTGGGATTGTAATTGAACTTAAAATACCATGATTAAAATATGATTCATGATATGATATCTAAAATAATTAGTATATACACCACATAAATAAAATTAGGTGCATGATACCAAACATGTTTTAAAGAGAGGAATTTGAGAGAAAAACCCTTACCGTATTCCAGACTTGTCCTACATATGCGCTTAACTCCTAGAATAATAAAATTAATTTTATTTTAAACCTTCTTATTAAAATTATTATTATATATTTAGTTTAATACAGAACATGTATTTTCATATTCTATTTATTTATTATATATTTTTTAATTATGTTTGTGTTAAAAATGAATTGGAGTTGGCTTATTTTGGTGATTTTAGCCATCATAGATGATATTTTAATAATAAGACAAATACTTAATATAACCATTCCATAAAAAAATTACAATAATAAATTACTTATTAAATTATAATAATATTAGTATTTAAGGTCCCATAGTCATCCATGATAGAGTTTTATACCATTATTCAAGTAGGTGGTCAAACTGACCCAAACATGAACACGTTATATATTGATGGCTGAGTATGATTAATAAAGTGTATAATACCATTATAACATAAGAATAATAATTTTATTTAGATAATTTTATGTTTTATAATCATATTTTAATTGTTTTGGAAAAATAAATAAAATTAATATGAAAAATGAAAAAATGTTACTTTGTGGAGGTGATATTCCATACAACACACAATTATTGTTCTTTTGTTTTTTTAGGTGTATGAAAATGAATAAGTAAAGTTTTTACACTAATATAATAACAAATAATTATAAAACTTATATTAAGGTTGTCATTTTTCTATGGTTAGGGTAGTTTTGGAAGATAAATATTAAGAAAAAATGGCATGGAGTAGGTAATACTCGGTTGGGTACCTTAAAATTTCTCTAGAATGTCTCATTGGGAATGAAGGGCTTAAGCTAACTAATTGAGACCATAGGATTATGAAATTGATATAGGATTATAGGAGGATAAAATTTTAAAATTTTTATAAAGTAATTATAAGTAATGGGTATTTCATGAAGGGGAAGAAGTGTCCCCTGTTATAAGTAAAGAATAAAGAACTTTTGAGAACACCCTTTAACTTTCAGTGATGTTATTTCACTATTCAAGGGTAAAAGACTCCAAAGTTATAAATAATACAGTGTAGGGTAATATTGGGTCTATAAAGCCTAAAAAATTATTTATCAAGTATTTCCACATATGTTTTAAATATGTTGGAAGTCACTTGTTCTTAGGTTTTTACTTTTACCTTTTTTTTGTCTTTACTTTGGTAACTAGTTTCTAACTAAGAAAATTATGTTTTACTGAAAGTATAAAATAAATTATCTTAAAAAAATTTGGTTTAATGAAACTATGTTTAATATAAATTTAATATAATTCAATTTCTAAATAATATAATGTTAAATTTAATATTAAAACATTTTATATATAGAAAAACAATTTTTTGTAGAAAGATAGTGTTTTAACCATTATTTTTTCTTAATATTATTTAGCATTGAATACCAATTAAGTGTGTGTTAGTATAATTATATATGTGTTTAAAAATAATATTATAGTCATCATTTGAAATATATTAATTTATTTTACTAGATAAATATTATACACTATTAATAAAATAATTTGTTGAACATTATCGTTTTTCCATTATCATGGCCATTGGATTTAATATTAGCAATCATACTTTTACACCCAAAATTGAAATTGAAAATTTTAAATAATATGATAATGTTGATATATAATATTAAATACATTTTTTTATATTTAATTTCTTCAATTTATGAAATGTA
Organism: Viscum album; assembly: GCA_963277665.1. Classification (NCBI taxonomy): domain Eukaryota; kingdom Viridiplantae; phylum Streptophyta; class Magnoliopsida; order Santalales; family Viscaceae; genus Viscum; species Viscum album. The sequence continues at coordinate 391,580 of OY728125.1, forward strand.
ATTTTTATTATAAGTGAATAAAAACAGTTTTAGAGTAAAATATTACTTATGATTTCAAAAAGAAATAAATGGGTTTTATAAAAAATAGTAATTTTAAATTATTTATTTACTTATATATATATATATATATTATATAAAAAGGTTCCAAAAACATTTATGTGATTCTTTTATTATGATAATGTCATAAAAGGGATAGTTTTTAGCAAAATTGGTATTTTTTACTATTCACCTAAAAACCAATTATTTCGAAAAATTCAAAAAATTCATCTGAAGATAATTTTATTATTATAAATAAAAAATTATGTTATTATTATTTAATTAAAATTCTAAAATTTAGAAATTTATTTTTTTAAGAAAATCACAAAATATAATGAAAAACCGTTTTTATTGGAAAATAACATTTTCAAATATAAACTATTATTATTATTTATTATCATTTACCAAATAAATTATTTTCAACCAATTATTTATATAAATAAAATTTAATCATAATTTATCGTATGTTTCTTTAAATATAAATTCATATTGCATAAAAAATATTTTTCTAAAAAAATATTTTTCTAAACAATAAATGATATTATTGTCCATTTTAGGTAAAATAATTGAATTTAATTTATATAAAAGTAGGATTTATTTTATTTATATATATTTATTTAAATAATCAGTTACTCCTACTCATTACCACTTAGTTTTGTTCATGGTTGACCCTTAGGGTGATGGAGAGCATGTCCGTAGACGATCATCAAAGAAACTATAACGCAAACTCTCAATCCTTCGTGGATGTTGTTGTTGGGAATTAAGGTTATAAAGATTTGATTCAAATTAAGTAGAAAATTTATAGATATAGGGGCTTCTGAGTGACCTATTTCTTGAAGGATGAGGTACTTCTCCTCTCTTCCAATCTTCGCTTTTTCATTGTTGGAAAATTTGTCAATCATATACCCTCACTTACATTTATTTAAAAAAATATTGATGTTATTAAATTTTATTTATTTAAGATTGGTTTAATAAACTCTTAACATGTGTTTTTTTATTCTTCTATGATAATGAATATTAAAAACTATGGACAATAGGATCGTTGTCCTTTGGTAGTTTCCCCATGAATGTTTTGAAGTCGTCCCCAAAATTTTGCAATGATTAGGAACATCCCATTGCCCTTGTATGGTTTGGATTATTTGGATTACTACTTCATTTATTTAAAAGAGTCCCTATTTTTGATTGATTATTTAGTTTTTCAACCATTGTAATTAGAATCTTCTACTAAGAACATGTATAGGCCTTCCATTGCTAGACTTTTTGCAGATCTGGATATATCCCAACCTATGCCTTCCCAAATATGGATTCAAAATGGAAACATTGGTTTTTTGCAAGATTTTTTATTTTAAAACCCTCCATATTATTGTAATAAATGTTTTAAAATTTGGAATTCCAATAGGGGATGTGAAATTTTTCCTTCTTCTACTCGCCCACTCACTCAACATAGCTCAATTTGGGTAGAAAAAGAAAATCATAAGTGGATGGTTGCTACTTTGTTTTGACCTACTAAGGATCTTGATAATAATAATGTTAATAAGTATATATAAGTCCCTTACATGAATCATATATCTCTTAATTTCATTTATTATTTTTTTGTATTTTGTTAATAACTCCCTACTTATGAATGAAGATAAGGAAAATTCTAACAAGAAAAAGGTTCATGACCCTTAGACACCAGGAGCTATACAACCCTTGAAAGAGGTGGATTAGGATGAACTCAGTGTTTCTAATGAATAATTGCATGATTCTTAGGACCAAAATTACTAGATTGAATATACCTTCTTGAATTTGAACTCTAGGAAAGGTAAAAATACAATGGTTGATTCAGATGGCTTCATAACTCATAACCCCAATAAAACTAAAAAATGTAGAGATTCATCTAAATTTTAGAGAAAAATAGTTACAATATCTTTATAGGATACTAATAATGAAAAATAGGTCCCCCCAAAATCCTGTGAGTACACCCTATGGTGAAGATACTTAGAATAGTATTATTTTTATGAAGATATAGATATTTATTTGAGGGGTGCATATATAATTTAATAGTACTTGTGGAATAAAATATTTATTTCTTGGTTGGAGGAGAAAGATGCTATTTTTATACAAAAATACAAAGGTGGGAAAATTTCTATAAAAACCTACCTAGAAATTAGAGAAATATGATCACTAAAACATTGGATGATTACAAAACAATCCTGATTTTAAATACAGGGACATCCTATGGAAATGACCTCTATTCTTTCTTCACTGGTATTTGTTGTTTTGAGGCTACTCTAATTTCTATATTTTTAGGATTTTTTAGTTGTTCTCTGGCTATTTTGAATTGGTGAAATTGCATGACTATGATATTTAAGTGTGTTGTATCTTTTGGAATGCTAGGTTTGGGGTTCAATCCTTTCTTTCTCTAAGAATACTTTTTTATTCAGTTGAGATGCTTGATCATTGCTTTTAATGTGATTAAATGAGCACTAAAGTATGTTTCAATCTTATGGTTAATTTTTCTATGTTGTTTGAATCACAATAGATTGTTTCTGGAAGGAATAAATCCCTATTGGAACACCTTACATGCACATGAATACCATTCATTGTTTTTTATGATGAGGTCCTATAGTATTCTATTATTTCAGCTTCCAAATTTCACATTTTCATTCATTATATTAGAAAATGAATAAATAATTCATAATCAATTTTTTCAATAATCATATATATTATAATTATGTCATAAATAATGCCCAATACTTTTCCCTAATCCAATAAAAGGGATTACATGATTATAAACCAGCCAGAGAAAGAATTAGGTGGTCAAATAATACACAGTTAACTTTACAATTATCATATTTATTTGAATAACAATATATAAAAATACAATAATTTTACCCATGTTAATAAAAAGGTATAACATTATCATAACCCATCTAGATAAACATTTTGGATGGTCAAAAAGTATATAGTGAACTTTCTAATCATAATATTTATTATAACAACAATATACAGAACTTCAATACTTTAACCCAGGATAATAAAAGTGATAACATGATTAAAATCCATATGGTGGAAGAATATGGATGGTTAAACAATAAAAATTCAACTTTATAGATTAATAAATGAACATATATATTTGAATAACAAATATTCATATTTTCAATAGTACCCCAATCAACAAATGGAATAACTTTACATGTAAGCATCCCTCAAGCTAAAACCATATAGAGTTTTCGTATACAATTAAGTCAATGATGGAATAACATCATAATAATATATCTATAGGAATAATTTGGATATTTTAAAAATAACATAACCCTAATGTAATAAAAGAAACATAGAAGTATGTTGACATAGATGAAAAACAACCTTGCAAAAGAATGCTTGAATGATACCACCCAAGAAGGGACTAGGAATTGGATTGTTTCATACTATGTGTCAATTCCTAAAAATTATAATATATATATCTATATCTATATCTATGTTTTTATTAGAGAATAAATCATATAAAAAAAATACCATGAGTGTAATCCTTTTGAATATGAAAATAAGAAAATGGAGGGGGAAACATAAAGGTGTTTTTAGATTTTTTTTAACTTTGATGTAAATTTAAAACGTGCATGTCACTTTCAAATGAAAATTTTGAAAAGGTGAAGATAAATATTTTGAAAAATTTTACTTTTAAAAAGAATATCCAATAATGGATCCTTGAAAATTACATAAAGTTTTCTTTATTAAATTTGGATCCAAAGATAAAACATTTGATTATGAAATGAATATTTTTAATAATTTGAAATTACCTTTATTGAAAACCAACATTGTAAAATGATTAACACAAAATTACATGAATTAAAATTTTGATTTTATAAAGAGGATTATAAAATAACCTATAATAAAATATTATGGTGGGATAACCCAATCATGGGAAAATAAGTTCATGACAAAATAATATAACTCAAGGGAATGATACACGAGTTATCAATATCCCTTACAAGCTACATAATCCTTCAAGTAAAAAATATTCCAAAATAGTGTATTATGTGGTAGAAATTTAAATAAATAAAAATAAAAATAATAATAAATAATATAATAAATTGGTATACTATACCTAAATTTTAAGTCCAAGAGTATTATCATAACTCAATTAATAAAAATTGAGTTACAAAAAATCTTTACAATTAGGGTAAAGATTGCGTAAAATCTATTTAATGTAAAGAAACATATTTGAATTAATATTTACCATGAATAAAAAAATATATGAAAAATATACATCCATGGTCAGTGAATACACCACTTAAAGGAAAATATGCTACATAACATAAACATGTCTCAAGGAATTAATGTTTTGGACAAAGAAATCTTGCAGCATGAGTAACATTTTAACCACAATCTCTTGAAAGTGTGGGATTAAAATTAAACTTAAAATAAAATGAGTAAAATATAATTCATGGTATGATACCTCAAGTTAGTAGTATATACACCACATAAATCAAATTATGTTCATAATATGAAAAATATCTCAAAAATATAAATTTGCGATGAAACCCCTTACTGTGTTCTAGATTTGTTTTGCGCATGCGCTCAACTACCTGAAAAAAATTTATGTCTATTAGATACCTTATTAAGAAACATATTCTATTATGAAAAATATTTACTTATGAACCATATTCTTCTATATTTAATTTAATATGAACCATTTTTCATCATTTTTTTTATTTATTAATAGTGTTCGCTTATGTTTTCATGAAAATTGAATTAGTATCAGATTTTTTTGTGGTTTCAGTGATCAAAGATGATATTTTAATAATAAGTTAAATAAATAATATTACAATTATATAAAAAATAAAAATAATTAATTTCTACTTAACTTAAAATATTATTATTATTTAAGTTATCGTAGTCATCTATGATGGAGTTTTATACAATTATTCAAGTAGGCAATCAAAATGACCCAAACATGAACATGTTATATCTCTATGGGTGAGTATGGTTAAGAAAGTGTATAAAATAAATATAATAGAATAATATTGATATTATTTTGATTTTTTTTTAAATAATATTTTATTTTTTTGGATAAATAAAGAAAATTAATGTGAAAAAAGTGTTACTTCGTGGAGGTGGTATTCTGCATAACACATGACTAACCTTATTTTGTTTTTCTAAGTGGATGTAAATTCATAAATAAAAGTTGTACATTAATATAATAACACTTAAGTATAATAATGATACTAATTTTATCCTATTTACATGGTTAGGGTATGTTTGGAAGATAAATATTAAGAAGAAATGGTAAGGAGTATGTAATACTCACTTTGGTACCATGAAATATCTCTTGAAAGTATACTTGGAAGTGAAGGGTTTAAGATAACTAATTGAGACCAGAGGTATATAAAATAGAGATAGTATTATAGTACGATAAAAATGGAATATTTAAAAGAATTAATTATATGTAATGGGTATGGCATGAAGGGGTGTAAGTGTCCCCTATTATAAGTGCATAAAATATCACTTTTGAGAACACCCTTTAACTTTCAAAGATATAATTACCCTAATCAAGGGTCAAAGTCTCCCAAATTTATAAATAACTGAGTTTTTGGTGATATTGGGCCAATAAATCAGCAACCAAGTATTTCCACACATGTTTTAAATATTTTGGAAATTAACTGTTCTTTGGTTTTTTTACTTTTACCTTTTTTTTGTTTTTTATTTTGGCAACTAGTTTATAACTAAGTGATTTACATTTTACCAAAAATATAAAATAACCTCTCTTACCAAATTTGGGTTTTATATACCGAAATTTAATTTCCATTTAATCTAATTCAATTTTTGACTAACATAAAGTTATATTTTAAACTAAAACATTTTAAATAAAGAATTTTTGTTTTAGAAAAATGGGGTTTTAACCATCATGTATTTTTAATCTTATTTAGAATTGGATAAAAATTAAATTCGTATTAGTATAATTATATATGATTTAAAAAATAATATCAGTTTAATAATTTAAAATATATTAATTTAATTGAATATATAAAAAATTTACACTAATAATAAAATAATTCTTTGAAAATAACAGTTTTACCATTATCATGGTCATTAACTTTAATCTTAATAATCACAATTTTATACCCAAAATTGAAATTTTACCTATTAAATAAAATTATAATGTTGATCAAAAATATTAAATCAATTTTTATATATTTTACTTATACAAGTGATGAAAATTAATTTTTAATATAAGCAAATAAAAACAGTTTTTAGAGTAAAATATTATATATGTTTTAAAGATGATATAAATGGGTTTTTTCAAATGTGAATAGTAGTTTTAAATAATTTATTTCACTTATATATATATATATAATATAAAATGGTTTCAAAAACATTTATGTCATTCTTATATCATGATAATGTCATAAAAGTGGGAGATTTTAACAAAATCGGTAATTTTTCAGTATTCACCTAAAAACCAATTATTTCAGAAAAATAGAAAAAAATGATCTTAAGATTATATTATTTTTATAAATACAAAAATTATGTTTTTATTTTCAAATTTAAATAATAAAATTTATAAATTAAAATTTTGAATAATAGAATAAAATATAATGAAAACCCATTTTTATTAGAAAATGTTATTTTAAAATATTAACTATAGTTATTCTTATTTCATATAATTTAACAACTAAATTGGTGATAATAAATTAATAATATAAAACATAATTTATCATAATTAATAATATGTACCTAGAAATTTATATGCATTTCACACAAAAAAGCAATTTCTAGAAAAATGATTTTCTAAACAGTAAATGAACTTATTAGTTATTTTAGGTAAACTAATTGAAGTTCATTTAGATTAAAAGATGTATTTATTTTATTTATGCAAATATTTAATAAATAATTTACTCTTATTCATTCCTTTTAATTGAATGGTTAGGTTTTATTGGTCATAAATATTTTTTTTTATTTTATCTAAATATATAGTGGTTTCGTTTATGTTCAGTGCTACGTGAAAAGAAAGTTATTAAAAAAATCAACTCATTTAGAGTCATATATTAAAATTTAAAGGTATTTTAAAAATTTCCACTATAACTATAGAAGGCCCCTATCAATAGGCAGCTAGAACCTCCTCCATCACACATATTCCACTATCTCTGAAGCACGATCTTGCCTCAATAATGCATAACTCGCCTTAGTAACTAGGGTTTATGGTGCTTGGGTGTTCTACTGATGATCCTTGCCCACTCCCTAACTCAACATACTTGAATCTAGACATGACACCTTAGAAAAAAATTATTTTAGATAACCCTCCTCTCTACACCAAAAACATTTCCTTGGTGGTTTCCCACATGATGTACTAAAATGTCCCTTCCATCCACAGTTGTAGCGCATGGTAGAGCCTCATTATACAAAGGGAGTAAAAGAAAACCTACCCTACTCCACCTATTTCCACCCTTCTATACCTCATTATCCTTCCTCTTCTGAACATCAGGAGAGGAACTCATTGCAATACTGGGAAGTCTAGTCATTAAAGCACCGAAATATGGAAGAAAACATATAATTCTACCCTCCTATAGAACCTTCTACAAAGTTATGGCCTTGTGAAGTACCTCCATATATGTTTCTAGTTAAAATCCTCAAACTTAATGTCTAAGCTCTAGATGAAGTAAAATCTCAAACATTATAGACTTATGTACCTCATTCCCATCAAAAAGAGGAGTAAAGCATAATAACTCTATAAAATGAGTACAGTAAGCCGAAACCAACATTATCCCCTGCTTAAGATTTATAAAATATTATGCTCAGTATAGCTTTAGCATGTTAAAAAGGAACTATTTAAAGAACATATCATTAAAGGACTCCCAAGTAAGACCCTCACACTAGTATACTTGTCCCATAACATAAAACTATCTCATGGAAGATCCCTGAAGCATAAAGTTAACTAGATTTACCCTCCATTCCTTAGGAGTTTCTACAAGATCAAAGATTACCTCGATAATACCAATATATTCCTAAACATTCTAAGGATCACCAGTGTCCAAGAAGGTTGGAAGATGCTAGAGATGGAAATATTGGGCATAATCAACCATCACCCTCTACACCTCTATAAACAGACTAGGAATAGTTTTGAAGACTCCATGTTAGGGAGGTTTTTCTACATGAACCACCAAAACAAGTGTGAAGTGTGGTCAGGTGCATCCTTCTACATAGCCCATGGTGGAACTAGTGCATCCTCTCTAGTGGGAGCATTCAAGATTTCTTATCTAGGGTTTAATAAGTGATATTTTCTTTTTATGAAGTTAATTTTCAATAAAAAACATTTTCCTCCTATTTAAGTGATTTTACTTTAATAAAAAACAATCACCCAAACACAACTATAGGAATATAATAATTTACAAGGTTCATTTCTCAAAAAGATTCGATAGTCCTTGGTATGGTTTGGAAATAATCCAATACCACACAATCCAATTGAAAAAATACTTTTTATGTGGTTACCACAAGAATATAATATGATTAAACTTTCATTACACTATAATCAAACAAATGTTCCTGTTCTATCCACATATATTATATATAAAAAATATTTTTTGTAAAAAATTATAGAAAACTTCACCGATAGGATCAAAATTTTATTACCATGCTATTTGTACTTCTTTACATTTTCACCTCTTGAAAAAACTTCTTATTAACATTCTTATGAACCAGAAGGTTGGAACTTATTTGTGGAAGTTATAATAAAACCTCTATCTGATGGGTTCATCTAGAAAAATACACTGATGGGATCATCCAAAAACATCATCTGATTCCTTTACGTAGTCTGAAACCCTCAGACCCAATATTATTTGGCTAGAAACTGCATACATTTTGTCTGGTCCCACTAATAAATAAACTCTATCTGATGTCTAACTCATTCTGCTTCAAACTATTTGACTACTACCTCTTATAACCTTTACATATGATCATTTATACACATCATCTGACTAATACCAATTGATAATAAATATCTATCCAATATATGTCGGTCTGATATTTCTCTATAAATTGCATCTAATTGATTTCCCTATTCTATATCACTTTTCATTTCTTCTTCACAGATTAATAGTGTTAATACTAGTTGTTCATATAAATATTTATATAAGTGTGATCATAGGAGAAAATGTGGGAACCAAAATTTATTTTCCCACTCAATGAAAAATTGAAATTCAATGCTCCCACTAATAAAATCACTGAATTATTCTCAACAATTATAGAATATTCTTGAACACATACTAATAAATCTAGTGACTCCATCCTTCTTTTTAAAACTCATTTAGTATCATGATTTTTCTCCATGATATTTGAAACATAAAAATACCATCTCAATATCATCACTTTTAACATCTTCATGAAACATTCATAAATGCCTTTGATCTAACACCCAAGCTTCAACTATAGTAATATTCAAAAACCTAAATTTTAATGAATAAAATATTTCCTTGTATTAATTTAGAATATAATATGTACTATTTTCAGAGTTAGGAACTGAGATGGTGTGAGATTATGAGGCCCGATGAACCCAAAATTAATTTTGGAAATACATTAAATTTTATAAATGAACGCACACACAGTTCTCCTGAAAAATTTTAATGACTTACATACAAGGACTCAGATTGTAAATATGAGGTCTTTGTTGAGTTTAGAGCACATGTTTTACCCTTGATGCAATATAATATTTTTCGGTGTCAGACGTTTTTATAAAGTGAAGTCATGGGAAATTAAGAAAATAAATAAATAAAATTATTTATTTTATTTCCTTTGATATAGAAACTTAAAATCCTCTATAAATACATAGTTATGAGGAGATATTAGGGTTGAATGCTTAACTCTGGAGACCTAGTAAACCATTGGAGGAGATCCTTCTTAGCAGACGATGCTAGACCGAATCTTGGACCATCGATCGGTGTGGAATGGGATTCGAGGATCTCACCAATGACAACAATGCATATTTTTTCTTCATTAGTGATCGATCCATCTCGAGGTAGGAAATTGTTTTATTTGGATTTATTCCCATTGATTTATTCCAACGACGAATTTGAATCAATTGACTAAAATAATGATTTGTGGATCATGTGTATTGTGGGTATAGTATAAATATTATCTAGGATTAGGGATTTACTTGTTGATTATGTTACATATAATCATTAATCATTATAAAAATAATTAATTGAGGCCAAAAAAAATAATTGGATGAGGTCCATTCCTCGCATTTGTGTTTTATTCATTTCTTCCCTCATTATTCATTCATCATAAAAAATTACTTTGGCACAAGGATCGATGAATACCCAAAAATAAACCATTATGCACCTGTTTCTTAGCCCAGTGGATTGATATCACATATCTGGTTTTAGTCTGACAATGAGATCTAGCTATAATGGTGATGACATTAGACTAGGATCAAATTTTGGGATCCTTGGTTTTGGTTTTGGTGTGTGATAGTGAAACAAACTAATGATGAAGGTTTCTCGAACCATTTGGATGGGAGATGATCAGATATTTGGTGGAGGTCAAGTGAGGTTGACTTTGATCCATGATTTATAACAAGAATCATAGAGAAAACTAGGTCAGAAGTGGTGAAAGAAGGATTTACATGAAGAACCTATGGGTTCTGTGAAATTATATATTGCACGGTCGGTAACACATGAACAGACACCATGTATAGATCCATGGAGGTGTTTCTAGTGTTTTGTGTGGAGTTAATAATCACAAAACCTCTATTCCCTATCATACGACTTGTGACCCTTACCTATCGGCTTGGCATGTACTTGGGTAGGTACACGAACACAAACATGACTGGTCATACATGGACACAGATAGATGGACATGGACACAAACATGATTAGGATTACATGGGAATGAACACACCATGTACTCAGACATAGACATGGGAATGATCTATGATATATGGTTATAACCCGATGATAAAGGCACATGCTATACACATAGAGTAAACGACATGTACTTATTAAACGATGGATTAGAGCTCTTATCCTCCTCATCTTAGACAAGTTTCGTTTGGATATGTTCCATTGATATTTTCCCTGAGGGTTGTTATGGAATCCCATACTGTGTATATGATGTTGATCCCCTATTATGAACCTTAGTCTTGAATATAATTGTTGGAATCCCTTTATGAGGCTTAGAGTGAGATCCTTTATCATCATCATTTACCTTGGTGGATTTTTGGTATCATCATGACCAACAATAAGTGGAAATCAATCCCCTACTTAGTGGGTTAATTTATATTGGGTTGTTGGTATACCCCATGGCCTTAGGTTTGATCCCTATATGTGTGTCGTCACCTTCATAAAACTAGAAATTACTTATTATAGTGAAACTCGACAATAACAACATCTCAGATAGACTCCATCAGTCCAATATGACTCATGGAGTGTGTCCTACCAGATGAGTGTTATATGGAACCTTTGAGTAGTAATCCTAGACTGGATTTATGGTTTTTATCTTACCTTGAGACCGTGTTTCTACTATGAGTATATATGGATGTTTTTTTATATATTCCATTTACATATACCTATGATGAGATAACTATTATTCTTGATTCTATATACTTAGTGATTTTGAGATGTCTTACTAGGTATTTTTATACTCACCAATTTATGGTATTTTCATGCATGTGTCGTGTTTTATGCATATGAACAATGTTTTTTTGGAGTCCTAGAGGGACCAGGACTAGGCAGATCTTAGTGAGAAAAATAGACCAAGGTGTGTTCCATTGGTTACAATTACAACACTCCTACCCTACTTTATAGGTTGTATTTGTTTTTAGTTTCTTTTGGTGGGCTTGTATTTGTCCCCTTTCTTTTCAGTACATGTTAACATAATATTATGGTGGGATTTTTAGAAGTAGACATGCATGTTTATTGGTTGTTTTACATTTTAAAATTGTATGTGCATGGATATGTGTATGTGTGTGTGTGTATAAGTACGCTATTCTAAGGAATCCCATGTGTGTGATACAATTACATTAGTTCATACAATTACCTAAATATAAATTATTACATACATTAAAAAACATCAATGTTACTTTATCTTTTAATCCTAACTCGACTAATGCTATTGATGAACAAACCACCCATGATCGACCAAAATAATGCACCTATATAAGAAATTAATTCTTATGTTAGTAATAATATAATGAAATAAATTAATAGAAAATGTTAATTTTACTTCAATTGTTGTCAATTTTAAATAAAAAGATGCACTTGGAGTCATATCGGTCACACCTTGCATCATATTGAGGTGTGGATGATTACTACACATCACAAATGAATTATGGATCATTTTTCTAAAGTATCAAAAAAATATGAATGTGTTTGTTCAGTTTTGAGTAGGTCATTTTGTTTTTTAGTAAAATTGGTGTTAATTTTAAATAAAAACAAAGTTAGAGTCATACCGGTGGAACCATGCATCAAACTAAGGTGCGGCTAATTCCTACACATTGAAAATCACTTATGGATTGTTTTTCTAAAGTATCAAAACAATCTGAATCTGTTTTCTCTATTTTGAGTACATCACTTCTCTTTTTTACTAAAATTTCATTTTAAACTTTTAACACACATTTTGACTCATACATATCATATCATGTATTAGTTTTACGTGAGACCAATTCCTCCACCTAAAAAATGATTTATGAATCGATTCCCTAAATTATCAAGAAATATGAGTGTGTTTGCTCAGTTTTCAGTGTGTGAAACTCTTTAAATTCAAATGTCAATTTTAAACTGATAACAAATACATTGATTTAGTTTTATTTTTCACTATAATTAATTTGAATTTAAAATATAAAGAAGTACCTGGAGTCATACCGGTCACATCATGTGTCAGATTGAGGTGTGGCTGATTCATACACATCCCAAAGTGTCAAAACAATCCTAAATTTCAGTGTTACCATGATTTCCATTGACTTTATTTGTTGAACTGCCAACACTGCATAAGCTACTTTGAACAAACCGCATAAAATTGAAAAAAAGAATTCAATTTTATAAAAAAATAATTATTAAGAGTAATAGTAAATATAACAACCCTTCTCTTTATTTCACACTTAAACATATTTTATTACATAAAACCTTCATTTGATACAACATAGAATATCAAGAGGAATAGTGTCTTTGGGGCTTAGGAACATTACATAACAACTTAAAATGTGAAATACACATCTTTATTGAAAACGTCTTTTACATGACCACACACATTCTTTCATACCTAGCATTTTATAGGATAACCTGAGGACATGCATAAGAAAAAGGTAAGCTATAAATCCCAGTAAGGGAGTAACCAAGGCATAACATGCAAAATATAGTACATGTTAGGCAATAGGCATATCAATGGAGTATAAGAGAAACATGAACATAAAGGCATGAAATAGAATTATTATCATTACATGGAAATATGGAAACAACATTTAACATGATATTAGCATGAGACAAGGCTCATTGCACATGGAGAATTAGTAAACCCTCATTGCACTTGAATTAGCATGAGTAAACCCTCATTGCACTTGACTTAGCATGAGCCAAGACTAATTGAACATGGATCATGATTAAACCCTCATTTCATTTGAATTATTATGATTAAACCCTCATTTCACTTGACGTATCATGATATTAATTATTACCAAATGCATTGGAGCACTATCAGGGCACACCCTTCTTAATCATTTAATTTCATACATAAGTGTGCCACATGAATCATACAACATGGAATCATTCAACATCATCATTTATTCCACAATAAAGGAATGTGGAATAAATAAATTAAACTCTATAATCAATAAGTAAATGTGCATAAAGGTGAATAACCTTGATAGAGAAATGTGCATGGTATTCACTACACAATGACTTTGGCTTGAAAAATCGCGGTGCAATTTCGGCAGCATAGCGGAGTGACATAAGAATTCATAAAAATGGTTGATGAGAGGGAAAGGGGTATATCATCATATGTATATAAAATAAACATTAAGGGGGTCATATAGATACATGTCTCAACATATATAAAGGAATTTAGGTGCATAATGTAAAATAATTGCATTATTGTAAATTAGGAGAGAGAAATCTATTACGGAATTTAGGCATGGTAATGGGTGTACATGGGAGGAATTAATGAGAGATAAAGGGGTATATAATAATTAAAACATAATTAGGTATGTATGGGAGAGGTGAAAAATCATACCCCAACATTTTTAATTGAAAAGACAAGGGTATAATAGTATAAAAAAACTTGGATAAAAATGAGAGGAAGAAATCCCTTACTTGGAAGTGTGATCCCAAAGGATTGAGAGGGGATTGAGAGAGGCTTATTGGGATCTTGGGGTGACTTGGCAGGATAATAAAGAGATAATTGAAGAGTAGGGATGTGATCCAAGGGTTTTTAGTAAAGAGAAGTGGGAGCTTGGGTGGGTTTATATAGGAAAAGAGAGGGAATTATTTATTATTTAGGTTTTGGACACCACACATTAAACTAATCAAAACCAAAAACAAACCCTATGGTTTTTACCCATGGTTTTTGATAAAGGGAAGTGGAAAAAATTATTTTATAAGAAAATTTCTGAACTTCTTAAAATATTAGGCTTTCTTATGTGGACGTGAGTCACACCCTCAAGAAAATTATTTTAAAAGTTAAATTGTTTTATAAGTCATTGAGGGTCCACTAAGGCACAATAAAATTAATAAAAAAAATATTAAATCACAATATTTTAATTTTAAAACAAATATTGGACGAACATAATGTTTATAGTATTTTATTACATCACTATTGGGTCATTATGATGTCATAAAACACATTATATATTTAAACGATATTTAATTTTTACCCAAACATTTGACTGTCTTAGAAAATTATGAAAAAATAACCATTGGATAATTTCGATGACCTGATTCCAAAAATAAAATTCATTTTATCTAAATAATTTTCTAAATATGTGAATTTTTACTTTGAAAATAAAAATTGACATTTATCGAAAATTCATGGGTTTTGATAAAAAAAAGCATTCAAACCTTAATAAAAGTTACAATTGCATTTATAAAAATTATATGAAAATTTTTATTTAATAAAAACTAATTTATTAATAATATTTCATTAAAATATTATTTAATTAAGAAATCAA
The DNA here is from genome assembly GCA_963277665.1 of Viscum album. Classification (NCBI taxonomy): domain Eukaryota; kingdom Viridiplantae; phylum Streptophyta; class Magnoliopsida; order Santalales; family Viscaceae; genus Viscum; species Viscum album. The sequence continues at coordinate 406,752 of OY728125.1, forward strand.
TTAGTTCATAAAAATAGATTTCTTAATTGAATATTAACTAAAAATGCTATTTTTTTTCTTTAAAAACTATTTACAAAGTAACAATAATAAAATAAATGTATATCCTCTATAAAAAAATAATGTACATAATCACAGTGCTAGGGTATTATTACATAACCCCGTATAACACCCACATAAGACTGAAGGGAAAGGTGTGTGATGGTGACAGACTTTTAAGGAGGCTCAGATAACATCGCTCGGGTGGTAATCTCTATTAACTTTCACTTCTCTCGTAGGCGGTTCCACTCAAGTTTAAGGTGTTAGAAGCTCGGATTGGGATTGGTCAAGAGAAAATTCTAATGATGCTACCTCCTTTTTAAGATCTGATAAATGGGCTTCGTATGGAGTAATTCTGCTGGATGAGGCCATCAGTTCCTTTTTCTGAGTAAATTTGATTTGTTAAATCCCTATATTTACAATAATCATGTGATTATTGTTCAATGGCTATATTAGCAATGATCACAATTCTTAACAGTATTTTAAAATCCAAAAACATAAAACCAATGAAGTGCATATGTTATATAACCATTTTACATAGTAAGACATTTAATTAAATTAAGAGGAATTTTCATTAATAAAATTTTGGGTCGTTACAATCTTCCCCTCTTAAGAAATTTCTCCCTCCAAATTTCCTTTTCCCACACTAAAATAGGCGTGGGTAACTTTGCTTCATCACTTCCTCTGGTTCCCATGTTTCTTCTTCAAACTTTTGGTTTCTCCACAACACTTTGACGAGGGGAATTGTCTTATTTCATAGAACTTTTTCCCTATGATCTAATATCTTCACTAGATTATCTTCATAGGAGAGTTTATTCTCTAATGGTACCACCTCTGGATTGTGTACATGCGATGGGTCAGGTATGTACTTCCTCAAGAGTGATACATGGAATACATCATGTACTTGAGATATGTTCGGTGGGATTTCTAGTCGATAGACCACTTATCCAATGTGATAAAGGATCTCAAAAGATTTAATGTACCTTGGAATAATCTTTCCCTTCTTCCCAAATATCATAACTCTCTTCCACGGTGATATGTGGAGGAATACCATGTCTCAAACATCAAACTCTAGGTCTCATCAATGATTGTCAGCAAAGATCTTTTGTCGACTCTGAGTAGCTTTAATGTGTTGTTGGATGGTCTTAGCCTTCTCCACCATTTCTTTGACTATTTATGGACTTAGAAGTTTTCTCTCTGCAACTTCATCCCAACACGACGGCGTTCTACACCTCTTCCTATAAAGGGATTCATAAAGATCCATTTGGATGATTGAGTGGAAACAATTATTGTAATAGAACTCAACCAAAGTAAGATGTTAATCCCATCCTACTTTCAAGTCAATTGATCATGATCTCAACATGTCCTCAAGTGTTTGGATAGTCCACTCAGATTGTCTATGAGTTTAAGGATGATAATCCATAATGAAGTTCATCTCAGTATCCAGAGCATGTTTAAGACTCTTCCAAAACTTAGAGGTGAATCTTGGATCTCGATCGGATATAATAGATAGTGGTACTCTACACAACCTTACCACTTCTCTGCTGTATATCTGTGCAAGTTGATCCAATGAGAAATCCTCTCAAATTACAATGAAGTGAGTAGTCTTTGTAAGACGGTCCACAACGACCCATATAGTATTATTCCCTTTAGATGTATTTGGAAGTCCAATGACAAATTCCATGGTGATGTTATCCATTTCTATGTTGATATGGGTAATGGTTGCATTATCCCCTTAGAATTATTCCTCTCATCCTTCACTTTCTGAAATACCAGACACTTTTATGTATACTCAATGATATCCTTATTCATGTTATACCACAAACAATGCTCTCAGATATCTTGATACATCTTTGTGTTTCCTGGGTGAATGGAGAAATTCAAACTATGTGCATTATCCAAAAGTTCTTTCTTCAACTTTGGGCTTGATGGAACACATATCCTTTTCCCAAATCTCACAATTACTTCTTCATTAACATTGAACTTCAAGGATTTCCAATTTTTTATAGTTTCCACTTTCTTATAAATTCCCACATCATCCTTTTGAGCATCCTTTAACCTTTCTAAAAAATAATGTTGAGTAATCATTTATGAAAGGATTGATGATGTTACCTTCTTTTTGATTCCCATGTACATATTCATCAAATATAAGAAGATTGGATCCTTTTCAATTCTCATCAATGATAGAATCACTAGGTCCTTTCTACTTAGTGCATAGTCCACCTTATTCGATTTCCCAGGGTGGTAATAGATTGAGAAGGTATATTATTTGATCTTCTATAACCATCTTCATTGGCGCATGTTCAACTCTTTCTGTGTGAATATATACTTGAGGCCATTTTGGTCCATATATATTTCACACTTCTCCCCAAAGAGGTAATGTCTCCAAATTTTCAAAGTAAATATTACTGCAGCCAACTCCAGATCATGTGTTGGATAGTTTTTCTCATGAAATTTCAATTTCCTTAAAGCATAAGTAATTATTTTTTCATTTTGCATCAACATACATCCCATTTCCGTCTTTTAATCATCACTAAAAACCACAAAAAGTTCTCCACTTATGGGTAGTGTGAGCACGAGCACTGTGATAAGCCTCCTTTTCAACTCCTTGAATCTCTCTTCACATTCATCACTCCTAGAAAACTTTACTCCCTTCCAAGTTAGCATGGTAATAGGGTTGGACAATTATAATAAATTTCTCACAAATCGGCGATAATATCCAGTTAACCCCAGGAAGCTATGAATATCTATTACCGATGTTGGCCTCATCCATCCCTCAATTCAAGTTGTCTTGGAGGGATCCACATATATCCCATTTCTTGTGATGATATAACCCAAGAATGAGACCTCCTTAAACTAGAACTCATACTTAGTGTACTTTTCAAAAAGCTTCTCCTTTCGCAAGGCCTCTACTACAGTGCTTAGATGCTCCTCATGCCCCTCCTTGATTTTGGAGTATATTAGAATATCATCTATAAAGACTACCACAAATTTGTCGAGGTAATATTTAAAGACTATATTCATCAAATCCCTGAAGATTTATGAAGCATTAGGGAGTTTTAAAGGCATTACTATAAATTCATAGTGTCCGTACCTTGTACGAAAAGCCGTCTTCAGGATATCCTCCTTCTTCACCCTTACTTAGTAATATGATGACCATAAATCCACCTTGGATAAAGTAGTGTGCTACATGTATCTGATCGAACAAGTCATGAATTTGTGGTAGAGGATACTTGTTCTTTATCATAATTTCGTTGAGATCACGATAATCAATGCAAGGGTGCATTGACCCAACCTTCTTCTTGATGTAGAGGACTGGTGCACCCCATGGAGAAGAACTTGGGCATATAAACCCTTTATCTAGATTCTCCTATAGTTGTTTCTTTAGCTCCTCAAGCTCCACAACAGCCATTCCATACAGAGTCTTGGATATTGGCAACGCCCCAAGTATAATATCAATCGATAATTCAATGTCTCTTATAGGAGGAAGACTTGGAAATTCATCGAGAAACACATCAGTGAATTCCCTCAAAACAGGCATGTCTTCAAGGATAGTTTCTTCCTTAGACTCAATCATCTGAGAAAGATACGAGTGCTAATAGGGTGGTAATATCCATTCTTGAGATGATGGGGCTAAATAAGATTCATCCTCCTCCTTACACTTGTATAGAATCGGGGGTCAATTCTATATATGGAGAGTGATTTCCCTCTCATAGAAATTTATGTTGGATCTATATAAGGAAACCCAATTCATGCCAAGAATTGCATCAAATTCCACTAGAGGAAGTATGATAAGGTTCTCTAGGGAGTTCAATCCACAAATTATGACCAGTAAGGAGTTATATTCATTGTATGTAATGATTTCCCCAATTTCCGTTCTCACTGACATCTTTACTTCCATGATTTGTAGTGGTGTTGGGATTGTTCTACTAAACATTAGGGATATAAAATAATGAATAAAACCAGAATCAAAAAGTACATTCACTATTCTTGAATGAATAACCAGTGTACCTGTCACCACTTTATTATCGGGGTTCACTTCGGTGGTAGTGATGGAAAAATCTCACCCTTGCTTCCTTGGAGGTTGTTGGTTTCCTAAAAAAACCATTGGGTTAGGGAACTGATTTTCAAAGTGCACTGGTTCTTTGAATTTGAAGTAATGAAAAACATGTTGAGGGTTTAACAAAGCATTCCTCTCCTCTATCACAGCCATAGGTTTTTCTTGTTGGTATTTAATGGCCAGGTTCCATTCTATTCCACACCCAAATCATTTCCTTATCCCCTTCATGCAATTTATAGGGTGCTTCTTTCTACACCTTTGGAAATGGGGTGATGGATTTTCTTAGCACTATTTTATTTATCCATCAGGCCACTAGAATTAAAGCCCACCTTAAGCTTCTTATACACATGATACCCTTGAGATTCACCGATCTCCATTTTGACCTTGAGGGCACATCAGACAATTTCCTCATAGCTCTCAAAGTCATGGATCTCTAGGGATTTTTGTAGGTTAGGTTTTAGCCCCCCAAAGAAGCATTCAACCTTGCATTCAGGGGTAACAATAAATCTAGAGGCATATCATGCAAGCCTTTTGATGTTTTCCTTGTACGATTCGATGGATTCGTCATCTTTTTTCTTGAGGGAAAATAATTCCCTTTCCATCTTAAGTTGGAGGGTGCAAGGAAAGTATTTATCGAAAAAAAATTTCCAAAAATAATTCCATTACAATGCCTCTATCTCCTCCTCAGGCTTCATATTTTTGATCAATGTCCACCATTGATCATCTTAACCCTCCATACAATAAGCATCCAGAAGAACGTTATCTTGTTTGGAACATTGAAGGATGAATAATATCTTTTCAATGGAGTATATACATTGTTCGAAAATTGAGGGATTGGATGATCCATTAAAAGTAGGAGGCCTTTGTCTCATGAATCTCTCAATTGTGACTTTTTCTTTCTTGGGGGGGGGGGGTTGAACGTTTCTCTCGACCCATGTTTCTATTCAAAACATGACTTAACTGAGACAGTATCGTGACAAAGTTTTTGATTCCCTCTCCCCTCATATTGAGCATCTCATTAGAACAGTCATAAAATTTATCTTCGCATCGGTTGTTAGCTCAAGTCTTCCTATTACCATCCATTGGCTGGAATAAAAGGAAAGTTAGTGGTAACATATAAAGGGTAATCCAAATAACAAAATATATGACTTATAAATTACTTTTATTTCCTTAACTTATGAATTTATAGGCTTCAATCTATGTTATTCATGATATAATTCCCAACATATATTATTAGGGGTATTTTTTTATTCCTTTAACAATGGTTCATACTAAGCTTTTAAATTTACCAAAGCATATCTTCTGGGAGTTTCTTAACCAAGAGTGCAGGAAGTCCCATTGTAATGCACCAATTCCCATTGAGTCTAGCTCAAAGATGTGTTTTTGGGTTTTACCCCTAGATACATTTGTGCCAGAGCCGTCTATACCTGCTTGTATCCAGAAATAGATGTATTTTATTGATAAACCACTTACTAATTAATCAAAAAAAAAATTAGGTATGTTTTTATTATACTTATTCTTATCCATAAGGCTTTCACTAGCATTTTCTAATCCTAATCCCAAAAATAACTAAACCTATCCTCTAATACCAACTATAACAACCCTGCTCATTATTTTACACTTAAACATATTTTATTACATTAAAACATAACTTCATACAACATAGAAGATCAAGAGGTCTATTGTATTTGGGGAACAGGAACATTACATGACAAATTAAAACATAAAATACACATCTTTTTTGAAAACTTCTTTTACATGATCACACACATTCCTTTGTACTTAGCATTGCATGGGATAAACCGAGGACATGAATAAGAAAAGGGTGATATATACAGCCTATTAAGGGAGTGAACAAGTCATAACATGAAGAATACAACACATGTTAGGAATTAGGAATATCAATGGGGCATAGTAGAAACATGAACATAAAGGCATGCTATAGCATGATTATCATAACACGGAAATGTGGCAACATCATTTAACATGATATTAGCATGAGCCAATGCTCATTGCACATGGAGCAAGATTAAACCCTCTTTGAACTTGAATTATAATGAGTAAACCCTCATTTCACTTGACATATCATGATACTAATCTTTACCCAATTCATTGGAGCACTATCAGGGCACACCCTTCTTAATCATTTCATTTCATGCATAAGTGTGCCATATGGATCATACAGTATGGAATCACTCAACATCGTCATTTATTCCACGATAAAGGAATGTAGAATACATAAATTAAACTATATAATAAATAATTAAATGTTCATAAAGTTTAAAACCCTTGATATAGAAATGGGCATGATATTCACTACACAATGACTTTGGCTTGGAAAATCGTGATGCAATTTCCACAACATAACGACATGACATAAGAATTCATAAAAATGGTTGATGAGAAATAAAGGGGTATATCATCATATATACAAGAAATTTATATTAAGGGGGGTTATATAGATACATGTCTCAACATATATAAAGGAATTTAGGGGCATAATGTAAAAGAATTGCTTGTTTGTAAATGAAGAGAGGTAAATCCCTTATGAAGTTTCAGAATGGTAACTGGTGTAAATGGAAGAAATTAGTGAGAGAAAAATGGGTCTATTATGATTAAAACATAATTAGGGAAGTATGGGAAGGTTCTAAATCATACCCCAACATTTTTAATTTAAAAGAAAAGGGTATAGAAATATAAAGAAACTTGGACAAAAATGAGAGAGGAAGAAATCCCTTACTTGGAAGTGTGATCGCAAAGGATTGAGAGGGGATTGAGAGAGGATTATTGGGAGATTTGGGAGCCTTGGGAGGATAATAAAGATATTCTGGAAGAGTAGGGACGTTCTCTAAGGGTTTTGAGTGAAGAGAAGTGGGAGATGGGATGGGTTTATATAGGAAAATAGAGGGAATTCTTTATTATTTAGGTTTTGGACACCACACATTAAAATAATAAAAACCACAAACCAACCAAGGTTTTTTCCCATGGTTTTTAACAAAGGGGAGTGGAAAAAATTATTTTATAAGGCCAATTTCCGAACTTCTTAAAATATTAGGCTTGCTTATATGGAGGTGAGTCACACTCTCAAAGAAATCGTTTAAAAAGTTAAAGTGATTTATAAGTCTTGGAGGGTCCACTAAGGCACCATAAAATTAATAAAAAAATCTAAAATCACATTATTTTAAAGGTAAAACATATATTTTCTGTAAATCATGTTTATATTATTTTATTACTTCACTATTGGGTCATTAATATGTCATAAAACACATTATATATTTAAACTGTATTTACTTTTAACCCAAAAATTCAATTGACTTAGAAAATAATGAAAAATTCACCATTAGATAATTTATATGTCATTATTCCAAAAATAATATTCATTTTATCCAAATAATTTTCTAAATATGTGATTTTTTACTTTTAAAATAAAAAAACGTCACTTATCAAAAATTCATGGGTTTTGACAAAAACAACTTTCAAACCTTAATAAAAGTTACAATTCTATTCATAAAAATTATAAAATCAATTATATTTAATAAAAAATAGTTTAGTAATAATATTTTATTAAAATATTATTTAATTCAAGAATCCATTAATGCATAAAAATAGATTTCTTAGTAGAATATTAACTAAAAATACAATTTTTCTTTAAAAACTATTTACAAAGTTACAATAATAAAATGAATGTATTTCCTCTATACAAAAATAATGTACATAATCAAATTTATAGGTTATTGTTACATAAACCCTTATAACACACACATAAGACCGAAGGGTAAGGTGTGCGATGGCGACAGACTCTTGGGGAGGCTCAGATAGCATCGCTCAGGTGGTAATCTTTGTTAACTTTCACTTCTCTCGTAGGCGGTTCTGCTCAAGCTTAACGTGTTGAAACTCAGATTAGGATCGGTCAAGAGTGAATCCCAATGACTCTACCTCTTTTCCAAGCTCTGAAAAATGGGATATTTATGGATCAATTCAACTAGATGAGGCCATCGCTTCTTTTTTCTGATTAAATTGGATTTGTTAAAGCCCTATATTTATACGAATCATGTGATCACTGTTCAATGGATATATTAGAAATGGTCACAATTATTAATTTTATTTTAAAATCCATAAACATAAAACCATGAAATTTCATATGTTATATAACTATTTTACATAATAATACATTTAATTAGATCAAGGGGAATTTTCATTAATAAAAGTTTGGGTTGTTACACTAAAAGGAAATAAATTAAACATAAATATGAAATAATACATTAATTATATGGAAAAATATATTACTACGTAAATATCAATATTACCTTTTTGATTTAGCAGTGGAGGGAACTTTATAGAAAGTGATAAATTTCAACACTGTAGGGGTGAAAGGTTTTGATGGAGAAGAAGTTTGTCAAAGTTTTGGTGTAGAAAGACATGAAAGATGGGAAGAACACCCAAACTCGAATAAAAGAATCAACATGCATTAGAAAAAAATTATTATGTGAGTAATACTAAAAATAAATAAACTAAACATAAATATGAAATAATACATTAATTCAATGGAAAATTATTTTACTAGGAAAACATCAAGATTTCCTCTATAATTGGGTAGAGATAGCGTTATTTCTCTTCCTGCAAAGTAAATTGAGGAAACTTGAAATAAAGTGATAAATGCACCACTGTATGGGTGAAAAGGTTTTTAGGGATAAGAAACATTAAAGTTGGATAGACCACCCAAACTCAAACAAAAGAATCCACCTATATACGAAAAAAAATCTTATGCAAGTAATACTAAAAATAAATAAATTAAACATAAATATGAAATAATACATTAATTCTATGGATAATAATTTTACTGTGTAAACATCAATATTACCTATATAATTGATTATATGAAACCTCATTTATCTTCCTACAATGGTAGCAGAGAGAACGTGAAAGAAAGTGATAAATGCAACACTACAGGCGTAAAAAGGTTTTAAGGGAGAAGAAGCATGAAAGTTGGAAATAACACCCCAACTCGAACAAAAGAATACACCTATATAAAAAACAATTACTATGTGAGAAATACTAAAAAGAAAAAAATTACACATGAATATGAAATAATACATTAATTCCATGGACAATGATTTTACTGTGTAAATATCAAGATTACCTCTATGATTGAGAAGATACAACATTGTTTCTCTTCCTGTAAAGGTACGACACATGGATATAAATATTCGAAAATAAGAGAACATCATAAAGAATAATGAAAATTAAATCAACGTTTCATTATATATTTTTTTGGTAAAATAGATAAATTATATCATAAAATTGCCTTTACATCTTTCTAAAGGGTTTCTTTCATTATAGTTTTTTCTTCCATCATGTGCAGAATACATTTTCTACATGGGTAGTCAAACATTTAAATTAGATTATGTTAATGTAGTAGAGAACATATAATATTATGAGGAAATTATAATATATTAAAAAACACTTTTACCCTCTCATTTAACCCTCTTACTTTTTTTAAAGGTTTCAAGGATTTGATTCCTCTATCGAGAATCCAAATCCCCTCTTTTTGGTCCCCTCTAATGTACAAGACATTTTCTACATTGGGACTGGTATCAACTTATTGTGATGTCCCAATGAAATGGTCATCCTTGATTGAATAATAATCCGACTAAACATTTGTTTTAGTTTTGAGTTGGACAATTGACCAATTCATGTTTGTTTTATTAGCGACATAAAATACATTCACTACTTGTGATGCATTTATGAACAATTTATCTTTTTCCCCTTCCACACTAAAATTCACCTTAAAAAATTCCATTTCATCGAATTTCACAACATTGATATTGTAAACCCATTTGAAATTAAAAATAGGCACTTGAAATGTTGTATAATCCAACCTGTATATCTGTTCGATAATACCAAAATATGAAATATTTTCATAAATTTGATTTCTATCCTTGGAACCAGATATGTGTATTGCTTCAGCCACAAGCATAACACCACTATTTTTCATCATACTGAAGTCATAATGTTCTTTTGTATAGAAAGTATAACCATTGATTACAAAACTAGTGTAAGATATAACATTTTCATTTGGTCCTCTGTCTATCCATTTAAGTTATTTGGTAATTAAATTTTCATTCTTAGATAACTCCATACAAATTTGATCTCTAAACCATCCTATAAACTATTTATTATGTGTATTTGATATCCATTCTTCATCCCTTGATGGATTTGAATCTCTAAAAATTTCTTTTTGGGATTCAATATATGGATCAACATATTCACTATTATGTAATATGTAAATATGTGTTTTCTCCTACTCTATTAAGGTAATTGTAACAACAGCCCTTCCAGAAATCCCTTCACCCTAAGGTGTTCATTGTGAAAAGAATTTGGGAGACTGATGCTTTCAACAGCTAATAAGCAATTGATATATAATTCAATAGCTTCTTTAACAATATATCATTATGAAATATAACCTTCTATTAGACTTCTATTATTGACATACCCTTTCAAAATATTTATATATCATTCAATGGGGTACATTCATCTGTAAAGGACAAGACCACATAGTTGAACCTCCCTGAACAAATGAAACACAAGGTGAACCATTATATCAAATAATGACGGTGGTAAGAACATCTATAATTCATATAATATGACTGGAATCTCCTTTTTCATGATGGTTAACTTTGCTGGGTCTACAACTTTATTGCACAAGTCTTTGAAAAATAAGCAGATTCAGGTTAATTTATGCCATACATTTTGAGGTAGAATGCAATGGAAAGAAACAGACATTAAATCTTGCATTAAAACATGACATCCATGTGATTTTAGTCCTTATAACTTCAAATTAGTCATTAACATGACATTCTGGATATTTGATGAATACCCCTAGTGAACTTTTAAACTAGTAAGGAAAAGAAAAAATTGAATTTTTTTTCTTATTTGGATAGAGTGTAATCTATTGGTGGAAGAAAATTTTTCCTTTTACCCTTCACTGGTGCCAAATATTCCCTTATCCCCATTTCAATCAAGTCTAACCTAGCCTTAATGTCATTTTCATTTTTCTAGGAACATTTAGTAATGATCCAATAACACTATCAAATACATTTTTTTCTATATGAATGACATCAAGAAAATTTCTAACATGAAAAAAATTACAATACGATAATTCAAAGATAATCGATTTCTTCTTCCAACCTGATTTTATAAGGTTTTTCGAAAATGGTTTACCAAAAATAGTGTCAAACTTTTTTACCTTTTTGTATATTTTATCACCCATTGCTGGAGACGGTGTTGTACCTTGTTAGATATTCCCATCGAATGATATCATCTATATAACAACCCATACTTTACATACATTGTTATTACTTCAGAATTAAATCAAACTTATTAGAACATATAATAAAACCCTGAAAGGACCGTATAGGTATAGTGTCTTTAGAAACTGGGAAACATAAACAACTGGTTCATAAAGCATCTACATTTTCTCCCGCTTATTTTATCATATCTAGAGTCCCTTTTGGAATATCCTACTTAATACCTTCTTCTTGACCTGGGGAAAAGAAAACATACAAAAGGATGATATCAAATGCTCATTAAGGGTAAACAAAGGAAACATCAATCATATCATATTCATAAGAACACAACATTTTGAAAATATTAACCTAAAAAAGATATTATAATATCATGACATGGAATAAATCATAGTAGTGAAATGTAATCCCTATAATCATATCATAAAACATGAAACATTTTGGCATACACACATAATCATAGAAAATCATTTCTTATTAGTCAAGACTCATTTCCAAGACTATCATAGTGGACAAAGTCTATTTCTAAACCGAGTTCACTCCTCGTTCTAGTCCTATATCACTGAACTGGATTAACTTGTCATTCTAACCATGTCTATCTCATGAGATATAAATTATTACCCAATGCATTAGAGGGAGATATTGGTCCCACCCATCTCATAATGAAACCATTCTTATGTGTTCCACAAAATCATAAATCATATATCATAGCATAACCCATGTAATAAAATGGGATTCTTAAACTTTATGCCATCGTAACATAATACATGTAAGATAAAAGGACTTCATAAAAATAATTCCATCATAACATAATCAAATCAATGTAAAAATAGGGATATAAATAGAACCCTGTATTATCTTATATGGAAAATAATTTTGATAAAACAATTGAACTCTATTCTTGAGGAAAACATCCTTTCTACTTCAATTTTTTTTCCTTTCTTAACATATCATACAATTTTAAACTAAAATAAATTAATTAAAAATAAACTTGAAAACTTTTAATGGAAGCTTCATGGAAATAATGTTCTATGAAATCATAAAAATCCATTCATGTTGTATAATTTTAAAAAAACACTCTTCTCATTCTTTGGCCCGAAAATTCAAAAAGTACCTCGTACTGAAAACGACAAAAGATTCATTTCATATCTTTTACTAAAATTCAACAATAGGTAAAATTGGATTTAAACAATTTTAGAAGGATAGAAATAATATTACATATTGAGGAAACGTGGATGTGGATGATAAATATGCCCTAGTAAATTCTGAAGTATAAACAATCTCGGATAAAAATGAGACTGTGAGATTTTCCCTTACCTTAGGTCCAATATGCTTTGTACATGTCCGAACCTCCAGTATAATGATTTAAATAATGTCATTTACTTATTCCATAATAATACTCATTATTATGATATCATATATGTTCATATTCTTAGCTTCTTATTAGTAATATTTCATTGCTACTTGTTATTCGGGTGTTCATTGCTTTTTGTTCTTATGCGTGTTTTGTCGAATAAATTCTTATTACTATTTTTAGGTTATAGATACATAATTTAAAGAATGGTAGTAGTATAATATATATAATATTTATTCATTCAATTCGTTTATATAATCATTGTTTAGTAAATATCCTGTAGAACGAATCACACCGCATCGTGGAGACAGTAAGCCGTACGTACGCACGAGCGACAATATCTTTCCCATAATTATTGAATGGTCTTGGAGTGGATGGTAGAATATCTCAGAATTAGTATAATGTTATAATAATCATATACATAGTTATTATTTTCACCATTATACCCATCCAAGTAAGGTGGTGGTGGAAAACAGATTACACCACGGCATGGAGACGGTATTCTGTACGTACGCACGCGTGATGATTTCATTTTATGTAGGATGGATAGAAGGTGAAATAGGGTTGTTTCATATTTATAAAAACATATCAATATATGAGTGATATTGATGTTATTACTTTATAATGAAAAAACTAAATAAGAGGAAGTATAAGAAGGAAGAAACTTGAAAGAATCGGTAGTAGAGATTACCTCTTCCTCGACGTGCCTCCTTTAAAATTCCTCTTAAGGGAATAGAGTTGGTCTTTTGAGAAGAAAAGAACCTCCAGAATATTACTAGGGAAGTTTATAAGTGTAATGGGTAGGGTTTTTACGATCTTGAAGGCTCAAAGTTTTGTAAATAAGAGATGGAGGAGGTGCCCTTTTATAAGGGAGAAGAGGGGCACCTTTGGAAACCTCAAAAATATTAATTTATAATAAATCAAACCCCACTTAAAAACCTCAAACAATGAATCATATTAAAATATTAGATGATAAAGGGTTGTAATAGCATCAAACAATAAAATTTATACATGTTGGAAATTTATTTTAAACCTTATCAACTTGATTTATCCTTATTTAATCTATTTAATTTTATTTGTGGTAATAAGATTCTAAATTTTAAATTGTTATAAATAATTATATATGTGTTGTGATTTGTCCATAATTGGATAATTTATGAAATTTTAGACCATATAAATTTTAATTTATAATTTTTAAATATTTTTGTGATTTTTAAACAATTGTATATTATGTGATTTTTATAAAATAACAATAGTGTCAATTTTGATACTATTCATTTATTTGAATTTAAATAAAATAAACACAGAAGATATGTTCGAAATAAAAGATTTAATAGATTCATAACATGTCATATTTATCTATAAAATTCGTGGAGCACATTAAATAGTTCATATAATATTTATTTTAATATTTTTAAAACCATTTATTTGATATTTCAATCCATCAAATAATTACAATATCACTATTATGTCACCTTTAATAATAGTTATGTAATCCCTAAAAATTCTAAATAAATTCACATGATGTAGATAATGTTATTATATTTCTGGAGACTATTTATGTTTGAAGTTTCATGAAGTTTATCACTAAATTAAAATTATTATACTTATAAGATTTAAGAGAGTGACATGTTGTCACTTTCTTTGGTTTTAATAATAATTAAATTATTTTCATGGTAAAAAGTCCATAAAATTAATATAATCCGACCCTTAGGTGATATGGGTCGAATTTTAGTCATCTAATATAATTTTTTCAGGTGTTAGGGTAATTTTATAATCTTATTTTTACCCTTAATTACTTGATTTACCTTTAACAGCAGTAAATAAAAATTACCGTAGTTACTATTCATAATATCAAAAAAATAAGAGTAAACTATTAACATAATTTGGACACACTAAATTAAAATATGGAATCAATTTTTAAAAATTCAAAACACAGAAGTTTCAGTAATTAATTTAAAATTAATCCCATTGTTAAGAAAACAAGTTTTAAAAGTTAAAACATTGCCAAAGATTGAAATGTTTTTACCTATGAATTCAATGTAAAATTAATGGTAATGAAAAAAATTATATTAAATGGTAAAAATATATTCTATTTATACTTTAAAACCATTCAATATTATAATTTAACCATATAAATTATTACGATGAAAAAATTTGTTTTTAATTAAAATATAGCGTGTTTTTACTATTCATGAAAATATGAAAGTTATCAGAATAATATGAAACATTTATCAAAAGTAAATTTTTATATCCTGATTCCAAAAAAGAATTTTATTTTGTCAAATTGAACTTATAAACATGTCAAAAACAATATTTAAAGTGGGTGCGTCATCAAAAGGCGGCAAAACTGCATTTTTTGAAAAATACTTATTTTACCCGAAAAATTTATTTTGTTCTCATACCATGTTCTAGAAAATGTGTAAGATGAATAATAATGTTATAAAATTTAAAATTTAGTCAATAATATTCATAACATCTAGTTCATAATAATATTATAACAATATATCGATGTTTCGTGAAACTCAGTATTGCGTACTACGCACGATATCGAGGAAGGTCGCGATTGTGTGTAATGCAAACCAAGACAGTGTTGTGTGTAGTGAAAGATTCCTTTGGTGTTAGGTATAACATAATACATAAAAACAAAATATTTCTCATAAAATCTCTAGGTGTTACATTCTACTCCCCTTAAAAATAATTTTGCCCTCGAAATTCGTCACTTCGTAACAAACAGATGAGGATACCTCTCCCTCATCATATCCTCAAGTTCCCATATAGCTTATTCTAATTGATGGTTCCTCCATAAAACTTTCACCAAGTGAGTGGTCTTGTTCCATACTACTATTTCGCTACGATCCAGAATCTTTATCGGCTGTTCTTCATAAGAAAGATCTTTCTCAGGCGGTACAACTTCTGAGCATAGTACATGTGAAGGATCAGGTATATACTTTATCAGGAGAGATACATGGAACACATCATGAACTTGAGAGACATTCGGTGGAAGCACCAATCGGTAAGCTACCTTCCCAACATGATCCAGTATTTTTAAAGGACCAATATACCTAGGGCACAAATTTCCCTTCTTTCCAAATCTCATTACTCTCTTCCAAAGAGATATTCGTAAGAACACTTTATCACCCACTTCAAACTCTAGGTCTTTTCTTCGGTTGTCGGCATAACTTTTCTGTCAAATCTGAGATGCTATTATGTGTTACTGAATATATCTTACAATTTCTACCATCTCATAAACAAGATCAGGTCCTAATAGGTTTCTTTCCCCAACTTCATCCCAACAAGTTGGAGTTCTACATTTCTTTCCATCGAGAGATTCATAAGGATCCATCTAAATACTGGAGTGAAAGCTTTTATTATAAGAAAACTTCACCAAAGGTAGGTGTTGATCCCAACCACCTTTGAAATCCATATAGCAAGCTCTCAACACGTCTTATAGAGTTTGAATTGTCCTCTCAGACTGGCCGTCTGTCTGAGGATGATAAGAAGTGCTGAAACTCAACTCTGTATCTAGATTATGCTAAAGATTTTGCCAAAAAATCGAGGTAAATATCGGATCCCGATCAGATATAATGGAAAGTGGTAATCCATGCAATCTTAACACTTCCTTTACATATATCCTGTCAAGATGATCAAGAGAGAAATCCTATCTAATAGCAATGAAGTGTGCCGACTTCGTAAGACGATCAATTATAACCCAGATAGCATTATTTCCTTTGGATGTTTTAGGAAGTCCCGTGACAAAGTCCATAGTGATGTTTTACCATTTCCATTCTGGTATGGGTAATGGTTGTAACATCCCCTTAGACTTCTGTATCTTAGCTTTAACTTGATGACAAACCAAGCATCGAGAGACATATTCAACAACATCTCTTTTCATGCCATCCCACCAGAAGTACTCCTTCAGGTCCCTATACTTATTCGTGCTTCCAGAGTGAATAGAGAATGAAGAACTATGAGCCTCATCCAATATTTCCTTCTTTAATTATGGGATGGGAGGAACACAAACCCGATTCCAGAACCTTATTATTTCATCACAATCAATGTGGAATTCAGGAACATTTCTCACTTTCTTTTGTAACTCTACATCTTCTTTCTGTGCCTCTCTAATCTTCACATGTATAGATGGTTGGCCATTCGTTTGAGAAAGATAAGATTTTTCCCATTCCATTATAATTCCAAGATCCATCATTTGTAAATCCATAAATATTGGATCTTTTGTGATCCTCATCATGGATAAGCTAGCATGGTCTTGTCCACTTAATGCGTATGCCACCTTGTTTTCTTTCCTAGGGTGGTAATGAATTGAGCAGTCATAATCCTTAATCAGCTCCAACCATCTTCTTTAGTGCATATTCAGCTCCTTTTGTGTGAAAATATACTTTAAACTTTTATGATTAGTATAAATATCACACTTTTCACCATAAATATAATGCCTCTAAATATTTAATGAAAATATTACCGTAGCTAACTTCAAATCATGAGTTGGGTAATTTTGCTCATGGATTTTCAACTGTCGTGAGGCACAAGTTATCACCATATAATTTTGCATGAGAACACACCCCAATCCCTTCTTGGATGCATCACTATATATCACAAACCTTTCTCCACTACAAGGTAGTGTGAGCACAGGTGCAGTGGATAACCTCCTTTTTAACTCCTTGAAATTCACTTCACACTCCTTTGTCCAAACGAACTTAACTCCTTTTCGAGTCAACCTGGTGAGTGGATTAGATAATCTTGAAAAATCTTTTACAAAATGTTGATAGTACCCAAATAAACCAAGAAAACTTCGG
Organism: Viscum album; assembly: GCA_963277665.1. Lineage (NCBI taxonomy): Eukaryota > Viridiplantae > Streptophyta > Magnoliopsida > Santalales > Viscaceae > Viscum > Viscum album. The sequence goes on from OY728125.1 coordinate 424,317, forward strand.
ATCTCAGTTTCTGTTGTTGGCCTCGACCATTTTTCGATAACCTTTTTTTTGCTGGATCCACAGATATCACCTCTTTTGACATTATGTGACCCAAAAATAAAACTTTTTGAATCCAAAATTCACACTTGGTAAATTTGGAATAAAGCTTCTCATTTCTCAGGGTCTTCAATACAATTCTCAAGTGATCTTCATGTTATTCCTTACTCTTTGAATAGACAATAATATCATCTATAAAGACTACTACAAACTGATCAAGATAGTCCTTAAAGACTCTATTCATTAGATCCATGAAGATAGCAGGGGCATTAGTAAGACCAAATGTCATCACTATAAATTCATAGTGTCCATACCTTGTATGGAAAGCCGTATTTGGTATATCCTCCCTTTTGACCCTTAATTGATGATACCCTGAACAGAGATAAATCTTGGAAAAGTATTGATCTCTGTGTAGTTGGATAAATAAGTCATCAATGTGTGGGAGAGGATATTTGTTCTTGATAGTGATCTTGTTAAGTTCTCGATAATCAATGCAGAGTCTCATTGATCCATCTTTCTTCTTAACAAATAGAACAGGTGCTCCCCAAGGTGATTCACTAGGGCGTATGAATCCCTTATCAATATTCTCTTGGAGTTTCTTCTTCAATTACTGCAACTCAATTGGTGCCATTCTATAAGGTGTCTTTGAAATAGGTAAAGCACCCGGTACGAGTTCTATTGAAAACTCAACTTCATGATTTGGTGGAAGACCTTCCAATTCCTCTGGAAATACATCATCAAACTCCTGTACAATGGGAATATTATTAATCATGAGTTTCTCTCCAACCATTTGAGATAAATAACCTTCATTTAGTGGAATCAAGACCCATAAGATGGAATAAATTTCCACTGGAAGGTTATGTTCATCCTTGCATCAATAGACGATCATAGATTGATCTGGAATATGAAATCTGACTTCCCTTCTCCGGCAATTGATATTAGCTCCATATAAAGAAATCCAATCCATGCCAATAATCACATTAAATTCCACTATAGGAAGGATCACAAGATTTTCAAGAAGTACTTTCCCACAAACTTCAATCGGATAAGAATTGTAAACTTTTTATGCGACTGTTGTGCCATTAGGGGTTGTCACAGCTAACACAACATCTAATTATTGAGGTAATATGAAGATACCCTTAGAAAATTCTTCAGAAATAAAATAGTGGGTGGATCTATAATCAAATAAAACATTTTCTACTTTAGAGTGTATGGTAAGTGTACCTTTCACCACTTCGTTATCGTACTCCACATCGCCGATAGAAATTGCATGTGAGTTTACTTTGTCTTTGGCATTAAGAGTTTGTTGATGTTGATCATCATAAAAAACCCTTGGATTAGGTCATTGATTATCATAATGCCCCATTTCCTTGCACTTGTAACATTGAAGTGTAGGAGGTTCATTCTGTGTATCCTTTTCTTTGTTCACATCACTAGACATCTTATTCCCATTATTGCAGCATTCAAATGCCCGATGACCTTATTTTCCACATTTGAAACATTTAATTTTCCCTTTAAGACAAATCCCTTCATGTTTCTTTCCAAACTTTGAGCATAAGGGAAAACTCATCTTCTTTTTAGTGTGCTCTTTAGATTTTACATTGAATTCTATTTTCCTCTTCTTATCAAACCCATATGACTGATGGATTATTCCAATTTCCATATCAACCTTGAGAGCACAATGAAAAATTTCCTCATAGCTATTGAAGTCCCTTATGGATAATGCACTTCAGAGACTTGGTTTTAAGCCACTAAAGAATCGATCAATCTTACTCTCAGGTTGGATAATAATCTCAGAAGCATACCTTTCAAGTCTTGTAAAATTTACTTCATAGGTACCAAAAGATTCATCATCCTTTTTCTTTAGTTCAAGAAACTCTTTCTCCATCTTTGTTCGAAGAATAGGAGGGAAGTACTTATTTAAAAATAAGTTCTTGAACTCATCCCATTCCATGGACCCAATTTCGTCTCTTTGACTCATATTCTTGATAATATTACACCATTGATCAGCTTCACCTTCCAAATGATATACTACTAAGATGAATTTATCATGTTCAGAACATTGTAGAACTAAAAATATCTTTTCAGTGGTACTGATCCATTGTTCAGCCACTAATGGATTAGAAGACCCGCTGAATGAAGGTGGACGCTGCCTCATGAAGGATTCATCAGAATGTTTCTCCTTCCTTTGCTCGTTTGGAAGGCTTGCATGATTCATATCTTAAAAAAGTTGTGTGAGCATGGCTACACGATTTTTCATTCCATCTCCCATAAAATTTGGTTGTTCATGGGGACAATCATTGCATGGCCCGTCGCATTCAGCATTAACACGGTTCCTTCGAGTTCCAGCCATTGACTAAAACCAAGAAGTATAGTGTGAGAAACACTAATCATAACAGGAAAACCACATTATCAAGAATAAAATTTCACACTTTAGGTCTTATCATAGGTTATTTCTGGCCATTTCTAAAACACTAGTATTGTGTTCTATGCTTAGACATATCCTTAGGGTTCTTACTAAGGCTTTCACATCCTAGTTTCCAAAGGTTGACTATACCTTTCCTCTGATACAAACTATAACAACCCATAATTTACATACATTGTTATTACTTCAGAATTAAAGCACACTTATTACAACATATAACAAAACCCTAAAAGGACCGTATAGATGTAGTGTCTTTAGAAACTGGGAAACATAAACAACTAGTTCATAAAGCATCTATATTGTCTCCTGCTTATTTCATCATATCTAGAGTCCCTTTTGGAATATCATACTTAATACCCTTCTTCCTGACCTGGGGAAAAGAAAACATAAAAAAGGGTGAGCTCAAATGCTCAGTAAGGGTAAACAAAGGAAGCATCAATCATATCATATTTATAAGAACATAACATTTTGAAAATCTTAACCTACAAAAGAGACTATAATATCAGGACATGGGATAAATCATAGTAGTGAAATGTAATCCTAATAATCATATCATAAAACATGAACCATTGTGGAATACACACATAATCATATAAAATCATTTCTTATTAGTCAATACTCATTGCCAAGACTATCGTAGCGGACAAAGTCCATTTTTGAACTGATTTCAGTACTCGTTCTAGTCCTGTATCACTGAACCAGATTAACTTGACATTCCAGCCATGTCTATCTCATGAGATATAAATCCTTACCCAATGCATTGGAGGGAGATATAGTTCCCACCCATCTCATAATGAAACCATTCTTATGTGTGCCAAAAAATCATAAAGCATATATAATATCATAACCCATGTAATAAAAATGGGATTCTTAAACTTCATGTCATCATAACATAATCCATGTAAGATAAAAGGACTTAATAAAAATAATTCCATCATAACATAACCAAATCAATGTAAAAATAGGGATAGAAACAGAACCCTTTATTATCTTATATGGAAAATAATTTTGATAAAACACTTAAACTCCATTCTTAAGGAAAATATCCTTTCTACTTCAAAAACATTTTTCCTTTCTTAACATGTCATACAATTTTAAACTACAAGAAGTTAATTAAAAATAAACTTGAAAATATGTAATGGAATCTTCATGGAAATAATGTTCTATGAAATCATAAAAATCCATTCATTCCGTATAAGTTAAAAAAACATTCTTCTCGTACTTTGGCTGGAAAAGTCAAAAAGTATCTCGTACTGAAAACGACAAAACATTAATTTCATATCTTTTACTAAAATTCACCAATAGGTAAAATTAGATTTAAAAAAATTTATAAGGATAGAAATAATATTACATATTGAGGAAACATGGATGTGGATGATAAATATGCCCCAGTAAATTCTAAAGTATAAACAATCTTGGATTAAAATGAGATTGTGAGATTTTCCCTTACCTTAGGTCTGCTATGCTTTGTACATATCCGAACCTCCTGTATAATGATTTAAATAATTTCATTGACTTATTCCAGAATCATACTAATTTTTATGATATAATATATGTTCATATTCTTAGATTCTTATTAGTAATATTTCATTGCTACTTATTATTCGGGTGTTCATTACTTTTTGTTCTTATGCATGTTTTGTCGAATAAATTCTTATTCCTCCTTTTAGGTTATAGCTACATAATTTAAAGAATGGTATTATTATAATATATATCATATTTATTCATTCAATTCATTTATATAATCATGGTTTAGTAAAGATCATGTAGAACGAATCACATCGCATCGTGGAGACGGTAAGCCGTACATACACACGAGCGACGATATCATTCCTATAATTATTGAATGGTATTGGAGTGGATGGTAAAATATCTCAGAATTAGTATCATGTTATAATAATCATATACATAGTTATTAATTTCACCATTATACCCATACAAGTAAGGTGGTGGTGGAAAATAGATTACACCACGGTGTGGAGACGGTATTCCGTACGTACACACGCGCGGTGATTTCATTTTCCGTAGGATGGATAAAAGGTTAAATAGGGTTGTTTCATATATATAATAACATATCAGTATATGAGTGATACTTATGTTATTAATTTATAGTGAAACAACTAAATAAGAGAAAGTAGACGAAGGAAGAAACTTGAAAGAATCAGTAGTAGAGATTAGCTCTTCCTCGACGTGCCTCCTTTAAACTTCATCTTAAGGGAATATAGTTTGTCTTTTGAGAAAACCAGAACCTACAGAATATTACTAGGGAATTTGAGAAGTGTAATGGGTAGGGGTTGGCTGAGCATGAAGGCTCAACGTTGTGTAAAGAGGGGAGGGTAGAGGTGCCCTTTTGTAAGGGAGAAGATGGGCACCATTGGAAACCTCAAAAATATTAATTTATAATAAATCAAAACCCACTTAAAAACATCCAAAAATGACTCATATTTAAAGATTAGATGAGATAGGGTTGTAATCTCATCAACCAATAAAATTTAGACATGTTGTAAATTTATTTTAAACCTTATCAACTTGATTTATCCTTATTTAATTTAGTTAATAACATGTCATAGTTTTTTATCAAATTTGTGGAGAACATTAAATAGTTTATATAATATTTATTTTCAGATTTTTAAAACCATTTATTTGATATTTCAATCCATAAAATAATTTCAACATAACCATTGTGTCAACTTTAATGATAGTTATTTAATCCCTAAAAATTCTAAATAAATTCACATGATGTAGATACATTTATTAGCTTTCTAGATACTATACATGTTCGAAGTTTCATGAAGTTTATCACTAAATTAAAATTATTATACTTATAATATTTAAGAGAGTGACATGTTGTTACTTTCTTTGGTTTTAATAATAATTAAATTATTTTCATGGTAAAAAGTCCATAAAATGAATCTAATCCAACCCTTAGGTGATATGGGTCGACTTTTAGTCATCCAATAGAATTTTGGAAGGTGTTAGGGTAATTTTATAATCTTATTATTACCCTTAATTACCCGATTTACCTTTAACTGCAGTAAATAAAAATTACCGTAGTTACTATTCATAATATCAAAAAAATAAGAGTAACATATTAACATAATTTGGACCCACTTAATTAAAATATGGAATCCATTTTTCAAAATTCAAAACACAGAAGTTGCAGTAATTAATTTAAAGTTAATCTCGTTGTTAAGAAAACGGTTTTAAAAGTTAAAACATTGCCAAAGATTGAAATGTTTTTACCTATGAATTTTATGTAAAATTAATAGTAATGACATAAATTATATTAAATGGTAAAAATATATTCTATTTGTACTTTAAAAACATTAAATATTATAATTTAACCATATAAAGTATTGCGATGAAAAAATTTGTTTTTAAATAAAATATAGCACGTTTTTACTATTCATTAAAATATGAAAGTTATCAGAATAATATGAAAAATTTATCCAAAGTAAATTTTTATATCCTGATTCCAAAAAAGAATTTTATTTTGTCAAATTGAACTTATAAACATTTCAAAAACTAGATTTAATGTGGGTGCGCCATCAAATGGCGGAAAAACTGCAGTTTTTAAAAAATACTTATTTTACCCGAAAAATTTATTTTGTTCTCATACCATGTTCTAGAAAATGTGTAAGATGAATAATAATGTTCTAAAATTTAAAATTTAGTTAATACTATTCATAATGGCTAGTCCATAAAAATATTATAACTATATGTTGATGTTTCGTGAAACTCGGTATTGCGTACTACACACGCTATCGAGGAAGGTCGTGATTGCGTGTAATGCAAGCCAAGACAATGTTGTGTGTATTGAAATATTACTTTGGTGTTGCGTATAACATAATACATAAAAAAATGTTTCTCATAAAATCTCAGGGTGTTACAATCTAGGATCAATAATTTTTTTATCGAGGTAAAAAATTTTGATGTCCTAAAAACATAGCCTTCGAGGAATATTTTAACTAAACTGAGTATGTGCGATTTTCACAAATGGGACACCCCATAATTCCTTTAATGATATAGCCTGATAAAATTTCATAATCATAAAGTCATTTATCATTCCATACAACATGACCCTCAATGTTAATTATTCACTAGTCTGATGAGCATCATACATTATAACACCTTTATCCCACATCAATTTTAGATCTTTGATCAATGGAGCCAAATATACATCAATATAATTATTGGGTTGCTTTGGTCCATATATAATAAGAGAGAACATAATTTGTTTGAGATTTATGCATAACCATGGTGGTAAGTTATAATTTAACAATATGAAGGGACATGTACTTTGATGGATACTCTATACATCAAAAAGATTTATTTCATATGTAGATAACATAAGATGAAAGTTTCTCATCTCATCTCCAAATTCAAGAAAGTCATAATAAATTTTCTTCCACTGAGGAGAATATGTTGGATGAATTAGGTTCCAATATTTAATTCTTTTATATTCATGCCATGTTAATTTTCTCTCGGTTTCATGACATCTATATAGAATTATAAACCATGGAATGATAGGAATGTACCATACATATTTTGAAAGACTTGATTCATTTTTCTTGTATTGATCTACGCCACACTTAGGGAATTTTACGAGTGATTCATGGACCTATGGAAACAATATGCAATAATTTGGACAAGCATGTATTTTTTAGAGATCATTCCTATTGAACGTAACATTATTTTAGCATAATATGTTTGACATGGAAATTAATTTTCTTTTGGTAGCATATCTTTCAGAAGACCAAGTAGTTCTGTAAAGCTAGTGTCACTCCGTCCACTACCACTTTCAAATTATATAACTTCAATACAATTGACGATTTTTTTTATTTAGTACAATCATCATACAATGGTTTCTTAGAACAACTATTTAACTCCTCAAACAACTTTGTACAATCATGAAGGTTATCTTAAATTTCAATTTTCATTTCTTCCATGTGATCTCCATCATCTTTTATTAAGGTATTCATATCAAATGATTCATAAACCATATTTTCATCCCAATTGATGTCCACATTCAGTTTTTTCCACATTTTAGTCCAAAATTTATTGATTTGATCTATTTTGTGAAAAATCAAATGTTCTTCCAGCTCTTAAAGACTAATTTTCTTGAATAACAATAACTTAAATATAGACAGAGGATTTTTGAATGGTTATCTACATGATCTCTTGAAAACTTGATGAACTCTTTAATTCCATATTCATATTCATTTGTCAAACGATTAACATTCATCTATTTTTGGTTAATATCTATCCTATTTGGTTTATAAAAGATTAATTTTATACAATATATAAATAAATACACATAAGATATTCATTATAAAAAGGGTAAGTTATAGATAATTCTAATAAGGGAAACTCAACATTTGATTATTTCAAGGAATTTCAGTATGTTGAAGAAAATGGGTAATTGAATTTAAGAAAAGAATTACTCCACATAAAATATTTCTTAAATCCTCTAAATAAATGAAAATATAATATTGGAAATTAAGGAGTACTAAGAAAGTCAAATATGATAAACAATAATCATAAACTCTCATTCAATCAACTAGAAGATATAAAAATGTTTTCGAAAAAGTGATGTAGTAACCTAAGGAATTATTAAATTTTAAATTAATGGTATAACAATATTTGAAAACAACTCAAGACTTTTGGGATGTTATATCACCACACTGACCCATCCCAAGAAAATTCAAGGTACTCAAAATGGATATAAAATTTTCATTTACTAATTTATTACAAGAATAAGAAGTTTACATAAAACAAATAGATAGTTTTCTCTTTCTTAAATATGAGAATAATATTTGTAAATTGAAAAAGGTGATGTATGGATTGAAACAAGAACTAAGATCTTGGTATTGAAGGTTGGATGAATTATTAAAGAAATTTTAATTTTAAAAATGAGGAATTGATCATAATAATTACATAAAAAATAATTTTATGGATAGATTGAATGTGTTTATCAATGTGGATGACATAATATTTAGAGGTCCAAGAGATCAATTATGATAATAATTTTCTACATTAACAATGAACAATGTTTAAATGTTGATGATTAATGAGTTTAAATTTTTCTTAGTGTATAGGTGACTCATAAAATTCATGGTATATTTATTTTTTAATCCATGTATGTGAGGGAAGTTTAGGTTCCGGGTGTAGTGGAAGCACGTGGGTGGGTATAACCAACTTTAATTTTTCTGTTAACAATGATCAATCTGAGATCTGTCACGATAATAAAACGCCGGATCTTCAGAATAGAATGAAGAAATAAATAAATGGAAAGAGTCCTGGAACCATGGATAATATAATCATATGTTGGTTATAAATAATTTAATTAAAATACGAGAATTACCTTAATGGAATTCTCTCTCCATTGATGTTTCTGGTCTCGATCCAATGTGATTCGTCGTCGCGTCATAGAATCCAAGTGTAGGATTCCTCTAGCACTGATCCATAGGTTCTCCACATATCTCTAGACGTTGTCAAAGGGATCTATGTGTGATAGCATAGAAGTTCATTCACTTGAAATGTCTGACTTCGATCTCCTAGAGAGTCGCTTCCAAAGTTCCCTCCTTGATCCGGTGGAGGAGGATCTCTCTCATAGCTTGAGATCGTTCTTGGTGGAAACATAATTCTCTATTGGATTGAGAGCTTTTTCAGAGCCCTTGTGCACAACCACTAAAGAATTTATAGGCTAATTAGAATAATATAATTGGGATTTTAATTAATGAGAATAATAAAATTAATTAATTACCTGAAATCATTTATTCATTTCATTTAATTCTTACTAAGACCCCATGTCTAATAATAAGAGTTGACTATTGTTATTACTTAACATGCACCCAATGAATTACATCTAATATTATTTAATTAAATAAATAATATTATTTCTCACAAATCCCTAGAAAAACTACACAATGTCTATATTAATATACACAGTGTGTATTTTTTTCCATTTTCTTTATTTCCTCCACCACATTTATTAGACCTTGAATAATGGATATTTATTTCTTAAATAAATATCACTGCATTACTCGATAATAAATATATTATTTCGCTCACAATATTTTCTATCAAATAACTAGTGTCAAAATAAATGCGATCAGACATCCTCTAATAATTATTAAACCACAATCGAGAATAATCTTTATTCAACTTGTTAAATGAATATTTAACTGAGATAATTGGACACACTTAGTGTGTGGCCTTCTAGGTCTCTTTCTCATTGGAATTAAGAAGATCCTACCTAAAGTCCAAGGTTAGCATCTAGCAACACTCCAAGTCACCCATAGAGAAATAAGTTAATACTGTAATGATGTGTCACCTCTTACGAATGATTACTATGTAATGTAATCCCATTGTCACGATATCTTGAATCAAGCGGGTTGCATGCTAGTTCCATAACCCATTTTCTCAAATATTCTTTCTTTGACTTCCTGTAATTGAAGTCTCCCATTCCTTACCATGGACATGGATTTATTTAGGATATATCAATTCCATCAAGGGGTAAAAGATATCAACTTCTGTTATGGAACAAATGGTACAAATCCTTTCTCACATTATCTATTAAAATAGTATTAGTCGTGATGCACCCAACATATCCTACCTTGTTGTGAACAATGTGTTGTCATAGTTTTCATCAATACAGCTAAGTGTGTGAGTTGTAATACCCATTAATAATAATATTAATTTCTATGGACCAATACACACATCCACAGATAGGAAAATCCAATGACACTATGAAATGTGGATTTCCTACTAGTGGGTCTCGTTCTCATAATATTCTCTTGGATATTACAAAGGGTGCACACCATGAGAATGTGCCTCAATGTTTTATGAGTCCTCACCCCTAATGGCCCGTATTATTTGTGCCCCTCAAATAGCATCATCTGGGTATAGAACATATATTCCAGAATAGTGTTATGACACTTATGGGTTCTCATCATAACATGGATCCTCTATGACCCTTTGGTGCAACAACTATCCTTAGGACATTATCACATTAATTATCACGCATAAGAACAATAAATATGTGATGAGTTATTTATTAATGAATAAAGTACAAAGTAGTTTGTTCTAGGATACCAACTCCAACATACTCCCACTTGGGTTAGAGCCAACTTCTTACAACCTTTAACCCTCTAGCTATCAAATGACATTAATGCTTCTACTGAGATGGGAATTTAGTCATGGGGTCCACCACATTCTCTTCTGTGAACACTCTGATCACTGAAGCTTCACCCCTTTGATAGAAATACCTCAAGAGGTGATATTTCTATAGAATTTCCTTTTTCCATTGATCTAACCTTGGTTATTTTGAAATATCCACTATTGTAGTATTATCACAGTATAATGTGATATGGTCTCTACTATTAGTCACCACATCAAGCTTCTAGACAAATTTCCAAATTTGGTCGGCTTCCTTTACGGCATCAGAAGCCGCTATATATTTGGACTCCACTGTAGAATCGGAGACAACTAGCTTCTTTGAACTCTTCTAGCTCACAGCTCCTCTATTAAGATAGAAAACATATCCTGATTGTGAATCCAAATTGTTTTGATCTGTCTGAACACCATCATTAGCATACCCTCTTATAACAAGATCCTCGTATCCTCTATACACTAGGAACATACCCTTAGTTCTTCTCATATACTTAATGATAGTCTTAACAATAGTCCAATCTTGTTCTCCTGGATCAGCTTGATATCTACCTATCAAGATCAGTGTATAGGAAACATCAAGCCTGGTATATAACATTTCATACATGATGGATCCTATAGCCAAAGAGTATGGGATATTACTCATCCTATCTTTCTCATGTTGTGTCTAAGGACACATTTTCTTAGAAATATGTAGGCCACATGACACTGGAACTAATCCCCTCTTGGATTTTTTCATACTAAATCTCTTTAGTATCTAGTCAATGTATGTACCCTGACTTAGTCCAAGAAGCCTCTTAGATCTATCACGAATGATCTTGATCCCTAGAATGTAGGCTGATTCACCTATGTCTTTCATGAAGAAATACTTACTTAAATAGTCCTTAACTGACTATAAGACTGGTATATCATTTCCAATAAGTAATATGTCGTCAACATATACTACTAGGATAATGACCACATTCCCATTAAAACTCATATAAACACATGGTTCAGATTTGTTTTTAATGAAACAAAATTCTTTATGGCTTCATTAAATCAATTTTTCCATGACCTGGATGCTTGCTTCAATCCATAAATATATTTCTGCAACTTGAAAACCCTTTTGGCTTCACCTGGTGTCACAAAACCTTCTGGTTGCATCATATAAACTTCTTCCTAAAAGTTCCCGTTAAGGAATGATATTTTGAAATCCATTTTCTAAATCTCATAGTCATGGTAAGCTATTATGGCATGTGTTATTCTTATGGATTTAATCATGGTAACTGGTGAGAAGTTTCATCGTAGTCAATTCCTTGACACTATCTTAATCCTTTAGCCACTATCCTTGCTTTATAGGTGCTAACTTGACCTTCCATGTCCATATTTATCTTGAATACCCATTTTCATCTCAAGGCTTTACATCAACTATCTCATCGACCAAAACCCCGACTTGGTTCTAATACATGGAATCCATCTCAGATTTCATATCTTTTATCCATATTTTAGCTTATGATCTCTATACTGATTACTTGTAGGAGAAAGGTTCATCATTTTCCAATAATAATGATTCACCATCCTCGGTGACTAGGAAACTAAATATCTCTAGTTACCTTACCTCTCTTGAGATCCTACACAACACTTGTGTTTCTGGAACCTCTTCCACGGGGACCTGTGGAACTTGTTACTATACCAACTCCTGTGTATCTTGAGAATCAACTTCATCTAAGTCAATCTTTCTCCCACTATCCTTTTTGAAGATATGCTCCCTCTCAAGAAAGATGGCTTGTCTAGCGACATTGACTTTCTTGTCTGAAGGGTTATATAGGTAATATCATTCCGTTTCCTTGGTTCCTACATTTGAATATATATGTGATCCCCAAAAGTTGTATCTAATACCCAATGTGTAGAAATGTAAAGATTACACTCAATAACCAACACACATTTAGCGTCCCCACACTTCTGGGTGCAATTCCTCATCCTATGGCTTGGCTTTCCATATGAAAAACATACCACCTCCCATTTCTTGCCCGGCCTATAGACCTTCCCCTTCTTTGAGGAACGATGCTTAGGGGATTCAGACCATTTATGAATCCTTGGCACCTTTTCCTTGTCCTTCCTTTTCTTATTCACCATAAGGATTGTGGTTTTGTCACGCCCCATATCCTTATCTACCTAGAAAATTAAGGTCAGAAGTTTTGATATACTCTTCTCATTGTTTCTCATGTTTTAGTTGATAATAAATATAGATAAGGTCTTGGGAAGTGATGATAGGATTAAATCTATGCGCAACTCATCCAAGAACTTAATCCCTAAGATGTACAAGCATTCAATGTATCTAATAAGATTGACTACATGAGGCCTAGATGGAGCAGACTCTCCAACATTAATTGTAAACAAAGAGTTTGAGATCTCATATCTCTCTTGTTTCACCTTCTCTTGGTATAGATCCTTAAGTTGATACATCATGCTATATGCATCCATGTTTTCATGTTGCATTAGGAGCTCATTAGACATGGTCGATAACATGAAACATTGGACATCTGTGGAATCATCCATATGTTTCATATAAAGAGATATTTCCTCATCACTAGGCTCTTTTCTAGGCACAATTGGAATAGGATCCTCTAGCACATACAATTTCCTCTCATGGAGAAGGATGACGTGTAAATGCCTCTACCACTCTAGGAAATTGGTGCGAGTGAGAAGGTTATACTTATAGAGTATGGTTCTCAATGATATGTTTGAAGTCATTTTTCTTGTCATTTATAAAAATTAATATGATCAAATATTTAGTACTTTATCATGATAAAACTAAGACAAATAAATCAATTAATACTTATTAGTCTCCCAATATTTTATCAAAATCCAATAGCCCTCACCATTGAATTCAGAATATTCGGTTTCCTGAATATTATAGTGGCAAGGATCCATATTACCCTTTTCATTACCCCAACTAGGGTTGTCCAAGAAACTTGAAGGGTTTAAGGTAGGAATTCCAAATTCCAACTGCAATAACTTGCAGTTCCTGATCCTCTTAGTGGACTCCCCAATCATGAAATCGTTTTATTTTGGATTTTATCAACCTTTGCATCTTGGTCACACCAAGTCCTGCTGTGGTATTCAACCCTTGATTTGAACCAAGTCAAGTCAACCCAAAACCTTGAATTATAATTCCACAATAATTGAAATCACCCCAAATAGGGATGGTCAAGCACTTTGAACTATGGTTTGATTCTAACCAAGATTATGGAAGGCTATACCGACTTAATATTTCTTTGAGGTATTTTATCTATATACATAAATTTACATTTTATTATATTTCATAATTTTTTTTAATATTAAGTGGGATATACTTAAGTGATTAACCATATCTAAGATAATATTTACACATAATATTGTCTTATTTTAGTTACATCTTGCATTCTTGTTTAATCCATAAATTGTGTGATCATGACAACACACCCACAATAAATAAACCATGAAACTGACAGAAATAAAATAAAATTTATGATCATGAGCTTGTTCCATTGGTTAGTTTATCTATCGGTTGATAAACTAACCCAAGACCTAGGGGAGAAACACCTTGAACCTTTTTGGGCTTGTGTTTAAATATTTCCACATGTCCACATTTGTATCTCCTTGGATTGGTTTCACCTTTACTCATATCTTGAGCTTCCTCCACTAGCTTGGGAGCTACATCCATTACATATGATTTTATCTCATATGAAGGTGAGGGGTAAAAGTGGTTTTACATAAAACAAACCTTGGGTGTGTATACCCTACATATTAATGAGGAGAAGGCTGGCAGACTAACAAATTTAATTTAAATAAATAAATTAAAAGAAACCATCCACATATAAAGGTATTGGTCTAGATCATGATCATCCATGCATGCAATGATATTTACACATAAATAAAACTAGCATTCAATTCTTTAATCATTCTTCTTTAAGATAAATCACGCTCGAATAAATTAATTATCTTTAATTAATCAATCCTTTTATCTTAAACAGTTTTCAAAATTTCCTTGAGATTCTCATCTATCATAATTATAAACAAATAAATTCATTTAAAATTATCTTTTTACGTAACTTGTACCTTTGATGAGATCTGGTGAATTCTCGTTTATAACTACCCAATGAGTAGAAATGAACATTACGTAAATGTTAAATTAAACACATATATATAAAACACCTATCACGTGTTGTGCCTTAGATTTATGTCTGCACTATGGTACATGTATCAATGGTTTGTATAACATAATAATAAATTTTAATAAATATGTGTAATTTGGATTAGCATACAATGTGTAGTTCCAACTACACGGCGTGTACTATCATTCACCGTCCATCCGAATTACACACCCGGAGACATGGCATGCAGATGTACTTTAGAAATATTCAGAGTACATAGAATGTCCAGTGGGCCACACATCTTGTTGTTCTGCGTTACATGGTCTCCAGCTGGGCAAGTCATGTACGGGGTACATAGTTCAACCCTAACCCGAAGGGACTACACGCCGTGTCCAGTGGGCCACATGGCCAGTAATCCAGAAATTGTGTGCTGCCTATTCCTGGTCAAAACAAATAGAGTCTTAAAGACTTAGATAGAATCCAATGACATGACCTAGTTTGGCGGACCAGTTTGATGCATTAAACCTAGACTACACGGCGTGTACTACCGAATACATGTCGTGTGTTCTAGTGTTGTACGGCCAGGAAGTTTTGGATCCTCCGAATGAGATCCTATATTATATTTTAATAAAAATTATAAGAAAAAGGTTGTTTATGTATGGTAAATGAGAAACAAAAGAGGAGGAACAAATATCATGTGTTCTGGTGTTGTACGGCCAGGAAGTGCATGGGTGGGTATACCTAACATTAATTTTTTGGTTAACAACGATCAATCCAAGATCCGTCATGATAATAAAATGTTGGATATTTGGAATAGAACGAAGAACGAAATAAAGATAAAGATTCATCGAACAATTGAGAGGATAATCATATGTTGGTTAAAATTAATTTAATTAAAAGACAAGAATTACCTTGATGTAATTCTCTCTCCGTTGAATTTTCTAGTCACGATCCAATGTGATATGTCATTGTGTCGTAGAAGCCAAGCATAGGCTTCCTCTAGTAGTGATCCACACATTCTCCACATATCTCAAGAATTCACCGAAGGGATCTCCAGGTTCTAGTATGGATGATCCTTCACTTGCGATGTCTGCCTTTGATCACCTAGAGAGCCGGTTCTAAAGCACTCTCCTTGATCCAGTGGAGGAGGATCTCTTTCGTAGCTTGAGAGCATTCTTGGTGGAAAACAATTCTCTCTTGGATTGATATATTTTTTAGATATATTGTGAACAACCACTAAATAATGTCTAGGATAATGAGAATAATATAATTTGGATTTTAATTAGTTAGAATAATAAAATGAATTAATTACCCATTATCATTTATTCATTTCATTTAATTCTTAGTAAGACCCCATGTTTAATAATAATAGTTGACTATTATTATTACTTGACATGTGACCAGTGAATTGCATCTAATATTATTTAATTAAATAAATAATATTATTTCTCACAAATCCCTAGAAAACTAAACTATGTGTTTATTAATATACACGACATGTATTTTTTGTTTTTCCATTTTCATTATTTCCTCCACCACATTTATTAAACCTTGAATAATGGCTATTTACTTCTTAAATAAATATTACTACATTACTTGCTAATAAATATATTATTTCTCCCACAATATATTCTCTTGAATAAATAGTGTCAGAATAAATGTGATCAGACATCCTTGAATAATTATTAAAACACAATCAAGATTAATATCTATTCAACTTTTTAATTGAATATTTAACTGAGATACCTGGACACACTTAGTGTGTGACCCTCTAGGCCTCTTTCTTAGTGGAATTAGGCAGAGCCTACCTAAAGTACAAGGTTAGCATCTAGAAACACACCAAGGCACCCATAGAGAAAAATTTAATGCCACAATGATGTGTCACCTCTTGCGAATGCTTACCATGTAATGTAATCCATTTGTCATGATATCTCAAATCAAGAAGGTTGCATGCTAGTGCCATCAACCCATATGCTCAATTATAATTTATTTGACTTCCTGGAATTGAACTCGCCCAATCCATACCATGGACATGAATTTATTTAGGCTATATCAATTCCATAAAAGGGCATGAGATATCAACTTCCATTATGGAACAAAACATACAAATCCTTTCTCGCATTATCTATTAATGAAGTATTACTCATGATGCACCGAACATATCCTACCTCGCTGCGAATAATGTGGCATCATAGTTTTTGTCAATACCCTTAAGTGTGCGAGTTGTAATACCCATTAATAATAATCTTAAAGTCTAAGGACTAATACACACGTCCACCGACAGGAATATCCAATGGCACTATGAAATGTGGATTTCCTACTAGCGATTCTTGTTATCATAATATCATCCTAGATATTACCAAGGGTGCACACCATGAGAATGTGACTCAATGTTTTATGAGTCCTCAACCCTAATGGCCGATATTATTTGTGTCCCTAAAATAACATCATTTGTCCATAGAACATATATTAAAGAATAATGTTATGGCATTTATGGGTTCTCATAATAGCAAGGATCCGCCACGACCATTTAGTTCAACAACTATCCTTATGACATTATCACATGCATTGTCACACAGAAGAAAAATCAAGAAGTGATAAGGTATTTATTAATGAATAAAGTACAAACTAGTTGGTTCTAGGACACCAACTCTTGTAGGAAGTGTTTTATATATTTCAAAAGGAATATTTAAAACCCATTTTGACACCCATTTAAAATTGAATAAAATTTTCAAATTTTCTGGATGGAATGTCCATCTATATCATAGAATGTGGTAGATTAGTTATATTCTATCATTTTTATAGTAAAAAGGTTTGACATACTATTTTTCTACATGTCATATAGTCAGGTATTAAAGTGATTCCATGGAAATCCACTTGTTATTAGTTAAATAAATACTCAAAAAGGGGGAGAAATTCTTGAAAATCTATATTTCTGAGTAAGAAATAATAATGTCTTATAGTGGTAAATAGGTCTCAAAACAAGTGGTAAAACTATAAAGGGGTAATCTCAAAAGGATAATTTTTTTGTAAATTATTTAGAGAGGGGGAGTAGGCTGATAATGAAAAATTATAATTTAGTTGCCAAATAGTACATAGAATCAAGGTATAATATTTAATATGTTATTATTAAAAGGATTTATAAATAATGTTGGATTAATCTAAAGAGGGATTAAAATAAAATATATTTTTTAAAAATTGTAGAGACATAGGAAGTTGGATTATTGAGAAAAGGTACAAAACATTTAACAATAGATATAGTTTCCAAAACAAACCCAAGACATCCATATACCAAACACCCGAGCTAGACCATGATAGTGCCCAAGGTAAATTCTTGATCCCCCTTAGGCTGGAAACAAGCACCAAGTTTTGAAAAACAATATAGTGGGAATGATTTGGACCAAAAAATAAATAAAACTAGAATAAATAAAATTTAAATAAAAAATACCCTGATGCATCCATATATTGGATTCCTACACCAACCTAGATAATTAGAAAAAACAAGATATGAATCATTATAATATAAAATAAATCCCTTAACCTACCTTCAACTACTTCACACACAAAATTCCTAGATTTAATTTCTGAAATTTCAAATTTATGGAATACCATTGATAAAATAAAGGATGAAAAATGTCTATGATATCTTTGGGTGATCAATTTGGGAAATGTAAACAAAATAAAACAACCAACTAAACTCCATGTGACCCAATGTGTTTCCAATGAGTCTAAAAACAATAAACTCTCCATGAGTGATAAGAGTTGAATAAAAATTAGAATCTAAAAAAATCAGAAGGCCTAGCTCACTAGTATACAATCACTGAACCACAAATAATGATATCATCAAAGAAGAAATTAAAAACGAAAAAAAATACACAAAGAAAATTGTAAGGCCTACCTCACTAGGTTGAAGAAAATCTGAAACCCTCTTCAGAAACCCTAACTTAAATCAAACAGCAGATGTCAGACGAGATGTTTGAGAGGAAGTTGAGTGGTGTGATTTTAGGTTCGATTCACTTAGGAGGAGCGCTGAAAGTGGGTGGATTCTGAAAATATATTCTGATATCATGATGGGTTCACAAATGGTTAAGGTTGTTTAATTAGACTGAGATAATTTTATCAGCCCTTACAAATAAGCGTTGATAAAGATTTATTTTATCAACGCTTATTACTTAAGCATTGATAAAAGGTCTCTTTATCAGTGCCATTTTAGTACTGATAAAACCAATCTTTATTAGAGATAAAATTATAGCACTAATAAATGTTAATTTTATCAGTGCTTTTTTAGCTCTAATAAAACCTCATCTTTATCAGTGCAAAAAAGTGATGATAAAGATGCTTTTATCTGTGCTTATTAATTAAGCACTAATAAAGGATTTATAATAATAATTGTAAATAAAAAACTGTAAATATTTATATATAATTAATAAATATACATAAATGTAAATATAGTAAATATATTCCTTTTTAAATATATTTACTATAATTTTAAAATTATTAATTTATAATTATATATATATTTTTTTAAAAATATTTATATAATTATATATTTTTATATAATTATTAATATGTATATTTAATAAATATATATAAATATAGTAAATATATTCATTATTTATAAAAATTTATTATAAATTTAATAATAATTTCAATATATATAATTATTTATTTATAATTATATAAATAATTTTAAAAAATTATTTGTTCATAATTATAAATATATAATTATATAAATATAGTAAATGTACATTTATAAATATATTCATTTATAAATATTTCTTACAAATATATTTTTAACATTATTAATGAATATCTATTTTTAAGTGCAAGAATATATGCTAAAAATGAGTAAAATTGAATAAATTAAGAATAATCACACTTTAACAATATTGAAAAAATGGATAAGTTTTATGTGTGTTCATTTTATATAAAAATTCATTAATTACATATATGTGAAATCAATATAACATAGATTTGATCTATGTTAAATTGAAAAATCTAATGACATTCAATTATATGTCGAGTACTATGCAATTAGTCAATATTTTTAATTCATAATAATTTTTAATTATGAAACATTATTCAATTAATATATGACTATTTAATGTAAAGTGCATAAATATTTTTTAATAAAATATATATATATATACATTAATATATATCTATATATTTAATATATACAATTTAATAACATTAATTATCATAATTATCTAATTAATAAAATACTTAATAATGAATAATGTATAATCAATTTATTCATTTTTATCAATAATTATTTAATTAATAAAATTTGTAATATTTTTTTAATAAAGTCATTTTTTGTTTTTTATTTCTTTAATTATTGTAATTTATTTATTTGGACCTTTATCAGTGCTAAAAATGCATTGATGAAAGAAATATTTATCAACGTTAAAAATAAAGCGCTGATAAAGGGTACCGCTTATCAGCGCTACAAATAAAGAGCTGATAAAAGGTTAAATTTATTAGTGCTTTCCTTAGTGCTGATAAATATGCCATTTATCAACATTATTTTCTAGCGCTGCTAAATACCAATGCTATTAAATGAAGGTTTTGTAGTAGTGGTGACAGTGACCCCTCAGGTTCTAGGGAGACCTGACCCATGGGCATCTAGTTACTGGCTTGAGGTGGTGACATGAGTCTTTCATCTTGTCTGGACATCAACATTCCATATAGTGGTCCAGGAAGTGAGCCTTCTCCATAGATTTACGGGATGATGGTGGGGATTAGTAACCCAGTCATATGAAGAGGAGAGTCTTGCATGGTCAAAGTTTAGGCACCTTTTTAGGGTGGAGTTATCTCCAGCTATGTTGAGGTCTTTGCACATCAAAGAGCTTCTACAACTTAAGTAGGGTAGTATAACTGTGGATGAGTATCCATTGAGGTTCACTAATCTCTCTTGATACTAGATGGATATGGTGTGTGATTAGTTATTTCAGGATCAGACCTTCGAGTGAGGACTATGAAGGGATACTTGAGCCAATATGACACCTATATGCATTACTACCTATGATGGGGTGATGGAGAATGCTTTGGTGGTTAGAAGATTCCTAGTTGTACAGAAAAATATAGTTGGTATCAGCAGTGGGAATAGGGGAGCTGTGACTTTAGAAGTAGGTGAATAGTGATAGAAACCTGTAACTGGATGTGTAATATGTTTTAGGAGGTGATCCTAGGATAGAGGGTCTATGATTCAGGGCTCATATGATCGATCTAACCATCCTAGAGAGAGGTAGTGCAAATCTTGTGATTGTTGGAGACATCTTGCACGAGATTGTTCAAACTAACATGTAGTAGATAGAGAGACAATGAATGGGTCTCCTAAAAAGAGACAACAATAGGAGAAGGCAGGTTCATAGAGTATTGGATATAGAAGATGAGTTGGGAGAGAAGCTTGTGGTGGAAGACGTTATGTCTTGTTACAACCACCACCCCCAGGTGGTTCGTGCCAGGCTCAGGGAGCTGGAGGACAAGGGTAAGGGAAGCTATAGGCAGTCAGGGCATATGACCTAATGGATTTAAGGATGATATGTGGTATGATATATGTGTTTTCTATCTTAGTTTTAGTACTATTAAACATAGGTTTAAGTCATTCCTTTCTTTTCACTACTCTGGTTCGAGACTTAGAGATTATGGTTTAGACCTTAGCTTGAACCTTGTAGTTGGAGACTAATACTAGAGGAAACTCGATGGTCAAACACTTATGATGATGGTGTGACCTAAATCTTGGGGGTGCCAGTTTTTTTGGGATCTCTTTGTTGTATAAATGATTCCTTATGAAGTCATCTTTGATATGTACTGGTTATTTATAGCTCATGCCTAGATAGACTATTTTAGGTGAAGGATGTGGTGTGTCTGTAGTGATGAGAGGAGTTTTTCATTTCTGGATGAATAGGAAACCCAAGTGGAGTAGGATGGGCTCATGCGTAGGAGGGTGAAGCCAATTACACACCAGTTAGTTAGCATGAATCTTAGTGGAGTGGATGCTATGAGATTATAGTTTTCTATAGTGGTGTGAGAGTATAAGGACATATTTCTTGAGGATGTTCTAGGCTTACCTCTCCACTGAGTGATCGACTTCTATATTGACCTAAACCCTATTAGAACCCTGATATATGTTCCAACATATCGTATGGATTCTTTAGATCTTCACAATCTAAGGTTATTTTTGGAGGACTTATAGGGTAAGGGCTTTATCAGGCATAGTGTTTCAACCTAGGTAGTCCCATTGTTGTTCACCAAGAAGGAAGAAGTGAGCTTGAGGTTGTGTGTAGATTACCATCACCGAAAAAGGTTATCATGAAGAATAATTATCCACTATAATGTATTGATGGCAACTTTGAACATTTGAGAGTAGCATAATGGTTATCATAGATTGACCTCAAATCAGGCTATCACTAGTTGTGAGTACGGGATGAGGATATATCAAAGATAGCTTTTCAATTCCATTATGGTAACTATGAGTACCTGGTGATGTCTTCTGGAATGATGAATGCCCTAGAAGTGTTCATGGGACTCATGAACCAGGATTTTAAGCCTTTCTTAGATCGATTTGTGGTAGTATTCATTGATGATATCCTTGTGTACTCGACGTCCAAGGAGGAGCATGCGAGACACTTGGGAATGGTTCTAGACATACTCCAAGAGCACCAATTTATGGGAATATCATAAAGTTCCAGTTCTAAATTTAGGAGGCCCACATTATGGGATATGTTATCTTAGAAGACGGTGTAGGAGTGGACCCAGGGAAGGTTAAGGCAATGTTATCTTGGGAGTCACCCAAGAGCGTGATGGAGGTACGAAGCTTCCTTGGGTTGGTAGGATAATATTAGGGATTTGTAACTAATTTTTCTATGATATCATATCCCTTGACATCTTTGGCCTGCAAGGGGAAACCTTTTATATTGATGGAGGGGTACCAATAGAATTTTCTATGAGTTGAAAATATATTGATGAGCACTTCCATATTAATATTTTTAGAAGGGGGTTTCTAGTATGTAGTGTTCTGTGATGCATCATGTAATGGGATTGTCAGTTTTTTTATTTCGAGGAATGTGGTGATTGCCTATGGTTCACGTCAATTGAGAAAACATGAGTAGAACTATATGACCCGCGATCTGGAGCTAGTAGTGATAGTCTTCACACTGAAGATGTGGAGAAACTACCTTATGGGAGAGAATTTTATCATCTATTCTGACCACACGAGTCTCAAATATATATTCTCTCATAAGTATATTAACATGAGATAAAGGTGATGGATATAGTTCCTCCGGGAGTATGACTTAGAGTTTATTTATACTTTTGGGAAGGGGAATGTGGTAGAATATTATCACAACATCTGATCTTGTTCGCAGTTACTGAGCAAGGCATCATAATATTTTGACTCAATAAAGTTATACTTTGTGGATGGGGATTATGTTGCTTACCTCCAATATATGGTTGTTACCCCTCCACTTTTATAGTGATTCGGGGAGGAACAACTTGAGGATATCGACTGTGGGACCCTACGTACTTAGTATCCAATGGACAAGATCCTGATGGATTTTATAAAGGTGGGGAGCATGAAATTATTTTTAGAGGATAGATGATGATACTTGTTGAGATGATATAGGAGGTTTTAAGGGAGTATTCATATTGAAAAATCTATGCCAGGAAAGTTTCTACATGAACCATTATAAAATCCTCACTTGGATAGCCAGGGGTGTAGTCTGCTTTATAGGATTCGATTTGAATACTTATGGAGCACCCCAAACAAACTTATGGACCAAACTTGATGACCATTCTAAGTTGGAAATTATTTTACCCAAAATGGAAACTGAAAAAGTCTAAAATCCTGAATATTAATTTTTCCCAAACTGCATGGTGCGTTGAAAAGTTTACGAAACAGTCCTCCCACAAACTAAATTTGTTTGTGGTCTAAGGTGGTGAATTTAGGCCTCCCTCAAGCTAAAGTCGTTTTTGGCTAGAAAATATATAGAATTTACCTTGTGAGACTCCTTTGAATTCCAACCTAGAGAGGTTTATTGTGAAGCAATCTCATGAAGGCCCTCCATAAAGTAATCCCCTTGTAAAGAATAAAAATGGAAAATTCTATAAAAAATCCTTGATCATTTACGGTGATAGACATTATTGTATGACTTCCAACATAATTAAGAAATCCATATTTAGAAGCCCTCTTTATAGAGCCCCTTTATGAACCCCCTTTGCAGAATCCCCTTTACATAGCACCTTACAGAATTTCATTTATATAATCCTCTTTGCAGATCCCCTATGAAGCCAACCCTTGATCGTTTATGGTGTGAGGTTTCATTTTATTCCATCCCAAATAACAAAGAAATCACTATGTGGGTACCACCTCACAATGATCATATGCGGAAATCCCCTTTGTAGGAGCCTATATGTGAAAAATGTTATACAGATAGCCCTATACAGAAAATGATATGCATTTAGGCTTATACTAAAAATTATATGTGACCAGCCCTGTGTGAAAAAATTTATACGACCTTCCCTATATGGAAAATGCTATGTAGCCAACCCTTCACACCCATTGGTCCATACTACAGGGTTTGCAACCCCATACTCCCACTCAGAATCACTATTGGGATGCGGCCCTGACCCTCTGAGATGGTCCCTTCATTACCATCACTGACCTCCAAGAAAAATGAATAATTGCACCACAAACTTTTCAATACAGGATGAGTACATTTTCATTTATGACCTATAAAATCCTAACGTCCACCCTATAAATTACCATGTGTTAATATTCTCATAATGGTTCAAGAAATTAGATCATCCTACTAGGTGTAATCCCCAAAAAAACCTCTAATTCACCATGAGTCAAGATAATCCTCATGGTTCCATAAAATTGGGGATCCTCATAGGTCTATTCCCTAACCAAACCCTTAATTATCCATGTGTCGAGATACTCCTCATGGTTCGATAAAATTGATCATCCTCCTAGGTGTAAGCCCTGAACAAACCCTTAATTATCCATGAATTGAGATACTCTTTGTGGTTCCAAAATACTGGGCATCCTCCTAGGTGTAATCCCCAACCAAATATCTAAATTACAAAGAGTTTATATTCTCCTCATGGTTCTAAAAACACGGGCATCCTCCTTAGTGTAAGGCACAACCAAATCTCTAAATTACCATGATTTGAGATTCTCCTCATGGTTCCAAAAACATGGGAATACTCCTTATAGTGACACTAATTTTCTTACATTAATTTTACTTCATTTTAATGATAAGAAAAAAAAATTACACCATGAGGATCCAAAGCTTTAGTGTCTTGGGAAAACAATGACTATACATAACTTTTACAACATAGAACATAAAACATTTATTTAATTTCTTCTTATCTATCTTCTTATAGGCCCTTGGGTTCTCCTTAGTACATGTAATCAGATAAGGATATACATCAAAAAGGGTTTATCTAAAATCCTAATAATAGAATAATAACATGAGACAATACAACACGGGGTGAGCATAACCATTATAATCATAACATAGGTATATGATCATAAACATGATAGGAAGAATTAATAAAAAGATTGAAAAGTGGAAATGCATAAAAATGAAACCTTATGTCTTAGTGGTTAACGACCACACATAGTTGTGAATAAATCTAGAATCATGTTAATGCATATATCAATTTAACTCATGAGATTCATCACATTACCCAATGCATTAGAGTTCTGTATAATTTCAGGAGAAACCATCACATCATAACATTAACATTATCATACATGACACATAGAACACATATCAATATTGGAAATAAATAACCCATGGAAAATAATGTGTTTAATTTCATAAATTATACAATCATAAAATTTTGGTTCCCAAATTAAAGAGGGAATAACATACTTTATACAAGAACCCTCAACCTTGAGTGAGAAGTAAAAGGGTGCTTTTGAATGAAGTGTTCTTTTGGAAAACATTGTGTTTGACATAAACTCTAGTAGAAAACAATTATATCCAAAAAAGGTAATATAATTATTAATAAATGATTTTTAAGGAATAAACATTATGAAAATGGAGTGATTGAGGTAAAACCTGAAGAAAGAAAGTTGGGTTTGAGAATTCCCCTTAACCTGTATCCAAACGCTTTATTCAATTTAATGTCCTGTATAATGACATTAGATTCATTAATTAACAATTCTAGAACCTTTTATACATGAATATGGTTCATTATGGTTTCATTAACTTTTTTATGGGCCTTTGTATGAGTTATAGTGTTTAAATTCATTGTTTGAGAGTGTTCTTTTTCTTAGTTTTCCTAAACGGTTCACTTGTATTCATGAATGGAAGTTTGTATAAACCATGGATAAACTTCCATAATTGATATTAAATGTCATTAATGATATTAAATATGTTTAAATGATCAATTAATGAATTATTTTATATACCATGATGATGAATCATTAGGTAAAAGTTAATGATGATCGTTTTAGGTTACTTTCGGTTGTTTTTTGATCACAACGAACATGTTTTGTTTTTTCATTTCGTATTATATATAAAAGTTGTTTACAGAATATAAAAGGGGGTAAAGAATACGTATTAAAATAATTTTTCATCCATTTAATTTTTTTATTTACATCCTTGAAGGAGTTGAAGGAAAATGAAGGTACATCACCCACGTTGATGGTAAATTGACACATCCCCGACAATGATTTAATTTTAAAAAATAAGAGAGAGAGAGAGGGAGGAGTTTAATTAATAATGTTTCATTAACATGATATCATACTATTATATCAATAATATTGGAGTTAGAATGAAATTTAGATAATAAAAGTTGATGATAAGATAAGAAAAGAAATGAATTTTGAAAGGGAATTGAAAGAAAAGAGAGAAAGGAATTACCTCTTGAATTCTCCTCTTGGGATCCTCTTAAATAAACCTAGGCTTAGTCTTTTGATGATAAAAAAGCTCATGGACCTAGGTAAGGGGATAGGGAAGAGATTTGGGTAGAATTTGGAAAAG
Source organism: Viscum album (assembly GCA_963277665.1). Classification (NCBI taxonomy): domain Eukaryota; kingdom Viridiplantae; phylum Streptophyta; class Magnoliopsida; order Santalales; family Viscaceae; genus Viscum; species Viscum album. The sequence continues at coordinate 451,067 of OY728125.1, forward strand.
TCTTGAATTTTGAGAGGTGTGAGGAAATGAGGTTGTGAAGGGTGGTATTTATAATTGAGGGGAGATGAGTTTTCTCAATATTATAATCATTAGTTTATTATTTTGACTCTCTACTATGAATTAGTTGAGAATTATCACCAAAAATATTAAAATAGTTAAGGATGGTTTGATATTATGGGCATTCATCAGCATTACATCAACTATGAACTAATAAATACATGTATTTAACATTTATCGTAAATTATCGTATTATACTATTCATTAAAAATTCAAGTATTTTAGAAAAATCTAAAAAATCCATCCTAACCATTTTTTGATGTGTATAATTCCAAATTGATCTCTATTTTATTAAAATAGTCTTCAAAATATGAATAATTTTAATTTTAATTAAAATCATCATTTACATGGAAAATACATATTTTAAAATTGTAACTAATTGTATAACACTTTAAAAAATTAATTAAGGTCTCATAAAAATATCATAAAACCATAATAAATAAAAATATTAATTTATGAATAAATTTTATAAAAATATATTTTATTTTAAAATATTAAATTATTTATAAAATTGTAATTAAATATTTACGACTTATAAAAATACCAATACTTAATCAATAATTTTTAAAATATTCACTTACTTATTATATGATATAATTACATCATATTACCATTTATAAGATGCATAAATTTTATTTTTACTTTCATGGGTGATTTCACTCTTCATTTGACCATTTTACTATTCATAAGGGTCATATTACTATTCTTAAGGTCAAGTTACTATTTCATCAGTATGGGTTCCTTAACTTCTAGAAATACTTCTTATTTTATTAATCCTAATTTATAAGTATTTTATTACGGTGTCTAAGTGATTTTATGTGATTTATACTATATAACATTACTATAAGAAGGGATAAATTGCATTGATAAAAGTTGGGGTCGTTACATTCTTCCCCCATTTTGAAATTTCACCCTCAAAATTTTGTTTTACAAAAACATGTGAGGGTAATTCTCCTTCATCGAATCCTTCAGTTCGCAAGTTGCTTATTTATACTTATGGTTCCTCCACAAAATTGTGAAAAGTTGGGTTTTCTTGTTGCGTAGAACCTTATCTCTCCAACCCATAATTTTTACTTGATGCCACTCATAAGAGAGATCATCTTCGAGCTGTATTATAGACATTTAAAACATTGGTTCATACAATTACATAAATACAAATCATTACATACATTCAAAAACATCAATGTTACTTTATTGTTTAATCCTAACTCAAATCGTGCTGTTGAAGAAAAAACCACCCATGCTCGAGAAAAAGAACACACCTGTATAAGAAATAAATTCTTATGTTAGTAATAATCTTATGAAATAAATTAACATAAAATGTTAATTTTACTTCAGTTATAGTCAATTTTAAATAAAAAGATGCACTTGGAGTCATATTGATGACACCTTTCATTGAATTGAGTTGCATATGATTTGTACACATCAAAAATGACTTATGGATCTTTTTTATAAAGTATCAAAACAATATGAATGTTTTTGTTCAGTTTTGAGTAGGTCAGTTTGTTTTTTTACTAAAATTGATGTTAATTTTAAATAAAGACACAGTTAGAGTCATACCGGTGACACCATGCATCAGACTGAGGTGCGGCTGGTTCCTACACGTTGAAAATCGCATATGGATTGGTTTCTTAAAGTAACAAAACAATGTGAATATGTTCGCTCGGTTTTGAGCATTTCACTTCTATTTTTTTCACTAAAATGTCATTTTAAACATAAAACACACACTTTGAATCATAAAAATCATATCATGTATCATTTTTACATGAGACCAATTCTTCTACATAAAAATGATTTATAAATTGATTCCAAAAATTATCAATAAAATACGAGCGCATTTGCTCCGTTTTCACTGAGTAAAACTTTTTAAAGTCAAATGTCAATTATAAACTGATAACATACACATTGATTCAGTTTTATTTTTTACTGTAATTAATGTGAATTTAAAATAGAATGAAGTAATTGGAGTCATACCAGTCACATCATGTGTCAGATTGGGGTTTGGCTGATTCATACACATCCAAAAGTCTCAAAACAATCATAAATTTCAATATTACCATGATTTCTATTGACTTTGTCAAATTTCCCACACTGCATGAGCAAATTCGAACAAACCACATAAAATTGGACAAAATAATCCACCTATAATTATTATGATTAATACTAAAAATAAATAAATTAAACATAAATATTAAATAATACAATAATTCTATGGAAAAATATTTTACTGTGTAAATATAAATATTACCTTTGTGATTGAGTAGTGGAGGAAATTTGAAGGAAAATGATAAATTTCAACACTGAAAGGGTGAATGGTTTTGAGGGAGTAGAAGTATCTGAAGGTTTTGGTGTAGAAATACATGAAAGATGGACAGAACGCCCCAACTCGAATAAAAGAATCCACATGTATTAGAAAACAATTATTATGTGAGAAATACTAAAAAAATAAATTAAACACAAATATGAAATAATAAATTAATTAAATGGACAATGATTTTACTTTGTAAATATCAAGATTACCTCTATAATTGAGTAGAGGTAGCATCATTTCTATTACTACAAAGCCAATTGAGGTAACTTTAAAGAAAGTAATAAATGGACCACTGCATGGGGGAAAAGTTTTTCAGGGATAAGAAACATGAAATTTGGATAAAGCACCCAAACTTGATCAAAAGAATCCATATGTATAAGAAATAAATTATTATGTGAGTGTTGACACCCCGTTCCGTCACAAAATCTAACAATTGAAAAAGGGAAATACCTAAGTACAAAGTGATTCATCCTTTGAAAAAACATAAAAAATAAACAAAGGAATGGACAAGGATAAGTTTCAACTTGGGTCACGCAAGTTCCACCAAGGTCGCGCAAGTATACTTGCGCGCCACGTAGGTGACCTGCGTGCCACACAAGTGACTTGTGCACCCTCTTCGAATTTTGCACAGGGTCTTCTCCAGCCTATAAATACCCCCGATGGGCCCCCCATTTCAGGATGAAAAATTCCAGAAACTCAGATTTGAGCTCCCGGTGCCCTAGTCTCTTCTCAAAGCTTCCTAACACTTCTAAGGTAGTTTATTACCTAGAACGGAAGATCTAAAGAGGGTGAGTAAGTCCTAAGTATTGAAACTCATTAACACTTGCGCACCTAAGTGGCCATCCCTTAAGGGAAATGGCCACACTTGCGCTCTGCCTTAACCCTTCCATAGAACTTGCGCGCCCCTCTTCTGGAAGCCTCTTGGGATAATACTAAGGGCTTGAGCCAAGTCTCGCCCAAGTATTACCCTAATGGTTAACCCTCTCGCAAGTACCCATGTGTCACGCAAGTATACTTGCGTGACCAGGACTTGTGCGCCCACGCAGGACTTGCGCACCACCTTTTCTTTGGGTGCCCCTCCAGCCTATTTTACCTATTTTATTCCTATCCACCTATCCTCTTCAAGATTAAGCCTTCAGAACTCTCTCCAAATCCATTCATGGCATGATTTACTTGTTGGATTCCTTATATGAAAGTAATTATGTGGAACATATCTTAAAACCTAGTAATTTACATATCTTCATGTCACTAAGGGCAGGGATTTCATTCATTCAACCTCATCCTTTAAGATGAGAGAAACCTTAACCAGAGACTCCTTTTCAGGACTAATCCCCAGTCATGATTCCTCTAATATGGGCCTCCTTTTGAGGAGTAAGTCCCAAGTCCCCTTAATTCTGGGCCTCCTTTTCAGGATTAATCCCCAGTCACAATTCTTCAAATCTAGGCATCCTCTTCAGGAATAAGCCCCACTCATAAATTCCATTTAACTTAGGCCTCCTTCTCAGGGATAAGCCCTAAGTCTCAAGTCCCCTAACCTGGGCCTCCTATTCAAAAGTAAGCCCCAGTCTTCAAATTCCCTTAACCTGGGCCTCCTTTTCAGGAGTAAGCCCCAGTCTTTAAGTTCCCTTAATTTTGGGCATCCTCCTCAGGAGTAAGCCCCAACCATAATTCTTTTAATATGGACATCCTCTTTAGGAGCAATACCCAAGTTCCCGAATATGGGCATCCTTCTTGGGAGTAATCCCCAACCACAATTCTTTTAACCTGGGTCTCCTCCTTAGGAGCAAGCCCAAGTTCTCAAAACCTATAACATGGGCCTCCTCCTTAGGAATAAGCCCCAGTTCTGAAAACCTTTAACCTGGGCCTCCTCCTTAGGAATAAGCCCCACTTCTCAAAACCTTTAACCTGGGCCTCCTCCTTAGGAATAAGCCCCATTCATAATTTATCTTAACTAGTCATAAATTTACTTTTGAATTGGGATTCCTTCTCAGGAGTAAAACCCAATCATAAGTCCCCTCTTAATTTGGGCATTCTCCTCAGGAATAAGCCCCAAGTTAGAGTATTCAAATCTCCATAAAGCACATATCCCTTTATGGACCTTGTTCCCAGGTTTCTTCCCTGAAGTAAATCCCAATATTCATCTATATGGCCAGTCATACATACATAATCCCCACTCATTTATTATATTTGCATCTTTTATGGAACAATTGTCTGGTTTTACCAATACCTCTTGTTTCTCGCACCGAGTATGACTCAGGTGAACTTAGAGTGTAAAAGTAATTATGACATCTTTCTTTGAGCCATCAATCATGCATAAACCTCATACTTCTTTACTCGAACTACATGAGTTCTGGTTCCTTTTCCAAAAGAAAGGATACGTAGGTAGCCCATATCTGGGTACGATCCCAAATATGAAATAATTCATGTACTTCTGAATGACAATAAACTTCAAGTGCCCCAATGAGTGTCTTTAAAACCAGTATGGTTATCATAATAACCAATAGATTTCTATATAATGTGTCGAAGGATACCATTGACCAAGAATCTCTAACAAATACAGATGATTCTATATCGATGAAGAACCTCGAATACATATAAAAGATTCTCTAAATCTCATACATACTAATTATTGATTGTCAGATCTAAATGAAAACCCATTTTTATACTTGGTAATGTAATAAGTATTCACAAACATACCTTAAATCTACAAAGAGAGTCCCAGAGTAGAAAATAATTCCCCCCAAAAGGGTGTGATGAGTCCGACCTCCCATCCTCTCGACCAATGAAAATTCTTAAGCATCATCAGTTCACAACTAATGAGCATCTACCTTTGAAAAGTAGGTCCAAATGGATTTGGAATCATTGGCTGTTTCCGGCTATACGAACAAACCCGTTAGAAATCGCTTGGAATATTTGAACCTTAAATCAATGAGGTCATCCCCATTTTTAGAGGAAACAAAAAATGGTGAACCCGATGTGAATCATTAACCAAGTTAAAATGATGTTTTACTTATTTGTTAGGCCCCTATTTAAACTCAATGAGAGGGCCAACAAAGAAATCCATAACATATGTGCTCATCCAAAAGATGTAGCAGCCGAACTTATCTTGATCATGATTTTTATATCAAACAGGCACTCTTTTCCAAGATCTTCTGAATTACAAGAATGGATTTTCTTAATTTCACATCTGTGAATGCATATACTGTGAAAACCTCTGCTGTGAATGCATCAGCTGCTACTCCTATTGGATCATCGTCTGCTCTGAGGACGACATCACCTACTCAGTGTATTCAACACTGGGTATCAAATGCTCTGGTTAAGTAGTACCATCAACACAGTACCATTACAACTCTAGAGGCTACTCGACAAGCCCTCCAAGTGAATAACTCACCCTGGTCATCCGGACAATGATGACCAGCGATCAAGAAGCAGGCAGTGCTAACTACCGTCTCCAACCGTTTCGGGTCGTTATCCCTAGAACGCAATGACCATTCCCACCCGTTTTCTGGGGAGGTTAATGAGCAGGTCCCTCAGGTCCTTAACTCAAAGATACAAGAGTCCTTCCTGAGGGCTCCCACCAACAATCGCCGCCAGACTCGTGCAGCAGTACACCCTCAACATGATTAGGGTGTCGTCTCTAGGCGTTTGGCTCAGGTTCCTCGAAGCCGAGAAGACAAGACAAACCACCAGAGGCGATGACCAGTTAACAGTGATCAGGTTCTCATCTCTGCCGTTTCTGGATAAGTCCACCAACCTAACTTGGTGGCAAGCAACGAGCGGGCACACAAACCCGTCCGTTTTAATTCCGCTGTCCAGCAGATTCTTCTGGAAACAGTGTGCCAATCCCGCCAGGCAATTCCAGTGGAGTACTATAGATAGGAACATACACCTATTTATAAGTCATCAGCTAGTCAGCAGGCTCGTCTGACTACATACGATGAATCCCACCAACCCAATGTGTTGAAAAATGCTAAACAGACACATACACCTACTTACACTCATCAGTCCTGCCAGCAGCCTCGTCTTTCAGTATTGAAGGAAGTTCATCAACCACGTTCGGTGGAGTGCAATCAGCAGGCACATACACCTGCTAGTATTGATCAAGTCTACCAGTGGAGTGAAACATCAACAGTTCACTCCGAAACAGACACACGCCCCTGTTCCAGTCCAAGAGGGTTGTGGGGCATACTCCCCCATATCATACGGACAACCAAGTCAGGAACATACACCTGATTTGAGCGGAGATAGTCAGCCTAACCTGATCCTTTCTCCTAAGCAAGCACATACACCTGCCCATAATGACCACATTCATCAACAAGTGGTTCCTAAAGTGAGTAAGAAGGAATCTAAGAAGAATACCCACCCAACACAGTCAAGGAATCAAGGTACAATCTGTAATAAGGCCTTACTCGATGCTGGAGTTCTTGATGCACTTGGACAATTATCTATTGCAACTCAAGATTCTACTCTCTCAGTTCCCAATAGTTGGAACATTAATTCTGAAGGTATGCACCAGATAATTCCTCATGAAGGCTTGCTTCATGAAAATTCGGTCAATCTCGAAGTTTCATCTTCAGATGAGAGCCAGAAGAACCCTCTGTGTGGCCAGAAGACCAAGGAGAAAAATATTTCATCTTTTGCTGTAACCCACCATGGTGGTCCTCCCCATGATGATGAATTTAGCTACGAAAGTCCTCTCCGCAGTAATAATGCACAATGCTTGGAAAATTCTCCAATGGACAATGTAGTGACGAGAAAGACCTCTTATCATGAGGCACTTGAAAATGTGAATCCAATCATTTTTGATGCTTTACCAATAGCAGGTGAAATAATTTCTCAATCAAAACATAGCCCAGGGTGTAGTTCATTCACCAAACCACCCCTAAGTCATGAATCTTCTAATTTGATCAGTGAATTCTCTACCAATCTTGTTAAATCCGATGAAGCAACAAGGAAGTACCAGCTTTGGTCTAATCAGGTAGAAGAATCTACATTGAATGATAAAGAGGAAGTAATGAATATGAGAAAACAACTGGTGAAAGGTGAAGTGCCAGTTATGTTTTGGCCTTTGGCTGATTCTCAGGATGACATTTCAGAGATGTTGATGGAAGATGGAATTCAGGATATTTGTCTTAATATATGGAAAACTCTTTGTCAGTTGAAAAAGAAAATATTATCTTATGATGAATATGAAAATCATATCAAGATAATATAAGGGTTACAATGCCAAATTGACTTGGCCTCTCTCTCAGTTTCTCGATATCCGAAGGTTGAAAAGTAGCAGAGAGCCCTTCAGCGTTCATGCCTTGGTGCACTAAGAAGATTGTGCCAATTAATTGCCAATTCCCCATCTGGTATTCATATCAGGGTATGGGGTGTTCATGGAGCACTAAATTTCACTGTACTCTCTAGTCAGCAAAGCCCGCCAAAAATGGTCTCATGCAAAGTTATTGCCCATGGTCGTCCACAACCAATTTTCTTTGTTTGTAATCAAAGGCTCGCTCAAGTACATGCCTCAACTAGTTCTTCTCAAAATTAGGAATAAAAAGAACAAGTTGTTGAATTACTCCCGCATCAAGAAAACGAGAATATTGAACATGCCTCTTGTTTGGAGCAAGCACATCATCAAGTTACATAAGTGTCAGAAATCATCCAATGGTCTTTTGAGCCGGGTGATAAGAGTAGATGTAGGTTGATGCATTCAGATAATTTCCGTACTAAAGTCCGCAAGATCAGGAGAGATTTCAAGAAGGTCTCAGATATAGCATGTCAAGAACCACCCCATCTTTCCAGACTGGGGACTCTTTTAACCCAACCCTCAGAATCAACAAATAGGATTCGAGGAGTTGAGCAAAGACAACAGGAATAGCCACAGTCCATAAGACTGGGGACTTTTTCAAATCCTCAATATCTCCCTCAGAGAAAGTCAGTATTCTATTGATTAGGGAAGAAGCCTCAAGAGGAATGAAGAGACAAATTATCAAGAGATTCCCTCCAAATTATGGTTTGTTAAGAAATTCATGAGGAATAAAATCAGCAAAAGGTAGTGTCTCAACAAGGAAATAGAAGAAGAAAATATTTCAGAAATGCCGGTAGAAGAAATTCAATGCATTATGCATCAATCAATGTCAACAATGTCGTTGTTACTGATCCACCAGATGAGGTTCACTCAGAGGGGTCAGATGAGGAAGTTCTTGCTCAAGAGTTTGTATGCACAGACACAAATGAAGAAGGTGTGCGTAGACGAAATCAAAGGCTTACCCAAAATTTAGGTAATCCTTCAAGTAACCCACTTCCCCCTATCTGAAGGGGATCTAATAAGGGGAAAGGAAATAATCAAGTTACATACCCTTCCTCTGGAGAAGTCCAATCACTCTCATTAGTGAAAATATTTTCACAAAAAGAGGAAGAAATAAAGGATTTGGGGAGGTTGAATGCAGAACTACTTCAGGGTAGTCTTCCTCCCAAACGTGCTGGAGTCAGTCAGCCAAGGGAATTTGTTGTGGCTACTGAGATGGATCAAGAATATCCTCCTCTACTAGTACACCCTCACATGTCTAATCTTACGGGTCAAGTGCTCCAACAATTGGAGGTGCGACCATCAGTTGCATCACCATCCACCACATCTTTCCAATATCCAGTTATTGCATCAGCTTAGGTCCAAGCTCAACCGGATGTTTCTGAAAAGTTAATAACTACTATTGAGTCATTAACAACTCTATTGGAAGCTATGGAGGGAAAGCGTGCTCAAATTCAACCAGAAAAGTGATCTTACCCTGAATGGGTTGATGCAATTCCTCCCCCATCAAATTTTTCAAGTACCACATTCCCAATCATTAATGGCTCGGGAGACCTAGAGCAACACTTAACACATTTTGTTTCTCGTTGCGATCCTATGATGGGAAACCCTCAGCATCAAGAAGCAGTTAAGCTCAGGTGTTTTGTACAATCATTACAAGGGCATGCCTTTTTCTGGTACACAAGCTTGCAATCTCGGTCAATTACTGGATAGGAGGATCTCCACCAACGATTACTTCTTCAATTCAGCTCAACTTTTCCAAAGACAACAATTTTTGATGTTACAAACTGTAAGCAAAGGTAAAATGAAAGGGTTTTGGATTTCATTTCTCACTAGAAGGGATTAACATATTCCCTGAGCTTAGCGCTCCCTCAAGAGGAATTTTTGCCAATCTATGTGGAAAATTTGTGTGATGAATTGTGCACGCCATTGATCCCTGTGAAATACACATGAGGGTTTCGAGACCTTACTTCAATCACTTAACAGATTGAAGACTCTCTTATGAAGACTAAGGATAAAGCTCATGTAATTCCATCAGCTCCAGGAAGGAGAACGGGTAAATCAGAAACCGGTACAGTTATGCTTAAACAAGCACCTGTACCTTCTTCTACTTCAAGGCCTTCATCTTCTCGAAGGGATTCACCTCCTGAGCATCAACCACAGAGTCCTTTTCGTCAAGATGATCAAAGAGATCAAAGATGAAAACAATTTGAGGATTTGAAGAGAAAAGTTTAATCTTTCCGAAATGAACACGTTCCTGGTTACTTCATTTCGGCTCTGGAAAATAATTTGGTTCAATTGCCAAGGCCCAAGAGGCCAAACAAGGAAGGAGTTGAAGACCATCCCAATTATTGTCCGTTTCATCAGATTTTGGGGAATCCCATTTAGGAGTGTTTTGTCTTCAAGGACCTCCTACAGAAAATGGTCAACTTGGGACAAGTCAAATTAAAAGGTTCTTAAGCTCAGGTAGCATGTGTTACTGTTAAAGATCCAGAGGTGGAAGGTGAGTGGAAAACATTCAAGAACAAAAATGCACAAAAATATGATGATTGGATGGTCAAAAAAATGATCAACTGAACTCATGCTATTTTGCGAACACAATTGAATAAACCAATTGTGTCTTCTGCCATGAATGCCACAGCAAAAACCTCTTCATCAGAGGGAAAATCCTGATAGAAGTGGCATAATTCAAAGAAAGAGGAAAAATCAGAAGAAGATGAAATCGTGTCAAAGCCTAAGTTGTCTTTGACTCTGGAAGATTTTATGCCATCTACTTCGAAGACATGGGCACCGTCCCACCAAACGACATAGCCTAAACTAGCTAATCAGGTAGAGTCTTCATCAGACGAAGAGTTGATATTTGGTTATATTAACATGATTCACTTAACAGATCTATATTCTAGTCGCAGTTTCGATTTTGATGAGCCTGAATTCCCTGTATCAAATAGAGGAATCAGAGGGAGTTCTAGAGGCTCAGGGTACAGGGGAAGATGTGGATCTTTTAGAGGCCACTATTCCAATTCTACCCCTGATAGAACTTTGTATGCAGCAGAAACTCGTGGCAGATCCCTTCAACGAGCTCAATAAGAACAAGTAAGCTCTTCTAAACAAGGAAAATTCAGTCCTGGCACAGTTATTCTAGAAGATCGGTTGGAGGTTCCACCTTCTTCCTCTCAGAAATTAAATAGAACTAATCGGTCTAATCTTCCAAAGCCAGGAGTATTACCAACTCCCATTCCGGTACAACATGCATCAACTTCCAAAACATAAACTTCGAAGGCACCTACAAAACCACATGTTCCTATTGGGAAATGCAGACCTTTGGATCAAAAGTATGATGTATTGAAACACTTGGCCCAAGTACCGGCCAAGTTATCAATTCTGGATGCCTTGAATTTATCAAAGGATCTTCAGGAGGCACTCATCGAGGCTTTGTCAAGTCCTCAGGAGTTTGAAACTGAAATTGTTGTGGCTGAAGCCTACCATGTAGAGAATAATCCTGCTGAATGCCATGCAGTGATATATTTTACAGATGAAGATGAAGATGAAGATGATGTCATGCATGGACATATCAGACCTTTATACCTATCTGTAAAGGTCAATGGTGTAGACGTCCAAAGAGTCTTCATTTATAATGGTTCTGAAGTCAACCTCATCCCCATTCGTACACTTCATCGAGTGGGCCTCACCGAATCTGATTTATCTCCTTCTACTTTGATGTTACAAGGATATGATAAAAATGAACAAGAACCACTGGGTGAGATTACACTCAGAACTGAGTTTGGAGATCTTGTATCCAATTCATATTTCATGTTTGTTGATCAAGACTCAGCCTTCAACATCTTGCTTGGTAGACCCTGACTACATCGGTATGTGGCTATCCCTTCATCATACCATAAATGTCTCAAATATTGTTTTGATGGTCAAATTGGGACATTGTATGGTGATAAGTCCCTTTTCATGAAATTTGAATCTCAATACATTGTGGCGGAATTCTATCACATGAAGAGAAAGTATAAATCCACAACAAGGGAGATTACCAAAGTTAATGCTCCCTATGGTTTGGAAAAGATTCCAGTAAACCCATTTACACATGTGAGTACAGATTATGTATTTCCTATCAGTCAAATTGACAGGATAGACCCAAATCAAAATACTCTTATGGAAACCTCCATAATGTCAATTACGGCACTCAATCCAGACAACCTGGGAGAAATTGGTGATTCACAAAGCAATGATGAAGGCTCAAATGGAGATATCTTCATTTCGTCTTCTAAAATATAACAAGTCTATACTTCGCCAATCAGGCCAGAAAGAGTTATAGCAATGTCAAAGGTGAACGATGATGTCGATTCTCAATCCATTATTTCCTCTATATTACCCAAGGAAGACCCTTCATCATCAATCAGGTCGGAAATGGAAGCTTCTTCTTCAAGATGTTCAAATTTTAACATTTCTTCTGATTATGGAAATTCTGCTTCTTCATCCAATATGAAAGTAGAAATAGATGAAATAACACATGTTGAATAAGAAGAGGAAGACCTTAGGGATTCTCCTCCATCATTTGAAGAGGGTATCTCTACCACCGTGGATGAAATCAGAGAAATAAATCTGGGTACAAAAGAAGATCCACACCCCACTTTAATTAGTTCGGACGTGACTCTTGAAGAGAAAGAGATGTATATTTCATTTTTAAAGAAAAATCAAGATATATTTGCTTGGAACTATATAGAGATTCCAGGGATTGATCCTGATGTTTCCACTCATCATTTGGGTTTTCCAGAAAAACATCGAGGATTCAAACAAGCCGTTAGAAGAACACACCCAACCTATGCTTCCAAAATTGAAGCTGAAGTGGATAAGCTTATCAAATCTAACTTCATGAGAGAAGTTCAATATCTGAAATGGTTGGATAATATTTTCCCAGTGAAAAAGATGAATGGACAAATTAGAGTTTGCATTGATTTCAGAGATCTTAATCGGCATTGTCCTAAGGATTATTTTCCAGTTCTGATTACAGAACTCTTGATTGATGCAACAGCTGGCTATGAATCACTTCCCTTCATGGATGGATATTATGGATATAATCAAATCTGAATGGCTCCAAAAGATGAAGAATCTACAGCCTTCAGAGCTCCTCAGGGTGTGTTTTTCTATTGGGTAATGCCCTTTGGCCTGAAGAATGTAGGCACAACATATCAGCGTGCCATGCATTGTATCTTCAAACCCTTTCTAGGAAAGTTTGTTGAATGTTATGTGGATGATTTTTTGGTTAAATCCAAACAACGTTCTAATCACTTGGATGATTTGGAAATCATATTCCACTAACTTTGGCAACATAATTTTAAGATGAACCCCTTAAAATGTGCTTTTGGGGTAACCTCAGGAAAATTTCTCGGCTTTGTTGTACGCCATCGCGGTATCGAGTTCAATCCTGAGAAGAAAAAGTCAATACATGGTATGTCACCTCCTCGAAATTCAAATTAATTGAGAGGACTTCAAGTACACTTGGCCTATATTCAGCGTTTCATCGCCAATTTGGCAGGAAAAAGTTTACCCTTCACCAAATTGATGAAGAAGGGAGTCACTTATCAGTGGACTGAAGAATGTCAAGAAGCATTTGATATTCTCAAGAAGTATCTCTCGAGTCCACTGGTGTTAATGCCACCTATTTAAGGAAGACCACTTATCTTTTATGTGACAACTCTAGTGTGATCAGTGGGTTCCTTTCTTGCTCAGAAGAATGATGCTGAGAATGAAAACAGTCTCTACTATCTCAGTCGGACTATGCTTGAAGTAGAAACCTGATACTGAAATATTGAGAAGTGCTGCCTAGAATTAATCGTTGCAGTTCAGAAGTTGAGGCACTACCTGCAACATTACGAGGTCCAATTGGTATCTCGCAATTACCTGCTCAAATTAATCCTTAGTCTTCCAATGCTTACAGGACGTCTGGAAAGGTGGGCAGTTATTTTTCAGCAATTTCATATTCAATATGTGTCTCAAAAGGCAATAAAGGGCCAAGATCTGTCTGATTTCCTTGCTGAACATCCTTCAGTAGAAGATACATCTTCAGATATTGAACTTCCTGATGAGGAAGTATTCTTTATTCAAGATAGTCTTCAAACATGGAAAATATAGTTGATGGTGCTTCCAGAAGTCCAATAGAGAGGAAAATGGAAGATCCTAAGTTCAACATAATTGGGTTAGGAGTTGTACTCATTTCCCCAGAAAAGGCAGTTCTACCTTATTCTTTCTCATTATTGGGAGGCAGTACAAATAATGAAGTGGAATACCAAGCTCTTATCGTAGGATTGGAATTGGCACTTCAAGCACAAGTGAATCACTTAAAGGTGAAAGGTGATTTAGACCTGGTAATCAAACAAGTTAATGAGGATTACACAATCAGAAAATAAGAACTAATCCATTTGTATGATTATGTCAGAGAGTTAATGGTAGAGTTTCCTTCGGAACTGACATTTTCTTATGTCCCGAGATCACAAAATGCCCAAGCTGATGCATTGGCTAATATAGCTACAGCTCTGGCAGATCCAAATCGGGATGAGACAACCTTCAGTATTGCCCACCGTCGTACAATTTCACCTTATGTTCAAATCAGAACAGAGGAAATCAATGAAATTAGTCCCATTCTTGAATCATATGGTCATACTATAGGATGAATGACACCTATCCAGGAATACCTTCAAAATGGAACACTTCCACCTGATAGAGCTGGGAAAGAAAAAGTTCAAAGACGTGTGGTCAATTTCACTCTTTATGATAGCCCAAATCACCTAGAGAAAATTCTCTACCAAATAGGTTTTGATGGAATTCTCTTCAGATGTATTGATGTTGAATAGACAATGATTGTCATGAAAGAAGTGCATGCAGGAGTCTGTGGTGCCCATCAGTTTGGACACAGACTATCTGATCAAATTCGAAGGCTTGGATACTTTTGGCCTTCAACGATACAAGATTGTGTTGATTTCACAAAGAAGTGTCATTCATTCCAAGTACATGCTAAATTCATTCATCAACCCCCAGATTTTCTTCATACAGCTAAATACTCGTGGTCATTTTCCACATGGGGAATGGATGTATTGGGACCTTATCCTTCAGCTACATCCAAGTAGTTTAAGTACATTCTTACTGCTACCGACTTCTTTTCCAAATGGGGAGAGGAAATACCCCTCAAAGAAGTCAGTTCTAAATTCATTATTATCTTAATCAAGTCTAACATCATTACCATATTTGGTGTCCCTCATACCATACTGATGGACAATGACACCAAATTCTGTTCATCTGAGGTGAGGAAGTTCTATCAATAATACAACATCAAATCCAATCATTCATCTCAATATCATGAAACGGATAATGGCCAGATAGAATCTTTCAACAGGACACTTTCAAACATACTGGAAAAGATGGTGTATAAAGATAATAAATCATGGCCTAATAAACTCTTTCATGCTTTATGGGCTTATCGGACCACCACCCGCACTGCAACGTGGTCAACTCCATATTCATTAGTATATGGAATAGAAGAGGTCTTTCCTATTTAGGTTCAATTAACCTCACTCATAGTATCCATTTGTGATCAATAATCTACAGATGAACAATCTCAAAAGCGATTGGATGAATTGGAATGGTTATATGAGAAAAGGTTGTGTACCCTACACCACTTGGAAGTCTATCAAAATCGAATAGCATGAGCTTTCAACAAAAAGGTTCGTCTTCGTTCATTCATTCAGGGAGAATTGGTATTGATTCTCAGAACTCCAATGATACCAGGAAATAATCCTCCCAAGCTTGAACCAAAATGTGAAGGAACTTATTCAATACATAAGGTCTACTCCAATAGAGCTTATTCTTTAATCTCAATGGATGGAGAACTCATCACTACTACAACCAATGCCAGATTTTTGAAGAATTATTTTGTATAAACACAAAATACACTAATCAACGGTCCATGCATATGACCTTAAACTATTTGCATCCTTATAGTCCAACATGACGCTAAACTTTATCATCCCTTACGTCCAACATGACGTTAAACTATGATTACGTCCAACATGACGTTAAAATGTGATATCGTTCAGTAAGACGTTAAATTACAGCATCAAAAGTCCAAGCATATGACCTTAAACTATTTTCACCCATGTCCAACATGATGTTAAACTGTGTCGGCCTAACTACATGACACTAAACTGTACAGAAGTCCCTTATGTCTAGTAAAACATTAAACTGCATAATCTCTGGTCCAAGAATATGACCTTAAACTGTTCTCACCATCGTCCAACATAACGTTAAACAGTGAAAAAAGTCCCTAATACATCCAATATGATGTTAAACTGTGTCCTTTTTTGTCCTCATTGCAAGACATTAAACTGTACAGTCCCCTTTTCATCCAACATGACATTAAACTGTATTGTCCCCATCATCTTAGCTATAGGACGCTAAACTGTATAGCACCCTTATTGTCCAACATGACGCAAAATTGTGTTCACGTCCAACATGACGTTGAACTGTGTCCCTTAATACGTCCAATATGACGTTAAACTGTATTTTGTCCCTACTACATGACACTAAACTCTGCAGCACAAATAGTCCTCACTACAAGACTTTAAACTGCATAGTCCCTTCATACGTCCTACATGACGATAAACTATGTATCGTTAAGGTTGTTTCTACCTCTTTTTTCTCACACCAAGTACGACTCACGTGAGATTAGAGTAAACTTAAACCATAACACCCTCTATGGGTCGCTAACCATGCGTAATTCCCAACACCATTTTTTAGGTTGTTGTCCCCAAGAACAACTTGATCACTAATTTATTCTTTAATTGGACTACGCGGACTTTGATCCTTGCCTTCTAGGCTGGGTATGTAGGCAACCTACTGAGGTTCAAGCCCAAAACCAATCTCTTCACATTGGTTCACCTTTGTCCTTGACACATGACGTTAAACTATACAACACTTTTGTCTTGTATGACAATAAACTACAACATTCTTTTTGCATTCTCACCTGAGAGAGAATCATTATTTATATTGATCTCTGATCATGTTATATTTCAAAGACTACGTGCATACATGAAAATACCCAAACGTTTTATCTTGGGTCAAACCATCATTGCACTAAAGTCCCCTTTCACCCTTCACTTGTACAAACCAATCTGTACAGAGGGTATTTCAAGAACTACGTGCGGTTTGATTCCCATCCTTATGGGATACGTAAGAACATTCGAGAATCCCTCGAATCCAGCCCCAAGTCTTTGGACCTAACCCCCAATTCTACTTTCAATCCTCTGGATGAAAAGTCCCCATGAAAACACACACTGTGTATTCATTTTTATGGTCCGAGATCTATGACCCTAAACAAAGATTTCCCATACTTTCGTCCCACATGATGTTAAACTATATTTCAAGAACTAAGTATGGCTTGATTCCCATACTTATGGGATACATAGTGAAGTCCAACATTTCAATTTAGGACCCATCCACAACATGATTATGGTTAGCATTGGTATGTGTATCTCTACATGCATTGAACAAATACCCATTTTTATGTGTCATAATCCTAACCTTGAATACTTCCAGATCTCCATAAAACTTTTCTTGACTTCTGGTCACAAGATGTCCAATTTCTGAGAATTATTTTTCCTGACCATGAAGCACGTGCCCTTAGGTGGGCTTGCATAAACAGTCTACATAACAGACGTGTCAGCCAAAAGATGCTATTATTTGACTATGTATCCAATTCCCTTAGGCTGCCCTGTATAATTCAACCCCCTAATGGGTTTGTCAAATAGTGGTAACTTCATTCTTGGGAAGAAAATCTCTTTTGTCCTTATTTGCCTTAATGATAATATGTAGGGATCCGCAAAAGATGGCCATCCTTAACATATCTGTCTCATACTCTTTTTCATGATCTGAAAGTATCCAAGTCTATGGTTTATATTTCCCTTACCTACGTTTAGGTCTGAATACAACTCTAAGGGGGGACTTTTGTTGACGCTCATTTATGTCCCAGAATCTAACGACTGAAAAAGGGAAATACCTAAGTACAAAGTGATTCATCCTTTGAAGAAACATCAAAAATCAACAAAGGCATGAACAAGGATAAGTTTCAACTTGGGTCGTGCAAGTTCTACCAAGGTCGCACAAGTATACTTGCGCGCCGCACAGGTGACCTGCGTGTCGCGCAGGTGACTTGCGCACCCTCTTCTAATTTCGCCCAGGGTCTTCTCCAGCCTATAAATACCCCCAGTGGGCCCCCCATTTCAGGATAAAAAATTCCATAAACTCATATTTGAGCTCCCGGCACCCTAGTCTCTTCTCAAAGATTCCGAACACTTATAAGGTAGTTTATTACCTAGAACGGAAGATCCAAAGAGGGGGAGGAAGGACTAAGTGTTGAAACTCATCAACACTTGCGCGCCTAAGTGGCCAGCCCTTAAGGGAAATGGCCACACTTGCGCGCTGCCTTACCCCTTCCATAGAACTTGCGCGCCCCTCTTCTGGAAGCCTATAGGGATAATACTAAGGGCATGAGCCAAGTCTCACCCAAGTATTACCCTAAGGGTTAACCATCTCGCAAGTACCCATGTGTCACGCAAGTATAGTTGCGTGACCAGGACTTGTGCACCCACGCAGGACTTGCGCGCCACCTTTTTTTTGGGTTCCCCTCCTACCTATTTTACCTATTTTATTCCTATCCACCTATTCTCTTCAATATTAAGCCTTCATAACTCTCTACAAATCCATTCATGGAATGATTTACTTGTTGGATTTCTTATCTGAAAGGAATTCTGTGGAACATATCCTAAAACCTAGTAATTTACATGTCTTCATGTCACTAAGGTCATAGATTTCATTCATTCAACCACATCCTTTAAGATGAGAGAATCCTTAACCAGAGGCTCCTTTTCAGGACTAATCCCTAGTCATGATTCCTATAATATGGGCCTCCTTTTGAGGAGTAAGTCCCAAGTCCCCTTAATTCTGGGCCTCCTTTTCAGGATTAATCCCCAGTC
Organism: Viscum album; assembly: GCA_963277665.1. NCBI lineage: Eukaryota > Viridiplantae > Streptophyta > Magnoliopsida > Santalales > Viscaceae > Viscum > Viscum album. Next base: position 469,767 of record OY728125.1, read on the forward strand.
ACAATTCTTCAAATCTAGGCATCCTCTTCAGGAATAAGCCCCACTCATAAATTCCATTTAACTTAGGCCTACTTCTCAGGGATAAGCCCTAAGTCTCAAGTCCCCTAACCTGGGCCTCCTATTCAAAAGTAAGCCCCAGTCTTCAAATTCCCTTAACCTGGGCCTCCTTTTCAGGAGTAAGCCTCAGTCTTTAAGTTCCCTTAATTTTGGGCATCCTCCTCAGGAGTAAGCCCCAACCATAATTCTTTTAATATGGACATCCTCTTTTGGAGCAATACCCAAGTTCCCGAATATGGGCATCCTTCTTGGGAGTAATCCCCAACCACAATTCTTTTAACCTGGGTCTCCTCCTTAGGAGCAAGCCCCAGTTCTCAAAACCTTTAACCTGGGCGTCCTCCTTAGGAATAAGCCCCGGTTCTCAAAACCTTTAACCTGGGCCTCCTCCTTAGGAATAAGCCCCAGTTCTCAAAACCTTTAACCTGGGATTCCTCCTTAGGAATAATCCCCGGTCATAATTTCTCTTAACCAGTCATAAATTTACTTTTGAATTGGGATTCCTTCTCAGGAGTAAAACACAATCATAAGTCCCCTCTTAATTTGGGCATTATCCTCATGAATAAGCCCCAAGTTAGAGTATTCAAATATCCATAAAGCACATATACCTTTATGGACCTTGTTCCCAGGTTTCTTCCCTGAAGTAAATCCCAATATTCATCTATTTGGGTAGTCATACATACATAAGACCCACTCATTTATTATAATTGCATCTTTCATGGAACAATTGTCTGGTTTTACCAATACCTTTTGTTTCTCACATCGAGTATGACTCAGGTGAACTTAGAGTGTAAAAGTAATTATGACATCTTTCTTTGAGCCATAAATCATGCATAAACCTCATACTTCTTTACTCAAACTACATGAGTTCTGATTCCTTTTCCAAAACAAAGGATACATAGGTATCCCATATGTGGGTACGATCCCAAATATGAAATAATTCATGTCCTTCTGAATGAAAATAAACTTCAAGTTCCCCGCTGAGTGGCTTTAAAACCAGTATGGTTATCATAATAACCAATAGATTTCTATATAATGCGTCGAAGGATACCATTGACCAAGAATCTCTAACAAATACAGATGATTCTCTATCGATGAAGAACCTCGAATACATATAAAAGATTCTCTAAATCTCATACATACTAATTATTTATTGTCATATCTAAATGAAAAACCATTTTCATACTTGGTAATGTAATAAGGATTCACAAACATACCTTAAATCTATAAAGAGAGTCCCGGAGTAGAAAATAATTCCCCCAAAAAGGGTGTGATGAGTACGACCTCCCATCCTCTCGACCAATGAAATTTTTTAAGCCTCATCAGTTCACAACTAATGAGCACCTACCTTTGGAAAGTAGGTCCAAATGGATTTGGAATCATTGGATGTTTCTGGTTCTACGAACAAACCCATTAGAAACCGCTTGGAATATTTGAACCTTAAATCAATGAGGTCATCCCCATTTCTAGAGGAAACAAAAAATGGTGAACCCGATGTGAATCCTTAACCAAGTTAAAATGATGTTTTAATTATTTGTTAGGCCCCTATTTAAACTCAATGAGAGGGCCAACAAAGCAATCCATAACATATGTGCTCATCTAAAAGATGTAGCATCCAAACTTATCTTGATTATGATTGTTATATCAAACAGGAACTCTTTTCCAAGATCTTCTACATTAAAAGAATGGCTTTTCTTAATTTCACATCTGTGAATGCATCTGCTATGAAAACCTCTGCTATGAATGCATCAGCTGTTACTCCTGTTGGATCATCATCTGCTCTGAGGATGACATCACCTAATCAGCGTCTTCAACACTGGGTATCAAATGTGCTGGTTAAGTAGTACCATCAACACAGTACCATTACAACTCTAGAGGCTGCTCGACAAGCCCTCCAAGTGAATAACTCACCCTGGTCATCCGGACAACGACGACCAGCGATCAAGAAGCAGGCAGTGCTAACTACCATCTCCAACCGTTTCGGGTCGTTATCCCTGGAACACAATCAACATTCCCACCCGTATTCTGGGGAGGTTAATGAGTAGGTACCTTAGGTCCTTAACTCAAAGATACAAGAGTCCTTCCCGAGGGCTCCCACCAACAATCTCCACCAGACTCGTGCGGTAGTGCGCCCTCAATATGATGAGGGTGTCGTCTCCAGGCGTTCGGATCAGGTTCCTCGAACCTGAGCAGACAAGACGAACCACCAAAGGCGACGACCGGTTAATAGTGAGCAGGTTCTCATCTCTTCCATTTCTGGATAAGTCCACCAACCTAACTTGGTGGCAAGAAACGAGCAGGCAGACACACCCGTCCGTTTTAATTCCGATGTCCAGCAGATTCGTCTGGCAACAGCGTGCCAATCCCAGTAGGCAATTCCGGTGGATTACTATAGACAGGAACATACACCTATTTATAAGTCGTCAGCTAGTCATCAGGCTCTTCTGACTACATACGATGAATCCCACCAACCTAATGTGTTGAAAACTGGTAAACAGGCATATACACCTGCTTACACTCATCAGTCCTTCCAGCTACCTCATCTTTCAGTATTGGAGGAAGTTCATCAACCGCGTTCGGTGGAGTGCAATCAGCAGGCACATACACCTACTAGTATTGATCAAGCCTACCAGTGGAGTGAAACATCAACAATTCACTCCGAAACAGACACACGCCTCTAGTCCAGTCCAAGAGGGTTGTGGGGAATACTCCCCCATATCATACGGACAACTAAGTCAGGCACATACACCTGATTTGAGCGGAGATAGTCATCATAACATGATCCTTTCTCTTAAGCAGGCACATAAACCTGCACATAATGACCACTTTCATAAACAAGTGGTTCCTAAAGTGAGTAAGAAGGCGTCTAAGAAGAAGACCCGCCCAACATAGTCAAGGAATCAAGGGCCAATCTGTAATATGTCCTTACTCGATGCTGGAGTTCTTGATGCACTCAGAAAATTATCTGTTGCAACTCAAGATTCTACTCTCTCAGTTCCCAATAGTTGGAACATTAATTCTGAAGGTCTGCACCAGACACTTCCTCATGAAGGCTTGCTTCGTGACAATTCTGTCAATCTTGAAGTTTCATCTTCAGATGAGAGGTAGAAGAACCCTCTGTGTGGCCAGAAGACCAAGGAGTAAAATTTTTCATCTTTTGTTGTAACCCACCATGGTGGTCCTCCCCATGATGATGAATTTAGCTGCAAAATTCCTCTCTGTAGTAATAATGCACATTGCTTGGAAAATTCTCCAATGGACAATGTAGTGATGATAAATCCCTCTTATCATGAGGTACTTGAAAATGTGAATCCAGTCATTTCTGATGCTTTACCAATAGCAGGTGAAATACTTTCTCAATCAGAACATAGCCCAGGGTGTAGGTCATTCTCCGAACCACCCCTAAGTCATGCATATTCTAATATGATCCGTGAATTCTCTACCAATATTGTTGAATCCGATGAAGTAACAAGGAAGCACCAGCTTTGGTCTAATCAGGTAGAAGAATCTACATTGAATGATAAAGAGGAAGTACTGAATATGAGAAAACAACTGGTGAAAGGTGAAGTGTCAGTTATGTTTTGGCTTTTGGATGATTCTCAGTATGACATTCCAGAGATGTTGATGGAAGATGGAATTCATGATATTCATCTTAACATATGGAAAACTCTTTGTCAGTTGAAAAAGAAAATATTATCTTATGATGAATATGAAAATCATATCAAGATAATAGAAGGGTTACAATGCCAAATTGACTTGGTCTCTCTCTCAGTTTCTCAATATCCGAAGGCTGAAAAGTAGCAGAGAGACCTTCAGCGTTCATACCTTAGTGCACTAAGAAGATTGCGCCAATTAATTGACAATTCCCCATCTGGTATTCATATCAAGGTATGGGCTGTTCATAGAGCACTAAATTTCACTGTACTCTCTAGTCAGCAAATCCCGCCAAAAATGGTCTCATGCAAAATTATTGCCCATGGCCGGCCACAACCAATTGTCTTTGTTTGTAATCAAAGGCTCACTCAAGTACAAGCCTCAACTAGTTCTTTCTCAAAATCAAGAATAAAAGAACAAGTTTTTGAATTACTCCTTCATCAAGAAAACGATAATATTGAACATGCCTCTCATTTGGAGCAAGCACATCATCAAGTGACATAAGTGTCAGAAATCATCCAATGGTCTTTTAAGCCGGGTGATAAGAGTGGATGTAGGTTAATGCATTCAGCTAATTTCCGTAATAAAGTCCGCAAGATCAGGAGAGATTTCAAGAAGGTCTCAGATATATCATCTCAAGAACCACCCCATCTTGCTAGACTGGGGACTCTTTTAACCCAACCCTTAGAATCAACAAATAGGATTCGCGGAGGTGAGCAAGGATAGTAGGAATAGCCCCAGTTCATAGGACTGGGGACTTTTTCAAATCCTCAATCTCTCCCTTAGAGAAAGTCAGTATTCTATCTATTAGGGAAGGATCCTCAAGAGGAATGAAGAGCCAAATTATCAAGAGATTTCTATATAATGTGTCAAAGGATACCATTGACCAAGAATCTCTTACAAATACAGATGATTCTCTATCGATGAAGAACCTAGAATACATATAAAATATTCTCTAAATCTCATACATACTAATTACTGATTGTCAGATATAAAGGAAATATCATTTTCATACTTGGTAATGTAATAAGGATTCACGAACATAACTTAAATCTATAAAGAGAGTCCTGGAGTAGACAATAATTCCCCCCAAAAGGGTGTGATGAGTCCTACCTCCCATCCTCTCGACCAATGCAAATTATTAAGCCTCATCAGTTCACAACTAATGAGCACCTACCTTTGGAAAGTATGTCCAAATGGATATGGAATCATTGGATGTTTCCGGTTCTACGAAAAAACCCGTTAGAAACCGCTTGGAATATTTGAACCTTAAATCAATGAGGCCATCCCCATTTCTAGAGGAAACAGTGAGTAATACTAAAAATAAATAAATTAAATATAAATATGAAAAAAATACATTAATTATATAGACAATGATTTAAATATATAAACATCAAAATTACCTCTATAATTGAGCAAAGGAAACATCGTTTCTATTCCTACAAAGGTAGTGGAGATAACTTGAAATAAAGTGATAAATGCAACACTACAGGTGTGAAAAGGTTTTAAGGGATCAAAATCATGAAAGTTGGACATAGCACCCCAACTTGAACAACAGAATCCACCTATATAAGAGAACTATTATTATGTGAGAAACACTAAAAATAAATAAATTAAACATAAATATTAAATAATAAATTAATTTTAAGTAAAGTGATTTTACTATGTAAACATCAAGATTAACTCTGTGATTGAGAATATACAACATCGTTTCTCTTCCTAAAAAGGTATGAAACATGGATATAAATCTTCTAAAATAAAAGAACTCTGTAAGGAATAATGACAATTAAATCATTTTTTCATTATATAATTTTTTGGTAAAATAGATAAAGTATATTGTAACATTTCCTTTACATATTTCTAAAGGGTTTCATTCATTATAGTTTGTTCTTCTATCATGTGCAGAAGACATTGTCTGCATTGGTAGTCAAACATTTAATTTAGATTATGTTAATGCAGTAGAGAACATATAATATTATGAGGAAAACATAATATATTAAAAATCACTTTTACCTTCTAATTTAACCCTCTTACTTTTTTAAAGGTTTCAAGGATTTGATTCCTCTATCGAGAATCCAAATCCCCTCTTTATGGTCCCCTCTAACGTACAATCCATTTTATACATTGGGACTGGTATTAACTTATTGTGATGTCCCAATGAAAGGGTCAACCTCAATTGAATTTTCATCTGACTAAACATTTGTTTTAGTCACTAGTAGGACAATCAACCAATTATTGTTTGTTGTATTAGTGACATATAATACTTTCATTACTTGTTATGTATTTATGAATAGTTTATCATTTTTCCCTTCCACACTGAAATTCACCTTCACATAGTCCATTTCATAAAATTTCACACCATTGATATTGTAAACCCATTTGAAATTAAAAACATACACTTGAAATGTTGTATAATCCAACCTATATATCTATTAGATAATGCCAAAATATGAAATATTTTCATAAATTGGATTTCTATCCTTTGAACCAGATATGTGCATCGATTCAGCAAAAAGTGTAACACCACTATTTTACATCATACTGAAATCATCATGTTCTTCTGTATAGAAAGTATAACCATTAATTACAAAACCAGTGTAAGATATAACATTTTAATTTGGACCTCTGGCTAACCATTGAAGTCATTCAAAAATTAAATTTGTATTTTCAGATAACTCCTTATAAATTTTATCTCTGAACCATCCTATAAACTATTGATTATGTGTATTAGATATCCATCCTTTATCCCTTGATGGATTCAAATCTCTAAAAATTTCATTGTGGGATTAAATGTATGGTTCAATATATCCTCTATTATGTAATATGTAAATATGTTCTTGATCCCACTCTATTAAGGTAATTGTAACAAAATCTATTCTAGAAATCCCTTCAACCCTAAGGTGTTCGTTGTGACGAGACTTTGGGAGATTGATGCTTTCAACAATTAATAGGTAATTGGTAGATAATTCAATAGCTTCTTCAACAATATATCATTATGAAATATAAACTTTTAGTAGACTTAAATTATTTACACACCCTTTCAAAATCATTATATACCGTTCAATGGGGTACATCCATTTGTAATGGATGGGACCACATAGTTGAACCTCTCTGACAAACTGAACCATTAGTTGGACCATTATATCAAATAATTATGGTGGTAAGAGCATTTATAATTCATATAATATGATTACAATCTTCTTATTCATGATGGGAAACTTTTTTGGGTCTAGAACTTTGTTACATATGTCTTTGAAAAAGAAGCAGAGTCTGGTTAATGTATGTCATACATTTTGAGTTAGAATGCAATGGAAAGAAACAAACATTAAATCTTTCATTAAAAAATGACAGCCATGTGATTTTAGTCCTTGTAACTTCAAATTAGTCATTGACATGACATTATTGATATTTTATGAATACCCCAGTGGAACTTTTACACTAGTAAGGAAAAGAAGAAATTTCATTTTATTTCTATCTAGATAGAATGTAAGATATTGGAGAAAGAAAATTTTCCCTTTAACCCTTCACTGGTGCGAACTCTTCCCTTATCCCCATTTCAATCAAGTCCAACCTATCCTTAATTCCATTTTCATTTTTCCCAGAACATTTAGTAACATTCCAATAACACTATCAAATACATTTTTTTCTATATGAATGACATCAAGAAAATTTATAACATATAAAAAATTACAATATGGTAATTCAAAGAAAATTGGTCTCTTCATCCAACTATATTTTATAAGGTTTTTTGAAAATGGTTTATCAAAAATAGTGTTAATCTTTTTAATTTTTTGTATAGTTAATCGCTCATTACTGGAGATGGTGTTGTATTTTATTAGATATTTATATTCTTGAGGTAAAATTTTTTGATGTCCTGAAAATATAGGTTTCGGGGAATATTTCAACTGAACTGAGTATGTGAGATTTTCACAAATGGGACACCCTAACATTCCTTTAATGCTACAGCCTGATAAATTTTCATAAGAGGGAAGTCATTTATCGTTCCATACAATATGGCCCTCAATGTTAATTATTCACTATTTCTATGAGCATCATACATTATAATACCTTTATCCCACATCAATTTATGGTCTTTGATGAATGGATCCAAATATACATCAATATCATTACCAGGTTGCTTTGGTCCAGATATAAGCAAAGAGAACATAATGTATTTGAGATTCATGCATAAACATGGAGGTAAGTTATAATTTACCAACATGATGGGCCATGTACTGTGAGGGATACTATGTACACCAAAAGGATTTATTTCATTTGTAGATAACATAAGACGAATGTTTCTTATATCATCTCCAAATTCAATAAATTCATAATCAATTTTCTTTTACTGGGGGGAATCTGCTGGATGACTTAGGTTCCCATCTTTAGTTCTTGTATATTTATGCCATGTCAATTTTATCATAGTTTCCTAAAATATTTATAGACTTATAAACCATAGATTTATAGGAAAGTACCATACAGATTTTGAAGGACTTGGTTCATTTTTCTTGTATTGATATACACCACACTTAGGTCATTTTATGAGTGATTCATGGACCTAGGGAAACAATATGAAATAATTTGGACAACCATTTATTTTTTAGAGGTCATTCCCAATGAACATAACATTCGTTTATCATAATATGTTCATCATGGAAATTCATTTTTTTTTTGGTATCATATCTTTTATAAGACTAAGTAGTTCTGTAAAGATGGTGTCACTCCATCCGCTGGCATCATTCAAATTATATAACTTAAATAGAACTGAAAATGTTGTTTATTTATTATAATCATCATACAATGTATTCTTATAACAACTATTTAACTCCTCAAAAAACTTTGGATAATCACAAGGGTTATCTTCAATTTCCATTTTCATTTCTTCCCTGCAATATCCATCAACTTTTAAAAATGTATTCATATCAAATGATTCATAAACCATAGCGTCATCCCAATTGATGTCCACATTTAGTTTTTCCACATCTTTAGTCCAAAATTTATAGCTTTGATCTATTTTGTGAAAATAAAATGTTCTTCCAACTCTTATAGACTAATTTGTCTTGAATAACAATAACGTAAACAACAATAGAGGATTTTTGAAGGGTTATCTGTATTCTCTCTTAAAAACGTTATGACATATTAAACTCCACCATCATATTCATTTTTCAAATTATTAATATTCATCAATTTTTGGTTCATAGATATCCTATTGGTTTTATAAAAGATTAATTTTATACAACATATAAATAAATACACATAACATATTCATTATCAAAAGGGAAAGTTATAGATAATTCTAATAAGGGAAACCCAACATTTGATTATTTCAAGGAATTTCAGTATGTTGAAGAAAATGGGTATTTGAATTTTAGAAAATAATTACTCCACATAAAATCTTTTTTAAATCTCTTAAATAAATGAAAATATAATATTGGCAATTAAGGAGTACTAGGAAAGTCAAATATGATAAACAAGAATGATAAACTCTCATTCAATCAACTAGAAGATAAAATGTATTAGAAAAAGTGATGTAGCAACCTAAGGAATTATTACATTTAAAATTAATGGTATATCAATATTTGAAAACATCGCAAGCCTATTGGGATGTTATATCACCACACTGGCCCATCCCAAGGAAATTCAAGGTACTCCAACTGGATATAAAATTATCATTTACTAATGGGTTACATGAATAAAAAGTTTACATCAAACAAACAGATAGTTTTTTCATTCTTCGATATGATAAAAATGTTTTTAAATTTAAAAAGGTGATGTATGAATTGAAAAAAGAAGTAAGAGCTTGGTATTTAAGGTTAGATGAATTACTAAAGACATTTTAATTTAAAAAATGAGGAATTGATCATAATCATTACATAAAAAATAATTTTATGTATAGATTGAAAGTGTTTATCAATGTGGATGATTAGTGAGTTTAAATTTTTCTTAGTGTAAAATCAACTCATAGAATTCATGGGATATTTATTTTCCAATCCATGTATGTGATAGAAGTTTTTTATAGATTTCAAAAGGAATATTGAAAACCCATGTTGAAACCCATTTAAAATTGAATAAAATTTTCAAAGTTTGTGGATGGAATGTTCATCTATATCATGGAGTGTGTGAGATTAATTATATACCAACCTTTTTTTATAGTAAAAAGGTTTGACATACTATTTTTCTACATGTCATATAGCAAGGTATCAAAGTGATTCCATGTAAATAAACTTGTTATTAGTTAAATAAATAGTAAAAAAGGGGGATATATTCTTGAAAATCTATATTTCTAAGCAAGAAATTATAATGTCTTATAGTCATATATAGGTCTCAAAACAAGTGGTATAACTATAAAGGAGTAATCTCAAAAGGATATTTTTTTTGTAAATTATTGAGATAGGGGGAGTATAATGATAAAGAAAAATTATAATTTAATTGGTAAATAGTATATACAATCAAGGTATACTATTTAATATATTATTATTAAAAGGATTTATAAATAAATTTGGATTAATCTAAAGAGGGAGACAACTAAAATAGTTTTTTTAAAAGTGTAGATACATAGGAAGTTGTATTATTGAGAAAAGGTACAACACATTTAACAATAGATATAGTTTCCAAAACAATACCAAGAAGTCCATATATCAACCACTCAAGCTAGCCCATGATAGTATCCAAGGGAAATTCTCGATCCCCCTCGGTCTGAAAACAAGCACCAGGGTATGAAAAACAACACAATGGGAATGATTTTCCCCAAAATATAAATAAAACTAGTAGAAAAAAATTTAAATAAAAACTACCATGATGCATCCATACATTGTATTCCCACACCAACCCAGATAAGTATAAAAAATAAGATATGAATCATTATAATATAAAAGAAATCCCTTAACCTACCTTCAACTCTGTCACACACAAAACCCCAATTTCAATTTCTAAAATTTAAAATTTATGGAATACCATTGATAAAATAAATATTCAAAAATATCTATGATATCTTTGGGTGATCAATTTGGGAAATATAAACAAAATAAAACAACCAACTAAACTCCATGTGACCCGATGTCTCGTTATAAAGTCTAGAAAAAATAAACTCTCCATGAGCGATCAAGATTTGAATCAAAATTATAAATTGAGAAAATCCGAAGGCCTACCTCAGTAGTATACAATCACCGAACCACAAATAATGACATCATCAAAGAATAAATTAAAAATGAAATAAAAAATACACAAAGAAAATTGTAAGGCCTACCTCACTAGGTTAAAGAAAACCTGAAACCCTCTTCAAAAACCATAACTTTAATCAAACACCGGATGTCAGATGAGATGTTCGAGAGGCAGTTGAGTGATGTGATTTGAGGTTCGATTCACTAAAGAAGAGCACTGGAAGTGGGTGATTTCTGCAAAAAAAATATTCTAATATCGTGATGGGTTCACAAATGGTTAGGTTTTTTAATTAGATCTGTACACTTTTATCATCACTTAAAAATAATCGTTGATAGAGTGTCCTTTTATCAACGCTTATTACTTAATCATTGATAAAATGACTCTTTATTAGTGACTTTTTAGTTCTGATAAAATCAATATTTATCAGAGCTAAAATTATAGCACTGATAAATGTTAATTTTATCAGAGGTTTTTTAGCACTAATAAAGCTTCTTCTTTATTAGTGTAAAAAAAGTGATGATAAAGATTCTTTTATCCGTGTTTATTACTTAAGCACTGATAAAGGATTTATAATTATAATTATAAATAAAAAAATTGTAAATTTTTATATATACTTATTAAATATATATAAATATAAATATAGTAAATATATTCCTTTTTAAATATATTTATTATAATTTTAAAATTATTAATTTATAATTATATAATTTTTTTAAAAATAAAATGTATATCATTATATATATTTATATAATTATTCGTATATATATATTTAATAAATAAATATAAATATAGTAAATATATGCATTATTTATAAAAATTTATTATAAATTTAATAATTATTTAAATACATATAATTAGTTATTTATAATTATAAAAATACTTTTAAAATAATATTTATTTATTCACAATTATAAATATATAATTATATAAATATAGTAAACGTACATTTATAAATATATTTATTTATAAATATTTTTTACAAATATATTTTTTACATTATTAATGAATATCTAATTTTAAGTCCATGTATATATGTTAAAAATGAGTGAAATTAAATAAATTAAGAATAATCACACTTTAACAATATTTAAAAAATTGATAAGTTTTATGTGTGTGAATTTTATATAAAAATGAATTAATTATGTATATATGAAATCAATAGAACACAGATTTGATCTATGTTAAATTGAAAAGTCAAACAACATTCAATTATATGTCGAGTACTATGCAATTAGTCAATATTTTTAATTCATAATTATTTTTAATTATGAACCATTATTCAATTAATATATGACTATTTAATCTAAAGTGCATAATTTTTTTTGATATATAAATAATATTTATATACATTAATAAATATCTTTATATTTAATATATACAATTTATCAACATTAATTATCATAATTATCTAATTAATAATTTTTTTAATATTTAATAATGTATTATCAATTTATTAATTTTTATCAATTATTATTTAATTAATAAAATTTGTAATATTTTTTTAATAAAGTCATTTATTATTTCTGATCTCTTAAATTATTGTAATTTATTTATTCAGACCTTTATCAGTGATAAAATAAATTAATAAAAGAAATATTTATCAGCGTTAAAAATAAAGCATTGATAAAGGGTACCCATTATCAGCACTATAAATAATGCTCTGATAAAAGGTTAGATTTATTAGTGCTTTCCTTAATGATGATAAATATTGCATTTATCAGCATTTTTTTCGGGCGTTTCTAAATACCAGCGCTTTTAAATGAAGGTTTTGTAGTAGTGGTGACAGTGACCCCTCAGGTTCTAGGGAGACCCGACCCCTAGGAATCTAGTGACTGGCTTGAGGTTGTGACATGAGTCTTTCATCTTGTCTGGACACCAGCATGCCAGATGGTGGTCCTGGAAATGAGCCTTGTCCATGGATTTATGAGGTGATAGTGGGGATTAGTAACCCAGTCATACAATAAGGAGAGTCTTTCATGGTAAAAGTTTAGGCACCTTTTTAGGGAGGAGTTATCTCCAGCTATGTTGAGTGCTTTTCACATCCAAGAGCTTCTACAACTTCCATAGGGTAGTATAAATGTGGCTAAGTATCTGTTGAGGTTCACTAACCTCTCTTGATACTAGATAAATATAGTGTATGATCAGTTATTTCAAGCTCAAACCTTCGAGTGAGGATTATGAAGAGAAATTTGATCCATCATGACACCTCTGTGCATTACGACCTATGATGGGGTGTTGGAACATGCTTTGGTGGTCGAGAGTTTCTGAGATACGCAGACACAGACAATTGGTATCAGTAGTGTGAACAGGGGATCTATAACTTTATATGTAGGTATCTAGTGATAGAAACTGGGAACTAGATGTGTAAGATGTTTTAGAAGGTGATCCTAGGATAGAGTGTCTATGATTCAGGGCTCATAGGATCGATCTAGCCATCCTAAGAAGAGGAGGTACAACTCTTGTGATGGTTGGAGACATCTTGCATGATATTTTTCAAACTAACATGTAGTTGATAGAGAGACAATGAATGGGTCTCCTAGGAAGAGACAAAAATAGCAGAAGGAATGTCCATAGAGTATTGGATGTAGAAGACGAGTTGGGAGAGCAACTTATGGTGGAAGACGTTATGACTTGTTACAACCACCACCCCAGGTGGTTCATTCCAGGCTTAGGGAGTTAGAGGAATGGGGTGAGGGTATATATAGGAAGTCGAGGCTTATGAACTAAAGGCTTAAAGTATGATATGTGGTATGATCTGTGTCTTTTCTACCTTAGTTTTAGTACTAATAAACATAGGTTTAAGTCATTCCTTTCTTTTCACTACTCTAGTTCGAGACTTAGAGATTCCGGTTTAGCCCTTAGCATGACCCTTGCGGTTAGAGACTCCTACTAGAGGCAACTTGGTGGTCAAACACTTATGATGATGGTGTGACCTAAATATTGGGGGTTCGAGTTTCTTTTGGGATCTCTTTATTGTAGCAATGAGGCCTTATGATGTCATCTTTCTTATGGATCGGTTATTTATAGCTCATGCCTATATATTCTATTTTAGGTGGAGGATATGGTATGTCTCTAGTGATGAGATGAGTTTTTCCTTTCTAGGTTAATAGGAAACCCAAGTGGAGTAGGATGGGCTCATGAGTGGGAAGGTGCATCCAATTACACACCAGTTGGTTAGCATGACTCCTAGTGTAGTGGATGCTATGAGATTACAATTTTCTATAGTGGTGTTAGAGTATAAAGACTTCTTTCCTAAGGATATTCCAGGCTTTCCTCCCCACTGAGTGATAAAATTCTATATTGACCTACACCCCATTAATACCCTGATATATGTTCCAACATATCATATGGATTCTACAGATCTTCATGAGATAAGGTTGTAGTCGGAGGACTTATAGAGGAAGGACTTTATCAGGAATAGTGTTTCACCCTCGGTAGCCCCAGTGTTGTTCACCAAGAAGTTATAAGGGAGCTTGAGGTTGTGTATGGATTACCATCACCTAAAAAGGTTATCATGAAGAATAATTATCCACTAATAAGGATTGATGACAACATTGAACATTTGAGAGGGGCATAATGGTTCTCGTAGATTGACCTCAGATCAGACTATCATTAGTGTCGAGTACGGGATGAGGATATATCAAATATTTCTTTCTATTGATATTATGCTCACTATGATTACTTGGTGATTTCATTTGTCATGATGAACGCCTAAAAAGTGTTCATGGGACTCATAAACCAGGTTTTTCAGCCTTCTTTAGACCGATTTGTGGTAGTCTTCATTGATGATATCCTAGTGTACTTGACATCCAAGGAGAATCATGTGAGACAGTTGGGGATGGTCCTAGACATACTTCAAGAGCACCCCTTTATGGGAAGTTCTCAAAGTTTTAGTTCTAAATTTAGGAGTTCCACTTTTTGGGATATGTTATCTCAGTAGACGGTGTAGGAGTGGACTCGAGGAAGGTTAAGGCAATGTTAGCTTGGGAGCCACCCAAGAGCGTGATGGAGGTACGAAGCTTCCTTAGGTTGGTAGGATACTATAAGATATTTGTAAATAATTTTTCTATGATATTAGATCCCTTGACTTATTTTCCCTAAAAGGGGAATCCTTTTATATGGATAGAGAGGTACCAACAATATTTTCTAGGAGTTGAGGAAGATATTGATGAGCACTTCCATCTTAATATTTTTAGAGAGGGGGGTGTCTAGTACATAGAGTTATTTGATGCATCATGTAATGGGATTGGTTGTGCTTTGATTCGGAGGAAGTAAGTTATTTCTTATGGTTCACTTCAATTGAGACCACATGAGTAGAACTATATAACCCGCGATCTTAAGCTAGTAGCGATAGTCTTCACACTGAAGATGTGGAGAAACTATCTTATGGGAGAAAAGTTTATCATCTATTCTAAATACAAGAGTCAAATGTATATTCTCTCATAATTATATTAACTTGAGATAAAGGCGATGGATATATTTCCTCTAGGATTATGAATTCGAGTTTATTTCTACTTTTGGGAAGGGGAATGTGGTAGAAGATTATCTCATCATGAGATCTTGTTCGCAGTTACTGAGCGAGGCATCATAATATTTGGCCTCAATAAAGTTATCCTTTGTGGATGCGTATTATGTAGCTTACCTTCATTTTATGGTTGTTAATTCACCACTTTTACAATGAGTCTAGGAGGAACAACATGATAATATCGACTGTGAGACCCTATGTACTTAGATGTCCAATGGGCATTCTCTTGATAGATTTTATAAAGGTGGGGAGCATGAAATTATTTTTAGAGGATAGATGATGATACCAGTTGAGTTGAGAGAGGAGGTTATGAGGTAGTATTCACATTGAAAAATCCAAGCCATTAAATTTTTTTTATGAACCATTATAATACCCTCACTTTGATATCCATGGGTGTAGTATGATTCATAGGATTTGATTTGACTACTCCTAGGGCACCCTAAACAAACTTATGGATCAAACTTGATGAACATTCTATGTTGGGAATTGTTTTACCCAAAATAGAATCTGAAAAAGTCTAAAATCCTATATATTAATTTTCCCCAACCGTATAGTTCCTTGAACAGTTTTCAAAATAGTCCTCCCACAAACTAAATTCTTTTTTGGTCTAAGATGGTGAATTTCGGCCTACCTAAAGTTGAAGTCATTTGTGGAAATCCCATATGCAGAATTTCCTTTGTGATACTCCTTTTCAAAGGTCTCATGCAAAAATCTCTTTGTAAGACTAATATGTTAAGATACTATGTGGAAAACAGTTCTAGTAAAGTGTATATTCACCACTGCCTATAAATATCGACACCCACTTTAGGAAGTGGGGCAGAACATTGAAAAAAGGGTGGAATAGATATGGAGAATACTTAGCCTACATGATAACTCCTATAATCCCTCAGGTAAAATTCATGAATTCCAACCTAGATAGGTCCATTGTGAAGAAATCCCGTGAAGGCCCTCCACAAATTAATCCCCTTGTGAAGAATAAAAATACTAAATTTTATAAAAAAAATCCTTGATCATTTACGATTCTAAACATCATTTTATGACCTCCCACATAAAGAAAAAATCTATACGTAGAAGCCCCCTTTACGAATCCCCTTTATGGAGACCCTTTATAAAATCCCCTTTATGGAGCCCCTTACAGAATTCCCTTTATAGAATCCCCTTTGCAGATCCCCTATGAAGCCAAACCTTGATCATTTATGGTGTGAGATTTTATTTTATTCCATCCCAAATAATGAAGAAAACACTATGTGGGTTCCAAATCACAAATATAATATGCATAAATCTCCTTTGTAGAAGCCCATATGTGAAAATTCTATACATCCAGCCCTATACGGAAAATGATATGCATCCAGGATTATGCGGAAAATTCTATGCGACTAACCCTATGTGAAAAAATTTATACGACCATCCCTATGTGGAAAATGAAATGCAACCAACCCTTCGCACCCATTAGTTTTAACATCCCAAGTAATTAAAGAACTATGGATTTTCATATCTATGTCTATTTATGAATTAGATAGTGTTTTAGAGGATTAAAATGATAATAAATCCAATCTTAAGCATAGAATACACTAATATTTTTCAAAGATTATTTTACTACCTTTTGATGGAAAACAATTTTTAATTCTAACTTTTGACAATTTTATAAGCTCTATTTTTCAAAATAAACTTATTCTTTAGAATTGGTACATTGAAATTTACTTTGGATAAATTTTTGGTATTTTTCTCACAATGTTCATTTTTTTAATGAATAGTGAAAAATACTGCATTTTACTTCAAAACTGATTTTTCATCTAATTTAATTATATAGATATATTTTCCTTTTAATTGGTTTTAAAGTTTAATTAGAATATATATTTACCATTTAACCCAATTTTGGTCATTTTAATTAATTTCACTTTGGAATTGGGCATAAACAAGTGCAAACTTTTGATAGATATTGTTTCTAAGAAACCCGCTATTTGTTTTGACAATGAGAATTATTTTTAAATTAATTATTTCAATTTCTGTGTTTGGAATTTGGTAAAATGGATTCCATATTTGGAATCATAAGGTCCAAATTATGTAATTAATACTCTTTTTTTGGACATTTTTAATAGTAACGACGATAATTATCTTTAATTATCGTGATTAATTAGTAATCGGGTAGTTAAGGGTAATAAAATAATATCATAATAATATAAAATGACCCCAAAATGTGTCCTAATGCTACTGTTTGTGTCATGTCCGACCATGATATGCATTTTTTCCAAATTTTGGGACCCCATGGAATCACTTTTGTGTGATAGTGACATTTATCTTTTTATTTTTAAAGAAAGTTAAATAAAGCAAAAGTATGTAACACCTAAGTAAAACAATTTTAATTTTGTCTACATAAATGATATCCTAGACTATAAATAGTAATTGGAAATCTAAAAATATTTCCTACATCATGGTATTTTTTTTATAATTTTTAGACATTAAATAAATAAATTTATTTATGAAACCATGATGATGCAGTGATTACCTCATTAATGAACGATTTAAATAAAATGAAAAGATAATGTAAAATCTAAGACTTACACTTGTCGAAAACCTATTGGATGGGTGGATATCAAACCCTTATCACCTTATCCTCGAAATATATCATTGTGGGACCTTTAATATCCGATACTCATTTTATAATAAAGTAATATTTCACGACTTTCCAAGAGTGACCCTCCTCCCTCTTATAAAAGGCCCCCACCTCTACCACCTTACCCACACCTCTCAAGCCATTTTATCAGCAAACTATGCTCATTTTATCTCTACACATCCCTCTATTCATCCTAGAAGCCTTACTATAGGCAGAAAGATCTTCAAGAACCATTTTGGTTCAAACCAAGGGGAGATACCCAATTTAAAGGTAATGACTTCTCTTATGTCCTTTTGTTTTATTTTGCTTCTCCAACCCCTTAAAACCTTATTATTCCTCTATTTTGTAACAAAACCAGTATCTTTAATATACTAGGATGTTTTTATGAGAAGGATTTTATTTACACTTACACACACCTCCGTCTAATGGTTAAAGAACCTACTGTTTCTGTGAGTGGCGAATCACTACCTCACGAAACGATGATTGTTCAATCTCCTCATAACACCTTTAATGGTGGCCCTTAAGATGTCACTCTATTTATATATGATATATATTATTTTTATGTTTTCATTATTCTTATTTATTTTTCATTTATGTCATACCTTTATGGTTTCCATTATGGGTAAACGCGATAATTTCATTTTAGGAAGTGCGGACTACCGCCCCCTCAAAGTGATTTGAAACGTTAATTCAATATGTGGGATGTATAAAGGATTTAGTTAATGATATTATATATGATATTATACTAGAAATATAATATACCTTTATATCATTATGATTTCATTCCATTAAATACGAAATAGAAATGAAAGTAGTGTTCATGCGTACGTACGACTTAACGTCTCTATGAACGGTGCATTTCATTTATTACCTATAAATGTTATATAATATTATAAATGAATGTATATACTGGATATATATGATATATATGGTATCTAAATCATGAATACAATTCTGGATATAATGGATATTTTACCACATTAGCAACTTGTAATCATAAGAATTTTATTTTTGACTCAAGTACCAAAGATCGACAAAATGACCATTATTAACTTAAATGATTAAATAATATTTATAACATGGTAATAAGTGATATAAAAGGAATAATGAACTTTAAAAGGGTTATTAAGAAAGTATAAATTAACTCTCATTTATTATTCAGGAGATTAAAGAACGATCGAGTCAAGTCGGACACAAGGTAAGGGACTTCATATCAATCTCCTTTCATTGAGGAATATTTTGTTTTATACACAAATTTCTTTTATACGGTGTATAAACCCCTTTCACTTTTACTTTTATTAAAAAGTAGTCTTTTTATACAAAGAGTTTTACTAAACCAAAAAAGGGAATGTTTTTGTCTTATGTATGCGGCGACAACGACTTCTCCACTGTCTTGACCATTATTAGAGTTTCGGCTTCCTCTACAAGCCATAATTTTTTTTAAATGAAAAATAAATACCATGTTTTACTTTTATTTTATTTTGGGATTGAAAATGGTTTTGATAATGTTTTTATTATATCAATGTGTTTTTTATATCTTGTGATTGAAATGTGGAAATGTTATGTTTCCTTTATGCATGTTTTCTGTGATACGATTACGTTATGGTTCTTTGGAATTGTTTATGAAGACGGGTGGTTCCGTGATAAACTAAGGGCAGGTGAGCCCATAATATCTCTCCAATGCATTGGGTAACGCGAAGAAGTTAAACACTATGGTTTCTCTGACGATATTTAGGGAATATACTGTGATGGGTATTCCAAACATAACCATGAGGGTTACTCCCTACGTAAGAATGTTATGAATGCCTCAAGTTACCTTTATGTCTTATGTTTTCTATGATATATTCATAAATCTTATGATTTCATGAGGTATGTTAAAGTGCTTATGTTTTATGAGTGAAGTATGATTTCATTGATTCTTATGTATACATTGACTAAGGTTTTCTTTCTATGTTTTTATATCCCTTGCTGAGATTGTTATGCTCATCCCAAGTTTTTGAAATGTTTTTCATAGGTCAAGGGAAAGGTACATGATGTGAGGATAGTGTCGAGTAAGTGTCAAGAAAGAATCCATGTTTTATTTTAAATATGTTTCCTTTGATAAAAAATATTGTCTTTGATGTAACCACCTTGTTTAAATATGGAATGTAATGCATGATTTATGATCTAATTATCTAAAACTCTAAACCTGAAAAGATCCTCAATGTGTATTATTGTAATAACTCAAGATTAAGTAATGTTTAAGGCTGGGGATTTATAGTTGGTATCAGAGGTCAGTTTAGATAACTTTAGGAGTTAGAATTCTATAAAATTATTATAGGAAAATAATTTTTTTTATGCTCAAATTGAAATGATATAGCATTTGAAGATTACCATGTTGCTTCATCTAAGACATGTTTGTTCAGAATGGTTTTCTACATAGGAAATATGGAAGCAGTGCTAAGAAGGCATGCAGAAGGAAATGACCTTCCGAATCAGCATCCTGAGATGGTCAGAATTAGAACTGAACAGTTTGTTACAGTAATGGAACAGTTGACTCAAGTGATAAATGGTGGTGGTATCCATGCAGGAGATCATCCAGAATAACCGCAGAGGAACATGTCAGTGGCGGAACATTTCATGAGGCAACATCCCCCATCATTCAGAGGATCATCTGACCCTGTGCTAGCTGAAGGGTGGATTAAAACACTGGAGAAGATTTTCGATGTCATGGGGTGTTTAGATAATCAAAAGGTTAGTCTTGCTATTTACCATTCGGAGGGTGAAGCATATCAGTGGTGGTCGATGGTTAAAAATATCAAGGATGCTTATGAGATTGATGCTCTTGACTGGGATAAATTCAAAGGTATGCTTCTTGAGAAATACTTTCCTAAGGATGTTCTACTTAGGATGGAAAACAAATTCTTGTAATTGAGGCAAGAGGACGACTCAGTGGCTTCTTATGAAGAAAAGTTCACTCGTTTGGCAAGGTATGCTCCAAATTTTATCTGAGACCTTGATAGTAAAATCAATCGTTTTTACTCAGGATTAAAGCCAAAATATCGAAGGGAATTAGCTTCTCACGAGTTCAAGAGTTATGAAAAGCTTGTTCAATGTGCTGAGAAGGTGGAAATGGAGTTTGCCGATGATCAAGTGTTCTATAACAACCAACAGAAGAAGAGACCGCGGTGGTAGGAGAAAGGGAAGAATCCTTAAAAAAGGTCTGATGGTAAGAAAACTAATTTTTCAGTTTGTGATAAGTGTGGTAAAAAGCGTGTTGGGGAATGTCTTTTGAATTCTGTAAAGTGCTACCGATGTGGTAAGATGGGACATAAGGCTCGTGATTTCACTGAAAAAGATCAGGGTGATTGTAATACCAAATTTGATTTATAGTTAGTGAAAATTTTCAAGTGCAATGAGATGGGTCATTATGAAAACGAGTGTTCGATAAAGACCTCAAATGATGGGAAGTAGTCAGAAAACAAGCAGAAAGGTGTGGTGAAATATTTTTCAACTACTTCAGTAGATGTTGGGCCATCAAATGAAGTGGTATCAGGTACATTGTTTTTTTTTCCAGATTATGACAATGTGTTGTTTGATTCAGGGTCTACACATTCTTTCATCTCGGAAAATTTTTCTTGTAAATTGGAAATTCTATCTCAAGAAATGACTCCTGAACTTGTTGTAAAAACACTTGGGGGAGATGTTGAGGCAAATAGAATTTATAAGAATCTTCCTATCCTTATCTGTGGAAAAAACCTACTTGCAAACCTTATTGTTTTACCTCTAGTGGAGTTTGATGTTATCCTGGGAGTGGATTGACTCTCTGTTTACCATGCTAAGATTTATTGTAGAGATAAAGAAGTTTATTTTCAGAAAGACCTTCAGTTTGTGTACAAGAATGAACCCTTACTGTTGATAACATATCAAGAGGCTGAGAAACTTTTAAAATATGGAAATGAATGTTACCTTGAAAATATTGTTGAAAACAAAGGAACCATCCAGATTAATGTTGTGCCAGTGGTAAATGAGTATCCTGATGTTTTTCCGGACAAGTTTCCTGGAATAATACCAGATCAGGAAGTTGAATTTACTATTGACTTAGTTCCTGATGCTAAGACAATTTCAAAACCCCCTTATCGAATGGCTCAAATTGAACTTTTAGAGTTGAAGGATCAATTGCAAGATTTATTAGAGAAAGGTTTCATTCGACCGAGCACATCACCATGGGGTGCTCTTATCTTATTTGTTAAAAAGAAATATGGTTCAATGAGACTTTTAATTGATTATAGAGCCTTGAATAACATCACTGTTAAGAACAAATATCCTTTTTCTCATATCGATTATTTGTTTGATCAGCACTAGGGAGCTCAGTATTTTTCAAATATTGACCTGAGATCGGGGTACCATCAGTTGAAGGTAAAGGAAGCAGATGTTCTGAAGACTACATTTTGTACAAGTTATGGCCATTATGAATTTGTAGTAATGACTTTTGGGTTAACCAATGCACCTGCTGTATTCATGGACCTTGTGAATAGAATTTTCCATGAGTTCTTGGATAAGTTTGTGGTTGTTTTCATTGGTGATATTTCGGTGTTTTCTAAAGGTAAAGAGGAGCATGAAAGTCATTTAAGGGTTATTTTGCAAACCTTAAAAGAAAATAAATTGTATGGGAAATTTATAAAGTGTGAGTTTTGGTTGTAAAAAATTTCTTTCTTTGGTAACATTGTATCTAAAGATGGAATAACTGTTGATCCTTCAAAAACAAAGGTTGTTGAAGAATGGCCAAGACCAAAAAATGTAACCGAGATTCGTAGTTTTCTTGGTTTGGTAGGCTACTACCGAAGTTTTGTTAAAAAAATTGACAGTTATCTAGTCCAATGACTAAGCTAACTCGAAAGGGTGTTAAGTTCATCTGGACAAAATAATGTGATGATTTTTTTCAGGAATTGAAAAGAAGATTGGTGAATTCTCTAGTTTTGGAACTACCTTCCAGGAATGGTGAGTTTGTTATCTACAGTGATTCTTCATTGAAAGGATTTGGTTGCGTCCTAATGCAGAATGATCAGGTAATTGCTTATGATTCACGTCAGTTGAAAACTCATGAGGTAAATTACCCTACACATGATTTGGAATTAGCTGTTGTTGTTTATGCTTTAAAAATTTGGAGGCATCATTTGTATGGTGTAAAGTGTGAAATATATACTGATCACAAAAGTTTAAAGTATATATTCACTCAGAAAGAATTGAACATGAGACAGAGGAGATGGCTAGAATTAATCAAGTATTATGATTGTACAATTCATTACCATCCGGGAAAAGCAAATAAAGTGACTGATTCTTTGAGTCGAAAAAGTAATGCTTTATTAACCATGTTACGTTTGGAATGTGATCCTTTGGTTAAGGATTTTATGAACTTTGGAATAGAATTTGTTGGTGCAGGATGTTCTTTTGTTTTTTAGGTATCAGTGAAATCTTCTCTAACAGACAGAATTAAGCAAGCACAGAAGCAAGACAGTGAGTTGCAGAAAAAGGTAGAGCTGGTTCAGAAGGGTATGTTACTTGAATTCAACATTGATAATGATTGTGTTTTGAGATTTGGGAAGATATTGTGTGTGCCTTGTGATTCACAGTTTAAGATAGAGTTGTTATGTGAAGCTCATAGTTCTCCATTTTTGGTTCATCTTGATAATACTAAGATGTATAGAGATCTTTGAGAGTATTACTGGTGGGATAGAATGAAAAGAGATATTTCTTATTTTACTATGAAGTGTTTGAGTTGTCAACAGGTTAAAGCAGAGTAGTAGTTACCGAAAGGGATGCTTCAGCCTTTACCAGTGCCAGAGTGGAAATGGGAGAATATATCCATGGACTTCATTGTGGGGTTGCCGAAGACACCTCGAGGTAATAATGCAATCCAGGTTATTGTTGATCTCTTGACTAAATCTGCTCATTTCCTTTCTATAAGAGATAATTTTTCCATAGATCAACTTTCTCATTTTTATCTTAAAGAGATAGTTAGGTTACATAGAGTTCCCCTCTCCATTGTATCTGATCGTGATCCCAGGTTTACTTCTAACTTTTGGAAAGGCCTTCAGAAGTCGTTGGGTACTGAATTAAATTTTAGTAAAAATTTTCATCCTCAATCAGATGGTCAGTCAGAACGAACAATTCAGACATTGGAGGATATGCTATGTGCTTGTTCAATGGATTATCAGGGAATTTGGGACCAACATCTTTCATTGGTTGAGTTTTCTTATAATAATAGTTTTCATTCGAGTATACAGATGGCACCATTTGAGGCATTATATGGGAAGCAGTGTCGAACTCTAGCTTTTTATGATGAAGCAGGTGAAAGGAAGATGATGGGACTAGAATTGGTAGAAGATTTGTCAGAAAAAAGTTCAGATGATATAGAAACACATGAGAACATCTCAGAGCAGGAAGAAAAGTTATTCGGACAAAAGGAGGAAGGGTCTCTCTTTTGAGGTAGGTAATCATGTCTTCCTCAAAGTTTCACCATGGAAAAGTGTGATGCAATTTGGTAAGAAAGGAAAGATGAGTCCAAGTTTCATTGGACCATATGAAATTCTAGATAGAGTTGGATCAGTTGCGTACCGAGTGAATTTACCTCCGAGCTTATCTCAGGTACACAATGTTTTTCATGTTTTAATGTTAAGGAAGTACATGCCAGATCCATGTCATGTTTTGAGTCCAGAGGTAGTTCAGCTAGAAGAGAACCTATCTTATGAGGAACAACCGGTCTAGATTCTTGACCACAGGGAGCAAGTATTGCAGAATAAGGTGATTTATCAAGTAAATGTTTTGTGTAAAAACCACATGATTGAAGAGGCAACATGGGAATCTGAAAATGAAATGAGGGATAAATACCCCCACTTATTCGATAAGTAAATAAATTGCGGGGACGCAATTTTCTAAAGGGGGGAAGGATGTAACATCCCAAGTAAGTAAAGAATTATGGATTTTCATATCTATGTCTATTTATGAATTAGATAGTTTTTTAGATTCTTAAAATGATAATAAATCCAATCTTAAGCATAGAATACAATAATATTTTTAAAAGATTGTTTTACTTCCTTTTGATGGAAAACCATTTTTAATTATAACTTTTGAAAAATTTATTAGCTCTATTTTTCAAAATAAACTAATTCTTTAGAATTTTTACATTTAAATTTACTTTGGATAAATTTTTGGTATTTTTCTGACAATGTTCATTTTTAATGAATAGTGAAAAATACTGCATTTTACTTCAAAATTGCTTTTTCATCTAATTTAATTATATAGATAGATTGTCCTTTTAATTGGGTTTAAAGTTTAATTAGAATATATTTTTACCATTTAACCCAATGTTGGTAATTTTAATTAATTTCACTTTGGAATTGGGAATAAACAAGTTCCAAGCTTTTGATAGATATTGTTTATAAAAAACCTGCTATTTGTTTTGACAACGGGAATTATTTTTAAATTAATTATTGAAATTTCTATGTTTGGAATTTGGTAAAATCGATTCCATATTTGAAATCAGAAGGTACAAATTATGTAATTAAGACTCTTTTGTTTTTGGACATTATGAATAGTAATGACGGTAATTATCTTTAATTATTGTGATTAATTAGTAATCAGGTAGTTAAGGGTAATAAAATAATATCATAATAAAATAAAATTACCCCAAAATGTGTCCTAATTCTACTGTTTGTGTCATGGACGACCATGGGATGCCTTGTGCCAAACTTTGGGACCCCATGGAATCGATTTTGTATGATAGAGACATTTTATCTTTTTATTTTTAAAGAAAGTTAAATATAACAAAAGTATGTAACACCTAAGTAAAAAAAATTAATTTTTTCTATATAAATTATATATTAGACTATAAATATTCATTGTAAAGCTAAAAATATTTCCTACATCATGGTATTTTTTTTATAATTTTTAGATATTAAATAAATAAATTTATTTATGACACCATGATGATGCAGTGATTACCTCATTAATGAACAATTTAAATAAAATGAAAAGATAATGTAAAATCTAAGACATAAACTTTTCAAAAACCTATTTTATGGGTGGATATAGAACCCTTATCACCTTATCCTTGAAATATATCATTGTGGGACCTTTAAAATCCGAAACCCATTTTATAATAAAGTAACATTTCAGGACTTTCCAAGAGTGCCCCTCCTCCCTCTTATAAAAGGCCCCCACCTCTACCACCTTACCCACACCTCTCAAGCCATTGGCTCGGCCAAAATCTACTCATTTTATCTATCCACATCCCTATATTTATCCTAGAAGTCTTACCTTATGCATAAATCTCTTCAAGAAACCATTTTGGTTCAAACTAAGGGGAGATACCCGATTTAAAGGTAACGTCTTCTCTTATGTCCTTTTGTTTTATTTTGCTTCTCCAACCCCCTAAACCCTTTTTATTCCTCTATTTTGTAAAAAAACCATTATATTTAATATACTAGGATGTGTTTATGAGAAGTATTTTATTTACGCTTACACACACCTCCGTCTAATGGTTAAAGAACATACTGTTTCTGTGAGTGGCGAATTACTGCCTCACGAAACGATGATTGTTCAATATTCTCTTAACTCCTTTCATGGTGGCCATTAAGATGTCACTCTATTTATATATGATATATATTATGTTTATGTTTTTCTTATGCTTCTTTATTTTTCATTTATGGCATACCTTTATGGTTTTTGTTATGGGTAAACACGATAATTTCATTTTAGGAAGTGCGGACTATCGCCCCCTCAAAGCGATTTGAATCGTTAATGCCATATGTGTGATGTATAAAGGATGGAGTTAATGATATTATATATAATATTATACGGGAAATATAATATACCTTTATATCATTATGATTTCATTCCATTAAATATGAAATAGAAATGAAAGTAGCGTTCATGCGTACGTACGACTTACCATCTCCATGAACGGTGCATTTCATTTCTTACCTCTAAATGTTATGCAATATTATAAATGCGTGTATATACTAGATATATATGATATATATGATATCTAAATCATGAATATAATTATGGATATAATTGATATTTTACCACATGAACAACTTGTAATCATAAAAATTTTATTTTTGACTCAAGTACCAAAGATCGACAAAATGAACGTTATTAACTTAAATGATTACATAATGTTCGTAACATGGCAATAAGTGATATAAAATGAATAATGAATTTGAAAAGGGTTCTTAAGAAAGTATAAATTAATTCTAGTTTATTATTCAGGAGATTAAAGAATGATTGAGTCAAGTCGGACATGAGGTAAGGGACTTCATCTCAATCTCCTTTCATTGAGGCATATTTTGTTTTATACACAACTTTATTTTATATAGTGTATAAACCCATTTGACTTTTACTTTTATTCAAAAGGAATATTTTTATACGAAGAGTTTTACTAAACGATAAAAGGGAATGTTTTTGTCTTACGTATGCGGCAACAACGACTTCTCTACCGCCGTGACCATTATTTGAGTTTCAGATTCCTCTACAAGCCATAAATTTTTTTTAAATGAAAAATAAATACAATGTTTTAATTTTTTTTATTTTGGTATTGAAAATGGTTTTGATAATGTTTTGATTATATCAAGGTGTTTTTGATATCTTGTGATTGAAATGTAGAAATGTTATGTTTCCTTTATGCATGTTTTATGTGATATGATTATGTTATGGTTCTTGGGAATTTTTTATGAAGAGGGGTGGTTCCATGATAAAATAATGGCGGGTGAGCCCGTGATAGCTCTCCAATTCATTGGGTAATGCGAAGGAGTTAAACGCTATGGTTTCTCCTAAGAGATTTAGGGAATATACTGTGATGGGTATTCCAAACGTAACCATGAGGGTTACTCTCTACGTAAGAATGTTATGAATGCCTCAAGTTACCTTTATGTCTTATGTTTTCTATGAGTTATTCATAAATCTTATGATTTCATGAGGTATGTTAAAGTGCTTATGTTTTATGAGTGAAATATGATTTCATTTATTCTTATGTATACATGGACTAAGGTTTTCTTTCTGTATTTTTATATCCCTTGCTGAGCTTTTTATGCTCATCCCAAGTTTTTGAAATGTTTTTCACAGGTCAAGGGAAAGTTACATGATGTGATGATACTGTTGAGGAAGTGTCAATAAAGAATCCATTTTTTATTTTAAATATGTTTCCTTTGATAAAAAAAATAATGTCTTTGATGTAACCACCTTGTTTAAATGTGGAAGGTAATGCATGATTTATGATCTAATTTTATAAAACTCTAAACCTGAAAAGATCCTAAATGTGTATTCTTGTAATAACTCAAGGTTAAGTAATGTTTAAGGCTAGGGCTTTATATTGGTCCATACTACGGGGGTTACAACCCCGTACTCCCACTTGGGATCACTATTGGGATAAGGCCCCGACCCTCTGAGATGGTCCCTTCATTACCATAACTGACCCCCATGAAAAAATGGATAATCACACCACAAACATTTTAGTCCATGATGAGTACATTTTCAGTTATGACCTATACAATCCTAACGTCCACCCCATAAATTACTATGGGTTAATATTCTCATCATGGTTCCAGAAATTCGAGCATCCTCCTAGGTGTAATACCCAATAAAACCTATAATTCACTATGAGTTGAGATAATCCTCATGGTTCCAAAAAATTGGGGATCCTCCTAGGTCTATTCCCTAACCAAACCTTTAATTATCCATTTGTCAAGATACTCCTCATGGTTCAATAAAATTGATCATCCTATTAGGTTTAAGCCCTAAACTAACCCTTAATTATCCATGAATTGAGATACTCCTCATGGTTATAAAAAAATGGGCATCCTTCTTGGTGTAATCCCCAACCAAATCTTCTAAATTACCATGATTTAATATTCTCCTCATGGTTATAAAAACATGGGCATCCTTCTTGGTGTAAGGCCTAACCAAATCTCTAAATTACTATAATTTGAGATTTTCCTCATGGTTCGAGAAACATGGCCATACTTCTTATAGCGACCCTATTTTTCTTACATTACTTTTACATTATCTTAATTATAATCAAAATAAAAACATTACACCATGAGGATCCAAAGGTTTAGTGTCATGGTAAAACAAGGACTATACATAACTTTTACAATGTAAAACATAAAAATTTATTTAATTTCTTATTCTATAGCTTTTTATTGACCCTTGAGTTCTTCTTAGTACACATAATTAGCTGAGGATATACATTAAAAATGGGTGAGCTAAAATCCCAGTAATAGAATAAGAACATGAGACAATAAAACATGGGTTGATCATAAACATTATCATAATAACATAGGTAAAAGATCATAAACATGATAGGAAGAATTAATAAAAAT
The DNA here is from genome assembly GCA_963277665.1 of Viscum album. Classification (NCBI taxonomy): domain Eukaryota; kingdom Viridiplantae; phylum Streptophyta; class Magnoliopsida; order Santalales; family Viscaceae; genus Viscum; species Viscum album. The sequence continues at coordinate 499,138 of OY728125.1, forward strand.
ATTGAAAATTGGAAATACATAAAAATGAAACCTTATGTATTAGTGGTTAAAGAACACACATAGTTTTGAACAAAACTAGCATCATTTTCATTAATATTTCAATTTAACTCATGATATTCATCAAATTATCCAATGCATTGGAGCGCTATATAATTTCAAGCGCAAACGTCATATCATAAAATTAATATTATCATACATTCCACATAGAACGTATATCAATATTATAAATAAATAAACCATGTAAATTAATGGGTTTCATTTCATAAATTATACATTCATAAAATTTGGGTTCCTAAATTAAAGAGGGAATAACATACTTGATACAAGAACCATCAACCATGAGTGCGAAGTAAAACGTGTGTTTTTGAAAGAAGAGTTTTTTTTTGGAAAAAATTGAATTTGACATAAAATCAAGTGGAAAAAAATTATATCCAAGAAAATTTAATATAATTATTAATAAATTATTTTTAATGAATAATCATTATGAAAATGGAGTGAAAGAGGGAAAATCCGAAGAAAGAAACTTAGGTTCGAGAATTCCCCTTACCTTGTATCCAAAAGTTTTCTTCACTTTAATGTCTTGTATAATGATATTATATTCATTAATTAACAGTTATATAACCTTTTATACATGAATATGGTTCCTTATGGTTTCATAATGTTCTTTTATGGGCCTTTTTATGAGTTATAGTGTTTAAATTCATTGTTTGGGAGTGTTCTTTTTCTTAGTTTTCATGAACAGTTCACTTGTATTCATGAATGGAAGTTCATATAAAACATGGATTAAGTTTCATAATTTCTATTAGATGTTATTAATGATATTATATAATTTTAAATTATATTATAATTAATTTTGTTATATACCATGTTGATGAATCATTAGATAAAAGTTAATGATGATCGTTTTAGGTTCATTTGGGTGGTTTTTGGATCACAATGAACATGTTTTGTATTGTCATTTAGTACTATGTATAAAATTTGTTTATAGAACATAAAAGGGGTTAAAGAATAAATATTAAAATATTTTTTCATCAATTTAATGGTTGTATTGACATCCTTTATGGAGTTGAAGGAAAATTAAGTTTCATCACCCATGTTGATGGTAAATTGGAAAATCCTGGACAATTATTTAATTTTAAAAAATAAAAGAGAGAGAGAGGGAGGCGTTTAATTAATAATATTTCATTAACATGATATCATACAAGTATATCAATCATATTAAAGTTACCATGACATTTAGATAAGATAATTTGAAGACAAGAGAAGAAAAAAATGAAATTTGAAAGGAAATTGAAAGAAAAAAGAGAAAGGAATTACCTCTTGAATTCTCCTCTTGAGATCCTCCTCAAGGCACCTAGGCTTGGTATTTTGATGTGATCAATAGATATTGGACCTGGGTAAGGGGATAAGGAAGATATTTGGGTATATTTGAGAAATGTCTTGAATTTTTAGAGGTGTGAAGAAATGAGGTTGTGAAAGGTAGTATTTATAGTGGAGGGGAGAGGGGTTTTCTCAATATTTCAATCATTAGTTTATTATTTTGGATCTCCACTATGAATTAGTTGATAATTATCAACAAAAATATTAAAATAATGAATTATTGTTTGAGATTGTGGGCTTTCATTAGCATTACATCAACTATGTCTCAATAAATACAAGTATTTAACATTTATCGTAAATTATTGTATTTTACTATTCATTAAAAATTCAATTATTTTAGAAAAATCCAAAAAATTATCCCTAACCATTTTTTACGTGTAGAATTAAAAAATGAACTCCATTTTATAAAAATATTTTTCTAAATATGAATAATTTTAATTTTAATTAAAATCATCATTTACATGGAAAATACATATTTTAAAATTGTAACTGATTGTATAACACTTTTAAAAATTACTGAAGGTGTCTTTAAATTATCATAAAACCATAAAAAATCAAAATATTAATTTATAAATACATTTTATAAAAATATATTTTCTTTTTAAAATATTAAATTAATTATAAAATTGTAATTAAATATTTATGACTTATAAAAATACCAGCACTTAATTAATAATTTTTAAAATATTTACGAATTTATTCTATGATATAATTACATAATATTACCATTTATAAGATGCATAAATTTTATTTTTACTTTCATGGGTGATTTCACTATTCATTTGGCTGTTTTACTATTCATGAGGTTCATATTACTATTCCTAAGGTCGAGTTACTATTTCATCAGTATAGGTTCGTTAACTTCTAGAAATTCTTCTTATTTTATTAATCCTAATTTATAAGGATTTTTTTATGGTGTCTAAGTGATTTTATGTGCTTTATACTATATAAAATTACTATAAGAAGGGATAAATTACATTGATAAAAGTTTGGGTCGTTACATTCTTCCCCCCTTTTGAAATTTCGCCCTCGAAATTTCGTTTTACAAAAACAGGTGATGGTACTTCTCCTTCATCGCATCCTTTAGTTCCCAAGTTGATTCTTCATACTTATGGTTCCTCTAAAACACTTTGACAAGGTGGGTTTTCTTGTTGCATAAAACCTTATCTCTCTAGCCCAAAATCTTTACTAGATGCTCCTCATAAGAGAGATCATCTTCGAGATGTACCACCTTTGAGTTCAGTACATGTGAGGGATCTAGTATGTACTTCCTCAGGAGTGATATGTGAAATAAATCATGAACTTGAGACATATTCAATGGAATTGAAAGTTGATAGGCCACAACTCTTATACTGTCAAGGATCTTAAAGGGGACAATGTACCTTGGGCTTAGCTTCCCTTTCTTACCAAACCACATGAATCTCTTCCATGGTGATATTCGAAGGAAGACTTTATCTCCAATATCAAACTCCAAGTCCCTTTGATGGTTGTCAGTATATCTCTTTGGCCAGCTCTGAGAAACTTTGATATGTTTTTGGATGAATGGAACCTTTTTTATCATCTCTTGCACAAGATCAGGTCCAAGTAGCTTTCTTTATCCAACTTCACCCCAACAGGTTAGAGTTCTACATTGCTTTCCATACAGAGCTTCATATGGAGCCATTTGGATACTCAAGTGGAAGCTATTATTGTATGAGAACTCAACCAATGGGAGATACTGATCTCATAATCCTTTTAATTATAAAGATCAGGCTCTTAGAATATCTTTGAGATTTTGAATAGTCCTTTCATATTGGACATCAGTTTGGGGGTGATAGTTCGTGCTGAAATTTAATTCAGTACTCAAAGCATATTAGATAATCCTCCATAAATTAGATATGAACCTTTGATCATGATAAGAGACAATTGGGAGTGGAACGCCAAGCAGTCTCACCACTTCGCATATATCTTTTCAAGTTTTTCAAGTGAGAGATATTCCTGAATAGTGATAAAGTAGGGAGTCTTGGTGAGTCGGTCCAACACAACCCATATCTCATTATTTCCTTTGGATATCTTCGAGAGACCCTTGACAAAGTCCATAATGACATTCTCCCATTTCCACATGGGTATAGGCAATAGTTTCATCATCCCTTTGTACTTTTTTCTCTCTTATTTAACATGATGAAATATTAAGCACCTTGAGATATATTCTATAATATACTTCTTCATGTTATCTCACCAAAAGTGTTATCGGAGATCTCGGTACATCTTGGTGCTACCAGTATGGATAGAGAAAGCCTTGTTCCAAACTAAATCACACCATCATCATCGATATGGAACTCTTTCAGCTTCCCTTCCTTTATTGCATCCACCTTATTTTACAACTCGGTATCATCCATTTGTTCCTCCTTAAACTTCTCTTGGATATATGGTTGAGAAAACATTTGGGAGAGATAAAATGTATTACCTTCTTTTATGATTTCCAAATCCATATTTTCCATATCCATTAAGATAAGGTCTTTCTCAATCCACAACATGAATAGAGTAGCAAGTTTTTTTTAAAGAGAATCAGATACCTTATTCTTCTTTCCAAGATTATAGTGAATAAAGAAATTATAGTCTTTGATAATCTATAACCATATCCTTTTATGGATTTTGAGATCCTTTTGTGTGAATATATACTTGTGATCGGTATATATATGTCACAATTCTCACCATAAAAGTAGTGCTTCCATATTTTCAAGGAAAAAATCATGGATGCTATCTATAGATCATGCATAAGGTAGTTCTTCTCATAGATCTCCAACTTCTATGATGCATAGGCGATCACATTATCATTTTTCATGAGTAAAAAAACTGATCTTTTCTTGTAAGCTTCACTATATATTACAAAACTTTCTCCGCTTTTCGGTAATGTGAGTACAGGTGTAGTGATCAGCATTCTCTTTAGATCCTTGAATCTTTCCTCACATCCTTCCATCTAGACATATTTCATCGCTTTTCTTATTAACTTAGATAGCAGAATTGAAAATTGTGAGAAATTTCTCACAAAACGTCAGTAGTACCCAACTAATCTCAGAAAAATACAGATTTCTATGACACTAAAGGGTCTAGGCCATTCCTCAGAAGCCTTTGTTTTTGAAGGTTCCATATAAATTCCCTCACTTGTGATCACATGTCTCAAGAACACGACTTTTTTAATCCAAAAGTCACACTTTTTGAACTAGGCGTACAACTTTTCCTTTCTCATTATTTCCAACATAGGCCTTAGATTTTCTTCATGTTCCTCCTTACTCTTGGAGTATATTCGAATATCATTGAAAAAACTAGAATAAATCTATCGAGGTAATGTCTAAAGATTATATTCCTAAAATCCATGAATATTACAGTTGTATTATTAAGTCTGAAAGGAATCACTAAAAATTCATAGTACCCATACCTTGTATGGAAATCAGTCTTCTGAATACATTCTTTCTTCACCTATAACTGATGATATCCATAATGAAGATCCACCTTTGAGAAGTATTGATCTCCTTACAGTTGATCGAACAAGTCATCAATCCTTGGGAGATGATAATTGTTCTTTATGGTGATCTTGTTGAGTTCCCAAAAATCGATACACAACCGCATTGATCCATCCTTCTTCTTCATTAAGAGAACTAGTGCACCCCAAGGTGATGGACTAGGGAGTATGAACCATTTATCCAAATGCTCTTGTAGATGCTTATTTAACTCCTCCAGTTTGATAGGATCCATCCAATAGGGAAAATTTTAGATAGGAGTAGCTCCGGGTATGAGTTCTATTGAAAAATATACCTCATGATCTGGGGTAAGTCCAGGTAACTCTTCAGGAAATACATCAGCATATTTCCTCTTGATGGGATTTCCCCTAGGTGGATAAATTTCTTTGACTCAACCATTTGAGTGAGTTATGAATCTTTATATGGAATCAATACCCATGCTATTAAAGGATTTACCAAATGAGATTCATGATCTTTCTTGAATATTTATAAGATAATGGGATGGTTTAGAATATGAAAAGATATTTCCTTTTCTAGATAGTTTATATGTTCTCTATATAATGAGATCCAATCCATTCCTATTATAGCATCGAATTCCACCAATGGAAGTATCACGGGATTTTCTGGAAGAATATTTCCACACACACCAATAGGATAAGAGTCCAACACTTGGGTTGCAATGATTGATTCACTTGTTGTTTTTACAGATATCTCTACTTCAAGGGTTCAGGGCTTTGATTCAATAGTTCTAGAAAACTTGCGAGATATAAAGGAACACATAGAACCAAAATCAAATAAGACTTTTTACATTTTTGAGTGAATAGGAAGTGTACCTTGTACAACTTTATATTATTTATCCACCTCTACAGTTGTGATGGTATAAGCCTTCCCTTGTTCCTTTGGCTTTGATGGCTGCTGATTTTGATCAACCTTTAGGACTCAAGGTTTATTTCATTGGCTTTCATAGTTCCCTTTCTCCATAAAGTTGTAGCATTGGACCATGGGTGGTGCTCTTCTTTCCTAAACCACATTCTCTTACCTTATCATGTCTTTTTTACATTCATGATCTTGGTGGCCTTTCTTCCCACACTTGAATCATTCCCCCATCCCTTTGAGGTAATTAATATGATGCTACTTTCCACATTTTTGACATGTGGGTGATTGAGTTTTCTTTCCACCTTTCTCATTGGATCCTTTGGTATAAAACTCTATCTTTCATTTCTTATCACCAAAGCCATGGGACCATTACTAAAACTCCATATCCACTTTGAGAGAACATTGAACAACTTATTCACAACTCCCAAAGTCTCAAATTTCAAGAGCCACTAGAAGGTGTGATTTTAATCTACTAAAGAATCTATCAATTTTTCTTTCATTTTTGATAACAAAACTCGAAGTGTACCTTGAAAGCCTCATGGAATTCTCTTTGTCAGCCATGACAGATTCCCCATCCCTATTATTTAGCTCTACAGATTCTCTCTCCATCTTCGTATGAAGAGTTTGTAAAAAATACTTATTAAGAAACATTATCTTAAAGTCTTCTCACTCCATCTCTTCAACTTCATATCTCAGCTTGGTGTTCTTAATCAAATCCCACCATTGATCGGCCTCTCCATAGAGATGATAAAAGTACCGATTCACCTTCTTCGTCTCAAAACAGTGAATCACATAAAAGATATTCTCCATTGAGTTGACCCAATGTTCCACAACAAGTGAATCGGAATATCCAATGAACATCGGTAGTCGTTGCCACATAAAACACTCGACAACTAGTCGATCCCTCTTAAGTGAAATATAATGTTCCAAATTCATCAGGTTATTATTTATACCCTGATACAACTGGGTAAGAATCACCATGAAGTTTTGAACTCCACCTCCCAAAGCATTGGGTATGTCGTTTGGGAAATTGTTGTATTGTCCCTCGCATGGGTTGTTGGCATAATTTCTCCTCGTTCCCACCATTTTCTAAAATAGAAAAGGTTAGAACACAAAATAAGTCAACAAGTCATAAATAAATAAGTTATTAATTTTTGAAATTAACACTAAAATCATATCTTATAGGATCTATATTTTTATAAAATATTCTTATGTGATTAGTCTCCCGCTAAGGGTTTTCACTAAGGCTCTTTAATCCCAATTTCAAAATTAACTAAACCATGCCTCTGATACCAACTATAGCAACCCTTATTTTCTTAAATTAATTTTACATCATTTTAATGATAAACATCATATAAACATTACACCATGAGGATATAAAGGTTTATTTTCTTGGGAAAACAAGAACCATACATAACTTTTACAACGTTAAACATAAATATTTATTTAATTTCTTATTCTCTAGCTTCTTATTGGTCCTTGAGTTATCCTTAGTATATGTAATCACATGAGGATATACATCAAAAAGGGGTGAGCTAAAATCCTATTAAGAGGATAATAACATGAAAAAATACAACATGGGGTGATCATAAACATTATTATCATAACATAGGCATATGATCATAAACATGATAGGAAGAATGAATAAAAGGCTTGAAAATTGAAAATGGATAAAAATGAAACCTTATGTATTGGTAGTTAATGACCAAACATATATTTGAACAAATATAACATCATTTTAATTCATATTTCAATTTATCTCATGAGATTCATCACATTACCCAATGCATTAGAGCGTTGAATAATTCTGGGCACACCTATCACATCATAACATTAACATTATCATGCATGCCACATAACAAGTATATCAATATTGGACATAAATAACACATGTAAATGAATGCGTTTAATTTCATCAATCATACATTCATAAACTTTGGGTTCCCAAATGAAATAGGGAATAACATACTTGATACAAGAACCATCAACCTTGAGTGAGAAGTAAAAGGTTTGTTTTTTAAACAAGAGTTCATCTGGAAAAAATTTTGTTTGACATAAGCTCCAGTTGAAAACACGTAAATCCTAGAAAAGGTATGATAATGATGAATAAATTATTTTTAAGGAATAATCAGGCTGAAAATAGAGTGAAAGAGGGAAAACTCGAAGAAAGAAAGTTGGGTTTGAGAATTCCCTTTACCTTGTATCCAAATGACTTATTCACTTTAATGTCCTGTATAATAACATTAGACTAATTAATTAACAATTAAAAAACCTTTCATAAATGAATATGGTTCATTATGGTTTCATTAAGTAGACTTTGGATGAGTTATATTGTTTAAATTCATTGTTTGGGAGTGTTCTTTTTCTTAGTTTTCATGAACGGTTCACTTGTATTCATGAATGAAAGTTCGTATAAAGCATGGATAAACTTCTAGAATTTATATTAGATTTTATTAATGATATTAAAGAATATTAAATGATATTATAATGAATTTTTTATATACCATGATGATGAATCATTAGATAAAAGTTAATGATGATTGTTTTAGGTTAATTTGGGTGGTTTTTGGATCATAACAAACATGTTTTGTTTTTTCATTTAGTATTATGAATAAAAGATATTTATATACCATAAAAGGGGTTAAAAACACATATTAAAATATTTTTTCATACATTTGATGGTTTTATTGACATCCTTGAAGTCGTTTAAGGAAAATTAAGGTGCATCACCCACGTTGATGGTAAATTGACACATCCCGGGCAATGATTTCATTTTAAAAAATAAAAGAGAGAGAGGGAGGATTTTATTGAATAATATTCCATTAACATGATAGTATACAAGTAGATAAATTATAATTAATTTATCATGACATTTGGATAAGATAAGCTGACAATAAAAGAATAAAGGAAATGAAATTTGAAATGGAATTGAAAGAAAATAGAGAGAGAGGAATTACCTCCTGAATTCTTCTCTTGATATCCTCCTCAAGGCACCTAGGATTGGTATTTTGATGAGACCAAGAGCTCTTGGACGTGGTTAAGGTGATAGGGAAGATATTTGGGTAGAATTTGGACAAGTCTTGAAGCTTGATAGGTGTGAGGAAATGAGGTTGTGATGGGTTGTATTTATAGTGGATGAGAGAGGGGTTTTCTCAATATTATAATCATTAATTTATTATTTTGGCTCTCTACTATGAATTAGTTGAGTATTATCACCAAAAATATTAAAATAATGAAGTATGGTTTGATATTATGGGATTACATCACCATTACATCAACTACGACTCAATAAATACATGTATTTAGCATTTATTGTAAATTATCGTATTTTACTATTCATTAAAAATTCATGTATTTTAGGAAAATCCAAAAAATTCTCCCTAACCATTTTTTACGTATAGAATTAAAAAATGAACTCCATTTTATGAAAATATTTTTCTAAATATGAATACTTTTAATTTTAATTAAAATCATTATTTACATGGAAAATACAAATTTTAAAATTGTAATTGATTTTATAACACTTTGAAAAATTACTTAAGGTCTCATAAAATTATCATAAAACCATAAGACAACAAAATATTAATTTATGAATACATTTTATAAAAATAAATTCTCTTAGAAAATATTAAATTAATTATAAAATTGTAATTAAATATATATGAATTATAAAAATACCAACACTTAATTAATATTTTTTAAAATATTTACTTATTGTATGATATAATTACGTCATACTACCATTTATAGGATACAGAAATTTTATTTATACTTTCATGGGTGTGGTCACTATTCATTTGTATGATTTAATATTCATAAGGGTCATATTACTATTCCTAAGGTAAACTAATTATTTCATCAGTATAAGTTCCTTAACTTCTAGAAATACTTCTTGTTTTATTAATCCTAATTTATAAGGCTTTTATTGTGGTGTCTATGTTATTTTATGTGGTTTATACTATTCACATTACTATAATAAGGGATATATTTCATTCATAAAAGTTTGGGTCATTACATTCCTTGGTGTAATCCTCAACTAAATTTCTAAATTACCATGATTTGAGATTATCCTCGTGGATCTAGAAACATGGGCATCCTACTAGGTGTAATCCCCAACTAAAACCTCCAAATTACCATGAGTTGAGATTCTTCTCGTGGTTCCAGAAACATGGGAACCCTCATAGGAGTAATCCCCAACCATATCTCTAAATTACCATGAGTTGAGATTCTATTCATGGTTCCAGAAACATAGGCATCATGCTAGGTGTAATCCGCAAGAAAAAAATTAAATTACATGGTATTCTCTCATGTGATGCGACTGATCTTCTACTATCTCTTGTTTATCACACTGAGCATGATTCACGTGGGCTTAGATATTTTTGATGATCTTCCCATCCTCATTATGAAAGGGCCTCTATTTCAGAACTCTTGTTGTGGTATAAGTCTCAACCATTCCATGAAACTATATAGTATTTGATTACCATCCAAATGGGATAGGTAAGAATCCTCCCATAGGTCCAAACCCAACACCACAAACACGCCATGATATTCTCTAGAACTTATTCTCAGTAGTTTTATATCCAACCTAGGAGGAAACATCCCCGATAGTCCACCTAGGCCGCTTCAGCATAAGTCCCTCACCACCCTTGACTAAGAACCTTATACCTATATATCCTTTCCACATGATGTTAAACTACATGGTTTCTTCCTTGTCACATGACCTTAAAAGGTAAGATGTGTCCCGTTAGGTGGAACCGAACTATGTGGGTTCTAATTTTTTTCACAAGGAAATATAGGAATTCCATCTCACTAGTCCGATCACAACATCAAAACATTAACTTCCTCCCTATATGGAAGTAAATACAAGAGAACCCAATTATCTATATTTAAACCAAGGGAATAAATTAATAAGAGAATATAAGTAATCAATATTGTATATAGAGGTTTATATCAAACTCATGGTCTCGATCATATCCTTTGAATAGGGGTAACCATTCCTGCATTAGGATTTGGGATTGATTCATGAATACTTCTTAAATATATAAGAGAGTCATAGAGTTGGAAATAATTACCCCCAAAAGGGTGTGATGAGCCTGCCCTCCCATCCTTTTGGCCAAATTTTTTTCTAAGATTTTGAAAAAAAAATCCAAGTGACCACCCTCCATTGGAAAGTAGGTCCTCATCAACTCAAAATGAGTGCGGGTGTGAAACCATTTCTAGAATAGGGAGTTTCATACTTCACCTTTAGTGGTACATCCAAGTGTGGAAAAGATGTACCAGGACCTTAGGAAGTAGTTATAGTGTATAGGGATTAAGAGGTTTGTTGTAGAGTTTGTCTCTCGATGCTTTAATTTATAGCAAGTAAAGGTCGAGCACCATGTTCCAGTAAGTTTTTCTCAACCCCCTGAGGTGATAGAGTGGAAGTGGGATGAGATATCCGTGGAATTAATGATGGGGTTGAAACATATGTACATAGGACAAGATTTCATATGGTTGATCAGAGAATGATTCCTAAAGTCATCCCACATCCTATCTATCCAATAGTAGTGTTAATTAGGGAGATTTAGATGCCTCTACATGTAGAAGATAGTTCAGATCAAGGGAGTTCCCTCGACTAATGGACATAACAACAACCAGACCAAGAGGATCATTGAGGTCCTGAAGGATATGCTACAGGCTTCAATTTTAAAAAAATCCCATGTTTTGGAGGGACATATACCCTTAGTGGAGTTTATGTACAACAAAAACTACCATTCCACCATTGGTATATTACCATTCAAAGACTTATATAGGTGACCCTTAAGGTCACAACTACACTATACCAACCCAAGAGAGTCAACACTTATGGGCCTAGAGTTAGTTTAGGCCATGATAGAGAAGGTGTAGATCTTCAAGGAGAGGATGAAGAATGAAAAAAGTCATCATATGTCATATGAGTAGAGATGATGGAGGCCTTTGGAGTTTGATGAGGGAGTACATATGTTTCTATGGGTTTAACCTAAACGTGGGTTGTGGATATTTGGCCTGGGTGGAAAGATATCTATGAGATTCAATAAACCTTTCTAGATACTATGTAGTGTTCATTAGGTGGATTACCGCTTAGCTCTACCATCATAGTCATACCGGGTACACAATGTCTTCCATGCATCTTGGTCGAGGAGGTACGTGCATGACCTATCAAATGTTATCAACTGGGTTGAGATAAACATTAAGGATGGAGATACTTTTGCAGAGTACCTAGTAGATATTGAGGATTGACAAGAGAGGATCCTTAGTGGATGATCAATTTCCCTAGTGCATGTCTGGTGGGAGTACAATAATATTCAAGAGAGAACCTTGGAGTGGGAGACCCATTTACGTACTCAGTACCCATATATCTTTGTAAAGTCTTTTGTTTGGACTTTTGGGATGTAAATATGCAAGGTGGGGAGAATGTAATGACTCTGATTCTTCCAAGTATTACTTCAGAATATTATATCAATTATTTCATGAGCTAAGTTCTAAGACAACATGAGATTCTAAGGCCTGTTGAGCCCAAAAATAATTATTAAAAATACTAAATATATTAAATTCACCAACACACAATTTTCCTAGAAAATTGGAATAACTTCTAAAAGGATACTCATATCATAAATATGAGACCACCGTTGAATTCATATCGTGGGTTGGAGGAGAGAATTCTTGGTGGATGATGTCATACCAGATCAAGGATTGTCAATCGGTGTGCAATGAGATTCGAGGGTCTCATTAATGAAAATGATGTGGATTAATTATTTATCAGTAATCAATCTATATTGAGGTAGGACTTTTTTTATTTTGATTTATTCCTAAGATGAATGTGAAATAATTAACTAACAAATTGATTTGTGGATCATGTGTATTGCGGGTATGGGATAAATATTATCTAGGATTGGGGATTTACTTGTTTATTATATTATATATCTTCATTCATCATTGTAATAGAAATAGATCAAGGATAACACAAACATTGTCTAAGGTCCATTCCTCATTTTTGTGTTTTGTGTATTTCTTCCCTAATTCATTATTCATCATTGGCAATTCTTTCAGCCCAGGGTTTGATGAATGCCAAAAAATCAATCATTGTGCAGCCATTTCTTGGTGAAACAGATTGATATCACAGATTTGGGTTTGGTTTGATGATGATATTGAGCTATGATGGGGAAAAAATCAGATCGGGATCAGATTTTCAGATCTCTGGTTGCAGTTCTAGCACGCGATGGAGAAAAGACTTGATGGATAAGGTTTATTGAATGATTTGGATGACCATTGATCCGATCTCTAGTGGACATCAATTTTAGTTGACTTAGATACATGTTTTTTTATGAGAATCACATAAGAAAATGGTATGGAAGTTGAGGAGGAAGGATTTGTGTCAATAACCTATGAGTTCTATGAAATTATGCACTACACGGTGTATAAATCATGAACACACAATGTGTATAGGTCCATGGTTGTGGAACTAAGGTTTTGTGTGGAGTTAAGTATCACACAACATGTGACCCATGTCACATGGCATGCGAACCTTACCTAGTGGCTCGACATGTACCTCAGGAGGTACACCGACATGAACAAAACTAGCTAGACAGGGACATAGACAGTCGTACATGGACACAGTCAGGAGTACACGGGAACAAACACATCGTGTAATCATACATAGACACAAGAACGAGCTGTGATACATGGATAGAACCTGGTGATGAAGGTACACATAATGTACTTATCCAAAGATGGCTTGGATCCATTTTCCTCTTCAACTTGGAGAAGTTTTGTTAGGTTACATTCCCTTAATTTTTTCACTGAGTGTTTTTAGGGAATCGTGTCCTATGCAATGGATGGTGATCCACTCTGAGGAACTTCAATCTCAGATAGAGTTGTTGGAATACCTTCATGAGGCCCAGAGTGAGATGCTCTATCATCATCATTACCTTAGGTGGGGTTCTTGGTATCTTCATGACCAACACTATGCAGGAGTCGATCCCCTACTTAGTGAGTTAATTCAGATTACACCACCATAGATCCGAGCAAGGTATTCACCAGATTTTATCATCACTAAATAGAAAGTGCTAATAAAAGGGGGGCCTTTATTAGTGCTAGCTAAAAGTGTTGATAAATCTACCATTTATCAGCAATTTTTTTAGTGCTGACAAAGGGTATATTTATGAGCACTGATTAAAGTTTTTAATAAAAAATATTATTAATTTATATAAAATTATAATATTTATATTCAAAAATAATGTTTACATGTATAATTAAAAAAATCATGTTTATAATTAATATATTTTTTTAAAAAATTCAAATATATATTTAATGTTTTAAAAAATTATTTCTAAGATTATAATGAAATTAATATATATTTAAATAATTATAATATTATATTAAATTTCATTAAATAATTAATATATTTATTAGATTTATTAGATTTATTAGATTTATTAGATATATAAGTATATATAAATACTTTTTAAATATATATATTTATAATTATAATTATAAATATATATATATGTTTCTAATGAATTTGGTCAATGAATATATTAATGGGTGTGAGTATAATTAACCTGCATGTATGTTATATATTCATCATGAATATTAATTTATACATTACACCCTTCTTATTATTCATGTTGTCCATATGTGATGACTCATTTTTTATTATCTATACTTTACTAGGTATATGATTCATTCATATTACCCATGAAGCTATTATGTTCTAAAAAATACTTATAAAATTAAAATAAATATATTTATATAATAAATATATTTATTATATTTATAATTATAAAATTTTAATTATATATAAATACATTTAAATATATTTATTTATAATTATAATTACAACTAAATATATATATATTTAAATAATTATAAAATTATTATAAATACATCTATTATAATTTTATAAATATACACACATATATATATATATTTATAATCATATAGAAATATTTATAAATATATTTATTTATACTTATAATTATAAATAAATAAATATATATATATATAATTATAAAATTATAATAAATATTTTTATTATACTTATAAAGTTATAAATATACTCCAAACAATAGACCATGGATCATATCCATGGCCTCCGAAAATTATTAAAAAACATAGTAAACAGTACACAAAGGGAAGTTAAAGGGTAAAAAGGGGAGTAACCCCACCAATCCAAGAGAAAGATACCAAAATTACCCTTTCTGCCACAATCCCATCCATGAAACAAGACTCATCTCTTGGCCTAACCACCCCTTCCACGTCCTTCTCGGCCTCTAGGATGCCGCTCCCTTTTCCATTGCTTCGAGATTTGGCATGCACCATCTTCATTGCCCTCTGACTCATCAACCACAGAAACACTTTGGTCACCCACCAAAGGAACACAATCATCATCAGCAATAAGATCACCATCACTAACTTGAGCTGCCCCAACAAGTCCTTTAGAAGAAGGCTTCCCAACCTGAGCCTCTATGGAATCAACATGCTTGAAAGAAGAGGTATTAGACACGGAAAGGGGACTAGTAACTTTCCTATCCTGACTCTCCCTATACAAAGCATCAAATTCTAGATAATTAATATCATCAAGAATGGTGAAGAAATTAATCTTCATAGCATCATGTTTTGGTGGAACATTCAAAATGTCTGTCACAGAGAGTGCATGAGCACTATACCCAAGAGTCTCCTGCACAGTGTTCCCAACAACAGGTGCAGGCAAGCGAGTAGACTGCACATGCTGAGGGTAATCAGGAGCAGTGGAGGGAATGTCCTTCATAATAATCCTAGTGGAATTTTCTGGTGCCAGGCCTAACCTAAGGCCCATATAAGCATAAGCATCATCAGCAGAGGACTGCACAAGCAAGTCCTGCATAGTAATCCCAGTGGAAATATTGGACTGCACAAGCAAGTCCTTCATCACAGAAATAGTATCAGGTGACAGGCCTGACCTCCGGCCCTTAGAAGCAGAATTATCAGAAACAAAGGAATTCACAAAAAATTCCTTCATAACATTGGGAATTTTGGTGATAGGCCCAACCCAAGGCTCTTAGAAGTAGAAGCCACCTCTGAAACATCTGAATTTCTTGAGGAAATAACCTACATAGAAGATGGATTACCATCTCGATGATCAATTGGGGTATGAATTACCCCAATCACATGAAAATATCCTAGATTAGAGGGCCCCATCCCTTCTAGAGGGGCAGTAACATGCACCACATGATGAGAGACAAATTTTATAGAGTGACCAAAAGAGTTCCCTCCAATGGTCAGCTTCCCTTTAGTCAAGAATTCCTCTTCCATGAGAACAACAAGGTCCAACTCAGAACCACTATTGGGATCATCACCCCATTTAGAAGTCTTTCCATGAAGCAGGGTGGAAGAAGAATCATGAGTGGGGGTAGTGCAAACCCTAGAACCAGGTTGCACCTCCCCACCACAATCAGCATCACCACCCGAGGTCCCCTTCCCATTCATAACATCAGCAAAGGATATAAACCCCCAATCACTTGGCCTCAAACTCCCCATGGTAGGAAGAGGTGAAGCCACCACCACACCACCAGGGGTGTTTCTTTTTTAATTCTTAGATAAAGGAGGAGAATAACCCTACTTTAATTTAAACTTGTACTTTTCAACAAAATGCCCATACCTCTTACAATTAGAGCATCAGATCCCCCGATTACAGTTCATCTTGACATGCCCAATAGCCAAGAAACTAATACAAAACTCAGGGAAATTCTCATGCTTGATATCCAATTCGAATTTAAACTCACTAGAAAGAAGATAAACCATTTCAACAAGCGGCAAAGCCATGTCAAATTCCACTAAAATACAGGAAAATTGACCATACCTGATCGAACATGTCTCCTTATCAATTTTAATAGGTGAAATAATTGAAAGGGAAAAATCCCATGGGATGCTAGGGTGCTAGAAAACCCAGTTGAGGCCCTTCACACAAATCCAAGATTGCACAACTGTATTCCTCACACGGAAGGGATCAAACTAGGGGTCCCAATTCTGGAACATCAGAACCCCCGACCTAATATTGACAAATCTAAAACTCAAAGACTTCAATTTCATCTCACTGGATAAAAAAAATAAAAAATCATACCAAGCGAGATGAGGTTCCAGTCACTAAATCCCCATGCATATTGGAGACGGTTTCTAAGATCATCAAGTTTCCAAGGGTGATTCCCCTGCGAACTCAATTGGGAAATAATTGAATGCTTACAAGCTTCAACATGCTCTTAAAAGATACTAGGATTTACTTCAACAATAGCAAGCACACCATTGCGCGATACCCTCGTATTAGGAGCATCAATGTGGGGAACAAAGAAAAACCTATCAGGACCCACCGTGTTAGAATCATCCACCCAAGTAGGCTCTCCCAGCACCAGACACAAAGGAGTACAAATCCATGTCGACAGAGCCACAGACGAAACAGTAGCATGATTCAAACCAGAACCACCATCGGTCTTCCGGTGAGGGCCAACAAAAATTTCTACAGGGTTGAAACGATCAATTGAAGCTGAATCCATCACAAAACAAAGACCTAGACGCCATTTCTGAAGAGAGAGTCTCTCTCGACCCCAACCATCTTCCCCATCTTCTTATAAATATAAACAATTAAACAAATATATTTATAAATATATACAAATATTTATAAATAAATAAAAATAGTTAGAATTATAACTATAAATAAATATAGTTATATTTAAATAATTATAAAATCATAATAAATATATTAATTATATATATTTATATAAAAATATTTATAAATAAATAACAATAGTTATAATTATAATTCTAAATAAAAATAGATATATTTAAATAATTATAAAATTATAATAAACATATTAATTATATATGTTTATAAAATAATAAATATATTTTTTGTAATTTTATAATTATTTAAATATATATATATATATATATATATATATATTTATAATTATAACTATAAATAAATATTTATTATTATTTTTAATTACAAATAAATATATATTTATTTATAGTTATAAATATAAATAAATATATATTTATATAAATAATTATAAAATTTGAAAAAATGAATTTATTATTATTATAATGTTATATATATATATAATCAAATAAATATATTTATGAATATATGAAAATACTGATAAATAAATACAAATATATTTATTTATAATTATAAAATTATAATAAATATATTAGTTATATATATTAATAAAATTATAAATATATTTGTTATAATTTTATAATTATTTAAATGAATAAATATATATATTTATTTATAGTTATAATTATAAATAAATAAATATTTTCATTTAAAAAAATATAAAATTATAAGAAATATAGTTATTATATCTATAATCTTATAAATATATATTTTAATATATTTATTATATATATCATTAAGAAATATAATTATTATATCTATAATATTATAAATATATAATAAGTATATTTATTTTAATTTTATATTTATTTAAATGAAAAATATATATATATATAATTATATATATATATAAATAATTATAAAATTATAACAAATATATTTATTTTTTTTATAATTTTATTAATATACATAATTATTATAATTATTAAAATTTTATAATTATAAATAAATAAATATTTATTTATAGTTATAATTATATATATATATATATATATATTTATTTATCATATATATAATTTTATAAATATATATAATAATATAAATAAATTATTAACATTATATCTTTATCAGTGCTAAAAAGCACTGATAAATGCATGTTTTATCAGCGCTTTCTATTTTAGCCCAGATAAAACATACCATT
The DNA here is from genome assembly GCA_963277665.1 of Viscum album. NCBI lineage: Eukaryota > Viridiplantae > Streptophyta > Magnoliopsida > Santalales > Viscaceae > Viscum > Viscum album. The sequence goes on from OY728125.1 coordinate 517,706, forward strand.
ATCAACACTTTTTAACTAGCACTGATAAAACATTAACCCAATTTTATAAATAAATCCCAATTGTCAGCTTCTTCTGTAACACACCTCAAACTCTCGCATAAGATGACCCCTATGCCACCGACCCCTTCTCTACCCCGATATCACCTATGCCGTCGGTGACCCCTCCTCCTCTGCCCCCTCCTCCACTGCCACAAACCCCTCTTCTACCACGAACCCAATTCCACTGCGTGTTGAACCCGACCTCCTTCTGTGAACCCTCCTCCACTTTGAACCCTCCTCCACTGCTAACCCACCTCTACCGCGAACCCCATCTCCACTGTGAACCCCACCGCTACCACTGTCGCCACTACCTACCCCGACTCCATCGGCGCCGAACCCTACTGCTGTTGTCGTAGGGGTATGCCATTTTTTCACATTATTATGAATTTATAATATATATATATATATATATATAGATTTTGGCTTGGTTTTGATCTGTTCTTACATTACATTTAATATGCAAGAAATTATTAATGGTGTTCTTTTAAGTTTCAACGTCATCCCCTTTCATGTTTTTCATTATTTAATTTGTTGTGTTATGAGTATTTTAGATTTTTGGTTTGAATTCTATATGGCCCTGTTGATTAGTTTCTTTATTAATGTGTGAGTCTAAAAAATGTTTGAGGTACTTATGAAATACCTTGTGAATAACATGCATGGTTATAAAATTTTCCATGATAATTTATATATGCCCATTGTAATGGGAAAATAAATGTATTTAGTTGATAAATTCAAAGTTTTGGTGCCCTGAGTTTCATAAGAAATTTTTTTCATTATTCATGGATATACTATTTTATTGAATTAATATTTATATAAATGAACATAATTTTAACTATTAATAATAACAAAAAACAATATTTTCATGGGTATCTAAATATGTTTCTCAATGTAATTTATAAATAATTATTTTCCTAAGTTCAACATAATTTAAAAATAATAATAACAATCAAATATAAATAATTTCACAATGTGTATATGTTGGGCCCTGAAGATTTTTCCAAAGGGAAGTCAAATAATCCCATAAATTTGGAAAAAGGATGAGAAATGAACCGATTGAAGGCTTAAAGGAAAATATTTAGCATGGAAAATTTCCAAAGGAATAGAGGATGGACCACGAAGGAAAAATATCCTATGTGGCCCAACGCTCCACTTGGAAATCCGCGCCGTGAACCATCCATGAACCAAATGGTTCACGTGAAGTAGAGGATGGTGATGGTCCCTTTTGAATGATGTCATTCGCAAAATAAAGGTGGAGAAACTCGCCCCGCATACCATTTTCCATAGACTCAAATGATTTGAAGGAGAGGAAAGGTGAATGGCATCCTGCGAACGATGTCGTTCATAGGACCATGGCGGTGATTTTCGCCTTGGAAAACTACAACCCCCTCGAGCCTCTGTTGACCGAGTCATCTACGGGTCGAGAGATTTTTACTTGGGCTTTCGGAAAAGGTGTCATGTGACCCACTTACCCATCCCTTTCATTATTCTACAAAAGTATCCTGAGGATGACTGAAGAAGGGTTTGAGGACTTTGACACATTTGGAGGACAAATTTTAGTTTTTCGAAGGCATGAAGAAAGAAGAGAACTGTGAAAGAAGAACTCCTTTGATGATTCCCCACAGGTAAAGCCCGTCGTGTACCATGAAAGAAGAAAATATAATATTTATTGATAGACCATGAACCCAACATCCTTCATGGATGAATTTACCGTGAAGCATAGGACCAATTCCCCTTCTACATATCGGCTCCCCACATAATTAAATACTACACGGGAGGAACCATGTACCATGTAGAAAATTACTACATGTATGAAACCCAGTCTTGTGTACCACAATAGTACATGGCCAGGACTTTGTCCCACGTACCATGATAGTACACAGACAGAACTCAGCCCAACATAGAAAGCATTATGTGGGTAGAACCTAGTTCCGCGTAAAGAAATGCTACGTGGACAATTTCTAGGTTCGCGTACCATCATGGTATGCGACCGAATCCACCACCCACATAGAAATACGCTATGCATGCGAAACCCTATCATGCATTAGAAAATGGTACACATAATGGGGTATTATTGGGTGCTCTATTCTCTGGCTCCAACCAATTCATCTAGTTTCTCTCACATCACTCGTATCCCCTCTACAAACCAATCCAATGATATTAGGACAGATCTAATTATAAAGCCACTAAACTCGTATGATAGAACTATTGATCACAATATTTCACCCTTATGATTTTACATACTTGTGGTAGCAGAGTCACGTGGGTAATCCCCAAAATGATACTAACCCCAAGAATGTCTATAATTTTATATTACCATGGTAACCTGGGGTACAATCTTGGGATACTAACATGAACCTCCCTATTATAGGGATCAAGGGTAATCACAGGTCTCTCCCTTTGACACTATCTAGTGATAAATAAGAGAAATCACACTTAATTTTCCCTTACATGTGAATTAAAATTCCTCCCCTTTCCCAGAACCAATTTTAAGGCACTCCCACTGAGGTAAGCCCCTATCTTTTCTTTCAAGAGTTTTCATTAGTGATCTTCTATACCTCCACCCAGGGCATACCCGAATAAGTTAATCTGACTATCCAGGGTATGGAAATCCATGGGGGGATTGGAATATTCAAATCCCCACTCTATCTCTCTCTTTTGGCTCCAGTACCATCTATTAGTAGATGATGTGGGATGTGCGATCTTCAAATACACTACCTCCTCTTGTTTCTCACACCGAGCATAAATCACAAGGGCTTAGAGGGTGTCAGAAATCATGACATAAGCATTGCCCCAAATCACATGCCTCCTCCTAGGCGTAAGCCCAAAATGTATTAAACAATCAGAAATCTAATTCCCACTATAATTGGGATACATAGGAATCCTTCCTAAGGCTTGAGCTTCATTCCATCTCATCCATCAAATGATAGATTATTCCCCCAAAAAAATGTTCCCCCTAGAAGGTGTAAGACCCAATCAAATTAAGTTTCCACTTAAAGGGCCTCCTCCTAGGTGTAAGCCCCAAATTAAGTGAACTATGAGAACTATGATTCCTACCCCATCCAAGATACATAGGATGCCATTCTAAGGCCCAAACTCAAAGGGTATCCTTCTCAAAGTTTATCCCCAGTCATTATCAGAGTTGGTGTTCTAGAGCCAACTATTTTTACATTTATTACATGAATATATAATGTATTTAAACATTAAACATCTTATTACATATTGTTTATTGTTTTTCATGACTATAATGTAATAATGTCCTAGAGTATTTTTTTTATTAATAAGGTCATTATAGTTCCCCACTATAATGAGAACCTTGAAGTTCTTGGAAAATATTCTTAAATACAGTTCTATGGTTAGATGAAAAACTATTATGGGACACATAGTATACAGACCGTTAGGTGTGAGTACTCGTAATTAGATGAGACTTATTCTCATGAAGTTCGCACTTAGTAATCTCCAAGATAGGAGATTATGATAATAGACCTGCCAGTAAGAATTCCATATGTTTTGGTGTCATCAAATATTCATAACTTTGAGCATGTGTAATGGTCCATAGACTTTAATATTATCATTAATAAATGTCATGACTCGTACACTTAGATTTTTTGAAAAGAACCATCACACCATATGTTGGAGGGAAGTAGGGTACGTTGGGTGCGTCATGAATGATATTTTATTAATGGATAAGTCAAGGAAGGATTTGTACCTTCCATTTATGGAAGTTTATATCTCTTCCCTTAAATAGAAATATAACTCTCTCCCTAAATTCCATGGTCATGGTGTAATAATGAGTTTATTTTAGGTATTCAAAGAATGACGTATCAAACATATAGGTTGATGATACTATTATGAAACCTACTTGATGAGATATTGTGACAAAGAGATTATATTACATTGTTAACATTCGTATGTGGATTCCGTAATTGCAACTTTAAGTTATTTCTCTTGGGTGACTTGTTATGTTGTTAGACAATAACCTTGGATTTTTTGAAAGCCTATCTAATGCCAACAATAAATAATCCTAGTGGGTCACACGCTATATATTTTGGGTGCTCTTGATTAAATTCCATTTTAATTTAATTAATGGAATAAAAATTATTCTCAAGACTAAGGAATAATTTTATTCAAGTAAAAATGATCGCATAAATTAAAAAAAATATTTATTCATCGGATTGTTAATTAAATTTATTTATTTATTTTATTTTAAATCTAATAAATAATTATTTACTAGTTTGTAAATACAAATATTTATTTAAGAGAATAAAATATTATATTTGTGTGTTCAATAAATGGAAGAGGAGTTCAAACTGACCAAGACCATGTCCATTGATAAATTAATTATTTACAAGTCATCAAATAAAGTGTATCCAGTTGGAACAAGAAATAATAATAATATTGTTATTATTATATTGCATGGGATTTCATTTATAGTTCCGTTTTGCGCAAGTTGGTGCACCAAAAATTATGGTGTTTTTATTATTATTATGTTTCATGGGTTTTATCTAATAGTTATAATTTCATTTAATTATTGTTTTTAAATTAAATATTGTAACTGAAACCCCAGGTCAATTAAAAGAAAGGTACATTTATTGTTCCAAACCCTGGTGAATTAGAAATTTTTGATCCAAAAATTTTCTCTCTAGACTCCTCTCATCTCTCTCTCTCAAGAATGAGAGAAGTTCTTCAAGACCAAAGAACGAGCAATCAAGAATGGTCGACGCAAGACATTCGTTCATCCGTGCTAGCACCCAGAGAACGAGTTGCATTGATTGGAGACCATTGGAGCATGTGTGGATCACCACTAGAGAGATTCTAATTTGGATCCTCACAAGGGAAACAAAGGAAATCTGTAAGGGTCATTCAGGATGATCAAAGATCATCAATAAAGAAAGTACCGAAGACCTAGGCATTTAATTTATTCATAAATTTTTAAATTAATTATAAACATGATGTGTAAGATCCTATTTATTGGATCTGATGCTATTATTCTATTTGTCTTAACCATTGATATCAGTACACAGATATTGGTGTTAATCATCGTATTGATCCCATATTGATCATTGATTAAAGAAAAAGAAAATTTGGTTTCTCTCAACCACCACGATTCCACTGCGTCTTGAACCTACAAGTGTTATCAGAGCATTCACAACATCATTTATAATTATTTTAATAATTCATTGATGATTTATGTTTAAATAATTTAGTTTGTTAATTCATGTTTAATAGTTATTGTAATATGAATTTTTAGATATGTTCTTCCTCTTTTCATTTCTCTAAGATCTAATAGAAATGAATAATTTTTTTAATTAAAATTAAATTGATGATCTCATCAGGAGGTGTTGATGATTCTTCCCAGGTAACAAGATAGTACACAGCGTGTATTCGGATTTACATGTCATGTAATCTACCATACATTCCATGTAATCTGGACTACACACGATGTAGTTTTGTTCAGTGTATTGGGAGAAAATAAAAAATTACTCAAGTTGTGTGCATTAATGACATGTGGTGTAGTTAATTCTTACATCATGTGTTAAATAAGATATAATGGCACATGTTTAGCTAGATTACATGCCATGTGGTCAACTGGACATGACATGTATTCCCTTCAAGTCCAGGGCCAAACCGTGTATCCCATACACAGCTAAGCCAACTGGTAACTATGTAACCTAGAGACAACACAACATGTCGCCCACTGGACACACCTTATACTCCAAGATTTCCGAATTATGTCTCACACACTGAGTCCCTAGGCATGTACTTTAGATAATATGGGGAAGTTAGTAAACTTTGTGTGGTCAGAACTACATGCCATGTACTTTACTAAATTACATAGAATTAAAAATTTAATTTTTGTGTAATGTTTAGAATTACATATCACCGTGTTGCCTCCAAGGTTATAGATGATAATCTTAGGTGAATTCATAAAAGGATTAAGGTAAAAGGATTTATTAATTAAAGATAATAATTAATCTATTCAAGAATAATTAATCTTAATAAGAACAATTAAATAATTGAATGCCAGTTTTATTAAATGCATAATTCGTTTCCTGTATGTGGATGATCACAAGATATACATGACCTTTGTATGTGATTGGTTTCCTTTTAATTTGTTTTAAATTAAATATTTGGCCTACGTTCCATCTCTCCTCATTAATATGTATGGTATGTGTGGCCATTGTTTCTTTAATGTAAACCTCCTTTTACCCTCACCTGTGTGTGAGTTAAAAAGCATATGTAAGGGATGGAGCTCCCAAGCTTATGGAGGTGGTTCAAGTAAGGATATGAGGTGAAACCAATCCAAGGAGATACAAATGTGGATAGGTGGAAAGCTGTAAACATGATCATCGAATTGGTTCAAGGTGTTTCTCCCCTAGGTCATGGTTAGTTTATCTACCGATAGATAAACTAACCATTAGAAAATTTCATGATCACGCCCTTTAGTTTATTTTATTTTTTTCAGTTTCATGGTTTTTCATTATGGATGTGTTGTCATGAATACATAATTAATTAATTAATAAGCATGAAATATGTAACTAAAATAAACCAAGATTATGCATAAATATTATCAAGATATGTTTAATCACTTTAGTAAGTTCCACTTAATATTTACAAGCATGTGATAAAGATAATAAGAATATTTATGTATAAGAGATAAAAATACCTAAATAAAATATAAAGTCAGATTAAACCTTCTATTACTTGATTAAGGTTAAGACTCAATAAAACTATGTGTTTGACCAACCCTTTTAGGGAAATTTACTTTTATACAGGAAGTTATTATGAAAGTTTCAGGTTGACTTAAAAATTTTACATAAAAAAGAGTAGCCCTTGCTAGACTTGGTGTAAATTTAGAGGCAAGTGTTGAGGAAATATATGTCAGGATTTTAGGATTGGGGAGTCCAGTCAACGAATCAAGAATCTCGAAACCCACAGTTGGAAAAGACCTGCACACCTAAAATCTTTTAAATAGCTTGACTAAACCTTGTTGGGGTTATGCGAAGGGGAATATAGATCCTTTCCACTAGAATGTCCTAGAAACTAGACATTCCAAATTCAATGGTGAGGACCATTGGGACTTGATAAAATAATGGGATCCTTAATAAAATTAATTTATTATTTCTCATAAAATGTAATCAAGAAAGTACTAATTATCTTATCTTTTAATTGTAGAATAAAAATGACAAAGTTTTCAACCACACTATCCCTGTGATAAATACTGGATAAATACAACATCCTCATCGGTAGTAACTTCCAAGAATGGTTTAGACGTATTTAGGTCATTATATTCCATGAATAGAAATCTTACATGTTGGAGTCCTCATTACCTAATCCTCCTACCCAAGAGGTGAGTGATGAAGAGTTTATGGTCTAGGAAAAACATAAGAACAACGTGGTCGAAGTTCAATGTTTGATGTTATCATCAATGTCTAGTGAACTCATGAAGTCTCACAAAAACATGGATTCTTATTGCATGATTAAGAATATCCGTGGTCTTTACCAGGAGAGAGGAATACATGAATGGTTTGAGATCTCCATGTAACTCGTTTAGAGTAAGGTGGGAGAGGGTTCCCCAGATGGGACTCACATAGTCAAGATAATTGGATACATTGAGTGTCTAGAGGTTCTAGAGTTTAAAATCCCTAAAGAACTGGGTACCAATCTCATTATCGCATCACTACCTCAAAGATTATTCAGTTTTGTTGTGAATTTCAATATGAACAACATTGAGAAGTCTCTACCAGATCTTCTTATCCTCATTCTCCAAGTGGACAAAGACATGAACCACAAAAATCCTTCTATCCTTATGGTGAATAAGAGTAAAGGGAAGGAAATTATCTTTAAGCCCAAAGCTTCTTTACATCCTTACAAGAAAAGGAATATCAAGGGGAATATAAGGGATTGGTAAAATGTTTGTTTCACATGTAGAAAGAAGTACCACTAGAAGAAAAATTGCACCCAGCTAAAGAAGCAAGGGGAAGATTCAGGGGAATTTTTTATCAAGTGTAATTTATCTATTTCTTAAAATTGGGTATTATATATAGAATGTGGTTCTCACATATGTATACAAATATAGTAACCAAGAAGATTCAAGAAGATTGACTGAGGGGAGGTAGATCTATGAGTAGCCAAAAGAGCTAGAGTTACTGCTGTAGCTGTACGGGACTGCCACATCATGTTGCCAACTGAGATGATCTTGGTATTAAATGGTTGTTATTATGTGCCTTATGTAACTAAAAACATTATTTCTATATCCATACTAGATACAAATGGATTTATTTGAAATTTTTGAAATGAATTCTGCTTCTTTTATAAAGATAGTATATGTTTTGGTAAGACATATTTATATAACAGTCTTTACCTGTTGGATTACATAAACCAAGTAATGGAAATCGATAGCGAATCTACTTCACAGACTCATACTACACCCAACATTGGAATCACTAGATAAGTCATGTAAACGAGAAACGCTTGACAAAGTTACATCAAGATGGATATTTAGATTCTTTTGAACTAAAACCACTTAGTGTATGTCACATATGTTTACAAGGCAAAATGACCAAAGGTCCATTTATTGGGAAAGGTGAAAGAGCCAAAGATATTCTTTAATTGCTTTATACTGATGTGTGTGGACCATTTATAGTTGAAGAAAGGGGTGTTTACTCATAATTCATAACTTTTACTGATGATTTTAGTAGATATGGATATATCTACTTAATGAGGTATAAGTAAAATTATTTTGATAAGTTCAAGTAATACAAGAATGATGTTGAGAAAAAGCTTGGTAAGAAGATTAAGAAACTCTTCTCAAACCAAGGTGGAGAATATCTTAATCAAGACTTCATTGATTACTTACACAAGTTTGGGATCCTATCCCAACTCACTCTTCCTTACACACACCAGTGGAATGGTGTAAGTGAAAGGAGGAACCACACCTTGTTAGACATGGTAAGATCAATGATGAGTCACACAAGTCTTCCATTATATTTCTTGGTATATTTGTTACAAACAATAGTACATGTACTAAACCAAGTACCCACTAAATTGATAAATGGTATTCCTTATGAACTTTGGAGTAGAAGAAAATCCATGTTATCGAATTTACATGTGTGGAGAAGTGAATAATTTGTTAAGGCCTCTTCAGGTAACAAACTCACACCACGTGGCACACAATGTTCCTTTAGAGGATACCTCAAGAAAAAATGGGATATTACCTATAAAACCACTTAGGAAAAAAGTTAATAGTTGTAAGACACACCATATTCCTTGATAGGGAGCACATCTCTTAAAGAGATAGTGGGAGCGAGATAGACTTCGATGAAGTTAAGGCTCAAGGTACACAAGAGTTTGTACAAGAGTAGATTCCACAAAGGCTCATGGAAGAAAGATTTGTTCCAGAGACAAAATTATTTTGTAGGAGTACAAGAGAGGTTAGATAAACAGAATGGTATAGTTTTATATTCACTGAGGATAGTGACTCATTATTAGTTGATAATAATGATCTTTCAACCTACAAGGAAGCAGTAAGTGGAATATATGTTTCCAAGTGGAAATAATCCATGAATTCTGAAATGGATTCCATACACTAAAACCAACTATGGATTTTGTTAAATCCTCCAGTACATGTAAAGCCTATTTGTTGCAAATGGTCATTCAAGAAAAAATTATACATGGAAGGATAAGTCAATACCTATAAGGAACGACTAGTTGAAAAAGGGTTTAAACAATGTCAATTCATTGACTATGAGGAAATATTTTCACCAGTTGCAATGATGAAATCCATTATAATTATATTAGCCATTACTCCTTACCATGAATATAAGATTTGGAAAATTGATTTCAAAAAATCCTTTCTTAATGGGAACCTTTAAGAATATTTCTATATGGAACAACGTTAAGGGTTTGTGACTCCAAAGGATTCCAATAATATATGAAAGTTGAAAAAAATACATTTATGGATTAAAGAAAGCATATAGTTAATGGAACATTAATTTTGATGAAACCATAACGAGATTTGGTTTTATAAATAACGAATGTGAGACTTGTGTCTACAAACAGTTTAGTGTGAGTGCAATAGTTTTCCCAAAAGTATATGTTGATGAAATATTACTTATTGGAAACGAAATACCAGTATTACAATCTATTAAGGCATGGTAGAATAAATTATTCTCCATGAAAGAATTTGGAAAGATGGCATATATTATTGGGTTCAAGATCCATCATGATATATCCAAGAGATTGTTGGGTGTAAGTCAAAGTACACAGATTGACAGGATACAGAAGAGATTCAGTATAGAACAATCCAGGAGGGGATTGTTTCTATTGTCACATGGCATTCATATTTCCAAGAAAATGTTCCCTCAGATGCATGGGGAAAGAAAGATAATGGAAAGGATTCCATACTCATCAGTGATTGGGTCATTCATATATGTTATGTTATGTACTGGGATAGATGTCTCCTTTTCATTGAGTGTGGTATGAAGATATCAAGCTGATCCAGGTGACCGCCATTGGATGGAAGTCAAGAATATCCTTAAGTATCTAAGGTTTACTAAGGATATATTCTTTTTTATGGAGTATATGAGAAACTAGTCATCAGAGGATATGCATATGCTAGTTTCCACACTGATCAAGATGATATAAAGTTGCAAACGGGATATATATTCACTTTGAATGGAGGTGTTGTGAGCTAGAAGAGCTCAAAAAAAGGTGTGGGCGCATATTATACAACAGAGTCCGAGTATATCAAAGATTTTGAGGTATCTAAAGAAGTAGTTTGGATGTGGAGCTTCGTCCAAGAGATGGATGTGATACCTAACACTAAAGATCCCATCACACTTTACTGTGATAATACTGCAGTGGTGGATCTCACAAAAGATACAAGGTCACATTAGTGTAAAAAGAACATACTCTGGAAGTATCATCTCTTGAGGGATTTTTCTCAGATATGTCAAGTTGTAGTGAACAATATTTCCATGGAAGACAACATGGTAGACCACTTTACTAAAGCCTCGACTCAGCAGAAACATGATAATCATATAAGGTTTAGCAGACTAAAAGTTATAGGCAGTTGGCTCCAGTCCAAGTGGGAGTTTGTTGGATTTGGTGTCTTAGAACCAACTATTTTTACATTGATTACATGAATATTTAATATATTTAAATATTAAACATCTTATTACATATTTTTCATTGTTCTACATGACTATAATGTTATAATTTCCTAGAGTATTTGTCACATTAATAAGGCCATATAGGTTCCCCGTTATGATAATAACCATTAAGTTCTATGAAAATATTATTAAATATAGTTCTATGGTTGGATGAAATACTATTATGGGACATATAGTATACATACCATCAGTTGCATGTACTTGTAAGCATATGATCCTTCTTCTCAGGAAGTTCACACTTGGTAATCTCCAAGACGGGAGATTATGAGAATAGATATGCCGGTTGGAATTCTGCATGTTTTTGTGTCATTGGATGTTACTATATGTGATAATGTGTAATGGTCCTTATAATTTAAGATTATCATTAATACGTGTCATGACTCATGCACTTAGATTTGCTAACAAAAATTGCCATGCAATATGCTAGCAGGAAGTAGGGTACGTTGGGTGTGTCACGAATGTCTTGTTATTAATGAATAAATTGAGTAAAGATTTGTTCCTTCCATTTATGTAAGTTGATATCTTATCCCTTTGATTGAAATATAATCTTCTCCCTAAATTCCAAGACTATGGTGTAACAACGAGTTTATTTCAGGTGGTAAAAGAATGATGTATCTAACATATATGTTGATGAAACTATCATGAAACCTATTTGATGAGATATTGTGACAAAGGTATTATATTACACAATGAACATTCTTATGTGGATGTCATCATTGCAACTTTAAGTTATTTTTATTGGGTGAGTTGACCCATTTCTAGATAGTAATCTTGGATTTTAGGAAATCTTGACTAATGCCAATGAGAAATAATCCTATAGGGTCACACACTAAGTATTTTGGGTGGTCTCGATTAAATTATATTTAAATTTAATTAATGGAATAAAAATTATTCTCAAGACTAAAGAATAATTTAATTCAAGTAAAAATGATCTCCTAAACTAAATAAATATTTATTCACCAGATTAAATATATTTATTTACATTATTTTAAATTTAATAAATATTTATTTACTAGTTTGTAAATAAAAATATTTATTTAAGAGAATAAAATATTTTATTTGGGTGTTCAATAAATGGAAGAGGAGTTCAAATGGACCAAGTTCATGTCCATTGATAAATTAATTATTTACAAGTTGTAAAATAATGTTTATCCAGTTTTCACAAGAAATAATAAATAATACTGTTATCATTATATGGTGAGGGATTTCATTTATGGTTATGTTTTTCATAAGTTGACGCACCAAAAATAATGGTGTTGTTATTGTTTTTATGTGGCATGGGTTTTCTCTAATAGTTATAGTTACATTTAATTTTTTTTTTCACAATTAAATATTGTATAGAAACCCCATGTCGATTAATAGGTAGGTAGGTCTGTCGTGCCAAACCCTGGTGAATTGAGAATTGTTGAACTGAATATTTTCTCTCTCGACACCTCTCATATTTCCCTCTCAATAATGAGAGCAGTTCTTTAAGACCTAAGAATGAGAGATCAATAACGATCGATTCAAGATATTCGTTCCACCATGCTAGCACCTAGAGAATGAGTGGTATTGATCAGAGACCATTAGAGAATGTTTAGATCACTACTAGAGGGATTCTACTTTGGATCATCATAAGCGCAACGAAGGCAATCTAGAAGGGTCATTATAGATAATTAATGATTGTAAATGAAGAAATTACTAAAAACCAGGGTATTTAATATCTTAAAAAATTATTAAATTAATTATAAACATGATGTGAAATATCATCTTTCTCGGATCCGACACTATTATTCTATTTTTATAAATCATTGATATCAATCTATTGATACTGGTTTTTAACGTCATACTGATCCCGGATTGGTCATCGATTATGGAAAAAGAAAAGTTGGACCCTCCCAAATGCCATGATTTCGTTGCATCTGGAACCTATAATCATGACTCCCAATTCATCAAGGCCTCCTTTATGGTGACAGTCCCAACTTTGACCCAAAAAGGGCCCTATCCACCGATGTAAGCCCCCCCATCATGCCTTCTTTATAGGAAGCTTCCATGTATAAGTCTCATCCTACCGAACTGTGATGGATTTGATTCCCAACTTACTAGGATACATAATAAGCCCCCCTGAGGTCCAAACCCAGCATCAGAATCCACCCTGATGTTTTTCAGGCCATATCCCCAGTAGGGTCACCCTTACCCTAATGACTGAATCTCTTATGGTACCTTGGGATGCCTTAGTATAAGTCTCGCATCAACCCTTGACTAGGAACCTTCTGCTTATACATCCTTACAACATGAATTTAAATTGCATGGATGGGTCCTCATCACATGAACTTAAAATGGTGATGTGTCTATTAAAGTGGAAGCAAACTACATGGGCTCTAATTACTCTCACGTGGATAATTAGGAAGCCCATCTTATGGGTTCAAACCTAACATCGAAACAGTTCTATTCCCCCTTGTATGATGAAAAACTCCCGAGTGCCTCATCATATGGTTTAAACCCCCATTGTCTTAGTAAATAGTGAAGGAATTCTAGATCCATCCACAAAAGGGTGACATTGATGAAGAACCTTGGATACATACAAATATATTTATTAATGAGGAGCCTCAGATTCATACAGATGATTCCAGACCCATGTGTATTTATGATTGATCTTGTAACCCAGGGGTAATTCGTGGACACATTATTGGGGAAGAATCAAGGATTAAAAAATATATGAAAATTTCTTAAATCTATAAGAGAATACTGGAATAGGCAATAATTCCCCCCAAAATGGTGTGATGAGCCTAAGTTTACATCATCTCATCCAATGTGTGTAATTAAGTTTTGTTGGCCAAATAATCATCCAATGAGTGCCTACCTTTGGAAATTAGGTCCATGAATCATAGATAACAGATTTTTTGGGTGTTTCTGGCTCCGTGAATAAACCCATTGAACACCATTCTAGGACATCGTTTCTGATATGGATTGATTGGAAAAATACTCAACCCCCCCCCCCTCACAACCACTCATTGGGATCATAATATGGTTTTGGTCAAAAAAATATGGCACGCCTAACATGAGACACTCAAAAATGGCACCTCCTTCGCATGATAAAAAGGATACACTACCCATTCCCCATGGGACCAATCTTTTCCCGGGTACGACACATCTCGGGTCGAAAAAAAAATGATGAACCTGATGTGAAACTCTCTAGAACATCAGGAAATTTGTTGTTATCCATCGGGCCATTTCTTGCTCTTATAAGACACCACCTCTGGTTGAAACAAAAATGGTGAACCCAATGTAAAAATATATATAATATCAGGCAATTAGTTTTTATCCATCGGGCCATTTTGTTCACTCCCATATGACGCCACCTAGGGTTGAAACAAAAACGATGAAACTAATGTGAAAGTCTTTATAATAGAAGGAAATTAGTTGTTATCTGTCAGAATTTTTTTCTCTCTCCCATAAGAAGCCACCTTAGGTCGAAATAAAAATGGTGAACTCGATGTGAATCCTTAACCAAGGTGGTGGGTTAACCCAACTCAGGCCCCTTTCTCATCCAAATGGAATTGGGACAATCAATATTATCAATAACGCATGTGGTCATGAGATGATACTTTGATGAGGGTTTTTTTTTTGTTTTCACTTGTCATATATATTATAGGCTAACTCACAAAGAAAACTTAAATCCAATGGAATCCCAAAAGTTTTCTCATATATGTGTGTTCATAACTGCGCAGACAAATGAGTCGTTAATGAAGAACAAGACACCATCACCCACCCAATGTCTTTAACACTGGGTTTCAAATGTGCTGATCAAGGAGTACCATAAAAAAAGTACTCTCCCCATCATGGAGGTATCAAGGTAATCCCTCTAGGCCATAAATACCCACCAGTCACCCAAGAAATGGTGGACGACGGTCTAGAACCGAGTGACCCCACTTTTTATCCAAAACTGTTTTGGGTTCCTATCCCCAGAATGTGATAATGAATACCTCTCTTATCTTTGGGAGGCAGATGAAGTCAACACTAGCGACTTCATCCCAACTGGTTATGGGTCTTACACAAGATCCCCTTCTAGAAGATGTCATTGTCAACAACATGTGACCAAATATCTTTTTTTGAAGAGGACATCACATTGAGGCCCCCTACTGAAGTCCAATGAACATAGGCCCCTTGGGAAGCCCGCTGAGTGCATCGATCATATAATCAAGAGCAGGTCATCACCTTGGTTCCTGAGGAGGATATCCACCATACAAACATGGTGGAATGCTACATGCATGTATAAAATCCTACCCCTATTCTAATACCCACCATAGATATACGGTGGCACCTTATGAGCAGGAAAAAATTCCCTCCAATGCTCACCGGACCCGCCACACAAATAGTGACAATTATTAGGTAGATGAAAATCTCTATCGAGGAATATGAATCCCACCCATAAAATATGGTGGAAATAAAGCATGAATAGAGTCAAATTCAAGCCCACTCGTATCAACACCACCAGTCAAATAAGGTGAAAATCAATGAGCAGATGAAAAATACTACATACCACAAGGAATCCCACCAATAAAATATGGTGGAAATAAAATATGAGCAGATCCAAATTTCTACAGATGCATATCAAGCTCGTGAGACAAATACAGTGGCAAAAGAGAATATGAAAATTCATACTTGCAAATATGAAGCTTGTCAACTAAATAGGATGGAAACCGGAGAAAACAACCGGTGTATTCCAGCTATTAACCAAGGACATACTCGTTCCTATTCCCTAACATAGGAGAACTTCCAGTACCCACTGGAAACACATGGAGGACCGAAGCAGGCACAAAATTATGCTCTGACATTATAATGATAATTTATACCAGTTCCATCCAAATATGTATCTCAACACATCACGAAAATGATGGATTATCATATATAAATACTAGATCATATCCTACATACCTATCATGATGTAATTTCATCTGTGGAAAATGCAAGGAATCGAGCCCATGACCCCATTTCCCCAAAAGGGGTGACTTATCCACGAAATAATAAAGTCATTCTGGAGAAGTCCTACATCCCTATTCTAGTCCAGGAGGGTCGACAACCATATTCCATGATACAAGGACCACTAGATCAGGAAAAAATACCCATTCCAATTGGGGGACACCGGTCCAACATGGTGGCCACTCCAGGTCAGACATGTATCCCAACTAGAACTCAATATGTCCATTGACATATTCTAGTAGCATTACTGGAAGCTAGAGTTCTTGATATCGTCAAAAAATTATTAATAGAGGCACAAGATCCCATCAATTCATTACCAAATTATGGAAGTGATAGTAGCAGTTGTGAAGGGCCTCCCCGCAACATCGCTACGAGCACCTTTGAAGGCCCTCCCTAGATCACCCACGAGGTTTTACCTTATGGGAAAGAAACTATTGATCATGGGAGCCTATCTCTTTATGATTTTCATGGTGGACCTACCCTTTACTAGAAGATCATACAACAAAAAGGTCCTAACTTTTTTTTGCCTTCCCTAATGGTCCTCCATATGGTATATGATGCATAAATTCTCCCTACAGTCGAACGTCAAGCTATAATGGTAGTACTCTCCATGATGGAAGTCACTGTGAAGACCCTCCCTATAGTGACATCAAGCAACAAGAAGGTCCTACCCTTGTTGTAGTATATCCTGAAGGTCCTACCTAGGATTTTCACTGTAGATATTCTCCCTATAGTTGGATATCAAGCTATAATGGTAGTCCTCACCATGCTGGTAGTCGTCGTGTAGGTCCTCCCCACAACACAAAAAAACAAAAAGAAGGCCCCCCCTTACTATGGACTTCCCTAAAGGTCCTACCTAGGGTATACACCATAGAAAATATCCTTTTGGTCAGAAATTAAGGTGAAATGGTAGTCCTCACCACCACAACATCAACTATGAAAATCCTCCCCACCGTAAAAATTCACACCGACAAGAATGTCCTCCTCTTACTGGATCAAATACAAGAAAGCCCTCAATTCTGAAGTTCTTGGAAGGATGGGGTTGGATACACTAGAATATCTATCAATGAAAACTGACATCCTTTCTCAGCCAGAAGATGACCTGGGGACACACTCATCTTCTTAGTCACCTCTACACCACTCACATATTAATGAAATCCATACTGGCCCCACTACTCAGGATGAAATCAACACAAAGAATCCATGTTGGGAACATCAAGTAGAGGAATACTTAGCATAAGATCAAAAAAATATGTTTAATATAATAAGACAACTAGATAGGGATGACATATCAGTTATGTTATGGCCCACATCCACTTCTTAGTTCGGCATACCGATAGAATTGTCTGAGGAATGCATACACGACATTAGTCTCAACATCTGGACAACTCTCCACTGGATTAAATAAAATTATTTACCTTATGATGGGTATAAATACCATGTAAATATATTTGGGGATCATCGCCACCAAATTGACCTAGAATCTATTCTGTATGCATGGATTATACAATCTGAGAGGTGGAAGAAATATATCAAAACGGTCTGCATCCACTCGCTACACAAGTTTTGTTGCCTTATAATTGACGCATCATCTAGTGTTCATATCCAGGGTTGGGGAGAGCATGGAGCTTTGAAAATAACACCACTTCCCATATATTAGAGCCCAATAGAAATGAAATCCTATAATTTCATCATCCCATGACAACAGCCAAATGAAATTTCTATTTATGAAAGGTGGTCTGCTTGACAAGAACCATCCTTGAGTAAGACTCAAAAGCATTAGGACCGGAAAATAAAAGCCATTAAAAATCTCCTGAACCAGGCCACTAAGAGCATTCAATACTCCTCTCGCCTAAGGGAAGGCAATAATCAAGCAATGCTCATGTCCTCAGAAGCAAATAACTTATGTGTAGATTCGACACCATATCTGGCTCACCCCTGCATGGGAATTAATGAGATCAAGAAAGTGAAAATAGCAGTATAAACTATTGTAGTACAAGATTAACCCCATTCTATAGGGTTGGGGTAATTTTTAACACAAGATTCCCTTGTAAGACCATCATATCCTAGCTGAGGTACAATGGAAAAGGAATGGGAGCAACCCCAGCCTGCAGGGCTGGGGACATGTTTACCTCAACCACATGATCAGCGGATGTCATTATTTTCTCTCTTATGGGGAACAATGAATAGAAAGGTTACCCATTATTTCCCATCTCGTGACTCGCGTCTCTAGAAAATGAGGTGTACAGACAGGTCATGTCAAGGTTCCCTTCAAGTTACCCTTTATCAAGAAATCCAAAGATGACCCTATAATGGAAGGAGAAGAACCAAAAAAAAAGAAAGAATCTATCCTACCATTTGGCATCTGGTAAACCACCCACGATGTGATATTAATTAATTAACATCATGGATATTAATTCCATAGACCTCACTGAATATAATAAAGGTGATGATGATGTGAGAGAAGATAGTTCCCTCTTGGAAGTTCTTGACACTAAACCTAAAGGTGTGCGTACCCAAAACCAACGAGACAACTTAAATTTGGGTGATCCCTCGGTCAATCCCTCACTACCTCCCTTGTGAATACGCAAAAATAAAAAAAGAAAAGTCATACACAACCCACCTCCTACTCCACATGAAACTGCATCCCTTACCCTTGAGGAGATATTCGATCAGTAGTAGGAAGAAATGAAAGAGTTGAGGAGAATCAATATCAAATTTCTCCAAGAGAGACATCCGACTAGATATGTTTCTCTGGTAGAGCATCAGTACAAACTCCTAATAGAGGTGACTTTTCCAAAAGGTATCATCCTGAAAAATGAAGCATGGCTGGAAAGATCATTCAAGGTAGTGTTGGGACCGTTAGTATACCTGAACCCAATCCCAACATGATACCAATATTTTCATCCATTAAATAAACAAACAGAACAAATTTAGGTGAATCTACAAAGTATTCCCCCAGTTGAGTATCCAACTCAAATTCTAGAAGTGCCGGTATCACCAATATTGACCTTAGTTGTGCCCACACATGCTCAGATTCAACAATATATGCATGAAGGGCTCATGAAAACCATCGAGTCATTGAAAAATCAACTGGGATCTATGGAGGGGCGGGGTACTCTGATACAAATAGAACAGAAACCATATCCTGGCTGGGTAAGAAATGTCCCTCCACCTCCAATTTTTGGGAACCCATTCCCAGTGTTCAATGGATCAGGGGACCTAGAGCAACATATGATGCACTACTCATCTTACTATGGCCCTATTATGGGAACCCAAGAGCAACAAGAAGTAGTGAAACTCAAATGCTTCGTGTGAACCCTATAAGCTTCAACCTTCGTATGACATACCAATTTTCTAGCTAATTCAATAATAGTTTGGGAGGACCTTTGGCCACATTTCCTCTTATATTTGAGTTTAACATTGCAAAAAAACAATAAAAAAACTTATGAACTGCAAATAGAGGGAGAATTAAAGAGTTTCAGACTTCATTTCAAGATATAATGGTTTGACCTACTCTCTAAACCGGCTGCTCCCCCCAAGAAGAGATAATTGCTATGTGAATCGACAATCTCTGTGATGAGCTATGAACACCACTCATCCCAGTGAAGTATATAAGAAGGTTCCAGGATTTCTCTTCAATTTCCTAGAGAATAGAGGATTCCTTGCAATGGAATAATAAAAAGTCCGGAGAAACCCCATTGACCCTAAGAATAAGGGTGGGAAGGGATGAAGTGGCTCCCATTATGCTTAAACCACCCTGGCACCATCTCCACCTACATGTCCCATATCAAACCGTGTAGGCCCCCTGAACATCAACAACCACCCTGCCTCGAAAAGATGAAAGAATGGGGGGGGGGAAGAAATAAATTCTAGGAATAAAGGAATAAAGTGTACTCATTCTAAGATGATCACGTCCATTGATAATTTATAGCTTCCATGAATTCCAAATTTATTTGGCTACCGGAGTTGTAGAGGGATGATGAAGTAGGTATCGATGACTGGACATATTATTTCCCCTTCCAGTGAATAATGGTACACACCATTCATGTTTGTTTTGTCTTCAAAAACCTCCTATATAGAATGATAGATTCCATATAATTTTAGCTGGGACCACCACTAACACAAGTGGCATATGTTTCCACCACTAACCCAGATGAAAAAAGAGAGTGGAAAACAGTCATTAGAAAGAAGAACC
Source organism: Viscum album (assembly GCA_963277665.1). Taxonomy (NCBI): domain Eukaryota; kingdom Viridiplantae; phylum Streptophyta; class Magnoliopsida; order Santalales; family Viscaceae; genus Viscum; species Viscum album. The sequence goes on from OY728125.1 coordinate 538,076, forward strand.
AGAGGTTCAATAATTGAATGATTCCGAAAATAGTCAACCATTCTCATGGTATACTCCAAGCATAGTGGAAATAACCGACTATGCCCCCAAAAACTTCTGATGCAATGTAGCCAACATCCTCGGCCCCACGATCCTCCGAGGGTCAAGAAGATCAAGTTAAAAAATATGAACTTCCACCAAGGGAAAATTTTTCTTTGACACTCTCATATTTCATGCTAGTAGATCTGAATCCATAGACACCATCCCACCAAACGATACCATGAGCACCACCCCTCCAAATCGAACCACTAGAAGAAGTTAATCGATCAAACTCATCATCAGATGAGGAACTAATCTTCAACTCCATTAATGTTATTCATTTAATAGAACCCTTATCCAAATAAGAATATGAGTATGAAACTAAGTTCCTCATGACTAATCATAGATCCAGTGAAATAGGTCGTTGAAACCATGGATACCCAAGAAGATGCAACTAGGGGAAAATTAAGCTTATGGTCTCTCTCCATCTCAAACTGTCAATATTGCAGAAACCCACAGAAGAACCCTTCAACGGACCCCATAGGGACAATAAAATTCTCCTACATTCACTGGAAGCCACTCTAGACTGATCATTCTAGAATATACATTAGAATAAGAGTATAGGTCTAGTCACCCATGGCATACATGTAGATTGTCTCATCGAAATTCACAAAATATAGAAGCCTCACCAGCTTCTGTCTTAAGAACTGGCCCATCCTCATTTGGTGTTCAATCTGCAAAAGCACCTATGAAATAGAATCCACCAGTCGAGAAGCACCACCCTATAGATAAAAAATATGATATTCTAACTAATGTATCCTTAGTACTAGAAAATATATCAATTCTGGATACACTGAATCTATCAACAAATATTTGGAAAAAACTTATAGAATCTTAGCTAGGTACCAAGGATTTTGAAGCCGAAGTAGCCATCGCTGAAGTCTATCAAACATATAACTACCCTAAATAATTCCAAAATATTATCTTCTTCATGCATTGATAAGAATATTTCATTATACAGGGGCACATCAAACCCTTATATGTGTCTAACATGATAAATGATGTTGATGTCAGTATAGTCTTCATTGAAAATGGATCTGGAGTTAATCTCATCCCACTGTGGTCACTTTGCCAACTAGGATGCACTAAAGATAACCCGACTCCCTACACCACAGCTCTATTGGGATATTACAATAGTGAGTAGAATACATTAAGCCAAATAAAGCTCAAAACCCAGTTTGGAGACCTCATAGCCGACTCAGAATTACTAGTAGTCCGGAAAAACATGACCTTCAATGTTTTTCTAGGAAGACCTAGACTGCATCAGCACACGAAAATCCCCTCATTATACCATCAGTGCTTCAAATATTGCATTAACAGACAGAGTGGAACATTAAACACCAATAAGGAACCATTCAACTCCTGTGAGTCACACTATATTGATGTAGGGTTCTACGAGATTAAAGGGAAGCAATCCCCAGTAGATGGAATTGATTGGGTCGCTGCCCCAAATGGTTTGGAAATGGTTTCCTCCAACCCATTCAAGATGATCAATGAGGAATACATACTACACATCAATAAAATAAAGTGCACAAGTCCAGATTTAGATGCATGTTTCATAGTCCTTATGTTTTCAATCATGGATATCGAGCCTGACAAAGTTGAATAATTCACTAATCCCCAAGACAGTGGTGAATGCTCAGATAAAAAATCCCTTGAACTATCCTTAGAGCTCCAAAAAGTCCCTACCCCACCCTCTATGGATAAATAGGAAGAAGTAAACCTTACACCCCTCACTCCATCCTCTTGAGAAAAGTACTCATTATTAGCTAAGCCAGAAGAAGTGACCCCGACATCTGAATGCCAAAATGGTGAATCTTCTCTCAACTATGAAGAGCCCGTCTCAAGAATTGTGTCCCCATCAGAGCAAGAAGAAGAAGATAATGATGTAGAGTAGTGGGAGTAATAGGACCTTAGTTATTCCCCTTCAGTATTTGAGGAGGGCATCTCTACTACCATGAATGAAATAGGGAAAATAAACCTGGGTGCCAAAGAGGACCCACAACCCACTCTAATTAACAGAACCATGAATCTTGAATAGAAATAGGTTTACACCTCCTTCATAAAGTATAATCAAGATATTTTCACTTATAATTATATAGAAATTATAGACCTCAATCCTAAGGTGTCCACTCACCACCTAGGCCTGCTGGAATACTATCATGGTTACAAGCAAGCCGCTAGATGGACATGTCCAACACATGTTTCTAAAATAGAGGTTTAAGTTGAAAATTTCATCAAATAAAACTTAATTTGGGAGGTCCAATATCCCATATGTCCAGAAAAAATTATCCCTATTAAAAATAATAATGGACAAATCAGATTTTTCATTGACTTTAGGGATCTTAATTGGCTCCACCCGAAAGATTAATTCCTAGTCCCAATCACGGAATTGCTGATAGAAGCAACCACCAGATACAAGGCTCTATATTTAATGGAATTATATTTAGGATATAACCAAATATAAATTCCTCGAGAAGATGGGGAATCCACCACCTTTAGGGTTCCATAGGGAGTATTTTTCTACAAGGAAATGCCCTTTGGATTAAAAAAGATTGGTTCCACATACCAACGAGCCATTCATCATATATCCAGTCCCTTTAAGAAAGTTCATAAAATACTATATTGATGATATGGTGGTTACATCATGATAATGTTTAGACCACCTGACGGATCTTGGAACAATATTCAACAAATTACGACCACAGAATTTGAAAGTAAAACCCCTAAAATGTTATTTCAGCATCACGTCAGGGAAATTACTTAGATTTTTCATTCATAACCATCGAATCGAATTAGAAACCAAGAAGACAAAAGATATCATTGATATGAGACATCCTAAAAACCTCACTGAGTTAAGAGGAATTCAAGGACATTTGGCCTACATTCAACACTTCATAGCCAACCTTGTAGGAAGATGTTTTCCTTTCACCAGGCTAATGAAACAATGTGTGTCATATCAATGGACTGATGACTATCAAGAAGCATTTGAAAATCTCAAGAAATATCTTTTAAGCCTACAAATGCTAATACCACATATTAAAGGAAGACCACTCATTCTTTATGTAACTGCTTTAGAACGACCATTAGGCAGCTTACTCACACAAAATAATGACACCAGTAGTGAAAATTGTCTTTATTATCTCATCCGGACCATGATCAATGCTAAGACTCATTATTAAAATATTGAGAAGAGATAAATGGACTTAATATTTATATTCAAGTAGCTGAAGCATTATCTACAACACCATAAGGTCCATTTGGTCTCTCAAATTAACCCAATCAAGTATATTATTAGCCGTCCAATTTTGATTGGATGTCTATCGTAGTGGGCGGTCATCCTGCAACAGTTTGAAATACGGTTCATGCCTTAGAAATCCATCAAAGGCTAGGTGTTAGCATATTTCCTGGAAGATCACCATTCGATATAAATAACCCCATTTTATGCTGAACTATTAGATAAAGTAGTGTTCTCAATTCAAAAATAATATCAAAAATGGGAGATGCATTTTGACAGTGCATCCAAAAGTCCAACATAAAAATGGATAGAAGAACCCAAGATCAAAAAAGTGGTGTTAGAATTCATACTCATATATTTGGAAAAATAAGTCTTTCTATACTCCTTCCTGCTATCAGATGGATTCACAAATAATGAAGTAGAGTATCAAGCTCTCATCGCAGGCCTAGATATTTCAATTCAAGTACAAGCAGAACACTTGAAGATAAAATGTTACTTGGAATTAGTCATCAAGAAAGTCAATGGATACTATGCTATCAAGAAAAAGTATTCAATCCCCTTGTTTGGCTATGAACGAGTGTTAATGATGGAATTCCCTTCATAACCTACATTAGTTCATGTCCCCTAATCTCAAAATGTGCAAGCCGATGCATTATAAAATGCAGCCACAGCTTTGGATGACCCAGACCAGGATGATACGGTCATCAAAAATTTTCATTGTCTTATAGTATTACCATTAATCTAGACAAACATGAAAGCAATCAATGAGATAATCCCCTTCATTAGGCCATATGGTTCCCCCACAGGTTGGATGACTCCCAACACAAATTACCTTCTAAAGGGAGAACTTCCACTAGATAGAGATGTAAGAGAGAAAATATAGAGATGGGAAATGGACGTCATGGGACCCTATGTTCCTGATAAAACCATGAAATTAATATATATTATCATATAGAATGACTTATTTTCCGAATGGGTAGAAGACAAAAACATCAAGGAGGTTGAATAAAGAAGCAATTTCATCTTTGTGAAATCTAATATCATCGCCAGATTTGGTTTCCCTCATAAAACACTGACAGAAAACGACACCAATTTCAACTCTACTGAATTAGAGAAGTTATATCAGGAGTATGGTATCAAGACCAACCGTTCATCCTATTACCATGAACTGGCCAAAAATAGATATAGGCCTCCAACAAGACTCTATCCAACATACTAAAAAATATTGTAGACAAGGAAAATAAATCATGACCGTAAAAGTTCCTCCATGCTCTGTGGGATTATCGAACAAAAACCCATACTTCCACCCAAAAAACCCCATATTCATTAGTATACGGTACCAAAGTGGTTTTTCCTATTGAAGTACAACTACCCTCACTCTAGGTCTCTGTCTGTGATTAGTTGGCCTCAGACAAGAAATATGAGAAACGACTCGATGAGTTGGAGTAATTGGATGAGAAAAGATTTCACACCCTACACCATTTGGAAATTTACCAAAACTAGATCGCATGGGCCTTCAAGAAAAATGTTCTCTTTCAGTATTTCCTTGAAGGATAAATGGTTTTGGACCTCAGAAACCTGATGATAATAAAAAACAAACCTCTAAAATTGGAACCAAAGTGGGAAGGACCATACGTCATACACAAGGTTTACTTCAATGGAGCATATTCACTGATTTCAATGGATGGCCATCTCACTATAGCTTCCACCAATGAAAGTTTCCTGAGGAAATACTTTGTGTAGTCATATAAATATTTTCTTAGCTGTAATATGTTAAACTACATAACGCCATATGCTTCCATGTTGTATGAAATTAAACTACTTAGCATTAATGTCCTTACCACATGACGTTAAACTACATGGTAAATCATCATAACCACATGATGTTAAACTGTAAGGTGATCATTGCATCCCAACCAATGATTTTTCGCACATGATTCAGATCTATGTAGGAGAAAGACAAAGTACCCCTATTCCTATGTGAGAGCTAAGTCCACATGGGAACTCTTTTTCTCAATAACTACTTGTGGATTGATTACATCCCTCACATGATATGTAGCAATGCCCAGATTCTACATCCTAGTCCATCCACCATAAAAACAAATACCACCCCCACATATGGGTTAGACCAGTGTTGGGAAAATTCATAGAGCCACATCTAATTCTCATCCCCATGAGGAGACATAGTGGAACTCAGACCTCTAAATCTAGACCCATCCATAATAAAAGACCAAAAAGTAAAAGGCATCCACTTTCATTACATTATCCCCATGTGGCTTAATACAACTTTTTTGCCCCTTGATTCTCATACCATGCATAACTCACAAGGACATAGGGTTTTTTCTAGGAATTCCCCACATGGTCAAGGCGTATCAATTTGTAACAGGGTTTCCATGGTCTTAGCAGTAAGACCTTAAAAGCCTGATAGGGTCTTCCCATTCACATTTGGAAACCCAAAGTCCAAACCACAAAAAATTAAATTGCACGGTACCTGTAGAACTATATGTGGATGGGTTCCTATTATCATAGGATATGTAGTGATTCTTAGATCCTACATCCTAGTCTAGCCACTATAAAAAATTCCCCTCTCCTTGTGTAAGTACCAAACCTAGGTATGGAGACCAAAATTTAGAACTATGTGTGGATTGATTACCATTTTTATAGGATACGTAGTGATGCTCGAATATCATATCTCAGGCCCAACTATGAAAAATTGAAAAGGAAATAAAAACATCCCCAATCTCTAGCACATAAATGCAGATCTATTTGGGGGAGTCCAAATCTAGATTCTTATTGCATGGATTTAAAAAAGATCATTCCCCCCACATACGAGTCAGATCTATATAAGAAGATCTATATTTCACAACTAATCATGGTCTCAATATTCCCCACATACCTGAATGTCTCTTTTCCATCCACTAAAATCCATAACCCGGGAAATATTGGATCCTTTTAAGCATCAATGTCCCTCAGAAATTGAAGGTCAGTATTCTACAGACACATTTTTTTTAATATGAACACAATGCCCTAGAGGATTTTGATATGTTTCCCACAAAAGGCCTATCAACCAAAGGAAAATTCATCCTCAGGAGAGGCTTTTATTACTTCTGTACACCCAACAGATTCCAAGCCCCATATCATTTCTCCCAATCTAAGAGATTCCAAAGTCATGGTTTACACTTCCCCCTACCTCACATCCAGGTTATGCCAAAATATCTTGGACTGATTAGCCCATATTTACTCATGATTTCTATGAAAAATCATCCCTATAACATGATGTTAAACTTTTTAGCCCACATCCTTTCTACATGATGTTAAAACTGCACAGTCTATCCATAACTACATGTGACTTTATTCCTTCCCTCACATGATACGTAGAGATGCCTAGACTTTTGTCCTAGTTCAGGCACCTTGAAGTGAAGAATTCCTTCCCCCGTTATGTATGGGATAGACCTACACAAGAGGAATCTATAACTAGAAGAATTATGTTTGGATTAATTCCTACTCAGATGAGGTATGTAGTGACACCCGGATCCTATGATCTAAACCCAACTGCGAAACACATAAATATGTCCACCTTTAAGTCAAAACAAGGAGCTCCCAATACATTCCATTTCTAGGGCCATATCAGGAGAAATTAAATTTACCCTCTTCATGTAACAACCTGATATTTTATGAGAAGTATATTTTTTTATGTATTATGTTATACGCAAAGGAATCTTTCACTGCACACAACACTAGCTTGGCTTGCATTACATGCAATCGTGACCCACCTCGATAGCGTGTGTAGTACGCAATACCGAGTTTCACTAAACAACGATATATTATTATAATATTATGAACTAGCAGTTATGAATAGTATTAATTGAATTTTAAATTTTATAACATTATAAATCATCTTACACATTTTCTAGAATGAGTTATGAAAACAAAATCAGTTTTTCGGATAAAAGAAGTATTTTTCAAAAAATGCAGTTTTACCACATTTTGATGGTGCACACATTTTAAATCTAGTTTTTGACATGTTTATAAGTTCAATTTGAAAAAATAAAATTATTCTTTGGAATCAGGATATAAAAACTTATATTGGATAAATTTTTCATATTATTCTGGAAACTTTCATATTTTGATGAATAGTAAAAACACGCTATATTTTAATTAAAAACAACTTTTTTTCATTGCAATAATTTATATGGATATATTATCTTCTTAATTGGGTTTAAAGTTTAATTAGAATATATTTTTACCATTTAATCCAATTTTGGTCATTGGAATTAATTTCACTTTGAAATTGGACATAAACAAGTGATGATCTTTTGATAGTTATTGTTTCTTAAAAACACGCTATTTGTTTTGATAACGGGAATTAAATTTAAAATTAATTAATGCCACTTTTATGTTTTGAATTTTAAAAAATAGACATCAATTTTGAATTCGGAATATCAAATATAGCTTAGGCTTAATTTTTGGTATTTTTCTGAAAAACTTCAATTTTTGATGAATAGTGCAAACACTGAGTTTTTGGTTAAAACCGACTTTTTATTTAAATAATAATTTATTTAATTTAAATTTATTTTAGGTCAAAATAGATAAATAATACTTACATAAGTTTAGTGAAATTCATTGGAATCATTTTATAATAATTTTAGATTTATAAAAAATTGTATTGAACTTTTCACCGTCTTTTACCCACCTCCTAGGAGCTTTTGAAATTGTTCATAAAACTTAATTTTACCGCTTCTGTGAGTTGAGTTTCGAAAATCCGAGACACACGGTTAATATCAAGGAGTAAAATTTGGTTCAATTAGATAAAAATAATTTTTGGTGAATAGTAACTTTTTACTTTTATTTACCACGGTTAAAAGTAAATAGGGTAATTCAAGTTTAAAAGAAAATTATAATAATTGAAAATTACCTTAACACTTGTCCAAACCTTATTGGATGAGTAATGACCGACCATGGGCATACTTGGGTCGATTTTGGGACCCCATGGAGCCACTTATGAAAGACAATTACACATTAGATTAATTAATTTAATGTAAAGACAAAATTGGAATTAACAAAAAATCCTTTAGTAATTAATTTTTATAAGGGGCTATACAAATTATCTTTTAGACTATAAATATTCATTGTAAATCTAAAAATATTTCCTACATGTTGGTATTTTTTTAATAATCTTTCGACATAAAATAAAATAAATTATTTATGACACAATAATGATGCAGTATTTACCTCATTAATAAATGATTTAAATAAATAAGATTATAATGATTAAAATATTTTCCAAAACATGTCCAATTCTGATTTGATGATTTTATTTCGACCATGAGTCATCTTATCTTCATCTTTAATTATTTTTGGACCTTTTGAAATCGAAGATAAGTTTATAATAAAATAATATTTTCACACTTTCTAAAGTTGCCCCTCTCCTCCCTTATAAAAGGCCACCTCCTCCCTCTCCTCCTCACACCACTTTTAGCCTTCAAGCTCAGCCAAACCCTACCCATTTCACTTCCCCACTTCCTTAAAAACATACTAGATGTACTGTTCTTCTCAAAAGACCAACTCTAGTGCCCTAAGAGAAAGTTTAAAGGTGGCACTTCGAAGAAGAGGTAATACCTTCTACCGTTTTCTTCAAGTTCCATTCTTCTTCTACTCCCTCTTCTTTAGTTGTTTCATTATGAGGTAATAACATCAGTATCCCTTATATAATTATATGTTATTATAAATATGAAACAACCCTATTTCACCTCTTATCCATCCTACGGTAAACAAAATCATCACGCGTGCGTACGTACGGAATATCGTCTCCACACTGTGGTGTAATATGTTTTCCACCACCACCTTACTTGGATGGGTATAATGGTGTAAATAAATAACTATATATGATTATTGTAAATTGGTATTGATTCTGAAATATTATACATACACTTCAATACAATTCCACGATCATGGGAACGATATCATCGCTCGTGCGTACATACGGCCTACCGTCTCCACAATGTGATGTGACTCGTTCTATATGATCTTCATTGAATAATTATTATATAAATGAAATGAATGAATGAATATTATATATATTATAATAATACCATTCTTTAATTGATGTATCTATATCCTATAAAGAGGAATAAGAATTTATTCGACAAAACACACATAAGAACACAAAGCAATAAACACCCGAATAACAAGTAGCAATGAAATATTACTACTAAGAAGATAAAAATATGACTATATATGATATCATAACAATGAATTTGATTATTTAATAAGTCAATTAACATTATTTAAACCATATTATAGGAGGGTTGGATTCATACGAAGCATATCTGACCTAAGGTAAGGGAAAATCTCACAATCTCATTTTTTTCCGAGATTGTTTGTACTTTGGTATTTACTGGGGTGTATTTTATCATGAACATCCATGTTTCCTAAATATGTAATATTATTTCCATCCTCATACAATTTTTTAAATCCAATTTTACCCTTCAGTGAGTTTTTAGTAAAAGATATGAAAGGAATCTTTTTTCGTTTTTCGTACGAGGTACTTTTTGACTTTTCCGGCCAAAGTACGAGAAGAATGTTTTTTTAACTTATACGTCATGAATGGATTTTTAGAAAATTATTTCCAAGAAGCTTCCTTTACAAGTTTTCATGTTTATTTTTAATCAAATTATTTTAGTTTAAAATTGTATGACATATTAACAAAGGAAAAATGTTTTTGAAGTAGAAAAAATATTTTCCTCAAGAATGGAGTTCAAGTGTTTTATCAAAATTATTTTCCATATAAGATAAAATAGGGTTCTGTTTTTATCCCTATTTTTACATTGATTTTATTGTTTTATGATGTAATTAATTTTATTATTTCCTTTTATCTTATATGGGTTATGTTATGATGGCATGATGTTTAAGAATCCCATTTTTATTACATGGGTTATGCTATGATGTATGATTTATGATTTTGTGGAACACATAAGAATGGTTTAATTATGAGATGGGTGGGGACTATATCTCCCTCCAATTCATTGGGTAAAGATTTATATCTCATGAGATAGACATGGCTGGAACAGCAAGTTAAACTGGTTTAGTGATACAGGACTGGAACAAGGAGTGAACTCGGTTCAGTAATGGAATTTGTCCTCTATGATGGTCTTGGAAATGATCCTTGACTAATATGAAATGATTTTCTATGATTATGTGTGTATGCCACAACGTTTCTTGTTTTAAGTTATGATAATTTGGGATTAATTTTCATTACTATGATTTATCCCATGACATGATATTATGACCTCTTTTGCAGGTTAAGATTTTCAAAATGTTATGTTCTTATGAATATGATATGAATGATATTTCTTTTTTTTTTACCCTTACTGAGCATTTGAGCTCACCCTTTTGTATGTTTTCTTTTCCCCAAGTCAGGAAGAAGGATATTAAGTAGGATATTCCAAAAAGGGACTCTAGATATGATGAAATAAATGGGAGACAATGAAGTTGATTTTATGAACCAGTTGTTTATGTTTCCCAGTTTCTAAAGACACAATAACTATATGGTCCTTTCATGGTTTTGTTATATGTTGTAATAAGTATGCTTCAACTCTGAAGTAATAACAATGTATGAAAAGTATGGGTCATTATAGTTGGTATCAGAGGAAAGGTATGGTCAACCTTTGGAAACTAGGATGTGAAAGCCTTAGTAAGAACCCTAAGGATAAGTATAAGCATAGAACACAATCTTAGTGTTTTAGAAATGGCCATGAACAACCTATGATAATACCTTAAGTGTGAAATTTTATTCTTGATTATGTGGTTTCCTATTATGATTAGTGTTTCTCACACTATGCTTCTTGGTTTTAGTCAATGGTTGGAACCCGAAGGAACCGTTTTAATGCTGAATGTGATGGGCAATGAAATGGTTGTCCCCCTGAGAAACAAAATGTTATGGGAGATAGAATGAAAAATCTTATAGCCATGCTCACACAACTTTCTCAAGCTATGAACCATGCATGACTTCCAAACGAGCAAAGGAAGGAGCAACATTCTGTTTAATCTTTCATGAGGTAGTGTCCACCTTCATTCAGCGGGTCTTCTGATCCATTAGTAGATGAACAATGGATTAGTACCACTGAAAAGATATTTTCAGTTCTATAATGTTCTGAACATGACAAAGTCATCTTATCAGTGTATTGTTTGGAAGGTGATGTTGAACAATGGTGGAATCTTATCAAGAATACGAGGCAAAGAGATGAAATTGAGTCCATGGAATGCGACGAGTTCAAGAACTTATTTTTCAATAAGTACTTCCCTCGTATTCTTAGAACAAAGATAGAGAAGGAGTTTCTTGAACTTAAGCAAAAGAATGATTAATTGGTTGGTACCTACGAAGATAATTTTACAAGACTTGCAAGGTACGCTTCCGGAATTATTATCCAACCTGAGAGTAAAATCGATCGATTCTTTGGTGGATTAAAACCAAGTCTTTGAAGGGCGTTAGCCATAAGGGACTTCAATAGCTACGAGGAAATTGTTCGATGTGCTCTCAAGGTTGATATGGATATTGAAGTAACCCATCAGTCATATGGGTTTGATAAGAAGAGGAAAATGGAATTCAAAGGAAAATCTAAATACCACACTGAAAAGAAGATGAGTTTTCCTTTATGCTCAAATTGTGGAAAGAAACATGGAGGGAATTGTCTTAAAGGGGCAAGAAAATGTTTTAAATGTGTAAAAGAAGGTCATCAGGTAGTTGAATGTCGAAATAATGGGAAGAGGATGTCTAATGATGCGAACAAAGAAAGGGATACACAGAACGCACCTCCTACACTTCAATGTTTCATGTGCAAAGAGATGGGGAATTATGCCAATCAATGCCCAAATCCATGGGTTGTTGATGATGATTGACGTCAACAAACTCTTAAGGCCAAAGACAAAGGAAAGTCACATGCAATTATTATCAGCGATGTGGAGTACGATAACGAAGTGGTGAAAGGTACACTTACCATCCACTCTAAAGTAGCAAATGTTTTATTTGATTCTAGATCAACCCACTCTTTTATTTATGAATAATTTCCTAAGGGTATCGCCATATTACCTCAACAATTAGATGTTGAGTTAGCTGTGACAACTTCTAATGGCACAATGGTCACATCAAAAGTTTATAATTCTTCTCCGATTGAAGTTTGGGGGAAAGTGATTCCTGAAAATCTTGTGATCCTTCCTATAGTTGAATTTGATGTGATTCTTGGCATGGATTGGCTTTATTTATATGAATCTCATATCAATTTCCAAATAAGGGAAATCACATTTAATATTCAAGATCAATCTATGGTCGTCTATCGATGCAAGGATGAATATAACCTTCCAGAGGAAATTTCTTCCATCTTATGGGTCTTGATTACAATAAATGAAGGTTATTTATCTCAAATGGTTGGCAAGAAACTCAAGATTAATAATATTCCCATTGTACGGGAGTTTGATGATGTATTTCCGGAGGAATTGTCGGGTCTTCCACCAAATCGTGAAGTTTAGTTTTCAATAGAACTCATACCGGGTGATTTTCTGATTTAAAAGACACCTTATAGAATGGACCCAATTGAGTTGCAAGAATTAAAGAAGCAACTATAATAGAATCTTGATAAAGGATTCATACTCCCTAGAGTGTCACGTTGGGAAGCACCTGTTCTATTTGTTAAGAAGAAAGATGGATCAATGAGAATCTGCATTGATTATTGAGAACTTAACAAGATCATGATCGAGAACAAATATCCTCTCCCACGCATTGATGACTTATTTGACCAATTACACGGAGATCAATACTTTTCCAAGATTGATCTTTGTTCAGGGTATCATCAATTGAGGGTCAAAAGGGAGGATATACCAAAGACGACTTTCCATACAAGGTATGGACACTATGAATTTATAGTGATTCCATTTGGTCTTACTAATGCCCCTGCTATCTTCATAGATCTATTGAATAGAGTATTTAGAGACTATCTTGATCAGTTTGTGGTAGTCTTTATAGACGATATTCTTGTCTATTCAAAGTGCAAGGAAGAACATGAATATCACTTGAGGATTGTATTGAATACCCTGAGAAAGGAGAGGCTTTATGCCAAATTTACCAAGTGTGAATTTTGTCTTCAAAAAGTTGCATTTTTGGGTCACATAATCTCAAAAGAGGGGATATCTGTGGATCCAGCAAAAACAGAGGTTATCAAAAGATGGTCTAGACCAACAACAATAACTGATATCCGAAGTTTTCTTAGTTTGGATGGATATTATTGACGTTTTGTGAATGATTTTTCACGATTATCTAATCCACTCACCAGGTTGACTCGAAAAGGAGTTAAGTTCGTGTGGAAGGAGGAGTGTGAATAAAATTTCAAGGAATTGAAAAGAAGGCTATCCAGTGCACCTGTGCTCACACTGCCTTGTAGTGGAGAAATTTTTGTGATCTACAATGACACATCTAAGAAGGTATTGGGGTGTGTTCTCATGCAAAATGATATGGTGATAGCTTATGCCTCACGACAGTTGAAAATTCATGAGCAAAATTACCCAAATCATGATTTGGAGTAATCTGCAGTAATCTTTGAATTAAATATGTGAAGGCATTATCTTTATGGTGAATGGTGTGATATTTATACTGATCACAAAATTTTAAAGTATATTTTCACACAAAAGGAGCTGAATATGTGCCAAAGAAGATGGTTGGAGCTGATTAAGGATTACGACTGCTCAATTCATTACCACCCTGGGAAAGCAAACAAGGTGGTGGACGCATTAAGCCGACAAGACCATGCTAGCTTATCCATGATGAGGATCACCAAAGATCCGATATTTATGGATTTACAAAGGATGGATCTTGGAATTATAATGGAAGGGGAAATATCTTATCTTTCTCAAATTAATGTTCAACCATCTATACATGTGAAGATTAAAGAGGCACAAAAAGAAGATATAGAGTTACAAAAGAAGGTGATAAATGTTCCTGAATTCAAACTTGATTGTGATGGGATAATAAGGTTCAGGAATCGGGTTTGTGTTCCTCCAATACCTGAATTAAAGAAGGAGTTTCTGGATGAAGCTCATAGTTCTTCATTATCTATTCAACCTGGAAGCACAAAGATGTATAGGGACTTGAAAGAGTACTTCTAGTGGGATGGACTGAAAAGATATGTGGCTGAATATGTCTCTCGATGCTTTGTTTGTCAGCAAGTTAAAGCTGAGAGACAAGAGTCTAAAGGGATGTTACAACCATTACCCATACCAGAATGGAAATGGGAAAACATCACTATGGACTTTGTCACTGGACTTCTTAAAACATCCAAAAGCAATAATGCTATCTGGGTTATAGTTGATCATCTTACGAAATCGGCACACTTCATTGCTATTAGGGAAGATTTCTCTCTGGATCAGCTTGCCAGGATATATGTAAAGGAAGTGGTAAGATTTCATGGAGTACCACTTTCCATTATATCTGATCGAGATCCGAGGTTTACCTCGAAGTTCTGGCGAAGTCTTTAGCATACTCTAGATACAGAGTTGAGTTTCAGCACTGCTTATCATCCTCAAACAGGCGGCCAGTCTGAGAGGACAATTCAAACTCTAGAAGACATGTTAAGATCTTGCTCTATGGATTTCAAAGGTGGTTGGGATCAACACCTACCTTTGGTGGAATTTTCCTATAATAATAGCTTTCACTCCAGTATTCAGATTGCTCTTTATGAAGCTCTCTATGGAAAGAAATGCAGAACTCCAACTTGCTGGGATAAATTTGGGGAAAGAAATCTATTAGGACCTGATCTTGTTGATGAGATGGTAGAAAAAGTCCGATCTATTCAACAACACATAAGAGCAGCTCAGAGTCGACAAAAAAGTTATGCCGACAACCGAAGAAAAGACCTATAGTTTGAAGTGGGTAATAATGTGTTCTTACGAATATCTCCTTGGAAGAGAGTAATGAGATTTGGGAAGAAGGGAAAGCTGAGCCCTAGGTATATTGGTCCTTTCGAAATACTAGATCATGTTGGGAAGGTAGCTTATCGATTGGTGCTTCCACTAAATCTCTCTCAAGTTCATGATGTGTTCTATGTATCTCTCCTGAGAAAGTACATAACGGATCCTTCACATGTACTAAGCTCAGAAGTTGTACCACTGGAGCAAGATCTTTCTTATGAAGAACAACCGATAGAGATTCTGGATCGTAGCGAAAAAGTTCTATGGAACAAGACCACTCGCTTGGTGAAAGTTTTATGGAGGAACCACCAATTAGAAGAAGCTACATGGGAGCTTGAGGATATGATGAGGGAGAGGTATCCTCGTCCGTTTGTTACGAAGTGACGAATTTTGAGGGCGAAATTCATTTTAAGGGGGATAGAATGTAACACCATGATATTTTATGAGAAGTATATTTTTTTTATGTATTATGTTATACGCAAAGGAATCTTTTACTGCACACAACACTATCTTGGCTTGCGTTACATGCAATCGTGACCTTCCTCGATAGCGTGTGTAGTACGCAATATCGAGTTTCACTAAACAATGATATATTATTATAATATTATGAACTAGCTGTTATGAATAATATTAACTGAATTTTAAATTTTATAACATTATAAATCATCTTACACATTTTCTAGAATGAGGTATGAAAACAAAATCAGTTTTTCGGATAAAATAAGTATTTTTTTAAAAATGCAGTTTTACCGCCTTTTGATGGCGCACACATTTTAAATATAGTTTTTGACATGTTTATAAGTTCAATTTGACAAAATAAAATTCTTCTTTGGAATCAGGATATAAAAATTTACTATGGATAAATTTTTCATATTATTCTCGTAACTTTCATTTTTTGATGAATAGTAAAAACACGTTATATTTTAATTCAAAACAAATTTTTTCATCGCAATAATTTATATGGATAGATTAACTTTTTAATTGTTTTTAAAGTTTAATTAGAATATATTTTTACCATTTAATCCAATGTTGGTCATTGGAATTAATTTCACTTTGAAATTGGACATAAACAAGTGATGATTTGTTTTATAGTTATTGTTTCTTAAAAACACGCTATTTGTTTTGATAACGGGAATTACATTTAAAATTAAATAATGCCACTTCTATGTTTTGAATTTGGAAAAATGGAAATCATTTTTTAATTTGGAATATCAAATATAGCTTATGCTGAATTTTTGGTATTTTTCTGAAAAACATCAATTTTTGATGAATAGTGAAAACACTGAGTTTTTGGTTAAAACCGACTTTTTATTTAAATAATCATTTATTTGATTTAAATTTATTTTAGGTCAAAATAGATACATAATAATTATATAATTTCACTAAAATTCATTGGAATCATTTTATAATAATTTTAGATTTATAAAAAAATGTATTGTACTTTTCACCATCTTTTACCCACCTCGTAGGAGCTTTTGCAATTGTTCATAAAACATAATTTTACTGCTTCTGTGAGTTGAATTTCGAAAATCTGATAGAAACGGTTAATATCAAGGAGTAAAATGTGGTTCAATGAGATAAAAATATTTTTTAGTCAATAGTAACTTTTTTACTTTTATTTACCTCAGTTAAAAGTAAATAGGGTAATTCAAGGTTAAAAGAAAATTATAATAATTCAAAATTACCTTAACACTTGTCCAAACCTTATTGGATGAGTAATGGCCGACCATGGGCATCCTTGGGTCGATTTTGGGACCCCATGGAGCCACTTATGAAAGACAATGACACATTAGATTAATTAATTTAATGTAAAGACAAAATTGGAATTAACAAAAAAATCCTTTAGTAATTAATTTTTATATGGGGATATATAAATTATCTTTTAGA
This sequence comes from Viscum album, assembly GCA_963277665.1. Lineage (NCBI taxonomy): Eukaryota > Viridiplantae > Streptophyta > Magnoliopsida > Santalales > Viscaceae > Viscum > Viscum album. The sequence continues at coordinate 555,234 of OY728125.1, forward strand.
CTATAAATATTCATTGGAAAGATAAAAAGATTTCCTACATGTTGGTATTTTGTTTATAATTTTTATATATCAAATAAATTAAATTATTGATGACACAATAATGATGCAGTATTTACCTCATTAATAAATGATTTAAATAAATAAGATTATAATGATTAAAATATTTTCCAAAACATGTCAAATTCTGATTGGATGATTTTATTTCGACCATGAGTCATCTTATCTTTATCTTTAATTATTTTTAGACCTTTTGAAACTGAAGATAAGTTTATAATAAAATAATATTTTCACACTTTCCAAAGGTGCCCCTCTCCTCCCTTATAAAAGGGCACCTCCTCCCTCTCGTCCTAACACCACTTTTAGCCTTCAAGATCGGCCAACCCCTGACCATTTCACTTCCCAAATTTCTTATAAACCTACTAGAGGTACTGGTCTTCTCAAAATACCAACTCTAGTGCCCTAAGAGAAAGTTTAAAGGAGGCACCTCGAAGAAGAGGTAATACCTTCTACCGTTTTCTTCAAGTTCCATTCTTCTTCTACTCCCTCTTATTTTTTTGTTTCATTATGAGGTAATGACATCAGTATCCCTAATATACTGATAGGTTATTATAAATATTAAACAACCTTATTTCACCTCTTATCCATCCTACGGTAAACAAAATCACCGCGCGTGCGTACATACGGAATACCGTCTCCACGCCATGGTGTAATATGTTTTCCACCACCACCTTACTTGGATGGGTATAATGGTGTAAATAAATAACTATATATGATTATTTTAAAGTGGTATTTATTCTGAAATATTATACATACACTTCAATACAATTCCACGATCATGGGAACGATATCATCGCTCGTGCGTACGTATGGCCTACCGTCTCCACGATGTGATGCGACTCGTTCTATATGATCTTCATTGAATAATGATTACATAAATGCAATTAATGATTTAATATGATATATATTACACTAATACCATTCTGTAAATTATTTATCTATATCCTATAAAGAGGAATAAGAATTTATTCAACAAAACACGCATAAGAACATAAAGCAATAAACACCCGAGTAACAAGTAGCAATGAAATATTACTACTAAGAAGATAAAAATATGACCATATATGATATAATAACAATGAATATGATTCTTTAATAAGTCAATTAACATTATTTAAACCGTATTACAGGAGTTTTGGATTCATACGAAGCATATCGGACCTAAGGTAAGGGAAAATCTCACAATCTCATTTTTATCCGAGATTGTTTGTACTTTGGTATTTACTGGGGTGTATTTTATCTTCCACATCCATGTTTCCTCAATATGTAATATTATTTCCATCCTCCTACAATTTTTTAAATCCAATTTTACCTTTCGGTGAGTTTTTAGTAAAAGATATGAAAGGAATCTTTTGTCGTTTTTCATACGAGGTCCTTTTTGACTTTTCCGGCCAAAGTATGAGAAGAATGTTTTTTTAACTTATACGGCATGAATGGATTTTTAGAACATTATTTCCAAGAAGCTTCCTTTACAAGTTTTCAAGTTTATTTTTAATCAACTTCTTTTAGTTTAAAATTATATGACATGTTAAGAAAGGAAAAATGTTTTTGAAGTAGAAAGTATATTTTCCTTAAGAATGGAGTTCAAGTGTTTTATCAAAACTATTTTCCATCTAAGATAAAATAGGGTTCTGTTTCTATCCCTATTTTTAAATTGATTTTATTGTTTTATGATGGAATTAATTTTATGATGTCCTTTTATCTTATATGGGCTATGTTATGATGGCATGATGTTTAAGAATCCCATTTTTATTACATGGGTTATGCTATGATGTATGATTTATGATTTTGTGGCACACATAAGAATGGTTTCATTATGAGATGGGTGGGACCTATATATCCCTCCAATGCATTGGGTAAATATTTATATCTCATGAGATAGACATGGCTGGAACAGCAAGTTAAACCGGTTCAGTGATACTGGACTGGAACGAGGAGTGAACTCGGTTTAGTAATAGACTTTTTCCTCTATGATGGTCTTGGAAATGAGCCTTGACTAATATGAAATTATTTTCTATGATTATGTGTGTATTCCACAAAGTTTCTTTTTTTACGTTATGATTATTTAGGATTACTTTTCATTACTATGATTTATCCCATGACATGATATTATGACCTCTTTTGCAGGTTAAGATTTTCAAAATGTTATGTTCTTATGAATATGATATGAATGACATTTCTTTTGTTTACCCTTACTGAGCATTTGAGCTCACAATTGTGTATTTTTTCTTTTCCCCAGGTCAGGAAGAAGGATATTAAGTAGGATATTCCAAAAAGGGACTCTAGATATGATGAAATAAACGGCAGAAAATGTAGTTGATTTTATGAACCAGTTGTTTATGTTTCCCAGTTTCTAAAGACACTATACCTATACGGTCCTTTCATGGTATTGTTATATGTTGTAATAAGTATGATTCAACAATGAATTAATAAAAATGTATGTAAATTATGGGTCGTTATACTTCACATCGGATCATCATCATCCTCACTACATGAAAATAAACTACCTAACATCCACATCCATTCCACACAATGTTAAACTGTATGTGGATTGGCCTAATCGTATGATGCTAAGCTGCATGATAAAGTGTCCTTGTTGTACGATGTTAAACTGGACATTGATAGAGAAAATATTTTCAATAATTTTACATTGATTTTAATTATCTTAAATCCCACTAATGTGTTATTTTAAGTTAAATTTCCACATTTTAGGATTTTGGTGGTCTTTTGAGCTTAATTGTCAAAATGACATATTTTGGATTTTTAACAGTTTTTAATTATTTATGTATTTTGGAAATATATTTCACAATATTGATCCAAATAAAGAAATTATCCCTTTTTAGGTTTATACACATCATGGAATTCATCTAATCCTTCATGACCAAAAGCTGAATCAACTATACAGAAGCTCAAAAAAAGATCACAAGTTGGGACTTTAAGACTATTTATAGAAATGTCTATTGTTGGGTTTGGATCCATATATCATTAATGGTGGGCCCAAATACTCTAAAAATAGGTGGTTGGATGCTAAAAAAGTTTTTAAACAACTTTTATGAAGGTGTTCACACATGAATAATCCGTTTTCATGGTCATTAATGCATGATGATCCCGAATGTGAAATGTGGAGAGTTTTCCTAGGAAGAATAAATTCTTGAATTAAAACGGTCGTAACTCCCTCTCCATAGGTCTAAATACTCTAAAAGATTGAGTATAGATGGAAAATAAATTTATGAAAAAATTTATTTAAGGAGGAAATGCGTTATTCTATCATTAGTTAGGGATGAAATGAATCAAATTTCAAATGAAATTATGCCTATAAAAGAAGGAGAGCTCCTCCATCTCAAAGCATCTCATTCCATCTCATTCATTATAGGACACCAAGGAAGATAAATTTAATGATTTATCACTTTTATTTATAATGTTTTACATATATTTTTAATTCCTTATTCTTACCCATTCATCTCTATTACCCTTCTCCTGGAGGGGTAAATATTTTGAGTGATCAGGGAATGGGGAGTTTCCCTTTTGTAATATCAGAGTCTTATTCTTTAAGAAAACAATATTTTTCTATTTGAATGGTCTATATTTTAATTGGTGTCCCATTATCTTAATGAAATTGTATTTTGGTATTTGTTTTCATTCATTTAATATAGCTTTGGTGGAAGAACATTAAACTCCCCCCGCCTAGTGCAATTTGTCTGGATCAAGAAGATTGTGTTAGTTGGTGTGTGTATAGTGATCATTGGAATGTGTGTGAAATAATTGAATTTTTTGTAGATTTATAATGATAAAAAATTAATGATCGATACTTTATGTAATTTTTTAGGAAATGTTTATGAACCTTTATGCACACAGGAGTGGTTTTCATTGCTTCCTTCAACTAGGGTGACTGAAAACTCGATCGAGGAGTCATTCATTTATAATTCAATTGGAAGAGATGGGAACTGATTTTTATGACCTTGATGACATTGAAAAAGGAGATCCAACCATAAAACCATCAATCTCTCCATCACTTGTGTTCAAAATTTATTGTATTCTTTCTTTTTAAACTCAATCAATTTCAAAACCAACATCTAATTATTTCCCTAAATTAAGTGAAAAATTATTCTGTAAGCACTCCTCTTCTAGAGAATACCTAGGTTTATCCACTAGACTATACTTAGGTGATATTAAATATTGTTTTTTCATGCCCCACAATAGGTATGCATCAAACATGGCACCATTTTTGGGGAGTTAGTTCTAAAATCTAATTGAAAATATTTGACTCTTTCATATTTGAAAAAAATTAAAAAATATATTTTTCCATAATGTTTTCAAATTATTATTTCTTTAATTCATGGAAAAATTACCCACAAGTGTAATAACCAATATTTAACCCAAATTGGTCTCTAGATGATAGTGTTTCTTTCCTTTATAAACAAATCATGGGAGATCAAATAAAAATAATTAATGGGGATGAATTCAAGGGTCTCATTCAAGAACTTAAAGTGAAACTCGGATACCCAGTATTTGAGGGATTGACCATATAATTAATTGAACTCCAGAAGTATTTTATAGAATTTTATCAAGAAATGGTTGAGGTATGAAAAGAGAATTCCTTATTTCCCATCAATATTTATAGAGAAATTTGACAGGTGAAAACCCAAGGAGAAGAAGTTCACAAGGATATTGAAGCCCAATTTGAAATAATTAGTCAAATAGTGAAACACCTTGAGATCCCAATAGAGTGTATAGCGGAATATGTACATGCATGCCATGATCAGCAACTTGATTTATAAAAAGAACCAAAAACAGATAAATTGGTGTAATAAGTATCCCCACTTACCTTTCAAGTTGAATAATCCATGGAGGCCTTGATGAAATTAAAAGAATATCCATTGATCTCAGCTCAATAAATTTTGGAGGAGATTGATGAGGAATATTTTCCTTCTGAAATACATATGGGAGATCAAAAATATTTGGATAAATTCTAGAACAAGTGTGAGTTACTACTTGATCCCCTTATCCCTCTTAATTTAGAATTTCCAACACCATTGAAGAAAGAAACCACCCAAGTGGTGTAATTTGAAGAGAATATGGAGGAGTCTGACTACCTACCTCTATATAGGGAAATTCAAATACAAGAGGAACCTCCCATTGAAGAAGAAATTGAAGCTGAACAAACTCAGGGATATAATATTTTTATGAACTCGTTATATTTTGATTTTTTTGAAACAAAAATGATTATTACCTACACTTATTTTAATTTTTCATATTCAACCAACACTTTTATTTTCTTGGAGGAAGACGTTGAAAAATAAGATTCATCTCAAGAGGAACATATGGAGCTCCCTTAACTTGTTGAACATTTATTGGAGGGTGTTAAAGAGGAGATCAAAGTGGATTTTCCTGAGTAAATAAAGATACAATATGTAGAAATTTAAAGGGAATAATTTATTATTGACCCTTCATAATTTAATTTTTTTCAAATATAATTATAGGCTGACTTCCCATTTTATTTTTCCATTTATTCAACATATCTTTAGCAACCACTGGAGAATAATGAAGATGTTGTGAAAGTGGAGACCAAGAAAGAGGAGGACTCATTAATTATCCAAACCCCACATGAATTTTGTATCTCATTGCAATGTGGGTGCACTTGGTATACTATACCCATGGAGTCCTCAATAAAAAGAAAAAAGTGCATGATATAAAGAAGAATTCTTTTTGGTTCATGAGAAAGAAACTTCACCCACCATCAGATTGGGGATAACCATATTGAATTTCCAATCTGGAGGCAGTAAAAACCTAGGACCCACTTGGGGTATTAAACCAATATCTATCCATATTTTCTCATTATCATTCTATTTTATTTTCTTTTAATAAATTTCATATATTATTAATTTTTTACATTTTTTTGTAGGTTTTCAGCTAGCAACACTTAAGAGATTAAATCAACATTGTACTGCAAATAAGTTAGGTTGTACCACTCATTTACACTTGATTTCATGCTGTGATTTATTTTCAAATATTCTTACATGTTAAATACATTTCAATGCATTGAGTACACTTCATAATTTAAGTGTGTGGTAGGTAACCTTTTTATTTTAGGATTTTCAATTGTATTTTATTTTTCAACTTAAAAATTGTGCTTTTCAAACTTTTTGTGTGTTTCTTTTTCAGTCTTTGTGTGTTTTTGAAAAATTTCATATGAGAAGATTGTCATTGACATTTTTGAAATCCATTTCAATGAGTGAACCAATATATTCTATGAAATTGAGCTTAAATGAATGCTGAAAATGACTTTGTTTCAAGTTAAAATCTTTGGGAATTTAATTATAAGTACTTTTACTTTAAATACCATTCCACATCTCACTATATTTATTTTTTAAATCACTTTATTGTGAGGATTATATACTATTGTTTTCATATTATTTACATTCAACTCACTTCTTGAGAGAACTAGTCCATGCTTTCTTTAACCAAAATTTGATTTATTCTTGTAAAAACTTGATGGTTTAAGGTACTTTTGTTTTAAATTATTGAGGCATTTATTTGGTTTCAAAGCCCCATTTTCAAAAGAATAATTTTTATTCCAGCATTCTTTATTTATTTAATCCTTTTATCCTATAAAATCTATGAACGACATGTTAGTTTATCCATATTACAAGACAATTTTCCCTATCCAACCTGATCTTGAAGTAAAATTGGATGATCTAGTTGAACTTAAGTGTGGGGGAAGATGTAGTGTGTTGTGATACCTCATTTAGTGAGACTTTGGGTTGAAAATTAAATTTTTAAGACCTTATTTTTCTATTAAATAATTCATTCTATTAAAATTAGTGCCTTTATAGGGTTTTCACAATAAAAGTAGTTGCACATTTATGGAGCTTCTAAAGGAGAAAGTTGTGCCTATCTGGAGCTTTCAAGAAATACTCTGTCTATGAAGATCAACTTTTTTTTTGGTAAAATGCTAAATGGAATGAACTTTAATTTAGTTTTCATGATTATTTATATGATTTTATATTAAGGGGATTCCAGAGTATACCATTCTTGAGTGAAAATTAGAATCTAACAATTTTGCTTCAAAAATATCCAAGCCCTTCTTATTCCGCCTCATAATTTTTAACATATAAATCCTACCAAAAAATAGCCACAAAATAATCCTAAAAATTCCTTATGATAAACACATGTCCTTGACTCATATTGGGTGGAGAAGTAGGAATTTATCAAGACTATGGTGACTCTTTCATGGGTTTGGATGAGAAAAGCTTTGTAAAAATTAACTTTTGTGAGATCAAAAACAATTCATGTGAGGTAGGCGTTTTGTGTTCATGGGGATGAGAGATGAAGTGTAAATATATTAAATTATATAAATGGAGATTGTTAAATAATGGTTTTTTATTATGCATGATATATTTTTGTTTCTTGGTGTGGATTTGGTGGATCTCTTGGGTATGTATTTAGAATTTACTTTGATTTGATTTTGATTTTTACTTGTCTTGGAGTCTAAGTGATAAGTGTGGCAGAATTGATAGAGAAAATATTTTAAGAAATTTTAAATTGAATTTAATTGTTTTAAATCCCACTAAGGTGTTATTTTAGGTGAACTTTACACATTTTATGATTTTGGTGGTATTTTGAGCTTAATCGTGAAAAAGACATATTTTAGATTTTTAATAGTTTTAAATTATTTATGTACATTGGACATCACTTTTTATATATTGATAAAAATAATGAAATTATTTATTTTTAGGTTTCTAAAATCATGGGCTTCATTTCATCCTTTGGGACCAAATGCTAAATTGACCATATGGAAGCTCAAAACAAGCTCACGAGTTAGGCCTTGAAGACTGTTTATAAAACTGTCAATTTTTGGTGTTGGATCCATATCTCATTACTGGTGGGCCCAAATACTCTTCAATTCGGTGGGTGTGTTTGTAACATTTTTTGGAACAACTGTTATGAAGGCTCTCACATGTTAATAGTCCTTTTTCATGGTCCTTAATACATGATAATACGAATATGTGAAATGTGGAGTGTCTATCTGGGTAGAATAAATTATCAGAGTAAAACGACCATAACTCCCTCGAAACAAGTCCAAATACTCTGAAATGTTTAGGGTAGATAGAAAATAAATTTATGAACAACTTTCATTAAGGACACAACACGTTATTATGTCATTAATTGGGGATGAAATGAGTCAAATTTCGAAGGAAATTCTTCCTTTAAAAGGAGTGCTCCTCCCTCTCAAAGCATCTCATTCCATCACATTCCTTCTGGGACACCAAGGAAGATAACTTTTCAGATTTCTCTATTTTATTTATTTTCTTTTCCTTATATTTTTAATGTCTTATTATTCCACATTCATCTCTATTACCCTTCTCATAGAGGGATAAATATTTTGAGTGATCAGGGAAGGGAGAGTTTCCCTTTTGTAATGTCAGAGTCTTGTTCTTTAATATAAAACTCTCCTTTTTCTATTTGAATGGTATATATTTTTAGTGGTATCCAATTATATTAATTAAATTTTATTTTGGGTTTTGATTTCATTCATTGATTATATATTTGGTGTAAGAATATTAAACTCCCTCCGCCTAGTACAATTTGTCTCGATCGAGCAGATTGTGTTAGGTGGTGAGTGTATAGAGATCATTGGCATGTGTGTGAAATAAGTTAATTGTTTATAGATTTATAAGGAAAAGAAATTCCCGACCGGGACTTTCCTAATTTTTTTGGGAATGGTTTATGAACTTTCATTCTCACAGGAGTTGTTTTCATTTCTTTCTTCAACTAGGGGTGAATGACAACTTGATCGAGGAGCCATTCATTTATCATTCAATAAGAAGAAATGAGAACTAAATTTTATGACCTTGATGACATTGAAAAAGGTGATCCTACCCTAAACCCATCACTCTATCCATCACTTCTGTTCAAAATTTATTTCATTCTTCATTTTTAAACTCAATTAATTTCAAAATCAATATCTACTTCTTTCCTAAATTTAAGTGCCAAAATGTTTTGTGTGCACTTCTGTTCTAGAGACTATCAAAGTTTATCCACTAGACTATACTTAGGTAATATTAAATATTGTTTTTCCATGCCCCATGATAGGCATGCATCAAACATCATCACTTCATGTATAAAATTCCCCTCTCCTTGATTATTCCATCCCTAGGTGGGGAATTTAACCCTTTCCACCCCTTGTTTCTCACACTGAGCACAACTCACATTGGATTGGGGACCTTGATAAGTGATTCCATATTAAACCATGGTGAATCAATCCAAAATGGATATCCTTGGAGGCATCACTCTAAAAGGTATGTTGGGTTTCTCCCCTTAAAAATTGTGATACCATGGTCCTAGACGCATGACGTTAAACTACAAGGTATTTCAAGAACTAAGTTTGTCTTGATTTCTGTACAAATAGGATATGTAGTGATTTTGGGATAAATAATTCTAGGATCAGACATCCCTAAAGAGGAAACATATGGATAATTTTTCCCCCTCCCTACATATAAACCAAGCCTATGTTGAAGTTTAATTTTGGGACACCCGAATCTTCAAACCCAGGTCCAGCTCCAACAAAGGAATTACAACACCCCACCCTACGTATGAGTAAGATCTATATAGGGAGGTTACCGATTCCATGGGTAATCACAACTTGAATGTTTCTAATATGTTCAGACACATCCTTTCCATCCATCAAACTCCATTTTTTGAGTGATTTTTGATCTTCATAATCATCCATGTTCATTAAAAATGGAAGGCCAATTTCTTTCAGACACAATTTTTTGACTATACACACAATACCTCAACAGCATTGCATAAGTTTCCCACAAAAAGGGAAAATCAAACAAAGGAAAATTCATCATCAGGAGACATTATTCATGCTTTTGTAATCTCAATGGATCCTAAAACACATATAATTTATCACGGTCCAAGATACCTCAAATCCATGGTTTACACTTCCTTCCTACTCGTGTTTTGGATATGTTAGGAAATCACAAACGAGTTCTCCTCTAGTTAATCAGGGATTTTACATCAATGTCCTAATCACACAACATTAAAATGACATGATGCATGACACCTACTTTTCACCCTTGGTTCAATATAGATCAAAGGTTATTTCTCACGAGATCCTACATTTGAAATCAATCAACACATAAATATATGGAATGAGCCCCGTCTCATGGTTTAGCTCATCTATAAGATAAAAATGCATCATTTCTATATGAAAATCAGATCTGCATAAGGATAAAACTTAAGATAACTATGTATGGATTACTTATTATTATCATAGGATATGTAGTGATACCTGAGCCTTATATATCAAGTCCATCCATAAAGGAAAATTTCCCTCTCTTCCCAACGCACAGGTCAGACCTGTACAGGAGCCTCCTTACATCTGTATGGGGAGAACATCGATACCAACTTTCGAGAAATTCCGACTTGAAATGAACTATTTCATGTTAAGGAACCCTCTTTCTCACACACCATATTCTATGTATAGAAATTTATTAATCTCTATAATCATCCATGGCCATTAGAAATGGAAGTCCAATATCTTGCGGATACCTTTGTTTGAATATACACACAATGCCCTGGCGGCTCTGCATATGTTACACACAAGAAAGGGTTGTCAACAAAATAAAAAATCATCCTCAGGAGTGTCTTTTCCTACCTTCTTATTCCTCTATGATGTTTACATCCACCTCTATCCGTGGGTTCATAAACCACATATACTATATTTTACACCTTTTCTCCCCATTTATGACTGAAAATGATTGAACATTCTTAGTCAAAAAAATTTATAGATAGTTTACCCCCTTGGTCAGAGAAAATGACTTTAAATCATAAGTCTCAAATTTACTAGTTGAACAAAATTAAACTACACCATGCTTCAAAACTCCTTTACACATTCCAAATACATTTAGGAGTGGTCTTTCATTCATGATCATCATTTATACAAATTTCCTAATACTTTTCAGACACCACTCCTTTGACAAGCCAACCATTTTGGTTTTGAGAGATCCACATTTCCATTAAAATACCTAACCATCAAAAATGGAAGGAAAGTGTCCCAAAAAAACCTTTGTTTAACTATTAAAAACAATTCCACTATGAATATTCATACATTTACCTCAAAAGAGGACTTTCTACCAAAGTAATATTTGTCCTCAAGATAGGTTTTTTATGCTTTTGTATGCCTCATGGCTACCATGCCCCATATCATGTCTCATATCCAAGCCTTATATCTAGAAATTGAAAAATCAGGGTAAAAAAATCCCTAATCAAAGTATGAAAAGTATTAGGACATCCTTAGTCTATAAACCTTGATTAGGTCCATCACCATGTAAGTCATGGTCAATAGTGTTTGACCTAAAACTTCAGTCATGTTCAAAGCTGTTTGACCTAAAACATCAGTAAGGATAGTTTGATTTTCAAGACTTTAAACTACCAATTAAAAAAAAGACACGAAACTCACCAGGATTAAAACCCATAAAGGGAACCCTGAGAAAAATTGAGTATTGGATTGCTAAACCAATGCTATATATGTTTTAGATAAACTATTTAGAAAATAAACAATCAGAAGAGACACAAATTTTGTTAGGTCAAAAACTCACAAGGATTAACTAAGAAAAATTCAAGTTATACCCACTGAGACTGCATCATAATGATCTTAGTAAAAAATAATGGTTATAATGGAAAAAATCATAAAAATTATAGGATCTCTCATGTGACATTAGTAATAGTTAAGTTATGCTCACTGAACCCCTCAACTTAGGTAAATATTAGAGCATTATTTGATTAAAATTTATTAGATTGCGACCCAAATTGACATATAGTTGAAATTATTATTTTCAAATGTGGCTAAACATAATTGATTGAAATTTCAAGAAGTAGTAAAGATAAAGCACTAGAGATAAAAAAAATTATTCCATAAAATGAAGACAAAAATGGAATCCACAATCTAGATCCTCTCCATATGAGAAGGGCATATTAATTACATAATACATTCAGTGGATTCAAAAAATTGTATAAATGCCGGATTTGATTTTTATATGGCTTGGTGGAGCTCCAAAAAAGCTGCAGTCTCAGCCTCCTCACTAGTCCTCAATTCCTCTACCCCCGTCACTGCATAAAACCTAGACTTTCCCTCTCTTCCACTAGCTATTTCCCCTCATTAACTATGACTGTGACACATGCCCATTCCAGACTAAGTCACTCTAGTTATTTTCTCCACTGCTCCAACTCATGATTAAGTTTCTCCATTAAGGACCTTTGCTTTGCAAGTTTTCTCTATAGCCTCATGAATTCCCTAGATTTCTCAGCATCTTTATTCATAAGGATTTGGATGCTAGTTACAAGATGATACATGGACTGTACAGTGGAAAAACAAGACTCGATCACACCAGTTATATCTATGGAAGTAGTCACATGCTTCACTATGTCATGGATACCATAATAATTGAACCCCCATACCCAAGGACAAAAAACATATGATGTAACTTGGGTATATTAGTTAAAATTTCTACAACGGGTTTTGTGAAATCGGCCTCCAAATATTCCCCCACAGTTTCTAGTGAATAGGATAGAGGCTCACCAAGCCCTCATTATCTAATTTAGAGTCACTCATAAAGAGTAGAATGTACTTGGGAATGAGAGTCACCAAATAAGGTCTTGATTCAATTTCCTTGGTGCGATTCAACTCCTCGACCTCCACCTCCCTAGTAGTGTCAATAGTAGGCGGAATTGAAGCATCATCCATAGTCGCAAGTGCTCAAGGTTATGATCTTGAAATTAGAGGAAAAGTAAATTAGAAGTTTAAATCCTGAGAGAAAAATGAAATGGTTTAAGAGGTAGAAAACTAACCTCCACTTTTTTAAGTACCAGTGCCTTTGAAACTCATTATGGTGTCACCACCTCACAAAGTGGGTATTGTACCCTCAATTTTTGAATAGACCATGGGATAGCTCAAAGATGCCCACAGAGTAGAACTAGGCTCGTTTGGACTAGTAAACCCTAAAAGTTCACTCACTGAGACTATTCCTACTGGAATGACTATCATGGAGTAAGGAACAATGGCCATCTCAAGATTTTTCTACATCAATACAGCCCTCTCTTCTGTGTTTGTATCCCATGAAAGAGCAGGATCCATATGCTCAATGGGGGTATTGAATCTTGAGGATACCCCTTCCATGACATTAGAATCCATTTGATTTGAAGCGATAAATCTCCCAGGACTTGAGATCTCCCTCATGTCATCCGTAAATTGAGGCTACCCATCCGGATCCACTGCCACCAGTAAAATTGTCCCAGTCATCCCTAAAGGAATGGGATCTCCATGTGTAGTTAAAGATTCAGCCTCCAAAGATTCTCTCCCCACTGAAATGGGGGTTGTTTGATCTTTAAATAAATCCCCTCAAAGGCTAGAGTTGTCTTCCACATCCTCATTTTACTCAGCTTCTCTGACCTGATCAACTATAGTTTTCGGTGGTACCTTCTTTATCCCTTATCCCTCCTAAGGGACATGATTCATAGATGTTCGAATTGTTTCTGAATCGTTACTTATCAAACCTTTAATGAAATGAATATATGATGATTGAGAAACGAATAGAAACATTTAGTATGTCAATCCGATTAAAGAATATAGTCTTTACCTATGATACTTTAATTTATATGTATTGAAAGATGTGAGGCATGTCGATGTTTTGTGGTATTCTAGGGGGATGACCCTTCAGTAGGAGCGAAAGTAAAAATAAGAGGTGAAAATTTTCTAGTGGGGTTCGTAATGATTTCCTCCATATATTCTCTAGCTCCAGGGGATCCCTCTATAGCAACCCCCACATTTTAAGGGCATGTTCCCCAATTTCCATACCTCTGTGGGTATAAACTGGATAAAGTACCACCTCCTAGGCCTCCCTAGGTTCCTACAAAAGCAAGGGATAACATTTAGAATCCTTACACCAAGAAAAAGTAAGGTTGGGGTTAGAAAATATAACTACCTCTCCTCCAGTATTGTCCATTTTTGAGATTATCACCATCCATGCCACCTGATCAAAACAGTAAGGTATGTCTTTAGAATAATCAAGGCAAGTGCTCATCTTATTCAGATACAGAACTAATTCATCTAGATGTTCCTCAGCAGATATCCATGATGGGGTAATGGCTGCTCCAAAACCCAGAAGATCAAAGCGTTCTTTTTTAATCAGATCCTAGATGTCCTTATTGGAAGCGCTCACCCTCAAGTCATCCTAGACTCTCCATTATTTGGTAAAGGTAGTTGTAATGGGGATATCTAGTGCTGGAGGATCTGCTTGAGGAAGAGTGGCTAGTCCCATTAGCCACAACTTCTTCCTGGGCACCTCTGTAGCCCTTGAACGTTAAGGGGTTGGGAACTTACGAGACTCTGGATATAAGTAAGGACTTCCTCCCACTCTAGTCAGATTAGAAAAATTGGAAATATTTTCACCCACAGAGGTGTGATCATCATCATCTTCGTCATCCTCATCAACCTATGATCTCAAAATTTCAAGTACTCGATGAGATTATCTGCAATGATTTTGTTGAGCGTGAACCAGAGATTCCAAATCATGATGGAAATGATTCACCCTTGCAGGGTCCTCATTATAGGAAATGTCAGACAACACTGACATGTAACCAATATTGGTAGAAGATATCTCCCTCTACTAAAGAAACTTCCAAAAGACATGGGGGCTGATCACGAAAATATTGACCACCCCTTATTAAATCCCCCTACCTCCAAGCCATGGGAAAGGTATCATCAGAGGGAATGGGTGGTCATCCCTTAGTAATAGCACCAACATCCCAAGATGTAGACCCACAAGATTTCAAATCCTTCCTCGAATGATTAGAAATGAGTGACTTTTAAGGAAATTTTCCTGGTCATGAGTGCTCAATATTTTTATTTTTCTTCCCTTTTTCTAGGGACACTTTAGAGGATGAGATAATTGGAACCAGCTTTTCTAGCTGTTTTTTTAGGTATGATAAAATCTAGGTGTTGGAATAACCCTTTGTGAGGATGGATTCAAAAACCATAGAATCCAGAAGCTTAATCTTGCACTGTGTGTCTTCTTGGGTAAACATCAACCAAAGTTGGCAGGCTATCATAATTTATTTTCTTTACATGCACTGTTAATGGAAGTAGGACACAACATTTGAACACAATTGAATTGATGAACAAAATTGTAGGGTGAATATCCCTTGTAGATAATCGCCCCATTAATATAGGCAACCAAGATACCCTCTCTCAAATAAAAAAGGTATCCTCAGTTAATAAAGTCATATGATTCATCATTAACTAAATTATATATAGGAGAGGCATAAGTACTATGAGTAAAGAAATTGTTACAGTTTATTTGAGTCCTCAATTATCATTCATTCCTTTCATTCTTCTCTTCATGCTTATTCTGCGTGGCCCATCCCGTCATCATGACCCCACTAGTACTCTAAAGATAGGGCCATAATGAAACATTTGGGATCGATATAGGATTGATAAATGTATACCCCCTATATGGGCTCCTAACCAGCCCCAAAGGATTTGAAAAGGCCCTACTAGCCGGTGAGGCAGTTTTTGCTCACTGATCTGGCTCAACAAGCGATAGATTTTCTCTAATACCAGAATATCCAAGTAAATTCATTTTTCAGTGTCCAGTTGAGCTTCCATGAAAAAGGTTGTGACTCTTACACCGATAGAGTCAAGCACCGATAATATCCATCCACTTAGAAACATGGACATGAAGGCCATCAACTGAAACAACCGGTCAACATTGGAAACAAGTTCCCATACCCATTAAAATAACTAACCCTCCTCTAATACATTCCAGTTGGAACCTATTCGCCTTCGGGTGTCTTTGGTTGGACATAACCCAGGTCTACACGCACATGGCTCTTGACCATTTTTCTTAGGAAAGGCATGAATCCAGTTAGAAAAAGGGATTTGTTGCTTCATTAAAGAATCAATATTGTTCGGAAGAGATTTTGATTTTTTTCAATAACTTTCTTAGATAGAGGAGGAGTCCTCTCCTCATCATCCCAAGCATAGGTGGGAGGTAAGAATTCATCATACATATCCCTAACAATGGAAACTTCTGAAATCAACTAAATATAACAAAGGCTAATACAGAACACCCCATGGACTGGATGAAAGGTGATGGTATTTTGGCTCTTTCCATGCATCCTATGGTGATCTGGGGGTATAGTTCAATAAGGACCCGATAGTGGTATCGTTATGTATGAATCATCCTCTCAATGAAATGAGGGCCTTAGAGATAGTGATATTGATTATTCAATCCACAGGTTGGCTAGACGAGCATGGTTCTGGAATTTCCACATCATATAGTAAACCAAATCCATAAATGGGAAATCTATTAGAATTTAGATACTCTCTTTGACATGCAGTGAGGATTTTATCTAAATATTGATTCAATGAGAGGACATGGATCTTATTGTGTACATCATTTATCATGTCCCTCCACCATTCATTAGTAGCTGAAAGGGGAGGGGTAGTAGCATCAATAGCAACCTCAGCAGCGACCTGTGAAGGATCCATTTAGATCTGTAAAAGACTGGGAAAAAGATAGTCTAACAAAAAAATTGAAGAAGGACTGAAGAAAAGTCTACATATTAAAGGACCCACATGAAAATATTTTTTGGGGATTACCATTCTCAAACTGTTAGTCCACAGAAGGCATCATCTACAAACCAATAGTTCATAGAAGTTTGAAAGGTATTAGGCTGTGAAGAGTTGGCCAGCGAACCAATGTTTCATAGAACATAAAACTGGTTACAACGACACACTATGCAGAAACCCAAATTCACCTTTCACTAATGAGGATGATCAGTTCAGAGAATCCGAGGAGTAGTTTACGGGTGAAGGGTGTCCGCAAAGGAGATGAATCATGAAGACTAGGAGGCCGATAAAATCATGAGAGCACTGAATTTGCTGAGAAAAATAGTAAAATACAAATTATTTGGCCCCCCTTATAAAGGCGTGGTCCCCTCCTATGGGTATACTCTTTTACCTCAAAATGAAATATGTCAGGACCAATTACCACATCATAATATCATACTCTTCATCATAATAAGACCCCATTCTGATGGGGACATTTGTTGGGTCCTAAAAATTTGGCACAGGGAAGTCAAATACTCTTGTAAACATGGAAAAGTAATAGAAACAAACCAATTGAAGACCTAAAGTAAAATATTTAGCATGGAAAAACTCACCCCGCATACTAATGATTCTATTCATGAAACAAAGGTAGAGAAACTCACCCCGCATACCATTTTCCGTGGACTCAGACAATTTGCGGGTGAGGCAAGGTGAATGGAATCCCGCGAATGATTTCATTTGTGGGACTGGAGAGATGAATTCTACCTCCACCAACCGCAACCCCTGTGAGCCTCTATTGACTAAGTCATCTGCGGGTTGGGTGATTCTTCCTTGGGATTCTACACAAGTTTTCGTCTGACCCACTTTCACATCCATTTTGTTCTTCTATAAAAGGACCTCGAGGGGGATTGAAGAAGGGTTTGAGGACTTTGACACTTTGGGAGAATGAATTTCAGAGTTTGAAGGCATGGATGAAGAATAGCACCACGAAAGACAGTTTCTTTTGATGATTCCTCATAGGTAAATCCCTTTGCATACCATGAAAAAAGAAATTATAATAAGAATTGACAGACCAAGAACCCAACTTCCCTCCTGTATGAATTTCCAGTGAATCATAGGAACAATTCCCTTTATTTAAATTGGTTCCCTCATAAGAAAAATATCATGCTATAGGAACCCTGCAAGATGTAGAAAATTTCTGTGTAGATGGAACTCAGTCCTGTGTACCACCATGGTACATGACCAGGAATTCATCCTGCATACCACCGCGGTACCTGGATGGAACTCTGCCCTATGTAGCAATGCATTATGCGGTTGGGACCTGGTTCCGTGTAGATAAATGATATATGGACCGCATCCAGGTCCACGTACCATCACCATACACATCCAAATACCCCACCCTCATAGAAATATGCTTTGTAAGGGAAACCCCACCCCATATGAGAAAATGGTATGTGGAATGGGGTATTCTTGATCACTCCATCCTCCAGGTCTAACCATTTCCTCCCATTTCTATCGGATCACTCATAGCCCCTCTGAAAACTAGTCTAATGGAATTATGCTAAAGCCCTTTTCAAAGCCACCAGACCCATATGATATAAATATCAGGTGCATCAGCACACCCTTATGAGTTTACATACATGTGGTAAGCGAAGTCATGTGGGTATCCCCATAATGGTACAGACCCTCGAAATGTCCATAAGTTTACATTCCCATGGTAACCCAGGGTCCAACCTTAGGATACTAATGTGAACATATTTGTTCTAGGGATCAAGGGTAATCTCTGGTCCATCCCTTTGACATTGACCACTAATAAATAATGTAAATAACACTTACTTTTCCCTTCTATGAGAAGCAGCATTCCTCCCCTTTCCTATAACCAATTTATGGGAACTCCCACTAAGGTAAGCCCCTAAAGTTTCTTGCAGGAGGTTTCATCTGTACTCTTCTCTGCCTACATCCATGTAATACCCAGATAAGTTAATATGACTATACATGGTATAAAAAGAAAGGGGGGATTGTCACATTCAAATCCCCCCTCTCTCCTCGCCTTTGGGATCTAGTACCATCTATCAGTAGATGATGTGGGATGTGAGATCTTTATATCCACTTCATATAATTTTTTTTCACAACAAGCATGAATCACATGAGATTAGAGGGTGGCAGCAATCATGAAATCCGCATAGCCCCAAAGCATGGGACTCCTCCCAGGTGTAAGCCCCAAATGTAGTGAACTAAGAGAAATCTGATTCCCACCATAAATGGGATACATAAGAATTCTTCCTAAGGTCCGAGCTCAATTCCATATCATCCATGAAATTTAAAATTACCCCCCCCCCAAATGGGGCTTCTAAATGGTGTAATCCCCAATCAAATCAAGTTTCCCCCTTAAAGGGAATCCTCTTAGGTGTAAGCCCCAAATGTAGTGAACTATGAGAACTCAGATTCCTACCCCAACCAGGATATGTAGGACACATTTCTTAGGACCAAACTCAAAGGGTATCCTTGTCAAATGTTAAAACCAATCAGGAAATCCAATTCATCAAGGCCTCCTTTATGGTGTAAGTCCCAAATCCATCTCAAAAGGCCTTCTCCACCGATGCAAGCCCCAAATCATGACTCCTTTATGGTCAGCTACCATGCATAAGACCCATCCTACCGAACTATGAGGGATTTGATTCTCAAATTATTGGGATACATAGAAATCATCCCTAAGGTCCAAACCCAACATCAGAATCCACCCTGATGTTTTCCAGGCCATATCTTCAATAGGGTCACCCTTACCCCGAAGACCACATCACTTATGGGTACCTTAGACCACCTCAGTGTAAGTCTCACATCAACCCTGGACTAGGCACCTTTAACCTAGAAATCCATTCCAAATGATGTTAAACTAAATGGAAGGTTCCTCATTAGAACAATTCATATCCCCCCTGGATGATGATAAACTATAGTGCACCTCATCATATGGTTTAAACCCACATTGTCTTAGTAAATAGTGAAATAATTCCTGATCCATCCCTAAAAGTGTAAAATTGATGAATAACATTGGATGCATACAGATATATTCATTAATGGATAACCTCAGATATATACAGATGATTCCAGACTCACATGTATTGATGATTTATCTTGAAACCCAGGGGTAATCCATGGACACATGCTTGGAAAAGAACCAAGTATTCATGAATATATGAAAATTTATTAAATCTATAAGAGAGTCCTAGAATAGGATATAATTCCCCCCAAAAGGTTGTGATGAGCTTGATTTCCCATCCTATCGACCAATGTGTATCCTTAAGTGTCGTTGGACAAATCACCATCTAATGAGAATATGCCTTTGGAAAGTAGGTCCATAAATCATGGACACTAGGGTCATTGGGTGTTTCTTGATCTGTGAATAAACTCGTTGGAGGCCATCTGAGGATATCATTCCTAATGCAGATTGATTTCACAAATAATCAACCCCCTACAATCACTCATTATGATCATAACATGGTTCAGGTCAAATAAGAATGGTAAGCCTAGAGTGAGACACTCAAATGTTTCACCTCCTTTGTAAGATAAAAAGGATACACTGCCCAGTCCCCATGGGACCAATCTCGTCCAGGGTATGACATGTCTCGAGTTGAAACAAAAATGGTGAACCTGATGTGAAAATCTTTATAACAGCAGGCAATTAGTTATTATCTATCAGGCCATTTTCTTTGCTCCCATACAACGCCACCTCGGGTCGAAACAGTATATAAATAATTTTGATTATAACTAATCATGTGTATATAAATAATCATAAATAATTTATAAATAATTTTGATTATATATAATTTTTATTATAAATAATTATAATTATCTTTAATTAATAGTTTATATAGATAATTTATAAATAATTTTGAGTTAATAATTTTTTTAATTAATAAATGTTTTAAATTATTAATTATTTTGAATTAATAATTATTTTGGAATTAATATTTAGTTTGAATTAATAATTTTGAATTTATAATTTTTATTACCTTGAATTAATAATTTTGAATTAATAAATTAAATAAATAATTTTAAATTTCTTTAATTTTTTTTTAAATTTTTAAATTTGTATTAATATATGTTTTTAGTTTAATTTTTACCTAATTTTGGTGATATGAAGGATAATGATTGATTAAAATCAAAATTAATATGTTTGATTTGTAATAAAAAAGTTAAAAAAAATAAATTTTTTTAAAAAGGTTATTTGTGTCATTTAACATAAATTGTTAGAGCTGGTTCTATAGATCTAACTGACATTGTACTTTCATTTCCAAAATATGTATATACATTTATGTCACATACTGATTATTATTTTTTTTAAAATTAATTTTTTAATTTCCTTTGAATATAATTCACATTAATAGGTTATAATTGTTTCCCACTAAATTTTTTTAAAAGGTTGGGGCTGAAGCCTCATTTTTATTAATAAAGAAAAGCAAAGACCTCTTTAAACTAGGTAGAGAGAGACCAATTACATACCTCGAAGGCCCAATGGGATTGTATCCCATTACATAGCCCGTAGGCCCACATTTTTGGCCCAATTCCCATTCTGTGAATAGTAACATGGCTGCTACAGTACCGTACAGTACTGCCGCCGCCACAGTGCCCTGCCGCCGCTTCAGTACTCGCCGATCAACAGTACTGCCACTGCTCCAGTGCCGCTACAGTACTGCTACAGTACCCATTACATAGATCTTCCAAAAATATATTCTTAAATTAATATATCATATAGTCTAGATACATCTATCTTACATGATATAGATAATGGTTGACTATCAGGGGATGGAGTCTCATATGAAATTGATACATCATCTCATGAAATTCACACTTTTATAGTAAAGGGTCATACTTTTATAGTGGTATTCCATAGTAACTTATTAAATATATAATGAAAATGGGATATAGAGGCCACCATAGCATATAAAGAGACAATATTCATTTTGTGTTATTTTTAGATATTTACTATAAAGTGTATCTCTTGAAAATAAATTTATTTTTGGTTTAACTTTATATTTTGGATCATATGTAAACCTTTTATAAGTTTATATTTTATAAAATGGTAGTTATTTTTTATTTGGGTATCTTTTATAAAGTGCCTCTCTTAGGATTTCTGTTTTTGTAAAAATGCCTAAGTGCCTCTTTTAAAATGATTCAAGTGTTTTGAAATGTTTCTCAAAAAATTATATGCGTTCAACATACCCTTTTTTTGTTTCAAATAGCTTTAAAATTATTTAAACACTTTGCATGGACTTAAGTTGCATGTCAAGTATTTTTCAACTCACCCGACTGACTTTTATAAAGGGATGTGAATGTCTTGAAAGTGTATTTAATGCCGATTTCATTTTAACAAGGGTTGTGTGATGTTTTAAATAAAAATTTGTAAAATATAGAGGTTTTTTTCTCATTTTAAATGATTAATACTATTGGTCCATGAATTTTCCTTGAGCGATTTAAAAGAAGGAATTGTGGTTTTGTGAACGAGTGCTTGGAATTGATTGGTTTATTTTAAAAAAGGGTGTGTTATTTTAAAGAGGAATTTGAGTAAATAGTTGGTTTTTTAAAAGGGATTTCAAATGTGATTTGGTAAATTGTTTTCAAATGAAAATTTAAATGTAGATCTTCCATAATATTTTAAGTTCATATTTTCATATAATTAGAAAAACCAATACATTATATATTGAAGGCAAGTAGATTGATTATAACACCATGGAAAGGGAATTCCACTAAATCTGTACAACCCATAGTATATCCTTCAAGACCTCACTCTCGCAAAAGGTGAATTAATTTTTAACCCCATTTCAACTCCTAAAGATAAATTTCATCCACCATCACTTGAATGGATTAAATTAGTGGGGCCCCTATTTGATATGTCTATCTAGGCCTTTCCCTCAAAGGGATGCAATTTATTATTAATTTGATATGCTTAATGTTTATTCATGGATGTGATAATGTTATCTTTCTTATGATATTTTTAGAGTTGATATGTGATTTACTACTTATATTATATTTATTATTGTGATAATCACTGGCTTGTTGTTTCTCACTTCCACATGTTTGGATGCATGGTAACCCTATGAATTAAGAAATAGGTCCAGATGTATAATACACTAGTTAGCTCACACACAAGCTAGTTTCCCATAGTGGTATGGTTTTATTAGTCTATAGGAGTGTCCCTAATGAAAAATGTGTGGGTAAGTTAGGTGGATTTTCTATTTTTTTAGGATTCAACATTGGCCGACTATTGGACTCATTATAGTGTGAGTACAATATGAAGGAATAATTGAATTCCCTCTAGGATTTTGATATATTGTAGATAATAGAATTAGAATTATGAAAGAGGGATAAATGGAGTAATTAGATTTATCATCTAAAGGATAAAATGAATGATAGGAAATAGTGAAAGTTGTCTCTAGTTGTAAATGCATTTCAATAATTAGAAGGACCATATTTTAGTTAGATTTTATCTCCTGTTGTGAAGCATATAATAATTCATATAGTTCTCATCTTGGATTCCATTGAAGGTTTATTTCTATAAAAAATGGATGTAATCATTATATTCCTTCATGGAGATTCAGAGGAAGAGATATACATATATCAACTAGAAGGTTTCATGCTAAATGGAATAGAAGTTTCGGTTCCAGTCTCAAATGGAGTTTTTGTTAAATTAAGTAGGAACCAACACATTGTAACTGGAATTTAAATTCTTTCATAGTAGAATTAATGTTTATGAAGTGTAATGTAAATAATTTCTACTATATGAAGTGTATTATGATGAGTTTTTTGTTATTTTACTTTTTCATGTAGATTAATTTCTCTTAGTTGGAGGAATGATGGAAAGGGTAGAAGAGATGGAGATTAATTTATCTATAAGATCCAAAATAAAGGACCTTGGTTATGGAAAGTGGATATTGGAGATAAATATTGAAATAGACTTAAAGTCTATAATTTTTTTCCATGAATAATTTTTTTATCAACGTTCTGTGTATTTATTTTGTAAAATATTAATATTAACAAATCAAATAGGATGGATATGAATAAATAATGGATGAATTCCAATCATCTGTAAAACCAATAGAAAATATTTCGGTTATTATGTTTTTAAATTTATGAGAGAGATCATATTCCATGAACAAACTAGCATAACTGAAGAGGTATTTTCTAAGATAATTACTATTTCATTTAAAATATTTATCAATCCTTGGTGTATTTATATTTTCCAGTACTACTATGACTATTGAAAATAATAATTTTAACAAGATGATATAGATGTGCTGAGAAATGAATGGGAAACATACCTGATAGAATAATGTACACAAATAAAATGAATATTTAAATTCCATAGGAGTAGTGTATTGTTCCATATTTATGTTCAATTTAATTTTTTTAGTATTACTCACAAAAGAATTTTTTGTATAGTTGGATTCATTTGTTTGAGTTGGGGTGGTTTGTTCAAATATTCTCATGCTCATGAGAGATAGGACTTTGAGGCTGCAACTCATATAATGAAAACAACGATACATAGTGTTCTTGGTGTGACTCAAAGTTTATGTTTTTAGTTTATAATATTCTTTGATCCTTTAAGATTCATGTCTTATAAACTACCATACTTTGATCCATGACTCAGGATTATGATTTATGATATGCAAGGTATGAATTTCCGATGTTAATATCACCTTATAACATCTTTATGCTCATGTTATCCTTATATGATCATTGATATCTCTATTTTTTACACTTATTGAGAATCTATGATCACCCTTTATTATGTTTCATACCCTTATGTTATTAATAATGGTTTTAGAAATGATATGTTTAAGAAGGTTTCTAGTAAAGAATTACTTAATGAGAGACTCTTATGAACAAGTTCTTTATGTTTCCATGTTTCCAAAATTAGTAGACCTAAAATATTCTAGAATAGATCATTATGTTATGTAAAAAATATTAATCTACTAAGATATGTTATCTATGTATGAAATTTCTGGGTCAATATAGTTGGTATCAGAGCAACTAAACTAATAAAAATTGAGAAAAAAAAACAAGTGACTGATATCACTAATAATGTCTCTTTTTATTTAAAATTTACATTACTTTTAATAAAAAGAACAAGTGACATACTGAAAATTGATAAAAATGCATTAGTATTGTTTTTATACTTTATAAAAATGATCCATAAGTCATTTGGGGTGTGTAGGAATCAACCACACCTCAACCCAATGTGCAGGGTGGTTGGTATGGCATTAAGTATGTATTTTTATATTAAATTGACATTAAATTTAGCAAAAAGAAAAAGTTACATACTGAAAACCAAGAAAATGAATTATTATTATTTTGATACTTTAGGAAAATGATACATGAGTCATTTGTGATGTGTATGAATCAACCAAACCTCAATCTGATGTACGGTGTGACCAGCATGACTAATAGTGTTTTTTTTGTCAATTTAAAATTGATATTTTAGTTCAAAACGTGTCACTCAGTGAAAACCAATCAAACACACTCTGATTTTATTCATAATTGAGGATAGAGATTCATAATTAATTTTTGATGTGCATGAATAATCCTCACATCAAACTGACTCATGATGTGATTGGTATGAATCAAAATATGTGTTTACCATTTGAAATGACATTTTAGTAAAAAAACACAACTGGAATACTGAAAACTAAGAAAATGCATTCAGACTATTTTTATCCTTTATGTTATGATCTATAAGTCATTTGTGATGTTTCAGAATCAACTACACCTCAATACGATGCACAGTGTGGTCGGTATTACTCTAAGTGTCTCTATTTATTTTAAATTGACATTAATTTATGTTAAAAAAATAAGCGTCATAATGAAAACCAATAAAATGCATTCTTATTGTTTTAATATTTTATAAAAACGATCCATGAGTCATTTTTTAATTGTACAAGTTAACTGAACATCAATAAAATTCACAGTGGGACAGGTATGACTCCAATTTTGTCTTTTTATTTAAAATTGACATTAATTTAAGTAAAAAGAACAAGTGACATATTGAAAACTGAGAAAATGAATTCATATTGTTTTGATATTTTAAAGAAATGATCCATAAGTCATTTTTGATGTACATAAATCAACCTCACCTCAATATAATTCACGGTGTGGACGATATAACTTTAAGTGTGTATTTTTATATTAAATTGATATTAAATTTAGCAAAAAGAACAAGTGACATAATGAAAAATAAGGAAACAAATTCATATTGTTTTTAAGATTTAGGAAAATTATCCAGGAGTAATTTTTTATGTTTAGGACTCAACCAAACATCAATAAAATTCATGGTGTGACTGATATGACTAAAAGTGTCCGTTGTTAGTTTAAAATTGACATTTTAGTTCAAAAAGTGTCACTCACTAAAAATGAAGAAAACATGCTCTAATTATCTTGAGAATTGACCAAAATTATTAATAATTTATTTTTGACATTTATGAAGTAGTCTCACATCAAACTGATGCACAATGAGACTGGAATAACTCATAACGCGTGTTTCCAGTTTGAAATGAAATTTCAGTAAAAAAACAACTAACATACTGAAAACCAAGAAAACTCATTTGGATTGATTTGATATTCTAGAATAACAATATATAAGTCATTTTTACATGTAGGAATCATCCAAACTGCAACATGACACATGATGTGACTAGTATGACTCCATGTGTGTCTTTTTATTTAAAATTGACATTAATTTAACTGAAAACAATAAGTGAAATAATTAAAACTGAGAAAAAGCATTCTGATTGTTTTGATATTTTAGGGAAATGATCCAGAAGTCATTTGTGACATGTATGAGTCATATGAACCTCAATAAAATTCATAATCTGAGTGGTATAACTCAAAGGGTGTCTTTTTATTTAAAAGTGGCATTAATTTGAGTAAAAAGAATAAGTGACGTACTAAAAATAAATAAAACACGTTTATATTGTTTTGAAATATTAGGAAAATGATCCATCAGTCATTTTTTAGGGGTAGGAATCATCCAAAATGAAGTAATATTCATAGTGTGGCTGGTATGACTTTAAGTGTATATTTTTATATTAAATTGACATTAAATTTAGAAAAAATAAAAAGTGACATACTAAAAACTGAGAAAAAGAATTAGTATTGTTTTGAAACTTTTGTAAAATGATCCATGATTCATTTTTGACATTTAAGAGTCCATCAAACTTAAATATGATGCACGGTGTGACTGATATGACTACAAGTGATCATTGCCCATTTTAAATTGACATTTTAGTTCAAAACATGTGGCTCATAGAAAATGTGTCTTTTTTATTTAAAATTGACATTAATTTAAGTAAAAAAGAACAAGTGACATACTGAAAACTGAGAAAACATATTCGTATTGTTTTGATATTTTAGGAAAACAATCCATGAGTCATTTTTGATGTGTAATATTCAACCCCACCTCAATAAGATGTGTGGTGTGACTAGTATAACTCTAAGTGTGTCTTTTTATTTAAAATTGACATTAATTTTTTTTAAAAGAACAAATTGCATACT
The DNA here is from genome assembly GCA_963277665.1 of Viscum album. Lineage (NCBI taxonomy): Eukaryota > Viridiplantae > Streptophyta > Magnoliopsida > Santalales > Viscaceae > Viscum > Viscum album. Next base: position 582,451 of record OY728125.1, read on the forward strand.
AAAAACTGAGAACACGCATTCATATCATTTTGATATTTTATGAAAACGATCCATTAGTCATTTGTGACATGTATGAGTCAACTAAACCTCAATACGATGAACAGTGTGACCGTTATGACTCAAAGTGTGTCTTTTTATTTGAAATTGACATTAATTTATGTAAAAAAGAAAAAGTGACATACTGAAAACTGAGAAAACACATTCAGATGGTTTTTGTACATTAGGACAATGATCTATGAGTCATTCGGGATATGTCTGAATCAACAAAACCTCAATCAGATGCATGGTGTGACCAGTATTACTAAAAGTGTCCATTATCAGTTTAAAATTTACATTTTATTTCAAAATGTTTCACTCACTAAAAAAAAGAAAATACACTCTGATTGTATTGATAATTTAGGACAATGATTCATAAGTCATTTTTAATGTGTATGAAGAATTCTCTTGTCAAACTGACACATGATAGGATCGGTATGAGTCATAATGCATGTTTCCAGTTTGAAATAACATTTTAGAAAAAAAACACAACTAACATATAGAAAACTGAGCAAAAACATTAGTATTGTTTTGATACTTTAGGAAAATTATCTGTTAGTAGTTTGTGATAGGTAAGATTCAGACGCATCTCAATACGACACACGGTGTGACCGGTATGACTCCAAGTGTGTCTTTTTATTTAAAATTGACATTAATTTTAGTAACAGAACAAGTGACATACTCAAAACTGAGAAAAAACATTCGGATTATTTTGATATTTTAGGAAAATGATCCATAACTCATTTGTGATGTGTATGAATCAAACCCACCTAAATAGGACACACTGTGTGATAGATAAAATTGTAAATGTCTCTTTTTTATTAAATATTTTCATTTTATTAGTGTATTATTTCATATTAATGTTAAATTTATTTCTTTATAGTATTAATAACATAATGTTTCTTTCTTATATAGGCAGAATATTTTACTCGGTTTGAGATGATTTTTTCAGCAACTGATACAATGGTCATACATTTTTGAGAGGGAAACACGGGCATCAAAAGATGATATTTTAATGTTTTAAAATGCTTGTTAGATTATAAATGTAATTATATAAAATATTATTTGAAATGTAAATAGTAGTGTTTGTTTTGTATATACCATGGGTGGACATTTTTGTATTCATGATTTCAATTAAATGCATATAGCATTGTTTGAAATTACATTTTTTATATATCATTGTTTGAAATTACAGGTTTTTGATGGGGGTGATGTTATATTTACAACACATTGTATCCAGCTAGGCCTTTATTAGCATTGTGATTAACAACACTTTTTTAGCGATATTAAAAGCCTGTTTGTGTGTTGTTAAGGGGAATATGTGTAGTGGTGTTAGGTTGTTATTATACCCCATGGCCTTGAGTGTGATTCCCATCTATGTATCATTCACTTTAGAATTCTAGTATGTACTTCTTATGGTGAAAATCAATAAGCACAATATCTCATATGGAATCCATTAGTGCTATCTGAATCTTGGAGTGTGTTATCCTAGACGAGTGTTAAATGGAACCTTCAAGCAATAATCCTGGGTTGGATTTACAGTTGTGATATTACCTTGAGACTGTGTACCTACTATGAGTATATATAGAAGTTCTTGTTATATATGTCAATGACGTATACTTGTGATGAGATGACTATTAATCTTAATGCTATTTTCTTAGTGATTTTCAGGTATCCTACTAGGTATTGTTATACACATCCTTGCATTGGATTTTCCTACACATCTCGTGTCTTATGCAGATGAACAACCTCTTAATGAAGCCCCATATGGGCCAGGACTAGGTGAAGATTAGTAGGCCAGATAGACTGAGGTATAATCTAGTGGTAACATTGACATTATTCCTCACTCACTTCATAGGTTGGACTTGTTTTTAGTTCCTTTTAGTGGTCTTGTATATAGCCCCTTTCTTTCCAGTACTTGTTATCATACTATGATAGTGATATTTTTAGATGTATGCATGTATGATTATTGTTTTTTTACATTTAATCATTTTATGGGCTTCGATATGTATGCATGTGCATAGGTGCATTAGGCTAAGGCCTTCCATGTGTGTGATATTCCTACTTGGCGCTCGTCGCTAAACCCTGGCCTATTGGAGGTGGGCTTGGGGTAGTCATGATTTGGGCACCATTTGGCTGGGTAATGACATAAATTCTCAAATTTTATTTGATTCAATAAATTTAATTTTTCAAACAACCATATCAAAATTACATTATGAAGAAATTTTGGTATATTTCTAAAAATATTGATTTTCCAATGAATAGTGAAAAATGCTATTATTTGTAAAACTAGCGTTTCTTTTCATTGAAAAATCCCCATAATGTTTGAATTTGATACTATATTAAAATAATACTCATTTATTTATAAATATTCTAATTAATTACATTATAATCAATATTATAAATGATGTCATTATAAATGTACTTTTAGACTTAAAAAGACTTTTTTCCTTCAGAAAATGGGTTTTCATCACATTTTGTAGGATTATTATAAAATTAATTTATAACAATTATAGAGATTGAGTTTGATAAAATAGATTCAATATTTGTAATCATCATAATTAATATTATTAAATAAGTCCAACTTAATTTTTTTCATAATGAATTTTAAAAACAGTAAAAATTGGTCACCATGGTAAGAGTAAATCGGGTTAACCTTGGCTTAAACCAAGTGATAAGGCCACCATTTTTCATCTTAATTATTATTATATAAAGATATTTAATACATTATCAACTTAGGATTAATATTATTCTATTATACCCTAACCATTAAAATGACCTAGATAATATTTTAAGTAAATAAAAATACAATATGTCACTCCCATAATCCAAGAAAAGTACTTATTAAAAAATAAGTTCTTGAACTAATCCCAATCCCTAGATTCAATCTCATATTTGTACCTCGTATTCCTGATTAGTGTCCACCACTGGTCTGCTTTTTCTTCTAACCAATAAATAGTTGGAATGAATTTCTCATGCTTCGAACAAAGGAGAAAAAATAATATATTTTTAGAAGTACTGATCCATTATTCAACAACAAGTGAATAAAAATATCCTCTGAAATATGGTGGACGTTTCATCATAAAAGAATCAAAATAATTTTGTTCCCTCCTGGGCTCATATGAAAGTCCACCACAATTCATAGATTGAGAATGAATTGTGAGCACAATAATGAGGTTTTTCATTCCATCTCCCAAAGCATTAGGCTTCTCAGGAGGACAATCATTTCACTATCCATCGCAATCACCATTAATGTGGTTCCTTCAGGTTCAATACTTTGACTAAAACAAAAATTATAGAGTAAGAAAAAGTTATCATATTGAGGAACCACATAATCAAGAAAATTCACTTATAGGATGTATAAGTTATGACACCTTCCTTAATCTACGGAACCTTAGATTTATCCTTGGGTATTCATTTCCAAATTCTATTTAAATCCTTTATAGTGGTTCATTAAGAGTTTGTAAATTCGAAAAAGATATCCCCTGGGAGTGTCAAACCAAGTGTGCAGTAGGGTCCGTTATAGTGTACCAGATTACTCCGAGTTACGCCCAGAATATCATGTCATAGTTTTTACCCCTAGGTACATATGTTTTAGAGATACATACACCTGTAGTATCCAAATAAGCATGTATTTATAGGAAACCACTCAATCTATCCTTAACCAACATTTTAGGACATTTTCCTATAATTTTCCTTACTCTTAAACTTTTATTTAGACATGTACTTTGGGTTATTACTAACGTTTTCTCCTCCTAGCTTCCAAAGGATAACTAAACATTTTCCCTGATACCAACTATAGAAACCCTCAATTTTTATACATAAACATTACATAACTTTTGTAGAATACTTAAAAAATTATACAAACAGCCACCCAAAGACCGTATTAGTCTAGTTCCATTGGAAACATGGAAACATAAACAATGATACATAAGTGAGCCACGCTATCTCCCACTAGGTTCTTCTTGACTAGAACCCTTCTTAAGCACATCAAACACAACACATATCTTTGTAACCTATAGAAGGAAACATAAAAAGGAGTGATCTCAAATTCTCAGTAAGGGTAAACAAGGAATATATGTAAGAATAATCATGATCATAAGGTTATGAGAACATGATCATGAAAATAGAATATCATGCCCTGCATATCAAAAATCATATGCATAAATCATTGCATAAATCTTGATAGTTTACAAGACATGAATCATAAGAAAATAAAAAACATAATCCATGAAGGTATAACCTAAGAATAAAAAATGGAATTGTGGCAGACACATAAGAACCAATAATTATTTCCATAATAGTCAAGGCATTGCCGACTTGAACATATCAGTGGACAAATGCCTTTATTGAACTTGTTTCACACCCCATTCCAGCCCTATATTACTAAACCGAGTTCAACCCTCGTTCCATCCCAATATTACTAAACCAATTTAATTTCCCATTACAGCCCTGTAACAATTAATCGATTTCATTTCTCATTCCATCCATATCTATATCATGAGATATAAATCTTTACCCAATGCATTGTAGAGAGATATAGGTCCCACCCATCTCATAGTGAAATCATACATACATGTGCCCCATGATTATAAATAACCATATCTTAAACCATGAAATGATATGGATATTATAAAAATGTTGTAAAGACCTGGAATTTCCATTTAATATTTTTAAATTATATGGGAATTTTACAAGTCTGTGAAAATTGACGGCGTGTGATTCTGAGGCTCGGTGTTCCCAGAATGAATTTCTGAACTTTTTTTCGGGTACGTTCAGTAAACGTGCGGGTGAGTTTTTGTAACTTTTGAACCGGTGCTTGGAATTGAAATCTGAGGACACCATTTAACTCGAAGCGCCGATATTCTTTTAAGGAGACTTTCACACCGACGGTAGTTGGTCGAGGGTGAAAGTTAGTTTTTGTGTTTTTCGTGAAAGAATAAAATAAAAATAAAAATGTTTACCATTTTTATTTGTGGAAACCTCCCACTTGTTGTTAAAGAGGTGAGGACCACCTAAACTAAAACCCCCTTTTTATGAATTCATGGTGGTGGGGACCACTTGGACCCCTCTTAAATGTGGGGAAGTTCCTTGGAATCCTCCCCATTAATTGCACCAATGTAAATTAATTGGCTTGAACCTTTTCAAATAATAAGTAATAACGTCATTGGAATTTAGGAAGGTTTCTAATAAATGAACCATCATAGATTCCACAATCGTTACATATCTTCCCCCTCTCCTATTTATATGGAGCTTTGAAGGAGGATTTGGGACAGCTTCACCAAGCGAAGAAGCACTGGTAATGTGCCGTGATGCCCAACACTTAGAGAAACATTACGCTTCTCCAATGAAGAACTTCTTCAATGAAGAACGCACTCCGGAATTGAGGAACGTGGATGACGTTCGAACCAACTTCAGAAGAGTGATTGCAGAAGCGACGATTGTTGGCATCCTCTTCGCCTTCACTGTTTCCATCTCACAACCTCCTTCAACGAACCTTCGAGGTAGGGGTGTGTTTTAAATTGATCAATGTTTTTCCCCTTACATTGAATCATCTCCCTGGAGCCGCTTGCTACCGCTCTAACACAGAGGGTTCGGGACAAACAAACATCCGTGGTTGCCCCGCTGCGCCATGGCCGCCACATCGTCCCACGGCCTCCGCACCACCTCGCGCCACCCCACAACCTCTATGGCCCCCGCATCCTCCGCCGCTCCATGGCCTCACACCGCCAGTGGCCCCCGCAGCCCCCGCAGCCTCTCCTACACCGCGGCCCCCGTGACCTCTACTGTCCCGCGACGTCTGTGGCCCAGCACCACCCATGGACTCGGCGGCCCATGTGGACTCTGACGCTTCATAGCCCCCACGGCCTCTGCCGCTACATGGCCCATGCGGCCTCCGCAGCCCCACGCCACCTGCAGCCTCTCCGGCTGCCCCGTCGCTCCACAGGCTATTACCCAGGCTGGGCCGCCCAGTGGGGTAGACCGCCCAGCGCGGGCCGGGCCGGACGTAGCGGTTCGGGCTGGGTCGAACCGAACCGGGTCGACCTAGGTCGGTTTGGGCCGGGTCGACTTAGGTCGGGTCGGTCCGGGTTGAACCGGACCCAGACCAGTTTCGACCCTATACTCTTTCTTTTAGCCATAACTTTGGCACCGAGTGTCCATTTGACGAACTGTCTGCGGCTCTAGAAATCTTGGAGCAAGAAGTTCCCTTTAGTATACACCATTGATGTTTTGGATAAAGTTGGGGAATGGTCGGGTTGGATTGAGCACGAATCCAACCGGGCCCTCGGGACAAAAAGGCTAATAACTTATAGACCGGATGTATGATTGATGCACCGTCTATTGCGTTGAGACCCCTATGATGTGGCAGACCATTTAGATATTTATTCGTGAGAATTCGTGGCAGTTGGAGTATTGACCAGTGGCTTGGGGAGTGGACTCTCCTGGAGACAAGTGAGCTTAGTGCGGGAACCCTGTAGCTGGCTGTGAAGGTGTACTAGGATCCCGTGTGGGTCTGAAGATGTACTTGTACAAGGATCTTATGTGGGTCTGACGACATATTGATGGTATACTGTTATCTTGTGTGGGTCTGACGATGTACTTCTACTAGGATCTTTTGTGGGTCTGACGAGGTTCTGACGATGTACTAGGATCCTGTGTGGGTCTGACGATGTACTTGTACTAGGATCCTATGTGGGTTTGACAACATACTGACGGTGTACTAGGATCCTTTGTGGGTCTGATGATGTACTTGTACTAGGATCTTGTGTGGGTATGACAATATACTGATGGTGTACTAGGATCCTCTGTGGGTCTTCCGATGTACTTGTACTTGGATCTTGTGTGGGTCTGACGACGTACTGACAGTGTACTAGGATCCTGTGTGGGTCCGAAGATGAACTTGTACTAGGATCCTGTGTGGGTTTGATGATGTACTGACGGTGTAGTAGGATCCTGTGTGGGTCTGATGAGGTACTTGTACTAGGATCCTGTGTGGGTCTGACGACGTACTGATGGTGTACTAGTATCCTGTGTGGGTCTGACGATGTACTTGTACTAGGATCCTATGTGGGTCTAATGATGTACTGATGGTGTACTAGGATCATGTGTGGGTATGAATATGTACTTGTACTAGGATCTTGTGTGGGACTGACGACGTACTGATAGTGTACTAGGATCCTGTGTGGGTCTGATGACGTACTGATGGTGTACTATGATCCTGTGCGAGTCTGACGATGTACTTGTACTAGGATCCTGTGTGGTTCTGACGACGTATAGAGAAGGTACTAGGATCCTATCTGGGTCTGAAGATGTACTACGATCCTCTATGGGTCTGATGATGATTTAGGATTCTTCGTGGGTCTTCCCCCTTAACAGAGTAAGATGAATTAGTAGTTTCATCTAATCATCTATACTACTGTACCTAAGTTATTCCTGGTGTGAGAAAAGTATGTGCCTGTGTGGTACTTACCTTTGTGGTATTCCTTCTTTTGTGGAATAGTTGAGCTTTGGATTTTGGTTTGGACCCAGTTTTTTCCTCATGATTGAAATGGGCATACTTGATAACTTAGGTATACGTATGGGTATATACCTAAGTAGGGTTCTCAGTTGATTTCATGCGTTTTGATTTATCCTTTGTGGATTTTGTGAGACCTTGATGGTCTCGGGGTCCCTACTGAGTATCGTTATACTCACCCATGCATGGGATATGCTCGCACCTTGTTGTGTTTTGTATAGATGACGGACAACACTGATCAAGAAAGATGGTACTAGGACTAGACAGTTCCTGGAGGTGGACCATACGGCGTGTCGGTACACAGAGGAGACAGGCATACGTGGAGTGTTGAGGAGGCAATCTATACATACCCTTCAAGTGGGAACCATGGAGGATAACCCAATAGTTGTATTTCTCTTTCTTCAGTTGCATTTTATTTCAGTTTTACTTGTACCTTTACTGTTGGGATTGTATTCCAGCCCCTCTTACTTTCAACACTCTTTTTTCTATACAGTTTACTTGTGTTCGTATCTTGTTGTGTGCTTGGTTGCATGTTTTTACAGGATATAAAGGAAATACCTTCCCATTTTTAGGGAATATGCCTTTCGGTGCTAGTCTCCAGCCCCTGGCCTATGGAAGGCAGGGTTGGGGTAGTCACGACATTGGCCCCGGGGGACGGTTCATGAAAAATTGGTATCAGAGGAGTCGGTTCTACCGTAGAACATTTGACTCTGATCTTTTTAACAGTAGTAGTGTTAAGTTTAGTGAGTGCGGTTATCATTTTAGGGAATCCAGTTTTGGTGCGGTAGCCGACATATCCATACACTAGGACACTGACTTCTAATTTCTAACTCAGTGCATGAAAACACTGAGTGTGTGTGTGTTTTGAAAAGTTTTCTTGTGTTTTATTGAGTCATCTCACCAGGTATAAATAAATGATCATGGTGCACCTGTTCCTTATCCAGATGCCACTGCGTACACAACCATCTAGGATTCCAAAGAGAGTACATGATGATGGCCCACTGAGCGATGAGGCTCCGATATAGGGCCCACTTACTATGTTGGCACCTTTGGGTGGTGTACCAGCAGCACCACCACCCGTTGGGTGGCAGATACCACCAACCACACTGGTGGATGGTTCATGCTGATTGAGCATGTTTCAAGAGTTCCAGTAGCAGAGGCCTCCAAGGTTTTGAGGTGAGACAGTTTCCCACGCACTTGAGGGCTTTCTGGAGGTGGTTTCTAGAGTTTTCCGCCTAGTTGAGACACCAGTAGAGAAAATGGTGATCTTAGCTACTATTTTTTTCCTGTGAGTGACCATGAGGATTTTCTTCTTAGTGATGAGGCTTCAGTATGTGGACTGTTTCCTAATATGGTAGCTTCAGGTAGTGTGCCAGTTATATCACTGCCTGTTGTTCAGCAGTTACAATCAGCGGTACCAGTAGAGGACACATGTAGGCTTAGTGCCTTACACATGTTTCAGCATCAGATACCCCTCAGGTTCCAAGGTGAGCCCGACTCACAAGTGACTAAGGAATGGATTGAGTAGGTGACCGAGAGATCCTTAGAGCCTCTATAGCTTCAGCAGGATGACATATCGATAGTTGAGATTTCATTGAGGTGTATTGACCATTCCTGGTACTCGAGGAATATGTTACGATCAGTGTCCAGGGATCGGACATCAGAGTGAGGTGTGTTTAAGTAAAACTGAGCCAATACCTTTCCTCTATGAATTACTACTTATTTTAGGGTGCTAGATATAACCTTTGTGGTTGAATGTTATTTGGCTGAGTGGATACGGCCAGTGAATGTTAATAGTTGGAAAACAGAAAACTGGTGCCAGTCTTAGAGACTTGGGCGTGTAAAATGTTTCAGGAAGAAGATGTTTTAGGGAAAAATGAATCTACAGGGAAAGATATGTGGTATCATAGCTAGGAGAGAAGCATGAGGTGGTGTACTTTTCAGCATGATACAACCACCCCCTTTTTGTGGACCCCACTAGGCTAAGGGAGTTGGAGGACAGAGGAAGGGAGTAGCTGCATGCATTCAAGAAGTGTGACCCAAGGGCTCTAGGAATGATTCGAGGTAGGGTCTGTGTCTACTAATAGCATCCATTTAAATAGACATAGGTAATAATCATTCCTTATTTCCACGAATTATGTTCAAGACCTAGAGTTTCTAGTTAAGCCGTTGACTTTACCCTCACGCCTGGAGACAACTTTGGGAGGAGACTTGATAATCACACTTATGTCGATGGTATGATCTGACCCTTGAGGTGAGAGTTTTAGTTGTAACATCTGGTTGGAAGCATCTAGGCCTTATGCCATTATTTGAGGTATGGACTGGGCATCCACATTTCATACTCAGACTGACTGTATTAGGAAAAAAGGTTTTGTTTTCTCTAGAATGATGGAATGGGGTTTTCCTTGGTCGATGAAAAAGAAAACCCGGGAAGAATAGGATAAACTCATGCATAGGAGGGTGCAACCAATCAATCATGAGTTGGCCAGACTTACCCTTGTGGCAGGAGGAGTTTTCAGTTTTCAGTTCCAAATAGAAGTGGTAGAGCATGGGGACATCTTTTCAAAAGATGTTTCCAGAATTACCTCCCTGTAGGGAGAGGGACGTCTTCTTTGGCTAGGTACTACCATAGATTTGTACCTGACTTCCCCAGGGTAGTTTCACCCTTGTCAGCATTGAATAAGAAGGGGAAACCCTTCATGTGGTCGGAGATATGCCAACGGAGTTTTCAAGATCTGACGCAGAGGCTGACTAGTGCACCCATCATGAGGATACCGGAGGAGGGCATGGGATACGTAGTCTACTACGATGCATCGGGGACCGGGCTCGGATGTGTCCTGATTCAGGAGCGAGCAGTGATCACATATAGTTCTCGACAGCTAAGACAACATGTGCAGAACTATTCTACCCATGACCTAGAGTTAGCATCAGTGGTCTTTGCCTTGAAGATGTTGTGACATTACTTTATGGGAAAGCATTTTACAGTGTACTCTGATCACAAGAGTCTCAAGTATATCTTCTCACAGAAGGACCTGAACCTGAGACAACGACATTGGTTTTCAGTTATTCTAGGACTATGACTTAGAGATAGTCTATACTATTGGTAAGGGCAACGTTGTAGCAGATGGACTCAGCAAGAGATCTGGTATACAACTTCTAGGTGAGGCGATAGAGAAATTGGCCACTTTGCATATATCCTTTGTGGATCGAGATGGAGCAGCTTTTCTTCAGTCTCTTATAGTCAGTCCCCCACTTCTTAAGTGATTCAAGGAGGCACAACATGGGAACACTGACTGTGAGGCTCGACGTGCTCAGTTATCCACATGATAGGCACCTGATGGATTTTTTGAAGGTGGGGAGCATGTCATCCTCTTCAGAGGACGTACTATGGTACCATTGTCACTTCAGGAGGAACTATTGAGAGATTTCAACCCATCCCCTCTAGTGGTACATCTATGAGTGGTGAAGATGTATTAGGATCTCCAACGACAGCATTGGTGGCTGGGAATGAAGAAAGCAGTAGTAGAGTTTGTCTCTCGGTGCCTTACTTTTTAGCAAGTGAAGGCGGATCATCAGGTACCAGCGGTCTTGGTTCTGCCTTTAGAGGTCCCAGAGTGGAAGTGGGATGGGATATCCATGGAATTCTTGACACTACTTCCACGCACGTCCATAGTTCATGATTCTTTCTAGGTGATTGTCAACCGACTCACCAACTCGGCCCACTTTCTACCAATCAGAGAGAAGGGTTTAGTAGAGATCTTGGGACACCTCTATGTGAAGAAGATTGTACAGCTACATGGAGTACCCTAGATGATTGTCTCTGATCGTGATACATGTTTAACTTCCTGTCTATGTGAGGGGCTACAGGAGGCTTTCGGGATACAGCTTCGTTTGAGCACCACCTTCCATCCTCATACGGATGGTCAGACTGAGTAGACCATTCAGACCCTCTAGGACATGCTACATTCTTGTGTCCTCGACTTCGGTTGCAGTTGGGAGGATCACTTTCCCTTGGTGGAGTTTTCATACAACAACAGGTATCACTCCACCATTGGGATGGCACCTTTTGAGGCATTGTACGAACAACCTTGCAAATCACCTTTGTGCTGGACTGATCCAGGAGAGTCAGCACTCATGGGACTAGAGATGGTATGGGCTACCACAGAGAAGGTTTATATCATCCAAGAGTGGATGAAGACTGCATAGAGCAGGCATAAGTCTTATTTCGATAGGAGATGGAGACCTCTGGAGTTTGAATATGGTGACCACGTCTTTCTACAAGTCTCACCCCGATGAGGTTTATGAAGATTTTACCGAGGCAGAAAGTTATCTCCGAGATTCATTGGACCCTTCCAAGTCCTTAGTAGAGTTAACAAGGTGGATTACCGCCTAGAACTTTCACCTCAGTTGCAGTGTGTGCATGACCTCTTCCACGTATCCAAGATGAGGAGATACGTGCACGAACATTCACATATTATCGACCATGGAGAGTTGGATGTCGATAATGGGGAAATTTTTACAGAGGTTCCAGTAGAGATTGAGGATCGACCTGAGTGGGTCCTTTGTGGAAGGTCGATACCTCTGGTGTTTGTTCTTTGGCAGCACGAGAACCTCCAAGAGAGAACATGGGAGCAGGAGGCTCAGATTCGTTCTTAGTACCCCCACTTTTTTTTTCTAGTTTTGTGATGTGGATTTCGGGGACAAAAAACATGAGATGGGGAGAATGTAAAGACCTAGAATTTCCATCTATTTTTTTAAATTATATGGAAATTTTACGAGTCCGCGAAAATTGACGTCGCGTGATTTCGAGGCCCGGTGTGCCTGAAATGAATTTTTGAGTTTTTTTTCGGGTACGTTCAGTAAACATGCAAGCGAGTTTTTGTAACTTTTGATCCGGTGCGCGGAATTGAAATCCGACGAAACCGTTGAACTCGCAGTGCATGTATTCTCTTTAGGATACTTTCATCCCAACGACAGTTGGTCAAGGGTGAAAGTTATTTTTTTTGTTTTTCATGAAATAATAAAATATAAAAAAAATGTTTAACATTTTTATTTGTTGAAACCTACCACTTGTTGTTAAAGAGGTGGATACCACCTGAACTAAAACCCCTTTTTTGTGAATTCATGGTGGTGGGGACCACCCTAACCCCTCTTAAATGTGGGGAAGTTCCTTGGAATCCTCCCAATTACTTGCGCCAATATAAATTAATTAGTTTGAACCTTTTTAAATACTAAGTAACAACATCGTTGGAATTTAGGAAGGTTACTAATAAATAAACTGTCCTAAATTCCACGATCGTTACTTACTTTCCCCCTCTCCTATTTATATGGAGCTTGGGAGGAGGATTTGGGGCGACTTCACCAAGTGACGAAGCACTGGTCAAGTGCCACGACACCCAACACTTGGAGAAACATTACGCTTCTCCAACGAAGAACTTCTTCAACAAAGAACGCACTCCAGAATTGAGGAACCAGGACGACGTTCGAACTGAATTCGGAAGCTTGATTTCAGAAGAGACGATCATTGGCATCCTCTTTGCCTTTTCCATTTACATCTCATGACCTCCGTCAATGAACCTTCAAGGTAGGGGTGTGTTTTAAATTGATCAATGTTTTCCCCCTCACATTGAATCATCTCCCTTGAGTCGCTTTCTACCTATCTAACGCGGAGGGTGAGGGCCAAACAAAAATGGACTGACACCTCCGTCATTCTTCATGAATGGTGTGTTATTCATGATGGAAGAAGACAACTTTGTGCCATGGTGACGAATGAAGAGCGGCCGGCCGAACCGGCCACCGGTGAAGGCGCGGCGTACGACCGTACCATGCTTTGAGGACGGCTGGCCATCCGGCCAGCCGCAGCGGACCGCCGCACTACGGCTACCCTACCGCACCACGGTCTCCCCATCGGACCACGTCCTCCGTGCCGCCTCGCCCCGCCCCGTGGCCTCCACCGCTTCGTGGCTCCCGCAGCCCCTGCCTCTCTGCGGCCCTCGCTGCCTCTGTCGCACTATGGCCCCCATGACCTCCACAGCCCTGCGGCCTCCATGGCCTCGCGCCACGCACAGCCTCTGAAGCTCCCACGTCCTCCGTCTCTCTATAGCCCCTGCGACCTCGGCTGCTCCGCGGCCCCCATGGCCTCCGCGGCCCTGCGGCCTCCGCGACCCTGCGCCACGCGCGGCCTCTACTGCCACCCCGCGGGCCACTCCCCAAACCAGGATGCCCAGTGGGCCAAACCTACCAGTGCAGGCCTGACCCAGCAGGACGGGCCGGGTCGGTCCGACAGAGTCGGACTGGACCTGAACCAATTTTGACCCTATACTATCTGTTTTGGCTATAACTTTGGTACCGAGTGTACATTTGATGAAACATCTATGGCGCTGGAAATCATGGAGCGAGACGTCCCCATTAGTATACCCTACTAAAGTTTTTGATAAAGTTGGGGAACAGTTGGGTTGGATCGAGCACGAATCCAACCAGGCCCTCGGGACAAAAAGGCTAATAACTTACAAACCGAGCATTCGATTTATGCACTATCTATTGCATTGATACCCCTATGGCATGGAAGACCTTTTGGATACTTCTTTGTGGGAATTCGTGGTAGTTGGAGTATCGACCAGTGGCTTGGGGAGTTGACCCTCCCGGATACAAGTGAGCTTAGTGTGGGAACCCTGTAGCTGGCTGTGACGGTGTACTAGGATCCTGTGTGGGTATGACGATGTACTTGTACTAGGATCTTATGTGGGTCTGATGACGTACTGATGGTGTGCTAGGATCCTATGTGGGTTTGATGATGTACTTGAACTAGGATCTTGTGTGGGTTTGACGACGTACTGAGGGTGTACTAGGATCCTGTATGGGTTTGACAATGTACTTGTACTAGTATCCTGTGTGGGCCTGACGACGTACTGACATTGTTCTAAGATCTTGTGTGGGTCTGAAGATGTACTTGTACTAGGATCCCATGTGGGTCTTACGACGTACTGACGGTGTAATAGGATCCTGTGTGGGTCTGACGATGTACTTGTACTAGGATCTTGTGTGGGTCTGACGACGTACTGACGGTGTACTAGGATCCTGTGTGGGTCTGGTGATGTACTTGTACTAGGATCATGTGTGGGTCTGACGACATACTGATAGTGTACTAGGATCCTATGTGGGTTTGAAGATATACTTGTACTAGGATCCTGTGATAGTCTGACAATGTACTTGTACTAGGATCCTATGTGGGTCTGACGACGTAATGATGGTGTACTAGGATCCTATGTGGGTCTAATAATGTACTTGTACTAGGATCATGTGTGGGTATGACGACGTACTGATGGTGTACTATGATCCTGTGTGGGTCTGATGACGTACTGACGGTGTACTAGGATCATGTATGGGTCTGACGATGTACTTATACTAGGATCCTATGTGGGTCTGACGATGTACTGACGAGGTACTAGGATCTAGTGTGCGTTTGATGATGTACTGCGATCCTATATGGGTCTGATGATGATTTAGGATCCTTCGTGGGTCTGCCTCTTAATAGAGTAAGATGAATTATTAGTTTCATCTTATCATCTCTACTATTATACCTAAGTTATACTTGGTGTGAGCTAAGTTCATCCCTATGTGGTACTTAACTTTGTGGTATTCCTTCTATTGTAGAACAGTCTAGCTTTGGTTTTTGGGTTGGACCCCGTGTTTTCCTCATGATTGAGATGGGCATACTTGATAACTTAGGTATATTTATAGACATATACCTAAGTAGGTTTGTCAGTTGATTTCATGCTTTGTGATTTATCCTTTGTGGATTTTGTGAGACCTTGAGGGTCTCGGGGTCCCTACTGGGTATCGTTATACTCACCCCTACACAGGCTATTCCCGCACCTTGTTGTGTTTGGTGTAGATGACGGACAATGCTAATCGATGAAGAGGGTACCCAGACTGGACGGTACCCAGAGGTGGATCATATGGCGTGTCGGTATGTAGAGGAGACGGGCAGACTTCAAGTTCTAAGGAGATGATCTGTACCTACCCTTTAGGTAGGAACCTCGGAGGACAACCCAGTAACTATCTTTCTATTTCTTCAGTTGTATTTTATTTCAGTTGTTCTTGTACCTTTATTATTGGGCTTATATTTCAGCTACTCTTACTTTCAGCATTCTTTTTTCTATACAGTTTACTTGTGTTCGTATCTTGTTGTGTGCTTGTTTTCTTGTGTTTACAGGATATAAAGGCAATGCCTTCCCGTTTTTAGGGAATACGCCTCTCGGTGCTAGTCACTAGCCCCTGGCCTATGGAAGGCGGGCTTGGGGTAGTCATGGCACGGGCCCTTGGGGATGGGTCGTGAAAAATGTAATCATATCACAACCTGTGTAAAGAGACATCCTTCATAATAATTTCATCTTGAACATAACCCATGAAAAGAAATGGATTTCAAAATCATGCAACCCATGGAAGAGAAACAGGTTTCAAAATCATATAAACCGTAAAAGAGAAACGAGTTTCATAAACATCATGCCATCAAAATATAACCCATTTATAGAAACAATATGAATGGAAAAAATTTAATAATTTCCTTATAAAGGGATTCTTAACACCAATTGATTTTATATTATATGGAAAATAATATTTAAATACCTTTTAAAAACATTTCCTGAGGAAAATAAACTTTCTGTATTGAAAATTATTTTAGAAAAATAAAACATTTTTGAAAACCATTTTTAAAGATATCCTTGAAAACATATAAAGGAAGCATTGATAGGAATAAAACGTTTTTAAACTAATTTTTCCTTGAAAATTGGCTTCAAATTTCTGTTGAAAACATTTTTCAAAACATTTCTAAAAACATTTTTTGAAAACATGTTTTTTGAATACAATAGATTTCTGACTGGAGAGAGAGGCAATCCGATTTTACTTAACAATGTTATATTATGTACCAAATAGTGTAATAAAGGTAATAATACATGGATATATCTTGAATAAATAGATTATAAGAAAACTCATGAGTTTTCTTGAGAGATGTATCATAAGATTTCATCATAGGAAACATAATCATAAACAATCTTGAAAATATATGAGATTGTTTCAATAAGATCTTATAACTTAGTAACGTGGGATCGTAATCTCCATTTTAATAAAAGGAAATTAAATTAATCTTAAAATATCATTAAAATAATCGAATTCGTTATATAACATGTAAAATTGATTATATACACCTTTAAAAGGAGTTTAGGTGCATAACAAAACATGAGTCTCGAAAAAGGAAAATTGAGAGAAAACTATTTTACTAATTTTAAAACTTTTGAAACTTAGAACCCATGAAATAAAGATAATAAAATGTATATGTTAATACCTATAAATTTAATTATAAAATACATATAATTCAATCATGTTTAGTACATACACCACACAAAAGGAAGGAGTAGCGAACGTAACATGTATCTCATGGAAATAGAAGGTGAGATGAAATCCCCTTACCTTGTGTCTTAAATCTCTTCGTACTCATTCAAAACACCTGTATAATAAATATAAATTTATTATAAATATTTTAAATAATAATACTATTATATATATGGTTTTATTATGACCTTATATTACCCACTTGTTAACAATCCAATGTTAAGGATTCACTTCGAGTAATATTCACTTTATTCTTCTCGTGTGTCTTAATTTGTTATATATTTGGTATTTATAATTTATTTCATGATTTAAAGAATTTAAGAAATTATATTAATATCATGTATAATAATTATGTGTGTATTATAATAATATATATAATATATAAGTATAAAACAGAATACACCGTTCATTGAAACGGTAGGTCGTACGTACGTATGAATGCTATTTCAGTTTAATTGTCATGTTGAAAGAAAGAAGGTAAAAGATATATATATATATATATATATATATATGTTTATATCATCATTAAATTAGATTTAAGATATTATATATGTCTTATAGATTCACTAAAACCATCCGTAATACAATCCATGCAGTTTATGAACAAATTATATTGTTATGAGGGGTGGTAGTCCACACTCCCTCAATCAAAATTATCGTATTAACACCAAATGGAAAGTAAAAATATATGTGTTGTAAAAGGAATAGATAATCTTAAAGAAATAATAAATATAATATTTAACATATATAAACCTATTGTGAATCATAATGTACACTATGAGAGGAGGCAAGGAAAATTGAACAATCATTGTTTTGTGAGGTGGTAGTTCACCATACACAAAAACTGTATGTTCGTTATCCATTAGATAGAAGTGTGTGTAAGTGTAGGTTAGAAAATTGTCATAAAAAAACCATAATATATTTATGATACTTTTATTTTATACAAAAATTTAAAAAATAAAGTGGAGGGGATGGTGAAATAAAATAAAATAAAGGACTTAAGAGAAGATGATACCTGTTAATCAAGTGACTCCTTTTGGTTTGTACCAAAAGGCTTCTTTGGATTTCCTTCTACCCAAGGTAAGTATTATAAGAGGAAGTTATGATTTATGGGAAGTTTATATTTTATATATTTACCAAACATAATATGTTTTATAGGTGTGAAGAAGTGGGAGAGGTGGTGGCCTTTTGTAGGGTAGGAAAATGATTGACTTGGAATTTTTTAAAACAAGTTAGGTGCACACATGTTCTTACCTATGAAAAGTCATAAAAAACCAAAATAAATAAATAATGGAAGGTTTATGGATGAATTATATCTAAAAAAAGTTTTTTGACAAGTTTATAGGTAATTTGGACCCCTAATATTAAGTTTTAGTCCCTAATTAAGCTTAATTTGACCTTAATCACTGGGATTAATTTTAATCACTTTTATTAATCATCTTGGTAAAAAATCAACATGATTTAATTAGTGTCAAAATATTATACTGATTAAAATTATGTATGTATGTTTTTCAAAATTCATTTCATAGATGCGGAAAAATTATTATTAATGCCAATCTTACAGACGGGACGAATTTACGGGTCTTTAAACTAGAAAAATGTTCAAAAGTTTGTTAAGTTTTTTTATTAAATTTCAAATTGAAATTAATTCTAATGGCCTAAATTGTATTAATATATTTATAATTGATATAATTTTACCTGAAAAAAAATTTAATTTATAATTTAACATTAATAATTATTTAAACGAAAAACAATTTTCAACCTAAAAGCAGTATTTTTCACTATTCATAAAAACAATGAAGATTCTTAGAAAAATACCAAAAAGTACCCCTAAGATAATTTCTACATTATAAATTAAAAAATGAGGTTTATTTTATCAAATTTTGTTTCTAAATATTTATAAAATCAATTTTATTATAGAAGGACATTAAAAGCAGTACATTCGAGAAAGAAGTACTTTTAAACATAAAAGGAATTTACCAAAAATCATATCTTTCATTATAATATGTTATATTTATATAAAAATATATATATATTTTTTGAAAAGTATTTATTAATATTCATATTACTAAATTTTATGTCTAGGTTATAATTATCATATTTAAATAATTATAAAAATAAAATGATGTTACATAGAAACATCATTGTTACATGTAAGGTATGTCAAGTCGGTGTTGCTTGTAACATATGCCGAGTCAATGTTCAACGTAACGTATTATGAGTCAGTGTCATGTAAAATATTCTATGTTTGGGTCATGTGAAAGGAATTTTTGACTTAGTTCATTGAAATAAATAAATTAAAGTTTAATTTATTCAAAAAAACGAAAGGTCATTAAAAAATGCAGGGTGTTACATTTTAGGACCTTGAGAGGCTCCCAAATCTTCCCCTTTTTATTTCCTTTGTTTATTTTAAAAAAATTTGGAGTTATGAGATATTTCATGAGTAATTTAAAAGATAAATAATTGACCTTTTATGATGCGTCTCATGACCAATAAAGTTCTTGTGAAGATGTGTGATCATTTCATGGACAATACCATCTGTTTTTCCGTAGGGAGCCATAAGGGGAGTGCGTTGTCACTAGGACATACCTGAGGCTCTTCATTTGATGATGATGAAATGTTAGTGTTATTTTGTGAGATGAGGCGGATGTGTCATTGGGGTATTTTGGTGTATTTTAAATTTCCAGGGGTGAATCTCATGACATTTATGACTGCGAGTGGCTACCACATACTCCATTTTTATTTCATTTGTTTTAAAAAAGATCTAGTGTATTGTGAGATTCCTTAAATTTTTTTGAGTATAAACATTCTCCCCATAGATGATATATCATGTGATATTTATGAAAGAAATAGGAATCTACATTTTGGACATTTTCATCATCTTTTTAAGGACTTTCGAATGGGTTGTTAGGCGGTCTTCGGTTGAAAAAACGTTTGAATTGGGGGAGATCATCGGGTTTCCTCCACATGACCACTAGTTGTTTGAGGTTCCTTCTAAAAAATTATAAGTTGCTATCTAAGGGACAATGTGGGATCCTTTTTAGGCTATACACTACATATGGTTCCTTCATGTGACCTTATGATGGTCACACAGTCATGTGTTTCTTAGGGGCATACTCGATCCGCAAGCTTCATCCACCCACTCCTTCATTTTATTTTTTGGCGAAAATAATAACCATGTATATTTGTTTCTTCCATGGAAAATTTTATGATGTGAATTTTGTGGGAATAAAAAAATTCCCTTCATTTGGAGTGACGTCCATGGGGAAAAAGGCTCAGTCCTGAGGAAAGTAAATTCCAACCCGAGTCTTTGGTAGTTTCATCAAACAGTGTCTCAGGCGACGATTGGTATATTGGGAGATGATAGGTATTCCATGAGATTCCCTATAAATAGGGGTATAGATCAATTAATTTTACCAGATAGTCATCCCTCAGATTTCTATCACCTTTCTTCATTCTCATGCACTCATCACAGGGCCGTTCCACAAGACCCTATCATGAGACCCTACCACGAGCCCTTATTTGGTGAGGAATATTCTATAGGACTACACTTGCTTAGGTTACCATTCAAACTGGTTTTAAACTTCATTTCAATAATTTTTTGAACTTTTTATATGAGGATTGCGATTGTATATATGGATTTTAGGGGTCTACTGACTCGATAATGTGATCATGATATTATCATGTGACTCTCATGACCATAACTAGGCCATGTGATCATGATTCCCCAAGGAATTGTATGATTCTGTGATGCCCCATAGGGTTATGCAACCCATGAGATATTCAGGAGTCATTAAATTCAAGAAATGTGTCTGATATTCGCAAATCCCTCCCTGATTCATGCGATGCGCATAATGCTACCAGTTTATTATGCCTTCACATTCAGAAAATTTTATTTTATCTATCTGATATATGCCACTTAATCCTATTCATACTGCTTCTTATTTTCTTCGATTTTCCTCAACTACAGCCAATCAAAGGGCCATGGTTGTCAAAAATTACAATGTAGACCCCCAATATCAAGTGTATTCTATTAACGAGATTCTAAAAAGGTTCCTCTCATTTGAGCTTCATGATTATCCTATATCTCACTGAATTTCCCTATACTGGTTCATTTTTGATAGATGACATTTTAATCCCTCCTTTTTATTTTATCTACCATATCGATGGGTGTCAAATATTTCTCAATGCGCTCTGATGGAAATTATCAAGGAAATCCATTTGGTCAAAGTTCAACCTCAGGGTTTTCCTTATATGTTGGAAAACTCTCCTTTGGGACCGGATGCCTGTGATTTTTCTTACCATCCTATCAATCAAGACTATTCATGTATATTTTACTCTTATCAAAAAAATCCTAGCATTGGAAGGATATTGAAATGGGATCTCCAACCTGGCAGTAATTTTTCTAAAGAATGGGCATGGACCTTTTGGGTTAGGAAAAGTTGCATAGATTTTGCTTATCACTAATACATAGTTTAGCTTTCTGAAGTCACATGGATATCCCAATTCATAGTCTAACACCATCCTAATCTCCTTCAATAAATGATTATATGTTGGTTCCATCGTACCAACACATTCCATTTATATCATTGTTAATTGGGAATCAACCTTCGGGATATCTATCAGTCGGGTGGCATTCCACCTCTCGAAGAGATGTATGATGAGTTCCTCCATACTGAAGATGTTTGGAATGATCCATTGGATACTCTAATTATTTTGAAGTAAATTATTACCATAAAAAAGAAGAAATTGATAAAGGAGATGAAAATTTACTATCTTATTTCTCTCAATTATTGGAACAATATTTTTTTACTCCAATGGGGTCAGGACTACTCCCATCCTCCCTCATCAATGTCCTTCTTAGCTATTTCAGAAAAGTAATGGCTCGTATTGGGCTATATTGGAATCTTGGGACTATACATCACGGGGATACCGAGTGAACTTGATTATATCCCCAGAACTTAGGCTGAAAATCTATATGGACATGTTTTGGAATGGATGGATTTTATCAGATGGTGATGCACATTTAGGGATATGTGTCTGCACGTTGGTGATGGAGGCACAACTTGAGGAAGAACAATGCCTCAATTTGGTAGTGATAGTCCTTTCATTCTTCTATGAAATCCTAGTCTATATTCAACAAGGCATCACCCCTTATAATATCAATGGTCCTCTCCATTTTTTGTTTGCAGGATAGGGGATAATTTCCATTATTATGAACACTATAATGCCACCAGGATCCCTGATTCCTTATCCCAACCCATAATTATGAATATATCTGGGGTTGTAACCATGTTTCTAATCCATTTCAAGGTTAAGGATCCACTAAGCCAATCTAATGCTGGCATGTGAAGATACTGAGGATAAGATCATATTTCCACCTGTTAATTCTCTCACCTTCCAAAACCAAGATTATTCCCATGATTGGGTAGGAGATTATACCAATGGTGTGATAAAATATTTGGTCCTTCCATGTGGACATTTTTTTTGCCTCACCATCTCCATTATTAGTGGCAACGATGGATTTGATTGAAGTTATGGGTGAGACATCAAAGAAGTGACCTCATTCCAGCAACGAATACCCTCATAGTAAAACATAATTTATTGAATAATTTGGTCCTCTTTCATAGGATATAGATGATACACCTTTCGATAGAAGAGTGTATGAGGCTTCCTCTCATGCTTCCTCATTGACTCAACTCGTTATTCTTCCCCATGTTGCACCTGATCCATCAGTCACAGAGGTTCAAACACAATGTAGGCTAATATATAAATAGATTCATTACATAATTAATAAAACCTTTTTGGATTTATTCCATGACCAAGGGGAATTCCTTCATCGGTTATTTTATGACTTGGGGAAGGTGGTTTTGATCGACAACCTCTATATGAAATCATGAATAAAATCATTCTGACTATGTAATATCTGGATAAAAATGAAAGGGATTTTTAGGATCTTGAATACAAGGTTCCTATTTCTAGGTAGATTATATTTATTTTAGAATCATTGGATTAGGTCCATCCATTGATATCTAGATGGTAAATTCTGATGTATACCTAGACCACGCAAATATTGAGGCAAAATGAAATCATAGCTTGTCTAAGGTCTGACAATTCAACAACATCATCTTCATTTAAAAATGCTCAAAAGATAGTTGAAGGGTTTACTACATTGGTCAATACTCTCTATCATGGAGTAGAAGTGGAAGAGGTGGGGCGAGCGTCGCTTGAGCATTCAATCGATGCTTCTCGATAGGTTCATGCCGACTTGGCCAGTTCAGCAGATCGAATCTTGTCATAATTCGATATGTATTGTTTTTTTGAGATTCTTGGAGAGACTCAAAAATGTGGATATTAATCCTTATTTTCACATTATCAATGAATGAAATTTCCTCAACCTTCTATGTTGTCTTCCATTTTTTCTTCCATCCATGATATGATTTTCATTATGTTGTGTCGATATTATATGAATCGCTAATAATACCCACCATTTGTATAATATCAAGTAAACATGAATGTATAGGTTTGAATATTTAAATTATAATAGATTCCTTCTTGAGAAATTATGATGAATTCTTACCAATATGACATTATTCATGGATAGTCTGTTCTATGTATCTTGAGGTTACCTGATTTGCGGAAGGATTTATTGGGTATGATATATATCCTGTAGGGAAGGTGCTCTTTATTTTCCTGAAGCCCATTGGATTGGTGAGAATATATTGAATTTTTCATAGTCTATATAGTGTTAATTACAAGATAAGACTTGATTTACTCCTCAGATGACCCTTCGGGGGGTTTTCATCCTAACAAGTTTTATATCTCTTTTACTAACAATTTATGGTCTTGCAATTTGGAAAATTATAGGCTAGAGTTTACGGTCATATATATTTGAGAAAAGTGCATGAAGTTGGTCATGATGTGTATATACCTAATATGGAAGATGATATATAAGATCCTCATTAGGGTACCAAGGGTTAAGAGTACCCCATCATCATTCTGAGCAGGAGATGAAGATGTCATAAATCATGGATCGAGGTCCCCAGGTCATGAGTAATGATATAAGTCAATCATACCGATAGTAGTTTAGATCATGTTGATGTGTTTAGATATTCCACGATGATGTTAGGTCTCACAAGGATCATAAATCATTTTTTTATAGTGATTAGTTTTTTTGACATCCATAGGCGCATATGCATGAGCCATAAGCATACATTCATAGTCAAGCAATAGGTCCTTGAAGATATGTATCCTTTATAAGGTCCTTGGAAGGTTACAGTGATCATAGGAACTCAAATCATGAGGTGTGGTTAATGGATCAAACTACTTTTAAAAGATGATTAAAGAGCCTCATATCATGAATGACTGGGGTAAGGCTCTGGTGGTCCCTTGATAGGGGATTAAAAATGGGTGATGGCCTGCATAGTTTATCTTCATGTAGTGGGGATGTTTTCTATACAGTTTAATGTCATGTGATAATGACATACACAATTCAATTTATCATCATGCGGCAAGGATGTGGAAATCAACATGGAAATTTTTTTCATGACATATTATGTACACAAGAAATACGTATGTAGATCTAGATCATATGAAGGAAAAATTAGCTTCGGTGACTCAGATCCTATGCAGTTGGGGTGCATTTTTATCAATTATTGCATCTATACCTAGGATTGGAGATCTAGATGTCACTATATATCCTCTGATGACTGGAAAGAATCCACACATAGTTCTTGAATGGGGAACACTCTATAGATCTGGCATGTACATATCGGTGCGAATTGTTTCCTTTGATTATTGTAACTATGCCCATTTTTGTAGATCTGGACATCATTAAATATAATTTGGTGAAATAAATCAAGCCATAAAAAGTTCTTGAAACCCCATCCAGTTTAACTTCATGTAGTGAGGATGAAGATGAACCATCCTGAAGGAATGAAAATGATGTTGTTGGACCTGAGGGTGGAAGTTTGGGCATCACTACGTACCTCATGAGAATGAGGATCAAGCCCTAGGTAGTTCTTGGAGAATGAATTTTCTGTTCAAGTCTATCATATACACATATAGGGGAAATTTTTATATTTATCATGACTAGACCCTAGATTGAAGAGTCAAGTGTCACTAAGTATCTTGTGATGTTAGGAATCAAGTCACACATAGTTATTGAATGTAGGTGTGGTTGGAGACCAACACTAGAACCCATGGTCCTCTCAGGATAGGTTTATAGGAATGTACATTTCTATGTCATGAAAGGGAAATCAATCATTTAGTTTAACATCATGTAGCGAGGACTCATGGTATTCCATTTATGGTCTTTCATTCAGGACCCTAATGAACCCATCTTAAGGTTTCATGCCTTATTTCTGTGGGGAAGCGATAACTGTTTTTCCTAAGCTCACATGAGATATGATTAGTTCGAGAAACAAGGAATGACAAGGGTATCTCTCATATTTAAGAGGAAATTAAGGATAGGATAAGCGTATTTTATATCATGTGGTGGATGGACCAAGATATAGGATTGAGGTGTCCCTACATATCTCATTTAAGAGGATAATGAAGCCATACATAGTTCTAGGAAACCCGTTTAGTTTAACAATATGCGGAAAGGACATGGATCACCCAGGATGAAGGAAAATGAAGACTGTGGTTCGGCCCAAAACTTGAGGTTGATGCATCATTATACATCCTGCAATGACAGGAATAAATTAATACATTCATAGTTCATGGGGAATCGTGTAGTTTAATTTCATGTGGTGAAGACTTTAGTAATGGGGTTTAATGTCATGAAGTAAGGACATAGGATACCATGCAGTTTAATGTCTTACTGTTAGAAATTTGGGGGTACCATGTAGTTTAATGTTTTGTTGTCTGGACTTAGGGGTACCATGAAGTTTAAAATCATGTTGTTTGGACTTGTTTGTACGATCTAGTTTAATTTTTTTTATCAGAATTTGGAAATTGATGAAAGATATAAAAAATATTTTTTTTAGAAATCTCTCTTTACTGGGCAGTGTGATACTCTCCCCATCCATGGTGGCTCATGACTAGGATCCATTATGATAGACCTTATGTATGATATAAGTCCCATCCCACTTGGGTTCTAGTTTTGAAGGCTTCTTCCCTGGTATCATTAGGGTCCTGAGAGCCAACACCAGTTCTCCTTGGAGGAATTAATGGATGAAAACCTTCTTATTATAGGCTCATGCGATCTGATTTTGATAGACTTATAGGTTGTCTAATGTGCACAACCAGCTCTCATTGAGGCACACTAATTAATCCATCCCCTTTTGATATTTATCATCATTCTGAGATCTATCTTCAAATGAATACTTAGAGGGAATACAAATAAACCTATGTGGGTAACACTACCTCGGTCCTGTATAACAATGAGTATGGCGTTTATTGTGCATTAGTATGCATGGTTTCATGGTAGGCCCATAAAAAATTATGTATATTTTTCAGCTAGGACTTTTTATCCTTATTCACCATATTTTAGAGTGTATTTGATAGAGTCTTATTTAAGTCATCTATCTTTCCATTTTTTATTGCATGATATGGAGATGAGTGATTGGACTCTATATTTTACTCTTGGTAAAATTTCTTCAATTTTATAGAATAAAAGTGGGTTTTATTATCAATCAACATTTTTTTAGGGACCACGAATCATGTGATGATATGACACATTATGGAGTTGATAATGTTCTTCATCCTAAATTCATGTAGGGGTATTTCCTCATCACATCTTTAGAAGAAGTTGGCAGCAGTAAGAATGTTATTGAACTAATTGGTTGTGGTAGAGGGATTTGTCCCCACAACATCTATTCCCCAATGAAAGATGGCCATGAATATTTACCTATACATAGAAATTTCTGGGGTTGATTGATGAATTTTTCATATATGTTGAACACATAACAATTAATGGGGTATTCCACACAGTCTTATAACATGAATTTCTAGTAATATCCCAACATCCTGATTTGGTGGGAGAGCCTGGTCCCAGATTGATGGGCATCACAAGAGCCTTCAATGAATTCATCCATGATGGAATAAATAACTCCTTATTCTATGAATCTGAGGATGATTTCATCAAATTCAATTTTTTAGAGGGAATTTTGTTCATTTGGACCATCCTGTAGGGTGAAGTTTACTACATGATGCCAAATCGGCCCCCTTCTCGCTTGATCTATCAAGGGAGTCCCATTTTGAAGATAACTGATTATGGGATCTATCTATCTAGGTGTGCTTACTGGATCATCATGCTCTAGAGTGGTGTTAACCTGAATGATTTATTCTATATCACATATGATGATTGATGAGACCATTATTCGATGTGTGGTACATAATCTTTCTTCCTACTGATCAGGGTCAACTAGGAAAATTGATGCATTAGCTAATACATCGACATGAGCATTCTGTGATCAGTGAACATGAATCAATGTGGGAACAAAAGGTAATTATGCCATCATTACCCAAATGTTGCTAGTGAGAGTGGATAATTATTCATTTTGGATGGTATATTCACCATTTAGTTTCTTTATCACTAGTTCTGAATCCCCCGTGATATTCAGGTAGGTTTTGTGAAACTATAGTTTTTTTATCCTTTTTCTGATAGAACATTGGTATGTTACATAAAAATACATCTCCCATGACTTGGGAGTGTCATGGTCATATAAAAACTCATCATTTGGAAGCTTGGTGTCCACTGGTTTATTTTTCAGGTCAGGATGTGCTGCAAGGAAATTAGCTAGAGATTTCTATTTCACCGAATTTTGTGATATGAACTGAATGTAGTATTCCTACATAATGATCGCCCATTGGTCCAAGAACCTAGTCATCATATGAGAGACTAGATGGAATTCATGGTGCTGAAGGTAATGCCTCTTCTTTTCACTACAAAGATGAGTGCAAAGTAGTTCTTCTCGATATCAAAGTATCTAGTCCTATCACCAAGCATTGTTCTATTGAGTTATTAGAGACTATTCTCACTCCGTGCATCATTTTTCTATACAAATAGGGTTATTGGTGAGTGTTCCATGGTATCCACATACAATACATTTTTCCTTCCTTAGTCTGGGGGAATTAGAACTAGTGGGTAGAGTAAATATTGCTTGGAACTTTAAATTGTTTCTTGGAAGTCCTCATCCCATTGATAAGTGATTCCCTTTTTCATTAGTCTAGTGAAGGGGAGATATTTTCTAGCCAGGTTATCTATGAATCAACAAATGTAGGTGAGGTTCCATTGGACCCCCCTTAGTACTTTGAGATTTCTGGAGGGTGACATTGCTAAGATAACACTATTCTTCTCTAGGTTGACCTCGATGCCCTAATATCATACCAAAAATCCAAGGAACTTTTCTAATGTTACTCCAAAAGAAAATTTTAGTGGATTCATCTTCAAATAGTGTTGATTTAAATTATTGAAGACTATTTTAAGATCTGTTAAGTGATCACATTATTTTTGGGATTTGAAAACCAGTTCATCGACATAACATTCAGATATCTTTAATAGGAATGGTTTAAATATATGATGTATGTCACATTGGTAAGTGGAGTCAGTGTTCTTTAACCCAAAGGGCATAAAATGGAAGGAGAAGAACCCCTAAATTGATCCGAATGAAGTGGCTTCATCATATTTGGAGGAAATTTTTATTTAATGGTACCATGAATACCCGTCCATGAAGGAAAGGGCTTAAAAGCTACCAGTTGCATCGATCAAGAGTTCTGTGATATACAATGGGAAATTGACCTTCAGGTAGTGGAAACTAATTTTTCTGAAATCAATGAAGACCCTAATCTACCCATTATTTTTCTTGACCAGGATGATGTTTTAAAGACATATCAAGTATTTAACATCTCATAAAAAGTTTTATTTGATCAATTTTTTCAACTTCTGCCTCAATGTTGGTGGCATGAGAGGGGTGAATCTTCATGGATTCTTGTTTGAAGCCTTATTTCTCGTCAAGTGGACTGATATTTTGTGTAGCCACATTTGGATTCAATCTGGAAATTTATGTATAATTCCAATAAAAAAAATATTGATGATTCTTGAGAAATGTCATATACTTATCTTTCTATTAGGGGGGCATGTTGGCACTAATTAAAGTAGGCATTAGTTCTTCTTTCATTCCAAGATTTATCTTCCTAATATCATCGATGGTGGTGGAGACACCTTCCTCGAATGTGGGAGGGTAATTTCTGAGGTACTCTTAATATTCCTCCAATAATGAGTCTACAGAGGCATTTTTAGAAAAATATAGAAATATGGGGGCATATATGTCACTATCAGGGTGATGAAGGCTATGAAAAGAGGAATTATCATCCCCCTTCCACCAGATTCATTGAAGAGAGAATCTGGAGATGATTGTTTTTACACTATCTATGGGGACATGAAGATCTTGGATCTATGGGACTAGGTCTATTACCTAAAATAGATTTATGGTGAGCACATAGTCATTTTTTATCATACTCTTGGGATTTTTAGTGTTTGTCCCTAATCCATTGGGAGATGAAACCTTCGTATCATCATCCATCATTGGTTTTTTTGTATATTTTTATATAAACTTGCTTCAGCATATGTGGCTCTATATTTCTCTAAGGGGGTACCATCACCATGTAGTATTTCAACCATCCTATCGATGGGTCATTTCAGACATTGATAAAATTTTGACAGTACCTTCATGTGGATATGGAGCCAGGGCCTTCCAAGAAGGACATTGAATGTGTTGTATTTCTAGATAACCATAAAATCAACTTCATATATGAGCTACCCAAACTAATTTTTGAGTTTGATATTCTTGAGAGGTCTCTGATCACGATTATCATACTTTTAGTGGTCAACTTTGTGGGATATAAACCCCCTATGCTACATCCCAAACATCAGAGGGTTTGAATCGGGATGAGATCGATCCAAAATACATTGTTAATGAAAACCATTTTGATGTTGACATTACTAAGTCTCCTTAAAACATATTGGGGTTTGATGTTTCCCTAGATTAACTCTTCATAGTCATGCTCTGTGAATGAGATGGTGCATGGTATTCTGATGACATGGTCTCCATTCAACAGACCTCTACTACAGTGACTTATGTATCAAATTCCTATAGGATTTGGAGTGATTTATTGAGTCCCTATATGAGTTATTTAGACAGATATAGAACATATCTAGGATTGAGAGTTTGGCTGGGACTATCTCCAGTTATTTCGCAATGTCATACTTTTGTTCCATAGTTTTGTACATACTAAGGTGGGGTTTCTCCTGGAAATTTGGCTTATGAACTAAGGAATTTGTGGTAGATGGGCCTAGTTCTTATGAAAAGGTTTCAAGATCATCAGCCACGAGTGGCATGGGTGGTGCTAAGCTTCCCTTTTTTCAGGGATGATAAGATAATCGTACCCCCTATAGGTGGTCAGGCAAGACAATTGGGCATGGATTATAAATGGATGGTTTTGAGACACCTCATTGTTTTTTCTCAGATGGATGGAGTTCCTTACCATAGGTCTTAGCTACATAGATGTCTTATGTGGGGACAAAACTATACTTTGGATTTGACCATGTCTGTGTTGTCCCCTATATCATTTGTTCGTACGCATGGACCCTCTCGTTCCCTGATTATATGTGGGGAAATCATATTTTGAGACATATTCAACATCAAATAAAGGGTATTCTAATTGTATCACATTGAGAGAACCAAATATGATCTCTTCATCCTATGAGGATTCCATTTGGTTGGGCGATTCTCGTTCTTCATATATTGCAGGGAAGAAATCTATAAGTGTCGGAGCTTTCCTTTGATCAGAATATGTCTCTTCCTCTTCTATTTCATCCTAATTTAGGTGATCATTCCCACTTTGGGAAGGAGTATTTATTGTTACCTTCTTAGTTAGTAGAGTTATCACAGGTCTTCATAAGAATTCTATCAGGGTGGGCATGGGATCGATCAACTGTTTTCCAAGTCATACATTTTTCAAACTTCCACACACACCAAGCCATGACTTTATGCCAACCATAATCTTCTTCAGACTGGGTAATAGTTATACAGGTCACATGTTATGAGGATTTATCCAACACCAAATGTTAATAATTGATCATGCCTTAAAGGATATCTTTGAAGATGAAGTAGTCCTAGATATTATGAACCACCATTCTATGTAAAGAGAAGTAGTCAGGACGGTCAGGTTAGGTCGACCTCATTAGGCTTTATGGGATGCAGTATCTTAAGTAGGATATTGTTCATGGTTTCTACAAAATAATGAAAGATTTTTTCATTTTAGAAGGAATATTATTTGTTCATATGTTCCTCAAATCCCATGCGACTCTAATTTCTATGTGCTTATGACAAAGGGAAATTATGTGGTTTTCACCACTCAGTAGAAGATTTTATGAGGTTTGAAACCTTCCTAGGTGCTTGGATGGGCACCTTTGCTGGCTTCAGAGTGGAAATTGTAGCTTCTACATTTCCAGTAATTTTACCCTATATTGGGGGAATGAGATGAGTTTTGGATCAGGTTCACTAAATGGATTCTTCAAGATGTTGTTCCATTTTCTCAAACTCATAAAACCCACCTAGACAATTCATTGGGATCTGAGGTTTCTACAGCTCATCGTAGATTTTTTCAGCACAGAGCCCTAGAAATTGTTCCTATGATATAGGGATATTTATTTACTAGGTTAAACCTTTCCACCTAGAAATAAAGTCACAAACCCTCTCATTTTATTATTACTTGCAGTCTGTTAGGTCAATAATTTTCATGTCCTCAGTGTGGAGTTAAACTAATAAAATAAATTATAACGAAGGTCTTCCCATCCTGCAATGGACCCTAATGGAAAGTTTATATACCAAACAAAAGTTGGCCCCACCAGATCCTACACAAAACAACTCATCTTTGTTGCCTCCTGATGATCTCAAGGTCCCATCATTTTCCTTCATCAAGATATGAAGTGTGTGTAGTGATATTTAAGATTAAATGCACCATAAAAGGTAGAGAAGGTTTGATTTCCATAATTTTGTTGAGGAAAAGTGTGGTCCACCCATTCAGGATATAGATTCCTTTTAGGATGGACATCTGTGAGTCTCCCTTCAATGAATTCCATTCAAGTGGCTATGGAATCAATGGTATTATTTAGCTCTGGGGGAACTGCTATCTGATCTACCTCCCATCCAAAGGGAGAAGGCGGGTTTAATGACATGGTATCACCTTCATATCTCATAGATTATCAATTCTTCCTAATACTAAATGATTTCCCTAGTTGTGGAGAGGCTTTCACCGCAACAGAGGGAAGTAGAAATATTTTCAACTTCCTCATCTCTATAGAATGACTGCCAAGATCCGAAGCTAGTCTGATTCTTATATTCCACTTTTGTTGGAGGATTGGCTCTTATGGGAGGATGGATATTCACCTTATCCTAAGGATGATACCCATAAGGGATATTTCCCCTGAGTAGCTCCACATTGAGTTGTCAGAGAGTTTTTATTTCACTCATATTTTGACTGATGATCTTCCATAGGAGGAACCTTAACTCTTCTAGGTGGTGACTGGGATGCAGAAACACCTTTCCCTTTTTCTTTGGAAGTGTTCCACCATGGAGGTAGAAATTCATTATTCATAGTTTCCATATTATGGAGCCTTCTCTTGTTATAGGAATGTGTAGTCTCGGTTAGTGAATTCAAATGACCCTCCTCTCATGGTATTTTTTCCATACATCATCCCTTCTTATTACTGTCTTGGTCATCAATATCTTCCATTTTGATAGTGACGATATTCATAGAAGCATATCAAGAAATGGTAGTTGATACATTACTTTCAACACAATAGGATGATTATGTACTACCTTCATCAGGGTAATTATTCAAAACATTTACCATATTGGGCCATTTTGGCTTGAGAACCCTATGAGGTTTGATCACCTTCACCATATGCTCCACCCATCCTGGTCTATAGGTAATGATCATGAGGGAGTTTTTGGTCATGATTTTCAAAGGTGCTATGAACAGTAGAGGTTTGTCTTATGGAAAGTGGAATAGGTGGGATGTCGACCATTGATCTTATCCTCCCAACCTAGAGAAGACTGATTCCTTATGTGGTTATGATAATGATAAAAATTCCCTATCCCCATGTATTGGGGGGTATTATGGGTCGCAATTGGCATTGATTAGTTCTATTATAGAGGATCCAAGGATTTCAATCGGGGATTCAATGATTACTGGGATGTAAATTAAGATATAAATTCCCCTAGCCCAACATTATGGGGGTGATCTGGAATCACTACTGATTTCCCTAGGACCCTCTTCGGGGATGATGAACTTGGAGATAGTGATTGAGATTTAAATTCCCCCATCCCAACGGGCTGAGGTTTCTTTCCAGCTAAAAAGGATTTGTCATTAATCCTCTTGGTAATTGAAAATCTTAGGGGAGGAGTCTTTGGAAGATATTCACTCGACCTGAGGGGCTGAGTGCACTTCTATATAGATACTTTTTCAGCTGCCATTGTGGCCCATTTGATGTGGTGCAGCTGTGCTCGTGTAGGGGATGGGTGTGATGGTATCCTATAATGGGAAAAAATTCTTTATGGAAAATTTTCTAGATGATCGCAACTTTGACCTCTATGTCAGAAATGCATTATCATTTCTTTAAGGGGCCCAGTTAATAGAATTTTTTTCTATCCTCTCCCTTGTTCCTGATGAATGGGTATCGTTGAAGTGGGTCATTCCGTTGTAGTGACCATCTGGCTCAATCATTACTCGGTCCCCTGATCACGCAATTGGATATAAAATTATAGGACACTGAGTCCTGGGGGGCATGTTGTTCCCAGGGTGTGAAAAAGTTTAATGCTCCATACTCTCCCCATACTTGAATATGGATGCATGATTTTGATTTTGTGACTATATGCCTAATATTAATGAAGAAATTCTAGTAATCATGTAACATATTTGCACCGTGCTTTTCTGATTTGTGATCCCAAGCCATAGAGATAATAGCCAGTTCTAGCTGACAATAGAGTATCTTGATTTTTTGAATGTGGAACCCATTCAAGTACCTCTCTATATGAAGGAAGCAATGTTTTTAACAAATCTCTATATAAAGGTGTATGGGAAATGGTAGGATTTCCTTGTCTTCTTGAGATATTGATGTGGATAGTTTAACCAAGGTGTATGTCAGAAGTATAGTCCCTATGATCCATCTCCAAACTACCATAAGGATGACTATCATGATAGTGATCATATTATACTTCGATTGAAGAGTTTACATATAGTTTTTGTGTTTGTAAAGTGTCTCAAATGATCTTATGGACACTGGTGTTGAGAAGATTTGGAATATTGGTCTCAATCAACATCATGGTCAGAATACGCTGACCTACCTTTTGAAATTTTGTAGGGATATTAGCCTATTATACTGTAGTTTCTAGAATTTTCTCATAAATTTATAGTGTTGTGGTAATATTCTCCCACTTTTGAGAAGATTATTTAATATTCTAATGAGTTGTCTGGTTATTAACATGAATGCGAGCCCGTCCCGAGGCATGTGATATTCTAACTTGGTGAGCCTGGGTCAGGATGACAGTATGAGCCCGATCCTGAGCCTATGGAATATAATAATATTATTTCTTTCTAGTGATATGATACTACTCCAAGGCATGTTTTTCTCTCACCGGGTGAGCCCTAGTTGGAATAGTAATACGAGCCTAGTCTGAATATTCATTCTCTACCAGAATTTGTCAACTAACCACTAGAATGGGGAATGGATTTGAGCCTCCTCTTATATTGCCTCTATATGATGTTGGTGTAGTCATTATTTGGTGGAAATATAAATATTTTCCTAGATTTTATGATCTTTTGGAATATTCTAGGTAGATTCACTAACCTGAATATGATCTTATCCCGAGGCTTGTTCTATTCTCACTTGGTTTTCCCCATCTATAATGGGGATATATGCCTGATCATAGACCTTTTAGTATTCCATATGAATTATTTAATGGGAATATGAGTCTTTACTAATTCTTTTACCCCTATCACATGGTTACCCTAGCCAAAATGAGGATATGAGACCAATCATGGATGTTAAGAATATGCCACCAGACTTTTTCGACAGGCATGTGCCCCTGTCTTGAGGCATGTGTTGCTCTCACCTAGTGGGCCTCAGTTGGAACATGGTTATGTTCCTAGTCTGGTGTCTCATCCTTTATCAGAATATTCTAATAATACTTCTAGATGAGACAAATAGTGTTCTCTTTCTCTAGAGTAGCCACTTGTTTTCAATGATCAGAGTGTTGAGTTGTCCTACCTATAGGGAAAGTAATATGTTCCTATCCATACAAATGAACCAGTTTCATAATATACTAGTGGAGTACTTTATCTTTTTCTAAAATATATTGTCATTTTAGAAAATCGTGCATAGGGATATAATCCTCCACATTTTCTATCTCCACTATATAATGGTAGATATATTTGGTTGAAGTGGGAATTTGTTCCCACTTCTATCCTCACCGTGCCACTAGAATATGCTAATGGATTTCCTGCATGGGGGTAGGGATATGCACCCCACCCATGTATTTTGTGGGAATATTCCCATATAATTGTTTTGAGTGATAAGAAATATGATAATTATCATTGGATACCACCGTAACATGCAAACAGACTTCATCAACAGGAGTGGGAATATGATCCCAGTCATGAGTATCCAGTATCTTCCTCACCTAATGTGTCTTCATTAATTCCCATTCATGGGCGTCTGAGGTGGTATCATGTTGGGTGGTACCCTAAATTGGTGACTGGTGGGTAGAAGTTGGATGATGTTAGTGACGACGATTGATAGGTTCCCTTATTGGAATCACCTGAACTTGGAAGGATCCATGTTTGACTCCATAATCCACCTTTATTAGAGACTGATAGTGGAAGTTGTTTCAATCTAAGGATAAGATCTTGAAGTGGTTGGTTGTGGTGATGAGGGCCATTGGATTAGATACATCTATTCCTGGGTGTTACAAACTCCAATTTTCATACATGTAGACCTTGATGGGTGAATCCCAGTTTTAGGATTATAGCACATCAATGGTACTCCCGAACCATCATGTTCACCACCTAACATTGCATCTGTTGATAAGATGAGGTATTTTTGTGCCCATTAGGGTTGAAGGTGTAGGAGATTTACTGGAGTGATTGCTGGATGAAGAAGACATTGTCTCATGAGAATAGTATCTTCATTCATGCAGAAAACAAGGAACAAGTTAAACGATTAGTGCAATATCTCAAGCATAATATGATCAATCCGATAAACATGGTTAACAAAAATATTTTTTATCCCTGATACATCCATTATCCCTGATACATCCTAGCTATAGAGGATCAAATATAAGATTCATGTCAGGCTTATCAGATTTGTTTCTATAGGATACTCAAAACAAAGATTCTTGCCATATGATAAACGATCATTCTGTCATTAGAGAGATTCACATTGATTTCACCATTTTTGTTTGCGTATAGTGTGCGAAAAAATGGCCCGATGAATTAAAACCTGATAATTTTTATATTATAGATATTCACATTGGGTTTTCCATTTTTTCATATAGTGTCAAAAAATAGCCCAACGGATAATAACCCAATAATTTTTTTATTAAAGAGATTCATTTCAGGTTCACTATTCTTGTTTACATATAGTGTGCAAATAAAATGGACCGATTAATAATAAACTAATACTTTTTTGATTAGATAGATTTAGGTTGGGTTCACCATTTTTGTTTCAATGGAAAATAGATGATCACGAGATGAATTTGGTTCAACACTATAGCTGATTGTGGGGGATTTTCATTTATTGCACAAACATTAACATTGGCTCGCCATTTTCATTATTAATGGAAAATCCCAATGGTTCCCTCAACCATAACTGGGTACAGACATGCTTTCCAAATACATGTGGTTAATTGGGGTTTCAGACCTAATAATACTTAGGGAATCACGTTGGTTGAGATGATGGGAGGTTGGGCTCATCAAAACATATTGGGTGGAATTGTTCCCTACTACGGGACTCTCATATATATATTTATGATATGTTCATGAATCTCTTACTTGTCCCTATATGGGAATTTTTACCCTAACAAAAAAATTATGGGTTAAGTATCTCCTTATGCAAAAGAAAGGGATCACATTTGTGAATCCATCTATATGTATCTAAGGTTCTTCATATATTTATCAGTAATAAACTCCTATTAATGTGATGAATCCATATAACTAGGAACCTTGGAATTTAATACCACATAGGGAGGAGGTTAATATTTTGAGGAGGAGACTGATCCATTATGAGGCATCCTACGTATCTTGGTTATTGTAGGAATCAAACCTCACAATGTTTTTTAAACCCATGAACTTTATCATTGTATATAAATGACATATATAAGTTCTCTAAGGTATCATATATTCAAGAATGAGTTCCATGGGGACATCCTACATGTCTCGGTTATGGTTGGAATTAGAGTTGTCATAGTTCATTTGGTTTCTTAGTTAACTGAAAGATGAGTTATAATAATCAACCCATGGTAATGATCGATTCCCAATGGTTGAGATGTTAGAGACATGGGAATACTTACACTGAAGTGGGTTCCTATTTGGTCTCACCCCTTAGAAAATAATCCTATGTATCCTGGTAATAGAAAGAATCAGAGTTCTTGTAG
This sequence comes from Viscum album, assembly GCA_963277665.1. Classification (NCBI taxonomy): domain Eukaryota; kingdom Viridiplantae; phylum Streptophyta; class Magnoliopsida; order Santalales; family Viscaceae; genus Viscum; species Viscum album. The sequence continues at coordinate 620,056 of OY728125.1, forward strand.
TTCAGTCACACCATTGGGACTAACCCCAAGGTATATTTCCTCATATGTGGGAGGTTTATATCATGCCACTCATCAGGTCTTACATACTAGAAATTACCTGGTTGGTTGGAAATTGTGATGAGAATGATATAACTATTTCAACTCCCTAAGACTGTGGGAGTTATTTTTGGTGTGGGAAACAATGGATAATAAAAAAAAATCTCACTACATATGGATGTGAGACTTATGTGTTGGGTCAAACCTTGGGATGTTTAATATGGATCTCGGACCTTAGGGATACATCCTATATATAATGATTATGGAAGGAATCAGAGTTATTTTTGTTTACTTAATTTATCAATCCATTAAGGGATGAGGTAGAGTGATCATCCCATGGGAGTGATATTCCCCAATGGTTTAAATGTTAGAATCATGGTAGGACCCACACCGAGATGGATTCTTGTTTGAGTTGGGGCTTTAGAATTAGGAAGGATTCCTACATATCCTGGTTATAGATAGAATCAAAGTCCTCATAGTTCAATTAATTAGGTATTACACATTGACATTGACCTGGTTTTTATAGGACTTTATGGTGTAGATGTTATAATTATTACAACTCCCCAAGCCCACGTGATCCATAATCATTGAGAGAAAAAAGGGATGGGAAATAATTAATTTCATTGCTTGTAGGTATGGGTTCTATGTGTTGGGAATTAGTTTGGAAGATTATTATTAAGCTCGATCCTTGAGGAGGTGTCATATGTATCTTGGTTATGGTAGGAATCATAGTCATAATAGTTTCCATGGTTGGGTCTTACACATAGAAATTTCCCTTATAATCAAGAAATATCATATTATGTCATTTTTCAGGGCTTATACTCTGAGGTTCCCCTATTGATTGGGTATTACACGCTAAGGATGGACAAGGTTATAAAATCCGAGGATACCATATTGATCAGGCCTGCTTTCTTTCCTGACATGTATTGATTGTCTTCTCAACATTGCTTAATGGATTGCTATTCATTTCAGAGAGTGTCTTCCTGAAATGTTCAATGAAAATTGTATGATACAGTTGACTTGGTTATAGGACTTCACATAATCTAGATGAAATGTTCAATGGTTATCATATGATCAAATATGTCTTGTCTAGAGGTCATAACAAATCCTGACCTGTTGGTCCTGTAAACCATCACATGACTCGGATTTCTTGTCCAGATAGTGTTTCATACCTTCCTAGATTTCATAAAAAAAGATGGATGACACATATGAAGGTCCTCACGAGAGAAAATGTGACTTGTCTTGGAGGGTTTCTATTTTCCTTAATGACATGTATGTAGGGAATCAAGATACGTGAGTGGCATGCTTAGAGGAAGTTGCAGAGCTAGTTGACATTCTCAGGTACTACCGTGAGACTTAGCTAACATGAACTTGTACTTCCATATGGGTCAGTCGACTTGTTTGAAGAGCACATCAGGGCTAGGGTGGTGAGATCGGAGGGATTTTTGAGATCAGGAAAACATGTCTGGGTGATTCCATTTGAATTTCTTTGACATGTCAATAGGACTTCACATGATCCAAATGGTATTCCATAGGAACATCACATGATTTGGGTGACATGTCCTAGTGTTGTCGAATTACTTGGGTGGTTTATGAAAAGTGCATGAGGACCAGTGAAAATATTCTTTGTTTAATTATCCAATCATTTTAGTCTTTTTTATAGCCTTTATATTTTAAATTACATATATTTTTTTTAGTTTTAGTTTGTATTATGTCCCATGTGATCTATCAGGTGTGTGGGATATCCTTATCATGTCCTACCAAAAGTATTTATCATGATCTATTAGTGATCACACGAAGCACCTATGTATGTTTCATGATTTCCCCGATAGTTCTATGGTATCTTACCTGACTAGAAGATTTTCTGGTCATTTGATCAGCCACTTAGTGAAATCCTCTCTTGCACTGGTATGAGGTTTTGCGAGCTCTCCCATCTTCCAGGAGTTGTGGTAGCGGTGATCACAATCTCGTGGTCATGATGGTATCCATGCATTTTTCATGCTGGGGTGAATAATTTATAGGCCTCTCCACCCTAGTTTTTAATCACTTTTCTCAGTGAATATTATGTGAGTCCAAGCTAGAGTCGGTGAAGGGACTCAACATCATATGTCTTCATGAGTCACTTTTGTGGATCTCTCCGAGGTTGTCACTTGATTTCAGTAACTACAGTTATATCCCATCAATGCCTCTTTTATTGGATTATTTCCAAATAATGGGGAATTTATAATTCATGTGATCAAGTCTAAGGAATTTTATATTTATCATATTGACATGTTCAAGTGCCTTTGCAAGATCTGGATGCTTTTTGAAATGAATTCGCATGATCCCATGTGACTTGTATGGGAATTTCCATGATACAAGGATGGCTTGTCTAGAAGTCTTCACAAGATCATTCCGACATTCCTAGGAGTCACTTGAGATCATGCTACGTACATCTTTAGCACATCTCAAGGGTTTTACGACTATGAGAGGATTCTTCCTCCTCACCTTTTCATTTACTTTGTTTATTTTATAAATGTCAGGAGTCATGTGAGATTGAATGATTAATGTCAAAGAATAACACTCTACCTATTTTTGACGCATCACATGACCAACAAAAATTATTATGGATATGCATGATATTTTCATGGATAATACCATACACTTTTAGTTAGGGATACAAATGTTTGTGATGCTACCAGGACATACCCAAGGCTTTTCACATGATGTGGATGACATGCATACGATCTTTTGTGAGATGAGAAAGAAGTTTCACCGGTGTTTCATGGTGTCTTCTGGATTTTTAGGGGAATGTCTCATGATGTTTAGGACTTTGAGTGGATCCCCATGGGTAATATTTCATGTGAGATTTATAACCATAAGAGGCCTCTAAATTTTGGATATTTTCCTCCTATTTTTGATTCACTTTCATATGGGTAGTCAGGTTCTCACCGGTTGACAAACCGAGTGATCTGGGGGAGCTCATCTGGTTTCCACCATCTGATCACCAGTTCTTCAAGTCAATTTTTTATAAAGTAGAAGGGATTTTTTAAGGATATGTTCATGTTACAATGTAGGATATGTGATTCACATGGTTCCTTTACATGACCTTATTATGGTCACATGGTTGCATGTCTCTTAGATGCATACATAATCCATGAGCTTCAACCACCCTCTCATTCCTTTTCTTTTGTGGGAAAAATAATACCCATATCCAGGTATTTTTTTTCTTTATGAATTTTTAATTCTCATTTGGTGGGAATGAAGAATAACTTATCAAGAATAAAAAAGGAATTTGATTCACTTCTGGATTCATTCTTTAATAAACCTATTTTTTTTTTATACTAGAGGCATAAAGGTGAAATAATAAAATAGGGCCCAAGGTAAGTGGAATCTTAAACCAAAATATCTCCTTTTGGGTTCATCAAAATTTTCAATTTAATTTCATCACAATGCTACTAAATCCATTTTAAATTAATTTTAAATTATTTACTTTTATTCATATGGGGATATTCATGGTTATATTATTTTGAGATGATTCTTATTCCACTTATTATAGGGGACATTAATTTCAAAAATATATCAATGATTAATCTTGAGTTTTTTACTCTTCTCACAATTACCAATGATCATTTTATGCATATATTAAATGCCTAAAAGTATTTTTTATCTTATTATTATGGAAACCTCCAATGATATTCACTGATTTATTCTTTATGATAATAAATTTTTTTCATTTGTTTATTTATTATTAATGACTGTTACATTTTTTCTTTTCAATGTGGCATGAATGATTATTAGCATATTCCAATGTCATGGTTGGGGAAAAAATATATATTCCTCTAATGAACTAAGTAATTTGATATATTTCATTAGATTATATGGGATTTTGAAACAATTCCATTATGTCTTGGTAGTTAGATTTGACCTGTGTTTATGATGAAATAAATTATATTTGTTCCACATTCTTATGATTTTCATGATTACCAAGAATCCCTAAAATATTGTCTCTTATCCATGTTTCTATGATTGATTCTATGTTATGATTAATTAATATAATAAGATATAATCCCATTTTATTCCACAATTTATGATTTTTATATCATGCCACTTTTTCATTTCGAATGATTAAATTACCTTAATCCTTTAATAAATAAATTTCCGAAATGACCATGAATCTCATTAATTTATGATATATTGTCTAATTGTAATTTTTTTACCCTTTAATGATCTTTTAAGATCATGCCTTTCTTAGGTATCCCCATTTTCCCTAGTTATCCTTTGTGATAAAGAGAGTGTTAAAAGTTTTAAAAAATTAATGAATAAATTTAGTATAATATATTATGGTATAATAAAAGTTGAATTTGTATTATGTTCTTAGTTCGAAAACAAAATAACCATTTGATCATGTGATTTGGTTTTAATTCATTTGATGTATTAAAACATTGTAAAATTAGCACCGTACCAATGAGTATGGTTTTGGGTGTATCTCAATTATTGTCAAAGTAGAGTTTGGTTATTTTTGCAAATTTAGGTTAAGAAAATTTATATATATATATATATCATTAGACTGATAACATTTAGACCTAGATTACTTTATTTATTATATAATCTCTAATAATTTAGTTTTAACATTTTCTAGACATTTATATTGAGTCATATTATATAACTTTTATAGCTAAGGATAGATATAAAATTATATAATTGTATTTGTGTTTATGAAAGTAATAAATGTAACATCCCAAATTTTTAACTAATACCTTTAATGAAAATTGGTTCTGAAATTGAATATATAAATGTAAAATTCATTTAATTATTTTTGTTTTTAAAGATATTAACCAAGAATTTATGTAAATATTTATCACCTAAGTTGTTTCCCTTACAGGTTTTTAATAAATAGATAAATTAAATTATAATATTTTATTATTATAATGGTTTTATAAAATCTCATATACTATATTCAAGATTATTTTTACATATATAGTTTTTTTAAACTAATTTAAATTTATTAATAGTTTTATTTTCATATGATACTTGTAATTAAGTAATTTTAATTTGATAGTTAAAACATTATGATACTAACTAAAAATAAAAATGTTTATTAAGAAACTAGAATGTTAAATAATGGCCTCAGGGAAATCTATAGTAATAAAGTCCTAGGGAATCCCCAACAACTATATTATTAAAATCTTGGGGAGGGTAATCAGCATTCAAAGAAATTTTAAGATGATCTAAAGGATCTCCTTTAGAGGATACATTATCTACCGCTATATTCCCCCCTCTCCAAGAATAAAAAAGTCTACACTAAGGGAAATATTAAATCACTAATTTATAATATAGTATCTAATGGTACAATGATATATAATGTTCCCTACAAAGAATATCACCATTAGACTAGAATCTTTTTAATCCTCTATCAAAAACAAAATATAGATCTTTCTAAGATTGATTCAACTAAGTATATATGATTCCTACACTCCCATAGAATTACCTTGACCATAAAAATAACTATAGGACATAACTATAATTACTATATTATTTCAAATAATTCCCTCTCAATATATGTTACCACAATCACAATAGCCATATTTATTAAGCCTTGGACCAAACTGAGGTGTATTCAACATCACCCACCATCCCTACAGACTCCCACATCATCTAATTATGTGTATTGAATGAGAATGGGATTCATGAATAATGGGGAAGATTCACTATATTTAATTAGAGAATAATTTTATGAAACCTGTGAATGAAATTTCACTCTTAAACCTAACCTGGAGCACCTCAATTCATGGTTTTAAAACACATTTCATGCCTCCCATGTACACTAGCGAGCTAATAAAATGAATACACTCAATATTTTGGCCTCATATATAGTTCTAATAGAGTTAAAAAACTAAGACGTAAAAAAATATCAAAGGACTCTGGATCTACTAACACCCAAGAAAAACTTTCAAGGAAGGCTAAATATAATCCATCCACTACATGACCAAAAAAATGAGATATATATTCGAAATTATCATTCTCACAAAAACTATATTTTAAATTCAATATCATACAATTATGTTTAACTAGATAATTAGTGGAGTGGAATAGTTACTATGGGGACCTGACCACAAAATTCCCAAAACGGGCGTCTCCTATCAATTACATTGGCATGATTACAAGGAATAAAATCTCAAAGGATCAAGAGTTTAGTAGTCTTGGTAAACTATATACATACATGAGTATTTTATTAAATATTAATACACTAATTACAATATAATGTTTTTTTAAAATAAATTAAAGGATAATAACTGTGATTGTAACTTTATTACATCTAGTATATCCCTTTATATATGTAATAGAAAGCTTCTTGTATTCCTGGGGAAAGGAAACATAATAAGGGTGATAAAAAATTCTTAGTAAGGGTAAAGTATAGAGGAAGAAATAATGAATCAATGAGACTAATAATAATGGAATTGTAAATAAATAAACACACATACCATGTAATTAATAAACTGAATAGAAGTGTGTACTAAATATATCAAGACAATAAATGGAAACACAAGCCATCCAAATAATTACACAGTGAATAATAAACATGGAAGGTAATAAACTCAAACATATACCATCTAAATAAATGAAAATTAAATGTATCTATATATATGTCAAAAAAATATCATGGATGAATAATAACTCAAACTAAATGAGGGAAATTCTTGATTATTGGATTCCATGTCACCTAGGTACATGATACCTTTACCATAAAGACATTTCATAAGATGGATTACAACGTATTGAGTAAAAAAACATATAAGGCCGCTAGACAAATGACTCATCCCATGAGACTATCGATGCATCTAGGGTCTATCTATAATCACCCCCACCATTGTCATACCAGTCCAAAACATTCCTCATATATCGAATAATAAATTAATCAATGTGCCTTATCAAAATATCAGTATGGATTAAGAGATATGGATTTAACAATATTTACCCAAATAATCAAATAAATGTGAAATTAAAAACTATATGAATATAGTATATGGTTCAGGAAATAATCATATCCCTGAAAAATGATATAGATATTTAGCATAATTTCAATGTCGAATGATCATAGGAAATTGAATATTTCAAGGGGACTAAAAGGAATCAAGAAAGTGAATGTGAATATTATCCTTATCCAAATAAATAACAACCCATCTATAGGAAGATTAAAGATGTTATCAGTACAATATAACCCAAGTGGAGTAAAATAAAGGGTTGTTGTCGTTGATGAATGGAAATATTATAAAAATATTTTTTAAAAATATTCTTGAGGTAAATATCCGTTTGTTTTGAAAAAACCTTGAAAAAACTTTTTTTTTGAAAATCAATTTTAAAAACATTTTATTTATAAATTAACCTTATAAAAAATAAAAGGAAGATTCAAAGTAATTAAAGAAGGTAAATTCATACATGTCGTATAAGGTAAAAATAACATTCCTTTCAAAAGGTTAAAAGGTTAGAAAAATGACTTTTTTAGAAAGCGACAAGAATATTCTATTCAAAACATTGGTAAAAGGAAAAAAGGTTAAAAATGTATTTACCAAGCCATTTTAAAAACATTTTTAAAAACATTTTAATAAAACATGGTTTTTATAAGAAACCAGGTTCTCCAACTAAAGAGAGAAATGAATTTTGTTTTTCTTAAAAACATTTTCTAAAACACCTTGAGTACCAAAGAGTGAAAAAATGATACTAATAGTTGAAAAAGGTCATGAATTACTAGAGGAGAGAAAAATAAAAGGGTTTATTGAACAATGGTCATATAATTTCCTCGAATGGAAATACTAATGAAATATTATTAAAGTTATTATTAAGGAAAATAATCATTAAACATTCCAAAGTCTCCCATATCACATTGAAAAATTTTAAATCATAAACCTCATGAAAGAATAATATTAAATGAAAGTTTTAAATACCTATAAGATAATGTAATTCAAGATATAATATATAAAACTAGATATTTGATGCATCACAAAAATAAACTAAGTGTTGAACATGATATTTATGTCCTAGAAGTAAAAAAGTGAGATGAAAATATCTTACATTGTGTTTCCTTTTCAGGTGAACGCCCTTTAAATTCTTGTATAATAAACTAAGGTCAATTATTTACTTCATTGATAAATTTTTCAATGTTTATAATTACTTATATTTCAATTATTACCATGTTAGATATAACTACTTAACCAATTATTTTTATGTTGGTTATTTTGACCAAATTCTATTTATGTGTGAAAAAACAACTTTCATAGGTTATATATGGTCAAAGAGGTGATCACATAACATATGTAGAATAATAATTATAAAAAAATTATTATATTTATACATCAATTATACTTAAAAAAAATCATTAAATATGGTGATGAAAAATGAATCGATGTTGCAATCATGGAGACAGTAGGTCGTATGTACACAGGAATAACGTTCTCATTTTTCAATGTTCGTTATAGAAAGAAGGTTAGTAAAAATAATCTTTAGATAATGATCATTATATAATAAATACAATGTTATTTAATCATATATATTTTTATATATAATTATTTTGATGTAAAAGTAATCACATCATGTCAAGGAGGTGGTAGTCCACACGTCCACGAATGATGTTACCACTTTTTAAGTGTGTGTGAAAATGTAATAAAGAAAATGATATATATATATATATATTATTTATAGAAATATAATTATTTAATTAATATGATATAAATTATTTTATGTCACATGTGTTTAATTACAACCATCTTTTATATGTTCCATGAATTGTGTGAACGAATCACATCACTTTGAGGAGGTGGTATTCCACACTTCCACAAGTGATGTTATCCTATTTATATAAAATGAAAAGTATAATAATATTTTTTATAAAAGAATTACATAAGAATAAAAGACATAATTAATATCATATATAACATATATAAATATATTTTCCAACATATTTTCCACCATGATAGGTTGTAAATAGAAAAACGAATAATCATCATTTTATGAGGCAGTAGTTCACGGTACACATAAAAAATATGTTCGTTACCCATTAGATGGAAGTGTGTGCAAGTGTAGGTATAAAAAATAATCAAGAAACATAAAATTATTTTTATTATACTGGTTTAATAATATAATCATGATTTAAAAACAATTTAAGGGGTGGATGAGTAAATGAAAGAAAAGAGATCATTGGAAAATGTTGCATTAAAAATCGGGCAACTCCTTTTGGTTTATACCAAAGGGATTCCTTGGAAGGTTTTATTAAAAAAGGGAGTATTGAATGTTGAGGTTATGGATGTTTTTAATCTATTTGGGTATATATTTTCTGAAAAAAAAATTGGTTTGAGAGGTGTGATTATTGGGGAGAAGTGGTGGCCATTTATAGTACAGGAGTGACACTCTTATAATATTTTGGCAATGGAATTCCTACCATGTTTCTCACATTTAAAGTGGATCCAATAATGGTTAAAGTTCGATAAAATAAATAATGAGGTCTAAATATGTCCATAAAATATCTCTTTGAAAATTTTATAGGTCTTTTTGGGCCTTAAGGTTAAGGTTCAGTCCCTTATTGATCATAACTTAACTTTAATCATTATAATTAATTTTAATCACTTTCAATAATATTTGTGGTCAAAAAAATCATATTATTATACATTATAAATTATGATTATTCTAAATAAGGAATCCATTTTTTAAAATTACAATCATATAAGTGGCATAAATTGATTTAAATGTAATTCCACATGTGGAAAGATAATGTGTCTTTTTAAAGTACAAATGTTCAAAAAATTTCAATGTTTTTATAATAAATTTCAATGTTAAATTCATTAAAATGAAATAAATTATATTAATTGATAAAAATCATCTAATTAATCTATAAAACAAATTATAATTATAATTTAACCTTAAAAATAAATTAGATTAAAACCCGTTTTTGAACTAAAATCCAATATTTTTAACTATTCATTAAAAATGATATGTTTTCGAAAAATATACAAAATTCACCCTAAAAATTTTTTTATGTTTATATTTAAAATATTAAGTTTATTTTGACATATTAAATCAATTATAGTTTCAAAATTCATATTTAAAATGGGATTTCCATTAAAAGTCAGTAAAATTGCCCTTATATAAATATAGGTTTTTATGCGTGAAATTGGGTTTGTTATTATCTTATGTGAATCAAACCTAATGGATGTATATAAAAAATATTTTATTGAATATATTACATATGTATTTCATTAAAATAATTCAATAATTTTAATTAAATTTTTTTATTAAGACAAAACACCTTTGGAAGCATAAAAATAATAATATTTCTTTTTATATCCAATTGGTTCTTATTTTCATTTCTCATTAATTGGTAACCAATAAATTCATTTTATATTTATATAAACCATAACTTTTTATAAGTTAGTTAATAAAATTCATAACTACTAACATAATTTCTAGGTTATATCATATTGTACTAAATAATTATATTTTAAAAATACACTGTTATTTGGTGAAACTCGGTCTTGTGTGTAACGTAAGATATCGAGGAAGGACAATATTACATGTAGCGAAAGCTATAAAGGAAGGTATAACTTGTGTGTGATGCAAGATAACATTGTGTTGCATGCATTACAAGCTATATAATATATTATATTTATTTAAGACTGTAATGTATCATGTTAATATATTCCCTTTTTACACTTGGTGTTGCGTGTCATGAGTACTATTGAATACAAAGCTTCACATTAGGATTTTAGGGTGTTACATTCTCCCCAATTTAATTTAATTCTTTTGTTTTAATTTAAACTCAATCTTGGTAATATATTTTTTGATATTTCCAACATCAGAATATCATATCATGAGATGGGTTCATAAAATATCCACTAGAAAATTGATAACTATAATTACAAAGGTCACATGGACTAACATATAACTAGGTATCTATTTAGGAGAACATTATTGAAAATTATAGCTATTTAATTGGGAGAAAAGAATAAATATTTATAGGGATTTAATGAGGTCTTCAAAAACAAACCAATTTAATTATCAATAGAATGTTAAGGATCTCAAATCCATAAATCTTTGACAATTTTAGAGACCATCAGTTTAATAAAAAATAAGGTATTAGTACAACATTTTATTTTGAAGTCATTTTCCTAATGTTGGGTAATTCTTTTACTGACAAAGAATATAAGGAAATATTCTTACTTGATAGGTTTCAATTTCATATGAACAATCTTAACTTTTTTTTTCTTAAATCAAATTATAATTCATCCCTTTACTCCCATAAATTAATTACAAATAATAAAAAAAAGTATTCATAAAGCATTGAAAGAAAATTTTAAACGATCATAGGGCATATAAAAGAGTGAAAAGTATAACAATTTGTCTCTAGCTATCTTCCAAAACCAATATGGTTAATATATAAATATCTAATCCTCAAAAGTGATATTACCGGTTCATCATTAACATTAATTCATCCAATTTTTTAACTAAAAATAATTAAAAATTAACCAGGAAATTGTAGGCCAGTGGTTGGCATGAAACCTTTATGGTCCTTCAGTTATGGGTTCAAGACCCATGGTCTTACGAAATTTGATTGGTTTTCACCCGACATAAAGGTTTTCCTTTTGTAAAACTATGTTAATATTATTTCAAAAAAACCTATGATGGACGTCCTTGAAATTAGGTTAATTGAAAAATAAATTTTCTACCACTATTTTCAACACAACCTCAATACATAAATACTTCATTTGTTTTATTTTAACTTAGGCCCTTCATTGATCTAATGTTTATCCATAATAGCATTTCTATGATATCTAGTTCATGAAACTTTATCTTCAATATAAAAAATCTTAGTTTTATACTAGTTTATTCACTATCAAAATAATTCATATTTGTCTGTAAAGAAATTTTGAATTATCGTAAGAATATCCCCTAAGAGTGTCAAACTAAGTGTGCAGTAAGACCCATTGTTGTATACCAGATCACACCGAGTTAGTCCCAACACACCTTTTCGTAGTTGTTACTCCTAGATACATCTATTGTAGAACCACGTCTAATTATAGTATCCATAAAAGAATGTATTTATAAAAAAAAATACATAATCTCTATCTAACCAAAACTTTAGTATGTTCTTCTATACTTATTCTCAATTTCTACCTTATAGATATTTTATATAATCTATGTTTTCTTAAATCCAATTTATAAGGTTTCTAAAAAACTTACTTTGATACTGACTGTAGCGACCCGACCCTAGATGTTCTGTAGTCGGTGTTTACTATCAATTACATTGGAATGATTACAAAGAATCAAAGCATGAAGGACTGAGAGTTTAGTAGTCTTGGTAAACTAGATACATATTTTATTTTTGTATTAAAAATTAATACACTAATTACAATGTCATTTTTTTCTAAATAACTTTGATCATAATAACTTCGAGTGTAACCTTATTCCATCTAATATATTCCTATAAATATTTCATAGTATGCCTCTTGGATTCATAGGAAAATAAAACATAATAATGGTGATCCCAAATACTCAGTAAGGGTAAATTATAGAGGGAGAAATAATGAATCAATGATAATAACAATAATGGTATGATAAATAACTAAACACACATATAATGTAATCAATAAATTAAATAGAAGATCATAATTAATATGGAAAAGTAATAAATGGACACACATGCCATCCAAATAACTAGATAATGAAAAATAAATATTGAAAGTTAAGAAACTAAAATACATGCCGTCTAAATAACTGAAAATTAAATGTATCCTAAGATATTTTAATGAAAAATCTCATGGATGAATAATAATTGAGAATAATTGAGGGAAATTCTTGATTATTGGATTCCTTGTTTCCTAGGTACATGGTACCTTTACCATCAAGACCTTTCACAAGAAGGTTCACAACATATCAAGTAAAACTCATCTAAGGTGACTATCTAAATAACTCTTCCCATGAGACTACTGATGCATCAAGAGGATATCTATAACCATGCCCCACCTGTATTGTACCGGTCCAAAACACTTCTCATATACCTGAGATACATATTTTCCTTTTTTTAAACCGTGTTTATTAGATTTCAAAAATAACTATGATGGACATCCTAGAAATTAAGTTAATAACTAAATAACCTTTCAAATATGGTTTTCAATACATCCTCAATATATAAATACTTCATCTATTTTATTTTAATATAGGTCCTTCCTTCATCTAATGTTTATCCATAATAGAGTTTCTATTATTTCTAAATCATGACATGTTATCTTCAATCTAAAAAACCTTAAGTTTAACCTTGATTATTCATTGTCAAAATCGTTCATAGTGGTTTGTAAATAAAATGTGAATTATCCTAAGAAAATACTATGGGAGTAACAAACCAAGGGTGTGGTAAGACCCATTTTCATGTAATAGGTCACTCCGAGTCAGGCCAGACACACCGTGTCAGAGTTGTTACTCTTAAGCACATCTGTTCCAGAACTAAGTCCACTTGTAGTATTCATACATGGATGTATTTCTAGTAAAACTACATAATCCCCCTCTAACTAAAAATTTAGGATGTTCTTATATACTTATTATAAAATTCTACCTTAGGTATATTTTCTATAATATATTTTTTCCTAGATCAATTTTCAACGTCTTCTACTAAACTTCCTTTGATACCAACTATAGTGACCCAACCCCAGAAGGCTCAGATCCGGTGTCTGCTATCAATTACATTGTTATGGTTACAAGGAATCAAATCCTGAAGGACTTGGAGTTTATTAATCTTGGTAAACTAGATGAATACATGTGTCTTATATTAAAATTTAATACCCTAATTACAACATAATGTTTTTCTAAATAACTTTAAGGATAATAAATTTTAGGGTAACTTTATTCCATCTAGTATATCCCCTTATATCATTCATAGTATGCTTCTTGTATTCCTTGGGAATGGAAAAACAATAAGGGTGGGAAAAAATGCTTAGGAAGGGTAAATTACAGTAGAAGAAATAATGAATCAATGATAATATTAATCATGTCATGGTAAATAACTAAACACACATACCATGTAATCAATAAACTGAATAGAAGTGATTAAACAATATGGCAAGGTAATAAATGAAAAACATGCCATCCAAATTACTAATTAAGGAAAAATAAATATGGTAAGATAAGAAATTGAAACACATACCATCTATATAACTGAAAATGAAATGTATCCATGGATATGCCAACAAAAAATATCAAGGATAAATAATAACTGAAACTAAATGATGTAAATTCTTGATTATTGGATTCCATGTTGCCTAGGTATATGGTATGTTTACCATCAAGAACTTTCATAATACGGTTTACAACAGGTCAGGTAAAAACCCATATAAGGTGGCTAACCAAATGACTCGTCCCATGAGACTAATAATGCGTTGAGGGGCTATTTATATCTGGGCCTCACCCATGTCATACTGGTCCAAAACATTCCTCATATATCGAATAATCGATTTAACAATTCAACTTATCAAATATCGATATGGAGTAAGAGATATAAAATTATCAATATTTACCCAAATAATCAAATATCTGTCACAGTAAACACTGTATGAAAATAGTATAAAGTTAAAGAAATAATAATATACCTGAAAATGATATGGATATTTAGGGTAATTTCAATGTTGAATTATCATAGGAAATTAAATATTTCAAGGGGACTAAATGGAATCAAAGAACTGAATGTGAATTCTATCCTTGAAAAAATCAATCATAAACCATTCAAAGGAATTTTAAGGATTGTATCAATACGACATACCCCAATTTGAGTAAAATAAAGGGTTGTTGTCATTAATGAATGTAAATATTATAAAAATATCTTTTAAAAACATTCCAGGGAAAATATCCTTTTTTGTTAAAAAAACTTTTGAAAAAACATTTTTTTGAAAATTAATTTTAAAAACATTTTATTTAAAAATTATCCTTTTAAACATGAAAATTAAGCTTCAAAAGAATGATGGTGGTAAAATCTATACATGTCATACAATGTAAAAAAGAACATGCCATTATCATGGGAAAAAGGTTTGAAAAATGCCTTGTTCAGAAGGCAATAAGAAGATTCCATTGAAAATATTGGTAAAGAAAAAAGGATAAAAATGTATTTTACAAATAATTTTAAAAACATTTATTAATTTTTTTAATAAAACATGGTTCTTAGAATAAAATAGGTTCTTTAAATAAATAGATAAATGAAGTTTTATTTTCTTAAAAACATGTTCTAAAACACATTGAGTACCAAAGAGTGAGAAAATGTTACTCGTACTTGAAAAGGTTCATTAATTAACATAGGAAAGAAAATTTAAAGGGTTTATTGAACAATGGTCAGATAATTTTCTCATATAGAAATACCATTAAAATATAATTAATGTTATTATTGAAGAAAATAATCTTTAAACATTCCAAAGTATCCCATATCACTTTGAAACATTTTAAATCATAAACCTAATGAAGGAATAATATTAAATGAAAGTTTTAAATACCATTAATATAAATTAATTCATTATATAATATATAAAAATAGGAATTATATACACTACACAAAATATGTGAGTGGTGAACATGACATTTATCTCAAAAAAGTTAAAAGTGAGACCTTGCGTTTCCTTTTCTGGTGAACATTCTTTAACATACAATATAATAAACTTATGTTAATTATATAATTTCATGAGAAACTTTTTCATGTTTATAATTAATCTTATTTAAATTATTACCTTATTATAGATAAATACTTTAACAATTATTTTTACATTGGTTTTTTTGACTAAATGCAGTTTATGTGTCAAAAACAACTTTGGTAGGTAAAATATGGTCAATGGGATCATTAAATAACATATTTAGAATATTAATTATTAAATAATTTGTATATTTATATATAAATTATAATTTTGAAAAAATTCAATAAATATAGTTATGAAAAACTAATCAATGTTACAATCATGGAGATGGTAGGTCGTACATACACATGAGTAACGTTCTCATTTTTCAATGATTGTTATGGAAAGAAGGTTAGTAATGATAATATTTAAAAAATGATAATTATATCATAAAATAACATATTATTTAATCATATATATTTATATATATAATTTTTGTGATGTAAAAGGAATCACACTGTGTCGAGGATGCGGTAGTCCACAAGTCCACGAATGATGTTACCACTTTTTAAGTGTGTATGAAAAAGTAATAAATAAAATTATATATATATATATATATATATTATTTTAAAAAAGTTAATTATGTAATTAATATCATATATATTTTATGTATGTCATATATTTTTAATTAAAATCATCCTTTATATGTTCTATGTATAGTGTGAACGAATCACATCACTTTGAGGAGGTGCTAGTCCACACTTCGACAAGAGATGTTATCAAATTTATATAAAATGAAAACTATAATGGTATTTGTGATAAAATAATTACCGAAGCATAAAGACATAATAAATATAATATATAATATATATAAATAGAGTTTTACATCATAATTTCCACCATTATAGGTGGTAATTGAAAAAATAAACAATCATCATTCCGTGAGGCAGTAGTTCATCATACATAGGAACAATATATTCGTTACCCATTAGATAAAAGTGTGTATAACTATAGGTATAAACATCAATAAAAAATAGTGTATTGAGGAAAAAAAATTTCATCATATAATAATTATGTAAAAATATTTTAATTGGTGGAGTAAATGAAAGAAAATAGATCATTGTAAAAACATTACCTTAAAAATCAGGTAACTCATTTTGGTTTATATCATAGGGTATCCTAGGAAGGATTTCTACCAAAAGGGTGGATTAAAGGTAGAGGGGAGGTATATTTATAATTTATTTGGGTAGATATTGGTAGAACCATAGTGTTTTTATAGCTGTGAGTAATGGGGAGAAGTGGTGACCTTTTATAGTGGAGGAGGAGTGACACTCTTGTAATATTTTTACAATGGAATTCCTACCACATTTATCATGATTAAATTGGATCCAATAGTTGTAAAATTTAAATAAAAGAGAGTATAGGGTATAAATATGTCTATAAAATACCTCTTGGACAAGTTTATATGTCATTTTGGGCCTTAAGGTTAAGGTTTAGTTCCTTATTAATCTTTATTTAACCTTAATTGTAGTAATTAATTTTAATCACTTTCACTAATATATTTGGTAAAAAAATTTGGTCTTATTAGACATTATAAATTATTCTGATTTGAAATATGTAATCCATTTTTAAAAATTACAATAATAGAAGTGGTATAAATTTATTTAAATTTAATTCTACTGGTGAGATGATAATAGAGGTTTTTAAAGTAAAACATTTGAATTTTTACTATGTTTTTATAATCAATTTCATAGTGAATTTGATTACAATGATATAAATTTTATTAATTGATAATAAAATATATAATTAAATGTTAAAAAGATAAAAATATAATTTAACCTTAAAAATAAATTAGATGGAAAAGTCGTTTTGATCTAAAATTCACCCTAACGTAATTTTTACACTTGGTGTTGTCTCTCATGAACACTATTGAATACAAAGTTATACTTTAGAATTTAGAAGTGTTAAAATTACACACATTGCATAAAACAAAATGTTATTTTATTTAAATTTATTCAAAAAATATACCATAACCCAGTTGTTCATGTCTTGTTATGAGAAAATGATCTTACAGAATTATGAGGTACTAAAAGAAATACCTCAAGATGGGGTAAAAATACTACAGTTAGGCACTTAAAAAAGTTGGATTCATGAATATTAGTTTTTATAAATAGTATATAAGATAGAAGTGATGGTTTTATTGATCAATAAACTCATAAAATTAACTATGTGTAACTATATTCCCTTAAAAAATAACAAGATACCTATCAAGATATAGGAAAATGTCACCTCTCCCCACTATCTAATGAGAATGATCATAGAAAGTAATAATGGATCATCGATGTTTATTCCAAATAGGATTATATTTTGATTTCACCTAATTCATGAGATTACTATGATACCCTAAATACCATTAACATATTCCTTCTAAATAGTTTTCCTTGAAAAAATTCTCCTTGAACGATTTTCATAAATTCATTACATGGTTACGTTTGTGCTTTTCATGTTAATGCCACCTTCATCGATATAATTTATTAGTCTTTACCAGCTTGAATTATAACACCATCCCTCATAATTCTAGTCCTAAGTAAATGAAATCATTGTTACATCAATTATCTTGATGATAGTTTTAGGCACCATAGTGGTAAAGTGGTCATACATGGGAATGGATGAAAGGGAGCTATTAATGACTGTTATCATGCAACCAAATGATAAAAATATTATCATCTAATTTGATATCATAATTTTGATACAATTTTTAATGCTTTCAAAATAGGGAATAAATACATTAACTAGGGAGAGATAAGATCCAAAATATTCCTTATGAAATGATCCTTTATAAATACCAATCTATTATATAATCTAATTCACTGGTCTACCTATGTTTGATTTTCATATATAAAAATTTCTCTTGATAAAATTAATTCTATACACACTAAATCTACAGTAATCATACATATTATTGTTGAAGGAATGTATAAAATTATGCATTCCATTTTTAAAAAAGAGTAATTCATATGTGAAAACTAGTATGCGATTCCTTAGATAACATATCTTTCCCTAAAATGATGTATTGTACCATTAAATAGTCCTTTTATGTTTAAAATCATTACATTATTTTACCTAATAAAGATACATAAGGGGATAAGATCACCTTTTTTAATTCTTCTCACTAATATTAAATACCAAATCTCCTCCCCTAGTTGAGATTGAGAATCATACTGGTGAGAAGCATATGAAAAAGTGTTCATAGACCCAATAAAGAAACATTATAAACCTTAATATACAATTCTATTTAATCATATCATAGACATTGTCTATGTAAATTTAAATCACAATATTAACATTAATATATTCCTAAATACGATCCCATATCATCTCATTCACCAAAACAATTTCTCCTGAACAAGTCTCCCCTTAAAAAATCATTCACCTCCTTATAAATAAGGTTTGGAATGAATTGAAAAAAATAATTTTTCAAAATGGAATGAATACTATTTTATGAAACATTGAACAATATTATAGGCCAATATTGATTAAAATATCATGGTATATTTTCATTAGGAATTAGAATAAGGTTAGAAAAATAGGTGACTATAGGAAGAGGTCCTCCTATGAAAAAAATAAAGAACAGATTTGATGAGGTTTTTTGTTAGGATGTCACATTCTACAATATTGATAGGGCTAGGAAAACCATTAGGCCTAAGTATACTATTCAGGTTGATGTTGAAGATACCTTTCTTGATATTAATCTATTCTGTTATAATTCCCATCCATTCATTATTTTCATCATTCATGATTCTTGTGAAGCTATTGATGCAAGACCCCTCAGAATCCTTCTTTGGGTAACCCTCCTCTAGGCACCTCCTTGGTCAATGTGAAATATTTTCAAAGAGGCTAAAAGTTATGTATCCAACAATATCGATAAAATTGGTGAAGTAATCCGCCTCAAATCAGATATTTATCTTTCCAAAAAAATATTTATTTATTAATGGCATGGATATATAAAACTTTCATATCTCTATTAGTATTCTAAAAAACATTATACACCGCCTATAATTTTTCTATGAATATAACATATTGGATGATAAATAAAATTTATAATTCACCATAATATAAAAAACATAAAAAATACTTCAACATTGAGGGTTGGAATCCAACTGATTGATATATTATTTTATCTCTACTAAATAAATGTGTTAGGTAGGTCATTTACTATAGAAAGAATTAAAGTTCCCTTTTAAATTTTGATGATTTTTGTGAAAAGGCACCGAAACATTCCCTTAGATAGTAAAAGTCAATGAATATAGAAACATGACCATGTACTCTTGATTATGTGACCATGATCTAGAAAAAAACGTTATTCTTTGTATCTTTAAAAACTATTAGAATGTAAGGAAATATGAGAGTGGTTAATAGGATTCTATCCATATGAGTGAATATTTAAGAAAATAATTTAGGGATCCCTTAAATATTAAATAATAAATATTCTAATAGGATAAAAATAAGATGATTTCCACTTTTTTTATTACACCATGTGAATTTTTCTATATTGTACCAAAGATATATAAGATAGTTCTGAGCTAAATAAGATTAAATTACTTATATGGCCTTATATGAATAAATACATCCTTCCCCATTTTCACACTATTTATACATGGTGTTGGAGTCTCCCCCCACATAATACAATAGGCTCCCAAGTATTAATATTTAGAGACCATGCCAAATACCCCCTCTTTATCTTAGATAACATATATCATCAATAAAAACATATAAATGCAGAATGATTTTTGGTTGACCCTGATCATGATGTGCTACAATAAGGACATCATTAACTCCACATAAAAGTGATACTTTAAGAAAATAAATTTATTATTATTCTTTTGATAGACATACATGATGATTTAAACACAAATCACATATCAAAATCATGAGTATGACCATCCACATATTTTAGATTGATCGAAGATAGAAAAACAATATTGTTGGATGAAAATTTATTGAAAATAAAATCACATTTAAAAGTGGATCCAATTCCTCAGTAATTACATATGATTATATATTTCATAGGGAGGATATAAAAAGTTCCATAAAAACATTAAGCCAATGAATGGAGAAGGATATAATGATGGTCACTAACAGACATTTTCACCTATATTTCATGGATTTGTGTTCACAGGTAAGAAAAAAAATAATCCCATTAAGTTGATGGTATCATGTGAGAAAAATAAGTAAATAATACCCATAAAATGCATTCAATGAATGGAAACTATTGGGATAAGGAAGAAAATAATATTTTTCCTCACTGCGGTTCTGAAGGGTTAGTAGAGTCCAGAGAAAATTCCCTAACTGGATGAATTAACACCAAGAAATCCAGAAAAGGAGGACCCATCTATGGAGAGGCTTAAATATTACAATCCACATCAAATCTATGTTCATAAAAAACTCGAGATTAAGAGTAAAATCCTAGAGAAAGTGAATCCAGAGAAACACTAGAACCATTCCCATCATCTCGGACACTAACCAGGGTTGCAAGGAATGTCCAATAAACTCCAAAAACCAATGGTTTTAAAATTTATTCCCCACTCTACACTCATGTGAATAGATGTTTTACTTGATATGATAATGGTTGAATGATTAATAGGATGGTAAATTAACATTTCTTAATATTTTCGTTACAATTATCAAATTTATGTTAATGTAGGTGAAATAAAAATTGAAATGATCATAATGATTTTCATAGTAGTTTAGATTTAATAATCCTTGAATACTCTTTAAACTTCCAAAATGTAAATATATATGGAACCAGTATAACAGATTCTAAAACATAAAAAAGGTAGTAAAAACTATTTACAACAACCTTTTTAAAACCTAGATAAACAACCCATGAAAAACATTCTTCCCACATAGTGTCTTAATAAGATCACTCTACGATTTTCACATTGAGATTCATAAACCATAATTTATATTTTTTAACTGGAGGTAGACCCATACTTTACCATTCACCTAGACCAAAGCAGAATCGATCCCCTTACCATTTATCAGTTATGGAAAAACTTGTACCTTTTTATGAAATAGTATAACCATATCCTTCATTTTTATATGTAGAAAAACCCAAAAGTATTATGTATAAATAATAATATAAAGAAATAGGATCTATAGAAACTAGATGAAAAAGAATGTATTTAAGTAATGAGGCATCATGGTTCTCTCTAACAGTAATAGAACAACTGATTTAAGTTCCACTGAGAGAAGTAATTTATCACCATGGTTTATCATATACTATAGTTATAGATTCTCCTCAACATAATTAGGATTATATGGTTCATTATAACTCATTATATATATTTCATTCATGAATTTCATATTCGATGCATGAAGCCTATTGCATATCACCCTTACCAAAGAAACATTTTATTTCATCATTGAATGCACATGAAATTTATTCCCACATGGGTGTACATTGAAAATTTGAAAAACTAAATTTTTTTTGCACCATATATATTTTATATCATATAATAAAATAATAAATGAAATTAAGAGAACCTATTTAATGTTTCTTAGAAACATCCTATAATACATGTGAGACAGATATCTCATATTTTAAATAATTCAATGTTAAACATTCCATGTTTCAGGAAAATAGATTATAAGTTAATATATATATGATAAAATTTAATACATATTAAAAATATAATAAATGTCTCCAAATAAATTTTTATTGAATGAAATTAATAATTGAATATTTAAGGGATAATAAATTCAGGAAAAAAATATGAGAAAAACATATATTAACTCATAATATAAAATAATAAGTAAAAAACCAAGTTTTGAATGAAAATATGAAAAAGTCATTAAATAATACAACATCATAATGTAATATAAAGACTCTTCAAAATATCCAATTCATATTTTAGTTTAAATTTTCTTCTCATGGAATGATTCTTTATTCTTATGGTAGGTTCATTTTCCTTCTTCCTATATGTTATTTTTTTTATTATGAAGGGGTTAAGATGTTTCTATATTTTCCTAGGTGTTGAAGTATTATAATAATAACAACATTTTCTTACAGTAGGCAGGGTATTAGTTTAGAAACATATGACCAATTTAAAGAGTCTTAAAATCTACTCTAAAATACTTATACTTAGTGGTAGAAGTATTATACTCATCTTAAAAATACATATGCCAAGAAGAAACCTCATTACTATTTTAAGAGTTGAAGTCAAAAAATAGGTTAAATTATCACACTAAAGTTATATGTTTAGTATAAAGTCTTACATCCATATCAAGGTTTTCTCTTTTAAGACTAATGCTAAGAATAATTGTTTACACTCATTACTTTTTAAAAATTTTGGTAAATTTCCCAAGACATATGATCCCTTGAAATATTATTATTCCAAAAATGATGATTAGAATTATATACAAACTTATTTTATATGTGATGTTAATTTATATAATTATAAATATTTCTCCAAATTAAACAATAACATTAGAATAGAATTTAATATCATTTCTTACAAAACAATGTAAGAATAAAGCATTGTTCTTAACTTATGTTAGAGGGAATAAAGGATTGAAAAAAATCTATGAGAAATTATAATTCTGTAATAAAAAATATTATAATCATTAAAAGATATATTAATTTTTTTATTAAGGATATAGTTTAATATTATCTTGATTTTGATAAATACAAGATAAATGAAAACTAAACAATTTCTCCCCCTTTTTTAAATCGATAAAAAAGATTTAAAAAATGTATATATATTTAATGTCATAGTTACCCTTAAGATATAAAAACATTACAAGGAAATAAACTAACATTTATAATAAAATTGAACATGAAATGCTCACAATGAATGATTACTAGGAGGGAAACTAACTTAAATGTTTCATCAAACACATAAATAGGCTTCATGAATTTTCAAACAATATGTGTATAATTAAAAATATAATCATATATAATATTATAAATTTTTTGATAAAATATTTAAAAGCCTCAGTGATCCATGAAAACATTTTAAAATTTTTAATGAATAGCATATAGTTATATTTAATGAATTAAATGGTATCCAATAGTAATATAATAATACATTGAGAAATATTAAAATATTATCATGCATACTACTGAAAATAACATATTAGTAAAAAACATATTTTATGTCACCCTAAACACATTCTTTGGATTTAAATCATACTAAGTTCAAAACTGATTATATCAAACATAGCTAAATTAAGGGGTTTAGAAAAAATTATAGTATATTGATCTTCTTTAGAAACAAATTCCATAAAAAATAATTCATTATCTAACATGATATATATAAAAATGATACCTAAAATCAATGTGTTTAGTCCTAGTGTAATGAAATGTATTTTTAGATATTAAAATAATATGGTTATTATCACAATAAATTATGACATTCATAAAATTAAAACCAAAATGATAACGTGTTTTTTAATCCATAATAAATGTGAATAACAAGATACAATAGTAATATACTCACTCTCAGAAGTTCATTATGTAAAGCAATTTGTTTCTTTTAAGTCCATGAAACTAAAAATTTATCAATAAATTGACATATACTTATTCTTCTTTATTTTATATTTTTCAATCAATAAATCAAAATCTAAAAATCTAGTCTATTGAAATAAATTATATGGGGGATAAAATAATATTAGTTTTACAGATCCTTTATCAAACATAATTACAGTTTTAACTACCTATAAATTTCACTATTTAGGATTATATTGGAATATTTCACATATATTCATTAAAAATATCAAATATAGTCAACATTTTTTCAAATAAAGCAAGATATTAATAATTTCTCTAAAAATAAAATCTTCAAAAAAAATTATAGTTTCTTCACATTTTAGTTTACAATAAGTACACATTAGAATATTTTTTTTCTTTATAGCCATCAATAACAAACATTTGAAACTATTATTTTTTATATTTTTATTCATGAAAAAAGTTAGCATCTTTCCCTTGAGTTATTTTAAATACAATAAAGAATATAAGTCCACCAAGAAATCTTAGTTCAAACTATGAATACATTAGATTTGGAAATTAATTATGAAGTAAATCGTTTTTTTATCCTTATGAATTCATGGTATTTAATGTTATTATTAAATTATATCACCCAATAGGGTTTGATTCTAATATTACTAGTATGATTATTCATTATCATCTTAAATTATCTTCCTTGGGATATATGTTATATGATACACCTATCTTCTTTTATAAGGTGTCTCTCCTTACACTTTGATATTTTATATCATTAATATCATTGAATTCATTAAATTTAAACTAACATTTTATGTTATTTCATTTGTGGTGGTTATTATTTAAATGTCACAAATGTTGCATGTGTATATCCTCCTTGATTTTATGGTCCTTAAAACTACATTATATATATATATTATGAAAAAATAATTTTTATTAATAAATATTACCCTTACACATGTTTTTTGAGGTTTTCTAATGGTGACCCAATATTTACAAGGGTTTCGTAAAGATATGGTGGATTTCAAGGAAACTTGGTACTAGTGGAACCTTTGTTCACATAGTTTACATGAGGGTAACCATGGATTTTTTTTGGAACGTAATTGTAAATGGAATTACCTTTACACAGATGGCATTCGTTGTGTGAACGTTTCCTCGAGTCCCCATGTATAAGGGTAAAACATAGATCATTCAATTGTAATATCTAATTTTCAATACCTATGTAAGGGCTAGAATTCACTTTCTATTATTGTGTAAGGGTAATATACTTCTCACATAAGGGTATTCTAGTTTTAAAATAGTCTATGTAACTTAGTATTATCTTATGAAATGGTATTCATTTAAGGGTGGAGTTGTGTTAGGGTCAACCAATACTTCTATAAGGGTACACTAGATTTTATAAATCCAACATAAGGGTAACTAGATGAGTAAGGGTAAAACCAAGTTACCCATATGCACTGCATATTCCATATTTAAGTGTAATTATTTTTACCTAGTTTTTCAACTCCACTTTTCAACCTGTAAATATGATTTGGATGATTTTAACTTCCTTAAATATTTGGAATTGATTATTTTGACTCATTTAAAGGTTGTAAACTATTTATCAGGGATTTTAAAATAATATCTTTAATGAATATTATAAAGACTAAATTAGATAGTTAATTTAATTTTTGAATTTAAAATTTTTGATCCACCATATACCATTTCTTAAAAATATCTTACATTTACTAATTTCAATTCTAGTGATACCTTTTAGTACATGTAGCTAGAAAATTACATTACACAATATCTTTTATGTCCTCCTTGACCAAACCAAGTTCTTCTTCCAATTTTCTAGTTGTAGGTAAATCTCTCCCTCTACTATCTATTTTTAAGAGAAATTTTTTTGACAGAATATATTCTTGGTATCATATTTTTTACTTTATTTGGAAGTTAATATTTTCTATTATTTCTTGTAAAATGGTTAAGTTTTTTCTTATGTGATAAATAATCTATAATTACCAAGATAAATATAGAATAATTATCATATAAAAATCATTGATTTTTCTAGGGAGAGAAATAATTATAATTCATAAATTATGTTTTTATCTAAGGATGAAATGATGAGTCATGTTATAACTTAAAATAAAAAATGGGAATTATTTGGGAGTGATAATGATATTATCACATAGTGTGTTTTATTGTTTTTGAAAATAAAATAGTAAAATTAGTTCAATGAATCTATGGTGAATGGTTTGAGCTGATGAACATGTTGACATGGTTTGAGTTCAATGAATCTATGAGTCATTCCTTGGTGAAAATTGACATTTAATTTGAAAATCTTAATAAATAAAGTTCCTTACCATGTTGAATTCATGTTTATTATTGGTAGGATGATATAATTATATGGTTTTATCTTCTTAGGAAATTAAGCATTTGGTCACATGTGTGTGTGTTTAACTTTATTAACACTCTTGAATTTCTATGTGTGTCATGATATGATACTCTTATTTCCTTTTGCTATATTTTGGTATATTATTTGTTGTTGTTGGTATATACATGGTCCCAAAGTTACATGTGGACCTGTCATGGATTAGTTTCCCAATAAGGTGGTCATTCTTAGATGTTTCCTGTGATATAATGATAGGACTATGATACATGATGGGGTATGATGGCCTAGTTTGTCCTGGAATAGGAGAAGGATGATTACATTTGATTGGACTTTTGGGGGAACAATGGGGCATGATGTACTAGGTGATCTGACTTGAGAGATAATAATAGTGAATGATGGACTATAGTGATCTAACATATATTTCTAAGGCCTGTATGGTTATTTAGAAACTTCCAGGATGGATGCTTTATTGTGAAATATCAGTGACCATTTAATTATCATCTAGAAAGTTAAAAAAGAAGGTACACCATGGTTTTATGGAGGATTTTTTAGTGCATGAATTCTTGATATGATTTTGTTAAATGTGTTCACATTTATTTATTTTCATTTCATATTCTCTTATGCATTTTCACTCATGTTAAGGATGAATTAGTTATTTCCTATTGTGTTTTATAACTCAATCCCTACACAGGTATCTTGATGCAGATAAATATTTCATGTATAGGGATCCTATTAAGGTAAATGACCTTGTGAATGAAAGGTATATTGTAGAGCATAGAACAAGTGGTGGACTGGGATAGACTCCACAAGACTCTGTCATTGTTCTTTTATTTATTTACAAGCTAATAATTTATACTCTAGTTTGGATTTACACTATAAGATCCCATTTATTACATGTATTCAATGTTTAACTTTTGATTATTTATATTATTCATTTTACTATAGTCATTATATTTTTTTATTTATTATTTTTTCTATGTTGTGATATTGAGGGTATAGTATCCCAACCAATAGACTAAGACACTAGTTGCTGGTTGAAACCCTCTTGCATATAGGGAGGTGTGTATGAGGTCATGTGTCATTTCAGTTAAAACCCAGTGGTCTGGGATGGGTCATTAATAAATGGTATCATAGTGATATTTATTCCATTTCTTTGTAGATTGGCATAGTACATTATATAATTGAGATAGTTTTGTGTGACTCAGGCATGGGATTTTCCATGTACCTATCCAACACATGTGTAACAGACCAATGAGTTACCATGGATAGTGTTGTTGTTGTTTTTTTAGATATCAGGTGTGTTCTTATGTGATTAATAAACACATAGGTTTACATTATATATATATAATCTTTTTGTATATAATTTTTTACTATAATTATATTCCTTGAATTGTTCAATTTGTTTGGGATAGATTATCATTTGTAAGATATGTATTTTTTTCCCGTGTTGTTATGATATAACTATGTTAGAAATTATTATTTGAACTAATCATGATGCTATGTTTAGTATATAGATATATGACTATGACTAACATTCAGGGATGGAGACCTCGGTTAGTTATAATAGGGGCATTCCTTTGGTTGTGGGTAAACTCCAAGGAGAACCTTTGTGTAATCCTATATACTGGATAAGATCAACCTTAAACATTTTCTATGTTTTTTAGTGTTATAGAATATTCCACCTCAAATATTTATGGTCAGAACTCTAACTATATAGGAGGGTGCTATAAATAATGCTCCTACTCCTACTCTGGTAGTTCAGGAGGAAGGGATGCTTCAGTTAGGATTATCCTTCCTAGTGTTAGTACAATATGGGAGAGTCAACAGACTATATTCAACAATGCTCTAGACATTCATCTCTATCACCCCACAAAATTCTAGGGAACTGTACACCCTAAATATGTTGATGATTATATTCATATTTTTTATAGGATCTTTGACCTTATAGAGACTATGGAGAAATGAAAGATAAAGCTTGTGACCATTATGTTGTAAGGTGTTGCTGAACATTTGTTGAATTTTATGCTCAATCCTAGAAGGTGAGATGAACTCATGTGGATGACATTCAAGTACCTATTCTTCACGTTTTTGTTTCTAATCATAACAAATTTGGACTGAGCACATGATTTGATAGAGTTTATTCAGGAAGCGATGGTAGTATTTTCTAACACAGAAAGTTTAATAGAGATTCTTCACTTCATTCCTCTTATAGTTGAGTCAGAAGGGTATACAGACACAAAGTTTAAGATTTTGATTTCTTTTACGCTGATAAACCAAGTCATGAACTTCAATATAATTACTTCTACTCAGGTGCATCACAAGGCCCTAATGATCAATAAGGGTTTGGATTAGGATAGTTACAACTTTATTATTCTATTCTTTAATGGACCTCATAGTGATACTTTCATAGGTGGGAAGAGGATTTTGGATGGCTTACATAAGATAAGTGGTAGATGGTCTAAGATGAGAATAGGCTCTTCAGTACCTCATGTGGTTGATGGAGGTCCTTACAGATATAGTTGTGGGTTATAGGAAAATTTTAATACTTCAATCCTAAAACCTCCGATCATTTCCATCAGTGTGGAAAGATGGGGAATCTGCATCATTTATAATTGAAGGAATAACAGATAAGGACTGGTGGGGTTTTTTGATAGACTCAAGAATATATCTATGGGATAACTTGGGGTCATCAACAGTATGTTGGGGTAACAAAGATATAGGTGAGCCATTTTTTTCATTGACAAGATAATAGTGATAAGAAAGATCTTGTATATGAAATGGGTCAGACTCTAGTAGATGGTATTGAGGGTCCATATATTATTCAAGGTATAGTTTTTATCACTTATTCTTCATCAACCTCCAAATTTGATACTAGATCTTCTCATTCCATCATATCTATATATGTAGATTGTATATTTTACTTATGAGTCAATTTATTATTTGAGTTACTTTCCCTTAATACACCTTTGGGAATGAAAAACAACCATCTTCTATGATTCCCATAGTGTCCTATAGTCATAACTGACTATGGACATCTCTGGAACTTCAGGATATAAGATATGATTATCTTCAATGTGAATCTATGTATAGACTGGCTAACCGGTTTCTAAGGTCACTTTTATTACTATCGGAGACATGTGTAGTTTACTTCACTGAAGGGTGAGAGGTACGTAATGACCAAATAATGGGAAGTGGAGGAAGGAAGAGTAGGTCCATACTTGAGTCATCTTAAGACGATCATGATATTTATGGAAATAATGGTTCTTTTGGAAAGATCAATTGCATCCCCTTGACTTTTCCTCCAGTCATGGATCTCTATTAGGATTTGTTTATAAACTACTTCACATGATTTTCTTCTAACAGAGTTGTTCAAATTGAGATAGATATTTTTCTAGGTTCCTAAAAAGAATTGATACTACCATTTCAGATCACACCGGTCTAGATAAAGGATCTCAATGAGTATCATGATGACTTATAGTGGAAGGGTTTTATTAGGTTGAGTACTTCACTATAGGTTGCATATACTTTTTTCACAGAGAAGGTAAATGGTAGTCTTCAACCCTATGTTTATTGATAGAAGGTGAACCATGTGATGGGTAAGAACAAAAATCCATTGACCATGATTAGAAATATTTTTTATTAGTTTTTTGGAGGATGGTTATTATCCAATATTTATCATCGATTGGGCTACCACCAAATATGAGATAGAGAGGAGGAGATCCTAAAGATGTAATTTTGGACCATTTAATATATGTATGAGTACAAGGTGATTCTATTCATACTAATGAATGCACTGATAGTGTTCATGGATCTCATTAACAGTTTCATCCATGATTACCTAGACTCTTTCATTATAGTGTTTATTGAAGACATCCTCGTCTACTCACCAATACCAGAGTAGTATTCCATATATCTTGAGATAGTCTTGGGTATGTGATGTACTCATATTTTCATATAAAATGTGAAATATTTATTAATTATTTTAATTGGATATCAATGAATATGACAATTTAATTAATTTTATAATTAAAATGATTTAATTTTTATTTGAGTAATTAAAATTATTAATTAAAAAATTTAAATTTTACTTATGAATTTGCGGTGGAATTGTTTTAGTGGTAAAAAATTGTCTAAATCATGGTAACCCTCAAACAAGGCTAGAAATGAAACATAGTAGGCCCATGAAGGGCCCACGATGAATCCCAGCTTCCGGAACACTTTCATGGGTGGCCTGAGGATCATAACAAGTGTTGGTTGGAACACATCAGAAAACTGGTGCATGGGGAATCTCCATGTAACAGAAGGGGGATAGAATCACCAGCATAGAGAGGGGCATGGAGTCAGTTGGCATCATCTGATACTAGTCCAACATCATTTTTAGGATGGTTTTAGAACTTTATTTATCAATTAGAGTGAAGATGTCCACAATTTTGATTTGGGATGGGAACATGTTACACTACTATTCACAATATAAAAAATGGTCCCACTTCACCTCGGTCATGCTCCCCCATGCTTGTACATTTACCTGAAGCTATATTCATTTTTAACCACCCTCATCTTCAACCACCGCTATCAAAAACACACTAGAAAACACCATACATTCAATGAGAGATATCAACTTCCATCTTATTTGTATTTCCAGTGTTAAAATCACCATGGATCATCTACAGTGCCTTAGAAGTCCCTAATAAAGTTTTTTTCGAAGAAAAATGAAACCATGCACACCATGTGAGGTCCATATAGACATTATGAAGGTTGGATGGTTAAGTATGGATCCTATGCAACTATCATTCACATTGAATGATGATAGTTAATATACTTCAGTAGAGACAAAACAAGTTTTTTGGGTGTGTTTCTTCACCACTGATGAATCCATACACACTCACACACTATTCTGTGAAGAAAAAAAATATTAAAATCCATCATCCTCATATTTTTTGAAGATAAACCTCAGTCTCCTTGATGACTCTCCCTCTTTTAAAAAAATCAAATGCGTGAATATATCCTCTGATTATGAAACTTTGGGGAGATACTGGAGGAGTAAAGACACATCTCTTAGACTTATAAATTGAGGAGGGGGATTTTGTAGAACAAAGAGACAAAGGCTGGAAAATAAATACATGCTAGAGTCTTTGAGTGGATAATTTGTGTAGAAAAAAAGAAACCATATATAATAGAAGGAGAAGGAAGCCCAACGACATCCACCATCCAAGATACCTACTACCTCTCCTCTATTTTCGTTTTATTTTTTACTTTAATTAATTCTTATACCTATTATTCTTCAATGATTCCCCCCTAATGGAGGGTATACGACTTACTGGTTTGTTTATGGGAAGGTGACCTGATTATATTTCTTGATTCCATGAACATTATTAGAATTCATGATTCTCACTTCTCTAATTAATTTGGTTTTCAATTTATAATTCCATTATTTAATATGAATATGATTATATTTATGTTTTGAATATGAATTATAATTATTCCCCTTATTAAGATATTTTTTCTCCCTCTAAATAGTTTTTAATCGTATCAATTGATTGGTTCAAAAATAATTAGAGATTGGTTCATGATTTTTAAAGTTGAGAGGAAGAAAAAATTATCTATCTAGGTTTATTGGTAATTTCAATACCATATTGGGTATTGCCTATGTAATCTGAAGGGTACATATTATGTCTTTCATGCAATGGAATGTGAATATTCTTAAAAAAGAAATTGTAAGGAATATTTTTATTATCAACAAACTTAATCAAGGGTGAAAAGGAAAATAGATTGTGAATCCTTTCAGAGAATAAATTGAAAATGTTTAGATATTAATTTATAATAAGATTATAATATTATTAAAAAAATGGAATCCAATCCAAAACACAATCACTTCTATCTCATTCTTGTATTTTATAATTTCTTTTTCTTTGTCTTAAAGTCCAACATTATTATTTTATTATTTATTTCTACACTATGACAACTAGATTAACTAACTTCTCCCTATAGAAAACATTGGTTACGACCACTACTACACCCTGTAGGGAATTAAAATAATTTTTTCACACCCCATGATTAGTGTACATCAATACATGGCGCCTATTCTATATATTTTTTTATTATCCAACAAAAATTCTATGACTAGGACCTCCAATAAGGAACTATTCACTTTTGATCTTGAGATATAAAGGACTTTGATAACTAGGATTTGGAAATATTATCCTTTCTAATAAAATTCTATCAAATGAAAATTGAGGGATCAAGAGAAACATTAAGTGATCATTCTGATCCCACCATAATGGAAATAAACCCACAAAAAACCTTTAGGGACCTTTATTACCCACAATTTTTCAACAGACAAAATTAGGTGACTAAGCCTGATTAGTAAAATGATTTTGAATTATGTGTTAGTAGGATTCTTATGCTACATAAATTTCATGTCATTGCAGGTGAATATCCAAATCATAACATTCAAGAATTCAGTTCCATTTGTTTGAGAAAAAATATAGTAGGACTAGAGGAGGACCCAATCAAGTGGAGGGTTTTCCACTTTTCAATTGAGAGAGATACCAATGATTGGTTTTACGACCTATAACCTAGAGAGTTCTATGATTGAGATGATCTCCAACAAATATTTATCCAATTTTTCTTACCAACCAAGAAAAGAACAAAAATAAGGGAGTAAATATGGGTCATCCAATAAGAAATCAAAGAAAAACTTTATTAGAACTATGAAAGGTTCAAGAATATTTTTGCAAGCTTCCCCCACCAAGTAGGGAAAGCCCATCACTTTCTATTTTTTTTTTCAAAAAAGGACTTCCATACAATGAGAAGAACCTCTTGGATGAATCATCTAAGGGATATTTTATTAAAAAATCACCCATGGAAGCTAAGAGACTAATCCAGAATATAACACAAAATTCCCTATAGTTTGGAACTAGAGGTACAAATTCAAGAGTTATTCATGTTGTAAGAGATTCTGGATAATCACCATTAATTAAAACCAAAATTTATATACTGAAAATTTTAGTGAGATAAATATTAGTAAAGAAAGTGAATGAGGAACTTACCACACCACAGGTAAGTGGATTGTGTTCATTACCATACCTAAAAAATAATTAATTTGAATATATAAAATGTATTATGAGTTTTGAAGCTACATTACAGCCATGTAAATTTCAAAGAAATCATACACAAAGAGAAGTTAAAGACCAAAAGGGATTTGGGGTAAAAAAACATGATATACATCCCTTTTCAAACAAATATCTAAATCATCTTCCTTTCCAATAGTAATTTAGTAAACCACTTCCATTCTAACAACTTTACAAGAATCCTTTCAAATAATAAGGATATAAACCACCTATATTTCAAAAAAATACCTATGAAAAAACCTCATCTAGTGTACCACCAACTGAATGAATGAAAGTAATGGAAATTGAGGATCTAAAAATAAAGTGAAGAATTTATAAAAAAAAATTCAATATATCATTGAACTTTTTTAAAAAAACCTAGATCTATAATATCATACAATCCAAAACCCAAAGGATAGTGTGAGTATAATCATCACATTGAGTGGAAATGAGATTCAACAATGTAATCCGAAGGAAATTAAAGATGAACAAGAAGTATCTATGTTTGGATATTCTAGATAGACTGTTGGAGAAAAACCCAATCAACAAAAATAAGACATGGAGGGTCTGGATGTTGATATGATCATCATTGAAATTTGACAATGTTTAAAAATTTATAAACTCTTACTAGACTAATGTGTATCAGCAAGTAGGGCCGAGCCCATGAGAAGGACAATTTTTTTGAGTAAAAAAATTTTAAAAAACAACTTACTATAAACAGTGGGTAAAGTTTCTTTTTTTACTTTGTTTAATATTTTTATAGAATATGTAATTATGAGACAATTATTTATTAAATAACTAGTTCGAGACTGAAACTATGACGAAATAGGGAAAAATGTATGAAAATCAGGAACACTGGTTGAGTTGAAGCTGATTAAGAAAAATGATCATGAATTCTAGTACTAATGGTCTAAAATGGATGTGTTCTTAATAGAAACCTTATTATTTCATGAACCTAGAAAAATCTTAGTTTAATCTCCCATACTAGAAGATCAGAGACACAAAAAGATAAAATCTTGGAGTTTTCCACTCCAAGAATCATTAAACTATAATGGAAATTGAAATGAGATCAATAGAATAGATATTTACATAATATTCCAAAGTTTTTAAATTTAAGTTTGAATAAATTAATTCAAGATCAATCTTGATGATTGATATTGATGTTTTTAAGTTTGAAATAAGAAGCATGAAAAAATATTAATGAATTCTAATTTGATCTAGTTGGCCAATTTTGAATTCATTGTAAAACAATGATGCAAATAAAAGATATAATTGACCAGAAAATTAAAAAATTCTTGCAAATAAGAAAGTTTCTAGACAACAGTCATATTCAGTTAAAAAGAGACAATTACAGAATGAAAATGATGAAAGAAAACTGGAAAGGAGAAGTGATCTCCCTAAAAAGAATGACGAAGTGCTTCTTCCAACTGCTTCTCTACTCTCAGTCACTAAGTCTGACTCCTTCTCTTTAGGTCTCCAAGAATATCAAATCTCAAAGATCAAGAAAAGTTTTACAAAATGTTCAGATGTGAATAAGATGTCCTCTTCTATTGTATGCACTCTAATTTTAATCCTTCATCATCTTTCTGTTGGTCATCAATGGACTTCAATAGACTTATTTTAATCACCGCAAAGTCACGGATCAATTCTGTCTCTGGTAGTTGACTCCATCATCTCTCTTCTAACTAAATGTGAGGGAAAGAGATAATGAACCTTGATGCCTTCTCATCTCCATTCTTCCCAGGTCCTTTATGCATGTTAAAAACAAAATAAATAATTAATAAAATATTAAAATCATTTTTATAACATTTATAATAATATAAATTAATAATATTAGTAATAATCATATTTTAAATAAATTAATTAGATAATATTATAGATATTTTAATTATCATATATATTTAAAGAATATTTTATTATAATTATTATAATAATTATTTATTATATACTTAAAACTGAATTATAAAATTAAATTATTGAATATAAAATCAATATTATTAGATTATAGTATAATTTAAAACATTATGTTTAATTATTTAAATTAATTTATTTGATGTAATAACTTATCTAAAATATTTTATTAATTTATCATTTTTATTAATTATTATTATTTTATTTTAATTACTTTGTTTATTTTTTATTTAATATTTAATATATGTATTTTTAAAAAACCGTTTTTATCCCTCTGTCCATGGAAAATGGTCTTCTTCTCCACCAAGGAGACACTGCTACTGGTGAAGAGAGAAGCATCCAAAGCCACGAAGAATGGATAGGAGAAGGTATATGTGTTCATTATCTCTTTCCATTCACATTTAGTTAGAAGAGCGATGATGGAGTCAACTACCAGGGACTAAATTGATTCGTGACTTTGAGGTGATTAAACTAAGTCTATTGGATTCTATTAGTGACCAACAGAAAGATGAAAAAGGATTAAAATTAGAGTACATACAGTAGAAGAGGACATCATATTCTCATCTGAACATTTTGTAACATTTTTCTTGATCTTTGGAGATTTGACATTCTTAGAGACCTGGAGAGACGGATTCAGACTCGGAGACTGAGAGCATAGAAGCAGTAGAAAGAATCAATTATTCATTCATTTTAGGGAGATCACTTCTCCTTTATAGTTTTATTTCATTATTTTAATTCTATAATTATCTCTTTTGAACTAAATATGACTGTTGTCTAGACACTTTCTTATTTGGGAGATTTTTTTTAAATTTTCCGGTCAATTATATCTTTTATTTGCATCATTGTCTTACAATAAATTCAAAATTGGCCAACTAGATCAAATTATAATTAATAAATATTTTTTCATGCTTCTTGTTTCAAACTTAAAAACATCAAGATCAATCATCAAGATTGATCTTGAATGCATTTGTTAAAACTTAAATTTAAAAACATTGGAATATTATGTAAATATATATTCTATTGATATTATTTCACTTTCCATTGTAGTTTGATGATTCTTGGAGTGGAAAACTCCAAGATTTTATCTTTTTGTGTTTCTGATCTTCTAGTGAGGGAGATTAAACTAAGATTTTTCAAAGTTCATGAAATAATAAGGTTTCTATGAAGAAGACACCCATTTTAGACCATTAGTGCTAGAATTCATGATCATTTTTCTTAATCAGCTTCAACTCAACCATTGTTCCTAATTTTCATACATTTTTCCCATTTCATCATAGTTCTTGTCTCAAACTAGTTCTTTAATAAATAATTGTCTCATAATTACATCTTTAATAAAAATATTAAAAAAAGTAAAAAAGAAACTTTACCCACTATTTATAGTTATTAGTTTTTCAAAATTTGTTTACTAAAAAATTATCCTTCTAATGGGCTCGATGCTACTTGCTAATAGCCATTAGTCTAGTATGAGTTTATAAATTTTTAAACATTGAAACATTTCAATGATGATCATATCAACTTCCACACCCTCCAGGTCTTATTTTGGTTGATTGGGTTTTTCTCCAATAGTTTATCCAGAATATCCAAACACAGCTACTTCTTGTTCATCTTTAATTTCCTTTGGATTACATTATAGAATCTCATTTCCACTCAATGTGATGATCATACTCACACTATCCTTTGGTTTTGGGATTGAATGATATTGTATAATTATAGGTTTTTAGAAAACATTTCAATGAGATATTCAATTTTTTTGATAAATTCTTCACTTTATTTTTAGCTCCACAATTTCCATTACTATCCTTCATTAGGCTGGTGGTACACTAGATGAGGTTCTTCCATTGGGATTTTGTTGAAATAGAGGTGGTTTATATCCTTGTTATTGGAAAGGATTCTTGTACAGTTGTTAGAATGGAAGTGTTTTATTGAATTACTATTGGAAAGGAAGATGATTTAGATGTTTGTTTGAAAAAGGGTTGTCTATCATGGTTTTTTTGACCCAAAATACTTTTTGGTCATTACCTTCTCTCTGTGTATGTTTTTTTTAAAATTTACTTGTCTATAATGTAGCTTCACAACTCAAAATACATTTTATATAATCACATTAATTATTTATTTGGTATGGTGATGAACACAATCCACTTACCTGGGGTGTGGTAATTTCCTCATTCACTTTCTTTACCAATATTTCTCTCACTAAAATTTTTAGTTTTTAAATTTTGGTTTCAATTAATGTTTATTATCTAGAATCTCATACACCATGAATTACTCTTGAATTTGTACCTCTAGTTCCAAATTATAGGTAATTTTGTGTTATATTCCATATTAGTCACCTACGTTCCATGGGTGATTTTTTAATAAAATATCCCTCAGATGATTCATCAAAGAGATTCCTCTCACTGTATGGAAGTTATTTTTAGAAAAAAATAGAAATTTATGGGCTTCTTCTACTTGGTGGGGGAAGCTTGAAAAAATATTCTTGAACATTTTGCAGTGCTAATAAATGTTTTCTCTAATTTCTTGTTGGAGAACCCATATTTACTCCCTTATTTTTGTTCTTTTCTTGGTTGGTATGTAAATTTGAATAAATATTATTTGGAGATCATCTCAATCATAGATCACTTTAGGTTATAGGTCTTAAAACCAATCATTGGTATCTCCCTCAATTGAAAAGTGTAACACCCTCCACTTGACTAGGCCCTCCTCTAGTTCTATTATATTTGTACTCAAAACAATTGGAACTAAATTCTTGGATGTTCTAATTTAGATCTTCACCTCCAATGACATGAAATTTAGGTAGCATAGGAATCTTGTTAACACATAATTCAAAATCATTTTTCTAAGAAGGCTTGGTCACCTAGTTTTGTTTGTTGGAAAATTGTGGTTAATAAATGTCCCTAAAGGTTTTTTGTGGGTTTATTTCCATTATGGTGGGATCAGAATGATCACTTAAAGTTTCTCTTGATCCCTCAATTTTGATTTGTTAAATTTTATTAGAAAGGTTAATATTTCCTAAGCCTAGTTATCAATGTCCTCTATATCTCAAGATAAAAAGTGAATAGTTCCTTATTAGAGGTCTTAGTGAAGAAAGTTTTGTTGGATTAGAACAAAATCTCTAGAATAGGCACTATGTATTGATGTACACTTATCATGGGGTGTGAAAAAATTATTATAATTCCCTACATGGTGTATTAGTGGTCGTGACCAAATATTTCTACATGGAGATGTTAGTTAATCTAGTTGTCATAGTGTAGTAATAAATAATAAAATAATAATGTTGGACTTTAAAACAAATAAAAACGAATTATAAAATACAAGAATGAGATAGAAGTGATTGTGTTTTGGATTGGATTCCTTTTTTAATATTATTATAATCTTATTATAAATTAATATCTTAACATTTTCAATTTATTCTATGAAAGGATTCACAATGTTTTTTCCTTTTCACCCTTGATTATGTTTGTTGATAATTAAAATATTCTTTACAATTTCTTTATTAGGAATATTCACCTTACATTGCATCAAATACATAATACATCTCTATCAGATTGCATAGGCAATACCCAATATGGTATTGAAACTCTCAATAAAACTAGATAGATAATTTTTTCTTCCTCGCATGTTTGAAAATCACTAAACAATATCTAATTATTTTTAAACCAATCAATTGATACGATTAAAAACTATTTAGAGGGAGAAAAAATATCTTAATAAGGGGAATAATTATAATACATGTTAAAAACATAAATATAATCATATTCATCTTAAATAATGGAATTATAAAGTTAAAACCAAATTAATTAGAGAAGTGATAAATAGAAATTTCAATAATGTTCTTTGAATCAAGAAATATAATCTGGTCACCTTCCCATCAACCAACAATTAAATCTTCTACACTCTATTAAGGGGGAATTCTTGAAGGAGAATAGGTAAAAGAATTAATTAAAGTAAAAAATAAAACAAAAATAGAGGAGAGGTAGTAGGTAGCCAGGATGGTGGATGTTGTTGGGATTCCTTCTCCTTCTATTCTACATGGTTTCTTCTTCTACACAAATTATGCAATCAAAGACTCTATAATGGATATATTTTCCATAATATGTCTCTTTGTTCTCCAAAATCCTCCTCCTCTATTTATAGGTCGAATAGATGTGTCTCCACTCCTCCAGTATCTTCCCAAAGTTTCATAATCAGAGGATATCTTCAGGGATTTGATTTTTTTAAAAGATGGAGAGTCATCTAGGATACTATAGTGTATCTTCAAAAAATATGAGGATAATGGATTTTAATATTTTTCTTCACAGCATAATGTGTTAGTGTGTATGGATTCATCAGTGGTGAAGAAACACACCCAAAAAACCCGTTCTGTCTTTACTGAAGGATATTAAATGTCATCAAATTGAATCTCAATGATACAGAACCTTCCTATGTGGAGAGTTTATGATTCAATGTTAATGATAGTTTCATAGGATCTCTCCTTAACCATCCAACCTTCATAATGTCAATATGAACCCCACATGGTTTGCATGGTTTCATTTTTCTTTGAACAAAACTTTATTGAGTTCTTCCAAGGTACTGAAGGTGATCCATGGTGATTTTAACACTGGAAATAGAAATAAGATGGACCTTGATATCTCTAGTTTAATATATGGTTTTTTAGTGTGTTTTGGATGGCGGTGGTTGAAGATGAGGGTGGTTGGAAATGAAAATAGCTTTAGGTAAATGTACAAGCATGGGGGAGCATGACCGAGGTGAAGTAAGACCATTTTTTATATTGTGAATAGTAGTGGAACACGTCCCCATCCCAAATCAAAATTGTGGTCATCTTTACTCTAATTGATAAATAAAGTTATAACACCATCCTAAAAATGACGTTGGACTGGTGTTGAAGGATTCCAACTGACTGCATGCCCCTCCCTGTGCTGGTGATTCTTTCCCCCTACTGTTACCTGGAGCTGCCCCATGCACCAGTTTTCTGATGTGTGCCAACCAACACTTGTTATGATCCTCTGGCCACCCATGAAAGTGTTCCCGAGGCTGGGATTCATCGTGGGACCTTCATGGGCCTACTATGTTTCTTTCCTATCCTTTTTTGAGGGTTAGCATGATTTGTCCAATTTTTTACCACTAAAACAATTCCACCATAAATTAATAATAAAAATTTAATTTTTTTAATTAATCATTTTAATTACTCAAATAAAAAGTAAATAATTTTAATTATACAATTAATTAAATTATCATATTCATTTAAATACAATTAAAAAATTAATAAATATTTCACATTTTATATGAAAATATTAGTACATCACATACCTGGGACAATCTCAAGATATATGGAATATTGCTCTAGTATTGGGGGGTAGA
Organism: Viscum album; assembly: GCA_963277665.1. Taxonomy (NCBI): domain Eukaryota; kingdom Viridiplantae; phylum Streptophyta; class Magnoliopsida; order Santalales; family Viscaceae; genus Viscum; species Viscum album. Next base: position 660,958 of record OY728125.1, read on the forward strand.
CGAGGATTTCTTCAATAAACACTATGATGAAAGTGTCTAGGTAATCATGGATGAAATTGTTAATGAGATCCATGAAAACTATCAGTGAATTCATTAGTACAAATAGAATCACCATGTACTCATACATATTTTAAATGGTCCAAAATTACATCTTCCGGATCTCCTCCTCTCTAACTCATATTTGGTGGTAGCCCAATCGATGATTAATATTGGATAATCACCATCCTCCAAAAAACTAATAAAAAATATTTTCAATCATGGTCAATGGATTTTTGTTCTTCCCCATCAAATGGTTCATCTTCTATCAATAAACACAGAGTTCAAGACTACCATTTACCTTCTTTGTGAAAAACATATGTGCACCCTATAGTGAAGTACTCAACCTAATAAAACCCTTCCACTATAAGTCATCATGCTACTCATTGAGATCATTTATCTCGACTATCATGATCTAAAATGGTGGTATAAATACTTATTAGGAACCTAGAAAAAGATCTATCTCAATTTCAACAACTCTATTAGAAGAAAATCATGTGAAGTAGTTTGGAAAAAAATCCTAATATAGATCCATGACTGGAGGAAAAGTCAAGGGGATACAATGGATCTTTCCTAAATAACCATTATTACCATCAATATCATGATCATCCTAATATGACTCAAGTATGGACCTACACTACCATCCACCACTTCCCATTATTTGGTCATTACATACCTCTCACCCTTCGGTGAAGTAAACTACACATGTATTTGATAGTAGTCTAAGTGACCTCAAAAACTGGTTAGCTAGTCCATACATAGATTCGTATTGAAGATCATAATCTCTTATATCATGAACTTATAGAGATGTCCATAGTTAGTGATGACTATATGACACTATGGTAATCATAGAAGATGGTTGTTTTTCATTCCCAATGGTGTATGAAGGGAAAGTAACTCAAAGAATAAACTGAATCCTAAGTAAAATCTAGTATCTACATATATAGATATAATTTAATGAGAAGAACTAGTATCAAATTTGGAGTTTGATGAAGAATACGTGATAAAAACTATACCTTGAATAGTATATGGACCCTCAATACCATCTTCTAGAGTATGATCCATTTCATATACATGATCTTTCTTATCACTATTATCTTGTAAATGACAAAAATGACTCACCTATATCTTTGTTACCCTGACATACTCTTGAGGACCCCAAGATATCCCATAGATATATTCTTGAGTCTATCAAAAACCACCACCAGTCCTCATCTGTTATTCCTTCAATTAGAAATGATGCAGATTCCCCATCTTTCCACACTGATGGAAATGATCGGCGGTTTTAGGAATGAAGTATTAAAATTTCCCAATAACCCACAATTATATCTGTAAGGACCACCATCAACCACTTGAGGAACTGAAGAGACTATTCTCATATCAGACCATCAACCACATATTTTATGTAAGCCATCCAACTTCCTCTTCCCACCTATGAAATTATCTCTATGAGGTCCATTGAAGACAAGAATAATAAAATTGTTACTATCCTAATCCAAACCCTTCTCGATCATTAGGGCCTTGTGATGAACCTGAGTAGAAGTCATCATATTGAAGTTCATGACTAGGTTTATCAGTATTAGATAAATCAAAATCTTAAACTTTGGGTCTTTATACAATTCTAACTCAACCATAATAGGAATGAGGGGAAGAATCTCTATGAAAATTTCAGTGATAGAAAATACTACCATCACTCCCTGAATAAACTCTATGAAATCCTGTGCTCAGTCCAAATTCATCATGATTAGAAAAAAAACCTTGAAGAATAGGTCCTTGAAGGTCCCCCACATGAAATCATCTCACCTTCTAGGATTGAGCATAAAATTCCACTAATGTTTAGAAACACCTTACAACATAATGGTCGCCATATTTATCTTCCATTCCTCCATAGTCTCTACAAGGTCAAAGATCATATAAAAAATATGAATCTAATCATCAACATATTTAGGGTGTATAGTTCCCTATAATTATATGGGACACTGGAGATGAATGTATCGATCATAATTGACTATAATCTTGTTGAATCTCCCGCATTGTACTAACACCAGGCATAATAATCCTAACTGAAGTATCCCTTCTGCCTGAACTACCAGAGTAGGTGTAAGAGAATTATTTACAGCACCCTTCTATATAGTTAGATTTCTGACCACAAATATATGAGTTGGAATATTCTATAACACTAAGAAACAAATAAAATGTTTAAGGGTGATCATATCCAGTCTATAGGATTACACAAAGGTTCTCCTTAGAGTTTACCCAAAACCAAAGGAATGCCCCTATTAAAACTAACCACGGTCTCCACCCTTGAATTTTAGTCATAGTTATATATCAATATACTAAACATAGAATCATTCTTAGTTCAAATAATAAATTCTAATAGAGTTACATCATAACAACAAGGTAAAAAATACATATCACATAAATGATAATCTATCCCAAACAAATAGCACAATTCAAGGGTTATAATTATATTAAAAAATTCTATACAAACAAAGTATATATATATATAATGTGAACCTAGGTTCTTATTCATCACATAAAAATACACCTAAAATCTAAAAAAAATAGTACCATCCATGGTAAGTCATCGGTCAGTTACACATGTGTGGGACAGGTACATGGAAAATCCCATGCCCGAGTCACACAAAACTATCTCAATTCTATAATGTACTATTCCAATCTACAAAGAAATGTAAGAAATATCACTCTGATACCATTTATTAATGACCCATCCTAGACCACTGGGTTTTAACTGAAATGACATATGACCTCCTACACACCTCCCTATATGCAAGATGCTTTCAACTAGCAACTAGTATCTTAGTCTGTTGGTTGGGATACGATACCATAAATATCACAACATAGAAAAAATAATAAATAAAAAAATATAATGAATAATATAATGACTATAGTAAAATGAATAATCTAAATAATCAAAAGGTAAACATTTCATACCTTCAATAAATGGGCTCTTACTATGAAAATCCAAACTAGAGTATAAATGATGAGGTCGTAAATAAATAAAAGAACAATGGAAAAGTCTTATATAGTCTATCCCATTCTACCACTTTCTCTATGCTCTACAATATACCTTTCATCCACAAGTCTCTTTCCCTTAAAAGGATCCCTATATATGAAATATGTATGTGCATCAAGAAACCTCTATAGGGAGTGAGTGATAAAACACAATAGGAAACCACCAATTCATCCTTAACATGAGTGAAAATTAATAATAAAATATGAAATGAAAATAAATAAATGTGAACACGTGTAACGAAATAATATCAAGAATTCATGCACTAAAAAATCCACCATAAAACTATGGTGTACCTTCTTTTTTAACTTTCTAGATGATAATGAAATGGTCAGTGATATTTCACAATAAAGCATCCATCCTCGAAGTTTCTAAATAAAAATAAAGGCCCTATAAATATATGTTAATTCACTATAGTTGATCATTCACTATTATTTTATCTCAAGTAAGGTCACCTAGTACATCATGCCCCATTGTTCCCACAAAATTCCAATCAAATATAATCATCATTCTCCTATTTCAGGACAAACTATGTCATGATACCCCCATCATGTATCTCAGTCCTATCAAGAGTGTCAATAAAGTCAAACACACACACATGTGATGATTAGCCACTATATGGGGATAATATTCATTGTTAATATACATAATATTCAATTTCTTTATTATTCATAAACACCATTTTAGTGCATTTTACACTTTGAACATCATTTCACATTATGATTGTAATACCTTCTTAAAATGCACTATTATGTGGTACATTTTTGAACATAATTTGAAGTACCCAATGATTCATCTGATTATACTTATTTTAATTTTATATTTTTGGAGATTTATCTACACTCCAATATGAACATGTTTCATTCAGGGATCAATGGAGAATTCATGGAGGATGATGGAGATATTTGACAATGAAAGGAAGCAATTCTGGAAAAGGCAGATTGGGCACCAGCCCACTGATGAGACTATGGGGCCCAACATACAGGCCCAATTAATCCCATATTTCTTGGGATGGTAGAGGACATGTATAGGAACAACTCACTCTTCAGGATACAATGCTAATTAGTCTTTAATTGTGGTCCTTTAGGCATCCCAAGTTAGATATAAAATTCTGGGCCAGATTCTATGGCCCAGAAAAACAGCCCACCAATTAAACCATATCTCGAAACAAATAACTCCAAATGGGCCCAACGTTTACATGCGGTTATAAGACATAGGGAGATCCATTTTCTTCTTCTTTTGCCCACTCTGATTCGGCCATCTAGAAGGTCATCCAAACGCGTCTGTTCGGTGGATGAAAGTTGGCTGCCACCTCGGGTCAAATGTGGAAAAGTCCAAATTCCACAAGCTTTCCACCACCTGTGGCCTACCAAAATTAATTGAGATGATTTTTAATGTTGCAGGCTCGACCCAAGGGCTCAAAAATGCCTATTTAAGGCAGTTGTGTTGGAGTATTTAAGAATCTTTGAGCTTGTTTTCATCTTAATGTTATGCTTCCAATTTCTCTTTGTAATGTTCTTCCTTCACATGTAAGTTGTTTTAATTCATCCTTGTTTCTTAATAAAAGTTATTCTTCTCTTATTATTCTGTTATTCTCCTTATCACTTTGATACCGTTGGTTCAAGGTGTGAACTTGTTCATACCAAACCTTGTGAGATTATCACACAACGGTGGAGTGATTGTTATTTTATTGCGTTTTTTTTACTTCTCCATTTCCTCCCTCATGAGTCTACTTTCCGCTTCCATTGAAACCATAGAATCAATGGAGGGCTTACCCAATTATGGGTTGATCCAAGGGAGTAGAAAGGGGCTGTAATGAGTGTTATTTATCACCTCATTAATTTATAATCACTTCTTTAATTTAGATTTTTATTTGATGATTTTTAAACTCCATCGTCCTTGTTGAATTTAAGGCCACACACTTTAAGTGCTAATACGAACCTTTACCTTGAAGTGCTCAAAATTTTGATCCTTCATGTGTATAGGTGATTAGTATTAAAGGGTGTATGCATTAAACCAGTAAGTGATGATGTTGTTTTATCTCCTTAAATGAACCCATCTCAAATATAAGAAATTGAAATAATTAAAAAGGAAATACGTCCAATCCACCCTGAGCGATAACCTAAGATCAACTCATTATTTTAAATTGAATTCACTTAAATATATTATATATCTTTCAAACCCATCCAAAATCAATCCAATTTGGCCACTTCATAGCCGAAAACAGTCCATAGAATGTACGTGTCTATAGGTTTCTTCTTAGGTCTCTGTGGATTCGATAACCCAAGCTAAACTACAAGGACCGTCTTACCTTATTCTCTTGGGAAAATTTGAGCGAGAATCAAATTTTGGCGCCATTTCCAGGGACCTAAGTAAGTTATCTTAGACATTATCATTCTTTTTCTTCACCCCTCTTCTCTTTTCTCACCCCTCACTCCTATGGAAGTCAATTTTGAACATGTCCAAACATGGGAAACCTATCCCCACCTTGATCACTCAACCCCATGTGTGATGTACAATGACCATCCTAATTTCTACATGTGGGATCATCAACAACCTAATGAACCACCTTGTTTTTACCCCTATTATCTACAAAACATCCCAACATATAATGAGTTTCAATCACCACAAAGCCAATATGAACACCCTCCTGTGCAATTCCAACAACTTAATTATCCACCTGAAATAGACCATATTTCTCAACCTCTTACCCATCATGATACACAACTGTTATTTGAAAAATTGTTTCAACAAATGGAAATAATGAATTTTGAGGTTTCATCATTGAGGTTATAACTACAAAGCATTAAAAATTGTGAGGAACCCATCCCTACACAAACTATCCCTTCCATAACCTTATGTGAAGTGTCTAGTTTCTCACAAACCTCTCATGAATTTACTGAAGAGAAAACCTTTGGATTTAGGGAAGATAAAGAGGATCAAGGAATTGTTTAAGGGTATTTAAATCAAGAGGAAATTGACTTTTTGGATTCAAAAGAGGATAATTTTACATCATGGATTGAGTCTCCTGAATATAACTCTGTTGATGATTTTTCAAAAACACCAATCATTGAACCATTAAGAGAAATCACAATCTTTGAGTCCATACCCATTTCTAACACTGATATTTCCAATTTTGTGGTTGAATCTTCTATTCCAAAGGAACCAATTCTATTGATAAATTTTGAAAATAAAATTGAGATCGATCCAAATTCCCAACCTATGTCTAAAAATGTTAGTCTTCTTGAACTCGAACATGTGTCCTTTCCAACCTTCCTCAAGTTTTCATTAATTGAGGATATCCAAAACCATCATGTTTTTATTGTTTCTTCTCTTGATATAAATAAAATTGGAATGAACCTTGATGTATTAGGCAAGACTAGAGAAGCAACTAGATCCACCATTTCTGATATTACATAGATTTACCAACTCATTTTAGAACATAGGTTTGTTAATGAAACAAATTATACAAATGTAATCAATCTAAACCTAGTTGAATTTGTGAAACATGTGGTCCTTAAAATTTTTAAAGTTGGTATTGGATAAGTTGGGGGGTTCAAGTTGAGCTAATGACGTTAAACAAAGCGCTGCATGGGAGGCAACCCATGGTTTCCAAGTTTCCAATAATTTTGTTGTTTTAATCAACTTTATATTTTAAATAGGTTTAATTAATCATTTTGATATTTAATAAAAAAATAGACTTTTGACCTGTTCTTCTATTCTAAGTATGGATGGGTACGAAAGGGGAGCACCATATTCATCCGTGTCACGTGGTGTGATCCTTGGGTAATTCCTTACCCAGAAATTTAAAAAGAAGACAATGTATCATCCGTTTATTTTATATATATACTTATATTTTACTTATATATATATATATTTTTTTTTTTGCTTTTTTTGTTTTATTTTTCCTTTTTCTACTAGGGAACTCTACAAGTGACATGGATATAAAAGGATTGAAAGGAAGCAGCAAGAATTTCAACTTCAACCACTAGGTGACTTCATTCCATGACCCTCATTTTCAATTTCCTTTTTGAACTTTCATTATATACCTCTACACCCTTATAAATTTTCTTTTCTTTAAACACTGGGGACAATGTTATTTTAATTTGGGGGGGAGAAAAAATAAAAAATGCTTTTATGTCAAAAAAAATGATAAATGATTTGAATTTTTTTGTGTAAATGGAAGGAAAAATTACTTTAACTTTGAACATGGTAATACACTTTAAAAACTTTGAAATTGAATATCAAATAATTTAGCATGCTCTGATTCTTATTTTAATCCTTGTATAATTTCATGAGCATAGATTTTGGAAAGTGTGGCTGTCCAATGTGATATTTCATTGTTTATATTTTCATCCAAATAAAAAAAAGATCACAATGCACGTCCCTTAGATAGTGGGGTATTAGTTTGAGTTCATGGGGTCCCCAAAATAAATATCATAGGTTTGGTGATCATTTTAGTTTAATATGGGTATTCAAAAAAAAATTGCGTGTAGAGCAATGAAATGACCTAATGCGTGGCTTTCGGCACTTGGGGATCGTGACTCCATAGTTGTCTGGCCCAGAGTTAGTAATTTTATCTCTATTTTTGGTCATTTGAATTTGTTTTTGACTGAGTTAACTCGAGATGATGCCCGAGTATGTGGGCTTCACTTGGTGCCCTAAGGTCTTTGAGCCTGGGAGTCATCGGCAAAGTCTCGCTACAGGGGTTGACTCTTTTGAGTGCAACTTCAATTACCATGGAGAAATTGCAACAAAAAAAACAAAACAAAATAAAATAAATTTAATAATCATCTTAATATTGAAATGTGATTCAACATAGCGCTTCCGTCATTTCCCCCATGAATAAAGATGAACCCCCCATGTCTATTTTGATGCACAATACATCCTCATACTTAATTGATATTGGATGAAATATGGCAATGAATTTGAACAAAGGAATGGGCTTGGGATTGGGATCTGCTTATGAAACTATCTTGTATTAAAATATTTTTATGGGTTTCATGATTGTTTGGTATATGGGTTTCTGGTGATCATTGTGTATTAAAATGTTTTTGGAAAAGGGAATTCGAATTTCATATTGTTGAGATATATTTTTCTCGGGACTAGAAAAACTAAAGTTGGGGGGTGTGATTAGCCACTAAATGAGGCTAATATTCATTGTTAATATACATAATATTCATGTTATTTATTATTCATAAACACCATTTTAGTGCATTTTACACTTTGAACATCATTTCACATTATGATTGTAATACCTTCTTAAAATGCACTATTATGTGGTACATTTTTGAACATCATTTGAAGTACCCAATGATTCATCTGATTATACATATTTTAATTTTATATTTTTGTAAATTGATCTACACTCCAATATGAACATTTTTCATTCAGGGATCAATGGAGAATTCATGGAGGATGATGGAGATATTTGGCAATGAAAGGAAGCAATTCTGGAAAAGGCAGATTGGACACCAGACCACTGATGAGACTGTGGGGCCCAACATAAAGGCCCAATTAATCCTACATTTCGTGGGATGATAGAGGACATGTATAGGAACAAATCCCTCTTCATAATCCAATGCTAATTCGGCCTCCATTGTGGTCCTTTATGCATCCCAAGTTAGATATAAAATTCTGGACCAGATTCTACGGCCCTGACAAACAGCCCACCAATTAAACCATATCTTGAAACACATAACTCCAAATGGGCTCAAATTGTACAGGCTGTTATAAGACATACTTAGCTCCATTTTCTTATTCTTTGGCCCACTCCTATTCGGCCATCGAGAAGTTCATCCAAATGCGTCTGTTCGGTGGATGAAAGCTGGCTTCCACCTCGGATCAAATGTGGAAAAGTCCAAATTCCACAAGCTTTCCACCACCTATGGCCTACCAAAATTAATTGAGATGCTTTGTACTGTTGGAGGATCGACCCAAGGGATAAAAAATGCCTATTTAATGCAGTGGTGTTGGAGGATTTAAGAATCTTTGAGCTTGTTTTCATCTTAATGTTATGCTGCCAATTTCTCTTTGTAATGTTCTTCCTTCACATGTAAGTTGTTTTAATTCAGCCTTGTTTCTTAATAAAAGTTCTTCTTATCTTATTATTATGTTCTTATCCTTATCACTTTTATACCGTTGGTTCAAGGTGTGAACGTTTTCATATAAAACCTTTTGAGATTATCACACAACGGTGGAGTGATTGTTATTTTATTGCATTTTTTTTACTTCTCCATTTCCTCCCTCATGAGTCCACTTTCCGCTTCCATTGAAACCATAGAATCAATGGAGGGCTAACCCAATTATGGGTTGATCCAAGGGAGTAGTAAGGTGCTGTATTGGATTTTATTTATCACCTCATTAATGTATAATAACTTCTTTAATTGAGATTTTTATTTGATGATTTTTAAACTCCATCGTCCTTGTTGAATTTAAGGCCACACACTTTAAGTGCTAATTTGAACCTTTACCTTGAAGTGCTCAAAACTTTGATCCTTAAAGTGTATAGGTGATTAGTATTAAAGGGTTTATGCATTAAACCAGTAAGTTATGATGTTGTTTTATCTCATTAAATAAACCCATCTCAAATATAAGAAATTGAAATCATTAAAAAAGAAATATGTCCAATCCACCCTGAGCGATAACCTAGGATCAACTCATTCTTTTAAATTGAATTCACTTAAATATATTAGATATATTTCAAACCCATCCAAAATCAATCCAAGTTGGCCACTTCATAGCCAAAACAGTCCATAGAATGTACGTGTCTATAGGTTTCTTCTTAGGTCTCTGTGGATTCGATAACCCAAGCTAAACTACAAGGACCGTCTTACCTTCTTCTCTTGGGTAAATTTGAGCGAGAATCATGTGACCAAACACATCATTTACTAAGAAGATAAAACCCCATATTTATATTATCCTAATAATAATAAACATGGATTCAACATGGTAAGAAACTTTATTTCTCAAGATTTTCAAAGTAAACGTAAATTTTCACCAAGGAATCATCACTCAAACCATGTTAGTATGTTAATCAACTCAAACCATTCAACACAGATTCATTTAATGAATTTTACTATTTTATTTTCAAAATCAATAAGACACACTATGTGATAATATCATTATCAATCCCAAATAGTTCCAATTTTTTGTTTTAATTAATAACATGACTCATCATTTCATCCTTAGATAAAAACATAATTTATGAATTATAATGATTTCTCTCCCTAGAAAAATCCATGATTTGTATATGATAATTATTATATATCCATCTTGGTAATTATAGATTATTTATCACATAATAAAAATATTAACCCTTTTACAAGAAATTATAGAAAATATTGACTTCTAAATAAAGTAATAAATATGATACCAAAAATATATTCCATGAAAAACATTTCTCTTAAAAATAGATGGTAGAGGGAGAGGTTTAGTTGCAACTAGAAAATTGGAAGAAGAACTTGGTTTGGTCAAGGAGGACTTAAAAGATATTGTGTAATGTAATTTTATATATACATGTACTAAAAGGTATCACTAAAATTTAAATTAGTAAAATTAAGATATTTTTAAGAAATGGTATAGGGTGGATCACAACTTTTAAATTCAAAAATTAAATTAACTATATAATTTAGTCTTCATAATATTCAATAAAGATAAGGTTTTAAAATCCATGATAAATAGTTTACAACCTTTAAATGAGTCAAAAGAATCAATTCCAAATATTTAAGGAAATTAAAATCATCCAAATCATATTTTCAGGTTGAAAAGTGGAATTGAAAAACTAGGTAAAAATAATTATACTTACATATGGAGTATGCAGTGCATATGGGTAACTCAGGTTTACCCTTACTCATCTAGTTACCCTTACGCTGGATTTATAAAATCTAGTTTATCCTTATAGGAGGATTGGATGACCCTAACACAACTCCACCCTTAAACGAATACCATTATATAGGACAATAATACCTTAAATAGACTATTTTAAAACCAGAATTCAGTTATGGGAGAATTATATTACCCTTACACAACAATAGAAAGTGAATTATAGCCCTTACATAGGTATTGAAAATAAGATATTACTCTTTAATGATGTAAGTTTCACCCTTATACATGGGGACTCTAGGAAACTTTCACACAGTGACCGTCATTTGGGTAAAGGTAATTCCATTTACTATTATGTTCCAACTAAAATCCATGGTTACCCTCATGAAAACAATGTAAAAAAAGGTCCTACCAGTACATAGTTTCCTTGAAACCCACCATACCTTTATGAAACCCTTGTAAATATTGGGTTTCCATTATACAACCTAAAAAAACATGTGTAAGGGTAATATTTATTAATGAAAGTTATGTTTTCATAAAATAAATCTAAAATATATTTTTAAGGACCATAAAATCAATGAGGATATACACATTCAATATTGGTGACATTTAAATAATAACCATCACAAATGAAATAACATAAAATGTTAGTATAAATTTACTGAATTTAATGATATAATATATCAAAGTGTAAGTAGAGACACCTTATAAAAGAAGATAGGAGTATCATATAACATATTTCCCAAGGAAGATAATTTAAGATGATAATGAATAATCACACTAGTAACATTATATTCAAAGCCTATTGGGTGAAATAATTTAACAATATCATTAAATGCCATAAATTTTTAAGGATACAAAAATGATTTACTTCATAATTAATTTTCAAATCTAATTTATTCAGAGTTTGAACTGATATTTCTCGGTGAAATTATATTCTTTATTGTATTTCAAATAACTCAAAGGAAAGATGGCAACTTTATTCATGAATAAAAATATAAAAAATAATAGTTTCAAATTTTTTGTTATTGATGGCTATAAAGGAAAAAATTATTTCAATGTTTACTTATTTTAAACTAAATTGTGAAGAAACTAGAATTTTTTTTGAAAATGTGATTTTTAGAGAAATAATTAATATCTTGATTTATTTGATAAAATGTTGACTATATTTGATGTTTCCAATAAATATATGTTCTATATTCCAAAATATTCCTAAATAGTGAAATTTATAGGTAGTTAAAAGTGTAATTATGTTTGATAAAGGATCTGTAAAACTAATACTATTTTATCCCCTATATAATTTATTTCAATAGACTAGATTTTTAGATTTTGATTTATTGATTGAAAAATAGAAAATAAATAAAAACAAGTATATATTAATTTGTTGGTAATGTTTTAGTTTCATGGACTTCAAAGAAACAAATTTATTTACATAATGAACTACTAAGAGTGAGTATATTACGATTGTATCTTGTTATTCACATTCATTATGGATTAAAAAAACACTTTATCAGTTTGGTTTTAATTTTATGAATATCATAATTTATTGTGATAATAACCATATTATTTTAAAATCTAAAAATATATTTCACAACACTAGGACTAAACACATTGATTTTAGGTATCACTTTCAAATATATCATGTTAAAAAATGAATTATTTTTTTGGAATCTATTTCTACAGAAGATAAATATAATATATATTTTTTCTAAATCCCTTAATTTAGCTATGTTTGATATAATAATTTTTGAACTTAGTATTATTTAAATCCAAATAATGTGTTTAGGGTGACATAAACTATGTTTTTTTACTAATATGTTATTTTCATTGTATGCATGATAATTTTTTTATATTTCTCAATGTATTATTATATTACTATTGGATGACATTTAATTCATTAAAGATAACTATATGTTATTCATTCAAAATATTAAAAACATTTCATGGATCACTGAGGATTTTAAATATTTTATCAAAAAAATTATAATAATATATATGATTATATTTTTAATTATACACATATTGTTTAAAAATTCATGAATCTTATTTATGTGTTCGATGAAACATTTAAGTTAGTTTCTCTCCTAATAATCATTCATGGTTAGAATTTCCTGTTCAATTTTATTATAAATGTTAGTTACTTTCCTTGTAATGTTTTTCTGTCTTAGGGGTACCAGTCACATTAAATAAATATATATTTTTTAATCATTTTTATTGAATTCAAAAAGGGGGATAAATTGTTTAGTTTTCATTTATCTTGTATTTTTCAAAATCAAGATAATATTTAACTAGATCCTTAATCCAATTTTTCATCTATCTTTTAATGATTATAATATTTTTTATTACATAATTATAATTTATCATAGACTTTATTTCAATCCTTTATTCCCTCTAACATAAGTTAATAACAATGCTTTATTCTTACATTGTTTTTTAAGAAATGATATTAATTTCTATTCTAATGTTATTTTTTAATTTGGAGAAATATTTATCATTATATATATTAATATCAAATATAAAATAATTTTGTATATAAGTATAATAATTATTTTCGGAATAATAATATGTCAAGGGATCATATGTCTTGGGAAATCTACCAAAATTTTGACAAAGTAATGAGTGTAAACAATTGTTCTTAGCATTAGTCTTAAAAGAGAAAACCTTGAGATGGATTTAAGCCTTTATACTAGACATATAACTTTAGTGTGATAATTTAACCTATTTTTTGACTACAACACTTAGAATAGTTTTGAGGTTTCGTCTTGGCATATGTTTTTTAAATATGAGTATAATACTTATGACCCTAAGTATAAGTATTTTAGAGTAGATTGTAAGACTCTTTCAATTGATCATATGTTTCTAAACTAATACCGTTCCGACGGTAAGACAATGATGTTATTATTATAAGACTTAAACACCTAGGAAAACCTAGAAACATTTTAACCCCTTCATAATAAGAAAAATAACATATAGGAAGGAGAAAAATGAACCTAACATAAGAATAAAGAATCAAACCATGAGAATAAAAATCAAACTACAATATTAATTTGATATTTTGAGGAGTCTTGATATTACATTATGATGTAGTGTTATTTAATGACTTTTTCATATTTTTATTGAAAACTTGGTTTTTACTTATTATTTTATATTATGAATTAATATATGTTTTTCTCATATTGTTTTCCTGAATTTATTATCCCTTAAATATTCAATTATTAATTTCATCCTTTAAAAACTTATTTGGAGACATTTTTTCTATTTTTAATATGTATTAAATTTTATCATATATATATTAACATGTACTCTATTTTTCTGAAACATGAAATGTTTAACATTGAATTATTTAAAATATGAGATGTTTTTCTCACATGTATTATGGGATGTTTCTGAGAAAATTTAAATAGGTTCTTCTAATTTAATTTATTATTTTATTATATTAAATAAAATATATATAGTTCAAAACAATTTAGTTTTTCAAATTTTCAATGTACACCCATGTGGGAAGAAATTTCATGTGCATTCAATGATGAAATCAAATATTTCTTTGAGAAGGGTGATATGAAATAGGCTTCATGTATTGAATATTAAATTCATGAATGAACTATATATAATGAGTTATAATGAACCATATAATCATAATAATGTTGAGGATATTATTTAACTATATTATATGATAAACCATGGTGATCAATTACTTCTCTCAAATGAACTTAAATCAGTTTTTCTATTACTGCTAGAGAGAACCATGATGCCTCATCACTTATATCCATTCTTTTTCCTCTAGTTTATATAGTTCCAATTTATTTATATTCTTATTTATACATAATATTGTTGGGTTTTTCTACCTATAAAAATGAAGGATATGGTTATACTACCCCATACAAAAGTACAATTCTTTCCATAACTGATAAATGGTAATGGGATTGATTCTACTTTGGTCTAGGTGAATGGTAAAGTGTGGGTCGACCTCCATTTAAAAAATATAAATTCTGGTTTATGAATCTCAATGTGAAAATGGTAAATTGATCTTATTAAGACACTATATGGGAAGAATGTTTTTCATGGGTTGTTCCTCTAGGTTTTAAAAAGGTAGTTGTAAACGGTTTTGACTACCTTTAAAAGTTTTAGAATACATTATATTGGTTCCATATATTTTTATGTTTTGGAAGTGTGAAGAGTATTGAAGGGTCATTAAATCTAAACTACTATGAAAATAATTATTATCATTTCAATTTTTATTTCACCTAAATTGACAGAAATTTGATAATTGTAATGAAAATATTAAGAAAGGTTAATTTACCATCCTATTCATCATTCAACCATTCTTATATAGAATAAAAAAACTATTCACATGAGTGTAGAGTGGGGAATAACTTTTAAAACCCTTGGTTTTTAGAGTTTATTGTAAATTCCTTGCAACCCTGGTTAGTGTCTGAGATAATGGGAATGGTTCTAGTGTTTCTATAGATTCACCTTCTCTAGGATTTTACCCCTCATCTAGGGTTGTTTATGAACCATGTTTTGATGTGGATTCAAATATTCAAGCCTCTCCATAGTTGGGTTCCCCTTTTCCGGATCTCTTGGTGTTAATTGACCGAGTCATGGATTTTTCTATGGCCTCTACTAACCCTTCTGAACTATGGTGAGGAAACATATTCTTTTCTTCCTTCTCACAATAGTTTTCATTCATTTAATTCATTTTATGGGTATTATTTACTTATTTTTCGTACATGATACCGTCAAATTAATGGGATTATATTTTTTATTACTTATGAACACAAAACCATGAAACATTGGTAAAAATGTCTGTTATTTACCATCATTAGATACTTCTTCATTCATTGGCTTAATGGTTCTATGGAACTTCTTATCTATTCCCTGTGAACTCTATAATCATATGTAATTACTAAATAATTGGATCAATTTTTAAATATGAGTTTATTTTCAATAAAGTTTCATCCAAAAATATTGTTTTTCTTTCTTCGATCAATCTAAAATATGTTGATGGTCATACTCATGATTTTGATCCATGATTGGTGTTTAAAAAACCATGTATGTCTATCAAAAAAATAATAATAAATTTATTTTCTTAAAATATCACTTTTATGTGGAGTTAATGATGTTCTTATTGTATCACATCGCGATCAGGGTCAACCAAAAATCATTCTGCAATTAAATGATTTTATTGATGATATATGTTATCTAAGATAAATAAGGGGTATTTGGAATGGTCTCTATATATTCATCCTTGGACATCTGTTGTATTATGTGGGGGGAGACTCCAACACCATAGATAAATAGTGTAAAAATGGGGAAAGATGTATCTATTCATAGAAGGTCATATAAGTAATTAAATCTTATTAGCTCAGAACTATCTTATATATCTTTGGTATAATATAAAAAAATTCACATGGTGTAATAAAAAAAGTGTAAATCATATTAATTTTATTCTATTAAAATATTTATTATTTAATATTTAAGGGATCCCTAAATTCTTTTCTTAAATAGTCACTCATATGGATAGAACCTTTTTAACCACTATCGTATTTCCTTACATTCTAAAATTTATTAAAGATACAAAGAATAACCTTTTTATAGATTATGGTCACATGATCAAGAATACATAGACATGTTTCTATCATCATTGACTTATACTATCTAAGGGAATAATTCGGTGAATTTTCAAAAAAGCATAAAAATATTAAAGGCAACTTTAATTCTTTCTATAGTAAATGACTTACCTAACAAATTGATTTAATAGAGATAAAATAATATATCAATCAGTTGGATTCCAACCCTCAATATTGGAGTATTTTTTATGTTTTTTATATTATGTTTAATTATAAATTTTATTTATCATCCAATATGTTATATGCATAGAAAGATTCTAGGGGGTATAGAATGTTTTTTAGAATATTGATAGATATATGAAAATTTTATATATCCATGCCATTAATAAATAAATATTTTTTGAAAATATGAATATGTGATTTGAGATAGATTACTTACCCAATTTTATTGATATTGTTTTATACTTAATTTTTAGCCTCTTTAAAAATATTTCACATTGACCAAGGAGGGACCTAGAGGAGGGTTATCCAAGGAAGGATTCTGAGGGGTCTTGCATCAATAGCTTCACAAGAATCATGAATGATGAAAATAATGAATGGATGGGAAGCATACCAGAATAGGAGAATATCAACAAGGGTATCTTCAACATAAACCTGAATAGTGAACTTAGGCCTAATGGTTTTTCTAGCTTTTTATATATTGTGTAATGCGACATCCTAACAAAAAATCTCATCAAATATTTTTCTTCTTTTTTTCATATGAGGACCTCTTCCTATAGTCACCTATTCTTCAACTCTTATAATAATTCATAATGAAAATATACCATGATATTTTAATCAATATTGGCCTATAATAATGTTAAATTTTTTATACAATAGTATTCATTCCATTTTGAAAAGTCATTTTTTTCCACTTCATTCCCAAACTTATTTATAAGGAGGTAAATGATGTTTTTAAGGGGAGACTTATTCAGGACAAATTTCCTTGGTGAATGAGATGATAAGAGACCACAGTGAGAAAACTATTAATGTTAATATTGTGATTTAAATTTACATATACAATGTCTATTATAGGATTAAATATAATTGTATATTAAGATTTATAATTTTTTTTTGATCGGGTCTATGAACACTTTTTCATATGCTTCTCACCAGTATGGTTCTCAATCTCACCTAGGGGAGGAGATTTGGTTTTTAATATTAGTGAGAGGAATTAAAAAAGGTGATCTTATACCGTTATGTATCTTTATTAGGTAAAATAATGTAATGATTTTAAACATTAAAGGACTATTTAATGGTACAATCCATCATTTTAGGGAAATATATGTTATCTAAGGAATCTCATACTAGTTTTTCACATATGAATTAATCTTTTTTAAAAATGGAATGCATCATTTTATACATTCCTTCAACAACAATATGTATGATTACTATAGATTTAGTGTGTATAGAATTATTTTTATCAAGATAAATTTTTATATATGAAAATCATACATAGGTAGACCGGTGAATTATATTATATAATAGATTGGACTTTATAAAGTATCATTTCATAAGGAGTGTTTTGGATCTTATCTTTCCCCAATTAATGTTTTTATTCCCTATTTTGAAAGTATTAAAAATAATATAAAAATTATTATATCTAATGAGATGATAATATTTTTATCATTGGGTTATATGATAACAATCGCTAATAGATCCCTTTCATCTATTCCCATGAATGACCAATCTATCACTATGGTGCCTAAAACTATCATCAAGATAATTGGAGTAACATTGATTTAATTTACCTTGGACTGGAATTATGAGGGATGGTGTTATAATTCAAGTTGGTAAAGACTAAGAAATTCTATCTATGAATGTGGTATTAACATGAAACATGCAAATTTAACCATGTAATGAATTTAAGAAAATCGTTCAAGGGGATATCTTTCAAGGAAAACTTTTTAGAAGGAATATGTTAATGGTTTTTATGGAATCATAGTAATCTCATGAATGAGGTGAAATATAAATATAATCCTATTTGGAATAAACATCTATGATCCATTATGACTTTCTATGATCATTCTCATTGGATAGTGGGGAGAGGTGACATTGTTCTATAGCTTGATAGGTCTCTCATTATTTTTTAAGGGAATATAGTTACACACATTTACTTTATGAGTTTATTGACCGATAAAACTATCAATTCTATCTTATATAATGTTTATAAGAACCAATATTCATCAATCCAACTTTTGGAAGTGCCTAACCGTAGTATTTTTACCCCATCTTGAGGTATTTCTTTCAGTACCTCATAATTCTGTAAGATCATTTACACATAACAAGGCATGAAAAATTGGGGTATGGTATATTTTTTGAATATATTTAAATAAAATAACATTTTATTTTATGAAATGTGTGTAATTTTAACACCCCTAAATTCTAAATTATAACTTTGTATTCAATAGTGTTCATGAGAGACAACACCAAGTGTAAAAAAGAGAATATATTAACCTGATACATTACAATATTAAATAAATATAATATATTCTACATCTTATAATGAATGAAACACTAATTTATCATTAATCGCACTTAGTAGAGACTTTTCTTGATAGCTTTTATTACACACAAGAGCGACCTTCCTCAATAGCTTGCATTACACATAAGGATGAGTTTCACCAAATAATAATGTATTATTAAAATATTATTATTTAGTATAATATGATATAACATAGATGTTATGTCAGAAGTTATGAATTTTATTAACTAACTTATGAAAATTTATGTTTTATATTAATATAAAATTAATTCATTGGTAACCAATTAATGATAAATGATAATAAGAACCAATTGGATATAAAAAACATATTATTATTTTCATGCTTCCAAAAGAGTTTTTTCTTAATAAATATAAGTAATTATAATTAGTGAATGATTTTAATGAAATATATATTTTATATAATCAATAAAATATTATTTATATTCATCCATTAGTTTTTATATCCATAAGATAAGAACAAACCCAATTTCACACATAAAAGCCTATATTTTTATAAAGACAATTTTACCACCTTTTAATAAAGAAAATATTTTAAATATGAATTCATACAAATTAATTGATTTAATATTTAAAAATAAAATTAATATTTTAAATAGAAATATAAAAATCAGGTTAGGGTGAATTTTTTATATTTTTTAGAAACATATAACTTTTTAATGAATAGTTGAAAATACGGAATTTTAGATCAAAACTACATTTTCATCTAATTTATTTTTAAGGTTAAATTATACTTTTATTTTTTTAACATTTAATTACATATTTTATTATAAATTAATACAATTTATATCATTTTAATCAAATTCACTTTGAAAATGATTATAAAAACATAGTAAACATTCTGATGTTTTTACTTTAAAAACCTCAATTATTATCTCGCCTGCTGAATTAAATTTAAATAAATTTCTACCAATTTTATGATTTTAATTTTGAAAAATGGATTCCATATTTTGATTCAGAATAATTTATAATGTCTAATATGACCAATTTTTTTTACCAAAAATATTATTGAAAGTGATTACAATTAATTACAATGATTAAGGTTAAATTAAGATTAATAAGGGACTAAACCTTAATCTTATGGCCCAAAATGACATATAAACTTGTCCAAGAGCTATTTTATAGACATATTTAGACCCTATAGTCTCTTTTATTTAAATTTTACTATTATTGGATCCACTTTAAACATGAGAAACGTGGTAGGAATTCCATTGTAAAAATATTACAAGAGTGCCACTTGTCCTCCACTATAAAAGGTCACCACTTATTCCCATTACTCACACCTATAAAAATAATTAAGTTATACCAATATCTACCGAAATAAAATCTAAATATACCTCCTCTATACCTTGAATCCTCCCTTTTGGTATAAATCCTTCCAAGGATACCCTATGGTATAAACCAAAAGGAGTTACCAGATTTTTAAGGTATTGTTTTCCAACGATCACTTTTCTTTCTTTTACTCCACAAATTCAATTATTTTCTAAATAATGATTATATGATGAAAAATATTTCCTCAGTATAATATTTTTTATTGATGGTTCTACCTACAGTTATACATACTTTCATCTAATAGGTAACGAACATATTGTTTCTGTGTATGATGATCTACTAGGCCTCACGAAATGATGATTGTTTATTTTTTCCATTACCACATGTCATGTTGGAAATTATGATGGAAACTATATTTATATATGTTATATATTATATTTATTATGTCTTTATGCTTCTATAATTATTTTATAACAAATACCCTAATACTTTTAATTTTATATAAATACGATAACATCGCTTGTGGAAGTGTGGACTACTGCCTCCTCAAAGCGAAGCGATTTGTTCACACTATACATAGAACATATAAATGATGGTTTTAATTAAACATATATGACATATATAAATTAGATATGATATTAATAACATAATTACCTTTTCTGAATATATATATATATATATATATATATAATTTTATTTATTACTTTTTAATACACAATTAAAAAGTGGTAACATCATTTGTGGACTTATGGACTACCGCCTCCTCGACACGGTGTGATTCCTTTTACATCAAAAATATTATATATATATATAAATATATATGATTAAATAATATGTTATTTTATGATATAATTATCATTTTTTAAATATTAACATTACTTACCTTCTTTCCATAACTATCCTTGAAAATTGAGAACGTTACTCATGTGTATGTACGACTTACCATCTCCATGATTGTAACATTGATTAATTTTTCATAACTATATTTATTGATTATGTTTAAAAGTATAATTAATGTATAAATATATATATTATTTAATAATTACTATTCTAGAGATGTTATTTAATGACCCCATTGACCATAGTTGACCTACCAAAGTTGTTTTTGACACATAAACCACATTTAGTCAAAACAACCGATGTAAGAATAATTGTTAAAGTATTTATATACAATAAGGTAATAAGTGAAATAAGAGTAATTATAATCGTGAAATTTTTTCTCATGAAAGTATATAATTAACATAAGTTTATTATATTTTATATTAAAGAATTTTCACTAGAAAAGGAAATGTAAGGTCTCACTTTTTACTTTTGTGAGATAAATGCCATGTTCACAAATCACATATTTTGTGTGGCATTTATAATGCCCCTTTTTATATATTATATCATGAATTAATTTATATTAATGGTATTTAAAACTTTCATTTAATATTATTCCTTCATTAGGTTTATGATTTAAAATGTTTCAAAGTGATATGGGATACTTTGGAATGTTTAAAGATTATTTTCTTTAATAATAACATTAATTATCTTTAAATGGTATTTACATATGAAGAAATTATCTAAAAATTGTTCAATAAACCCTTTAATTTTTTGATCCTCTATAAATTAATGAACTTTTTCAAGTATTAGTAACATTTTCCAACTCTTTGGTACTCAATGTGTTTTGGAAAATGTTTTTAAGAAAATCCAACTTCATTTATATCTTTATTTGGAGGACCTATTTTCTTCTAAAAACAATGTTTTATTAAAAATGTTTTCAATTTTTTTTAAAATGATCTGTAAAAGACATTTTTACCCTTTTTTCTTCACCAATATTTTCAATGGAATCTTCTTATCGCCTTCTGAACAAGGCATTTTTCAAACCTTTTTCCCGTGATAATGGAATGTTCTTTTTACCTTTTATGACATGTATATATTTAACCACCATCATTCCGTAAAAGATTAATTTTAATGTTTAAAAGGATAACTTTTATATAAAATGTTTTTAAAATTAATTTTCAAATAAAAGTATTTTCAAAGGTATTTTTAACAAAAAATCATATTTTACTCAAGAATATTTTCAAAAGATATTTTTATAATATTTACATTAATTAATGACAAAAACCCTTTATTTTACTCCAATTGGGGGTATATCGTATTGATACAATACTGAAAATTACTCTGAATGGTTTATGATTTATTTTTTCAAGGATAGAATTTACATGCAGTTATTTGATTCCATTTAGTCCCCTTGAAATATTTAATTTCTTATGATCATTCAACATTGAAATTCCCCTAAATATCCATATCATTTTTTAGGTATATGATTATTTCTTGAACTGTATACTATTTTTAAACAGTGTTTACTTTAATTGATATTTGATTATTTGGGTAAATATTGATAAATTTGTATCTCTTACTTCATATAGATATTAGATAATTTTAATTGTTAAATATATTATTCGATATATGAGGAATGTTTTGGAAAAGTACGACATGGGTGGGTCCCAAATATAAATATCCCCTTAATGAATTAGTAGTTTCATGGGATCAGTCATTTGGTTAGCCACCTTAGATGGGTTTTTACCTTACATGTTGTAAACCGTATTATGAAAGTTCTTGATGGTAAACATACAATATACCTAGGAAACATGGCATCCAATAATCAAGAATTTACTTCATTTAGTTTCAGTTATTATTTATCCTTGAGATTTTGTGTCGGAATATCCATGGATACATTTCATTTTCAGTTATTTAGATGGTGTGTGTTTCAGTTTCTTATCTTGCCATATTTTTTTTCCTTGCCTAGTAATTTGGATTTCATGTTTTTTCATTTATTGCCTTGCCATATTGTTTAATAACTTCTATTAAGTTTATTGATTACATGGTATGTGTGTTCAGTTATTTACCATGAAATGATTAATATTATCATTGATTCATTATTTCTTCTCCTATACATTACCCTTACTGAGCATTTGATCCAACCCTTATTATTTTTCCATTCCTTGAGAATAAAATAATCACACTATGAATTATATGAGGTGATATACTAGATGTAATAAAGTTACCATAAAAGTTTTTATCCTTGAATTTATTTAGAAAAACATTATGTTGTAACTAGTGTATTAATTTTTAATAAAAGACACATGTATTCATCTAGTTTACCAAGACTAATGAACTCTAAGTCCTTCAGGATTTGATTCATTGTAACCATAACAATTTAATTGATAGTAGACACCAACTCCGGGACTTCTGGGGTTGGGTCACTATAGTTTCTATCAAATGAAGTTTAGTATAAAACTTGGAAAATTGATTTTGGAAAACATATATTATATAAAATATACCTAAGGTATAATTTGGTAATAAGTATATAAGAACATCCTAAAGTTTTAGTCTGATAGTGATTATGTAGTTTTACTAGAAATATATCCATGTATGGATACTACAAGTGGGTGTAGTTCTGGCACAGATGTGGCTAGGAGTAACAACTCCAACATGGTGTGTCGGGCTTGACTCAGTGTGACCTGATACATGAAAACGGGCCTTACTACACACTGGGTTTGTTACTCCCATAGGATATTCTTTGGACAATTCACATTTTATTTACAAACCAATATGAATGATTTTGACAATGAATAACCAAGATTAAACCTAAGGTGTTATAGATTGAAGATAACATGTCACGATTTAGAAATCTTAGAAACTTTATTATGGATAAACATTAGATGAAAGAAGCACCTATATTAAAATAAAACAGATAAAGTATTTCTATATTGACGATGTATTGAAAACCATAGTTGAAAGGTTATTTAGTTATTAACTTAATTTCTAGGATGTATATCATAGTTATTTTTGAAATCATATAAACATGGTTTTAAAACAGAAAAATCTATATGTCAGGTGAACAAATATCAATTTCATCAAGTTCACGAATCGTGAACCAATTATCGAAGGACAATAAGGGTTTCATGACAACCACTGACCTACGTAATGTCTGGATCAATTTTCTATTGTTTTTAGTTAAACAATTTGATGATTAAAAGTTAATGATGAACCGGTAATATCAATTTGTAGGATTATAGATTAATCTATTAATCATATTGATTTTGAAAGATAGTTAGAGACAAATTTTTATACTTTTCACTCTTTTTATAGGACTTATAATCTTTTAAAATGTCCATTTAGTGCTTCCAGTATAAAAAAAATTCATTATTGGTAATTAATTTCTAGGAGTAAAGGGATGAATTAGAATTTGATATAAGAATAAAAAAACGGTAGAATTGTTCATATGAAATTGAAACCTATAAAGTAAGAATATTTCCTTATAATCATGTTGTTAAAATAATTACCCAACATTAGGAAAATGACTTCGAAATAAAATTTTGTCATAATACCTTAATTTTTGTTGAACGGATGGTCTCTTAAACAATCAAAGATTTATGAATTTGAGGCCCTAAAATTTATATTTATCATTCTATTGTTTGTGATTGAAGACCTCATTTACTCCCTATAAATATTTATTCTTTTCCTTTAAGTACGTATCTCTACTTGCCACTAATTTTCTCCTACTTAGAGACCTAGTTATATGTTGGTCCATGTGACCTTTTAACCTCGCAATCTCTCTTTTCTAGATAATTTTTTATGAAACCTTATCATGATGTGGGATTTCAAGGTAAGAAATATCAAACAATATATTACCAATATTGAGTTTACTTTGAGAGGACATGATTAAACTAATGTGGGTATAACGTTACACCCTAAAATTCTAGTGTACAACTTTGTATTCAATAGTGTTTATGACACGCAACCCCAAGTATAAAAAAGGAATATATTAACCCTATACATTATAATCTAAAATAAATATAATATATTATATAGCATGTAATGCATGAAACACTAAGTTTTCTTGCATCACACTCAATAGAGACCTTCCTTGATAGCTTGGGTTACACGCAAGAGTGACCTTCCTTGATAGCTTGTGTTACACATAAGACCGAGTTTCTTTAAAAAACAATATATTATTAAAATATTATTATTTAGTAAAATATGATATAAACTAGATGTTATTTTAGAGGATATGAATTTTATTAACTAAATTATAAAAAGTTATGGTTTATATTAATATAAAATTAATTCACTGGTTACCAATTAATGAGAAACAAAAATAAGAACAAATTGGATATAAAATGAAATATTTTTATTTTTATGATTCCAATGGAATTGTTTCCTAATAAACATAATTAATTAAAATTAGTGAATGATTCTAATAAAATATGTATTTGATATATTAAATAAATTAGTTTTTTATATTCATCAATTAGGTTTCATAGGCATAAGATAAGAACAAACCCAATTTCACACATAAAAATCTATATTTTTATAAAGGTAATTTTACCGGCCTTTAATGGATAACCTATTTTAGATCTTAGTTTTGACACTCTAATTGATTTAATATGTCATAATTAACTTCACCTTTAAAATATACTCATAAAATTAATGTTAGGGTGGATTTTTTACATTTTTTTTAAACATATCATTTCTTAATGAACAATTAAAAATACTGAATTTTAGTTCAAAACTACTTTTTCATAGAATTTATTTATAAAGTTAAATTATACTTTTAATTTTTATAATGTTTAATTATATTATTTTTTTATCAATTAATACAATTTATGTCATTCGAATCAATTTCACATTGAAATTCATTATAAAAACATAGCAAACCTTTAGATGTTTTTACTTTTAAAACCCGCATTGTCATCCCTCCTGTTGAATTAAATTTAAATAAATTTATACCACTTATATTATTGTAATTTGGGAAAATAGATTCCATAATTGGAATATTCATAATTCATAATGTCTAATAAGTCCAAATTTTATTTTTATGAAGAATATTAGAGAATGTGATTAAAATTAATTACATTGATTAAGTTTAAATTAAGATTAATTGAGGACTAAACCTTAACCTTAAAGACAAAAAAACCTATAAACTTGCCAAAGAGATATTGGATAGCCATATTTTTACCCTATACTCTGTTTTATATAATTTTTACCGTTATTAGATCCAATTTCAACATGAAAAGTGTGGTAGGAATTCCATTGTCAAAATATTACAAGAGTGTCACTCCTCCCCCACTATAAAAGGCCACCACTTCTCCCCATTACTCACACCTATAAAACCACTTAGGTTCAGCTAATATTGGCCAAAATAGATTCCCAAAACCAAATACCTCGGAATTTAAGACTCCCTTTTGGAATAAATAATTCCCAGGAATCCCGTTGGTATAAACTAAAAGGATTTACTCGATTTTTAAGGTTACGTTTTCCAACGATCTATTTTATTTCATTTAATGCATCCATTAAATTATTTTTAAATCATGATTATATGATGAAAATAGTATCATAAATATATTTTTATGTTTTTTATTATGTTTTTTTCCTAAACTTACACACACTTCTAGCTAATGGATATCGAACATACTATTTTTGTGCACGGTGAACTACTACCTCACAAAATAATGATTGTTCATTTTTCCTTTAGAACCTCTCATAGCGGCCATTATGATGTAAAATATATTTATATATATTTATATATGATATTTATTATTTATTTATGCTTATTTAATTATTTTATAACAAATACCCTTTTACTTTCCATTTTGTATAAATATGATATCGTCGCTTGTGGAAGTGTGGACTACTGCCTCCTCAAAGAGATATGATTCATTAAAAATATACATGGAACTTATAAAGAATGGCTTTAATTAAATATATGTGACATAAAAACATTTATATTATATTAATTTCATAATTACCTTTCTGGAAATAATATATATATATATATATATATATCATTTTCATTATTACTTTTTCACACACACTTAAAATGTGGTAACATCGTTTGTGGATGTGTGGACTACCACATCCTTGACATGATGTGATTCCTTTCACATCACAATATATATATATATATATAAATATATATGTGATGATATATTGATAATTCTGTAAATATTAGTGTTACTTTCCTTCTTTCTATAATGATCATTGAAAAATTAGAATGTTTCTCATGTGTACATACAACCTATCGTCTCCATGATTGTAACATTGATTCATTTTTCATAACCATAATTAATTATTGTTTTTAATAGTATAATTTATGTATAAATATAATAATTATGTCATAATTATTATTCTAGTGATGTTATGTACTGACCCCTTTGACCATATTTGACCTACCAAAGCTGTTTTTGACACATAAACCAAATTTGATCAAAATAACCGATGAAAACAGAATTGTGTAAATCTTTGTATAAAACATAGTAATAAGTGAAATATATATAATTATAGACATGAAAAATTTTCTTAATAAATTAAATAATTAATATAATTTTATTATACAGGAAGATAAAGTACGATCACCTGAAAAGTAAATGCAAGGTAAGAGATTTTCATCTCACTTTTTACAAGTGTGAGATAAATGTCATGTTGACCACTTAATTATTTTTTGTGGTGTATATAATTACAATTTTTATATATTATATCATGAATTCTTTTATATTCATGGTATTTAAAATTTTTATTTAATATTATTACTTCATGAGTTTTATGATTTAAAATGCTTCAAAGTGGTATGGAACACTTCAGAATGTTTAAATATTACATTAGATAAAATTATATGAACATTGTTCATTACAACCTTTAATTTTCTTCTCCTCAAGTAATTTATGGCCTTTTTCAAGTATTAGTAACATTTTTTCACTCTTTGGTACTCAAGGTGTTTTAGAAAATATTTTTTAAAAAACCCAACTTCATTTCTCTCTTTATCTGAAGAACCATTATTGTTCTAAAAACCATGTTTTATTAAAATATTTTCAAAAAGGTTTTTAAAATTATATGGTAAAGAAATTTTCACCCTTTTTATCTATTTTTTCAATGGAATCTTCTTGTCGCTTTTCGAACAATTCATTTTTCTATCTTTTTTATCATGTGAAAGGAATGTCCTTTTTACCTTTTATGGAATGCATGGATTTACCAACCTTCATTACATTTAAGCATACTTTTCTTGTTTAAAAGGTTAATTTTTAAAGAAATTGTTTTTAATATTTATTTTCAAAGAAAATGTTTTTCAAATGGTTTTTAAAAACAAAAGGATATTTTCCTCAATAATGTTTTTAAAAGATATTTTTATAATTTTTCCATTAATCAACGAAAAAAAACATTTATTTTACTCCACTTAGTGTATGTTGTATTGATACCATCCTTAATATTACTCTGGATAGTTTATGATTGATTTCTCCAAGGATAATATTCACATTCACTTCCTTGATTCCTTTTATTACCATTAAAATATTCAATTTCCTATGATAATTAGACATTAAAATTCCCCTAAATATTAAATTGATTATTAGATATATGAGGAGTGTTTTGGACTGGTACAATATAGGTGGGGCTCAGTTATAGATATCCCCTAGATGCATTTATAGTCTCATGGGAAGATTCATTTTGATAGTTACCTTAGATGAGTTTTACCTGAAATGTTGTGAACCGTCTTGTGAAAGGTCTTGATGGTAAAGGTACCACGTACCTAAGAAACAAGGAGTCCAATAATTAAGAATTTCCCTCATTTATTTTTAATTATTATTCATCTATGAGATTTTTCATTGACATATATTTGGATATATTTAATTTTCAGTTATTTAAATGGCTTGTGTTTCAGTTTCTTACCTTTCCATATTTATTTTTCTTTATCTAGTTATTTGGATGGAATGTGTTTCCAGTTATTACTTTTACATATTTTTTACGCACTTCTATTTAGTTTATTTATTACCTTATATGTTTTTATATTTATTTATCATTACATGATTGTTATTATCATTGATTCATTATTTCTCCCTCTATATTTTACCCTTACTGATCATTTAAGCTCACCCTTATTATGTTTTATTTCGCTAGGAATCCAAGAATCATACTATGAAATATTTGAATGTATATAGTA
Organism: Viscum album; assembly: GCA_963277665.1. NCBI lineage: Eukaryota > Viridiplantae > Streptophyta > Magnoliopsida > Santalales > Viscaceae > Viscum > Viscum album. Next base: position 690,216 of record OY728125.1, read on the forward strand.
GATAGAGTAAGGTTACACTCAAATTTATTATGCTCAAAGTTATTTAGAAAAAATTACATTTTAATTAGTCTATTAATTTTTAATACTAAAATCAAATATGTATCTGGTTTACCAAGACTAATAAACTCTCGATCCTTAGAGCATTGATTATTTGCAATCATTCCAATGTAATTGATTGTAAACATCGACTACGAACCTTCTAGGGTCGGAGAACTATAGTTGTTATCAAATTAAGTTTATTAGAAACTTTAGAAATTGGATTTAAGAGAACATAGATTATATAAAATATCACTAAGGTATAAATTGAGAATAAGTATAGAAGAACATGGTAATGTTTTGGTTAGATAGATATTATGTAGTTTCCTAAAAATACATTCTTTTCTGGATACTATAAGTGGAAGTGGTTCTAGAATAGATGTATTTAGGTGTAACAACTTCGAAAAGGTGTGTCGGGCCTAACTCGGTGTGATCTGGTACACAAAAATGGGTCTTACTGCACACTTAGTTTGTCAATCTTAGTGGCTATTCTTAGGATAATTCAAAATTTATTTACAAACAATTATGAATTATTTTGACTGTGAATAAACTAGGTTAAAACTAATATTTTTTAGATTGAAGATAAAGCGTCATGAACTAGAAATCCTAGAAATGCTATTATGGATAAACATTAGACCAATAAAGGACCTAAGTTAAAATAAAACAAATGATGTATTGATGTATTGAGGTTGTATTGAAAATAGTTGTAGAAATTCTATTTTGTTATTAACCTACTTTCAAGGACGTCCGTCATAGTTTTTTTTTGAAATTATATTAACATAGTTTTAAAAAAGGAAAACCTTTAAGCCGAGTGAAAACCAATCAAATCTGGTAAGGCCACAGTTCTTGAACCTATAACTGAAGGACGATAAGGGTTTCATGCCAACCACTGGCCTACAATGTCTGGGTTAATTTTTCATATTTTTTAGTTAAGAAATTTGACGAATTAATGTTAATGATGAACCAATAATATAACTTTTGAGGATTAGATATTTATCTATTAACCATATTGGTTTTGGAAGATATCTAGAGACAAATTGTTATACTTTTCACTCTTTTATATGCCTTATTATCCTTTAAAATTTTCTTTCAGTGCTTCAAGAATAATATTTTTTATTATTTGTAATTAATTTCTAGGAGTAAAGGGATGAATTATAATTTTATTTAAGAAAAAAAGTTAAGATTTTTCTTATTAAATTTAAACCTATCAAGAAAGAATATTTCCTTATATTCTTGGTCAGTAAAATAATTACCCAACATTAGGAAAATGACTTCAAAATAAAATATTGTCATAATACCTTAATTTTTATTGAACTAATGGTCTCTAGAATTGTCAAAGATTTATGTATTTGAGGCCCTTAACATTCTATTGATAATTCAATTTGTTTGTTATTGATGGCCTCATTAAATCCCTATAAATATTTATTCTTTTCCTCCAAGTACATATATCTACTTTCCAATAATGTTCTCCTACATAGAGACCTAGTTATATGTTAATCCATGTGACCTTTGTACTTATCATTATCAATTTTCTAGAGGATATTTTATGAACCCATCTCATGATATGAGGTTTCAATGTAGAAAATACCAAAAAATCAATTACCAAGATTGAGTTTAAATTTCAATGACACAATTAAATTAAATTGGGGAGAATGTAACACCCTAAAATCTTAGAGTGAAAATTTGTATTCAATAGTACTCATGACACACAACACCAAGTGCAAAAAGGGAATATATTAACATGATACATTACAATATTAAATAAATATAATATATTCTATAGATTGTAATGCATGCATCAAAAAGTTATCTTGCATCATACACAAGTTAGACCTTCCTTTATATCTTTCACTACACGTAAGAGAGGCCTTCCTAGATATATTATGTTACACACAAGACCGAGTTTCACCAAATAACAGTGTATTATCAAAATATTATTATTTAGTATAATATGATATAACCTAGACATTATGTTAGTAGTTATGAATTTTTTTAACTAACTTATAAAAATTTATGGTTTATATAAATATAAAATTAATTTATTGGTTACCAATTAAAGAGAAATGAAAATAAGAACCAAATGGATATAAAAAGAAATATTTTTATTTTTATGCTTCCAAAGGAGTTTTATCTTAATAAATTTTTTTAATTAAAATTAGTGAATGATTTTAATGAAATATATATTTAACATATTCAATAAAATATTTTTTATATACATCCATTAGGTTTGATTCACATAAGATAAGAACAAACCCAATTTCACGCATAAAAACCTATATTTTTATAAGGGCAATTTTATTGCCTTTTAATGGAAATCCCATTTTAAATCTGAATTTTGAAACTATAATTTATTCATTATGTCAAAATAAACTTCATATTTTAAATATAAACATAAAAATTAGGTTAGGGTGAATTTTTTATATTTTTTGAAAACATATCATTTTTTAATGAATAGTTAAAAATATTAGATTTTAGTTCAAAATAGGGTTCTCATTTAATTTATTTTTAAGGATAAATTATAATTATAATTTTTTTAAGTTTAATTAGATTATTTTTTATAAATTAATATAATTTATGTCATTTTAATGTATTTAACATTGAAATTTATTATAAAGACATTGAAAAATTTCAAACGTTTTTACTTTAAAAACACACATTGTCCTCCCACATGTGGAAATAAATTTAAACCACTTATATGATTGTAATTTTAAAAAATGGATTCCTTATTTAAAATAATAATAATTTATAATGTATAATAATATTAATTTTTTGACCAAAAATATTATTGAAATTGATTAAAATTAATTACAATGATTAAAGTTAAATTAAGATCAATAAGGGACTGAACCATAACCTTAAGTCCCAAAAAGACATATAAAATTGTCCAAGAGATGTTTTATGAAAATATTTATACCACATTATATATTTTATCAAAATTTTCCCATTATTGGATCCACTTTAAATGTGAGTAACATGTAGGTATTCCATTTCCAAAATATTACAAGAGTGTCACTCCTCCACTATAAAAGGCCACCACTTATCCCCAATACTCACACATCTCAAAGCAATTAGGTTCAGAAAATATATAACCAAATATATTCAAAACAACCCTCCCCTCAACCTTCAATACTCCATTTTTTAATAAACCCTTCCAAGGAATACCTTTGGTATAAACCAAAATAAGTTACCCGATTTTTAATGTAACATTTTCCAAAGATCTCTTTTCTTTAATTTACTCATACACCCCTTAAATTATTTTTAAATCATGATTATATTATGAAACCAGTATCATAAATATACTTTTATGTTTATTTTTCAAGGTTTCTACCTACACTTTCACTAACTTCTATCTAATGGGTAACGAACATACTGTTTCTATGTACCGTGAACTACTGCCTCATAAAACAATGATTATTCGTTTTTACATTACAACCTCTCGTGGTGGCCATTATGTTGGAAAATATATTTATATATGTTATATATTATATTTATTATGTATTTTATTATTTTTTTAATTCTTTTATAACAATTACACTTATACTTTTCATTTTATATAAATTGGATTACATCACTTGCGGAAGTGTGGAATACTGCCTCCTCAAAGCGATGCGATTCTTTAACACAATACATGGAACATATAAAGAATGGTTGTAATTAAAAACATGTGACATAAAAGAATTTATATCATATTAATGAAATAATTATATTTCTATAAATAATATATATATATATATCATTTTCTTTATTACATTTTCACACACACTTAAAAAGTGGTAATGTCATTCGTGGACGTGTGGATACCACCTCTTTGACACAATGTGATTCCTTTTAAATAAAAAGAATTATATGTAAAAATATATATGATTAAATAAAATGGTATTTCTGATATAATTATCATTATGTAAAGATTATTGTTACTATCCTTCTTTTTATAACAAACATTGAAAAATGAGAATGTTACTCCTGTGTACATACGACCAACCGTCTCCGTGATTGTAATGTCGATTCAATTTTCATAACCATATTTAATGATTGTTTTTAAAAGTATAATTTATGTATAAATAAAATAATTATTTAATAATTATTATTCTAGAGATGTTATGTAATGACCCCTTTGACCATAGATGACCTACAAAAGTTATTTTTTCACACATAAACAGAATTTGGTCAAAATAACTGACGTAAACATAATTGGTTAAGTAGTTATATATAAAATGGTAATAAGTGAAATAAAAGTAATTATAAACATTAAAAAATTTCTAAATCAAGTAAATAATTGACCTATGTTTATTATATAGTAATTTAAAGGGCGTTCACCTGAAAAGGATACACAATGTAAGATATTTTCATCTCACTTTTTTACTTCTATGACATAATATCATGTTCACCACTTAATTTATTTGTGTTAGGCATCAACTATCTAGTTTTATATATTATATCATGAATTAAATTATCTTATAGGTATTTAAAAATTTCATTTAATATTATTCCTTCATGAGGTTTATGATTTAAAATTTTTCAAAGTGGTATGGGAGACTTTGGAATGTTTAAAGATTATTTTCCTGAATAATAACTTTAATGATCATTCATTAGTATTTCCATTCGAGGAAATAAAATGACCGTTATTAAATTAACCCTTTCATTTTCCTCTCCTCTGGTAATTCATGACCTTTTTCAAGTATTAGTATCATTTTTCCACTCATTGGTACTCAAGGTGTTTTAGAAAATGTTTTTAAGAAAAACCAAATACATTTCTTTCTTTAGTTGGAGAACTTAGTTTCTTATAAAAACCATGTTTTATTAAAATATTTTCAAAAAAAATTTAAAATGTTTTGTAAAGACATTTTTAACCTTTTTTTCCTTTTACCAATGTTTTGAATATAATCTTCTAGTCTCTTTCTAAAAAACCATTTTTCTAACCTTTTTACCATGTGAAAGTAATGTTATTTTTACCTTGTACAAAATGTAAAATTTACCCACTATCATTACTTTGAAGCTTCATTTTCATTTTTATAAGGTTGATTTTTAAAGAAAATGTTTTTAAAATTGATTTTCAAAAAAAAAGTTTCTTCAATTTTTTTCAAAACAAAGGGATATTTACCTCAAGAATGTTTTTAAAAAATATTTTTATAATATTTTCATTCGTCAGTGACAAAAACCCTTTCTTTTACTACAATTGGGTTATATTGTACAGATAACATCTTTAATATTCATATGGATGGTTTGTTATTGATTTGGACAAGGATAGTATTCACATTCAATTCCTTGACTCCTTTTAGTCGCCTTGAAATATTCAATTTCGTATGATCATTCGATATTGAAATTATGCTAAATATCTATATCATTTTTCATGGATATGATTATTTACTGAACTATATACTGTTTTTCATACAGTTTTTAATTTCACAGTTATTTGATTATTTGGTTAAATATTGATAAATTAGTATCTCTTAATCCATACTGATATTCTGATAAGGCACATTGATTAATTGATTATTTGATATATGAGGAATGTTTTGAATTGGTATGAAAATGGTGGGTCCCGGTTATAGATGGTCCCTCGATGTATCGATAGTCTCATGGGATTAGTAATTTGTCTATCTACCTTAGATGGGTTTTTACTCAATATATTGTAATCCATCTTGTGAAATGTCTTGATGGTAAAGGTACAATGTACATAGGTGACATGGCATCCAATAATCAATAATTTTCCTCATTTAGTTTCAGTTATTATTCATCCACGATATTTTTCTTTGACATATCTATAGATACATTTACTTTTCAGTTATTTAGATGGTATATGTTTCAGTTTATTACCTTCCATGTTGATTTTTGATTATATAGTTATATGGATGGCATGTGTTTCCATTTATTACCTTGATATATTGTGTACACACTTCTATTCATTTTATTAATTACATGGTATGTGTGTTCAGTTATTTATCATTCCATGATTATTATTCTCATTGATTCGTTGTTTATTCCTCTATACTTTAGCCTTACAAAGAATTTGAGCCCACCCTTATTATGTTTCCTTTCCCTAGGAATCCAAGAAGCGTACTATGACAGATATGGAGGGATATACTAGATGTAATAAATTTATAATCAAAGTTATTATCCTCAAAATTATTTTAAAAAAAATTATTTTTTAATTAGTGTATTGATGTTTAATACAAGACTCATGTATGTATCTAGTTTACCAGGACTACTAAACTATTGATCCTTTGAGATTTTATTCCTTGTAATCATGCTAATGTAATTGATAGAAGACAGCGGTTTTGGGACTTTTGGGGTCGGGTCCCCACAGTAACTATTCCACCCCACTAATTATATAGTTAGAAATAATTGTATAATGTTGAATTTAAAATATAATTTTTGTGAGAATGATAATTTGGAATATATTTCTCATTTATTTTGGTCATGTAGTGGATGCATTATATTTAGTATTACTTGGGAGTTTTTCTTGGGTGTTATTAGATCGAGAGTCCTTTGGTAGTTTTTTTATGTCTTGGTTTTTTAACTCTATTATAACCATATATGAGGCCAAAATATGTAGTATCTTTATTTTATTAGGTCACTAGTGTACATGGGAGTCATGAAATGTGTTTTGACACCATGAATTGAGGTGCTCCAGGTTAGATTTAAGAGTGAAATTTCATTCACAGGTTTTATAAAATTATTCTCTAGTTAAATACAATGGATCTTCTCTATTATTCATGAATCCCATTAATTATCATTTACTACACACAATTAGAGTATAAGGGAGTCTGTAGGGATGGTGGGTGATGTTGAATACACCTCAGTTTGGTCCAAGAATTAATAATGATGGCTATTGTGATTGTGGTAACATATATTGAGGGGGAATTATTTGAAATAATATAGTAATTATAGTTATGTACTTTAGTTATTTTTATGGTCAAGGAAATTCTATGGGAGTGTAGGACACATCTATACTTAGTTGAATCAATCTTAGAAAGATCTATATTTTGTTTTCGATAGAGGATTAAAAAGATTATAGTCTGATGGTGATATTATTTGTAGGGAACATTAAATACCATCGGACCATTAGATACTATATTATAACTTAATGATTTAATCTTTTCCTCAGTGTAGACTTTTTTATTCTTGGAGAGGGGGGAATATAGAGGTAGATAATGTAGCCTCTAAAGGAGACCCTTTAGACCATCTTAAAAAATTTTGAATGCTGATTACCCTCCCCAAGATTTTAATAATATAGTTATTGGGGATTCCCTAGGACTTTATTACTATAGACTTCCATGAGGCCATTATTTAACATTCTAGTTTCTTAATAAACATTTTTATTTTTAGTTAGTATCATAATTTTTTTACTATTAAATTAAAATTACTTAATTACCAATATCATATGAAAATAAAACTATTAATAAAGGTAAATTAGTTTTCAAAAAAAAACTATATATGTCAAAAATAATCTTGAATATAGTATATGATATTTTATAAAACCATTATAATAATAAAATATTATAATTTAATTTATGTATTTATTAAAAACATGTAAGGGAAACAATTTAGGTGATAAATATTTACATAAATTCTTGGTTAGTATCTTTAAAAACTAAAACAATTAAATGAATTTTACATTTATATATTCAATTTAAGAACCAAATTTTATTAAAGGTATTAATTAAAAATTTGGGATGTTACATTTATTACTTTCATAAACACAAATACAATTCTATAATGTTATATCTATCCTTTACTATATAAGTTATATAATATGACTCAATATAAATGTCTAGAAAATGTTAAAACTAAATTATTAGAGATGATATAAAAAATAAAGTAATCTAGGTCTAAATGTTATCAATCTAATGATATATATATATAAATATTTCTAATCTAAATTCACAAAAATGACCAAACTCTACTTTGATAACAATTGAGATGCACCCAAAACCATACTTATTGGTTTGGTGCTAATTATACAATGTTTTAATACATCACATGAATTAAAAAAATCACATGATCAAATGGTTTTTTTAACTAAGAACATAATACAAATTCAAATTTTATTATACCATAATATATTATACTATATTTCTTCATTAGTTTTTTCTAAACTTTTCACACTCTCTTTATCACAAAGGGGAACTAGGGAAAACAGGGATACCTAAGAAAGTAATGATCTCAAAAGATCAGTAAAGGGTAAAACAATTACAATTAGACAATATATCATAAATTAACGAGATTCATGGTAATGTGGGAAATTTCTTTATTAAAGGATTAGGGAAATTTAATCATTAGAAATGAAAAAGTGTCATGATATAAAAATCGTAAATAGAAAAATAAAAGGGGATTACATTTTATTTTATTAATTAATCATAACATAGAATCAATAATAGAAACATGGATAAGAGGAAATATTTTAGGAATTCATGGTAATCATGAAAATCATAGGAATATGGCACAAATATAATTTATTTCATCATAAACACAGGTCAAATATAACTACCAAGACATAATAGAATTGTGTCCAAATCCCATATAATCTAATGAAATATATCACATTACTTAGTTTATTAGAGGAATATATAATTTTTTTCCCAACCATGACATCTGAATATGTTCATAATCATTCATGACACATGGAAAAGAAAAAATGTAACAGTCATTAACAATAAATAAACAAATGAAAAAGATTTATTATCATAAAGAATAAATAAATGAATGTCATTGGAGGTTTCCCTAATAATAAGATAAAAAATACTTTTAGGCATTTAATATATGCATAAAATGATCATTGGTAATTGTGAGAAGAGTAAAAAACTCAAGATGAATCATTGATATATTTTTGAAATTAATGTCCCCTGTAATAGGTGGAATAAGAATCATCTCAAAAAAGTATAACCATGAATATCACTATATAAATAAAATAAAATAATTGAAAATTAATTTAAAATGGATTTAGTAGCATTTAAATGAAATGAAATTTAAAAAATTGATGAACCCAAAATAATATATTTTTGGTTCAAGATTCCACTCACCATGGGCCCTATTTTATTTTTTCACCTTTATGCCTCTAGTATAACAAAATTTTGGTTCATTAAAGAATGAATCCAAAAGTGAATCAAATTATTTTTTTCATTCCTGATAAGTTATTATTTATTCCCACCAAATTAGAATTAAAATTTCATAAATAAAAAAAATACCAGGATATGGGTATTATTTTTTTCACAAAAGAAAAGGAATGAGATGGTGGTCGAAGCTCATGGATCATGTATACATATAAGAGACATGCAATCATGTGACCATAATAATGTCGTGTAAAGTAACCATGTACATCACATATCCTACATAGGAACCTAAACATACCCTTCAAAAATTCATTCTACTTTATAAAAAGGTGCCTTGAAGAACTGGTGATCAGACGGTGGAAGCCATATGAGCTCCCCCAGATCACTCGGTTTGTCAACCTGTGAGAAACTGATAACCCATCTGAAAGTGAATCAAAAATAGGAGGAAAATATCAAAAAATGCAGAGGCATCTTGTGGTTATAAATATCACATAAAAAATTACCAATGGGGAGCCACTCAAAGTCCTAAACATCATGATACATGACCCTATAAATCTAGAAGACACCATGAAACACTAATGAAACTTCTTCCTCATCTCACGAAAGATCGTATTCATGTCATCCCCATCATGTGAAGTGCCTTGGATATGTCCTACTGACATCACAAACATTTGGATCCCTAAGGAAAATTGGATGGTATTGTCCATGAAATGATCATGAAAATCCATAATATTTTTTTGTTGGTCATGTGATGAATCAACAATAGGTAGAGTGTTATTCTTTGACATTAATCATGAAATATAGTATGACTATAGACATTTATAAAATAAACTAAGTAAATAAAAAGTGGAGGAGTAAGGATCCTCTCATATTCTTAAAACCCTTGAGACACACTAAGGATTTTCGTAGCATGATCTCGAGTGAATCCTTGGAATGTCTTAATGATCTTGTGAAGGCTCCCACACAAGCCATCCTTGTATCATGGAAATTCCCATACAAGTCACTTGAGATCATGCGAATTCATTTCAACAAGCATCTAGATCTTGAAAAGGCACTTGAACATGTCAATATGATAAATATAAAAGCCCTTCCACTTTATAACCTAAATTATAAAGTCCCCATTATTTGGAAATAATCCAATAAAGGAGGCATTTATGGGATAGAACTGCATTTATTGAAATCAGGTGACGACCTCAGAAAATCTACAACAGATACTCATGAAGACACATGATGTTGAATCCATTCACCGACTCCAGCATGGACTCACATGATATGTAATAAGAAAAGTGATAAATAACTAGGGTGGAGAGGCCTATAAATTATTCACCCCAGCATGAAAAATACACAGATACCATCATGACCACAAGATTGTGATCACTGCTACCACAACTCCAAGCAGATGGAAGAGCTCTCAGAACCACATACCAGTGCAAGAGAAGATTTCATGAAGTTGCTAATCTAAAAACCAGAAAAGATTATGGTTAGGTAAGATACCATATAACTGTTGGGTAAATCATGCAACATACATAGGTGCTTTGTGTGATCACTCATAGATCATGAGAAATACTTCTGGTAAGACATGATAAGGATATTCCACACACCTGATAGATCACATGGGATATAATACAAACTAAAACTGGAAAAATCTATGGAATTCACAATATAAAGGCTAGAAAAAAAGACTAAAATTATTGTATAGTTAAACAAATAATATTTTCACTAGTCCCCATGCACTTTTCATAAACCACCCAAGTCATTTGACAACACCAGGACATGTCACCCAAATCATGTGATGCTCCTATGGAATTCCATTTGGATCATGTGAAGTCCTATTGACATGTTAAAGAAATTCAAATATCATCCCTATACATGTTTTACTGATCTCAAAAATCCCTCCGAGGTCACCACCCTAGCCTTGAGGTGCTCTTCAAACAAGTCGACTAACCCATATGGCAGTACCAGTTCGTGTTAGTTAGGTCTCGCAGTAGCACCTGAGAATGTCAACTGGCTCTGCGACGTGATCTGAGCATGCCACCCAAGTATCTTGATTACCTATATACATGTCATTAAGGACAAGAGAAACCCTCCAAGACAAGTCACATTTTCTCTCATGAGGACCTTCATATATGTCATCCATATTTTTTATGACATTTAGGTAGGTCACTTGAATTATAAAACACTATCTGGACAAGAAATCCTAGCCATGTGATGGTTTATAGGATCAACAGGTCAGGTTTTTCTATGTCCTCTGGACAAGACATACTTGATCATATGATAAACATTGAACATTTAATCTAGATTATGTGGAGTCTTATGTACAAGTCAATTGTATCATACAATTTTCTTTGAACATTTCAGGAAGACACTCTCTGACATGACTAGCAATCCATTAAGGCATGTTGAGAAGAAAATCAATACATGTCAAGAAAGAAATAAGGTTTGATCAATAGGGTATCCTTGTATTTGATAACCTTGTCCATCCTTATCATGTAATCCCCAATCAATAGGGAAACCTTAGAGTGTAAGCCCTGAAAAATGACACAATATGATATTTCTTGATTATAAGGGAAATGTCAGTGTGTAATCCCCAAGCATGGAAAATATTATGACTCTGATTCCTACCATAACCAAGATACATATGACACCTTCTCAAGGATCGAGCTTAATATTAATCTTCCAAAGGAATTTCCAACACACAATCCACATCCCTACAAGCAATGAAATTAATTATTTCCTATACCTTTTTTCTCTCAATGAGTATGGATCACGTGGGCTTAGGGAGTTGTAACAATTATAACATCTACACCATAAAGTCCTATAAAGAATAGGGAAATGTCAATATGTAATCCCTAATTAATTAAACTATGAGGACTTTGATTCTAGCTATAACCAGGATATGTAAGAATACATCCTAATTCCCAATCCCTAACTCAAACAAGAATCCATCTCTGTGTGGGTCCTACCATGATTCTAAAATTTAAATCATTGGGGAATAATCACTCCCATGGGATCATCACTCTACATCATCCCTAAATGGATTGAGAAATTAACTAAACAAAAATAACTCTAATTCCTTCCATAATCATCATATACATGATGTATCCCTAAGGCCCGAGCTCTATTTTGAACAACCCAAGGTTAGCCCTAGCACATAAGTCTCACATCCGTATGTAGTGATATTGATTTTTATTATCCATTGTTTCCCACACCAAGAATAAATCACATGGTCTTAGGGAGTTGAAATAGTTATATCATTCGCATGACAATTTCCCACCAGTCAAGGCATTACTAGTATGTAAGCCTTGAAGAGTGGAATGATATAAACCTCCCACATATGAGGAAATATACCTTGGGGTTAGTCCCAATGGTGTGACTGAACTACAAGAATTTTTATTCTTTCTATAACTAGGATACATAGGATTCTTTTATAAGGGATTATACCAAATAGGCACCTACTTCAGTGTAAGTATTCCCATGTCTCTGACATATCAACCATCGAGACTCGATCATTACCATGGGATGATTATTCTATCTCATCTATCAGTTAACTGATAAACCAAATGAACTATGATGACTCTATTTCCACCATAATCAGGACATGTAGGATGTCCCCCTAGGACTCACTCTTGAATATCTGATGCCTCAGAGAACTTATATATGTCATTTTCATACAATGCTAAACTTCATGGGTTTAACAAAAAATGTGGGGTTTTATTCCTGCAATAACCAAGATATGTAGTATGCCTCATAGTGGACCAATATCCTCCTCAAAATATTAACCTCCTCCCTGTGTGGTAGTAAATTTCAAAGATCCTAGTTATATGGATTCATCACATTAGTAGGATTTTATTATTGATAAACAGATGAAGAACCTTAGATACATGTAGATGGATTCATGAATGGGATCCCTTTATTTTTCACAAGGAGATACTTACCCCATAATTGTTTTGTTAGGGTAACAGGTCCTATATCAGGACTAGGAAGAGATTCATGAACATATCATACATCTATATTAGAGTCTCATAGTAAGGAACAATTCCCCCCAATAGGTTTTGATGAGCCCAACCTCCCATCATCTCAACCAACATGATTACCTAAGTATCATCAGGTCTGAAACCCCAATTAATCACATGTATTTGGAAAGCATGTTTGTACCCAGTTATGGTTGAGGTAACCATTGGGATTTTCTATTAAGAATGAAAATTGTGACCCAATGTTAATGTTTGTGCAATAAATGAATATCCCACACAATCAGATATCGTGTTGAACCAAATGCTTCTCGCGATCATCTATTTTCCATCGAAACAATAATGGTGAACCCAACCTAAATCTATCTAATAAAAAAATTATTGGTTTATTATTCATCGGTTCATTTTTTTTGCGCACTATATGTGAACAAGAATGGTGAACCTGAAATGAATCTCTTTAATAACTTAATTATTGGGTTATTATCTGTTGGGCTATTTTGTTTTCACACTATATGAAGAAAATGGAAAACCCAATGTGAATATCTATAATATAAAAAATATCAGGTTTTAATCCATCGGGCCATTTTTCTGCACACTATACAAAAACAAAAATGGTGAACTCAATGTGAATCCCTCTAATGACAGAATGATCATTTATCATACGACAAGACACTTTGTTTCGAGTATCCTATAGAAATAAAACTGATAACCCTGACATGAATCTTATATTTGATCCTCTATAGTAGGGGTTATCATGAAATATGTCCTTCCTCGTGTTGAAAAGTCCACATGAGTATAATGGATGGACCAGGGATAAAATAATAATTGTGTTAACCATGCATATCTGATTGATCATATTATGCTTGTGATATTGCACTAATCGGTCTACCTGTTCCTTATTGTCTGCATGACTGAAGCTACTATTCTCATGAGACAATGTCTTCTTCATCCAGCAATCACTCCAGTAAATCACCTACACCTTCAACCCTAATGGGTCACAAAAATACCTCACCTTCTCAACAGATCCATTGTTAGGTGATGGACATGATGGTTTGGGAGTACCATTGATGTGGTACAATCCTGAAACTATAATTCGCCTGTGAAGGTCTCCATGTATGAAAAATGGTGAGTCTGTATCACCCAGGAATAGATGTAGCTAATCCAAAGGCCCTCATCACCAAAACCAACCAATTTAGGATCTTATCCTTAGATTGTGACAACTTCCACTATCAGTCACTGATAAAGGTGGATTATGGAGTCAAACACGGATCCCTCTAGGTTCAGGTGATGCCAAGAAGGGAACCTGTCAAGCTTCCTCACTAACATCATCCCACTGGTACCCACGACTCTCCTACTAAGGGTACCACCCAACATGATACCACCTCAGACACCCATTAATGGGAAGCAATGAAGACACATTAGGCAAGGAAGATACTGGATACTCATGAATGGGATCATATTCCCACTCCTGCTGATGAAGTCTGTTTGTATGTTATGGTGGTATCCAGTGACAAAGATCATATTTATTCTCACTCAAAACAATTATATGGGAATATTCCCCCAAAATACATGGGTGAAGTGCATATCCCTACCCCCATGTAGGAAATCCATCAGCATATCCTGGTGGCACAGTGAGGATAGAAGTGGGCACAAATTCCCAATTCAACCGAAGATATCTACCATTATGTAGTGGAGATAGAAAATGTGGAGGATTATATCCCTACACAAAATTTTATAAAATGACAATATATTTTAGAAAAAGATAAATAAATCCACCGGTATATTATGAAACTAGTTCATTTGTAGGGATAGGTGAATATTACTTTACCTATAGGTAGGACAACTCAACACTCTGATAATTGCAAACAAGTGGCTACTCTAGAGAAAGAGCACATTATTTATCTCATCTAGGAGGATTATTAGCATATTCTGATAAAGGATGAGACATCAGATGAGGCACATACTCATGTTCCAACTAGTTCCCACCAGGTGAGAGCAGCACATGCATCGAGATAAGGGCACATGCTTGTCGAAAAAGTATGGTGGCATATTCCTAACATCCATGATTGGGCTCATATGATCATTTTGGCTAGGGTAACCATGTGAGAGGGGTACAATAATTAGTAAAGACTCGTATTCCCATTAAATTATTCATATATTTTTTTAAATGTAAAGGGGACAAACCCCCGTTTATTGAACAAGAAAGAAACTCATTTTGAAGGGAAGAAGGAGGAACCCATTACAGAGACAAATGAAAAACATCTAGAAGAACAGGCCACGCGGACAACCAGGATCCAAGAGTCAAAAAAAAGACAAAAATCAAAGCAAGATCAAGACAGAAAGTCTCATCACCCCCCTTAACCGAAAATGCAGCAGCGGAAACCACCAAGATGATGTGTCACCCCCTCTGCGATGAACTGTGTCGTGCTGGCAACACAACCAAATCAGAGCACTCCTCCAACTCATATTGAAATATGAGAGGAGGACTGGATGATAGGTTCTAGCATACCTATCATTCCTTCCAGACAACCCCCCCCCCCCCCCCCCCCCCCCGACGTTGTAGATGAGAGACTCATTGTACCATCAACTTTATGCATTGCAACATCCGTCAGAGAACACCGTGAAAGTTCAATCAGGGTACCCATCCATCCAAAAGAACAGACGGCTGAATGATGGGTGTCAAGACACCCATCCTTCCATCAAGGTCGCCCACCTGACACAATCTGAAACATAGAAAACCTCATCCAAATGCAACAAGACCAAAAACAAGCTCCCACCAGAAAATTTTCTTCCTAATATAAATCATATGTCCCCATTTTGGATGGGGCAAACCAAGTGAGAATAGAAAAAGCCTCGAGATAATCTCATATTCAGGTTAGTGAATCTACCTAGAATATTCTAAAAGATCATGAAATCTAGTCACATATTCCTAATTCCACCAAATAATGACAACACCAACATCATATAGAGGAAATACAAGAGGAGGTTCAAATCCCTTCCCCATTCTAGTGGTTCGTTGATATATTTTGGTAGAGAATGAATATTCAGACCAGGATCGTATTCTTATTCCAAATAGGGTTCACCAGGTGAAAGAAAAACATGCCTTGGAGTAGGCTCATATCACTAGAAAGAAATAATATTATTATATTCCATAGGCTCAGGATCGAGCTCATACTCTCATCCTGACCAAGGCTCACCAAGTCAAAATAGCACATGCCTCAGGACAGGCTCACATTCCTATCAATAATCAGAAAGATCATTGGAATATTAAATAATATTTTCAAAAGTATGAGAATATTACCAAAATACTATACAATTATGATAAAATTCTAGAAACTACCATACAATAGGCTAATATCCCTACAAAATTTCAAAAGGTAGGTCGGCGTATTCTGACCATGATGTCGATTGAGACCCATATTACAAATCTTCTCAACACCAGTGTCCATAAGATCATTTGAGACACTTTAAAAACACAAAAACTATATTTCAACTCTTAAATATTAGTATAATATGATCATTATCATGATAGTCATCCTTGTGGTAGTTTGGATATGGATCGTAGGGACTCTACTCCTAACATACACCTTGGTTAAACTATCCACATCAATATATCAAGAAGACAAGGAAATCATCCCATTTATCAGACATCTCTATATAGAGATGTGTTAAAAACTTTTATTCCTTCATATAGAGAGGTACTTGAATGGGTTCCACATTCAAAAAATCAAGATACTCTACTGTTTGATAAATCTAGATATTATCTCTATGGCATGGGATCACAAACCGGAAAAGCACAGTGCAAATATGTTACATGCTTACTGCTATTTCTTCATTAATATTAGGCATATAATCAAAAAAATCCAAATCATGCATCCATATTCAAGTATGGGGAGAGTATGGAGCATTAAACTTTTTCAAACCCTGGGAACAACAGACCCCCCCCCCCCCGTACTCGGCGTCCAATAACACAACTGCACCACATCAAATGGGCCACAATATCAGCTGAAAAAGTATCTATATAGGAGAGCACTCAGCTCCTCAGGTCGAATGAATATCTACAAAAAAACTCCTCCCCTCATATTTTCAATTATCGAGAGGATTCATGACAAATCTTTATTAGATATAAATAATCCTTAGCCTGTTGGGATGGGGAATTTAAATCTCAATCACCATCACTATGTTCATCATCCCCTAAGAGGGTCCTAGGGAAATCAGTAGTGATTCCAGATCACCCTCATCATGTTAGGTTGGGGGCATTTATATCTTAATTTCCATCCTAGTAATCATTGAATCCCTGAATAAAATCATTGGATCCTCCGTAATAGGACAAATAAATGCTAATTGCGGTCCATAATAACCCCCAATCCATAAGAATATGTAATTTTTATCATTATCATAACCACATAGGGAATCAGTCTTCTATGGGTAGGGAGGATAAGATCAATGGTCGGCATCCCACCTATTCCTCTCGCCACAAGACAAACCTCTACTGTTCATAGCACATTTGAAAATTGTGACCAGAAACTCCCTTATGATCATTACACATAGACCAGGATGGGTGGAGCATATGGTGAAGGTGATCAAAACTCATAGGGCTCAAAAGCCAAAATGGCCTAATATGGTCAATGTTTCAAATAATTACCCTGATGAAGGTAGTACATAATCATCCTATTATATTGAAAGTAATTGACCAACTACCATTTCTTGATATGATTCTATGAATATTGTCAATATAAAAATGGAATATATTGATGAACAAGCCATTAATAAGGAGGGATGAAGTATGGAAAACATACCATGAGAGGAGGGTGATTTGGATTCACCAACCAAGCCTACACATGCCTAGAACTAGAGAAGGATCTATAATATGGAACCTATGAATAATGAACTTCCACCTACATGGTGGAACACTTCCAAAGAAAAAGGTGAAGGTGTTTCCACATCCCAATCACCACCTAAAAGAGTTGAGGTTCCTCCCATAGAAGAACATCTGTAAAAATATGAGTGAAATAAAAACTATATGACAACTCAATTCAGACCTACTTAGGGGAAATATCCCTACTGAGTATCATCCTCAGGATAAGGTGAATATCCATCCTCCCATAAGATCCAATCAGCCAAAAAAAGTAGAATATAAGCATCAGACTAGATTTGAATGTAGGCAGTCATTCTACAGAGATGAGGAAGTTGAAAATAATTGTGACTTACCTCCGTTGCGGTGAAAGCCTCTCCATAACTAGGGAAATCATTTAGTCTTTGGAAGAATTGATTATCAGTGATCGATGAAGGCGATACCACATCATTGAATCCGCCTTCTCCATTTGGATGGGAGGCGGATCAGATAACAGTTCTCCCATAGCTACATAATACCATTGATTCCATAGCCACTTGAATGGAATCCATTGAAAGGGAGACTCACACATGTGCATCCAAAAAGGAATCCATATATTGAATGGGTGGACACCACTTTTCCTCCACAAAATTATGGAAATCATACCTTCTCTGAATTTTATGGTAAGTTTGATCCTGAATATCACCACACACACCTCATATCTCAATGAAGGAAAATGATGGGACCTTGAGATCATCAGGAGGCAACAAAGATGAGTTGTTTTTTGTAGACTCGGATAGGGCCAACCTTTGTTTGGTATATCAACTTTCCATCAGGGTCCATTGCAGGATAGGAAGACCTTCATTATCATTTCCTTTATTAGTTTAACTCCACACTATGGAGATGACAATTATTGACCTAACAGGCTGCATGTAACAATAAAATGAGAGGGTTTCCGACTTTATTTCCAAGTGGAAAGGTTTAACCTAGTAAATCAGTATCTCTGTATCATAGGAACAATTTCTTGATCTATATGCTGAAAAAATATATTATGAGCTACAGAAACCTCTAATCCTAATGAAGTATCTAGGTGGGTTCTATGAGTTTGAAAAAATGGAACAACATATTAAATATTTCATTCAGTGAACCTGATCCAAAACTCAACTCATTCCCCCAACATAGGGGAAGATTACAGGCAATGTAGAAGCTGTAATATCCACTCTCAAGCCAGAAATGGCACCCATCCAAGCACATAGGAAGGTCTCAAACCTCCTAAATTTTTTTGCTGAGTGGTGAAAACCAAATAATTTACCTTTTTCAGAAGCGCATAAAAATTAAGGTCGCATTGGATTTGAGGAACATATAAATAAAGAATATTCCTTTTAAAATGAAAAATTATGTGGTTATTTTGTAGAAACCATAGATGATATCCAACTTAGGATACTGCATCCCATAAATCCTGATGAGGTCGACCTAACCTGACTGTCCTGACTACTTCTCTTTCTATAGAAGGCTGATTCATAATATATAGGACTAATTAATCTTAAAAGATATCCTTTAAGGAATAACAAATTATGGACATGTGATGTTGGATAAATCCTCATAACATGTGACCTGTATAACTATTACCCAGTCCAAATAAGAGGATGGTTAGCATAAATTCATGGCTTGGCGTGCATGGAAGTTTGACAAATGGATGACTCGGAAAACAATTGACTGAGCCCATTCCCACCCTGATAGAATAGCCTCGAAGACCTGTGATTTATTTGCTTACTAAAGAGGTAACAATAAATTCTCCTTCCCAAAGTGGGAATGATCACCTAAATTAGGATGAAATTGAAGAGGAAGAGTCATATTCTAATCAAAGGAAAGCTCTAACACCTATAGATTTATTCCCTGCAATGTTTGAATAATGAGAATTGCCCAACCGAACACTACTGGAAAACTAACATATACCAACGGTTTGGAACTGTTGGTATATGCCTCCAAACCGTTGGTATAGCCTATACGAACGGTTTGGAGAACCGTGGCCAAGTAAGCCGTTGGGATAGGTCTATACCAACGGTTTTCCCATAACCATTGGTATAGACCTATCCCAACAGTTTTGGAAACCGTCGGTATAATTAATATGAAAATATTTACAAACGGTTGTGGAACCGTTGGTATATGTATTTCAAAAAAAAATTGCTGGGATTCGATCCCAGCACCCCTAGTATATTATTGAACGACTTAACCACTAACCTAACATGACTTTTGTGTATATAATTACATAAATATATATATGTATTCTCATAATTATATTAAATTTTGATTTATATAATGTTCTGGGTAAGAAGAAATGATAAAAAATCAAAGGATCTATACCAACGGTTTTGGAAAACCGTTGGGAAAGATTTTGAGCCTTGATTTGATTCTGGGTGAAGGTTGATTCATGGGGGACCTTTCCCAACGGTTTTGGAAAACCGTTGGGAAAGGTCCCCACAATGCATCTTTCCCAACGGTTTGGCCAAAACCATTGGGAAAGGGTATACCTTTCCCAACGGTTTTCCAAAACCGTTGGGAAAGGTCCCCACAATGTGGGCTTTCCCAATGGTTTTCCCAAACCATTGGGATAGGTGGCCTCAAAGTGGGATTTCCCAACGGTTTGGCCAAACCGTTGGGAAAGGGAACCTATACCAACGGTTTTTTATGAACCGTTGGTATAGAAGCGTTGGGAAAGGTCAGATTTCCAGTAGTGAAATGGAATACTCATAGGATGAAGAGATCATATTTAGTTTTTTCAATGTGATACAATTAGAATAACCTTTCTTCAATGTTTAATATGTCTCAAAATACGATTTCCCCACATATAATTAGGGAACGATAGGCTTCATGCATAGGAACAAATGATATAGGGGACAACACAGACATGGTCAGATCCAAAAGTATAGTTTTGTCCCATCATAATACATCTATGTAGCTGAGACCTCTATTAAAGAACTCCATCAATCCGAGAAAAAACATAGAGGTGTATCAAAACCATCCAGTTGTCATCCATGCCCAATTGTCTTGCCTGACCACCAAGAGGGGGTATGATTATCTTATCATCCCTAAAAAAGGGAAGATTAGCACCACACTTGCCACTCACGGGTGATGATATTGAAACATTTTCATAAGAACTAGTCCAATCTACCTCAAATTCCTCAGTTCCTAAGAGGAATTTATACGAGAAACACCACCTTAGGAAGCATAAAATTATGGCACAAAAGTATGAAATTGCGATATAACAGGTGATAGTTCCAGCAAAACTCTCAATCTTGGATTTGCTACATATTTCTAAAGAACTCATAGAGGAAATCAATAAAGCACTCCAAAACCTATAGGAATTTGAGACATAAGTCACTGTATTAGAGGTATATTGAATGTAGACCATGTCAGCAGAATTCCATGCACTGTCTCATTCATAGAGTATTACAATGAATAGGTCATCCAGGGAAACATCAAACCCCAATATGTTTTAAGGAGACTCAATAATGTTAACATCAAAAGGGTTTTCATTAACAATGGATTTTGGATCAATATCATCCTGATTAAAAACCTATGATGTTTGGGATGTAGCAAAGGGGATTTATCTCCCACAAAGTTGACCACTCAAGGTATGATAATCGTGTTCTGAGACCTCTCAAGAAGATCAAACTCAAAAATTAGTTTTGGTTGCTCATATATGAAGATGATTTTATGGTTATCTAGAGATACACCACATTCAATTTTCTTCTTGGAAGTCCCTAACTCCATATCCAAATAGAGGTACTGTCAAAATTCCATCAATGTCTGAAATGACCCATCGATATAAAGGTTGAAATACTACATGGTGATGGTTCACCCTAAGAGACATATGAAGCCACATATGCTGAAGCAAGTTTCTATAAAAATCTTGGCAAACAACTAATGTTGGATGATGATACGTAGGTTTTATCTCCTAATGGATTAGGGACAACCCCTAAAAATCCCAAGAGTATGATCGAACATGACTATGTGCTCACCATAAATCTATTTGAGGTAATAGACCTAGTCCCAGAGATTCATGATCTTCATGTACCTAGAGATAGTGTAAAAACAATCATCTCCAGAATCTCTCTTCAATGAATCTGGTGGAAGGGGATGATAATTCCTCTTCTTATAGCCTCCCTCACCCTGATAGTGACATTGATGCCCCCATATTTCCATGTTTGTCTAAAAATGTCTCTATAGACTCATAATTGGAGGAATATTGACATTACCTCAGGAATCCCCCTCCCGCATTCAAGGAAGGTATCTCCACCACCATAGATGATATCATAAAGATAAATCTAGGAATAAAAGAAGACCTGATGCCTAATATGATTAGTGCCTCCATGCCCCTCTAAGAGAAAGATAAGTATATCACATTTCTCAAGAATCATCAATATTTTTTATTGGAATTATACATACATTTCCAGATTGAATCCAAATGTGGATACACAATATATCGGTCTACTTGATGAGAAATTAGGCTTCAAATAAGAATCCAGGAAGATTCACCCCTCTCATGCCACCAAAATGGAGGCGGAATTTGAAAAATTGATCAAATGAAACTTTTTCTGAGAATTCAAATACCTGATATGGATTTCAAACACCATCCTGGTAAAAAATAATGGGTAGATTAGGGTATTCATTGATTTTAGAGACATTAGTTTCCACTACCTAAAGGTCAATTTCCCATTGTCGATCACAAAACTCTTGATCAATGCAACTGGTAGCTTTCAAGACCTTTTCTTCATGGATGGGTATTCAGGGTACCATTAAATAAAGATGTCCCCCAAATATGATGAACCCACTTACATCATATCACTTTAGGGGTTCTTCTGCTTCCATGTTATGCCATTTGGGTTAAAGAACACTGACTCCACATACCAATGTGACATACATCATCTATTTAATCCATTCCCGTTAAGGATATCTGAATGTTATGATGATGAACTAGTTCTAAAATTCCAAAAATGTTGTGATCACTTAATAGATCGTAAAATAGTATTCAACAATTTAAATCAACACTATTTGAAGATGAATCCACTAAAATTTTATTTTGGAGTAACATCGGGAAAGTTCCTTGGATTTTTGGTATGATATTAGGGCATCGAGGTCAACCTAGAGAATAATAATGTTATCTTAGCAATGTCACCCTCCAAAAATCTCAAAGTACTGAGGGGGGTCCAAGGGAACCTCACCTAAATTCGTTGATTCATAGCTAACCTGGCTAGAAAATATCTCCCCTTAACCAAAATAATGAAAAAGGGAATCACCTATCAATGGGATGATGACTTCTAAGAAATAATTTAAAGTACCAAGCAATATTTACTCTACCCACTAGTTATATGTCCACTAGTCTAAGGAATTAAACACATCATGTATGTGGATTCCATGGAACACTCACCAGGAACCCTCGTTGCATAGAAAAATGATGTAGGGAGTGAGAATAGTCTCTAATACCTCAAGAGAACAATGCTTGGTGCTAGGACTAGATACTTTGATGTCGAGAAGAACTTCCTTTCACTAATCTTTGTGGTGAAAAAATAAGAGGCATTACCTGTATAACCGTGAATTACATCTAGTCTCTCATATGTTTTCTAGGTTCTAGGCCCAATGGGCGATCATTATATAGGAATATGACATTCAGTTCATATCACAAAGTCAGTTAAATAGAAATTTCTAGCTAATTTCCTTGAAGCACATGCTTCCCTAGAAAATAAACCAGTGGAAACCAAGCATCAAAATGAGGAGTTTTTATATTCCCATGACACTCCAAAGTCATGGGAGATGTATTTTTATGGAACCTCCCGAAGTCCCATCAGAAAAATGATAAAGAAACTATAGTTTCACATAACCTACCTGAATATCATGGGGGATTCAGAACTAGTGATAAATAAACTAAATGGTGAATATACCATAAAAAAGGAAGAATTATCCACTCTCACTGGCTATATTAGGGGACTGATGTAATAATTACCTTTTGATCCCACATTGATTCATGTTCCCTGATCACATAATGCTCATGTCGACGTATTAGCTAATGCATCAATTTCCCTAGCTGACCCTGATCAGGAGGAAGAAATATTATGTACCACACATCAAATAATGGTCTCATCAATCATCATATGTGATATAGAAGAAATAATTCTAGTTAACACCACTCTAGAGCATGATGATCCAGTAACCACACCTAGACAGATGGATCCCATAATCAGTTATCTTTAAAATGGGACTCCCTTGATAGATCGAGCCGAAAGGGAGATGATTTGGCATCATGTAGTAAACCACACCTTATAGGATGTTCCAAATGAAAAAAAGTCCCTCTAAAAATGAGGATTTGATGAATCATCCTTAGATGCATAGAATAAGAAGTGATTTCTTCCATCATGGACGAATTCCATGAAGGATCTTGTGACACCGATCAATCTAGGACCATGCTCTCCCACCAAATCAGGATGTTGGGATATTACTAGAAATCCATGATATAAGAATGTGTGGAATACCCCATTAAATGTTATGTGTTCTACATCTATGAAAAATTCATCAATAAACCCCCAAAATTTCTATGTACAGGAAAATATTCAGGGCCATATTTCATTGGGAAATAGATATTGTGGGGCTAAATCCCCCTACCACAACCAATCAGTTAAAGAACATCCTTACTACTGCCAAATTATTCTAAAAATGTGATGAGGCAATACCCCTAAAAGAATTTAGGATGAAGAACATTATCAAATCCATAATGTGTCATATCATCACATGATTCTTGCTCCCTCAAACAATGTTGATGGACAATGACACCAAATCCTATTCTACAGAATTGAAGAAATTGTACCAAGAGTACAATATCAAGTCCAATAACACATCCCCTATCATGCAGTAGAAAATGGAAAGGTACATTCCTCAAATAAGAATCTATTAAATACACTCTAAAAGATAGTTAACAAGGACAAAAAGTCCTGGCTGAAAAAGATACATAATTTTTTATGGGCCTACCATGCCACCACGCATACTGCTACACAATAAACACCATACTCATTGATTTACAAGACTAAGGCAATGTTACCCTCATAGGTCTAGTTGTATTCCCTCTAAGTATCCATTTGTAGATATCTCTCAGATGATGATAAATCACAAAAGGGGGCGGATGAATTGGAGTGCCTCGATGAGAGAAGGTTGTGTACATTAGACAACTTGTAAGTCTATCAAAATCATATCTCATGAGCCTCTAATAAGAAGGTTTTAATCTATTAATTACTATAAGGAGAACTGGTGTTGGTTCTCAGGACCCTAATGATACCAAGGAAGAAACCTCCAAAACTAGAACCCAAGTGGGATGGACCTTATATCATACATAAGGTCTATTATAATGTATCCTAATAATTTTCCACCATGGATGGGGAGAGTATCACACCGCCCAATAAGGAGAGATTTCTAAAAAATATATTTTTCATTTATTTCATCAATTTCAAAATTCTAATAAAAAAATTTAAACTGGATGGTATAGAAAAGACCTAACAGCATGTCTTTAAACCTCACGGTACCCCCAAGTCCAGACAAAAAAACTTTAAAATACATGGTACCCCCAAATTCCTAACAACAAGACAGTAAACCGTATGGTATCCCATGTCCTTACTTAATGAAATTAAACTCCATGACCGAATTCTTCACCACATGACGTTAAACTACACGGTTCCCCATGAACTATGAATGGATTTATTCCTGTTATTATAGGATATATAATGATATACGAACCACTAGTTTTGGGCCTAACCACAGTATTCCTTTTCCTTCATCCTGGGTGATCCATGTCCTTTCCGCATGTTTTTAAAATAAATGGGTTTCTTAGAACTATGTATGGCTTCATTCTCCTTTTCAATGAGATATGTAGGGACACCTAGATCCCATATCTTGGTTCATCAACCACATGTTATAAAATATTATTATACTATCCTTAATTGCCTCTTCAAAATGAGATAAACCATTGTTATTACTTGTTTCTCACACTGATCATAGATCATGTGAGCTTAGAAAAAATGGTGAGGGCTTCCCCATATAAAGAAGGCATGAAAGCTTAAGATGGGTTCATTGGGGTCCTGAATGCAAGACTATAAATGGAATACCATGAGTCCTTGCTACATGATGTTAAACTGGATGATTGATTTCCCTTTCATGACATAGAAATGCACATTACTATAGACCTATCTTGAGATGACTATGGGTTATAGTGTTTGTCTCCAACCACACCTACATTCAAGAACTTTGTGTGACTTGATTCCTGACATCACAGGATACTTAGTGACACTTGACTCTTCAATCCAGGGTCTAGTCATGATAAATATTAAAATTTCCCCTCTATGTGTATATGATAGACTTGAACAAAAAATTCATTCTCCAAGACCTACCTAGGGATTGATTCTCATTCTCATGAGGTATGTAGTGATTCCCAAACATCCACCCTCAGGTCCAGCAACATCATTTTCATTCCTTCAGGATGGTTCATCTTCATCCTCACTGCATGAATTTAAACTAAATGGTATTTCAAGAACTTTTTATGGCTTTATTTATTTCACCAAATTATATTTAGTTCTGTCTAGATCTATAATATTGGGCACAATTACAATAATCAAAGGAAACAATTCACACCGCTATGTACATGTCATATCTATAGAGTGTTCCCCATTCAAGAACTATGTGTGGATTGATTCCAGTCATCAGAGGACATGTAGTGAAATATAGATCTCTAATCCTAGGTATAGCTACAATAATTGATAAAAAATGCACCCCAACTTCATAGGATCTGAGTCACTGAAGCTAATTTTTCCTTCATATGATCCATATCTACATACGTATTTCTTGTGTACATAATATGTCATGAAAAAATTTCCATGATGATTCCCACATCCTTACC
Source organism: Viscum album (assembly GCA_963277665.1). NCBI lineage: Eukaryota > Viridiplantae > Streptophyta > Magnoliopsida > Santalales > Viscaceae > Viscum > Viscum album. The sequence continues at coordinate 717,045 of OY728125.1, forward strand.
ACATGATGATAAATTGAATTGTGTATGTCCTTACCACATGAAATTAAATTTTATAGAAAACATCCCCAATACATGAAGATAAACTATGCAGGCCATCACCCATTTTTCATCCCCTATCAAGGGACCACCAGAGACTTACCCCGATCATTCGGAATATTAGGTTCTTTCATCATCATTTAAAATCGGCTTGATCCATTAACCACAACTCATGACTTGAGTTCCTAGGTTCATTATAACCTTCCAAGTCCCTTAGAAAGGATACCCATCTTCAAGGACCCTTTTCTTGACTATGAATGTATTCTTATGGATCATTCATATGCGCCTATGGATGTCAACAAAATTCATCACTGTTAAAAAAGGATTTATGATCCTTGTAAGCCCTAACATCAACGTGGAAGAACTAAACACATCAACAAGATCTAAACTACCCTCGATATGATTTTTCTATATCATTACTCATGACCTAGGGACCTCGATCCATGATTTATGAAATCTTCATCTCCTGCTCAGAATGATGATGGGGAACTCTTAACCCTTGGTACCCTAATTATGTTCTTATATATCATCCTCTATATTAGGTCCATAAATTTCATGACCTTTAACATTATGACCTTTGGTCAAATCTATACGATCGTAAACTCTAGCCTATAATTTTCCAAATTGCAAGACCTTAAATTGCTAGTAAAAGAGATATAAAACTTGTTATGCCAAAAACCCACAAAGGGTCATCTGAGAAATAAATAAAGTATTCTATTGTAATTAACACCATATAGCCTATGAAAAAGTCAAGATAAGCTCACCAATATAATGGGCTTCAAAAAAATAAAGTGCACCTTCCGTATTGGATATATATCCTACCCAATAAATCCTTCCGCAAATCAGGTGACCTCAAGATACATGGAACAAACTATCCATGAATAATGTCTTATTGGTGGGAATTCATCATAATTTCTCAAGAAGGAATATATTAGAATTTATATATTCAAACCTATACATTCATGTTTACTTGATATTATACAAATGATGGTTATCATTGGTGATTTATATAATATCAACACAACATAATGAAAATCATATCATGGATGGAAGGAAAACTGGACGACAACATGGAATGTTGAGGAAATTTAATTCAATGATAATGTGAAAATAAGGATTAATATACACATTTTGGAGTCTCTACAATAATCTAAATATATATATATATATATATATATCGAATTATGACAAGATTCGATCTGCTGAACTAGCCAAGTCGGCGTGGGCCTACCAGGAGGCATCGATTGAATGCTAGAGTGACGCTATACCCACATATTCCACTTCTACTCTATGATAGAGAGTGTTTACCAATGTAGTAAACTCTTCAACTATCTTTTGAGAATTTTTAAATGAAGATTATGTTATTGAATGGTCAGACCTCAGACTAGCTATGATTTCCTTTTGTCTTAATATTTGTGTGGTCCAGGTATCCATTAGAATTTACAGTCTAGATATAAATGGATGAACCTAATCCAATGTTTCTAACATAAATATAATCTACCTAGAAATAGGAACCTTGTATTTAAGATCCTATAAATCCATTTCATTTTCATCCAGATATTACAGAGTCAAAATGATTTTCTTCATGATTTCATATAGAGTTTGTCGATCAAAACCACCTTCCCGAAGTCATAAAAGAACTTTTGAAGGAATTCCTCTTGGTCACGGAATATATTAAAATGGTTTTATTAATTAAGGAATGAATCTATTTCTAGATCATCCTACATTGTGTTTGAAACTCTGTGATTGATGGATCAGGTGCAGCATGGGGAAGAATAACGAGTTGAGCCGATGAGGAAGCATGAGATGAAGCCTCATACACTCTTATCTCGATAGGTGTATCATCTATATCCTATTATGGATGAACAAATTATTCAATAAATTATGTTTTACTATTAGGGTAGTAATCACTAGAATGAGGTCACTTCCTTGATGTCTCACCCAGAACATCGATCAACTCCATCGTCACCACTGATAATGGGGTTGGTGAGGCAAAAGGAATGTCCACATGGTAAGAAAAACTATCATAGAACACCATTGGTATAATATCCTACCCAATCATGGGAATAATCTTGGGTATGGAAGATGGGAGCATTAGTAGGTGGAAATATGATCTTAGCCTCAGTATCTTCACATGCCAGCATTATATTGGCTCAGTACATCCTTAACCTTGAAATGGATTAGAAACATGGTTAGAAACCCTTATATATTCATAAGTATGGGGTGTGATAAGGAATTAGGGATCTTAGTGGAATTATAATATTCATAACAATAGAAATGATCCCCTATCCATCCAAAAAAAATGGAGAGGACCGTTGATCTTATAAGGGGTGATGCCTTGTTGAATATATACTAGGATTTCATAGAAGCATGAAAGGAATATAACTACCAAATTGAAGCATTGTTCTTCCTCAAGTTATGCCTCCATCACCAACGTGTGGACACATATCCCTAAATGTGCATCACCATCTGATATAATCCATCCATTCCAAAACATGTCCATATAGATTGTCTGCCTAAGGCTTGGGGATATCATCAAGTTCACTCAGTAGCCCCATGAGGTATAGTCCCTAGCTTCCAAGATAGCCCAATACGAGCCAGTACTTTTGTGAAACAGCTGAGAAGGACACCGATGAGGGAGGATGGGAGTAGGCCTGACCTCGTTGTAGTAAAAAAATATTGATCCAATCCATGAAAGAAATAATATAGTAAATTTTCATCTCTTTTCTCAATTTCTTCATTTTATGGTAATAATTTACTTCACAATAATTGCAGTATCCAATGGATCATTCCAAACATCTGCAGTATGGAGGAACTCATCATAAATCTCTTCGAGATGGGGAATTCCACCCAGCTGATAGATATCCCAAAGGTTAATTCCCAATTCACCATGGTATAAATAGAATGTGTTAGTACGATGGAACCAACATATAATCATTTATTGAAGGATATTAGGATGGTGGTAGATGATGAATTGGGATATCAATGTGACTTCAGAAAGATAAACTATGTATTACTGGTCAGCAAAATCTATGCAACTTTTCCTAACCCAAAAGGTCCATGCCCATTCTTTAGAAAAATCACTACTAGGTTGGAGATCCCATTTCAAGCTCCTTACAATGCCATGAATTTTTTTAGAAGAGGAGAATATACATGAATAGTCTTGAGTGATAGGATGGTAAGAAAAATCACAGTCGTCCAAGCCAAAAGGAGAGTTTTCCAACATATATGTCAAACCCTGAGGTTGAACTTCGACCAAATGGATTTCGTTGATAATTTCTATTAGAGTGGATTGAGAAATATTTTACACCCATCAATATAGTAGATAAAGTTCAATGGAGGGATTATAATGTCATCCATCAAAACTGAACCTATATAGGGAAAGACGGTGAGATATAGGACAATCATGAAGCTCATATGAGAGGAACCTCTTTAGAATCTCGTTAATAGAATACACTTGATATTGGGTGTCTACATTGTAATTTTCAACAATCATGGACCTTTGATTGGCCATAGTTGAGGATAATCGAAGATAATAAGAAGCAATATAAATAGGAGTAAGTGGCATATATCTGATAGATAAAATAAAATCTTCGGAATGTGAAGGAATAATAAATTGGTAACATCATGCGCATCGCATGAATCAACGAGGGATTTGTGAATCGCATGCGCATTTTATGATTTCATGACTCCTGAATATCTCATGGGTTTCATAACCCTATGGGGAATCTCAAAATAGTACGATTCCTTGGGGACTCATGATCATGTGTCCTAGATATGGTCATGTGAGTCGCATGATAATATCATGATCACATGATCGAGTCAGCAGACCCCTCAAATCCCTAGATACAATCACAATCCTCATATAAAAAGTTCAAAAAATTACCAAAATGAATTTTACAACCAGTTTGAATGGGAACCTAAGCAAGTGTAGTCCTATAGAACATTCCTCACCAAAGAAGGGCTCATGGTAGGGTCTCGTGATTGGGTCTTGTGGAATGACCCTATGATGAGTGCATGCGAATGAAGAAAGGTGATAGAACTCTGAGGGATGACTATATAGTGAAATTAATGGATCTATACCCCTATTTATAGGGAATCTCATGGAATACCTAGAATCTCCCAGTATACCATGCATCACCCGAGACACTATTTGATGAAAATACGAAAGACTTGGGTTGGAATTTACTTTCCTTAGGACTGAGCCTTTTTCCCCATGGATGTCACTCTAAATGTAGGGAATTTTTTGATTCCCACCAAATTCACATAATAAAATTCACCATGGAAGAAATAAATGGATATGGTTTTTATTTTACCCAAGAACGAAAAGGAAGGAGGGTGTGGATGAAGCTTGCGGATCGAGTACGCCTCTAAGAAACACAAGACCGTGTGGTCATCATAAGGTCCCATGAAGGAACCATATGTAGTCTATAGCCTAAAAAGGATCCCACATAGTCCATTTGATAAGACCTTATTATTTTTTCGAAGGAACCTCAAACAACTAGTGGTCATGTGGAAGAAACCCGATGATCTCCCCCAATTCAAAAAAATTTTCAGCCGACGACCGCCTAACAACCCATCCAAAAGTCCTTAAAAAAGATGATGAAAATGTCAAAAATGTAGATTCCTCTTGCTATCATAAATCTCACATGATATATCATCGATGGATAGAATGTTTTTACTCAAAAACATTTAATGAAACTCACAATATACTATAGATTTTGTAGAATAAAACAAATGAAATAAAAATGGAGTATGCGGTAGCCACTCGCAGTCGTAAATGTCATGAGATTCACCCCTGGTGATCCAAAATACACCATGATACCCCAATGACACGTCCGCCTCATCTCACAAAATACCACTAACATGTCATCATCATCACATGAAGATCCTCAGGTATATTCCAGTGACAACGCACTCCCCTTATGGCTCCCTAAGGACAAATAGATGGCATTTTCCATGAAATTATAACACATCTTCACAAGACCTTTATTGGTCATGATATGCATCATAAGAGGTTGAGTATTTTTCTTTGAAATTACTCATGCAATATCGCATGACTTTCAAACTTTTTAAAATAAAAAAAGGAAATAAAAAGGGGAGGATGTGGGAGCCTCTCACAGACCTAAAATGTAACACCCTGCGTTTTTAATGACTTTTATTTTTTTTGAATAAGTAAAACATTCATTTCACATGACACAGTCATGGAATACTTTACATGACACCAACTTGTCATACTTTATACTTAACATTTACTCGGCATTTGTTACACGCAACACCGACTTGGCATACCTTACATGTAACAACGATGTTTCTACGAAACATCCTTTTATTTTTATAAATATTTAAATATGATAATTATAACCTAGACGTAAAAATTAGTTATATTAATAGTAATAAATAATTTTCAAATGTTTTTTATATTTTTTTATATAAATAAAACATATTATAATGAAATATATGATTTTTGGTAAATTCCTTTTAGGTTTAAAAGTACTACTTTCTCGAATGAACTGCTTTTAATGTCCTTCTATAATAAAATTAATTTTAGAAATATTTACAAGAAAAATTTGATAAAATAAACCTAATTTTTTAATTTAGAATGTATAAATTATCTTAGGGGTAATTTTTGGTATTTTTCTGAGAAACATCATTTTTTTATGAATAGTGAAAAATACTGCTTTTCATTTAAATAATTATTAATGTTAAATTATAAATTAAAAATTTTAAGGTAAAATTATATCAATTATAAATCTATTAATACAATTTAGGCCATTAGAATTAATTTTACTTTGAAATTGAATATAAAAACTTAACAAACTTTTGAACTTTTTTCTAGTTTAAAGACCCGTAAATTTGTCCCGTCTGTAGGATTGGCATTAATCTTAATTTTTATACTTATGTGAAATGAATTTTTAAAAACTTACATATATAATTTTAGTCAGTATAATATTCAGACTCTAATTATATAATGTTGATTTTTTACCAAGGTGATTAGTAAAAGTGATTAAAATTAATCACAGTGATTAAGGTCAAATTAAGCTTAATTAGGGACTAAAACTTAATCTCAGGGGTCCAAATTACTATACACTTGTCCAAAAACCATTTTATAGAAATTATTCAGCTAAAAATCTTATATTATTTATTTATTTTGGTTTTTATTACTTTTTATAGGTAGGAACATGTGTGCACCTAAGTTGTTTTCAAAAAATTCAAAGTCAATCCTTTTCCTACCCTACAAAAGGCCACCACCTGTAACATCCCAAGGTTTTCTAAAAATAAATTGAAAATGCTTGAAATTTTGTTTAAGGTATATATTTATAAGTATCCTTTAAACATAATTTTATTTCTTCTATGTTTTGAATTTCAAGAAACTGCCATCTACAATTGTGTTCAGTATGTTATTTAGAGTCTGATGGAACAAACTTGTTTTTTTTGGTGAATAGTAACATGCCCTTATGAATAGTAATATGAATAGTAATATGAATAGTAATATGACCTCATGAATAGTAAATAATATTATTATTTTATTTTCCCATGGCAATAGGATAATGGGATCTTAATTAATTTTCCAATGTCACATAAAACTAATTGCACTTCAATTTTGTTATTTTTCGAATTAACTGTGACCTTATTTTAAAATTAAATTAATAATATTTAGAAAATTATTTTTGAAAAATGGAGTTCATTTTTGAATTCTACATGTCGAAAAATGGTTGGGGTAAATTTTTGGTATTTTTCTGAAACTCTTGAATTTTCGGTGAATAGTGAAATACGGTAAAATACCGTATAATCAATTTATCAGTAAAAATGCACTATTTATGACATCATAAGTGATGCAAGGCCACTTGCTTCGAAATCACATGATATTTTCACTAATTAAGGCCACTTGATTTGAGATTATTCATAGTCTTGATAAAAATATTATAATAATAATTAAAATAATCTAAAATACCTCCCCTCCTCCACTATAAATACCACCCTCACTCCCCTCTTCCTCCCACACCTCTCAAGCCTTGAGCATTGTCTAATTTCTGCCAAATTCCCTCCTCAATCTTCTTCCCCACGTCCTAGAGCTGCTGGTCTCACCAAAAGACCAAAATCAAAGCCCTTAAGAAGGATCTCAAGGAGAAGAGATCAAGAGGTAAACATCCTCTTTCATTTTCATTCTTTCCATCCATTTTATGTTATTCTCTTCCTTTCCCTTTGTCTTTTGTTGGGATATTTCATTAAATATTTTCCCTTACAGTCCAAATTTTGTATTATTGATGAGATATTCCATTCCTCTCATCAATCTTGTTTTTATGAAATTTTTAGAGGCGCCGTTAGGCTGCCGAATTTTTTGTAAGAAATTTCTCATGTTTTCATTATTTCATGATTCCTTCCACTTCTTTCTTCACCCCCTCTTATCCAAGAGGCATGAAATCTCCAGAATCATGTATATTCTGGATTTTTTCATGTTTATGGAAAATTACAAATCATTATTTCTCTCCTCTCTCACTTATTTAAAGAATCAAGAAACATTGTCCATTTGTGTCGAATTACCGATATCGTGGACGATGTATTTTCAATTTCCATTAATTATTTCAAGTCTGGTCATGAAACCATTTATATGGTTGAACCAGGTTATAATATATGTTTTATGAATCATATAAGGTTCTGTAATTCTTTTGTACTCATGATTCAAACTTATAAGACTAAATGAAATTGTAATTATCAAAGAACCACTTAAATTATCTAAACGAACATAATTAATGTTTTAACTTATAAATCATCATCATATAAAGCACCAAAGTGATGAATGGTATAATTTATGGTACTGGAGTTATGTAACTAATACTCCATTCCAATTCTGGAGTTTCACTTCCAATCAACAAGAACGATTCTTCATGAACCGATCGTGAAAATCACAAAAGACCTCACCCAAAATAATGCAAGGAACAAAATACTAACAAATAAGGGGTGAAATGAGGTTATGAAATGACCATATAAGATGTTATAAACATGAACACGTTTCTTTAAAATCCTATTAACACTCCTTTAACCATTATACAGGAGGTTCCAACAATTTTGAAGTAGGACAAGCCTAAGGTAAGGGAATTCTTAACCCGATTTCCATTCTTTGGGTTAACCTTCTACTTTATAATTTATGTGCTATTTAAATTGTTTGTGTGATGGGTTCTGTTTATATTATGTTTAATTATGTGTATTTACAGAGTATATACATATTCCATCCACTCAATTAAGTATCACTTCAAGTATATGATGTTTATAAGGGACTTTTCTTCTAAAATCCTCTTTTAAAATTCTGTTTTATAATATTCAAAGGCAATGTTTTTATGCTATTATTTATGTTGAATGATTATGTTTTGGATATTGGGCATTGTTTATGATGAAGGGTGGGACCTATATTTTCCTCCAATGCATTGGGTATGAGTAAGTTGGAGGTCGGCCGTATGGTTACTCCAAGTGTAACTGTGATGGTTACACAAAGTAAGGTAGCCGTGAGGGTTACAAATTTTAAGGTAGCCAAGATGGTTACAAGATTATGTAAGTAATGCCCCAATATACCTTTATGATTATAATTATGTTTGTATGGATCTTGTGTAAATCTCATGTTACGCTAAGTAAGATTTTATGGGTGTAAATCATGTATTTTGAAAATGTTTCCATATGTCTTGTGTATTCATGGACTAATGAGATTTTTTCCTTCTTTTTCATACCTTACTGAGCTTTTGTGCTCATCCCAAGTTTTTAAATGATTTTTCACAGGTTAATGGATGAATAATACAAGGAAGGAAGACATGTTAAATGTTGAAGAATTGTCAAGGAGTCTTGTTTTATGTTTTAATGTTTTATATTCTGAGGAAAATGGAAACTGATTTTATGGTATCCACTATGTAACAATGTGTAATGTTATGAATATTTTGTCTTAATTCTCTAAAGATCTAAACTTGAAAAGATCCTCAATGTAAAATGAAGTGTTTTCTTGAATAAATTCAAGATTATGTATGAAATAAGTGTGGGTCCTTACAGTTGGTATCAGAGGATGGTTTAGATAACTTTAGGGGTTAAGGTGATGCTAATAGAATACCATAACTAATTCTCACCCTATGTTTAATTTGTTATAGCATTTAAAGATTACCATGTTGCTTCATCTAAGAAATGTTTGTTTAGAATGGTTGTCCGCAGAAGGAACATGGATGCTGAAGAGGATAGGCACCGACAGAATGACATCCTTCCTGATCAACAGCCTGGAATGGTAGGGATTGGAACCGAGCAGTTTGTGACAGTAATGGCTCAGCTAACACAGGCAATAAATGGTGGTGGCATCCATGCAAGAGGACAAATAGATGTACCCCAACGGAACATGACAGTGGTGGAACATTTTATGAGACAACATCCTCCTGCATTCAGTGGATCTTCTGACCCAGTGGCAGCAGAAGGATGGATTAAGGCCCTTGAAAAGATATTTGATGTTATGGGATGTTCAGACAATCAAAAGGTAAGTCTTGCCATTTATCGTTTTGAAGGGGAAGCTGATCAGTGGTGTTCAATGGTAAGGAATATCAGGGGTAGAGAAGATTTTGATGCCTTAGTATGGGATGAATTTAAAAGTCTTTTTCTTGAAAAATATTTTCCTAAGGTGGTGCGACTTAGAATGGAGAAAAAATTCCTTGAACTGAAACAAAAGGAGGAAGATTCAGTGGCTATGTATGAGGCGAACTTCACCCGACTGGCGAGGTATGCTCCGAATCTTATTCTGGATCTCGATAGAAAAATCAACCGCTTTTACTCAGGATTGAAGCCAAGGTATCGAAGGGCGTTGGCCTCCCGTGAATTCAAAAGTTATGAGAAACGTGTCCGATGTGCTGAGAGGGTAGAGATGGAGTTTGCTGACGATCACATGCAATTTGGAAACAAAGAGAAGAAGAGGTCAAATTGGAAAGCAATGGGTAAGAATCAACCAATGAAATCTGATGGTAAGAAAATACAGTTTCCAGTTTGTGAAAAGTGTGGCAAGAAGCACCCTGGGGAATGTCTTATCAAAACTGGGAAGTGTTTTAAATGTGGTAAGTTTGGACATATGGCCCGAGATTGCAATGAAAATGATCCAAAGACTAATCCTGATAAGCAAACTATAAAGTGTTTTAAATGTGGTGAGATGGGTCACTATGCAAATGCCTGTCCAAAGAGGGGTCCAAATGATGCAAAGAAGCCAGACTACAAGCAGAAAGGTGTAGTGAGATCCTTTGCGACTACGTCAGCAGATGTTGGGCCATCCAATGAAGTTGTATCAGGTACTTTGTTTGTTCACTCAGATTTTGCTAAAGTTTTGTTTGATATGGGGTCTACACATTCCTTCATCTCTGAGAAATTTTCTAGTAAATTGGAAATATCACCTCAACAAATGATACCCGAACTTGTTGTTAAAACACCAGGGGGAAGTGTTATAGCAAAGAGGAATTATAAGAATATTTCTATTGTGGTATGTGGAAAGACTTTACCTGCAAACCTTGTTGTTTTACCCTTAGTCGAGTTTGAAGTTATTCTGGGGATGGACTGGCTTTCTGGTTATCATGCTAAGATTGACTGTAGAGCTAAAGAAGTTGTTTTTCAGAAAGAGTTTCAGTTTGTATACAAGAATAAACCCATACAATTGATAACATATCAAGAAGCTGAGAAACTACTGAAAGATGGAAATGAAAGTTATCTGGCTCATATTGTTGAAAACAAGGGAACTATTCAAATCAATGATGTGCCAGTGGTAAATGAATACCTTGATGTTTTTCCTGAGGAGTTACCCAGTGTCATACCTAAACGAGAAGTTGAATTCACAATTGACTTAGTTCCTGATGCTAAGCCAATTTCAAAACCCCCATATCGTATGGCTCCAATAGAACTTCTTGAATTGAAAAATCAGTTGCAGGATTTGCTTGTCAAAGGCTTCATTCGTCCCAGTACTTCACCATGGGGAGCCCCTGTTTTGTTTGTTAAAAAGAAAGATGGTTCCATGAGACTTTGCATTGATTATAGAGCTTTGAATAACATCACTGTTAAAAACAAGTATCCTTTGCCTCATATTGATGACTTGTTTGATCAGCTCCAGGGAGCTCAGTACTTTTCCAAGATTGACTTGAGATCCGGATACCATCAGCTGAAGGTGAAGGAGGATGACATCCCGAAAACAGCCTTTCGTACTAGATATGGGCATTATGAATTTGTTGTTATGCCATTTGGGTTAACTAATGCACCTGCTGTATTCATGAATCTTATGAATAGAGTATTTCATGAGTTCTTGGATAAGTTTGTGGTGGTATTTATTGATGACATTCTGGTTTTTTCTAAAAATAAAGAGGAGCATGAAAAACATCTAAGGGTTGTTTTAAAAACTTTAAAAGAAAAGAAACTATATGGAAAATTCAGCAAGTGTGATTTTTGGTTGCAACAGATTTCTTTTCTTGGGCACATTGTAAATAAGGATGGAATAACAGTTGATCCTGCCAAAACAAAAGTAGTTGATGAATGGACAAGACCCACAAATGTTACAGAGATTCGTAGTTTTCTGGGCTTAGCAAGTTATTACCGACGCTTTGTTAAGAACTTTGCACGGTTATCTAGCCCAATAACTAAGTTAACACGGAAAGGGGTTAAATTTGTTTGGACAGAGGAATGTGATGTTTGTTTTCAGGAACTAAAGAAGAGATTGGTGAATGCTCCAGTTTTGGCCTTACCATCCCGGAATGGTGAGTTTGTCATCTATAGTGATGCTTCTTTGAAGGGACTTGGTTGTGTTTTGATGCAGAATGATCAGGTAATTGCCTATGCCTTGAGACAACTTAAACCTCATGAGCTGAATTATCCCACACATGATTTGGAATTGGCAGCTGTGGTTTTTTCTTTGAAAATATGGAGGCATCATCTATACGGAACCAAATTCCAAATATATACTGACCATAAAAGTCTTAAGTATATATTCACTCAGAAGGAATTAAACATGAGGCAGAGAAGATGGATAGAACTGATAAAGGATTATGACTGCACGATTAATTACCATCCTGGAAAAGCAAACAAAGTAGCGGATGCCTTAAGTCGGAAAAATCATGCATCATTAACCATGCTACGTTTGGAACGTGATCCCTTGATTAATGATTTGATAAATTTTGGCTTGGAAGTTGTTGGTGCAGGGAATATATCTGTTTTGTTTCAGGTTTCAGTGTAGTCTTCGTTGTCAGACAGAATTATGAAAGCGCAGAGGGAAGACTGTGAGCTACAAAAAAAGGTAGAATTGGTTAAAATGGGTAAGTTTCCAGAATTTAATCTTGATAAATATTGTGTTTTAAGGTTTGGAAAAAGGTTGTGTGTGCCTTGTGATTCCCAGTTGAAGAAAGAATTGTTGTGTGAAGCTCATAGTTCTCCATTTTCTGTTCATCCTGGAAGTACTAAGATGTACAGAGACCTTCGAGAGTATTACTGGTGGAATGGGATGAAAAGAGATATTGCTGATTTTACAATGAAATGTTTGACATGTCAGCAGGTTAAAGCAGAGCGACAGTTACCGAAGGGGATGCTTCAGCCTTTGTCGGTGCCAGAATGGAAATGGGAGAATATATCCATGGATTTTGTGGTGGGACTACCAAAGACTTCTCGAGGTAACAATGCGATATGGGTTATTGTTGATCAGCTAACAAAGTCTGCTCATTTTCTTTCTATTCGAGATACAATGACATTAGATGAGCTTTCTCGATTGTACCTCAAAGAGATTGTCAGGTTACATGGAGTTCCTCTTTCCATTGTGTCTGACAGAGATCCCAGGTTCACTTCTAAATTTTGGAAGGGACTTCAGAAGTCTTTGGGCACAGAGTTGAATTTCAGTACAGCTTTTCATCCTCAATCAGATGGGCAGTCAGAGCGAACGATTCAAACTTTGGAGGATATGCTTCGAGCTTGTTCAATGGACTATCAGGGAAGTTGGGATCAGCATCTTTCATTAGTTGAGTTTTCTTTTAATAACAGTTTCCATTCCAGTATTCAGATGGCACCTTTTGAGGCCTTGTATGGAAAGCGGTGTCGGACTCCTGCGTTTTGGGATGAAGTCGGTGAAAGAAAGTTGATGGGGCCAGAATTAGTAGAAGAAGTGGCTGAGAAAGTGAGGATGATCCAGCAACACATGAGGATAGCTCAAAGCAGGCAGAAAAGTTATGCAGATAACAGAAGGAAAGACTTCTCTTTCAAGGTAGGTGACCATGTTTTCCTTAAAATATCTCCTTGGAAAAGTGTGATGCGTTTCGGTAAGAAAGGGAAACTAAGTCCACGGTTCATCGGTCCTTTTGAAATCTTGGATAAAGTTGGAACAGTTGCGTACCGCGTAGCTTTGCCTCCGAGCTTGTTTCAGGTACACAATGTTTTTCATGTTTCGATGTTGAGAAAGTATGTTCCAGATTCATCACATGTCTTGAGGCCGGAAGAAGTTCAGCTAGCAGAGAACCTTTCATATGAAGAAAAACCGGTTCAGATTCTTGATCGAAGAGAACAGGTATTGCGGAATAAGGTAATCCACCAGGTAAAGGTTTTGTGGAGAAACCACATGGTTGAAGAAGCAACATGGGAGTCTGAAAATGCTATGAGGGAAAAATACCCTCAGTTGTTTAATAAGTAAATAAAATTGTGAGGACGCAATTTCAAGAAGGTGGGGATAATGTAACATCCCAAGGTTTTCTAAAAATAAATTGAAAATGCTTGAAATTTTGTTTAAGGTATATATTTATAAGTATCCTTTAAACATAATTTTATTTCTTCTATGTTTTGAATTTCAAGAAACTGCCATCTACAATTGTGTTCAGTATGTTATTTAGAGTCTGATGGAACAAACTTGTTTTTTTGGTGAATAGTAACATGCCCTTATGAATAGTAATATGAATAGTAATATGAATAGTAATATGACCTCATGAATAGTAAATAATATTATTATTTTATTTTCCCATGGCAATAGGATAATGGGATCTTAATTAATTTTCCAATGTCACATAAAACTAATTGCACTTCAATTTTGTTATTTTTCGAATTAACTGTGACCTTATTTTAAAATTAAATTAATAATATTTAGAAAATTATTTTTGAAAAATGGAGTTCATTTTTGAATTCTACGCGTCGAAAAATGGTTGGGGTAAATTTTTGGTATTTTTCTGAAACTCTTGAATTTTCGGTGAATAGTGAAATACGGTAAAATACCGTATAATCAATTTATCAGTAAAAATGCACTATTTATGACATCATAAGTGATGCAAGGCCACTTGATTCGAAATCACATGATATTTTCACTAATTAAGGACACTTGATTTGAGATTATTCATAGTCTTGATAAAAATATTATAATAATAATTAAAATAATCTAAAATACCTCCCCTCCTCCACTATAAATACCACCCTCACTCCCCTCTTCCTCCCACACCTCTCAAGCCTTGAGAATTGTCTAATTTCTGCCAAATTCCCTCCTCAATCTTCTTCCCCACGTCCTAGAGCTGCTGGTCTCACCAAAAGACCAAAATCAAAGCCCTTAAGAAGGATCTCAAGGAGAAGAGATCAAGAGGTAAACATCCTCTTTCATTTTCATTCTTTCCATCCATTTTATGTTATTCTCTTCCTTTCCCTTTGTCTTTTGTTGGGATATTTCATTAAATATTTTCCCTTACAGTCCAAATTTTGTATGATTGATGAGATATTCCATTCCTCTCATCAATCTTGTTTTTATGAAATTTTTAGAGGCGCCGTTAGGCTGCCGAATTTTTTGTAAGAAATTTCTCATGTTTTCTTTATTTCATGATTCCTTCCACTTCTTTCTTCACCCCCTCTTATCCAAGAGGCATGAAATCTCCAGAATCATGTATATTCTGGATGTTTTCATGTTTATGGAAAATTACAAATCATTATTTCTCTCCTCTCTCACTTATTTAAAGAATCAAGAAACATTGTCCATTTGTGTCGAATTACCGATATCGTGGACGATGTATTTTCAATTTCCATTAATTATTTCAAGTCTGGTCATGAAACCATTTATATGGTTGAACCAGGTTATAATATATGTTTTATGAATCATATAAGGTTCTGTAATTCTTTTGTACTCATGATTCAAACTTATAAGACTAAATGAAATTGTAATTATCAAAGAACCACTTAAATTATCTAAACGAACATAATTAATGTTTTAACTTATAAATCATCATCATATAAAGCACCAAAGTGATGAATGGTATAATTTATGGTACTGGAGTTATGTAACTAATACTCCATTCCAATTCTGGAGTTTCACTTCCAATCAACAAGAACGATTCTTCATGAACCGATCGTGAAAATCACAAAAGACCTCACCCAAAATAATGCAAGGAACAAAATACTAACAAATAAGGGGTGAAATGAGGTTATGAAATGACCATATAAGATGTTATAAACATGAAAACGTTTCTTTAAAATCCTATTAACACTCCTTTAACCATTATACAGGAGGTTCAAACAATTTTGAAGTAGGACAAGCCTAAGGTAAGGGAATTCTTAACCCGATTTCCATTCTTTGGGTTAACATTCTACTTTATAATTTATGTGCTATTTAAATTGTTTGTGTGATGGGTTCTGTTTATATTATGTTTAATTATGTGTATTTATAGAGTATATACATATTCCATCCACTCAATTAAGTATCACTTCAAGTATATGATGTTTATAAGGGACTTTTCTTCTAAAATCCTCTTTTAAAATTCTGTTTTATAAGATTCAAAGGCAATGTTTTTATGCTATTATTTATGTTGAATGATTATGTTTTGGCTATTGGGCATTGTTTATGATGAAGGGTGGGACCTATATTTCCCTCCAATGCATTGGGTATGAGTAAGTTGGAGGTCGGCCGTATGGTTACTCCAAGTGTAACTGTGATGGTTACACAAAGTAAGGTAGCCGTGAGGGTTACAAATTTTAAGGTAGCCAAGATGGTTACAAGATTATCTAAGTAATGCCCCAATATACCTTTATAATTATAATTATGTTTGTATGGATCTTGTGTAAATCTCATGTTACGCTAAGTAAGATTTTATGAGTGTAAATCATGTATTTTGAAAATGTTTCCATATGTCTTGTGTATTCATGGACTAATGAGATTTTTTTCCTTCTTTTTCATACCTTACTGAGCTTTTGTGCTCATCCCAAGTTTTTAAATGATTTTTCACAGGTTAATGGATGAATAATACAAGGAAGGAAGACATGTTAAATGTTGAAGAATTGTCAAGGAGTCTTGTTTTATGTTTTAATGTTTTATATTCTGAGGAAAATGGAAACTGATTTTATGGTATCCACTATGTAACAATGTGTAATGTTATGAATATTTTGTCTTAATTCTCTAAAGCTCTAAACTTGAAAAGATCCTCAATGTAAAATGAAGTGTTTTCTTGAATAAATTCAAGATTATGTATGAAATAAGTGCGGGTCCTTACACCACCTCTCCCACTTACTCACACCTCTAAAACCTATTATGTTTGGTAAATATATAAAAAATGAACTTCCCATAAATCCTATCTTCCTCTTATAATACTTACCTTGGGTAGAAGGAAATCCAAAGAAGCCTTTTGGCACAAACCAAAAGGAGTCACTTGATTAAGAGGTATCATCTTCTCTTAAGTCCTTTCTTTTATTTTATTTTACAGCCCCTCCACTTTATTTTTTACATTATTTTATAACAAAAAAAATTATCATAAATACAGTAGTATGTTTTTGTGACAAGTTTCCAACATACAATTACACACACTTCCATCTAATGGATAATGAACATACTATTTTTGTGTACGACGAACTACCACCTCACAAAACAATGATTGTTAAATTTTCCTTACCTCATATCATAGTGTACATTATGATGCACACTAGGTTTATATATGTTAAATATTATATTTATTATTTCTTTAAGATTATCTATTCCTTTTACAACACATATGTTTTTTACTTTCCATTTGATGTAAATACGATAATTTTGTTTGAGGGAGTGTGGACTACCACCCCCTCATAGCAATATAATTCATTAATACAATACATGGATTGTATTAAGGATGGTTTTAGTGAATCTATAAGACATATATAATATCTTAAATCTAATTTAATGATGATATAAACATATATATATATATATATATTTCTTTTAATTTCTTTTTTTCAACATGACAATTAAACTGAAATAGCGTTCATACGTATGTACGACCTACCGTCTCCATGAACAGTGTATTCCGTTTTATAATTATATATTATATATATTATTATAATACACACATAATTATTATAAATTATATTAATATCATTTTTTAAATTCATTAAATCATGTAATAAATTATAAATACCAAATATATAACAAGTTAAGACACGCGAGAAGAATAAAGTGAATATTACCCAGAGTGAATCCTTAACATAAGATTGTTAACAAGTGGGTAATATAATGTCATAATAAAACCATATATTTAATAATATTATTATTTAAAATATTTATAATAAATTTATATTTATTATATAGGTGGTTTGAATGAGTACAAAGAGAGTTAAGACACAAAGTAAGGGGATTCCATCTCACCTTCTATTTCCATGAGATGCATGTTATGTTCGCTACTCCTTCCTTTTTTGTGGTATATGTACTGAACATGATTGAATTATATGTATTTTATACATAAATTTATAGGTATTAACATATAAATTTTATTATCTTGCTTTCATGGATTCAAAGTTTCAAAAGTTTATAAATCGGTAAAATAGTTTTCTCTCAATTTTCATTTTTCGAGACCAATGTTTTGTTATGCACCTAAACTCCTTTTCAAGGTGTATATAATCCATTTTACATGTTATATAATGAATTTAATTATTTTAATGATATTTTAAGCTTCATTTAATTTATTTTTATTAAATGTAGATTATGATCCCATGTTACTAAGTTATAAGAGCTTATTGAAACAATCTCATCTCTTTTCAAGATTGTTTATGATTATGTTTCCTATGATGAAGTCTTATGATACATCTCTCAAGAAAACTCATGAGTTTTCTTATCATCTATTTGTTCAAGATATATCCATGTATTAGTACCTGTATTACACTCTTTGGTATATAATATAACATTGTTAAGTGAAATCTGGCAGTCTCTCTCTCCGGTCAGAAATCTATTGTATTCAAAAAACATGTTTTCAAAAAATGTTTTCAGAAATGTTTTGAAAAATGTTATAAAATGGCCTTTGAAGAAAATTTTAAAGGAAAAATGATTTTAAAAACGTTTTATTCCTATCAATTCTTCCTTTTTAAGTTTTCAAAGATATCTTAAAATAAACAAGTTTTCAAAAAGGTTTTGTTTTTTAAAATAATTTTCAATACAGAAAGGTTATTTTCTTCCGGAAATGTTTTTAAAATGTCTTTCAAAATTATTTTACATATAATATAACATCAATTGGTATTAATAATCCCTTTATAAATAAATTATTAAATGTTTCCATTCATATTTTTTCTCTAAATGGATTATATTTTTATGGAATGATGTTTATGAAACTCGTTTCTCTTTCCTGGGTTATATGATTTTGAAACCTGTTTCTCTTATATGGGTTATATGATTTTGAAATCCATTTATTTTCATGGGTTATGTTCAAGATAAAATTATTATGAAGGATTTATCTTTACACAGGTCATGATATGATTAAATTTTTATAATATCCATCTAATTTCATGGGTTATGATATAGTTATTTATGATCTTAGGGAACATGTATGTATGATTTCACTATGAGATTGGTGGGAACTATATCTCCATACATTACATTAGGTAAAGATTTATATCTCATGATATTTATATGGATGGAATGAGAAATGAAAAAAATTCAGTATTACAGGGTTGTAATGGGAAATTAAATTGGTTTAGTAATATAGGGCTGGAACAAGGGGTGAACTCAGTTTTGTAATATAGGGCTGGAATGGGGTGTGAAACATGTTCAATAAAGGAATTTGTCCACTAAGATGTTCAAGTCGGAAAAGCCTTGTCTATTATGGAAATAATTATAGGTTATTATGTGTCTTCCACAATTATATTTTTTATTCTTAAGTTATACCTGGATGGATTATGTTTTTTATTTTCTTGTGATTCATTTATTGTAAACTATCAAGATTTATGCAATGATTCATGTATATGATCTTTGATATGTAGGTTATGATATTCTATTTTTATGATCATGTTCTCATACCCTTATGATCATGATTATTTTTACATATATCCCTTGTTTACCCTTATTGATCATTTGAGAGAACCCCTTTTTATGTTTCATTATCTAGGTTATGAAGATATGTATTATGTTTGATGTGTCTAAGAAGGGTTCTGCTCAAGAAGAACCTAGTGGGAGATAATGTAGCTCACTTATGTATCAGTGTTTATGTTTCCATGTTTCCAATGGAACTAGACTAATACGGTCTTTGGGTGTCTGTTTGTATAATGTTTTAAGTATTCTACAAAATTTATGTAATGTTAATGTATAAAATTGAGGGGTTTTATAGTTGGTATCAGAGAAAAGGTTTTGTTATCCTTTAGAAGCTTGGAGGAAAAACATTAGTAATAACCCCAAGTACATGTCTATGGATAAGTTTAAGAGCAAGGAAAATTGTAAAAAAATGTCCTGAAATTTTGGTGAAGGA
The DNA here is from genome assembly GCA_963277665.1 of Viscum album. Taxonomy (NCBI): domain Eukaryota; kingdom Viridiplantae; phylum Streptophyta; class Magnoliopsida; order Santalales; family Viscaceae; genus Viscum; species Viscum album. Next base: position 736,769 of record OY728125.1, read on the forward strand.
TAGAGTGAGTGGTTTCCTATAAATACATCCTTATTTGGATACTACAAGTGGATGTGGATATAGTATATATATACCTAGGGGTGACAAATATGACAAGATATTCTGGGTGTATCTTAGGGTAATGTGGTACACTACAACAAACCCTATTACACACTTGTTTTGACACTCCCAGGGGATATGCTTTTTGAATTCACAAACTCTTAATGAACTATTATGAAGGATTTAAATATAAGTTGGCAATGAATAACCAAGGATAAACCTAAGGTTCCATAGATTAAGGAAGGTGTCATAACTTAGACATCCTATAAGTTAATTTTCATGATTATGTGGTTCCTCGATATGATAACTTTTTCTTACTCTATAATTTTTGTTTTAGTCAAAGGCTTGAACCTTAAAGAACCACATTAATGGTGATTGTGATGGATAGTGTAATGATTGTCCTCCTGAGAAGCCTAATCCTATGGGATATGGAATGAATAACCTCATTATTATGCTCACATTTCTTTCTCAATCTATGATTCGTGGTGGACTTCCATATGAGCCAAATAGGGAACAACATTATTTTGATTATTTTATGAGGAAACTTCCACCATCCTTCATAGGTTATTTTGATTCACTTGTTGTTGAATAATGGATCAGTACTACTAAAAATATATTCTCCGTTCTCCTTTTTTGGAAGAAAGAGAAATTCATTCCAACTGTTTATCGGTTAGAAGAAAAAGAAAAACAGTGGTGGACTCTAATGAGGAATACGAGGTAGATAGATGAGATTGAATCCAGGGATTGGGATTAGTTCAAGAATTTATTTTTCAATAAGTACTTTTCTCGGATTATGGGAGTGACATATTGTATTTTTATTTACATAAAATATTATCTAGGTTATTTTAATGGTTAGTGGTATCATAAAAAAATATTAATCCCAATGTGATAATATAAGAAATACCTTTATAGAATAATAATTAATATGAAAATGGTGGCCTTATCACTTGGTTTAAACCAAGGTTAACCTAATTTACTCTTTTACCATGGTGACCAATATTGACTGTTTTTACTATTCATTTTGAAAAAAAAATTAAGTTGGACTTATTTAATAATATTAATTATGATGATTCCAAATATTGAATCCATTTTATCAAATTAAATCTCTATAAGTGTTATAAATTCATTTTATAATAATCCTACAAAACATGATGAAAACTAGTTTTCTGAAGGAAAAAAGTCTTTTTAAGTCTAAAAGTACATTTATACTGAGATCATTTATAATATTGATTACAATGTAATTAATTTGAATATTTCTAAATAAAGCAGTATTATTTTAATCTAGTATCAAATTTAAACATTATGGGGATTTTTCAATGAAAATAAACAATAGTTTTACAAAAAATAGTATTTTTCACTATTCACTGGAAAATCAATCTCTTTTGAGAAATACCAAAATTTCTTCATAATATAATTTTGATATGCTTGTTTAAAAAATTAAATTTATTTAATCAAATAAAATTTGAGAATTTATGTCATGACCTGGCCAAATGGTTCCCAAATCATGACTACCCCAAGCCTGCCTCCAATAGGCCAAGGGCTGTCGACCAGTGCCAAGTAGGAATATCACACACATAGAAGGCCTTAGCCTAATGCACCTGTGCACATGAATACATATCCTAGCCCATAAAATCCTTAAATTTAAAGAAACCAATAATCATACATGCAGACATCTAAAAATACCACCATCATAGTATGACAACAAGTACTGGAAATAAAGGGACTATATACAATCCAACTAAAAGGAACTGAAAACAAGTCCAACCTATGCAGTGAGTGAGGAATGTTGTCAATGTTACCACTGGATTATACCTCATTCTGTCTGGCCTACTAATCTTCACCTAGTCCTGGCCCCTATAGGGCTCCGTTGAGAGGTTGTTTATCTGCATAAGACACGAGATGTGTAGGAAAAGCCAATGCCAGGATGATTATAACAATACCCAGTAGGATAACTAAAAATCACTAAGAAAATAGAATCAATAATAATAGTCATATCATCATAGTTATATGTTGATGACATATATAACAAGAAATTCTATATATACTCATAGTAGGTACAAAGTCTCAAGGTAATATCACAACTGTAAAGCCAACCCATGATTATTTATTGAAGGTTCCATTTAACACTCATCTTGGATAACACACTCCAAGATTCAGATAGCACTAATGGATTCCATCTGAGATGTTGTGCTTATTGATTGTCACCATAATAAGTACATACTAGAAGTCTAAACAGAATGATACATAGATGGGGATCACACTCAAGGCCATGGGGTATAATAACAACCTAACACTACTACACATATTCCCCTTAACAGCACACAAATAGGCTTTTAATAGCACTAAAAAAGTGTTGTTAATCACAATTCTGATAAAAACCTACCTAGATACAATGTTTTGTTAATATAACAGCACCCCCAATAAAAACCTATAATTTCGAATAATCCTATATACAATATGTAATTTTAAACAATGTTATATGCATTTAATTGAAATCAGAAATAAAAAAATTTCCACGCATGGTATATACAAAAAAAACACTAGTATTTACATTTCAAATAATGTTTTATATAATTATATTTATAATTATCTAACAAACATTTTAAAACATTAAAATATCATCTTTTGACGCCCGTGTTTCCCTCTCAAAAATGTCTGCCCATGGTATCAGTTGCTGAAAAAAATCATCTCAACCTAAGTAAAATATTCTTCCTATATAAGAAAATAAATATTATGTTATTAATACTATGAATAAATAAATTTAACATTAATATGAAATAATACAATAATAAAAAATTTCAATATTTAATAAAGAAGAGAAATTTAAAATTTTATCTATCACACTGTGTGTCCTATTTATGTGGGGTTGATTCATATACATCACAAATGAGTTATGGATCATTTTCCTAAAATATCAAAATAATCCAAATGTGTTTTATCATTTTTGAGTATGTCACTTGTTCTTTTACTAAAATCAATGTAAATTTTAAATAAAAAGACACACTTGGAGTCATACCGGTCACACCGTATTTCGTATTGAGATGTGTCCGAATCTTACCTATCACAAATTACCAATGGATCATTTTCCTAAAGTATCAATGAAATCATAATGTGTTTACTTAGTTTTTAGTATGTTAGTTGTGTGTTTTTTACTAAAATGTTATTTCAAACTGGAAACACACATTATGAGTCATAACAGTCCCATCATGTGTCGGTTTGACAAGAGACTTCTTCATATTCATCAAAAATGAATTATGAATGATTGTCCTAAATTATCAAGAAAATCAGAGTGCATTTTCTTTGTTTTCAGTAAGTAACTCATTTTGAACTAAAATGTCAATTTTAAACTGATAATGGAAACATTTAGTAATATCCATCACACCATTCATCTGATTGAGGTTTGGTTTATTCTTACATATCTTAAATAACTCATGGATCATTTTTCTAATGTATAAAAAACATCTGAATGTGTTTTCTTAGTTTTCAGTATGTCACATTTTCTTTTTTACTTAAATTAATGTCAATTTCAAATAATAAAGACACACTTGGAGTCATAATGGTCACACTGTGTGTCGTATTGAGGTTTGGTTGACTCTTACATTTCACAAATGACTCATAGATCATTTTTATAAAATATCAAAATGATCCGAATGCATTTTCTTAGTTTTCAGTATTCCAGTTATTCTTTTTTACTTAAATTAATATCAATTTTAAATAAAAAGACACACTTTGAGTCATAATGGTCACACCACACATCTTATTGAGGTGTGGTTGAATCTTACACTTCAAAAATGACTCATGGATTGTTTTCCTAAAATATCAAAACAATCTGAATGGGTTTTCTCCATTTTCAGTATGTCACTTGTTCTTTTTTACTTAAATTAATGTCAATTTTAAATAAAAAAGACACATTTTTCAGTGAGCGACATGTTTTGAACTAAAATGTCAATTTTAAATTGGCAATGGTCAGTTTTAGTCATATCAGTCACACCATGCGTCAGATTAAAGTTCGATCGACTCTTACTAAAGTTTCAAATTGATACTAATTCTTTTTCTCAGTTATTAGTATGTCACTTTTTCTATTTTCTAAATTTAATGTCAATTTAATATAAAAATACACACTTAAATTCATACCATCCACACTATGCATAGGATTGCAGTTTGGTTGATTCCTACACCTAAAAAATGACTAATGGATCATTTTCCTAAAATATCAAAACAATACGAATGCGTTTTATTTGTTTTTAGTATGTCACATGTTCTTTTTACTCAAATTAATGTCACTTTTAAATAAAAAGACACTCTTTAAGTTATAACAGTCACATTGTGCATTGTATTGAGATTTATATGACCCCTACATGTCACAAATAACTCTTGGATCGTTGTCCTAAAATATCAAAATAATCAGAATGTGTTTTCTCAGTTTTCATTATTTCACTTATTGTTTTTAGTTAAATTAATGTCAATTTTAAATAAAAATAAAAACATGGAGTCATACCAGTCACATCATGTGTCATATTGAGGTTTGGATTATTTTTACATGTAAAAATGACTTATAGATCATTATCCTAGAATATAAAATCAATCCAAATGTGTTTTCTTGATTTTTAGTATGTTAGTTGTTTTTTTACTGAAATTTCATTTCAAACTGGAAACACACATTATGAGTTATTCCAGTCTCATCGTGCATTAGTTTGATGTGAGACTGCTTCATAAATGTAAAAAATTAATTATTAATCATTTTCATAAATTATCAAGATAATCAGAGCATGTTTTCTTGGTTTTCATTAAGTGACACGTTTCGAACTAAAATGTCAATTTTAAACTAACAACAGACACTTTTAGTCATATCGGTCACACCATGCATTGAATTGATTTTTGGTTGAGTCCTAAACGTATAAAATGACTCATGGATAATTTTTCTAAATATTAAAAACAATATGAATTAGTTTTCTCATTTTTCATTATGTCACTTGTTATTTTTGCTAAATTTAATATCAATTTAATATAAAAATACACACTTAAAGTCATACAGGCCACACTATGAATCATATTGAGGAGAGGTTGATTCCTACACATCAAAAATGACTCATGGATATTTTCCTTAAAATATCAAAATAATATTAATTTGTTTTCTTAGTTTTCAATATGTCACTTATTATTTTTACTTAAATTAATGTCAATTTTAAATAAAAAGACAAAATTGGAGTCATACCGGTCCCACTGTGAATTTTATTGAGGTTTGGTTAACTTATACACATTAAAAATGACTCATGGATCATTTTTATAAAATTTTAAAACAATACGAATGCATTTTATTGGTTTTCATTATGTCACATTTTGTCTTTACTTAAATTAATGTCAATTTAAAATAAATAGATGCACTTAGAGTAATACTGGCCACACTGTGCATTGTATTGAGGTGTAGTTGATTATTAAATGTCACAAATGACTCATATATAATTTTAATAAAGTATCAAAATAGTATGAATGCATTTTCTTAATTTTCAGTATTCCAGTTGTGTTTTTTTACTAAAATGTCATTTCAAATGGGAAACACATATTTTGATTCATATCAATCACATAATGAGTTAGATTGATGGGAGGATACTTCATGCACATCAAAAATTAATTATGAATCTCTATCCTAAATTATCAATAAAATCAGAGTGTGTCTGATTGGTTTTCATTGAGTGACACATTTTGAACTAAAATGTCAATTTTTAAATGATAACAAGCACTATTAGTTATACTGGTCACACCATTCATCAGATTGAGGTTTGGTTGATTTATACACATCAAAAATGACTCATGTATCATTTTCCTAAAGTATCAAAATAATATGAATTCATTTTCTTGGTTTTCAGTACGTCACTTTTTCATTTTTCTAAATTTAATGACAATTTAATATAAAAATATATACTTAATGTCATACCAGCCACACTGTGCATTGGGTTGAGGTGTGGTTGATTCCCACACATCCCAAATGATGTATGGATCATTTTTATAAAGTATCAAAACAATGATAATTCATTTTTATCAATTTTCAGTATGTCACTTGTTCATTTTACTAAAATTAATGTCGATTTTAAATAAAAAGAGACATTATTAGTGATATCGGTCACTTGTTCTTTTTTCTCAATTTTGATTAGTTTAGTTGCTCTGATACCATTTATATTGACCCATAAATTTAATACATAGATATAATATCTTAGTATATTAATATTCCTTACATAACATAATGATCCATTCTAGAATAGTTTAGGTCTACTACTTTTGGAAACACGGAAACATAAAGAACTAGTTCATAAGAGTCTCTCATTAAGTTATTCTTTACTAGAAACCTTCTTAAGCATATCATTTCTAAAACCATTATTAATAACATGAGGGTATGAAACATAATAAAGGGTTATCATAGATGATCAATAAGTGTAAAAAAGGGAGATATCAATGATCATATAAGGATAATGTAACGTCCTAGTTCCAGAAGCCACCCAGAGGCGCCCCGTACCCGGTTGGTCACAAGGCCTCAAGCGCATTTCCCCAAATTCCATAGGTTTCTGACTAGAAGCGAGGGCCTTGGGTGTGATAGTGGGGAAACTATGCCCTCATTGGAAGAGTACACAACAGAAGTAAACAAAAAATTCAATAGCGGAAACAGTAAATATCCAACAACAATGCACAAGTAAACAGCGGAAGAATAAAACAATAAACCACTGGAGCACATATGTATATATGAAAATATGCATAATATATATCTAGGAAAACGGCCAAACAGGTCACAATGCTGGAAATACAAACAGTACCAAAACAAGTACAAAAAAAGGTAAATAGCTCCTCAGCATCGCAAGCCTAAACTTGGTCCCATGCTCTCCTAATCCAAAGCAATCAAGTACCAGAAGTAGAAGGGCGCTTGCCCTTGTCTATACCTGCAACAACATAGTCTGTTTGGGCCCAAAATCATGACCCAAACAGGGTGTGAGACTAAATACCTGTAGGCAACCACCCGTAGATCTGTGCCTCACAGTCAGTGAGCATATGGCAGGTAATAGTACAGTAAGTAGTAAAAAGTAATAGTAAACCGCATGCAGTAATCAGTAAGTAGTAATAGGATGATATACAACAACAATCAATCCATAGCACAATAAGTAGCAATGAAGGAAACAACTAACCACAACAGGAACCCCTCTAGGAAGTACTCGTAGCCAAACCCTCTGGTCCTATACAAGAAGTACCAACAACCCTTTGGGGAGTGCACTCAGCCTAACCCCTCTGATTTGGTCATATGAAATTATAATACTCTTTGGGGAAGCTCACTCGGTCAATTACCCTTAAAGTCTAGGGTAGTCAGGGACTCTCTGAGGAAGATCACGTGGTCTAACCCTCTTATAGCCCCAAGGTCTAGAAACTCTCTAAGGAAGCTCACTCAGTCAATTCCTCCTATAGTCTCAGGTCCACCACATACTCTCTACGGAAGCACACTCAGTTAATTCCTTCTCTATCCTGGAAAGGTTTTAAAGAAATTCAAAAAATTAAATAATCTCTGAGGAAGCTCACTCTGTCTACCCTCTTGTAGTCTATAATATCCAAGACTCACTGGAAAGCTCACTCGGTCTGTCCCCTGTAGTCTACAATAATCAAGACTCTCTGAGGAATCTCACTCGGTCTACCCTCCTTTAGTCTATAATATCCAGGACTCTCTGGGAATCTCACTTGATCTGTACCTTATAGTCTATAGCACCAGGTTCTCAAAGTCATGTTCCAGTCAGTGCATAATAATGCTATAAGGACAAAGTACACCTATAGAGCTACTTGCCTAACCATTCTACAGAACAACAAGCATGTCAAGAATATCATTCCATCCTATGGTCAGAAGTCATGGAAAACAGGTACAATGGCCAAAGGATAACAAAACCCAAAGGTCATAATAAGAACACAACATGGTAAAAACATCCAAGCATAGAAATTATTCTCAAACATGATCAAATTACCTCTACACAAGCATGCAAGAAAGGAAGGAAAGCAACAAGGGAAAAATAGTAAACACGCAATACCCCGTTGACAGGTATTCACTACTGGAAAAATAACATATACCAATGGTTTGGAACTGTTGGTATAGGCCTCCAAACCGTTGGTATAGCTTATACCAACGGTTTGGAGGACCGTGGACAAGTAAGGCGTGGGGATAGGTCTATACCAACGATTTTGGGAAAACTGTTGTTATAAACCTATACCAATGGTTTTCAAAACCGTTGGTATATGTAATATGAAAATCTATACCAACGGTTCCATAAAACCATTGGTATATGTATTTCAAAAAAAAATCAGTGGGATTTGATCCTAGGACCTATAGTTTATAATTGAATGACGTAACCACTAACCTAACATGACTTTTGTGAGCATAATTTCATAAATATAAATATGTATTAACAAAATTATTTTAAATTTTGATTTATATAATTTTCTCGGTAAGAAGATCCGATAAAAAATCAAAGAACCTATACCAACGGTTCTCAAAAACATTGGTATAGGTCTATACCAATGGTTTTCAGAACCGTTGGTATAGGTTCTTTGATTTTGGGACCTATACCAACAGTTTTGGACAAACCATTGGAATAGGTCCTCTATAATGGACCTATACCAACGGTTTGGACAAACCGTTGGTATAGGTCCCCCCCTATACCAATGGTTTGCCCAAAACCATTGGTATAGATCCATATAAGTGACCTATACCAAAGGTTTTCGCCAAACCGTTGGTATAGGTCCAAATTAATGAACTATACCAACGGTTTGGCCAAAACTGTTGGTATAAGTCATATTTCCAATTGTGATTGGTGGAAATTTCACATAAAACTCAAATACTTCGAAAGGTAAGGCAAAAACCTCCAACCTTGATGCTAGGAGATCAATATACTTTGACCACGAGGCTTGATTCTCCTTAGAATGTTGTAGATCTATGAAAACACACAAAACGTTCAACCCGTGATAACTTGAGATAGATGGAAAATTAAGGAATGAAACTCAAGAATAAGGAAGAGCTCACCATTGCGGTTCCAATGAAATCAACGGCGGTCAATTCGGAAAACAGACGGAGGCGTGGGGTCTCAGAGGATGTTCGCGACTATATGGGGTGCTCTCAGTCGAATAACCTGAAGAAGAAGACGTTTTCGTCGATTAGATGCAACCCCATCCCGATTAATGAAAAAAATAAAGTACACAGCGTGTACTTCTAGGGTACACAGCGTGTACATGGCCTTTCCATACTCCGCTTTAAGCGGCCTCCATATCGCCCCTACACACCGTGTGTGTGGCCCGAACATGGCCAGCACACGACCTAGCACGGTATCGAAGTATACGGCGTGTACTTTGAAAATTTCTATATCTTCCTCTTTTTCTAAAAAATGACCAGAAAAGGAAAAACATACCTGAAACGAAGATTCAGGTTCTTACAAACTTCCCCCCTTAAAGAAATTCATCCTTGAATTTCCCTAGAGAGGTGTAGAAGAAGAAACCCCAAATAAATCTAGCCACTGCGATCGTACATCAGCCTCCCTCTCCCAGGTCTCGTCCTGTACATGTCTGTGCTGCCATAGCACCCTTACCAGAGGAACAGACCGGCCATAGAGAACCTTCGTACTGCGATCGAAAATCCGGATAGGATGCTCCTCAAACGATGCATCTGCTTCAAGCTCAACCACCTCAGGTTGAATGACATGAGACGGGTCTGAAAAGTAACGTCGGAGTTGAGAGACGTGGAAGACGTCATGCATAGCCCAGTACGTCTGAGGTAGCTGCAATTGATAGGCAACTAGCCCAACTCTCTCCAACACCTCAAAAGGCCCGACATATCGTGGTGAAAGCTTAACCTGTCTCCGAATCCTCTTGTGTCCCAACCTCGATGCGACACGTAGGGAAACCTGATCCCCAACCTCAAACTCTAGAGGTCGTCTCCACTGATCAGCATAAGACTTCTGACGAGACTGTGTTGTAGTCATCCTCTTCCGAATCAACTCTATCTGCTCTGAGGTCTCTGGAACAAGACGTTGTCCCAGCAAATCTGCCTCTCCTACCTCCAACCAGCATAAAAGTGATCGACATGGCCTACCGTACGAATCCTTATAAGGTGCCATCTAAATAGTCTCATGAAAAATGCTGTTATAAGAAAAATACACAAAAGGAATATGCTTCTCCCAAGAACCGTCAAAGACTATAATGCAAGATCAGAGCATATCCTCAAGCACCTGGATCGTACGCTCGGACTGGACATTTGTCTGGGGATGGTATGTTGTACTCAAAAGTACCTGTGTACCCAAAGCCTTCTGAATCCCCTTCCAGAACCGAGAAGTAAAACGCACATCCCTTTCTGAAACAATGGAGTGTGGAACTCCATGTAGACGTAAAATCTCTCAGATGTACAATCATCCCAGCTCATCAACACTGAAGGTCTCCTTGATCAGAAAGAAGTGATCAAGCTTCATAAGCCTATCGACGACAACCCAAATAGCATCATTCCCTCGAGGTGACCTTAGTAACCCTGTCATGAAGTCCATCGCGACATCGTTCCACTTCCACTCGGGAATGGGTAGCTATTGTAAAAGCTATGCTGGTCGCTGATGCTCCACTTTCACCTGCTGACAAGTAGAACATCTCATGAAAAACCTAGAAACATCTCTCTTCATACCTAGCCACCAGTACTGGTGGTGTAGATCATGATACATCTTGGTGATTCCAGGATGAACTGTCCAAAATGAAGAATGAAAATACCACATCAGCTTCTCGCATATGTCTGCTGTCACCCATACACGTCCCTGGAAATGCAAGATCTCATCCTTGCCTACTGTCCATCCAGGAAGAGGGTCCTCTCCTGACACACTCTCCCATAGGACTTTTCCTTCTTAGTCTGATAGCTACCTCATCCGTACTCGATCAAGAAGGGTAAAGGTAATAGCTACAGAAGATAGAAATGTTTGTCCCTGTCTATCGTGCACCTCCAAATGCATCTCAGAGAACAGATCCATAAGATGACACTCACTACTGGCCTCTTGGACTTCTTGAATCTGAGTTCTCCTCCTCAACGCATTAGCCACTGCGTTGCCCTTTCCTGGAGTACAGGAAAGCACAAAGTCGAAGGACTGAAGATACTCGACCCACCTGCGCTATCTCAGATTCATATCATGCTGAGTGAAGATGTACTTGAGACTCTTTTGGTCGGTGAAAACCACAAAGTGCTCTCCCAGAAGGTAATTCATCCAACAACGTAAGGAATCAACAATAACTTCCAACTTTAGATTGTGCGTCGAGTAGTTCCTCTCGTGCGGTCTCAACTACCGAGACCCATAAGCAACGACCCCATCTCCCTGCATAAGCACAACTCCCAATACGACACCTGAAGCATCACAGTAGACTGTATAGCTCTTCCTCGGATCTGAAAAGACTAGAATTGGTGATGACATCAACCTCCCTTTCATCTCTTGAAAGGCTGTCTCACAAGAGTCTAACCATACGAACTTCGCCCCTTTCTTGGTCAGACCTGTCAGCAGTGCTGCAAGGTGTGAAAAGTCCTATATGAAATTCTTGTAGTATCTAGCTAGCCCTAGAAAACTCTGCACCTCAAAAACACTCTTTGGATGCTCCCAGGAAACTACAGCTCTCACGTTCTCTGGGTCAAATGATACTCTGGACTCTGGGATAACGTGACCCAAGAAGTGAATTTGATCCATCCAAAAGTGGCATTTTGAAAGCTTAGCATATAACTGATTCTCTCTCAGTGTACCCAGAACAATCTCAAGATGGGTAGTATGGTCGTGTCGAGTGTGAGAGTAAAACAAGATGTCTTCCACGAAAACCACCACGAAGGAATCCAAATATGTATGGAACACTCGGTTCATCAGTGCCATGAAAACTGCCGGTGCGTTCGTGAGACTGAACGGCATGACCATATACTCATATAGACCATACCTGCTCCTGAAGGTTGTAAGAGGTATATCCGATGGTATAACATGCAACTGATGATAACTGGACCTCAAATAGATATTCGAGAACACCCGAGCTCCTTGAAGCTGATCAAAGAGGTCATCGATCCTTGCTAAAGGATATAGGTTCTTGACCATCAACTGGTTCAGCTTCCGATAATCCACGCAAAGACTAAGGGTGTCATATGACTTATTCATAAACATGAAAGGTGAACCCCAAGGAGAAGTACTGGGTCGGATGAAACCCTTTTCCTGAAACTCCTCCAATTACTTCTTGAGCTTCTACAACACAGGTGTAGCCATCCTATAAGGAGGAATGGACACTAGTGCCGCTCCTGGCACAAGCTCAATTGAAAAGTCTACCTCATGCTCTGGAGGCAAACCGGAAAATTCCTCTGGAAAGACATCCCTAAAATGATCCACCACTAGAGGAAAGTCTAACTGTGAAGTCCCCTGTTCATCTAGATAAATACTGGCAATCTGGGCTATAACTCCTCCTAGCCCAAGATTCTCTGGTTTAGCTCTACCCGCCTGGACATCCCACTCACCTATATGAAGAAAAGATCCACCCTCTGGTGATACGAAACTCACCCTACGGCGATATCAATCGATGACTGCATGGAAGGGAACTAACGAGTCCATACCGAGAATAACATCATAGCCTGTCATCTCTAGGAAATAGATATCCCATAATAAGTGACACCCCTCAACCTCACGAGGGCACTCTTTGCACTGAAGTACACTAGATGTCCTCGTTCCCAAAAGTGTGTCTAGAGTCGACATGTCGGTAGACGAAAAGATACAGAGCCCAAGGCTCTCCACAACAGAAACAAAGATAAAACTATGAAAATCACCAATATCTAAAAGAGGTAAAGATAAAAGTGAGGATACTAAGATTTTACCTCGAACTGTAGAAGGGTTGGGATCCTGCTCTTGGTGGGTCTGCTCCCTAGCAAAAGTCTGGCCTAAACCGCGACCCTGTACCCCTGGTTGACCACTCTGAGTTGATCCACTCTACTATCGCTGGTAACCTGGTGACTGACCACCACGGCCACGACCTCCACCTCAGCCCGAATGGTCGGAAGAACTCCAGTTCCCAGACTGATGAGAAAATGGTGATACATTTCCTGTACACGGGGTCATAGAAGAACCCCTACCACCAAATGTAGGTGAGAAGATCTAACAAAAATGCTGAAGATGGCCCATCTTTCCACAATATCGGCACTCCATTGGTTCTCTCTGACACTGAGGCCTAGTATGCCCACTCCTACCGCACTGGTAGCATACAACTTGGCTGCCTGAAGATACATTCCTCCCACCCTAATCTCCTCGAGCAGACTCCCTACAGCGCTTCTTGTTATCAGTAGGAGGAACACTGACTCTGGATGTCGAACCACCCTAGCTCACTGCTCCAGAATCTCTCAGATTGCACTCAATGATCAGCACCTGGTTGACGATGGAGGATATCGAAGTCAACCTGAAGATATTCACCTGGGAAAGGATTTCTTACCTGAGACCATCCTCAAACTTCCTAGCAATGAACAACTCATCACCTGCTGGAATCGGCGTGAAGCGTTGCAGCTTAGTAAAATGAGACGAGTACTCCACAACGGAAAGAGTAACCTGCTCCATACTCATAAAATCCCAGGCTCATTCAGCCCTCAAGGTCTCTGGATAGAAGTAATCGTAGAATATGCACCAAAACTCATCCCAAGTCATACTCTGATGGTTCCCTAACTATGAGATCACCTCCCACCACCTCTTGGCATTATCTTGGAGCATGTAAGTAGCAAGATTCACCATATTCTCTGGAGGTATCTATAGATACTCAAAGATCGTCAGCGTGGCCTCTAGCCATGACTCTGTATCCTAGGGTCCCCCATCCCCTGAGAAAATTGGAGGGTGATGCTGCTGGAAAACCCACGTCAACTCAGCCATCGACAGGGTAGGAGGCGACACTCCCTGAAAGGCCTGCATCATCCTCCGGAAGTCCTCCCTGAACTGCACATCGGTGCCTGCAATGGGTATAACTGCTGGTGCCAAGGCTGGCATAGCAGGAGGATCTACAGGAGGTCCCTGATCAGCCATATCCGGTGTCTGATCACCTTCTGGCAGCTGACGTACAACCAAAGGACGTCTCGGAGGCATAACTCTAAAAGATCAAAAGCACACCTGAGATCGGGATTATCAAGGACAAAGAACACAAGAGTACAAAACGGGAACATGAGAAAAGAACAACCAAGTTCTACAAAACATGACTACATGGTGTGTATAAACACTACATAGTGTGTCCTCTTAAGCCAGACCCATGGGTGTGTACTTTGCCACATCTGGTCATGTAACAAACCAAACTACACGGCGTGTGGTCCTCTATACACGGCGTATACTTCATCTCCATTCTCCTGCCTGAGTCTCCTTAAACGGATAACTCACACGGTCCTCTTAACCCTAGACTACACGGTGTTCTCACTAAGGACACAATGTGTACTAGACAAGGTTTCGACGACCTGTGTTGTTAGTTACACAGTCGGCTACACGGCTGACCCTTACACAGTGTGTTCTGAACAAACACGGCGTGTATAAGAGAGATAACATCATCCTGTGTAGTTCATGACACAGCCGGGTACCTAGAACAAGAATACATGGCTTGTTCATACCCAACACGGTGTGTACTACATGAGCTTCCCTGACCCGTGTTGTTAGTGACACGGCCGGGTACACGACTCACTACTACACGACATGTAACGACTGTACACAGCGTGTTTCTGAAAACTTTTTCACCACCCCGTGTTTCTGTTCACATAGTCAGTGACATGGTTTAAAACTACACGGCGTGTAGTCAAGTACATGTAGTGTATTCTGGGTTTTTCTGGGCAGTAGCTCAGAAACTGCACTGAAGCCCAGAAAACACAGAAAAACAAACATGAAGGTGCCAAATTCTGATCCATGAGGGCACATACTCCCCAAGAACCAAAGATTGGAATATCCTACATATCATATACAATGGAAAGAAATCAATAATATACCATGTTTCGATTCATGTGGGTCCATAACCCACAGGTTAGAGGATCAAAACCTCCCTTTGATACCACTTTGTAACATCCTGGTTCCGGAAGCCACCCAGAGGCACCCCATACCCGGTTGGTCACATGGCCTCAAGCGTATTTCCCCAAATTCCAGAGGCTTCCGACTAGCAACAAGGACCTTGGGTGTGATAGTGGGGAAACTATGCCCTCATTGGCAGATTACACAATGGAAGTAAACAAAACATGCAACAGCGGAAGTAGTAAATATCAAACAACAATGAACAAGTAAACAGTGGAAGACTAAAACAATAAACCACTGTAGCACATATGTATATATGAAAAGATGCATGATACATATCTAGAAAAATATCCAAACAGGTCACAATGCTGGAAATACAAACAGTACCAAAACAATTACAAAAGAAAAGGTAAACATCTCCTCAGCATCGCAAGCCTAAGCTTGGTCTCATGCTCTCCTGCTCCAAAACAATCAAGTACCAGAAGTCGAAGGGTGATTTCCCTTGTCTATACCTGAAACAACATAGTCTGTTTGGGCCCAAAAGCATGACCCAAACAGGGTGTGATACTAAATCTCAGTAGGCAACCACCCGAAGATCTGGGCCTCATAGTCAGTGAGCATATGGCAGGTAATAGTATAGTAAGCAGTAAACAGTAATAGTAAACAGAAGGCAGTAATAAAAAAACAGTAACAGGATGATATACAACAGTAATCAATACACAATACAACAAGCAGCAATGAAGCAAATAGCTAACCACAACAAAAACCCCTATGGGAAGTACTTGTAGCCAACCCCTCTCGTCCTATCCAATAAGTACCAACAACCCTCTGGTAAGTGAACTCATCCTAACCCCTCTAATTTGGTTATACGAAATTATAATACTCTCTGGGGAAGCTCTCTCGGTCAATTCCCCTTATAGTCTAGGGTAGTCAGGGACTCTCTGAAAAAGATCACACGGCCTAACCCTCTTATAGACCCAAGGTCTAGAAACTCTTTGAGGAATCTCACTCAGTCAATTCCTCCTATAGTCTCAGGTCCACCATAGACTCTCTAAAAAAGCACACTCAGTCAATTCCTTCTCTAGCCTGGAAAGGTTTTAAAGAAATTCAAACAAGTAAAGACTCTCTGAGGAAGCTCACTCAGTCTACCCTCCTATAGTATATAATATCCAAGACTCTCTGGGAAGCTCACTCAGTCTTTCCCCTGTAGTCTGAAATAATCAAGACTCTCTGAGGAAGCTCACTTGGTCTACCGTCTTGTATTCTATAATATCCAAGACTCTCTGGGAAGCTCACTTGTTCAATCCCTTATAGTCTATAGCACCAGGTTCTTGTAGTCCTGTGCCAGTTAGTGCATAATAATGATATAAGGCCAAAGTACACCTATAGAGCTACCTGGCTAACCATTCTACAGAACAACAAGCATGTCAATAATGTCATTCCATCCTACAGTCATAAGGCATGGAAAACAGGTATAACGGATAAAGGCTAACAAAACCCAAAGGTCATAACAAGAACAATGCATGGTCAAAACATCCAAGCATAGAAATTATCCTCAAACATGATCAAATTACCTCTACACAACCATGTAAGAAAGGTAGAAAAGCAACAAGGGAAAAACGGTAAAAATGCAATACCCCGTTCATGGGTATTGGTGGAAATTGCACATAAAACTCAAAGACTTTGAAAGGTAAAGCACAAACCACCTACTTTGATGCTAGGAGATCAATATAATTTGACCACAAGGCTTGATTCTCCTTAGAACATCGTAGATCTACGAAAACGCACAAAATGTTCAACCCATGATAACTTGAGAAAGAGGGAAAATTAAGGAATGAAACTCAAGAAGAAGGAAGAGCTCACCGTTGCGGTTCCAACACAATCGACGACGGTCAATTCAGCAAACAGATGGATGCTTTGGGGCTTGTAGGACACTCACGGCCGTACAGGGTGCTCTCGGTCGAAGAACCTGAAGAAGAAGACGTTTTCATCGATTAGCCATGACCTTGGCCTAATTAAGGAAAAAATATTACACATCGTGTACTTCTGGGGTACACGACGTGTACTTGGCCTTTCTGTACTCTGCTTTAAGTGGCCTCCATATCTCCCCTACACACTGTGTGTGTGGCCCGAACATGGCCAGCACACAGCCTGGCGCGGCATCGAAGTACACGGCGTGTACTTTGAAAATTTCCAGATATTCCTCTTTTTCTCAAAAACAACCAGAAAATGAAAAACATACCTGAAATGAAGATCCGGGTTCTTACAGATAACATGATCATAAAGATGTTATAAGGTTATATTAACATTGGAAATTTATACCTTGCATATCATAAATCATAATCCTGAGTCATGGATCAAAGTATGGTAGTTTAGAAGACATAAATCTTAAAGGATAAAAGAATATTATAAACTAAAAACATAAACTTCGAGTCACACCAAGCGCACTGTGTATCTTTGTTGCCATTATACGAGTTACAACCTCAAATTCTTATCTCTCACGAGCATGAGCATATTTGAACAAACCACCCCAACTCGAACAAATGAATCCAACTATACTAAAAAATTATTATGTGAGTAATAATAAAAAGAAGTAAATTGAACATAAATATAGAATAATACACTACTCCTATGGAATTAAAATCTTCATTTTATTTGTGTACATTCTTCTATCATGTATGTTTCCCATTCATTTATCATAACATCTATATCATCTTGTGAATATGTGTATTTTCAACAGTCATGGTAGTACTGGAAAAATATAAATACACAAAGGATTAATAAATATTTTAAATGAAATATTAATTATCTTAGAAAATACCTCTTCAGGGATGCTATTTTGTTCATGGAATATGATCTCTCTCATAAATTTTAAAACATAATAACTACAATATTTTCTATTTGTTTTTCACATGATTGGAATTCATCCATTATTTACTCATATCCATCCTATTTGATTTGTTAATATTAATATTTAACAAAATAATTACAAAAAACATTGATAAAAAAATTAATCAAGGATAAAAAAATTATAGACTTTAAGTCTCTTTCAATATTTATCTCCAATATCCACTTTCAATAACCAATGTCCTTTATTTGGGATCTTCTAGATAAATTAATCTCCATCTCTTCTAGCCTTTCCATATTTGGTCCATCTAAGAGAAATTAATCCACATAAAGAAGTAAAATAACAAAAATCCCATTATAATACACCTTCATATAGTATCAATTATTTACATTACACTTCATAAACATTAATTCTAGCATAAAAGCATTGAAATTATAGTTATAATGTGTTGGTGCCTACATAAGCCAATAAAAACTCCATTTGAGACTAGAACCGAACCTTCTATTCCATTTAGCATGAAACCTTCTAGTTGATCTATGTATATATCTTTATCTGAATATCCATGAAGGAATATAACGATGACATCCATTTGTTCTAGAAATAAAACTTCAATGGAAGCCAAGATGAGAACTATATGAATTATTATATGCTTCACAATAGGATAGAAAATCTAACTGAAATATGGTCCTTCTAATTATTGAAATGCATTTACAACTAGAGATAACTTTCATTATTTCCAATCATTCACTTTCTCCTTTAGATGATAAATATAATTATTCCATAGATCCCTCTTTCCTAATTACAATTCTATCATCTACAATATATCAAAATCATAGAGGGAATTCAATTATTCCTTCATATTTTACTCACACTATAATGAGGCCAATAGTCGGCCAATGTTGAATCCTAAAAAAAGTGAAAATCCACCTAAATTACCCACACATTCCACATTAGGGACACTCCTATAGACTAAGAAAACCATACCACTATGGAACAATAGCTTGTGTGTGAGCTAACTAGTGTATTATACATCTGGACCTATTTATTAATTCATAGGGTTACCATGCATCCAAACATGTGGAAGTGAGAAACAACAAGCCAATGATCATCACATGAATAAATATAATATAAGTAGTAAATCACATATCAACTCTAACAATCTCATAAGAAAGAGAACATTATCACATACATTAATAATTATTAAGCATTTCATATTAATAATCAATTGCATCCCTCTGAGGGAAAGGCCTAAATAGAGATATCAAACAGCGACACCACTAATTTAAGCCATTCAGGTGATAGTGGATGAAATTTAGCTTTAGGAGTAGAAATAGGGTTAAAAATTAATTCACATTTTTTGGGAGTGATTTCATGATGGATATACTATGGGTTGTATATATTTAGTGGAATTCACTTTCATGGTGTTATAATCAATCTACATGTATTCCTTATATAATGTATTGGTTTTCCTAATTATATAAAAATATAAAGTATAAAAATTATGGAAAAAATACTAACCTAGATAATATTTTCATATTTATAAATATGTTTTTAAATTATTTAATCCTTTATCATTAACCAATTTGAGATTCTTTGGATCATTTTATGACTTTTGGTGAGTTTTGAGCTTAAGTGTGAAAACTGGTTAATTCTGGACATTTAACAGTTTTATGTTGTCTCTGTATTTCGAGAATAACTCCTTCAATTTTAATCCAATTCACCTGATTCCTTTTTTTAGGATTACAGGAGTTGTGGGATATAAATAAGTATTCTGGACCCCGATCCAATTAGAACTCTAAGAGGCCAAAACAAATTGGTCAATGTGAACACATAATCTGGCTAGCAGAATACACCATGACTCATTCAATGACTCATATCTCAGGCTACTGATCATCAAATTGGATGATTATATTTGGGTTCTAAATAAAACTCGACAATAAATCTTCAAATAAAATTTCATAGAGAAATAAGTTTATTAAGGTCTCCCTTAAACCAGTCAAAGTTGGGTTTCTGGAATAGTGATTGGCGGACAAAAAAGTTCAGGTCTACTAATTCGGACATAACTCCTTCCATACGGCTCAAAATCCTTTCAAAATTATTGGGTAGATGTAAAACTAAATTCCTAACATCCTATAAGAAGGGACCTTGTCCTGATTCGATGAAAGGGTGGGATAACCGAATCTAGATTTCTGGTGGATATTTCTGGAGGAAATGTTCATGTTCTTCTTTTTTGCTCTTTTCTTTATTTTAGTTTTATAATGAATACTTCTTCCCCATTATCCTCAATTACCATTACCATGGTGGGTTAAATCTTATGAGTGATTGGAAAAGGATAGGTTTTCCATTTTTTAATGTTTTATTTCATGCTTTTAATGTTATAAAATGTTTTCTCTATTATGAAGTTTGTTTTAATTGTAATAACATCTTATAATCTTGTGCGATTGTATTTGATTTTACATTCTATCGTTATTATTGATTTGTTTAATGAAACTTATCCCCCACTAGGTTATGGTCTATATATTATGGAATAAATCATAAAATAGTGGTGAAGTACTTGGTGGTCATCAGTACGTGTGATATTTCTACTCAATATTCAAGATTATTTGGGATAAACAAGACCTGATGGGGAATTACCATAATCAATTGAGGGTATTCACTACAAATATTCACAAAAGGATAGATATTAGACCAAAATAAGATATTTTTAAGGTTTAATCTCCCCAAAATCATTAAAAAAATAAGTGATAGGAAGCAGCTATGAAATCTCATTTTAATCAATTTAATAAAAGAGGAATGAATAAATAAGAACTATGATAACATTGCAATTGGAAAACCAACCCCGACCTTATCACCTAATAGTTATCACTATTTTTTATCAAATTATTTTTCAATTTTTTTTAAATCTTATATGTTATTTATTTCTTTAGTTTTGTTTCATTGTTTTCAAAACCAAACAAATTTAAAAACAAAGTGACAAACATGATTATTGTGCGCTCTTATCTGGAGAAAACCTAGGTTAACCACTATACTATATTTTAACTTAGTAAATAATTATTTTTTCCACACACCATGACAGGCACGTGTCAGGTACATTTAAATTTTCCTTTGAAAACTATTTAAAAAATCACATTTTAAATCTCATTAAAAAAACCAACCATTGACTCGAATTATTCTTTAAAATAACACACCCATTTTTAAAATAAACCAATAATTTCTAAGCACTCTTTCACAAAACCACAATTCCTTTTTTTTAAATCATTCAAGGTAACTTCATGAACCAATAGTATTAATCATTTAAAATGATAAAAAACCCTCTATATTTTACAAATTTTCATTTAAAACATCACACACCCCTTGTTAAAATGAAGCCCGCATTAAATACACTTTCAAGACATTCACATCCCTTTATGAAAGTCAATCGGGTGAGTTGAAAAACACTGGGCATGCAATCTAAGTCCATTCCAATTTTTTAAATCATTTGAAATATATTTGAAACCAAAAAGGGAATGTTAAACACATATAATTTTTTGAGAAACATTTCAAAACACTTGAATCGTTTTAAAAGAGCCACTTAGGCATTTTCACAAAACCAGAAATCCTAAGAGAGGCACTTTATAAAAGATACCCGAATAAAAAATAACTAACATTTTATAAAATATAAACTTATAAAAGGTTTACATATGATCCAAAATATAAAGTTAAACCAAAAATAAATTTATTTTCAATAGACACACTTTATATTAAATAACTAAAATTAACACAAAATGAATATTGTCTCCTTATAACCTATGGTGACCTCTACATCCAATTTTCATTATATATTTAATAAGTGACTATAGAATACCACTATAAAAGTATGACCCTTTTCTATAAAAGTTTGAAGTTCATGAGATGATGTATCAATTTCATATGAGACTCCATCACCTGATAGTCAATCATCATCTATGCCATATAAGATAGATGTATCTAGACTATATGATATATTGATTTAAGAATATATTTATTGTAATATCTATGTTCTCATTATAGTGGGAAACTATTATAACCTATTAATGTGAATTATATTCCAAGAAAATTAAAAAATTAATGTTAAACAAAATAATAATCAGTATGTGACATAAATGTATATACATATTTTGGAAATTAAAAGTGCAATGTCATTTGGATCTATAGTACCAGCTCTAACAATTTATGTTAAATGACCCAAATAGCCTTTTTAAAAAAAATTTATTTTTATTACCTTTTTTTATTACAAATCATAACATATTAATTTTGATTTTAATCAATCATTATCTTTCATATCACCAAAATTAGGTAAACATTAAACTACGAATATATATTAATACAAATTTTAAAATTTTTAAAAAATAATTAAAGAAATTTAAAATTATTTATTTAATTTATTAAATGAAAATTATTAATTCAAGGTAATAAAAATTATTAATTCAAAATTATTAATTCAAACTAATAATTAATTCAAAAATAATTATTAATTTAAAATAAATACGAATTCAAAACATTTATTAATTCAAAATTCTTAATTCAAAAAAATTATTAATTAAAAATTATTTATAAATTATGTGTATAAACTATTAATTAAATATAATTATAATTATTTATAATCAAAATTATATATAATCAAAATTATTTTATAAATTATTTGTGATTATTTATATACACATAATTAGTTATAATCGAAATTATTTATATACTGTTTCGACCCGAGGTGGCGTTGTATAGGAGCAAAGAAAATGGCCCGATGGATAATAACTAATTGCCTGCTATTATAGAGAGTTTCACATCAGGTTTACCACTTTTGTTTCAACCCAAGACATGTCATACCCTAAACAAGATTGGTCCCACGGGGACTGGGCAGTGTATCCTTTTTTATCTTGCAAAAAAGGTGCCACAATTGAGTGTCTCACACCAGGCTTACCGTTCTTATTTAAACTGAACCGTCTTATGATCCTCATGAGTGATTTTAGGTGGTTGAGTATTTGTGCAATCAATACACATCAGGTATGATGTGCTCGAATGGTCTCCAATGAGTTTATTTGCAGATCCAGAAACACCCAATGACCCTATTATCCATGATTCATGGACCTACTTTCCAAAGACAGTTTCTCATTAGATGATGATCTATCCAACAACACTTAGAAACTCACATTGGTAGATAGTATGGGAACTCAGGATCATCACACCCTTTTAGGGGGAATTATATCCTATTTTGGGACTCTCTTATATATTTAAGAAATTTTCATATATTTGTGAATCCTTGGTTCTTTCCCAAGCATGTGTCCATGGATTACCCCTGGGTTACAAGATAAATCATAAATACATGTGAGTTTGTAATCATCTATATGTATATGAGGTTATCCATTAATGAATATATCTATATGCATCCAATGTTATTCATCAATTTTACCCTTTTGAGGATGGATCATGAATTCCTTCACTGTTTACTGAGAAGATGTGGGTTTAAACCACATGATGAGGTACACTAGAGTTAATCATCATCCAAGGGGGATAGAAATTGTTATGATGTCGAGGTCGAACCTATAATATGGGATTCCTACATATCCTCAAGAGAGGAATCAGAGCCCATGTAGTTTGGTGCCACTTTACTAGACACATCACCTTTTAAGTTCATGTGATGAGGACCCATCCATGTAGTTTAACATCATGTGTCAAGGATTTCTAGGTGGAAGGTTCCTAATCAAGGGTTGATGTGAGACTTACACTGAGTTGGTCTAAGGTACCTAGAAGTGATGTAGTCTTCGGGGTAAGGGTGACCCTGTCGGGGATATGGCCCGGAAAACACCAGGGTGGATTCTGATGTTGGGTTTGAACCATAGAGAGGCTTCTTATGTATCCCAATAAGTTGAGAATAAAATCCCTCATATTTCTGTAGGGTGGGTCTTACACATGGAAGCCGACCATAAAGGAGTCATGATTTAGGGCTTGCATTGGTGGTGAAGGCCCTTTTTGAGATTAAGTTGGGACTTACACCATAAAGGAGGCCTTGATGAATTGGGGTTCATGATTGGGTTTAACATTTGACAAGGATACACTTTCATCTTGGGCCTTAGACAGGTGTCCTACGTATCCTGGTTGGGGCAGGAATCTGAGTTCTCGTAGTTCACTACATTTGGGGCTTACACCTAAGAGGATTCCCTTTAAGGGGGACACTTGATTTGATTGGGGATTTCACCTTCTAGGATCCCTATTTGTGGGGGGGGGGATAATTTCACATTTCATGGATGATATGGAATTGAGATCGGACCTTGGAAAGGATTATTATGTATCCCAGTTATGGTGGGAATTAGATTTCTCTTAGTTCACTACATTTGGGGCTTACACCTAGGAAGAGGATCATGCTTTGGGGCCATGTGGATGTCATGATTGCAGCCACCCTCTAATCCCATGTGAGTCATTCTTGTTGTGAGAAATAATTGTATGAAGTGGATTTGAAGATCTCACATCCCACATCATCTACTAATAGATGGTACTGGAGCCCAAAGGTGGGGAGAGAGGGGGATTTAAATGTGATAATACCCCCTTTATTTGCATACACTGGATATTCAGATTAACTTATCTGGGTATGCCATAGATGTAGGAAGAGAAGAGTACTGATGCAAACTTCTGCAAGAAACTTTAGGGGTTTACCTTAGTAGGAGTTCCCATAAATTGGTTCTAAGAAAGGGGAGGAATGTTGCTTCTCATAGAAGGGAAAAGTAAGTGTTATTTACCTTATTTATCGTGGGTCAGTGTCAATTGGATAGACCATAGATTACCCTTGATCCCTAGAATAGAGAGGTTTACATTAGTATCCCAAGGTTGAACCCTGGGTTACCATGGGAATGTAAACTTATGGACATTTCGGGGGTCTGTACCGTTGCGGGGATACCCACATGACTTAGCTTACCATAGGTATGTAAACTCATAAAGGTGTTCTGATGCACCCGATATTTCTATCATACATGTCTAGTGTCTTTGAAAAGGGATTTGGCCTAATTCCATTGGATTGGTTTTTAGAGGGGCTATGAGTGATGTGATAGAAACAGGAGGAAATGGTTAGAGCCGGAGGATGGAGTGCTCAAGAATACCCCATTCTGAGTACCATTTTCTCATATGGGGTGGAGTTTCCCTTGTATAGAATATTTCTATGAGGGTGGGGTATTTGGATGTGTATCGTGATGGTAAGTGGACCTGGATGTGGTCCACGTAGCATTTATCTATGCAGAAACAAGTTCCGCCCGTGTAGCACATTGCTACATAGGGCAGAGTTTCGGCCACATACCATGGTGGTATGCGGGATGAAGTCCTGGCCATGTACCATGGTGGTACACAGGACAGAGTTCCATCTATATATCAATTTTTTACATGGTGTAGGTTTCCTATAGCATGATATTTTTCTATGGGGGGCACCAATTTAAATAAGGGTAATTGGTCCTATGATTCCCAAGAAATTCATACAGGAAAGAAGTTGGGTTCTTGGTCTTTCAATTATTATTATAATTTATTTTTTCATGGTATGCATAGGGATTTACCTGTGGGTAATCATCAAAAGAAACTATCTTTCACGGTGCTCTTCTTCTTCCATGCCTTAGAACTATGAAATTAATTCTCCTGAAGTGTCAAAGTCCTCAACCCCTTCATTAAACCCCCTCGAGGTCCTTTTATAGAAGAACAAAAGGGATGGGTAACTGGGTCACACGAAACCTTTTGTAGAAGCCCAAGGAAGAATCTCCCAACCCGCAGATGACTCAGTCAACATAGGTTCACAAGGGTTGCGGTTCGCAGAGGCAGAATTCATCGCCTTATTCCTGCGAATGACATCATTCGCAGGACTCCATTCACCTTGCCTCACCTATAAATTGTATGAGTCCACAGAAAATGGTATGTGGGGTGATTTTATCCACCTTTGTTTCATGAACATAATCATTCATGGGGGACCAACACTTCCCTCTACTTCCCACGAACCATTTGGTTTGTGGATGGTTCACGGCATGGACCGCCATGCAGAGTGGCGGTCCATGAAGGATATTTTCCCTTCGCGGTCTAGCCTATTTTCACTTTATGATTTTTCCATGCTAAATATTTTTCTTTAAGTCTTCAATCAGTTTGTTTCTATTACTTTTCCAAGTTTACAAGAGTATTTGAATTCCCTATGCCAAATTTTTAGAACCCAAAAAATGTCCCCATCAGAATGGGGTCTGATTAGGATGAAGAGTATGATATTATGATATAGGAAGTGGTCCTAACATAAGTCGGTTTTAGGTAGAAGGGTATACCCATAAGAGGGGACCATGCCTTTATAAGGGGGACCAAATCATTTGTATTTTACTGTTTTTATCGGTGACTTCAGTGCTCTCATGATTTTATCAGCCTCTTAGCCTTTGTGATTCGTCTTCTTTACGGACACTCTTTTCCCACAAACTACTCCTTGGATTATATGAACTGAACATCCCCATTCATGAAAGGTGATTTTAGGTTTCTACATAGTGTGTCATTGTAAGCAGTTTTATGTTCTACGAACCATTGGTTCGCTGGCCAACTCTTTGCAGTCTAGTACCTTTCGAACTTCTGTGAACTATCAGTTCGTGGATGATGCCTTTCGTGGACTAACGGTTCATGAATGGTAATCCCCATAAACTATTTTCATGTGAGGCCTTTAATATGCATACTTTCCTTCATTCCTTTTTCAATTTTGTTGTTAGACTATATTTTTCTTAGTCTTTTGCAGATCTAAATGGATCCTTCACAAGTCGTTGTTGAGGTTGTTATTGATGCTACTACCCCTCCCCTTTAGGCTACTGATGAATGGTGGAGGGACATGATAGATGATGTAGACAATAAGATCCATGTCTTCCCATTGCATCAATATTTAGATAAACTCCTCAGTGTAGGTCAAATAGAGTATCTAACTTCAAATAGATATCCAATTTATGGATTTGGTTTACTATATGATGTGGAAATTTCAGAACCATGACCGTCTAGCCAACCTGTGGCTTGGATAATAAATATCACTATTTCCAAGGCCCTCATTTCATCTAGAGGATGATTCATACATAAGGATACCACTATTGGTTCCTTATTGAACTATACCCCTAGATCACTAGAGGATGCATGGCAAGAGTCAGATGATAAGGCCCACTGCTACCGTAGTATTGTAAACAGGGCTACAAAAAATGAGCATCATGGTAGGTCATCAAAATGGGACCTTTATGTCAGAGTTTCATTTGGTTTGGACTGGGGGTAGCCTTTCTGGGTTTGTTAAAGCTTTGAGGAATTTTGGGCTGAATTGAAGACCATGGGGTTGTATGGGGCTGTTTGGGTATCCCAAACCTACACTCATCGAACCAGCATCCTCATTTCGCATATTTTGAGTATATAGAGCCCAGATACCATCACCTTTCATCCAGTCCATGGGGTGGTCAGTATTTGCCTTTGGTATGTTTAATTTATTTCAGGAGTCCCCATTGTCAGGGATATGTATGATGAATTCCTACCTCCCTCCTATGCTTGGGATGATGAGTAGAGGACTCCTCCTCTATCTAAGAAACTTATTAAAGAAAAGACAAATCTCTTTCGAACAATATTGATCCTTTCATGAAGCAATACATCCCTTTTTCTGACTAGGTTCACGCCTTTCCTAAGAAAAATGGTCAAGAGCCATGTGTGTGTAGACCAAGGTTTTGTCCAACCAAAAACACCCAAAGGCGAATAGGTTCCAACTGGAATGTCTTAGAAGAGGGTTAGTTATTTTAATGGGTATGTGAACTTGTTCCCAATGTTGACCGGTTTTTTTCAGTTGATGGCCTTCTTGCCCATTTTTCTAAGTGGATGGATCTTATCGGCGCGTGACTCTGGTGGTGTAAGAGTCACAAACTTTGTCATGGTGGCTCAACTGGACACTAGAAAATGAATTAAATTGGAAATTCTGGTATTGGTGAAAATCTATCTCTTGTTGAGCCAGATCAGTGAGGGGAATCTGCCTCCCCGGGCTTGTAGGACCTTTCCAAATCCTTTGGGGGCAGGTTAAGAGCCCATATAGGGGTGTATAGATTTATCAATCCTATGTCGATCCAAGATGTTGTACTCTGGCCGTATCTTTAGAGTACTAGTGGGGTCATGATGACAGGATGGGCCACATAGGATATGCATGAAAAGAAGAATGAAATGAATTAATGAGAATTGAGGACTCAAATCAACTGTAACAATCACTTTACTCATAGTCCTTATGCCTCTCCTACATATAATTTAGTTAATGATGAATCATATGACTTTATTAACTGAGGCTACGTATTTTCTTTGAGAGAGGGTATCTTGGTTGCCTATATTAATTGGGAGCTTATCTGCAAGGGATATGCACCTTGCAGATTTAGTCATCAATTCAACTGTGTTAAAATGGTGTGTCCTCCTTCCGTTAACGGTGCACGTCAAGAAAAACATTTTATGATAGCCTGACAACTTTGGATGATGTTTACCCAGGAAGACACACAGTGCAAGATTAAGCTTCCGGGTTCTATGGTTTTTGAACCCATCCTCACAAAGGGTTATTACAACACCTATATTTGATCACACCCAAAAAAAATAGCCAAAAAAGCTGGTTCCAATTGTCTCATCCTCTAAAGCGTCCCTAAAAAATGGGAAGAAAAAGAAAACTATTGAGCACTCCCAACCAGGAAAATTTCCTCAGAAGTCACTAATTTATAATCATTCAAGGAAGGATTTGAAAGCTTTTGGATCGACATCTTGGGATGTTGGTGCTATTTTTGAGGTCCGACCACCCATTCCCTCTGATGATACCTTTCCCATGGGTTGGAGGTTGTGGGATTTACTAAGGGGTGGTCAATATTTTCGTGATCAGTCCCCCCGTGTCTTTCGGAAGTTTATTTAGTAGAGGGAGATCTCTCTTATCGATATCGGTTACATGTTAGTGTCGTCCGACATTTCCTACAATGAGGACCCTTCAAGGGTGAATCATTTCCTTCAGGATTTGGAATCCTTGGTTCACACTCAACAAAATCGTTGAAAATACTCTCATTAAGTACTTGCAATGTTGAGACCATAGGTTGATGAGGAAAACGACGATGATGATGACCACACCTCTGTGGGTGAAAATATTTCCAATTTTTCTAATCTGACTAGAGTGGGGGAAAGTCCTTAACTATATCCAGAGTCTTGTAAGTGCCCAACCCCTTAACGTTCAAGGGCTATGAAGGTGACCTAGAAGAAGTTGTGGCTAACGGGACTGGCCACGCTTCCTTGAGAAGATCCTCCAGCACTGGCTATCCCCATTAAAACCACCTTTACCAAATATTGGAGAGTCTAGGATGACCTAAGGGTGAGCACTTCCAATAAGGATATCTGGGAGTTGATTAAAAAAGAACACATTGATCTTTTGGGTTTTGGAGCAGCCATTGCCCCCTTCATGGATATATGCTGAGGAACATCTAGATGCAGTGGTTGTGTATCCGGAAGAGATGAGCACTTGCCTTGATTATTCTAAATACATGCCTTACTGGTTTTATCAGGTGGAATGGATGGTGATAATCTCAAAATTGGACAATACTGAAGGATAGGTGGTAATATTTTCTGACCCAAACCTTACTTTTTCTGGGTGTAAGGATTCTAAATTGTATCCCTTACTTTTGTAGGAACCTGTGGAGGCCCAGGTGGCGGTACTTTCTCCGGTTTATACCCCCAGAGGTACGGAATCTGGGGAACATTCCCTTCGAATGTGGGGTTTGATATAGAGGGATCCCCTGGATCTAGAGAATATATGGAGGCAATCATTACGAACCCCACCAGGATATTTTCACCTCTGATTTTTCCTTTCGCCCCTACCGGAGGGTCATCCCCCTGGAAGACCACAAAACATCGACATGCCTCACATCTTTCAATACGTATAAAGTAAAGTATCATAGGTAACGACCATACTCTTTAACTTGATTGACATACTAAATGTTTCCATTCATTTCCCATTCATCATATATTCATTTCATTGCAGGTTTGATAAGTAATGATGCAGAAACCATACGAACATCTGTGAATCGTGTCCCTTAGGAGGGATAGGGGATAAAGAAGGTACCGCCAGCAACTACGGTTGATCAGGTCAGAGAATCTGAGCCAAATGAGGATGTGGAAGAAATCTCTTGCCCTTGAGGGGATTTAGTTAAAGATAAAAAAACCACCATTTCAGTGGGGAGAGAATCTTTGGAGGTGGAAGCTTTAACAACACATGGTGATCCATCTCCTTTAGGGATGACTGGGACAACTTTACCTGTGGTGGTGGAGCTAGATGGGTAGCCTCAATTTATGGATGACATGAGGGAGATCTCAAGTCCCGGGAGAGTTCTCGCTTTGAATAAAATGGATTCTAATGTCATGTAAGGGGTATCCTCAAGAGTCAATACCCCCATTGAGCATACAGATCCTGCTCTTTTGGGGGAGATAGCCATCATTCCTTACTCCATGATAGTCATTCCAGTAGTCATAGTCTCGGTGAGCAACCTTTTAGGGTTTACTAGTTCTACTCTGCGGGCATCTTTGAGCGATCCCATGGTCCATTCAAAAATTGAGGGTACAACACCCTCTTTGTGAGGTGGTGACACCAAAATGAGTGTCAAAGACCCTGGTACTTCTGAAAGTGGAGGTTAGTTTTCTACCCCTTAAACCATTTCATTTTTCTCTCAGGGTTTAAACATCCAATTTACTTTTCCCCTAATTTCAGGATCACAACCCTGAGCACTTGCGACTACGGCTGATGCTTCAATTCCGCCTCCTATTTGTAAGGGTTGGTGTCCTCAGAACCAACTGTTTTGTACTTTGATTACATGAATGTTCACTTATTATATATTGTTCATTGTTCTGCATGACTATAATATAATAATGTCCTGGAATATTTGTTGCATTAATAAAGTCATAGCAGATCCCCGCTATGATGAGAACCTTGAAATGCTATAACAATATTCTTAAATAAAGTTCTGCGGTTGGATGACATACTATCATAGGACACATAGTATACAGACCGTCATGTACGAGTACTCGTAAGAAGACGAGACTCTCTCTCATAGAGTTCACACTTGGTAATCTCCAAGATGGGAGATTATGAGAACAGACATGCCAGTAGTAATTCCGCATGTCTTGGTGTCATCAGATATTGCTATCTACGAGCGTGTGTAATGGTCCGTAGACTGGAAGATTATCATTAACTCATGTCATTACTTGCACACTTAGATTTACTGA
This sequence comes from Viscum album, assembly GCA_963277665.1. Classification (NCBI taxonomy): domain Eukaryota; kingdom Viridiplantae; phylum Streptophyta; class Magnoliopsida; order Santalales; family Viscaceae; genus Viscum; species Viscum album. The sequence goes on from OY728125.1 coordinate 767,927, forward strand.
CGACAACCATCACACAGACAGTTGGCGGGAAGTAGGGTATCTTGGGTGCGTCACGAGTGACATTTTGTTAATGGATAAGTTGAGGAAGGATTTGTCCCTTCCATTTATGGAAGTTGATATCTCGGTCCTTTGATTGAAATAGAACTATTTCATTAAATTCCATGGCCATGGTGTGAATGACGAGTTTATTTCAGGTAGTCAAAGAACGACGGATCAAGCGTATAGGTTTATGACACTTCCATGAAACCTTCTTGATGAGATATTGAGACAAAGGGATTAAATTACATAGTAAGAGTTCGTATGAGGTGATACGTCAATGCGGCATCAACTTCTTTCTCTTGGGTGCCTTGACCCATTGCTAGACAGTAATCTTGGATTTTAGGCAAGCCCGCCTAATGCCAACAAGAAAGAGGCCTAGAGGGTCACACACTAAGTGTATCCAAGTATCTCAAGTTGAATAAAGAATATTCCCGTACATGGTTTAATAATTATTCAAGGAAGCCTAAGTTTTTTTAAATGAAGGAGGAAAAATAAAATAAAACAAGTACACACCGTGTATTATTAAATGTACACACCGTGTAGTTTTATTTTAGAAAGGAAATGAATAAATGAAAACAAGATATACACGCCGTGTACATTTAATGTACACGCCATGTAGTTTTCAATGAAAAACAAGTACACGCCGTGTATTTATTATTACACACCATGTAGTTTTTCCAGTTGGGATTTTGAGGATATAATATCGTTTTATTAAATGATATTTATTATAATTAGCGTGAGCGCATGTCAAAGAATTAATTATTCGACATGGGGGTTTTCAATAAGAGTTAATGAAATAAATGAAATGCGTAACGCGTATATTTATTATCATAACTCTACAACCTCAAACTCGATCATAAATATCCTCACAACCCCAACTCTTTTCCTACACAATAGAATTGTTGTGCACAACATCTCTGGAGAATTATTTCAAGGCTGAAAGAACCTCTTCCTCCAAGAATGCTCTCAAGACCGAGAGAGATCCTCTTTCATCGGATCAAGACAATCTAAGGTGGACAACGCAAGAAATGGCTTCTCCACGCTAGCACCCGGAGAATCCTTTGGCGACGTCCAGAGATACGAGGTACACATGTGGATCACCGCTAGAGGGAGTCTACACTTGGCTTCTGCGACGCAACAACGGATCACATTGACCAAGTGATCAAGAACATCAACGAAGAAAGAACACCCAAAAGGTATTTCTTTATATTTAATTAAATTAATTATAATCAACCTGTAATGATCCTTGTTTGTGGTTCTGGGACAAACCATCTTCTTTTTCTTTTTCCGTGATTCGATCCGTGGAGACTGGAGTTTATCGTCATATTGATCCCGGATTGATCATTGCTAATGAAAAAAAGCCAAGTGGGAACATCCACCCAAGCACATCCGCTGCACCTAGAACCTTCAAATGGTTTTAGAGGGAGGTTGAAACGTTGATTATAGTTATTTAATTTTTGTTGATAATTTACGCATTTATATTTGATTCAATTCGAAATATATCGTTCTATTAATATGAATAAATGAGATCTATTCTTCCTTTTTCATTTCTCGATTCATATCACAGAAACGACCTATTAATTTTAATTTTGATTAAAATAAAAATGAGGAACTCATCCAGAGGAGCCGCTCTTTCTGTCTGTACAACATGGGATTACACGGCGTGTAGTTAAAACTACACGCCGTGTACTTAGGTTCAACGAACCGAAACTGGTCTGCCAAACCATGCCGTGTGAATTGATTATGCCTAAGTTTTAATCACGCCGTGTTGACAAGAATTGAACGGCACGTGGAAACCGGAATACATGACGTGTATGTTAGAGCAACACGCCGTGTAGTCCGTTCCGGCCTAGGTGAAACCGTGTACAAAGATAAGCCGCATACCGCGTACACGGGATCACCAAGATGGTTACCATGTAAAAAGGAAGTACATGCCGTGTATGATTCATCTACACGCCATGTACTCCAAAAATTCCAAAGTAGAGAAAACACGCCAAATCCCCGACGTGTACTTTGGATAAAGGGTGAAAATAAAAATACACGCCGTGTAATTATAAACTACACACCGTGTACTTTCCAGAAATGGAATTTCACCAGGTTTCCTCCAATTTACAAAGACCCGTACAAGGAATATGGATGAGAAGAATCTCAAGGAAATTTAGAAAGGAATTTAAGATAAAAAATTGATTAATTATAAGATCCTAATTAATTGAATTCGAGTGTGTCTTATCTTAAATAAAAGAACGATTAAAAGAATTTGAATTCTAAATATGCGTAAATGTCATTGCATACTATGGATGATCATGAGCTAGACCAAAGACCCTTTGTATGTGTATGGTTTCATTTAAATTTATTTAATTTAAATTTGTTGGCCTGAGAGCCTTCTTCCAATAAAATGTAGGGCCTGCGTACCCATGGTTTCTTTAATGTAAACCCATGTAATGGAGGATCTCCCAAGCCAGAGGAGACGGTTCAAATCCCGAATCCGAGGTGAAACTGACGCAACAAGATACAAAGGTGGACAAGTGGGAGCTACAAAACATGAACCAATAGGTTCAAGGTGTTTTCCCTAGGTCAGGGTTAGCTTATCAAAACTGCTAGATAAGCTAACCAATAGAATCTCATGATCATGCCATCTTATTTTATTTATGTCTGATTGCATGGTTTATTTATTATGTATGTGTTGTCGCAATCACATAATTAATAAAATGAACAAGCATGCAAAGATGGAATAAAATAAAAACTGGACTATGCGTAAACATTATCAGAACATGGTTAAGCAAGCATCACTTAATATTAACAAGCATGTGATAATGCGAAACTACGCATAAAGGAATAAAATCCCTCAATACCATATTAAGTCAGACCAAACCTTCCGTTAGCTGATTAAGGGAAAGACTCAATAAAACTATGTGTTTGACCAACCCTTGTTGGGACACTTACTTTTATAAAGGAATCCCTTATGAATGGTTTCGGGTTGACTTAACCATATTACATCAAGAGAAGTAGCCCTTGCTAGACTTTGTGTAATATTGGAGGAAAGAGTTGAGGAAATCCAAGTCAGGATTTCAGGATTGGGGAGTCCACTCAACAGATCAAGGAACTGTAATCTCATAGTTGGCAAAGACCTACCTACCTAAATACCTTCAAATAGCTTGACCAACCCTTGTTGGGGTTATGCAAAGAGAAATATGGATCCTTTCCACTAGAATTTCTAAGCAACTGTAAATTCCGAGTTCAATGGTGGGGGCCATTGGGACTTGATAAAATAGTGAGAGAATTAATTAATTCATTTATTATTTCTCATAAATTGTAATCAAGAAAGTACTAATAAATCTGCTCTTTTAAATAGTAGAATCAAGATGACAAACTCATCAACAACATTTTCTCTTTGATAAATACTGGATAAAGACAATATCTTCACCAGAAGTAACTTTCAGGAATGGTTTATGTGCCTTCGGGTTATCCTACACCATGAACGAAATTTTTACGTGCTGGAGTCCTCACTTCCTAATTCTCCTGCCCTAGGGGAGTGTGATGAAGATTTCCTGGTCTATGATCAACATTTGAACAATGCTCTCGATGTTCAATGTTTGATTCTATCATCGATGTCTAGTGATCTCATGAATTAACATGAAGACATGGATTCCTATAGCATGCTCGATCACATCCATGGTCTATACAAGGAGAGAGCAAGACATGAAAGGTTTGAGATCTCCAATGCTCTATTTTAGAGAAAGCTTGGAGAGGGTGCCCCAGCCGGGCCTCATGTAGTCAAGCTCATTGGATACATTGAGAACTTGGAGGTTATAGGGTTTAAACTCCCCGAAGAACTGGGTACCGAACTCATTCTTGCATCACTCCCCCAGAGCTTCTCAAACTTTGTTATGAACTTCAATATGAACAACATTGATAAGTCTCTGTCTGATCTTCTCATCCGGATTCTCCAAGTGGACACTGACATGAAGCGTGAAAATCCTTTTGTCCTCATGGTGAATAAAAGGAAAGGGAAAGTGAATATATTTAAGCCCAAATCTTCTTCAAGGTCTTCTAAGAAAAGGAAGATCAAAGGGGAGCCAAAGGAACAGGATACTGTTTGTTTTACATGCGTTAAGAAGGGACACTGGAAGAAAAACTGCACCCAGCCATGGAAGCAAGGGGATGCTTCAAGTGTGTTTGTTATCGAATGCAATATATCTGTTTCTACTAATTGGTTATTAGATACTACTTGTGGTGCTCACATCAGTATCCAAATACAGGAACCAAGTAGATTCACGAAGATTGATCGAGGGGAGGTAGATCTACGAGGAGCCAACAGAGCCAGACTTGCTGCTGTAGCTGTCGAGGACTACCACCTCACATTTCCTACGGGGATGGTCTTGGTTTTTAAAGGACGTTATTATGTACCCTCTGTAACCAAAAACATTATTTCATTATCCATATTAGATACTGATGGATTCATCTTCAATTTTGGAAGTGGATGTTGCTATTTTTATAAAGATAACATTTGTTTTGGTAGGGCACATTTATATAACGGCCTTTATGTGTTAGACTACACAAACCAAGTAATGGAAATCGAAAACAAAGTTAATTCACATGACTCATACCACACCAAACTTTGGCATCACCGGCTAGGTCATGTCAATGATAAATGTTTGAAAAAATTACATCAAGATGGGTATTTAGATTCTTTCAAACTAAAACCACTTGGTGTATGTCATGCGTGTATACAAGGAAAAATGACCAAAGCCCCATTTAGTGGGAAAGGTGAAAGAGCTAAAGAGCTTCAAGAATTATTTCACACAGATGTGTGTGGACCATTTCTAGTTGACGAAAGGGGTGGGTTCTCGTACTTCATAACTTTTACTGATGATTTTAGTAGATATAGATATATCTATTTAATGAGGTATAAGTCAGATTATTTTGATCCGTTCAAAGAATACAAGAATGAAGTTGAGAACCATCTTGGTAAGAAGATTAAGAAACTCCTCTCAGACAGAGGAGGAGAATATCTTAATAAGGACTTCATTAACTTCTTACGGGAGTTTGGGATTCTATCTCAACTCACTCCTCCTTAAACACTACAGTGGAATGGTGTAAGTGAAAGGAGAAATCGCATCCTGTTGGACATGGTGAGATCAATGTTGAGTCATGCGAGTCTTCCATTATCCTTTTGGGGATATTCATTACAAACAGAAGCGCACATACTAAACCAAGTACCAACTAAATCGATTAATGGTATTCCATACGAGTTGTGGAGTGGACGCAAATCCATGTTATCGAATTTACATGTGTGGGGTAGCGAAGCATTTGTTAAGGCCTCTTTAGGTAAAAAACTTGCACCCCAAGTCACAAAGTGTATCTTTATAGGATATCCCAAGGAAATAATGGGATATTACCTATACAACCCCTCAGACAAAAAGGTTACAGTGGCAAGACATGCCATATTCTTTGAAAGGGAGCACATCTCCAAAAGAGATAGTGGGAGCAAGATATATTTCAATGAAGTCGAGGCTCAAGATACACATGAGTTGGTACAAGAACATATTCCACAAAGCCCTGTGGAAGAACAATCTGTTCCAGAGACACAAGAACTGCGTAGGAGCACGAGAGAGGTGAGAGAACCAGAACGATATGGTTTTCTTGTCACCAAGGATGGTGACTCATTATTGGTTGACAATGATGATCCTCTTACCTATAAGGAAGCAGTTGAAGGCACAGACATTCCCAAGTGGAAAGAAGCCATGAATTCTGAAATGGATTCCATGTACCAAAACCAAGTCTGGATTTTGGTAGATCCTCCAGTTGATGTAAAGACTATTGGTAATAAATTGGTATTCAAGAAGAAACTGGACATGGAAGGGCAAGTCAGCACCTACAAGGCATGACTGGTTGCAAAAGGTCTTAGACAACGTCAAGGAATTGACTATGATGAAACCTTTTCACCGGCTGCGATGATGAAATCCATCAAAGTCCTATTGGCCATTGCTGCTTACCATGACTATGAAATTTGGCAAATGGATGTCAAAATATCTTTCCTTAACGGTAACCTCCAGGAAGATGTCTACATGACACAACCTGAAGGTTTTGTGACTCCAAATGATGACAACAAGGTATGCAAGTTGCAGAAATCCATTTATGGATTAAAGAAAGCATCAAGATCATGGAACATTCATTTTGATGAAGCTGTAATAGAATTTGTCTTTGTTAAGAATGAATGTGAGCCATGTGTCTACAAGAGGTTTAGTGGGAGTGCAGTCATTTTACTAATAGTATATGTTAATGACATATTACTAATTGGAAAAAAAGTACCTATCTTACAGTCAGTTAAGGCATGGTTGCATAAATGCTTCTCCATTAAAGACTTGGGCGAGGTAGCATATATTCTCGGGATCAAGATCCATCGTGATAGATCCAAGAGAATGCTGGGCCTGAGTCAAAGTACATACATTGACAAGATACTGAAGAGATTCAGTATGGAACAATCCAAGAGGGGATTGTTTCCAGTGTCACATGGCATTCATCTTTCCAAGAAAATGTGTCCTCAGACACATGAGGAAAGAAAGAGAATGGAAAGGATCCCTTACGCATCCGCGATTGGGTCATTCATGTATGCTATGCTATGTATGAGGCTAGATGTTGCTTACGCATTAAGTGTGGTAGAAAGATATCAAGATGATCCAGGAGACCACCATTGGATGGCAGTCAAGACTATCCTTAAGTATCTGAGGCGTACTAAGGATATGTTCCTGGTTTATGGAGGAGATGAGGAACTAGTCATCAGAGGACATGTAGATGCTAGTTTCCAGACTGATCAAGGTGACATGAAGTCACAGACTGGATTCATTTTCAGTTTTAATAGAGGTGTAGTGAGCTGGAAGAGCTCAAAATAAAGTGTGGTGGCAGATTTTACAGTTGAGTTTGAGTATATCACAGCTTCTGAGGCAGCTAAAGAAGTAGTATGGATGCGAAGCTTCATCCAAGAGCTGGATGTTGTACCGAGCAGTAAAGATCCTATCACACTCTATTGTGATAATACTATAGTGGTGGAACTTGCAAAAGAGCCAAGGTCACATCAGCGGACAAAGCACATACTTCGTAAGTATCATCTCTTGAGGGATTCTTCTTAGAGAGGTGAAGTTGCAGTGAGTTGTATTTCCACGGAAGACAACATGGCGGACCCATTGACTAAAGCCTTGACTCAGTAGAAACATGATAATCATGTGAGGTATAGAGGACTAAAAGTTGTAGGCAGTTGGCTCTAGTCCAAGTGGGAGTTTGTAAGGGTTGGTGTCCTCAGAACCAACTGTTTTGTACTTTGATTACATGAATGTTCACTTATTATATATTGTTCATTATTCTACATGACTATAATATAATAATGTCCTGGAATATTTTTTTCATTAATAAGGTCATAGAAGATCCCCGCTATGATGAGAACCTTGAAATGCTATAACAATATTCTTAAATAAAGTTCTGCGGTTGGATGAAATACTATGATAGGACACATAGTATACCAACCATCATGTGTGAGTACTCGTAAGAAGACGAGACTCTCTCTCATGGATTTCACACTTGGTAATCTCCAAGATGGGAGATTATGAGAACAGACCCGCCAGTAGTAATTCCACATGTCTTGGTGTCATCGGATATTTCTATCTATGAGCGTGTGTAATGGTCCTTAGACTGGAAGATTATCATTAACTCATGTCATGACTCGCGCACTTAGATTTACTGACGAAAACTGTCATGCATATAGTTGGCGGGAAGTAGGGTACGTTGGGTGCTTCACGAGTGACATTTTGTTAATGGACAAGTCGAGGAAGGATTTGTCCCTTCCATTTATAGAAGTTGATATCTCGGCCCTTTGATTGAAATAGAACTGTCGCATAAAATTCTATGGCCATGGTGTGAACGACGAGTTTATTTCAAGTAGTCAAAGAATGACGGATCAAGCATATAGGTTTATGACACTTCCATGAAACCTTCTTGATGAGATATTGATACAAAGGGATTAAATTACACAGTAATCATTCGTATGAGGTGATACATCAATGCGGCGTCAAATTCATTCTCTTGGGTGTCTTGACCCATTGCTAGACAGTAATCTTGGACTTTAGGCAAGCCCACCTAATGACAATGAGAAAGAGGCCTAGAGGGTCACACACTAAGTGTATCCAAGTATCTCAAGTTAAATAAATATTATTCCCGTACGTGGTTTAATAATTATTTAAGGAAGCCTAAGTTGTTTTAAATGATGGAGGAAAAATAAAATAAAACAAGTACACACCGTGTATTATTAAATGTACATGTCATGTAGTTTTATTTTTGAAAGTAAATGAATAAATGAAAACAAGATATACACGTCGTGTACATTTAATGTACACGCCGTGTAGTTTTCAATGAAAAACAAGTACACGCCGTGTATTTTTTCTAGTCAGGATTTTGAGGATATAATATCGTTTTATTAAATGATATTTATTATAATCAGTGTGAGCGCATGTCGAGGAATTAATTATTCGACATGGGGGTTTTCAATAAGAGTTAATGAAATAAATGAAACACGTAACGCGTATATTTATTGTCATAACTCTACAACCTCAAAATTGATTATAAATATCCTCAAAACCCCAAATATTTTCCTACAGAAGAGAGTTGTTGTGCACAATATCTCTGGAGAATTCTTTCAAGGCCGAAAGAACCTCTTCCTCCAAGAACGCTCTCAAGACCGAGAGAGATCCTCTTCCATCAGATCAAGACAATCTAAGGCAGACAACGCAAGCAAAGGCTTCTCCACGCTAGCACCCGGAGAATCCTTTGACGACATCCAGAGATACGAGGTACACGTGTGGATCACCGCTAGAGGGAGTCTACACTTGGCTTCTGCGACACAATGACGGATCACATCGACAACGTGATCAAGAACATCAACGAAGAAAGAACACCCAAAGGGTATTTCTTTATAATTAATTAAATTAATTATAATCAACCTGTAACAATCCTTTTTTGTGGTTCCGGGACAAACCATCTTCTTTTCCTTTTTCTGTCATTCAATCCATGGAGACTAGAATTTATCATCATATTGATCCCAGATTGATCATTGCTAATGAAAAAAATCCAAGTGGGCACATCCACCCATGCGCTTCCGCTGCGCCCGGAGCCTTCACTATTGACACTACTAGGGAGGTGTAGGCTGAGGGGTTGAATCGCACCAAGTCCATTGAATCAAGACCTTATCTGGTGACACTCATTCCTGAGTACATTCCACTCTTTGAGAGTGACTCTAAAGTAGACTATGAGGGATTGGTGATCCTATATCCTATTCACCAGATACTGTGGGGGAACATTTGGTGGATGATTTGGAAAACTCCCTTACAGAAATTTCAACCAAGATGCCCAAGTTACATCATATGTTTTTTGTCCTATGGGGGGTTCAATTATTATTGTATCCATGACATAGTGAAGCATTTGGCTACTGCCATAGATACAAGTGGTGTACTGGAGTCTTGTTTTTCCACTGTAGAGTCCATGGCTCATCTAGTCACTAGAATCCAAATCCTTATGAATAAAACTACCGAGAAAGCTAGGGAAATCGTGAGGCTACAGGGCAAACTCGCAAAGAAGAGGTCCTTAATGGATCAACTTAATCATGAGTTGGATCAGTGGAGAAAAGAAATAGAGTGGCTTAGGCTGGAATGGGCATGTGTCACAGTCATAGTTAATGAAGGGAAGCAGCTAGTGGAAGATGGGGGAAAGGCTAGGTTTTATGTAGTGACGGAGGTTGAGGCATTGAGGACTAGTGCGGAGGCTGAGACTGCAACTTTTTTGGAGCTCCACCAAGCCATAGAATAATCAAATCTGGTGTTAATACAATTTTCTGAATCTGATGAATGTATTATGTAATTACTATGCCCTTCTCATATGGAGAGGATCTAGATTGTGGATTCCATTTTTATCTTAATTTGATGGAATAAAACATTTTTATCTCTAGTGCTTCATCTTTACTATTTCTTGCAATGTCAATAAATTATGGTTAACCACATTTGAAAATAATAATCTCAACCAGATGTCAATTTGGGTTGAAATCTGAGAAATTTGAATCAAAGCATGCTCTAATTTTTACCTGAGTTGTGGGGCTCAGCAAATGTAACTTAACTATTTCCAGGTTCACATGAAATACCCTAAAAGTTTTATGATTTTTTCCATTATAACCCTTTTTTTTCTAAGATCATTATGATGGAGTCTCAGTAGGTATAACTTGAATTTTTCTTAGTCCATCCTTACTAGTTTTCTACCTAACAAGCTTTGTGTCTCTTATAATTGTTTGTTTGCTCAATATTTTTCTTAAACCATATATAACATAGGTTTATCAAGCCAATACTCAACTTTTTTACAGGGTTCCCTTTGTGGGTTTTCATCCTGGTGAGTTTGGTCTCTTTTTTTAATTGTTAGTTTAATGTCTTGAAAATAATACCATCCTTACTGATGATTTAGATCAAACAGCTTTGAACATGACTGATGTTTTAGGTCAAACACTATTGACAATGACTTATGGGGTGAGGGCCCCAATCAAGGATTATAGACTAAGGATGTCCTAATACTTTTCGGACATGGATTAGGGATTTTTCTTGACCATGATTTTGTAGTTTCTAGATATAAGGCTTGGATATGAGACATGATATGGGGCATGGGAGCCATGAGGCATACGAAAGCATGAAAATCCTATCATGAGGACAAATATTACTTTGGTAGAAAGGCCCCTTTTTGAGGGAAATGTGTGAAGATCCACTGGGGAATTATTTTCATAGTAAAACAGAGGTTTTTGTGGGACACTTTCCTTCCATTTTCGATGGACAAGCATTTTAATGGAAATGTGGATGTCTCAAAACCACCAAGGTTGGCTTGTCAAAGGAGTGGTGTCTAAAAAGTATGATGGAATTTGAATGAATGATGATCATGAACGAAAGACCACTCCTAAATGTAGTTGGAATGTGTAAAGGAGGTTTGAAGCATGGTGTAGTTTAATGTTTTTCAACTAGTAAATTTGAGACTTATGATTTAAAGTCATTTTCTCTGACCAAGGGGATAAACTATCGATACATTTTTTTGACTAAGATTGTTCAATCATTTTCAGTCATAAATGGGGAGAAAAGGTGTAAACTATAGTCTAGGTGGTTTATGAAACCATGGAGAGAGGTGGATGTAAACATCATAGAGGCATACGATGGTAGGAAAAGCCTCTCCTGAGGATGAATTTTTATTTGGTTGACAACCCTTTCTTGTGTGTAAGATATGCAGAGCTGCATGGACGTTGTGTGCATATTTAAACAAAGGTGTCCATAGGATACTGGCCTTCCATTTCTAATGGTTGTGTATGATTATGGGGGTTAATACCTTTCTGTAAATAGAGTATGGTGTGTGAGAAAGTGGGTGCCTTACCACAAAATAGGTCATTTCAAGTCATAATTTCTTGGAAGTTGGTACCGATGTTCTCCCCATACAGATGTAAGGAGGCTCTTGTACTGGTTTGACCCGTGTGTTGGGAAGAGAGGGAAATTTTACTTTATGGTTGGACCTGAGATATAAGGCTTAGGTATCACTGCATATCCTATGTTAATAATAAGTAATCCAGACATAGTTATCTTAAGGTTTATCCTTACGCAGACCTGATTTTCATATAGGAATGATGCATTTTTATCTTATAGATGATCTCACCCATGAGATGGGGATCATACTAGATCTTCATGTTCTGATTGATTTCAAATGTAGGGTATCAGGAGAAATAACCTTTGATCTATATGGAACCAAGGGTGAAAATTAGGTGTCATGCATCATGTAGTTTTAATGTTGTGTGATTAGGAAATTGATGTAAAATCCCGGATTAACTAGAGGAGAACTGGGTCGTGATGTCCTAACATATCCAAAACGTGAGTAGGAAGGAAAGTGTAAACCATGGATCTGAGGGATCTTGGATAGGGAGAAATGATTTGGGTTTTAGGATCCATTAAGAGTACAGAAGCAAAAAAACGTCTCCTGGGGACTAATTTTCCTTTGGTTGATATTCACTTTTTGTGGGAAACTTATGAAAAGCCATTGAGGAATTGTGTGTATAGTCAAACAAAGGTGTCTGCAATACACTGACCTTCCGTTTCTGATGAAAATGGATAATTATTAAGATCAAAAATCGCTCAAAAATAGAGTTTAATGGATGGAAAGGATGTGTATGAACATATTAGTAACATTCCAGTTGTGATTACCCATGGAATTGGTAACCTCCCTACATATATCTTACTCATACGTAGGGTGGGCATTGTAATTCCATTGTTGGAGCTAGACCTGGTTTTGATGATTCGGGTGTCCCGAAATTAAACTTTGACATAGGATTGGTTTATATGCAGGAAGGGGGGAAACATAGCCATATATTTCCTCTTTAGGGATGGATGATCCCAGAATTTTTTATCCCAAAATCACTACATTTCCTATGTGTATACGAATCAAGACAAACGTAGTTCTTGAAATACCTTCTAGTTTAACGAAATGCGTCTAGGACCATGGTATCACAATTTTGAAGGGGAGAAACCCAACTTACCTTTTAGGGTGATGCCTCCAAGTCCAACCATTTTGGATTGATTCACCATGGTTTCATGGTGAATCCCTTATCGAGGTCCCTAAGCCAATGTGAGTTGTGCTCAGTGTGAGAAACAAGGGGTGGAAAGGGTTAAATTCCCCACCTAGGGATGGCATAATCAAGGAGAGGGGCATTTTATACTTGGAGTGATGATGTGTGATGCATTACTATTGTGGAGCATGAAAAAACAATATTTAATATTACCTAAGTATAGTCTTATGGATAAACTTAGGTAGTCTCAGAAGAGGAGTGCACACAAAACATTTTGTCACTTAAATTTAGAAAAGAAGTGGATATTTATTTTGAAGTTTATTGAGTTTAAAAATGAATAATTAAATGAATTTTGAACACAAGTGATGGATATAGTGATGGGTTTAGGGTAGGATCACCTTTTTCAATGTCATCAAGGACATAAAAATTAGTTCTCGTCTCTTCCTATTGAATGATAAATGAATGAATCCTCGATCGATTTTCCATTCACCCCTGGTTGAAGGAAGCAATGAAAACAACTCCTATGTGCATTAAAGTTCATAAACCATTCCCAAACAATTTAAGAAAGTCCCAATCTATAAATTTTTCCTTATAAATCTAGAAACAATTAACTTATTTCACCCACGTGCCAACGGTCTCTAGACACTCACCACTTAACACAATCTGCTCGATTGATTCAAATTACACTAGGCGGAGGGAGTTTAATGTTATTCCACCAAATATATAATCAATGAATGAAAAAAAAACCCAACATAAAATTGAATTATGATAATTGGATAATACTAAAAATAGAGACCATTCAAATAGAAAAGGAGAGTTTTATATTAAAGAACAAGACTCTGACATTACAAAAGGGAAACTCCCCCTTCCCCTATCACTCAAAATCATTATCCCTCCATGAGAAGGGTAATAGAGATGAATGTGGAAGAATTAGACATTAAAAATATATGGAAAATAAAATAAATAAAATAGAGAAAGCTGAAAAGTTATCTTCCTTGGTTTCCCAGAAGGAATGGGATGGAATGAGATGCTTTGAGAGGGAGGAGCACTCCTTTTATAGGAATAATTTCCTTCGAAAGTTTATGCCTTTCATCCCCAATTAATAAGCGAATAACATGTTGTGTCCTTAATGAAAGTTGTTCATAAATTTATTTTCTATCTACCCTAAACATTTCAGAGTATTTGGACCTATGTTGAGGGAGTTGTGGTCATTTTACTCTGATAATGTATTCTACCCAAATAGACTCTCCACATTTCACATATTTGGATTATCATGTATTAAGAACCATGAAAAAGGCTTGTTCACATCTGAGAGCCTTCATAAAAGTTGTTCCAAAAAATGTTACGCATCCACCCACCTAATTGAAGAGTATTTTGTCCCACTAGTAATGAGATATGGATCCAACACAAAAAATTTATAGTTTTATAAACAGTCTTCAAGGCCTAACTTGTGAGCTTGTTTTGAGCTTCCATATGGTCAATTCAGCTTTTGGTCCAGAAGGATTAAATGAAGCCCATGATTTTAGAAAAATAAAAAGAAATAATTTAATGATTTGGATCAATATATAAAATGTGATGTCCAATGTACATAAATAATTTAAAACTATTAAAAATCTAAAATATACCTTTTTCACGATTAAGCTCAAAATACCACCAAAATCATGAAATGTAGAAATTTCACCTAAAATAACAATTTAGTTAGATTTAAAACAATTAAATTCATTGTAAAATTATTGAAAATATTTTCTCTATCAATTCCCCCACACTTATCACATGGACTCCTGGACAAGTAAAAATCAAAATCAAATCCAAGTAAATTCTAGATACATACCCATGAGATCCACCAAATCCACACCAAGAAACCAAAATATATCATTACTAATAAAAAAATTATTTAAATATCTCTATTTAGATTATTTAATATATTTAAATTTAATTTCTCATCCCCATGAATACAAAACACCTACCTCGCATGAAATTTCTTTGATCTAACAAAAGTTAATTTTTACAAAGATTTTATCATCCAAACTCATGCAAGAGTCACCATAGTCTTGATAAATTCCTAATTCTCCACCCGACGTGAGTCAGGGACATGTGTTTATCATGAGTAATTTTTAGGGTTGTTCTATGGCTACTGGTTGGTAGGATTTAGATGTTAAAAATTCTGAAGTGGAATAAGAAGGGCTTGGCTCTTTTTGAAGAAAAATTGTAAGATTCTAATTTTCACTCAAGAATGGTATACTCATGACTCCCCTTAGTAGAAAGTCATCAAAATAATCATGAAAACTAAATTAAAGTTCATTCCATTTATAATTTTACCAGAAAAAAATTTAATCTTCTCAGATATAGTATTTCTTGAAAGCTCCAGATAGGCAAAACTTTCTTTCTCCTTTGGAAGCTCCGTAAAGGCGCAACTTCTTTTATCATGAAAACTCCAGAAATGCACAAATTTTAATAGAATTAATTATTTAATAGCAACATAAGCTCTTAAAAATTTAATTTTCCACCCAAAGTCTCACTAAATGAGGTATCACACCACAAGACAGCTTCCTCCACACGTAAGTTCAACTAGATCATGTAATTTCACTTCAAGATCAGGTAGGATAGGGAAAATTGTCTTGTAATATAGATAACCTAACATGTTGCTAATATATTATATAGGATAAATGGATTAAATGAATAAGGAAGGCTGGAATAAAAATTATTCTTTTGAAAATGGGGCTTTGAAACCAAATAAATTCCTCAATCATTTAAAACTAAAGTACCTTAAACCCTCAAGTTTTTACAAGAATAAATAAAATTTTGGTTAAAGAAAACATGGACTAGTTCTCTCAATAAGTGAGTTGAATGTAAAGAATATGAAAAAAATGGTATATAAGCCTCAAAATAAAGTGATTTGAAAAATAAACATAGTGATATTTGGTATGGTATTCAAAGTCAAAGTACTTTTCATTTAATTCCCAAATATTTAAACTTGAAACAAAGTCATTTTCAGCATTCATTTAAGCTCAATTTCATAGAATAGATTGGTTCACTCATTGAAATGGGTTTCAAAAATGTCAATGATAATCATGTCATCTAAAAAGTTTTAAAAACACACAAATACTGAAAAAGAAACACACAAGAAGTTTGAAAAGCACAATTTTTTAAGTAGAAAAATAAACAACAATTGAAAATACTAAACTAAAAAGGTTCCCTACCCCACACATAAATTATGAAGTGTCCTCAATGCATTAAAATGTGTTTAATATGTAAGAATATTTGAAAATAAATCACAAAAATAAAGCAAGTGTAAATGATAGGTACAACCTAACTTATTTGCAGTACAATGTTGATTTAAGCTCTTAACTGCTGATCCTTGAAAACCTAAAAAAAGTAAAAAAATAATAAGATATGAAATTTATTAAAAGAAAATAAAATATAATGAGAATTATAAAATATGGATAGATATTGGTTTAATAACCCAAGTGGGTCCTGGGTTTTTACTTCCTCCAGACTGAAAATTCAATATGGTTATCCCCAATCTGATTGTGGGTGAAGTTTCTTTCTCATGAACCAATACAAATTCTTCTTTCTAGCATGCACCTTTTCCTTTTTGTTGAGTACTACATGGATATAGTATAAAAAGTCCACCCACATTGTAATCAGATACAACATGCAAGGTGGTGTTAGGATAATTAATGAGTCCTCCTCTTTCTTTGTCTCCACTTTCACAACATCTTCATTATTCTCCAGTGGTTGTTGAGGGTATGTTTCATAAATAGAAAAATTAAAGGGGAGGTTAGAGTGTAATTTTATTTGAAAAAAATTAAATTATAAAGTGTCAATACGAAATTATTTCCTTTCAATGTCTACATATTTTATCTCTATTTATTCATGAAAATCCACTTTGATCTCTTCTTGAACAACGTCTAATAAATTTTCAAAAAGTTAATGGAGATCCATATGTTCCTCTTCAGATGAATATTATTTTTCAACATCTTCTTCCAAGGAACTAAAAGTGTTGGATGAATCTAAAAAATTAAAACTAGGGGAGGTAATAATCAATTTAGTTTCAATAAAATAAAAATATAATGAATTCATAAAAATATTATATCCCTTAGTTTGTTCGGCTTTAATTTCTTCTTCAATGGGAGATGCCTCTTGTAGTTTAATTTCCCTATATAGAGCTAGGTAGTTAGACTACTCCATATTCTCTTCAAATTACACCACTTGGGTGGTTTCTTCCTTCAATGGTGTTGGAAATTATAAATTATGAGGGATATGGGGATCAATTAGTTAATCACACTTATTCTAGAAGTTATCCAAATCTTTTTGATCTCCTATATGTATTTCAGAAGGAAAATATACTTCATCAATCTCCTCCAAAATTTATTTAGCTGAGCTCAATGGGTATTCTTTTAATTTCATCAAGGCCTCCATGGATTATTTAACTTGAAAGGTAAGTGGGGATACTTATTACACCAATTTATCTATTTTTGGTTATTGTTCTAGCTCAAGTTGTTGATCTTGGGATGCATGTCCATATTCTGCTATCCACTCTATTGGGCTCTCAAGGTGTTTCACTATTTGAATAATTCTTTCAAATTGGGCTTCAAGATCCTTGTGAACATCTTCTTATTGGTGTTTCACCTGTCAAATTTCACTAGAAATATTGATGGGAAATAAGGACGTCATTTTTTATACCTCATCCATTTCTTGATAAAATTCAGGAAAATACTTCCGGAGTTCATTTAATTATATGGTCAATCCCTCCAATACTGGGTATCCGGGGTTTGCTTTAAGTTCTTGAATGAGACCCTTGAATTCATCCCCATTAATTATTTTGATTCGATCTCCACTAATTTGTTTATAAAGGAAATAAAAACTATCCTCTACAGACCAAGGTGGGTTAAATATTGGTTCTTACACTTGTGGATAATTGTTCCATGAATTAAAAAAATAATCATTTGAAAACATCATGGAAGAAGATATTTGTTTTTAATTTTTTTAAAATATGAAAGACTCAAATATTTTCAATTAGATTTTAGAACTAAATCCCCAGAAATGGTGCCAAGTTTGACACATACCTATCGTGGGGCATGAAAAAACAATATTTAATATTACCTAACTATAGTCTAGTGGATAAACCTAGGTAGTCTCTAGAAGAGGAGTGCACACAGAACAATTTTTCACTTAATTTAGGGAAATAAGTAGATGTTTATTTTGAAGTTGATTGAGTTTAAAAAGAAAGAATACAATAAATTTTGAACACAAGTGATGGAGAGAGTGATGGGTTTAGGGTTGGATCTTCTTTTTCAATTTCATCAAGGTCATCAAATTTTTTTCCCATCTCTACTTATTGAATGATAATTGAATGACTCCTCGATCGAGTTGTCAGTCACCCCTAGTTGAAGGAAGCAATGAAAACCACTCCAGTGTCAATTAAAGTTCATAAAACATTCCCAAACATTTAAAGAAAGTACTGATCAAGAATTTTTCATCCTTATCAATCTACAAACAATTCACTTCTTCCACACACATGCCAATGATCTCTAGACACAAACCACCTAACACAATCTGCTTGATCCAGAAAAATTGCATTAGATGGAGGGAGTTTAATGTTCTTCCACAAAATCTATATTAAATTAATGAAAAAAATACCAAAATACAATTTCATTAAGATAATGGGACACCACTAGAAATAGATACCATTCAAATAGAAAAATTGAATTTTTTTTAAAGAATACGACTCCGATATTACAAAAGGGAAACTCCCCCTTCCCCGATCACTCAAAATATTTACCCCTCCATGAGAAGGGTAATAGATATGAATGGGGAAGAATAAGGCATTAAAACTCTATGTAAAATGTTATAAATAAAAGTGATAAAGAATAAAAGTTCTCTTCCTTGGTGTCCTAGAAGGAATGAGATGGAATGAGATGCTTTGAGATGGAGGAGATCTCCTTTTATAGGCATAGTTTCCTTTGAAATTTGATTCATTTCATCCCTAATTAATGATATAATAACGCCTTTCCTCCTTCAATAATGTTTTTCATAAATTTATTTTCCATCTATCCTCAAACTTTTAGAGTATTTGGACGTGTGGAGAGGGAGGTATGACCGTTTTACTTAAAGAATTTATTCTGCCCAGGAAAACTCTCCACATTTCACATTTCGGATTATCATGCATTAATGACCATGAAAACAGATTATTCATATGTGAACACCTTCATAAAAGTTTTTTCAAAACTTTTTGAGTGTCCAACCACCTATTTTTAGAGTATTTGGGCCCACCATTAATGATATATAGATCCAAAACCAACAATAGACATTTCTGTAAATAGTCTTCAATTCCCAAATTGTGATATTTTTTGAGCTTATGTATGGTTGATTCAGCTTTTGGTCATGAAGGATTAAATGAATTCCATGATGTCTGTAAACCTAAAAAGGAAGACTTTCGTGATTTGGATCAATATAGAGAAATATACGTCCAAAGTACATAAATAATTGAAAACTGTTAAAAATCTAAAATATTTTATTTTTACAATTAAGCTAAAATACCACCAAAATCATAAAATGTGGAAATTTAACTTGAAATAACACATTAGTGGGATTTAAGATAATTAAATTCAATGTAAAATTATTGAAAATATTTGCTCTATCAATGTGTAGTTTACCATCGTACAACAAGGGCACTTTATCATGCAGAATAAAATCGTACGATTAGGCCAATACCCATACAGTTTAACATTGTGTGTAAAGGATATGGATGTTAGGTAGTTTATTATCATGTAGTGAGGATGTTGATGACCTGATGTGAAGAGGGTAAATTTAATTTCCCCTGATATGGCTCTGGAAATGGATTCTATTAGGAGCTCCTTATTTTGACTTAAGGGGGGACATATTTATGTGTTCTATAGCTGGGTTCAGATCATAGGATCTAGGTGTCACTACATATCCCATATGAGTAAGAATCAATCCAAACATAGTTCTTCTAATTATAGATTCCTCTTGTATAGGAATTTCCCATAAATAAGGGGGAAGGCATTTTTTCACTTCAAGGTGGTTGAACCAGGATGAAAGTATGGGCGTCTCTACGTATCCTATGAGGGAAGGAATCAAGTCACATGTAGTTATGGATAGACTGTGTAGTTTTAACATCATGTATCAAGGATGTGGGCTAAACAGTTTAACATCATGTTATAGGGATTATTTTTCATAGAAATCATGAGTAAATATGGGCTAATCAGGCCAAGATATTCTGGCATACCCTGGATGTGAGGTAGGGGGAATGTGTAAATCACGAATCTGGAATCTCTTAGATTGGGAGAAATGATATGGGGATTGGAATTTTTTGGGTGTACATAAGTAGGAAAGTCCTCTTCTGAGGATGAATTTTCCTTTGGATGATAGGCCTTTTTGTGGGCAACATATGAAAAGCTGTTGGAGCATTGTGATCATATTAAAAAAAGGTGTTTGTAGGACACTGAACTTCAATTTCCAATGGCCATTTATGATTAAAAGGATCCAAGATTTCTAGGGTTATGAAGTTTAGTGGATGGAAAAGAGACATTCGGGTATGTGGGAAATATTCAGACAATGATTAGTTGTGAAATATAGATTCCCCTATATAGATCTGACTCGTATATAGGGGGAATGATCTTTTCTAAATCCTTGCAGTAAGAATCAAGATTTGGACTCCCCTGAATAGATTTGCATTTATGTGATGGATATTGGGAATGTTTTTATTTCATTTTCAATTTTTCATGGTTGGGCCCGAGATATGATATTCAAGCATCACTATGTATCCTATGAAAATGGTAATCAAGCCACACATAGTTCTAAATTTTGTTCTCCCTGCCTAGGCTTGATACTTACACAAGGAGAGGGTCATTTTGTTAATAGTGGCTAAAACAGGTTGTAGGATCTTGGAATAACTACGTATCCTATGATAATAGGAATCCATCCACATGTAGTTATAGAGGTACCATGCAATTTAATGTTTTGTGGTCAGGACTTTGGGTTTACCAATGTGGATGGGAAGCCCCTATCATGCCTTTTAAGGTCATACCGCTAATACCATGAAACCCTGTTGCAGATTGATACACCTTGACCATGTGGAAAATTCTTAACAAAACCCCTAATTCCATGTGAGTTATGTCCGATATGAGAAACAAGGGGAAAAAAGGTATATTCAACCACATGGGGATAATGTAATGAAGAGTGGAAGCCTTTTACTTTTTGGTCTTTTATTGCAGATGGGCCTCGATTTAGAGGTCTGAGTTCCACTATGTCTCCTCATAGGGATGAGAATCAGATGTGGTTCTATGAATTTTCCCTGCACTGGTCCGACCCATATGCGTGGGTGGTCTTTGTTTTTATGGTGGATGGACTAGGATGTAGAATATGGGAATTACTACAAATCATGTGAGGGTAGTAATAAATCCACATGTAGTTCTTGAGAAAAATAGTTTCCATGTGGAATTAGCTCTCACATAGGAATAGGGGCACTTTATATTTCTCCTTCATAGATCTGAGTCATGTGCGATGAGTCATTGGTTAGGATGCAACGATCATCGTATAGTTTAACATCATGTGGTTATGATGATTTACCATGCAGCTTAACGTCATGCGGTAAAGATGTTGATGCTAAGTAGTTTAATTTCGTACAACATGGAAGCATATGGAGTTATGTAGTTTTACATATTACAGCTAAGACAAACTCTATATGACTACCCAAAGTATTTACTCAAGAAACTTTCATTGGTGGGAGCTATATTGAGATGGCCATCCATTGAAATTAGTGAATATTCTCCATTGAAGTAGACCTTGTGTATGACGTATGGTCCTTCCCACATTGGATCCAATTTTGGAGGTTTCTTTTAGATTATCATTAGGGCTCTAAGGTCCAAAACCATTTCTCCTTCAACGAAATACTGAAGGAAAACATTTTTTTGAAGGCCCATGAGATCAAGTTTTGGTAAATTTCCAAATGGTGTAGGGTGTGAAATATTTTCTCATCCAATTACTCCAACTCATCGAGTCGTTTCTCATATTTCTTGTATGAGGAAAACTAATCATAGATGACAACATGGAGTGAGGGTAGTTGGACTTAAATAGGAAAAACCACTTCGGTACTATATACTGATGAATATGGGGTTTTTTGAGTGGCAGTATGGGTCATGGTTAGAAAATTCCACAGAGCATGGAGAAGATTTTCCGGCCATGATTTATTGTTCTTTTCTACCATGTTCTAGAGTATGTTAGATATAGTCTTTTTGGAAGCCTATATCTGTTTGTTGGCTACTGCATGGTAACGGGATGAATGGTTGGTCTTGATACCATACTCCTAATATAACTTCTCCAATTCAATAGAGTTGAAATTGGTGTCTTTGTCCGTCAGTATTGTATGAGAGACACCAAATATGGCGATGATATTGGATTTCACAAAGATGAAATTTCTTCTTTCTCCAACCTCCTTGAGTGTTTTTTCTTCTACCCATTTGGAAAATAAGTCGGTATCTATGATAATATACTTTAATTTCTTGGTTTCATCACGAGGATAGGGTCCCATGACATCCATTTTCCATATGGAAAATGGCCAGGAGTACTTGCCTGTGTGAAGTAACTGTAGGGGCTAGTGGATGAAATTAGAATTAAACTAAAAGGAATGACACTTTTTTGTAAATTTTTCACAATCCTGTATAATTGTGGTCCAATAATACCAAAACCTTCAAATTTTATAGGAGATCTTGGATCCTGATTGATGTGCCCCACATGCTCCAACATGCACTTCTTTCGTGATGGAAACAGTCTCTTCTCCATCAATGCATCTGAGAAGGATATCATCAAGGACCCTATTATAAGGTAACTTTTTCTGATTGGTTCCATCATACATAATTAACTTTATTTCCCATATCTATATTTTCTCCATTCCAGCCCTATCTGGTAGGAGTTCTCCATTTGGAAGGTAATTTGTGTTGGGAGTCATCCAAACGGTGGGGGAACCATATGGCCTGATGAAGAGGATTATCTCATTTATTTATTTCATGTTGGTCTAGATGAATGGTAAGACCATAAGATAATGGAAAATTTTGATGACTGTATCATCCTGGTCTAGGTCATCCAAAGTTGTGGCTGCATTTTCTAATGCATCGGCTTGCGCATTTTGTGAATGGGGGGCATGAATTAATGTAGTTTATGAAGGAAATTTCTCCATTAACACTCGGTCATGGTTAAACAAGGGGATTGAATCCTATTTCTTGATAGCATAGTCTCCATTAACGTTTTTTATGACTAATTCCAAGTAAAATTTTATCTTCAAGTGTTCTGCTTGTACTTGAAGTGCAATCTCTAGGCCTACAATGAGAGCCTGATACACTACTTCATTATTTGTGAATCTATCTGATAGAAGGAAGGAGTATGGAAAGAATTCCTTTTCCAAAGATAAGAGTATGAATCCTAACCCTACTTTTTTGATCGTGGGGTCTTCTATCCCTTTTTATGTTGGACTTCTGGATGCACTATAAAAATGTATCTCCCATGTTTGATATTCCTTTTGAATGGATAACACTTCTTTATCCAATAGTTCAGCATAAAATGGGGTAATTTCTATCGAAAGGCGATCTTCCAAGAAATTGGATAACACCTAGCCTTTGATGGATTTCTGAGGCATGAATCGTATTTCGAACTGTTGTAGGATGACCGCCCATCATGATAGACATCCAGTCAACATTGGAAGACTGAGAATATACTTGAGTGGGTTACTTTGAGAGACCAAATGGACCTCATGGTGCTGTAGATAATGCTGCAGATTCTTGAATATAAATATTAAGGCCAGGTAGCTCTTCTCAATATTTTAATAACGAGTCTTAGCATTGATCATGGTCCAGATGAGATAATAAAGAAAATTTTCACTACTGGCATCATTCTTTTGTGTGAGTAAGCTGCCTAATGGTCGTTCTAAAGAAGTCACATAAAGAATGACTGGTCTTACTTCAATAGGTGGTATTAGAATATGCAGGCATAGAAGATATTTCTTGATATTTTCAAATGATTCTTGATAGTCATCAGTCCATTGATATGACACACATTGTTTCATTAACCTGGTGAAAGGAAAACATTTTCCTACAAGGTTGGCTATGAAATGTTGAATGTAGGCCAGATGTCCTTGAATTCCTCTTAACTCAATGAGGTTTTGAGGGGGTGACATATCAAGGATATCTTTTTTATTCTTGGAGTCTACTTCAATTCCATGGTGACGTATGATAATGATGAGCAATTTCCATGATGTGATGCTGAAGCAAATTTTAGGGGTTTTATTTTCAAACTGTGTGGTCACAATTTGTTGAATATTGTTCCAAGATCCATTAGGTGGTCTAAAAATTATCATGATGTAACCAACATATCATCAATATATAATTCAATTAATTTTCCTAGGAAGGGATTGGATATGTGATGCATGGCTCGTTGGTACGTGGAAACAATATTTTTTAATCCAAAGCACATTACCTTGTAGCAAAATACTCCATAAGGAACCCAAAAGGTGGTGGATTACTCATATTCTCAGGCCATTTAGATTTGGTAATATACTGAATAGACTTTCATGAAAGAGAGATACTTGTATCTGGTGGTTGCATCTATCAGCAATTCCGTGATCGGGACTAGGAATTCATCTTTCGGGTAGTGCCAATTAAGATCCCTGAAGTCAATGAAAAATCTGATTTATCCATTATTATTTTTAATAGGGATAATTTTGGCTAGGAATATGGGATATTGGACCTCCAAATGAATTTTTATTTGATGATATTTTCAACTTCAACCTCTATTTTGGGAACATGTGTTGGACATTTCCATCTAGCGGCTTGCTTGTAACCACGATAGTATTCCAGCAGGCCTAGGTGGTGAGTGGCCACCTTAGGATCGAGGCCTAAAATTTCTGTATAATTATAAGTAAAAATATCTTGGTTATACTTTATAAATGATGTGTATACCTGCTTCTCTTCAATACTCATGGTCCTATTAATCAGAGTGGGTCACGGGTCCTCTTTGGCACCCATGTTTATTTGCCCGATTTCATTAACGGCGGTAGAGATGCCCTCCTCGAATACTGGAGGGGAATCACTAAGGTCCTCTTACTCCTAATCCTTTGCATCCTTGTCATCTTCTTCTTGATCTGATGCGGACACAATTCTTGATATGGGCTCTTCATAGTTGAGATAAGAGTCACCATTTTGGCATTCAGATGCCAGGGTAACTTCTTATGTCTTAGCTGATAATGAGTACTTTTCTTGAGAGGATGGAGTGAGGGGTGGAAGGGTGACTTCTTCCTATTTCTCCATAGATGGTGGGGTAGGGACTTTATTGATATCTAAGGATAGTTGAAGGTAATTTTTATCTGATCATTCACCACTGTCTTAGGGATAGGTGGATTCTTCATCATTGTTAGGCTCGATAGCCATGATTGAAATCATAAGGAATACAAAACATGCATCTAAATCTGGACTTGTGCACTCGATTTGAATGATGGGTAGTATATATTCCTCATCTATCATCTTGAAGGGGTTGGAAGAAACCACTTCTGAACCATTTGGGGTAGCAACCCAATCAATTCCATCTACTAGGGGTTTCTTCCCTTTCAGCTCGTAGAACCGTACATCAATATAGTGTGACTCACAGGAGTCGAATGGTGCATTATTGGTGTTGAATGTTCCACTCTATTTGTTAATGAAATATTTGAATCACTGATAGTATAATGAGGGGATTGTTGTGTGCTGATGAAGTCAGGGTCTTCCTAGAAAAACATTGAAGGTCGTGTTTTTCCAGACTACTAGTAATTCTGAGTTAGCTATGAGGTCACCAAACTGGGTTTTGAGCTTTATTTAGACTAATTAATTCTACTCACTCTTGTCATATCCCAACAGTGTTGTGGTTTAGGGAGTCATGTTATCTTTAGTGCATCCCAGTCAGTGAAGTGACCACAGTGGGATGAGATTAACTCCAGAGCCATTTTCAATGAATAATTTACTAACATCGATATCATTTATCATGTTAGACACATATAAGGGTTTGATGTGCCCCTAAATAATGGAATCTTCTACTCAATCCATGAAGAAGATAATATTTTGGAATTCTTTAGGGTAGGCATCTGTCTGATAGACTTCAGTGATGACTACTTCAGCTTTAAAATCCTTGGGGCTTAACTAAGATTCTATGAGTGTTTCCCTAAGATCTATTGATAGATTCAATGTATCCAGAATAGATATATTTTCTAGTACCAAGGATACGTTCTTTATAATATAATATATTTTTTTCTAAAGGGTGGTGCTTCTCGACTGGGGGATTTTCTTTCATAGGTGCTTTTTGGGATTGAACACTGGATGAGCATGGGCCAGTTTTTAAGACAAGAGCTGGTGAGGCTTCTATATTTTGTGAATTTGGATGAGACAATATATGTGCATGCCATGGGTGACTAGAACTTTACTCTTCCTATAATGTATATTCTAAAATGATCGGGCTAGAGTGGCTTCCAATGGAGGTAGGAGAATTTTCTTGTCCCTATGGGGTCCGTTGAAGGGTTCTTCCGCGGGTTTCTGTAATATTGATAGTTTGAGATGGAGAGCGACCATAAGCTTGATTTTCCCCCTAGTTGCATCTTCCTGGGTATCCTTGGCTTCGACGACCTCTTTCACCAGATTCACAATTGGTCATGGGGAACATAGTTTCATATTCATATTCTTCTTTGGATAAGGGGTCTATTAAATGAATGACATTAATGGAGATGAAGATCAGTTCCTCATATGATGATGAGTCTGATCGATTAACTTCTTCTGGTGGTTCCATTTGGCGGGGTGGTGCCCGTGGTACAGTTTGGTGGGATGGTGTCTATGGCTTCAGATCTATTCGCATAAAATATGAGAGTTTCAAATTAAACATTTCCCTTGGTGGAAGTTCATATTTTTTAACTTGATCTTCTCAACCCTCAGAGGATCGTGGGGCTGAGGATGTTGTCTACGTTGCATCAGGAGATGTTGGGAGCTTAGTTATTTATTTCCACTATTCTTAGAGTATACCATGAGCATGGTTTACTATTTTATGAATCATCTAATTATCGAACCTCTTCTCCTTCTTGCTATTGATTGTTTTCCACTCTCCTTTTTCATCTAGGCTAGTGGTGGAAACATATGCCACTTTTTTTGGTGGTGGTCCCAGCTAAAATTATCTGGAATCTATCATTCTATGTAGGAGGTCTTTGAAGACAAAACAAACAAGAATGGTGTGTACCATTATTCTGCGGAAGGGGAAATAATCTGGCCAGTCATCGATACCTGCTTCATCAGCCCTCTACGACTCTGGTAGCCAAATAAAGTTGGAATTCATGGAATCTAAAAAGTATCAATGGACTTTATCATCTTATAATGATTACACTTTATTCCTTTATTCCTAGAATTTGTTTCTTCCCCCCCTTCTCTCATATTTTCTAGGCAGGGTGGTAGTTGATGTTCAGGGGGGCCTACATGGTTCGATATGGGGCTTGGAGCTGGAGAAGGTGCAGGGGTGAATTAAGCATAATGGGAGCCTCTTCAGCCCTTCCCACCCTTTTTCCTAGGGCTAATGGGGTTTCTTAGGACTTTTGATTAGTCCATTTCAAGGAATCCTCTATTCTCTAGAAAATGGAAGATAAATCCCATAACCTTCTTGTATACTTCACCGGGATGAGTGGTGTTCACAGATCATCATAGAGATTATCGATGCACATAGAAAGCATCTCATCTTGGGGGGAGTGGCCAGTTCAAGGAGTAGGTCAAACCATTCTTTCTTGAAATGATGTCTGAAACTCTTTAATTCTCCCTTTGTTTGCAGTTCATAAAGTTGCTGGTTGTTGTTTTTGGAAATGTTAAACTCAAATGCAAGAGGAAATACAGCTAGAGGTCCTCCAAACCTATTATTAAATTAGTTAGTGGTATATCATTCGAAGTCTGAACCTTATAGGGTTCACACGAAGAATTTGAGTTTCACTGCTTCTTGTTGCTCTTGGGTTCCCATCATGGGGTCACAGTAAGATGAGTAGTGCATCATGTGTCCAATGGGTTTATTCACAGAGTTAGAAACACCCAAAACCCTATTATTTATGATTCATGGACCTAATTTACAAATGTAGGTACTCATTGGATGATGATTTGGCCAACAAAACTTAAGTACACACATTGGTCAAGATGATGGGAACTTGGGTTCATCACACCATTTTGGAGGGAATTATTGCCTATTACAGTACTCTCTTATAAATTTAAGCAATTTTCATATATTTTCTAATCCTTGATTCTTTCCCAAGAATGTGTCCAAGAATTACCCCTGGGTTACAAGATCAATCATAAATACACATGGGTCTGGAATCATCTGTATGCATCGGAGGTTCCTCATTAATAAAGATATTTGTATGTATCCAAGGTTCTTCCTCAATGTCACCCTTTTTTGGATGGATCTAGAATTCCTTCACTATTTACTAAGACAATGGGGGTTTAAACCATATGATGAGGCACTCAGGAGTTTTTCATCATCCAAGGGGGAAGAGAACTATTTCGATGTGAGGGTTGAACCCATAAGATGGGATTCCTAATTATCCACGTGAGAGTAATTAGAGCCCATGTAGTTTGGTTCCACTTTACCAGACACATCACCTTTTTAAGTTCATGTGATGAGGACCCATCCATGCAGTTTAAATTCATACTGTAAGGACGTATAGGCAGAAGATTCCTAGTCAAGGGTTGATGTGAGACTTATACTAAGGCATCCGAAGGTACCATAAGAGATTAAGTCTTCAGGGTAAGGGTGACCCTGCCAAGGATATGGCCAAGAAAAAATCAAGGTGGATTCTGATGCTGGGTTTGGACCTCAGAGGGGCTTCTTATGTATCCCAGTAAGTTGGGAATAAAATTCCTCATAGTTCGGTAGGATGGGGCTTATGCATGGAAGCTTCCCATAAAGGAGGAATGATGGGAGGGCTTAGATCGGTGGAGAAGGCCATTTTTGAGTCAGAGTTGGGACTTTCACTATAAAGGAGGCTTTGATGAATTGGGGGTCATGATTGTAGGTTCCAGATACAGCGGAACTGTGGCGCTTGGGAGGTCCCAACATTGATTTTTCCATAATTGATGACCAATCCGGGATCAATATGACGATAAACACCAGCATCCATAGATTGATATCAATGATTTAGAAAAAGAGAATAATAGTTTCGGATCTGAGAAATATGATCTTTAACATCATGTTTATAATTAATTTAATAATTTTTTAAGATATTAAATACCCAGGTTTTCCGTAATTTATTCATTGATGATCATTGATTATCCGTAATGACCCTTCTGGATTTCCTTTATTGCGCTTGTGAGGATCCAAAGTAAAATCCCTATAGTAGTGATCCAAACATGCTCAAATGGTCTCTGATCAACACCACTCGTTCTCTGGGTGCTAGTATGGAAGAATAAATATCTTACATCGATCGTTCTTGATTGCTCATTCTTCGGCCTTGAAGAAATTCTCTCATTCTTGAGAGGGACAGATGATAGGAGTTGAGAGAGAAAATATTCAGCTCAACAACTCTCAATTCACCAGGGTTTGGCATGATAGACGTACCTACCTATTAATCGACATGGGTTTCTATTACAATATTTAATTGTGAAACAACAATTAAATGTAACTATAACTATTAGAGAAAACCCATGACACATAAAAACAATAACACACCATTATTTGTGGTGCGCCAACTTGCGAAAAACAGAACCATAAATGAAATCCCACGCTACATAATGATAACCGTATTATTTATTATTTCTTGTTCAAATTGAATAAACTTTATTTAATGACTTATAAATAATTAATTTATCAATGGACACAAACTTGGTCCATTTGAACTCCTCTTCCATTTATTGAACACCGAAATAAAATATTTTATTCTCTTAAATAAATATTTTTATTTACAAACTAGTAAATAAATATTTATTAAATTTACAATAAATTAAATAAATATATTTAATTCACAATCCAGTGAATAAATATTTATTTAGTTTATGAGATAATTTTAACTTGAATAAAATTATTCATTAGTCTTTAGAATAATTTTTATGCTCTTAATTAAATTAAAATGTAATTTAATCAAGACCACCCAAAATACTTAGTGTGTGACCCTATAGGATTCTTTTTCATTGGAATTAGGAAAGCTTGCCTAAAATCCAAGATTACTATCTAGCAATGGGTCAAGTCACCGAAGAAAAATAACTTAAATTCATAATTATGGAATCCACATATGAATGTTCATTGTGTAATATAATCCCTTTGTCACAATATCTCATCAAGTAGGTTTCATGAGTGTCATCAACCTATATGTTTGATACGTCATTATTTTATTACCTGAAATAAAATCGTTGTTACACCATGGTCATGGAATTTAGGGTGAAGATTCTATTTCAATAAAAGGGATAATATATCAACTTACATAAATGTAAGGAACAGATCCTTCCTCAACTTATTCATTAATAACATAACATTCATGACGCACCCAACATACCATATTTCCTGCCAGCATATGGCATGACGATTTTTATCATCAAATCTAAGTGTGTGAGTCATGAAACGTATTAATGATAATATTAAATTATAAGGACCATTACACATGCTCACAGATAGAAACATCCAATGACACAAAAACATGCGGAATTCTTACTGGAAGATCCGTTCTCATAATATCCTGTCTTGGAGATTACCAAGTGTGAACTTTCTGAGAAGAAGTCTCATATGCTTACAAGTAATTTCACCTGATGGTATGTATACTATATGCCCCATCATAGTATTTCATCCAACCACAGAACTATATTTAATAATATTTTCATAGAACTTCAATGTTATTATCATAGCAGGGAACTGATATGGCCTTATTAATGTGAAAAATACTCTAGGACATTATTACATTATAGTCATGCATAATAATAAAAAATATGTAACAGGATGTTTAATACGTTAATACATTAAATATTCATGTAATAAATGTAAAAAAATTGGTTCTAAGAAACCAAATCCAACAAACTCCCACTTGGACTAGAGCCAACTACCTATGACTTTCAGTCTGCTAGACCTCACATGATGTTCATGTTTCTGCTGAGTCAAGGCTTTAGTAAAGGGGTCTACCATGTTGTCTTACATGGAAATACTATTCACTACAACTTAACCTCTCTGATAAAAATCCCTCAAGGGATGATACTACCATAGTATGTTCTTTTTCAACTGATGTGACCTTGGATCTTTTGCGAGATCCACCACTGTAGTAGTATCACAATAAAGTGTGATGGGCTCTTTAGTGTTAGGTATCACATCCATCTCTTGGATGAATCTTCCCATCCAAACTGCTTCTTTAGATGCCTCAAAATCTTTGATATACTCAGACTCTATTGTAGAATATGTGACCACACCTTTCTTTGAGATCTTCTAGCTCACAACACCTCCATTAAAAGTGAAGATATATTTCATTTACGACTTCATGTCATATTGATCAGTATGGAAACTAGAATCTGCATATCCTATGATGACTAGTTTCTCATCTACTTCATAAACCAAGAATATATCCTTAGTACACCTTAAATACATAAACATATTCTTGACTTCCATCCAATGGTGGTCACTTGGATCAGCTTGATATCTTCATTCCACACTCAATGTAAAGGAGACATATAGCCTAGTACATAACATAACATATATGAATGACCCAATCACTGATGAGTATGGAATCCTTTCCATTCTCTTTATTTCCTCATGTATCTGAGGGAAATTTTCTTGGAAAGATGAATGCCATGGGACGCTGGAAACAATCCCCTCTTGGATTGTTCTATACTGAATATCTTCAGTATCTTGTCAATGTGTGTACTTTGACATACTCCCAACAATCTCTTGGATATATCACGATGGGTCTTGACCCCAATAATATATGCTGCCTCACCCAATTCTTTCATGGAGAAGCATTTATTCAACAATGCCTTAATAGACTGTAAGACTGGTATTTTGTTTCCAATAAGTAATATTTTATCAACATATACTATTAGGAAAATGACTTCACTCCCACTAAACTGTTTGTAGACACATGTATCACATTCGTTATTTATAAAACCAAATTCTGTTATGGTTTCATCAAAACAAATGTTCAATTAACTGGATGCTTTCTTTAATCCATAAATGGATTTTTGCAACTTTCATATCTTATTGGCATACTTTGGAGTCACAACCCCTTAAGGTTGTGCCATATATACATATTCATGAAGGTTCCCATTAAGAAAGGCTTTTTTGACATCCATTTTCCAAATCTTATAGTCATGGTAAGGAGTAATGGATAATATAATTCTAATGGATTTCATCATTGCAACTGGTGAAAAGGTTTCCTCATAGTCAATGCCTTTACACTATTTAAACCCTTTTGCAACCATTCATGCCTTATAGGTATTGAATTTTCCTTCTACATCCAATTTCTTCTTGAATATCCATTTTCAACCAACATGATTTACTTGTACTAGAGGATATAACAAAATCTAGACTTGGTTTTGGTGTATGGAATCCGTTTCAATATTCTTGGATTCTTTCTACTTGGAAACATCTGTTCCACTTACTGCTTCCTTGTAGCTTCAAGTATCATTATTATCAACTAATAATGATTCACCATCCTCAATGACTAGAAAACCATACCATTTTAGTTCTCTAACCTCTCTTTTAATCCTACATAGTACTTTGGTCTCTAGAATAGATGTTTCTTCCATGAGTCTTTTTGGAATATTCTCTTGTACCAACTCTTGTGTACCTTGAGCCTTGACTTCATCAAATTCAATCTAGATCCCACTATCTCTTTTGGATATGTGATCCCTCTCAAGGAATATTGTGTGTCTTGAAACTATAAAATCTTTTTCTAGGTGGTTTTATAGGTAATATCCCCTTGTTTCCTTGGGGTATCTTATAAAGGAACATTGTGTGCCTTGTGGTGTGCGTTTATTACCTGAAGAGGCCTTAACAAATGATTCACTTCTTCAAACATGTAAATTCAATAACATGTATTTTCTTCCACTCCAAATCTCATATGGAATACCATTTATCGATTTAGTTGGTACTTCGTTTAGTACATGTGCTGCTGTTTGTAATGAATATACCAAAAAAGATAATGGAATACTTGCGTGACTCGTCATTGATCTTACCATGTCCAACGAGGTGTGGTTCCTCCTTTCACTTACACCATTCCACTGGGGTGTGTAAAGATGAGTGAGTTGGGATAGGATCCCAAACTCATGTAAGTAATCAATGAAGTCTTGATTAAGATATTCTACACCTTGGTTTGAACAAATTTTCTTAATCTTCTTACCAAGTTGGTTCTCAAATTCATTCTTTTATTACATGAACTTATAAAAAGAATTTAACTTATACCTCATTAAGTATATATATCCAAATCAACTAAAATCATTAGTAAAAGTTATGAATTATGAGTACACACCCTTTCTTCAACTAGAAATGGTCCACACACATCGGTATGAACCAATTCAAGAATATCTTTGTCTATTTCACCTTTCCCACTAAATGGACCTTTGTTCATTTTTCTTTGTAAAAATGTGTGACATACACCAAGTGGGTTTAGTTCGAATGAATCTAAATATCCATCTTGATGTAACTGTTTCAATCATTTATCATTTACATGGCCTAGCTGGTGATTCCAAAGTTGGGTGTAGTATGAGTCATGTGAAGTATATTCATTATCGATTTCCATTACTTGGTTTGTGTAGTCCAACAGGTAAAGACCGTTACATAAATGTTCCTTACCAATAAAACACTATCTTTATAAAAGAAGCAGCATTCATTTCAGAAATTTAAAATAAATCCATCTGTATCTAGTCTGGATATAGAAATAATTTTTTTGGTTATAGAAGGCACATAATAACAACCTTTTAATACCAAGACCATCCCAGTCAGCAACATGAGGTGGTAGTCCCCTACAGCTAAAAAAATCAAGTCTAGCTCTATTGGATGATCATAGATCTACCTCCCCTCAGTCAATTTTCTTGAATCTTATTGGTTCCTATATTTTGATACATATTTTAGAACCACATGCTATATCTAATAACCAATTTTAAGAAACAAATAAATTTCACTTGATCACAAACGCCCCTGAATATTCCCCTTTCTTCTTTAGCTGGGTGCAATTTTTCTTCCAGTGGAACTTCTTTCCACATGAGAAAAAAACATTCCCATTCCCTTACATCTCCCTTGATCTTACTTTTCTTATAAGGGTGTAAATAAGCTTTGGGATTAAAGCTATTTTCCTTCCCTTTACTCTTATTCACCATAAGGAAAGAATGAATTCCATGCTTTATGTCTTTTTCCACTTGGAGAATGAGGATAAGAAGATCTGGTAGAGGCTTCTCAATGTTGTTCATATTGAAATTCACAACAAAACTGGAGAATCTCTGAGGTAGGGATGCAATAATGAGATCGATACCAAGTTCTTTATGGATTTTAAACCCTAGAACCTCCAGACACTCAATGTATCTAATGAGCTTGACTATGTGAGTCCCAACTGGGGAACCCTCTCCCACCTTACTCTATAATAGTTCCTTGGAGATCTCAAACCATTCCTGTATTTATCTCTCCTGGTAAAGACCACAAAGGTTCTCAAGCATGCAATAGGCACCCATGTTTTCATGAGACTTCACGAGTTCACTAGACATTGATGATAAAATCAAACATTGAACATCAACCGTGTTGTTCATACGTTTTTCATATACCATGAACTCTTCATCACTCACCTCTTGCACAGGAGGATCATGTAAGAATGACCTGAATTCATCTAAACCATTCCTAGAAGTTACTACCATTGAAGATGTTGTCTTTATCCAGTATTGATCACAGGGATAGTGTGATTGAAAAGTTTGTCATTTTTATTCTATAATTAAAAGATAATATAATTAGTACTTTCTTGATTACATTTTATGAGAAATAATAAATTAATTTTATTAAGGCTCCCACTATTTTATCAAGTCCCAATGGCCCTCACCATTGAATTTGGAATGTTTAGTTTCTAGGAAATTCTAGTAGAAAGGATCTATATTCCCCTTCACATAACCCCAACAAGGGTTAGTCAAGATATTTGAAGGTATTTAGGTTTGTAGGTCTTTTCCAACTGTGGGTTTGGATCTCCTTGATCCGTTGAGTGGACTCCCCAATCCTAAAATACTGACTTATATTTCCTCAACACTTGCCTCCAAATTTACACCAAGTCTAGCAAGGGATACTCTTTTTTATGTAAAATGGTTAAGTCAACCCAAAACATTCATATTAAGTTCCTTTATAAAAGTAAGTGACCCAAAAAGGGTTGGTCAAACACATAGTTTTATTGGGTCTTGAACTTAATCAAGTAACGAAAGGTTTTGTCTGACTTAATATTTTATTGAGGGATTTTTATCTCTTATACATAAATTTTATTATTATATTTATCAAATGCTCGTAAATATTAATTGGAACTTACTTAAGTGATTAACCATGTATTGATAATATTTATGCATAATCTTGGTTTATTTTAGTTCCATATCTCATGATTATTAATCATTAATTATGTAGTTGTGATAACCCATCCATAATGAAAAACCATGAAACTAACAGAAATAAAATAAACTAAAGGGCGCGATCATGAGCTTTTCTAATGGTTAGTTTATCTAGCGGTAGATAAAATAACCATGACCTAGGGGAGAAACACCTTGAACCAATTCTATGCTCATGTTTACAGCTTTCCACCTGTCCACATTTGTATCTCCTTGGATTGGTTTCACCTCATATCCTTACTAGAACCACCTCCATAAGCTTGGGAGCTCTATCCATTAAATATGATTTTTAACTCACACACAGGTGAGGGTAAAAGGTGATTTTCATGAAAGAA
Organism: Viscum album; assembly: GCA_963277665.1. NCBI lineage: Eukaryota > Viridiplantae > Streptophyta > Magnoliopsida > Santalales > Viscaceae > Viscum > Viscum album. The sequence goes on from OY728125.1 coordinate 803,515, forward strand.
ATCATGGGCAATCATACCCTACATATTAATGAAGAGAAATGGAATGTAGGCCAAAAATTTAATTTAAAATAAATTAAAAGGAAACCAATCACATACAAAGGTCTGGTATATCTTGTGATCATCCACATACATGCAATGAATTATGCATTTAATAAAACTAACATTCAATGATTTAATTGTTCTTATTAAGATTAATTATGCTTGAATATATTAATTATTCTCTTTAATTAATCAATCCTTTTATCTTAATCCTTTTCTGACTTTACCTAAGATTCTCATCCATAACCTTGGACGTAACACAATGAACACCCATTCGAATCTACATGATATGTAATTATGAACATTACACAAACATTAAAGTTTTAATTCTATGTGATTTGGTAAAGTACATGGCGTGTAGTTCTAACTACACAATGTGTTCTAACTTCCCAATCTTATCTGAAGTACATTCCTAGGTACTCGGTGTGTGAAACATAATTTGGAAATCTTGGAGTATACGGTGTGTCCAGTGGGCCACATGTTGTGTTGTCTCTGGGTTACAAAGTTACCGGTCGACTTAGCTGTGTATGGGATACACGGTTTGGCCCTACACCTAAAGGGAATACATGCCGTGTCCAGTGGACCACACGACGTGTAATATAGCTGAACATGTGCCAGTCTATCTTGGTCAACACATGGTGTAAGAATAACTACACCACTTGTCATTAATTCACACGTCTTGGAGTAATTTCATAGTTACTCCCGATGTACTGAACACAACTACATCGTGTGTAATCCGGATTACACAACATATATGGTAGATTACATGACATGTAAATCTGAATACACAGTGTGTACTGTCATGTTACCTGGACAGAATCATCGGTGCCTCCTGATGAGATCCTCGATTTAATTTTAATTAAAAAATTATTTGTTTCTTTTAGATCTGTGAGAAATGAAAAGAGGAAGAACATATCTCAAAATTCATATTACAAGAACGATTAAAACTGAATTAACAAACTAAATTATTTAAGCGTAAATAATCAATGAATTATTTAAATAATTATAAACTATGATGTGAACGCTCTTATAACACTTGTAGGTTTAGACACAGTGAAATCATGGTGGTTGGGAGGAACCAAATTTTCTTTGTCTATAATCGATGACCAATATGGGATCAATATGATAATTAACACCAGTATCCATGAATTGATATCAATTGTTAAGACAAATAGAATAATAACATCAGATCTGAGAAAGAAGATCTTGCACATCATGTTTATAATTAATTTAATAATTTATAAATAAATTAAATACCTAGGTCTCCGGTAATTACTTTGTGGACGATCTTTGACCATCCTGAATGACCCTTCCGGATTGCCTTTGTTTCCCTTGAAAGGATCCAAAGTAGAATCCCTCTAGTGGTGATCCACACATGCTCCAATAGTCTCCAATCAACGCCACTCGTTCTCTGGGTGCTAGCACGGTAGAACGAATGTCTTGCATCAACCATTCTTGATCGCTCATTCTTTGGACTTGAAGAACTTCTCTCATTCTTGAGAGAGATAGATGAGAGGAGTCTAGAGAGAAAATGTTTGGATCAACAATTCCTAATTCACTAGGGTTTGGCACAATATACGTACCTTCCTATTAATCTACATGGGGTTTCAGTTACAATATTTAATTGAAAAACAATAATTAAATGAAAATATAACTATTAGAGATAACCCATGACACATAATAACAATAACAACACCATAATTTTTGGTGCGCCAAATTGTGAAAAACGAAACTATAAATGAAATCCCATGACACATAATGATAAAAATATTATTATTATTTCTTGTTCCAACTGGATAAGCATTATTTAACGACTTTTAAATAATTAATTTATCAATGGATATGGTCTTGGCCAGTTTGAACTCCTCTTCCATTTATTGAACACCCAAATAAAATATTTTATTCTATTAAATAAATATTTTTATTTTTCAAACTAGTAAATAAATTTTTATTAAATTTAAAATAAAATAAAGAAATACATTTAATTAAAAATCTGGTGAATAAATATTTATTTAATTTATGAGATGATTTTTACTTGAATAAATTTATTCATTAGTCTTGAGAATAATTTGTATTCCATTAATTAAATTAAAATGGAATTTAATCGAGACCACCCAAAATACATAGCGTGTGACCCACTAAGATTTTTTATCATTGGCATTAGATAGGTTTTCCTAAAATCCATGATTACTATCTAACAACAAGACAAGTCACCCAAGATAAATAACTTAAAGTCGAAATTACGACATCCACATACGAATGCTAACTATGTAATATAATCTCTTTGTCATAATATCTCATCAAGCATGTTTCATAATAGTGTCATCAACCTATATGATTGATACGTCATTCTTTGAATACCTGAAATAAACTCATTATTACACCATGTCCATGGAATTTAGGGTGACAGTTCTATTCCAATTTAAGGGAAGAGATATAAACTTCCATAAATGGAAGGGACAAATCCTTCCTCGACTTATCCATTAATCATATATCATTCGTGACGCACCCAACATACCCTACTTCCTGCCAAAATATGGTGTGATGGTTTTTTCATAAAATCTATGTGCGTGAGTCATGACACGTATTAATGATAATCTTTAAGTCTATGGACCATCACACACACTCAAAGATATGAATATCCGAGGACACCAAAACATGTGGAATTCCTATTGGTGGGTCTGTTGTCATAATATCATATCTTGGAGATTACTAAGTGTAAACTTCATGAGAAGAAGTCTCATCTTCTTACGAGTACTCGCACCTATCGGTCAATATACTATGTGTCGCATTATAGTATGTCATCCAAACATAGAAATATATTTAATAATATTTTCCTATCACTTCAAGGTTCTAATCATAGTGGGGAACTACTATGACCTTATTAATGAAACAAATACTCTAGTACATTATTACATTATAGTCATGAAGAATAATAAACAATATGTAATAAGATGTTTAATATTTAAATACATTAAATATTCATGTAATCAATGTAAAAATAATTGGTTCTAGAACACCAACTCCAACAATGATTGGGGATAAACTTTGAGAAGGATACCCTTTGAGTTTGGGCCTTATAATGGCATCCTATGTATCATGGAAGGGGTAGGAATCAGAGTTCTCATAGTTCACTTAATTTGGGGCTTACACCTAGGAGGAGGCCCTTTAAGGGGAAGCTTGATTTGATTGGGTCTTACACCTTCTAGGGGCACCATTTTTTGGGGGGAATAATTTCTCATTTCACGGATGATATGGAATGGATCTCAGGCCTTAGTAATGATTCTTACATATCCCAATTATAGTGGGAATCATATTTCTCATAGTTCACTAAATTTTGGGCTTACGCCTAGGAGGAGGAATGTGATTTGGGTCTATGCAGATGTCATGATTGTTTCCACCCTTTAAGACCATGCGATATATGATCGGTGTGAGAAACAAAAGGAGGTAGTGGATCTAAATATCACACATCCCACATCATTTGCTGATAGATGGTATTGAATCCCAAAGAGAGAGAGAGGAGGGGCTTTGAATGAGCTAATCCCCCCATTTATTTTCATACCCCGGATAGTCTGATTTACTTATTCAGGTATGCCCTGGGTGGAGGCATAGAAGATCACTAATGAAAAATCTCTCAAGAAAAGGTAGGGGATTACCTCAATGGGAGTTCCTTGAAATTGGTTATGGGAAAGGGGAGGAATGTTGATTCTTATAGAAGGAAAAAATTCAGTGTGATTTCCCTTATTTATCACTAGTTAGTGTCAAAGGGAGAGACTGGTTATTACCCTTGATCCCTAGAATAGGGAGTTTCATGTTAGAATCCAAGGTTGTACCCTAGGTTACCATGGTAATGTAAAATTATGGAAATTATTGGGGTTAGTACCATTTCAGGGACTACCCATGTGACTCTGCTACCATAGGTATGTAAACTCAGAAGGGTGCACTATTGTGATTGATAGTTCTATTATACGGGTTCAGTGGACTTTGAATGGGCTTTGTCCTAATATCATTGGACTGGTTTGTGGAGGGGATATGAGTGATGTGATAGAAACTGGATGAAATGTTTGGAGCCAGAGGATGGAGCAACCACGAATACCCTATTCTGTGAACCATTTTATCATGTGGTATGGGGTTTCACATGAATAACATATTCCTATGTGTTTGGGGGATTCGGTTGCATACTATGATGGTACGAGAACCTAGAAATGGTCCACATATCGTTTCTCTACGCAGAACCAGGTTCTACCCGCATAACGCTTTCTATGTTGGGCTGAGTTCTATCTGTGTACTATCATGGTACATGGGATGAAGTTCTGGCCTGTACTGTGGTGGTACGCAGAACTGATTTCCATCAATGTAGTGATTTTTTACATGGTACATGGTTCCTCCCACGTAGTATTTGGTTATGTGGGGAGAAAATTTGAAGAAGGGGAATTGGTCCTATGTTTCATAGGAAATTCATCCACGAAGGATGTTGGGTTCATGGTCAATCAATTATTATTATATTTTCTTCTTTGATGGTACGCGGTGGGATTTACCTGTGGGGAATCATCAAAGGAGTTCTTATTTCACAGTGCTCTTCTTCCTTCATGCCTTCAAAACTCTGAAATTTATTCTCCAAAAGTATCAAATTCTTTAAACCCTTCTTCAGTCCCCCTCAGGGTAATTTTTTAGAAGAATGAAAGGGCTGGGTAAGTGGGTCACAAAACACCTTTTCCGGAATCCCAAGGAAGAATCTCTCGACCCGTAGATGACTTGGTAAACAGAGGCTCAAGGGGGCTGCAGTTCATGGAGGCAGAAATCACCACCATGGTCCAGTGAATGACATCATTTGCGAGATTACATTCACCTTTCCTCTCCTTCGAATCATTTGAGTCTAGAGAAAATGGTATGCAGGGAGAGTTCCCCTGCCTTTATTTTGTGAATGACATCATTCGCAAGGGACCAACACTTTCCTCTACTTCCCACAAACCATTTGATTCATGGATAGCTCATTGCATATATTTCTATGTGGATCGGTGGGCCAAATAAGATATTTTTCCTTCATGGTCCATCCTCTATTCCTTTGGAAATTTTTCCATGCTAAATATTTTTCTTTAAGACTTTAATCTGTTCGTTTCTCATCCTTTTTCCAAATTTATGGGAGTATTTGAATTCCCTTTGAAAAATTGTTTATATTTTATTTTTATTATTATTTATAAATTATGTTGAACTTTGAAAAATAATTATTTATAAATTACATTGAAAAAAATATTTAGATAAACATGAAAATATTGTTTGTTGTTATTATTAATAGTTAAAAGTATGTTCATTTATATAAATATTAATTCAAGGAAATAGTATATCCATGAATAAAGAAATTTCTTTTTATGAAACTCAAGGAACCAAAACTTTGAATTTATCAACTAAATACATTTATTTTCCCATTAAAATGGGCATATATAAATTATCAAGGAAAATATTATAACCATGCATGTTATTCGCAAGGTATTTCATAAGTACCTCAAACATTTTTGAGACTGACAGATTAATAAAGAAACAACTCAACAAGTCCATATAGAATTCAAACCGAAAACCAAAGATACTCATAACACAATAAATTAAATGATGAAAAACCTGAAAGGGGATGATGTTACAACTTAAAATAACACCATTAGTAATTTCTTTCATATAAAATGTAATGTAAGAATAGATCAAAACTAGTACAAAATCTATATATATATATATATATTAGAAATTCATAATAATGTGGAAAAACTGGAATACCCCTACGACGATAGCAGTAGGTTCTGGCGCCAATGGAGTCGGGGTAGGTAGTGGAGACAGTGGTAGGGGAGGGGTTCACAGTGGAGATGGGGTTTGCGATAGAGGTGAGTTTGCGGTGGAGGAGGGTTCACAGTGGAGGAGGGTTCACGAAAGGAGGTGGGTTTGACATGAGGTGGAGGTGGGTTCGTGGTAGATGAGGGGTTTGCAGTGGTGGAGGAGGCAGTGGAGGAGGAGGGGTCGCCGACGACATAGGTGAGATCGGGGTAGATGAGGGGTCGGCGACGTAGGGGCCAGCTTCTGCGAGAGTTTGAGGTGTGTGATAGAAGAAGCTGACAGTTGGGATTTATTTATAAAATTTGCTGAATCTTTTATCAGTGATAGTTAAAAAGCTTTGATAATGGTATGTTTTATTAGGGAAAAAATAGAAAGCACTAATAAAACATGCATTTATCAGTGTTTTTTAGCACTGATAAAGATATGTCTTTATCAGCACTAAAAAAGCGTTGATAAAGATATAATGTTAATAATTTATTTAAATTATTATATATATTTATAAAATTATATATATGAAATATATATATATAATTATAACTATAAATAAATATTTATTTATTTATAATTATAAAATTGTAATAATTATATTAATTATGTATATTAATAAAATTATAAAAATAATAAATATATTTGTTATAATTTTATAATTATTTAAATATATATATTTATATATTTATAATTATAAATAAATTTATATTTTCATTTACATAAATATAAAATTAAAATAAATATACTTATTATATATTTATAATATTATAGATATAATAATTATATTTCTTAATGATATATATAATAAATATATTAATGATTTATATTAATAATCTTATTGATATAATAACTATATTTCTTTAATTTTCTAATTATTTAAATGAAAATAATTATTTATTTATAATTATAACTATAAATAAATAAATTTATTTATTTATTTAAAAAATTATAAAATTATAACAAATATATTTATTATATTTATAATTTTATTAATATATATTATTAATATATTTATTATAATTTTATAATTATAAATAAATATATTCATATTTATTTATCAGTATCTTCATATATTCATAAATATTTTTATTTAATTATATATATTTATAACATTATAAGAATAATAAATTCATTTTTTCAAATTTTATAATTATTTATATAAATATTTATTTATTTATATTTATAACTATAAATAAATATATATATTTTTTGTAATTAAAAATAATAATAAATATTTATTTATAGTAATAATTATAAATATATATATATATATAATTAATATATTTATTATGATTTTATAATTATTTAAATATTTCTATATTTATTTATAGTTATAATTATAACTATTTTTATTTATTTATAAATATTTGTATATGTTTATAAATATATTTGTTTAATTATTTATATTTATAAGAAGATAGGGAAGATGGTTGGGGTCAAGAGAGTCTCTCTCTTCAGAAATGGCATCTAGGTCTTTGTTTTGTGATGGATTCAGCTTCAATTGATCATTTCAACCCTACAGAAATTTTTGTTGGCCCTCAGCGGAAGACCGATGGTGGTTCTAGTTGAATTGTGCTATTGTTTCCTCTATGGCTCCGTCGATGGGGATTTTTACTCCTTTTTGTCTGGTGCTAGGAGAGCCTGCTTGAGCGGATGATTCGAACACGGTAGGTCCTGATAGGTTTTTCTCTGTTCCCCGCGCCGATGCCCCTAATACAAGGGTCTCGCGCAATGGCGTGATTTCTATTGTTGAATTAAATCTTAGTATCTTTCAAGAGCGCGTTGAATCTTGTATGCATTCAATTGTTTCCCGATTGAGTTCATAGGGGAATCACTCCTGGAAACTTGATGATCTTCAGAAGAATCTGCAACAGGCTTGGGGATTTAGTGACTGGAACCTCATCTAGCTTGGTATGAATGTCTTTCTTATTGTTTTTTGATCCAATGAGATGAAATTTAAGGCTTGGAGTTTTGGATTTTTCAATCTTAGACTGGGTCTTCTGAGGTTCTAGAATTGGGACCCCTAGTTTGATTCCTTCCATGTAAAGAATACAGTTGTGCAATCTTGGATTCGTGTGAAAGACCTCAACTGGGTTCTCTATCACCCTATCATCCTATGGGATGTTTACCTTCCAATTGGTTCACCTATTAAAATTGATAAGGAGGCATGTTCGATCAGGTAAAATCACTTTTCTCGCATTTTAGTGGAATTTGATATGGATTTGCCGCTTGTTGAGACAGTTTATGTACTTGCTGGTGAGTTTAAATTCAAATTGGATATAGAGTATGATTATGTCCCTATGTTTTTTATTAATTTCTTGGCTATTGGGCATGTCAAGATGAACTATAATCGGGAGATCCGATGCTCTAATTGTAAGAGGCATGGGCATTCTGTTGAAAAATTCAAGTTTTAATTCAAGCAGGGTTCTGCTCCCCCTTTATCTGAGAATGAAAAAAATACCCCTGGTGGTGTGGTGGTGGATTTGTCTCTGCCTAACATGGGGAGTTTGAGGCCAAGTGTTTGGGGGTTTGTATCCTTTCCTAATGTTGACTGGGAAGGGGACCTCGGGTGGTGATTCTGATTGTGGTGGGGAGGTGCGGCTTGGTTCAGGGGTTTGCACCGCCCCCACTCATGATTTTTCTGCCACCCTGCTTCATGGACATACTTTGAAATGGGGAGATGATCCTGATAGTGGTTCTAATTTGGACCATGTTGTTCTCATGGAAGAGCGATTCTTGACTAAAGGGAAGCTGACCATTGGAGGGAACTCTGTTGGTCCCTCTGTGAAACTTGTATCTCATCATGGGGTACATGTTTCTGCCCCTATGAAAGGGATGTGTCCCTCTGATCTTGGATCTATTTGTGGGATTGGGGTAATGAATACCCCAATTGATCATCAGTATGGTAATACCTCTTTTGTGTAGGTTATGTCCCCTATAAATTCAGATATTTTGGAGGTGGCTTCTGCTTCTAAGAGCCTTGGGTTGGGCCTGTCACCAGAATTTTCCAATGTTATGAAGGAATTGCCTATGAAGTCCTTTGTTTCTGATACTTCTGCTTCTTAGGGTCTATGGTCAGGCCTGTCACCTGATACTATTACTGTGATGAAGGACTTTCTTGTGCAGTCCAATATTGCCACTAGGATTACTATGCAGGACTTTGCTGTACAGTCCTCTGCTGATGATGCTTCTTCTTATAAGGGCCTTGGGTTAGGCCTGCCACCAGACAATTACGCTAAGATTATTATGAAGGAATTTCACTCCACTTCTCCTGATTACCCTCAGCATGCGCAGTCCACTGGTTTTCTTGCACTTGTTGCTGGGAACGCCGTGCAGGAGACTCCTGGGACTAGTGCTCATGCACTCTTTGTGACATACATTTTGAATGTTCCACCAAAACCTAATGCTATGAAGATTAATTTCTTCACCATGCTTGATGATATTAATTCTCCAAAATTTTATGCTTTGTATTGGGAGTGTCAGGATAGGAAAGGTACTAGTCCCCTTTCAGTGTCTAATACTTATTCTTTCAAGCATGTTGATTCCATGGAGGCTCAGGTTGGGCAACCTTCTTCTAAAGGACTTATTGGGGCTGCTCAAGTTGGTGATGGTGATCCTATTTCTAATGATGATCATGTTCCTTTGGTGGGTGACCAAAGTGTTATTGTGGTTGATGAGTTGGAGGGAAATGAAGATGGTGCATGCCAAATCCTGAAGCAATGGAAAAGGGGCGGCATCTTAGAGGCTGAGGAGGACGCGGAAGGGGTGGTCAGGCCAAGAGATGAGTTTTGTTTCATGGACGGGGTCATGGAAGGAAAGGATAATTTTGGTATCTACCTCTTGGATTGGTGGGGTTACTCCCCCTTTTACCCTTTAACTTCCCTATGTGTACTATTTACTATCTTTTATAATAATTTTCAGAGGCCATGGATATGATCCATGGTCTACTGTTTAGAGTATATTTATAACTTTATAAGTATAATAAAAAAAATTATTATAATTTTATAATTATATATATATATTTATTTATAATTATAAGTATAAATAAATATATTTATAAATATTTCTATATGATTATATATATATATATATTTATAAAATTATAATATATGTATTTATTCTAATTTTATAATTACGTAAATATATATATTTAGTTGTAATTATAATTAAAAATAAATATATTTAAATGTATTTATATATAATTAAAATTTTATAATTATAAATATAATAAATATATTTCTTCTAATTTTATATGTATTTTTTAAAACATAATAGATTCACGGGTAACATGAATGAATCGTATACCTAGTAAAGTATAAATAATAAAAACGAGTAATCACATATGGACAACATGAATAATAGGAAGGGTGTAATGTATAAATGAACATTCATGATGAATACATAACATATATGCACATTAATTATACTCACACCCATTAATATATTCATTGACCAAATTCATTAGAAACATATATTTATTTATTTATAATTATAAATATGAATATATATATTTAAAAAGTATTTATATATAATTATAAATTTAATAAATTTAATAAATATAATAAATATAGTATATGTATTAATTATTTAATGAAATTTAATATAATATTATAATTATTTAAATATATATATTAATTTCGTCATAATCTTAGAAATACTTATTTAAAAAATTATATATATATATATAAATTTGAATTTTTAAAAAAATATAATAATTATAAACATGCATTTTTTATTTAAATTATACAAGTAAACATTATTTTTGAATATAAATATTATAATTTTATATAAATTAATTATATTTTTCATTAAAAACATTAATCAGTACTCATAAATCATCCCTTTGTCAGTACTAAAAAAGTGTTTATAAATAGTAGATTTGTCAAAGCTTTTAGCTAGCACTAATAAAGCCCCCCCTTTTTTCAGCACTTTCTATTTAGTGCTGATAAAATCTGGCTAATCCCTTGCTCGGATCTGTGGTGGTGTAATTTAAATTAACTCACTAAGTATGGGATCGACTCCTGTATAGTGTTGTTCATGAGGATACCAAGAACCCCACCTAGGGTAATGATGATGATAGAGCATCTCACTATGGGCCTCATGAAGGTATTCCAACAACTCTATCTGAGATTGAAGTTCCTTAGAGGGGATCACCATCCATTTCACAAGACACGATTCCCTAACAACCCTTAGAAAAAAAAAACTAAGGGAGTGAAACCTAACAAAACGTGTCCAATTTGAAGAGGAAAATGGATCCAATCCATATTTGAATAAGAACATTGTGTGTACCTTCAGCACCAAGTTTTACCCATTTATCACAGCTCATTCCCGTGTCTATGTATGAGTACACGGTGTGTTTGTTCCAGTGTACTCCTGATTATGTCTGTGTATGACTGTCTATGTCCTTGTCTAGCTAGTCGTGTTCATGTCCGTCTACCTCCCTAGGTACATGTTGAGCCACTAGGTAAGGGTCGCACGCCATGTGACATGGGTCACATGTTGTGTGATACTTAACTCCACACGAAACCCTAGTTCCACAACCATGGCTCTATACACAATGTGCGTTCATGATTTACACACTGTGTAGTGCATCATTTCATATAACTCATAGGTTATTGACACAAATCCTTCCTCCTCCTCTCTCATACCATTTTCATATGTGATTCTCATCGAAAAACATGTATCTAAGTCAACTAAAATTGATGTCCACCAGAGATCTGATCAGTGGTCATCCAAATAATTCAATAAACCTTATTAATCAAGCCGTTTCACCATCGCATGTTATAACCACAACCATAGATCCCAAAATCTGATCCCGATCTGATGTTTTCACCATCATAGCTCAATATCATCATCAAACCAAACCCAAATCTATAATATCAATCTATTTCACCAAGAAATGAGTGCACAATGATTGATTTTTGGGTATTCATCAAACCTTGGGCTGAAGGAATTTCCCACGATGAATAATGGATGAGGGAAGAAATTTTCCAAAAAAAAACATGAGGAATTGACCTTAGATAATGTTCATTTTGGCCTTGATCTATTTATATTAGAATGATGAATGAAGAGATATAACATAATCAAGATGGAAATCCCCAATACTAGATAATATTTATCCCATACCCGCAATACACACGATCCACAAATCAATTTGTTAGTTATTTATTTCACATTAATCTCAGGAATAAATCAAAATAAAACAAAGTCCTACCTCAATATGGATCGATTATTAATGAATAATTAATCCACATTGTTTTCATTAACAAGACCCTAAAATATCACTGCACATCAATCGACAATCCAAGATCTAGTCTGACATCATCCACCAAGAATGCTCTCCTCCAATGGTCCTATAGGTCACTATGGTTAAGATGGAAACCCTAAGATATCCTCATAACTGTGTATTTATAGATTATTTCAGGTTTCTCTATCAAATTAATAAATAAATAAATAAATTTATTTAATTTATTAATTTTCCTATGATTGCGCTTTATAAAAACACTCGACACCGACAAAGATTATGTCACACATAGGGTAACACCCACACTATGAACTCAATAGCGGTCTCATATTTCTGATATGAGTATCCATTTATAAGTTATTCCACTTTTCTAAGAAAATTGTGTGTGAGTGAATTTAATATATTTAGTATTTTTAATAATAATGTTTGGCCTCACCAGGCCTTAGAATCCCATGTTGTCTTATCACTTAGCTCCTAAAATAATCCATATAATATTATGAAGTAATACCTAGAAGAATAAGAGTCATTACATTCTCCCTAAATTGGGTATTTACATCCCAAAAGTCCAAACAAAAGACTTTACAAAGATATGTGGTTACTGAGCACACAAATGGGTCTCCCACTCCATGGTTCTCTCTTGAATGTTCTTGTACCCCCGCCAGACATGAACTAGGGGAATTGATCATCCACTGAGGATCCCCTCTTATCAATCATCAATATCTACCAGGTACTCTACAAAAGTAGCTCCATCCTTAATGTTCATCTCAACCCAGTTGATAACATTTGGCAGGTCATGCACGTACCTCCTCGGCTGAGATGCATGGAAGACATCGTGTACTCGGTCTAACCATGATGGCTGAGCTAAGCAGTAAGCCACCTCATGAATTCTATATAGTATCTAGAAAGTTTTAATGAATCTCATTGATATCTTTCCACCTTGGAAAAATTTCCACAACCCACGTTGAGGTGAGACCCGTAGAAACATATGGACTCCCTCCTCAAACTCCAAATGCCTCCATCATAGATCCTCATAGGACTTATGATGACTTTCTGCATTCCTCATATTCTCCTTGAAGATCTACACCTTCTCTATCATGGCCTACATTTAATCTGGGCTCATAAGTGTTGACTCTATTGGGTTGGTATAGCATAGTTGTGACTTGAAGGGTCACCTGTATAAGTCTTTGGATGGTACTATACCAATGGTGGAATGGTAGTTGCTGTTGTACATAAACTCCACTAAGGGTATATGTCCCCCCCAAACATGGAATTTTTTTAAAATTTAGGCTTGTAGCATATCCTTCAGGACCTCAATGGTCCTCTTGGTCTGGTTGTTGTTATCGCCATTAGTCGAGGTAACTCTAGGGATCTAGACTATCTTCTACACATAGAGGCATCTAAATCTCCCTAATGAACACTACTATTGGATAGATAGGATGTGGGATGACTTGATGAATAATTCAATGATCACCCATATGGAATCTTTTCATATGTACATATGTGGTAACCCCATCATGAATTCCAGGGATATCTCATCCCACTTCCACTTTGTCACCTCAGGGGGTTGAGAAAAACTTGTTGGGACATGGTTCTCAGCCTTTAATTTCTATAAATTAAAGCATCGAGAGACAAACTCTACAACAAACCTCTTAACCCCTAGCCACTATAACAACTTCCTAAGGTCCGGGTACATCTTTTCCACACTTGGATGTACCACTAAAGGTGAATTATGAAACTCCATCTTCTCGACACGGTTTCACACCCGCACTCATTTCGAGTTGATGTGGAACTAATTTCCAATAGAGTGTGGTCACTTGAATTTTTTTCATGAAATCTTAGAAAACATGTTGCCCAAAAGGTTGGGAGGGCAGTCTCATCACACCCTTTTGGGGGTAATTATTTCCAAATCTATGACTCTCTTATAGATTTAAGAAGTATTCATGAATCATTCCCAAATCCAAATGCAAGAATGGTTACCCCTATTCAAAGGATTTGATCGAGACCATGTGTTTGATATAAAACTCTATATGCAATAGTGATTACCTATCTTCTCTTATTAATTTACTTCCTTGGTTTAAATCTAGATAATTGGGTTCTCTAGTGTTTACTGACATCTAGGGAGGAATTTGGTGTTTTGATGTTGTGATCAGACTCATGAGATGGGATTCCAATATATCCTTGTGAAAGGAATTAGAACCCACATAGTTCGATTCCACCTAACGGGACACATATTACCTTTTAAGGTCATGTGACAGGGAACAAACCATGTAGTTTAACATCATGTGGAAAGGATATATAGGTAAAAGTTTCTTAGTCAAGGGTGGTGAGGGACTTATGCTGAAGTGTCCTAGGTGACCTGGAGGGGATGTTGCCTCCTAGGTTGGATATGAACCTATTGGGAATAAGTCCTAGAGAATATCATGGAGAATTTGTGGTGTTGGGTTTGGACCTATGGGAGGCTTCCTACCTATCCCATTTGGATGGTAATAAAATACTACATGGTTATATGGAATGGTTGGAACTTATACCTCAATAGGATTTCTGAAATGGAGGCCCTTTCATAATGAGGATGAGAAACTAATCACAAATATCTAAGCCCACGTGAGTCAGGCTTAGTGTGATAAACAAGAGACAATAGAAGATTAGTCACATCGCATGAGAGAATACCATGTGATTTAAATTTTTTCTTGGGGATTACACCTAGAATGATACCCATGTTTCTGGAACCATGAAGAGAATATAAACTCATGGTAATTTAGAGATATGGTTGGGGATTACACCTAGGAGGGTTCCCATGTTTCTGAAACCACAAGAAGAATCTCAACTCATGGTAATTTGGAGGTTTTAATTGGGGATTACACCTAGGAGGATGCCCATGTTTCTAAAACCACAAGGATAATCTCAAATCATGGTAATTTAGAGATTTAATTGAGGATTACACCTAGGAGTGTAACGACCAAAAATTTTATGAATGAAATTTATCCCTTATTATAGTAATGTTATATAGTATAAAGCACATAAAATCACAAAGACACCATAATAAAATCCTTATAAATTAGGATTAATAGAACAAGAAGTATTTCTAGATGTTAAAGAACCTATACTGATGAAATAATTAGTTGATCTTAGGAATAGTACCATTATGAATAGTAAACCATACCAATGAATAGTGACCTCACCCATGAAAGTATAAATAAAATTTCTGCATCTTGTAAATGGTAATATGATGTAATTATATCATAGAATAAGTAATTAAATATTTTTAAAAATATTAATTAAGTGTTGATATTTTTATAAGTCATATATATTTAATTACACTTTTATAATTAATTTAATAGTTTAAAAGATAATTTATTTTTATTAAATGTTTTCATAAATTAATATTTTGTTGTATTATGGTTTTATGATAATTTTATGAGACCTTAAGTAATTTATCAAAGTGTTATAAAATCAGATACAATTTTGAAATATGTATTTTCCATGTAAATGATGATTTTAATTAAAATTTAAATTATTCATATTTAGAAACATATTTTCATAAAATGGAGTTCATTTTTGAATTCTACATATTAGAAAATTATTATGGTGAATTTTTGGGATTTTTTTAAAATACTTGAATTTTTAATGAATAGTAAAATATGATAATTTACAATAAATGCTAAATACATGTATTTATTGAGTCATAGTTGATGTAATGCGGATGTAATCACATAATATAAAACCATAATTAATTATTTTAATATTTTTGGTGATAATACTCAACTAATTCATAGTGGAGAGCCAAATGAATAAATTAATGATTATAATATTGAGAAAACCCCTTTCCCCTCCACTATAAATACCACCATTCACAACCTCATTTCCTCACACCTATCAAGCTTCAATAATTTTCCAGATTTTCCCCAAATATCTTCCCTATCACCTTACCCACATCCAGGAGCTCTTGGTCTCATCAAAACACCAAGCCTAGGTGCTTTGAGGAGGATCTCAAGAGGAGAATTCAAGAGGTAATTCCTCTCTCTCTTTTCTTTCAATTTCCTTTCAAATTTCATTTCCTTTATTCTCTTATCCTCAACTTATCTTATCCAAATGTCATGATAACTTCATTATAATTTATATACTGGTATACTATCATGTTAATGTAATATTATTCATTAAAATCCTCCCTCTCTCTCTTTTATTTTTTAAAATTAAATCATTGCCCGGGATGTGTCAATTTACCATCAACGTGGACGATGGACCTTAATTTTCCATAAACAAATTAAAGGATATCCATAAAACCATTAAATGTATGAAAAACTATTTTAATATTTATTTTATAACCCCTTTTATGTTCTATAAATAACTTTTATACAAAATACTAAATGAAAAAACAAAACTTGTCCGTTATGATCCAAAAACTACCCAAATTAACCTAAAACGATCATCATTAACTTTTATCTAATGATTCATAATCTTGGTATATAAAAAATTCATTATAATATCATTTAATATTATTTAATATCATTAATAAAATCTAATAGAAATTCTGAAAGTTTATCCATGTTTTATACAAACTTCCATTCATGAATACAAGTGAACCGTTCATGAAAACTAAGAAAAAGAACACTCCCAATCAATGAATTTAAACAATATAACTCATCCAAAGTCCACATAATAAAACCATAATGAACCATATTAATTTATGGAAGGTTTTTTAATTGTTAATTAATTAATATAATATTATTATACAGGACATTAATGTGAATAAATCATTTGGATACAAGATAAAGGGAATTCTCAAACCCAGCTTTCTTTCTTCGGGTTTTCCCTCTTTCACTATATTTTAAGTTTGATTATTCCTTAAAAATAATTTATTCATCATTATCTTATCTTTTCTATGATTTACTTTTTTTAACTGGAGTTTATGTCCAAAAAAATGTTTTTTAGCTGAACTCTTCTTTCAAAAACTCACCTTTTACTTCTCACTCAAGGCTGATGGTTCTTGTATCAAGTATGTTATTCCCTATTTCATTTGGGAACCAAAAGTTTATGAATTTATGATTTATGAAATGAAACCCATTACTTTACATGGGTTATTTATGTCCAATATTGATATACTTTATAGGTGGAATGCATGATAATGTTAATGTTATGATGTGACAGGTGTTCCCGGAATTATACAACTCTCTAATGCATTGGGTAATATGATGAATCTTGTGATTTAAATTGAAATATGAATTAAAATGATTCTATATTTTTTTCAAAAATATGTTTTTTCCTTAACCACTAATACATAAGGTTTCAATTTTTATCCATTTTCAATTTTCAAGAATTTTATTCATTCTTCCTTTCATGTTTATGATCATATGCCTATGTTATGATGATAATGTTTATGCTCAACCCATGTTGTATTTTTTCTTGTTCTTATCCTCTTAATAGGATTTTAGCTCACCCATTTTTTATGTACATCCTAAATTGATTACATGTACTAAGGATAACTCAAGGACCAATAAGAAGCTAGAGAATAAGAAATTAAATAAATGTTTATATTTTATGTTGTAAAAGTTATGTATGGTTATAGTTTTCCGAATACAATAAACCTTTATATTATCATGGTGTAATGTTTCTATGTTGTTTATCATTAAAATTATGTAAAATTATTGAAAGAAAATAAGGGCTACTATAGTTGGTATTAGAGGCATGATTTAGTTAATTTGGAAATTAGGATTAAAGAACCTTAGTGAAAACCCTTAGTGGGAGACTAATCACATAAGAATATTTTTATAAACATATGGACCCCATAAGATATTATTTTAGTGTTAATTTCATAAAATAATAACTTATTTATTTATGACATGTTGACTTATGTTGGGTTCTGACCTTTTCTATTTTAGAAAATGGTGGGAACCAGGAGAAAATATGCCAACAACCCATGCGAGGGACAATGCAGCGATTTCCCGAATGACATCCACAATGCTTTGGGAGGTGGAGTTCAAAAATTCATGGTGATGCTTACCTAGTTGTATCAGGGTATAAATAATAACCTGAATAATGTGGAACATTATCCTTCACCTAAGAGGGATCAACTAGTTTTCGAGTGTTTTATGCTGCAACGACTACCGATGTTCAGTGGATCTTCTGACCCACTTGTTGTAGAATAGTGGGTCAACTCAATGAAGAAGATATTTTATGTGATAAACTATTTTGAGATGGATAAGGTGAATTAATCCATTTATCATCTCGATGGAGAGGCCGATCAATGGTGGGATTTGATTAAGAACACCAAGCCGAGATATGAAGTTGAATAGATGGAGTGAGAAGACTTTAAGATAATGTTTCTTAACAAGTATTTTCTATGAAATATTCATACGAATATGGACATAGAATTCATAGAGATAAAGAAAAGTGATGGGGAATCTGTCATGGCCTACAAATAGAATTCCATAAGGCTTTCAAGGTACGCTTCGGGTTTAGTTATCAACAATGAAAGAAAAATTGATAGATTCTTTAGTGGATTAAAACACACCTTCAAAAGGATCTTACAATTTGAGACTTCGGGAGATTTGAGTAAGTTGTTAAATGTTCTATAAAAGTGGATATGGAGTTTCAAGAATGGTCCCATGGCTTTGGTGATAAGAAATGAAAGATGGAGTTTCATGCCAAAGGATCTAATGACAAATGTGGAAAGAAAACTCAACCACACACATGTCAGAAATATGGAAAGTAACATCATGTGAATTGGGTTTTGTACTCATGAAAAATGATAATGTGATAGCCTATGCATCACGGAAGTTGGAGATCCATGAAAAGAACTACCTTATGCATGATCTAGATCTAGCATCTGTGATTTTTGCCTTGAAAATATGGTAGCACTACCTCTATGGTGAGAATTGTGACATATATACCGATCACAAGATTCTAAAGTATATATTCACACAAAAGGATCTAAACATCCATCAAAGGATATTATTAGATCTAATCAAAGACTATGATTTCTTTATTCACTATCATCTTGTAAAGGAGAATAAGGTAGATGATGCTCTTAGCAGAAAAGAACTTGATACTCTATCCATGTTGTGGATTGAGAAAGACCTTATCTTCATGGATATAAATAATATGAATTTTGAAATCATAAGGGAAGGTAATACATCCTATCTCTCCCAATGGTTTCTCAACCATGTATCCAAGATAAGGTTAACAAGGCACAAAGGGATGATACCGAGTTGTAAAATAAGGTGGATTCAATAAAGGGAAGCTGAAAGAGTTCCATATCAATGAAAATGGTGTGATTCAGTTTGGAAAAAGGATTTCTCTATCCATACTGGTAGAACGAAGATGTACCGAGATCTATAAGAACACTTTTAGAGGGGTAACATGAAGAATTATATTCTTGAATATATCTATAGGTTCTTGATATGTCATCATGTTAAAGAAGAGAGAAAAAAGTTCAAAGGGATGATGCCACCATTGCCTATACCCATGTGGAAATGGAATAATATCACTATAGACTTTTTCATGGGTCTCTTAATGATATCCAAAGGAAATAATGTGATATGGGTTGTGTTAGACTGACTCACAAAGACTCCCCACTTTATCACTATTCGAGAAGATCTCTCACTTGAAAAAATTGAAAAGATATATGTGAAGGGGTGAGACTGCATGGGGTTCCACTCCCAATTGTCTTTGATCATGATCGAAGGTTCACATCTAAGTTCTGGAGGAGTCTCTAATATTCTTTGAGTACTAAATTAAATTGAAGCATGACCTATCACCCCCAAACTGATGTCCAATATGAAAGGACTATTCAAAATCTCAAAGATATTCTAAGAGCCTGATATTTGAATTCAAAGGTGTATGAGATCAGTATCTCCCATTGGTTGAGTTCTCATACAATAATAGCTTCCAATTGGGTATCCAAATGGATCCATATGAAGCTCTGTATGGAAAAAAATGTAGAAATCCAACCTGTTGGGGGTGAAGTTGGAGAAAGAAAGCTATTTGGACCTGATCTTGTGTTAGAGATGATATAAAAGGTTCAAGTCATCCCAAAACATATCAAAGTTTCTCAGAGTAGGAAAAAGAGATATAATGACAACCGTTTAAGGGAATTGGAGTTCAACATTGGAGATAAAGTCTTACTTTTAATATCACTATGGAAGAGATTCATGTGGTTTGGAAAGAAAGGGAAGTTAAGCCTAAGGTACATTGTCCCCTTTGAGATCCTTGACCACATAGGAGCTGTGGACTATCATCTTGCACTTCCACCGAATATGTCTCAAGTTCATGATGTATTTCACATATCACTCCTAAGGATGTACAAACTAGATCCCTCACATGTATTGAACTCAAAGGTGGTACATCTCAAAGATGATCTCTGTTATGAGGAGCATCCAGTAAATATTTTGGGTTGGAGAGATAAGGTTTTACGCTACAAGTAAACCCACCTTGTCAAAGAGTTGTGGAGGAACCATAAGTATGAATAATCAACTTGGGAACTAGAGGATACGATGAAGGAGAAGTACCCTCACCTTTTTTTGTAAAACGAAATTTTGAGGGCAAAATTTCAAAAGGGGGGAAGAATGTAACGACCCAAACTTTTACCAATGCAATTTATCCCTTCTTATAGAAATTATATATAGTATAAAGCACATAAAATCACTTAGACACCATAAAAAAACCTTATAAATAAGTATTAATAAAATAGTAAGTATTTCTAGAAGTTAAGAAACATATACTAATGAAATAGTAACTCGACCTTAGGAATAGTAATATGACCCTCATGGATAGTAAAATGACCAAAAGAATAGTGAACATACCCATGAAAGTACAAATAAAATTTATGCATCTTATAAATTCTAATATGATTTAATTATATCATAGAATAAGTAAGTAAATATTTTAAAAATTATTAATTAAGTGTTGGTATTTTTATAAGTCATAAATATTTGATTACAATTTTATAATTAATTTAATATTTTAAAAAGAAAATTTATTTTCATAAAATGTATTTATAAATTAATATTTTGATTTCTTATGGTTTTATGATAATTTTATGAGACCTTCAGTAATTTTTAAAAGTGTTATACAATCAGTTACAATTTCAAAATATGTATTTTCCATGTAAATGATGATTTTTATTAAATATAAAATTATTCATATTTAGAAAACTATTTTCATAAAATGGATATAATTTTTGAATTATACAAGTAAAAAAATTTTGGGGTGAATTTTTGGGATTTTTCTAAAATACTTGAATTTTTAATGAATAGTAAAATGAGATAATTTACGATAAATGTTAAATACATGTATTTATTGAGTCATAGCTGATGCAATGCTAATGAAAGTCCACAATCTCAAACCATCCTTAATTATTTTAATATTTTTGTTGATAAGTCTTAACTAATTCATAGTGGAGAGCCAAAATAATAAACTAATGATTACAATATTGAGAAAACCCCTCTCCCCTCCACTATAAATACTACCCTTCACAACCTCATTTCCTCACACCTCTAAAACTTCAAGAATTTTCTCAATTATACCCGAATATATTCCCTATCCCATTACCCAGGTCCAATAGTTCTTTATCACATCAAAATATCAAGCCTAGGTTCCTTGAGAAGGATCTCAAGAGGAGAATTCAAGAGGCAATTCCTTTCTCTTTTTTCTTTCAATTTCCTTTCAAATTTCTTTTCTTTTCTTCTATTATCCTCAACTTATCTAATCAAAATGTCATTATAAATACAATATGATTGATATAATTGTATGATATCATGTTAGTGGAATATTATTAATTAAAATATTCCCTCTCCCTTTTATTTTTTAAAATTAAATAATTGTCTAGGATGTGTCAATTTACCATCAACATGGTTGATGAAACTTAATTTTCCTTCAACTCCATAAAGGATTTCCATACAACCATTAAATGGATGAAAAAATATTTTAATATGTATTCTTTAACCCCTTTTATTTTCTATTTACAACTTTTATACATAATACTAAATTACAATACAAAACGTGTTCGTTGTGATCCATAAACCACCCAAATTATCCTAAAACAATCATCATTAACTTTTATCTAATGGTTCATCATCATGATATATAACAAAATTAACTATAAGATAATTTAAAATAATATAATATCATTAATAACATCTAATATAAATTCTAGAAGTTTATCCATGTTTTATATGAACTTCCACTCATGAATACAAGTGAACTGTTCATGAAAACTAAGAAAAAGAACACTCCTAAACTATGAATTTAAAAACTATAACTCATAAAAAGGCCTATAAAAGAACCTAATGAAACCATAAGTAACCATATTCATGTATAAAAGGTTCTATAATTGTTAATTAATGAATATAATATGATTATAGAATATGTTAAAGTGAAGAAAGCATTTGGATACAGGGTAAGGGGAATTCTCGAACCCAAGTTTCTTTCTTCGGGTTTTCCCTCTTTCAATCCATTTTCATAATGGTTATTCCTTAAAAATAATTTATTAATAATCATCTTAACCTTTCTTGGATATAATTGTTTTCAACTTGTGTTTATGTCAAACAAAATGTTTTCCAAAAAAACTCTTCTTTCAAAAACACACTTTTTTACTTCCCACTCAAGGTTGATGGTTCTTGTATAAAGTATGTTATTCCCTATTTCATTTGGGAACCCAAATTTTATGAATTAATAATTTATGAAATGAAACCCATTACTTTCCACGGTTTATTTATTTCCAATATTGATATACTTTCTATGTGGCATGTATGATAATATTAATGTTATGATGTGATGTGTGCGTATAAAATTATATAGCACTCCAATGCATTGGGTAATGTGATGAATATAATGAGTTATATTGAAATATTCATGAAAATGATGTTAGGTTTGTTCAAAACTATGTGTGGTAGTTAACCACTCAGACACAAGGTTTCATTTTTATGCATTTCCACTTTTCAATCTTTTTATTAATTCTTCCTATCATGTTTATGATCCTATACCTATGTTATGATGATAATGTTTATGATCACCCCATGTTTTATTGTCTCGTGATATTATTCTCTTATTGGGATTTTAGATCACCCATTTTTAATGTATATCCTTAGCTAATTACCTGTACTAAGGAGAACTCAAGGGTCAATAAAAAGCTAGAGAATAATAAATTAAAATAAATGTTTATGTTTTATGTTGTAAAAGTTATGTATAGTCTTTGTTTTCCCAAGACGCTAAACCTTTGGATCCTCATGGTGTAATATTTTTATTTTTCTTATCATTAAGATGATGTATTATTAATGTAAGAAAATTAGGTTCTCTATAATGAGTATGCCCATGTTTCTGGAACCATGAGGAGAATATGAAATTATGGTAATTTAGATATTTGGTTAGGACTTACACTGAGGAGGATTCCCATGTTTCTAGAACCATGAGGAGAATCTCAAATCATGGTAATATATAAGATTTGGTTGGGGCTTACACATAGTAGGATGCCAATTTTTTTATAACCACAAGGAGTATCTCAGTTCATGGATAATTAAGGTTTAATTTAGGGCTTACACCTAAGAGGATGATCAATTTTATCGAACCATGAGGAGTATCTCGACACCTGGATAATTAAGGGTTTGGTTAGGGAATAGACCTAGAAGGATCCCCAATTTTTTGGAACCACGAGTATTATACTGACTCATAGTGAATTAAGGGTTTTCTTGGGGATTACACCTAACAGGGTGCTCAAATTTTTGGAACCATGATGAGAATATTAACCCATGGGAATATATGGGGTGAATGTTAAGATTGTATAGGTCATAACTGAAAATGTACTCATCTTGGACTGAAAAGTTTGTGGTGAAATTATCCATTTTTTCATGGGGTTCAGTGATGGTAATGAAGGGACTAGCTCAAAGGGTCGGGGCTGCATCCCAACAGTGATCCCGAGTGGTAGTATAGGGTTGTAACCCCCGAAGTATGGACCAATGGGTGCGAAGGGTTGGTTACATTTCATTTTCCACATAGGGATGTTCGTATAAATTTTTTTACATAGGGATAGTCTCATAGAATTTTTTGCATAATCCTGGATGCATATCATTTTCTGTATAGGGCTGGCTGTATAGCATTTTTCACATATGGGCTCCTATAAAGGGGATTTCTGCATATGATATTTGTGAGGTGGAACCCACATAGTGTTTGCTTCATTATTTAGGATGTAATAAAATGAAATATCACACCATAAACGATCAATATTTGGCTCCACGGGGGATCTGCAAAGGGGATTCTATAAAGGGAATTCTGTAAGGGGCTCCAAAAAGTGGATTCTATAAAGGGGATCCATAAAGGGGATCCGTTAAGGGGCCTTCTACGTATGGATTTATTATTTATGTGGGAAGTCATAAAATTATGTCTAGAACCATAAATGATCAAGGATTTTTTATAAAATTTGACCTTTTTATTCTCTACAAGGGGATTTATTTGTGGAGAGCCTTCACAGGATTGCTTCACAGTGGACCTCTCTAGGTTGAAATTCATGAATTTTACCTGAGTGATTATAGGAGCGTTCATGTAGGCTAAGTATTCTCTATATCTGTTCCAACCTTTTTTCAATGTTCTGCCCCACTTCCTAAAGTGGGTGTTGATATTTATAGGTAGTGTTGAATAACCACTTTACTAGAACTATTAGACACATAGTATCTTCACATATTAGTATTACAAATAGATTTTTTCATGAGACCTTTGAAAAGGAGTCTCACAAAGGAAATTATGAATATGGGCTAGCCACAAATGACTTCAGCTTCAGGGTGGCTGAAATTCACAACCTTATACCAAAAATGAATTTAGTTTGTGGGAGGACTATTTTAAAAACTGTTCAAGGCACCATACAGTTGGGGAAAAATTAATATATAGGATTTTAGACTTTTTTAGCTTCTATTTTGGGTAAAACAATTACTAGCTTATAATGGTCATCAATTTTGATCCATAAGTTTGTTTGGGGTGCCCCAGGAGTAGTCAAATCAAAGCCTATGAAGCGGACTACACCCATGGATATCTAAGTGAGGATAGTATAATGTTTCATGCAGAAAAATTCATGGCATGGATTTTTCAATGTGAATACTCCCTCAGAACCTCCTCTCTCAACTCAAATAGTATTATCATATATCCTCTAAAAAGAATTCCATGTTCCCCACCTTTATAAAATCTATCAAGAGCATGTACATTGGATATCTAAGTACATAGGGTATCATAGTCTATATCCTCAAGATGTTCCTCCTCAAATCACTGTAGAAGTGGAGAGGTAATAACCCTCAAATGGAGGTAAGATACATAATACCCATCCATAAAGGATAACTTTTTTTGAGGCCAAATATTATGATGCCTCGCTCAGTAACTGTGAACAATATTTCATGATGAGATAATATTCTACCAAATTCCCCTTCCCAAAAGTATAAATAAACTCAAAGTCATACTCCTGGAGAAAATATATCCATCGCCTTTATCTCAAGTTAATATCCTTATGAGAGAATATATATTTGAGACTCTTGTGGTCAGAATATATGATAAACTTCTCTAGTTTCTCCACATATTCTGTGTGAAGACTATCGCTACTAGCTTAAGATCGCGGGTTATATAGTTCTACTCATGTGGTCTCAATGGACGTGAACCATGGGAAATCACTTCCTTCCTCTAAATCAAAGCACAGACAATCCCATTACATGATGCATCATAGAAAACTATGTACTAGACCCCCCCCCCCCGATCTAAAAAAATTAAGATCGAAGTGCTCATCGATATCTTCCTCGACTCCTAGAAAATATTATTGGTACCTCTCCATCCATATAAAAGGTTTCCCCTTTCAGGGTAAATAAGTCAAGGGAGATAATATCATAGGAAAATTAGTTACAAATCTCTAATAGTATCCTACCAACATAAGGAAGCTTCGTACCTCCCTCATGCTCTTGGGTGACTCCCAATATAACATTTCCTTAAACCTCCTCAGGTTCACTCCTACACAGTCTACTGAGATAACATATCCCAGAAAGTGAGCCTCGTAAATTTAGAACTGGAACTTTGATATCTTCCCATAATGGGGTGCTCTTTAAGTATGTCTAGGACCATCCCCAAGTGTCTCACATGCTCCTCCTTGGACGTCAAGTACACTAGGATATCATCAATGAAGACTACCAAAAATCGGTATAAGAAAGGATGAAAAACCTGGTTCATGAGTCCCATGAACACTTTTGAGGCGTTCATCATGCCAAACGAAATCACCAAGTACTCATAGTGACCATAATGGAATTATAAATCTATCTTTTATATATCCTCTTCCCGTACTCACAACTAATGATAGTCTGATCCGAGGTCAATCTATGAGAACCATTATGCCCCTATCAAATGGTCAAAGTTGTCATCAATATTTGGTAGTGCATAATTATTCTTCATGATAAACTTTTTAGGTGATGGTAATCCACACACAACCACAATATCCCTTCTAACTTCTTGGTGAACAAAACTGGGGCTACCGAGGGTGAAACACTATACCCAATAAAGACCTTCCTCTATAAGTCCTACAACTAAAACCTTATCTAATGAAGCTCTGTAGAATCTATATGATATGTTGGAACATATATCAGGGTTGTAATGGGGTGTAGGTCAATATATAATTTTATCACTTAGTGGGGAGGTAAGCCTGGAACATCCTTAGGAAAGAAGTCTGTATACTCTGACACCACTATAAGAAATTGTAATCTCATAGCATCCACTACACTAAGAGGCATGCTAACCAACTGGTGTGTAATTTGCTACACCCTCCTACTCATGAGCCCATCCTACTCCCATTGGGATTCCTATTCACCTAGAAAGGAACAACTCATCTCATCACTGGAGACAGACCACATCCTCCACCTAAAATAGTCTATCTAGGCATGAGCTATAAATAACCAGTCCATAACAAAGATGACATCATAAGGCCTCATTGATACAACAAATAGATCCCAAAAAAAACTGGCACCCTCATGATTTACGGCACACCATCCTCATAAGTGTTTGACCACCACGTTGGCTCTAGTATGAGTCTCCAACCACAAGGGTCGAGCTAAGGGCTAAACCAGAATCTCTATGTCTCGAACCAGAGTAGTGAAAATAAAGGAATGAATTAAACCTCTGTTTATTAGTACTAAAACTAAGGTAGAAAAGACACAGATCATACCACATATCATCCTTGAAGCCTTTAGTTCATAAGGCTTGACCGCCTATAGCTACCCTTACCCCTATCCTCCAGCTCCATAAGCCTGGAACGAACCACCTAGGGTGGTGGTTGCAACAAGTCATAATGTCTTCCACCACAAGATGATCTCCCAACTCATCTTCTACATCCAATACTCTATGCACCTTCCTTATCCTATTGTTGTCTCTTCCTAGGATAGCCATTCATTATCTCTCTAACAACTACATGTTCGTTTGAAAAATATCATGCAAGATGTCTCCAACCATCACAAGAGTAGCACCGCCTCTCCCTAGGATGGATAGATCAATCTAATGAGCCCTGAATCATAGACACTCTATCCTAGGATCACCTCCTAAAACATCTTACACATCCAGTTTCCAGTTTCTATCACCGGATACCTACATATAAAGTCACATCTCGCCTGTTCCCACTACTGATACCAATTGTATGTGTCTACATAGCCAGGAAACTCTCGACCACCAAAGCATGATCCAGCACCCCATCACAGGTAGTAATTCATAGAGGTGTCATGATGGCTCAAATTTATTTTCATAGTACTTACTCAAAGGTCTGAGCCTGAAATAACTGACCATACACCATATCTATCTAGTATCAAGAGAGGTTAGTGAACCTCAATAGATACTTAGCCACATTTATACTACCCTACTGAATTTGTAGAAGCTCATGGATGTGCAAAGCCATCAACATAGCTGGAGATAACTCCTCCCTAAAAATGTTCCTGAACTTTGACAAAGAAAGACTCTCCTTGTTGTATGAGTAGGTTACTAATCACCCCCATCATCCCATAAATCCAGGGAAAAGGCTCGCTTCCAGGACCACCATCTGGCATGCTGGTGTCCAAACAAGATGAAAGACTCATGTCACAACCTCAAGCCAGTCACTAGATGCCTAGGGGTCGGGTATCCCTAGAACTTGAGGGGTCACTATCACCACTACTAGAAAACCGTCATTTAACAGCGCTAGAAAAAAAGGTTGATAAATGACATATTTATCAGCACTAAGGAAAGCACTGATAAATCCAACCTTTTATCAGAGCTTTATTTATAGTGCTGATAAGGGGTACCCTTTATTAGTGCCTTACTTTTAATGCTGATAAATATTTCTTTCATCAATGTTTTTTAGCACTGATAAAGGTCTAAATAAATAAATTACAATCATTAAAGAAATCAAAAATAATAAATGACTTAATTAAAAAAATATTACAAATCTTATTAATTAAATAATTATTGATAAAAATGAATAAATTAAATATAATTTATTAATTATTAAATATTTTATTAATTAGACAATTATGATAATTAATGTTATTAAATTATATGTATTAAATATATAGATATATATTAATGTATATAAATATGATTTATATATCAAACAAATTTATGGACTATACATTAAATAGTCATATATTAATTGAATTATGGTTCATAATTAAAAATTATTATGAATTAAAAATATTGACTAATTGCATAGTACTCGACATATAATTGAATGTCGTTTGATTTTTTAATTTAACATAGATCAAATCTATGTTATATTGATTTCACATATACGTAATTAATTCATTTTTATATAAAATGCACACACATAAAACTTATCTATTTTTAAATATTGTTAAAGTGTGCTTATTCTTAATTTATTCAATTTCACTCATTTTTAACATATATACATGCACTTAAAATTAGATATTCATTAATAATGTTAAAAATATATTTGTAAAAAATATTTATAAATAAAAATATTTATAATTGTAAATTCACTATATTTATATAATTATATAATTATAATTATGAATAAATAAATATTTTTTTAAATGTATTTATATAATTATAAGTAACAAATTATATATATTTAAATAATTATTAAATTTATAATAAATTTACATAAATAATGAATATATTTACTATATTTATATATATTTATTAAATATATATATATGAATAATTATATAAATATATATAATGATATAAATTTTATTTTTTAAAAAAATTCTATATTTATAAATTAATAATTTTAAAATTATAATAAATATATTTAAAAAGGAATATATTTACTATATTTATATTTATATATATTTAATAATTATATAAAAATATTTACATTTTTTATTTATAATTATAATTATAAATCCTTTATCAGTGCTTAAGTAATAAGGACAGATAAAAGCATCTTTATCATCACTTTTTTTGCACTGATAAAGATGAGGCTTTATTAGTGCTAAAAAAAACCGCTGATAAAATTAACATTTATCAGCGATATAATTTTAGCTCTAATAAAGATTGATTTTATCAGTTCTAAAAAGACAATGATAAAGAGTCATATTATCAATGCTTAAGTAATAAGAACTTATAAATGGACACTTTATCAACACTTATTTGTATGTGCTGATAAAAGTTTGTGGATCTAATTAAAAACCCTAACCATTTGTGAACCCATCATGATATCAGAATATTTTCATTGAATCCACCCACTTTCAGTGCTCCTCCTTAGTGAATCGAACCTCAAATCACATCACTCAACTTCCTCTCAAATATCTCATCTAACATCCAGTGTTTGATTGAAATTAGGGTTTTTGAAGATGGTTTTATATTTTCTTTAACCTAGTGAGGTAGGCCTTAAAATTTTCTTTGTGTATTTTTTATTTCGTTTTTAATTTCTTCATTGATGGTGTCATTATTTGTGGTTTGGTGATTGTATACTAGTGAGGTAGGCCTTCCGATTTTCTCAGCTTCTAATTTTGATTCAACTCTTGATCACCCATGGAGATTTTATGTTTTCTAGACTTGATGACGAGACATGAGGTCACATTGAGTTTAGTTGGTTGTTTTATTTTATTTTTTACATTTCCCAAATTTATCACCCAAAGATATCATGGTTATTTTTCAATATTTATTTTATCAATGGTATTCCATAAATTTAAAATTTGAGAAATTGAAACTGGGGCTTTTGTGAGTGATGGAGTTGAAGGTAGGTTAAAGTATTTCTTTTATATTATAATGATTCAGATCTTATTTTTTTATACTTATCTAGGTTGGTGTGAGAATCCAATGTATGGATGAATCATGGTAGTTTTTATTTAAATCTTATTTCTACTAGTTTTATTTATTTTTTTGGCCAAATCATTCCCACTGTGTTGTTTTTCATACCCTCGTGCTTTTTTCCAGCCTGAGGGGGATTGAGAATTTCCCTTGGACACTATCATGGGCTAGATCGAGTATTTGATATATAGATTTATTGGGATTGTTTTGGAAACTATATCTATTACTAAATGTGTTTTAACTTTTATCAATAATACAACTTCCTATGTCTCTACACTTTTTAAAAAATCTATTTTATTTTTCTCCCTCTTTATATTAATCCAACATTATTTATAAATCCTTTTAATAATAATATATGAAATATTATACCTTGATTGTATGTAATATTTACCAATTAAATTATAATTTTTCATTATCATCCTACTCCCCCTCTCTCAATAATTTACAAAAAAATATCCTTTTTAGATTACGCCTTTATAGTTATACCCCTTGTTTTGAGACCTATTTACCACTATAAGACATTATAATTTCTTGCTTCGAAATATAGATTTTCAAGAATTTATCCCCCTTTTTTACTACTTATTTAACTAATAACAATTTGATTTCCATGGAATCACCTTGATACCTAGATATATTAGGTGTCGAAAAATAGTATGTCAAACCTTTTTAATATAAAAAAAGTTTGTATATAACGAATCTCCCACAATCCATGATATATATGGACATTCCATCCACAACATTGGAATATTTTATTCAATTTTAAATGGGTGTCCACATGGGGTTAAGTATTCATTTTGAAATCTATAAAACACTTCCATCACATACATGGATTGGAAAATAAATATCCCGTGAATTCTACGAGTCACTTATACACTAAGAAAAATGTAAACTCACTAATCATCCACATTGATAAACACTTTCAATCTATCCATAAAATTATTTTTTATGTAATGATTGTGATCAATTCCTCATTTTTTAAATTAAAATGTCTTTACTAATTCATCTAACCTTCAATACCAAGATCTTAGTTCTTGTTTCAATTCACACATCACCTTTGTCAATTTAAAAACATTGTTCTCATATTGAATAATGAAAAAACTATCTGTTTGTTTGATGTAAACTTATTATTCATGTAACCCATTTGTAAATGCTAATTTTATATCTAGTTGGAGTACCTTGAATTTACTTGGTATGGGTCTATGTGGTGATATAAAATCCCAAGAGGCTTGATATGTTTTCAAATATTGATATACCATTAGTTTTAAATGTAATAATTCCTTCAGTTTCTATATCAATTTTTTTAATACATTTTTATATCTTCTAGTTGATTGAATGAGAGTTTATCATTCTTGTTTATCATATTTTAATTTTTAGTAATACTTAATTTCTAATATTATATTTTCGTTTATTTAGGGGATTTAAGATATATTTGATATGGAGTAATTATTTTCTAAAATTCAATTACCCATTTTCTTCAACATACTGAAATTCCTTGAAATAATCAAATGTTGAGTTTCCCTTATTAGAATTATCTATAACTTTCACTTTTGATAATTAATATCTTGTGTGTATTTATTTTTATATTGTATAAAATTAATCTTGTATGAACAAAATAGGATGTATATGAACCAAAAATGGTGAATTTTAATCATTTGAAAAACGAATATGTAGATGGAGTTAAAGAGTTCATCCAGTTTGCAAGAGAGCATGCAGATAACCCTTCAAAAATCCTCTATCTATGTTTACGTTATTGTTATTCAAGACAAATTAATCTTTAAGATTTTTAAGAATATTTGATTTATCACAAAATAGATTAAAGCTATAAATTTTTGACTAAACATGTGGAGAAACTAAATGTGGACATCAATTGGGATGAAACTATGGTTTATGAATCATTTGATATGAATACCTTTATAAAAGATGATGGATATTGCATGGAAGAAATGAAAATGGAAATTTAAGATAACTTTTTTGATTGTCCAAAGTTGTTTGAGGAGTTAAATAGTTGTTCTAAGAATCCATTGTATGTTGATTGTACTAAATAAACAACATTGTCAGTTGTATTGAAGTTATATAATTTAAATGATGGAAATAGATGGAGTGACACCAACATTACTGAACTACTTGGTCTTCTAAAAGATATGATAACAAAAGAAAATTAATTTCCATAATGAACATATTATGTTAAATTAATGTTATGTTCTATGGGAATGATCTCTAAAAAATACATGCTTGTCCAAATTATTTCATATTGTTTCCCTAGGTCCATGAATCACTCATAAAATGACCTAAGTGTGGTGTAGATTAATACAAGAAAAATGAATCAAGTCCTTAAAAATATGTATGGTACTTTCCTATCATTCCATGGTTTATAAGTCTATATAGATGTCAGGAAACCACGAGAAAATTAACATGTCATAAATATACAAGAATTAAAGATAGGAACTTAAGTCATCCAGCAGATTCCCCCCAGTGGAAGAAAATTGATTATGACTTTCTTGAATTTGGAGATGAGCTAAGAAACATTCATCTTATGTTTTCTACATATGAAATAAATAATTTTTATGTACATAGTGTCCCTTACAGTACTTGGCCCATCATGTTGGTAAATTATAACTTACCACCATGGTTATGCATGAAGAACAAATACATTATGTTCTCTTTGTGTATATCAGGACTAATGCAACCTGGTAATGATATTGATATATATCTAGCTCCATTGATCAAAGACCAGAAATTGATGTGGGATAAAGGTGTTATAATGTATGATGCTCATATAAATAGTGAATAATTAACATTGAGGTCCATGTTGTATGGAACGATAAATGACTTCATGCTTATGAAAATTTATCTGGCAATAACATTAAAGGAATGTTGGGGTGTCCCATTTGTGAAAATCGCACATACTCATTTCAGTTGAAATATTCCTCAAAGCCTGTGTTTTCAGGACATCAACAAATTTTACCTCGATAATATAAATAATGATCCTGGATATTATCATTTGATGGGAATATCTAACAAGTTAAAACACCATGTCCAGTAATGAGCGATCAACTGTACAAAAAAATTAAAAAGATTGACACTATTTTTGGTAAACCATTTTAAAAAACCTTATAAAATCTGGTTGGAAGAAGAGATCAATTTTATTTGAATTACCATATTGTAATTTTTTGTATGTTATAAATTTTATTTCTGTCATTCATATAGGAAAAAATGTATTTGATAGTGTTATTGTAACGTTACCAAATGTTCCGAGAAAAATGAAAATGGCATTAAGGCTAGGTTGGACTTGATTGAAATGGGGATAAGGGAAGAGTTGGCACCATTGCGGGATAAAAGGCTGAATTTTCGTTCTCCAATATCTTAAATTCTATCTAGATATGAAGAAAATGAAAATTTTTATTTTTCTTACAAGTGTAAAAGTTCCACAGGGGTATTCATAAAATATCAAGAATGTCATGTCAATGACTAATTTGAAGTTACAAGGACTAAAATCACATGACTATCATGTTTTAATGTAAGATTTAATGTTTGTTTCTTTCCATTGAATTCTACCTCAAAATGTATGATATACATTAACCAGACTCTTCTTCTTTATCAAATACATACGCAATAAAGTTTTAGAGCCGGAAAATTTACCCATCATGAATAAAAAGATTGTATTCATATTATATGAATTATAGATGTTCTTCCCACCATCATTATTTGATATAATGGTCCACCTGATGATTCAGTTGGTTAGAGAGGTTGAAATATGTATTCTTGTCAATTACATATGGATGTACCCCATTGAACGATATATAATGATTTTGAAAGGGTAGGTCAAGAATTGAAGTATACCAAAAGGTTATATTTCATAATGATATATTGTTAAAGAAGCTATTGAATTATCTACCAATTACTTATAACTTGTTGAAATCATCAGTCTCCCAAAGTCCTATCACAACGAACACCTTAGGGGTGAAGGGATTTCTAGAAGAGATTTTGTTACAATTACCTTGATAGAGTGAGAGCAAGAACATATTTACATATTACATAATAGGGAATATGTTGAACCATACATTTTATCCCACAATGAAATTTTTAGAGATTCGAATCCATCAAGGGATGAAGGACGGATATTGAATACACATAATCAATATTTTTTAGGATGGTTTAGAGATCAAATTTACAAGGATTTATATGAAAATACAAATTTAATTTTCAAACGACTTCAATGGTTAGAAAGAGGGCCAAATGAAAATGTTATATCTTACACTGGTTTTGTAATGAATGGTTATACTTTCTATACAAAAGAACATGATGAATTTCGTATGATGTAAAACAGTGGTGTTACACTTTTGGCTGAATCAGTGCACATATCTGGTTCAAAGGATAGAAATCTAATTTATGAAAATATTTCATATTTTGGCATTATCGAACAGATATACAGGTTGGATTATACAACCTTTCAAGTGCCTATTTTTAATTTCAAATGGGTTTACAATATCAATGGTGGGAAATTTTATGAAATGGAATTTGTGAAGGTGAATTAAGCATGGAAGGGGAAAAAGATAAACTATTCATAAATGCATCACAAGTAGTGAATGTATTTTATGTCACTAATACAACAAACAAGAATTGGTTGATTGTCCTACTGGTGATTAAAACAAATGTTCAGTCAGATGAAAATTCAACTGAGGGTGACCCTTTCATTGGGACATCACAATAAGTTAATACATGTCCCAATGTATAAAATGGATTGTACGTTAGAGGGGACCACAAAGAGGGGATATGGATTCTTGATGTAGGAATAAAATCCTTGAAACCATTAAAAAAGTAAGAGGGTTAAATGAGAAGGTAAAATTGTTTTTTAATATATTATGTTTTCCTCATAATATTATATGTTCTCTACTACATTAACATCATCTAAATTAAATGTTTGACTACCCATGTAGACAATGTCTTCTGCCCATGATGGAAGAAAAAACTATAATGAAGGAAACCCTTTAGAAAGATGTAAAGGCAATGTTACAATATACTTTCTCTATTTTACCAAAAAATTATATAATTAAAAATTGATTTAATATTCATTATTCCTTACATAGTTCTTTTATTTTAGAAGATTTCTATCCATGTGCAATACCTTTTCAGAAAGAGAAATGATGTTGTCTCTTCTCAATCATAGAGGTAATATTGATGTTTACACAGTAAAATCACTATCCATAAAATTAATTTACTGTTTCATATTTATGTTTAATTTATTTTGTTTTTAGTATTGATCACATAATAGTAATTTTCTTATATATATGGATTCTTTTGTTTGAGTTGGGGTGCTATGTCCAAATTTCATGCTTCTTATCCCTTAAAACATTTTCACCCCTGTAGTGTTGCATTTATCACTTTCTTTCAATTTCTCTCCACTACCTTTGCGGGGAGATCAACAATGTTTCTTCTGCTCAATTATAGAGGTAATTTTGATGTTTAAACAGTAAAATCATTGTCTATAGAATTAATGTATTGTTTCATAATCATGTTTAATTTATTTCTTTTTAGTATTACTCACATAATAATTTTTTCTTATACATATGGATTTTTTTGTTTGAGTTTGGGTGCTATATCCAAATTTCATGTTTCTTATTCCATAAAACCATTTCACCCATGCAGTGGTACATTTATTACTTTATTTCAAGTTACCTCAATTAGATTTTTAGGAAGAGAAATGACGCTACCTCTACTCAATTATAGAGGTGATATTGATGTTTACAATGTAAAATCATTGTCCATTGAATCAATGTATTATTTCATATTTGTGTTTAATTTATTTCTTTTTAGTATTACTCATATAATAATTGCTTTCTAATACATGTGGATTATTTTATTCGATTTGGGGTGTTCTATCCATCTTTCATGTCTTTCTACAGCAAAACCTCCAGAGAGTTCTACTCCCTCAAAACGTTTCACCCTTGTAGTGTTGAAATTTATCATTTTCCTTCAAGTTCCTTCCACTTCTCAATCACCGAGGTAATCTTTACATTTAAACAGTAAAATATTTGTCCATATAATTAATGTATTATTTCATATTTATGTTCAATTTATTTCTTTTTAGTATTACTCATAATAATTATTTTCTTATATAAGTGGATTATTTTGTTCAATTTTATGTGGTTTGTTTGAAGTTTCTCATGCAGTGTTGGAAGTTCAACAAATTCAATAGAAGTTATGGTAACATTGAATGTTAGGACTGTTTTGAGACTTTGGAATGTGTATGAATCATACAAACCCCAATCTGACACATGATGTCACTTGTATGACTCCAAGTACTTCGTTATATTTTAAATTGACATTAATTATAGTAAAAAAGAAAACTGACTCAATGTGTATGTTATCGGTTTATAATTGACATTTGAATTTAAAAAGTTTAACTCACTGAAAACTGAGAAAATGCACTCGTATTTTCTTGATAATTTAGGGAATTGATTCATAAATCATTTTTGATGTAGAGGAATTGGTCTCACGTAAAACTGATACACTATATGATCTGTATGAGTCAAAGTGTGTGTTTTATGTTTAAAATGACATTTTAGTAAAAAAGAGAAGTGACATGATCAAAACTGAGCAAACATATTCATATTTTTTTGTTACTTTAGGAAACCAATCCATAAGTGATTTTCAATGTGTAGGAATCAGCCGCACCTCATTCTGATGCATGGTGTCACTGGTATGACTCTAACTATGTCTTTATTTAAAATTAACATCAATTTTAGTAAAAAAAACTGACCTACTCAAAACTGAACAAACACATTCAGATTGTTTTGATACATTAGAAAAATAATCCATAAGTCATTTTTGGTGTGTACGAATCATATGCACCTCAATCCTATGAAAGGTGTGATCAATATGACTCCAAGTGCATCTTTTTATTTAAAATTGACAACAATTGAAGTAAAATTAACATTTTATGTCAATTTATTTAATTACATTATTACTAACATAAGAATTTCTTTATTATATAGGTGTGTTATTTTTCTCGAGGATGGGTGGTTTGTTCTTCTACGGTATGAGATGAGTTAGGATTAAACAATAAAGTAACATTGATGTTTTTGAATGTATGTAATAATTTTTATTTATATAATTGTATGAACCAATGTTTCACATGTCTATAATAGAACTCAAAGATGATATCTCTTATGAGGAGAATCCAGTAAAAATTATGGGTTAGAGAGATAAGGTTCTACGCAATAAGAAAACCCACATTTTCAAAGTGTTTTGGAGGAACCATAAGTATAAAGAAGTAACTTGGGAACTGGAGGATGTGATGAAGGAGAAGTACCCTCACCAGTTTTTTCAAAACAAAATTTCGAGGGAGAAATTTCAAAAGGGGGGAATAATGTAACGACCCAAACTTTTATCAATGCAATTTATCCCTTCTTATAGTAATGTTATATAGTATAAATTACATAAAATCATTTAGACACCATAATAAAAGCCTTATTAATTAGGATTAATAAAATAAGAATTATTTCTAGAAGTTAAGTAACCCATACTGATGAAATAGTAACTTGACCTTAGGAATAATAATATGACCCTAATGAATATTAAAATGGTCAAATGAATAGTTAAATCACCCATGAAAGTAAAAATAAAATTTATGTATCTTATAAATGGTAATATGATATAATTATATCATAGAATAAGTAAGTAAATATTTTAAAAATTATTAATTAAGTGTTGGTATTTTTATAAGTCATAAATATTTAATTACAATTTTATAAATAATTTAATATTTTAAAAGAAAATGTATTTTTATAAAATTTATTCATAAATTAATATTTTTATTTCTTATGGTTTTATGATAATTTTATGTGACCTTAAGTAATTGTTTAAAGTGTTATAAAATCAGTTGCAATTTTAAAACATGTATTTTCCAAGTAAATGATGATTTTAATTAAAATTAAAATTATTCATATTTAGAAAAATATTTTTATAAAATAGAGTTCAATTTTGAATTATATGCATCAAAAAATGGTTAAGGTTAATTTTTTGTATTTTTCTAAAATACTTGAATTTTTAGTGAATAGTAAAATATGATAATTTACGATAAATGTTAAATAAATGTATTCATTGGGTCATAGTTGATGTAATGCTGATGAAAGCCCATAATATCAAACCATCCATAATTATTTTAATATTTTTGGTAATAAGTCTCAACTAATTCATAGTAGAGATCCAAAATAATAAACTAATAATTATAATATTGAGAAAACTCATCTCCCCTCCACTATAAATACCACCCTTCACAACCTCATTTACTCACACCTCTCAAACATCAATAATTTTCCAAATTCTACCCAAATCTCTTCCCTAGCCCCTTACCCAGGTCCAAAATCTCTTTTTCT
Source organism: Viscum album (assembly GCA_963277665.1). Lineage (NCBI taxonomy): Eukaryota > Viridiplantae > Streptophyta > Magnoliopsida > Santalales > Viscaceae > Viscum > Viscum album. The sequence continues at coordinate 842,230 of OY728125.1, forward strand.
CATCAAAAGAACAAGCCTAGGTGCCTTGAGGAGGATCTCAAGAGGAGAATTCAAGAGGTAATTCTTTTCCCTCTTTTCATTTAATTTCTTTTAAAATTTCTTTTCTTTTCTTCTATTATCCACAACTTCTCTTATCCAAATGTCATGCTAACTCTAATATTATTGATATAATAGTATGATATCATGTTAATGGAACATTATTATTTAAAATCCTCCCTATATCACTTTTATTTTTTAAAATTAAATCATTGTCCAGGATGTGTCAATTTACCATCAACGTGGGTGACGCACCTTCATTTTCCTAAAACTCCTTCAAGGAAATAAATAAAACCATTAAATGGATAAAAAAATATTTTAATATGTATACTTTAAACCCTTTTATGTTATGTAAAAAACTTTTATATATAATACTAAATGACAAAACAAAACATGTTCATTGTAATCCAAAAACCACCCAAATTAACCTAAAACGATCATCATTAACTTTTACCTAATAATTCATCATCATGTTTTATAACCAAATTCCTTAATTGATCATTTAAACTTATTTAATATCATTAATAACACCTAATATAAATTCTTGAAGTTTATCCATGTTTTATACAAACTTCCATTCATAAATACAAGTGAATCGTTCCAGAAAACTAAGAAAAAGAACATGCTCAAACAATGAATTTAAACACTATAACTCATCCAAAGGCCCATAAAAGAAGTTAATGAAACCATAATGAACCATATTCATGTATAAAAGGTTCTATAATTGTTAATTGATGAATCTAATTTCATTATACATGACATTAAAGTTAATAAAGCGTTTGGATACAGGGTAAAGGGAATTCTCGAACCCAACTTTCTTTCTTCAGGTTTTACCTATTTCACTCCATTTTAATAATTTTTATTCCTCAAAAATTATTTATTAATAATTATATTAACTTTATTGGGATATAATTGTTTTCCACTGGAGCTTATTTTGAACACAGTATTTTCCAAAATAACTCTTCATTCAAAAGAACACTTTTTACTTCTCACTCAAGGTTGAGGGTTCTTTTATCAAGTATGTTATTCGCTCTTTAATTTGGGAACACAAATTTTATGAATGTGAAATTTATGAAATGAAACCCATTCCTTTACATGGGTCATTTATGTCCAATATTGATATACGTTTTATGTGTCATGTATGATAATGTTAATGTTATGATGTGACGGGTGTGCTCGAAATTATAAAGCGCTCCAATGCATTGGGTAATGTGATGGATCTCATGAGTTAAATTGAAATATGTGTGAACATGATGCTAGATTTTTTCACAACTATGTGTGGTCGTTAACCACTAAGACATAAGGTTTCATTTTTATGCATTTCCAATTTTCATTCTTTTTATTAATTCTTCCTACCATGTTTATGATCCTATACTTATGTTATGATTATAATGTTTATGCTCACCCCGTGTTGTATTGTCTCATGTTCTTATTCTATTATTGAGATTTTAGATCACCCCTTTTTGAATTATATACATAGCTAATTATGTATACAAAGGAGAACTCAAGGGCCTATAAGAATCTAAAGAAGAAGAAATTAAATAAATATTTTATGTTTTATGTTGTAAAAGTTATGTATAGTCATTGTTTTCCCAAGACACTAAACCTTTGGATCCTCATGGTGTAATGTTTTTATATTGCTTATCATTAAAATGATGTAAAAGTATTTTATGAAAATTAGGGTCACTATAAAGAGTATTCCCATGTTTCTGGAACCATGAGGAGAATCTCAAATCATGGTAATTTAGAGATTTGGTTGTGACTTACATTGAGGAGGATGCCCATGTTTTTAAAACCAAGGGGAGAATCTCAACTCATGGTAATTTAAAGATTTGGTTGGGGCTTACACCTAGGAGGATGCCCAGTTTTCTGGAACCACAAGGAGTATCTCAGTTCATGGATTATTATAGGTTTGGTCAGGGCTTACACCTAGGAGAATGATCAATTTTATCGAACCTTGAGGAGTATGTCGACACATGGATAATTAAGGGATTGGTTAGGGAATAGACCTAGGAGGATCCCCAATTTTCTGGAACCATGAGGATTATCTCGAATCATGGTGAATTAGAGGTTTTGATGGGGATTACACCTAGGAGGATGCTCGAATTTCTTGAACCATGATGAGAATATTAACACATGGGAATTTATAGGGTGGACATTAGGATTGTATATGTCATAAATGAAAATGTACTCCTCCAGGACTGAAAATCTTGTGGTGCGATTATTCATTTTTCATTGGGGTTAGTGATGGTAATGAAGGGACTAGCTCAAAGGGTTAGGGCCGCATCCCGATAGTGATCTTGAGTGGGAGTACGAGGTTGAAAACCTCGTAGTATGGACCAATGGGTGTGAAGGGTTGGATACATAGCATTTTCCACATAGGGAAGTTCATATAAATTTTTTCACATAGGGATAGTCGCATATAATTTTCTATATAAGCTTAAATTCATATCATTTTCTATATAGGGCTGTCCATATATAATTTTTCACATACAGGCTCCTACAAAGGGGATTTCTGCATATGATCTTTGTGAGGTGGCACCCACATAGTGATTGCTTCGATATTTTGGATGGAATAAAATGAAACCTCACACGATAAATGATCAAGGTTTGGATTCATAGGGGATCTACAAAGGGGATTCTATAAAGGGAATTCTGTAAGGTGCTATGTAACGTGGATTATTCAAAGGGGCTTCATAAAGGGGATCTGTAAAGTAGGCTTCTAGATATTGATTTATTCTTTATGTTGGAAGTTATAAAATTATGTCTAGCACTGTAAATGATCAAGGATTTTTTTTATATAATTTGTCATTTTTATTCTTTGCAAGGGGATTACTTTATGGAGGACCTTCACGGGATTGTTTCAAAATGGACCTCTCCAGGTTGGAATTTATGAATTTTACCTGAGTGATTGCAGGAGAACTCATGTAAGTTAAGTATTATCTATATCCATTCCACCCTTTTTTCAATGTCTTCCCCACTTCCTAAAGTGGGTGTCGATATTTATAGGTAGTGTTGAATAAACGTTTTTCTAGAACTGTTACCCACATAGTATCTTCACATAGTAATCTTACAAATAGATTTCTGCATGAGACATTTTCAAAGGAGTCTCACAATGGAAATTCTACATATTTTCTAGCCACAAATGACTAAAGCTTGAGGGAGGCCTAAATTCACCACCTTATACCACAAAAAAATTTAGTTTGTGGGAGGAATGTTTTGTAAACTGTTCAATGCACCATGTGTTTGGGGAAAACTTAATATTCAGGATTTTAGACTTTTCCAGTTTCTATTTTGGGTAAAACAATTTCCAGCTTAGAATGGTAATCAAGTTTGATCCATAAGTTTGTTTGGGGTGCTCCAAAAGTATTCAAATCGAATCCTATGAAGCATACTACACCCCTGTCTATCCAACTGAGGATAATATAATGGTTCATGTAGAAACCTTCATGTAATAAATTTTTTAATATGAATACTCCCTCAGAACCTCCTCTATCAGCTCAACCAGTATCATCTTCTACCATCTAAAAATAATTTCTTGCTCCCCACCTTTATAAAATCCATCGGAAGAATGTCCATTAGATATCTAAGTACATAGGGTCTCACAATCGATATCCAAAAGTTGTTCCTCCCTGAATCAATAAAAAAGTGGAGGGGTAACCACCATCGACTGGAGGTAAGCTACATAATACCCACCCACAAAGGATAACTTTATTGAGGCCAAATATTATGATGTCTTTATCAGTAGCTGCGAACAAGATCTCATGCTGAGATAATATTCTACCACATTCCTCTTTCCAAAAGTATAAATAAACTCGAAGTCATACTCCTGGAGGAACTTTATCCATCGCCTTTATCTCAAGTTAAGATACGTATGAAAGAATATACATTTGAGACTCTTGTGGTCAGAAAAGATGATAAACTTCTCTCCCATAAGGTAGTTTCTCCACATATTCAGTGTGAATACTATCGCTACTAGCTCTAGATCACGATTTATATAGTTCTACTAATGTGGTCTCAATTGACATGAACCATAGGAAATCACCGCATTCCTCTAAATCAAAGCACTACCAATCCCATTACATGATGCATCATAGAAAATTACATACTATAACCCCCCCCCCCTCTAAAAATATTAATATGGAAGTGCTCATCAATATCTGCCTCAACTCCTAGAAAATATTATTGGTACCTCTCCATCCATATAAAAGGTTTCCCCTTTCGGGCCAAAGATTTCAAGGGAGATGATATCATATAAAAATTAGTTACAAATCCCTAATAGTATCCTACCAACCCAAGTAAGATTTGTACCTCCATCATGCTCTTGGGTGAATCCCAATCTAACATTGTCTTAACCTTCCTCAGGTCCACTCCTACACAATCTGCTGAGATAACATATCCCATAAAGTGGACCTCCTAAATTTAGAACTGGAACTTTGAGATATTACCATAAAGTGGGGATCATGGAGTATGTCTAGGACCATCCCTAAGTGTCTCACATGCTCCTCCTTGGATGTCGAGTACACTAGGATATCATCAATGAAGACTACCACAAATCGATCTAAGAAAGGATGAAAATCCTAGTTCATGAGTCCCATGAACACTTTTGGGGCATTCATCATTCCAAAAGACATCACCAAGTACTCATAGTGACCATAATGGCATTGAAAATCTATCTTTGATATATCCTCATCCCGTACTCACAACTAGTGATAACCTGATTTGAGTTCAATCTATGAGAACCATTATGCCCCTCTCAAATGTTCAAAGTTGTAATAAATCCTTTGTAGTGGATAATTATTCATCATGATAACCTTTTTAGGTGATGTTCATACTCACACAACCTCAAGATCCCTTCTTCCTTCTTGGTGAACAACACTGGGGCTACCCAGGTTGAAACACTATGCCCGATAAAGCCCTTCCTCTCTAAGTCCTCCAACTATAACCTTAGCTCGTTATGCTCTATAGAATCCATAAAATATTTTGGAACATATATCAGGGTCATAATGGGGTGTAGGTCAACATATAATTCGATCACTCAGTGGGGAGGTAATCTTAGAACATCCTCGGGAAATAAGTCCTTATACTCTGACACTACTATAGGAAACTATAATCTCATAACATCCACTCCACTAAGAGTAATGCTAACCAACTCGTGTGTAATTGGCTACACCCTCCAATTCATGAGCCCATACTACTCCACTTGGGTTTCCTATTCAACCAGAAAGGAAAAACTCATCTCATCACTGCACACACACCACATCCTCCACTTAAAATAGTCTATCTAGGCATGATCTATAAATAACCAGTCCATATCAAAGATGACTTCATAAGGCATAATTTCCACAACAAAGAGATCCCAAAAGAAACTAGCACCCCAAGATTTAGGTCACACCATCATCAAAAGTGTTTAAGCATTGAGTTGCCTCTAGTAGGAGTCTCCAACCACAAGGGTCAAGCTAAGGTCTAAACCAAAATCTCTAAGTCTCGAACCAGAGTAGTGAAAAGAAAGGAATGACTTAAACATATGTCTATTAGTACTAAAACTAAGGTATAAAACACATATATTATACCAAATATCATCCTTGAATCCATTAGGTCATAAGCCTCGACCGACTATAGCTACCATTACCCCGGACCTCTAGCTCCCTGAGCCTGGCACGAACCACTTGGGGGTGGTGGTTGTAACAAGTCATAACGTCTTCCACCACAAGCTACTCCCCCAACTCGTCTTCTATTCCAATACTCTATGGACATACCTTCTCCTATTGTTGTCTCTTTCTAGGATACCCATTAATTGTCTCTCTATCAACTACATATTAGCTTGAAAAATCTCATTCAATATGTCTCCAACCATCACAAGAGTAGAACTACCTCTCCCTAGGCTGGCTAGATCGATTCTATGAGCCCTGAACCATAGAACCTCTATCCTAGGATCACCTCCTAAAACATCTTACACTTCTAGTTCTTGGTTTCTATCACTAGATACCTACTTCTAAAGTCATATATCCCTTGTTCCCACTACTGATACCAACTGCCTGTGTCTGCATAGCCAGGAAACTCTTACCCACCAAAGCATGCTCCAACACCCCATCATAAGTAGTAATGCATATAGGTGTCATGTTGGCTCAAGTTTCTCTTAATAGTCCTCACTCAAAGGTCTGATCCTGAAATAACTGATCACACAACATATCCATCTAGTATCAAGAGAGATTATTGAACCTCAACGGATACTCAGCCATAATTATACTACCCTACTTAAGTTGTAGAATCTCTTGGATGTGCAAATCCCTCAACATAGATAGAGATAAGTCCTCTCTAAAAGGTGCCTAAAATTTGACCATGCAAGAATCTCCTATTCATATGACTAGGTTACTAATCCCCACCCTCATCCTGTAAATCTGTGGAGAAGGCTCGCTTTTAGGACCACCATCAGGCATGTTGGTGTCCAGACAAGTTGAAAGACTCATGTCACCACCTAAATCCAGTAACTAGATGCCCAAGGGTCGGGTCTCCCTAGAACCTGAGGGGTCACTGTCACCACTACTACAAAATCTTCATTTAATATCACTTGTATTTATCAGCCCTTGAAAATAATGTTGATAAATGGCATATTTATCAGCACTAAAGAAAGCACTGATAAATTTACCCTTTTATTGGCGCTTTATTTGTAGCGCTGATAAGAGGTACCCTTTATTAGTGCTTTATTTTTAACATTGATAAATATTTCTTTCATCAGTTCATTTTTAGCACTGATAAAGGTACAAATAAAATAATTACAATAATTAAAGAAATAATAAATAATAAATGACTTTATTAAAAAAAATATTACAAATTTTATTAATTAAATAATTATTGATAAAAATTAATAAATTGATTATACATTATACATTATTAAATATTTTATTAATTAGATAATTATGATAATTAATGTTATGAAATTGTATATATTAAATATATAGATATATATTAATGTATATAAATATGATTTATATATTAAAAAATATTTATGCGCTTTACATTAAATAGTCATATATTAATTGAATAACGTTTCATAATTAAAAATTATTATGAATTAAAAATATTGACTAATTGCATAGTACTCGACATATAATTGAATGTCATTTGATTTTTCAATTTAACATAGATCAAATTGTTGTAATATTGATTCCACATATATGTAATTAATGCATTTCTATATAAAATGAACACACATAAAACTTATCCATTTTTTCAATATTGTTAAAGTGTGCTTATTCTTAATTTATTCAAGTTTACTCATTTGTAACATATATGCATGCACTTAAAATTAGATATTCATTAATAATGTTAAAAATATATTTGTAAAAAATATTTATAAATGTACATTTACTATATTTATATAATTATATATTTATAATTATGAATAAATAAGTATTTTTTTAAAATTATTTATATAATTATAAATAAATAATTATATATATTTAAATTATTATTAAATTTATAATAAATTTTCATAAATAATGAATATATTTTCTATATTTATATATATTTATTAAATATACATATGAATAATTATATAAAAATATATAATGATTTAAATATTATTTTTAAAAAAAATCTATAATTATAAATTAATAGTTTTAAAATTATAATAAATATATTTAAAAAGGAATATATTTAACATATTTATATTTATGTATATTTATTAATTATATATAAATATTTACGATTTTTTATTTATAATTATAATTATAAATCCTTTATCAGTGCTTAAGTAATAAGCACAGATAAAAGAATATTTATCATCACTTTTTTTACACTAATAAAGATGAGGTTTTATTAGAGCTAAAAAATCATTGATAAAATTAACTTTTATCAGTGCTATAATTTTATCTCTAATAAATATTGATTTTATCAGTGCTAAAATGGAACTGATAAAGAGTCCTTTTATCAACACTTAAGTAATAAGCGTTGATAAAAGGAATCTTTATCAACACTTATTTGTAATCGTTAATAAAAGTGTCCCGATCTAATTAAAAAACCATAACCATTTGCGAACCCATCACCATATCAGAAGATATTTGCAAAAGCCACCCACTTTTGGCACTCCTCCTCTTTGAATGAAACCTAAAATTACACCAATCAACTTCCTCTCGAACATCTCGTCTGACATCCGGTGTTTGATTTAAGTTAGGGTTTTTGAACAGGGTTTCATATTTTCTTTAACCTAGTGAGGTAGGCCTTCAATTTTCTTTGTGTATTTTTTGTTTCGTTTTTAATTTCTTCTTTGATGATATCATTATTTGTGGTTTGGTTATTGTATACTAGTGAGGTAGGCCTTCCAATTTTCTCAGTTTCTAATTTTTATTCAACTCTTGATCACTCATGGAGAGTTTATTATTTCTAGAATCATTGGGGACACATTGGGTCACATAGAGTTTAGTTGGTTGTTTTATTTTGTTTACATTTCCCAAATTGATTTCCCAAAAATATCATTGATATTTTTCATCATTTATTTTATCAATGGTATTCCATAAATTAAAAATTTATAAATTAAAATAGGTAATTTTGTGTGTGAAGGATTTGAAGGTAGGTTAATGGATTTATTTTATATTATAATGATTCATATCTTATTTTTTATACTTATCTAGGTTGGTGTAGTAATCCAATGTATGGATGCATCATGGTAGTTTTTATTTAAATTTTATTTCTACTAGTTTTATTTATTTTTTGGTCAAAATCATTCCCACTATGTTGTTTTTCATACATTGGTGCTTGTTTCCAGCCTGAGGGGAATCAAGAATTTCCCTTAGGCACTATTATGGGCTAGCTCAAGTGTTTTATATATGGATGTCTTGGGTTTGTTTTGAAAACTATATCTATTGTTAAATGTGTTGTACCTTTTATCAATAATCCAACTTCCAATGTCTCTTCAATTTTTAAAAAATCTATTTTATTTTTCTCACTCTTTAGATTAATCCAACATTATTTATAAATCCTTTTAACAAAAATATATTAAATATTATACATTGATTCTATTTACTATTTTCCAACTAAATTATAATTTTTCATTATCATCCTACTTCCCCTCTCTCAATAATTTACAAAAAAATATCTTTTTGAGATTACCAATTTATAGTTATACCACTTGGTTTGAGACCTATTTACCACTATGAGTCATTATTATTTCTTGATCAAAAATATATATTTTCAATAATTTATCACTCTTTTTGATTATTTATTTAACTAATAACAAGTGGATTTCCATGGAATATATTTAACACCTAGCTATACTACATGTAAAAAAAATAGCATGTCAAAACTTTTTACTATAAAAAAAAGTTGGCATATAACAAATATCCCACATTCAATGATATATATGAACATTCCATACACAACATTTGAAAATTTTATTCAATTTTAAATGGGTTTCAACATGGGTTTTCAATATTCCTTTTGAAATATATAAAACAATTCTTGTTAGAGTTAGTGTCCTAGAACCAACTAATTTTACTTTATTCATTAATAAATACCTTATCACATATTTATTATTCTTTTTTGTGACAATTCATGTGATAATTTCCTAAGGATAGTTGTTTCACCAAAGGGTTGTAGAGGATCCCTACTATGATGAGAACCCAAAAGTTCCATAACACTATTCTTGAATATATGTTCTATGGTAGGACGATGTTATTTGAGGGACACAAATAATACTAGCCATTAGGGGTGAGGACTCAGAAACCATTGAGGCACATTCTCATGGTGTGCTCCCTTGATAATATTTAAGAGGATATTATGAGAACGATACTCGCTAACAGGAAATCAACATCTCATAGTGCCATTGGATGTTTCTATCGACGAATGTGTCTATTGGTCCTTCGATTATAATATTATTATTAATGGGTATTACAACTCACACACTTAGATGTATTGACAAAAACTATGATGACACAATTTTTGCAGTGAGGTAGGATATGTTCGGTGCATAACGAGTAATACTGCATTAATAGATAATGCGAGAAAGGATTTGTCTATTTTGTTCTATAACGAAAGTTGATATCTCATGCCCTTTGATGGAATTGATATAGCCTAAATAAATGCATGGAAATGGCATGGAATGGGTGATTTCAATTCCATGAAGTCAAAGAAAGAATAATCGAGCACATGGGTTGATGGCACTAGCATGCAACCCGCTTGATTCGAGATATCATGACAAAGGGATTACATTACATGGTAAGTGTTAGCAAAAGGTGACATGTCATTTCGAAATTAAATTTCTCTCTATGGGTGCCTTAGCATGTTTCTAGATGCTAACATTGGAATTTAGTTAGGATCCACCTAATTCCACTGAGAAAGTGGCCTAGAGGGTCACACACTAAGTGTGTCCAGGTATCTCAGTTAAATATTCATTTAACAAGTTGAATAGAGATTATTCTTGATTGTGTTTTAATAATTATTCAATGATGTCTGATCACATTTATTCCGACACTATTTGTTCAAGATAATATATTGTGGGAAAAATAATATATTTATTAGTGATTAATTCAATGATATTTATTTAAGAAATAAATAGCCATTATTCCAGGTCTAATAAATGTGGTGGAGGAAATAATGAAAATGAAAAAAAAATACATGTCATGTATATTAATATACACTTCATGTAGTTTTCTAGGGATTTGTGAGAAATAATATTATTTATTTAATTAAATAATATTAGGTGTAATTAGTTGAGCACATGTCAAGTAATAATAATAGTCAACTCTTATTATTAGACATGGGGTCTTACTAAGAATAAAAGAAAATGAATAAATGCTTTCGGGTAATTAATTCATTTTATTTTTATAAGTAATTAAAATCCAAATTATATTATTCTCATTAGACTAGACATTCTTTGGTGGCTGTGCACAACAGATCTGAAAAATTTCTCAATCCAAGAGAGAATTTTTTTTCCAACCAAGAATGTTCTCAAACTACGAGAGAGATCCTCCTCCACCGGATCAAGGAGAGCGCTTTGGAAGTGGCTCTCTAAGTGATCAGTGGCATACATCACAAGTGAAGGCTCTTCCATGATAGCACTTGGAGATCCCTTCGGTGACTTCTAAAGATGCGTAGAGCATGTGTTGATCACCGCTAGAGGAATCCTACACTTGGCTTCTACGATGCAACGACAGATCACATCGGATCATGACCAAAAACATCAACGAAGAGAGAATTCCATCAAGGTAATTCTTTAATTTTAATTAAATTAATTATAACCAAAATATGATGATCCTCTCCATTGTTTTGGTACTCTTTACATTTCTTTCGTTCTTATTTCTATTCCAAAGATCCGATGTTTTATTATCTTCACGGATCTTGGACTGATCATTGTTAATAGAAAAATTAAAGATAGGTATACCCACACATGCACTTCCACTGCATCCGAAACCTAAAAGTGGTGTCATAGGTGTCATATCATTGATTATAATTATTTAGTTTTTTGTTTATTATTTACGCATTTAATAATTTAGTTATTTCAATTAAAGTTAATAGTTCTGTAAATCTTAATATCAATATTTGTTCCCCCTCTTTTATCTCTTGTTAACCTTACAGAAACAACCTTTTTCTTTTAATTTTGATTAAAATAAAATAGAGTATCTCATTTGGAGGTTACAAAGCTTCATGGCCGTACAACACCCGAACACACAACATGTATTCGGTAGTACACACCGTGTAGTCTAGGTTTAAAGCATTGGATTGGTCTGCCAAACCAGGCCGTGTCTTTGGATTCTATCTAAGACTTTAAGACTCCATCTTTTGACCAGGAACAGGTGGCACATAGTTTCTGGATTACAAGCTATGTGGCCCACTGGACATGTCGTGTAGTCCCTTTGGGTTAGGGTTGGAACGTGTACCCCGTACATGACTTGCCCAGTTGGAGACCTTGTAACACGGAGCAACACGGTGTGTGGCCCACTGGACATGCAGTGTACTTTGAATATTTCTATAGAAAATCTACATTCCATGTCCTCAGGCATGTACTTTGGATGGATAGTGAATGATAGTAAATGCCATGTAGTCAGAACAACACGCTGTTTACTAATCCAACTTACAAAGATTTATTAAAATTTATTATTATACTATACAAACCATTGAGACGTGTACCATAGTACAGGCGTAAATATAAGGCACAACACGTGATTGGTGTTATATATATATGTGTTTAATTTAACATCTATGTAATGTTCATTTCTACTCATTGGGTAGTTATAAATGATAAGTCACCATATCTCCTCCAAGGTACAAGTTATATACAAAGATAATTTTAAATGAATTTATTTGTTTAAAATTATGATGGATGAGAATCTCAAGGAAATTTTGAAAATGGTTTAAGATAAAAGGATTGATTAATTAAAGATAATTAATTGATTTGATCATGATTTATATTAAACAATAATGATTAAATAATTGAATGCTAGTTTTATTTATGTGTAAATATCGTTGCATGCATGGATGATCATGAGCTAGACGAAGAACTTTGTATGTGGATTGTTTCTTTTAATTTATTTATTTAAATTAAATTTGTTGGTTTTTCGGCCTTCTCTTCATTAATATATAGGGCATGCATGCACAAGGTTTAGTTTATGTAAAACCACTTTTACCTCTAACCTTCATATGAGATAAAATCATATGTAATGGATGGATCTCCCAAGCTAGTGGAGGCGGCTCAAGATAGGATAAAAGGTGAAACCAATCCAAGGAGATACAAATGTGGACAGCTGGAAAGCTGTAAACACGAACCCAAAAAGGTTCAAGGTGTTTCTCCCCTAGGTCTTGTGTTATTTTATCAACTGATAGATAAACTAACCAATAGAAAAATATCATGATCATAAATTTTTTTTTATTTCTGTCAGTTGCATGGTTTATTTATTGTGGGTGTGTTGTCACGATCATACAGTTAATGAATTAAACAAGAATGCAAGATGTAACTAAAATAAGACCAGATTATGTGTAAATATTATCTTAGATATGGTTAATCACATAAGTATATCCCACTTAATATTAAAAAGAATGTATGAAATATAATAAAATATAAATTTACGTGTATGGATAAAATCCCTCAAAGAAATATTAAGTCGTTATAGCCTTCCATAATCTTGGTTAGAATCGAAACATAGTTCAAAATGCTTGACCATCCCTATTTAGGGTGATTTCAATTATCAAGGATTTATAATTCATGGTTTTGGGTTTACTTGACTTGGTTCACATCAAGGGTTGACTTCCACAGTAGGACTTTGTGTGACCAAGATGCAAAGGTTGAGAAAATCCAAAATAAAACGATTTTGGGATTGGGGAGTCCACTCAGTGGATCAAGGAACTGCGGCTTAATGCAGTTGGCATTTAGAATGCCTACTTTAAACCCTTCAAGTTTCTTGAACAACCCTAGTTGGGGTAATGCGAAGGGTAATATGGATCCTTGCCACTAAAATATTCAGGAAACATAATATTCTAAAGTCAATGGTGAGGGCTATTGGATTTCTATAAAATAGTGGAAGAATAATAAGTATTAAATTATTTATTTGTCTTAGTTTTATCATGATATAGTACTAAATATTTTCTTATATTAATTTTTAGAAATGAAAAAAATTACTTCAAACATATCATTGCGAACCATACTTGAGAAGGATAACCTTCTCACCAGCACCAATTTCCTAGAGTGGCAGAGGCATTTACGCATCATCCTTTGCCACGAGAGGAAATTGTATGTGCTGGAGGAGCCTATTCTAGTTGCACCTAAAAAAGAGCCCATTGATGAGGAACTATCTTTCTATATGAAACATATGGATGATGCCAAATATGTCCAATGTTTCATGTTATCAGCCATGTCTAATGAACTCCTAAAGCAACATGAAAACATGGATACGTATAGTATGATGTCTAAACTTAAGGATATCTACCAAGAGAAGGTGAGACAGGAGAGATATGAGATCTCAAAATCTTTGTTTAAAACTAATATTAGAGATTCTGTGACATCTAGGCCTCATGTATTCATGATTATTGGATACATTTAACTCTTGGACATGTTAGGGATTATGTTATCGAATGAGTTGCATAAAGATCTGATCCTATCATTCCTACCCAAGACCTTCTCTAGATTTATTGTCTAATAAAACATGAGAAACAATGAGAAGATTCTATCAGAACTTCTGACCTTAATTTTTCAAGTAGATAAGGATATGGGGTGTGACAAACCCGCAATCCTTATGGTGAATAAGAAAAGAAAGGAAAAGGAAAAGGTGCCAAGGATTCATAAACGGTCTGAAGCCCCTATGCATCGTACCTCCAAGAATGGGAAGATCTAGAGGCAGGTTAAGGAATGGGAGGCAGTATGTTTTACATATGGAAATCTAGACCACTAGAAAGGAAATGCACCCAGAAGCACAGGGAAGCTAAAGGGGTGTTCTTTATTGAGTGTAATCTTTCTATTTCTACACATTGGGTATTAGACACATCTTGTGGAGATTAAATCTATATTAAAATACAGGAACCAAGTATATTTATAATGATCTCTAGTGGAGAGGTGGATCTTCGAGCTGCTAATGGCGTGAGACTGGTGGTATTAGCCATTGGAGATTACCATCTATCATTTCCAACTGGGATGCTTTTGGTTTTACATAACTGTTATTATGTGCCTAGTGTTACCAAGAAAATAATTTTTGTATCATGTTTAGATATGGATGGATTTATTTTCATGTTTGGAAATAAGGGTTGTTTTATTTATAAGAACAACATATGTTATGGTATGGTGCATTTAAATAATGGTTTGTATGTATTAAATTATGAAAACCAAGTGTTGACAATCGATAACAAAAACAATTCTCATGACTCATACAACACCCAAGTATGGCATCACTATATTCGTCATGTAAATGAGAAGCGCTTGACAAAGAACTATCAAGATGGTTATTTAGACTCTACTAAGCTAATAAAACATGATATATGTCACACTTGTTTAAAATGTAAAATGAACAAGTTGCCTTTCAGTGGACAAGGTGAAAGGGACATAGAGATTCTACGATTGGTACACACAGATGTGTGTGGACCATTTCTAGTAGAATATAGAGGTGGATATTATTACTTAATTACTTTTACTAATGATTTGAGTAGATATGGGTATGTCTACATAAGGAGGTATAAGTTAGACTCCTTATAGAAATTGAAGGAATTCATTAATGAAGTATAGAATCATCTTTGTAAGAAGATAAAGAAGCTTCGATCAGGTTAAGGGGGAGAATATCTAAACCAATAGTTCATTGATATTCTACGGGAGTCTGAGATTCTATCTCAACTCACTCCTCCATACACACCATAGTGTAATGGTGTTAGTGAAAGGAGGAACCACACCTTGTTAGACATGGTGAGGTCAATGATGAGTCATGCATATCTTCCATTATCCTTTTGGGGATATTCATTACAAACTATAACATAAACATTAAACCAAGTACCAATTATGGTGGAAAATGGAATTCCCTTTGAGTTATGAAATTTAAATAAATACATTTTGTCACACCCACGTTTATGGGGATGTGAGGCGTTTTTAAGGCATTATCGGGAAAAAACTAGAACCCCAGGGCACAAGGTGTATCTTTATAGGATATCTCAAGGAAACAAAATGAAATTACCTGTATAAACCTCCAGATAAGAAATTCAATGTCAATAGACAATCCATCTTTCTCGGGAGGGTGCACATCCTCAAAAAGGATAGTGGGAGAAAGATTGATTTCGACGAAGTTGATGCTCAAGATACACAAGAGTTGGTACATGAAAAAGTTCCATAGGTACCCTTGGAAGAGGTTCCAGAAACACAATTGTTGCGTAGGAGCTCAAGAGAGGTAAGGGAACCATAGAGATTTGGTTTCCTAGTTACCGAGGATGGTGAATCATTATTATTGGATACTGATGAACCTTTCTCCTACAAGGAATCAGTAGAGAGCTCAAAAGCTAGAATATGTCTAGAAGATATGAAATTTGAGATGGAATCCATGTATCAGAATCAAGTATGGGTTTTGATCGATGAGCTAGTTGATGTAAAGCATGTTGGATGCAAATGGGTATTCAAGAGAAAGATGGACATGGAAGGTCATGTTATCACCTATAAAGCAAGGCTAGTGGCTAAAGGATTAGGACAATGTTAATGAATTAAATATGATAAAACTTCTCACCAGTTTCCATGTTTAAATCCATAAGAATCATACATGCCATAGAATATTACCATGACTACAAGATTTGGCAGATGGATGTCAAAATAGCATTATTTAATGGGAACCTTCAAGGAGATGTTTATATGACACAAACAGAAGAGTTTGTGACACCAGGTGATGCCAAACAGGTTTGTAAGTTGCAGAAATCTATTTATGGATTGAAGCAAACATCTAGGTCATGGAAAAATCGATTTGATGAAGCCATAAAAAATTTGGTTTCATTAAAAATGAATCTGAGCCATGTGTTTATAATAGTTTTAATGGGAATGTGGTCATTATTATATTAGTATATGTTGAGGAAATATTACTTATTGGAAATGATATACCAGTATTACAGTCAGTTAAAGACTAGTTGAGCAAGTGTTTCTCCATGAAAGACTTAGGTGAAGGAGCCTACATTCCAGGGATTAAGATAATTCGTGATAGATCCAAGAGGCTTCTTAGACTAAGTCAGGGTACATACATTGACTAGATATTAAAGAGTTTTAGTATGAAAAAATACAAGATGGGATTAGTTCTAGTGTCACATGGACTACATATTTCTATGAAAATGTGTCCTCAGACACAATAGGAGAAACATAGAATGAGTAATATTCCATACGCTTCGACTATAGGATCCATCAAGTATTCCATGTTATGTACCGAGATTGATGTTCCCTATGTACTAAGCATGGTAGGTAGATATCAATCAGATCCAAGAGAACAACATTGGACTGCTATTAAGACTATCCTTAAGTATCTGAGAAGAACTAAGGACATGTTCTTGGTGTATTGAGGAGATGAGAAGCTTGTTATCAGAGGGTATGATGATAATGGTTTTCAGATAGATCAGAATGATCTAAATTTTCAATCCAGATATGTTTTCTATCTCGACAGAGGAGCTGTGAGCTGGAAGAGTTCAAAGCAGCCAGTTGTCGCTGATTCTACAGCAGAGTCTGAATTTATAGTGGCTTTTTATGAAGCAAAGGAAGTCATTCAAATTTTTTACTTTGTCTAGGAGATTTATGCGGTGCCTAACAGTAGATACCCTATCACATTATATTGTGATAATACTACAACGGTGTATCTTTCAAAATAACCAAGGTCAGATCAATGTACAAAGCACATTTTATGGAAATATCACCTCTTGAGGGATTTCTATCAAAGGGGTGAAGTTGCAGTGAGTAGAGTGTCCACAGAAGAGAATGTGGTAAACCCCATGACTAAAGGCCTATCTTAGTAGAATCATGAATATCATGTGAGATCTAGAGGGTTAAAGGTTGTTAGAAGTTGGCTCTAGTCCAAGTGGGAGTATGTTGGAGTTGGTGTCCTAGAACCAACTACTTTGTACATTATTCATTAATAAATACCTTATCACATCTTGATTGTTATTTTTCATGACAATGAATGTGATAATATCCTAAGGATAGTTGTTTCACCAAAGGGTCATAGAGGATTCATGCTTTGATTAGAACCCCGAAGTGCCATAACACTATTCTTGAATATATTTTCTATGGCAAGATGATGTTATTTGAGGGACACAAATAATATAGGCCATTAATGGTGAGGACTCATAAAACTTTGATGCACCTTCTCATGGTGTGCACCCTTTTTAATACCCAATAGGATATTATGAGAACGAGACCCGCTAGTAGGAAATCCACATTTGATAGTGTCATTAGATGTTCCTATCTGCGGACGTGTGTATTGGTCAATAGACATTAATATTATTATTAATGGGTATTACAACTCACACACTTAGTTGTATTGATGAAAATTGTGACAACACACTGTTCGTAGTGAGGTAGGATATGTTGGGTGCATCATGAGTAATACTACATTAATAGATAATGTGATAAAGTATTTTTACTATTTGTTCCATAACGGAAGTTGATATCTTCGACCATTTTATGGAATTGATATAGCCTAAATAAATCCATGGCCATGGTAAGGAATGGGAGAGTTCAATTCTGGGAAGTCAAAGAAAGAATAATCGAGCACATGGGTTGAAAGAACTAGCATGCAACCCGCTTGATTCGAGATATCGTGACAAAGGGATTACATTACACAGAAATCATTCGCAAGAGGTGACACATAATTTTGGCATTAAATTCTTTCTCTACGGGTGCATTAGAGTGTTTCTAGATTCTAAACTTTAAATTTAGGTAGGATCCGCCTAGTTCCACTGAGAAAGAGGCCTAGAGGGCCACACACTAAGTGTTTCCAATTATCTCAGTTAAATATTCATTTAACAAGTTGAATAAATATTATTCTCGATTCTGGTTTAATAGTTATTAGAGGATGTCTGATCGCATTTATTTTGACACCAATTATTTGATAGAAAATATTATGGGTGAAATAATATATTTATTATCGAGTAATGTAGTGATATTTATTTAATAAATAAATAGCCATTATTCAACGTCTAATAAATGTGGTGGAGGAAATAAATAAAATGGAAAAAAATACTTTCCGTGTATATTAATATAGATGATGAGTAGTTTTTATGGGGATTTGTGAGAAATAATATTATTTATTCAATTAAATAATATTAGATTTAATTTGTTGGGTGCATGTCAAGTAATAATAATATTCAACTCTTATTTGTAGACATGGGGTCTTACTAAGAATTAAATGAAGTGAATAAATAATTTTGGGTAATTAATTCATTTTATTATTCCAATTAATTGAAATCCTAATTATATTATTCTAATTAGCCTAGACATTCTATAGTGGTTGTGCACAAGGGATCTAAAAAAGCTCTCAAGCCAACAAAGAATTCATTTTCAACTAAGAACGCCCTCAAGCTACAAGAGAGATCCTCCTCCACTGGATCAAGGAGGGCACGTTGGAAGTGACTCTCTTGGCGATTGAAGGAAGACATCACAAGCGAATGACCTTCTTGCGCTAGCACCCATAGATCCTTTCGGAAACTTCCAGAGATATGTGGAGAACCTGTGGATCACTAATATAGGAATCCTACACTTGGATACTACGACGCAACGACAGATCACATTGGATCATAACCAGAAACATCAATGGAGAGAGAATTACATTAAGGTAATTCTCATCTTTTAATTAAATTATTTATAACTGTTGGGACCAAGTTGAATGGATAAGGAAGTAAGAAAAGTTTGATGTTATAGAGTGTTGTCTTTTTTTGTCAAAAAGCTAAATCAATTCACTTTGTAAAGAACTTGAAAATCAGACGATGCTTTGTTGATTTGTATCTTACAATCATCTCAAGTTTGGATAACTTGTGGTGCAAGATGTGTGAAGGATAAAGAGAGTAAAGAAGTGTTTTTGGAAAAACACAATTCAACATCATACTATCCAAAAAAAAGAAAAAGGAAAAAATAAGGCGACGTGCAGGTGGTGTTATTTCAGAAATATGGCAAAGGAAAGAAAGTGGCTCACAGGTATTGGCACGCAGGTGGTGGCGCACAGGAGTCAGCGTGCATGTGTAATTATTTCAGAAATATGGCAAAGGAAAGAAAGTGGCGCACAGGTATTGGCGCGCAGGTGGTGGCGCGCAGGTGGTGGCACGCAGGTGGTGGCACACAGGTGGTGGCGCACAGGTATTGGTGCACAAGTATTGGCGCGCAAGTATTGACGCGCATGTCTAGGTTGCGCAAGTCCTCAAAATGCCTATAAATAGACGACTCACCTCCTCATTTCTGTAGGCTCAACACTTGAGAATTATATTTGAGCTCTCGACGTGTAGGTAGAGAGTTGGGCACACAGGTTGATAGTTTTTAGAAGGTGCGTAGGTTGGGGGCGTACAGGTTGGAGGCGCACAGGTGTTGGCACGCAGGCTGCACGAAGGCAACCTGTCTGAAGGGCAGCGTGCAGGTAGAGGCGCGCAGGTTCCTAACGCGCAGGTCTTGGTTGCGCAGGTCGAAGTGGGCGTGCAGACTACTTTTTTCCAGGGGTTCCTCCCAGATTCTGGGTAAGAAAGAAGAAGAAGAGGCACGTAAGTATAAGGCGCGCAGGTATAGGTCGCACATGTCCAAGTGGGAACACAGGCTGTTTTGCTCCAGGGGTTCTTGCCAGCTTCTCGGTAGGAAAGTGAAGAATTTCTTTGAAAGATTTGATTTATATAAGATCATTAAGAAGCACCGATTCATTGTGTTACCCTATTTGTGCTAAGAGGGAGCACACACACTATTGGATTTTTTTCAAAGTGATGCACGAGTGTAAGGGTACACCCTACTCATTATATTCCACATGAAAGGATTATTTTCTAGTGGATTGTGTGGTACTGGATTGTTTCCTTACCATACCAAGGACGTAGCTACTCTTGTTGAGCAGTGAACATTGTAAATCTTGTGTTCCTGTGGTTGTGTGTGTTCAACAGGGAAGAAACTATTTAACAGGAGGTGAAGGTTGTTTCAAGTAAGGGGAAACATAAAAAGAAAAAGATATCATTGATTCACCCCACCCCCTCTCAGTGATACTTGGAACCTAACTGGGAACTTTAATTGGTATCAGAGGGACAGGTTCCCTTCGTTTATTTTTTGCTGAAGTGGTTGAGAAGAAGTTGTGATGGACAATATAAATTGCGTGAATAATAATGAGATCCCAATTTTTGATTGAATGAACTATCACATATAGAAGGAAAAAATGATGCCTTATCTTATGTATCTTGGATATGAAGTTCTTGAAACTACAACGGAAGGATTTCCTGCTATTGATGAAAAGGTTCCTCTTACTCCTGTCGATAAGAAGAACCCTGAGAATGATGGAAGAGCTAAAATGTGATACTCTCATCTCTTTCTGAGAGTGAATTTCTAAGAGTGAAAGGTGTTTCTACAGCTAAAGGTATCTGGGATAAGTTGAAGAACATATATGAAGGAAATACAAAAGTGAAGAAGGAAAAACTAGAAAATCTGGAGGCTGAAGTATGAAGAATTGAAAATGGTAGAATCTGAATCTGTTGGGGACTTCTTTACCAGGATTAATGACATTGTCAGTATAATCAGATGTCTTGGTGAAACGTTGGAGGATTCTACAGTTGTCAAAAAGATCCTGAGAATTCTGCCAGACAAATTTGATGCTAAAGTGTCTTCATTGGAAGATAGAGACCCTGAGACATTATCTCTGGATGAATTTCATAACACTCTCATTAATTATGAAATGATAAGGGATAAGACTATGAAGACAAAAAAATCAGATAGAGAAATGTCATTCAAGGCTTCAAAGAGAGAGAATTCAAAGAAGACTCTTATTGAAGATGATGCTGGTGAATCCAATTCTGAAGATGAGTTATGTAAATATTTTGATGAAATTTATCCTTGTTTTATAAAAATGTGAAAAGAGGTATAGGGAAATACAAAGGGAAACTTCCCTTGAAATGTTTTGAATGTGGAGCTATTGGTCACTTTGCGGCTGTCCTGAAAATAATAAAGGAGAAGATAGTGATAATGATGATAGATGGCCAAGAAGGCCATGGAAGAAACAAACTGACAAAGATAAATATTTTTCAAAGGGTAAGGATAAAAAATTCTTTAAATCAAAAAGAAGAAACTTTTTAGCTAGAGATGAAGAATAAGATAGAGAAGCTGAATCTGAGAAATCATATGCTGAGAAAGCTAGAGAGAATACCTTTATTGCAGCAGTGAATAATGAAGATTACGGGAGAAACAGTTATGAAGAAGAAGAAACTCAACATGAATATCATCTGAAAGAAGAGTTGAAAGAATGTTGGTGGAAGATCAAAAGACTTGAGAAGGAAAAAAAAGTTGACAAATGAAATTTCCACATTAAATAATCAACAAGGTTTTCCTGAGGTTAAATCAATATGGTAAAATAGATTGATCATATGAAGAATTATCTTGAGAATGCAAAGAATTATAATGATCATATTGAAGTAAAGCTAAAAGAAAAATAATAAGAGTTTGAACTGTTCCAACAGAAACTATCCAAAGATAAAGAAATGAATGTCAGTTTCAAACATTCTATCTCATAAGTTGGTGAATGTTCTAGTAATAATGAACCAATGAAGGGTCCACAGAATTTACCTTCAAAAGTTGAGAGGAAATATGGAACTGGTTCTAATAGGAACAAAGTTGGAAAGGCAATGTATGTGGCCAAAGTCAGTAATGATGAAAAATCAGAAGAACATAAAAATCATGTGTCCAGAAATATTTCTACTAATTTTGGTACTGATAAGTTTGAACAGAAATATGAGCTAAAAAGGAAAGTTATGATTGAAAACAGAAAGGTTGATGTTGAGTAGAGTTCTATTAAGAAGGCTGTTGACAAGAAAGTTCACAAATCTAGTCAGTATATAAGTTTCAAAGGAAAATATTCATTCTGTGGTTACTACGGGTATTGTGGTGGATTCAGATACACTTCAAACATGTGTTGGTTTAATAAAAAACATTACAAATATTCCACAAGTTTTGAAAGACAAGGATTGAGGGGGAGTCAATTCGTTCAAAATAGAAAGTCTCCAAATAAATTTCAGAAGATATCTGAGAAGACTGGTGTGAATGTTGAGAATAGGTTCCAATCATTGGAAACTATTTGTGAAAGATGTGATCGACCTTGACATCTTGCCAAGGGTTGCCTTAATGTGTTACTAGAGTAACAAAAGATTCTTAATAATTCTCAAAATCCAGAGTTTTTAAAATCTAAAAGGGATAGGTCTGATAAGTCTTAAAAGAAAGAGTGTATCGTTTTCTGGCCAGAACACATTGACTTGGCTAGGAAATTGGAGGAAGCACAACAGAAAGTGAAGGAAAAGGAAGAACAAAAAGCTCTTGTTGTCGAAACTGCTTTGAAAGCTATAAAAGGAGAACATCCATGGATTCTTGATAGTGGATGTTCCTCTCATATGACAGGATACTTAAAACTACTGAAGAATGTGAAAGAATTCAAAGAAGGAATAGTGACATTTGGAAATAATGAATCTCTAAGGATAAAAGGTGTTAGATCGGCCATTATTGGAAAAGAAAAGATGAAATCTAAAAAAACACTATATGTGGATGGGATGAAACATAACCTGTTAAGTGTGTCACAACTCTATGATGAGGGAAACAAAGTAATATTTAGAAAATATGGATTTTTTCTAAAAATTGAAAATTATGGAAATATAGTTACAAGAGGCCAACGTACAAGAGGGAATCTATTCCAAGTTGGTGATGTGCAGAACTCTTGTTACATGAGTGTGGTGGATGAAAAAAATTATGGAATAAAAGGATGGGGAACATGTGTCCGAGAAATATGTGCAAGTTATTAAAGAGAGACAGTGTTTGGGATATGCCTGATTTATCAAGAGAAAGAGATTGGTGTTGCACTATTTGTGAGAAAGGGAAGATTACTAATTCTAAGCACAAAAGAGTTGAAATTAACTCAAAAAAGACCCTTGGAACTCATACACTCAGATATATGTGGACCAATGATCAAGAAATATTCAAATGGAGATAATTACTTCATTACTTTCATTGATGACTTTACTCACATTACTTGTGTTATGTACATGAGACATAAGTCAGATGCTCTGACAATGTTTTGGAGTTTCAGAAGGAAAGCAGAGAAGGAATGTGAGTATTCAGTGAAGAAGTTGAGAACTGATAATGGTGGTGAGTATAAGAATGAAGAGTTTGAAAGTTATCTTAAGAAACATGGAATTCGACATGAGTTCAGTTCACCATACACACCTCAACAGAATGGGGTGGCTGAAAGAAAGAATCGAAGTCTGGTGGAAATGGGGAGAACTATGTTACTTGAACATAGTATTTCTCATTATTATTGGAGGAAAGCCATGAGTACTGCTATGTATATTCATAACTGATGTTTCTATAGTCCAAACTCAGATATGACTCCATATGAAATGTTCTATGAAAAAACTCCATGTTTGAAACACTTGAGAGTCTTTGGGAGTCCATGTAGTATAAAGAAGAAAGGTGGGAACCTGGGAAAGTTTGAGCAAAGAGGAGATGACGGAATTTTTCTTGGATATGCTCTATAAGGAAGAGGATATAGATTCATCAATAAATAAATAGGAAGAATTATTGATTCTTCAGATGTAAAAGTTTTTGAAAATGCTGATAAAGAAAAGCAGTCATATGTTGATGTCAAAGTCGCGAAGGATAGAGAAGATTTTGTTAACAATTCTGATAATGCTTCAGACTGTGTTAATCCTACTCAAGAATAGGAATCTAACTCAGAGATCTCAAGTGATGAGGATGGAGTTCAAACAACTCATCCTAGATTGAAGAAGCAAGTGGAGGCTCAAAACATTGTTGGAGATAAAAATCAGAGGGTCCAAACAAGAAGAAAAACAAATGATATATCACATACTTCTCTTTATTCAAAAGCTGAACCGAATGATGTAAATGAAGAATTTGAGCATCTAGAATGGGTTCATGCTATGAATGAATATCTTGATCAGATAAGGAAGAATGATACTTGGGAACTTGTACCCAAGACGGACAACAAGAACAGTATTGGTACAAAGTGGATTTTCCGGAACAATCTGAATGAAGAAGGTAAAGTAATAAGAAACAAAGAAAGATTGGTCTGAAAAGGGTATTCACAAATTGAAGGCATTTAGTTTGATGAAACCTTTGCTCCAGTGGAAAGATAAGAAATAATCAGAATCTTTCTTGTTATTGCTGCACAATGAGGTTACAAAATCTTTCAAATGGATGTAAAATCCGCATTCTTGAATGGTGACCTTAATGAGGAGGTTTACATTGATCAACCTTGAGGATTTGTTATTGGAAAGGATGAACGTTATATGTGCAGGTTGAAGAAGGGTTTATATGGGCTAAAACAGGCTCTAAGAGCATGGTATTATAAATTAGATACTTTCTTAAAGAATATGAACTTTAAGAAAGGGAGAGTTGACAACAATCTCTACATCAAGAAATGTCAGGAGTTTTCACTGATCGTTATTGTTTATGTCGATGATATTATATTTGCTGGAAATGATGAAAGATCATGTGAAAAATTCTCTGAGGAGATGAAGAAGTTATTTGAGATGTCCATGCTGGGAGAAATTAAGTACTTTCTTGGGCTACAAATTTCAGAGAAGAAGAATCACGTTTTTCTGTCTCAAGAAAAGCATGCCAAGGAACTTCTGATGAAATTTGGCATGGAAAATTCAAAACCAGTTTCCACATCGATTTCAGTGGGAACAAAGTTTTCTAAAGATAGAGAAGGCAATGAAGTTGATCAGAAAGAGTTTCGAAAGATGATTGGAAGTCTGTTGTATTTGACTGCCTCAAGACCCGATATCGTCTATGCTGTCACTTTATGTGCAATATTTCAGAGTTCTCCTAAAGAATAACATTTGATTGCTGGAAAAAGAACTCTCAGATATATCAAAGGCACAAAAAATTTTGGAATCCGGTATGACGGAACTGAAAATATTGATCTATTCAGGTATTCTGATGCTGATTGGGTAGGAAATGTTGATGATTGAAGATCCACATATGGTGGAGTTTTCTTTCTGGGGAAAAGTTGTGTTAGTTGACATACCAAGAAACAGAATTCAGTAACTCTTTGTACAGCTAAATATGAGTATGTTGCTGCAACTCAAGCTGCAACACAACTAATTTGGATAAAGACTCAGTTAGAAGATCTACTTGTTGAAGTAAAGCTACCACTGCTCTTGGGTTGTGATAATCAGAGTGCAATCAATCTTACAAGAAATCCAGTACAACATTCTTGTTAAAACCACATTGATATAAAGTACCACTTCATCAAAGAGTAGGTGGTGAATAATTAATTGAGGCTAGAGTATGTTCCTACATCTGAACAAGTTGTTGATATATTCACAAAACCGTTATCGAAGGAGCCATTTTCAAAATTGAGGTTGAACATGGGTTTCCAACCTCCTTCTCATCAAGGTTTAGGTACGTGTTTCTTTCCCCACTCTTATCTTGCCTTTGGATAGTGTTGTCAAGGGGGGTAATTGTTTCATAAATCTATTCTTATAGAAGCATGCATAAAATGAGAGTTGTGGGTAAGCTGTGAATCCAGCATGTATGTGTGTAAACTATTCTAACTGTTTGTTGGAGTGGTTGTAGAAAACATTGATATTTTCCAGGAAAGTCAACGAAGTGAAGAATTCTCAGGTAGAGTCTTGAAAGATGATTTGAAGAAGGCTGAGGAGGTACGCTCATGAGATTTCATAGTCACTACTTTTGGACAGCAAGGTTTTGGATATCAATAATTCTTGTTTTCTACAATGAGTTATCTCACGTAGGCTTAGAATTGTTGACAAGTAATCCATTGATTAAGGTTACAAAGTTCAGTGATTTATGAATCATGGTTGACAAAAAAATCCCAAGGGGGAGATTGTAGGGACCAAGTTGTATGGATAAGGAAGTAAGAATTTTTTTTTGTTACAGAGTGTTGTCCTTTGTTGTCAAAAAGCTAAATCAATTCACTTTGTAAAGAACATGAAAATAAGATGATGATTTGTTGATTTGTATTTTACAATCATATCAAGTTTGGAGAACTTATGGTGAAAGCCGTATGAAGGATAAAGAGAGTAAAGAAGTGTTTTTGGAAAAACACAATTCAACATCATACTATCCAAAACAAAGACAAAGGAAAGAAGAGGGCGGTGCGCATGTGGTATTGTTTTAGAAATATGGAAAATGAAAGAATGTGGCGCATAGGTATTGGCGCATAGGTGGTGGAGCGTAGGTGGTGGCGCGCAGGTGGTGGCACACAGGTGGCGGTGCGCAGGTGGCATTATTTTAGAAATATGGCAATCGAAATAAAGTGGCGCGAAGGCGGTGGCGCGCAGGTGGTGGCGTGCAGGTGGTGACATGCAGGTTGTAGCACGCACATGGTGGCATGCTGGTATTGGCGCACAGGTATTGGCGCGCAAGTATTGGCGTGCAGGTCTAGGTCACGCAAGTCCTCAAAATTCCTATAAATATACGACTCACCTCCTCATTTCTGTAGGCTCAACACTTGAGAATTATCATTGAGATTTGGGCGCGTAGGTAGAGAGTTGGGCGCATAGGTTGATAGCTATTAGAATTCATGCAAGTTGGGGGTGCGCAGGTTGGAGGCACATAGGTGTTGGCGCGCAGGCTGCACGAAGGCAACCTGTCTGAAGGGCAGCGCGCAGGTAGAGGCGTGCAGGTTCCCGGCGCGCAGGTCTTGGTCGCGCAGGTCAAAGTGGGCGCGCATGCTGCTTTTCTTTAGGGGTTCCTCCCAGGTTCTGGGTAGGAAAGAATAAGAAGAGGTGTGCAAGTATATGGCGTGCAGTTATAGGTCGCGCAGGACCAAGTGGGTGCACAGGCTATTTTGCTCCAGGGGTTCCTGCCAGCTTCTGGGTAGGAAAGTGAAGAATTTCTTTGAAAGATTTGATTTATATAAGCTCATTAAGAAGCACTGATCCATTTTGTTACCCTATTTGTGCTAATAGGGAGCACACACACTATTGGATTGTTTTCAAAGTGCTGAACGAGTGTAAGGGTATATCCTACTCGTTGTATTCCACATCAAAGGATTTTTTTCTAGTGGATTGTGTGGTACTGGATTGTTTCTGTACCATACCAAGGACGTAGCTACTCTTTTTGAGTACTGAACCTTGTAAATCTTCTGTTCCTGTGGTTGTGTGTGTTCAGTAGGGAAGAAACTCTTTAACAGGAGGTGAAGGTTGTTTCAAGTAAGGGTAAACATAAAAATAAAAAATATATCACTGATTCACCCCCTCCCCCTCTCAGTGATACTTGGATCCTAAGTGGGAATTTCAATAACCAACATATGATGATCCTCTCCATGGTTCTGGGACTCTTTCCCTTTCTTTTCTTCTTCATTATATTCTGAAGATCCAACGTTTTATTGTCGTGACAGATCTCGGATTGATCATTGTTAATAGAAAAATTACAGTTGGTTATACCCACCCATGTGCTTCCGCTATGCCTGGAACCTATACTTCCCTCACATACATGGATTGGAAAATAAATATCCCACGAATTCTATGAATCACCTATACACTAAGGAAAATTTAAACTCATTAATCATCAAAATTTAAACATTTTTTATTGTTAATGTAGAAAATTATTATCATCATTCATCTCTTGGACCTCTAAATATTATGTCATCCACATTGATAAACATATTCAATCTATCCATAAAATTATTTTTTATGTAATGATTATGATCAATTCCTCATTTTTAAAATTAAAATTTCTTTAATAATTCATCCAACCTTCAATACCAAGCTCTTAGTTCTTGTTTAAATCCACACATCACCTTTTTCAATTTACAAACATTATTCTCATATTGAAGAGTGAGAAAACTATCTATTTGTTTGATGTAAACTTCTTATTCCTGTAATACATCAGTAAATGATACTTTTATATCCATTTGGAGTACCTTAAATTTCCTTGGGATGGGTCGGTGTGGTGATATAACATCCCAAGAGTCTTGAGATGTTTTCAAATATTTATATACCATTAATTTTAAATTTAATAATTCCTTAGGTTTCTACATCACTTTTTCCAAAACATTTTTATATCTTCTAGTTGATTGAATGAGATTTTATTATTCTTGTTTATCGTATTTGACTTTCTTAGTAATCCTTAATTTCCAATATTATATTTTTATTTTTTTAGAGGATTTAAGAAATATTTTATGTGGATTAATTATTTTCTTAAATTCAATTACCCATTTTCTTCAACATACTGAAATTCCTTGAAATAATAAAATGTTGAGTTTCCCTTATTAGAATTATCTATAACTTTCAATTTTGATAATGAATATCTTCTATGTATTTATTTATATATTGTAAAAAATTAATCTTTTATAAAACCAATATGATAGATATTAACCGAAAATGTATGAATGTTAATTTTTTGATAAATGAATATGAATATAGAGTTAAATAGTTCATCAAGATTTCAATAGAGCATGCAGATAACCATTCAAAAATCCTCTATATATGTTTATGTTATTTTTATTCAAGACAAATTAGCCTTTAATAGTTAGAAGAACATTTTATTTGTCACAAAATAGATCAAATCTATAAATTTTGGACTAAACATGTGGAAAAAAACTGAATGTGGACATCAATTGGGATGACACTATGGTTTATAAATCATTTGATATGAATACCTTTATAAAATATGATGGAGATCGCATGGAAGAAATAAAAATAGAAATTGAAGATAACCTTAGTGATTGTAAAAAGCTGTTTGAGTAGTTAAATAGTTGTTCTAAAAACCATTTTTTGATTATTTTACTAAATAAAAAACGTTTTCAGTTGTATTGAAGTTATATAATTTGAAAGATGATAGCGGATGGAGTTACACTAGCTTTACAGAACTACTTGGTCTTCTGAAAGATATTCTACCAAAAGAAAATGAATTGACATACCAAACATATTATGCTAAACTAATGTTACGTTTAATGGGAATTATCTCTAAAAAATACATGCTTGTACAAATTATTGCATATTGTTTCACTAGGTCCATGAATCACTCATAAAATTCCCTAAGTGTGGTGTAAATCAATACAAGAAAAATAAATCAAGTCCTTCAAAATATGTATGGTACATTCCTATCATTACATGGTTTATAAGTCTATATACATGTCAGGAAACCAAGAGAAAATTAACATGGCATGAATATACAAGAATTAAAGATGGGAACCTAAGTCATCCAACAGATTCTTCTGAGTGGAAGAAAATTGATTATGACTTTATTGAATTTGGAGATGAGCTGAGAAACTTTCATCTTATGTTATCTACAGATGAAATAAATCCTTTTAGTATACTGATTATTCATCATAGTACATGTCCCTTCATGTTGGTAAATTATAACTTACCACCATGGTTATGCATAAAGTGAAAATATATTATGTTCTCTCTTCTTATATCTGGACCAAAGCAACCTGATAATGATATTTATGTATATTTGCCTCCATTGATCAAAGACCTGAAATTGATGTGGGATAAAGGTGTTATAATGTATGATGCTCATAGAAATAGTGAATAATTAACATTGAGGGCCATGTTGTACGAAATGATAAATGACTTCCCGCTTATGAAAATTTATTAGGCTATAGCATTAAAGGAATGCTGGGGTATCCCATTTTTGAAAATCACACATACTCAGTTCATTTGAAATATTCCTCGAAGGCTGGGTTTTCAAGACATCGAACCTTTTTTCCTCGATAACAGAAATATTGATCCTAGATGATATCATTTGATGGGAATATCTAACAATGTACAACACCATCTCCAGCAATGGATGATCAACTATACAAAAAAGTAAAAAAGATTGGCACTATTTTTGGTAAACCATTTTCGAAAAACCTTATAAAATCAGGTTGGAAGAATAGATTAATTATCTTTGAATTATCGTATTGTAATTTTTTCATGTTATAAATTTTCCTGATGTCATTCATATAGAAAAAAATGTATTTGATAGTTTTATTGTAATGTTACTAAATGTTCCTAGAAAAATGAAAATGGCATTAAGGCTAGGTTGGAATTGATTGAAATGGGGATAAGGGAAGATTGGCACTAGTGAAGGGTAAAAGGCCAAATTTTCTTCCTCCAGTAGATTACACTCTATCCAGATAAGAAAAAATTAAAATTTTCCTTTTCCTTACTAGTGTATAAGTTCTATAGGGGTATTCATCAAATATAAAGAATTTCATATTAATGATTAATTTGAAGTTACAAGAACTAAAATCACATGGAGGTCATGTTTTAATGTAATATTTAATGTTTGTTTCTTTCCATTGAATTCTGTCTGAAAATGTATGACATACATTAACCAGCCTCTCATTCTTTTTCAAAGACATATGCAATAAAGTTGTAGACCCAACGAAGTAAACCATCATGAAAAAGGCGATTGTAGTCATATTATATGAATTATATATGTTTTTACAACTGTCATTATTTGATATAATGTTCCACCTTATGGTTCAGTTGGTCAGAGAGGTTCAACTATGTGATCCTGTCCTTTACAGATGGATATACCCCATTGAAGGGTATATAAATATTTTGAAAGGTTATGTCAAAAATATAAGTCTAATATAAGGTTATATTGCATAATGATATATTGTTAAAGAATCTATTGAATTATCTACCAATTGCCTATCAGTTGTTGAAATAATCAATCTCCCAATGTCTCTTCACAATGAGCACCTTAGGGGTGAAG
Organism: Viscum album; assembly: GCA_963277665.1. NCBI lineage: Eukaryota > Viridiplantae > Streptophyta > Magnoliopsida > Santalales > Viscaceae > Viscum > Viscum album. The sequence continues at coordinate 873,614 of OY728125.1, forward strand.
GGATTTCTGTAATAGATGTTGTTATAATTACCTTGATAGAACGGGAGCAAGCACATATTTACATATTACATAATATTGAATATGTTTATCCATACATTAAATCCCACAAAGAAATTTTTTGAGATTCAAATCCATCAAGGGATGAATATTGGATATCTAATACACATAATCAATAGTTTATAGGATTTTTTAGAGATCAAATTTATAAGGATTTATATGAAAATAAAAATTTAATTACCAAACAACTTTAGTGGATAGACAGGGGACCAAATGAAAATGTTATATCTTACACAGGTTTTGTAATCAATGGTTATACATTCTAAACAAAATAACATTATGACTTCAGTATGATGATAAATAGTGGTGTTATGCTTGTGGCTGAAGCAATGCACATATCTGGTTCTAAGGATAGAAATCCAATTTATGAAAATATGTCAAATTTTGGCATTATCAAATAGATATACAGGTTGGATTATACAACATTTCAAGTGCCTATTTTTAATTTCAAATGGTTTTACATTATCAATGTTTTGAAATATGATGAAATGGACTTTTTGAAGGTGAATTTCAGTGTTTGAGGGGAAAAAGATAAATTAATCATAAATGAATCACAAGTAGTGAATGTATTTTATGTCACTAATACAACAAACAAGAATTGGTCAATTATCCAACTGGCGACTAAAAAAAATGTTCAGTCGGATTATTATTCAACCAAGGATGACCCTTTAATTGGGACATCATAATAAGTTGATACCAGTCCCAATGTAGAAAATATATTATACGATAGAGGGGACCACAAAGAGGGGATTTGGATTCTCAATAGATGAATCAAATCCTTGAAACCTCTAAAAAAGATAGAGGGTTCAATGAGAAGGTAAAAGTGTTTTTTAATATATTATAATTTCCTCATAATATTATATGTTCTCTACTACATTAACATAATATAAATTAAATGTTTGACTACCCATGTAGACTATGTATTCTACACATGATGGAAGAACAAACTATAATTAAATAAACCCTTTAGAAATATGTAAAGGCAATGTTACGATAAAATTTCTATGTTTTACCAAAAAATTATATAATGAAATGTTGACTTAATTTTCATTATTACTTATGAAGTTATTTTATTTTAGAAGATTTCTATCCATGTGTCATACCTTTGCAGGAAGAGAAACAATTTTTTCTCTTCTCAATCATAGAGGTAATCTTGATGTTTACACAGTATTATCATTATCCATATAATTGATGTATTGTTTCATATTCATGTGTAATTTATTTCTTTTTAGTATTCTCACATAGTAATTGTTTTATTATACAGGTGGATTATTGTGTTCGAGTTGGGGAGATTTGTCAAACTTTCATGGTTCATCTCCCTTAAAACCTTTTCATGCCTGTAGTGTTGCATTTATCACTTTCTTTCACATTCTCTCCACTACCATTCCAGGAAGAGAAATGATGTTTCCTCTGCTAAATTATAGAGTTAATCTTGATGTTTACATAGTAAAATCATTGTCCATAGATTTAATGCATTTTTTCATATTTATGTTTAATTTATTTCCTTTTAGTATTACTCTCATAATAATTTTTTTCTAATACATGTTGATTCTTTTATTCAAGTTTGGGTGTTCTTCCCGTCTTTCATGACTTTCTACAACAAAACTTCCACAAACTTCTTCTCCCTCAAAACCTTTCACCCCTGTAGTGTTGAAATTTTCAATTTCTGTAAAGTTCCACCCACTACTAAATGACAAATTTAATCTTTATATTTACATATTAAAATCTTTTTCCATATAATTAATGTATCATTTAATATTTATGTTTAATTTATTTCCTTTTAGTGTAACAACTCAAACTTATATTAATGAAAATTATTCTTGATCTAATTAAATGTATTATGATGTAAAATAGTTATATAACATATGAAATTACATGGTTTTATGTTTTTGGATTTTAAAATACCGTTAAGAATTGTGACCATTTTTAATATAGCCGTTGAACAATGATCACATTATTTGTTTAAATATAGGGCTTTAAAAAATCCAATTTACTCTAAAAAATGAGGCAATGGCCTCATCCAGTTGAATTTCTCCATACTAATCCCATTTTTCAGATCTCATAAAGGAGGTAGCATCATTGAGTTTCACTCTTGACCAATCCCAAGCTGAGCTCCAACACGTTAAGCCTGATCGGAACCGCCAACGAGAGAAGTGGAAGTTAATATAGATTACCACCCGGGCAATGTTATCTGAGCCTCCCCAAGAGTCCGTCTCCATCACATACCTTACCCTTCGGTATTATATAGGTGTTATAAGGGTTTATGTAACAAGACACTAGCAATTTGATTATCTACATTATTTTTTTATTGAGGATATACATTCATTTTATTATTGTTACTTTGTAAATAGTTTCTAAAGAAAAAATAGTATTTTTAGTTAATATTCAATCTGAAATCTATTTTAATGAATTAATTAATTATTGAAATAAATAATATTTTAATGAAATATTATTACTAAATTAAGTTTTATTAAATATAAATTATTTTATAATTTTTATGAATAGAATTGTAACTTTTATTAAGGTTTGAAAGGTGTTTTTGTCAAAACCTGTGAATTTTTGATAAATGATAGTTTTTATACTAAAAGTAAAAAATCACATATTTATAAAATTATTTGGATAGAATGAATATTATTTTTTGAATTAGGACATCAAAATTATCTAATGGTGAATTTTTCATAATTTTCTGAGACAGTAAAATTTTTGGGTAAAAATTAAATATAGTTTAAATATATAATGTGTTTTATGACATCATAATGACCCAATAGTGAAGTAAAAAAATTCTATAAACATGATGTTCGACAAATATATGTTATAAATTTAAAATAATGTGATTTTAGATTTTTTTATTAATTTTATGGTGCCTTAGAGGACCCTCCAAGACTTATAAGACATTTTAACTTTTAAAATCATTTCCTTGAGAGTGTAACTCACCTCCATATAATCAAGCCTAATATTTTAATAATTTCGGACATTGGAATTATAAAATAATTTTTTCCACTCCCCTTTTTTAAAAACCATGGGAAAACCCATGGGTTGGTTTGTGGTTTTGATTAGTTTAATGTGTGGTGTCCAAAACCTAAATAATAAAGAATTCCCTCTATTTTCCTATATAAACCCACCCACCTCCCACTTTTCTTCACTAAAAACCCTTGGAGAACATCCCTAATCGGCCATCCACTCTCTATTATCCTCCCAAGGCTCCCCAATCTCCCAATAATTCTCTCTCAAGCCCCTCCCAATCCTTTGGGATCACACTTCCAAGTAAGGGATTTCTTCCTCTCTCATTTTTGTCCAAGTTTCTTTATGTTGTTTTAACCTTGTATTTTCAATTAAAAATTTTGGGGTATGAATTAAAACCTCCCCATGATTCCCTCCTTATGTTTTAATTATTATATACCCCTTTATTTCTCACCAATATCTTCAATGTACACCACTTACCATGCCGAAACTTCGTAAGGGATTTACCTCTCTTCATTTACAAATAAGCAATTATTTTACATTATACCCCTAACTTCCTTTATATATGTTGAGATGTGTATCTATATGACCCATTTAATATCCATTTATTGTACATATTATGAGATACCTTTTTCTTTCTCATCAACCATTTTTATGAATTCTTAGGTCATGTCGTTATGCTGCAGAAATTGCACCGCGATTTTCCAAGCCAAAGTCATTGTGTAGTGAATACCATGCCCATTTCTATATCAAGGGTATTAAGCTTCAAAAAAATTTAATTATTGATTATATAGTTTAATTTATTTATTCCACATTCCTTTTACGTGGAATAAATGACGATGTTGAGTGATTCCATGTTTTATGATCCATGCGGCACACTTATGCATGAAATGAAATGATTTTGAAGGGTGTGCCCTGATAGTGATCTAATGAATTGGGTAAAGATTAGTATCATGATACGTCATATGAAATGAGGGTTTACTCATTATAATTCAAGTTCAATGAGGGTTTACTCTTTTATCCATGTTCAATTATCCTTGGCTCAGGCTAATATCATGTTAAATTTTACTGCCACATTTCCATGTTATGATATTCATGCTATATCATGCCTTTATGTTCATGTTTCTACTATGATCCATTGATATGTATATTTCCTAACATGTAATATATTCATCATGTTATTCCTTTTTTACTCCCTTAATAGTCTTTATAGATCACCCTTTTATTATGCATGTCCTCAGTTTATCCCATGCAATGCTAAGTACAAAGGAATGTATGTGGTCATGTAAAAGAAGTTTTCAAAAAAGAAGTGTATTTCATGTTTTAAGTTGTTATGTAATGTTCTTAAGCCCCAAATACACTATAACTCTTGATCTTCTATGTTGTATCAAGTGAATGTTTTATGTAATAAAATATGTTTAAGTGTGAAATAAAGAGAAGGGTTGTTATAGTTGGTATCAGAGGATAGGTTTAGTTATTTTTGGGATTATGATTAGAAAACCATAGTGAAAACCTTATGGATAAGACTAAGTATAATAAAAACATAACTAAATTTTGGTGATTAATGAGTAAGTGTTTTATCAAGAAAATACATCCATGTCTGGATATGAGTAGGTAGAGGTGGCTCTGGAACATATGTATCTAAGGGTAAAACCCAAAAACACCTCTTTGAGCTAGACTCGAATGGGAACTGGTGCATGACAATGGTCCTTCCTGCAATCTTGGTTACAAAACTCCCAGGGGGTATGCTTTGGTAAATTTAAAAGCTTAGAATGAACCATTGTTAAGGGAATAAAAAATTCCCCTAAGAATATTGTTGGCAAGTAGATCATGGATAAAATAGATTGAATCCTATAAATTCATAAGTTAAGGAAATAAAAGTAATTTATAAGTCATATAATTTTTTTATTTGGATTACCCTTTATGTGTTACCACTAACTTTCCTTTTATTCAAACCAATGGATGGAAATAGGAGGACTCTAGCTAACAATCAATGTGAAGACCAATGTGATGACTATTCTAATGAGATGCCCAATCTGAGGGGAGTGGTAATTGCAAACTTTGTCATGATACCCTCTCAGTTAAGTCAATTTTTGAATAGAAACATGGGTTGAGAGGAATGTTAACCCCCCCCCTAAGAAATAATAATCCATAATCAAGAGCTTTATGAGACAAAGGACTCCTACTTTTAATGGATCATCCAATCCCTCAATTATCAAACAATGGATATAATGCATTGAAAAGATCTTCTTCATCATTCAATGTTACAAACAAGAGACAGTTTTTCTGGCTACTTATCGCATGGAGGGTGAAGCTGATCAATGGTGGAAATTGATAAAAAATATGAATCCTGAGGAGGAGATCAAAGCATTGGAATGGAATGATTTTTGGAAAATGTTTTTCTATAAATATTTTCCTTGCACCTTTAGACATAATATGGAAAGGGAATTCCTTTCCCTCAAGAAAAAAGATGACGAATCCATTAGAGCGTACAAGGAAAACTTCAAAAGGCTTGCATGATATGCCTCTGGCTTTGTTGTTACCCCATAATGCAAGGTTGACTGCTTATTTGATGGGATAAAACCTAGCCTATGAAAATCCCTTGCGATATGTGACTTTGAGAGCTATGAGGAAATTTTTTGTTGTGACCTCAAGGTCGAAATGGAGATCGGTGAATCTCAGGGATATCATGTGGATAATAAGCTTAATGTAGAGTTTAATTCCTCTAGTCTGATGGATAAATCCAACAGTTCTAAGAAAATCCATCACCCCACTTTCCAAAGGTGCAGAAAGAAGCACCCTGATAATTTCCTAAAAGGGACGAGGGAATGATTTAGGTGTGAAATAGAAGGGCACCTAGCCATTAACTACCGTCAAGAAAAACCTGCGGTTGTGACAGAGGAGAGTAATGCTCTGTTTGAACCTCAACATTTTGTCCATTTCTTCAAATGCAAATAACTAGGTCACTTTGAAAACCAGTGCCCTGATCCAAGGGTTTTTTGGGGCAACCAACAACCTTCAAGGCAGAAAGAGTGAGATTTTTCCATCACTACCACTGAAGTGAACCCCGACAATAAAGTGGTGACAGGTACACTAGTTATTCATTCAAGAATAGTGAACATACTTTTTGATTCTAGTTCTATGCATTCTTTTATATACCTAATGTTTAGTAGAACAATCCCAACCCCACCAAAAATCATGGAAGTAAAGATGTCAGTGAGAATGAAAATTAGGGAAATAATTTACATCCAATGAATATAACTCCCCCCTATCATAATTTGTGGATTGAAAATCCCAAAGAACCTCTTCATAATTCCTATAGTTTAATTTTATGCAATTCTTGTCATGGATTGTATTTTCTTATATATATCCAACATAAATTTCCATGAGAGGGAAATCACTATCTATACCCCGATTCTATACAAGTGAAAGGATGTGGATGAATCTTCTTTATCCCCATTATCTCAATCATGGATATTACCACCCTATAAGAATGTGTATCTTGATCATATGATTGAGTGTAAGGAAGCAACTATCCTTGAAGACATTCTTATTGTGAGGGAATTTTCTGAAGTGTTTCCCGAGGAATTTCGTAGTCTTCCTCCTAGAAGAGATGTTGAATTCTCGATTGATCTTATATCTGGGGCATTGCCAATATCCAAGACTCTGTATTGAATGGCTGTTGTAGAGCTTGAGGAGCTGAAGAAACAACTATTGGATAACATGGATAAAGGGTTTATATTCCCAAGTGCTTCACCATGGGGTGCACCAGTCCTCTTTGTCAAGAATAAGGTTGGGTAAATGTGCCCTTGAATTGATTATTGTGAGCTTAATGAAATCATGATAAAGAACAAGTAGCCTCAACCAAAAATTGATGGCTTGTTTGATCAGCTACGTGAAACACAATACTTTCTCCAAGGTGGATTTACAGTCGTGATATTACCAAGTAAGGGTGAATAAGGGGGATATCCCCAAGACTGCTTTTTGTACAAGGTATGGGCACTATGAATTCATAGTAATTCCTTTAATAATCACTAATGCTTCAGAAATATTAATGGATTTGATGAATATAGTCTTTAGATATTACCATGAAAATTGTTTGGTAGTCTTTATAGATGATATTCTAATATAATCCAAAACCAAGGAGGGGAATGAAGAGCATTTAAACACTGTTGTAGAGACCTTGCGATATGAAAATTACACTAAGTATGTGTTCTGGTTGAAGGAGGTATCATTCTTGGGTTATATCATCACAAAAAATGGGATATCTGTGCATGCCTCCAAGACAACTGGAATCGAGGGGTGGTCGAGGCCAACATCGGTAACAGATATCCATAGCTTCTTGGGGTTAGTTGGATATTATCGCCGATTTGTGAGAAATTTCTCATGATTTTACAACCCTATTACTAAGCTAAATTATAAGGGAGTAATGTTTTCTTGGAATGATGAATGCAAAGAGAGATTCAAGGAGTTGAAAAGGAGGCTTATCACTATACCCATGCTCACACTACCCATAAGTGGAGAACTTTTTGTGGTATTTAGTGATGCTTCAAAGAAGGGTATGAGCTGAATGTTGATGAAAAATAAAAAAAATCATTGCTTATGCTTCAAAGATAATTAAAATTTCATGAGAAAAACTATCCAACACATGATCTGGAGTTGGCTGCAGTAATCATCACTATGAAATTTTGGTGACATTAACTCTTTGGGGAGAAGTGTGAAATATATATGGACCACAATAGCCTCAAGTATATATTCACAGAGAAAGAGTTGAAAATGTACCAACAAAGATGGTTAGAGAAGATAAAAGACTATCACTGCTCAATCCATTACCACCTTGGGAAAGAGAACAAGGTGGAGGATGCACTAAGTAGAAAGGAACCAATGATTCTATCATTGATGAGAATTTAAAAGGATCCAATATTCTTATATTTGATGAATATGTACATGGGAATCATAAAAAAGGTAACATCATCAATCCTTTCACAAATTATTACTCAACCGTCTCTTTTAGAAAGGTTAAAGTATGCTCAAAAGGATTATGTGGGAATTTATAAGAAAGTGGTAACTATCAGAAAAGGTAAATCCTCAAAGTTCAATGTTAATGAAGACTGAATTGTGAGATTTGGGAAAAGACTATGTGTTCTATAAATTCAAGTGTTTAAGAAAGAACTTTTGGATAATTCACATAGTTTGAATTTTTCCATTCACCCAGGAAATACAAATATGTATCATGATCTCTGAGATAATTGTTGGTGGGATAACATGAAGAAGAATATTGTTGAGTAGACATCAAAGTGCCTGATATGAAAGCAAGTGTAGGCTGAGAGGTAGAAGTATAAGGGGATGATGCAACCATTACCCATACCAACATGGAAATGAGATAAAATCACCATGGACTTTGTCACTGGACTTCCAAAGACATCTAAAGGGAACAATACTATCTGGGTCATTGTGGACCGTCTTACAAATACTTCTCACTTCATTGTAATTTGATAGGATTTTTCATTGGATCAACTTGTACAGATATACATCAGAGAAGTGGTAAGGCTGTGTGGAGTACAACTATCTATTGTATCCGATCGAGATCCAAGATTAACCTCTATGTTTTGTAAGAGTCTTCAATATGCTATGAATACTGAGATGAACTTCAATACAGCTTATCATCCTTAAACTCATGGCCACTCTGAGCGGACTATCCAAACACTTGAGGACATTTTGATATCATGATCAATGGACTTCAAAGGAGGATGGGATCAACATCTTACTTTAGTTGAGTTCTATTACAAAAAACATTTACACTCAAGCAGCCAAATGGATCTTTATGAATCCCTTTATAGGAATAGGTGCAGAACACTGGCGTGTTGGGATGAAGTTGGGGAGAAAAAACTTCTATGTCCAGAAATGGTCAAAGAAATGGTGGAGTGGGCTAAGACCATCCAACAAGACCTTAAAGCTGCTCAGAGTCAACCAAAGAGCTATGCTGACAATCGTCTATGAGAACTATATTTTGATGTTGGAGACATGGTATTCCTCCGCATATAACCATGGGAGAGAGTAATGAGATTTGTTAAGAAGGGAAAGCTTAGTCCAAGGTACATCAGATCTTTTGAGATCCTTGATCGCATTGGATAAGTGACCTATCGACTAACACTCCCACTGAACCTATCTCAAGTAGATGATGTATTCCATGTATCACTCTTGAGGAAGTACATACCTGACCCATCGCATGTACTCAATCTAGAGGTGGTACCATTAGATAATAAACTCTCATATGAATAGAAGTCAGTGAAGATCTTAGATCGTAGAGAAAAAGTTCTACTAAATAAGACAATGCCCCTCATCAAAGTGTTGTGAAAAAACCAAAAGTTTGAAGAAGTGACATGGGAACCATAGGAAGTGATGAAGCAAAGTTACCCACACCTATTTTAGTGGGGGAAAATGAAATTTTGAAGGTGAAATTTCTTAAGGAGGGAATATTGTAATGACCTAAACTTTTATAAATGAAAATTCCTCTTAATCTAATTAAATAATTTATTATGTAAAATAGTTATAAAACATATGCACTTACTTGGTTTTATGTTTTTTGTATTTTAAAATACCATTAAGAATTGTGATCGTTGCTAATATAGCCATTGAATAATGATCACATGATTATTATAAATATAGAGATTTAACAAATCCAATTTACTCAGACAAAGGAAGCAGTGGCATCATCTAGTAGAATTGCTCAACAAGAAGCCCATTTATTGGAGTTCAGAAAGAAGGTAGCATCATTAGGATTTTCTCTTGACAAATCCCAAGCCGAGCTTCAACACGTTAAGCTTGAGGGGAACCGCCTACGAGAGAAGTGGAAGTTAATAGTGATTACCACCTGAGCGATGTTATCTGAGCCTCCCTAAGAGTCTATCACCATCGCACACCTTACCTTTCGGTATTATGAGGGTGTTATAAGGGGTTATTTAACAATACCATAGAACTATGATTATGTACATTATTTTTGTATAGAGGATATACATTCATTTTATTATTGTTACTTTGTAAAAAGTTTTTAAAGAAAAAATAGTATTTCTAGTTAATATTCAATTAAGAAATCTATTTTTATGAATTAATGGATATTTTAATTAAATAATATTTTAATGAAATATTATTACTAAATTAATTTTTATTAAATAAAAAATTTCATATAATTTTTATGAATACAATTGTAACTTTTATTATGGCTTAAAAGCTTGTTTCTCAAAACCCATGAATTTTCGATAAATGTCAATTTTTATTTTGAAAGTAAAAATTCACATTTTTAGAAAATTATTTAGATAAAATTAATATTATTTTTAGAATCAGGACATTGAAATTATCCAATGGTGAATTTTTCATAATTTTCTAAGAGAGTCAAATATTTGGGTAAAAATTAAATACCGTTTAAATATATATAATGCATTTTATGACATCTTAATGACCCAATAGTGATGTAAGAAAAGACTATAAACATGATTTTCGTCCAATATATGTTTTTAACTTTAAAATAATGTGACTATATATTTGTTTTATTAATTTTAATTTTTCTTAGTGGACCCTCAAACACTTATAAAACAATTTAACTTTTAAAATAATTTCCTTGAGGGTGTGACTCACCTCCACATAAGCAAGCATAATATTTTAAGAAGTTCAGAAATTTTCCTTATAAAATAATTTTTTCTACTCCCCATTATCAAAAACCATGGGAAAAACCATAGGGTTGGTTTTTGGTTTTGATTAGTTTAATGTGTGGTGTCCAAAACCTAAATAATAAAGAATTTACTCTCTTTTCTTATGTAAACCCACCCAATATCCCACTTATCTGTACTAAAAACCCTTGTATCACGTCCCTATTAATCCCTTAACTCTATAGTATCCTCCCAAGTCACCCCAAGATCCCAAGAAGCTCCTCTAAAGCCTCTCTCAATCCTTTGAGATCACACTTCCAAGTAAGGGATTTCTTCCTCTCTCATTTTTATCCAAGTTTCATTATGCTACTATACCCTTGTCTTTTCAATTAAAAATGTTGGGTTATGATTTCTAACCTCTCCCATACATCCCTACCTATGTTTGAATTGTGATATACCCCTTTATCTGTCATTAATTCCTCCCATGTACACTCGTTACCATGCCGGAATTCTGTAATGGATTTCTCTCTCCTCATTTACAATAATGAAATTCTTTTACATTATGCACCTAAATTCTTTTATATATGTTGAGACATGTATATATATGAACACATTACTATCAATTTCATGTACATATTATGAGATACTCCTTTTTCTCTCATCAACCATTTTTATGAATTCTTATTTCACGTCGTTATGCTGCTGAAATTGCACCGTGATTTTCCAAGCCAAAGTCATTATGTTGTGAATACTATGCCCATTTCTATATAAAGGGTATTCACCTTTATGAAAATTTAATTATTTATTATATAGTTTAATGTATGTATTCCACATTCCTTTTTCATGGAATAAATGACGATGTTGAATGATTCCATGTTGTATGATCCATGTGGCACACTTATGCATGAAATGAAATGATTAAGAAGGATGCGCCCTAATAGCGATCCAATGCGTTGGGTAAATATTAGTTTCATGATACGTCAAGTGAAATGATGTTTTACTCATGATCCATGTACAATGAGCCTTGGCTCATGCTAATATCATGTTAAATGTTTTTTCCACATTTCCATGTTATGATAATTATGCTATATCATGCGTTTATGTTCATGTTTCTCTTATACTTCATTGATATGCCTATTGCCTAACATATATTATGTTCTGCATGTTATTCCTTGGTTAATTTCTTACTAGGATTTATATTTTACCCTTTTCTTATGCATGTCCTCAGTTTATCCTATGCAATGCTAGGTACGAAGGAATGTGTGTGGTCATGTAAAAGAAGTTTTCAATAAAGATTTGTATTTCATGTTTTAAGTAGTTATGTAATGTTCCTAAGCCCCAAAGACACTATACCACTTGATCTTCTATGTTGTATCAAGTGATGGTTTTATGTAATAAAATATTTTTAAGTGTGAAATAAAGGACAAGGTTTTTATATTTACTATTACTCTTAATAATTATTTTCTTATACCGGTGGATTATTTTTTTCAATTTTATGTGGTTTGTTCGAAGTAGCTCATGTAGTGTTGGCAGTTCAACAAAGAAAGTCAATAGAAATCATGGTAACATTAAAAGTTATATTTTTTTTGACACTTTGGGATGTTTATGAAACAGCAACACCACAATATGACACACGATGTGACTGGTATAACTCTAGGTACTTCTTTATATTTTAAATTGACATTAATTATAGTAAAAAACTGACTCAATGTGTATGTTATCAGTTTAAAATTTACATTTGAATTTAAAGAGTTTCACACACTTAAAACTGAGCAAACACACTCATATTTTCTTGATATTTAGGTAATCGATTCATAAATCATTTTTGATGTAGAGGAATTGGTCTGACATAAAACTGATACATGATATGATCTGTATGAGTCAAAGTGTGTGTTTCAAGTTTAAAAACACATTTTAGTAAAAAATAGAAGTGATGTACTCAAAATAGAGAAAACATATTTGGATTGTTTTGATACTTTAGAAATACAATACATAAGTGATTTTCAATGTGTAGGAATCAGCTACACCTCAGTATGATGCATGGTGTCACCGGTATGACTCTAACTGTGTCTTTATTTAAAATTAACATCAATTTTAGTAAAAAAATTGACCTACTAAAAACTAAAAAAAAACATTCATATTTTTTTATACTTTAAATAAATGATCCATAATTAATTTGTGATGTGTAGGAATCATCCACACCTCAATCTGATGCAAGGTGTGACCGATATGACTCCAAGTGCATCTTTTTATTTAAAATTGACAATAATTGAAGTAAAATTAACATTTTCTATTAATTTATTTCATTATATTATTACTAACATAAGAATTACTTTCTTATATAGGTTCATTATTTTTCTCGATCATGGGTGGTTTGTTCGTCAATATCATGAGTCGAGTTAGGATTAAAAGATAAAGTAACATTGATGTTTTTGAATGTATGTAATAATTTATATTTAGGTAATTGTATGAACCAATGTAATTGTATCACATACATGGGATTCCTTAGACTAGATTACCTACACACACACATATATATCCATGTACATACAATGTTGAAATGTAAAACAATCAATAAAAATGCATGTATACATCTAAAAATTACACCATAAGATTATGGTAACATGTACTGGAAAGAAATGAGACTAATACAAGCCCACCAAAAGAAACTGAAAACAAATCCAACCTATAAAGTAGGGGAGGAGTTTTGTAATTGTAACCACTAGAACACACCATGTTCTATTTTTCTCACTAAGCTCTACCTAGTCCTGGTCCCTCTAGGACTCCAACAAAACATTGTTCAAATGAATAAAACACAACACATGCAGGAAAATACCATAAATGGGTGAGTATAAATATACCTAGTAAGACACCTCGAAATCACTAAGTATAGAGAATCAAGAATAATAGTTATATCATCATAGTTATATTTCAATTCCATATATAAAAAAAAAATATAGATATACTCATAGTAGAAACACAGTCTCAAGGTAACATCACAACCATAAGTCTAGTCTAGGATTACTACTCGAAGGCTCCATATAACACTCATCTGGTAGGACACACTCCATAAGTCATATTGGACAGATTAAGTCTATCTGAGATGTTTTTATTGTTGAGTTTCACCATAATAAGTAATTTCTAGTTTTATGAAGGCGACAACACACATATATGGATCAAACTTAAGTCCATGGGGTATACCAATAACCCAATCTAAATAAACCTGTTAAGTAGGGGATTGATGCCCACATAGTTTTGGTCACAATGATACCAAAAACTCCACCAAGGTAAATGATGATGTTAAAGGATCTCACTCTAAACCTCATGAAGGGATTACAATAATTCTATTCGAGACCGAGGTTCCTCATAAGGGATCACCATCATATACACAAGATTTGATTTCATAACAACCCTAAGAGAAAATATCAATGGAACATATCCAAACGAAACTTGTATAAGATGAGAAGGATAAGGGCTCCAATCCATCTTTGAATAAGTACATGGAATGTAATCTAAGTGCATAGTATATCCCTTTCTCATTGGGTTCCACCCATATATCACAGATCATTCCCATGTCTATGTCTAAGAACACGGTGTGTTCATTCCCATGTAATCCTAATCATGTTTGTGTCCATGTCCAGCTATCTATGTCCATGTATGACCAGCCATGTTTGTGTTCGTGTACCTACCCAAGTACATGCCAAGACAACAGGTAAGGGTCACAATTCGTATGATAGGGAACAGAGGTTGTGTGATTCTTAACTCCACACGAAACACTAGCAACATCGCTATGGCTCTATACATGGTGTTTGTTCGTGTGTTACACATCATGTAATATATAATTTCACAAAACCAACAGGTTATTCATGTGAATCCCTATTTCACCACTTCTAACCATGTTTTATCTATGATTCTTGCTGTAAAGTGTGGATATAAGTCAACCTCACTTGACCACTACAAAATATCTGATCATCTCCTATCCAAATGGTTCGAGAAACCTTCATCATTAGTTCGTTTCACCATCACACACCAGAACCAAAACCAAGGATCCTAAAATCTGATCCTGGTCTACTGTCATCACCATTACAACTATATCTCATCATTAGACTAAAACCAGATATGGGATATCAATCCACTGGGATAAGAAATAGGCACATAATGGTTGATTTTTGGGTATTCATCGATCCTTGGGCCAAAGGAATTTCTCATTATGAATGAAGAACGAGGGGATAAATGCACAAAACAAAAATGCGAGGAATGGAACTCATCCACTTATTTTGTTGGCCTCAATTCACCAGTGTTATAATGATGAATGAAGATATGTAACATAATCAACAAGTAAATACCTAATCTTAGATAATATTTATAATATACCTGCAATACACATGATCCATGAATCAATTTTTTAGTCAATTGATTTACATTCATCATAGGAATAAATCAATGGGAATAAATCCAAATAAAACAATTTCCTACTTCAAGATGGATTGATCACTGATGAAGAACAAATCTGTGTTTTTGTTATTGGTGAGATCCTAAAATCCCATTCCACACCAATCGATGCTCCATGATCCGGTCTAGCATCATCTTCTAAGAAGGATATCCTCCAATGGTTTACTAGGTCTCTAGAGTTAAGCAGTCAACCCTAAGATCTCCTCATAACTATGTATTTATAGAAGATTTTAAATATATATATCAAAACAAATAAAATAAATAATTTTATTTATTTATTTTATTAATTTCTCATGACTTCACTTTATAAAAACGTCTGAAACCGACAAAGATTATGCTGCATCAAGGGTAAAACCCATGCTCTAAACTCAAAAAAGACCTCATATTTACAATCTAAGTCCTTGTTTGTAATTCATTCCACTTTTTTAGGAGAAATGTGTGTGCGTTCATTTAAGAAATTCAATATATTTCAAAAATTAATTTTGGGTTCATCGGGCCTCATAATCTCACACCATCTCAGTTCCTAACTCTGAAAATAGTACATATTATATTCTAAATTAATATAAGGAAAAATTAAATTCATTAAAATTTAGGTTTTAATCATATTATTTAATAAAAATATGTGTCTTTTGTTATTGTTTTACTAGAAATAAAATCTTACTATAGATGAATCTTGGGTGTTATATCAAAGGTATTTATGAATGTTTCATGAAGATGTTAAAAGTGAGGATGTTGAGTTGGTATTTTTATGTTTCAAATATCATGGAGAAAAATCATGATACTAAATGAGTTTTAATAAATCTAACGAAGGGTGGAGTCACTAGATTTATCCTAATGTGTAAAAGAATATTCTAGAATTGTCGAGAAGAATTTAGTGATTTTTTTGAGTGGCAGTATTGAATTTCAATTTTTCATTGAGTGGGAAAATAAATTTTGGTTCCCACATTTTCTCCTACGATCACACTTATATAAATAGTTATATGAACAACTACTATTAACACTATTAATGTGAAAATAAGAAAGGAAAATCTCTATATAATAGGGAAATCAATTAGATAGAATTTATAGAGAAATATCATACTGGAATATATTGGATAGATATTTATTATCAATTGGTATTAGTCAAATGATGTATAGAAATGATCAAATGTATAGGTTATAAGAGGCATTAGTCAAATAGTTTGAAGCGACATGAGTCCAACATCAGATAGAGTTTCATTATCAGTGGGACTAGACGAAATGTATGCAGTGGCTAGCCAAATAATATTAGGTCAGAGGGTTTCAGACTACGTAAAGGAATCAGATGATGTTTTTGGATGATCCCATCAGCATATTTTTCTAGATGAACCCGTCAGATAGATGTCTTATGATAACATCCATAAAGAAGTTCCTACCTGCTGGTGCATAAGAATGTGAATAATAAGTTTTTGAAAGGGGTGAAAATGTAATGAAGTAAAAATAGCATGGTAATAAAATTCTGATTCTATTGTTGAAGTTTTCTATAATTTTTTACAAAAATATTTGTTATATCTAATCTATCTGGATAGCAGAGGAAATTTTGTTTGATTATAGTGTAATGAAAGTTTAATCATATTCTCTTCTTATGGTAACCACATAAAAAGTATTTTCTCAAGTGGACTGTGTGGTATTGGATTATTTCCAAACCATACCAAGGAACACATACTCATGTTGATAAATTAACCTTGTAAATTATTATATTCCTACAGTTGGGTTTGGGTGCTTGTTTTTTATTAAAGTAAAATCACTTAAATAGGAGGAAAATGTTTTTTCTTAATAAACAACTTCATAAAAAGAAAATATCACTTATTCACCCCTCCTCTTATCAGTGATCAAATTGGTCCTTTCATTCCATAAAAATTCCATCTTAGAGATTCTTGATGAGGCCACTTAGAGAAGAAATCCTGAATGCGCCCACTAGAGAGGATGCACTAGTTCCACCATGGTCTATGCAGAAGGATGCACCTAACCACACTTCACACTTGTTTTGTTGGTTCATGTAAAAACCCTCCCCAACATGGAGTCTTCCAAATTATGCCTGGTCTGAGTATAGGGGTGTAGAGGGTGATGGTTGATTATGCCCAATATTTCCATCTCTAGAATCTTCAAACCTTCTTGGACACTAGTGATCCTTAGAATGTTGAGGAATATATTGGTATTATCGTGGTCATATTTGATCATGTAGAGACTACTAAGGACAGGAGGGAAAATCTAGTTTCCTTTATGCTTCAGGGACCTTCTAGGAGATAGTGTTGTGTTATGGGATAGGTAGGCCAGTGTGAGGGTCTTACTTGGGAGTCCTTTAATGATTGTTCTTCAAAGAGTTCCTTTTCAACATGATAAATCTATACTGAGAATAATATTTTATAAAGCTTTAGCAAGGTATAATGTTGGTTTTTGATTACTGTACTCATTTTATAGAGTTATTAAGCATTACTCCTCTTTTTTATGGGAATGACGTACATAAGTCTAGAATGTTTGAGATTTTACTTCATATGGAGCTAAGACATTAAATTTGGGGATTTAAACTAGAAACATATATGGAGGTACTTCACCAGGCCCTAACTTTTTAGAAGGTTCTATAGGTGGACAGACTTATAGGTTTTCTTCCATCTTTCAGTGCTTTAATGACTAGACTTCCATGTATTGCAATGAGTTCCTCTTCTGATGTTCAGAAGAAGAAGTATAAGGAGGTATAAAAGGGTAGAAAATAGGTGGAGTAAGGTAGGTTTTATTTTACTCCCTTTGTATAATGAGGCTCTACCATGTGCTATAACTGTAGATGGAAGGAACATTTTAGTACATCATGTGGGAAACCATGAAGTGAATGTTGTTGGTGTAGAGAGGTTGGTTATCTACAACAATTTTTTTCTAAGGTTTCATGTCTAGATTTAAGGATGTTGAGTCAGGTAGTAGGCAAAGATCATCATCATAACACCCAAGCACCATAAACCCTAGGGACTAAGGCGAGTTATGCATTATCAATGTAAGATCGTGCTACAGAGGTAGTGGAATGTGTGTGATGGAGGAGGTTATAACCGCTTATTTACAAGGGACTTCTATAGTTATAGTGTAAATTTTTATAACACCTTTAAATTTTAATATATGACTCTAAATGAGTTGAATTTCTTGATCACTTTCTTTTCATGTAGCACTGAACATAAACAAAACCACTACATATTTAGATAAAAAACTTTATGACCAATAAAACCTAACCATTGAATTTGAAGGAATAAATAAGAGTAAATTATTTATTAAATATATGTATAAATAAAATAAATACATCTTTTAATCTAAATGAACTTCAATTAGTTTACCTAAAATAACTAATAAATTCATTTATTGTTTAGAAAATCATTTTTCTAGAAATTTAATTTTTGTGTGAAAAGCATATAAATTTCTAGATACATATTATTAATTATGATAAATTATGTTTTATATTAGTAATTTATTAGCACCAATTTATTAGTTAAATGATATGAAATAATAATAACAATAGTTAATATTTTAAAATAACATTTTCTAATAAAAATGGGTTTTCATTATATTTTATGATGTTATTCAAAATTTTAATTTATAAATTTTATAATTTTAATTTGAAAATAATAATATCATTTTTTTATTTAAAAAAATAATATAATCTTAAGATCATTTTTTCTACTTTTCGGAAATAATTGGTTTTTAGTTGAATAGTGAAAAATTGTCGATTTTGTTAAAATCTCCCACTTTTATGACATTATCATGATACAAGAATGACATAAATATTTATGAAACCATTTTCTATAATATATATTTATAATTAAAATAAATTATTTAAAACTAATATTCACATTTTAAAAAACCAATTTATATCATCTTTAAAACATAAGTAATATTTTACTCTAAAAACTGTATTTATTCGCTTATATTAAAAATTAATTTTCATCACTTGTATAAGTAAAATATATAAAAATTAATTTAATTTTTTAGATCAACATTATAATATTATTTAATAAGTTAAATTTTAATTTTGGGTATAAAATTTTGATTATTAAGATTAAATTTAATGACTGTGATAATGGTAAAACTGTTATTTTCAAAGAATTATTTTATTAATATTGTAAAATTTTTATATAGTCAATTAAATTAATATATTTCAAATAATGAAACTGATATGATTTTTTAAAACATATATAATTATACTAATATAAATTTAATATTTATCCAGTTCTAAATAAGTTTAAAAATACATGATGGTTAAAACACCATTTTTCTAAAAAAAATTGTTTTTCCATATTTAAAATGTTTTAGTTTAAAATATAACTTTATGTTAGTCATAAATTGAATTATATTAAATGAAAATTAAATTTCGTTTTTTAGAACCCAAATTTGGTAAGAGAGGTTATTTTATAATTTTTGTAAAATTTAAATTACCTAGTTATAAACTAGTTTCCAAAGTAAAAAAACAAAAAAAAAGCAAAATAAAAAAACCAAAGAACAAGTGATTTACAACATATTTAAGACATGTGTGGAAATACTTGGTTGATGATTTATTGGACCAATATCACCAAAAACTCAGTTATTTATAAATTTGGGATACTTTTACCCTTGAATAGGGTAGTGATATCTTTGAAAGTTAAAGGGTGTTCTCAAAAGTGATATTTTCTTCACTTATAATAGGGGAGACTTACACCCCTTCATGCCACACCCATTACATAGAATTAATTCATTTAAATATTCCATTTTTATCTTACTATAATACACTATTTATTATATATACCTCTGGTCTCAATTAGTTATCTTAAACCCTTCATTTCCAAGTATACTTTCAAGAGAGATTTCATGGTACCGAAGTGAATATTACATACTCCTTGCCATTTCTTATTAATATTTCTCTTCCAAACATACCCTAACCATGGAAATATGATAAAATTAGTATCATTATTATACTTAATTATTATTATATTAATTTACAACTTTTATTTAAGAATTTTCATCTACTTATAAAAACAAAAGAACGTTAGTCATGTGTTATGTGGAATACCACCTCCATGAAGTAACACTTTTTTCATATTAATTTTCTTTATTTATCCAAAAAAATAAAATATTATTTAAAAAAAACATCAAAATAATATCCGTATTAATCTAATATAATTATATTATAAACTTTCTTAACCATACTCACCCATCGAGATATAACATGTTCACGTTTGGGTGAGATTGATCACCTACTTGAATAATTCTATAAAACTACATCATAGATGACTATGATAACTTAAATACTAATATTATTTTATGTTAATTATAAATTAAGTATTGTTATTTTTTATATAATTTTTATATTATTTATTTAACTTTTTATTAAAATATCATCCTTGATCGCTAAAACCACAAAAAAATATGACACTAATTCAATTTTCATGAAAACATAAGTGAACACTATTAATAAATAAAAACAATATGATAAAAAATGGTCCATATTAAATTAAGTATAGAATAATATGGTTCTTAAGTGAATATTTTCTATAATAGAATATTTTTCTTAATAAGGTATCTTATAAACTTAAATTTTTTTCCAGTAGTTGAGCGCATGCGCAGAACAAATCTGGAACACGGTAAGGGCTTTCATCACAAATTCCTATTTTTGAGATATGTTTCATATTATGAACCTAATTTGGTTTATGTGGTGTATATACTACCAACATGAGGTATCATACCATGAATTATATTTTACTCATTTTATTTTAAGTTTAATTTAAATCCCACACTTTCAAGAGATTGTGGTTAAAATGTTAATCATGTTGCATGCTTTATTTGTCCAAAACATTAATTCCTTGAGACATATTTATGTTATGAACCATATTTTCATTAAAATGGTGTATTCACTGACCATGGATGTATATTTTTCATATATATTTTTTATTCTTGGTAAATATTAATCCAAACAAGATTCTTTTCATTAAATGGATTTTACACAATCTTTACCCCAGTTGTAAAGCTTTTTAGTAACTCAATTTTTATTTATTGAGTTATGATAATCCTCTTGGACTTAAAATTTCGGCAAATTATACCAATCTATTATATTATGTGGTATTATATTTATTTTTATGTATTTAAATTTCTACCACATAATACACCATTTTGGAATATTTTTTACTTGAAGGATTATGTTGCTTGTAAGGGATATTCATAACTCATGTCTCGTTACCTTGAGTTATATTATTTTTTCATGAGCTTATTTTCCCATGATTGGGTTCTCTCGCTATAATATTTTATTATAGGTTGTTATATAATCCTATTTATAAAATCAAAGTTTTAATTCATATAATTTTGTATTACTCTTTTTAAAATGTTGGTTTTCAATAAAGGTAATTTCAAAGTATTAAAAAGATTCATTTCATAATCAAATATTTTTTCTTTGGATCCAGATTTAATAAATAAAACTTTATGTAATTTTTAAGTATCCATTTTTGTATATTATTTTTAAAAGTAAAAATTTTCAAAATATTTATCTTCACCTTTCCAAAAGTTTTATTTGAAAGTGACATGCATGTTTTAAATTTACATCAAAGTTAAAAAAAAATATAAAATCACCATTAAGTTTCCCCTCCATTTTTTTCTTTTCATATTCAAAATTATTACACTCATGGTATTTCTATTATATGATTTATTCTCTAATAAACACACACACACACACATATATATATTATAATTTGGGGGAATTAACTCATATTATGAAACAATCCAATTCATGGTCCCTTCTTGGGTGGTATCATTCAAGTATTCATTTGAAAGGTTGTTTTTCATATATGTCAACATACTTATATGTTTCTTTTATTACATTAGGGTTATGTTATTTTTAAAATATCCACCTTATTCCTCTAGATATATTCTTATGATATTATTCCATCATTTACTTAATTGTATACCAAAACTCCATATGGTTTTAGCTTGAGGGATGCTTACATGTAAAGTTATTCCATTTTTTGATTGGGGTATTATTGAAAATATGAATATTTGTTATTCCAATATGTATGTTCATTGATTAATCTAGAAAGTTGAATTTTTATTATTTAACCATCCATATTATTTCATCATATGTATTTTAATGATTTTATCCCTTTTATTATCAGGGGTTAAAGTATTGGAGTTATGTATATTGTTGTTATAATACATATTATGATTGGAAAGTTCACTATATATTGTTTGACATTCCACAATGTTTATCTAGATGGGTTATGATAATGTTATCCCTTTTTATTAACATGGGGAAAAGTATTCTATTTTTATATGTTGTTATTCCAATAAATATGATTATTTTAAAGTTAACTATGTATTATTTTACCACCTCCTTCTTTCTCTGGGTGGGTTATAATCATGTCATCCCTTTTATTAGATTAGGGAAAACTATTAGGCATTATTAATGCTATTATTCTAATATAGATGATTATTGAAAAATTTTATTATGAATTATTTATTAATTTTCTAATATAATGAATGAATTAGACTTAAAAAGATGATGGGTGGGGCCTAATATTATATATACCCTCGATACATCGACGAGTCTCATGAGATAAAATAGTTTGGGATTTAGAGTATACATATCCCCATATCAATATAGTGTCTTATAAAAAGGCCCAAACAACATGTTTTAATGTCCATAATTATGTATTCCATCAATATGTGACCAATAATTATTTTTATCCACATTTTCATTTATTTTCAAGGATATATAATTCTCTCAGTTTTATTTCATTATGTAATTATGATGATCAATTACTCCTTCTATAATATTTATGTCGTGTTTATGTCATGATTTCCCCAATTTAATGTTTTCCCTTACTAAGAATTTTATTTTAAACCTTAAAATGTTTCTATTTCCCATGGTTATGAAGCAAATTATTACACATGATAAAAATAATAAGATAGATTGTGTGGATGATTTGTGAGAGATTGTAAAGACTTATTAAGGATTAAGTAGTTCTTATATAATGGAAAAACTTTCCATTAGTTGAGAAAGACTTGAGATTTAATATTTTATGATTTATTATAATTATATAATCTATAAAACTAAATGTTATTTAAAATTTATGTAATTAAATATTTTCTATGAAATATTTAATTATTGCTTAGTTATCTATAGTTTATATTGAATCCATTATGGAAATCCTTTATGTTAATTTAGATAATATTGATTATTTTTGGAATTAGGATAATAGAACATCAATAAATATCATAGTAATAAATCTAAGTATAGTATAATAACTTGAAGTTTTTGTAAGGTCTTGATTATATTTGTTTTCCTAGAAATTACACCCTTCTCTATAAAATACAAGTGGGTGAAGGCTCTAGAATAGATGCACCTAGGGATAAAAACCCTAAAAAGTGTGAATTGGGTATTAACTCAGTTATCACGTGGTTCATGAAAAAAGAGGCTTAATTACCCACCTAGTTTGACACTTCTGATAGTTATTATTTGGTTAATCACATTATCTTTAAGAACCATTACCAAGGATTGGATAATAATGTCAAATTATTAGTTTAAATAACCTAACTGAAAAATGACCATGTATAACCAAGGATTAAACAAAGATATTCATAGGATGATTTGAAAGTATCATATGTTAAAAAAATGGTATCATAAGGAAATACATATTCATAATTATGTTTTCATATTCATATTTTGGATATTATCATAACCATTTTTGTTTTATTATTTGGTCTAAACAGGATCACAAAAAAATAAGCTGAGAAATGTATGTGTCCTAAAACCACTATGTCTTATAAATAAATGATGGATCATCCTTAAATGGTTGATAATTTGAGTATATGATTGTTATGATGTAAAATAATTGACTTTCCTTATCTTACATATGGTAGTGAGGTTGATATCTGAATAGAAATTAAATCTTGAAACTCTTAGATATTTTCATTAGTGATTGGTATTTATCAAATATATTCTTGTATATTTTAAAATTTATGATGCTTATGTGAAACACATAAGTATTATTCTTCCATAGTTTTTCTTTAAAGGTTAGAAAATATATATTAAATGGTATCAATAACCTTGAAATTTGATTTTATGAAAAGGTTATATTTTTTTAGATAAATATTAATAAACACATGATTATAGTAAAGATAACTCTTAGGGTTAAAATAAGCTTTATAATTAGGTAATAAAGGGTTTATTAGTTTTGAGATAAGTGAGTTAGCTATTATTGATATCCTTTAATTGATTATTAATTTAATGAAAAATTGATCCATGGTAATTTTTCTAAAGTTTATCCATTTTTTGGGATTATAATATATATTGACTAGTGTAAGACCTTATAAACCTGTGGTTAA
Organism: Viscum album; assembly: GCA_963277665.1. Lineage (NCBI taxonomy): Eukaryota > Viridiplantae > Streptophyta > Magnoliopsida > Santalales > Viscaceae > Viscum > Viscum album. The sequence goes on from OY728125.1 coordinate 898,072, forward strand.
TATCATTTACAAGTTAATGATAGTGTTAATTTTAGGTAGAATATATGTTTACATTGTGGTTAAATGTCTTATAGATTCAGATGGTTTTGGAAAAGGTATATTTTAGATAATTTATGATCATGGTATACATACTAGAATATATGATTATATGAGAGATTAATATTGTTTTAGAAATGATAGATAAATTAATCTATCCTTGGGAAGTAATATAGATTTCATATTAGAGGTTATATCTTGAATGATGAATATGTTAAGAATACTATCATCTAATTTCTCCAATGAGTAATAATTAACATTTTGAAGATTCAATTTATTTAGATGGGGATAGTGTAACATACTAATATTTTAATATATTAATTTCTTTAATTTTTTCAATAGGTTGCTTCACACACAACACTGAACTTAAATGAGACCATTATTGTTTGTTAATAACTTGAGAACTAGTTGGTAACCAAACCCACACCCCAAAATTTTACTAAAAAAAGAAAGTTAAAAGGTGTATGTGTGAGGTGCAATGTGCTTTAACCAACAAGACCTAAAGATTACACATGAAAAGGCAAAAAATGAATCATAGAAAAAACTATTATTGAATCGAAAAAAGGAAAATAACATGTCTTCTTGAAGCAACCATATTAAGTCTCAATAAATATGTATAATTGAGAGCTCAAGTTCTTGGAATGGCTGAGAAAATCTCAAATGATCCCCTGATGTTAAGTATTTCCCATTCAACCTACCATAATGATCGATATAATTCAAAGAAAAGACATATGAAAACTTTTGTTTCAAAGCTTTGTTCCTTAACACCCTACAGAAATCCATCACTTCATTCAACAAGTAGTCATAATCATTAAGAACTTGAGAAGAGACAGTAGACCAACACCAAGGATCACTTGATTAAAAAAATCACCAATAACATAATATCATCCATAATCATTTTACAATACAAAAAGTTCATCTGGATAAATGAAATTGTGAAATTTGGAAGCTGAAAAAATAGAATTCTATGGGAACTCAACATAAAAAACAACAAATGAGATTCATGTGCATGTAGGGTGTTCCAATAGGGATTAATTACTTCCAAAAACAATCCATTGTGATGCAGACCACATAGAAAAATGAACCATAAGATTGAAACATACTTTAGTTCTCATTTAATCACATTAAAATCAATTCTCAAGCATCTCAATTGAATACAAAAGTATTCTTAGACAAAGAAAGGACTAAACCCAAAAAAACATCAAGTATTAATAACCATAATTGCAAGAACCATACCTATAACAGTCTCATCCCAAGGATCAGAAACAAAAAAAAACAATATTATCTGTCATAAGAGCTAAACAAGAATAATGGAAGCCTCCAAACCCAGCATTCCAAAAGATACAACACACTTAAATATCACAGTAATGCAATTTCACCAATTCAAAATACCCAGAGAACAACTAAAAAAGCCTAAAAAAATATATAAATTAGAGTATCCTCAAAAAAAATACCAGTGATGAAAGCATAGAGGTCATTGTCATCAGAGGTCCCTGTATTTAAAATCAGAATTTTGTTTGTAATCATCCAACATTTTAGTGATCATATTTCTCTAATTTGGAGGTACGTTTTTATAAAAAATTTCCCACCTTTCTATTTTTGTATAAAAATAGTATCTTTCTCCTCCAGACAATAAATGAATATTTTATTCCCCAAGTCCTCTTAAATTATATATGCACCCCTCACATAAAGATTTATATCTTCATAAAAAATAATACTATTCGAAGTATCTTCACTATAGGGTGGAATCACAGGCTTTGGGGGGGGGGGGGTAATTTTTCATTATTAGTAGCCTATAAAGATCTATTAACTATTTTTATCTCAATTTTAGAGTAATCTCTAAATTTCTAAGTTTTATTGGGGTTAGGAGTGATGAAGCCATCTAAATCAACCATTGGATTTTTACCTTTCCTAGAGTTCAACTTCAAGAAAGTATATTCAATTTGGTAAGTTTGGTCTTAAGAATCATGTAGTGATTCATCAAAAACACTGAGTTTATCCTGATTCATCTCCTACATGGGTTGTATAGCTCCTGGTGTCTAAGGGTCATGAACCTTCTTCTTGTTAGAATTTTCCTTATCTTCATTGATAAGTAGGGAGTTATTAACAAAATACACAAAATAATAAATGAAATTGAGAGATATATGATTCATGGAAGGTACTTATAGATACTTATTAACATTATTATCAGCAAGATCCCTAATAGGTCTAAATGAAGTAGCAGCCATCCCCTTATGATTTTCTTTTTCTACCGAAATTGAGCAATGTTGAATGAGTGAGAGAGAAGAAGAAGGCCAAATTTCACATCCCCTATTGGAATTAAAAAAATTTAAAACATTTACTACAATAATATGGAGGGTTTTCAAAGAAAAACTCTTGTAGAAAACCAATGTTTCCATTTTGAATCCATATCTGGGAAGGCAGAGGTTAGGATATATCCAGATCTGCAAAAATTCTAGCAATGGAAGGCCTATACATGTTCTTAATATAATAGTTTAATTTAAATGGTTTCAAAACTAAATATGGAATAAAAAATAGGGAATATTTTTTAAATAAATTAAGTAGTGATCCAAATAATCCCAACCATACAGGGACAATGAGATGCTCATAATCAGTGCAAAAGTTTGGGGATGACTTCAAAACATTCATGGGGAAACCGCCAAAGGACAACGATCCTATTATCCATAGTTTGTAATATTCATTATCATAGGGGAATAAAAAAACCACATGTGAAGAGTTTAGTAAACCAATGTTAAATAAATAAAATCCAATATCTTCAAGAGTTTTTTGAAGAAATGTGAGTGAGGGTCTACGCTTGAAAAATTTTCCAACAAGGAAAAAAGCAAAGATTGTAAGAGAGGAGAAGTACCTTATCCTTCAAGAAAGAGGTCACTGAGAAGCCATTATATCTATATCTTATCTACTCAATGTGAATCAAAGATTAGGAACCTTTATTCCCAACAACAACATCTGAGAAGGATTGAGAGTCTGCGTTATGGTTTCTTTGATGATCATCTACGAACATGCTCTCCATCACCATAAGGGTCAACCATGAACAACACTAAGTGGGAATGAGTTGGAGTAACTGGTTATATATATATATATATATATATATATTTATATATATATATAAATAAAATATAATAAATCCTACTTTTATATAAATTATATTCAATTATTTTACCTAAAATGGATAATAATATCATTTATTGTTTAGAAACATATTTTTTTAAAAAAAATATTTTTTATGCGATATGAATTTATATTTCAAGAAACATATGATAAATTATGATTAATTTTTTTTATATAAATAATTGGTTGACAATAATTTATTTGGTAAATGATAATAAATAATAATAATAATATTTTATATTTGAAAATGCCATTTTCCAATAAAAACGACTTTTCATTATATTTTGTGATTTTCATCAAAAATTGAATTTATAAATTTTTGAATTTTAATTAAACAATAATAACATAATTTTTTGATTTATAATAATAAAATTATATTTAGATGATATTTTTGGAATTTTTCTGAAATAATTGGTTTTTAGGTGAATAGTAAAAGATACCAATTTTGTTTAAAACTATCCCTTTTATGACATTATCATAATAAAATAATCACATAAATGTTTTTGGAACCATTTTATATAATATATATATATATAATTAATTAAATAATTTAACATTACTATTTTGTTTATAAAACCCATTTATTTCTTTTTGAAATCATAAGTAATTTTTTACTTTAAAAACTGTTTTTACTCACTTATAATAAAAATTTCATTTCACAACTTGAATAAATTAAATATAAAAAATGGATTTAATATTATAGATCAACATTATCATATTATTTAAAAATTTCAAATTCAATTTTGGGTGTAAAAGTATGATTACTAATATTAAAGCCAATGGCCATGAAAATGGAAAAACTATAATTCTCAACAAATTATTTTATTAATAGTGTATAATATTTATCTAATAAAATAAATTAATATATTTCAAATTATGACTATAATATTATTTTTAAACAGATATATAATTATATTAACACACACTTAATTGGTATTCAATGCTAAATAATATTAAGAACAAATAATGGTTAAAGCACTATCTTTCTTCAAGAAATTGTTTTTCTATATATAAAATGATTTAATTTTAATTTTAACATTAAATTATTTAGAAATTGAATTATATTAAATTTTTATTAAACTTAGTTTCATTAAACCAATATTTTTTAAGATAATTTATTTTATACATTCAGTAAAACTTAATTTTCTTAGGTAAAAACTAGTTACCAAAGTAAAAAAAAAGGTAAAAGTAAAAACCTAAGAACAAGTGACTTCCAACATATTTAAAACATATGTGGAAATAATTGATAAATAATTTTTGAGGATTTATATACCCAATATTACCCTACACTATATTATTTATAACTTTGGAGTCTTTTACCCTTGAATAGTGAAATGACATCATTGAAAGTTAAGGGGTGTTCTCAAAAGTTTCTTATTCTTCACTTATAACAGGGGACACTTCCTACCCTTCATGACATACCCATTACTTATAATAAATTTATAAAAATTTGAAAATTTTATCCTCCTATAATCCTATCTCAATTTCATAATCCTCTGGTCTCAATTAGTTAGCTTAAGCCCTTCATTCTCAACAAGACTTTCTAGAGAAAATATGATTATAAAACATAAAATTATCTAAATAATATTATTATTCTTATTTTATAATGATATTATACTCTTTATTAATCATACTCACCCATCAAGATATAGCGTGTTCATGTTTGGGTCAGTTTGAACACCTACTTGAATAATGGTATAAAACTCTATCATGGATGACTATGGGACCTTAAATACTAATATTATTATAATTTAATAATTAATTTATTATTGTAATTTTTTTATGGAATGGTTATATTAAGTATTTGGATTATTATTAAAATATCATCTTTGATGGCTAAAATCACCAAAATCAGCCAACTCCAATTCATTTTGCACACAAACATAAGTAAAAACTATAAAATAAATAAATAGAATATGACAATACATGTTCCATAATAAACTAAATATATAATAATAATTTTTATAAGAAGGTTTCAAATGAAATTAATTTTATTATTCTAGGAGTTATGTGCATATTCATGACGAGTCTGGAATAAGGTAAGGGGTTTTATCTCAAATTCCTCTCTTTAAGACATGTTTGGTATCATGCACCTAATTTCATTTATGTGGTGTATATAATAAGTATTTTAGATATCATATCATGAATCATATTTTAATCATGTTGTTTTAAGTTCAATTACAATCCCACCCTTTCAATGGGTTTTTATTAAAATTTTACTCACATTGTCTGGGTTCTTTGTTGCAAACTTTAATTACTTGAGACATATTTATGTGATGCACCATGATTTCCTTTGAATGAAATATTAACTTAAAATGTATGTATCTTTATCATATATATTTTTATTCAATATAACTTTTTATCCAAAACATTTCCTTTTCATCAAATGGAATTTACTCAATCGTTACCCACTGCTCGGACAAGAATGCTAATTTTTTTACAAAGAAATATGGGTATCTATAAAAGAGGATTCCTGATGGATTATCTTGGTGCTCCTATCTCCCCAATCCATATTTTCATTCAATACTTTGACAAGGTTGTGGTCACATCACAGTTCGGATTAAAAACTAGAATAATTTCTTCCTCTCTTTTGGAGGTAGAATCACATTGGTTAATAGTGTTTTAATGTCCATCCCCATGCATGTTATGTCGAGTAACAAGGTATTGATGGGAGTCATTTTAGGTATCGAAAATATTTATAGTGAAAATCATCTGGGATGCTTATTTAAAGGGGAAATATCACTATATTTCTTGTAATAGGATGTCTAGACTACTGAGGGATGGGGGAATCAATGTCAGGAATTGTTTTGCTACAACATAGTGCTTGAATGTAAAGAGGAATGGGAGATTATTGAATGTATTACACTCCAGGGAATGTTTATAGAGGAAAATTATGGTAGAGAAATTCACATGACAAGAGGTCATTCTTCCTCCCTTCATATCATGCTTCAACTCTATATCTTGACTCTCCAACCTCATATATGGAGGATCATTGGATAGGGGAGATCAATTTTTAATACCGAAATTGGATAGGAACCAAACTTGGCTTTTCAAGATGTCTAACCCCAAAACTGACATGCAATAAAGCTAACATGTACCCAAGCTTCATTCATGTGGTTATAGATAATGCTTAGCGCAATAATTTTGACCTCACTGAGCTTAATTTGGAACCAAATAAGTGTATTTTTATTGGTTCCTCTCCATGATTTTTTTATACTAAGGATTAATGAAGAGTGACATCATATGTTAGTGATTTGGATCCCTGGGGAGAGACCCTATGGTGTAAAAATATCCCTAATAGGTACAATTTTCTCACCTGGTGTGTTAGAAACGTGGTGCTACCCATGGATAATAATATCAATAATCTAAGAATCCATCCAGTGTCATGGTGATATTTCTATATTATTGTAGACACCATGAAACTTCTTCCATAAAATTTTCCACCAAATTTTCTCAACTGGGATTGAAAAGTTCGCGGTGCGACTTTTCATTTTTCATGGGGGTCAGTGACAGTAGTAAAGGAACCAACCTGAAGGTCCGGGACTATATCCTGACACAGATCCCAAGCCGGGGTGTGGGTGCTCAATCCCCGTGGTATGGAGTAATAAATTTGGCTAAGTCCCCAAAGCAGTTCCCAAGTTACCTGTGCATAGATACCTGTGTGCCACCATGTTGGAGAAGAATGAAGTAATTATTTTGGCTAAGTCCTCAAAGCACCCCCTAGTAAGTCCAAATCACCGATGGTGCACAATTCTACTTGGGCACCACCCATCCGGTGCACAAAAACTTGCACGCCGCAAAGTTGGAATTCAACCCACTTGAGCACCTAATCTCCTTCCACCCAGAGTCCTATTTGTGCCTATAAATAGACCCTTGGGGCCCTCATTTGTATGGATGAATTTTCCTAAAGATCAATTGTTTATCTGGTCACCCTAGTACTTCGACCAAGTCTTATGAAACTTCCAAGGTAGTTCTTTAACACATAGAGTAGAGTATTTGAAGGAGGATCAAAGGATTTAAGTACATTTAGTGTTTGAAATCCATAACACTTTCACACCTAAAGTTCCCAACCGCCCTGAATCATAAACACTTTCACGCCACCTATTCCTCTCATAGGAACTTAAGCTCCCCAATTTTGGGATCACCTGGTAATGTTCCTGAAGGATTGAGCCAGGTCTCACCCAACTATTAACATCCAGGTTGTTCGTAACTTAAGTAAACATTAGGTCACCCAAGCCAACTTGCATGCTCATACAAGCGCACCAGTACCTACTTTGGATCCCCTCATTGATTCAACTATTCTCTTTGGTCTACAAGATATTAATCCCTTTTTAAATACATTCATGTCAAGGCTTCTTCTTTATTGGATCCCTTTTCTGAAAGGGATTATGTTGAGACCTCCACCAAAACCTCCTGACATATCAAACCTTTAGGAAAGAAACATTTGTGTGTATCCTATTTGGGTTTGTATATCTCCAATTAGAGGTTTCCCACATGTGTTTTACAATGGGGTTAGGATTCATGGAGTATCTGTGGGTTTGTATATCCACCATCACATGAACCTTTCTCTTAGTAATAGTGTTGGGGAGTTCCTGATTTAGAGGATTGGGGTTTTGGTCCTGACCTCTCCCTCCTCAAAGAACCGGAACCTCAGATCTATGGTAGGGAATGTATGGTTCACAATTTATTTTCCATTAATGAAAAGTAAAATTCTCCCTCCCCTATCAGGATCAATTTTATGTCACCCATCCTCGTGTAATCCCCTAAGCTTTCAAGTAGGAGGTTGTAGTCTTGCTTCTCTCTACTTCCTTTATCTTCAATCCTTCCTTTCATTGGACCTTTGTCCAATGTAAAGATAACTGAGGGAGGGCTCGTCGCCTCTCCCTCTTCCTAGGTCGCCTCGCCCTCATCCACCACTGTGTCCGTAGGCACGCCCTCTTCCACCAGCGGATGAGGAAAAGTGTGAGTGCCTTGGTTGAATCTTTTACATCCGCTTGTTTCTCACACTGATCATGGATCACGTGGTCTTAGAGATTTTTCATGATCACAAAATTTTCACAATCTAATGAACTACAAGAACTCTAATTCCCACCATAATTAGGATATGTAGAAAGCCTTCTTAGGGACCAAGCTCACATGATATCCTCTTTGGAAATCTAACCCTAATTTCTTTAATCTGGGCATTCTCCTTGGGAATAAGCCCCAAATTAAACCCCCAAATTATCAAGGCATCCTTTTCAGAAAGTAATCCCAAACTCATTTCTCTCAAAGGACTATAATCTCCTCTGAGAATTATCAAACTACGTGGGATTTGATTCCCATCTACATGGGATATGTAGAAAGACTCATTGAGGTTCAAACCTAACACTTCAAATTAAGCATGTTCTCCTTGAGCCATATTCCCAACAAGGTATAATATAACTTAGAAACCCATATTCTTTCCATGTTCCTTGGGATGATTAGACATAATCACCACACCAAAAATTGAATAAGCATCATTCACTTAGATTTCCTTACCACATGACATTAAATTTTATGGTTAGGTCCTTATCACATGACCTTAAAAGGTATGATGTGTCCCATTAAGTGGAACCGAACTAAAAGAGTTCTGATTCCTTTCAAAAGGATATGATGGTAGCCCATTTTATGGGCACGATCCCAAGATCAAATGAAACCTTCATCTCCCTAGATGACAATAAATTCTAGAGTTCCCCACTAAGTGGATTAAAAACAAGTATCATCATAATGATGATTAAAATAATATCTATGTAGTATATGAGAGGATACCATTGATGGAGAACCTAAAATACATATAAATATCTCTATTAATGAAGAACCTCGAATACATACAAATGATTCTAAATTTTACACATGTTAAAAAGTGATATCAAATTCAAATGGAAAATTATGTTATACTAAGTAAATTAATAAATATTCATGAAAATAACTTAAATTTATAAAGAGAGTTCCAGAGTAGACAATAATTCCCCCCAAAAGGGTGTGATGAGTCCGACCTCCCATCATCTCAACCAATGCATGTTACTAAGTATCTTAAAGTTAAAACTTAATGAACTCTTGCATTTGGAAAGAATGTACCTTTGGATAAAGAACCCTTGGGTGTTTCTAGTCCATGGATAAATCTAATGGAATCATCTTAGAAGCAGTGATTCTTAAAACTAGAACACACGTTTCAAGGATCTACGAAACAAAAATGGTGAACCCGACATGAATCCATAACCAAGTTAATAATGTTACCCAACTATCATACCATTATCAATTGATAAAGGAAGGCCATAAAAATGAATCAATCACGCATGTGTCTATATAAAATATATTTCTTTAATGGAGTTTGTTCTTGAATCATATTTTTTCTCAGAACTCCCTTCACTCCAAAATGGATTCCTTCAAGTTTACACCCGTAAATTTCCTGGCCGCTGCTCAAGCTGGATCGTCATCCGCTGTGTAATTCCCTGACCCTAGATTACCAGAGTCGGTGCATTATTACAAAACATTTGCATGATCACAAGAGATCAAGTCTATAAAGACTGATTAGGTTAGTAGCCTTGGAAGTACTAGATACATAAATAAGTTTTACATTACATTATGAAATGAAAAATAAACATTATTGTGACTCCTTTGAACACAATCATATCCCTTAGCCTATTCCTTCAGGTTGAACATAATATACTTCTTTGTATCCTAGGGAAAATAAAACATAATAAATGGGTGAGCTCAGATGCTTAGTAAGGATAAAAATATAGAAGAAACTATTATAAATAAGTATAAACATTTAAGGAAAGGAATAATACTAAAACACAAGACTTTTAAACATAAACTTCAGCATACTATAACAATGATAAATCAAATAATTCCATTTACTTATTCACATGGATATTTTACTAGTCGAATAATCACATGTAATATCAATAACTAATTTTATAATGATGGAATGCATAATGACATACATCATAATCACATTTTCAAGGCCTCATTCCAAGACTACAAATAAATTTTTTTTCAAGGACTTGTGCCAAGACACTAGTTTATCTCATGAGACCTACTGATGAATCAAGGGGCTATAGCAGGCCCGGCCTGTCACTTACTACATCCAATGCATTACTCATATTAAAATGTTGAAATATAACATAAAAATTTGTATTAAAACTATCATAAAAAATGTTAATACTTTAACTATAAACCATGAATGGTATAAAAATAGCACATCCACGGTCATACATATCACAAAACCTTCAATACAATATAGAAGATTGTATCATAATAAATCAAATTCAAACAAGCATAAAATCCAACAAAGGATGTTGATATAGATGAAATAAAAAATATTTGAGAGAAATATATCATTATATTGTGAATTCATTTAAAAGTCATGTAACTATAAAATAAAACATCTATTTTGAAAATATTATTATAAGATTGTAAGGGAATCTTTGAAGGTATTATAACGGCGTAAAATAGCCGCACTCACCGTATAAGTTAAAAAAGCATTCATACCTTAATTTGTAGAAAATGTCATAAAGTACCTTGTTTGAAAAATTATGGAAAGATTCATTTCAAAAAAATTATAAAATTTCAAAAAAGGGTATAAATTACTTTAACCCATATTCTAAGAAATAGTAAAAATGTTTTGAAATACATTTTTAAGAAACACGGATGTGGATGATAAATAAGTTCCAGTAGATACTTACGTATAAACAACTTCATATAATAAAGAGATTGTAAAATTAACCCTTAACTTGTAATTTTACTTTGTAGAGGGTACGTTAACCTCCTGTATAATGGTTAAATCATTGTTATTAAATTATACAAGAACTATATACGTAAATATGATATCAGATATGATCTTCTAATATTGCTTTGTTAATAATATTTCAGTAGTATCATTATTTCGGGTATGTAAGTCATATTTATTATAGATAGAATGTATTTGATTCATATCTAGGATTATATTAACTTCTTAAACATTATTCTTAATAATTAAATGATGATTATTCTTGAATGGTTACGATTGGGAATGAAATCTCATCGCGTCGTTGAGACGGTAGGTTGTACGTTCGCACGAGGGAAAATATCATTCTATTGATGGTGAAATAGTATGTAATTTGATGATATATTTTATAAAAATAATCATTAACATGTTAAATTTATTATTTACATCAATTACCTTCATTATTATACCCATCCAAATAATTAAGTGTTGAATAACAAACTACACCACGACGTGGAGACGAGAAGCTATACGTACGCACGTATGGTGACTTTGTCATTCATAGTATGGATAGAATAATGAATATGGTTATACCATATTTATAATAAAATTTCAGTATTTATAATTTATAGGATTTATTATTTTATTATGGAAACAATGAAGAAATATGAAGTGGAAGAAGAAAATAACATTGGAAGAGGTGATGAAATAATTACCTCTTTTTCGAGTGTTTCTTTTTGGTTTGAACAAAAAGGCTCCTTAGGTTAGATCTATGATCAAATTAATGCCTCTAGGTTTAAGTGAGGGTAGTTGGAAGGATATTTGAGTAGGGGTGGCTGAGCCAAAAGGCTTTTAAAGTGTGATTTTGAGAAAAGTATAGTACCCGTTTATAAGAGAGCTGAGAAGAACTTTAAGAAAATCTTGAAATATTATTTTATTATAAAATAAATTTTGGTTTATAATAGCTCAAAATGGATTTATTTCTATGATAATGTGGTTATGGGTCGAAAACCCTCAACAAATAGGTTTTAGACAAGTTTAGGTCACCATATTAACCTTATCTTTTAGATTTAACTCTTAGTAAAATTGTTTAACGTTTACCATGTCTTCTTGTATTTTTATATTACATGGTTAATAAAATTACTATAAAATAGAAAGATAACCCCAAGTGGATCATTAATAACATATATATCACTATATAATTCCTTTTAAAAAATATTATATTTTTAGAAATATTATATCATTTAATAAAATAGTATTTGTTTTAAAAACTCATTTGTGTCAATTTTTACACTATTCAATATTTTTTTGTTAAAGTCATAACAACTTTATTACATAGAAAAAAATACATTTAATAAATCATTACATGTCATATTCACCTATAAAATTCATGTATGTAATCATAAGTTTCAATTTACATTATTTTAATATTTATAATTTCATTTTTTAATCTTTCATTAATAAGATAATTACTTAATCATCATTGAGTCATAAATAAATTTAATTATTTAATGTATGAAAATTATAAATAAAATATAAGTATGTGGGAAATATTTTCATTTTTATAATGAACATTTATATTTTAATTTATCTTTTGTATAAACCTATATTAAAAATGTTTTAGTTATTAAAATTTGAATTTAACACTTTTAACTCTTCTTTAAATAAAATATAATAAATGTTCTAATCTAATCCAAGTGGATAAAAAAGGATCATATTTTATTCATAAGGTTTATTTTTGTTGTAATACACTTATCCAATAGAATTAGGACATGTGTTGGGGTAATTATAATTTAATTTTTACCTTTAATTACCCTATTTACTTTTAACCATGGTAAATAAAATTCAAAAGTTACTATTCAACAAAAATTATCTTCATCCTATTTAACCACATTTTACATACTGATGTAAACTATGTCTCTTAGATGTTTTAAATTCAATTCAAAGAAGTGTTAAAAATATGTTTTATGCAAATTTGCTAACATGCATAGAAGGTGGGTAAAAGACATTAAAAGGTTCAATAAAATTTTATACATATAATCTTATTATAAAGTGACTCGAATGAATTAAATTGGACTAATATATATATTATGTATCTATTTTGACATTAAGATAAATTTTTAATTAAAAAATTATTTAAATGAAAACGTCGGTTTTTATATACAATGTAGTATTTTTTACTGTTCATCAAAAATTGAATGTTTTTAGAAAAATTCCAAAAATTCACCCTAAGATAATTTTGATATTCCAAATCCAAAAATGAAGTCCATTTTGGAAATAAAAATTATAAAATTTTAAAAATAGGGTATTAATATTCATAACTACTTTTAAAATGGTTACATTTATTGGTCATGGTGTACTAGAACTCGAAGTTGCGTACTACACAAGCTATTACATTATTCAAAGAGAAGCGTACCGTGGAAGCTTGGGGTGTTACATTCTTTCCTCCTTCAAATAAATATTCCCTAAAAATTTCTAGAATATTACTGCATCAAAAGATTTGGGTGGTTCTTCATCATAAGTTCTTCAGGTTCCCACATTGCCCCTTCCATTTTATGGTTTCTCCAAAGAAATTTTACCAGAAAAGTCATCCGGTTTCTCAACACTTGTTCTCTAGTATCAAGAATCTTGACTGAATTTTCATAATAAGACATATCAGGTTCTAGTTCTATTTCTTCATAGGTGAGTATATGCATTGGGTCTGGCATGTATTTTCTCAACAGTGATATGTGGAACACATCATGAACTTTAGATATACTTGGTGGCATTGCCAAAAGGTAAGCTACAACTCCAATTCGTTCTGAATTTCGAAATGTATAATATACCTGAGACTTAATTTACCCTTCTTTCTGGATCGTATCACACCCTTCAATGGAGATACCTTCAAGAAAACATGATCATCTACTTGAAATTACAAATCCTTTCTTCGGTTATCGACATAGCTCTTTTGCTTACTTTAAGTTGCTTTGATGTGGGTTTAGATAAACTTCACCTTTTCAATTGTTTCCTCAATATGTTCTGGGCCTATGGTTTTCTTTCACCAACATCATCCCAACAAGTTGGTGTGCGACATCTCTTTCCGTATAACGCTTAATATGGTGCCATATGAATACTTGAATGTAATATATTGTTATAGGAAAATTTTACTAGAGGTAAATGCTAATCTCACATACCTTGAAAGTCAAGTGATCAAGATCTCAACATGTCTTCTAAGGTTTGAATAGCCCGTTCTGATTGTCCATTAGTTTGAGGGTGGTAGGCAGTGCTCAAACGAAGTTCAGTATCCAGGGTTTTCTGAAGACATTTCCAGAATCTTGATGTAAAATGGGGATCACGATCAGAAACAATCAATAGGGGTATACCATGATGTCTTACAACTTAATTAATATATAGTCTTGTTAAATGTTCAAGTGGTAAATCTTCACGTACAACAAGAAAATGTGATGACTTGGTAATATGATCAACAATGACCCATATTGAATCATTCTATATTTACTAGATCCATGAATATAGGATCCCTTTAAACTCTCATCTTGTTCAGAACTCCATGATCCTTTCTTCTCAAAGCATTGGCCACCTTATTTTCCTTCCCTTAGGGGGGGGGATGTATTGTGAAATCATAATCCTTGAGTAGTTCGATCCATCACCTTTTCCTCATGTTGAGTTCTTTATATGAGAAAATATACTTCAAAATCTTGTGATCAGTATATATATATCAATTTTTACTATAGAGATAGTGTCTCCATATCTTTAGATAAAATATTATAGCTACTAACTCAAGATCATGAGTGGGATAGTTTTGGTCATGATGTTTTAGCTGTCGTGAAACATAGGCAATAACTCTATCATTCTAATAAAGACACAACCAATTCCTTTCTATGAAGAATCACTATAAATAACAAACCCATCATTCCCCGATGGCAGAGTCGAGATAGGATAATTGACTAATCTTCTATTCAGTTCTTAAAAACATTCTTTACAATCTTTTTTTTCAAACAAATTTAACCCCTTTACGTGTGAGCTTGGTTAATTGGTTAGCCAATCGGGAAAATTTCATGATGAAACTTTGATAATAACCTGCTAAACCAATAAAACTGCGTACCTCAGTTATATTCTTCATTGATGGCCATTCTTGGATTTCCCTTGTCTTCGAAGGATCAATAGAGATTCCATCCTTAGAGACAATATGAAAAAGAAAAAAATCTCTCAAAGCTATAATTCACACTTGCTAAACTTCCCATATAATGGTAACTAATTCAAAAATATTGCTTACAATGATACTTTCCTTAAGAGTTTTGACTGACAACTCCCTTGTTAAATAAAATTTGAAATATCTAATTTTCTTGGAAAACTGAGAAGATATGAAAGAATGTGATGATCCAGAATCAAATAAAGCATTAGCTAATTTTTAGGAAACAATTAATATACCTACCACCACGTCATTCGTAACTTCAACCTTAGCAGTTATGATCACATAAGCTTGGACCTACTCCCTTGGCCTTTTCTAAGGTAGGTTTCCTTGACACTTAGGAAATTCATTTTCATAATGCCCCATTTCCTTACAATTGTTGCATTCAACATTGATATTCTGTTTCTTTCCCTTTCAATCATGAGTTTGGTGGCCTTTTTCTTCACACTTGTAACAAACTCTCATCCACTTTATGCAATTATCAGGGTTTTTCTTCCCACATTTACTGCAGGGAACATATTAAACTTTTTCTATATTACCCTTATTTCCATTTCTAGAGTGTTCAGTAGATCTCTACTTCTCTTTATTTGCTTTAAATTCGTAAGACTTAGAGAATTCCTTTCATGTCTGGATATCACATGAAACTATATCTTCGTATGATGAGAATGATTATAAGAATAATTATCAATGGAGAAATGGTTTTAACCCATCCAATAATTGATCAATATTACTTCTTGGGTTACGTATATAATCTATAACATTCCTTGCTAACATTGTGAAGTTTACCTCATACTTTGCGACATTATCATACTCATTTTTCGTTAGACTCAGAAATTACCTTTCCATATCTGCTCTATGGTCACGAGGAAAGTTGTTTTCTAAGAAAATATCTTTAAAATCTCTCAATTTCATATTTGGTACTTCTTCATCCTCCTTTTTGTTTTGAATTAATGACCACCATTGATCTGCATCTCCTGTGAGGCGATAAACTGCCATGACAACTTTTTCCTTTTCTTTACTCCCCAAAGAATGAGATATTTTCTCTAAGGAACTTATCCATTTCTTAGATACAAATGGATTTGTAGTCCCATTAAAATTTGGTGGTTGTTTCCTCATGAAGAGGTCTAACATTGATCCTCTACGTTGTGGATCAAGGTTCTCCATAGGGGTAAGGTTATTATTCATAACCTGAGTGAGTTTTCCCAGTATGGTTATAAGTTGTTCAGTACCATTTGCACCACCAAATCCACTATAATTATCTTGAGTATTAGGGAAATATTTACATGTATTACATGTGTTGATATAGTTTCCATTCCTTCCACTAGGTTCCATTTCTAAACAATGGCATACACTAGGTCAGTTTATGAATCACAATGCATAATTCAAACTTGTAAAACACTTAACACAAATTGAATTGTTTATGAATATAATCAATAATCATAAAAATATTTTCATTGAGGAAGTATTTACTCATAAATCATTCATAATAGTTTTTAAAGAAAATGTTAAGTATCCTAAGAATATCCCCCAGGAGTGTAAAACATGGTTTGTAGTAAGGCCCATTGTCGTGTACCAGGATACCCTCAGTCAAGCCCGAAACTCCTTGTTGGAGTTTTTACTCCTAGGAACATCTATGCCAGAACTAGATCCACTTGTAGTATCCAGACGGGGATGTATTTCTTGAAAACACATATAATATTTACATTACCGAATTTTTTGGATGTTCATCTATACTAATCCACAAAGTCTATCTTAGGGAAATGTTCTCTAATCAGAGTTGTTCTAAATATAGTTTACAAGGTTTGTACTAAACTTCCTCTCATACCAACTATAACACCCTGACACTAGATACCTAGGGAATGTTCATTATCACATAACATAAGCATGATCACCAGAGATCAAGTCTCAAAAGACTGATTAGTTTAGTAGCCTTGGAATTACTAGATACATACAGAAGTTTTACATTACATTATGAAATAAAAAATAAACAAAATTGTAAATCCTTTGAACACACTCATATCCCTTAGCCTATTTCTGCAGGTCAAACATAATATACATCTTCGCATCTTGGGAAAAATAAAACATAAGAAAGGGGTGAGATTAGATGCTCAATAAGGATAACAATATAACAGAAACTATCATAAATAAGCATAAACATTTAAGGCAATGTATAAGACTAAAGCACATGCCTTTTAAACTTAAACTTCAACATACTATAGAAAAGATAAATCAAATAATTCCACTTACATATTCACATGGATATTCTACTAGTCGAATAATCACATGTAATATCAATAGCTAATTTCATAATGATGGAATGTATAATGCTGGACATCATAACCACATAGTCAAGGCCTCATGCCAAGACTAAAAATAAATATTTTTATCAAGGCCTTATTCCAAGACACTAGTTTGTCTCATGAGACCTACCGATGCACCAAGGGGCTATAGTGGGCCCCACCCGTCACTTACTATGTCCAATGCATTCCTCATATGAAAATTTTGAAACATAACCAAAACATTCTTATTAAAAATAGCATAAAAAATGTTCATACTTTAACTATAAACCGTGAATGGTATAAAAATAGAACATCCACAGTCAAACATATCACAAAACCTTCAATACAATATGGTAGATTTTATCATAATAAATCAACTTCAAACAAGTGTAAAATCCAACAAAAGATTTTGACATAGATGAAATCAAAACTATTTGAGAGAAATATCTATTTCTGTTTTGAAATCATTTAAAAGTCATGTAAATATAAAATAAATCTTTGAAAATATTCTTATAAGATTGTAAGGGAAGCTTCAAACGTGTTATAACGGCAGAAAATAGATGCACACACCGTATAAGTTAAAAAACACTCTTACCTTATTTTTTCGAAAAGGTAATAAGGTACCTTATTTGGAAAACGATGGAAATATTCCTTTCAAAACATTTTATAAAAACTAAAAAACGGTTATAAATGAATTTAACCCATAGTCTAGGAAATAGTAAAAATGTTTTGAAATAAAATTTTAAGAAACATAGATGTGGATGATAAAGAAGTCCCAGTAGATACTTACGTATAAACAACCTCAGATAACAAAGAGATTGTAAAATTAACCTTTACATTGTACATTTCCTTAGTCGAGGGTATTTTAACCTCCTTTATAATGGTTAAATCATTTTTATTAAATTATAAAAGAACTATATACATAAATATGATATCATATATGATCTTCCAATATTGTTTTGTTAATAATATTTCAGTAGTATCATTGTTTAGGGTGTTAACTGATTCATTTTCCTTTATATGTTTTGTTACGTAAGTCATGTTTTTATGGATAGAATGTATTTGATTCATATCCATAATGATATTATGTTCTTAAATATTATTTTTAATCATCAAATGAAAATTATTCTTGAATGGTTATGATGGGGAATGAAATCTCATCGCGTCGTGGAGACGGTAAGTCGTATGTATACACGAGCAAAAATATCATTCTATTGATGGTGAAATCGTATCTAATTGGATGGTATATTATATAAAAACAATAATTAACATGTTATATTTATTATTTAAATCAATTAAACTCATTATTATACCTATCCAAATAATTAGGTGTTTAATAACAAACTACACCATGATGTGGAGACGGTAAGTCTTACGTACGCACGTATGGTGACTTTGTCATTCATAGGATGGATAGAATAATGATTATGGTTGTACCATATTTATAATAACATCTCAATATTTAGAAGGCACTTGAGTTATTATTTAAGTATGGAAAAAATAAATAAATATGAAGTGGAAGAAGAAAAGAACATTGAAAGAGGTGATGAAATAATTACCTCTTTTTAGAGTGTTTCCTTTTAGTTTGAACAAAAAGGCTCCATAGGTTGGCTTTCTGATAAATTTAAGACCTCTAGGTTGAAGTTAGATTGGTTGGAAGGATATTTGATGAGGTTTTTACTAAGCTAGAAGGCTTTGAAGGTGTGAATTTTAGAGAAGGGGACGTACCCTTTTATAAGAGAGGTGAGGGACACTTTAGGAAAAGCTTGAAATATTATTTTATTATAAAATCTATTAGGTCCAAAAGGGGCCTAGATACCCTGAGGGGAGGGGGTGAATCAGTGTATGAATATTTTTTTCAAAATTCTTTTTTCTCAATTAGATTTTGACCTCTTTATTGTAAGGGTCACTTATTATCCTCTCTAATGTTAATGTCCTTTCCAATTTTATCTGATGATGATGCACCAAAAGTAAATTAGTAAAGCATGCACATGGACACATAGATTTTTACTTGGTTCACCCTTACTGGGATACGTCCAAGGATTATACAACATCTATGTGCCGATGTGAAAAATTCACTAAGGATCACTACCAATAATGAGTACAATGTTCAGGATAGATCTTCTATGCCCGGGCTCACTACCTTGACAAGGTTTAGGGTTTGCTCACTGCATTCCCAAGGGTCACTCTCTATGCCTACTTCTATGGATCAATACCACTGGGAAGAGTCACTATCTTCCTTTTCCTTCGCTCACTACTCTTGGAAAGGAATCCACACATAGTTTATCGACTTGTAGGTAAAACACAGTTTATGGACATGTAGGTCCCTTCATTTGCATGAATTCCTGTATCCTCAACTATAGGTAGATGCTCTGTTGAAGTTTCGTTTTCACCCATAGATGAAGTCTAACTTCCCGGGTGCTATTAGGTACCAAAAAATCCCTTCATAAACTAATTTTAAGCTTTTGAAAACTTCCTAGTGCAAACCGAAAACCTCTTTACACAACCGCGTATTGAGTACCAGGTTTGGTACAGGTAGCGCCTGCACCGCGTACTACTTCCTCTTCCATGAACTGCCTCTGTTCGTGGACTACCTCCTCTTTCACTATTGCATACCGCTACTGCGTACCGATTCTATAAACCTCCACCACAAAACCCTCCAATCTATGAACTGTTCGCTATTCGCGGACTACCTTCACTTCCATGTACCAGACTTCCTCCTCTGAGTATCAGACTTCCTTTGCGGGTTGAGAATTCCCGCAAACAACTTAATCCTTCACGAAAGACTTCATCCATCATGAAATAATTCACCCTTCATGAACCACTATAGTCTTCGCGAACCACTTCAACCTTCACGAACCACTACAGCCTTCACGAACTTATTTCGGCCTTTGGTAAAATCTAGGAGTCAAATATGTTTTCTAATGATATTCCATGTTCACAGAAATAGGTGGGGTTAGCAATTCTTATATAGGAAAATATATCTGATTAATCTTCTAAATCAAGATTTTCCAAATCTTGATTCGATATAACCCCCAACACGTACCGAATCTTCTTCCACTGAGAACTGCAAGACATCCTCAAATCATTTTCCTATGCGCTCCGCATACCGCCTTTTCTCTTATGCGGTTGATCACCTTCGTCATCTTCAGCCCAACAGCGTACCGCACCGCTGCTCAGCCATGTATCATTTTTAGTTTTATGAACCACATACATGTACCATCCCCACTACTCCATGTACCATACCCAGAACATGGTACATGACCCATGACTAATGGTATGTGGTTCTCCCTCTTTTCCTTCTTTCTTTAATGTTCTTCACACCATTTATTCTTACGAAGAAATACTTCATTTTCCAACATAAAACTCCCAATTTTAAGGCCTTAAATTTTGGAAAACACTGAGAAACTACGCCACCTTAAAAACCTATCTTCAACAAACACCAACCATACTTATTTTCAGTCATACGACTTTGTCAACAAACACAACTATACCCAAAACATAACGAGAGGATGCATTGAGGGATTTTTTCCCAACAAAATCATTTTCAGTTTTTAATAGCTCCAAATGGTTTTATTTTGAGGATAAGGTGGGTATGGGTCTAAAAACACTCAACCAATAGGTTTTAGACAATTTTAGGCCACTATATTAACCTTATATTTTATATTTAACTCTTAGTTAAATAGTTTAACTTTTACAATGTCTTGTATTTTTATATTACATGGTTACTAAATTTACTATAAAATACCAAGAAAACCTCAAGTGGTTCATTAGTAAAATATCTATCATTATATAAGTCATTTTTCTAAATCTTATATTTTTCGGAATATTATATCATTTAATAAAATATTTTTTTAAACTCATTTATGTCAATTTTGACACTATTTATTATTTGTTTTTTGTTAAAGTCATCAAAAATTTATTATTTTAAAAAATAAATTTAATAAATCCTAAAAAGACATATTCACCTATAAAATTCTTTGATGGCATCAGAAGTTTCAATTTTCATTTTTTTTCATATTTATAATATCAATTATTTTAATCTTTCATTAATTAGGTTATTATTTTATCTTCATTTTGTCATAAATACAATTAATTATTTAATTATTAAAAATTATAAATAATATATCATGATGTAGGAAATCTCTTTATCTTTCTAATGAATATTTATAGTCGAATTTATCTTATATATAACCCTATATTACAAATGTTTTAGTTATTAAAATATGAATTGAATACTTTTAACGCTTCTTTAAATAAAATATAATAAATGTCCTAATCTAATAAAAGTGGATAAAGAAGGATAATATTTTATTTATAAGGTTTATTTTGGTCGAAATAAACTTATCCAATAGAATTAGGACATCTGTTGGGGTAATTATAATATAATTTTTACCTTTAATACCCTATTTACTTTTAACCATGATAAATAAAATTCAAAAGTAACTATTAAAAAAAATTATTTTCATCCTATTGAACCACGTTTTACTTACTAATATCAACTGTGTCTCTTTTATTTTTGAAATTCCATTCACTGAAGCAATAAAATTATGTTTTATGCAAATTTGCTGACATGCCTAGAAGGTGGGTAAAAGACGTTAAAAAGTTTAATAAAATTTTATACATCTAATCTTATTATAAAGTGACTCAAATTAATTAAATTGGACTAATATATGTATCATATATCTATTTTGACTTTAAGATAAATTTTTAATTAAAAAATTTATTTAAATGAAAAAGTCAGTTTTTATGTACTATATAGTATTTTTTCACTATTCATCAAAAATTGAATGTTTTTAGAAAAATACCAAAAATTCACCCTATAATAATTTTGATATTCCAAATCCAAAAATGAAGTCTATTTTAAAAATTAAATTTTTTAAAATTTCAAAATTTTTGTATTACTATTCATAACTGCTTTTGAAATGGCTAGTTTGATTGGTCGTGGTGTGCTAGAACTCGAAGTTGCATACTGCAAAAGTTATTTCGTTATTCAAAGAGAAGTGTACCATGGAATCTTGGGGTGTTACATGCTGGAAGGATGTCATCACCCATGCAACATCTTCAATGTTGGGTCTGCAACATGATGGTAAAGAAGTACCGTTAGAATGGTACAATCACAACCTTGGAGGCTTCCTGACTGGCTCTCTAGGTCAATAACAATCCTTGATCGACTGCCCAACAATGAACGATGATCAAGAAGTAGACGGTGCCAACCATCGTCTTCAATAGTTTTAGGTTCTTATCCCTGAAACACAACAATTACTTCCTTTCGTACTATAGGGATGTAGATCAAGAGGTCACTCAGGATCTCAATTCAAGGATGCAGGGGTCCTTCTTGAGGACTCCCACTAGCAATCAATGCCTACAAAAATCACGCGATAGTGAACCCCAAACATGATGGGGGTGTTACCTTTGGACATTCATCCCTGGTCCCTCAGACCTGGGCATGCAAGACGAACCACCAGCGACAATGTTCGGTCAATAGGGATCAACTTCTTACCTCTCCCCCCTCTGGAGAAGTCCATAAACCTAACTTGATGGCGAACAACGAATGGGAACATACACCCATTCGTCTTAATTCTACTACCCAACAGACTTGTCTAGCAGAAAACCACCAATCCCACCAGAAAAATCTGGTGGAGTTCTGTGAACAGGCACATACACCTATTTACAAATTATCTACCTATCAGTAGGCTCATCTGACTGCATTTAAAGAAGCCCATGAATCCAATGTGATGACAACTGTTAAATAGGAACATGCACCTGATTACAATCACCAATTCTTCTGTCAGTCTCGTCTGTCAATATTGAAGGATGTTCTTCAACCATTCTTGAAAGAAAATAGCCAGTAGGCACATACACCATCCAACATTCATCTACCCTACCAACAGTCTCGATTGGAATCACCTGGAGAAGTCAGTCGAAAAGCTCCAATGACAAATTGGGAGAAGACTCAACTCTCTTCCCCCATACATGAGTACTTTCAATACCCATTGACAGTAAACTGAGGACATTAGCAGGAATATACACCTACTCCAGATATGGAATGGACATATATTCACGTTCCGGCTGCTGAAGTCACTAAACACATCTTATCAATGGTGAAAGGGGAGACACAAATCTCTACCCATATTCTGGAAGCATGCTAGAATATTACAACAACTACTTCAATAGTACCAGGGGAACATACACATAAATATGT
This sequence comes from Viscum album, assembly GCA_963277665.1. Taxonomy (NCBI): domain Eukaryota; kingdom Viridiplantae; phylum Streptophyta; class Magnoliopsida; order Santalales; family Viscaceae; genus Viscum; species Viscum album. The sequence goes on from OY728125.1 coordinate 921,639, forward strand.
CCCCACAACTAGGCTGACACATTAGCATGCTTTCCCAAAGTAGATACACACCTCTATTCCAGTCCAAGAGGGTCATGGGGCACACTCCCACATATCATACGGACAATAGGATCAGGAACACACACCCTTTCCAATTGGAGGTAATCGGTCCATTTTTTTGACCACTCTAAGGCAGACACATACACCTTCCCATGATAACCACTTCTCCCAACATGTGGCCCCAACTAAATGTAAGAGAGTATCCAAGAAGAAATCTCACCAAACAAAGTTGGAAAATAAAGAGTTAAGTTGCAATTTGGCTCCTCTTAATGCTGGAGTTCTTGAATCCCTCAAACATTTATCTATTAAATCTCAATATCCTACCCTATCATTACCAAATCATGGTAGTAGTAGCATTAATTATGAAGTTCCCTATCAAACACTTCATCATGAAGACTTTCTTCATGAAAATTCGGTCAATCCAGAGAGCCTATCTCCAGATGAGATCCATGACAACCCTCTGTGTGGCTAGAAGACCATGGAGAAAGAGGATTTATCCCTTGTTGTAATCCACCATGGTGGTCTCCCCCTGATGGAATTCACAACGAAGGTTCTCTCCACATTAGTGTTTCACATTGTCAAGATAATTCTATAATTGACAGTTTAGTAATTATAAATCCCTCTTATCTCGAGGAACTTGACAACATAAGGCCAGTCATATCTGATGCCTTATCATTAACAGGTGAAATAATTTCCTAACCATATGATATCTTAAAGGAACAGTCATTATCCGAACCTCCCTTGGGTCATTTATCTTCCAATACAATAGAGTAAAAATGACTGATTCCATTATTTTTAATAAAACAATCGAGAAGCGTCCACTTTGGTCAGACCAAGTGGAGAAACCTCAAGTGAAAGATGATGAAGATATGTTGAACACAAGAAAACAATTGGCTAAAAGAGAAGTACCAGTCATGTTCTAGCCTTTGGAAAATTCTCAATACAAAATTCTGGAATTGATGGTAGAATATTTCATTCCTGACGTCCACCTCAACTTATGGAAGAATCTTCATAATTTTATAACCAAAGTATTACCATATGATGAATATCAAAATAATGTAAAGGTAATAGAAGGGTTCCAATGAAAAATTGAATTGAAATGTCTCTCTATTTACTGATATTAAAAGGTTCAAAAGTAGTAGAGAACCCTTCAGCATATATGCCTCAATGCCTTAAAGAGGCTACACTAGTTAATTTCTGATTCCCCATCTAGTGTTTGTATCAGAGGATAGGGTGCACATGTAGCATTTCATTTCATTGAAATCTAGAATTAGAAAATATAATCAAAAGTGTTCTCATTCAATGTTATTTCCCATGACTAACTACAATCAATGGATTTTGTATGTAATCAAATTTATACTCAAGAACATGCCTCAACTAGCTCTAATTAGAGTCAGGTCCAAAGAAAACAAGTTGTTGAGTTGCTTTTGCATCAAGCATATGAGAATATTCAGTAGGCCTCCTGCTTAGGGGATGTCAGCTGTCAGATAACACAAATGTCTAAAATAGCACAATGATCTTCTGAAATAGGTGATTTGAGTGGTTGTCAGATAATGCACCCAGACAATGTTCAACCCAAAATTCACAAAATCAGAAGAGAATATACATGAATATCAGCCATAGTAGTTCAAGAGCCACCCCAGCTTGTGGAGATGGGGGATTGTTTAATCAATCCTTTGAATTAAATAAACAAAGTTGAAAGGTTTGAAGAAGAATAACAGAAATAGTCCCAACCTACAGGATTGGGGGCTCTTTCACATCTAGAATCTCCTCCTCAACGGAAGTCAGTTTTCTCCCAATTAAGGAAAAAGACACAAAGAGAGCGCACAACTAAACTATCCAACGATTCCCTTTGGGTAACTACCTACCAAACAATCCCTAGGAATTCATCATATAGAAGAACATAATATCATGGAATATATGAAAGGAGATGATCTTACAAAGATACTGATAGAATTCCAACAAAGCATTATGAATCAGTGAATGTTATTAAAAACATTATAGAAGATCCTCCAGAAAATGAGTCTAGTTCAGGGGAATCAGATTATGAAGTTCTTATACATAATACAGTACACACTAAATCAAATGAAAAAGGTGTATGTATCTTAAATTAGAGGCTTACCCAGAATTTGGGTATGCCTTCAAATAACAAACTCCCACCCCTCCAAAAGACATATAACAGGGGAAAGGTAAAAGTCAGATTACATCTCACTTTTCCACTAGAGAAGGTAAATATATTTCACTTGAACAGAGATTCTCACAGCAAGAATAGAAGATGAAATTGTTAAAAATACTCAATATAGAGTTACTTCTAAGAAGTATTTCTGCTAGAAATAATCCCCAGGTAGATCCTCAACTTGCACATCCTATAATATCTCCTTAACAAAGAGTATTTTTGGTAACTACAGATGCAGATAATGAATTACCTCTATTGGGTATACATCCAGGATATGTTCAAACACATCCTTATAATACTGTTCCTATAAGTTATCCATGAAAAATACCACCAGTGGTTTTACCAGTCGTTTCTCCAGTTCAATCTCTATCCTTTGTACCTATACAGGTCCTAGATCATCCAGATATTCCCCAAGTGCTTATGAACACAATTGAGGAATTAAAAACTCAATTGGACTCCATGAAAGAATAGTGTGTACCAGTTCATCCGGAAAAGAAATCTTACCCCGAATGGGTGGATTAGATCCCTCCCCCACAAAATTTTTTGAATACCATATTCCCAATATTTAATGACTCAGGAGATCCAGAGCAACACTTATTACATTTAGTTTCTTGTTGTGATCCCATGATGGGGATGCCTCAACAACAATAAGCATTAAATATTTGGTTTTTTATGTAGTCATTACAATGACCAACTTTTGTATGGTATATAAGTTTGAAATCTCGATCAATTAATGGATGGTAAGATATCTGTTAGAAATTCCTTCCTCAATTCAGCTCAAAGCTGCCAAAGAAAATAGTTTTTGATGATAAAAATTGTAAACAATGGGAGAATGAAAGAGTTTAAAACTTCATTGCTCGATGGAAAGGATTAACGTATTCTTTAAATCTGGCAATCCCTTGGGAAGAGTTGCTGCTAATTTGTGTGGAAAATCTATGTGATGAGTTATGCATACCACTGATCCCTATGAAATACACAGAAGGGTTTTGAGACCATGATTCAATTGCTCAAAAGATAGATAATTCCATTATGGAAACTAAACCTAAAACTCATGTAATTACATCAGCTATGAAAAGGAAAATAGGAAAGTAGATGCTGCTATAGTTACACTCAAGTAAGAACATATACCTGCTTCCACTTCAAAACCTTCATCATATCAAAGGGCTCTGCCTCCCGAGAATTAATAGCAATGACCGACTCATCAATATGATCAAATAGATCAAAGGTGGAAACCATTTGAGGATTTAATGTACAATGTTTATTCTTTCTAGAATGAACAAGTTCCCAGTTACTTCATCTCAGCTCTGGAAAACAAATTGGTTCAGTTTCCAAGGCCAAAGAAACCAAACAAAGAAGGAGATGAAGATCTTCCAAATTATTGTCTCTTTCAGCAGATGTTGGGGCATCCCATTCAAGAGTGTTTTGTTTTCAAGGAACTCCTGCAAAAAATGGTAGAATATGGACAAGTGAAATTGAAAAGTTTGTCAGCTCAAGTAGTATGTGTTACTGTTACTGATTCATAGGAAGAAGGTGAATGATAGAAATCAAAAGTAAAAATGTGTAGAAATATGATGATTGGATAATCAGGAAAAAGATCAACCAAAGTCATGACATTCTACGAACACAATTGAAACAACTAATTGTGTCTTATGATACTCCTGTGACAGCAAAACCACCTTCATAAAAAGATCAGTCCTATAAAATTCAATCCTCAAATAAGTGACGTGATCATAAGGGGAAAAAGGCAGTGAGAAGAAGATGAGATCTTATTAAGGACAAAGTTTTCTTTGACTCTGGTAGATTTCATGCAATCTATTTCGAATGTATGGGCATCTCCCTTCCAATGACACAACCAAAACTGGCATGTTAGGTATAATCTTCATCAGATAAATAATTCATCTTTGGTTCCATCAACGTTATCCACTTAACGGGTCTCTATGCCAATGGTGATTCTGGTTATAATGAGTTCGAGTTCCTTGTATCTAACTAGGGAGCCAGTGGAAGAGTCCAAGGTTGAGGATATAGGGGAAGATGTGAGTATTCTAAATGCCACTATTTTAACTCTACCCCTTCTTGAACCGTATATGTTGCGGAAACTCATGGGAGAGCCCTTCAGCGGGCTCAACAAGAACAAGGAGATTCTTCCACACATGATAGATTTGGTCCTGACATGATTATTTTGGAGGACTAATTAGAGGTTACACCATATTCCTCTGTGAAAATATATAGACCTATTCAGTCCAATCTACCAAATCTAGGATTATTTTTATCTTTTGCTTCAACATAGGGTATATCCACATCAGGGGCATAAACTGCCAAGGAACCTGAAAACCCGTATCTCCATGTTGGGAAACGTTGACATCTAGATCAAAAGTATGATTTCTTGAAATAGATATCCCAAGTACCAGACAAGTTTTGAATTTTTTGATGACTTGAATCTATCAATAGATATTCAAGAATCACTTATTTAGGCTTTTTCAAGCCCTCAAGAGTTTGAAACTGAAGTTGCTGCTGCTGGGGTTTATCGTGTAGAGAATGATCCAACAGAATGTCATGCCATTATATCTTTTATGGATGAATATGAATATGATGTTTTACATGGACATATCAGGCCCTTATATCTATTTGGTAGGGTTAATGACATAGATATCTAATGATCCTTCATTGATAATGTCTCATGAGTCAACCTCATCTTTATTCGTACACTTCATCTATTGGGCCTCACTGAATATGACTTATCTCCTTCTACTTTAATTTTGAGAGGATATGAAAAAATGAGTAAGATCCTCTAGGTTAGATTACACTCAGAACACAGTTTGAGGATCTTGTTTTTAATTCATATTTCATGGTTGTTTGTCCGGACACAGCCTTCAACATTCTTCTTGGAAGGACTTGGATACATCAACATGTGGCCATACCTTTGTCATACCACCAATTCCTCAAATAATGTTTCAATATTAAAATAGGGACATTGTATGGTGATAAGGATCTTTTCAAAATATGTGAATCTCAATACATTGAGGAAGAGTTTTATCACATGACAAGAACAAAGTCCATGGCAAATGAGGTAACCAGAATCAATGCTCCGAATGGCCTAGAAAAGATCCCAGAAAACCCATTCATACATTTGAGTAAATATTATGTGTTACCAATCAATCAAATTGAAAGGGAAAACCCAAATCAAATAATTCATCCAGTAACTTTGATAATGTTAATTGCGGAAATCAAGCGTGACAGATTGAGGGAAATTGTTGATTTACCAAGCAGTGGTGAAAGCTTAAATGGAGATGTCTTCATTTCATCCACTGAACTTTAACAAGACTTTTCTTTACTAATAATATTAGAATAAGTTGTAGAAATTATAGATGAAGACAAGGATGTTTATTCTCAATCCATCATATCCTCTTTATTACCCCATGAAGACCCTTTATCATCAGTAGGGTCAGAAATGGGGCCTTCTTCTTCAGGATGTTCAAATACTAACTCCTCCACAAACTCTGGAAGTTTTTCTTCATCATCTAATATGAAAGTAGAAATATAATAAGTAACACATAATGAAGATAAGAGGAATATTTCATGGATACTCCTCTAGCATTTGAGGAAGGTTTCTCTACCACTGTGAATGAGCTCAGAGAAATAAATCTGGGTACAGAAGAAGATCCATGCCCCACTTTAATTAGTGCGGCCATGAATCTAGAAGAGAAAGAAGCGTATACTTCATTTCTAAAGAAACATCAAGATATATTTTCTTGGAATTATATATAAATTCTAGGACTTAATCTCGATGTATCTACTGATCATTTGGGTTTTTCAAAAGAATATCGAGGACTCAAGCATGAATCAAGAAGAACACACCCAACTCATGCCTCTAAAATTGAAGCTGAAGTGGATAAGATTATAAAGGATAAATTTTTATAGAGTTTAAAAAACCCAAATGGATAGAAAAAATTATCCTAGTGAAAAATAAGAATGGGAAAATAAGAGTTTTCATTGATTTCTGAGATCTTAACTGGAATTTCCCTAAAGATGACTTTCCAGTTCCAATCACAGAGCTTTTAATTGATGAAACAGCTAGCTATAAAGCTCTTTCCTTTAGAGATGGATACTATGGATATAATAAAATCCACATAGACCCATAGGATGAAGAATATACATCCTTCAGATCCCCTCAAGGTTTGTTTTTTCTATCGGGTAATGCCCTTTGTCTTAAATAATGCAGGTGCAACGTATCAAAATTACAAGCACCATATCTTCAAACCCTTCATAGAGAAATTTTTCAAATGTAATGTGGATGATTTGATGGTTAAATAAAAACAACGTTCTGATCACTTGGATGATCTGGAGACCATATTAAATAAACATTGCCAACACAATTTGAAGATAAACCCCTAAAAATGTGCTTTCAGGGTAACGTCAGGGAAGTTCATCGGCTTCGTTGTACACCATTGTGGTATTCAAGTTGATCCTAAGAAAAACAAAATCATTGGCATATTACATCCTTGAAATTTTAACAAATTAAGAGGACTCCAAGGACACATGGCCTATATTCGAAGCTTTATCGCCAATTTGGTAGGAAATTGTTTTCCCTTCACCAGATTAATGAAGAAGGGATTCACCTATCAATGGAATAAAGACTACCAAGAAGCATTTAATACCCTTAAGAAATATATCTTGAGTCCACTGGTATTAATGACACTTATTGAAGGAAGACCACTTATTCTCTAAGTGAAATCTTTAAAGTGATCACTGGGTTCCTTCCTTTCCCAGAAGAATGATATTGGGAATAAAAACAGCCTTTATTATCTCTGTCGAACTATGATTGATGCAGAAACATGGTATTCATGTATTGAAAAGTGCTTCCTAGAATTAATCTTTGCAGTTCAGAAATTGAGACACTACCTGCAACATCATGAGGTCTAATTGGTTTTTTGCAATAACCCGCTCCAATTTAGCCTTAGTCGTCCTATGCATACCGGGCATTTGGAATGGTGGGTAGTTATTTTGCAACTGTTTGATATCCAGTTTGTGCCTTAGAAGGAAATAAAGGTCTAAGATTTGGCCGAATTCCTTATTAAACACCCATATATGAAAGATACATCATTAAATACTAAACTTCTTGATGAATTGGTCTTGTCTATTCAAGATAATCTCCAAACATGGGAAATATACTTTGATGGTTCCTCCATAAGTTCAACAGGGAAGAGAATGTAAAATCCTAAACTCAATAAAGTTGGGTCATTAATTGTACTTATCTTCCCATAAAAGGTAGTGTTGCCTTATTCCTTTCTATTTTTGGAAGGTGGAACAAACAATGAGGTAGAAGATCAAGCTATCATAGTAGGAATGGAATTGGCACTTCAGGTATAAGTGAACCACCAGAATGTGAAAGGTGATTCAGAGTTGGTAATAAAAAAATAAATGGGGATTATTCCATCAGAAATGAATAATTAATCCCTTTGTGTGATCACGTTATAGGGTTAATGGATGAATTTCCCTCAGAGATGACATTTTCTTGTGTCCTACGATCACAAAATGCCCAATATGATGCACTTTCTAATGCAGCTACAACCTTGGCAGATCCAAATCAGGATTAGATAGTCATAAGTATATCCCATCATTGTGTGGTCTCACCTTTCATTCGAACTAGAATGGAGGAAATTAATGAAGTTATCTCTATTTATTATCCATATGTTCATACCACAGGATAGAGAACACCCATCATGGAATACCTTCAAAATGGAGTACTTCCACCAGATAGGGATGAAAAAGAACAGATCCGACAATGAGCGGCCAATTTTACTCTGTATGGTAGTCCAAATCACCTGAATATCCTTTACAAATGAGTCTCTTATGGGACCCTTTTCAGGTGTATTGATGGAGAAGAAACTGAAACTGTCATGAAAGAAGTAAATTCAGGAGCTTGTGGTGCTCACCAGTCAGGGCATAGAATTTCTAATAAAATCTGAAGGCTTGGATACTTCTGGACATCAATGATGCTGTATTGCACAAATTTCACCAAGAAATGTCATCCCTGCCAAGTGCATGTCAACTTCATTCATCAACCCTCGGAGTTACTACATACAGCTAAATAATCCTGTCCATTTTCCATATGGGTAATGGATGTAGTAAGACATTATCCTCCAGATATGGCTTAACATTTCATGTATATCCTTATTGCTACTGACTTATTCTCCAAATGGGTTGATTCAATACCTCTCCAAGAATTCTAATCCAAAATAATTGTTAGTTTTGTAAAACATAACATCATCACCAAATTTAGTGTCCCTCATAACATATTGGCGGACAATGGCACCAATTTCTATTCTGTTGAGGTAATGAAGTTATATCAGGAGCACAATATCAAATCCAACCATTCATATCACTATCATGTAGCATCCAATGGACATATAGAGGCCTTCAATAAGACCCTATAAAATATAATATAGAAGATGGTGGATAAAGATAAGAAATATTGGCCTGATAAAATTTTGCATGCTTTATGGGATTATTAGACTACTAACCTTACTGCCACCCAAGAAACACCTTATTTATTGGTGTACAAAACATAAGTAGTTTTCCAATTGAAATTCAATTTCCTTCACCCAGAGTTGCAATCTTTTATCATTTTCCTACAAATAAGAAGTCTCAAAAACAATTTAATGAGATGGAATGATTAGATGTGAAAAGACTGCATACTTTGCATCATTTAGAAGTCTATCAGAATAGAATAGCATGAACCTTTAACAAGAAATTTACCCTCCATTAATTTCTTCAAGGATAATTGGTATTGGTCCTCAGGACTCCAATGATAATAGGAAAGAAACCTCCAAATCATGAGCTAAAAAGTGAAGGATCTTATTCCATATATATGTTCTACTCGAATGGAGGTTATTCTTTAATCTTAATGGATGGAGAGCTTATTACAACTCCAACCAATGAAATATTCTTGAAGAAATACTTTATGTAAGTGCACACATCATCCTAGCTGCAAGACTCTAAACTGCATAACACATAGCCTTAGTCGCAAGTTGTTAAACTACATAAAAACCGTAACCATCCATACTATATGACAATAAAATGTGTAGCGTCTTTGTCCTTGATGCATGATGTTAAAATACATGACAACATTTTTCCTTGTTACATGACATTAAAATGTATGGCTAATGTCTTCTCTACTTAACGTTAGGAGCTTCCATATGCAAGCCTCATTGATATCATTGCTACTCCTTAGTAGCACATGAGTCCTTTTCTTCCCTATATCTGAAACAGATCTGTATAGGGACCTTATTTAACGAACTATGTATGACATGATTCTCATCTATATGAGATACGTAGAGATGCCCATATCTCCAATCATGGGCCTAACCATGATATAACCCCCCCTTTTTCCTTATATAAGAATCAAACCAGCATAGGGAATGTTTAAAGAACTATGTATGACCTATTCTTTCCTCTAGAAAGACATGTAGTGACACTTGGGTTTTATCCCTTAGTCCAGTTACAATATGTCTTTCTTTTCACATCAGTTCATCTTCATCCTTACCGAGTGACATTAAACTGCATGGAAATCTAATAACTACAATTGGATTGATTCTTACCTCCAATAAGATACGTAGTGAACCCGGGTCCTATGCCTTGGATTAGCCATCACTTAATCATAATACCCCTATTATTCACTTGTGTCACCTTTTATGTTATAGAAGAAACCCTTACTTCTCCTTATTTATCACACCGAGCATAGCTCACATGGGCTTATGAATTGGGTAAAATATATTCTCTGTATAAATAAGGTGTCTCGATTTCTTATGGGTTTATCAATGTCCTCACTACATGACTTAAAGCTGTACAGTACAATGTCCTCACCGCATGACTTAAAACTGCACAGTACAATGCCCTCACTGCATGACTTAAAACTACACAACCTAATATTGATTCAATGGAAACAAAAAAGTCTCCATTTTTACATATGAATCAGATCTATGTAAAGGAATTAAAACTCATGGCCAATATTGATTCAAATATTTATCATTTGCATTGAGCATAAACCCCCTTCCATATTCCACACTCTTAATCTTGAATATTTTTAGATCTTCATAATCTTTGTTACAGTTTCTGGTGACAAAGTCTCTAATATATGTGAAATCTTTTGCTTGACTATGCAGTACATGTCCTTAGGTGGCCATGCATAAGTTGCCTATATAACAGGCCTATCAGTAAAAAGATGCAACTACTTGACTATGCAGTATAGTTCCTAGTTAGCCCTGCATAATACAGCCCCCATAACAGGTTTGTCAAATGATGGTAATTTCATTTTTGGTTATAGTGTCCCTATCCCCTTCAAACTTTGATGACAATATACAAGAATATTTATTTTAAAATAGTCATTCATATATATTTGTCCAATTATATTTCTCTCAATATAAAAGTCTTCAAGACCATGGTTTACACATCTCTCTCCCCATGTGTTCAAATTAATATGAAATAACATTAGATCACGTGACCCTATATCATATATTGTTTCCATTTCTGGTCCTAGTCGTATGACCTAAAACTATAGACACCATAACTCCTATGTTTGGGTCAGACCTTCATAGAAATCCTATTATTTTGATTCTTCGGAAATCATGATTTGAGATTCCCTCTCAATATTCTAGTACATTTCCTCATGAACCAAACTCTATGCTTTGGTAAATCTGAATCTCCATAAACTTTCTTCGACTTTTAGTAATAAAATGTCAAACTTTTGAGAGCTCTTTTTCTTGACTATGCAGTATGTTCCCTTAGGTGGACTTACATAAGTTACCTATATAAGAGGTCTGTCAGTTAAAAGATGCCACTATTTGGCTATGCAGCATATTCCCCAGTTAGCCCAACATAATACAGCCCCTATAAGGGGTTTTTCAAATAATGGTAACCTAGTTCTTGGAAAAGACATACTCTAATGCTTTTAGCCCTTTTTCCATATCATTACTCAATTCTAGAAGTTCCCAAATCATAGTTTACAATTTTTCCTTCCATACATAAATATGGTAGTATGTTCCAATCAAATTATCAAAAAATCGGGAGAGTCTCATACCTTTGGTCAAAGCTAAAGACCTTAAATTAAAGCAAGACAATGTCCTCACTACATGACTTAAAACTGCACAGTACAATGTTCTCACTGCATGACTTAAAACTGTACAGTTTTATATCATAAATTCCTCTTTCTGATAAATTTTATCCATTCCTTATACACCAAATTTGTATAGAAATGCTTTTCCTATTCATGAAATATGTCTGCACAGATAACCCTTTATTCTCAAAATTCCTTTCCTTGGATAAACCACCCACTATGGTCTTGAGTAACCCAAATCTTATTTTCCCTTGTCTCTCAACAGTAAAATGTTAAATTCTTAAGAGCTCTTTTAATTGACTATGCAGTACGTGCCCTCAGGTGGCCTTGCATAAGTTTCTTACATAACAGGCCTATTTGTTAAAATATTCCACTATTTGGCTATGTAGTATATTCCCTAGTTGGCCCTGCATAATACATCCCCCATAACGGGTTTGTCAAATAATGGTAACTTTGTTCTTGGAAAAAAATAAATGTATGTTTATACGAGTTTTATATTTGGTGACAATAAAAAAAATGGCACAAGATTTCCCTTGGAAATATTTAAAGAATATTAGAGCAATTCTTAGCCACTGAGTCTTATTTGGGATCTAATTTGTAAAATTTATTGTTAAAGCTGTTTGACCTTAAACACTATCCCTTTATAATCTGACATGCATGACTTTAAACTGCCAACAACAAGAGACGTGGCACTCACCAAACCAGGAACCCAAAATGGGAACTCCAAACAAAAGTTGAGTCCCGGCTCACTAAACTTACATTTTTGTATGGTTTAGGTAATATTGAGCAATAAATGGTCAAAATATATAAAGGTTGTGGGGTTTTTTTATATAACCCTAGTAAAAATAAAATTATGCTTGCTAGGACCCATGGCTTGGGAAAAAATTAGAGCATCCTTCCAAACATGACATAGCACCAAATCTAACCAAATGATGTTGGAATGCGTCAAAGTTCCCTACTTTTACCTTAGAAAAAGATTCTTTTCTTTATGAATGAATCAAATTCTATGGGGGTGGGGGGTTGTAGACACCATGAAATGTATTCCATGCACTTTTCCACCAAATTTCCTCAAATGGGATTGAAAAGTTTATGGTCCGACTCTGCATTTTTCATCGGGGTTAGTGACGGTAACGAAGGTGCCGACCTGAAGGGATGAGACCGCAGCCCGACAATGATCTGAAGTAGGGGTGTGGGGGAACAACCCCCGTGGTATAGATCAATAAATTTGTCTAAGCCCTAAAAGTGACACCCAAGGTACCTACGCGCAAATACTTGCATGCTACCATGTTGTAGCTGAATGAAGAAATGATTTTGGATAAGTCCTCAAAGCGGCGCCCTAGTAAGGCCAAATCACTGGCGGCACACAAGTCAATTTGGGTGCCACCCATCTGGCACGCAGCCACTTGCAAGCCACAATGTTGGCACACAACCCACATGAACTCCCAATCTCCTTTCGCCCAGGGTCCTATTTTTCCTATAAATAGACCCTTGGGGCCCTCATTTGTACAGACAAATTTCCCTGAAGCCCAATTGCTGGTTTGGTTGCCTTAGGGCTTTGCCAAAGTATTCCGAAAATTTCATGGTAGTTCTTTAACACATAGAGAATAGGATTTGAAGAAGGATAATAGGACTTAATTCGTTTTAGTGTTTTAAATCCATAACACTTGTGTGCCTAAAGCGCCCAACCTCCCTAAATCAAAAATACTTGTGCGCAACATATTCATCTCATAGGAACTTGAGCTCCCCACTTCTAGGATCACCTGTGAATACTCTTGAAGGCTTGATCCAAGTATTTTCCACGTATTAACACCCATTTTTTTATCTCTTAATTGAATATCAGGTTTCCCAAGCCTACTTTCATGCCCATTCTTGAGTGCCATTACCTACATGGGTTCCCCTATTTCATTCACCTATTCTCTTCAGTCTACAAGCCATTAAGCCCTCCTCAAATCCATTCATGGAGATTATTCTTCTTCATTGTATCCCTTTTATGAAAGGGATTCTATTGATACCCCCACCAAAACCTCATGACTTATCAAAAAATTATGAAAGGCACATATGTGTGTCTTTTATTTGGGTTTGTATATCCATAGTCAGAGGATTACCACAATTTTTTTCACAATGAGATTAGGATTCATGGAGTGTCTGTGGGTTTGTATATCCACAGTCACATGGACCATTCTCCCAAGAACAGTGTTGGGGAGTTATCAGTTTAGAGGATTGGGGTTTGGGTCCTGAACTCTCCCTTCTCAAAGACCCAGAACCACAAGTCTCTGGTAGGGAAGGTACGGTTCACAATTTCTTTCCCATTCAATCAAAGGATAAGTCTCCCTCCCCTACCAGGATCAATTTTAGGGAAACCATCCTAGTGTAAGCCCCTAAACGTTCAAGTATGAGGTTGCAGTCTTTCTCCTCTCCACTTCCTTCACCTTCACTCCTTCCTTTCATTATACCCTTTTCCAATGTAAAGAGAACATAGGGAGGGCTTGTCGCCTCACCCTCTTCCCGGGTCGCCTCGCCCTCGTCCATTGTTGCTACCGTAGGCATGCCCTCTTCCCCCAGTGGTAGATGAAAAGTGTGAGTACCTTTGTTGAATATTTGGAATCCTCTTGTTTCTTACACTAATCATGGATTACGTGGGCTTATAGATTTTTCATGATCACAATATTTTTAAAATCTAATGAACTAAGAGAACTCTGATTCGCACCATAATTGGGATATGTAGGAAGCCTTATCAGGGCCTGAGCTCACTGGATAACCTATTTGAGAGTCCAACCCTAATTCCTTTAATCTAGGCATCCTCCTTGGGATTAATCCCCAAATTAAATGCCCAAATTATCAGGGCATCCTTTTCAGGATGTAAGTCCAAACTCATTTCTCTAAAAGGAAGATAATCTCCTATGAGACTTGTTGAACTACATGGTATTTGATTCCCATCCACATGGGATACGTAGGAAGCCTCATTGAGGTTCAAACACAACACTTAAAATTAACCCTATTCTCCTTAGGCCATATTCCCAATAGGGTCTAATCTTACTTGGAAACCCATATTCTTTCCATGTTCCTTGGGATGCTTAAACATAAGCCCCACACCAAAAATTGACTAAGTAAATTTTTATTATATGTCCTTACCACATGACATTAAACTATATGGTTAGGTCCTTATCACATGACCTTAAAAGGTATGATGTGTCCCATTAATCAGCACTGAACTATGAGGGTTCTGATTCCTTTCACATCGATACGTAGGTAGCCCATTTTATGGGCATGATCCCAAGATCAAACCAAACCTTTGTCTCCCTAGATGAAAATAAATTCTAGAGTTCCCCATTGAGTGGATTAAAAACTAGTATCATCATAAATATGATTAAAAGAATCTCTCTAAGTAGTATATGAGAGGATACCATTGATGGAGAACCTCTAATACATATGGATATCTCCATTAATGAAGAACATTGAATACATATGGTTGATTCTAAATTTTACACATATTAATAAGTGGTTGAAAATTATAATGTAAAATTATGTTATACTTGGTAAATTAATAATGATTCATGAAAATATCTTAAATTTATAAAGAGAGTCCCATAGTAGAAAATAATTCCCCCCCCCAAAGGGTTTGATGAGTCCAAACTCCCATCCTCTCAACCAATTCACATTCCTAAGTATCATAAATTTCAAACATAACGAATTCCTACCTTTGGAAAGAAGGTCCCTTTTGGATAAAGAATTGTTGGGCATTTCTAGTTCCATGAATAAATCTAATGGAAACTGCCTAGAATAGTGATTCTTAAAACTAGATCACATGTTTCCTTGATCTACAAAACAATTATACCATGGTAAGAGACCATGAATCATATTTCCTTCGAGAGTGATTGGGTGTGCATCATGTGGATATCCCTCAACACATTTACTAGCCTGCCTACACAGGCTTCTTTAGATTCCATTTTTCCTTACCAATGGCTATATGGAATAGTAATATTTGGTCCATAATTGAAGGCATGGTCTTTGATTATTATTGAAAGCCACTGGTGAATTTGGAAGGTGAGGAATAATTCACATCATGAGGGAACCCACAACATGAAAACAACTCTTTTCAATAAACATCTTACTAGTTGATCTTGTTCAGCTTCTCCTCAACTGGTGGAAAGATAATCCCTAAGACAGTCCTTGGAAGGGAGATCCACTCATGTCATGGGATTCAGTGCCAATCAAGTATGGTGGCTCTACTTGTTCCCTTGTAGAGAAGGAATCAATCTCGATACAGATGGGTCATGTATTTGGGGTACTATGTGGGGAGGAGGATTGATCTGTGGCCCTTATAGTTCTATTATTCTTGTGTTCAATTCCTACATTGGAATTGGGGACTCTCTTTAAGCCGAGGCCAATGCTCTGCTCACTAGTATTCTCATGTGTGGATAGGAAAATATTAATCTTTCAGTAGTATAAATGGAATAATCCACAATTCATAACTCCTTTCTCAAGTCCGGATATGACCCATGCTCTATAACAAAACACATTCTTAAATACAAAGGTTTGATCCATTCTCACATGGATTTTCTTCACACCAAGCATAATGGAAACCAATTTGATGACTTTATCACATCACCAGTAACACAAATGTATGTTTTATTCATTTCTCTATCCTTAGATCCTTTTTTGACCCCATTAGTTCTTTGTGTCTCCTATTTTATTTTTCATTGTACTTTTTTTCCTTTTCCATAAAAAATATTTACTTTTGGTAGAAATTATGGTCAAGATTATGCAATTACCATAGATTAAGTGGAATTATTAATGTGTTTTATTTTGTATTCAAAGTCATCGTGTGGTTTATCTATAGATATTAAACTTTGAGGTGGCCTCTACTCTGGGAAAAGGTCATGTCATTTCCTATTCTCTCAGCGGGAAAATTTCAGTGACATAAGAGCTTGGAGAGTGGCCTTTTTGGGAGGAATGGCATCTGGTGAGTTTGATAGATGAGTGGCCACTGGATGCATCTTCACATCATGATGTTTTTACATGTGTACCTTTTTTATCACACCTTCTTTAGTAGACTGGGTAAAGGCTATACTGAAGTCACATCATGAGTGCATTGTGATGTAGGAGTGCTTAGAAAGGGGTGATTCAATACGAGGGTGGTCCTTACATGATGAAAACAAGATCAACATTCATGGGTGAATTGTGGTACCAACTTCTTTGAGGGAGGAGATTTTGAGATAATCCCATGTTTTGAAATAGTTCATGCATCTAGGATCAATGAAGATATAACATGATATCCAACATTGGTTTTGGTGTCCATGTATAGAGAGGAACATCTCCAGTTTGTTTCATGTTACCTTACCTATAAGAGGTTAAAGGTCATGTATCAGTGTCTTGGTGGTTTTATTTTGTCACTTTTAGTGCCTATGAAAAAATTGGATGAAGTGATTATGGGATTCCGGAAGGGTTTACCCAGAATATTGAGGAGATTTGGAGTTGTTTAGGTGATAGTTTATTGGAAAATGGATGTGTCCCATTACTTGTTAATCCAACAATACATTTTAGTGGATGAGTTGGGAAAGATATATTTATGGTAGAGTTTATGCATTCATGGAGTTAATTTCAGAATCATTTCAGAAAAAATGATTTGGGTACCTAGTAGAAACTGAGTATAGTGTATCATCTGTAGAATGATGGATATTCAGAGACGAATATTTAGATATTAGAGGATACATTGAGGGAATGTTTTTTGGACTCTTCTTGATCTTAGGATAATCACATAGCCTTGGTTGAGTTTTAATAAAATAAATGCCTCTATGATTCAATTCATATGGCACTTTTTAGGCTCTTTATGGATGTCCATGCCACTAAATTCTATATTTTCATGACACTAGTGAAGCTATAGTTGTGGGTTCAAGCTTGATATAAGAGACCTCTAAGAGATTACATTTGATATGGAAGTAGTTAATTAACTCTTAGTGTATAAATAGATCATATACCAACCAGATGAGAATAAATTTAGAGTTCTTTATGGGTGAACAAGTTTTCTTGTGGGCAACTCCCCGATTAGGGCATCGACCATAACAGAAGTAAGGAAAAATAACATCAAGATTTGTTGGTTTATTCGATATTACAGAGCATATTGAGATAGGGGCCTACTGTTTGGATCTTCCTTCATGGCATTGAGGTCTACATCATGTTTTTCACGTGTCACAACTTTGGAGGTACATGTATGATCATACACATATGATCAACAGTGAGAAAATTGATTTTGAGAATGATGCATCATTCAATGAGTGTCTGATGTGTACCATTGAACGAAGTGAGAAAGTGTTGCGAGTGAAGATGATGCCACTTATCAGAGTTATATGGTAGCACAATCAATTTCAAAAGGATGCATGGGAGTGTGAATATGATTTTTTGGTTTTTTATTAATCTATTCAACCAAGACAACTAGAGACAACTCTTGGGCATGATAAGCTGTTAGAGATGGAGAATTTTAACATCATCAACTTTCAAGAAATATTTTGTTTTAATGTTACAATGTATATTATCTTTTTTTTCTTCCTTTGAGATTTTTCTTATGGGTAAAAGGGTATCAAATTTAGTTTTTTAGAGGATGAATTATTAGTGGGTTTCATGGTGGCTGGAACAAGGACACCTGCAAGCTGGTAGGGTGTACTAACCAGCTGGTGGTGCTAGACATGGGACCTATAATTCTGTATATCCCACCGGATAGTTAGCAGTGTGTATCCTCTCATCTTGGGTGATTGAATTCTAGATTAATCTATTGGAATATATCAAGGTGTGATCTATTCATTGTAATATTAATTATCCTTCTTTATCTGGGATTGATCATGGTTCCAAGACATATTGGATCGATCTATGAATACCCACCTGGATATAATAGTTAATTCATGGTGGATTGATAGATCAGTATGGGATTATGAGAATAAGTGACCTCTCCTTGAACGGACCTAGATCATCCGTCAGCGGTGAATATCTTTGGGTAAGTTAATGTGGGTTACACCTCTTGGAATGATATATTTCATGATATATTGTGTCCTACTTGTGTATTACTTCATATCATGTGAAATATTTATTATGATATATTGTGCCTTACATAGTTGATGGAAACTTTATTTTAGTGTTCAAGTTAATAGGTGGCCTTCATGGACTTATTATTCGACCTCTTATAGGTGAATCTTGGATTACATGATTCATATATTGTGGCACTAGATATAGGATGGAAATAATCAAATCTTGGCATTTGATTATCCCATGGGGGTAAAATTCCATACACTATTAGAAGAGGGTACATATATCAACATGATGTACTGATGGGAACATCATTGAGCATGTGTATAGTTCCATTTATTTGGGTGTTTCAAGAATGTGTTTCATTAGAGGAAAGTATGAACCAATGAGTCGTGGGTGTGAATTTACCTTAAAGGTGGATTTTGAGTTCTTCCTTAAAGGTAGAAAGTTTATTTTCCTTAAATTTATTTGATTCACATATCATGAATTATGTCATGTGATGACCACTTATGACATTCTTATGGCATGGAGCTGAAGCGGGTAGGGTTGGGTTTTGCGGTATATTAGTTAGTGAATGATTTCTCAGTATATTATTGGTTGTATTCTTGTATTCAAATTTACCTTTCCATCATGAAATGCACCTCAATATACATGTTCACTTGTGTTAAGGATGAATTGGTGGTGTCATGCTGGGTTTATACTCACACCATGGATGAGCATCTTGGTGCACGTACAGACTTTATGATTAGGGGTCTAGAGAAGGGAAAGGGTTAAGCGACATATTACCTATGATCTTGGATTTTTGATATGGATGCAATACTGGAAAAAACTCTGTAATTATACCATAATATATTTTAAATATTTATTTCTAATTTTTTTTCTTATACTTATTGACCTGCACAATGGGGGTCCATCTAGTTTGATATTGTATGACCTGACATGAAATATGTTTTAACATCTCATTTATGTTATTTTTTGTTATAATGTTTAGTTATATGATGTATATTTTATTATATTCTAGTGTATGGATATGCTTACTAAGGTTATAGTCTCTAAACAATATCTCTAGACCCTTTTTGTTAGTCAACAGCCTCTTGCATATGAGAAGGCTCACATGAGTTATTATAGAAATTTGTCTTAGACTTGTTGATTCAGGTCGGGGTGTTTCAATGTCTGTCATAGGATTTATCAAGGGTACCTTATTACGTAATCATTATGATGTTATATTTTCTTTAATCATAACTAGTAGTTACCAATAAAATCCTAGTGAGAATCACTAGATTATGTTCATGAACATCCTTAAATATTTAAGAAGAGGTAAAGAAGTATTCTTAGTCTATGTAGGAAAATATGAAGTCATTGTAAGGGGTTAAACTTTCTGGATTTTGTGGGGATCTAATAACACTTATTAGAGTTAACATAAGAGATTTAGAAAACAAAATTAGGATCATTGTGCAAGAATAAATAAAACCATGCAAATTCTAGAAATAAAGAACTATATAAAAAAGAGTGTGTTCTTTACACTAATGATTACGATAATAACAATATTCATTATATATAGTTGATTAAGATCACCAAGAGTGGTATAAAAACGTTTTCCCACATATTGAGGTCTCCATGGGCTGCTGGATCACTCAATGTTTGGGTGGAATCCATCTTCACACCATGTAATACTAGTTATTAACTAGGTAAAGGTATAAGATGAAGAGATCTTTGAGTTATAAAGAGATTCAGCTAAGAATGAATGAATAGTAACATCACTATCATATGAAAGTGGGATAATTTATAGGAACCTTGAGGATACTCCTCAATAATTCATACATTTACTGAGGTGTTATAATACATGGGTTAATTTATCAGATACTTCATGAATCTCAAGCATGAATGTATCTAAATATCAAGCATTACATATTTTGCAATAAATCTTTATTTATGATATTCTATATGGAAGATTCCTAAATAATAACCATTATCATTTGAATTCCATAAGAAATAATAGGCATTGACATTTCCTAATGATATGGGAAATCCATACTTTATGACATACATGGAAATAACATGTTGGACATTATTTTACAATATCCCCATGTTATAGAACATGACTATAAAAATTTCATCACATGAAAAAGGATTTAAGGGATATCAACTCCTTAAATATCCCTATTGCACTAAATCCTGAAAGAATTTATGTCATTTCACCTTATATTCTATCATATATATTAACTTGTTAAATCATATCCAAAATAATTTTGGATATCATCCAAATAACTTTTGTAAATATATCATCAAATTCATTCTGTACCACATAATATTTAATAACTTTCTAGTACCAATCCAAAACTCTTTTGGATTTAACTATAAGGTACTTTTATAGAATCTCTCTGAGTCAAACTCAATCCAAATTCTATAAAAAATATAGTGTGACCCGAAGAACCTTTGTATCACTAAAATAATATGAATCCATGGATCTATAAATTTAATCAAGGATAAGTATACAAAAAAACATCAGTGATATTCAAGCAACAAATGGATTTGGCATGATCTCTATAAAAAATGCATCTTTATACCTATATTCACCAGTCACATAACATGTTAGCATTCACTCTGATACATTCTTTTTCTCTAGGACATTAAGTGGTCATGGGACACTGAGTATGTTAGTTTTATATATCCTACTCACATGTTCTTGATTCTTTGAGAATAGACTAACCAAGTCGATGAATATATCACATTTCATTCACCTTTATATATAATCATCTTAAATTACACTCATAATAATAGATAATAAAATTATATATAATATCTAGGTGTGGTTGCACACTCCTAGGTCTATCTCAATCTAGGGACCAAATATAATATTCTTAATATGTGAGGAAAAAATTCCATCTTGGTTGAGCTCCATCCAAAGATGTTATCAACACCATACCCAACCACCCCTTGATTAAAAGAGCCTCAAGTTGCGAGGACTCTAAATATGATCTATAAAACTCAATTATACCTAATACATAGTGTATGACACTCTATGTGGAATAATTGTTGGGTCATACAACATAAAAATCACTTTTTATGCCTCATAATAATATTTTTTGTATCCCCATACAAGAATTATACTCATGCTAAACTTAACATTTCATCATAACCATGATACTCCATGATGAACATTGGTTAGGGATAACTAAAATTAATAATTTGAGAGGTTAGTTATCATTATATTTAATGAAATTCATATCAATATATAAATATATGTATCCACTGTAAAAAATTATAAATTTTAGATTTATTTTTTTATGATACATTTAATATTCTTAAACCTTTTAATAATATTTAATAAAACCTTGTATACACACTTTTATATCATATCATATATGATATACTATTATATTGACCTTATGTTTACAACACTTTTTGAGGGTTTTTTTAATTCATTATATCTATATGTAATTCATACCACATCACTTTATGGTCATTTTATAAAACCCTATCACTAAATTATTTAGTGAGTAATATCTATAAAGAAAGAAAGTTTAAAAAATAGAGAGATTTAAGAATTATAATATTAATGTTCAACTCCTTGAATATATTCAAAATCACAAAATAAAATTTTATGATGTTAATAACTTAATTTTTCTACTTACAATTTTTGATGTTTAAAATCATTATCCTCAAAACCTATCCATTAAACATTTACCTTAACATTTTTTCATAAATAATATAACTATTTACATTATTACTCACCATCGAATCTTAAACTCTTTTAGGATAAAGTAATATTCACTTCATTACAGTGAAAAAATATAAATATTACATTTTTCTTTATCAACATACCCTAAAAATATTTTAGAATATCAAGTAAGTTTACTTTGTATTTTTAAAGGCATAATCTTTTAGGAAATAGTAATATTTTTTCTCTCATAGTAGCTAAATTTAATTCATTAAATTTTTATTTATTGTCACATATCCTAAACTCTTTATGATATTATGTGGATAATAAAATTAATTTTTATATTGGTATAACCTTTAATTTGTTAAATTTGAACTTCTATAAGTTCAAACATACCCCCACTAGCCTCTTAGACACTATATTTTCTTCAGAATATCATGATAAAATATGAAAAATTCTTTATGTTAGGAAATAACACTTATTTCAATTTATTAAGAATATTTATCAAATAAATTATTGATTTTATATCATATATAGTATTCTATATTGGATTATTTTCCTCTAAAATGAAATTTATTCATCAGAATATGTCATTTATGGGTGGTGAGAAAACCTTCCCTTAGATTTTGATAAAAATATAGGTAATACTTTTATCCTAGATAGAATGTTTTTATTCATTTATTATTTTAAAAAAATGTTATAGAATCTGATGAATTATAATTTGGGTCTATTGAATTAATTATCTCATATCATTCATAACGACTATTTATTAACAATAAACTCCTTTTATCATATAAGATAAATGAGATAAATATATACATTATTACTGAAATCCAACTAAGCTTGATATATTCCTTCACATTCAAATAATTCATGTAGAAACTCTTTTTTTCAGTACTCGATTTCAAACTACAAGCTCTATCAATTATTCCCTTCATTTTGAACTCTTGTATATTAAAAACACCTATACAGTATACATTTCATATCATGTACTCTTAAACACCAAATAATAAACTTCTATAACAATCATACCTTAAATGGACATTACATGGATTTTGAAAAACCCCTTTAGGTATCCCAAAAAAATTTATCATATATAATAATTATTCCTTCTTGATAACACTATTAGGTTTAGATAAGCTTTATTGTATTTTTAAGATTCATTTTTAGAATATATGGATAACTTTTTTTCTTCCATTTTAAACATTTACACTTTTTTCTATAAAAGAACTTAAATTTTACATCATATGGCCATTTAATCTATTCTTAACACTTTTATAACATCAGGTAAAATTTTCTTAAACTCGTTCACTTTGAAGAAACATTTCCATAGATGAAAATATGATGAATTATTTAACCATAATAATCCATCAAGAAAACTCTAGTCTCACAAATTCATTTACATATCCAATCATATTGAATATATGAGTGGATATTAAAATTTACTTGAAAATTTATCATTTAATTAATTTGAAATTATAAGAGAGTCATTCTATTATTCTAATAAGCATCTAGATTCACATGTTGAAAAACTTTAACAATTGGTAACTTAGGAAGGTATTAGATCTAACACATAGAATATAGTTTACACAATAACTTCTCTTAAGTTACCACTTTTAGGTGTTGTTTACATTAAACCTTTCCTTATAAGGATTTATTTAGAGTTCAATTTTTGTGAATAAGATAATGTTATTTATCTACAGAAAAGATTTTATTATATGTGTATCATGTTTTATTACCATTTAATAAGGAGTTATATTAAATATGATCCCACTAAAATGATAACCCATTTGAAATTCATCATACCTATTAGTGAAAAAATATCCATATTTTATCATGAATTACACTTTTTAATTATATAAATAATTCATTACTATATCTGGAAGAGAAAAAGTTTCAATAATATCATATATGACTCTTGGATAGCTGAGTAGATAACTCTTTGTCCAAATTCATCATGCGGATTCACTCAAATATTTTCCTATGGTATCCAAAACATTAGGGATTACCAATGAAGTGTAACAAAAATAAAATTCAATGAACAAGTCACATAACTATAAGGGTCACATCATTACTTTTTTACCTTTCACAAGATAATTCATTAGCACCTAACCATTTGGTCACCCATTATGAATGAATGAGGTATTGAAAATTTAATATTTAGAAGTAATATCACACTTAGTATTTGGTGGGGATTCAATGTAACCATATCATGTCATGTTATTACCTTTATATATGTATGATTTTAATGATTTAGTTTGGGATCTTAATGCTTCCTCAAAATCAGTATATCCAAACCACATTGATGTGTAACTCTTTACACAAATCACAATTTTTATTACTTAACCAAAAATAGAATCCAAATATATTTTCAAATATTCAAATTCATATTATATATTAGTTACATGAAATTTTCATGAAAATATATAGAATTATATGAAATTTATAATCTATATAACAGTAATTCAAGAGAAGCAAATAATCAACCCCCACCTTTTTAGAATAAGGAAAAAGCCTCCAGGATAGTGGGAATTCCGACCTAAAATCCCTTAATCTAGGGATAATTTACTTAATATAGATTGTAATTCATTATAAATATAATACCTAATATGTATAAACTATATTCAATAACTAAATTTGATCTAATATCATTAATTATATACTGAAATCAAGGTATTTGGACACTAAATCCATTATCATACCCAGAATGTAACTTCTTGAATGCATGTATGAACATCTATAGAATTAGTTTAACAATTAAACCTAGGAATACACATATAAATAATATATAAAAGTTATAACTATGAATAAAAAAGAGAATAACTTTTAAATAAATGAACATTTCACATATTTAAACACGATATAAATATTCATGAACTATTCATAAATAACAATTAATTATAAAATTTTATAATTTAGCTACACATTATGGACATTCCATAATCTATAATATAAAAACTTTATATTAATTTTATAATATGAACTCCTTAATTTTCTTTACTATATGGAATTTTGCTTTAAATATATGATATTTTTTTGATTTATAAACATTTTATAATCTGACTTCAATTATGTAAATATTTTACATAATAAAAATATCAAAAAATTAAAATTATTTAAACCTTGGTAAAATTATTCATCAAAACTCCTTTTGATGTGGTTTAAATAATATTTCAAATAAGGACCTTAATTTTAGTAGTTCAAATTAATCAATTATGAACAATTCATAATCAATTATAAAAATTCAAAATATAAAAACTTTGTATTTTGGACTTATTTTGTAATTTATAAAAAATGTATAGACCGTACTTATGATTTATAAATAAAAACATTAATTAGAAGTCATAAGGAATTCCATATAATTTGGTAAAGGGTATTTTTAATACTAATATTTAATATTGAGGAATGTTTAATAATAATTTTTTTTATAATTTTTTAAATTAATTATAAAATCTTTATAATTAATTATAAATACATTATAAATTAATAAATATCCTCAAAATACCTTTCATAATTTTTATAAAAAAATTATAAATAATAAAAATCGATTAATAATTAAAATTAAAAGAAAAATAATTTTTATATATTGAATCACATTTAATACCTCAATATAAATTTTATGTTATGACTGATAGTCTGATAACACAAAACAATTTAGTGCTATCAGTTATCTTTTGGAACTAATATCCATATCTCCTCATAGGATATACCTACCATATTTAACGATATGAATCTATCTCACAAATGTGATTTGATGCTTTGTTTTAGTGAATAATGATACAATGTTGATCATAAAATACAACATGAAGGAGTCATATACCATGACAGATACAAATCTAAAGGATTTGTACTATGTCTTATTTTATGATTACAATATTAAAGGGAATATGATATTGAAAATATTAACTAAAAGCATGATTTAATAAATCTAAACACATGGTTGGATTTGATACCATTTTTATTTTTTTTGGTGATATAATAACACTTATTAGATGTATCAAAAGCAATTAAAAAACCAAAACCACAATCATTGTGAAAAAATAAATGAAAAAATTCATATAATGGAAACGAAGAACCATATAAAATCAGGCATTCAAATTACAATAATGATCAAGAAAACAATAATCTTTATCATATGGGGTTGATGAAGATCACCAAAAGTGGAATACAAAAGGCATCCCACCTCTGAAGGTATCAACAAGCTACTGAAAAATATGATGTTCATATGGAATCCATCATCACACCACAACATTCTAACAATTCACTAGGTAAAGGTGGTAGATGAAGAGATCTTTGGTCACTTCATACATCTCAAGTATGAAGGTATAAAAATTTCGAGTGTTATATCTTATGCAATGAATCTTTTTTATAATAGTGCATGTCGATGAATCATGAATGATAACCATTATCATTTATCTTTCAAGTCATAGAAATTGTAACAGCCTTATGATATAGTCAATTCATACTATACAACTTACATATCAGTATTATGTTTTACAAGATTTTATGATATCCCATTTTGTAGAATATGATTATGCCAACTGTGTCACATGTAAAAGTATTTAGAGAATATCATTACCTTCAACATAGATGATAGTTTCAAATCCATAAAATATGATATGATATACCAATATGGTTTTTTTGTTTTTACTAAATTATGGATCCATTAGTTAGAGGAGTTCCAAATAGGCCTATATAGTGGACTCGACAACAAAAGATTAGTACATCACTACATCAGATGCTATGAAGGAATCTGTTTGGATCAAGAATTTTATTTTTGAACATGGAGTGGTTTCTAGTTTAACACCCCACAATTTTAGTTTAAAAATAAAATTTATTATTTCTTGTGATGTATTCAACACCAATATTTAAAAAACCATGATATACTATAGAAATATTATTATTCAAATATGACCATTATAAATTAGTTCTTGGATTGGAGAGTATGAATATGAGTAATTTCATTAACAAATATATGTTGAAAAGTTTTTTTAATAATAATATATTTATTGATTACTAGGAAATATGTACTCAATTTTTAATGATGATAATTAAATAATATAAGGTTAAGAATAGTTAAAGATTAAAAGGGTTATTTTCTATACAAGAGGGTTTCATTATATTTTATATCTTTCATTTAAAAGCTAAATTTATCTTATTTAGAGTATGAAATTTACTAAAAAATTGTTTTTATAAATTTAAACTAATTAATAATAATTCATACATTGATTATGAATTTTTTATAAATGAATATAAAATCATTTGATGGAAAAAAATGTATTTTTCATAAAACCAATTTTAAGTACATAATTTATTTTTATCATAATAAATTAATTTAATCACTATTTATTAATTATTTTCATGAAATTTATTGACAATATATTCAATAAAATAAATTAACAATCATATAATGGTTGTTACTAGGTAAGTAATGAGAATAAATTCATTTTATTATATTAAAATACATTTTTTCTAAAATTGTTTTTGTGTGTGTTTTGTGTGTGGATATTGTATTTATTTTATACCACATTTAGAAGTTATTTTTTATAAATAAAATTTTATTTTTATATAATCATATCAAAATTATCTTAGGTTTATTTTTTGATAATTTCAAAAATATTTGATCTGTGGGTGAATAGTAAAAAATACCGATTTTACAAATATTTTCACTTTTTTTACATTATCACGATATAAAAATTAATTTAAAGTTTAAGAAACCTTTTTAATATAAAGAATATATATTTATGAAGTGATATAATGAATTTAAAAATAAAATATGTGACATAAAAATATATTCTTGGCATTTTAGAAATCAAAATAATGTTTTTATTCAAATAAAAACTATTTTGATTCATTAATCAAGTAGTCACAAGGTAGATTTCATTTTTTTGTTTGGTTTTAAAGGCAAATAATTCTCCATTTATTGAAAATAATCCAATTAAATCCATGTGAATCAAAATTATAGTCTATTTTTGTGTAAAGTCATTTTTATATAAAATTAGTTTTTAAAACTTCTAGAAATTTAATCTTATGAAATATATTGTATATTTGGGATCATGGTATTCTAATTTAGTAAATATTTAAATTTTATTTTTCTATAGTGAATAATAACCATGGTAGAAATTTATAACCATAGTTAAGGGTAAGTGGGTCAAAAGGGTTAAAATAAAGTGATAAGCCTTCAAGATAACACAAGACACTTTATTAAATATCATTGTTTTGTTATATTTATACCTTATAATTATTATCTTTGAAACTATGAAAATTTGGATCCAATTTAATTGAGTAAGACATATATTATAAAATAAAGTTTCAAGTTTTTATATATTTTCACCTCACTTATAAAACGGTATCTCCTCCCCTCACTTATCCACACTTATTGATCCATATATATAGATCAATACCAGCCCAAATATCTTCCAAACATACTTAGCCATGTTCTAGCTTTTTTTATTCCCAAAATACCACTCCAAGAAGGATTAAGGTGTAAACCAATGGAGGTTTCCCAAAGATGAGGTAGTCGTCTTAACTGAATCCTTTAAATTTATTTCTTATTCTACCTCCTTCTAAATATATTCTAACCATATTAACGTAATTACACCAATATCTTAACTATATTGAAATGTTATTAGGATTATGGAATTACATTCTTCTACCTCCTTTCTATCCTATGGGAAATGAAAACATTGATTGTGCATACATGTGGATTACCACCTCCACGAAGTAATGTGTATAATTTTTCATCACCACCTCAAATAATGATGGATTTAGTGAATATATATAATTTTTATTAAATAATTTTGATTCATTAAAGATAGAATATTATCTACCATCTTACGCTCTCATCCATTGGAAAATAATAATGTCACTTATGTATAAGTGTGGACTACCAAATGCACAAAGCAATGTGATTCGTTATTAATTTCCACTTTACATAGTTGATCCTAAAGATATATTTAATGAATATATATATATTATTATTTTTTAAAGATTAATCATTATATAGTTTATTTCTTTTCCAGCCATTAGGAAAATGAAAATGTCACCATGCATACGTGCGGACTACCGCATCCATGAAAAACGTATTTATTTTTTCTATTTCAACCGTGCATGGATGGTCATAAAATTGTATATAATGAATAAAAATTATATTCATTACATTACTGATATTATAGAGGTTATGTAACCATTTAATAACACTTTTTACCATGGTCAACATTCCAAATTATTTTTTGAAAAATTGATTGAGCAACCTTAAGTGCTCAACTTAAGAAAAAACTATACAATGAATGGATAAAAAATGAATGAAAAGGGGACTTAAAAATAGAATATAGATTAAAATGGTTATTAAGAAAGTATTTGATAAATCTAAATAGGCCACTCTCCTATTTTATTTTTCATTGTACTTTTTTTCCTTTTCCATAAAAAATATTTACTTTTGGTAGAAATTATGGTCAAGATTATGCAATTACCATAGATTAAATGGAATTATTTATGTGTTTTATTTTGGATTCGAAGTCGTCGTGTGGTTTATCTATAGATATTAAACTTTGAGGTGGCCTCTACTCAGGGAAAATGTAATGTCATTTCTTATTCTCTCAACGAGAAAATTTCAGTGACATAAGAGCTTGGAGAGTGGCCTTTTTGGGAGGAATGGAATCTGGTGAGTATGATAGATGAGTGGCCACTGGATGCATCTTCACATCATGAAGTTTTTACATGTGTACCTTTTTTATCACACCTTCTTTAGTAGACTGGGTAAAGGCTATACATAAGTCACATCATGAGTGCATTGTGATGTAAGAGTGCTTAGAAAGGGGTGATTCAATACGATGGTGGTCCTTACATGATGGAAACAAGATCTACATTCATGGGTGAATTGTGGTACCAAATTCCTTGAGGGAGGAGATTTTGAGATAATCCCATGTTTTGAAACAGTTCATGCATCTAGGATCAATGAAGATATAACATGATATCCAACATTGGTTTTGGTGTCCATGTATAGAGAGGAACATCTCTAGTTTGTTTCATGTTGACATACCTATAAGAGGTTAAAGGTCATGTATCAGTGTCTTGGTGGTTTTATTTTGTCACTTTTAGTGCCTATGAAAAAATTGGATGAAGTGATTATGGGATTCCTGAAGGGTTTACCCAGAATATTGAGGAGATTTGGAGTTGTTTAGGTGATAGTTTATTGAAAAATGGATGTGTCCCATTACTTGTTAATCCAACAATCCATTTTAGTGGATGAGTTGGGAAAGCTATATTTATGGTAGATTTTATGCATTCATGGAGTTACTTTCAGAATCATTTCAGAAAAAATGATTTGGGTACCTAGTAGAAACTGAGTATAGTGTATCATCTGTAGAATGATGGATATTCAGAGACGAAGATTTAGATATTAGAGGATACATTGAGGGAATGTTTTTTGGACTCTTCTTGATCTTAGGATAATCACATAGCCTTGGTTGAGTTTTTATACAATAAATTCCTCTATGATTCAATTCATATGGCACATTTTAGGCACTTTATGGATGTCCATGCCACTAAATTCTATATTTTCATGACACTAGTGAAGCTATAGTTGTAGGTTCAAGCTTGATATAAGAGACCTCTAAGAGATTACATTTGATATGGAAGTAGTTAATTAACTCTTAGTGTATAAATAGATCATATACCAACCAGATGAGAATAAATTTAGAGTTCTTTATGGGTGAACAATTTTTCTTGTGGGAAGCTCCCCGATTAGGGCATCGACCATAACAGAAGTAAGAAAAAATAACATCAAGATTTGTTGGTTTATTCGATATTACCGAGCATATTGAGATAGGGGCCTACTGTTTGGATCTTACTTCATGGTATTGAGGTATACATCATGTTTTTCATGTGTCACAACTTTGGAGGTACATGCATGATCATACACATATGATCAACAGTGAGAAAATTGATTTTGAGAATGATGCATCATTCAATGAGTGCCTGATGTGTACCATTGAACGATGTGAGAAAGTGTTGCGAGTGAAGATGATGCCACTTATCAGAGTTATATGGTAGCACAATCAATTTCAAAAGGATTCATGGGAGTGTGAATATGATTTTTGGGTTTTTTATTAACCTATTCAACCAAGATAATTAGAGACACCTCTCGGGCATGATAAGCTGTTAGAGATGGAGAATTTTAACATCATCAACTTTCAAGAAATATTTTGTTTTTATGTTACAATGTATATTATCTTTTTTTTCTTCCTTTGAGATTTTTCTTATGGGTAAAAGGGTATCAAATTTAGTTTTTTAGAGGATGAATTATTAGTGGGTTTCATGGTGGCTGAAACAAGGACACCTGCAAGCTGGTAGGGTGTACTAACCAGCTGGTGGTGCTAGACATGGGACCTATAATTCTGTATATCCCACCGGATAGTTAGCAGTGTGTATCCTCTCATCTTGGGTGCTTGAATTATAGATTAATCTATTGGAATATATCAAGGTATGATCTATCCATTGTAAGATTAATTATCCTTCTTTATCTGGGATTGATCATGGTTCCAAGACATATTGGATCGATCTATGAATACCCACCTGGATATAATAGTTAATTCATGGTGGATTGATAGATCAGTATTGGATTATGAGAATAGGTTACATCTCCTTGAACGGACCTAGATCATCCGTTAGCGGTGAATATCTTTTGGTAAGTTAATGTCGGTTACACCTCTTGGAATGATATATTTCATGATATATTGTGTCTTACTTGTGTATTACTTCATATCATGTGAAATATTTATTATGATATATTGATCCTTTCTATGTTATGCCTTACATGTGGATTTTTACATAGTTGATGGAAAGTTTATTTTAGTGTTCAAGTTAATAGGTAGCCTTCATGGACTTATTATTCGACCTCTTATAGGTGAATCTTGGATTACATGATTCATATATTGTGGCACTAGATATAGGATGGAAATAATAAAATCTTGGCATTTGATTATCCCATGGGGGTAAAATTCCATACACTATTAGAAGAGGGTACATATATCAACATGATGTACTGATGGGAACATCATTGAGCATGTGTATAGTTCCATTTATTTGGGTGTTTCAAGAATGTGTTTCATTGGAGGAAAGTATGAACCAATGATTCGTGGGTGTGAATTTACCTTAAAGGTGGATTTTGAGTTCTTCCTTATAGGTAGAAAGTTTATTTTCCTTAAATTTATTTGATTCACATATCATGAATTATGTCATGTGATGACCACTTATGACATTCTTATGGCATGGAGCTGAAGCGGGTAGGGTTGGGTTTTGCGGTATCTTAGTTAGTAAATGATTGCTCAGTATATTATTGGTTGTATTCTTGTATTCAAATTTACCTTTCCATCATGAAATTCACCTCAATATACATGTTCACTTGTGTTAAGGATGAATCGGTGGTGTCATGCTGGGTTTATACTCACACCATGGCTGAGCATCTTGGTGCACGTACAGACTTTATGATTAGGGGTCTAGAGAAGGGAAAGGGTTAAGCGACATGTTACCTATGATCTTGGATTTATGATATGGATGCAATACTGGAAAAAACTCTGTAATTATACCATAATATATTTTAAATATTTATTTCTAATTTTTTTTCTTATACTTATTGACCTGCACAATGGGGGTCCATCTAGTTTGATATTGTATGACCTGACATGAAATATGTTTTAACATCTCATTTATGTTATTTTTTGTTTTAATGTTTAGTTGTATGATGCATATTTTATTATATTCTAGTGTATGGATATGATTGCTAAGGTTATAGTCTCTAAACAATATCTCTAGACCCTTGTTGTTAGTCAGCAGCCTCTTGCATATGAGAAGGCTCACATGAGTTATTATAGAAATTTGTCTTAGACTTGTTGATTCAGGTCGGGGTGTTTCAATGTCTATCATAGGATTTATCATGGGTACCTTATTATGTA
Organism: Viscum album; assembly: GCA_963277665.1. NCBI lineage: Eukaryota > Viridiplantae > Streptophyta > Magnoliopsida > Santalales > Viscaceae > Viscum > Viscum album. The sequence continues at coordinate 954,599 of OY728125.1, forward strand.
ATCATTATGATGTTATATTTTCTTTAATCATAACTAGTAGTTACCAATAAAATCCTAGTGAGAATCACTAGATTATGTTCATGAACATCCTTAAATATTTAATAAGAGGTAAAGAAGTATTCTTAGTCTATGTAGGAAAATATGAAGTCATTGTAAGGGGTTAAACTTTCTAGATTTTGTGGGGATCTAATAACACTTATTAGAGTTAACATAAGAGATTTAGAAAACAAAATTAGGATCATTGTGCAAGAATAAATAAAACCATGCAAATTCTAGAAATAAAGAACTATATAAAAAAGAGTGTGTTCTTTACACTATTGATTACGATAATAACAATATTCATTATATATAGTTGATTAAGATCACCAAGAGTGGTATAAAAACGTTTTCCCACATATTGAGGTCTCCATGGGCTGCTGGATCACTCAATGTTTGGGTGGAATCCATCTTCACACCATGTAATACTAGTTCTTAGCTAGGTAAAGGTATAAGATGAAGAGAGCTTTGAGTTATAAAGAGATTCAGCTAAGAATGAAGGAATAGTAACATCACTATCATATGAAAGTGGGATAATTTATAGGTCCCTTGAGGATACTCCTCAATAATTCATACATTTACTTAGGTGTTATAATACATGGGTTAATTTATCAGATACTTCATCAATCTCATGCATGAATGTATCTAAATCTCAAGCATTACATCTTTTGCAACAAATCTTTATTTATGATATTCTATATGGAAGATTCCTAAATAATAACCATTATCATTTGAATTCCATAAGAAATAATAGGCATTGACATTTCCTAATGATATCGGAAATCCATACTTTATGACATACATGGAAATAACATGTTGGACATTATTTTACAATATCCCCATGTTATAGAACATGACTATAAAAATTTCATCACATGCAAAAGGATTTAAGGGATATCAACTCCTTAAATATCCCTATTGCACTAAATCCTATAAGAATTTATGTCATTTCACCTTATATTCTATCATATATATTAACTTGTTAAATCATATCCAAAATAATTTTGGATATCATCCAAATAACTTTTCTAAATATATCATCAAATTCATTGTGTACCACATAATATTTAATAACTTTCTAGTACCAATCCAAAACTCTTTTGGATTTAACTATAAGGTACTTTTATAGAATCTCTCTGAGTAAAACTCAATCCACATTCTATAAAACATATAGTGTGACACCAAGAACCTTTGTATCACTAAAATAATATGAATCCATGGATCTATAAATTTAATCAAGGATAAGTATACAAAAAAACATCAGTGATATTCAAGCAACAAATGGATTTGGCATGATCTCTATAAAAAATGAATCTTTATACCTATATTCACCAGTCACATAACATGTTAGCATTCACTCTGATACATTCTTTTTCTCTAAGACATTAAGTGGCCATGGGACACTGAGTATGTTAGTTTTATATATCCTACTCACATGTTCTTGATTCTTTGAGTATAGACTAACCAAGTTGATGAATATATCACATTTCATTCACCTTTATATATAATCATGTTAAATTACACTCATACTAATAGATAATAAAATTATATATAATATCTAGGTGTGGTTGCACACTCCTAGGTCTATCTCAATCTAGGGCCCAAATAGAATATTCTTAATATGTGAGGAAAAAATTCCATCTTGGTTGAGCTCCATCCAAAGATATTATCAACACCATACCCAACCACCCCTTGATTAAAAGAGCCTCAAGTTGCGGGGACTCAAAATATGATCTATAAAACTAAATTATACCAAATACATAGTGTATGACACTCTATGTGGTATAATTGTTGGGTCATACAACATAAAAAACACTTTTTATGCCTCATAAGAATATTTTTTGTATCCCCATACAAGAATTATACTCATGCTAAACTTAACATTTCATCATAACCTATGATACTCCATGATGAACATTGGTTAGGGATAACTAAAATTCATAATTTGAGAGGTTAGTTATCATTATATTTTATGAAATTCATATCAATATATAAATTTATGTATCCACTGTAAAAAATTATAAATTTTAGATTTATTTTTTTATGATACATTTAATATTCTTAATCCTTTTAATAAAATTTAATAAAACCCTGTATACACACTTTTATATCATATCATATATGATATACTATTATATTGAACTTATGTTTACTACACTTTTTGAGGGTATTTTTAATTCATTATATCTATATGTAATTCATACCACATCACTATGTGGTCATTTTATAAAACCCTATCACTATATTATTTAGTGAGTAATATCTATAAAGAAAGAAAGTTTAAAAAATAGAGAGATTTAAGAATTATAATATTAATGTTCAACTCCTTTAATATATTCAAAATCACAAAATAAAATTTTATGATGTTAATAACTTAATTTTTCTACTTACAATTTTTGATGTTTAAAATCATTATCCTCAAAACCTATCCATTAAACATTTACCTTAACATTTTTTCATAAATAATATAACTATTTACATTATTACTCACCATCGAATCCTAAACTCTTTTAGGATAAAGTAATATTCACTTCATTACAGTTAAAAAATATAAATATTACATTTTTCTTTATCAACATACCCTAAAAATATTTTAGAATATCAAGTGAGTTTACTTTGTATTTTTAAAGGCATAATCTTTTAGGAAATAGAAATATTTGTTCTCTCATAGTAGCTAAATTTAATTAATTAAATTTTTATTTATTTTCACATATCCTAAACTCTTTATGATATTAAGTGGATAATAAAATTAATTTTTAGATTGGTATAACCTTTAATTTGTTAAATTTTAACTTCTATAAGTTCAAACATACCCCCACTAGCCTCTTAGACACTATATTTTCTTCAGAATATCATGATAAAATATGAAAAAATCTTTATGTTAGGAAATAACACTTATTTCAATTTATTAAGAATATTTATCAAATAAATTATTGATTTCATATCATATATAGTATTTTATATTGGATTATTTTCCTCTAAAATGAAATTTATTCATCAGAATATGTCATTTATGGGTGGTGAGAAAACCTTCCCTTAGATTTTGATAAAAATATAGGTAATACTTTTATCCTAGATAGAATGTTTTTATTCATTTATTATTTTAAAAAAATGTTATAGAATCTTATGAATTATAATTTGGGTCTATTGAATTAATTATCTCATATCATTCATAACGACTATTTATTAACAATAAACTCCTTTTATCATATAAGATAAATGAGATAAATATACACATTATTACCGAAATCCAACTAAGCTTGATATATTCCTTCACATTCAAATAATTCATGTAGAAACTCTTTTTTTCAGTACTTGATTTCAAACTACAAGCTCTATCAATTATTCCCTTCATTTTGAACTCTTGTATATTAAAAACACATATACAGTATACATTTGGTATCATGTACTCTTAAACACCAAATAATAAACTTCTATAACAATCATACCTTAAATGGACATTCCGTGGATTTTGAAAAACCCCTTTAGGTATCCCAAACAAATTTATCATATATAATAATTATTCCTTCTTGATAACACTATTAGGTTTAGATAAGCTTTATTGTATTTTTAAGATTCATGTTTAGAATATATGGATAACTTTTCTTCTTCCATTTTAAACATTTACACTTTTTTCTATAAAAGAACTTAAATTTTACATCATATGGCCATTTAATCTATTCTTAACACTTTTATAACATCAGGTAAAATTTTCTTAAACTCATTCACTTTGAAGAAACATTTCCATAGATGAAAATATGATGAATTATTTAACCATAATAATCCATCAAGAAAACTCAAGTCCCACAAATTCATTTACATATCCAATCATATTGAATATATGAGTGGATATTAAAATTTACTTGAAAATTTATCATTTAATTAATTTGAAATTATAAGTGAATCATTCTATTATTCTCATAAGTATCTAGATTCACATGTTGAAAAACTTTAACAGTTGGTAACTTAGGAAGGTATTCGATCTAACACATAGAATATATTTTACACAATAACTTCTCTTAAGTTACCACTTTTAGGTGTTGTTTAAATTAAACCTTTCCTTATAAGGATTTATTTCGAGTTCAATTTTTGTGAATAAGATAATGTTATTTATCTGCAGCAAAGATTTTATTATATGTGTATCATGTTTTATTACCATTTAATAAGGAGTTATATTAAATATGATCCCACTAAAATGATAACCCATTTGAAATTCATCATACCTATTAGTGAAAAAATATCCATATTTTATCATGAATTACACTTTTTAATTATATAAATAATTAATTACTATATCTGGAAGAGAAAAAGTTTCAATAATATCATATATGACTCTTAGATAGCTGAGTAGATGACTCTTTGTCCAAATTCATCATGTGGATTCACTCAAATATTTTCCTATGGTATCCAAAACATTAGGGTTTACCAATGAAGTGTAACCAAAATAAAATTCTATGAACAAGTCACATAATTATAAGGGTCACATCATTACTTTTTTACCTTTCACAAGATAATTCATTAGCACCTAACCATTTGGTCACCCATTATGAATGATTGAGGTATTGAAAATTTATTATTTAGAAGTAATATCACACTTAGTATTTGGTGGGGATTCAATGTAACCATATCATCTCATGTTATTACCTTTATATATGTATGATTTTAATGATTTAGTTTGGGATCTTAATGCTTCCTCAAAATCAGTATATCCAAACCACATTGATGTGTAACTCTTTACACAAATCACAATTTTTATTACTTAACCAAAAATAGAATCCAAATATATTTTCAAATATTCAAATTCATATTATATATAAGTTACATGAAATTTTCATGAAAATATATAGAATTATATGAAATTTATAATCTATATAACAGTAATTCAAGAGCAGTAAATAATCAACCCCCACCTTTTTAGAATAAGGAAAAAGCCTCCAGGATAGTGGGAATTCCGACCTAAAATCCCTTAATCTAGGGATAATTTACTTAATATAGATTCTAATTCATTATAAATATAATACCTAATATGTATAAACTATATTCAATAACTAAATTTGATCCAATATCTTTAATTATATACTGAAATCAAGGTATTTGGAAACTAAATCCATTATCATACCCAGAATGTAACTTCTTGAATGCATGTATGAACATCTATAGAATTAGTTTAACAATTAAACCTAGGAATACACATTTAAATAATATATAAAAGTTATAACTATGACTAAAAAAATAGAATAACTTTTAAATAAATGAACATTTCACATATTTAAACACGATATAAATATTCATGAACTATTCATAAATAACAATTAATTATAAAATTTTATAATTTAGCTACACATTATCGACATTCCATAATCTATAATATAAAAACATTATATTAATTTTATAATATGAACTCCTTAATTTTATTTACTATATGGAATTTCACTTTAAATATATGATATTTTTATGATTTATAAACATTTTATAATCTGACTTCAATTATGTAAATATTTTACATAATAAAAATATCAAAAAATTAAAATTATTTATACCTTGGTCAAATTATTCATCAAAACTCCTTTTGATGTGGTTTAATTAATATTTCAAATAAGGACCTTAATTTTAGTAGTTCAAATTAATCAATTATGAACAATTCATAATCAATTATGAACAATTCAAAATATAAAAACTTTGTATTTTGGACTTATTTTGTAATTTATAAAAAATGTATAGACCGTACTTATGATTTATAAATAAAAACATTAATTAGAAGTCATAAGGAATGCCATATAATTTGGAAAAGGGTATTTTTAATACTAATATTTAATATTGAGGAATGTTTAATAATAATTTTTTTTATAATTTTTTAAATTAATTATAAAATCTATATAATTAATTATAAATACATTATAAACTAATAAATATCCTCAAAATACCTTTCATAATTTTTATAAAAAAATTATAAATAATAAAAATCGATTAATAATTAAAATTAAAAGAAAAATAATTTTTATATATTGAATCATATTTAATACCTCAATATAAATTTTATGTTATGACTGATAGTCTGATAACACAAAACAATTTAGTGTTATCAGTTATATTTTGGAACTAATATCCATATCTCCTCATAGGATATACCTACCATATTTAACGATATGAATCTATCTCACAAATGTGATTTGATGCTTTGTTTTAGTGAATCATGATACAATGTTGATCATAAAATACAACATGAAGGAGTCATATACCATGACAGATACAAATCTGAAGGATTTGTACTATGTCTTATTTTATGATTACAATATTAAAGGGAATATGATATTGAAAATATTACTTAAAAGCATGATTTAATAAATCTAAACACATGGTTGGATTTGAGACCATTTTTATTTTTTGTGGTGATATAATAACACTTATTAGAGGTATCAAAAGCAATTAAAAAACCAAAACCACGATCATTGTGAAAAAATAAATGAAAAAATTCATATAATGGAAACGAAGAACCATATAAAATCAGGCATTCAAATTACAATAATGATCAGGAAAACAATAATCTTCATCATATGGGGTTGATGAAGATCACCAAGAGTGGAATACAAAATGCATCCCACCTCTGAAGGTATCAACAAGCTACTGAAAAATATGATGTTCATATGGAATCCATCATCACACCACAACATTCTAACACTTCACTAGGTAAAGGTGGTAGATGAAGAGATCTTTGGTCACTTCATACATCTCAAGTATGAAGGTATACAAATTTCGAGTGTTATATCTTATGCAATGAATCTATTTTATAATAGTGCATGTGGATGAATCATGAATGATAACCATTATCATTTATATTTCAAGTCATAGAAATTGTAACAGCCTTATGATATAGTCAATTCATACTATACAACTTACATATCAGTATTATGTTTTACATGATTTTATGATATCCCATTTTGTAGAATATGATTATGCCAACTGTGTCACATTTAAAGTATTTAGAGAATATCATTACCTTCAACACATATGATAGTTTCAAATCCATAAAATATGATATGATATACCAATATGGTTTTTTTTGTTTTTACAAAATTATGGATCCATTAGTTAGAAGAGTTCCAAATAGGCCTATATAGTGGACTCAACAACAAAAGATTAGTACATCACTACATCAGATGCTATGAAGGAATCTGTTTGGATCAAGAATTTTATTTTTGAACATGGAGTGGTTTCTAGTTTAACACCCCAAAATTTTAGTTTAAAAATAAAATTTATTATTTCTTGTGATTTATTCAACACCAATATTTAAAAAACCATGATATACTATAGAAATATTATTACTCAAATATGACCATTATAACTTAGTTGTTGGATTGGAGAGTATGAATATGAGTAATTTCATTAATAAATATATGTTGAAAAGTTTTTTTAATAATAATATATTTATTGATTACTAGGAAATATGTACTCAATTTTTAATGATGATAAGTAAATAATATAAGGTTAAGAATAGTTAAAGATTAAAAGGGTTATTCTCTATACAAGAGGGTTTCATTATATTTTATATGTTTCATTTAAAAGCTAAATTTATCTTATTTAGAGTATGAAATTTATTAAAAAAGTGTTTTTATAAATTTAAACTAATTAATAATAATTCATACATTGATTATGAATTTTTTATAAATGAATATAAAATCATTTGATGGAAAAAAATGTATTTTTCATAAAACCAATTTTAAGTACATAATTTATTTTTATCATAATAAATTAAGTTAATCACTATTTATTAATTATTTTCATGATATTTATTGATAATATATTCAATAAAATAAATTAACAATCATATAATGGTTGTTACTAGGTAAGTAATGAGAATAAATTCATTTTATTATATTAAAATACATTTTCTCTAAAATTGTTTTTGTGTGTGTTTTGTGTGTGGATATTGTATTTATTTTATACCACATTTAGATGTTATTTTTTATAAATAAAATTTTATTTTTATATAATCATATCAAAATTATCTTAGTGTTATTTTTTGATATTTTCAAAAATATTTGATCTGTGGGTGAATATTAAAAAATACCGATTTTACAAATATTTTCACTTTTTTTACATTATCATGATATAAAAATTAATTTAAAGTTTAAGAAACCTTTTTAAAATAAGGAATATATATTTATGAAGTGATATAATGAATTTAAAAATAGAATATGTGAAATAAAAATATATTCTTGGCATTTTAGAAATCAAAATAATGTTTTTATTCAAATAAAAACTATTTTTGATTCATTAATCAAGTAGTCACAAGGTAGATTTCATTTTTATTTTTGGTTTTAAAGACAAATAATTCTCCATTGATTGAAAATAATCCAATTAAATCCATGTGAATCAAAATTATAGTCTATTTTGGTGTAAAGTCATTTTTATATAAAATTAGTTTTTACAACTTCTATAAATTTAATCTTATGAAATATATTGTATATTTGGGATCATGGTATTCTAATTTAGTAAAGATTTAAATTTTATTTTTTTATAGTGAATAATAACCATGGTAGAAATTTATCACCATAGTTAAGGGTAAGTGGGTCAAAAGGGTTAAAATAAAGGGATAAGCCTTCAAGATAACACAAGACACTTTATTAAATATCATTGTTTTGGTATATTTATACCTTATAATTATTATCTTTGAAACTATGAAAATTTGGATCCAATTTAATTGAGTAAGACATATATTATAAAATAAAGTTTCAAGTTTTTATATATTTTCACCTCACTTATAAAACGGTATCTCCTCCCCTCACTTATCCACACTTATTGATACATATATATAGACCAATACCAGCCCAAATATCTTCCAAACATACTTTGCCATGTTCTATATTTTTTTATTCCCAAAATACCACTCCAAGAAGGATTAAGGTGTAAACCAATGGAGGTTTCCCAAAGATGAGGTAGTCGTCTTAACTGAATCCTTTAAATTTATTTCTTATTCTACCTCCTTCTAAATATATTCTAACCATATTAACATAATTACACCAATATCTTAACTATATTGAAATGTTATTAGGATTATGGAATTACATTTTTCTACCTCCTTTCTATCCTATGGGAAATGAAAACATTGATTGTGCATACATGTGGATTACCACCTCCACGAAGTAATGTGTATAATTTTTCATCACCACCTCAAATAAGGATGGATTTAGTGAATATATATAATTTTTATTAAATAATTTTGATTCATTAAAGATAGAATATTATCTACCATCTTACGCTCTCATCCATTGGAAAATAATAATGTCGCTTATGTATAAGTGTGGACTACCACATCCACAAAGCAATGCGATTCGTTATTAATTTCCACTTTACATAGTTGATCATAAAGATATATTTAATGAATATATATATATTATTATTTTTTAAAGATTAATCATTATATAGTTTATTTCTTTTCCAGCCATTAGGAAAATGAAAATGTCACCATGAATACGTGCGGACTACCGCCTCCATGAAAAACGAATTTATTTTTTCTATTTCCACCTTGCATGGATGGTCATAAAATTGTATATAATGAATAAAAATTATATTCATTACATTACTGATATTATAGAGGTTATGTAACAATTTAATAACACTTTTTACCATGGTCAACATTCCAAATTATTTTTTGAAAAATTGATTGAGCAACCTTAAGTGCTCAACTTAAGAAAAAACTATACAATGAATGGATAAAAAATGAATGAAAAGGGGACTTAAAAATAGAATATAGATTAAAATGGTTATTAAGAAAGTATTTGATAAATCTAAATAGGCCACTCTCCTATTTTATTTTTCATTGTACTTTTTTTCCTTTTCCATAAAAAATATTTACTTTTGGTAGAAATTATGGTCAAGATTATGCAATTACCATAGATTAAGTGGAATTATTAATGTGTTTTCTTTTGGATTCAAAGTCATTGTGTGGTTTATCTATAGATATTAAACTTTGAGGTGGCCTCTACTCTGGGAAAAGGTAATGTCATTTCTTATTCTCTCAGCGGGAAAATTTCAGTGACATAAGAGCTTGGAGAGTGGCCTTTTTGGGAGGAATGGCATCTGGTGAGTTTGATAGATGAGTGGCCACTGGATGCATCTTCACATCTTGAAGTTTTTACATGTGTACCTTTTTTATCACACCTTCTTTAGTAGACTGGGTAAAGGCTATACAGAAGTCACATCATGAGTGCATTGTGATGTAGGAGTGCTTAGAAAGGGGTGATTCAATACGAGGGTGGTCCTTACATGATGGAAACAAGATCTACATTCATGGGTGAATTGTGGTACCAACTTCCTTGAGGGAGGAGATTTTGAGATAATCCCATGTTTTGAAACAGTTCATGCATCTAGGATCAATGGAGATATAACATGATATCCAACATTGGTTTTGGTGTCCATGTATAGAGAGGAACATCTCCAGTTTGTTTCATGTTGCCTTACCTATAAGAGGTTAAAGGTCATGTATCAGTGTCTTGGTGGTTTTATTTTGTCACTTTTAGTGCCTATGAGAAAATTGGATGAAGTGATTAGGGGATTCCTGAAGGGTTTACCCAGAATAATGAGGAGATTTGGAGTTGTTTAGGTGATAGTTTATTGAAAAATGGATGTGTCCCATTACTTGTTAATCCAACAAGCCATTTTAGTGGATGAGTTGGGAAAGCTATATTTATGGTAGAGTTTAAGCATTCATGGAGTTACTTTCAGAATCATTTCAGAGAAAATGATTTGGGTACCTAGTAGAAACTGAGTATAGTGTATCATCTGTAGAATGATGGATATTCAGAGACGAAGATTTAGATATTAGAGGATACATTGAGGGAATGTTTTTTGGACTCTTCTTGATCTTAGGATAATCACATAGCCTTGGTTGAGTTTTTATACAATAAATGCCTCTATGATTCAATTCATATGGCACTTTTTAGGCTCTTTATTGATGTCCATGCCACTAAATTCTATATTTTCATGACACTAGTGAAGCTATAGTTGTGGGTTCAAGCTTGATATAAGAGTCCTCTAAGAGATTAAATTTGATATAGAATTAGTTAATTAACTCTTAGTGTATAAATAGATCATATACCAACCATATGAGAATAAATTTAGAGTAATTTATGGGTGAACAAGTTTTCCTGTGGGAAACTCCCCGATTAGGGCATCGACCATAACAGAAGTAAGAAAAAATAACATCAAGATTTGTTGGTTTATTCGATATTACCGAGCATATTGAGATAGGGGCCTACTGTTTGGATCTTCCTTCATGGTATTGAGGTATACATCATGTTTTTCATGTGTCACAACTTTGGAGGTACATGCATGATCATACACATATGATCAACAGTGAGAAAATTGATTTTGAGAATGATGCATCATTCAATGAGTGCCTGATGTGTACCATTGAACGAAGTGAGAAAGTGTTGTGAGTGAAGATGATGCCACTTATCAGAGTTATATGGTAGCACAATCAATTTCAAAAGGATGCACGGGAGTGTGAATATGATTTTTTGGTTTTTTATTAATCTATTCAACCAAGACAACTAGAGACACCTCTTGGGCATGATAAGCTATTAGAGATGGAGAATTTTAACAACATCAACTTTCAAGAAATATTTTGTTTTTATGTTACAATGTATATTATCTTTTTTTCTTCCTTTGAGATTTTTCTTATGGGTAAAAGGGTATCAAATTTAGTTTTTTAGAGGATGAATTATTAGGGGGTTTCATGGTGGCTGAAACAAGGACACCTGCAAGCTGGTAGGGTGTACTAACTAGCTGGTGGTGCTAGACATGGGACCTATAATTCTTTATATCCCACCGGATAGTTAGCAGTGTGTATCCTCTCATCTTGGGTGCTTGAATTATAGATTAATCTATTGGAATATATCAAGGTGTGATCTATCCATTGTAAGATTAATTATCCATCTTTATCTGGGATTGATCATGGTTCAAAGACATATTGGATCAATCTATGAATACCCACCTGGATATAATAGTTAATTCATGGTGGATTGATAGATCAGTATGGGATTATGAGAATAGGTGACCTCTCCTTGAACGGACCTAGATCATCCATTAGCGGTGAATATCTTTTGGTAATTTAATGTGGGTTACACCTCTTGGAATGATATATTTCATGATATATTGTGTCTTACTTGTGTATTACTTCATATCATGTGAAATATTTATTATGATATATTGATCCTATCTATGTTATGCCTTACATGTGGATTTTTACATAGTTGATGGAAACATTATTTTAGTGTTCAAGTTAATAGTTGGCCTTCATGGACTTATTATTCGACCTCTTATAGGTGAATCTTGGATTACATGATTCGTATATTGTGGCACTAGATATAGGATGGAAATAATCAAATCTTGGCATTTGATTATCCCATGGGGGTAAAATTCCATACACTATTAGAAGAGGGTACATATATCAACATGATGTACTGATGGGAACATCATTGAGCATGTGTATAGTTCCATTTATTTGGGTGTTTCAAGAATGTGTTTCATTAGAGGAAAGTATGAACCAATGAGTCGTGGGTGTGAATTTACCTTAAAGGTGGATTTTGAGTTCTTACTTAAAGGTAGAAAGTTTATTTTCATTAAATTTATTTGATTCACATATCATGAATTATGTCATGTGATGACCACTTATGACATTCTTATGGCATGGAGCTGAAGCGGGTAGGGTTGGGTTTTGTGGTATCTTAGTTTGTGAATGATTGCTCAGTATATTATTGGTTGTATTCTTGTATTCAAATTTACCTTTCCATCATTAAATGCACCTCAATATACATGTTCACTTGTGTTAAGGATGAATTGGTGGTGTCATGCTGGTTTTATACTCACACTATGGCTGAGAATCTTGGTGCACGTACAGACTTTATGATTAGGGGTCTAGAGAAGGGAAAGGGTTAAGAGACATGTTACCTATGATCTTGGATTTATGATATGGATGCAATACTGGAAAAAATTCTATAATTATACCATAATATATTTTAAATATTTATTTCTAATTTTTTTTCTTATACTTATTGACCTGCACAATGGGGGTCCATCTAGTTTTATATTGTATGACCTGACATGAAATATGTTTTAACATCTCATTTATGTTATTTTTTGTTTTAATGTTTAGTTGTATGATGTATATTTTATTATATTCTAGTTTATGGATATGATTACTAAGGTTATAGTCTCTAAACAATATCTCTAGACCCTTGTTGTTAGTCAGTAGCCTCTTGCATATGAGAAGGCTCACATGAGTTATTATAGAAATTTGTCTTAGACTTGTTGATTCAGGTCGGGGTGTATCAATGTCTGTCATAGGATTTATCATGGGTACCTTATCATGTAATCATTATGATGTTATATTTTCTTTAATCATAACTAGTTGTTACCAATAAAATCCTAGTGAGAATCACTAGATTATGTTCATGAACATCCTTAAATATTTAAGAAGAGGTAAAGAAGTATTCTTAGTCTATGTAGGAAAATATGAAGTCATTGTAAGGGGTTAAACTTTATGGATTTTGTGGGGATCTAATAACACTTATTAGAGTTAACATAAGAGATTTAGAAAACAAAATTAGGATCATTGTGCAAGAATAAATAAAACCATGCAAATTCTAGAAATAAATAACTATATAAAAAAGAGTGTGTTCTTTACACTAATGATTACGATAATAACAATATTCATTATATATAGTTGATTAAGATCACCAAGAGTGGTATAAAAACGTTTTCCCACATATTGAGGTCTCCATGGGCTACTGGATCACTCAATGATTGGGTTGAATCCATCTTCACACCATGTAATACTAGTTCTTAACTAGGTAAAGGTATAAGATGAAGAGAGCTTTGAGTTATAAAGAGATTCAGCTAAGAATGAATGAATAGTAACATCACTATCATATGAAAGTGGGATAATTTATAGGTCCCTTGAGGATACTCCTCAATAATTCATACATTTACTTAGGTGTTATAATACATGGGTTAATTTATCAGATACTTCATGAATCTCATGCATGAATGTATCTAAATCTCAAGCATTACATCTTTTTAAATAAATCTTTATTTATGATATTCTATATGGAATATTCCTAAATAATAACCATTATCATTTGAATTCCATAAGAAATAATAGGCATTGACATTTCCTAATGATATGGGAAATCCATACTTTATGACATACATGGAAATAACATGTTGTACATTATTTTACAATATCCCCATGTTATAGAACATGACTATAAAAATTTCATCACATGCAAAAGGATTTAAGGGTTTTCAACTCCTTAAATATCCCTATTGCACTAAATCCTATAAGAATTTATGTCATTTCACCTTATATTCTATCATATATATTAGCTTGTTAAATCATATCCAAAACAATTTTGGATATCATCCAAATAACTTTTGTAAATATATCATCAAATTCATTGTGTACCACATAATATTTAATAACTTTCTAGTACCAATCCAAAACTCTTTTGGATTTAACTATAATGTACTTTTATAGAATCTCTCTGAGTCAAACTCAATCCACATTCTATAAAACATATAGTGTGACCCCAAGAACCTTTGTATCACTAAAATAATATGAATCCATGGATCTATAAATTTAATCAAGGAGAAGTATACAAAAAAAACATCAGTGATATTCAAGCAACAAATGGATTTGGCATGATCTCTATAAAAAATGCATCTTTATACCTATATTCACCAGTCACATAACATGTTAGCATTCACTCTGATACATTATTTTTCTCTAAGACATTAAGTGGACATGGGACACTGAGTATGTTAGTTTTATATATCCTACTCACATGTTATTGATTCTTTGAGGATAGACTAACCAAGTCGATGAATATATCACATTTCATTCACCTTTATATATAATTATGTTAAATTACACTCATACTAATAGATAATAAAATTATATATAACATATAGGTGTGGTTGCACACTCCTAGGTCTATCTCAATCTAGGGCCCAAATATAATATTCTTAATATGTGAGGAAAAAATTTCATCTTGGTTGAGCTCCATCCAAAGATATTATCAACACCATACCCAACCACCCCTTGATTAAAAGAGCCTCAAGTTGCGGGGACTCTAAATATGATCTATAAAACTCAATTATACCTAATACATAGTGTATGACACTCTATATGGTATAATTGTTGGGTTATACAACATAAAAAACACTTTTTATGCCTCATAAGAATATTTTTTGTATCCCCATACAAGAATTATACTCATGCTAAACTTAACATTTCATCATAACCTATGATACTCCATGATGAACATTGGTTAGGGATAACTAAAATTCATAATTTGAGAGGTTAGTTATCATTATATTTTATGAAATTCATATCAATATATAAATTTATGTATCCACTGTAAAAAATTATAAATTTTAGATTTATTTTTTATAATACATTTAATATTATTAAACCTTTTAATAATATTTAATAAAACCCTGTATACACACTTTTATATCATATCATATATGATATACTATTATATTGACCTTATGTTTACTACACTTTTTGAGGGTTTTTTTAATTCATTATATCTATATGTAATTCATACCACATCACTATGTGGTCATTTTATAAAACCCTATCACTAAATTATTTAGTGAGTAATATCTATAAAGAAAGAAAGTTTAAATAATAGAGAGATTTAAGAATTATAATATTAATGTTAAACTCCTTGAATATATTCAAAATCACAAAATAAAATTTTATGATGTTAATAACTTAATTTTTCTACTTACAATTTTTGATGTTTAAAATCATTATCCTCAAAACCTATCCCTTAAACATTTACCTTAACATTTTTTCATAAATAATATAACTATTTACATTATTACTCACCATCGAATCCTAAACTCTTTTAGGATAAAGTAATATTAACTTCATTACAGTGAAAAAATATAAATATTACATTTTTCTTTATCAAGATACCCTAAAAATATTTTACAATATCAAGTGAGTTTACTTTGTATTTTTAAAGGCGTAATCTTTTAGGAAATAGTAATATTTGTTCTCTCATAGTAGCTAAATTTAATTCATTAAATTTTTATTTATTGTCACATATCCTAAACTCTTTATGATATTAAGTGGATAATAAAATTAATTTTTATATTGGTATAACCTTTAATTTGTTAAATTTGAACTTCTATAAGTTCAAACATACCCCCACTAGCCTCTTAGACACTATATTTTCTTCAGAATATCATGATAAAATATGAAAAAATCTTTATGTTAGGAAATAACACTTATTTCAATTTATTAAGAATATTTATCAAATAAATTATTGATTTTATATCATATATAGTATTCTATATTGGATTATTTTCCTCTAAAATGAAATTTATTCATCAGAATATGTCATTTATGGGTGGTGAGAAAACCTTCCCTTAGATTTTGATAAAAATATAGGTAATACTTTTATCCTAGATAGAATGTTTTTATTCATTTATTATTTTAAAAAAAATGTTATAGAATCTGATGAATTATAATTTGGGTCTATTGAATTAATTATCTCATATCATTCATAACGACTATTTATTAACAATAAACTCTGTTTATCATATAAGATAAATGAGATAAATATACACATTATTACTGAAATCCAACTAAGCTTGATATATTCCTTCACATTCAAATAATTCATGTAGAAACTCTTTTTTCAGTACTTGATTTCAAACTACAAGCTTTATCAATTATTCCCTTCATTTTGAACTCTTTTATATTAAAAACACCTATACAGTATACATTTGGTATCATGTACTCTTAAACACCAAATAATAAACTTCTATAACAATCATACCTTAAATGGACATTCCATGGATTTTGAAAAACCCCTTTAGGTATCCCAAACAAATTTATCATATATAATAATTATTCCTTCTTGATAACACTATTAGATTTAGATAAGCTTTATTGTATTTTTAAGATTCATGTTTAGAATATATGGATAACTTTTCTTCTTCCATTTTAAACATTTACACTTTTTTCTATAAAATAACTTAAATTTTACATCATATGGCCATTTAATCTATTCTTAACACTTTTATAACATCAGGTAAAATTTTCTTAAACTCATTCACTTTGAAGAAACATTTCCATAGATGAAAATATGATGAATTATTTAACCATAATAATCCATCAAGAAAACTCTAGTCTCACAAATTCATTTACATATCCAATAATATTGAATATATGAGTGGATATTAAAATTTACTTGAAAATTTATCATTTAATTAATTTGAAATTATAAGAGAATCATTCTATTATTCTCATAAGCATCTAGATTCACATGTTGAAAAACTTTAACAATTGGTAACTTAGGAAGGTATTCGATCTAACACATAGAATATATTTTACACAATAACTTATCTTAAGTTACCAATTTTAGGTGTTGTTTACATTAAACCTTTCCTTATAAGGATTTATTTCGAGATCAATTTTTGTGAATAAGATAATGTTATTTATCTACAGCAAAGATTTTATTATATGTGTATCAGGTTTTATTACCATTTAATAAGGAGTTATATTAAATATGATCCCACTAAAATGATAAACCATTTGAAATTCATCATACCTATTAGTGAAAAAATATCCATATTTTATCATGAATTACACTTTTTAATTATATAAATAATTCATTACTATATCTGGAAGAGAAAAAGTTTCAATAATATCATATATGACTCTTGGATAGCTGAGTAGATAACTCTTTGTCGAAATTCATCATGTGGATTCACTCAAATATTTTCCTATGGTATCCAAAACATTAGGGTTTACCAATGAAGTGTAACCAAAATAAAATTCTATGAACAAGTCACATAACTATAAGGGTCACATCATTACTTTTCTACCTTTCACAAGATAATTCATTAGCACCTAACCATTTGGTCACCCATTATGAATGATTGAGGTATTGAAAATTTATTATTTAGAAGTAATATCACACTTAGTATTTGGTGGGGATTCAATGTAACCATATCATCTCATGTTATTACCTTTATATATGTATGATTTTAATGATTTAGTTTGGGATCTTAATGCTTCCTCTAAATCAGTATATCCAAACCACATTGATGTGTAACTCTTTACACAAATCACATTTTTTATTACTTAACCAAAAAATAGAATCCAAATATATTTTCAAATATTCAAATTCATATTATATATAAGTTACATGAAATTTTCATGAAAATATATAGAATTATATGAAATTTATAATCTATATAACAGTAATTCAAGAGAAGCAAATAATCAACCCCCACCTTTTTATAATAAGGAAAAAGCCTCCAGGATAGTGGGAATTCCGACATAAAATCCCTTAATCTAGGGATAATTTACTTAATATAGATTCTAATTCATTATAAATATAATACCTAATATGTATAAACTATATTCAATAACTAAATTTGATCTAATATCTTTAATTATATACTAAAATCAAGGTATTTGGAAACTAAATCCATTATCATACCCAGAATGTAACTTCTTGAATGCATGTATGAACATTTATAGAATTAGTTTAACAATTAAACCTATGAATACACATATAAATAATATATAAAAGTAATAACTATGAATAAAAAAAGAGAATAACTTTTAAATAAATGAAAATTTCACATATTTAAGCATGATATAAATATTCATGAACTATTCATAAATAACAATTAATTATAAAATTTTATAATTTACCTACACATTATGGACATTCCATAATCTATAATATAAATACTTTATATTAATTCTATAATATGAACTCCTTAATTTTATTTACTATATGGAATTTCGCTTTAAATATATGATATTTTTATGATTTATAAACATTTTATAATCTGACTTCAATTATGTAAATATTTTACATAATAAAAATATCAAAAAATTAAAATTATTTAAACCTTGGTCAAATTATTCATCAAAACTCCTTTTGATGTGGTTTAAATAATATTTCAAATAAGGACCTTAATTTTAGTAGTTCACATTAATCAATTATGAACAATTCATAATCAATTATGAACAATTAAAAATATAAAAACTTTGTATTTTGGACTTATTTTGTAATTTATAAAAAATGTATAGACCGTACATATGATTTATAAATAAAAACATTAATTAGAAGTCATAAGGAATGCCATATAATTTGGTAAATGGTATTTTTAATACTAATATTTAATATTGAGGAATGTTTAATAATAAATTTTTTTATAATTTTTTAAATTAATTATAAAATCTTTATAATTAATTATAAATACATTATAAATTAATAAATATCCTCAAAATACCTTTCATAATTTTTATAAAAAAATTATAAATAATAAAAATCGATTAATAATTAAAATTAAAAGAAAAATAATTTTTATATATTGAATCATATTTAATACCGCAATATAAATTTTATGTTATGACTGATAGTCTGATAACACAAAACAATTTAGTGCTATCAGTTATATTTTGGAACTAATATCCATATCTCCTCATAGGATATACTTACCATATTTAACGATATGAATCTATCTCACAAATGTGATTTGATGCTTTGTTTTAGTGAATCATGATACAATGTTGATCATAAAATACAACATGAAGGATTCATATACCATGACAGATACAAATCTGAAGGATTTGTACTATGTCTTATTTTATGATTACAATATTAAAGGGAATATGATATTGAAAATATTAATTAAAAGCATGATTTAATAAATCTAAACACATGGTTGGATTTGATACCATTTTTATTTTTTGTGGTGATATTATAACACTTATTAGAGGTATCAAAAGCAATTAAAAAACCAAAACCACGATCATTGTGAAAAAATAAATGAAAAAATTCATATAATGGAAACGAAGAACCATATAAAATCAGGCATTCAAATTACAATAATGATCAAGAAAAAAATAATCTTCATAATATGGGGTTGATGAAGATCACCAAGAGTGGAATACAAAAGGCATCCCACCTCTGAAGGTATCAACAATCTACTGAAAAATATGATGTTCGTATGGAATCCATCATCACACCACAACATTCTAACACTTCACTAGGTAAAGGTGGTAGATGAAGAGATCTTTGGTCACTTCATACATCTCAAGTATGAAGGTATAAAAATTTCAAGTGTTATATCTTATGCAATGAATCTATTTTATAATAGTGCATGTGGATGAATCATGAATGATAACCATTATCATTTATCTTTCAAGTCATAGAAATTGTAACAGCCTTATGATATAGTCAATTCATACTATACAACTTACATATCAGTATTATGTTTTACATGATTTTATGATATCCCATTTTGTAGAATATGATTATGCCAACTGTGTCACATGTAAAAGTATTTAGAGAATATCATTACCTTCAACGCAGATGATAGTTTCAAATCCATAAAATATGATATGATATACCAATATGGTTTTTTTTGTTTTTACTAAATTATGGATCCATTAGTTAGAAGAGTTCCAAATAGGCCTATATAGTGGACTCGACAACAAAAGATTAGTATATCACTACATCAAATGCTATGAAGTAATCTGTTTGGATCAAGAATTTTATTTTTGAACATGGAGTGGTTTCTAGTTTAACACCCCAAAATTTTAGTTTAAAAATAAAATTTATTATTTCTTGTGATGTATTCAACACCAATATTTAAAAAACCATGATATACTATAGAAATATTATTATTCAAATATGACCATTATAACTTAGTTGTTGGATTGGAGAGTATGAATATGAGTAATTTCATTAATAAATATATGTTGAAAAGTTTTTTTAATAATAATATATTTATTTATTACTAGGAAATATGTACTCAATTTTTAATGATGATAATTAAATAATATAAGGTTAAGAATAGTTAAAGATTAAAAGGGTTATTTTCTATACAAGAGGGTTTCATTATATTTTATATGTTTCATTTAAAAGCTAAATTTATCTTATTTAGAGTATGAAATTTATTAAAAAAGTGTTTTTATAAATTTAAACTAATTAATAATAATTCATACATTGATTATGAATTTTTTATAAATGAATATAAAATCATTTGATGGAAAAAAATGTATTTTTCATAAAACCAATTTTAAGTACATAATTTATTTTTATCAAAATAAATTAAGTTAATCACTATTTATTAATTATTTTCATGAAATTTATTGATAATATATTCAATAAAGTAAATTAACAATCATATAATGTTTGTTACTAGGTAAGTAATGAGAATAAATTCATTTTATTATATTAAAATACATTTTTTCTAAAATTGTTTTTGTGTGTGTTTTGTGTGTGGATATTGTATTTATTTTATACCACATTTAGGAGTTATTTTTTATAAATAAAATTTTATTTTTATATAATCATATCAAAATTATCTTAGGGTTATTTTTTGATATTTTCAAAAATATTTGATCTGTGGGTGAATAGTAAAAAATACCGATTTTAATAATATTTTCACTTTTTTTACATTATCACAATATAAAAATTAATTTAAAGTTTAAGAAACCTTTTTAATATAAGGAATATATATTTATGAAGTGATATAATGAATTTAAAAATAGAATATGTGACATAAAAATATATTCTTGGCATTTTAGAAATCAAAATAATGTTTTTATTCAAATAAAAACTATTTTTGATTCATTAATCAAGTAGTCACAAGGTAGATTTCATTTTTTTTGTTTGGTTTTAAAGACAAATAATTCTCCATTGATTGAAAATAATCCAATTAAATCCATGTGAATCAAAATTATAGTCTATTTTGGTGTAAAGTCATTTTTATATAAAATTAGTTTTTACAACTTCTAGAAATTTAATCCTATGAAATATATTTTATATTTGGGATCATGGTATTCTAATTTAGTAAAGATTTAAATTTTATTTTTTTATAGTGAATAATAACCATGGTAGAAATTTATCACCATAGTTAAGGGTAAGTGGGTCAAAAGGGTTAAAATAAAGGGATACGCCTTCAAGATAACACAAGACACTTTATTAAATATCATTGTTTTGTTATATTTATACCTTATAATTATTATCTTTGAAACTATGAAAATTTGGATCCAGTTTAATTGAGTAAGACATATATTATAAAATAAAGTTTCAAGTTTTTATATATTTTCACCTCACTTATAAAACAGTATCTCCTCCCCTCACTTATCCACACTTATTGATCCACATATATATACCAATACCAACCCAAATATCTTCCAAACATACTTAGCCATGTTCTATCTTTTTTTATTCCCAAAATACCACTCCAAGAAGGATTAAGGTGTAAACCAATGGAGGTTTCCCAAAGATGAGGTAGTCGTATTAACTGAATCCTTTAAATTTATTTCTTATTCTACCTCCTTCTAAATATATTCTAACCATATTAACATAATTACACCAATATCTTAACTATATTGAAATGTTATTAGGATTATGGAATTACATTTTTCTACCTCCTTTCTATCCTATGCGAAATGAAAACATTGATTGTGCATACATGTGGATTACCACCACCACGAAGTAATGTGTATAATTTTTCATCACCACCTCAAATAATGATGGATTTAGTGAATATATATAATTTTTATTAAATAATTTTGATTCATTAAAGATAGAATATTATCTACCATCTTACGCTCTCATCCATTGGAAAATAATAATGTCGCTTATGTATAAGTGTGGACTACCACATCCACAAAGCAATGTGATTCGTTATTAATTTCCACTTTACATAGTTGATCATAAAGATATATTTAATGAATATATATATATTATTATTATTTAAAGATTAATCATTATATAGTTTATTTCTTTTCCAGCCATTAGGAAAATGAAAATGTCACCATGCATACGTGCGTACTACCGCCTCCATGAAAAACGTATTTATTTTTTCTATTTCCACCTTGCATGGATGGTAATAAATTTGTATATAATGAATAAAAATTATATTCATTACATTACTGATATTATAGAGGTTATGTAACCATTTAATAACACTTTTTACCATGGTCAACATTCCAAATTATTTTTTGAAAAATTGATTGAGCAACCTTAAGTGCTCAACTTAAGAACAAACTATACATTGAATGGATAAAAAATGAATGAAAAGGGGACTTAAAAATAGAATATAGATTAAAATGGTTATTAAGAAAGTATTTGATAAATTTAAATTGGTTATTCAAGAGAATATAATATGTCTGGACAAGAAGAAATCCAAATTATTGATTTTTCATTTCAATTCCACTCCACTGAGACACATATTATATTATGCAACTAATTTCATTAATATTGCGTATATAATTCCCCTTTAAAATATTATATCATGAATTGCTCTTTATTAATGGTATTTAAAGTTTCAATCCATGTTTTATCTTTTAACGGGATTTGATTTAGAAGTTATTAAAGTTGTAAGGGTTTATTTTATAATATTACTTTTATTCGGATTGTTCAGGTTTAAAATTATATTTGAAGATTTATACTCTTTATTTATCAAATCATGTAACAAATAGAATTTTAATGAATGTAATAATAATTTTTTTTCTTGTCTAAATTATTCGTTTTATCTTAGTGAGTGTACCCTATAGCCTAAAGAAGGTCTCGGGGGTGTATGAGGCTTGTTCGGAGCATTGAGCTCCGAGTTTTGGAGGAAATGGTCCGGTTGCATGGTTTGACCAAACCATACCCTTAGGCCTAAATAGTTTGTCCAAACCACACGGGGTGATCCTGAAGGATCTAGAGGGGTGAACGGTTAGGCTAAACTGTGCAGCCCTGGCCACATGGTCGTGCGACTTGTCTCAAATAAGTGACAGGTCCATTTTTCACGGGTTGTGCACAATTAGTCAAATCGTATGTCTAGCCTATGAGAGGGGGGTTCTTGGGTAGTAGATACCACACAATTGGTACATGTTTTTTCTAAACATGAAACCAAACCATGAAACCCCTTAATGAATGGGTAAATGACAATATTTACCTCGAAATGTTTTTAACCCTCAAACCCTCTTTCTCTTTTCTCCAGCAGATGTGTATCTCTTTCCACTCCCATGACCTATCCTTTATCCTTGGTTAGGGATTTTGGTTTCTCCTCAATTTGGACTCTAATAATATCCCCATAAGATGAATTTAATAGACAATATTATGTAATTTAATCCTATTCCTTCTTTTCCTAGTTTCTCTTCCCATCACTTGTGCTATTTTGGTGCAAGACATATTCTCTATGATTATTATGATTCGTCCTTGGTTATTTGTCAGTGAACAATGGTTAATGGAGTTTTTGAGCATGGAATTCCAAACTCCCTTACTTTGTGTGATGGTCATGGCATCTCACACCATTTAGTTTTACCTAGATGATGGTCATGTTGTTCCACGTTCCCTTGCATTGGGTGTTGTCCATGGTGACTCACCCCACTATCCCGAGTGTTGGGCATGATGAATCACTCCGCTATCTTGAGTGACAATCATAAAGTCTCTATTTCCCATGAGATTTAGGGCTAGTACCCTTGTTCTATCTTATAGCATGTTAGACTACACATGGGCACTTGATTTATGCCCCAAGTCTAGCTAGAACCTAGTATCCATGTATATTCCTATATATGTCCTTACATATATAGTGTATATACATGTATACATATTATATATTATTACATATATATGGATATACGTGGTACACTAATATTAGACATGTTAGAGCCAACACAAATGTAGGTAAAGTCTGTTAGGTGTTCTACTAGAACCTGATCCAATTAGTATTTATTTTTCAACACTGTTTATTATTCATTATACCCACACACCTCTATTCTATACACACTGACTGGGTTATTTTAACCACTATTGGTGGTGGCATACTAAGTTTATCTCACACCCTACTCATGCCACCCTAGGTACCTGATTAAACTTTATAGTTAAAGGTATAAACAAGGGAAAAACCCTATCATGAATTCTTGATCTATTTCACTAATAGCATGGGATAATGGGACATGAGGATTGAGAATATGCTCATGATTCTAGTGGAGATATCTTTTGGTCTTTTTTATCTTGTATATCATGTTGTACATGTCTATACTCAATATCCTTTATATTCCCTTTGTGTATATCAGCATTCCATGAAATCATTTTGAATATGACTCATCCTTTGGAGTTTGGTTATTATTATTATTTCAAATAATATTTATATTCTATTATTAATTATTGATCTTGATTCTTGTGTGTTGTTAGTCATCTTATATGCTTCCTCTATTTATCATATATGCTTATGTACATTGTTCCACACTAATATGAGGGTATAGTATCCCCATCGTACCACCTTAAACCCTCACAACTAGTCAGAAGCCTCTTGTGTATGGGGAGTCATGCTTGAGACCATGTGACCCACCATCTTAGGGAACCGTTTTAGTAGCTCCTGGGTCGATATGTTACAAATTGTTATCAGGGAATTCCCTTGGGTATTATATAGAAGACTAGGATGTACTATAATTTGGTAATGAACCTATGTCTGAGAGTAGCTAACCCACATACAAGGGGAACCAAAATTACCTGGGATGGGTTACTGTTGTTATTGGATGACACCTGTTACAGTTGATTAAATTTCACCTTTGGGTGATGCACATGTTTTTGGTGTTATTCTTATTGATATTATTTTTTTTTATTATGGAATTTTTTCCTTGGCCTAGTATGACAATGAGGTATCATCTCATGCATTATCATAGGTACTTTAATAATTATATGCCATGAATTTTTCCACTTCATGTTTTCTTTCTATGTACATTTCCTGCTACATATAGTTAGTGCCTGGATTATTATATATGGAAATTTTTTTAAAAAAATTCGCAAGGATAACATAATTAGATTTATTAAAGTTTCTAAATCAATATAAATGGTGTCTTCCTACATAGATTAATGATGGAACCTTATTTAACCCATTAATTCCATGTTTGATCCATGAAACTCTGGTTTCAGGGGTTGAAACTTTAGTTGACTGGATTTCTTGAATGCCAATGGTAATTTATGAAGTATGTACTTCTATAAATCCTAAATGGAAATTCATGTAATCAAATCATAGTATATGACATGTTACATCCTGATACCGGATGTAATGTCTAGTTTGTAGTTACCTGAGATTTCAATTAAAATTTATATGAGTATGGATTTTATAAATTGGGAATGGTGACACATTTAACTGGATTGTGATATATATATATATATATATATATAAAGTACAAACTTAAATGAGATTAAACCTTTAAATTAAATGTTTACCACTAAATGGGGATGTCAATTGAAAAGTAAAGGGTGTTTTTTTCTATACCTTTCAATTGACGCTCCATATATCAGTACTCTTGATGTGTGATATGAGGCCTAGAACAACACCCAGACTTAGTAGTGGGTAGTTAGGGGGTATATCTTATAATTTTTATGGACTATTATGGTCTTCCTTTACCACCTAGACCTGGATTTTAGATCTGTCAGAGAGGTGTGACCTTTTCTATGGGAAGGCTATGTACTTATCCTACTATGTATCTATGATTATTTTGCTACTAAATTCTAATATGAGTAATATTTTTTGAATTTTAGAATCATGCCACCATGGTAGACTTACATCGTGCACCAGGAGGGTAGTGATGAACATGATCCGAAGTTGGTGGGTCTTGAGTCACTAGTGATACCTCCCATAGTTATACCTATGGAATAACATACTATTCATGAAATGAAAATAGATTCCCATTTTTTAGAGGGGTTCCTTCGTGTGATGAAATTTATGAAAGGAGTTTCTTGACCTGCCTCGGTTAGGGTAGAGTTTACTTGGGATTTCCAGGAGTAGCATCCTCTCACCTTCTCAGGGGATGGCTGAACCCAGGCTACTGATACATGGATGGAGTCCATTATATCTATATTCAAGAATATAGAGATGCCTCCAAGGTATAGGTTCAAGATCAAAGCTTATATGTTACAAAATTATACCAAGTGATGGTGGGATGTCATTAACTAGGAAGAACGACATCAACATATGATCTGGAAGGAATTTCAAATGGTCTTCTATGATTTCTTATTCCCATAAACATTGAGGGATGAATGATCTAGAGAGTTCATGAACTTTAAGTATGGATCCAAGTAAGTAATGGAGTATTCTAACCATTTTACCAAGATTCATTGATTCCCAATAACTCTAGATGGTGAAGAGCTTGTAAATATGAGATGAATTGAGGATGGGCTGGTATGAGACATTCGATCACGGGTTAATTTTTTTGATTGAGTACTATTTATGAGATAAACAATTATGCCCTAATTACTAATAAAAATTTGAGAGAAGTTGAAGGTGTGATATAGGGTGGTTCAACACCAAGAACTGGAAGTAGTTCTTCTAGATGACAGAAGCATCACTTTGAGGTTTCTCATTAGAGTAGTGGAAGACAAGAATCTCACATTGAGAGTTTCATTATATATCTCTAGTGTGGGAAACTGGGATACACAAAACCTTAGTGCATATGAGATCCAGTTGAGTGTTGAGGTTATGGAAGGATGGGTCAGATTCAGCGTTCCTGTAGAACCTTTCCATTAATTCCTAGTGAGAGAGAATCTACACTAACTCCATGTTCTAGAGTGGGGATAGTAGAACCTCACCAAATAGGCAGCTGTAATATTACAAACTTCTTAGGATAAGGTAGAGATAATGGAAGAGGAAACCAGACTCAGGATTCACAATGCTAATAGATCGGACCTTCTTAAGGTAGTCATGTTGTGTCTTAGGGTCACATTACAATCTAGTTACATGAATTAAAACCTATTCTAGAGGAGAATACTAATGGGCCTTCTACTATTCTAGGTATTGTTCTTGTATCCTCTACTTTGGTGGATACTTTATTTTAGATAGGTTCATTTCACCCTTTTATATCAGCTGAAATTCTAGAGAGTCTAGGCCTTGATATAGAGTATTTATGTGGTGTGATGATACTAAACACCCCATTAGATATCCAATAAAAGAGTTTTCACCATTTTAAGGAATGTATCCTTGTGATATGAGGTTATCTATTCATTTTGAACATTTTATTACTCAATATAATAGGGTTTGACATAATTCTTGGGATAGACTGGTTAGTTCACTATTGAGATCATATCTATTTTTATCAATGGAGGGTGATGTTTACATCACTATAGGTTAGTATATATGTTTACAAGGGATAATGGTATGTCCATGTGTCTCTAACTAGACCTAAGAAGAAGGGGTTTGGTAGAGTGATATCCTAGATCGCTAGTCAATTCTTGGATGATCAGGGGATATGACCTTCTATTTTTCCCCCTATGGTATATTGTTTCATGGATGTCTTCCCTGGTGACTTTTCTAGGATACCTATAATGAGAGATGTATAAGTCACTATTGATCTAGTTCTAAGAGTGAAACTAGTGTCCATTCCTCATTACAGGATAACACCTATTCAGATTATGGATCTTAAGAAGCAATTGAAATACCTAGAGGCTAAAGGTTTTATCTGACCTAGTACCTCGCCATGGGGTTCACTGGTCCTTTTTTCTAAGAATTCAGATAGTACCCTTAGGCTTTTCATCAATTACCAATGATTACACCAGATTATGGTAAAGAACAAGTATCCACAACCTCGAATATATGGCCTCTTTGATCGTCTTTGAGGAGTGAGGGAGTTTTCAAAGATTGGTGTTAGGGTGGGCTACCATCAGGTTCATGTAAAGTCTTATGAAATACCTTGTACATATTTCTAGAGAAGGTATAGCCTTTATGAGTACCTAGTAATGTCATTCAGTCTCATGAATGGTCCAGCTATTTTCATGGAACTTATGAATCAGATTTTTCACTCATATCTCGATTCATTCATAGTAGTATTTTTGGAAGATATCTTGGTGTATTCTCACACTCAACACGACTATGCACAACATCTTGATATCATGCTAAATACACTATGAGATCACCATCTTTACAAAAATCTCACCAAATGAAACTTTTGGATCGACAAAGTCTACTTCCTAGGTCATATTATCTTTGAGATAGAAGTATCAGTAGACCACGTGAAGGTGAGATCTACAGTTTCTTGGGAGTAGTCCAACAATGAATTTGATATATAGAGTTTCATGGGGATATTTGGGTACTATAGATAATTTGTCTAGGATTTATCATGCCTAGTAGCGCTTGTTATGGGCTTGACTATTAAGGGTTTAAAATTAATATGGTTATAATCTTGTGAAGGATCCTTTCAAGAATTGAAAGGTAGATTGACTTCAACACCAATAATAATTCTACCTAATCTGAGCAGGGGCTATACAATTTATTGTGATGCCTGAAGAATTAGGCTAGGAGTAGTCTTTATGTAGGGTAAGTGGGTCATAGCGTAGGAGTCTCATCATTTGAGTCCTCTTGAGTGTAATTACCCTACATATTATCTTGAGTAAGGTATTGTTATTCATAATTTCGACTATTGGAGGCATTATTTACTTGAGGATATTTTTTTGGTATTCAATGATTAGAAAAGCCTCAAATATATCTTTACACAACATGATATGAATCTAAGGTAGTGTATATGGTTTGAATACCTATATTTAGTTGATTTTAGTCTTTCCTATATACCTAGAAAAGGAAATGCAGTTGCTGATGCTCTGAGTCAGAAGACTCAGAAACATGTGGTTCAGGAGGCCAGTAGCGAGTAGAAAATTATGGCCTTGTTCTTAGATATGCATGTTGAGGTTCATGAAGATCACAGTTAGACTATACACTTAAATTTATCAGTTACCTAGACCCTCATATAATAGTTAAATATGATGAATCTTTATAATTTTGAGGGCCTAGTCTTGAGGGAGATTATATCATATGAGGATTCATCACCATGTTGGACCATGGATGAGGATGAGACCTTATGCATACATGGGTGTGTCTGGGTTCCATCAGATATCTAAGAGGAGTTAATGAAGGAATATCACGACTTAGATTGGGTAGTTCATTTTAGTGTATCCATGATGTACTAAGACTTATGTCTCCAGTATTGGTGTCCTTATATGAAATGGGAGATAGCTGAATTTATTACTCATTGTTCCACCTGTCAGCAGGTGAAGGCAGAACATTAGTTACTGATGGGAATTTTATAGCCATTTTCTATTCCTAAGTGGTAATAGGATGATGTTTCCATGGATTTCATGATAGTTTTTTCCAGATCTCCTCAAGGAAATTAAATAGTTTGGGTATTCATTGATCGATTGATGAAGGTCGTCCACTTCCTTTTTATTTGGGAGACTTTTTGGGTAGAAAATCTGGGGGGGATATCCATCAAGGAGGTTGTAAACTATTCAAATCTACCAAATGAGAATAAAAAAAATCACAAAGGATGTAATAGATAAATATGGGTATTATTTTCCCCGTAAAAGCAATGATAAGGTGGCTAAGACCTGTGGATTGTGTGAGCCTCGAAGGGACTCATAATCATGTGACCATCATAGGGTCACATGAAGACTCCACAAGTAAAGAACAACCTATAATAGACCCCATGGAACCCCCATCAATAAATGTTCCTGATCTTATAGAGACTCTTCAGACAACTAGTGAGCATCTAGTAGTAGATGAATATTCTACCTCAGGCCACACGATTTGACACCAGCAAGCACCTAACAACCTAATCACAAATCCTTCGAAAATGGGGGGAAATATTTCTAAAGGTGGAGGCCCCTATCATTCATAAATATCAAAAAATGGATCATTGATGTGATGGATAATTTTCCTTGGTAACATCTAAGATAACTCACGAGACCTTTGAGCCTTTAAAATAAAAAAACGGAAATACAAAGGGAGGAGGAATGAGTTACTCGTAATCACTAAAATACATGCAATTCACCCCTAGAAACCTGAAATACATTGTGATTACCTAGTGATATGTACACCTCACCTCATGAAATACCATCGACATGTCACTCACATCACATAGAGAGCCTCGGGTATGTCCAAACAACCATGTGTAACCCCTCTAGCTCCCCAAGGGTAAAACAAATGGATGTATATCCATGAAATTATCATGCACTCTGATATGAACCATATTGGTCATGCGAAACATCACCAAAAAAATAGATAAAATGTCCTCAATGAGACTCATGTAAAATCACATAATCCTTGTACTTTGTAAATAAAACAAATGGGATAAAAATGAGGGAAGTGAGAGCTTGTGCAGTCCTTATACCCTTATGATGTGCTAAGGATGTCTATAGCAGGGTCTCATGAGACACCTAGAAAAGATGTATTGATCCCACGAAGGCCCCTTAACACACCATCCAAATCTCACAGAGAACCCTGGACAAGCCAAACTTTCCTCGATAAATGTCTCAGGAAAGGCATCGAGCATCTCATGGACACCTCTAAGAAGGTGCTTGGATCTCGCGAAGGCCCTTGGACATGTCAATATAACAAAATTAAAGTCCTTTGGCATGCCCTCATGAGTCAAAAAAATACTCATTAATTGGAAATCATCTGGTAAAGGAATCATTAATATGAGGAACTCACAGTCACTAAAAATTAGTCAACACCCTCAGGAGTGATCCACTATAGAGATTCACAAAAATGTGTGGTGCCAGACCCCTTCTTCAACTCTAGCCTATATCCACACTTGATATGATACACAAATTAGTGAATAATCAGGGTAGAGAGGCCTATATATTCCCTACCCTAGCGTACAAAACGAATGGCTAGGACATGGAAGAAACTCTTGAGCATAAAGGTCCCAAGAACCATAGTGGATTTCTCAGAGAAACTAATCTTGTGACTGGTAAGTCTTCTATCAAATAATATATCGGAAAACAGCTAGAGTAGTCATGAATAATTCATAAATAACTTTGTTTTATCATTCATAGATCATGTGAGGGGTCTCTAGTAGTATATGTTAAGAAAATACTGCATGTCTGCTGAATCATGTGAGACTTAAAGAAGGATAACACTGAACAAAACTAATTCAATCAAGATTTAAAGGAAGGAAATAAATAATAATAAATGGGATATTAAAGTGCAGATATATATGTTGATCCATGCATGCTCTACATGAACTACCCAGGGTATGTGATGATGCCAGGTTATATCACCCAGGACTTATGACACTACTTGGGTGCACCATTTAGATCATGCAAAGTCCTATGGACTTGTAAAAGTAATAAACACGAAACCCCATAGTATAATCACCCTAGTCTCTCAATGTCTTCTGGACTCTCCGTTCAAGCCTTGCAATAAACTTTAGTACATGTTTCCTTACTTATATAAAGGTTCATGTTCATGTTATCTAAGTCTCATGGTAGCACTTAGGCATGTTAACTGACTCTCGTGATTCCCTCTATACATGTCTTCTAGGTCTCACGAATCCCTCCAAGGATGTCATCCAAGACATGTAACACCCTCTAAGACATGTCTTATTGACTCTTGCAACACCCTACATATATGTTATCCCGCTCCTGGGATGACACAGGAGAAGGTCAATTGGAATATGAAAAATACTATAGATGAGCCAACGTTGATCAAGCAAAAACCCTCAAGAATTCCCTATAGGATACGTGGAGTCTTATGGAAAATTAATCTAGATCATATGGTTCCCATTTTTACATCTCAGGTAGAAATTCTCTAGTGTGTCAGGCAGATAACCAAGGCATATCAAGTGTTCAATCAATGCATGTTAGATAGAAAAGCATACTAGACCACCAGGGAATCCTAGGGATTGGTAACTTTGTCCCGCATCCATACACCATGGGAATAATCACCCGCTATCCCTTGTTTCTCACACCAAGCATATATCACATGATCTTAGGGATACACAATTAACACCTCATTGGCATCATGAATCTCCACTAGCTAACGAAATACCAGTATGAAATCCCCAATGAGTGGCACGATATGAACACCGCTCATATAAGGGCATCTACCTTGGGGTCAGTCCTAAGAATGATTGAACTATGATAACTCTGATTCCTGCTTTAACTGGGATACATAGGATGCCTCCTCGATACTAGAGATCAAATATTTTGTGTCTCAGTACCTGCATATATGTCCTCTTTACATAACATTAAACTTCATGGGATTAATGAACTACATTGTTTTTGATTCCTACAATAACCAGGATATGTAGGACTCCTCATAATGGCTCAATACCCCCTTGGAATATTAAAATTTTTTCCCTACAAGGAATCATATTCCAAATAATCTATTTACATATATTCAACATATAAAACAGGTACCCATTACTCAAAAAATTGATGAAGAACCTCAGATACATACATACAGATTCACTAATGAGACTCTATTTTCCTTTATTCATTGATGAGATTCCCTGTCTCTTACATAATAGGATAATTAACTGAAAATCATTTTTTTAGGGTAATCTATCCCATATCGATATTATTAATAGATTTGAAAACATATCTTAAATCAATAAGAGAGTCCCATAGTAGGCAACAATTCCTCTCAAAAGGGTGTGATGAGACCAACCACCTATCATGTTGACCAATGTGAGTCCCTAATTGTCATTGGGTATGAAACCCCAATCCACCACTTTCTTTTGTAAAGTAGTTATATACCCAGTTATGGATGAGGGAACCATTGCGTGTTTTGGTTAAGAGTGATTGACCTGATGTTAATGGTAATGCGAGAGGTCGAACCCCCCACCCATAATCACCTATAAATCCAAACTGAACCCACATGGATAAGGGTTTCCAAATTGTATCCCTATCTGGTCGAAAAAAATGGTGAACTTGACATTAATCTCTCTAATAAAAAAAGATTGGTTATTATCTGTTGGTCCATTTCATTTTCCCCCATATGCAAATAGAAATGGATCTTGGTGTGAATTATAAATTAAAAGAAAGATCGGTGAATCATGCATCAGGACACTTTGTTTTTCACACTTTACACAAAAAAAGTAGTAAGACAAGAATTAAATTATATATGATTCTATGTGACTAGGGTTCTCATGAAATAAGTCCATCCTTATCTTGAAAAGTACCAACAAGAAGAATGGGCGGATTAAGGAATATCATTAAAATTCTGTTAACCATGAATATATGATTGAGCACATTATGCCAAAGATATCGCACTAATTGGTAAACTTGATAATTGTTGTCTGCATGATTTTAGATATTGAAAATATACTGATTCAAGACAAATTCTTCATCATCCAGTGTTCACTTTGGTAAATCATATGTGGCTACGACCCCCATCGGTCACAAAGCGATATCACCTCCTCGACAACTCCAATGACAGGTGGAAATCGTGATGGTCTTAGAGTACCACCAACATGGTACAATCTCGACCATGGAAGCTTCCCACAAGTTTCTCTAAGCAAATCAACGAAGATTCTACATCGTCTAGGAAAAGTTTTTGCTAATCCAGTAGCCCTCATAGCCACAACAAATAACTTGAGGAGATTATCCCTGAATCATGACAACTTCCACATTCCATATATGATGAAGATATACTAGGAATCTAAATATGTCTCCCTTCTGATTCAATAACTTCCCAGGAGGGCTCCTACTAACCGTTGTCACCAGCACCGTCCCGCTGGTACCCATTAGTCACCTACTGCGGGTACCAACTGACACACATCCACCTCTGACACCCATGCATTGGAAAAAAGGAAGGATCATTGAGGGAGTAAGGCATTGGATATCTGGGAGATGGATCAGATCCCCACTCCTACCAATGACACATGCTAGCATGTTCTAGCAGGAACTAGCGAGCAAGCTTATATCCCTATCCGCTCAGAACAATTCAGTGGGCATATTCCCACACTAGGCATGGGGTAGGCTCATATTCTAGCCCCCATGCATGAAAACAATCATCATATTCCAATGGTACAAGGAGGAAAAAAGTTGGAACATATCCCAACTTCAATCAAAGATATATTTTAGTGTATAATGGAGATAGAAAAATTTAAGTCTTATATCCCCGCACACACATTTCTAAAATGCAGATATATTTTAGTAATAGCAGAATAACTCCACTATAATATTCCATCAATGTTGTAGATAAAGAGATAGACCCATATTCCTATTCCTACAGCTAGGATAACTCAACACTCTCATCATCATGAACAAGTGTATGTAACGAATAATGTTCACATTCTCACTCCTCCCATGAGGATTATCAGCATATTCTAATAAAGGGTGAGGTGTTGGACTGGGATCAAATTCCTATTTCGACCAAGGCTGACCAGGTGAGAGTGGAACATGCTTTGTGATAGGGGAACATTCCTATGAAAGAATTCTGATGACATATTCCAAAGTCTCAGGATCGGGCTCATATCACCATTCTAGTCGGGACTCACGATGTGAGAGGGGTAAATGCCTTGGGACAAGCTCATATTCCTATCGAAGAATTCCAATGGCATACTCTAAAGGTATGGTATCAGGCATATATTATCTTTCTAGCCAGGGATACTAAGTGATAATTACACAAGGCTCGGCACATTCCCATATTTCTATCAGTGAATCTACTTGGAATATTCTAGTAGATTAGAGAATCTAAGAACATGTTCCTACTTCCGCTGATGAATGATTGCACCTGCATAATTCCAAGGCAAAACCGGTGGAGGCTCATATCCCTTCTCCCATTCCATAGGTTCTTAGTAATGTTTTGATGGGAAATGAATATTCGTATTAGGATCATATTTCTAATCCAATCTGAGATCACTATGTGAGAGTGAAACATGCCTTGGGGTTGACTCATATTTCTACCAGGAAACACCAAAGGCATATCCTAAAGTTTCAAGATCATTCTCATCCTCCCGTCATGACTGAGGCTCACCAAGTGAGAATAGAACACACCTCATGATGGGCTCATATTCCTATTAGTAACGAGAAAACTTATTGGAATATTTAAACATATTCTCAAAAAATTTATTATACTCTCAAAACATTAGATGGCTATATAAATGTTATGGTAACCATCACACAGTAGGATCATATCCCTACACAATCCCAAAAGGTAGGTCATCATATTATGACCATAATGAAACACATGGTCCATGTTCCTAATATACTCAATGCTAGTGTCCTTGAGGTTTTTCAAGACACATTCTCAATACCATAAGGGTTTTTCAACTCTTCTATTGAAGAGGAAGCAGAAGATCTTCATTAATGTGATATTCCTCCTCGTGGTAGTGTAGAGATGGATCATAGGAACTCTACTCCTGACATCCACCTTGGTCAAACTCTACATGGAGATATCTCCCATGGACAAGGAAACCCTCCCCTTTCCTAAAAACATACATATAGATAGATAGCCCAAAATCTGACACCTTCTTATAGATATGTGCTCGAAACATCAGAGTCAATGATACACAGTTCCCCATCATCTTCCAGCAGCACTCCACTCTCATCAACAGGGGACCTTTAGAATCATCTTCTATGGTATGAGTAGATGGAGTCATGTAATTATGATGAAGAGGAAGACAAAAAAAAAATATGGAGAGATTTAGCAGGAAAAAACCTCCCCATCTTGTTATAGCCCCTCTCCACTTAAGTATATGAGATCCCAGACGAGCTATAAAATTATTACATGCCTTATCCATGCTAGAATATGTGGGATACTCATCAGTGGCTGAAGGATAAACACATCCCTTATCTAGGATATATGGGTCACCTTTAGACCATCAATATACTTTATTTTTAGCTATACCCAGTTGTTATCTTCATGGCCCATGATCCAAAATCAGAAAATCACAGTGCAAATCTGCAACACACATTTCTCTATTACATCACAAATCTTTGATAGTTTCTCTCCAATGCCATGTCATGCATTCTTATTTGAGGATGGGGACAATATGAAGTATTACACTTTGTCACTTCCCTGGAATATAAAAATCCCTCATATATGGAATCCTGTAATGCCATAGCCACTAAAGAGATCTGGGGACTAGGTAACGTTCATGGAAATTAGTCACTAGAACAGACGTCTCCCACATCAACGGTGCCCAAAAATCATGACTAGAGAAAGGTTATAGCCAAAATAATTTCAAACTGGGACCCTCAAAGTAATAGGAATTCTTTTCAAATATGGATACATAATTTACGATCACCTAAAAAACATCCCATAAGGAAT
The DNA here is from genome assembly GCA_963277665.1 of Viscum album. NCBI lineage: Eukaryota > Viridiplantae > Streptophyta > Magnoliopsida > Santalales > Viscaceae > Viscum > Viscum album. The sequence goes on from OY728125.1 coordinate 991,742, forward strand.
GGTTCTCATCATGGGATTCCATCATACCTAGATCCTACGCAGGCCCAACTACACCACATCAAATGGGCTATAGTAGAAGATTCTATATCAACCATCCAGGATTAGAAGAATCTGTCTAAGCTAGGGTAACATTTACCATTACCTCCACCTCTCGGATCATCTATTCCTAAAAGGATTTGGGACATATCAGTAGTGACTCTAAGAAATCCCTAGCCCACTAGGATAGGGGAATTTGTATCTCAATCACCATAATCAGATTCATCATCCCCTAGAAATAACCTAGAGACATAAATAGTGATTTTTCATCAACCCCTCCTCACTTGGATTGGGGAATTTATATCTTCATGTCGGTCTTGGGAATCATCAAATCCCCAACTAGAGCCATTGGATCCTCAACAACAAGACCAATCAATTCCAAATACAGCCCCAAATGACCCCACCCCATGGGTTTGGTGGAATTTTTATCATCATCATCACCTCAGAGGGAATTATTCTTCTCCAAGTGGGGATAAAATAATCGCTGGTTGGCATCCCACATATTCCTCCCACTATAAGAAAAACCTCTACTGTTCAGGTCATGTTCGGTAGTCATGATCGAAAACTACCTTAAATTCATTATTCATAGACCAAAATTGGAGTAACATAAGGAGAATGTGATTAAACCCCATCAGCATCAAAAGACAAAATGGCCCAATAAGGCCAGGGGTTCAAGTAACGACCCTAAATAAGGTAGTTCATAACCAGCATGTTGCATCAAAAGTAATGGAACCACCACCATTACTTGATATGCCTCTGTAAATCTCATCACTATCAATATTACAGACATTGTGAATCGAGATGTGAATACAGAAGGCTGCAAAATGGAGAACCCACCCCAAGAGTAGGGTGATTTGGATGCACCAAATGAGGCTGCATGCACTCGGAACCAAACAGGGCTCCAAAACCTAGAACCTCTGAATAATGACTTTCCACCTTTATGATAGAACATTTCCAAAGTGAAAGGTACAATTACATCCCAATCACTTTCCCAAATAGTTGGGGTTCCTTCCACAAAGGAATAGTTGTCACAATACGAGAGTGAGATACAAGCTCTCAAATAGCTCAACGAGGAGCTACTCAGGGGAAATATTCCCACCAAGTATCATTTTTAGTCAAAGATGAATATTATTTCTACCATAGTCAATCCTCCAATGGGAGCAGTATTTTTGCATTAGATTGGCTCTATATCTAGGAATCTAATCCACATAAATGAGGAAGTTAAAAATGATCATGACTTCCCTCAATTGTGGAGAAAGCCTCTCCCTCATCAAGGAAATAATCCAAACTTGGGAAGAATAAAAAATAAGAGGGAGATAAAGTTGGGGACACCTATTCATCCCCCCCACTCCCTATAGAAGCTATATAGCTTAGATAGTAGTACCTTCAAAGTTACTTAACGTCATCGTGTCCTGGGCTACTTGAATGGAATCCATGGAGGGGTGACGTGGACATGTGCATCCTGAGAGGAAGCCATATCCTGAATGGTTTGATGACATAATGCCTCCACATAATTTTGGAAATCATACCTTCTCTACCTTTAACAGTGTGGGTGACCCTGAACAACATCTCACACACTTCATGTCCCGATGCAGTCCAATGATGGGACCTCTATATCAATATGAGGCGAAAAAGATGAGGTGTTTTTTTTACAGACTCTGATAGGGATAGAATTTGTTTAGTATAGTATCCTTCGAGGAGAATCTGTTACAGGATGGGAAGCCCTTCATCATCATTTCCTTTATCAATTTAGTTCTACACTGAGGAAGATAAAAAAAAATTTACCTAACAAACTCCAAGAAATGCGAAAATGAGAGGGTGTTTGACTTAATAGAAATGTGTAAAGGTTTAACCTACTCACTCGACATCCCTCTATCACAAGAGAAACTACTTGAAATATATTCTAAAAACATCAGGGATGAGTTTTATATGCCTCTAATTCCAATGAAATTTCTAAGTGGATTCCACTAGTTCATAGAAATAGCCCAACATTTGGAAGAATCCATTTAAAAAACCCGGTCCAAAACTCGAATCATCCCTGCAACATAGAGAAAAGGGTAGGCAAAGAAGAAGTTGTATCTGTCACTCTCAATCCTACAACAGTTCCCGTCCAAGCACCTAGGTAGGTTCCAAACCACCCAACATATCCTTTCGAGTGGTGACATCCATAGAATTTCCCTCGACCAGATGTGAAAAGAAATATGGGATGCCCAGGATTTGAGGAATTAATGAACAAGGGATACTCCTTCTAGAATGAAAAATTCCCCAATTTGTTCTTAGCATTCATGGATAACAACCTACTCACATTACTAAATCCCAAGAGGCCCAAAGAGGTCAATCTCACTGATCATCCCAACTACTTCCCTTTTCATATAAGGTTAGGTCATAATATCCAGAACTGATTTGTCATTAAATACATCCTTGAAGGAATGGTAAATTCCAGAAATGTGGTGTTAGATAACTCCCCATATAGGTGGCTTGCATAACCATTTTTTGATCATAATAATAGGTTGATTGGTAGAAGGTCCCATCATGGTGTGCATGAAAGTTCGACAACTGGATCACTTGAAATACAATTGACTAAGCTCATGTCACCCTAAAATCATAGTTGCACATACCCAAAATAGCTCCACCACCTAAGGAGGAAACATCAAATATACCTTCCAAAGGTGAGTAGGACCACCGGAAGTAGAAATAATAGAAAGAAGATGAATCATACTCTACTCCAATGTAAGCTCTGACCCTCACAGACTTATTCCCTGCAATATCCACCACACATCCACCCCACCAAATAGAATCCTCATTAGATAATGAGATAATATTTGGTTCTTTCAACATGATAAACTTGTCATACCCCTTCTCCAATGATGAATATATCGCAAAGTATGAGTTTCTTTCACATAACTAGGTAATAGGAGGCATCATGCATATGAACTAAGGTACAGGGGATAACACCGATGTGGACGAACCCAATATTATAGTAATATCACCATAGATAATATATATTCAGCTAAGACCCATGAGAAATCACTCTAGTAGGCCCAAAGGAGACAAGGAGTTGTCTTACAACCCTCTAAATGTCACTCAAGAACAATTTTCTTACATGACCTCCTAGTGGGGGTTCGATCATCCGATCAACCCAGACAAAGGAAAAATTTTACGCAGCCCCCACCACTAGTAGAATATGCACCCATATCCTATGAAAAAGCACCATGACCTTCCACCTCAAATACCTCAGCTCCTAAGATGCATGTCCAAAAGAAAACCCATATCAGGATTTTTCGACCTCTGGTACAAAATTACAACATTCTGAAATAGCTAGCAGTAGTCCCATACAAGCTCTCAGTACTTGATTCACACCATCTTTCAAAATAACTTAGGGAGGCACTCATTGAAGCCCTCTGAATCCCACATGAGTTCAATATAGAATTTTCTAAAACTGAGTTCTATCGATTGGAGACCATGTCATCATAATTTCATTTCGGCATCTTGTTCATTGATCAAGATTAGGAATAAGTCCTTCAAGGGCACATTAGACTCCTATATCTCCTGGGAAGACTCGCTAATGTCAACATACAAAGGGATCTGATTGATAATGGTTATGGGATCAATCGTATCCTAGTCTAAACCCTATGACATTTGGGATATAGAAAAGGAGATTTTTCTCCCACTAAGATAACCATTCAAGGTTATGATAATCATGAAAAAAAACATCTCAGGAAGATCAAACTTGAATCTCAGTTTGGGGATCTTACATCAGATGATGAGTTTATGGTAATATAGTAAGACACCACATATAATTTCCTACTTGGAAGGCCCTAGCTCTATGGACACCTCGCGATACCTTCAAAATTCCATCAATGTTTGAAGTATCCCATTAATGGGAAATTTGGTATACTATATGGTGACAGTGCCCCCTTTGAGACCTGTGAGGCCACATATACTGAAGAATATTTCTATAAAAATGGAGGCAAGCAACCAGTGGCATATGATGATATATAGGTTCCATCTCCCAATGGATTTGGGTATACCCCTATGAATTCCTGGATTATTCTCAACAATTACTATTTACTCCTCATAAATCTGGTCAAGGTAACATACCTATCCCCATAGTTCCAAGCCCCTTCTATCCCCAAATATGGCATAAAAGACAATCAACTTCAGAATTTATCAAAAATGACTCAACAAACAATGGATGATAATGTTTCTTCACATGGATTCTCTCACCCCAACAGTGATAGAGAAGCCCCCATATTATCATCTTTGTCTGAAAATGTATCCACAGACTCATAGATAGAATAATATGAGGATGACTATAGGAATACTCATCCAATATTCAAGGAAGGTGTATCCACCACCATCAATGAACTTTGAAAGATAAATCTAGGAACATATGAAGACCCATGGCCTACATTGATTAGTGCCTCCATATCCCACTAAGAGAAAGAAATGCACATCACATTTTTTATGAAACATTGATATATGTTCTCTTGGAATTACACAGGAATGCCCAGGATGAATCCAGATGTGGCTACACACCATCTTGGACTTCCTGATGAGCCACGAGGATTCAATCAAGTATCTAGAAGGATGAAACCCTCTCATACCACTAATGTAGAGTTGGAATTTGATAATTTGAGAAAATAAAAATTTTTCTGAGAAGTGATGTACCCAATATGGCTTGCCAACGTAATCCCTGTTAAGAAGAAGAATGGAAAGATTAGGGTCTGTAATGATTTCAGAGACCTTAATTTGAATTTCCAAAAGGATAAATTCCTATTTCTGATCATATAAATATTGATCAATGCAATGTTTGGATTCCAAGACCATTACTTTATGGATATATACTCAGGGTAAAATTAGATAAATATGGCCCTTGAATATGAAGAAGTCACTACCTTCATAGCACCTAAGGGGATCTGGTTCTATAAAGCCATTCCATTTTTCTTGAAGAACACCGGTGCCACATATCAACATTTCATGCATTATATATTTAAGATATTCTTGGGAAATATATATGAATGTTACATTGATGACCTAGTGGTCAAATCCCTATAGCGATGTGATCACTTCACAGACCTTCAAACTGTCTTCTAAAAGCTCTGACATCACATTCTAAAAATGAATCTGTTGAAATACACTTTCGGGGTAACATCAGGGAAGTTCCTTGGATTTGTGGTACAACACCATGGAATCAAGGTAGAACTAGAAAATACCATTTAAATCTTAGCAATGTCACCCACTAGAAATCTAAAAGTGTTAAGGGGGCTCTAAGGGAACCTCACTTACATTCGGTGATTCATTTCCAACATGGCCAAAAAATATATCCCCTTTACCTGGATAATGAAGAATAGAATTGCCTATCGATGGGATGATGACTTCCAAGAATCCTTCAAAAGTCTCAAGAAGTACCTCCTCCACCCACTAGTTATGATGCCTTTAGTGGAAGGGAGGCCACTCATCTTATATGTGGCCACCATGGAATTCTTATTGGGTTCCCTACTCAAATAGAAGAATGATTCAGGGAGTGAGAATATTCTTTACTACCTCATCTAGAATATGCTAGGTATTGATACCCGAAACTCTGATGTCAATAAGAACTTCCCTTCACTCATCTTCACAGTGAAAAAGATGAGGCATTACTTCCAACACCACGAAGTCTAGCTGGTCTCTCGTATCGACCCACTCAAGTACATCCTTGGTCATCCAATTCTGACTGGGTTCTTGGCCCGATGTGTGGTCATTCTTCAGCAATACGACATTAATTTTTTATCATATAAATTAGTGAAAGTGAAATACTTGGATGATTTCCTTACAACGCATCTTGCCTCGGAAAATGAACTAAAAGACACCGACCTTTCATATTAGGAGGTCTTCTATGCCCATGAAACTCTCCGAACATGGAAGGTGTATTTTGATTTCACATCCTGAAGTCCTATCAGTACAAGGATATAAAACAAAAAGCTCAATTTAGTTTTCTTAGGGGTCATATTTTTCTCTCCTGACAAAAAAGTTTTTCCCTCCACTTTCTCATTATCCAATGGCTATATAAATAACGAGGCAGAATACCAAGCTCTCATTTATGGATTAGAATTATACTTACATTTGAAAATAGACTACCTTAACATAAAAGAGGATGTAGAGTTAGTGATAAATAAAATCAAGGGTGAATATTCTATCAAAAAGGAAGAATTGGCCCCTCTCATTGGCTATGTTAGGGGACTAATGGTAGAGTTCCCTTTTGATCCCACATTGTATCATGTTTCCTAATCACAGAATGATCACAATGACCCATTGGACTATTCACCCATCATCTTGCCCAATCTTGATAAGGAATAATCGATCTTTCATATCACACATCAAAGAATGGTCTCGGTGATCTTTATTTATGATATGCACAAAATCAATCAGTTCAACACCACCAAAAAGTGTGATGCACCAATGAAAACCTCTGGATGGATGGAGTACATTATCATTTATCTTAAAAATGGAACTCTCCCAACATATGGAGCCAAAAGTGAATAGATTCGGCATCGTGCAGCAAACTTTACCCTACAGGATGACCCAAATGAGAAGAAGACCCTCTATAATTGTGGATTTGATGGGATCCTCTTCATGTGCATAGAAGAAGGAGACATTTCCTCATTCATGGAAGAAGTCCATGCATTCTCTTTTAGTTCCCATAAGTCTTAGAATAGTCTCTCTAACCAAATTTCGAGGTTGGGATATTAGTGGAAAAACATGATACCAAACTTTGATTAATTCACCAAGTAATTTCATGCTTTCCAAATCCATGAAAACTAAATCCATAAACCCTATGAATTGATACATAAAACTAAATATACCTAGCCATTTTCCTTTTGGGGGATGAATTTCATGTGGAAATATCCCCCAACCACAGAAAAGCAGTTCAAGTACATCCTTACTGCTACTGAATTCTTTTCCAAATGGGGTGAAGCAATACACCTCAAGGAAGTTGGTATGAAGAAAATAATAACCTTCGTAAAGTCCCATATCATCACCATGTTTTGGGTCCATCACACAATATTGATAGACAATAGCACCAACTTCTATCCCACAGAGTTGAAGAAACTCTATTAGTAGTACAAAATCAAGTATAGTCACTCATCTCATTGTCGTGTAGTGGATAATGGACGGATAGAGGGATTTAATAAAGATCTATAGAATATACTCTAAAATATGGTGAATAAGGATAATAATTATTTGTCAGATAATCTTCTCCATGCTCTATGGGCCTACCGTACCACCATGCCTACTACTACACAAGAAACACCATACTCACTAGTGTACAAGACTGAGGAAATGTTACCCATAGAAGTACAACTTCCCTCACTCTGAATAACTATCTATGGAAAAATATCATATGATTAGAAATCAAAAAAGCAGTTGGATGAATTGGAATGGCTCGATGAAAATATGTTTCACACATTTCATAACCTTTAGGTCCACCAGAATTGGATTTCACAGGCCTTCAATAAACAGGTTTTCCTCCACTCATTCCTCCAAGGGGAGCTGGCATTGGTCCTCAAAACACTAATGATACCATGTATGAATCCCCTAAAGATGGAACCCCAATGGAAGGTACCTTACATCATACATAAGTTCTATCATAAATGCCCTTACTTATTGGACATAATGGATGGGGGACATGTCACACCACCCACCAATATGAGGTTACTCAAGAAATAATTTGAAAAGTTATCGCAACAAGGGAGTCCATATCATTTTAAGTCTCATCATTCATCCTAGTTATTTGACGTTAAACTATACAAAATCATCTTTACCGTACAACGTTAAACTGCACAACAGACATACTTTATACATGACATTAAATTTCATAGATCCTCTAGAATTATACATAGTATGATTCTCATTTCAAATGAGATACGTAGGGACACCACAATCTTATATATTGGTCCATCCACTACATGATACAAAATTCCATTATCCTACTCTTAAATGCCTCTTCATAGTGGAAGGAACCCCTATCAATTCCTTGTTTATCACACTGAGCATGGATCACGTGGGCTTATGTGTTTTGTTAAGTGTTTCCTTGCAAAAACAAGGCATAGTGTCTCTCAATAGGCTTACCATGGTCCTAAATGAAAGACCTTAAAAGGCATGTCATGAGTCGTCTCTATATGATGTTATACTACACAGTTCTTCCAGAACTACATGTGGCTTGATTCTCATCCTCACGAGATATATAGCGATGATAATACATCCACCCTTCGGCCCATCCGCAACACCAACACTCCTTCATGATAGTCCATCCATCCTAGCTGCATGATGTTGAACTATACATTTCCTTATTTTTAATTATGTGTGGCTTGATTCATATAACCATAGGATGCATAGTGAAACATTGACCCTTGGTTTTGGGCCCAACTGTAATGATATTTCATTTCAGGTCCCCTTTATCCTTACCACATGATGTAAAAATGCACATATACATATTATTACTTTTCTTTTATATCAAGTGATCCATGTCCTTACCACATGATGTTAAACTATGTGGATCATTTAGAGCTATGTATGGCTCGATTATCATTTTTCAATGAGATATGAAGGAAAACCTTAATCCTATATCTTGGTCCAACTGCTAAATGATATAAAATGCATCATTTTTACCCTCACATACCTTTGTAGTGTGATAAAAAACGTTACTACTCCAAGTTTCTCACACTGATCATAGCTCACATGAGCTTAGGAATTTAAGTAAGGCCTCCCCAAATGAACAAGGAATGAAATTACATGATAGGTACATCATGGTCCTAAATGTAAGACCATAAAATTAACACCCTACATTTTTTCTTCATGACATAAAACTTCATGGTTCCTCAAGAACTACACGTGTATTGATTCTCATCTTCATGATATATGTAGTGATGACCATAATTCCACCCTTAGTCCCAATTAAAACACTACCACTCTTTCATATCGATCCATTTTTCATCATTGTCACACAATGTTAAACTACACAGTTCCTTCATAACTACGTATAACTTGATTTATATCCTCACAAGATACGTAGTGATGCTCTGATTTTTAACTCTAGGTCCAATCACAATAAATAAATACAAAGATTTCCCCCTCCATGCATATGGGTTAGACCTGTGTAGGGAAATTCATAAAGAACTATGTGTGACTTAATTCTTATCACCATGGGATGCATAGTGTCACCCATGATTTTATGGGCACAACCACGATACCACCATTTCACATATAGGGGCCCACATCCTCACTGCAATATATTCAAACTACAAGAAACACATCCTTACCATATGACATTAAACTGCGTAAAAAATTTACTTATTACAAGAAAATAAACTACGTAGAACATGTCCTTACGACATGAAGTTAAACTATCTATAAAACATCCTTACAACATGATAATAAACATCACATAACATCTCCTTACCACATTAAGTTAAATTACATAGAAAATGTCCTTACCATATAACAATAAACTACACATAACACACCCTTAATACATAACATTAAACTACATGGAAAAAGTCCTTACAGCATGACAATAAACTCTACAAAACACTTCCTTAACGCATGATGTTAAACTTCATGGAAAACTTCCTTACTGCATGATAAAAAACTTCACGAATCATATCCTTACTGCATGAGGATTAAACTGCATAGAAGAAAATATATCCCCACTACATGATGATAAACTATGCAGAACACCACCTATATTTTATTCCTTGTCAAAGGACCACAGTAATCTTACTCTAATCAACCAGAATACATGGTAAATCCATATTATTTTTAAATCACCTCAATCCATAAACCATACTTCATTCCTCAAGCACCTTAGGTTACTACAACCTTTAATGGACCCTAGAAAGGATATCCATCTTCAAGGACCCTTTTCTTGACTATGAATACATGCCCATGGCTCATGCATATGTTTCTACGGTCATTAACCAAATGTGTCACTCTATAAAAATACATTCCAATCATTGTGAGCCCTAACACCATTTTAGTAAAACTCAACACCCCAGTGTGATTTGAACCTCTCCTAGTATGGCTATCCCATATCATTACTCATGACCTGAGAAGCTCAATCCATGATTTATGACATTTCCACCCCCCTCTCAGAAGGATGATGGGGTAATCTTGACCCTTGATATCCTAATTGGGATCTTGTATAGCATCCTTCATATTAGGTCCATGGGTGTCATGAATTTAAACTAACTACACTTTGGAAAAAGCTATATGACCTTCAGCTCTATCTTATAATGGTGTAAATCGAAATACCTTAAACTACTAGTGAAATAGACACAAAACTTTTTAGGTTAAAACCCCTCAATGTGAATCCTGAGAAAAAGTCAAGTCTTCACTCACTAAACTCTTCGTCTCTAGAGTTTAGGAAAAAATTAAGGCACAAATAAATAAGGAATAAATCTCATAAGGTCTACCTGGTGACCCTAGTAAAAGCCAACATATGATCACTGGACCCCCTGGTTCAGGTAAAAGTTAGAGTAATGGTTTTTTACATATCCTCGCCATGAGAATATGTTCACTAGGTGGTGGCTCAAATTTTAGGATACTCAATACCTTCTTGGATCATGAACTTTCCACAAATCACACTTCATGACTTGGGATTCTTCATATCACCATAAACTTCCATGGAATTTGGAAAGGATACTCATCTTCAAGGACCCTTTTATTGACTATGCATACATGCCCATGGCTCCTGTATATCCACCTATGGCCATAAACTGAATGTGTCACTATGAAAAAGGTCCTTCCAATCCTCATGATCCCTAACACCACTATGGTAGAACTCAACACCTATGTGTGATCTGAACCTATCCTGGTATGACTATCCCATATCATTCTCCCAACTCGATCTGTTTGGGTTGAGACTTATAATCTCCAAACCAAACTATCCATGTGGATTTGATATCCTCAACATTACATCACCGTGTTTAATACCCTTTCTCAAGGAAGGACTGTGACACATCATTCCCCAGCCTTTGGTGGATCACATCTTATTATTTGAAACCATAGGGCATAGATCTTGAGCTTCAAAATCAAGAGCTGAATTTACCTAGGGTGCCAAAAACCTTCCTAAATAGCCTCCCTTCCATAATAATCCTCATCATCTAAGTGTTTCAGGCCTCCAAAATCTATCATTTCCCTTGGATAGGAGTGGATATCGTCATTATCTTGGAATGATACTAATGCATAAGGTCCTTCACCTACCAACTAAAGGCATATCCTCCATTCCAGAAAGGAGCTTCAATACTTGTGAGCCCTAGAAACACTATGGAGGAACATGGAATCTTAGAATCTTATGGGACGTAAATGGAATGTCTTCACAACCTCATATTCATGGACTCAAACTATTGGGTTATGATTTACATCACTCATATTTCAACTATCAATGTAGGTCTATAATCCCTAGTATTTCACCCTCTGACCAATATTACCTCTATAAATCTTCCATAGAACTTGGAAAAGATACCCAGCTTCAAGTACACTTTACTTGATTATGCATACATAACCATGGATATTGTATATGTGCCTATGTCGATCAAAAAAATTCATCACTCTATAAAAAAGTATTTCTAATCCTTGTGATCCTTTGAAACACCATTGAAGTACCCAACACCTCAGAGTTTTTTGATTCATTCATAGAATGTATACACCACATCCCTTGATCATCAATCAGGTCCAAGCTAAAATACCCTAAACTAAAGCAATATTATGTCTGAGTTAAAAGACCATAAACTAAATAAATATGATGTTTGAGATAAAATACCTCCAACTAAAGAGATATGAGGTTTGATATAAAATACCCTAAACTAAATTGATATGAGTTCCGAGCTAAAAGATCTTAAACTAAAGTGATATCATGTCTAAACTAAAACCCCCAAAACTAAGGTAATATGATGTCTGAGCTAAAATATATTAAACTAAAATGATATGAGGTCCGAATTTAAATACCTTAAAAAAAGTGATATAAGGTCTGATCTAAAAGACCTTAAACTAAATCAATATGAGGTTTGAGCTAAAAGAACCCAAACTAAATCAATCTAAGGTCCGACCTAAAATACCTTAAAATAAAGTAATATGAGGTCCAAGCTAAAATACCTTAAACTAATGTGATATGAGATCCGAGATAAAAGTCCTTAAAATAAAGTGATATGAGTTATGAGCTAAAATAGCTTAAACTAGAGTGATATGAGGTCCAAGATAAAAGACCCTAAACTAAAGCAACATGTGGTCCGAGCAAAAATACCTTAAAATTAAGTGATATATGGTCCAAGGTAAAAGACCTTAAACTAAAGCAATATGAGGTCCAAGATAAAAGGCCTTAAACTAAAGTGATATGATGTTCAAGCTAAAATACTGTAAAAAAAATCAATATGTGGTCTGAGCTAAATGACCCTAAACAAAAAAATATGAGGTCCGAGCTAAAATTCCTTAAACTAAAGAAATGTGAGGTCCAAGAAAAAATACCTTAAACTAAAGCGATATGAGGTCAGAGCTAAAAGACCTTAAACTAAAGTGATATGAGGTCTAAGCTAAAAGACCTTAAACTAAAGCAATATGAGGTTTGAGATAAAAGACCTTCAACTAAAGAAATATGAGGTTCGAACCAAAATATCTTTAACTAAAGAAATATGAGGTCCGAACTAAAAGGCCTTAAACTAAAGAGATATGAGGTCTGAGCTAAAAGGCCTTAAACTAAATTAATACGATTTATGAGCCAAAAGACCTTAAACTAAAGCAATATGAGGTCCGAGCTAGAAGACCTTAAACTAAATAAATATGAGGTCTGAGCTAAATGACCTTAAACTAAAGCAATATGAGGTTGGAGCTAAAAGACCCTAAACTAAATCAATATGAGGTACGATCTAAAAGACCCTAAACTAAATAAATATGAATTTTGAGCTAAAAGAACATAAACTAAATCAATACAAGGTTTGAGCTAAAATACCCTAAACTAAATCATGATAGAAATTCAGTCTGCAAAAGCATGTAAGGCCTACCATACTGCCTTAGAAAAATCAATCTAGGCTCTCTAAACCTATCAGATTTGGAAATTAATGTATCACTCTTGATCTGGGACATATATTCTTCCCAATTATCCTTCTTCAAATAAGTTGATCTCAAGATAACTAGAGTTAATTTATCAATAAGAAACACCATGTTAGTGGGAACTCATGAGTGCTTTCTGAAACAAATCATCAAAACCCAAACATTCAAAATCATATGATATTATAAAAAGGATGAGTATCGTTGGAAATTAATATAATATCAGAGAAATGAGGTGTCATGCATATCATAGATAAAAGTAAATTGAACAGTAAATTGAAAAGTTCAGAAAATTAATTCATTTATAATATATAAAAATGGGGGTATCTATATTTTTGAGTCTCTATGAAGTCTCCTCAAATATGAAATGCATTACAAAGGTCAAGATACAACAAAATTCAATCGGATACACTAAAAAGGTCAGTAAGAGTCTGACGAGAAGAATCAATGGAATGTTGGAGTTCCATTATTCCAACCTCTTCTACTTTAAATATGGTATGAAGAGTCTTGACCAAAGTAGTCAACTCTTCGGAACTCTTCTGAGCAACAACCAATTAGGATGATGATGTTGAAATATTAGAAATTAAATGAGAAATGATCACCCCACATCTCTATATTTTCATGGCTCATGAATCCATTTGATCTTTCAATTTAGATATCAGCTAACAACACTACTTTAATTACTCATATATATCCCTCATAGTTCTAGAAAGGGGAGGTTCATCCACAAGGTCATGCAAATTCCATTCACTTGTGGACAAATCTCACTGAGTCAAAACAATTTTCTTCATAATTTCATACAGAGGTTGTCGGAAAAAACTGTCTACCCCAAAGTCATGAAATAATTGGTGAAGGAAATCCAAATTTTCATGGAATAATTCCAAGTGGGTATTTATGTCAAGCCATAAATATATTTTCAAATCATCCTATGTTTTGATTGATCCTCTTCAATTGATGGAGTAAGCATGGTAGGAGGAGGACAAACTAGTTGAACCATTGCAGAAATAGGAGAAGAATCCCCCTAATCCATCCTCTCAATAGGCATATTATCCATAGAATGTATTGAAGGATTGATCTCCTCAATAGAATCTAATCCTCTATCAGGATAATCATCAATGAAATGAGGCCACTTACTTTACTTCTTTCTTGAGTCTTCAATCAATTCCATCACCGCCATAGATGAAGGGGTTGGTGAAGTGAAAGTCCTATCCACTTAAAGGACTTGCTGGCCTAGTACACCACCTGGATAAGCTGCTAACCATGCCTGTTCATAATCCTGGGTAAGGAAGATGGAAACATCAGTGGGAATAAGTATGATCTCATCTTTAGTAACATCATGTGATAGTATCTTACAAAATTGGTTAATGACTCCACAATGTTGTTCCCCTTGAATGATGACCAAAGGAAGAGGGGAGACCCTTTGAATACATCTAAAATTATGGGTGAATCGATAAGGTGTATAAGGCTCACAAATAACCAGCTCTTCCACCCTAGCTACAAGAAACCTATCCTGGAGATATCTCATATATGACCTTTCATCGAGGTAGCCACTTCCATCATCAATTATCGGCCTAGCTGTTACATTCAAGGGGGTAAATCAAAGATATAGGGTTGAAAAAACACAAATTTAAACTTAACAGTGCCCAGAGACATATCCCCAACCACATAGGTGTTAAAAAATCTTGGACGGGATATGGAGTTTAGGATCCTGGATGGATTTTAGTATTCATAACAATGGAAATGCTCTCATATCCAGCCAAACAGGAACTGAAGATGAACACTTATCCTATAAGGGGTGATACCTTGTTAAATATGGACCATAATTTGGTAGAGGTGTGCAAGGAATGGTATCACCAAGTTGATGTGACACCCTTCCATAAGTCATACTTCCATCACCAAATGTGCAAACTTAGATCCCTAAGCACACATACCCGGATGGGAAAATCCACTCATTCAAAAACATGGATAAAAACCTACCAACATAAGGTCTGAAGAGACCTTTGAGTTTACCCAATATCCCCATGAGGTATAATCCCCAACCTCTAGAATGGACCAATATGATCCAACACTGACACGGACCTACTAAGAGGGACATCAATGAGGGCGTATGGCAGTCAGCCTGACCCCACTGCGGTGGAGAAAAATATCAATACAATCCGGGAAAGAAATGATCGAGTACATCACCATATCTTTCTTCAATTTCTCATTCACAATAACAAGAATATCCCTCCCCAAAAATGGGGTCTTCAAGGGATCATCCCATACATTCACAGTGGGAAATAATTTATCATAAATCTCTCTAAGAGGGTGGATACCTCCCAGTTGATGGATATCCTATAAGTTGATATCCACCTTATTATAGAGTATATGGAATTTTTTTGTCCTAAAACACCAATGGATAATCATTTCCCAAAGAATATTGGGCTGGCGATAAGTGATAAATTGATAGATTCAGACAGATTCATAAAGATGAACCCTATCATGTCATCAACAAACTCCAAATAGCTTTGCCTCTCCAAGAATGGTCATGACCATCTTCCTAAAAAGATGTTTTTAGGATGGATATTGTACTTAGAGTACCATATGATGCTCAGATTATTCATAGAAGAAGAAAATATACTTTAATAACTCTGAGCGATAGGCTTATGAGATAATTCATGGCCATCTGAACCCAAGGGAGAGTCTTCCAAAAGATAAGAAAAACCCTGGTGTCAAGTTGTAACCAACCAACCATCCTCTGTAATTGTTGTTTGGATGCATTCAAGGGAATTTAAAATCCATAAAGACAAAATATTGAAGTCTGGAAGAGAAATTATGTCATCATTCAGCAAAACTAACCCATACAGAGGCAGTCAATGGGATAGGTGATAATCTTGGAGTTCATATAAGGGGAACTTCTTCAAAACATCGTTATCTGAATACAAATGTTATTGGGGGTTGACATTATGATTTATAGTGATAATTTCACATTGATTATATAGATCAAAAATTGACTATATCTAGAATCCATTTGAAAATAAGTAAGTGGTTTATGTGAGACAAATAAAAAATCTTGTCAAAAACAAAAACATAAAGGTTCTAGAAGTATCATGTGCATCTCATGAATTAGTAAGGGATTCACGAATCACATAAGGAGTTCTCAAACTTCTTGAACCCTAGAGGACTCACGGGTTTCATAACATCCATAAGTCATCATGCAATCACATGACCCATTTGAAGACTCACAATCACGTGACCTAAACATGGTCACATGAATCACATCGATTGTAAAATAAAGCTGGAAAATCCTACAAAAACCCTAAGGAAAAACATATCCAAATTTCAATAAACTACTAGAAAAATAGTTCATGTTTGAATCAGACAAGCTTCTAGGAAAGAAATAGTCTTTCGAAAGAGCTCTAGAATAATGGATTCATGGAAAACACTCAAAAACAGGGCTCACGATCAAGGTTCACAAAACGGTCTTATGATAAAGGTACAAGATAGAGGAAAAGGAAAAAGCACTCTGGAGAAGGGGTGAATGGTATAAAGAATTCCCCCCTATATATAGGGAATTTTTTGAAATACCAAACATCGCCCAGCAGACCAATCGTCGCCCAAGGAACCTATTCAAGACACCACCAAAGACTCAGGCAGACATTTATTTTCATCATAACTGATCCCATGTTCCTACAGATGTCACTCCTATGTGGGGAATTTATTTATGCCTACCAAATGAGAATCAATAAAATCACAAAGGAATACCAAAATATGGGTATTATTTTCCCCACAAAAGTCAAGTAAGGAAAATGTGGTCGAGACCTGCGGATCACATGAGTCTCTAAGGGACTTGTGATCACGAGACCATCATAGGGTCACATGAAGATTCCAAAATCAGTGCATAACTTGAAGATGACCCCACATAACCCCCTTCAATAAATGTTACTTCTCTTACAGAGACTCTACGGACAACTAGTGAGCATGTAGTTGTAGTCGGATATTCTCCATCAGGCAATGAGGTTTGTCACCAGCAAGCACCTGAAAAACCAATCAAAAATCATTCAGAAATGGGGGGAAAGATGTCTAAAGGTGGAGGCTCCTAGAATTCATAATGATCAAGTGATGAATCACTAATGGAAAGGATAATTTTTCTTTGAAAACATACACGCCAACTCGTGAGACCCCTAAGCCTTTGTAAAATAAAACAAAGGAAATAAAAGGGGAGGAGGTGGGAGATACTCATTGTCACTGAAAGGCATGTGAAGTGCCCCTAGAAACCCACAAGACAAAATGAGTCGCTAGAGATGTTTCCTCCTCACCTCATGAAAGCATATCTACATGTCTTTCATATCACACAAAGAGCCTTAGATATGTCCATCCAACCACACGTAACCCCTCTAGCTTCCCAGGGGTAAAATGGAAGAATTTTTCCATGAAATGCTCACACTCCTATATGACCCATATTTTTCATGCAACGCATCACCAAAAAATAGATAAAATGTCCTCAATGAAACACATGTAAACTCACTTAATCCCCAACCTTTGTAAAATAAAACAAATAGGATAAAAAGGAATGGGGCGAGAGCTCTCGCAGTTATAAAGCCCTTGCAATGAAGTAACGAAGTCTAAATCATGGTCTCATGAGACACCTAGACAAGCCGGACTGATCTCGCAAATTCCCCTTGACACGCCATCCTGATATCATGGATACCCCCAAACAAGTCACCCTTTACTCAAAAAATGTTCCAGGAAAGGCATCAAGCATCTCACAGATGCATCTTAACAAGTGATTTCATATCATGAAGTCCCTTGATCATGTAAATATGAAAAATTGGAAGTCATTTGGCATTCCCTCATGAGTCAAAAAATCCCCATTAATTATCAATTTTATGATAATGGAAGCATTAATGTGAGGGACTTTCATTCACTAAAAATCAGGCGTTGTCCCCAAGATCGATCCACATTAGAGATTCGTGAAGACGCGTGGTGCCAGACCCCTTTTCCGACTCCAGCCTAGATCTGCGCTAGATACACCAAACTAACCATCAAAGAACTAGGGTGGTGAGGCTAATAAATTACCCACCCCATCATGAAAAAGTAATGACTAGGAAATAGATGAAACTCTTGAGTGTAAAGGTCCCAAGAACCAGAGCTTATTTCTCAGATAAACTAATCTTGCAACCAGCAAGTCTTTCATCAAGTAATATATCGGCGAACAACCAGAGTAGTCATGCATCATACCTAAAGAAATTTGTGTGATCATTCATAGATCACAAAAAGGACCTCTAGTAGGATATGAAAAGAATATCCTTCATGTATGTTGAATCATTCAAGACTTAAAAGAGGATAACACTAAACAAAAATAAGGCATTCATGATTTAAAGGCTGGAATTGAAGAATAATAAATATGAGATTTAAGAGAAGACATATATGATGATCCATTGATGCTCTACGAAAACTACCCAGGGTACATGATAGTTCCAAGGTATGTCACCTAGGTCTTGTGACACTCATTGGGAACACTATTTGGATCATGCAAAGTCCTTTTGAATTGTCAAAGTAAGCCATATGGCACCCCATGGTCTTGTCACTTGAGTCTCGCAAAGTCTTTCAGACTCTTTGTTCAAGCATTGTGATAACCTTCAAGACATGTCACCTAAATCCTATAAATCCAATAGTTCATATCAACCAAGTCATTTGATAGAACCTGTGTATGTCAAATGGCTCTTACAATGCCCTACAGAC
This sequence comes from Viscum album, assembly GCA_963277665.1. Classification (NCBI taxonomy): domain Eukaryota; kingdom Viridiplantae; phylum Streptophyta; class Magnoliopsida; order Santalales; family Viscaceae; genus Viscum; species Viscum album. The sequence continues at coordinate 1,010,585 of OY728125.1, forward strand.
ACGTCAGAAAGGTCTCGAGAATCACTCAAGGGATGTCATACAAGACATGATACACCCTTTGAGACATGTTTCATTTTCCCTTGCGACAAAATCCATATATTTCATCCATCTGTTGCGATGACAACAAGGTAGGTCAGTTCGATCATACGACATCCTCTAGACTAGCCAACCCTAATCATGTGACAACCCTCAGGCATGCAATCCAAGATGCATGGAGTCCTATGGACAATTCAACTGTATCATATGGATCCCCTTTTTAAAGGTCAGGAAAATATTCTCCAACGTGTCAAGAAGATAACCAAGTCATGTCAAGTAGAAAATAAATGCATGTCAAATAGGAAAGTATACTAGACCACTAGGGAATCCCTAGGCTTGGTAAATTTTTCCAACCACAGTGTGTAAGCCCATATCACTATAAGGGAAACCTTAGAGTGTAATCCACAATCAAGGGAACTACAAAAAATTTGATTCCTACAATAATTAGGATATGTACAAAACCTCCCTAAGGCCATCAAGTCTCTATAGGGTTGTCTTAATACGTAAGTCCCACACCCCTAAGCAATGAAATTGATCATTTTTCATCCCTTGTTTATCACACCATGCATAGATCACATGGGATTAAGTAGTTATAATAATCATATCATTTTCATTATTAGCCTCAATGAAGGAAAGGAAAATTCCAGGGTGTAATCCCCGATCAGCAACATAATATGGTGCATACCGAATATAAGGTAACCCTAAGAGTGTAATCCCCAATAACTGAATTACGACGAATTTGGTTCCTAATATAATAAGGATATGTAGGATGCCTCTCCAAGGCCTGAGATCCATATTAAATATCCCAAGTATTTTCCTAATACATGAGTCCTAAATCCATATTCTATGGGACTTATCACATGTTATCCCTTGTTTCTCACTCCCATCATATATCACATGAGCTTAGGGAGACTCAATGAACACCTCATTAGCATCATGAATCTCCAATAGCCATGTAAATCTATTTATATAATCCCCAATGAGTGGAATAATATGAACAACCCTCATATAAGGGCATCTACATTGGGGCCAGTCCCAAGGGAATGATTGAAAGGTGATAACTTTAATTCTTACTATAATCGGAATACATAGGATGTCTCTTGAGAATCGAGCTCAAATATTTGGTGTCTTGGTACCTGCATATATTTCCTCTCCTAATGATGTTAAACTGCATGGGATTAGTGAACTACATGGGTTTTGATTCTTACAATAACCATGATATGCAGGCTACCTCATAATGTCTCAACCCCCACCTCAGAATATTAAAATCACCTCCATGGATGAAATCATATTCTGAAGCATCTAGTTATCCAGCTTCATTATATAAAGCATCTACCCTTTACTCAAAAATAGATGAATAACCTTAGATACATGCAAATGGATTCACTAATGAGACCCCCTTTTCCTTCATTCATCATCTAGATTCCCATTATTTTATATAAAATGATAATTAACCTACAATCATTTTGTTAGGGAAACCGGTCCTATATCATGATTAGGAAGATATTTATGAACATACCATAAATCTATAAGAGAGTCTTTGAGTAGGCAATAATTCCCCTAAAAAGGGTACGATGAGCCCGACCTCCCATCCTCTTGACCAATGCGAGTACCTAAGTTTCTTTGGGTCTAAAACCCCAACCAAAAACCTAAATTTGTAAAGTAGGTCCATACCCAGTTGTAAATGAGGGAACTGTTGAGAATTTACATTAAGATAGATAGTGACCAGATGTTAATGGGTGTGTGAGAGGTTGAACCCCCCATAATCAACCATCAGGCCTGGAAGAACCTGCATCGACGAGGGATTCCATGTTGCCTCCCTATCCGGTCGAAATATATTCCTTCATAGATCTCCATGTTCTATCATATTATACAATGATGACCATTTCATGTCAAAATTCTGGAAAGGGTTACAAAATGCCATTTGTACATAGGTGCTTCTGATTACAGCCTATCATCCTTAGACCAATGGACAGACAGAGCATATGATTCAGGTGTTAGAGAATATTCTACGTACATGTGTCCTTAACTTTGGGGGTTCATGGGAGAAAAAATACCCTTATATAAGTTCTCTTACAATAATTGTTTTTAGGCTACCATTCAAACGGTTCCTTACAAGAGATTATATGGTAGGCCATGTTGATCACCTCTGCGCCAGTTAGAGGAAGGAAAGGCATCACTTCTTGGACCACATCTTGTTCATGAGACTCCAGAGTAGGTTTATCTGAGCATAAATTGCATGTTGACAGCTCAGTTGAGGTAGCAGTCTTATGTTAACTATTTTCAATGACCTCTTGAGTTTGAGGTTGGGGATCATATTTTATTGAATGTTTTTACCAAGTTATTCCAGCAATGGATTCAGATATAGAGTAAGCTAGCTCCTAGATTCATCAAACCTTTTGAGATAATAGACAGATTAGACTAGTAGCTTATAGAATAGCACTTCCTCATATATATTGGCCAATGCATGAATTTTTTCATGTGTATCATCTTCATCGGTATTATCTAGAATCATCACATATTTTATATACTGAGAAGTTTGAGTTAGATGTGGATGATTTCATTAAGAAGTACCTAGTGTGTATTATGGATCATATCGTGAAGACTCTCCAAGGTAGGTCAGTTCCCTTATTACAGGTTTTATATAAGCATTACCGAGTGAATGATGATAGCTAGGAATGAGAGGATGATGTACATGTCTAGTGGCCATATATTTTTCCAGATGATCCCTTATTATCCTCAAAAGACCAAATTAGGGACCAGTTGGATTAAGAAGGGGAGGTTGTAATGAAATGATTTTTATGAGTGTACGTATCATCATTTTTCTTGTTTAAATTTATTTTTTTATCTTATTGAGTGTGACCTATAGACTAAGGAAAGTCTAAATCATGTTTGGGCCTTCTTCAATTCCCAAATCCCCATGTTTTGGAGGAAATATGCCAGGATCACTATTTAACCAAACCATGCCCCTAAACCTACACGGTTTGTCCATACCATGTGGGGTGATCCTAAAGGATAAAGATGGATGCATGGTTAGACTAAATTGTGCAATCCTGGACACATGGATGCATGAATTTTCTCATATAATTGATAGATACATTTCACATGGGTTGTTCACAGTTAGTCAAACCGTGCATCTAGCCCATGCGATGGGGGTTCTTGGGCAGGATCTATCACATGGTTGGCACATGGTTTTTTCAACCATGTGGCCAAACCGTGTGACCCCTTAATGAAGTGGTAAATAACCATTTTTCTTTGAATTTTTTTTAACCCTCAACCCTTTTTCTCTTTTCTCCAACAGACATGTAGCCCTTTCCTCTCCTATGAGATATTCCTTCTCCTTTGTTAGGGATTTTGGTTTCCCCTTAGGTCTGAATTCAGTCAGATCATCATCAGATGCATTGAATAGCTAATGGTAAGTGAATTAATCATCTTTCTTACTTTTTTAGTTTCTCTTCCCATCTCTTTCATTGTTTTGGTGTGAGCTCATATGTCCTATTTTCAGGGAATTTGTCTATTCCAGATTTTTCTTCCATTATACTTCAAACCTGAAGGCAATATTGGGTAAGGAGTAATCTATGGGCCTAATATAGATGGTATAGAAATTTTCCCTAAAATTTCAGGTGTTTTATAGCATTTATCTATTATTACACATGTTGTACATTTTCATGCATTTCCTTAAAATGTATTTCCTTTTTCTAAATTAAATGAAGCATGTTATGATACACCCCTTGAAATTTATTAAATAATTATAGGATATATGCCTCATTGGTTTCAACCCCTTTGGGTATGTTGAAAGAATTTACCTCCTTGAGTTAAATGTATAATTGACCAAAATACCTCCTAAGTGGTTTGGCTTGACCTCAAATTGGTCTTTCCTTGATTCCTAAATTATAATGTTTAAATGAATGTGAGTGGAAAGGCCACATTATATGTTATAATTTGATAAAGAATTTTATAATTTGTGATTCCATGGTTATAAGGGAATAAATGAATGTAAATGTTTCAAATGGAAAATTCTATATGATTATTATGATTAAGCCTTGGTTGTTGACTAATGAACAATGTTTAATGGATTTTTTGATCATGGTGTTTCATGCTCCCTTGTGTTGGGTGATGGGCATGGCATCTCACACCATTTATTTTTACCTCGACAATGGGCATGATGTTCCACGCTCCCTTGCATCAGGTATTGGGCGTGGAGAATCACCCCATTATCCTGGGTGTTGTTCATGATGAATCACTCCACGATCTAATGTGATGGTAATGATGTCTCACATTCCCATGAGATTTAGGGCTCATACCCTTTCTAGAGCTTATAGCTCGTTATACTAGACATGGATTCCTGAGTTACGCCCCAGGTCCAGCTAGCACCTAGTATCCATGTATATTGCTATATATGTCCTTACATTTATAGTGTATACACATGTATATATATTATATATGATTACCTATATATGGATATACATGGTACACTAAGATCAAACTTATCTTTCCTACACCAATGCAGGTAAAGTCTATCAGGTGTCTTATCAGAACCTAAGCTGACTATTATTTATTTTGCAGCAATGTTTATTATTCATTATACTTGAACACTAATATGTTATACACACTAATTGGATTATTTTAGGCACTATTTGTAGTGGCATATTGATTTTGTCTCACACCCTACTTAGGGAACCTTTGGTACCCAATTAGACTTTATGGATGCAGGTATTGACAAGGGAAAGCACCCTATCATTGAGGCTTGATCTATTTCGCTTATAACATGGGAGAATGAGAGTATAGCGCAGAGTATATGCCCGTGATGCTAGTGGAGATGTTTCTTCGTCTTTTGAATTTTGTATACCATGTTGTATAGGCCTATAATTTTCATCCATTGTATCCAATTTTTTGTATATCAGTATGCCATAAAATAATTTTCTATATGAATTAGTCTTTGTATTTTAGTTATTATTATTGTTGCTTGGATGTTTATCTTCTATTGTTGATTATTTTTTTCTTATGTTATGTTTTTACTTATCTTATATGCTTTTTCTATTTATGATCTTTGTTTATATTTGATTTTACACTTTAATATGGGGGTGTAGTCTCCCCACCATACCACCTTAGACCCTCACTACTAGTAGACGACCTTTAGTGTATAGGAAGGTGCACCTGAGGCCGTGTCACTCACTAGATCAAGGCACCATTTTAGTGGCTCCTGAGTCTGAATGTTACAAATCCCATATATTTTATTCTCATCTTTTTATTTCTAAATTTTTCAAGTTTTCTTATAGATTTTTGACTCTTTAACACTTTAAACAATTGAAGAATTTTTTATAAGAAAAATCAACCTTATTTCTTTATGTCAATTGTGAATCTTTCCCTTCCATATCTATATTCTTTAAATTCGTTTATAGAAGTATTTACATACTTTTAAATTAATTGTAAAGTTATTTTATAATACAAATGAATTTCTTTAAAAAGGTGTAAAATAATCCATTTAAAATTTTCCAAGTAATTCATTTTTTACATTTTACCAAAGTGTGAAAGGAATTTTATTTTTAATGTATACAATGTGAATGGTTTTTATTACTTCCATGAAAAATATTAACTATTTGGATTCCTCTATAATTTTACATGGTTTTTAAAAGAAAATCATTTTCGCTATTATTCTATGAATTTTTTGTTTTTATAATAAAATGAAAATGCATTATTTTTTAAAAGGTTGAAAATAATTTTGAAATTATTTATAAATTTTATTTATTAAAAAGTTAAAAACGATTTAAGGAAATCTCTATTTTAAATATTATCTTCCATTTTACACTCTAATTATAAAAGTAATTTAATTTTTTACAAAAACATGATTTATTATGAATCGATGGTCTCCTTTCATCCATTAGTGATTAATGGTTTATACATCATTTTTTTAACAATGAACAAGGTCAATTCCTTGAATAGATATTATCTAACATTATTTATCTCAATATTTAATAAATTTTATACTCATTATTATATATGGTGTGAACAAAAGGAAATTTACTAAGAAGTTTTTCATTTTCTAGGTAAAAATAAATATTTTGTATTATTGATTCAATACAGATATTTATTGATTGATAAATTATATTGATTATGTATTATATAATTTATTCAATATATGAGAAATACATTGGACATATGTAATTCATGGTTGGGGCCTGGTTATAAATTTCCCCTATATGCATTAATAGATCTCGTGAGAAAAACAATAATGGGTATTATTTAGTGTATGTTTTATTATACAATGAAAATGTCTTGGTTCAAGGCCTTAGAAGTATGTAAGATGTCTTGGAATAAGGCCTTTATGGTAATATATATGATGCATCAACATAAGGTTTTGATGGTAAGATCATAAATGTTTTACATTATTCATTTCTTTCATTCAGGATTTAGTTATTATTATTTATGTGATTGTTATGTAGATAATATCCATGGATGTATTTTGAGCTAAAGTTATTAATTGAATATCATGTGTTTATATTATCCACCTACCTTATTGATAAATCTTTATTTACTCATGTTGCATTTCATTATATGATACCCTAAATGGGTATCAAATCTCACCCCTTTATTTTATTTTCCTTTCCCCAATATATGAAGAAGGGATATTTGATTTATTTTTAAGGATGTAAGAAAGTTGTTCATGTTATGTTTTTAATTTAAAATATAATATATAATTCATGTATATATATAGTTTTATAAGATTGATAAATTGATCGATCCTTAATGATGTGATCCCTTGTATCTTGTACCAATGTAATAACTATATTTGGTATTATAACAAGTTTAATATGACCCTTAGGAACTATATTTTAGAAGAACATAACTAGTGTGAGAATTATGAGAAATCCATTAGAATATTCGATAAAATTTACCTTCATATATATTTTTATTCTATAGCTCAATATTCATGATGATTATGAGCTGAATTTTTGTGGGCCATTGTTTATAAATGACTACTGACATAAAGAAGGGAAATAATATCAACCTTTGTGGCCAATGTAGAGATTTACCACTATAGAAAATCAATATGGATAGTGTAGTATCTTAGAATATTATGAATATATTAGGGTAGTTTTATATGTTTATTACCAATGAAATTTCTTATATGGATCAACATGTTTCTTCTTAGCATACATCAATAATTTTGGACCACTTTATGCGGTATAAGACTCTATATTTTAATTGAACTATTAATACATTGGTAGTCAAGAAATGGATAGAGTCCCTTGAAAATATATTTATGGATTTAGGAAGTAATTAAATAGAAAATTTTATTCTTGTGATATATTTTTTAAAAGGATATATGGATTAATGGTGGTCATTAATTCAAAATACTAAGAGGAAAAAGATATATAAATTATGTAATTGAATACTTTCAAGTTGATATTTTTTTAGAAATAATTTCCTTGAAAGAAACAAGATGATATGGAAAGTAAATTTTTGAATTTAAAATGAAAGGAAGAAGAAAGTGTTTTACAATACAAGGATAACATTACGAGATAAAGAAGGCATGTTTTGAACTATATATGTCATTCAAAAAGTAATATTGACCATTTCTTTTATGTTCTTAACTCTAACCTTCAAAAGGCCTTTGTTTCAAAATAATTTTCATTATATAATGATATCATGTTCCATTAAGATAGAAAAATAATTCTCTAGGTATTATATTTTTAAATGAAATCAATAGAATAATAGGATGAATGAGCACCATGAAAAATGAAATGTAATTACAAAGAACAAGGGAAGAGTTGAACTTATAATATGTTAAAATTTTGGAAATAAATATCGTAAAAAATGTTTAAAGGGAATGAGAGTTTTTTACAAGTATGGAGATAAAGTAAATAAGGCTCATTGATGTAAAGGAAAGAAAGAATCCAATAATATCTAGTTTTTCAACTATAAGGAAATATGGCACTATTTAAATCAATTCCCCAAATGTTAAGGATTTATTTGATAATTTTATTTTTTTATCTATTGATGTTATCTTGGAGAACTATAAAAGTGGTGAAGAGAATGGGAATAACATGGGAATTATTCATGGGTATATCAGAGAAAATAATTTATTTGAAAAATTAATCATGTGTGATTGTTTTCATTAAAAGGTTTATTTTAATAGAAATATTGTCTCCAAGATAGAATATGTTTTAATATTTATAGGAAAAGGAAAACCCTCACTGACATATATACCATTTAGGGTTAGTATGTGATTTTAAGTGAGGTTAATTATAATAAATTTGTGTGAATATATGATTATGATGTATTCAAATTTGGTCTAGCATATAGAGAATTGGGTGATATTATCGAGGTTTTGGATATTAAAATATTAATCCTTCATTCGATGGTTTACTTTATTGAGTATTATTTTTACCTATGGTAACCATTTTTTGGTAAATGTATAGAAATGGTAGGAAGCGAAGGTCATAAAATCTTTCACACAATGAAGAACATTATCCATTAATGGATATCATAATCCCTTAAGAGTTTATTTGAGTGCTTCAATTATAAAAAATTCATCTTATCCATTAATAATTTTAAAAATTTTATGAATCAGATATATAAAATAGATCAAAAAATAACCAAGGGATAAAATAATTCTTGTGGAATGGAATAAAATCAAGTGAGTATATTTTATTCATCAAACTAAAGAAAAGAAAGATAAATAAATAAATATTTTTGTGGTAAGTATAAATTAACTATTAAGGTAATCTTTTGAAAACACATTAATAGGTGAAATTATTATAAGGGTATACATATTGTTTAAAAACATTTATTTCTTGAGTCTTAACCTAGAAATTAAAAATCATGATAAAATCTATTATTATATCACAATATGATCAAAATAAATTAAAATTGCTAGGATACAATTCCTATTAGGAGGGGATAATATAACACCCAAATATTTTTGTTTTTTAATAATATTTATGATATATTAATTTAAAGTAAAACCAATTTTAAATGAACTGTGATATAATATAGAAATATTATTATTTAAATATGACTTGTATAACCTAGGGCTTGGATAGACGAGTATGAATATGAATAATCATATTATGAAATATATGTAGATACTTTTTCCTTATAAAAATATATTTATTAATTCCTTTGAAATAAGTACTCATTTTTTAATGATTATGATTAAATAATATAAGGTTAAAAACAATTAAAATTTAAAAAGGTTCATTTTTCTATGAAAGTGTGTTTCATTATATTTTATATGTTTCATTTAAAATCTAAATTTATATTATTTAGAATACATAATTTATTGAAAATTTATTTTTTATTCATGTAAACTAATTAATTATCATTCATACATTTATTATAATTTTTTTATAAATGAAGATAAAATCACTTAACTGTAAAAATATATATTTTTCAGAAAACTGTTTTTATGTGTATAAGGTATTTTTATATTAATAAATTAAGTTATTCAATATTTATTAATTATTTTGATGAAATTTATTGAATATATATTTAATAAAATAAATTAAAAATAATATAATGGTTTTTCCTCATCAACTAATGAAAATAAATTCGCTTTATGCTTCAAAAATACATTTTCTATTAAAATGGTATTTATGTGTTTTTCATGTGGATATTTGAATTATTTTCTATCAATTTTATAAATTTTATTTGATAAAATGAAATAAATATTTTATATCATTATATAAAAATTATTTCAGGATTATGTTTTGGGATTTTTCTAGAAATAGTTGATTTTTTAGTGAATAGTGAAAAGTATCGATTTTACAAATATTGTCACTTTTATGAAATTATCAAGATATAAAAATCGATTGAAAGTTTGTGAAACTTTTTTTAGAGGAAAATAATATATTTAATAAGTAATAAAACTTATTTAAAAATATAATTTTTAACTTATACGTCAATGTTTTACATTTTGGAAATCTAAGTAATGTTTTTATTCAAATAAAAACTATTTTTTTCTTTTCTTTTAATAATGTAACTAGAAGGTTAATTTTTATTTATATTTGGTTTAAAATAAGAATAATTCTCCTTATATTTAACATAATATAATTAAATCTGTGGGAATCAACATTATACTTTATTTTGGTGTAAAATAATTTTTATGCTTAAAAATGGAATTTTTCTAAAAACGGATTTCATTGCGTTTTACAAACTTAGTATTAAAAGTAATTTTTTAAAATTATAGAAATTGAAACTTATAAAATTTACTCTATATTTTTTATCATCCTATTATAATTTGTTCATGAGATCAATTTCAATTTTGGTCATAGTGAATCGTAACCATGGAAAACATTTATCACCACGGTTAAGGGTAAAAATGGGTTAAAAGAGTTAAAATAAAGAGATAAGAATTCATGATAACACAAAATAATTTATTAAATATTATTGTTTGGTTGTATTTTTAACTTATAATTATTTTATTTTAAACTATGAAAATTTGTAGCCACCTTATTTTAGTAATAGATATAGTATATAATAAAGTTTCAAGTATTTGCAAGTTTCCCACCCACCTCACTTATAAAATGACACCTCCTTCCCTAACTTATCCAAAAAATTTGAGATGATTAACTCAAAAAATACCTACAATTATATATTTCAAAAATTCTTATCCATGTTCTATAGGTTCTTTTCTTCCAAAAATATCACTCTAAGGCTTAAAGTGTAAGCCTATAGAGGTTTTTCAAAGAAAAGGTGATCGTCTTTAATGACTCCTTTAAATTTATTTCTTCTTCTACCTAATTATAAATATATTATATACATACTAAAATAATTTCATCAGTATATACTATACTAAATTTTGATTATGATTATGTAACAACCTTTTTTAACCACCTTTATAACTTCTGCGGAATTTAAACTTCACTCATGCGTATGTGTGGGCTACTGCCTCCATGAAGTGATGTGTATAATTTTTCACCACCACCTCACATGTATGGTCATAATGATGTATTTAATGAATATATATAATTTTAATGAAATAATTATTATTATATAAATATAGAATGTTATCTACCTTTTTACCCTCCCATCCGTTGAAAAATTATAATGTCACTCATGCGTAAGTGTGGACAACCACCTCCTTGAAGTGATGTGATTCATTTTTCATTTCCTATTTACATGGTTTATCATAAGGATATATTTACTAAATATATATATATATAATTAATTAAATATTAATCATTAAATACTTTATTTCCTTTCCAATCATTAAGAAAATAAAAACATCATCCTACATACATGTAAATTACCACCACCCTGAACAATGTATTTTGTTTTTAATTACCACCTTCCATGGATATTTATAAAATTTAATATAATGAATAAAATTATATTCAGTAAATTTTTAAAAAAATTTAGTTTATGGCACCATTTTATAAAACCCTTTATTATAGTCAAAATACTAAATTAGTGTTGGAAACATTGGCTGAAGAACCTTAAGTGGTCAATATAAGAAAGAACTATACAATCAATGGATGAAAAATGATTATAAAAGGAAATTAAAAAAATGGAATATAGATGAAACAATTTCTTAATAAATTATTTTACAATTTTAAATTGATTATTTAGGAGGATATAACATGTCTTTCCAATAATAAATCCAAGGAAATGGTTTTTCATTTCAATTCCACTCTATAGATACATATTTTATATTATGCACATAATTTATTTTATATGGTATATATAATACCCCATTTGAAATTTTACATCATGAATTTCCCTTTATTCATGGTATTTAAATTTTCAAATTAAGTTTTATCTTTTAAAGGGGTTTTATTCAAAAGTTATGAAAGTTTTAAGAATTTATTTTAAAATCTTACTCTTATTCGGATTGTTTTTGTTTAAATTTTAATTAAAATAATTATATACTATTTATTTCTCAAACCCCATTTATTTTAATCTATTATATGTATTTATATTATTTCCATTTTTTATTCCAACTTTTCCTCCCTTTTATTCTCAAAACAATTTAATGATTATTTATAAAAAATCGACATTATTTATCTTTTTCAATTAGGAATCATTCTCTTCCCTATCCATATTATTCAAATTATTTTATTTAAGTATTTATATAATTTTAAATTTTTGGTAAAGGTATTTTTCTAATAAATTTTACTTTTTTAAAAAAGGTTTAAAAGGTTCTTTTTAAATTTTTCTGAGCAAGTTGTTTTTGACATTTTCGAAAGTATGAAAGGAATTTTACTTTTAAAATATACTAAATGAACATATTTTACCACATACATGACCATTATTATCCATTTATATTCCTCTAAAATTTTCCATAGTTTTTCAAAAAATATATTTTTTTCATTATTCATTGATGTTTTAAATTTTCTATTAAAATAAATAGTTATTATTTCCTAAAAAGATAAAATAATTTTTCAATTATTTATAAATTTTTACAAAAAGATTAAAAAATTAATAAGGAAAGTTATTTTTTAAATTTTCACTTCTATTATTGTCTATAATTCTTAAAAGATTTTTCTTTACTATGAAACCTTCAATTATGATGAATTGGTGGTCTTCTTTCATCCATTACAAATTTGTTGTGTATACGGTATTTTGTTCACAAGGAATAGTCTCAGTTTCTTGAAGATATGTTCTCTATCATTCTTTATCATGATGTTGACTAAACTGTATAATCATTATTATATACAATGTGAATTGAAATAAGTTTACTAAGAAAGTTATTTCATTTACTAGGGAAATATTTATGTTCCATATTCTTAATTAAATATGAATATTTATTGATTAATAAAACATATTTATAATGTATTATATCATTGATTCAATATATAATAAATTAATTGGACATATTTAAGTAATGGGTGGGGGTTAGTTATGGATTTTTTATTTGATGCATCGATAGGTCTCATTATAAAAACAATAATGGGCATTTCTTGGTGTATGTCAACCTATATAATGATATTATCATGGTATGAGGCCTTGAAAATATGTATGATTTCTTGACACAATGTTTTGGTGGTAATATTTATGATGTGTTACCACAAGGCCTTAATAGAAATATCATGAATGTTTGACAATATGCATTTATTTCATTGATAATTTAGTTATTATTATCTAGTTGATTGTTATGTTGATATTATCCAAGGAAATATTTTGAGCTCAAGTTACTAACTAAATGGAATGTGTTTTTATTATCAACCTTGTCTTATTGATTATGTATTATTTAATCATGATAAATTACATTGTACACTACCCTTAATAGGCATCAAATTTCACCCCTTTATTTTGTTTTCATCTCCCTATGATAAGAATAAGGTATCTTTGATTGATTTTTAATGATGTAAGAATGTTTTTCATGCTATGCTTTTTTATTTTCAATGTAATACAAGAGTCATGTATGTATCTAGATTTCCAATACTTCTAAAATGATCTATCCTTAGTTAAGGGATCTCTTGTATCTTATACCAATGTAATAAAGTAGAAATTGACTCTAGGATAGGGGAGTCAGGGATTATACACCAAGTTTCATGGGATCAATTGATGAAAATAAGAGTGTTATTGCTCAGACCAATGAACCCTTGTCATACCAAATAAACAAACACATCCTAAAAATATTCCAGGTCATTCAAGAGATTGTTGAGAGGGGTGATGTATAGATAAATTGGGTTGTTGTAGACAAGAATATAGCTAATCCTTTGACAAATACATTGGCATAGAAAAAGTACGAGGTTCATATTGAATCTATTGATATTAGATACATGAAATATTAGATGTAATGGTTGTAAAATGTATAATGGTTTTATAATCATGAAAATATTCATTTATAATTCATTCATGTGCACTGCATTTTTTATTACATGAATAGTGGAATGACAATATCCCATTATAGTTTGACTTTGAGTTTTCCCTAATAGATGATTATAATGGAGTACTATGGGTTACGATGATATGTTATGATTAACTTGAGTAGAATCTTACATTCGATATAAAAATTTATAAGAGATAAAAAAATGGAATCATGAGATAATAAGGCTTATTATTTGGATTGACCCACTAAATTATATCACATGGAATATCATACAATCATTGATATACTAAGGGGTGTATTCTTACTATGAATACTGATTAACTAAGTTTGGAAAGAAACCTAACATGATAACCTTCATATTTTGAAACCTTTATTATGAAAGCTTTGATGCTAAGCTAATCAGGGCGGTGGTTGGGTCTATTATTTATTATGTTGTTAGTTGGAACTTAACAAAGATGGAATTTCTCTACTCATATGATAAGAAATACATATGGGACCATAATTAATTTAAATAGTGTAAATGAATGGTCATGATTAGTTAAGTGAGATGTCATGTTCTTAGCTTCTTAGATAGATAACATGTGATGTATTCATTCATACTGGTCAATCTATTTAGGAGAATTATGAATGTATGAGTTAGTCGATACTAGGTTTACATTTTACAAGTCTAGTGGTCACTCGGTTTCATATACAAAGGAATTATATTGGTATATCTATAAAGTATATAATACATCTTATGTTGGAAATGTTCATATAGAGAAATGATTATGTTTCATCGAGATCACACCAAACCACTTTTTAGATTCAGTGGAAATGAAATTAAGATTTTATATTTTTTATTATTGATAAAAAGAACTATAGGGTCATATGGTCAGGCTTTTGAATAAGTATTAAATATTGCATAAATTGTTTGTTCTGAAATGAAGAGAGTATGATAAAGTGTATCCAAAAGAGTTATCAAGTTATACATAAAATCCTTATGATATTTTAGTACAAGTGGGATATTTTTTATATAAAACAATATCAAACCAATCATATTTTATGATTATTTTATACCATATACCTAGATATTCATATGATGTATATCATAGGATGCGATATGGTTATGTCATAAAGGGTTTGAGTTTCCTCTATCATAGAATATGATGGGATTATGATAGGGATGCATGGATACTACAATATATATTTTTTCATTTTCCTTCAATTATAGATCATTAAGATTGTGAATTTATGGATTCACAAACAAACAATAATTATTTTTAATTTTCAAAAAATTATACCGTAATGGGAATGTGTTATGGAAACCAAGTGTGGAATTCAACCCTAAAATCCCTTCAATTAATGAAAGGATAATATATAAAGGATAGGGATCCTTCTGTTGGGTGAGTACAATTCAGTCATTCCATAGTTGAATCTATCTTATAATCTGGTTCTCTTTATGTCTTTACCAAATAAGGTGCTAGCACACCTCTTGGAGTTTAAAGGATCCTCTCATATCATACAAGGATTCTAATAGAAAATGTATATCCCTATAGAGGTAATTTTTTTCGATTATTGATTATTTATTTCCTTGAAATATGATCCATATAGATTAGTAGAGATTGAGTGTTCGACGATAGAGGTACATTTTTTTTATTTTGTTCTTAACTGCATGTTGGTTCAAGATGATAGATCGGACAATCAACTGGGTTTCTTCCACTATATTGAACATGATATGATCCTACCAAACCCATCAGGTGGAAATAATATATTCAAATGGTAATGAAAAATAATAATTATGAATCAAAGGTTTTGGTCAAAAACCTTCATACGGATTCGCATGGGATAACAATCAGTTTCTAAATGACAACTTAGAGGTGATGTTCACACAAACCCTTAAGAATTTATGTTTCTATGGATTATTATTTTGATTTAATTAAAATAAAAAAATAGTTTTCACTCTGATATAATTTA
This sequence comes from Viscum album, assembly GCA_963277665.1. Lineage (NCBI taxonomy): Eukaryota > Viridiplantae > Streptophyta > Magnoliopsida > Santalales > Viscaceae > Viscum > Viscum album. Next base: position 1,026,354 of record OY728125.1, read on the forward strand.
ATTACAAGAAAAAAATGAGACATAATGATTTTCTTTCTATTAATTTCAACTTCATCTCACTCAATTAAATATTATAATCAAGTTAAAATATGCAATGTCTTCAAGTTTTATAATTTAAACACTCACATTATTTCATCTGACTGAGTATCATATTGATTTTTTAGGAGAATGAAACTATAAGTGTGGGGGTAGTAAATTATTTTTTATTAATATGTAACTGAAAATTAATGATAAAATTTTCCCACATCAAATTCAAATGACACCATTTAATGTAATTTTTGAATTTGATCTTGTATTTTAAAATCTCAAGAAATTTTCAATTTTGGCCATTTAAACAATAATTTAGTATTTTTAATATAAAATTATATATGGAGATATTTTTTATTGAAGCTTTTTAATAATATGCATCAATCATTAGGTCACAGAATTTTATTTAGATACTACTTATCAGATGAGATATTTTTGAGTAATTGGAATTTGAATCCAAAAACACTTTATCCCCTTTTATTTTTTAAAGAATGTGTGTGTATTAAAGAATTATGCATGAATGAAAACATATGTACATTAATACATGAATAAATACTCACATAAATATATGCATATATAGAAAAATATATAAAATAATTGGAAAGTGGCAACTGAGTAAGAGAATGGATTGAAGTGTGAATTGGAAACCCAACTCACAGTTACCAAAAATTTATTAAAATAAAATGATAAAAAGTTTATACATGAGGTGAAATGATCTTGACCCAACATAAGATTTATTGAATATGAAATAAATGTAATAAAAGAATACCCAATAAATAACTAAGTAGTATTAAGTAAAGTTCCTTCAAGTAGAAGTTAATCAGTATAGATAAAACACACTGAAAAATGACTAAATCATGGATCTCATGATCAAGGTATTAAACAAACTACCTTTACTAAATCCATATACCATCATCATCATGTTCTCAGTAACATACCAAGATGTTATGTCTTCATAGATAAGCGTTTAGAATCATGTGCTATAGTATCTCAACAACACTGGTTCATCATACCTGGGTGGCCATTGAGACTTGTCCAACCCGACTTCAATCAACATATGAAAATTCTATGTAATATATATACAATAATCGACCAATAACTACAATTTTGGGTTATAGAAAAATAATTCAAACCGAGAAAAAAATAATACATGAAGTTCTATCCACAAATTTAGTACAAGTCAGAGGATGTCAGAATATAGCATGCCATCATCCCAGAAAACATCATATTTAAAGAAGGAAACAACTCAAAATGCACAAAACATTAATCTATGACCTTCAGAAGACACATCATCAAATTAAAAGAGGTACATAAAACAACTTAAAATGTCTTCCTTTAAGATTCTTCATCATCATTTATAAATCATCACATGACTATCATAAATGCAGAACATACTTTCTTCATTTTTGATAGGAAAATGCTTCAACTAAAATCCTCTAAAAACCTCCCAGAAAATAATGACAAGTGAAGAAAGAGTAAATAATCATTCAAATTTCATCAACCTTATACATGAAATGAGGTGATGTAAATGATAGTCTTATACAAATTCATTTAGTCTTGATCAAGAGTCAAGGTGTAAAAGTTAATGAATATGACTTTTAATCCATCATAACAGAAATCAAAATCTTTCAATGGCATCAAAAACCAAGTATAAAGCACACCCCAAAAACAAAAATTTGAGAATGAAAGAAAAAATAATTCATCATCCAATAAAAGATTCCATGAAATAAGAACATCAGTCGAACAATATAGTGAATAAAACAAAAAATAGAGAGAAGACAAGCCACGAAAATTCCATAAGAACATGTAGACATACTCTCATAGGTGTTACCAAATGAAAAATAAACATGATAGTGAAAAAAAAATAAACAAAAAACTTCCATACAAATTCCAGATACAAAAACCTAACAAGAATCCTCAAAATAATTCATAAATCCAAACATCTTTCAGCATTTGGACCCAATAATTATTGCATCAGTCTACACAATTAATAGCTTATAAATAATCATAAATTAGCTTCATATTTATAATTACCAAGAAGAGATCCATCAAAACATCATTGAAATTTCAAGAAAAAAAGTTTCAAATAGGGGGAAACAAAAAAGGAATCATTTTTCATAGAATATCACTGAAATTAAAATCATGATTTCATTTAAATTCCTCCACCATATTAATGACCATTTGATTTATGATCTAAAGGTAACTTTATATAGAAATTTCACCATCCTTGTCTCTTTGGAATATAATTTTATCTTTCTAATCAAGTCAAGAATCCATTTCTCCCATCAATTCCTCCTCAAATTGATATTCTTCTCTCACAGTAGGGTCAGATTCTTCATCACTATTAATGTCTTTCATATTATCTTCACCAAAGGATGTAATAAGATTCTTATAAACTACTAGATATCGGGGAATATATGTATTTTTATTCCTAGAAGCCTCTAAGGAGCTAGTAACATTTTTTCTCTCGGTGTTAGACTAATCACTATATTTTTATTCTTCCTGGGATTCAAAGTAATATAGTCATCTAAATCAACCATTAGGTTTTTACCTTTCCTATCACTCAAATTCAAGTAAGAATCCTTAGTTTGACAAGCTTTCTCATAAGCATCATGAAAAATTGACTATAATTAGAGTACACAATATTTTCCTCCTCTTGCGTGAGTTGAACAACACCTGTGATTTCAAAAGAAAGTGGATTAGGATTGTTAAGATTCTCCTTATCCTTATAAAAAAATTTAGCATTATGAACAACATCCACAACTCTAGAGAAATATACAGGAGAGATATGAGCTTTGGAAGGCCTGACCAGGTTCTGATTATCATCCTTATTAACAAGATCCCTAGTATGTTCGGAGGAAATACCAACCATACCCTTATGCTCTCCTTTCTCAAACCAAATTGAGTTGTATCGTGTAAGCATGTATATACCATAAGGAATGATTCTACATTACTTTGTGTAATTTCCAATAATAAAACATTTACCGTAATAATCTAGAAGGCCTTCATAGAAAACCACCTGAAAGAATCCAGTTTTCCCATTTTGTATCCAAATATGGGGTGGTAGAGGTTTAGATGTATCAATTTCTACATAGACTCTAGCAATGGAAGGCGAAGAGATATTTTGGGTAGCAAAGTCTAATTTTAGGGGTTGGCCAATTAAACTAGGAACTGAAAAAAGGGGACCTTGTTTAAATAAGTGTAGCAGCAAACCAGGTAACCCTAACCAAATGGCACTATAGGAAAAAACATATTCAATAGTGTTTTTTCATGACAGTTTTGAAAACCACCGCTAAATTTTTTATGTGTATATTCTAATATATGTAAATAGATACATATATATGTAAATATTTTTGTGTGTATTTTAGAAATATAAATATGCACTTGTGTGTTAATAATATTGTGTGTATACATCATGTAGAAATTTATTTTTATATAAATATATTATCATCATTAAATATAGTATATAAATGAATTTACACTAAAACTATAAGAATATATATATATATACACATATGTAAATAATTTTAATATATACATATGCATGTGTATTGATAAACATATATATATTTATAATTACATTCCTATTGTTTTGATGGTGTTGCAATTATTGTGTCTTCCCCTCGTTTGTTAATCTATTATCAATTACATATATTTGTTTATATGAATTTATGAATATTTTTGTATATTTATAAACATTTGTAAATATTTATGCATATTTATGTTTATATATTTTTATGTCATATATGTGTAAATATGTATATATATATATAGATATTTTTATTTAGTTATGTTTATATATATATATATATTAAAATACAAATATATATATATGAGTGTGATTATATATAATTATGTAACATAAATGTGTATTTATATATATTTATGTAAATTTTATTATATGTATATATATTTATAGATATTTATATCCATGTATTCTTTTATTATTTTATTATTTTATTAATTATTATTTATTATTTATTCAATTATTATTTATTATTTATTCAATTAGTATTTATTATTTATTATTTATTATTTTAATATTTATTTATTGTTGATTTATTATTTATTGATTTATTTATATTATTAAATTTTTGTTAAATAATTATTTATTATTTGTTTATTATTTATTATTTATTATTTATTATTTATTTGTTGTTTATTTATTATTTAATATTGATTTATTATTTAATATTGATTTATTTATTATTTATTATTTATTATTTATTTATTATGCATTTATTTTTTATTTCTTCATTAATTATTATTTATTTATTTATTTATTCATTATTTATTCATTATTAATTAAGCAATTATTATTTATTATTGATTTATTTATTCATTTATTGTCTGTTTATTTATTTATGTATTTATGTATTAATTAATTAAATAATTAATTAACTAATTATTATTTATTTATTTATTATTTATTTATTCATTATTTATTAATTATTAATTATTTTTAAATTATTTTTAATTTTTATTTATTTATTCATTATTATTTATTTATTTACTATTTACTATTTACTATTTATTTATTATTAATTAATTAATTAATTGTTTATTTATTTATTTATTATTATTTATATATTATTTATTTGTTTATTATTTACTACTTATCATTTACGATTTATTATTTACCACTTATTACCATATTATATTTATTTATTTATTTGTTATATATATATTAGGTGTTTGGGGGTATAATTACATTAAACACATGCACACCACACACACAGGCTAGAAAGGCAGACCATATCCCCCCCATTGATAACACACCCATTGAGCCTTATTTATTCAATACATGGCCCAAAGGTATAATGGGAATGAAACCCATTACATGGCCTAAAGGCCCAGTACAACGTCATGCCTGCATCATGCGTGCATCGCCGCCTGCATCGCTATCTGCCTACGTGATGCCTATGTCACCGCCTGCGGGTGAAAATTCCCTCCCTCTCAGATTTGAACCCGATTTTGATGTTGGGTTATGGGGAGCCTTTACCACTCAGGTAAGCCCCTAACTGCAATATATATTTATTATTCATTTATATTTTATTTATTTATTATTCATCTATATTTATTTACTTATTAGTAATTAGTACGTATTAAATATTAATAATTACTTATTAATTATTAATTATTAATTATTTAGTTTGTATCTTTTTTTGTGTATTATTTGTTTCTTCAATTAATATATATATATATATAAGTATATTAAGTTACATTTATTCACCACATAAAGAGCATGCTAGAGTAGTAAAGTCTTTGGAGAATAAGCAAGTTGTAATGGGGTCAAATCTCACCCATGCACATGCACACAGGCATGGGCATGGGCATGGGCATGTCCATGTGCATATTAATAATTAATAAAAATAATATATAATAAACAAAATAAGATATAATAATTAATTAATTCATTAATTTCAAAAATTATAAAATATTAAAAAAATATGAAAATAAAAAAAAATTAAAAAAATTAAAAAAAACACCACTAAATGAATACAGACACAGGATTTACCGATGGTTTAAACCACCACTAAATGCCTATTTTTTGTAATGTGTATGAAATGGGAGGCTCAAAATCAATGCTGAAATCAAGGGACCGGTTCAATACCTTCATGGAATTTCCACCTAAGGACCATGAATCCCATATCCAAAGTCGATAATCATCATTATTATACATGAATCAAAAAAACACATTCAAAGAATTTAGAAGAGAAACATGAAAGGATGCAAAATCAAATAAAAATATTAATTTAAAATTTGGTGTGAGCACTCAGATACCACTTGAAAGATATACTCAACAGAAGCAATGACACATGATGTTTGTTTGAAAAATTTTCATCAAAACATAATGAAAGAAACATGAATACCTTAATAGGATAATCACATTTAAATTATAATTAATTATTTAAATAAAAATATTCCTTGAAGGTATTTTTTTCAATTCAATTCTATCTCATTGTTGCAATCATTGATTCAATCTTTGATTGACTTGATGTCGTCATTTCATCTATAACCTAAAAGAGTATTCCTCCAGGGATATCCATACGTGGTCTATGAATCTCTAAATTTTGATCCTTATATCTTAGGTGCTAACATAAGAAAAAAAAGTGTTTTTCAACATTTTATTGATTGTGTATAATTATTTCTCTTTATTTTACACTCTAGATCTAGAGATATGAAGGATTCTATGTGATTATTTCTCTGATTCATAAGGGAAAATTAGAAAAATTATAATTTGCTACTATGACATGGAAAAATATACATTTATATTTGGGTTTATGTTAAATAATATAACACAAAGGAACTTCTTTGAAATTAAAAATAAATAATAAACCTTGTGTCATGTTTATATATTTTAATGTATCAATTCATAAAATAAATAAGTATTTTTAAGTAATATATAAAATAAATCACATATAATAAATAAATAAATAACTATTTAATCCATTTCATAGAATAGTCCCATTAATTCGGCCTAAATTATCCCATAAATTATTGAACTACCAAATCATAAATAATTATGCTTGTTCGATAATATATATTATATTCACATATCTAACCAAGGATAACTCATGAATAAATTTGAGATAAATTCAAACATTTTTATCCTAAATTTGAAAAACTTGTTATTAAAATATTGATTTATATTAACTCAAATAGTTATTGGCTTACAAATTGTAACTAATTATATTATTTTATAAAGATTAAACTAAATATAATGAGAATATGGATACACTAATTATGTGACCCCATATGTCCATTTATAAGTTCTAGTAGATCCAAACCACATACCGAGAGTGGTATCTAACATCACATCATGATATCCATAGAGAAAGAGATAATTCATATCAATAGTAATGACAATCTTCCTATAAATATTACCATGTAATATAATCTCTTTTTAAAGTTATATCTCATCAACTAGGATGTATTCCTGTGTCAGTTCCCTTACTACATAATTTATCTTTCTTTGACTTATTGAAATTAACTTGTCTATAAACACAATGGTCATAAGTTTTAGGTTAGAAATCTCTATCTCAATCAAAGGGTTATAAGGGATAAATTCTTATCTTGATTATTCAATCAATGTCATAACACTCATGACACACCTAATATAAGATAATTTGAGATAAATAAAAATTTCTCATTTCACCATGAAACTAAGTATGAGAATCATTAAACTCAATGATAATGAAATCATATCTAAGGACCAATACATACACTCACATATAAGAACATCCAATGAAACATTAAACATATAGAGATCCTATTGATGGGTTCATCATTATTACCTATTGTCTTGGAGATCACCAAGTGAGGAATTCATGAAAATAATTATTGATGCTTATAACCCCCTAGAACATTATAGTCTTAAATCATATGTATCCTATCAGACTGATGAATTTGAACCATAAGACATAGTTTAATAATATTTTCATTGTATCTTTAGGATCTCATTATAATAAGGATATTTTAGAACCTGTTAATGTGAAAAATACTCTATATGCATTATAACATAGAGTATGTAGAAGAAAATAAAATATGTGATAAGAATAATCATGAATATATCAAACTAAATACAAGATGAAGTAATTAAAAGTATATGTTACAGTTGGTTTTAGGGCACTAACTCTAAAACAACATTCCTAAGGTCATCATCGGTAATTAAGGGTCCAATTTTTCAATTAAAAACGTAGATTCCCTCTTTTAAAAGCATGGGGTGATGCAAAGAAACTTGAACCCTCTACCACCTCCAAACAAATGGCCAGGTAAAATTTTCAAATTGGGAGATGAAAAAAATACTATAGAAAAAAGATCACGTGAATTGGAAGGATTGGATCAACTACATGGATAATACACTATAGGAATATCAAAAAACATAAAATCCTCTCAAAAATATGTCTCCATAATGAAATATATTTGGGAAAGACTTCCATATTCTTATAGAGGTAGTATATCAAGCATATCAGGTGAAAAAAAAAATTAACATGGATTTATACAAAGTAGGAGATCATAGGAAGTGAAAAATTTATGAGACTAGGGAGATTTTATTTTCATCGTATGAAAACTCAAGTCTTTACAAATAATGAACAAAATATAACCATGAAAGTATGATCCAAAAGAGAGAGTTTTATATAGGATAAAAAATCATTCTTTATAGTTCATGATTAAATCTCATTCCGAGTAAGTTTTATTCTATATGTTAATCTCTTATGTTATTTAACATGTTTTTCCTTATGTTAAATTAGAGTTAAGATAGGAGGCCTATCACAAACTAACCCAAACTATCCCTCCATATGATGCCTGACCAAGTTCATGATAAGGCCTCATGGGTGTTATTGATCTCCATGGGTTTCCATAATCATCTGGGCATCAAGGAATCACCACTTAATAATTATTTCACCCAATAAGTAAATAATAAAATGAATATTGTAAATTAAAAAAAATTATGGCATTACCTATAATATCCCAGAACCCGTACTCCCAGATCCTATGCTGAAATCCATAACTTTACATTCCCAGCTTTGAAAATGATAATTGTGAACCAAATTTCTCATCTACACTTTACAATATCAAAATTAAAACATGGATCTATTATACACTATATGAGATTTTAGGTTTATTATTTTAAATAAATAAGACAAACTCCTATATAAATAATTCACATCAACTTGGACTCATAAACAACTAGTTTATAATGTTGAACATCTTCTCCTGTTATACCCAGGTTTTCTTATTTCACAATAGGTCATCGAGATCATCCTTGTATATTCCTTTATAGATATAAATCATTCAACACCATTCTTTAAAAACTGGAGAAAAAGAAACAAAATAAGTTTGATCTCAAACGCTCAGTAAGGGTAACCATAAAAATTAGTAATTAAATTTCATCAATCAGAATAAGCATGCATAAGGGTAAGATTACATAATTAAAGTGAATGAGAAAATCATAAAATAACTTATACACATAAATACCTAGACCATAAAATATGAAAACATGGAAAAGGAAAGAGTCATCAGAATCAATAATCATGATCCATGTGATACCAATCTCGGTCACTAAAAACATTATAAACATATTTAAAGCATAAAGCAACACATGAAGGTATCTTGGGACATCATTATACTTTTCGCTCTTATAAATGGAATAAACATGAGGTCAAATTCTATACCCAATGCATTGGAGGGCTATCATAGACCTACCCATCCTTGGTCAATCATGGAACTACCTGTCATTGGTTTATCACATAACCACACATCAAATGTCACAAGTGCCATTAAAAATCATCACAGATAAAAGCTTCTATTAAAGCATTAGAGAAACCAATAACCCCTTGATTAAACTGTGGAAAAGAAACATGTTCTATAATAATCTATTTGAAGCATGAATAACCCATGAAAAAAAATGTGTTAAATAAAAATATCTTTGAAAGATGATTAACCAATGGAAAATAAATGGGTTAAATAACAATCTCTTTGAAACATGAGTAACACATGAAAAGAAATGGGTCAGATAACAATATATTTGAAACATGAATAACCCATGGAAATAAATGGGTTAAAAAATATCATTGAAACATGATTAACCCATGGAAAAAATTGGGTTAAATAACAATCTCTTTGAAACATGACTAACCCATGAAAATAAATGGGTGAAATAACAATATCTTTGAAACATGATTAACCCATGAAAAAGAAATGGGTTAAATAACAATATATTTGAAATAGACACAATACATCTAAAGAATGAATGAGTATGGTATTAATAAAAAATATCCCCATTAGAGGATAATTAACAACAATGGTTGTTGAGACCATCATCCTATTTTGGTCACCATTTCCCTCAACATTCGCAAACCCTCTTTCCCCTTTAGATTCAACAATGCTTGGTTCTCTGAACCTGACTGTTCTAATCTCATTAATCATTTTTGGTCTTCTCTGAGTCATTCTGATGAGGAATTTTCTTGTCCTCTTAAATTAAAATATCTCAAACGGAAGTTCAAATCTTGGTGCAGCACTAAAGCAATTCAAATTGACAATGACATCCTCTCTCTTGAGAATGAGTTGCATCAAATCCAAAACAACAACACTCACTTAGACTTCGCCTCTGATCACAATCAAGAAACCTAAATTACTATGAATCTAAATATGCTTCTTGCCTTCAAAGACCACATCCGCAAGCATACTTTTAGAATCAAATGGCTAACGGATGGTGATCATAACACCAAATTCTACAACTCTCTACAAAGAATTCGGAAAGCCAGTAGGCCTCTTGCCTCCCTTAAAGATGGTGATAATCTTTTAGATAATGAAGATGACATTGCTCAGCATGTTGTCTCCTACTTTGAATCTTTATTCAATGGGCCTTGTTTGAACAAGGACCTCATTAATGACGTCATTCCAACTCTTGTCACTGATGTTGATAACAGTTTTCTCCTGGGTGTTCCTCTTGATCATGAAATTAGAGACACTGTCTTTGGTTTGAACCCTGACAGTGCCCCAGGACCTGATGGGTTCACTAATAGTTTCTATCAAAAATATTGGGATATCATCCATGCTGATGTTTGCAAGATCGTTAAATCTTTATTTGCTAATGGTTTCTTACCTCATGGTTTAAATTCCCAATTCCTTGCTTTGATCCCCAAAGTTGAAAATGCCGCTGAAATCCATCTTTTTCGCCCTATAGCTCTGATCAACACTCTCTATAAAATTATCACCAAGCTTATAGCTAACAGACTCAACACTATTACTGAAAAAATTATCTCCTGCAACCAATTTGGTTTTATCAAGGGGAGATCAATCCAAGACTGCATTTGCCTTGCTTCGGAATGCACTAACATTCTTAATAATAAAAATAGAGGCGGAAACATCGCCATTCAACTAGACATTCGTAAAGCTTTTGACACTATGGACTGGAATTTCATTTTCAAAGTTCTTCATGGATTTGGCTTCAATGATAACTTCATATCTAGACTTAAAATCCTCTTTCATTCTACTCATGTTTCCATTTTAGTCAATGGATCGCCTAGAGGGTTTTTCAAATGTTCTAAAGGAGTCAGACAAGGAGATCCATTATCTGCTATTCTTTTTTCCATTGCAGAAGACTATTTTAGTCGTCTGCTCACCCATATGGTTGATCATAACAAGCTCAAACCCATTCAGGCTTACAGAAATGTGAAAGTCTGTGATTGTTTCCAAACTTGTATACTCGATGATGGTCTATAAATGGCCTATTAGTCTCATTAAAAAGCTAAATGTTCACATTAAAAACATTGTCTGGTCTGGAAGCACTTTGGACAGAAAACTTGTGACTATTCCTTGGGCTAAGTGCTGTAAGCCTATAGCTATGGGTGGTCTTGGTATTAAAAACATTAAGTTCTTCAACGAAGCTCTTCAAGCCAGATTAACTTGGAACCTGATTCACAATGACACCCCTCCCGTTGCTTTTATCAAAAACAGGTTCATTGATAGATTGAAAAGAGATAATAGAAGTTTCATGACCTCTTCCATTTGGCCCTCTGTTAGAGACACTTATGATAATATTATGCACAATGCTAGATGGATGGTTTCGATAAACTCTTCCATGAGATTCTGGTTAGACAATTGGACTGGTGCTCCTCTTGTCTCTGTGACTCCCCTTGACCATATCCCTGTTGACATCAACTCCACTGTCAATGATGTGATTAATTCTCACTTTGATTCCCTCCCAGAAAACATCACTCAAATTATTGATTCATACCATTTTTCTACCTCGAGTGATTTCTTGATTTGGGAGCCTTCTCATAATGGGATCCTTATTACCAAAAACTTTTATAATCACTCCTTACACAACACTGAGAATGATATGAATTGGATAAAACTTTTTGACAAACCTTGGATCAAACCTTCTAGATTCACTCTTATTTGGCGTCTCGCCCACAATAGGGTTCCCACTGATGTTTTTCTTCAATGTTTTGGTATCCAACTTTGTTCAAAATGTCGCCTTTGCAATCAGCATAGAGAAGATACAAACCACTTATTTCTATCTTGTGCTACTGCCACCGCTCTTTGGAACTATATTTTTGACACTTTTGAATGCAGATGGCTGGTTTAGATCTCAATTGATGAGCAGCTTAAGCGATGTGTTGCTAAGGATAACTCTCAACAAATCAGAAACTTGTTCCTTGCTGGGGTCTCAGAGCTGATACATGTGATATGGTATGATAGAAACTCGATTCTTCACAATAATTGCTCACAAAACATTAATGCAGGTAAAACGCGTTTTCTTATTGCTATTCGGGAAGCTGCGCTGATTCAGAATGGTTCCTGCAACAATTCGGTGGATGATTTTATGATCCTTCGACGTCTTCGAGTTGATGCCATTTTCTCAAAACCGTTCCGCACTATTGAGGTTTTTTGGAGACATCCCTTTCCAGGTTGGATTAAAATTAATGTGGATGGAGCTTCTAAAGGAAATCCAGGTCCTGCGGGTTGTGGAGCTGTCTTCAGAAATCATCATGGTAATGTTATGGGATGCTTTTTTGGAGGCTGCGGTACTGCAACCTCTCTGGAAGTAGATATGCTAAGTGTTATTCATGCCACTTCTTTTGCTCTTCAACGTGGGTGGAACAACTTATGGATCGAAAGTGATTCTACTACTGTTGTTCAAGCCATTTGGAAGGGAGAGATTCATCTTGCTTGGTCAATTACTACGCACTGGATGAATTGTCTTCAATCTCTTCATGACGTCAGTTTCATTGCAACTCATACTTACCGCGAAGCTAACATGGTTGCAGATTCTCTCGCTAATAAAGGCATTTCTCAGAATCTAACTTGGCTGGAGGAGCTCCCAGATAACTTGATGCCTTTGCATCTTAAAGATTGTAATTTGATCCCGTCTTTTAGACTCTTGTAATCCTTGTTTTCTTTTTGCTAATAAATATGCTTTGGTCCTTTGATCAAAAAAAACAACAATGGTTGTTGATGTTGATGAATGGAGACACTATTATAATATTATTAAAACATTCTTGAGTAAAATAATCTTTAAACATTCCAAAGCATTATATAACACTTTTGAAACATTTAAACCACTAACCATATGAATGGAATAACAATAAATTAATCTAATAATATCATGAGAAAAATTAGATTCATTATATATCATGTCACAGGATAATTGTATGCACTTAATAAAAGAAGATAGGTGTAAAACATAACAAACGCCACAAGGAAAGAAAATTGTGACAATAATCCATTACCAAATTGGTAACTTTGAAACTGTAAAACTCATGAATGTTTAATCATTAAATTAAAATTTTAAACACCATGAATATAAAATAATTCATGATATAATATATCAAAAGGGTTGTATATACACCACACAAAAAAATAATTAGTTATTGTGACATATGCCTCACGAAAGTAAAAGGGAGACAAGAATCCCTTGAGTAACATTTGAATCATGAGATCCATGAAAAAATTACATCAATTGAAACTTTTAATATCATGAAAAAAAATTAAATTCGTGATATAACCATTCATAGGTTAGTAGATACACCATATAAAATTATCTAGGTGTGAAATAACAATTAAGTCTTAATGGAATGCTAATTGAGATGAAACCCATTACAACTATTGTAACATCTGAATAAGAAAACCCAAAGTAATAATCATCAAAAAAAATTTAAATATAATGAATATAAAATAACTCATGATATAATATATCAAATTTGGTAGTAAATACACCACACAAAATAAATAAGTGGTGATTATGATATATACCTCACGAATGTAAAAGTGAGGAAAGAATCCCTTACTACTTAAGTAACATTTGAATCATGCGATCCATGGAATAATAACATAAATTTAAAATTTTAATATCATTAAATAAATTAAATTCATGATATAAAAATTCATATATAATTAGATGCACTATATAAAAGTTACTTGGTGCATAATAACAATTAAGTCTCAATGGAATGTAAATTGAGACGAAATCCCTTACAATTGCGGTAACATCTAAATCAGAAACCCAAAAGTAATAATCATAAAATGAAACATTTAAATATCATGAATATATAATAACTCATTATATAATAAGTTAAAATGGTTTTAAGATACACTACACAAAATAAATAAGTGGTGATTATGGTGTATGCCTCTCGAAAGTAAAAGCGAGAAAATAATCTCTTACCTTAAGTCCAATTTGTCATGCTAATCCTTTATCATCCTGAATAATAAAATTATGCTAATTAAAATCTTTATTCATAATATTTTCCAAGTTTATTATTACTTTTATTTCACTTTTAAACAATTTATATACAATTAATTAATCGATAATATTAGAGTCAGATGTTTTTACCATATTCGGTTTATGTGTCAAAACAACTTTGGTAGGTAAACTATGGTAAAACGGGTCATTATTAAAACATATACATAATAATAATCATGATATAATAATCATATTTATTTAACAATTATACTTTTAAAACCAATCATGAATGATGGTTATGAAAAATGATCCAACGTTATAATCATAGTGACGGTAGGTCATACGTACGCATGAGCAATGCTTTCATTTTTCAATGATCGATATTGAAAGAAGAAAAGTAACATTTATTTTTACAGAATGATAATTATATCATAAATAACATGTTATTTAATCATATATACCAATATATATAATTATTTTTATGTAAAGGTAATCACATCGCGTTGAGGAGGCGGTAGTCCACACATCCACAAATGATGTTATCACTTTTCCAGTGTGTGAAAGGGTAATAAAAAATGATATATTATATTTAAATAAAGTTAATTATTCCATGAATGTAATATATATTTCATTTATTATTCATATATTTAATTAACTCATCCTTAATACATTCCATGTAATGTTTGAATGTATCACATCGCTTTGAGGATGGGGTAGTCCACACGTCTATAAACGATGTTATCATATTTATACAAAATGGAAAGCACAAAGGTATATGTATATAAAAATTAAATAAACATGAATAAATAATAAATATAATATATATATCATATAAAAACACTGTGTACATCATAATTACTGACCATGAGATGTGGTAAAGGAATAATGAACGACATTGTTTCGCGAGGCGGTAGTTCACCGTACACGAATGGTAAGTTTATTACCCATTTGATGGAAGTGTATGTAGGTGTAGGTATAACCATTAACATAAAAAAATATCAGTATATTTATGATACTTATGTTATTATATAATCATGGAATAATAATAAATTAATGGGTGGAAAAATAAATAAAACAAAAATGGATGTTGAAGAATGTTACCTCTTTTTTGGGTAACTCCTTTTGGATTTTACCAAAGGGATTCCTTGGTTGGATTTATGAAAAAAGTGGGGATTATAGGGTTAGTTTAGGTATTTTCGGAGATTATTTGGTCATGGTTTAGATGATATAAAAGGTATTTATAGGTGTGAAGAAATGGGAAGTGTGGGTGGCTTTTTATAGTTGAGGGGGAGTGGCATTCTTATATATATAAAAAAGTCACACTATTGAGAGGTCTCTCTCACATCACGTGACTCCAATAATGGTCACAATTTGATAAAATATGGTATATGATGTAATAATTTTCATAAAATGGGTTTTTTAAAAGTTTATAGGTCATTTTTACTCTTAAGATTAATGTTTAACCACTAAGTAAACAAAATTTTACATTAATTGTTGTAATTAATTTTAATCACTTTCACTAATATTTTTTGGTAAAAAAATAATTTGACCTTATTAGACATTATAAATTATTATTATTAAAAATATGGAATCCATTTTTCAAAATTCCAAACATATAAGTGGAATAAATTAATTTAAAATTAATCACACATATAGGATGACAAAGCGGGTTTTTAATGTAAAGATGTTCAATAATTGCTAGGTTTTTATATCTAAATTCAGTGTGAAATTTTTTCCAATGACTTAAAGTGGTTTAACTGATATAAAATTTATCTAATTATAATTTAAAACCAATTAAAAACATAATTTAACTATATAAATAAATTGGATGAAATGAAGTTTTTAACTAAAATTCAGTATTATTCACTATTCATCAAAATATGAAAGTTCTCAGAAAAATTCCAAAAATCACCCAAAGTGAAATTTTGGATTTATATTTCAAAAAATAATTTTATTTTTTAATATAATAATTATAAAAGTGTCAAAAATTAGTTTTTAAAATAGGTGTGCTATTAAAAGGCAGTAAAACTGACCTTTAAACATATAAAGCTTTTTATGCTTAAAAATGATTTATTATTATCTTAACCCTATCAAACTTATTTGATGAACTTAAAAACATTTTATTAAAGATAAAAAATTTAACTTTCACTAATATATTTCACTGATAGTGATTAATTTAATTTATTATGATAAAATTACATTCTAGTCATAAAAATAGTTTTTCATAAAAACACACATTGCTACAAAACTGAGTTTATCCAGTGCAAGGGTTTCAATAGTGCTAGGGTTTTAATTGTGTTAGGGTTTTAACCGGGCCAGATAAAAGAAATTTTAAAAGCCCATTTTTTAGTTCTAGAAAAATCTCAATTAAATGGGATCTTTAAAAGTTCTTTTTTGAGCCCTGTTAAAGGGAGTCTTTAACAGCGCTAAAAAACACTGTTAAATGGGGACCTTCATCAGAACTTGTAAAAAGCACAGATAAATCTACCCCATAAGTTCTAGTAAAAAAGAACTGATAAAAAGAGTCATTTATCATCACTTTTAAAAAACACTGATAAAAGGTAACCTTTATATGTGATTATAAAAAAGCACTGATAAAGGGGAGTTTATCAGCACTTTTTTAAAAGCACTAATAAAGATTCCCCCCATCTGTGATTTTTTAACTAGCACCAATAAATGGTATATTTAAAAAATAACAATTAAAAGTAATATATTAATATATAAATCTATTTATATTGTAATGAATAAAATATATATTTTTTAAATATGTTTTATGTAAGGCTAAATTGGCATTTATAGATAGTATATAAAATATTTTCTGACAATGGTTTATAAAATAATTAAAAAAATATTTTTAATTATTATTAAGTAATATTAATTTAATAAAAAAAATTAATATTAAAAAATCAAAAAGTTAATAAAATATCTAAATTAAATTAAAAACGTACCTCGAACTTAAAACGACAATAACTTTTGATCTAGATGTCCATTTGTGCTCTACCACATATCAAATTGAATCTTGTGATGAGATTTATACCCTAATGATATAGGGAACCTATCTATCACATTTTTTTTGGAAAAAAAGTCCCAAAAGGCCTTCAAAACTGAGTTTTTAGTTGGGGTACTCCAATGTTTTAACATTCGATGGGTTTTCAGCCTGATTTAAGGGGGTATTTTTTCCCTTTTTCAGTGAGAAATGATTTTATTCCCAGTGATTACATTCATATTGATATTATGGCTTTTAAAGTTTTGCATTTTTCATAATGTAATACTATTTATAATCAAATATAAAACAATCTATACATATTTTTTATATATTCACACATATAAAATTATTTTATAAATAAATAACTAAATATATTTACATATAAAATATACATCTCAATATATAAACCTTATCTAAATAAAAAATAATATCCATTTTATTTTAAATAAAAATGTATGAATATTTATATACCTATAAAATTAGTATATATAATACTTATATATATATATATATATTTGTGTGTATTGACAAACAAATATATATTTATCTATATATTCTAATATATGTACATAAAAATTAATATATAATATATGTAAATAAACATAAACACGTATAATTATATTTATAGAAGAACATATATATATTTATATATATATATATGGTATATGTTTGTTTGTATGTATTTATAAAAAGACACATACAGACACACAGACAGACACACACACACACAAAACATATTTTATATATGTATTCAATATATATATATATATATGAATATATAAACATATATATAAATATAGGGATAAAAAAATTAATGAAATATATATAAATATATTGGTATATTATAAAATGTAAAACAAAACAGTGTAGGAGAGTGGAAATGGCATTGGTGTATAAGATGAAGGTCTCGCGTTCAAAACTCGCTGGAGGTAGGGGTGTGCGTAGGAGGGTGTGAATATCTAAATTTCTAATAAAGGGGTTGGGGAAGCACTGATAATAAAGGGGAAGCATTGATATGGGTTGGGGCAAGAAAAAAAATTATACACTTTATCAGTGGGACCTTTATCAGCGCTTTTTAGTGCTATTAAATGGGTCATTTATCAGTGCTTTTTACGATTGGTGTTAAAGATAACCCTTTAACATCACTTACATTATTAGTGCTGATAAATTCCTTTTACTAACATTGTTAAAGGCCCAATTTGAAATAGTGACATCCTTTATATTCAATTGGTCTTTATTTTCATTTATAATTAATTTTTAACCATTGAATTTATTTTATAAACATGTGTAAACTATAATTTTCATAATTTAGTTAATCTATTTCATTCATTCCATTCCAACAACTAGGTGATAACTATTATGTTTAATAAATAATATCAATATTATATCATGTTCCATTAGGTCTTGGACTTGCGTGTAACATAATTCCTCAAAGGTACTTGATGTTTTGTGCAATTTGATATAAACTTGGTGTTGTGTGTGATGCAATATAAACTATGTATCGCATGTAACACAGTCTATTAATTAATTTAAATTAATTTTACATAATATATTTCATAAAATATCTTGATGTTACATCCCACCCCCCTTGAAATTAATTTCTTCCTTAAAATTCATCTTGGTTATCAAAGGATTAAATTTTTTTGAATTCCTTTGTTTAAACTCGCATCGTAAAAAGAGTTAATAAAAAATCCAATTAAAAATGGAAGGTGGTAAACTTAAAGATCACCAAAAGTTACGCATAACTACTATTCAACATAGGGATAACATATGTAGGAAATTAAAAGATTTATTTTGAATGAAAAACTAAATTCCACTGACTAATATAGAGTGATAGAGAACATGGTCAAAAGGAATTCAATGACAACAAATCTACAAGCCAAATAGGTGCAGAAAAAGGTAATTGATTTTATCAGAAAATATAGTAATAGGGTAACATTTTATTTCAAGATACTTTTCAAAATGTTAAATAAATCTCTTACTATATATTCCAAGAGAAAATATACTTACTTGATGAGTAAAATTTCATCCTTTAATCAATTTACACAAAAATATCATCTTTTTCTCCAAACTATGAGTATTCAAGAAGATTTTTTAATTCTTAAAGCACTAAAATCTACTTTTAAAGAAAAAATATCCATAAAATGGATAGTCAAGCTATTACGCCAATCTTTATACATTAACCAAAATTGAAATTGTTAGCACATGGTAAGATAATTCCCAAAATAAAAAAAACCTTCAAATGATCCACTAATCTTCAAAATTAAATAGTAATACCCAAAGTTCAAACTAAATTATTCCACAAATAACTACGTATAAAATCCTTCAAACATTTTCTGAATAAGTCAAAACCCAAATATTAGAAGTATTTGATCATATATTCTTCTAATATAAATAAAACTTTATTCCTAAAACACTATATTTTTTATAAATAAAGTTAATATTTACCTCGAAAAAAGTGTCATACTAACCCGGACAACATGTAGGCCAGTGGTAGGGCATGAAACCCTTATCATCCTTCTGTCGTGGGTTCAATCCCAATTTCCTTTCCGGATCCGAAAGTTTTTCACCGAGCATATGGGTTGTAATTTTTTCTTTAAACATGAAAACTAATTCCTCCCTAGAAACTCTTCATTTTGATCCTAGGGGTTAAAAATACCTCATCCCAAAAAAAACATCTCTGAAAACCAGTTTAAGATCTCATCGCATAAAACCTCAATGGGGTGTCTAATACTTTTAACTTATTATCATCCTTAATATTATTATCAATGGGGTGTCTAATCTCTAAAGTTATCTAAACGGAACTTTAATACCAACTATAACAACTCATAACTCGCACTCCCAAATCATGTGCTTAAATTCATAACATTACATTCCCGTCTTTGATGCCGATAATTATGAACCAAAATTTTCATCTATACCTTACAAAATCAAAAGGAAAACGTGGATCAATTACATACTAGTGGTCCTCTTCGGTTTATAGCTTTAGATAATTAGGAAAAACTCCTACATAAACAATTCTCAACAACTTTTACTCATAATTAATTGGTTCATAAATTTGAACATCTTCTCCCATTGAACCCAAATTTTCTTATTTCACATTGGGTCATTAATATCATCCTTTTTAATTCCTTTATAAACAAAAATCATTCAACATCATTTGTTAAAACCTGGGGAAAAGGAAACATGAGAAGGGTGATCTCAAACACTCAGTAAGGATAAACATAAGGATTAACAATTAAATTTCAATAATGAGAAAAAAAAGTGAATAAGGGTAGGAAGACATAATTAAAGTGCATGAGTGAATCATAAAATAAATCATACCCATAAATACCTACACCATAAAAAATTAAAATTTTCAAAAGGAAACAGTCATCATAATTAATAATCATGAGCCATGTGATATCAATCTCGATCATTAGAAACATTATAAACATATAGCAAGCATAAATG
The DNA here is from genome assembly GCA_963277665.1 of Viscum album. Lineage (NCBI taxonomy): Eukaryota > Viridiplantae > Streptophyta > Magnoliopsida > Santalales > Viscaceae > Viscum > Viscum album. The sequence continues at coordinate 1,047,017 of OY728125.1, forward strand.
AACACATGAAGGCATATTGGGACATCATTATACTTTTTACACATATAAATGGAATAACCATGTAATTTACTTCCAAACATGTCACTCTTAAAAATGTAATATCCATACAACTGACTTCCATACCCAATGGATTGGATGGCTATCACAGAACCACCCATCCTTGGTCCATCACTGAACCACCCATCCTTTTCTTATCACTTAACCATCCATCAAATTTACAAGTACCATTTATAAATCATCACACATAAAAAATTCAATAAACTCATTGTAGAAACCAATAACCCATTGATTAAATCATGGTAAAGAAATGGGTTATAAAACAATCTCTTTGAAATATTAATAACCCATGGAAATGAAATGGGTTCCATAATAATCTCTTTGAAACATGAATAACCCATGGAAAGGAAATGAGTTTCATAACAACCTCTTTGAAATATGATTAACCCATGGTAAGGAAATGGGTTAAATAATAATCTATTTGAAACATGAATAACCCATGGAATTAAATGGGTTAAATAACAATATCTTTGAAACATGATTAACCCATATAAAAGAAATGTGTTAAATAACAATATCTTGGAAACATTAGTAACCCGTGAAAAGAAATGGGTTAAATATTTGAAACATGAATAAACAATGGAAATAAATGGGTTAAATAAAAATATATTTAAAACATTATTAACCCATGTAAAATAAATGGTTTAAATAAAAATCTCTTTCAAAAATGATTAACCTGTGAAATTAAATTGGTTAAAATGATATTTTTGAAACATGATTAACCCATGGAAAACAAATAGGCTAAATAACAATCACATTGAAACAAACACAATTCATCCAAAGAATAAATGGGTATGTTATCAATACAAAATATCCCCAGTGGAGGATAATTAAAAACAAGGATTGTTGACATTGATGAATGAAAATACCATTAAAATATCATTAAAACATTCATGAGGAAAATAATGTTTAAACATTCCAAATAATCTCATACCACTTTGAAACATTTGAACCATTAACCCCATGAATGTAATAAAAATAAATGAATCTTATAATATCATTAGAATTTATATATTCATTATATATCATGTCAAATGACAAGTATATATACCTCATAAAATAATATAGGTGTAAAACATAACACACGTCACAAGGAAAATTGCGACAAAAATCCATTACCGCATTGGTAACTTTAAAACTGTGAACCTCATGAAATAATAATCATTAAATGAAACACTTAAATACAATTAAGATAAAATAATTCATGATATAATATATCAAAATGGTATTAGATACGCCACACAAAATAAATAAGTGGTGATTGTGACATATGCCTCACAAAAGTAAAAGTGAGACAAGAATCCCTTACTACTTGATTAACATTGGACTCATGAGATTTGTGAAATAATTAAATAAATTGAAACTTTTAATATCATGAAATAAATTAAATTCATGAAATATAAATTCATAGGGTAGTAGATACACCATATAGAATTAACTAGGTGCATAATAACAATTAAGTCTCAATGGAATGTAAATTGAGACAAAACTCTTTACAATTGTGGTAACATATGAATCAAAAACCCCAATTAATAATAATCAAATAAAACATTTAAATATCATGAATATAAAATAATTCAGTATATAATAAGTCAAAAGGGTCATTATATACACCACATAAAATAAATAAGTGGTGATTATGACGTATATCTCACGAAAGTAAAAGCGAGAAAAGAATCCCTTAATACTTGAGTTACATTTGAATCATGAGATCCATGAAAAAATAAAATCAATTAAAACTTTTAATATGAGGAAATAAATTAAATTCATGATATAAAAATTCTTAGGCCAATAGATACACCATATAAAATTAACTAGGAGCATAATAACAATCATGTTTCAATGGAATGTAAATTGATACGAAACCCCTTACAATTGTGTAACATCTAAATCAGAAACCCAAAAGTAATAATAATAGAATTAAACATATAAATATCATGAAGATTAAATAACTCATGATATATTATACCAAAAGGGGTAGTATATACGCCACATAAAATAAATAATTGGTGATTATGGCATATGCCTCATGAAAGTAAAAGCGAGACAAGAATCCCTTACCTTGAGTCTGATTTGTCATGAATCCCCCTATATTCCAAAATAATAAAATTATGTTAATTATCTACTTGGTTTAGAACCTTTTACAAGTATATTATTACTTTTATTTCACCTATAAAAAATTTATATACAATTACTTAATTGATAATGTTTAATCCAGATATTCTGACCATATTCTCTTTATGTGTCAAAAATGAATTTGGTAGGTCAAATATAATCAAATGGATAATTATTAAAACACATAAAGAATAATAATAATAATTAAATAATTATCATATTTATACATCAATTATAATTTTAAAAATAATCATTAGTGAGGTGATATATTTTGGGAGATTATATTGGCATGGTTTGGATGATCCAATTGGGATTGATAGGTGTGAAAAAATTGGAATGTTGAGTGACTTTTTATAGTTGAGGGGGAGTGACATTCTTGTAAATATAAAAAGGTAAACACTATTGAGAGGTCTCCCTTACATCATGTGACTCAAATAAAGGTAAAAATTTGAAAAAATAGGGGTTATGGTAGAATAAATTCTATCAAATGGGTTTTGGAAAATTTTCTAGGTCATTTGGAATCTTAAGATTAATGTTTAACAACTAAGTAAACTCAATTTTAAATTAGTCACTGTAATTAATTTTAATAGCTTTCACTAATATTTTTGGTAAAAATATAAGTTGAAATTATTATATATTATAAATTATTATAATTAAAAATATGGAATCAATTTTTCTATATTAAAATCAAATAATTGGAAGAAATTAATTTAAAATTAATCCTGTAGATGGGATGACAAAGGAGGTTTTTAGAGTAAAAATGTGCAAAAGTTTAGTAAGTTTTTATATCTAAATTCAATGTGAAATTGTTTAAAATGACCACAATTGTTTAAAATGATATAAATTTTATATAATTATACTTTTAAATAAATTAAAAACCTAATTTAAATATATAAATAAATTGGATGAAAATGAAATTTTGAACTAAAATTTAATATTATTCACTATTCATCAAAATATGAAAGTTCTCAGCAAAATTACAAAAAATCACCCAAATTAAATTTTTATATTTTGATTTAAAAAATTAAGTTTAGTTTTTCATATAAAAATTATTAATGTTTCTAAAATTATATTTAAAATATGTGTGTCCATAAAAGGCTGTAAAACTACCCATTAAAAATATAATGATTTTTATGCTTAAAAATGATTTATTCTTATCTAAACCATATAATACTTATTGGATGAAATTAAAAACATTTTATTAAATATATATCATATAAATTTAATTTATATATTTCACTAATAGTGATTAATTTAATTTATTATGATAAAACTTCATTCTGGTCATAAAAATAGTTTTTCATAAAAACATATTTTTTTATATTCAATTGGTCTTTTTTCATTTATCATTACATAGTAACCAATGAATTTATTTTATAAACATGTGTAAACTATAATTTTCAATATTTAGTTAATCTAATAATTTCCTACCATTCCAATGGATAGGTGATAACTATAATGTTTAATAAATAATATTAATAGTATATCATTGTCTGGTAAGTCACGACCTTGCGTATAACATAAGTAATCAAAGGGACTTGATGTTTCATGGAACACAAGATAAATTTTGGGTTGCGTGTAATGAAATATAAACTATTTATTATGTGAAACACAATCTATTAATAAATTTAAATTAATTTTAAAGAATATATTTCATAAAATCTCCAGATGTTGCATTGCCCAATTATATGTCACACATCCACACCAATGAAAAAAAATAAAAAAAAATGGCCTAATAACAGACTAGGAAAGAGATAAATAGTTTGAGCACCAAAAACCTCCCTCACCATCCCAGTATCCTTATTCTTTAAGGAAAATATTCCCACTGAATTACATTTATTTTCCCATAAATAGTTATAGGTTCCCTCCATCCATAGAAAGCAAAAAAAACTGATTTAGCCAATGTGATAAAAGAAAACTGAAATGAAACTAAACTAAAAATATACCTACCTCCTTGTTATTATACAATTCACCACCAAAATAAATAATCCTTATGCCCCATGGAAAAATATAAAAGATAAGGTCAAACCTGCAACTGAAAAAATATAGAGATATTGGCATGATAAATAAGATCAGTAGGGATTCCAAAAGAGAAAACACACCCTATGTCATGACCCCCCCCCCCCCCCACAAAGTGTACCCCTCCTAGGACGGAAATGTGAGAAGGGAGATAATGACCCCCGAGTCCCACCTCTAGTAGGCCCCGGGTTGGAGACTAGCACTCAGGGTATAATAAACACACAGATGGGAGGCATTACCCTCTACGAGAACACATGCGGAAGAGAGAGATAAGATAGACACCAACTAACTCCAACTCAACCAGTAAGATGAAAGAAATCCAAAGTACACATATGAAATGTCATGAAAATCCACTGTAACTGGAAGGGGAAAAACTACAAGTACCCAAAAAGGAAGTAAAATAGCAGAAACCACAAGACAGAACAGCTATTGCAACCGCAAGATAGTAGGAACCAGCTTGATCTCTAACCTGCTCCAAGTGACCTGAAAAAAAATACAGTTTATATATACATAGGGTGAGTATAAAAGTATACTCAGTAGGATCCTCCCTGAAGCCTCTCGTGAAAAAGTAAAGAGATCATGCTAAAGCATAGTGAACGACAAGGGAAACTAACCCGTCACCTAAAAAGGTATACTATGTTCCCAACATCACTATAGATACTCTCACCAAGTAACGCATAAAAGAGTATATAATATAATAAAAATACCAAGGGTACCCCGCTACTACTTCCCCACTGGTTTTCCTATTTTCCCCAACGTCGCATATCCTAAGAATCTTTCTCCAAAAAGGATTGCCCGCAAACACCTGGGAGAAGCACCACAATATGCACCTCGTGCAAAAAAACCACCATATCCATGTAAAAAAAGTAACCAGGTAGTTTCTAGGAGCCACCACAGCCCACATAACGTGTATCATACATCAAGTATTATACCTCAAGCCATTACAGCCCAGACACCGAGTAAGGATCCTCAAGACATCACATCCTATACACGTTACACCTATAGTAGTCTATGGGAAACTATGTCAAGAATATATGTGTGTGAATAACCACAAGAGATTACAACCCTCTACACACATATATGGTGAAAACTAACTGGTGTGCCTACTATCACAAGTAACTACCAAGATAAGAGTGAGGGGAAAAAGGGGGTAGTCAGCCATTCATCCTCCCACCAAAATGTTGGGGAAAACACCCCCCCAGGGATCAGAATCCCTAGGGTGTCAGTTGCCCTTACTAACAGGGTGGAGTAGCGTATAGAAACACAAAAAATTACAGGATATAATATATCTCACAACCAAACATTGGGCATAAACTAGTCTTAGACTCAACTGTAGCTAACGTCTCTCGAACTATGGGTTGCTACTTCTAAGCCTAGGTATCCTATAAGCACACAACCATTTAAAGAGATTTAATACATTATTTTATTCCCTTTACTAGTTTCAATTTACATTAATTAGTTCTTTAAACATTAATTAACCAATAACAATCCAACATTAATGTTCATTAGCGTCACACCCAAAGTACACTATTCCTTCAAATCACAACCTCAACATTGCGACCCAGAAAGCTCCAAAACCCATGGGTTAACATCATTTATTCAATTATTCATTACATAATTACTTTCCAACATTCCCAGATATTCTAGAAAAACATTATATGCTACTAAACACAAGGGATCTCAACACGATGAGTAGATTTACTACCCGTCGAGTCTTTTCCAACTTCAGTAAGAGTATAGACCCATCCTCCCTTGAGAAGCTAAACATGGAAAGCATGTGGTATACCCCATGCGTCTTTGCCTCTTTCGGGAGAAGGGTAAGCAAGACCAGCTTCCTTAGGGAGTGGGAAAAAAACAGATAACTAATCAAGGAAACAAAAAGTATCCAAACATTAAAATCCAACCAGTTCCATCATCCTTGGTGTCCTCCCCGACACCCACATGCATACACTGATGCATCTTTCCACTCTAGGCATCAACTTCTACCACAACCAATAGGCCTCCATGCCCCCACATATCACAACCACCATCGAGGCTCACATCACAACACAAGCAATAGGAAAACAAACATCACATCAATTGTCTCTTGGCCTTTAAACAATCAAGTGGGTAACTTAGAACCCAACAAGGAATTATATTTTATCAAACCACCAGTTCTTTGATCCATATTGGACTAACCAATTTATTATTCATAGGTTCCAACTTTTGGACACATAAATAGTAAGCTATCACAAATAATTAAACATGCTCACTGCACCATTTTTATTAACATCAAAATTACACCAAGAAGAACCAGATTCATTTACACACCTCTTTATCTTTATCCAAACAATTATCAATTAATTACGGTTTACGATATCTACCAATTTCCATCAAGAACAAATAGATTAATGAAGCAATAATAGATATCATACTATCTAGAAAAACAAGAGGCAATAACATTCAATCGATATCAATTTATTTTCCAGTTCAAATTTATTTTCCAGTTCAAATATTTATTATATCAATTTCATTGTGTTCCAGTGAGATAAAACATGATAACTATACAGTTGAACATATAAGAAAAGAGAAGGAACGAATCCCTTACCTCAAACAGTTCTTGACGTTCTTTATACGAGAACGGTCCACACAACGGTTCATGATCGCCTCCTTTTGCGACAACTGCATCTACCTGATGATGCCATGGTACGACCACACCAATCTAAGCCCAAGAAAACTCCATTAGAAGAATGAATATCACATGCTATAATATGGAAAAAAGAACAAGAGAAGATGAACCCCAAAATAATGAAGATAAAACATATCTTATATCGAAGATCGATGGATACTCCTTGGTTGCACCGAAACAGGGGGTGCACTTGCATCAAGAAGAACGTTGAGGAAACCAATCCATGGGAAAAATATTGATCTCACGATTCCATTGGGAAGGAAGGAAATTTTTTAGCATCTTGAACTAGAGAACAAGGAGGAAGAATAAGGGAGGAAGATATCTTGTCCCTTTTGAAGATTTAATGGAGCGACGGTTTAAGATACACTTGATTTCCCATTAAAAGCGGATCACATTAAACCATGTGGTTTGACCAAGTAAATGCATCTCTGGACTTAGGAAAATTAATATAGGAGTTTAGGAATTTTATTCGGCCTTAAATCCCTTGAAAAAAAGCCATAAATGCATTTTACGTCAATGAAAACATTAAATTGGTGAAACTAGAAAAATCTAGAAATTTGGTAAAGGAAATATGAAACAATTTTGGAAACACTATTCATGAGCTATCTCACAGTTTCTGACTCACCGTTTTGGACTCACCATTTCTGACTCACCATGTCTGACTCACTGTTTCAGGCTCACCTTTTCAGACTCACCGTTTCTGACTCACCGTTTCTGAATCACCATTTCTGACTCACCATTTCTGACTCACCGTTTCTGACTCACCGTTTCTGACTCACCGTTTCTGACTCACTGTTTCTGACTCACCATTTCTAACTCACCGTTTCTGACACACCGTTTCTAACACACCATTTATGACTCACTGTTTCTGACTCACCATTTCTGACTCACCGTTTCTGACTCACCATTTCTAACTCACTGTGACACTATTCATAAAACTGGAAACAATATTCACAGAACTAGAAATTTGGCAAAGTGTTGGGGATCAATCACCTTGACCTCCCAGAACACCTCAAACACCAGATTTCAGACAAGTAACGGACCAGTGAGGTCTGACCCATTACATCAGATACCTCTCAAAACATTATCATCCTCGAGAATACAAAATGAACCCAAAATAAAAATATAAAAGGGGTATGACCAACCACTCCTCGAGATACTTCTCAAAAGAGAACAACCCATAAGAGGCAACAAAAGAAATCCATATCATAAACACAAAAGGTCTACAAACACAAAGTGTACATTGTTACATGAAAAGAGTTAAACACCAAACAAATCTAGGTACTGAGCACATATCTGCGACTCACGTTCCCAAGTACTCTCTTCCATGCCACCATGCCACCACAAGACATGTACCAAGGGAATAGAATGCCGGCACAACAACTTCTCCTTGCGGTCATGGATCTCCACAGGTCACTCCTCAAAGGTCTCATCATCATCAACATCGATCTCTCCCTAATCGATGAAGTGAGAGTCATCATGAAGATAACGATGGAGCTGTGATACATGGAAAACATCATGTATCCGAATCATCTATGGGGGAAGTTCTACTCGATATGACAAAGCTCCAACATGAGATAACACCTCGAAAGTCCCAATAAACCGGGGAGAAAACTTACTCCCATGACCAAACCTTCGCTATCCACGATGGTGAGTTACCTTCAGAAACATGTGATCCCTAACATCAAACTCCAAGGGTCTCCTCCTTTGATCAGAATATGATTTCTGATGATCCTGCGCTGTCTTCATCCTCTCACAAATCACTTGAACCATCTCTGTTGTATTCTGCACTAGATCTGGTCCGAGAATTGCTGACTCCCCCACCCCAGTCCAGCACAACGGAGAACGGCAAGGCCAGTTATACATGGCTTCAAATGGTGCTATACCGATGGTGGAGTGAAAACTATTATTGTAAGAGAACTCCACAAATGGTAAGTGCCTCATCCATGAACCTCCAAAATCAAGAACACAAGAGCGTAATATGTCTTCAAGAGTCTAGATGGTTCACTCTGTCTGACCATCCATTTTAGGATGAAAAGCAGTTCTAAGGCATAACTAAGAACCAAAAGCATATTGGAGACCTATCCATACCATGGAGGTAAAATGAGGATCTCAATTAGAAATGATCATCCTTGGGACTCCATGAATTCTCACTGCCTCCTCTAGATACTGCCTCAACAAAACTTCCATTGAGCTTGACTCCTTAATTGCTATAAAGTGGGATGATTTTGTTAAATGATCCACTACTATCCAAATAGAATCATGTCCACCTGGGGATTGAGGTAAACTAGTAACTAAGTACATTGAGATGTCCTCCAACTTCCACTAAGGAATGTCTAATTGCTAGAGAAAACCATTGGGGACATGGTGCTCAACCTTGACCTTCTGGAAGACTAAAAATAGAGACACAAACTCTACAACCACACACTTCAGCCCAGGCCACCAAAACTGACTCCTCGAGGATCAGTACATATTTGTCACGCCTGGATGCACCACTAAAGGTGAACTATGAAACTCTCTGAGAACAATCTAGAGCATTGTAGAAGGAACAAAAATCCTTCTGTGATATAACACTCGGTGTTGTTCATCCTCCAACCAACCATCAGGGGCCTCACCGCAAACAACTCGGTCTCTCAAGACCTCCACCTCAAGATCCCCCAACTGGGACTCTTCAAACTTCTGCATTAGGGATGACTGTACCGTCATCTAAAAACGATAAACTCTGCCCCCAAATTCTCCCATATCAAGATGTAATGCTGACAGTTCTTCCATTACTCTCCAAGAATCACCGGATTCATGCACAACATCACTACGTGACTTTCGACTCAGCGTATCTGCTACAACATTCCCCTTTCCAGGTGTATATGATATCTCAAAGTCATATTCCTATAAGAACTCCATTAAATCATTGGAGAATGCTTTGTGGTTTTCACTGGTCATGCCGAATGGCATTACAACGAACTCATAAATCCCATTACGACAACGGAAAGCAGTCTTCGGGATATCCTCATCCTTCACACGCATATGATGATATCCTGACCGCAAGTTGATCTTTAAGAACCAACTGGAACCATTCAGTTTATCGAATAAATCATCAATTCGTGGAAGAGGATAGTGATTCTTTATTGTCACTTTGTTTAAGTGATGATAATCGACACACAACCGCAAACTGCTGTCAGCCTTCTTTACAAACGAAACTAGTGCACCCCATGGTGACACACTTGGCTGAACAAAACCGCACTGTAACAGACCATCAAGATGTATATGTAGCTCTCATAACTCAAAAGGGGTCATCCTATATGGGGACATAGATATAGAAGATGTTCCTGGTTGTAGATCGATCTCAAACTCGATCTCTCATTGAGGTGGTAATGCTAAAACCTCTTCTGGAAAGACATCATAGTATTCTTCTACGACCCTAGGAACTGAAAACTTCTGAACCTCTGAAGAACTCAACATCATCTCAACCATCATGGATGATAAGGATGGAACATTCCTATAACCCATCTGAGGGTCTCGCTTGCCAACGAACACCACTGGATCTCCATCCGCATCGAAGAACACAACCTGCCTTCTAAAGCAATCCACGATAGCATGAACCGAATATAACCAATCCATGATGAGTATGAATTCATATGGTTGTATTTGTAAACATAGGAAATCTCCAAAAGAGAGGTGCTTCCCCAACACTAGATCACATTTTCTACATACTTCAAACAGGTCAGCCCGACCTCCAACTAGCGTTGTCAACACCAAGGGCACTGAAAGCCTCTCTAACTCAAGTCCCAAAGCATGGACAAGGGTAGGTGATATGAATGAGTGTTTCGCTCCTGAATCAAACAAGGAATACACCAAGGTAGAAAACAAGCAATTGGTACCTTGAACAACGTCTGGCTCACCTGGCGCTGGCAACGCTAAAACATGAAGCTGACCACGACCACCTCCATGACCTCTCTAACCCTGATGACGACCACCACCATGGTCACGCTCTGCTCTCTGAGGATGAGGGATGTCATGAGGTTGTCCTCTGCCTGCACCATCTACCCTCTTCTGATCTAATTCTGGTGAAACTAGCTGCTACTGCCTTTGCTGGAACTGGCTCAACGGAGGAACCTGGAGCGGAACACCTGGTGCTCGATGACTGCTCTGAAAGGTCGGGCACTCTCACTGCTGATGACCTTGACCACCACCAGAAAAACAAGATCTTGATCCCTTGGCATAGGTCTATGAGCTGCTGCCCCTAGAGAAACGAGATGTTAAGGGCTGAGACCTACCCCCGGTTGAACAGAAACTCTTCTGCCCTGAAAACTGGGAACCCCAAACCATTGCTCGGCTTCGTGTGGAATCACGATGACTTCCCTATCGTGATGATCTGATTCTAGAAAAATTCCTCTCAAAAACCTCTGCCCTTGCCAGAACCTCAAGATATGTCTTTAGGATAAATGGGGTAACTTGGCACTAGATATATGGATGCAAATCCTCCTCGAAATGCCTCGCTCTGGCCTCCTCATCTAGAAACAGGTCCTAAGCATATCGTAAAAGGTTCCTGAAACAAATTCTGAACTCTCACACACTAGAGATACCCTATTGAAGGGTATGAATATTATGGAGACTGGATGCCTTTGCAGTTGAAGAAAGAAACTCGACTCTAAACTTGTCTCAAAAATCCTCCCATGATATTGTTGACTCCTCACAATCCCCGAGGAACAAAGACCACCACTGCCTCACGTCTCCACATAGAATCATCACAACCAAGGACACCCAGTGCTTCTTCCGAGCATGAATCGAACTGATTTCAATCTTGACCTCCTCTAACCAGTCTTCCATGACTGCATCTGAAACGGAGCCCTCTCACTTCTTCAGACTCTCGCGCTGAAACTCTCAGAGTGTCTTCCTCCAAGTGTCATCATCTTCAACCTCTACCTTGCGGCGATCTGCTAGAACAACCTACTAGACATCATCCATGTGATCCTGAGGAGGACGTCAACCTGGAGCCAAACCTATAAAATAATAATCAGTTAGGGTTCCTAAAAATGGAATATGGAAGTCACAAAATTAATTAATTAGTTGTTTTCTTTTATTCATTTTAAGTTATCCTATCCCAAATTCTACCGATTCAAACACAAGAAGAAAGAAGAATGATGCAGGTTCATTTCCTAGGTCTCTACCCTGAAACTAGTATCACCTCATTTAGTAGCCATTTTAAACTTAAAGTTCTATAAATCAGATCATAGGGGGACCTAAATGCCTATGTCTCAGCCAGTCTTCAGTGTTTACATCATTTTCTAAACACGAATGACATAGTTTCCCTACCAACCCATGCAACCTCACTTGTGCCTAACACTAATATCCATCCTATCCCTCAACTTCCCTTTAATACCACTCTGTCATGACCCCCTCCCCACAAAGTGTACCCCACTTGGTCCGGTAATGTGAGAAGGGAGATAATGAACCCCGAGTCCCACCTCCAATAGGCCCCGAGTTGGCGACTAGCACCGAGGGTATAGTAAACACATAGATGGGAGGCATTACCCTATAAGAGAACACTATAGAAGAAAGAGATGCTATAGAAACCAACCAACTCTAACTCAACCAGTAAGATGAAAGAAATCCCAAGCACACATATGAAATTTCATGAAAAACCATTACAACTAGAAGGGGAAAAACTACAAGTACCCAAAATGAAGTAAAACATCAGCAACCACAATCCCGAACAGCTCCTGCAACCGTGAGCTAGTAGGAACCAGGATGATCTCCAACCTGCTCCCAGTGACATGAAAAAATAGTTTATATATACATAGGGTGATTATAATAGTATACTCAGTAGGATCCTCCCCGAAGCCTCTCGTGCAAAAGTAAAGAGATAATGTTAAAGCACAGTGAACAATAAGTGAAACTAACCCGTCACCTAAAATGGTATACTATGTTCCCAACCTCACCATGGATACTATCACCAAGTAATGCATACAAGAGTATATAATATAATAAAGAATATCAATGGTACCCCGCTACTACTTCCCCACTAGGTTGCCGCTTTTCCCCAATGTCACACATCCTAAGCATCTCTCTCCAAAAAGGATTTCCCGCAGATACCTAGGTGAAGCACCGCAATGTGCACATCATGCAACAAAACCACCACATCCATGTAAGAAAAGTAACCAGGTAGTTTCTGGGAGCCACCATAGCCCGCATAATGTGTATCATACATCGGTTATTATATCTCAAGCCATTACAGCCCACACACCGAGTAAGTATCCTCAAGCCATCATAGCCTATACACGTTACACCTATAGTAGTCCATGGGAAACTATATCTAGAATACATGTGTGTGAATAACCATAAGCCAATACAGCCCTCTACACACATATATGGGGAAAACTAACTGGTGTGCCTACCAGTACAAGTAACTACCAAGAGAAAAGTGTGGGGCCAAAGGGGGTAGTCAGCCATTCATCCTCCCACTGGAATGTTGGGGAAAACACCCCCATGGATCAGAATCCCCGGGGTGTTATTTGAACTTAATGACAGGGTGGAGTAGCGTATAGAAACACAAAAAGTACAGGATATACTATATCTGACAACCACACTATGGGAATAACCTTGTCTTAGACTCAACTGTAGCTAACATCTCTCCGAATCTGGGCTGCTACTTATAAGACTAGGTATCCTATAAGCACACAACCATTTAAAGAGCTTTAATACATTACTTCATTCCTTTTAACAATTTCACTTTACATTAATTAATTATTTAAACATTAATTAACCAATAACAATCCAACATTAAAGTTCATTAGCATTACACCCAAAGTACACTATTCCTTCAATTCAAAACCTCAACATTGCGCCCCAGCAAGATCCAAAACCCATGGGTTAACATCATTTATTCAATTATTCATTACAGAATTACCTTCCCAAATTCCTAGGAATTCTAGAAAAACATTCTATGCTACTAAACACAAGGGGTCTCAACAAGGTGAGTAGATGTACTACCCTTCGAGTCTTTTCTTCCTATAGTAAGAGCATAGACCCATCCTCCCTTGAGAAGATAAACACGAAAAGCATGTGGTATACCCCGTGCGTCTTCAATTATTTCGAAAGAAGGGTAAGAAAGACCAGCTTCCTAAGGCAGTGGGGAAAAGTAAAACATATAACCAATCAAGGAAACAACAAGCATCCAAACATTAACATCCAACCCCTTCCATCATCCCCGGTGTCCTCCCTAACACCCACATGCATACACTAATGCATCTCGCCACTCTAGGTGTCAACTACTGCCACAACCAATAGGCCTCCCTGCCCCCACATATCACAACCGCCATCAAGGCTCACATCACAACAAAGGCAATATGAAAACAAACATTACATCAATTGGCTCTTGTCCTTTAAACAATCAAGAGGGTAACTCATAACCCTACAAGGAATTATCATTAAGCAAACTACCAGTTCATTGATCCATCTTGGATTAACCGATTTATTATTCATAGGTTCCAACTTTGGGAAACCTAAATAGTAGGCTATCACAAATAATTAAACATGCTCACTACACCATTTTGATTAACATCAAAATTACAATAAGAAGAACCAGATTCATTTACATGCCTATTTATCTTTATCCAAATAATTATCAATTAATTACGGTTTATGTTCTTTGCCAATTTCCATCAAGAATAAATAGATAAATAAAGAAATCATAGATATAATAGTATCTAGAAAAACAATAAGCAATAATATTTGATCGATATCAATTTATTTTCCAGTTCAAATATTTATTATGTCAATTTCATTGTGATCCAGTGGGATTAAACATTATAACTATACAGTTACACATATAAGAAAAGAGAAGAAACAAATCCCTTACCTCAAAGAGTTCTTGAAGTTCTTTATATGAGAATGGTCCACACAACGGTTCATGATCGCCTCCTTTCGTGACAACTGCATCCACCCGAGGATGCCACGGTACGACCACACCAATCGAAACCCAAGAAAACTCCATTAGAAGCATGAATATCACATTCTATAATATGGAAAGTAGAACAGGAGAAGATGAACCCCAAAAGAAAGACGATAAAACATACCTTATATCGAAGATCGATGTATACTCCTTGGTTGCACCGAAACAGGGGGTGCACTTGCATCAAGAAGAACGTCGAGGAAACCAATCCACGGGAAAAATATTGATCTCAAGATTCCTATATGAAGGACATAAAGGTTTGATCATCTTTCACCAGATAACAAGGAGGAAGAACAAGGGAGGAAGATATCTTGTCACTTTGAAAGATTTAACGGTGCGACGGTTTAAGATACGCTTGATTTCCCATTAAAATCGTATCGCATTAAACCATGTGGTTTGACCATGTAAATGCATATCGGGCCTTAATAAAATTAATATAGGAGTTATGGGATTTTATTCGGCCTCAAATACCTTAAAACAAAGCCATTAATGTGTTTTACGTCAAAGAAAATGTTAAATTGGTGAAACTGGAAAAATATAGAAATTTGGAAAAGGAAATATGAAACAGTTCTGGAAACACTGTTCATGAGCTGTCTCACCATTTCTGACTCACCGTTTTTGACTCACCATTTTTGACTCACCGTTTCTGACTCACCACTTTTGACTCACCATTTCTGACTCACTGTGACATTATTCATAAAATTGGAAACACTGTTCACAGACAAGAACAACAATGCATCATCACATTTTCCTATCCCACCTCTCAACATGTACCCTTGAGAATTATCCATTAGAATAATAAGTATCCATTGGGGTGTACATATTTTAAGAAAAAAATCCAAAGGTTCTAATCGAGCCTCATTATTTGAAAATAAACCTTTACCATTTAAAAAACCATTTTAGAACCAAATCCTTTCAATTCTTAAAGTCACCCTTTAACTTTATACACATATATGCCTCTCTATATATATATAACCCTTGTTCTAATGTACATAATCACATTCCTTTCATGAATACATACAAATATGGTATATATATATATATATCTAAACATGTTTTCATGTATATTTCATATTTAAAAATAAAGAATAATTTAGAAACAAGATTGATTCTCTTTGTAAATCAAGAAATCCATTTAGACTCTATAAAAAACCAGATGAAAGGAAAAACCATCCCTGATATCTCTATCTCATAGAAGTAAAACAATTTATAATATATATCAAACTCTTGGTATGCTTAACCTTTCAAAATAGATTTAAAAACTTGTTTCATTGAAGAAAACTCAGGACCAAAGCATAAGAACACATAAGAAATGTGAAGGACATCAATTTAATCCATCATAAATATTTTATATAATTTATTAACCTTATAATATAATTAAAACACCCAATAAAACAATCATTCAATTATAGTTTTCAATTTAAAGGTTCATACATAGGTAACCTACCTCAAATCAAAGAGAATCTTGATGCCTTTGATGCGTGAGACCCAATTTTGTATCAATAAAGCATGAGGAACCATACAATATTAAATAAAACTCTAGATGACTGAAAACCCACAAAAATTATACCATGAGTATACCCTAGAGTTTTACCAACCTCATAGTGTAGGGAGGGGAATATAGAGGAGGAGGAGGAAGAGGTGGTGGAGGAGAAGGGATACTCAAATTATATGATCGCACCAAGAATCGGAATCTAAATCATCCTGGGTGGAATTAAGAATGAGGTTGAGGAAGATATGAAGAACCCATTTTGGGGGTTTTAATTCATTAAGGTTAAAATGGTAATTTTCAAAAATTACCCCTTGATCACACAGTTTGGCTACATGGTTGGACAAACCGTTCTTATCTATTAGAGGGTCTAGAACCCCGAAAGAGTTGGGAAAAAATTTAGGAATACCAACTGTCAGCTGTGAAATTAGCTATGTAAATGTTACAGATGCACTCACATAGTTTTTTCACATTTTAAATTAACCATGTGCCAAATGTGCACCTATGAAGAAAAGCCCAAATTTTTAAAATTAAAAACCAGCCTGGTTCTAAATTCAAACAAAATCTCAAATATAATTAATTAATTAAAAATAATTAATAAATTAAGGTCGGTTGTATCAATTCTTCCCATCATGATATTTGCTACCCCAAAAAATTCTAAAGAGATTTGGTTGATCATGACACCCAGAAAGGATGAACTACTACTCAGAATGAAACCCCCAAAACCCAAAGACCATAAAACCAACACTCATTCTCACTTGAAAACCCTAAAACTATGAAATCCTAAAGGTGGTTAAGATATGATCATAAAAAATTGAACCAACATCCCATGAAATAGAAAACAAGATCAAACAAATCAAACCATAAAATGAAAGAATCATGAGAGATATTCTAATGTTATTCATATTTTCATGACTTATTAAATACTCCCTTCACTGATTTTATATGAAATGTGCATAATTTATGTGAAATATTAATGTTTTAATACTAAGTATAATTTTTGAGCATTTTTAGAAGTAGTCCAATTGAGTTAGTTTACTATTTTATTTATAAAAATCACAATAATAATCCAAATTGTGTGGTTTTTATTTTTCAGGATTCCCAATTCAATATACAACATTTCATTAGAAGGGTTCATGGGCCAAATCTTCCATTTTGAGGCCCATATCAACCACACAAGAAGTCCTACAGAATCTGTGAAGAAACCGGACCATCCATGAAGATTTAATAGCTGGGATCAATAAGAAAGTCAAAATTCCTTTATTCTCCTCCAAATTTTTGGGGATAATGAAATGAGTATTGGATAAAAATTTCAAGTCCCAACTCCAAATACAAGGATCCCAACTAATTCATTTAAACTCAGCCCACATTTTTGGCCGGGAATTAAAATATGTACAGTGTTGCTGACATGGCTCCTGATCTAGACTTCATTTTGAGCTGAGATTTTGAAGTGTGAAATAGGCGATATAGTCGGCTGAATTTTTTGAAGAAATCATTCAGATTTGAAGGAATATTCCTATTCCAAAATCCATTCACATTTTGGCCATCGAAAAATCATGGATAGAAATGGAAAATTTACCTTTGTTTAATCAAACTGCCATAACTTTGGATCCATATTTATAAATGTATCCAAATGTTGAGAGTAGACTTCCAACATTATTATCTACATTATTGAATACGGAGATATCTTGATATTCAGCTGTCTGAATAGCCATCTTGGTGATGCAAGTGGAGGGACAGATTGGGAATGAAAACAGTCCACTTCCTTGGGCTATAAATGCATCCCCGTCCTCTCCTTCAAGAGGGTTTTTATTTCAGAATATAGAAGCACATATTGGAACGAAAAAATCATTTCCAAGGTCTTGGGAGGACCTTCCATACTCAAGTTTTTACTTGAGATACCCTTCCTCCTCTCTTTGTTTCCTTTCACTTTTGTGTTGTTCTTCGTTTTTTAACTTATAAGTTTGTGTTTTGTAATTATGTTTTAATGAAAATTTATTATTCAATATCTCTTATTATCATCCAACTTATGTAGTTTAATATTAATGTTCTTAAAATAGTTTAAATTCAGTTGAATCCCCTTCCCTTATTTTGCTTCCTCATTCAATCGAAAATCCGTTTGTAATTATCAACATTGTTCGTGTGTGTGTGTTCGACGTACCACTCTTTTCTAATCCATTTATTTTTCTTCTATTGTTAATTCATCATCATAAATATATAAACCATATTAATATTAATATCAATGTATGAGTAAATATATTATTGGGTTGAGTCAAAATTTAGGGATGTTAAGTGATTGAGAGTATTTGCTCGATGAATATTCTTTAATTTAACATTGTGTATGTTGGGCTTAATATGTCATGGATTAATGACTTGTTTTGTTTAATGTGTGGTTTCCATGGATTATTGGAACCATAAATACACTACCATCAACACACTCTGATTGAGATTAGAACACTAAGTTAAGTTAAGGCTTGGTTTAAATCCTTAACACTTAGTAATTCCAATCGACATTATCTTGCGAAGTGGGTGTTAATTTAAATGCAATATAAAGAAAAGCTCAAGGATATCACAAGCTTAACTCCCTAATGATGAACTCACCCCAATATTTATCAATTTGTTAAATCAATTATAGTAAATAAATCATTTCAATTAAGATCTGCAAACAAATCTCCCTAATCAAAATACAATCAACTAAAAACAAATGACTATTACAAAGTATCATCACCGAGGATTCGACCCGAGTGTTGCTATACACATTAGCGGAGCACCAGAACCTTGACCGGTCGATAGGCCAGAATATTACGTGAGTTTCAAATGGCGTCGTTTCCGGGGATGATTCTTTATGTAGTCATTAGTTTCTGGTTATTGTAAAAAACAAAAAAAACAAATTTTAAAAAAAATTGAAAAAACACACAAAGAAAACCCCATCTTCTCATAAAAATCATAAATTGAAAAAAATACAAATTAAAAACCCATCTTCCTCTTTCTTCCAACATATCTTTGAATGCCCTGTAGCCTACCAAACAATCCCTCAAATTTGTTTGACACTGAAATTGAGAGAACACTTCCCCAACTTAGGAGGAACATAAGAGATAATCAACTCATTCAAGAACCACTCCTCATCCAACCAGTTGAACTTGAAATGGACAATACTAGGGAACAAACCCTTAAAGAACTAGCGACCCCTGATATGAATTACCAACCTCTTGGTATTAAATATCCAAACATAGAAGCTGACTTCGAACTCAAATCGGGTTTGATTAATCTTCTCCCTCATTTCCACGGGCTAGCCGGTGAGGATCCACATCTCCACCTTAAAGAGTTCCAAGTGGTGTGCTCTACCATGAAGCCTCAAGGGGTTTCTGAAGAACAAATAAAACTTCTAGTATTCCTTTTCTCCCTAGCTAACACTGTTATGTCATGTCTTTAGTACCTACCTCCTGGTTCTATAACCACATGGAATGACATGAAGTGACTTTTCTTAGAAAAATTCTTTCTTGCTTCTCGTACAGCTTCTATCTGAAAGGAAATAAGTGGTATTCATCAATTCCCAAGTGAATCGCTCCATGAGTACTGGCAGAGGTTCAAAAATCTTGTTGCAACCTACCCACACCACCAAATCCCTGACCAACTCTTGATCCAATACTTCTATGAGGGGTTATTGGCTATGGAGAGAACTCTCATTGATGCCGCAAGTGGTGGTGCTCTTGTTGATAAAACTCCTGCTGCTGCAAGAGATCTTATAAGCAACATGGCTACAAACACACAACAATTCCATACTCGAGAACATGCTCAAGTAAAACAAGCCCAAGATAATCAATCAATTGATCCGAACAAGATGACTGAGTGGATGAGTGAACTTATAGGTCTTGTGCGACAACTAGTTGTGGCTACCAAATCCACAACCTCATCTTCTCCACAATCAATGTTTCTTAGACCTGTCAAAAACTGTGGAATTTGCAACTCTCCATCTCATCCAACTAACACATGTACACAAATTCAAGAGGATCAATACGATTCATCAAGACCAATGGATCTTAATGCAGTATATGCTCAGTGTAACACCAATCCTCAACTATCAGGTCAGTTTGTTAGAAACTTCAACCAACCTCACTCTGAGCCCTTCTCTTCTTCCTATAACCATGGCCATAGGTATGTTAATCCCATATCTCATCCTCCTCAACTCCCTCATCAAAACCCAAACCAATTCCAATATGGTCAAGGTGTTGGTAACTTCCAACACCCTTATCCTTTTCTTCCTCAACCTCAAATGAACAATCCTCCTCCTGGATTCCATTATCCTAGTGAGCCTTCCCAATTCCAAAACCAATACAATCGCTTTCCCAAGAATCAAAATCAAGGAAATCCCAATTCGGGACAAGCCTATTCTTCTAAAAAACCATGGGAAAGTGCAATGGAAGATCTTTCCTCTTTCACCCATTCTAGCCTCAAGAACATTGAAACCCAAATTGGTCAACTGGCATCCCACCTTAGTCAGCAGCAACCATTTAATTCTTCCCAACTTCTAGCTCAACCATTACCCAACCCCAAGGGTAATGTAAGTGCAATTGAACTTAGATCGGGAAAGAAAATTTATATGCCTCAAGATAAGTCCTCCAACCCTCCTTTGAATGTTGACCTAGAAAATGAAAAGAAAAAGAAACTTGAAAAGGAATCTGAATCCATTCCCTCACCTCCTTCCATTCCACTTAGGAATCCAATAGGAAACTTAGGACCTTCGAAAATGTTTCCACCTAGCAGTCTATTCCCATAATGTGCAAAGATCTAGGGACCTTTACGGTTCCATGCCAAATTGGAAGTTCTAATTTCGATGATGCACTTATAGACTTAGGAACCTCAATTAATGTCATGCCTAAATACATATTCTCCAACCTTGTTCTAGGTCCCTTACATCCAATGGGTGTTTTCATTCAATTTGCCAATCGAAGCACGGCCAGTCATGAGGGAACAATTGAGGATGTCCTTGTCCGAGTCAATGATCTTATCTTCCCTGCTGATTTCTATGTCTTTGACATGGAAGGTGAGATGAACTCTTCTCGATCTCCCCTAATTCTTGGAAGACCATTCCTTATGACTATGAGAATCAAGATTGATGTCCATTCTGGCATCTTATCCATCGAATTCGGTGACCAATTGGTCAAGTTCAACATTTTCCAAGCCATGCGATACCCATCTGAGGATCACTCTGTATTCTCAATCCATGCTTCTGAGGACACTTCTAAGAGTCAATTGAACCCCATTCCATCATGTTCATCCTGTTCTGATGATAAAGGATCTTGTGAAATCTGCACCACGATTAACCAAGTAATAAATGGTGAAGTTGATGTGGACCTTTCATTTATAGACTCTATTAATCTAGAGGATCTTGAAAACTCTCTTGAATCCCACATCAACTTTGATCTCTACTGCTCTACATTGGAAAGTATTAAGGAGAATGAATCTGAATCAACTGAAGTCCCTTCCTCCATTCCTGAGTTTTCTAACCCACAAATAAAAGATGAGACTGATCTGAAACCTCTTCCTGAACACCTGAAATATGCATTTCATTTCCATGATCACTCTTATCCTGTCATTATCTCTTCTTCACTTACTGAAACTGAGGAGTCAAAACTTGTTCTAGTGTTAGAGGAAAACAAAAAGGCACTAGGTTAGACCCTAGATGACATAACAGGAATCAACCCTGCTCTTTGCATGCATCACATCCATGTTGAGGAATCATCCAAACCAATTATACAACCACAAAGAAGACTCAATCCACTCATACTTGAGGTAGTTAGGGAAGAGATCACCAAGCTTCTTCAAGATGGTATTATCTACCCAATTTCTGATAGCGAATGGGTTAGTCCAATTCAATTTGTACCTAAGAAGGGTGGGATAACTGTTGTCACAAATGAACATGGTGAGGTAGTCACTAATTGAGTGAAGAACAAATGGTGTGTGTACATTAACTTTAGGAAATTGAATATCGAAACAAGAAAATATCACTACCCTCTTCAATTCCTTGATCAAATGCTAGAAATATTAGCTGGAAAGTCACACTATTACATTCTTGATGGATACACTGGCTACATCCAAATCCCAACCGCATCTCAGGACCAAGAAAATACTACTTTCACATGCCTCTTTGGAACATATGCATATATAAGAATGCCTTTTGGCCTTTGCAATGCTCCTGTAAAATTCTAGAGGTGTATGGTGAGTATCTTTTCCAAATTCAGTGAACACTGAATGGAAGTCTTCATGGATGACTTTACCATTTATGGTGAGTCATTTGAATATTGCTTGAATTCACTCTCTCTAGTACTTCAAAAGTGTGTCAAGTGTAACCTTGTGTTAAATTTTAAAAAATGTCACTTTATGGTTGAAAATGGGATGGTTCTAAGGAACATAGTTTCAAAATATGGTATTGAAGTAGATCCTGCCAAAATTGAAGTGATCCAATCACTTCCTTAACCCACTTCTGTTCGAGACATCTATTCATTTCTTGGTCATACCGGTTTCTATCGGTGACTCGTCCATAACTTTAGTAGGATTTCCCTCTCACTCACTTGGTTGCTCCAAAATGATGTCACTTTCCATTTTGATGAGGTTTGCAAGAGAGCCTTCATTGAACTCAAAACTGCTCTTAAATCTTCCCCAATAATCCAACCCCCATATTGTTCCTTACCATTTGAGTTGATTTGTGATGCTTCTAATAGAGCCATTGGGGCTGTTCTTGGTCAAATAAGAGAAAAACTTCCTCATGTCATCTATTATGCCTCAAAAACATTGTATGAAACTCAATCTCATTACACTGTCACTGAAAAAGAACTTTTAGCAGTTGTTTATTCCTTAGATAAATTCTAGCCCTATCTCTTAGGTTCCAAAATCAACATCTTCATAGACCATTCTGATATAAAGTTATTACTAAAGATAACTGATTCCAAACCGAGGCTCATAAGATGGATCCTAATTCTCTAAGAGTTTGACCTTGAAATCAAAGATAGACCAGGAAAATAAAACACTATGGCTGGTCACTTGAGTAGAATTTCTAATTCTTCCCATTCTGAAATCATTGATCCTGAATTCCCCACTGAGTACCTTTCATATCTCACTCCAAAAATACCATGGTATGCCCAAATTATAAATTACTTGGTTTCTGGTGTTTTTCCTGAAAATTTTTCAAAAGAACAAAAAATGAAGTTGAAAAGTGATTCAAAATACTATTTTTGGGAAGAAAATAAACTTTGTAAAACTGGGGATGACATGGTAATAAAGAGCTGTGTCAATGAAAATGAACATTATTCCATATTAGAATTATGTCACTCAATGCCTGGTGGTGGCCACTTTGGACCACAAAGGACCTCCCGAAAGGTCCTAGACTCTAGATTCTTCTGACCTTCACTCTTCAAGGACTCACATGAGTTCTGTCAATCATCTCCCACTTGCCAAAAGTTTGGCACAATTTCAAAGAGAAATGAAATTCCCCAAAATCCTTTAATTTTCTGTGATATCTTTGATGTTTGGGGTATTGATTTCATGGGACCATTCTCCCCTTCCAATGGATTTTTATACATTATTCTTGCGGGTGATTGTGTTTCTACGTGGGTTGGGGACAAACCCACTAGAAAGGATGATTCACATACTGTTAGTGAGTTCCTAAAGACACACATCTTCTACACATTTGGCACGCCTCATGCCTTGATCAGTGACTTAGGAACCCATTTTTATAATAGAACCATGGAATCTCTTTTGAAAAAGAATGGGGTTGTACATAAAAATTAAACTGCATATCACCCCCAAAAAAATGGCATAGATGAAGTTTCTAATAGAGAAGTGAAAATAATGCTTGAGAGAATAGTAAAACCCACCAGAAAAGACTGTCCTGAAAGACTTGGTAAAGCACTTTTGGCTTATCAAACTGCCTATAAAACACCCATTGGGATGTCTCCTTTTAGGCTAGTTTTTGGTAAATCATGTCATTTGCTAGTTGAAATCCAACATAAGTCATTTTGGGAAGTGGAAACTTGTGATTTTGATCTTGAAAAATCCGGTGAAGAAATATTGTTGCAATTGGATGAACTGGAGGAGCTTCGACTTGATTCTTATGAGAATTCTAATCTCTACAAAGAAAAAACTCAAGGCACTTCATGATAAAAACATCCTGATAAATGTATTCCATGAAGTTGATAAGTTAATGCTATTTAATTATCAATTTCAGCTTCACCCAGGTAAGATTAATTCCCTTTGGGAAGGTCCTTTTATTATTACTAATGTTTACCCATTTGGTGCAATGAAAGTCCAAGACCCCTCTTCCAAAAGGACATTCACTATTAATGGAAATTGGTTAAATCATCACCATGAGAGGACGCACAATCATGGATTAACATTGGCTTCCACTGAATCCTTAAATTCTTCAGTCGACCTTCCACTAGATGAAGATGGAAACCCACCAAATCAAAACCAAGCGGCACCACTTTCCCTTTAACTCCTTCTCTCTCTCTCTCTTTCTTCTTCTTCCCCTCTCTTTTATTTTATTTCTTTACCTATTTATTTATCAACCCCTTTTATTTACTCTTTCTCTTTTGTGTGGGTATGACTTTTAAAAAAAATAATCTAAAAAACCCTAAAAAACAAAAAAACAAAAAAATCATAAAAAAAACGAAAAGTCAAGATTCATGATTACTCACCAGCTAGTTTTGAAATTTTGTCCAACCTTTTTGGGGAGTCAACAGACATGTTTTCATCTCAATTTTTTTCATCATGACTTTGGATAAAGAATTTTGTTTCAAAACCAACACATTTTTAATGCCCAATTTTTGATGTGGAAAATGATTTTCCCCACCCGTGAGGAACAACATTTACTTTCATGCCAAGGCTACCTATGGCCATATTTTCAAAATGTGTATTTTCACCCCCATTCATGAGTCTTGAGTTTTTGGACCTTTGAGATGAATTTCCTACTTTAGTGTGCATTAATATGATATAGGCATTTTTTGAACCACATGAGAATCACCATAGCCAAATAGCCTCCTATTTCCCTTAAATTAATCCTCCTTTTGAAATCCCCTTCATGCCTATGAAAACCTTTTCTTTGATAGCCACATTACAATCCCAATACCTTTTCCCACCAAATACCAACAAGGATTTTTATTGCATAATTTTTTAAAATTTTAGTGTGGGGGGATGGATTTCATTATTGGTACCCTTTGTTGATTTCACCATGTTATTATATGCTTGAGGTCAAGCATCCATTTCAGTGTGGGGGAGAGGTGGTCATTCAGTGTGTTTTGGGTAATATAATGTACTTCCATTTATGTAATTTTTTAAATGTTTTTTAGTAGTGTTAAAAAAAATAAAAAATTAAAAATGATGAAAAAAAATCAAAAAAATGAAAATAAGAATGGGTTGTGTCTTGGGTAGGTCAAAAATCACTATTTATCAGCCTTTGATCTTTTTAAAACTATTAAAATTAGTTTCGTGAGGAGATCAATCATGGGTTGGGATATGAGTGTGAGATCTTTTCTAAGTTAAACTTTCAAAAAAAGAGAAAAAAAGAAAAAAAAGAACACTTGAATTATATTCTTATGTCATTTGGAGAAGTTTTGTGGTTTGTAAATATTTTATCTTCTCATCCCCTTAAAATTTTCATCCTCTATTGTGTCTTTCTTCACAAAATCATTCCCTTGTAAATATGTGTTTTCATTCCCTTCCATGTTTTATTTCAAAAAAAAATGTGC
Organism: Viscum album; assembly: GCA_963277665.1. Lineage (NCBI taxonomy): Eukaryota > Viridiplantae > Streptophyta > Magnoliopsida > Santalales > Viscaceae > Viscum > Viscum album. The sequence continues at coordinate 1,073,059 of OY728125.1, forward strand.
ATTGTTTTTCTATGTTGGTGTTTTACCCCTCTTCTTCTCTCTCTTGGACATTATATTCCTATCATCCCATAGCCACAAAAAACCCATTAAAAATACCTCTTGATTCTTGTGTACTTAGGATAGGTATTGGAAGCTGAGAGCTCTTTTGAAACTCTAAGATTTTCACTTTTGGTTGGTGAAAGAGTTAACCTCCACAAATGAATTTTATCATCTTGAGAGGTGTGAGTTTTGAGTATCCACATTTTCCATTTCTAAATTTGAGCATGAAGAAATGAATTAGTTTTGGAATATTTTTTCTATAACAACTTGTGGTGGAATTCAAAATGTATGAGTGAAATAGTCTAAACCTCTCCTGATTGGAGAAAACAAAATTTTAATATTTTTTGGGGAGTGAAAATGATTTTGTTAGGTTTTTATATTTGTTGCACATGAGGACATTAAAAATACTAAGTGTGGTGGATTTGATGTTATTCAAATTTTCATGACTTATTAAATACTCCCTTCACTGATTTTATATGAAATGTGCATAATTTATGTGAAATATTAATGTTTTAATACTAAGTATATTTTTTGAGCATTTTTAGAAGTAGTCCAATTGAGTAACTTTACTATTTTATTTATAAATATCACAATACTGATCCAAATTGTGTGGTTATTATTTTTTAGGATTCCCAATTCAATATAAAACATTTCATACAAGGTATAATGGGCCAAATCTTCCATTTTAAGGCCCATATCAACCACACAAGAAGGCCTACAGAATCTGTGAAGAAACTGGACTAGCCATGAAGATTTAATTTCTGGGCTCAATCAGGATATCCAGATTCTTTTATTATCCTCCAAAGTTTGGGGAATAATGAAAGGAGTATTGGATAATTATTTCAAGGCCTAACTCCAAAGACAAGGGGCCCAACTGATTCATTTAAACTCAGCCCACATTTTTGGCCTAGAATTAAAATCAGTACAGTGTTGATGACATGGATCATGAGCTGGACATCAGTGTGAGATGATATTTTTCAATGTGAAATAGGAGATATAGGCAGCAGACTTTGTTGAAGAAATTATTTGGATTTGAAGGCATCTTCCTATTCCAAAATCCATTCACATATTTGACATTTAAAAATCATGGATAGAAATGGACAGTTTACCTTTGTTTAATCAGACCACCATAACGTTGGCTCCATATGTCCAAATACCTCCAAATTTTGAGAGTAGTCGGCCAACATTATTATAAAAATTATTGAAGAAGGATATATCTTGAGATCCGGCTGTCTGAATAGCCAACATGGTGATGTAAGTGGAGGGACATATTGGGAATGAAAACAGTCCACTTCCTTGGGCAATAAATGCATCCCCCTCCTCTCCTTCAAGAGGGTTGACATTTCAGAAGAGAGGAGCACATATTTTCACGACCAAAGCCTTGAAAAGGGCTTGGGAGGACCTTCCATACTCATGTTTTAACTTGAGATACCCTTCTTCCTCTCTTTGTTTCCTTTCACTTTTATGTTGTTATTCGTTTGTAAACTTGTAAGTTTGAGTTTTGTAATTCTGTTTTAATGAAAATTTATTCTTCAATATCTCTTATTCTCATACACCTTCTATATTTTAATATTAATTTTCTTAAAATAGTTTAAATTCAGTTGAATCCCCTTCCCTTCTTTTTCTTCCCTATTCAATCGAAAATCTGTTTTTAATTATCATCATTGTTCATGTGTGTGTGTTTGACGTACCACTCTTTTCTAATCCCTTTATTTTCCTTCTCTTGTTAATTAATCATCATAAATATATAAATCAGATTAATATTAATATCAATGTTTGAGTAAATATATTATTGGGGTGAGTCAAAATTTAGTTATGTTAAGTGATGGAGAGTATTTTCTCGATGAATATTCTTTAATTTAACATTGTGTATGTTGGGCTTAACATGTCATGGATTAATTACTTGTTTTGTTTAACGTGTGGTTTTCATGGATTATTGGAACCATAAATACACTACCATAAACAAGATCTGATTGAGATTAGAACACTAAGTTAAGTTAAGGCTTGAATTAAATCCTTAACACTTAGTAATTCCAATCAACATTATTTTGTGAAGTGGGTGTTAATTTAAATGAAATATAAAGCAAAGCTCAAGGATATCACAAGCTTAACTCCCTAATAATGAACTCACCACAATATTTATCAATTTGTTAAATCAATTATAGTCAATCAATCATTTCAATTAATCTCTGCAAACAAACCCCCCTAATCAAAATACAATCCACTAAAAACAAATGACTATTACAAAGTATCATCGCCGAGGATTTTACCTGAGTGCTACTATACACATTAGCAGAGCACTGGAACCTTGAACGGTCGATAGGCGACAATCGGCCATGTGTTTCAGATTCATATTTATAAATTTAACTCAAAACAAGGAACACCCATACCTCTAACATAGAAACACCAATGAAACTCATCATTGTATGTTCATGATCTCTAGGAGCATACATCACACAACCCATGATATTATCAAACCAAAATGCTATGATCAGGGTAGGTCGGGGTGGGAATAAGAATTATCCCCATCAAGGAATCCTAAAGACCAAGTTCACCACATAATCATTAAATGGTGTTCTCCCTACCATATTAGGAATCTAGTCAAACATTGAATTCGCAAGATGAAAAAAACTTATTAGTCCTAGTGGAATCCAAATCTATGATAAACAGACAAAAAATTGGGAAACAATGCCACTCTATGACAACAAGATTAAGAATTTCCCAAAATAACACTTCTGTTGAAACCAAAATTTCAAAAATAAGGAAAAGAAAAGAGATTCCATCATATCATAGATAGGTGTAACTAAAAAGGAAACAACAAAAAATAAATTCCAAAATCCAACCCAGAAAGTGAATTTGGATATAAAACCTAGGAAAACCCAAAAGGAATAATAAATAGGAAAAAATAATATAAGTATCCTAATAGAAACCACCAACACCCAACCATACAAAAAAATATTTCCAAATATTCAAGACCTTTCAAACAAATCACCACACAAAAACCTTAAACACTTACTAAAATAAATAACTCGAAGGACTACCACCCAAAATATTGACAACTAGGGACTAACTGATCAGAATATGAAGATAATATATGGATGATAATTCCCCAAAAAAACATACCTAAATAAGATCAACATGATCTCCGATATTGGTTCAAGGAAGGTAAATTAGGGACCAACTCTCGGAACACAGGCCCTAAAATAACCCAACTGATTAGAACAAAAATATCACCCTTCCCAGTCTTTTCAATCACTCACCCAAGATTTTCTCATTCAAATAATTGATAAAAACACTTATGCTTTCACCTAATCAAAACAGATTATCGCTAAAAAAATTGGTACTCCCTAAGGAGTTGTCAAGGGGAATACCCAGTAAAACACTTATTTATAATATCCCCAAAGACTCAAACTACCTCAAACTTGAAAATCTCAATCCACTAAACGATTATTATCATCGATTTCCACAATTAACCTTTCCCACAACAATCAAAGAAGGTATCATAGAGATCGACCATCCATTCTTTAACAAGAATTTTATGGGGAATATTCAAAAAACACAAAATATGAATCCATTGATTCATTATTCAAAAATACAAATAAAATAGTCCCAACATGAATCATAAATCAAAAATAAAAACAAAATTCACTAAAATGAAAACATATTTACAAAAATTGTACCTTTACCCTTAAAATCCCCAACTTTAAATTTGAAAGGTCAAGACTCATTTTACAAAACATACCCATTATAATTTTCATACCCATTTGAAAAATACAACCAACTTTACTTCAGTTCATTTTCTAAACTTTGATCTAAATAATTAGAAAAAATTTCAATTTATAAATCACACTTGAAAAAAACACTACTTTACTTTAAATTTTGTAAATTATCTTTTCAACAATTTTCAAAACCAAATAATTACTTTAAAGTATTTTGAATCACCCTTTCATTTATTAATAAATTTTACAAATTTAGGACACTAAATTTATATAACATTACTTTATAAAACTCCCTTGAAATTTTTCTAAACCAAATTCCCAAAAATTTTAAACAATATGTTTTGACACAAGTACCATAAAAGTCCTTTTGTAAAACATTTACCCATCACAAAAGTCCATTTTCATAAATTAAAAACAAAAATTAACCACTTAAAACTATTTAAAAACACACACTTCCCTTTTTTAAATGTTACACTTTACTTGAAAATCATTTAGAAATCCAAAACCTTTCATAAAACTTTAGTAAAAACTCAATTAACCAATAACCCACAACATAAAACCAACCATGAAGGGACTAGTGATCGTGCATGAATTAACCACATGGCTTGGTGGACCATGTGTTAACTACACAACTGTTACTGAGAGAAGCACATAACAATGTACGCTAGGTCCACCTAGACTACCAATCCATGTGATCTCACCGTGTACCACCAGATAAACTCATGTTTCATCCCCAAAATAAAATCTCAAAATAAAAATGAAAATCCCAACATCCCCTGGTAAATCAAGCTTCTTCATGAGTAATGGTGATCAAGAACCAACCCAAAACCTACCTCCTAAGTCTGGATGATCCTATATCCATCTACCAGACATCGCAAATAACAAGGGATACTTTATAAAGCTATATCCACTTAAGAACCCAGAACCTCTAATACCATTTTTCATGAACAAACCCAAATAACCCCTCTATTGAACGCCCTACCTAGTTCGGGATAAGGCCCAAAGGGAATTTATGATCCCCAAGGGATAAAAAAGTGCATGAGAATTAAATAATCATCACTTGGAAATAATTTCAACCAATAAATAAATAAATAAATCTTTACAAATTAAATAGAATTTCTGCATGACTCATCCATACGTTAGATGTTCATGCCAGAGAAAAATTAATAGAAGCAATAATCAGATAAAAAAATGGGAAAGTAGTAAACAAATCAAGAACCAAAAACCTCCCTCACCACCCCAATATCCATCTCCTATAAGGAAATGATGCCCAACAAATGGATTTACTTCACCCAATAGCAATTATAGCTACCATCCATCTATAAAAGCAATAAAATACTATGTGGCCAAAATGATAAATGAAAAGTAAAATAAAACTAAACTACAAACATACTTGCCTATTTATGACTCTACAAGTCACCACCCAACTAAATAATCCCAATTCTCCATGGGTGAGCATAAAACATAATCTGAAACTTGCAACTAAAAAATGATAGAGATATAAGCATGATAAATAATCTCAATAGGGATTCCAAAAGAGAAAAACTACCCTATTCCTTATCTTTCAAGAATAAAACCATTTCATGCTAGTTTTAAGCACAATCATAAAAATAATTTTTTCCTTTTCTTTCAAAAAAATTAGTGAGCTAATACCCATAAAAACCATTTCCCTTTTTATTTTGAAAACCATTACCAAAAAATTATATATTTCCCAAATACCCATTTATAAGAAAAAAACATGCAATTGAAGAATATTTTTAGTGGAAAAAAATCAGTAGAAAGTATATCACAAGGTTATACAAAATATAAGAAAGTATAATAGATATAAATAGGTTCTAAAGTAATAGTTTCCAGTTAGATCATTATGATTAAAATAATTTTATAGAAACATCTCAAAGAGAGGGAAAATAAAGCACAATTAAAATAGTTATCATGGGAAATTCCTAGACATCAAGTGAAGAGATGCTAGATGTACTCAATTTCGCACAATATTTCATCCTATTGATGTGATCCATAGTCTATAACCAAACCATATACTCTCAACTATCCTCACTAGTGGCACAACCCACCATGGTCTTTCCCTACGAGGAGGATCTAGTATGTCTAATCAGGACAATATAAAAACCATATCTTGAATCCCATTAATACACCTAGGATCCCATGGAAATATAAAAAAGGGGTAGGTGAGGATTACTTATCTTAAAACATCACAATTTATAATGACCAAGCATCGTCACATTTTCCATGCCCACCTCTTGAAATGCACCAATTTGAATTCACAATTAGAATGGGGAGTATCCATGGGGTTTCCACATTCTAATAAAAACATTAAATGGTTACAACCATGACTCATAATTTGAAAACAAACATTTATCATTTGAAATAATAATAAAAAAATCATTTCAATTTCCAAAGTCTCCCTTTAACCTTATACGCATATGCACACACACACACACACATATACCATTTTTCCAATGTATATATTCACACGCCTTTCATGAGTATGTAAAAATAGGATATATATATATATATACATGTTTACATGTATAAGTCATATTTAAAAATAAAGTAGAATTTATAATCAATTTTTGATTCTATTTGGAAATCAAGTGTGTCATTAGGCCTTTATAGAAAATTGTACGAAAGAAAAAAACATCTCTGATATTAGTAGCTTATGTAAATAAAATAATTTAGATGATAAATCAATCTATTGGGATGATTAACCTGTCAAAACAGATTTTATGAACATGTTTCATTATATAAAACTCATGATCAAAGCATAAAAAACATGGAGAACATGAAGGAAGTCAATTTCATTCATCCCAAACATTTTCTATAATTTTTTCACTTCATAATATAATTAAAACACCCAATAAAACCATCAATAAATTGAATTTTTAAATTTAAAGGTTCATAAATAGGTTAACCCACCTCAAATAAAATAGAAACTTTCTACCTTTGATGCATGAGACCCAATCCTATCTCAATCGATCCTGAGGAACCCCATAAGATGAAAGAAAATCCTACACACAAGAAAAAATACAAAAATATGACCATGAGGATACCCTAGGGTTTGTTCAAACTAATTCCACAGTGATGGGGATAATAATAAGGAATAATATGTTGATATAAGAGAATATATACTCACCTTAGATGATTGCGCAAAGATTCAAAATAAAAATCAGCTAAAATGGAGGGTGGAGTGGATAGAGGTCTCAAAACTGGGATCCCCTCCTTGGCAGTGTCGAGCGTAAGTGTGAGGGTGAGAGGAATAACTCAATTATGTGTTTTTAATTCATTAATGTCATAATGTTAATTTTCAAAAAATTACCCCTGGACGTTGCACACAGTTTGGTCGCACAATTGACCAACATGTGTGCCAATCGTGCACCTCTACTAGAGGGTCTGGACAGCTCACATGGGTAGGGTGAATGTTTAGGGACACTCTATTTAGACTGTGTGGTTGGCTCTGTAAAAATTTTATATTCACTCACATTGTTTGTGAAAATTTTATACTAATCGTGCACCAACCATGCACCTATGCAGAAGAGCCCAAAATATTAAAATTTAAAACTAGTCCAACCCAAAATTCAAAAACAAGGTAAAATATAATTAAGAAATTAAAAATAATTACTAAATAAAGGTTTGGGATGTGACAAGGCCATGTGAAGTATCTTTACATTAAACGGTAAATTTAATAATGTAATACATGGAGGGATTCTACATACATGCAATCAATTTATTTTCACTACTTGATCTCGTCCACACTTAAGCACCTTAGGATGCTCATTATCATATCACTTTATGTTACTTATCCTAAGTTAATTTTTATAATTACATATTTTAAACTCATATCTTAGGGAAACATTATGGACAATGTAACATTTTATGTGAGTGGGGAGGGGAAATTTTATTTGTGTGTTTTCTTTAATAAAAAAAATAAAAAACAAAACAAAAAATAGAAAAAAATACATGTGTCTTTTGAAAGTTAATTTTATATTTTTTGTGTGTTTTAATAAATGTGTTTTATGAATTGAAATTGTTTTCATTTTTATGTGATTTGACATGAATGCAACATTATTTTGAATATTAATGCTTGATTTCCTAAAAAACGCATTGAATATGATGGATTGTGCTTGGTGTGAAAAAATTATAATTAAAAAAATGAAAACTCATGGAATTCTTGAAAATTGTTAGAGTAGTTTAAAACTTTATTTTTTTAGTGTAAAACTTTAATCACCTAAATAGCATTAATGCCTCAATACAATTCACATAAACTCATGAACAATTATTCACTTAAAAAATTAGTTAAATCCATTATAATTTAAGTTATATTTATTAAACTCCCTTAGAGCACATGATTTGATTTTGAGTTATCCATATTATGATTAGTCCGACTTACCACCAATGTTATAAGAAAAAAAAGTTAAAAATTATATTAAGACAATATAACTCATAGAATATGTCATATTACTTAAAACTTAATCCTGAGGTACCCCTATGCAATGTGTAGAGAATCGGTATGGTACCTTAAGGCCCTTAGTGATATGGGAGTTTTCATATTTAGACTTACAACAAGGGTAATACCGATTATCATAGGTAAGTGACCATTGAACAACTCAATTTTAATATAAAAAATAGTGCATGAAACACACACACTTTTAAAAAATAAAATGATAGTGGAAGTAATACAGAAAAGGTGAAAAGAAAAATAATATTGTGAAGTTTTGGTCAAAAAGCTTTATACCCATTCACATGAGATAACACTTAGTTTCTAAATTATATCTTAGAGGTGATGTGTTAGAAAAAATCCATTGAAGTGGTTTCTGGGTAAATTTTATTAACAATACTAGAGGATGAAATTCCAAATAAACTTATAAAATCATGAAAAAGGTCTATTGAAATTTGGAAATAGCAAGAGGAGTTTTATCTATAATACAAAATTCCTGTTGTGAAGGGTTTTTTTATTGTAAATTTGGCAATTCCCTGATGTATATGATGTTTATTGAAGAGTTGAAGAAAATTCATAAGATGTTTTCTTTTTCTAAATCCAAAGATAAATATAGGTTACCCTATGAAAGATGTGGAAACACCATGATCAATGCATAATATTTTTACTCTTAAAATAAAGAGAATTCATAAGATGTTTTATTACTATAAGTAAAATTCAAAAGATGTTAGAGTTTACATATTTGAGGAGAATTTTTCGCACTGTGAAGGGTTGAGTCTCGCTGCAAATAGTTTCAGACAGATTCTGTTGATTTTGTCTAGGTGAGGCTCACTCTAGGAGTACAAGGATGTGATGAAATAGAGTTGAGGTAGATTTCGATAGTTCTATCTAGGTAAGGCTCACACTATGAAGCATAAGTCTACAGCATGACTGGATCTGGAGAAAATTTTAATGTTTCTATCTAGGATACCTTGATATTATCACACCTCGAAGAAGTGTTGCACCATGGAACTGGATTTGGGTTGATTTTAGTTATTTTTTCTAGAAGGAGCTTCGTAGCATGAAGCATACGGTCATAAAACAACTAGTTTGAGAATTAGAATCGATTGAAAACCCCACACTATAATTTTAAAGGAATTAAAAATGATATATTAATTTAATTTAGTGGATATGGTTTTTGATTAACATCATGTCGTGAAGGTGGTGGTGATGTTGTGTAATAATACTTTCCCAGTTTCGTGGATTTATCTACACAACATGAAAATCAGGGAGTTAAATTATCCTATTTAGAATAATTTTTATAAAAAGGGTATACACCATTTTTCTATACAAGTAAATATATACATCAACTTAAATTAAGGTGAATATTTTTCTTGAAATGAAAGGAATATATTGTATCATAGAAGAAAAGAGAAATAGAGAGGAGATAAGAAGTTATAGAAAAATGTGTTAGAAAATAGTGATAAGAATAAGTTCCAAACCAAGTGTTGGAATGAATTAGAAATAAGGATTTCCAATAGATCATCTTGCTGGAGGTAGTGTGAATTTTTTCAAGTGGAATAAGTTAAAGCAAAGTTGCACACCATTGTAGGTGTAATCATATTTTCTAGTTTGTGGAAGTAAAAATAGAGGTCTCGAAGGATCAGTGAGTTCCCTAAGTAATTGAGAGTAGTGATCTTTATAACTTTGTGAGGTTTGAAACCAGGAATTTCAATGTGCCCACTTTGAATTATAAAAGTAGTGCACTTATTATTTCATTACATCGATCCATTATCAGAATATGATCCTTATATTCTCCCATTTTTTGTAAAGAAATTAAAACTATAGTGTCCCTATCTTTTTCTCATTATCACTACATAATAAGTGAGAGAGATATATATTATTTCTTATATAAATGAAACAATATCCTTGGTGAGGGTTGAAAGAAGAATAAAATCAAACCTTGATCCCACCTTTATGTATTTACCTTGCTTAGGACTAACAAGTGGTATCGAAGCTAAATTTTCATGAAGTAGTTCTCTCTCTTTGAATCCACGATAGTGGTCATCAACCACAAGGGGATTATAATATTCAATGGAAAAAACTATTAGTTATGGAAGAATTTGATATATCACTATTTCATATCTTTGGGAATGAATGTTGACACAGCTACCATACATGGTATTTAGGCTAGCATGGATATTAGAGCATTATCTAAGTGTTATTACAAAAAATTCATTGAATTATGGGAAGAATCATCAAATGTTATATTCAAGAAAGTGATGTCATGAAAATTCTCACATTCCATGATGGAAAAACTTATCAAAATTTAAAAAGTTGATTCCAAGGTATGTGAAAATGAATTGCAAGTACTATAGAATAAGTATCAGGATCTGAGGATGTGCCTGAATGAGGTCATTGATTCTTTCTTTGATAAAGGTAACATTATTTTAGAGGATATGTATAGACTCAGAGAAATTCTAGATGATGTCAAAATCACAAAGAGAGTTCTAAGAATACTACCACCGCGTTTCAATGAAAAAGTATAGGTTCTTGAAGATAAGGATCTAAAGGAATTTATAATGAATAACATTCATAGCACTCTAATTTCATGTGAGATAAGAACCATTGACAATGAATCCACAATAAATTAGAGTTCTTAAGAAGGGGAATTCCAGGTGATGAATAAACTCAGTTTAGAAGAAGATCCTAATGAAATGGAATTTGACGAGTTAATTCTTTTCATATCCTCAAGCCTTAAATTAGGAAAAGTAAAATTCCAATTCAATCTTCCATTTTATTGATACCATTGTGCAAAATATGGAAATATCAATGAAAAATGACCAAAGGAAGTTGGAGATGATGAAAAATATGAAGAACACATGAAGAAACCAATTAAGTGTGTAATAGGAAAAAATATTTCAATATTCAAAAGAAATAACATATTTTCAAAAGAATATATTAGCTCATAAGAAATGGAAGTGTGGGAAATTAATGATTTTAAAGACCTTAGTGAGGAGGTTCTTGTGGCTATCACAAAAATAAAACAAATAGAGGATAGTGATGATGAATTTTTTGAAGTTGAGGGAATATTTGACCTCAAAGTTTAGTTGGAAACTAATTTAGAAGAGATTTACATTTATAGGGAAAAGGGAAATAAATTCAATAGTGTGTTATGAGACTCTAATATATACAAGAAGCAATAAGAAGAATACATTTTTAGTTAAATTTATGATCAAATGAATTAAATTAGAAAATCCATAAAACTTGAAAAAAAAATATCGAGTAGCTCAAAGTTGAAGTGAAGAACCAAATAATAGATGGCTTTAATGATTTAGTGAAATATCATGCCAAAAGAATTTAGGAACTCAAAAATGAATTCATAGAGATGCGACAAAAGCTTTTTTATTTAGAGAGGATTATAACTCCGGGCATGGCATTAAGTAATTTGAGGACATGGGATAATAAATAGGTAATGGAGGTCTACAAGTAGTTAAATGGAAATTTATTCACTTTCCCATAAGTTTAGTTGTTCAAGGAAAAAGTAAATATTTTTAAGGGCTTGATTACAAGCAAAAATCAATCAAGGTGGATGTAAAACCTCAAGAACCCACACCCTGGAAGAAGTCTGAATTTGGAAACACTCAAAAACTCAAAATTCCATAAGTGTAATATAAAATACATGAACAATGAACCAAAAATATGGTATTATTGTTGTGGAATGATGGGGTATACACAATATGTGTGTTCCATGTCAAAAAGGAACTTCAAGGCTTAGGATTAATAAAAATAGACTAAAACAATTATATGATTGGTATGTATTTAATGAATATTGTTTTTGGTGTGAATGTTTCAAACACAAATATGTGAATTTATTATCAAGGGTGAAATAGGATGTTCCCAATAAAACTCAGGAAAAAAATGTTATTAGTTGGAATCTTCATTAAGTAGGTTGGAAATGCATTAAAAAAATTCTTTCAAGATGATGATGGATTAGTGGATCCGGAGGTTGATCAGTCACACTCACAACCAAATTAAATTAGTAGAAATGGAGTAATGAATAAAAGTATTAGAATGAAAATATTATATAATTTTATTTAAGAGAAATGAACCAATCTGAATTATAGATTTTGGAAAACAGTTATACTTCTCACATGATGGGAAAAAAAGATCATGTCACAAACATAAAATATGATAAATATGGTGTCGTTTTCATTAAAATTAATGAAGAGATGAATATTATTAGCTCAGAGAATTCTAAATTTATTGGTAAAGATTTATGGTGCACATATGTCTTGGTGGTCGAAGTCCTTGGTCACAACTTACTAAGTGTGATTCAATTTGTAAATCGAGGCACATAGTTAATTTCAAGAAAAAGACTTAAATCATCAAAGGAAGAGATTGAACTATTTTCATGAAAGGTAAGTGAATGAAGGGGAACATTTATGTCATTTATGGAGAAGAAGATATGTGTTTTTTATTCTAGGAAGAGTAAAATTAGTTATGTCACAAATGGATTATCCATTTGAGCTAAAAGTATTTGGACGACTTGGTGAAGAATGAAGGAACACATGATTTACCTAATATCTCATGAGATCACACTCATGAAAATGAAATTTTTTTAAAATGGAAGTTCATTTAGAAGACTTACAAGTCGAAGGAAAGATGCTTGGGATAAAAATTAAGAAGACCAATACTGATAATGGAACATGATTCACCAATAATCAGGTGGAGGAATATCTAAAAAAACATGGTATACGACACCAAGTTTCAATAGTGAAGACTCCTAAAAATGGTTTTGTTGAGAGGAGGAACTGGATCATCAATTCATTGTTCAAATGATATTAATTGAGAAAAATATACCAAACAACATTTGCAGTAAGTAGTTATCATATCAATGTATATATCTAATAGGGAATTATTATGTTCGGGTGAAGAGAATACACCCTATGAAATGTGTTATGGGAAAAAATTTGCATTGAAATAATTTTAAGTATTTAGAAGTAAATACTTTATTCTCAACAAAATTAGGAACCAGAAGTTTGAATCTCATTAGTATGAAGGTATTTTCCTTGGCTATTCATCCAAAAGAAAAGAATTCAAATGATATAGCCAAAGTCTTAGGAAAATTATATAAATTTAAGATGCTAATGTTGTGGAGAGTAAGAAAAATTAACAAACCAGTGAGTGGGTTTTTTAAGAAAACAGTGATTAAACATCTAAGGAAGGTGATTTTGAAGTTATGAGTTGAGGGGGAGCACATAGAGCTGACACAGACTCAGAGGAAGACATTGATGATGTAGAAAACACAATAGGTTCATCAACTATGAAAACAATAATATTTAAGTCTAAAATCACTAACAAGAATATCATTGGTGACTAGAAAACTCTAGTAAAAATATGGACGATGAAGAATAAAAAAACCCACTTTTATCCGAAGTAAAGACTAAATATTTTGAATAGGATTCCAAAGATGTTAATTGGGTTAAATCTATGCATGAGGAGCCCACCCAGATTGAGAAGAATGTGGCATAGGAACTTATTCAAAGTCTAGGAAAAAATTTTTTTATCGAAACCAAGTGGGTGTTCTGTAATAATCTCAACGAGGGTGATAAGGTGACTCAAAAAAAGCATGACCAGTGTGAAAGGGTTATTCCCAGATCAAAAGCATTAACATTAATGATACATTGCCCCCATTTTCTAGTTGGAAACCATTTGAGTTTTCTTGGATATGTCGATGAAAAAGTAATTCAAGTTCTACTAGATAGATGTAAAATCTACATGCCTCAATGTAATTCTTAGGATGAGGTGTACATTGAGGAATGTGATTGTTTTCTTATGTATGGAGATGAGAAAAATTTGTGTCGAATAAAGAAGGATTTGTATGGGATGAAACAATCACTAAGGGCCTGATATTCTTGGCTTTATCAATCTCTGAGAAGGATTAGTTTTCTATGAGGATTATTTGATAAAAAATCTCTAAATATATAAGGAAAATGATCAAATAATGTTGGTTCTTACATATGGTCTAACACCTCTACATCAATCTATAAGTAGCTCTAAGACCTCTACATCAAGCCACATGTAGTTCAATGAGAGGGGTTGATCAAAAACCTCTACATCAAGCCACACATAGTTCTAAAAATTGGTATCCTTGCCTATTATTGGTCCTTACATAGGGATAGGAGCATTTTTTTATGGTGGATAGACCAGGATGTAAGATCCATGTGCCACTATATATCCTATAATAATAGTAATCCAACCACATGTAGTTATAGAGGTACCATGCAGTTTAATGTTTTGTGGTTAGGACTTTGGGTTCCCCAATGTGGATGGAAAGACCCCATAATTCCTTTTATGGTCATTCTTTTAGGACCATGGAAACCCTACTGTAGATTGATATGCATTGACCATGTGGGGAATTTCTAGCCAAAACCCAAAGCCCATGTGAGTTGTGCCCGATGAGAGAAACAAGGGGTAGAAAAGGTGTATTCAGCCACATGGGGGTAATGTAACAAAGAGTGGGGGACTTTTACTTTTTGATCTTTTATTGTGGATGGGCCTAGATTGGGAGGTTTGGGTGCACTATGTCTCCTCATGGGCATGAGAATCAGATGTTGTTCTATGAATTTTCCCTCCACTGGCCTAAACCATACATGGTGTTGCCATCTTTTTTATGGTGGATGGAATAGTATGTGGAATTCGGGTGTCACTGTGTATCCTATGAGGGAAGGAATCAAGACACATGTAGTTATTGGGGAAAAGAGTTCTCATATAGACCTGTCTCTCACATAGAAATAGGGGCACTTTATCTTTCTCCCACACAGATCTGTCTCATGTGCGAAAAAATCATTGGTCAGGATGCAATGATCACCATACAATTTAACATCATGCGGTTAGGACAATTTACCATGTAGTTTAACATCATGTGGTAAGGACGTTGATGATAAGTAGTTTAACGTCGTATATCATGGATGCATATGGTACTATGCAATTTAATTTCTTGCAGCTAAGATGTACTCTATATGACTATACTAAGTATTTATTCAAGAACCTTGCATTGGTGGGAGTTGTAGTGAGTTTTCCATCCATTGAAATTAGTGAAAATTATCCAATGGAGTAAACCTTGTGTATGACATATGGTTCTTACCACTTTGGCTTCAATATTTGAGGTTTCTTGCTAAGTATCAATGGGTTTCTAAGGACCAAAACTATTTCTCCTTCAAGGAAAGACTGAAGGTGAACAGTTTTGTTGAAGGCCCATGAAATCCGGTTTTGGTAAATTTTCAAATAGTGTAGGGTGTGCAATATTTTCTCATCCAATCACTCCAACTCATCGATCCATTTCAGGGATTTCTTGTCTATGGAAATTTTATCACAAATAGCAACTCAAAGTGACAGTAGTTATACTTTAATAGGTAGAACCACTTTTTCCCCATTTACTAACGAATACGGGGTTTCTTTGGTGGTGGTATGAGTCATGTTATAATAAGCCCACAGATCATAGAGGAGCATGTCCATCCATTATTTCTTGTCATTTTCTACCTTATTCTAGAGTATATTGGATAGAGTCTTTTGGAAGGCCTTTATCTGTTCGTTGGCTACTACATGGTATAAGGATGAACGGTTGGTCTTAATACCATACTCCTGATATAATTTCTCTAATTCAACAGAGCATAAATTAGTGTCATTTTCTGTCAATATTATATGAAGGATACCAAATCTGGTGATGATATTTCCTTTCACAAAGCTGAAATTACTTCTCTATCTAACCTCCTTGAGGGTTATGGATTCTTCCCATTTGGAAAATAAGTCGGTCACTATGAGAATATACAAAAATTTCTTGGTCATAGAGGGGGGATAGGGTCCCACGATGTTTATTCCCCATATGGAAAATGGACAAAAGTACTTGGCTATGTGAAGTAACTATAGGGGATGGTGGATGAAATTAGCATGAACCTGAATGTAATAAACTTTTTTGTGAATGTGGTGCAATCCTACATCATTTCGGTCTAATAGTACCCAAGACTTTGAATTTTATAGGAGATCCTGGATCCTTATTGATGTGCACCATAGGCTCAAGTATGTACTTCTTTCATGATGATAGCAGTCTATTATACATCAATGCATCTGAGAAGGATCTCATCAAGGCCTTGTTTATAAAGGACCATTTACTGATTGGTTCTATTGTACATAATGAAGTTTATTTCTTATATTCGGATGTTCTCCATTCCAACCCTATCTAGTGGTAGTTCTCTATTTTCAAGGTAATTTGTGATGGGATTCATCCAGTCGGTGGTGGAACCATACGGCCCAATGATGGGGCTTATCTCATTGATTTATTCCATGTTATTCTAGATGAATGGTAATACCATACAACGATGGAAATTTTTGATGACCATCTCATCCTAGTTTGGGTCATCCAGAGTTATGGTTGTATTTTATAATGCATTGGGTTGCACATTTTATGATCAGGGGACATGAGTTAATGTAGGTTCTGAAAAAAAATTCTTCCATTAGTACTCAGATGTGGTCAAACAAGGGTATTATCTCTTATTTCTTAATATCATAGTCATTTTTGACTTTCTTGAAGACCAATTTTGAGTAACCTTTTATCTTCAAGTGTTCGGCTTGTACTTGAAGTACGAGCTCTAGGCCTGAGCTGAGAGACTAATACTCTGCTTTATTGTTTGTGAACCCATATGATGGTAGTAAGGATTAAGGAAATCAATCCCTTTCAGAAGATATGATTATGACTCCTAACCCCACTTTTTTGAGCTTGGGGTCTTCTATACTTTTTTATTTTTGAATTTTGGATGCACAGTCAAAATTCATCTCCAATGTTTGATGTTCCTTTTGAACAGATAAAAACTCCCCATCAAATAGTTTAGCATCCAATGGGGTTATTTCTACCGAAGGGTGATCTGCTAGGAAATCTACTGACGCCTAGCCTTTGATGGATTTCTAAGTCATAAACTATATGTCAAAAATTTTCAGGATGCCCTCCCACCGCGACAAGCATCCAGTCAACATTGGATGGATGATAATACACTTGATTAGGTTACGTCGAGAGACCAAATGGACCTTGTGGTGCTGCAGATAATATTGTAGCTTCTAGTCTATAATGTTTACGTATAGTAATCTCTTATATATATTTGAATAACTATTGTCAACATTGATCATGTTTCGACTGAGATAATAATGACTATTTTCACTACTGCCATCATTCTTTTGTGTGAGGAAGGTGTCTAGTGACCATTCTAAATCTATCATATAAATAATGAGTGGTCTTCCTTCGATAGGCGACATTATCACTAACAGGCTTAGAATATATTTCTTGATATTTTCAAATTCTTCTTGACAGTCATCAGTCCATTGATATGACAACCATTTTTTCATTAGCCTGGTGAAAGGAAAACATTTTCCTACAAGGTTGGATATGAATCATTTAATGTAGGAAAGATGTCCTTGAATTCCTCTAAACTCAGTGAGATTGGAGGAGGTGACATATTAAGGATATCCTTTGTCTTCTTGGGGTCAACTTCAATTCCACGGTGATGTATGATGAAGCTAAAAAATTTCCCTGAGGTGATGCTGAAATCACATTTTAGGGGGATCATTTTCAAACCTCATTTTTGTAATTTGTTGAAGATAATTTCAAGATCCATCATTTGGTCTGAAAATTGTTGTGATTTAACCACCAGATCATCAACATAGAATTTGAAAAACTTTCCCAAGAAGGGATTGAATATGCAATGCATGGTTCATTGGTATGTGGAGTCGACATTTTTCAATCCAAAGGGAATTACCTAGTATAAAATTACTCTTGGGGGCACCATGAAGGTGGTGGAATCTTTATCTTCTCTGTTCATTCAGATTTGGTTATATCCTGAATAGTTGTCCATGAAAGTGAGAGTCTCATATCTAGTGGTTTCATCGATAAGCAATTTGGTGATTGGGACTAGGAAGTCTTCTTTCAGGAAGTGCCAATTAAGATCCCTAAATTAAATTTAAACTCTTATTTGTCCATTATTCATTTTAATATATACAATTTTGGATAGAAATATGAGTTATTTAACCACCCCAATGAATTTTTCTTTGATTATCTTATCAACATCAGCCTCTATTTTGGAAGCATGTGTTGGATGTGTCCTTCCGAAGGCTTTCATGTTACTTCGATGGTCTTCCAGAAGGCATAGGTGGTGAATGGATACATTAGGATTGAGGCATGGAATTTCCATATAATTCTAGGTGAAAATTTTTAGATTCTTCATTAGGAAGGAGTAGTATACCTATTTTATTTTAGAAGTCATTGTCGTGCTAATTAGAGTGGGTCGCTGGTCCTCTTCGGTACCCAAGTTTATTTCCCTGAGTTTATTGATGGTGGTAGAGACACCCTCCTCGAATGTTGGATGGGTATCCATAAGTTCCTTTTACTCCTACTTATTTTCATCCTTGTCATCTTTCTCTTCTACTGATAGGGACACAGTTCTTGAGACAATATCTTCAGAGTTGATAGTATAGTCACCATTTTTTCATTCATAGGATGGGGTAACTTCTTTTGGCCCAAAAAACAGTGAGGAATTTTCTAGAGAGGATGGAGTGAGGGTTGGAAGGGTTATTTCTTCCTCTTTCTCCTCAGAGGGTGGGTTATGGACCTTCTGGAGCCTTGAGGATAGTTTAAGGGAATTGTTATCTGATATTTTACCACTGTATTTGGTATTAGTGTATTTTTCAACATTTTCAGGCTTAGTATCCATGATCGAAATCATAAGGACTATAGAACATGAATCCAAATACAGACTTTTTCACTTGATTTGATTGATGGGTAGTGTTTATTCTTCATTTAGAAACTTCAAGGGGTTAGTAGAAACTATTTCCAAACCATTTGGGGTGGCAACCCAATCAATTCTATCTACTTGGGGTTGCTTCCCTTTCAGATCCTATAACCCTGATCAATATAGTGTGACTCGCAGTAGTCGAATGGTGCCTTATCGATGTGAAATGTTCCACTCTATACGGTAATGAAATATTTGATGCATTGATGGTAAGATGAGGAGATTTATGTGTGTTGATGCAGCCAGGGCCTTCCTAGAAAAACATTGAAGGTTGTGTTTTTCAGGACTGCTTGGAAATATGAGTCGTCTATGAGGTCTCCAAACTAGGTTTTGAGCTCAATTTGGCACAATGTATTTTGATTACTCTTTTCATATCCCAAAAGATTTTTGTTGTAGGGTTTCAGGTTGTCTTCAGTGCATCCCATCTAGCGAAGTGTCCATAGTGGGATGAGATTAACTCTAGAGCCATTTTCAATTAATACATTACTAACATCAACATAACATATCCTTCTGGACACATATAAGGGTTTTATCTATCCCTACATAATGGAATATTATTCAAGATCTATGAAGGAGATAATATCATGGAATTATGTAGGGTAGGTATCTGTCAGATAGACTTCAACGGTCGCTACTTCAGCTTAAACATTATTGGGGCTTAGAAAATATTCTATGAGTGATTCCCTGAGATCTACTAGGAGATTCATTGCATATAGAATTGATAGATTCACTAGATAACTACTTTATAATAACATATTTATGATCTAAAGGTTAGTTCTTCTTGACTAGGCGATTCTCTTTCATAGAATCTTTAAGAGCTTGAACACTAGATGAGGATGGGCCGGTTCCTGAGATAGGAGCTGGTGAGGCTTCTGTATTTTGTGAATTTGGTTGATCCAGTATTTTTTCATGCCATGGGATACTAGAAATATGCTATTCTTCTGATGTATATTTAAGAATGATCAGGCTAGAGTGGCTTCCAATGGGGGTGGGAGAAGTTTCCTATCTCTGTTGGGTCTGCTGAAGGGTTCTTCCGCGGGGTTCTGCAATATTGATAGTTTGACACAAAGAGTGATGATAAGCTTTATTTTTCCCCCAGTTGCATATTCCTAGCCATCCTTGGCTCCAACTTCCTCTTTCTATGGATCCCCAATTAGGTCTGGGGAACTCAGTTCATACTCATATTCTTCATTGGAGAAGGGGTCCATTAAATGAATGAAATTAATGAATTCTAAGATCAGTTTCTCATCTAATGATGGGTCTACTCGATTAACTTCTTCTGGTGGTACCATTTTGCAGGGCAATTCCTGTGGTAATGTTTAGTTGGATGGTTCCTATGGTTTTATATCTATTCATATGAACTATGAGAGTGTCAAATACAACTTTGTCCTTGGTGTTGGTTTGTCTTTTTTCACCTGATCTTCTCGGCCCTCAGAGGATCGTGGGGATGAGGATGTCGGTTGTGTTTCATCAGGAGCTGCTGGGGGCACAATCGGTTGTTTCCACTACACTTGGATTATTCCATGAGCTTGGTTGACTATTTTCTAAATCATACAATTATCAAACCTCTTTTATTTTTTTTTTAATGACTGTTTTCCACTCTCATTTTTCATTCGGGTCAGTGGTGGAAACATATGCCACTTGTGTTGGTGGTTGTACCATCTTTACTTGCTATGAATCTATCATTCTCTATAGGTGGACTCTGAAGACAAAACACCCCTGAATGGTGTTCCCCAATATTTTGTGGAAGGGGAAATAATTCTGTCAGTCATAAAGACCTTCTCCATTATCCATCTTCATCTCTGGTATCCAGAGCAATTTCGAATTCAGAGCATCTACAAAGTATCCACAGTCATGATCATATCATAATGAGTATAATTTATTCCTTAGGTCCTTGAATTGATTTCTTTTGGACCCCCTTATCTCAACTTTTTTAGGTGGGGGTATCTTTTGACGTTCAGGGGTCCATGCACGGTTCGGTATGGGCCTTGGATATGGAGATAGTGTAGGGGTGGCTTAAGTGTAATTAAAGCCACTTTGGCTCCTTCCTTCCTTTTTCCTGGGGCTAATGGGGTTTCTTGGGACTTGAGATTAGTCCATTTTAAAGAATACTATATTCTATGGGAAATGGGAGAGAAATCCCAAAACCTAATTGTATGCGTCACTAGGATGAGTGGTGTTTGCATCTCATCATAGAGATCGTCAATGCACGTAGCAGACATCTCGTTTTGGGGGTGTAGTAGGTTTAGGGAGTAGGTTAAACCTTTCCATCAAGAAATGAAGTCTGAAACTCTTTCATTCTCCCATTTTTTGTAGTTCATAAGGTCGTTGACTATTTTTTTGGAAATGTTGAACTAAATTGAAAGAGAAACTGCCACCAGAGGTCCTCCCAGTCTATTATTGAATTAGTTGGAAAATCAGTATACCATACAAAGGTTGAACCTTATAGGGTTCACACAAAGCATCCAAGTTTCACTGCTTCTTGTTACTATGGGGTTCCCATCATGGGGTCACAGTAAGATGAGTATTGAATTAAATATTTCTCTGGGTCCCCTAAGCCATTGAACACTGGGAATACATGGTTCCCAAAATTTGGTAGTGGTGGGACATTATGTACCCAATTGGGATATGGTTTCTATTCTAGTTGTATCAGAGTGTGTCGCCCCTCTATGTATTTTAGTCAAGCTATCAATGGCTCGATGGTGTTCATGAGACATTGATGAATATCTTGTTGTATCTAAGCATGGGAGGGCATAGCTAGGGGAAGGATTGGTCATACTGGTACTACTGGAATTTGATGTGGATACTCGACCAGGGAATCCTTTGTGGATTATTTTAAATTTTTTCTATTTGATTCCTCAATGGATGGAAATATTGGTATCCTGTTGGGATTGGGTTTAGGGAGACTAATAATCCTGGATCTGCCTTTAATGATCCTTCCAGCCTTGTTTCATTTGTAAGGATGAGGCCTTGTGGCAGAGGCACCTCCATTGGGAGTGTGTGATGACACTCTACTTGAGGAACATATTTGGTAGGATGCCTCACTTGGAGAAGTTCGGTGTTGATTCTCCTCAACTGTTTTATTTATTCCTTCTGTTGAGTGAATCAATCCTCAAATGTAAGGGATGTGGTTTCATGTGGAGGATGATTTGGGTAGTGTATGACCTTGATTCTTTTTATTGAGGATTATCAAGGTAGTAAGTGAGGGATTAACTGGGGGAGAACCCAAATTTAAGGTGGCCCATTGGTTCTGGGCACGCACACCTTCAGGTTTAGTGTGGACCGCTTCTGGGAGGTAACCATCTTCTCTCACATCATCATTAATTATATTATTTTTAGTGAGTTATGTGGAATTGACATCCAAAATGTTCACTGAAGCATACCACATCATGGGTGGATTACTAGATGCCAAATGGTAGGACGACTTCTTACATCCTTTGTTGGATCTTCTCCTTCCATTATGGGGTCATCTTCAGATTTCTTAATTAAGGGTAACACGAAGGGAACCATGACATGACATGTTAATGCACCTACTTTATGGGGGACATGAGTCATGATACAGGACAAATGAGCAACCTTTCTATTTATTATTCTCCCTAAGAGGGAAAATATTGGCATCTACTAGTCAGGTGGTTGAGGTAAAAAATTCCCCCAGCCCTGCAGGCTGGGGTTTCTTCTATTCCTTTACCATTGTACCTCATCCTAGATTTGCTGGACTTACGAGGTCATCTTGTGTTAAAAATTTCCCCATCCCTACAGGCTAGGGTTGATCTCGTATTGCGGTAGTTATTTCTTCAATTTTTACCTTCTTAATCCCGCACATTCCCATGAAGGGGTGAGTCAGATATGGTGTTGGATCTTCACATGAGTTATTTGATTCTGAGGACATGAGAATTTCTTGATGATTGGATTCCCTTACGTGATAGGTATGCTGAATGTACTTGGTGGCATGGTTTAGAAGCTTTTGAATGTCTTGTTTTCCCCAGGCCTGATGCTTTTGAGTCTTACTCAAGGATGGTTCTTGTCGAGAAGGCCACCTTTCCTAAACAAGAATTTCATTTGGTTGTTGTCTTGGGATGATGAAATTACAGGTTTCCATTTCCAATGGGATCTACTGGATTATAATTGGGGTGAGGTGCAATTCTCCATGCTATCCCTAACCCTGGATATGAAAACTATATGGTGCGTCCTTGAAAAGGCAACACAACTTGTGCAGCAAGTGGAGGCAATCCATTTTTAGATATTTATTTTGCCTCTTAGATTGTGTCTACCCTGCAAACAGAAGATCTTCTAGGTCAATTTGGAAGAGAAGATCCCCCAATATATTGACATGGTCTTCATACCCATCATATGGTAAATAATTTTGTTTCATCTAGTGTAGAGTTTTCTAGATGTTGAGATGAATGTTGTGTATGCATTCCTCAAAAAATTCTCTCAGTATGTCGAATTGAGAAGTGGATGTGGGATAGAACATAATTGGTACTCTATCCCTCGATAATTTTATTTTTATGATAAACATATTTTTTTGATCTTACTCCAGGGATTCCTCAACATGATGTGCCCAACTTGTATTCTTTGTGATGATTTCTTCTTCATTAGTGGGGCCAATAGGGATTTCATTAATATGTGAGCGGTGTGGAGGTGGCTCGGAAGATGAGTGTGGACTCGAGGTGTCTTTTGACCGAGAAAGGATTTTTCTTATCATCGATAGAGTTTCTAGAATATATGGACCCATCCTTCCAAGAACCTCATAATATGATGTCTTTCTCATTTTTGATCCGATAAGAGGAGGACCTTCTTATCAGTGTCAATTTTGACTATGGGGAGGACCTTTGTCATCGATGATGTGGTGGTGAGGACTACCATTATAGCTTATTATCTAGCCATAGGGATATTTTCTATGGTTTATAACTTGAGGAGGACCTTCAGGGCAGACCAGAGTAAGGGGAGTACCTTCGTGTTGTTTTTTTCATTGTGGGGAGGACCTTCGCGATGACTTCCATCATGGAGGGGACTACCATAATAGCTTGTAATCCAGATACAAGTAGAATATCTATAGTTTTCATCCTAGGGAGGACCTTTAGGATGTAATGTGGCAAAAGGAGAACCTTATTATTTTTTAATGTATGTGTGGGGAGGGTCTCCATAATGACTTCCATCATGGATAGTACTACCATTATAGTTTGACGTCCGACTACATGGAGAATTTATGCATCATATACCCTAGGGAGGACCATCAGGGAAGATGAAAGCAAGGGTATGACCTTCTTGTTATATGATATTCTGTTCAAGGGTAGGGCTACCATGACACTCATCAAGAGATAGGCTCTCATGATCGATCATTTCATTCCCATGAGATAATCCCCCATGGGTGCTCTGGGGAGGGTCTTCAGAGCTTCCGGTAGCAACGTTGCAAGAAGTACCTTCACAATTGCTACTGTCACTTCCATAATTTGGTAATTCATCAATAAGATCATGAGACTATATTGATAATTTGTCGATTCCATTAATAATTCTAACTTCCATAAAATAATAATCATGAATGTACTCTTAATTTTACAACTTCCTTTGGAAAATATCATTTTTGGGCGCTCTCTTATGGGAAACTGGGGCCGCCTTCTATTGGTAATGGCCTTCATGTATGGGTTATTATTTAGTGTTTCCCATGATGCTACCAAGATATGTTGACGGAAATCTTGAGTTCTAGTAAGGATATATGCCTACCCTGGAGTGGCCACGACATTGTACAGGTGTCCCCCAGTTGGAACATGTATTTTTCATGATTTGGTTATCCTTGTATTGTGGAATGTGGTCGTATACCCTCATGGACTAGAAAAGGAATCCATTCTGCTCTGTAATGACTATATTATTTCATGGATAAGTCACCCCTCTTGGGGAGATGAGGTTGTGGGATCGACTCCTTTCTTTTTCCATAGACATAATTACATCTTAAAAGGTCTGGAAGATATGATCTAGTATTGATATTTGATCATGCATCATTTCCAGGATTTGATGAGATACATAGTTGGATTGAACAGGTATAAATTCACATTCTGTTATCAGAGTAGGAGTTTGGGCCTGCTCTGGTCCTCCCTGTTTTTCCAATGGGTTATGGTAGTTCTCCTATGTTGGGGAAGAGGAACAAGTCTACCCATGGTTTATAGCTGGGATACACCAACTGTTTTCTCTAATCTCTATCCTATTTGAATGACAAGATTCGTATTTGAGAGCATGAATTTGCATCTTCTCATTTTCCACTGTATTTTTCTCATAGGCTTGATATGCATTCGCACAAATTTCACACTTCTTATATTTTATTTCCATCATATTTGAATGGTGGCATTCCTTATGGTAGGTAAAAATTTGCATCTTCTCATTAATTTCCATTGTATTTGACTGGTGGGCTTGATACGAGGGGTAAGTAACTTGAATCTTTACATGCTTTATCGGCACCGTATTTGACTGGTGGGCTTCATATTCCTTAAAATGAATTTTTATATACATAAAACTTGTCACTATATTTGTGCGGTGAGACCAGTGAGTGTTGGAGAAAATTTTTTCCTTCTCGTAATGTGCCACCGTATATCCGTGGTGGGATTCAGAAGAGGGGGCGGGATTGTATACATGCCGGTAGTATGCCACCATGTTTTTATGGTGGATCTCCTCCTCAAGAACAAGGGTGATGACCTGGTCTTGATTATACGCTCGCTACCATCAGCAGGATACCTGAGGGTCCTATGTCTATTGGACTTTATTAGGGGCCCTTGATGTGATATCCTCTTTAGAATAAGGATACTGGGTTGCACGTTATTGGCTGGAACGTCTTCTGGTAGGGGCTCTTGTGTAAGACCCATGAGCAGCTGGGATGAAGTCACTAATGTCGACTTCATCTGCCTCCTTAAGTTAAGGGAGGTATTCATTGTCACATTCTGGGGTTAGGCACCCAAAATGGTTGTGGATAGAAAGAGTGGCCACCCGTTTTTTGATCGTCATTCACCATTTCATGGGTGATTGGTGGGGATTTATGGACTATAGGGATTTTATTGATGCCTCCATAGTGGGTAGAGTACTGTTTTGATGGTACTCCTTGATCAGTGCATTTGAAACCCACCATTGAACATGTTGGGTGGGAGATGGTGTCATATTCTTTGTTGAGGAATCATTTTCCTGTGTAGTTATAAACACGTGTGTTTGAGGAAAATGTCGGGATGCCATTGGATTTAAGGTTGCTCTGTGAATTACCCTATAATTTATATGACAAGTTAAAACAACAAAAACCCATTAAAGTATCATCTCATGACCACATGATTTATTGATAATATTTATTGGAAATCTTCCTTTTGGATATTAAAGGGGCTTGAGATGGGGTAACCCACCACCTTGGTTAAGGATTCACGTTGGGTTCACTATTTTTTTCGACCCGAGGTGGCATAATATGGGAGTGAACAAAATGACCCGATAGATAACAACTAATTTCCTACTATTATAGAGGCCTTCACGTAGGGTTCACCATTTTTGTTTTGACCCAATGTTGCATCGTATGGGAGAGAAAAAAATGGATTGAAGGATAACAAATAATTGCCTGATATTATAGAGAGTTTTAAATCAGGTTCACCATTTTTGTTTCGACCTAAGGTGGCATCGTATGGGAGCAAAAAAAATGGACCGACAGATAAAAACTAATTGCCTATTATTATATAAAGATTCACACCGAGTTCACCATTTTTGTTTCAACCCAAGATACATCTGAAACGAGAAGAGATTGGTCCCACAGGGATATGGTAGTGTATCCTTTTTTATCTTGTGAAGGAGGTGTCGTAGTTAGTGTCTCACGTCAGTCTTACCATTTTTGTTTGACTTGAACCACATTATGATCTTGATGAGTGATTGTAGAGGGTTGAGTATTTGTGAAATCAATCCACGTCGGGTATGATTTCCTCAGATGGTCTCTAATGGGTTTATTCACGGATCCATAAACACCCAATGACCTTGTTATCCATGATTCATGGACCTGATTTCCA
This sequence comes from Viscum album, assembly GCA_963277665.1. Classification (NCBI taxonomy): domain Eukaryota; kingdom Viridiplantae; phylum Streptophyta; class Magnoliopsida; order Santalales; family Viscaceae; genus Viscum; species Viscum album. The sequence continues at coordinate 1,100,105 of OY728125.1, forward strand.
AAAGTAGGCAGTTGTTGGATGATTATTTTTCCAATGACACTTAAGGATACACATTGGTCAAGAGGATGGGAAATTGGGCTCATCACACCCTTTTGGGGTAATTATTGCCTATTCCAGTACTCTAAAATAGATTTATGAAATGTTCATATCTTCGTGAATTCTTTCTTCTTTCCCAATCATGTGTTCATAGGTTACCCCTAGGTTACAAGATCAATCATAAATACACATGGGTCTAGAATCATATATATATACATATGATGTTCTCTATAAATGAAGATATATGTATGTATCCATGGTTCTTCTTCAATGTTACCCTTTTGGGGATGGATCTGGAATTCCTTCACTGTTTACTAAGACAATGTGGGTTTAAACCATATGATGAGGCTCTTTGTAGTTTATCATAATCCATGGGGGATGGGAATTGTTCTAATGTTAGGTTTGAACCCATAATATAGTCTTCCTACATATCCTCATGACAGTAATTACATCCCACATTGTTTGATTCCACTGTACTATACACATCACCTTTTAAGTTCATGTGATAAGGACCCATCCATGCAGTTTAAAGTCATGCAATAAGGACGTCTAAGTGGAAGGTGCCTAGTAAAGGGTTGATGTTATACTTACGCTGAGATAGACCATGGTACTCAGAAGAAACGTAGACTTCGGGGTAAGGGTTACCCTACTAGGGATATGGCGTAGAAAACATTAGGGTGTATTTTAATGCTCGGTTTGGAGATTAGGGAGGCTCCCTATGTATCCTAGTATGTTTGGAATCAAATCCCTTGTAGTTCGGTAATATGGGGCTTACACATGGAATATACCCATAAATTAGGCATGATGGGGAGATTACATCAGTAGAGAAGGCAATTTTTGAGCTAGATTTGGTACTTACAGTGTAAATGAGTCTTTAATGAATTGGGGGTCATGATTGGTGTTAAAATTTGAGAAGGATACCCTTTGAGTTTGGTCCTTAGATAGGTTTATTTCATATCCTATCATGATTAGATATCAGGACATATTCATATACCCAAATAATAGGCCTCCTCATAGGTGTAATCCTCAAATGAAATGAACTATGAGAACTCTGATAGAGGAGGTAGTGGATCTGAAGATCGCTGGTCCCACATCATCTGCGGGTAGAGGGTACTGGAGCCCAAAGGGGGAGAGAGGGGGTCTTTGAACATGTCAATCCCCCCATTATTTTCATACCCTGGATAGTCATATTAACTTATTTGGGTATGCCTTGGGTAGAGGTAGAGAAGAGCACTCATGAAACCTCCTGAAAGAAAAGGTAGGGGCTTACCTTAGGGGGAGTGCCCTAAAATTTGTTCTGGGAAAGGGGAGGAATGTTTCTTCTTATGGAATAGAACAGTAAGGTTGATTTAACTTATTTATCACTAGTCAATGTTAAAGGGAGAGGACAATTATTACCCTTGATCTCTAGAATGGGGAGGTTCATTTTATTATCCCAAGTTTGGACCCTGGGTTACCATGGTAATGTAAACTTATGGACATTCTGGGGGTCCGTACCACTGTGGGGATTACCCACATGACTCCGCTTACCATGGGTATGTAAACTAAAAAGAGAATAATGATGTTCCTAATAGTTCTATCATACAGGTTCAGTGGATTTGGAAGGGTATTTGGTCTAATTACATTGGACTAGTTTGCGGAGGGGCTACGAGTGATGTGACAGAAACATGAGGAAATGGTTGGAGCCTAAGGATGAAGCGCCCAAGAATACCCCATTCTGCATACAATTTTCTCATGTGGGATGGGGTTTCCCACACATAGTGTATTGATATGTGGGTGGGGGATTCGGTTTCATACCATTATGGTACGCAGATAGGGACACGGTCTGCATAGTGTTTCACTACGCATAACTAGGTTCCTCCTACGTAGCGCTTTTCTACATGGGGTTGAGTTTTGGCCACGTACCGTTGTGGTACATGGGAATAAGTCTTGGACCTGTACTACGGTGGTACACAGGAATGAGTTCCATCAATGTAGAGATTTTATCATGGTGCAGGGTTACTCCTGTGTAGTGTTTCGCTACGTGGGGTGCTAATTTGAATAACGATAATTGGTCATGCGCATCGTGGTAAATTCATCCATGAAGGAATTTGGGTTCACGATCTGTCAATTCTTATTATATTTTATTTTTTCATGGTACGTGGTGGGATTTACCTTTGGCGAATCATTAAAGGAGTTCGTCTTTCATGGTGCTATTCTTCCACCGTGCCTTTGAAAATCTGAAATTCATTCTCTTGAAGTGTCAAAGTCCTCGAACCCTTATTCATTCCCCCTTGGGGTCCTTTTATAGAAGAAGGAAATGGTTGGGTAAGTGGGCTGCATGAAACCTTTTGAGGAAGCCCAAGGAATAATCTCCTAACCTGTGGATGAATCAGTCAACAAAGGCTCAGGGGGGTTGTGTTTCATAGAGGTAGAAATCACCACCTTGGTCTCATGAACTAAATCATTTTTGGGACTTCATTCACCTTTCCTCACCTGAAAATAATCCGAGTTTATGTAAAATTGTATGTGAGGCAATCTTCTCTACCTTTGTTTCATGAATGACATCATTCATGGGGGAATAGCTCTGGCCTCCTCTTCCTGTGAACCATTTGGTCCATGGATGGTTTGTGGTGAGAACCACCATGGAGAGAACCAGTCCACGAAGTATATTTTCCCTTCGTGGTTGATCCCCTTTTCCATTACCAATTATTTCATGATAAATATCTTTTTAAGCCTTCAATCGATTTTTTTCTCTTCTTTTTTCAAATTTATGGGAGTATTTGACTTCCCTTTACCAAATTTTTAGGATCCAACATATCCACATTATCAAAATTATTTATATTTGATTGTTATTATTATTTATAAATTATTTTGAAGTTAGAAAAAACAATATTTATAAATTATGTTTAACAAAATATTTAGACATCCATGAAAATATTGTTTGTTGTTATTATTAATAATTAAAAGTATGTTTATTTATATAAATATTAATTCAAGAAAATAGTATATCCCTAAATAAGGAAAAAAATTATCTTTTTTTATGAAACTCAAGGACCCAAAACTTTGAATTTATCAATTAAATAAATTTATTTTCTCATTACAATGGACATATATAAATTATTGAGGAAAATATTATAACCATGAATGTTATCTGCAAGATATTTCATAAGTACCTCAAATATTTTTGAGAATCACGCATTAATAAAAAAACTACTCAATAGGTCCATAGAGAATTCAAACTGCAAACCTAAAATACTCATAATGAAAAAAATTAAACGATGAAAAACATGAAAGGGGAAGATGTCACAACTTAAAAGAACACCATTAGGAATTTATTTCATATTAAATGTAATGTAATAATAGACCAAAACCAAGATAAAATCTATCTATATATTAAAAATTAATAATGATGTTGAAAAAATGGCATACCCCTCTGGATGAGGTAGTAGGGTCCGACAATTTCTCTTTATAAAAACGCTCGACACTAACAAAGATTATGTCACACATAAGGTAAAACCCATGCTATGAACTCAATGGTAGCCTCAGACTTCCGATATGAGTATCCATTTATAAGTTATTCTACTTTTTTATGAAAATTATGTGCGAGTGAATTTAATATATTTAATATATTTTAAGAATTAATTTTAGGCTCACTGGGCCTAGGAATCTCATGTCGTCACTTAGCTCCTAAAATAATCCATATAATATTCTGAAGTAATACTTGGAAGAATCAGAGTCATGGAATTCTCCCCACCTTGGGTATTTATATCCCAAAAATCCAAACAAAATTCTTCACAAAGTGATATGGGTACTGAGCACATATATGGGTCTCCAACTCCCAGGTGATCCCTTGAAGATTCTTGTATTGACACTAGACACGCACTAGGGGAATTGATCACCCATTGAGGATCCTATCCTATCAATCCTGAATATATACCAGGTACTCTAAAAAATTGTCTCCATCCTTAATGTCCATCTCACCCCGGTTGATGAAATTTGACAGGTCATGCACGTACCTCCTCGGCTGAGACGCATGGAAGACATCGTGTACCTGGTCCAACTACGATGGTAGAGCTAAGTGGAAATCCACCTCATGAACTCTACATAGTATTTGTAAAGGGTCAATGAGTCTCATAGATAGATTTCCACCCTAGAAAAATCTTCACAACCCACATTGAGCTGAGACCCGTAGGAATATATGGTCTCCCTCCTCGAACTCCAATGGACTCCATCATCGATCCTCATAGAAATTATGATGACTTTGTGCATTCTTCATCCTCTCCTAGAAGATATAAACCTTATCTATTGTGGCTCTCACAGAATTTGGGCCCGTAAGTGCTGACTCTCTTGGGTTGGTATACGGTAGTGGTGACCTAAAGTGTCACCTATATAGGGCCTTGAATGGTGTTATACCGATGGTGGAATGGTATTTGTTGTTTTACAAAAACTCCACTAAGGGTATATGATCCTCCCAAACATGGAAAAAATATAAAATCCAATACTATATCATATCCTTCAGGACCTAAATGGTTCTCTAGGCCTTTCCATCATTCTGGCCATCAGTCGAGGGAACTCTATAGATCTGTAATATCTCTTACACATAGAGGCATCTCAATCTCTGTACTAAACACTACTATTGGATAACTAGGATGTGCGATGACTTGGTGAGTAAATATATGATCACCCATATAGAATCTTGTCTTATAGACATATGTGTTAACCCTATCATGAATTCCAGGGATAACTCATCTCACTTCCACTCTGTCACCTCAGGGGGTAGAGAAAAACTTGCTGGAACATGTTGCCTGGTCTTTACTTACTAGCAAGTAAAGCATCGAGAGACAAACTCTGCAATAAACCTCTTCATCCCTAGCCACTATAACTACCTAATAATGTCCTGGTACACCTTTTCCACACTTGGATGTACCACTAAAGGTAAAGTATGAAACTCCCTCTTCCATGAATGGTATCATGCCCACACTCATTTCGAGTTGATGTTGACCTGCTTTCCAATGGAGGGTGGTCACTTGGATTTTTCCATGACATCTTAGAAAACAAGTTGGCCAAGATGATGAGAGGGAAAGATCTTAACACCCTTTTGGGGTAATTATTTCCTACTCTAGGACACTCTTATATATTTAATACGTATTCATGAATCATTCCCAAATCTCAATATAGGAATTGTTACCTCTATTCTAATGATCTGATCGATACCATGTGTTTGATGTAAACATATATATAAATTAGAGATTACCTATCTTCTCTTATTAATTTATGCCCTCATTTTAAATCTAGATAATTGGGTTCTCTAGTGTTTACTAACTTCTAGGGGAAGATGGTGTTTTGATGTTTTGATCAGACCCATGAGATGGGATTCCTATATATCCTTGTGAAAGGAATAAAAACCCATATAGTTCAGTTCCACTTAACGGGACACATCTTACCTTTTAAGGTCATGTGAAAAGGAACAAACCAGGTAGTTTAACATCATGTGGAAAGAATATCTAGGTAGAAGGTTCCAAGTCAAGGGTGGTGAGGGACTTATGCTGAAGTGGACTAGGTGACTTGGAGGGGATGTTGCCTCCTAGATTGGATATGAACCAATTGGAAATAAGTCCTATAGAATATCATGGTGAGTTTGTGGTGTTGGGTTTGGACCTCATGAGGGCTTCCTACCTATCCCATTTGGATTGTAATCAAATACCACATAGTTTTATCGAATGGTTGGGACTTATACCTCAATAGGAGTTACAGAATGGAGGCCATTTCATAATGAATATGGTATAATCATCACAAATCTCTAAGACCATGTGAGTCATGATTAGTGTGAGAAAAAAGAGATAGTAAAAGATCAGTCACATCTCATGAGATAATACCATGTGATTTAAATTTTTTCTTAGGGATTACACCTAAGAGGATTGCCATGTTTTTGGAATCATGAAGAGAATCTCAGCTCATGGTAATTTAGAGATTTTTTTGGGCTTACACCTAGGAGGGTTCCCATATTTTTGGAACCATGAGGAGAATCTAAACTCATGGTAATTTGAAGGTTTTGGTTGGGGATTAAACCTAGGAGGATTCCCATGTTTTTAGAACCATGAGAAGAATCTCAACTCATGGTAATTTAGAGATTTAGTTGGGTCTTACACTTAGGAGTATGCCCATGTTTCTGGAACCATTAGGAGAATATCAAATCATGGTAATTTTGATATTTGGTTGGGCATTACACAGAGGAGGATTCCCATGTTTCTATAACCATGAGGAGAATCTCAACTCATGGTAATTTAGATATTTGGTTGGGGATTACACCTAGAAGGACACCTATTTTTCTAGAACCATGAGGAGTATCTCGATTCATGGATAATTAAGGGTTTGGTTAGAGAATACACCTAGGAGGATACTCAATTTTATGAAACCATGATGAGAATCTCAACTCATGGATAATTAAGGGTTTGGTTAGGGCATAGATCTAGTAGGATCCCCGATTTTTTGGAACCATGAGGATTATCTCAACTCGTGGTGAATTAGAGGTTTTTAGGGCTTACACCTAGGAGGATGCTCAAATTTCTGGAACCATGATGAGAATATTAACCCATGGTAATTTATGGGATGGATGTTAGGGTTGTATAGGTTATAACTGAAAATGTACTCATCTCGGACTGAAAAGTTTGTGGTGCGACTATTCATTTATCATGGGGGTTAGTGATGGTAATGAAGGGACCATCTCAGAGGGCCATGTCCACATCCCAACACTGATCCCAAGTGGTGGTATGGGGTCATAGACCCCATAGTATGGATCAATGAGTGTGAAGAGTTGGGCACATAGCATTTTCCATATAGGGCTAGCTGTATAACATTTTTCACATAGGGATGGTCACATATAATTTTATGCAAAATCCTAGATGCATATCGTTTTACACATAGCGCTGACCGTATAACATTTTCCACATACTATAAAGGGGGTTGTCACATATGATCTTCACAATGTTTCACCCATATAGTGATCATTTCTTTATGCGCGATAGAATAAAATAAAATCTCACACCATAAACGATAAAGAGTTGGCTTCATAGAGGATCTGTAGAGGGTATTCTAAAAATGGGATTCTAAGAGGGACTCCATACAGGGGATTCTGCAAAGGGGCTCCGTAAAGGGGGATTCAGCATAGGGATTTCTTCTTTATGTGGGATGTCCTAAAATGATGTCTATCACTACAAATGATTAAGTATTTTTTATAGAATTTGTAATTTTTATTCTTTGTAAGGGGATTACTTTGTGGAGGGCCTTCATGGGATTTCTTCACAATGGACCTCTCCAGGTTAGAATTTAGGAATTTTTCTTGAGTGATTGTAGGAGTATTTTTGTAGGCTAAGAATTATCCATATCTGTTCTACCCTTTTTTCAATGTTTTTTCCCACTTCCTAAAGTGGGTGTTGATATTTATAGGTAGTGATGAATAACCACTTTACCAGAACTGTTGTCTACATTGAAGTAGGGGAATCTACATAGTATCATTACATAGGAATATCACAAATGGATTTCTGCATGGGACCTTTGCAAAAGAGTCTAACAAAAAACATTCTGCATATGGGATAACCACAAATGACTTCATCTTGTGAGAAGAAAAAATTCACCACCTCAAACCAAAGATGAATTTAGTTTGTGGGAGGACTGTTTTCAAACTTTTCAAGGCACTATGAGGTTGGGGAAAAAATTCTTGAACACCAAATCATGCTCTAACACCCCATTATAGAGAGGAATGCATAGAGGTGTCGTGTTGGATGAAATGTCTCCTAATAGTCCTCACTCAAAGGTCTAAGCCTAAAATAACCGATCACATGCCATATCCATCTAGTATCAAGAGAGGTTAGTTAACCTCAACATATACTTAGCCATAGTTATACTACCCTGATAAAGTTGTAGAAGCTCATGGATGTACACATCCCTCAAAATAGATGGAGATAAAAACTCTCTGAAAAAGGTTCGCAAACTTCAACCATGTAAGAGTCTTCTCATTGTATGACTGGGTTACTAATAACCACCAGTGTTCTGTAGATCCATAGAGAAGTCTCGCTTCTAGGACTAACATCTAGCATGAAGGTATCCAAAAAAGATGAAAGACTCATGTCACCACCTAAAGCCAGTCACAGGATGCCTGGGGGTCAGGTCACCCAAGAACCTGAGGGGTCATTGTCATCACTACTACATAACATGCATTTAATAGCGCTGGTATTTACCAGTGCTAGAAAATAATGCTGATAAATGTAATATTTATCAGCGCTAATAAATTTAACCTTTTATCAATTCCTTTCTTACCGCTGATAAAGGAAACCTTTATCAGCACTTTAGTTTTAGTGATGATAAAGGGTACCCTCTATCAGTGCTTTGTTTTTAGCGCTGATAAAGGGTACCCTTTATCAGTGCTTTATTTTTAGCATTGATAAAGTTCTGAATAAATAAAATGAAATAATTAAATAAATTAAAAAAATGACTTTATTAAAAAAATATTACAAATTTTATTAATTAAATAATTATTGATAAAAATGAATAAATTGATTATACATTATTAAATATTAAACATATTATTAATTAGATAATTATGATAATTAATGTTATTAAATCATATATATTAAATATATTGATATATATTAATGTATATAAATATGATTTATATGTTACAAAATATTTATGCACTTTACATTAAATAGTAATATATTTATTGAATAATGGTTTATAATTAAAATTTATATGAATTAAAAATATTGATTAATTTCATATTACTCGACATATAATTTAATGTCATTTGATTTTTCAATATAACATAGATCAAATCTATGTTATATTGATTTCACATATACATAATTAATGCATTTTTATATAAAATTCACACATATAAAACTTATCCAATTATTCAATATTGTTAAAGTATACTTATTCTTAATTTATAAAATTTCACTCATTTTTAACATATATGTATGCACTTAAAATTATATATTCATTAATAATGTTAAAATATATTTGTAAAAATATATATATAAATAAAAATATTTATAAATGTACATTTACTATATTTATACAATTATATATTTATAATTGTAAATAAATAAATATTTATTAAAAAGTATTTCTATAATTATATATATTTAAATAATTATTAAATTTATAATAGATTTAATTAAATAATGAATATATTTACTATATTTATATATATTTATTAAATATATATATGAAAAATTATATAAACATATATAATGATATAAATATTGTTTTCTAAAAATATTTCTTTACTTATAAATAAATAGTTATAAAATTATAATAAATATATTTAAAAAGTAATATATTTACTATATTTATATTTATATATATTTATTAAGTATATAAAAATATATAATTTTTTTGTTTATAATTTTAATTATACATCCTTTATCATCGCTTGAATAATAAGCACTGAAAAAAGCATCTTTATCAGTACTTTTTTGACACTAATAAAGATGAGGCTTTATTAGTGCTAAGAAAGCACTGATAAAATTAACATTTATCAGTGCTATGATTTTAGCTCTAATAAATATTGATTTTATCAATGCTAAAAAGGAGATGATAAAGAGTCATTTTAACAGTGATCAAGTAATAAGTGTTGATTAAGGGACTCTTTATTAGGACTTATTTGTAAGTGCTGATGAAAGTTTCCCAATCTAATTAAAATACTCTAACCATTTGCAAACCCGTCACGATATTAGATGCTTTCGACATAATCCACCCATTGTTGGTGCTCCTCATTGGTGAATCAATCCTTGAATCACACAACTCAACTGCCTCTCGAACATCTCATCTGACATTTGTTTTTTGATTGATGTTAGGTTTTTCGAATAGGGTTTTGGATTTTCTTCAACCTAACAAGGTAGGCCTTCCAATTTTATTTGTGTATTTTTGTTTCATTTTTGATTTCTTCTTTGATGATGTCATTATTTGTGGTCTGGTGATTGTATACTAGTGAGGTAGGCCTTCCGTTTTTCTCAGTTTCCAATTTTTATTCAACTTTTGATTTCTCATGGAGAGTTTATTGTTTTTGCACTCGATGGTGACACATGGTGTCACATGTAGTTTAGTTGGTTATTTTATTTTGTTTTCATTTCCCAAATTGATTACCCAAATCTATCATACATATTTTTCATTATTTATTTTATCAATGGTATTCCATATATGTGAAATTTTAGAAATTTAAACTGGGGATTTTGTGTGTGAAGGAGTTGAAGGTAGGTTAAGGGATTTATTTTATATTATATTGATTCATATATTCTTTTTTCTACTTATTTGGGTTGGTGTGGGAATCCAATGTATGGATTAATCATGGAAGTTTTTATTTAAATTTTCTTTCTACTAGTTTTATTTATTTTTTGGTCCAAATCATTCCCACTATGTTGTTTTTCATACCCTGGTGCTTATTGCCAGCCCAAGGGGGATCGAGAATGTCCCTTAGACACTATCATGGGATACCTTGGGTGTTTTATATATGGATGTTGTGGGTTTATTTTGGAAACTATATCTATTTTTAAATGTGTTGTACCTTTTATCAATAATCCAATTTCCTGTGTCTCTACACTTTTAAAAAAATATATTTTATTTTTCTCCCTCTTTAGATTGATCCAACATTATTTATCAATACTTTTAATAATAATATATGAAATATTATACCTTGATTCTATATACTATTTTCAACTACATTATAATTTTTCATCAACATCTTAATCCCCCTCTCTCAATAATTTACAAAAAATATATCCTTTTGATATTACCCCTTTATAGTTATATCACTTTTTTGAGACCTATTTACCACTATAAGACATTATGATTTCTTTCTCAGAAATGTATATTTTCAAGAATTTCTCCCTGTTTTGAGTATTTATTTAACTAATAAAAATTGGATTTACATTGAATCACTTTGATACCTATTTATATGACATTTATAAAAATAGTATGTCAGATATTTTTACTATAAAAAAAGTGGGCATATAACGAATCTCCTACACTCCATGATACAGATTGACATTCCATCCACAACATTTGAAAATTTTATTCAATTTTAAATGGGTGTCAACATGGGTTTTCAATATTCATTTTTAAATCTATAAAAAACTTCCCTCACATACATGGATAGGGAAATAAATATCCCATGAATTCCATGAGACATCTATAAACTAAAGAAAATGTCAACTCACTAATCATCAAAATTTAAACTTTGTTCATTGTTAATGTAGAAAATTATTACTATAATTAATATCTAGGACCTCGAAATATTATGTCATTCACATTGATAAACACTTTCAATATATTAATTAAATTATTTTTATGTAATAATTATGATCAATTCCTCATTTTTTAAATTAAAATTTCTTTAATAATTCATCTAACCATCAATACCAAGATCTTAGTTCTTGTTTTAATTAATACATCACCTTTGTCAATTTACAAACATTATTTTCATATTAAAGAATTAGGAAACTATCTGATTATTTGATTTAAACTTCCTATTTGTGTAATTCATTAGTAAATTATAATTTTACATCTAGTTGGAGTACCTTGAATTTCCTTGGGATGGGCCAGTGTGGTGATATGACATCCTAAGAGTCTTGAGATTATTTCAAATATTGATATAACATTAATTTTAAATGTAATAATTCCTTAGGTTATTACATCACTTGTTCCAATAAAATTTTATATCTTCTAGTTAATTGAATGTGAGTTTATTATTATTTTTTATCATATTTGAGTTTCTTATTAATCATTAATTGCCTATATTATATTTTTCATTTTCTAGGGGGTTTAAGAAAGATTTGATGTGGAGTAATTATTTTCTGAAATTCAATTACCCATTTTCTTCAACATAATGAAATTATTTGAAATAATCAAATTTTGAGTTTCCCTTATTAAAAATTTCTATAAATTTCACTTTTGATCCTAAATATATTATGTGTGTTTATTTATATAATGTATAAAATTGATCTTTTATGAACCTAATAGGATCGATATGAACTGAAAATGGATGCATGTTAATTTTCTGACAAATGAATATGAATATGGAGTTCAAGAGTTCATCAGGTTTTCAAGAGAGCATGTAGACGACCTTTCTAAAATCTTTTATCTGTGTTTATGTTTTTTTATTCAAGACAAATTAGTCTGGAAGAGTTGTAAGAACATTGTATTTGTCATAGAATATATCAAAGCTAAAAATTTGGGAATAAACATGGGTAAAAACTGAATATGGACATCAATTGGGATGATACTATTGTTTATGAATCATTTAATATGAATATACCTTTATAAAAGATGATGGAGATCACATGGAAGAAATGGTAATGGAAATTGAAGATGTCCTTTGTGATCATCCATAGTTGTTTGAGGAGATAAATAGTTGTTCCAAGAAACCATTGTATACCGATTCTACTAAATACACAACATTGTTAGTTGTACTGAAGTTATATAACTTGAAAGCTGGCAGTGGATGGAGTGAAACCAGCTTTATAGAACTACTTGGTCTTCTGAAATATATTCTACCAAAAGAAATTGAACATCCATATTGAACATATGATGCTAAACGAATGTTATGTTCAATGGTAATGATCTCTACAAAAAACATGTTTTTCCAAATGACTTCATATTGTTTCCCAGTGACCATGAATCACTCATAAAATTCCCTAAGTGTGGAATAAATTGATACAAGAAAAATGAATCATGTTCTTAGAAATATTTATGGTACTTTCCTATCATTTCATGGTTTGGAAGACTATATGGATTTCAGGAAACCATGATACAATTAACATGGCATGTAGATACAAGGATTAAATATGGTAACCTAAGTCATCCAGTATATTCTGCTCAGTGGAATAAAATTGATTGAAAATTTCTTGAATTCAGATATGAGCTGAGAAACTTTCATCGTGTGTTATCTACATATGGAAAAAAATATTTTGGTGTACATAGTAGTACTCACAGTATGTGGCCCATCATGTTAGTAAATTATAACTTATCCCAATGGTTATGCATTAAGCGCAAATACATTATGTTGTCTCTAGTTATATCTAGAAAAAAAGAAACCCAACAATGATATTGATGTATATTTGGCTCCATTGATCGAAGATCATAAATTAATGTGGGATACAGTTGTTACAATGCATGATTCTCATAGAACTAGTGAATAATTCACATTGAGTTCCATGTTGTACAGAATGATAAATGACTTCCCCACTTACAGAAATTTATCAGGATATAGTATTAAAGGAAAGTTGGGGTATCCAATTTGTGAAAAATTAACATAATCAGTTTGGTTGAAATATTCCTCAAAGACTGTGTTTTTAAGAAATTGAAAATTTGTACCTCGATGACAAAAATTTTGATCCTAGATGACAACATTTGATGGGAATATAAAACAAGTATAACACTACCTCTAGAAATGCGTGATCAACTATACAAAAATTTAAAAAAGATTGGCACTTTTTTTGGTAAACCATTTTCAAAAAACCTTACAAAATCAGGTTGGAAGAAGAGATCAATTTTCTTTGAAATATTATCTTGGAATTGTTTGTATGTCATACATTTTCTTGATGTCATTCATACAGAAAAAAATGTATTTGATAGTGTTATTGAAACATTACTAAATATTCTTGGAAAAAGGAAAATGGCATAAAGTCTATGTTGGACTTGATTGAAATGGGGATAAGGGAAAATTTGGAACCGGTGAAGGGTAAATGGTGGAATTTTCTTTCTCCATCAGCTTAAACACTATCCAGATAGATAAAAATTTCAATTTTTCCTTTTCCTTAATTGTATAAAAGTTTCACAGGGTTATTAATCAAATATAAAGAATGTCGTTTCAATGAATAATTTGAAGTTACAAGGACTAAAATTACATGATTTCCATGTTTTGACGCAATATTTAATGATTGTTTCTTTACATTGTAGTCTGCCTCTAAATGTATGACATACATTAACCAGACTCAGATTCTTTTTAAAATCCATATACAAGTAAATTTCTAGACCCAGTAAAGTTTCCCATCATGAATAAGGAGATTACAGTCATATTATGTGAATTAGAGATGTTCTTACCGCCATAATTCTTTGATATAATGGTCCACCTCATGGTTCACTTCGTCAAAGAGGTTCAACTATGTGGTCTTTTCCATCACATATGGATGAAAATTATATGATGATTCTGAAATGGTATATCCAGAATCGAAGTCGATCATAAGGTTGTATTGTAAAACAATATATCGTTGAAGAAGCTATTGAATTCTATACCGATTACCTATCAGATGTTTTAACCATCAATCTCCCAAAGTCTTGCCACGGTGAATGCCTATAGGTGAAGGGATTTCTGAAAGATTTTTTGTTACATTACCTTAACATAGTGGGATGAATCACATATTTACATATTACATAATAGTAAATATATTTATCCATACATTGAATCCCAAAAATAAATTTTTAGAGATTTTAATCCATCAAGGGTTAAAGGATGGATATAAAATACACATAATCAATAGTTTATAGGATGGTTCAGAGATCAAATTTATAATGTGTTATCTGAAAATACAAATTCAATTGTTGAACAACTTCAATGGTAAGCTATATGACTAAATTCAAATGTTATATGTTACACCAGTTTTGTAATCAATGGTTATACATTCTATACAAAAGAACATGAATACTTTGGTATGATGAAAAAAAGTGATGTTACTCTTATGGATGAAGTGATGCACATATCTTGTTCCAAGTATAGAAATCCAATTTATGAAAATATGTCATATTTTGGCATAATCAAATAGATATACAAGTTTTATTATACAACATTTAAGGTGACTCTTTTCCTTGTAAATGGGTTGGCAATATCAATGGAGTGAAATTTGATGAAATTGAATTTTTAGAGGTGAATTTTAGTGTGGAAGGGGAAGAAGATGATTTGTTCATAATGGAATCACAAGAAGTGCAAGTATTTTATGTCTCTGATCCAACAAACAAGAATTGGTCAATTTTTCTATTGGCGACTAAAACAAATGTTGATTAGGATGAAAATTAAATCAAGGATGGCCCTTTCATTGGAAAATCACACTATGTTAATGTTGGTCCCAATGTCGAAAATGTCTTGTAAGTTATACGGGACCAAAAATAGGGGATTTGGAATCTTGATAGAGGAACCAAAATTCTGGACACCTTTAAAAAACAAAGAGGGTTCAATGGGAAGGAAAATGTATTTTTTAATATATTATGTTTTTTCTCATTATATTATATGTTCTCTACTGCATTAACATAATATAAATTAATTGTTTGACTACACATGCAGATAATTTCTTTTTCACATGAGTTAATAACAAACTATAATGAAGGCAACCCTTTGGAAATATATAAAGGTAATGCTATGAAATACTTCCTCTATTTTACTAAAAAATTATATAATGAAATTTTGATTTAATTTTCATTTTTCCTTATAGAGTTTATTTGTTTTGGAATATTTCTATCCATGTGTCATACCTTTTAAGGAAGAGACAAGATGTTGTATCTGCTCAATCATAGAGGTAATCTTGATGTTTACAAAGAAAAATCATTGTCCATGGAATTAATATATTGTTTCATATTTATGTTTACTTTATTTCTTTTTAGTATTACTCACATAATAATTTTTCTCTTATATATGTGGATTATTATTTTTTGAGTTGGGGTGCTCTGTCCAACATTCATGTTTCTTCTAACTCAAAAAATTTTCACCCCTACAGTGTTGCATTTATCAATTTTTTTCACGTTCTCTACACTGCCTTTGTATGAAGAAAAATGATTCTTCCTCTACTCAATTATAAAGTTAATATTGATATTTGTATAGTAAAATAATTTTCCATATAGTTAATGTATTGTTTCATATTTATTTCTAATTTATTTCTTTTTAGTATTACTCATATAATAATTGTTTTCTTATATAGATAGATTCTTTTTTTTGAGTTTGGGTTCTCTATCTAACTTTCAGGATTCTTGTCCCTTAATAACTTTTCACCCCTACAGTGGTGCATTTATCACTTTCTTTCAAGTTACCTCCATTGCCTTTGTAGGAAGAGAAGTGAAACTACCTCTCCTCAATTATAGAGATAATATTGATGTTTGTAAAATAAAATCATGGTCTATATAATTAATTTATTATTTCATATTTATGTTTAATTTATTTCTTTTCAGTATTACTCACATAATAATTTTTTTCTTATACAAGTGGATTCTTTTATTTGGGCTGGGGTGATTTGTGCATCTTTCATGCCTTTCTGCACCAAAACTTCCATATACTTCTTCTCCCTCAAAACATTTCACCCCTACAATATTGGAATTTATCACTTTCCTTCAAATTCCCTCCACTCCTGAATCACAAAGGTAATCTTGATATATACATAGTAAAATTACTATCCATAGAATTAATTTATTATTTCATATTTATGTTTAATTTATTTATTTTTAGTATTACTCCTAATAATTGTTTTCTTATACAAGTGGATTCTTTTTTTCGATTTTATGTGGTTTGTTCGACGCTTCTCATGCAGTGTTGGCAGTTCGACAAAGAAAGTCAATGGAAATCATGGTAACATTGATATTTAGGATTTTTTTTGAGACATTGGGACATATAGGAATCAGCCACGCCTCAATCCAACACACAATGTGACTGGTATGACTCCAAGTACTTATTTCTATTTAAAATTGACATTAATTTTAGTAAAGGGGATAACTGACTCAATGTTTTCATTATCAGTTTAAAATTGACATTTGACTTTATGTTTTACTCACTGAAAACCAAGAACATGTGCTTGTATTTTCTTGATAATTTAGGGAATTGATTAATAAATCATTTGTAACATATAAGAATTGGTCTCACATCAAACTGATACATGATGTGATCTATATGAGTCAAAGTGTGTGATTCAAGTTTAAAATGAAATTTGAGTAAAAACGAAAAGTCACATACTCAAAATTGATAAAACAAATTTTGATGGTTTTGATACATTAGGAAAACAGTCCATACGTGGTTTGGAATGTGTAAGAATCAGATGCACCTCAGTTTGTTGCACGGTGTCACTGGTATGACTCTAAGCACGTATTTATTTAAAATTGACATCAATTTTAGTAAAAAAGCTTACCTACTAAAAAATGAAAAACACATTAAGATTGTTTTGATACTTTATAAAAATGATCCATAAGTAATTTTTGATGTGTATGAATCATCTGAACCTCAATCTGATGCACTGTGTAACCGGTAGGACTCCAAGTGTGTCTTTTTATTTAAAATTCATATAAATTTTAGTAAAATTAACACTTTATGTTAATTTATTTCTTCATATTATTACTCAAATAATAATTTCTTTCTTATATAGGTGTGTTATTTTTCTTGAGTAGGGGTGGTTTTTTTGGAAATAGCATGAATCAGGTCAGGATTAAAAGATAAAGAAACATTGATGTCTTTTAATGTATGTAATAATTTGTATTTATGTAATTGTATGAACCAATGTTTAAAATGTCTATATTATAGTGTTTTTTTATTGTTTTTGTGTTGTAAATTTAATTTCATTTAAATCCTATATTGGGACTTATTTTGCTTAATATCTAGTGTGTTTCTGGTTCTGCGGTGTACTGTTACAGCACACTGTAGTGTTCTACTATAGCAGATTTGTAGTATGGACCTTTTTCAGTGCTCATAGAAGTGCTGATAAAGGTGTATTTTTTTAGTGCTAAAAAATTGCTGATAAAATGTCCTTTGTCAATGCTTCAATTAGCATTGATAAATGACCCTTTATCAGTACTTTTATAACCACTAATAATGGTATCATTTATCAACATTTTTTAAGCACCGATAAAGGACCCATTTATCAATTATTTTTTAGTGATGATAAAAGACCATGTCTTTTAACATCACTCATTTAGTTAGTTCTTTTCTAGCACTGATAAAGGCCATTTCTAGTGCTTTTAAAGGCCGGTTTTGTGGTAGTGAACTGAAACTTATGATGTGTTCTCAACCTATACACCTCATCCACTGGTACTTCTAGTACCATCTGCTTCTCAATAGATGGTGGTAAGACTGCTGCACCACCTAGAGGTAATACCTCTTAAGGAGGTCCCTACATCAATGACACATCACTCAGGGGATCATCCTCATGATCTTGCTATGGAAAACTAGCTGGAAAATGTCATGGAGGCATCCTATGAAGTAGAAAATATGTATCACAGTCAATGATTATATCTATATAACTGAATCAATAATGGAATGCAATCCAAAACCCATTCCTATATAATTAATGAACCAATTGTTTTCATACATATAGTGTGTGTATGTATCTAGTTGACAAGTAGGGAGTCAGAGTCCTTGTGAATGGATGCATCAGTCACCACACCAACACTGGAGTCTCTATCCTGAGAGAAAAACTGAAAACACTTAATATGATTTCCCCAAACCAATCTCACCAACTCTAGTCCTAAGGTAGAACCAACTCCTCTAATACCACTTAGTCATGACTCAGCCCAATAGGACCTGAACTGAAATTATCCCAAACCTACTTCTAATAGGATAGGGGCTAGCGACTAGAACTGAGTAGGCATATCAGACACATAGGATTTATTAGAATAATGTACCCACACACATACACACATCTCCATGCCCATACAATGATGAAATGTAAAAAAACCAAAAACCATTCATATATACATCTAAAAATCCCAGCATCAGAGTATGGAAATAAGTACTGGAAAGAAAGGGGCCAAATACAATCCCTCCAAATGAAACTAAAAACAAATCTTACCTATGAAGTCGGTAAGGATTATTTTAAATGTAACCACTAGAACACACCTTGGTCTGTTTGGATCACTAATCTTCTCCTGGTCTTGGTTTCTCTAGGACTCTATCAAAATTTTGTTCGTATGCATAAAACACAACACATGCGGGAAAATACCATAAATGGGTGAGTATAATAATACCCTGTAAGACACCTCAAAATCACTAAGTATATATAATGAAGAATAATAGTTAGCTCATCATAGGTATATGTTAATGGAATATATAACAAAAACATCCAGATATACTCACAATAGAAACATGGTCTCAAGGTAAGATCACAACCATAAATCAAGTCTTGGATTACTACTCGAAGGTTCTATATAACACTCATCTAGGAGGACACACTCCCTGAGTTGGATAGAACTGGTGGAGTCCATTTTAGATTTCATGATTGTCGAGTTTCACCATAAGAAGTACTTGCTATTTTTTTGAAGATGATGAAAACCATATGGGGATCAAACCCAAGGACATGGGGTATACCAATAACCCAATATAGATTAACCCACTAATTAGGGTATTGAAGCCCACTTAGTTTTGATCATGATGATAACAATAACTCCACCTAGGGAAATGATGATTTTAAAGGATCTCACTCGGATCCTTGTGAATGGATTCCAACAACTCTATTTGAGACTGATGTTTTTCAGAGTGGATAACCATCCTATACATTGGATGTTATTCCATAAAAACCCTTAGGGAAAATATCAATGGAACATATCCTAATGAAAATTGTCTATGATGATGAGGACAAGGGCTCCAATCCATCTTTGAATAAGTACATGGTGTGTACTCTAAGTGAACAGAGTGTCCCTTTCTCTTTGGGTTCTACCCATGTATCATATATCATTACCATGTCTATGTCTAATTACATGGTGTGTTCATTCCCATATAATACTAATCATGTTTGTGTCCATGTCCAGCTATCTATTCTCATATACGGCCAACCATTTTTATGTTCATGTACCTCCTCAAGTACATGCCAAGATAACAGGTAAGGGTCAAAAGTCATATGATAGGGGACAAACACTCTGATATTCTTAACTCTACATGAAACAGTAGCTCCATAGTCAGGGATCTATACATGGTGTGTGTTCATGTGTTACACATCATGTAGTACATAATTTCACATAACCCATAGGTTCTTCATGCGAATACCTCTTTCACAACTTCTTCCATAGTTTTCTCTATGATTATTACTAAAAAATGTGGATCTAAGTCAACCTCTCTTGACCGGCAAAAAAGATATAACATTCAACCATCCAAATCATTTACTAAACCTTCATCATCAGTTCATTTCACCATCGCACACCAAAACCACAACTTGGGATCCCAGAATATTATCCTGGTCCACTGTCGTCTCCATAATAGCTAGATATCATCATCTAACTAAACCTAGATATGTGATATCAATTCGTTATGCTAAGAAATGGGTGCACTATGGTTTCTTTCTGGGTATTCATCGAACCCTAGGCTAAAGGAATTTATCATAATGAATGAAGAACGAGGGCATAAATGCACAAAACAAAAATGTCAGGAATGGACCTTATCCAATGTTTTTTGGCCTCGATTCATTAGTTTTATAATGATTAACGAAGAGATATACCACAATTAACAAGAAAATACCTAATATTGGATAATATTTTTCCCATACGCACAATGCACATGATCCATGAATCAAATTTTTAGTCAATTGATTCACATTCGTCATAGGAATAAATTAATGAGAATAGATCCAAATAAAATAATGTCATGTTTTGAGATGGATCAATCACTAATGAAGAATGAATCTACGTTGTGTTCGTTGGTGAGATCCTTGATTCCTGTTGCACACTGATCGATGGTCCAAGATCCGGTCTAGCATCGTTCACAAAGAAGGATCTCCTCCAATGGTCCACAAGGTCTCCAATGTTAAGAGTTCAACCCTAATATCTCCTCATAACCATGTATTTATAAAGTATTTCAAGTATCTATGTCAAAAAAAATAAAATAAATAATTTTATTTATTTATTTTATTAATTTCCCATGACAACACTTTATAAAAACGTCTGAAACTGACAAATATTATGTTGAATCTAGTGTATAACCCATTCTATAAACTCAAAAAAATACCTCATATTTACAATCTAAGTTCTTGTTTGTAATTAAATCCACTTTTTTAGGAGAACTGTGTGTGCATTAATTTAATAAATTTAATATATTTCAAAAATTAAATTCTGGTTCACTGGGCCTTGGTATCTTATGTCGTCTTAGTTCCTAACTCTGAAAATAGTACATAATATATTCTAAAGTAATACAAGGTAAAATAATAGTTATTAAAATTTAAGTTTTAATAATATTATTGAATAAAAATATGTGTCCTGTTTTATTGTTTTACTAGAATGAAAATCTTACTATAGTTGAAGCTTGGGTGTTAGATCAAAGGCCTTTATGAATGTTTCATAAAGATGTTAAAAGTGATGATGCTGAGCTGGAATTTTTATGTTTCAAATATCATGGAGACAAATAATGATACTCATTGAGTTTTAATAAATTTTAAAAAGGGTCGAGTCACTAAATTTATTCATATATGTTCAAGAATATTCTATAATTGTTGATAAGAATTCAGTGATTTTTTTAGGGGGAGTATTGAATTTAAATTTTTTATTGAGTGGGAAAATAAATATCGGATCCCACATTTTCTCCTATGATCACACTTATATAAAGAGTTGTATGAATGAATATTATTAACACTATTCATGTGTGAAGAAGAAAGGAAAGTAATATAGAAGAGGGAAATCAATTAGATGGAATTTATGGAGAAATATCGGACCAACATATATTGGATATAGATTTATTATCAATTGTTATTAGTCATATGATGTGTAGAAATAATCATATGTAAAGGTTCTAAGAGGTCGCAGTCGAATAGTTGGAAGATGCATCAGTCAGACATCATATAGAATTTCTTGATTAGTGGGACCAGATTAACTGTATATAGTGGCTATCCGAATAATATTGGGTCAGAGGTCTTCACTCTACATAAAGGCATCAGGCGGTGTTTTTGGATGAACCCATCAGTGGATTTTTCTAGATGAATCCGTAAGATAGAGGTTTTATGATGAACTACATGAAGAAGTTCCTACATGCTAGTGGGTAAGAATGTGTAGAAGAAGTTTTTGCAAGAGGTGAAAATGTAAATAAGTACAAGCAGCATAATAATAACATTCTGAGCCTATCGGTGTATTTTTTTATATGTTTTTACAAAAAATATTTTTTATATCTTATCTATGTGGATATCACATGCAATTTTTTTTGATTATAATGTAATGACAGTTTAAGGATATTCTCTTCTTATGGTAACCACATAAAAATGATATTTTTTCTTGTGGATTTTGTGGTATTGTATTATTTACAAACCATACCAAGGACTAGCTACTCTTGTTGAGAAATGAACCTTGTAAATTCTAATATTCCTATAGTTGTGTTTGGGTGATTGTTTTTTAGTAAAGTAAAATCACCTTAATAGGAGGAAAATTATGTTTCTTAATAAATAACATCATAAAAAGAAATATCACTTATTCACCCATACTCTCAACTATCACATTGGTACTTTAATTTCATAAACATTCCACCTCAGAGATGCTTGATGGGGCCACTTAGAGAAGAAATTCTGAATGCACCCACAAGGGAGGATGCACTAGTTCCGCCATGGGCTATGCCAAAGGATACAACTAACCAGGATCCACACTTGTTTTGGTGGTTCATGTAGAAAACCCTCCCTAACTTGGAGTTTTCTAGACTGCACCTGCTCCGAGTATAGGGGTGTAGAGGGTGATGGTTGATTATGCCCAATATTTACATCTCCAGCATCTACCATCCTTTTAGGACACTGGAGATCCTTAGGATATTGAGGAATATATTGGTATTATCGAGGTAGTATTTGATATTGTATATACTTCTAGGTAATGGAGAGTAAAACTTGTTGCCTTTATGCTTTAGGGACCTTCTAGGAGATAGTGATGTGTTATGGGATAGAAAGTCAAGTGTGAGGGTCTTACTTGGGAGTCCTTTAATAAGATATTATTCAAGGAGTTATTTTTTAACATGCTAAATTTTGAATGATCATATGATATATTGACCCAATATCACCAAAAACTCAATTATTTATAAATTTTGGATTCTTTGACCCTTGAATAGGGTAGTGATATATTTGAAAGTTAAAGGGTGTTCTCAAAAGTTCCATTTTCTTCACTTATAAAAGGGGAAACTTACACCACCTCATGACACACCCATTACTTAGAATTGCTTAATTTAAATATTCCATTTTTATTTTACTATATTACTATCTATATTTTATAGGCCTCTGATCTCAATTATTAATCTTAAACCCTTTATTTACAAGTATAATTTTAAGAGAGATTCCATGGTACCCAAGTGATTATTACATACTCCTTACCATTTATTCTTAATATTTCTCTTGAAAACATACCCTAACCATGGAAATATGATAATATTAGTATAATTATTATACTGATGTGTTATTATATTAATGTAAAACTTTTATTTATGAATTTCAATCCACTTAAAAAAACAAAAGAATGTTAATCATGCGTTATACGGACTACCACCTCCATGAAGCAATGATTTTTCATATTAATTTCCTTTTTTTTCCAAAAAAATAAAATATGATTAAAAAAACATCAAAATAATAAAATTATTCTTCTATTATAATTATATTATACATTTTCTTAACCATACTCACCCATCGAGATATAACATGTTCATGTTTGGGTTAGTTTGATCACCCACTTGAATAATTATATAAAACTCTATCATAGATGACTATGATAACTTAAATATTAATATTATTTAAAGTTAATTAAAAATTAATTAGTTTTTATTTTTTTATTTAATGGTTATATTAATTGTTTAACTTGTTATTAAAATATCATCCTTGATCTCTAAAACTACAAAACAATCTGACACTAATTCAATTTTCATGAAAACATAAGAGAACGCTATATAATAAATAAATAACATATGATAAAAAATATTACAAATTAAATTAAATATATAATAATATGGTTCTAAATAATTTATCTAATAAAAATAATTTTTTCAGGTATTTGAGGGCATGCGCAGAACAAATCTGGAACATGGTAAGGGTTTTCGTCTCAAATTCTTCTTTTTGCGATATGTTTGTTATTATATACCTAATTTTATTTATGTGGTGTATATACTACCAACATGAGGTATCTTATCATGAATTAAAATTTACTTATTTTATTTTATGTTTAATTTCAATCCCACCCTTTCAAGGGATTTTGGTTAAAATGTTACCCAAGCTACAAGCGTTCTTTGTCCGAAACAATAATTACTTGAGACATGTTTATGTTATGCATCATGTTTTCCTCTAAATGGTGAATTCACTACCAATGGATGTATTTTTATCATATATATTTTTATTCATGTGAAATATTAATCCAAATAAGTTCCTTTTCATCAAATGGATTTTACAAAATTTGTACCCCAGTAGTAAAGCTTTTTAGTAACTCAATTTTTATTCATTGAGTTATGATCATCCTCTTGGACTTAATATTTTGGTACATTATACCAATTTATTATATTATGTGGTATTATATTTATTTTTATGTATTTAAATTTCTACAATATATTACATTGTTTCTTAATACTTTTTACTTCAAGTATTATGTTTCTTTTAAGGGATATTGATCATTATTTCATGGGTATAGGTAATCCTTTATGTTAATTGAGGTAATATTGAATATTTTATGCATTAGTATAACAGAACTTCAATGAATGTACTAGGAATAAATATAAGTATATTATAATATACTAAAGTTTTTGTATGTTATTGATTATATTGTATTCCTATAAATTACATCCCTGTATAGAAAATACAAGTTTGTTAAGCATCTAGAATACATGTGCCTAGGTTTAATAGCCCGAAAAAGTGTGAATTGGGTATTAACTCAGTCATCACCTAGTGCATGGAAAAAGAGGCTTAATAACCCTTCAAGTTTGACACTTCTGAGGGATATGCTTTGGTTAATAACATTCTATTTATAAACCTTTACTAAGGATTTAAGAATAATGTCAAATTATTAGTTTAACAAACCTGACTAAAAAATGACCATGTATAACCAATGATTAAACAAAGAGAGTCATAGGATGATATGAATGTATCATATGTTAAAAAAATGGTATCATAAGGAAATGCATATTCATAATGATGTTTTCATATTCATATTTTGGATATTATCACAACCATTTTAGTTTTATTATTGTGTTTATAAAGGATCACAAAAATGGATTTGAGAAATGTTTGTGTCCCAAAACCACTATGCATTATAACATAAAAATAAATCATCCGTAAATGGTTGATAATTTGAGTATATGCTTGTTATGATGGAAAAATGAATGAGTTTCCTAGCCTTACATAATGTAGTGAGGTTTATATCTAAATAGAAATTAAATCTTGAAAATATTATCTATTTTCATTAGTGATTGGTATTTATCAAATATATTCTTGTATATTTTAAAAGTTATGATACTTATGAGAAACACATAAGTATTATTCTTCATTAATTTTTCTTTAAAGGTTTTTAAACATATATTAAATTGTATCAATAACCTTGAAATTTGATTTTATGAAAGGGTTATATTTTTGGAGATGATTATTAATGAACATGTGATTATGTTATGGATAACTCCTAGGTTTAAAATAAGCTTGATAATGAGGTAATAAAGGGTTTATTAGTTTTTAGAAAAATGATTTAGGTATTATTAATAGCCTTTAATTGATTATTTATTTAATAAAAAATTGATCCATGATAATTTTGGTGAAGTTTATCACATTTTTGGTATTATGATATATATTGACTAGTGTATAACCTCATAAACTAGTGTTTAATAGAATTTAAGGGTTAAAGATAGTGTTGATTTCATGTAGAATATATGGTTACATTGTGGTTTAATGTATTAGAGATTCATATGGTTTTGGAAAAGGTATATTTTAGAGAATGTATGATTATGGTATACATACTAGAGTATATGATTGTATGAGAGATTAATATTTTTTCAAAAATGATAAGTAACTTAATATATACTTAGAGAGTAATATAGATGTCATATTATAGGTTATATCCGAAATGATGAATATGTTAAGAATACCCTCAACTAATTTCTTCAATGAGTAATAATTAACATTATGAGGATTCAATTTATTCAGAGGGGATAATGTAACACCCTGAGATTTTAATATATAACTCCCTTTAAATTAGTCAAATTTGTTCAATAGATTACTTAACATGCAACACTGTACTTAAATTAGACCATTATTTTTTTGTAATAATTTGAGCATGAGTTGGTAACCCAATCCACACCTCGAAAATTTATTGAAAAAATAAAGGTAAAAATTGTATGCATGAGGTGTAGTGTGCTTTCACCAACAAGAGACTTAAATATTACACTTGAAAAGGATAAAAATGAATCATATTAAAAACTATTATTGAATCAAAAAAAGGAAAATGTCATGTCTTCTTGAAGAAACTATATGAATTCTAACTATATATATATAATTGAGAGCTCAAGTTCTTAGAATGGCATAGACAGTCTTAAATGATCCCTTGATGTTAAGTACTGCCCATTCAACCTACCATAATGATCAACAGAATTCCTAGAAAAGAAACACGAAAACTTTTGTTTCAAAGATTTGTTCCTCAACAGCCCTTGGGAATCCATCACTTTATTCAATTATTAGTCATGATCATTAACACTTGAGAAGTGACAGTAGACCAAAACCAATGATCACTTGATAAAAAAATCACCAGCAACATAATATCATCCATAATAATTTTCCAAGACAAAAGGTCGACTGGATGAATGAAACCATGATATTTTGTAAATGAGACAATAGAAGACAATGAGAACTCTTTAGGAAAACAAGTAATGATATTCATGTGCATGTACGGTGTTCCAATAGGGATTAATTCCTTCCCAAAATAATCCATTATGATACAGACCGCATAGAAAAATGAACCAGAAGAATGGAACATACATTAGTGCTCATTTAATCATATTAAAAGCAATGATCAAACATCTCAACTAAATATAAAATCTTTCCTAGAGAAATAAAGTATTGAAACCCAAAAAAAATTCAAGGATTAATAACCACAATTGCAAGAACCATACCTATAACAGTCTCATCACAAGCATTAGAAGCAACAAAAATCCAATAATCTTATCTATCATAAGATCTAAACAAGAACTATGTCAGCCTCCAAACCCATCATTCCAAAGGAGAAATCACACTTGAACATCACCGTAATGCAATTTCACCAATTTAAACTACCTAGAGAAAAACTGAAAAAGCCTAAAAAAATATTGAAATTAGAGTATCCTAAAAAAATACCAATGAAGAAAGAATATAGGTCATTACCATGGGATGTCCCTGTAATAAAAATCGTGATTTTTTTAATCATCAAACATGTTAGTGAAAATATGTTCTCTAATTTTGAGGTCGGTTTCTGTAGAAATTTACCCATATTTTTATTTTTATATAAAAATAGCATATTTCTCCACCAACCAAGAAATGAATATTTCATTCCCCATGTCATATTAAATTAAATATGAACCCTTAGAGAAAGATCTATATCTTCATCAAAAATAAAACTTTTTTAATAATCTTAACCATAGTGTAGACTCACCGGATTTTGGGAGGGAACCATTTTTTCATTATTAACAGCCTCTAAAGATCTAGTAAATATTTTTCTCTCAAGGTTAGAGTAATCACTATGTTTCTGAGTTTTATTGTGGTTAGGAGTGATGAAGCCATCTGAATCAACCATTGGATTTTTAACTTTCCTAGAGTTCAACTTCCAGAAATTATATTCAATCTTGAAAGTTTTGTCCTAAGAATCATGCAGTGATTCATCAAAAACACAGATTTTATCAAGATCCTCCTCCTTCATGGTTTGTACATCTCCTGGTGTCTGAGGGTCAAGAAAATTATTCTTGTTAGAATTTTATTTGTATTCATTGATAGGTATATATTTATTAATATCATCCACAAAATAATAAAAGAAATTAGGATAGATATGAGTCATGGAAGGTCCTTATAGATACTTATTAACATTATTATTAACAAGATCCCTAGTTGGTTCAGAAGAAGTAGTAACCACCCCCTTATGATTTTCTTTTACTACCCAAATTGAGCTATGTTGAGTCAGTGGGAGAGAAGGAGAAGGCCAAATTTCACATCCTATATTGGAATGACCAATTTTGAAACATTTACTGCAATAATATGGAGGGTTTTCGAAGACACCCTCTTGAAAAAATCTAAATTCTCTATTTTGAATCCATGTCTCAGAAGGCAGAGGTTGGGATATTTTCAGCTCTGCAAAAATTCTAGCAATGGAAGGCCTATACATGTTCTTAGTAGAAGATTCTAATTTAAATAGTTGTGCAACTAAACAACCAATCAAAAATAGGGACTTTATTATAAATAAATGAAGTAGTAATCCATATAATCCCAACTAGAAAGGGGCATTGGTAGGTTCATAATTAGTGTAAAATTTTGGGGACCACTTCAAAAATTTCATGGGGAAATAGCCAAAGGAAAATGATACTCTTGTCCATAGTTGGTAATATTCATTATCAGAGGAGAATAAAAACCACATGTGAAGAGTTCATTAAACCCATATTAAATAAATCAAATCCAATAGCTTTAATATTTTTTTGAGTAAATGTGAGTGAGGGTCTATGCTTGAAAAAATATCCAACAAGGAAAAGGCGCAGATCAGGAGAGAGGAGAAGTACCTATTCCTTAAAGAAAGGGATATCTATGAAGCCCTTTGGTATATATATGTTTGACTCTATGTGAATAAAATATTTTAAACCTTTATTCACAATAACAACATCCATGAAGGATCGAGATTCCGTATTAGGGTTTCTTCAATGATCGTCTACGGACATGATCTCTATCACCCTAATGGTCAACCATGAAAAAAACTAAGTGCGAATGAGTAGGAGTAACTATTTATTGATATATATATATAAACACATATATATATATAATAAATCCTACTTTTATATAAATTAAATTCAATTAGTTTACCTAAAATGGCTTATAAGATCATTTATTGTTTAGAAAAGTAGTTTTTTTAAAATATTTTTTATGTGATATGAATTTATATTTCAAGAAACATATGATCAATTCTGATCAATTATGTTTGATATTAATAATTTTCTAACACTAATTTAATTATTAAATGATAATAAATAATAAAAATAATAGTTAATATTTGAAAATGTCATTTTCCAATAAAAACAGCTTTTCATTATATTTTGTGATTTTGTTCAAAAATTGAATTTATAAATCATAGAATTTTAAATTGAAAATAATAAAATAATTTTTTGATTTATAATAAAAAATTATCTTTAGATGAATTTTCCGTATTTTTCTGAAATAATTGGTTTTTAGGTGAATAATAAAAAAATACTAATTTTACTAAAAACTATCCCTTTTATGACATTATCATAACAAAATAATGAAATAAATGTTTTTGTAAATATTTTATATAATATATAGATATTTATTTATTTATTTATAACTAATGAAATCATTTAAAATTAATATTTTTTTAAAACCCATTTATTTATTTTTGAAATCATAAATAATATTTTAATCAAAAAACTGTTTTTATTCACTTATAATAAATATTACATTTCATCAATTGAAGAAATTAAATATAAAAAAATGGATTTATTATCATATATCAACATTATCATATAATTTAAAATTTTCAATTTCAATTTTGGGCATAAAATTATTATTACTAAGATTAAAGCTAATGACCATAATAATGGAAAACTGATATTTTCAAAAAAATTGTTTTATTAATAGTTTATAATATTTATCTAGTAAAATAAATTAATATATTTTAAATGATGACTATACTATTATTTTTAAACACATATATACTATTATTAACACACAATTAATTGGTATCCAATCCTAAATAATATTAAGAATAAATAATGGTTAAAGAACTATTTTTCTACAAGAAATTCATTTTCCTATATATAAAATATTTTAATTTAAAATTTAACATTATATTATTTATAAATTTAATTATATTAAAGTTAGATTAAAATTAGGTTCATTAAACCCAAATTTTTTAGGATAATTTATTTTATACTTTCAATAAAACATAAATTTCTTAGTTAAAAACTAGTTACCAAAGTAAAAACAAAACAAATAGGTAAAAGTAAAAAACCTAAGAAAAAATGACTTACAACATATTTAAAACATGTTTGGAAATAATTGAGAAATAATTTTTGAGGATTTATAGACCCAATATTACCCTACACTATATTATTTATAACTTTGGAGTCTTTTACCCTTGAATAGTGCAATGATATCATTGAACGTTAAATGGTGTTCTCAAAAGTGCCATATTCTTCACTTATAAAAGGGGACACTTCCGCCCCTTAATGACACACCCATTACTTATAATTAATTTATAAAAAATTGAAATTTTTATCCTCCTATAGTCCTATATCAATTTTATAATCCTATAGTCTCAATTATTTATCTTAAGCCCTTCAGTCCCAAGGATACTTTCAAGAGAAATTGTATAGAACCAAAGTGAGTATTATCTACTCCATGCCATTTTTATAAATATTTCTCTCCCAAAACTACCCTAACCATGGAAATATTATAACATCAGTATAATTTTTATACTTATTTTTTATTATATTAATGTTAAAACCTTTATTTATTCATTTCCATACACTTAGAAAAACAAAAGAACATTAATTGTGTGTTGTACAGAATACCACCTCCTCGAAGTAACATTTTTTCATTTTTCATATTAATTTTATTTAATTATCAAAACCAAATAAAATGTGATTATAAAACATAAAATTATCTAAATAATATTATTATTCTTATTTTATAACTATATTATACACTTTATTAGTTATATTAACCCATTGAGATATAGTGTGTTCATGTTTGGGTCAATTTGACCACCTACTTGAATAATGATATAAAACTCTATCATGGATGAATATGGGACATTAAATACTAATATTATTATAATTTAATAATTAATTTATTATTGGTTTTTTATGTAATTTTTATATTATGTACATGACATATTATTAAAATATCATCTTTGTTCTCTAAAATCACCAAAATAACCCAACTCCAATTCATTTTGCACAAAAACATAAGTGAAAAATATATAATAAATAAATATAATATGATAATACATGTTACATTTTAAATTAAATATATAATAATATTTTTTCTAATAAGTTTTTAAATAAACTTAATTTTATTATTCTAGGAGTTAAGTGCATTCACAAGATGAGTCTGGAATAAGGTAAGGGTTTTTGTCTCAAATTACTCTCATTGAGACATGTTTGGAATCATGCACCTAATTTAATTTATGTGGTGTATATAATAATTATTATAGATATCATATCATGAATAGTCTTTTAATCGTGTAATTTTAAGTCCAATTACAATCCCACTCTTTAAATGGGTTTTTATTAAAATGTTACTCACATTGCATGGGTTCTTTGTTACAAACATTAATTCCTTGGGACATGTTTATGTGATACACCATGATTTACTTTGAATGAAATATTAACTTAAAAAGGATTTATCTTTATCATATATTTTTTTATTCATGATAAATTCTAATACAAATCCTTTATTTTTCATCAAATGGAATTTACTCAATTGTTACCTCAGTTGTAAGGCTTTTTGGTAACTCAATTTTCATTCACTAAGTTATGATCATCCTATTAGACTTAAAATTTGGGTATATTATAATAATTGATTGTATTTTTTTTATATTTTTTATATTAATTTAAATTAACCCTATATAATATACCTTTTTAAAATATTTTTTACTTCAAAGAGTATGTTTCTCGTAAGGAATGTTGATAACTCAAGTCTCTTTTCCTTGAGTTATTTTGATTAGTATTGAACTTATTTTTTCCATGCTTGGGTTATCCCACCCTAATATTTTATTATATGTTATTTTATAATCTAATTTTGAAAAATTATGTTTTAATACAAATAATTTTTCATTACTCATTTTAAAATGTTGGTTTTCAACAAAGCTAATTTCAATGTATGAAAAAGGTTTCATTCATAATAAAATGTTTTATCTTTGGATCTATATTTCCTATAGAAATTTTTATCTTCTTTTCAGGGAACTATTATTGAATATTATTTTTGAAAGTAAAATCTTTAAAAAAATCACTTCATGTTTTAAAAATTTACATTTAAAAGTGACATACAAGTTTGTATTTTATGTTAATTTTAAATTTTTTTTATAAAATCCATTTTATGTTTTCAGATCCATTTTCATTTTCAGATTCAAAATAAGTTTCACACATGGGA
Source organism: Viscum album (assembly GCA_963277665.1). Classification (NCBI taxonomy): domain Eukaryota; kingdom Viridiplantae; phylum Streptophyta; class Magnoliopsida; order Santalales; family Viscaceae; genus Viscum; species Viscum album. The sequence goes on from OY728125.1 coordinate 1,132,393, forward strand.
TTTATGTTTGATGATTTATTATATAATAAAAATAAATGTGTTTTAATTTTGTGGAATAAACTCACGATACCATACAATCCAATTCATGATCCCTTCTTGGGTGGAATCATTAAAGAATTATTTTTCAAGGATTTATACATCTATGTCAACATCATTCTATGTTTCCTTTATTACATTAAGGTTATATTCTTTTGAAACCTTCCACCTTCTTCCTCTATAGGGATTATAATAATTTTATTCCATCATTGACTTAAATGTATACCACTACTTCGTACAGTTTTATCTTGAGGGATGCTTACATAACAAATATATTTCATTTTTTGATTCTGGATGTTTCTGACGCTTTTGTCAGGGCGCAGACATCCTTCTGCTTGAGTGCGACAGGCGCAACTTTTTTGTTAACCCTACATTCTTTCTTTCCAAAGGTGGGAGGGATCTATTCCTTGTTCAGATACATTTTCTCCTTGATCGAAATTGGATGATGGGATGTCGGTTCTTCCTTCCGTGGATTCCTCCTCGGAACTCGTCACCTAGTCCGGGTCTCCCTCATAGATTTAATATGTTGTTCGTGAATCTCTTCCCAGCGCCATATCTTTATGGACACCAGTTAATTACGCTGCTTCTGTCAGGACATTCCAAGGGGTCCGGTCAAGGCAGCAACCTTCGGTTAGGGGAGTAGTCACGCTGGGCATCACTGGCGTGTCTAGACGCTAGGGATTTGTGTGTCTCCTTTATATACCTTATTATAGGGCTTCTCGAGGCTACGAAAGACTAAGTCATCCCACATAAAACACGTGGAATTGTATGCCATTGGAATATATCTGAGGTTTTCCACAGCTTCCCATGTTTAACATAGGGTATGTCGCGGGTTTAACGTCCAGTGGGGATGAATCAGACTGATCAGAACACTGATTAGAGTGGATCAGATTGAGGAACCCCCTAGAGGGAACATCAATATTGGGGCCAATCACGTGGGTGGCTTCCCGAATGTTGTGGAGGGGAATGAGGTGGCATGATCTCACCGTGATGTGGCGGCCCGGATATGAATCAGGATGGATGATGGTTTTGGGCTTGAGCATCGTGAGGCTTCCTACGTACCATGTCTTGACATGGATCAAAGTCCTCATAGTTTGGGATGGGCTGTGTCAGCAAGCCAATGGGATGATGGACCAGAGGTCTGATGGGTGATGGGATTGAACCTCTTGAGGCTTCCTACGTACCATTCCTTAACATGGATCAAAGTCCTCGTAGTTCTGGAGATGGAATGATGTTTGGTGAACCGACGTGAAGGAGGTCGGAACAACCGGGTGGTGGGATTGAAACTCGTGAGGCTTCCTACATACCATGCCTTGACATGGATCAATGTCTATGTAGTTTAGGATGGGTTGCGTCAGCGAACTGACGTGAAGATGGACCGGGGGTCTAATGGGTGTTGGGCTTGAACCTCGTGGAGGCTTCCTTTGTACCATGCCTTGACATGGATCAATGTCCCCATAGTTCGAGAGAGGGTATCGGAGAACTGACATGAATAAGGACCCTGGTCCAGGTGGATGGCGGGCTTGAACCTCGTGAGACTTCCTACATACCATGCCTTAACATGGATCGAAGACCACGTAGTCCAGGTTGGTGTGGGTCTTACACTCTAGGATGCCCAAGATGGTATTAATGGGGGTTGGAGCACTGACAAAGAGATGGTCGGGGCCAATGGTTATTGGTCTTGAACCTTGTGAGACTTTCTACGTACCATGACTTGACATGGATCAAAGTCCTCGTAGTTCGGATGTATAGTTTAACGTCATGCGGGACGAGGGTGAACCGACGTGAAGGAGATCGGAACGACTGAGTGGTGGGATTGAACCTCATGAGGATTCCTACATATCATGCCTTGACATGGATCAAAGTCCCCATAGTTCGGGTGTACAGTTTAACGTCATGCAGGACGGGTGCATTTTGGGCTTACGCTCTAGGCGGCCCAAGGTGTTCGGTGAACCAACATGGTCGGAATGACCGGGTGGTGGTCTTGAACCTCGTGGAGGCTTCCTACGTACCATGTCTTGACATGGATCAAAGTCCCCATAGTTCGAGATGGGGTGTATATAGTTTAACGTCATGCGGGATGGGGGCATTTGGGGCTTATGCTCTAGGCAGCCCAAGGTGTTTGGTGAACTGACATGGTCGGAACAACCGGGTGGTGGTATTGAACCTCGTGTAGGCTTCCTACATACCATGCCTTGACATGGATCAAATTCCCTGTAGTTTGGGATGGGGTGCATACAGTTTAACTTCATGAGGGACGGGGGTGTTGTCATGGTCGATGCTTACTCTAAGCCCACACGATTCATGCTCGGTGTGAGAAATAAGAGGTGGCAAAGACCTGATGATCACGTCATGAAAGGTGCGTCTGTGGGATGTGGAGTGGGGCTTACGCGTCGAGCGGCCCAGGGAGATAGAGACTAGGACTTACTCCGAGATGGAGGCCATAATGCGACAAAGCACAGCGGGAGAGGGACTTGGGGCCGAAGAAGGGGGGAGACCCATTCTCTATCACGCCCTCCACTGGCCTTGGCACCGAGGAAGTGAGGAGGAGGAGGGGTGCTGCCTCCTATAAGAAAAGATAGGGGATTACACCAAGATGGATACCCTTCCCCATGGACAAACTCCACTCCAAGATGGAGTATATCATCCCCTATGGAGACTAGGGGGCATGGAGAATGCCCAAGGCGGGGGGACCCTACGTGTGAGGCATGAGGTTAGGTCATAGTTTAATGTCATGTGTTGAGGATGATGGTGCTTGGTAGTTTAACATCATGCAGCTCAGACGAAGTGGGTTTGCTCCACACCCCTAGGACATACATAACTGGTACCCTCTTCTCCTTGTGGTAGGGAAGGCATCGACAACGCTGTATTGAGGGGGTGTTGCAGAGCGAACCATCGAGGGGTCCACATTAGCGTGGCTATACGAAGAAGAAATAGTCATTATTATGCCTATGCGAAGAAGCATTAGGTGAAGCAACACAATGGGTGTTATCATCCAGGGGACTTTAAAGTCACATCGTGCAAACCTGGAGGGTCGCACGAGAAAAGGCATTGCCAAGCTGAGGGGTCCATAGGCAAGGGCATTGTGGAGATCTGTTGCTCCGCATGGCAGAGAGCACTTGCGAAGGGGTGTGCTTTGCTAATTGGGGTGTCTTAGCCTTAGCATGGATAGGAGGTGAAAATGGGAGGTGCTTCATGAAGTGTAAGGGAATTCGTGGAGCACAGCTTCATGGAGCAAAGGTGCCTCGTGAAGCAAGGTGTCGGGAAGCAATGTGCTTCGTGAGGTACAGTGACCCTGCCTTAGCATGTGGATCATGTGTACATGAAGGGTGATTCGTGAAGCATAAATGCTCTGTGATGACCCAGGTCCCCTTGGGGATCCCCTTCCTTCACGAAAGCCCTTGGGATTCGCAAAAGGAATCCCTCTCAGGAGAGGGGAACAAAACGAGAAAATGGGGAGGCACTTCGCGAAGCGGAAGTACCTCGCACAACTCATGGTTCACCGAGCAAAAGAATGCTTCGCGATTCGGGAGTTGGGAAACCGAAAGGTTGAATTTTACATCTTTAGTGCTCAAGGGGAGCCCAATATTTATAGGAAAGAGGCGCCGTAGAGTAGAGCTCACGCGGCGTGAGGAGGGGCTTGGGGGCTTTGCAGCAGGTCACGAACGTCAACTGGGGTCGCAGAGCGTCCCGCCTCATTGCATCATGGTGGATTTGCGAACTTCAAATTCACTCGCAGAGTATCCCACCTCCTTTGCTTCATGGCAGCCTCATTAATGTAAAATTTGCTCACAGAGCGTCCCGACTCCTTTGCTTCACGGCGGCCTCGCAAACATCAAATTCGCTCGCGGAGCGTCCCACTTACTTTGCTTTGTGGCGAGCTCGCGAACGTCAAATGCGTTCGCAGAGCCTCCCGCCTTCTTTGCTTCGCGGCAGGCTCGTGAACATTAAATGTGTTCGCGGAGCCTCCCACCTTCTTTGCTTCACGGTGGCCTCGCAAACATCAAATTCGCTCGCAGAGTGTCCCGCATCCTTTGCTTCGTGGTGGGCTCGCGAACGCCAAATACGTTCGCGGAGCCTACCACCTTCTTTGCTTCGCAGCGGCCACGATGCTGGGGGGATTTCGCGAAGTGTCTTCACGAGGCAGTCGGTGGGGCCATCAATTTTGGCGCCAAAAATTCCCCCCCCCCTCAGACTTGGATCCGTGGAGAGATCAAGGGTCAAAGTATGAGGGAAATCGCTAAAATCCTCAGTCATTCGCAGTGCGGACTCGCGAAGAGGGCTCACAAGGTGGACATGGGACATGCGGGCCGAGTGCGCCGCGAATCTCTACACGGACTGGACACGTCGTGAAGCTCCGAAGGTTATCACCTATAAATAGGGGCCCTTCCCTCTCTTTTTTCTTTTCCCTTCTCCGTGATCTTGTCTTCTTGTGCTCTTGATTCACGAAGCTCTGCGTACTCCACGAGTGATCTCTGCGAATTGGGTCTTCGTGGTGCACAGTGAGTCCACGAATCCGCGTTTGCACTCTGTGACCCGGCTTTGAACGCCGAAAAAGCGTCCCTGCGAATAGTCTTCGCGATCGGACTTCGCGAACGCGCTCCGCGGACGAGATTCATGATCCAACTAGAAAGACATCCAAGTTCCAGATTTGAATGGCCCACCAATAAGCTTCCCCGAGGGTCCTTGCGGATGCCGCTCGGAGGGACGAAATGGAGAATAGTCTGGGGCTAGGGGAGTTAGTCCGGAGACACTCGGACCATAATTATTTGGTGGAGCTACTGTCGGAGAGCTAGAAGAACTACCCACTGTGTAAGAGGTTGCCCTTATATGGCTTCGGGCTGAGGGATGATGTATTCATCCCTGAAGTAGGTAGAGACGAGCCAACTTACTGGTTCTGGAGCACGTCGTGTCAGCACTGATGGTTTAGGGCGCCCAATGGTCACGCCTGGGAAGACTTCACGCCTGTCATCGCCGACTGACTATGCAATCATCTGAACGATGTTGACGGGAAGGTATTGCATCCAGAGATGTCCCCACCCCTATATCGAACCATCCTTAAGGCGGTGCTGGGGAACTCAAAGAAGGGGTGGTCCTAGGAATGGGACCTATGCCAGGGCGGAAACTTCACAGACGATTGGGCTTGGGCCTAATGGGAAGGCGCTTCATGCGAGGAGTTTGGAGTGGAGCTGAGAAGAGTAGGGATCTATGAGTCAGCTTGGTCTTCCTAATTCTATATCTACCAGTTGAAGTACTTAATTCCAGATCTATTGAGCCGGTGGTCACTGGAGACCAATACCTTCCACTTGCATCATGGGGAGGTTGTCATCAGCCTATAGGACGTGCATCAGATCTCGGGGGTCCTGATACTGGGGGCGATGTATGACGAATTATTTCCAGCTATGGGTGCGTGGGAGGATCCAGAGCAGATGTCGCGTCTGGAGATGTCATTGATAGAGCTCATGCCCGGGGAGGACAAGGAGACTGTGAGGGATGTCCACTTCAAGCACTAGTTCAATATGTTTTTGAACTTCCCGAAAAACAGGTCGTTCCCAACGTGGGATTTAACTTACCCAAAGGGTTCCCAGAGTAAGGAAAACTCATACTGGCAGCTATTGTAGAATATCCAGTGGAAGACCTTGGGGTCAGTGTCAACACTAAACAACAGCCAATAGTCAGGCGGGTGACATTCATCTCAGCTCTCATTTGTGGTTGGATCCTACCATTGAGGGACACAAATATGGGAGTGCGACCAAGTACTTTCGTCATGGCATCCACTTTGGCGACATCGGGGCAGGTCAACTTGGGGATCTCGATGCTAGCCAAGTTATACAAGATGTTGTGTCATATCAGTGAGGGGAAGAGGCCACATAGGGTATGTGGGCTGTTCCACCTCCTGTACGGGTGGATGGAGGTACACATCAGGGAGATCTACGAGTATCCGAACCCCATCTCACCTCTAGGGTCAAACTTCCATCCCTCGATCTTGAATGTCGTGGCGAGCTTCCCGACCAAGATGATCGCACCATCGGTTCTAAACCGGGTGTGGAGGGTGGAGGAATTCAATTTCCATCTGTTCCCGCTGCCAGCGAGGGCCTTCATGGATGATGGCCAGGGAACAGAAGAGCACTGAGCCTACCCCCTTGCCTTTCGAAGTGGGGTCTTGGTGGCCAGGGTGGACTGCGAGCGTCTCCGTGAGCCATACACCCCACACCGGTTTGCCAGGAAATTCTGGTGCATGCAGCGGCTAACCTCGCAGGTCTATCTAGGGGTGATCTAAGAGGAGCACCCATGTGTGATGAGGTATATGTGCCTCATTTTGACACAGGAAGATGAGAATATCGGGAATGTATTTCCTCCACTGACCGTCGTCCTTGGGCTGATAAAAGAATACGCCCAGAGCTGGGAAGTAGCCTATCCAGGGGAGATACTGAAGTGGCTAACTGTCCTGGTCGGTGAGGGTGAGCTTCCCTGGCCTCGGGGCTGAGGTCGGAAGGTGACGAGGGAATCCCATAGTGGCGGGGCTATTGTAGTGGTGATTCCCGCACCAGTTGAGGGGGGAGCAGCGGTAGAATATCTAGCAGCGGCAACAGAGCTAGTGGTCCCAAGAGAATAGAGTCATCCAGAGGGGCGGCCACAAAAGGGATTCCGTAGGATTTCTACTCAGGCCCCAGGAAAACGGTTGCGTCACATTGACAGGCCAGAGAATGTTGTCTTTCCGGAGGCCTGGGACATATGGGAAGTCAACCAGCAATTCCTCGTCCCATCTGAGTTATGGCAACACCTTAACTACCTTGGGATGGACTTTCTGAGAATTGGCCCTATTAGGGCTAGTTTTTCAATATCCCAGGTAGAGGTAGAGCAATACATAGCTGAGCTGGAAGACTTTATCTACTCACGAGGCACCCTACACCCGATGAAAGACAGTGTCAGGGTGCTGTTGGGTCGTACAGTTCCTCCGCAACTATCATCTGCTGACATGAGGGAGCGCTTCCCCTTGCCGGACGAATCAAACGAGTCCTCCTGGGGAGACGAGGCTGGTAGAGACAGCCCACCGGAGGAGGGTGAAGTCGGCGATCAATCCTCAAATCTTGAAGATTTTTCAGAGTCCCTCGAGGTAAAATCTCAAGTTCCTTCTTTAGATTCTGCCCTTAGGTTTCTCTGGGTTCCTTATCAACGTTTTCACTATGTAGGAGGACCTTGTGCATAGACCTCGTTCTCGCCCCTCAACAGGTGCCGACGCGGGACCTTCTAGATCCGTGGCCATGGTTACATCAACTTCCGTGTCTGGCAGGGCTGGGACAGTCAAGGCGGCTCCCCTGGAATCTCCAGACCTACCAACCATATACAGGGGGCTACGTCTCGGGGTTCCGATGACATCAGCCTAGGAGTGAGACTAGGGATTTGACCTATGTAAGTCTTCTCTACCGAATTCACAACTGCCATCCCTTGACCACGTTAACTGACATTCACGCCCCCTTATTAACATGTACATTCCTTAAATTGTCCTGGCCAACTGCGGTGAAGTTGGTCGGGGCTTCTGGTGGTGCCCTTACCAAGGGCATGCCAAGGGTCGTGGAGGTGGACATCTAGCCCGATCGGACTGCAGCCCTCTTGATCACTGGCGGGGATGCCCGGGGGACTGTGCCTAAGGTTATCGTGGTGGGATCCGATGATGAGGATCAACCAGATAGTCCCGGCTCCACCACGCCTGATCCAACGCCAGACGTGGACCCGGCTGAGGAGTTCTTGGGGGAATTCCTTACATACGAGCTAGTCAATAGCGCCGACTGGGATGAGACGGCCTCTGACGAGGAGGACTTCAAAATATTCTACCGCCGATCATGGAAGCTGATCACACGCTTCATCAATAAAACCCCCCAAGATTTATGGTTGGATGAGATGGATAGACTTCTCTTGGGGCTATGCGAACTGTGTGTTGGGGGAGTGGATGCCCAACGTCCTCACATGCTCATCTGAGATCTTATGGCAGAAAAGATTCGGGAGTATGATCATGGCCTTGGTGTGGGCTGGAAGCGGAGGAAGGTGATAAACATCAAGAGGCTCCAAAGGGATGAAGATGAGGTCCAATGGTTGCAAAATCGTGCAGACGAGTAGTTGACCTCCCTCAATGCGCAATCTGAGCTAATATCACGATTGAAGGCTCGGCTGGTGGAAGCCGAAGAGGGTATGAGGTGAGCCTCTAGGGAGATGATCGCCATCCGGGCTGACGTGGAGGGGGCCCAAATTGCGGCCAACGAATTGCGCCCTCTCACCTCTGAGGAGGAGCGAGAGCTGAACAAGTGGTATAAACTCTTGGATTCCACCAGCCAGAGGGTGGTAGAGCTGCAACATTCCCTTGATGAGGTCAATCCGTCCATGGGGGGAGGCAACCCCGGGTACTGTAATGATTACAAACCCTTAAACGTACTTTCATGATTTGATTATTTGAATGTCGTAGCATTCATAAGGTCTGTTGTTCATATTGGTTTACGTCATCCTTGTGATGTTCGTGAAGCGTCCATCGATCATTCCCTAAGCTCACGTGGGTTGAGCCCGATGAGAGAAATAAGGGATGACCACCTTATCACCCCATACAAACGTAGGAGTGCAAACCAAGCTTCGGGGATCATAGGTTTGAACAACCGGTCTGCATTTCTGGGATGAAATGGGAGAGACCTGACTGGAGAATGAAGTTATCAGAACATCCGAATTACCATTTTCCTAGCGTACTCTCATGCACGAACGGGGTAACGCCGGGGGTGCTGAAATCGTTCCGAACATATGGGAATGGGAAGTGTGAATCATGATACCCAGGATTTAGAATATTGTGGGGTGGCATGACAATAAAAAATGATTTTTGACCATATTCGAAACATAGAATTCTTATTGCATTAGCCTAGAGTGGGGATAGAAAATGAGGTTCGACCATTTACCATGTTCGAAACATGGGACCAGACTCAAAATATCACATGTTAGTCTTCTAGAACGTTGGTCCAGGACAATAGATGGGCCATGGGCCAAGCATCCATATTGTTAAGGGGTTCCTCCAAACGTGAAAGAGGATAATGGTTCGAATAAGGGGCACGCAAAGCGTGGAATGTGGAGTTAGGGTTTTTTTGAACAGAATCCAACACACTTGAAATTAAGCCACCATGGTGGAAGCATACTAGATAGTCGCATCGGTTTGATCAAGGATCATTCCTTCTTTCAGACAGAGCCTCTCTGGTGAGGGATTTGTCGCTTCCCATTATCATATTGGGGCATCCCAAACTTCTTCAGGGCAAAATTGCAGTTGCGCGTTTCCCCATAAGGGGTCAGGCTAGGAGTCTGAAAATGGGGAGGAACAAGATTTATGATTCCTGGGGCTGGACCCTGGGTGAAATACTGGGGTGTCTCTACGTATCTCATAAGGATGGGAATCTATCCATAGGTAGTTCTATAAGCATACTGTAATCATAGACCAACACTAAAAGGTGAAATCCTCTCTGGTAGGGGATCTGGTGCATCCCATGACTAACATGGGGCATCCTGAACTTGTTCAAGGTAGAACCGTAATTTAGTGTCATGTGATGAGGACATATGAACTCTTGCAGTTTAACGTCATACGATAGGATGTGGAGTGAAAGGGAAGATCCCATGGAGTATGTGGTGCGGTAGCCATAGAACCGATGTGAATTCGGACTTGGAGTCTCAATCACACCACATATCCCCAGAGGAAACTCTTCAGGTTGAAGGACTAAGAGTGAGAATTAGGTTGGGCCTGAAGCAGAGTGGTTGGGCATTCTTACGTACCCCATGAGGATGGGAATCAAGCCATACATAGTTCTAGAGGGCATTTTAACATCATGCAGGATAGGATAGAGCATTTTATTGTCATGCAGGACAAGAGAGCGCCATTTAACGTCATGAATGACAATGAGAAGCCTAGCCACGCCGGTACACATCCTACCAAAACTACTAAGCCCACTTGAGTCATGCTCGATGTGGGAAACAAGAAGTAGTGGTGGGACTTTACTGAAACAGGAAGGGTCATGTTAGGGAGAAGGGATGCTCGGTGAATACTGGCCCAATGATGTTAACCCATCCATGTAGCACACCTAGACGCATGAAGAGATAAAGCTGAGTATGTAGGAATTCCACTTGAACATGAGGAAGTGGAAATGTGTGAATCATGTTGCTCGAAATCTGGACCACAATGATGGTGGTGTGACGATGGAGGATAACTGTTAACCATGTTGGAAACGCAGTATCCACATCGTGTTTGCCTGGAATGGGGACAAACAAATGAGGGTCGACCGTTGACCATTTTTGAAACATGGGACTTGTTGCAAATGTCATCAAATATCCTTAGGGGCATTGGCCCAGGATGGTAGGTGAGCCGATGCGGAATGGGACCAGGCCGCTAGGGGGTCCCTTCGGATGTGTAAGAGGATGAGGATCCAAATAGCGAGCTCATGAAGCTTGGACATGGAACAGGTGGAATGTCTCCATGAAAATCCCAGACTTCAAGCTCTTTTTTAAAACGCATCTGAATACGGTAGTGAGACATATTAGCTAGAGAAAGTCGAGTCCATTACCATAGAAAGATCTTAGTTTAGGGTCGTAGAACTCAGACCATGGATGCTAAGAAACATGGGAAACACGTGGTGGGGTAATTACAAAAAACCCGACGTGAATGGGAACCGTGGGTTCCGACCACCACGCGTTCCTTGGAGAGGTTTTAGGTCAAGGGACGGAAAACGAGATTTGAGATGGGCCTGAGGTAAAGTGCACAAGCATTCCTACATACCCCATGAGGATGGGGATCAAGCTGCACATATTTCTTGAATTTTCATGGTAAGGTACCAGTTCCAGGGATAAAATAGAGTGCGGGTGTGGCCCTCACTCCAAGAGAAGTGGTATTTGATAAATCATGTTTTTCCTTTAAGGTGAGTTGTTTTTTTGTGAAGCGACAGGCCTAGGGTGTAGGCCCTGGCATCGCCACAAGAATCAAGTCATAGAAGGCATTGAAAAATGGTATGGCATGTGACCAATACCAAACACGGTGTCCCCTGGAGTGAGGACATCACGATGCAGTGTCGTTTTTCGTCATGCGACTAGGACGATAATGCCACAGTTTAGGGTCATGTGATAGGACCAGGCTTGAATTTTAACGTCATGCAGCACAGATATAGTAGAGATGATTCTAGGTGGGGAATGTGTACGGTGAATTGAAACATACCCGACATGAGTGGGGAAATGATCTCGTATCACACCGTACACAATTCTGAGAGGGGAACTTCGGGCCAAGGGGCCCAAATTAGGGTAAGAGGGAAAGGGGTAGGAGAAACTAGCTCCCAACTGAGATGGACCTGAAAACAAGCCATCTGGGTGGTCCTACGTATCCCATAAGGATGGGAATCAAGCCACACATAGTTATGCAAAAGGAGCGATATGAAAGGATCTTAGTTTACGGTCTTAGAACTCGAACCATGGAGAAGCAGGACAAACCCAAGTAAAGGTGGACCCTAACCCAATCTCTAAGCCTACTTGAGTTAAATTCGGTGTAGGAAACAAGAGAAGATATAGTATTCGTGATACATGAGATTCATGCAAGGGGGAAAATTGGTGAAGCCCCGAACGATCGCCCTGTCGCAGCTTTTTTCCTCCCAAAGTGTGGATTCACACTGAGGAATAGTAACAAGAGTTTCAAAGTTCTACTTTGACATGGTGAGGTGGAGGAGGATGTGAATCATGTAACCAACATTTTGGGCTTAATGGGGTTGGCGTGGCGATGGAGGATAACCATTGAACATGGCAGAAGTGCAGTATCCATATCGCGTTAGCCTGAAATGGGAACAACAAATGAGCATAAACCGTTGACCATATTCGCAACACGGGATTTGTATCGGTTTTTTGTCCACGACCCTCGGGGGTGTTGGCCCATAATGGTAGGAGATCCCTTAGGCCTAGCATCCATGGCACTCGGGGGTCCCTTCGGGTGTGAAAGGTGATGGAAGCCCTAATGAAGGGGAACACAAAGCCTGAAAAATGGGTGGAAACATGTCTGAGCAGAGTCTGAAATTCCAGGTACTAAACCAGAGTACCCTTAGGCACATTGATGAACCGCCAAAAAGGGTCGACGAGGGTGCTCAAGAGGGAGAGACACATGGCATGGTCATTACATGCCTGATGTGAACGAGTACATAATCCCATGCCATGCCATATACTCCCCTTCTCAGGGAAGGGTAGGCCACGAGACGAAGGTGAAATGGAGATTTACAAGAGGTGGGGATGGACCCAAAGTCTAGACATTTGGGCAGTCCTACGTATCCCATAAGGATGGGAATAAAGCCACACGTAGTTCTTAAAGATACCCGGGGGGTAGGATACCCTAACGAGGGGGTTGTATGGCTCAGCGAATAACCCGACTTGAATGAAGAAATAATCATGCACCACACTGTATACTCCCATAAGAGAACCTAGGTCAAGGGCCCGAAAGGCCAAGGGGCCTAAGGATGGGCCTCGGCGAGGAAGGACTGACCAACTTGTAGTTTAACGTCTTATAGTGAGGATGAGGAGGGGAGTAAGATACCCCAAATAAGGGAGGTGTATGGCATGGAAAATAACCCGACGTGAGTGAGGACATAATCCCACACCACACCGTACACTCCCATAAGAGAACCTGGGCCAGGGGACCGAAAGGCCAAGGGGCCTGAGGCTGGGCCTCATTCAGGAAGGCTTGACCAACTTACAGTTTAATTTCTTACAGTGAGGACAAGGACCAGGGGCCCTAAAAGTCCTAGGGGTCTGAGGCTAGGCCTCGGATGGAAGGCCATACACCCTCTTGTACAGTTACCGCCTTGTCACAGCTCCTAAGCCCACGTGAGCAGTTCTCAGTGTGGGAAATAAGGAGCCAGTCTCAGCTCTCCCCATCATATGGGGAACTAAAACCTGGATTTTCCCAAAGGGAGTTCGTCACTTGGAGATACAACGGGTCATAATGAACCACTACACTCAATTTTTGGGATATCTTGGGGTGGTTCTAATGTCACAAGACAGCTGTTGATAGTGTTCAAAACACATCATCCTCTAGTAACTTGAAATAGAAGCAACGAATGAGCATTGACCGCTGACCATATTCGAAACACAGGACTTGTATTGACTTGTTGCTCTAAATCCTAGAGGGTGTTAGCCTGAAGTGGTAAGAGAGAGACCTTAGGCCTAGCATACATACCATTCAGGGGCCCTTTCGGACGAGGAAGGTGATGGAGTCCCAGTCAAGGAGTGGGTGAATCATAGTTGTACCCATCTCTATAAGAGGCGAACGCCTACAGGGAGCAGGATGTACAGCCGGATCGAGGTTAGCTCGATGTGAATTGGGGCAAGAATTTGCACCCCACCATATGTCTTGACCTGAGGGAGAAGATTTTGGCGTTTGTTTTGGGCCAAAAGACACAATGTCTGGGCATTCCTACGTATCCCATGAGGATGGGAATCAAGCCATACGTAGTTCTTGAAGGCCATGCAGTTTAACCTCCTGTGGTGAAGACGTGGGAGGATAGAAGAACGGGGAGCGAGCTCATGATGCGACCGCTATAATCCTGACATGAGTGGGGCTAAGGAAGCCTACACTCTATCATGAAAAGATCCTCCAAGAGAACTATACCCAGAGGGGGATAGTCAAAGATAGAATCTCGGGGATGGGCTCAAGACAAAGTGTCTGAGCGTTCCTACGTATCTCATGTGGATGGTACTCAAGCCACACGTAGTTCTTAAAACACAGTTTAACGTCATGCTGGATGATGTGTAGTTTAAAGTCATGTAAGAATGGACAGTTTAAAGTCATGTAGGACTGGCGTGCAGTTTAGAGTCATGTGGGACCATCTAGTTTAAGGTCATGTAGGACCATCAGGCTCAGGAAAAGTATTGCTTGAGGAACTTGGAATTGGTGGGAGGAGTTATACGCTCACCATCCATGGTTACCAGGGAGTATGCTCCATTGGGGTAAACCTTGTGGACTATGTAAGGTCATTCTCATTTGGGCTCCAACTTGGGTGGTTTCCTACCGGGGATCATTGGCACTCGGAGGGCCAATACCAAGTCGCCTTACAGAAAAGAGCGAAAGTGAACCTTCTTATTGAAGGCTCGATCCATCTTATTCTGATGCCTTTTCAGATTGTGCAGAGCACATAGCCTATTCTCATCAAGTGCTTCTAATTCAGCTAGACAGATTTAGGCCACTCTATCTGGCACCTGCTGGTCATAGACCGTAGTGCATAATGAAGTCAGTTGGATCTCGATGGGCAGGACAACCTCGACTCCATACACTAGGGAATATGGGGTCACCTAGGTGGAGTTACGAGTCGTCTTCTGATAGTCCCAGAGAGCATTGGGGAGCTTATCAGGCCAACTCTTCTTGTTCTGGACAACCATTTTCTACAAAATGTTAGAGAGGGTATTTTTGAACGCCTCGATCTTTCCATTTTCCTGCGCGTGATAGCAGGAGGTATGGTTTGAACGGATATTGTACTTGGCGTACAATTTCTTCAACTCGGCTGCTCAGAAGTTGGTGCCGTTATCGGTGAGGATGGTGTGAGGGACTCCAAACTGGTGGATGATATTGGAGCTCAAGAATTCAACGATGGAACATGCCTTGAACTCCTTGAGCGAAATTGCTTCTTCCCACTTAGATAAGAAATTTGTGGCGGTCATGATGAATATGAACTGGCGAGGTGTGGCCGGTGGATATGGTCCCACGATATCAAGTCCCTACACCGTAGACAGCCAATAGTACTTGGTTGAGTGTAGAGGTTCTGGTGGCCGATGTAGGAAGTTAGCATGCACTTGGCAGGCGAGACATCTCTTGGATAACTCGATATAATCATGGATCATAGAGGGCCAAAAGTACCTAAGTCTCCTGATTTGATAGGACAGCTTTGGCCCAGCTTGGTGGGAACCACAGGAACCGGCATGAACCTATTTCATGACTTGTGGAATCTCAACTCCTTGGATGCAACAGAGGAGAATACCATCAAACTCGTGCTTATAGAGGATCTGCTCAAGGCTGGGACCACTCTGGAGGGTAAACTCCTGCACACGACAACGGATTCGCTTGCACTCGGCCCGATCATCCAGGAGGCAACCATTTTGGAGATACTCGAAAAAAGGGCCTCTCCAGTCGAGAGTCACTTCAACCACTGGATCTGACGAGCCTAGCAGTCTTAACGTGGAGGATCCGGTGGTAAGATGGCTTACTCGCAGGTCTTCATCATCCTCTGGGGTGACGGGGGAAATGAATCTCCGGTGTGCCACATGTATAATTAGATCATCCAGCTTGGGCTCTGCAAGTGATGCAGCTAAGACGACCAGGGAATCCGCTCGACCATTATATGACCGAGGGACATGGGTAACCTTCGGTCGAGAAGGGAACTGGGCCATTAGATAGAGGGTGTGCTCCAAAAATGTTATGAGCTCTAGATTCCTGATAACATATCCACCGTTTACTTGCTTGATGACTAGCTCAGAATCCCCTTTCACATAAAAATGGGGCACATTGATCTCGAGGGCCAGCTCGAGGCCAATGATAGGAGCATGATACTCTACCTCATTGTTGGTGTAGCCTTCTAACAATAGAAATGAGTACGGTAGAACAGCTTGCGCTGGGGTAATGAAGACGATACCCAGGCCCACTCTGTTGAGCCTAGGATCATTGATCCTCCTACAGGTGGGACTCCAATAGGCACTTTAAAAGTGCATTTTCCAATATGGGATGGTATGATCTACTAAGAGGATTGCCTCTTAAGGAAAATCCAAGTCCAGGGACTGGTCCGCGGAGGTTGGGTGGGTATCTAGAAATTCTGCCAATGCCTGCCCCTTAATAACCTTCTGAGGCATGAACCTGATGTCGCAATGCTGGAGGATCACCGCCCATCGTGCTAGACAGCCTGTCAACAAGGGGCGATTCAGAATGTACTTCAGCGGGTCTACCCGAGAGACCATCTATACCTCATGGTGATGCAGGTAATGTAGCAACTTTTGCACAGAAAATACGAGCACAAGGTAGCTATTCTCGACGAGGGAGTATCTGGTCTCTGTATCAAGGAGCATGCGACTGAGGTAGTAGAAAATGTTTTCCATCCCCTCGTTGTACTTTTGGGTGGGAAGGGCGTCGAGAGATTGTTCCAGGGTAGTCACATACAGGATCAACGACTTATTGGAGACGGGTGGCATTAAGACCAGAGGATGGAGAAGATACTGCTTGATTTCCTCAAAGTCAGTATGGCACTCTTCATCCCACTCGTAGGTGGAGCCTTTCTTCATTATCCAGGAAAATGACTTACACTTTCCGGCCAGATTCGCAATGAATCGGCGTATGTAGGCTAAGTGGCCTTAGAGACCTCGAAGCTCTTGAATATTGCTCAGGGTAGGCATCTGGATGATTACCTTGATCTTCTCTTGGTCGATCTCGATGCCTCGTTACCTGACAAAGAAGCCAAGAAACTTCCTGGAAGTGACCCCGAAGGCACACTTCAACGATTTCATCTTCAAGTGGCGGGTTCAGAGGAAACCAAAAACTTTCTCAGGGTACTTGATATGGTCCTAGAACTAGTGATATTTGACCACCAGATCATCCACGTAGCACTCCACCAATGTCCTGAGGATTGTCTTGAATATGAGATGCATGGCCTGCTGATAGGTGGCACCTGCATTCTTCAGGCCGAAGGGCATAACCTGGTAGAAGAAAGTACCTTGGGGTGCCCTGAAATCCATGGACTCTTCATCCTCGGGGTCCATATAGATTTGGATATATCCAGAATAACCTTCCATGAAGGAGAGGGCTTGGAACCCGGCCATAGTGTCGATCAACAATTCTGTCACCGGAAGGGGAAAATCATCTTTTAGACAGTAATGGTTGAGATCTCAGAAGTCGATAAAGACTTTGATCTGTCTATCCTCCTTTTTTACTGGCACGATGTTGGCTATCCACTTGGGGTACTGGACCTCCTTGATGAAGTTGGACTTGATGAGCTTCTCTACTTCAGCCTCAACCATGGCACCATGAAAAGGGTGCATCTTTATGGGAGGATTCTTGAACCCATGATGGTAAGTCGGGAGACCAAGACGGTGGACGGCTACCTGAGGATATAGTCATGTCATCTCATCGTAACTCCAAGAAAACACATCACGGTGCTGTTTGAGGAATTCCACGTATCGTTGTTGTTCTCTGGAGGATATAGTGGCACTAATCAACGTGGGTCTCAGATCTACCTCGCTACCAAGGTCCACCTGTACCAGTTCATCAACCATGGAAGAGACGCATTATTCAAAGGTGGGGGGAGCATCCTAAAAATACTCTTCTTCACTTGCAGAGGGGGTATTCCTAGCAGGTGAGGCTTCCCCATGGTTGGAGGAACCTGACGGGAAGCTGGTACCAGCCTGGACAGTAGTAGACAACGCATCAGGATATTCATGCGCCGCTGAGACCATAGCAATGAAGGCATTCGATCCAATCCCATTTGGCCTTCAGCCCAGTGGGCCACGCTTGATTATTTCAAAGCGGTAGTGGCGCGTCATCTTGATCCGGTTAATCACAGCCCAATGAAACAAACACGTATGATGTACCGTCGTTTCCATGGGGTGGACGTCCCGGTATCGTAAGGGGGTAGGAGGTTCTAGGATCACCTGAGCCTAGTTTGTGTAGGAGTATGAGGTGATTTTCCATTGTCTCTTGGACCTAGGAATATGCCTTCCCCTTGTACCCGATACAATAAAGAATTGCCTCATTTCGAGGTTCGTGGCCTCCAATCGATGGATTGGGAAGACATAGGCGTCATCTAGACCTGCCCAGGGGTCACTTGTGACCAAGGCGGTTTAACCTCACTTGCCAGAATTTGATTATCCTTGCTCTTGTAATAGTCAGCGTCAAGATAATAGGCTTCACAAGAGGCGAAAGGAGATGCATCACCTTGGAGTGTGCATAATCTACCATTAAGGGAGTACTTGAGGCCCTAGTGATATGATGAGGGGACCTCCACATGCAGGTGGAGCCATGGTATACCCATCAATGAATTGTATGTTGAATCCTAAGAGACGACCATAAATTCCGTACTGGAAACTAGGCCACTGAACTGGGTCTTCAAATGGATCTTGTCAACCAGGGTCTTCTATGTCTTGTCATATCCCTGGATCCTTATATCGGAGGGATTTAGGTCATCCTCGGATAACCCTAACCTTCGCAGTGTCCATATCAAGACAAGTTTGATCCCGTAGCCAGTGTCAACGAGACAACGACGAACCTCCACACCGTTAAATTGGCTGGTGATGTATAGCGGGCGAATGTGACCTTGTATGGTAGAGCCTTAATCCTCCCTAGAAAACAAAATGATGGTCTCTCATTCGGTAGTCCCCACTGCTTCATCATGAAAGGCTTCTGCAGCTGCTACCTCCATCTCAAACTGGAGGGGGCTCCTTAAAGCCTCAACGAGGGCCTCACGCATATCTGACGACAAGTGAAGAGCTTCAAGGATAGAAAGACTCGTTGGGATGCTGACAAGGTGCTAGATAACATCATACTTTCTTTCCAAGCACGGACTTCTGCTTAAAGGAGGCTGCTCTGCAACTGAATGCATGGCGGACCCTGTTGGCTGGACCGGTGACTGGCTGGTGCTGGGAATACCCCACTGCTCATTGGTCGAATCCTGAAGAGTAGCTGTAGGATGAGGTCCGGACGACTGAGGTCGACCTGTAGCGGGGCGAAGATGGTCGCGGTATGGCCAAAGTGGCTCTGCCTGATCCAGTAGCACAAACGGTGGTGGATGAGATCCTGAAAACACCGGATGAAGAGGCTGCGAGTGTTGAGCTCTGTGCTGAGCCTGTTTCCTGGTCTCAATAGCATGCACGACCTGGATGGAGGTGCTGACTGATTCGCCTCGATGACCCATATAGCCACGGCTTCACCGACATTGGCATCAGCTGGGGACGTTGGGGAGGTTCTCCTGGCTCTCCCCCTCATCGGGAGTCATATAGGTATTTACCAGCTCGACATTATTAACCAAAGCGTACCCTTGATTATCACTAGAAGAATCATCCACCAATGGGTGGATTCTGGGAGGAATACCCATCTCAAGGGAAATGAAGTCGCCGAGAGTGTGGGATGACGACGACATTGGTGGGGCGCGTTGCTTCTTCTTTCGCTGTTGATGCTTGCTCTTTTGGGAAGAGGCCAACTGAGACGATGATGTAGAAGTGGTGGCCACAGCTTATGAAGGCTCTGGCTGATTCAGGTGTGCCCGAATGATGCCATGGGAACGGGTGGCCGTCTTGTGAGCCATCCAGTCTTTATAATTCTGGGACCCACGATCAGGAACCTGCTGCCAACCACCTTCACCATCGCTACTGCCATCTGACCTCACGAAGACACCTGCCACTTGTGCTGGGGCTGGACCTAGTCTGACTATGTTGTTATCGACCTGGTCTTGGATCAAGTTCTTAAACACATAACACTTCTTAAACGTGTGCCCCAGAATCTGATGATAGGGTAAGTAGTTGGGGTGGTTGATGAGGTTCGCCTATACTGGCCTTCTGCACTTAGGAAAGCGTACAATCCCTTTCTCTAGGGCATTATGGAAGTAACCGGGGACCTGATTTTCGCTGAATGAGTAAGTTTGGTGTCTTATTTACAGAAAGGGAGCCCTTGGAGCCTGGCCTTGATGAGGGGCCGGAGGGGCCTGTCGAGGAGGAGGACCCTGGTTGTCTTTCCTGGGCAGTGGCGGTGCATTCCGCGGGGGCGCCTGCCGATTTTGAGGACACTACAGAGCCATAGGATGTGCCTGAGGTGGGGGACCTTTGAGAGGCTATGGGGATGGTGTTACCGGTAGCGATTCTGGTTGCCTGGGGGCTTCTATCTGGGCCACCGCGGCGGGATCATCTTTATCAGCTCTCCATGTTGGGATTATAGGGGGCAACGGACGTGCCTGCCTGGCCTATTGCAGGGCTTCTTCGAGGTGCTGGGACTTATCTGAGAAGTCTCAAAACCCTCCAGGATAGTTCTGAGTGATCAGGGAGGGAACCAGTTTCTTCTTGACATTCCTTATGCACATCGTCAGTAATTGCTCTTGAGTTAGTGGCATGTCAAGGGAGTATGTGATCCCCTTCCACCGGGCAACAAAGTCCGCGACTCGCTCATCAGGCATTTGTTTTCACTTGAAGAGGTCTGCGATGCTGGTCTTTTGGGTGGTAGAGCTGAACTGGTAGAGGAATTGCCTGCGAAGGTCCTACCAGCTGGTCACGGATCTAACGGGGATCTGACTGTACAAAACAAATGTCGGCCCCTCCTATGTCTGAACAAGAAAGTGGAGCTTAGTAGCCTCCTGCTGCGCTGGAGTCCCTAACATGGGCCCGCACCTTGAGTTGATGTGGTCCAAAAGTTGCGGAGGGTCTCTTGTCCCGGTGAAGGGGGAGAAGGTGGGATTCCCGAAACCCGAAGTCACCGGCATATCATCCACCCATGCCGGGTACGACTTTCCATCTCGTGGGATTTCCACCTTCCGCATTTCCAATGCCTCAAGGTGGGAAATGAACACCGTCATAGGATCGTCCAAGCGGGGGTCCCTGTCTTGATGGGGATCCCTAACTACGAGTGTGTTGTCAGGTTCTTCAATGCAATATACAAGTTCAACGGCTCGTGGAGAAACTGGTGGAGTGAACCTTGGGGATTCTGGAGGAGCCTGAGCGGGGTCCCTTGGATTGTCGCGCCATTCATGAGGGTTTGGAAAGACATATCACGCTCTCATTCCGTGAGCTCCGGGTTACTCCCTGTCAGCGAATGCAGCATGATCAAGGATTCCTGGGGGCAACTCACCAAAGAGGAATTATTCCTGCCCCTGCTGCCCTGGCCTAGGATCACCATAATCTGGTCGTCGCTCTACAACACATTTATTCAGGAGTTCATTGACCAACCTCTTCTACTCAGCAAGTTGTTGGTGCAATGCGGCCTTCTCAGTGTAGAGACCCGAAGCTTAACGTACATGAACATTACATTACTTTTGCAGAATACTTAGTACATAAAAAAAACACACACACAAGGATCGTAATAGTTTAGTGTCTTTGGAAACTCGGAACGTAATCTTCTAATCGTGGTGAAAGATCTTCAATATCTCCCATAAAGATCTTCCCTTTTTTTTTATCTAAAACCTTTCTTTATATCCTAGGGAAAATAAAACATAAAAGGGTGAGCTTTAATGCTCAGTAAGGGTAAACAAAAAAAAATCAATCATATCATATTCATAAGAACATAACTTTTGGAAATCTTAACCTGCAAAAGAGAGCATAATTTCATAACATGGGATAAATCATGGTAGTGAAATGTAATCACAATAATCATAACTTAAAAAATGAAACTTTGTGGCATTCACACATAATCATAGAGAATCATTTCTTGTTAGTCAAGACTCATTGCCAAGACTATCTTAGTGGACAAAGTCCCTTTCTGAATCGAGTAACCCTCGTTTCAGTCCTGTTTCACTGAACTGGTATAACCTACCATTCCAGCCATGTCTATCTCATGAGATATAAAATCTTTACCCAATGCATTGGAGGTAGATATAGGTCCCACCCATCTCTTAATGATACCATTCTTATGTGTGCCACAAAATCATAAACCATACATCATTTCATAACCCATGCAATAAAAATGGGATTCTTAAACATCATGACATCATAAAACAATTCATATAAGATAAAGGAATTCATAAAAATAATTTCATCACAACATAATCAAATCAATGTACTAATAGGGATAAAAACAGAACCCTTTATTATCTTAGATGGAAAATAATTTTGATAAAACACTTGAACTCCATTCTTGAGGAAAATATTCTTTCTTCTTCAAAAACATTTTTCCTTTCTTAACATGTCATAAAACTTTAAACTAAAAGAAGTTGATTAAAAATAAACTTGAAAACTTGTAAAGGATGCTTCTTAGAAATAAGGTTTTAAAAATCCATTCATGCCGTATAAGTTTAAAAAACATTCTTCGTACTTTTGTCGGAAAAGTCAAAAAGTACCTCGTACGAAAAACGACAAAAGATTCCTTTCATATCTTTTACAAAAACTTACCGAAGGGTAAAATTGGATATAAACTATTGTAGAAGGAAGTAAATAATATTACATATTGAGGGAACATGGATGTGGATGATAAAATACACCCCAGTAATTACCAAAGTAAAAACAATCTCGGATAAAAGTGAGATTGTGATATTTCCCTTACCTTAGGTCTGACTTGCTTTGTAAGTGTCCGAACCTCCTGTATAATGATTTAAATCATGTTATTGACTTATTCCAGAATCATATTCATTGTTATTATATCATATATGGTCCACTTATGACTTTATATTACCTGTTCTTTTGTAAATTCATGTTAAAGTAGCGTTTGGGGTAAAATCGTCTCATTTGTCGTTCGTGTTTTGACTTGTAATTATTCATATGATTACTTAGATCATGATTACTTAATTACATAATATAAAACATGATTTATATATATATATATATTCATAATATACATATATATAATAAATCAGTAAATGGAAAGAAATACACCGTTCATGGAGACGGTAGTCCGTACGTACGCATGAACGCTGTTTTCGTTTCCTTATTGAATTGAATGGAATTAAGTAGATGACATACATATAAATATAAATAAATCCAGTATCATTATTATGTCATATATTTCATTAGTACTTATTATATATACTTTATAATCATTCATGAATGGTTAATCATTGAGAATGAATCTCATCGCGTCGTGGAGACGGTAGTTCGTACGTACGCACGAGCGATGATATCATTCCCATAGTCGTGGAATTGTGTTGAAGTGTATGTATACTATTTCAGTATCAATATCACTTTATAATAATCATATATATTTACTCATTAAACCATTATACCCATCCAATTAAGGTGGTGGCGGAAAATAGATTACACCACGGCGTGGAGACGGTATTTCGTACGTACGCACGCGCGGTGATTTCCTTTTTCCGTTGGATGGATAGAATGTTAATTAGAGTTGTTTCATATTTATAATAACATATCAGTATATAATAAATACTTATGTTATTACTTTATCATGAAACAACTAAAGAAGAAGAAGTTGAAGAAGAAAGAAATTGAAAAAGATCGGTAATGGATATTACCTCTTCTTTTGAACGCCTCTTTGAATCCTCCACTTAGGAAACTAAGATTGGTCGTTGAAGAAGACCAAGATCTCTAGGATTATTCTAGGAAAGTGGAGAAGGGATTTTGGCAGGGTTTGGCCGAGCTTTAGTGCTCAAATTGGTGTGAGGAGGAGGGGGAGGAGGTGTCCTTTTATAAGGGAGGAGAGGGGCACCTTAGGAATATCTCAAAATATTATTTTATATTAAAGTCAAAATCGGTTTATAATGGTTCCAAAGGGTCTTATTTCGAAGCTAAAGTGGGGATGGGTCGAAATACTATCATCCAATAGGATATAGACAAGTTTAGGGTATTATTTTAACCTTATCAATTAGATTTAACTCTATGTTAAATAATTTAACTTTTACCGTGTCTTTTAGTTTTCTTTCACTATATGGTTAATACACTTACTATAACATGCCAAACGAACCCCAAATTGTATATTATTAATACATATATCCTTATCTAAGTCATTTGGCCGAACCTTAGATTTTTAGGAATAAAATAACAATTAATAATATAATATTTTATTTAAAAACTATTTTGTGTCAATTTTGACACTATTTGATATATGATTTTTGTGAAAGTCATAACAGAATTATATGTTCGAACCAAGTTGATTAAATCAACGCTAATATATCATAGTAACCTATAAAATTAGTGGAATTCATAAAAAGTCTCAAATTACATTTATTTTAGTGTTTATAACATCAATTATGTCAATATTTCATTAATAAGATAATTACTGCATCATCATTGTGTCATAAATAAATTAAATTATTTAATGTCTAAAAATTACAAATAAAATACCATTATGTAGGAAGGCTTTTTATCTTTCTAATTAATATTTATAGTAGAATTTATATTATGTATAACCCCATAGTAAAAATGTTTTAGTAAATAAACTTTGATTTTAACTCTTTTAACCCTTCTTTAAATAAATTAATAATAAATGTCCTAATCTAATCCAAGTGGGCCTAAATGGTCATATTTTATTCCTAAGTTTGTTTTTGGTCGAATTACACTTGTCCAATAGAATTAGGACATGTGTTAGGGTAATAATAATATCATTTCTACCCTTAATTACCGTATTTACTTTTAACCGTGGTAAATAAAACTAAAAAGTTACTATTCACCAAAAATTATTTTCATCTCATTGAACCACATTTTAGTCCTTGATATTAACCGTGCCTCTCGGATTTTCGAAATTACACTCACAGAAGCGGTAAAATTAAGTTTTATGAACAATTCAGTTTTTTTAACTACCACTTAGTGGTTTCACTATTCATTGAAAATTGAAAGTTTTCAGAAAAATACCAAAAATTAGGCCTAAGCTATATTTGATATTATGAACTCAAAAATGATGTCTATTTTACCAAATTCAAAACATATCAGTTGCATTAACTAATTTAAAAATTAATTCTCGTCGTCAAAACAAATAGCGTGTTTTTAAGAGATAATAACTATCAAAAGATTGACACTAGTTTATAACTGGTTTAAATGTGAAATTACATCCAATGACCAACATTGTATTAAATTGTAAAAATATATTCTAAATATACTTTAAAACCACTCAAATTAATAATTTATCACTATTAATTATTTCGATTGAAAAAGTTGTTTTTAATTAAAATTTAGTAATTTTCACTATTCATCAAAATATGAAAGTTATCCGAAAATCACAAAAATTTCAACCTAAGCTAATTTAGATATTTTAAATCCAAAAATGAAGTCCATTTTGAAAAATAGAATTTACAAAATTTCAAAAAGTGGTTATTACTATTCATAACGGCTAGTTTTCATAATATTTTAATAGCATATCGTTGTTTATTAAAACTCGGTATTGCGTACTACACACGCTATCAAGGAAGGTCGTGATTGCATGTAATGAAAGGCAAGTCAAGGATGCGTGTTGTGCAAGATCCTTTTGGTGTAGCGTACAACACAAGACATTGATGAAATTAAAAAGAATATTTTTCATAAAATCTCGGGCTGTTACATTCTACCCCCCTTAAAATGAATTTCGCCCTCGAAATTCGTCTGGGTTATAAATGGTTTATTATTCGAAATTTTCTTTGATAGAAACCCACATCGTAAAAAGGAATACCAAAACATGGATTTAAAAACTAAAGTATGAAATGTAACGATTACCCAAATAAACTAATCACTGGGTTTCCACATAGGTGAAAATATGGATATGGAAGAAAAATCTAACCATCATGTCCTGATGGAGAGTGGTAGAGAACATGGCTATGGAAAAGCCAGTAATCACAAATCCATAGATTTGTGATGATATAAGGTACCATCTGATTCATCAGGTATAAGATCACTAGGACAACATTTTTGGTTTCCAAGATCGTTTCCCTAAAGTTAAAGAATTTGAATTAGAATAAATACTTACTTTATTTTGGTACAATCTCACTATTGTTCGTGCCTTTAACAACTTCCACTTCATCTCTTAAATAAATGAAGTTGAATTTGTTATTCGTGAAGTGTTAGCAGATCATGTGATAGAATGACGGGTCATTCCATCTGTCTCAAACAAAAGGTTAGCAAAAAATTATATACATAAGTCGATCTATAGTGAGATTAATCATATATGGTTCCTAAAATGGACTTATACTTCATATATCATAATGATTAATATAATAAAACTAGTTTCTAATAAACAGGGACTTCATGTAGGCCAGTGGTAGGCGATAAAGGACAGTCGCACTTCGGTTGTGGGTTCGATTCCCACAGCCTTGTCCAATGCGATGGGCTGTCGCCCGTTCTGCAGGTTGTCCTTTTTCTAAAACTATATTACTATAACATCCCATCAATAATATCGAAAAAAAACTTCTATCCTTAAACAATACTAACTTATGTCCAACATAATCCATTCCAATCTTTAGGCTTATCCATAATACTGCAGTCCACTCTCATAACATAGTGAAAACGATTACCAGAGATTTAACACCATCGTCAATCCCCATATATCATAAGATATGTTTCGTTGGTCACATTCCAAACATTCAAAGTCCTTAATCATGTATTCTATTGAATACCTTAGTGAAAACATGAATGCAGTTAAAATTTAACACTTTCCACATAATGGTTTATATCAATCACGAGCTCATGAATACTGTTAAACATTTCGTTTTCTTGTTTTCCCTTCATTATGTGCATATCATCTTATTTCCAAAAATATCTCAATTACTTTGAATACCACATTAGACCAATACATAAATATTCCAATACATTATGATACAACATTATTTTGGAATCCCATTACATAAACACTTAATCATACCACCACATCGTTGTCATATTCAACATCGCCAATAGTGATCGCATGTGACTTCCCTTTGTCCTTTGCCTTAAGTGGTTGATCATGTTTATCATCACTAACCCTTGGATTAGGGCATTTATTAGCATAATGCCTCATTTCCTTGCACTTGAAGCATTGAAGTGTTGGTGGTGCGTTCTCTGCAGTGTTTTCTTTATTCACATCATTAGAATCCCTTTTTCCATTACTTCGACACTCAGCTGCTTGATGACCTTATTTTCCACACTTAAAACATTTTCTAGTCCCTTTAAGACAATCTCCACCATGCTTATTTCCACACTTTGTGCATAAGGAAACATTCATCTTCTTTTCACCATTATTTTGAGATTTCTCCTTGAACTCCATCTTTCGTTTCTTGTCAAAACCATGAGATGGATATGTAACACCAACTTCCATTTCTAACTTGATAGCACAACACACAATTTCTTCATAACTACTGAAGTCTCTTATAGCTAATTCCCTTCAAATACTTGGTTTTAAGCCACTGAAAAATCGATCAACTTTACTTTCAGGTTGGATGATAATGCCAGATGCATACCTTGCAAGTCTTGTAAAATTCGCTTTGTATATACCAACAGATTCATCATCCTTTTACTTTAGTTCAAGAAACTCCTTCTCCATCTTTGTTCGAAGAATACGAGGGAAGTACTTATTGAAAAATATGTTCTTGAACTCGTCCCATTCCATGGACTCAATTTCATCTCGTTGCCTCGTATTCTTGATAAGATTCCACCATTGATCAGCTTCACCTTCCAAACGATATACTGCTAAGATGACTTTATCATGTTCAGAACATTGAAGAACTGAAAATATCTTTTCAGTGGTACTGATCCATTGTTCAGCAACAAGTGGATCGGAAGACCCATTGAAAGAAGGTGGACGTTGCCTTATGAAGGACTCAATAGAATATTGTTCCCTTCTCTGTTCATTTGGAAGTCCAGAATGATTCATAGCTTGTGTAAGTATAGAAATAAGATTTTTCACTCCATCTCCCATAACATTTGTTTGTTCAGGAGGAAAATCATTGCATTGTCCATTGCATTGATCAACACGGTTCCTTCAGGTTCCAGCCATCGTCTAAAACCCAAAAAGAATAGTGTGAGAGGCAAAAATCATGCTAGGTAAAACAACATAATAAAGGGGGAGTACCCTCAATATCTAACATCTTAGGTTAAATTCTAAGATCGTTAGCGCAATTCTAGGACTATAACCTATACGTATACTTAACCTTAGAGACATCCCTAGACACACCTTAGAAATATCTCTAGGGATCTCACTAAAGTTCTCGCATCCTAGTTTCCAAAGGTTGACTAAACCTTTCCTCTCATACCAACTGTAGAGACCCGAAGCTTAACGTACATGAACATTACATTACTTTTGCGGAATACTTAGTACATAAAAAAAACACACACACAAGGATCGTAATAGTTTAGTGTCTTTGGAAACTTGGAACGTAATCTTCTAATCATGGTGAAAGATCTTCAATATCTCCCATAAAGATCTTCCCTTTTTTTTACCTAAAACCTTTCTTTATATCCTGGGGAAAAGAAAACATAAAAGGGTGAGATTTAATGCTCAGTAAGGGTAAACAAAAAAAAATCAATCACATCATATTCATAAGAACATAACTTTTGGAAATCTTAACCTGCAAAAGAGAGCATAATTTCATAACATGGGATAAATCATGGCAGTGAAATGTAATCACAATAATCATAACATAAAACATGAAACTTTGTGGCATTCACACATAATCATAGAGAATAATTTCTTGTTAGTCAAGACTCATTGCCAAGACTATCTTAGTGGACAAAGTCCCTTTCTGAATCGAGTAACCCTCGTTTCAGTCCTGTTTCACTGAACCGGTATAACCTACCATTCCAGCCATGTCTATCTCATGAGATATAAAATCTTTACCCAATGCATTGGAGGGAGATATAGGTCCCACTCATCTCTTAATGATACCATTCTTATGTGTGCCACAAAATCATAAACCAGACATCATTTCATAACCCATGCAATAAAAATGGGATTCTTAAACATCATGAAATCATAAAACAATTAATATAAGATAAAGGAATTCATAAAAATAATTCCATCACAACATAATCAAATCAATGTAATAATATGGATAAAAACAGAACCCTTTATTATCTTAGATGGAAAATAATTTTGATAAAACACTGGAACTCCATTCTTGAGGAAAATATCCTTTCTTCTTCAAAAACATTTTTCCTTTCTTAACATGTCATAAAACTTTAAACTAAAAGAATTTGATTAAAAATAAACTTGAAAACTTGTAAAGGATGATTCTTAGAAATAAGTTTTTAAAAATCCATTCATGTCGTATAAGTTTAAAAAACATTCTTCGTACTTTTTTCGGAAAAGTCAAAAAGTACCTCGTACGAAAAACGACAAAAGATTCCTTTCATATCTTTTACAAAAACTTACTGAAGGGTAAAATTGGATATAAACTATTGTAGAAGGAATGAAATAACATTACATATTGAGGGAACATGGATGTGGATGATAAAATACACCCCAGTAATTACCAAAGTAAAAACAATCTCGGATAAAAGTGAGATTGTGATATTTCACTTACCTTAGGTCCGACTTGCTTTGTAAGTGTCCGAACCTCCTGTATAATGATTTAAATCATGTTATTGACTTATTCAAGAATCATATTCATTGTTATTATATCATATATGGTCCACTTATGACTTTATATTACCTGTTCTTTTGTAAATTCATGTTAATGTAGCGTTTTGGGTAAAATCGTCTCATTTGTCGTTCGTGTTTTGACTTGTAATTATTCATATGATTACTTAGATCATGATTACTTAATTCCATAATATAAAACATTATATATATATATATATATATATATATATATATTCATAATATACATATATATAATAAATTAGTAAATGGAAAGAAATACACCGTTCATGGAGACGGTAGTCCGTACGTACGCATGAACGCTGTTTTCGTTTCCTTATTGAATTGAATGGAATTAAGTAGATGACATACATATAAATATAAATAAATATAGTATAATTATTATGTCATATATTTCATTAGTACTTATTATATATACTTTATAATCATTCATGAATGGTTAATCATTGAGAATGAATCTCATCGCGTCGTGGAGACGGTAGTCCGTATGTACGCACGAGCGATGATATCGTTCCCATGGTCGTGGAATTGTGTTGAAGTGTATGTATACTATTTAAGTATCAATATCAATTTATAATAATCATATATATTTACTCATTAAACCATTATACCCATCCAATTAAGGTGGTGGCGGAAAATAGATTACACCACGGCGTGGAGACGGTATTCCGTACGTACGCACGCGCGGTGATTTCCTTTTTCCGTTGGATGGATAGAAGGTTAATTAGAGTTGTTTCATATTTATAATAACATATCAGTATAAAATAAATAATGATGTTATTACTTTATCATGAAACAACTATATAAGAAGAATTTGAAGAAGAAAGAAATTGAAAAAGATCGGTAATGGATATTACATCTTCTTTGGAACGCCTCTTTGAATCCTCCACTTAGGAAACTAAGATTGGTCTTTGAAGAAGACCAGGACCTCTAGGATTATTCTAGGAAAGTGGAGAAGGGATTTTGGCAGGGGTTGGCCGAGCTTGAGTGCTCAAATTGGTGTGAGGAGGAGGGGGAGGAGGTGTCCTTTTATAAGGGAGGAGAGGGGCACCTTAGGAATATCTCAAAATATTATTTTATATTAAAGTCAAAATCGGTTTATAATGGTTCCAAAGGGTCTTATTTCGAAGCTAAAGTAGGTATGGGTCGAAATCCTATCATCCAATAGGATTTAGACAAGTTTAGGGTATTATTTTAACCTTATCAATTAGATTTAACTCTAAGTTAAATAATTTAACTTTTACCGTGTCTTTTTGTTTTCTTTCACTATATGGTTAATACACTTACTATAACATGCCAAACGAACCCCAAATTGTATATTATTAATACATATATCCTTATCTAAGTCATTTGGCCGAACCTTAGATTTTTAGGAATAAAATAACAATTAATAATATAATATTTTATTTAAAAACTATTTTGTGTCAATTTTGACACTATTTGATATATGATTTTTGTGAAAGTCATAAAAGAATTATATGTTCGAACCAAGTTGATTAAATCAACACTAATATATCATAGTAACCTATAAAATTAGTGGAATTCATAAAAAGTCTCAAATTACATTTATTTTAGTGTTTATAACATCAATTATGTCAATATTTCATTAATAAGATAATTACTGCATCATCATTGTGTCATAAATAAATTAAATTATTTAATGTCTAAAAATTACAAATAAAATACCATTATGTAGGAAGGCTTCTTATCTTTCTAATTAATATTTATAGTAGAATTTATCTTATGTATAACCCCATATTAAAAATGTATTAGTAAATAAACTTTGATTTTAACTCTTTTAACCCTTCTTTAAATAAATTAATAATAAATGTCCTAATCTAATCCAAGTGGGCCTAAATGGTCATATTTTATTCCTAAGTTTGTTTTTGGTCGAATTACACTTTTCCAATAGAATTAGGACATGTTTTAGGGTAATAATAATATCATTTCTACCCTTAATTACCCTATTTACTTTTAACCGTGGTAAATAAAACTAAAAAGTTACTATTCACCAAAAATTATTTTCATCTCATTGAACCACATTTTAGTCCTAGATATTAACCGTGTCTCTCGGATTTTTGAAATTCCACTCACAGAAACGGTAAAATTAAGTTTTATGAACAATTCAGTTTTTTTTAACTACCACTTAGTGGTTTCACTATTCATCGAAAATTGAAAGTTTTCAGAAAAATACCAAAAATTAGGCCTAAGATATATTTGATATTATGAACTCAAAAATGATGTCTATTTTACCAAATTCAAAACATATCAGTTGCATTAACTAATTTAAAAATTAATTCTCGTCGTCAAAACAAATAGCGTGTTTTTAAGAGATAATAACTATCAAAAGATTGACACTAGTTTATAACTGGTTTAAATGTGAAATTACATCCAATGACCAACATTGTATTAAACTGTAAAAATATATTCTAAATATACTTTAAAACCACTCAAATTAATAATTTATCACTATTAATTATTTCGATTGAAAAAGTTGTTTTTAATTAAAATTTAGTAATTTTCACTATTCATCAAAATATGAAAGTTATCCGAAAATCAACAAAAATTCAACCTAAGCTAATTTCGATATTCCGAATCCAAAAATGAAGTCCATTTTGAAAAATAGAATTTACAAAATTTCAAAAAGTGGTTATTACTATTCATAACGGCTAGTTTTCATAATATTTTAATAGCATATCGTTGTTTAGTAAAACTCAGTATTGCGTACTACACACGCTATCAAGGAAGGTCGTGATTGCGTGTAATGAAAGGCAAGTCAAGGATGCGTGTTGTGAAAGCTCCTTTTGGTGTAGCGTACAACACAAGACATTAATGAAATTAAAAAGAATATTTTTCATAAAATCTCGGGCTGTTACACTCAGGGTCCTCCTCCGTCTTCTGCACTGAGGCGGACGATTCATAGTGCTTGACAGCTATGACATGCTCTTTTCACTTATCAGCATTCTAGATGAGTACCAATGCCTCGGTGGGCACAGGGAGACCTAGGAGGTTCCTCTGCTGACGAGTAATCCTCCCTGATGGACCCAACAGTGATGGCACACCCTTAGAGGGTAAGTCCCCATCGAGAAACTCCAGCTCATCCTCCTTGTCCACTATGTCAGCCATGTGGACCGTGACCCTTTCCAGGGGAATGTCATCAATATCGCATAGCGAGTTGGGCTACCGTCGGATAGGGTTGAATAGGAGGGCATCATACTTCCCCCATCCACGGACTTTCACATGGGGGTATCCTCCCTAATGATTTTTCGGAGTACCTTGATACTCTGAATGCACTACTGGTGGAGGGCCTCATGAAGGCCTGGTGACTCAGGGCGCTGGGCCACAGGGAGTGTGACCAGATCGACTATATGTCACTACTCACTAATGTATTCAAAATGAGCTTGGCTCCTTGGATAAACCACACGTTGATGACGGAGACTAAAATGCGTCGCCCAGAGGGTGTAGCGGAAACAATCAACTTCCTCTGGGGTGAGGGATTTGGGTATACAGAAATACCATGCTGTTGTGGGCCAGAACTTCTCAGGGAAGAGGTCCACTGCGAGGATGCTCCAGAAGCTCATCAGCTTGAATTCAGGGTCTGTCCCTTGATTTCCCCACTCGCCAACAAGGGGTGGTTGAGGAATTGGCAGCGGTACTGAGGCAGACCGCTGGGACGGTAGGTCGACCGGTGGAGAATACGGTGAATGGGCTGACTAGCCATTGATTCTCAGGCTGTCTTCCAGGGAGTATAGCAACATGGATGCTACGTCACGATAAGAGGGGTAGGCGGCCACCGTTCCTAGATTAGGGGCCAGGGCTGTCGGTTATGGGTCGCACCGCTGCTCGACCACCATTGGTCCCCAGAATAGCTCTGTGTGATCTCTTATAGAGGTAGAAAGTGTTTCCGGCAATGATGGTGGGGACTGAACGATCGTAACCTATGGGGTCTCCATATTTTCATCCTCCTATATGAACCTACATAGGGAAGTGGGAATCCTATGAACCTCACATTCCAGGAGCACCAGGCTGATGCACCTTGTTCCTGTCCCGTCCCTTGACTCGGATGAGCGAGGGGAGGGATCCTGAGCTGAGTCGCACTATGATTCAGAGTCTGAGAAGCGGACCGGTTTGATCTCCATCCGGGCCTTCCCAGGATTCTTCTTGTGGTGGTGACGACTCACCTTTCTTCCCTTGGGTGGCTCCACGGGACAGGGCTAATTCCCGACATGTGGTCCTTCGGCCATGCCAGTGCCAGGGCGAAGAGGGTTTCCACTTGAGACAACCGGGGTGCAAGGAGAACCAGGACAAATGTCTAAGGGGACATGGGGAGGGACTCCATGAACAACACCTGAGTGGGGGAAACCTCTGTTGAAACCGGTGGGAGCATGGGGAGGACCTCCATTCTTGGTGTGGGTGGAGCGAGGCTGGACATCACCCCTCTGGTTTCCGGGTCAAAGAGGGCCTTCGCCAGTTTTGGAGAGGACGTAGGGAGGATCCCCACGTTGGAGGGAGACTGGATGGGTAAAGTCTCCATGTCGATGGTCAGGGGCAGGAGGAAGAGCTCCATATCCGGTGTGATGGGCACGAGAGAGGCTTCCATACCGAATGTCACTACCGCAGGGCGGACCCTCATTCAGATTGGGGGTGGCACGGGGCAGACCTCCATGCCGAGCATCGAAACAGGGAAGACCCATGCTCTCTATGGTGGTGGTAATGGGAGGACCTCCGTACGGGGTGGCATCGCTGTGGGTTGGTTCACGACGATGCCCGCTCGTGCCTGTGACCAAAAGAGTTGACCCAGCTTGCCCGTGGGGTAGTTGGGGCCTCGATCTCGGCTAGGCGTAGAAGCGCCCCTGCACAGTGTGTGTAGGGACTTGATGATATGTGTCAGTAGTGGCTTGTACCATAATAGCCGTCGACGTTGACGCCCCTTGGTGAGCGTCCTCAGCTCGTGCCTGACGCTGGCGTCAGGTTGGGCGAGCCGGTTCTGGTGGTGCAGGTGCATAGCTTACCTACTCCCCCAGCAAGGCCGGGCGACGGCGCTAACGCGGCTGCGTGGGGGCCCTTGCTGGGATCCCCTAGATTGGGACTCTGACCGGGCTGGGCCGGACGTCTCCCACCTCATCAGTGTAAGGCAGGGAGTCGTCAAAGCGCTCCGGTGATAGGCTCTTGAAATGATTGAATGTTGGGGTGGGGAGCAGCGGCTCCCTACACAGCCCTTGTGGGCGACATTGACGGTGGGGAATAGACGCCTCAAGGTCCAGGCAGGCCATATCCCGGGTTGGGATGATACCCTCCTCCTCATACCGATGTACGAGGTTGTTAATTACCCTTCCCTGGATAATTTCCAAAGTGTAGAGGGGGCGTGGGTGCCCCACGGTCGTGGACGCAGAAGCCGTTGCGGAAGTAGTGAGCATGTGGAGCGGCCATGTGGGTATTGCCCCCACCCCTGCGTAGGTGAGTGGGTGGTGACTGTGTTCCTGTGGAAGTGACCTGATTCCTGAGAATCAGAGAGATAGAATCATCAGTGCTGCAAGGAAAAGGAATCGACGACCAATCCCCCAGTACCATCCCATCTTCTGTGACTGGTAAGAGGGATCCATGCTGATAACATCGTAGAACGGGATGTCTAACGTTCTACTACCCCAACGTCTGGTGAGTTTCACGCCAGGCCCACTATTTACTTGGCGGGACCCGGTGCCGGATGTCTGGATCCGGTGACACGTCAATCTGTGGATGTCTCGAGCGCTACTAATCTCCATATTGAATAGAATACCTTCACGTCGGGTTCACCATTTCTATTTCTGACGCTTTCACTAGGGAGCGCATATTCGTCTGCTTGAGTGAGATGGGCACGACTTTTTTGTTAACCCCGCATTTCTGTTTTCCAAAGGTGGGCGGCATCCGTTCCTTGTTCAGGTATGTTTTCTCCTTGATCTAAATGGGATGATGGGATGTCGATTCTTCCTTCCATGGATTCCTCCTCAGAACTCATCACCTAGTCTGGGTCTCCCTCATATATTTAATACGTTTTTCGTGAAACGCATCCTGGTGCCATATCTTCATGGACACCAGTTAATTATGCTGCTTTTTTCAGGACATTCCAAGGGGTCTGGTCAGGGAAGAAACCTTTGGTTAGGGGAGTAGTCACACTGGGCATCACTGGCGTGTCTGAACATTGGGGATTCATGTGTCTCTTTTATTTCCCTTATTATAGGGCTTATCGAGGGTGAGGAAACCCGAGTCATCCCACATCAAATTCAAGGAATTTTATACTATTGGAATATATCTGAGGTTTTCCTCAACTTTCCATGTTTAACATAGGGTATTCCACAAGTTTAACGTCCAGCAGGTACGGATCAGACTGATCAAAACACTGATTAGAGTGGATCAGATTGAGGAACACTCTGGAGGGAACACCGATATTGGGGTCAATCACATGGGTGGATTCCTGAATGTTGTGGAGTGGAATGAGGTGGCATGATCTCACTAGGATGTGGTGGCCCAGATAGGAATCGGGATGGACGATGGTTTTGGGCTTGAGCATCGTGAGGCTTCCTACGTACCATGCCTTGACATAGATCAAAGTCCTCGTAGTTTGGGATGGGTTGTGTCGGCGAGCCAATGTGATGATGGACCAGAGGTCTGATGGGTGATGCGATTGAACCTCGTGATGATTCCTACGTACCATGACTTGACATGGATCAAAGTCCTCATAGTTTGGGAGATGGAATGGTGTTTGGTGAACCGAAGTGAAGGAGGTCGGAACGACCGGGTGGTGGGATTGAACCTCGTGAGGATTCCTACATACCATGCCTTGTCATAGATCAAAGTCCACATAGTTTAGGATGGGGCGCGTCGGCAAACTGATGTGAAGATGGACCAGGGGATGAGTGATGGGCTTGAACCTCGTGGAGGCTTCCTATGTACCATGCCTTGACATGAATCAAAGTACCCATAGTTTAGGAGAGGGTATCAGAGAACCGACGTGAATAAAAACCTTGGTCCAGGTGGATGGAGGGATTGAACGTCATGAGGTTTTCTACGTACCATGCCTTGACATGGATCAAAGACCACATAGTTCAGGATGGTGTGGGGTTTAGACTCTAGGCTGCCCAAGATGGTGTTAATGGGTGTTGTCACACCAACACAGAGATGGTTGGGGCCAATGGTTGTTGGGATTGAACCTCGTGAGGCTTCCTACGTACCATGCCTTGACATGGATTAAAGTCCTCGTAGTTTAGATGTACAGTTTAATTTCATGCGGGATGAGGGTGAACCGACATAAAGGAGGTCGGAACGACCGAGTGGTGGGCTTGAACCTCATTAGGCTTCCTACGTACCATGCCTTGACATGGATCAAAGTCCTTGTAGTTAAGGTGTATAGTTTAACGTCATGAGATATGGGGGTGAAATACAGTTTATCATCATGCGGGACAGAGGAATTTGGGGCTTACGCTCTAGGTGGCCCAAGGTGTTTGGTGAACCGACATGGTCAGAACGACCGGGTGGTGGGCTTGAACCTCATGGAGGCTTCCTACGTACCATGTCTTGACATGGATCAAAGTCCCCATAGTTCTGGATGTGGTGTATATAGTTTAACTTCATGTGGGATAGGGGCATTTGGGGCTTACGCTCTAAGCGGCCCAAGGTGTTTAGTGAACCGACATGGTCGGAACGACCGGGTGGTGGGCTTGAATCTCATGGAGGCTTCCTATGTACCATGTCCTGACATGGATCAAAGTCCTTGTAGTTTGGGATGGGGTGTATATAGTTTAACTTAATGTGGGAAAAGGGTGTTTTCATGGTTGATGCTTACTCTAACCCACATGAGTCATGATCGGTGTGAGAAACAAGAGGCAGCAGAGACCTGACGATCATGTCATGAAAGGTGCGTCTGTGGGATGTGGAGTGGGGCTTACGCATGGAGCGGCCGAGGGAGAGAAATACTAGGACTTACTCCGAGATGGAGGCCTAAATGCGACAAATTGCAGCGGGAGAGGGACTTGGGACCGAAGAAGGGGGGGAGCCCCATTCCCTATCACGCCCTCCACTGGCCTTGGCATCGAGTAAGTGAGGAGGACCAGGGGTGCTACCTCCTGCAAGAAAAGATAGGGGCTTACACCAAGATGGATTCCCTTCCCCACGGACAAACTCCACTCTAAGAAAGAGGATATCATCCCCTATGGAGACTAGGGTCCGTGGAGAATGCCCAAGGTAGGGGGACCCAGCGTGTGAGACATGGGGTCATGTCACAGTTTAACGTCATGTGTTGAGGACGATGGTGCTTGTTAGTTTAATGTCCTGCATCTCG
The DNA here is from genome assembly GCA_963277665.1 of Viscum album. Classification (NCBI taxonomy): domain Eukaryota; kingdom Viridiplantae; phylum Streptophyta; class Magnoliopsida; order Santalales; family Viscaceae; genus Viscum; species Viscum album. The sequence continues at coordinate 1,169,940 of OY728125.1, forward strand.
GATGAAGTGGGTTTTCTCCACACCCCTAGGACGTACATAACTGATACCCTCTTCTCATTGTGGGAGGGAAGGCACCGGCAATGCCGTATTGAGGGGGTGTCACGGAGCAAACCATCAAGGGGTCCACGTTAGCATGGATATCTGAAGAAGCAATATCCATTATCATGCCTATGCGAAGAAGAATTAGGTGAAGCAATGCAATGGGTGGTATCGTCCAGGGGACTTTGAAGTCACATCGTGCAAACATGGAGGGTCGCACAGGAAAAGGTATTGCCTAGAAGAGGAGTCCATAGGCAAGGGCCTTGTGGAGATCTGTTGCTCTTCGTGGCGGAGAATACTTGCGAAGGGGTGTGATTCACGAAGTGGGGTGCCTTAGTCATAGCATGGGGAAGAGGTTCAAATGGGAGGTGCTTTGTGAAGTGTAAGGGAATTAGCGGAGCACAAACTCATGGATAAAAGGAGACTCGTGAAGTAAGGTGTCAAGAAGCAATGTGCTTCGCGAGGTACAATGACCCTACCATAGCATGTGGATCATGTGTACATGAAGGGTGATTTGTGAAGCATAAACGCTCCGTGACGACCCAGGTCCCCTTGGGGATCCCCATTCTTTGTGAAAGCCCTTGGTCTTCACAAAAGTCATCCCTCTAGAAAGAGGGGATCAAAACGAGAAAATAGGGAGGCACTTTGTAAAGTGGAAGTACCTCGCACAGCTCATTGTTCACTGAGAAGAAGACTACTTCATGATTTTGGAGATGGAAATCTGAAAGGTTGGATTGTCCATCTTCAGTGATCAGGGGGAGAAAGTTATTTATAGGCAAGAGGGGCCACAGAGGGGAGCTCACGCGGTGCGAAGAGGGTCTTGGGGGCTTCGCGGCGGGTCACGAATGTCAAATGGGGTCGCAGAGCGTCCCACCTCATTGCTTTGCGGTGGCGGCGCCAACATCAAATTCGATCGTAGAGAATCCCGCCTCCTTTGCTTCGCGGCATCCTCGGGAACATCACATTTTCTTGTAGAGCGTCCCACATCCTTTGCTTCATGGTGGCCTCACAAACGTCAAATTTGATCGCGCGAGCATCCCGCCTCCTTTGCTTCGCGGCGGGCTCGTGAAGGTCAAACGTGTTCACAGAGCCTCCTGCCTTCTTTGCTTTGCGGCGGGCTCACGAACGTCAATTGCATTCAAAGAGCCTCCCGCCTTCTTTGCTTCGCAGTGGCCTTACGAACGTCAAATTCGATCGCAGAGCGTCCCACTTTCTTTTCTTCGCGGCGGTCTCATGAACGTCAAATGTGTTCACGAAGCCTCCCGCCTTCTTTGCTTCGCGGCGGCCACGGTGCTGGGGGGATTCCGCAAAGTGTCATCGCGAGGAAGTTGGTGGGGCTGTCAATTTTGGTGCCAACAGTGGAACTATTGAAAATTTGTATATTTGTTATTTTGATATGGATGTTTATTGATTACCCAGTCAAGTTGATTGTTTACTATTTAACCACCCACCTTCTTCCTATAGATGGGTTATGATCATGGTATCCCTTTTATTGACATGGGTAAAATTATTGACATTCTATATATTGTTATTTTAATACATATTATTATTGGAAAGTTAACTATATATTGTCTGACCATCCACCTTCTTTCTCTAGATGGGATATGATCATGTTATCCCTTTTATTAGAATGAGGAAAATTATTGGCATTCCGTATATTATTATTCCAATAAAAATGGTTTTTGGAAATTTTATAATGTATTGTTTGATCATATGCCTTCTATCTCTGGATGGGTTATAATTATATTATCCCTTTTATTGACATTGTGAAAATTATTAGTGTTCTATTTGTTATTATTCTAATATGGATTATTATTTTAAAAAGTGATTATAAATTTTTTATTCATTTCTCATATGATGAATGCATTATACTTAAACAAGTGACGGGTGGGGCCTGAAATTATGTATCCCCTTGGTGCATCGATAGATCTCATGAGACAAAATTGATTGGGTTTTAGTGTATATCTCTCCCCATATCAGTACGGTGTCTTTTCACAAGGCCTTTAAAATATGTTTTGATGTACGAAATTATGTATCCCATCGGCATGTGATCGATAAATATTATCCACATTTTCATTTATTATCATAGATAAAACATGCTCTAATTTTCAATTAATTATGGAATTATGTTGATTAATTAATCATTCCATAATAGTTATGTCATGTTCATGTCATGTTCATGCCATTACTACCTTAATTGTATGTTTTACCTTATTGAGGGTTTGATCTCACCCCTTATTATGTTTCCATTTCCCTACGTTATGAAGAAAGTTATTTCACATGATATGTTTAACAATATATCTTATGTGGATAATTTTTGGAAGATGTTGAAGACTTATTATGAATTAATTAGCTATTATGTCATGTAAAAACTCCATTGGTTTTTAAAGATATGGGATTTATTACTTTATAATTTTCTTAATTCTCTAATGTTATAAACCTTAAAGGTCTTGGGAATGTATACAATGCAATGATTTCTATAATTCATGTAATTATGGATTAAATATCTATAGTTGGTATTAAATCTAGTATGTAATTTATGTGTTTTAGGAACCAAATCAAGGAGTGTGGGTCTAGGGTATCATAGTTTTGATTACATATACACTATCTATTTCTTTATTTTAGACAAGGGATTTCCATTCTTTTATATCTGCTCTATTTTTTGTTGGCCTAGATTTATAGGTTAGGTTGTATTTTCAGTTTATCTATCTTGACACACCATTTGGAAAGAACATAGACTGTCACCAGTGATTTACTGAGTGTCCCATTGTTTTTGCTTAATATGGACATCTTTGGGACATCATTATCTTAGAGATGACTACTTTTTATGTGATATTAGAAATAGACTAGTTGACCAGTTATCAATATCATATCAAATGCTATCGGAGATGGCATATTTTACCATGCATAGTGGAAAGAGGTTCCAATTAACTGGTGAGTAGGATAATAGAGTAGGTTGGATGGGGTAAAACTTGAGTCGAATTAGAGTTATCATTGCACATGTAGAAATCTTGGATCTCATAGTAGAATCAGTAGTAGCCCCTCTATATTCCCTCCAGTTTTAAATCATTATCAGGATTTATTATCAAATGACTCACCAGGTATTTTTCTAGATATAGGAACTAAGTTTCATATTGAGTATATGCCTGGGCCCCAATAGATATTGATTTCTCTTTATCATATGTAACCAGCTGATTTGAGAAAGTTGAAGGTACGGTTAGAGGATTTATATGTGAAGATATTTATCAGACCAACCACAACTTCTTAGGGTGATCTAAGGTTGTTTTCCAATAAGTAGGATGGTATCATATGACTCTATTTGGAATTATGGAAGATAAATTAGGTAATAGTGAATAATGGGTGCCCTTTACCTAGGACTAATGATTTTTTATCAGTTATATCGAGCCTATTGTTTTTACAATACTGATCTTCATTTAGGCTTCCACTAGTTGTGTGTTTAAGAGGCTTATATTCCCATGATAGAATTTAGAAGTAGATATGGATTTTATGAGTATATTTTCATGCCTTTTGGGTTTAAAATGCTTCAGTAGTGTTCATGGATCATATGAAAAATATTTTCCATCCATACCTTGACTCCTTCATCATTGTATTCATACAAGATATTAGGATATATTCGATGACTTCAGATATTCATGTAGAAACATTGACATTGTATTAAGTAAACATAGATCACATAGGATTTATTATAAACTATAAAAGTGTCACATTTGTATTTATGAAGTTTTATTACTTGGGTATGTAAATTCTAAGGTGGAAATTTTAGTTGACCCAGAGAAGGTAGAGGTTTTGGTGTCTTGGTAACATTCCAAGAATGTGTTTGAGATCAAGATTTTATCGGGTCTTATGGGGTACTATCGATGTTTCATCCAAGACTTATCCCATTTGGCAGTATTGATGATAGATTTGACTAAAAGGGTCTTATTTTTGAGTGGTTTGATCAGTGTGAAGAGGTCTTCCTAGATCTATAGATGAGGTTGTTGATAACTCCATATTTGATTCTTTTGGAGTCTTGGTTTACATTCTTATCAAAAAGTATCCAACTAAGATTATTGGGAGGTGGTTGTAGGTATGGTTGAGGCACCCTTTATGTCTCTTATTTAAGGTCATAATCCTCACATACATGGTGGTTATCCAAGTGGTCAGCCGAAGCTCTTTGATTATATTCTAGAAAGTGTTTCTAATATTAAAAACACAACTCTTGTAACCATTATAAAAGAGAATGAGATACATGAGGTATTTTGGAATCTCAAACCTAAGAGTGTGCTTAGTCCTGACATCTTCCAAGGTTCCTTCAATAGGGGCTCATGGGATTGTGTTAAATCCGATCTAGTTCTTGTGATATAGGACTTCTTCTATAGAGGAAACTTACCTCATGTGGCCTACGCCACCACATTGGTTCTCATCCCAAAGAATAAATACGCCTCTTCCCTCCAAAATTACCAACAAATCAATATGTTAATCTTATTGTATAAATTTCTAGAATGTGTGATCCACAAAAGGATTTTTGAGAACCTCTCTCATTTTATATCAGAAGAACATCATGGTTTTGTAAAGGGGAGAGAAATATAAGGTTCAATTGGTCTCTCCTAAGAAATGATAACAGACGTCAACCTAAGAACACTTGGATATAATATTGCAATCAATATTTCCATGAATAAATAATATTACCATATTTAATAGAACTTTCTTCTTAAGGTTATGAAATGAATGGGCTTCTCTTCTTGGGCCACAGATCTTTTGTTCAGATGATTTAGCTCACTGTGGTTATCCATATCCTTTTTGTGAAAGAATTTTAGTTTCCTCAAAATATTTCTTAGTATGAGGTAGGGTTATCCACTTTCTCCAAGTTTATTCATCCTCTCACAAGACTCTATTAGCCATCTCATCAATTGGATTTTATCAACATGAAGCATACTCCTGTATCGGTGCAAGTATAATTCAATTGGGATATCTCATATCGTGATTGTGGATGACACTCTCATATTTTTCAATGAAAATAGAAATTCCATTTGAGGTATCATTAAGATCATATAGGACTACTACAATTAGAGTGGGAAATTGGTTAATTGTGAAAATATCATCCTATACATTTCCTCCTGCTACTCAGATATGTGTGCTGATGTTTTTTTACAAAGAAATATGGTTATCTATAAAATAGGATTCCCAATGTATTATATTGGTGCCCTTGTATCCCCAATCCATCTTTTCATTCAACACTTTGAAAAGGTTTTGGTCAATATCACATGCCTGATTATGAATTGGAATAATCGGTTCTTATATTTTGGAGGTAGAATCACATTAGTTAACGATGTTTTAATGTCCATCCCCATGCATGTTATATCAGCTAATAAGGTGTTGAAGGAAGTTATTTTGTGTATATATAATATTCTAGTGACATTCATCTAGGAGGCTTAGTTAGAGTGGAGACATCACTGGATTTCATGGAATAGGATTTCTAGACCACTTAGGGAGGGGGAAATCAATGTTCGGAAAAAAAAATCTACCACAAAGTGATTGCATGTGAGGATGCATGGGAGATTATTGAATGTCGTACACTCTGGGGAAATTTTATGGAGGAAAAGTATGGTACAAAAATTCATATAACAAGAGGGAATTCTTCCTCCCTTTGTATCATACTCTAACCCTATATCTTGACTCTCCAACCTCATATATGGTGGATCCTTGGAAGGGTAGATCAATTTTTAGTACCGCAATTAGGTGAAAACCAAACATGGATTTCCCATATGTCTAAGCACAACCTCGACATTCAAAAAAACTAGTATATACCCAAGCTTCATCCATGTGGTTCTAGATAATGCTTAGTGAAACAATTTTAACCTCATTAAGCTCAACTTGGAACAAGATAAGTGTATTTTTACTAGTTCCTCTTTAGGAATTTTGTTTCTAAGGATTATCAAAGAGTGACATTAGATGTTACTAATTTGGATACCTTAGGAGAGATCCTGTGGCATAAGAATATCCTTACTAGGTACAATTTTCTCACATGGTGTGTTAGAAACATGGTGCTCCCCATGGACAATAATATCAAGAGTTTGAGAATATATCTAGTGTCAAGGTGATATTTCTATTTTATCCCATGGTATGAGACCTTGAATCATCTTTCCTTCAAGATTGATTAGGTGTGAATCATGTGGAGATCCTTCAGCACATTTACTGGCCTGCTTACCCAGACTTCTTTGGATTCCATTTTTCCTTACCATTAGATCCTAGGGCCAGGAATCCATGGTGCCGAATTGAAGGTTTGGTCTTTGATTATTATTATAGGATACTAGAGAATGTATAAGGTTAGGAATAAATAACATCATGAGGGAACCCACCACATGAAAACTACTATTTTCTTCAGAATAAAAAACCTACTTCTTGACCTTTCTCAGCTTCTCCCCAACTGGTGGAAAGCCTATCCATAAGTAATTCCTTGGCTGGGAGAGCCACTCACATCACGGGCTTTATTGGAAATTTAGGATAGTGGGTTTGTTGGTTCCCTCATAGAGAAAGACTCAAACCCAATACAGATGGATCATGCATTTTGGGTATTATGTGGGGAAGAGGATTGTTCTGTAGCCATTATGGTTCTTTTATTCTTTTTTCACTACCTACATTAGTATCGGGGGTTCTCTTCAAGCCAAAGCCAATACGCTGCTCACCGGTCTTCTCATGTGTGGATAAGAAAATATTAATCTTTCAGAAGTGTAAATGGAATCCCTCACTATTCACAACTCTTTACTTAGGTCTGAGAAACATCCCTTGATCTATTACCTAACTCATTCATAAATGTAGGTATTTGATCAGTTCTCACAAAGATTTTCTTCACACCTGGAATAAGGAAAACAAATTTGATGACTTTCTCACTTCACTGATAACCCAAATGTATGTTTTATTCATTTCTATAACCTTGGATATTTTCCCCATAAGGTTGTGATCATTTTTATAGGGGATTCCCTTGTAATACACTATTTTTTACCCCCATAGTTCTCTATGTATCCTCTTTTTTTCCTTTATACTTGTTTTCCCTTTTTATTTTTTGGTATAAATTATGGCCAATATTATGTAATTACCATAGATGAAGTGGGATGATTAATTTGTTTTCTTTTGTATTCAAAGTCATTATGCGGTTAATCTACAGATATTTGATTTTTAGGTGGAATGTGATCTTGTAAAAGGTAATGTCATTGAATATTCTCTCAGTGGGAAAATATTGGTGACACAAGATCTTAGAGAGTAGACTTTTTGGGAGGAATGGAATCTGGTGAGTTTGATAGATGAGTATCTACTAAATGCATCTAAGGATCATGGATTTTTTACATGTGTACCTTTTGTTATCACACCTTCTTTAGTGGACTAGGTAAATGCCATCCAGGAGTCAAATCCTGAGTGCATTGTGATGCAGGAGTGCTTAGAAAGGGATGATTTGGTACTAGGGTGGTCCTTACATGATGAAAACATGATCTGCATTCTTGGGAGAATTGTGGTACAAACTTCCTTGAGGGAGGAGATTTTGAGAAACTCCCAATTTTAAAAACAGGTCGTGCATATAGGGTCAATAAAGATATACCATGATATCCAACATTAGTTTGGTTTCCTTCTATAGAGAGGATCATCGCCAGTTTCTTTCATGTTTCCTTACCTGCTGGAGGGTAAAGGCTGAGTATCAGTGTCCTGGTGGTTTTCTTTTGTCCCTTCTAGTGCATAGGAGAAAATGGGATGAAGTGATTATGCAATTCATGAAGGGGTTACCCAGGATCTTGAGGAGACGTGATGTTGTTTAGGTGATAGTTGATTGGATAATGTGAGTGTCCCATTACATGTTTATTCAACATACCATTTTAGTGGATCAGTTAGAAAAGCTATATGTATGGTAGATTTTATGTGTGCATGGAGTTACTTTTAGAATCATTTCAGAAAAAAGTATTTGGGTACCTAGTAGAAACTGATTATAGTGTATCATCTATGGAATAATGGTCATTTAGAGAGGAATATTTAGATATTAGAGGATATACTGAGGGAATGTGTTTTGGACTTTGTCCGATCTTGGGATATTCACCAAGCCTTCATTGAGTTTTTGTACAATAAATGCCTCCATGAGTCAATTAATATGGTACTTTTTGAGGCTCTTTATGGTCGGTTATGTTGCTAAATTATATATTATCATGATGCTGGTGAAACTATAGTTGTGGATTTGAGCTTGATATAAGATACCTCCAAGAGAGTACAGTTGATATGGAAGCATTTAATTACCTCTTAGTACAGTTGATATGGAAGAATTTAATTACCTCTTAGTACAGAAAGTGATCATACACCAAAAATAGGATAATACCTTTAAAGGTTTCTATGGTTGACCAAGTTTTCTTATGGGAAACTCCTCGATTAGGGCATCAACAGTAATAAAAGTAAGGAAATATATCATTGATATTTGTTGGGCTATTCAATATTATCGAGCATAATGAGATAGTGTCCCACTATTTGGATCTTCCTCCATGGTATTGAGGTATACAATATTTGTTTCGTGTGTCTCAACTTTGGATTTACATTCTTGATCCGACACATATGATCAATGGTGTGGAAATTTATTTGGAGCCTAATTCATTATTCAAGGAGTTCCTGATTTGTATCAATGAACAAAGCGAGAAAGTATTCCAAATGAATATGATTCCACTTATCTAAGTTATATGGTATCATGGTCAGTCTCAAGAGGATACATGGGTGTTTGAATATGATGGTTGGTTTTACTTGATTTAGATATTCAATAAAGACCACTAGAGGCACTTCTCAAGCATGAGAAGTTGTTATAGAGGGAGAATTTTAACATCCTCAACTTTTAGGATATATTTTGTTTTTATGTTACAATGTATATTGTCTTATTTTTCTCCATTGTAGATTTTTATTATGAGTAAAAGGGTATCAAAGTTAATTTTTTAGAGAATGGATGATTAGTGGGTTTCATAGTGGCTGAAACAAGTCCACCTTCTTAATGGTAGGGTGTGCTGACTAGCAAGTGGTGTTGAACATGGGACCTATAATTCTGTAGATCACACTAGATAGTTAGTGGTGCCTAGATAATTTCATCATTAATGGAGTTTTATTCATTTTACCCTAATCCTAGTATTATCCTAACCCTCACTATAATTCGACCCCATTATGACCAGAACCTCCTAGATATCTCTCATTTGGTGATATCAGCTTCCACTTCTTCTCCTCTTGGACGCTTGAATTCTAGATTGATCTGTTGGAATATATTAAGGTAAGATCTATCCATTCTAAGATTAATTCTCCTTATTTATCTAGGATTGATCATGGATCCAAGACATGTCAAATAGATCTATGAATACCCACCCAAATCCAATAGTGAATTCATGTATGATTGATAGACCGTTGTTGGATTATCAGAAATGGTGAACTCTCCTTGAACAGCCCTAGATCATCTGTTAATAGTGAATCTCTTCTGGTAAGTTGATGTGGATTACACCTATTGGAATTATATATTTCTTTCTATGTTCTTTATTACTTGTGTATCACTTCATATCATGTGGAATATTTATTATGATATATTGATCATTTCTATGTTATGTCTTACATGTGGATTTGTGCATAGTTGATAGAACCTCCGTTTTATCGTTCAAGTTAAAAGGTGGACTTCATGGATTTATTCGATCCCTTAGAGGGGGATCTTGGATTACATGATTCGTAAATTGTGGTTCTAGATATAGGATGGAAAGCGCCAAAGCTTGGCATGTGATTATCTCATGGGGGTAGAATTCTATACACTAATGGTGGTGGCATACTGGGTTTATCTCACACCCTACTCAGGCCACCCTTGGTACCTGAGTAGACTTTATGGTTGAAGGTATTAACAAGGGAAATCACCCTATCTTGAATTTTTGATCTATTTCACTTGTTGCATGGGAGTATGGGAGAGTAGGACTGATCATATACTCTTGATTCTAGTAGAGATATATTTTGGTATTTTATATTTTGTATAGCATGTTGTACATGTCTGTACTTTGTATCCTTTGTATCCACTTTCTGTATCTCATCATTCCATGAAATCATTTTGTATATGACTCTTTCATTAGAGTTTGGTTACTATTATTATTTCATGGATATTTATATTCTGTTGTTTATTATTTCTCTTGCTTTTTCTGTTTTGTTAGTCATATTATATTCTTCCTCTATTTATCATATCTGCTTATATACATTGTGCCACACTTATATGATGGTGTAGTCTCCCCACCATACCACCTTAAACCCTCACTACTAGTCAGCAGCCTATGGTGTATGGGCAGTCATGCTTGAGGCCACATGACCCACCAGCTCAGGGGAACTGTTTTAGTGTCTCCTGGGTCAAGATGTTACAAAGTGTTATCATGGAATTTTCTTAGGTATTAGATAGGAGAATAGGATTTATTAGAATTTGGTAATGATCCTATGTCATGGAGTATCTAGACCACATTGAGGGGAAACCCAAATTACATGGGATGGGTTACTGTTGTTATTAGATTACACCTCTAATATTTGATTCAATTTCACCATTAGGTGGCACACAGGTTTTGTAATGTTATTCTTATTGAAATTTTTTGATGAAATTTTTCCTTGGCCTATTACGGAAAGGAAGTATCATATCATGCATTATCGTAGGCACTTTAGTACTTATATGCCAGGAATTTTTTCATTTCATGTTTACTTTCTGTGTACATATTCTACTACATATAGTTAGTTCCTGGATTATTATATATGGTAATTTTTTAAATTTTCTTGTAGGGATAACATAATTAGATTGATTAAAGTTTCTGCATCGATATAAATGGTGTGTTCTTGCATAGATTAATGATGGAGCCTTAATTAACCCATTTATTCCATGTTTGATCCATGAAACTCTGGTTTCATGGGCTGGAACTTTAGTTGATTTGATTACTTGAATTGAAATGGTAATTTATGAAGAAAGTAATTCTATAAATACTAAATGTAAATTCATGTAATCAAATCATGGTATACGACCTGTTACATCCTGATATCGAATGTAAAGGTTGGGTTATAGTTACATGAGGTGTCAATTACAATTTATAAGAGTATAGATTTTATAAATTCGGAATGGTGACACATTTAACTAGACTGTGATATATATATATATATATATATATATATAAAGAGTACAAAATTAAATGACATTAAACCTTTAAATGAAATGGTTACCACTAAATGGGTATGTCAATTGCAAAGTAAATAGTGTTTTTCACTATACCTTTCAATTGATGCTCCATATATCAGAACCCTTGATGTGTGATATGAGACCTAGAACAAAACCCGAACTTAGTAGTTTGTAGTTGGGGTGTATCTTATGATTCTTATGGATTGTTATGGTATTCCTTTATCACCTAGACCTAGATTTTGGATCAGACATAGAGGTGAGACCTTTTCCATGGTAAGGTTATGTACTTATCCTACTATGTATATATGATTATTTTGCTACTAAATTCTATTATGAGGCATGTTTTGGAATTTTATAATCACGGAACCATGAGAGCATCGAGTTGTGAACCAAGAGGGTAGTGACGACCATGCTCCGGAGGTGGTGGGTCTTGAGCCACTAGTGATACCTCCCATAGTGCTACCTTTGGCACAAACTTCTATTCCTAAAATGAGAACTGATGCCTAGTTTTAAGAGGGTTTCCTTCATATGATGCAATCTCTGTAAGGAGTTTCTTTACCTGTCCCGATTATGGAAGATTTTACACAGGAATTCCAATAGTAGAATCCTTACACCTTCTCGGGGGATGGATGACCTCGGGCTACTGATACCTGGATATAGGCCAATATATCTATATTAAAGCATCTGGATATGCCTCTAGGGTATAGGTTCAAGATCATATATTTTATGTTATGTGATTCTACAAATCGATGGTGGGATGTCATTACCCAAGCAGACCGACATCAATATACGATCTGGAAGGACTTTCATATGGTCATCTATGATTACTTATTCCCAAAAACATTGAGGGGAGATTAAGCTAGAGATTTCATGAACTTCTAGTGGGGATACATGTCAGTAATGGAGTATTATAAACATTTTATTGAGCTTCATTGATTCTCACTAACTCTAGCAGGTGATGATCTCGTAACTACGAGATGATTTTAGGATGGACTGGTATGATCCATTCGATCATGGGTTAATTTTTCTAATTGAGTAATATTTATGAGATAATAAATTAGGCCCTAATTACCAATAAAAATTTTAGGGAAGTTGACAATGGGATCTAGGGTGGTTCAACACCAATACCTGGTATTAGTTCTTCTAGAGGACATGAGTGTCACTTCAAGGTTTCTCATGGGAGTAGTGGTAGAAAAAAACCTCACACTGAGAGTTTAATTATATGTCTCCATTGTGGGAAACTAGGATACACAAAACCTCAGTGCATATGAGATTCAGTTGAGTGTAGAGTTTATTGAAGGATGGGACATATTTAGATTTTCTATAGAACTTTTTCATCAATTCCTAGTGGGAGAGGATCTACACTGAATCCATGTTCTGGAGTGAGGCTAGTAGCACCTCACCAAATAGGAATCTATAATACCACTAGCTACTCAGGCTGAGGTGGTGGTCATGGTAGAAGAAACCAAACTAAGTATTCACAACACTAATAAAGTGGTCCTACTTAGGGAAATCAGGATGTGTCTTAGGGTCATGGTATAGGCTAGTTACATGTAGTGAAACCTATTCTAGAGGAGCAGATAGATGAACCTTCTACTATTTGAGGTACTATTCTATTATCCTCTACTTTGGTGTCTACTTTATTTGACACAGGTTTATTTCACCCTTTTATATCAGCTGAAATTTTGGAGAGTATAGGCCTTGATATAGAGTATTTATATGGTGTGATGACACTCAACACCCCATTGGGTATCCAATCAAAGAGTGTTCATCATTTTAAGGAATTTCTCCTTGAGATAAGAGGTTATCTATTCATTTTGAACCTTTTCTTACTCGATATGATTGGGTTTGAAATAATTATTAGGATAGACTGGTTAGTTCACTATCAATCTCATATCAATTTTTATTACTAGAGGGTGATGTTTATATCACCAGAGGGTGGTAGATATGTTTAAAAGGGATAATGGAATGTCCATGTGTCTCAAGATAGACCTGAGTATAATGGGTTGGTTGGAGTGATATCCCAGATTGCTAGTCTATTCTTGGATTATCAAGGGACATGACCTTTTATTTTATCTCCTATGGTAGATTGTTTCATGGATGTATTCCCTGCTAACTTTTCTTGGATACCTCTAATGAGAGAGGTAGAATTCATTATTGATCTAGTTCTAGAAGTGGAACTGTTGTCCATTACTCATTATAGGATGGAACCTATGGAGATTCTAGATCTCAAGAATTATTTGGAATATCTGGATTCTAAAGGTATTATCTGACCTAGTACCTCACCATGGGGCTCACTGGTCCTTTTGTCCAATAATTCAGATGGTACCCTCAGGATTTTCATGGATTAATGGTGATTAAACCATCTTATGGTAAAGAACCAGTTTCCACTACCTTGAATAGATGACCTCTTTGATCATCTCTCATTTACAAGGGTGTTTTCAAATATTGATTTTAGGTTGGGATACCATCATGTTCATGTCAAGTCTTATGACATACATCATATAACTTTATGGAGTAGGTATATCCTTTATGAGTACCTAGTAATGTCATTTAGTCTCCCAAATGAACTAGCTATTTTCATGGCCCTTATGAATCGTTTTTTTTCACCCATATCTGGATTCATTCATAGTAGTCTTTATAGGATACAACTTTGTGTATTATCACACTCAACACGACCATGCACAAAATCATGAGATCATACTAAATACATTATGAGAGCACCATCTTTACAAAAATATCACAAAATGATACTTTTGGATTGACAAATTCTACTTCCTGGGTCATATTATCTTAGAGATAAGAGATTCAATAAACCCAATGAAGGTGAGAGATATAGTTTCCTTGGAGTTTCCCAATAATTTATTTGATATATGGAGTTTCATGGGAATATTTGGGTACTACAGAAACTTTAACTAGGATTTCTCATACCTAGTAGTGCCTCTTTTGGGCTTGACTAATAAGGGTGTAAAATTAATATGGTAAGAAGCTTGTGTTGGAGCCTTTCAAGAATTGAATGGTATATTGAATTCAGCATTGATCCTGATTCTTCCTAATCTAATAAGAAGCTATAAAATTAATTATGATGCATCAATAATCATGTTGGGAGTATTCTTGATGTAGGATAAGTGAATAATAGTGTGCGGGTATCATCAGTTGAGGCCTCTTGAGTGTAATTTACAAACACATGATCTCGAGTTAGCTATTGTTGTTCATACTTTACACTATTGGAGGCATTATTTACCTGGGGATAATTTTTTGGTATTCACTGATCAAAAAGGCCTCAAATATATCTTTACATGGCATGATATGAATCTCAGGTAGTGTATATGGTTTTAATACCAACATTTATTTGATTTTAATCTTGCCTATATTCCTAGAAAAGGTATTGAGTAGTTGATGCTCTAAGTCGGTAGACTCGGACACAGGTGGTTCAGGAGGCTTGTAGTGAGTGGAAAACTATGGCCAGATTCTTATATATGCATTTTGAGGTTCAGGAGGATCACAGTTATACTGTTCTCTTAGATTTAGCAGTGACCTCAACCCTTCTATAATGGGTAAATATGAGGAATCTTTCTAATCCTGAGGGCCTAGTCCTAAGTGAGAGTATCTCATATGAGGATTCATCACCATGTTGGACCATGGATGAGGATGAGGCCTTATGCATACAATGATGTTTCTGGGTTCCATTTGACATTTAAGAGGAGTTAATGGAGGAATATCATGTCTTAGCTTGGGTAGTTCATTTTAGTGTCTCCAAGATGTACTAAGACATACGTTGCCAATATTGGTGTCCAAGTATGGAATGGGAGACATCCAAATTTATTACTCAATGTTCCATATGTTAGCTGGTGAAGGTACAACATCAATGACTGATGGAAATTTTATTGTTGTTTTCCATTCCTAAGTTGAAATAGGATGATGTTTCCATGGATTTCATGATAGTTTTTCCTAGATCTCCTCAAGAAAATGAAATAGTTTGGGTATTCATTGATCGGTTGACAAAGGTCAGCCACTTCCTTCCTATTTGGGATACTCTCTTGATGGAAAAGCTAGGAAGGCTATACATTAGGGAGTTCATACGTTATTGACACCATCCAAATGATCATCAGCAAAATCAAAAAGGAAGGAATACCTGAATATGGGTATTATTTTCCCCACAAATGTAAAGGAAGGATAAAGTGGTTGAGACATACGGATTGCGTGAGCCTCCAAGGGACACGTGATCTCCTGACCATCATAGGGTCATGTGAATACTTTAAAAGAAGCATATAACCTATAGTAGACCCCATGGAACCCCCTATGATAAATTTTCATGCTCTTATGGAGACTCTTTGGATAACAAGTGAGCATGCAGCAGTAGCCGAATATGCACCCCTAGGACACACAATTTGTCACCAGTAAGCACCTGACAACCCAATAAAAAATCCTTCAAAAATGGGGGGAAATATTTCTAAAGGTGGAGGCCCTTATCATTCATAAATATCAAGTAATTAATCACCATTTGAAAGGGTAATTGTCCTTTACAGCATCCAATCCAACTCGCGATACCCATGAGCCTTTATAAAATAAGACAAATGAAATATAAGGGGAGGAGGTGGGAGCTACTCGTGGTTAACAAAATACATGAGACAGACACCTCACAGCCTAAAATACATCATGAGTACCTGGTGACATGTCCACCTCACCTCACAAAATCCCATCGACATGTCACTCACATCACGCAAAGAGACTCGGGCATGTCCAGGCAACCACACGTAACCACTCTAGCTACCCAAGGGTAAAATGGATGAATTTTTCCATGAAATGCTCACAAACTCCCATATGACCCATATTGGTCACAAGATGCATCATCAAAAAATATATAAAATGTCCTCAATGACACTCATGTAAACTCACATAATCCCTAAACTTTGACAAATAAAACAAAGGAGATAAAAGGTGGGAGGTGAGAGCTCTCGCAGTCGTAAAACCCTTATAGCATGCTAAGGAATTCCACAGCAGGGTCTCATGACACACATATAAAATCCATATTGATCCCGCGAAGTCCCCTTAACACACCATCCTAATCTCACTGAGACCCCCAGACAAGCCACACATGCCTTCTGAAATGTCTCAGGCAAGGAATCAAGTATCTCACAGACACCTTTCAACAGGTTATTGATCTCACGATGGCCTTTGGACATGTGAATATAACAAAATGGAAGTCCTTTTTCATTCCTTCATGATTAAAAAAATACTCATTAATTGGAAATCCTGCGATAAAGGAAGCATTGAAAGGAGGAACTCATTATCTCTAAAAATTAGGTGATGTACTCGGGAGTGATCCACGGTAGTTGTTTTCAAAGATGTGTGGCACTAGAACCCTTCTCCAAATCTAGCCTAGATCCATGATAGATACTCTGCACAAATTAGTGAATAATTGGGGTGGAGAGGCCTATCAATTCCCTTCCCTAGCATAAAAAATGAACAACTAGGACATGGAGGAAACTCTTGAGTGCAAATGTCCCAAGAACCAGAGCAGATTTCTTGGAGCAAATAATCTTGTGACTGGCAAGTCTTATATCAATTAATATACTGGAAAATAGTTAGAGTAGTCATGCATCATTCCTAAACCACTTTGTGTGATCATTAATTTATCATTTGAGGGATCTCTAGCATGACATGCGAAGAAAATTCCGCATGTCAGCTGAATCATGTGAGAATTAAAGGAGGATAACACTGAACAAAAATAAGTCATTCATGATTTAAAGGCTGGAACTAAATACTAATAAATGGGAGATTCAAGTGAATATCTATATGTTGATCCATGCATTCTCCATGTGAACTACCTAGGGTATGTGATGATGTCAGGGCATGTCACCCAAAACATGTGACACTCCTTGGGTTCCCCATTTAGATCACATGAATTCCTATGTACTTGTTGAAGTATGCCATATTAAAACCAATAGTATTATCACCATAGTCTATCAAATTATTCTGGACTCACCATTAAATCCTTGTGATGACCTTCTGGACATGTTTACTGACTCATATAAAGGAACAAGTTCATGTCAGCCAAGGCTCACAGTAGCACTTAGGCATGTTAACTGGATCACATGATGCCCTCAAGACATGTCAGCCAGGTCTCGTGAATCCCTCCAAGGATGTCATCCAAGACATGTGACACCCTCTGAGACATGTCTCATTTACTCTCATGACACCCTCCATATATGTTAGCTAGATCTTGGGGTTACACCATGGTAGGTTAAATGGATCATGAAAAATCCTCAAGATGAGTCAACCCTGATCATGTGACAACCCTTAGGCATTCCATCCAAGATACATGGAGTCCTATGTAAAAGTCAAATAGATCATATATTTCCCATTTTTACATTTCATGCAGAAATTATCCAACTTATTAGGAAGATAACCAAGGTGTTTCAAGCGGAAAATCAATGTATGTCAGACTAACAAGCATACTAGACCACCAGGGAATCCTAGGGCTTGGTAACTTTGTCCTGCATCTATATGTCATGGGAAAGATCACATGTTATCCCTTGTTTATCACACTAATAATATCTCATGTGATCTTAGGGATACGTAATGAATACCTCATTAGCATCATGAATCTCTACTAGCTAGGTCAGTCCTAGTATGTAAGCCCTGATGGGTGGCACGATATGAACACCCCCCGTATAAGGGTATCTACCTTAAGGCCAGTCCCAAAGGCAAGATTGAACTACGTTAACTTTTATTCATGCTATAACTGGGATATGTAGGAAATATCCTCGATACTCGAGCTCAAATATTTTGTGTATCAGTACCTACGTATATGTCTTCTCTGCATAATGTTAAAATGCACGGGATTAATGAACTACATGGGTTTGATTTCTACAATAACCAAGATATGTAGGATGCCTTATAATGGATCAATCCCCTCCTCAGAATATTAAAATTTACTCCCTTCATGGAATTATATTCTAAAACATCTATTTATATAACATCATCATATAAAACACGTACCCATTACTCAGAAATGGATGAAGAACCTCAGATACATGTAGATGGATTCACTAATGAGACCCTATTTTCCTCCATTCATCAATGAGATTCCATTTTTTTATATAAAAGTATAATTAGATGACAATCATTTTGTTAGGTTAACTAGTCCCATATTGGGATTAATAATATATTTATGATCATATATTAAATCAATAAGAGGGTCCCAGAGTATGCATCAATCCCTCTCAAAATGGTGTGATGAACCTGACCTCCTATCCTCTTGACCAATTCAAGTCCCTGACTTTCATTCGGTCTGAAACCCCAATCCACCACATGCCATTGGAAATTAGGTCTATACCTATTTATTGATGAGGTAACAATTTGGAATTTTGGTTAAGAGTGAGTCAACCAATGTTAATGGTTGTGCAAGAGGTCGAACCACCCCATAATCAAACATCAAGCCCGAATGAACCCGCATTGACAAGGGTTTCTATATTGCCTCCCTATATGGTCAAAAAAAATTTGAACTTAATGTGAATCAATCTTATAAAAAAATATTGGTTATTATCCTCTAGGCTATTTCGTTTTCCCCCCATATGAAAATATAAATGGATCCCAACGTGAACTATCAAATAAAAAAAAGATCAGTGAATCATGCATCAGGACACTTTTTTTTCACACCCTATACAAAAAAAGTAGTAAGACCAGCATGATATTATATATGATCCAATGTGACCAGGGTTATCATGAAATAAGTCCATCCTCAACTTGACAAGTCCAAACGAGCATAATGGACGGATCAGGGAATATCATGAAAATTGTGTTAACCATGAGTATTTGATTGAGCACATTATGCCTAATATATCACACTAATTGGTAAACTTGTTACTTGTTGTCTTCTTGATTGTAGATATTGACAACATTTTGATTTGAGGTAATGTCTTTATCATGAAGTGTTCACTCTAGTAAGTCATCTGCAGTTGCGACCCCCATCAGTTGCAAAGCAATCTCACCTACTTGATAGATCTAATGATAGGTGGAAAACATGATGGTCTAAGAGTACCACCAACATGGTATAATCATGACTATGGAATCTTTTTGTGAGGTTATCCAAACATGGAAACTGATGATTCTACACCGTCTGAGAAAAGCTGCTACTTAGCCAGTGGCCCTCATCACCATAACCAATAGCTTCGAGAGATTATCCCTGAAGCACAAAAACTGCCACCTTCAATATCTGATTAAGGTGGAACATGAAGAAAAATACGTATCCCTTCCAATTTGGGGGCTTCCCAGGAGGGCACCTACTAACCGCTGTCACCATAACCAACACTCTAGTACCCATAAGTCGCTTGTTGTGGGTACCAACCGACACACTGCCGCCTCTGACACCCATGCATTGGAAAAAGGAAGGATCATTGAGGGAGGAAGGCACTGTATATCTAGGAGAGGGATCATATCCCCACTTCTATCAATGATACATAGTGGAATATTCTAACCGAATCTATCAAGAATACTCATATCCATGCCCACTCAGAATAATTCTATGGGAATATTCCTACAGCAGGTATGGGGGAGGATCATATTCCTACCCCCATGCACAAACACCATCATCATATTCCAGTGGAATGAAGATAGAAGTGGTCACATATCCCCACTTCAATCTAATACATATGCCAGTGTATAATGGAGATAGAAAATGTGAAGGCTTGTATCCCTGCACACACTTTTCTAAAATGATGATATATTTTAGAAATAGCTGAAGAACACCACTAGTATATTCTATCACTATTGCAGATAAAGATACATATGCATACTCCTATCCCTAAATCTAGGACAACTCAATAATATTATCATCACAAACAAGTGTCTGTATTGGAGAAAGTTCACATTCTTATTTCTTCCCATGAGGACCATCAACATATTCCTATAAAGGGTGAGGTGTTGGACCGGGCTCAAATTATCATTCCGACCAGGGATAACTAGGTGAGAGAGGCACACACTTTAGGACAGGGGAACATGGTTGTCAAAGAATTCCAATGGAATATTCCAAAGGACCAGGATCGGGCTCATATCCCTATTCTAGTTGGGGATCACTACATGATATGGGTACATGCCTCAGGATAGGATCATATTCCTGTTGAAGAAGTCCAGCGGAATACTCCAAAGGCATGGGATCGAGCATATTTTTGTTCTGGATGAGGCTAACTATGTGATAATGGAAAAAGTCTTGGGATAGACTCATATTCCTATTAGTGAATATGCTTGAAATATTCCAACAGATCACAGAATCCAAGAACATATTCCTACTCCTGGTGATGAATAACCGCACTTGCATAATTCCAAGGAAATACTGGTGGAGGCACATATTCCTCCTCCCATTCCAGAGGTTTATCGACATATTATGATGTGGAATTCATATTTGAATCAGTATCATATTCCTGATCCAACTAGGGATCACTAGGTGAGAGTAGAACATGCCTCAAGGTAGACTCATATTCCTACCTAGAAAGACCAACAACATATCCTAAAGGCTCAAGATCGGGCTCATACTCCCATCTTGACATAGACTCACCACTTGAGAATGAAAAAAACCTCAGTATGGGATCATGTTCCTCTAAATAATGAGAAAATGTATTATAATATCCCAATATCTTCTCATCAATGGGATTATAATCTCATGGAACCAAAAAATTATATACATGTTCTGGTAACTGTCACAGAGTAGGATCATATCCCTGCACAATCCCAAAAGGTAGGATGGTGGTATATTCTGACCATGATGAAAAACATGGCCCATGTTCCTAATCTACTCAATTCTAGTGTCCTTGAGGCTGTTCGAGATACATTATGAACACCATAAGGCTCTGTCAACTCATCTATCAAAAGGAAGCAGAAGACATTCATTATTATGATATTCGTCCTCATGGTAGTGTGGAGATGGATCGTAGGAACTCTACTCATAACATCTAGCTTAGTCAAACTCCATGTATAGATATCTCCCATGGATAAGGAAACCCTCCCCTTTCCTAGATACCTCTATATAGATAGGTAGCCCAAATTCTGACACCTTCGTATTGACAGGTGTTTGAAACATCAGGGTCAACGGTATACAGTTCCCCATCAACTTCCAGTAGCACTCCACTCTCATTAGTAGGAGACCTTCAGAATCATCTTCTATGGTCAGACCAAATGGAGTCATGTAATTCTAATGAAGAGGATTCCAAAATAGAAATATGGAGAGATATAGTTAGTTGAAAACAACCCCCCATCATGTTCTATCCCCTCTCTAGTTTAGGATATGAGATCCCAGATGAGATAGAAAAGGAGTGCATGCCTTATATATACCAGAATATATGGGGTACTCATCATTGGTTGAAGGATAGAAACCTCCCTTTATCCAGGATATGATTTCCACCTTCAGACCATTAATATACTTTGTTTTCAGCTAGACCTGGTTGCTACCTTCAAGGACTGTGATAAAAAACCGGAAAACCATAGTGCAAATCTGCAACACGCTTGACGCCATTGTATCACATATCTTTGGTAGTTGATCTCCAAAGCCACTTAACACATCCTTATTTTAGGATGGGGATAGTATGGAGCAATACACTCTGTCACTTCCTTGGAATAGTAAAATCCCTCATATATGGTATCCTACAATGTCATAGCCTCTGAAGAGATTAAGGAACCAGGTAATGCTAGGACAATTAGTCACTACAACAGAATTCTCTCACTTCAACGATTCCGAGACATCATGAACATAGAAAGAGGATGGTCAAAATAATTTCAAATTGGCCCCCTCAAATTAATAGGAATGGTTTTCAGATATAGATACCACAGTATCACCTAGAAAAATTCTCTTAAGGAATGGTTCTCATCATGGGCGGCCATCACACCCATATCCTATGCATTAACAACAATGCCATATCAAAAGAGTCATAGTATCAGTTGTTATATCATCCATCCATGAGTATACCCAACTGACCTAGCTAGGGGAACATTTAGTACTACCTCCACCTCTCGGATCATCAATTCCTATAAGGATTTGGGATATATCAGAAGTGGCTGCGAGAAATCCCCAGACCACGGGGATGGGGGAATTTGTATCTCAATACCCATTATCATATTCATCATCCCCTAGGAAGACCCTGGATACATCAGTAGTGATTCCACATCAACCCCACCCCACTAGACTGGGGGAATTTATATCTTTATTTTGGTCCTAGGAGTCATCAAATCCCCAACTAGAGCCATTGGATCCTCAACAACATGACCAATCAATGCCAACTACAGCCCCAAATGACCCCCACCCCATGGGGTTGGGGGAATTTTCATCATTATCATCAACACCATAGAGGGAATCAGTCTTATCCAGGTTGCGAAAGAATAATTGACAGTTAGTATCCCACTTGTTCCTCCCACCGTAAGAAAAACCTCTACTGGTCGGGGCCTATTCAGTAATCATGATTGCATACTCCCTTAAATTCTTTATTCATATACTAAAATGGGAGGAACATAAGGAAAGGTGATCAGACCCCATCAGGTTCACCACCCAAAACAGCCCAATAAGGCCAAGGGTTCAAGTAACAACCCTAAGGAAGGTAGTGCAGAATCAACATGTTGTGTCGAATGTAATGGCACAACTACCATTATTTTATATGACTCTATAAATGTCATCACTATCAATATAAAGGACATTATGAATCAATATGTGAGTATATAATGCTGCAAAATGGAGAACCCACCTCAGGAGGAGGGTGATTTGGATGCACCAAATGAGGTTTCATGCACTTGAAACCAAAGAAGTCTCCAAACCTGGCACCTCTGAATACCAAGTTTCCACCTCCATGGTGGAACATTTCCAAATGGAAATGCGTGAATACATCCCAATCACCAGCCCAAATAGTTGGGGTTCCTTCCACAGAGGAACCGTTGTCACAATTCGAGAGTGAGATACAAACTCTCAGATAGCTCAATGAGGAGCTACTCAAAAGAAATATTCCCACCAGGTATCGTTTTCAGTTAGATATGAATATTATTCCTCCCATAGTCAATCCACCAATGAGACCGTTATATAAGCCTCATATTGGCTCTGGATCCAATAATTCAGTTCACATGAATGACGAAGTTGAAAATGATCATGACTTCCCTCCATTGTGGTGAGGGCCACTCCCTCATCAAGGAAATCATCCAGTCATGGGAAGAATAAAAAATCAGTGGTAAATAAAGGTTTTGGCACATATTAATCCCCCACCCTCTTCCTATGGAAGGGATATAGCTCAGACAACAATACCCCCAAAGTTTCTTAATGTCATTAACTCTCTGGATAATTGAATGGAATTCATGGAGGGGTGATGTGCACCTAGGTAGCCTGAGAGGAATCCATATCCTAAATTGGTGGATAACACCATGCTTCCACCCAATTTCAAAAATCCTAACTTATCTACCTTTAATGGTATGGGAAATCTCGAACAACATCTCACGCACTTCGTTTCCTGATGTGGTCCAATGATGGGATCTTGATATCAATAGGAGGCAACAAAGCTAAGGTGTTTTGTACAGACTCTGATAGGGCTAGCCTTTGTTTAGTATAACAGTCTTCTAGTAGGATCCATTCCAAGATGGGAAGACCTTCATCATCAGTTACTTTATCGATTCAGTACAACACTTAGGAAGATGGTAATTTTCAACATATCAAACTCCAAGAAATGAAAAAATGAAAGGGTGTATGACTTTATATCAAGGTGGACAGGTGTAACCTACTCAATCAACATCCCTCTATCACAAGAGAAACTACTGAAAATATGTGCTAAAAATCTTATGGATGAGTTATAGATGCCTCTGATTCTAATGAAATATCTAGGTGGATATCTCAAGTTCATAGAAATGGCCCAACATTTGGAAGAATCCATTTAGCAAACCCGGTCCAAAACTGAAATCTTGCCCACAACACAGGGAAAAGGCTAGGAAAATAAGAATATGTAGTTGTCACTCTCAAGCCTACAGTAGAACCCATCCAAGCACCTATGTAGGTCCCTAACCACCCAACACATCCTTTCAAGTGGTGACATCCACAAAATTTCCCTCAACCAGAAGTGAAGATAAATATGGGATGCCTAGGATTTGAGGAACAAATGAACATAGGATACTTCTTTTGGAATGAAAAATTCTATGATTATTTCTTGGAATCCATGGATAATAACCTACTCACATTATTTTATCCCAAGATACCCAAAAAGGTCAACCTCACTAATCATCCCAACTACTTCCCTTTTCATATAAGGTTGGGTCATAATATACTGGACTATTTTTTCTTCAAATATTTCATTAAAGGCATGGTAAATTCCATAAATGTGGTGTTAGATAACTCCATAGATCATGTGTCTTGCATAAACATTGTCTAATCATAAGAAGAGTGTGATTTTTAGAAGGTCCTAGCCAGGTGTGCACGAAAGTTCGACAACTTGATGACTCGAAAAATAGTTGATCGAGCTCATGTCAACCTAAGAGCATAGTTTAGCTGACCCAAAATAGCTCCACCACCTAAGGATGAATCATAAAATATACCTCCCAAAGTTGGGTGTGACCACTGTAAGTAGAAATAAATAGAAAAAGAGTTATCATACTCTGCTCTAAAGCAAGCTCTGACCCTCACAGACGTCTTCCCTACAACATCCACCACACAGGCACCACACCACCAAATAGAATCCTCCTTATACAAGGATAACATATTTGGTTATTTCAACACAATACACTTGACAGAACCCTTATCCAATGATGAATATATCAAATAGTATTAGTTTCCCACACAAAACCAGGGAACAAGAGGCTGCATGCATAGGAACTAAGGATACAAGGAACAGTGTGGATGTGGTAAAACCCAATATTCTGGTTATATCCCCATAAAGAATATATATGAAGTTAATACCCATGGTAAATAACTCTAGTGGGCCCAAAGGATACAAGGAGGTGTCTCATAACCCTCCAATAGTCACTCAATCCCAGTTTTTCTTGCATGACCACCTAGCGAGGGTTCGGTCATCTGATCAACCTAGGTAAAGGGGAAGGCCATCACAACCCTCGCCACTAATAAAAGATGATCCCACATCCTCTAGACAAGCACCAGGCCCTTCCACATCAAATTCCTTGGCTCATGATCTGTATTTCCAAAAGAAACCCCATATTGGGAAGTTCGAACCAATGACACAAAATTACAACGTTCTAAAATAGTTGGTGGAAATCCCATCCAAGATCTCAATAATTGATTCACACCATCTTTCAAAATAACATAGGGAGACACTTATTGAGTCCCTCTAAATCCCACAGGAGTTTGATATAGAAGTCGTTGCAGCCAAGGTCTATCGAGTGGAGACCATGTCCTCATAATTTCATACCGGTATCTCGATCATTAATAAAGATTAAGAATATGTCCTTGAAGGGACTATTAAACCCCTATATCTCTTGGGAAGACTCAATAATGTCAACATCCAAAGGGATCTGATTGATAATGGTTATGGTATCAATCTTATCCCAATCTAAACCCTATAACATTTGGGATATGGAGAAGTGGATTTGCCTTCCACTAAGATAACCATTCAAGGGTATGACATGCATGAGAAAATACATCTCAGGAAGATCAAACCCGAAGCTCAGTTTGGGGATATTAAATCATATGCTAAGTTTATGGTAATCCATAAAGACATAGCATATAATATCTTAATTGAAAGGCCCTAGCTATATAGACACCTCGTGATACCTTCAAAATTACATCAATGTTGAAATACCCCATTAATGGGAAAGTTGGCATGCTACATGGTGAGAGTTTCCCCTTCAATACTTGCAAGGCCACATATGCTAAAGTAGATTTCTATAAAAATTGAGGTAAGAAACCAGTGGAATATGGTGATATAAAGGTTGTATATCCCAATGGATTGGGGAGAAACCCTATGAATTCTCAGAGTATGCTTGACAGAAACTATGTACTCCTTATAAATCTGGTCAGGGTAACAGACCTATCTCTAGAGTCCCATGCCCCTTATATCTCCAAACACGGCATAAAGGAAAATCAAATCTGACATCTACCTAAACGACTCAGCAAATAAGGGTTGATAATGTCTCTTCTCATTCTTTATGTCACCCTGACGGTGACATAGAGGCCCCCATGTTTCCACCTTTGTCTGAAAATGTATACATAGACTCATAGATGAAAGAATATGAGGATGACCTTAGGAACACCCCTCCAATATTTGAGGAAGGTGTATCGACCACCATCGATGAACTCAGGAAGATAAATCTAGTAACATAGAAAGACCTATGGCCTACATTGATTAGTTCTACCATACCCCTCTAAGAGAAATATATGTACATCACATTTCTGATGTAACGTTGATATGTGTTTTCTTGGAACTACATAGAAATTTCTGGGCAGAATCCAGATGTGGCTACACACAATATCATACTATCCGATGAGCACTTAGGCTTAAATCAAGTATCCAAAAGGATGCACCCCTCTCATACCACCAATTTAGAGGTGGAATTAAATAGTTTTATCAAATCTAACTTCATCTGATATGTGCAATACCCAATATAGATTTCCAACATCATCCTTGTCAAGAAGAAGAATGGGTGGGTTAGGGTCAACATTGATTTTATAGACCTTAATCAGAATTTCCCAAAGTATGACTTCCCATTGTTGATCACAGAACTATTGATTGATGCATCTGTTGGATTCTAGGCCCTTTACTTCATGGATAGATACTCAGGGTACAATCAGATAAATATGGCCCCCAAATATGAAGAAGTCTTCCTTCATAGCACCTTGTGGGGTCTTATTCTATCAGGTCGTTCCCTTTTTATTGAAGAATGTTGGCACCACATATCAACGCACCATGCATCATATATTTAATACATTCTTGGGAAAGATATCTTAATGTTACATCAACGACCTAGTGTTCAAATCCCTACAGTGATGTGATCACATCATAGACCTTCAAACAGTTTTCTAAAAGCTGCGACAACATAATATAAAGATGAATCTACTAAAATACACTTTTAAGGTAACATCAGGGAAGTTCCTTGCCTTTGTGGTAAACCACCACAACATTGATTTAAAACAAGAAAAAATAATTTCTATCTTAGAAATGTCACCCCTAGAAATATTAAAGAGTTAATGGGGATCTAACTACACCTCTCTTACATTCGGTGATTCATTTTCAACCTAGTTGGAAAATCTATCCCCTTTACAAGGATAATGAAGAAGGGAATTTCCTATCAATGTGAAGATGATTTCAAATAAGCCTTCAAAAGTCTCAAGAAGTACCTCCTCCACCCACTAGTTCTGAAGCCTCCAGTGGAAGGGAGTCCACTCATCTTATAATTGGTTACCATGGAACACTCATTGGGTTCCCTCCTCACATAGAAGAATGATGCGAAGAGTGAGAATATTATTTAATACCTTTGTTAGAGTATTCTAGTGAAAGAGACCCAATACTCTGATGTCAAGAGTAACTACCTTTCACTCATCTTTTTAGTGAAAAATATGAGTAATTACTTCTATCACCACGAAGACTAGATGGTCTCTTATATCAATCCACTCAATTAAATCCTTGGCCTTCCAATTTTGACTGGGTTCTTGTCCTGTTGGGTGGTCATTATTCAGCAATAAAACATTTAGTTTGTATAATAGAAATCAGTGAAAGGGGAATCCCTTGATGATTTCTTTATAGAACATCTTTCCTCTGAAAATACATCGGAAGACTCCAAGCTTTCAAATGAATAGGTATTCTATTCCTATGACACTCCTGAGACACGGAAGGTGTATTTTGATGGCACCTTCTGAAGTCATATCGGTACAAGGATAGAAAATATGAATCTGAATTGGGTTGTCTTAGTGGTCATATTTGTCTCTCCTAAAAATGTAGATTTTCCCTACTCTTTCTCACTATCTGAAGGCTATATAAATAATGTGGCAGAATGCCAAGTCCTCATTTTTGGCTTGGAATTAGCCTTACATCTGAAAGCAGCCTACCTAAACATCAAAGGGGATACAGAGTTAGTGATATAGAAAATCAAAGATGAATATTCCATCAAAAAGTAAGAATTGGCCCCTCACTGGCTATGTCAGGGGACTAATGGAAGATTTCCCTTTTGATCCCACATTTCATCATGTTCCCTTATCACAGAATGATCGTATTGATGCATTGGAAAATACAGCCATCATCCTGGATGACCCTGATAAAAAATAATCGATCTTCTATATTACATGTTAAAGAATAGGCTCGACGATCACCATCTATGATTTGGAAAAAATCAATTAGGTTAACACTGCCCCAAAGCATGATGCACTAATGAACACCTATGGATGGATGGAGCCCATAATCAGTTATCTTCAAAACGGGACTCTCCCAAATAGATAGAACCATAAGGGAATATATTCGGTGTCGTGTAGGGAAATTTACACTGTAAGATGGTTCAAATGATAAGAATTCCCTCTATAAGTGTAAATTTGATGGGATCCTCCTCAAATTCATAATAGAAGGAGATATTTCTTTGGTCATGGAAGAATAAAAAGTGGGATCTTGAAGCGCCTATCAATCTGGGACTAGGATATCCCACTAAATCAGGAGGTTGGGATATTACTGGAAAAACATGTTACAGGACTGTGTGGACTTCACCAAGAAACTTTATACTTTCCAAATCCATGAAAAATTCATCCATCAACCCCATGAATTGATACATATAACTAAATATTACTAGTTATTTTCCCTTTGGGGGATGGATGTCATGGGGTAATATCCCCCATCCACAATTAAGATGTTCAAGTTTATCCTTACTACTACCAACTTATTTTTTAAATGGGATGAAGCAATACCCTTGAAGGAAGTTAGGATGAAGAACATCATTAACTTCGTAAAGTCCCATATCATCACCAGGTTTAGAGTCCCTCACACAATATTGGTAGATAACGACACCAACTTCTATTCCACAAAGTTGAAGAAACTCAATCAAGAGTACAACATCTAGTCCAATCACTCATCTGGATATCAGGCAGTTGAAAATGGACAGATAGAGGCCTTCAATAAGGATCTATTGAATAAACTCCAAAATATAACAAATAAGAATAATAACTCTTGTTCAGACAATATTATCCATGCTCTATGTGCCCATCATACCAACATGCATACTACTATACATGAAACTCCATATCCACTGGTGTACAGGACTGAGACAGTGTTACCCATAATATTACAACTTCCCTCACTCTGAATAGATATCTTTGGACAACTATCACATGATGACAAATAGAAAAGGAAGTTGTATGAATTGGAATGTCTTGATGATAATAGGTTTTGCACATTGTACAACCTTGAGGTCTACCAGAATCAGATTGCACAAGACTTCAATAAAAAGGTTCGACTTCACTCATTCCTCCAAGGGGAGCTGGTGTTGGTCCCCAGAACCCTAATTATACCATGCAAGAAGCTCCTAAATATGGAAACCAAATGTGAGGGACTTTACATAATACATAAGGTCTATCACAATGGGGCATACTTTTTTACCATAATGGATGGGGAACATGTCACACCACCCACCGATGCAAGGTTCCTCAAGAAATAATTTGCATAGTTTTCGGTATAAGGGCGTCCACATCAGTTTAAGTCCAATCATTCATCCTGGTTACATGATGTTAAACTATACAAAATCATCCTTACTGCACAATGTTAAACTACATAGCAGACATCCTTTCTGCATGACATTAAACTGCCCAAATATTCTAGAACTATGCATGGATTGATTCTTATTTCCAATGAGATGCATAGGGATTCCTAAATCCTATATCCTACCCTAGCCACCGCATGATACAAAATTCCATTTTCCTTTTCTTAAATGCCTCTTTAAGGTAGAAAGAACCCCTATCAATTCCTTGTTTCTCACACCAAGCATGGATCACATGGGATTAAGAGTTTTGGTAAGAGTTTCCTTTCAAAAACAGGGCATAGAATCTCTCAATAGGATTACCTTGGTCCTGAATGAAAGACCTTAAAAGGCATGTCATGAGTCCTTACTTCATGATGTTAAAATGCATAGTTCTTCTAGAACTACATGTGGATTGATTCTCATCATCACGAGATATTTAATGACAACCAAACTTCCACCCTTGGGCCCATCCATAGCACCGCCACTCCTTCACGATGATCTATCCATCCTAGATGCATGATGTTAAACAGGACGTTTCTTCATTTTAACTACATGTGTCTTGTTTCCTACCACTATAGGATACATAGTGAAACCCTAAACATTAGTTTTGGGACCAGCTGTAATGATATTTCATGTCAGGTTACCTGTATCCTTACCACATGATGTAAAAATTTATAGATCCATATTATTCCTTTTCTTTTACATTGGGTGATCTGTGTCCTTACTACATGATGTTAAACTACATATCCCATTTATAACTTTGTATTGATGGATTATCATTTTTTAATGAGATACGTAGGCACACCTCAATCCTATATCTTAGTCTAGCAGCGACATGATATAAAATTCATCGGTTGTACCCCCACCAGCCTCTGTAGTGTGAGAGAAATCCTTGACGCTCCTTGTCTCTCACATCAAGCATAGCTCACATGATCTTATGAATTGAAGTAAGGTCTCTCCACATGAACAAGGAATGAAAGTACATGATAGGTTCATCATGGTATTGAATGAAAGACCATAAAAGGAACACCATACATCCTTGTCGCATGACATAAAAATGCATGGTTCATCAAGAACCATGTATGGATTGATTATCATCTTCATGAGATACGTAGTGATTACCATAATTCCACCCTTTGTAAAAACCAAAACACTACCACTATTTCATGTCATTCCATTTTTCATCCATACCGCATGATGCTAAACTGCACGGTTCCTTCAGAACTATCTGTGACTTGATCCCTGTCCTCACATGATACATAGCGATGCTCTGATTTTCCAACTCTAGGTTGCGTCAGAATAGATAAATACAAATATTCCCTCATCATTGTGTATGGATTAGAACTATGTAGGGAACTTCATAAAGAACTATGTGTGACTTGATTCTAGTCACTATGGGATATGTAGTGACACCCATGATTTTATGGGAACAGCCATGATACCACCATTTCACGTTGGGGGACCCACATCCTCACCGTAATTTGTTAAAACTACATTAAACACATCCTTACCACATGACATTAAAATTCCTATAAAATGTCTGTATCGTGTGAAAATAAAGTACACAGAACACATCCTTACTTCATGAAGTTAAACTGTACAAAAAAATCCTTAACGCATGATAAAAAACTGTACAGAACACGTCCTTACCACATGAAGATAAACTACACAAAAAACATCCTTACTGTATAACAATAAAATATATGAAACGCATCCTTACTGCATTACATTAAACTTCATGAAAAAATTCCTTACCATATGAAAATAAACTGTACAGGACATGTCCTTACCGCATGATGTTAAACTGCATGGAAAACTTCCTTACTACATGATAATAAACTACATGGAACATGTCCTTACCACATGATGATTAAACTATATAGAAGAAAATACATCCCCACTACATGATGATAAATTGTACAAACCACCACCAATATTTTATTCCATATCAAAGGACCACAAGAATCTTACTTTGGTTAACCAGAATACATGGTACATCCATTTTCATTTTAAAGAACCTTAATCCATAAACCATACTTAATGACTTGAGAACTTCAAGTTACCACAACCTATCATGGCACCTGGAAAAGATATTCGGCTTTAAGGGCCCTTTTATTGACTATGCATACATTCACATGTCTCCTGCATATGTGCATATGGTCATCAACCAAATTTGTCACTCTATAAAAAGAAATTCCAATACTTGTGAGTCAGGACATCATTGTAGTATAACTCAACACCCTATTGTGATATGAACCTCTCCCAGTATGACTACCCCATATCATTACCCATGACCTGAGAAGCTCGAGCAATGATTTTGACATTTCTATTCCCCGCTCAGAAGGATGATGGGGTACTCTTGACCCTGGGTATCCTAATTGGGCTCTTGTATATCTTCCACCATATTAGGTCTATGGGTGTCATGACACTTTGGTAAAAGTTGTAAAACCTTAAACTCTCTCCTATAATGGTACAAATTACAATAACTTAAACTATAAGAGAAAGAGACACAAAACTTTTTAGGTTGAAAACCTTCAAATAGCATCTTGAGAAAAAGTCAAGTCTTTAATCACTAAATTCTTCATCCCCAGAGTTTAGGAAAAAATTAGGGTGCAAATGAATAAGGCATAAAGTTCATAGGGTCTACCCAGTAACCTTAGTAAAATAAAATCTATGCTCATTGGAACCCCTGGTTCTGGTAAAAGTTATTATAGTGGTTTTTCACATCTCCTTGCTATGAGAATATGTTCACTGGGTGGTGGCCTAACTTTTAGGGAACTCATACCCTTCTTTGATCTTTCACTTTACACAAATCACACTTCATGATTTTAGGTGATTCAATTCACCATAACCTTCCATGGCCCTTGGAAAGAATACCCAGCTTCAAGTAAGATTTTCTTGACTACGCATACATGCCCATGTATCCTACATATGCGCCTATGTCCATCAACCAAATGTGTCACTCTGAAAAAGGGCCTTCCAATCCTCGTGATCCCTGACACCACTATGGTAGAACTAAACACCTCTGTGTGATCTAAACCTATCCCATTATGATTGTCTCATATCGTTCTCCTCACTCGAGAACTTTAGTTTGTGACTTACAGTCTCGAAACCAAACTATCCAAGTGGATTTGATATCCTCAACATTACATCACCGTGTTTCGTACCCTTTCTCAAGGAAGGACTGTGAAACTTCATTCCCTTGACATTAGTGGCTCACACCTTATGATTAAAAACCATAGGTAATAGAGATCAAGCTTCACAATCAAGAGCTGAATTTCCCTAGGGTGCCAGAACACTTTTTAAATATCCTCCCTTACATACCAAACCTCATCATCTGAATTTTTGAGTCCTCAAAAATATTTTATATCCCTCAAAGGGGAGTGGAGATCATCATTATATTGGAATGATACTGATGCATAAGGGCCTTTACCTGTCAACTAAAGGCATCTCCTACTTTCCAGAAAGAAGCTTCAATACTTGTGAGCCCTAACAACACCATGGAGGAACCTGGAATCTCAGAATCTCGTGGTACATACATGACATGTTTGAAAAACCTCATATTCATGGACTCAAAATATTGGGTTATGGTTTACATCACTCATATTCCAACTATCCATGTAGGCCTATAATCCCTAGTATTTCACCCTCTGACCAATATTACCTCCATAAAGCTTCCATATCCCTTAGAAAAGATACCCAGCTTCAACCAAATGAACCACTATGTAAAAAATTATTTCTGATACTTGTAATCCTTTGCAGCACCACGGAAGTACCCAACACCTCAGAGTGTTTTGAGTCATTTTTGGCATTTCTACACCACCTTCCATGATAATTAATCAAGTCTGAGCTAAAATACCCTAAACTAAATCGATATGATGTTCAAGTTAAAAGACTTTAAACTAAATAAATATGAGGTCTGAGCTAAAAGACATCAAACTAAAGCGATATGATTTCCGAGATAAAATAACATAAACTAAAGTGATTTGAGATCCAAGCTAAAATACCTTAAACTAAAGTGATATGAGGTCTGAGCTAAAAGACCCTAAACTAAAGAAATATGAGGTCCAAGATAAAATACCTTAAACTAAAGTGATATGAGGTCCAAGCTAAAATACCTTAAACTAAAGTGATATGAGTTCTGAGCTAAAAGACCTTAAACTAAATCAATATGAGGTTCAAGCTAAAATACATTAAACTAAAGAAATATGAAGTCCGAGCTAAAATACCTTAAACTAAAGTAATATGGGTTCTAAGCTAAAAGACCCTAAACTAAAGTGATATGAAGTCCGAGCTAAAAGACCTTAAACTAAAGTGATATGAGGTTTAAGCCAAAATACCTTAAACTAAAGCGATATGAGGTCCAATATAAAAGACCCTAAACTAAATCAATATGAGGTCTGAGCTAAAAGACATTAAACTAAAGTGATATGTGGCCCAAGCTAAAAGACCTTAAACTAAATCAATACGAGTTCTAATATTAAGTAACTTAAAATAAAGTGATATTATGTTCAAGATAAAAGACCTTAAATTAAATCAATATGATGTTTGAGCTAAAAGACCCTAAAATAAATCAAATTGAGGTCTGAGATAAAAGATCATAAACTAATGCAATATGAGGTTTGAGCTGAAATACCTTAATCTAAAGCAATATGAGTATAGATCTAAAAGACCTTAAACTAAATAGATTTTAGGTCTAAGATAAAATACCTTAAACTAAATAAATATGAGGTGTGAGCCAAAATAACATAAACTAATGAAATATGAGGTCCAAGATGAAAGACCTTTAACTAAAGTGACATCAGTTCTATGCTAAAATACCTTAAACTAAAGCGATATGAGGTTCGATTTAAAAGACCATAAACTAAAGTAATATGAGTTCTGAGCTAAATGACCTTAAACTAAAGAAATATGAGGTCCAAGAAAGAATACCTTAAACTAAAGAAATATGAGGTCTAAGATAAAATACCTTAAACTAAAGAAATATGAGGTCTGAGCTAAAATACCCTATACTAAATGAATATGAGGTCTGAGATAAAATACCCTAAACTAAAAATATATATGAAGTTTGAGATAAAATAACATAAACTAAATAATTATGTGGTTTGAGATAAAAGACCCTAAACTAAAGCATGACAACAATTCAGTCTAAAATAGCTTGTAAGGCCTTATATATGACCTTAGAAAAATCAAGCTAGGATTTTCAAACCTATCAGCTTTGGAAAATAATATATCACTCTTCTTCTGAGACATATATTCTACCCAATTATCCTTCTTCAAATTAGGTTATCTTAAGATAAATGGAGTTGATTTATCAATAAGGAATGTCATGTTAGTGGGAACTCATGATCACTTTCTAAAACAAATATTCAAAATCCATACATTCACAATCGCATGATATTATGTAAGGGATAAGTATCATTGGAAATTCAAATAATATTAGAGTAATGAGGTGTCATTCAAATCATAGATGAAAGGAAATTTAACAGTAAAGTTAAAAGTTACAAAAATTCATTCATTTATAGTATGAAAAAAATGGGGAGAAATATCTACATTTTGGAGTCTCTTTGAAGTCTCTTCAAAAAATAAATGCATTCCAATGGTCAAGATATGACAAAAGTTGATCAGATAAAATATAAAGGTCTGTAAAAGTCTGATGGGAAGCATCAATGTAATGTTGGAGTGCCACACTCCCTACCTCTTCCACTTCCATAATGGGATGATGAGTCTCAACCAAAGTAGTCAACACTTTAACCTTATTCTAAGAATCATCCAATGAGGATGAGGATGTTGAAAGATTAGAATTCAAATGAGAAATAATCACCTCGAATCTCTATATTTTGCATGGATCATGAATCCATTTGAGATTTCAATTCAGATATCAACTAATGACCCTACTTTAATGCCTCAGGCATCTCCTTTATAGGCCTAAAAATGGGATCTTCGTCCACAAGGTCGTGTAAATCCCATTCATTTGTGGCCAGGTATCACCGAGTCAAAAAACAATTGTTGTATAATTTCATACAAAGGTTTTCATTCAAACCCATCTACCCCAAATTCATGAAATAATTGGTAAAGGAAACACCCTTACCCATAGAATACTTCCAAGGGGGTCTCATTTTCAAGGCATGAATCTATTTTTTAGATTAGCTTATGTTATGCTTGATCCTCTGCAATCGACGGAGTAGGCATGGAAATAGGAGAAATAACTATTTTAACCAATGAAAAAACAAAAGATTAAGCACTATAATCCCTCCTCTCACTAGGAATATTGTCCATAGAATGTGTTTGATGATTTATCTCCTCAATATAATCTGATCCACTATCAGTATAATCATCACTAGAATGAGTTCACTTCTTTGATGTCTCTCTTGAGTCTAAAGTAAATTACATCCCCACCATAGATGAAGGGGTTGGTAATGTTAAAGGCCTATCCACATGATGGAACAACAAGCCTATTACACCACCTGAATAAGATGTTACCCATTCCTAGGCATAATCCTTGGTAAGGAAGAAGAAAGCATTAGTGGGTGGAAGTATGATATCGTCTTTAGTAAATTCACGTGACAGTATCTTCCAAAATTGGTGAATTACTCCACAATGTTGTTCCACTTGAACTATGACCAAAGGAAGAGGGGATATCCTTTGAATGTATCTAAAAGGATGGGTGAATCGATAAGGTTTATATAGTTCACAAATAACCATCTCTTCTACCCTGGCTACAAGAACCCCATCCAGGAGAGAGATCATATATGACCTTTCATCAAGGTAGCCATTAACATCATCAATTATCAGCCCATCCGATGAATGAAAGGGGTAAAATCAAAGTTATAGGGATGAAAAACACATATTTAACCTCATAAGCTCTTAGAGACATAGCCCTGACCCTATAGATGTTTATAAATCTTGGACGGGATATGGCATCCAGGATCCTAGAAGCGTTTTAGAATTTATAACAATAGGAATGCTCTCTTATCCAGGAAAATGGGAAATGAAGATGAACACTAATCCTATAAGGGGTGATACCTTTTTGAATATGGACCAACATTTGGTAGAGGTGTGCAAGTACTGGTACTTCCAATTTTAGGTGCCTCCCTTCTACAAGTCGCACTGCAATCACCAAATGTGCTAACTGGGGTCCTAGAGCACATGTCCCCAACCAGGAAAATCCACCCATTAAGAAACATGGATAAAATCTACAAACTTAAGGTCTAAAGAGACCTTTTAGTTTACCCAATATCCCTATTAGGTATAATCCCTATCTTCCATAATGGACCAATACAAACCAACACTGTCACGGATATACTGAGAGGGACATCGATGAGGGCGTATGACAGTCGAAATAACCCCACTATGATGCAGAAAAATATCAATCTAGTCCATGAAAGAACTGATCGAGCACATATCCATATATTTCTTAAATTTATACTTCACGATAACAAGAATATCCCTCACCAAAAATGGGGTCTTCAAGGGATCATCCCAGAATGGTCATGCCCATTTGTCTAAAAATTATTTTTGGGATGGATGTCCCACTTTGAGTACCATCCAATTCCAATATTATTCATATAAGAAGAAAATATTCTTTAATAACTCTTAGTGTTATGCTTATCAGAAACTTCAAGGCCATTCAGACCTAGAGGAGAGTTTTCTAACATATAGGACAAACCCTGGGGTCGAGTTGTAACCATCCAACCGTCCACGATAATTTTTTTTTGTATGCATTCAAGAGAAGCTGATATCCAACAAGACTATAGATTGAAATATGAAGGAGGAATTTTGGCATCGTCCATCAAACCGAACCCATACAGAGGCAGTCAGTGCAATAGGGGGTAATCCCAAAGTTAATATGAGGGAAACTTCTTCAAAACTTCATTATCTGAATACGCATGTTATTGGGGGTCAAAATTATGATTTATAGTGATCATATTCATTTGATTGGATAGAGAAGAATATTGAATATAGCTAGAGTCCATCTAAAAATAAGTAAGTGGCATATTTCAGAAAGATAAAAAATATTTTCAGAAACAAAAACATAAAGGTTCTAACAGTATCATGGTCAACGCATGAATCGGCAAGGTATTCATGAATCACATAAGGATTTTGTAAAATTCATGACCCTTAGAGGAATCATGGGTCGCATAACCCCCATAGGGCATTGCACAATCACATGAACCATTTTAATACTAATGATCACGTAACCTAAACATGGTCACACGAATCGCATCGATTATATGATCAAGCTAGAAAATCCTGCAAAACCACCAAGGAAAATTGTATCCAAAGCTCTAAAATATAATAAAAAAATATTTTTTGGTTTAATTGGATAGGCTCTTAAGTAATAAATAGTCTTGTGGAAGATCCCTAGAATAATGGATTCATGGCGAAGGCTCGTGAATAGGGCTCGTGATCAGGGTATGTGGAATAGTCTTACGAAAAAGGTACATGATAGAGGAAAAGGTGAGAGCACTGTAGAGATGGGGCGACCAGTATAATGAGTTTCTCTCCCCCTATATATAAGTCATTTTTAGAATAAAAAACATTTCCTAGTAGACCAAACATCACCCAAGGCACCGATTTGGACACTTCCAAATTCTTAGGCAGACATTTATTTTCTTCATAACCGAGACCTTGTCCCTATACATGTTGCTGCTATGGGGGGGGGGGGGGGGTTTGTTGATACCCATCAAATTAGAATCAATGAAATAACAAAGGAATACCTGAATATGGGTATTATTTTCCTCACAAAAGAAAAGGAGAAGGTGGTCGAGACCTACAGATCGTATGGGTCTCTAAGGGACTTGTGATCGCATGAACATCATATGGTCAAGAAAAGAATCCAAAATATGTGAATAACCTAAATCATACCCCACATAACCCCCTTTGATAAATGTTCCTTCTCTTACGGAGACTCTACAAACAACAAGTAATCATATATAAGTAGCTGGATATACTCCCTCAGGAAATGAGGTTTTTCACCAGTAATCACCTGACAAACCAATAAAAAATCATTCAAAAATGAGGGGAAGGATTTCTAAAGGTGGAAACTACTAGAAGTCATAATGATCAAGTGATGCATCAAATATGGGAAAGATAATTGTACTTGAAAACATCCAAGACATCTCATGAGACCCCTAATCCTTTGTAAAATAAAACAAAGGAAATAAAAGGGGAGGAGTTGGGAGTTACTCATAGTCATTGAAAGACATACGACGTGCCCTTGGAAACCCGCAAGACACCGTGAAACTCATCAACATGTCCCTGGAGACATGTCTACCTCACCTCGTTAAATCCCATCAACATGTCACCAGCGTCATTCAAAGATCCTCAGGTATGTCCAGCCAACCATGTGTAACCCCTCTAGCTTCCCAAGGGTAAAAAGAATGAACTTATCCATGAAATTCTCATACACTCCCATATGACCCATATTGGTCATGAAACACATCAACAAAAAATAGATAAAATGTCCTCAACAAAACTCATATAAACTCACATAATCCCAGACCTTTGTAAATTAAAACAAAGAGGATAAAAAGGAAGGAGGCAAGAGCTCTCGTGGCCATAAAACCCTTACAATGCGGTAAGGATGTATGTAGCATGGTCTCACGAGATGCCTTGACAATTCATACTGATCCCGCGAATTCCCCTTGAAACACCATCTTGATCTCACAGAGACCCCCATACAAGCCACCCTTTCCTCACAAAATGTTCCATGTAAGGCATCTAACATCTCACTTATGCATCTCAATAGGCTCTTTGATGCCACGAAGGCCTTTGTTCATGTCAATATAACAAAAATGAAGTCCTTTGGCATGCCCATATGAGTCAAAAAAATCCCCATTAATTAGAAATTGTTTGATAATGGAAGAATTGATGGGAGGGAATAGTGGTAGATAAAACCCAGGTGATGTCCTCATGAGTGATCCATAGTAGAAATTCGAGAAGACGGGTGGCACCAGACCCCTTCGCCAACTCCATCCTATATCCGCGCCATATACACTGCACTAACTGACAAACAATTGGGGGTGGTGAGGCTAATATTTTCCCCACCCTAGCATGAAAAAGGCTATGATGGAGAGGAAAATATTTATTGTAAAGGTCCCAAGCACCAGAGCAACTAATCTTGCGACCGACAAGTCTTCCATCAAGTAATATACTGGAGAATAGCCGAAGTAGTCATGCATCATGCCTAAAGAAATTTTTATGATAATTCATAGATCACACGAAGGACCTCTAGTAGAATATGTGAAGAACATCCTACACGTCTTCTAAATCATCCGAGTCTTAAAGGAGGATAACACTAAACAAAACTAAGGCATTTATGATTTAAAGGATGGAACTAAAGACTAATAAATGGGATATTCAAGTGAAGACATATATTCTGATCCACTCATACTCTATGTAAACTACCTAGTGTACGTGATGGTGCTAGGGTATGTCACCTAGGTCTTGCGACACTTATTGGGAACACCAATTGGATTGCACAAAGTCTTATGGACTTGTTGAAGTAATCCATATGGCACCCCATGGTCTTGTCACCATAGTTTCTTAAAGTATTCTGGACCTACCATTAAATCCTTGATATGACCTTTAGTGCATGTCTCCTGACTCGTATAAAGGCATTGATTCATGTCAACCAAGTCTCACGGTAGAACTCAGGCATGTCAACTGGCTATCACAATGCCCTCTAGACATGTTAGCCAAGTCTCGAAAATCCCTCTAGGGATGTCATCCAAGACATGTGACTCCCTTTGAGACATGTCTCATTGAATCTTGTGACACCCTCCATATATTTTAGCCATATCTTGTGATGACACAAAGGCATGTTAGTTAGATCATGCCACATCCTCTAGATGATCCAACTCTGATCACGCGACACCCCTCAAGCATGCCATCTAGGATACACAGAGTCCTTTGGATAATTCAACAGTATCATATGGATCCCATTTTTACATGTCGAGCATGTATTCTCTAATGTGTCAAGCAGATAACCAATCCATATCAAGCATAAAATCAATGCATGTCAAACAAGTTAGTAGACTAGACCACCTGGGGATCCCAGGGCTTGGTAACTTTGTCCAACATCAGTGTGTAAGCCCTGATCACCACAAGGAAAAACTCAAAGTATAATCCCCAATCAAGGGGACTATAATTACTTTGATTCCTAAAATAACTAGGATACATTAGAAACCTCCTTGAGGCCTGAGATCCATATCAAGTCTCCATAGGGTTGTATTAATACTTATGTCCCACACCCATAAGTAATGACATTGATCATTTATCACCCCTTGTTTATCACACTGAGCATAGCTCGCATGGGCTTAAGAAGTTACAATAATCATATCATTTTCATTATTAGACTCCATTATGGAAAGGGAAATGCTAGTGTGTAATCCCTGACC
This sequence comes from Viscum album, assembly GCA_963277665.1. NCBI lineage: Eukaryota > Viridiplantae > Streptophyta > Magnoliopsida > Santalales > Viscaceae > Viscum > Viscum album. Next base: position 1,211,250 of record OY728125.1, read on the forward strand.
AAAAACATAATATGGTATGTAATGGATATAAGGTAACCCTTAGAGTGTAATCCCCAATAACTAAACTATGATGAATTTGATTCCTATATTAATTAGGATATGTAGGATGCCTCTCCAAGGCTTGAGATCCATATTAAATATCCCAAGGACTGTCCCAGTACACAAGTCCTACATCCATATTCCATGGGACTGATCACCTGTTATCCCTTGTTTCTCACACTAAGAATATCTCACATGAGCTTAGGGAGACTCAATGAAAAACTCATTGGCATCATGAATCTCCACCAGCCATGGAAATCCTAGTATGTAAGACCCGATGAGTGGTTTGATAAGAACACCCCTCATATAAGGGTGTCTACCTTGGGGATAGTCCCAAGTTCATGATTGAACTATGATAACTCTAATTCCTATTATAACTGGGATATTTAGGATTTCTCCTCGAGACTCGAGCTCAAATATTTGGTGTCTTTGTACCCGCATATATTTTCTCTCTACATGATGTTAAACTGCATGAGATTAATGAACTATATTGGTTTTTTATTCCTGTAATAACTAGGATATGTAGGACTCCCCATAATGGCTTTATCTTCTCATTAGAATATTAAAATAACCTCCTTGAATGGAATCATATTTTGAAGAATCTGGTTATAGAGATTTATCATATAAAGAAGCTACCCATTACTTAGAAATCGATGAAGAACCTTAGATACATACAAATGAATTCACTAATGAGACCCCATTTTCCTTTATTCATCGAAAAGATTCCATTTATTTTATATAATAGGGTAATTAACCGAAAATCATTTTGTTAGGGTAACCGGTCCCATATCGGTATTAAGAAGATATTCATGAACATATCTTAAATCTATAAGAGAGTCCCAGAGTAGGAAACAATTCCCCTTAAAAGGGTGCGATGAGCCCGACCTCCCATCCTCTCGACCAATGTGAGTCCCTAAGATTATTTGGGTCTAAAACCCCAATCAAACACCAAAATTTGGAAAGTAGGTCCGTACCTAGTTATGGATGAGGGAACCATTTGGAATTTTCGTAAAGAAATATATTAACCTAATGTTAATGGTTGTGCGAGAGGTTGAACCCCCCATAATCAACCATCAAGCTTGACTGAACCCACTTCGATGAGGGTTTCCATGTCACCTCCCTATCTAGTTAAAAAATATTCCTTTAGGGAGATCCATGTTATATCATATTTGAAAAGTCTTATCATTTCATGTCACATTTCTAGAAAGGGTTACAAAAGGCCTTGGGTATACAGGTGCTTCTTAGTACAACCTACCACCCATAGACCGATGGAAAGATGGAACGTACGATTCAACTGTTAGAGGATATGCTTTGTGCATATGTCCTTAACTTTGGAGGTTATTGGGAGAAACAAATAACCTTATCTTAGTCCTCTTACAATAATATTTTTTAGGATACCACTCATATGGCTCCTTACAAAGACTTCTATTATAGGTCAGGCCAATAACCTCTATGCTGGTTAGAGGAAGGGAAGGCCACACTGCTTGGACCACATCTTGGTCATGAGACATCAGAGCAGGTGTAGCTAATCAGAAATCACATTTTGATAGCTCAGTTGAGGTAGCAGTCTTATGCCAACTATCTTCAATGAACTCTTGAGTTTGAGGTTGGGTATCATCTTTTCTTGAATGCTTCTCCCAAGTTAGTCCAGCTATGGATTTAGATGTAGGGTAAGCTAGCTCCTAGATTCATCAAACCTTTTGAGATCTTAGATAGATCGGACCAGTGGCTTTCAGAATAGCACTTCCTCATATATACCATTTAACGCATGATGTTTTTCATGTGTCTCATTTCCTCAGTATTGTCCAGAATCATCACATATTTTATATCTTGAGGAGGTTGAGTTAGATGTGGATGATTCCTTTATGGAATACCCAGTGTGTATCATGGATCCAATCGAGATGACTCTACAAGGTAGGTCAGTTCCCTTATTACAAGTTTTATGGAAGTGTGGCCAAGTACAAATGATACTTGGGAATGAGAGGCTGACATGCATGTCTAGTGGCCATATACTTTTTCAGATGATCCCTTACAACCCTCTGAAGGCCAAATTTGGGAAGAGTTTCTTTAAGGAGAGGAGGTTGTAATGACACGATTTTTCATGAGGGTATGTATCATCATTTTTATTGTTTAAATTTATTGTTTTATCTTATTTAGTGTGAAAACTATCCTAAGGAAGGTATCAAGTTCTTCTAGTTCTTCTTCAAAGCCCGAATCTTCATGTTTTGAAGATTATTCCTTACTTTCTCTAATGATAAGTGATTTATTATTATTCCTTGCTTTCTTATTTTCTCTTCCCATCTCTTACATTGTTTTGGTGCGATCTCATATGTCCTATTAGCAGGTAATTTTTCTATTTTAGTTTTTTCTTCTATTCTACTTCAAACATGAAGGTGATATTGGATAAGGAGTCATATGTAGGCCTAAGGTATGTGTTATATCAATTTTCACTAAATTTTAATGTGTTTTATATCATTTTTAAATTATGTCTCATGTTGTAAATTTTCATGAATTTCCTTAAAATGTATTTCTTTTTTATAAATTAGATGAAGCACGTTATGATACACCCCTTGAGCTTTATTAAAACATTAGAGGATGTTTGACTAATTTGTTTCCACCCCTCTGGGTATATTGAATGATTTTCCTTACTTGATTTAAATGTAAAATTGACCAAAAAACCTTCTAAGTGGTTTCGATTGACCTCAAATTGGCCTTTCCTTGATTCCTAAATTAGATTGTTTAAATGAAAGTGAGTGTAAAGGCCGCATAATATGTTATAATTTGATAAAGAATTTTATAATTTTTTATTCCATGGTTATAAGGGAATAAATGAATTTAAATGTTTCAAATGGAAAATTTTATATGATTATTATGATTAGGCCTTGTTTATTGGCTGATGAACAATGGTTAATAGATTTTTTGGGCATGGTCTTTCATGCTTCCTTATGTTGGGTTATGGGCATGGAATCTCACACCATTTATTTTTACTTGGATGATGGGCATGATGTTCCACGCTCCCTTGCATCAGGTGATGGGCATGGAGAATCACCCCATTATCTTTGGTGTTATTCATGACGACTCACCCCGCGATCTCAAGTGACAAGAATGATGTCTCATATTACCATGAGATTTAGGGATCATACCCTTTCTAGATATTATAGCTCGTTATACTAGACATGGATTCCTGAGTTACACCCCAGTTCCATCTAGCACCTAGTATCCATATATATGCCTATATATGTCCTTACACGTATAGTGTATATACATGTATATACATATTATATGATTACCTATATATGGATATACATGGTACACTAAGATCAAACTTTTTATTTCCTATGTCGAAGCAGGTAAAGTATATCAGGTGTCTCATCGGAACCTGAGCCGACTAGTATTTATTTTCTAGCACTATTTATTATTCATTATACCAGCACACTACTATGCTATATAAACTGATTGGATTATTCTAATGTTTATGGTGGCCAGTTTATTTTATCTCAAACCCCACTTAAGGCACCTTTGTTACCCAAATAGACTTTATGGTTGTAGGTATTGACAAGGGAAAGAACTGTATCACGGATTCTTGATCTATTTCGCTTATAACATGGAAGAGTGGGAGCATAGCCTCCAACATATGATCGTGATGCTAGTGGAGATGTCTTTTGGTCTTTTTAATTTTGTATAGCATGTTTTATATGCATATAATATGTATCACTTATGTCCCATTTTTGTATACACTACAACATAAATTGAATTTAGCGGTGGTTTATTACCAACCACCGCTAAACCCCCTTTTTTTACAATGGCAACACTTCCCCCCACCACCCGACCCTGAACCCCCTTCTCCCCCTAACCCTCGCGATGCCAAATTTTCCCCCCAACCCCCGCGAGCCCCAAACCCTAGATCGGCTCCCCACCCGTGCCGCCAGTGAGGGTTCTCACTGCCCATAAGTGCGCCTCACTGCCCATCAGTGTGCCTCACCGCCCGTCACTGCCGACCCCCCGAAGCCCTATCTCACCTCCCTCCAGTCAGTCCTGACCCATGCCGCCATTGGACACTTCTCGCCGCCTCTCAGCATGCCTCACCTCCCATATCCTCCATTGACTACCTTTTCCTCCCTTCCACGCAGGTTTGTATACCATTATAGTGCGGTTGTGGTATGATTTTGGGTTAGTTTCTTTAAAGTTGGTTGAATATTACTTCTTTATTTTCAATATTTATTATTGCGGTATGTTCTTCCATTTATAGGTTCTCATTGTGGTGTGGATTCATGTGGTTTCAATAATGGTCATCTATGATCAAGATCTTAATTTACCTCCCAAATGTAGAAGATTTTGTAGCATCATTTTTTCATTATTTTTTCTAAGCAGTACTTTTCATCTTCTGAAAGAAGGTCAGATAGAGAGAATGATCCAAATGCTAATGGATGTATTGAAGATGTTTATTCTTGATTTTATAGGTTCTTGGGTGAATCATTTTCCTTTGTTTTAGTTTTACTACAATAATAACTATTGATTAACCATTGGTAAAACTCCATTTAAAGAATCGTATGAGTGTTGTTACATATCTCTATTGTGTTGGAACGAGGTTAGAGATTTAATTAATCTTAGACCAAATTTGGTGAAGATAATGATAAAGAAGGTGTAGTTTTTCTATGAGCGAATAAAATATGCTCAAGACCATCATGTTATAGACCCGAGTATAGAGTTGTTTAAGTGAGATGGGTTTGAACCTCTGAACAACAATTCATTTCTCTTTTTATGATTTATTTCCAAATAAACCTAATTTACCTATTAGAGTGAGAAAACTCACTGATTAACTCACACACACTATGGAAACAAAATTGAAAAATACACTTGATATATAAGTTTCACCACCCAAATTGATAATTTAACCCTTTGCATGATCCAAAATCATTTAAGCCTATATGATCCACTAGAATCAACATGATGGATTCAATGAGAAGGGTATATATTTAACTTTTATTATAACATTAACAACAATTTCATCACCCAAAATATCTCATTATTGTCTTGATATTTAATAAAATATGAATTATCCTTTTCCTCTATTTAGATTATCTCCTAATAATTATATAGTACTCTCACTCTTAAATTTTAATGCACACTCCACACTATTAAATGCCTACTTTATGAACAATGGATAATCTTTATTATATTATGTTTCTGTAATCTTAAACTATCGTATATGTTTGGTCATTTTAGATTACATGTACTTCTATCAGGACATGTGATCAAATCTCGTGAATCCAACAAGGTCAATTTCTAATTCACATGGGCCACATGCTCTCTTACTAGTAACACCCTGAAAAGAGTTTACAAATGGATGCTTCAACTTTCCATTTCTATATTCCACAATAACATCCAATTCAAACCATGTATTCTAATCAATTTCCATTTCCATAGTAAGACTTCACTACTATTCCAAGATAGTCCACACTAGGACCAATATAAATAAAGAAGAAAACCCAACCTCTATATTTCAAAGAAGACATGTATTTTTCATATCCTTGTTATTACACTTATACTTACCCACCAATGGGTCAAATAGTACTTTGTATACTTACCTATCTACTTAGATACGAAAAGAAAAACACCACAGGGCCAACTATAATTTCTTTCTAAAAGAGGTCCACATTATGCGTCAACCCCCATTAATGTTTCATGATCCACCCCATATCTGAAAAATTTAATCACACATAGGGTCACAACAAGTTTCTACCCATAACACTTCACCATGATGCCCCACATGTTCTAAAATTCTCAAACCCAAACCATACCCAACTCTTTGAATCCTAATTCAAGGACACTAATTTAATGTAAGAGTTTGTTTTCATTTCATATTCCTAACTTCTATTAAATTATTATATGATTTATCAAGACCTTACCTTGGTGATATAAAAGTTATGGCATCATCAGTTTTTCCATCTGTTTTGGTGGAGAACAACATACAAAAAACTACAGGGATGGGATCCTTGTTCTCATCTTATTTTATGGATGTTTTTAATTTTCATGCTTTGGTTTTATAGTGGGTAATTTACCATATTTATTTATATAGTAAAACCTTATGTAACATATTTATATATTTTTTCAACTAGTATATATGAATCTATTTCCCTATTTAGTAGTAACTGTGTGTTTTAATTTTTTTTAATATTGTGTAGGCACATTGTGATATACATGGATAAAAGCTGGATGACATTACTGAGGAACACACCTCAGTATGTTAAGTGTTTGAAATATTTTTTTAGACTTTTCAATTTCCAATCGATCCATTTAAGGGAGAATAATATGTCAATGTCCTAAATGTCAATTTAGAATATTTTTGAAGAGAGATTTAGTTTATGAACATTTAATACTGAAGCAATTCCCTGGTCAATATTTGTAGTCAGTACATACCCGGAGATGCTCAGAGATAGATTGCTTCTCTACAAAACACAGTTCAGGATCAGGGGGTTCAGATATCCTCTTTTTAGAAAGCGTTGACTGATATATATCTACAGATGAGCAGATATGCCCCCGGTGGTATTGCATCGACTGGTGGTGAGCATGTAAATCACAAAAATTAAAAATCATTTAGTTTGAAAACTTTTATTGGTTTTAATTTTAAATATAAATATGATACACTATTTAATTTTCAATATAATGTTCTTATAGGTGGTAGAAGGAAGTAGATATGGAGGTGGAGAGGGTAATGATATGTGTTCATCATTGAACAATGATTAGTTGTATTTTTTATATGTTGGACAAATATGGTAACAGTCGGTTTGTATATATATCATGTGTGGCACATAGTTTCCACCAAACATTTTCATGACCTTAAATTTTCTTGATTTATCATGTTTCCTTTTATGTATTTTATTTATTTTTGATGTTTTTTTTATGTCTTGATTTTTCGAGTGTGGTATGCACCATATTTATCAATTATTTATTGTTATGAATCATTTTTTATGATTCATTTTTCCTAAATTTATTAGGTTTTTCGGCCCTGGGTGAAAATCCCACTTCAAAGCATTATAGGATCTCATAAACTCATATCTCTTGGAATATGTGACCATTATCGTGATACGAACTATAAACACTCCATGTATATCAAAATTCAATCCTGAAATAGTTTCACATTCTTCCAACCTATCACAAATCATGATACATTCCAGAACAATATTCTAACTTGTCCTTACTTGTTTAACCAATGAAGACATTATCTCTAAGGAAACCCACATTTATTCCCCTAAACCCTCAACTACACCCACCAACTAGTCTTATAGTGAAGATAAGATATTCTATTCAACTAATGAAATCAGTTCTCTCATATACTACAATTTCTAGTCTAATGAATTTACCACTACATTTCCATTTCTAACATTTAAAAATACTGAACATCAAAATTTTCTACTTTCTCTATTATTAATGATACTCTTGGTCTTTTCTACTTTCCTTGAGGCTCATTTCTCTCTATTATTCCTTATTTGAATATGAGATTCTAGCACATTGTCAATGAATGATTATTCTCATTTGGTAAATTGTGTGCTAACAATTATTTTTTCCTTTATTCCAAGACACATATATTTCAAGATAAATGATTCATGATCATCTCTAACTGTGTTCCAACCATGCCCCACCTAGTATCCTTCCTCAACCAAGCCACATGGTTTTCTAGGGAAAACCACATGGTTTCCCATGAACATGTTCCTATCATGCAACCATTTAGAGGCCTCTATAAAGCTTAAAACCCAAAAACAAACAACCTAATAATTCAACCAATAAAATAATATCTCAGAAACAATTAAAGAAGGATAGAATTTAAGGCTTAAGGCCCCTAGAAAACTTAATGTCATTATAATCTCCCCCTCTAAGTATTTATCATCCTTGAGTGGTGCCTCTATATTTCACACCCAAAAAACTAGGTCTATTGAGACCATGTATCATATTATCACTTGTAAGACTCTTCATGCGTACGTCCATGCTCCCATATGACTCTAACAAGTGACATCAGCTTTCTTCAAAACATTTTCTCACTACAATCCATGATTCACACCGAGTGCTCCACAAATGTCGGGTAAGGCTCCAACTGAAATTCTTTATAGTTGATTACATAATTTTGATCGAGAATGTACAAATGAGTATAAGAGACATGTAAAACATCACACATTGCTTGATATTGCGGAGGAAAATCCAAATATAATTACAATATCATGACACTCTTGATAATCCCGAACAACCCCATAAAATTTGGTGCCAGCATCCTTTACTTATGCAATCATTGATTCCCTAATTGAGGAGTCTCCCATAATAAAACTCAGACACCCACAATGAATTACATGTCTTTCCTACCATTGTCATATGATCTATATTTTAAATGAGAAGTTACTAAATGCTTCTTGATCTAGTACAATCTCACAAATTCCTCTAAAATCACGAACGACCCACAATTACTACCTCTCATCCTATTGTTAACATATTAAGGAGTGAAACATCCAACCATAAAGAGCATAAAAATGTGTCATTTGAATTGAATTATGGTTTTATTTGTATGTGAACTCAACCAAGGATTGGATATCAACCCAAGTTCCCCTAATGTATAATATGATGAAAATCATTGTGCAATGAAATTTTGGTTATAATTGATTTCCAAAATAATAAAATCTTGATTTTTTACTACTATATTCTTAATTAGAATTGGATGGAAATAAATTGATGCCTAATGCATGTTTATATAAATTGTTCATAAATATGTAAATGGAATTGGATAAAGAGAATGAAGCTAAAAATTCAGGTTATTTTTAATATTAGAAGCATATTATTGTGAATTTATTCTTTAAATTTTATTTTAAAAAGAATATTTGATGTTGGACATTCTAGTTAATTTATATTTTCAATATTAGTAACACATCATAAATAAATTGATTAATCCAAGACTTTCATTGAACAATTAGTTCGATAAATATAAATTTATGGTGTCGAGTAAGCCCATTTTCTTATGATGGATGGATTGTTATTTTAGGGAATAGATTCTATATTGACTCTATTTCATGTTTTTTGTCTTTTTATTTATCTGGATATAGGCCTTTATATATGATGTTATGTGATCTTGGGATGGCTATTGGTTGATGAGGTATGGGTAGGGAGGCATGAGTTTTTGGAGTATTTAGCACCAATGATAGAAGGATGTATGTTGATATGAATGGTTATGTCAGGGTTGGAACTGGTATAGATGGAATAGGTTAAACCTAGGCTTGGCATTGTTTTCATGAAATATGACATATGTGCTTGTTTATAATTTTGTTTAAAGGTCTAGTGGCCATGTGATATGTTTATCTGCATTACATTACCCACTGAATGATGAATTTGGTTGTTCTTAGTTAAGAATATCTTTTAATATTGACTATAGTATGTATTCTATTGGTCTTTTGGTATTCTTGGAATGGTTTTTTTTTCAGGGCACTGGTACAGGGGCTGCAGAAACTACTGCTTATTTTTTTTAAATCTATTTTTTTGCGGCAGTTTTAACCGCCGTTAACTGTAACAGGTATATTTAGCGGCAGTTTTAACCGCCTATAAATGTCGATATTTTTCTATTAGAGGCTGTTCTAACCGCCACTGGGGTATTAAATTTAGAATTGTTTTTAACTTCCCCTACAGTGTCCCATCTTCTGCATGCATTTTGTAGAGGTTATAATGTTTTTAGTGGCGGTTTTAACTACCTCTAAAAAAAGTACTCCCCTGACCAGAAAAACCACCGCTAAAAACATTATAACCTCCGCAAAATGTGCCAATTACAACGGTTCCCATAAACCGCCGATAAACTGCTTTAATAGCTGCCAATAGTTTCTCGACAAACAATTTAGCAGCGGTTTTCGAAAACCGCTGCAGAATCATATAGCAGCGGTTTAAACTGCCACCATATCCAACAATAACCACCATGAAATTGTAATTTTCCTGTAGTGATATCAACATTCCATGACATCATTTTGTATATAAATTGGCCATTGGATTTTAGTTATTATTATTATTTCTTGGATGTTTATCTTCCGCTGTTGAATATTGTTTTTTCTTATGTTGTGTTTTTAGTTTCCTTATATGTTTCTCCTATTTAAGATCTATGATTGTGTTCAATGTTCCACTTTAATATGAAGGTATAGTCTCCCCACCATACCACCTTAGACCCTCACTACTAGTCAGCATCCTCTAGCATATAGGCAAGTGTGCTTGAGGCCATGTGACCCACTAGCTCAGGGCACCATTTTAGTGGGTCTCGAGTCTGAATGTTACAAATCCTATATATTTTATTCTCCTCTTGTTATTTCTAGATTTTTCATGTTTTCTTGTATATTTTTCTCTCTTTGAAACTTGAAACAATCTAAGGATTTTTTATAAGAAAAATCAACCTTATTTATCTTTTTCAATCGTGAATCTTTCTCTTCCATATACATATTCTTAAAATTATTTTATAGTGGTATTTATATACCTTTAAATAACTAGTAAAAGTCTTTTCTAATACCTATGATTTTCTTTACAAAGGTGTAAATTAATCTTTTTAAAGTTTTTCAAGAAATTCATTTTTGACTTGTTACAAAAGTATGAAAGGAATGTTCTTTTTAACGTATATAGTGTGAATGGTTTTTATTGCCTCCATGAAAAATATTCACTATTTGGATTCCTCTATAAGTTTCCATGGATTTTCAAAGAAAATCATTCTCCTATTATTCTTTGAATTTTTAGTTTTTATATTAAAATAAAAAGGCATTATTTTCTAAAATGTTGAAAATAATTTGAAAATGATTTATAATTTTTTTTATGAAAAAGTTAAAAAAATCTTTAAGAAAAATTATTTTTTAAATATTATCTTCCATTTTACACTCTAATTCTAAAAATAATTTACTTTTTTACAAAACCATCATTTATGATGAATTTATGGTCTCCTTTCATCCATTAATGATTTATGGTTTATACCTCTTTTTTCATAATGAATAATATAAATTCCTTGAAGATATATTCTCTAACATTATTCATATAAATATTAAATACATTGTATACTCATTATTATATATGGTGTGAACTAAAGGATGTTTACTAATTTTTTTCATTTTCTAGGTAAAAATTTGATTTTTTGTATTCTTGATTCAATACAGATATTTGTCGATTGATAAATTATATTGATTATGTATTATATAATTGATTAAATATATGAGAAATACATTGGACATATATAATTCATGGGTGGGTCCTAGTTATAAATTTCCCCTAGATGCATTGATATGTCTCATGAGGAAAACAAGAATGGGTATTATTTAGTGTTTGTTGGATTATAAAATGAAAATGTCTTGGTTTAAGGCCTTGGAGGTATGTAAGGTGTCTTGGAACAAGTCTTTCATGGTAATATTCATGATGTATCAGCACAAGGTCTTAATGTTAAGATCATGAATGTTTGACATTATGCATTTCTTTCATTGAGGATTTAGTTATTATTATTTATGTGATTGTTATGTTGATATTATCCATGGATGTATTTTGAGATAAAGTTATTAATTGAATATCATGTGTTTTTATTATCCACCGGCCTTATTGATAATGATTTATTTACTCATGATGGATTTCATTGTATGTTACCCTTACTGGGTATCAAATCCCACCCCTTTATTTTATTTTCCTTTCTTCAATATATGAGTAAGGGAAATTTGATTTATTTTTAAGGACGTAAGAAAGTTTTTCATGTAATGTTGTTAATTGAATATATAATATATAATTAATATATATATATATATAGTTTTATAAGACTGATAAATTGATTGATACTTAATGAAGCAATCCCTTGTATCTTATACTAATGTAATAAAGTAGACATCAGTTATGGGTTAGTGGATCCGGGGTTTCTATAGTTGGTATTAGAACAAGTTTAGTAGGACCGTTAGGAAAAATATTTTTGAAGAACATATATAGTTTGAGAATTATGATAAATCCATTAGAATATTTGATAGATTTTACCTTCATTTTTATTTTTATTGTATAGCTCAATATTCATGAGGATTATGAGCTGAATTTTTATGGGATGTTGTTTATAAATTACTCCTAACATAAGGAAGGGAAATAATATAACCCTTTTGGTCAATGTATGGATTTCCCACTATAGAAAATCAATATGGATAGTATAGTAGCTGAGAATATTATGACTATATTAGGGAAGTTTTCTATGTTTATTACCAATGAAATTTATTATATGGAGAAACATGTTTCTTCTTAGAATAGTGGAACAATGTTGAACAGATTTGTGCGACATAAGACTCTATATTTTAATAGAACTATTAATACAGTGGTAGCCAAGAAATGTATTGAGTCCATTGAAAATATATTTATGGATTTAGGAAGTAATAAAATGGAAAATTTTATTATGGTGATATATTGTTTAAAATGAGATGTGGCTCAATGGTGGTCATTAATTCAGAATACTAAAGAGGAAGAGGATATAAAGAGTATGGAATGTAAAACATTCAAGGTGATATTTTTTTAGAAAAATTTCCTTGAGAAAAACAAGCTTATATGGAAAGTAAATTTGTTAATTTAAATTTAAAGGAAGAGGAAAGTGTTTTATAGTATGAGGATAACTTTACAATATTAACAAGAAATGTTGTGAACTATATATGTAATTCATAAAGTAAGATTGATCATTTATTTTATGTTCTTAACTCTAACCTTGAAAGGGACTTTGTTTCAAAATAATTTTCATTCTATAATGATATAGTATCAAGTTCCATTAAGATATAAAAATAATTCTCTAGGTATTATATTTTTAAATGAAATCAGTAGAAGAATAGGATGGATGATCACCATGAAAAATGAAATGTAATTATGAAGAAGAAGGGAAGAGTGGAACTTCTAATATGTCAAAATTGTGGAAATAAATATCCTAAAAAATATTTAAATGGAATGAAAGTTTTTTACAAGTGGGAAGATAACGTAAATAAGGCTCATTAATGTAAAGGAAAGAAAGAATACACTAATATCTAGTTCTTAAACTTTAAGGAAATAAGGAACTATTCGAATCAATTCCCCAAGAATTAAGGATTAATTTGATAATTTTAGCTTGTAATATATTTATGTTATCTTTGTATACTATAAAAGTGATGAAGAGTATGGGAATACATGTAAATTATTCATGGATCTCTCAGAGAAAATGAGTTATTTGAAAAATTTATCACGTGTGAGTTTTGTCTTTAAAATGTTTCTTTTCTTGGAAATATTGTCTCCAAGGATGGAATATTTTTTTATGTTTCTATGACAAGTAAAACCCTCATGAATATTTATTACATTTAGGGTTAGTATGTTATTTAAGGTGAGATTAATTATAGTAAATTTGTGTGAATATATGATTTTGATGTATTCAAATTTGGTCTAGCATATAGAATATCAGGTGCTATTATTGAGGTTTTTGAGATTAAAATATTACTCCTTCATTTGATGGTTTACTTTATTGAGTATTATTTTTACCTATGGTAACTTTTTTTTAGTAAATTTCTAGAAATTGGAGGAATAAAATGTCATAAAATCTTTCATACAATGAATAACATTATATTTTAATGGATCTCATGATCCCTTAAGAGTTTATTTTAGTTCTCCAGTTATAAAAAAATAATCTTATCCATTAATAATTTTAAAAATGAGATGAATCAGATATATAAAATAGATTGAAATATTACAAAGGGATAAAATACAACTTGTGGAATGGAATTAAATTAGGTGTGTATATTTTATTCATCAAACTCCATAAATGGAAAATAATTCTATCAAATATTTTGTGGAAAGTATAACTTAACTATCAAGGTAAGCTTATGAAAACACATTAATAAGTGAAAGTATTATAAGGGTATAAATATTTTTAAAAAAAAATTATTTCCTGAGTCTTATCCTAGAAATTAAAATTCATGATAAAATATATTATTGTATCCTGATATGGTGAAAATAAATTAAAATTTCTAGGATAAAATTTCTGCAAGGTGGGTATAATATAACACCCCTAAATTATAATTTTTTAATAATATTTATGATATATTATGATACACACACCACCAATATTAAATGAACTACGATATACTATAGAAATATTATTATTTAAATATGACTAGTATAACCTAGTTCTTGGATTGACGAGTATGAATACGAGTAATAATATTGTGAAATATATGTAGAAATTTTTTCTTAATAAAAATATATTGATTAATTCCTTTGAAATAAGTACTCATTTTTGAATGATTGTAATCAAATCATATAAGGTTAAGAACAGTTTAAATTTAAAAGGGTCGTTTTTCTATGAATGCGAGTTAAATTATATTTTATATGTTTCATTTAAAATCTAAATTTATATTATTTTTAATATAATATTTATTGAAAAATTATTATTTATATAGGTAAACTATTTAATAATCATTCATACATTGATTATAATTTTTTTAGAAATGAAGATAAAATAATTTAATGGTAAAAAGAGATATTTTTCATAAAACTAGTTTTCAGTGTGTAAGGTATTTTTATCTTAATAAATTAAGTTATTCACTATTTATTAATGATTTTGATGAAATTTATTGAATATATATTTAATAAAATAAATTCAAAATCATATAATGGTTGTTACTCATCAAGTAATGAAATAAACTCATTTTGAACTTCTAAAATATATTTTTTCTTAAAATGGGTTTTATGTGTTTTATGTGCATATATTTGAATTATTTTCTATCACTTTTAAAGTTTATTTGATAAAATGAAATAAATTTTTGATATAATCATATGAAAATTATTTCAGGGTTATGTTTTGGGATTTTTCTAGAAATAGTTGACTTTTTAAGTGAATAGTGAAAAATATCAATTTTACAAATACTGTCACTTTTATGACATTATCAAAATATAAAAATGGATTGAAAGTTTCTGAAACTATTTTTATAGAAAAAATATATTTAATAAGTAATAAAATTAATTTAAAAATATAATTTTTAACTTAGAAATCAATGTTTTACATTTTTTGAAATCTAAATAATGTTTTTATTCAAATAAAAACCAATTTTGTTCTTTTCTTTAAATAAATTATCTTGAAGGGTCCTTTTGATTTATATTTGGTTTTAAATACAAATTATTCTCCATATATTTAAAATGATATAATTAAATCCATGGTAATCAACATTATATTTATTTTGGTTTAAAATAATTTTTATTCTTGAAAATGGTATTTTTCTAAAAATAGTTTTCATTGCGTTTTACGAACATATAATACAAGTAATTTTTAACAATTTTATAAATTTAATCTTATAAAATTTACTCCATATTTTTTATAATCATATTATAATTTTTTAGTGATTTCAATTTCAATTTTCTTCAAAGTGAATAGTAACTATGGTAAAAATTTATCACGGTTAAGGGTAAAAATGGGTTAAAAGAGTTAAAATAAAGGTATAAGGATTCAATATAACATAAAATAGTTACTTAAATATTATTGGTTTGATTTATTTTTACCATATAATTATTATATTTTGAACCATTACAATTTTTAGCCACCTTACTTGAGTAATTGATATATTATATAATAAAGTTTCAAGTATTTTCAACTTTACCACCCACCTCACTTATCCACACTTATTAAGACACTTAACTAAACCAATACATACAATAATATATTTAAAAAATACTTATACATGTTATATAGGTTCTTTTCTTCCAAAAATATCACTCCAAGAAGGCTTAAGGTGTAAGCCTATAGAGGTTTTCCAAAGAAAAGGTGATTGTCTTAAACAACTCCTTTCAATTTATTTCTTCTTCTAACTCATTATATATATATTATAAACATAATTAAATAATTAAAAAACTATATATTATACTAAATTATTATTATTATTATGTAACGATCTTTTTAACCTCCTTTTTATCTTATGGGAAATTAAGACTTCACTCGTGCGTATGTGTGGGATACTGCCTCCACGAACCGATGTGTATCATTTTTCATCACTGCCTTACATGGATGGTTATAATGATGGATTTAATGAATATATATAATTTTAATGAAATAATTATTATTATATAAAGATATAATATTATCTTCTTTTTTACCCTCCCATCCTTAGGAAAATTATAATGTCGCTCATGCGTAAGTGGGAACTACCACATCCACAAAGCGATGTGATTTTTTTTCATTTTTTATTTACATGGTTGATCATAAGTATATATTTAATATATATATATATATATATTTAAATATTAATCATTATATAATTTCTTTCCTTTCCAACCATTAGAAAAATTAAAACATCATCCTGCATATGTGCAGAATACCACCTCCCTGAATGGTGTATTTTGTTTCTAATTTCCACCTTCCATGGATATTTTATAAAATTTAATAAAATGAATAAAAATTGTATTAATTAAATTATTAAAATTTTGGAGTTTATGGAACCATTTTAGAAAACCTTTGACCATAGTCAACATACTAAATTAGTGTTGAAAAAATTGACTGAACAACCTTATGTGGTCAACATAATAAAGAAAAATACAATGAAAGGATGGAAAATGAATATAAAAGGAAATTAAAAATATAATATAGATGAAAAAAATTATTAATTGACTATTTTAAAATTTTAAATTGATTATTCAGAAGGATATAACTTATCTGGCCAAGAAGGAATACAAGGTAAGGGTTTTTCATTTCAATTCCATTCCATTAAAAAATATTTTATATTATGAACCTACTTTATTTTAAATGGTTACATCATGAATTTATATTTAATCATGGTATTTAATTTTTCAATTCATTTTTTATCTTTATAATGGGGTTTTATTCAAAATTTATTAATACACAAAGGATTTATTTTATAATCTCACTCTTATTCGGAATGTTGGTGTTTAAATTTTCATTAAAATATATATACTATTTATTTCTCAAACCCAATTTATTTCAATATCCAATAGTTATTTATATTATTTCCATGTTTTATTCCTACTTTTCCTCTCTTTTGATTCTCAAAACAATTGAATGATTGTTTATAATAAAAATTTAACTTCTTTATCTTTTTCAATCAAAAATATTTCTCTTCCATATCCATATTATTCAAATTATTTTATGGAAGTATTTATATAATTTTAAATTATTGGTAAAGGTATTTGTTTGATAAATTTTACTTTAAAAAAATATTTAAAAGGATGTTTTTAAATTTTTCTATGAATGTTTTTTTGACATATTCTAAGGTATGAAAGGAATTTTCTTTTTAACATATATAGCATGAATGTATTTTCCCATGTCCATGACCATTATTATCCATTTAACTTCCACTAAAAGTTTCTATAGTTTTTCAAAAAATATATATTTTCCATTATTCAATGATTTTTTAGATTTTATATTAAAATAAAAATGCATTATTTCCTAAAAAATTTATAATAATTTTTCAATTATTTATAACTTTTTTTAAAACAAGTTTAAAAAAATATTTAAGGAAAGTTCCTTTTTAAATTTTCACTTTCATTATTATCTATAATTGTCAAAAGATTTTCCTTTACTATTAAACCTTCATTTATAATTAATTGGTGGTCTTCTTTCATCCATTACTGATTTTTGGTTTATACGTTATTTTGTTTATAAGTAATAGTCTCAGTTTCTTGAAGATATGTTATCTATCATTCTTTATCTCAATGTTGACTAAACAGTATGCTCATTATTATATACAATGTGAACTGAAATAAGTTTACTAAGAAATTTGTTTTATTTACTGGGTAAATATTTATGTTCTATATTCTTGATTAAATATGAATATTTATTGATTAATGAGGCATATTTATTATGTATTATATTATTGATTAAATATATGAGAAATACATTTGATATATGTAATTAATGGGTGGTGGTTAGTTATCTATTTCCACTCAATGCATCGATAAATCTCATTAGAAAAATAATAATGGTATTTTCTTGGTGTATGTTGACCTATATAATAACAATATCATGGCATGAGGCCTTGACATCATGTATGATTCCTTGACACAAGTCCTTGGTGGTAATATTTTTTGATGAATTGGCACAAGACCTTAATGAGAAGATCATGAATGTTTGACATTATGCATTTATTTCATTGAGAATTTAGTTATTATTATCTAGTTGATTGTTATGCTGATATTATCTATGGAAATATTTTGAGCTCAAGTTTCTAACTAAATGGCATGTGTTTTTATTATCAAACTTGTCTTATTTTTTATGTATTATTTACTCATAATAGATTCCATTATACACTACTCTTACTAGGTAATAGATATCACCCTTTATTTTTTTAATTTCCCTATGATAAGAAGAAGTGATCTTTGATTTATTTTATAGGATGTAAGAAAGTTTTTCATGATATGTTTTTAAAATATCAAAGTAATATAGAAGTTATGTATGTATCTATATTTCCAAGACTTCTAAAATGATCGATCCTTGGTGATGGGATATCCTATATCTTATACCAATGTAATAAAGTAGAAATTTACTCTAGGTTAGGGAAGTTGGGGTTTATACACCAAGTTTCATGGAATCAATTAATGAAAATAATGGAGTTATTTCTCAGACCAATGAACCCTGGTCATACCAAATAACCAAACACATCCTAAAAATATTCCAGGTCATTCAAGAGATTGTTGAGGGTGTGATGTATAGAAAAATTGGGTTTCTATAGACAAAGATATAACAGATCCTTTGACAAATCCATTGGTGTGGAAAAAGTATGAGGTTCATGTTGAATATCATAGTATTATATACATGAAATATTAGATGTAATGGTTTTAAAAAGTATCATCTTTTAATAGTAATGGAAATCTCCATTTATAATTCATTCGTGTGAACTACAATTTTCATTACATGAATAGTGTAAAGATAATATCCCATCATAGTTTGAATTTGAGTTTTCCCTAATCGATGATTATAATGAAGTACTATGGGTTGTGATGATATGTTATGATTAACTTGAGTAGAATCGTATATTTGACATAAAATGTTGTGAGTGATAAAAACAAGTGGAATCATGAGATAATAAGTTGAGTCTTATTATTTAGATTGACCCACTAAAGTATATCACATAGAATACCATAAAATCATTGATATACTTAGAGTTTCATGCTTACTATGAATCCCCATTAACTAAGTTTTTAAAGATACCTAGCATTAGAACCTTTATATTTTGAAACCTTTCTTATGAAAGCCTTGATTCTAAGATAATCAGGGAGGTTGTTGGGTATATTGTTGATCATGTTGTCAGTTAGAACTTAACCAAGATTGGATTTCTCCATTCATATGATAAGAAAATACATATGGGACCTTGATTGAATTAAACAGTGCAAATGAATGATCATTATTAATTAAGTGGAATGTGATTTGATTAGATTCTTAGATATATAACATGTGATTTATTCATTCATGTTGGTCAATCTATTTAGGAGAATTAAGAATGTGTGAGTTAGTTGATACTAGGTTTACATTTTACATATCTAGTGGTCACTCAATTTCATAGAAAAAATAATTATATATGTATATATATGAAGTATATAATACATCTTGTGTTGGAAATGATCATATAAATAAATGAGTTTGTTTAATTGAGATCACACCAAACAACTTTTTAGCTTGAGTGGCACTGAAATTAATATTTTATATTTGTTTTCAATGATAAAAAGACCTATAGGTTCATCTAGTTAGGCTTTGGAATAAGGATTAAATATCGGTGAAAATGTTTTTTCTAAAATGAAGTGATTTTGATAAATTGTATCCAAAAGAGTTATGAAGTTTTACATAAAATCATTATGATATTTTAGTAAAATTTGGATATTTTTTTATATAAACCAATATCAAACCAGTCATAATTTGATATTAGTCTATATCATATACCTAGATATGCATATGATGTATATTGTAGGCTGAGATCTGGTAATGTCATAACGATCTTGAGTTTCCTCTATCATAGCATATGATGCAATTATGATACAGATGCATGGATACTGCCACATATTTTTTCCCTTTTCATTCAATTATTGATCATTAAGATGGTTCATTTATGGATTCACAAACATATAATATTTTTTAAAATTTTAAAACATATATACCCCAATGGGAATGTGTTATGGGTACCAAGTTTTGGAGTTCAACCCTCAACTCCCTTCATTGAATGAAGGTAGAATATATAAAGGATGGGGATCCTTCTATTGGGTGAGTACGATTCAGCCTTTCCACAGTTAAAGCTCTATTATAGTCTGGTTCTCTTTGTGTGTTCATTGAATAAGGTTCTAGCACACCTCTTGGAGTTTATAGGATCCTATTGTCTCATACAAGGATTATAATAGCCAATGTATATCCCTATGTAGGTGAGAGTTTATTGGTCATTTCTTAGTGATCTACATCAAATATGCACTATATAGATTAGTAGAGATTGATCCTTCTACGATATAGGTATGCCTATTTTTATTTTGTTCTTCACTACATGTTGGTTTGAGATGATAGATCAGACAATAAAATGGGTTTCTTCTACTATATTAAACATGAGATGATCCTACCAAAATCATCAGGTGGAAACAATACATACAAAGGGTAATGAAAACTAAAAATTATGACTCAAAGGTTTTGGTCAAAAACCTTCATACATACTCACATGGGTTAAAATTTGGTTTATAAATGACAACTTAGAGGTGATGTTCATAAAAACTCTCAATAATTTATGTTTTTATGGATTTTTTTTATTTAATTTAAATAATAGAATAGATTTCACTCTAATTGAATTTTATTAGATGAAACATATGAGACATAATGAAGGTTTTTTCAATTAATTTCAATTTCATATCACTCAATTAACTATAATAATCAAGTTAAAATATGTAATGTGTGCTAGTTTTATAATTTAAACACTCACATTATTTCATCTGGATCAATTTCATTTTGATTTTTTAGGATAATGAAACTATAAGTGCAGGGGTGATAAATTATTATTATGAATATGTAATTGATAATTAATGATAAAATTTTCCCACATAAAATTCAAATGATACCATTTAAAGTGATTTTTGAATTTGATCTTGTATTTTAAAATCTTAGGAAAATTTTAATTCAAACCATTTCAAAAATAATTTAGTATTTTCAATATAAAATTCTCTATGGGGATATTTTTTTATTGAAATTATTTGATATGATGCGTCAATCATTAGGTCACAAGTTTTATTTAGATACAACTTGTTGAATGAAACATTTTTGATTAATTGGAACTTGAATCCAACAACACTTTATCCCCTTTTATTTTTTTAAAAATGTGTGTGTATTGAAGTATTATACATGCATATAAACATCTGTACATTAACTCATGAATCCATACTCACATACATATATTCATATATACAAAAATATGCATCAAGTGGGTTTGAACCATGGGAAATCCCATGATTCCAAAATTTATTGAAAAAAGATAAACAAATTACAATAGAAATGGGGAATGAAAGAATGTGACAAGTCACTTCACAACATAGTGAATCCATTTATGGAATCATCCACCAACTATACCTATTTGGTGACATCCCCTTCACCATGTTTTCATCTGCTTCCATGTACCATCAATGGAATTAGATAGGGAAGGATCATCCACCGGGCCAGGGTCCAAAGTTGTCTTGTCTGTCGCAATGTATTCACATTGATGAGCATTCTTGAATTCTGAAAAAAATACCTCCTTGATATTAGGCTTGTTAAAAATGTTAAGAAAGCTAAGTGACCTAACCTGAGAACCATAAGGAACATCATCCATGATACTTTTTCTTTCTTCTTCCATTTCTATTCATCTGACTTGTCATTGAGAGACTCAAATGTTGTCAAAGCGGCAATTTTTTCCAAGGGAAATTCAAAGCTAGTTTCTTTTGAGAACATACCTAAAATAGTAGAGTCAATCACTACTATGAAAATGGGCAAGGGAAGATCCACCTTTTATCAACGCTAAGAAAAAATTGCTGATAAAGGAACCCTTTATTAGTGCAAAAAATTTAGTGTTGATAAAGGAACTATTTATCAGTGTTTTTCTAGCACTGATAAAGGGATTCTTTATCAGCCCTAGAAAATCACTGATAAATAATCCCTTTATCGGCACTTTTTTCTTAGCACTTATAAAGAGTACTCTTTATAAGTGCTAAAAAAGCACTGATAAAGAATTCCTTTATCATCTGTTTATTGCGCCCTCAATCCCTCGCAGTGTTGTACCCCTGCAAACCCCCCCTGATCTTCTCTTTCTCGGATCTCCGCTGCTATCCCTACTCCTTATCCTCCCCCTCGAACCCCTTCCATGGATCCTCCTCCCCGCAAACCCTACTTCCTCCTCTCTGCTGGACTCTACTCCACATGAACCCTACTCCTCCATTTCTCAATGGTGGCAGCTCCTCTCATGCACCTACCCCTCGTGGTCGCTCCTTTCCCTCCTGACGTAGCAAAGAAGGCTCCCTGACCACTCGACACTTCTTCTATCCCTCCATTGCTGGTGCGATCTACTCTAGGTAAGTCTCCCACTTCTCCTTTTAGGTTTATTTTTGGTGGATAGGTTTTGTGAGAGTATTTTTCATTAGGGTGATTTTTGGATTCTTCCCCATGATCACCACCCTTGGATTAGATGTTAACTAAAATAGAGTTCTAACAATCTATGTCACGAAATAACACACGTAGTGGATTCTTATACTTGGTTAGTATATGATTTGAACTAAAGTATGACTTTTTTATGATTCCCCATGGGTCCTTATTATGTTTGGAACTAGAATTTATTTTTCACCAAGTGTCATGTGTATGAGGGTTTGATATTCTCATGAAACCTCAAGCTAGACCTTGTTATACATGAATATTCTATTAATGTTGAGTGTTTTTTCCTCATCCTTCTGGTGGAGTGGTTTTATCTATACTGAGGAAAGTGGTATTTTTGTAAACCCCTTCCTGAAAAAGAAGAATTTTGATAGTACCCACCTCATTATTAATTGGTTACACTTTGTGGGTGTCATGATGTGCTGGTGATTGTGTTTATGGGGAAGGTTCTATTTATGATAGTGATTAAGACCCCTCAAATATAGAAAGTGTATCCAACCCTGTGGATGTTAAGTTATATTTCCCTTAGTTGGTGAGAATGGTTTTATGTGATGTGTGAAAGAAGAATATTTTTCTTCCCTATGAATATAGAGGAATTGTGTAATGCTTTATAAGGGAGACTTATGGTTAACTCTTGGTAAGGATATGGTGTATGCATCAACCCATATACCATAGATGATGAGTGTCTTTGTGAAGTTATAGTGTTCTAAATTCAATCTCTCCTTGAGAGGGTTCTAAGTGAAGCCTATAAGCCATTTAGGTTCATTTATTATTAAACCAAGATTCATGGAGTGGCCTCCAGTCTTCATGCACTAGGGCCATAGAAGATGAGGATATCAGAGTAGTGCATCCATGGAAAGGTGAATGGTATTCTTTGGAAAAGGACTTTGGGTTTAGATAGTGGTATGAACATGTGAGAAGTTGTATTTGGGAGGTAAATTCTTTTTAGGATTGTGGGATGTTTCTTGACTTTGATCAATGTTAAATTCCACACATCTTTCTTTTATGTCAAGGATAATTTAAGGGTGGTGTCAACTTAGTGAACCTCTATTACCAGTTGTTCCTGGGTGCTAGTCTATAAGGTTTTTTCTTGAAAATGGGGAGACACCATGCACTTCATTGGGTAGATAGTGATTCTTCCCTGATACCTATTATGGGTATCAAGATTGTTATTTTGAATGGAGACTGATCTAGTAAAGAACTATCCTTGGTGTGTCAGGCTGAGTGATTTTTGTTAGGTTCACCTACACTATGAAGAACCCGATTATGTGATGGGGGATGAATTTATTCTCAGGAGATTTTAAATGTCTTTCACTTGGTTGGATTGTATTTTAGCTCTTTTTACAAAATCCATTAATTTATGTTGATGAATTCATAGACCGACCTCTAGTGGTTTGGGGGAATTCAACATGTAATACTAAGCTTTGGATATCTATATTAGTGTTCTATTATTATGCTTATAGTTTGAGTTGATATCATAATATTTTAAGGTAGTGATCTTATAGGATTTAGGGTTAGCAACACCCACCCATAGTAGGTGTGTTATGCAAGTCTAATCTCAAGAGTCACTTTTATTCATATTTACCTCATGGATAGCTCATTAATCCAAGGAATTTAATATTATTGTGATGGGTATACACATATCACATTAAATTTTCTTAACATTCATGCTACAGTTAGAGAGCCAGTCGACGAATAGCCTAGGCAAAGGAAGGAACTAGAGAAATGAGGTCTGTACATAACTGAATTGATGTAGGAGATCGGGGAGAAACATGACGTGGATGAAACTTTGGTTTGATTATACTAATACTACCCATAAGTAGACCACTCTTATATTGGGAAGTTAGTGGTTAGAATCTCGGATAGTTGTAGTCACTAGAGTATTTTTACCAGGAGGCTCCAGGAGTGTTTGGAGGTACGATCTAAGTTCGTTATACTTTTATTGTATTAATATTATAAATAGATACAAGAAACTATTTTTCCTAATTTTTTCAATTATTTTCTAGGTATATGGTAGGCGTTGGTAGATCCCCATGTTAGTTAGGGAGATTTATTGCATATTCTTTAGATGTTCATGATAAAATTTATGTTCACTAACCTTAATTTTATATTTCTTATGTTAATTTGGGTAACAGAACCTAGGATATTTTTTAGTAATTTTGGATAAACCTAGGATATGTGTTTCCCTCGCAAACCCCTTTTTGTTTGGAAATGTATCCACTATATTAGTTTTCTCATGAAAATTGTATCTTTGTTTTCATTTTATTTGAGTTTGTTCACTAGTTTTGGACTGTTTAATGTGATTATTTTATTATGAATGAGGTGGATGGTAGGGGTGGTTAAAAGGATGTTTACTTTTTTACTACAAGGGTGGTGGGTGCTAGAACTATTGGTATGGGGGTTGTAAAGTGTGTTGATTTCTATGGGGGTCTATCCTGGTTCTATTGATTTCCAAATCATTATTATAAATGGTTAGGCTCTATTAATCTCTATTTTTATAAGGAAGTGGTTCTGTTATACTATATTTGGAAGTATTGTTTTGTTTATTTGAATCATAAATACTAATATTTGAGATTCAAATAAGATGTATATGAATTACTATTGGATGGATGCTAATAATTTGACAATAGAGTATGAGAACAGAGTAAAAGAGTTCATCAAGTTTGTAAAGGATCACGTAAAGGATTCTTCTCAAATCCTTTGTCCGTGTTTACATTGTTGTTATTCTAGACTAATTAATCCAAAGCAGTTGAAAGAACATTTGATATGTCACAAAATAGATCGGAGTTATAAATGTTGGAATAAACACGGAGAAAAAGTGAATGTAGCTACTGGATGGGATAAAACTACATTTTATGGATCATCAGATATGAATAAAAATATGGATAATGAAGAAGACCGTATAGAGGATGTGATTAAAGATGTCAATGATGATAAAGATCATATTGAAGAAATGACAAGGACAGTTTAAGATGAACTCCGTGATTGCCCAAAATTGTTTGAGAAGTTAAAGAGTTATGAAAATACACCATTGTATGCTGGTTTCACTAAATCTATAGTATTCTTAGCAGTACTGAAGTTGTATAAATTTAAAGTAGGAAATAGATGGAGTGATGTCAGTTTTATGGAACTACTTTCTCTCTTTAATGACATGATCCTAGAAGATAATGAGCTCCCAAAGTGGATATATGAAGTTAAACGAATGCTATGCTCGATGAGTATGATTTATAAAATAATACATGCCTATCCGAAAGACTGTATATTGTTTCTCAAGGAGAAAAAATAACTTATAGACTGGAAAAAGTGTAGTGCTTCTCGATACAAGATAGATGAATCCAATCCTAAGAAAGTTTTATGGTACTTTCCAACCATTCCAAAGTTTAGGCGTCTATATGGAAATGAAGAAACTGAAAGACAATTTTCGTGGCATGTAGATAAAAGAAATAAAGATGGTAAATTACGTCACTCGTCCGACTCTCCTCAATGGAAGATATTTGATTATGAGTATCCTAAATTTGTAAAAGAGCTGAGAAACCTTCATCTTGCGTTATCTACAGATGGAGTGAATCCTTTTGGTTTTCAAACTAGCACTCACAGTAAATAGCCTGTTATGTTGGTAAATTATAACTTGTCACCCTGGTTATGTAGGAAGAAAAAATTCATCATGTTATATATGCTTATATCAGAACCAAAACAACCAGGTAACGATATTGATATTTATTTGTCTCCTTTGATTGAGGATTTGAAGTTATTTTCAGATTCATGTGTTATATTTTATGATGCTTATAAAAGAGAATACATCACGTTGAGAGCGATGTTGTATGGGACGATAAATGATTTCCCTGCTTATGGAAATTTGTTAGGATATAGCATTAAAGGAACTCAAGGGTGTCCCGTGTGTGAAGAAGATACAAAATCAATTAGGTTGAAACATTCATCGAAATATATGTTTCTAGGACATCATAGATTTCTACCCCATCGGCATAAGTACCGATCTTGGACGACATCATTCAATGGAAGTTTAGAACAATGCACATCACCATCTCCACTAAAAAGTGATCAGCTATTTGAGAAATTAAAATATGTGAACACTATTTTTGGTAAACCATTTTTGAAAAACCTTACGAAAATCAGTTGGAAAAAGGGATTAGTTTTTTTTTGAATTACCATACTAGAATTGTTTGTATGTCATGAATTTTCTTGATGTGATGCCTGTGTAAAAAAATTAATGTGATAGTGTTATAAGAATGTTCCTAAATGCCCCTGGTAAAACAAAGGATGGAATTAAGGCAAGTTTGGACATAGTTGACATGGGAATACGAGAAGAGTTGGCCCCATAAAGGGTGAAAATTGAATGTTTCTTCCTCCAGGTGATTACACTCTTTATAAATCCATTTAATTATGTACTGAATACCTATATGATGTGGAAATCACTATTCTCCCAAAATCTCATCACACTGAACACATTGAGGGTGAGAGAATTTCTAGAAGAGATGTTGTAAAAATCAATATTACAGATCATGAGCAGGACCACCTTCATGTTTTTCATAACATTTGGGAGGTTTCTCCATATATTGAAACCCAAAAAGAAATTCTTAGCCAGTTGAATCCATCAAGGGATGAAAAATGAATATCAAATACACAAAATCACCAGTTTATAGGATGGTTTCAGAACCATATTTTTAAGGAGTTAGATGAAAATCCAAATTCAATTTCAGAACAACTTCGATGGCTAGCCGTCAGACCAAGTGTGTATGTATTATCTTACAATGGTTATTTAATTAATGGTTATACATTCTATACAGATGAATATGATAAATATAGTACCATGAAATATAGTGGAGTTATACTTGTGGCTTAAGCGATGCATGTTTCTAATAGTAAGGATAGAAATCCAATTTATGAAAATATGTCATACTTTGTCATTATCAAACAAATATGGGAGTTGGATTATACGACATTCTGATTGCTGATTTTTCAATGCAAATGGGTTGATAATAGTAGTGGTGTTAAAATAGATGAATTGGGATTTGTGAAAGTTGATTTTAGTAAAGAAGGTTAAAAAAAGAACAGTTTATAATGGAATCACAAGCGGTATAAGTATTTTATGTTCCAGAACCAGCAAACTGAAAGTGGTCAATTGTTCTGTTATCGTCCAAAACTACTGAAGGGTCTGATGAAAATTTAGTTGAGGACGATCCTTTCCGTGGTAAGTCATAATCATTTCATAGTGATCCCACTGTAGATGATGTTTTATATGTTAGAGGAGACCACAATGAAGGGATTTGGATAATTGATAGAGGTGTCAAATCCCTTCAGCCTTTGAAAAAAGAAAGAGAGTTCAATAAACATGTTATATTTTTTTTGTAATATAGATCTTGTTATCTCAGGTTATTATCTTATCATTACTTAATTTATGTAATATAATTAACCATTCAAAAACTTTTGCAGATAATGACTTTTGTATGTTCTTGTGCTCCTAACCTTGAGTCTGAACAAGTCTCTCAAGATTTTGTTGTTGCTATTGTTGTTGCTGCTGCAGCTGCTCACAGTTCAGAGCAACAACAAGTTTCTGAACCTGTTTCTGCACTTAGTGTTGAGGTCCAAAAACCATCAGCACATGGAGTTTCTATAATTTCATATGAACATATAGATGATTTTGATATCAATGAAATGGTTAGGTATGAAGGACCGACGTCGTAGAAAACATAGGTGCATCTTAGTTTGACGGTGTTAGCCAAAGTTCTTAAGGTGAAAAGCAAAGGCATAAAATTTGATGTCAGATGGAATACAAATGGCCAACATGTGAATACCACCAAGTTTATGTTTAGTAGTTACATTGTAATTGTCACTCGGCAACACGTTCCAATTGAAATAGATTCATGGCACCATGTTGTGTCTGGGCTGAAGGCTGTGATCTTGGAAGAAATTATGGTAACATTATGATATTATTTCATTAATTTACTAGAAAATAATATAATGAAATAGTGTCTTACTCTTCTCAATATATTGCAGAGTACATTTATAGTAGATTATTCACACAAGAATTATGTACTAAGGCTTACAGGAAGGTGTCATCGAGGTTTTCTCACTATTTTAACAAAATGTCACCTGAAAGATTCCAAAGCTAAAAAAAACTTGCACCCACCCCTTTTCTATGCTCACCTGATATCCCAAGAAGCATGGGATGCATTTACTAGCTGTCGTGGGGATGAGAAGTTTCAGGTACATTGTGGCTGATAATATGTTGTTTGAGGATACATGTATTCATCACTTTGATTGTAAATATTTCATTTATGAAACAAAAACTCGGTACCGAAAATAAGGAATGTGCATCAAAACGAACATACCCCTATCATAAAGAGAGGATGGGGTACAATTCACTAGAAAAGAAAATGGTACGTATTTTAAATTTAC
The DNA here is from genome assembly GCA_963277665.1 of Viscum album. Taxonomy (NCBI): domain Eukaryota; kingdom Viridiplantae; phylum Streptophyta; class Magnoliopsida; order Santalales; family Viscaceae; genus Viscum; species Viscum album. The sequence goes on from OY728125.1 coordinate 1,240,315, forward strand.
AGTAATATTGTTATGTGCGAAGCAACAACATCATAATTATATTTCTATATTTATATGTAGATTGATGAGTCTAAAACCAAAGACACTTCCATCCCATGTCATGTGCTATGGAAGGAGGCACGTTTGAATAAGGAAGGGAAGCTAGTAGATGAAAACACAAAAAAAAGTGTGTGAAACATGTGTAAGTATGACATGATAAAAATATTTGTTTTAAATTTCTATTGAATAAAAATAGTTAGTTATTTTCCTATATCCGATAGTCACAGGAATCAGCTACTCCTATAGCGGATGCTATCCTATTATAGATGGCTTTGAAGTGGCCACAACAATACGGTTGTGTCAAAGGTGTGGGGTTTGGGGTGACACCCTGAGTATATTATGATAAAAAAACAAATGGATGATAGAGATGAAAAAATGAAACAAATGAGAGAATGACTAGCAACTCTTGAAGAATGATTTCAATGGCAGGGAGAGTTGCTAGCAACTTTTATGGGTGGGAAGCAAAGAGAAGACACAACTCAGGAATAACCAGCACGTGAAGATCCTGCCCCACCCCCCACCAGCTTTGAGGTAAGAAATTTCCCTCAAAGTATTGTATTAGCTGTGGTAATCAATATTCTAATAATTGTTCCCATGAAATGTGAATCAGACAAACGCTGATACTTTTTATGTACTGATCTTCTAATGGGTGATAATAGCTATGATTTATATCTGTCAACACCCACCTATCACCTTGTAGTGAGGGCTACGGTGTTAAACATCCTAGAGGACAAGCTACATAATAGACCACTTCTGAAATATCATCTAAAAGTGAAGATTATTGTAGTTCATGATCCAAATGCAGAGCTACCTATTCCACTTGATTACAATGATATTCATACGGTCGAAAAGGATATTGGGACATTCATTTCATGGCCGTCACAACTTGTAAGAGTACATGTGGACAAAGAGGTATTTATTTACATTGTTTGTCAAGATAAACCTTTAAAAATTAATGAAAAAAGGGTATGAAAAAATGAATGTTATTATAGATGGAGAAAGGGAAGGGTGTGACAAGAAATGTCGGCTCAAAAGCATCTAAAGGATCGGCCAACCGATCCCAAAGAGCTACTGAAAGCACAATAACACCACATATTCTCTATCCACATTTACTAGCATTGAATACTCATGTGGATACGAAGCTAAGAAGTGGTAGTAGTCATATATTGGTTTTTGAAATAATATATATAGAGAGGATATTCATGATTTCGTTGTTGCTAAAAATTTAAATGAGATCCTTGAATACGGTTGGCTAGGTATCATAGTTGTACATTTATATATGAGGTATGTTTTCATGAATTGATTTTCTAAAAGCTAATATAATGTGAAAATTATGACTAAATGAATTTTATATTATTGAAAGATGTATATATGAAAAATACATAAAGGTATTTTCCCATGAGCCAAAATTTGGACTCATTTGTCCTCATACCACATCAACACAACTAACGAAATTAGAGCCATCAAAAAAGGATGAAATAGTGAACAGATTTCTGAAAAAATTTGAAAGCAAGATTACAAATGACAGAATCTTCCTAATACCAACCATGCAGGGGTAAAACTCTACGAATAAAGCATATCAATTATATTTTCACTTCTTTTATTACTTATTCATTTTTTTGTTTTTAGGCAACATTGGCTGCTAATTGTGGTGAACTTGGATACTCCAAAGATTTATTTTCTGGATTCAATGTAGGGATATCCAACAAACTGACCACACATGATGGAGTTTGTGAATCTGTAAGACACTACATCCTACATTTTAGGTCTAAACATCAAGTAATTTAATTTATATTATCTTTTACTGAGGATTCTGTTATGATAGGGCGGTGTATAATTATCATCTAAAAAAGGAATGACGATAGGGGCTAAGCATAAATAGGCAAGAAAGTACTACGTTTGGACAAATATCAGGGTATATATAATAAAATGTCACTATCCAAACACATATCAACACAAGTTACTTATTCTCATAATGATCAAATTTTTTGCAGTGTCCAAAACAAAAAAACGATAATGATTGTGGTTATTATGTTTGTAAATTTATGAAATAGATTGTTTTTCATCAACAAACAAGCATCTCTAAAGATGTATTTTCAAAAACAACTAATATTTCATTTAAATTATTTATTAATTCTTTATTTATATATTTTGAAGTACTAATATGACTGTCGAAAAGCCTCATACTCACAAAATGATATAGATTTGTTCAGAAATGAGTGGACTGCATACCTGATGGAAGATTGTACACAAATAGCATGAAGATCTGACTTGGGGACGTGTACAATTGGCAGTCATTTTTGAGAGGGGTTAAGGGGATGAAAAGATGAAACATTGTTGTATGTAAATGTTTGTAGGAAAATTTTAATTGTTATTAAATAAAACATCTTTTATCCAATGATTCATTTTCCTATTTTAACAGATGAAATGAAACACCAACATGCAAGAATGATGAACCACTTTTCTTTGGGCTTTGGATAAGAAAAACCAGTAAAATCTCCAAAATAACTTCATATCCGACCAAATGCATTCAGATTGTATTGATACTTTAGTAGAATGATCCATGGGTCATTTTTGACATGTACGAGTAAACCCTACCTCAATATAATGCATGGTGTGGCTGGTATCACTCAAAGTGTCTCTCATTTTTTAAAATGGAAAGAATTTTAATTGCAAACAATAACTGACGTACAGAAATCTGACCAAACGCATTAGGATTGTGTTGATACTTTAGGGAAACAATACATGAGTCATTTTTGATGTGTAAGAGTCAACCTTTCCTCAATATGAGTCATTGTGTGGCCGGTATCACTCAAAGTGTCTCTCTTTTGTTTAAAATGGACAAAATTTTATGTGAAAATAGCAACTAACATACAGAAATCCGACCAAACACATTAGAATTGTGTTGATAATTTAGGGTAATGATACATGAGTCATTTTTTACATGTAATATCCAACCCTACCTCAATCTGAGGCACATTGTGGCCCGTATCTCTCAAAGTGTCTCTCTTTTGTTTAAAATGGACAAAATTTTAAGTGAAAACAACAACTGATGTATGGAAATCCAACCAAATGCATTTGGATTGGGTTGATACATTAGGGTAAAGATCCATGGGTCATTTTTTATGTTTAAGAGTCAACCCTGCCTCAATCTGAGGAATGGTGTGGCCGGTATCACTCAAAGTGTCTCTCTTTTGTTTAAAATAGAAAAACTTTTAAGTGAAAACAACAACTGACATACAGAAATCTGACCAAATGCATTCGTATTGTGTTGATACATTAGGGGAATGATACATGGGTCATTTTTTATGTGTAAGAGTCAACCCTACCTCAATATGAGTCATGGTGTGACCGGTATCACTCACAGTGTCTCTCTTTTGTTTAAAATGGACAGAATTTTAAGTGAAAACAACAAATGACGTATGTAAATCTAACCAAATGCATTTGGATTGTGTTGATACTTTCGAGGAATGATCCGTGGGTCATTTTTGACATGTATGAGTCAACCCCGCATCAATCCAAGTCACAGTGTGGGCGGTATCACTCAAAGTCTCTCTTTTGTTTAAAATGGATATAATTTTAATTGAAAACAACAACTGAATTATGGAAATAAGAACAAACACATTCAGATTGTGTTGATACTTTAGGGGAATGATCCATGGTTCATTCATGACGTGTACGAGTCAAACCCGACTCAATATGAGTCACGGTGAGGCCAGTATCACTCAAAGTGTCACTATTTTGTTTAAAATGGACAGAATTTTAAGTGAAAACAACAACTGACGTACGTAACTCCGACCAAACACATTCAGATTATGTTGATACTTTAGAAGAATGATTCGTGGCTCATTTTTGATGTGTATGAGTCAACACTGCCTCAATTTGAGGCATAGTGTTACTGGTATTACTCAAAGTGCCTCTATTTTATTTAAAATGGACAGAATTTTAATTGAAAATAATAACTTATGTACGAAAATCTGACCAAACGCATTCAGATTGTGTTGATACTTTAGGAGAACTATCCATGGGTCATTTGTGACATGTACAAGTCAACCCACCAACCCCCTAGACGACACCCCCACCCCTACTAGACACCACCCCACCACCTGGACACCCCCACCCCCATGGACAGCCACCCCCACCCCCTAGACACCACCCCACCACCTTGGACAACCCCACCAACCCCCTAGACACCACCCCACACCACTTGGATAGCCCCACCAACCCCCTAGACTGCCTCCCCCCCACCCCCCTAGACACCACCCCAACCCTTGGATACCCCCACCCCTCTGGACACCGCCACCCCTGGACACCCCCACCTCCTTGAAAGCCCACGCCCCCAACCCCATGGACACCACCCCACCCCCCTAGACACCCACATGGACTGCCCCCCCCCCCCCACCACCACTATGGACACCCCCAACCCCCTGGACGCCCCCACCCCCTAGATGCCCCCACCCCTCCTAGACACCACCCCACCACCTAGAAACCCCCACCCCTAGACACCCCCACCCCCATGGATGACCACCCCCACCCCCTAGACACCACCCCACCCACATTGGACAGACCCACCAACCCCCTGGACCCCCCCCCCCCCCAGGACACCACCCCACCCCCTGAACACCCCCACCCCTCTAAACACCCCCACCCCCTGGAAAGCCCCCCAACCCCCTGGACACCACCCCACCCCTGGAAACCCCCACCCCTAGACACCTACCAACCCCCTGGACGACACCCCCACCCCTCCTAGACACCACCCCACCACCTGGACAACCCCACCCCCTTCGACAACCACTCCCACCCCCTGGACACCACCCCACCCCCCTTGGATAGCCCCACCAACCCCCTGAACCCCCCACCCCCCTGGACACCACCCCACCCACCTAGACACCCCCATGGACAACCCCCACTGGAAACCCCCCCCCCCCCCACCAAGACACACACAAACCCCTTGGAAGTCACCCCACCCCTCCTAGACACCACCCCGACACCTAGACACCACCACTCCCAAGACACCCCATCCCCTTGGACAGCCACCCCTACCTCCCTGGACACCACCCCACCCCCCTTGGATAGCCCCACCAACCCCCTGGACCCCCCCCCCCCCTAGACACCACCCCGCCTCAATCTGAGGCACGATGTGGCCGGTATCACTCAAAGTTTCTCTCTTTTGTTTAAAATGGACAGAATTTTAAGTGAAAACAACAACTGAAATATGAAAATCTGACCAAACACATTTATATTGTGTTGAAACTTTAGGGGAATGGTCCATGGTCCATTTGTGAAATGTACGAGTCAACCCCACCTCAATCCGAGACACGGTGTGGCCGGTATCACTCAAAGTCTCGCTTTTGTTTAAAATGGATAGAATTTTAAGTGAAAAGAAAACATGACTTATGTAAATCCGACCAAACACATTCAGATTGAATTGATACTATATGGGAATGATTCATGGGTCATTTGTGACATGTATGAGTCAAAACCACCTCAATATAAGGCACAATGTGTCCAATATCACTCAAAGTGTCTCTCTATTGTTTAAAATGGATAGAATTTTAAGTGAAAATAACAACTGACGTACGAAACTCTGACCAAAAACATTCATATTATGTTGATACTTTAGGAGAACTATCCATGGGTAATTTTTCACATGTATGAGTCAACCCCGCCTCAATCTGAGGCATGGTGTGGCCGGTATCACTCAAAGTGTATCTCTTTCGTTTAAAATAAACAGAATTTTAAGTGAAAACAACAACTGACGTATGGAAATCTGACCAAACGTATTCGGATTGTGTTGATACTTTAGGAGAACAATCCATCGGTCATTTTTGACATTTAAGAGTCAACCCACCAACCCCCTGGATGACACCCCACCCCTCCTAGACACAACACCACCACATGGACACCACCCACTTCCTGGACACCCCACCCCCATGGATAGCCACCCCCACCCAGTAGACACCACCCCACCCCTCTTGGAAAACCCCACCAACCCCCTGGACACCACCCCACCACCTTGGAAAACCCCACCAACCCCTGGACCGCCCCCACCCCACTAGACACCACCCCACCCCTTAGACACCCCTACCCCTCTGGACACCCCCACCCCCTAGACTCTCCCACCCCTGGAAATCCCCACAACCCCCTGGACACCACCCCACCCCCTAGACACCCCCATGGACACCCCCCACCACCCTGGACATACCCCCACCCCTCTGGACACCCCCAAACCCCTAGACACCCCCACCCCAAGATGACCCCACCCCTCCTAGACAATACCCCACCACCTGGACCCCCCCCCCCCCATGAACAGCCACCCCCACCCCCTTGGACACCACCCCACCCACTTTGGACAACCCCACCAACCTCCTGGACCCCCTAGACACCAACCCACCCCTAGACACCCCCACCCACTGGAAAGCCCCCCCAACCCCCTGGATAGCACCCCACCCCCTGGACATCCCCACACCTGGACACCCACCAACCCCATGGAAGACACCCCCACCCCTCCTAGACACCACCCCACCACCTAGACACCCCCACCCCCTTGGAAAATCACCCCACCCCCTAGACACCACCCCACCCCCTTGGACAGCCCCACAAAACCCCTGGACCCCCTAGACACCACCCCACCCCCAAGGACACCCCCAACCCTCTGGACACCCCCACCCCCTGGAAAGCCCCCCCCCCAACCCCTGGACACCCCTAGACAACCCCCCACCCTCAAGACCCCCAACCCCCTGGACACCCACCAACCCCTGCACGGCACCCCCACCCCTCCTAGACACCACCCCACCACATGAACACCCCCACCCCCTAGACACCCCACCCCCTTGGAGAGCCACCCCCACCCCCTGGACACCACCCCACCCCCCCTTGGATAGCCCCACCAACCCCCTAGACCCCCCTGGACACCACCCCACCCCCTGGACACCCCCATCCCTCTGGACACCCCCCACCCCCGGGAAAGCCCCCAAACCCATGGACACCTCCCAACCCCCCTAGACACCCCCATGGACAACCCCCCCCCCCCCTGTACACCCCCCCAGGACACCCACCAACCCCCTAGAAGGCACCCCCACCCCTCCTAGACACCACCCTGCCACCTAGACACCCCACCCCCTTGGACAACCACCCCCACCTACCTAGACACCACCCCACCCCCCTTGGATAGCCCCACCAACCCCCTGGACCCCCCCTGGACACCACCCAGCCTCAATCCGAGGCACGATGTGGCCGGTATCACTCAAAGTGTCTCTCTTTTGTTTAAAATGGACAGAATTTTAAGTGAAAACAACAACTGACATATGAAAATATGACCAAACACATTCAGATTGTGTTGAAACTTTAGGGGAACGATCCATGGGCCATTTGTGACATTTACGAGTCAAACCCACCTCAATCTGAGACACAGTGTGGCTGGTATCACTCAAAGTCTCACTTTTTTTAAAATGGATAGAATTTTAAGTGAAAAGAAAACATGACTTATGTAAATCCGACCAAACACATTCGGATTGTATTGATACTTTAGGGGAATGATCCTTGGGTCATTTATGACATATATGAGTCAAAACCACCTCAATATAAGGCACAATGTGGCTGGTATAACTCAAAGTGTCTCTCTATTGTTTAAAATGGATAGAATTTGAAGTGAAAACAACAAATGACGTAGGGAAATCTAACCAAACACATTCATATTATGTAGATACTTTAGGAGAACTATCCATGGGTAAGTTTTCACATGTATGAGTCAACCCCACCTCAATCTGAGGCATGGTGTGGCCGGTATCACTCAAAGTGTATCTCTTTTATTTAAAATAAACAGAATTTTAAGTGAAAACAACAACTGACGTACGGGAATCTGACCAAACATATTTGGATTGTGTTGATACTTTAGGAGAACAATCCATGGGTCATTTGTGACATGTAAGAGTCAACCCACCAACCCCCTGGATGGCACCCCCACCCCTCCTAGACACGACCCCACCACCTGGACACCCCCCACCGCCTATACACCCCCACCCCCATAGACAGCCACCCCCACCCCGTAGACACCACCCCACCCCCTTGGAAAACCCCACAAACCCACTGGACACCACCCCACCCCCTTGGAAGACCCCACCAACCCCTGAACCACCCCCACCCCCTAGACACCACCCCACCCCTTGGACACCCCCTGTAACACCCCGAAATTTTATGAAAAATATTCTTTTTAGTTTCATTAATGTCTTGTGTTGTACGCTACACCAAAAGGAGCTTGCACAACACGCATCCCTGACTTGGCTTGCATTACACGCAATCGCGACCTTCCACGATAGCGTGTGTTGTACGCAATACTGGGTTTTACTAAACAACGATATATTATTATAATATTATTATGAACTAGCCGTTATGAATAGTATTAACTAAAATTTGAATTTTATAACATTATTATTCATCTTACACATTTTCTAGAACATGGTATAAGAACAAAATAAATTTTTCGGGTAAAATAAGTATTTTTCAAAAAATGTAGTTTTGCCGCCTTTTGATGGCACACCCACTTTAAATATAGTTTTTGACATATTTATAAGTTCAATTTTACAAAATAAAATTATTCTTTGGAATCAGGATATAAAATTTTACCTTGGATAAATTTTTCATATTATTCTGATAACCTTCATATTCTAATGAATAGTAAAAACACGCTATATTTTCAATAAAAACAACATTTTTCATCGTAATAACTTATGTGGTTAAATTATAATATTGAATGGTTTTAAAGTATAAATAGAAAAAAAAAATTACCATTTAATATAATTTATGTCATTATCATTGATTTTACATTGAATTCATAGGTTAAATAAATCCAATCTTTTGTAATGTTTTAAACAAAAACCCGTTTTCTTTCGACATTGGGATTAATTTTAATTTAATTTCTGAAACTTCTATGTATAGATTTTGGAAAAATGGATTCCATATTTGGAATCAGTGGGTCCAAATTATATTAATAGACTAAGTTTTATTTTTGGGCTTTATGAATAGTAACAACGGTAAATTTTATTTACCATAGTAAAAGGTAAATTGGGTAATTAAGGGTAAATATAATATTATAAAATTATCCTAATACTTGTATTAATACAATTGGATGATTATAATTTATCCTAAGTCATATTTGGGTCGAAATGGAATCCATTAGAACCCACTTGGAGGTGATTAAGACCTTTATTTTATTTTATTTAAAGGAAAGTGAAATATGTCTCACTCAACTTTAATAATTAAAGTATTTTTAATATAAGTTTATACAGAATATAAATTCGGTTATAAATAATAATTTGAAATATAAAATGATTTTATTTATCATGGTAATTTATTTTTAATTTTTAACAGTTATTTAATTACCTTATTAGCTTATACATTAATGATGTAGAAATTATTTATTTAGTGAAAAATCAAAAATATAGTTTTTATTGAAATAGTAATACATATCAAAAGGCCCAAAAATCTTCACAAAACTTATTATTAGTGTATATATAAACCCTAATCATCCAATGGACTAATTGTTGACCATTTGGATCCTTATTAAGGCGATTATGACACTTATATTATTTTATTTTAAATGATGCCAAAGTTGTCACCTTCATAATTTAATAAATATAACAATTTAAATATTGTGATTTTAAGATGATAAATTCGAGTAAAAGTATTATTTTGAAACTTAATATATTTATATTTATCATAGGATGTTAGTTTTAATTTTTATGAAACAAATAAGTATATTAAATAATTATACAAAAATGTTGTAGAAATTATTTGATTAAGAGATAAACCAAATAAATGGTTTTAAAAATAATAAAATAAATATTATATGAACTATTTAATGTGCTCCACTAATTATCTAGATACATATGACATTTTATGAATCTATTAAAACTTTTAGTTCGAACATATCTTCTGTATATATTTTATTTAAATTCAAATAAATGAATAGTGTCAAAATTGACACTATTGTTATTTTATAAAAATAACATATTATAAAATTGTTTAAAAATCACAAAAATATTTAAAAATTATAAATTTAAATTTATATGGTATAAAATGTTATAAAGTATCCAATTATTTACAATTAAAAACAAATAAGTAATTATTTTTTATAATTTAAAATTTAGAATGTTATTACCAGAAATAAAATTAAATTGATTAAATAAGGATAAATCAAGTTGATAATGTGGAAAATAAATTCCTAACATGTCTAAATTTTATTTGTTGATGAGATTACAACCCTATCTCATCTAATATTCGAATATGAGTCATTTTTGGAGGTTTTTAAGTGGGTTTAGATTTATTATAAATTAATATTTCTAAGATTTCCAAAGGTGGCCCTCTCCTCCTTTATAAAAGGGCACCTCCTCCCTCTCTTCCTCACACAAATTTGAGCCTTTAAGCTCAGACAAACCCTACCAATTTCCCTTATAAAATTCCCTAGAAACATCCTAGAGGTCTTGGTCTTCTTCAAAGACCAATTTTAGTACCCTAAGAGGAGGATTCAAAGAGGCGTGTCAAAGAAGAGGTAATATCCGTTACCGATTCTTTCGATTTTCTTTCTTCTTCAACTTCTTCTTATTTATTTTTTTCATTATGAAGTAATAACATCAGTATACCTCATATACTGATATGTTATTATAAATATAAAACAACCCTATTTCACCTTCTATCCATCCTACGGAAAACAAAATCACCGCGTGTGCGTACGTACTGAATACCGTCTCCACGTCGTGGTGTAATCTGTTTTTTCCACCAACACCTTGCATGGATGGGTATAATGGTGTAAAGAATAACTATATATGTTTATTATAACATCATACTTATTCTGATATATTATACCATCCACTCCAATTCTATGATTATGGGAACGATATCATCACTCGTGCGTACGTACGAACTACCGTCTCCACGACGCGATGAGATTCATTCTCCATGATTAACCATACATGAATGATCATAAAGTTTATATAATGAATAATAATGAAATATATGAAATAATAATTATACTGGATTTATTTATATATATATATGTATGTCATCTATTTAGTTTCATTCAATTCAATAAGGAAACGAAAACAGCGTTCATGCGTACGTACGACCTACCGTATTCATGAACAGTGTATTTCATTCCTTTTATCGATCTATAATATATATGTATATGATGAATATATATTATATATAAATCATGTTTTACATTCTGGAATTATTTAAATCAGGATATAAGTAATAATATCAAGAAACAACAAGTCAAAACACATACGATAAATGAAATGATTTTACCCAAAACGCTACTTTAACATGGAATTTACAAAAGAACGGGTAATATAAAGTCATAAGTGAAAAAAAATATGATATCATAACAATGAATATGATTATTTAATAAGTCAATGACATTATTTAAATCATTATACAGGAGGTTCGGAACCATTCGAAGCATATCGGACTTAAGGTAAGGGATAACTTTTCCAATCTCGTTTTTATCCGAGATTGTTTATTCGTAAGTATTTACTGGGGTTATTTCTATAATATATGTCCATGTTTTATAAAAATGTTTTAATGTATGTTTAAAGTCATTTTTACCCATTTTTGACTTTTACTACATGGTATGTAAGGAATATTTCTTTTGTTTATGTTACGAGGTTCTTTTTTGACTTTTCTGACAAAAGTACGAGGAGAATGTTATTTTTAACTTATACGGCGTGAACGGATTTTTATAGTTTTATAAAGCCTTATTTTCATGAAGTTTCCTCCAAAATATTTCATGACTATTTTCAAAAAAAAACCTTTTCTTCTAAAATTGCATGACATTTTGTGAAAAGAAAATTATTTTGAATAAAAAAGGATATTTTCCTCAAGAATTCATTTCAAGTGTTTTATCAAAACCATTTTCATCTAAGATGACATTATTTCACATGTGTATGTTTCAAGTATCATGTCTCTATGATTTACATGGTTTCACTTTTCTTATTATGAAATGATATCCATTTCTTTTATATGGATTATGTGATGGGATGATGTTTATGAAACCCGTTTTATTTATTGGGTTATTATGAATGAAGTATGTTTATTTTGTGGAACAGGTAAGAATGATTTCATTATGAGATGGGTGGGACCTATATCTCCCTCCAATGGATTGGGTAAAGATTTATATCTCATGAGATAGAAATGGCTGGAACGGTAAGTTAATTTGGTTCAGTGTTACAGGACTGAAATGAGGAGTGAACTCGATTCAGAAAGGGATTTTTCCACTAAGATGGTCTTGGAAGCAATGCCTTGGCTACTATGGAAATCATAACAAGTGCTGAATGGTTTCCACAATTAAATGTTTTATTCCCATGCTACTTTATCGTGATTGATGTTCCATTATGATATATGCCTTACGTACTTCCATGATTTTTTGTCTTTTCTCAAGATTTTGATGTTTAAATTTCATGTTCTAGTTTTTGTTTTCAAATGTTTATGGATTGTTTTATGTTCTCTATGTTTGCCCTTATTGAGCATTTGAGCTCACCCTTTTTATGTTTTATTTTTCCCAGGAAATAAAGAAAGGTTTTAGGTAAGGAAACAAAAAGGGGAAGATCATTATGGGAGTTGTTGAAGATCTTTCAACATGATTATAAGTTTATATTCCAAGTTTCCAAAGACACTAAACTATTATGATCCTTGTGTGTCTGTTTTTGTTATGTATTAAGTATTCTGCAAAAGTAATGTATTGTCCATGTATGTCGACCTTTGGGTCTCTTCAGTTGGTATCAGAGGAAAGGCTTAGTCAACCTTTGAAAACTAGGATTCGAGAACTTTAGTGAGATCCCTAGAGATATTTATAAGGTATGTCTAGGGATGTACCTAAGGTTAAGTATAAGTATAGGTTATAGTACTAGAATTACGGTAATCTAAGATGTTATATATTGAAGGTACTCCCCCTTTATTATGTTTTTTCCCTAGCATGATTTTTTCCTCTCACACTATTCTTTTTGGGTTTTAGACGATGGCTGGAACCCGAAGGAACCACGTTGATCAATGTAATGGACAATGCAATTATTTTCCTCCAGAAAAAACAAATGTTATGGGAGATGGAGTGAAAAATCTTATTTCTATACTTACACAAGCTATGAATCATTCTGGACTTCCAAATGAGCAGAGAAGGGAACAATATTCTATTGAGTCCTTCATGAGGCAACATCCACCTTCATTCAGTGGGTCTTATGATCCACTTTTTGCGGAACAATGGATCAGTACCACTGAAAAGATATTTTTAGTTCTTCAATGTTCTGAACATGATAAAGTCATCTTAGCAGTATATCGTTTGGAAGGTGAAGCTGATCGATGGTGGAATCTTATCAAGAATACGATTCCAAGAGATTAAATTGAGTCCATAGAATGGAACGAGTTCAAGAACTTATTTTTCAATAAGTACTTCCCTCTTATTCTTTGAACAAAGATAGAGAAGGAGTTTCTTGAACTAAAGAAAAAGGATGATGAATCTGTTGGTATATACGAAGCGAATTTGAAAAGGCTTGCAAGGTATGCATCTGGCTTTATCATCCAACCTGAAAGTAAAGTTGATCGATTCTTCAGTGGCTTAAAACCAAATATTTGAAGGGCATTAGTTATAAGAAACTTCAGTAGCTATGAAGAAATTGTGTGTTTTGCTATCAAGGTAGAAATGGAAGTTGGTGTTACATATCCATCTCTTGGTTTTGACAAGAAACGAAAGATGGAGTTCAAGGAGAAATCTCAGAATAATGGTGAAAACAAGATGAATGTTTCATTATGCTCAAAGTGTGGAAAGAAGCATGGTGTAGATTGTCTTAAAGGGACTAGAAAATGTTTTAAGTGTGGAAAAGAAGGTCATCAAGTAGCTGAGTGTCGAAGTAATGGAAAAAGGGTTGATAATGGTGTGAATAAAGAAAAGACTGATGATAACGCACCACTAACACTTCAATACTTCAAGTGCAATGAAATGGTTCATTATGCTAATCAATGCCCTAATACAAGGGTTAATGATGATAGACATGAGCAACCACTTAAGGCAAAGGAAAAAAGGGAATTCACATGCGATCACTGTTGGCGATGTTGAATATGACAATGATGTGGTGGAATGATTAAGTGTTTATGTAATGGGATTCCAAAATAATGTTGTATATAGTATGGTGGAATATTGGAATATTTATGTATTGGTCTATTGTGGTTTTCAATAATTTTATGGTACCGGTAACCATGGAAAGTGATTGAGATATTTTTGGAAAGAAGATGATATGCGCATAATGAAGGGATAAGGATAAAATGAAATGTTTGATAGTATTCATGAGCTCATGACTGATATAAGGAAATAGTTATATCATGGTTTGAGTATAAAGAATTTTGGGGTTTTGGTATGTGGAAAGCGTTAACTTTTGACAGCACTCATGTTTTCACTAAGATTCTATGGGTATTCATTTTTCAAGATAATACATGATAAAGGCCTTTGAATGTTTGGAATGTGACCAACAAGACATATCTTATGATATATGGGGATCAACAATGGTATTAACTTGTTTGTTATATGAAATATCTGGTAATTGTTTTCACTATATTATGAGAGTGGACTACAGTATTATGGATATGCCTAAAGATTGGAATGGATTATGTTGGACATAAGTTAGTATTGTTTAATGATAGAAGTTTTTTTCGATATTATTGATGGGATGATATAGTAATGTAGTTTTAGAAAAATGAAAACCTGCAGGATGGGCGACAGCCCATCGTGTTGGACAAGGCTGTGGGAATCGAACCCACAACCTAAGTGCGACTGGCCTTTATCGCCTACCACTGGACTACAGGAAGTCCCTGGTTAGTAGAAACTAGTTTTATTTTATTAAGCAGTATGATATATGAAGTATAAGTTCATTTTTGGAATCATATACGATTAACCTCACCATAGATGGACTTATGTATATTTGATAACAATTGCTAACCTTTTTTTTGAAATAGATGGAATGACCCATCATTCTATCACACGATCTGTTAACACTTCACGAATAACAAATTCAACTTCATTTCTTTAAGAGATGAAGTGGAAATTTTTCAAATAACGAACAACAGTGAGATTGTACCAAAATAAAGTAAGTATTTATTCTAATTCAAATTCTTCAAATTTAGGGAAATGATCTTGAAAACCAAAAATGTTGTCCTAGTGCCCTTATATCCGATGAATCAGATGGTACCCTAGATCATCACAAATTTATGTCTTTGTGATTGTTGGCTTTTTCATAGCCATGTTCTCTACCACTCTCCATCAGAACATGATGGTTAGATTTCTCTTCCATATCCATATTTTCACCTATGTTCTCTTATGTGGAAACCCAGTGATTAGTTAATTTGGGTGACCGTTACATTTCATACTTTAGTTTTTAAAGCCAAGTTTTGGTATTCCTTTTTACGATGTGGGTTTCTATTAAAGAAACTTTTGAGTAATAAACCATTTATAACCCCGACGAATTTCGAGGGCGAAATTCATTTTAAGGGGGTAGAATGTAACACCCCAAAATTTTATGAAAAATATTCTTTTTAATTTCATTAATGTATTGTGTTGTACGATACACCAAAAGGAGCTTTCACAACATGCATCCCTCACTTGACTTGCATTACACGCAATCGCGACCTTCCACGATAGCGTGTGTTGTACGCAATACCGGGTTTTACTAAACAACGATATATTATTATAATATTATTATGAACTAGCCGTTATGAATAGTATTAACTAAATTTTGAATTTTATAAAATTATTATTCATCTTACACATTTTCTATAACATGGTATAAGAACAAAATAAATGTTTCGGGTAAAATAAGTATTTTTCAAAAAATGCAGTTTTGCCGCCTTTTGATGGCGCACCAACTTTATATCTAGTTTTTGACATGTTTATAAGTTCAATTTTACAAAATAAAATTATTCTTTGGAATCATGATATAAAATTTTACCTTGCATAATTTTTTCATATTATTCTGATAACTTTCATATTTTAATGAATAGTAAAAACATGCTATATTTTCATTAAAAACAACTTTTTTCATCGTAATAACTTATGTGGTTAAATTATAATATTTAATGGTTTTAAAGTATAAATAGAAAATATTTTTACCATTTAATATAATTTATGTCATTATCATTGATTTTACATTGAATTCGTAGGTTAAATAAATTCAATCTTTTGCAATGTTTTAAACAAAAACCCGTTTTCTTTCGACAACGGGATTAACTTTAATTTAATTTCTTCAACTTCTGTGTATTGAATTTGGAAAAATGGATTACATATTTTAAATCAGTGAGTCCAAATTATATTAATAGACTAATTTTTATTTTTGGGCTTTATGAATAGTAACAACGGTAAATTTTATTTATCATAGTAAAAGATAAATTGGGTAATTAAGGGTAAATATAATATTATAAAATTATCCTAATACTTGTATTAATACAATTGGATGATTATAATTTGTCCTAAGTCATATTTGGGTCGAAATGGAATCCATTAGAACCCACTTGGAGGTGATTAAGACCTTCAGTTTATTTTATTTAAAGGAAAGTGAAATATATCTCACTCAACTTTAATAATTAAAGTAGTTTTAATATAAGTTTATACATAATATAAATTTGGTTATAAATATAAATTTGAAATATAAAATGATTTTATTTATCATGGTAATTTATTTGTAATTTTTAAGAGTTATTTAATTACCTTATTATCTTATACATTAATGATGCAGAAATTATTTATTTAGTGAAAAATCATAAATATAGTTTTTATTGAAATAGTAATACATATCAAAAGGCCCAAAACTCTGAACAAAACTTATTATTATTGTATATATAAACCCTAATCATCCACTGGACGAATTTTTGACTGTTTATATCCTTATTAAGGTGATTATGACACTTATATTATTTTATTTTAAATGATGCCAAAGTTGTCACCTTCATAATTTAATAAATATAACAATTTAAATATTGTGATTTTAAGATTATAAATTATATTAAAAGTATTATTGTGAAAGGTAATTGATTTATATTCATCATAGGATTTTAGTTTAAATTTTTATGAAACAAATAAGTATATTAAATAATTATACAAAAATGTTGTAGTAATTATTATATTAAGAGATAAACCAAATAAAAGGTTTTAAAAATAATAAAATAAATATTATATGAACTATTTAATGTGCCCCACTAATTTTCTAGATACATATGACCTTTTATGAATCTATTAAAGATTTTAGTTCTAACATATCTTCTGTATATAGTTTATTTAAATTCAAATAAATGAATAGTGTCAAAATTGACACTATTGTTATTTTATAAAAATAACATATTATAAAATTGTTTAAAAATCACAAAAAATATTTAAAAATTATAAATTTAAATTTATATGGTATAAAATTTTATAAAGTATCCAATTATGTACAATTCAAAACAAATAAGTAATTATTTGTTATAATTTAAAATTTAGAATGTTATTACCACAAATAAAATTAAATTGATTAAATAAGGATAAATCAAGTTGATAATGGTGAAAATAAATTCCTAACATGTCTAAATTTTATTGGTTGATGATATTACGACCCTATCTCATCTAATATTCTCAATATGAGTAATTTTGGATGTTTTTAAGTGGGGTTAGACTTATTATAAAATAATAATTTTAATATTTCTAAAGTGCCCCTCTCCTCCCTTATAAAAGGGCACCTCCTCCCTCTCTTCCTCACACCAATTTGAGCCTTTAAGCTCATCCAAAACCTGCCCATTTTCTTCTCAACTTCCCTAGAAACATCCTATAGGTCCTGGTCTTCTTCAAAGACCAATTTTAGTACCCTAAGAGGAGGATTCAAAGAGGCGTGTCAAAGAAGAGGTAATATCCGTTACCGATTCTTTAAATTTTCTTTCTTCTTCAACTTCTTCTTATTTATTTGTTTCATTATGAAGTAATAGCATCATTATCCCTAATATACTTATATGTTATTATAAATATGAAACAACCCTATTTCACCTTCTATCAATCCTACGGAAAACAAAATCACCACGCGTGCGTATGTACGGAATACCGTCTCCACGCCGTGGTGTAATCTGTTTTTTCCCCCAACACCTTACATGGATGGGTATAATGTTGTAAAGAATAACTATATATGGTTATTATAACATCATAGTGATTCTGATATATTATACCATCCACTCAAATTCTATGATTATGGGAACGATATCATCGCTCGTGCGTACGTACGGACTACCGTCTCCACGACGCGATGAGATTCATTCTCCATGATTAACCATACATGAATGATCATAAAGTTTATATAATGAATAATAATGAAATATATGAAATAATAATGCTACTGAATTTATTTATATATATATTTATTTCATCTATTTAGTTTCATTCAATTCAATAAGGAAACGAAAATAGCGTTCATGCGTACGTACGGCCTACCATCTCCATGAACAGTGTATTTCATTCCTTTTATTGATCTATAATATATATGTATATGATGAATATATATTATATATAAATCATTTTTTACATTCTGGAATTATTTAAATCAGGATATAAGTAATAATATCAAGAAATGACAAGTCGAAACACATACGATAAATGAAATGATTTTACCCAAAACGCTACTTTATCATGGAATTTACAAAAGAACGGGTAATAAAATGTCATAAGTGAAACAAATATGATATAATAACAATTAATATGATTATGTAATAAGTCAATGACATTATTTAAATCATTATACAGGAGGTTCGGAACCATACAAAGCATATCGGACCTAAGGTAAGGGATAACTTTTCCAATCTCGTTTTTATCCGAGATTGTTTATTCGTAAATATTTACTGGGGTTATTTCTATCATCTATGTACATGTTTTATAAAAGTGTTTTTCATGTATGTTTAAAGTCATTTTTACCCATTTTTGACTTTTAATACATGGTATGTAAGGAATCTTTCTTTTTTTTACATTACGAGGTACTTTTTTGACTTTTCCGACAAAAGTACGAGGAGAATGTTATTTTTAACTAATATGGCATGAACGGATTTTTATAGTTTTATAAAGACTTATTTTCATGAATATTCCTCCAAAATATTTCATGACTATTTTCAACAATAACCTTTTCTTCTAAAATTTCATGACATTTTGTGAAAAGAAAATGATTTTGAAGAAAAAAGGATATTTTTCTCAAGAATTCATTTCAAGTGTTTTATCAAAACCATTTTCATCTAAGATGACATTATTTCACATGTGTATGTTTCGAGTATCATGTCTCTATGATTTACATGGTTTCACTTTGCTTATTATAAAATGATATCCATTTCTTTTATATGGATTATGTGATGGGAAGATGTTTATGAAACCCATTTTATTTATTGGGTTATTATGAATGATGTATGTTTATTTTGTGGAACAAGTAAGAATGATTTCATTATGAGATGGGTGGGACCTATATCTCCCTCCAATGCATTGGGTAAAGATTTATATCTTATGAGAGAGACATGGCTGGAATGGTAAGTTAATCTGGTTCAGTGTTATAGGACTGAAACGAGGAGTGAACTCGATTCAGAAAGGGACTTTGTCCACTAAGATGGTCTTGGCAGTAATGCCTTGGCTACTATGGAAATCATAACAAGTGCTGAATGGTTGCCACAATTAAATGTTTTATTCCCATGATATTTTATCATGATCGATGTTCCGTTATGATATATGCCTTATGTACTTCCATGATTTTTTGTCTTTGCTCAAGATTTTGATGTTTAAATTTCATGTTCTAGTTTTTGTTTTCAAATGTTTATGGATTGTTTTATGTTCTCTATGTTTTCCCTTACTGAGCATTTGAGCTCACCCTTTTTATGTTTTATTTTCCCCAGGAAATAAAGAAAGGTTTTAGGTAAGGAAACAAAGAGGGGAAGATCGTTATGGGAGTTGTTGAAGATCTTTCAACATGATTAGAAGTTTATAATCCAAGTTTCCAAAGACACTAAACTATTACGATCTTTGTGTGTCTGTTTTTGTTATGTATTAAGTATTCCTAAAAAGTAATGTAATGTCCATGTATGTCAAGCTTTGGGTCTCTTCACCCCCACCCCCTAGACACCCGCATGGACACCCCCCACCACCCTGGACATACCCCACCCCCCCTGGACACCCCCAACCCCCTAGACACCCCCACCCCCCTAGACACCCCCACCCCCATGAAAAGCCACCCCCACCCCCCTGGACACCACCCCACCCACTTTGGACAACCCCACCAACCTCCTAGACCGCCCTAGACACCACCCCACCCACTAGACACCACCACCCCTCTAGACACCCCCTGGAAATCCCCCCCAACCCCCTGGATAGCACCCCACCCCCTGGACACCCCCACCCGTGGACCCCCACCAACCCCATGGACGACACCCCCACCCCTCCTAGACACCACCCCACCACCTGGACACCCCCACCCCCTTGGAAAATCACCCCACCCCCCCTGGACAACCCCACAAACCCCCTGGACCCCCCTGTACACCACCTGATTAGTCACTAAAAGTGGATAATATTAATTGTTAATATCTTTATATTCATTGTTCCAAAGTCCATAAACATTGTTTTTAGTGAATTACATAAATAGAACTTCATTTCTCATCAAAAATGCAATTCATGTTTAAAATGCAAATTTGGGCCCAATCATTCATTTGTTTGTTGACAATATTATATTCATTTTCTGAATTGGAAATTTTGGGATATGGTTTATCACTTTGTTTGGAACATTTTATATTTTAGGTCCGCTAGATGAATCTCAAAGGAAGATGAAGAATTTTGCGTCTGAAAGCAGAAACTTGCAGGAAAAAGCATAATGGGCCTTAGGCCCATCAAACAAATGTGGGGCCCAGAAACCAAGCCCAATGAAGCTAAAATTTATACAGTAGAAAGATAAAAATATGAGGATCATTTTATTCAACTGTGGCTGGAGCTAAGTCTGATGTTTTCATGATGATAAAGGGATCTGAAGTTGAGATTTAAATGGTGGACTCGTCATTAATGCACAGAAATCCGTCCCACCATTTCGACCATAACATCCAAACGGATGAGCCAAATTTCCTGGAATTTGAGAGCTTCTAGAAGAAACATGGATGAAGATATTTTATATTTATGAAACCTTCAGATTCGGCAATATGAAGTGTCAAACTCACACGTCAAAATGGAGGACGAATCTGGACAGTTTTCCGGGTCAACTTCGAAACGTCAATTTCCTTTTGATTCTTCACCCTCCTTTTTACTCTCTTAATTGTTGGGGGGTGAATTTAATGTTGGTGGTGGAAATAAGGCTCCTAATATGCCTATATAAGGAGCTGGTGGTTAAGGGAATAATAATCTAACATTTTCCTTTGAATCCAAGTTTTTCTTTCAATTGTAATTTCCTGCTTTCGTTTTGTAATGGCATCGTCAATTTCTCTAATGTAAGTTTTTCATTCACGTTTAGTATTTTAATAAAATTTCTTCTTCTTCACTTTTATGTTTTTTTTTACATGTTGATACCGTTTAATCGTAGTGTGAATTTATTCACACCCGTACTTGTGAATTCATCACACAACGGTTGAGTGTTCATTTTGATTAATGTTTTTTTTTCTTTCTTCTTCAATCCCGCTTCTTTAAGTCAATTACCCGCTTCCATTGATAGAATAACATCAATGGAGGGCTAAACTATTATTGGTTGATCCTAGGGAGTTGCATGAGTTGGATTGAATGTTATTTTATGTTCTTAAATTCTTAAATTTGTTCTTTATTTTAAGAGTTCCTTTCTTTGATTTATCTTCTTCTTTGTCTTCACCAAATTTAACGACGACACATTTTGAGTGCTAGTACGATCCAATTCCTTGGAGTGCTCATTAAATTGATCCTCTAAGTGAATTGGTGATTAGACTTGAAATTGTGTATGGATTATATCGGAGAATGATATTGAGGAATTATTTCATTTAATGGATACCTCTTGAACCGATGAACAAAAAATCAAATGAAAAACAAATACATCCAATCAAACCCAAGAGACAACCTAGGATCAACTCACCTTAATTAGTTGTTTTAATTCAAGTAATTTTATTTGTTTTTTTTTCTTTAAATTAAATCAATTTTTCTTCAAATCAATTCAATCCAAAGTTGGCCACTGCATAGCCAATCCCGTATCCAATCTTAGTGTCTTAAGGTTTCTTCTTCGGTCCCTATGGATTCGATCCCTACTTGTACTTCAACGACCGCTTTTACCGGTAGGGTAAATTTGGGCGCAACCAAATTTTGGCGCCGTTGTCGGGGACCCAAATAAGTTTTCTTAGACACCCACCTTCTATTCTCACCTAACTTCTCTTTTCTCACCTATATTTCTCTTCTCTTTTCCCCTTTCTATTCCTATGTGTTCAAAAAAAACCCCAAAGCCAATTTTCAATCAATTCCAATGGATTATCCTCCAAAATACCCCTTCATAAATCAATGTTGTAATCAATTAAGAAATCAATATTGGGAAACACCTCACATAGGGAATTTCATTGACCAATCCTTAATTGAATACACCACACCAGATGAGATGTACAATCAATGGGATGCTGAATGTTTACAAGATCAATTTCCATACCTATCAAAAATGATTGAAAAGATAAATAATGAGGAAGTCCATTATGTACAAACATATATCAACCCTAATCCTGAAAAAATTCTTGAAAAATTGTGTGAACAAATGGATAAAATGAATTCAGAAGTTTCATCTTTCAGATTAGAACTACAAAGCATTGAAATGGTTGTGGAACCCATTCTCACTCAGGTTGTTTCATCCTCATCACTAATACAAGAATCTTGTCTCCCAAAAACCACACATGAATTTATTGAAGAACCAACCATTGAATTTGGGATAGTTGAAGATAATCAAGGAATTGTTGATGGGTGCTTGAATCAGGAGAAAATTAATTTTTTGGATTCACAAGGGGAAAATTTGTCTTCATGGATTGAGTGTTCGGAATATTGCTCCAATAACAATTTTTTAGAATCACCGATCATTGAACCATTGGGAGATATGACGAATTTTTTGTCTATACCCAATCATGAAATTCAAATGGAAAATTTTGGGGATGAATCATCTTTTCAAAAGGAACCAATTCATTCAAATGTTTTTAAAGAATAAAACATTTTTTATTCAAATTATCATTCTTCTTTAGGAAAATTCAATAAAACTGAACTCAACATTATAATCCTTCCTTTCCCACTCAAGAATCCCTCTATTTATGAAAACCTAGACCATTCAATTATCATCCATTTTCATCAAGAATCTCACAAAGTAGGAATGAACCTTGAAATCTTAGGAAATACTCAAAATGAAACTCAATCAACCATTACCGAAATTCCTTGGACTTTCACACTCATTGTTAAGCATGGGATTTCACATGAAAAAAATTCTAAAAAAAGGCCTAATCTGAATCTTGTTGAGTTGGATAAAAATGGGGTCCTAAAAATGTTGAAAGTTGGAATTGGATAAGTTGGGGGGTTCAAGTCGAGCTAATGACGTTAAACAAAAGCGATGCATGGGAGGCAACCCATGGTTTTCATGTTTCTAATAATTTTGAATCATTTTTTTTTTCATATAATAAATTACCATAAACTGTTGACCTGTTATTCTTTTATGAGTAAGGTGGGTATGAAAGGGGAGCGCCATATTCATCCGTGTCACGTGGTGTGATCTCTGAGTAATACCTTACCCAGAAAATATAAAGAAGACAATGTATCATCAGTTTATTTTGTTTTGTTTTATTTTTATGTTTTTATTGGTTTAAAAAAATAATAGGACATGTCATAAGCCATAAGGAAAATCCATTCACCACCATCCAAGCCACTGAGACTCAAATCCAGGATTGAAGGGAGACTATGGAATGTGCTATCATCATCAAACACCAGGTGACTTCATTCCATGATTTTCATTTTAAATTTCTTCTTTTAACTCCTCTCCTACCCCGTTCTAACTTTTCTTTTCTTTAAACACTGGGGACAGTGTCATTCTAAGTTGGGGGGAGATAAAAAATGATTTTTTTTATTTTGTGAATAAAAACATGCATGAAAAGAAAAATTCCATTAACCTTAAACATGATAAACACACATTGCAAACTCTAAAATTGGATATCAAATAAATTTTTCATTCCTTGATTCTGATTTTAATGCAAGTTTAAGTTCATGAGCATAGTTTTTGGAAAGTGCGGTTGTCCGATGTGATTTTTCAATGTTTACATTTTCATCCTCTTAATAAAAATACCACAATTCACGTCTACTGGATCGTGGGTGTAAATTTGAGTTCTCGGGTCCCTTTCATAATAGCATAGGGTTCTGGGGTCACTTTTAGTTTAATTTGAGTATCCAAAAAAAACGAAAAAAAAACAAAACAAAAACAAAAACAAAAAAAATGACCACATAGAGCAATGTTTTGTCCAAATGCGTGGCGTCCGGCACTTGGGGATCGTGACTCCATAGTTGTCTTGCCCAGATTTAGGCTTTATATCTCTATTGTAGAGCATTAAATTGACAAAATACGTGGCGTCCGGCACTTGGGGATCGTGACTCCATAGTTGTCTTGCCCAGAGTTAGTCTTTTCATATCTATTGTGGTTAAAAAAAAATAATAAAAAAAATCAAAAAAAATTAAAAAAATGGATACTCATCTTAAGGTTTAATGTGATTCCCACCTAGCGCTTCCATTTTTTCCCCTTCAACAATAAAATGGGCCCTATATCTTTTATGATGCACAACACTTTATCATGCTTAATTGGAATTGGATGAAATGTGGCGATGAATTTGAACAAAGGAATGGGCTTGGGCTTGGGATATGCTTATGGACCTAGCTTGTTTTAAATGATTTTGATGGGTTTTCATAATTTTTTTTGGTATTAGATATTTGGGTGAGTAATGTGTATTAAAATGTTTTTGGAAAGGGGGATTTGAATTTCATATTTGTAATTTATTTTGCTCGGGACTAGCAAAACTCAAGTTGGGGGGTGTGATTAGTCACTGAAAGTGGATAATATTAATTGTTAATATCTTTATATTCATTGTTCCAAAGTCCATAAACATTGTTTTTAGTGCATTACATAAATAGAACTTCATTTCTCATCAAAAATGCAATTCATGTTTAAAATGCAAATTTGGGCCCAATCATTCATTTGTTTGTTGACAATATTATATTCATTTTATGAATTTTAAATTTTGGGATATGATTGATCACTTTGATTGGAACATTTTATATTTTAGGTCCGCTAGATGAATCTCAAAGGAAGATGAAGAATTTTGCGTCTGAAAGCAGAAACTTGCTGGAAAAAGCATAATGGGCCTTAGGCCCATCAAACAAATGTGGGGCCCAGAAACCAATCCCAATGAAGCTAAACTTTATACATTAGAAATATAAAAATATGAGGATCATTTTATTAAACTGTGGCTGGAGCTAATTCTGATGTTTTCATGATGATAAAGGGATCTGAAGTTGAGATTTAAATGGTGGACTCGTCATTAATGCACAGAAATCCGTCCCACCATATCGACCATAACATCCAAACGGCTGAGCCAACTTTCCTGGAATTTTGAGAGATTCTAGAAGACACATGGATGAAGATATTTTATATTTATGAAACCTTCGGATTCGGCCATATGAAGTGTCAAACGCACACGTCAAAATGGAGGACGAATCTGGACAGTTTTCCGGGTCAACTTCGAAACGTCAATTTCCTTTTGATTCTTCACCCTCCTTTTGACTCTCTTAATTGTTGGGGGGTGAATTTAATGTTGGTGGTGGACATAAGGCTCCTAATATGCCTATATAAGGAGCTGGTGGTTAAGGGAATAATAATCTAACATTTTCCTTTGAATCCAAGTTTTTCTTTCAATTGTAATTTCCCGCTTTCGTTTTGTAATGGCATCGTCAATTTCTCTAATGTAAGTTTTTTATTCATGTTTAGTATTTTAATAAAATTTCTTCTTCTTCACTTTTATGTTTTCATTTTTTTACACAATGATACCGTTGAATCGTAGTGTGAATTTATTCACACCCTCAGTTGTGAATTCATCACACAACGGTGGAGTGTTCATTTTGATTAATGTTTTTTTTCTTTCTTCTTCAATCCCGCTTATTTAAGTCAATTACCCGCTTCCATTGATAGAATAACATCAATGGAGGGCTAACCTATTATGGGTTGATCCTAGGGAGTTGCATGAGTTGGATTGAATGTTATTTTATGTTCTTAAATTCTTAAATTTGTTCTTTATTTTAAGAGTTCCTTTCTTTGATTTATCTTCTTCTTTGTCTTCACCAAATTTAACGACGACACATTTTGAGTGCTAGTACGATCCAATTCCTTGTAGTGCTCATTAAATTTATCCTCTAAGTGAATTGGTGATTAGCCTTGAAATTGTGTATGGATTAAATCGGAGAATGATATTGAGGAATTATTTCATTTAATGGATACCTCTTGAACCGATGAACAGAAAATCAAATGAAAAACAAATACATCCAATCAAACCCAAGAGACAACCTAGGATCAACTCACCTTAATTAGTTGTTTTAATTCAAGTAATTTTATTTGTTTTTTTTTCTTTAAATTAATTCAATTTTTCTTCAAATCAATTCAATCCAAAGTTGGCCACTGCATAGCCAATCCCATATCCAATCTTAGTGTCTTAAGGTTTCTTCTTCGGTCCCTGTGGATTCGATCCCTACTTGTACTTCAACGACCGCTTTTACCGGTAGGGTAAATTTGGGCGCAACCAAATTTTGGCACCGTTGCCGGGTACCCAAGTAAGTTTTCTTAGACACCCACCTTCTATTCTCACCTAACTTCTCTTTTCTCACCTATATTTCTCTTCTCTTTTCCCCTTTCTATTCCTGTGTGTTCAAAAAAAACCCCAAAGCCAATTTTCAATCAATTCCAATGGATTATCCTCTAAAATACCCCTTCATAAATCAATCATGTAATCAATTCAGAAATCAATATTGGGAAACACCTCACATAGTGAATTTCATTGACTAATCCTTAATTGAATACACCACACCAGATGAGATGTACAATCAATGGGATGCTGAATGTTTACAAGATCAATTTCCATACCTATCAAAAATGATTGAAAAGATAAATAATGAGGAAGTCCATGATGTACAAACATATATCAACCCTAATCCTGAAAAAATTCTTGAAAAATTGTGTGAACAAATGGATAAAATGAATTCAGAAGTTTCATCATTCAGATTAGAACTACAAAGCATTGAAATGGTTGTGGAACCCATTCCCACTCAGGTTGTTTCTTCCTCATCACTAATACAAGAATCTTGTCTCCCAAAAACCACACATGAATTTATTGAAGAACCAACCATTGAATTTGGGAGAGTTGAAGATAATCAAGGAATTGTTGATGGGTGCTTGAATCAGGAGAAAATTAATTTTTTGGATTCACAAGGGGAAAATTTGTCTTCATGGATTGAGTGTTCGGAATATTGCTCCAATAACAATTTTTTAGAATCACCGATCATTGAACCATTGGGAGATATAACGAATTTTTTGTCTATACCCAATCATGAAATTCAAATGGAAAATTTTTGGGATGAATCATCTTTTCAAAAGGAACCAATTCATTCAAATGTTTTTAAAGAATAAACCATTTTTTATTCAAATTATCATTCTTCTTTAGGAAAATTCAATAAAACTGAACTCAACATTATAATCCTTCCTTTCCCACTCAAGAATCCCTCTATTTATGAAAACCTAGACCATTCAATTATCATCCATTTTCATCAAGAATCTCACAAAGTAGGAATGAACCTTGAAATCTTAGGAAATACTCAAAATGAAACTCAATCAACCATTACCGAAATTCCTTGGACATTCACACTCATTGTTAAGCATGGGATTTCACATGAAAAAAATTCTAAAAAAAGGCCTAATCTGAATCTTGTTGAGTTGGATAAAAATGGGGTCCTAAAAATGTTGAAAGTTGGAATTGGATAAGTTGGGGGGTTCAAGTCGAGCTAATGACGTTAAACAAAAGCGCTGCATGGGAGGCAACCCATGGTTTTCATGTTTCTAATAATTTTGAATCATTTTTTTTTCATATAATAAATTACCATAAACTGTTGACCTGTTATTCTTTTATGAGTAATGTGGGTATGAAAGGGGAGCTCCATATTCATCCGTGTCACGTGGTGTGATCTCTGAGTAATACCTTACCCAGAAAATATAAAGAAGACAATGTATCATCAGTTTATTTTGTTTTGTTTTATTTTTATGTTTTTATTGGTTTAAAAAAATAATAGGGCATGTCATAAGCCATAAGGAAAATCCATTCACCACCATCCAAGCCACTGAGACTCAAATCCAGGATTGAAGGGAGACTATGGAATGTGATATCATCATCAACCACCAGGTGACTTCATTCCATGATTTTCATTTTAAATTTCTTCTTTGAACT
This sequence comes from Viscum album, assembly GCA_963277665.1. Lineage (NCBI taxonomy): Eukaryota > Viridiplantae > Streptophyta > Magnoliopsida > Santalales > Viscaceae > Viscum > Viscum album. The sequence continues at coordinate 1,268,860 of OY728125.1, forward strand.
CCTCTCCTACCCCGTTCTAACTTTTCTTTTCTTTAAACACTGGGGACAGTGTCATTCTAAGTTGGGGGGAGATAAAAAATGATTTTTTTTATTTTGTGAATAAAAACATGCATGAAAAGAAAAATTCCATTAACCTTAAACATTATAAACACACATTTCAAACTCTAAAATTGGATATAAAATAAATTTTTCATTCCTTGATTCTGATTTTAATGCAAGTTTAAGTTCATGAGCATAGTTTTTGGAAAGTGCGGTTGTCCGATGTGATTTTTCAATGTTTACATTTTCATCCTCTTAATAAAAATGCCACAATTCACGTCTACTGGATCGTGGGTGTAAATTTGAGTTCTCGGGTCCCTTTCATTATAGCATAGGGTTCTGGGGTCACTTTTAGTTTAATTTGAGTATCCAAAAAAACAAAAAAAAAACAAAACAAAAACAAAAACAAAAAAAAATGACCACATAGAGCAATGTTTTGTCCAAATGTGTGGCGTCCGGCACTTGGGGATCGTGACTCCATAGTTGTCTTGCCCAGATTTAGGCTTTATATCTCTATTTTAGAGCATTAAATTGACAAAATACGTGGCGTCCGGCACTTGGGGATCGTGACTCCATAGTTGTCTTGCCCAGAGTTAGTCTTTTCATATCTATTGTGGTTAAAAAAAATCAAAAAAAAAATCAAAAAAATTTAAAAAAATGGATACTCATATTAAGGTTTAATGTGATTCCCACCTAGCGCTTCCATTTTTTCCCCTTGAACAATAAAATGGGCCCCATATCTTTTATGATGCACAACACTTTATCATGCTTAATTGGAATTGGATGAAATGTGGAGATGAATTTGAACAAAGGAATGAGATTGGGCTTGGGATATGCTTATGGACCTAGCTTGTTTTAAATGATTTTGATGGGTTTTCATAATTTTTTTTGGTATTAGATATTTGGGTGAGTAATGTGTATTAAAATGTTTTTGGAAAGGGGGATTTGAATTTCATATTTGTAATTTATTTTGCTCGGGACTAGAAAAACTCAAGTTGGGGGGTGTGATTAGTCACTGAAAGTGGATAATATTAATTGTTAATATCTTTATATTCATTGTTCCAAAGTCCATAAACATTGTTTTTAGTGCATTACATAAATAGAACTTCATTTCTCATCAAAAATGCAATTCATGTTTAAAATGCAAATTTGGGCCCAATCATTCATTTGTTTGTTGACAATATTATATTCATTTTATGAATTTTAAATTTTGGGATATGATTGATCACTTTGTTTGGAACATTTTATATTTTAGGTCCGCTAGATTAATCTCAAAGGAAGATGAATAATTTTGCGTCTGAAAGCAGAAACTTGCTGGAAAAAGCATAATGGGCCTTAGGCCCATCAAACAAATGTGGGGCCCATAAACCAAGCCCAATGAAGCTAAAATTTATACATTAGAAAGATACAAATATGAGGATCATTTTATTAAACTGTGGCTGGAGCTAATTCTGATGTTTTCATGATGATAAAGGGATCTGAAGTTGAGATTTAAATGGTGGACTCGTCATTAATGCACAGAAATCCGTCCCACCATATCGACCATAACATCCAAACGGCTGAGCCAACTTTCCTGGAATTTTGAGAGCTTCTAGAAGACACATGGATGAAGATATTTTATATTTATGAAACCTTCGGATTCGGCCATATGAAGTGTCAAACTCACACGTCAAAATGGAGGACGAATCTGGACAGTTTTCCGGGTCAACTTCGAAACGTCAATTTCCTTTTGATTCTTCACCCTCCTTTTGACTCTCTTAATTGTTGGGGGGTGAATTTAATGTTGGTGGTGGACATAAGGCCCCTAATATGCCTATATAAGGAGCTGGTGGTTAAGGGAATAATAATCTAACATTTTCCTTTGAATCCAAGTTTTTCTTTCAATTGTAATTTCCCGCTTTCGTTTTGTAATGGCATCGTCAATTTCTCTAATGTAAGTTTTTCATTCACGTTTAGTATTTTAATAAAATTTCTTCTTCTTCACTTTTATGTTTTCATTTTTTTACACGTTGATACCGTTTAATCGTAGTGTGAATTTATTCACACCCTCACTTGTGAATTCATCACACAACGGTGGAGTGTTCATTTTGATTAATGTTTTTTTTCTTTCTTCTTCAATCCCGCTTCTTTAAGTCAATTACCTGCTTCCATTGATAGAATAACATCAATGGAGGGCTAACCTATTATGGGTTGATCCTAGGGAGTTGCATGAGTTGGATTGAATGTTATTTTATGTTCTTAAATTCTTAAATTTGTTCTTTATTTTAAGAGTTCCTTTCTTTGATTTATCTTCTTCTTTGTCTTCACCAAATTTAACGACGACACATTTTGAGTGCTAGTACGATCCAATTCCTTGGAGTGCTCATTAAATTGATCCTCTAAGTGAATTGGTGATTAGCCTTGAAATTTTGTATGGATTAAATCGGAGAATGATATTGAGGAATTATTTCATTTAATGGATACCTCTTGAACCGATGAACAGAAAATCAAATGAAAAAAAAATACATCCAATCAAACCCAAGAGACAACCTAGGATCAACTCACCTTAATTAGTTGTTTTAATTCAAGTAATTTTATTTGTTTTTTTTCTTTAAATTAAATCAATTTTTCTTCAAATCAATTCAATCCAAAGTTGGCCACTGCATAGGCAATCCCGTATCCAATCTTAGTGTCTTAAGGTTTCTTCTTCGGTCCCTGTGGATTCGATCCCTACTTGTACTTCAACGACCGCTTTTACCGGTAGGGTAAATTTGGGCGCAACCAAATTTTGGCGCCATTGCCGGGGACCCAAGTAAGTTTTCTTAGACACCCACCTTCTATTCTCACCTAACTTCTCTTTTCTCACCTATATTTCTCTTCTCTTTTCCCCTTTCTATTCCTGTGTGTTCAAAAAAAACCCCAAAGCCAATTTTCAATCAATTCCAATGGATTATCCTCCAAAATACCCCTTCATAAATCAATGATGTAATCAATTTAGAAATCAATATTGGGAAACACCTCACATTGGGAATTTCATTGACCAATCCTTAATTGAATACACTACACCAGATGAGATGTACAATCAATGGGATGCTGAATGTTTACAAGATCAATTTCCATACCTATAAAAAATGATTGAAAAGATAAATAATGAGGAAGTCCATGATGTACAAACATATATCAACCCTAATCCTGAAAAAATTCTTGAAAAATTGTGTGAACAAATGGATAAAATGAATTCAGAAGTTTCATCTTTCAGATTAGAACTACAAAGCATTGAAATGGTTGTGGAACCCATTCCCACTCAGGTTGTTTCTTCCTCATCACTAATACAAGAATCTTGTCTCCCAAAAACCACACATGAATTTATTGAAGAACCAACCATTGAATTTGGGATAGTTGAAGATAATCAAGGAATTGTTGATGGGTGCTTGAATCAGGAGAAAATTAATTTTTTGGATTCACAAGGGGAAAATTTGTCTTCATGGATTGAGTGTTCGGAATATTGCGCCAATAACAATTTTTTAGAATCACCGATCATTGAACCATTGGGAGATATACCGAATTTTTTGTCTATACCGAATCATGAAATTCAAATGGAAAATTTTGGGGATGAATCATATTTTCAAAAGGAACCAATTCATTCAAATGTTTTTAAAGAATAAACCATTTTTTATTCAAATTATCATTCTTCTTTAGGAAAATTCAATAAAACTGAACTCAACATTATAATCCTTCCTTTCCCACTCAATAATCCCTCTATTTATGAAAACCTAGACCATTCAATTATCATCCATTTTCATCAAGAATCTCAGAAAGTAGGAATGAACCTTGAAATCTTAGGAAATACTCAAAATGAAACTCAATCAACCATTACCGAAATTCCTTGGACTTTCACACTCATTGTTAAGCATGGGATTTCACATGAAAAAAATTCTAAAAAAAGGCCTAATCTGAATCTTGTTGAGTTGGATAAAAATGGGGTCCTAAAAATGTTGAAAGTTGGAATTGGATAAGTTGGGGGGTTCAAGTCGAGCTAATGACGTTAAACAAAAGCGCTGCATGGGAGGCAACCCATGGTTTTCATGTTTCTAATAATTTTGAATCATTTTTTTTTCATATAATAAATTACCATAAATTGTTGACCTGTTCTTCTTTTATGAGTAAGGATGGGTATGAAAGGGGAGCGCCATATTCATCCGTGTCACGTGGTGTGATCTCTGAGTAATACCTTACCCAGAAAATATAAAGAAGACAATGTATCATCAGTTTATTTTGTTTTGTTTTATTTTTATGTTTTTATTGGTTTAAAAAAATAATAGGACATGTCATAATCCATAAGGAAAATCCATTCACCACCATCCAAGCCACTGAGACTCAAATCCAGGATTAAAGGGAGACTATGGAATGTGCTATCATCATCAACCACCAGGTGACTTCATTCCATGATTTTCATTTTAAATTTCTTATTTGAACTCCTCTCCTACCCCGTTCTAACTTTTCTTTTCTTTAAACACTGGGGACAGTGTCATTCTAAGTTGGGGGGAGATAAAAAATTATTTTTTTTATTTTGTGAATAAAAACATGCATGAAAAAAAAAATTCCATTAACCTTAAACATGATAAACACACATTGCAAACTCTAAAATTGGATATCAAATAAATTTTTCATTCCTTGATTCTGATTTTAATGCAAGTTTAAGTTCATGAGCATAGTTTTTGGAAAGTGCGGTTGTCCGATGTGATTTTTCAATGTTTACATTTTCATCCTCTTAATAAGAATGCCACAATTCACGTCTACTAGATCGTGGGTGTAAATTTGAGTTCTCAGGTCCCTTTCATTATAGCATAGGGTTCTGGGGTCACTTTTAGTTTAATTTGAGTATCAAAAAAAAAACAAAAAAAACAAAAAAAAAACAAAAACAAAAAAAATGACCACATAGAGCAATGTTTTGTCCAAATGCGTGGCGTCCGGCACTTGGGGATCGTGACTCCATAGTTGTCTTGCCCAGAGTTAGGCTTTATATCTCTATTGTAGAGCATTAAATTGACAAAATACGTGGTGTCCGGCACTTGGGGATCGTGACTCCATAGTTGTCTTGCCCAGAGTTAGTCTTTTCATATCTATTGTGGTTAAAAAAAATAATAAAAAAAATCAAAAAAAATTAAAAAAATGGATACTCATCTTAAGGTTTAATGTGATTCCCACCTAGCGCTTCCATTTTTTCCCCTTGAACAATAAAATGGGCCCCATATCTTTTATGATGCACAACACTTTATCATGCTTAATTGGAATTGGATGAAATGTGGAGATGAATTTGAACAAAGGAATGGGCTTGGGCTTGGGATATGCTTATGGAACTAGCTTGTTTTAAATGATTTTGATGGTTTTTCATTATTTTTTTGGTATTAGATATTTGGGTGAGTAATGTGTATTAAAATATTTTTGGAAAGGGGGATTTGAATTTCATATTTGTAATTTATTTTGCTCGGGACTAGCAAAACTCAAGTTGGGGGGTGTGATTAGTCACTGAAAGTGGATAATATTAATTTTTAATATCTTTATATTCATTGTTCCAAAGTCCATAAACATTTTTTTAGTGCATTACATAAATAGAACTTCATTTCTCATCAAAAATGCAATTCATGTTTAAAATGCAAATTTGGGCCCAATCATTCATTTGTTTGTTGACAATATTATATTCATTTTCTGAATTTTAAATTTTGGGATATTATTGATCACTTTGTTTGGAACATTTTATATTTTAGGTCCGCTAGATGAATCTCAAATGAAGATGAAGAATTTTGCGTCTGAAAGCAGAAACTTGCTGGAAAAAGCATAATGGGCCTTAGGCCCATCAAACAAATGTGGGGCCCAGAAACCAAGCCCAATGAAGCTAAAATTTATACATTAGAAAGATAAAAATATTAGGATCATTTTATTAAATTGTGGCTGGAGCTAATTCTGATGTTTTCATGATGATAAAGGGATCTGAAGTTGAGATTTAAATGGTGGACTCGTCATTAATGCACAGAACTTCGTCCCACCATTTCGACCATAACTTCCAAACGGCTGATCCAACTTTCCTGGAATTTTGAGAGCTTCTAGAAGAAACATGGATGAAGATATTTTATATTTATGAAACCTTCGGATTCGGCCATATGAAGTGTCAAACTCACACGTCAAAATGGAGGACGAATCTGGACAGTTTTCCGGGTCAACTTCGAAACGTCAATTTCCTTTTGATTCTTCACCCTCCTTTTGACTCTCTTAATTGTTGGGGGGTGAATTTAATGTTGGTGGTGGACATAAGGCTCCTAATATGCCTATATAAGGAGCTGGTGGTTAAGGGAATAATAATCTAACATTTTCCTTTGAATCCAAGTTTTTCTTTCAATTGTAATTTCCCGCTTTCGTTTTGTAATGGCATCGTCAATTTCTCTAATGTAAGTTTTTCATTCACGTTTAGTATTTTAATAAAAAAAATTCTTCTTCACTTTTATGTTTTAATTTTTTTACACGTTGATACCGTTGAATCGTAGTGTGAATTTATTCACACCCTCACTTGTGAATTTATCACACAACGGTGGAGTGTTCATTTTGATTAATGTTTTTTTTCTTTCTTCTTCAATCCCGCTTCTTTAAGTCAATTACCCGCTTCCATTGATAGAATAACATCAATGGAGGGCTAACCTATTATGGGTTGATCCTAGGGAGTTGCATGAGTTGTATTGAATGTTATTTTATGTTCTTAAATTCTTAAATTTGTTCTTTATTTTAAGAGTTCCTTTCTTTGATTTATCTTCTTCTTTGTCTTCACCAAATTTAACGACGACACATTTTGAGTGCTAGTACGATCCAATTCCTTGGAGTTCTCATTAAATTGATCCTCTAAGTGAATTGGTGATTAGCCTTGAAATTGTGTATGGATTAAATCGGAGAATGATATTGAGGAATTATTTCATTTAATGGATACCTCTTGAACCGATGAACAGAAAATCAAATGAAAAACAAATACATCCAATCAAACCCAAGAGACAACCTAGGATCAACTCACCTTAATTAGTTGTTTTAATTCAGGTAATTTTATTTGTTTTTTTCTTTAAATTAAATCAATTTTTCTTCAAATCAATCTAATCCAAAGATGGCCACTGCATAGCCAATCCCGTATCCAATCTTAGTGTCTTAAGGTTTCTTCTTCGGTCCCTGTGGATTCGATCCCTACTTGTACTTCAACGACCGCTTTTACTGGTAGGGTAAATTTGGGCGCAACCACCACCCCACCCCCAAGGACACCCCCACCCCTTTAGACATCGCCACCCCCTGGAAAGCCCCCCCCCCCCCAACCCCTAGACACCCCTAGACAACCCCCCCCCCCCCCCCCGGACACCCACCAACCCCCTGGACGGTACCCCCACCCCTCCTAGACACCACCCCACCACCTGGACACCCCCACCCCCTAGACACCCCCCCCCCTGGACAGCCACCCCCACCCCCTAGACACCACCCCACCCCCCCTTGGACAGCCCCACCAACCCCCTAGACCCCACCTGGACACCACCCCACCCCCTGGACACCCCCACCCCTCTGGACACTCCCCCTAGAGAGCCCCCAACCCCCGAGACACCACCCCACCCCCTGGACACGCCCCCAGATAGCCCCCCCACCCCCTGGACACCCCCACCCCCCTGGACACCCACCAACCCCCTGGAAGACACCCCCACACCTCCTAGACACCACCCCATCACCTGGACACCCCCACCCCCTAGACACCGCCACCCCCTTACAAAGCCACCCCCACCCCCCTTGGAAAGTCCCACCAACCCCCTGGACCGCCCCCACCCCCCAAGACACCACCCCACCCCATTGACACCCCCACCCCCCGTAAATCCCCCCCCCCCCCCCAACACGTTGTACACCACCCCACCCACCTAGACACCCCCATGGACAGACCCCCCCCCCCCCACCCCCTGGACACCCCACCATCCCCCTGGATGGCCCCCCACCCCCTGGACGCCCCCACCCCCACCCCTCCTCAACACCACCCCACCACCTGGATACCCCCACCCCATGGACAACACCACCCCCATGGAAAGCCCCCACCACCCTCCCCCCTAGTCCCCACCCACCCCCCCTTGGACAACCCTATCCCCCCAGACACCCTCATCCCCCCGAACACCCCCACCCCCTGGAAACCCCTTACCCCCCTTAGACAGCCACCCCAAACCCCTGAACAACCCCCAACCCCTTGAATTATGAATTTCATTCTTTATGTATTTAATTAACTTATGAATTACGTGTTAACGATGTATGGGTATACTTTTTGTATGGGTATACTTGCTGTAATTACCTTATTAATTATGTGTTAGTTTTGTATGGGAATACTTGTTGATATGATGACTTTTTTGCAGGTCTTCTTTGGGTGTGCTGTTGTAGAATTTTATATTACAATAGGTAGGTCATTTATCAGCACTAAAAAGGGGCTGATAAAGAATCCATTTATCAGTGCTTTTTAGCACTGATAAAGGTATCCTTTATCAGTGCCTTTTTAGCGGTGATAAAGGATCCCTTTATCAGCGCTCTTTTAGACCTGATAAAGTCAGCCTTTATCAGTGCTAAAAAACACTGATAAAGGGGTCCCACCCCCCTTTATCAGCACTGAGCGTTACAACACTTTTTAGTGCTGTTAAAGCCCATTTTGAGCGCTGATAAAGATCGTTTTTGTAGTAGTGAATCTCATAATTTTTTTTACCCTTACGGTTAGAAGATTTATCTAGACTTCTCTTATGTCATAGCTGGTCATCAATCTCAGCCTGCACAGCGAGTTCATTTTCAGATTCATCATGGTCAGAATCAATTCCATCACTTGATACCAAGTTGTCCTCAGTTCAAGACTTATGTCCCTCAGGTATGCTAGCCATATCCCCAGCCCTGTTCAACACCAAATTAGAACCAAGGTCATTAATATACTACTATTTCCCTATCTTTTCAACCACATTACTCTAACCACTTATTGGTTCTTAGCACCCTGGTTTCTCACCAAAATCCTTCTGAGAAGTAATTGAAGGCTCTGGAACTAATGCCTTAGCCCTTGTTACCTCCTTCTACTTAGGTGGTGCTGTTTTCTTCACCTGCAAGTTCCAAAAATGTCTAAAATCTAATAACATATGGCCAATAACCTTATAGTATTCACAAAAAAGAGGAACAAACTCATACTAAAAACTAATATCAAGCCTCTTCCCATTAACAGTGAGAAAATCATTATGTGGTAGAGGTTTCTGCAAATCAGCGTCCACCATCACCCTTAAATAATAGCCCATATTGCAATAAATGTTATTTTCATCTAACTTCAGAGGAGTACTAATGCAGGTGGCAATATCATTGAGAAACAAAGGGTTTCAAAAAACCAAACTCATACCACGCACCCACACCCATATTTGGGCATTGGTGTGATTTTTATTAAGAGGATTAAAATTGAGATCCCAATCATAAATTCAGAAAACACCAGGATTGAGGTTTTAAAAACTAAAGTTCCAAGAAACTGAATGCTAATATTAATATTGAAAAACTAGATGAAAACACCTCTTACCAATTGGAATAATTTTCCATTCACAAAAGTTCCGTAACTTAAATAGCTTCATTTTGAGTTCATCGCAATTCAGAGGATTATTTCATTTTCCCAAAATCAAGCAACCAATCAGGGAGAATTGGAACAAATCCAACCTCTCCTTTAATATATCATGATCTAACTTGATAACAAACCTCCCATCTTCAGATTTGGAGATCCACTGCTCAGGGGAAGTTAATGTCAGAGCATCATCACCCTTGAAAAGTACCTCTACAAAGGTGAAATCCCTCTTTATAGGGAAGTTAGGCACATTAGAAGGAAGTTCTGATGCCATATCAAATATACCAAGCCCAAAATAGAAAAAAATAGGAGGACTAGAATTATAGATCTGAAAACGTGCATGCCTCAACCAGAAGTGTGATCCCACTGAACCTCACAACCCTGTAGATCTTGTACTAAAAAACGACACAGAGGTCACCTGAATCTTCCAAAGACCCTTTTGTGTCTCCCACAACAACCAGCACCATTAAAGGACCATCGTCAGTCAATGAAGATCTGAACAACAGAGAAACTCATGCCCAGATTTGGTAAGACCGCAACTCCCATAGCCAGATCTTAAGCACAAAAGTGGAGATTCATAGTTGTCCTTCCTTACAAGCCAACCGAAAGTGCGGTCACCGATGGGTTGCCACAGGATCTACATGATGGAGTTCTCTATGAAACCCCTTATTAATATTAACACATCCTATACAAAAATATATAAACTAAGAGAAAAATGGGAACTGAGTAGGAGAACAGTTTGAAGTGTGAATTGGAAACCCAACTCATACTTACCAAGAATTTATTAAAATAAAAGGATACAATGTTTATACATGAGGTGAAATGATCTTGACCCAACATAAGATTTATTGAATATAGTCTAAATGAAATAGAATCATACCCAATGAATAATTAAGTATCATTAAGTGAAGTTCATTCAAGTAGAAATTCATCAGTATAGATAAAACGCTCTGAATATCACTAAAGAAAGGATCTCATGATAAAGGGATTAAAGAAACTTCCTTCACTAAATCCATCTACCACCATCATCAAGTTCTCAGTAACATACCAAGATTCTCTGGATTCGTAGAGAAGCATTTACAGTAATGTGTTTTAGTATCTTAGAAACAATGGTTCATTAGACCTAGGTGGCTATTAAAACTCGTCCAACCCAGCTTCAATCCAAATATGGAAATTCCTTATAATCAATATACAATAATCAACCCAAAACTACCATTTTGGTTCATAGAAAAACACTTAAAACTGAGAAAAAAAATAATATCTAAAGATCTAGACACAAATTCAGTCCAAGTCAGAGGATGTCAGAATACAACTTTCCATCATCCCACAAAACATCACATTTAATGAAGGAAACACCTCCAAATGCACACAACATTAATCTGTGACCTTCAGAAGACACATCATCAAATGAAAAGAGGTACATCAACCAACTTGTAATATATTCCTTCAAGATTATACATCATCAGTTATAAATAATCGAATTCCTATCATAAATGCATAACATACTTTATTCATTTTTTATAGAAAAACGATTTAACTAGAAGCCTCCACAAACCTCTCAGACAATCATGACAAGTGAATAAAGAGTAAATAATCATTAAAATTGCATCCATCTTATACAATAAATGAGGTAATTTCAATGATAGTCTTATACAGATTCATTTAGGCATGATCAATAGTTGAGGTGTAAAAGATAATAAAGATGTATTTTAATCCATCAAAACAAAAATCAAAATCGTTCAATAGCACCAACAACCAAGTAAAAAAGCACAACCCAAGAATACAGAGTTGAGAATGAAATAAAAATCATTCATCATCCAACCAAAGATTCCATGAAATGACAACACCAGTCGAAGAACAACGGGGTGAATAAAACCAAAAATAGAAAGAAGACAAGCCACCATAAGGCCATCAGAACATTTAGACAAGCTCTCATGGGTCTTCACAAATGAAAAAGAAACATAACAGTGAAAAAATAAATCCAAAAACAACTTCCATACAAATTCCAAACATGTGAACCTAATAATAATCCTCCAAATAATCCATAAATCCAAACATCTTTTATCATTTGGACTGAGTCATTATTTCATCAGTCTACACAATTCAGAGCATTCCAAAAGTTGTATCCAAAAACCAATTCTACAAGTCAAAAATTCTCCCATACTGAGTAAAATTAAGAATACATATAAAAAAATATCATGATAAATAACTTATAAATTATTATAAATTGGATTCATGTTCATAATTACCAAGAAGATAGGCATATAAACATCATTGAAATTTCAAGAAATCAAGTTTCAAATAGGGGGAAACAAAAAAGGAATCATTTCCATATAACGACCTTGAAATTAAAATCAGGATTTCATTTAAATTCTTCCACCATATTAATGACCATTCGCTTTCTGATATGAAGGTAACTCTCTATAGTAATTTCACCATCTTTTTATCATTGGAATATTATTTCATCTTTCTAATCAAGCCAAGAATCTAGTCCTTCCCTCAATTCCTCCTCAAATTGATATATATCTCTCACAGTAGGATTAGATTCTTCATCATTATTAATGTCTTTCAAATTATCTTCACCAGAGGATGAAATAAGATTCTTAACAACCACGGGCTGTGGGGGAATATCTATCTTTTCATTCCTAGAAGAATCTAAGGATCTAGTAATAATTGTTCTCTTGAGGTTAGAGTAATCTCTACATTTTTGAGTCTTCCTAGGATTCAAAGTAATATAGTCATATGAACCATTGGTTTTTTACCATTCCTATCACTCAACTTCAAGTAAGAATCCTCAATTTGATAAGATTTCTCATAAGAATCATGAAAATATTCACTAGAATTATATTACACACTCTTTTCATTATCTTGCGAGAGTTGAACAACACCTGTGATTTCAAAAGAAATTGGATTAGGCTTGTCAAGATTCACCTTATCCTTATTGAAAAATTGAGCATTATGAACAACATCCAAAACTCTAGAAAAATCTACAGGAGATAGATAAGCTTTCGAAGGCCCATCCAGGTTCTGATTGACATCCTTATTAATAGGATCCCTAGGATGTTCAAAGGAAGAAGTAATCATCCCCTTATGCTCTCCTTCCTCAAACCAAATTTATTTGTATCGTATAAGGGGGCACGTACCATAAGTCATGCTTATACATTCTTTTGTGGAATGTCTAATAATAAAACATTTACTATAATAATCTAGAAGGTTTTCAAAGACAGCCTCATGAAAGAATCCTGCTTTTCCATTTTGTATCCAAATATGGGGTGGTAGAGGTTTAGATGTATCAATTTATATATAGAATCTAGCAATGGAAGGTCAAGATATATTTTGAGTAGCAAAGTCTAATTTGAGGGGCTGCCCAATTAAGCTAGAAATTAAAAAAAGGAGGCATTGTTTAAATAATTGTAGTAGAAAACCGAGTAACCCTAACCAAATTTCCCTATAGGAAAAATATATTTAGTAGTGGATTTTTCATGATAGTTTTGAAAACTATTGCTAAATTTTTTTCCGGAAAAAATTTAGCGGTGGTTTTTTAATGGTGGTTTTAAAAACCACCGATAAATATTTTAAACATATATTTTTAATTTTATACTTTTTTTAACAGTGATTTTTTAAAAAAACACCATGAAATATCATAAGTTTTTTAAAAACTAGTGGGAAATAAAGGCGGTTTTAAAAAAACCGCGCTAAATTAAAGGGAAAAAATCAAAAATAAAATATATAATTATGATTTATATTTATTATTTAGTATCATATTTAGTTTTTATTTATAATTTTAATTAATTGTAATTTTTTAATTAATAAATAATTATAATTATTAGTTAATAATAATTTGAAACTTAAAACAAATCTTTAATAAGTTAAAAATCAGAACTTAGCATCAATTGACCATAACTTTTGATATGGGAGTCCATTTTAGCTCCACAACCAGAAAAATCAAAGCTTATTAAATGAACTATAACCACATTATATTTAGATTTTGTAATAATTAAAAGAATAAAATTTATTATAGTTTCAAGGAAAGTAGGAAATCCAACTTGAACTTCAAACGACCATAAATTTTGATCCGGGTGTCTGTTTGGGCTCTACCACATATCAAATTGAATCTCTTAAAAACCCCATTCCCAGATCGTTGGGAAGACCCCCAGTCACATTTTTTGATGCCAAAAAAGGCCCAAAAGACCTTCAAAGTTGAGTTTTTAGTTGGGGTATCCCAATTTTTTCACATTCGACAGAATTTCAATCTCATTTAAGAGGGTCTTATTGTCTTTTTTCGGCGGGGACTAATTTATTCTCAGTTCTTACATTCTTATTGATATTATGGTTTCATCATTTTTCTCAATTTAGTTTTATTTATAATTAAATATATGCATATTTTCTTATATTTACTTATAATAAATCACTTGTATAAATAAATATTTACATACAAATGTATTTTTATGCATATAAACCATATGTAAATAAATATTTTATATTCATTTCATTTAAAATAAATAATAATCTATTTTATTTACCTTATAAAAATGAATTAATTTGTATATATATACCTATAAAAGTGATGTTTATATATAAACATGTGTGCTTCAATAAAAAAAATCTATATTTATGTGTATATTCTAATATGTGTAAATAAATACATATATATGTGTTTATATATATTTATGTAAATTTTGTTATATGTATATATATTTATAGATATTTATATACATTTATTATTTTATTATTTTATTATTTTTATTATTTATTATTAATTATTTATTCAATTATTATTTATTATTTATTATTATTTATTTATTATTTTAATATGTATTTATTATTAATTTATTGTTTATTGATTTATTTATATGATTAAATTATTGTTAAATAGTTACTTATTATTTAATATTTATTTATTATTTATTATTTATTTATTTATTATTTATTTATTATTCATTTATTATTTATTTATTATTCATTTATTATTTATTTATCATTCATTTATTATTTACTTATTATATAATTATTTATTATTTATTATTTATATATTTATTCATTATTTATTAATTATTTTTTATTTATTTATTAATTAATTATTTATAATTTATTTATTTATTTATCATTTACTTATTTATTCATAATTTATTATTTATTTATTCATTATTTATTAATTGTGAAATATTTATTTATTAATTATTTATTATTTATTTATTATTTATTATTTATTATTTATTATTTATTATTTATTATTTATTTATTGTTTATTTATTATTTATTATTTACTTATTGTTTATTTATTTATTTATTTTGTTTATTTATTTACTTATTTATTTACTTATTTATTTGTTATTATTTATTAATTATTAATTATTTATTATTTATTATTTATTATTTATTATTTATTATTTATTTATTGTTTATTTATTATATATTATTTACTTATTGTTTATTTATTTATTTATTTTGTTTATTTATTTACTTATTTATTTACTTATTTATTTGTTATTATTTATTATTTATTATTTTTTATTTTTTATTTTTTATTTTTTATTTATTTTTTATTTATTTTTTATTTTTTATTTATTCATTTATTTGATTTTTTATAATTCATTTTTTTATTTATTATTTATTATTTATTATTTATTTATTTATTTAATAATTACTATTTATCATTATTTTTTATTTTTTATTTTTTATTTTTTATTTTTTTATTTTTTTATTTGATATTTACTATTTATTTTTTACAATTTATTATTTTCCACTTATTACCATATTATATATATATATATATATATTAGGTGTTTTGGGATACAATTACATTAAGGCGCACACACCACACACACAGGTCGAAAAGACAGACCATAACCCCCCAATGAATAGCTCACCCATCAAGTTTTATTTATTCAATACATGGCCCGAAGGCCCAGTGGGCATAAAGCCCATTATATGGCTCAAAGGCCCACAAACTGGCCTAAATACCCACAAATTAGCCCAAAGGCCCAATATAGTGTCATGCCCGCATCATGTCTGCGTCACCATATGCCTGCGTCATGAGTGTGTCACCACCTGCGTCATCGTCTGTTTGTGTCATGCCTGCGTCACCGCCTTCCGGTGGAAATTCACTCCCTCTCAGATTTGATCCCAGGTCTGATGTAAGATTATGAGGAGCCTTTACCACTCGGGTAACCCCTAACTGCAATATATTTATTTATTATTCATTTATATTTTATTTATTTATTATCCATCTATATTTATTTATTAATTAGAACATAGTAATTATTAAATATTAATAATAACTTATTACATATTAATTATTAATTATTAATGTTTCATTATTAATTATTTAGTTTGTTGTGTATTATTTTTTTCTTCAATCAATATATATAAAAGGAGTTTGCTAGAGTGGTAAAGTCTTTGGAGAATAAGCAAGTGGTAAAGGTTTTCAAATCTCACCCATGCACATGCACATGGGCATGGGCATGTGCATGTGCATGGTAATAATTAACAAAAATAATAAATAATAAATAGTAAATAATAAATAAAACAAGAAATAACAATTAATTAATTAATTAATTTTGAAAATTATAAAATATTAAAAAAGTATGAAAATAAAATTAAAATTCTAAAAAACCACCGCTAAATGAATGCAGACGCACGATTTTGCGGTGGGTTAAACTATCACTAAATGTCTGTTTTGGCATAGTATGAGAGAAATGGGAGGCTCAAAATCAATGCTGAAATTAAGAGACTATTTCATTACCTTCATAGAACTACCACTAAAGGACCATGAATCCCATATCCAAAGTCGATAATCGTCATTATTATACATGAATGGAAAAACCACATGTGAAGAATTTAAAAGAGAAACATTAAAGGATTCAAAAATCAACTAAAAATATTAATTTAAAATTTGGTGTGAGCACTCTGATACCACTTGAAGGTTCTACTCAGTAGAAGCAATGACACATGATGTTTGTTTGAAAAAATTTCATCAAAATTTAATGAAAGAAACATGAATACCTTAATAGGATAATCACATATAAATTATAATTCATTATGTAAATAAAACAATTACCTTGAATGTATTTTTTTTAATTCAATTATCTCTCATCATTGCAATATTTGATTCAATATTTGATCAACTTGATGGTGTCATTGCGTCTAGAACCTAAAAGAGGATTCCTCTAGGGATATCCATATGTGCTCTATGAAACTCTAAATTTGTATCCTTATATCTTGGGTGTTAGCATAAGAAAAAAAGTATTTTTCAAAATTTTATTGATTGTGTACAATTATCACTCTTTATTTTACTCTCTAGATCTAGAGAGATGGAGGATTCTCTTTGATTCTTTCTCCAAGTCTTGAGGGGAAAATTAGAAAAACTATAATTTGCTACTATGACATGGAAATATATATATTTATATTTTGGTTTATGTTAAATAATATTACACAAAGGACCTTATTTAAAATTAAAAATAAATAATAGACCTCATGTCATATTTATATATTTTAACGTATCAATTCATAAAATAAATAGACATCAGCTTACACAAATGGACATCGACATACAAATTGTTATTCTAAATTTGAATAACTTGTTATTAAATTTATAATTTATATTAACTCAAATAGACATCGGCTTACAAATTGTAACTAATTAAATTCTTAAACATAGATTAAACTAAATTTAATGATCATATGGAAACACTAATTGTGTGACCCTTTAGGTCAATTTATAAGTGGAATTATATCCAAACCACATACCAAGAGTTGTATCTAACATCACATCATGATATCCATAAAGAAAAAGATAATACATAACAATAATAATGAAAATCTTCCTACAAATATTACCATGTAACATAATCTCTTTGTAAATTGACATCTCATCAAGAAGGATGTATTCATGTGTCACTGCCATTACTACAAATTTTATCTTTATTTGACTTATTTAAATGAACTTGTCTATGAATAGAATGGTCATAAATTTTTGGTTAGAAATATATATCTCAATCAAATGGTTAGAAGGGATAAAATTCTTATCTCGATTATCCAATCAATGTCATAACACTCATGAAAAACCTAATATAAGCTACTTTGAGATAAATATAAATGTATTATTTCATCATGAAACTAAGTATGAGAATCATTAAACTCAATGATAATGACCTCATGTCTAAGGAACCATGCATACACTCACATATAAGAACATCCAATGACACATAAAACATGTAGATATCCTATTTATGGGTTCATCCTTATTACCTCCTATCTTGGAGACCACCAAGTGGGGACTTCATGAAAAGAAGTATTGATGCTTATAACCCACCTATAACTTACAGACATACATCATATGTGACCTCTCATACTGATGAATTTGAACCATAGTACATAGTGTAATAATATTTTCATTTCATCTTTAGGATCTCATTATAATAAGTATATGTTATAACCTATTAATGTGAAATATACTATACATACATTATAACATAGAGTATTTAGAAAAAATACAATATGTAATAAGAATAATCATGCATATATCAAACTAAAATCAAGATCGAGTAATTAAAAGTATATGTTAAAGTTGGTTTTAGGTCACTAACTATAATACAATATTCCTAAGGTCACCATTAATAATCAAGGATCCAATTTTTGTAATAAAAACTTAGAGTCCCTCTTTTAGAAGCATGGGGGGATGCAAAGAAACTTCAACCCTCTACCACCTCCAAAGAAATAGTCAGGTGAAATTTTCAAATTGGGAGATGAAAAAACTACTACATAAAAAAAGTTCAGGTGAATTGGAAGGATTGGATGAACTAAATGGATAATACACTATATAAATATCAAAAATCAAACAAGGATCTCAACAATATGTCTCCATATTGAATTATATTTGGGAAATATTTCCATATTTTTATAGTGGCAGTACATCAAGCATATCAAGTGGAAAAAAAAGATAACATGGATTTATCCCAAGTAGGAGATCATATGAAGTGAAAAATTCATGAGACTAGGGATATTTTATTGTCACCGTATGAAAACTCAAGGATTTACAAATAATGAACAAAATAAACCCATGATAGTATGATCCATAAGAGAGAGTTTTATATGGGATAAAAAGTCATTATTTATTTTTCATGATTAAATTGAATTACTAGTAAGTTTTATTCTATATGGTAATATATTATGATATTTCACATGTTTTTATTTATGTTAAAGTGAAGTTAACATAGGTGTCTTATCACGAACCAACCCTAACTATCCCTCCATATGATGCCTGGCCTGGTTCACGACAAGGAATGATGGCTGTTATCGATCCCCATGGGCTGGCATAAGTGTCTGGGCATCCTATAATCACCACTTGAGAATGATTTCACCCAATAAATAAATAATAAAATGAGTAGTCTAAATTAAATAAAATTCTGGTATTACCTATAACAGCCCAGAACCCGCACTCCTGGATCCTGTG
Organism: Viscum album; assembly: GCA_963277665.1. Lineage (NCBI taxonomy): Eukaryota > Viridiplantae > Streptophyta > Magnoliopsida > Santalales > Viscaceae > Viscum > Viscum album. Next base: position 1,287,960 of record OY728125.1, read on the forward strand.
CTGAAAACCATAACTTTACATTCCCAGTTTTGATGAAGATAATTATGAACCAAATTTTTCATCTACACCTTAAAATATGAAAATGAAAACATGGATCTATTACATACTAGAGAAGCTTTTAGGTTTAGAGTTTTAGATAAATGTGACACACTCCTACATAAATAATTCACACCAACTTGGACTCATAAACAACTGGTTCATAAAGTTAAACATCTTCTCCCGTTATACCCAACTTTTATTATTTCAAAATAGTTCATCAACATTATCCCTATAAATTCTTTTATAAAGATAAATCATTCAACACCATTCTTTAAAACCCAGGGAAAAGGAAACAAAATATGGGTGAGCTCAAATGCTCGACAAGGGGAAACATAAGCATTAACAATTAAATGTCATCAATGAGCATAAGAGTTCATAACTGTAAGATGACATAATTAAAGTACACAAGAAAATCATAAAATTACTTATACACATTAATACATAGACCATCAAATATGAAAACATAGTAAAGTAAAGATTCATCAGAATCAATAATCATGATCCATGTGATATCAATCTCAGTCATTAGAAACATTATAAACATATAGAAAGCATAAAGAAACACATGAAGGTATCTTAAGACATTATTATACTTTTCACTCTTATAAATGGAATAACCATGAGGTCAACTTTCATACATGTCACTCTTATAAATGGAATAGACATATGACTGACTTCCATACCCAATACATTGAAGGGTTATCACAGACCTACCCATCCTTGGTCTATCATGGAACCACCCATCATTGGTTTATCACATAACCACCCATCAAATGTCTCAAGTTCCATTAAAAAATAATCACACATAAAAGCTTCCATAAACACATTGGAGAAACCAATAACCCCTTGATTAACCTATGGAAAAGAAACGCATTCTATAACAATCTCTTTGAAACATGAATAATCCATGGAAAGTGAATGGGTTCCATAAAAATCTCTTTGAAACATGAATAACCCATGGAAAGGAAATGGGTTCCATAATAATCTATTCGAAACGTGATTAATCCATGGAAAGAAAATGGGTTAAATAAAAATCTCATTAAAACATGAATAACCCATAGAAATAAATGGGTTAAATAAAACTATATTTGAAACATGATTAACCCATGAAAAATAAATGGTTTAAATAACAATATATTTGAAACATGAGTAACCCATGAAAATAAATGGGTTAAATAACAATATCTTTGAAACATGAATAACCCATGGAATGAAATGGGTTAAATAACAATATCTTTGAAACATGATTTACCCATGGAAAATAAATGGGTTAAATAACAATCTCTTTGAAACATGAGTAACCCATGAAAATAAATAGGTTATATAACAATATCTTTGAAACATTATTAACCCATGGAAAAGGAATGAGTTAAATAACAATCTATTTGAAACAAACATAATCCATACAAAGAATTAATGAGGATGGTATCAATACAAAAAACCCCATTTTAGGATAATTAACAACAATGGTTTTTTATGTTGATTAATAGAGATACCATTAAAATATCATTAAAACATTCTTGAAGAAAATAATATTTAAACATTCCAAAGCATCCCATACCACTTTGAAACATTTGAACCATTAAACACGTGAATGGAATAACTATAAATGAATCTTATAATATAATAATAATAATGAGATTCATTATATATCATGTAAAAGGAGAATTATATACACCTCATAAAATAATATAGGTGTAAGACATAACCAACATCACAAGGAAGGAAAATTTTGAAAACAATCCATTACTGCATTGGTAATATTGAAACCGTGAACCTCATGAAAGTGAAATAATTAAATGAAACATTTAAATACCATGAAGATAAAATAATTCATGATATAATATATCAATAGGGTAGTAGATACACCACAAAAAATAAATAAGTGGTGATTGTGATGTATTCCTGAAGAAATTAAAAGTGAGACAAGAATCCATTGAGTAACATTGAATCTTGAGATCCATGAAAGAATAACATCAATTGAAACTTTTCATATCATGAAAAAATTAAATTCATGGTATAAAAATTCATAGGGTAGTAGATACACCATATAAAATTAACTAGGTACAAAATAAAAATTAAGTCTTAATGGCATTTTAATTGAGATGAAACCCCTTAGAACTTTGATAACATCCGAATCAAAAACCATAAAGTAATAATCATCAAAAAACATTTAAATATCATGAATATAAAATAAATAATTATATAATATATCAAAAGGCGTAGTATATTCACCACACAAAATAAATAAGTGGTGATTATGATATATGCCTCATGAAAGTAAAATCGAGGCAAGAATCCCTTAACTAGGTGCATAATAACAATTAAGTCTCAATGGAATGTAAATTTAGACGAAACCCCTTACAACTAGAATTGGAAAACCCAAATTAATAATCATAAAATGAAACATTTAAATCTCATGAACATAGAATAACTCGTGATATAATATATCAAAATGGGTTGTAGATACACTACAAAAAAATAATTAAGTGGTGATTATGATGTATGCCTCATGAAAGTAAAAGCGAGGTAAGAATTTCTTACCTTGAGTCTGATTTGTCATGATTGTCCTTTATCTTCCGGAATAATTAGATTATGTTAATTAAAAACTTTATTCATAACCTTTTAGAATTTCAATATTACTTTTATATCACTTGTAAAAAAAATTATATATAATTACTTAATTGAAAATGTTTAAGGCAGATGTTTTGACCATATTTGGTTTATGTGTCAAAATGACTTTGGTAGGTAAACTATGGTCAAAGGAGTAATTATTAAAACATATAAATAATAATAATCATGAAATCATTATAATATTTATTCATTAATTATATTTTTAAAATCAATCATGAATTATGGTTATGAAAAATTAACCAACGTTGCAGTCATGGAGACGGTAGGTCGTACGTACACATGAGTAACGTTCTCATTTTTCAATAATCATTTTGTAAATAAGGAAAGTAACATTTATATTTCTAGAATGATAAATATATCATAAATAAAATTTTATTTAATCATATATACTTGTATATAGAATTATTTTTATGTAAAATTAATCACATTGTGTCGAGGAGGCAGTAGTCCACACATCTACAAACGACGTTATCACTTTTTCAGTGTGTGAAAAGGTAATAAAGAAAATGAAATATTATATTTATAGAAAGGCAATTATACCATGAATATCAAATATATTTCATTAATTCCTCATATATTTAATCAAACTCATCCTTAATACATTTCATGTAATGTGTGAATGTATCACATCGCTTTGAGGAGGCGGTAGTCCACACATCCACAAACGATGTTATCATATTTACACAAAATGGAAAGCACAAATTTATGTGTATATAAAAATAAAATAAGTATTAATACATCATAAATAATATATATATATATATATATATCATATGAAAACATTGTTTCCATCATAATTCCCAACCATGATAGATGGTAAAGAAAGAATGAACGACATCATTTCACGAGGTGGCAGTTCGTTGTACACAGTCGATAATTTTATTACCCATTTGATGGATGTGTGTGTAGGTGTAGGTTGAACCCTTAAAATAAAAACATATAAGTATATTTAGGATACTTATGTTATTATATAATCATGTAATAAGAATAATTTAATGGTTGAAAAAAGAAATAAAACATAAATGGATGTTGAAGAATGTTACCTCTTTTTTGGGTAACTCCTTTTGGTTGAATTTCTTACCAAAGTGAGGAATATGAGGTTAGAGTAGGGATTTTGGGAGATTATTTGGGCCAGTTTTGTATGATCTAAAGGGGCTTGATAGGTGTGAATATATGAGGAGGTTGGGTGCCTTTTTATAGTGGAGAGGGAGTGGCATTCTTATAAATATAAAAAGGTCACAATATTAAGAGGTCTCTCTTACATAATGTGGATAAAAAAAATGGTCCCAATTTGATAAAATAGGAGATATGGTGGAATAATTTCCATAAAATGGGTTTTGGACAAGTTTATAGTTCATTTGGATGCTTAATATTAATGTTTAACCACTAAGTAAACACAATTTTACATTAATCGTTGTAATTAATTTTAATCACTTTCACTAATATTTTTGGTAAAAAACTAAGTTGAACTTATTATATATTGTAAATTATTATTATTTAAAATATAGAATCCATTTTCCCAAATTAAAAATATATAAGTGGGTTAAATTAATTTAAAATTAATCCCGCATATGGGATGACAAAGCGGGTTTTTAAAGTAAAGATGTTCAATAGTTTGCTAAGTTTTTATATATATTTTCAATGTGGAATTGTTTAAAATGACCTTAATTGGTTTAAATGGTATGAAATTTATATAATTATACTTTAAAACCAATTAAAAACATAATTTAACTATATAAATAAATTGGACGAAAATGCAGTTTTTAACTAAAATTCATTATTATCCACTATTCATCAAAAAATGAAAGTTCTCAGAAAAATACTAAAAAATCACCCAGAGTAAATTTTTATATTTATATTAAAAAAACACATTTATTTATTCATAAAAAATTATAAAAGTGTCAAAAAGGTGCGCCACTAAAAGTTGGTAAAACTGCCCTTTAAAATATAAAGCTTTTTATGCATAAAAAAGGATTTACTATTATCTTAACCCTTTAGAAATTATTTAATGAACTTAAAAACATTTGAATAAATATATAAAATATAAGTTTCATTAATATATTTCACTAATAGTGATTAATTTAATTTATTATGATAAAATTTCATTCTGTTCATAAAAATAGTTTTTCATAAAAACATACCTACCAAATTTAAATTTTTATAAAATAAATCCATTTTAAGGGAAAATGGAAACCAAGGTTCCCAGCCAAAATCCACTACGTGCTAAAAGATCTCACAAAATCATTGAACACCAAACTAAGATTACATGACTCAACTATTCTATATAGTTCCCAGTGAAGTGCACTAACCTGGGTGTCCGGATCCTTGCTAATGAGCTCTTCAAAGTGAGAGATCAACTGTTCCATTGTATGAATGAATTACTCTAAGTTGATTTTATTCTGATTGAAGCCTCGGGTCACAATGTGGTCTTTTTTATCTATCCATGCTATTTTCTCTCATTTATCTCCACTTGTATCTTTCGTTCATCCATTTTTTTGAGATCCTCTTCTGAGACTTTCGGCCGTACCTCTTGTTCAAGCATTTCTTCCTTGCTGTGCAAGATGAGCCTCAAGATCTCCCCATCATCTCCATCCCTGTATCCCTAAGTCCTTACCACTACTTTACTCCCCCCTTTTTGAGGGATTGTGCTTTACTTTTCCCTACCCTTCTTGGCCGACCTGGTCTCCATAGGTTTTGGCAGATGGGAGTAGTCTTTGCGAGCCTTAGATTCCCCCCCCCACCACCAAAATACAATCCCCTAGGTCCCGAGTTCCTTGTTTCCCTTTCTTCCTCATAACGTTATGAGGTCCTTTCCCTTGAAAATGATCCAAGATGTCCATTGAAGATTGGAAAAGCTTTTCATCACTTGAATAAAACTCCTCATGAGACAATGGTGATTCATCAACCTCCAAACCAGCAAAACGGTTCCCCAAAATTAACTCCAAGACTTCATTGAGGGGGTTGTGGGAACTAGAGGACATCCCCATAACATCCTTGTTCTCCAAGATGTAGTGAAGAGCAACCTCCTTGGAGGACTTCCCCTGAACCATGTCAACAGCATCAAGCTGGTCATATCCACGACCCATAAACTGTAACCGCTTGATATTGTCCTCCCGTCCATGACCTTGCGGGCCACTGGGACCATGATCACTACTCACTGGAACCTGCCCTTTCTGCAAGCCGCCCTCCTTAACTATTTCAGCGAAGGAGGGAGCCACCGAAGGACTGCATTCACCCTGTAGCTGAACAGGTTTGGGAGGATCCAAACCACATTTTAACCTAAAAAATATGTCATCAACCCTTGGATTAGAGTGCACGGACTGTGTATTAGAAGTGGGGGGTTCCAAGATGTGGCCATTCACTAGAGGCACCCCAGCATTCTCTGAAAATGTATCCCCCTCACTCGCCTCTGGACCATTCTCCTTTGAGATAGGGATATACGGTGGTGCCTCCAAATGAAGTGGATTACCACTGCTGGAGGGGTAAAAACCCGTAGAACGTCCCACCACATGAGCCAAAGAGGATGAACGACAGGCATTCTGAAGGTGACCTAGATGAGAAAAAGAACTATAAAAGTCTATCCAGCTTTCAAAAATCACTGATTGTTTTTATCTGAAATCAACTCCAACCTCAATCCAGAAAGAGTCCACAGGAGCCTTTGAGACATCAACTTCTACGCAGATCTGAGGAGCAATCGGGTGGCCAAAGGACCGTGAACGCTCATCAAAATCCAGAAACCTCCCAACGAAATTACCCAACATCTTCAAAATAGCAGGATTTTGGAAAGGGAGGGGGAGATTCAGAAAACTAACCCAGATTGCCGTAGAGGGTGGGTCGCGATTCCAGTGGAACTCATAACCCCATCTGAAGAGGAAGCAGCGGGAACTATCACAAGCACGCAGCCCTTTGGACCAAGCAGAGGCCAGATCATCAGCACTATCGAAGTGGAGAAGAAAATGACGCGAGTCTAATATCCCAACCACGATGAGAGACTTCAGGGGCCAAGCGTTGTTGACAAACCTATCAAAGCTATCGAGTGACGGCCTTCAACGTCCAAAGCGGGCAATGAGGGACAAATCGAGGAGCGAAGAAGCCTCTGAGAATTCCTGGAAAGAAATCGGGAGCAAAGGAGCGTCTTGGTAGAGAGCAGGAACTCTAGGGGAGAGGTGGATATGAGGGAAATCGGGAAGGGAAGCCGGGGTGTTGAAGGGGGAGAAGGTTGGGGTGGCCATCACCACCGCCCGAAGGCTGAGTGCCGCAGCTAGGGTTCCAATCGATCGCCGCAGCTAGGGTTCCAAGAACTATCCAATGATATAATCCCTAAATGAAGAAAAAGGGAGAGAGATGATATAAATATATATCTTCCCATTTCATAAAAACATACACTGCTACAAAACTGGGTTTATCCAGCACTAGGGTTTTAATAGCGTTAGATAAAAGCACTGTAAAAAACCCCCCTTTGTTAGTTCTAGAAAAAGTGTTATTAAATTGGGTCTTTAACAGTGCTTTTTTAGAACTGTTAAAGGGGGTTTTTAACTACGCTAAAAAAGGGTTGTTAAAGGGGCCCCGTCATCAGCACTTGTAAAAAAGCACTGATAGACCCCCTATCAGTGCTAGTAAAAAAGACTGATAAAAATGGGTCTTTATCATCACTTTTAAAAAAACACTAATAAAAGTTATTATTTATCAGTCTATGTAAAAAAGCATTGATATGGGGGGGGGGGGGGTTATCAATGCTTTTTTAGAATCACTGATAAAGACCCCCCCCCCCCATCAGCGCTTTTTTACTAGCACTTATAAAGGGTATATTTAAAAAAATCATTAAAAATAATATATTAATATATAAATATATAAATATATTTATTGATATAAATATACTATATATTTTTTAAATATGTTTTAGGTGAGGATAAATAGGAATTTATAGATAACATTTAAGATATTTAGTGAAAATGTCCTATAAAATAATTTAAAAAATATTTTAATTTAATTATTTTCTAATTATTATTGAGTAATATTCATTTAATAACAATTTTAAGATAAAAAATCAAAAAAATAATAAAATATCTAAATTAAGTTAAAAACGTAACTCGAACTTAAAACGACCATAACTTTTGATCTAGGTGTCCATTTAAGCTCTACCATGTATAAAATTGATGCATGTGATGATCTATATACCCTAATGAAACAGGGAATCCATCTATCATATTTTTAAGGCCAAAAAGGCCCAGAAGGCCTTCAAAACTGAGTTTTTAGTCGAGGAACCCCAGTGTTTTAACATTTGATGGGGTTTCAGCCCAATTTATGGGGGGTCTTTTTGCCCTTTTCTAGTGGGGACTGAATTTATTCCCAGGGATTACATTCATATTGATATTATGGATTTGAAATTTTTTCATTTTTCACAATGTACTATTATTTATAATCAAATATATAACAATATATATATTTATTTATATATTCACAAATAAAAATTTAATTTTATAAATAAATAATTAAACATATTTACATATAAAATATACTTCTCAATATATAAATGTTATCTGAATAAAAAATATATTCATTTTATTTAAAATACAAATTTATGAATATTTATATACATATAAAATTGATATATATAATGTTTATATATATATATATTTGTGTGTGTGTTGACTAACAAATATATTTATATATATATATATATATTCTAATATATGTATATAAATATTAATAAATAATATATGTTGATAAATATAAACATGTACAATCATATTTATAGATTCACATATATATATATATATAAATGATTTATGTATGTTTTTATGTATTTATAAATAGGCACAGACACACGCACACACGTACACATACACACACACACACACAAACATATTTTATATATGTATTCAAATATATATATATATATATATATGAATATATAAACATATATATAAATATAAGGATAAAAAAATGTAACAAAATATATATATATTTTTTTGAATAAAAACAGAAATCATTAATGACGAATATTAGCAGAAGTACAAGTGCAAAGCCAAGAAGGGAAATTGTCTAACCAGAGCTGGTTGGAGTCAAATGGGCATGAGGCTGCGAGCTGATGGGCCGCATTGTTTCCTTCCCTTTTTGTAAAGGAGAAGGTGCAAAAGATAAGCAATGCCAGAGTGAGAGAATTCTCCTAATGATGATACCAAAATACTGGAGCCCACCCTCATTGTGGTTAATAGCATCAATTATGGTAAGGCAGTCAGACTCAATAATGATATCACTCCATCCACATTCCAATGCGAGCAACAAACCAACAAGGATGGCCATGGCCTCAGCAACTGCTGGTTCCCAGAAAGCCGGATGTGGTTCATATTTTGCAGAAATGATTTTCCATAGAAGATTGCGGGCCAGGAGGCCGAGGGCAACAAGCCCATCCTTTGGAAGAGGCGTGTACACATTAATCTTAAGAATCCCTTCCTTTGGGGGATTCCAATGAGAGGGAAAGGTGAGGGTAACACCTGGCATAAAATGATCATTGTGGTCTTTCCAGCCCTCAATCCAAGAAGTGGCCCGTTCAATACAAAATTTGGGGGGTTTGTGAGCTTTATGAAAAATGACATTGTTACGCCGGACCCAAATAATCCAGGAAAAAGTGCAAAGAGAACCTGAAAGAGCTAAGGAAAGAGAGGAGCACCAACACGTCAGAAGATCGTGAAGGTTAGAGGCCAAATCCAGTGAAGCGATAGAGTTCGGGCCCTATTTACTCTAAATTTGCTTAGCTCACAGGTCGTGAATGATGGAGTGTAAAGGAGTTTCAATAGTGTTTGGGCAGAAAGTGCAAAAAGCAGTACTGGCCATATGTCGGTAAGTGAGAAAGCTCATAGATGGGAGAGTACCCATGCAAACCTGCCAAAAAAATTGGCATATTTTAGGGGGAATGTTGAGTGTCCAAATTGGTTTCCATGGTCCCTCATCCCGGCCGACTGAGTGGTTTCCAAGGACTAGTCTGTAGCCGGATCTCACTATGTATTCGCCCGAGATGTCATTGGTCTAGAAAGGATGGTCGGGGCCTATGCCAGGGACCCAGGGAATGCTAAGGATGATTCTTTGGTCCCTTTCGTTAAACCAATCAAGGATCTTTTCCAAACACCACCCATGTCCCTGGTCGGAAAGGAGGAAACTAACAGTGGCATCTTCAAGACCTGGTTGGACGGGGGATGTAGCCCACATACCTTCCTTATCGATAAGCTAGGGATTAGTCCAGATATTGAACGATGAGTCAGACCCAATCCTCCAGCCCAGTCCTTTATCCATGAGCTTTTTAGCCCCCCAAATGCTTCTCCAGGGGAATCTAGGGTGGGGGCCAAGAGAGGAAGCATGGAAGTCCATGTGGGGAAGTAATTGGCTCGGAGAACCCATGAACAAAGTGATGAAGGACGGTTAAAAGGCATTGATGTATAAGCTAAGGGTCTCAAGTTAGAAACTCATTGGAGGTAGGGGTGTATGCAAGAGGGTGGGATTATCTAAAGTGATAATAAAGGGGTGTAGAAATCACTGATAAGAGGGGATGAAGCATTGATAGGGGTTGGGGCATGAAAAAAACATTATACCCTTTATCAGTGGGACCTTTATCTGTACTTTTTAGATATATTAAATGGGTCCTTTATCAGTGCTTTTTATAAGAATTGTTAAAGTTAACCCTTTAACATTATTAACATTATCAACACTTCTATAGTGCTAATAAATCCCTTTTAATAATGTTGTTAAAGGCCCATTTGTATAAGTGATATCTTTTATAATAAATTGGTCTTTATTTTCATTTATAATTAATTGGTTATCGATGAATTCATTTTACAAACATGTGTAAACTATAATTTTTATAATTTAGTTAATCTATTTCATTCATTATATTACAAAATATAGGTGATAACTATTATGTTGAATAAAATAATATTAACATTATATCATTTTCTAGTAAGTCTCGACCTTTAATTTAACAATAGTCATCAAAGGGACTCGATGTTGTGTGCAATGTGAGATAAACTTGGTTTTGTGTGTGATGCAAGATAAACTATGTATTTCTTGTAACACATTATATTAATGAATTTAAATTAATTTGAAATAATATATTTCATAAAATATGTGGATGTTACATTCCACCCCCCTTAAAATGAATTTTTTTCCTCAAAATTCGTCTTAGTTATCAAAGGATTAAAATTTTTAGAATTCCTTTATTAAAACTCACATCGTAAAAAGAGTTAATAAAACATCCTCATAAAAAGGGAAGGTGTAAAACTTAAAGATCACTGAAAGGTATGCATAACTAGTATTCAACATAGGGAGAACATAGGTGAAAAATTAAAATATTGATTTGGAATGAAAAACTAAATCACATTGACTAATAGAGAGTTATAGAGAACATGGTAAAGAGGAATTCAATGACAACAAAACTAAAATCCAAATAGGTGAAACAGAAGGATATTGATTTCAACTAAATAGATGGTAATAGGGTAACATTTTATTTAAAGATCCTTTTACCAAAGTTAAATAATTATATTACCATCTAGTCTAAGAGGAAATATACTTACTTGATCAATATAATTTCATCCTCTAATCAATTTCCACAAAAATTTCATCTTTTTCTCTAAACTATATGAGTATTTAAGATGAAGTTTTAATTCCTCAAGTACTAAAGTCAACTTTTAAAGTCCACGTATCCATAAAAGGGATAGTCAAGATATTTCAATTATCCTTAGACATTAACCAAAGAGAAAATTGTTGGCACATCGTAAGATAATTCCCAAAATAAGTAAACCATCAAATGATCCAATAATCTTTAAAATTAAATAGTAATACCCAAAGTTCTAACTAAATTATTCCATAAGTAACTATCTATAAAATCCTTCAAACATTTCTTGAATAAGTTAAAAAACCAAATATTAGAAGGATTTAATCATATATTCTTACAAGATAAATAAAACATTATTCCTAAAATACCACATGTTTTCCAAATGAAGTTAATATTTACCTAGGAAAAAATATTCGTACTAACCTGGAAATCATGTAGGACAGTGGTAGGTAATGAAACCCTTATCATCCTCTGGTCATGGGTTCAAACCCCACCGCCTTTCTGGATTCAAAAGGTTGTTACCGAGACTACGAGTTGTAATTTCTTTCTTTAAACATGAAAACTAATTCCTCCCTAAAAACTCTTCATTTTGATCCAAGGGGTTAAGAATACCTCATCCAAAAAAAACGTCTCCAAAAATCAGTTTAAGATCTCATCGCTTAATACCTCAATAGGGTGTCCAAAGTTTTAACTTATTATTTTCCTTAAGATTATTATCAATGGGGTATCTAATATCCAAAGTTATCTAAACTGAACTTTGATACCTACTATAATATCTCAGAACTCACACTCCCAGATCCTGTGATAAAATTCACAACTTTATATTCTTGTCTTTGATTCTAATAATTGTGACCCAAAGTTTTCATCTACACCTTACAAAATCAAAAGAAAAACATGGATCACTTACTTATTGGAGGTCCTTTTAGGTTTATAATTTTAGATAATTAGGAAAAACTCCTACATAAATAATTAATATCAACTTGTACTCATAAACAACTGGTTCATGAAGTTGAACATCTTCTCTTGTTATACCCAAATTTTCTTATTTCACATTAGGTCATCGACATCATCCTTGAGAATTCCTTTATAAACATAAATCATTCAACATAATTCTTCAAAACCTGGGGAAAAAGGAAACATAAGAAGGGTGAGCTCAAACGCTCACTAAGGATAAACATAAATATTAACAATTAAATTTCATCAATGATAAAAAAGTGAATAATTTTAGGATTACATAATTAAAGTGCATGAGTGAATCATAAAATAACTCATACCCATCAATACCTAGACCATAAAATTTAAAAATATGGAAAAGGAAAGAGTCATCAAAATTAATAATCACAAGCCATGTGATATCAATCTCAATGATTAGAAACATTATAAACATATAGAAATCATAAAGAAACACATGAAGGAATATTAGGACATCATTATACTTTTCACACTTATAAATGGAGTACCCATATCTTCAACTTCCATACATGTCACTCTTAGAAATGGAATATCCATACAACCAACTTCCATACCCAATGCATTGGATGGCTATCATGGTTCCGCCCATCCTTGATCTATCATGGAACCAACAATCATTGGTTTATCACATAACCACCCATAAAATTTCCAAGTACCATTTAAAATCATCACACATAAAAAAATATATAAACTCATTAGAGAAACCAATAACCCCTTGAATAACTCATGGAAAAGAAACAGGTTCTATAACAATATCTTTGAAAAATGAATAACCCATGGAAAGTAAATGGGTTCCATAACAATCTCTTTGAAACATGAATAACTCATGGAAAGGAAATGTGTTCCATAATAACCTCTTTAAAACATGATTAACCCATGGAAAGGAAATGGGTTAAATAATAATCTCTTTGAAACATGAATAACCAATGTAAATAAATAGGTTAAATAAAAATATCTGTGAAACGTGATTAACCCATAGAAAAGAAATGGGTTAAATAAAAATCTCTTATAAATATTAGTAACCCATGAAAATAAATGGGTTAAATATTTGAAACATGAAAAAAAATGGAAAGAAACAGGTTAAATAACAATATTTTTGATACATGATTAACCCATAGAAAGTAAATGGGTTAGATAACAATATCTTTGAAACATGATTAACCCATAAAAAGAAATGGTTTAAAACAATATCTTTGAAACATGATTAACCCATGGAAAAGAAATGGGTTAAATAAAAGTCCCTTTGAAACAAACATAATTCATCCAACGAATGAATGGGTATGGTATCAATACAAAATATCCTAAATAGAGGATAATTAACAACAATGTTTATTTACATTGATGAATGTAAATACCATTAAAATATCATTAAAACATTCTTGAGGAAAATAACCTCTAAACATTCCAAAGCATCGCATACCACTTTGAAACATTTGAACCATTAACCCCATGAATGGAATACCAATAAATGAATCTTATAATATCATGAGAATAAATATATTCATTATTTATCATGTCAAAGTACAAGTATATACACCACATAAAGGAATATAGGTGTAAAACATAACAAACATCACAAGGAAGGAAAATTGTGACAAAAATCCATTACCACATTGGTAACTTTAAAAATGTGAACCTCATGAAAGAATAAAAATTAAATGAAACATTTAAATACCATGAAGGTAAAATAATTCATGATATAATATATCAAACTGGTAGTAGATACAGTACACAAAAGAAATAAGTGGTGATTGTGAAATATGCCTCACAAAAAGTAAAAGTGAGACAAGAATCCCTTACTACTTGAGTAATATTTGAATCATGAGATATGTGAAAGAATAACATCAATTAAAACTTTTAATATCATTAAATAAATGAAATTCATGATATAAAAATTCATAGGGTATTAGATACATCATATAAAAGTATCTAGGTGCATAATAACAATTAAGTCTCAATATAAATTGAGATGAAACCCCTTAAAATTATGGTAACATCTGAATTAGAAACCCCAAAGTAATAATCATAAAATGAAACATTTAAATATAATGAATATAAAATAATTAATTATATAATATATCAAAAGGGTCATTATATACACCACACAAATGAAATAAGTTCTGATTATGACATATGTCTCACGAAAGTAAAAGCAAGACAATAATCCCTTATTACTTTAGTAACATTTGAATCATGAGATAAATGAAAGAATAAAATCAATTTAAACTTTTAATATTATGAAAAAATTAAATTAATGATATAAAAATTCACAGGGCAGTATATACACTATATAAAAGTGACTAGGTGAAAAATAATAATTAAGTCTTAATGGAATGTTAATTGAGATGAAACCCCTTACAACTATAGTAACATCTGAATCAGAAAACCCAAAGTAATAATCATTAAATGAAACATTTAAATATAATTAATATAAACTAACTAATGATATAACAAACTAAGAAAGAAATAATCAACTCAAGTACCAAAAACCTCCCTCACTACCCCGGTATCCCTCTCTTGTAAGGAAAAGATTCCCAGCAAATGGCTTTACTTCACCCACTAGAAATTAAAGCTATCATCTATCTATGAAAGAAGTAAAAGCCTAAGTGGACAATGTGATAAAGGCAAACTGAAATATAACTAAACTATAAACACAACTGGCTCTTTATGAATCTACAAGTCACCACCCAGATAAATAATCCCAACGCCCTATGGGTGAGCAAAAAGTCTAAGATGAAACCTGAAATTGAAGAATGATAGAGATATAAGCATGATAAATAAGGTAAATAGGGATTCCAAAATAGAAAAACATACCCTATTCCTTATATTTAAAATAGAAAACCATTTCATTATAGTTTGAAATACAATAATAAAAATAATGTAGTCCTTTCCTTTCAAAAAAATTAATGAGCCAATACCTAGAAAAACCATTTCCCTTTTTATTTTAAAAACCATTTCCAAAAAATTATAGATTTTCCAAATACCCATTCATAAGAAGAAACATGAAATGAAAGAATCTTTTCAATGGAAAATAAAGTATTATAAATCACATCACAAGGGGATAAAAAATAGAAGAAAGTAGAACATGTATAAATAGGTTCTAAAGCAATACTTTCCAGTTAGAGCATTACAATTGAAATAATTTTATAGAAACAGATCAAAGATAGAGAAAATAAAGTTCAAGTAAAATAGTAATCATGGGAAATTCCTAGACATCAAGTGAAGAGACCCTATACTTACACAATTTAGAACAATATTTTGGCCTATTGATGTGATCCATAGTCTATAACCAACCCAGCAACTCCCAACTAACCTCACCGGTGGCACATCCCACCATGGTCTTTCCCTACCAGGGGGATCTAGTCTGTCTAATCAGGAAAATATAACAACCATCTCTTGGATCCCATTAATACACCTAGTATACCATAGAAATATAAAAAATTGGTATGTGAGGATTCCATCGCTTAAAACATCACAATATAGAATGACCATGCCTCATAATTTGAAAACAAACCTTTATCATTTGAAAAAACATTTTCAAAAAAAATCATTTCAATTTCCAAAGTCACCCTTTAACCTTATACACATATGCACACACGCACACACACATATATATACCATTTTTTCCAATCTACATATTTATACACCTTTCATGAGTATGTGAAAATATGATATATATATATATATACATATGTGTTTACATGTATAAGTCATATTTAAAAATAATGAAGGATTTAGAAACCATTTTTTATGATATTTAGAAATCAAATGTGAAATTATGACTTTATGGAAGGGCTAAAACATATTCGATATTTTTGGATTATATAAATAAAATAATTTGGATGATAAATAAAGCTCTTTGTATGATTAACCTGTCAAAACAGATTTTAGAAACATGTTTCATTTTAGGAAACTCACGATCAAAGCATAATAAAACATGGAGAAAGTAAAAGAAGTCAATTTCATCCATCCCAAACATTTTCTATAAATTTTTAACTCATAATATAATGAAAACACCCAATAAACCCATCAATAAATTACATTTTTCAATTTAAAGGTTCAAAAATAGGGTAACCTGCCTCAAATTGAAGAGAAACTCACTACCTTTGGTGCATGAGACCCAATATTGTCTCAATCAAGTTTGAAGAACCCTTTCAGATGAAAGAAAAGCATACACATAAAAAAACTAAAAAAATAAGACCATGAGCATACCCTAAGGTTCGGTCAACCTCATGCCACAGTGAGGGGTAGAAGAATAAGGAAGAAGAAGGTGATAGAAAAGAAGAGATACTCACCTTAGATGATTCAAGAAAGAATTGGAAGAAAAATTGGCCAAAATGGAGGGAGAGGACAAAGGTTGCACAACTGGGAGACCCTACTGGGTAGTTTTGAGCATAAGTGTGAGGGTTAGAGTAAGAACACATTTATTTGTTTTTAATTCATTAATATCATTATATTAATTTTCAAAAAATTACCCCAGGATGTTGCGCACGGTTGGGCCGCACGGTTGACCAAACTGTGCGCTAACCATGCACCTCTACTAGAGGGTCTAGATAGCCTACATGGGTAGGGTGCATGGTTAGGGATAATCTGTGTCGACTGCATCGTTAGCGCTGTAAAAATTATATATTCACTCAAATGGGTTTTGCACAATTTCTACTAACCATGTGTCAACCATGCGCAAAGGCAGAAAATAACAAAAAATTAAAATTAAAAACCAATCTTACTTGAAATTTAAAACTAATGAAAAATATAATAAAATAATTAAAAATAATTAATAAATTAAGTTTTGGATGTGACAAGTCCATGTGAAGTATCATTACATTAAATGAGAATTTTTTTTAAAGTAATACTTGGAGGAGTTCTACATATATGCAATCAATGTATTTGCACTACTTGATCTCATCCACACTTAAGCACCTGATGATTCTCCTTATCCTGTCACTTTATGTTACTTATCCTAAGTTAAATTTTATAATTAAAAATTTTCAAATCATATCTTAGGTGCACATTATGTACAATGTAACATTTTATGTGTGTGGGGAGGGAAACTTGTATTTGTGTGTTTTTTGAAATAAAAAAATAAAAAAACAAAAAAATAGAAAACAAAATACATGTCTGTTTTGAAAGTTAATTTGATATTTTTTTGTGTTTTAATAAATGGATTTTATGAATTGACAATGTTTTCCGTTTAAAGTGCGCTAACATGAATTCAGCATTGTTTTTAATATTATAGCTTGATTTTATTAAAAAATGAATTTAATTTGATGGATTATTCTTGGTGTGAAAAAAATATAACTAAAAAATGAAAACCATGGAGTTATTGAAAATTGTTTGAGTGGTTTAAAACTTTATATTTTTTAGTGTAAAACATTCACCACCTCAATAGAATGAATTCCTTGATACAATTCACACATGCTCATGACTAATAAATCACTTAACAAATTAGTTAAGCCCATTGTAAATTAAGACAAGATAACTCATAGAATATTTCATATTACTTAGAACTTAATCCTGAGGGACCCATCCAAAATGTGTAGAGAACAGGTATGGTACCTTGAGGCCCTTAGTGATATGGGTGTTTTCATATTTAGACTTGTGACATGGGAAATAAGGATTATCACATGTAAGTGACCATTGAACAACTGAATCTTAATATAAAAAAGAGTGCATGACACACACACACTTTTAACAAATAAAATGACAGTGGAATTAATACAGACAGGGTGAAAAGAAAAATAATACTATGAATTTTTGGTCAAAATCTCTATACCCATTCACATGGGCTAACACTTATGATGGCTTAGAGGCGATGTGCTATAAAAAATACATTGAAGTGTTTTTTGGGTTAATTTTATTGAAAATACTAAAGGTTGAAATTCTAAATAAGCTTAAAAATCATGAAAAAGGTCTAGGGACTTTTGGAAGCAGTTGGAGTTCTGTAATTAAGATAGAAGTCATGTCGTGAAGGGTGATTCGATTAGAAATTTGGTAGTTCCCTTATGTGTATGATGTTTATTGGAGAGATGAATAAAATGAATAAGATATTTTCATTTTCCAAATTCAAAGATAAGTATAGGTTACTCCATGAAAGATGTGGACACGCCATGATAAATGCATAATATGTTTACTCTTAAAATAAATAGAATGAATAATATGTTTTATTGATATAAGGATAATGAATAAGATGTTATAGTTTACAGATTTGAGGAGAAGTTTTCGCACTGTGAAGGATTGAGTCTCACTGCAACTAGTTTCAGGAAGATTCCATTAATTCTATCCAGGTGAGGCTCACTCCATGAGTAGAAGGATGTGAAAAGGATTTGAGGCAGATTTCGATAATTCTATCTAGGTAAGGCTCACACCATGAAGCATAAGGTCACCCCATGATTGGACTTGGAGAAACTTTCAATGTTTCTATCTAGGATACCTTGATAGTATCACACCGCAAAGAAGAAGTGTCTCGCCATGGAACGGGATTTGGGTGGATTTCAGTGATTTTTTCTAGAAGGAGCTTCGTAGCATGAAGCAGAGGGTCATGTCACAGCCAGTTTGAGAATTAGAATGGATTGAGAAACCCACACTGTAATTTTAGAGGAATTAAAAATGAGATATTAAGTTAATTTGGTGGATATGGTTTTTTATTGACATCATGTCATGAAGGTGTTGGTCGCATTGTGAACTATTAATTTCCAGATTTTGTGGATTGATTTACACAACATGAAAATTAGGGAGTTGAATTATCCTATTTAAAATAATTTTCATAAAAAGGGTATACACCAATTTTTATAAAAATAAAGATATACATCTTCTTAAAGTAAGGGGGATGTATTTCTTGAAATGGAAAGAATATATTATATCATAGAAGATAATAGAAATAGATAGGAGAGAAGAAGTTATAGAAAAATGTGTTATAAAATAGAGAGAAGAAGAACCAAGCGTTGTAAAGAGTCATAAAGGAAGAGTTTCAAGAGATCATCATCTCACTAGAAGTAGTGTGAAGTTGTTCGAGTGGAATAAGGTAAAGCAAAGTTGTACACCATTGTAGGTGTAATCATATTTTCTAGTTTTTGAAAGTAAAAATAGAGGACTCGAAGGAGAAGTGAGTTCCCTAAGTTATTGAGAGAAATCATCTTTCTAACTTTGTGTGGGTTGAAACTGGAAGTTCAATGTGCCCACTTTGAATTATAAAAGTAGTGCACTTAGTATTTCATTACATCGACACATTATAATTATATACTCCTTAGATTATCTCATTTTGTGTAAACAAAGTAAAACTATGGTGGTCCGTATCCTTTTTTCATTATCAATACATAATAAGTGAGAGAGAGATATATTATTCCTTGTAGTAGTGAAACAATATCCTTGGTGAGGGTTGAAAGAAAAAACAACAAACCTTGATCCCCCCTCAAGGTATTTACCTTTCTTAGGACCAACAAGTGGTATCAAAGATAAATGTTCATGAAGCAGTTCTCTCTCTTTGAAGCCATGATGATTTTCATCATCCACAAGGGGATTATTGTAACGTCCCCGGCCCGACTCACCATCAGACTAGTGGCCGGACCGGTTGCCACATGGCCTCAAGCGCGTCTCCCCGTACGCCGGAGGCTACAGACTAGCAGTGAGGGTCTCGGGAGGTGATAGTGGGGAGACTATACCCTCTTATCAAAGTTGAACAGCGGTATATCAGAGTAAATAACATTCAATAGCGAAAGCAGTAATAGATAAACAATGAACAAACAGCAGCGGAAGACAAATAGTGATCCTTTTTATAAAAGGTGGCCAAATCCAGTTTACACGATACATGGATGTTGAATGGTACAATGTGAAAACAGGAAACAATACAGCATGCTTACAATACAATGTAAAAGAATAAAGAGAAGCCAGCAAGGCCCGATGGGCGTTCTCCTGAGCATCCCGAGTTCCTGCTCGATCCTTTGCTCCTATCCACAGGTACAAGCAACACAGCAACCAACCTAGGTCCTGGAAACAAGAAAGTTCTACACGGGTACCCCAGTGCAATGGCGGCCCGAGTAGGGTGTGAGATATAAATCTCCGTAGGCCGGAACCACTGGTGTCTAACCCAATCCAGACAGTGTGAATTAATTAAACAGTAAAAATATATAAAAAGGTTCAATAAGCCAGACAGCATAGATAAACAACACCCGTCCAGATTCCCTAGGGACATCCAACGGCTATACCAGCTTCGGCTCGTTGCCGATAATGTAACCTGATCAAGTCACCATATATATATATATTATGAAATATAAATTCATTTATATCATAGATGTCATGGGGTAATAATTCCTCCCACCCATTAATCGGATTAGCGGGCACGAGGTAAGAATGACTCTCATCCCTATAAGTCAACTGGAAAGGGGGTAGAAATGCCTCCCTTCCATACATGTATCGAGATTAGTGGGCATGAGGTAAGAATGCCTCTCATCCCTAATAAACTGGCAAGGGGAAAGAATGCCTCCCTTCCATACATGTACTGTCACACTGGCCTGGGGTATAACTGCCTCCCATCCAACCACGTAAATCGTCAACAGAAGTCAACTGGAAAGGTGTAATAATGCCTCCCTTACAGACACGTAATCATCAACAGAAGTCAACTGTAAAGGGGTAAGAATTCCTACCTTACAGACACGTATTTATCACTAGGTGGCCTTAGCATGTGCTCACATTTATTATACTTCATTATGTGGCATCAGCATGTGTGCACTCACAAAACAATAAAGTATATAGTATACTGCTCATGGAATTACCTCATAATCTATAAGGCCCCGGCCTTAAACCTTACTTAATATTGAATTAATGATAATTCACGTCGAGGATCTTTTCAGGTTTAGAGTTTTAGAGAATTAGAACATAACTATTACATCTCAAAAGATTACAAAGTAGTCACTTCTACTTAGTTTCCATAAAAAAACTCTTAAAAAGAAACGTGTCTAGTTCCATGTTTTATATAGCATGACATTCCCTTGATCCCATCCTTGACCTTATTCCAAATTAAGTCCTGTGAAAAACATTTCAAAAAAAACTTGGGGTGAGCATAAAAAGCTCAGTAAGGGATATAGAAAGAATGAAAACTGTTAGTTTTTCAAACATCAAATAAACCATATATACTCTATCAAAGTAATACATTCACCTTCATGAAGTAGTAAAAGCTCTTCACTAAATAAAGTATCATTACTTACCTTTTTGTAACCAAAGGATTACCATAAAATCCATAAAAATAACACATAACATATATAAAGGTAACTTGGGACATAAACATACTTAAGTGGATAACCATACGGTCGACTTCCCACACATATCACTTAATGGAATAGCCATACGGCCAATTTCCATACATACTTAATGGAATAGCCATACGACCGACTTCCATACCCAATGCATTGGAGGTTATAACGTAACCACCCGTCCTGGTATTCACGGCACCACCCGTCATATGGTTTATAACGTAACCACCCGTTAAAATGTCCAAGTACCAGTATAAAATCATAAAACATAAAACCAATATAAAGGAATGATAACATTTCCACATTTCAATCACAATATATCATAAATATATTGACATAATAGAATCTTTTTTCAAAACCATTTTCAATACCAAAATACATAAAAGAGTATATGGTATTTATTTTATTCTAAAAACATTACGGCTTGTTGAGAAATCCAAAGACCAAATAATACTCGCGGCGGCGGAAAAGGTCGTTGTCACCGCGTACGTTAAAAGAAACATTCCTTTTTGTCATTTTGTAAAACGCTTCGTAGAAAAAGATTCCTTTTGTATAAAAGTAAAAGTCAAAGGGGTTTATACACCGTATAAAAGAAAGTTGTGTATAAAACGAAATATGCCTCAATGAAAGGAGATTGAGACGAAGTCCCTTACCTCGTATCCGACTTGACTCGATCGTTCTTTAACGTCCTGAATAATAAACTTGAGTTAATTTATACTTGATTAAGAACCTTTTTAAAGTTCATTATTCCTTTTATATCACTTATTTCCATGTTATAAACATTATGTAACCATTTAAGTTAATAATGTTTGTTTTTTCAATATTTGGTTCTTAAGTCGAAAGTTGACTTCTTACAATTACATGTTGTTCGTGTCGTCAAAATTTCTTTATATCCAGAATGAAATTCCTGATTTGGATATCATATATATCATATATATCCAGAATATACATGTATTTATAATATTACATAATCATTTAGAGGTAATAAATGAAATGCACCGTTCATGGAGACAGTAAGTCGTACGTATGCATGAACGCTACTTTCATTTCTTTGTTATATTAATGGAATTAAAACTAAATAAGAGGTATGTATATATTAATTCCAGAATTATATTCATCATTTAGATATATCATTAATTATATATATCCATTATATACATGTACTTTTAATAGTACATTACATTTAGGGATAAGAAATGAAATGCACCGTTCATGGAGACGGTAAGCCGTACGTACGCATGAACGCTACTTTCATTTCTATCTCATACATTAATGGAAAGAAATAATAATGATATAGAGGTATATTATAATTCCAGTATAACATCATACATAATAACTTTAAATCCATCCTTTACACGTCCCACATATGGCATTAACGAATCACATCACTTTGAGGGGGCGGTAGTCCGCACTTCCTTAAATGAAGATATCGTGTTTACCCATAATGGAAACCATAAAGGTATGCCCGAAATGAAAAATACAGAAGCTTAAAGAAAAAAATAAACATATTATATATCATATATAAAAATAGTGACATCATAATGTCCACCTTTGAAGGTGTTAAATGAGTATTGAACAATCATCGTTTCGGGAGGCAGAATTTCGCCATCCACGGAAACCGTATGTTCTTTAACAATTTGATGTAGTTGTGTGAGAGTGTAGCTCAAATAAATCTTATAACAACATCCTAGTATATTTAAGATACTTTTTTTGTTACAAAAGAAGTAAATAAAAAGAGTTTAGGGGGTTGGAGAAGCAAAATAAAACAAATGAACATGAGAGAATGAATTACCTTTAAAAGTGTAACTCCTTTTGATTTGAGCCTAAAGGCTTCCTTTTAAAGGATTCTGCCCAAAGGGAATCCTATAGGATGAGGAGAGGGATGTGGAGAGAGTAAATGGGTAGGGGTTTGCCGAACCAAAGTCTTGAAAAGTGTGTGAAATGAGGTAGAGGTGGGGGCCTTTTATAAGAGGAGAGGAGGGGCACTTTTGGAAAGTAAAGAAATATTACTTTATTGGAAAATGTGTTTCAGTTTTAAAAGGTCCCACATTGATATAATTCGTGGATACGGTGATAAGGGTTCGAAATACACTCATCCAATTGGTTTTGGACATTTGTAGTTCATAGATTTCACATTATCTTTCCATTTTATTTAAATCGTCAAATAATGATGTCATCGTTGCATCATTATTATGTCATACATAATTTAATTTATTTAATGTCTAAAAATTATAAAAAAACTACGATGATGTAGGAAATCTTTTTATCTTTCCAATGACTATTTATAATCAAAAATCTGATCTTTATAAACCCATTTAAAAATTGTTTTCGTAAAACATATTATGTTTGTGTCATTTTTACTTTTACATTAAATAAAAAGTTATTTATGTCATTTCCCAACCAAAGTGTCTCCATGGGGTCCCCAAGTTGACTCATTGATTGTCTTGGTCGGCCATGACACAACCAATGAGGGTAGGACATGTTTCAAGCTCATCTTATTTTATTAAAGCATTATTTTTACCTTAAACTACACTAATTACCACTAATCGTGATTAAGAACTTAATAAGTTACTATTCACCAAAAAATTATTATAATCTCATTGAACCACATTTTACTTCTTAATGACAACCATGTATGTCGGATTTTTGAAATTCAAAACACAATGATGGCAAAATTTCATTTAAACGGAAAAATCAATTTTTATAAGTACCACTTAGTGGTTTCACTATTCATCAAAAATTGAAGTTTTTCAGAAAATTACCAAAAATTCACCCGAAGCTATATTTGATATTCCGAATTCAAAAATAAAGTATATTTTACAAAATTCAATACATATAAGTCACATTAATTAATTTAATAATTAATTCCCGCTGTCAAAGCAAATAGCGTGTTTTTATGAAACAATAAGTATCAAAAGATTGACACTAGTTTAAGTCCGATTTCAAAGTGAAATTAATTCCAACGACCACTATTGGATTTAATGGTAAAAATATTTTCTAATTTCACTTTAAAACCAATTCAAAAGATAATCTAATCATATAAATAAATTAGATTAAAAATAGGTTTTGAATTAAAATACAACATTTTACACTATTCATTAAAAAATGAACTTTATCGGAAAGGTACCAAAAATTTGCACAAAGTAAATTTTGATGTCCTGATTCTAAGGAAGAGTTATATTTGGTCCAATAGAATTTATAAGATCGATAAAAACTATATTTAATGACGTTTCTACGTCAAAAGGTGATAAGTGGACCTTTCGTGAAAATTAGGGTATAAATGCCTAAAATTGAACTCTTTCCGTATTTTAAGCCTTTATCTTTTATTGGGTAAATGTAAAAACATTTAAAAACATATATAATCATATTTTAGTTATTTCTATCCATTCCCGCCAGTACAAAGGCTACTCGTTAACTAACATTTAAAATAATATTATTTTATTACTTGTGTGCAACGTATGTTTTCAAAGAAACTCATCGTTGCGTACCGAGTACGCTATCGAACGTAGAAACCCCTTTTAATTAAAATTAATATTTAATTCATAAATATTAATAAATATGAAAATTCTTTATTCTTTATTTACCTGGGATGTTACATCCTTCCCCCCATTTTGGGAATTGCATCCTCGCAATTTTATTCACTTATCAAAATAAGTGGGGGTATTTATCCCTCATAGCATTTTCAGATTCCCACGTTGCCTCTTCAATCACATGGTTTTTCCACAAAACCTTTACCTGATGAATAACCTTATTCCGTAACACCTGCTCCCTGTGGTCAAGAATCTGGACCGGTTGTTCCTCATAAGATAGGTTCTCTTCCAGCTGAACTACCTCTGGACTCAAAACATGAGATGGATCTGGCATATACTTTCTCAACATTGAAACATGAAAAACATTGTGTACCTGAGATAAACTCGGAGGTAAAGCCACCCGGTATGCAACTGATCCAACTCTCTCCAGAATTTCATATGGTCCAATAAACCTTGGACTCAGCTTTCCTTTCTTACCAAATCTCATCACACTTTTCCAAGGAGAAACTTTGAGAAAAACATGATCACCTACCTCGAAAGATAGATCCTTCCTCCGGTTATCCGCATAACTCTTCTGCCTGCTCTGAGCTGTTTTTATGTGCTTCTGAATCAACTGAACTTTTTCTGCCATCTCTTCTACCAATTCTGGTCCCATCAGCTTCCTTTCACCCACTTCATTCCAAAATGCTGGAGTTCGACACCGCTTCCCATATAATGCCTCAAATGATGACATCTGTATACTGGAATGAAAACTGTTATTATAAGAAAACTCAACCAAAGAAAGATGGTGGTCCCAACTTCCCTGATAATCCATAGAACAAGCTCGTAGCATATCCTCCAAGGTCTGAATTGTTCGTTCTGACTGCCCATCTGATTGAGGATGAAAAGCTGTACTAAAATTGAATTCCATACCCAACGACTTCTGAAGGCCTTTCCAAAAGTTAGATGTGAACCTGAGATCACGATCAGATACAATGGAGAGAGGAACTCCATTTAACCTGACTATCTCTTTAATATACAAACGGGAAAGTTGATCTAGAGGGAAAGTATCTCGTATAGAAAGGAAATGAGCAGATTTGGTCAAGCGATCAACAATAACCCAGATTGCATTATTACCTCGAGATGTCCTCGGTAATACCACAACAAAGTCCATGGATATGTTTTCCCATTTCCACTCTGGCACTGGTAAAGGCTGAAGCATCCCTTTCGGTAACTGCCGCTCTGCTTTAACCTGTTGACATGTCAAACACTTCACAGTAAAATCAGCAATGTCTCTTTTCATTCCATCCCACTAGTAATACTCCCACAGATCTCTGTACATCTTAGTACTGCCAGGATGAACTGAAAACGGGGAACTATGAGCCTCACATAACAACTCATTCTTCAACTGTGAATCACAAGGCACACATAACCTCTTCCCAAACCCCAAAACACAAACACAAACTTATCCAAGAACTCATGGAAAATTTTATTCATAAGGTCCATGAATACAGCAGGTGCATTGGTTAACCCAAATGGCATAACTACAAATTCATAATGGCCATATCTAGTACGGAACGCAGTCTTCAGAACGTCTGCTTATTTTACTTTCAACTGATGGTACCCCGACCTCAAGTCAATCTTCAAAAAATACTGAGCTCCCTGGAGCTGATACCACTTCATTCGATGGCCCAACATCTGCTGAAGTTGTTGCAAAGGATTTCACCACCCCTTTCTGCTTGTAGTCTGGCTGCATTCCCCCAGTTGAGTTCTTCGTTGGACACTCGTTTGCATAATGACCCATTTCATTACACTTAAAACATCTTACCATTGGCTTTTCATTTCCTGCTTGATCATCTTCCTTACAGTTATGAGCAATATGACCAGACTTACCACACCGAAAGCACTTACCAGACTTGGATAAACATTCTCCAGGATGCATTTTACCACACTTCTCAAAGGATGGATATTTGGTTTTCTTACCTCCTTGCTTCTTTGATGAATTCTTCCCCTTTGCCTGCCAACTAGACCTCTTTTTCTATTGTCTGTCATAGAACACTTGATCATCGGCAAACTCCATTTCCACCTTCTCCGCACATCGAACAAGTTTTTCATAACTTTTGAACTCACGAGAAGCTAAAGCCCTTCGATACTTTGGCTTTAACCCTGAGTAAAAACGGTTTATTTTACTATCAAGATCTCGTATGAAGTTTGGAGGATACCTTGCCAATCGAGTGAACTTTTCTTCATAATCATCCACTGAATCATCCTCCTGCCTTAATTCTAGGAATTGTTTTTCCATCCTAAGACGAACCACCTTAGGAAAATATTTCTCAAGAAACATACCATTGAATTCGTCCCAGTGAAGATCCTCAATCTCATCACTATCCCTTATATTTTTCACCATCGACCACCACTGATCAGCTTCACCTTCAAAACGGTAAATAGCAAGACTAACCTTTTGATGTTCTGAACACCCCATGACATCAAAAATCTTCTCCAGTGCTTTAATCCACCCTTCAGCTTGCACAGGTTCCGATGATCCTCTGAATGATGGGGGATGTTGCCTCATGAAATGTTCCACCACTGACATGTTCCTCTGCGGTTGATCTGGCTGATCTCGTGCATGGATACCACCACCATTTATAGCCTGAGTCAACTGTTCCATCACTGCAACAAACTGTTCAGTTCCGATTCCGACCATCTCAGGTTGCTGATTTGGAAGGTTATCTTCCTCCTGATGTCGTCCCAACATAGCTTCTTTGTTTCCTCTGCGGAAAACCATTCTGAACACAGAAATATCTTAGGCGAAGCAACATGGTAATCCATAAATGCTATATCATTTCAATAATATTATAATTTAACACTTTTCTAACTCCTAAAGTTGTCTAAACCGACCTCTGATACTAACTATAAGGCCCCGGCCTTAAAACTTACTTAATATTCAATTAAATGAATAATTCATGTCGAGGATCTTTTCAGGTTTAGAGTTTTAGAGAATTAGAACATAACTATTACATCTCAAAAGATTACAAAGTAGTCACTTCTACTAAGTTTCCATAAAAAAACTCTTAAAAAGAAACGTGTCTAGTTCCATGTTTTATATAGCATGAAATTCCCTTGATCCCATCCTTGACCTTATTCCACATTATGTCCTGTGAAAAACATTTCAAAAAAAACTTGGGGTGAGCATAAAAAGCTCAGTAAGGGATATAGAAAGAATGAAAACTGTTAGTTTTTCAAACATCAAATAAACCATATATACTCTATCAAAGTAATACCTTCACCTTCATGAAGTAGTAAAAACTCTTCACTGAATAAAGTATCATTACTTACCTTTTTGTAACCAAAGGATTACCATAAAATCCATAAAAAGAACACATAACATATATAAAGGTAACTTGGGACATAAACATACTTAAGTGGGATAACCATACGGTCGACTTCCACACATATCACTTAATGGAATAGCCATACGGCCAATTTCCATACATACTTAATGGAATAGCCATACGGCCGACTTCCATACCCAATTCATTGGAGGTTATAACGTAACCACCCGTCCTGGTATTCACGGCACCACCCGTCATATGGTTTATAACGTAACCACCCGTTAAAATTTCCAAGTACCAGTATAAAATCATAAAACATAAAACCAATATAAAGGAATGATAACATTTCCACATTTTAATCAAAATATATCATAAATATATTGACATAATAGAATCTTTTTTCAAAACCATTTTCAATACCAAAATACATAAAAGAGTATATGGTATTTATTTTATTCTAAAAACATTATGGCTTGTTGAGAAATCCAAAGACCAAATAATACTCGCGGCGGCGGAAAAGGTCGTTGTCGCCGCGTACGTTAAAAGAAACATTCCTTTTTGTCGTTTTGTAAAACGCTTCATAGAAAAAGATTCCTTTTTTATAAAAGTAAAAGTCAAAGGGGTTTATACACCGTATAAAAGAAAGTTGTGTATAAAACGAAATATGCCTCAATGAAAGGAGATTGAGACGAAGTCCCTTACCTCGTATCCGACTTGACTCGATCGTTCTTTAACGTCCTGAATAATAAACTTGAGTTAATTTATACTTGATTAAGAACCTTTTTAAAGTTTATTATTCCTTTTATATCACTTATTTCCATGTTATAAACATTATGTAACCATTTAAGTTAATAATGTTTGTTTTGTCAATATTTGGTTCTTAAGTCGAAAGTTGACTTCTTACAATTACATGTTGTTCGTGTGGTCAAAAGTTCTTTATATCCAGAATGAAATTACTGATTTGGATATCATATATATCATATATATCCAGAATATACATGTATTTATAATATTACATAATCATTTAGAGGTAAGAAATGAAATGCACCGTTCATGGAGACGGTAAGCCGTACGTATGCATGAACGCTACTTTCATTTCTTTGTCATATTAATGGAATTAAAACTAAATAAGAGGTATGTATATATTAATTCCAGAATTATATTCATCATTTAGATATATCATTAATTATATATATCCATTATATACATGTACTTTTAATAGTACATTACATTTAGGGATAAGAAATGAAATGCACCGTTCATGGAGACGGTAAGTCGTACGTACGCATGAACGCTACTTTCATTTCTATCTCATACATTAATGGAAAGAAATAATAATGATATAGAGGTATATTATAATTCCAGTATAACATCATATATAATAACTTTAAATCCATCCTTTACGCGTCCCACATATGGCATTAACGAATCACATCACTTTGAGGGGGCGGTAGTCCGCACTTCCTTAAATGAAGATATCGTGTTTACCCATAATGGAAACCATAAAGGTATGCCCGAAATGAAAAACACAGAAGCTTAAAGAAAAAAATAAACATATTATATATCATATATAAAAATAGTGACATCATAATGGCCACCTTTGAAGGTGTTAAATGAGTATTGAACAATCATCGTTTCGGGAGGCAGAATTTCGCCATCCACGGAAACCGTATGTTCTTTAACCATTTTATGTAGTTGTGTGAGAGTGTAGCTCAAATAAATCTTATAACAACATCCTAGTATATTTAAGATACTGGTGTTGTTACAAAATAAGTAAATAAAAAGAGTTTAGGGGGTTGGAGAAGCAAAATAAAACAAATGAACATGAGAGAATGAATTACCTTTAAAAGTGTAACTCCTTTTGATTTGAGCCTAAAGGCTTCCTTTGAAAGGATTCTGCCCAAAGGGAATCCTCTAGGATGAGGAGAGGGATGTGGAGAGAGTAAATGGGTAGGGGTTGGCCGAACAAAAGGCTTGAAAAGTGTGTTAAATGAGGTAGAGGTGGGGGCCTTTTATAAGAGGAGAGGAGGGGCACTTTTGGAAAGTAAAGAAATATTACTTTATTTGAAAATGTGTTTCAGTTTTAAAAGGTCCCACATTGATATAATTCGTGGATAAGGTTATAAGGGTTTGAAATCCACTCATCCAATTGGTTTTGGACATGTGTAGTTTATAGATTTTACATTATCTTTCCATTTTATTTAAATCGTCAAATAATGATGTCATCGTTGCATCATTATTATGTCATAAATAATTTAATTTATTTAATGTCTAAAAATTATAAAAAAAATACTATTATGTAGGAAATCGTTTTATCTTTCCAATGACTATTTATAATAAAACATCTGATCTTTATAACCCCATGTAAAAATTGTTTTCGTAAAAAATATTGTGTTTGTGTCATTTTTACTTTTACATTAAATAAAAAGTTATTTATGTCATTTCCCAAAAAAAGTGTCTCCATGGGGTCCCCAAGTTGACCCATGGCTTGTCTTGGTCGGCCATGACACAACCAATGAGGGTAGGACATGTTTCAAGCTCATCTTATTTTATTAAAGCATTATTTTTACCTTAAACTACACTAATTACCACTAATCGCGATTAAGAACTTAATAAGTTACTATTCACCAAAAAATTATTATAATCTCATTGAACCACATTTTACTTCATAATGAAAACCATGTATGTCGGATTTTTGAAATTCAAAACACAATGATGGAAAAATTTCATTTAAACGGAAAAATCAATTTTTATAAGTACCACTTAGTGGTTTCACTATTCATCAAAAATTGAAGTTTTTCAGAAAATTACCAAAAATTCACCCGAAGCTATATTTGATATTCCGAATTCAAAAATGAAGTCTATTTTACAAAATTAAATACATATAAGTCACATTAATTATTTTAATAATTAATTCCCGCTGTTAGAGCAAATAGCGTGTTTTTATGAAACAATAAGTATCAAAAGATTGACACTAGTTTAAGTCCGATTTCAAAGTGAAATTAATTCCAACGACCACTATTGTATTTAATGGTAAAAATATTTTCTAATTTCACTTTAAAACCAATTCAAAATATAATCTAATCATATAAATAAATTAGATTAAAAAGAGGTTTTGAATTAAAATACAACATTTTACATTATTCATTAAAAAATGAACTTTATCGGAAAGGTACCAAAAATTTCCACAAAGTAAATTTTGATGTCCTGATTCTAAAGAAGAGTTATATTTGGTCCAATAGAATTTATAAGATCTATCAAAACTATACTTAATGACGGTTCTCTGTCAAAAGGTGATAAGTGGACCTTTCGTGAAAATTAGGGTATAAATGCCTAAAATTGAACTCTTTCCGTATTTTAAGCCTTTAACTTTTATTGGGTAAATGTAAAAAATTTAAAAACATATATAATCATATTTTAGTTATTTCTATCCATTCCCGCCAGTACAACGACTACTCGTTAACTAACATTTAAAATAATATTATTTTATTACTTGTGTGCAACGTATGTTTTCAAAGAAACTCATCGTTGCGTACCGAGTACGCTATCGAACGTAGAAACCCCTTTTAATTAAAATTAATATTTAATTCGTAAATATTAATAAATATGAAAATTCTTTATTCTTTATTTTCCTGGGATGTTACATAAGCATTCCAAGTTCATAACACAATCACAGTCAATCATACATCCCATATCCATGTAAAAGGTTATAATCACGTTCATACAATTATACTTAAGGAAAACCATCTTAAGTATTTATAATATCATCATTATAATATTTATCACGTTTATACTTAAGGCATATCCTCTTAAGTATCTATATCAAGGTATTAACATATTCATTTTCCTAACATAAGGTGTGCTCATTACGTTATTCCAAGGCGTGGTCATACCACCCTAGTCCGCTCATCTCCAGTTTAACCATTCCATTTTAATGGATACATTTATCATTTTTTTAACCAGTTGGAGCAATTCAAATGAAAAATGACATCATCAATCAACACCAGAGCATAACTAGAAATCAGCAGGCAAGCATAATAATCTACTTCCTACTTTTATCTTGAAGACAGTGCACCTATGATCGAGGGGTTTTATTATTAAATCGTTAGTTTAGTTAGTAGGCAACCCTTTTTATCTTGTTCCTTCAATTCACACAGTTTTCACAGAAGCATTTACTCAAGACTAACTCGCATAATTAAAGTAATAAGTCAATGCATAAATTAACTCATTTAAACTTCACTTTAAATAAAAAGGTAGGAGAGGGACCCTACCTCAAGGTGGATCCATCCGTCCACTCCGACTCTTGGGGCTTTCTAACTAAAGTTTTCGCTACTGCCCCACTGAGCATATGCACCTTCACACACATGCAAGGACAGCTAGCCTCTATGAGAACACACCAGCATGGCCATGGGCATGCGCAAGAGGATCCTTATATGCGTTCTTATACGCATATGCCCATCTCCACTCACCTGCTCATGCACATTTTATATATACAACGAGGAAAACTATCCCCGTACGTGTATATTCGCTTCCATGCACGAATATATGCATACCGAGGGAACCCACATACATATAAATACATACCTATGCCTACACATGCGAGTCTCCAATGCTCCGGCAAATCGAAACCAACCCAAAACAGCCCAACGCACAAGGAAAAACATACCAGGAACTCTTTAATAACCTAAGACATTAATTTAGAGGATGCACAAACAATAAACGACCAAAAACCTTACCTCTGAATTAAACAGGCGGACCGAAACAGCCACAATCTGCTACGCCTTTGGCGGCGGACACTGAATCTCGCCGAAAGGAGTCCCAACAGACCCTTCGCACCAACCTAGAATGAGAGAAACAAATAAGAACGCAAAATTAAGAACCCATCCTAACCCTAGGGTTTGGATGAACAAAAAATAGGGTAAGGGGAAGCCCTAAAATCGGCCAAGTAGGGAGGAGGAAGGAGGGAGGAGACTTACCATAGAGATTCGAAGGAAGAATCTCCATGAAAGGAGGAGGAAGGAGGTCCGACTGAGGGAGGGCTCGCGCGAGGTCGAGGCACCATGGGAGGGGGTACGTGCAGGTCTGGATGAGAGGAGAGGGGAGAGTTTATTAGATTTTAGTTTTTCTTTTTAATTTCTTTTTAAATATTTCAAAAACCAAAAACTAGGCACAGCGCACGGCTTGGGCCACACGGTTTAGCAAACTGTGCGCCAACTGTGCGTCCCCCACTGGACACCCAAGACACCCCGCACAGGTTGGCCGCACGGTTTTGATAAACCGTGCATAGGCCGTGCGGAATCCTCTACCTCCCTGATTTAGGTCGCACGGTTTGGGCCGCACGGTTTGGGAAACCCTGCGCCAACCGTGCGCCTTCAACTGTTCTTTAAAAACCAGCCGTCTTCAGGTACGACGCACCCGAATCACCTCGAGACACTCGGGAAACTTAACGGGCATTCGACCATGTCCAAAAATATTATAAAGAAGTATCCAAACCTTCGGAATTTTATTCTGAAGCCCGATCTTAAATTCGGCCGGTTTAGTAGTTGAAAAAGTTCAATTTCCTTCGGGTTTTAGTTTGGTTCAAAACGCGTGTAATTACAACCTTCCCACCTTAGAACATCTCGTCCCTAAGAAGCCCTCAGGAACAACGCACACTTCATTCGACCTACAAGGGTCATGAAGCTTCATTCCACGATCACGTTATGTTTCCAAACATTCAACGCTCCACGATCATCCACTTAATCACACGACACTTAAGTCATCAACACCTGATCCAACGCTCGTTTTCCCACTGAACCAACACGAAAGATCTTACCTGAGTCCATTCCACAAGAGACAAGATCACATCGTCGTCTCGTCAAGCAACCAAACAAAGGTACTTCCCACCTTAGATTTTTTATGCTAAATGGCCAAGACTCAAACCACAGCTCCACCGCATTTTGAACTCTCTTTCAAAATAATGCTCTAAGCGTTTCAAAGACGCACCTAGCGTGATTTTGAAATGATCAAACAGTTGATTTCCCCATCGACCTCTAAACCCAAGTCGAAAAGAGTCAAGCCACCCCGGCTGACTATTCAAGAAGATGCCCGACTTAGGCGGCTGACGCTTTATAAGCTGAACAACGATTCATTCTCCCAAGGCATCCCACATTAACCCTAAGGACGTTCACCAAAAATCTCATACCCAACTCTCAGTAAAGTCTCAAAGATCAAACCACGAACGAAACCACGCATGCAGCGTCCAATGCCGAAAGGGAACAACCAATCAAGCTCAATAGTTTTTTTCATACTTTAGCGCGGCGTAAGACCGATGCTCTCTTAGCGCATCCAGGACGAGATCAAGATAAGGGACAAGCTCGTCACGTAGCAGAGTACACTAAGAGGATTGAAAACGGATTCCAGTTATTTATACCCAAAAACTGGAAAGGAGATCAGTCGAACCACCCCTGGTCGACTCTAAAGAAGAAACTCGGCTTCACCTGCCGACACATCAAGAGTTCTAAACCAATCACAATGCCTTTTTCCCGCACAAGGCATTCCGTGACCGTTCACTATTTACCACCGAAGTCCTCCACGACCAACGGTGTTTCTAAAAAGGGGGTTGCATACACAGCCAACCAAATCAAAGTCGTGCTACCAAGAAATCATCGACACAAAACGAAACCTGCAAGCCCCAAAGTCATTCAAACAAACCCGACCATTCTCCAATATGGTCCTTATTGGCGTGTTCCTTCTACCCGGAAGGACACTCTTTACTCACTGGAACAACGCTTCCCACCTTAGAAGGGTCATCGTCATTGAAAAGAGAAAGACAAACTACTCACAAGCAGACTTATTCATAATTAACTAAACGGATGCACATCACTCCTCTGAGCCACGATCACCATGTCAAACGTATAGGGAATCCAAAACAACAGGACCAGCATGTCAACCACCCGAGTCTTCCGAAAATCATCCCGAGCATTGGGAAAACTTGATTCTCAAACGCTCAGGTCACTCTACCACGGAGAAGACCTGAGACTATACACAGCAGCGCAAGAGATACAGCCAAACGTCGTATCTCCCCATATGACCATTCTCTTGGATGCTGACATTCCAATTCATCCATTATTGTGCAAAAGGAAAGGGTAAAATGACCAACAAGGTGACCGACCATGCCCGAGGCATGTCCAACCAACTGATACAGAGAACTACCCGATGCTCAAACCCTAAACAAGATCAAAAGAAGCATGAACACCCGTCCGAACAAGGGTGTCATTATAACTGGAAGTCCTACACGGGTCAACGGTACCTAAACAGTACCAAACTTTAGAAATTTCACTGAACAAGCCAAGCACATAAGCTCTAAGGGCGCTACCTACCACGGGCTAGACCCTCACAAAAATCATGCGTCGACCGAAGCACTTGGTCACGCCCAACAAAGGTCATTGGGATCAAAACCTAACATTTAACACCATTGCTAAAAGAAAACAACCTTCAGAAAACGCGAAAGGTTCCGTTCCAAGTCACTCACAAGAAAGACCTAACCTACCCACACATAGGGTCTTAATATAGAGGACACCACTACATGTTCTTTTTTTTCAAGCCCTTTATATTTATTCACATTTATCATTTAATCACTTTAAAAGATTAAATTCAACACATCAAGTAACCTTTTCCAAAAAAAGATTCACTAGGCATTTGATCAATTCATCAAACAGCTCAAAGCATAACATGAAAGTTTCAACCAACTTCATTTTAACCACTAGGCGGCCTATGAGGGTCCCAACTAGACAATTCACATCAGATCAAAACCAAAAAACCTTTACACACATAAGAATTTCACAAAGCACGTTGTCATCACATTCATAATGGGTCACCAGTTCCCAACTCATGAAGCGCCCATACACTCCATCGGTTGAAAATTGGCTCCCAACAGACAAAACAAAACTCATTTCAAAATTTAACATGCTCAAAACAGTCATCCAATCATACAGGTGGCCACCTACCAACCTGTAAAGTGCCCATACACTTTACAATTTGGCATTTGGATCCCTTCATTCATAACCAATTTCAATTCATTTTACAATTTAAACTTTTGCTGCTCTTTTTATTGTGATTCAATTACACAGGCTACCCTTTCCCATCCAAAAGGTGCCCATACACCTTATAACTTAAAATTGGATCCTATCATAATCATAATAACTTAATTTAGCAAAATCAACTAATTTCATATTAATCAAAAACAGCATGTTATCATAAGTAGTAACACATAAACATGCTATATCACAGAAGCATGGAATAACTACCACAACACCTATCACAATAGCAGGCATCAACTAATGAATCCTAGATGGCATGGCATAATGCATGGTATGTAATGTCTTACAAGGTGCCAATGTGATGCATGAAATGGCATACCCTTGTATCATCGGGTTACAACAGAAATGGAACCCCCAATTTTATCAACATTATCAACAAAAATCATGTGCATCACCCAACGGTGAAATAAAATCAACTGTAATTATCAAAATCATTAAAATAATAATTGCATTCAAGGCAATTTGGCTTTTCCCTGTGCATAGGGTGGCCAATCCCAGACATAGCTCATTACCAAATTTTAATTCCTTCCTATCCTTATCTAATGTCGCCAAACAGTAAAACAAATCAGAAGAGAAAACTCCTCTGATACTACTTTGTAACGTCCTGGCCCGGCTCACCATCAAACTAGTGGTCGGACCGGTCACCACATGGCCTCAAGAGTGTCTCCCCGTATGCCAGAGGCTGCCGACTAGCAGTGAGGGTCTCGATAGGTGATAGTGGGGAGACTATACCCTCTTATCAGAGTTGAACAATGGTATCTCAGAGTAAATAACATTCAATAGAAGAAGTAGTAATAGATAAACAATGAACAAACAGCATCAGAAGACAAATAGTGATCCTTTTTATAAAAGGTGGCCAAAGCCAGTTTACACGATACAGGGATGATGAATGGTACAATGTGAAAACATGAAACAATACAGCATGCTTACAATACAATGTAAAAGAATAAATAAAAGACAGCAAGGCCTGACGGGTTTTCTCCTGAGCATCCCAAGATCCTGCTCAGTCCTTTTCTCTTATCCCCAGGTACAAGCAACACAACAATCAACCTAGGTCCTGCAAACAAGAAAGGTCTTCTCGGGTACCCCAGTGCAATGGCAGCCCGAGTAGGGTGTGAGATATAAATATCAGTAGGTCGGAACCACCGGTGTCTAAGCCAATCCAGATAGTGTGTATTAATTAAACAATAAACAGACATAAAGAGGTTCAATAAGCAGGACAACATAGATAAACAACACCCGTCCAGGTTTCTCTAGGGACATCCGATGGCTATACCAGCTTCGACTTGTTGCCGGTAATGTAACCTGATCAAGTCACCATATATATATATATATAAATTTAGATTATATATGGCATGGGGTAAGAATGCCTCCCACCCATTAATCGCGATTAGTGGTCACGAGGTAAGAATGCCTCTTGTCCCTATAAGTCAACTGGCAAGGGGTAGAAATGCCTCCCTTCCATACACGTATCGAGATTAGCAGGCATGAGGTAAGAATGCCTATCATGCCTAAATAAACTGGAAAGGGGTAATAATTCCTCCCTTACATACATGTACTATCACACTGGCATGGGGTATAACTGCCTCCCATCCAACCACGTAAATCATCACTAGAAGTCAACTGAAAAGGGGTAAGAATGCCTCCCTTCCAGACACGTAATCGTCAACAGAAGTCAACTGGAAAGGGGTAAGAATGCCTCCCTTCCAGACACGTATTTATCACTAGGTGGCCTTAGCATGTGCTCACCGTTATTATACTTCATTATGTGGCATCAACATGTGCACACTAACAAAACAAGCAAGTCCATAGTATACTTCTCATGGCATTAACTCATAAGAATTCAAAGGTCATAACACAATCACAGTCAATCATACAACCCATATCCACATAAAAGGTTATAATCACGTTCATACAATTATACTTAAGGCAAACCATCTTAAGTATTTATAATATCATCATTATCATATTTATCACGTTTATACTTAAGGAATCTCATCTTAAGTATCTATATCAAGGTATTAACATATTCATTTTCCTAACATAAGGCGTGCTCATTATGTTATTCAAAGGTGTGGTCGTACCACCCTAGTCCGCTCATCTCCAGTTTAACCATTTCATTTTAACAGATAAATTTATCATTTTTTAACCAGTTGGCACAATTCAAAGGAAACATGACATAATCAATAAACACTAGAGAATAACCAGAAATTAGCTGGCAAGCATAATAATCCACTTCCTACTTTTATCTTGAAGACAACGCACCTCTGATCGAGGGGTTTTATTATTAAATAATTAGTTTAGTTAGCAGGCAACCCTTTTTATCTTGTTCCTGCAATTCACATAGTTTTCACAGAAGCATTTACTCAAGACTAACTTGCAGAATTAAAGTACTAAGGCAGTGCATAAATTAACTCATTTAAACATCACTTTAAATAAAAAGGTAGGAGAGGGACCCTACCTCATGGTGGATCCATCCGTCCACTCCTGCTCTTGGAACTTTCTAACTAAAGCTGACGCTGCTTCCCTACTGAGCATATGCACCTTCACACATATGCAAGGACACCTAGCCTCTATGCGCACACACCCGAATGGCCATGGGCATGCGCAAGAGGATCCTTACATGCGTGCTTATACGCATATTCCCGTATCCACTCACCTATGTATGCACTTTTTATATATTCAATGGGGACAACTAGCCCCATACATGTATATTCACGGAAATGCATGAATATACGCATACTGGGGGAACCCAAATACATATAAATACGTACCTATGCCTGCGCAGGCGAGTCACCTAAGCTCTGGAAAAAGGAAACCAACCCAAAACAGCCCAATGTACTAGGAAAAACATACCAGGAACTCTTTAATAACCTAAGACATTAATTTAGAGGATGTACAAATAATAAACGGGAAAAACCCTTACCTCAGAATCAAACCGGAGGACCGAAACAACCACAATCCTCTACGCCTTTGGCGTGGGACACCGAATCTCACCGAAAGGAGTCCCAATGGACCCTTCTCATCAACCTAGAATGATAGAAACAAAGAAGAACGCAAAATTAAAAACCCATCCAAACCCTAGGGTTTGGCCGAACAAAAAATAGGGCAAGGGGAAGCCCTAAAATCATCCATGTAGGGAGGAGGAATGAGGGTGGAGACTTACCATGGATATTCGAAGGAAGGATTTACAAGAACGGAGGAGGAAGGAGGGCCGGTTGAGGGAGGGCTCGCACGAGGCCGAGGCGCCATGGGAGGGGGTTCGTGTGGGTCTGGCCGAGAGGAGACGGGAGAGTTTATTATATTTTAGGTTTTCCTTTTAATTTCTTTTTAAATATTTCAAAAACCCAAAACTGGGCACAGCGCATGGCTTGGGCCGCACAGTTTAGCAAACCGTGTGCCAACCGTGCATCCCCCACTGGACACCCAAGACACTCCACATGGGCTGGCCGCATGGTTTTGATAAACTGTACACAGGTCGTGCGGACTCCTATGCCTCCCTGATTTAGGCCGCACAGTTTGGGAAACTATGCGCCAACCGTGCACCTTCAGCTGTTCTTCAAAAACCAGCCGTCTTCGGGTACGATGCACCCAAA
The DNA here is from genome assembly GCA_963277665.1 of Viscum album. Classification (NCBI taxonomy): domain Eukaryota; kingdom Viridiplantae; phylum Streptophyta; class Magnoliopsida; order Santalales; family Viscaceae; genus Viscum; species Viscum album. The sequence continues at coordinate 1,327,976 of OY728125.1, forward strand.
ACACCTCGAGACACTTGGGAAACTTAACGGACATTCACCCATGTCCATAAACATTAAAAAGAAGGATACAAACCTTCAGAATCTCATTCTGAAGCCCGATATTAAATTCAACCGGTTCAGTAGTTGAAAAAGTTCAATTTCATTTGTATTTTAGTCTGGTTCAAAACGCGGGTCATTACAATTATAATATTCGACGGAAAAAAATATTAGTTGTGAACAAATTAGATACATCACTATTTGAGATCTTTGGGAATGGATGTTGACACAACTACCATACATGGTATTTAGGCCAGCATGGATAATGGAGCATTATCTGTGTGTTATGCCAAAATAGTCATTTCATTATGGGTAGAATCATCAAATTTTATATTCATGAAAGTGATGTCGTGCAAATTCTCACTTTCCTGGTGGAAAAAACTTATCAACATTTACGAATTTGATTCCAAGGTATGTGAAACTAAACTGCAAGTACTATTGAATAAGTTTGAGGACTAATGATGCACCTGAATGAGGTCATAGATGCTTTCTTTGATAAAGGTAATATTCTTTGGGAGGATATTCATGGACTCAGAGAAATTCTAGATGATGTCATCATCATAAAGAGAGTTCTGAGAAGACTACAACCATGTTTCAATGAAAAAGTATCGGTGCTCGAAGATAAGTAGCTAGAAAAAGATATGATGAATAGACTTCATAGAACTCTAATTTCATGTGAGATAAGGAAAAATGATAATGAATCCACAATTAAGAAGAGTTATTAAGAAGTGTAAGGTGATGAAGAAACTCGGTTTTCAAGAAGATCCTAAAAAAGGGAATTTGATGATTTAATGTTTTTCATATCCTCAAACCTTAAATGAGGAAAAGGAAAATTCAAAGGCAAGATTCCATTTGCTTGATTCCATTGTGGAAAAGTTGGTAATCTCACTAAAAAATTCCCAAATAAATTTTTAGATGATAAAGAAGACAAAGAACCCATAAAGAAACCATTTAAGTGTGTAAGAGGAAAACTGATTTCAATATTCAAAAGAAATAACTTATTTTCAAAAGGCAATATTATCTCATAAGAAATGGAAGTGGGAAAAATTGAGGATTTTAGAGACCTTAGTGAGTAGGTTCTTGTGGATATCAAAAAAATACCACAAATGGAGGACAGTGATGATAAAGTTGTTGAAGTTGAGGGAAGAGTTTACCTAAAAGATGAGTTGGAAACTACTTTAGAAGAGATTGATATTTGGATGGAAAAGGAAAATAAATCCAATATAGTGTTATGAGACTCCAAACTATACATGAAGCAATAAGAAGAAGAAAAGTTTCAATTAAAGGCTATGATCGAATGGATTAAAATAGAAAATCCATAAAACGTGAAAAAAATGATTGAGTATAAGCTCAATGTTGAAGAGCAGAACTAAATCATAGATGGATTGAATTATTTAGTTAAATATCATGCCAAAATAATTGAGGAACTGAAAAACGAATTCATGGAGATGCGATGGAAGCTTGATTATCAAGAGAGGTTTCTAACTCCCGGTATGGAATCGAGGAATTCGATTACATGGGATAAGAAAGAGGTAATGGAGGTCCACAAGTAGTTAAATGGAAATTAATCACTATCCCATAAGTTCAACGGTTCAGGGAAAAGGTAAATATTTTTAAGGTCTTTATCATAAGAAACAATTAGTCAAGTTTGATGTAAAACCTCAAGCACCCACGCCCTGGAAGAAGGATGATTTGAGCAACACTCAAAAACCCAAAATTCCATAAGTGTAATAGAAAATACATGAAACATTTAGTATTATTATTATGGAATGATGGGGTATATACAGTATGTGTGTTCCATATCAAAAAGAAACATCAATGCTCAAGAGTAATAAAAATAGACTAAAAATATTATATGACCAGTATGTTTTTAATGGATGGTGTTTTTGGTGTGTGAGTTTCAAACACAAATATGTGAATTTCTTATCAAGGGAACATATCAAGTGAGAATCGATGGTTAAACAATAGGTTGGTAAATAAGGATCAGTTTTTAGCAAGGTATGGAATGTATTGTCAAATATTCCATATGATTCCACAAGATATAACCAATAGAAATGATCTTCTAAATACAGAGATCCTTTTTTGGATTCAATCATTAGTCCTGAGGATTCGTCAGAATATCACACAAGTAGGTTTGAAATGAATAAATTATAAGACATGGAGCAATAAATAAAAGGATGAGATGGAAAATATTATATAATTTTCTTTGAGAGAAATGAACCAAGTCGAAGTATGGATTTTGGACAATGGTTATACTTCTCGTGTGATCGAAAACAAAGATAGTGTCACATACATCAAATATGACAAAGATGGTGTCTTTATATTTGAAAATTATTAAGTGACAAAGATTATTAGCTTTGATAAAGCTAAAATTGTTGGTAAAGATTTATAGTGCACATATGTCTTGGTGGTTGAAGGCCTTGGTCCCAACTTACTAAGTGTGGGTCAATTTGTGAATCGAGGCACCTAGTTAATTTCAACAAAAAGACTTATATCATCAAAGGAAGAGATGGAACTATTATCATGAAAGGTAATTTCATGAATGGGAATATCTATATCATTCATGGAGAAGAAGATATGTGTTTTTTATTCTCCGAAAAGGAAAATTAGTTGTGGAACAAATGGATTGTCCATTTGAGCCAAAAGTTTTTGGAGGACTTAGTGAAGAATGAAGGAGAATTTGATTTCCCTAAGCTCTCATGAGATCACACTCATACAAGTGACAGTTGTTGAAAAGGTAAGATCATTCGAAAGACTTACAAGTAAAAGGAAACGTAATCTATAAAGTTTATTGAGTTTGTGAGAATTGATGTACATGGAAAAATTTCACACAAATCCAAGGATAAAAATATGTGATATATTTTATTCATCGGTTGTTTCAATAGGATGAAATGTTTGATGGTTATCTCCCACATATCTGAAGTGTTTGAGTGCATTAAGTGGTAGAAAAAATGGAAAAAAAGATACTTGGGATGAAAATTCAGAATTCCTGTACTGATAATGAAACATGATTCACCAATAATCAGGTGGAGGAATATCTTGAAAAACAAGAGGTAAGACACCAAATTTCAGCAGTGAAGACACCTAAAAATGGTTTTGTTGAAAGGTGGAATTGGATCATCAAAGCATGATTCGAATAATGTTAATTGAGAAAAATATCCTGAAAAAACATTTGAAGGAAGTAGTGATCATATCATTGTATATCTCTAATAGGGAATTTTTATGTTCAGGTGAAGAGAAGACACCCTATGAAATGTGGTATGGTAAAAATGGCGCATTGAAATACTTTTGAGTCTTCAGAAGTAAATACTTTATTCTCAACAAAATAAATAACCACAAGTTTGAAACTCATGAGGATTTCCTTGGCTATTTATCCAAAATAAAAGCATGAAAATGATACAATGAAAGTCTTAGGAAAAATATAAAAATTTAAGATGCAAATGTTGTGGAGACCAAGCATAATTCACAAACTAGTGAGCAGTTTTTTTAGTAAAATATTAACTAAACATTAAATTAAAGTGATGTTTAAGTTATCAATCTAGGGGGAGTGCATAGAGCAGAGGTAGACTCAGAGGAAGACATCGATGATGTAAAAAACACAACAGGTTCATAAACTATGAAAACAGTAATAAGTAGGGATAAAATCACTAATAATAATATCATTGGTGACTGGAAAACTCTAGTGAAAACATGGAGGATGAAGAATCAACAAAAAACCCCACTTTTATCCTAAATAGAGCCTAAATATTTTGAATAGTCTTCCAAATATGTTAATTGGGTTAAATCTATGCATGGGGATCCCACCCAGATTAAGAAGAATGAGGCGTAGGAACTTATTCAAAGGCTGAGAAACAAAAATGTTATCGAAACCAAGTAGGTTCTCTGAAATAAGCTCAATGAGGATGGAAAGGTGGATCAGAACAAAGTGCAACAAATGTTCAAGGGGTATTCCTAGATCAAAAGCATTGACATTAATGAGACATTTTCTCCCATTGTCTTGTTGGAAACCATTTTTGTTTTCTTGGCTATGTCGATGAATAAGTAATTCAAGTTCTACTAGATAAGTGTGAAATGTATATGCCTCAATGGAATTCTTAGGAGGAGGTGTACATTGAGCAATGAGATTGATTTGTTATGCATAGAGATTAGGAAAAGGTGTGTCGGTTAAAGAAGACTTTTTACGGGATGAAACAAGCACCAAGGGCCTGATATTCTTAGCTTTATCAATATATGAGAAGGTTTAGTTTTCAATGAGGGGGGTTTGATTAAAAACCTCTACATTTAGAAGGAAAATGATCAAATAATGTTTTTTCTCATATGTGCTAAAGAAGAAATTTTTAGGGGACTGGATGAAGCACAATACAAGTTTTTTAGAGAACATATGCGGTGTCAGTTCGAGATGTCATTGATTGGTGAGTTGACCTTTTTCTTTGGTTTACGAGTGACTCAAAGAAATATTAGCACATCCATTTTTCAATTAAAATATTCCAAAATAGGTGATGAAGAGATTTTGAATGAAAGATCCAAGGAAATGAAAACATCATCCACTACCTAGATGAATTTTTCAAAATATTATTATGGAAAAGAAGTTAATATCACAAAATATTGTAAAATAATCAAAATTTTGTTGTACTTGGAAGCTAAAAGAATGGAAATTTTGTTTTCCACATACCAAGTTGCATGGTACCAATAGTGTCCTAAGGAAATCCACATTTTAGCAATGAAAAGAATACTTTTTTGTGTCAATAATATCATATATTTCAGGTTGTTATATCATAGAACATCATAGAAAGATTTTTTTGGATGCACTAATGCAGATTGGGAAAGTTCAGTGGATGAATGGAAGTCAACTTTGTGTGGTGATTTTTATATTGTAGGTTCTTGCATTTCGTGGTTGGGTAAGAAGAAAGATTGTATTTCTTTTAATAATATAGATCTTGAATACATCATGACTACTCAAGCATGTACTTGATTTACATGGATAAAGAAACAACTTGAAGATGTTTGAATTGATGTGAAATCTATATTACTATCATGTGTGATAACTTGAGTGTTATCAATCTCAAGAAAAATCACATCCATCATTCTAGGATGAATCTCATCGAGATAAAATATCAATTTATTAAGAAGAAATTTTATAAATAGCTTGTGAAGTTGGAGTATGTGTCATCCCAAGATCAGATTGTGGATATCCTGACCAAGGTACTACCCATTGTTGATTTTGAGAATCACTAGTTGGAACTTGGAGGCCATCCTCTTCCCTCCAACTAGATAGTTTAGAGATGTAACCCCCACTCACCTGTGGGATTTGTGGCTTACTACATAGGATGTAAACTCTCTTGTGTTAACTACTTAGATTTTTAACTCTCTTTTATTAACTTTTTTAGAAGTGATCTTTGGGTTCATTGTCAAGGGGAGAAGCAACCAATTATTTGGGATAAGTTATGTGCTTGGTAAATTTGTCCATGTTTTTAAATGAAAGCAGTTGGGAATGTTTTTTCCTATAGAAAAAGGGGAAACAATACTATCAATGTGTTTTGGAAAGGGAGAGAGTTCTTTCATGTTTATTCTATGAGAGTAGTTTGGTTTAGAGGTATTGGAGAGCAAGGAAATCAAAAAAATGTTTTCATGAGGAACTTGTTATTCAACTCTTTTTTTCTCACGAAGACCTTGACTCGTGTGAGATTAGTGTTGGTGATTAGTAAATAATTAATTCACTATCTAAAGGCGAAAGGGTTCAATGCATAAATAGGGTCAGTTTTGAAGTTATCATATGTCACGACAGTGAATATGGTTTGATTATTTGGAAGAGTTTTCAACAAACTCAAAGGGGGGGATTGTTAGTTAAAATCCCCTAAAGTGGTTTTTGGGTTGTGTTTGTTGACAATACTAAAGGAGAAACTTCCAAAGGAGCATACAATGTCATGAAGAAGGTCTAGGGAGTTTTCAAAGTAGCTGGAGTTCTATCTATAGAACAAAATTCATGTCACAACACCCCATCTTACACCATGAAGGGTGTTTGGGCTGGAAATTTGTCAGAGTTACCTGATGCATACGATGTTTATTGGAGGGATGAAGAAAATGCATGAGATGTTTTCCTTCTCCAAATTTAAAGAGAAGAAGAGGACTCACCATGAAAGATGTGGTCAAGCCGCAATCAGTGTGTAAGATGTTTACTCATGAAGTGAAGAGCATGCATAATATATTTTATGCATGCAAAGAAAATACATAAGATGTTATACTTTTCAATTTGAGGAGAAATTTTTGTATCATAAAGGGTTGATCCATGATGCCACATATTTCTGGAAGATTCCAGTGGTTTTGACCAGGTAAGTCTTGCACTGTGAGAAGAAGGTTGTGCTATGAAGAAGATGAGGTAGATTTTGGTAGTTTTATCCAAGTAATGCTCATGTCATAAAGTAGAAGGTCACACCACAATTGAACCTGGAGCATATTTCAATGTTTGTGTTCAATCTACCTTGGGAGTCTCACGTCATGAAAGAGAAGTGTCACGTTGTGCTACTGGAATTATGGTGGATTATAGTGATATTTTCCAAGTGGAGCTTCATGTCATAAAGTAGAGGCACACGTCTTGACCACTTCGTTAATCAGAATAGATTAAGAAATCCATGTCGTAATTTCAAAGGAATAAAAAATGAGATATCGAGTGGATTTAGTGGATATGGTTTTTTTATTGACATTACACTGTGAATGTAGTGGTCATGTTGTGAACTGATACTTTCCAGATTTAGTGGATTTATTCGTGCAATGTGAAAACCAGGGAGTTGACCTACCCTATTTAAAATACTTTTCATAAAAGGGTATAAATAAGTTTTTTGGATAAAAATAAGAAGATATGTATTTATAAAATAGGTAGAGTATCTTTCTTGTAATGAAAGGAAGATATTGTATTGCAAAAGAAAAGATAAATAAAGATGATAGAACAAGTTCTATAAAATGTTTTGGAAAACAGACAGAGAAAGAAGTTTTAGGCCAAGCGCAGGAAAAAATCGGAAAGGAGTTCCAGTATATCATCTCGCTAAAGTGGTGTGAAGTTCTTCAATTGGAAGAACATGAAGAAAATTTGTCCACCATCACAGGTTTAATCATGTTTTTTGGTTTGTGGAAGGAAAAACAGATCATTCAAAGAAGCAGTGGGTTCCCTGAGTGATTGTGGGTAGTGATCTTTCTAACATTGTGAGGGTTGAAAACTTTGAGGGTTAGTGCGGATGCTCAGAATTATAAAAGCAACACTCTTAGTGTATTGGTACACCTACACATTGTCGATGTATGTTTCTTGGATTATTCTGGTTTTAGTGAACCAAGTAAAACTATTGTGCCCCTCTCTTTTGTGCGCTTAAAAATCAGTATGAGGGAGAGATCTTTCCTTATAATAGTGGAATGATATCGAGGGTAGAAATAAAAATAATGACATGTTATGATTCACCCCCCCCTCAAGTTATTTACCTTTCTTGGGGCCAACATGATGTTCATACAAATACTCAAGAACTCATGTTTGTTAAGGACTGTGCTCGGGTTTACTTAAAACAATTGATCATTTTTTCACTCTGATTGAATTTTTTTGGATGTAACATATGACATATAATGAATTTTTGTTGCTATTATTTTTAATTTCATATCACTCAATTTATTGAAGTAATCAAGTTAAAATATGCAATGTGTTACTTCTATGGTTAAAAGACTCAAATTGTGTCATCTGCTTTAAATTCATGATGGTTTTTAAGGAGAAAAAAAGGGAAAGAGTGGGGGGATTTATAAACTATATTTGGGTAAATATTTTAATGATAATTAATCATCAAATCTCCCCATTTTTTCCCAAAATGATACCATTTGATGAATTGTTTTATTATGTATTTAGAATTTTCATGAAAATCCAGTTTTTACCATTTTAACAACACTTAAGTATTTTCATTATAAAATTATCTGTGGGGTTTAATTTGGATTAAAATTTTGTGATAGGATTATATACTCATTGGACCCAAAATTTAATTTGGATTCCCCCTGATTGGTTATGATTTTTTGTAGTAATTGCAACTTGAATTCAAATTTTTTCTAGACACGCATTGAAACAAACTCACTATGTTGACCATATCTCCTTTATACATGTTCTGATTAGGTTAAAATTTTGATAACTTGTAGAAGACAAAATTTCAAATCTCATACTTCAATTGGTTCAACTAATTCATGTAGGAAATAAGTTGACAAGTTAGTGAAATATGTAGAAAAATATTTGGTTATGCTTAAACTCATTTATTACTTTAATCCCTTACACACTATGAATTTTCATTTTTTCTCATTTGGAGGGGGTTTTACATGGGTTAGGAGATTGAGAGAAGAAGAAAAGTTAGTTCTATTTGATTCTCTCTGGTTTCCATCAATTTTAACAAAGGTTGTCTTTGAGATGGTAATTTCTACCATGATGTTTTACACTTCTACAGAATGGTTTTATTATAATAAATTTAATCCCCATTTGTTTTGTTTGTTTTTAATTTATAATATTGATGTTTTCATATATTTACAATGTATGATTCATGCCCCACAGGTGGCACAGTTCAATAGTTCTACCTCTATTGTACTTATGAGGGTGTGTTCGAGAAGTCTGAGCTTCGAGCATCTGTGTATGTATGTTTCTTTCCTTTATACCACTCAGGCCTATAGTAACTACAATATATGATTTGAGTTATCTTATTCTTCTCATGTTTCAAACAATAAACACTTAACACATGAATCCAATAAAGTAAAAATCACTTGAGTGACATTTCCATCATCAAAATTGAGAAATCTAAATTGGTTTGCTGGGACATCATAATTGATCACCAACAATGATATAAAATTGAAAATGAAAATTGGGTAGAGTGCAAAAATTATTTTCCTTGAGCATAATTTAGATAAAATCAATAATATCACTAGTGGTCAAATTAATATTCATATAGTATAAGTGTTAACATATTTTGATTTCATAAATAAATGAATTTATCATTTAAAGAATAAGAATAAATAAATAATCAAGGTGGTAGATTAGATTGATTATGCTTTTGTCATATAGTTTTCTCAAAATATTTACTTATATCCTTCATTCTAAAAGAAATATCAAGTCCATAGGAAGGAAATCCGTAACAATAATAAAAAATGAGAGGATATCATATCATTGTCTAAAGCCACTTTTACCAAGGAAGAAACCACACAATTACACTGAAACAGAAACATAAAAATGAACAGATTGAACACAATTCATGAATTATCAAATAAACAAAAGGTTGTTCTAACTATAATAAAATTTTAAAATATTTTTTTATTGAATATTTTAATTTTAATATCACTCATTGAAATTTATCTTATTATGAAATCTTTGATTGTCATTTTATTACAGGGTAGAAAGTTTTGTTTGATAATTAGGTTAAATATATAGACTTCTTTTACTCAATAAACATAAAACTTTGGCCAAATGTACATAATAACAAAATCTTAATTACTAGAGGCCAATAAAAATAATATAATATTATTTATTAAATATACATAATAAATAATAATAAATTGAGAAAATACATAACACCTATGAGGCCACCTAGCTAGGAGAAGAAGTAGTCATCAACCCCAGCCCTATACAGCCGCATCTCAGAGGATGATCTCAGATGAATTTTCAAGTTAGCCGACGTGAAGAGAACCATACCTATGCTAATCAACACTTCCAAACCAATTGTTCACATGAACCCACCCCATCCATGACCAACTAGAATTAAGGCCCCGACACAGCTGGGAAGTGGGTTGACACTCCGGACAACAACACGCAGAAATCCACCTCAAACTCCTGGGATGGCGGTCGATACTTCGTGGTGTACACACAAAGGGAACACCCTAGAGAATCTCTAGTACTCCTTGCTTTAGATATCATATAAGTATTTCTAATGAAAATTGAAAACGAGCAAGATAAGTCAAGATAAGAAAAATGACCAAATTGATTTACCTGTTTATATGTGAACATGGAGCATAATGTCCCAACATCACATTGCTTTGGCGTCAGTCCACCCCTCACCACATTGTTTGAAGCTACCGTGCCTTCAATACAATCACCACTGATGTAGGAATGGGGTTTTTTGCCCCAACATACAATGATTCCCTAGCTTTAAGCTTCATGTGGTTAAAAAATAAGGTGGATATATCACCCACATCACTAGGGTATTGCTTCTCAAGCCACAACACCAGTTGTTCCTTATCAATCAGCTACCTCACCTAAACGTTAAAAGGCATAAAACCTTGGGATTTTAGAGCCATAGGATCATAGGTGAATTTCCAGTAATGAAAGAATTCACCAAAATAAAGGTTACTTATCACATTTAAGATGAGCATAAACTACTTTTCAAAATGTTTTCAGTTCAATCTAGTGAAAAAAAAGATGCTAATAGGATTATGACTGCAAAATTTATTTTCGAATAAATAAATGGGCATTTCACACATATTGGAAGAATTACCAACATTAAACGATAGAAGAAATTCCCCCTCAAACTCTCCTTCAACCTCATACCAAACAAGATTTTTGCATCTCTCTCTCAATCATTCTATTTTCCAGATCATTGTACCAAACATAGAATAAGATCATGGGGTATTCAAACTGGGATTTTGATAGGCATCTTCCAGTTGGAAATAGAAGAATATTCAAAATAGGAAAACTGCATGATGTCCCAGTTTGTGCTTCTAGTGACTAGTCTTATCACTGCGTTGCATTTTGAATTTCGACATCCTAAATCTTCTTTAATGTTTTGAAATAAAGGGAAAATATTTAAATTATGACATGATTGTTGGAGTTGGTGTCTAGAACCAACTACTTTTTACTTTATTCATTAATAAATACCTTATCACATCTTGATTGTTCTTCTACATGACAATGCAAGTGATAATGTCCTAAGGATAGTTATTTCACCAAATGGTCATAGCGGATCCCTACTATGATGAGAACCCATAAGTTCCATAAAACTATTCTTGAATATATGTTTTATAGCCAAATGATGTTATTTAAGGGACACAAATAATATAGGCCATTAGGGGTGAGGACTTGTAAAACATTGAGTCACCTTCTCATGGTGTGCGCCCTTGGTAATACCCAGGAGGATATTATGAGAATGAGACCCGCTGGTAGGAAATACACATTTCATAGTGTCATTGGATGTTCCTATCTACGGATGTGTGTATTGGTCCTTAGACTTTAAGATTATTTTTAATGGGTATTACAACTTGTTCACTTAGATGTATTGAAAAAAACTGTGATGACACATAGTTCGTAGTGAGGTAGGATGTGTTGGGTATGTCATGAGTAATACTGCATTAATAGATAATGAAAGAAAGGATTTGTCCCTTTTGTTCTTTAATAGAAGTTGATATATCAATAACTTTGATGATATTTATATAGCCTAAATAAATCCATGACCATGGTAAGGAATGGGTGAGTTCAATTCTGGGAAGTCAAAGAAAGAATAATTGAGCACATAGGTTGATGGAACTAGCATGCAACTCACTTGATTCGAGATATCATGACAAAGGGATCACATTACATGGTAACTGTTTGCAAGAGGTGTCATGGAATTTCTGCATTAACTTCTTTCTCTATGGGTTCCTTGGCATGTTGCTGAATGCTAACCTTGGACTTTAGGCAGGCTCTGCCTAATGCCACTGAGAAAGAGGCCTAGAGGTCTACACACTAAGTGTGTCCAAGTATCTCAGTTAAATATTCATTCAATAAGTTGTATAAAGACTATTCTCCATTGTGGTTTAATAATTATTAAAGGATGTCTGATCACATTTATTTCAACACTAGTTATTAGATAGAATATATTATGGGTGAAATAATATATTTATTAGTGAATAATTTAGTTATATTTATTTTAGAAATAAATAGCCATTATTCAAGGTCTAATCAATGTGGTGGAGGAAATAAAGAAAATTCAAAAACAAAAGAACACACCTTGTATATTAATATACACACCGTGAATTTTTTTTGGGGATTTGTGAGAAATAATATTATTTATTTAAAGGGTAAAATATGTTAAAAATTTCAACAAAATTTTATGTATCTAATCTTATTATAAAATGGCTTCAATGAATTACATTGGACTAATATAGGTATTATGTATCTATTTGAATTTAAAATAAATTTAAATAAAAACAATTATTATTTAAATAAATGTCAATTTTAAACAATAACATGGTGTTTTTTCACTATTCATCAAAAATTGAAAGGTTTCCAAAAAATACCAAAAAATCACCCTAAGCTAATTTTGATATTCCAAATCCAAAAATGAAGTTCATTTGGAAGAATAAAATTTATAGAATTTCAAAAAGTGGGTATTACTATTCATAATTGCTTTTTAAATGGCTAGTTTGATTGGTCATGGTGTGTTAGAACTTGAGGTTGTATACAATGCAATCTATTTCATTATTCGAAGAGAAGCATACTGTGGAAGCTTTGGGTGTTATATTCTTTCCTTCTTCAAATCATTTCTTCCTTGAAATTTCTATAAAATTACTACATAAAAAGATTCGGGTGGTTCTTCAACATAAGTTCCTCAGGTTCCCACATTGCCTCCTCCATCTTATAATCTCTCCAAATAACATTTACCAGAAGATTTTTCCATTTTCTCAACACTTTTTCTCTGGTATCAAGAATCTCGACAGGATCTTCACAATAAGAAAGATTGGGTTCCAGTTCTAATTCTTCATTGGTGAGTACATGTGTTGGGTCAGGCATCTATTTTCTCAATAGTGATATGTGGAACACATTATGAACTTTGAGGATACTTGGCATCATTTCCAAATGGTAATCTACAACTTTGATTCGTTCTAGAATTTAGAAAGGTTTGATGTACCTAGGACTTAATTTACCCTTATTACTGAATCTTAAAACACCCTTCCAGAGGGATACCTTCAAGAAAACATGATCACCTACTTGAAATTCCAACTCCTTCCTTCAGTTATCGGCATACCTATTTTATATAATTTGAGCTTCTTGATGTGGTTTTGGATAATCTCCACCTTTTACACTGTTTCCTCAACAAGTTATGGGCCTATAAGTTTTCTTTCACCAACATCATCCCAAAAAGATGGTGTGCGGAATCTCTTTCCATATAACGCTTCATATGGTGCCATCTGAATACCTGAATAGAATCTATTATTATAAGAAAATTATACCAAAGGTAAATAATAATCCCACATACCTTGAAAGTCAAGTGAGAAATATTTCAACATGTCTTCTACGGTTTGAATAGTTCATTCTGAATGTCCATCAGTTTGAGGGTGGTAGGTAGTGCTCAAATGAAGTTTAGTATCTAGGGATTTATGAAGACTTTTCTAGAATCTTGATGTAAAATGGTGATCTTGATCAGAAACAATTGATAGGGGTACACCATGAAGTCTTACCACTTCATTAATATATAGTCTTGCTAAACGTTCAAGTGGTAAATCTTCTCTTATAGCAAGAAAATGTGCTGGCTTGGTAAGATGATCAACAATGACCCATATTGCATCATTCCTTCTAGGAGTATTTGGTAGCCCCATGAAAAAGTCCATCATAATATTATCCCACTTCAACTCAGGTATGGGAAGAGGTTTCATGACTCCTCCAGGATGTTGTCTTCCAGCCTTCACCTGTTGACACACCATACATCTTGACAAAAAATCAGAAATCTCCCTCTTTATGTTTTCTCACCAAAAATGTTCTTTCAAATATCTATACATCTTAGTACTACCAGGGTGTATAGATAAATTAGAGCTCTGAACATCATCCAACAATTCCCTTTTTAGATCAAGTATGTTGGGAACACAAAGTCTCTTCCCAAAATTCAAAATTCTATCTTCATATATTAAGTCAACTAATCTACCATCATTCACAACTTTAATTTTCTTCTAAAACTCCTCATCATCAGTCTGAGAACTTTTTACCCTTTCTAGTTTAGATGGTTTGGAAACCATTTGAAAAAGTATTGATGTTTCACCTTCCATGATTATTCCCATATCCATATTTACTAGATCCGTGAACATAGGATCCCTTTCAACTCTCATATTCTTCAGAATTCCATGATCCTTTCTTCTCAAACCATCATCCACCTTATTTACCTTCCCCGGGTGGTAGTTTATTGTGCAGTCAAAATCCTTGAGTAGTTTGATCCATCACCTTTGCCTCATGTTGAGTTTTTTTTTTGAAAAAATATACTTTAAACTCCTGTTATTTTTATATATCTCACATTTTTCACCATAGAGATAGTGTCTCCATATCTTTAGAGAAAAGATTGCAACTGCTAACTCAAGATCGTGAGTGGGGTAGTTTTGTTCATGAATTTTTAGCTATAGTGATGCATAGTCAATAACTCTATCATCCTGCACAATAACACAACCAAGTCCTTTCTTTGAAGCATCACTATAAATAATAAACACATAATTCCCTGATGATAGAGTCAAGATAGTAGAATTGACTAATATTCTATTCAATTCTTCAAAAAATTATTCACACTCTTTTTTCCTAACAAATTTAACCTCTTTACGTGTGAACTTGGTTAATGGATTAGGCAATCAGACAAAATTCTGGATGAAACACCAATAATAACATGATAATCCAATAAAACTACGTACTTTAGTTATACTCGTCGGTGCTGGCCATTATTAGATTTCTCTTTTCTTAGAAGGATCAATAAATATTCCATCCGTAAAGAAAATATGTCCAAGAAAAGAAATCTCTTAAAGCTAGAATTCACAATTGATAAACTTCCCATATAATTCATTTCTTCTAAGAGTCTTTAGAATAGTGCGCAAGTGATTTTCATGATCTTAATAGATTTTGGAGTATACCAAGATATCCTTAATAAATACCACTACAAAGTCATCAAGATATTCCTTGAAAACTCTATTCATTAGATCCATGAATATAGAGGGTGCATTAGTAAGTCCAAAAGGCAATACTGTAAACTCATAATGCTCATACCTCATACGAAATGTTGTCTTGGGAATGTCTTCTTTCTTAATGCACAACTGATGATATCTTGATCGAAGGTTAATCTTTGAAAAATATTGAGCTCCATGAATTTGATTGAATAAATCATCAAAACAAGGTAGGTGATACTTTTTCTTTATTTTTATAGTTTTGATCTCCCTATAACCAATGCACAACCTCATAGATCTATCATTCTTCTCAATAAAAAGAACAAAGGCTCCCCATGGAGAAACACTAGGGAAAATAAATCCTTTATTACTCAATTAATCTAGTTGTTTCTTCAGTTCCTCTAATTCCATAGTGGTCATTCTATAAGGGGTCTTTGATATGGCACTTGAATTTGGAATTAAGTCAATGGAAAACTCAATTTTCCATTCTCGAGGATGTCAAGGTAAATCCTATGGAAAAACATCAACATATTCTTGCATAATAGGTACATCCTCTATTTGACCATTCCTTTCCTCGCCCATAGTTATTTCACTCTCTTCCTCCCCAATAATTGAATTTAGTAGAGCTACTAGGGGTGGATCTATATGAGAATCAGATAGTGATGTTTTTTCTATAATGATAAGGGATTCCTTATCATCATCAAAAATTGTAACCTCCTTCTTCTACAATAAATTTTCACATCATGGTCTGAAAGCCAATCCATTCAGAGGATTATATCAAATTCAATCATGGTTATGACAATAAGATCAGAATATAAATCATGTTTATATGCCATAATGGCAACTTATTCACAAAACATTGTTGCAATGATACTTCCCTTTGGAATTTTGACTGAAAACTCCCTCGTTAAGTCAAATTGAAAATATCTAATTTTCTTGGAAAACTGGGAAGATATGAAAAAATGTGATGATCCAGAATCAAATAAAGCATTGGCTAAATTTGAGGAAATGATTAAAGTACCTTCCACCACATCATTCAGAACGTCAACCTCAGCAGTTGTGATCGCATAAGCTTGGCCTTTCTCCCTTTTCCTTTTCTAAGGTAGGTTTTCTTGACGCTTAGGATATTCATTTTCATAATTCCCCATTTCTCTACAATTGTAGCATTCAACATTGACATTATATTTCTTCCCATTGCAATCACGAGCTTGGTGTCCTTTTTATCCACACTTGTAAAAAACTACCATCCCCTTTAGGCAAGTACCAAGGTGTTTCTTCCCACATTTATTGCAGGGTGTATATTCAACTTTTCTTTTCTTCCCCTTATTTCCATTTCTAGAATGTTCAGTAGATCTCTTCTTCTCTTGATTTTCATTAAAGTCATAAGACTTAGAGAATTACTTTTCTTTCTTGATTTCACATGAGACTATATCTTCGTATGATGAGAAGAATTGTGAGACTAATCCTCGATGGAGAAATGGTTTTAACCCATAAAATAATCGATCAATATTACTCATTGGGTTATGTATATAATCTGCAGCATGTCTTTCTAACCTTGTAAATTTAGCCTTATACTTTGCGACATTATCATCCTTCTTTTTCCTCAAACTCATAAATTGACTTTCCATATCCACTCGATGGTCACAATGAAAGTATTTTTCTAATAAAATCTCTTTTAACTCCCTCCATTCCATATTTGATACTTCTTCATCCTCTTTTATGTTTTGAATTAATGACCACCATTGATCTGCATCTCTTGTGAGGTGATAAACTGCCATGACAACCTTTTCCCTTTCTCTACTCCCCAAAGCATGAAATATTTTCTCTAAGGAACTTATCCATTTCTCAGCTACAAATTTATTTGTAGTCCCATTGAATGTTTGTGGTTGTTTCCTCATGAATTGGTCAAAAAATGATCCTCTTTTTTTGTGAATTAGGGTGCTACATATGTGTAAGGTTATTATTCATAACCTAAGTGAGTTGTCCCAGTATGGTTATAAGTTGTTCAGTTCCAGTTGCATCACCAGCTCCACTATAATTATCTTGAGTAGGAGGGAAATCCTTACATTTATTACATGCAATGATATGATTTACATTCCTTCCACTAGGCTTCATTTCTAAAAAATGGCATACACTAGGTCAGTTTATGAATCTCAATTCATAACTCCAAACTTGTAAAACACTTAACATAAATTGAACAATTTATGCATATAATTATTAATCATAAAAAAATTCTTTGAGGAAGTATTTACTCATAAATTCTTCATAATGGTTTTCAAATAAAATGTGAATTATCTTAAGAATATCCCCCAGGAGTGTCGTAATCAAGAGTGCAACAAGGCCCATTTTCGTGTACTAGGATACCCCGGGTCAAGCCCGAAACTCCTTGTCGGAGTTTTAATTCCTAAGTACATTTGTGCTAGATCTGGCACTACCTGCTTGTATCCATACAGGGATGTATTTCTTGGAAAACCCATATAATATTTAAACTAGCAAAATTTTTGGATGTTCTTCTATACTATTCTTCAAAGTCTATCTTAGGCTAATGTTCTCTAATTAGAGTTTATCTAAATCTAGTTTCCAAGGTTTATACTAAACTTCCTATGATACCAACTCTAATGCCCCGACCCTAGTTACTCAGAGCCAGTGCATTATTACATAACATTGGCACGATCACAAGAGATTACGTCCAAAAGACCGATCATTTTAGTATCTTTGGAAGTACTAGATACATACATAAGTTTTACATTACATTATGAAATGAAAAATTAACAACACTTTGACTCTTTTGAACACACTCATATCCCTTATCCCATTCATGTTAGTCAATCGTAATATACTTCTTCGCATCCTGGAAAAATAAAACATGATAAAGGGGTGAGCTCAGATGCTCAATAAGGATAACAATATAGTAGAAACGTTAATAAATAACCATAAACATTGAAGGAAATGTATAAGACTAAAACACACGAATTTTAAACATAAACATCAGTATAATATGGAAAAGATAAATCAATTAATTCCATTTAATTATTCACATGGATATTCTACTAGTCGAATAATCACATGTAATATCAATAGCTAATTTCATAATGTTGGAATGCATAATGTCAGACATCATAAACACATATTCAAGACCTCATGCCAAGACTAAAAATAATATTTTGTCAAGGCCTTTTTCCAAGACACTATTTTTTGTTATGAGACCTACCGTTGCATCAAGGAACTATAGCAGGCACCACCCATCACTTACTAAGTCAAATGAATTACTCATATGAAAAGTTTGAAACATAATATAAACATTCGTATTAAAACTAGCATAAAGAATGTCAATACATAACCATAAAACATGAATGGTATAAAAATAACACATCCACAGTCCAACATATCACAAAAACTTCAATACAGTATGGAAGATTGTATCATAATAAATCATCTTCAAACAAGTGTAAAATCCATCAAATGATGTTGACATAGATGAAATCAAATATATTTGAGAGAAATATATATTTTTATTTTGAAATCATTTAAAAGTCACATAATTATAAAAGAAAACATTTATTTTGAAAATATTATTATAATCTTGTAATGGAAGCTTCAAAGGTGTTATAAGGGTGGAAAATATCTGCACCCACCGTATAAGTTAAAAAAACATTCTTACCTTAATTTGTCGAAAAGGTCATAAAGTACCTTGTTTGGAAAACGGTGGAAAGATTCCTTTAAAAACATTTTATAAAAATTCAAACAAGGGTATAAATTACTTTAACCCATATTCTAGTAAATAATAAAAATGTTTTGAAATACATTTTTAAGAAACAAGGATGAGGATGATAAAGAAGTCTCAGTGGATACTTACGTATAAACAACCTCAGATAAATAAAGAAATTGTAAAATTAACCTTTAACTTGTACTTTTACTTAGTCGAGGGTACATTATCCTACTGTATAATGGTTAAATAATTATTATTAAATTATACATGAACCAAATACATAAATATGATATCATATATGATCTTCTAATATTGATTTGTTAATAATATTTCAGTAGTATCATTGTTTCAGGTGTTAACTAATTCTTTTTCCTTAATATGTTTTGTTACGTAAGACATGTTTGTTATATATAGTATGTATTTGATACATAATAATAATGATTTTAAGTTCTTAAAAATTATTTTTAATCATAAAAAGGAAATTATTCTTGAATGGTTACGATGGGGAACGAAATCTTATCGCGTCATGGAGATAGTAAGACGTATGTATGCACGAGCGACAATATCATTCTATTAGTGGTGGAATAGTATGTAATTGGATGATATATTATATATAAAGAATAACTAAAATTTTATATTTATTATTTAAATCAATTAAACTCATTATTATACCCATCCAAATAATGAAGTGTTGAATAACAAACTACACCACAACATGGAGACGGTAATCCGTACGTACACACGTATGGTGACTTTGTAATTAATATGATGGATTGAATAATGAATATGGTTGTACCATATTTATAATAACATCATAGTATGTAGAAGGTATTGTATTTATTATTTTGGTATGGAAACAGCAAAGAAAGAGGAAGTGGAAGAAGAAAATAATTTTGAAAGAGGTCATGAAATAATTACCTCTTCTTCGGGTTCTTCCTTTTGATTTGATCAAAAGGGATCTTAGGTTTGATTTATGATCAAATTAAGGACTCTAGGTTTAATTGATGGTAGTTGGTGGGATATTTGATCATGGTTTGGACGATCCAAATGGATTTGGAGGTGTTATTTTGAGAGAAGGGGAAGTATCCTTTTATAAGAGAGGTGAGGGGCACTTTAGGAAATGTTTAGAATATTATTTTATTATAAAATCATTTTTGGTTTCTAATGGATAAAAATGGATTTATTTTTAGGATAAGGTGGGTATTGGTCAAAAACCTCTCAACTAATAGGTTTTATACAAGTTTAGGTCACCATATTAACCTTATCTTTTTTATTTATCTCTTAGTTAAATAGTATAACATTTACCATGTCTTCTTGTATTATTATAATACATGGTTAATAAACTTAATATAAAAATCCACGAGAACCTCAAGTGGTTAATTAATGAAATATATATCACTATATAAGTCTTTTGGATGAACCTTATATTTTTAGGACTATTAGATAATTTAATAAAATAGTATTTGTTTTAAAAACTCATTTATGTCAATTTTGACACTATTTTGTATTTGGATTTTGTGAAAGTCATAAAAACATTATAACTTTGAATAAAATTTATTTAATCAACCCTAACATGTCATATTAATCTATAAAATTCATTTAGTGCATCAAAAGTCTCAATTTAAATTTATTTTAATATTTATAATATTAATTATCTTAATCATTCATTAATAAGGTAATTACTGCATCATCATTGTGTCATAAATAAATTTAATTATTTAATGTCTAAATATTATAAATAAAATACCATGTTTTAGAAAATATTTTTATATTTCTAATGAATATTTATAGTCGAAATTATCTTATGTATTACCCTATATTAAAAATGTTTTTGTTATTAAAAGTTAAATTTTACACTTTTAACTCTTCTTTAAAAAAAATAATAATAAATGTCCTAATCTAATCCAAGTGGATAAAAAAGATCATATTTTATTCCTAAGGTTTATTTTGGTCGAAATAAACTTATCCAATAGAATTATTACATGTTTTGGGGAAATTATAATATCAATTTTACATTTAATTACCCTATTTACTTTTAACCGTTGTAAATAAAAATAAAAAGTTACTTTTCACCAAAAATTATTTTCATCCTATTGAACCAAATTTTACTTAATGATGTTAACTGTGTCTCTCTAATTTTTGAAATTAAATTCAGAGAAGTGGTAAAATTACATTTTATGCAAATTTGCTAACATGCCTAGAAGGTGGGTAAAAGACGTTAAAATTTTCAATAAAATTATATATATATAATTTTATTATAAAATGACTCCAATGAATTACATTGTACTAATATAGGTATTATGTATCTATTTGACTTTAAAATAAATTTAAATAATAATTATTATTATTTAAATAAAAGTCGATTTTAAACAATAACTCAATGTTTTTCACTTTTCATAAAAAATTGAAAGTTTTCAAAAAAAAACAAAACATTCACCCAAAGTTAATTTTGATATTCCAAATCCAAAAATAAAGTCCATCTAGAAAAATAAATTTTATAAAATTTCAAAAGTTGGGTATTATTATTCATAATTTCTTTTTAAACAGCTAGTTTGATTGGTCGTGGTGTGCTAGAACTCAAAGTTGCGGACAACACAAGCTACTGAATTATTAGAAGCAAAGAATACCATCGAAGTTTGGGGTGTTACATAATTGATGTGAAATAAAATACTATAAATGCTTTAAATGATAAGTTATTAATATTATAAGAAAACATTTTGGTCAATAATTCTCAATTGGAGATCAAGGATAAAAGAGTAATGGTGGATGAAAATTCATTACAAAAAATGAATAAAATGTATGAAGATAAAATTAAGAAGATAATGAGATAATGAGAAGAAAGAATGTGATAAGTTAAGGATAAGAAAAATAATCTCAAAAATAATTGTTTTTATCTAGAATTTAAAATTGAGAAATATTAATGTGACATAAGCTATGTCTTCCCAGGATGCTGAGAGAAGAGATTCTTCCATTGATGTTTCTGATAATAGTATTATTTTAAAAAGGGATCAATATAGTTGAAATAAGGGATTTAAATCTTATATATATATATAACAATCTCAATTAAAAGGTAAATAAATCTATAGAAAAAATTGTTTTCAGTATAGCAGTTTTCTTATAAATTGTTGGTTACAATTCAAAATATGGACATGCATAAAGGAACCCGGGGTGCAGTGAAAGAGTGAAAAATATAAAATATAAAATTTTGGGTTTGGATTCATGTTAAAAACTATAAATAAACAAAAAAAATCATAGATTTATCAATGAATCGCATGAAATTCATTTTATGTATGAAACAAAAACAAACAAAACTTTCAATAGTACCTTGTTTGTTTGAAGTCGATAAATTGATTTGGTCAGCATTCGTATGTCATGGATAAACAAAGATAAGATAAGAATCCTATTGATCATACACATTTAAACCACATATCTTGAATCATATATATATATATATATATCTGATTCTTGGGTACTATAATAGGAAATATAAGATATTTACGATGTCCCATTGACCACATGAAGAACACAGGCCCAATCGAGAAAGTGGGAACAATCCGACCTCGTTATTTCTTTAGAATCGTTTTATAAGAGATTTAGAGGAGAGTAGAGAATATTTTATATAACTAAATTCTTAAAAATGGTTGATCTATTAATAAAAGTGTCTAAAATTATATTTTATATATGTGTCATAAATTTCAAAATTTCACTTTGGATGTTGGAAAGTAATAACTATTTTTAACACTTATGCACACTTATGACTTAATTAAGATTTTCATAAATTTCATGAATATCTAATAACTCACTTGTAACACTTTAAGATGTTATGAGATAACATAAAAACCTTTTCAATGTATAATAATATCCCAAAATAGTTTAATGATACATGAACGTGTTATGTTCATTTGGAGAATTATATTTTCTTATAATTACTTTTATAATAAAAAAACCTGAAAAAAAACATGAGAAAAAAATTAAATAATCATTATTATAAACTTTAATAATATTATTTATTTATTTTACTTTTGATTGATAAAAAACATACATTCATTGGACCTTGTACATGGGTCCCACTTCATCCTAAAATCATATTCAACTGAATAGGTGAAACTTATGGATACACTTATTATGTGACCCTTTAGGCCATTATCTCAATATTAGTGAATCTAAACCACATAATAAGAGAGTATTATAGAAACCCATCATGGACCCTATTGAGATAAGGAATTTAATAGCTATAACTACCTCTTATGAACATGTTATGTGTAATATAATCTCTTTGTATTACAATATTTCATAAAGTGGGATGACACTTACATCATCATCCTTTTGATGATTTATATATTTCATGACCTTCCTGGATAAAATTTCCTTCTTGTATTATGTACATGGATTTAATGAAGTTACCACCATCCTAGTCAACATAGTCCCATGAGATATATCTTCCTCAACTCAGAAGTGACAAATTCTATCTTGATCAATCAACCAATGCCATACCACAAAAGATGCACAGACAAAGTTACATCACCATGGCTTCAACTTCATAATTTTTTCCTTGTATCAAAGTACATAATAAAATGGTACACATTTATAATTGTATGATGTCTAGAGATCAATACACATATTCATATATATGAATAACCAATGACACCTGAGACATATGATGTTCCTATTGGTGGGTTAGTCCTCATGATATCATCTAATTTAGATCACTAATTGATGAAATAATGAGAATAAGTCTCAATTATTATGATCCTTCAACACTTGATAGTTAGACATAATTTGTTTCCCGTCAGTATTATGTATCTAGACCATAGTACACATATTTTTAATTACTATCGGAGTATCTTAAGGTTCTCATTATAACTAAGAACTTATATAAACTTTGGATATGACACATAATCTATAGAAATTACCATCTAAATAGTGGATTATAATCATAAAAACTATTATGGTAATAATGAACACATGTATATATCAAACTATATATATGTAATAGTAATCAAAGTACATAAAGGAGTTAGGTTTATGGCACACACTCAAAACAATCTCACTTGTACCAAAGAAAATTGCTAATTGTTTTTAACTTGATATCTATATAAAACCCTAATATTTTATGAAATATTTCTTTTATATTAAGTTTAATTTATTTGATAGCTCATGTTATAGGCAACATTGAGTTTTAACAAACCGTGATATACTATTAATATTATTATTTAATGATGTCCATTATAACCAAGTTGTTAAACATGGTAGTATGAATAAGAATATTTTTTTTTGAAAATTAAATATAATTTATTTATAGAAATAAAACATATTGATAAAAAGGTAATTTTTTTTATTAAATTATTTATATACTTTGAAAAATACCTTTTTCTTAAAAATGTTTTTATTTTTTCTTGTGAGAAAATAGTAAACTAATTTTTTAAACTTTTAAAAAATGAATTTGAAAAAATAAAATTATTTTTTAAAATATTAATGTTAAAATTATATTTTATTGAATTTGTTATAATTTTTTAAAAATACTAATTTTTCTATAAATAGTAAAAGAATACCGATTCTTATTAAAGACCATCTTTTCGTTTAAATAATTTAGAATCTACATTTAATTTTTAAATGGTTTTAAAAGTAAAATTGGTTCGATAACATATTTATTAATCCAATTTATTTCATTTAAATTAATTTAATATTGAATTTTAATAATAAAACTTTCTATTCATAAAAAACTTTCCCTTGGGAAAGCTACATTTTCATCGATTCTTAGAGTTTAGTTTTAAATTTTTTCCTTCAATTTTTTTAAGTTGAATTTAGTAAAATTTATTCCTTATTTTGAATCAGAATAATTAATTTTATATATTAAGGTAAATTTAATTTTCTTCATAATTATAATAAATAAAATAAAATTAATTAGCGCGATTAAGGTTAAAATGGGGTTTTTTACATCATGTGCATGTGTTAAAATTAATTTTCCTCAATACATAGTAGGCGCGATTAAGGTTAAAATTGGGGATTTTTTACATTACATGTGCATTGTGTTAAAATTTAATTTTCCTTTTTTTTTATTCTTAATAGATAAATCCCCTAGGTAAATAAATAAAATAACAAGTTATCATAGTGAAAACTAAAATGGTAAAAGTACGTAAACTTAAAGGTTGAGTAATAACAAGTTTAAAACTTTATTTTTTTATCTTGGTGGTGTGTATTGACCATATATTCCATAAAATATTTTATTTATCAATTTTGGAGGGACTTGGTGTGATATTTACCTCTCATTATTAAATATTTTTGGATATTTAGAATAATGACACACCACCTCAATTATAAAGGGGAACCTTCTCCCTTCACTTATTCATACATATTATACCATTGGATTAACCAAACCCAACAAAAATATGTCATCCAAAGTCCTTATACATGTTCTATATTTTCATAAATCCCAAAAATACCAATCCCAAGGTCCTTAATAATATATCCGAAGGAGGATTTTCTAAGAGAAGGTAATTATCTTCACTAAGCTCTATTTTTTTACTTCAGCCCTTAACACCTTCATTCAAGCCATAATAATTCTAATATAATAATAAATATATATAACCTACATTAAAATTTTCTTATGTTAATGGAATAACCTATATCTGTTTACTCTTCCATTAAATGGGAAATAAAATTGTCAATCATGTGTACGACGGACTACTGCCTCACGATCCATTGTAATTTGTTTTCCATCACCGTTACACATGAAATTATATAATGATGGATTTAATATATATATATATATATTATCAATAACATAAGTATAATTTTTGAATTATAATATCACATATACCTTTTTACTATCCATTACATTAGAATATGATAACGTTGCTCGTGTGTACGACGGACAATCGCCTTACGAAGCGATGTGATTTGTTTTTTAACATGTGATTTATATGAAAGGTAATAAGGATAAATTAAATGAATATAAATTATATATATGAAATATTAATGAATCTTTTAAGGTTATATATTATTTAACTTCCTTTTATTCTATCCATCGAGAAAATGGATACAACATCCTTGCATATATACGACCTACCACCTCCATGAACAGTGTAATTTCTTTATCTAAATTTAATGGATTACTATAAATAAAAATTTAATGAATATATATGATATTTATATCATTTTTTAAATTATTTATATTATTTAACCATGGTCAAAGTAAAATTATCAATAATAAAAATTCAAAACATACATGAAAAGCGAAGTAGTTATTACCCAAAATGTGATTTTAAAAAGGAGTAGTTAATAAATGGGTAATAAAAATTCATAAGTAAATAATATATGTTATATATAAATATATGGTTCTTGAATAGATTTATAATAAACCTATATTTATTATACATGATTTTATAAAATGTACAAATAATTTTTAGACTTAAGGTAAGGGATTTTCATCTTACTTTTATTTCAATGAGACATGACATATTCACTACTTGTTTATTTTTTGTAATGTATATACTTCCCATGAATGTATTTTATGATGGTTATTATGAAATTTATTAGGATTTAAATTTCCATATTTGGTTCTTTATTTCATGAGTATTATGATTCAGTAGTTATAGAAGTGGTAAGAGTTTGAGGTTACAATCTTATTATTTATCAGAGTTGTTTATGATCATGCTTCCTATGATATGACCTTATGAAATACTTCTAAAGGCACTAATGAATTTTATTCTAATCTATTTATTTATTAAAATTATATTTTTTTTATTTCAAATTTATCTCCTTATGTACTTAATTTTCAAAAAAGAATGTTTTTAAGGAAAACCAACTTTATTTCTCTCTTCATTTGAAAACCCTTTTTTCTTCATTATAAATGTTTTCTAAAATTATTTTAAATAATGTTTTAAATTTTATAATAGGATGGTGTAAATTCGTTTTTTACCATTTTTTAAATTCTAAATAATGGGTTAAAAGGAATCTTCTTATCACTTTCTAAATAAGGTACTTTTGATTTTTACTGAGAATGTGATAGGAATAATTGTTTTAACATGTAATAAATGAACAATATTTCCTAGTGTAATGACCCCTAAACGATTTAAATATTAATTAATAGGTTTCCAAGTTTATTTTAAAATAATATTTTTTATTTAACATTTGTGTAATTTGGATATTTTAAATACGAATTTTCAAAATGGATAGGAAATTTTCCTTAAGAATGTTTTACTGATATTTTTATGTAATTTCTTTTTATAAATAAAAACAACATTTAGTGTTGGTTATGTTTTACTAGGAATATGATCCAATTATGCCATAATTATTCTTTATAATGATGGTTTATTATTATGATGTAGTGATTTTTATAAAACCCATTCATTTTCTATGGGTTATGCTATGATGAATTGATGAGATGATTATTAAACTGATTTCCTTTCTATGGGTAATACTATGATGAAATGTTTATAAAACAAATTTTCTTTCTATGAGTTATGGCATGATGACTGGTTTATTATATTTTGGAATAAAAATATATGTATTATGTGATGGGTGGGACCTATATCTCCCTCCAAATCTTTAGGTAATGAGAAATGTTTGATGGGACCAAAGGGTATACAAGAGGTTATCCCCATCTGGAAAGAGGGTACATTAAAGGTCATACCAAGACCAAAATTTGGTACTCATTAGGTTATCCCAATACCGAATATAGTAAATGGGTGTTTAAACCAATAATAACATGCTATAAATGGTTTTATGGGCATTCTCAATCTGATATTTTTAATTTTTAAGTGTACTCCCCAAATTCATGTCTTATGAAAAAGTTATGTTCTAATGGATCATGTTCTTTGATTCCTTTAGGATTCATGTAATTTAAATAGACAACATTTATTCCATGACTCGATTTTATCATATATGATATGAAGGGTATTGTAACACCCCAAGGATTTACTAATAAACATTGAATGCATTAGACACCAAGTCTCTACAAAATACCACTTTGTTATAACCTAGATAGTAAGCATAATTTTTTTACCTCTGTGATTTGAAATTTGAAAAGCTAACATACATAGTTGCATTTAGTAATATATTTAGAGTCTGATAATACAAACTTAATTTTTTATGAATATTAAAATACCCTTATGAATACTAACATACCCTTATGAATAGTAATGAATACTAATGAATAGTAAATTGGCCAAAAAAATAGAAACTTGACACATGAATGTATAAATATAATTTAGACATCTTATAAATGAAAAAAAATCATTGTATAAGTATTGGTATTTTTATATGTCATAAATATTTTAATTACAAATTTATGACTAATTTAATAATTTAAAATGGAAATTTATTTTCATAAAATATAATCATAAATTGTTATTTTATTGCCTTATGGTTATAAGATAATTCTATAGGACTTCAATTAACTTTTCAAGGTGTTATAAAATGAGTTATAGTTTTAGTGTTGTTTTTTTAATAAATTATGTTTTTATTAAAAAATTAATTTAAAAATATTTAGAAAATTATTTCAAAAAAAACGGATTTCATTTTTGAATTCTACACATTGAAAAATGTTAGGGGTATATTTTTGGGATTTTTCTAAAATACATGAATTTTGTGTGAATAGTAAAATACGACAATTTATTATAAATACTAAATATATGATTTATTGGGTCATAAGTGATGTAAGGATGATGTAATCCTACTAGTTTAGAACTCGCATTCACTTATTATTATTATGGTTCACATGAATCAATACTATTGGTTTTCTTAAGGGAAATAATTAAATAATGAATAACATATTCACAAATCACCCCTCTCCTCCTCTATAACCCCCCCTCACTCCCTCTTATCTTCACTCCTCTAAGACATGAATATCCTCAAATTTCTGGACAAATACCTTTTTCTAGTCACTCTCCACATCCAGGAGCTCTTGGTCTTGCTAAAAGACCAAAATCCCTTCCCATAAGGAGGTTCTCAAGGAGGTTATTTCAAGAGGTAAAGCGTCTTTCTTTTTCATTTAGTTTCATTTCAATTTATCTTCTTTTATTATTATATCCTATCCTCCTATGTCCAATTTATCCTATAAAACCAGTATAATATAAATACTGGAATTATATTATGTTAATTTAATAACCATTATTAATATCCTTACCCCCTCTCTCTTTTATAAATGAAATCACCGTCTGTGAGGTTCCAATTTACAACCTTCATGGATAACGAAGTTTCATTCTTAAATTTCTCATTCATTATGGGTCATAAGACCATTTTAAGGTTTAACCAGACCATTATATATGTATTATGACCTACTTAATATTCAAGAACTAGTATATGTACATATTATTTGTTTATATGACAAAACTTGTTCATAATAATCCAAATACCGCCAAATAATCTAAGTGGTTATCATTCATATTTTATCAAATGATTCACCATAATAACATGTAAAAAAATTCTATATATAACCATTAAAACTTATGTATTTTCATATATAATTTTAATTTGGGATAATTACATCCTTTCTACATGAACATCCATACTCATATAAAAATACATTGATCATGAAAACTAAGGAAGCGAACACTATGGAACGACGAAATTAAATCTTATAACATATCAATAAGGACATAAATGAACTTAATAAAATTATGATAAACTAAATAAATGTCTAAAAGGTTATTAATTAAGTTATTAATAAGTCTAATTTCATATTCCATGACCTTAAGTTCAAGAGTGAAACTCATTCGTACTTAAGTTAAGGGTTTTCCACCCGAACCCCCATTTTCATTCGGGTTACTTTTATTATCTACTTACCTAAATTAAATTCTAGTTCATTCATATGTACTCCTCATAATTTTTGTGTTAATTTTCTATATATGTGTCCCAACCAGAATCATACATTCACTTATGGGAAGTTATATGTTTTTTAAATGATTTTTCAAAAATTCTTCCCGAAATACAAGCCCGTTTCAAAGGAATTTCCCAAGCTCTTACCTATTTTAAAGGAAACTATATAATATATTTTAAGCAACCATTATTTTCTAAAAACACTAATTTTATTATGAAAAAAACTATATTATCTCACTACTGGTTTTAGACAAATATTCTTTCCAAAATAACTCTTCTTTTCAAAGTAAAAGAGTATTTATCTCAAGAGTTACTCGATGATTTAATAAGAGTATTTTAATTTGTTTCAACACTCTTTTGGATTCTTATATATAAATGGGACTAATATTTTATGACATAATATATCATATTTTTTGAATAGTTTATGATTAGTTTGAATATGGATGTGTTGTCTTGAAACCATTCACCATATTACTCCGAATGATTAGTGTTTATGTTTAATGATTGGGTAAAGTTAGTTACATTTCATATGTCAGTTTAAATATGAATGTATATGTTGTTTATGTTTATCCCCACTCATATGAGGAATGAATTGGACTTATTATGTGATGGGTGGGGCCTACTATATCCCCTCAATGCATCGGTAGGTCTCATGAGACAAATAGATATGGACTTTTCCAAGGCCTTGCCCATTTTGAGATATGGTTTTGGCCAAGGTCTTAATATTTTTTAGATGTCTTGGTCAAGGCCTTGAAAACATGTTAAAAAATGATCGTCATATGCATTTACCTCACTATGAAGCTATAAATTGATAGTTCATGTGGTTATTCGACTAATAGAATACTCATGAATATGTTTTATTATGGAAATATTTACTCAACTCATATTTCTTCCATATTATGTTCACATTTTTCATTTAAAGGCATGTGTTTTCAATTATTCACCATGCCTAAGGTTTATGTTATCTTCTGTTTTATTGCTTACTCCTACTTAGCATTTGAGCTCACCCCTTTCTTATGTTTCATTTTTCCATGATATGAAGAAGTAAATTATGAATGACTTGTAGACATAATCTAGGAGGCATGGTTATTTCTAATTAAATAAATTAGTGATGTATTTACTTTCAAGATGTAATTTTGAACATATATATGTATCTTGTTTCCAAATCTATTAAACTATTAATTCCTTCAGGATATGACTTTATTATAATCATTCCAATGTAATGTAATAAGGAACCGTCTCTGGGAAAGTGGGGTCATGTCTTTATAGTTGGTATCAGAGAAAGTTTAGTAGAAAACTTAGAAACTTAATTTAGAAAACATATATTATGGAACAAATCCATAAGATAGTCTTTGAGAATAAGCATACAAGAACATCCTAGTATTTTGGTAAGGAATATATTATGTGGATATTTCCAGCAAATACATCCCTGTATGGATACTACAAGTAGATATGGTTCTGGAACAGATGTACCTGGGAGTGAAAACTCCAACAAGGAGTTTCAAGCCATTATGAAGAATTTAAATGTAAAATTTTCCTCAAAGAAACCATGTATATGATTATGATATGAGTTATGCAAAGTATTTTTCTACGTTGAGATTGTACATTATTATTTAAAACATAATATAGTGTGCACCATTATTTATAAATGGATCCTCATGGAAGGAATGGAAACCACATGAATGTGTGTGTCCCATTTAGGTATTTCTTTCTGACACAAGATAATGATGTTGGATCTGGTGATGTGACTGGTGCTGAGAAGCTAATAACTATACTGGGACAGTTGACTCAAGTTATGAAAAACAACCTTACTCGTATGGAGCATCCAGATCCACAACGTGGAGGAGCTATTATAGACCTATTTATACGACAATAACCTCCATCATTTAATGGGACTACAAACCCATTCATATAAGAGAATAGGATAAGTTCATTAGAGAATATATTTCTCACTTTGGGATGTAATTAAAGAGATAAGGTTTTTATGGAGGTTTATCGTCTATTGAGAGATACAGATTAGTGGTGGTATTTAATTCAAAACACAAAGGAGGAAGAGGAAATATAAGAAATATAATATATAGATTTTAAGGAAATATTATTAGAAAAATGCTTCCCTTGTGAACAAAGAGCATATATGTAAAGGAAGTTTCTAAATTTGAGGCAAAAGGAAGATGAGAATGTTTCAAAGTATGAATCTAACTTCACAAGCTTAGCAAGGCATGTTGTGGAATGCATACGTAATACAAGGAGCAATATTGATTGATTCTTTAGTGGCCTAAATCCATTCCTCTGGTGGGCACTAGTCTCCTAAAGTTTCTCATCATATAAAGATATAGTTTCATGTGCTATTAAGACATAAAAGGAATTCTCTAAGTTTTATGAATTTAAAAGAAATCAAGAGAAGAAGAGGGTTTCTAAAAACTTTGGAAAAGGAAATAAGGAAACAGGGAAGAAGGGAAGAGTTGAATTTCCACCCTGTGATAATTGTGGAAGGAAACACCCTGGTGCCTACATAAAAGGAAAATGAGTATGCTACAAATGTGGGCATAAAGGCCATCTTTCTGGTGGTTGTAAGGGGAATAAAGATGCTATTAATGTTAAATGATATAATTGTAGGGAGAGGGGACACTATGATAATTATTGTCCAAATCATCAAGGAAACATGCCATAGAAAAGGCCAAGGGAGCAGGGACAAGCTTACGCAATCACAACTGCTAATATTGAAGTTCCTAATGATGTGGTGTTAGGTACTTTAATCGTTTACTCAAACTAATACAATGATTTATTTGATTTTGGATCATCAAATTCTTTCATATCTTCCCGGTTTTCCTTGAAAATTAGATATTTCCAATTTGATTTAATAAGGGATTTGTTAGTCAAAACTCCTAAGGGAAGTATCATTGCAAAAAATTTGTGTTAAACAGTCCCCATTATGGCATATAAACATGCTTTATCTATTGATTTTTTTTCATACCCATGATTGAATTTGATATAATCCACAATATGGATTGGATTTTGAACCATGATGTGAAAATTTATTTCAAGAATAAGGAGGTTACGATTTTTGAGGATGATGTGGAATCCCTTATCTTTAGGGAAGAAACATCACCATATAATTCTCATCTAGATCCACCACCAGTAGATCTAATAAATTAAATTATTGGAGAGGAAGGAAATGAAATAAATATGGGTCAGGAAAATAATGTTCAAATAGAGGATATACCTATTGTGAAAGAATATGTTGATGTCTTTCCATAGGATTTACCATGAAATCCTCTAGAGTGGTAAATTGAGTTTTACATTGACTTAATTCTTGGTTCAAGGCCTATATCAAAGATCCATTATAGAATGAGAACTATGGAATTAGTGGAACTAAAGAAACAGCTAGAGGAATTGAGTGATAAAAGATTTATTCTCCCTAGTGTTTCTCTATGGGGAGCCCCTTTTCTTTTCATTAAGATGAAAGATTGATCTCTAAGGTTGTGCATGGGAGATCAATGCTATAAAAATAAAGAACAAGTATCCCTAAACTCACATTGATGATTTATTTGATCAACTTCATGGAGGCCAATATTTTTCACATATTAACCTTTGATATGGATATCATCAGTTGCTAGTAAGGAAGGAATAAATTCCAAAGACAACATTTCAGACCAGGTATGAGCATTATGAGTTTATAGTAATGCCTTTTGGACAGACTAATTCACCCTTTGTTTTCATGGGTCTAATGAATAGAGTTTTTAAGGAATATCTGAATAACTTTTTAGTGGTATTTATTGATGATATATTGGTATATTCTAAAAGCTATGAAGATCATAAAAATCACTTGTGCACTATTCTGAAGACTCTTAGAAAAAATGAATTATATGGGAATTTTAGCAAGTGTGAAATTTGGCTTCCATAAGTTTCCTTTCCTGGCCACATTGTCTCTAAAGATGGAATATTTGTTGATCCTACAAAGAAAAAGGTTGTACAAGAATGAACTACTCCAAAAAACATAACTGAGGTATGTAGTTTTATTGGTTTAATGGGTTATTATCAGTGTTTCATTCAGAACTTTTCCCATTTAGCCAACCCAATGACCAAGATTACACTTAAAGGGGATAAGTTTGTATGAAAAAAATAATGTAAATAATATTTTGTGGAATTGAAGAGGATATTACTGAATTTTCCGATCCTAACCCTACCATCGGGGAATGATGGCTTTGTGATCTATAGTGATGTATTAAAGAAAGTAATTGGTTATTTCCTTATGCATAATGATAGATTTATTTACTATGCATCAACGTAGTTAAAAATTCATGAAAAAAACTATCCCACTCATGATCTTTTTTTAGCAGTGTTAATCTTTGCTTTGAAAATATGGAGACATTATCTCTATAGAAAAAATGTGAGATATATACGGATCACAGGAGTCTAAAGTATATCTTCTCACAGAAAAAAATCAATATGAGGAAACGACGATGACTCAAACTACTCAAGAATTATGATTGTACTATAAACTACCACCTAGGAAAGGAAAACAAGGTAGTTTATGCATTGATTAGGAAGGATCATGGAGTTCTCAACAAAATGAGGATTGACAAGGATCCTTTGTACATGGATCTGGTAGAGATGGATATGGGAATTATCATAGAAGGTGAAACATCCCTACTTTTTCATTTGGTTGCCCACCCATATTTATTAGAAAGGATTACAAGTTCTCATCCTGATGACGAGAACCTTCAAAAGAAAATTAATGTTGTGAAAGATGGGAAGATGTTTGACTTTGTGTGTAAAGATGGTGTTCTAAAATTTGTGAAGAGGCTTTGTGTTCTCACTATACCAGAGCTAAAAAAAGAGTTATTGGATGATGCCCATGGTTAAAATTTCTCAATACATCTTGGTAGCACTAAGATGTATAGATATTTGAAGGAACATTTCTGGTGTCATAACATGAAGAGGGAAATTGTGTATTATGTATCAAGATGTTTAGTTTTCCAACAAGTTAAGGCTGAAAGGAAACATCCAAAAAGATTTATACAACCTCTACCTATTCCTGTATGGAAATGGGATGAAATTACCATGGATTTTGTCCCTGTATTACTCAAAAATCCATGAAAGAATGATTCAATATGGTTAATTGTGTATCAATATACAAAATATGCACACTTCCTTGGTATAAGGGAGGATTTTCCACTAGAGCTCCTAACATGACTCTATATCAATGAAGTTTTGAGAATTCATGGGGAACCTCTCTCAATTGTTTCTGATCATGAACAATGATTTACATCGAAATTCTGGAAAAGTATTTAGAAATATTTGGATAACGAACGTCGATTGAGTACTACTTATCACCCTCAAACTGATGGCTGCATGTCAAGTAATAATAATAGTCAACTGTTAGTATTATACATGGGGTCTTACTAAGAATTAAATGAAATGAATAAATTATTTCGAGTAATTGATTAATTTTATTATTTCAAGTAATTAAAATCCCAATTATATTATTCTCATTATCCTAGACATTCTTTAGTGTGTGTGTACAATGGATATAGAAAAGCTCTCAAGCCAAGAGAGAATTATTTTTCCACCAAGAACACTCTCAAGCTATGGATGAGATATTCCCCCACCGGATCAAGGAGAGCACTTTGAAAGTGGCTCTTTATGAAATCTATGGTGGACATCATAAGAGAAGGATCTTTCGTGCTAGCACCTGGAGATCCCTTCGGTGACATCCAGAGATACGTGGAGCACATGTGGATCACCGCTAGAGGAAGCCAGCACTTGGATTCTACGATGCAATGATGAATCACATCAGATTGTGACTGGAAACATCAATAGAGAGAGAATCACATCAAGGTAATTGTCTTATTTTAATTAAATTAATTATAACCAACATATGATGATCCTATCCATGGTTTCGAGACTCTCCATTTCTTTCATTATTCATTCTATTCCGAAGATCTGATATTTTATTATCATGACATATCATATATTGACCATTGTTAATGGAAAAATTAAAGTTGGGTACACCCACACATGCATTTATGCTGTGCCCGAAACCTACAAGTGGTATCAGAGGGTTCATATCATTGATTATAATTATTTAGTTTTTCATTGATGATTTACACATTTAATAATTTATTTTTTTCAATTCAATTTAATCATTATGTAAATCTGAATCTTGAGATATGTTCCTCCTCTTTCATTTCTCGCTCACCTTACAGAAACGACCTTTTTATTTTAATTTTGATTAAAATAAAATAGAGGATCTCATCTGAAGGTTCCAAAGCTTCCTGGCCGTACAACACCAGAACAAATGGCATGTATTCGGCAGTACACACTGTGTAGTCTAGGTTCAATGCATCGGACTGGTCCACCAAACCAAGTCATGCCATTGGATTATATCTAAGTCTTTAAAACTCCGTGTGTTGACCAAGAATAGGTGGAACATGGTTTCTGAATTACATGTCGTGTGGACCACTAGACACGGCATGTAGTCCCTTTGGGTTAGGGTTGGACCGTGTACCCCGTACATGACTTTCCTGACAGGATACTATGTAACGTGGAACTACACAGTGTGTGTCCCAATAGACACGTCGTGTACTCCGAAGATTTTTGAAGTACATCTACATGCCATATCCCCGGGCATGTACTTAATATTGACAGTGAACGACAGTACAAACCGTGTAGTCTGAACTACATGTCATATACTCATCCAAATTACACAGATTTATTAAAATTTATTATTATATTATAAAAACCCTTGAGATGTGTACCATAGTGAGGGAATAAATTTGAGGCACAACATGTGATAGGTGTTTTACATATTTTTTTTTAATTTAACATTTACATAATGTTTGTTTCTACTCATTAGGTAGTTATGAAACAAGAATTCACTAGGTTGCCTCCAAGGTATAAGTTACATACAAAGATAATTTTAAATAAATTTATTTTTTTACAATTATGATGGATGAGAATCTTAATGAAATTTTAAAAAGGGTTTAAGATAAAAGTATTGATTAATTAAAGATAATTAATTGATTTGAGTGTGATTTATATTAAACAAGAATGATTAAAGAATTGAATGCTGGTTGTATTTATGTGTAGATATCATTGCATGCATGGATAATCATTATCTAGACTATGACCTTTGTTTGTGGATGGTTTCATTTAATTTATTTATTTAAATTAAATTTGATGGCTTTCAAGCCTTCTCCTCATTAATATGTAGGGCCTGCACACCCAAGTTTTATTTTATGTAAAACCCCTTTTACCCCTCACCTGTGTGTTAGATAAAAGCATATGTAATGGATGGAGCTCCAAGATAGTGGAGGCATCTCAAGTTAGGAGCCAAGGTGAAACCAATCCAAGGAGATACAAAGGTGGATAGGTGGAAAGCAGTAAACACGAACACAAAAAGGTTCAAAGTTTTTCTCCCCTAGGTCTTGAGTTAGTTTATCAACCACTAGATAAACTAACCAATAGAACAAGATCACGATCATACAATTTATTTTATTTCTGTCAGTTGCATGGTTTATTTATTGTGGGTGTGTTGTCACGATCACATAATTAATGAATTACACAAGCAAACAATATGGAACTAAAATAATACCAGATTATGCGTAAATGTTATCTTGGATGTGGTTAATCACTTAAGTATATCTCACTTAATATTAACAAGAATGTAAGAAAGATAATAAAATTCCAATTTACGTATAATGATAAAATTCCTCAATGAAATATTAAGTCGGCATAGTCTTCCATAATATTTGTTAGAATCAAACCATAGTTCAAAGTGCTTGACCAACCCTAGTTGGGGTGCTTTCAATTATCGTGAAATTATAATTCATGGTTTTGGGTTGACTTGACTTGGTTCACATCAAGGGTTGACTGCCACAGTAGGACATGGTGTGACCAAGAGGCAAAGGTTGCGGAAATATGAAATAAAAAGATTTTAGGATTGGGGAGTCCACTGAGCGGATCAAGGAACTTCTAGTTAATGCAGTTGGCATTTGGAATGCTTACCCAAAACCCTTCAAGTTTCTTGAACAACCCTAGTTGGGGTAATGAAAAGGGTAATATGGATCCTTTCCACTAGAATATTTAGGCAATAGAATATTCCAAAGTCAATTTTGAGGGTTATTGGATTTCGATAAAATAGTTGGAGACTAATTAGTATTAAATTATTTATTTGTATTAGTTTTATCATGATAAAGTACTAAATCTTTGCTCATATTAATTTTTAGAAATGACAAGAAAAATGGATTCAAACATATAATTGTAAACCATACTTGAGAAGGAAAACATTCTCACCAAAACCAATTTCTAGGAGTGGTAGAGGCGTTTACGCTCCGTCCTTCTCCACAAGAGGAAATTGTATGTGTTGGCGGATCCTATTCTAGTTGCACCTAGAAAAGAGGCCAATTATGTGAAACTATCTCTCTATATGAATCATATATATGATGCCAAAGATTTCCAATGTTTCATGCTATCATTCATGTCTAATGAGCTCCTGAAGAAACATGAAAACATGGACGTGTATATCATGATGTCTCACCTTAAGTATCTCTACCAAGAGAAGGAGAGATAGGAGAGATATGAGATCTCCAGCCCTTTTTATAAAACTAATATTGGAGATTTTGTGCTATCTGGGCCTCATGTAGTCAAGCTTATTGGCTAAATTGAATGCCTGGACAACATAGGGATTAAGTTCTCAGATGAGTTGTGTACATATCTCATCCTATCATCACAGCCCAAGACCTTGTCATGCTTTATTGTCAACTACAACATGAGAAACAATGAGAAGATTCTATCAGAACTTATGACCTTAATTCTCCAGGTAGATAGGGATATGGGGCGTGACAAACCCGCATTCCTTATGGTGAATAAGAAAAGTAAGAACAAGGAAAAGGGGCCAAGGATTCAAAAATGGTCTGAATCCCCTGAGCATCATCCCTCTAAGAAGGGGAAGATCCAGAGGAAGGAAAAGGAATAGGAGGCGGTACATTTTTCATATGGAAAGCTAGGCCATTGGAATAGGAACTGCACTCAGAAGCATGAGGATGCTAAAGGCGCATTCGTTATCAAGTGTAATATTTTCATTTCTACAGTTTGGGAATTAGATACAGCTTTTGGGACTCACATATGTATTCAAATGTAGGAACCAAGTAGATTTAAAAAGATTTCCAGAGGAGAGGTGGATCTTAGAGCAGCCAGTGGCGGGATACTGGCTGCATTTTCCATTGGCGATTACCATCTCTCATTTCCAACTGTGATGATTTTGGTTTTACATAACTATTATTATGTTCTTAGTGTTACCAAGATTATAATTTATGTATCTTGTTTAGATATGGATAGATTTATTTTCAAGTTGGGAAATAAGGGTTGTTTATTTTATAAGAACAACATATGTTATGGTATGAAGCATTTAAATATCGATTTGTATGTATTAAATTACAAAAACCAAGTGTTGGTAGTTGATAACGAATCAAATTCACATGACTCATACAATACCAAGTTGTGACATCACTGACTTGGTCATGTAAATGAGAAGCGTTTGACAAAGCTCTTCCAAGATTGTCATTTAGACTCTATTGAGAAAAAACCACTTGATAGTTGTCACGCTTGTTTACAAGGTAAAATGACCATGCTCCCTTTTGGTGGATGGGGTGAAAGTGCCACAAAGCTTCTAGGATTGGTACACACAGATGTGTGTGGACCATTTCTAGTAGAATATAGAGGTGGATATTCTTAATTCATTACTTTTACTAATGATTTGAGTAGATATGGATATATCTACTTAAT
This sequence comes from Viscum album, assembly GCA_963277665.1. Classification (NCBI taxonomy): domain Eukaryota; kingdom Viridiplantae; phylum Streptophyta; class Magnoliopsida; order Santalales; family Viscaceae; genus Viscum; species Viscum album. The sequence goes on from OY728125.1 coordinate 1,367,214, forward strand.
GAGGTATAAGTTAGAGTCCTTAGAGAAATTTAAGGAATTCAAGAATGAAGTAGAGAATCAGTTTGGTAAGAAGATAAAGAAGCTTCGATTGGATTGAGGTGGAGAATATCTGAACTAAGAGTTCATCGATCTTCTACGAGAGTCTAGGATTATATCTCAACTCACTCCTCCTTACACACCACAGTGTAATGGTGTTAAAAGGAGTAACTGCACCTTGTTTGGAAATGTTGAGGTCAATGATGAGTCATTCAGATCTTCCATTATCCTTTTGGGGATATGCATTATAAATTGCAGCATACACATTAAACTGGGTACCAAATAAGGAGGAAAATAAAATTCCCTCTAAGTTATGTAATGAAAGGAAACCCATTTTTTCACACACATGTGTATGGGGATGAAAGTCATTTGTTAAGGCCTTATTAGGAAACAAACTAGAACCCTAGAGCATGATGTGTATCTTTATAAGATATCCCAAGGAAACAAAAGGATTCTACCTATATAACCCTTCATACAAGACATTCACTGTCTCCAGACAAGCCGTCTTTCATGAGATGGAGCACATCCTCAAAAAGTATAGTGGGAGAATGATTGATTTCGATGAAGTTGATGCTCAAGATACACAAGAGTTATTACAGGAAAAAGTTCCACAAGTCCCCATGGAAGAGGTTCCTAAAACACAATTATTGTGTTGGAGCTCAAGAGAGGTAAGGGAACCAGATAGATTTTGTTTCCTAGTCACTAAGGATGGTGAATCATTATTGTTGGATAATGATGAACCACTCTCCTACAAGGAAGTAGTAGAGAGATTAGAAGCTGTGAGATGGCTAGAAGCTATAAAATCTGAGATGGGTTCTATTAGAACCAATTCTGGGTTCTGATCGATGATTCAGTTGATGTAAAGCCTGTTGGATGCAAATGAGTATTCAAGAGAAATTTGGACATGGAAGGTCAAGTTAGCACCTATAAAGCAAGGCTAGTGGATAAAGGATTCAGACAACATCAAGGAATTGACTATGATGAAACATTCTCAACAGTTTCCGTGTTTAAATACATAAGAATCGTACTTTCCATAGCAGCTTACAATGACTATGAGATTTGGAAGATGGATGTCAAAACAACATTCCTTAATGGGAACCTTAATAAAGATGCCTATATGGAGAAACCAGAAGGTTTTGTGACACCAGGTGAAGCCAAACGGGTTTTCAAGTTGTAGAAATCTATTTATTGATTGAAGTAAGCATCTAGGTCATGGAACATTTGATTTGATGAAGCCATAAATGAATTTTGTTTCATTAAGTACGAATGTGATCCATGTGTTTATAAGCAGTTTAATGGGAATGTAGTCTTTATCCTAGTAGTATATATTGATGAAATATTACTTTTTGGAAACGATATACCAGTCTTACAGTCAGTTAAGGCCTGGTTGAACAAGTGTTTCTCCATGAAAGACTTAAGTGAAGCAGCCTACATTCTAGGGATCAAGATCATTCGTGATAGATCCAAGAGGTTTCTTGGACTAAGTTAGGGTACATACATTGACCAGATACTAAAGAGATTTAGTATGGAACAATCCAAGAGGGGATTGGTTCCAGTGTCACAAGGCCTATATATTTCTAAGAGAATGTGTCCTTAGACACAACATGAGAAATATAGGATGAGTAATATCTCATACGCTTCAGCTATAGGATAAATTATGTATGTCATAGTATGTATCATGATTTATGTTGCCTATGCACTGAGCATGGTAGGCAGATATCAAGCAGATCTAGGAGAACAACATTGGAAAAATGTTAAGACTATCCTTAAGTATCTGAGAAGAACTAAGGATAAGTTCCTAGTGCATGGAGGAGATGAGGAGCCTATCATCAGAGGGTATGTTGATGTAGGTTTTTAGACAGATCATAACATTATATATTCACAATCAGGATATGTTTTCTATCTCAATAGAGGAGTTGTGAGATAGAAGAGTTCAAAGAATCCAGTTGTTGCTGATTCTATAGCAGATTCCAAATATATAGTGGCTTCTGATGCAGCCAAGGAAGCCTTCTGGATTCATAACTTTGTCCAGAAGATTGATGTGGTTCTTAGAAGTAAAGACCCTATCACATTGTATTGTGATAATACTGTACTGGTGGCTCTTAAAAAAAACCAAGGTCACACCAACAGACAAAGCACATTCTTCGGAAATATCACCTCTTAATGGATTTCTATCAAAGGGGTGAAGTTGTAGTGAGCCGAGTGTGCACAGAATAGAACGTGGTGGACCCAATGACTAAAGGCCTACCTCATCAGAAGCATGAATATCATGTGAGATCTAGCAGGTTAAAGGTTCATAGCATTTGGATCTAGTCTAAGTGAGATTCTATTGGAGTTAGTGTCCTAGAACCAACTACTTTTTAATTTATTCATTAATAAATACCTTATCACATCTTGATTGTTCTTCTGCATGACAATTCATGTGATACTATCCTAAGGATAGTTTTTTCACCAAATATTCATAACAGATCCCTACTATGATGAGAACATGGAAGTGCCATAACACTATTCTTGAAAATATGTTTTATGGCCGGATGATGTTATTTGAGGGACATAAATAATACAGGCCATTAGGGGTGATGACTCATAAATTTTTGAGGCACCTTCTCATGGTGTGCACCCTTGGTAATATATAGGAGGATATAATGAGAACGAGACCCGCCAGTAGGAAATCCACATTTCATAGTGTCATTGGATGTTACTATCTGCAGATGTGTATATTGGTCCTTAGACTTTATGATTATTATTAATGGGAATTACAACTTTCGTACTTAGATGTATTGATTAAAACTATAATGGAACATTGTTCACAGTGAGGTAGGATATGTTGGGTGCATCACGAGTAATACTGCATTAATAGATAATGCGAGAAAGGATTTGTCCATTTTGTTTCATAAAATAAGTTCATATCTCAGGACCTTTGATGGAATTGATATAGCCTAAATAAATTCATATCCATGGTAAGGAATGGGCGAGTTCAATTCTAGGAATTCAAAGAAAGAATAATCGAGCACATGGGTTGATGGCAGTAGAATGCAACCCGTTTGATTCGAGATATCATGACAAATGGATTGCATTACATGGTAATCATTCGCAAGAGGTGTCACATCATTGCAGTGTTAACTTCTTTATCTATAGGTGCCTTGGCGTGTCTCTAGATGCTAACTTTGGAATTTAGGTAGCCTCCACCTAATTCCACTAAGAAAGAGGCCTAGAGGGTCACACACTAAGTGTGTCCAAGTATCTCAGTTAAATATTCATTTAACAAGTTCAATAGAGATTATTCTTGATTGTGGTTTAATAATTATTAAAGGATGTTTGATCTCATTTATTTCGACACTAGTTATTTAAGAGAATATATTTTGGGAGAAATAATATATTTATTAGTGAGTAATGTAGTGATATTTATTTAATAAATAAATATCCATTATTCAAGGTCTAATAAATCTGGTGGAGGAAATAAAGAAAATAGAGAAACAAAAGTACGCCCCATGTATATTAATAAACATGTTGTGCAGTTTTTTTTATGGATTTGTGAGAAATAATATTAGGTGTAATTTGTTGGGCGCATGTCAAGTAATAATAATAGTCAAACGTTATTATTAGACATGGGGTCTTACTAAGAATTAAATAAAATGAATAAATGATTTTGGGTAATTAATTCATTTTATTATTCCAATTAATTAAAATCCCAATTATATTATTCCCATTATCCTAGCCATTATTTAATGTGATTTCACAATGGATCTGAAAAATCTCTCAATCCAAGAGGGAATTATTTTTCCACCAAGAATTCTCTCAAGCTACAAGAGATATCATCCTCCACCAGATCAAGAAGAGCGCTTTGGAATTGGCTCTCTAGGCGATCGAAGGTGGACATCACAAGAAAAGTCTCTTCTACGATAGAACCTGGAGATCCCTTAAATGACGTCCAAAGATATGTGGAGCATGTGTGGATCACCACTAGAAGAAGCTGACACTTAGCTTCTACAATGAAATGACGGATCACATTAGATCGTGATCAGAAACATCAATGGAGAGAGAATTACATCAAGGTAATTCTCATCTTTTAATTAAATTAATTATAACCAACATATGATGATCATATACATGGTTCTGAGACTCTCTCCCTTTCTTTCATTATTCTTTATATTCCGAAGATCCGGCATTTTATTATCGTGATGGGTCTCAGATTGATCTTTGTTAAATGAAAAAATTAAAGTTAGGTACACCCACCCACACGCTTCCACAGCACCCAGAACCTATATTGATGTTCCAAACAAATTAAGCATTGGGGAAAGGTGATTACTTTAATAGAGGCTGGAAGTCTAAGTAAAATCATCACAATTGTAAATACACAGTAGAAAAAATAGGCTAAGTAGGAAAATGAAAAAATCTACCTTGCTTTCCATGTTCAACCATCTTTTCAATTTTGATACAGCATCTGCAAAGTATCCTTGTTAGCCAGCATGAGTCTTGAGAAAATTGATTGCATAAAGTCTTTCCCCTTCCCCTTCCTCCCATCTTGTTCACTAACAGGGAAAACCAGATCTGCATCCACCTTGCTAACCAATTCAAGAATATCAGGAATATCCATAAACACAACCTTGAGTTCCTGCAATCAAATTCCAAGAACCATAGGAAAACTATTGAAAATCAAATTACAAACCTTAACAAATCATTTTAGTCTTGGACAAGGTGCAGGATATTAAGCTCTAAAATGGATCAAACTTCCACTCATAACCTTAAGTAGTTCAGATGAAGTGATGATGAAGTGTAGGATTCAAGAACTTATTTTACCTCGGCACTAATGAATCCACAGAGTACTTCAAATTCTGTCAATGCCAATGCCATCTCAGGTTTGTGATTATCATACTTATACACATGTGGGCATGACTTGTGCAGAACTATGGCTAAATTCCTGTCTAGGTGATCCTGGATCAACAATGCTTTTGCAACTGAAAATACCTGAAAATAGAAAGCTTAACAAACATATTACAAAACTGACCAAGACCTTCAAATATGCCCAGCCTATTTTACCCTAAATATAGGCAATCACTGCTCGGTCAAAAGTATGGTAGAAAAAAGGTGAATTGAAAAAGTATTGCAGATGAAAAAATATAAACAAACGCATTCAACTTCACTATGACAACATCTTTTGACATATTTTTATCGATTAAAAATAGAAAGTGTGATCAATCAAAGAATTCATATAGGATCTTGAACTTGTAGATTATAGGAAAACACAAGAAGAACAAATTGAGAAGTCTATTGGGATACTACAATTAGATTATTCCCAATGTGGATTCATTTTCTATCAAATTTGGGGGAATAAATGGTCACCTTGAACAAGAATGGGAGATGGCCACCCCACTCCTCCAAAACCATCTTTCCAAGCATGCTATGGTTTTTTGAAATCCAATACTTCAGAGTCAGAGGCTCGGAACCAACTGATTACCCTTCATTCTCTATGAGTGGGAGAAAACAATTAACGCCCCAACTCATGGGTGATCATCTAGAACTCAATGTAAGGTTTATGGGCTTCAATATGGGTGCCAGAATTCAAAAATTAGATACTCAAGACCTAGGATTCAGCACCGCTCTGTCCCCATTCATAGTTTTGAACAGAGAATTATAGCCTCTAAAGAGCCGCATGCTCCTTGGAAGATCAAGAGGCCATGGGAAGGGTCAATGGTCGACACGTTGATGAGGAACGGAGGCAGCTGCGGCTGCGGTTGCGGTCTGGATCAATGGCATCAGACGGATGATCAGAGGTGGTCGGTCATGGTTAAGGGTTGGCGGTCAACGGAAGTAGGCCGGTGAGGGTGGCCAAAGGTATAAACGAGCGACCTGGATCTATCGTTGATGCCGACTACTAGTCAATGACAGCAAACGAAAGCAAGTGTGAAGGCATGCCGCAGATACAGACAATCGGGGCCACTTACAGGATGAGCTGGATAAGCATGGACTTACGAGACTTGGGGCATTAGTGATTTTAAGACTTTGTGTTTTGTAATGGTCACCCACCACCACATGAAAAGGAGGTCTTTGATTTAATATTTACAAGATGGTTCATTCTAAAATTTATGAGGAAAAAACTGAATAGATTGATAAGTACTAAAATTAATTTATTTCGATATAGATTCATTTTCCATAAATTTGGGGGAAGTAAACCTTGGAGAGAACGGGCATAGAGAAACGTGAAATCATGCCTCTTATATATATATATATAATCAATTTATATTTATGAAATTAAAAATTTATACTTATAAAATTAATGATTTTTATTACTAAATATATTAATTATAAATCATTGTAAATATTTATTTGTTAAGAAGTTGTATTTATAAAATTTTTATATAAATATTTATGAACTTTTTTTTGATAATTATTAGTAATTTGTTAATATTTAATATATTTAGTAAATTATAAATTGTATTGTTTATTAGTAAATAATAATATATCATTATGCTTATAATTGATTAATAGTACTTTAACTATTATTTATTGTTTAATAATATAAATAAAATAATTTGTATTCTGAATTATATTTATTAGTTAATAAATAGATTATATTTAATATGTTATGATCTATTATTAATTATTTAGTTATATAATTAATAATATAATATTTATTATTAATCGTAATAATATTTAGAGAATTATTATTTATAAGTATTTGTGACTTTTTATTGATATAAAATATTGGTAATTTATTGATGAGTAATTTATTTATTAATAATATGTTGTAATATTTATTATTAATTAACATTTTATTATTATTTAATTAATTAATTAATAGTATAACAACTTATATTTATAAAATTTTAATTATAAATCTTTGTCAAATTTTTTTTGATATAATTATTAGTAATTTATTATTACATAAAAATTTTATTCATTATTAATGCTTCTCAATCGTTCAAAAATATTTGTATGAATTTCCAATTATATAAATTTGTTTTTTATGCAAAAAAATATAGTATATTAGTATGTTTTTAAATAATATACAAGTAATGATATAAAAAACATATTATATGTATCAGTCTAACCTACATCGGTGCAATGGATTCTCCTTTGTGCCATAGATAGGTATACATATAATGCATCCACGTCGTGTATGACTATCTTTAGGCTCTCACATATGAATCTCTTGTGTATCATCCATGACACCCACCTTCACATCATCATGTGTGACAGGCTGTATCTACAGTCTCACCACTTGTGCAATGTCCTACCTCCAGGGATAGTGGTTGTTGATAGGAAGTGAATAAGACAACAATTGTGCAGCAGATATATGCAAATAGAAGGAAAATAAAATCTTTAATACAGGTATGGAAACATCTATATCTGGAGAAAAAGTTTTCATGCTAACAAACATTGTATGTGATTATACCTTTGGATGTTGTTGTGCCTCATATGCAATAGTAACTGAAGGGGAATATGACTAATCATGATGAACACCCTCCTTCCATGTCACATTTGCATCCATAAAAAAGTTTTCACCCCTGACACATCTATATTAGGATCTTCACCCTCAGCATCATCTGGAACTTCAAAGAAAATCTTATGATAAATCTCATCCATAGGAGGAAACAACTCTTACACTACTCTATGAAAATAATTTTGTTCAAAGGCCTCTCCCTCTATGGGGTTAGATATGTGAAGAAGATAACTAATAAGAATGTCCTACAAAAATAAATTATGAAGTTAACTAATGTTAATAAAATAATTTGTTCAATAGTGGAAGGAGAAATTATTACCAAGTCATGATAGCTCCATTAGTGTCGCATGAGATATCTCACTAGATACATGTGGTACCGGGGCCCATAAACAAGCTGATCTAATGAATGCATATGTACTGTGTCGGCCCCTGTAATCGAGACTCTTGTCATCTATCTCACAAATCAATATATCATGCATGCTATCTCCTCTAAACAAAGTCTCGATCCCCTGACAATTTTAGGGAATGAAATAAAGGTAATTGACTGGGCGGTGCGGGAATGGGATGATAGAAGACAAACTGCCTCATAACTCTATTAGTATGATGACACTCAACAATATTAAAATGAATCATATGAATGATGCATGAGTCACCAAGAAACATAGTTGTATAGTATAGTGTGAGACTATGGATGATAGGCTCACTATATAGAAGCCACGAAACCTGATTAATCAAAAAAATGAATAAACAATTCATAAATGAAGACATATACTATATACAATAATAATTTAACCATATAATTAATAATCATGTACACTGTTTGGTTGAAGACTTTCCAATATAATTCTGTAAGCTTGAACATCCTGTTTGGATGTATTTGAATATCAATGTGCCTGAATCCACCAGAAAATAATATTTCTATACTTATATTTCATAATAGAAAGGCATACTTATGATTTTGACATAATAAGAAATGAAAAACATATCATCATCCATGCAAAGACTCTCGTAAAATATTTATAGACAAGAGCACGCATGCATGTGGAGTTAAGCGAGGGATGTGTTATCATATCCACATATGTATCAGAGTACACAACTGGAAATTGGGCCTATCCCCATGCCTCTAAACCAATTTTTTGCATGAATCATTGGTATAGAGTTCTTGGGTCCAGGTTATACCAATAGTCCATTAAAACCATTCGTATAGATAAATTTATACCAAGAGTTTTTGGAAACCTTTAGTATAGGATGGGAGATACCAATGGTTTTTAAAAAATCATTGGTATAGCCTTTGAACATATCTAGCGGCTCTGGGGAGGTGCGAGCGGTGACCTCCCATATCCTATGATGATCTCCACTTACTCAATAATTTTTTGATTAAGATCTTATTTAACATCACATTAGTGAGCTCCGAATCTTTCCACTCTTCTACTAGGTATCTTTTTCATTTTTATTTATGTTATCATGTGATTGATCTAAGACATTCATGTTCTTATACTGGTTAAATATAGATTTATTGGTTTTTAATTCATGTTTTTACATTCTAGAGTTTATGAATTTTTTTTGTTTTCCAAGATGTAAACAATTCCATCTCTTAAATTTTTATGGATGTGGTTTGATGTTCTTTTCATTTCAGGACTTTTTTTTGTTTCCCTATTTTTTTATAGCATTGTAGATGTTGTTTTCAGAGCTGCTTCTTGGAGTGGTAGTATATGTTGTTGTTTGAGTATAGGTGTGTTGCTTGTGCTGTTTTGGATTTGTTTTTGAGTTTGGTTGGAAGTTGTTGTGTCTTTATTGTTGTGCAGGTTTCCACTAAACCCTAAAAAGTGTCTTTCATGAAAATAAAATATTTGAATTTTTATTTTGTATTTTTCATGCCAAGAAGTAAAAAGATGCATCATGAAGCATGGATGACCATGCACAGGTCATTCCATAGTTTATGTTCATGTCACAAAGCTCCAGTCAACATGAAAATAAAAACACAATCTCTGTGAATTTATTAAATAAATTTCATATCTATTGACCATGAGATCCATGTTCGAATTTAAAATAAAAGAGGCATGTCAAAATAATTATCATCGAGTTTATTAATAAATGAAAAAGGGGTTTAAGGCATAATGCCATATGATATTAAAAATAATTATCCTTGGGAATATATAAAGCTAGAGATATTGAGGTTTATTGTTATAAATATGATAATCAAAAACAGTAACGATAATTTAATTATTTCTTAAATCATTTCTTGGGGGAAGAATGAGCCCGATGTTTTTTGATAAAGTTTGGATTTCCTTGATATTTTTTCATATTTTCATTTGAAATTATGTATCAAATAATCCATTGAATATCTATTTATTCTTTATGGATTAAAGCCTCCATATTTATGCTCTATCATGGATTTTATATGTTTTATTTCATTTTTTTCATCACCCTATCATAGATATCATGAGAGGGTGATCCTTATTTCTTCCTAACATGTGATTAAAGGGGGATTGTACTAGTGCGTCTATGTATTTTTTTAATTCATGTTGTGTTTCATATTCATTTCTCTCCCCTCCCTATCTACCTTATTTTTCATTACAGGACCATTGTGTTTTTATTAAGGGAGTGGTTTATAATGCAGTTTCTAGAATACTACTTTCACTATAACCATTGGGTATGATAGGATCTACATTTAAAAATGATTTTTCATTACCATTCTCACTAATGAACTGAATTATAAGACCATTAAAAAGGAAAATTTTTGAGAGAGTGAGAGTAAATCACTCAGACGGAGGAGGGGGTGACTTGGACATAATTTCAATGAAAATAATAAGTCATTAAGTTTTTACAATCACCAGTGTATGAACCTCGGAATTATATGTATCATAAATGTTTTTCTTTTTTTCTATCATTATATTAAATCATCCTCAATATTCGTTTTTTTTAATTTTCATGTAGTTTTTTATTTCAAGCAATAGTTTAGCATTGTAATTTTTGAATTGAGTATTATATATCCTTTTCTTTATTGGATTATCCTTATACTTTCATGATTCTATACTATGTAATTAGAGATTTAGTGCTTTGGGGTTTGTGTTTTTAAATTCTAAACTAATTGATCCCATGGGGAATTAATGACTGTTTGTGGGATGGTCACAACCTAAGAAGGTTGGAAGATATATCTACTTCCAATCTAGTAAATGATCCCCATTAGTGAAGAAACTAAGATGGGAGAACCTGAATCGTGGAAGACACCTCCTTCAATTATCACTCCAAAAGAATGGATCGAATCATTATTGTGTTTCTAATGTGGCTAGTTTGGGCATTCTAATCCATATTTCTTAAAAATACCAAAAACCACTCATAGTTTTGGTTGGTTGGGATATCTACAAAAATAAATAATAGATTAAATTATCCAAAGAAAAAAATGTCCCTACCATCGTCTAGATCTTAATGTTGAATTAATAGATATTCCGAGGTATTTCTTACACTTCCATATTATTTAAATCAATCATTTTGATCCTTTGATTCTAGTTTTGATCTCTAGAATGTATTTTGGGATGTTCAAAATTTTGTGATCATTTGGAATGTAAAAATTTTTTTTCATGAAATTTTCTATTTTGCCTTTGTTTGTATCTTATTGACTGAGTCTTCATAGTTAAAACCTTGGGAAACACATTGTAGTGTCTTAAAGTTATTCAGTTTATCCACCATGATAGTGAATTCTTAAATTTTAGGGATACCCGCCTTGGTTCGTTATTTGTATTCATCGCTTATATAATATGTTATTTCTCTTATTCTTTGTTTTTCAAGCTACTAGTATGCTTTGATGACTTTCATATTAAAATTGGTTGTATTAAATTTTTTAATTATGGTTTACATTGTTGATTTGAATATACATTTTTATTCCTTGTAATAGAATGTATCAAAGTTGGATGTATCATACCGATCATATTTCAACCATGTTTCAAAAGAATTTGTAATTTTTTTTATATTTTTCATTTAAAAATGCTTCAGATGGAGGTCGTATATAATGTCCATGTTTTAATTATGTTGGAAGACCATGGTTAAGTTGGGAAGAAGTTATATACCATATAACAAAATCTTGATTTCAGAAAAACTATCATGTTTAGTATCACAATGGAGAGATGAGACAATATTACACTATTCATGAACATAAAGAAAGAATTGGTGTGGAGAATTTGATATTTGATCGGTGTAACATCCCCCGATAAAACACTCTCTCACATGGACAAAGCAGGTTGGTTACAAGACCTTAATCACTACTCCTCATATACCAAATGTTGATGACTAGTGTAGGGGTTGTGATAAGTATAGTTGGAAGACTATACCCTCGGATTTAGAGTTACAACTCAGCAAAAATAAGAAATATAAATAATTGATTAAATATTAGAGTGTAGAAGTAATGGAAGCAATAAAATACAATGAAAAAAATTAAATCCAACCTAATAAACCAATAAATAATAAAGTAATATTATAATGACATGCTAGAGTATAACTAAATGTCATGATAAAAATAACAAAAATAAATGACTAGGTTTTAGGATTTTTTTGTTCAGATTTTAGGGTTTAGTTTGTATATTTAAAGGATAGGGTTTAGGTTTAAAGGTTTCAGGTTAATTATTTTGAGATTAGGGAATAGGTTACATGTTTTTGTTTTTAGTTTTTAGATTTTAGGTTTTAGATTTTAGGGATTAGGGTTTCGACTATAGGGTTTTGGGAGTAGGTTTTTGGATTTTTAGTTTAACTTTTAGGGTTTAGTTTATAGATTTATGGGATAGGGTTTAGGTTTCAAGTTTCAGGTTTAATTATATTGAGATTAGGGTATGGGGTATATGTTTTTGGGTTTATATTTCAGCATTCAATTTTTAGAGTTTAGGGATCAGGGTTTCGGGGTATAGGGTTTTGGGACTAAGTTTTATGATTTTTTGTTTAATTTTTAGGGTTTAGTTTATATATTTAAGGTATTGGGTTTATGTTTTAAGTTTTATGGTTAAGTATTTTGATATTATGGTATGGGGTATATGTTTTTGGGTTTATTTTTCAGATTTTAGGTTTTAGAGTTTGGGTATTAGAGTTTCGTGTATTAGGTTTTTCGACTAGTTTTTAGGATGTTTTGTATATATTTTAGGGTTTAGTTTGTATATTTAAGGGATATGGTTTAGGTTTTAAGATTTACAGTTATTTATTTAGATATTAGGGTGTAGGTTGTATGTTTTTTGGTTTAGAATTCATCTTTTAGGTTTTAGAGTTTAGGATTTATGGTTTCGGGTATAGGGTTTTGGGACTAGGTTTTATGATTTTTTGTTCTTCTTTTAGAGTTGTTTTGTAGATTTTAGGGGTAGGTATTAGGTTTTAATGTTTACGGTTAATTATTTTGAGATTAGGGTATAGGTTATATGTTTTTTTTGTTTTAGTTTTCATCTTCTAGGTTTTAGAGTTTAGGGATCATGGTTTCAGGTATAGGGTTTTGGACAAGGTGTAGGATATTAAGCTCAAAAAGGGATCAAACTTCCACTGATAACTTTAATCAGTTCATATGAAGTGATGATGAAGTGTAGGCTTTAAGAACTTATTTTACCTCAGAACTAATGAATCCATAGAGGAATTCAAATTCTATCAATTCTAATGCCATCTCAGGTTTGTGATTATTATCCTAGTACACATGTGGGCATGACTTGTGTAGAACTCTGGCTAAATCCCTATCTAGGTGACCCTGGATCGATAATTCTTTTGCAACTTAAAGTACCTGAAAAATATAAAGCTTTAAAAATATATTACACAACTCGTCAAGACCTTCAAATTTTCCCAGCCTATTTTACCCTAAATATAGGCAATCACTACTCGGTCAAAAGTATGGCAGAAAAAAGGTGGATTGAAAAAGTATTGCAGATGAAAAACTATAAACAAACACATTCAAATTCACTATGAAAGAAGATTTTGACATATTTTTAATGCTTAAAAATATAAAGTGTGATCAATAAAAGAATTCCTACAGGATTGTGAACTTGAATATTCTAGGAAAATGCAAGAAAAACAAATTGAGAAGTCTATTGGGGTACTACAATTAGATTGTTCTCAATGTGGATTCATTTTATATAAAATTTTAAGGACTAAATTGTCACTGTGAACAATAAAGGGAGATTTCCACCCCACTCCTCCAAAACATTCTCTCCAAGTATGCTAGGGTTTTTTGAAATCAACAACTTCAGAGTCAGAGGCTCTGAACCAACCGAGTACCCTCCATTCTCTGTGAGTGGGAGAAAAAAATAATGCCCTGACTCGTGGGTGCCCATCTAGAACTCAACGTAAGGTTTGTGGGATTCAATATGGGCGCCAAAATTCAGCAAATATAGCCTCAAGACCTAGTATTCGGCACCACTCTATCCCCATTCGTAGTTCTGAACAGAGTACTACAACCTCTGAAGCGTCCTATGCTCCTTGGAAGATCAAGCAGCCATGGGAAGGGTCAATGGTTGACACGCTGATGAGGAACTAAGGTGGTTGCAGCTGCAGTTGTGGTCTTCATCAATGGCGTCAGAGGACTGATTAGCGGTGGTCGTTCATGGTTAAGGGTCGGCGGTCAATGGAAGCAGGCTGGTGAGGGTGGCCAGAGGCGGCAACGAGTGACCTAGATCCATCGTCGACGTCGACTGCTAGTCGATGACAGTAAACGAAAGCAAGTGTGAAGGCATTCCATGGATATAGACAATCGGGGCCACTGGAAGGATGATCTAGACAGGCATGGACTTACTAGACTTGGGGCATTAGTGATTTTGAGACTTCGTGTTTTGTAATGGTCACCCACCACCACATCAGAAGGAGGTCTTTGATTTAAAAATTACAAGACGGTTCAATCCCAAATTTATGAGGAAAAAATGAATAGATTGATAAGTACTAAAATTAATTTATTCTGATACATATTCATTTTCCATAAATTTGGGGGAAGTAAACCTTGGAGAGAATGGATATGGAGAAACGTGAACTCATGCCCCTTATATATATATATAAATATATATATATAATCAATTTATATTTATGAAACTAAAAAGTTATACTTATAAAATTAATGATTTTTATTACTGAATATATTAATTATAAATCGTTGTAAATATTTATTAGTTAATAAGTTATATTTATAAGATTTTTATATAAATCTTTATGAAATTTTTTTAGATAATTATTAGTAATTTGTTAATATTTAATATATTTAGTATATTATCAATTGTATTGTTTATTAGAAAATAATAATATATCATTCTACTTATAATTTATTAATAGTACTATAACTATTATTTATTGTCCTATAATATAAATAAAATAATTTGTATTCCGAAATATATTTATTAGTTAATAAATAGATTATATTTAATATGTTATGATCTATTATTAATTATTTAGTTATATAATTAATAATATAATATTTATTATTAATGGAAATAATATTTAGAGAATTATTATTTATAAGTATTTGTGACATTTTTATTGATATAAAATATTGGTAATTTATTGATGAGTAATTTATTTATTAATAATCACTTGTAATATTTATTATTAATTAATATTTTATTATTATGTTATTAAATAATTAATATTATAACAAATTATATTTATAAAATTTTAATTATAAATCTTTGTTAATATTTTGTTGATATAATTATTATTGATTTATTAGTACGTAAAATTTTTATTCATTATTAATGCTTCTCAGTCGTTAAAAAATATTTGTATGAATTTCTAATTATATAAATTTGTTGTTTATGCAACAAAATATAGTATATTAGTATGTTTTTAAATAATGTAAAAGTAATGATTTAAAAAACATATTATATGTATTAATCTAACCTACATCGGTGCCCTAGATGCTCCTTTATGCCACAACTCGGTATATATATAATGCGTCCACGTCGTGTCTGCCTATCTTTAGGCACTCACATATGTAGCTCATGTGTATCATCCATGACACCCACCTTCACATCATCATGTGTGACAGAACGTACCTACAGTCTCACCGCTTGTGCCCTGTCCTACCTCCAAGGATAGTGGTTGTTGGTAGGAAGTGAATAAGTCGACAATTGTGAAGCGCATATATGAAAATAGAAGGAAAATAAGATCTTTAATACAGGTATGGCGACATCTATCTCTGGAGAAGAAGTTGTCACGCTAACAAACATTGTATGTGGTTATGCCTCTAGGTGTTGTTGCGGATCATATGCAATAGGAATTGAAGGGGTATCTGACTAATCATGATGAACACCCTTCTTCCCTATCACATCTGCATCCATAATAAGGTTGTCCCCCCCGACACATCTATATTAGGCTCTGCACCCACAGCATCATTTGGCACTTCAAAGAAAATATTATGATAAATATCATCCATAGGAGGAAAGATATCTTCCACTGCGTAATGAAAATAATTTTTTTCAAAGGTGTCTCCCTCTACAGTGTTAGATATGTGAAGGAGATTAGTGATTTGAAAATCCTACGAAAATAAATTAGGAAGTTAACTAATGTTAATAAAATAATTTTTTCAATAGTGGAAGGAAAATTTATTACCAATTCATGATAGCTTCATCAGTGTTGCGTGAGATATCTCACTAGATACAAGCGGTACCAAGGCCCATAATCTAGTTGATCTGATAAATGAATACGTACCTTGTCGGCACCTATAATCAGGACTCATGTCATCTGTCTCACATATCAATATATCATGCATGATAACTCCTCCAATCAAAGTCTGGATCCCATGACACATTTCAGGAATGAAATAAAGGTAATTAACTAGGCGGTGCGGGAATGGGATTATAGAAGCCAAACTTCCTCATAACTCTGTTAGTATGATGACACTCAACAGTATTAAAATGAATCATATGAATGACACATGAGTCAGTAAGAAACAAATTTGTATAGTATAGTGTAAGACTATAGATGATAGGATGACTATATAGCAGCCATGAAACCCTATTAATAAAAAAATGAATAAAAAATTCATAAATGAAGACATGTAGTTTATACAATAATAATTTAACCATATAATTAATAATCATGAACACTGTTTGGTCGAAGACTGTCCAATATAATTCTATAAGCTTGAACATTGTGTTTGGATGTATTTTAATATCAATGTGCCTGACTCCACCAGCAGATAATATTTATATACTTATATTTCATAATAGAAAGGTATACTTATGATTTTTTCATAAAAAGAAATGAAAAACATATCATCATCCATGCAGAGACTCTCGTAAAATATTGATAGAAAAAAAGAACACATGCAAGTGGAGTTAAGAGAAAGATGTGTTCTCATATCCACATATGTATCAGAATACACTACTAGAAAGTGGGGCTATCCCCATGCCTCTAAAAACATGTTTTTCATGAATCATTGGTATAGAGTTCCTAGGTCCAGGTTATACCAATAGTCCATTCAAACCGTTGTTATAGATAATGTTATACCAACAGTTTTTGGAAGCCATTATTATAGGATGGGATATACCAATAGATTTTAAAAAATCATTGGTATAGCCTTTGCACATATCCAGTGGCTCCTGGGAGGTGTGAGTGGCGACCTCCCATATCCTCTGATGATCTCCATTTACTCAATAATTTTTTTGATTAAGATCTTCTTCAACAACACATTAGTGAGCTCCGAATCCTTCCACTCTTCTACTAGGTATTGTTTTCATTTTTATTTATGTCATCATGTGATTGATCTAAGACATTCATGTTATTATACTGGTTAAATATAGATTTAGTGATATTTAGTTCATGTTTTTACATTCTAGACTTTATGAGTTTTTTTCATTTTCCAAGAAGTAAACAATTATAACTCTTAAATTTTTCTGGCTGTGGTTTGATGTTCTTTTCATTTCATAACTTTTGTTGGTTTCCCTTTTTTTTATAGCATTGTAGATGTTGTTTTCAGAGCTGCTCCTTGGAGTGGTAGTATGTGTGGTTTTTGAGTATAGTTATGTTTCTTGTGCTATTCTGGATTTGTTTTGGAGTTTGGTTGGAAGTTGTTGTGTCTTTATTGTTGTTCAGGTTCCTGCTAAACCCTAAAAAGTGCATTTCATGAAAATAAAATATTTGAATTTTTATTTTGTATTTTTCATGACAAGAAGTAAATAGATGAATCATGAAGCATGTATGACCATGCATAGGTCATTCCATAGTTTATGTTCATTTCATGAAGCTCCAGTGAACATGAAAATAAAAACACAATCTCTGTGAATTTATTGAAGGAATTTCATACCTATTGACCATGAGATCCATGTTTAAATTTAAAATAAAAGAGGCATGTCAAAATAATTATCACTGAGTTTATTAATAAATGAGAATGGAGTTTAAGGAAGAATTCCAGTTGATATTGAATATATTTATCCTTGGGAATATATAAAGCTAGAGATATTGAGGTTTATTGATATAAATATGATAATCAAAAATAGTAATGAGAATTTAATTATTTCTTAAATCATTGCTTGGGGGATGAATGAGCCCGAAGTGTTTTTATAAAGGTTGGATTACTTTAATAATTTTTCAATATTTTCCTTTGAAATTATGTATCAAATAATTCATTGAATATTTATTTATTATTTATTGATTAAAGCCTTCATATTTATTCTATATCATGGATTCTATATGTTTTATTTCTTTTTTTTCATGACCCTATCATAGATATCATGAGAGGGTGATCTTTATTTCTTCCTAACATGTGATTAAAGGGGGATTGTACTTGTGTGTCTATATATTTTTATTTGATTCATGTTGTGTTTCATATTCAATTATCTCCCCTCCCTGTCTACCTTATTTTTCATTAAATGGACATTGTGTTTTTATTAAGGGAGTGTTTTATAATGCAGTTTCTAGAATACTAATTTCACTATAACCATTGGGTATGATTGGATCTACATTTAAAAATGATTTTTCATTAACATTATCACTAATTAACTGAAGTATATGACCATTAAAAAGGATAATTTGTGAGATAGTGATAGTAAATCAATCATATGGAGGAGGGGGTGACTTAGATATAATTCAAATGAAAATAATAAGTCATTAAGTTAATACAATCACCTGCGCATGAACCTAGGAATTATATGTATCATAATTTTTTTCTATCATTATCTTAAATCATCATCAATATTTCTTTTTTTTTAATTTTCAAGTATTTGTTACTTTCTAGCAATAGTTTAGCATTTTAATTTTTTAATTGAGTATTATATATCCTTTTCTTTATGTGATCATCCTTATACGTTCATGATTCTATACTACGTAATTGGAGATTTAGTGATTTGGGGTTTTTGTTTTTAAATTCTAAACTAATTGATCCCATAGGGAATTAAGGACTCTGTGTGTTGGTCACAACCTACGATGGGTGGAATGTCTATATCCTTTAAAGATAGTAAAGGCTCCCCATTTAGTGAAGAGAATAAGATGGTAGAACCTAAATTTTGGAAGAAACCTCCTTGAATTATCACTCCAAAAGAATGGATGAAATCATTAGTGTGTTTCTAATGTTTCTAGTTTAGGCATTCTAATCCATATTGCTTAAAAATACCAAAGACTGGTCATTTTTGTTGTTGGTTGGTATATCTACAAAAATAAATAATAGATTAAATTATTCAAAGAATAAAATTTTCCTACCATATTCTAGGTCTTAATGTTGAATTAATAGATTCCAAGGTATTTCTTCCACTCCCATATTCATTAAATCGATCATTTTGATCCTTTGATTCTAGTTTTGATCTCTCGAATGTATTTTGGGATGTTCAAAGTTTTTTGATCATTTGGAATTTAAGAATTTGTTTTCATGAAATTACAGTTTTTCCTTTATTTGGATCTTATTGATTGAGTCTTCAGAGTTATAACCTTGGGAAACACTTTGTTGTGTCTCAAAGTTATTAAATTTTTCCACCATGATAGTGAATTCTTAAATGTTAGGGATACCCAACTTGGTTCATTATTTGTATTCATCACTTATATAATATGTTATTTCTCTTATTATTTATTTTTCAAGCTACTAATATGATTTTATGACTTTCATATTAAAATTGGTTGTATTAAATTTTGTAATTATGGTTTACATTTTTGATCTGAATATAACTTTTCATTCCCTATAATAGAATGGATAAAAGTTGGATGTATCATACCGATCATATTTCAACACTGTTTCAAAATAATTTGGATATTTTTTTAGATTTTTCATTTAATAATGCTTCAGATGGAGGTCGTATAAAATTTACATGTTTTAACTATGTTGGAAGACCATTCTTAAGTTGGGAAGAAGTTATCTACCATATAACAAAATCTTGATTTCAGACAAACAATTATGTTTAGTATCACAATGGATAGATGAGACAATATTACGCTATTCATGAACATTAAGAAAGAAGTGGTGTGGAGAATTTGATATTTTATCGGTGTAACATCCCCCGATACAACACTCTCTCACATAGCTAAAACAGGTTGGTTACAAGACCTCAATCACTCCTCCTCATATGCCAAATGTTGATGACTAGTGGAGGGGTTGTGATAAGTATAGGGGGAATACTATACCCATGGATTTAGAGTTACGACTCAGCCAAAATAAGAAATATAAATAAATGATTAAATATCAGAGTGCAGAAATAATGGAAGCAATACAATACAACCAAAAAACCATTAAATCCAACCTAATAATAAAATAAATAATAAAGGAATAATATAATGACATGATAGAGTGTAACTAAATTTCATGCAAGAAATAAAAAAAATTAAAAAACTTGGTTTTATAATTTTTTTGTTTAGCTTTTAGGGTTTAGTTTGTAGATTTAAAGGACAGGGTTTAGGTTTAAAGGTTTTGGGTTAAGTATTTTGAGATTAGAGTATAGGGTATATGTTTTTGGGCTTATTTTGTAGCTTTAAGGTTTTATAATTTAGGGATTATGGTTTTGTGTATAGGGATTTGGGAGTAGGTTTTTTTTGTTTTGTTTAGCTTTAAGGGTTTAGATTGTATATTTGAGGTATAGGGTTTAGGTTTTAAGTTTTAGGGTTAATTATATTGAGATTAGGGTATAGGGTATATGTTTTTGGGTTTATATTTCAGCTTTTAGGTTTTAGAGTTTAGGAATCAGGGTTTCAGGTATAGGGTTTTGGGACTAGCTTTTATGATTTTTTGTTTAATTTTTAGGGTTTAATTTATATATTTAAGAGATAGGGTTTTTGTTTTAAGGTTTAGGGCTAAGTATTTTGATATTATGGTATGGGGTATATTTTTTTGGGTTTAGTTTTCTACTTTTAGGTTTTAGAGTTTGGGGATTAGAGCTTCAATTATTAGGTTTTTGGACTAGGTTTTTGGATTTTTTGTCTATCTTTTAGGGTTTAGTTTGCAGATTTAATAGATATGATTTAGGTTTTAAGATTTAGGGTTATGTGTTTTGATATTAGGTTGTAGGTTATATGTTTATTGGTTTAGAATTCGGCATTTGGGTTTTAGAGTTTAGGATTTATTTTTTAGGGTATAGGGTTTTGGGACTAAGTTTTATGATTTTTTGTTCTACGTTTAGAGTTATTTTTGTATAGTTAATGGATAGGGTTTAGGTTTTAATGTTTAGGGTTAATTATATTAAGATTAGGGTATAGGTTATATGTTTTTTTGTTTTATTTTTCATCTTTTAGATTTTAGATTTTAGGTGTCATGGTTTCAGGTATAGGGTTTTAGACCAAGTTTTCGGATTTTTTATTTAGATTTTAGGGTTTAGTTTGTAGATTTAAGGGATAGGGTTTAGGAATGAAGGTGGTAGCGGCTACGGTTGTGGTCTAAATCGATGGCGGAAGAGGACTGATCAGCTATGGTCGTTCATGGTTAAGGGTCGGCGGTCAACGGAAGCAGGCTGGTGAGGGTGTCCAGAGGTAGAAACGGGTGACCTGGATCCATCGTTGACATCGACTACTGGTCGATGACAGCAAACAAATGCAAGTGTGAAGGCATGTCGTGGATACAGACATTCGCGGCCACTGGCAGGATGAGCTGGAGAGGCATGGACTTACTAGACTTGGGGCATTAGTGATTTTGAGACTTCGTATTTTGTAATGGTCACCCACCACCACATGAGAAGGAGGTCTTTGATTTAAAAATTACAAGACAGTTCAATCCCAAATTTAGGAGGAAAAAAATGAATAGATTGATAATTACTAAAATTAATTTATTCTGATACATATTCATTTTTTATAAATTTGGGGGAAGTAAACCTTGGAGATAATGGTTATGGAGGAACGTGAACTCATGCCTCTTATATATATATATATATAATCAATTTATATTTATGAAATTAAAAAGTTAAACTTATAAAATTAATGATTTGTATTATTGAATATATTAATTATAAATCATTGTAAGTCTTTATTAGTTAAGAAGTTGTATTTATAAAATTTTCATATAAATCTTTATGAAATTTTTTTAGATAATTATTAGTAATTTGTTAATATTTAATATATTTAGTAAATTATCAATTGTATTGTTTATCAGAAAATAATAATATATCATTCTACTTATAATTGATTAATAGTACTATAACTATTATTTATTGTTCGATAATATAAATAAAATAATTTGCATTCCGAAATATATTTATTAGTTAATAAATAGATTATATTTAATATGTTATGATCTATTATTAATTATTTAGTTATATAATTAATAATATAATATTTATTATTAATGGTAATAATATTTAATGAATTATTATTTATAAGTATTTGTGACATTTTTATTAATATAAAATATTGGTAATTTATTGTTGAGTAATTTATTTATTAATAATTAGTAGTAATATTTATTATTAATTAATATATTATTATTATGTTATTAAGCAATTAATATTATAACAACTTATATTTATAAAATTTTAATTATAAATCTTTCTTAATTTTTTGTTGATATAATTATTAGTGCTTTATTAGTACGTAAAATTTTTATTCATTATTAATTATTCTCAATCGTTCAAAAATATTTGTATGAATTTATAATTATATAAATTTGTTGTTTATGCAATAAAATACAGTATATTAGTATGTTTTTAAATAATGTAAAAGTAATTATTTAAAAAACATATTATATGTATCAATCTAACCTACATCGGTGCCCTAGAAGCTCCTTTGTGCCACAGCTAGGTATATATATAATGCGTCCACGTCGTGTCTGCCTATCTTTAGGATCTCACATATGCATCTCTTGTGTATCATCCATGACACCCACCTTCACATCATCATGGGTGACAGACTATATCTATAGTCTCACAGCTTGTGCCTTGTCCTACATCCAAGGATATTGGTTGTTGGCAGGAAGTCAATAAGATGACAATTGTGCAGTGCATATATGAAAATAGAAGGAAAATAAAATATTTAATATAGGTATGGAGGCATCTAGATCTGGAGAAGAAGTTGTCATGCTAACAAACATTGTATGTGATTATGCCTCTGGATGTTATTGTGGATCATATTCAATAGGAAATGAAGGGGCATCTGACTAGTCCTGATGAACACCCTCCTTCCATGTCACATCTACATCCATAATAAGGTTGTCACCCCTGAAACATCTATATTAGGCTCTGCATATGGAATCCCGCCATTTTATAACATAAACTTTCATTACATTACACAAAACTGAGGAACTTTAAGGTCTAGTGTCTTGGAAACCAGGAACATAATACATGAAAACAACATAAAACATTATTCTTAAACACTTTAAAGGCATCTCCTTAAGTTCATTCTAGGTTCATTACTGTATCTCATAACCTGGGGACATACATCAAAAGAAAGGGTGAGCAGAAGGCCCAGTAAGGGAAACAAGAGGAACATTTTACATGTGAACTTGAGATACTTCAATAAGGACATGAAAAGAACTTTAAGGCATGAGAAAGAAATCATGAGGCATTTCATAATAAAAATAACATTTTCCATAACTTGAAGATGTGGCTACATCATTTAACATAGACAATCATGAACATATCACCAAGGTCCATCTCCAAGGTGTCATTTGAAAATTACCAAGGTTATTCACCAAGGTATCGTGAAAATTGTAATCTCTAGTGGTTACATCATTACCCAATGCATTGGAGCGCTATCAGGGCGCACCCTTAAATTTTCCTTTATTATAATGTGAGCCAAATATATCATCATCAAACATTTCATAAATAACCCATATAGCATAAACTAAATGGGTTTCATTTCATAATCATAACGTTTTAAAAACTGCTTTAAAGACATGATCTTTACGTCACTTTAAACCCACGAAAAGGGAAAGTGGGTCTCATGTATGTAAATCCCAGAATTTAAAATAGAACATTTTGATATATATGTGAATACCCTTGTAGAAATAAGAGCTTTGTGTATTCACTTTATAATATAAAATAATTTTTGAGAAAAGAGAGAGGCATTTTGAGACGAAAATTCTGCAGCATAACGGCTATGTTACAAGGTTTTTAAAAACATTGAAAAGAGAGGGGACATGGGTCACCCACTCATAAATGATCCATAAAACAGTAGGGGGAGAGAATAAGATGGATATATGGACATGGTAATGAAATTTTAAGGACATACCATTTGAAATGAAAAACATGGAAGGAAGACAAAAATTAGATTTCTCTTATGAAAATTCGGCAGCCTAACGGCGTCACTTAAACTTTAATAAAAATGAATTGACAAGATCAAATAGGTTCTCTCATCATATTATCATAAGAGATCAGTATGATAGATATAGAGATCATACCCCAACATAATAAAAAGGAACTTGAAATACTTGACATGAAAATCGAACTTGAAAAATGATAAGGGTGAAAGAATCCCTTAAAAATTCGGCAGCCTAACGGCATCACTTAAATATTCATAAAATGAAATGATGAGAGTAAGAGGGGATCTCTCATTATATAAGAATGAAAAGGGCAGTAATAGGAATATAAAAGAACATCCTCTCACATAAGAACATGGAGCATAAAAGGAATGACATAAAAGAGATTACATGAAAAGAAAGAGAGGGGTCGGATCCCTTACCTTAAAACGTGACTCTTGAAACTCAAAGGTTTGGACCTTGAGGGCTTGGGGGCACCTTGGGAGGACTCCTTGGGAGGTAAAGAGACCAGAACTTCGTTGGGGGAGAGTTGGGAGTCAAAACTAAAGGAGGAAAGGGTGGGTATTTATAGGGAAAGTGAGGGGACAAGGCATTAATGGCCAAGGGACACCTCACAAGTGCTTTTCTCAAACCCATGTGCTCTCTCATGATATTTTTCATAAAGTTAGGCCACATGGGGCCCCCAAAACAATAATTCATCACCCTTGGCTGGCCAACCCTTGAAATATCTCATTACATCATCATGACACAGTTATGATGTCATTAAACATACCGAAACCCTAAAACTGTATTTTTACTATTCACTGAAAATTCAACTTTCTCAGAATAATCCCAAAATTTTACCTTAACCAAATATCAATGCTCTGATTTCAAAAATTAAATCCATTTTATAAAAATAATTTTCTAAATATTTTTAATTTAATTTTTAAATAAAAACACTATTCATCGAAAATTCATTTTTTTCAGAAAAATCCCCAAAAATTACCTTAACATAATATCGATGCTCTGAGTTCAAAAATAAAGTCCTTTTTATAAAAAAAATTTTCTAATTATTTTTAATTAAATTTTTAATTAAAAAACACTATTCATCCGAAAAAACTAATACTTGACTAATAATTTATGAAACCGTTATTTACCCATTTTATTGAATCACATTACTTAATCTAGGTGTCTAAATTATATTAAAACTTTCTTTGAGTGAAATTACTAATCCATTTGGTCATATTACTAATCCTAAGCGTAAAATCACTATTCATAATTTACTATTCATCAAAAATTAAGTTGATCTTATTAGACTCCAAATTCCTTACTGAACACTTTTGTAGAAGACCATTTTTTGAAAATCATTACACATCATTAGTTATTTAGGGTTTACATAAATGTTTTAAAATATCCCTTTTTCAAAAATTCATCAATAAAATATATCCTAAAATTATCCGGACAAAAGAAAATCCACAAACATCACTAAATAAAGATATCTCAATTTATTCACCCAAAAGGATTACACAAGGAAGCTAGGGTCTCGTCACATAGCCCCTTATAACACCGGCATAAGACCTAAGTGTAAGGTGTGCTATGGTGAGAGAATCTGAGGGAGGCTCAGATAACATTGCCCTAGTAGTAATCTCTACTAACTTGAACTTCTCCTGTAGGCGTTTCCGTTCAAGCTTGACATGCTGGAGTTCGACTTGGGCTTGGTCCAAAGCGAAGCCCACAGATGCTACCTCCTTCCCAAGCTCTGATAAGTGGGCTTCATAAGGGTCGAGTCTACTGGATGAAGCCATCGGCTCCTCTTTCTGCATTGACCATTAACATCTTATTAAATCATTAAGAGTAAGTTAATATACTACTCAAAAAGATTGGGTCATTACACTGCACCCACATCATCATCTGGAACTTCAAAGAAAATCTTTTGATAAATCTCATCCATAAGAGGAAACAACTCTTCCAATGCTCTATGAAAATAATTTTTTTCAAAGGTGTCCCCCTCTACGGTGTTAGATATGTGAAGGAGATGAGTGATATGAACATCCTATGAAAATAAATTATGAAGTTAACTAATGTTAATAAAATAATTTGTTCAATAGTAGAAGGAAAATTTATTACCAAGACATGATAGCTTGATCAGTGTCGCGTGAGATATCTCACTAGATACAAGTGGTACTAGGGCCCATAATCCAGTTGATCTGATAAATGCATACGTACCATGTCAGCACCAATAATCGGGGCTGATGACACTCAACAGTATTAAAATTAATCATATGAATGACACATGAGTGAGTAAGAAACATAGTTGTATAGTATAGTGTAAGACTATGGATTATAGGCTCACTATATAGCATCCATGAAACCTGATTAATAAAAAAATGAATAAAAAATTCATAAATGAAGACATGTACTATATACAATAATAATTTAACCATATAATTAATAATCATGAACACCGTTTGGTCGAAGACTATCCAATATAAATCTATAATCTTGAACATGGTGTTTGGATGTATTTGAATATCAATGCACCTGACTCCACCAGTAGATAATATTTATATACTTATATTTCATAATAGAAAGGTATACTTATGATTTTGATATAACAATAAATGAAAAACATATCATCGTCCATGCAGAGACTCTCGTAAAATATTGATAGACCAAAGCACGCATGCATACGGAGTTAAGTAAGAGATGTTTTCTCATATCCTCATATGTATCAGAATATACTACTATAAAGTGGGGATCTCTCCAGGCCTTTAAACCCATGTTTTGCATGAATCATTGGTATAGAGTTCCTAGGTCCAGGTTATACCAATAGTCCATTCAAACCATTGGTATAGATAAAGTTATACAACAGTTTTTGGAAGCCATTAGTATAGGATGGGATATACCAATGGTTTTTTAAAAAATCATTGGTATAGACTTTGCACATATCCAGTGGCTCCTCGGAGGTGCGAGTGGTGTCCTCCCATCTCCTCCGATTATCTCCATTTACAGAATAATTTTTTGATTAAGATCTTCTTCAGCATCACATCAGTGAGCTCCGAATCCTTCCAATCTTCTACTAGGTATTGTTTTCATTTTTATTTATGTCATCCTGTGATTGATCTAATACACTCATGTTCTTATACTGGTTAAATATAGATTTAGTGATATTTAGTTCATGTTTTTACATTCTAAACTTTATGAGTTTTTTTTCTTTTTCTAACAAGTAAAGAATTCCAACTCTTAAATTTTTCTAGATGTGGTTTGATGTTCTTTTCATTTCATGAATTTTGTTGGTTTCCCTTTTTTATAGCATTGTAGATGTTGTTTTCAAAGCTACTCCTTGGAGTGGTAGTATGTGTGGTTTTTGAGTATAGTTATGTTTCTTGTGTTGTTCTAGATTTGTTTTGGGGTTTGCTTCGAATTTGTTGTGTCTTTATTGTTGTGCAGGTTCCCACTAAACCCTAAAAAGTGCCTTTTATGAAAATAAAATATTTGAATTTTTATTTTGTATTTTTCATTCCAAGAAGTAAATAGATGCATCATGAATCATGGATGACCATGCATAGGTCATTCCATAGTTTATGTTCATGTGACGAAGCTCTAGTAAACATAAAAATAAAAACACAATCTCTGTGAATTTATTGAAGGAATTTCATATCTATTGACCATGAGATCCATGTTCAAATTTAAAATAAAAGAGGCATCTCAAAATAATTATCATCAAGTTTATTAATAAAAGATAAAGGGGTTTAAGGCAGAATGCCAGATGATATTAAAAATATTTATCCTTGGGAATATAAAAATCTAGAGATATTGAGGTTTATTGTTATAAATATGGTAATCAAAAACATTAATGAGAATTTAATTATTTCTTAAATAATTGCTTGGGGGTGAATGGGTCCTAAGTTTTTTTATAAAGGTTATATTGCTTTGAGAATTTGTCAATATTTTCCTTTGAAATTATGTATCAAATAATTCATTGAATATTTATTTATGCTTTATGGATTAAAGCCTCCATATTTATTCTCTATCATGGATTCTATATGTTTTGTTTCATTTTCTTCATGACCCTATCATAGATATCATGAGAGGGTGATATTTATTTCTTCCTAACATGTGATTAAAGGGGAATTGTACTATTGTGTCTATATATTTTTATTTGATTCATGTCGTGTTTTATATTCAATTCTCTCCCCTCCGTTTCTACCTTATTTTTCATTACATGGCCATTGTGTTTTTTTAAGGGAGTGTTTTATAATTCAGTTTCTAGAATACTAATTTCACTATAACCATTGGGTATGATAGGATCTACATTTAAAAATGATTTTTCATTACCATTATCACTAATGAATGGAAGTATATGACCATTAAAAAGAAAAATTTGTGAGAGAGTTATAGTAAATCACTCAGACAGAGGAGGGGGTGACTTAGACATAATTCCAATGAAAATAATAAGTCATTAAGTTTTTACAATCACCTACGCTTGAACCTAGGAATTATATGTATCATAATTTATTTCTTTTTTTTCTATCATTATCTTAAATCATCATCAATATTTATTTATTTTTTAATTTCAAGTATTTGTTTCGTTCTAGAAATAGTTTAGAATTTTAATTTTTGAATTGATTATTATATATCCTTTTCTTTATGTGATCATCCTTATACTTTCATGATTCTATACTACATAATTAGAGATTTAGTGCTATGGGGTTTGTGCTTTTAAATTCTAAACTAATTGATCCCGTGGGGAATTAAGGACCCTTTGTGTGTTGGTCACAACCTAAGATGGGTGGAAGGTCTATATCCTTAAAATCTAGTAAAGGCTCCCCATTTAGTGAAGAGAATAATATGGGATAACCTAAATTGTACAACACACCTCCTTCAATTATCACTCCAAAAGAATGGATGAAATAATTAGTGTGTTTCTAATGTGGCTAGTTTAGGGATTCTAATCCATATTGCTTAAAAATACCAAAGACCAGTCATTTTTGTGGTTGGTTGGTATATCTAAAAAATAAATAATAGATTAAATTATCCAAAGAATAAAATGTCCCTACCATCTTCTAGGTCTTAATGTTGAATTTATAGATAATCCTTGGTATTTCTTCCACTCCCATATTCTTTAAATCGATCATTTTGATCCTTTGATTCTAGTTTTGATCTCTCAAATGTATTTTGGGATGTTCAAAGTTTTGTGATCATTTGGAATGTAAGAATTTGTGTTCATGAAATTGCGTTTTTTCCTTTATTTGGATCTTATTGATTGAGTCTTTAGAGTTAAACCTTAGGAAACACATTATTGTGTCTCAGAGTTATTAAATTTATCCACCATGATAGTGAATTATTAAATGTTAGGGATACCCACCTTGGTTCATTATTTGTATTCATCGGTTATATAATATGTTATTTCTCTTATTCTTTGTTTTTCAAGCTACTAGTATGATTTGATGACTTTCAAATTAAAATTGGTTGTATTAAATTTTTTAAATATAGTTTACATTTTTGATTTGAATATACCTTTTAATTCCCTAAAATATAATGGATAAATGTTGGATGTATCATACTAATCATATTTCAACAATGTTTCAAAAGAATTTGGATATTTTTTTAGATTTTTCATTTAACAATGCTTCAAACGGAGGTCGTATATAATGTCCATGTTTTAACTATGTTGTAAGACCATGGTTAAGTTGTGAAGAAGTTATCTACCATATAACAAAATCTTGATTTCAAAAAAACTATTATGTTTAGTATCACAATAGAGAGATGAGACAATATTACTCTATTCATGAACCTAAAGAAAGTAGTGGCTTGGAAGAATTTCATTTTTGATCGGTGTAACATCCCCCGATACAACACTCTCTCACATAGCCAAAATAGGTTGGTTACAAGACCTTAATCACTCCTCCTCATATGCCAAATTTTGATGACTAGTGGAGGGGTTGTGATAAGTATAGGGGGAAGACTATACCCATGGATTTAGAGTTACAACTCAGGAAAAATAAGAAATATAAATAAATTATTAAATATCAGAGTGAATAAATAATGGAAGCAATACAATACAACAAAAAAACATTAAATTTAACCTAATAATAAAATAAATAATAAAAAAATAATATAATGACATGCTATAGTGTAACTAAATGTCATGCAAGAAATAACAAAAATTAAAAGACTTGGTTTTAGGATTTTTTTTGTTTAGCTTTTAGGGTTTAGTTTGTAGATTTAAAGGATATGGTTTAGTTTTAAAGGTTTTGGGTTAAGCATTTTTAGATTAGGGTATAGGGTTTATATTTTTGGGTTTATTTTTTAGCTTTTAGGTTTTATATTTTAAGGATTATGGTTTCGAGTATAGGGTTTTGGGAGTAGGTTTTTGATTTTTTTTAGCTTTTAGGGTTTAGATTGTCGATTTAAGGTATAGGGTTAACGTTTCAAGTTTCATGTTTAATTATATTGAGATTATGGTATATGGTATATGTTTTTGGGTTTATATTTTAGCTTTTAGGTTTTAGAGTTTAGGGGTCTGGGTTTTAGGTATAGGGTTTTGGGACTAGCTTTTATGATTTTTTGTTTAATTTTTAGGGTTTAGTTTATATATTTAAGATATAGGGTTTATGTTTTAAGGATTAGGGTTAATTATTTTGATATTATGGTATGGGGTATATGTTTTTGGGTTTATTTTTTTGCTTTTAGATTTTATAGTTTAGGGATTAGAGTTTCATGTGTTAGGTTTTTGGACTAGGTTTTAGGATTTTTTTATCTTTTAGGGTTTAGTTTCTAGATTTAAGTGATATGGTTTAGGTTTTAAGATTTAGGGTTACGTATTTTGATATTAGGTTGTAGGTTATATGTTTGTGGGTTCAGAATTCAGCTTTTAGGTTTTAGAGTTTAGGATTTATGCTTTCGGGTATAGAGTTTTGGGACTAATTTTTATGATTTTTTTCTACTTTTAGAGTTATTTTTGTAGATTTAAGGGATAGGTTTTAGGTTTTAATGTTTAGGGTTAATTATTTTGATATTAGTGTATATTTTAAATATTTTTTTGTTTTATTTTTCATCTTATAGTTTTTAGAGTTTCTGGGTCATGGTTTCAAGTATAGGGTTTTTGGACCAAATTTTAAGATTTTTTGTTTAGATTTTAGGGTTTAGTTTGCATATTTAAGGGATAGGGTTTAGGAAGAAAGTTGGTTGTGGCTACGGTTGTGGTCTGGATCGATGGGGGCAGAGGACGGATCAGCGATGGTCGTTCATGGTTAAGGGTCGACAGTCAACGGAAGCAGGCTGGTGAGGGTGGCCAGAGGTGGCAACGGTCGACCTGGATCCATCATTGACGTCGACTGCTGGTCGATGACAGCAAACGAAATCAAGTGTGAAGGCATGCCACGGATACGGACAATCGCGACCACTAGAAGGATGATCTGGGTAGGCATGGACTTACTAGACTTGGGGAATTAGTGATTTTGAGACTTCGTGTTTTGTAATGGTCACCGTCCACCACATCATAAGGAGGTATTTGATTTAAAAATTACAAGACGTTTCAATCCCAAATTTATGAGGAAAAAATGAATAGATTGATGAGTACTAAAATTAATTTATTCCGATACGGATTCATTTTCCATAAATTTGGGGGAATTAAACTTTGGAGAGAATGGGTATGGAGAAACGTGAACTCATGCCTCTTATATATATATATATAATCAGTTTATATTTATGAAATTAAAAATTTATACTTATAAAATTACTGATTTTTATTACTAAATATATTAATTATAAATCATCGTAAATCTTTATTAGTTATAAAGTTGTATTTATAAAAATTTTATAAAAATATTTATGAACTTTTTTTTGATAATTATTAGTAATTTTTTAATATTTAATATATTTAGTAAATTATCAATTGTATTGTTTAATAGAAAATAATAATATATCATTCTACTTATAATTGATTAATAGTACTATAACTATTATTTATTGTTCGATAATATAAATAAAATAATTTGTATTCCGAAATATATTTATTAGTTAATAAATAGATTATATTTAATATGTTATGATCTATTATTAATTATTTATTTATATAATTAATAATATAATAGTTATTATTAATGGTAACAATATTTATAGAATTATTATTTTTAAGTATTTGTGACATTTTTATTGATATAAAATATTGGTAATTTATTGATGAGTAATTTATTTATTAATAATCAATTTTAATATTTATTATTAATTAATATTTTATTATTATGTTATTAATTAATTAATATTATAACAACTTATATTTATAAAATTTTAATTATAAGTCTTTATTAATTTTTGTTGATATAATTATTAGTGGTTTATTAGTACGTAAAATTTTTATTCATTATTAATGATTCTCACTCATTCAAAAATATTTGTATGAATTTATAATTATATAAATTTGTTGTTTATGCAATAAAATACAGTATATTAGTATGTTTTTAAATAATGTAAAAGTAATGATTTAAAAAACGTATTATATGTATCAATCTAACCTACATAGGTGCCCTCGAATCTCCTTTGTGCCACAGCTAGATATATATATATAATGCGTCCACGTCGTGTCTGCCTATCTTTAGTCTCTCACATATGCAGCTCTTGTGTATCATCCATGACACCCACCTTCACATCATCATGTGTGACAGACTGTATCTACAGTCTCACAGCTTCTGCCCTGTCCTACCTCTAAGGATAGTGGTTATTGGCAGGAAGTGAATAAGATGACAATTGTGCAGCGCATATATGAAAATATATGGAAAATAAAATCTTTAATATAGGTATGGCGGCATCTAGCTCTGGAGAATAATTGTTCATGCTAACAAACATTGTATGTGATTATGCCTCTGGATGTTTTTGTGGATCATATACAATAGGAACTGATGGGGAATCTGACTAATCATGATGAACACCCTCCTTCCATGTCACATCTACATCCATAATTAGGTTTTCACCCCCGACACATCTATATTAGGCTCTGAACCCACAGCATCATCTGGAACTTCAAATAAAATCTTGTGATAAATCTCATCCATAGGAGGAAATAGCTCTTCCACTACTCTATGAAAATAATTTTGTTCAAAGGAGTCTCCCTCTATGGTGTTAGATATGTGAAGGAGATGAGTGATATGAACATACTACGAAATTAAATTATGAAGTTAACTAATGTTAATAAAATAATTTGTTCAATAGTGGATGGAAAATTTATTACCAAGTCATGATAGCTTCATCAGTGTCGCGTGAGATACCCCACTAGATACAAGCGGTACTAGGGCCCATAATCCAATTGATCTGATAAATTCATATGTACCATGTCGACACCTATAATTAAGACTCATGTCATCTGCCTCACATCACAATATATCATGCATGATATATCCTCCAATCAAAGTCTCGATCCCATGACACTTTCAGGGAATGAAATAAAGGTAATAGACTGGGCGGTGCGGGAATGGGCTGATAGAAGCCAAACTGCCTCATAACTCTGTTAGTATGATGACACTCAACAATATTAAAATGAATCATATTAATGACACATGAGTAAGTAAGAAACATATTTGTATAGTATAGTGTAATAATATGGATTATAGTCACACTATATAGCATCCATAAAAACTTATTAATAAAAAAATGAATAAACAATTCATAAATGAAGACACGCACTATATACATTAATAATTTAACCATATAATTAATAATCATGAACATCGTTTGGTCGAAGACTGTGCAATATAATTTTATAATCTTAAACATCGTGTTTGAACATATTTGAATATCAATGTTCTTGACTCCACCAACAGATAATATTTATATACTTATATTCCATAATAGAAAGGTATACTTATGATTTTGACATAACAAGAAATGAAAAACATATCATCGTCCATGCAGAGACTCTCGTAAAATATTGATAGACAAAAGCATGCATGCATGTGGAGTTAAGCGAGAGATGTGTTCTCGTATCCACATATGTATCATAATACACTACTAGAAAGTGGGGTTATCCCTATGCCTCTAAAACCATGTTTTGCATGAATCATTGGTATAGAGTTCCTAGGTCCAGGTTATACCAATAGTCCATTCAAACCGTTGGTATAGATAAAGTTATACCAACAGTTTTTGGAATCCATTAGTATAGTATGGGATATACCATTGGTTTTTAAAAAATCATTGGTATTGCCTTTGCACATATCCAACGGCTCCTGGGAGGTGCGAGCAGTGACCTCCCATCTCCTCCGATGATCTCCACTTACTCAATAATTTTTTTATTAAGATCTTCTTTAGCATCGCATTAGTGAGCTCCGACTCTTTCCACTGTTCTACTAGGTATTGTTTTCATTTTTATTTATGTCATCATGTGATTGATCCAAGAAATTCATGTTCTTATACTGGTTAAATATAGATTTAGGGATATTTATTTCATGTTTTTACATTATAGAATTTATGAGTTTGTTTCATTTTCTAAGAAGTAAACAATTCCAACTCTTAAATTTTTCTGGATGTGGTTTGATGTTCTTTTCATTTCATGAATTTTTTTGGTTCCCCTTTTTTTATAGAATTGTAGATGTTGTTTTCATAGCTGCTCCTTGGAGTGGTAGTATGTGTGGTTTTTGAGTATAGTTATGTTTCTTGTGCTGTTCTAGATTTGTTTTGGAGTTTTGGTTGGAAGTTGTTTTGTATTTATTGTTGTGCAGGTTCCCACTAAACCCTAAAAAGTGCCTTTCATGAAAATAAAATATTTTTATTTTTATTTTGTATTTTTCATACCAAGAAGTAAATAGATGCATCATGAAGCATGGATGACCATGCACAGGTAATTCCATAGTTTATGTTCAAGTCACGAAGCTCCAGTCAACATGAAAATAAAAACACAATCTCTGTGAATTTATTGAAGAAATTTCATATCTGCTGACCATGAGATCCATGTTCAAATTTAAAATAAAAGAGGCATGTCAAAATAATTATCATCGAGTTTATTAATAAATGAGAAAGGGGTTTAAGGTAGAATGCCAGATGATATTAAAAATATTTATCCATGGGAATATATAAAGCTAGAGATATTGAGGTTTATTGTTATAAATATGATAATAAAAAATAGTAATGAGAATTTAATTATTTCTTAAATCATTTCTTGGGGGATGAATGAGCCTGGAGTTTTATTATAAAGGTTGGATTGATTTGATAATTTGTCAATATTTTACTTTGAACTTATGTATCAAATAATTCATTGAATATTTATTTATGCTTTATGGATTAAAGCCTCTATATTTATTCTCTATCATGGATTCTATATGTTTTATTTCATTTTTTTCATCACCCTATAATAGATATCATGAGAGGGTGATCTGTATTTATTCCTAACATGTGATTAAAGGGGTATTGTACTAGTGTGTCTATATATTTTTATTTAATTCATGTTGTGTTTCATATTCAATTCTCTTCCCTCCCTTTCTACATTGTTTTTTATTACATGACCATTGTTTTTTTATTAATGGGGTGTTTTATAATATTGTTTCTAGAATACTACTTTCACTATAACCATTGGGCATGATAGGATCTACATTTAAAAATGATTTTTCATTACCATTATCACTAATGAACTGAAGTATACGACCATTAAAAAGGATAATTTGTGAGAGAGTGAAAGTAAATCACTTAGATGGAGGAGGGGGTGACTTAGACATAATTCTAATGAAAATAATAAGTTATTAAGTTTTTACAATCACCTGCGCATGAACCTAGGAATTATATGTATCATAAGTTTTTTCTTTTTTTCTATCATTATCTTAATTCATCATCAATATTTCTTTTCTTTTTTAAATTTTCAAGTATTTGTTTCTTTCTAGCAATAGTTTATAATTTTAATTTTTTAATTGAGTGTTATATATCCTTTTCTTTATGTGATCATCCTTATACTTTCATGATTCTATACTACGTTATTAGAGATTTAGTGCTTCGGGGTCTCTATTTTTAAATTCCAAAATAATTGATCCCATGGGGAATTAAGGACTCTTTATGTGTTGGTCACAACCTAAGAAGGGTGGAAGGTCTATATCCTTCAAATCTAGTAAATGATCTCCATTTAGTGAAGAGAATAAGATGGGAGAACCAAAATCATGGAAGTCACCTCCTTCAATTATCACTCCAAAATAATGGATGAAATCATTAATGTGTTTCTAATGTGGATAGTTTAGGCATTATAATCCATATTGCTTAAAAATACCAAAGACCGGTCATTTTTGTGGTTGGTTGGTATATCTACAAAAATAAATAATATATTAAATTATCCAAAGAATAAGATTTCCCTACCATCTTCTAAGTATTAATGTTGAATTAATAGATATTCCAAGGTATTTCTTCCACTCCCATATTCTTTAAATTTATCATTTTGATCCTTTGATTATAGTTTTGATCTCTTGAATGTATTTTGGGATGTTCATTGTTTTGTGATCATTTGGAATGTAATAATTTGTTTTCATGAAAATATGGTTTTTCCTTTATTTGGATCTTATTGATTGAGTCTTCAGAGTTAAAACATTGTGAAACAATTTGTTGTGTCTCAAAGTTATTAAATTTTTCCACCATGATAGTGAATTATTAAATGTTAGGGATACCCACCTTGGTTCATTATTTGTATTCATCTCTTATATAATATGTTATTTCTCTTATTCTTTTTTTTCAAGCTACTAGTATGCTTTGATGACTTTCATATTAAAATTGGTTGTATTAAATTTTGTAATTATGGTTTACATTGTTGATTTGAATATACCTTTTTATTCCCTATAATAGAATGGATAAAAGTTGGATGTATCATACCAATCATATTTCAACAATGTTTCAAAAGAATATGGATATTTTTTTAGATTTTTTATTTAACAATGCTTCAGACAGAGGTCGTATATAATGTCCATGTTTTAACTATGTTAGAAGACCATGGTTAAGTTGGGAAGAATTGATATACCATATAACAAAATCTTGATTTCATATAAACTATTATGTTTAGTATCACAATGGAGAGATGAGACAATATTACTCTATTCATGAACATAAAGAAAGAAGTGGCATGGAGAATTTGATATTTGATCGGTGTAACATCCCCTGATACAACACTCTCTCACATAGCCAAAACAGGTTCGTTACAAGACCTTAATCACTCCTCCTCATATGCCAAATTTTGATGAATAGTGGAAGGGTTGTGATAAGTATAGGGGGAAGACTATACCCATGGATTTAAAGTTACAACTTAGTGAAAATAAGAAATATAAATATATGATTAAATATCAGAGTGCAGAAATAATGGAAGCAATACAATACAACAAAAAATCATTAAATCCAACATAATAATAAAATAAATAATAAAGTAATAATATAATGACATGCTAGAGTGTAACTAAATGTCATGCAAGAAATAACTAAAATTAAAAGACTTGGTTTTAGGATTTTTTTTGTTTAGATTTTAGGGTTTAGTTTGTAGATTTAAAGGATAGGGTTTAGGTTTAAAGGTTTTGGGTTAAGTATTTTGATATTATGGTATAGGGTATATATTTTTGGGTTTAGTTTTTAGATTTTAGGTTTTAGATTTTAGGGATTATGGTTTTGATTATAGGGTTTTGGGAGTAGGTTTTTGTATTTTTTATTTAGATTTTAGGGTTTTGATTATAGATTTAAGGTATAGGGTTTAGGTTTCAAGTTTTAGGGTTAATTATATTGAGATTAGGGTATAGGGTATATGTTTTTGGGTTTATATTTCAGCTTTTAGGTTTTAGAGTTTAGGGATAAGGGTTTCAGGTATAAGGTTTTGGGACTAGCTTTTATGATTTTTTGTTTAATTTTTAGGGTTTTGTTTATATATTTAAGATATAGGGTTTATGTTTTAAGGTTTAGTGATAAGTATTTTGATATTATGTTATGTGGTATATGTTTTTGGGTTTATTTTTCTGCTTTAAGGTTTTAGTGTTTAGGGATTAGAGTTTCATGTATTAGGTTTTTGGACTAGGTTTTTGTGTTTTTTGTTTATATTTTAGGGTTTAGTTTGTATATTTAAGCGATATGATTTAGTTTTTATGATTTATGGTTACCTATTTTGATATTAGGTTGTAGGTTATATGTATGTGAGTTTAGAATTCATCTTTTAGGTTTTTGAGTTTAGAATTTATGCTTTCAGGTATAGGGTTTTGGGACTAAGTTTTATGATTTCTTGTTCTTCTTTTAGAGTTATTTTTTAGATTTAAGGGATAGGGTTTAGGTTTTAATTTTTAGGGTTAATTATTTTGAGATTAGGGTATAGGTTATATGTTTTTTTTTATTTTTCATCTTATAGTATTTAGATTTTAGGGGTCATGGTTTCAGGTAAAGGGTTTTTGGACAAAGTTTTAGGATTTTTTGTTTAGATTTTAGGGTTTTGTTTGTAGATTTAAGGGATAGGTTTTAGTTTTTAAGGTTTATGGTTAAGTATTTTGATATTAGGTTAAAGGGTATATTTTTTGTGGTATAGAGTTCAAATTTTAGGTTTTAGAGTTTAGGGATTAGGGTTTCAGGTATAGTGTTTTGGGACTAGGATTTAGGTTTTTTTGTCTTGTTTTTAGGGTTTAGTTTGTAGATTTATGTGATAGGTTTTCGATTTTAAAGTTTTGGGTTAAGTATTTTGAGATTATGGTATAGGTTATATGTTTTTAGGTTTATTTTTCAACTTTTAGGTTTTAGATTTTTGGGATTATGGTTTCTGGTATAGGGTTTTGGTACTTGGTTTTTTGATTTTTTGTTTCGCTTTTAGGGTTATTTTGTAGATTTAAGGGATAGGGTTTAGGTTTTAAGGTTTAGGGTTGGGTATTTATAGATTTAGGGTATCCATTATATGTTTTTTAGTTTAGGTTTTATATTTTATGTTTTAGAGTTTATGGATTTGGGTTTCAGGTATAGGGTTTTGGGACTAGGTTCTAGGATTTTTTGTTTAGCATTTAGGGTTTAGTTTGAATATTTAAGTGATAGGGTTTAGGTTTTAAGATTTAGGGTTAATTAATTTTATATTAGGGTATAGGTTATATTTTTTGGTTTAGGTTTCAGATTTTGGGTTTTAGATTTTAGGGATTGGGGTTTTGGGTTTTGGGACTATGTTTTGTGATTTTTTGTTTAGCTTTTAGGGTTTAGTTTATAGATTTAAGGTATAGGGTTTTGGTTTTATTTTTTTGGGTTATTTGTATTTGATATTATGGTATTATTTATATGGTTTTGAGTTTAGGATTCATATTTTAAGGTTTTTAGTTTAGGTATTAGGGTTTTGGGTATAGGGTTTTAGGACTAGGTTTTAATATTTTTTGTTTAGCTTTTAGGGTTTAGTTTGTATATTTAATGGATAAGTTTTATGTTTTAAGGTTTAGACTTAAGTATTTTTATATTAGGTTCCGGGGTATATGTTTCTGGGTTTAGGTTTCAGATTTTTGTTTTTAGAGTTTAGCGATTAGGGTTTCAGGTATTGGATGTTTAGAATAGGTTTTAGGATTTTTTGTTTAGCTTTTAGGGTTTAGTTTGTAGATTTAAGGTATAGGGTTTAGGTTTTATGGTTTAGGGTTAAGTATTTTAAGACAAGGGTGCATGTTATATGTTTTGGGTTTAGGTTTCAGCTTTTTGGTTTTAGATTTTAGGATTTATGGTTTTGTGTATAGGGTTTTGGGGCTTGGTTTTATGGTTTTTTGTTTAGCTTTTAGGGTTATTTTTGTAGATTTAAAGGATAGGGTTTGGGGACTAGGTTTTAGGATTTTTATTTAGATTTTTGGGTTCAGTTTGTAGATTTAAGGGATATGGTTTAGGTTTTATGGTTTAGAGTTAAGTATTTTGAGATTAAGGTATAGAGTATATGTTTTTGGGTTTAGGGTTTAGTTTTTAGGTTTTAAAGTTTAGGGATTAGGGTTTCAGGTAGAGGTTTTTGTGGTTAGATTTTAGGATTTTTTATTTATCATTTAGGATTCAGTTTGAATTAATAGATATTCTGGGGTATTTATTCTACAAAAATATTCTTTATATCAATAATTTTGATCCTTTGATTATATGTTTTATCTCTGGAATTTATTTTGGGATGTTCAAAGTTTTTTTATCATTTGGAATGGAAGAATTTGTTTTCATGAAATTACAATTTTGCCATTGTTTGGATCT
The DNA here is from genome assembly GCA_963277665.1 of Viscum album. NCBI lineage: Eukaryota > Viridiplantae > Streptophyta > Magnoliopsida > Santalales > Viscaceae > Viscum > Viscum album. Next base: position 1,407,446 of record OY728125.1, read on the forward strand.
TATAGATCGAGTCTTCGTAGTTAAAAGTTTTGGAAACACTTTGTAGTGTCTCAAAGTTATTCAGTTTATCCACCATGATAGTGAATTAATAAATGATGAGGATACCCACCTTGGTTTTTTATTTATATTCATCACTTATATAATATGTTATTTCTATTATTCTTTTTTTTCCTGCTACTAGTATGATTTGATGACTTTCTTATTAAAATTTGTTGTATCAAATTTTGTAATTATGGTTTACATTTTTTATTTGAATATGCCTTTTTATTCCCTGTAATATAATGGGTAAAAGTTATATGTATCATACTGATTATATTTCAACCAAGTTTCAAAACAATTTCGATATTTTTTAGATTTATCATTTAATAATGCTTCATATAGAGGTCTTATAATATGTCCATGTTACAATTATGTTGGAAGACCATGGTAAAGTTGGGATGAAGTTATCTACCATATAAAAAATCTTGATTTCAAATAGACTATTATGTTTGATATCACAATGAAGAGACGATACAATATTACACTATTCATGAATAGAAACAAAGAAGTGGCGTGGAGAATTTGATATTTGATCAATGTAACATACCCCGATACAACACTCTATCACATGGAATAAAGTGGTTGGTTACAATACCTCAATCACACCTCCCTATACACCAAAGGCTGATGACTAGCAGCGGTGGTGTGATAAGTATAGTGGGAAGACTATACCCCGGAATTTAGAGTTACAACTTATGGGAAATAAGCAATATAAATAAATGATTAAATATCAGAGTGTGGAAATAATGGAAGCAATACAATACAGTAAAAAACAAAAATTAAATCCACACTAATAATCTAATAAATAGAAAATAAATAATATAATTACATGTTAAAGTGTTACTAAATGTCATGATAGAAAGAATAAAAATAAAAGACTAGGTTTTAGGATTTTTGTTTATCTTTTAAGGTTCAATTTGTATATTTGAAGGATAGGGTTTATGATTTAAGGTTTAGGGTTAAGTATTTGGATATTAGGGTATGGGGTATATGTTTTTGGGTTTAGGTTTAGCTTTTATGTTTTAGATTTTAGTGATTAGGGATTCAGGTACAGGGTTTTGGGACTAGGTTTTAGGATTTTTTTGTTTAGATTTTAGGGTTTAGTTTTTAGATTTAAGGAATAGAGTTTAGGTTTGATGGATTATGGTTAATTATTTTGAGATTATGATATAGGTTATATGTTTTTGGGTTTTGTTTTCAGCTTTTAGGCTTTAGAGTTTATGGATCAGGGTTTCGGATATAAGGTTTTAGGACTTGGTTTTAGGATTTTTTTTATTTAGGTTTTAGGGTTTAGTTTATAGATTTAAGGGATAAGGTTTAGGTTTTAAGGTTTAGACTAAATTATTTTGATATTAGGGTATAGGGTATATGTTTCTAGGTTTAGGTTTCAGATTTTTGGTTTTATATTTTATGGATTAGGTTTTCAGGTATTGGATTTTTGGACTAGGTTTTAGGATTTTTTTTATTTTGATTTTAGGGTTTTGTTTGTATATTTAAGGGATAGGGTTTAGTTTTTAAGTTTTAGGGTTAATTATTTTGATATTAGGGTGTAGGTTATATGTTTTTAGATCTTGGTTTCAGCTTTTAGGTTTTAGATTTTAGGATTTATGGTTTCTCGTATAGGGTTTTGGGACTTGATTGATCTAAGACATTCATTTTCTTATAATGGTTAAATATAGATTTAGTGATTTTTAGTTCATGTTTTTACATTCTAGAATTTATTAGTTTTGGTTCATGTTCCTAGAAGTAAACAATTCCAACTCGTAAATTTTTCTTGATGTGGTTTGATTTTCTTTTCATTTCATGACTTTTGTTGGTTTACCTATTTTTTTATAGCATTTTAGAAGTTGTTTTCAGAGCTACTCTTTGTAGTGGTAGTATGTATGGGTGTTTGAGTATAGGTATGTTGCTTGTGCTGTTTTGGATTTGTTTTTGAGTTTGGTTGGAAGTTGTTGTGTCTTTTTTTCTATGCAGGTTCCCACTAAACCCCAGAAAGTGCCTTTCATGAAAATAAAATATTTGAATTTTTATTTTGTATTTTTCATGACAAGAAGTAAATAGATGCATCATGAAGCATGTATGACCATGCATAGGTCATGCCATAGTTTCTGTTCATGTCACGAAACTCCAGTCAACATTAAAATAAAAACACAATCTCTGTGAATTTTTTTAAGGAATTTCATATCTATTGACCATGAGATCCATGTTCAAATTTAAAATAAAAGAGGCATGCCAAAATAATTATCATCGAGTTTATTAATAAATGAGAAAGTGGTTTAAGGCAGAATGCTGGATGGTATTAAAATATTTATCCTTTTTAATATATAAAGCTAGAGATATTGAGGTTTATTATTATAAATATGATAATCAAACACAGTAATGAGAATTTAATAATTTCTTAAATCATTTGTTGGGAGATGAATGAGCTCGAAGTATTTTGATAAAGGTTGGATTGCCTTGATAATTTTTCCATATTTTCCTTTGAAATTATGTATCAAATAATTCATTGAATATTTATTTATGATTTATGGATTAAAGCCTCTATATTTATTCTCTATCATGGATTATATATGTTTTATTTCATTTTTTTTTCATCACCCTATCATAGATATCATGAGAGGTTGATCTTTATTTCTTCATAACATGTGATTAGAGGGGGATTATACTAGTGTGTATATGTATTTTTATTTAATTCATGTTGTGTTTCATATTAAATTATGTCCCCTCCCTATCAACCTTATTTTTCATTACATGACCATTGTGTTTTTATTATGGGGGAGTTTTATAATGTAGTTTCTAGAATACTACTTTCACTATAACCATTGGGTATGATAGGATCTACATTTAAAAATGATTTTTCATTACCATTCTCACTAATGAACTGAAGTATATGACCATTAAAAAGGATAATTTGTGAGAGAGTGAGAGTAAATAAATCAGATGGAGGAGGGGGTGACTTAGACATAATTCTAATGAAAATAATAAGTTAGTAAGTTTTTACAATCACCAGCGCAGGAACCTAAGAATTATCTGTATCATAATTTTTTTTATTTTTTTCTATCATTCTCTTAAATCATCGTCAATATTTCTTTTTTTTAACTTTCATGTAGTTGTTACTTTCTAGAAATATTTTAGCGTTTTAATTATTGAATTGGGTATTATATATCCTTTTCTTTATGGGATCATCCTTATACTTTCATGATTCTATATTACATAATTTGATATTTAGTGATTTTGGGTTTATGTTTTTAACCTACAGACTAATTGATCCCATGGGGAATTAATGACTATTTGTGGGTTGTTCACAACATAAGAAGGGTGGAAGATCTATCTCTTTCAAAGCTAGTAAAGGCTCCCCATTTAGTGAAGAGAATAAGCTGGGGGAACCTGAATAGTGGAAGACACCTTCAATTATCACTCCAAAAGAATGGATGAAATCATTAGTGTGTTTCATATGTGGATCTTTTGGGCATTCTAATCCATATTGCTTAAAAATACCAAAGACCAGTCATTGTTGTGGTTGGTTGGGATATCTACAAAAATAAATTATATATTAAATTATCCAATGAAGGAAATGTCCCTACCATCTTCTAGATCTTAATGTTGAATTACTAGATATTTTGAGGTATTTATCCCACTCCCATATTCTTTTTATCGATCATTTTGTTCCTTTGATTCTAGTTTTGAACTCTGGAATGTGTTTTGGGATGTTCAAAGTTTTGTGATCATTTGGAATGTAAGAATTTTTTTTCATGAAATTATGATTTTGCCTTTGTTTGGATCTTATTTATTGAGTCTTCACAGTTAAAACCTTGGGCAACACATTGTAGTGTCTCAAAGTTATTCAGTTTATCCACCATTATAGTGAATTCTTTAATGTTAAGGATACCCACCTTGGTTCATGATTTGTATTCATCGCTTATATAATATGTTATTTCTATTATTATTTTTTCTTTAAGCTACTAGTATGCTTTGCTGACTTTCATATTAAAATTGGTTGTATTAAATTTTGTAACTATGGTTTACATTGTTGATTTGAATATTCCTTTTTATTTCTTGTAATAGAATAGATAAAAGTTGGATGTATCATACTTTTCATATTTCAACCATGTTTCAAAATAATTTGGATATTGTTTTAGATATTTGATTTAACAATGCTTTAGATGGAGGTCGTATATAATGTCCATGTTTTAATTATGTTGGAAGACCATGGTTAAGTTAGGAAGAAGTTATCTGCCATATAACAAAATCTTGATTTCAAACAAACTATTATGTTCAGTATCACAATGGAGATATGAGGCAATATTACACTATTCATGAATGTAAAGAAATAAGTGGCATGAAGAATTTGATATTTGATCGGTGTAACATCCCCCGATACAACACTCTCTCACATGGCCGAAACAGGTTGGTTAAAAGACCTCAATCACTCCTCATATTCCAAATTTTGACAACTAGTGGCAGGGGTGTGATAAGTATAGTGGGAAGACTATACCCATGAATTTAGAGTTACAACTTAGTGAAAATAAGCAATATAAATAAATGATTAAATATCAGAGTGCAGAAATAATGAAAGAAATAAAATAGGATGAAAAACAAACATTAAATCCAACCTAATAATCCAATAAATAATAAAGAAATAATATAATGACATGCTAGAGTGTAACTAAATTTCATGCTAGAAAGAACAAAAATAAAAGACTAGGTTTTAGGATTTTTTTAGATTTTAGGGTTTAGTTTCTATATTTAAGGGATAGGGCTTAGGTTTAATGGTTTTGGGTTAAGTATTTTGATATTTGGTTATAGGTTATATGTTTTTGTGTTTGGTTTTCAGCTTTTATGATTTAGATTTTAGGGATTTGGTTTTCGAGTATTGGGTTTTGGGAGTAGGTTTTTGGATTTTTTGTTTATTGTTTGGGGTTTAGTTTGTAGATTTAAGGTATAGGGTTTTGGTTTTAAGGTTTAGGGTTAATTATATTGAGATTATAGTATAGGTTATATGTTTTGGGGTTTATGTTTCAGATTTTAGGTTTTAGATTTTAGGGATTAGGGTTTCAGGTATAGGGTTTTGGGACTAAGTTTTAAGATTTTTTTTAAGTTTTAGGGTTTATTTTATAGATTTAAGGGATAGGGTTTATGTTTTAAGTGTTATAGTTAAGTATTTTGAGACTATGGTATAGGGTATATGTTTTTGTGTTTAGTTTTTAGCTTTTAGGTTTTAGATTTTAGGGATTAGAGTTTCGTGTATTAGGTTTTTGGACAAGGTTTTAGGATTTTCTTTGTTCAGGTTTTAGGGTTTAGTTTGTAGATTTAGGAGATATTTTTTAGGTTTTAAGATTTAGGGTTAAGTATTTTGATATTATGTTGTAGGTTATTTTTTTGGGTTTAGAATTCAGCTTTTAGATTTTAGAGTTTAGGATTTATGGTTTCGGGTATAGGGTTTTGGGGCTAGGTTTTATGATTTTTGTTTTTCTTTTAGAGTTATTTTTGTAGATTTAAGGGATATGGTTTAGGTTTTAATCTTTGTTTTAATTATTTTGATATTAGGGTATTGGTTTTATGTTTTTTTTAGGTTTCATCTTCTATTTTTTAGATTTTAGGGATCATGGTTTCAGGAATAGGGTTTTGGGACCAGGTTTTATGAATTTTTGTTTAGATTTTAGGGTTTAGTTTGTAGATTTAAGAGATAGAGTTTTAGTTTTATGGTTTAGAATTAATTACTTTGATATTAAGTTATAGGGTCTATTTTTTGGGTTTTAGAGTTCAAATTTAAGGATTTAGAGTTTAGGGATTAAGGTTTCAGGTATAGGGTTTTGGGACTAGGCTTCAGGATTTGTTATCTAGGTTTTTGGGTTTAGTTTGTATATTTAAGGGATAGGTTTTATATTTTAATGTTTAGGGTTATTTATTTTGAGATTATGGTATAGGTTTTATGTTTTTGGGTTTATTTTTCAATGTTTAGTTTTTAGATTTTCGGGATTATGGTTTCAGGTACTGGGTTTTGGGACTTGGTTTTAGAATTTTTTGTTTCACTTTTACGGTTACTTTATAGATTTAATGGATAGGGTTTAGGTTTTAATGTTTAGGGTTAGGTATTTTTAGATATGTGAAGGAGATTAGTGATATGAACATCCTACGAAAATAAATTATGAAGTTAACTAATTTTAATAAAAGAACTTGTTCAATAGTGGACGGAAAATTTATTACCAAGTCATGATAGCTTCATTAGTGTCGCCTGAGATATCTCACTAGATACAAGTGGTACTGGGGCCCATAATCCAATTGATCTAATAAATGCATACGTACTGTTCCCGCACCTATAATCAAGACTCATGTCATATGTCTCACATCTCAATATATCATTGATGATATCTCCTCCAATCGAAGTCTCGATCCCATGACACTTTCAGGGAATGAAATAAAGGTAATTGACTGGGCGGTGCGGGAATAGGCTGATAGAAGCCAAACTTCCTCATAACTCTGTTAGTATGATGACACTCAACAGTATTGAAATTAATCATATGAATGACACATGAGTCAGTAAGAAAAATAGTTGTATAGTATAGTGTAAGACTATGGATTATAGGCTCACTATATAGCATCCATGAAACCTGATTAATAAAAAAAATGAATAAACAATTCATAAATGAAGACATGTGATATATACAATAATAATTTAACCATATAATTAATAATCATGAACACCGTTTGGTCAAAGACTGTCCAATATAATTCTATAATCTTGAACACCGTGTTTGGATGTATTTGAATATCAATGTGCCTGACTCCACCAGAAGATAATATTTATATACTTATATTTAATAATAGAAAGGTATACTTATGATTTTGATATAACGAGAAATGAAATACATATCATCTACCATGCAGGGACTCTCATAAAGTATTGATATACAAAAGCATTTATGCATGTGGAGTTAAGCGAGAGATGTGTTCTCATATCCACATATGTGTCAGAATAAATTACTAGAAAGTGGGGATATCCCCATGCCTCTAAACCCATTTTTTTCATGAATCATTGTTATATAGTTCCTAGGTCCAGGTTATACCAATAGTCCATTCAAACCTTTGGTATAGATAAAGTTATACCAACAGTTTTTGAAATCCATTAATATAGGATGGGCTATACCAATGGTTTTTAAAAAATAATTAGTATAGCCTTTGCAGATATCCAACGGTTCCTCGGAGGTGCGAGCGGCGACCTCCCATCTCCTCCGATGATCTCCACTTACTCAATAATTTTTTGATTAAGATCTTCTTCAACATCACATTAGTGTGCTCTGAATCCTTCCACTCTTCTACTAGGTATTGTTTTCATTTTTATTTATGTCATCATGTGATTGATCTAAGAAATTCTTGTTCTTAAACTAGTTAAATATAGATTTAGTGATATTTAATTCATGTTTTTTACATTCTAGACTTTATGAATTTTTTTCATTTTCCAAGAAGTAAACAATTCCAACTCTTAAATTTTTCTGGATGTGGTTTTATGTTCTTTTCATTTCATTACTTTTGTTGGTTTCCCTTTTTTTATAGCATTGTAGATGTTGTTTTCAAATATACTCCTTGGAGTGGTATTATGTGTGGTTTTTGAGTATAGTTATGTTTCTTGTGTTGTTCTAGATTTGTTTTGGAGTTTGGTTAGAAGTTGTTGTGTCTTTATTTTTGTGCAGGTTCCCACTAAACCCTAAAAAGTGCCTTTCATGAAAATAAAATATTTGAATTTTTATATTGTATTTTTCATGCCAAAAGTAAATAGATGCATCATGAAGCATGGATGACCATGAAAAGGTCATTCCATAGTTTATGTTCATGTCACAAATCTCTAGTCAACATGAAAATAAAAAACACAATCTCTGTGAATTTATAGATGGAATTTCATATCTATTGACCATGAGATCCATGTTCACATTTAAAATAAAAGAGGCATGTCAAAATAATTATCATCCAGTTTATTAATAAATGAGAAAGGGGTTTAAGGCATAATTCCAGATGATATTAAAAATATTTATCCTTGGGAATATATAAAGCTAGAGATATTGAGGATTATTGTTATAAATATGCTAATCAAAAATAGTAATGAGAATTTATTTATTTCTTAAATCATTGCTTGGGGGTGAATGAGCCCGAATTGTTTTTTATAAAGGCTAGATTTATTTGATGATTTGTCAATATTTTCCTTTGAAATTATGTATCAAATAATTCATTGAATATTTATTTATGATTTAGGGATTAAATCCTCTATATTTATTCTCTATCATGGATTCTATATGTTTTATTTCATTTTTTTCATCACCCTATCATAGATATCATGAGAGGGTGATCTTTATTTGTTCCTAACATTTGATTAAAGGGGGATTGTACAAGTGTGTCTATATATTTTTATTTAATTCAGGTTGTGTTTCATATTCAATTCTCTCCTCTCCCATTCTACCTTATTTTTCATTACATGACCATTGTGTTTTTATTAAGGGAGTGTTTTATAATGCAGTTTCTAGAGTACTACTTTCACTATAACCATTGGGTATGATAGGATCTACATTTAAAAATGATTTTTCATTACCATTATCACTAATGAACTGAATTATATGACCATTAAGAAGGATAATTTGTGAGAGAGTGATAGTAAATCACTTAGACGGAGGAGGGGGTGACTTAGACATAATTCCAATGAAAATAATAAGTCATTAAGTTTTTACAATCACCTGCGCTTGAACCTAGGAATTATATGTATCATAAGTTTTTTTTCTATCATTATCTTAAATCATCATCAATATTTCTTTTTTTAAATTTTCAAGTATTTGTTGCTTTCTAGAAATATTTTAGCATTTTAATTTTTGAATTGAGTATTATATATCCTTTTCTTTATGTGATCATCCTTATACTTTCATGATTCTATACTATGTAATTGGAGATTTAGTGCTTTGGGGTTTGTGTTTTTAAATTCTAAACTAATTGATCCCATGGGGAACTATGGACTCTTTGTGTGTTGGTCACAACCTAAGATGGATGGAAGTTCTATATCCTTCAAATCTAGTAAAGGATCCCCATTTAGTGAAGAGAATAATATGGGAGAACCTAAATCGTAGAAGAAACCTCCTTTAATTATCACTCCAAAATAATGGATGAAATCATTAGTGTGTTTCTAATGTGGCTAGTTTAGGCATTATAATCCATATTGCTTAAAAATACCAAAGACCATCCATTTTTGTGGTTGGTTGGTATATCTAAAAAAATAAATAATAGATTAAATTATCCAAAGAATAAAATGTCCCTACCATCTTATAGGTCTTAATGTTGAATTAATAGATATTCCAAGGTATTTATTCCACTCCCATATTCTTTAAATCGATGATTTTGATCCTTTGATTCTAGTTTTGATATCTAGAATGTATTTTGGGATGTTTAAAGTTTTGTGATCATTTAAAATGTAAGAATTTGTTTTCATGAAATTACGGTTTTTCCTTTATTTGGATCTTATTGATTGAGTCTTCAGAGTTAAAACCTTGGGAAACACTTTGTTGTGTCTCAAATTTATTAAATTTTTCAACCATGATAGTGAATTCTTAAATTTTAGGGATACCCACCTTGGTTCGTTATTTGTATTCATCGGTTATATAATATGTTATTTCTCTTATTATTTGTTTTTCAAGCTACTAGTATGATTTGATGACTTTCATATTAAAATTGGTTGTATTAAATTTTGTAATTATGATTTACATTGTTGATTCGAATATACCTTTTAATTCCCTGTAATATAATGGATAAATGATAGATGTATCATACCGATCAGATTTCAACAATGTTTCAAAATAATTTGGATATTTTTTTAGATTTTTCATTTAACAATGCTTCAGATGGAGGTCGTATATAATGTCCATATTTTAACTATGTTGTAAGACCATGGTTAAGTTGGGAAGAAGTTATCTACCATATAACAAAATCTTGATTTCAGATAAACTATTATGTTTAGTATCACAATAGAGAGATGAGACAATATTACTCTATTCATGAACATAAATAAAGAAGTGACATGGAGAATTAGATATTTGATCGGTGTAACATACCCTAATACAACACTCTCTCACATATCCAAAACAGGTTGGTTACAAGACCTCAATCACTCCTCCTCATATGCCAAATGTTGATGACTAGTGGATGGGTTGTGATAAGTATAGGGTAATACTATACCCATGGATTTATAGTTATAACTCACCAAAAATAGAAATATAAATAAATGATTAAATATCAGAGTGCAGAAATAATGGAAGCAATACAATACAACAAAAAAACATTAAATACAACCTAATAATAAAAAAAATAAAAAAATAATATAATGACATTCTAGAGTGTAACTAAATGTCATGCAAGAAATAACAAAAATTAAAAGATTAGTTTTAGGATTTTTTTTGTTTAGATTTTAGGGTTTAGTTTGTAGATTTAATGGATATGGTTTAGATTTAAAGGTTTTTCATTAAGTATTTTTAGATTAGGGAATAGGTTATATATTTTTGGGTTTAGTTTTTAGCTTTTAGGTTTTAGATTTTAGGGATTATGGTTTTGAGTATAGGGTTTTGGGAGTAGGTTTTTAGATTTTTTGTTTAGCTTTTAGGGTTTAGATTGTAGATTTAAGGTATAGGGTTAAGGTTTCAAGTTTCAGGGTAAATTATATTGATATTAGGGTATAGGGTATATGTTTTTGGGTTTATGTTTCAGCTTTTAGGTTTTAGAGTTTAGGGATCAGGGTTTCAGGTATAGGGTTCTGGGACTAGCTTTTATGATTTTTTGTTTAATTTTTAGGGTTTGGTTTATATATTTAAGAGATAGGGTTTATGTTTTTAGTTTTAGGGTTAAGTATTTTGATATTATGGTATGTGGTATATGTTTTTGGGTTTAGTTTTCTGATTTTAGGTTTTAGAGTTTAGGGATTTGAGTTTTGTGTATTAGGTTTTTGGACTAGGTTTTAGGATTTTTTTTATCTTTCAGGGTTGAGTTTGTAGATTTAAGCGATATGATTTAGGTTTTAAGATTTAGGGTTACATATTTTGATATTAGGTTGTAGGTTATATGTTTGTGGGTTCTGAATTCATCTTTTAGGTTTTAGAGTTTAGGATTTATGCTTTCGGGTATAGGGTTTTGGGACTAAGTTTTATGATTTTTTGTTCTAATTTTAGAGTTATTTTTGTAGATTTAAGGGATAGGGTTTAGGTTTTAATGTTTAGGGTTAATTATTTTGAGATTAGGGAATATGTTATATGTTTTTCTGTTTTATTTTTCATCTTATAGTTTTTAGAGTTTAGGGGTCATGGTTTCAGGTAAAGGGTTTTTTGACAAAGTTTTAGAATTTTTTGTTTAGCTTTTAGGGTTTAGTTTGTAGATTTAAGGGATAGGGTTTAGAAACGAAGGTGGTTGCGTCTGCAGTTGTGGTCTGGATCGATGGGGGAAAAGGACTGATCAACGATGGTCATTCATGGTTAAGGGTTGGCGTTCAATGGAAGCAGGCTGGTGAGGGTGGCCAGAGGCTGTAACGGGCGACCTGGATCCATTGTTGACGTCGACTGCTAGTCGATGACAACAAACGAAAGAAAGTGTGAAGGCATGTCATGGATACAGACAATTGCAGCCACTGGTAAGATGATCTAGATAGGCATGGACTTACTAGACATGGGGAATTAGTGATTTTGAGACTTCGTGTTTTGTAATGGTCACCCACCACGACATCAGAAGGAGGTCTTTGATTTAAAAATTACAAGACGGTTCAATCCCAAATTTATGAGGAAAAAAATGAATAGATTGATAAGTACTAAAATTAATTTATTCCGATACGGATTCATTTTCCATAAATTTGGGGGAATTAAACTTTGGAGAGAATGGGTATGGAGAAACGTGAACTCATGCCTCTTATATATATATATAATTAGTTTATATTTAAGAAATTAAAAATTTATACTTATAAAATTAATGATTTGTATTACTAAATATATTAATAATAAATCATCGTAAATATTTATTAGTTAAGAAGTTGTATTTATAAAAATTTTATATAAATATTTATGAACTTTTTTTAGATAATTATTAGTAATTTTTTAATATTTAATATATTTAGTAAATTATCAATTGTATTGTTTATTAGAAAATAATAATATATCATTCTACTTATAATTGATTAATAGTACTATAACTATTATTTATTGTTCGATAATATAAATAAAATAATTTGTATTCCGAAATATATTTATTAGTTAATAAATAGATTATATTTAATATGTTATGATCTATTATTAATTATTTATTTATATAATTAATAATATAATAGTTATTATTAATGGTAACAATATTTATAGAATTATTATTTTTAAGTATTTGTGACATTTTTATTGATATAAAATATTGGTAATTTAATGATGAGTAATTTATTTATTAATAATCAATTTTAATATTTATTATTAATTAATATTTTATTATTATGTTATTAATTAATTAATATTATAACAACTTATATTTATAAAATTTTAATTATAAGTCTTTATTAATTTTTTTTTTGATATAATTATTAGTGGTTTATTAGTACGTAAAATTTTCATTCATTATTAATGATTCTCAATCGTTCAAAAATATTTGTATGAATTTCTAATTATATAAATTTGTTGTTTATGCAATAAAATACAGTATATTAGTATGTTTTTAAATAATGTAAAAGTAATGATTTAAAAAATGTATTATATGTATCAATCTAACCTACATCGGTGCCCTCGAATCTCCTTTGTGCCACAACTAGATATATATATATATATATATATATAATACGTCCACGTCGTGTCTGCCTATCTTTAGTCTCTCACATATGCAGCTCTTGTGTATCATCCATGACACCCACCTTCACATCATCATGTGTGACAGACTGTATCTACAGTCTCACAGCTTCTGCCCTGTCCTACCTCTAAGGATAGTGGTTATTGGTGGGAAGTGAATAAGATGACAATTGTGCAGCGCATATATGAAAATAAAATGAAAATAAAATCTTTAATATAGGTATGGCGGCATCTAGCTCTGGAGAATAATTTGTCATGCTAACAAACATTGTATGTGATTATGCCTCTGGATGTTGTTGTGGATCATATACAATAGGAACTGATGGGGAATCTGACTAATCATGATGAACACCCTCATTCCATGTCACATCTACATCCATAATTAGGTTTTCACCCCCGACACATCTATATTAGGCTCTGAACCCACAGCATCATCTGGAACTTCAAATAAAATCTTGTGATAAATCTCATCCATAGGAGGAAACAGCTCTTCCACTGCTCTATGAAAATAATTTTGTTCAAAGGAGTCTCCCTCTACGGTGTTAGATATGTGAAGGAGATGAGTGATATGAACATACTATGAAATTAAATTATGAAGTTAACTAATGTTAATAAAATAATTTGTTCAATAGTGGATGAAAAATTTATTACCAAGTCATGATAGCTTCATCATTGTCGCGTGAGATACCCCACAAGATACAAGCGGTACTAGGGCCCATAATCCAATTGATCTGATAAATGCATATGTACCGTGTCGACACCTATAATCGAGACTCATGTCATCTGCCTCACATCTCAATATATCATGCATGATATCTCCACCAATCAAAGTCTGGATCCCAGGACACTTTCAGGGAATGAAATAAAGGTAATAGACTGGGCGGTGCAGGAATGGGCTGATAGAAGCCAAACTGCCTCATAACTCTGTTAGTATGATGACACTCAACAATATTAAAATGAATCATATTAATGACACATGAGTAAGTAAGAAACATAGTTGTATAGTATAATGTAAGAATATGGATTATAGGCACACTATATAGCATCCATAAAAACTTATTAATAAAAAAATGAATAAACAATTCATAAATGAAGACATGAACTATATACATTAATAATTTAACCATATAATTAATAATCATGAACATCATTTGGTCGAAGACTGTCCAATATAATTTTATAATCTTGAACATCGTGTTTGAACATATTTGAATATCAATGTTCCTGAATCCACCAGCAGATAATATTTATATACTTATATTTCATAATAGAAAGGTATACTTATGATTTTGACATAACAAGAAATGAAAAACATATCATCGTCCATGAAGAGACTCTTGTAAAATATTGATAGACAAAAGCACGCATGCATGTGGAGTTAAGCAAGAGATGTGTTCTCGTATCCACATATGTATCATAATACACTACTAGAAAGTGGGGTTATACCCATGCCTCTAAAACCATGTTTTGCATGAATCATTGGTATAGAGTTCCTAGGTTCAGGTTATACCAATAGTCCATTCAAACCGTTGGTATAGATAAAGTTATACCAACAGTTTTTGGAAGCCATTAGTATAGTATGGGATATACCATTGGTTTTTAAAAGATCATTGGTATTGTCTTTGCACATATTCAACGGCTCCTGGGAGGTGTGAGCGGTGACCTCCCATCTCCTCTGATGATCTCCACTTACTCAATAATTTTTTGATTAAGATCTTCTTTAGCATCGCATTAGTGAGCTCCGACTCCTTCCACTCTTCTACTAGGTATCGTTTTCATTTTTATTTATGTCATCATGTGATTGATCCAATAAATTCATGTTATTATACTGGTTAAATATAGATTTAGGGATATTTAGTTCATGTTTTTTACATTATAGAATTTATGAGTTTTTTTCATTTTCTAAGAAGTAAACAATTCCAACTCTTAAATTTTTCTGGATGTGGTTTGATGTTCTTTTCATTTCATGAATTTTGTTGGTTCCCCTTTTTTTATAGAATTGTAGATGTTTTTTTCATAGATGCTCCTTGGAGTGGTAGTATGTGTGGTTTTTGAGTATAGTTATGTTTCTTGTGCTGTTCTAGATTTGTTTTGTAGTTTTGGTTGGAATTTGTTTTGTATTTATTGTTGTGCAGGTTCCCACTAAACCCTAAAAAGTGCCTTTCATGAAAATAAAATATTTTTATTTTTATTTTGTATTTTTCACACCAAGAAGTAAATAGATGCATCATGAAGCATGGATGACCATGCACAGGTAATTCCATAGTTTATGTTCAAGTCACGAAGCTCCAGTCAACATGAAAATAAAAACACAATCTCTGTGAATTTATTGAAGAAATTTCATATCTATTAACCATGAGATCCATGTTCAAATTTAAAATAAAAGAGGCATGTCAAAATAATTATCATCGAGTTTATTAATAAATGAGAAAGGGGTTTAAGGTAGAATGCCTGATGATATTAAAAATATTTATCATTGGGAATATATAAAGCTAGAGATATTGAGGTTTATTGTTATAAATATGATAATAAAAAATAGTAATGAGAATTTAATTATTTATTAAATCATTTCTTGGGGGATGAATGAGCCTGGAGTTTTATTATAAAGGTTGGATTGATTTGATAATTTGTAAATATTTTACTTTGAAATTATGTATCAAATAATTCATTGAATATTTATTTATGCTTTATGGATTAAAGCCTCTATATTTATTCTCTATCATGGATTATATATGTTTTATTTCATTTTTTTCATCACCATATAATAGATATCATGAGAGGGTGATCTGTATTTATTCCTAACATGTGATTAAAGGGGTGTTGTACTAGTGTGTCTATATATTTTTATTTAATTCATGTTGTGTTTCATATTCAATTATCTTCCCTCCCTTTCTACATTGTTTTCTATTACATGACCATTTTGTTTTTATTAATGGGGTGTTTTATAATATTGTTTCTAGAATACTACTTTCACTATAACCATTGGGCATGATAGGATCTACATTTAAAAATGATTTTTCATTACCATTATCACTAATGAACTGAAGTATACGACCATTAAAAAGGATAATTTGTGAGAGAGTGATATTAAATCACTTAGACGGAGGAGGGGGTGACTTAGACATAATTCCAATGAATATAATAAGTTATTAAGTTTTTACAATCACCTGCACATGAACCTAGGAATTATATGTATCATAAGTTTTTTTCTTTTTTTCTATCATTATCTTAAATCATCATCAATATTTCTTTTCTTTTTTTAATTTTCAAGTATTTGTTTCTTTCTAGCAATAGTTTAGAATTTTAATTTTTTAATTGAGTATTATATATCCTTTTCTTTATGTGATCATCCTTATGCTTTCATGATTCTATACTACGTAATTAGAGATTTAGTGCTTCGGGGTCTGTGTTTTTAAATTCCAAAATAATTGATCCCATGGTTAATTAAGGACTCTTTATGTGTTGGTCACAACCTAAGAAGGGTGGAAGGTCTATATCCTTCAAATCTAGTAAATTATCCCCATTTAGTGAAGAGAATAAGATGGGAGAACCAAAATCGTGGAAGTCACCTCCTTCAATTATCACTCCAAAATAATGGATGAAATCATTAATGTGTTTCTAATGTGGATAGTATAGGAATTATAATCCATATTGCTTAAAAATACCAAAGACCGGTCATTTTTGTGGTTGGTTGGTATATCTACAAAAATAAATAATAGATTAAATTATCCAAAGAATAAAATTTCCCTACCATCTTCTAGGTATTAATGTTGAATTAATAGATATTCGAAGGTATTTCTTCCACTCCCATATTCTTTAAATCGATTATTTTGATCCTTTGATTATAGTTTTGATCTCTTGAATTTATTTTGGGATGTTCATTGTTTTGTGATCATTTGGAATGTAATAATTTGTTTTCATGAAATTATGGTTTTTCCTTTATTTGGATCTTATTGATTGAGTCTTCAGAGTTAAAACATTGTGAAACAATTTGTTGTGTCTCAAAGTTATTAAATTTTTCCACCATGATAGTGAATTCTTAAATGTTAGGGATACCCACCTTGGTTCATTATTTGTATTCATCGCTTATATAATATGTTATTTCTCTTATTCTTTTTTTTAAAGCTACTAGTATGCTTTGATGACTTTCATATTAAAATTGGTTGTATTAAATTTTGTAATTATGGTATACATAGTTGATTTGAATATACCTTTTCATTCCCTGTAATAGAACGGATAAAAGTTGGATGTATCATACCAATCATATTTCAACAATGTTTCAAAAGAATATGGATATTTTTTTAGATTTTTCATTTAACAATGCTTCAGACAGAGGTCGTATATAATGTCCATGTTTTAACTATGTTAGAAGACCATGGTTAAGTTGGGAAGAATTTATATACCATATAACAAAAGCTTGATTTCAGAAAAACTATTATGTTTATTATCACAATGGACAGATGAGACAATATTACGCTATTCATGAACATAAAGAAAGAAGTGGCATGGAGAATTTGATATTTGATCGGTGTAACATCCCCTGATACAACACTCTCTCACATAGCCAAAACAGTTTGGTTACAAGACCTCAATCACTCCTCCTCATATGCCAAATTTTGATTAATAGTGGAGGGGTTGTGATAAGTATAGGGGGAAGACTATACCCATGGATTTAAAGTTACAACTTAGTGAAAATAAGAAATATAAATATATGATTAAATATCAGAGTGCAGAAATAATGGAAGAAATACAATACAACAAAAAATCATTAAATCCGACATAATAATAAAATAAATAATAAAGGAATAATATAATGACATGCTAGAGTGTAACTAAATGTCATGCAAGAAATAACTAAAATTAAAAGACTTGGTTTTAGGATTTTTTTTGTTTATATTTTAGGGTTTAGTTTGTAGATTTAAAGGATAGGGTTTAGGTTTAAAGGTTTTGGGTTAATTATTTTGATATTAGGGTATAGGGTATATATTTTTGGGTTTAGTTTTTAGATTTTAGGTTTTAGATTTTAGGGATTATGGTTTTGAGTATAGGGTTTTGGGAGTAGGTTTTTGGATTTTTTATTTAGATTTTAGGGTTTTGATTATAGATTTAAGGTATAGGGTTTAGGTTTCAAGTTTTAGGGTTAATTATATTGAGATTAGGGTATAGGGTATATGTTTTTGGGTTTATATTTCAGCTTTTAGGTTTTAGAGTTTAGGGATAAGGGTTTCAGGTATAAGGTTTTGGGACTAGCTTTTATGATTTTTTGTTTAATTTTTAGGGTTTAGTTTATATATTTAAGATATAGGGTTTATGTTTTAAGGTTTAGTGTTAAGTATTTTGATATTATGGTATGTGGTATATGTTTTTGGGTTTAGTTTTCTGCTTTAAGGTTTTAGTGTTTAGGGATTAGAGTTTCATGTATTAGGTTTTTGGACTAGGTTTTAGGGTTTTTTGTTTATCTTTTAGGGTTTAGTTTGTATATTTAAGCGATATGATTTAGGTTTTATGATTTATGGTTACGTATTTTGATATTAGGTTGTAGGTTATATGTATGTGGGTTTAGAATTCATCTTTTAGGTTTTTGAGTTTAGAATTTATGCTTTCAGGTATAGGGTTTTAGGACTAAGTTTTATGATTTGTTGTTCTGCTTTTAGAGTTATTTTTTAGATTTAAGGGATAGGGTTTAGGTTTTAATGTTTAGGGTTAATTATTTTGAGATTAGGGTATAGTTTATATGTTTTTTTTTATTTTTAATCTTATAGTATTTAGATTTTAGGGGTCATGGTGTCAGGTAAAGGGTTTTTGGACAAAGTTTTAGGATTTTTTGTTTAGATTTTAGGGTTTAGTTTGTAGATTTAAGGGATAGGGTTTAGTTTTTAAGGTTTATGGTTAATTATTTTGATATTATGTTAAAGGGTATATTTTTTGTGGTATAGGGTTCAAATTTTAGGTTTTATAGTTTAAGGATTAGGGTTTCAGGTATAGGGTTTTGGGACTAGGATTTAGGTTTTTTTGTCTTGTTTTTAGGGTTTAGTTTGTAGATTTATAGGATAGGGTTTAGATTTTAAAGTTTTGGGTTAAGTATTTTGAGATTATGGTATAGGTTATATGTTTTTAGGTTTATTTTTCAACTTTTAGGTTTTAGAGTTTAGGGATTATGGTTTCTGGTATAGGGTTTTGGTACTTGGTTTTTTGATTTGTTTTTCGCTTTTAGGGTTATTTTGTAGATTTAAGGGATAGGGTTTAGGTTTTAAGGTTTATGGTTGGGTATTTATAGATTTAGGGTATAGATTATATGTTTTTTAGTTTAGGTTTTATATTTTATGTTTTAGAGTTTATGGATTTGGGTTTCAGGTATAGGGTTTTGGGACTAGGTTTTAGGATTTTTTTTGTTTAGCATTTAGGGTTTAGTTTGAATATTTAAGTGATAGGGTTTAGGTTTTAAGGTTTAGGGTTAATTAATTTTATATTAGGGTATAGGTTATATTTTTTGGTTTAGGTTTCAGATTATGGGTTTTATATTTTAGGGATTGGGGTTTTGGGTTTCGGGTTTTGGGTTTTGGGTTTTGCGACTATGTTTTGTGATTTTTTGTTTAGCTTTTAGGGTTTAGTTTATAGAATTAAGGGATTGGGTTTTGGTTTTAAGTTTTTGGGTTATTTGTATTTGATATTATGGTATTATTTATATGGTTTTGAGTTTAGGATTCATATTTTAAGGTTTTTAGTTTAGGTATTAGGGTTTTGGGTATAGGGTTTTAGGACTAGGTTTTAACATTTTTTGTTTAGTTTTTAGGGTTTAGTTTGTATATTTAAGGGATAAGTTTTATGTTTTAAGGTTTAGACTTAGGTATTTTTATATTAGGGTCAGGGGTATATGTTTCTAGGTTTAGGTTTCAGATTTTTGTTTTTAGAGTTTAGCGATTAGGGTTTCAGGTATTGGATGTTTAGAATAGGTTTTAGGATTTTTTGTTTAGATTTTAGGGTTTAGTTTGTAGATTTAAGGTATAGGGTTTAGGTTTTATGGTTTAGGGTTAAGTATTTTAAGACAAGGGTGCATGTTATATGTTTTGGGTTTAGGTTTCAGCTTTTAGGTTTTAGATTTTAGGATTTATGGTTTTGTGTATAGGGTTTTGGGACTTGGTTTTATGGTTTTTTGTTTAGCTTTTAGGGTTATTTTTGTAGATTTAAAGGATAGGGTTTTGGGACTAGGTTTTAGGATTTTTATTTAGATTTTTGGGTTTAGTTTGTAGATTTAAGGGATATGGTTTAGTTTTTAAGGTTTAGGGTTAAGTATTTTGAGATTAAGGTATAGAGTATATGTTTTTGGATTTAGGGTTTAGTTTTTAGGTTTTAGATTTTAGGGATTAGGGTTTCAGGTAGAGGTTTTTATGGTTAGATTTTAGGATTTTTTATTTATCATTTAGGCTTTATTTTGAATTAATAGATATTCTGAGGTATTTATTCTAAAAACATATTCTTTATATCAATAATTTTTATCCTTTGATTATATGTTTTATCTCTGGAATTTATTTTTTGATGTTCAAAGTTTTTTTTCATTTGGAATGGAAGAATTTGTTTTCATGAAATTACAATTTTTCCTTTGTTTGGATCTTATAGATCGAGTCTTCATAGTAAAAACTTTTGGAAACACTTTGTAGTGTCTCAAAGTTATTCATTTTATCCACCATGATAGTGAATTAATAAATGGTGGGGATACCCACCTTGGTTTTTTATTTATATTCATCACTTATATAATATGTTATTTCTATTATTCTTTTTTTTCCTGCTACTAGTATGATTTGATGACTTTCTTATTAAAATTTTTTGTATCAAATTTTGTAATTATGGTTTACATTTTTTATTTAAATATGCCTTTTTATTCCCTGTAATAGAATGGGTAAAAGTTATATGTATCATACTGATTATATTTCAACCATGTTTCAAAAAAATTTGGATATTTTTTAGATTTATCATTTAATAATGCTTTATATGGAGGTCTTATAATATGTCCATATTATAATTATGTTAGAAGACCATGGTTAAGTTGGGAATAATTTATCTACCATATAAAAAATCTTGATTTCAAATAAACTATTATGTTTGATATCACAATGAAGAGAAGATACAATATTACACTATTCATGAATAGAAACAAAGAAGTGGCGTGGAGAATTTTATATTTGATCGATGTAACATCCCCCGATACAACACTCTCTCACATGGAATAAAGTGGTTGTTTATAATACCTCAATCACACCTCTATATACACCAAATGCTGATGACTAGCAGCGGTGGTGTGATAAGTATAGTGGGAAGACTATACCCCGAAATTTAGAGTTACAACTTAGGGGAAATAAGCAATATAAATAAATGATTAAATATCAGAGTGTGGAAATAATGGAAGCAATACAATACAGTAAAAAACAAAAATTAAATCCACCCTAATAATCTAATAAATAGAAAATAAATAATATAATTACATGTTAATGTGTTACTAAATGTCATGATAGAAAGAATAAAAATAAAAGACCAGGTTTTAGGATTTTTGTTTATCTTTTAAGGTTCAGTTTGTATATTTAAAGGATAGGGTTTATGTTTTAAGGTCTAGGGTTAAGTATTTTGATATTAGGGTATAGGGTATATGTTTTTGGGTTTAGGTTTTAGCTTCTAGGTTTTAGATTTTAGTGATTAGGGATTCAAGTACAGGGTTTTTGGAATAGGTTTTTGGAATTTTTGTTTAGATTTTAGGGTTTAGTTTTTAGATTTACGGAATAGGGTTTAGGTTTGAAGGATTATGGTTAATTATTTTGAGATTATGGTATAGGTTATATGTTTTTGGGTTTTTTTCAGCTTTTAGGCTTTAGTGTTTATGGATCTGGGTTTCGGGTATAAGGTTTTGGGACTTGGTTTTAGGATTTTTTTTATTTAGGTTTTAGGGTTTAGTTTATAGATTTAAGGGATAAGGTTTAGGTTTTAAGTTTTAGACTAAAGTATTTTGATATTAGGGTATAGGGTATATGTTTCTAGGTTTAGGTTTCAGATTTTTGGTTTTATATTTTAGGGATTAGGTTTTCAGGTATTGGATTTTTGGACTGGGTTTTAGGATTTTTTTTGTTTAGATTTTAGGATTTTGTTTGTATATTAAAGGGATAGGGTTTAGGTTTTAAGTTTTAGGGTTAATTATTTTGATATTTGGGTGTAGGTTATATGTTTTTGGATCTTGGTTTCAGCTTTTAGGTTTTAGATTTTAGGATTTATGGTTTCTGGTATAGGGTTTTGGGACTTGATTGATCTAAGACATTCATTTTCTTATAATGGTTAAATATAGATTTAGTGATTTGTAGTTCATGTTTTTAAATTCTATAATTTATTAGTTTTGGTTCATTTTCCAAGAAGTAAACAATTCCAACTCGTAAATTTTTCTGGATGTGGTTTGATGTTCTTTTCATTTCATGACTTTTGTTGGTTTACCTATTTTTTTATAGCATTGTAGAAGTTGTTTTCAGAGCTACTCCTTGGAGTGGTAGTATGTATGGGTGTTTGAGTATAGGTATGCTTCTTGTGCTGTTTTGGATTTGTTTTTGAGTTTGGTTGGAAGTTTTTGTGTCTTTTTTTCTATGCAGGTTCCCACTAAACCCCAGAAAGTGCCTTTCATGAAAATAAAATATTTGAATTTTTATTTTGTATATTTCATGACAAGAAGTAAATTGATGCATCATGAAGCATGGATGACCATGCATAGGTCATGCCATAGTTTATGTTCATGTCACGAGGCTCCAGTAAACATGAAAATAAAAACACAATCTCTGTGAATTTATTTAAGGAATTTCATATCTATTGACCATGAGATCCATGTTCAAATTTAAAATAAAAGAGGCATGCCAAAATAATTATCATCGAGTTTTTTAATAAATGAGAAAGTGGTTTAAGGCAGAATGTCGGATGGTATTAAAATATTTATCCTTTTTAATATATAAAGCTAGAGATATTGAGGTTTATTATTATAAATATGATAATCAAACACAGTAATGAGAATTTAATAATTTCTTAAATCATTTGTTGGGAGATGAATGAGCTCGAAGTATTTTGATAAAGGTTGGTTTGCCTTGATAATTTGTCCATATTTTCCATTGAAATTATGTATCAAATAATTCATTGAATATTTATTTATGATTTATGGATTAAAGCCTCTATATTTATTCTTTATCATGGATTCTATATGTTTTATTTCATTTTTTTTCATCACCCTATCATAGATATCATGAGAGGGTGATCTTTATTTCTTCCTAACATGTGATTAGAGGGGGATTGTACTAGTGTGTATATATATTTTTATTTAATTCATGTTGTGTTTCATATTAAATTATCTCCCCTCCCTATCAACCTTATTTTTCATTACATGACCATTGTGTTTTTATTATGGGGGAGTTTTATAATGTAGTTTCTAGAATACTACTTTCACTATAACCATTGGGTATGATAGGATCTACATTTAAAAATGATTTTTCATTACCATTTTCACTAATGAACTGAAGTATATGACCATTTAAAAGGATAATTTGTGAGAGAGTGAGAGTAAATAAATCAGATGGAGGAGGGTGTGACTTAGACGTAATTCTAATGAAAATAATAAGTCAGTAAGTTTTTACAATCACCAGCGCAGGAACCTAAGAATTATATGTATCA
This sequence comes from Viscum album, assembly GCA_963277665.1. Taxonomy (NCBI): domain Eukaryota; kingdom Viridiplantae; phylum Streptophyta; class Magnoliopsida; order Santalales; family Viscaceae; genus Viscum; species Viscum album. The sequence goes on from OY728125.1 coordinate 1,431,001, forward strand.
TAATTTTTTTTATTTTTTTCTATCATTCTCTTAAATCATAGTCAATATTTCTTTTTTTTTAATTTTCAAGTAGTTGTTACTTTCTAGCAATATTTTAGCGTTTTAATTATTGAATTGGGTATTATATATCCTTTTCTTTATGGGATCATCCTTATACTTTCATGATTCTATATTACATAATTGGATATTTAGTGATTTTGGGTTTATGTTTTTAACTTACAGACTAATTTATCCCATGGGGAATTAATGACTCTTTGTGGGTTGTTCACAACATAAGAAGGGTGGAAGATCTATCTCTTTCAAAGATAGTAAAGGCTCCCCATTTAGTGAAGAGAATAAGCTGGGGGAACCTGAATAGTGGAAGACAACTCCTTCAATTATCACTCCAAAAGAATGGATGAAATCATTAGTGTGTTTCAAATGTGGATCTTTTGGGCATTCTAATCCATATTGCTTAAAAATACCAAAGACCAGTCATTGTTGTGGTTGGTTGGGATATATACAAAAATAAATTATATATTAAATTATCCAATGAAGGAAATGTCCCTACCATCTTCTAGATCTTAATGTTGAATTATTAGATATTTTGAGGTATTTATCCCACTCCCATATTCTTTCTATCGATCATTTTGTTCCTTTGATTCTAGTTTTGAACTCTGGAATGTGTTTTGGGATGTTCAAAGTTTTTTGATCATTTGGAATGTAAGAATTTTTTTTCATGAAATTACGATTTTGCCTTTGTTTGGATCTTATTGATTGAGTCTTCATAGTTAAGACCTTGGGAAACACATTGTAGTGACTCAAAGTTGTTCAGTTTATCCACCATTATAGCGAATTATTTAATGTTAAGGATTCCCACCTTGGTTCATGATTTGTATTCATCGCTTATATAATATGTTATTTCTCTTATTATTTTTTCTTTAAGCTACTAGTATGATTTGATGACTTTCATATTAAAATTGGTTGTATTAAATTTTGTAACTATGGTTTACATTATTGATTTGAATATTCCTTTTTATTTCTTGTAATAGAATGGATAAAAGTTGGATGTATCATACTTTTCATATATAAACCATGTTTCAAAATAATTAGGATATTGTTTTAGATATTTGATTTAACAATGCTTCAGATGGAGGTCGTATATAATGTCCATGTTTTAATTATGTTGGAAGACCATGGTTAAGTTAGGAAGAAGTTATCTGCCATATAAAAAAATCTTGATTTCAAACAAACTATTATGTTCAGTATCACAATGGAGATATGAGACAATATTACACTATTAATGAACATAAAGAAATAAGTGGCATGAAGAATTTGATATTTGATCGGTGTAACATCCCCCGATACAACACTCTCTCACATGACCGAAACAGGTTGGTTAAAAGACCTCAATCACTCCTCATATTCCAAATTTTGACAACTAGTGGAAAGGGTGTGATAAGTATAGTGGGAAGACTATACCCATGAATTTAGAGTTACAACTTAGTGAAAATAAGCAATATAAATAAATGATTAAATATCAGAGTGCAGAAATAATGGAAGAAATAAAATACGATGAAAAACAAACATTAAATCCAACCTAATAATCCAATAAATAATAAAGAAATAATATAATGACATGCAAGAGTGTAACTAAATTTCATGCTAGAAAGAACAAAAATAAAAGACTAGGTTTTAGGATTTTTTTTAGATTTTAGGGTTTAGTTTGTATATTTAAGGGATAGGGCTTAGGTTTAATGGTTTTGGGTTAATTATTTTGAGATTTGGTTATAGGGTATATGTTTTTGTGTTTGTTTTTCAGCTTTTATGTTTTAGATTTTAGGGATTTGGTTTTCGAGTATTGGGTTTTGGGAGTAGGTTTTTGGATTTTTTGTTTATTGTTTGGGGTTTAGTTTTCAGATTTAAGGTATAGGGTTTTGGTTTTAAGGTTTAGGGTTAATTATATTGGGATTATAGTATAGTTTATATGTTTTGGGTTTTATGTTTCAGATTTTAGGTTTTAGATTTTAGGGATTAGGGTTTCAGGTATAGGATTTTGGGACTAAGTTTTAAGATTTTTTTTTAAGTTTTAGGGTTTATTTTATAGATTTAAGGGATAGGGTTTATGTTTTAAGTGTTAGAGTTAAGTATTTTGAGACTATGGTATAGGGTATATGTTTTTGTGTTTAGGTTTTAGCTTTTAGGTTTTATATTTTAAGGATTAGAGTTTCGTGTATTAGGTTTTTGGACAATGTTTTAGGATTTTCTTTGTTCAGGTTTTAGGGTTTAGTTTGTAGATTTAGGAGATATTGTTTAGGTTTTAAGATTTAGGGTTAAGTATTTTGATATTATGTTGTAGGTTATTTTTTTGGGTTTAGAATTCAGCTTTTAGATTTTAGAGTTTAGGATTTATGGTTTCGGGTATAGGGTTTTGGGGCTAGGTTTTATGATTTTTGTTTTTCTTTTAGAGTTATTTTTGTAGATTTAAGGGATATGGTTTAGGTTTTAATCTTTGTGTTAATTATTTTGATATTAGGGTATTGGTTTTGTGTTTTTTTAGGTTTCATCTTCTATTTTTTAGAGTTTAGGGATCATGGTTTCAGGAATAGGGTTTTGGGACCAGGTTTTATGATTTTTTTTAGATTTTAGGGTTTAGTTTGTAGATTTAAGGGATAGAGTTTTAGTTTTATGGTTTAGAATTAATTATTTTGATATTAAGTTATAGGGTCTATTTTTTGGGTTTTAGAGTTCAAATTTTAGGATTTAGAGTTTAGGGATTAAGGTTTTAGGTATAGGGTTTTGGGACTAGGCTTCATGATTTTTTATCTTGGTTTTTGAGTTTAGTTTGTATATTTAAGGGATAGGTTTTATATTTTAAGGTTTAGGGTTATGTATTTTGAGATTATGGTATAGGTTATATGTTTTTGGGTTTATTTTTCAATGTTTAGGTTTTAGATTTTAGGGATTATGGTTTCAGGTACTGGGTTTTGGGACTTGGTTTTAGAATTTTTTGTTTTGCTTTTAAGGTTATTTTATAGATTTAATGGATAGGGTTTAGGTTTTAATGTTTAGGGTTAGGTATTTTTAGATTTAGGGTATATTTTATATGTTTTTTGGTTTATGGTTTATTTTTTTAGTTTCAGAGTTTTGGGATTTGGGTTTTAGGTATAGGGTATTGGGACTAGGTTTTTGGATTTTTTGTTTAGCATTTTTGGTTAAGTTTGTATATTTAAGTGATAGGGTTTAGGTTTTAAGTTATAGGGTTAATTAATTTTATTTTAAGGTATAGTTTATATTTTTTGGTTTAGGTCTCAGATTTTGGGTTTTAGAGTTTAGGGATTGGGGTTTTGGGTTTTGGGTTTTGGGACTAGGTTTTAAGATTTTTTGTTTAGATTTTAAGGTTTAGCTTGTAGATTTTAGGGATATTGTTTAGTTTTTAAGTTTTGGGTTAATTATTTTGATATTAGGGTATTGTATTTATGGTTTTGAGTTTAGGATTCATATTTTAGTGTTTTAGTTTAGGTATTAGGGTTTTGGGTATAGGGTTTTGTGACTAGGTTTTAAGATTTTTTTGTTTAGCTTTTAGGGTTTAGTTTGTAGATTTAAGGGATAAGGTTTAGGTTTTAAGGTTTAGGGTTAAGTATTTTTTTATTAGGGTGTAGTTTATATTTTTTAGTGTTTAGGGTTCATATTTTAGGTTTTAGAGCTTAAGGATTAGGTTTTCGGGTATAGTGTTTTGGGACTAGGTTTAAGTATTGTTTGTTTAGTTTTTAGGGTTTAGTTTGTAGATTTAAGGGATAAGGTTTAGGGCTTAATTTTTAGGGTTAATTATTTTGATATTAGGGTATAGGGTGTATGTTTTTGGGTTTAGGGTTCAGATTTTTGGTTTTAGAGTTTAGGGATTAGGTTTTCAGGTATAGGGTTTTGGGACTAGGATTTAGGTTTTTTTTTAGCTTTTAGGGTTTAGTGTGTGGATTTAAGGGATATGGTTTTGGTTTTAAGGTTTAGGGTTATGTATTTTGAGATTAGGGTATAGAGTATTTTTTTTGGGTTTTGGGTTTAGTTTTTAGGTTTTATAGTTTAGGTATTAGGGTTTCAGGTATAGGGTTTTGTGGTTAGGTTTTAGGATTTTTTTATGTAGATTTTAGGGTTTAGTTTGAATTAGTAGATATTCTGAGGTATTTCTTCCACTCCTATATTCTTTATATCAATAATTTTGATCCTCTGATTATATTTTTGATCTCTGGAATGTATTTTGGGATGTCCCATGTTTTTTTATCATTTGTAATGGAAGAATTTGTTTTCATGAAATTACAATTTTTCCTTTGTTTGGATCTTATTGATTGAGTCTTCATATTTAAAACCTTGGGCAACACTTTGTAGTGTCTCAAAGTTATTCAGTTTATCCACCATTATAGTGAATTATTAAATGTTGGGGATACCCACCTTGGTTTTTTATTTGTATTCGTCACTTATATAATATGTTATTTCTATTATTCTTTGTTTTTAAAGCTACTAGTATGATTTGATAATTTGTCCATATTTTCCATTGAAATTATGTATCAAATAATTCATTGAATATTTATTTATGCTTTATGGATTAAAGCCTCTATATTTATTCTTTATCATGGATTCTATATGTTTTATTTCATTTTTTTTCATCACCCTATCATAGATATCATGAGAGGGTGATCTTTATTTCTTCCTAACATGTGATTAGAGGGGGATTGTACTAGTGTGTATATATATTTTTATTTAATTCATGTTGTGTTTCATATTAAATTATCTCCCCTCCCTATCAAACTTATTTTTCATTACATGACCATTGTGTTTTTATTATGGGGGAGTTTTATAATGTAGTTTCTAGAATACTACTTTCACTATAACCATTGGGTATGATAGGATCTACATTTAAAAATGATTTTTCATTACCATTTTCACTAATGAACTGAAGTATATGACCATTTAAAAGGATAATTTGTGAGAGAGTGAGAGTAAATAAATCAGATGGAGGAGGGTGTGACTTAGACGTAATTCTAATGAAAATAATAAGTCAGTAAGTTTTTACAATCACCAGCGCAGGAACCTAAGAATTATATGTATCATAATTTTTTTTATTTTTTTCTATCATTCTCTAAAATCAGAGTCAATATTTCTTTTTTTTAAATTTTCAAGTAGTTGTTACTTTCTAGCAATATTTTAGCGTTTTAATTATTGAATTGGGTATTATATATCCTTTTCTTTATGGGATCATCCTTATACTTTCATGATTCTATATTACATAATTGGATATTTAGTGATTTTGGGTTTATGTTTTTAACTTACAGACTAATTTATCCCATGGGGAATTAATGAATCTTTGTGGGTTGTTCACAACATAAGAAGGGTGGAAGATCTATCTCTTTCAAAGATAGTAAAGGCTCCCCATTTAGTGAAGAGAATAAGCTGGGGGAACCTGAATAGTGGAAGACACCTCCTTCAATTATCACTCCAAAAGAATGGATGAAATCATTAGTGTGTTTCAAATGTGGATCTTTTGGGCATTCTAATCCATATTGCTTAAAAATACCAAAGACCAGTCATTGTTGTGGTTGGTTGAGATATATACAAAAATAAATTATATATTAAATTATCCAATGAAGGAAATGTCCCTAGCATCTTGTAGATCTTAATGTTGAATTATTAGATATTTTGAGGTATTTATCCCACTCCCATATTCTTTCTATCGATCATTTTGTTCCTTTGATTCTAGTTTTGAACTCTGGAATGTGTTTTGGGATGTTCAAAGTTTTTTGATCATTTGGAATGTAAGAATTTTTTTTCATGAAATTACGATTTTGCCTTTGTTTGGATCTTATTGATTGAGTCTTCATAGTTAAAACCTTGGGAAACACATTGTAGTGACTCAAAGTTATTCAGTTTATCCACCATTATAGTGAATTATTTAATGTTAAGGATTCCCACCTTGGTTCATGATTTGTATTCATCGCTTATATAATATGTTATTTCTCTTATTATTTTTTCTTTAAGCTACTAGTATGCTTTGATGACTTTCATATTAAAATTGGTTGTATTAAATTTTGTAACTATGGTTTACATTATTGATTTGAATATTCCTTTTTATTTCTTGTAATAGAATGGATAAAAGATGGATGTATCATACTTTTCATATTTCAACCATGTTTCAAAATAATTAGGATATTGTTTTAGATATTTGATTTAACAATGCTTCAGATGGAGGTCATATATAATTTCCATGTTTTAATTATGTTGGAAGACCATGGTTAAGTTAGGAAGAAGTTATCTGCCATATAACAAAATCTTGATTTCAAACAAACTATTATGTTCAGTATCACAATGGAGATATGAGACAATATTACACTATTCATGAACATAAAGAAATAAGTGGCATGAAGAATTTGATATTTGATCGGTGTAACATCCCCCGATACAACACTCTCTCACATGGACGAAACAGGTTGGTTAAAAGACTTCAATCACTCCTCATATTCCAAATTTTGACAACTAGTGGCAGGGGTGTGATAAGTATAGTGGGAAGACTATACCCATGAATTTAGAGTTACAACTTAGTGAAAATAAGCAATATAAATAAATGATTAAAAATCAGAGTGCAGAAATAATGGAAGAAATAAAATACGATGAAAAAGAAACATTAAATTAATAATCCAATAAATAATAAAGAAATAATACAATGACATGCTAGAGTGTAACTAAATTTCATGCTAGAAAGAACAAAAATAAAAGACTAGGTTTTAGGATTTTTTTTAGATTTTAGGGTTTAGTTTGTATATTTAAGGGATAGGGCTTAGGTTTAATGGTTTTGGGTTAATTATTTTGAGATTTGGTTATAGGGTATATGTTTTTGTGTTTGGTTTTCAGATTTTATGTTTTAGATTTTAGGGATTTGGTTTTCGAGTATTGGGTTTTGGGAGTAGGTTTTTGGATTTTGTGTTTATTGTTTGGGGTTTAGTTTGTAGATTTAAGGTATAGGGTTTTGGTTTTAAGGTTTAGGGTTAATTATATTGAGATTATAGTATAGTTTATATGTTTTGGGTTTTATGTTTCAGATTTCAGGTTTTAGATTTTAGGGAATAGGGTTTCAGGTATAGGGTTTTGGGACTAAGTTTTAAGATTTTTTTTTAAGTTTTAGGGTTTATTTTATAGATTTAAGGGATAGGGTTTATGTTTTAAGTGTTAGAGTTAAGTATTTTGAGACTATGGTATAAGGTATATGTTTTTGTGTTTAGTTTTTAGCTTTTAGGTTTTAGGTTTTAGGGATTAGAGTTTCGTGTATTAGGTTTTTGGACAATGTTTTAGGATTTTCTTTGTTCAGGTTTTAGGGTTTAGTTTGTAGATTTAGGAGATATTGTTTAGGTTTTAAGATTTAGGGTTAAGTATTTTGATATTATGTTGTAGGTTATTTTTTTGGGTTTAGAATTCAGCTTTTAGATTTTAGAGTTTAGGATTTATGGTTTCGGGTATAGGGTTTTGGGGCTAGGTTTTATGATTTTTTGTTTTTCTTTTAGAGTTATTTTTGTAGATTTAAGGGATATGGTTTAGGTTTTAATCTTTGTGTTAATTATTTTGATATTAGGTTATTGGTTTTCTGTTTTTTTAGGTTTCATCTTCTATTTTTTAGAGTTTAGGGATCATGGTTTCAGGAATAGGGTTTTGGGACCAGGTTTTATGATTTTTTTTTAGATTTTAGGGTTTAGTTTGTAGATTTAAGGGATAGAGTTTTAGTTTTATGGTTTATAATTAATTAATTTGATATTAAGTTATAGGGTCTATTTTTTGGGTTTTAGAGTTCAAATTTTAGGATTTAGAGTTTAGGGATTAAGGTTTTAGGTATAGGGTTTTGGGACTAGGCTTCAGGATTTTTTATCTAGGTTTTTTAGTTTAGTTTGTATATTTAAGGGATAGGTTTTATATTTTAAGGTTTAGAGTTATGTATTTTGAGATTATGGTATAGGTTATATGTTTTTGGGTTTCTTTTTCAATGTTTAGGTTTTAGATTTTAGGGATTATGGTTTCAGGTACTGGGTTTTGGGACTTGGTTTTAGAATTTTTTGTTTTGCTTTTAAGGTTATTTTATAGATTTAATGGATAGGGTTTAGGTTTTAATGTTTAGGGTTAGGTATTTTTAGATTTGGGGTATATTTTATATGTTTTTTTGTTTATGGTTTATTTTTTTAGTTTTAGAGTTTAGGGATTTGGGTTTTAGGTATAGGGTATTGGGACTAGGTTTTAGGATTTTTTGTTTAGCATTTTTGGTTAAGTTTGTATATTTAAGTGATAGGGTTTAGGTTTTAAGTTATAGGGTTAATTAATTTTATTTTAAGGTATAGTTTATATTTTTTGGTTTAGGTCTCAGATTTTGGGTTTTAGAGTTTAGGGATTGGGGTTTTGGGTTTTGGGTTTTGGGACTAGGTTTTAAGATTTTTTGTTTAGATTTTAAGGTTTAGCTTGTAGATTTTAGGGATATTGTTTAGTTTTTAAGTTTTGGGTTAATTATTTTGATATTAGGGTATTGTATTTATGGTTTTGAGTTTAGGATTCATATTTTAGTGTTTTAGTTTAGGTATTAGGGTTTTGGGTATAGGGTTTTGTGACTAGGTTTTAAGATTTTTTTGTTTAGCTTTTAGGGTTTAGTTTGTAGATTTAAGGGATAAGGTTTAGGTTTTAAGGTTTAGGGTTAAGTATTTTTTTATTAGGGTGTAGTTTATATTTTTTAGTGTTTAGGGTTCATATTTTAGGTTTTAGAGCTTAAGGATTAGGTTTTCGGGTATAGTGTTTTGGGACTAGGTTTAAGTATTGTTTGTTTAGTTTTTAGGGTTTAGTTTGTAGATTTAAGGGATAAGGTTTAGGGCTTAAGTTTTAGGGTTAATTATTTTGATATTAGGGTATAGGGTGTATGTTTTTGGGTTTAGGGTTCAGATTTTTGGTTTTAGAGTTTAGGGATTAGGTTTTCAGGTATAGGGTTTTGGGACTAGGATTCAGGTTTTTTTTAGCTTTTAGGGTTTAGTGTGTAGATTTAAGGGATATGGTTTTGGTTTTAAGGTTTAGGGTTATGTATTTTGAGATTAGGGTATAGAGTATATTTTTTTGGGTTTTGGGTTTAGTTTTTAGGTTTTATAGTTTAGGTATTAGGGTTTCAGTTATAGGGTTTTGTGGTTAGGTTTTAGGATTTTTTTTATTTAGCTTTTAGGGTTTAGTTTGAATTAGTAGATATTCTAAGGTATTTCTTCCACTCCTATATTCTTTATATCAATAATTTTGATCCTCTGATTATATTTTTGATCTCTGGAATGTATTTTGGGATGTTCCATGTTTTTTTATCATTTGTAATGGAAGAATTTGTTTTCATGAAATTACAATTTTTCCTTTGTTTGGATCTTATTGATTGAGTCTTCATATTTAAAACCTTGGGCAACACTTTGTAGTGTCTCAAAGTTATTCAGTTTATCCACCATTATAGTGAATTATTAAATGTTGGGGATACCCACCTTGGTTTTTTATTTGTATTCGTCACTTATATAATATGTTATTTCTATTATTCTTTGTTTTTCAAGCTACTAGTATGATTTGATGACTTTCTTATTAAAATTTGTTGTATTAAATTTTGTAATTATGGTTTACATTTTTTATTTGGGTATAATTTTTTATTCCCTATAATATAATGAATAAAAGTTATATGTATCATACTAATCATATTTCAACCATGTTTCAAAATAATTTTTATATTTATTTTAGATTTATCATTTAATTATGCTTCAGATAGAGGTCGTATACAATGTACATGTTATAATTGTGTTGGAATACCATGGTTAAGTTGGGAAGATGTTATCTGGCATATAAAAAAACTTTATTTCAAACAGAATATTATGTTTGATATCATAATGAAGAGATGATACAATATTACACTATTCCTGAATAGAAAGAAATAAGTAGCATGGAGAATTTGATATTTTATTGGTGTAACATCCCCCGATACAACACTCTCTCGCATGGATGAACTAGGTTGGTTACAAGACCTCAATCGCAACTCCCTGTATGCCAAAGGCTGAAGGCTAGTGGCGGTGGTGTGATAAGTATAGTGGGAAGACTATACCCCAGAATTTAGAGTTACAACTCAGCGGAAATAAGAAATATGAATAAATGATTAAATATCAGTGTGCGGAAATAATGGAAGCGATACAATACAATGAAAAACAAAAATTCAAGCCAACCTAATAATCCAATAAATAATAAATAAATAATATAATTACAAGTTAAATTGTAACTAAATGTCATGATAGAAAGAATAAAAATAAAAGACTAGGTTTTAAGATTTTTTTTGTTTTTCTTTTAGGGTTCAGTTTGTAGATTTAAGGGATAGAGTTTATGTTTTAAGGTTTAGGGTTAATTATTTTGATATTAGGGTATGGGGTATATGTTTTTGGGTTTAGGTTTAGCTTTTAGGTTTTAGATTTTAGGGATTAGGGTTTCGGGTATAGGGTTTTGGGACTAGGTTTTATGATTTTTTTTGTTTAGCTTTTAGGGTATAGTTTGTAGATTTAAAGGATAGGGTTAAGTATTTTGAGATTGTGGTATAGGTTATATGTTTTTTAGTTTAGGGTTCAACTTTTAGACTTTAGAGTTTAGGTATCAGGGTTTCAACTATAAGGTTTTGGGACTAGGTTTTTGGATTTTTTGTTTAGCTTTTAGGGTTTAATTTATATATTTAATGGATAAGGTTTAGGTTTTATGGTTTAGACCTAAGTATTTTTATATTAGGGTATGGGGTATATGTTTCTGGGTTTAGTTTTCAGATTTTTTTTTTAGAGTTTAGGTATTAGGGTTTCAGGTATTTGATGTTTGGACTAGGTTTTAGGATTTGTTTTGTTTAGATTTTAGGTTTTAGTTTGTATATTTAAGGCATAGGGATTAGGTTTTAAGGTTTATGGTTAATTATTTTGATATCATGGTGTAGGTCATATGTTTATGGGTTTAGTTTTCAGATTTTAGGTTTTAGATTTTAGGATTTATGGTTTCAGGTATATGGTTTTGGGACTTGGTTTTATTATTTTTTGTTTATATTTTAGGGTTATTTTTGTTGATTTAAAGGATAGGGTTTAGGTTTTAAGGTTTAGGGATAAGTATTTTCATATTAGGGTATATGGTATATGTTTTTGGTTTTAGGGTTCATCTTTTTGGTTTTATATTTTAGGGATAAGGGTTTCAGGTATAGGGTTTTCGGACGAGGTTTTAGGATTTTTTTGTTCTGCTTTTAGGGTTTAGTTTGTATATTTAAGGGATAGGGTTTAGTTTTTAAGGTTTAGGGTTTAGTATTTTGAGATTATGTTATATGGTATATTTTTTTGGGTTTTCGGTTCAACTTTGTTTTTTTAGAGTTTTGGTATCATGGTTTCAAGTGTTGGTTTTTGGGATTAGGTTCTAGGTTTTTTTGTTTAGCTTTTAGGGTTTAGTTTCTAGATTTAATGGATAGGTTTTATATTTTAAGGTTTATGGTTAATTATTTTTATATTAGGGTATATGTTAAATGTTTTAGTGTTTGGGGTTCTGCTTTTAGGTTTTAGAGTTTAGGTAATAGGGTTTCAGGTATAGGGTTTTGGGACTTGGTTTCAAGATTTTTTGTTTCACTTTTAGGGTTATTTTGTATATTTAAGGGATAAGGTTTAGGTTTTAAGGTTTAGGGTTAGGTATTTTGAGATTTAGGGTATATTTTATTTGTTTTTGAGTTTAGGGTTTATATTTTAGTTTTTATAGTTTACGGATTGTGTTTCGCGTATAGGGTTTTATGACCTAGTTTTAGGATTTTTTGTTTAGCTTTTAGGGTGTACTTTGTAGATTTAAGCGATAGCGTTTAGGTTTTAAAGTTTAGGGTTAATTATATTGAGATTAGGGTATAGGTTATATGTTTTTGGTTTTAGGTTTCATATTTTATGTTTTAGAGTTTAGGGATTGGGGTTTCGTGTATAGGGTTTTGGGACTAGGTTTTATGATTCTTTTTATTAGATTTTAGGGTTTGGTTTGAAGATTTAATGGATAAGGTTTATATTTTTATTTTTTTGGGTTGATTATTTTCAGATTATGGTATTGGGTATATGTTTAGTTTATTATTCAAAATTTAGGGTTACAACTCAGCGAAAATAAGCAATAAAAATAATGATTAAATATCAGAGTGCAGAAATAATGGAAGTAATAAAATACAATGAAAAACAAACATTAAATCCAACCTAATAATCCAATAAATAATAAATTAATAATATAATGACATGTTGGAGTGTAACTAAATGTCATTCTATAAAGAACAAAAACAAAAAACTAGTTTTTAGGATTTTTTTGTTTATATTTTATGGTTTAGTTTATAGATTTAAGGGATAGGGTTTAGGTTTAAAGGTTTTCGGTTAAGTATTTTGAGATTTGGGTATAGGGTATATGTTTTTGGGTTTAGTTTTCAGCTTTTAGGTTTTAGATTTTAGGGATTAGGGTTTCAAGTATTGGGTTTTGGGAGTAGGTTTTTGGATTTTTTTTGTTTGTCTTTTAGGGTTTAGTTTATAGATTTAATGGATAGGGTTTCGGTTTTAAGGTTCAGGGTTAATTATTTTGATATTAGGATATAGGTTACATGTTTTTGGGTTTATGTTTCAGATTTTGGGTTTTAGATTTTAGGGATGAGGGTTTTGGGTATTGGGTTTTTGGACTAGGTTTTAGGATTTTTTGTTTAATATTTAGGGTTTAGTTTAGATATTTAAGGGATAGGGTTTATGTTTTAAGGGTTAGGGTTAAGTATTTTGAGATTATGGTTTGGGGTATATGTTTTTGGATTTAGTTTTCAGATTTTAGGTTTTAGAGTTTAGGGATTAGAGTTTCGTGTATTAGGTTTTTGGACTAGTTTTTGGGATTTTTTTTGTTTAGATTTTTGGGTTTAGTTTGTAGATTAAAGAGATAGAATTTACGTTTTAAGATTTAGAGTTAATTATTTTTAAATTATGGTGTAGGTTATTGTTTTTGGGTTTAGAATTCAGATTTTAGGTTTTAGAGTTTATGATTTATGGTTTCGGGTATAGGGTTTTGGGGCTAGGTTTTATGATTTTTTTTTATTTTAAAGTTATTTTTTGTAGATTTAAGGGATGGGGTTTAGGTTTTAAACTTTGGATTAATTATTTTGATATTAGGGTATTGGTTTTATATTTTTTTGTTTTAGTTTTCATCTTCTAGGTTTTAGAGTTTAGGGATCATGGTTTCAGGTATAGGGTTTTGGGACCACGTTTTTGGATTTTTTGTTTAGATTTTAGGGTTTTGTTTGTAGATTTAAGGGATAGGGTTTAGGTTTTATGGTTTAGGGTTAATTATTTTGATATTAATTTATGGGGCCTATTTTTTGGGGTTTTAGAGTTAAAAATTTTGGTTTTAGAGTTTAGGGATTAGGGTTTCAAGTATAGGGTTTTGGGACTAGGCTTTAAGATTTTTTTTCTTGATTTTAAGGTTTAGTTTGTATAATTATGGGATAGATTTTATATTTTAAGGTTTATGTTTAAGTATTTTGAGATTATGGTATAGGTTATATGTTTTTGGGTTTATTTTTCAGCTCATAGGTTTTATAGTTTAGGGATTATTGTTTCAGGTATAGGGTTTTGGGACTTGGTTTTAGGATTTTTTGTTTCTCTTTTAGGGTTATTTTTTAGATTTAATGGATAGGGTTTGGGTTTTAAGGTTTATGGTTATTTATTTTTATATTTATGGTATATTTTATATTTTTTTAGGTTTATTGTTTATATTTTAAGTTTTAGAGTTTAGGGATTTGGGTTTCAGGTATAAGGTTTTTGGACAAGGTTTTATGATTTTTTTGTTTAGCATTTATGGTTTAGTTTGTATATTTAAGTGAGAGGGTTTAGGTGTTAACATTTAGGGTTAATTAATTTTATATTAGGGTATAGGTTATATTTTTTGGTTTAGGTATCAAATTTAGGGTTTTAGAGTTTAGGGATTGGGGTTTGGGTTTTGGGTTTTGGGACTAGGTTTTAAGATTTTTTGTTTAACTTTTAGTGTTTAGTTTATATATTTAAGGGATAGGGTTTAGGTTTTAAGTTTTTGGGTTAATTATTTTGATATTAGGGTATTGGATTTGTGGTTTTGAGTTTAGGATTCATATTTTAGGGTTTTTAGTTTAGGGATTAGGGTTTTGGGTATAGGGTTTTGGGACTAGGTTTTAAGATTTTTTGTTTAGCTTTTGGGTTTTAGTTTGTAGATTTAAGGGATAAGGTGTTGGTTTAAAGGTTTAGTATTAAGTAATTTGATATTAGGGTATAGATTATATGTTTTAGTGTTTAGGTTTCATATTTTTGGTTTTAGAGCATAGGGATTAGGTTTTCATGTATAGTGTTTTGGGACTTGTTTTAAGTATTGTTTGTTTTGGTTTTAGGGTTTAGATTATAGATTTAAGGGATAAGGTTTAGGGTTTAAGGTTTAGGGTTAAGTATTTTGGTATTAGGGTATAGGTTATATGTTTTTAGTTTTAGGTTTTAGATTTTTGGTTTTAGAGTTTAGGGATTAGGGTTTCAGGTATACGGTTTTGGGATTAGGTTTTAGGATTTTTGTTTAGCTTTTAGGGTTTAGTTTGTAGATCTAAGGGATATGTTTTAGGTTTTAAGGTTTAGGGTTAAGTATTTTGAGATTAGGGTATAGAGTATATATTTTTGGGTTTATGGTTTAGTTTTTAGGTTTTATATTTTATGGATTAGGGTTTCGGGTATAGGGTTTTGTGTTTAGGTTTTAGGATTTTGTTTATTTAGCTTTTAGGGTTTAGTTTGAATTAGTAGATATTCTGAGGTATTTCTTCCACTCCCATATTATTTATATCAATAATTTTGATCCTTTGATTATATTTTTGATCTATGGAATGTATTTTGGGATGTTCCATGTTTTTTTATCATATGTAATGGAAGAATTTGTTTTCCTGAAATTACAGTTTTGCCTTTGTTTGGATCTTATTGATTGTGTCTGCATAGTTAAAACATTGGGCAACACTTTGTAGTGTCTCAAATTTATTAAATTTATCCACCATTATAAGTTTTGGGTTTAGGTTTCAGCTTTTAGGTTTTAGATTTTAGGATTTATGGTTTTGTGTATAGGGTTTTGGGACTTGGTTTTATGGTTTTTTGTTTAGCTTTTAGGGTTATTTTTGTAGATTTAAAGGATAGGGTTTTGGGACTAGGTTTTAGGATTTTTATTTAGATTTTTGGGTTTAGTTTGTAGATTTAAGGGATATGGTTTAGTTTTTAAGGTTTAGGGTTAAGTATTTTGAGATTAAGGTATAGAGTATATGTTTTTGGGTTTAGGGTTTAGTTTTTAGGTTTTAGATTTTAGGGATTGGGGTTTCAGGTAGAGGTTTTTGTGGTCAGATTTTAGGATTTTTTATTTATCATTTAGGCTTTAGTTTGAATTAATAGATATTCTGAGGTATTTATTCTACAAACATATTCTTTATATCAATAATTTTGATCCTTTGATTATATGTTTTATCTCTGGAATTTATTTTTTGATGTTCAATGTTTTTTTTCATTTGGAATGGAAGAATTTGTTTTCATGAAATTACAATTTTTCCTTTGTTTGGATCTTATAGATCGAGTCTTCATAGTAAAAACTTTTTGAAACACTTTGTAGTGTCTCAAAGTTATTCATTTTATCCACCATGATAGTTAATTAATAAATGGTGGGGATACCCACCTTGGTTTTTTATTTATATTCATCACTTATATAATATGTTATTTCTATTATTCTTTTTTTTTCCTGCTACTAGTATGATTTGATGACTTTCTTATTAAAATTTGTTGTATCAAATTTTGTAATTATGGTTTACATTTTTTATTTGAATATGCCTTTTTATTCCCTATAATAGAATGGGTAAAAGTTATATGTATCATACTGATTATATTTCAACCATGTTTCAAAAAAATTTGGATATTTTTTAGATTTATCATTTAATAATGCTTTATATGGAGGTCTTATAATATGTCCATATTATAATTATGTTAGAAGACCATGGTTAAGTTGGGAAGAAGTTATCTACCATATAAAAAATCTTGATTTCAAATAAACTATTGTGTTTGATATCACAATGAAGAGAAGATACAATATTACACTATTCATGAATAGAAACAAAGAAGTGGCGTGGAGAATTTGATATTTGATCGATGTAACATCCCCCGATACAACACTCTCTCACATGGAATAAAGTGGTTGTTTATAATACCTCAATCACACCTCCCTATACACCAAAGGCTGATGACTAGCAGCGGTGGTGTGATAAGTATAGTGGGAAGACTATACCCTGAAATTTAGAGTTACAACTTAGGGGAAATAAGAAATATAAATAAATGATTAAATATCAGAGTGTGGAAATAATGGAAGCAATACAATACAGTAAAAAACAAAAATTAAATCCACCCTAATAATCTAATAAATAGAAAATAAATAATATAATTACATGTTAATGTGTTACTAAATGTCATGATAGAAAGAATAAAATTAAAAGACCAGGTTTTAGGATTTTTGTTTATCTTTTAAGGTTCAGTTTGTATATTTAAAGGATAGGGTTTATGTTTTAAGGTTTCGGGTTAAGTATTTTGATATTAGGGTATGGGGTATATGTTTTTGGGTTTAGGTTTTAGCTTCTAGGTTTTAGATTTTAGTGATTAGGGATTCAAGTACAGGGTTTTGGGAATAGGTTTTAGGAATTTTTGTTTAGATTTTAGGGTTTAGTTTTTATATTTACGGAATAGGGTTTAGGTTTGAAGGATTATGGTTAATTATTTTGAGATTATGGTATAGGTTATATGTTTTTGGGTTTTTTTCAGCTTTTAGGCTTTAGTGTTTATGGATCTGGGTTTCGGGTATAAGGTTTTGGGACTTGGTTTTAGGATTTTTTTTTATTTAGGTTTTAGGGTTTAGTTTATAGATTTAAGGGATAAGGTTTAGGTTTTAAGTTTTAGACTAAAGTATTTTGATATTAGGGTATAGGGTATATGTTTCTAGGTTTAGGTTTCAGATTTTTGGTTTTATATTTTAGGGATTAGGTTTTCAGGTATTGGATTTTTGGACTGGGTTTTAGGATTTTTTTTGTTTAGATTTTAGGATTTTGTTTTTATATTTAAGGGATAGGGTTTAGGTTTTAAGTTTTAGGGTTAATTATTTTGATATTTGGGTGTAGGTTATATGTTTTTGGATCTTGGTTTCAGCTTTTAGGTTTTAGATTTTAGGATTTATGGTTTCTGGTATAGGGTTTTGGGACTTGATTGATCTAAGACATTCATTTTCTTATAATGGTTAAATATAGATTTAGTGATTTGTAGTTCATGTTTTTAAATTCTATAATTTATTAGTTTTGGTTCATTTTCCAAGAAGTAAACAATTCCAACTCGTAAATTTTTCTGGATGTGGTTTGATGTTCTTTTCATTTCATGACTTTTGTTGGTTTACCTATTTTTTTATAGCATTGTAGAAGTTGTTTTCAGAGCTACTCCTTGGAGTGGTAGTATGTATGGGTGTTTGAGTATAGGTATGCTTCTTGTGCTGTTTTGGATTTGTTTTTGAGTTTGGTTGGAAGTTTTTGTGTCTTTTTTTCTATGCAAGTTCCCACTAAACCCCAGAAAGTGCCTTTCATGAAAATAAAATATTTGAATTTTTATTTTGTATATTTCATGACAAGAAGTAAATAGATGCATCATGATGCATGGATGACCATGCATAGGTCATGCCATAGTTTATGTTCATGTCACGAAGCTCCAGTAAACATGAAAATAAAAACACAATCTCTGTGAATTTATTTAAGGAATTTCATATCTATTGACCATGAGATCCATCTTCAAATTTAAAATAAAAGAGGCATGCCAAAATAATTATCATCGACTTTTTTAATAAATGAGAAAGTGGTTTAAGGCAGAATTCCGGATGGTATTAAAATATTTATCCTTTTTAATATATAAAGCTAGAGATATTGAGGTTTATTATTATAAATATGATAATCAAACACAGTAATGAGAATTTAATAATTTCTTAAATCATTTGTTGGGAGATGAATGAGCTCGAAGTATTTTGATAAAGGTTGGTTTGCCTTGATAATTTTTCCATATTTTCCTTTGAAATTATGTATCAAATAATTCATTGAATATTTATTTATGCTTTATGTATTAAAGCCTCTATATTTATTCTTTATCATGGATTCTATATGTTTTATTTCATTTTTTTCATCACCCTATCATAGATATCATGAGAGGGTGATCTTTATTTCTTCCTAACATGTGATTAGAGGGGGATTGTACTAGTGTGTATACATATTTTTATTTAATTCATGTTGTGTTTCATATTAAATTATCTCCCCTCCCTATCAACCTTATTTTTCATTACATGACCATTGTGTTTTTATTATGGGGGAGTTTTATAATGTAGTTTCTAGAATACTACTTTCACTATAACCATTGGGTATGATAGGATCTACATTTAAAAATGATTTTTCATTACCATTTTCACTAATGAACTGAAGTATATGACCATTTAAAAGGATAATTTGTGAGAGAGTGAGAGTAAATAAATCAGATGGAGGAGGGGGTGACTTAGACATAATTCTAATGAAAATAATAAGTCAGTAAGTTTTTACAATCACCAGTGCAGGAACCTAAGAATTATATGTATCATAATTTTTTTTATTTTTTTCTATCATTCTCTTAAATCATAGTCAATATTTCTTTTTTTTTAAATTTTCAAGTAGTTGTTACTTTCTAGCAATATTTTAGCGTTTTAATTATTGAATTGGGTATTATATATCCTTTTCTTTATGGGATCATCCTTATACTTTCATGATTTTATATTACATAATTGGATATTTAGTGATTTTGGGTTTATGTTTTTAACTTACAGACTAATTTATCCCATGGGGAATTAATGACTCTTTGTGGGTTGTTCACAACATAAGAAGGGTGGAAGATCTATCTCTTTCAAAGATAGTAAAGGCTCCCCATTTAGTGAAGAGAATAAGCTGGGGGAACCTGAATAGTGGAAGACACCTCCTTCAATTATCACTCCAAAAGAATGGATGAAATCATTAGTGTGTTTCAAATGTGGATCTTTTGGGCATTCTAATCCATATTGCTTAAAAATACCAAAGACCAGTCATTGTTGTGGTTGGTTGGGATATATACAAAAATAAATTATATATTAAATTATCCAATGAAGGAAATGTCCCTACCATCTTCTAGATCTTAATGTTGAATTATTAGATATTTTGAGGTATTTATCCCACTCCCATATTCTTTCTATCGATCATTTTGTTCCTTTGATTCTAGTTTTGAACTCTGGAATGTGTTTTGGGATGTTCAAAGTTTTGTGATCATTTGGAATGTAAGAATTTTTTTTCATGAAATTACGATTTTGCCTTTGTTTGGATCTTATTGATTGAGTCTTCATAGTTAAGACCTTGGGAAACACATTGTAGTGACTCAAAGTTGTTCAGTTTATCCACCATTATAGAGAATTCTTTAATGTTAAGGATACCCACCTTGGTTCATGATTTGTATTCATCGCTTATATAATATGTTATTTCTCTTATTATTTTTTCTTTAAGCTACTAGTATGATTTGATGACTTTCATATTAAAATTGGTTGTATTAAATTTTGTAACTATGGTTTACATTATTGATTTGAATATTCCTTTTTATTTCTTGTAATAGAATGGATAAAAGTTGGATGTATCATACTTTTCATATTTCAACCATGTTTCAAAATAATTAGGATATTGTTTTAGATATTTGATTTAACAATGCTTCAGATGGAGGTCGTATATAATGTCCATGTTTTAATTATGTTGGAAGACCATGGTTAAGTTAGGAAGAAGTTATCTGCCATATAAAAAAATCTTGATTTCAAACAAACTATTATGTTCAGTATCACAATGGAGATATGAGACAATATTACACTATTCATGAACATAAAGAAATAAGTGGCATGAAGAATTTGATATTTGATCGGTGTAACATCCCCCGATACAACACTCTCTCACATGACCGAAACAGGTTGGTTAAAAGACCTCAATCACTCCTCATATTCCAAATTTTGACAACTAGTGGAAGGGGTGTGATAAGTATAGTGGGAAGACTATACCCATGAATTTAGAGTTACAACTTAGTGAAAATAAGTAATATAAATAAATGATTAAATATCAGAGTGCAGAAATAATGGAAGAAATAAAATACGATGAAAAACAAACATTAAATCCAACCTAATAATCCAATAAATAATAAAGAAATAATATAATGACATGCAAGAGTGTAACTAAATTTCATGCTAGAAAGAACAAAAATAAAAGACTAGGTTTTAGGATTTTTTTTAGATTTTAGGGTTTAGTTTGTATATTTAAGGGATAGGGCTTAGGTTTAATGGTTTTGGGTTAATTATTTTGAGATTTGGTTATAGGGTATATGTTTTTGTGTTTGTTTTTCAGCTTTTATGTTTTAGATTTTAGGGATTTGGTTTTCGAGTATTGGGTTTTGGGAGTAGGTTTTTGGATTTTTTGTTTATTGTTTGGGGTTTAGTTTGCAGATTTAAGGTATAGGGTTTTGGTTTTAAGGTTTAGGGTTAATTATATTGGGATTATAGTATAGTTTATATGTTTTGGGTTTTATGTTTCAGATTTTAGGTTTTAGATTTTAGGGATTAGGGTTTCAGGTATAGGGTTTTGGGACTAAGTTTTAAGATTTTTTTTTTAAGTTTTAGGGTTTATTTTATAGATTTAAGGGATAGGGTTTATGTTTTAAGTGTTAGAGTTAAGTATTTTGAGACTATGGTATAGGGTATATGTTTTTGTGTTTAGTTTTTAGCTTTTAGGTTTTAGATTTTAAGGATTAGAGTTTCGTGTATTAGGTTTTTGGACAAGGTTTTAGGATTTTCTTTGTTCAGGTTTTAGGGTTTAGTTTGTATATTTAGGAGATATTGTTCAGGTTTTAAGATTTAGGGTTAATTATTTTGATATTATGTTGTAGGTTATTTTTTTGGGTTTAGAATTCAGCTTTTAGATTTTAGAGTTTAGGATTTATGGTTTCGGGTATAGGGTTTTGGGGCTAGGTTTTATGATTTTTGTTTTTCTTTTAGAGTTATTTTTGTAGATTTAAGGGATATGGTTTAGGTTTTAATCTTTGTGTTAATTATTTTGATATTAGGGTATTGGTTTTGTGTTTTTTTAGGTTTCATCTTCTATTTTTTAGATTTTAGGGATCATGGTTTCAGGAATAGTGTTTTGGGACCAGGTTGTATGATTTTTTGTTTAGATTTTAGGGTTTAGTTTGTAGATTTAAGCGATAGAGTTTTAGTTTTATGTTTTAGAATTAATTACTTTGATATTAAGTTATAGGGTCTATTTTTTGGGTTTTAGAGTTCAAATTTAAGGATTTAGAGTTTAGGGATTAAGGTTTCAGATATAGGGTTTTGGGACTAGGCTTCAGGATTTTTTATCTAGGTTTTTGGGTTTAGTTTGTATATTTAAGGGATAGGTTTTATATTTTAATGTTTAGGGTTATGTATTTTGAGATTATGGTATAGGTTATATGTTTTTGGGTTTATTTTTCAATGTTTAGGTTTTAGATTTTCGGGATTATGGTTTCAGGTACTGGGTTTTGGGACTTGGTTTTAGAATTTTTTGTTTCACTTTTAAGGTTATTTTATAGATTTAATGGATAGGGTTTAGGTTTTAATGTTTAGGGTTAGGTATTTTTAGATTTAGGGTATATTTTATATGTTTTTTGGTTTATGGTTTATTTTTTTAGTTTTAGAGTTTAGGGATTTGGGTTTTAGGTATAGGGTATTGGGACTAGGTTTTAGGATTTTTTTGTTTAGCATTTTTGGTTAAGTTTGTATATTTAAGTGATAGGGTTTAGGTTTTAAGTTATAGGGTTAATTAATTTTATTTTAAGGTATAGTTTATATTTTTTGGTTTAGGTCTCAGATTTTGGGTTTTAGAGTTTAGGGATTGGGGTTTTGGGTTTTGGGTTTTGGGACTAGGTTTTAAGATTTTTTGTTTAGATTTTAAGGTTTAGCTTGTAGATTTTAGGGATATTGTTTAGTTTTTAAGTTTTGGGTTAATTATTTTGATATTAGGGTATTGTATTTATGGTTTTGAGTTTAGGATTCATATTTTAGTGTTTTAGTTTAGGTATTAGGGTTTTGGGTATAGGGTTTTGTGACTAGGTTTTAAGATTTTTTTGTTTAGCTTTTAGGGTTTAGTTTGTAGATTTAAGGGATAAGGTTTAGGTTTTAAGGTTTAGGGTTAAGTATTTTTTTATTAGGGTGTAGTTTATATTTTTTAGTGTTTAGGGTTCATATTTTAGGTTTTAGAGCTTAAGGATTAGGTTTTCTGGTATAGTGTTTTGGGACTAGGTTTAAGTATTGTTTGTTTAGTTTTTAGGGTTTAGTTTGTAGATTTAAGGGATAAGGTTTAGGGCTTAAGTTTTAGGGTTAATTATTTTGATATTAGGGTATAGGGTGTATGTTTTTGGGTTTAGGGTTCAGATTTTTGGTTTTAGAGTTTAGGGATTAGGTTTTCAGGTATAGGGTTTTGGGACTAGGATTTAGGTTTTTTTTAGCTTTTAGGGTTTAGTGTGTACATTTAAGGGATATGGTTTTGGTTTTAAGTTTTAGGGTTATGTATTTTGAGATTAGGGTATAGAGTATATTTTTTTGTGTTTTGGGTTTAGTTTTTAGGTTTTATAGTTTAGGTATTAGGGTTTCAGGTATAGGGTTTTGTGGTTAGGTTTTAGGATTTTTTTTATTTAGATTTTAGGGTTTAGTTTGAATTAGTAGATATTCTGAGGTATTTCTTCCACTCCTATATTATTTATATGAATAATTTTGATCCTCTGATTATATTTTTGATCTCTGGAATTTATTTTGGGATGTTCCATGTTTTTTTATCATTTGGAATGGAAGAATTTGTTTTCATGAAATTACAATTTTTCCTTTGTTTGGATCTTATTGATTGAGTCTTCATATTTAAAACCTTGGGCAACACTTTGTAGTGTCTCAAAGTTATTCAGTTTATCCACCATTATAGTAAATTATTAAATGTTGGGGATACCCACCTTGGTTTTTTATTTGTATTCGTCACTTATATAATATGTTATTTCTATTATTCTTTGTTTTTCAAGCTACTAGTATGATTTGATGACTTTCTTATTAAAATTTGTTGTATTAAATTTTGTAATTATGGTTTACATTTTTTATTTGGGTATAATTTTTTATTCCCTATAATATAATGTATAAAAGTTATATGTATCATACTAATCATATTTCAACCATGTTTCAAAATAATTTTTATATTTATTTTAGATTTATCATTTAATTATGCTTCAGATAGAGGTCGTATACAATGTACATGTTATAATTGTGTTGGAATACCATGGTTAAGTTGGGAAGATGTTATCTGGCATATAAAAAAACTTTATTTCAAACAGAATATTATGTTTGATATCATAATGAAGAGATGATACAATATTACACTATTCCTGAATAGAAAGAAAGAAGTAGCATGAAGAATTTGATATTTTATTGGTGTAACATCCCCCGATACAACACTCTCTCGCATGGATGAAATAGGTTGGTTACAAGACCTCAATCGCAACTCCCTATATGCCAAAGGCTGAAGGCTAGTGGCGGTGGTGTGATAAGTATAGTGGGAAGACTATACCCCAGAATTTAGAGTTACAACTCAGCGGAAATAAGCAATATGAATAAATGATTAAATATCAGTGTGCGGAAATAAGGGAAGCGATACAATACAGTGAAAAAAAAAATTCAAGCCAACCTAATAATCTAATAAATAATAAATAAATAATATAATTACATGTTAAATTGTAACTAAATGTCATGATAGAAAGAATAAAAATAAAAGACTAGGTTTTAAGATTTTTTTTGTTTTTCTTTTAGGGTTCAGTTTGTAGATTTAAGGGATATAGTTTATGTTTTAAGGTTTAGGGTTAATTATTTTGATATTAGGGTATGGGGTATATGTTTTTGGGTTTAGGTTTAGCTTTTAGGTTTTAGATTTTAGGGATTAGGGTTTCGGGTATAGGGTTTTGGGACTAGGTTTTATGATTTTTTTTGTTTAGCTTTTAGGTTTAGGTTTGTAGATTTAAAGGATAGGGTTAAGTATTTTGAGATTATGGTATAGGTTATATGTTTTTTAGTTTAGGGTTCAGCTTTTAGACTTTAGAGTTTAGGTATCAGGGTTTCAACTATAAGGTTTTGGGACTAGGTTTTTGGATTTTTTGTTTAGCTTTTAGGGTTTAATTTATATATTTAATGGATAAGGTTTATGTTTTATGGTTTAGACCTAAGTATTTTTATATTAGGGTATGGGGTATATGTTTCTGGGTTTAGTTTTCAGATTTTTTGTTTCAGAGTTTAGGTATTAGGGTTTCAAGTATTTGATGTTTGGACTAGGTTTTAGGATTTTTTTTTGTTTAGATTTTAGGTTTTAGTTTGTATATTTAAGGCATAGGGATTAGGTTTTAAGGTTTATGGTTAATTATTTTGATATCATGGTGTAGGTCATGTGTTTATGGGTTTATTTTTCAGATTTTAGGTTTTAGATTTTAGGATTTATGGTTTCAGGTATATGGTTTTGGGACTTGGTTTTATTATTTTTTGTTTATATTTTAGGGTTATTTTTGTTGATTTAAAGGATAGGGTTTAGGTTTTAAGGTTTAGGGATAAGTATTTTCATATTAGGGTATATGGTATATGTTTTTGGTTTTAGGGTTCATCTTTTTGGTTTTATATTTTAGGGATAAGGGTTTCAGGTATAGGGTTTTAGGACGAGGTTTTAGGATTTTTTTGTTCTGCTTTTAGGGTTTAGTTTGTATATTTAAGGGATAGGGTTTAGTTTTTAAGTTTTAGGGTTTAGTATTTTGTGATTATGTTATATGGTATATTTTTTTGGGTTTTGGGTTCAACTTTGTTTTTTTAGAGTTTTGGTATCAGGGTTTCAAGTGTAGGTTTTTGGGATTAGGTTCTAGGTTTTTTTGTTTAGTTTTAGGGTTTAGTTTCTAGATTTAATGGATAGGTTTTATATTTTAAGGTTTATGGTTAATTATTTTTATATTAGGGTATATGTTAAATGTTTTAGTGTTTGGGGTTCTGCTTTTAGGTTTTAGAGTTTAGGTAATAGGGTTTCAGGTACAGGGTTTTGGGACTTGGTTTCAAGATTTTTTGTTTCACTTTTAGGGTTATTTTGTTTATTTAAGGGATAAGGTTTATTTTTTAAGGTTTAGGGATAGGTATTTTGAGATTTAGGGTATATTTTATTTGTTTTTTATTTTAGGGTTTATATTTTAGTTTTTATAGTTTACGGATTGTGTTTCGCGTATAGGGTTTTATGACCTAGTTTTAGGATTTTTTGTTTAGCTTTTAGGGTGTACTTTGTAGATTTAAGCGATAGCGTTTAGGTTTTAAAGTTTAGGGTTAATTATATTGAGATTAGGGTATAGGTTATATGTTTTTGGTTTTAGGTTTCATATTTTATGTTTTAGAGTTTAGGGATTGGGGTTTCGTGTATAGGGTTTTGGGACTAGGTTTTATGATTCTTTTTATTAGATTTTAGGGTTTGGTTTGAAGATTTAATGGATAAGGTTTATATTTTTATTTTTTTGGGTTGATTATTTTGAGATTATGGTATTGGGTATATGTTTAGTTTATTATTCAAAATTTAGGGTTACAACTCAGCGAAAATAAGCAATAAAAATAATGATTAAATATCAGAGTGCAGAAATAATGGAAGTAATAAAATACAATGAAAAAAAAACATTAAATCCAACCTAATAATCCAATAAATAATAAATTAATAATATAATGACATGTTGGAGTGTAACTAAATGTCATGCTAGAAAGAACAAAAACAAAAAACTAGTTTTTAGGATTTTTTTGTTTCTATTTTAGGGTTTAGTTTATAGATTTAAGGGATAGGGTTTAGGTTTAAAGGTTTTCGGTTAAGTATTTTGAGATTTGGGTATAGGGTATATGTTTTTGGGTTTAGTTTTCAGCTTTTAGGTTTTAGATTTTAGGGATTAGGGTTTCGAGTATTGGGTTTTGGGAGTAGGTTTTTGGATTTTTTTTGTTTAGCTTTTAGGGTTTAGTTTATAGATTTAATGGATAGATTTTCGGTTTTAAGATTCAGGGTTAATTATTTTGATATTAGGATATAGGTTATATGTTTTTGGGTTTATGTTTCAGATTTTGGGTTTTAGATTTTAGGGATCAGGGTTTTGGGTATTGAGTTTTTGGACTAGGTTTTAGGATTTTTTGTTTAATATTTAGGGTTTAGTTTAGATATTTAAGGGATAGGGTTTATGTTTTAAGGTTTAGGGTTAAGTATTTTGAGATTATGGTTTGGGGTATATGTTTTTGGATTTAGTTTTCAGATTTTAGGCTTTAGAGTTTAGGGATTAGAGTTTCGTGTATTAGGTTTTTGGACTAGTTTTTAGGATTTTTTTTGTTTAGATTTTTGGGTTTAGTTTGTAGATTAAAGAGATAGACTTTAGGTTTTAAGATTTACGGTTAAGTATTTTTAAATTATGGTGTAGGTTATTGTTTTTGGGTTTAGAATTCAAATTTTAGGTTTTAGAGTTTATGATTTATGGTTTCGGGTATAGGGTTTTGGGGCTAGGTTTTATGATTTTTTTTATTTTAAAGTTATTTTTTGTAGATTTAAGGGATGGGGTTTAGGTTTTAAACTTTGGATTAATTATTTTGATATTAGGGTATTGGTTTTATATTTTTTTGTTTTAGTTTTCATCTTCTAGGTTTTAGAGTTTAGGGATCATGGTTTCAGGTATAGGGTTTGGGGACCACGTTTTTGGATTTTTGTTTATATTTTAGGGTTTTGTTTGTAGATTTAAGGGATAGGGTTTAGGTTTTATGGTTTAGGGTTAATTATTTTGATATTAATTTATGGGGCCTATTTTTTGGGGTTTTAGAGTTAAAATTTTTGGTTTTAGAGTTTAGGGATTAGGGTTTCAAGTTTAGGGTTTTGGGACTAGGCTTTAAGATTTTTTTTCTTGATTTTAAGGTTTAGTTTGTATAATTATGGGATAGATTTTATATTTTAAGGTTTATGTTTAAGTATTTTGAGATTATGGTATATGTTATATGTTTTTGGGTTTATTTTTCAGCTCATAGGTTTTATAGTTTAGGGATTATTGTTTCAGGTATAGGGTTTTGGGACTTGGTTTTAGGATTTTTTGTTTCTCTTTTAGGGTTATTTTTTAGATTTAATGGATAGGGTTTGGGTTTTAAGGTTTATGGTTATTTATTTTTATATTTATGGTATATTTTATATTTGTTTAGGTTTATTGTTTATATTTTAAGTTTTAGAGTTTAGGGATTTGGGTTTCAGGTATAAGGTTTTGGGACAAGGTTTTATGATTTTTTTGTTTAGCATTTATGGTTTAGTTTGTATATTTAAGTGAGAGGGTTTAGGTGTTAACATTTAGGGGTTCTGCTTTTAGGTTTTAGAGTTTAGGTAATAGGGTTTCAGGTATAGGGTTTTGGTACTTGGTTTCAAGATTTTTTGTTTCACTTTTAGGGTTATTTTGTATATTTAAGGGATAAGGTTTAGGTTTTAAGGTTTAGGGTTAGGTATTTTGAGATTTAGGGTATATTTTATTTGTTTTTGAGTTTAGGGTTTATATTTTAGTTTTTATAGTTTACGGATTGTGTTTCGCGTATAGGGTTTTATGACCTAGTTTTAGGATTTTTTGTTTAGCTTTTAGGGTGTACTTTGTAGATTTAAGCGATAGCGTTTAGGTTTTAAAGTTTAGGGTTAATTATATTGAGATTAGGGTATAGGTTATATGTTTTTGGTTTTAGGTTTCATATTTTATGTTTTAGAGTTTAGGGATTGGGGTTTCGTGTATAGGGTTTTGGGACTAGGTTTTATGATTCTTTTTATTAGATTTTAGGGTTTGGTTTGAAGATTTAATGGATAAGGTTTATATTTTTATTTTTTTGGGTTGATTATTTTGAGATTATGGTATTGGGTATATGTTTAGTTTATTATTCAAAATTTAGGGTTACAACTCAGCGAAAATAAGCAATAAAAATAATGATTAAATATCAGAGTGCAGAAATAATGGAAGTAATAAAATACAATGAAAAACAAACATTAAATCCAACCTAATAATCCAATAAATAATAAATTAATAATATAATGACATGTTGGAGTGTAACTAAATGTCATGCTATAAAGAACAAAAACAAAAAACTAGTTTTTAGGATTTTTTTGTTTATATTTTATGGTTTAGTTTATAGATTTAAGGGATAGGGTTTCGGTTTAAAGGTTTTCGGTTAAGTATTTTGAGATTTGGGTATAGGGTATATGTTTTTGGGTTTAGTTTTCAGCTTTTAGGTTTTAGATTTTAGGGATTAGGGTTTCGAGTATTGGGTTTTGGGAGTAGGTTTTTGGATTTTTTTTGTTTGTCTTTTAGGGTTTAGTTTATAGATTTAATGGATAGGGTTTCGGTTTTAAGGTTCAGGGTTAATTATTTTGATATTAGGATATAGGTTATATGTTTTTGGGTTTATGTTTCAGATTTTGGGTTTTAGATTTTAGGGATGAGGGTTTTGGGTATTGGGTTTTTGGACTAGGTTTTAGGATTTTTTGTTTAATATTTAGGGTTTAGTTTAGATATTTAAGGGATAGGGTTTATGTTTTAAGGGTTAGGGTTAAGTATTTTGAGATTATGGTTTGGGGTATATGTTTTTGGATTTAGTTTTCAGATTTTAGGTTTTAGAGTTTAGGGATTAGAGTTTCGTGTATTAGGTTTTTGGACTAGTTTTTGGGATTTTTTTTGTTTAGATTTTTGGGTTTAGTTTGTAGATTAAAGAGATAGAATTTACGTTTTAAGATTTAGAGTTAATTATTTTTAAATTATGGTGTAGGTTATTGTTTTTGGGTTTAGAATTCAGATTTTAGGTTTTAGAGTTTATGATTTATGGTTTCGGGTATAGGGTTTTGGGGCTAGGTTTTATGATTTTTTTTATTTTAAAGTTATTTTTTGTAGATTTAAGGGATGGGGTTTAGGTTTTAAACTTTGGATTAATTATTTTGATATTAGGGTATTGGTTTTATATTTTTTTGTTTTAGTTTTCATCTTCTAGGTTTTAGAGTTTAGGGATCATGGTTTCAGGTATAGGGTTTTGGGACCACGTTTTTGGATTTTTTGTTTAGATTTTAGGGTTTTGTTTGTAGATTTAAGGGATAGGGTTTAGGTTTTATGGTTTAGGGTTAATTATTTTGATATTAATTTATGGGGCCTATTTTTTGGGGTTTTAGAGTTAAAAATTTTGGTTTTAGAGTTTAGGGATTAGGGTTTCAAGTATAGGGTTTTGGGACTAGGCTTTAAGATTTTTTTTCTTGATTTTAAGGTTTAGTTTGTATAATTATGGGATAGATTTTATATTTTAAGGTTTATGTTTAAGTATTTTGAGATTATGGTATAGGTTATATGTTTTTGGGTTTATTTTTCAGCTCATAGGTTTTATAGTTTAGGGATTATTGTTTCAGGTATAGGGTTTTGGGACTTGGTTTTAGGATTTTTTGTTTCTCTTTTAGGGTTATTTTTTAGATTTAATGGATAGGGTTTGGGTTTTAAGGTTTATGGTTATTTATTTTTATATTTATGGTATATTTTATATTTTTTTAGGTTTATTGTTTATATTTTAAGTTTTAGAGTTTAGGGATTTGGGTTTCAGGTATAAGGTTTTTGGACAAGGTTTTATGATTTTTTTGTTTAGCATTTATGGTTTAGTTTGTATATTTAAGTGAGAGGGTTTAGGTGTTAACATTTAGGGTTAATTAATTTTATATTAGGGTATAGGTTATATTTTTTGGTTTAGGTATCAAATTTAGGGTTTTAGAGTTTAGGGATTGGGGTTTGGGTTTTGGGTTTTGGGACTAGGTTTTAAGATTTTTTGTTTAACTTTTAGTGTTTAGTTTATAGATTTAAGGGATAGGGTTTAGGTTTTAAGTTTTTGGGTTAATTATTTTGATATTAGGGTATTGGATTTGTGGTTTTTAGTTTAGGATTCATATTTTAGGGTTTTTAGTTTAGGGATTAGGGTTTTGGGTATAGGGTTTTGGGACTAGGTTTTAAGATTTTTTGTTTAGCTTTTGGGTTTTAGTTTGTAGATTTAAGGGATAAGGTGTTGGTTTAAAGGTTTAGTATTAAGTAATTTGATATTAGGGTATAGATTATATGTTTTAGTGTTTAGGTTTCATATTTTTGGTTTTAGAGCATAGGGATTAGGTTTTCATGTATAGTGTTTTGGGACTTGTTTTAAGTATTGTTTGTTTTGGTTTTAGGGTTTAGATTATAGATTTAAGGGATAAGGTTTAGGGTTTAAGGTTTAGGGTTAAGTATTTTGGTATTAGGGTATAGGTTATATGTTTTTAGTTTTAGGTTTTAGATTTTTGGTTTTAGAGTTTAGGGATTAGGGTTTCAGGTATACGGTTTTGGGATTAGGTTTTAGGATTTTTGTTTAGCTTTTAGGGTTTAGTTTGTAGATCTAAGGGATATGTTTTAGGTTTTAAGGTTTAGGGTTAAGTATTTTGAGATTAGGGTATAGAGTATATATTTTTGGGTTTATGGTTTAGTTTTTAGGTTTTATATTTTATGGATTAGGGTTTCGGGTATAGGGTTTTGTGTTTAGGTTTTAGGATTTTGTTTATTTAGCTTTTAGGGTTTAGTTTGAATTAGTAGATATTCTGAGGTATTTCTTCCACTCCCATATTATTTATATCAATAATTTTGATCCTTTGATTATATTTTTGATCTATCGAATGTATTTTGGGATGTTCCAAGTTTTTTTATCATATGTAATGGAAGAATTTGTTTTCCTGAAATTACAGTTTTGCCTTTGTTTGGATCTTATTGATTGTGTCTGCATAGTTAAAACATTGGGCAACACTTTGTAGTGTCTCAAATTTATTAAATTTATCCACCATTATATGTTTTGGGTTTAGGTTTCAGCTTTTAGGTTTTAGATTTTAGGATTTATGGTTTTGTGTATAGGGTTTTGGGACTTGGTTTTATGGTTTTTGGTTTAGCTTTTAGGGTTATTTTTGTAGATTTAAAGGATAGGGTTTTGGGACTAGGTTTTAGGATTTTTATTTAGATTTTTGGGTTTAGTTTGTAGATTTAAGGGATATGGTTTAGTTTTTAAGGTTTAGGGTTAAGTATTTTGAGATTAAGGTATAGAGTATATGTTTTTGGGTTTAGGGTTTAGTTTTTAGGTTTTAGATTTTAGGGATTAGGGTTTCAGGTAGAGGTTTTTGTGGTTAGATTTTAGGATTTTTTATTTATCATTTAGGCTTTAGTTTGAATTAATAGATATTCTGAGGTATTTATTCTACAAACATATTCTTTATATCAATAATTTTGATCCTTTGATTATATGTTTTATCTCTGGAATTTATTTTTTGATGTTCAATGTTTTTTTTCATTTGGAATGGAAGAATTTGTTTTCATGAAATTACAATTTTTCCTTTGTTTGGATCTTATAGATTGAGTCTTCATAGTAAAAACTTTTGGAAACACTTTGTAGTGTCTCAAAGTTATTCATTTTATCCACCATGATAGTGAATTAATAAATGGTGGGGATACCCACCTTGGTTTTTTATTTATATTCATCACTTATATAATATGTTATTTCTATTATTCTTTTTTTTCCTGCTACTAGTATGATTTGATGACTTTCTTATTAAAATTTGTTGTATCAAATTTTGTAATTATGGTTTACATTTTTTATTTGAATATGCCTTTTTATTCCCTGTAATAGAATGGGTAAAAGTTATATGTATCATACTGATTATATTTCAACCATGTTTCAAAAAAATTTGGATATTTTTTAGATTTATCATTTAATAATGCTTTATATGGAGGTCTTATAATATTTCCATATTATAATTATGTTAGAAGACTATGGTTAAGTTGGGAAGAAGTTATCTACCATATAAAAAATCTTGATTTCAAATAAACTATTATGTTTGATATCACAATGAAGAGAAGATACAATATTACACTATTCATGAATAGAAACAAAGAAGTGGCGTGGAGAATTTGATATTTGATCGATGTAACATCCCCCGATACAACACTCTCTCACATGGAATAAAGTGGTTGTTTATAATACCTCAATCAAACCTCCCTATACACCAAAGGCTCATGACTAGCAGCGGTGGTGTGATAAGTATAGTGGGAAGACTATACCCTGAAATTTAGAGTTACAACTTAGGGGAAATAAGAAATATAAATAAATGATTAAATATCAGAGTGTGGAAATAATGGAAGCAATACAATACAGTAAAAAACAAAAATTAAATCCACCCTAATAATCTAATAAATAGAAAATAAATAATATAATTACATGTTAATGTGTTACTAAATGTCATGATAGAAAGAATAAAATTAAAAGACCAGGTTTTAGGATTTTTGTTTATCTTTTAAGGTTCAGTTTGTATATTTAAAGGATAGGGTTTATGTTTTAAGGTTTCGGGTTAAGTATTTTGATATTAGGGTATGGGGTATATGTTTTTGGGTTTAGGTTTTAGCTTCTAGGTTTTAGATTTTAGTGATTAGGGATTCAAGTACAGGGTTTTGGGAATAGGTTTTAGGAATTTTTGTTTAGATTTTAGGGTTTAGTTTTTAGATTTACGGAATAGGGTTTAGGTTTGAAGGATTATGGTTAATTATTTTGAGATTATGGTATAGGTTATATGTTTTTGGGTTTTTTTCAGCTTTTAGGCTTTAGTGTTTATGGATCTGGGTTTCGGGTATAAGGTTTTGGGACTTGGTTTTAGGATTTTTTTTATTTAGGTTTTAGGGTTTAGTTTATAGATTTAAGGGATAAGGTTTAGGTTTTAAGTTTTAGACTAAAGTATTTTGATATTAGGGTATAGGGTATATGTTTCTAGGTTTAGGTTTCAGATTTTTGGTTTTATATTTTAGGGATTAGGTTTTCAGGTATTGGATTTTTGGACTAGGTTTTAGGATTTTTTTTGTTTAGATTTTAGGATTTTGTTTTTATATTTAAGGGATAGGGTTTAGGTTTTAAGTTTTAGGGTTAATTATTTTGATATTTGGGTGTAGGTTATATGTTTTTGGATCTTGGTTTCAGCTTTTAGGTTTTAGATTTTAGGATTTATGGTTTCTGGTATAGGGTTTTGGGACTTGATTGATCTAAGACATTCATTTTCTTATAATGGTTAAATATAGATTTAGTGATTTGTAGTTCATGTTTTTACATTCTATAATTTATTAGTTTTGGTTCATTTTCCAAGAAGTAAACAATTCCAACTCGTAAATTTTTCTGGATGTGGTTTGATGTTCTTTTCATTTCATGACTTTTGTTGGTTTACCTATTTTTTTTATAGCATTGTAGAAGTTGTTTTCAGAGCTACTCCTTGGAGTGGTAGTATGTATGGGTGTTTGAGTATAGGTATGCTTCTTGTGCTGTTTTGGATTTGTTTTTGAGTTTGGTTGGAAGTTTTTGTGTCTTTTTTTCTATGCAGGTTCCCACTAAACTCCAGAAAGTGCCTTTCATGAAAATAAAATAATTGAATTTTTATTTTGTATATTTCATGATAAGAAGTAAATAGATGCATCATGATGCATGGATGACCATGCATAGGTCATGCCATAGTTTATGTTCATGTCACGAAGCTCCAGTAAACATGAAAATAAAAACACAATCTCTGTGAATTTATTTAAGGAATTTCATATATATTGACCATGAGATCCATGTTCAAATTTAAAATAAAAGAGGCATGCCAAAATAATTATCATCGACTTTTTTAATAAATGAGAAAGTGGTTTAAGGCAGAATGCCGGATGGTATTAAAATATTTATCCTTTTTAATATATAAAGCTAGAGATATTGAGGTTTATTATTATAAATATGATAATCAAACACAGTAATGAGAATTTAATAATTTCTTAAATCATTTGTTGGGAGATGAATGAGCTCGAAGTATTTTGATAAAGGTTGGTTTGCCTTGATAATTTTTCCATATTTTCCTTTGAAATTATGTATCAAATAATTCATTGAATATTTATTTATGCTTTATGTATTAAAGCCTCTATATTTATTCTTTATCATGGATTCTATATGTTTTATTTCATTTTTTTTCATCACCCTATCATAGATATCATGAGAGGGTGATCTTTATTTCTTCCTAACATGTGATTAGAGGGGGATTGTACTAGTGTGTATACATATTTTTATTTAATTCATGTTGTGTTTCATATTAAATTATCTCCCCTCCCTATCAACCTTATTTTTCATTACATGACCATTGTGTTTTTATTATGGGGGAGTTTTATAATGTAGTTTCTAGAATACTACTTTCACTATAACCATTGGGTATGATAGGATCTACATTTAAAAATGATTTTTCATTACCATTTTCACTAATGAACTGAAGTATATGACCATTTAAAAGGATAATTTGTGAGAGAGTGAGAGTAAATAAATCAGATGGAGGAGGGGGTGACTTAGACGTAATTCTAATGAAAATAATAAGTCAGTAAGTTTTTACAATCACCAGTGCAGGAACCTAAGAATTATATGTATCATAATTTTTTTTATTTTTTTCTATCATTCTCTTAAATCATAGTCAATATTTCTTTTTTTTAAAATTTTCAAGTATTTGTTACTTTCTAGCAATATTTTAGCGTTTTAATTATTGAATTGGGTATTATATATCCTTTTCTTTATGGGATCATCCTTATACTTTCATGATTTTATATTACATAATTGGATATTTAGTGATTTTGGGTTTATGTTTTTAACTTACAGACTAATTTATCCCATGGGGAATTAATGACTCTTTGTGGGTTGTTCACAACATAAGAAGGGTGGAAGATCTATCTCTTTCAAAGATAGTAAAGGCTCCCCATTTAGTGAAGAGAATAAGCTGGGGGAACCTGAATAGTGGAAGACACCTCCTTCAATTATCACTCCAAAAGAATGGATGAAATCATTAGTGTGTTTCAAATGTGGATCTTTTGGGCATTCTAATCCATATTGCTTAAAAATACCAAAGACCAGTCATTGTTGTGGTTGGTTGGGATATATACAAAAATAAATTATATATTAAATTATCCAATGAAGGAAATGTCCCTACCATCATCTAGATCTTAATGTTGAATTATTATATATTTTGAGGTATTTATCCCACTCCCATATTCTTTCTATCGATCATTTTGTTCCTTTGATTCTAGTTTTGAACTCTGGAATGTGTTTTGGGATGTTCAAAGTTTTGTGATCATTTGGAATGTAAGAATTTTTTTTCATGAAATTACGATTTTTCCTTTGTTTGGATCTTATTGATTGAGTCTTCATAGTTAAGACCTTGGGAAACACATTGTAGTGACTCAAAGTTATTCAGTTTATCCACCATTATAGAGAATTCTTTAATGTTAAGGATACCCACCTTGGTTCATGATTTGTATTCATCGCTTATATAATATGTTATTTCTCTTATTATTTTTTCTTTAAGCTACTAGTATGCTTTGATGACTTTCATATTAAAATTGGTTGTATTAAATTTTGTAACTATGGTTTACATTATTGATTTGAATATTCCTTTTTATTTCTTGTAATAGAATGGATAAAAGTTGGATGTATCATACTTTTCATATTTCAACCATGTTTCAAAATAATTAGGATTTTGTTTTAGATATTTGATTTAACAATGCTTCAGATGGAGGTCGTATATAATGTCCATGTTTTAATTATGTTGGAAGACCATGGTTAAGTTAGGAAGAAGTTATCTGCCATATAAAAAAATCTTGATTTCAAACAAACTATTATGTTCAGTATCACAATGGAGATATGAGACAATATTACACTATTCATGAACATAAAGAAATAAGTGGCATGAAGAATTTGATATTTGATCGGTGTAACATCCCCCGATACAACACTCTCTCACATGGCCAAAACAGGTTGGTTAAAAGACCTCAATCACTCCTCATATTCCAAATTTTGACAACTAGTGGAAGGGGTGTGATAAGTATAGTGGGAAGACTATACCCATGAATTTAGAGTTACAACTTAGTGAAAATAAGCAATATAAATAAATGATTAAATATCAGAGTGGAGAAATAATGGAAGAAATAAAATACGATGAAAAACAAACATTAAATCCAACCTAATAATCCAATAAATAATAAAGAAATAATATAATGACATGCAAGAGTGTAACTAAATTTCATGCTAGAAAGAACAAAAATAAAAGACTAGGTTTTAGGATTTTTTTTAGATTTTAGGGTTTAGTTTGTATATTTAAGGGATAGGGCTTAGGTTTAATGGTTTTGGGTTAATTAGTTTGAGATTTGGTTATAGGGTATATGTTTTTGTGTTTGGTTTTCAGCTTTTATGTTTTAGATTTTAGGGATTTGGTTTTCGAGTATTGGGTTTTGCGAGTAGGTTTTTGGATTTTTTGTTTATTGTTTGGGGTTTAGTTTGCAGATTTAAGGTATAGGGTTTTGGTTTTAAGGTTTAGGGTTAATTATATTGGGATTATAGTATAGTTTATATGTTTTGGGTTATATGTTTCAGATTTTAGGTTTTAGATTTTAGGGATTAGGGTTTCAGGTATATGGTTTTGGGACTAAGTTTTAAGATTTTTTTTTAAGTTTTAGGGTTTATTTTATAGATTTAAGGGATAGGGTTTATGTTTTAAGTGTTAGAGTTAAGTATTTTGAGACTATGGTATAGGGTATATGTTTTTGTGTTTAGTTTTTAGCTTTTAGGTTTTAGATTTTAAGGATTAGAGTTTTGTGTATTAGGTTTTTGGACAAGGTTTTAGGATTTTCTTTGTTCAGGTTTTAGAGTTTAGTTTGTAGATTTAGGAGATATTGTTTAGGTTTTAAGATTTAGGGTTAAGTATTTTGATATTATGTTGTAGGTTATTTTTTTGGGTTTAGAATTCAGCTTTTAGATTTTAGAGTTTAGGATTTATGGTTTCGGGTATAGGGTTTTGGGGCTAGGTTTTATGATTTTTGTTTTTCTTTTAGAGTTATTTTTGTAGATTTAAGGGATATGGTTTAGGTTTTAATCTTTGTGTTAATTATTTTGATATTAGGGTATTGGTTTTATGTTTTTTTTAGGTTTCATCTTCTATTTTTTAGATTTTAGGGATCATGGTTTCAGGAATAGGGTTTTGGGACCAGGTTGTATGATTTTTTGTTTAGATTTTAGGGTTTAGTTTGTAGATTTAAGCGATAGAGTTTTAGTTTTATGGTTTAGAATTAATTACTTTGATATTAAGTTATAGGGTCTATTTTTTGGGTTTTAGAGTTCAAATTTAATGATTTAGAGTTTAGGGATTAAGGTTTCAGATATAGGGTTTTGGGACTAGGCTTCCGGATTTTTTATCTAGGTTTTTGGGTTTAGTTTGTATATTTAAGGGATAGGTTTTATATTTTAATGTTTAGGGTTATGTATTTTGAGATTATGGTATAGGTTATATGTTTTTGGGTTTATTTTTCAATGTTTAGGTTTTAGATTTTCGGGATTATGGTTTCAGGTACTGGGTTTTGGGACTTTGTTTTAGAATTTTTTGTTTCACTTTTAAGGTTATTTTATAGATTTAATGGATAGGGTTTAGGTTTTAATGTTTAGGGTTAGGTATTTTTAGATTTAGGGTATATTTTATATGTTTTTTGGTTTATGGTTTATTTTTTTAGTTTTAGAGTTTAGGGATTTGGGTTTTAGGTATAGGGTATTGGGACTAGGTTTTAGGATTTTTTTGTTTAGCATTTTTGGTTAAGTTTGTATATTTAAGTGATAGGGTTTAGGTTTTAAGTTATAGGGTTAATTAATTTTATTTTAAGGTATAGTTTATATTTTTTGGTTTAGGTCTCAGATTTTGGGTTTTAGAGTTTAGGGATTGGGGTTTTGGGTTTTGGGTTTTGGGACTAGGTTTTAAGATTTTTTGTTTAGATTTTAAGGTTTAGCTTGTAGATTTTAGGGATATTGTTTAGTTTTTAAGTTTTGGGTTAATTATTTTGATATTAGGGTATTGTATTTATGGTTTTGAGTTTAGGATTCATATTTTAGTGTTTTAGTTTAGGTATTAGGGTTTTGGGTATAGGGTTTTGTGACTAGGTTTTAAGATTTTTTTGTTTAGCTTTTAGGGTTTAGTTTGTAGATTTAAGGGATAAGGTTTAGGTTTTAAGGTTTAGGGTTAAGTATTTTTTTTATTAGGGTGTAGTTTATATTTTTTAGTGTTTAGGGTTCATATTTTAGGTTTTAGAGCTTAAGGATTAGGTTTTCTGGTATAGTGTTTTGGGACTAGGTTTAAGTATTGTTTGTTTAGTTTTTAGGGTTTAGTTTGTAGATTTAAGGGATAAGGTTTAGGGATTAAGTTTTAGGGTTAATTATTTTGATATTAGGGTATAGGGTGTATGTTTTTGGGTTTAGGGTTCAGATTTTTGGTTTTAGAGTTTAGGGATTAGGTTTTCAGGTATAGGGTTTTGGGACTAGGATTTAGGTTTTTTTTTAGCTTTTAGGGTTTAGTGTGTACATTTAAGGGATATGGTTTTGGTTTTAAGGTTTAGGGTTATGTATTTTGAGATTAGGGTATAGAGTATATTTTTTTGGGTTTTGGGTTTAGTTTTTAGGTTTTATAGTTTAGGTATTAGGGTTTCAGGTATAGGGTTTTGTGGTTAGGTTTTAGGATTTTTTTTATTTAGCTTTTAGGGTTTAGTTTGAATTAGTAGATATTCTGAGGTATTTCTTCCACTCCTATATTCTTTATATGAATAATTTTGATCCTATGATTATATTTTTGATCTCTGGAATGTATTTTGGGATGTTCCATGTTTTTTTATCATTTGGAATGGAAGAATTTGTTTTCATGAAATTACAATTTTTCCTTTGTTTGGATCTTATTGATTGAGTCTTCATATTTAAAACCTTGGGCAACACTTTGTAGTGTCTCAAAGTTATTCAGTTTATCCACCATTATAGTGAATTATTAAATGTTGGGGATACCCACCTTGGTTTTTTATTTGTATTCGTCACTTATATAATATGTTATTTCTATTATTCTTTGTTTTTCAAGCTACTAGTATGATTTGATGACTTTCTTATTAAAATTTGTTGTATTAAATTTTGTAATTATGGTTTACATTTTTTATTTGGGTATAATTTTTTATTCCCTATAATATAATGTATAAAAGTTATATGTATCATACTAATCATATTTCAACCATGTTTCAAAATAATTTTTATATTTATTTTAGATTTATCATTTAATTATGCTTCAGATAGAGGTCGTATACAATGTACATGTTATAATTGTGTTGGAATACCATGGTTAAGTTGGGAAGATGTTATCTGGCATATAAAAAAACTTTATTTCAAACAGAATATTATGTTTGATATCATAATGAAGAGATGATACAATATTACACTATTCCTAAATAGAAAGAAAGAAGTAGCATGAAGAATTTGATATTTTATTGGTGTAACATCCCCCGATACAACACTCTCTCGCATGGATGAAATAGGTTGGTTACAAGACCTCAATCGCAACTCCCTATATGCCAAAGGCTGAAGGCTAGTGGCGGTGGTGTGATAAGTATAGTGGGAAGACTATACCCCAGAATTTAGAGTTACAACTCAGCGGAAATAAGCAATATGAATAAATGATTAAATATCAGTGTGCGGAAATAATGGAAGCGATACAATACAATGAAAAACAAAAATTCAAGCCAACCTAATAATCCAATAAATAATAAATAAATAATATAATTACATGTTAAATTGTAACTAAATGTCATGATAGAAAGAATAAAAATAAAAGACTAGGTTTTAAGATTTTTTTTGTTTTTCTTTTAGGGTTCAGTTTGTAGATTTAAGGGATAGAGTTTATGTTTTAAGGTTTAGGGTTAATTATTTTGATATTAGGGTATGGGGTATATGTTTTTGGGTTTAGTTTTAGCTTTTAGGTTTTAGATTTTATGGATTAGGGTTTCGGGTATAGGGTTTTGGGACTAGGTTTTATGATTTTTTTTGTTTAGCTTTTAGGTTTTAGTTTGTAGATTTAAAGGATAGGGTTAAGTATTTTGAGATTATGGTATAGGTTATATGTTTTTTAGTTTAGGGTTCAGCTTTTAGACTTTAGAGTTTAGGTATCAGGGTTTCAACTATAAGGTTTTGGGACTAGGTTTTTGGATTTTTTGTTTAGCTTTTAGGGTTTAATTTATATATTTAATGGATAAGGTTTAGGTTTTATGGTTTAGACCTAAGTATTTTTATATTAGGGTATGGGGTATATGTTTCTGGGTTTAGTTTTCAGATTTTTTGTTTCAGAGTTTAGGTATTAGGGTTTCAAGTATTTGATGTTTGGACTAGGTTTTAGGATTTTTTTGTTTAGATTTTAGGTTTTAGTTTGTATATTTAAGGCATAGGGATTAGGTTTTAAGGTTTATGGTTAATTATTTTGATATCATGGTGTAGGTCATGTGTTTATGGGTTTATTTTTCAGATTTTAGGTTTTAGATTTTAGGATTTATGGTTTCAGGTATATGGTTTTGGGACTTGGTTTTATTATTTTTTGTTTATATTTTAGGGTTATTTTTGTTGATTTAAAGGATAGGGTTTAGGTTTTAAGGTTTAGGGATAAGTATTTTCATATTAGGGTATATGGTATATGTTTTTGGTTTTAGGGTTCATCTTTTTGGTTTTATATTTTCGGGATAAGGGTTTCAGGTATAGGGTTTTAGGACGAGGTTTTAGGATTTTTTTGTTCTGCTTTTAGGGTTTAGTTTGTATATTTAAGGGATAGGGTTTAGTTTTTAAGTTTTAGGGTTTAGTATTTTGAGATTATGTTATATGGTATATTTTTTTGGGTTTTGGGTTCAACTTTGTTTTTTTAGAGTTTTGGTATCAGGGTTTCAAGTGTAGGTTTTTGGGATTAGGTTCTAGGTTTTTTTTTTTAGTTTTAGGGTTTAGTTTCTAGATTTAATGGATAGGTTTTATATTTTAAGGTTTATGGTTAATTATTTTTATATTAGGGTATATGTTAAATGTTTTAGTGTTTGGGGTTCTGCTTTTAGGTTTTAGAGTTTAGGTAATAGGGTTTCAGGTATAGGGTTTTGGGACTTGGTTTCAAGATTTTTTGTTTCACTTTTAGGGTTATTTTGTTTATTTAAGGGATAAGGTTTATTTTTTAAGGTTTAGGGATAGGTATTTTGAGATTTAGGGTATATTTTATTTGTTTTTTATTTTAGGGTTTATATTTTAGTTTTTATAGTTTACGGATTGTGTTTCGCGTATAGGGTTTTATGACCTAGTTTTAGGAGTTTTTGTTTAGCTTTTAGGGTGTACTTTGTAGATTTAAGCGATAGCGTTTAGGTTTTAAAGTTTAGGGTTAATTATATTGAGATTAGGGTATAGGTTATATGTTTTTGGTTTTAGGTTTCATATTTTATGTTTTAGAGTTTAGGGATTGGGGTTTCGTGTATAGGGTTTTGGGACTAGGTTTTATGATTCTTTTTATTAGATTTTAGGGTTTGGTTTGAAGATTTAATGGATAAGGTTTATATTTTTATTTTTTTGGGTTGATTATTTTGAGATTATGGTATTGGGTATATGTTTAGTTTATTATTCAAAATTTAGGGTTACAACTCAGCGAAAATAAGCAATAAAAATAATGATTAAATATCAGAGTGCAGAAATAATGGAAGTAATAAAATACAATGAAAAACAAACATTAGATCCAACCTAATAATCCAATAAATAATAAATTAATAATATAATGACATGTTGGAGTGTAACTAAATGTCATGGTAGAAAGAACAAAAACAAAAAACTAGTTTTTAGGATTTTTTTGTTTATATTTTAGGGTTTAGTTTATAGATTTAAGGGATAGGGTTTAGGTTTAAAGGTTTTCGGTTAAGTATTTTGAGATTTGGGTATAGGGTATATGTTTTTGGGTTTAGTTTTCAGCTTTTAGGTTTTAGATTTTAGGGATTAGGGTTTCGAGTATTGGGTTTTGGGAGTAGGTTTTTGGATTTTTTTTGTTTAGCTTTTAGGGTTTAGTTTATAGATTTAATGGATAGGGTTTCGGTTTTAAGATTCAGGGTTGATTATTTTGATATTAGGATATAGGTTATATGTTTTTGGGTTTATGTTTCAGATTTTGGGTTTTAGATTTTAGGGATCAGGGTTTTGGGTATTGCGTTTTTGGACTAGGTTTTAGGATTTTTTTGTTTAATATTTAGGGTTTAGTTTAGATATTTAAGGGATAGGGTTTATGTTTTAAGGTTTAGGGTTAAGTATTTTGATATTTGGGTGTAGGTTATATGTTTTTGGATCTTGGTTTCAGCTTTTAGGTTTTAGATTTTAGGATTTATGGTTTCTGGTATAGGGTTTTGGGACTTGATTGATCTAAGACATTCATTTTCTTATAATGGTTAAATATAGATTTAGTGATTTGTAGTTCATGTTTTTACATTCTATAATTTATTAGTTTTGGTTCATTTTCCAAGAATTAAACAATTCCAACTCGTAAATTTTTCTGGATGTGGTTTGATGTTCTTTTCATTTCATGACTTTTGTTGGTTTACCTATTTTTTTATAGCATTGTAGAAGTTGTTTTCAGAGCTACTCCTTGGAGTGGTAGTATGTATGGGTGTTTGAGTATAGGTATGCTTCTTGTGCTATTTTGGATTTGTTTTTGAGTTTGGTTGGAAGTTTTTGTGTCTTTTTTTCTATGCAGGTTCCCACTAAACCCCAGAAAGTTCCTTTCATGAAAATAAAATAATTGAATTTTTATTTTGTATATTTCATGACAAGAAGTAAATAGATGCATCATGATGCATGGATGACCATGCATAGGTCATGCCATAGTTTATGTTCATGTCACGAAGCTCCAGTAACCATGAAAATAAAAACACAATCTCTGTGAATTTATTTAAGGAATTTCATATATATTGACCATAAGATCCATGTTCAAATTTAAAATAAAAGAGGCATGCCAAAATAATTATCATCGACTTTTTTAATAAATGAGAAAGTGGTTTAAGGCAGAATGCCGGATGGTATTAAAATATTTATCCTTTTTAATATATAAATCTAGAGATATTGAGGTTTATTATTATAAATATGATAATCAAACACAGTAATGAGAATTTAATAATTTCTTAAATCATTTGTTGGGAGATGAATGAGCTCGAAGTATTTTGATAAAGGTTGGTTTGCCTTGATAATTTTTCCATATTTTCCTTTGAAATTATGTATCAAATAATTCATTGAATATTTATTTATGCTTTATGTATTAAAGCCTCTATATTTATTCTTTATCATGGATTCTATATGTTTTATTTCATTTTTTTTCATCACCCTATCATAGATATCATGAGAGGGTGATCTTTATTTCTTCCTAACATGTGATTAGAGGGGGATTGTACTAGTGTGTATACATATTTTTATTTAATTCATGTTGTGTTTCATATTAAATTATCTCCCCTCCCTATCAACCTTATTTTTCATTACATGACCATTGTGTTTTTATTATGGGGGAGTTTTATAATGTAGTTTCTAGAATACTACTTTCACTATAACCATTGGGTATGATAGGATCTACATTTAAAAATGATTTTTCATTACCATTTTCACTAATGAACTGAAGTATATGACCATTTAAAAGGATAATTTGTGAGAGAGTGAGAGTAAATAAATCAGATGGAGGAGGGGGTGACTTAGACGTAATTCTAATGAAAATAATAAGTCAGTAAGTTTTTACAATCACCAGTGCAGGAACATAAGAATTATATGTATCATAATTTTTTTTATTTTTTTCTATCATTCTCTTAAATCATAGTCAATATTTCTTTTTTTTTAAATTTTCAAGTAGTTGTTACTTTCTAGCAATATTTTAGCGTTTTAATTATTGAATTGGGTATTATATATCCTTTTCTTTATGGGATCATCCTTATACTTTCATGATTTTATATTACATAATTGGATATTTAGTGATTTTGGGTTTATGTTTTTAACTTACAGACTAATTTATCCCATGGGGAATTAATGACTCTTTGTGGGTTGTTCACAACATAAGAAGGGTGGAAGATCTATCTCTTTCAAAGATAGTAAAGGCTCCCCATTTAGTGAAGAGAATAAGCTGGGGGAACCTGAATAGTGGAAGACACCTCCTTCAATTATCACTCCAAAAGAATGGATGAAATCATTAGTGTGTTTCAAATGTGGATCTTTTGGGCATTCTAATCCATATTGCTTAAAAATACCAAAGACCAGTCATTGTTGTGGTTGGTTGGGATATATACAAAAATAAATTATATATTAAATTATCCAATGAAGGAAATGTCCCTACCATCTTCTAGATCTTAATGTTGAATTATTATATATTTTGAGGTATTTATCCCACTCCCATATTCTTTCTATCGATCATTTTGTTCCTTTGATTCTAGTTTTGAACTCTGGAATGTGTTTTGGGATGTTCAAAGTTTTGTGATCATTTGGAATGTAAGAATTTTTTTTCATGAAATTACGATTTTGCCTTTGTTTGGATCTTATTGATTGAGTCTTCATAGTTAAGACCTTGGGAAACACATTGTAGTGACTCAAAGTTATTCAGTTTATCCACCATTATAGAGAATTCTTTAATGTTAAGGATACCCACCTTGGTTCATGATTTGTATTCATCGCTTATATAATATGTTATTTCTCTTATTATTTTTTCTTTAAG
Source organism: Viscum album (assembly GCA_963277665.1). Taxonomy (NCBI): domain Eukaryota; kingdom Viridiplantae; phylum Streptophyta; class Magnoliopsida; order Santalales; family Viscaceae; genus Viscum; species Viscum album. The sequence continues at coordinate 1,475,828 of OY728125.1, forward strand.
CTACTAGTATGCTTTGATGACTTTCATATTAAAATTGGTTGTATTAAATTTTGAAACTATGGTTTACATTATTGATTTGAATATTCCTTTTTATTTCTTGTAATAGAATGGATAAAAGTTGGATGTATCATACTTTTCATATTTCAACCATGTTTCAAAATAATTAAGATATTGTTTTAGATATTTGATTTAACAATGCTTCAGATGGAGGTCGTATATAATGTCCATGTTTTAATTATGTTGGAAGACCATGGTTAAGTTAGGAAGAAGTTATCTTCCATATAAAAAAATCTTGATTTCAAACAAACTATTATGTTCAGTATCACAATGGAGATATGAGACAATATTACACTATTCATGAACATAAAGAAATAAGTGGCATGAAGAATTTGATATTTGATCGGTGTAACATCCCCCGATACAACACTCTCTCACATGGCCGAAACAGGTTGGTTAAAAGACCTCAATCACTCCTCATATTCCAAATTTTGACAACTAGTGGAAGGGGTGTGATAAGTATAGTGGGAAGACTATACCCATGAATTTAGAGTTACAACTTAGTGAAAATAAGCAATATAAATAAATGATTAAATATCAGAGTGCAGAAATAATGGAAGAAATAAAATACGATGAAAAACAAACATTAAATCCAACCTAATAATCCAATAAATAATAAAGAAATAATATAATGACATGCAAGAGTGTAACTAAATTTCATGCTAGAAAGAACAAAAATAAAAGACTAGGTTTTAGGATTTTTTTTAGATTTTAGGGTTTAGTTTGTATATTTAAGGGATAGGGCTTAGGTTTAATGGTTTTGGGTTAATTATTTTGAGATTTGGTTATAGGGTATATGTTTTTGTGTTTGGTTTTCAGCTTTTATGTTTTAGATTTTAGGGATTTGGTTTTTGAGTATTGGGTTTTGGGAGTAGGTTTTTGGATTTTTTGTTTATTGTTTGGGGTTTAGTTTGCAGATTTAAGGTATAGGGTTTTGGTTTTAAGGTTTAGGGTTAATTATATTGGGATTATAGTATAGTTTATATGTTTTGGGTTTTATGTTTCAGATTTTAGGTTTTAGATTTTAGGGATTAGGGTTTCAGGTATAGGGTTTTGGGACTAAGTTTTAAGATTTTTTTTTTAAGTTTTAGGGTTTATTTTATAGATTTAAGGGATAGGGTTTATGTTTTAAGTGTTAGAGTTAAGTATTTTGAGACTATGGTATAGGGTATATGTTTTTGTGTTTAGTTTTTAGCTTTTAGGTTTTAGATTTTAAGGATTAGAGTTTTGTGTATTAGGTTTTTGGACAAGGTTTTAGGATTTTCTTTGTTCAGGTTTTAGGGTTTAGTTTGTAGATTTAGGAGATATTGTTTAGGTTTTAAGATTTAGGGTTAAGTATTTTGATATTATGTTGTAGGTTATTTTTTTGGGTTTAGAATTCATCTTTTAGATTTTAGAGTTTAGGATTTATGGTTTCGGGTATAGGGTTTTGGGGCTAGGTTTTATGATTTTTGTTTTTCTTTTAGAGTTATTTTTGTAGATTTAAGGGATATGGTTTAGGTTTTAATCTTTGTGTTAATTATTTTGATATTAGGGTATTGGTTTTATGTTTTTTTTAGGTTTCATCTTCTATTTTTTAGATTTTAGGGATCATGGTTTCAGGAATAGGGTTTTGGGACCAGGTTGTATGATTTTTTGTTTAGATTTTAGGGTTTAGTTTGTAGATTTAAGCGATAGAGTTTTAGTTTTATGGTTTAGAATTAATTACTTTTATATTCAGTTATAGGGTCTATTTTTTGGGTTTTAGAGTTCAAATTTAATGATTTAGAGTTTAGGGATTAAGGTTTCAGATATAGGGTTTTGGGACTAGGCTTCAGGATTTTTTATCTAGGTTTTTGGGTTTAGTTTGTATATTTAAGGGATAGGTTTTATATTTTAATGTTTAGGGTTATGTATTTTGAGATTATGGTATAGGTTATATGTTTTTGGGTTTATTTTTCAATGTTTAGGTTTTAGATTTTCGGGATTATGGTTTCAGGTACTGGGTTTTGGGACTTGGTTTTAGAATTTTTTGTTTCACTTTTAAGGTTATTTTATAGATTTAATGGATAGGGTTTAGGTTTTAATGTTTAGGGTTAGGTATTTTTAGATTTAGGGTATATTTTATATGTTTTTTGGTTTATGGTTTATTTTTTTAGTTTTAGAGTTTAGGGATTTGGGTTTTAGGTATAGGGTATTGGGACTAGGTTTTAGGATTTTTTTGTTTAGCATTTTTGGTTAAGTTTGTATATTTAAGTGATAGGGTTTAGGTTTTAAGTTATAGGGTTAATTAATTTTATTTTAAGGTATAGTTTATATTTTTTGGTTTAGGTCTCAGATTTTGGGTTTTAGAGTTTAGGGATTGGGGTTTTGGGTTTTGGGTTTTGGGACTAGGTTTTAAGATTTTTTGTTTAGATTTTAAGGTTTAGCTTGTAGATTTTAGGGATATTGTTTAGTTTTTAAGTTTTGGGTTAATTATTTTGATATTAGGGTATTGTATTTATGGTTTTGAGTTTAGGATTCATATTTTAGTGTTTTAGTTTAGGTATTAGGGTTTTGGGTATAGGGTTTTGTGACTAGGTTTTAAGATTTTTTTGTTTAGCTTTTAGGGTTTAGTTTGTAGATTTAAGGGATAAGGTTTAGGTTTTAAGGTTTAGGGTTAAGTATTTTTTTTATTAGGGTGTAGTTTATATTTTTTAGTGTTTAGGGTTCATATTTTAGGTTTTAGAGCTTAAGGATTAGGTTTTCTGGTATAGTGTTTTGGGACTAGGTTTAAGTATTGTTTGTTTAGTTTTTAGGGTTTAGTTTGTAGATTTAAGGGATAAGGTTTAGGGATTAAGTTTTAGGGTTAATTATTTTGATATTAGGGTATAGGGTGTATGTTTTTGGGTTTAGGGTTCAGATTTTTGGTTTTAGAGTTTAGGGATTAGGTTTTCAGGTATAGGGTTTTGGGACTAGGATTTAGGTTTTTTTTTAGCTTTTAGGGTTTAGTGTGTACATTTAAGGGATATGGTTTTGGTTTTAAGGTTTAGGGTTATGTATTTTGAGATTAGGGTATAGAGTATATTTTTTTGGGTTTTGGGTTTAGTTTTTAGGTTTTATAGTTTAGGTATTAGGGTTTCAGGTATAGGGTTTTGTGGTTAGGTTTTAGGATTTTTTTTATTTAGCTTTTAGGGTTTAGTTTGAATTAGTAGATATTCTGAGGTATTTCTTCCACTCCTATATTCTTTATATGAATAATTTTGATCCTCTGATTATATTTTTGATCTCTGGAATGTATTTTGGGATGTTCCATGTTTTTTTATCATTTGGAATGGAAGAATTTGTTTTCATGAAATTACAATTTTTCCTTTGTTTGGATCTTATTGATTGAGTCTTCATATTTAAAACCTTGGGCAACACTTTGTAGTGTCTCAAAGTTATTCAGTTTATCCACCATTATAGTGAATTATTAAATGTTGGGGATACCCACCTTGGTTTTTTATTTTTATTTGTCACTTATATAATATGTTATTTCCATTATTCTTTGTTTTTCAAGCTACTAGTATGATTTGATGACTTTCTTATTAAAATTTGTTGTATTAAATTTTGTAATTATGGTTTACATTTTTTATTTGGGTATAATTTTTTATTCCCTATAATATAATGTATAAAAGTTATATGTATCATACTAATCATATTTCAACCATGTTTCAAAATAATTTTTATATTTATTTTAGATTTATCATTTAATTATGCTTCAGATAGAGGTCGTATACAATGTACATGTTATAATTGTGTTGGAATACCATGGTTAAGTTGGGAAGATGTTATCTGGCATATAAAAAAACTTTATTTCAAACAGAATATTATGTTTGATATCATAATGAAGAGATGATACAATATTACACTATTCCTGAATAGAAAGAAAGAAGTAGCATGAAGAATTTGATATTTTATTGGTGTAACATCCCCCGATACAACACTCTCTCGCATGGATGAAATAGGTTGGTTACAAGACCTCAATCGCAACTCCCTATATGCCAAAGGCTGAAGGCTAGTGGCGGTGGTGTGATAAGTATAGTGGGAAGACTATACCCCAGAATTTAGAGTTACAACTCAGCGGAAATAAGCAATATGAATAAATGATTAAATTTCAGTGTGCGGAAATAATGGAAGCGATACAATACAATGAAAAACAAAAATTCAAGCCAACCTAATAATCCAATAAATAATAAATAAATAATATAATTACATGTTAAATTGTAACTAAATGTCATGATAGAAAGAATAAAAATAAAAGACTAGGTTTTAAGATTTTTTTTGTTTTTCTTTTAGGGTTCAGTTTGTAGATTTAAGGGATAGAGTTTATGTTTTAAGGTTTAGGGTTAATTATTTTGATATTAGGGTATGGGGTATATGTTTTTGGGTTTAGTTTTAGCTTTTAGGTTTTAGATTTTATGGATTAGGGTTTCGGGTATAGGGTTTTGGGAGTAGGTTTTATGATTTTTTTTGTTTAGCTTTTAGGTTTTAGTTTGTAGATTTAAAGGATAGGGTTAAGTATTTTGAGATTATGGTATAGGTTATATGTTTTTTAGTTTAGGGTTCAGCTTTTAGACTTTAGAGTTTAGGTATCAGGGTTTCAACTATAAGGTTTTGGGACTAGGTTTTTGGATTTTTTGTTTAGATTTTAGGGTTTAATTTATATATTTAATGGATAAGGTTTAGGTTTTATGGTTTAGACCTAAGTATTTTTATATTAGGGTATGGGGTATATGTTTCTGGGTTTAGTTTTCAGATTTTTTGTTTCAGAGTTTAGGTATTAGGGTTTCAAGTATTTGATGTTTGGACTAGGTTTTAGGATTTTTTTGTTTAGATTTTAGGTTTTAGTTTGTATATTTAAGGCATAGGGATTAGGTTTTAAGGTTTATGGTTAATTATTTTGATATCATGGTGTAGGTCATGTGTTTATGGGTTTATTTTTCAGATTTTAGGTTTTAGATTTTAGGATTTATGGTTTCAGGTATATGGTTTTGGGACTTGGTTTTATTATTTTTTGTTTATATTTTAGGGTTATTTTTGTTGATTTAAAGGATAGGGTTTAGGTTTTAAGGTTTAGGGATAAGTATTTTCATATTAGGGTATATGGTATATGTTTTTGGTTTTAGGGTTCATCTTTTTGGTTTTATATTTTCGGGATAAGGGTTTCAGGTATAGGGTTTTAGGACGAGGTTTTAGGATTTTTTTGTTCTGCTTTTAGGGTTTAGTTTGTATATTTAAGGGATAGGGTTTAGTTTTTAAGTTTTAGGGTTTAGTATTTTGAGATTATGTTATATGGTATATTTTTTTGGGTTTTGGGTTCAACTTTGTTTTTTTAGAGTTTTGGTATCAGGGTTTCAAGTGTAGGTTTTTGGGATTAGGTTCTAGGTTTTTTTGTTTAGTTTTAGGGTTTAGTTTCTAGATTTAATGGATAGGTTTTATATTTTAAGGTTTATGGTTAATTATTTTTATATTAGGGTATATGTTAAATGTTTTAGTGTTTGGGGTTCTGCTTTTAGGTTTTAGAGTTTAGGTAATAGGGTTTCAGGTATAGGGTTTTGGGACTTGGTTTCAAGATTTTTTGTTTCACTTTTAGGGTTATTTTGTATATTTAAGGGATAAGGTTTATTTTTTAAGGTTTAGGGTTAGTTATTTTGAGATTTAGGGTATATTTTATTTGTTTTTGATTTTAGGGTTTATATTTTAGTTTTTATAGTTTACGGATTGTGTTTCACGTATAGGGTTTTATGACCTAGTTTTAGGATTTTTTGTTTAGCTTTTAGGGTGTACTTTGTAGATTTAAGCGATAGCGTTTAGGTTTTAAAGTTTAGGGTTAATTATATTGAGATTAGGGTATAGGTTATATGTTTTTGGTTTTAGGTTTCATATTTTATGTTTTAGAGTTTAGGGATTGGGGTTTCGTGTATAGGGTTTTGGGACTAGGTTTTATGATTCTTTTTATTAGATTTTAGGGTTTGGTTTGAAGATTTAATGGATAAGGTTTATATTTTTATTTTTTTGGGTTGATTATTTTGAGATTATGGTATTGGGTATATGTTTAGTTTATTATTCAAAATTTAGGGTTACAACTCAGCGAAAATAAGCAATAAAAATAATGATTAAATATCAGAGTGCAGAAATAATGGAAGTAATAAAATACAATGAAAAACAAACATTAAATCCAACCTAATAATCCAATAAATAATAAATTAATAATATAATTACATGTTGGAGTGTAACTAAATGTCATGCTAGAAAGAACAAAAACAAAAAACTAGTTTTTAGGATTTTTTTGTTTATATTTTAGGGTTTAGTTTATAGATTTAAGGGATAGGGTTTAGGTTTAAAGGTTTTCGGTTAAGTATTTTGAGATTTGGGTATAGGGTATATGTTTTTGGGTTTAGTTTTCAGCTTTTAGGTTTTAGATTTTAGGGATTAGGGTTTCGAGTATTGGGTTTTGGGAGTAGGTTTTTGGATTTTTTTGTTTAGCTTTTAGGGTTTAGTTTATAGATTTAATGGATACGGTTTCGGTTTTAAGATTCAGGGTTGATTATTTTGATATTAGGATATAGGTTATATGTTTTTGGGTTTATGTTTCAGATTTTGGGTTTTAGAGTTTAGGGATCAGGGTTTTGGGTATGGAGTTTTTGGACTAGGTTTTAGGATTTTTTGTTTAATATTTAGGGTTTAGTTTAGATATTTAAGGGATAGGGTTTATGTTTTAAGGTTTAGGGTTAAGTATTTTGAGATTATGGTTTGGGGTATATGTTTTTGGATTTAGTTTTCAGATTTTAGGCTTTAGAGTTTAGGGATTAGAGTTTCGTGTATTAGGTTTTTGGACTAGTTTTTAGGATTTTTTTTTTAGATTTTTGGGTTTAGTTTGTAGATTAAAGAGATAGACTTTAGGTTTTAAGATTTACGGTTAATTATTTTTAAATTATGGTGTAGGTTATTGTTTTTGGGTTTAGAATTCAAATTTTAGGTTTTAGAGTTTATGATTTATGGTTTCGGGTATAGGGTTTTGGGGCTAGGTTTTATGATTTTTTTTATTTTAAAGTTATTTTTTGTAGATTTAAGGGATGGGGTTTAGATTTTAAACTTTGGATTAATTATTTTGATATTAGGGTATTGGTTTTATATTTTTTTGTTTTAGTTTTCATCTTCTAGGTTTTAGAGTTTAGGGATCATGGTTTCAGGTATAGGGTTTGGGGACCACGTTTTTGGATTTTTGTTTATATTTTAGGGTTTTGTTTGTAGATTTAAGGGATAGGGTTTAGGTTTTATGGTTTAGGGTTAATTATTTTGATATTAATTTATGGGGACTATTTTTTGGGGTTTTAGAGTTAAAATTTTTGGTTTTAGAGTTTAGGGATTAGGGTTTCAAGTTTAGGGTTTTGGGACTAGGCTTTAAGATTTTGTTTCTTGATTTTAAGGTTTAGTTTGTATAATTATGGGATAGATTTTATATTTTAAGGTTTATGTTTAATTATTTTGAGATTATGGTATATGTTATATGTTTTTGGGTTTATTTTTCAGCTCATAGGTTTTATAGTTTAGGGATTTTTGTTTCAGGTATAGGGTTTTGGTACTTGGTTTTAGGATTTTTTGTTTCTCTTTTAGGGTTATTTTTTATATTTAATGGATAGGGTTTGGGTTTTAAGGTTTATGTTTATTTATTTTTATATTTATAGTATATTTTATATTTTTTTCGGTTTATTGTTTATACTTTAAGTTTTAGAGTTTAGGGATTTGGGTTTCAGGTATAAGGTTTTGGGACAAGGTTTTAGGATTTTTTTGTTTAGCATTTATGGTTTAGTTTGTATATTTAAGTGAGAGGGTTTAGGTGTTAACATTTAGGGTTAATTAATTTTATATTAGGGTATAGGTTATATTTTTTGGTTTAGGTATCAAATTTAGGGTTTTAGAGTTTAGGGATTAGGGTTTGGGTTTTGGGTTTTGGGACTAGGTTTTAAGATTTTTTGTTTAACTTTTAGTGTTTAGTTTATAGATTTAAGGGATAGGGTTTAGGTTTTAAGTTTTTGGGTTAATTATTTTGATATTAGGGTATTGGATTTGTGGTTTTGAGTTTAGGATTCATATTTTAGGGTTTTTAGTTTAGGGATTAGGGTTTTGGGTATAGGGTTTTGGGACTAGGTTTTAAGATTTTTTGTTTAGCTTTTAGGTTTTAGTTTGTAGATTTAAGGGATAAGGTGTTGGTTTAAAGGTTTAGTATTAAGTAATTTGATATTAGGGTATATATTATATGTTTTAGTGTTTAGGTTTCATATTTTTGGTTTTAGAGCATAGGGATTAGGTTTTCATGTATAGTGTTTTGGGACTTGTTTTAAGTATTGTTTGTTTTGGTTTTAGGGTTTAGATTATAGATTTAAGGGATAAGGTTTAGGGTTTAAGGTTTAGGGTTAAATATTTTGGTATTAGGGTATAGGTTATATGTTTTTAGTTTTAGGTTTTAGATTTTTGGTTTTAGAGTTTAGGGATTAGGATTTCAGGTATACGGTTTTGGGATTAGGTTTTAGGATTTTTGTTTAGCTTTTAGGGTTTAGTTTGTAGATTGAAGGGATATGTTTTTGGTTTTAAGGTTTAGGGTTAAGTATTTTGAGATTAGGGTATAGAGTATATATTTTTGGGTTTATGGTTTAGTTTTTAGGTTTTATATTTTATGGATTAGGGTTTTGGGTATAGGGTTTTGTGTTTAGGTTTTAGGATTTTGTTTATTTAGCTTTTAGGGTTTAGTTTGAATTAGTAGATATTCTGAGGTATTTCTTCCACTCCCATATTATTTATATCAATAATTTTGATCCTTTGATTATATTTTTGATCTATGGAATGTATTTTGTGATGTTACAAGTTTTTTTATCATATGTAATGGAAGAATTTGTTTTCCTGAAATTACAGTTTTACCTTTGTTTGGATCTTATTGATTGTGTCTGCATAGTTAAAACCTTGGGCAAAACTTTGTAGTGTCTCAAATTTATTAAATTTATCCACCATTATAGTGAATTATTAAATTTTGGGGATACCCACCTTGTTTTTTATTTGTATTCATCACTTATATAATATGTTATTTATATTATTATTTGTTTTTATAGCTACTAGTATGATTTGATGACTTTATTATTAAAATTTTTTGTATTAAATTTTGTAATTATGGTTTACATTTTTTATTTGAATATACATTTTTATTCCCTATAATATAATGGTTACAAGTTATATTTATCATACTAATTATATTTAAACCATGTTTCAAAATATTTGGATATTTTTTTAGATTTATCATTTAATAATGCTTTAGATGGAGGTCGTATACAATGTACATGTTATAATTATCTTGGAAGACCATGGTTAAGTTGGGAAGAAGTTATCAAGCATATAAAAAAATCTTGATTTCAAAAAAAAATATTATGTTTTATATCAAAATGAAGAGAAGATACAATATTACACTAGTGGTGGTGGTGTGATAAGTATAGTGGGAAGACTATACCCCAGAATTTAGAGTTACAACTCAGCGGAAATAAGCAATATAAATAAATGATTAAATATCAGAGTGCGGAAATAAAGGAAGCAATACAATAAAATGAAAAACAAAAATTAAATCCAACCTAATAATCTAATAAATAATAAATTAATAATATAATGACATGTTAAAGTGTAACTAAATGTCATGATAGAAAGAATAAAAATAAAATACTAGGTTTTAGGATTTTTTTTGTTTTGCTTTTAGGGTTCAATTTATATATTTAAGGGATAGGGTTTATGTTTTAAGGTTTAGGGTTAAGTATTTTGATATTAGGTTATGGTGTATATGTTTTTGGGTTTAGGTTTTAGCTTTTAGGTTTTAGATTTTAGGGATTAGGGTTTCGAGTGTAGGGTTTTAGGACTAGGTTTTACGATTTTTTTTTAGCTTTTTGGGTTTAGTTTGTAGATTTAAGGGATAGGGTTTAAATTTTAAGGTTTAGGGTTAAGTATTTTGAGATTATTGTATAGGTTATATGTTTTTTAGTTTAGGGTTCAGCTTTTAGACTTTAGAGTTTAGGGATCAGGGTTTCGAGTATAAGGTTTTGGGACTTGGTTTTATGATTTTTTGTTTAGATTTTAGGGTTTAATTTATATATTTAAGGTATAATGTTTAGTTTTTAAGGTTATTTTTGTATATTTAAGGGATAGGGTTTATGTTTTGAGGTTTAGGGTTAATTGTTTTTATATTAGGGTATAGGGTATATGTTTTTGTTTTTAGGTTTAATGTTTTTGGTTTTATATTATAGGGATACGGGTTTCAGGTATAGCGTTTTAGGATGACGTTTTTGGATTTTTTTTTCTGCTTTTAGGGTTAAGTTTGTTGATTTTAATGATAGGGTTTATGTTTTAAGGTTTAGGGTTTAGTATTTTTATATTATTTTATAGGGTATATTTTTTTGGGTTTAGGGTTCAACTTTTATTTTTTAGAGTTTTGGTATGATGGTTTCGTGTGTAGGGTTTTGGGACTAGGCTCTATGATTTTTTCTTTAGATTTTAGGGTTTAGTTTGGAGATTTAATGGATATATTTTAGATTTTAAGGTTTAGGGTTAAGTATTTTTATATTAGGGTATAGGGTATCTGTTTTAGTGTTTGGGGTTCAGCTTTTAGGTGTTAGATTTTAGAGATTAGGGTTTCAGGTATAGGGTTTTGGGACTTTGTTTTAGTATTTTTTTCGTTTCACTTTTAGGGTTATTTTGTATATTTAAGGGATAAGGTTTAGTTTTTAAGGTTTAAGGTTATGTATTTTGAGATTTAGGGTATATTTTATATTTTTTCGGGTTTAGGGTTTATATTTTAGGTTTTAGAGTTTACATATTTGGGTTTTAGGTATAGGGTTTTAGGACCTGGTTTTAGGATTTTTTGTTTATCTTTTAGGGTTTAGTTTGTAGATTTAAGTGATAGGGATTAGGTTTTAAGTTTTAGGGTTAATTATTTTGATATTAGGATATAAGTTATATATTTTTGGGTTTAGTTTTTAGATTTTAGGTTTTAGATTTTAGGGATTGGGGTTTTGGGTATAGGGTTTTGGGACTAGGTTTTAAGATTTTTTGTTTAGATTTTAGGGTTTGGTTTCTAGATTTAATGTGTATGGTTTAGATTTTAAGTTTTTGGGTTAAGTAATTTGAGATTATGGTATTGGGTATATGTTTTTTAGTTTATGATTCATAATTTGGGGTTTAGAGTTTAGGGATTAGGGTTTTGGGTATAAGGTTTTGGGACTAGGTTTTAGGATATTTTGTTTAGATTTTAGGGTTTAGTTTGTAGATTAAAGAGATAGGGTTTAGGTTTTAAGGTTTAGTGTTAAGTATTTTGGTATTAGGGTGCATGTTATATGTTTTTTTTGGGGCTAATATTTTATGTTTTAGAGTTTAGGGATTAGGGTTTGGGGTATAGGGGTTTGGGACTAGGTTTAAGGATTATTTGTTTTGGTTTTAGTGTTTAGTTTTTTAATTTAAGGTATAAGGTTTAGGTTTTAAGGTTTAGGGTTAAGTATTTTTATATTTGGGTATAGGATATTTTTTTGGGTATAGGTTTCATATTTTTGGTTTTAGAGTTTAGGGATTAGGGTTTCAAGTTTACGGTTTTGGGACTAGGTTTTAAGATTTTTTTTAGGTTTTAGGGTTTAGTTTGTTGATTTAAGAGATAAGGTTTAGGTTTTAATGTTTAGGGTGAAGTATTTTTAGATTAGGGTTTAGGGTATATGTTTTTGGGTTTAGGTTTTAGTTTTTTGGTTTTAGAGTTTAGGGATTAGGGTTTCGATTATAGGGTTTTGAGACTAGGTTTTAGGATTTTTTATTTAGATTTTAGGGTTTAGTTTGAATTAGTAGATATTATGACGTATTTCTTCCACTCCAATATTCTTTATATCGATTATTTTGATCTTTTTATTATATTTTTGATCTCATGTGAAAGTGTCTAGTATTTTCCACAAAATCAAGTGATTATTCTCACTCACACGTCATAGAAACCCCCTTGGAGATACCGCTCCCTTGCGGTCTCCCTCTTGAAATCATTTCCCATTGGGGACCCTCACCTGACTAGTCAGTTTTTAGGGATTATTCACCCATTTCCTATTTCTTATAAACCCTCAATGAAACCTTCGGTGAACCGGTTGTTTTAATATTTTTTTCCTTTGCTATGGGGAACAAAGATGCTTTGGATCTCGAGGTTACTAATTCTAGACCTAAGCTACGGTCAACATCAGTGAGGTAATTGGACTGATCATTTTTTATCTTGGTTTCTTTAGATTGATTTAGAAAATTAATGCTAAATTTTGTTTCCTAGAATTTCATCATTGATTTTATTCTATTAATTTCAATATTTGGAACCACTTTTTATTTTTGGAACCACTGGTTATTTATAAAAATATGCCTATTCACTCTTATACCCATGCATAATCACCATAAATTTTATTTGTATATGAATTATCTGGTGTTTGGATACTGTTACAGTTAACTTCCTATAGGATATATTAGTTATAATACATGTCACTTCTTTAAGTGGTTTTATATTGAAATTCAAGTGCGTTGTTTTTTTAGAAACTGAACAAACTTTATTTATTTTTACAACTATTTTTCATAACAGATAAAGTCTATGAGTAGTTTTTAATAAGAAATTCCTAACTATTATAAAGTATGAGTTTTTTTGTGGAACACAATTCTCATGTTTTTTCTAGAATTGTTAAAAGAACAAAATATTTTTTATTTACATTTTCTAATTAAAAAAACTAAACAATAAAAAAAGTAGCTTTTAATTTTATTAAATAGAAAAGATATTTACATTTTATATTTTTTAATGAAAGTGTTTTATGAATAAATTTTAATTTGATGTTTTCTATTGTATAAAATTTATTTAGATCTTTATTATTTGTTCCTATGTATATTTGAACATATTTAATCGATATATTCTATTTCAATTAATGCAGTAGAAATGGATAAATCATGAATTTCCTGGTCAATAAAAACTGATGAGTATAAGGAAGGATTAAATAAATTTCTCAATTTTGTGTTTGAGCATCAATCTGTCGAAGGAAGAATAATATGTCCTTGTAGTAATTGAAAATTTAATAAATGGTTGGCCATAGTTGAAGTATATTCCCATTTGAGTCAAAAATAATTTCTGATTGAATACACCAAATGGTTATAGCATGGAGAATCTAATAAAGTTGAATTATCGTCTAGTATAGAACAAGAGAATGATACTTATCCCCATAATATCTATCCTCTATATCCTGTAGAGGAAACGGTCAATGATGCATTTGGGCTTGATAATATGCTTGGTAAAAATGAAGCAGACTCATCTCTTGGTGTAAACATGGTTGAAACTTCTATATAATTTTCTGATTTATTGAATGATGAGAATCAAGAATTATATAAAGGCTATAAAAAGTACTCCAAATTGCCTTTTATAATAAAATTGTACCACATCAAGTGTTTATGTGGAATGACTGATAAGGTAATTACAATGATTTTGGATTTTCTAAGAGATTATTTTCAATATGACAAAATCCCTAACTCTTTTTATGAGGCTAAGAAAATCATCAATAAACTTGGGCTTAAATATATTCAGATACATGCTTGTCTAAATTATTTCATGTTGTATTGGGGGGTGATGAGGATAAAGAAATATGTAATAAATGTAAAACATCTAGATGGAAGGAAAAAGTTATTAGAAAAAAAGACAACCAACAATTGTTTTCCATTATTTCCCACTTAAACAAAGGTTATAATGACTGTTTATGTCTAGTAAAACTGCCAAGCAGATGCGTTGGCATGAAAGTGAAAAATGTAATGATGAATTGGTGATGTATCCTAGAGATTATGAATCATGGAAGAAATTTAATGTGACACATCCTCAATTTTATTTAGATCCTAAAAATGGTCACTTGGGTCCTGTAGCTAGTGGTTTTAATCCTTTTGGTAGAATGAGTTCATGTTATAGTATTTGGCCTATAATATTGATACCATATAATCTGCCCCTATGGATGTGTATGAAACAAACATCTATGATTATTTAAATGATCATTCATAGGAAATTAATGTTGTAAAATGACATATATTTCTATTTGAGCCATCTTTTTAAGGATTTTAAAGAGTTGTGGGTGGATGGAGTTGACACCAATGATGTCTCCGTGTTTGAAAAGTTCAAAATGTGAGCAACATTAATCTGAACAATCAGTGACTTTCCCGAACTCGGTACCTTATCTGGATGGAATACTTATACCATATTAGATTTTCCTACTCGTAACTTTGACATAACTCCATTTCATTTTCCTCATAGTAGAAAGTTTTGTTTTTTGGGGCATCGTCAATTTCTTGGTGATAGTCATAAATTTCGATTGTTGAAATTACATTTTAATGGAAATATGGATTTTTAAAAACCTCCAAGTGTGTTGTATGGCATATATATTTTCAAATAGGTAGAGAATATAAATGTCTCCTTTAGAAATACAATAACACAAGATGTTAAAGGAAAGTGAGCTCAGGGGAATAACAATGAGGAAGACTCCCAACAATGAAAAAAAGCCTATGTTTTTTTGAATTGTCATATTGGGAGAATAACATGTTATGTCATAATCTTGATGTCATTAATATCAGGAAAAATGTATGTGATAATGTCATTTATACTTTGTTTAATGAAAGTAGAAGGAAAAAAAGATCATCTTAAGGCCCGAAAAGATCTCCAAACAATGGGTATAAGAAGGGATTTGTGGCCTAATGATAAGGGGAAATATCAACCATGCCTTTTTACAATGAAAAATCAAATAAAATATTTCTTTTTGAAATTTCTAGTGAATATGAAGTTTCCCGATGGTTATTCGAGCGACATTTCTAAATGTATTAGTATCAAAGATTATAAAATATCTGGTTTGAAAAATCATGATTGTCATGCCATTATAGAGAAATTACTTCCTATTGCAATATGTAATGTTTTTCCTAACAATGTGTCTGAAATATTGATATAGTTATGTGAATTTTTTTGATAAATATGTGGCAAGGTTATCAATCCCATTGATATTAAGAATGTAAAAAATCAAGTTTTTCTCACAATTTTTCATTTATAGATTTTATTTCCCCCATCATTTTTTACTATCATGATTCACTTGTGTGTGTATCTAGTTGATGAACTATGATTGGGAGGTCCGGTACAATATCAATGGATATATCCCATTGAAAGGAAATTTAAAATTTTATACATATATTATTTCACATCATAATATTTTGTTTCTTCTTCTTATTATTTGTGTACTTTATATAGATATTTAGAGCACTTAAAGTCTTATGTTTGTAATAAGGCTCAACCTGAAGGATCTATTGCTGAAAGGTATATATCAAAAGAATGTTTGACATTTTTTTAAAGATATTTATATGGTATTGAGACCAAATTCAATAGGTCAAGTTGTGTTAATGATGAAGTAATAGATGTTTACAATGATGAAGTGTATACTATCTTTTCAAATATTAGAAGACTAGTTGGGAGTTGTAATAATTTTTTCTTAAATTCCATTGAGATAAAATAGGTGCACTGATATGTGTTATTCAATTGTGAAGAGGTGCATCCATTCATAGAGTAGGTATCAATTTATGATTTTGTATTTAATAATTTAAGTATTATGACTTATTATGTTAATAATCATTACTTTTAGGGAATACACATTACATGTGAGGAAAAATATAAGGATTCAAACACGCTCTTCTTCTATAGTGCAGAATATTGTAAGTAAATACTTTTCCGATTGGTTTTCTAGATGGTAAAGTTAAACAAATTAATGATAATTCAATATGGATTGATAATTATTTTCATAAATATTGTTGTTTTTTAAGTATTTTTGGAAGATGTGGTTGGTACTCTATCAAATGATTTGAAACATCAAGCACAAGACCCTCTTCAGAATTAAAAACACAAAATTATAGAGTGTTCATGACTTCTAGAATCGAATGTGGTTCAAGCTTCCATAATGAAAATGGAATTGATGTTGATCTTTTATATTATGGGAAGTTGAAAGATATTATTGAACTCAATTACTATGGAAAATTTGTGAACTTTTTAAATGTATATGGGCTAATAAAACAACAAATAGAGGTTTTATAAAGGATGATTGGGGTTTTAATGTTGTCAATTTTAGTAATTTGATTTAAAATAGGGAATGTGAATAGAATGAACCTTTAATTTATGCATCTCAAGCTCAAATGGTTTATTATGTTGAGGCATCTCCTGAATGGAGTGTTGTAGTGCATCTTAAGCCTAGATATTTATATGAAATGGGTGAAGATGACGAGGATAGATGTGACCATAAACCTTTTTAAAAACAAGAGTTGAGTAAATATTTCGACATTGAAAGTGAAAATATTCAACTGGCATGAGAAGAGGAATACAATGATATTTTATTTGCGAATTTTGAGGAAGACGAAAAAAATTTGGAATAAATACTTACATTTTTGTTTTCTGAATTATTGGAATTGTCTGACTAAATAGAGAAAACATATTTATTTTGTATTCATTTTTTCTAGAATTACATTTATGTTGTGGGTATTAATTGTTTTTTTCATGTCATAGGAAATCATTGTGTTGTCTTTTTTGCTTAAAATAGTTATAAGAGAAAATGTTATTTAAAAAAATATATTTGTTTTTCAATTAATTCCACTACTTGTTTTGTTTTTTTATATATATGAAAGAACAATAAATGCATTTTAACTCTAATTAATGTTTTATGTTTTCCAATTTTTTTCACTATGTTTCACATGAAAAACAATTAATGTATCTTCAGAATTGTATATTTAACTCAAATTTGTGATAAATTTATGACACTGGATAAGAAGTATATAAGTATGGTTAGTGAAATTTCCATGTCCCCTTGTCTTTTCACATTTTTAAGGAAACCAACCATAATTTTGGAGTTAGGCTCCACTATAGACATACCGATGTTATAAATTTCACATTATAATTGTTTCTTTAAAAAATTTTATACTTGTAATAACTATATAGATATGCATAATTCAAAATGACCTAGAGTCCAGAATATAAATGAACAAAATACAACACAATCAAAGATCAATGTGAACGTTCATCCTTCCTCGACTGAAGATGTCCCATAAATGTCAACAAGAGTGCATATCACCCAAGATGTGTTCCCCCAACAAACACATTCAGATTATGGTCAATAAACACAATTCACATTATTAGAGTCCAATGCAGATAACAATCCTATATTATCTAGTCTTGAAAGTGGTTTTGGTGTTGAAGCTGAGATGGATGTGAATGTTGCTCCAACATCAATTAGTGTAAGGAGGGAGAACAACAAACTGGTTGGATATGCATTGTTATAGGTACATCCAATTTTATTCATGCATTATTTATTTTAATTAATCCATTTTTAAATTTATTTCATAATTTTAATAGATTTGGAGGGTGTGAAAAGGTGAAAGAGTTGTGAATGGATAAAATTTGTTCATTGGTG
Source organism: Viscum album (assembly GCA_963277665.1). NCBI lineage: Eukaryota > Viridiplantae > Streptophyta > Magnoliopsida > Santalales > Viscaceae > Viscum > Viscum album. Next base: position 1,493,377 of record OY728125.1, read on the forward strand.
AATGAAAAGGTTATAGTGAACTTCGATGATTAGGGTCATCCAATTGGGGAAGGAGGTTTATTTTTACATGCAATAGGACATATAGCTAGGACTAAATTTCCTATAAATTATGAATCTTGGAGAAACATATAAAATTATCTAAAAGAAGAAGTGTTATGCAGATTGATTATGGTAATTATTTTTTATTTATTTAATGAATTTTTAAGTTTTATTTTAGAATTTCACAACTAATGTTTTTATTTTGTTGGAAAAGCCCTACTTTCAGTTTTCACATGATAAGTTGGAAAAGTGTTTTTCTATGCTTGAAATAAGAAAAAGATGGAGAGATAATATAGGGATTTTTTCATAAACATTATGATTCTAGCTTAACTAAAGAAAAAAAATGTTGAGTAGAACTGTCCAAATGCTATAACAGAGGAGCAATGGAAAAGTTATATTCTCATCTGTGATAAGAAAAAAACACAAGGTACATTCATATTTTTTTATTACTATCATAGTTTAACATTTATTTTTTTTAATCATTAAATGTTACTAAAATGTACATCTTTATATGTACAGGACATGTGTAAAAAATGTATTAAATCATAGCAATCAAACCATTCCATATAAATCTAAAACTAAAACATTTGACTGCAAGAAAGATGAGATAGTAGTATATAATTTACATTTTTAGAAATTAGTTACATATTATTTATTTTTATAATATTTTTTATTATAGGAGAATAACTCTTGACATATGATTGGTAGATCCAATATATGGGATGCAGTCCATCAAAAAAGTAACAGATCATACATAGATGATGATGCAAAAAAATTGGAGTAAGAATTCATATTAAAGTTGTGTTACTTTTTGACATAACCAAACCGATGTCATCCTCATGTAGGAATCATTGAGTGTGGTTTTAAGTCAATAGGAATCATCACAACATTCAATGATTTCTCCAGATGATTCGTTCAGAAAAGTATTTGTGAAAGAGAATTCGGGTCATGTACGTTATCTTGGGTTGGGAGCATGTCTGACAAGTGTATTAAGCTCATCCTCTCAACGATTTAGTGGCATCAATAACACTATATCTGATTTTCATCCTACATCTCAAAAAGAGGTTACTGATTTGAAATCAAAGTTGAGTCAAACTGAATTAAAATTCCAAAGGAATTAACACGAGTTATACAAAAAAAGTAAAAATTCTTACGATCATTAATGTTCTTAAAGAAATGGGGGGAAAATATTCCTTCAATGAATGTCAACATAACCAATGATGCTAGAAAGGTGTTTTTTTATTGTCTTATTTGTAGTGTGTTTAACTTTCTGACACAAATGCAGTTATGCTAGGAATTTTTGGACACAAAAAATACTGCTACCAGTAAATGTTAAAAGGGACCTTAAAACTAATAGCATATTAAGGATATATACAAGTTTTCATGTTCATTTTCCAAACATCATAATGGATTGGGTTTTTCAGATTTTCAATTTCACTATCAAAGTATGTACAAATAGGGTGGCATTGTTTGGATCCAGGATGAACAATCTCCATGTTCTCCAAAACAGCACGCCAAAGAACCATGTGTTCACCATTTTTGTCAACATCACAACTATCACTGATTCCACAGCATTTCACATGTATGATATGTATACCAATACCATATGTGAACTTGTTGTTGTATAGTTCACCAAACCCAAAACAATACACTCAAGCCTTCTTATTTTGATTATTGGCAGCCAATTGATCATTTATGGTGTTTTTTTCTTATGAAAACAATTGTATTATTTTAATGTTTAAGAATGTTTAGATCACCAAGAATTAAGAAATTAAAGTATGTAGTATTTATCCATTTATATGGTTTATGATTTTTATTGCTAACTAAAAATATGTCTTTTTAATATATGTTTGATGAATTTTATTATTTGTACATGTTAATGAATTGTGTTTTTAAATCTTATTTCGGATTCCATTAATGAAGAAGATGGTGGAAAACCAAAGATCAACCTTCACTACATCATAGAAGATCATCTGGAGGAATTTATGTTAATTATAAAGTTGCACATGCCCATGCTTCCGTAGAGGTATTTGATCCACTAGTGTTCTAATTTGAGGTTTCTCTTTAATTTTTTTTCCTTTGGTTAGTATCCAGAGTCCATTACCATCCTCCTACCACCCCTCATGGGTATCAATATGGAAATCATGATCACTCATCACCTTTGGTTATGAGTATCCCCACTAAGGCTCCTTGACCTACCGAATCAATGATGACTTCATTGTAATCTAATAAAGAAATACATGCCCTATTATTTATCTAATGTTAAGATGCATTACTACAAGCTCCTCCAATCCATTCCAAACATCAGTAGATTCATGATCCAGATATACTCTGGACTTCTAAATCAATGCATCTACAACCACATTCCCCATTATATGGAAAAAATAGATATAGAAATTATAATACTTGAGAAAATATATCCACCACCACTTGAATATAGTTAGTTCCCACTGAGAAAAAATATGTTTCTTGCTCATGTTGTCCAAAAAAATACATAAAGAACTTATTGATGAGATAATTACACCACAATTTTATCACAATTTAAACCACCCCCAGCTCCATATCATATGTATAATAGTTACACTCATGAGAAATTAACTACTTATACCCATGATAGATCAATGTCATCTACTGCATCAACCCACAACCCATACTCTGACGGGAAGCATCACAAAAGAACTTAAAACACTACCTCCTCATGAAACTAATGAATTGGATTAGTCACCAACATTTATTTCATGTAATAGAATGATTCCTGACACAAATCAATCCAGATGGTATTCAGGTTCTTCTTAGTGAGAGATGTTAGTAGGGTTGTATCTTGAGAGAAATTGGGCACAAAACTCCTATAATAACCTGTTAGGTGAAGAAAAATATGAACTTGTTAAATGTTCATGATTTCTTCCCATGAAACAACTATCTCAACCATGTATTTTTATATAATCACACTTATTTGAGACACCACATTCCCATGAGAACACACCTCTCACGTCTAGAAAATAAGTTTGGATAATTTATCATAAATATGGTGGTGTCCAATGGCTTGAATATAGCTTCGAGATTCTGAAAATGATCCTACTTTTACATGGCGTAGATCAAGATATCATTGATGAATATAACAATGAACTTTTCTAGTATTTCAAAGAACACAGATTTCATGATCCTCACAAAAACAGCTAGTTTTTTTCTAACACCGAACCACATGACCATGAACCTAAGTTCCCATACCAACATCTAAAGGAAATATTCGAGATATCCTAATATTTCACTATCATATAGTGATATATAGACTACATATAAATATTAAAAAACCAAATTGATCTCCTTAACTGGTTGAATAATTCATCGATCCACAGAAGGGGGTAATGGTTCTTGAACATCCTTAGATTTAAACATTGATAGTCAACACATAACCTCATACCACTGTCATCCTTATTAAAGAATAAAAATGGAGCACCAAAATAAAAAGTTCTATGTAAAATGAAACACCTCTACATAATATAATCCACATATAACCTTGAATCACATAATTCCATATGCACTATTTGACATGGAGCCTTTGAAATTTTAGATGCACTCGATTGTAGTTCTATCCCACACTCAACATCACACCGAGGGGAAAGGGTCATATCATCCTCTGTACAAACATCATGGAACCCATACATAACAATAGGAACATCCTTTTTATGATATTACACTGATATCTTCTCCAACTGAGATAAAAGAATCTTCACTGGCCTATCACCCATCTTATAACCTCGCTTGCCAACGATTGTCGCTCAATGGTACTCCACATCTAGAAAAAATTCTCATCTAGATGTATTATATGACATCATATATGGAATATAGACAATATATACTGATTATAACATTATATGGTTTCATATTTAATAAAAAATGGTCTCCCATTGACTTTTGATTCCCCGCCACAATCCTATACCATTGGTACACAACATACAAAACATCATGACCTTCAACCGGCGTAGATAACACCAATGGAACTTGAAATATCTCCACATCCAATCCCAAAATATAGACCCAAGTAGGGGAAAAAGATTCCAATTTTTTGAATCTAATAATTAATAAAAAATGAGTGGATAAATAATCAATTATACATCAGACAACTCATATTTGTACTAGCACTACCACCTCCAACATGTGAATCTGACCACACCCAACTCCCCTGCCAGTCTATTTTCTACCTCAGAAGACATGATATATCATAGTTACTTGTGAATATGGACTATAAAAATACCATACATACCAAATACATCTTCCCTTAGCTACTAAAAAATCACTTATTGTCCCTACCACAAAAAAACATTCATTCAAGGAAACTGTTGCTACTACCGGAAAGGGGTTCAAACACCCATCTGAAACTTGACTCCCTATATAGTAGGAAACTAATCATAGTTGTGAAAATTTACAATAAAAAAATAGAATTTATATGTGAATCTAATGGAAGGTTCTCAGAGACCAACTTTCCCATATGGATAAGAAATAAGTTTTGGTGTTCACCACCCAACTATTCAAAACCCTGACTACCTGAATACCTATAGTCCACTTCCTGAAACATTTCTCCTTGAGATTCCCTATCTTACAACCTCTTATAGATAAAATCCCAATAACGAGTCTTATCTATAACCTCATCCTTTATTAATAATTTAGATAAATGGAGAGTATAAATCTTGTGATCATATACCTATTCATTAGCCACAAATCCTCATCATGATGCTGCACTCTGGACTCATCTAGAAAAGTATTTGCAGAAAACTGTAATAGGTCCATAAACCTAATCTCATGAACCTAATCCCATGAAATTGTGAAGTTATTCTCCCCTTGATAAAGGAAAAATATCTACAGAAAACTACAATAGGTTCATAAACCTGATCCCATGAACCTGATTCCATGAACCTGTGACATGGAACCATGTTTTGTGGTGTGGATATCTCATCTTGGCACTACCACATTATCCCTTGGCCAGTTCACCCCATTTTATCTCATATTGAGTCATGATAATGAGTTTTATCAAGATTTAGGATCTATGAATAATATCACACTTTCATTACCTAATTCAAATACACATTTAACTAAATATTAATTTCTAATATATATCAACTATGTACAGCCTAAATAAGTCTCAATATATTGTTCTCATAATTTCATGGATGATATGTCTCTATGAACTGCTGTGTTTTCTTGTGCAAGAGAATCAACTCCTTCATGTGATCTGCCTAGTGTTGTTTCTCCCTTCTAGCCTTCTCATTATACAAGACCCATCTCCTAACACACTCCAATGAAAACATGACCTCAAAATTATTAGCATCAATTTATATGCATTACAATGATGTTAATTCAGTGGGTATACCTGCTCAAAAAACTTTGTAATATGAATATTATAATCCCTCACATTCAACTAATGGAATCAAAATATTTTTATATTGGACATAGCTGCACAATGAAGGATACAACCCCAAGTTATTAAATCACTTGTATAATGAACTTTCCCCCTTCTTAGAGAACAAAAACAGATCACACCAAGGAGACAACCCCAAGTGATTAAATCACATCACATTAAGATATTGGGTTCATATGAAGCATGAATGGACAATGGTTAAGGTATGATGTATACACTTGTCATAATATAGACATGATTATGGAATTTAAAGTGAAAATTCATTTATAAGATAACATGTATAAGGTTGGCCTCATTTGATGTCAAATGTAGTGTTCCCACATGACACAAAATGTTATAAAAGACATGTCATTTATTTAATGTTATCCCTTTTAGTATGCCAGTTTTAATTCTATTTTGATCCTAATATACTCATGCTTCATGTTATAATTTTATCATGACTAGAATGTTTAAGTATTCTTATTTATATGGAACACATATATCCATGTTTCCAATGTATTGTATATGAAGGTGGTAAGACTTGTTTTGAAAATGATATATGTTGAATTCTTATGCAAGGAAATCCATTTACTTGCTTGATTTTATTTGTTTTCTTGATCAATTTTGTTTGCTTGTCCTTTTATTATTATTATTTTGTTTCTCTAGGTTAATATGTATTGCTGACGTTGTTGTGTGTTTGGAGATGAGGTTGGTGCTTTTCATCTGGTGGTGAGGATGGTTATTTTCATCTGGCAGCAAGGGTGGTGATTTTCATCTGGTGAATTTGAAGATTTTTTTGTGAAAGTTTTGATATTTTTTATGAAGAAGTTGTATTTTGGTAAAATCTCTTAATTTCATGGTTGGTTTTGAATGGCTTGAATAATGAAGTGATCTATTTTTTTATAAAATCTCTATATCATATTTATTATGTATATTTTCATGATTGATTTAATTTAGTTTTATCAATAATAATAATTTCTTTATCATTAAATATTGTATAAATATATATTTATTAATATTATATTTTTTGGATTTGTGGTGGGTGGAGTTTGTGGGAAGGTGTGGATTTTTTTTAAAAAAATATAAACAAATTTTGAATTATTTATTTTTTTTTAAAATTTATTATTAGATTAGTGGTGGTTTTAACCCCCTTTAATGTTTTTAAAAAATTAATTTTTTAAAATAGAAGGTATTACAACTACCTCTATTTTTTTGAAAATTTAATATTAAAGGAGATTATAGCCCCTCTAATGTTTTTTACCCCAATTAGAGGGGTTAAAACCACCTATAAATTCACCCTGGGATTTTAAATTTTTTATTAGAGGTGGTTATAACCCCCTATAATATTTTTCCCCTGATTAGAGAGGGTTAGAACCACCTCTAAATTTCACCCAAAATTTTAAACTTTTTTATTAGAATCGGTTATAACCTCTCTAATATTTTTCTCTCAATTATAAGGGGTTAAAACTGCCTCTAAATTTCATCGGGAATTTTAAAAAAAATTATTATAGGCGGTTTTAACCCCTCTAAGTTTTCCAGTAGTTAAATTTTCTAGATTAGAAGGGGTTTTAACCCCCTCTAATAGAACCACCGCTAATTTTATAATACACGTGCTTTCCATAAACCGCCTCTAATGACAAGTAGGCAGCCGTATTAGCGATGGTTTGAATAACCACTGCTAATATGTTTAGAAGGTATTATAACCTCTTCTAATATAAAAAATAACCCATTATAATATTAGTATTTTTTTAGTGTCACCAGACTTCTAAAGACATCCAGTGGAAAAAATTATATATGTTTTGTTGTGTATCTTCTTAAAAAGATAGCTCACTTTATCTTAATTCGAGAGGAATTCTCACTGGATAAACTTTCATGTATATAAATCATATAAGTGGTAAGGCTTCATGGAGTACCACTATTGATTGTATCTGATCAAGATCCAAGATTCACTATGATGTTCTGGAAAAGTATCCAAAATTCTCTAAACACTAAGCTAAAATTTAGTAAGGCTTATAATCCTCAAATTTATATTCAAACTGAACAGACTATTCAGAAACTAGAAGATATTTTGATAACATGTTCTATGGACTTGAAAGGAGTATGTAACCAACATCTGCCTCTAGATGAGTTATCTTACAACAATAGTTTGCACTCAGGCATCCAAATGGCTCTATATGAAGCCATTTATGGGAAAATATGCAGAACACCAACATGTTGGGATGATATCAGTGAACGTAAGCTGCTAAGACTTGAAATGGTCGAAGAAATTGTAGAGAAGGTGAAAACCATTTTCCAGTACATCAAGGCAACCCAATGATTATAGAAGAGTGGTGTAGACAATCATCTATGGGACCTATAGTTTGGGGTTAGAGACATGGTATTCCTATGCGTATCTCCATGGAATAGGATCATCATATTTGGGATGAAAGAAAATCTGATTCCTAGGTACATTGGCCCCTTCAATATTCTTGATCAAGTCGAAGTTGTTGGATATTGAATAACACTTCCACTTACCATGTCTCAAGTACATGATGTACCCCATGTATCCCTCTTGAGGATGTATATACCAAATCCCTCACATGTACTCAATCCATAGGTGGTACAGTTGAAAAATGATCTCTCTTACAAGGATCAGCCAGTGAAGATCTTGGATTATAGATATAAAGTTCTATGCAACAAGATTGCACACCTGGTCAAAGTAATATGGCGGAACCATATGTATGAAGAGGTGACATGGGAACTAGAGGAAGTGATGAAGGAGAATGACCCTCACTAGTTTTAACTATAGTATATAACATGAAATTTTGAAAGAAAAAATTCATAAGGGGAAAGAATGAAATGAACAAAAAATTTATTAATGGAAATTTCTTTCTTATAATTATTTCATATAGTATTAACCATATAAAATCACTTTGAGAACAAAATAAAAACTTTATAAATGAATAATGAATAAAATAAGAGGTATTTCAACAAATTAAGGATCTAATCCCAATGGAATAGTAACATGACCCTTGAAATAGTAATATGACCATTAGGAATAGTAATTTGATAATATGATATAATTATATCATAGTACAAGTAAATAAAAATTTTAAAAATTATTGATTAAGTATTTGTATTTTTTATACAACATAAGTGTTTATTTATAATTTTATAATTAATATAATAATTGAAAATAAAATTTATTTTCATAAAATATATTCATAAATTAAAATTTTGTTTTCATATTATTATAATATAATTTTATGAGACCTTAATTGTCTTTTCAAATTGTTATAAAACCAGTTATAATTTTAAAATCAATATTTTCCATGAAAATGATGATTTTAATTAAAAATAAATTTATCATATTTAGAAAATTATCTTCATAAAATTGTGTTCATTTTTGAATTCAAAAATGTCAAAAAATGGTTAGGGTGAATTTTTTGGATTTTTCTAAAATAGTCCAATTTTTGGTGAATAGTGAAATGTTATAATTTACAATAAAAGCTAAATACTACAATTATTCATTCATAGAAGATGTAAGTCCCAAATCTCAAAATTCCTTTCATTATTTTAATATATTTCATGATAATTCTTAAACTATTCATAGTCTTCATCCAAAATAATAAACTAATGAATAAAATAATGAAAAAACACCCCTCTCCTCCCCTATAAATACCACCCCTCACCAACTCTTATCCTCACACCTTCCAAGTCTTGAATCATATAAAAGTTCTACCCAATAATATTCTAAAGACCCTACCCCAAATTCATAATTCCTTGGTCTTATAAAAATATCTAACCATTTTTCCTAAGGAGGTTCTCGAGGAGGAAAATTCAAGAGGTAAAATCCACTTTCTTTTTCTTTTAGTTTCTTTTAAATTTCATTTATTTTCTTATCCTATCCTCAAATACACCTATCCTAGAAGCATTATAACTCTAATATATTCTATATAATATAATTTTATTATGTTAATGGAATAATTCATCTTCTAATTGCTTCATGTTTCCTTCTATTCTAAAAATGAAAATATCGTCTGGAATGTGTCGATTTAACGCCATTGTGGACGATGTGTTTTCATTTTTAACTACCACCTTCAAAGATGATCATAAAACAATAATTATCATTAAATAATATTATATTACACATATGATAAGTTATATAATTTTTTGGAAGCAATATATAAATAGGATATTAAATAAAATGATATGAGTTTGTGATGGTTGCAAAATCCACCAAATAAATTAACTATTATTTCAATAACCACTTATCTAATGATTCATCCTCATACCATATAAGTAAATGATATATAATATCATTTAATATAATTAAAGTTAATTAATAACATATAATTTAAAAATTTTATAACTATTCCATTTTTACATGAACTTCCATACTCATATACATGCGAACTGATCATGAAAACCATGAAAATGAACACTGTTGAATGATGAAATTAAAATCTATAACTCATTGAAAACCCCATAAAATAAAATAAAAAAATATAATGAATAAAATTAATGTATAAAGGTTATTAATTTTTTAATTAATGAATTTCATTTGATTATCTAGGATATTAAAGCAATGAAAGCATTCAGGCATAAGGTAAGGGGATCCTCAAACCCAATTTATTTTCTTTGGGTTATTCCCCTTTCATGCCAAATTTAAGTATATAGTTTCTTTTAATATTCCTCAAATATAATTTCATTTTACTTCCCTTTTCATTTATTGGATACACATTCTTCTAAACTATTTTTATAACAAATGTAATGATTTTTCTAAAAGAACTCTTCTTTTTAAAAACACATGTTTTACATCCATTGAGATTGTTTCTTCTTCACTCAATATTGATGATTCTTATACCAAGTATGTTATTACCTTTTTCTATTGGGAACCAAAAGTTTTATTCATGAATTTATACTTTGAGAAATTCTCATGAAATCCATTTCATTTCAATGGGTTATTTTATGTTTATGATTGATATATGTTCTATGTGGAATTTTTGATTATGTAAATGTTATGATGTGATAGGTTCACCCATAATTATATAGCACTACAATGAATCAGGTAATGTTATTTTTCTCATGATATAATGTGAAATATGCATGAACCTGATGCTATCTTTGTTTGTAGTGAAGATGATATGATTATTCACATATGTTATGAATGAACATGATGCTAGATTTTTTCAAAACTATGCATGCTAGTTGACCACAAAGACATGATTTTGTTTAGGAATTACCACATTCCATGTCTTTATCTTGTGTTTCCTATCATTATTATGATGTTATAATGATGATTATTCTCACCCATGTTATATTGATTAATGTCTTTATCTACCTTCTTGCTGGTATTTTACCTCACCTTTTTCATTGATGTATATCCTCAGGTGACTACTTTTATTATGGATAATGTGAATTCCAATAATAATCTAGAGAAGAATAAATTAAATAAATTTTTTATTTTGTAAAATTTATGTATTAGGATAATTTTCCCAAGACACTAAACCGTTTGATCCTGGATTTGTAACACCATTATATTGTATATATTTAAAATTATGTAATATTAGTGTAAGGAACTTTTGGGTTTATATATATGTTTCATCCCATAATTACATTATTCTTTTATTATTTATTGGATTATTCAGTTGGAATTTATTGTTTGGTTTATCCGTTGTGTTGTATGGTTTCCATTATTTCCACACTATGATATTTATTTATTTTGTTTGTATTATGGATTTAAGGAAGGGGGTATAGTCTCCCCACTATATTCACCACACCCCACTACTAGTCAGTAGCCTTTGGCATAAGGAGACATGCACTTGAGGTCATGTGACCAACCTGGTTCAGCCATGTGAGAGTGCCGGTCTGGGGGACATTACATAATATTTTCATAAAAATCTCCAAAATTCATTCTAAGATAATTTTTACATGATGATTTCAAAAATTAAGTTCATTTTGTCTAATTTATTTTCTTAAAGTACTAAATTTTAATTATATTATTTTCTCCCAAAATACATTAAAGAAAATTTTGGAATAAAATGTATTTTTGAAGAATAAAATGGATTTACTAAATAATTGAGTGTTTATTTAAAAAGAATTTATCAATACATTTGTATTGATTAAAAAAATTTTATATATTTTTTAATATGATTACTTATATTCATGCCTTCCAATTCAACATCTATCTTATAATGTTCATAAAATAATAACATTTTGTTTTTTATTTAAGTTCGATGTTGTGTGTTTTATATTCTATCCAACAGAGTGTTCATTTAAAATCACAGGGTGTACACTTATGTACATCATCTCCATCCTCGACAGCTACCTCTAATTCATATATTTACTATAGTTAACCATACATCAGTAATAAGAATATTCACTCAATAATTAATGAATTAAAAATCATGTGATTTATGCTTTGATCAAAAACAATTTTCACTAATTACAAAATAATGAATCATAGATAGAAATGATCATGCTTAGAAAAGATGATGATCCACTATTTGATGCATGAGACTAATTACTTTATACAACCCTTCAAAATTCTCTAATAGTTGGCTATTGTATTATTTTATATCATACTCAAGATTTCAACACTAAAATAAATATTATCCATAACTTTAACTATCCTTCCTATAAGATACTCTCTTGGAGAGAAACTGTGAAATTACTTTACCACATATTTAAATATTAACTTCCTCCATAAATGAGAGAATTTAACCATCACATTGTGCAATTACATCATATCAAGAATGGAAATAATGAGTTATATTTAAAAACCAGAATATATTTAATTAAATTCGTTTTCTATATATTTATTTTAAGCCAATTTCTGAATCAGTAATGGTAAACAATAAAGGAATTATGAATCCTTATTAATATTTACACTACTGGAAATCTGTCCTTTCCCAACGCTTCTATACCAACGGTTCATAAAAACCGTTGGTATAGGTTCCCTTTCCCAACGGTTTGGCCAAACCGTTGGGAAATCCCACTTTGAGGCCACCTTTCCCAACGGTTTGGGCAAACCGTTGGGAAAGCCCGCATTGTGGGGACCTTTCCCAACGGTTCCGTTGGGAAAGGTATACCCTTTCCCAACGGTTTTGGTCAAACCGTTGGGAAAGATGCATTGTGGGGACCTTTCCCAACGGTTTGCAAAAACCATTGGGAAAGGTCCCCCATGAATCAACCTCCACCCAGAATCAAATCAAGGCTCAAAATCTTTCCCAACGGTTTGCCAAAACCGTTGGTATAGGTTTATACCAACGGTTTTGACAACCGTTGGTATAGATCCTTTGATTTTTTATCATTTCTTCTTACCCAGAACATTATATAAATCAAAATTTAATATAATTATGAGAATATATATATATATTTATGTAATTATATACACAAAAGTCATGTTAGGTTAGTGGTTAAGTCATTCAATAATAAACTAGGGGTGCTGGGATCAAATCCCAGAGAATTTTTTTTTTGAAATACATATACCAACGGTTCCACAACCGTTTGTAAAGATTTTCATATTAATTATACCAACGGTTTCCAAAACTGTTGGGATAGGTCTATACCAATGGTTTTGGGAAAACCGTTGGTATAGACCTATCCCAACGGTTTACTTGGCCACGGTTCTCCAAACCGTTGGTATAGGATATACCAACGGTTTGGAGGCATATACCAACAGTTCCAAACCGTTGGTATATGTTAGTTTTCCAGTAGTGTTACTGAAAAAACTAACTACAGATATAAATAATGTAAGTGTAAATTTATGAAATTCAATGACCATAACCCTCTATTAATGTTTTTATTTCTTTAATAATATTTCTAGTTAGCATTTGAATCAAAATAGTCAATACACTTTCAAATGAAATGACATGATCTTTCTATGTTTTAATAAGTGATTCATGATCTTTAATAGTATTTTTACTGCATGAATTTCCATTTACCCACCCGGATCATGAAAACCTTTGACCCCTCCTCATCTTTCTCACATTGTTGATGAACATTCATCTGACCAACTAAATACATGTGACGGAGACGGTCCATTACCCATCCCCCTCACAATACCATGATTATGTATTCTAAGTAATCAATCTATAAAATCCTATATGGATATTGAAACAACAAGGAATGGTTGGAATCTCACAATTATTTGATCTTACTTGGTAAGTTGAATAATATTAAAATATAAAATAATTTTTTAATTCCAACTTATAATTAAAATTTTGTACCTCAATGTAATCTATATGGCCATAGATATGACAATTATCCTTGTTTGGGACATAAACCCACAATTCAATTCTACTAATAGAATGACTTTCCACATGAGACGATTTTTAAGAAGTATATAACTAACATCTTAAAAAACTAAATTAATTTAAGCATTATGAATATCTATTGTAATAAATTAAATGAAACCCTTCCATATTGGCCATACATTTGGGACAATTATAGAGATGTTATATTTATTTCATTCTATAATCTATACTTGAAATATTTCAATTTTTTACCTAAATTTTATAATGTACATGGATGTAAAATTTCACTGGTCACGTAAAAATAGAACATTATCTATAATCAAATTAAATTAAATGCATTAGATTATTATCACATTTAGTAACAATGATTAATTTAATCATTTGGGAATACATAATAGTGATGTGACCTTTATCTAAGTATCAAATGACTCATTTTTTCAAGATAGTGGAATGTGGCTTGAATCTAAATAATGAATATTGAGGGATGCTACCTCACATACTAAATGACCTAGTAACTGACCAAAATTTCCAGCTCCATCCTAATTTGGTACCCTATATTTATAAAAATTGAATAAGTAACTTTATGTTAGTGAAATTACAGACATCTTGATTGTTAATACAGGTATCCTTGTTATTATTATTTTCATCTATTTAAAATATAAATTAAAAAATTAGTATCAATATTTAATAATGTAATTTTGTCACATTGAATTATATAATGATGAATTTAACCTTCCAATAACCTCACAATGGTAACTGGTTGTTTTCTAGATTACTATACTAATGCATCATATGTATCATATCTGATCATTATACATCATAAGTAGAATTAATACTTGTAGATAAAATACGGTTAGGATAATATGAAACAAGATTAAAAAAAATCAATGTAGGTGTTGATGTCTACCTTGTATTATAAAGGGAGAATGTGAATATTGTGACGTAGAGTGGGTGCTCTCACTAAACCTCTTCTGATGGGGAATACTTGAAAAAATATTTTTGAAATATAGCTTCCAATATTAATATTGACCAAGTTAAACTTTAAATAAAAAAAATCTTATCATATTTATTATCATAAAAAACAACATATATTTTATATTCCCGGTAGGTCATATTTTTATCAGATTCCTATTGGGTCAAATTAACAAAATAGAATACTCAATGATGCGTACATCATAATATTAAATAGAAATATTATTCCACTAATTTAATTTTCAATATGTTATCTAAATTTAAAATAATATATACATCTATAATATAAATCAAATATAAAAAATATTTATAATTTAGTTCATTTTATGGAATCATGGGAGAGTACCTAGAATATGATTGATCAAATCTCAAGGATCCTAGAACTAAAACATTCCATCATTGATATATAACACTCTAGTAAAAGTATATTTCTAATACTGCTTCCATTGATGAAATATTATGATCCAACTCTTAAGAATTCTCAATAACTTTATTATACTATGTTTATTTAGGATATCTTTTATTAATAGTACCATTTCCACTCTTTTGTACTTAATATACTTAAGAATTGTTTTAAGAAAATACAACTTTATTTCTCTCTTCAGTAGGAAATCTGTGTTCTTTTAAAACAATGTTTTCTAAAAAAGTTTTCAAAATGTTTTTAAATGATATTTTAATCTCATTTTCAAAGAAATGGATTTTTAAAATGTTTTATATTTAAAAAGTGTTTTAAATGATTTAAAAAGATTTCATTATAAAATTTCAAAGGTTATTTTCAATTAAAATTATTTCAATTATTTTAAAAGCTTAATTTATAAGTTTTCAAATGTTATTTTCAAAGAAAAAGGATTTAAATGATTTTCAATTATTAATTTATAATTTTTCAAAGGTTATTTTCAAATTAAATTATTTAAATGTTTTTTAAATCTTCTTTTATAATTTTTCAAATATATTTTCAAATAAAAAGTTTTTCAAAATTTTTCATGTTTTAAAAAGAATTTTTCAAAGAATAAATGACATTTTCTTCAATAAATGTTTTAAATGATCTATTAAAAATTATCTTCCATCTAATATGATATCCTTTTTTGTTTCAAGTGACTTATTGGGGATATGTTACAAGGGTACCATTAATATTTTTTCCCTAAATGGTTTATGTTTTGATGGAATTATGTTTATGAAACCTATTTCTATTCCATGGGTTATATGCTTATGAAACCTACTTCTTTTCACAAAATATGATATGATGAAATAATTATGAAACCTATCTATTTTCTATAGTTTATGATATGATGAAATCTTTATGATACACATTTCATTTCATGGGTTATGTTATGATGAATGTTTATGATCTTGTGGAACACAAAAATATAGTTTTCATTATGAGATGGGTGGGACCTATATATCCCTACAATGCATTGGGTAAATATTTATTTATCTCATGATATAGACATGGATGGAATACGGAGTAAACCTAGTACAATAAGATAGGGTTGGAATGAGGAGTGAACTTGGTATAGTAAAGGGATTTGTCCATCATGATGATTTGGGGAGTGAACCCATTCCACTATAAGGAAAGGGTTGTGACAAGGGATGGTGGTGTGTCCCACCCAATAGGTGTATCCCCCATGAAGTTTCTTGGTAATTTTTGGTAATGATCCTTGACTTCTAGGTAATGATTTTATATGATTATGTGTATGCCACAAATTCTAAGCCTTATTTCAATGTTATTCTCTCGTGACTCATATTCTATGATTTCTTTATAATTCATGTCTTATGAACTCCCAATATTTATGTCATGATTCATGTTTATAATCTTTGATATGAAGGGCATGATTTTACGATGTTATTATCATGTTATCATACCCTTATGATTATTTCATGATTATGTATCTTCCTTGTTTACCCTTGATGAGCCTTTGAGTTCACCCTTTCTTATGTTTCCTTTCCCCAAATTATGAATAATGGTTTTAAGTAAGGTGTTCTTTTAAAGTGTACTAAAGGGGAATATATTTATTGAAGATATTTAAGATCTTTCACTAAGTTAGAAGATTATGTTTCCAAGTTTCCAAAGGCACTAAACTATTATGGTCCTTGGGTATTTAATTTTGTAATAATGTAATGATAATTCATAAAAAATGATAAAATATCCATATATGAAAATCCTGGTTCACTATAGATTCCCATGGATAGTTAGTTGAATTAAAATGGGTGTAGACTTATACTTGGTTGGATTTTTTTATGAGGAAATAAGTTATTTTAATGATCAAAGAAGAAAATAGATTTAATGAAGTGTGTCCATGGGTTTTGGTCTAAATAATATGAGGCCAGACTTGGGGAATTACTCATATACCAAGGTTATAAAAATATAGTCCAGTGTGATCCTGGACCTGAGTAAATATAAAGTCAAAGCCATGTTAAGGTAATATTTCAATTTTAGAGGCTACATCTAGGTTGTAGTGATGTTTTATAAATATAACCTTGCCCATACTGGTCACATGCTGATCAACATCCAGTGTGGAGGCCAAAATTATAAAATTAAAATTTGAAGATGAAAAGGCCCACTACTACAAACATGGCCTTTATCAGCGCTAAAAATGGCCTTTATCAACGCTAGAAAAGCGCTGATAAAGCCAGCATAGATAAAGAGGGGGTCCCCTTTATCAGTGCTCCGAAAAGCGCTGATATAGGACCCCTTTATCAGCGCTAAAAAAAGCACTGATAAAAGGGGTCTTTTATCAGCGCTCAAAAAAGCGCTGATAAAAGTACCCCTTTATCAGCGCTTTTTTTTAGCGCTGATAAAGTGGTCCTATATCACCACTTCCTTTATCAGCACTTTCGTTTTAGTGCTGATAAAAGTTAAAAATATTAAAAAAAATTAAAAAAAATTAAAAAATACTGCCAATCGGGGGGGGGGGGATTTTATAGCGCTTGAACCCCCCCCCTTTTACAGCGCTTTTCGGCCCCTATACAACACCCCACACACCCCACGCACCCCCCTCCACCCTTTAAAGGCACTTGCTCCAATATTCCCCATGCGCGCGCACCTCTGCCTCCACCAGGATTTGAACTCGAGACCTCCCCCCTGCGCGCCTAAGCCCTTACCACTACTCTATTTTGATTTGCTTTCTAATTCATGATATCTCTCTCTCTATATATATATATTTATGTATTTAGTTATATTTATTCGTATAGTAATATATATTTATATTAATATATATATATAGTTATATTATAATATATATATATATAGTTATATTATAATATATATATATAGTTATATTATAATATATATATATAGTTATATTATAATATATATATATATAGTTATATTATAATATATATAGTAATATTAATATATATATATAGTGGTATTAATATATATCTATATCTATATATATATATATATATTTAGTTATATTTATTCGTATAGTAATATATATTTATATTAATATATATATATAGTTATATTAACATATATATAGTTATATTAACATATATATAGTTATATTAACATATATTTATATAGTTATATTAATATATATATATAGTGATATTAATATATATATTTATGGTGATATTAATATATATATTTATGGTAATACTAATATATATATATATATGTAGTTATATTAATATATATATAGTTATTAGATTAATATATATATAGTTAGATTAATATATATACATAGTTAGATTAATATATATATATAGTTAGATTAATATATAGGTATATAAATATTCATATATTGGTACTTTAAATAAAATGGATATTAGTTATTATTTAGATAAAGCTAATATATTTTAAATGTAAATATGTTTAATTATTTATTTAAAAAATTTAATTTTTAGGTGCGAATATATAAAAAATATGTACATATAGTTATATATTTGATTATAAATAGTAGTTCATTATAAAAAAGGATGAAATTTCAAAGACATAATATCAATATGAATGTAATACCTTGGAATAAATTCAGTCCCTGACAAGAAAAGCCAATAATACCCCCTTAAACGAGTTTGAAAATCCACAAAATGTTAAAAAATCTGGGTACCCTGACAAAAAACTCAGTTTTGGAGGCCTTCTGGGCCTCTTTTGGCCACGAAAAACGCATGATCGGGGTTCCCCCGGGTCACAATGACGTAGAGCTCGTCGCAGGCTTCGATTTGATATGTGGTAGAGCTCAAACGGACACCCGGATCAAAAGTTATGGCCATTTGAAGTTTGAGTTGCGTTTTCAACATATTTTGGATCTTTTTTTAATTTTTTAGTCCTCAAATTGTTATTAAATGACTATTAATCCATAATTATTATCAAAATATTAATTAAAAATATTTTTTTAATTTTTTAAGAAGTCATTTCCACTAAATATCTTATATATTAAGTTGGGTGTGGAGGAGCGCATTCTATTTTGAGGGTTTATTTAGTGTCACCTATAAAGGATAGGGTCCACAGTCACATCACCATGTGAAGATCTGGGAGACAATTTTGGATATGTGACTATGATCTCATGGCTAAATTTGGTTCATAATTTTTTATTTATTGGAACTCTATAGAACTTATAAAAAGTTGGGATTTGAAATAAGAGGTGAATCAGGGGAACTTGAGTAGAATTGATTAGAGTATGCCAGAATAAAGCTTGGAAAATTTAGAGTGGTAATAAAAACTACTTGATAGAGAATATTTATTTCATCCTTCCTCACTTAATATTGCTTCATTATTTAAATGGATTCTTATTGAATGAAATTGTTGAATACTTATTTTCTGAACATGATCAGCTAAATTTTTTGTGTAGAATGAGATTACAATGTTAATTAATTTTACTTCATTTGTGCATCAATCTGCTAAATGTTACCCTCTCCTTAAACCCATAAGTAGTTCTGTTTTAAAAACTTGGAAATCAATTAACATTAATCTTGAATGATTTATTTTAAATCTATTTAACTATATGATTTTCAAACTAAAAAGTTAAAATATCCTGAGAGTAACACATAAAATTGAATTTACAACTTTTCTTTAGTGAAAAAAGATTCATCACTGTTTGATTTAGTGAGTGTTGAGGTTTAACAAACATATGATTCATTCACTCACAGGTTTTCCAGCTGACAAAACTAGTTATCCTTATTCAAGTCAATTCCATTGTGATTAATTGAAATGCATGAATGAATAAATATATATATATATATATAACTAGTCAATTGAATTCCCCTATCCAATCAATCAATTATTCTTGTGTGATCCTTAATATTATATCTCTATACTCTTGTATTTTACATTCACACTATTCTATTTCCTCTATCACCTCATTACTTCAATTTCATACTATTTTCATTATTAATTAAGTTTAATTTTTTTCTTTTTTATCACATGAGCACATACTATGAGTCCTTACCTATGGATAGACCCCTACTCACTTCACCTAATTAGGGATTTGATGATTTTCTAGTTGTCATAGAGAAACTATACATGCCTATTGATTTTATGATATTAGGCATGGAGTGTGATAAGTAAGTATCCATTATCCTAGGATGGTCCTTCCCTTCCACTAGTGGAGCTGTTATAGATGTCTCAAAAGGTAAACTGATTTTTAAACTGGGAAAACAAAAAAGAGAATTCAATAGTTTTTAAAGAACTCAAAAACCCACATAAATTAAAATATATGAAAGATATGATTTTTTAGAGTTAAATATACCTGATAATATATAATATGATGAGTTTTTAGGTTAATTTATGAGATAAATAGTATACCAAACCCTGATCAAACAAGTATGGGAATGTGGTGTTGCAAGGAATAGGAACCTGTTGATGATTATGAGGGAGATTTTTTACAATTCCTTTGTATGTTTGATTACAATATAAAACCAAATAGTTATTATTAATATAGAAAAGATTTTTATGGACACTATTGATGATAAGTAAAGAAAGTTTCTCCCATTGAGGATAACTTTTTAAAAGATTGATTTTCACTTTTTGGAGTTTTTTGAAGTGTTTGAGGATATTTTCCTTTCCCCAAATGAGGAGGAATGATTTGATAATATATAAATATTATGACACTTATATGATAATGTTACTAAGGAATTTTTTCTTAAATATGGTTTACACTTAGATAGCGGTGAACTTTCCACTTTAGACAATAGTGAGGAAAATGTAATTCTTATCTTGAAATTTGCGAACTTTCCAATTTTCACTCTTAATTTAAGAGATATATTGGATTTCTTTGCCATTAAAGGACTAATATCATGTTTATAATAAAAAAACACCCATACTGGAGATCAAAACCCTTCTAGGTCACCTGAAATACTCTTTTTTAGGTGATTTTTCTCCATTACCTATTATCATTTCATCTAGGTTTGGAATAAGTCATGAGCATAATTTTTTTTCTATTTTTAATAAATAAAAATATATTATTTTTTTGTCAATAACTAACATTAATGAGGTAATTCCATCATATTTCATGCATAAAATTCTCATGGTGTCTGACTATAAACTGAGAGTGGAGGGGAAAATAAGATTAAATCCTAACATGAAACAAGTGGTTAGGGAAGAAGTAATAAGATTACTTGATATTGGGATAATTTTACTCATTTAAGATAGCCCATGTGTTATCCCTACTAAGGTTTTCCCTACAAACATGGTGTCACTATTGTTAAAAGAGAGAAAAATTAACAAGTTCAAATTAGGACAACAAATAAGTGGAGAGTTTGTACTTATTATTAGAAACTAAATGTTTCCACTGGGAATGAGCATTTTGAAATTCCACTCTAAGATAAAATACTTGAGAGGTTGTCTATAAATGATCATTTATTATTTCTTGATGCCTATTCTAGTTATAACCAAATTTTCATAGCTTCTTAGGATCAAGAGAAGACCACTTTAACATGTCCATTTGGAAAATTTTCCTATCAGAGAATGATTTTTGGCTTGTGTGGTGATTCAAAAACTTTTTAGAGGTATATGATGTAAATTTTATCAGATGTGATTGAAAAGATAATTAAGGTTTTTATGAATGATTTATGAATTGTTAGAACTGCCTTAAAATATAAAAGTTGTTCTCGAGAGGTTTCGAGAAACAAATTTTGTTTTAAATTGAGAAATATGTCAATTAAGGGTCACAAAAGGAATTTTCTTAGGTTAAAAATATTAAAAGAGAAGGATAGAGGTAGAAAATTATAAAATATAGGTGATCTAGAATCTCCCACCTCATAAAAATGTGAAAATAAATAGAAACTTTCTAGACCATGTCATTTTTTACTAGATATTCATTAAATACTTTTCCAAAATCTACATACCTTTGTGGTCACTAATTGTCAAGGATATAGCCTTTGAGTTTGACGATACATGATTGGGGTCATTTAACCTACTTAAGGAGAAACTACAACTTCATTGATTATTAATACCACATATTGGAAACTTCCTTTTGAGGTTATGTGTGATGCTAGTGATGTGGAAGTATGTTTTGTTTTAAGGAAAAGGAAGGAGAGGAGGTTGCAGGTGCTTTAATATGATATTAAGTTGTTGGGTGATATCCAAAATAATTACACCATCAATAAAAAGGAGTTGGATACTGTTATGTTTTCCCTGGATAAATTTAGGCAATATCATAAAGAGTATAAGGTTATCATATTCATAGACAATTATCCTTTGAATTATTTAATTACTAAGAAATAATCAAAATAAAGGATTATGAGGCGGACACTTAAATTATTGGAATTGGAGTTTGAATTTGAAATCAAGGATAATAAATGATATGAGAACGTGGTTGGCGAACACCTCTCTAGGTTACCCATCACCCAATTTGATAAACCAAAATATATAAACACCTCATTCCCAAATGAGAATTTTTTTTATAGCTTCAATGAATCAATATTATTAATATGTATAAACTCATAAATTCCTAGTAGTATGTGTCATTACCAAGGTATTTTCATATAACCAAAGTAATAAGTTCATTTCTAAGTTGAAATATTATTTTTGGGATGATCCCCTGCTTTTTAGGAGATGTGTGTTTGAAGAGGAAATGGATCTAATACTTGAGATATGTAATTATTCACCATGGGGAGGAAAC
Organism: Viscum album; assembly: GCA_963277665.1. Classification (NCBI taxonomy): domain Eukaryota; kingdom Viridiplantae; phylum Streptophyta; class Magnoliopsida; order Santalales; family Viscaceae; genus Viscum; species Viscum album. The sequence continues at coordinate 1,516,086 of OY728125.1, forward strand.
CATGGGGGATAGATACCTTCCAACTCTATTCAAATATTTTGGGAGTCTAGTGGTATACAATGACAAGTTTTAGAGATTAGGAAATTTTGGAAGGAAATTGGAGCTGCACCAAAAGGGTATTTGTGTGGTTGAGATATTTGATGTGTAGGTATTGTATTTCATGGGAAATTTATCATATTTTAATGTTAATTAATACATAATTATGTCTATTTATTATATATCTAAGTGGGTTGGGGTTGTTTCTCTTCCAAAAAATCTTACATCTAGTGTTATTAAATTCATTAAGAAGAATATATTTTCCAGATTTTCAATACCAAAATAATTAATTACTTATAATGGAACTAATTTCATGAATTATAAATTCAAATATTTAATGGCTAATCCTTGGAATTCTCATATAACTGGAACAACATATCACCCACAGTCTATAGGTAAAGATTAAATTTCAAATAGAGAGTTCAAGAAAATTTTTAGAATATTCTATCTAGATCTAGGAAGGTTTGGTCAATAAAGTTGTATGAAGCTTTATGTACTTACAAGACTACTTATAAGACCCCCATATGGATGTATCCTTTTATAATTATCTTTTGAAATAAATTCCATCTACCTTTGGAGTTTCATCATAAGTATTTTTTAGAAGTGAAGGCCCTAAATTATGATTTCAAGTCTACTGGTAAAATAAGATTGTTGGAGCTGAGTGGGTTGGAGGAAATTAAAAAGAAATCCTATGAGATTGATGAAATATATAAATAAATAACAAAATTTATTCATGATTCTATCATTTATAATAAGGATTTCAAGTCTGTACAAAGGGTTTTGTTTTTTAATTCTTGTATGATGTTTTTTCTAAGTAAACTCAATACCAAGTGGTTTGGGTCATTCAATAAGACATTATTTTGAGGGGAAACCAAAGTGATGGTTTCTATCACATTTCTAGAAAAAGAAATCATCATTGAGGAATATAGAATCTATGTTTAATTGGAACTAACCCATGGTTCATTTTTTCATTTTTTTTCTTTTAATTTATACTTAATAAAATTAACTCCTACTATTGTGCTTTGATCCCTTGAAAATCAGTTTAAATTTTTCTATTTGTGATAATTTTCCTCAAGTGACAATGTTTGTGATTTTTTAAGGAGGTAGGTCAAGTAACCATAAGAGGAAAGGGGAAACCAATAGAATTTATCCTCACCCAAGAAATTTCAAGTGTTCTCAAAGTCTAAATTAAGATTAAACCAAAAGATCACTGTACAAAATTATCATAAACACAAACTTATGGTTGGATTTTCTCCCAATATTTAATTTTTATACTCTTATGCAAATCTGTGTGTCTTTGTAGGAACTCAAATGGACCGACCAAAGGACTTCACTCAGAAATTAATAGGGGATACTCTTGACTAAATTCAAAAGAATAAATCTTATACTATGAGATGATTTTTTTCATTTATTCTTGTAGATTTTAATTCCTTTATTCATGTCCTTTATATATTACTATTAATTAAGGGTGGGGTTGCCTCTTAATTTTTTTTAAAAAAAATTGATTGAATCTATTTTTCTTAAGTTTCATGTTTAACTTGATAATTTCTAAGTTGTTTAAAATCATTTTGAACCAAAATTCAAACCTAGATAACACCCTAAAAATATCTCTAGATTATAATGTTTCTTCTTGGTATATCATTGTTCATTGTTCTACTTTATGGTCTGAAATATGAATTTATGTGTCTATTTAAAAATCTAAAGCATGAAAATATTGAATTTCATTTTCATATTTGTTTTAAAAATTTGGAAAGTATACTATTATTCACCTTCTTATGAACCCTTTAAACATTCTTTGAGCTAGTAAAACGAAAAACATTTTGAAAAAAACTATATTAAATGTTTCCTCCACCTATAATTCAACATTGGGGAAAATTTTTAGTTTTAATATTGGGGGAGAGGGTCTTTAAATTTTTCTTAGTTGAGCATCAATGTTTTTTTACATAAAAACACCCTTAAATTTTTTTCCAAAACTCTAGGTCTTTTTGCTTTAAATTTCTTAAAAATAATACCCTATCTCGTTTATAATTGTATTCTAGTTTCTATGGATGAAATTATTGTATTTTCATGATTTATGAATGATATTCCCACTTTTTTTATGGAAATTTGTTTTAAGTCATAGGAAAGAGATTGTGATAGGTTAAATCATTTTGGAATTGGAATTATAACTTGAAGAAAATAAATGTTTGAACTTGAACCAAGTAACTTGGACTTTGTGATACAGAAAACCTCAGGAAGCTAAATTAAAAGATATTCATATAAGTCATTTGAAACTAGAATAAAATTGTAAATTGGGATCTCATAGTGTATATCTAATACATTAGGCACTAAATAAAGGAAAACTATAAATCCAATAATTTACTTTCACATCTTTGTCTATAAAAGAAGTACCTAATTATCATAAATGAATTCATTAAGGTGAGAAGAATACTAAGCCTAAATTAAGAAGGGTAAACTTACATATAAGAAAATAATTTGAGTTGTATCAATAATGTGTGAAGAGGATATCTGGTCTGAGGAGCCTTGGAAAGAGTTATAAAAGGATATTCTTCTTGTTATATTTTTAGTTTCACTTAAATCTTACATGTCTTCACTCCTAGAACTGAAACTTTAATTTGGATTGAAATAGGGAAATGAGTGATTTTCATATAGGTGGTATGACATTTTCAATAATGTATAAGTTTGTGCTTCCCTGATTTCTGGTGTTTGTATTTGAATCTAGGTATTCCCTATAAAAAAAATATTTGAAAACTTTACCCCGTCTCAAAATCTTGCTCGTGTAAATCAATGTTTTAACATTTAACCTTGTGAGTTTATTTGTGACATATTTTTTGTGTATAAAGTAAAATCATGGATTGTTTGAGGATAAAAAAATTCTATGTGTGGTGGAATTTGATATATCCCATTTTAAATACACTTATCCACATATTTTTGTTTTAAATAAATGGATTTCTAATTTTAAAATGTGCTGATATTGGAGAATTATTTAATATTGATAGATTTTATGCTAAAAATATAATTCTTTGATTTTATTTTTAAAAACATGTTTTTAAGAGTCTATTTGATCAATTTTTCTTGATTTTAATTTCATTTTATTTTAGAACACATTATTTGATAGTTTTTACAAATTCAATTAGAATATAGTTTTTTTTCAATTAAAAGTGTTTCAGATGTTAGAAATATTTGTGACAAGAAGTTACATGGTTTAATCATATTAATTTATTTATTGTCATTAAATATTTTTTGAAGAAAATAAATTTTATTTTTAACAATTTTTAAGATCATTTAATTCTTTTATATGAATAATTTTCATTAAATATTACATTTTTTTATAGTTGAGTGACCATGGGGATATATTGTGAGATAAATTTCATAAATTATCATAAGGGTGTTGCAGTTAGTCAACTAACCACATGTGAGAAAATTTGGAAAAGGACACAACTTTCCATTTGAAGAAAAAAATGAAGTGGTCGTATGTGTGAAAATATTTCATAGGAATGAAGTCACCCCAAGACCAACTTCCAACATACCACAAAATGAAACCCCAACTAGATACAAGAAGGTAAAATCAAAAATTACATAAAGTGACTGCATGAACAAATCCAACCTATCATACCTATCATGCCTATTATCTTCAACCTATTGTGTGAGCATAAGTAAAATGATTGCAAGAGTTATTTTTTGTTTCCTATTGATTGCGAGTTTCTATATCTACTTACTATAGAGGGTCTTCTATGTAATTGTAGTCTCCACCTACCGGATTAGTGAAATGCAAGCTATCATGCTTGAGTCTATGAGGTTAATAAATCTACCATGTGCAATAAGTAATAACCAGTCATTCCCATCCCAAGTGCAAGATGTTACAGGAAATAAATTGAATCAACCATGACTTTTGATTCAAATTACCATGAGACCAAAATAGGATGCTAAAATTGCATTACGATGGTGGATTGAGAATAAAGATTCACCCAAGCTTATTTGAATGGTAATTCTTATCGATGCTGAGATGTGTTGATCAACCAAGTCATATGTTATACGATCTTGAGTTACCAAACCGAATTGATCAAGAAACCCATGCTTGAACTTGAATTAGATTAGGATGAGTTCACTCTTGACCAATATTAAAAGATAATTTGAGTTCTACTAATTGAAGAAAATAGTGAATATCTAGAATTGATGCTAAATAATTGAAATATTTCAACTATTGTTGAGAAGTCAAGTATGATCTTGGGGAGATGACCCAAGCTTGATTTTTTGAAGATAATTCATATTTTTTTAATTGAATTTGAATAACTATATGTGATGGTTTTCTATTTGTGCATGGTTGAATCGATAGAGTTGGATGAGGTCCTCAATGTTCATGACGTTGCGATTTCAAGTTTGTAGTTGAGTGTACTCCAATTTCTTAATGAAATTCCCTATAAAGTTTCTAAAATATGGAGAAGCAACCAAGATTGTTTGAGGCTAAAAAATTCAGACCCTCACTCACCTAATACTGGTAGACTAAATTCCCAAGATCAATTGATGTGTCTGATGAATATATGCTTATGGATTCTGAGTGGTCCTTGTTGAGTTTTTCTTAAGATATATTGGTTTATTCATATTAAAATAGGGAAGTTGAGTTTATTATGGTATCAAGTCGGGCTGAGTTTGATCTTATAGTTACCAAGTTTAGTCATACTAAATTATTCATTAGTTTTGAAACCATGGGGTTGATCAAGCTAGTTCTCATCCCTAGTTTGTTGAAGTTAAATCTTCTTAAGGAAGTGCGGGAAGATTCCCATGGATAGTGAGCTAAGTTTTAAAAGGTAGATAATCCTACACAGTTATATTTTTTGATGATAAAACAAGTTATTTTGATGATCAAAGAAGACAATGGATTTAATGAATTAAGGTCCAAGGTTATAGTCATAAGAATATGAGGTCAAACTTGGGGAATTCTCCACATACTAAGAATATAGAAAGATAGTGTAGTGTGATCCTAGTTCTAAGGACATATAAATTCAAAGACAATTAAAAGTAATATTTTTCTTTCAAAGGCTACATCAAGCTTGTGTTGATGTTGTAGAAAGACAACCTCATTCACCCTAGTCATGTGCCAATTAACTTCCAATGTGGAGCCTTAAATTCTAAAATTACAATTCAAATATGGAAAGTGAGAGGTCCAAGATGTAAGATTCTGAAAATTGTTGGAAGGTCTTGAGGATATTGAGTTAATCTAATATTTGGCCCATGCTAGTTACATGGATCTAAACAAAGTTGTGTATGTATGAGTTCATTTTGTTTTGATTTATTAGCTAGTGTCACCTGTGAATAATAGGGTATATAGTGAAAGTTCCACATGGAGGACAAGGAGACAAGTTTGGAGCTATGAATGTGAGCTTGATGATGAATTTGTCACACAATTGCCTATTTATTAGAACTATTTTGAACTTGAAAAGGATATGGGGCTTGTAATAGGAGGTAAATCAAGGGAACTAGAGTAGAACTGATCAAAGTACGGTGGAACAGTTCTTGTATAATTTTAAGTGGCAATCAAAGATAATTGAAAGAGAATATTTCTTTCATACTTCTTAACTTTATCTTGTTTTATTATTTTGAATGGATTCTTATCAAATGAAATTGTTGAATACTGGTTTTACGAACATGATTGACTCAATTTTCTATAAGGAATGAGATTGTGATGGTAATTAATTTCACTTCATTTATGAATCAATATGACAAATGTTACCCTCGTCTTCAAACCTTATTTAGTTATCTTTCAAAACCTTGAGAATCAATAAAAATTTATCTCAACTAATTTCATTTCATGATGCTTAACAATATGAGTTTCAAACTGATAAGTTAAAATCTATGATAGTAACATAGTGAATTCAATATATAAGTTAGATTTAGTGAAAACTAATTCATCATTATGTGATTGAGTGACTATTGAGGTTTAATAACTATAAGATTCATTCACAAGTAGGTTGACCAGTTGAAAAAACTAATTATCCACCTTCAATTTTGTTCTAATGTGCTTAATTTAAATACATGAATGAAGGAAAAAATATATGAAATTAGACAATAAAAATCAATTATACCATAAACTAATTATTATTGTGTTCTCTGTGATTTTTATCTCTTATCAAGACCCCATCCCTCCAAAGGTACCCCTCTTGGGTTAGAAAAAGTGCCCCTTTTGGCCAGCAATGGAGGAAGGTAGATAATGACCCCGAGTCCTACCTTCAGTACACCATAGGTTGGAGACTATCACTAAGGGTATAAAAGAATCACACATGATAATAATGTCCCTTGATATATAGATTAAGATTCGGAGATTGGGTATCGACCACCAAGCAATACCATTGCATAATATAAAATAAAGGAAACTAGACCATACCATAATGCATGTACAAACAAAAAAGTGAAAAAAAACTCTAAACTCCAATCCAACTACTAAATCTATCCAAGATACCCGAACAGTAGCTTTAGATCTCGTGATATAACCAACAAACACTAGAAAAATATAGTGTTGTCAGAACTTAGGAGTACTCAGTAGGATAATCCATTTACATAGATTAACTTCGGTGTGTAATAAATATACCAGGAGAGAAACCAAATCAAAAAAATGTCAAAACTTAATAATCAAAAATCAATAATAAGGGAATATGAATAGACTAAAGGCCACAATATTAAGAATAAACAAAAGGCCTCAAACAAACCATGTCCACTATTCTATTTTCATTCCTACACCACATCCACAACCAGACCCACATTTCATAACCAAAATGAACCACAAATTCATAATCATTACCACAACACTTCCATCTCTAGGTATAGATTATAATCAAATCAACTCTAACCTATCACCCAAGGGTTCTCCCTCAAATAAGTAGCAAGATGATAGGATAACCCTCTCATAAGTGTAGGGAAATGGGTATGATTTGACAACATCAACACATCACCAACCATCATGTCATACCTACGCAACCACATTACCACAATCCCATATATCAACATCCACAACCACTGCCACAATCACCATAATCCATCACTTCCCAACCATCCATCGGTAGGGTAATGTAAACATGAAGGACATTAACCTTGTTCACTCCTTATTTTGTATACATTCTCAACCAACTCCATTCCATTATCAATGGTAGGGTATCATGAACATGTTGAGAATCAGCCTCATGCACTCCCCATACCATGCACAACCCCCGCTATGAACTACCACATCCTCCCCTAATCATCACCATTAGTGAACTTTTTCCTTTTGTACATAAGAACCTATGCATATATATATCAAACTCAATCCATTATAAACCATAATAATATGTAACCACTATGATCCATTATAACCGTCATAAGATTTGTAACCATAGTGATCAATTATAGCCCATGAAAAATCCATTGTAGCTTTCCATATTCCAAACTACTTGTAAAATTTCCAGCCACAGCATAAGAAAATTAATAATTGAAACATCACATCCAATATTCATAGAAAAAATAGGATTCCACACATGAAACAAGTTCCCACAACTATTTAATTCTATTTCCCCATCAATTACTAGTTTTTAGCCATGTTCAGTTTGTCGTTTATTCATTTATCCATTCTCAACCATTTATCATTCCATATCTCATTTCAAATTTAAATATTCAATTTTTTTATATTTATTAAAACCATAAACATTCATTACTTTTCATTAACCATTCAAACACTACCCACTTCTTTTTTTTGGTTTCTCATTTACAATTTCCTTTTCCATTTCACAAAATAGTTTTTATCCATTTTCGGGGAAGTTATAATAAACACCAATACTACCACACACCCTTTTCAAATCAAATAAATCGATAATAAAGTCAAAATAGTTCTAATAAATTTAGCAACATGGTTCATATTTTATGTCTTAGATTTTTCCATTCTTATTTATCTCTTCAAGTGATTATCCATTTGGGGGTTACAAGGTCCATAGAAAACACATCATTAAACATCAAAAAATCATCATGGAAGTAATTACAAAATTAAACATGAATTAAAACTTCCCAATAATGGAAATAACATGGGAAACATATGAAATGCACACAACGCCCCACTTTCCCCCATTCAATTTCTCTTCTCACCTAGTTCATTTCTCATCATAATTTTCTTACTATCTTTATGGTGGGATTTAATCCCCCTCGTGTTCCCCATAAACTATAAACACACATTATCCAACATCATCCAAAATAAAAGTAAACAAGATCATAGGAAGGGATGAATCACAATGAGACCATTCAAGAATAATTATTATAGAATATATAATGATAAGTCTCGAGATCCCCTACCTAGAAAATAAGGATCTTTCACACTACACCCAAAGGATAAAGGACAAAGAGGATACTACACAAAGGTCTGTAAGTAGGGAAATCCTTTGAAGATTTGCAGATGACTTCACAAAACTCAAACATCAAATTTTTGGTTCACTAATACTCAATAGAAACAAAAGAGACTCATTATAGTGGAATAAACTAATTCTTTAGACTTACATATATCCCTCCACAAATATATAATAAACTATATAAAACTTATATATTTTATTTACCATTTAATTCTCCCAATGGTTTTTGGTTTGTAAATTAATTGTATATCAATTAAAATCTTCCATAAGGAGTTATAAATTATGAAATTAGTGAAGGAAATTAGAACCAAAATTTTAGGATTTTAAAATCATTGAGAAATGAGTTCACATGGTTTTCAGATCGAAATAAGGAACAAAATCAAAGAACTGGGTAAAAAACAGATTCCCATACACAACTTAGGGGGTCTGTGTAAGGGTATCTTGATTTAACTTTATACAGCACCTTGGAAAGGATCACATAAGGGTAACTCCAGATTACCCTTATATAAGCTTTAAAAATTATCCCTTACCCTTATGCAGAATTGGTGGTCTATGTAAGGGTTACCTTTTGTACCCTTACACAACAATATGGAAAGGGATAATGTAAGGGTATATTGATGTTACCCTTACACACACTTTAAAAAACTTAGCTGACCCTCACACAACTCACCCTCACACGGGTTGACCCTTAAGCAGCTCACCCTCACACGGATTGACCCTTATGCAACTCACCCTCATGTGAGCCAATACCCTTATACATTTTTTAAGGAAATTTATATAGCTCATTGATATATGGGATTACCCTTATGAAGGTTAATTCTACCCTTAAGTAGAATATAGAGAGTGAATTTACCCTTATGCAGTGGAAGGGGTTCCCTTATATAGCCTATGAAAACTTATCTTACCTTTACGTAAAATTTGAAAAAAAAAGATTACCTTTACAATAGACATTAAACCCCCCCCCCCATTAACCTTATGAAAATACAAATTCATGTGTAAGGGTAAATATTTTATTGAAAACATTTCATTTTTAATTAAACTAACTTATAAATAATTAACAAAAGGTTTTATCATTACTTTCAAAATTCTAAAACACTTTAAAAAATTATAGAATCATTTTAAAACTTCCAAATTAATTTTCAAATATACTTTTAACAATTTGAAATTACTCCCATAATTATAAATCCATTTTAACATTCCTTAATAAATTAAAATCATTTAAAAAAACTTCTAAATTTCACAAAACTAGTCTCAAACCACTAGACATATCAAAATGAAAAATAAAGTCTCATTAATATTCAATAATTTTACATCAGATACCTCTAAAAAAATTTCATCCTCAAGAGTAAAAAAATTCTCAAAAATTAAAAGGTAAAAATCCTATCAATTATCCCTCAAGATACCTATTTAGAATATCATTACAACTAGAACGTGATTTTCACCAGAACACACTCTTGAAAGATAAATTTAAAATAGAACTAACCTATTTCAAATGAACACAACAATATCTATACCATGATCCATACAATAAAACATCACCTGGGAAACCCTCATGAAAGTGGAAGATGCCTCTCAAATAAGATGCCAAGGTGGCATCATCCTCCTAACTCACGATCAAATCTTCACAATTACTTATCCCATGTTAACCTAATTTTTAAATATATCCACACCTTGATAAGCAATTTATGTTACCTGATTAAAAAAACATTTCATTTTGTTTTAAAAAGGGATTATTTGGAATTTTGTCTAAAAACATTTACACTTCTTTCTTTATTTATCTCTCCCTTTTTTATCAAAATGATCAACACAATTTCCAAAAACAATTCAAAAAATGTAGCACAATGTTTCAGTGAAATAAGTATGAATCAAAAAAAGACATATCTACTTTAGAAACTTCCCACCAGATATTGGGCAGTATGTTGGACCTTGAGATAGTCATACTGACGGTACCCCATGGTATCACACTAGAAACAGATCAAATTTTCAAATGTAGGACACCTCAAACTACTCAAAACCAAAGCACCAATCTACACCCTATCCTTATAATAACACCTCTATCTATTCCCCCATGAACCCTAAACCACAAAACTCAAAGAATTCAACTGCACTTACTCAACCACTTAAGAGAAATATTCACCAGAACCTTCATTTATAGACACCCCTTTCTCTATAATCTCTGTGTGGACTCTGACTTCTTCCTAAGATGATAGCTTGAAGGTTATGACATATCATTGAATCCTTGACCTCAAATAAAATTCAAAATAGTGTTTCCATCTTCTCTACTCAAGTAAAAAACATGGGAACTGACTAATCAGGTCTATAAAGTGGACCCCAAGTTTCATACACTTACATCCCCTATGGAATCTCATAAAGCTCCATCAAATGATCACACAACCACACTCTAGAAAGGAAAATTTTCCTGAATAGATCTAGAAATTCCCCCCCAATACATCTCTCATGAAACATTTCACTTCATATCTCACAACCTCTAAGACGCCTTCCAAAAAATGTTAATGTGTAGAGAAACTTAGAATTTATTCGAGATATTCACCAACCCAAAATAAACCAAAACCTCTTCCAACCAATACTAAAAATCATGGTTGGAGGGTCCACCAATGAACTTCAGCACTTCCCATCCCTATAATTTCAATAATTCCTTATCCTAGGACCTATTTTCCTCTTTATCACATTCTGAACCTCAATGGTTTTTTGACAACATAGCTTTAAACAAGGAGGCAACAAGATTATCCCAAACCATACAAGTATTATAACCAAAAAACAAGAGACATCAGCACATAGTAAAAATCACATGAATCCAATATAACTCCCCCATAAAACAACCCACATAACCACACCACCATCCATTATCAGTAATTGTATTGAACCATCCCACAACAACCATTATCCATCTCCCTTCCAAATAACTATCCACACCACCATTTCAACCTCCAAAAATCCTCATGCCAATATGAACCAAAAAACCACAAAACACTGTAGAGACATAGTTTTTTCCTTTTAAGAATTTGTAATATTTATACATACATTTCGAGAGCTAGGTGCTGAGACGGTGTCCAATTCTGAGTCCCAGTGTGCCTAAAATTAATTTTATAAAAATATTAAAGATGTTTATACTATGTGTATGGGTGAAGCATGATATATCTTAAATGGTAGCTTGGGTCAGAAATATAAGGTCATAGTTGAGTCCAGAACATGGTGTTTACCCTAGGCGTGGCATAATTTTTTTCGGTGCAAGACTTCTGTGAGAAAAGTCACAGAGGGGAAAAATTGTAAATAAAATAATTAAACATAATTATTTTATCTCAAACACCAAATAAAATAACTTTTGATAGGAGACTCAGATTAGAAATATGAAACTATCGTTGGGTTTGTAATGGGGGTATTTTACCCAAACCCGACATAAAATGAGAATGGTGTTGGAGATTTAGTTTCTGCGACCATCGGCGGGGGTATCAGTGTTTTTCTATAAATAAAAACATAAGAGTTTTAGATTAGGGTTGGCTATATAATCCTTCGTTCAACCAAACTCCCTATATCCCTTCATTCTTTGATGAACTAAGAACAAACTTCAATGGAACTCTGATAGATCACAACGGAAGTGAGGAAAATGCGTCATCAATGATGAACAGATTGAATCGATGTAGTATTTTTTCATTTTTTGTGTTACGATTGAAGTTTTTCTTGTAAATCCATTCTTGGTCATTTGTTTCATTGTTTCCTTTATCAATTTTTATGGCCTCACTAACACAACCATTGATTCGTGTTCAAATCCTATAATTTATCTTGAATCCATCCATTATTCACGGATATTTTTCATCCACTTTTAGACACATCAATCCACTATCGAATCATCGAGCGGAGGATGGCACTGTGAAGCTCTTGTTGTGAAGATTATCAATCTGGATTCATATTCGTGATCAGTTAAATGAAGGAGGTTTGGTGGTCCATGGAAGGGACCACCAGAGTGTCGGCGTTGGTGGTGGCTTTCAGTGGCGATGACATCACTGCTGTGGCTGTTGGTTCAAGCGGGATGACCCTGTGTTGTGGGAGGAGGCTGTCGAACGACACATTCAGATGGAGAGGTGAGGTCGGTGGGGCAGTCATGAGGTGGCCAACATGGTAGGGTCACGAGTTGAGGCAGCTGGAAGCTATAAGTAGTTGGCAAGTAGAGGTCATGGCCAGGCGGAGGAGCTGAGGTGGCAGGCAGAGTAGCCAAGGCAGACGGTGGGATCGAGGAGGCAACAGGGCACCGGGAACCGCGGGGCGACCGCATTGACAAGGAGAAGGAGATGAGGTCGGCAGGGATGAGGTATTAGCATGCCACTAGGCTAAGTTGGTAGGTTAGGCCAGAGCCACGGTCTAACATGACGGGCCGGACTAGGCGGGGCTGACCGGCCAGAACTGGCCGGACTGGTTTTGTCAGGCCCAGGCAGCTTCAAACACCCGTTTCTCCTAATCCAGGTGCCTGTTTGTCGCGCCATCTACGACCACAAATTCCTATTATTGATATGGACCTTTTTAGTCCAATTTTTAAACTTTAATTCTTGTATTTGTGTATTGGTAGCATGAAGTGACTAAGTTTAATAATAATAATATAATTATTATTATTTGGGGTTTCTTGTATGGGACATAGTGCCTACATGCGATGTTTGATTGACATACCGTTAATGGAATCACAACCCTAGAATTTAGGTAGACATTGTAAGATCAATTTTGGGTGCTTCAATTGAAATCAACATGTGGGCCCCATGAAGCCTGATTAGGGCGTGTTGTCATGAAATGCGGCTTTTTCACCAGGTGTACATTTTGGGCAAATGAATAGTAGATCCTGTGTGCTTTTCTGTGAGGACCGCAATGATGCGATCTATATAATTTGTTTCAAGATTGGTGCATGGGCCCAAAAATATATCATTCGAGCATAATGCGGCGACATACAACCTTTTCATCGGATTTCTGGTCGTGGTGAATGAATAGTCAATCTTGTTCTTTTTTTCACAAGGATCACAACAGTGTAACCCGTTTGGATGTGTGGAGCCTTGTTCATGATCTCGTTAATTTTGGAAACATAAAAGGAGCATTAGTTTAAGATCCTTCTTCTATGTATTAAGGGAAACCACAACTTAGGTCAGTATTGACACTTGTGAGAGTGGAAAAGATGAATGAAGAGATACAGTCATATATTCTGGGGCCGTTGGAGGAGGTGTGTCAGTGAAATTACATTTTTGTCCCTCTGAATCAATTATGAGTGTCACGGTCTCATCGGCCTTTTGACTAGATGTTCCATGTACTCTGGGAGTACATTGTCATGTCTAGGTGTACTTTTTCACAGTTTAGTACCCGAGTATGGTTAGGTACATGGACTGGTGAAGAGGTGGGGTCACACGATGAGTGGGCCCCATAAACACCATGTACCACTTTATAAATCTTCTTCTCTTTGTATCTATTTCCTCTAGACTCATATTTTTTCCCAAGAGTAGCCTATCCTGAGTGTTTTTATATATAGAACGTGATGGTTCCCTCCATAGTGTCTTTTGAGATATGATACAAGATGTTCAAGGTGCAAAGCCAGCCTGGGATGACACATGATGACTGCAGTGGCATTCCTCGATGCTTTCTAATAGGTACCATCCATCATTGTGGCTAGTCTAGTTCCTTGATTCTTTATGAGATGTATCATCCAATAAGGATGACTAGTATAGTTCCACAATTCTTTCTAAGCAGTACCATCCAGTAGGGATGGCCAGTGTAGTTCCTCAATGCTTTTTGAGAGGTACCATCCAATAGGGAAGGACAAAGCAGTTCAAGGCTTACTATCTAGCTGGGATGGACAGTGGGTTCCCTAATGGCAGTTCCGAGTACCCTCCAGTATACTACCCTTCAACAGGGCTGGGTAGTGGGTCCTGTCAACAAATCTTATCAGACAGTACCCTCCAGCGGATTACCCTTCGGAAGGGCTGGGCAGTGCGTCCCCATCAACTTATGGGTGATGATCCCCCCTAACATACTATGGTGCAGATACCTGATGAACAGAGTGGAACCCTCCATCCAGGTTGTTCATGGGTCCTCGACCTTGAGACATGACTACTAGACTATGTGGCATAGTGACGAGATGTGCTTTCACGTACCTTTAGACTCTCGAGGAAGAGGGGCTCTTTACCCACCAAGATGTGTCCATGTAATGCCACCTGAAACTGTGAGGGAGAGAAAATTACACCCAAAGTGGATAGTATCAAGGTGTTTTCATTATACCCCTTTGACTTTCATGTTCATGGAAGAGGTGTTGAATGCTAGGCATTGTTGTTGGTTACTCTTTGAATTATTGGTGACACTTTTCCTGGGATGAGTTGTGAGATGGAGATCCCCTTACTCTCTCATTTGAGCTTCTTTTACTGAGTATATATATATATATATACATATATCCTATTTCAGTACCCACTCATTGGGTTTTGGTTACTCTTCTTTTAGGAGAGGTGAAGATGTGTGTGGTACGCCATGTGCTTTATAGGTTTAGATTCTCATGGTTCGACGAGTCTACTCTCATACTATAGGTAGCGAAGTCTTGATGAGAATTTCATCTTCTCACTATTTCTAGCTCCTTTTGTTCGGATGAGCTTACTTCACTCTCTTATTGGGTTGATCTTCACTATTTTAATGTACATTGTCATATTTACAGCTTTCCTCCTCAGTGTATCTCTTAAAACCCCCTTCTTCTTTTTGGGGAATCCTAATTATTATTTATATACTCACCCCCGCATGGGATTTGCCCGCGCACATTTCATTCCTTATGCAGACCATGAATAAGTTGATCGTGAATTTAGAGAATTTTAGGGATATGGGTGATTGGAACGCGTATAGTGGTCGTATCTTGAGATCCAGGGGCAGGGACCTCTTAGATATTTTACTTTTTTAGTTATTTCTAGGTTGTGGCACCTTTTTTGGTTGGGTGTGTATTTTACCCCTTTTCCCCTTTCAATTTACTTTACTATAATTTTATTGTTTAGCGGTTCATGCATGGTTGGTTTATTTGTAGTATTGTTGCATCTTTTGTTCCTTTCCCTATGAAATTTTTCATTTAGTTGGTTTTTTGTGTGTGTATAGGTTCTTAGGAAAAGGCCTCCCTAAGTGTTTTGTTCCTTTGGAATTAGTCGCCACCCCCTATCCTATTGAGGTGGGCTTGGGGTAATTGTGTCTAGATCCTAGCATGGGTCGGGTCATGAAAAAGTAGTATCATAGAAAGTTCATTCTTTTAGATGTTGTTCAGATGTTTCCCCTTAATAGTATTGGTTAGTTTTAGGGAAACAATGTCTAAGTGTCTTGAGAGTGGATCTTAGGCCAGGGATTCCAATGATGGTACGGGTGGCTAACCTATTCACTCACAAGGACCTTGATTACATGTTTGTCGACTCGGAACCCTAAGAAACTTATTGTAAGGAACAATGGTACATACATAATATAGTATTGATTCTTTGACTATCCTTCTTGAGTCATATACCCATTGTTGTTGATATGAATATATTTTATAATTTGACTGTGGTACACCTTGATGGATTCAAGATGCCTCTGTGATGACAGCTAGCCAGGATACCAGCTCAGATTCATGACAACGACCCTATGAGTGATGAGGCATCAGTTTAAGATCAATCATGCAATCCCGTTTCTCCAGGTGGGCAGGTAGAAGCACCTACGCCTGTTGAGAATAAAACAACCCTAATAGTGTAGGATTAGGACATGCGTAGGCTGAGCACACTTTGCGAGTTCCAGCAACATAGACCGTTGAGGTTTTGCGGTGAGCTAGACCATCAAGCAGTGAAGATTTGGCTAAAGTTGGTGGTCCATCTCTCTAGGATTGTTCAGATATCGATAGATCTGATGGTGTCTTTGGCAGCCAGTCGTTTTCATGAAGCAGATGGTTATTGGTGGAGCTTGGTTAATTAGATACTCCATGAGTTTTCACTCTCATGGGATGACTTCCAGCAGTTGTTTCATGAAGATTACTACCCCTCCTTCTTTTGCACCAGTCAAATTCAAGAGCTACTACAATTTTAGCAGGGAGGGATGAAAGTTGATGAGTATGAAACTAAGTTCATAGATCTTACACTCTACACTCTAAACATGATCCATGACGGCTACTTTTGAAAACAGAAGTTTGAGTAGGGACTCTATGAAGAGATCCATGCTATTATAGTACCCTTATGCATCCCCACCTATGATGCGGTGCTGGAGCAGGCACTGGTGACACATATATTTCCATCAGAGGGATTTCATATAGTTGGTTGTGGTAGTGGGAGAAACAAAGATGAGACGTCTTCCATAACTAAAAGGCATCAAATGACAAGATCTCGACACAGGAGGCCTCCCCATAATTGGTCTTGGGTGCATAGTCATATGCGGCTAAGTTAGTGTAGAGTGTGGGAAAAACCTGGGGAGGTCCGATGTTATTCTTGTAATGGGCGAGGTCACATGGCATGAGACTACCTGACTTGGCATGCTGAGCATCTCAGGAAGATGGTAGATGAACCGATGTGGCAGAGGCAACACCATGATCGAGGATTTCCCAGGCGGGGATTAGATGGTCTCCATGGAGGGGGTCCTAGAAGAGGAGCAGAAGAAGCTTCGGGTGGGGAATGACGCTATGAGGAATTTTCAACACCACCAGTTGGCCCAAGTTAGGCTCCGAGAGCTGGAGGCTATGGCCGCAGACAACCATATGCTTTAGATGTCTATGATCCTACAGTGTACAAGATTATAATAGGTATGCTCTATGTCACTTCTACTTCTTGTAGTATAAATTGTTAGGAACTATGTGTGGTACTATTTTCTCCATATTTATTGATTGATGTGTTTCTAGGGTGATGTGGGGAATCAGTGTAACCCTATGTAGGTGTTTTTTGGTGTAGATTTGAATGATCGGGGAAGATGGGTCCTTCTCCCATCAAGACACATTTTTGTGACATGAGAAAAATTGTGAGGGCGAGTCAGTTCCGCCCAAATTGGATTGTATCGAGGTTAGGTGGAAAATTCCCTTTGAATTGTGCATTAATGGTAGGTTTGTGCAGTGGAGTGTCGAAGTAGGCCCTGACATTGTGAGTGAATTTTTTATACTTGACCTCATTTTTTTGGAATTCCACTAGTGGGTGCAGAGGAGTGTCTGGTTTGGGGTTACTCTCCTTCCAAAAGAGGTGAAGGCATGTGGGGTATTCCATGTGATTTCTGTGTTTATCCTCTTGTGGTTGGATGAGTTTACTCACACGCCCTATTCGTTCATACCTTTTCTTGCTCAACGTCAACCTTGATACAAAAATTGTTAAGTACAAGTCAAGATGATGGGGACCCCATGAACAGTACTACGTGACTCACTACCTGGTGTAGCCAGTGGTTGTATTCTATTTGAGAATGTGGAGACACTAACTTCTGGGAAAACACGTCGTTGTTTGCATAGACCACCTGAGTCTTAAGTACGTCTTCACCCAGAGAGACTTGAACCTAATTTAGCGATGTTGGTTGAACTTCCTGCAGAACTATGACTTCGAGATAGTCTATACTTCTGGAAAGGGGAATGTTGTATCAAATTCCCTTAATAAGAATTCCCAAGCTTTCCTAGTGTGAGAAGTTTCAGAATAGGTATATTCCCTACAAGTAACACTAGTGGAGCAGAAGGGTACAATCTTTCCTCATTCAATGGTGTTAAATCCTTTGCTTCTAGAGCAAGTAAGAGAGTCTCAGTTGTGATGAATATAATGTGAAATATTGTGAGACCAAATATCCTCAGGTAATTAAATAGATGGATATTATGAAGGAGGTAATCATGAGACCTTTTTCTAGTTCGGAACAATGATTCCAGTCATGATGTGGGATGTAGAGGTTCGGCTGAGGAGGAAAACTGTCCCCTGAGTTTCATCGGGCCTTTCGAGATCATGCATAGGGTTGATGATATTTCCTACCACCTTTCCCTACCTCCAATATCTATAGTGGGCACACAACATCTCCCACGTGTTGTAGCTAAGGAGATACATGCATGACCCTATGCACGTCATCGACTATGTCGAACTAGACCTTAAATTTGGAGCCACCTTTTCAGAGAACCCAATGTCTATTGAGGATCATCCCTTTGGTTCACATGTTGTGGTAGTACAGAAGCGTTTGGGAGTCCCTGGGAGAATAAGTTCCAAGTACAGGCTCAGTATCTCACGTTTTTTCCCTAATTTTTCTTTTTAGGGATGAAAAAATTGAGGTAGGTAATTATATAGAGATCTGGTTTTTTCCTATTAAGACTTTGGAATATTTCAACATATATTTTCAGAGCTAGGTGATGAGATGATGAGCAATTATGAGGCCCAATGTGCCCGTAATTAATTTTATAAAAATATTAAGTATTCGTATACTATGCACATGAAGGAAATGAGATATATCTTAAATGATATCTTGGATAAGAAATCTGAGGCCATAATTGAGTCCAGAATTTGGTGTTTATCCTAGGCGGGGCATAACTTTTGTTGGTGCAGGACTTTTGTGAGAAAATTCACCGAGGGGAAAATTGTAAATAAAATAATGAAACCTAATTATTTTATCTCGAATGCTGAATCAAATAAAATTTTATCATATAAACATATTGGAAATCTAATACTTCCATTGGGTTCATAATGGGGTGTTTTACCTAAACACGACATAAAATGAGAGGGCACGGGAGGTTTGGTTTTTGCGTCTGTTGGCTGGTGTCTTAGTGTTTTTATATAAATACAAACTTAGGAGTTTTGGATTAGGGTTGGCTCCCTAATCCTCCCTTAAACGAAAATCCCTCTCTATCTTAGTTCTTTAATGAATCAATAATGAACTTCAACCAAACTCTGACGGATCACAATGGAAGCAAGGTGAATGTGTCGTCAACGATGAGCAGATCGAATCGAGGTAGGATTTCATCCACTTTAGTTTTACTATTGAAGTTTTTCTTGAAAATTCATTCTTGGTCATTTGTTTCGTTGTTTCCTTTATCAATCATCTATTTCTGCACTAACACATCCATCGATCCTTGTTTGAATCCTATAATTGATTCAAAATTCGTTCGTTCTTCGTAGATATTCATTTTCCACTTTTGGATTCATCAATCCACCGTTAGATCATTGAGCAGAGGCAAGAATTGCGAAGCTATCATTGTGAGGATCTATAATCTTGTTTTGGATTCACAAATGGGAATATAAATGAGGTCTAGTGGTCCATAGAAGTGACCATAAGTTTTCTGGCACTAGCAGTGGCCGACGGCGGCACCATGGTGGCCACGGGTTCAGGCGGTGGCGGTCGTGTACCGCAGGAGGAGGCCACCGAGCGGTGTAGTTGGCTGGAGAGGTGAGGTCGGTGGGGTGGTTGGGAGGTGAATGGGGTGGCAGGGTTGTGAGAGGAGGCAGTTTTAGACGGTCAGTGAGCAGAGATCATGGCCAGGTGGAAGAGCCGAGGCAACAGGCAAAGTAGCCGAGGAAGACAATGAAACTGAGGTGGTGACAGGGTGTTGGGAACCGCAGGGTGGCCGCTTTAATGAGGTGGAGGATCTGGGATTGGTGGGTCCAAGGTGGAAGTAGGTTGTTGGGTTGCGGACCAGCCAGAGCGGGCCAACCTAGGTGGGGCGTACCGATTTGGTCGGGTTGAGGCAGCTTCAAACGCCCTTTTCTCCTAATCCGGGCATTTATTTGACGCGTTGTATGCGGTCATGCATTACTCTTATTGAGATGGGCCTTTTTAGGCTAGTTTGAGAATTTTAAGTCTTGTATTAATGGCTTGGTATCACAAATCACCTAAGTTTAATAATAATAATAATAATATAATTATTATTATTTGGGGTTTCTTGTATCAGACATAGCGCCTACATGCGACGTCCGATTGATGCACCATCAGCGGCATCGTGACCCTAGAATTTTGGAATAATTTTCAAGATCAATTTCATGTGTTTAAATTGAAATCAATACATGGTACATAGGAATCCCGGCTAGGGCATGTTGCGGTGAAATGAATCTTTTTCACCAGGTGTCTATTTTGGATGAATGAATAGTTGAACCCGTGTGTTTTTTCGTGAGAATCACAATGACTCAATCCATATAATTCTTTTTGGGATAGAGGTATGGGATCCACAATATTTAATTTGAGAATAATGAGAAAACATAAAACTTTTTCATTTGATGTCTGATCGGGGCGAATGAATTGTCAATCTTGTGTGTTTTTCACAAGGATCACAAAAGTGTGATCCATTTGGATGTGAAGAGCCATGTTCGTGATCTCATTAATTATGGAAACCTAAAAGGAATATCAATGGAATATCCTTATGATGTGTTTAAAGGGAACCCATAGCTTAAGTCAGCATCAACTCTTATGAGAGTGGAGAAGATGTATGAAGAGATGCGGTCAAATGTTCTGGGGCCGTTGGAGGAGGCGTGTCAATTAAATTATGTTTTTGGCCCTTCGGATCAATGAAGAGTGTTGTACACTCGTCGTCATTTTGACTATATGTTTCATGTACTCTTTGAGTACAATATCACACCTAGGGGTACTTTTCACAGTTTAGGACCCGAGTATGGTTAGGTACACGACCAAGAGATAAGGCGGGATCACACGACGGGTGGGCCCTATAACAACCCTTCTCTTTATTTCACACTTAAACATATTTTGTTACATAAAACCTTAACTTGATACAACATATAATATCGAGGCGTATAATGTATTTGGGTCTTAGTAACATTATATAACAACTTAAAACATGAAATACACATCTTTATTGAAAACCTTTTTTACATGACCACACACATTCTTTCGTACTTAGCATTGCATGGGATAACCTGAGGACATGCATAAGAAAAGGATGATATATAAATCCCAGTAGGGGAGTAACTAAGGTTTAACATGAAGAATAGAGTACATGTTAGGAAATAGGCAGATCAATGGATCATAAGAGAAATATGAACATAAAGGCATGATATAGCATGATTATCATAACATGGAAATGTGGAAACAACATTTAACATGATATTAGCATGAGACAAGGATCATTGCACATGGAGAATGAGTAAACACTCATTTCACTTGAATTATCATGAGTAAACCCTCATTTCACTTGAATTATCATGATACTAATCTTTACCCAATTCATTGGATCACTATCAGGGTGCACCCTTCTAAATCATTTCATTTCATGCATAAGTGTGTCACATGGATCATACAACATGGAATCATTCAACATCATCATTTATTACATAATAAAGGAATGTGGAATACATACATGAAACTCTATAATCAATAATTAAAATGTGAATACAGTTTAATACCCTTGATATAGAAATGGGAATGGTATTCACTACACAATGACTTTAGCTTGTAAAATCACAGTGCAATTTCTGCAGCATAACAGCATGACATAAGAATTCATAAAAATGTTCGATGAGAGATAAAGGGGTATATCATCATATATACATTAAATTTACAGTAATGGGGTCATATAAATAAATTTCTCAACATATATAAAGGAATTTAGGTTCATAATGTAAAATAATTTTTTGATTGTAAATGAGGAGAGAGAAATCCCTTATGGAATTCCGACATGGTAACGAGTGTACATGGGAGGAATTAGTGAGAGATAAAGTGGTCTATCATCATTCAAAAATAAGTAGGGAATTATGGGGGAGGTGAAAGATCATACCCCAATATTTTTAATTTAAAAGATAAGGGTATAGAAACATAAAGAAACTTGGACAAAAACGAGAGAGGAAGAAATCCATTACTTGGAAGTGTGATCCCAAAGACTTGGGAGAGGCTTAAGAGAGGCTTCATGGGATATTGGGACACATTGGGAGGATAATAGAGAGAGGAGGGAAGATTTGGGAAGTGATCCAAGGGTTTTTAGTGAACAGAAGTGGGAGATTGGGTGGGTTTATATAAGAAAAGAGAGGGAATTCTTTATTATTTAGGTTTTGGACACCACACATTAAACTAATAAAAACCAAAAACCAACCCATGGTTTTTGCCCATGGTTTTTTCCAAAGGGTAGTGAAAAACATTATTTTATAAGAAAAATGGCCTAAATTCTTAAAATATTAGTCTTTCTTATGTGGAGGTGAGTCACACTCTCAAGGAAAACATTTTAAAATGTTAAAATATTTTATAAGCCTTGGAGGGTCCACTAAAGATTTGTAAAATAAATAAATAAAAATCTAAAATCACATTATTTTAATGGTAAACAATATATTGGACGAACATACCATTTATTGTATTTTACTACATCACTATTGGGTCATTATGATGTCATAAAACACATTATATAATTAAATGGTATTTAATTTTTATCCAAAAAATTGATTATCTCAGAAAATTATGAAAAATTAACCATTGGATAATTTTAAAATTATGATTCCAAGAATAATATTCATTTTATATAAATAATTTTCTAAATATGTGAATTTTTACTTTTAAAATAAAAACTGACATTTATCGAAAATTAACGGGTTTTGACAAAAACAACTTTCAAACCTTAATAAAAATTACAAGTGTATTCCTAAAACTTATACGATCATTTATATTTAATAAAATTATTTAGTAATAATATTTCATTAAAATATTATTTAATTAAAAAATTCATTAATTCATCAAAATATATTTCTTAATTGAATATTAACAAAAAATACTATTTTTGCTTTAAAAACTATTTACAAAGTAAAAATAATAAAATGAGTTTATATTCTCTATAAACAATAGTGTACATAATCATACTTCTAGGGTATTATTACATAAATCCTTATAACATCCACATAAGACCAAAGGGTAAGGTTCGCGATGACGACAGACACTTGGGGAGGCTCAGATAACATTGCTCGGGTGGTAATCTCTATCAACTTCCACTTCACCTGTAGGTGGTTCTGTTCAAGCTTAATGTGTTAAAGCTCTTCTTGGGATTGGTCAAGAGTGAATCCCAATGACGTTACCTCCTTTATGAGATACAACAAATGGGATTCATATGGAGCAATTCTACTGGATGAGGTCATCGTTTCATTTGTCTGAGTAAGTTGGATTTGTTAAAGCCCTATATTTATAATAATCATGTGATCACTATTCAATGGCTATATTAGCAATGATCACAATTCTTAATGGTATTTTAAAATCTAAAAAAATAAAACCAAGGAATTACATATATTATATAACCATCTTACATAATAATACATTTAATTAGATCAAGAGATATTTTCATTAATAAAATTTTAGGTCGTTACAATCTTCCCCCATTAAGAAATTTTACCCTAAAAATTTCCATTTCCCACACTAAAAAAGGTGCGGGTAACTCTTATTCATCACTTCCTATAGTTCCTACATTTCTTATTCAAACTTTTAGTTTCTCCACAACACTTTTATGAGGGGAATTTTCTTATTTCGTAAAACTTTTTCCCTATGGTCTAAGATCTTTACCAGCTTCTCTTCATAGAAGAGGTCATTCTCCAATGGTACCACCTATGGATTGAGTGCATGTGATGGGTTAGGTATGTACTTCCTTAAGAGTCATACAAGGAATACATCATGTACTTGATAAAGGTTACGTGGGAGTGCTAGTTGATAGGTCACTGCTCCAATGAGATCAAGGATCTCAAAAGGGCCGATGTACCTTGGACTAAGCTTTCCCTTCTTCCCAAATGTCATAACTCTCTTCCATGGTGATATGAAGAGGAATATCATGTCTCCAACATCAAACTATAGGTCTTGTCGATGATTTTCATCGTAGATCTTTTGTCAACTCTGAGTAGATTTAATGTGTTGTTGGATGGTCTTAACCTTCTCCACCATTTATTCGACCATTTTCAGATATAGGAGTTTTCGCTCCTCAACTTCTTCCTAACATGTCGGTGTTCTTCACCTCTTCCCATAAAGAGCTTCATAAGGATCCATTTGGATTCTTGAGTGGAAACTATTATTGTAAGAGAACTCAACTAGAGGAATTTGTTGATCTCATCCTCCTTGGAAGTCCATTGAGCATTATCTCAACATGTCCTCAAGTGTTTTGATAGTTCACTCAGATTGGACATCAGTTTGAGGATGATAATCCATACTGAAGTTCAGATCAGTATTCAAAGAATGTTTAAGACTCTTCCAGAACTTAGAGGTGAATCTTGGATCTTGATCGAATATAATAGATAGTGGTACTTCATGCAGGCTTACCACTTCTTTAATGTATGTTTGTTCCAGTTGATCTAATGAGAAATCCTCTCGAATTGCAATAAAGTGAGGAGTCTTTGTAAGATGATCCACAATGACCCTAATATTATTGTTCCCTTTGGATATATTTGGAAGTCCGATGACAAAGTCCATGGTGATGTTCTCCCATTTCCATGTTGGTATGGGTAATGGTTGCATCATTCCCTTAGACTTATGCCTCTCATACTTCACTTACTGACATACCAAGCACTTTGATGTATAATCAGTGATCTCATTCTTCATGTTATCCCACCAATAATTCTCTTGGAGATCTCGATACATCTTTGTGTTTACTGGGTGAATCGATAATTTTGAACTATGTGCATCATCCACAATTTCTTTATTCAACTCTAGACATTATGAAACACATAGTATTTTCCCAAATCTCACAATTCCTTCTTCATTAACATTAAACTCTAAGGATTTACCTTTTCTAATAGTTTCCACTTTCTTCTGAATTCACACATCATCCTTTTGATCATCCTTTAACCATTCCAAAAGAGATGGTTGAGCAATTTTTTGTGAAAGGATTGATGATTTTCCCTTCTTTATGATTCTCAAGTCCATATTCATCAAATCTAAGAATATTGGATCCTTTTCAATTCTAATCAATGATAAAATCATTGGGCCCTTTTTACTTAGAGAACCTGCCACCTTGTTCGCTTTCCTAGGGTGGTAATAGATTGAGTAGTCATAGTCTTTGATCAGTTCTAACCACCTTCATTGGCACATGTTCAACTCTTTCTGTGTGAATATATACTTGATGATTTTGTGGTCCGTATATATTTCACAATTCTCCCCAAAGAGGTAATGTCACCAAATTTTAAAAGTGAAGATTACTACATCCAACTCTAGATCATGTGTTGGATAGTTTTTCTCATGAAATTTCAATTTCCTTGAAGCATAGGCAATGACTTTTTCCTTTTTCATCAACACACAGTTCAGGCCCTTCTTCGAAGCATCACTAAATACCACAAAAAGTTATCCACTTGTGGTTAGTGTGAGAAAGGATGTAGTGATAAGCCTCTTTTTCAACTCCTTTAATATCTATTTGCATTCATCACTCCAATCAAAATTTACTTCCTTCTGAGTTATCTTGGTAAGAGGGTTGTAAAATCGTGAGAAATTTCTCAAAAATCGGTGATAATATCTAGCTAACCCTATAAAGCTACAGATATTCATCACCGATGTTTTCCTAATCTATCCCTCAATTGTAGATTTATTGTAGGTATCCACAGATATCCCATTGCTTGTGATAATATGACCCAAGAATGAGACCTCCTTCAACCAGAACTCACACTTTCTATACTTTGAAAAGAGATTCTCCTTTCTCAAGTTCTCTAGTACAATGCTTAGATACTCCTCATGCTCCTCCTTGGTTTTTGAGTATATTAGAATATCATCTATAAAGACAACCAACAATTTATAGAGGTATTCTATAAAGACTTGATTCATCAAGTACATAAATATTTCTAGAGAATTAGTGAGTTCTAAAGGCATTAATATGAACTCATAGTGCCCATACCATGTACAAAAAGCAGTCTTGGGGATATCCTCCTTCTTCACCCTTGGTAATATCCCAACCACAAATCCACCTTGGATAAGTATTGTGCTCCACATAGCTGATTGAACAATTCATCAATTTGTGGCAGGGGATACTTGTTCTTCATCATGATTTTGTTGAGATCATGATAATAAATGCAAAGGTGCATTAACCTATCCTTATTCTTGATGAAGAGGATTGGTGCACCCCATAGTGAAGCACTTGGGCATATAAACCCTTTATCCAGATTCTCCTGTAGTTGCTTCTTCAGCTTCTCAACCTACACAACATCCATTCTACATGGAGTCTTGGATATTGGAAATTCCCCAGGTATAAGATCAATTGATAATTCAACATCTCTTCTAGAAGGAAGACCAGACAATTCCTCATGAAACACTTCAGAGAATTCCCTCACAATAGGCATGTCTTCAAAGATGGTTGCTTCCTTAGACTCAATAATCTAAGAAAGATATGCATTCTTATAGGTTAGTAATATCCACACTTGAGATGATGGTGATAAGGAAGATTCATCCTCCTCCTTTCACTTGTATAGAATCGGAGGTCGATTCACCATATGGAGAGTGATTTCCCTCTCACAGAAATTTACGTTGGCTCTATATAGGGAAATCTAATCCATGACAAGAATTTCATCAAATTCCACCAGAGTATGTATGAAGAGGTTCTCTGGGAAGTTAAATCCACAAATTATGACAAGGGAGTAGTTATATTCATGGGATGCAATGAATTCCCCATTTTTCATTCTCACCGACATCTTTACTTCCAGGTTTTTTGGTGGTGTTGGGATTTTTATACTAAACTTTTGGGATATAAAATAATGCATAGAACCAGAATCAAAAAGTATGTTTGCTATTTTTGAATGAATAACTAGAGTACCTTTCACCACTTCGTTGTTGGGGTTCACTTCGGTGGTAGTGATAGAAAAATCTCACCTTTGCAGCCTTGGAGGTTATTGATTGCCTCCGAAAACCCTTAGATTAGAATATCGGTTTGCAAAGTTCCCTAGTTCTTTACAGTTGATGCAATGAACAATACACTGAGGGTCGAACAAAGTGTTTATCTCCTCTATCACAGCCAAGGGTTTTTATTTTTCATAGTAAATGGTCATGTTCCCTTCTCTTCCACACTTAAATCATTTCCTCGTATCCTTCCGGCAATTTCCAAGGTGCTTTCCGCACCTTTGGCAAGTGGGGTGATGGATTTTCTTAACACCATTACATTTAAATATTGGACCACCAGAATTAAATTCCACCTTACATTTCTTATCCCTATGATACTCCTGAGATTTTCTTATCTCTATTTTGACCTTGAGGGTATATCGGACAATTTACTCATATCTCTCTAAGTCATGGATCGTTAGAGATTTCCATAGGATAGGTTTTAGCCCACAAAAGAAGTGGTCAACCTTCCATTCAGGGGTAGTGACAAATCCGGAGGCATATCGTGCAAGACTTGTGAATTTTTACTCATATTCTCCGATGGATTCGTCATCTTTTTTATTGAGAGCAAGGAAGTCTCTTTTCATCTTAAGTCGGAGGGTGCAAGGAAAATATTTATCGAAAAACATTTTCTAGAAACCCTTCCATTACAATGCCTCAATATCCTCCTCAGGCTTCATATTTTTTATCAATTCCCGCCATTGATCAGCTTCACCCTCCATACGATAAGCATCCAGAAGAACCTTCTCTTGTTCGGAACATTGAAGGATGGAGAAGATCTTTTCAATGGAGTTGATCCATTGTTTGGCAATTGATGGATTGGATGATCTATTAAAAGTAGGAGGCCTTTATCTCATAAAGCTCTTGATTGTGACTTTTTCTTTCTTGGGGGGGGGGGGGGTTGAACGTTCTTCTTGACCCATGTTTCTATTAAAAACTCGAGTTAACTGAGAGAGTATAGTGAAAAAATTTGCGATTCCCACTCCTATAGGATTGGACATCTCATTAGAATATTCATCACATTGATCTTCGCATCAGTTGTTAGCCTAAGTCCTCCTATTACCATCCACTGGCTAGAATAAAAGGAAAGTTAGTGGTAACACATAAAGGGTAATCCAAATAAAAAATGGATGACTTATAAATTAATTTTATTTCCTTAACTAATTAATTTATAGGCTTCAATATATGTTATCCATGATCTACTTCCCAACATATATTCTTAGGGGTATTTTTTTATTCCCTTAACAATAGTCCATACTAAGCTTGTGAATTTACCAAATCATATCCCCCGAGAGTGTCATAACCAAGATTGTAACAAGGCTTGTTGTTGTGCACCATTTCCCATTTGAGTCTAGCTCAAAGCGGTGTTTTTGGGTTTTACCCCTAGATATATATGCGCCAGATCCGCCTCTATCTGCTTATATCTAGACAGGGATGTATTTTCTTGATAAACCATTTACTCATTACTCACCAAAATTTAGGGATGTTTTTTATTATACTTAGTCTTATCCCTAAGTATTTCACTAGGGTTTTCTAATCCTAATCCCAAAAATAACTAAACCTATCCTTTGATACCAACTATAACAACCCTGCTCTTTATTTAACATTTAAACATATTTTATTTCATAAAACCTTTACTTGATACAACATAAAATATTGAGAGTTATAGTGTATTTGGGGCTTAGGAAAATTACATAACAACATAAAACATGAAATACACATCTTTATTGAAAACTTTTTTTACATGACCACACACATTCTTTCGTACTTAGCATTGCATGGGATAACCTGAGGACATGCATAAGAAAAAGGTGAGATATGAAGCCCAGTAAGGGATTAACCAAGGAATAAGATAAATAATATAGTACATGTTAAGCAATCGGCATATCAATGGAGCATAAGAGAAACATGAACCTAAAGAAATGATATAGCATGATTATCATAACATGGAAATGTGGAAACAATAGTTAACATGATATTAGAATGATCCAAGGCTCATTGCACATGAAGCATGAGTAAAACCTCATTTCACATTAATTATAATGATAAAACCCTCATTACACTAAACGTATCATGATACTAATATTTACCAAATGCATTGGATCGCTATCAGGGTGCACCCTTCTAAATCATTTCATTTCATATATAAGTGTGCCACATGGATCATTCAACATGGAATCATTCAACATCATTATTTATTTCATGATAAAGGAATATAGAATATAGTCATGAAACTACATAATCAATAAATAAATGTGAATAAAGGTGAATACCCTTGATAGATAAATGAGCATGGTATTCAATACACAATGACTTTGGCTTGTAAAATCGTAGTGCAATTTTGGCAGCATAATGGCGTGACAAAAGAATTCATAAAAATGGTTGATGAGAGAAAAAGGGGTATATCGTCATATGTACATGAAATGGACAGTAAGGGGGTCATACAGATAAATGTATCAATTTATATAAATGAATTTATGTGTATAATGTAAAATAATTTCTTAATTGTAAATGAGAAGAGAGAAATCCCTTATGGAATTTTGGCATGGTAACAGGTGTACATAGGAGGCATTAATGAGAGAGAGAGGGGTATATCATCATTAAAAAATAAGGACGGAATTATGGGGGAGGTGATAAATAATACCCCAACATTTTTAATTGAAAATACAATGGTATATCAACATAAAAAAACTTTGACAAAAATGAGAGAGGAAGAAATCCCTTACTTGGAAGTGTGATTCCAAAGGATTGAGAGAGGATTGAGAGATGATTCTTGGGAGATTTGAGAGACTTAGGAGGATACTAGAGATATTAGGGAAGATTAGGGACGTTATTCAAGGGTTTTTAGTGAATATCAGTGTGATCTTAGGTGGGTTTATATAAGAAAAGAGAGGGAATTCTTTATTATTTAGGTTTTGGACACCTCACATTAAACTAATCAAAACCACAAATAAGCCCATGGTTTTGCCCATGGTTTTTTCCAAAGGGGAGTGGAAAACATTATTTTATAATTCTGATGGCCTAGATTATTAAAATATTAGGCTTTCTTATGTGGAGGTGATTCACACTCTCAAGGAAAACATTTTTAAAGGTTAAAATATTTTATAAGCCTTGGAGGGTCCACTAAAAATTTGTAAAATAAATCAAACAAACCTAAAATAACATTATTTTAATGTTAAACCATATAATGGACGAAAATATCAATTATATTATTTTATTATATCACAATTGGGTCATTATGATGTCATAAAACACATTATATAATTAAACGGTATTTAATTTTTAACCAAAAATTCCACTGTCTCAGAAAATTATGAAAAATTCACCATTGGATAATTTCGAAATTCTGATTCAAAAAATAATATTCATTTTATCTAAATAATTTTATAAATATATGAATTTTTAATTTTAAAATAAAAACTTACATTTATCGAAAATTCATAGGTTTTGACAAAAACAGCTTTCAAACCTTAATAAAAATTACAATTGTATTCATAAAAATTATAAGATCATTTATATTTAATAAAATTAATTTATTAATAATATTTCATTAAAATATTATTTAATTAAAAAATCCATTAATTCGTCAAAATAGATTTCTTAATTGAATATTAACTAAAAATACTATTTTTTCTTTAAAAACAATTTACAAAGTAACAATAATAAAATGAATGTATATTATCTATACAAAAATAATGTACATAATCATAGTGCTAGGTCCTTGTTACATAACCCCTTATAACACCCGCATAAGACCGAAGGGTAAGGTGTTTGATGGTGACCGACTCTTAGGGA
Source organism: Viscum album (assembly GCA_963277665.1). Taxonomy (NCBI): domain Eukaryota; kingdom Viridiplantae; phylum Streptophyta; class Magnoliopsida; order Santalales; family Viscaceae; genus Viscum; species Viscum album. Next base: position 1,547,009 of record OY728125.1, read on the forward strand.
GGATCAGATAACATCGCTCAGGTGGTAATCTCTATCAACTTTCACTTATCACATAGACGGTTCTATTCAAGCTTAATGTGTTGAAGATCAACTTGGGCTTGGTCAAGAGCGAAGCCCAATGATGCTACCTCCTTTCAGAACTCTGAAAAATGGGCTTCATATGGAGCAATTTTATTGAATGAGGCCACCGCTTCCTTTGTCTGAGTAAATTGGATTTGTTAAAGCCCTATATTTATACTAATCATGTGATCACTATTCAACGACTATATTAGAAATGGTCACAATTCTTAACGGTATTTTAAAATACAAAAACATAAAACCAAGAATTGCATATGTTATATAACCATATTACATAATAAAACATTTAATTATATCAAGAGTAATTTTCATTAATAAAATTTTGGGTCGTTATAGGCCTCATATGCACCTTGTACCATTTTAAAAATCTTCTACTCTTCATATCTCCTTCCTTTCAACTCAGATTTTGGACCACAAGTAACTTATCATGAGTATTTTTATGTGTAGAACGTGATGGTTCCCTCTATAGTGACTTTCAAGCTACAATAATAGATGTTCCGAGTGTGAAATCTATCTGGGGCAACACCTGATGACTGTAGTGACGTTTCTTGATGCTTTTTGAGAGGTACCATCTAGAAGAGGTGTCCAGTGTAGTTCTTCAATGCTTTCTGAGAGGTACCATCCTACAGAGATGGATAGTATAGTTCCCCAATGATTTCTGAGAGGTACCATCCAGAAGGTATGTCCAATGTATTTCTTCGATTATTTTTGAAAGGTACCATCAAGTAGGTATGACTAGAGCAATTCTAGTCTTACCCTCCAACTGTGTTGGGAAGTGGGTTCCCCAACGACAGTTTCAGGTATTCTATAGCATACTACCCTTTAGTGGGCCTTGATAGTGGGTCCCTTTGATGATTCTTTTTAGGAATTCCCCTCTAACATATTACCCTTTAGTGGGGCTAGGCAGTGGGTCTCTGTTGACTTTCGGGTGAAGATCCCCTCTGACATACTAGGGCGCAAATTCCTGATGACTAGAGTGGAACCCTCAAACCAGGCTAGGAATGGGTCATCAACCTTGTGACGTAACTACTTGACTATGTTTCTAAGTGAAAATATGTTCTTTGACTTATATTTGGACTCTTGATAAAGAAGGACACTTTCCCCACCGAGACGTGTCCATGTAACATGACCTAAAACCGTGAGGGTGAGATAGTGCCAACCAAAGTGGATAGTATCAAGGTGTAGTGATTGTGACCCTTTTACTTTCATGTTCAGAGAATATGTGTGGGATGCTAGGCATCATTGGTGGTTACTCTTTGAACTATTGGTTACTCTTTTCCTGGGATGAGCTGTGATATGGAGATCCCCTTACTCTCTCATTTGGGATTCTTTGACTGGGTATATATATCCTATTTCAGTACCCACTCCTTGGGTTTTGGTTACTCTCCTTCTAGGAGAGATGAAGACACATGGGGTATTCCACGTGCTTTCCATGTCTAGATTCTCATGGTTAGACGAGTCTACTCTCCTACTATAGGTAGCGAAGACTCGAAGAGAAGTTCATCTTCTCACCATTTCTATCTCCTTGTGTTTGGATGAGCTTACTTCACTCTCTTATTAGGTTGAGATACACTCTTCTTTTTGTACCTTTTCATGTTTATTGATTTCATCTTCATTGTATTTCTTATGAATCCCCTTATCCTTTTCAATGCATCCTACTAAGTATTTATATACTCACCCTTGTATGGCCTTTTGTCGCACGTGTCATACATTATGCAGATGACAGACAGGTTGATCGTGACTTTAGTAGAGATTATGGATATGAGTTTTTTGATTGTGTATGGTGGTCAAACATCGGGATCCAGGATAGGGGATCTCTCAGTTGTTTTATTTAAATTAGTGTTTCATCTTTTGTTCCTTTCCCTCTGCACTATTGTATTGATTTGGTTGTGTGTGTGTACAGGTTCTTAGGAAAAGTCCTCCCTGAGTTTATTTTTCCTTCGGAACTAGTCTCCACCCCCTGGCCTATGGAGGTATGCTTGGGGTAGTTTCATCTCGATCTCGACATGGGTAGGGTCATGAAAAACACCTCATCATCCCAAAAAAATATCCAAAACATCTTTTCTACAGGAAAAAAAATTGAGGGTACCCACTCACTGTATCCAGATATTATCGACTTTGGGTGGCACTAACACACCCATGTGGTTTTAAAACATGTCATAAATAATGTTTCCCAATGGATAAGTGGTTTACCACTCTTCATATTCTTGAATCCATAACATACATTACCAATATAATCTTGATCACAACAACACCAAATATAAGGATATATCAATTAATCACATCTTTATAACAATTTAGGTGTGGCTAGAAAATTCATGTTGAACAAATTTCAAGATTCTCTAAAAACCATTTCTATTACTGACTTTAGGTGGTTATGATTTTATGAAATGTAGGTGATTCTATCAATAAAAACATAACACTAAACATAATCATAGAAAGGGTTCATGTTCACAATAGCAAGAAAGATCATCACCTCAAAATTTACATGATTTCCAAGTTAATAAATATGAAGGATTCATGGAATAAGCTTCATTATGGGACATCCTCTTATTAAAAAACCTTTAACTTCTTATTTGAAAATTTTTAACAAACTTCTAAGAAAGGAATATAAATACTTCAAAGAAAATAATCAATAAATAGGGTAATCACAAATAATACTCAATATTTTCCAAGTCATTTTATATGAACTACCATGCATTTCATTTTAATAGTTCTAACACATGGAAAAGTTAAAGAAAAAAACGTATATATTTTATACAATAGATGATGTGCGATAATTTAATCTAAACATTCAATTTTAAGGGGGAAATTCTTCAGAAAAACAAAAACTATTCATACTTAATTTCATGCATCATGTTTTCCATACTAAAATTAAACATTTCATAGAAACTTTTTCATATAGGTGAAATTATTTAAGATGAAAAAAATAGATAATTCTCTCAGGATCATCAAAATAAAACATTATTTCAAAATATAATATTTAAAATTCACTTATTTCATCTCTATATATCATGCTTAACATGCTTAAACCAAAAATGCATTAAATAATTAATTACTCAGAAAACATGCTTTCCCACCATAATAAAGAAAACAGGATTCCTCCTCTATACTTAAACACAACATAATAAAAAAACAACAAAGTTTCATATTCCAAATACAATATATTAAGTTTGGAACATGTTCAATAATTTCATGCTTTCATGTTTATAACAATCCCAAAACAAATTCAACTTTTAGGTATTCTTTCAATGCTATGCTTAATGAATTGCTTCTCTAATTTTCAACACATAATAATATCATGGTAATAATTACTTAACATTCAAGGAATAACTATTTAAGTATAATAAATTTCATCAATATGTGAAGAATAAGTTTTATTAGTCGAAATAGTTTCAAGTATTAACAGGTTATGAAAAAGTATGCTTATTTTCTAAAACTTTAAAACAAAAAAATTAGAAAGTAAAAAATTTAATGACATTCACAATTCAGTGTTAAATAGTATAAATAATCTAGTATAACAAATATTTTAACCATGCTTGAAAAAATGATACATATTATTAATTTGGAAAACATTCAAATTGTTAGTGGTTTTCACTGAGTATGCGTATCAATTTTCCAAATTTTAAAAATAAAAGAAACCAAATTTTAAACCTTTCTATGAATTTATATCACTAGAACATGACACATAATTGAATTAATATTGTAAAACTATATTCACAAAAAATATAAGGGGAAATTCATTCATGTTAAGTTCTCAAATTTAAACAGAATATCAATAAACATGTTAGTCATTTCTAAGGATTATAGAATTTATATTAATAAAACCATGATTCACAATCAATCCCTATTACATGCCCATAATACATCATAAATTAAAATCAACAAATGGAATAGAAACTTTCAAGGAATTTAGAGTACTCCTATGAATGGTTTCAAAATAATTCATTTTATCATGCTGGTATGAAATTCACACAAGATGACATATTTTATAAGGGTTATCAAAATTCAGAAACTGTGGGTAATTAAATAAATTAAAAATATTTGGATAAAAACTCTAATAATTACCAAAAACAATCCAACATGTCAGACACTTTAGCATTGAAAAAAATTTCAAGGAAAATATATTATAACAAGCATGGGGAAAACACATTGAATTTCTAACAATGTGTTCAATTAAATAGTATATTCAGATTAATTATCATTAAAAAGTATAATTTTCCCTTGTATGGTTATGAAATCAATTTTGTTGCAATAGAAGGTCACTAAAAACTAAAACATAGAGGAAAAACATAGAATCACATATAGTATTTAGAATTCAAACATTAATGTAGCTCATGATCATGATGCATGTACCACCCTACAATTTCTACCCTACAATGGTTTCAATTTTACCTAAACATTTCATTAGGTTGGAAAGGTCCTTAAATCGGATCATAAGTGTCCCTAAATATATGTGTCATATCTAGTCTCCTTAGTCTTCATCACATGTTATGATTGAGTTCCATCACTGCCCTATAAAACGCATGCAACCCCATATGTGACTAACTCTAATTTCCACCATATCTCTCAACAAAAACCTATAATACCACTCTATTAAGACCCCATGCCTCTAATGGTACCCCTATTTGGTCAGCAAAGGTACCCCTCTTGGTAAAAAATGGAGGAAAGGAAATAATGACCCCTGAGTCCCGCCTTCAGTAGGCCTCGGGTTAGCGATTAGCACTGAGAGTACAAAAACATCACACATGGAAGGCATTACCCAAAATAGATATAATAGGATCAGAAGATAGGTTATCAACCACCAAGAAACTTCAATGGACATTATAAAATAAAAGAAACAAGACCATCTGATAATGCATGTGCAAAGACAAAAATACAAAAAAGGAAACTCTAAACTCCAAGCCAAATTCCAACTCTATCCAAGATGTCTGAACAACAACTTCATCTCTAGAAATGTATCCAGAAAACACTAGAAAAATATGACATGTTAAGAACTTGGGAGTACTCATTAGGATTATACCTCTAAACAGATCAATATATATGTGCAATAAATATACAAGAATAATCAGGATATAAACCAAATAATAAAATTGTCAAAACATAATCATTAGCAATCAATAAGGAGGGCATATGAATACACCAAAGGCCATAATATTAAGAATAAACAAGAGGCATTAAAAAACCATATCCACCATTTTTTCCATTCCTATGCTACATCCACAACCAAGCCCACCTTTCATAACCAAACCAAACCAATAATCCATAATAAACACCATAATGCTTCCTCCTTCGGGTCCAGATTATACTCATCTTAGCTCCAGCCTATCACCCAGGGGTTCTCCCTCAAATAGGCAGAGATCTAGTAGGATCACCCTCTTGTAAGTGAATGGAATTGATTCTGAGTTAACACCTGCAACATATCAGCAACCATAATTCCATACCTCCGGAATTGTATCACCACAACCCCACATATACACATTCACAACCACTGCCATGATCATCATAATTCCATAACTTACCAACTATCCATCATTAGGGAAATGTAAACAAAAATAAAATCAACCTTTTAAACTCCTATTATATACACTTCCCACCAACTTCACTCCATTATCAATAGTATGGTATCATGAATATGTATAGTATCCACCTTGTGCCCTCCCCTACCATGCATGACCCCCACTACAAATTTCCACATCCTCCCATCATCATCACCATTAGTGAACTTTTGAATTATGTACATCATAGTCTGTTCATATATATAACAATATTGAGCCATTGGATTCCATAATAATATATAACTATTGTGATCCATTATATCCCTCAGAATATTTGTAACCACGGTGATCCATTATAACCTATCAAAATTCCACCGCAACTTTCCTTCTTCTACACCACCTCTAGAATTTCCAGCCATAACATAAGGCATAAATAATAGAAACATCACATCTAATATCCATAAAAAATAGTATTCCATATAATAAACAAGTTCCCACAACCATTTCATTCTATTTTTTCATCCATTAATAGTTTCCAACCATGTTTGGTTTATAATTTATTCAATTATCTATACCTAATTGTTCATTATTACATGTCTCATTCCAGATTCACATATTCATCATTCATAAAATTTCTATAACCATTAATTAATTTTCTTTAATTATTAATCCACAACCCACTTACCTTTTTTTGTTTTCTCATTCATAATTCCCATTGTCATTTCACGAACCAGTTTTTAGCCAATTTTAGGGAAGTTACAATAAATATCAATGCCACCACACCACCTTTTCACATCAAAATAACAAAAAATAAAAACTAAAATAAGTATAAAAAACTCAACAGCATAGTTCATATTTTATATCCTATAGTTTCACATTCTTATTTCCCTCTTTATGTGATTATCCATTTTGGGGGTTCCAAGGTCCATTGACAGTGGAAAACACATCATTAAACATCAATAAATCATCATGGAAGTAATTATAACATTAAACATGAATTAAAGGGGGTCAATAGTGGTAATAACATGGGAAACATAAGACACAAACACAATACCCCTCTTTCCCACATTCAATTTATCTTCCTATTTGGTTCATTTCTCATCATTAATTTCTTACTGTCTTTATGGTGTTATTAAAATCCTTACCTTGTTCCCTATAAACTATAAACACACATCAACAAAAATCATCCAAAACAAAATTATACAACAACACAACAAGGGATTAATCATAAAAATACCATTCAAGAAAAATTATTATAGAATATGGAATGATAAGTCTCGAGATCCCTTAATTAGAAAACAAGGTTCTTTCACGCTACACCCAAAGTATAGAGGAGAGAGAGGATATTTCATGTTGGTATGTAAGTAGGAGAAGCCTCATATGATTTGAAAAAGACTTTGCAAAACTTAAATGTTAATGTTTTGGTTCACCAGAACTCGATAGAAACAAGAGAGACTCATTTAAGGGGGAGAAACTAATTTTTAAGATTTACATATATCCCTCAGTGAATACCTCATAAAATCTATCAAAATTCCATATTTTATTTACCATTTAATTCTCCCAATGTTTTTTGGTTTGGAAATTAGTTGTAGAATGATTAAAATATTCCATAATTATTTATAATTTATAAAACAAGTTAAATTAATTAAAACCATGATTTTAGGATAATAAAATCATTGAAATGTAAATTCATGCAACTTCTTGATCAAAGGGAGGAAGATAATAAAAAAACTAGGTAAAAATTGATACTCATGTGCAACTAAGGGGGTTTATGTAAGGGTTCATTTCTTTAACCTTATATAGCACCTTGGAAAGGCTCGCATAAGGCTGACTCCAACTTACCCTTATGTAATCTATGAAAATACCCCTTACCCTTATGAATAGTATGTGGTATGTGAAAGTGTACATTTTTATACCCTTACATATTGATATGGAAAGGGCTCATGTAAGGATAGAATGAGCTGACCCTTATGAATGATTTGAAAAAATTTGGCTAACACTCATGAAACTCACCCTCATGTAGTCTGAACCTAACACAACTCAACCTCAAACGGTCTGACCCTTGTAAAACTCACCCTCACATGATCTGGTACCATTACTCAAGCTAGGAAGAATGTTTATGCAGTACATGGATATAGATATTACCCATAATTGGGTTAATTTTACCCTTATGTATTTTATGGAGAGTTCCTTTACCCCTATTTAGTGTGTGGGGGTGCCCTTACACAGCCTATAAAAACATACCTTAACTTTACACAACACTTGGAAAAATAAGATTACCATTACACAAGGCATTAAAAACCCCCATTACACTTATGAAACTCCAAATTCATGCATAAGGGTAAATATTTTATTAAAAATATTTATTTATTTTTATTGAACTAGCTTATAAATAATTAATAAAATGGTTTATCATTACTTTCAAAATTCTAAAACACTTACAAAAAATATAAAATCATTGTAAAACTTCCAAATTAATTTATAAATAAAATTTTTACACTTTTAAATTGCTACCATAATTTTAAAACCATTTCAAAACTCCTTTATAAATTATAAAGTCATTTAAATTTAAATTATAAATTTTACAAAATTGATCCCAAACCATCAGATTTCCTAAAATGATAAATCAAGGATTGAAAATATTTCAAACTTTTACATATCTTAGCTCTTATCTCTAGAATTCACATCATTCCATTTTCCAAAATCACTTCATTATTACCATTTCCTATTATTTTCATTATTAATTGAGTTTTATTTATATATATTTTCTCACATAAGAACATACTATGAGTCATTCCTTATGGATTGACACCTATTCACTAATTTACTAGTTTTAAATAGGGTTTATAAATAATTAATTTGAATTGGGCTTATTCAACGACCTAAGAACACTGGTCATATACATAATGACCTAGGATTTTCATACATATATATGAAATCATTTTTTATGAATATTTATTACACTACATAAATAAATTCCCAAGAACCATAATATTTTAGTGCCTTTGGAAACTTGGAAACATAAACACTGGTTCATAAGTGATCCATGTCATCTCCAACTATATTATTCATAACTTAGTATCCTTGTTAAACATACCATACATAAGACATATCTTCATAACCCATGGAAAGGAAACATAAGAAAGGATGATATCATATTCTTAGTAAGGATAAACAAGGGAGATACATAAGCATAACATGAACATAAGGATATGAGAACACAATAAAAAAAATTGAAAATCACACCATGCATACCAAAGATCGTAATTATGAGTCGTGTCATAAATATTTTTAGTTCATAAGATATGATTCATTTGGGGATCAAATAACATGAGCCATAAGATCATTTGACATGAACTTTATGGAATACAAATAACCATAGAAAATCATTTCCATATTATTAAAGGATCACTTCCAAGACCATCATATCAAAAAATTCCTTTACTAAAATGTGTTCACTTTTCATTCCATCCCTGTATTACTGGATTGGGTTCACTTCCCGTTCTATCCCTATATTACTAAACCGATTTTAATCCCCATTCCTCTCATATCTATCTCATGATATATAAATATTTACCCAATGAATTTAAGGGAGATATAGGTATTGTCTATCACATAATGAAAACCATATTTATGTGTTCTATAAGATCATAAAAATTCATCATATTGTAACCCATGGAATGAAATGGGTATCAAAAAAACTCATAATGTAATAACTTGCGGAAAAGATAAAGGTTTCATAATCATTTCATCATAGCATAACCTATGAAAATAATTAGGTTTCATAAGAATTTCCTTATAGTATAACCCATGGAATATAAATAGGTTTCATAAACATCATGCCATCAAAACATAAAAAAATAAGAGAAAAAAATGAATGGTATCATTGTATAAGATACCCAGTAAAGAATAGATAAAACCAATAGATGTCATGATATATGTAAAATAATTTTTAATGTTCATTTAAAATTTTTCTTGAGGAAAATATCCTTTCTGCTTTTGAAAAATTATTTTTAAAACATAAATCATTATGAAAACCTTTTACTTTTGAAAAAAACTTTGAAAATTTATAAAGGAAGCTTTAAAAATCATTTAAAACAATTTTTAAAATATAAAATAGTTTCAAAATACTTTTCATTAAAAATAAGCATAAAATTTAATTTAAAATCATTTTATTAAACATTGTTTTGGAATAAAACATATTTTCAACCGAAGAGAGAAATAAAGTCGTATTTTCTTAAAAACATTTTTCTTAATTATCTTAAGTACCAAAGATTGTATAAAATGGTACCATTACTTGAAGATACCATGAATATCCAGAGTAAAATAAAATTCATGATAATTATTGAGAGGTATATCATGATATTTTAATATTGGAGACTTAATCATATATAATCACGATGAATGATGAGATTGTAACATAAAATCTATACCACTTTGGTGACATTGAACAAGTATACCCATGAAGTAATAACATAAAAAGAAACTTAAAATGTCATGAGGATGAATAAATTCATGATATTACATGTCAAAGTGGATTTATATACACCACATGAAAGAATATAGGTGCACAACATAATGTATGTCTCAAAGATGGAAAATTGAGAGAAAATCCCTTACTGAATTGGTAACTTTTGAACCGCAAACCCCATGAAAGAGATATCCTAAAATGAATATGTAAATAAAAATAATTTTAATTATAATCATCATAAAATATATTCATGGAAAGTATATACACCACATATAATAAATAGATGGTGAATATAGCATGTGTCTCACAAAGGTAAAAAGTGAGATGGAAATCTCATACCATATATATTGACTTTCGTCATACTCATTTGAACCTCCTGTATAATAAATATAATTTCATTATAAATCTATTAAATAAAAATATTTATATATATTATACCATATATTATTTTATTATGACCTTTTATTACCTATATGTTAACAATTCCATGTTAAAGGTACGTTTGGGGTAATAACTAATTTGTTTTTCATAAATGTTTTTATTTGTAATATTTTTTATTATATTGATTTAATCATGATTTAATAATATATCTAATTATATAAATGATATAAATATAATATATATTCAATATATTTGTATTTATAAATTTTTTTAAAAATATATAAATAGGAAATGGAATACATTGTTCATTGAGACAGTGAGTCTTATGTATGCATGAACATTGTTTCCATTTTCTTGTCGAATTGAATGAAAGAAAATTATATGATATATTATCATTAAAGAATAATTATTATGTCATATATATTACATATTCTTATTAAAATCATCCTTAATCCATTCCATGTAAATTTTCAATGAATCACATTGCTTCACGAGGTGGTAGACCGCCGTACACACGAACGACGTTATCGTATTCCCAAAGAAAGGAAAGCATGAAGGTATGTGTGATATAAAAATTCAAGAATAATAATAACATAATATATATATCATATATAAACAATAAAACTATCATTACAACCATCCTTGATAGGTGGTAATGGAAAAATGAACGACATTGGTTTGCATGGCGGTAGTCCTCCGTACCCACGAATGATGATTTTGTAACCCATTTGATGGAAGTGGAGATAATTATAGGTCATACCCTTATCATAAAAAATCTAAATATATTTAATATAATTATTTTATTATATAATTATGATATAAAAACAACTAAATGGGTTTGAGGAAGAAATAAAACAATAACATTCATTGATGATCGTTACCTCTTCTTCGGGTATCCTCCTTAGGTCTGCACTAAAATCCTTCCTATGATGGAATTGTACCCAAACTAAGGATTTCAGGATGAGTTTAGGGAAATTGGGAAGTTATTTTGGTAGTTATTTTATGAACAAAATGGGTTTTAAGTTTTTAATAAGGTAGGATATGAGGTGGCATTTTATAAGTGGTGGAGAGGGCACACTTGGCATTTTTTAAAAGAGTTGAGTGCTCCCACATTTTTCACATGGAACAAGGATCCAAAATGGATAAAATTAAAAAATTACACGTGATAAGGTAAAAATATGGCCATAAAATATTTTTTTAAAAGTTTATAGGTAACTTTTTCTCTTATATTTTTATTTTAACCCTCAGTAAACCCATTTTTATGTTAACCATAGTAATTAATTTTTACTGCATTTACTATTTATTTTGGTCAAAAATTAATCTGACCTTATTAGACATTATACATTATTCTGATTAAAAATATGGAAACAATTTTTCTAAATTACATTAATAGAAGGTGAAAAAATTATTTAAAAATTAATCCTATGGACGTGTCGAGAAAGTGGGTTTTTAAATCAAAAATGATCAAGAGTTTACAAATTTTTTATATCCAGTTTCAATGTGAAATTGATTCCAATGAACTAAATTGGATTAATAGATCTATAATTGAACTAATTTTATTTAAAACCAATTTAAAATATAGTTTAAATTTATAAATAAATTAAAATAAAAGGTAGTATTCAATTAAAATTCAGTATTTTTCACTATTCATCAAAAAAATAAAAAAAATTAGAAAAATACCAAAAAGTCACTCTAAGATAATTTTTAAATTTTTAATTAAAATTTTAATTTAATTTTATAAAATTAAATTTATAAAAGTGTCAAAAATTAATTTTATTATTTTTTGACAAAAATACATAAAATGTAGTTTTTTTAGAAAATAGTATTTTCAAAGCATATAAAGACTTTAGAAAAAATTATGTATTTTAGTATCAATTTGTTTTATTTATATAAAACCATTATACATAATATTTAAAAATTATTTATTACTATTCATATTAATATGTTTAATTGCTAGATTATAATGGCCGCATTTAAATAACTATATTAATAATATATCATTGTTTTGTTAAAACTCAGTGTCGTGTGTAACACAAGTTTAGTCAGTGTTACATGTAGTGAAATATTAACTTGGTGTATCATGTAACTCAATCCATCAAATAAATTTAATTTATTCAAAGAAAAATTATAAAAATTTAGGGTGTTACATTATAACCCCCTTTAAATTAATTATGCCCTTGAAATTTTTCACTCTAATACAAATAAATGATGATAATTATACCTCATCATATACTCAAGTTCCCATATAGATTAATCAAATTGGTTGTTTTTCCATAAAAAATGAATAGGTGAGTGGTCTTGTTTCATATAACTATCTTTTCATGATCCATAATCTCCATTGTTTGTTTCTCATAAGAAATATTTTTCTCTAGCGGTAGGACCTCTGAGTTCAATACATGTGAAGGGTCAAGTGTATAATTCATCAGTAGAGATACATGGAACACCTCATGGACTTGAGATAGATTTGGTAGAATCTATGAGCGATAGGATACCATCTCAATATGACCAAGAATTTCAAAGGGATCGATATACCTCGGGCTTAGTTTCCTTTTCTTCCCAAATATCATAATATTAGTCCATGGAGAAATTATTATAAACACCTTGTCACCAACTTAAAATTAAATACCATGTTAAAAATTACCAATATAACTTTTATATAGACTCCAAGCTACCTTGATGTGTTGTTGAATTTCTCTAACCTTCTCTACCATTTCTTCAGTTATCTTATGAACCAATATATTTCTTTCCCTAACTTCATTCCATCATGTTGGAGCTCTATATTTATTTATATATAGGTCTTCATAAGGATTAATATAAATGATTAAGTGAAATAAATTGTTGTAAGAAAACTAAACTATATTGATTTGTTTATCCCAACCACCTTTGAAATCCAAAGAATACAATCTAAACATATCCACTAGGGTTTGAAAATTTCTTTCAGACTGGCCATCTATTTGAGGATGATACTCAGTGCTTAACATCAACCCTATATCAAGATATTGATGAAAAATTCACTAGAAATTTGAGGAAAACCTGAGATCCTGATCAAATATAATGGAATTTGGTACTCCATGAAACCTTACCACTTCCTTAATATATATCCTAGCAAGTTGATAAAAATATAATTCTTCTCTAGTAGCGATGAAGTGTGTTGACTTAGTAAGGCAATCAACTAAAATCCATATAGCATTTTGGACTTTATAGGTTTTGGGGAGTCCAATTAAAAAAACCATAGTGATGTTCTCCCATTTCCATTCTGGTATGGGTAATGGATGAAACATTCCTATATAATTTTTATCTTTTATCCGTAACTTTTTGTCATACTAAGAACCAAGCTACAAACTTTGTGATATCTCTCATCATGTCATCCCACTAGAAGTATTATTTAAAATCTATATACATTTTCATCTAACAACTCTTTCAAGTATTGTATGAAAGGAATGCATGCAGGGTTATTGAACCTTATCATTCCATCATGATCAAGTCAAAACTCAGGAATATTTATAACCTTCTTTTGTAGCTATACATATTTATTGTACACCTATTTATTTGTCACATGGAAATATGGTTGAACATTCAATTGAGAAATATAATATTTTCCCCATTTTATCAATATTTCAATATCCATCCTTTTTAAATCCATAAATATTGGATCTTTTGTTATCCTCATCATGGATAATCTAGTATTATTCTTTTGAATCAAAGTATTTGAATCCTTGTTCTCTTTATCAGGTTGGTATTGTATTGATCATTCATAATCCTTAATCAAATCTAACCATCTTCTCTGTCACATGTTCAACACCTTCTACGTGAATATATAATTCAAACTTTTATGATCGATATATAAATAACACTTTCCTCTATAAAGATAATGCCTACATGCCTTTAATGCAAACATTACCATAGATAACCATGTAATTCTTTATAAGAACACATTCCAATATCTTCTTGGATGCATCACTATATATTACAAACCCTTCTCCATTATAGGTTAATGTAAGAATAGGTGTAATAAATAACCTTCTATTCAGTTCCTTGAAATTTTCCTCAAATTCATCTATCCAAAGAAACATGTATCTATTTCGAGTAAACTTGGTTAGAGGATTATATATACATGATAAATTATCCATAAACCATTGATAATATCTAGCTAAGACAATAAATCTACAGATCTATGTCATTATGGTTGTTCTGGTCTAATATTCAATAGCCCTTGTCTTTGATGGATCTAATGATATACCCTATCTTGAGATTATGTGACCCAAAAAAGAAACCTTTTGCAGTGAAAATTCAAACTTTTTAAATTTTACATATAGTTTCTCCTTACGAAGTGTCTTTAGTACAATTCTCAAGTGGTCTTCGTGCTCTTACTTTCTCTTTGAGTAGAAAATAATATCTTCAATAAAAACTAACACAAATTGATCAAGGTAATATCTAAATAATCTATTCAATGAACCCATAAAGATAGTATGGTAATTAGTAATACTGAAAGGCATAAATATATATTTATAGTGTCCATACCTTGTACAGAATGATTTCATGGGTATATCCTCCTTCTTGAACCAAAATTGATGGTATCCAGAATAAAGGTTAATCTTAGAAAAGTATTGAGCTCCATGAATTTGATCAAACAAGTCATTAATATAGGGAAGAAGATACTTTTTCTTAATTTTCATCGTTTTCGGCACCTTATAATCAATGCAGAGTCACATTTATCTATCTTTATTTTTCACAAAAAATGAACAGGTGCATAAGTTCACCCTAAGGTGATACACTTGGCCGAATGAATCCCTTATCAAGGTTTTCTTGTAGTTTCTTATTAAATTTCTTCATCTCAATAAGGGACATTCTATAAGGAGTATTTTAAATTAGTGTGTCACCAGGTATGAGTTCTATTTATAACTCAACTTTATGTTTTAGTGGAAGGATAGGAAACTCTTTCATAAATACATCCACAAATTTTTTAACAATAAGCATATCACCGATGTTGAGTTTTGCCCCAACCATTTGATATAAACACCCCTTCTAAATGGTAATTAAGACCCATACAATGGATGTAATCCCCATCAAAAGTTAATACTTATCATCACATTGAAATATGGTCATAACTTGGTATGGAATATCAAACTTGACCTCCCTTACTTGAAAATTGATGTTGGATTTATGTAGAGAAATCAAATCCATGCCTATGATGACATCAAATTCCACTAGGGGAAGAATGCTAAAAATATTTGGAAGCACTTTCCCACCAATATAAACTGAAAATGAATCATATACTTGAGATGTGATCATCGTTCCATTAGGGGTTTTCACTTCTAATTCTATATATAATAATTTGGGTGGCATCTTTATACCCATATAAAATTACTTAGATATAGAATAATGAGTAGATCGAGAGTCAAATAAGACATTATTAGTTATATAGTGGATAGTAAGTGTACCTTTCACCGCATCATTATATCACCCCTCGTTAGAAATAGTGATTGCATGATATTTCCCCCTTTCCCTCGGTTTAAGATGTTTTTTACATCGATCATCATCATTAACCCTTGGTTTTGGTAATTTGTTGCCATAATGCCCATTCTTCTTACAATTTAAGCACTAAATTGTGGGAGGTGCATTCTGTGTATCTTTCTATCTATATTAATTTTTAGCTAAATTTTTAACATCACTTCGGTAATCAATTTCCCTATGACATTCCCTTACACACTTAAAAAATTTAATAGTCCCCATAAGGAAATTTCCTCCATACTTCTTCCTATAATTAAAGAATAAATGAAATATCGTATTCTTCTCTACATAGTTCTTAGATTTTTCTTTGAACTCTATCTTCATTTTCTTATTAAAACCATGAGATTAATATGTAAATTCAACCTCCATTTCCACCTTGATTTCACATCAAACAATATCTTCATAGCTATTAAAGTATCTTATGGATAATTCCTTTTTGAGACTTGGTTTTATGCCACTGAAAAATCAATCAACCATACCTTTTGGTTATATTATAATACCAAAAGTGTACCTCACAAGTCTTGTAAAATATTTCTCATAGGTACTTACAGATTCATCATCCTTTTGATTTAACTCAAGGAACTCCTTCTCTATATTCTTATGAATAATTAGAGGAAATTAATTATAGAAAAATAAGTTCTTAAGCTCATCCCAATCCGTGGAATCAATTCCATATTTCTGCCTCATAGTCTTGATAAGATTCCACCATTTATCTACTTCACCTTTCAAATGGTAGACAACCGAAATGACTTTTTCATGTTCTGAACACTAGAGAATAGAAAATATTATTTCAGTGTTACCAATCAATTTCTTAGAAACTATTGTATTTAAAGACACATCGAGAAAAGGTGGACATTTTCTCATGAAGGACTCAATAGAATTTTTTCCCTCCTTTGTTAATTTGCAAGTCTAGTATGATTCATAGCTCGAGAGAGTTGCTTGAGAATAGTAATGAGATTTTGCATTCCATATCCCATGACATTTAGATTCTTAGGAGAAAAATCATTTAATTATCCATTGTAATCAGCATTAACATGGTTCCTTCATGTTCCAACCATTTACTAAAATAAAAAATCATATATTAAGGAATACTTATCAAAGTGGGGAACCATATAAACATGAAAAATCACTTATAGGATGACTAAATTGTGACACCTTATTTAATATATGACACCTTAGGTTTATCCAAAGTCATTAATAAACATATTCTATTTAAATCCTTCATGATGGTTTGTAAGGATTTTGTGAATTTCTAAATCATATCCCCCAGGTGTGTCAAACTAGGTGTGCAGCAAGGTCTGTGGTCATGCACCAGTTCCTGATCAAGTCTAGATCAATACGGTGTTTTCAAGGTTGTTACCACTAGGTAAATATGTTCTATATCTACATCCACTTGTAGTATCTAAACATGGATTTATTTCTAATAAATAACTCACTCTATCCTTTACCAAAATTCCATGACATTTTCCTATACTTTGACTTATCCTTATACTAATCCTTAGACATGTCCCTATGGATCTAACTAAGGTTTTCTCATCCAAATTTCTAGAGGTTAACTAAAACTTTTATCTAATAACAATTATAATAACATATAATTTTCATACATAGATATTACATTATTTTTATGAATATTTATTACATTACATAAATACATTCTTGAGAACCATAATAGTTTAGTTCCTTTGGAAACATAGAAACATAAACATTAGTCCATAAGTGAGCTACATCACCTCCCATTGTATTCTTCGTAACATAACACCCTTCTTATACATATTATAAATAATAAGTATCTTCATAACTTTCATAAAAGAAACATAATAAAGGGTGAGATTGGATGCTCAGTAAAGGTAAACAAAAGAGATATGTAAGCATAACATGAACATAAGCATATTAGAACATGAGCATTAAATTTGAAAACCATACCCTACATACCAAAGATCATAATCATGAGTCATGGAATAAATATGAGTAGTTCATATGACATGAGTCTTAAGTGAATCAAAGAATATGAGATATGATATCATAAGGAATGAAATTTTTGTCATACATATAAGCATATAAAATCATTTCCATATTATTCAAGGATCACTGAAATGAATATCATAACAGACAAAGTCCTTCACTGAATCGGGTTTGCTCCCCATTCTATCCTTGTATTACTAAACTAGGTTCACTTCCCATTCCAACCATCTCTTACTCAACTGATTTCACTCTCCATTACAGTCATGTTGATCTCATGAGATATAAATCTTTACCCAATGCATTGGAGGGAGATATAGGGCCCACTCATCACATAATTAAAACCATACTTATGTGTTCCATAAGATCATAAACATTTATCATATCATAACCCATGAAATAAAATGGGTATCATAAACATTCATCATGTCATAACCTATGGAAAATAGAAAGGTTTAATAATCATTTCATCATAGCATAACCCATAAAAATAATTTGGTTTCATAATAATTTCCTCATAGTATAACCCTTGAAAGAGAAACGAGTTTCATAAACATTATGTCATAAAAACATAGACCATTTAGAGAAAGAAAATGAATGGGATCGTTAGATCCTATACCCAATAAGGCATAGTTAAAACCAACAGATGACATATTTTATAGAAAATTATGAATGATCATTTAAAAAATTTCTTGAAGAAAATATCCTTTCCACTTTAAAAGATAATTTTTAAAACATAAAACATTTTCAAAACCTTTTTATTTTAAAATAAATTTCAAAGATTATAAAGGGGGATTCAAAAATTGTTTAAAACCCTTTTTAAAACATAAAACATTTTCAAAATTTTCCTTGAAAATTATATTAAAATATCATTTAATTTTTTTTATAAAATATGGTTTTGGAATAAAACATATTTCTAACTGAAGAGAGAAATAAAGCCGCATTTTATTAAAAACTTTTTTCTTAATTATATTCAGAACCAAAGAGTGGAAAAAATGCTACCATTACTTAAAGATATCATGAATAGCCAGAGGTTAATAAAATTCATGAGAATTATTAAGAGTTAGATCATGAGATTTCAATATGGGGACTTAATCATAAACAATCCCAATGAATGATGATATTGTAACATAACATATTTACCACTTTGGTAACATTAAAAAATAATCCCCATGAAGTAATAACATAAAATTCAAATTAAAATGTCATGAGGTTAAATAAATTCATGGTATTAAATTTCAAATGGGATGTATATAAACCTTGTGAAATAATATAGGTGCACAACATAATGTATTTCTTAAGGAATGAAAATTGAGACAAAAACCCTTACCGAATTGGTAACTTTTGAAACATAAACCCCTTGGAAGAGAGATCCTAAAATGGATATGTAAATAAAAACAATTTTAAGAATAAGTATCATAAAACAAATTCATGGGTGGTATATACACCACATAGAATAAATAGGTGGTGAATATAGCATGTGTCACACAAAAGTAAAAAGTGAGATAGAAATCCCTTACTTAAGTATTAAATTCCTTCATAATTGTTCATAAATCCTGTATAATAAATATAATTTTATTAAAAATATATTAAAAAACCATATTCATATATATCATACCATATATTATTTTATTATGACCTTTTATTACTCATTTATTAATAAATCCATGTTAAAGTTATGTTTCAGGTAATAACCACATTGTTTTTCATAAATGTTTTGATTTGTTATATTTTTTATTCTATTACTTTAATAATGATTTCATCATATCAATAATGATAACCATGATATAAATATCATATATATTCATTATATATGTATTTATAATAATCTATAAATGATATAAATATAAAATAGAATACATTATTCATAAAGATGGTAGGTCATACGTACGCAAGAATGTTGTTTTAATTTTCTTTTCAGATTAAAAGAAAGAAAAATATATGATATATTATCATTAAATAATAATTGAATTTAATATATATTACATATTTATATTAAACCCGTCCTTAATACATTCCAGGTAAAGTGTGGATGGATCACATCACTTTGCGAGGTGGTAGTCCACCGTACACACGAACGACATTATTGTATTCCTAAAAAATGAAAAACATAGAGTTATGTCTGATATAAAAATTAAAAAATAAAAATAAAATCATATATATCATATATAAATAATAAATCATTCATTAAAACTATCCTTGAGAGGTGGTAATGGAAAAATGAACAGCATTGGTTCGCAAGGTGGTAGTCCACCGTACACATGAACGATGATTTTGTAACCCAGTTGATGGAAGTGTAGATGATTGTAGGTAATTACCTTATCATAAAAATATATAAGTATTTGTAATATAATAATTTTATTATATAATCATGATATAAAAATAATTAAATTGTTTTTAGAAATAAATAAAACAAAAACATTTGTCGATGAACGTTACCTAGTCTTCTGGTATCCTCCATAGATTTTCACTAAAAGCCTTCCTAGGATGGATTTATGTCTAAACTAAGGATTATAATATGAGTGAAGTTAATTTAGGAAATTATTTGGGTAGGTA
This sequence comes from Viscum album, assembly GCA_963277665.1. Lineage (NCBI taxonomy): Eukaryota > Viridiplantae > Streptophyta > Magnoliopsida > Santalales > Viscaceae > Viscum > Viscum album. The sequence goes on from OY728125.1 coordinate 1,567,463, forward strand.
TTATATGGAACAAATAGGTTTCAAGTTGTTAATAAGGGAGGATAGGGGTGGCCTTTTATAAGTGGAGGAGAGGACACACTTAACACTTTTTAAAAGAGTTGATTTCTCCTACATTTTTTCACATAAAACAAGGGTCAAAAAATGAATCAAATTATAACATTATACATTAAAAGGTTTATATATGGCCATAAAATATATTTTTACTAGTTATTAGGTAAATTTGACCCTTATCTTTTTAGTTTAACCCCCTGATAAACCCATTTTTACCTTAGCCACATTAATTAATTTTTACAGTATTCACTATTCATTTTCTTCAAAAATTAAGTTGTATTATTAGGAATGATAAATTATTAGGATTAAAAATATAAAATATATTTTTATAAATTTCATTCACATGAGTGTAAAATTTTAATTTAAAATTAATCTCGTGGATGTGTCGAGAAAGAGGATTTTTAAAGCGAAAATGATCAAAATTTTACAAAGTTTTTATATCCAATTTCAATGTGAAATTGATTCCAATGACCTAAATTGTATTAAAATATTTATATTTGAACTAATATTAATTTAAAACTAATTTAAAATATATTTTAACTTCATAAATAAATTAAAATAAAAGACATTTTTTGATTAAAATTCAGTATTTTTCACTATTCATCAAAAAAATGAAACTTTTCAGAAAAAAATCCTGAAAATTCACCATAAGATAATTTTGAAATTATAAATTAAAAAATAATTTTATTTTATAAAAATAAATTTCTAAAAGTGTCAAAAATTAATTTTACTATTATTCACAGAAAGGCATAAAAACAGTTTTTTGAGAAAATAGTATTTTCAAAACATATAAAGAATTTACTGAAAATTATATATTTTATTATCAATAAGTTTTTTTATATAAAACTATTATACATAATATTTAAAAATTATTTATTATTATTCATATTACTAAGTTTAATGGCTAGGTTATACTGAACATGTTTAAATAACTATATTAATAATATATCATTTTTTGTTAAATCTCAATGTCATTTATAATGAAAGATAACCCAGTGTTGTGTGTAGTGTAAGCTTAACTTAGTGTATCATGCAATGAAATCCATCAAAGAAATTTAATTTATTCAGAAAAAAAATTCATAAATACTCGGGGTGTTACAATATACATATCCATATCCTCATGTTGCTAACAACTCATTGGACATGGATGAAAAAATAAATCATTAAACATCTATAGTATCATCCAAATGTTTCATATATATAGATAGTTATTCCTTAGTAGACTCTTTGTTAGGAGCCGTAGGAATAGGGTTTTTTCAAAACATATAATTTCCATTCATGGTGTAGTATAATGCATTAACATCTATATCATTCCTAGAAATATGAGTCAGTGAGAGGGTTATCCTTATCTATAATGGATCATAGTGATATAGCCAAAGTTATATGGGTTTCCATTTTTATAATAAATAAGGGTATAATTTTTATTAATTTATCTAGATTACTAAATTAGATCATAAAATTTTAAATTTATTAATCTCCCACTATTTTACCGAAACCCAATTTCCCTCACCACTAGTTTTATTATATCATATCATGTGGATGATCTTCTAGAAAGGAACTATATTCCCATTATAATAACCTAGATGGAGGTCTAAAAAACTAATAAAAGGTATTTAGGTGGGTGTAACATTCCAACTACATCAAATCATATATCATTGATCTGTTGAGTAGACTCCTAAATCCTAAAATCTAAGATCAGAATTTCCTTAACACTTTTCCTACTGGTTGCACTATGTATCACGAAGGAGATCAAACCTTAATTCAAGATGGTTTAAGTCAAAATAAAACTCAATATAAAGATTACTTGATAATTGGAAGTTCCCCAATGGAGGTTGGTCAAGCACTGTGAACAATGGTTTGATTTTTAGCCAAGTAGTGAAAGTTTATGCCAACTTAATATTTTATTTGATGGATTTTTATATTTATGTGTAAACTTCCCATTTTATCTAATTAAATTATTTTTAATATTAATTGTATTTTACTTAAGTGATTAAAAATGACTAGATAAAGTTTACACATATTATAATATTTATTTTAATTCCATCTTGTATGCTTTTTAATTAATTAATTTAATGATTTAAACATCCATAAATAATTAACCGCACAACTAATAGAAATAAAATAAATAAAGTGGAATGAATGTGAAATTCTATAATGGTTATCTAGTGAATGATAAACCGAACCTTAACCCTAGTGAATAAACTCCTTGAACCAAGAATGGTTTTAGTTTCAACATTCCACATGTGCTCCAAAATACCTCCTCGATTAGTTTTGTCTTGATTCTAAACTTGAACCGCCTCCACATTCCTACGAGCTCCATCCATTACATAATTTTACTCACACACAATTGAGGGGAATCAATGGATTGGAAAAAGGGTTTTACAAAAAATAATCCATGGGAATGCACACCCTTACATAATGAGAGGAGAAGAATTACTTACTAGCCATTATTTAATTTAATAAATTATTACAAAAACCATAAAATAATAAATTAAATAAGACATTAACATACACAAGATGGTCTAATATCATATTCATACACATACATGAAATGAATATGAAAAAGTACACTATCTTTCATTCACATCAATTCATTCTTTATTATTAAGATAAATATTCTTGAATTAATTTAATTAATTAATTACCTTTATCTTAATGACTATATAAAGTCTCTTGGAGATACCCATCATAAATTAAACATAGAAAATAAACACTTTGAACAATAATTATAGGAAATCACATGGAATTAATTGAGAATTTATTAATTCCACAAACCTTATTACATAGTCAACACAATAGATTTCAACAATGTATTAGATTTTTAATATTATAATTAATTATTCTTTATGTAATTTTAATTATGTTCTTTATTAGGTGACTACATGGTGTATAATAATAATCTAAACATCATTTTTTTTAGGTTTTTATGTATCTAGGATAAATTTCTAGGGACTCAACGTGTATCTTAGTTAGGTTATAGAGTATGTACTAATGAGCTACACATTGTGTGTTCTGCTTACAGTGTGTCTTCATCACCCACCCATAGAATCAGTGTGTTCTTAGTATGTAGGAAATGGTGATTCACATGGAATATATGGTATCTAAGTTTTATATATCTCATTAATGATATAGTCTTTCAGTATCACTTGATGTATATTGAGTATTTGACACAAGGTTATCATGAATTTCACCATTAAACTATGTAGACTACACAATGTGTATGCTAACTACAAGTAGTGAGGTCTTAAAAATAGTGTTCCAAGATTTTGCGGTCAACATGTGGTGTGTATTAAATTAACTATGTGTTATTAATGCTCTGAATTTTGTGTATCCCATGATAAGTCTAGGTGAAATAAATTTGGGTACATTATATATGTTTTTGGTCAAATGTTGTGTATTTTTGTCGATCAGATAGAATCCTTAGTACATCCTAATGGAATATCTAGTCACTCTTTATATATTCTTAAACTTTCTAAGATGATATGAAACTTGATAAACAATATGTTAATTAAACTCTAGATTAAAGAAAGAATAAACTATAAGTAAAAACTAACAAAAATTTTATATAATTGATCAATGAATAATAAATAATTATAAATTATTATGTGACCACTCTAATATAACTTTAAGGTTCTGGGAAAAGTAAAAACGCTAAGTTTTCCATAACCAACACATCTTTTTTCATAATTGTTTATTTGGGATTCGAGGCATGATCATGAACCCTCATTGAAGTGGGTTTGTTTTGACCCAATGATTGATTGTGTGGGGGGGGGGTGTTTGTGTTATGCACAATCATTAACATCAAATTACCATTTTCACTCTTACCAGAAACTCTCAATGGTTCCCTCATCCATACCTGGGTATAGACCTGATTTCAAAAGGCAGGTGGTCATCTAGGTTTCTAGGACCAATGACTCTTGGGGACTCACATTTGTCAAGAGGATGGGAGGTCATTCTCCTTGCACCCTTTTTTGGGGGAATTATTTCCTACTCTATAACTCTATTATATATTTAATATATGTTCTAAAATCTATTCCTAATCCTGATACGGGGCTTGATACCCTTACAAAACGATCATGGGTTAATTCTCTTTCATGTGAAAAATACTGGGGTATCTTTAGTGAATACATATGTATGTATCTGAGGTTCTCCATTATTTTGTAGTAATATTATGAGGATGGGATTGAGCCATTATGAGTCATCCTACATATCCTGGTTATTATAGGAATCAAAACCCACTTAGTTTGTTGGACTCATTTAGTTTAGCGTAATGAGTAAAGGACTTATATAGGTGATCTGGGACACCAGGTGTTCAAGATTGAGTCCTGGAGGGATATCCTATGTATCTTGATTATGGAGAGAATCATAGATTTCATATTTCATTTGTTCGAGGCTTATACATTGAGGTTTCCCTTATCATTGTAGAGACTCATGGTGTAGATGATGTGATTATTATAGTTCCCTAAGACCGTGTGATCTATACTCAATGTTATAAATAAGGGATGGAAAATGATCATTTTTCATTTCTCATGATGTGGGAATTACATGATTGTACCACCCATAGAGAATTTATTATAGATACCAGGACTTAGGGAGATTTACTATGTATCCTAGTTATAACCGGAATCAAAGTCATCATAGTTTAGTTTATTTCTCAGTCCACTAATGGATGTGGTAGACTGATCAGCCCATGGGAAATATTGGGTCTCAATAGTTGAAACGAAATATAATTAAGGTTTATATCAAAATGGATATTTATTTGAGCTTGGGTCTTAGGAAGATGTCCTACATATCCCAATTATTGCAAGAATCTGAGTTCTGATAATTTATTTGATCAGGGCTTACACACTGAGGTTTCCCTTGTGTTAAGGTGAATGTTTCATTCCACTTGTTGGGGATTACATACTTATGTTTCTCTGGCTGGTGTAGACTCATTATTTGAATGATATGACTATTGCAACTCCCTAAGACCGTGTGAGCTATGTTTGGTGTGAGAAACAAGGGACAAAAAATTATAAATGTCATTTCTTGGTAAGTGAGATACTTAAGTATTGGGTAATCCCTTGAGATGTTTGGTTTGAAGCTCAGGCCTCATGGAGATGTCCTACATATCCTAGTTATATAAGGAATTAGAGTCACCATAGTTCAGTTGATCAGGGCTTACATTCTGAGGTTTCCCTATTAACTTATCCTACTTTCCTACCTAGCATGCGCTAATTATCCTCTTGTCCTGATATAGAAGATTATATGCTTGACATATCCAAAGATAACTAAATGATCCATTTGTTCTTTATAAAATAATTCACATAACATGGGTGGTACATAGAATGTTTTTGTATGATCAAGTCTAACTTGTCCAAAGGACATTGCAAGACCCAGATGGTTTTTCCTAGAATCCATCGCATGACCCGACTGACTTATCTAAAGGGTGTCGCATGATCCAACTAACATCCCTGGTGTCATTCACAAGATCTGGTTGAAACATATGGAGTTTTTCATGAGATTCAATATGAAATGTCTCAGAGGGTATCACATGTCTTGGTTGACACTCCTAGAGGGCATCACAAGACATGGACGACATGTCTGGAGAGCGTCACATGTCTCAGATGACTTTCCCAGATGGTATCACGAGAGCTGATTTACATGCCCAGATGCTTCCATGAGACTCATATATCATGATTGAGTGCCATTATATGAGTCAATAAATATATATGATGGAATTCACGTAAGGCTTGGGAGACAGGCCCAGAGGGGTTCATGAGACTAAAGTGGTGTGTCTAGGGGGACCGTGTGAATTTCTCTAACATGCCCGGAGGATTTTTTATTACCCAAATAGCATAAAGAATGGGTGTCATGAGATATAGGAGACATGTCCCAGTGCTTTCACCTGTCTTGGATGGTTCACACAAAGCACAAAGGTTCAACAAACATGTTTTCTGCCTAAATCTTTAACCTTTAATCTTTGTTCCATCCCTTATATTGTGATTACCTTAGATTTATTTAGTGTTGGTTTATTTTAAGTCTTGCGTGATCTATAATATGTGTGGTATTCTCTTCCCACATCTTTCTAGAAGTCCTTTGGGTGATCTATGAATGATATCACGAAGTTCATTATGCATGACCCATTATCATTCTGGAAATTCGTCGGCATATTACCTGATAGAAGACTTGCTAGTCACGAAATCAGCCACTCCGAGAAATCTACTCTAATACATAGGTGTGACGATGTTCCTGGATGAAAAAATACCAACCCATTATTTTAGGATGGGTTGGGGGATTTATAGGCCTCTTTACCCCGACTGTTTTCCACTTCACATGGTGCATATCATGTGAGTACAGGCTGGAGTCGGCGAAGGGATTTAGTGTCACACGTCTTTGTCACAGATCACTTTGGGGATGTCATGTATCATCCAATTACCATAGATCTATCCAATAAAAACCCCTTTTATTAGATTATTTTTTATCTATGGGGTCTTTATTGATCAGGAGGATAGGTTAGGGGACTTTCATATTATCATATTAACATGTCCAAGGGCCTTTTGCAAGTTCGAGATGGTTGCCAGGAGGTCTTCACATGGATTCAATAGACTTTTATAGAATGTTTTGTGAGATAAATATGACTTTCCAGTGGTCCTTTATGAGATCAGTCTAGCCTATCAAGGGGTCTCTCGAAGTCATGTTGCAGACATCCTTAGCACATCGTAACATTTTTACGGCCACAAGAGGCTTCCTCCTTCTCCCTTAGTTTATTTACTTTGTTAATTTTACAAAGGTTGGGGATTCATGCGATATTACATGAGTAATGTAAAAGATAATTAATCTACCTCTTGATGATGCATCGTGTTGCTAATTAATGTCCTATGGATATGTGTGAGCACATCATGGACAAATCTATTTGTTTGTCCTTAGAGAGATAAAGGGGGATCGTGATGTTTCCTAGACATACCTGAGGCGCTTCGCACATCATGGCTAATAAGATGAAGGTCTTTTTCAAGACAAGGTGAGCATGTCACTGGGGTATCGTAGTGCCTTACGGGTCATCAAGGATGTGTTTCATGGCATACTATGATCGTGATTGGTCTCTGCCTCCCCTCATTTTATTTCCTTTGTTTTATTTTACAAAGGCTCGGGGGTCTTGTGAGTTTATTTGAATGTTTTCGAGTAAAACTATTCTCTTCATTGTTTATGTGTCACATGATCTTTAAAACCTCTAGGGCCCTCCATGTTTCGGACATCTTTCCTCCCATTTTCAAAGGATTTTCATATTGGGTTGTCAGGCGCTCACTGCTGACATCCTGCATGGCCTGGGGGAGCTTATCCGGATTCCACCACATGACCACCAGATGTTTAAGGCACCATTATGAATGCATAATTAATTTTTAAGAGGGTCTTTGAGGGACATTTTGTAGACTACCCACTCCACCCAGTTTCTTCACATGACCCCATAATGGTCACGCAATCATAAGTCTCTTGGAGGCTTACGCGATCCATGAGCTTTGACCACCTTATCCTTCCTTTGATTTTGTGGGAACAATAATACCCATATTCAGTTATTCCTTCCTTTGAAAAATTTTTTTATGATCATTTGGTGAGCTTAAACAAATGACCCCCCCCCCTCAAGAGTGATGTCTGTGAGGACAAGGGATCAGTTTTGAGGAAAGTAAATGCATGACTAAGCCTTTGGCGGTTTTTTGAATCGATATCTTGGGTTACATTTGGTATGTCGGGTAATGTTTGGTATTCCATGAATTACCCTATATATAGGTGGACAAAGAATCATTCATTTAATTGGACATCCCTTCTTCAGATAACTCTCACCTTTCCCTTGTCGCATGCCCTATGTCGTAACACTATTATCAAACTCTTGATCGCAAGACCTATTCATGAGACCCGATCATGAGACCCTACTGTGAGGACTACTCCACAAGACCACTCTTGATTAGGCTCCTATTCAAATTTTCAATGAATTGTATTTCGATAACTTTTTGAACTTTTGACACAAGGGTTGAAATTGTATTGCAGTTTCCATGGGGTCCAATGTCTTGATCATTCGGTTATTTTTCATGATATTCATGTAGCCATGTTCGGGTCACGTGGTAACGAGTCTCCAAGGGTTTGTGTGATTGCATTATGCCTTATGGGATTATTTCACCCATGATACCTTTGTGTTTTAGGTGATTCGTGAACTTCTTATGTATTTTGTGAATCCCTTGTTGATTCATGTGATCTGTATGATGATTCTGATTCATTGTGTATTTTTATTTTGACAAAATTTTATATTTTATTTGTCTAACATATGTCACTTACCCTTGTTCATATATATATAGTTCATCTTTATGAATTTGTGTGGATTTTACAGTTCACTATTTACCGCTATCCCGACCTTCTTTGAGAGATGATCAGCCATTGGTGACTTGGTAATAACAAATTCCATCTGTCCCATGGTGAATTGGGTATCAGCTTATGGGACATCTACCAACTGGGTGGGATTCTTCCTCTTGGAGAGATGTATAATGAATTCCTTCCTACTGCGGATGTTTGGGATGATCCATTACAGACCCCAGTTTTTGAAATGGAAATGCTTATTATCGTAAAGGAGGAATTGAGTAATGACCTGAAAATGTGTTCACTCATTTATTTCAAATATTAGATCAATATATTTCTTTTCTATAGTAGGGAAATACCAACTACTATACACCCTCATTAGTTCCCTTCTTAGAAAGTATGAAAAAACACTGGATCGTATTGGGTTATCTTGGAAGCTGGGTATTATACATCATGGGACTACTGCGTGAATTTAGGGATCTGTACAGACCTTATGTTGGTAGGATTTATAGCCATATTTTTGAATTAGTGGCTTTTCCTATATGGGGACATAGTACATTGGTGATGGCGGCGTGACTTGCAGAAGGAAAGAGCCTCAATTTGCTAGTATTAGTCCTTGCATGCCTTTATCAACTCATAGTTCATATTCAAAAAGTTATCAACCCTTACAAGATTAGTGGTCATGTCCATTTTTTGTTAGGCTGGATAAGGGAGAACTTTCATTATTGTGAATATTATAATGTCACCTGATCCCTAATGCTTCATCCTTCACCAGAATGTTGAATATATCAGGGGTTGGTGCCATGTCACCAAACCTTGACAAGGTTAAAGATGTGCTATTTCAATCTGACTGCTTCAGTTTTACTCCTTTCCATGCACCATCTATACAAATTATTGATAACGTCAGTGGTTCCCTTGATGAGAGGTTGTATATGATCTATCTCTGGGATAGGGTTCTCACAGCCAGGGTGGATGATATAGTTATATGAAAACCTTATGCACCTTATCAATTAACTCATTAGTTTGGATACACTCAAAGGGTCTCCCCTCTTCCTTTGGTCAGTGTTCAAGGGGAATGCCATCCTTGAGTCATCTGCCAATTTTAGAACATGTTGGAACGTGAAGATACTAAGGTTGAGATCATACTCTCGCCTGCAGATTATTCCACCTTACTTAGCCAAGATTAAGTCCAGGCTTGGGTATCATTTTATCTAGGTGGTTTTCTAAACCAATTGGTCTGTCATGTGGAAAAACCCTTTGCCTCCCCAAGCCTGTTGTTAGTAGCGATGATGGAGTTGATCGAAGATCTAGTTGAGATGTCATGAAAGAAACCATGTTCAAGTGATGACTATTCTGATGGTGAAACAAACTCTATTGAGGAAATTAATCCCCCTACATAGGCTATGGATTATATTACTATTGAGAGAAGGGTATATGGGGCTTCTTCTCCTATTTTATCCTTGGTTCAACAGGTTATTACTCCTCCTTCCATGCTTACTCTGTCATTCGTAGTGGTTCAAGTAAAATTTAGAATAATTTGGAAATATATTCATGAATTTATAACTAAGACCCCCTTGTAAGTATTCCATAACCAATAGGAACACATTTATTAGTTATTTCATGACTTAGGGGGTGGGTGGTTTTTACTAATAGCCTCTACATGAAATTATGAAGAAAATTTATTTGACTCGATAATATCTTTCCACGAGTGAAAGATATTTTCACAATATTGTAGATGAGGTTCCTCTTACTAGGAATATGAGGGATATTTTGGAGGTACTGGAGCAAGGTCATAAATTTATATCTAAATTACAGGATCATATTGATGCTTGGACTATTCATATATGGAGATGTGAGGAAATTATAGATCATCTAAGGACTGATCTTTCAACATCATCATCTTCCTTGGAAACCGCCTGAAGGAGGGTTGAGATGTTCATGGATTTGGTCAAGACTCTTTGTCCTAGAGTAGAATTAAAATAAGTGGGGTGAGAATCACTCCAATGTTCCATTATTGCATCCTGTCAGACTCTTGCAGACCTTTCCAGTTTTGTTGATCAACTTTTATATTAGTTTGACCCCTGTGATGTATTCTATTTTTGAGACTTTAGAGAGACTCCAAAATGTGGATATTCCTCTATATTTTTTACACTATAAATGAATTAGTTTTCTAAACTTTCCATACTACTATCTAGTTTTCTTTCATTCATGATGTGTATGATATTTTTTTTCTCTGGTATTATGAGAATTTCTAATATTACGCATCCTTTTCATAACATCAGGTAAACCTGAATGTCTGAATCTAAATATTTAAATCACAATAGATTCCTTTTTAGAATTACTCATTAATTCCCACCAACACAAGATTATTTATTGATTTATCTACTCCAGTTATCATGATATCACCTGATTTTTAGAAGGATTTCCTAGGTAAGATACATGTCTCGAAGGGAGAGTGCCCTATATTTTTTCAAAGATGATATGATTGACCATTTATTGATTTTGATAAGGCCATCTATTGGTCCCTATAATATTTTTTAGTCTAAATAACTACCATGTTATAGATTATGGTATTTTATCTTGGACCTGATATCATTTTAGTTTAGGTTCTTTTAGCTCGGACCTTGATGTACTATAGTTTAGGTTCTTTTAGTTTGGACCTTGATGTACTATAGTTTAGGTTATTTTAGAAATAACCTTGACATATTGTAGTGTATGGTCTTTTATCTAGGACCTTGATTTACTATATTTTAGGGTATTTTAGCTTGGACCATGATGTTGACGACCATGGAATATGGTATAGATATTCCAGGAATGACCTAAAACATAATGAGGTGTTGGGTTCTTCTATGGAATTTCTAAGGATCACAAGGACTGGAGTTACTTTCTTGTAATAGAGACATGCCTTTAGTTGGTGGGTTAAATCCCTTATGCATCGATATCATGGCTAAGAAAAGATAATATCCACTCTTTTCAAAGGGTCGTGGAAGATTTATATAAGTAATATGGGTTGAGGGAGAAATACTATGGATGTTAGTTTTGCCTAGATAGTTTGATTGTGGGCGATGTAAGTCATAACCCAAAATATTGAGTTTGTGTACATGGGATGGAATAGTCATACTGAGGATGACATGAAACACTCTAAGGTTCCAGGTTCTGATGCGCCATTTCTAAGGATCACAAGGATTGAAAATCTTTTCTTGCAAGGAGGAGATGCCTTTATTTGGTGGGTTAGGGCCCTTAGTGTCAGTAGCATAGCCAACAATAAAACTATCTAGGAAAAACTAACATCCATAGTATTTCTCACCACCTAGAAAACATATTCTCATGGTGAGGAGATGTGAAAAAACATTACTCACTTTTTCCTAGTCTAAAGGGTCCAGTGAGCATAACGCGGATTTTATTAGGGCCACAAAGTGGACCCTATGAGATTTATTCCTTGTTCATTTTTACCACAATGTTTTCCTAAACTCTGACAATGAAGAGTTTAGTGAACGAACACTTGAATTTTTCTTAGGCCTCTCTTTGTGGGTTTTCAACCTGACAGGTTTTTCGTCTCTTTCACTAGTAGTTTAAGGTCTTGTGATTTGGAATATTATAGGCTAGAGTTTAAGTTCTTACATATTTGACCTATGTGTATGTCATTTAAGGTCATGAATCTTATGGAATTGATATGGGAGATGTTACACAAGAGCCTAATTAAGATACCCAAGGTCAAGAGCACTCCAAAATCCTTTTGAGAGGGAGATCAAAATGTTGTAAATCATGGATTGAAGTTATTAGGTCATGAGTAATGATATGGAATAGTCATAAAAGGAGGGGTATAGATCATGATAAGGTGTTGAGTTCTGCCTCGATGACGTCAGGCTCACAAAAATTAGATTCTCCTTTTTATTGGGCCAATATTTCACTGCTTGGAGGGTTTTAATCCCTTTTTCATCAATATCATGGCTAAACTGAGATATCTATTTTCTTTTACAAGGGCTATGAAAGGATTGTGGAAACCTAAGGTACTCAAGACATGAAGTGTGGTACATAGATTGAGGTGATTTTAGAAGATGGTAGAAGCATCTCGTACTCTGGTTGAATGAGGTAAGGCTCTTATTGTCCTTTGATAAGGAATGAAAAATGGGTGATGGTCTTTATAGTTTATCATCATGTAGTGGGGGTCATTTTCCATGAATCTTAACATCATGCGGAAAGTAATTTTTTCGTATAGTTTATCATCATGAAGTAGGGACGTATTTGTTGTGCATTTTTAATGTCTTGTGACCAAGATGTTTTCCTTTTAGTTTAATGTCATTCGGTAAGGATGTGATTCTGTTCAGTTTATTGTCATGTGGTAAGGACGAGGGAACCAACGTGAAATTTTTTTTTCATGATATACTATGTACACGGGAAATATGTATGTAGATATGGCTTGTACATAGGAAAAATGATCTTGTGTGACTTGGTCATATGCAGTTAGGGTGTATCTCTTATTGGTTTTTGTAGCTGGGACCGGGGTTGGAGATTTGGGCATCACTACATATCCCATGATGATGGGATATCAAGACACACATAGTTCTTGGAATCCCATGTAGTTTAACGTCATGTGATGAGGATAGATATGAACCAATGTGAATGGATGGAAATGTTATGGTTGGGCCCAAGGGTGGAAGTCTAGGAATCACTATGTATCTCATTAGAATGAGAATAAAACCAGAAGTAGTTCTAAAGGGACGTGTAGTTTAAAATCATCTATTTAGGATATGGATCCCCTAACATGAAATTATTGTATTACAGATGGGTACATTAATGGAATTATGAGAATCACTACATATCCCATGGTTATGGGAATCAATCCACACGTAGTTCTTAATGAATTTCCTTACGCAAGTCTAAAATACCTGCAAAGAGGGGACATTTTTATATTTCTTTGTTGTGACTAGGCCTGATGTTGGAAATCTGGGCATCGTTATATATCCTACAAGAATAGTAATCAATTAATATATAGTTCTTAAGGGACCATACAATTTTATTTCATGTAGAAAAAGGACATTGACCATGAAGTTTAATGTCACACGGTAAGGAATCATGGTGTGACTTTTATAGTCTTGTATTCAAGATTGTGATGGACCTTCTGTAACACCCCGACCCCAAAATCCAAAAGCCGGTTAATTACTTAATACATTGGCATGGTTAAAAGAAATGAAATATAGAATGAATGATCAGTTTAGTAGTCTTTAAGAAACTAGATACATATATGTAACTCAAATTACATTGGGAAAGTTAACAAAATACAAAACATAACGAAAACTAATAAACTGCAACCACAGGAACTCAATAAATAGTATCCTCTTAATAACCTGTTGAAGGTAAAAAAATAAAAGGGGTGAGATCAAATTCTCAGTAAGGGTTAAAAATAGAGGAATCATGAATCAACAATAAGTGAATCATAAAAAAAATTACATAATCAATATGGCATGGTGAATAAATGAAAAACACATGCAATTAAAAAACTGAGAAAGAAACTGCATCCATAGATTTTTTCATAGTGAAAACATCATGGATAGTAATAACTGAAAATGAATAGAGAGAATTCTTATTAATTGGATGTCATGTATCTGGAACATGATACCACTATACCATTAAAATGGTTTATGTTTGTGGGTAGAAACCCGTCTGATTTTTGGAAACAAACTCGAAGGGTTTTTCGCCAACTAATTGTCTCAAGAGACCTTTCGATGCATTGAGGGGATATAGTGGGCCACTAACATCACTTAAAGTCTAAATAATTCTTTATAAAAGTAAAATATGACTTCTTAATGTCCTTATAGATTATAGAATACTGATTTATCAATATTTCCATAGTTAAAACATCTTTCCAAATTAACACCGTATGTGAAATGGTATACAGCTTAAGGCAATAATCATATCCATGCTAAAAGAAAATGGATATTTACCATAATTTTAAATTAAAATGAAAAATGATCTCAAATGGGTAGTAGATACACCACATAAGAAATATTATGTGCACAATACCAAGTAAGTCTCAATGAAATGGAAATTGAGACAAAGTTACTTACCACATTGTAATAAATTAAATTGTATGACCAAAGCTCATTAATCACCAAATGAATCATATAATACAATAAATATAAATAGAATCATGATATTTTATATCAAATGGTAGTACACATATACCACATATAATAAATAAGAGGTGAACAATGGAAATCCCATGGAATTGAAAGTGAGATGATAAACCCCTTACAAACATTTCAGCATGGTAACATGTGTTCTTGTGAGGGATTAAAGAGAAGTAAAGGGGTATCCCATAATTTATATATCATAAGGTAAGTATGGGGTAGGTTTGAAAACATACCTCATCATTAGGAATTAAAAATAAAAGGACACAACATAGGGGGGATTCTTGAATAAAAGTGAAAAAGAAGACCCCTTACCTAATGCTCGAAGGTGTTCTTGATTGATCTTAATGACCTGAATAATCAAATTTAGATTCATTAATTAATAATTCCAGAACCTCTTCAACATTTAATTGATATAGTATAACTGTTTTTGATGCTTTCTTTGGGGCGCATGCATCCGTCTGTGGAGGATGCGCAGCTCTTTCCCCGCATTATCACTTTCTAAAGGCGGGCGACATCCATTCCTTATTCAGGGATGTTTTATCCTTGATTGAAATAGGACGATGGGATGTCGGTTCTTCCTTCCATGGACTCCTCCTCAGAACTCATCACCTAGTCTGGGTCTCCCTTATAGATTTAAGACGTTGTTTGTGAAACTCTTCTTGGTGCCATATCTTCATGGACACCAGTTAATTACATTGCTTCTGTCGGGACATTCCAAAGGGTTCGGTTAGGGAATAAACCTTCAATTAGGGGAGTAGTCACGTTGGGCATCACTGGCGTGTCTTGAAGCTAGAACACTAGCATGTCTAGGTTTCTTCCCCTTATTATAGGACTTCTCTAGGGCATGGAATCCCAAGGCATACCACATCAAATGCGGGGAATCGTATTTCATAGGCATGTATCTGAGGTTTTCCTCAGATTCCCATGTTCAACACAGGTTATGTTGCAAGTTTAATGTCAAACATAGATGGATCAGACTGATCAGAACACTGAATAGAGTGGATCAGATGAGTATAACCCCTGGAGTACACACTAAAATAGGTGGGTTGACATGACCTCACCGGGATGTGGCATCCCCAGTACGAATCAAGATGGATGATGGAGAGTTAAATGGAGTGGAGGGGGAATGAGATGGGACCGTCATGAAAGGGACAGTAGTGTTGGTCTTTAGCCTTGAAGAGACTTCCTACATATCTCTGTTGCAGGGAATCAAAGTCTGCATAGTTCGGTGGGATGATGGGATACCTAAGGAGGCGGCCTGTGAGAATGGATCCATGGATGGGACCCGGAGGAAGTAGAAACTCTGGGTTGGGGCATGATCTTCCCAGAACACATGGGATCGAGGGATAGATCAGGATACGACATGGGTGCTAGGCTTGAACCTCATGGAGACTTCCTATGTATCCTTGTGGCAGGGAATCAAAGTCTGCATAGTTCATCTGACGATGACTTGCCATCAATTGGGGACTTCAATGGCTTACCGATGAATGAGGTTGACAATGGCTTATCATTGAATGGGGGAACAATGGATTGCCGCTGATTGGGGACATAATGGCTTACCGCTGTGTGGGGTCTATAGTTTAACGTCATGCAAGACGAAGGTGAACCGATGTGAATAAGGACCTGGGGTCCAGATGGATGGTGTGGGAGAACCAACATGAAGGGGGGTCCGAACGACTAGGTGTTGAGCTCAAACCTCAAGGAGGCTTCCTACAAACCTCGTCTTGGCGAGGATCAAAGTCCACATTGTTCGGGATGATGGTGTGGGAACTAACGTGAAAGAGGACTTGGGGCTCATATAGATGGTGGGCTTGAACCTCGTGGAGGCTTCCTACGTTCCTTGCCTTGGAAAGGATCAAAGACCACACAGTTCAGGTATAGTTGTGGGGCTTACACTCTAGGCTGCCCAAGGTTTTGGTGAACCGACGTGAAGATGGTTGGAACAACCGGGTGTTGGGCTTGAACCTCAGGGAGGCTTCCTACGTACCTCACCTTGGCGAGGATCAAATTACAGGTAGTTTGGGATGGTGGAATTGGTGCACCAATTTGAAAGTGGTCGGGACCAATGGTTGTTGGGATTGAACCTAAGGGAGGCTTCCTACATACCTCGCCTTGGTGAGGATCAAAGTCCACGTAGTTCGGGATGGTTGTGTGGGGCTTAAACTCTGGGCGGCCCGTGAGAATGGATGTCACGATCAATGCTTACTCTAAGACCACGTGAGTCATGCTCGGTGTGAGAAACAAGAGGCAGCAAAGACTTGACGATCACGTTGCTAAAGGTGCATCCATGGGAAGTGGAGTGGGGCTTACGCATGGTTAGCGGCCCAAAGAGGAAACAGGGGCTTACGCGTGATTAGCCACCCAAGTGATGGAGATTGGGACTTACTCCAAGGTGGAGGCCTGATGGTGAAAAAGCCCAGCAGGAGAGGGATTTGTTACCAAATAAAGGAGGAGCAGGGATGCTACCTCCTATAAGAAAAGCTGGGGGCTTACACCAAGATGGTTTCCCTTTCCCCCGTAGACAGATGTCGGGGCGTGATCACAGTTTAATGTCATTTGGTGAGGATGATGGTGCTTGGCATTTTAACATCCTCTAGCTCGGATGAGGTGGGTTTGCTTCCCACCCCTAGGACTTTCATAACTGATACCCTCCCTCCCTTGGGGGAAGGAAGGCATCGGCAATGCCGTGACTGGGGAGTGTCATGGAGTGAACCATTGGGGGGTCCACATTAGCGTGGCTATGTGAAGAAGAAATAGACGTTAGCGTGCCTATGCGAAGAAGCATGAGGCGAATCAACACAACGGGCGGTATCATCCAAGGGACTTTAAAGTTTATTCATGCGAACCTGAAGGGATGCATGGGAAAAGGATTTGTAGAGCAAAAGGGGTCATCAACCAAATTCTTGTGAAGCTCTGGTGCTCCATGAAGTGGAGGGACTTTGCAAAGGGATGTGCTTCATGAAGTGCAGTCTCCTAGGCTAAATATAGGGTATAGGTTCATATGGAAGGAGCTTTGCGAAGTGGATATGCATTCACAAAGCAATGACTCGTGAAGCAAGGGTGCCTTGAAAGTCATGGTGTTGTGAAGAAATGTGCTTCATGAAGCATAGTGACCTTGCCTTAGCATGTGGGTCGCGTGTGTTCAGAGTGTGTTTCGCAAAGCATAAACGTTTCGTGACGACCTGAGTCCCTGTGGGGATCTCCTTCCTTCACGAAGGATCTTGGGCTTCATTAAGGGAATAACTCTCGGAAGAAGGGTTCAATTAATGCAAGGGGGAGCCATTTCGCAATGCAAAAATAACTCAGGTAGCTCGTGGTTCGCAGAACAGAGAGTGCTTCACGATTCGGGAGCTAGGAAGTTGAAAGGTCAGAGAGTTCGTACCTTGGGCTTGAGGGGAGCCTAGTATTTATAGGCAAGAGGCACTGTGAAGCAGGGTTCACTTTGTGAGAAGAAGAAACTTGCTTCGCGATGGATCACAAACGTCAAAGGGGTTCGCAGATCCGCCCCGCCTCCTTTATTCGCGGCGGGTCACGAACGTCAAAGGGGTTCGTGGAGTCATCCTGCCTCGTTACTTCATGGCGGGTTGCGAATGTCAAATGGATTTGTGGATCTGTCCTGCCTCCTTACTTCACGGAGGGTCGCGAACGTCAAAGGGGTTCGCGGAGAAATCCCGCCTCGTTGCTTCGCAATGGGTCGTGAAGAAGATCTTTTCCACCGACCGTAGGGCTCTGGGGGCTTCTCGATCCGTCTTTGTGAGGCAATCCCTAGTGATTTCAGGATGTTCTGTTTGCCCCAAATTTTGGAATCAACAAATTCCTCCCCTCAGACTGGGATCCAATGAGAAAACAAGAATCCAAGTCGGAGGGTCCATCACCAAAATTCCTTTGTTACCCGTGAGGTGGCCTCGTGAAGGAGGCTCACGAAGAGGAGCAGCGATGCACGGGCTGGGCGCTCCATGAAGTCCATCACGGCTGGACACGCTGTGAAGCACCAGGGGTCCTCACCTATAAATAGCAGGGGTGACTTCTATTTTTTCCTTTATCTCCTCCGCGATTTCAACTTTTATCGCTCTCGATTCGTGAAGATCCTTGTACTTCGCGATTTCTCTCCACAAATCAGACCTTTAGCTTCATGGCGCATAATGAATCTTCAACTTCACATTAGTGCGCTCTGTGATTTGTATCTGAGGGTCAGTTCAAGGCTCTTTAATTCCATTGTCTAAATCAAGCTTCCTGAATAGTCTCTACGATCGAGATTCGCGATTGAGCTTTGCGATCCATCTTCGTGAACCAGTCCAAAAATTATTTGAATTTTAAAGATGGGATGGGTCACCAAGTGATTGTTAGGGGGGTCCTTGTGGACACTGCCCAAAGGGAAGATATGTAGAATAAATTGGGTCTGGGGAGTTGGTACGGAGCCACTCCAACTATGATTTGCTGGTGCAACTATTGTCATAAATCCAAAGGGACTACACATTGTGCAAGAGGCTGCCTTTATATGGATTTGGACTAAGGGATGGCATCTTCATCCTTGAAGCAAGTAGGTACGAGCCAGCCTACTGGTTCAGGATCACGTCATGTCGGTGCTAGTGGTTCAGGGCGGCTAACGACCACGCTCGGGAGAACTTTATACCCGTTACCGCTGATTGTTTATACAATAATCTGAACGACATTGATGGAAAATCATTACAGCCGGAGACGTCCTATCATCTATACCAAACAATCCTAAAGGTGGAACTGAAGAACCCAAAGAAGGGATGGTCTGATGATTGGGACCTGCGCCAAGGTGGAAACTTCACGGACAACTGGGCCAGGGCCTACTGGGTAAGCGCCTCGTGTGAAGAGTTTGGGGCAGAGCTGAGGAGATTTGGTCTATATTAGGTGGCCTGGGCCTCCCAATTTCACATCTACCAGCCGAAGAAGCTGATTCCAGAGCTGTTGATCTGGTGGTCATCAGAGACCAATACCTTCCACCTGCATCACGGGGAGGTTGGAATCAGCTTATGGGATGTGCATCAGATCTTGGGGGTCCCTATACTAGGAGAGATGTATGAATAATTCCTCCCTTCTATGGGTGAGTGGGAGGATCCCAAGTAGATGTCGCCACTGGCAATGGAATTGATTAGACTGGTGCTGGGAGAGGACAAGGAAGCAGTGAGAGTTGTCAACTTCATACGGTGGTTCAAGCAATTTCTGAACTTCCCAGAAAACAGACGGTTCCCGGTGAGGCCCTGTAATTTCCCAAAGGGGGATCAAAAGGGAAAGGAGAAATCATACTGGTAGCTAATGGAGGAAAGCCAGTGGAAGACCTGGGGCTTCAGCGTCAACACCGAGCAGCGGCCGGTAGTCAGGCTGGCGGCATTCATCGTGGCTCTCATCTGTAGCTGGATATTTCCAGTAAGGGAAACAAACACAAGTGTGCAACCCAGCACATTCATCATTGCCTCTATTCTAGGGACCAGAGGGTGGGTGAATCTTGGAATCCTGATGCTTTCCAAGATATACAAAATGATCTGGCACATCAGCGATGGGAAGATGTCATAGAGGATATATGGGCCATTCCACCTTCTCTACGGGTGGATAGCGACGCACAGTAGGGGGTTTATGAATACCGAAACCTTATTTACCCTTTGAGATTGGAATTTTACCCATCCATCTTGAACGCTACGGGGAGCTTTCTGGCCAAGCTGATCGTACCATTGGTATTAAACTGAGTCTAGAAGGTAGAAGATTTCAACTTCCATTTGTTCTCACTGCGAACATGGGCCTTCATAAATGATGGATGAGGGACAGAAGATCACCGGTATTATCTCTTGTCCTTTCTAGGTGGAGTCCTGGTGGAAAGGGTGGACCGTGAGCTTCTCTATGAGTCGTACGCTCCACATTTATTTTCCCGGCAATTCCGGTGCATGCAGCAACTGACCCCGCGAGTCTATCTAGGGGTGCGCCATGAACAGAATCCATGCGTGATGAGGAAGATGTGGCTCATGTTCACTCATGAGGATGGAAAGATGAGGAATGATCTACCTCTACCCACAGCTGTCTTCAGGTTGGAAAAAGAATACGGCAAAAGTTGGGAGGCGGCCTACCCGGGGGAAATGCTAAAGCAATCGACTGTCCAGACCGATAATGGTGGACCTCCCCAACCTCAAGGACAGGGCCAAAAGGTGGTAGGTACATCCCATGGTAGTGGGGATATTGTGGCAGAGGGGTCTACACCGGTTGAGGGGGAGGTAGCAGCAATGGACCTGGGGGGCCCAGAAGAGAAAAGTCACCCAGAAGGCAGGCCACCAAGTGGATTCCACAGGATATCCACTTAGGATTCAGGGATGTGGTTGCTTCACATAGACACGCTGGAGGATGTTGTCTTCCTGGATGCCTGGGATATCTGGGAAGTCAAAAGACAGTTCCTCATCCCTCCCAATACGTGGAAACTCCTAAACCATCTATGGATGGACTTGTAGGGGATATTCTCTATTAGGGCCGTCTTTGCGGTGTCACAGGAAGAGGCGGAGCAATGTATGCAAGAGCTGGAGGACTTTGTGCATTCCCAGGGTGTACCGCGTCTAATGACAGACTGTGTCAAGGTGTTGCTGGATCGTACGGTCCCTCTGCAGTTGTCGGCCGCTGAACTGAGAGAATGCTTCCCTCTGCCGGAAGAATCGGACAAGTCCTCCTGGGGGGATGAGGCCGGTAGAGGGAGCTCGTTGTAAGAGGGAGAAGTTAGAGATAAAGGTTCAGAACTTGAAGAGTTTGCCAAGGAACTTGAGGTAAAATCCAGAATCCACTCCCCAAGATCCGTTTCAAAACTGCTTTGGACCCTCCATTAATGTTTAAACTGTACAGGAAATCATGTTTCATAGAACCCGTTCTCATCCCTCAACGGATGCAGTTGTGGGGCCCTTAGGACCCACTCCTATGGATGCATCAATTATTACGTCTGGCAGGGCTAGGGCGCTTGAGGTTACCCCTCCAGAGCTTTCAGATCTTTGGGTAATATACGGGGGGCCACGCCTCGAGGTCCCAAAGGCGTCAACCCAAGAACGAGACCATGAATTTGATCTCTGTAAGTATCTTATACCAAATTCATGATTGTCACCCACTAACTATGTCAACTGATGTTTAAGCCCTATTTGGTGCGTACAGTTCTTCAAATGGTTTGGGCCACCTTGGTGAGGTTGGTTGGGGCTTCTGGCGGTGTCCTTCCCAGAGGAATGCCAGTGATCATGGAGGCAGATATCCAGACTAACCTAACTACGACACTCCCGATCTCTGGAGGAACTTTCAGCAGGGCAATACTTGAGATTATTGAGGTGGGATAGATGATAGGGATCGGTCAGATAGCCCAGGTCCCACCACGCCTGATCAAACACTAGATGTGGACCCTGCTGACGAGTTTCTGAGGGTGTTCCCTGCATATGATCCTTTCAACCGTGATGACTGGGATGAAACGGCATCCGATGAAGAGGACAGAAAAATAATATGTTACCAATCATGGAAGCTGATTACGCACTTCGTTAATAACACCCCCCCCCCCCAAGCACTATGGCTGGATGAGATGGACAGACTTCGCTCGCAACTATGCGAACTGTGTACTGGGGGAGTGGATTCCTGATGTCCCCACATGCTTGTCCAAGATCTCATGATGGAGAATATTTGGTAGTACGACTGTGGACTTGGTGTGGGCTGGTAGCGGAGGAAATCAGTGAACATCAAGAGTCTATAAGAGGCTGAAAATGAGGTTCAGTGGCTGCAGGTCTGGGCGGATGAGCACTCAACCACCCTTACCGCGCAATCGGGGCTGATATTGCGATTGAAGTCCCAGCTGGAAGAGGCCAAATAGGGCCTGAGGTGAGCCTCCAAGAATATGACTATCATCCGGACCGACATAGAGTGGGCTCAGATTGCATCCAATGAATTGTGCCCCATTGCTGCTGAGGAGGAGCAAGAACTGAACACGAGGCAGCAAATCCAGGACACCACAAGCCAGAGGGTGGTGGAGATACAACTTTCTTTCAACATAATTAACCCATCCATGGGAGGGGTAGACCCTCAGGTGCTGTAAAGATCACAAACCCTCTAACATAATTTCATTCTTTGATTATTTGGATTCCATCACATGCATGAGTCCCGTTATTAGTGTTGGTTTTACACGCATCTGTTATATTCGTGAAACGCCCAATGATCACTCCATAAGCTCACGCGGGTCGGGCCCAATGTGAGAAACAAGGGATGATTACTATGTTATTCCATCTGAACATAAAAGTGCTGACAAATTTTTAGGCATCTGGGTTTTGAACAACTAACCTGGATTTCTGGGAAGAGAAGGGGGATACCAGACTAGAGAATGAAGCTCTCAGAACAGTCGAATTACCATTTTCCCAGTGTTCTCTTGTGCACGAACAGGGTAATTCCAGGGGCACTAGAATAAATCCGAACAGGGGGGAATGGAAGGTGTGAATCACAATACCCAATATTCAAAACACTGTAGTGATGGCATGAAAATTAAGAATGATTGTTGACCGTGTTCAAAATATAGTATCCTCATTGCGTTAGCCTAAAATGGGGATAATAAATAAGGGCCAACCGCTGACCATGTTCGAAACACGAGGCCTGACTCGAAATTTCATCCATTAGTCTTCCGGAACATTATCCCAGGACAGTAGGTGAGCCATAGGTCATGCATACATACTGTTAGGGGTTCCTCTAGATGTGAAAGAGGGAAGATACGCGTGACATGGTTGTGCCAGTACACGTCCTACTAGAACTACTAAGCCCACGTGAGTCGTGTTCGATGTGGGAAACAAGAAGTAGTGATGGGACTTTCCTAGCATAGGGAGGCACAAGTTAGGGATGATGGGACACTAGGTTAATGACATCCCAATGATGCTGACATGTCTATATAGCACACCTAGATGCACATAGGAGTAAATGTGTGAATCATGGTGCTTGATATATGGACCACAATGATGGTGGAGTGATGATAGGGGATAGTTGTTGACCATGTTCTAAACATAGTATTCATGTCGCGTTAGCCTGGAATGGGGACAGACAAATGAGTTTCAACTGCTGACCATGTTCGAAACACAGGACCTATCACAAATGTCTTCCGAGATCTTTAGGAACGTTAGCCTGAAACGGTAGGTGAGCCGAGGCATCATGAGACTAGGCCGTGAAGGGGGTCCCTTTGGATGTGGGAGAGGATGAGGATCAAAATAACGGGCTCAAGAATCTTGGACATGGAATGAGGGGAATGTCCCCATGAAAATTCCACACTTTGGGATCTTTGTCAAAACGAATTTTAATACAACTATAAGATGTATCAGATAGAGGGAGTCGAGTCCCTTCCTAAGGACAAGGTTCCTGAAGTCACGCGCTTTCAACTTAAGGGCCTAGGGTGGACCATTAAGGGGGTTTCATTTAATATACTATGTATAGGGCGGCGAAATAGCCAAATGTACCACGCAGTTCCCATAAGTAGATCTTAGTTTTGGGTCATAGAACTCAAACCATGCTATGAAAGGATGTGGGAAGCACATGGTGCGGCTATTGAAAAACCCGACGTGAATTAGGAAATAATCTTGCACCACATGTTCCCAAATGAGTTCGGACCAAGGGACTGAAAAAGAAGGGATAGTATTTCTATATTCCTAGGGATGGGCCCAGAGGCAAAAATTCATGGGCGTTCCTATGTATCCCATAAGGATGGGAATCAATCCATACGTAGTTCTTGAAAATGTCATGCAGTTTAACGTCATGCAGTAAGGACGTAGAGTGATCTTAGTTTATGGTCATAGAGCTCAGACTATGGATGGTAGGAAACATGGGAGACATTTGGTGGGGTAATTATAAAACCCAACGTGAATGGGAACCTGGGGTTCTGACCACCATGTGTTCCTTGGGAAGGTTTTAGGTCGAGGGACTGACAACGAAAGTTAATCTGGTCCCAAGGTAGAGTGCACGGTCATTCTTATGTACCCCATGAGGATGAGGATCAAGACGCACATAGTTCTTAAGATATCATAGTGGGATACCAGTGTCGGGTATAATAAGGTTGTGTGGGTCTGGCCCATACGCAAAAAGAAGCGGTATTTGATAGATCTTTTTTTCCTTTAGAATGAATGAGTGTTTTTTTGTGTAGCGATGGACCTAGGATAGAAATTCCAGGCATCGCCACAAAAATCAAGCCATGTGCAGGTATTGAAAAATGGTATGGTGCATGACCGATACCAAACATGATGCCTCCTCAGGTGAGGATATCACGGTGCAGTGTTTTTTTTCGTCGTGCGGTCAGGACGATAATGTCACAGTTTAGGATCATGTGATGGGACCAGGAGACATAGTTTAACCTCATATGGAAGGGACATATATAGGTGAGATGAGGTTACAAAGGGGATGTTCACGGCTTGAAAAAGCATACCTGATGTGAATGAGGACAAGGTCCACATCATACCATGCGTGATCCTGAGGAGGAAACATCGGGCCGGGGGCCAGGATATATCAGAGGATAAGGGGTAGGAGAAACTAGTTCCCAATTGAGTTGTACGCGAAGATGAGATGTCCGGGTGTTCCTACGTATCCCATGAGGATGGGAATCAAGCCATATGTAGTTCTTGAAGGTGCCTTTTAACGTCGTATGGGACAACATATAGTTTAATGTCATGTAGGACAGGAAGTAGGGGGATAACTCCTAGAAAAGGGCGTACATGGTGTGTCCCATGCAAAACCGACGTGAATGAGGACATAATCCCATACCATGCCACGCAGTCTTGTAAGAGTTAAAGCCCCAAAGGCGGAATATAAGAGATAAATTAAGGGAACTCGAGATGGACCCAAAGACAAGATGTCTAGGCATTCCTACGTATCTCATGGGAATGGGAATCAAGATGTACGTAGTTCTAAAGATCTTAGCTTATGATCTTAAATCTTGGACCATAGGAGGGATAAATCCTTCCAAGTCAGTACAGACCTCAACTCAATCCCTAAGCCCATGTCAGTCAAACTCGGTGTGGGAAATAAGGGCGGAAGATGTTTTTTGTAATACCTAGAATGCACGCCAAAGGGAAATCAGTGAGGAGCCCAGAATGATGCCTTTACAACGACTTTTGTCCCCCTAACATGTAAATGTGAACTAAGGGATAGTGTCAGGAGTGTCAAAATTCCATTTGGACATGATGAGGTGGAAAATTATGTGAATCATACGGCCTATATTTTGGGCTTAATGGGGATGGCATGACGATGGAGGATAATTGTTGACCGTTTTCGAAACACAACATCCATATCGCATTATCCTGGAATGGGGACAAACAAATGAGTGTCAACCGCTGACTATATTCACAATGTGGGACTTGTATTGATTTGTTGCCTAAAACCCTTGAGAACGTTGGTCTGTAATGGTTAGGAGAGCCCTTAGGACTAGCATCCATGCCATTTGGGGGTCCCTTCAGGTGTGAAAGATTATGGAAGCCCAAATGAAGGGGAACATGAATCCTGGAATGTGGGTGATGTCCAAGTAAAATCCAACACTCTAGACACTAAACCAGAGTACTCTTAGGCACATTGGTGAATCACCGAAGAGGGTCAAGGGGCTCAACTTGAGAGTGGCCGATTTTAAAAAAATAAGTATAAAACCAGGGGATAGAGAAATTCTCTAGAGAAAGAGGCACATAGTGTGGTTGTTACAGAGCCGATGAAAATGAGGACATAATTCCATACCATATACCCCTCTCCCTGGGAAAAGGTAGGCCAAGGGGCCAAGGTGAAAGGGAGATTTCTAAGAGATGGGGCTGGGCCAACAGACAAAATGTTCGGGCGTACCTACGTATCCCATAAGGATGGGAATCAAGGCATACATAATTCTGGAATACGGTAATGTGAAGTTTATCATCATGCATTAAGAACGTGAATGGGTAAGATACCCCACACAAAGGAGGTGTACGGCGCGGCGAGTAACCCGACGTAAATGAGGACCTAATCCTACACCACACTATACAACCCTAGCTGGTAGGATCTGCCTGGTGAAAGCTTCTATTGTCTCCAAAATGGTTTATTCATTGATGATTTACAGATGGCTTGTCAGTCTCCTTAAGAAAATTAATACCTATATTAAGAATTTTTTCTGGACGGGGAGTATTCTGGATAAGAAAATTGTTACTATCCCCTGGTCTACTTTTTGTAAACCTATCGAAAAGGGAGGGCTTGAAATTAAAAATCTCAAGTTCTTTAATGAATCCCTCTAGGCTAGACTCACTTGGAACTTAATTAACAGTAAAGCTGACTCTATTTCCTTCCTCAAAATCATTTCCTGGATAAGCTCAAATCCCACAACTTGAGTTATGTTAGCTCTTCCCTCTGGACATCCATTAGAAATTCCTTTATTAATATCATGCACAACTCTAGATGGATGGTTTCTTCTGATTCTTCTCTGAAATTCTGGCTTGACAACTGGACTGGCATTCCCCTTAATTTGATGCTTTCACCAAACGATGTTCCAGATTCTATAAACTCCACCATAAATGATGTAATTCATTCCCCCTTCTTAGATCTCCCTAATCATATCAAAACTGTGGTTGATGACTACACCTTCTCGGTAGATTAAGACGGTCTTATTTGGGAACCAACTCATAATGGGATCCTGGACTCCAAATCCTATTACAAGCATCTCTTCTCTCACTCTAAGTCCAATTTCTCTTGGTTGAAGCCTTTTGATAAACCCTGGATAAAGCCTTCCAAATTTAATCTTGTCTGGCATATTGCACACAAGCACCTTCCCACAGAGGTTTGCCTTCAATATTTTGGGGGTAAACTCAACTCTAGATGTCCTCTTTGTCATCAACATAGGGAAGACATCAATCACTTATTTTTTTCCTGTGCTACGGCCTCTTCTCTTTGGAATTTTGTTACTGAAATTTTTTATTGAATATGGTTAATTGCTGATTCTATCTGCTCTTTCCTCAAATGTTGTGTGGAGATGGATCTTTCGCCGCAGATTAAAAATCTCTTTCTTTCTGCTATTGCAGAGCTCCTCCACATTATCTGGTATGATAGAAATGATATTATCCACAATGATGTCTCATTAAATCTTAATGTAGGTCACTTGAGAATTTTGATTTCTATTAGAGATGCGTCCACTCTTCAGAATTCAACATGTGCTAACTCATTTGGTGACTTTGGTATTCTCTGTCAGCTCAGAATTAAATGGATCTACAATCAGCCGAAGCGTCTCTTAAAAGTGTTCTGGCAGGCTCTGATCCCTAGATGGATAAATATCAACATAGATGGCACCTCAAAAGAAAACCCTGGACCTGCGGGCTGTGGATCCATCTTCAGAGACTATCTTGGTCAGTTCCATGGCTTCTTCTTTGATGGCTGTGGTTCTGCCTCTTCCCTAGAGTCGGAGATGTTGGTGGTAATACATGCGGTCAACTTTTTCAAGTTAAAAGGTTGGGACAATATCTGGATTGAAAGTGACTCCACCACCATCATCCAGGCCATTTGGAATGGTGTGGTTCACCTTGCTTGGCCTCTCACAGCGCTTTTGAAAATTTTCCTTAGCTCGCTCCAAGAGATCAGATACATTGCCACTCATACCTACCGGGAAACAAACAAGGTGGCAGATGTGCTTGCTAACAAAGGGATCAACCAGGCCATTATGTGGTGTGATACTTTACCAGTTGATCTCCTTCCATTCCATGAAAAGGATTGTAATAAAATATCCTCTTTCAGACTCTTGTAATTTTCCTTCCCCTTTTTTAATAATAACTTTGTGTCTTGGTCTTTGACCAAGACATTTCCTTTTTAAAAAAACACTATACAACCCTAAGTGTGCACTTGGGACAGGGGACCGAGAAGGCCAAGGGTCCTGAGGCTGGGCCTCGGAAGGAAAGTCCCAGCCAATTTGCAGTTTAACGTCTTGTAGTGGGGATGAAGTTAGGGGTAAGGTATCTCGTCCAGGGATGTGTGCAGTACGACGAGCAACCCGATGTGAATGAGGACATAATCCCGCACCACACCATACAACCCTAAGTGATAACTTGGTCCAGGGGCCCGAAAAGGCCAAGGGTCCTGAGGTTGGGCCTTGGACGGAAAGTCCCAGCTAGTTTGTAGTTTAACATCTTGCAGTGAGGACAAAGGTGATCTTAGTTTAGAGTCATAGAACTCGGACCGTAGATGCCTATTTTAATTCCATATGTTTGGGAAAGAGATGGCGAATCATCATGCTTATGGAAGACCATAAAGTGGAAATGAAGATAGAGGAAAACTATTTACTAGGTTCGCAACACAGTATCCGCCCTTGTGTGACCAGAATTCGGGGAAAACAATTGAGCATTGACTGTTTACTATATTCACAACACATGACTTGTATAAACTTTTCACCCACAATCCTCTAGGGAGTTTACCCTTAATGGTAGGAGAGACCTTGGCCCAAGAATCCATGCCATTCGGAGGTCCATTTGGATGTAGAGGGTGACAGAAACCCAAATGATGGGTCATGCCGAGCATGGCAGGGCCTGTGCTCTCGGAACTGATGATAAATAAAGGAAGGAATATTTCAAGGGGATATGTGTGGCATGGTGAAATAGCCCGATGTGAATGAGGAAATAATCCACACCACACCACATACTCCTCTCCCTAGGGGAATGCAGGCCAAGGGGCCAAGATGAGGCTGGACCCAAAGACTAAACGTTTGGGCGGTCCTGCGTATCCCATAAGGATGGGAATCAAGCCATACATAGTTCTAGAGGAGACAAAGATAAGGGTAGGATACCCCCAATGAGGGGGTTGTATGGCATGGCTAGTAACCTGATGTGAATGAGGAAATAATCCTACACCACACCGTACAACCCCAAATGAGAACTTGGGCCGGAGACCCGAGAAGGCCGGGGGACCTAAGATTGGGCGTTCCGGCCAACTGTTGTCATATGACCTCTTATGCAGGTGATGCCTCCTCGTATCTCCTAAGCCCACATGAGTAATGCTCGATGTGGGAAACAAGGAGTAGGACTTGGCTCTCCCCATTATATAAGGGTCAGATAGCTAGCATCACCCGAGGGAGACTGCAGCTTGAAGGTGAGACGGGGTAGGATGAACCACTACACTCACTATTTGGGACTTATGGGGGTGGTGATAATGACAAAGGATAGCTGTTGAACATGTTCGAAACATAGCATCCATATCGTGTGACCTGGAATGGGAACAACAAATGAGGATCGACCGCTGACTGTATTCGCAACGTGGTACTTGTATCAATTTATTGTTCTAAATACTCAAGGATGATAGCCTGAGATGGTAGGAGGGCCCTTGGTCCAGGAATCCATGCCATTTGGGTGTCCTTTAGGACATTAAAGATGATGGATTCCCAAGTAAAGAGTGTAAGTGAAGCATAAGTGTGCCTGTACATTTCAACATCAAGCAGGACGGTGAAGGAGGTGGAAGTCTCCGGGGAATGGAACGCACGACGGTACTATGATGAACTCAACGTGGATTAGGGAAAAAGCACGCGCCACACCATATTATTTGACCCGAGGGGAGAATCTGGAGTTTGGGCTGGGCCAACAGACGAAATGTCCAGGCATTCCTACGTATCCCATGAGTATGGGAATCAAGCCATACGTAGTTCTTGAAGGCCATGCAGTTTAACATTGTGCGGTGAGGACGTGGGAGGATAGAAGAATGGGGAGGAGGCACATGGTGCGACCACCGTAATCCTGACATGAGTGGGGCTAAAGAATCTTACACTATACCATGCAAGGACCCTCCGAGAGAACTATACCCAGGGGTAGTTGAAGAGAATAGTGTGGAGGCTGGACTCATGGACAAGCATCTGAGTGTTCTTAAGTATCCCACAAGGATGGGAATCAAGCCACACATATTTATAAGGGTGAATTTTAATGTCTTGCAGGACACCATACAGTTTAACGTCATGCAGGATGTTTTACAGTTTAAAGTCATGTAGGACCGGGTAGTTTAGGGTCATGTCGGACCTAGGAGTTTAGGGTCATGCAGGACCAAGTTGGATCAGGCAAATTATTGCTTGAGAAACTTGGCATTGGTGGGAGGAGTTATACACTCACCATACAAGGTCATCAGTGAGTACACACCATTAAGGTAAACCTTGTGAACAACGAAAGGTCCTTCCCATTTGGGCTCTAACTTTGGTGGTTTCCTACCAGGTATCATTGGCATCCTGAGGACCAATACCAGATCACCTTGTAGGAAAGAACAGAGGAAAACCTTCTTGTTGAAGGATCTGGCCTTTTTGTTATGGTGTCTTTCCAGGTTGTGCAGGGCACGAAGCCTATTCTCATAAAGTGCTTCCAATTCAGCCAGATTAATTTTAGCTACCTTATTTGGTGCTTGATGGTCGTAGACCGTTGCGCATAACGAAGGAAAATGAATCTTGATAGGTAGGACGACCTCAGTTCCATATACTAGGGAATATGGGGTCACTTGGGTGGAATTACGAGTCGTTGTCTGATAATCCTAGAGGGTGTTGGGAAGCTTTTCCGGACAACTCTTCTTATTCTGACCAACCATTTTCTACAAAATGTTCTTTTTGAATGCCTCGATCTTCCCATTTGCTTGCGCATGATAGCGAGAGGTATAGTTATAGCAGATGTTGTACTTGGCGTACAAATTCTTCAACTCAACTGCATGGAAGTTGGTGTCGTTATCAGTGTGGACGGCATGAGGGACTCCAAATCATTAAATGGTATTGGAGATCATGAAGTCAACAATAGAACGGGCCTTGACCTCCTTGAGTGGAACTTCCTTTTCCCACTTGGAAACGAAATCTGTAGCGGTCAGGATGAACCGACACTGGCGAGCTGTCGCCGGCGGATATGGTCCCACTACATCCAGTCCCTAAACCGCAAAGGGACAAGAGTACTTGGTAGTGTGGAGAGGCTCCATTGGTCAATGCATGAAGTTGGCATGAACTGGGAATGCATGAAATCTCCTAGAGAACTCGATGCAATCATGGATCATGGAGGGTCAAAAGTACCCCAGTCTCTGGATCTGGTGAGATAGCTTCAGCCTAGTCTGATGAGCCCCTTAGGAACCAGCGTGAACCTCCTACATGATGTGAGAAATATCAAATCCTTGGATGAAATGAAGGAGAACACTGTCAAACCCATGCTTCTAGATTATCTTCTCAAGATTAGGACCACTCTGGAGGGTAAACTGCAGCACGTGACGTCAGATTCACTCACTCTTGGCCCGATCAGCCGGGAGGTAACCATTTTGGAGATACTCGGCGAGGGGGGGTCTCCAGTTAAGAGTCACTTCAACCACTACATCTAAGGGACCTGGGGGTCCTGACGTGGAGGCTCCAATGGTAAGATGGCTCACCTATAGGTCGTCATCATCACATGGGGTGACGAGAGCGATGACTCTCCAGTGCACCACGTGGATAATTAGATCATCCTGCTCGGGCTCTACAAGATATGCGGCTAGGCCAGCCAAGGAATCAGCCCAACCATTCTGAGATCGAGGGACATGAGTAGCTTCCAGCCGAGATTGGAACTGGACCATTAGCTGTAGATTTTTCTCCAACAATGGTGCGAGCTTTGGTTTTCTGACGACGTAGTCACCGTTGATCTTCTTGATGACTAGTTTGAAATCCCCTTTCACATGAAAATGGGGCACATCAATCTCGAGGGCCATCTCGAGGCCAGTGATAAGAGCCTAATACTCTGCCTCATTGTTGGTGCAGCCTTCTAACAATAGGAATGAGTACGACAGAATAGATTGTGCTGGGGTAATAAAGACGATACCCAAGCCTACCCTGTTGAGCCTGGGGTTATTGAGCCTCCTACCGATGGGACTCCGGGAAGCGCCATCGAAATGAATCTGCCAACACAGGATGGAATGATCTACTGAGAGGATTGCCTCATCAGAAAAATCATGATCTAAGGATTGGTCGGCAAGAGCCAGATGGGCAGTAAGGAAGTCTTCCAATGCTTTCCCCTTAATATCTTTCTGAGGGACAAACCTGATATTGAACTGCTGAATAATCACTACCCACCGAGATAGATAGCCTGTCAACATGGGGTGGTTCAGATTGTACTTCAGTGGGTCTACCTGAGACACTAGCTGTACTTTGTGGTGTTTCAAGTATTGTTTTAATTTATGTACTGTGAATACCAGTGCAAGGAATCTCTTCTCAATGGGGGAGTATATGGTCTCCGTATCAATGAGTATGCGGCTGAGGTAGTAAAGGTTATTATTTGTCCCCTCATTGTTCTTCTAGGAAAGAAGAGTGCCAAGATATCATTTTAGGGCGGTCACATAAAGGACCAGTGGTTTTCCGGAGATAGGTGGCATCAAGACTGGAGGCTGGAGAAGATATTGCTTAATTTCCTCGAATGTGGCTTGGAACTCTTCGTATCATTCGTAGTCAGTGCCTTTCTTCATGAGCTGAGAAAAGGGCTTACACTTTCTAGCCAGATTCGCAATGAATCAGCGTATGTAGGCCAAGTGGCCTTAGAAGCCCTAATGTTTCCTAATGTCTCTCGGGGAAGACATCTGGCTGATAGCCTTGATCTTCTCAGGGTCAATCTCGATACCCTGGTACCTGACAACAAAGCCGAGGAACTTCCTAGAGGTGACCCCGAAGGCACATTTCAATGGGTTCATCTTCAGGTGGAAAGAACAGAGGAAGCTAGACACTTTCTCAAGGTCCTTGATATGGTCCCGACGCCGGCGAGATTTAACAACTAGATCTTCCACATAGCATTCCACCAATTTCCTGAGGATTGGTTTGAATATACGATGCATGGACCGCTAAAAGGTGGAACCTGCATTCTTTAAGCCGAAGGGAATGAACTAGTAACAAAACATACCTTGTGGTGCCCTGAAGGTTGTGGACTTCTCATCCTCATGGGCCATTTGAATCTGGTTGTACCCGGAGTACCCATCCATGAAGGAGAGGGCTTGGAATCCATTTGTAGCATCAATTAGCAACTCCATCACAGGAAGGAGAGAATCGTCCTTTGGACAGTGATGGTTGAGATCCCGGAAGTCGATGTAGACTCTGATCTATTTTTTCTTATTCCTAACTAGCACAATGTTGTCTAGCCATTTGGGGTACTGGACCTCTTTAACGAAATTTTCTCTGATGAGCTTATCAACTTCTGCCTCCTCCATGGCACCGTGAGAAGGGTGTATCTTCCTGGGAGGATGTTTGAACCCACGATGATTGTAGGGATACCGAGGCGGTGGAAGTATACCTGAGGATCTAGTCCTGGAATCTCATCGTAGCTCTAGGAAAATACATCATGATGTTGTTTCAGGAAGTCTATGTACCGCTGCTACTCCTCGAGGGACATGGCAGCACTAATCAATGTGAGTCTTGGGTATACCTCGCTATTGAGGTTCACTTGTACCATTTCATCGACCGTGGTGGAAATTCCCTCTTCAAAGGTAGGGGAGAATCCACCAAATCCTCTTCTTCGCTTGAGAAGGAGGGATCCCTAGCAGGAGGAGCTTCCTCTAGGTTGGCAGATTTCGACAGGAGACTAGTACCAGCCTGAGCAGTAGTGGTCATCGCATCGGGAGATTTTAGTACTGCTGAAACCATAGCAATGAAGGTTGTCAACTTGATCCCATCTGGTCTTCAACCTAAGGGGCCACACTTGATAATATCAAAGCAATAGTGGTGTGCCGGCTTGAGCCGGTTGATTCCAACTCGGCGAAACAGGAAAGTTTGATGTATCACCATTTCCATGGGGTGGACATCTCGATGCCTTATGGGAGTAGGGGGCTCAGGGATCACCGAGGCTTAATTCTTATAAGAATACGAAGTGATCTCCTGACATTGCTTGGATTTGAGAATATGCTTCCCCCTGTAACAGTGACAACAAAACATTTCCCCATATCGGGGGTCATGGCCTCTAATCGATGGATTGGGAAGACGTAGGCGTCATCTAGGCCTGTCCAGGGGTCGGTTGAAATCGCAGCATGCTCGACCTCATTGGCCTGAATTTTCTTGTCCTTTCTCTTTTAATAGTCGATATCCAAGTAGCGGGCTTCACAAGAGGCAAAAGGAGACGCATCACCTTGGAGCACACCCAATTGACCATTGAGGGAGTACTTGAGGCACTGGTGATATGATGAGGGAACCTCTATGTTTAGGTGGATCCATGGTCTTCCCATCAATGCATTGTACGTGGTGTCTTGGGAGACTACCATAAACTCAATACTGGAAACTAGGCCACCGAACTGGGTCTTCAAATGGATCTTTCTGACCAGGGTCTACTTAGTCCTGTCATAACCTTGGATTTTTATGTTTGAGGGAGTTAAGTCATCCTTGGACAACCCCAGTTTCTGTAATGTTTGTGTTGGGATAAGGTTGATCCTGGAGCATGTGTCAACAAGGCAGTGGCGAACTTCCAGGACATTGAATTGGCAGGTGATGTATAGTGGGAGAATGTGCCCCTATATGGGAGAACTTTCTTCTTCTTTGGAGAATGAGATAATGGCCTGGAATTAATCATTCTCTATTGCTTCTTCATGAAAGGCCTCTCCAGCTGCTACCTCCGTCTCAAACTGGAGGGGGCTTCTTAAAGCCTCAGCGAAGGCCTCACATATATCTGTCGATAGGCGAAGGGCCTCGAGGATGGAGATATTTGATAGAATACTGGAAAGATGCTTGAGAACATCATAATTTTATGCCAGATGTGAACTTCTACTTGCAGGAGGTCGCACCATGACAGGAGGCATGGCGGGCCCTGCCGGTTGGACCGGCGGCTGACTGGTGGTGGGAATGTCCTACTGCTCACTAGTTTAAGCATGCATAGTGACTACTAAATGGGGGCCAGCTAGCTGAGACCAGTCTGCAATGGGGCGTGGCTGATCACAGTGAGGTCTGAGTGGCTCTGCCTGATCTAGTAGCACAAACGGAGGTGGAGGCGGGCTTGATGACACCGGATGAGGAGGATGCGTGTTCTGAGCTCTACGCTAAGTCTATTTTCTGGTCTCAGTGGAATGCACGGCCTGGCTAGAGGTGTCAACTGATGTGAATCGACGATCCATATAGTCGTGGCTCCGCTGAAGCTAGTGTCGGCTGGGGACGTTGGGGAGATCGGCTTGGCGCTCCCTGTCATCGGGGGTCATATAGGGATTTACCAACTCTACAGTGTTAACCAAAGCGTACCCTTGACTATAACTTGAAGAGTGAAAGAGCACTTTCATGGGTTCCCTCAAATGATTAGTGTGATTTTGGGGTACTTAGGTGCAACAGAGTGGCTGACCAAGGTCATCTCTCAAAGGAGTAAGTGAATTAAAACAACTTTTCAGATATATTCTAAAAATAAAAGAAAAGAGAATAAAAACACTATTTGAAAGGATGGGTGTGGTCGTTTATAGTTTATAAAACTTGAAGAAGTTTTCTGGAAGAAGATTGCATTTTTTTTGTTTTTAATTTTGAAATGAAGTTTGATTAAAAAGACACAACAAGAAGATGTTTTTTTAAATATTTTAAAAGGAATAATTGATCTAACTCTACCTCTTCACTCTATTATTAATAGTTATCATTTAAATTAACATTCATTAAATTATGATCCCTTAATTTTTTAAATTTTGAACCCTATGAGAATTAACTTTACCACGAAGATGAAGTGAATTTAACCCTAGGCTAACTTCGGAACATGCAATCGCAACACTCTGCTTTGATTGATGTTCTAATATTAGCTTATGGTCAGTGGTAAATTAACGCACATATCCATTCTAGAAATGAGGACTAATTGAGTTTAGGGCTTATTCTTGAACTCTACAAATTAATCCCATGTGGTTTTGAATTACCAGTTAAGGTTGCGCTCTCACAGTTCACACAATTCCCTACCTCGCGTGTTTTGTGTTAACTATTCAATTGCTTCCTTATTTTCATTTAAATTAAAAACTCAATTAATATATCATAATATGTGAATTAAATTAGCTCATTGATTCAAAATAAATGAATTAAGAAGGATAGAGGTCGATCGATTACTAAAAATAACTACTCTTCCATGGGTGGCGTAATCATCGTAGAAGCGAATTGCATTTGAAAAGGTTTATAATGGGTATAACTCAATAACACTTCTACTAAAGAATTCTAGCCCAAAGAGGAAAATTAAGATAAGAATAAATTTAAAAAAAACATAAGAAAATAGATGAAATAAAATAAGAAAAAATAAGTTTAAAACACAAATGAAAATATTACAACATGAAGAAGAGAAGGAGGCTTCGATGAGGGGATCCTTGCTTCAAGAGCTACCCCTCTTACAATGGTTATAGAATTTGGGTGAAACCAATTCTAATCTACCTCAAATCTCATAATTCACGTCCCAACCTCACCAAATGAGAAAAACACCAATTTATAGAGTGGTGGGGAGGCTAGGTTCAAAGTGGTTTCAAGTGTGAATGGGGAATCTCGGCCAAATATTTTATTCTAACTTACACAGCCCATTTGAACACTAAAACGCGTGAATTTTCTGGCCTTCCAGAGGTATAATATTTGTGGATATGGGTCCTATATCTCCTCTAAAACTATGGGCTCAATCCAAGCCCATATGAAGGAGTTATGGCCAAAATACAGAATCTTCTTCATTCTGGCGTGTCCAGCCCACCTTTGACTTTATGGCCCAATTACTCCATCCAAATGCATTCTTTTGATCTAGTGTCCTGAATTAAAGTTGTATAAAATTAATTAATAAACCTAGGTACAAAATATTAAGTTCAAATAATTCAAATAAAAATATTTATGATCGAAATACTACGTGATTTTGAAAGGGTAAAACTGGAATTTTCATCAAATAATCAAATGAATGATCTAATCCCAAATACTTTCTAATTGTACAAATTTAACACAATGTGATGAAATTATATCATTTATTATCGATAAAATATTCAATAAAATATTATTTTATCAACTCCCCCACACTTACCCTTTTGCACTCCTGGGCAAAACCTCATATCAAGTAAACATCAATATCAAATCAAAACAAATTTTAAAACACATATCATTGGGATACATCAATTCCACACCAAGAATCAAAAGATATAATGCCTCATAAAAAACATTATTTCAAGTTCTCTATTAATATCATTCAATATATTTCCACTTTATTTATCCTCTCATGCACAAAACACTTACCTAGCTTGAATTTTCTCTCATAACTCAAATATCAATTTTTTTTTTGCAATGTCTTTCTCATCCAAACTCATACAAGGGTCACCATTGGCTTGATAAATTCCTACATCACCACCCGATGTGATTCAAGGACATATTTTTATCATGAGGACTTTTTAGGGTTTTTCTATGGCTTTTGGTTGGTAGGATTTAGATGTGAAAAACTCTGAGGCTGAATGAGGAGGGCTTGACTCTTTTTGAAGAAAAATTGAATTAATCTAATTTTCACTTAAATATGGTCTTCTCCTCAATCCCCATAGTATCAATTCAGCTCCATAATCATGAAAAATCATGGAAAGTTTACACCATTAATCATTTTAGAATAAAAAATGTCAATCTTCTCAAACATGATTTTCTTGAAAGATCCAGATGGGCACAGCTTTCCACCTCAATTAGAAGCTCCAGAAAAGGCACAGCTTCACTTGTCATAAAAGCTCCAGAAAAGGCACAGCTTTCATTATAATGATTTTCATCAGCCGCAAACACATCTCTTAAAAATTTAATTTTCCACCCAAAGTATCATAGAATGTCGTAGCACAACACAACATAGCTTCCCCCACACTTAAGATCAACTAGATTATGCAATTTCACTTCAAGAGTTGGTTGGATAGGGAAAATTGGCTTGTTATGTGGCTAACCTAACAGTATATACATGGATTATAAGGGATAAAAGGATTAAATGTTAAAGTTAGGCCATTATAAAAAGGTATTCTTTAAAATAGGGGCTTTAATACCAAACAAATGCCTCAATCATTTAAACATAAGTACCTAAAACCCTCAAGTTTTGACAGGAATAGATCAAATTATGGTTAAATCAAGCATGGTTTGATTCTCTCAAGAAGTGAGGTGAATGTAAAGAATATAAAAATGATGGTTTAGAAGCCTCACAGGAAAGTGGTTTCAATTATAGACAGTGATATGTGGCATGGGATTCAAAATTCAATGTACTTTTCATGAAATTACTAAATATTTGAACTTGAAACAAAGTCATTTTCAGCATTTATTTAAGCTTAGTTTCAAGGGATAAATTGTTTCACTCATTGATATGCATTTAAAAATTGTGATGAGAATTATTTCAGCTCAAAAATTTCAAAAACACAAAGAAAATTAAAAAATAAACACACAAAATTTGAAAAAACACACAATTTTTTTGTTTGTTTTTTTTTAAATCAGGAAAACAATTGAAATTACTAAACTAAAAGGTTCCCTCCCCCACACTTAAAATATTGAATTTTCCTCAATGTGAACACATGAGATGATATATGAACATGAAATGTAGAATTTTTAAATAGGAAAAATAATATAAAAGTGAAAGGGTTAGTAACAGCCTGATGTGATCAAGTGGTGATGGGGTCATGTAGTGTGATAAAATCCACTACATCAGTAGGAAGTCCCTCAATGTATCTCTTCAAACATTTCCCATTGACTGTAAAGCTTCTTCTAGTGTTCTCTTATGTGATCTCCAGTGCACCATAAGGAAAAACATTAGACACAATATAAGGACCTAACCATCTGGAACACAACTTACCAGGCATCATCTTCAATCGTGAACTATAGAGAAGGACTTTCTCTCCAACATGAAACTCCTTTTGTTGGATCATTATATCATGAGTTGCTTTTGATTTTTCCTTATAGAGCCTTGAGTTCTCATATGAAGACAATCTAATCTCCTCAAGCTCTTGAATTTGTAGCTTCCTTTGGATTCCAGCTTAGGCCAAATCCATGTTGCATTTCTTTATAGCCCGATGCTCAACTTCTACTGGGAGATGACATGCTTTCCCAAAAAAATCCGAAATGGGGACATACCAATGGGTGTCTTTTATGATGTCCTATAAGCCCATAATGCATCATCCAAGCACTTGTTCCAATCCTTCCTATTTGGCTGCACAGTTTTCTCCAAAATTTGTTTCAACTCACGATTTGAAACCCCAGCTTGGCCATTTGTTTGGGGGTGGTATGGTGTTGATGTTTTGTGTGTCACCCCATACTTCCGAAGAAGGGAAGCAAGATTCCTATTGCAGAAATGTGTCCCTTGGTCACTGATGATAGCCTTTGGTACTCCAAACCTGCAAAAAATCTGTGCCTTCACAAAATCCACAACAACATGAGAATCATCAGTCCTGGTGGCCTTGGCCTCCACCCATTTTCTCACATAATCAACAGCAACCAAAATATACAAGAAGTCATATGAACTTGGAAAAGGACCCATAAAATCAATGCCCCACACATCAAAAATCTCATAGAATAGTATGGGTTGTTGGGGCATCTCGTGTCTCCTAGAAATGTTCCTGGTGTGTTGGCAACAAGAGCATAAATTAAAAAACACATGGGCATCATGGAATAAGCTAGGACAATATAATCCAGATTCTAAAACTTTCCTAGATGTCTGTTGGGGTCCAAAGTGTCCACCACAAGCAAGTGTATGATAGAAATGAAAAACAGACTCAAACTCATGATCGGGAACACACCTCCTAATGACTTGGTCACTACACATGCGCCAGAGGTAAGGATCATCCCACACATAAAACCTAGACTCACTTTTTAAATTTTGGACTTGATGCTTCTTCAAATTTACTGGGATTTCAGAGGCAAAAATGTAATTAACTAAATCAGCATACCAAGGATGTGTACCTGAGATGGTATAGAGATGCTCATCAGGGAAAGTTTCCCGAAGTGGTACCTGGTCCAAGGTGTCACCCTCTAGTGTGTGAGTAAGCCTACTCATGTGGTCCGCCACCAAGTTTTCTGACCCCTTTTGTCCTTTATCTCAATATCAAATTCTTGAAGAAGGAGCATCCATCGGATCAACCTGGGCTTTGCATCTAGCTTCTTCAAGAGGTACCTCAGAGCTGCATGGTCATAAAAAACAACTACTTTAGAGCCCAATAAATATGAACGGAATTTATCTAAA
Organism: Viscum album; assembly: GCA_963277665.1. Lineage (NCBI taxonomy): Eukaryota > Viridiplantae > Streptophyta > Magnoliopsida > Santalales > Viscaceae > Viscum > Viscum album. Next base: position 1,608,051 of record OY728125.1, read on the forward strand.
GCAAATATGACAGCAAGAAACTCATTTTCTGTGGTTGTGTAGTTTGATTGGTCTGAATATAGTGTCCTTGATGCATAGGCGATCATATGTGAACGTCCCTCCACCCTCTGAGATAATACAGCTCCAACCGCGAAGTTGGAGGCGTCACACATAAGCTCAAAAGGAATCTCCCACCATGGGGGGTGTATGATCGGTGGAGTGGTAAGACACTTATTTAGCTCATCAAAGGAAGTCCTGCAAGAATCATCAAACACAAAATCAGAATCCTTTTGGAGTAATTGTGACATAGGAAGAGAAATCTTACTAAAATCTTTGATGAAGCACTGATAAAATCTTGCATGCCCTAGGAAAGATCTAACATCACACACACATAAAGGATATGGTAAGGATGAAATAATTTCTATCTTAGATCTATCAACCTATATCCCATGTTTTGACACTACATACCCTAAGACAATTCCATGCTCTACCATGAAATGACACTTTTCAAAGTTCAGGACCAGATTCTTCTCAATACAACGATTCAATACATTTCCCAAACTATTTAGACATTCATCAAATGAGGATCCATACACTGTAAAATCATCCATAAATACCTCCATGCAGGTCTCAATAAAATCAGAAAAAATACTCACTATGCATCTCTAAAAGGTACCTAGGGCATTGCAAAGTCCAAATGGCATCCTCCGGTAGGCAAATGTGCCAAAGGGACAGGTGAATGTAGTCTTCTCCTAATCCTCTAGAGCTATAGGAACCTGAAAATATCCAGAAAATCCATCCAAGAAACAATAGTGTGTTTTCCCAGCTAGTCTCTCAAGCATTTGATCTATAAATGGGAGGGGGAAATGGTCCTTGCAAGTGGACTAATTTAGTTTCCTATAATCAATACACACACACAAACTGTTTTGCACCCTCATTGGAACTAACTCATCTTTCTCATTTTTAACAATATTAACACCACTCTTCTTAGGCACAACCTGAATAGGACTTACCCACTGAGAATCTGAATGCGAAAGATTATACCTGCCTCGAGAAATTTCTCAACTTCTTTTTTAACAACTTCCAGGAGGGTGGGATTGAGTCTCCTTTGTGGTTGTCTCACTGATTTAGCCCCATCCTCCAAGAGAATCATATACATGCAAATGGAGGGGATAATACCTGATATGTCAGCCAAGGTCTACCCAATCGCCCTGATGTTCTCCCTAAAAATATTCAAAATATTTTCTTCATGTTCAAAAGGGAGATTGTTAGTAATGATAACAGGTAATCTATCACCACTCATCAGGTATTCATATTTAAGATTTGGGGTCAATGGATTGAGTTCCAATGTAGGGGGTGATGTATGGATGGAGAAATTGATGCAACAGACATATCTGCACAATGAACATCAGTATCAGAATAGACATCATCAAAATCAGAGAACAAAGCATCAAATCCATCAGCATAATCAATAGCCATGTCATAATCAGAGTGAACATGATCAAAATAAGAATATGAATCCACATCAAAATAAAATCCAAGAGAGGATTGTGTATCAGCAACATGCGTGGAAGTGCTCTTAGACATCAAACTCGAACCAATACTCATAATCTCCCTAAGCATAGGACAATAAAATTCCATGGAGTTTTTATTTGGTGGTTCAAAATGGGAGATAACAAAAGAAGAATGGTCCTCTTAGGGGTACTTCATGGATTCCATGACATTAAATACCACAACTTCATCTCCAAACTCCATAGAAAGTGTACCCTCATTGACATTTATGATAGTTTTTTCAGTTTTGAGGAAGGTCCTACCTAAGATAATGGGGGCATGAGAACTTACCTGATCATCCTCTATGTTAAGCACATAGAAGTTTGCTGGAAAGATCATGTCTCTTACCTAGACAAGTACATCCTCAAGGACTCCCGCTGGATATGTCCTAGCTCTATTCGCCAACTGCACCACTACTCTCGTCAGCTTCAACTCACCAACCTGTAAAGAAGAGAATACAGAGTGAGGCATCACATTTATGGAATCTCCCAAATCACAAAGTGCATCAGAAAAGTGCAACTCCCCTATGGTGCATGGGATGGTGAATTTCCCTGGATCCTTGCACATTGTCGGCATTGCTAGAGTTGGTGTAATGAGTGCTGACACATTCCTTCCAATATTGATCCTCTCGTTTCCCTTGATCCCTCTTCGATTGGTGAAGAGTTCTTTTAAGAATTTTTCATACCTTGGGATTTGTTTAATGGCTTCAAGAAGAGGAATGTTGATCTCCACACGCTTGAATGTGTCCAAAACCTCCTTTTTCATTGCTTATTCATCCATCTTCTTGGTTTGAACAACCCTGTTTCGAAAAGGAAGGGGTTTAGGAGGAATATCATCAATCATTTTCTTACCTTTATCTTTCTCCTTGGATTGCTCATCAGTTGGTATGGAATTCGGATTCTCTAGAGTTGAGGTGAATCCCGGTGGAATGGTAGGTATTGATGTATCATTCATTTGCTTCCCACTTCTCAATGTTATAGAACTAACATTCCCCTTTGGATTTGGAGTGGGTTGGGAAGGTAGATTTCTGGAATTCTTACTTAAAAGTTCATGGAGGGTGGTGGCAATCTGGCTCATTTGAGTATTAAACTCCCTCAACTCTGAACCTTGACTCTTCAGCTCATTCTGTTGATTAAGAATAATTTGCTTCAACAGGTCATCAGTGTTAGAATCTACCTTGGGTGGGGGATTCCCTTGTTGTTGTCTTGTTGATTCTTGAGATTCAAATCTCCTTTGGGGTTTTTGGAAACCCTGTTGGTAAGGTGGAGGCTACTGGAAGTTTGGTTGAAGAGGGGGCCTTTGTTGTTGCCCAGAGCCATACCTCATGTCTGATTGATCCTTCCACCCTTGGTTGTATGTTGGATAAAACTTCTTTTGGGGATATGGTTATTGTTGTTGCTGCTGATATGGTCTCCCAGGGAACACTGCTGCACAATCTTCTGTTTCTTGGAGTTATGGGCAACAGTCAGTTGGGTGGCTTGTCTCAGTGAAAATACCACAAGTCCTTGAAGGAGGGGGTAGAGATGTCTTTTGTGCCAAAGAAATTTTCCTCACCATAGTGGTCAATTCTTCCAACTTGGTATCAATAAAATGACTTTCAAGATAAGGACTTACCTGATTTACTCTCCTGACATGTGGTGTACCTCTATTGCCAAATTGTTGGGAGTTTTGGGACATCTTGTCGATCAATGCACGTGTAGCTACTGGTGTCTTGTCCACTAATTCTCCTCCAGCTGCAGCATCTACCATGATTCTCTCCATAGGTGTGAGTCCTTCATAGAAGTACTGGATGAGTAGTTGCTCACTGATTTGGTGATGTGGGAAGCTTACACACAACTTCTTGAATCACTCCCAGTACTCATACATTGACTCCCCTTGGGCTTGTTTTATCCTAGATATCTCCTTACGAATGGAATTGGTCCTTGATTCTGGAAAAAATCTCTTCAAGAAAAGACGTTTCAAATCGTTCCAACATGTTAAATCTTTAGGTTGTAAATAGTACATCCAATCCTTTGCAGCTCCATCAAGTGAAAATAGGAATGCTCTTAATTTGATTTCATCTTCAGAGACATTTCTAGGTTTTAGGGTTGAGAAAACAACATTAAATTCTTTCAAATGTTTATTGGGATCCTCACCAGAGAGTCCATGAAACTTTGGAAGTAAGTGAATTAACCCAGATTTTAGTTCAAAGTCCGATTCAAGATTTGGGTATGCAATACAATTTGGTTGATAGTTAATATCAGGTGCAGCCAATTCTCAAATGGTTCTATTAAGTTAATTTCCATTATTTTCAGCCATTGGTTCTTGTTTTGTGGTTTAATTTTAATTTCTTCCAATTTCAATGTTCTAATATTGGAGTAATTCTCCAGCTGGTTGAATGTTGAAACTTCCCATAGACTGAGAATGTCTGATTCGTGCCTGAAGGCTACGTTCAATCTAAGGGTCAAGATCTAAGATATCCTTAGGATTATTTCATGTCATAAATCAATGAAAGATAAAAATAAGGAAATTGGATCATAGTAAAATAAAAATTAGAAGTTTGAGTTGATGGTCCAAAAAGAAGTAGAAGAAAATAAAATAAGAAGAAGAAAAAAGAAATCAGATTGGGTAAAGAAGGAAGAAAGAAGAGAGGAATAGAATAAAATGTAAAATAAAATAAATCCCTCTAATTACTTGAAATAATTACTTGACTCCCCAGAAATGGTGCCAATTTGAAAGAGCACTGTCGTGGGCGCCCTCAAATGATTTGTGTGATTTTGGGGTACTTAGGTGCAGCAGAGTGGCTGACCAAGGTCGTCTCTCAAAGGAGGAAGTGAATTAAAACAACTTTTCATATGTATTCTAAAAATAAAAGAAAAGATAATAAAAACACTATTTGAAAGGATGGGGGGTGGTTGTTTATAGTTTATAAAACTTGAAGAAGTTTTCTAGAAGAAGATTGCATTTTTTTGTTTTTAATTTTGAAATGAAGTTTGATTAAAAAGACACAACAAGAAGGTGTTCTTTTTGAAAATATTTTAAAAGGAATAATCGATCTAACTCTAACTCTTCACTCTATTATTAATCATTATCATTTAAATTAAGATTCACTAAATTATGATCCCTTAATTTGTAAAATCCTGAACCCTACGAGAATTAACTTTACCACGAAGATGAAGTGAATTTAACCCTAGGATAACTTTAGAACATGCAATCGCAACACCCTACTTTGATTGATGTTCTAAGATTATATTATGGTAAGTGGTTAATTAAGGCACATATCCATTCTATAAATGAGGACTAATTGAGTTTAGGAATTATGTTTGAACTCTACAAATTAATCCCATGTGGTTTTGAATTACCGGTTAAGGTTGCGCTCTCACAGTTCACACAATTCCCTACCTCGCGTGTTTTGTGTTAACTATTCAATTGATTGATTAGTTTCATTTAAATTAAAAACTAAATTAATAGATCATAATATGTGAATTACAGTAGCTAATTTATTCAAAATAAATGAATGAATAATGATAGAGGTCGATCGATTACTAAAAAGAACTACTCTTCCATGGGTAGCGTAATCATCGTAGAAGAGAATTGCATTTGCAAAGGTTTATAATGGGTATAACCCAATAACACTTCTACTCAATAATTCCAGACCAAAGAGGAAGATTAATAGAAGAATAAATTTAAAAAAAATAGAAGAAAAGAGATGAAATAAAAGAAGAACAAAGAAGTTTAAAACACAAATGAAAATATTAAAACCTGAAGAAGAGAAGGAGGCTTCGATGAGGGGATCCTTGCTTCAAGAGCTACCCCTCTTAAAATGGTCCAAGAATTTGGGTGAAACGAATTCTACTCAGCCTCCAATATCCTAATTCATGTCCCAACCCCACCAAATAAGAAAAACACCAATTTATAGAGTGGCGGGGAGGCTAGGTTCAAAGTGGTTTCAAGTGTGAATGGGGAATCTTGGCCAAATATTTTATACCAACTTTCACCGCCCATTTGGACACTAAAACGCGTGATTTGGCTGGCCTTCCATAAGGATAATATGTGATTATATGGGTTCTCTATATCCTATAAATATATGGGCTCAATCCAAGCCCATATGAAGGAGTTATGACCGTAATACAGAAGCTTCTCCATTCTGATGTGTCCAGACTACCTTTGACTTTATGGACCAATTACTCCATACAAATGCATTCTTTTGATCTAGTATCCTGAATGAAAGTTGTAGAAAATGAATTAATAAATATAGTTACAAAATATTAAGTTCAAATAATTCAAATAAAAATATTTATGATCGAAATACTACAGTGATTTTGAAATGGTAAAACTAGAATTTTCATCAAATAATCAAATGAATGATCTAATCCCAAATAATTTCTAATTGTACATATTTAACATAATGTGAGGAAATTATATAATTTATTATCAATAAAATATTCAATAAAATATTATTTTATCAAAGGTTCATCCACTACTGGGTGGATCCTAGGAGGAATCATCATCTATGGGGGCATAAAATCGTCAAGAGTACGGGACGACGATGGAATTGGCGGGGCACGTTGCTTTCCCTTGCGTCGCTGGTGTTTGCTCGTCTGGGAAGAGGTTGGATGAGATGACGATGCAGAAGTGGTGGTCCCAGCTTCTGAAGGCTCTGGCCGATTTAGGCGTGTATGGATGATATCATGGGCATGAGCGACCATTTTTCAATCCATCCAGTCATCATAATTCTGGGAACCATGGTTAGAAACCTGTTTCAACTCACCCTCATTGTCGCTGCTACTATCTGGCCTTACGAAGACGCATGCCACTTGTGCTGGGGCTGGGCCCAACCTGACTATGTTGTTATCGACCTGGTTTTGAATCCAGTCTTTGAACACATATCACTATTTGAGAGTGTTCCCCAGGATCCGGTGATAGGGGCTGTAGTTGGGGAGATCAGTAAGGTTCGCCTCTTCTGGCCTTCTACACTCAGGAAAACGCACAATCCCCTGCTTCAAGGCACTTCAGAAATAGCCAGGGACCTGATTCTCATTGAATGAGTAGGTCCAGTTTCTTCTGTCTGGAAAGGGGGGCCTTGGAGCTTGTCCCTGACAAGGGGATAGAGGATCCTATCGAGGAGGCGGAGCCTGATTGTCCCACCTAGGTGGTGGCTTCACGTTGCGTGGGGGAACCTACCGGTTATGAGGGGGTCGTTGTTGGGCTGGAGTCTGCACCTATGGTGTAAGGCCTCTGTGAGGCTGTGGAGGCGGCTCCACTGGTAATAATTCCATCTGTCTGGGGGCCTCTATTTGGGCCACCGTGGTGGGCTCGACTCTAACAGCCCTCCTTGCGGGAATTACAGGGGAAAAAAGGCGTGCCTGGATGGCTTGTTGTAGGGATTCTTCCAAGAACTGGGCCTTATCAGAGAAGTCTCGGAATCCTCCAGGGTAGTTTTGGGCGATCATAGAGGAAACTAGTTTCGTCTTGACGTTCCCTATGCACATCATCAGTAATTTCTCCTGAGTCAATGGCATGTCAAGGGAATACGTGAGTCCTTTCCACCGAGAGACAAAGTCGGTGACTCACTCATCAGGCCTCTGCTTGTACTTGAAGAGGTTTGCGATGCTATTTTTCCATGTGGTGGAGTTGAACTTGTATAGGAATTAACTATGGAGGTCCTCCTAGCTGGTCACTGATCTGATGGGGAGCTGGTTGTACCAAACAAACGCATTCCCCTCTAATGTCTGCACAAAACATCAGATCTTGGTAACCTCCTGCTACGCTGGAGTCCCTAAAATGGGCCCACACCTTGAGGTGAAGTGGTCCAGATGTTGTGGCAGGTCCCTTGTCCCATTGAAGGGGGGAAAGGTGGGATTCTCAAAACCCGAAGGTGCTGGCATATCATCCATCCATGCTGGATATGGCTTGCCATCAGGTGGGAGTTCCACTTGTCGCATTTCCAACACCTCAAGGTGGACAATGAGTGCCTCCATTGGATCATCTGGGCGGGGGTCCCTATCTTGATGGGGGTCCCTGACCACGAGTTTGTTGGTAGGTTCTTCAACATGGTAAGGTGGCTCGGCGACTTGTGGAACAGCTGGGGGAGTGACCTGTAGGGCAGCTGGGGGAACCCAAGCTGGGTTCCTTGGATTTTTGCATCACTCCATAGGGTTTGGAGAGACATACTGCGCCCTCTTTCCATAAGTTCCAGCCTCAACCCTTTTTGATGGGGGTAGTATGGTCAGGGTCACCTGGAGGCAGCTCGCTGAGGTGAAGTTGTTCATGCCCCTGCTGCCCTGGCCTAGGATTGTCGTAGTCTGTTCGTCGCTCTACAGTGCGTTCATCAAGGAGGTCATCGACCAACTTCTTTTGTTCGGAAAGTTGTTGGTGCAATGCAGCCTTCTCAGGGTCCTCCTCTGTCTTCTTCACTGAGGTGGATGGGTCGGAGTGTTTGGCATCTCCGAGATTCTCTTTACCCTTGTCATGATTTCGACTAACTACCAATGCCTCGGTGGGTGTAGGGAGACCTAGAAGATTCCTCTGCTGGCGAGTAACTCTTCCTGATGGATCCAATGGTGGAGGGATGCCCTCAGGGGGTAAGTCCCTGTCAAGTAGCTCCAACTCATCATCCACATTCACTATGTTGGCCATGTTGACTGTGACCCTTCCTGGGGGCATGTCCTCAATACCGCCTAGCGAGTTGGGTTGTCGTCGGAGAGGACTGAAGAGGAGGGCAGCATATTTCTCCCATCCATGGATTGGTATGTGGGGGGAATCCTCCTTGATAATCTTGCGGAGTACCTTGAAACTCTGAACGCATTGCTGTTGGAGGGCCCTACGGCAGCTTGGTGACTCGGGGCACTGGTCCACAGGGAGTGTGGACAAATCAACTAGATGGAATTGCTCGCCAATGTCCTCAAAATGCTCTTGGATCCTGGGATAAACCACTCGTTGATGACGAAGGTGGAAGTGCGTCGCCCATAGGGTTTGGCAGAAACACTCAACTTTCTATGAGGTGAGGGATTCCAACGCACAAAAATTCAGGGTTGCCACATGCCAGAAAATCTCAGGGAAGTGGTCCATTATGAGGATATTCCATAAGCTCCTCAGCTCAGACTTAGGTTCTGGCCCTTGATTACCCCATTCGTCGACTAGGGGTGGCTGAGGAACTGGCAGTAGTACTGAGGCGGACCGCTGAGATGGCAGGCTAGCCGGTGGAGAGTACGGCAAGCGGGCTGACTGGCTGCTGAATCTTGGGTTGTCCTCTGAATATTTTAGTGACATAGCCACCACATTGTGGTAGGATGGGTTGAAGGCTGCAGTTCTTGGCGTAGGAGATAGGGCTACTAGCGATAGGTCACACAGCTGTTCGCCCACCATTGGTCCCCAGAATAGCTCTCTGTGATCTCGAGTCAAGGTAGAGAGTGCATCCGGTGACGATGGTGGTGATTTCACGAACGTAACCTGTGGGGTTTCCAAATTTTTATCCTCCTAGATATACTTTCGGAGGGAGGTGGGAATCCTATGGACCTCACATTCTGGGAGTACTAGACTGATGTGCCTCATTCCTACCCCAAGGGGAGGGTTCCTAGGCTGAGTCGTACTCCACTTCAGAGTCTGAGAAGCGGACTGGTTTGATCTCTGTCCGGACCTTCCCTGAATCCTTCTTATGGATGCGATGACCTTCCTTCCTGCCCCGGGATGGCTCTTCTGGATAGGGCCAATTTTTGATGTGAGGAAGTCCTTCAGCCATACTGGTGTTGGGGTGGAGAGTGTTTCTTCCTGATTAGGCTGGGGTGCACGGAGCACCAGGGTAGATATCAAAAGGGATATGGGGAGGACCTCTGTGGGAAGTTCTAGAGTGGGTAGGACATCCTATGGAGCTGGTAGGAGCATGGGGAGGACCTCCACATTTACTTCCCCTAGTGACATCAGTGCGAGGAAGGTCCTCATACTGGTTGAACTGAACACGGGTAGGACCTCCGTGTTGTGGGTTGATAAAGCAAGGTTGTCCTTCTCTTCTATGGTCACTAAGGCGGGTAAAACCTTCACTAGTAGTTGTGAAGACATGGGGAGGGCCCCCACATTAAAGAGTGACTAGATGCACAATGTCGTCATACCTACGGTCTATGGTGGGAGGAATGACTCTATATCTGGTGTAGTGGGCACAAGAGAGACTTCTGTGCTGAGCGTCACTGTCGCGGGGAGGAACCTCATTTGGACTGAAGGTGGCATGGGTAAGACCTCCATGCTGAGCTTGGAAGAAAGGAAGATTCGCGTTCTCCATGGTAGTGGTACGAGGAGGACCTCCATACCAAGTTTTGTTGCCCCGGGTTAGTCCACGGCGGCTACTGCCTCTGTCGGCGACCAAAAGAGTCAACCCAGCCTACCCATGGGGAGGTTGGGGCCTCAATCTAGGTCGGGCGTATGAATGTCTCTATTCAGCATACACAGGGAGTGGGTGGTATGTGTCAGCGGTGGCTCGGGCCACAATATTCATTGACATTGACGCCCCTTGGTGGACATCCTCTTCGGCTTGCGCCCAATGATGGTGTCGGGTTAGACGGACCGGAGTTAGTGGTGTAGGTGCATGGCTTAACTACTCCACGACTAGTAAGACTAGGCAGCGGCGTTGATGTGGCCGGGTGGGGGCCCTCACTGGGAGCCTCTGAAATGGGACTCTAACCGGGTAGGCCCGGACATCCCCTACCTCATCGGCGTAGGGAAGGGAGTCGTCAAAGCATTCCGAGGACAGGCTCCCAAAATAGTTATATGTAAGGGTGGGGAACAGTGGCTCCCTGTACGGCCCTTGGGGGTGGCATTGATGAATAGGCACAGACACCTCTAAACCCAGGTGGGCCATATCCCGATTCGGGATAATTCCCTCCTCCTCATACCAGCGTATGAGGTCATTGATCACCCTTAGTTGGATAACCTCGAATGGGGATATGGGGTGTGGGTGTCCCATGGTCATGGGTGTAGAGGCTGTTGCAGAAGAGGTGGAACCTCGTGGGACTGCTGCGTTGTCACTGCCCCTGCCCCTGCATCAGTGGCCAGGCGGTGACCTAGTTCCGGGTGCAGCAGCTTAGTTTCTGAAAGCAGTGAGATTAACTCATCAGTGCTGAAAGAAAAAGGAAATTGACGACTAGTGTCCCAGCACCATCCCATCTTCCATGGCTGGTAATATGGATCCACACTGACAACGTCGTAGACCGGGACGTCCAACATTCTATTACCCCAACTTCTGGTGAGTTTCACACCAAGCCCGCTATTTTCTTGGTAGGACCCAGTGCCGGATATCTAGATCTGGTGACACACTGATCCATTGATGTCTCTAATGCTACTAATCTCCATATTGAGGAGAATAATTTCATTTCGGGTCACCATTTCTATTTTAGATGCTTTCATCGGGGCACGTGCATCCATCTGTAGAGGACGCGCAGTTGTTTCCCCGCATTCCCACTTTCCAAAGGCGGGCGGCATCCATTCCTTATTCAGGGATGTTTGCTCCTTGATCGAAATGGGATGATGGGATGTCAGTTCTTCCTTCCGTGGATTCCTCCTTAGAACTCATCTCCTATTCTGGGTATCCCTTATATATTTAAGATGTTGTTCATGAAACTCTTCCTGGTGCCATATCTTCATGGACACCAGTTAATTACACTGCTTCTGTCAGGACATTCCAAAGGGTCCAGTCAGGGCAGAAACCTTCAGTCAGGGGAGTAGTCACGTTGGAAATCACTGGAATGTCTTGACGCTGGAACACTAGCGTTTTTGGGTTTCTTCCCCTTATTATAGGGCTTCTTGATGGTGAGGAAGCCTGAGGCATCCCACATCGAATGCGGGGAATCGTATGTCGTAGGCATGTATCTGAGGTTTTCCTCAGCTTCCCATGTTTAACACAGGATATGTCATAAGTTTAACATCCAGCAGAGATTGATCGGACTGATCAAAACACTGACTAGAGTGGATTAGATGAGTGTAACACTTGGAGGACACGCTAATGTAGGTGGGTTGACATGACCTCACCGGGATGTGGCGGCCCGGGTAAGAATCAAGATGGATGATGGAGAGTTAAATGGAATGGAGGGGGAGTGGTATGGGACCATCTTGAAGGGGATGGTAGTGTTGGTCTTGAGCCTCGAAGAGACTTCATACGTATCCTTATGGTAGGGAATCAAAGTCAGCATAGTTCAGTGGGACAATGGGACACCTGAGGAGGAGGCCTGTGAGAATGGACACATGGATGGGACCCGGAGGAAGTAGAACCTACGGGTTGGGGAATGATCTTCCCAGAACACATAGGATCGAGGGATAGATCAGGATGAGACATGGGTGTTGGGATTGAACCTCATGGAGGCTTCCTACGTATCCCCATGGTAGGGAATCAAAATCCATGTAGTTCATATAACGACGGCTTACCATCGATTGGGGACTTTGACGGCTTACCGCTGAATGAGGTTGAAAACATATTATCGTTGAATGGGGGAACAATGGATTGTCGCTGACTGGGGACACAACGACTTACCGCTGTGTGGGGTGTACGGTTTAACATCATGCGGGATGAAGGTGAAAAAACGTGAATAAGGACCTAGGGTCTAGATGGATGGTGTGGACGAACCAATGTGAAGGGGGGTCAGAACGACTGGGTGTTGGGCTCAAACCTCAGGGAGGCTTCCTACATACCTCTCCTTGGTGAGGATCAAAGTCCACGTAATTCGGGATGATGTTGTGGGAAACGACGTGAAAGAGGACCTGGGGCCCAGATAGATGGTGGGCTTGAACCTCATGGAGGATTCCTACGTACCTTACCTTGGCAAGGATCAAAGACCACGTTGTTTAGGTATGGTTGTGGGGATTACACTCTAGGCTGCCCGGGGTGTTGGTGAACTGACGTGAAGATGGTCGGAACAACCAGGTTTTGGGCCTGAACCTCAGGGAGGCTTCCTATGTACCTCGCCTTGGCGAGGATTAAATTCCACGTAGTTTAGGATGGGGGCATTGGTCCACCAACGTGAAAGTGGTTGGGACCAATGGTTGTTGGGCTTGAACCTCAGGGAGGCTTCCTACGTACCTCGCCTTAGTGAGGATCAAAGTCCACATAGTTCGGGATGGTGGTGTGGGGCTTACACTCTGTGCGGCCCATGAGAATGGATGTCACGGTCGATGATTACTCTAATCCCACGTGAGTCATGCTCAGTGTGAGAAACAAGAGGCAGTAGAGACCTGACGATCACGTCGTGAAAGGTGCATCCGTGGGAAGTGGAGTGGGGCTTACGCATGGTTAGGATCCCAAAGAGGAAACAGGGGCTTAAGCGTGATTAGCCACCCAAGTGATGGAGATTGGGAATTACTCCAAGGTGGAGGCCTGATGGTGAAAAAGCACCGTGGGAGAGGGATTTGGTACTGAAGAAAGGAGGAGCAGAGATGTTACCTTCTACAAGAAAAGTTGGGGGCTTACACCAAGATGGTTTCCCTTTCCCTCATAGACAGATGCTGGGGCGTGATCACAGTTTAACGTCATGTGATGAAGATGATGGTGCTTGATATTTTAACTTCCCTCAACTCGGATGAGATGGGTTCGCTCCCCACCCATAGGACTTACATAACTGATACCCACCCGCCCTTGGGGAAAGGAAGGAATCAGCAATTCCATGACTGGGGGGTGTCGTGGAGCGAACCTTTGGGGGTCCACGTTAGCGTGGCTATGCGAATAAGCAATTGTCATTAGCGTTTCTATGTGAAGAAGCATGAGGCGAAGCAACACAATGGGCGGTATTTTCCAAGTGACTTTGAAGATGCTTCATGCGAACCTGAAGGGTTGCACGGGAAAAGGAGTTGTAGAGAAAAAGGGCCCATCAGCAGAAGCCTTGTGAAGCTCTGGCACTCCATGAAGTGGAGGGACTCCGCAAAGGGAGGTTCTTTGCGAAGTGCAGTCGCCTAGGCTAGGGATAGGGAATAGGTGCATATGGGAGGAGCTTTACAAAGTGGAGAGTAATTCACGAAGCAATGCCTCGCGAAGCAAGGGTGCCTCATGAGGCATGGTTTTGTGAAGCAATGTGCTTCGCGAAGCACAGTGACCCTGCCTTAGCATGTGGGTCATGTGTGTTCGGAGGGTGTTCCATGAAGCATAAACGCTTCGCGAGGACCCGAGTCCCCATGGGGATCTTCTTCCTTTGAAAAGGCTTGTGGTCTTTGTGAAGGGAATCCCTCTAGGAAGAGGGTGTCAATTAATGCAAGGGGATCCATTTCACGATGCAAAAATACCTTGCGTAGCTCATGGTTTGCATAGTAGAGAGTGCATCACGATTCGGGATCTAAGGAGTTGAAAGGTCGGAGATTTCGTCCCATGGGCACGAGGGGAGCCCGGTATTTATAGGTAGGAGGTTCTGCGAAGCAGGGTTCGCTTGGCACGAAGATGATACTTGCTTCGCGGTGGGTTGCGAACGTCTAAGGGATTCGTGGAGTCATCCCACCTCCTTGCTTCGCAGTGGGTCTCGAACGTCAAAGGGGTCCACGGATCCATCCCACCTCATTGCTTCACAGTGGGTCGTGAACGTCAAAGGGGTTCACGGAGCTGTCCCACCTCCTTGCTTCGCAGCAGGTCGCGAATGTCAAAGGGGTTTACAGAGTCGTCCTGTCTCGTTGCTTTGTGGTGGGTCGTGAAGGATATCTTTTGCACCGGATGCAGGGCTCCGGGGGCTTCGCAATCCGTCTTCACGAGGCAGTCCCTAATGCTTTTAGGATGTTCTTTTTCCCCCAATTTTGGTGTCAACAATAACCATATTAGGTTCATTAATTCCCTTTTTGATGGGTTTAAGAGGTTCAATTTTATTTTATTTTGAAGCATTTTCTTCCTTGGTTTTCATGATCAGTTTACTTGTATTCATGAATAAAAGTTAGTTTTAAATGTGGTTAAACATAAAAAATTGGTAATATATATTATTAGTGACATTTTAAATGATATTATAAGGATTTTGGGTTATATACCATTAGGATGATTCATTAGTTAAAAGTTAATTACAAATTCTTGGATTAACTTAGCAGTTTTGTGTATAATGAACTTAGTTTGTATCATTATTTTATATTATGAGTGTGTAAGGATTCCAGAACATTGCATAAGGTAAAATAAATATATTATGATCTATTTAAACCATTAAAAGGGTTCATTACCATTCTTGAAGATAGTAATGAAAATTGAAAATCGTCTTCCTTGACTGTGATAAATTAACACATCTTGGACGGTGTTTTCATTTATAGTATAAAAGGAGGGAAAAGAAGAGATGATGATGGAATATTACATTATCATAACAAAATTCTAGTACATATAAGGTATTGTATTTTTCATAAAATTTGGATGGGATGAGGTAATAATATAAAAGATAACAAAGAAACTTGAAAAGAAAACACAAGAATTGAAAAGATGAATTTACCTCTAGAATCTATCTTCCTTTGAGAGCCTCTTTAGGGGAGGGGATTTGGTATTTTGAAGATACCAAGGATTTTGGAAGTGGGGGAGGAGATTGGGGAGATATTTGAGAATAATTTATGAAAGTATTGAAGCTTGAGTGGTGTGGGAGGAAGACGGGGTGAGGGGTAATTTATATAGTGGAGGGGAGGAGGAATTTTATATTATTTTAATTATTATTTTAATATTTTTTCTCAAGACTATGAATAGTATTGATTCATGTGATAACAAATAGTAATAATTGAATGTTAGTTAGAACCAAGTGGGCTTACATCAGCCTTGCATCACCTATGATGCAGTAAATCAAGTATTTATCATTTATCATAATTTATCGTATTTTACTATTCATCAAAAATTCAAGTATTTCAGAAAAATCCCAAAAATTCACCCTAACCATTTTTTGACATGTAGAATCCAAAAATGGAATCCATTTTCCAATAATAAATTTCTAAATATGAGAAATTTAATTTTTAATTAAAATCATTATTTAATCAAAAAATATCAATACTTAAAATATTCATCTTCATTTTTAAGGTGCCTAAATTTTATTTATACATTCATTAGTAAGGTTACCATTCATAAGTTTTGTATTAATATTCATAAGTTTATGTTACTATTCATAAGGGTATGTTACTATTCATAAGGGTAAGTTACTATTCACCAAAAAATTAACTCGATTCTATCAGACTCCAAATATCATCCTGATCACAACTGGGAATGTCCGTTTTTCAAAATTCCAAACACAGAAGTGGAAAATTTCTATTTAATGGATAGGTTATGACTATATCTTAATTAACCAAGTGTTGTTTCAAGTAAACTCAGAGCAATATGAAATATAGGCTATCTAATGAATAAAATGTATTTAAGAGAAACATACCATAAAATGTTTGGGGTGTTATATTATTCTCTTCTTCAGAAATTTTCCCATCAAGATTTTTCATGTATAAAGCCCTTCAAAAATATGTGGGTGGTTCTTCTTTATAACATCCTCAGGTTCCCATGTTGCTTCCTCCATATTATGGTTTCTCCAAAGAAGCTTTACAAGATGAGTTGTACGATTTCTCAATACCTGCTCCCTTGTGTCAAGAATCCCGATAGACTCTTCATAATATGAAAAATCAGTTTCCAGTTATATTTCTTCATAGGTGAGTATATGCATTGGGTCTGGAATTTATTTCTTCAAAAATGAAACATGGAACACATTATGAACTTTGGAGAGACTTTGTGGCATTGCTAAATGATAAGCTACAACTCCAATCATTTACAAAATTTCAAATGGTCCAATGTAACTGGGGCTCAGTTTCCCTTTCTTACCGAACCTTAAGACACCCTTCCATAGAGATACTTTTAGAGAGACATGATCTCCTACATGAAATTCCAAATCCTTTTTCTGGTTGTCAACATAACTCTTTTTCCTACTTTGGGCTACTTTAATATGGGCCTAAAATTTCTTTACCTTTGATGTTGTCTCTTCGATAAGTTCTGAGCCTAAAAGTTTCCATTCACCAAATTCATCCCAACAAGTTGGAGTTAGACACCTCTTACAATATAATGCTTCATATGGAACCATTTGAATTCTATAATGGAAGATATTATTGTAGGAAAACTCCACCAAAGGTAAGTATTGATACCACATACCTTTAAAGTCAAGAGATCATGATCTCCGCATATCTTCCAGTGTTTGAATAGTCCTTTTAGATTGTCCGTCAGTTTGGGGTGATAAGAAGTACTCATATTAATCTTAGTATCCAAAGCCTTCTGGAGACTTTTCCATAATTTTTATGTAAACCAGGGATCTCGATCAGACACAATCAATAGAGGTTGGTGATCATTTTTTCTGAATTATTATTTTCAACTATCCAAATTATATTACCCTAATGAGTATAGTACTAGTAAGGGGTCGATCCATAGGGAGAAAGAGTTATTTTTGTCTTTTTTATCAAGTTTTTAATTGATTTAGTGAATTGTATTGAATTTAGGGTCATTTTTTTAATGTTTTGATGAAAAGGTTATTGGATTTTAATTTCTTAACAAATTACTTAAAATATAAAAAAAACATAGGAATTTGGTTTTGATGAAAATTTGGAGAGGAATGTGTTAGGGCTGTGGATTTTTAAAGGTTTTTTGTTAAATAAAATTACTTATGAGGTTGTGTTGTTCATGATAATTCGCATATCTGGGTTAATTATGTAACAAAACCCCCTCGGTCTGGTAAGTTTTGTTTAAATCAATAGAAACCAATTTCTTTAATCTGGAAATTGATTTCTCTTAATTTTATTATTTTCAGACCTTCATAAGATGATTAAAACACCCAATGGTCATGGATTTGTTTAACTGTAATTCCTTAAATAATCCCTAGAAATATCATTCTTGGTCTGATCTAAGATTTCTAGTGATATTTAGAAAGAGTTAATAAGAAATGATGAGAAATAAAAATGAACAACATAGTTACAACATTATATTGACAAATTACAACACATAAGGTCCACATCCCCAACACATAGGGTAATTTTAGCTACTCATAGAGTATCTAGTGATTAAAGATCTTATAGTACCTGAATACATCCTCTTGAATGCCTTAGAGAAATGGTTGTTGGGAAAGTGGTATGGGAGCACCTTCTCTCCTCTCTTCTCTCGTCTTCTTCTCTCTAGGTTGTTTCTGAAGTGCTATCCCTTCGAATGGATTAAAATCTGAATGAATGAATGACTCTTGAACTTGGAGTTCTTTCCACCTATTTATATGTTTTAGGAGTACACGGCATGTACCGGAAATTACACGGCGTGTACCCCTATCAACGCGTTTTGTCATCTTTTTCTCCGTCGGTGGGTGACCCAACACACTATATTTGACTTGGAACACAGCGTCGCCTGGTGGGTGGAAGTACACGGTGTGTAGAGCCACCATACATGGTGTGTAATCTCATTCATTAGCCACCAACCTCTTCTAGAATGTTTACACAACGTGTAGACGGGAGTACACAACATGTAATGGTTAGCCGACAACATGGCGTGTAGTCTTTCTCTCAGCCACCAACCACTTCTAGAAGGGAAAACATGGCATGTATATTCCATACACAATGTATACTTGGCTTCTTGTTACTTGGGAATGTACTTGGACTGTCCAATATGTTTCAGGGTTCTGGTACACGGCATGTGTACTAAAGTACACACCGTGTAGTTTGGAATTTTCGATAAACTTCCACCGATTTGTGTCTTTGGCATGGAAATACCTGAAAATCATTATAATCACTGAATTACAGCATTTTATCTCCAAAAGAACTTGTATCTAGTGAAAAAATGTTTTAAAAACTCAATAAAATGTATGAAAATGTATACACAAATCAAGCTCATCAAACTCCCCCACACTTAGTCATTTTCTTGTCCTCAAGCAAAACATCAAAATCAAATCAACAGTATCCATATTCCAAAAAGGGAAGCATTCAACTTAATTGTACTTATAAATACTATAGTCATAGAAAAGGATTTTATAAATGCATAAAAGAATATTTCAATTTCAAAGATATTCTAATCATGCTTCCTTTATAGTTTAATTGCAAAACTTTCATTCTCTTTTATGCACATCATTCAACGTTTCACAATTATACATGCCACTTGATGATTTACCTCACTAGAAAATAATAATCTCATCACTCAAGATCATTTTATCAGAGTTTTTATCAATATGAAGTATATTCACTCTATCCATAAGCTTTCAAGTGTTCTCATTCTCTACCTTATAAATTTAAATCACAAAAATCATGAGGGTTTCATCAAGGTTCAAATGTTTCTAAGGCTAAGGGTTGGTAGGTAATAATGTGAAAAATAATCTCAAAGGCTTGAAAAGGGAGAGTAAATTATTAAACAACAATGCATGATACTCAAAAAAGACTCAATTAAAAAAACATCCTCAATCAAGATCTCTCAAAAATGATATCATTACCATGATAGTCTCTTACAAAAATGGGTCCACAAACCATCAGTAAAGTGTAATAAATGAAATTGGTCACTCTTTTTTATTTTTGTTTTGTTTTTTTCTAGAACAAGACCACCAAGAATACAATGGATAGTAGGCTATGGAACCCTTTTTCCCAAATGAACAAGTGACAAACTCTCCCATACTTAAGTTCATGGTTTCTCACCAAAATGTAACATGAAAAAACAAAAACCCCTCTCTAAAGATCAAGTGAATAATCATGAAAAATCATAAAAGAATTAGGGTAGGAATGGAAAATAGTCTTGTAATGTAGCTTCCTATTAAGTAAGTTCATGGTTCTAAGGGTTTATGAAGATTATATGTTGGGTAGGTATCAAGGTCAAAGGGGCTGAAAAAAATCAAATGCCTCAATAATTTTAATGAGATTAAAAAATCTTCATGTTTTGAAGAGAAAAACTAGAAAATTTTGGTAGTTATGCACATCCCAATAAGCTCTCAAGAAATAGGGTATAAGAAATAATATGTCAAAAAGTCTTAGAATACCTCTCGGGAATGAGGAAAAAGATAAAGGGTCAATCAGGTCATGGTATGAATAAAAATGAGCAGTATAATAAATGTATATAGCCAAGAATTTAAGTCTAAAATTAAACTATATCAGTAATCATTTTAACAATACTTCAAAATTTTAAAATTATCATGTAACTTTCACAATTTTCTTTTATGTGTTTAGTATTTATAATTTATAATTAACTAAAAAAATTCCACATGTTAAAATATTTCAATTATTAATGAGGTCTCCTAGATTAGTTAAAAGGAAAAATATTAGTGTAGGAAGAGATTATCCCCCATACTTAATAAGGAACATAGTCCCTCAAGTGCCACAGAAAGGCAGAGAAGGGGAGGTGGGGACACAACAGTGGACCCGGATGAGAAGAAGTAATGGAAGAAGTAAAACTGTAAAGAGAAAGTGAAAAAAAATCATGGAAAACAATACTCCCCTTGTGTCTAGGTGAAGAAAGACTGGAAGTGGTGGAAAAGGACATCCCAAAGCGCTCCAGGGTACTTGTGACGGTCATAGAGAGAGAAAACGGCAATTATACATAATAGAACATAGGCACAAGATATCACAATAAGAGATATATATAATGAAATAAATGTTCCCAAAAAACAGTCAGGGGGTTACCTCAGAAGAGGCATCATCGGGTATAGAAATAGCCAGCATAGAAGGATCATTGGCTATGGAAGTGGGAGGCTCGAGAGCTGCACTCAGAATATAATTCATAGTATCCAGAGCCACAGGATCTATACTCAGAAGAGAAGGTTGTACAGTGATGTCTAGACCTGCAGCATTAGTGGTAGCAGCAGGTCCAGTGGTGGAGAGGAATACGGAATTCGTGGCCAGAGTGGTAAACAGCGGTGGATCTGCGGAAGAAGGTCCAGGAGCTGAGGTAGGAGCAGGGACTGGGGGTATTGGAATACCATGATTCTAAAGAAAAAGCTCCAACATCTATTCGAGCTTCCTAAGAGTCTGTCCTGTAGCATCCTGGTGGCACTCTAACTTGGCTAGTTAGAGGGTGAAGGAGAGATCTATCGATGGTGTAGGGGAAGGTGGGGTGGTAGAAGGAATAGAAGAAGAAGGAATAGAATAAGAAGAAGGAAGGCTGGAATAAGGTGGGTGAGGCGGGGAGGGGACATCCACATGTGGATGGGGTGGATCCTAAGTAGTGACACTAGCGGGAGTAGGTGGGGTGGATCTCTCCCCTACAGAAGTAGGGGCATCCTACACAAGCACAAAGCGCTCGCCCAGACGCTCGACCAACCTCATGTGAATATGCATGAGGTATTTCATACACTGAGGCGAACCCAAGTGGTCGTGAGGGAGAGATGGCTCAAAAACCTTCAAATGGTGTTCCAAACACGTGGCATAGAAACCACCGTTTAGGTTTCCTTGATGGCCATGGATCATGGAGTAACAATAGGAGGCAGCTATACAAGGGAGTTTGGGGTAGTCATGACGGATGATACAGGTCAGGATCTCTATGCCCCGCACAGACACGACGCCCATATCCTCATGGCATGGAAAGAGGATGGCACTGAATCACTAGAGAAGAAATGGAAGAGAAGGTTCAAGGATGAGCGTGCTCTTTTGTGATGTGTGGGTATACCTATGGTCAGGCCCTGCAAGATCCCTCCACATCACGACAAGGTCAAGGTAGAGATGGGTAGCAGGATGGGGGTAGAAGCTACACCCTTGGCCAAAATCAGCCATAGTCAAAGAGAAAGTTCAGCCGCCTAGCTGAAATCGAATCGGATGGGATGTATCCCTGGGTTTCTGCTGGTAGGTGGGCCTATCGAACTCGAATGTCTCCAAGAACTCCAAAAATAAATCGCAAAATGTAGGTGTGTTGACCTAGAAAGTGTCCAGCAAGTGAGTATGGCTCAGAAGCTCCTCTACCTCCTCCCATATGCCAAGGTGTTGTGGAACTATAATGTCAAGGAAGTGTCCCCTCAGCTAGATAGTGCGCGTGAGAAAAATGCCACAACCACTCTACCGTAGGATGATTATCCAAAAAAACCAGGAAAGGATGCGGCGGAAGGTGGGCAGCAGCCGGTACAGGTGGCGGTGGAATGGCAGGGGTCGGAGCTGATGGTCCTTCTACTGTGGTAGGAGGTGGATAAGTGGATACTGGAGTGGCCCCATAAGTCTATTCAGTAGAGGGTAGAAGGTATGGCTCGATCAGGTCCACGGAGGGTGTGGATGGTAGCTCTGAGGGAAGGGATCTGGAAGACAGAGCAGTATAAGAGGAGTCAGCGGCCTCTATAGATAGGGCAGAGGCCGTTACTAGAGGATCAACAGAAGAATATGCCCTAGGAACCACCAAACTGGTAGATGTCACAGGGGGAGTTGGTATCAGAAGAGGGGGTAAAGAGACCAATGTTGGGGGCTGGAAAACTTGAAAATCCAAAGCTGGCCGCTCGGCCTATTGAAGACAAATCCGACAGAGAGGAGGTCGCTCACCCTCAGCAGCAGAAGTGGGCTGATTCCCATGAGTACTATCCCGACTATCCATAACTAGACTGAGGATCACAATGCAGCTAAATTTGGGAGGAAAATGAACAAAATCGATGGATGTGAAATCGGGGGAGGTCGGACGACGTGCGGGAGAAGAAACGGGGAGGATAGGGGGGCTCAACATGGGCTCTACCCGGGTAGGGAATCCCATCTTTTATAGCCTCGGTACACGGCGTGTATAAGTGGACTACACACCGTGTATCACTATGTTTTGGTTTTTTTAACATAAAATAATATAATTATTATAGTAAACTATATAATAATTAATATTAAAATAAAATAAATATATACATACATATATAATTTACTAAAAATAAAGCTATAGACATAATGTATTGGGAAATACATGTTGTGTGTTCTAAAATTGGAAAAAGAGAAGTAAAAAACTTTGGTTTGGTGCTTGGGGTGAGGTTCAAACCGACGATCGGCCGATCCAAACGTAAGCCCTCAACCACTGGATCAAAGGTTGTACTACTTCTCATGTTTATGAATTACATATATTTAATGTATAGGTTTAATACTACACAGGATAAAGTAATGGCATGATGTGTGGTTTTTAATTAGAATAAAAGGGATGGAGTAGGGATATTAGCCGAGTTTGAACCCGGGTTTTTTGGATCCAAGGCTGAGACTCTGCCAATCTACCAATTTCACCTGCATGTATTTCTTTATTTTGAAAATCTTTTCAGTTATTAATGAAAACATGGATTACATGACGTATATCGCAATACACACTGTATGGCTTTATTAAAAGGAAAAATGATGGAAATGGGATGGTTGTCCGGAGTCAAACTCGGGTATTTTGGAACCGGGTTACGACCCTGGCCAACTGGTCCATCCCCATCATGGGTTTTCTTGTATTTAAACAAATATATATATGTTATGAAAAATACCACACACATCATGTAAGTTAAAATGAGTATAAAAAAGATGAACCTCATGTAGAAGGTAGGTATAGAGGTATTCAAAACGGTGACGGTTCAGATAAACTCCAGTGACCTTGCCATCGGCACCAGCATCATCCCTGTTTATTACTTAGTTGATCTATATATTTATAATATTAAGAATATAAACTAAAAGGAATCAGTACACGCCATGTTTATTGGTGATACACGTCGTGTAACCTCTGGGTTGCCTCCCAGGAAGTTCCTTTGTTTTAGGTCATTGGCTCGACCGACTTACCTCTTCTTACTTGAAATGCATGGTGGAGAGCATTCCCACCGTGTCTTCCATGTGATGGTAAGTCTTTAGCCGATGTCCATTCACCTTGAATGTTTGACCATCCTCCCCAAAATTTCCACAGATCCATGGTGGAATACTCATATGACTTGGAATGGTTCTAACCATATTGACTTTATATTTACTAGAAATAAGCAAAGATGGGAGTTAAAAAAGATTACATGATCATTGGGTTAGAAATATTTTCACAAAATCATCCAGTCGTAGATTTCTCTCATCTTCTCATTATACAGCTTGGTATTATCAAATACCTCCCATCGTATTTCATCAAGTTCCGATAGTTGGGACTTACGCTTCTCTTCATCTTCCTTTAGATCAAAATTCAAGTCCTTGATGGCCTACTAAGCTTTGTGCTCCAATTCTGTTGGAAAATTGAATGGTTTTCCATAGATGAGGTAGAATAGGGACATCCCCAGTGGCATCTTAATGGTGGTCTGATATGCCCACAAAGCATCTTCTAGCTTCTTGGACCAGTATTTCCTTGAAGTGTTTACCATTTTATCTAGAATTTTCTTGAGATCATGGTTGGAGAGCTCCACTTTTCTACTGGATTGGGGATGATATGGTGTCCCCATATGATGCTTCACGTCGTGCTTCGATAGTACTCCTTTCATCAATGTGTTGTCAATGTGGGTCCCTCTATTGGTGATCAGTACACGGGGAACACCGAACCTGCTAAAAATTTGTTTCTTTAAAAAGGACATGACCACCTTGGTCGTGTCGTGTGTTGTAGTAGTGGCTTCCACCCACTTGGAGACGTAGTCGGCATAGACCAGGATGTAAGTGTTCTCAAAAGATGGGGTGAATGTCCCCATGAAGTCTATGCCCCAAACGTCAAATATCTCGACCTCCAGGATGGGGTGCTGGGGAATCTCAACTCCGCACCCCACATTACCTATTCTTCAGCATTGATCACAATGGGAAATAAAGGCTCGGGCATCTCTATGCGTGGTGGGATAGAAAAACCCAGACTATAGGATCTTTGCTATAGTATAGTTTGGACCATGATGTCCCCCAACTGGTGAGGCATGAAAGAAATATAGGACTCCATGAACTTCGATTTCCAGGATGAAATGTTGGATCACCCCATCGCCACAGGATCGTAATAGTAGAGGATCTTCCCAGAAGTATCTCTTGAGATTAGAGAGTAACCTCTTCCTCTACTGGAAGGAGAGGTCATGTGGATGGCACTTGTAACCAAATAATTATCAATATCATCATACTAGGTCCGAGGTGATTCTTTGACTAAAAAAGGTGCTCATTAGGGAAATCCTCCTTAATCTCTCGATCTTCCTCCTTCTCTAGATGCGGCAGATCCAGGTGGGAGAGATGATCAACAAAAACGTTCTCACTCCCCTTATTATCTCGGATCTCCATATCAAATTCTTGTAGGAGGAGTACCCATCAGACCAGTCGTGGATTCGTATCCTTCTTGTTTAGCAGGTACTTGAGTGTTGCATTGTCAGTATAAACAATAACTTTAGATAGCACTAAATAAGAATGAAACCTGTCAAAAGTGAACACAAATTCCAACATGTCCTTCTCCATGGTAGTATAGTTAATCTATGCCTCATTGAACATTATGCTAGTATAATATATGGGTCTAAAGATTCGGTCAAGCTGATGTCCCAGGATTTCTCCCGCTGCGTAGTCGCTGGAATCACACATCACTTCAAATTGCTCCTTCCAGTTGGGAGAAATCATCACTGGAGCTTCCACCAGGAGATACTTTAGGTGCTCAAAAGTTGTGGTGAATGACTCATCGAACTCAAAGATGGAATCCTTGGTAAGAAGGTTAGTGAGAGGCTGAACTATCTTTGAGAAGTCATAGACAAACTGCCAATAGAAACCTGCATGTCCTAGGAAGCTACAGATGGCTCTTACGGAAGTCAGAATGGGAAGTCATGAAATGGATTCTATCTTTGTCGGGTCCACCTCTATCCCCTTCACTGAGATTCTGTGTCCAAGGATGATTTCACTATGCACCATGAAATGACACTTTTACCAGTTCAAAACCAAGTTAGTGTTCTCACATCTTTTTAGTACCATCTACAGGTGTCGCAAGCAAGTGGCGAATGATTTTCTATAAACAGAAAAATAATCCATAAAACCCTCCAGGATGTATTCTGCCATGTCATGGAAGATAGCCATCATGCATCACTGGAAGGTGGAAGGAGCGTTGCACATGCCAAAGTAAATCCTTCGGTAAGCAAACGTACCATAGGGGAAATTAAATGTGCTCTTCTATTGATACTCTAGGGAAATGGAAATCTAATTATAGCTGGAATAACCATCGAGGAAGCAGTAAAACTCATGACCTACTAGTCTCTCTAGCATCTGATCCATGACGGTCAGGGAGAAATAATCCTTCCTCGTGGTATCATTCAGCTTTTTGTAGTCTACAAAGACTCTCCAGCCCATGACAGTGCATATAGGGTTGAGCTCGTTCTTTTTATTTGAAATCATAGTGATACACCCCTTTTTGGGTACCACTTGTAGGGGAGTCACCCGTGGACTATCTGAGATGGGGTATATGATGCCTACATCCAGCAAATCTATTACCTCTTTCTTCAAAACTTCCTTCATGGGAGGGTTCAGGAGTCATTGTAGTTTCTGAGGTGGCTTCTCTCCTTCTTTGAGCAGCACCTTGTGGGTGAAAATGGTAGATATGATTCCCTTCAAGTCTGCAACTGTCCACCCATTAGCCTGCTTTTGTTGCTTCAAAACCTATAGAAGTGCATCCTCCTACTCTTGTGATATTTCAGCACTAAGTATGATAGTTAATGTCTGATGGTCTCCCAAGTACTCTTACTTCAGAGAAGACGGGAGAGGCTTCAGTTCTAGTGTAGCGGCCTTTAGAATTGAAGGTACAAGTGTTTGTACCTATTACCTTTACAGAATGTCGGGAATAACAACATGCTACTAATAGTGGCCGCCCTGGCCTTCAACGAATTGCAGGTCCTCTAGTGCTTCATCAACTGGAATGTCTGGAAAAACCAAGTCATATGAGGTGGAAGAACATATTAGATCATCTCTTTTTCTACTCAAGTGGTTATCTATAGTGGTCACTGCATAGCAGCTCTCAATCTCTGGTAATGATGCTTTCTTGATGGCTTTGAGGACATTGTTGGAGACTCTTTTGTCTCCTTCTCTGAAAATCATCTCCCCCTAGTGGACGTCGATAAATACCTTCCTAGTGGCCAAGAAAGGCCTTCCTAGAATGATAGGTTCCTCATGGTCTTCCTCCATGTTGAGGATGATGAAATCTGTGGGGAGGATTAGCCTGTCCACCTTTACCAGCATGTCCTCCAGGAGCCCCTTTGGATATTTGATGGATCGGTTGGCAAGCTGAAGGGCTAATCAGGTATGCTTCAGGTCATTGAGCCCTAGTTTCTTAAAAACTATGAAGTTCATGAGGTTGATGCTAGCTCCTAAGTCGCAGAGGGTCTTCCCAAACTCACATGGTTCAATTGTGCATGGGATAGTGAAGCTACCTGGATCTTGAAGATTAGGAGGAATAAAATGTTGTATGACCACTAAGAATTCCTTGGTCAGTGAAATGGTTCCCAAAGCCTCCATCTTTATTTTGTTGGAGAGGATCCCCTTCATGAATTTTGCATACATGGTCATCTGTGTCAGTGCCTCTGCAAATTGAATGTTGATGTGCAGCTTCCTGAACACTTCCATGAACTTGTCGAACTGGTGGTCCATATTTCTCTGCTTTATCCTCCCGGGAAAGGGTAAGGCAGGCTCTAAGGGTTTGACAACCTCCTACCCTTTTCCCTGTGGGATCTATTTTTGTGGGCCTTTAGATGAGGATGGGTCGGTAACTATACCTTATTTAGCCGCAGGGGTGTAGGTGCACCTGGCTGTGTTGGTTCCTCTTGTTGTAGCTCCTTTCCACTCCGTAGTGTGACAGCATAGGCCTCCTCCCTCGGGTTCTTATTAGTGTTACCCAATAGTGTACCAGGATGCCTTGTCGAGAGCTGATTTTCCAGCTGTCCGATTTGGTTCTCCAGGATTTGAATGGAAGCCTCCTGATTATGGAATCTATTATCAATAGTAGATATAAACTTGTTCATGAGATCCTCTAACCTTGAGGTATTCTTCTACTGATGTGGTTGTGTAGCTAGTAGAGGCGGTGGCTACCTCGGATGTTGTGGGTGAGGGTTTTGATACCCTTGATACTAGTAAGAGACCTGCTAATGTTGCTGCTACCTTGGGTATTGACTCTAATATTGGGGATGACTGTAGTCGGGCGGTCACTGGGGTGGAGGATTCTGCTACTATGGACCCCAACCTGTGTTCTAGTTAGCACTCCATGTTGGGTTCTGTTACTGTTGGTACTGGTTCGACCCTCAGTTTTGAGCAACATAGCTCACCTCACCCATCGAAGGGATGGATGTAGATCTTGGGTATTCTCCCATGATGTGGTTGTCACCACATTTGCTACACGTCGGATGGTCCGCCGCATGTACTTGGTACACGCTCTTCAGATTCCACACGTCGATCTTTTTGTACACAACGTACAACTGGGTAGCAATCATAGTAGTGGTGTCGATATTATGCATACTTCATTTTTGTGTGCCCCACTCAGAATGCCGCTAGAAACTATTAGGCAGACATGTTTTCCAGTAGATAGAAAATCTTTTCAGGGGACTTCCTCATAACCATACCTTCAGCAGCAACATGCACCACGTACTTTGTGTCTATTGTCAGTTATCTATAAAAGGTATGGACCTTCATCCGTAGTGGGAGTATGTGTTGTGGGAATTTTTGAAACATCTCTTTGAAACGCTCCCATGACTCGTACAATGACTCCGAGTCGTTCTGCTGGAAGTTATGTATTTCGTTCCGCAAAGTCACCGTCTTTAAGGGTAGGAAATATTTTGACTGGAATGCCTGAATGAGCTCCTCCCAGGTGAGGATTGATCACTACGGAAAGCCTTTTATCCAATATTTATCCTTATCCCTTAGAGAGAAAGGGAAGAGATGAAGACAAATAGCATTCTCAGACACTTCGTGGTAGCGGAACGTGTCGCATATCTCTAAGAAATTAGAGATATGGGAGTTGGGGTCCTCGCTAGGCAGGCCGCTGAACTGAACTGTATTTTGGATCAAATTCATGATAGCAGGCTTGATCTCAAAATGTTTTGTCTACACTGGCAGACGGACGATTCCCATATCTTCCCCTTAGATGGAGGGAAGACCGTACTTCATAAGGGTACGGTGTGGGGGCAGTTGTTCTTGAGTAGGCAGGGGCACAAATTGTTGTGCAGGAGAAAAGTATGGCCCCTAACCTAGCTATAGGTATGCCATCCACTTTGATTGGAACTGTTGGAGCTATTGTAGGTAGTATCCTAGAACAAGTGGAGCTTGCTGATTTCGGTTGTCATCTAGGCCAAACGGTTGTCCAGTTTCATGGACAGCAGTTGGATTTCCTTCCTCGTTCTGTTCTATGGGATTGTTTTGGTTGTGCTCGTCTATGAGGGTACATAGTCACCTCAAAAACGTTTTTTAGATCTCTAGGTCAATTGGGATAAGCTCTTATGACTCAATGTTCTTGGAATGAGTGATGCAGCCACTCATGCACCTAAGAACCTACACAACATTAAAAACACCAAGCGTAAAAGAGAAAAATAATAATAAAAGTAGAAATGAGAGTAAAAATATATATATATTTTTAGAATATTTTATTTTTATTTCCACTAAAATTGATAAAAACTTGATTTAAACAAAAAAATTAACCTTTTCCCCCGGAAATGGCGCCAAAATTTGGTGATCATTTTTGCCAAAGTTTTATTTTTTACTATCCAAATTATATTACCCTAATGAGTATAATACCAATAAGAGGTCGACCCACAGGGAGAAGGAGTTATTTTTGTCTTTTTTATCTAGTTTTTAATTGATTTAGTGAAGTGTGCTGAATTTAGAGTCATTTTTTATAATGTTTCGATGAAACGGTAATTGGATTTTAATTTCTTAACAAATTACTTAAAAGATAAATAATAACACTGGAATTTGGTTTTGATTAAAATTTGGAGAGGAATGCATGAGGGTTGTAGATTTTTAAAGGTTGTTTGTTATATCAAATTGCTTATGAGGTTGTGTTGTTCATGATAATTCACATCTTTGGGTTAATTATGTAACAGAACCCCCTTGGTCTGGTAAGTTTTGTTTAAATCAATAGAAACCAATTTCTTTGATCTGGAAATTGATTTCCCTTAATTTTATTATTTACAACCCTTCTTTAGATGATTAAAATACCCAATGGTCATGGATGTGTTTAACTGTAATTCCTTAAAGAATCCTTAGAAATCTTGTTCTTAGTTCGATCTGAGATTTATAGTGATATTTAAAAGGAGTTAATAAGGAATTATGAGAAAGAAAAATGAACAACATGGTTACAACATTACAATTTAAAAATTACAACACATAAGGTCCATAACCCCAACACATAGGGGAATTTTAGCTACTCATAGAGTAGCTAGTGATTAAAGATCTTATAGTACCTAAATACATCCTATTGAAAGCCTTAGAGTGAAGGTTGTCAGGAAAGTGGTACGGGATCACCTTCTCTCCACTCTTCTCTTCTATTCTTCTCTTTAGGCCATTTCTGGAGTGCTCTCCCTTCGAATGGATCAAAATCTAAATGAATGAATGAATCTCGAACTTGGAGGGCCTACCACCTATTTATAAGTTTTAGGAGTACACGACGTGTACTAGAAAGTAAACATCATGTACCCCTGTCAATGTGTTTTGTCATCTTTTTATCCGCCAGTGGGTGACCTAACACTTCATCTTTGACTTGGAACACAACACCTCCTGGTAGGTGGAAGTACACGGTGTGTAAAGATGCCATACATGGCATGTAATCTCATTTATTTCCCACCAACTGCTTCTAGAAGGTCCACAGGGTATGTAGACGGGAGTACACGGTGTATAATGGTCATCCCCACATGGTGTGTATTCATGCTCTCAGCTACCAGCTGCTTCTAAAAGGGGAAACATGGTGTGTATATGCCATACACGACATGTACTTAGCTTCTGGTTACTTGGGAATGTACTTGGCCTAGACAATCTGTGTCGGGGTTCTAGTACATGGCATTTGTACTAAAGTACACGCCGTGTAGTTTTTAATTTTTGATAAACTTCCTCCAATTTGTGTCTTTATCATGGAAATACCTGAAAATCATTATGATCACCGAATTGCAGCATTTTATCTCCAAAAAAACTTGTATCCGATGAAAAAATATTTTAAAAACTCAATAAAATGTATGAAAATGTAGACACAAATCAGGAACATCAAAGGTGCTCCATGAAGTCTTACAACTTCATTAATATAAAGTCCTTTCAGGTGCTAAAGTGGTAAATCCTCCCTTATATAAAGGAAATATGCTAATTTTGTGAGATGATCAACAATTACCCATATTTCATCATTCCTTATAGGCATCCTCAGTAGTCCTGTGACAAAATCCATTATAATTTCATCCCACTTCTACATAGGAATAGGTAGAGGTTACATCACCCCTCTAGGATGTTTTCTCTATACCTTCACTTGTTGACAAACTAGACACATTGACACGTAGTCAGAAATTTCTCACTTCATATTATCCAACCAAAAATGTTCCTTCAGATCTCTATAAATCTTTGTGCTACCAGGGTGTATAGAAAAGTTTGAGCTATGATCATTATCTAATAGTTCCCTTTTTACCTCAGGAACTGATAGAACTCATAACCTCTTCCAAAATCTCAAAATTCCTTCCCCATACATGAAGTTTTCCAATCTCCCATCCTTAACAGCATTGATTTTCTTGTGTAGATTCTCATCACTAGATTGAGATCTTTTTATCTTCTCTAGTAAATATGGTTTAGCAATCATTTGAAAGAGTAAAGATATTTCCCCTTCCTTAAAAATTCCCATATCTATCTTTAGTATATTCGTGAATATAGGATCTCTTCCAATCCTCATTTGGGTCTGAATTCCATGATATTTCATGCTTAATGCATCTACCACCTTATTTTCCTTTCCTGGGTGGTAGTGTATTGAACAATCATAATATTTGAGTAACTCAATCTATTTCCTTTGCCTCATATTGAGTTATTTTTGTGTGAAAATGTATTTCAAACTCTTGTGATCCATTTATATTTCACATCTTTCACCGTAGAGATAATGTATCTATATTTTCAGATAAAAGATTACTGCTATTAACTCAAGATCATGAGTTTGATAATTTTTCTCATGAGTCTTCAACTGCCTTGATGCATAAGCAATAAATTTATTATTTTTCATAAGGATGAAACCCATCCCATTCTTTGATGCATCACTATATATCACAAATCTATCATTTCTATATGGAAGAGTCAAAATTGGATCATTGACCAATATTCTATTTAATTATTCAAAGCATTCTATACATTATTTCATCCATACAAACTTAACCCCTTTACATGTGAGCTTGATTAGTGGGTTAGTAAGTCGGGAAAAATCCTGAATAAAATGTTGATAGTAACCTGCTAAGCCAATAAAACTGCATACCTCGGTTATGTTCATTGGCTTGGGTCATTCTTGTATTGTCTCTATCTTCGCAGGATCAACTAGGATTCCATCCTTAGAGACAATATGGCCTAGAAAATAAATTTATTGAATCCAAAATTCACACTTGTTAAACTTACCATATAATTAATTTCTTCTAAGAGTTTTCGGAATAATCCTCAAGTGATTCTCATGGTCTTCATAGCTCTTGGATTATACTAGGATATCATCAATAAGTACCACAACAAAGTTATAAATATATTCCTTGAAAACTCTATTCAATAAATCCAGGAAAATAGAGGGTTCATTAGTCAATCCAAAAGGCATCAATGTAAACTTGTAATGCCCATACCTGGTTTTGAAATGCTATATTTGGAATATCTTCCTTCCTCACACATAGCTGATGATATCCAGATCGAAGGTCAAACTTCGAAAATTATTCTGATCTATGAAGTTGATCAAATAAATCATCAATTTGTGGTAGGGGATACTTATTATTTATTATAATAGCATTGATTTCCCTATAATCAATGCAAATACTCATGGATCCATCTTTCTTCTTGACAAAGATGATAGGGGCTTCCCATGGAGAAACACTAGGTCGAATAAATCCTTTGTCACTCAATTTTTCTAGTTGTTTCTTTATCTCGACTAATTCCATAGTGGCCATTCTATAGGGGTTATTTGATATAGTTCTTGCACAAATAATTAAATCAATAGAGAACTCAACTTCCCGCTCTGGTGGATGTACAGGTAAAGCCTCTGAAAATACGTCAATGTATTCTTGCAGTATATGTACATCTTCAATTTTAAGATTCCTTTCCTCACCCATAGACATTGGGTTCTCTTCCTCTCCAAGAATTGAATTCAATAGAGCTACTAGGGGTGGATCTAGATAAGAATTAGATGGTGAGTTTTCTACTCTAAAAATAAGAGATTCTACACCATTTTCAAAGATTTTAACTTCCTTATTCTTACAATAGATCTTTCCATCATAATTTGACAGTCAATTCATACTGAGAATTATATCAAATTCATTCATTAGTATAATGATAAGGCTAGAAATTAAATCACATTTATGTGTCATGAGGGGGACTAATATACATTCATTTGTTGCAATGACACATCCCTTAGAAGTTTTGACTAAAAACTCCTTTATTAAAACAAATTGGACATGTCTAATTTTCTTGGAAAACTGGGAAGATATAAATGAATGTGATGATCCAGAATCAAATAAAGTGTTTTCTAAGTTTGAGGAAATAGTTAAAGTACCTTCCACCACATCCTTAGAAACATCAAACTCCATAGTTGTAATCGCATAAGCTTTCCCTTTCTCTCGCATCCTTTTTTGAGGCAAGTTTCCTTGGCACTCAGGACACTCATTTTTATAGCGTATCATCTCTCTAAAATCGTAGCATTGAACATCATAAACTTTTTTATTCCTCTTGCATTCATTAGATCGATGGACCTTTTCTCCACACTTATATCATACTCACATTCCTTTCAATCATTTCCCAGGATGGTTCGTTCCACAGTTCTCGCATAATGGGAATTGCTTTGTTCCCTTGTTCTTCTTTTGTGCTTCACCTTTTCCATGGTCATCAGAGTACCACTTCTTATCTTGGTTTACCTTGAACAAGTTTGATCTAGAAAACTCCCTCTCTATTTTTATGGCACTTAATACAATTTCCTCATATGATGAAAATTTTGGAGAAGCAAGTACCCTTCAAAGACTTGGCTTAAGACCATCAAAGAAATGATCAATCTTGTCTTTCGAGTCACATACATAATCTATAGCATACTAGGATAGTCTTGTAAAGGTAACCTCATACTTTGCAACACTGTCTTCTTACCTTTTATTGAATCCAAGTAATTTCCTCTTCATTTCGGTTTGTTGCTCATGAGGGAAATATTTGTCGAAGAATATTCCCTTAAAAGTCCTCCATTCTATATATTCTATTTCTTCTTCCTCCATGGTATTCTGGATCAAGGACTACCATTGATTAGTGTCACCCTTAAGATAATATACTACCAACACTACCTTTTCATTTTCATTACATCTTAATGCCATGAATATCTTTTCAAGAGACTTGATCCACGCACAAGAGCCTCATCCCAATGGGTGAGGACTCAGAAAGTGCATCCAAGATACCTGAGTTCAAAACCTGGTGGAGACATATTTCCAGGTACTATAGTAGACATTGTAGCAGTAATGTAGTAGGTATTGTTTAGTACTATAGAATCTATAACTATTCATACATTTGGGATTTCAGACTACTATTTTGGTCCTTAGGTCCTTCAAGGGCTTCGGGGAACCCAAGGCCTTTGGGACAGTAAGGATTTAGAGCCACCTCAAGGCCTTCGGGACACCTTATAACCTTCAGGCCACCTCAAGGATTTCAGGCCACCTGAAATTGTGCTTCATGGACTAGGAAGACTCTACAAGGAGTAGACTCTAGATGGGGATTCAGAGCAGGAGTATTCACTAGAGAAGAAGCTAACAGATGTGGAAGAATGAGAGGGTATGGCATTGCCATCGGGACTAGCTTGTGCATGCATGGGAAGCCTATCCAAACAGCCATGAAAATGTGGAGAGATGATATCATGATGAAGATGCTGGGGAGGAGAAGTTCCATGTAGTTATAGTTTGTATATTTCCTCTAAGACCTACGAGTCATGTAATATCTAAACCTACAATCCTTGTAAGGGTTCCCCCTCATCCCTTGAAAGGGGGTTATCAAAAGTCAATAAAAAATAAGGCCTCTGGGCCATTCGGAAAAAATAAGGGAATTGATCCACTACTCAGCTACCACTGGATTAGTAGTCCCACTAAAATATGGGGTCTTCTACCACATGAAATGATCCAGACAGGTGTAGTATGGTTATTTTTTACAACCTGAGTAAGTTTTCCCAATATGGTCATGATCTGATCTACTCTGACATTGACTGTGTTGACTTTCTCGGTAGGGAAATCCCAACATTGTCTACAAGTATTGATTCCCATTCTTCCATTAGGTGCTATATCTAAATAATGGCATACACAATATTATGTTATGAATCTCAAATATAAAATCACTTAACATAGATTGAAATTTAATGCATAGATAATCTCATAAACATGGTTTCTCTAAGGAAAAATTTACATTAAAATCCTTTATAATGGCTTGTAAAGAAAATGTGAATTATCCTAAGAATATCCTATAAGAGTTTCAATACCAATAGTTCATCAAGTACCATTTTCATGTACCAAGATACCCCGAGTCAAACTTGAAACTCCTTGTCGGAGCTTTCACTACTAGGTACATTTGTGATAGAGCCACCTCTACCTATTTGTATCCATACAAGGATGTATTTTCTAGAAAGATCCACATAATCTATTCCTTACCAAAATTCTAGGATTTTCTTGTATGTTTGTCCTCAAATACTACCTTAGGTCTTTGTTCCCTAATCTACATTTTCTAAACTAGTTTCCAAGTTTGCTACTAAACTTCCTCTAATACCAATTGTAACACCCCGACCCCAAAATTGTGGAGCTGGTGCATTACTTAATACATTTGAATGTTTAAAAGGAATGAAATCCAGAAGGAATGATTAGTTTAGTACTCCTGAAAAAACTAAATATATTGATGTAACTCAAATTACATTGGTAAAGGTAAAAAAATACAAAACATAATGAAAACTAATAAAATGCAACCACGGGAACTCAATAAATAGTCTCCTCTTCATAACCTGTTGAAGGTAAAAAAATGAAAGGGGTATTCTCAAATGATAGGTAAGGGTTACAAATAGCAGAAGCATGAATCAACAATAAGTGAATCATAAACAATTTGATTTAATCAATATGGCATGGTGAATAAACGAAAAACACATGCCATTAATAAACTGAGAATGAAACTGCATCCATAGATTTTGTCATAGTGAAAACATCATGGATATTAATAACTAAAAATGAATAGATATAATGATTATTAATTGGAAATAATGTATCTAGAACATGATACCACTATACCGTTGAAACGGTTTAAGTATGTGGGTAGAAACTCGTCTTATTTTTGGAAACAAACTCGAAGGGTTTGTCGCCAACTGATTGTATCATGAGACCTGTCGATGCATCGAGGGGATATGGAGGGACCTGCCCATCACTTCAAGTACAAATCATTCTTTATACAAGTAAAATATTCCTTCTCAATATCCATATAGAGTAGATAATATGGATTATCAATATTTCCATAGTTAAAACATCTTTCCAAATTAACACTGTATGTGAAATGGTATAAGGCTTAAGGAAATAATCATATCCTTGATATAAGAAAATGGATATTTACCATAATTATAATTTAAAATGAAATATGATCTCAAATGGGCAGTATATACACCACATAATAAATATTATGTGCACAATACCAAGTAAGTCTCAATGAAATGGAAATTGAGACAAAGTCACTTACCACATTGTAATCAATTGAATCGTATGACCAAAACTCATTAATCGCAAAATTAATCACATAATACCATGAATATAAATAGAATAATGATATTTTATATCAAATTTCAGTACTCATATACCACATATAATAAATAAGAGGCGAACAATGGAAATCCCATGGAATTGAAAGTGAGATGATAAATCCCTTACAAACATTTCGGCATGGTAACGGGTGTTCTTGTGAGGGATTAAAGAGAGGTAAAGAGGTATACCATCATTTATATATCATAAGGGAAGTATGGGGGAGGTTAGAAAACATACCCCATCATTATTAATTAAAAATAAAAGGACAACAACATAGGTGGGATTCTTGAATAAAAGTGAGAAAGAGGATCCCTTACCTTATGCTCGAAGGTGTTCTCGATTGATCTTAATGACCTGAATAATCAAATTTAGCTTCATTAATTAATAATTCTATAATTTAATAAAAATTTAATTTATATATTATAAACTTATTAGGTTCATTCATACCCTTTTTGATAGGTTTAAGAGGTTCAATTTTATTGTTTTTTGAAGCATTTTCTTCCCTGGTTTTCGTGATTGGTTTACTTGTATTCCTGAACGGAAGTTCATTTTAAATGTGGTTAAACATCCAGAATTGTTAATATGTATTATTAGTGACCTTTTAAATGATATTATAATGATTTTGGGTTATATAACATTAAGATGATTCATTAGTTAAAAGTTAATTACAAACTCTTGGATTAACTTAGCGGTTTTGTGCATAATGAACTTGTTTTGTATCATTATTTTATATTATGAGTGTGTAAGGATTCTAGAACATTGAATGAGGTAAAATACATATATTATGATCTGTTTAAAACATTCAAAGGTTTCATGACCAGTCTTGAAGATAGTAAGTAAAATTGAAAATCCTCTTCCTTGATTGTGATAAATTAACACATCTTGGACGGTGTTTTCATTTATAGTATAAAAGGAGGGAAAAGAAGAGATGATGATGGAATATTCCATTATCATAAAATAATTATAGTACATATAAGGTACTATATATTTCATAAAATTTTTATGAGAGGAGGTAATAATAGAAAAGATGAAAAAGAAACTTGAAAAGAAAACACAAGAATTGAAAAGAGGAATTTACCTCTAGAATCTATCTTCCTTTGAGAGCCTATTTAGGGGTGGGGATTTGGTATTTTGAGGAGACCAAGGATTCTGGATGTGGGGGAGTATCTTGGGAGATATTTGATCAGAATTTAGGCAAGGATTGAATCTTGAGTGGTGTGGGAGGAAGAGGGGTGAGCGGTGGTTTATAAGTGGAGGGGAGGAGGGATTTTACATTATTTTAATATTTTTACTCAAGACTATGAATATTCTTGATTCATGTGATCCCAAATAGTAATAATGGCATGTGAGTTCAAACCAAGTGGGATTACATCAGCCTTGCATCACCTATGGTGCAGTAAATCAAGTATTTATCATTTATCACAATTTGTCATATTTTACTATTCATAAAAAATTCAAGTATTTCAGAAAAATCCCAAAAATTTACCCTAACCATTTTTTGACGTATAGAATCCAAAGATGAACTCCATTTTCCAAAAATAATTTTCTAAATATGAAAATTTTAAATATTAATTAAAATCATTATTTAATCGAAAAATATCAATACTTAAAATATTCATAATTATTTTTAAGGTGCCTAAATTTTATTTATACATTCATGAGTAAGGTTACCATTCATAAGGGTCATATTACTATTCATAAGGTTAGGTTAATATTCATAAGGGTGTGTTACTATTCATAAGGTTAAGTTACTATTCACTGAAAAATTAACATGATTCTATCAGACTCCAAATATCATCCTGATCGCAACTGGGAATGTCCGTTTTTCAAAATTCAAAACATAGAAGTGGAAAAATTATTTTTAATGGATTGGTTATTACTATCTCTTAATTAACCAAGTGTTTTTTCAAGGAAACTCAAATATTTATGAAATATAGGCTATCTAATGAATAGAAAGTATTTAAGAGAAATGTACCATAAAATGTTTGGGGTGTTGTACCTTACATGTAATTTCATGCCTTTTTTATGAGGGGAATCCCTTACTACAATTCCTAAGCTCACATGATCTATGCTCGGTGTGAGAAATAAGAAATAACAAGGGTTTTTTCTCATAATGCAGAGGCGGTTGAGGGTACAACAGAGGCATTTTCTATAATGTAGTGGTTGAACCAAGATATAGGATCGAGCATAAATTTTCCACTTCTTGAGACATCTCATAATGGTGGGTGGTGTGACACGCTCACTATCCATAGTGTCCAATGAGTTGTATACATTATGATAGACCTTATTTATAATGTAAGGCCCTTCCCATTTGGGTTCTAGCTTCAAGGGCTTCTTTACCGATATCATCAGGGCTCTGATATCTAACACCAGTTCTCCTTATAGGAATGAATAGAGTCGAATCCTTTTATTAAAGTCTAATGAGATCTGATTCTGATGGACCTCCAGGTTGTGTAGTTTTTGAAAACTGTTCCCATCTAACCTTTCCAGTTAATCCATCCACTTTTACAATTTTTTATCATATGATATTTTTTTATAAATGGTTTTTTGAAGAAAAGGTATCTAGAACTCTATGGGTAACACTGCCTCAGTTCCATACACCAATGAGTTGCATGTATGGTGGTATGATAGGCCCATAAAGCATGGAGGAGATTTCCCAGCTAAGATTTATTATCCTTTTTCACCATATTTTGGAATATATTTAATATAGTCTTATTGATGACCTCTATCTATCCATTTTCCATAGCATGATAGTGAGATGAGTGATTCTACTTGATATTGTACTCCTAGTACAGTCTCTTCAACTTTGTAGAATAAAAGTTGGCGTCGTTTTCCACTAATATTGTGTAAGGTACCCTAAACCTGGTGATGATATGTGATTTTACAAAGTTGATGATATTTTTCATCCCGACTTCCTTGAAGGGTATCTCCCAATCCTATTTGGAAAAGAAATTGGTTTCAATAAGGATGTACTTGAACTGCTTAGCTGTGGTCGGGGGAAATGTACCCACAACATCGATTCCCCATACAAAAAATAGTCAAGAATATTTAGTTGTATGTAACAATTTTGGGGGCTGATGGATAAAGTTTTTATGAATCTAGAATGATTGAAATTTCTTGGTGAATTCTATACAGTCATGTATCATGGTTTTTTAGTAATATCCCAACCTTCTGATTTGGTGGGAGAGCCTTGTCCCGAATTCATGGGCACCACAAGAGCCTGCATGTAATTCTTACATGACATCGATAATCTATCCTTCTACTATGCATCTAA
This sequence comes from Viscum album, assembly GCA_963277665.1. Lineage (NCBI taxonomy): Eukaryota > Viridiplantae > Streptophyta > Magnoliopsida > Santalales > Viscaceae > Viscum > Viscum album. The sequence continues at coordinate 1,647,582 of OY728125.1, forward strand.
GGAGGATTCCATCAAATACTCATTTATAGATGGATTTATGCTCATTTGGACCATCCTGCAGAGTAAAATTTGATACCTGGCACCGAATTTGTTCCCTTCCAACATGATCTGTTGGGATAATCCCATTTTAGAGATAACTGATTATGGGATCCATCCATCCAGGGGTGGTTATTGGTTCATCATGCTCTGGGGTGGTGTTTACCTAATTTATTTCTTCCATATCTCATACAATGATTGACGAGACCATTATTTGATGTGTGATACATAATATTACTTCTTCCTGACAAGGGTCGGTCAGGACGGTGGATACATTATCCAATGCATCAGTGCGAGCATTCTGTGATTGGGGAACATGATACAATGTGGGATAAAAAAGGTAACTCTCCCATAGTTCCCTTGACATAGCCAGTGAGAGGGGATAATTCGTCCTTTTTAATGGAATATTCACTATTGATCTTATTTATCACAAATTCTGAGTCCCCTTTGATATTCAGGTTCGCTATGTGCAGCTGTAGAGATAGTTATAATCCAGCGATGAGGTCTTGATACTCAGCCTCATTATTTGTGCAGCCCTTGGATAGTGAGAAAGAGTAGGGGAAAACTAATATTTTTGGAGAGATAAATACTATCCCTAGACCAACCCGATTGATTTTTGGGTTTTCCATCTGTATGATGATAGGACTCTGGGAGGCACCATAAAAGTAAAACTCCCATTTCTGAGGAGTGTCATGGGAATAAAATACATCCTCATCTGGAAGATTAGTGTCTTATGATGTATTTTCCGAGGTAGGATGTGTTGTGAGGAAATCAGTTGGGGCTTTCCCTTTCACTGACTTCTATTATATGAACTGAATTTTATATTGTTGTATAATGACTTCCCATCAATCCAAGCACCTAGTAAATATAGGATGACTAAGGATGTACTTAAGAAGATAAATATGAGAGATCATATGGACTTCGCGGTGCTACATGTAATGCCTCATATTTTTCACTGCAAAGATGAGTGCAAGGAAGTTCTTATCGACATTAGAATATCTAGTCTCAGTACCTAGCATCGTCTGGATGAGGTAGTAGAGACTATTATCACTTCTTGCATCATTTTTATATGTGAGTAGGGTTCCTAGTGAGCATTCCATGGGAGCCACATATAAGATGAGTGGCCTCCCTTCCACCAGAGGCATCAAAACTGATGGGTGTAGTAGGTACTTCTTGATACTTTCAAATGATTTTTGATAGTCTTCATCCCATTTATAGGTGATTCCCTTCTTCATTATCCTAGTAAAGTGGGGAGATTTTCTATCTAGGTTGGATATGATTCACCAAATTTAGGCGATGTTCCCTTAGAGTCCCCTTAGTTCTTTGATATTTCTAGGGGGTGACATTGCTAAAATAGAACTAGTCTTCTATGGATCAACCTCAATTCCATGATGGCATACAAAAAATCCAATGAACTTTTCTGATGTTTCCCCAAAAGTGAATTTCAGTGGATTTATATTTAAATTATGCTATTATAGCTTATCAAAGATTTTCCGGAGATCCGTGACACTACTAAAAACATGCCTTCAATAGCGCTATAATATGCCTTTATCAACGCTAGAAAAGTGATGACTACTTCAGCACAGTTAAAAGGTTAATTATTTTATCAGTGCTAAAAAAGCACTGATAAAGGGTATATTTATCAGTCCAAATAAAATCACTGATAAATTGTACTTTTATCAGTTCTTTTAAAAGCACTAATAAAAGTCATAATTTATCATCGCTTTTATTTTGCGCTGATAAATAGATCCTTTATCAGTTCTTTTAGAAGCATTGATAAAGATACCTTTATTGGCACTTTAAAAAGCATTGATAAAGGATCTATTTATTATCACATTTATTAGTGATGATAAATTCTATCTTTATTAGTGTATCTATTTACACTGGTAAAGTCTATCTTTATTAGTGTATTTAGTAGCATTGATAAAGGTCAACACTGCAGTGTGATGCTACAACACACTATAGCACCAGAAACCGATGCAGTATATTGTAACAACACACTACAACATTATAACAACAACAGAAATTACAAAAATACTGAATACATTCTCAAATTTCTCAAGTAACTTCAATACCACTAACAAACCTTGATTTCCACGAAAGATGGGAAACAATTGAGGAGAACCAAAAATAGGGAAAGACCCACTTGAAATTTCAGGGATCTTTCTGGGCGACATTTTCTAAATAACACAAAAATCATAAAATCAGGTTCAGAATCAATTCCTCACATACCCACACATATAAAAACACTCATAAGGAATACTGAGTGTCACACTTATCACCAAACCTAAAAATTTACTAAATTTTCAATCCAAAACATTTTCATTTAAACCCCATTTTTTCCCAATCTGAGACCATTCGAAAGAAATCATTTTAATTTTAAAAATCATTTTCATTTTAAAATCTAACTCACATCAATCGAGACCAAAAAAAGAGATAATTCAAGCTAAACCACCGGAATAAGAAACTAGTAGTCATGATTAACCCAGTGACAGGGTAGTGGGCCATAGTTTACTTAGTATATGAGTTTAATATGATTAAAAATATTAACAACCCCAAGAATTAATCAAATCTAAAAAGTACCGCATATATATAATACTAGGCCACTGATTTCTTGGTTGTGTTAACAATGTCCCTACTTACAGTCACCTATCAACATGTACCTGGTTCCATTCCATTATGTACTCAGTGCCTACCGCACAAGGGTTCCTCTATCTCTTCACCACTCTCTCTTATCAAATCCTCTAACCCCTCTTTTAACTCCCCTTCAACACAAAATAAACCCAAAATGAGACTAAGATACTAACAATAAAGTGTATTGCATGGTTAGATCGGATAGGGAATTTAAAACATCCATAACCTCAATCATTTCATACACAATAAGATTCAACCTGATTCTTGAGGGAATATATTCAACCATTGAGTTTTCATATGTGTAAATCTAGCTGTTAATAAATTTCTGAGACTTTTCCAAGAATTTTAAAAGGTTTGATGTATTTTGAGGTTAATTTCCTCTTATTTATAATCCATTATTAAACCAATCTCAAGGAAACATAAATAAACACATGATCATTAACATTAAATTACAAGGTTCACCCCTAATAGAAGGACATTAATTGACTTTGATTAGTTTCAAAACTTTTTTTGAATTAACATCACTCGGTCTATTATTTCTTAGACAAGGCTGGGGCTATTAATATGTGATTATTCTATATTTATCCAATATAAAGGAGTTTGAAAATGTATTTAATATAATTCATCATATGGGTCCATCTGGATAAGTGATTGATAACTGTTTTTATAAGATAATTCCACCGAGGAAAGTTACTCCTTCTAGGAGCCACTGAAGTCAATAATTAAGGCTCAAAGAATATCCTCCAATATCAAGATAGTTTTATTAGAATGGTTATTGGTGTATGTAATAATGAAAGTATACAATTTCACCCATAACCTCATTGAAAATAATTTTCCTTGCTATAACCAATATAAAAACAGCATATACCTATCAGATACAGCACTAGATGGGACACCTGGAAGAATTATTATCTCTTTGAAATACAATTAATCAAGTTCATAAACTGAGGAATCCTCTTCAATATGTAATAAGTTGTTTATATTAGTTGGTTGATCCACTATAACCCACACTAAATCTTTCTATTTAGTTGATCTTGAAAAATTGGTCAAGAAATCCATCATGATTTCATCCCATTTCCTAATAAGAAAAGAAAGTATTGAGAGTACTTATTGGTTTTTTGTATTTTTCCTTCATCTGATTATAGGTAAACAATTTAGTGAGGAATAATATGATTCGTTTCATTATTATAGGATACAAAAAATGGTCATTAACATTATGGTACATCATCAAGAGATGTAGGGTTCGTCATGGTTAAGAATATTGCAAAAACGAAAAATGCAGAACCTAATAGATCAAACAAAGATAGAGGAAAATTAGAAAATAACATACATTTGATTCTAGTCTTCATTCATCCGAGGGAACATAGATGAGTCACACTGGTATTAGAGGAGTTCTGTGAGAGCTTGAGAATTAAGACTGACTAAGTACCGGTTAGGGTTATTTTAAATAGATTTGGAATACTTTTAACAATTCTTTCAGAAAAGTGCTGATAAATATTCCTTTCATCAGTGTTAAATTAATAAGTATTGATAAAAGGGATATTTATTAGTGCTAAAAAATCATGGATAAAAAACATCTTTATCAGCGCTAATGTTTTAGCGCTGATAAATATTCTTTTTAACATCACTTTTTTAGCGCAGATAAAGGATTTATTTAAATAAATATATTATAATTTTTTAATAATTAAATATATATAATTATTTATTTATAATTATATAAATACTTATTTAAAAAATAATAATTATTTATTTATAATAATTATAAATTTATCAATTTATCAATATAGTAAATATACATTTATAAATATATTAATTTATAAATATTTATGTACAAATATATTTTTAACATTATTAGTAGATATATAATCTTAAATACATGCATTTTAAAAATGAGTGAAGTTAAAAAATTCAAAATGAGTACACTTTAAAAATATTGAGAAAATGGATAAGTTTTATTAATTAAATATAAATTATTAAAAAATATGGATATATATATATTGAATTAAAGATGAATTCATATTGAAAATACTAAAACATAGTAAATAAATATATATAAATAAATAATAGAAAATGATCAAATTCAAAAATAAAATGAAAATAAAAAATATTAAAAATGAATGCCCTAACTGTAGTAGTATTAAAAATAAATAAATAAAATTGACCAATTAAAAACATAATATATTAAATGTATATGTTATAATGAAATTCTAAAATATATTGAAATTTGAATAAATTACATAAGTATTAGGTGTATGTGTTTCTATATATTGCATAAATATATTTGTGTGTGTGTTTGTATCCAAAACTACATTAATTACATATATATATACATATATATATATATATACATGAAATCAATATAACACACGACGTTTGATATATGTTAAATTGAAAAATCAAACAATATTAAAAATGAATAAAACATTAATATGTTTTTAATTACCACTTTATTCATTTTATATATATTTATATTTAATATATATTATTTATTACTATTTATAATTAATATATATATGTATATAATAATTATTCATTTTTATTAATAATTGTTTTAATAATAAATTTTTAAATAATTTTGTAATTTATTCATTTTTAAATTTTTTGTTTAATTATATATTAATTTATATATAGATATTTAATATATACTATTTATCAATATTTATAATCTATATATATATATATATTAAATTTATTCATTTTTTATCAATAATTATTTAATTAATAAAATGTTTAATATTTTTCTTAATTTACTCATTTTAAATTTTTATTTGTTTAATTATTTCATCTAACTCATTTTACATATCTATATATTTAATATCTACTATTTATTAATTTTTAAAATTTATATATATGTATATTCAATTTATTCATTTTTAAGAACAATTATTTAATTAATGAAATTATTAAAAAAAATTATTTGTTTAATTACTTTATTTTATTATGGACATTTATCCGTGTTTTATTTTTAGTGCTGATAAAGGGTAATTTTTATCAGCGCTGATAAAGGTGGTCTTTTATTAGTGCTAAACAAAGAACACTGATAAAGGGTTCCCTTTATCATTGCTTTTATTTAGTACTGATAAAGGTCTCACTTTATCAGTGTTTATTTTAGCACTAATAAATATGGACTTTCTCAGCACATTTTTCTAGCGCTGATAAATGTTGGTGTTTTTAAACACGCGTTTTGTGGTAGTTTGAAGTGATCACATGGCTATTGGGATTTAACAACCAAGTCCTCGAAATAAAACTTGGCTATCCTTCCCAGGAATGGCTTAAAGATATGATGCATGGTGCGCTAATATGTAGCACCAATGTTCTTTAATCTGAAGAGCATGACCTGATAGTAGAAGATTCCCTGAGGTGCTTTAAAGGTAGTGGATTCTTCATCTTTGGGGTCAATCTTGATCTGATTGTACCCCAAGTACTCATCCATAAATCAAAGGGTCGAACGCCATTAATTGCATCGATCAATAGTTATGAGATCGACAATGGGAAATCATCCTTCAGAAAATGAGGATTAAGGTCTCTAAAGTCAATGTAGACCCTAATCTCCTCGTTTTTTTCTTAATGGGGATGATGTTGGAAATCCATCTTGGGTATTTCACTTCTTGGATGAAGTTGGCTTTGATCAACTTGTCAAATTACGCCTCTACATTGTTGGCATGAGAGGGGTGCATCCTCCTGGAACTCTTCTTGAATCCTTGATGTTCATCGAGTAGTCTAAAATGGTGTGTATCCACATTTGGATTTAGTATGGGAATTTCTGTATAGTTCCAAGCGAACACATATCAGTGTTTATTTAGAAATGCCATGTAAATATCTTTCTCTTCGATGGGCATAATGACACTAATCAGAGTAAGTCACGGGTGTTCTTCTATTCCCAGATTTATTTGCCTGAGCTCACTGATAGTGGTGGAGACACCTTCTTCAAATGTGGGAGGGGTATTCCTAAGGTCATCCTCCTCCTCCTCCTCCATTTTTTATTCTATAGAGACATTTTTAGGTGAAGATGGAAATCTAGGGGCTTCTACATCACTATCAAGGTGAGGAAGGCCATGAGAAGTGACATTATCATCCCTTACTGCCTGAGTCATTGTAGATAGATGATGGAGTTGATTTTTTTACACTATCAATAGGGATAGAAAGGTATTGGACCTCTAGGACTAGATTTGTTACCTCAACCATATTTATGGGGATCACATAGTCACTATAGAGCATAATACAAGGATTAACAGGGGAGGTTCCCAAGCCATTAGGTTGTGTAACCTATATATCATCATCTGTCATTAGTTTCTTACCTCCCTTACTGTAGAAATATGCTTTAGCATATATGGATTTGTAAGTCTCAAAGGGGAAATTTTCACCATATAGTATGCTGAAGTTTTCATTTACAGGGTACTTCAGACACTAATGGAATGTTGAAGGTACCGCCAAGTGGATATGGAGCCAGGGCCTTCCAAGTAGGATGTTATATGTGGTGTCTTACTCGATAACCATGAACTCATTGTCATATGTGAGTTCCCCAAACTGGGCTTCAAGTTTGATCTTTCCTAGAGGTCTTTACTCGTGTTTATCATACCCTTAAATGGTCAACTTTGTGGGAGATAGGCCCCCTTCGCCATATCCCAAACATCAAAGGGTAAGAACTGGGATTTGATTGTTCCTAGAACCATTATCAATAATATCCCTTTAGATATTGAAATTATTGAGTCTTCTTGAGACATATAGGGGTCTGATGTTCCCTTAGATGACCTCCTCCTTATCTTGATCAGTGAACGAGATGGAAACATGACATTTTGAGGACATGGTCTCCACTCGATAGACCTCGACTGCAGTGACTTTTTTCTCAAACTCCTATGAGATCTTGAGGGATTAAAAAAGTTCCTCCTTGAGTTATTTAGCAATACGGAGTACATTTATGATTGAGAGCTTGTAAGGGACAACAACTAGCTATTTTAGAACATCGTACTTTTTTTCCAAAGGTCTGAACTTCCATATATGGGGTTTTTACTAGGAATGTGGTTCGAGAGCTGAGGAATTTGAGGTGGACAGGGCTAGGGATTATGAAAAAGTTGAGGGAATATCTATTTCCAATGGTGTAGGTCATGTCGGCCTTCCCCATTACTTGGTTTGATCATATTGAACCCCTACTAGGTGGCCATGTAATAAAATTGGATGTGGGCAACTGCTAGAGGGATATGGGGCACCTCACGACCTCTTTTTTGCATGTTTGAATGATTTCCCATGATTATCAGGTGAATATATATACTACATGGGGATATGAACAGAATATTGGGTCTGACCATGTATGTGTTATCCCCTGTATCCTCGGATTCAGTGCATGTGGCCTCCTGTTCTCTGATTATGTGCAGGAAATTCATATTTAGTGGCATATTCATCATCAAATAAGGGGTCTACCAAGTGTATCATGTTAATAGAACCAAATATGATCTCTTTTTATGATGAGGATCCCATTTTGTGGGGTATTTCCCATGTCACAGATGTTGTAGGGAAGAAATCTATAAGAGTTAGGGCTTGTGTTGGAGCAGAATATGATTCTTCCTCTTATGTTTCTTCCTACTTATGGTGGTCACTCCCACCATTGGTAGGAACTTATAATGTATCCTTATTAGGTGTTGGAGCTATTTTGGGTCTGGGAAACTGTGCTTTCAGGGTGGCATGATCTCAATCAACTATTTTTAAAGTCATCCAGTTGTCAAACTTTTGAGCACACTTAGCTGAAATTTTTTTGTCATCCATCTTCCTCTTTTGTCCGTACAATGGTTATGCATTCCATTTTATCTAGAGAGTTTTCTAATTCCACCTACCCAGAATTGACCATGCCTTGAAGGAAATATTTTAATATGAATTAGTCTTTGATGTTTTGACCTAGCCTTATATAGTAAGGGTAGTGGTCGGGATGGTCAGTGAGGTTGACCTCATCAAGCTTCAAAGGTCGTGGAAGCTTTAACAGGTTATTTTCCATGGCTTCCAAGAAATAACCATGGAATTTTTCATTTCTTAAGGAGTATACTTTGTTCATATGTTCCTAAAATCCCAGGTAACCATGATTTCTCTATGCTTCTAGCCAATGGGTGATTCTGCGGTTATCATCACTCGAAAGGAGGTGTTGGGTGGTTCGAAGCCTGCTTAGGTGCCTATATGGTCACTGTTATTAGCTTAAGATTGATAGTTAAAACTTATTCTCTACCTAGCCTTTTACCCTATGTTGTGGTCATGATTCAAGTTTCGTATCGAGTTCGCTAAATAGAAACTTTAAGAAGTTTTTTCATTTGAACAAACTCACGGAACCTACTTGGATACTTCATGGGGATCAGAGGTGTCTTCAAATCATCATTGATATTTTCATTACAGATTTCCATTAGTTTTTCTTGTGATATAGGGATTCTAAGTGAATATTTTAAGCCTTTAAACCTTATTATAAATTCATACATCCCCTTGTTCTCACGTTTTTTGTAGTGTTTCAGGTCGATGGTCATCTTTTTTCTCAATGTGGAGATGAACTGATAAAGGAAATGACAATGAAGGTCTTCCCATCCTACAATGGATTTTGTTGGCAGGCTTATATACCAAACAAAGGATGGCCCTGTCATAGTCTGTATAAAAAACCTCAGATTTTTTGCCTCCTATTGATCTTGAGGGCCCATCATCAGCCCACATCAAGATACAAAGTGTGTGAGATGTTCAGGGTCGCCTACATCGTCAATGGTAGAGAAGGTAGGATTTTTGAAGTTGGGTGGTGGTGTAGTATCATCCACCCATTCGAGATATGGATTCCTCTTAGGTTGAATAGGTGCATGTCTCCCTTCCATGGATTCAATTCAAGTAGTCAGGGACTAGATGATGTTAAGTAACTCGGGGGGTGGAACTATTTTCTGAGTCATATCCCATCCACAAGGAATAGGTGGGGGTTGTTACCACCTTTATCTCCCACTAATTCTTTATTTCCCTATAGATTAATGATTTCCCTGGCGAGGGAGAGTTTTTTCTGCAATATAGGGGAGTTACGATCATTTTCAACTTCCTCATTTATGTAGATTGGTTGTCTAGGTCTAGAACCAATCTAATTCTCAGATACCTATATTGCTAGAGGATTGGCCATGGGAGGTAGAATATTCATCTAGACCTAAATATGATACCCAATGGGAATATTTTTCCTGAGTATCCCCTCAATAAGTTTTCATAGAGTTTGTATTTCAATCTCATAGTGTGATAGTTATCCCATTATAGAAGGAATGTCAACTCTTTTGGATGCTGATAGGGATGTAGCTGCACATTTTCCTTTTTATTTGGTAGAATTCTAATGGATAGGTGGTAGATTAACATTCGAAGGAGTCATATTTTGAAGCCTTCTCCAGTTCTGAGTACATGAATCCTCGGTTGGTGCATCCAAATCACCCTCCTCTCGGGGTACATTTTCCATGTTGTGGAACTCTGAATTTTTGTCTTGATCAATGTATTCCATGTTGATAGTGACAACATCCACAATGAAATATCAAGAAATGGTGGTTGTGCTATTCCTTTCAACGCAACAGGATGATTATAAAATATGTTCATTATGGATGTTATTTAAACTCTTAGCAATATTGGGCCATTTTGGCTTGCGACCCCAGTGGGGTATGATTGCCTTTTTCATATTATCCTCTCGTCTTGGCCTATGAGAAATGACTCTGAGGGAGTTTCCCATTTTGGTTACCATATGAGCCCTGACTAGTAGAGATTTGTCTCATGGTGGGAGGTATATGTGGGACACTAACCGTTTTCCTCCCAACCTAGTGAAGATAAATTCTCTCTATGGTGATGATGATGATGAAAATACCACCATCCATGTGGGGTGGGGGTTATCTAGGGATATAATTGGAATTGATTAGTCCTATTTTTTAGGATCCAATGATTCTAGGTGAGGACTTGATGATTCATAGGATGAACATGTAGACTTAAATACCCCTATACCACTGGGGTGGGGGTGATCTGGAATCACCATTGATTCTATCAGGACCCTCTTAGGGGATAATGAACCTGGAGATGGTGATTAAGATATAAATACCCCCAGCCCAGCAGGCTGGGGTTTTCTTGTAGCTGTTGAGGTTATATCCTAAATCCTTTTAGGAATTGATAGGTGGTGGTAGATATTACCCTGGCTCAGGGGGTTGGGTCCTCTCCTAGACGGATGTTATGGCAGCTGCTACTGTGGCCCATTTGATGTGGCATAGTTGTGCTTGTGTAGGATATGGGTGCGATAGCAGCCCATGATGAGAAACATTCTTCATGGGAAGTTGTCCAGGTGACTGAAACTTCAGTCTCCATGTCCTAAATGCATTCTCATTACTTCAAGGGGCCCATTTTGATGTTCTAATAGCTATCCTCTCCCTTTGTTAATGATGTCTAGGTATCGTTAAAGAGGGAAAATTCCATTGTAGTGACCAACTGGCCTGAGCATTGCCTGATTCTCTGCTTTCTCCAGAGTGTATAACATTATAGGATGCTGGATCTCAGGGGTTATTTTGTTCCATGGGTGTGGAAAAGTGTAACATTCAATACTATCCTTATCCTCCAATAAGGATACATGATGTGGATTTAGAGATCAGTTGTCAAAGTGTCACGATGTAATGGTAGAATGTGTGTTACAGATTTGCGCTGTGATTTTCCAATTTTGGATTCTAGGCCATGGATATAGTGGCTAGGTCTATATGAAAATAGATTATATTGATTTTTTGAAGTTCACATTTGTATCCTGAATAAGGGATATATTGATTCTTCAGACACTGATGAGTAGCCCAAATATTCTGGTGTAGATAAGGCATGCACTCCTTTTCTAGATCATCTGGGATCTCATAGTCAGAAGTAGCAAGGGTCTAGAACATGATGGGAAGGTTGTTTCTAGATAACTCTCTCCATATTCCAATTTCAGCCTCCTCCTCATCAGACTTACATGCCTCCATACAATTAGACCATAGAAGATGGATTAGATGGTCACCTACTAATGGGAGTGGAATGTTGCTGGAAGTTGATGGGAAACCATATGCAGATGACCCTAATGTTTTGAGAACTTCTCTATATAGAGGTATCATAGTTTTTAACACCTCCCTATATAAAGTTTTTTGGGAAAGGGGGGATTTCCTTGTTTGTGGGAGATATCATCATGGGGAGGTTGACCATGATGGATATTAGGAGTAGATTCATTACTATCCATGTCCACACTACCACGAGGAGGAATATCGTGGTAATGAACATATTCTACATCTAATTCATTGGAAGAGTCGAAGAAAACTCATGGTGTTGAGAATGTGTCACAAATGACCTCAAGGAAATTGGCATTGAGCATATTAGGAATACGGTCCATGTTCTGTGTTGGGGTCGAAATATGCCAACATGCCTTTCAAAATTATTTAGTGATATGAGCCTACTATATGATGGTTGCTATAACTTGTATATAACCATCTGATGTTGCGGGAGTATGATCCCACTACTGATAATCTATTGTAATATGCTAATGACCAATCTCATTATTGAAAGGAATATGATTATGTCCTAAAGCATGTTCCATTCTCACTAGGTGAGCCTCAGTCAAGATGAGAGTATGATCCTGATCTTGATCCTTTGGGATATTCTGTTGTTCTTTCTTGGTAGAATTATGAGCCTACCCGAGGCATGTGCCTCTCTCACTTGGTGAGCCCTAATTGGAATAGGAATATTATTTAGGTATGAATATGCATTCCCTACCAGAAAATTTTGGTGAACCTATATAATGGGAGAAGGGATATGATCCTCCTCCTTTATTTCCTTAAAATGATTCTGGTATAGTCTTTCATTGCAAAAATTAGTAATATGCACCTAGATTCCATGATCTACTAGAATATTCCAGGCAGATTTACTGACAGAAATATGAGCCTGTCCCGAGGCCTGTGCCATTCTCACTTGGTTAGCCCTGGCTAGAATGGGGATATATGCCTGATCTTGGGCCTTTTTAGTATATCGCTGGAGTTATTTTATGGGAATATAACCCTAACTTGAGGTGTTTACCCCTCTCATGTGGTGATCCCTAGCTAGAATAGGGATATGATCCCAATCCTAGGCCTTTGGAATATTCCACCAGACATTTTCGACAGGTATGTGTCCTTGTCCCGAGGCATCTATCGTTCTCACCTGGTAAGCCCTGATTGGAATAGGAGTATGATCCTAGACTGATGACTTATACTTTATATAAATATTCTGATAATCCTCATAGACAAGGGCAAGAATGTGCACTTTCTCTAAAACAACCACTTGTTCACAATGATCAGAGTGTTGAGTCTCCCTGACTATAGGGATAGAAGTATCTGCCTGCCCCTTTATCTGCAATAGTGCCAGAATATATCATTGGAGTTCTTTAGATATATCTAAAGTATATTATCATTTTAGCTAAGTGTGTGTAGGAATATAATCTTGCACATTTTCTATCTCTGCTATATACCGGTAGATATCTTCGATTAAAGTTGGAATATACACCCAATTTTTTCCTCCTTATACCATCGGAATATGCCAGTGTACTTCATTCACAAGGGTAGGGATATGAACCTCCCTATACCTACTATTTGAATATGCCTTCAAACTTGTTCCGAGTGAGTAGGAATATGAGCCTGCTCACTGGTTCCTACCATAATATTCTAGTAGGAATCATCAGCAAAAGTGGGTATATAATCCCTCTCCTAGGTATCCAACGCCTTCCTCCTCCAATGAGTCTTCCTTATTGGTCATGCATGGGCATCATAGGTGGCAGTTTGTCGGGAGGTACCCCCAACAGGTGACTGGTGGGTACCAGTGGAATGGTGATGGTGGTGGTGGTTGATAGGTACCCTTTTTGGCAGCACCTGAACCAAAAGGGAGTCGTATTTGGCTTCCAGACCCACATTCATTAGTGACTGAAGGTGGAAGTTGTCGCGCTCTATGGATAAGATCTTGAAGTGGTTGGTTGTAGTGATAAGGCCTACTAGCTTAGTGACAACTTTTCTGGGGCGATGCAGACTCATCTGTTACTGTGCTTAGATAACCTCATGAGTATCTTCCATGGTTGGGATTTTACTATGTTGGTGATACTCCTAGACCATCGTGTTTACCCCCTAACATTGTAATTTTCGAGATGGTGATATCTCTTTGTGACCCATGGGGTTGAAAACGAAGATTATTTACCATATTGAACGTTGGATGATGAATACATTATCTCAAATTAGGATACTGAGAGTAGTATCTATAGTTGTGCAGATGATAAATAACAATGTTATCAATTAGTGAAATATTATAGGCATAATATGCTCAATCATATATTCTTGTTTAACAGAATTTTTCTTTTATTCCTGATTTAACCTTTCTACTTGCTTGGAATTATCAAAGCGAGGATGGACTTATTTCATTAGAACCTTAGTTTTAGATGATCATGTGTAATATCATGCTAGTCTTAATACTTTTTTTGTATAGGTTATGAAAAACAAAGTTCCCTAATAAATGATTATTCAATCATCCTATTATTTTAGATATTTACATTGGTCATGTCAGTTTGGTTTGTATATGGGGTGCAAACAAAATGGATTGACAAATTATAACCTAATCATTTTGATATTAGATAGATTCATGTCGGGTTCACTATTTTTGTTTCGTTGAGATTCAAGAAATGATTGAGAACCCTCATTTGAAGTGGATTTGGTTTGAACTAATGGTTGATTGTGGGGGATGTTTGTGTTGTGCACAAACATGAACATGGGATCAGCGTTGTTACTCTTACTGAAAAATCCCAATGGTTCCCTTATCCATAGGTGGGTAAAGTCCTGCTTTCCAAAGGTAGGCATTCATCTAGGTTTTCAGGTCTAATGACTCTTAGGGGCTCACATTGGTCGATATGATGGGAGGTCAGGCTCATCACACCCTTTTTGGGGGGGATTTATTACCTAATTGGGGACTATCGTATAAATTTAAGATATGTTTTTAAATCTCTTCCTAATATTGATACGGGACCAGCTACCCTAACAAAAAAAATCATGGTTTAATTCTCTTTCATGTGAAAAATATTGGGGTCTATTTAGTGAATCCATCTATATATATCTGAGGTTCTTTATTGTTTTCTAGTGATGGACAGTTTCTTATGTATTGAAGCAGTATAACCAAGAGATTCAGTATTTTTTTGCATGCAAGGAGGTGGTTAATATTTCGAGGAGGGGACTGAGCCATTATGAGGCATCCTGTGTATCCTGGTTATTGAAAGAATCAAAACCCACATAGTTTGTTGGAACTGTACAGTTTAATTTCATGCGGAAATGACTTATATAGGTGCTCTCAGACACCATGTGTTCAAGCTCAAGTCCTAGAGGTATGTACTATGCATCTCGATTATGGTGAGAATTGGAGTTTTATTAGTTCATTTGTTTGGGGCTTATACATTGATGTTTCCCTTTTCACTGTAGAGACTCATGGTGCAGATGGCATGATTATTATAGTTCCCTAAGGCCCACGTGAGCTTTGCTCAGTGTGAGAATCAAGGGAGGGAAAATGATCAGTTTTCATTGCTTGTGGTGTAGGAATTATGTGTTGGGAACACCCTGAGAGGGTTTATTATAGATCTCAGGACTCAAGGAGATGTACTATGTATCTTGATGTGAGAAATAATGGATAGTAAATGATCAATGTCATTTCTTGGTAGGTGAGAGACTTATGTATTGGGGAGACCCTTGAGATTTTTTGTGTGAAGCTCAGGCCCCATGGAGATTTCCTATGTACCCTTGTTATAGAAGGAATCAGAGTCATCATAGTTCATTTGATTAGGGATTACACTCTGAGGTTTCCCTATTAATCGGGTCTGCTTGCCTACCTAATATTCGTTGATTGTACACTTGTCATGATATGTAGGATAGTATCTTCCTGGAATATACAAATATAACTAAATAATTCGGATCATCTTTCTAAATGAATTTGCGTAACTCAGGTGGCACATCCGAAGGTTGTCACATGATCAAGGATAACTTGTCCAGAGGACATCGCAATACCTAGATGATTTGTCCTGGAATCCATTGAATGACCCAGTTGGCTTGTCTAGAGGGTGTTTCATGATCTAGATAACTTTCTCTAATGTTATTCACAAGGTAGAGTTGAAACATATGGAGAGTGTTGTGAGAGTTAATATGATATCTCTTCGTGGGTATTGCATGTCTTGGCTAACAGTTCTAGAGGGAATCATGAGACCAGGACGACATGTGTGCAGGGCATCATGAGTCTCAGATGACTTTCCCAAAGGGTATCACGATAGATTATTGACATTCCTAGATGCTACCGTGAGACTCAAATGACATGAGTGGGCATTGTTATATGATTCAGACGATGTATCTGAAGGACATCTCAAGGCTTGGGTGACGAGCCCAGAGACATTCGCAAGACTAAAGTGGCATGTTCAGAGGGACCATGTGACTTGCTCTGACATTTCTAGAGAATTTCTCATGACCCAAACAACATAATGAAGGAGAATTGTGAGATCTGGGATACATTTCCCGGTACTATTGCGTGTCTTTGATGGTTCACATAAAGCATATGAGGGTCAGAAAACATGTTTTCTGGTTAACTCTTCCACCCTGAATCTTTTTTGTAGCCCTTATATTGAGAATACATTAGATTTATTCAATGTTAGTTTATTTTGATCCTTACATGATTTGGAAGATGTGTAGTATATTCTTCACACATCTTGGCATAATTCCTTCATGGGATCTATGAATGATCATGTGAAGTGATTTATTCATGGTTCATGATCGCTCCATCTATTCATCAACATATTATCTGATGGAAGACTTTCTAGTCATGATATCATCCACTCTGAGAAATATTATCTGGTAATTGGGTGTGTTGATGTTCCTGGATGTGAAAAATCCCAACCCATTCTTTGAGGCTGGGGTGGAGGATTTATAGGCCTTACCACCCAAATTTTTCTCCACTTCACGCGGCGTATATCGTGTGAGTCCAGCCTGGAGTCAGCAAAGGGATTCGGTGTCACGCATATTTGTTGAGGATCACTCTGGGGACATCATGTATCTTATAATAACCATAGATCTATCCTGACAATGCCCATTTTATTGAAATATTTTCAATCTATGGGGTCTTGATTGATCAGTCGGACATGCCAAGGGACTTTTATATTGTCATATTGACATGTCCAAGGGCCTTTTGCAAGATTTATATGGTTGTCGAGAGGTCTTTGTATGGATTCAATAGACTTTTCTGGAATGTTTTGTGAGACAAGGATGACTTGTCAGTGGGCCATCACGAGATGAGGCCGACCTATCAAGGGGTCTCGTGAAGTCATGTTGCAAACATCATAAGTGTTTCGCAATATTTTTATGACTACGAGATGCTTTCACCTCCCCCTTATTTTATTTCCTTTATTTATTTTAAAAATTTCTGGGAGTCATACGATACTACACGAGTAATGTCAAATACAATTACTATACCTCTTGATGATGCATTTCATGACCAATAAAGGTCCTATGGAGATGCATGATCACTTCATGGAAAAATCCATATATTTGTCCTTAGTAAGCTAAAGGGGGGGCATAATGTTTATTGGATATACCTAAGGTTCTTCGCACATCAAGTCTGAAAAGCTGAAGGGCTTTTGCAAGACGAGGAGGGCATGTCACTAGGGTCTCATGGTGCCTTGCGGTCACCAGGGGCACGTCACATAATGTTCAGCAACCGCAAGTGGTCTTCGTCTCCCCTCATTTTATTTTCTTTGTTTTATTTTACAAAGGATTGGGGGTCTCTCAAATTTATTTGAATTCTTTAAAGGAAAACCATTCTCTTCACTGTTGATGTGTCACATGATATTTACGACCACTAGGGACCTCTACCTTTTAGAAATATTTCCTCTCATTTTTGAAGGATTTTTAGATTGGGTTTTAAGGGGATCTCCAATGACAAACCATGTGTCTTGGGGAGATATTTTCTAGATACCACCCCATGACCGTCAGATATACTAGGTGCCTTTATGAAAGCAGAAGGACTTATTAAGAGGGGATTTTCAGGATCTGCTACAAACTACCTGAAGGACCCTAGAACACCCTGAGAGGGGAGGGGTGAATCAGGGTGTCAAATTTTTATTCTTAAAGTTGTGGATCTTGTTCCCACATTGGTAGGAACTTGTTAAGTATGTCAGAAAAAAGAAAGTAGGGAGATGACACAACATTTTTACTTGGTTCACTGCAAAGGGCTACGTCCAAGAAGCATACGCTGACAGTGTGTTGGTCATACCTAAATCCACTAATATTTACCAGTTGTGGAGTACAATAGTTTGGTCATAGTCACTTTGTGCCAAGCACAATTCCCTTAGAAAATTTCAGGTATGACTCACCACTTCCCTCAGAACACTTCCATAGACTCCCCCTATCTCACTCTTGTGAGATAAGTCTAACTCGGTTTATTGACTTGAAGGTCGCTTCAATAGATTGGCATTAAAGTCTTTGTCTATGTACAGCATGAGACACTGCTTGCATCAAGGACCTAAGTAGATGTTCACTAAAACCCCTAACCACTCTGCACTGATACTCAAAAAAACCCTTCGAAAAGCCCATTCACAATGGTCAACCCTTCGTGGAGCTTACTACCTTGTAGAGCACAACCCTTTGTGAAGATCAATGCCTCACAGAGAAACCAACCTCGCGAAGCTCACTGAGCCAATGAGGAACCCCCCATCTTTGTGAACCTCATATTCCTTAAGAGCATTAGTATCATTCAAGACTTTGGAAGACTCTTCGTGAAGCACAATCTCACTTATGAAAACCTGCTTTGTGTAGCACCCCTTGATTCGCAAAGTCACAACGATCACCATATTTTCTCTCTCAAAGTTTTTCAGAATGAAGAGGGGTGTCCTCTTATTTATAGTCATGATCAATCGTGGAGATTCTCTTCTTCAGGCATGAAATCTGGATCGGTCAAAACATCTTCCCAGTTCTTCCTCTATCTCGCAAAGCTCCGCTGAAATTTATGGTTCTCAGAGCTCATTGTAACAGCAGACCTCTCCGTTAAAAGCCTTTGCATTGCCTCAAAGCACCACCACAATGATCCTTCCCTTCATTGTTCATGATGCTCATCGTAATCTCAAAGAAATTCCATCTCAATTCATGAAGATTCATTTCTTCGAAATCATCAAGCCTGTCTTTGCGAAATCCATGCCTTTTCCATAAAAAAGAAATATTGATTCTAAAAGAATACCTTTTATGAAGCTCAAAGATAAAACTTTCATAATCACATAGCACACCACCTCAATTCTTCCGGTCTCTATGAAATCCACTTCATGAAGCCTATCTTTGTGAAACTCCTACTTTTTCCATATTTTCATAAGGCCTTCAAGAAGAACCACTTTTTGCAATGCTTTCCATTCTCCAAATTTTGGACCCAAAAAAATTGGCAAACACTGGGAAACGATGTCACCTTCAAAACTGCTCACTGCTTGACATATATAATCCCTTTCCTTGCAATATCCCTGATCATCCATTAGATGATCTACCCCTTTGGGTTTGTTGGCAATCTCCAGATAAATTCACTGATGAGACGACTATGATATTTTCATAGTGAATTTAGTGGTTTCTCCCCATTTTAAATAAACCCAAAGACATATATTTAAACATTGTAGATATCAAAACATACTCCCCATGGATCGTATCTCCCCCATAAACCTAAAACACTTCCACCAACATATTAACACAAATAAAACAATTTGGGGAGAGGGGAAATCTGTAACCTCCTTATGCACTAAGAGGTGGATGAACATTGAGGTTCAACTGATGTTTCTCAAACATAGACACAGATAGTGGCTTGGTCAGGATATCATCCAATTGCTTTTCAGTTCCCACATGATCCATTTTAATCATGCCTTGTTCAACATTTTTCTTGATGAAGTGATATCTGGTTTCAATATGTTTTGTACGAGAATGATGAATAGAATTCTTCGTAAGATCAATTGTGCTCCTGTTATCACAGTAGATCACCATTGGTTTTTTCACCTCATCACCAATGTTGGTTAGTTGTTTCTTCATCTAAAGTAACTGAGTGAATTCCTTTGTAGCAGATATATATTCATCTTCCGCAGTACAAAGCGTTGTACTTTCCTATTTCTTGCTTAACCATCCTACGCATTTTTTTCTAATATAGAATGCTCCACCACTAGTGTAATTTCCATTTACTATATCTCTATCTTAGTCAGCATCATTAAATGCTGATAATTCACTATCTCTTCCTGCATCAAAGTATAACCCATAATTATGAGTACCTTGAATGTACCTCATGATTATTTTCATGACAGTCATATGTTCTTCCTTCAGATTACTCTGAAAGCAGTCCGCTAGACATGTTGCAAAGACGATATCTGGTTGTGTGGTTGTTAGGTACATCAGGCTCCCAATAATCCTTCTGTACATGGTGGGGTCGACAGAAGTCCCATCTTCATGCTTTCCAAGTTTGGTTCCAACTGCAATTGGAGTGGACATTGGTTTGGATTCATGCATATTAAATTTCTTCAGCATCTCTCTTGCATACTTTTCATGATAAATGAAAGTGTAATCCTTCTTTTGTATCACATGCAGCCCCAAGAAATATGTGAACACCCAATCATAGACATTTCAAATTCTGATTTCATGTGATTGGAAAATTCATCCGTTGATTTCTGCCTTTTTCCACCAAATACAATGTCATCAAAGTAAATTAGAACCATGAACTGGTCTTTTGGAGAATTCTTCACATAGAGATTGTGATTGAATCCAAGAATCCAGTTGAGAATACCATGATCATAGTGCCTACTTAAAACCATAGAGGGACTTCTTTAGTTTATAAACCTTTGTTTCATCAGTACTGAGAAGAAAAACCACTGGTTTCTTGATGTATACTTCTTCTTCAAGAACACCATTCAAGAATGTTGTCTTGACATCCATTTGATATACTTTATATCCCCTTTGGATTTCTATGGCAAGAAAAATCATGATTGACTCCATTCTAGCCATTGGATCAAAGGTTTCTTCATCATCGACACCTTCAATATGTGAATATCCTTTACATACCAATCATGCCTTGTTTCTGATAACACTTCCATGCTCATCAAACTTTTTCTTGAAAATCCATTGTGTTCCAATCACATTGTGACCTATGGGTCACTTGACTAGATCCCATTTCTGATTCTTGTCAATATGATCTAACTCTTCATTCATGGATTTCACCCATGATTTATACTTTGCAACTTCTTCAAATGATGATGGTTCCACAACCGACAGAAATTCAAATTGTGTGTTATTCATCATTATCCTTGTTTGTGGGGGTGTAGTCCAATCCCCAATAATGTTGGATTGATCAATTTATGCTCTTATATTTATTCTTTGAGATTCAACTGCATTCTCTCTATCCATGGTTTCCTCTTCAGATTCTTCTTCTGAGTCAACATCATGACGTGCCTCCTGGGTGTTTTGTACATCTTCCTCTATTTATGTATTTTCATTTACTCTATGCTCACTTTCTTCCTCATTTTCTATCACATCAACATATGAAATCCTTGAAGCATTTGTGGTTTTCTCTTTAATGATATTAACATCATTGATTTCCACAATCCTTCCTAAGCGCTTGTTGAAACACTTGTAGGTTTTTCTTTTCATTGAGTATCCAAGGAAAATTCCTTTATTTGCATTGTCACCATACTTCCCTTGATTTCCTTCTTTGTGTCTGATAAAGCATTTACTTACAAAAACAAGAAATTATTTCAAATAGGTCTTCCTTCCATGCCACAATTCATACGATGTCTTTGTCTTGCCCATATAAATCTTTGTTCAATTTTGAATATACACTACAGCTTGAACGTCCTCTTTCTAGTAATGTCATGGAATATGAGTCTTAATCATCATAGTTCTTGATATGTTGTTCACCTGTCGATTTCTGCACTCAAAAACTCCATTTTTATATGGAGTTATCACAAAAGATACCTCATGTTGTATCCCATGCTTCTCCAAGTAATTTTCAAATTCAATGGACATGTATTCCCCTCCATTGTAAGATCACAGCACTTTGATTGTTCGTCCAGTATCATTCTCGGCGATTCAATGATATGTATTCATGTTGTCATGTACTTGTCATTTTCTTTGTATAACCATTACACATGACATTCTATTGTAATCATATATGAAAAGGATAAAGTACCTTTCTCTATGAGTTTCAAAAACATTTATCAGGCCACCGACGTCTATATGAATGAGATCAAGAAGGTGAGATTCCCTTTTCTTCTTTGAACGATATGAATTCTAGACCATCTTCCCTCAAATGCAAGCATCACAAGACTTTTCACGTTCATGCTTCAAGTTGGTAATTTCTATGACAATCTTTAATTTTGATATTTTCTCCATGTCTTGTTGATTGATGTTCCCCAATTTCTGATTCCACATGTTATTTTCTTCCTCAATAGTCATATAGCAAATGTTTTCTTTACTATCAACCTGATATAGGTTTCCTTCTGTTCTGCATCCCTTAATAAGTTAATTCCCTATCTTCCCCTTAATAGTGCAACCTTTTTGATTAAAAGTAACTATAATTTCTAAGTCATAGAGTTGACTCATCCTGAGGAGATATGATGTAGGCCATCCACATAAAGGAATTCAGTTTTCTTTAACTCTCCATTAGCTAGTTCAGTACTTCCACTACCTTTGATTTTCATAGCTCCATCATTACCAAACTGTATTTTTCCATCAACCCTCCTCTTGACATCTGTTAATAGGCCTGCATTACCTATCGTATGAGACGAACAAATGCTATCTAGAATCCAGGTGCTATTTCTTTTTGTATCTTTGAGGGATACCTCTAAAAGGTTGGATTTCTCAATTTTCTTCTTTTCTTTCCATGATACATTGGATTGAGTGTAGAACACTGATGACCTTTCAGATCTCTCTTCCATGTATATGGGTTCTTTATAGTCTAAATCTTCTTCCATAGGAGAAAAACTATTTTTAATAGAAACACTATCTTGTTGACATGATTTGTCTTGTCTCAGACTCTGGTATGAGGTGTCCATGTTCCTCATATTCCTTCAATAAACAACCTTATGACCAAATTTAGAATAACGAAAACAATATCCATAAAAAGCATTCCTTATGTAAGATGAAGGATATGAGTTTGTTCTCCTCTGTTGAACTCTTAGATCTCTCCCATTTAGATAGCTCCTTTCCTCTTCGCAATATGACACAGTATGACCCAGATATACACAAAAATAACACTTCATGAGAGGAAATGTCTTCCCACTTTTACTAGTCCTCATGAATTCTTCCTTGGGAAAAATGTTTGAATGTCTGTCATTCCTAGAAACTGGGGGAAATTCTTCTGTTCTCCTTTCAGTTTGATTTAAGGGTCTATTTTTCAGCATGTCTAGTGATTTTTCAACATGATCAACTTTCAGATTGCCTTTAATCTAGCCCACTTTATTTGTAGCATTTGATGTTTCGGTACCACAACCAATTCCACTTTTTCCCATGTGTGCGGGTCTTTGATCATTCAAAATATTTTTAAATCCATCAAATCCTTGTTTTTCTCTCTCCAATGGCTCAACATCTGATAACATACCAAATTTTATTTTATTCTTTGCTTCTATTGAACTTGATTCACTTTTGAGCATACTTCTAATAGTAACAACTTCTCCTTCGAGTCCCTCAACATTTTTGGAATTCCCCTCTAGTCTCGAGGTAAGGTCATTGATGAACTTTGCATGTTCTTTGATTCTGAGCTTTAGTTACACTATATCATCTGTCCTTTCAAGAATTTATGATTTTACTTTCACCAATTCTTCTAGACATTAAATTTTAGCTTCAAGATGATCAATATATTCTGATGATTCTTACACTATATCTTTCCACTTATTAAATCCCTTACACTTATTCTCAATCTTACCAAATGATTCCTTAAGTTGTAACTTGGTATCAACAGTAGTTGACAACTGGTTGTCTCTAGCTTTATCTATTGATGGCTCTAACTTTTTAATGTTAGCCATCATGGATTCATGGTTTCCAGTTTTAAATTCCGGTTCTTCTTCTTCAATGAGTTCATTATCATCATCTTCCTCTTCACAGACAAAAATCTTCTTCTGTACTTTCTTCCTAGATTTGAAGTCTCCCTTTTTGAAAAATCTTTTCTAAGGCTTCTCAATGTGTTCACCTTCGCTTTCTTCATTATTGGTCTTTTTTTAGCACTAAGAGGCAATGTGCCCAACTTTTCCATAGTGAAAGAAAGCCAAAGGTAACTTCTCTTTAAACTTCCCTTTTCCCTTCTGGAACTTCTTGGAAATGAGAGAAATAATTTCTTTTTACTCATCATCTTCACCACTACTATATTTTGAAATTTTTATTTTTTACATCAATTTGAATGCCATTTCCTTACTCACTTGATTTGTAGAATCTTCTAGCTTGACTCTCATTTCATATTCCACTAGGCTTCTCAACAGATCATCCAGAGAAAGTTTGTAAATATCTCTTTCCTCGAGTGCTGACACATTTTTATTGTATAGGTGTGGAAGTATTCTCAGTATTTTCTTCACAATGTTAACGTCTTTGATTTCTTTTCCTAAACCTCGAATTTCTCCAACCACTTCAGTAATTTTATTGAAGAAGGAGTCTACATTTTCATCTAGATGAATCTTCATATCTTAAAACCTATTGTGCAAGACTTGTAGTTTCACCTCCTTCACTTTGTTATCTCCTTCATAAATGTTTTCAATTTTATCCCACATGGACTTTTATGAGGTGTATCATATCACCTTTAGATAGATCTGATCAGAAAAAGATATAGTGAGAGAATTCTGTATTTTAGCATCTGCATCAATAATTTTTATGTTTGCATGAGTCATAGCCAGCCCTGTTGGATCAACAACTTGTATTCCTTACACAGTAGCAAAAAGAACTTCCATTCCAAGAGATATTAAATTAGATCTCATTCGGTTCTTCTAGATCTAAAAATTAATTCCATCAAAGAGAAGTACTCCCCTGAAATTGGCTGAATTCTCTATGATAGTAAGACAAATAAAACACCAGTAACCTACCTCTGATGCCACTTGAAGGACCCCAGAATAACCTGAGAGGGGAGGGGTGAATCAGGGTGTCAAATTTTTCTTTCTGAAGTTGTGGATCTTGTTCTCACATTGGTAGGAACCTATTAAATATAACTGACAAAAGAAATTAGGGAGATGACACAACACTTTTACTTGTTTCACCACAAAGAGCTACATCCAAGGATCATACACTGATAGTGTGTCAGTCGTACCTAAATCTACTAATCTTTACCAGTTGTGGACTACAAGAGTTTGATCATAGTCACTCTGTTCCAAGCACACTGCCCTTACAAAATTTCATGGATGACTCACCACTTCCCTCGGAACACTTCCATAGACTCCCCCTAGCTCACTATTGTGAGAGAAGTCTAACTCAGTTTATCGACTTGAAGGCCACTTCAATAGATTGGCATTGAAGTCTTTGTCTCTGTCTATAATGAGACTCTACTTGCATCAAGGAACTGAGTAGATGATCACTGAAATCCCTGACCACTCTGCACTGATACTCAAAAAAACAACCCTTTACAAAGCCCCTTTGCAATGCTCAACCCTTCGTGAAGCTCACTGCCTCACAGAGCACAAACCTTCGCGAATCTCACTACCTCATAGAGAAACCAACCTCACGAAGCTCACTGATCCAACATGGAACCCCCCATCTTCGTGAACCTCATATTCCTTAAGAGCATTAGAATCATTCAAGACTTTGTAAGTCTCTTCGTGGAGCACAATCTCACTTATGACAACCTGCTTCACGGAGTTCCGCTTCTTCAGGAATGAAATATGGATTGGTCAAAATGTATTCAGGGCGCTTCCTTCATCTCGCAAAGCTCCGCTGAAATTTCTGGTCTGCAGAGCTCGTTATAACCGCATAGGTCTCCGTCAAAAGCCTTCACATCACAGCAAATCACCACTGCAATGATCCTTCCCTTCGCTGTTCGTGATGCTCATCGTAATCGCAAAGAAACACTGTATCAAATCACAAAGTTTCATTTCTTCGAAATTCTCATGCCAGTCTTCATGAAATACATGACTTTTCCATAAAAAAAGAAATGTTGATTCTAAAATAATACCTTTCACGAAGCTCAAAGATCAAACTTTCATAATCGCAGAGAACACCACATCAATTATTCCAGTCTCTACGAAATCCACTTCATGAAGCCTATCTTCACGAAACTCCTTCCTTTTCCATATTTTCATAAGGCCTTCAAGGATAACCACTTTTCAAAATGATTTCCATTATCCAAATTTTGTACCCCAAAAAATTGTCAAACACTAGGAAATGAAGTCACCTTCAAAACTATTTACTTATTGACCTGTATGATCCCTTTCCTTGCAATATCCTTGATCATCCATTAGAGGATTAACAATAAACAAAAACCATACTCCTTTTCCAGAAAAGAACAACCTTGGTTCCAACACTACCCACTGCACCCATTTTCTTCACATGACCCCATGATGATCACGTGATCACAAGTATATTAGAGGATTACATGATCTGTGAGCTTTTGACACTTTCTCCTTCCGCTGATTTTTTGGGAAAAATAATACTCATATTCAGGTATTCCTTTGTGAATTTTTTTTATGCTCATTTGGCGGGCATCAACAGTAATCCATGAATAAATTTTTATGTACATGATGAAGAATCTTCATGACCGGAAAAATTAATATGAAGATTAATTAATAATGACTTGGAACCAAGAATAGAGGATCTTTTCACATATAATTTATAATTAATTTATTTAATTAAATAAATACCTTTTTCAAAATTAATTTTTGGATATTGATGAATCAGTGAACCAATATTTTCATACAATTATTGTGTATGAGGAATCAATGGTAGATTCTCTCTAGCGGTGATCCAAATGTTCTCCGCAAACCTTTAATTGTCATCATAGAATTATTTGGGTACCAACATGGATGAATCTATATATTTCAATGATTTATGGGGATTACAACTGAATCCTTCAAGATATAATGGATTCACTCTTGTGAAGGAGAAGAAAAGCTCTGAATTCTTTAGTGCATTCTAGGGGAGTGCTCTCTAGGGATTGAGAGAATCTTCTCTTGAACTCATTGTGTGCAATGAGATAATGTGCCTCTCTACCATCAAAAAATGTCATAATCGGGTTTAAATAGTGTGAGGGTTTATAAAATAATAATTGTGCAAGGGAATTTATTATTTTCTGAATCCCCTGAAAAACCCTATGTCTAAATAATAATATTATTATTATTATTTACTTAACATGTTCCAAAATCATAGATAAAATAAATATTATTTTCTTTAATACATAAATTAAAATTTATTAAGATAATATATAATATGAAATTTCTCCTGGACCATCAAACTCGATCTGCAAATCCTCAATATTTATCGGGTCTTGAATAATGATAATTTATTTAATTAAATAAATATTAATTCATTATTATTTAATAAATATATATATATATTAAATTCAAAAAAATATCTAATAAATATTTATTAAATATTCACATAAATAAATAAATAAATATTTTTTTACCTTGTGAATGAACCATAATAAATAAATATTATATATTCACATAATTAAATAATTAATTTCCTACTAAATAAAATATTTATTAAATATTCAACTCATGTATATATTCTCTTGAATAACGGGTGATTGAATATTTTTTATCAAACCAATATGAATAATTATTAAACCACGCATGAGAATAATATTTATCCAAAATGTTAAATTCATATGGAACTTAACTATGGTTATGAATACACTTAGTGTGTGACTCTCTGGTCCTCATTATCAATGGCCTTAGGCTGCACTACTAAGTCTAAGATTAGAATCTAGTAACACACCAATGCTCTCATAGAGAAAGAAGTTAATGTCTCAATGACATGTAAATTCTTTTGAACATACACTGTGTAATGTAATATATTTATCTCAATATTTATAATCATGAGATTTTCATGCTAGTTTCATCAACCTATGATCTTGATGTCTTTTTCTTTGAATTGGCATAAATGAACTTGAAAAAAATTCATTTTTTACATTATTCAGGCAATTCAATTCCCATTGAAGAGCCTAAGATATCAGCTTCCATTAAATAATAGAAGGGATAAATCATTTTTCATATTATTCATTAATACAACAGCACTCATAATGCTGCCAACATATCTTACCTCACTGTGAGAATATGTCATCGCAGTTCTCATTAATACATCAATTTACATGACTAATGACATGTATTAATAATAATCTTAAATTCTAAGGATCATTAAAAATATCAAAAGATAGGAATATCCAATGACATATATAAATGTGGATTTTCTATTGGTGAGTCATGTTCTCATAATCTCATGCAATGAAGATTACCAAGGGAATATACCATGAGAAAATGTCTCAAAGTCATATGAGACTCCACCCATAATATCCTGTATCATTTATGTACCATAAAATGATATCATCTGTCTATAGAAATTATATTTAATAATACTATCATGGAACTTTAGGTTCTCATCATAGCAGGGAACTATTATGACCTTACAGCGTGACAAGTACCCTTAGGACATTGTCACATATTATGTCTTGCAAAATAAAAATCATGATGTGATTATAACTTTCATTAATAATTAAATATATGCATATAAGTAATCATAGAGTACTTAGAACATGGGTCTAGGGAACCAACTCCAACACATGTACCCTAATTATGTAGAGTTCATGCCTTTGTCAAAATATTAGAATTTAGCTCAACCCGTGCATTATAAGGTTCCATATTAGGGTTCATTATACCCTACAAATTCTCTTAGTACCCTATAAGCATATACCTTATGAAATATATACCCTAATTTTTTCATACCTTATAAAATTCTTCTATACCCTACAAACGTTCAATTCCTTTTCTAAAAATATGATTAGGGTGTGCCTTATGAAGTCTATAACCAGGGTGTACCCTATGAAGATCAGTTATATACCCTACCAATATTTCATTTACATTTTATCTTAACCTTCATATTCATTCAATTAATATCAAATCATTTACAAATCAACTCCAAACATTATTAACCACTTTAACAGCCTTTATATCACCTTAAACATTTAATCTTAAGTTATTTTGAACATTATTTATGTATTGAAAAAAATCCAACACAATAAAATCATATTCACATAAAAATTCTCCAAAACTTCTTCTCTAGATAATTTCCATATTCCTTAGGAAACTTCTTGTCTCTATAATATCACCAAGTACTCAACATTTTCTAAGTAGATCTTGGGCTCAATGAAATAAAAATTTAAAGATCCTTATCATGGTATAAATATAGGTCCCTTAAAATATATTTTTTAGTGCTACCTTCAAAATCAGAACCTTTATATCTAGGTTTGAATGGTGTGGGTGAGGTGTTGAAATAGTGGGTGAACTAGACCCAACTATGCAGTACTTTTGATTACTAGAACCTTGAGATACTATGACATTAATCTTAAATATATGTTCTATAGTCTAGATACATATTACTGACTGGACATATTAGATGAATGACTATCAATTTCTAGGGGCTCATAAGCATTGAGACTTCTTCTCATGAATTTCGCACTTGGTGATCTCTAGTAGTGAGATCATGAGGACAAACCCACCAATAGGAACACCACATGTTTTGGGTGTCATTGGTTGTTCCTATCTATGGACATGTGTATTGGTCTCTTGACTTGAGACCATTACCGATGTGTATCATTTGATTATGTACTTTGATGCAAGGAGAAAACCATGATATTGAAATCGTGGTGAGGTAGCTTGTGTTGAGTGCATCGTTGGTGCTATGACATTGGTTGAATGGTCAAGAAAGAATTTTTTGCATCCAAGTTTAGGATGTTGTATATCTCAGGACTGGTTGATCGGGATGGTGCTTCCTTCATAAGTCTTTGGCTAAAGAATTACAAAGTTAAATCCATCCGGTAAGATCAACAAATAATAAAGCAAGAAAAAGGTGATGGCACAAGTGTGTGTCCTGCTTTATGAGATATTTAATGACAAAGAGATTATAGTACACAGTCAGTGTTCGTAGGTTGGTTGTCATTGCTATGAAAATCCTTATCTCTTTAGGGGACATGATGGGTTTCTAGACTCCTCTCTTAGTCTAGGGATTTTATTCACTACTATCGAGATAAGGGCCTAGAGGGTCACACACAATAGTGTATTTAAGAATCCGCCCTATTCAGTTGAATAGGTATATGGACATAGTGGCCCCTGTCATGGGGTCCTAGTTTTGTCCAAGTTATTGATCACCAAAATAATTAAATAAATTCATTAATATTCAAGTTTTTAATATTTGGTATTGAATTTATTTAATGTATGTACGATTTTAGTAAATACGAGAAAAATATTAATAGAACGAATATTATTTTAATATTCAAGGTTCGTTTAATATTAAGCGGGACAACAAGTCGAGTTAAATGGATTGGTTTTTTATCATGTAATATATTTTATATATATTATAAGTATGTGATAAAAAAATAAATAATATTGACGCAATTTAGTTTGTCAAAATTATTTATTTAGTGGACGTTGAAATAAATGGGGGTCGGGGAACCCAACCAGGTATTTCTCAACATCACTATAAATAAAAGGAGGGATATCTCTCATGTGTGGTAATTCACTATTCATTAATTCTATGGAATGAAATCCAGAGCCTCACTCCCCTCCCGCTCTCTAGAGAGAGAAGTTCTCGATCCAAGAAGCTCAGATCAATAAATATCTCATGCATCGAGGCATCTCGGTGCGGTGATCGTCGGGACGTCTAAGGGGTCGTCGGATCTCTGTGCTAGCACCCGAAATTCGACAATCAACGCTCCTGTGGGTTTTTGAAGCGCGTGTGGATGATCTAGAGGGATCTTGCTATGGATCCTTCAAGCGACGATCACCATCGATGAGTTGCATTTGACCGTGGATTCGGATTTTAAATGGGTACATTTTCATTTTTATTTTGTGCTCTTAACAATTTACGTGAGATCCTCAAACCTCTCCGAGGCTCGGATCGTCGACGTCGACAAGTACCATCGATCCGATGACGAAACTTTACAAATCCCCAACCCACCAGCTTCCACTGCGGGCCCCAGAACCTCACGGTGGTATCAAAGTGAGCATGTAGATTTTCTAATCCAAATAAAATTAATTTTTATAAAATTAAGTATAGGGTTCAAAAATGGTCCTAACGGTTCAAATCGTGCATTGATCCGATCTGGAACGTCCAAGTTATGGCCATTTTAAATTTTCGGATTGGATCGAATATGTTGTTTATTTTCAAGTTCTAAATTTTTATTTCGTCTTTTTGAACCGATCAAGTTTCGATCGGTTCATCGGAAATTACCTTAATTTTAAAAATTATAAGTTTTATAATTTAATAATTTTCATAATAATTTTATTATTATTATTATTATATTTATTTTATTATAATAATATAATAGTAATAATAAATTATTATTTTATTATAATAAATTTATTATTATTAAATCGAAAGGCAATTAATTAGCCTTTAGAATGTTGGAAGTGTACTTGACCTTAAAAAAGGGAGGGGTGGAAGAAGACTTCAAAAAAATGAGGGGAAATAGAAGTCTTAAAAAAAATAAAAAAAATAAAATAAAATAAAACAAAAGTGGAAGTGGGGGGCCCAACTCATGGAATAGCAATCAAAAAAAGGAGGGGGTCCATGGACCCCTTGGCTAAGCTTCCTCGGGACACCACCAAGCACGAGGCGTCCGACCTCCCTGTGGCAGTAGCAGCCCCAGCGACCTGCGGCTTCTTCCCTCCTACTGTCGGCTGCCCCATCCAGGCGGTGGAACCCCTCCACCCTCATCTCCCTCAGGTGATTCCTCCACACGAGACCAACAAGGCCTTATCAGCCTCTAACCATCCCGCGCCCTTAGCCGTCAAGGTCTCCTTCATCCGCTGGTCGGAAGCACGCCACAGCGTGCCAGGCCGCCACCTTACTCCAGGCCAAGCTCCCCGCACTCCCAAACGTCGCACCCACTGCCTGGAACCCTCCTGGCATCCTTACTGTAGCAAGCAGCATTCCTTGGAATTATCCCAGACTGTCGCTGGCCTCCGTCCTTTCCGGCCTCCAGTAGGCCGTCGCAGACCCACGCTGCTGCCCTCCTTGAAGGAGGTCGTCGACCGACTGAGTTGCTTCTTGACCTGTCGCCGCCCTCTGTCATGAGCAGCACCTTCCCGTCATCCCCTCCCACCTACCTTCTGATTTTTTCCGTCACGCACACATAGTAGGCCACCATCAGATCAGGGTCGTGACCCCTTGCTGTTGAGCCTGCACATTGCCTCTATTCCCAAGGTTCGTTGATCGCGGTATAGGAGGTACCCTTTTGCCTGCAATTTTTTTTGCAGGACAAACTTGGCCCTGAAACTGTTCGGGCATATCTTCCCAACCCGTAATGGGTTTGGATAGATCAGCCCAGCCCAATTTGGCCCTTTCACAGCATGGTATGGGTCTACGCGGGTTTGGCATGACCCACACAGGCCATGAAGTGATGTTTTAGGACACCAACCAATTAAATTAATAAAAATAAATTAATTTAATTAATTTAATTTTAATTATTAAATTAAATTAATTAAAATTAATTTTGGTTAATTATTTTAATACCCGAATAAAATTAATTCAATTTAATTATTAAATTTAATTAAGTTAAATTAATTAAATTGTGGCATTAAAATTAAATTAATTTGCAGACCGATAATTAAATAAATTATTTAAATTATTTAATTCATTTAATTCAATTAAATAACCCTCATACTTATTTAATTCATTTTAATTTTATCGTACATTTTTATCCGTCTGCTGGTCATGAGAACCGACCCATGTATGTCGCATTTATTTAATTAATTGTTTGAATTGCATGTGATGATTGTAATTAATTAAATGGATGGTATGCACATCGTCTTTCTTTTTCAGTAAAAATGTATATGGGCATGTGCGCCCAATTTTTACCTGATGTACATTTATCCCACTAGTCCCCCTAGCATGCGCGTGAGTAATTTTGTACTTCAGATGAAGACGGCAGACGGCGTAGACAATGCAAGACGTGACGTGGACCCCACCAAGACAAGGCAGTACTCTAAGACGTGACGTAGACCGTGCCAAGATCAGGCGATACTTTAGATGCAAAGCGATCATACAAGATGGGGGCTACCTGCATTTTCAGTCAAGCTTCGACTCATTTATGATTCCCTTAGGTCGTTTGGATGCTCAAGACCAGTTGGGTAGTAGTTTTCCTTTATGCATTTATTTATTATTTTATGCATTTTAGAACAATGGGAAAATATATAAAATAATAGATAATAAAATGCATAAAGAAGCGGTGTATGTTTTTCTATTAAAGTTAAATTGTGAGAGCAAAAACATAGATGAAAAAGTTTAATAGAAATAGATTACATTCGTTTATAGAAACCAATAAAACCATCAAAGAAAATATTAAGTCACAAAATCCTTCCATCATTCAAGTTTGAACAAAACCGGGTGTTTGAGGTGCCAATCATGCCATAGTTGAGGGTGCCTCTTACTACCAGAGAGTTATTATTAGGATGGTGGGTTGAATTAACTAAAATTGCAACAAAGAAATAGTCATATCTAGCTTTTTGTAATTTTAGACGCAAGCGTTGAGTAAATCAGCAATGATTTTTGAAGCTGGGACTTCACTCAACAGATTAAGGAACCGCAAGTTAATGTGGTTGAACAGCCAAAAGCCTATCTTGAACCCTCTAAGTAGTGGAATAGCAATAGCTTGTAGACTATGAGGGGTGTTTTGAGGATCCTTTCCTCTAGAATACTCAAGTTTATTTCTATTATAGTACAGAGGGTTCCTAGAATTCGAAAAAATTAGTGGGAGACATTTAAATGGTTAAATAATCAATAATGTCATATTCGGTAATCAACATAAAAAGTACTAATTTTCTAAAGATTATTTGTAGATAATGGAAAGAAATGCCACAATAAAACTGAAATAAATATTGGAAAAATCTAATGTCCAAACAAGCATGAAATTCCAAGTGTAGTATAGGCACTTGCGCACATTACTACCAAAACATAAATTCAAGGTGCTTGTGTCCCAACCTGTTAAGCCACCTCAGTAAGAGAGGGTGTAAATACTTACAGAAGACTCATGAATTAAGCATATGATGGTTCTGTCATAATGTTATAATCAGCGTCTGATGTTAGTTGTGGTCTCTACATCATGACATGGATGATGCTACATGCAGTCTCATCTCCAAGAAGTTTTCAAGGAGAAAGAGAAGCGAGATTTGAATGTGATGATTGGTCTCAGATTGTGTAAAGTTAAATACAGTTCAAAATCTTTCATGTCATCCCATTCTTATACCTTTTACACCCAATTACTCTAGTTTCATTTAAGGATACAAATTAACGGTATAGAGTAAGTGATTCATTACCTTTAAGGAAAAATTCACCGAGTAATAAGAATATTAAAGATAACACCATCTTTTTTCTTATGGTGAATATATTGAAAGACAAGGCAAAAAGACCTATGTCAAGTTATTCCAAAGGCACCTTCGTCAAGTACTTCAATGAAAAATGGTTGGTTATTTAATAGGAGGTTATTTTCATCACATATTGAAATAAATTTTTGGAATTTTAAAAAATACAATAAACTGAAATACTAGAAGCAAGTACCCGCTTCTTGTTCAGGTATATTCATCAATATAAATTAATGTTTCTCACATACTTATTGGGTATTAAATACAATATTATTTTCACATATATTTATTTAAATACAGTAACCAATTAAGTATAGAAACATTACTAGAAGTAAAGTGTCTTCTCCAAGAAGCTGAGAAAGGATGATTCCTAAGTCAGCAGTGAGAAACACATAACTTCTAATTTCCAAGTGATTGATTCAAATTGAACAAGTTGTTGATTATAACCAAAACATTTATCTCAAGTTCCCCTTTTTGGACATGATGAGACATTATTCCATGTTTTGGAATGAATGTTGTTTGTGGTAACATACTCAGCAAATAGTTCACTGTTACTTGAATCAATGGCAATACATAATGAATATAAAATGTAAGACCTACCTAGTTGTTGAAATATAGTTCTTTTTCAATTAAAAATAAAATTGGACATCAAGAATATACCCAGTATGGTATTTAGGCTTGGCACAGCTGAACACCTTTGGTATTATTGACATCTTTTAGTGTAGACAAAGAAACCATTAGAAATAAAGGTATGTCACAAAGCTTCCATGGTTAGTTCAACAAGAGAGTGTGGACTATTCCAAGGAAATCAATAGGTGAAGATACTTCATAATATTATTTTAATCTATTAAGGAATGTAATAGTAAAATATATGTATGTTCATAATATATGAGTTGCTTTGGATCGGCATGCCGAAGAATATCTTGACTATGCAATCATCGATCCTGATAATGTAGCATGGAGTAATTCCTAAACGCATGTTACCTTATCTACATCATGACATTAATGTTCATAAGGAGGATCTATGATGAGTATTACATATTAACATTTATCAAAAAACATGTAGCATGGATCAATTCCTAAATGCATATGTTACACATAAAAATTATGATGTAAGTTGTATCAATGTTACAACCTACAGAAACTTCCATTATATTTCAAAAATGTAATTTGCAAATAACGGAGTAAACCCATAATCAATATGCCAACTCAAATGAAAAATGGATATCATACTAGTGATAGTATGATGAAAATCCATTACGTCATAGGACATGTGTTAGGATTCAAAGAGTTTTTTAAGATATAAACAAACATGCATCAAGATGAACACATGGTGCATCTAAGTAATTATACTAACAGTTTATTAGGATATTACATAAATACCTAAGATAGAAAATACGTAGTCAATTATTAGACTACATTTCTATATAAGGGTGCACATCTCTATTAGAGATAGTGGGAGCTGAATAGACCTGAACTTATTCAATGCTCGAGATGAAAAAATGGTTGTCATAGGAACAAGTTCCACAAATACATGTGGAATAGAAATGTTCCAGAGAGACATATTGCATAGGAAGGATGAAACCATGGTGGTGGTTTTATATTCACCATGGTCAGTGATATATTATTTATTAAGAACAATAAATCCTACAAGTAAGAAGTATATGGAAATTAGCAATGATTGACAAGATTAAATTCAATAATGGATTCCATGTATCAAATTTCAAAGGGGCTTATAAATTGAATACTGCAGTGGGTATTCAAATAAGAAGATACATGGATGGTAGAATCTTGGTACCAATAAGGATCGATTGGTTATACTAAGTCGGTATGCCTAAATCCATTAGAATTTTACTTATCATAGATAACTTCTAAGATTATTCTATTGTTCATTGGATGTCATGATCATTTTTCGTGGAAGGTGTCTATACACACAACAAAAAAGGGATGGTGACACCATTGAATTCCAATAAAGGTTTCAAGTTACTAAAATATGGTTTTGGATTAAAGTACGCAACAAGATCTTAGAGAATTCATTATAAATGAATCTTTTTCTTGTGTCTACCAAAGTTTAGTGGGAGTGCCAAAGTTTTCAAGTAAAATATGTTCAGAAACATATAGAAAATAGATCTTGGTCTTACAGTTAGATAAGACCAGGTTAAAAGTAATTCACCAGTGATTGACTTAAATTAGAAACCTAAATTATAGGGAACTGGATCTATCTAAATAGATCTAATGGTTTCTTGGACCCATTCAATTGTACATAAAGTGACATTGTATTAAAAAAATACAAGTTGGAATAATTTAAGTTCAAAATTGTTACCAATGTCACATGTCGTAATCTCTCCAAGTTAACATGTTTGGAGCATGGTAAGAGATTAATGTTGTGAATTGAGTTCCATAAACTTCATCAATGGATCAATAACATATGCCATAATATGTACAATAATTTATATTTCCATGATATACTTTATAGTAGGAAAATATCAATTATATCTAGGAGTAATGCAAGTGATGCATTCAGAACTATCATCTTGTACTTCAGTAAGTACAGATGATATGTACCTAGTATATTGAGAAGAAGGTATACTAGTTTTTGTGGGACACAAACTAGTAATCCTTAGATAAATTTGATCTAATATCGCAGTTAGGAAAAGGTGATGAGTGAGTCAAGCTCATAAAATCCAATGGTAGCCATACCTACAAATATCAAGTATGTTGCAGCTTCTAAGGCAGCTAAGAAGCAGTTATTAATTGTGATGATTTTTTCTAGTTCTTGGAATCTCACCTAGTGAGAAAAGTGTTATCATAATGTGAATTATGATATTCTTACTAGCCAATTTTTAAAGTTATGAAAATGGAAAAAAGTGATATACTCGGGGATACCTTATCTTGAGAAGTTTTTCTCAAGGATTTGAGGTTGCATACAGTAGATATTCCATGTGGCGAAAACGTGACAGGCCCAGCAGTTAAAGCCATTACTCAGTAGAAGCATGATTTTATCATGTGAGTATCTAACAAGTTTGGTTATAAAGTTGGATCAAGTGCAAGTGGGAGTGTTGAAATAGTGGCTTCCCTATACCCAACTATGCAGTAATTTTGATTACTATATCATGTGTACGGTTATTTATGAATGATTTCATATTACCATTATAGTGTATACTTTTCTGTGTCCACTATTATAATGGTAATTTCTAAAGTTTAATTATCATGTCGAGAGGTTATAGAAGCTCCTATGCTATAATGAGAACCTCGAGATACTATGACATTAATCTAAAATATATGTTCTATAGTCTAGATACATCTTAATGACTGGACACAATAGATGTATGATTATCAGGTGTTGGGGACTCATAAGAATTGAGACTTCTTCTCATGAAGTTCGCTGTTGGTGGTCTCTAGTAGTGAGATCATGAGCATAGACCCGCCAATAGGAACACCACATGTTTTGGGTGTCATTGATTGTTCCTATCTACGGACATGTATACTAGTCTTCTGACTTGAGACCATTACCAATGTGTATCATTTGATTACATACTTTGATGCAAGGAGAAAACCATGGTATTGAAATCATGGAAAGGTAGATTGTGTTGAGTGCGTTGTTGGTGGTATGACATTAGTTAAATGGTTAAGAAATAATTTTTTGATTCCAAGTTTAGGAAGTTGTATATCTCAGGTGTGGTTGATCGGGATGGTGATTCCTTCATAAGTCTTTGAACAAATTAGTACAAAGGTAAATCCATCTAGTAAGATCAAAAAATAATAAATCAAGAAAAGGACGATGACACAAGTGTGCTTCCTGCTTTATGAGATATTTAATGACAAAGAGATTATAGTACACAGTCAGGGTTCATAGGTTGGTTGTTGTTGTTATGACAATCCTTATCTCTTCAGGGGTCATGATGGATTTCTAGACTCTGCTTTTGGTCTTTGTATTTTATTCACTACTATCGAGATAAGGTCCTAGAGGGTCACACACAATAGAGTATTTAAGAATCTGCCCTATTCAGTTGAATATGTATATGGACATAGTGGGCCCCGCCCTGGGGTCCAAGTTCTTTCCAAGTTATCGATCACCAAAAGAATTAAATAAATTCATTAATATTGAAGTTATGAATGTTTTGGATTGAATTTATTTAATGTATTTACAAGTTTAGTAAATACGGGAAAAATATTAATCGAACGAATATTATTTTAATATTCAAGGTTCATTTAATATTAAGCAGGACAGTGAGTCAAGGTAAATGACTCAGTTTTTTACCATGTGATATATTTTATATATATTACAAGTATTTGATAAAATAATAAATATTATTGACGTAGTTTAGTTCATCGAAATTGTTTATTTAGTGGACGTTGAAATAAACGGGGGATGGGGAACCCAACCGGGTATTTCTCAACGTCACTATAAATACAAGGAGGGATTTCTATCATGTGTGGTAATTCACTATTAATTCATTCCATGGAATGAAATCTAGATCCTCTCTCTCCTCCAACTCTCTAGAGAGATAATCTCTTGATCCAAGAAGCTCGGATCAAGAAATCTCTCATGCATCAAAGGCATCTCAATGTGGTGATCGTCAGGACGTCGAAGGGGTCGTTAGATCTTCACGCTAACACCTAGAATTAGACGATCGATGCTCCCAAGGTTTTTTGAAGCATGTGTGTATGATCTAGAGGGATCCTGCTATGGATCATTCAAGTGACGATCATCATCGATGAGTTTTAGTCAACCACATATTCGGATTTGAAATGAGTATGTTTTTATTTTTATTTTTTTCTCTTAACAATTTACGCGAGATCCTTGGACCTCTCCGGGGCTCAGATCATCAGCGTCGACAAGTACCGTCGATTTGCCAACAAAAATTTTCAAATCCCCGATCCACCGGCTTCTACTGCGGGCCCTGAAACCACACATGAGGGACCGAGAGCTCAGGACCTTTAGAATAAGATAAATCCATTGTTTAGAAATTCTATTAAGGAATGTGATGGATAATTATACATATAAAATCACATCCATGTTTAAAAATTTCTGTTTTTTGGATGCACATTGACGGTTATTTAGATCATGTTATTCATTGTTTTAAATTTATATTTGTATGTAGAAACCTTGTTTGTTGTGTGGATATTGCTCTTCGATTCTTATATTATATTTGTCGAATTTAGATGCCCTGTTTTTACTTTTTATACAGGGGATTGTATTTTCTGATAATGTATCTGGGATACTGTTGTCATATTCCTTGTAGACACTGATGAAGCATTAAAAAACTAATTCAACACTTTATCTGAGTGTTCTATTTGCAAGTGATGTTAGATCTTTCGCTTCAGAATCTATGAGTTAAATGCTATGTAGAAGTATGTAGGTATAAAGATCAAGTCTATCTAGAGAATTCAGTTAGTGAAATGAGAAGACAAATCAAAGATTTTAAACAAACACCATCTATGGAGTTGATTCTACACTCCAAGGAGATAGTGGAAGAGAAATTTCTAATCCAGCCCCATAAGGAAGATGGTTCCTGGATTTATGAATGAAATGTTAAATTTAAAAACAATAAAAAACAAATGGATTAGATCAAAACTTGATATCCTATTTTATTTCATGTCTTCAACGAAGGTAAGATCAATTTGGAGGAGTATATTATGATTTGGGACAAGATAGATTCCATCTTCTAGGATCTCATCCATGAGGAGCCAGAGTGGGATAGATTTCACCTTGAATGGTGGCTCAAAATAGATCATGGTTCCAAAATTTTAAGGTTTTTTAAATGGTGGTTCTAATATTTTATATTGTTTTGGAATGATTTATTGACTTCCTATAAGTTGTGATTTTTTTGTATATTAGTTGGTCTTGTACGGTTCCTTCTCAACCAAAAATGGTTTTTCATAAATAAAAAAATGGATTGAGAATGATATAGGGGCTCACTTTAAGATTC
Source organism: Viscum album (assembly GCA_963277665.1). Lineage (NCBI taxonomy): Eukaryota > Viridiplantae > Streptophyta > Magnoliopsida > Santalales > Viscaceae > Viscum > Viscum album. Next base: position 1,687,749 of record OY728125.1, read on the forward strand.
ATTTATAAAGAAATCATCATTGATGCTTGAAACCAATTAGTTATAAAGTTTGAAGGGAAAATAAAAAGTGAATCTCATGTCTAAATTTCATACATATACTTTTAATAATTAATTTCATTAATTTTGGGATTTTTATTTATAATACTTAAATTTTATTTAATTTTTTTATTTATTTTACATAGCATAAAATTAATATATGATTTTTTTTTTAAAATGTATATGAATTTTAATGGATATTTTATTTAAGGGAAAAAATATTTTTTTAGGTAAAAAAATGGGGTCCTTACACTTTCTAACAAGGATTGCATGAGAAAGAACAATATAGGAGAACAGTGCACGGTTCAGCGCATAGAGTATCAATGAACCTTAGAAAGGCCCGATTTGGTTTGGTATTGGCCAGGAGAGTCTGAACGAGGTGATATGAGGATATTAATTTGGGCCGCTACCACCACATAGGATGATTTATTAACAAGATCTATCTTATGAGAAACTATAATATAGAAAAAATGATACATGGTTCTATTTTCATAATAAAATATGTGGCATCATTTCATGTTGCATCCTCTTCAGATGGAAGATCCTAACCACCTCCATTGCGTCTTGTTGAACACCCACTTTGCCTGTCAACTAGAGACCCACTATGTACATCACTTGCAGAACTCAATCCTCCATTATGAAGCATAATAACTACCATAAAATAATCCCATAATATTGGGTGATTCTTTTTAAATCTACAGTAAGGAGAGGGATTTCATTAATGCGTGTGTAAAGCATGGTGAGCCACTAGGAAGCTTTAATGTAGATAATAGTGGTAATTAAGTATTGATAAAGATGGTGTTCACAATGCACTTGTTTCATTTGTACTTCCAAGAAAGATAGAGACGATAGACATTGGAAAATTATTTCATGAAGATCATTCATATCTTGAATGGGATCTTCATGTTCCAAATGAAAAGACAGTGGAGAAGCATATTTTTATTGTTTTTTCACATCATGAAAGCATGGGATTGTGTTTCATACTTTTGAATAGGGAGGCATGTATTTTTTGAGTTCAATTTGTGATACGATACATGTAGAGACCCAAAGCTTGACGTACATGGAAATTACATTACTTTTTCGGAATACTTAATACATAACAAAAATAGACACCAAAGGACCGTAATAGTTTAGTGTCTTTGGAAACTCGGAACATAATCTTCTAATCGTGGTGAAAGATCTTCAACATCTCCCATAAAGATCTTCCCCTTTTGTTTTCTTACCTAAAACCTTTATTTATATCCTGGGGAAAAGAAAACATATAAAGGGTGATCTTAAATTCTTGGTAAGGGTAAGCATGGAGAAAATAAAACAAACCACATACATTTGAACTTAAAAACATGAACATAATGTTTAAACATCAAAACCTTGAGCAATGACATAAAACATGGAAGTACTTAAGGCATAGATCATAATGGGACATCAATCATGATAAAATATCATGGAAATAAAGCTTGTAATTTTGGCAAAAAATTAAGCACATGATATGATTTCCATAGTAGCCAAGGTATTGCTGCCAAGACCATCTTAGTGGATAAAGTCCCTTTCTGAATCGAGTTCACTCCTCGTTCCAGTCCTGTATCATTGAACCGAATTAACTTACCATTCCATCCATTTCTATCTCATGAGATATAAATCTTTACCAAATGCATTGGAGGGAGATATAGGTCCCACCCATCTCATAATGAAATCATTCTTACTTGTGCCACAAAATAAACTTAAAACGTTCATCATAACCCAAAGAATAAAATGTGTTTCATAAACATCATCCCATCATCACATAATCCATATAAAACAAATGGATATTTCATAATAAGAAAATTTAAACCATGTAAATCATAGAGACATTATACTTGAAACATACACATATGAAATAATGTCATCTTAGATGGAAAATGGTTTTGATAAAACACTTGAAATGAATTCTTGAGGAAAATATCCTTTCTTATTCAAAATAATTTTCTTTTCACAGAATTACATTAAATTTCAAAAGAAAAGTATTTTGTTGAAAATAGTCATAAAATATTATAGAGTAAGCTTCATGAAAATGAGGCGTTATGAAACTGTAAAAATTTGTTCACGCCGTATAAGTTAAAAATAACATTCTTCTCATACTTTTGTCGGAAAAGTCAAAAAATTCCTCGTATGGTAAACAATAGAAATATTCCTTTCTTAACTAGTGGTAAAAGTAAAAAATGGGTAAAACAGAATTTAAACATACATAAATACATTTTTAGAAAACATGGGCTTGGATGATAACAATAACCCCAGTAAATACTTACGAATAAACAATCTCGGATAAAAACGAGATTGGAAAAGTTATCCCTTACCTTATGCCTGATATGCTTCGTATGTATCCAAACCTCCGGTATAATGATTTAAATAATGTCATTGAATTATTAAAGAATCATATTTATTGTTATGATATCATATATGGTTCACTTATGACTTTATATTACCCGTTCTTTTGTAAATTCCATGTTAAAGCAGCGTTTTGGGTAAAATCGTTTTATTTATCGTACTTGTTTGGACTTGTTGTTCTTGATATTATTATTACTTATATAATGATTTAATTACTTAAAGAATTTAAATAATGATTTATATATCATATATATTCAGTGTATATATATATATAATAGATAGATAAATGAAATGAAATACACCGTTCATGGAGATGGTAGGTCGTACGTACGCATGAACGCTGTTTTCCTTTCCTTGTTGACTTGAATAGAATTAAGTAAATAACATATAAATAAATACACTTGCATTATTATGTTATATATACCATTATTATTCATTATATATACTTTATAATCATTCTTTAATAGTTAACATGGAGATTGAATCTCATCGCGTTGTGGAGACGGTAATCCGTACGTACGCACAAGTGATGATATCATTCCCATAATTTTTGAATGGAATTGGAGTGGATGATATAATATCTCATAATAAGTATGATGTTATAATATCCATATATAGTTATTCTTTACACCATTATACTCATCCAAGTAAGGTGGTGGTGGAAAAACAGATTACACCACGGCGTGGAGACGGTATTCCGTATGTACGCACGCGCGGTGATTTCATTTTCCATAGGATGGATAGAAGGTGAAATGGGGTTGTTTCACATTTATAATAACATATCAGTATATAATTAATACTGATGTTATTAATTCATAATTAAACAACTAAAGAAGAAGAAGTTGAAGAAGAACGAATTTAGAAAGGATCGGTAATGGATATTACCTCTTCTTTGACGCGCCTCTTCTTATCCTCCTCTTAGGGCACTAGGGTTGGTCTTTGAAGAAGACCAGGACCTATAGGATGTTTCTAGGGAAGTGGAGAATAGAAATTGGCAGGGTTTGGCTGAGCTTGATGGCTTAAAGTGGTGTGAGGAAGAGGGGGTGGAGGTGCCCTTTTATAAGGGAGGAGAGGGGAACCTTTGGAAAAACTCAAAATATTATTTTATTATAAAGTCATATTCGGTTTTTAATAGCTCCAAATTGATTTATTTTAAAGCTAAGGTGTGTATGGGTCGAAATAATCTCATCCAATAGAATTTGGAAAAGTTTAGGTTACTATTGTAACCTTATCATTTAGATTTAACTCTAAGTTAAATAATTTAACTTTTACCGTGTCTTCTTGTTTTCTTACACTATATGGTTAATAAACTTACTATAACAAGCCAAACGAACCCCAAGTGGTTAATTATTAATATATATATCCTTATCTAAGTCATTTTTCTGAACCTTAGATTTTTAAGAATAAAATAACAATTAATAATATAATATTTGTTTTAAAAATTATTTTATGTCAATTTTGACACTATTTGGTAATTGATTTTTGTGAAAATTATAACAACCTGATTAGTTATAAAAAATTTAATTAAATAAATACTAAAATTTCATATTAACCTATAAAATTATTGTAATTTATAAGAAGTCTCAAATTACATTTATTTTGGTATTTATAATATCAATTATGTTAATATTTCCTTAAAAAGGTAATTACTACATCATCATTGTGTCATATATAAATTAAATTATTTAAAGTCCAAAAATTATAAATAAAATACCATTATATAGGAAATATTTTTATATTTATAATGAATATTTATAGTCGAATTTATCTTATGTATTACCCTATATTAAAAATTTTTTAGTTATTCAACTTTGCTTTTAACTATTTTAACTCTTCTTTAAATAAAATAATATTAAATGTCCTAATCTAATCCAAGTGGACCTAAAGGGTAATATTTTATACCTAAGGTTTTTTTGGTATAATTAAACTTATCCAATAGAATTAGGACATGTTTTATGGTAATAATAATATCATTTTTACCCTTAATTACCCTATTTACTTTTAACCGTGGTAAATAAAAGTAAAAAGTTACTATTCACCAAAAATTATTTTCATCTCATTGAACCACACTTTACTTACTATCATCAACTGTGTCTCTCAGAGTTTTGAAATTCCACTCACAGAAGCGTTAAAATTAAGTTTTATGTAAATTTTCAAATTCTCCTAGGAGGTGGGTAAAAGACGGTCAAAAGTTCAATAAAATTTTTATGTATCTAAAATAATTATAAAATGACTCCAATGAATTACATTGAACTTATATAAGTATTATGTATCAATTTTTACCTAAATTAAATTTAAATAAAATAAAAAATTATTTAAATAAAAAGGCAGTTTTTAAATAGTAACCTAGTGTTTTCACTATTCATCAAAAATTGACAGTTTTCAGAAAAAATACAAAAAAATCGCCCTAGACTAATTTCCATATTCTGAATCCAAAAATGAAGTCCATTTTGAAAGATACAATTTCAAAAAGTGGGTATTACTATTCATAATGGCTACTTCATAATAATATTATAATAATATCTTGTTTAGTGAAACTTGGTATTGTGTACTACACACGTTATCGAAGAAGGTCTTGATTGCATGTAATGCAAGCCAAGTCAGGGCTGCATGTAGTGAAAGCTCCTTTTGGTGTATCATACAACACAAGACATCAATGAAATTAAAAATAATATTTTTCATAAAATCTCGAGGTGTTACATTCTACCCCCCTTAAAATGAATTTCGCCCCCGAAATTCGTTAGGGTTATAAATGGTTTACTACTTGAAAGTTTTAATAGAAACCCACATCGTAAAAAGGAATACCAAAACTTATCTTTAAAAACTAAAGTATGAAACGTAATGGTTATCCAAATTAACTAATCACTGGGTTTCCACATAGGAGAACATAGGTGAAAATATAGATATGGAAGAAAAATCTAACCATCAATTTCTAATGGCGAGTGGTAGAGAACATGGATATGAAAAATCCAACAATCACAAATCCATAAATTTTTGATGATTTAAGGTACCATCTGATTCATCGGATATAAGGACACTAGGACAACATTTTTTTGTATTCAAGATCATTTCCCTAAAGTTGAAGAATTGTTGAAGTAAAATAAATACTTACTTGATTTTGGTACAATCTTACTGTTGTTTGTGCCTTGAACAATTTCCACATCATCTCGTAAAGAAATGAAGTTGAATTTGTCTTTCGTGAAGTGTTAGCAGACTATGCGATAGAATGATAGGTCATTCCATCTATCTCAAACAAAAGGATAGTAAAAGTTATTAAATATACATAAGTCCATATATAGTGAGATTAATCATATATGGTTTCTAAAATGGACTTATACTTCATATATCATACCGCTTAATATAATAAAACTAGTTTCTACTAACCAGGGAGTTCCTGTAGGCCAGTGGTAGGCGATAAAGGCATGTCGCACTTCGATTGTGGGTTCAATTCCCACAGCCTTGTCCGACGTGACGGGTTGTCACTCGTTCAACATGTTTTCCCTTTTCTTAAACTACACTATTATAACATTATATCAATAATATCAAAAAGTTCTAGCCTTAAATAATACTATCTTATGTCTAACTTAATTCATTCCAATCTTTAGGCTTATCCAAAATACATATGTCCAATCTCATAGTATACAGAAAATGATTACTAGAAAGGTCACATAATAAGAACGTGAATAACATTATTTATCATACGATATATATTGTTGGTCACATTCCAAACATGTGAATTCCTTAATCATGTATTCTCTTGAAAAATTAATATCCATTGAACCTTAGTGAAAACATGAATGCTGTCAAAAGTTAACTCTTTCCACATCCCAAAATTCCAAAATTTCTATATACTCAAACCATGATATCACTTTGTCCTTATTTTAGTCATGAGCTTATGAATACTATCAAACATATTATTTTCTTCTTATCCCTTCATTATATGCATATCAACTGCTTTCCAAAAATATTTCAATCACTTTTCATAGTTACCGGTACCATACAATTATTGAAAACCAGTACATAGATATTCCAAAATTCCACAGTACTATAAATGAGATTCCATGATACTATTTTGAAATCCCATTAAATAAACACTTAATCATTCCACAACATCATTTTCATATTAAACATCACAAATACTTATCGCATGTGACTTCCCTTTGTCCTTTTCCTTAATAGGTTGCTCACATCGATCATCATTAATCCTTGGATTAGGGCATTGATTAGCATAATGCCCCATTTCCTTGCACTTGAAACACTCAAGTGTTGGTGGAGCGTTCTCTGAAGTCTTTTCTCTATTCACGTCATTTGAAACCTTTTTCCCAATAATCCGGCACTCAGCTGCTCGATGACCTTCTTTTCCACACTTGAAACATTTTCTAGTACCTTTTAGACAATCTCCACCATGCTTCTTTCCACACTTTGAGCATAAAGTAACATTCATTTTCTTTTCACCATTGTTCTGAGATTTTTCCTTGAACTCCATCTTTTGTTTCTTGTCAAAAACATGAGATGGATGCGTAACACCAACTTCCAGTTCTACCTTGATAGCACAATGCACAATTTCTTCATAGCTACTGAAGTCTCTTGTCGTTAATTCCCTTTCAAAGACTTGGTTTTAAGCCACTGAAGAATCGATCAACTTTGCTTTCAGGTTTAATGATAAATCTAGATGCATACCTTGAAAGCCTTATAAAATTCGCCTCGTATATACCAACAGATTCATCATCCTTTTTCTTAAGTTCAAGAAACTCCTTCTCTATCTTTGTTCGAAGAATATGAGGGAAGTACTTATTGAAAAATAAGTTCTTGAACTCGTCCCATTCCATGGACTCAATTTCATCTCTTTGACTCGTATTCTTGATAAGATTCCACCATTGATCAACATCACCTTCCAAACGATATACTGCTAAGATGACTTTATCATGATCAGAACATTGTAGAACTGAAAATATCTTTTCAGTGGTACTGATCCATTGTTTAGCCAATAATGGATCAGAAGACCCGCTGAATGAAGGTGGACGATGCCTCATGAAGGATTCAACAGAATGTTTCTCCTTTATCTACTCATTTTGAAGTCTAGAATGATTCATAGCTTGTGTAATTATAGAAATAATATTTTGCACTCCATCTCCCATAACATTGGTTTGATCAGGAGGACAATCATTGCATCATCCATTACATTGATCAACACAGTTCCTTCGGGTTCCAGCCATCGTCTAAAACCCAAAAAGAATAGTGTGTGAGGCAAAAATCATAATCAAGGGGGAGTACCTTCAATATCTAACATCTTAGGTTTAATTACCGTAATTCTAGGACTATAACCTATACATATAATTATCCTTAGGGACATCCCTAGACATACCTTAGAAATATCTCTAGGGATCTCACTAAATTTTTTGCATCCTAGTTTCCAAAGGTTAACTAAACCTTTCCTCTGATACCAACTATAGAGAACCAAAGCTTGAAGTACATCGACATTACATTACTTTTGTGGAATACTTAATACATAACAAAAATAGACACCAAAGGACCGTAATAGTTTAGTGTCTTTGGAAACTCGGAACATAATCTTCTAATCGTGGTGAAAGATCTTTAACATCTCCCATAAAGATCTTCCCCTTTTGTTTTCTTACCTAAAACCTTTCTTTATATCATGGGGAAAAGAAAACATATAAAGGGTGAGCCCAAATTCTCAGTAAGGGTAAGCATGGAGAAAATAAAACAAACCACATACATTTGAACTTAAAAAAATGAACATAATGTTTAAACATCAAAACCTTGAGCAATGACATAAAACATAGAAGTATGTAAGGCATAGATCATAATGGGACATAAATCATGATAAAATAGAATGGAAATAAAGCTTGTAATTGTGTAAAAACAATTAAGCACATGATATGATTTCCATAGTAGCCAAGTCATTGCTGCCAATACCATCTTAGTGGAAAAAGTCCCTTTCTGAATCGAGTTCACTCCTCATTCTAGTCCTGTATCACTGAACCGGATTAACTTACCATTCCAGTCATGTCTATCTCATGAGATATAAATCTTTACCCAATGTATTGGAGGGAGATATAGGTCCCACCCATCTCATAATGAAATCTTTCTTACTTGTGCCACAAAATAAACTTAAAACGTTCATCATAACCCAAAGAATAAAATGGGTTTCATAAACATCATCCCATCATCACATAATCCATATAAAACAAATGGATATTTCATCATAAGAAAAGTGAAACCATGTAAATCATAGATACATTATACTTGAAACATACACATATGAAATAATATCATCTTATATGGAAAATGGTTTTGATAAAACACTTGAAATGAATTCTTGAGGAAAATATCCTTTCTTATTCAAAATAATTTTCTTTTCACAAAATTCCATGAAATTTCAAAAGAAAAGTATTTTGTTGAAAATAGTCATAAAATCTTGTAGATTAAGATTCATGAAAATGAGGCTTATGAAACCGTAAAAATATGTTCACGTCGTATAAGTTAAAAATAACATTCTTCTCGTACTTTTGTCAGAAAAGTCAAAAAATTACTCGTATGGTAAAAAATAGAACTATTCCTTTCATAACTTGTGGTAAAATTAAAAAATGTGTAAAAATGACTTTAAACATACATAAAAACATTTTTAGAAAACATGGGCTTGGATGATAACAATAACCCCAGTAAATACTTACGAATAAACAATCTCGGATAAAAACGAGATTGGAAAAGTTATCCCTTACCTTATGTTTGATACGCTTCGTATGTATCTGAACCTACTGTATAATGATTTAAATAATGTCATTGACTTATTACAGAATCATATTCATTGTTATGATATCATATATGGTTCACTTATGACTTTATATTACCCGTTCTTTTGTAAATTCCATATTAAAGCAGCGTTTTGGGTAAAATCGTTTTATTTATCGTACTTGTTTGGACTTGTTGTTCCTGATATTATTATTAATTATATCATGATTTAATTACATCCAGAATGTAAATAATTATTTATATATCATATATTTTCAGTATATATATATAATAGATAGATAAATGAATTGAAATACACCGTTCATGGAGATGGTAGGTCGTACGTACGCATGAATGATGTTTTCCTTTCCTTATTGACTTGAATAGAATTAAGTAAATAACATATAAATAAATAAAGTAGAATTATTATGTTATATATACCATTATTATTCATTATATATACTTTATAATCATTCTTTAATGGTTAACATGGAGATTTAATCTCATCGTGTCGTGGAGACGGTAATCCGTACGTACGCACGAGCGATGATATCATTCCCATAATTTTTTAATAGAATTGTAGTGGATGATATAATATCTCATAATCAGTATGATGTTATAATATCCATATATACTTATTCTTTACACCATTATACCCATCCAAGTAAGGTGGTGGTGGAAAAATAGATTACACCACAGCGTGGAGACGGTATTCTATACGTACGCACGTGCGGTGGTTTCGTTTTCCGTAGGATGGATAGAAGGTGAAATGGGGTTGTTTAATATTTATAATAACATATCAGTATATAAGTAATACTGATGTTATTGCTTCAAAATGAAACAACTAAATAATAAAAAGTTGAAGAAGAAAGAAATTGGAAAGGATCGGTAATGGATATTACCTCTTCTTTGACGCGCCTCTTCTTAACCACCTCTTAGGGCACTAGGGTTGGTCTTTGAAGAATACCAAGACCTCTAGGATGTTTCTAGGGAAGTTGAGAAGAGAAATTGGCAGGGTCTGGCCGAGCTTTATGGCTCAAAGTGGTGTGAGGAAGAGGGGGAGGAGGTGCCCTTTTATAAGGGAGGAGAGGGGCACCTTTGGAAAAACTCAAAATATTATTTTATTATAAAGTCATATTAGGTTTTTAATAGTTCCAAATTGATTTATTTCGAATATAAGGTGGGGATGGGTAGAAATACTCTAATCCAATAGAATTTGGACAAGTTTAGGTTACCATTTTAACCTTATCATTTAGATTTAACTCTAAGTTAAATAATTTAACTTTTATCGTGTCTTCTTGTTTTCTTACACTATATGGTTAATAAACTTACTATAACAAGACAAACGAACCCCAAGTGGTTAATTATTAATATATATATCATTATCTAAGTAATTTTTCTGAACCTTAGATTTTTAGGAATAAAATTACATTTAATAATATAATATTTGTTTTAAAAACTATTTTATGTCAATTTTGACACTATTTGGTAATTGATTTTTATGAAAATCATAACAACATGATTAGTTTGAAAAAAGTTAATTAAATCAATACTAACATGTCATATTAACCTATAAAATTAGTTTAATTTATAAAAAGTCTCAAATTACATTTATTTTGGTATTTATAATATCAATTATGTTAATATTTCCTTAAAAAGGTAATTACTGAATCATCATTGTGTCATATATAAATTAAATTATTTAAAGTCAAAAAATTATAAATAAAATACCATTATGTAGGAAATATTTTTATCTTTATAATGAATATTTATATTCTAATTTATCTTATATATAACCCTATATTAAAAATGTTTTAGTTATTAAACTTTGATTTTAACTATTTTAACTCTTCTTTAAATAAAATAATATTAAATGTCCTAATCTAATCCAAGTGGACCTAAAGGGTAATATTTTATACCTAAGGTTGCTTTTGGTCTAATTAAACTTATCCAATAGAATTAGGACATGTTTTATGGTAATAATAATATCATTTTTACCCTTAATTACCCTATTTACTTTTAACCGTGGTAAATAAAAGTAAAAAGTTACTATTCACCAAAAAATATTTTCATCTCATTGAACCACACTTTACTTACTGTCATCAACCGTGTCTCTCGGATTATTGAAATTCCACTCAGAGAAGCGGTAAAATTAAGTTTTATGTAAATTTGCAAATTCTCCTAGGAGGTGGGTAAAAGACGGTCAAAAGTTCAATAAAATTTTTATATATCTAAAATAATTATAAAATGACTCCAATGAATTACATTGAACTTATATAATTATTATGTATCAATTTTTATCTAAATTAAATTTAAATAAAATAAATAATTATTTAAATAAAAAGTCGGTTTTTAAATAGTAACCCAGTGTTTTCACTATTCATCAAAAATTGAAAGTTTTCAGAAAAATACCAAAACTTCACCCTAGGCTAATTTCGATATTCCAAATCCAAAAATGAAGTCCATTTTGAAAGATACAATTTTGAAAAGTGGGTATTACTATTCATAACGGCTACTTCATAATAATATTATAATAATATCTCGTTTAGTGAAACTTGGTATTGCGTACTACGCATGATATCAAAGAAGGTCTTGATTGTGTGTAATGCAAGCCAAGTCAGGGCTACGTGTAGTGAAATCTCCTTTTGGTATATCATACAACACAAGACATCAATGAAATTAAAAAGAATATTTTTCATAAAATCTCGGGGTGTTACAATACATTTGGTTTGTGGCATGAATAGAGGATATGGATATTTATGAGTTTTTTTCTCACACCATGAAGAATATTGTACATGGTGCAATAATGGAGATATGAATTTTTCAAAGATACATGTAGGATATCATTCCATGAAGATCATGGTTCATGTCATGAAGCATGCATGTCCATACAAAGACCATGCGAGTGAAGAGTGGTGTTTGTGCCATGATTTTTGTTCATGACATGAAGTTTTTATCTATAACATATATGAAGATATGTCTAAAACTCTCTTTAATATGTTTTTGGGTATCTTTAAAGGGAGATATAAGAGGTAATTTTCATGATGGTTTGGACACATATTTAGGTAGTGAATGCTTACTTAAAGTAGGATAAGGATAAAGAGATACATAGCCAAGATATGAGTAAAAGAGTGATAGAGATATAATTGGAACTACTATCTATAAATAAAGGAGGAGGCTACTGTGCAAAGGGGAAAAATCCTGGGGAGTCTTCTTCAGATACTATTCATAAGGTTGCTAGAGTTTCTTTTAGGGTTTTTTTTTCTTTTTATTTTGTTTTATTCCCTCTCATGGCTAGTTTGAGAGGGAAGTAGTTTAGTGTGAGGGTTTTTTATGTAAGTGGATTCATATAACACCCAAATATTTTGTAATATATTTCTATTTAAATAATATAAATTCTTTTATAGCTTACGATACACACAACACCATGCTTAAACCAATCGTGATACTCAATTAAAATATTATCATTTAAATGTGATCATCATAACCTAGTTGTTAAGTTTCCAAATATGAATAGGACTGAATAAATTATGAAAAAGTTAATTTTTACATATTTATTAAATAAATATATTAGTTATCAATTTATTATAAATGAAAATTAATAACATTTGGAGGTAAAAGAAATGTTTTTATGGAAAACTATTTTTATGTGCGTAAGTCTTTCTATCTTAATAAATTAAATTAATCTCTATGGATGAATTATTTTAATTAAATATATATATATAATAAATAAAAAAAATTAACATTCATCTTATATTTTTTTCTAAGCATGGGATAAGAATAAATGAAGTTTTATTCTTAAAAACTGTATTTTTATAAAAAGTGATTTCATCACGTTTTGCACACATATTTTAAAATTAACCTTTTCAAATTTTAGAAAATTTATTTAAAATATTAACTTAATTATTTAAATAATCATTTCAAAATTATGTTATAGTTAATTTTTTATAATTTTCTGAAAATATTAATTTTTTGATAAATAGTGGAAAATGCTGATTTTTTATTAGAAATTGTCTTTCCTTTTAAAGAATTTAGAAAGTTAAATTTTGTTTTAAATGATTTTAAAAGTTAAATTAGTTCAATTATATTATTATTAATACAATTTTGTTCATTTTAATCAATTTCATATGGAATTTTGATATAAAAACTTATTATACTTAAGAAGAGTTTTTCTTTGGAAAACATTTTTTGTCGCGATTGTGGATTTAATTTTAAATTAAATTTTTACACTTATGTGAATTGAATTTGATGAAATTTATTCCATATTTTAAATCATAATAATAAATATTATCTAAAATCTCAACTTAATTTTTTCATAATGAATAGTAAAAATAGTAAAAAATCAGTTAGCACAATTAAGGTTAAAACGGGTTTACCGGGGGCTAGACTAAAAATATAGGGGTTAAAAATGATATAATTTTTTTTAATTTCTATTTTATGGCCATATTTTTATCTTATATTATCCATGGTTCTATAATGTTCCATTTTGGATCCACTTTTTATGTGTAAAACATTAGTACATTTTATTATTTTTAAAAATTTCAAGTGTGTCCTCTCCCCAGCTTATAAATGGCCACCACCACTCCTCTCCTCTCCACAATTCAAGATATTTTTTTTGGAAAATATATACCAAGATATATTCCATACTTTAATACTCATATAATATATTCCTTGTTTTTATAGGAAGGATTGATTTGAAAACATAAAGAGGTTGTCTGAAGAAGAGGTGTCATTATTAACCAAGCATTTTTATTTTATTTTTTATTCCAAATCCTTAAAATATTATTGAGTAATGGAGGTATAATAAAATAAATATATTAAATATATTTATATGATATTATATTAATGTAATTACTTATATCCTTCTCCCCTTCCATCAAATGGGAAAAAAATTTGATCGTGTGTATGGCGGACTACCGCATCACGAACTGATGTAACTTGTTTTCCATAAACACCACTCATTATTGGATATAATTATATAATTTATGTATATATAATATTTATGACATAATTATACTTATATAATTATAAAATTATGTATATATTCTTAATTTTCATTCCTTTCAAATATGATAATGTCGCTCATGTGTACAGAGGACCACCACCTCGCGAAGCGATGTGATTCATTTTTCACTTATTCTTTACATGGAAGGTAATAAGGATAAATTTAATAAATATATGTGATTTATATTAAATAATTATTATTATATAAAATTTAATTATTATTTAACTTTCTTTCAGTTCATCCATTGAAAACAAATGAAACAACGTTCATGCGTACGTACGACCTACTGTCTCTGTGAAGGGTGTAACTCATTTTTTTATACTTAAATTTTATGGAATATTATAAATACTTATATAATGAATATATATAATATTTATAAAATTATTAAAATTATTGATATTATGGAACCGTTATCAAAGTACAAGGACCTAAAGTACTAACTAAAACATACATGAAAAACGAAGCAGTTGTTACCCGAAACAGTGATTTTAGCAAAGAATTATTAATAAACGAGTGATAAAAGATTATTATAAGTAAATAATATATGGTATGATACATATGATTATGGTTATTTAATATATTTATAATAATTATATATTTATTATATAGGAGGTTTAAACACGTACAAAGGAATTCGGGTCTAAGGTAAGGGTTTATCGTCTCACTTTTACTCCCGTGAGACATATTCTATATTCACCACTTATTTATTTTTTGTGGTGTATATACTACCCCTTTGGATATGTTATATAATTAATATATTTATCATCATGGTATTTAAAGTTTCATTTAATTTTTTTTCTTTCATGTGGGTTATGATTCAATTTATCCAAGCGGTAAAATTTTATTTCACAATCTCATTTTTATTCGGGAATGTTCATGTTTAAGTCTCTATTAGGGGAATTATTTGATATTTCTATATTAAAACCTATATATTATATTTTAATTTGGTTATTTATATAGAATAAATACTTTCCATTCATTTTACTCATCTTAAGTACTAAAGAGAGAGGAAATATGTTTTTAAGAAAAATCAACTTTATTTCTCTCATCGGTTGAAAATATTTTTTCTTCCATATCCATGTTTTCTAAAAATTATTTCAAAAATGTTTCTAATATTCCCCTATGACTATTTAAAGTCATTTTTACCCATGTTTAACTTTTTAAAAAAAATTAAAATTAATCTTCTTGTCATTTTTCAAATGAGGTACTTATTTACTTTTTACAACAGTGTGAAAGGAATGGTTTTTACAGCATGTAAAAAAATTATACGCCATAATAACCACTCATTTATTTGAAGAATACTTTAAAATTTTAAAAGATTATTTTTTTAAAAAATAATTTATATTTGGGAATTATTTTATACTTCAAATAAATGATTTCAAAGTGGAAAAAATATTTTTTTCAAGAATTTTTTAATAAACTTTTTATGGTATTTATATTCATCAACATCAAAGACCCTTATTTTACTTATGATTCATTGGGGATATGATGTAATGATACAATAATTATTATTTCTATATATTTTTTGTGATCAGTTTTACTGGTGATATACTATTTTGATACCATTCATCATGTTACTCTATATGGTTTATGATTATTTTTATTGATTGGGGAAAGTATTAACATTTCATATGCTAGTTTTTAAATTTGAATGTTTATGTTGTTTATGTTTCACCTCTTTCATATGAATAATGGATTATACATAGTAAGCTATGTGTGGGTCCCACTATATCCCCTCGATGCATCAGTAGGTCTCATGAGACAAACTACCTCAGGTATTTGGCCTAGGCCTTACCTATTTATGTAAGATGTCCTAGAATAAGGCCTTGATAGTATTTTTATGATGCTAAAAATTATTAATTACCTC
Organism: Viscum album; assembly: GCA_963277665.1. Lineage (NCBI taxonomy): Eukaryota > Viridiplantae > Streptophyta > Magnoliopsida > Santalales > Viscaceae > Viscum > Viscum album. Next base: position 1,703,771 of record OY728125.1, read on the forward strand.
ATTATGAGATTATTTATTCATGTCCATGTGATTATTGGATTAGTTATGACATCCATGGGAAATTTTTGAGCTTAAGTGATTATTTATATGGAATTATTTGATCATCATTTATCCCTTCCATATTATTATTCATGATCAATTTATTGATAAAATGTCATGTGTTTTTAGATATTTACCTTTTCATATTTTTATGCCTTATTTATTCATGATGGATTCCTCTATATGCATACCCTTAATGAGCATCTTATATCACCCCTTTTTTATGTTTCCTTTCCCCAAGATGTCAATAAGTATACTATGATTGATTTTTAAGTGTATTCTAGAGGAAATAATTAATATACCAAAGAAAATACTATGTTTTATTTTCCGTTTTCAATGTAAATTTATATGTAAGAATATATCTTGTTTTACCAAGACTACAAAACTATTCGATCCTTAAGGATGTGATTCCTTATATCTAGTGCCAATGTAATAAAGTAACCATAGAATTTGGGCTACTAGGTTTGATGTCTTTATTATTGGTATCAGGGGAAGTTTATTAGAAACCTTGGGAACTAGATTTAGGAAAACATAGATTAGAGAAAATAACCCTATGATTTACTTTGAGGATAAGTCTAAGTATGTTATAACATCCTAAATTTTATTAAGGTAGAGATTATTTTTATTTCCTAGAAAATATACATGTATGGATACTATAAGTGGATGTGGCTCTGGAATAGTTATACCTAGGGGTAATAACTTAAAAAAAAGTGAAATGGTCTTTTACTTGATTGTGACATGGTTCATGAAAATGGGCCTTGTTGTGCACCTAGTTTGACACTCCCAGGGGATGTTATTGAAAAAATTTAAATTTTATTTACAACCCACTATGAAATATTTAAAAATATAGTATCCAAGGATGACCTAGGTTAATCCTAAGTTTTAATAGAGTAAAAAGAAGGTGTCATGATTTAAACATCATATTAATTATATTTAATTATTTTCAACTAAAATTATTGTTATTCGTACTATGATTTTGGTTTCAGTAAATGGATGGAACTAGAAGGAATCATATTTATGTTTAATGTGATAGATAATGTGGTGGTAATGAGAAACAAAATGGGATGATGAATAAATTGAAAGATATTATGATTATTTCTAATCAATTATCATGATATATGGTTAACAACCAACACCTAAACTAACTCTAAGACTCAACAAATAAGAGAAGGACAAAGTATACTAAGAGATCGATTGGTGGAGACAATAGAGGAAAGAATGATCAATCTCCTACATGTCAGAAATTTGGAAAGAGATACCTTGTAGAATGTATCAAAGGAATGGGAAAATGTTTTATGTATTGAAGATATGGGCATAAATCAATGAATTTTTGAGAAAAAATGAAATTATGATGGAAGGAAATTAATTATGTCCTACAGAACCATTTATAGTTCAATGTCTTATGTGTGGGGAATATGGGAATTATCTAATCCAATGCCCTAATCTAATGGTTAACTTCTAGAATAAGGAAGGACCCATGTGATGGAAATCACTGAAGTGTAAGTATGGAAGTGTTTATGTGTTGAAATTTTATAATTATGCTATAGAGGTATAGTATCAATGATATTATAGAAATAAGAATCATGAATCGTCTAGGTATTTTTTTTATAGTAGTTTTTCTTTAAGGATTTAAAAACATAAGTTGAATGGTACAGATAACCTAGAAAAGTGATTTAGTGATAAGGTGATATTATTTGAAAATACATGATTGAGGGATAGATAACCATTAATATGTTATTGATGTTAGAATAAAACTAAACGTTATTGGGATGATAAGTCTAAGGTTGATCATAAATTCAAAGGCATAGATACCCCTTTTAAAGTTTTTTGTGATGGTATTTTACAATGGTTAAACATATTTTGGGTGAAATTTATGGGAATATAACCCTTTGGTTTAGTATATGTTTTAGTGAAAAAGTTATTTGAGGAATAATTATTTTATATTTTTTTAGGCATAATTTTAAAGTTATTGATAACCCTTTTGGTTTAATATGATCTTTGAAGTTGAGGTATATAGTGATCCAACCTTTTCTTACATTACTATTACATCATTTTAAAGATAAACAACATAATATTATTACACATAGAGGATCCAACGGTTTAGTGTCTTGGGAAAACTAGGACCATACATAACAATTACAAGATCGAGCATAAACTTTTTTGTTCATTTCTTCTTCTCTAGCTTCTTATTGGCACTTGACCTCTCCTTATTACATGTAGCCACCTGAGGATATACATCAAAAGGGGTGATCTATAAGCCTAGTAAGAGTATAGATAAGAACAATATAGCATGGGGTGAGTATATTCATAACATAGGCAAAGAATCATGAACTTGAGAGGAAGCATTAATAAGAGGCTTGAAATGTGGCAATGCATAAAAATGAAACATCGTGTCTTAGTGGTTAACTACCACACATGCTTGTGAAAAAAGATATAATATTGTTCACACATCATTTCACATTTACTCATGACATTAATAAATTTACCCAATGCATTGGAGCGCTGTATAATTCCACGCGCACCCATCACATTTAAACATTCATATTGTGCTATATAATTCTGGGCGCACCCGTCACATCATAACATTACCATTTATCATGCATGACACAATGAACATATAACATAAATGAACATAACAAACCCATGAAAAGTAATGGGTTTCATCTCATAAGAACACATTCATAAACATTGGGTTCCCAAAAGAATGAGGGAATAACATACATGTTACAAGAATCGTCAATCTTGAATGAGAAGTAAAAGGTGTGTTCTTGAAAGAAGAGTTATTTTGGAAAACATTTGGTTTTTCATAAATACCAGTGAAAAACATGTATATCCCAGAAAAATAAATACAATTATGCACAAAATATTTTTAAGGAGTAACCATATCAAAAAGGAGTGAAAGAGGGATAACTAGAAGGATGAAAGTTGGGTTCGAGAATTTCCCCTTACCTTGTATCTGAACGCTTCCTTCTCTTTAAGGTCCTGTATAATGACATTATATTCATTAATTAGAAATTAAATAACATTTTATACCTTAATAGGGGTAATTTTGGTTTCATTATGTTTTTTATGGGCCTTTTTATGAGTTATAGAGTTTAAAAACATTTTTCGAGAATGTTCGTTTTTATGGTTTTCTTGAGAGTTTCACATGTATTCATGAATTCAAGTTTGTGTAGAACATGGGTAAACATCCAGAAAATATATTACATGTTATTAATGATATTATAGAATTTAAAATGATATTAATATGAATTACATTGTATACCATGTGGATGAATCGTTAGATAGGAACTTAATGATGATCGTTTGTGTTAATTTGGGCGGTTTTTTGACCACAACGAACTTGTTTTGTTTACTCATCTAGTAATATGTACATAAGTTAGTTCCAGAACTTAAAATAGGACATAATACATATATAATATTCTGTTTCAACCATAAAAATGGTTTTATGACTAGATATGAAGGTGGAAATGAAAAAAGAAAACATGTCGTTCTTGATGGTGATAGATTAACACCTCATGAACAACATTTTCTTTTATAAAATAAAAGGAATAGAATAAGGGGGTTGGATGGTATAATATCCCATTATTATAATAACATTCCAGTATATTTATGATACTGGAGTCACCATACCATTTTTACAAAGATAGGTTGGGATAGAATAATAAAAGGACTTGAAATTTAAAGGGAATTAAAGGAAAAAGGAAGAGAAATTACCTCTTGAATCCTCCTCTTGAGATCCTCCTTAAGGAGCCTAAGATTGGTATTTTGATGAGACCAGAAGCTATTGTACATGGGGGAGGGGATAGGTAAGATTCTTGGTCAGATTTTAGACAATTATTGAATCTTGAGAGATGTGGTTTGGCAAGGGGAGGGGGAGGGGTTATTTATACATGAGGAGGGATGTGTTTTTAGAATAAAATATTAAATAAAAAAATATCAAAAGTTAGACTTGTAATAGTAGTTTTTTGACATAATAAATCATATATTAATATAATATAATTATTTTTAGGCTTTAATTCATCTTTATAATTCGAATTCATTAATTTATTAAAAGGAAAGTGAAAAAAAAGAGAAAAAGACACTTTAAGAAATCACATTTTGACTTTAGGCTTTGGAAAGTTCTTTTTAGGTTTGAAAATTGAGTTTATTGTATTTTAAGGAAATATTTATGAAATTTAATATAATTTGGCCGAACCTAAAGTTCTAGAATTTTTATGTCATCATTACATCATTAATGATGCAATTTAGGATACACCGATTATGCGAAAAACTGTATTTTTTTACTATTCACCTGAAAATTGAAGTATTTCAGAAAAATACAAAACTTTCACCCTAACCATTTTTTGACATGTAGAATCCAAAAATGAATTCCATTTTTCAAAAATAATTTTCTAAATATGATTAATTTAATATTTAATTAAAATCATAATTTACTTGAAAAATACAGTTTTTAAAATTAAAACTGATTTTATAATGCTTTCAGAAATTACGTAGGGTCTTATAAAATTATCTAAAAACTAGGAGACATAGATTTTATAATTTATGAACACATTTTAAGAAAATAAATTTTCTTTTAAATTAATTAATTAATTATAATTATTTATTTATAACTTACAAAAATACCAAAACGTTTACTATGGTCAAATTGTCACTTTCTAAGATGCCTAAATTTTATTTAATTATTCATTGGTAAGGTTACTCTTATTTGGATGATGTATTATTCATAAGTTTCATACTACTATTCATAAGGGTAGGTTACTATTCATAGAGGTAGGTTACTATTCACCAAAAATTAAGTTTTTCTTATTGGACCGCAAAAATCATCTTGAACACAACTGTGTATGTCGGATTTTCAAAATTCCAAACACAGAAGTGACAAACTTATGTTTAAAGGTCACTTAGAACTTAGTAGTTTATTATGTTGTGTTTTCATGTGATTTTATGACATATTTTTAGGAAGGTAATTTCCATTTAAATACTTTGGGTCGTTACAAGGTATTTATGGTCGGTTGGGATAAAAGAGTTAGTAAAATTTGGGAATATATCGTATGGAAAACATTAGTGATTTTTGATGTCCACCAAGTGAGCATTATAAAATCTAAAATGGAATAAATACTTGAAGAATGGGTATTATTTTCTTCTCAAAAAAAGGAAGTGAATATGGCTGAATCATACGGATCACGTAACCCTCAGAAGGACATGTGATTGCATGACCTTAGAAAGGTCATGCAAATGGGTCATGTGTAGCGCATGATCTACTTATGATCATGAGGGGACCCTCTAAAAAACCCCCCTACTCTTGTAAATATTCCCAAGCAAGTGTTTAAAGTCCCATGGAGCCCCTAGAAACATTTATACCTTATCGCGCAAGAGAATATTTGCACACCACCTTTATCATGAAAAGGACCATGGACTTTTCCATTTGATTATGTGATGCCCCTTCAGATCTACAAAAAAATTGAGGGATTGTTCGTGACAATGCTCGTAAATCATCGTGAGACCCAGCATTGATTGTGAGATTCACCATAGACAGACGGAGGGATATTCCATGAAAATTCATGCATTTCATCATGAGACACAACATTTATCTTGTGAGGCATCATAGATAAACATATTTATTGTCCCCAATGATGTCTTCATGATGTTGCAAAATCCCCTCGACAAGCTGACATGATCTAATGTATGACCTTCAACAAGTCATCTTTGTCTCACAAAGGACCCCAAAAAAGTCATCTTTTATCATGAAAAATCCTTTCCACGGGCGTCCTAATCTCGAGAAGATTCCTAGACATGTCATACATAACTTTTAAAGGTTGTTTGACATGTCAAAATGGTTAGGAGAAATCCCTTTGATTAGATGAGGTCCAATAAACAAGGTGATGGTAGGAAATTATAGTGTTTGTTTAATATCATGTGATTCCTTGGAAAACCTATAGAAAGATCATGTGAAGCGCATGATACAAAAATCCCGCCATTGACCCCGAACCAAATTTTCAAGATATGCACTATGCAAGGTAGTTTATAACTGTGTAGGTGAGGCTTATAAATCCCCCCCCCCCCCAACATAAGAAAAATAACCAAATTCATATAGAGATGACATCAATAGAATAAGAGCACACTTCTTGGAGAATAAGGTTATGCGATCACAAGGTCCTCCACCAGATAAAACCTAGGGAGCGACCTAAGTAATCACACTACATGAGTATGTGCTTCCCATGATCACTCTATAGATCACATGAAAGAATTCTAGTGTTTCATCTAGATTACGGAAATAGGTTTCTGCATGTTGACTGGGTCACTTGAAACCTAAATAGACTATTTCTTGGAAAACCATGAGACACATATGCAATAAAGACTGAAAAAATGAGGAATACTTATGAAAATATAGACATACTAATCTTAATGTTCTTTGCATGACTAACCTAGATCATGAAATAGAACCAGGGAATATCTCCCAAGTCATGTGACACCCTTTGGACATATTTTCCAGATTATGTGAATTCCTCTAGACATATCAGCCAAGACTTGCAACATCCTCAGGACATGCCACCCGGGTCTTTTGTAATCTCTTCAACAAGTCACCCAGGTCTTGCAATGTCCATAAGAAAATTTATCCAGGTATCATGAATTCTTTCATACATTTCAAGAAAGTCATGTGGCAACACCAAGATATGTCTTTGTCGATCATGTGACATCCTTCTAGTCATGTCATCCAATTCATGTAATGGAACTTGGATATGTAGAAAAAGTCATGTAGAAGCACCAAGAAATGTATTTTTTGATCATGTGATAGCCTCCTGAACAATTCATCCAGTTCATGTAATAGAAATTGGATATGTCATCCAAGTCATGCAATTTCCTTTGGAAAAGTCATCTAGATCATGCGACATCCTCCAGACATGTCATCCTTGATCATCTTATGTTCTTTGGGAAAGTCAACTGGATCATGCTATTATCTTTGGACATGTCCATACCTCCTCATACATTTCTAAGAATCTTTAAACATGCCAAAAAGATAATCAGGTCATGTCAGGAAGACAATAAGGACATGTCAGGTAGACACTCTGGGTCATGATAACCCTTCATGGTGGATGTATTCGGGCATACCCCCAAATTGAAATATGAAAAATATAATTATTGATATAAATAAAATGATTAGGACACCTCCTTGAGGATTGGTATCAATGGGCATCTACCTCAGTGTAATTCCCTTTATATCTCATACACTCTAACCCTTTATATCCAATATCTCCCATGGGTTTATCATTCTTCCTCATCCATCAGTGGATCGAGGAGTCAATTGAACTAAAAAAACTCTGATTCTTACTATAACTAGGATATGTAGGATTTATTCCTAAGGCCCAAGATCTATATTAAACAACCCATCAGGGATTCCTCAGTGCACAAGTCCCAACACCATAGGCAATGATACTGATTACTTGTTATCCCTTGTTTGTCACACAAGCATGGATCATGTGGTCTTAGGGATTTGAAACGGTCATATCCTTAGCATCTTGAATTTCCCCATATATGGAAACCTCAGTGTGTAATCCCCACTCAGTGGAACAATATGAATACCCTATATAAGGGCATGCACCTTGGGGTAAGTCTCAATGGAACATCAAACTATGATGACTCTGATTCATGTCATTGGCAGGATACATAGGATTTATTTCTAACGATCAATCTCAATACCTGGTGCTTAAGTGCCATCATATATTTCCTCTACATGTGACATTAAAATTTATGTTTTCAATAAACTATGTGGGTTTTAATTCCTATTATAAATAGGATACATAGGACACCTCTTAGAGGTTTAATCCCATCTTCAAGATATTAATTGCCTCCCTAGATGGTAGAAAACTCTAGAGCACCTGGTTATATGTCCTCAAAATATAAGCATCTACCCATTTCTAATAAATAATAGGAATAGATGAAGAACCTCGAATACATAAATATGGACTTTTTAATTGTACCCCCTCTATAGATGAAAGGATTCAACCATTTATCATTTTGTTAGGGTAACCGGCTTTGTATCAGGATTATGAAGAGATTCACAAACATATATTAAATCTATAAGAGATTACATGAGTAGGAAAAAATTCCACCAAAAAGGGTGTGATTATCCCGACCTACCATTTTTTCAACTAATGTAAGCTCTTAAGCATCTTTGGTTCTGAAACCGCAAAGAATCACTTACTTTTGGAAAACAGGTTTGTACTCAGTTATGGATGTGGGAACCATTGGGAGTTTATATGAAAGTTAAAACAATGATAAAACTAATGTGAATCATTTTTCAATACATTCAACCCCCCAAAATCAATCCTCATGACTCAAATCCTTAAAAGGGAATAAACTTTAGGAACCATCCACATCTTTCTAAGAAACAAAAATGGTGAACCCGATGTGAATCTCTCAAATAAGAAAAATGATTGGTTGATCATTCATTGAGCCATTTTGTTTTGAATCACCTAAAAAACAAAGATGGTGAACCCAACATGAATCTATAAAATGAAAACAATGATTGGTTAACCAAATGTAATGGGGGTTCTCAGGAAATAATCACATCCTCACTATGAAAATTCCATGTAAGAAAAATAGATGAACCAGGAATAAAAAAGAAAAATTATGTTTCCTATTAATATCTAATTGATCATGTATCATACTTAAAATAATGAAATAATTAGGTGAAATTTTTAATTTTTGTATTTGTGATTATAGATACTTCTCTCACAAAAAACACTTCAACCTAAGATCATGTCTTCATTTAGCGACTATTTTGGAAAATTAGTTATGGTTGCAACCCATGTGGGTCGCAAGGCAACCTCACCCACTTGACACCTTCAGATTAAGGTGGAGAACGCAATAGTATGGTAATACCACCAACATGGTGAAATGCTAACCCTTGAGGCTACACACAAGGGTGTCTAAACATTGAAACTGGTGAGTCTTCATCATCCAACAAAAGATACAGTAAATCTAGTGGCGATCATTGTCATACCCAATCACTTTATAAGATTGTCCTCATCGCATGATAATTAACATCTTTCGTATCTGATGAAGGTGGATCAAGGAGTCAACTATGGCTCCCTTTATGGTTAGGAGTCACTGAGGAGGGATCCTATCAACCTCTGTCACTAGCAACATCTTGTGGGTGCCCCTCAATCGCCTGTTGAGCGAACCAACCAAAATATTTCTACCTCAGAAACTCATGCAAGTGCACTAAGAAAATCACATAGGGTGAAAAAAACCATGGATACATGGTAGTCAGCTCATATCCCCACTCTCGCTAATGAATTCCATCAGTATATTCTGGTGGTAACCAGTGAGCAGGCTCATATACATGCTCCCTCGAATCAAGCCTACAGGAATATTCCTACAATGGGCATGGGGGAGGTACATATCCCTACCCTACACATGAAGGCCATCAGCATATTTTTATGGAATAAGGAGTATAATAGTGGGATTATATCCCTGCTTCAATCAACGATATCTTCCAGTACATATCGAAGATAGAAAATGTGAAGGCATGCATTCCTGCACACACTTTGCTAAAGTGTCACTTCATTCTAGAAATAGATAAAGAACTCTGCCAGCATATTTTGGAAATAGTATAGATATAGGGAGAGGAACATATTCCTATCCCTATATACATGGCAGCACAACACTCTAATTTGTATGAAAAGGTGGCATATCCAAAGAAAGTGTACATTCTTGCTCTCGTCTTGGATGATTATCAACATATTTTGTTTATGGACAAGGCACCGAACTGGGATCATATTCTAATTCTAACCGGGGATCATCAAGTGAGATCAGTATATACTTCAAGATAGGATCATATTTCTATCAAAAAATATTGGTTGTGTATTCCAAAGGTACGGGACTAGAATCATATCCCTACTCCAACTAGGGATCACCAAGTGAAAGTGGAACATGCCTCAGAACAAGCTCATAATCCTATAAAAAAAGATCTACAACATACTCTAAAGGCATAAGATCATACTCATATTCCCACTCCAATTGGGGATCACTAGGTAAGGGTGGAACGTTCCTCAGGGTAGGCTCGTATTTTTGTTAGTGAATCTACTTGGCATATTCTAATAGCTTACAAAATCTAGGCTCATATCCCTACTTTTATTGATGAACGACTACACCAACATCCTTTATAGGCCATAAAGAAGTGGGATCATATCCATTCTCCCATTCTAGAGGTCTATTGGAATATTTTGATAGGGAATTCATATTAGAACCAGATTATATTCCCACATCATCCAAGGTTGATCATCATATTCTAGAAACCACCCACAAGTAGGCTCATATTCCTGCCAACAATACAGAATCCCACAGCCATACTTCAGTAGCACCTCAACAGCGGGCTCAAATTCCTACAACACCATATGGTTATCCATATGTTACAAAAGTTGTCATGGAGTAGGCTCATATCCCTACTCTACCCCAAAAGGAAGGTCGACATATTCCATCCACGATGTAGAAAGAGGCTCATATCCCTAACCTGCTCAATTCCAGTGTCCTTGAGGTTGTTCGATGCATATTGGAAACACCTTAAGGGTCAATATACTCTTTAACCAAAGAAGAAGAAGGTGATCATTACCATGATATTCCTTCTCATGGTAGTGTTTAGATGGATCGTAGGGACTCTACTCCTGACATCCATCATGGTCAACCTCCCCATGATGATATCTCCCTCAGCCAATGAAATCCTCCCCTTTTCTAGACACCTCTGTATAGATAGGCACTCAAAACATAAACACCTTCATATAGAGATGTTCTCAAAACACTAGGGTCAACTGTATATAGTTCCCCATCAACTAATACCAACCCTTAAACACAATTAGCTGGCAACCCAAAGAAGAGACCTTTGTGGTCTGACCAAGTAGAGGTGTGTAAGTATGATAAATATGAATTCAAAATTTATATAGAGAGAGAGTTATCTAGAAACAACCTCCCAAACATGTTCTAGTCCCTCACCACTTATGACTATGATATCCCAAACAATATAGAGAAGGAGTTCATTCCCTAGATACACCAAAATATAGGGTCAAATCATCGTTAGTTAATGGATGGACACCTCCCTTATCTAGGATATGAGTACCACCTTCATACCATAAACATACTCTATTGTAAGCTATACTTGGATGGTATCTCCAAGCCTTGAGACCTCAAACTAGAAAAGAGAGGCACAAATCTACAACACGCTTAATACTATTGTATCACAACTCTTCGAATCCTTATAATGTATCTGTATCCAAGGATGGGGAAAAGTACAGAGAATTACACTTCACCACACCCCTAGAATAGCAGAACTCCCCAGATACAGTGTCTTATAATTTAATAGCCTATTGTGAGATCAGGGGACCAGGTAATGAAAAAGCTAGTTGGTCACTAAAATGGAATTCCCTTTATTTAACAATTCTATGACATCATGAACAGAGGGAGAGAGCTACCAACAGATACTTAAACTGGGCCCCTCAAAACAATAGGAATGCATTTCAAAAAAAATATGATGTTGCATCCAACCTGACAACTTCCCATAGAAAATGACTTCCATCATGGGCTTTCATTACACCTAGCTCATACACGATCATAGTTTTGCCAAATCAAATAGGTCACAATAAGAGTTTCCATCACATCCATCTAAAAGTGAACCCAACCCACCAAGATGGGAGAATATTTACCACCACCTCCACCCCTTGGGTCATCAATCCCTAAGTGGATCCAGGACTTATGATAAATAGCTGAAAACCAACCCTAGCTCACAGGGATAGGGGAATTTATATCTCAATCACCATCACCAGTTTCATCACACCCTAAGGTGGCCATAGATAAATCATTGGTGGTACTAGATCAACCCCAACCTGCTAGGCTAGGGGAATTTATATCTCAATTCCCATCCCAGGAATCATCAACTCCTTGATTAGAATCATTAGATCCTCAACACCATGATAAAAAAATTCCAATGTAATCCACACATAGTCCCCAACCTATAGGGATAGGATCATTTTCATCATTACCATCACCGTAGAGGGAATCAGTCTTCTCCAGGTTTTGAGGTAACCATCGACAGTTGGCATCCCATCCATTCCTCCCACCGTAAGACAAACCTTTTCTATTTTGGGCCTATTCAGAAAACTCAACCAGAAACTCCCTTAAAGTCACCATTCAAAAAACAATATGGGAGGAGTGTATGGAAAAGGTAATCAAACATCATAGGTTGTGTAATCTGAAAAGGTCAATATGACCAGGGGTCAGAAAAAATTACCCAGATGTAAGCAGTAAAGAATTGCACTATTACGTTGAAAGTAATAGGACAACTACCATTTCTCGATACACCTCAGTAAATTTCATCACCATTAATACAATAGATGATGTGGATAAATATTAAAATATAGAGTAATGCAATACGGAAAATATACCCTGAGAAGAGGGTGATTCGGATGCACCAATCGAGGTTGTACACATGCAGAACTGGAGAAGAACCCTAAACTTGGAACAACAAAATATTGAGTTTCTACTTATATGGAGGAACACTTCCAAATATAAAGGTAAAGGTGTGGATATATCTCAATCACCACCCAAAAGAGCTGAAATTTCTTCTACGAGGGAATGAATGGAACAATATGAGAATGAGATTAAAAATATCAGACAACTCAGCGAGGAGCTATTTAGGGGAAACATTCCAACTGGGTATCTTCTTTAGGATGAGATAAATATCCCTCCTCCCAGATATTAGGAAAGAGTTGATCTTCCTGCAAGAGAAACATCTGAGCATCATTTTGGATCCAAATCTAGGAAACCATTTTATATAAATGAGGATGTCAAAGATGATTATGAATTCAGTAAATTATGATGATATCCTCTACCCTTCTAGGGTGATCAATCAGTCTTATGAAGGATCATAAATCAATAGGATATGAAAATGGTGCCACCTCATCAATCCCCACCTGCTCCTTGTAGATGGGAGGCTGACCGGATAATGGTACCACTAGAACTACTCAGCGTTATTGATTTTCTATCTTCTCGAATGGAATCTATGGAAGGGAGATGTGAACCTATTTATTCTAAGAAGAATCTATATCCTAAATTGGTGGATGACACTTTTACCCCACCCAATTTTAACAACCCAACTTTTTCAATCTTTGACAACATGGGGGATCCAGAATAGCTTCTCACACATTTTGTGTAATGATATGGCTTGATAATGGGCCCTCAATAGGAGTAGAAGGAAACTAAGTTGGGGTGTTTTGTATAGACTCTATTAGGGCTAGACTCCATTTGGTATAGTAACCTTCTAGCGGGATCTGTTGCTAGATGGGAAGGCCTTCATCACTAATTTCTTTATAAATTCATCTCTACACTGAGGAAATGACAATTTTTAAACTAAAAAACTATAAGAAATGTAAAAATGGGAGGTTTTATGACTTCATCACCATATGTAAGGGCTTAACTTATTCACTCAGCATCCCTATCTCATAGGATAAATTGTTGAAAATCTATGCTAAAAATATCCAGGATGATCTACAGACACCTTTGATCCTGATGAAGTGTCCAGGAATATTTCATGAGTTTGAAAAAATGAAACAACACCTAGAATATTTCATTCAGTGAACCTGGGATAAATCTCAACTCATGCCTTCAATTCATGGGAAAAGGCTTGGTAAGGAAGAAATTGCCACTTTTACCCTCAAACTAGTAGTAGTACCCATTCAAACACCTAAGGAAGCCCTAAATTATTTGGTGCCTCTCATTGAGTGGTAGAAATAGAAAAATCACCCTCGACCAGAAGATAAAATATATTAGGGTCACCTGGGATTCGAGGAATCGATGAATAAAGAATACTCCTTTGAAATGAGCAGGTCCCCTGTTATTTGTTTATAGCCATAGAAAATAACCTACTCAAGATTCCAAAACCCAGGAAGCTCGATGAGGTCAACCTCACTGATTGACCCAACTACTACACTTTCCATAGGATATTGGGTTACATAATCCAAGATTTCTCCATCTTCAAATATGTCCTCCAAATCATGGTTGATTCTAGGTAGGTGATACTGGAAAATTCCTCAGTATAGGTGACCTATGTAACTGTTACCTAATCAAATGAAAATGGTTATTGGAAGGAAGTTTCGGCCAAGCGTAGGAAAAATATTGATAAATAAATGACTAAAAAGATAGTTGACTAAGATCATTCTACCCTGAGATCATATATCCAAAATCTCATAATGATCCCATAACCTAGGGTGATAACATAAAAAACACCTCCCGGAGGTGGATGCAATTGTTGAACATAGGAAGAAATGGAAGAGGAAGAGTTATATTCAGCTCCTACATGGGCCCTAACACTTGAAGATTTCATTATTTTGACATCCATATAATGGGAAATGCCTCACCAAATGAAAACCTCATTGGACTAAGAGATCATATTTACTTTTGTTAACGTAATACACATAGAAAACCTATTCTATGATGATGAATATTCCTTTGAATATGAGTTCCCCATACCTGACTGGGGAGATAGAGGTTAAAGGTGCAGGATCTGAGGATACAGAGGATAGTGTGAGTGCGTTCGAACCCAATATCTCAATCACATCCCCACAAAGTACATGTATAAATCCAATACCCATAGGAAATAACTCCATCAATCCTAAAAAAATGTGGAGGTGTCCCAAATACCTCTAGTAGTTGTCCAAATGCGGCCATGTTACACGACCGACTGGTGGGGGTGCAACTGTATGATCAGTCTAGATAAAGGGGAAGGTTAGAACAACCTATGATACTGGAATTAGATACTTCTTTAACCTCATCCCAAACACCAGGATCATCCTCCATGAACACCCCATCTCCTGATCAACATAATAGAGAGTATCCCCACATCAGGAAGCACCAACCTTTATCACAAAAGTATGACATTCTGAAATATTTGGTGATTGTACCAACCAAAATCTCAATCTTGGATGATCTACATATTTAAAAATAAATCATAGAGGTATTTATCAAGTCCCTCTAGATCCCATAGAATTTCAAGATAGAAGTCTTTTATTTTAGGGTTATTGATTGGAGACTATACCATCAGAATACCATGACATCATCTCATTCACAGATTAGGATCAAAAAGAGATCATCTAGGGACACATCATATCCCTATATGTTTTAGTAAATCTTGATAATATCGACATCCAAATGGGTCTTATTAACAATGGTTCTATGATCAACCCCATCCTTGTTCTAATCCTTTAACATTTGAGATATAATGAGGGAGATTTATCTCCTAAAAATATAACCATTAAAGGGTATAATAAAAGCAAGAAAAGGCCTCTTGGGAAGATAAATCTCAAGGTTTGGTTTGGGGATCTCACATATAACACTGATTTTATGGTTATCTAACAATATGCAGCATATAATGTTCTTCTCGAAAGATCTTGGCTTCATAGCCACATAGTAGTACCTTCAACATTTTGAAAATTCTTGAAATACCCAATTGAAGGGAAATTCAGCATACTACATGGTGATATCACTCCCTTATATTATTTTGAAGCCACATTTATTGAAGTAGGTTTCTATAAAAGGGATTAAAAACAACCAATGGTGGTTGAAAATATAAAGGTTTCATCCCTAATGGATTGGGGATCACCCCTATGAATCCCTAAAGTATGCTTGAAAGTGATTATGTGCTACCCTTAAATATGATTGAGGAAGTAGACTTAATCCCATATGCATAATCTCCTTCTTTCCTCAGTGGCAGCATGAAATAAAACAATCAACTCCAAAATCTCTCTGCAATGACCCTACCATTTTAAGATGGAAACGCCTCTTCCCATGGCCTCTCTCACCCCAGCAGCGATAGAGACACCCCAAGATTATCCACCATGTATGAAAGTTACTCCATAGTCTCAGAGGTGGAAGAATAAGAGGATGACCTCAGCAATTTTCTTCCCATATTTGAGGAAGGCATCTCCATCATAGTCGATGAGCTTGGGCAGGTAAATTTGGGAATAGAAGAAGACTTGTGGCCAACATTGATTAGTTTTTTCATGTGTCGCAAGGAGAAAGATATTTACATTGCCTTTATAAGGTAACATCAATATGTGTTCTATTGTAATTATATAGAAATTCCCAGAATGAACCTCTATGTGGCTACACACCATCTCGTCTTACCCAATGACCATTAAGGTTTCAAGTAGGAAGCCAAGAGGATGCACCCCTCTTATGATACTAATGTAGAGTCGGAAGTTGAAAAATTAGTCAAATATTTTTTTTTGAGAAGCACAATACCCAATATGGCTCTCCAACATCATCCCTTTAAATAAAAAGAATTTAAATATTGGGGTCTAAATCGATTTTAGAGATCTTAATCGATACTGGTCGAAGGACAATTCCTCATTGTCAACCACAGAAATCATTATTGGTGAAACTATAGGCTTACAAGACATTTCCTTTATGTATGGGTATTTGGGGTATAATCAAATCATGATAGCCCTTGAATATGGGAAATCCACTACCTTTATAGCACCTCATAGGATGTTTTTCTACTAGTGGATTCCCTATGGGTTAAAGAATGTTGAAACTGCTTATCAATGAACCATGCATCATATTTTAAGCCCTTATTAGGATGAATAACATAATGTTATGTTGATGACATGGTTATTAAATCTTGATAGTGATGTGATCACTTCAATGATCTTCAAACAATCTTCAACAAGTTGTGGAAGCACTATTTGAAGATGAATCTACTAAAATACTATTTTGGGGTGGCATCAGAAAAATTCCTTAGATTTTTTGTATGCCACTGTGGCATTGAGGATGATCTAGAAAAGACTAGTATAATTTTAACAATGTCATGACCTTATAATCTCAAATAACTTAGGTGGATCTAAGGAAACCTCGCTTATATTCAGCATTTCATAGCTAACCTGGTAGTAAAGTCCCTCCCCTTCATGATTGTAGACCCCGGAAAACGTGTTCCTGAAATTTTCCAAATGCTTCCATACACGATCCAAGATCGTAGAAATTTTCTTAAGCTTCGATTTGGTAGGTCGCAGGGCCCGAACGGAGCTACGGAATAGGAGTTATGGACATTTGAAGTTGGGCTGGAAATCTGGTTCGTGAAGCCCATTCGCGAAGCCCATTCGCGAAGCCCCCGCCGTGATCGCGGAGCGCCGCCACGATGTAATGAAGCGAGAGGCTCCGCGAACCCGTTTGACATTCGCGATGCGCCGCGAATACCTCTCGCGAAGCACCGATGCGAAGCACCGATTCGAATCACCCGAGCATTGTGGTCTCGCGAAGCTCCGGAGGCGGTAACTCTCTGCGAATGCATTTGACGTTCGCGAGCCCGTCGCGAAGCTCCGGAGGAGGTACCTCTCCGCGAACAAATTTGACGTTCGCGAGCATGCCGCGAAGCACCTGAGGCGGTGCGGGAGTTTTGCTTCGCGGTGCCCCTTGCCTATAAATACCCAGCTCACCCCCCTTCTCCAGGGGGACGGCCACGGCCACTTCGCCCCTTGGGCGGCCGAGTGGAGCTCCGCATTGCGGCTCCGCGAAGCCATGCTCCGCGAGAAGCTTACTTCGCGTTGCTACTCCGCAAGCCGAGGCTCCGTGAGTCCATGCTCCGTGAGCCTATGCTCCGTGATGCTGCTCTGCAAGACCATCCTCCGTGAGTCCATGCTCCACGAGCCAATGCTCCGTGATGCTGCTCCGCGAGACCAAGCTCCGCGAGACACCTTTGCTCCGCGAGACCAAGCTCCGCGAGACCCCTTTGCTCCGCGATACGCCTTTCCTCCGTGAGATACCATAGCTCAGCGAAGCTACTTCGCGAAGACCTATCCTCCGCGAGGATCCCACCTTCGCGATCGTCGGTCCGTACCGTGGGGGCTGCGCCCCCGCACCCCCACTCGGGGGTCAGTGCCGGGTTGTGGTCCCGGCCCTCCGGGCTGGTCCCTTCGCTACCGTCACAGAACCCCATGAAAAATGGGGAGTCGCACCGCGAACTTTTCGGGCCAGGACGTCGGAATCTTCCATTGCGCTCCCACCTTCCACCTATGGAATACCATGATTAGATCCACTCCTCCACACACCATGAAACACCTTGAGTTGATGTATTCCTCTTGGTTTGTTTCCTATGTCGTGAGTTGAGGTTCTCATCATCAATTCCCCAAGTACCTTGAGTCGAACCATTCCTCAGGAAACTCCTCCAAACCCAATCACTTGGCTCCTATGCCAGGTTGAACCAGAAAGGGCCGCCCTTGCGTAAGTCCCAACACCAACCATTCCTAGGAACTTTCTGCCTAACAGTCCTTTCTACATGACTCTAAACTGTAGTAGTACTTATGTTCCAAACATAGGATGCCTCTTTCCCTATACGAGAGATTCCTTATGCTCCAAGCATGAGATGCTAATAGTCCTATCTACATGACTATAAACTGTAGTACACCCTATCTAACAAATGATAGGATGCCTCTTGCCCTATACGAGAGATGCCTTATGCTCCGAGCATGAGATGCTAACAGTCCTACCTACAAGACTATAAACTGTAGTATTATCCCTATGTTCCAAACATAGGATGCCTCTTGTTCCAAATAGGAGATGCCTTATGCTCCAAGCGTAAGATGCTTAATGCCATGACTACAGTGGCATGATTCCAACGCCCCTTGGCATTATCCCTCTTGTGCACCAGTGCATAGGTAAATGCCTCAACCCACCAGTGAGTTGGGATACCCTCATGGACATACATGAGGAAGACATCCAGGCAGCTCCTTTCATAAGCCCCATTCACCATTGCCGCTCCATAGCAGCACCCGGGAAGCTCCTTGCATAAGCCCCATTCACCATTGCCGCTCCATAGCAACATCCGGGAAGCTTCCCTGTGTAAGCCCCATCCACCAGTGCCGCTCCTTAGTGGCACCCGGGCAGCATCCTTGTGTAAGCCCCATCCACCAGTGTCGCTCCTTAGCGGCACCCGGGCAGCTTCCTAGCGTAAGCCCCATCCACCAGTGTCGCTCCTTAGCGGCACCTGGGCAGCATCCTTGCGTAAGCCCCATTCACCATTGCCGCTCCATAGCGGCACCCGGGCAGCTTCCTAGCGTAAGCCCCATTCACCATTTCTGCTCCTTAGCGGCACACGGGCAGCTTCCTTGCGTAAGCCCCATTCACCATTGCCACTCCATTTCAGCGGTAAGCCGTTGATATCCCTTTGCAGCGGTAAGCCGTTGACAACCCTATGCAGCGGTAATCCGTTGACATCATTTTCCAGCAGTAAGCTGTTGTGACCCAATCCAGCGGTAAGCCGTTGCAACCCCATTCAGCGGCAAGCCGTTGACATCCTCATACAGCGGTAAGCCGTTGTGATCCTATCCAGCGGTAAGCCGTTACGACCTTATTCAGCGGTAAGACGTTGACATCCTTATCCAGCGGTAAGCCGTTGTGATCCTTATCCAGCGGTAAGCCGTTATGACCCAATCCAGCGGTAAGCTGTTGAAACCCCCAATCGGTGGTAAGCCATCATCAGAAGAACTATGTGGTCTTTGATCCATGTCAAGGCATGGTACGTAGGAAGCCTCTTCAAGGCTCAAGCCCAAAATCATCGTCATTATTCACTCTGGGCCTCTATCCTGGAGTAAGTCCCAGCACCATGGGCTGCCTAACGCGTAAGCCCCTCTTCGCTTCTCACGGATGCATCCTTCGCGACGTGATCATCAGGTCCTTGCAACCTCTTGTTTCTCACACCGAGCATGAATCACGTGGGCTTAGAGTGAGCACCGACCCTGACCCACATCCACAGCGAACTACGAGGACTTTGATCCATGTCAATGCATGGTACGTAGGAAGCCTCCATGAGGTTCAAGCCACATTACTCGGTCGTTCATTCACGTCGAGTTTCACCCTCGTCCAGCATGACGTTAAACTGCACGCCCCATCCTGCATGACGTTAAACTGCATACCCTCGTCCAGCATGACGTTAAACTGTATTCCCTCATCCAGCATGACATTAAACTGTATGCCCCTTGTCCCGCATGACATTAAACTACACACCCATTTGAACTATGAGGTCTTTGATCTATTTCAAGGCGTGGTACGTAGGAAGCCTCCACGAGGTTCAATCCCACTCATCATCCAACTCACGTCGAGTTCTACATGCGTCCAGCACGACGTTAAACTGCAATTCCAGTCCGACGGCAAGCCGTTGTGACCAACCTGAACTACGAGGACTTTGATCCATGTCAAGTTGTGGTACGTAGGAAGCCTCTACGAGGTTCAAACCCACCATCCGGTCGTTCCAACCTCATTCACGTCGGTTCACCCCCGTCCCTCATGACGTTAAACTGTATTCCACAATTTGAACTACGGGGACTTTGATCCATGTCAAGGCATGGTACGTAGGAATCCTCCCAGAGGTTCAAGCCCATCTCCCATCGGACCAAGGTCCCTCATTTACGTCGATTCGCCGACACCCACTGCCCGTCGTTTATTCACGTCAAGGCTCACTACTGTCCCGCATGACGTTAAACTGTATTCCATCAATCCTTTGAACTACGAGGACTTTGATCCATGTCAAGGCATGGTACGTAGGAAACCTTCCCAAGGTTCAAGCCCACCACTAGTGGACCCACGGGTCTACCTTCACGTCGGTTCACCGATGAAACCCTTTGCACTACGAGGTCTTTGATCCATGTCAAGGCGTGGTACGTAGGAAGCATCCCCAAGGTTCAAGCTCATCTCTCATCGGACCAAGGTCCACCTTCACGTCAGTATGCTGACGATGCCCATCGGACCAAGGTCCACCTTCACATCGGTATGCTGACGATGCCCATCAGACCAAGGTCCACCTTCACGTCGGTTCGCTGATGATGCCCATCGGACCAAGGTCCACCTTCACGTCGGTATGCTGATGATGCCCATCGGACCAAGGTCCACCTTCACGTCGGTTCGCTAACGATGCCCATCGGACCAAGGTCCACCTTCATGTCGGTTCGCTGACGATGCCCATCGGACCAAGGTCCATCTTCACGTCGGTTCGTTGATGCATCGGACCAAGGTCCACCTTTACGTTGGTTTGATGACGACATCGATCAGGCCAATGTCCACCTTCACGTCGGTTCACCGGCACCATCCCGAACTACGCGGACTTTGATTCCCTGCCACGGGGATACGTAGGAAGCCTCTTCAAGGCTCAAGTCCAACTTCACTGTCGCCCCTGCGATGGTCCCATTTCATTCCCCCTCGACTTCATTCATCCATCCATCACCCATACTGATTCTCACCCAGGCTGCCACATCCCAGTGGGATCATGCCATCCACCTCCTCGCTGCTCCTAAAAGCGCATGGGCCGCTTTCCACGTGTAAGCCCCATCATATCTCCGGGTCGTTGTCCTCTGTGTACACCCCGATTCATAACCCTTTCGAAATACGTGGGTTTTGATCCCTGTCCTCTACACAGGGTACGTAGGAAACCTCCAAGAGGTTCAATCCCAACCAATGGTAATCCATGGTGTCCCCCATCCCGGGGCGCACTTCCCCTGATCCGCCCTCAGTGGTGTTCAGATCAGCCATTACGGTGTGACATATCCCCTCTAGGGAGTGCACCACCTCAGATCCGTCCCCATTGGGCATTCTGATCCATCCATCTTCCAGGTGTTTTCCCTTTGGGATATACCAATCTTATCTGTCTCTATGGGACGTTCTGACCACCCTCATTCCATCTCCGCAAGACGTTAAACTCACGGCATACCTCGTGATAAACATGAGATGCCTGAGGAAAACCTCGGATGACATGCCTTTGGCGTAACCGCCTTCGCAAGACGTTAATCTTGCAACATACCCTGTGATAAACACGGGAAGCTGAGTAAAACCTCAGATATATTCCTCGGGTTCTGCACCCTTAAGATGCCCTCTTATGAGGAAGAATACAGGTTCCCCTATGTCCACGCACCCATAGATTCCCCGACATTCCTGATTTTTCCGTCTACTCCGACCTAAGGTCGCTACCATGTCAAGACCCCATGGAATGTCTTGACGGAAGTAGTGTAATTAATCGTCATCCATGACGATATGGCACCGGGAATGAGATTCATGAACAACGTATTAAATCTATGAGGGAGACCCGGACTAGGTGACGAGTTCCGAGGAGGAATCCACGAAAGGAAGAACCGACATCCCATCATCTCGTTTCGATCAAGGAGCAGATGTACCTGAACAAGGAACGAATGTCGCCCGCCTTTGGAAAGTGGGAATGCGGGGCAATAGCAGTGCGTCCTCCACAGACGGATGCGCACGCCCCGGCGAAAGCGTCGGAAACAATGATGTTAATGAATAAGTGAGTTTCCTAATGATGGGATGAGGAGTGCCAAGAATCCTTCGATAGTATCAATCAATACTTGATGCGCCCACCGGTCTTGATGCTATTGGTGGAAGTAAATCCACCATATTATATGTGTCCTACATGGAATGATCAATTTTTTATCTACTCGCACAAAAAAATGATAGAGGGAGTAAAAATAGTCTCTAATACCTCAATCAAATTATTCTAGGTGTTGAGACTCAGTATTTTTATGTCGATAAGAACTGACTCACACTAATATATGTAGTACAAAATCTAAGGCATTACTTGTAGCACCACAAGCTCCACTTGGTCTCTCATGTTAAACCGCTCGAGTGCATCCTTGTCCGCCCTATTTTGACCAGTTGTTTTTTCAAATGGGTAGTTATTTTACAGTAGTACGACATCCAGTTCATGTCAAATAAGTTAATGAAAGGGCAGGCCCTAAATAATTTTCTCATGGCACATCCTGCTCCATAAAGTACACCAGTGGAATCTAAACTTCCATATGATGAGGTTTTCTATGACTATGAAACTCCCAAAACATGGGATATGTATTTTGATAGTACCAACCAAATTCTTCTTTTCAATATATTGGAAAATTTGAAGCTCAATCGGGTTGAACTAGGGATTGTATTTTTTTTATCCAGATAAAGTAACTTTTCCTTACTCATTCTCATTATTTGAAGGCTACACTAATAATGAGGATAAACACCAATAACTTATTACTATATTAGAACTGTACCTACAGTTATAGATTTCTTACCTAAACATTAAAGGAGATTCATAGCTAGTGATAAAACAAGTCGATGGATAATATGCCATCAAGAATAAGGAATTGAATCTTCTCACTGGGTATGTTATAGGATTGATGGAAGAGTTAACTTTTGAACCCATGTTCCATCATGACCCCCTGATCACATAATTTTTATTCTAGCACACTATTTAATTTATCAACCAACATGGCCGACCCTGATCAGGATGAGGTGGTATTCCACATCATGCATCGAAGGATGGTCCCATTGATCATCATCTACAATATAGAGGGAATCAATTAGATCAACACTTCCCCAGAGTGTGATGAAAGATAAAACACATTTTTATTGAAAATATTATTAATAATAAATGATATAATTTCCTCATATTGTGGTAAATATGTTCATTTATGGAATATTTGGGATTAGATCATTCATTTTCAAATTTGATGAAAATTCAAGTTTTACCATTTTAAAATTCACTGTAGTATTTCGGAAATAAATATTTTAATTTGACTTATTTGACATTAAAATTTTGTAAAACTATTAATAACTTAATGGGATAAAACTTTATTCAGGATAATGGAGCTAAATCATGCATTTGGTTGGAGTAAATGGGACATTAAGTTAACAGTGGGATGGACATAGCAGATTGGAAATCACTTCATTATTTGAACCATAAATTCTTCATTTGTGCTTGTATTGGGCCCAAATTTGGAGAGAATCTCGAGGAACCACTTTAGAATAAATAATCCTTCTATAAGGACAGATAGTTCAAACATTGTGGTGGTCAAAAAGTTATTTCAATTTGTATTAATTTACTTAGAATAATTTCCCCATTCACACTTGAAACCTCTTAAAACCTAGTTTACCCTCCACTCTATAAATTGGTGTTTTTATCATTTGGATGGGTTAGGATGTGAATTATGAGATTAAAGTAATATTGGAATTGGTTTAAATCCATTTATCTAATAATTTCAAGAGGGATATCTCTTGAATCTAGGATCCCTTCATCGAAGCCTTCTTCTTCTTCTTCTTCACTTGTTAATGTTTTTGTTCTATCAATAAATTTCTTAGTTCCTATTTTATTTATTCTATTTTATTATATTTTTTTCAATTATATTATTCTTTAATATTCCTATTTAGGATGTAAATAAATAGTAGAAACGATATTGGGTTATACCCTTTCTAAATCTTTGCGAATGTAATTCGTTTCTATGATGACTACACCGCCCAAGGAAGAGTAGTATTCTTAGTAATTGATCAACCTATTACCTTCTTCATTTATTTATTTCAAATAAATGAGATAATTTAATTCACATAATATGATACATTAATTGAGTTTTAAAATTAGAATAAACTAATAAATAAATTGAATAATTGACACAAAAACACGCGAGGTCGAGATTTGTGTGAATTGTGAGAGTGCAAATTCAATCGATAAAACCAAACCACATGGGATAAATTTTTAGAGTTCAAAAATAATCCCTAAAATAAATTAATACTTATTTATATAATGTATTTATTTCATAATTTAAAACTTTTTATAAACTATCCTTATAATGACAATCAGAGCAGGGTGTTGTGATTTCATGTTCTGAAGCTAGCCTAGGGTTTAACTATTTTTATCTTTGTGGTAAAGTTAATTATCGTAGGGTAAAAAGATTAACAAATTAGGGGATCATAATTAAGTGGATGTTAATTTAAATTATAATGATTAATAAGTAAGTGAATAGGTAGATTTAGGCCAATTACACCGTTTAAAATATTTTCTAAAAAAATATCTTCTCATGGTGTCTTATTAATCGAATTTCATTTCAAAAATAAAAACAAAAAAATACAATCTTCTTCTAGCATACTTCTTCTTATTCTTTTGTAAACATAAAAAAACCACCCATCCTTCAAATTTGTTTAGTTTTTTTTTTCAAAATACCTTTAATTTTTTGTTTTAAATTACTTCCTCCTTTGAGATACGACCTTGATCATCCACTCTGTTGCACCTAAATAACCCGAAATTAAACATCATTTGAGGGAACCCACGAAAGCGTCTTTAAAATTGGAATCATTTACAGGGAGGAAAGTAATTTTTTTTCAACCAATTATAGTTATTTATTTTATTTTATTTTTTATTTTAATCTTTTCTTATCCCCTTTCTTTTTTCTTTCCCCTTTCTCATGTTTTCATTTTTTTCCTCTTCTTTTCTTTTTATCAGACCATCAACTCAAACTTATTATATTTTTATTATGGTTAAATTTTTCTCATTTAATTTTTATTTGATTTATTACATGAATTAATTCTGAAAATTTATAAGATCTTAACCTTGAGATTGAGCATAGCCTTAGGGATCGAATCAGACAATCTTAGTCTATGGGAAGTATCAACATTCAACCAATTGGAGAATTCCACCATTATGAGAACATTGAAATTGGAGACACTTATAATTAAAACATACAACAAGAACCAATAGATGTAAACAATAATAATGAAATTAATAGAACCATTTTAGAAATTTCTTCAGCTGACATTAACTATAAACCAAATTGTATTGCATACCCAAATCTCAAATTATACTTTGAACTCAAATCTGGCTTAATTCACCTTCTTCCAAAATTTCACAGATTATTAGTTAAGGATTCAAACAAACATTTGAAATAATTTAATGTGGTTTTATAAATTCTAAAACCAATAAATGTCTTTAAATATCAAATAAAACTAATAAAATTCTCATTCTCACTTTATGGAACTGTAAAAGACTGGATGTATTATTTACAACCTAAAGACGTAACATGTTGGAATGATTTGAAACGTATTTTCTTGTATAAATTTTTCCATCATCAAGGACCACTTCCATTCATAAAAAGATCTTGGGGATCAAGAAAGCATAAGTGGAGTCAATGTATGAGTATTGTAAGTGATTCAAGAAGTTGTGCGCAAGCTATCCACATCACCAAATCAGTGAGAAACTTCTCATCCAGCACTTCTATGAAGGCCTCACACATATGGAGAGAATCATGATGGATGTTTCATCTGGATGGTAATTGGTCAATAAAACACCAATATATTCACGTGAATTTATTGAAAATATGGCACAAAAGTCCCAACAATTTGGAGATCAAGGTACACCACATGTTAGAGGAGTACATCAAGTACTTCTTATATTGAAAATAATTTGATTGATATCAAGTTGAAATAATTGACCACTATGGTGAGGTAGATTGATTTTCCTCAAAATAAATTTCAACCCACTCCTACAATGCCTTGTGGAATTTTCACTGAAATAGACCACCCAACTGATTGTTTCCCCAAACTACAAGAGACAGAGGATTACATAGCAGTATTCCCTGGGTGACCATATCAGCAGCAACAACAGCCACATCCTCAAAATAAGTATGATTCCTTTGCACCAACATACAACCAAGGGTGGAAGGATCAATCATACATGAGGTATGGCTCTGGAAAACAATAAATCCCCCCCTTCAACAAAATTTATAGTAGCCTCCGCCATACCAATAGGGTTTCCAACAACCCCAAAGGAGTTTTGAATTACAAGAATCAACAATTCAAAAACAAGGGTATTATAAAATAAAGTTAGATTCTAATACTGATGATATTTTGAAACAAATTGTTCTGAATCAACAAAATGAGCTGAAGATTCAAGGTTCTGAGTTGAGGGAGTTGAAGACACAAATGATCTAGATTGCCACCTCCCTTTATGAACTGGTAAGTAAGAACTCTAAAAATCTTTCTTCCCAGCCTACTCCAAATCCCAAGTGGAATTATATTACCATCACATTTAGAATTGGGAAGTAAACTACTAATACATTTGAACCTATTATTCCATTGAGATTCACCTCAAATCTAGAGATTCCCCCATTCAAGAACAATTAATGAGTAACCCAGGGAGACAGAGAAAGGTAAGAAAAAAATGATAATGTTCCCCATAAACCACTTTATTTTCTAAAAAGACTTGTATAAACCAAGAATATAGTTAAAGAGGTGATGAAAAAAGAGATTTTGGAAACATTAAAGTGCATTGAGATTGACATCCCTCTACTTGAATCCATTAAACAAATACCAAGGTATGAAAAAATTATTAAAATAAATTTTTACCAATCGAAGAGGGGTTAAGGGAAATGATTGGATCAATCTTGTAAGGAATGTGTTAACACTGATTACACCAAATCAAGAAATACCAAAAAAGTTCAAGGATCTAGGGACATTCACCATCCCATTAACCATAGGAGAGTTGAACTTTTTTGATGCTTTATGTGATTTAGGTGCTTCAGTAAATTTGATTCCCCACTCTTCATTCTCTTCTTTATAGGGTGGTGAGTTTAAACCGAGGATATTAGAAGTGTAGTTGGCAAATAGAGTTGTGACATATCTAGTGGGAGTACTTGAGGATATAGTTGTTCGAGTAAGAGACATGATCTATCTAGTATATTTCTATGTTCTTAACATGGAGGATGATCAGGTAATTTCTCATGCCCCCATTATATTAGGTAGTCCCTTCCTCAAAAATAAAAAAACTATCATAAATGTCCATGAGGGTACACTATCCATGGATTTTGGAGATGAATTTGGGATATTTAATGTTATGGGATCTATAAAGTACCACTCAGAGGACCATTCTTCTTTTTTTATCTCCCATTTTGAAGCACCAAATAAAAACCCCATAGAATTTGATTGTACTATGCTTAGGGAGATTATGATTATTGGTTCTAGTTTGATGTCTAAGATCACTTACACACTTATTTATAATGAACAAAACTCTCTTAAATTTGATTTTGAAATGGATTAATATTCTAATTTTGATCATTCTCACTCTAATTATGACATGGCTATTGAGTATGATGATGTATTTGATGCATTATTCTCTGATTTTGATGATGTTTATTCTGGTATTGATGCTCATTGTGTGCATATTTCAATTCCTTAAATGTATCCATCCATACATCACCCCCTACATTGGAAATCAAGACATTGACACCAAATCTCAAATACCCATACTTTTTAAGTGGTGAGAAATTACCTATTATCATTGCTAACAATATCCCTTTTGAACCTAAAGAAAAACTTTTTAATATTTTGAGGGAGAACATCAGGGTAATTGGGTGGACCTTGGCTAAAATATCAGGTATTATCCCCTCCATTTTCTTATATAGGATTATTTTTTAGGATGGGGATAAACTAGTTATGAAGCCACAAAGGAGACTAAATCCAACTCCTCTGGAAGTTGTTAAAAAAGAAGTTGAAAATTTGATCGAGGTGGGTATAATTTATCCCATTTCATATTCCCAGTGGGTAAGTCCTATTCAAGTTGTGCCTAAGAAAAGTGGTGTTACTGTTGTTAAAAATGAGAGAGAGTAGTTAGTTCTAATGAGGGTGAAGAACAGTTGGTGTGTGTGTATTTATTATAGGAAACTAAATTAGTCCACTCAGAAGGACCATTTCCCCATACCATTTATTGATCAAATGCTTGAAATACTAGCTAGGAAAAAAACTATTGTTTCTTGGATGGATTTTCTAGATATTTTCAGGTTTTCATAGATCTGTAGGATCAGAAGAAGACAATATTCACTTGTCTTTTTGGTACATTTTCCTACCGAAGGATGCCATTTGGACTTTGCAATACCCCAGGTACCTTCCAGAGATGCATGGAGAGTATTTTTTATGATCTTATTGAGAGATGTATGGAGGTATTTATAGATGATTTTATAGTATATGGATCCTAATTTGATGAATATCTATTTAGTTTTGGAAAGGTGTTGAATCACTATATTGATAAGAATTTGGTCTTGAACTTTGAAAGGTGTCATTTCACAGCAGAGCATGGGATTTTCTTAGGGAATGTAGTGTAAAAACATGGGAGAGAGGTTGATAGATCTAAGGTAGATATTATTTCATCCATACCTTATCCTTAATGTGTGTGTGATGTTAGATATTTCCTAGGGAATGCAGGATTTTAACAACACTTCATCAAAGATTTCAGTAAGATTTTTCTTCCTATATCGTGATTACTTAAAAAAGAATCTGATTTTTTGTTTGATGGTTCTTGTAGTACTTCATTTTATGAGCTAAATAAGTGTTTTAACACTCCAATGATCATAGAACCCCCATGGTGGGACCTTCCATTTGAGATTATGTGTGATACATCCAACTTCTCGGTTGGAGTTGTCTTATCTCAGAGGGTGGAAGGGTGGTCCCGTGTGATTGTCTATGCATCAAGGACATTGGATTCATCCCAATAAAACTACACAACCATAGAAAATGATTTTATTTCCATTATATTTTCTTTAGATAAATTCTGTTCATATTTATTTGGCTCTAAATTAGTTTTTTTTTCAAACCATGTAGCTCTAAGGTATCTCTTGAAGAATCCAAATGAAAATACTAGACTTATCTTATGGATGATCCTTATTAAAGAATTTTATATTGAGATAAATTACAATAAGGTTTTAGAAAACTTAGTGGTGGACCACATTAGTCTTACCCACATACTAGAGGCTGACACTATATACCAAGTACCACTTCGGGACACTTTTCCCAATGATCCTCTTTATGAACTCTCAGGTACACATCCTTGGTATGCTGATTTAGTTAACTACCTTGTTGCCTTTAAAATTCCTAAAAATGTAAAGAAACATCAAGTTAAAAAATTAAAGAGTGAGTTTAGATTTTATGTGTGGGACGATCCCTACCTATGGTGCATGTGTACTGATCAAGTCATTATGAGGTATGTTCCTAATCATGAGTTTGATTATGTTCTGTAATTATGCCATACACTTTCATGTGGATGACACTTTGGACCCCAACAGATAGCTAGGAAAGTTTTAGACTCTAGATTATATTTTTCTATCTTATTCCATGATGCTCAACTATTTTGTAAGTCGTGCTCACATTTCCAACAAATGGGAAACATTTCTAGGAGACATGAGATACCCCAACAACACATATTATTCTATAATATTTTTGATGTTTTGGGAATTTATATTATGGGTCCTTTTCCAAGTTCATTTGGTTTCTTGTACATTTTGTTCATTGTTGATTATGTGAGAAAATGGGTTGAGGCTAAGGCCACCAGGGCTGATGACTCTCATGTTATAGTGGACTTTGTCAAGACACATATTTTTTGTAGGTTTGGAGTACCAAATTTCATCATCAGTGAACAAGGGACACACTTTTTTAAACTAAATTTGGATTCCCTCCTTCGGAAGTATTGGGTGACACACAAAACATCAACACTATACCACCCCCAAACAAATGTCTAGGCTGAGGTTTCAAATCGAGAGTTGAAACAAATTTTGGAGAAAACTGTGTAGCCAAATAGGAAAGATTGGACCAAGTGCTTGGATGACGCACTATGGGATTATAGGAAGGCATACAAGACCCCCATCGGTATGTCCCCATTTCATATATTTTTTTGGGAAATCTTGTCATCTCCCTATGGAAGTTGATCATCGGGCTTATTGAGCTATAAAGAGATGCAACATGGATTTGGCCCAAGATGGAATTAAAAGGAATCTTCAAATTCAAGAGCTTGAGGAGATTAAATTGTCATAGTATGAGAACTAAAGGATCTACAAGGAAAGATAAAAGGAATCTCATGACATAATGATCCAAAAATTGGAGTTTCGTGTTGTAGAGAAATTCCTTCTCTATAGTTCAAGATTGAAGCTAGTTCCTGGTAAGGTGCGTTCCAGATGGTAAGGCCCATATGTTGTGTCTAATTTTTTTCCTTATAGGGTAGTGGAGATCACATAAGAGGACACGGGAAGGAACTTTACAGTTAATGGGAAATGTTTGAATAAATACATTGAGGTACTTTCTACCAATGCAGTTGATTTCATCACACTACATGACCCCATCATCACTTGAGAATGTCAGGTTATTACTAACCCTTTCACTTTTATATTATTTTTTCTATTCAAAATTCTACATTTCATGTGAAAATACCATATCATTGGTTCACATTGAGAACAATTTAATATTTTAAGTGTGGGGGAGGGGACAAAATTTTAAGGTAGATATTTAGGATTTTCATTTGTGTGTTTTTTGTGTGTTTTATGTTCTTTTTTTTTGTTAAAATTTAAAAAAAAGAAAAAAATAAATAAAAAAACATATCATGTAACATTCTAATTTACATGTGAAACATATGGAAAATGCATGTTTTCAAAATTCATTAGCGGCATGATAATAATGAGAAAGATTTCATTTTTAAGGGTTGATTTTTATAAAAAATGGAATTCATTAATGATATGATTGGTAGTTTAATTATAAAAAATTTTAGAATTTGACACCATTCTTTGTGATATTTTTTCATGGTAAATTATTTCATTGATTTATCCACACAAATTTTCACACAACCATGACTTTTGAAATTGTTCCTACTCAATTGAAGGTATATCCAAGTTAGGTAAAAAATCATCTTATATCAATGGTTGGTTCATACGTTCATTTCTCTTTCGATCAATTTCATTGTTGTACTGAATTAACCTATGTGTGTGTAACTAATATCTGATATTTTTACACCCTAAAAAACCAAAAAAAATAAAAAATAAAATAAAATAAATATTAATGAGGGGAGTGATGAAATGTAAAATGCGTGAGGATATCTAGGTCGGGAGCTTAAGGTTTTACTTTCAGGAATGCTTAAGTGAGTGGGTCTTGAAATTTTATTTCAAAGGAATTTATAATAGGTTCATTTAATTAAAATGGGTAAGAATATTTGTTTTACTTGACTTGAACGTACTAAATAAAGGGTGGAGATATGAGCATGAAATGGTTGGCACACACACACATGGGGAATTAATGGCGTGGTGGACCCATAACTTGTTTCACTATGATTAGTGTCATTAATCTCACTATATTTTATTCTGATATAATTTATGACTCATTTACATTCAAATTTATTGATATTGAATCTTGATGGGATTATTACTTTGCCTATGTTTCCACTATGGATTTAGAAATATGAACATGCATATCTTGTTCATAATTTTTTCTGGATTACATGATACGAGGTTTTTCCCAGGAGTGAAAAAGGGTAAGTATGGGGGAGTTTATAGAACACATTTTTATTGAATATTATATTGATAATAAATGATATAATTTCCTCACATTGTGGTAAATATGTTCATTTATGGAATATTTGTGATTAGATAATTCATTTGAAAATTTGATGAAAATACAAGTTTTACCGTTTTAAAATTAATTATATTATTTATAACATAAATATTTTAATTTGAGTTATTTTAACTTAAAATTTTGTAAAAATTTTCTTCACTTAATGGTCTAAAACTTTTATTCAGGAAAATTGAGCTAAATCGTGCATTTGGTTGGAGTAAATGGGCCATTAAGTCAAAGGTGGGTTGGACATGTCAGATTGGAAATCACTTCAATATTTGGGCCATAACTTATTCATCCATGCTTTTATTGGGACCAAATTTTGAGATACTCTCTAGGAACCATTTTTGAACAAATCATACTCCTTTAATAACAGTTGGTTCATGAATTTTGGTGGTCAAAAAGGAAGTTCAAGTTGGATTAATTTATTTTTCCGAATTTCCCCATTTACACATGAAACATCTTATAACCTAGCCTCCCCTCCACTCTATAAATTAGTTTTTTTCTTATTTAGAGGGGTTTATACGTGTATTATGATATTTAAGGAAGATGAGAATTTTTTTCACTCCATTTCTCCAGGAATTTCAAGAGGGAGAGCTCTTGAAGCTAGGATCCCTTCATCGAAGCCTTCTTCTTCTTCTTCACTTGTTAATGTTTTTGTTCTAGTAATAAATTTCTTAGTTACTCTTTTATTTCTTCTATTTTATTCTATTATATTAAATTATATTCTTCTTTGATATTCCTATTTGGGCTAGAAATCAAGAGTAGAAATGAGATTGGGTTATACCCTTTCTAAATCTTTTCGAATACAATTCATTTCTACAATGACTACACCGCTTATGGAAGAGTAGTTTTCTTAATAATCGATTGACCTATTACCTTATTTATTTATTAATTTTGAATAAATGATCTGATATAATTCACATAATATGATCCATGAATTGAGTTTTAAAATTATAAGAAACTAATCAAGCAATTTAACAATTGACATAAAAACACGCGAGGTTGAGATTTGTGTAAATTGAGAACGTGCAAACTTAATCGGTAAAACCAAACCACACAGAAGTCCATATTTGTTGGTGTATAGAACTAGGGTATTATTTCCCATAGAAGTATAGTTTCCCTCAATTTGAATAGATATTTTTGGGAAGAACTCATATGAAGATAAATTTCAAAAGCAGATAGATGATTTGGAACAGCTTGATGAGAAGAGGTTGTGTACACTATAGAACCTTGAAGTCCATCAGAATCAGATCGCATGAGCTTTCAATAAAAAGGTTCTCACATGGTCATTCCTTAAAGTAGAATTAGTATTAGCCTTGAGAACCATAATGATGTCAGGAAAGAAACCTTCAAATATGGAACCCAAATGGGAAGGTCCTTATACCATACTTAAGGTCTATCACAATAGAGCTTACTCGCTGGACACAATGGATGAGGAACACATCATGCCCCCCAACAGTGTGAGGTTTCTCAAGAAATACTTTTCATAGCCTCCATCAAAGACTCCAAAATCCTAACCACATGATGATAAAATATACATAAAAGTCATATCCACATAATGTTAAATTGTAAGGAACACATCCTAACCACATGATGTTAAACTATATGGAATAATTCCTAGTAGTGAGACTTTAAATTGCACAGTACTTTTCATCCTTACTACATATTGTTAAACTGCACAAAAAATGTTTCCTCACATATAACTTACTGCACATGGGATACATATATGTGAAAG
Organism: Viscum album; assembly: GCA_963277665.1. Lineage (NCBI taxonomy): Eukaryota > Viridiplantae > Streptophyta > Magnoliopsida > Santalales > Viscaceae > Viscum > Viscum album. The sequence goes on from OY728125.1 coordinate 1,737,759, forward strand.
AAAAATGGATTGTCCCCATCCCTATGTCTGATTTGGATCCACATAAGGAATTTCCACATTCAAGAACTAAGTGTTGATTGATTCTTGTCATTACAAGATATGTAGTGATGCCCTGACCTAAAATCTTAGGTTCAGCCACAACATATCAGTCCCAGTCACAATATATAATACTGTGTGGAAATTTATTCAAAACATGATGTTAAAAGGTAGTCTTACCCTGGGAACTAAGCACATGATGACTTGGGAAACTAGCTCAGGAAGCCTCATATCACAAAAACAGGATTCCTCCCCTGAGATGATCTCCTAAATTCTCAAACATCATTTGTAGGGATTCAATCCTTCTTTATTTTCATGTTGGGTAACCTTCATCCTTACCACATGATGTAAAACTACATGGATCCCCAACATTTCTCTTCTTTCATGTCGATTAACCTTCATCCTTACCACATGATGTTAAACTACATGGTTTTTGTCCTCGCCACATGAAAATAAATCGAACGTTTTTCTAGAACTACATATGGATTGATTCTCATTCCAATGAGATACAAAGGGATTACTAAATCCTATATCTTTGACCAGCCACCACATGATGAAAAATACCCATATACTTTCCTTTAATCACCTATATGTGGTGAAAGTAACCTTTTTCATTACTTGTTTCTCATGCTAAGAATAGCTCATGTGGGGTTAGGAATTTTGGTAAAGTCTTCCCCACATGATCAAGGCTTATCAATTCATGACAGGGTCAACATGGCCCTAAATGAAAGACCTCAAAAGGCACACCATAATTCCTTGTTACATGACATTAAACTAAATGTTTGATGCCTTTTTCATGACTAAAAATTGCATATTACTATGGACCTCACCTGATATGACCATTATCCTTAGTGTTGGTCTTCCACTACACCTCAATTCAAGAACTATGTGTGGCTTGATTCCTTCCATTGTAGGATACGTAGTGACACCCAGATCTCCAGTATTGGGCCCATCCACAATATCTCCTTTTCACGTCAAGGAAATTATGTCCTTTCTATATGATGTTAAATTGCATGGTTTCTCAGGAACTACATATGGCTTGACTCCTATCATCACAGGACACATAATGGTGCCTGAATATCCAATCCTAGGTCCAACTACAATAATCAATGGGAACAATTACACTCTTTTCATATGGGTCAGACCTATATGGAGATTTTCCCATTAAATAAATGTGTGTGGCTTTATTCCTAGCATAAAGGGATACATAGTGATGCTCGGATATCCAATCCTGGGTCACGCTGCAACAATCAATGAGAAAAATTCTCCCCTTTTCGTATGGGTCAGACAAGCATATAGAGTTTCCCATTAAATAACTATGTGTAACTTGATTACTATCATAAATGGATATGTAGTGACACCCAGATCTTCAATCCTGAGTCCAACCACAATAATCAACAGGAAAAATTCCCCCCTTTGTGTATGGGTCAGACCTGCGTAGAGAGCTTCCCATTCAAGAACTACATGAGGCTTAATTCCTTTCAGCATAGGATACATAGATACACTTATATCTCTAATCCTAGGTCCAACCACAAGAATTTATATAAAAATATCCCCCCTCTCTATGTATGTTTTAGACCTGTACAGGGAGATTTCATGCAAGAACTACATGTGGCATGATTCCTACCATCATAGGATGTATAGTGACACTTAGGTCTTTAATACTGGGTCCATTCACAATATATAAAATGATAAAAATTCACCCCTAATTTCATGTGGATTAGACCTATGTAGTAATCCATATGAGACCCACTCTCGTACTTCTTAACTGACTAACCAATTGTCCCTTGTTTCTCACACATAACATGGATCATGTGAGCTTAGGGAACCTAGAAGGTTGCTCTGGTCAACGAGACTAGGGAACCCTTTAGATCAAAAAAACTTCCTTACCGCATGATATTAAACTACATAGAAAATTTTCTTACCGCATGACGTTAAACTATAGGGAAAACATCCATACCGCATGATGTTAAACAGCAAGGAAAATATCCTAGTCGCATGATGTTAAACTTCACGATTGATATGTCCCCACTACATGATGTTAAAATATGTAGGACATCACCCATCATCACTCCTTATCAAAGGAACATAAGAACCTATCCCTATTCAACCACAGAATGGGGTGATTTCATTATCTTTTAAACTCCTCAACCCATAAATAAAACTTCATATCTTGAGCACCTCGGTTTTCCATAAACCTTTCATGGAAATTGTAAAGGAAAATAAATCTATCTTTTTTACCATGTTGTTAATGCATAAGGTATTTGACCTGTCAACCAGAGACATCCTTCTCAAAAGGATGTTAGAGTGTTCTTGGCCCTAAGTATCCTTATTAGGTTGTTGTGTAACATTACCCTCATACTAGGACTATGTGCATCATGACCTTAAACCGCATTCACTTTGGTCAAAGATTCATGACCTTAAACTTTAGCCTTTGATAGTTCAACTCACAATACCCTAAACTACTAATGAAAGATAAATAAAAAATTTTAGGATGAAAATCTACAATTAGAGGACTAATAAAAATTCAAGTCTCTACATGGTAAACTCTCTATCCCCAAAGTTTAGGCAAAAATTGTGGCACAAATAAACAAGTAATAAAGCTCATAGGGCCCACTTTGTGTCCCTAGTAAAACTCAATCCATGCTCACCAGACCCCCTTTCCTAATAAAAAGTTAGGGTAATGGTTTACTACTTATCCTCTCCACGATAATGTGCTTACTAGGAAGTGGAACAACTTTTAAGGTGCTTTAACTCTTCTTGGGTATTACATTTACCACAAATCATACTTTGTGATTTAAGCACCTTGGGTCACCACAAATCTTCCATGTCCCTTGGAAAAGGATACCCGGCTTCAAGGGAACCTTTGTTTGACTACACATGTCTTTATCTATTTTATGCATATGTTCCTATGGTCTTCAACCAAATGTGTCATAACTTAAAAAAATGGATTTCTAAACCTTATGATCCCTGACGTCACTATGGCAGAACTCAAAACCTTAGAGTGTTTTGGGTCATCCCCAAAATGATTGTCTCATGTCATTACTCCTAACCTGAAAACTTTGGACCATGATTTAAAATACCTATAACAAATCTATTAAATCGGTTTTGACATCCTTGACATTACATCATCATGTATTGTACCCCTTCTCAAAGAAAAAATGTGACACTCCATTCCCAAACCTTTTGATAGCACACACCACGTGACTCATAACCACATGGAATATGGCCTGAGCCTTCCCATAAAAAGATAAACTATCCTAGGGTGTTATAACCCTTCCTGTATATATTTTTCTCCATTTCCAAATTCATCGCCCAAACTTTTGAGTCTTCATACATTTTTTATGCCCCTTGGAAAAGAGCACGGATCCTCTTTTCTTGACTATGCTAACAATTCATAATGGATTTGACCTACCAACTAGAGGTATCTCCTCCTTGTAGGAGAGGAATGCCAATCCTAATGAGCCTTGGAAACACTATAGTGGAACTCAACACCTTAGTGTATTTTGGGTTATCCTTTATATGTCTTCCCCATTCCATATTAATCGATTCAAACTTTTGGGTTATGAATTGCACCAACCATATTCCAACTATTCAGGTGGACCCAGATTCTTTAATATTCCCTCAACCAATATTATACCCTTAAATATTCCATGTCCCGTGAAAAAGAGTGGGGATCCACTTTTATTAACCATGTTACTAATGCATAAGGTATTTGACCCACCAACTAGAGGTATCTCCTCCTTGTAGGATAAGAACTCCAATCCTCATGATACTTGTAAATACTATGGTATAACTTAGCACCATAGGGTGCTTTGGGTCATCCCCGGTATGTCTTTCCAATTGTATATTCATCAATAATGTCCTAGAAGAAAGACTTTAAACTGCACGTCATTTTACATCCTTACCGCACGATGTTAAATTGCACGGAATTCACATGAGATTAAAACTACATGGAAGACATCCTTACTACATGACATTAAACTGTATAGATAATTCTACTTTTTAGGTATTATATTACCAAAATAAAAAGGTTTGAGCTAAAATTCCTCAAACTAAAGAAATAGAAAGTTCAAGATGGAATACCCTAAACTATATCACAAAAATGATCTAGTTTGTAAGACCTTAAAATAACTAACTAAAAGAGACACAATGCTTTCTAGGTTGAAAACCGGATAAGGGAATCCTGGGAAAAATTCAAGTCTCTGCTCGCTGGACACACACTTTGTGTGATCCAAAAAATATTGAGCACTCATAAATGGAAAAGGCATAAAAATTTTAGGTCTCAAACCCGTAATAGGGCATCCTAAGAAAAATCCAATCCCACTTTCACTAATCCTTCACCTATATGAATATTAGGAAAAAGTTAGGTAAATATAAATAAAGTGATACAAAGCTTACAGGGCCCATTATATAGCCTTAGTAAAAATAAAGATATGAAAACTAAGTCCATTAACTTAGGAAAAAATTAGAGCATTCTCCCTCTAGAAAATTAATATTTTACCTAGATTTTAATTTTAAATTTGGTGATATCAACACAATTGGAGAAGATACATCAATAAGGAATCTTATATTAGTGGGAATTCATGATAATTTATCAATAAATTTTTTTTGTGATTTAAGAATTCAGATCTAGGCATTTAGATATACTTGATATTATAAAACATCACTGATGATTCATGCGTTGTCAGATCAACTAAATGTCATGCACATCATGACTAAAAGAAAACAAAAAATAACACAAAGTTTTGAAGATTTGTTCATTAATATCATATAGAATGAGGGATATCTACATATTGGAGTCTCTACCATGAATACGTAAGTAAAGGAAGGGTTAAAAAATTACAAGCCTGTTACAGCATGCATTCAGTGGAGTCCTTTAGATCTACATAATTTTTCTCTGGGGAGGTAATGGATTGGTGTAATTGATAAACTGATTCATTTTCTTCCTCTGCAATCATCTACAACACCTCATACCTAGAAATAGAATCAAGCCTAGACTTCTCTTCTATGTCAAGGAGCCCCTACTTTTCCAGTACTGTTTTCTCCAATATTTTAAGTGCATGAGGAAACCAAGATATCACTTCATGAAGATGAATAATTTAAAACTATAAATATTCTATTTCAACCTTTCTAATACTGACCATGTCTCGGTGATTTTTTTCCCCCATTGTGTGCTAGGAAGCTTTATTTAAGGCCTCATCCCAGTCTCACTCATCTGCTACTACCCCTAATTCAGGGGCCCTATTTTTCTCCCTCAGATAGATAACCTCTTTAAACCAAACATGGAGAGTGGTATAATCAAAACCCTCATAACCAAGGGTGGTGAACATGAACTAGATATGATCCAACTGGTCCTTCATCCCTTCCAAAGGGGCCTTCAATATTAAAGTCCAAATATACCTCCACACTTTCCACTGCATCGACTGATAAAGTGACACATACTCCAACCCTAGAACAAGACCACTCAAGGAATTAAAATATATTCTAAAACAAACATACTGAGCAAGGGATATGTGCTCATGGCCTTTGATGAAGTAGGTAGAGATCCATCCACTACTTGGCTGACTCGGTCGGAGGAATCCCCAAGGAAGAAGGGACCATAACTTCCAAGATCTGAGGAGAAGTCACTATAGTAAGAGGTAAAAAGGTTTATCAGTCAGAGGATAGATTGTATAATATCATTAGGGGACCAAAAAATATTACTGATGTCTGAAATATACCCATTTTTATTGCATCATTGGAAACATTTGTTTCCCCAACTGCATCTTCAAGAGAAGAGGTAACATCCACTCATGATGAGCATCCCGATGGTACCACTCATTATTTACCTAAATTCGTGATTTTTTTCACCACCTTTGAGGGTTAAAAGAGATAAAGGAATTTTAGGTGGCACAACACAAAGAAAACCATGTTCTCATCTTCTGAATAAGTGTCCACCTTCTCTAAAACGTGCCTCAACAAAATCCAAATCAGTAGCAGAATAGCTACCAACATCAATTACTTCCAAAAGAACATTCACTTGTGTCGGGTCAAATGGAAAGATCATTGTAATGTATATAGTAAGTTCTGAGCCTAAATGAGTTGGTACATCAGCAATCTATACTTCTTAATGGGCCAATCACAATAGTGAAGGTTCTATTGAAGTAATAGAACACTCACCCATATTCTCAGGAATAGATACATGCCCCTCCAAGCAGGATCGATAGGGACCTACACATTTTTTGACAAAACAGAATGAGTTACTATAATGTTCTAAAATAGTTAGAGAGTAAAGTGTATTTATTTCATAAGTATTTCTAGGGAGAGGGATCTGATAGTTTAAAGTTCTCTATTTTCCCTTGCCTCTCTGAGGAAGGATCCTCAGAAGGTATGGACGCCAAAGGAATTGAAGATAATCCTAATGGAAATGTGGGTTGTTAATCCCCAGGGATGGTACTTTCCACCCACATCAAAGTCAGCTGACCTAGGGAACCCTCATAGATGGTCCCCTAGTCACCTCTTTCAGCTCCAACATCCATACCCTCAGGAGAATATACCAGGGATGGCGGTAGTGTTCAGTTTATTGCATCTTTCTATCATATCAATGGAAATTAAAATGACATCAATACATATGAAACAACACCATATACCTTTAAAAACATGGGAAAATCATCCTTACCACTTCCTCAATAATGGGATAACCCTGTTCATCCACAGAAACCTCTAACATTCCTTGAACCACAATTCACTGCACCAGAAGAGAATATTGGATCCAACCTTTTATGCTTTCCATAATTGTGCCATGGTCTCAAAGAAAATCCTTTACCTCACTAGGCTGTTCTTTTAAGGTGACCCCTACAGGAGTAGTAATATGATTGATACCTTCTAAAGGTAACTTTTCCTAGAATAGTAAACCCCAAAACTCAGAAATGAAATTAGTTCTCTTCCAGATCATCCAACATTGAAATTAGATAGAAAATAATAGTTCAAGAATGGATTAACATATATAAGTTGTGCTCTCTGCATCCATGTCGTTAGATGCGTATATTGGCAATGAAACTGCTAGTAAACATCTCACTTTATTATGAGGCTCTGTTAGGGCTATTGGTCTGCTCAAAACAAGATGATTTCCAAGCCATTAAATTAGATTTGATAATCATTAGAACTTTTGAAGACTCGTGTATCAATGTGGATAGTTACTCATTCGGATATGATTAGAACCAAATATAAGTATAATTTTAGGACAAAACAATATCGGCATCACGGGGAGGGAAATCTACCTAGACCTGAGTCTCCTCCCTGGTGAACATGAACCAAAATTGGTGAGCTACCATCAGATTATTCTCATATAAAACATGAATAGGTGGAGGAAATATCATTTGGATACACTGAAACGGACAGTTAAATAGACAAGGTTCATACCATTCACAAAGGAGACTCCCATCAATGCAGGTTGAAAGGGTACCCTCATGAAGTGACATCAGGTAGGCTCAAACCTCAAGGATACCCCCACCATTATCAATAATACTATCGATGGGAATTTCCTTATAAGTCTTGGATTAGAAGTGTTCATAATGCCTTAGGAAGGCCTTGATATCCCATTCCTTTAGTGTGATGGGACCTACCCTGATGATACCCTACAAAAAGGGTCTAAAGCAAACATTGGGATTCAAAAACCTTGAAGTCCATCTGAATCAGATCGCATGATATTTCAATAAAAAGTTTTGCATATGGTCATTACTTAAAGGAGTATTAGTATTATCCTTGAGAACCTTAATGATACTAGGAAAGAAACCTTCAAATATGGAACCCAAATGGGAATGTCTGTATACCATACTTAAGGTCTATCACAATAGAGCTTAATCACTAGACATAATGGATGAGGAACACATCATTCCCCCCACCACTGTGAGGTTTCTCAAAAAATACTTATCATAGCCACCGTCAAAGACTCCAAAATCCTAACCACATGATGATAAACTATAAAGAAAAGTCCTAACCACATAATGTTAAAATGTAAGGAAGGCATCCTAACCACATGATGTTAAACTATATGGAATAATTCCTAGTAGTGAGAATTTAAATTTCATAGTACTTTTCATCCTTACTACATACTATTAAAATACACAAAAAGTGTTTCTTCAAATATAACTTATTGCACATGGGCTACATATATGTGAAATAAAAATGGAGTGCCCCCATCTCTATGTTTGATTTGGATCCACATAAGGAATTTCCAAATTCAAGAACTAAGTGTTCATTGATTCTTGTCATTACAGGATGTGTAGAGATTCCCTGACCTCAAATCATAGGTCTGACCATAATTGGATGATTTGGAACAGCTTGATGAGAAGAGGTTGTGTACACTATAAAACCTTGAAGTCCATCATAATCAAATCGCATGAGATTTCAATAAAAAGGTTCACCTATGGTCATTCCTTAAAGGAGAATTAGTATTAGCCTTGAGAACCTTAATGATACCAGGAAAGAAACCTTCAAATATGGAACCCAAATGGGAAGGTCCTTATACCATACTTAAGGTCTATCAAAATAGAGCTTACTCACTGGACACAATGGATGAGTAACACATGATGCCCCCACCACTGCGAGGTTTCTCAATAAATACTTTTCACAACCACAATCAAAGACTCCAAAATCCTAACCACATAATGATAAACTATACAGAAAAGTCCTAAGCGCATAATGTTAAACTATAAGGAATACATCCTAACCACATAATGTTAAACTATATGGAATAATTCCTAGTAGTGAGACTTTAAATTGCATAGTACTTTTCATCCTTACTACATGCTGTTAAACTGCACAAAAAATGTTTCTTCACAGATAACTTACTGCACATGGGCTACATATATATGAAATAAAAATGGAGTTCCCCTATCCCTATGTCTGATTTGGATCCACATAAGGAATTTCCACATTCAAGAACTAAGTGTTGATTGATTCTTGTCATTAAAGTATATGTAGTGATTCCCTGACCTCAAATCCTAGGTCCAGCCACAACATATCAGTCCCAGTCACAATATATCATACTGTGTGGAAATTTATTCAACACGTGATGTTAAAATGTAGTCTTACCATGGTAACTAAGTATAGGATGACTTGGGAAACTATATTAGGAAGCCTAATATCACAAACATGGGATTCCTCCCCTGAGATGATCTCCTGAATTCTCAAACATCATTTTTAGGGATTCAATCCTTCTTTATTTTCATGATGGGTAACCTTCATCCTTACCACATGATGTAAAACTACATGGATCCCCAATATTTCTCTTCTTTCACGTTTATTAACCTTCATCCATACCACATTATGTTGAACTACATGGTTTTTTTCCTCGTCACATGACAATAAATGGAATGGTTTTCTAGAACTACATATGGATTAATTCTCATTCCAATGAGATACAAAGGGATTACTAAATCATATATCTTTGACCATCCACCACATGATGAAAAATACCCATATAATTTCCTTTAATCACCTCTATGTGGTGAAAGTAACTGTTTTCATTCCTTTTTTCTCACACTGAGAATAGCTCATGTGGGCTTAGGAATTTTGGTGAAGTATTCCCCACATGATCAAGGCTTATCAATTCATGACAGGGTCAGCATGGCCCAAAATGAAAAAACTCAAAAGGCACACCATAAGTCCTTGTTACATGAAGTTAAACTAAATGGTTGATGAATTTTTCATGACTAAAATTTTCCTATTACTATGGACATCACCTGATATGACTATTATCCTTAGTGTTGGTCTTCCACTACACCTCAATTCGAGAACTATGTGTGGCTTGATTCCTTCCATTGTAGGATACATAGTGACACCCAAATCTCCAGTATTGGACCCATCCACAATATCTCCTTTTCATGTCAAGGAACCTATGTCCTTTCTATATGATGTTAAATTGCATGGTTTCCCAAGAACTATATGTGGCTTGATTCCTATCATCACAGGACACATAATGGTGCCTGAATATCCAATCTTAGGTCCAACTACAATAATAAATGGGAACAATTCCCCCCTTTTCATATGGGTCAGACCTATATGGAGAGTTTCCCCTTCAATAAATGTGTGTATCTTGATTCCTACCATTAAGGGATACATAGTGATGCTCAGATATCCAATCCTGGGTCACGCTGCAGTAATCAATGACAAAAACTCCCCCCTTTTCGTATGGGTTGGACAAGAATAGAGAGTTTCCCATTCAAGAACTATGTGTGACTTGATTACTATCTTCAATGGATGTGTAGTGACACCCATATCTCCAATCCTGAGTCCATCCGAAATAATCAACAGGAACAATTCCCCCTTCTGTGTATGGGTCAGACCTACGTAGAGAGTTTCCCATTCAAGAACTACATGAGGCTTGATTTCTATCAGCATAGGATTTATAGAGACACTTAGATATCTAATCCTAGTTCTGACCACAAGAATTTATATAAAAATATCCCCCCTCTCTGTGTATATTTTAGACCTGTACAGGGATATTTCATGCAAGAACTACATGTTGAATGATTCCTACCATCACAGGATGTATAGTGACACTTAGGTCTTTAATACTGGTTCCATCCACAATATATAAAATGATAAAAATTAACCCCTAATTGCATGTGGTTTGGAACTATGTATTAATCCATATAAGACCCACTCTCATACTTCTTAACTGACTAACCAATTGTCCCTTGTTTCTCACACTGAACATGGATCATGTGAGCATAGAGAACCTAGAAGTCTACTCTGGTCAACATGACTAGGGCATGATTTAGATCAAAAAAACTTCCTTACCGCATGATGTTAAACTAAATAGATAATTTTCTTAATGCATGACGTTAAACTATAGGGCAAACATCCTTACCGCAAGACATCAAACAGCAAGGAAAACATCCTTGTCGCATGATGTTAAACTTCATGATAAATATCTCCCCACTACATGATGTTAAAATATGTAGGCCATCACCCATCATCACTCCTTATCAAAGGACCATAAGAACCTGGCCCTATTCAACCACAGAATGGGGTGATTTCATTATATTTTAAAATCCTCAACCCATAAATAAAATTTCATATCTTGAGCACCTCATTTTACCATAAACCTTTCATGGACATTGTAAAGGAAAATAAATCTCTCTTTTTGACCATGTTGTTGATGCATAAGGGATTTGACCTGTCTACTAGAGACATCCTTCTTAAAAGGATGTTAGAGTGATCTTGGCCCTAAGTATCCTAATTAGGTTGTTGTGTAACATTACCCTCATACTAGGACTATGTGCATCGTGACCTAAAACCGCATTCACTTTGGTCAAAGATGCATGAACTATAACTTTAGCCTTTGACAGTTCAAATCACAAGACCCTAAACTACTAATGAAAGATAAATAAAACTTGTTAGGATGAAAAGCTACAATTAAAGGCCTAAGAAAAATTCAAGTCTCTACATGCTAAACTATCCATCCCCAAAGTTTAGGCAAAAGTTGTGGCACAAATAAACAAGGAATAAAGCTCATAGGGGCCACTTTGTGTCCCTAGTAAAACTCAATCCATGATCACCGGACCCCCTTTCCTAGTAAAAAGTTAGGTAATGGTTTAATACTTCTCCTCTCCACAATAATGTGCTTACTAGGAAGTGGAATAACTTTTAAGGTGCTTGAACTCTTCTTGGGTATTACATTTCCCACAAATCATACTTTGTGATTTAAGCACCTTGGGTCACCACAAATATTTTATGTCCCATGGAAAAGGATACTCGACTTCAAGGGATCATTTGTTTGACTATACATGTATTTCTCTATTTTATGCATATGTTCCTATGGTCTTCAACTAAATGCGTCATAACTTAAAAAAATGGATTTCTAAACCTTATGATCCCTGACGTCACTGTGGCAGAACTCAACACCTTACAGTGTTTTGGGTCATCCCCAGAATGATTGTCTCATGTCATTACTCCTAACCTGAAAACTTTGGACCATGATTTAAAATACCTATAACCAATCTATTAAAGTGGGTTTGAAATCCTCAACGTTAAATCATCATGTATTGTACCCCTTCTCAAAGAAAAAATGTGACACTCCATTCCCAAACCTTTTGATAACCCACACCACATGACTCATAACCATATGTAATAGGGCCTAAGACTTCCCATAAAAAGATAAACTATCCTAGGGTGTTAGAACCCTTCTTGTATATATTTTTCTCCATTTCCAACTTCATCGCCCAAACTTTTGAGTCTTCATGCATTTTTTATGCTCCTTGGAAAAGAGCACGGATCCTCTTTTCTTGACTATGCTAACAATTCATAATGGATTTGACCTACCAACTAGAGGTATATCATCTTTGTAGAAGAGGAATGACAATCCTAATGAGCCTTGGAAACACTATAGTGGAACTCAGCACCTTAGGGTATTTTGGGTTATCCTTTATATGTCTTCCCCATTCCATATTAATCGATTCAAACTTTTGGGTTATGAATTGAACCACACATATTCCAACTATTCAGGTGGACCCAGATTCCCTAATATTCAGATCTAGGCATTTAGATATACTTGATATCATACAACATCACTGATGATTCATGCGTCATCATATCAACTAAATGTCATGCACATCATGACTAAAAGAAAAACAAAATTGACATAAATTTTTGATGATTTTTTCATTAATAGCATACAGAATGAGGAATATCTACATATTGGAGTCTCTCCCATGAATATGTAAGTAAAGGAAGGGTCAAAAAATTACAAGCCTGTTACAGCATGAATTTAAATGAGTCCTTTATATCTACATACTTTTTCTCTAGGGAGGTAATGGACTGGTGTAATTGATAAACTGATTCAGTTTTTTCCTCTACAATCATCTACAACACTTCATACCTAGAAATAGAATCAATCCTATCCTTCTCTGCCATGTCAAGGAGCCCCTGATTCTCCATTACTGTTTTATCCATTATTTTAAGTGAATTATGAAACCGAGATATCACTTCTTGAAGATGACTAATTTAAAACTATAAATAGTCTATTTCAACCTTTCCAATACTTACCATGTATCAGTGAGTTTTTTCCTCCATTGTGTTCTAGGAAGCTTCATTTAAGGCCTCATCCCAGTCTCACTTAGTTACTATTACCCCTAATTAAGGGGCCCTGTTTTTCTCCCTCAGATAGATCACCTCCTTCAACCAAACATGGAGAGTGGTATAATCAAAAACCTCATAACCAAGGGTGGTGAACATGAACTGGATATGATCCAACTGGTCCTTCATCCCTTCCAAAGGCGCCTTCGATATTAAAGTCCAAATATACCTCCACACTTTCCACTTCATCGACTGATAAAGTGACACATACTTCAACCCTTGACCAAGCCCATTCAAGGAATAAAAATATATTCTACAACAAACTTATTGAGCAAGGGATCTGTGCTCATGGCCTTTGATGAAGTAGGTAGGGATCCATCCACTACTTGGATGACTCGATCGGAGTAATCCCCAAGGAAGAAGGGACCATAACTTCTAAGATATTAGGATAAGGCACTACAGTAATATGTACAAAGTTTTATCAATCAGAGGATAGACTGTATAATATCATTAGGTGACCAAAAAATATTAATGATGTCTGAAATATACCCATTTTTATTGCATCACTGGAAACATTTTTTCCCCAACTACATCTTCAATAGAGGAGGTAACATCATCTCATGATGAGAATCCTGATGGTACCACTGATTATTTCACTAAATTCGTGTTTTTCTCACCACCTTGAGGGTTAAAAGAGATAAATAAATTTTAGGTGGCACGACACAAAGAAAACCATGTTCTCATCTTCTGAATAAGTGTCCACATTCTCCAAAACGTGCCTGAACAAAAGATCATTGGAATGTATATAGTAAGTGTTGATCCTAAACGAGTTGGTACATCAGACATCTATACTTCTTAATGGGTCGATCACAATAGTGAAGGTTATGTTGAAGTAATAGAACACTCACCCATATTCTCAATAATAGATACATGCCCCTCCAAGCAGGATCCATAGGGACCTACACATTTTTTGACAAAATGGAATGAGTTACTAGAATGCTCTAAAATTGGGAGAGAGTAAATTTTAGTTATTTATTAAGGATTTTGAGGGAGAGGGATCTAATAGTTTAAAGTTCTCCCTTTTACCTTGCCTCTCTGAGGAAGGATCCTCAGAATGTATGGATGCCAAAGGAATTGAATATTAAATTGATGGAAGTGTGGGTTGTGAATCCCTAGGGATGGTACTTTCCACCCACATCAAAGCCAACTGACCTAGGGAACCCTCATCAATGGTCCCCTGGTCACTGCTTTCATCTCCAACATCCATACCCCTAGGAGAATATACCAGGGATGGCAGTAGTGTTCAGTCTATTGCAGCATCCTATCATATCAATGTAAATGAAAATGACATCAATACATATGAAACAACACCATGTACCTTTAAAAACATGGGAAAAATCATCCTTACCACTTCCTCAATAATGGGATAACCCTGTTTATCCATAGAAACCTCTAACATTCCTTGAACCACTATTCACTGCACCAGAAGAGAATAGTGGATCCAACCTTTTATTCTTTCCATAATTGTGCCATGGTCTCAAATAAAATCTTTTACCTCACTAGGTTTTTCTTTTAAGGTGACCCCTACAAGAGTATTAATATGATTGATTCTTTCTAATGGTAACTTTTCCTAGAATAGTAACCCCCAAAGCTCAAAAATGAAATTAGTTCTCTTCCAGGTCATCCAAAATTGAAATTATATAGGAAATAATAGTGCAATAATGGATTCACATATATAATTTACGCTCTCTACATCCATGTCGTTAGATGCATATATTGGCAATGAAACTGCTAGTAAACATCTCACTTTATTATGAGGCTCTGTTAGGGCTATTGGTCTGCTCAAAACAAGATGATTTCCAAGCCTTGAATTAGATTTGACGATCAGTGGAACTTTTGTAGCCTAATGTATCGATGTGAATAGTTACTCATTCGGATATGATTAGAACAAAATATCAGTATAATTTTAGGACAAACCAATATCGGCATCACGGGGAGGAAAATATACCTAGACCTGAGTCTCCTCCCTGGTGAACATGAAACAAAATTGGTGGGCTACCATCATATGATTCTCATATAAAACATGAATAGGTGGAGGAAATATCATTTGGATACACTGAAACGGATAGTTAAACAGAAAATGTGCATAGAATTCACAGAGGAGACTCCCATCAATGCAGGTTGAAAGGGTACCCTCATGAAGTGACATCCGGTAGGCTCGAACCTAAAGGATACCCCCACCGTTGTCAATAATACTATTGATGGGAATTTCCCTATAAGTCTTGGAGTAGAAGTGTTCATAATGCCTTAGGAAGGCCCTGATATCCCATTCCTTTAGTGTGATGGGCCTTACCCTGATGATACCCTACAAAAAGGGTCTGAATCAAACATTGGGGATGTTCTATATGCTTAGGTACTCGTAGCCTCCCAGATAAGACCCCATCCAACCCCATAATATTGTAAAGGGACCATATATTCTATTTGGGGATCTTCCTAGATAAATATAACATAGGAGGTAATATAATTTGGCCAACATGGGGATGGATAACCCAATGTGTTTCCCTCCTTCCATAGAGGTCTCTATCATAAAGGTAGAGACTCTGAATATTTACTTTTACTACGATGGGAGTAAGTACCCACTTAGGTACATGGAAATATATCTTGAAAACTTCATATTCTAGTCAAAATCAAGAATAACCTCCCACCCCCAGCTGGTGAATAAACCTTCTTCGACTGTGGGCTAATAGGTTCCCACAGTGTTGTGAGAGCCCTTACTGGGGAAATCCTGTGTCTTCTTGGCTGCTATCTCAAAACATACTTTCTTAATGAATTATATAACCCATTATTTAAATGGATATCTTCCCCAGGAAGTGGTTCCTTCTTAAGGTCCTTTTCATCCATCCTGGTAGACTTTTGGGTAATAGGAGGGGTCCTCTCCAAGTTATCCCACACAGATAGTGGGGGTAAAAAATTATCATACATCTCTCCTAATATGGGTGTGACACAAATCTTCTTGACATCCCAGAGACTAATACCTATCTTTCCATGCATCATTTGGAATGTGTTTTAATCTATACTTCAACGACTGACCAAGTCTTCCATCAATCCCTTGTTAAAATAGGTAAAGTTTTTCGATATCTAGGTAGACTCATACATCCCGATCTATTTCATCTCCATGGAAAATTTAGAGGTGATATACTGCACCCAGAAGGTCCAACCCCAATCCATTCAAAAAATTCCCCTGGTTGAGGGTTCTAGTTGGGAAACCACCCAAACCTATGGATTATGGAATATTTTCACATTATCAAGCGATACATATGGGTGATTGAATCGGGTTCATGACATTTCCTATCAAAGTTTATGGGAATAAATTTTATCATATACCCATCTGTGTGTTTCCCCTTGACAATGAAATGACCTGTATGAGAGATATTCGCCCAAAAGGTATTATGGTTTTCCAAAATCTAGGTGGGAGGAAAGATTTATGACTATAGAGAAAGTATGGGAGCATCATTGGTAAAACTGAACCCATGGAGATATAGGAATTCTGAGAGAGGATATTCCCTAAGGTTCATTCCCACGAGATTTGTCAGACTTCTCTATGATTATTCAACATTACAATGAAAACTATCATCCATGCTTGCAATAATAGTGGTATGACGAGCCACTATTATTCTAGACTTATGATTTGAATACTTATAAGAATTGTGACGATAGCTAGAATCCATCTGTATAAAAAAAGGAACACATGTAGAATGAGTGAGAAATCCTATTAAAATAGATGCATGACTCCAACAATATCATGTGAATCTCATAAACCATGAAAGGATTAAAATTCGCATGACCTAAGGCAGTTCTCGTGAACCACATGACCCATGGTGGTATTGTGAAGCACATGATCCACAAATCATATCGCAACCACATGATTGGAGATGATACTCATGTTCATATGACCTTAATATGGTCATGCAAATCACATAATGGTCGAGTGACCATGAAACCAGGATGGAAGATCATGTGAAACTTTCAAGATAGTTGTACATTCAAGGATTTGTGTTAAGGTTGAAGCAATTACTAATAATTGATTCATGATTGGTTCAAACAAATGTTGGGATAAACCAATAAAGTAGTGCGAGTACGCAGAGAGATATAGCAAAATAGTTCTCATAAAATAGTATTGTGAAATAGGTCTCATGATTAGTTCTTAAAGAGAGTTCTTACAAATGAGATCTTGCAATGAGGTATTGTGAATGGATAATGAGACAGAAGAAATTGTGAGAGATCTAGAAATTTGGATTAGTCGGTGGAATGAGCTGCTCCTTCACCACATATTTATAGATTTCTTTTTAGAATACCAAGAGTCACCCAGAAGACCAAATGTCACCCAAGACACTGATTGGTGTCATCCCCAAAGACTCAGGCAGACATTTACTCTCCTCAAAATCAAGTCCTTGTCCCTGCAAACATCACTCCCGAGGGGGCCATTTTTTGATTCACACCAAGTGATAATCATAAAATCTATAATGGAATAAATACCTGAAGCTTGTGGATTATTTTCTTCACAAAAAAATGAAGGTAAAGTGATTGAATCATGTGGATCTTGTAACCCTCATAAGTACATGTGATCACATGACCTTCGAAAGGTCATGTGAATGGGTCATGCACAGTGAATGATCTACTTATGATCATGTGAACCCCCTATAAAAAACCCTCCTTCTCTTGAGAAGGTTCCCAGGAAAGCGATGAAAATATTATGGATCCCCTAGCAACATGTCTACCTTGTCACGTGAAATAATATTGGTATGCCACCTTCATCATGAAAAGGACCAGGGACTTTTCCATTCAATTATGTGATTCCCCTTCATCTCTACATAAAAATTAAGTGATTGTATGTCACAATTCTCACACATCATCATGAGACTCAAAATTGATCATGTGACACACCAAAAACAATAAAATTTATCATTCATGATAATGCTCACACATCATCATGAGACACAACATTGATTATGAGATGCATCATATACAAGTATGGTGATTTTCCCCAACAATGATTACATGTCATCATAAGATCCCCTGTCCTTGTAAAATAAGGAAGGGGAATAAAATTTAAAAAGATGGAATCCTCATGATAAAGGGTTTATACACCCCAATAAATCACCATTGATCACATGAAACCTCCTAGACAAGACATATTAGTCTCGCGAAGACCCCTCGAAAAACCGGTGTGATCTCATAGACGACCTTTGACAATCTATCTTCGCCTTGAGAAAGACCCCAGACAAGTCTTCTTCGATCATGAGAAATATTTTCCATGGGCATCTTGATCTCATGAAGACTCTAAAAAATGTAGGCCTGACCTTGCAGATGGAATTTTACATGTCAAAATGGTTATGAAAAATCCATTTGATTGGTTGAGGTCTAATAAACAGGTTGATGGTGGGATATTCTTGCAGTCACTGAATATCATACGACACCCGGAAAAACCTATGGTAG
The DNA here is from genome assembly GCA_963277665.1 of Viscum album. Classification (NCBI taxonomy): domain Eukaryota; kingdom Viridiplantae; phylum Streptophyta; class Magnoliopsida; order Santalales; family Viscaceae; genus Viscum; species Viscum album. Next base: position 1,756,356 of record OY728125.1, read on the forward strand.
GATCATGTAAAGTGCGCAATACAAAAAATACATCCACTGAATATAGATCATATTTTTGAGATATGTATCATGCAAGTTGGTGTATAACCATGGAAAATAGTCCTATAAATCCTCCTCCCCCCTCATAGAAGAAAAATAAACAAATGCATGTAGAGACAACAATGAGAGTGCAGTAATGGACTTCTCATAGTGTAAGTTCACATGAACGTAAGGTCTTCCACTAAGTAAAAACCAAGGAATGACCTAATGGATCGTGCGGCATGAATATGTGCTTCACATGATCACTCTATAGATCAGATGAAGAACTTCTGGTGTGTCATTCATATTATTAAAAGAGGTTTTTTCATGCCTAATGGGTCACACGAAACCTAAACAGACTAGTTCTTTACAAATCATGGTACATATATGCAATAATGACTAAAAAAGGTAGAATAATTATGAAAATCCAGACACACTAATCTTCATGTTATTTTCATGACTCACGTAGAACAAGTGAAAATACCAAGGCATGTCACCCAAGTCATTTTACATCCTTTGGATATACCATCCAGATTATGTGAATTCCTCTAGACATGTCAACCAAGTCTTTCATCATCCTTGGGGAATACTACCCAGGTCTTGGGGATTCCTTTAAAAATTTCATCTAGGTCTTGTGATGTTCTTCTAACAAGTCATCCAGGTCTCATGAAGTCCATCATACATGTGGATCAAGTCACGCGATAGAACCAAGACATGTCTGTGTCGATCATGAGATAGCCTCAGGAATATCTCATCCAGTTCATGAGATATAACTTAGACATGTTGATCAAGTCATGAGAAAACACCAAGACATGTCTATGACATTTATTTGATATCCTCCCAAACAATTCATATGGTTCATGTAATGGCACTTGGACATGTCATCCAAGTCATATGATGTCGTTTGGACAAGTCATCTAGATCATGTGACGTCCTCCAGACATGTTGTCCTTGATCATGTGATGACCTTTGGGAAATTAAAGTAGATCATGTGATTATATTTGGACATGTCTACTAGGAAACCATGACATGTCAAAACCTCCTCAGTCTTCAAAAATGTTAGGCATACAATCAGGACATGTCAGGCAGACACCCTAGAACATGATAACCCTTCCCAGTGGATGTATTCAGGAATACCCCCAAATTGAACTATGAGAACTCTAATTCCTGCTATAACCAAGAAATGTATGATGCCTCCCTGAGGACTGAGCTCAATGGGCATCTACCTTAGTGTAAGTGTCTTTATATCTTTACATCCTAACCCTTAATACCCAATCTCTACCATGGTTTTATCATTCTTCCTCATCCATCAAATGATCAAGGATTCAATTAAACTATGAAGACTCTAATTACTTCTATAACCGTGATACTTAGGACTCCTTTCTAAGGCCTGAGATTCATATTAAACACCCCATCAGGGCTGCCTTAGTGCACATGTCTCAACTTCATAAGCATTGATACTTATTACTTGTTATCCCTTGTTTCTCACACTAATCATGGCTCATGTGGGATTAGGGATTTGTAATAATCATATCACTAACATCATGAATTTCCCCATCCAAGGAAACCTTAGCATGTAAGCCCTACTCAGTGGCATAATATGATTACCCCTATATAAGATCATCCACCTCGGGGTAAGTCCTAATTGAACATCAAACTAAAATGAATCTGATTCTTTTTATAGGCAGGATACGTAGGATGTCTTACTAAGGCTTGATCTCAATACCTGGTGCCTAAGTACCCTCATATATGACCTTTTTTCATGATTCTAAACTGAAAGGTTTCAAATAACTATGTGGGTTTTTATTCCTATTATAAATAGGATATTTAGGATGCCTCGTAGAGGTTCAATCCCATCATTGAGATATTAATTACCACCCTGGATGGTAAAAAACTCCAAAACACTTGGTTATATGGATTCAAAATATAAGCGACTACCCATTTCTAAGAAATAATGTGAATAGATGAAGAACCTTAGATATATACATATGGAAATGTTAATGAAACCCCCCTCTATAGATAAAAGGATTCAAACCATGATCATTTTATTAGGGTAACCGATTTTGTATTAGGATTAGGATGAAATTCATGAATATATATTAAATCTATAATAGAGTCCTGAAGCAGGAAAAAATTATTACCAAAAGGTTTAAATGAGCCTAACCTCTCATCCAATTGACCAATGTGAGTTCCTAAGCATTGTTGGGTCTAAAACCTCAAAATACCACCTGCCTTTGGAAAGAGACTTCATACTCAGTTATGGATGTGGGAACCATTGAGAGTTTCTATAAAGGGTAAAACAATGGTAAAACTAATGTGAATAATTTTGAAACACATTCAACCCCCCCCCCACACACACACACAATCAATCACCAGGCCTCAAATACTTCAAAGGGAACAAACTTAAGGAACCATCTACATATTTTTAGGAAATAATGATTAAAAGTTGATTTGATGATTAATGTTATTCTATAGGATGTTCATATTTTTTTTTTGGGAACATTAAAGGAATTATATCAAGACGGTTTTAGAAAAGGGACAACCCATAATCTAGGTGACAACCTATTGCATCCAGCAAGGTTGTGGGGATTAAACCCAAAACTAATGGGAGATAAGGGTACAACACCAACCACTGGCCTATGTGATTCCCTAGAGAGAATTTTTACATGATTAATGATATTTCAGGACATGTTTTATTGAGTATATTTATATATATAACCTTTATATTTAATGTAAAGAACTATTTGGGAAGAATGCTATTACATTTTTTGAAATGTAAGTTGAAGGGTATGAGATAACTTTTGAGGTTAAAACATTATTTAATATTGAGGTGATCTCGGTTAATTGGGTTGTAGGGTAATTTATTTATAGATTGAACTATGTTAAAACTTTGGTTTTACTATTGGATTTTAGAGATTAATCTCATGAAGATTCAGCCCTAGTCTGATAATTATTTTTGTTTTTGGTAAATATATGGAGACAGGTAGGATGACTTGTCTTTATTTTATGGATATTATGATCCATTAAAAGTTAATTTTAGTGCTTCACACATAAAAAATTCATCTTTAATACTCATAATTTGTAGAAAAATATGATATTGAGGTGTAAATCAATTAAAGGATTAAATTATACTTCTTAATTAAGTATATTTCCTTATAGTAAAAGAATCCCTCAACTTTAGGAAAAGGACCTTGAAATAAAAATGTTATCTATTTACTTTTATTTTTTATAAATCAATGGTCTTTTCACCCATCAAATATGTATGGTTTTACAGTGGTTAACTTTCTCATGACTATGTTTTTTATCACTCTCTATTAGTCATTGAAAATTAGTTTTCTCTTCCATGTCTATATTTTAACTTTCCAACAACATTATCCTTATTTGGGAACCCAAATATGTGATATTTCATGCAACAATTATGTTTACCTCTATCTTTTTTTTAAATAAGTTTAATTGTTCCTTTGTATGATGTGGGTTTTAATAAAGGAATTCTTAAATATTAAACCTTTGATGATCGAGACAAATTATGAGGGTGAAATATATTTAATGGGGGAGAATTTAACACCCTGATATTTTATAATATATTTCTCATTAAATAATTTAAATTCTTCTATAGCTTATGATACATGTAATATCAAGTTTAAACAAATCTCGATACTCTATTAAAACATTATTATTTAAACATGACTGTTATAACCTAGCTATTAAATTGGAAGTGTAAAGACCCAGAATTTCCATGTAAATTTTTTTATATATATATGGGAATTTTACGAGTCCTCAAAAATTGATGATGCATGATTCTGAGACCTAGAGTGACCGAAATGAATTTCGGAACTTTTTTTCAGGTACGTTCAGTAAACATATAAGTGGGTTTTTTGAAATTTTGAACCGGTTCTTGGAATTGAAATTTGAGGGTACCATTGAACTCGCAGCACCAATATTCACTTAAGGGGACCTTCACCTTGACCACAGTGGGTCGAGAGTGAAAGAAAATGTATGTGCTTTTCATGAAAGAATTAAATAAAATAAAAATCTAAAACATTTTTCTTTTAGAAACCCCTCAAAAGGGGTTATGGTGGTGGGGACCACCCGAGCCTAAACCTCCCATGTGAATGTTAAGAGGTGGGGACCACCTGAACTAACCCCCATTTTTAATTTATAGGTGTGGACCACCCGAACCTCTTTAATGAGATAAAATCTCTCAACTCCTCCGACTTTAATTATGCCAATTAAATGAGATAATTAATGGTGCCAACACAGTACATTAATTATGCCAACTTTGTTGTGCCAACGTATTTTAATTTGATAAAGTTAAATTAACATGGGGGATATTTTCACATTTTGGTGGAATTGAGAGAGGATAACCTTTTGGAGGATTATTTTCTCCAACGAAGAACGCGCTCCCCAATGAAGAACGTTCACACTGACGAGGAACGTCTTCAATGACAACGAACCAACGATCGAGGAAATGTGACTTCACCAACATCTGTCTATACCCAAAAACTTCGTCTCTTTCCTTGGGACCTCCGTCGACAAATCTCCAAGGTATGGATTTAATTATGTGTGATTATTATTTCATGTGTTCTTCCCTTATAAAACAAAGAATGTGGATCTCTAACTAGTTGATCTGCGGATGTTTTCTTTTGCGGGTTTGGGAATAATCAATTGCGGGAGGTTTTAGGGTTTGACGTTCTTAATTCAAGTTTTTGTTAAGCCTCTTGCTACCACTCTAACGCAAAGGGTGCGGGCCAAACAAACATGGCCCGACCCCTCCATCGTTCTTCTTGAATGGTGTGTCCTTCGCAATGGAAGAAGGTGGCTTTGTTCCACGGTGACAAATGGATGCGGAAGCCGGCACATCGTCGGTCACGACGAATGCGACGACCATGCAGCTCCTCGCCACCCCGCAGCCTCCGTGGCCCCGCGGCCTCCGCGGCCCAGTGGTTCCTCGCCGCCCCACGGCCCTCTATGCCGCCCTGCGGCCTCGCAGCCCCACGGCCCTCCACGCCGCCCCATGGAACCTCCCTGCCTCGTAGCCCTTCACGCCGCCCCACGGCCTCACACCGCCCTTGTGGCCTCTGTGGCCCCCACAGCCTCACCGCCCAGCGGTCCATGCACTCCCCTCCCCCCTGCGGCCTCTCGCGGCCCTCGCGGCCTCCGTGGACCCCGCAGCCTCGCGCCGCCCTCGCGGCCTCCACGCCGCCCAGCGCAGGTTAGGCCGCCCAGCGCGGCTGGACCGGGACGGACCCAGTGGTCCGGGTCAACCCAAATCGGTTCGGTTCGGCCCAGGGTGGGTCAGGCCGGGTCGGACCAGACCTGGGCCAACTTCAAACTTTTCGCTCTATCGGCCATAACTTTGGCACCGGGCGTCCTTTTGACAAACTGTCAGTCGTGCTGGAAACCTTAGAGAGAGACAGTTCCTTTTAGTATAACCCACTAGAGATTTGGATAAATTTTGAATATGTTCGGGTTGGATCGAGCACGAATCCAACCGGGCCCTCGGGTCTAAAATGCTAATAACTCACAGATCGGGCGTCTGATTGACGCACCATCTATTGCGTTGAGACCCCTATGGCATGGAGGTCCTTTGTGATACTTCTTCATGGGAATTCGCGGTAGTTGGAGTATTGACCAGTGGCTTGGAGAGTGGACCCTTCTGAAGACGAGCATGCTTAGTGCGGGAACCCAGTAGCTGGTTGTGACGTGAAGAATGAATAGTGATCATGTGTGGGTCAGCACCTAGAGATATTATGTGGGTTAGCACCTAGTGATGTTGTGTGAGTCAGCACCGAGCAATCATGTGTGGGTCATAAAAGAGCAATCTTGTGTGGGTCAGCACCTAGAGATCCGGTGTGGGTCAGAATCGAGCGACCCTGTGTGGGTCAGCACCGAGTGATCCTGTGTGGGTCATCACTGAGTGATCCTGTGTGGGTCAGCACTGAGCGATCCTGTGTGGGTTAGCACCTAGCGATCCTGTGTGGGTCAGCACTGAGCGATCATGTGTGGGTCATCACCAAGCGATCTTGTGTGGGTCAACACCTAGCGATCATGTGTGGGTCAGCACCGAGCGATCCTGTGTGGGTCAACACCGAGCGATCTTGTGTGGGTCAGCACCGAGAGATCCTGTGTGGGTCAGAACCTAGTGGCCCTCTATGGGTTAGCACCAAGTTATCCTGTATGGGTCAGCAACAGATCCTCTTAATAGAGTAAGATGATTAGTAGTTACATCTAATCATCTCTATTATTGTACTTAAGTTATACCTGGTGTGAGATGAGTTCGTACCTGTGTGGTAATTTCCTTTATGGTAATACCTTAGTGGTATTCTTCTGTGTGGCGTACATGTGTGGTACTTACCTTCATGGTTTTCCTTCCTTTGTGGAACAGTTGAGCTTTGGGCTTTTGGGTTGGACCATGTGTTTCCTATTGATTGAGATGGGTATACTTGATAATTTAGGTATATGTATGGGAATATACCTAAGTAGGGTTTTCATTTGATTTCATACCTTGTTGTTTATACTTTTTGTATTTTGTGAGACCTTGAGGGTCTCGGGGTCCCTATTGAGTATCGTTATTCTCACCCCTGCACGGGCTATGCCTGCACCTTGTTGTGTTTGGTGCAGATGACGGACAGCGCTGATCGAGGCTGAGGGTACCAGGACTAGACGGTGCCCGGAGGTGGACCATACGGTGTTTCCGAATGCAGAGGAGATGGGTGGACGTGGAGTGTTGAGGAGGTGATATGTACCTACCCTTCATGTGGGAATTTTGGAGGATGACCCATTAGTTGTCTTTCTTTTTCTTAAGTTGTATTTTATTTCAGTTGTACTTGTACCTTTATAGTTGGGCTTGTATCCCGACCCCTTTTACTTTTAGCACTTTTTTTCTATATAGTTGACTTGTGTTTGTATCTTGCTATGTGATTGGTTGTGTGTGTTTATAGGTTATAAAGGCAATGCCTTCCCAGTTTTAGGGAATATGCCTTCGGTGCTAGTTGCCAGCCCCTAGCCTATGGAAGGTGGGTTTGGGGTAGTCATGGCATGGGACCTGGGGAACGGGTCGTGACAAATTGGTATCAGATGAGTCAGTTCTACCGTAGAACATAGGACTCTGATCTTTCTTTTTAACGACAATAGTGTTAAGTGTATTGAGTGTGGTTATCAGTTTAGGGAATCCAGTGCTGGGGCGGCGGCTGACGTATCCATACACCAGGACCCTTACTTCTGATTTCTAACTCAGTGCATGAAAACACTGATTGTGTGTGTGTTTTGAAGATCTTTCTTTGTGATCTCTTTGAGTTAGCTCACTAGGTATAACGTTTTGACCATCGATCACCTGTTTCATTTCAGGATGACTCCACGCAGACAGTCATCTAGGGTTCTGGATATAGTATGCACTGATATCCCACCAATCGACGAGGCCTCGGTGCAGGGCCCTCTTCCAGTAGAGGCACCAGTGCAGGCACCAACGGTACCATTACCTATTGGGCCACTGATTCCACCATCCCCAGTAGTAGAGGGTGCATTCCACTTGAGTGAATTTCACGAGTTCCAGTGATAGAGGCCACCTAGGTTTAGGGGAGATACGGACCCACAGGCAGATGAGGATTGGTTGGAGGCTGTGGTGAGAGTTTTCCAACTGGTAGGGACACCAGCTGATCTCATGGTGATACTTGTCGCCAGCCTTCTACAGGAAGCATCAGGCAGATGGTGGAGCTTGATGCTCAAAGTTCACGATGAGGTGATGCTTCTCTGGGCAGACTTCAAGAGCCTGTTTCGGGCAGAGTTTGTTCCAGCGACTCTTCACGCAGTGCGCATACAGGAGCTTCTTCATCTGCAGCAGGGCAGCATGATTGTGGCTCAGTACTCAGCGAGGTTCACTGACCTCTCACGCTACTCCACTGATATGGTGCGGGACCCATTATTCAAGGCCTGGACCTTTAAGCATGGACTCAAGCGGGAGATCAGGGCTTTGATAATTTCTCTTAGCATCCCAACGTAGGCAGGGGTGTTAGAGCAAGCCCTCTTAATAGAGAGTTTTCTTGATGAGCAGTCACCAGTAGCAAGACCCACCACCAGACGTCATGTAGTAGAGTCTTCTACAGCTGGAAGCAGACAGATTTCGCAGAGGTCCAAGAGGACCAGACCTACAGGTGGATGACCGCAGGATTCAGGATTAGTTGTGCGGGGCACCCGAGGCAGAGCCAGTCATGCCAGGAGCGGGCAGTGTTACGCATGCGGCGGGTAGGGTCACATGGCTCGTGATTTTCTAAACCGTCATACAGATGATCAGCAGATGATCAAAGGACCAGCCATGCAGAGATAGAGGTTAGACCGAGGAGGTCTGTAAAGAGAAGTTGGACATGACGGAGGAGTTGGTCGTGTAGCTGGCGGTGGGCGACAATTCGAGATGTTACCGCCACCACCACCAGGTGGTCCACCCCGACCACAGGGATTAGGAGGACAGGGGCGAGATCAGCTCCAGGCAGCTGATGCCTATGATCACGGCACTCCAGAGCTGATATGAGGTACGATCTGTGTCTACTCCACCTTAACTACAGTACTTATAGACACAGGTTCCGGTCATTCTTTTATTTCCACTGCCCTCATTGAGAGATAAAAGATTCTTATGGATTCGTTGGCTCGATCCTTACGGCTAGAGACTCCTACAGGAGCGGATTCGATGATTACGCACTAGTGCCGGTAGTGTGTGCTTACTCTAGGAGGTGAGAGCTTTAGCTGGGATCTCCTAGTAGCGACGTCGAGGCCTTACGATGTCATCTTGGGTATGGATTGGTTATCTACATTCCATGCTCAGATTGATTTTATTAGGCACAAATTGTGGTGTGTCCACATGGATGGGATCAGGTTTACCTTCACCGGTGAGAAGGGAGACTTTGCAGCATAGTATGGACTTACTCGGAGGAGGGTGCAGCTGATCACTCATCAGTTGGCTAGAATTACCCTCGGATCGGTTGATGTGGAGAGTCTGAACTATCCTGTAGTGGTGGACCGGTACGCGGATGTCTTCCCTGATGATGTTTTGGGTCTACCTTCTCACAGAGAGGTGGAATTTTATATTGACTTGTACCCTAGGATGGCATTGATATCTACACCAGCATATCGGATAGCTTCCGTGGAGCTTCGTGAGCTGCGGGTACGGCTAGGAGACTTACAGGGGAAGGGATTCATTCGGCCCAGTGTTTCACCTTGGGAAGCCCCGATTTTGTTCACCAAGAAGGTGGATCGGAGCTTGAGGCTTTTTGTTGATTATCGATGCCTGAACCAGGTGATCGTGAAGAACAATTACCCACTCCTGAGGATTGATGATGTCTTTGATCAGCTAAAGGGAGCATAGTGGTTCTCAAAGATAGACCTCAGATCAGGCTATCACCAGCTCAGAGTACGAGGTGAGGATGTACAGAAGACATCTTTCAGGTGTCAGTATGGCCATTATGAGTTTTTGGTCATGCCATTCAGTGTGACCAATGCTCCATCAGTGTTCATGGGACTCATGAACAGGATCTTTCATCCATACCTTGATCGCTTTGTAGTATTCTTCATCAACAACATTCTGATCTACTCGACTACTAAGGAGGAGCATGCCTACCATTTGAAGGTAGTACTGGACACACTCCAAGAGCACCAGCTTTATGGTAATCTCTCAAAGTGCCAGTTCTGGATCAGAGAGGTTCACTTTCTGGGACATGTCATCTCGAAGGATGGAGTTGCAGTGGATCCAGCGAAGATTGAGGCAGTACTTTGTTGGGATCCACCCAGGAGTGTGACGGAGGTACGAATTTTCTTGGGTTTGGCCGGATACTACCGGATCTTTGTGCCATATTTCTCCAGAGTTACAGCACCACTATCAGTATTGACAAAGAATGGGCAACCCTTTGTGTGGTTGGAGAGATGCCAGTGGATTTTTCAGGAGCTAAGGCAGAGGCTGACTAGTGCCCCCATCTTGAGGCTTTCGGAGGAGCATAGGGTACGTAGTCTACTGCGACACATCAAGGACCGGGCTCAGATGTGTCTTGATGCAGAAGCATGCAGTGATCACATATGGTTCTCAACAGCTGAGACAACATGAGAAGAATTATGATACCCGTGACCTAGATTTAGCAGCAGTGGTCTTCGCCTTGAAGATGTGGCGACACTATCTGATGGGAGAACGTTTTACAGTCTACTCTGATCACAAGAGTCTCCGGTATATCTTCTATCAAAAGGACATGAACCTGAGAAAGTGATGTTGGCTTGAGTTCCTCCAGGACTATGACTTAGATATAGTCTATACTCCTGGTAAGGGGAATATTGTAGCAGATGCACTCATTAGAAGATCTGGTATACATCTTCTAGGTGAGGTGACGGAGTAGCTGGCCGCTTTGCAGATATCCTTTGTGGAATGGGATGGAGCAGATTTTCTTAAGTCTCTTATAGTCACTCCCCCACTTCTTCAGCAATTCAGGGAGGTGCAGCATGGGAACACTGACTACGAGGCACGACGTGCTCAGATATCCATAGGACAGGCACCTGATAGATTTTTTGAAGGTGGGGAGCATGTTATCCTCTTTAGAGGACGTACCATGATATCAGTGTCACTTTAGGAGGAATTGTTGATAGAGTTCCACACATCCCCTCTAGCGGTATATCTAGGAGTGGTGAATATGTGTCAGGATCTTCGACGACAGCACTAGTGGCTGGGGATGAAGAAAGCAGTAGCAAATTTTGTCTCACGATGCCTCACTTGTCAGCAAGTGAAGGTGGAGCATCAGGTACCAGTAGGCTTGGTTCAGCCTTTAGAGGTCCCAGAGTGGAAGTGGGATAGGATATCCATGGACTTTGTGACAGGACTTCCACGTACATCTAGGGGTCATGATTCTATCTGGGTGATCGTCGACCGACTCACCAAGTCATCCCACTTCTTATCAATCAGAGATCAGGGTTCAGTAGAGAGCTTGGGACGCCTCTATTTGTAGGAGATTGTGAGGCTCCTTGGAGTACCCTCGATGATTTTCTCCGATCGTGATGCGCATTTTACATCCCAACTACGGAAGGGGTTGCTGGAGGCTTTTGGGACGCAGCTTCATTTGAGCACCACCTTCCATCCTCAGACAGATATCCAGACTGAGCGGACCATTTAGACCCTCGAGGACATGCTACGTGCTTGCGTACATGACTTCGATCGCAGCTGGGAGGATCACTTTCCTTTGGTGGAGTTTTCATACAACAATAGTTATCACTCCACCATTGGGATGGCACCTTTTGAGGCATTGTACGGGAGACCTTGCAGATCACCTTTGTGTTGGATTGATACAGTGGAGTCAGCACTAGTGGGACCAGAGATGGTAAGGGCTACCACAGAGAAGGTGCAGATCATCCAGGAGTGGATGAAGACTACACAGATCAGGCAGAATTCTTATGTCGATAGGAGACAGAGACCTCTGGAGTTCGAGGATGGCGACCATGTCTTTCTACGGGTCTCACCACGATGAGGTAAGCGGATATTTGGCTGGGGTGGAAAGTTATCTCCGAGGTTCATCGGACCCTTCCAGGTCCTCAGGAGAGTTGGAAAGGTGGCATACCACTTATCATTTCCCCCTTAGTTGCACCGAGTGTACGACGTATTCCACGTATCTCAACTGAGGAGATATGTGCATGGCCCTTCTCACTTCATCGACCACGGTGAGCTGGACATCGACGATGGGGCGATGTTTTCAGAGGTTCCAGTGGAGATTGAGGATCGATAAGAGCGATTCCTTTGTGGGCGGTTGATTCCTCGGGTGTGCGTTCGCTGGCAGCACGGGAACCTCCAGGAGATTACATGGGAGTGGGATGCTCAGATGAGTGCTAAGTACCCCAACTTGTTCCCTTAGTTTGAGTTGTGGCTTACGGGGACGTAAAGCCCTGAGGTGGGGAGAATTTAAAGACCTGGAATTTCCATTTAATATTTTTTATATAAATGGGAATTTTACGAGTTCGCGAAAATTAGAGGTGGCATGATTCTGAGGCCCGGAGTTCCTGGAATGAATTTATGAACTTTTTTTCGGGTACGTTCAGTAAATGTACGACCAGGTTTTTGTAAATTTTGAACTGGTGCTCGAAATTGAAATCTTAGGGCATCGTTGAACTCGCAGTGCCGATATTCACTTAACGGGACCTTCACCTCGAATGTAGTGGTTCAAGAGTGAAATATAATTTTTATGATTTTTGTGAAATAATTAAATAAAATAAAAATGTCTAAAATTTTTATTTTAGAAACCCCTCAACATGGGTTATAGTGGTGGAGACCACCTGAGCCTAAACCTCCCATGTGAATGTTAAGAGGTGCGGACCACCTGAACTTATCCCCATTTTGAATTTAGAGGTGGGGACCACCCAAAACTCTTTAATGAGAGAAAACCTCTTAACTCATCCAACTTTAATTATGCCAATTAAATGAGCTAATTAATGGTGCCAACGCAGTACATTAATTATGCCAACTTTGTTGTGCCAAATTATTTTAATTTGATAAACTTAAATTAACATGGGGGTTATTTTCACATTTTGGTGGAATTGGGAGATGAGAGCCTTTTGGAGAATTATTTTCTCCAATGAAGAACACACTCCCCAACGAAGAATGATCACGTCAATGAGGAATGTCTTCTACGACAACAAACCGACGATCGAGGAAATGCTGATGTCACTGACGTCTGTCTATCCCCCAATGACTTCATCTCTTTCCTCGCGACCTCCGTCGACAAATATTCTAGGTAGGGGTTTAATTATGTGCGATTATTGTTTCCCATGTTATTCCCTTCTAAAACAAATAATGTGGATCAACTATATAACTAGTTGATCTGTGGATGTTTTCTTTTACAGGTTTGGGAATAATCAATTACAGGATGTTTTAGGGTTTGACGTTCTTCATTCAAGTTTTTGTTGAGTCGCTCGATACCGCTCTAACATAGAGGGTATAGTCCAAACAAACATGGCCTGAACCCTCCACCATTATTCTTGAATGGTGTGTCCTTCGCGATGGAAGAAGGCGGCTTTGTGCCACGGTGATGAATGGATGCGGCGGTCGGCACATCACCGGCCGCGATGAAGGTTACGACCCCACGGTTCCCCGTCGCCCCGCGGCCTCTGCGGCCCCATTACTCCTCGCCGCCCCATGGCCCCATCGCTCCTCACCGCCTCACGGCCATCCGCGTCGCCCTGTAGCCTCCGTGGCACCCCACGGACTCCAAGGCCCTTCGGCTCCTCGCCGCCCTACGGCCCTCCGCGCCACCCCGCGGCCTCGTCGCCCCGCGGCCCTCTACACTGCCCTGCGGCCCTCCGCGCCACCCTGCAGCTCCTCACCATCTCACAGCCCTACGCGCGGCCTAGCGGCCTCACCGCCCCACGGCCTTCATAGCCCCCATGGCCCACGCAGCCCCCCGCGGCCTCACGCCACCCTCGCGGCCCCCAGGGCCTCGCGCCGCCCTTGTGGCCTCTGCGCCGCCCGGCGCAGGCCGGGCCAGACCCCGCAGGGCTGGGCCGAACCTAGCGGGCTAGGATGGACCCAACAGGATGGACCAGACCCAGTGGGCCGGACCAGACCTAGTGGGTCAGGTCGATCCGATCGGGTCAGACCAGACCCGGGCCAACTTTGAACTTTTCGCTCTATGGGCCATAACTTTGGCACCGGGCGTCCGTTTGACGAACCGTCAGCGACGTTGGAAACCTTGGGGAAAGAAGGTTTCTTTGATTATACTCCATTGGATATTTGGATAAATTTAGAGTATGTTCGGGTTGGATCGAGCACGAATCCAAACATCAGCGGGCCGTCTGTTGCTTTGAGACCCCTATGGCGTGGCGGTCCTTTGTGATACTTCTTTATGGTAGTTGGAGTATCGACCAGTGGATTGGGGAGAGAACCCTCCCATAGACTAGAAATCTTAGTGTGGGAACCCAATAGTTGGCTGTGACATGAAGAATGAATAGCGATCCTGTGTGGGTCAGCACCTAGCGATCAAGTGTGGGTCAACACCGAGCGATCCTATGTAGGTCATCACTGAGCGGTCCTGTGTGGGTCAGCATCGAGCGATCCTGTGTGGGTCATCACCTAGTGATCCTGTGTAGGTCAGCATCGAGCAATCCTGTGTGGGTCAGCACTGAGCAATCCTGTGTGGGTCAGCACCTAGCGATTCTGTGTGGGTCAGCACCTTGCGATCCTATGTGGGTCAGCACCGACCGATCCTATGTGTGTCAGCACCGAGCAATCCTGTGTGGGTCAGCACCAAGCGATCCTATGTGGGTCAGCACCTAACGATCCTATGTGGGTCAGCACCAAGCGATCATGTGTGGGTTAGCACCTAGCGATCCTGTGTGGGTCAGCACCGAGCGATCCTATGTGGGTCAGCACCGAGTGATCCTATGTGGGTCAGCACCGAGTGATCCTCTGTGGGTTAGCACCTAGCAATTCTATGTGGGTCAGCACCGAGCGATCCTGTTTGGGTCAGCAGTAGAGCCTCTTAACAGAGTAAGATGATTAGTAGTTACATATAATCATCTCTACTACTATACTTAAGTTATACCTGGTGTGAGTTGAGTTCGTACCTGTGTGGTACTTTCCTTCGTGGTAATACCTTGGTGGTATTCGTACCCGTGTATGTGTGAGATGAGTTCCTATATGTATGGGCATATACCTAAGTAGGGTTGTCAGTTGATTTCATGCCTTTTGGTTTATCCTTTGTGGATTTTGTGAGACCTTGAGGGTATCGGGGTCCCTACTGAGTATCGTTATACTCACTCCTACATGGGTTATTCCCTCACCTTGTTGTGTTTGGTGCAAATGATGGACAGCGCTGATCAAGGATGAGGGTACCAAGACTAGACGGTGCCCGGAGGTGGACCATACGGCGTGTCGGAACGCAGAGGAGATGGGCAGACATGGAGTGATGAGGAGGCGATCTGTACCTACCATTCTGGTAGGAATTCCGTAGGATGACCTAGTAGCTATCTTTCTTTTTCTTCAGTTGTATTGTATTTCAGTTGTACTTTTACCTTTACAGTTGGGCTTATATCCCGACCCCTTTTACTTTCAGCACTCTTTTTTCTATATAGTTGACTTGTGTTCGTATCTTGGTGTGTGTTTGGTTGTGTGTGTTTATAGGTTATAAAGGCAATTCCTTCCTGGTTTTAGGGAATATGCCTTCGGTGCTAGTCCCCAGCCCCTATCCTATGGAAGGCGGGCTTGGGGCAGTCACGACACAGGCCCCGGGGAACGGGTCGTGACAGGAAGGGATGAATAGGAATAACTAAATTATGAAAGATTTAATGTTTACATAGGTATAAAATAAATAAATTAGTTTTAAATTGATAATAAATGAAAATAAAAATCATTTGAAGGTAAAATAAATGTTTTTATGAAAAAACAAATTATGCACACAGTGTGTTTTTATCTTAATAAATTAAATTAATCACTATTAGTGAATGATTTTAATTATATATATATATATATATATATTAAATAAAAAATTTTAACATTCATAAAATATATTTACTAAGCATGGAATAATAATAAATCAAGTTTTATTCTTAAAAACTATATTTTTCTAAAAAGTGGTTTCATCGCATTTTGTGCACTTATTTTAAAATTAATTTTTCCACTTTTAAAAAATTTGTTTGAAAAAATTAAATTCAATTTTTAAATCAAAATTTCAAAATTATATTATGTTTTGTTTTTGAAAATTTTATGAAAATATTATTATTTCATTGAATAATGAAAAATACTGATTTTTTATTAAAAATTGTCTCTTCATTTAAAGAATATACAAAGTTACATTTTGTTTTAAATGATTTTAAAAGTAAAATTAGTTCAATTATATTATTATTAATCTAATTTAGGTCATTAGACTCAATTTCATCTTGAATTTTGATATAAAAACTTCTTATATTTAAGAAGACTTTTTCTTTGGAAAATTGTTTTTCATCGCAATTTTGGGTTTAATTTTAAATTAAATTATGCCACATATATGAATTTAATTTTATAAAATGGGTTAAATATTTATAATAATAATAATTAATGTTACATAATAATTTCAACTTAATTTTTTGTCATAATGAATAGTAAAAATAGTAAAAATCAATTACTACGGTTAAGGTTAAAACGGATTTACCATAAAGTTAAACTAACAATATTAGGGTTAAAACACATAAAAATTGTATAATTTATATTTTATATCCATATTTAGAACTTATATCATACATGGTTCAGTAATGTTTCATTTTTTTAGCTATTTGGGGTGTATAAAATGTGGGTATATTTTATTCTTTTCAAAAAGTCTAAGTGTGCCCTCTCCCCCACTTATAAAAGGTCGCCTCCTCTCCTCTAATATCCACATTTCAATAGCCTTTTGTATTAGGAAAAATCTCCTAAAATATCTTCCTTAATTCCTTCCCCATGTCCTATAGTAATTTTTTTATTACAAAACCATCCTAGGAATGCTTTTGCTGCAAACCTAAAGAGGTTGTTCAAATAATAGGTATCGTTCTTAACCAAGAATTTTTGTTTTATTTATTATTCCACCTCCTTAAAATCTTATTGAATCATGATAATATAATAACCTAATTATAATACATATATTTATATGTTATTATATTAAGTTAATGACCTATATCCATCTCCTATTCCATCAAATGGGAAACAAAACTATTGATCATGTGTTTGACAGACTACCGCCTCGTGAACCGATGTAACTCATTTTCCATCAAAACTTCTCACAATTGGATATAATGATGGATTTTATGTATATATAATATATATGATATAATTATTCTTTTTTAATTATAATATCACATATATCTTCTTACTTTCCATTCCGTTTAAATTTGATAACGTTGCTTGTGTGTACAGCGGACTACCGTCTTGTGAAGCGATGTGATTCATTTTTCACTTATGCATTACATGGAAGGTAATAAGGATACATTTAATGAATATATTTGATATATATGACATAATAATTATTCTTTAAAGGTAAATTGTTATTTACCTTTCTTTTATTCCATCCATGAAAAAAATGAAACAGCGTTCATGTGTATATATGGAATACCGTCTCAATGAACTGTGTAACTCATTTTTCTATCTATAACTTTTATGGAATATTATAAATAATTATATAATGAATATATTTTTTATTTGTATAATTTTTAAAATTCTGGTTATTATAGAAACATGATCAAATTACAAGGATCAAAATTGCCCGATCAAAACATACATGAAAGACGGAATAGTTATTACCTGAAACGGTGATTTTAAAAAAAAATTATTAATAAAAAATGATAAAATATTATAATTAAATAATATATAGTATTATATGTATCATTAGGGTTATTTAATATATTTATAATAAGTCTATATTTATTATATATGGAGTTTCAAACATATACAAAGGAAGTCAAATCTGAGGTAAGGGTTTCTCATCTCACTTTTACTTTCATGAGACATATGTCATATTCACCACTTATTTATTTTGTGTGGTGTATATAATAACCATTTTTATATTTTATATCATGAATATATTTATCCTCATGGAATTTAAATTTTAATTTTTTGTTATTTCTTTCATGGGGGTTATGATTCAAGTTACCCAAGCGGTAAGGGTTTATTTCACAATCTCATTATTATTTGGGATTGTTCATATTTAAGTATTCATTGGAGAAATTATTTGATATTTATATATTAAAACCTTTAAATTATATTATAATTTGGTTATTTATTTTTAATACATGTTTTCCTTTAATTTTCCTCACCTTAAGCACTTAAGAGACCAAAAATATGTTTTTATGGAAAATCAACTTTATTTCTCTCTTCGGTCAAAAAAAAATTTTCTTCCATATCCATGTTTTCCAAAAAAAAATTAATATTATCTTATGATTATTTAAATTCAATTTACCCATGTTTTAATTTTTTTTTAAAAAAATAAAAGGAATCTTATTTTTGTTTTCTGAATGAGGTGCTTATTGTCTTTTTACAATAGTGTGAAAGGAATATTTGTTTACGAAATGTATGGAATTACCTGCCATCATGACCACTCATTTATTTGAAGATTCCTTTACAATTTTAGAAGTTTATTTTTAAATAAACTTTTTCCTTAATATTTGGGGATTATTTTAGACTTTAAATAGTTTATTTCAAAGTGGAAAGGATATTTTCCTCAAGAATGTTTTTAATGACATTTTTATGGAATTTCTATTCATAAATATCAACAACCCTTATTTTACTTATGCTCTATTGGGGATATATTAAAATGATATCATTCTTATTATTTAACTGGATGTTTTATGTTCATTTTGACTGGGGGTGTATTATTTTGATATCATTCGCCATATTACTCTCAATGGTTTGTGATTATGTTTATTGATTGGGTAAAGTATTAACCTTTTATATTCTAGTTTTTAAATATGAATGTCTATATTATTTATGTTTCACCCCTTTCATATGAGGAATGAATTAAACTTAGTAAGTGACAAGTGAGGCCCATTATAGCCCCTCGATGCATCGATAGGTCTCATAAGAAAAACTAGCTCGGGTATTTAGTTGAGGCCTTACCCATTTATGTAAGATGTCTTGGAATGAGGCCTTTATGATATGTTTATAATATCTAATATTATTAATTCCCTTATTCTGAGATTATTTCTTGATGTACTTATGATTATTTGATTAGTTATGATATCCATGGATAATTTTTGAGATCATGTGATTATTTATATGGAATTATATGATCATCATTAATTCCTGTCATATTATTCTTCATGCTCAGGTAATTGATTAAATGGAATGTGTTTTCAGATATTCACCTTTCCATATTGATTATGAATTATTTATTCATGATAACTTTCACTATTTAGATACACTTATTGAGCATATAAGGTCATCCATTTCTTATGTTTCCTTTCCCCAAGATGCCAAGAAGTGTACACTGATTGATTTTTAGGGTGAGGAAATTATGAAGATACCAAATAAAATAAAAATTTGTATTTTATGTTTTCAATGTAATTTGGGATGTATGTATGTATCTAGTTTACCAATACTTATAAACTATTCAATACTTCTAGATGATATTTCTTATATCTAGTGTCAATGTAATAAAGTAACCACCAACTCTAGGCTACTAGGTTTGAGGTCTTTACAATTAATTAGTAAAGTAATTCTATTTATTATTTCATTTTGGGTTCTCACTATTATTCTTTTACAATTTTCCCGTATTTATTCTTTAATTCATGACCATTATTTTAGGGGGTTAGGAAGTGTGAATTAATATCTTTTATTTATTTGAGAATGACCATTTCCTTATAGTGTTAGGGAGATTTTTAGTGTGATTTATAGAGTGAGACTTCTACCAAGACCATTGGGTTAGTTATTATTATATCTTTAAATATGGTTTCGAGTTACCCACACTCTTTAGTAATCCAAAGTACCTAACCATGAGAAAATGAGATCTTAAGAGAGTGGATAGTGTCTACCCAGACCAATGGATTCACAAGGATTTGATTCTGATAACATCATGTCTATGTTTATCTATGTTCTACTTTATTATTCCATGATCCTAAATTTGAAAAGTATCGGTACCTATCATATGACTTGGTTCCTTTTAGGATAGTTTTCAATTTCTTTGTTTTAAGTGGTGGTCTTATCTATTGAATTCTAAGTTGTTCCTTGTCCCTATAGGTTTAACCTTGGATTTCCCTATACTATATTATACCCTTAGTAGTTAGTAGGTGGTTTGAGCATATAAATTATAAACTATTTCTCTCATAATAAGTAACGGCGCCCTATGGGCGACAAGTTTTTGTTGTTATTTCTAGAGACTGGGCTAAATGACATTAAATTCAATAAACTAAGACAATTATTTTTTCTCTAATCTTTCAGTTTTATGATTCTAGTTTAGGTTTTTATTTTATATTTTTATTTCCCTATCATGATTGGGTATCTTTTTGTGTTTTGATGGAAATGACAGGTTGTATATTTACTGAGAACACCAAGTTCACCATTCAAATTTTACATCTCATTCATCAAATTGGTAAACTAAAATAAAATATCAATAGAATTCAAGAGTAAATCAACCCACAAATGTACCCTAGTGAAGACGAGGAATTCCTCTACAACCTCAAATTTTTCTTCAAAGAGTGTCAACACTTTGAGAGGATTCCCAAGGAAGGTGAGTAATCCAAAAAGGTAACCAAGGAGAAATCCAACTTTAATGCAATGCATGAGGAGAAATCTGAAAGTAATGCTGAGATTGAATCTGATCCCAAGAAAACCCCGTAGGATGAAGTTGGGTATAGATGTTCCAAACAAGACACCTTCACTATTGATGATTCGAGTGAGGAAGAAAAAATGATGCCTTGATAGAGTCCTACTTGGATTGGACAATCCATGAACTCCATATTCAATCTCTAATACAATCTAATTTATATTTTCCCCCTCAAAAAAAGTTGAGGCCAAACCAAAGTAGAAGCATAAATAAAAGGAAACCAAAACTGAATCTAAAATAGAGAAATAATAAGAATGGATAACTGGTAAATTTATAAATTGAATCCTTGAAAATATATAAGGGAAATTGAATAAAGAAGAAAAAATAGAATAAGTGGTGATGGTTGATAAAACTAAGAATATCATTGAATATTTTTAATAAGTATAGCCAAAAGAAGAGGAGAATGAGAGGATTATTATCCAGTATGGATAACCATGAAACTTCATTCCCAATTTTGAGATTTATCCACTACTTTTTTTCTCCATATCAAATTTTTAAGATTATTTCAAGGAAGATGAAGAGAAGAGATATCTTGGATGAGCTTCAACATCATCCATGGATCAATCCAGATTAGGTAGCATTTTTTTATGCTCCTATCACATGATCCAATGAAGTAATTTCAAGCTAAATGGCCTAAAACAAAAGCACTTTGTATGAGTCAACCCAAGTTTTTTTAATGTTTTCATGGGAATTAATGATTAGGATTTATTTTAGGAATTCATTTTAGGAACTAGTTTCAATACCCTAATATTTTTTAGCATAAATTTTCATGAAGCTTATGATTTCACTTGGGTACTTTATTTTATAGGTCTGGGATGAAAAAGGTGAAAAAGGAGGAGGAATAAGATTCATGTGGAAAGGGGAATAGTGTTTTAATGCTTTAATTTTTTTCACACATGCATTTTAAGAAAAATTGCATGACATGCTTAGATTATTGCTACAATTTTTATCTATGATAAAAAAAATTACTTAGGAATCTCATGATGTAAAATGGGGGATGGATGATTAGAGATAAGAAAAGGGGTAAAGATTTGGTGAATTGTAATTTAGGGGAACTGGTTGATTATTGTAGATGAAATTTCCTTTCACCTATTTCATGCTGTGAATTTATAAAATTCATGTGGATTAGTTTGTTATTAATATTTATTCCATGAATTATTTACTTTTATCATATATTTCTCATTATTGAGAGGAGTCTAAGCTAATTTTCCTATATTATTTATAATACCCACTTATTGAGAGATATGTGGGACATATGAACATATTAGAACTTGCATCACATATTTTAAAATATATGATTATAGTTTATTAATGTATTACATGAGTGAATGAATTTTATCATATGTTTCTTATTCCTGAGAGGGTTCTAAGACAAATTTTCCATATTCCTTTTAGTACTCATTTCTTGAGAGATGCTTGGGACATGTAAAACTACTAGAAATTGCATCACATCTTACAAGGATATTATTGTAGTTGATTAATGTAGAGGAAATCCCCTTTCACATGTTTCATGATTTGAATTTTTGAAATTCATGTGGATTGGTTTGTTTTTATTATGTATGCCATGAGTGATTCAATTTTATAATATGTTTCTCATTCTTGAGAGGGTTATAATCCAATTTTTTCATATTATTTATAATATACCTTTCTTAAGAGATAATTGGTACATGTGAACCTACTAGAAATTAAATCAAATCTTATAAAAGCTATGATTATACAAATTTACATTTAAAATGATTGAGGCATTTTTATTGTTGATCCCTTTATCCTTTATAACCACCTTTTACATTTGTATCTTTCTTTAAGACCATAAAATCCATGAATTGAATTATTAGGGAAGATCTACATTACAATCTTGTTATATCCTTTTTACCCTTACTCTTGGTATTCTTTCATGATATTCAATGGTTCAAGTGTGCGTGGGGGAGTTTTTCTAAGGTGGAGAGAGATGTGTCACATTAAAGAGAAGATGTGAGGATTTTTCATTAGGTATTGGTAGAAGTTTCATGAGTCACTTTCATTATGATAAATTTCTTTACATCTAGAAATAAAAAAATCAATTCTAAAAAAAGAAAACATATTGTTAAAAATATTGAAAAAAACATTTGATTTTGAAGAAAATTATAATTATTATAAAAAATAGGGTATCTTTCATTGTATTCATTTGTCATAGTTTATAATCATACTCTTTGAGTTTGGGAAGTGTTGGTGATGTAATTTGAGAATGATTTTTTATTGATATCATTTAGTTCCATGCATAGTACTTAAGAGTTTAACCTCCTTTTTTAGTTCTATTTATTTTTCACAACAATTACTACCTACCCAAAGGTTCAAAGTAATTTAAACCTAAATGAGAAGTCTTCATGATTGATTGTGATGCTTTTATTTATGGAGTGGCGATTTGACATGCATTTAAATCCTATGGTAAGTAATATGTACTTGAGGTATGACTGAAATCCATTTAAATTTTTACCATGAGTGATGAGAGAAAATAATTTAAAGTGAGGTAGATCACAAAGTGAGAAGAAAATTAATTTTCAAATGGTGAGAGTAAAAGGAATAATTGACTTGTTTTCTTTGAAAAGTGTGGAGTTAGAAAGATATATCTATGTAAATCTTGAAAGTTTATTTAATCATTGATAATTGCTTGATTTAATTTCCCTCGATGTTTAAAAAATATAGCATGAGCTTTATTTGTGATTTATGGGGAGATTACATGCTTGTGGACAAGAAAGGTTTAATGTGGGGGTATTTGATGTCTATATTTCATGCATATAATGTTTATAATTAATTTAATTAATTTTGGGAATTTAATTGATAATCCTTTCTTTTATTTCATTAATTTTATTTATTTTAGGGTAGGAGACATTTAAAATATATTTTTGGAAAATAGAAGATATACACGAATTTTAATGGGTATTTTATTAAAAGAAACAAATTGTGTTTTTTTAAGTGAAATATGGGGGGCTTATACTAGCCAATAAGGAGTACACAAGAAAGCACTACATAGGATAACCGAGTGTGGTTCGACATGCGGGTAATATCAGAGAACTGGAGGAAGGTCTGACATGGATCAGTGTTGGGTATTAGAGTCTAAATATGGTGGTTTGGTTATATTAATCTGGGCCACTATGCCAGAGTATAATCTATTAACTAGCACAATCTCATGTGAAACTTTGATGTGGGACAAAGGATATGCATGTCACTATTCATAATAACAAATGTGGCATTGTTTCTAGTTGTACCCATACCATCCACTTCGGATAGAAGACCTTCATCTCCTTTATCACATCTTATCAACCACCCACCATGCCTTTCCACTATAGATACGTTGTATTTTTCACCTGTGGAGATTGAGCTTTAGGTACTTCACCACTATGAAGCATCGGAAGCACCATGGATGCAATCCAAAAGATTAGGCGATCCTCTATGAAATTTCTACGAGGATAGAGATTTCATGCATTCATGTGTGTGAAGCATGGTGATCTACTGAGAAGCTTTAATATTGGTGATGGTGATGATGAAATATTGATTAAGATGGAGTTCACACTGCGCTTATGTCGTTGGTTCCATGGAAAAAGACAAAGCTAATAGAAAAATCTAGTTGAATTCATGAATATCATTCATGCTATGAATGGGATCCTCATACCTCGAATGAGAAGACAATGGAGAAGCATATTTTTAGAGTTTTTCACATCGTAAAAGCATGGGATCATGTCGTGTACTCACGAATAGAAGAGGCACTCATTTTTGGAGTTTATTTTGCGATGTAAGAGATCTGTTTCATGGAGAAGATAGAGGATATAAAGATTTATGAGTTTTGTCATGCCATGAAAAATATTTGTAACATCCCAACACTTTATTTCATGTATGAACTTTGGTTTATCTTGATTATTTTATTTTTCATGGTGATTCTTGGTTGTTTCTTCTTGTTTGATCCCTTTGAAGGGTTTGAGAGTGTGTCTTGATTCTGGATTGAGAAGTGAGATGTGTCTGAGAGTTCAGCATGAGGGTGGACATGGGCCTATAGCCAAAAAGGCTACAAAGTCCACCATCTCACCGGTAAGACCCACTGGACAACTGGTGGAAGTCTGGAAGTAGGGGATTCCTACAGAAATCTCATCTTCTATCCTATGGGGTTTCCATGGGTTCAATAATTCTTCCTTGCACCACTAGATAGCTGTTAGTGTTTCCAAAAGCTCATGCAGTCTGCCTGGTGCCACGAGCTATTTGGTAACACTACTACAAAACTGGCCTTTAATAGCATTGTTATTTATCAGTGCTAGAAGAAAACACTGATAAATGGAAAATATATTAGTACTAAAGAAAACGCTAATACATTTAACCTTTTATCAGCGCATTTATTTTAGCACTGGTAAAGGAAACCTTTATCAGTGTTTTATTAGTGCTAATAAAGGGTATCCTTTATCAGTGCTTTATTTTTAGCACTGATAAATGGTATCCTTTATCAGTGATTTATTTTTAGCGCTGATAAAGGGTATCCTTTATCTGTGCTTTATTTTTAGCACTGATAAAGGGTATCTTTTATCAGCTCTTAAGTTTTAGCGCTGATAAAGGGTACACTTATTGAATAATGGTATATAATTAAAAATTAATATGAATTAAAAATATTGACTAATTTCATAGTACTCAACATATAATTCAATGTCATTTGATTTTTTAATTTAATATAGATCAAATGTGTGTTATATTGATTTCACATATATGTCATTAATGCATTTTTATATACAATATGCACACAGAGAGAACTTAACCATTTTTTCAATATTGTTAAAGTGTACCTATATTCTTAATTTATTCAATTTCACTCATTTTTAACATATATGCATGCACTCAAAATTAGATATTCATTAATAATGTTAAAAAAATATTTTTAAAAAAATATTTATAAATGTACAGTCACTATATTTATACAATTATATATTTATAATTATAAATAAATGAATATTTTTTTAAATGTGTTTATATAATTATAAATAAATAATTATGTATATCTAAATAATTATTAAATTTATAATAATTTTTCTTAAATAATGAATATATTTACTATATTTATATTTATATATATTTATTAAATATATATGTATAATTATATAAATATATATAATGATATAAATAATATTTTTTAAAAATATTTCTATAATTAGAAATAAATAATTATAAAATTATAATAAATTTATTTAAAAAGGTATATATTTACTATATTGATATTTATATATATTTATTAAGTATTTATAAATTTTTTAAAAAAAATATTTATATTTATAATTATAAATCCTTTAACAGCGCTTCAGTAATAAGTGTTGATAAAAGAATCTTTATCAGCGCTTTTTCCACGCTGATAAAGATTAGGATTTATCAGTGCTAAATAAAGCGTTGATAAAATAAACATTTATCAGCGTTCTAATTTTAGCATTGATAAATATTGGTTTTATCAATGTTTTTTTAGCGCTCATAAATAGTCCTTTTATCAGTGCTTACGTTATAAGCACTAATAAATGGTCTATATATCGACGCTTATTTGTAAGCACTGATAAAAGTGACCCAATCTATTTTAAAAACCCTAACCATTTGAGAACCCATCGCGGTATAGAGCTTTCCGTGGAAGCCACCCACTGTCGGTGCTCCTCATCGGTGAATCGAAGGTTGAATCACACCACTCGACTGCCTCTGAAAATATTTTCTAACATTCTAAGAGGGTCTCCTATTTTATTCAACCTAGCGAGGTAGGCCTTCCAATTTTCTTTGTGTATTTTTTTTCATTTTTGATTTCTTCTTCTATGATTTTTTTATCATCTGTTGTTTATGATCCATTGTTTACAATTTGTTTGTGATCTATTTTTTAGGGAACAACTTTTGGTCTGGTGTTTGTATTGACTACCAATGTATGATTGTTTTTTTATACCAATTCATCCATTGGATCTTGATGAAAAATAGGACACTACTTTTTGTTGTTATGATGTCTCTTATTACACTCATGCACATGAAATTTTAGATATAGCAAGACATCTCATTTACTAATTCCAATTAGTGTGCTTCTATCAGCAAATCAGATGGAGGGTTTAATATATTTTTCCATATCATGCGGGTTACTGGTTTTTTTATTCGTTGGCATTGTTCTAATGATACCTATATCCAAAGATACTGCTCATTTGTTGATCAGGGTGGAGGAAATATAAATGGATCTTTTTCTATGTACACCCACTACTAATCTTCGGTGTACATCTGCAGGAAGGTAAGGATCAATATTTTCATCAACTTTGTTTCACAACATGATGGCTTGTTCTCCTCTTTTGATGCTTCCTACACTTTTCATCTTCTCATGTTTTTTCTTTAAACTCATTGCTGGTGCAAGAAAATTACACCTCGTGCATCCTCTTTGTATTCTTCTTTAATAATTTTTGGGGGTGTGGGTTGGGAAACCAACTCATGCTCAATCTTTCTCAAAAAAAATCACTACTTACAATCATTATTTATAACTTAATAGTATGTCTTAAAAATAATTTTCATCTTTTTATGCAATTTTCATCTTTTGAACCTCTTCTTGAAACCTCTTTCAGCCTAGTGATCTTCTCTAAACATCCCATGAAATCTATTTCTCAAATGAATATAGTTTTTATTGAGTTCACATTGGTTCCCTGCTTCTATTCTAGTTAAATATCACCTGAGACATCCACTAGAGACATAATTAACATGGAAATAATTATTTGAATAATATCCATAACTTCATTAGTATAATTGGTAACTTTATTTTATAAATCTTTCTTTAAATTCACAATAGTAAATATATTCCAAATAATTAAGGTGAAACTAAAAAAATACAACTACAATCCAAATTAAAATCATAGATATTTTCACCTTCCTATATAGCACATTCGGTTGTCCTTACTTTTCATACGGATAATCTTGAGTGTATTTAAAACATATCCTCTATTTTAACTTTTACTGAGAACTTACAAATCTCTATTTATAAACCCAATAGGATGGATATGAACCAAAAATGGATGCATTCTAATCATTTGACAAACGAATATGAATATGTAGTTAAAGAGTTCATTAAGTTTGAAAAATATTATGTAGATGACCCTTATAAAATCTTTTTTCCATGTTTACGTTGTTTTTATTCAAGAAAAATTAATCCAAAATAGTTGGAAGAACATTTTATTTTTCACAGAATAGATCAAAGCTATAAATGTTGGACTAAACGTGGGGAAAACTTAATGTGGACATTTATTGGGATGATACTGTGGTTTATGAATCATTTTATATGAATACCTTTGTAAAAGATGATGGAGAACGGATGGAAGAAATGACATGAATCACTCATGAAATGCCCTAAGTGTGGCGCAGATCGATACAAGAAAAATGAATCAAGTCCTTCAAAATCTGTATGGTACTTTCCTATCATTCCATGTTTTAGAAGACTATATGGGTTTTAGGAAACTATAAGACAATTAACATGGAATGCATATACAAGAATTAAATATTGGAAGCTATGTTATCCAGCAGATTCTCCTCAATGGAAGAAATTTGATTACGAGTTTCCTGAATTTGGAGATGAGCTGAGAAACTTTCATCTTGTGTTATCTATAGATGGAAAAAATTCTTTTGGTGTACAGATTAGTACTCATAGTACATGGCCTGTCATGTTGGTAAATTATAACTTGTCTCCATGGTTATGCATGAAGCGCATATACATTATGTTGTGCCTGCTTATATCTAGACCAAAGCAACCCGATAATGATATTGATGACTATTTTGCT
The DNA here is from genome assembly GCA_963277665.1 of Viscum album. Classification (NCBI taxonomy): domain Eukaryota; kingdom Viridiplantae; phylum Streptophyta; class Magnoliopsida; order Santalales; family Viscaceae; genus Viscum; species Viscum album. Next base: position 1,784,431 of record OY728125.1, read on the forward strand.
CCATTGATTGAAGATTTTAAATTGATGTGGGATACGGGTTTTATAATGTATGATGCTCATAGAAATGAAGAATTCACATTGATGGCCATGTTGTACAGAAAAATAAATGACTTCCCCGGTTATGGAAATTTATCAGGATATAGCATTAAAGGCATGTTGGGGTGTCCCATTTGTAAAAAACGTACATAATCAGTTCAGTTGAAACATTCCTCAAAGACTATATTTTTAGTAAATTGAAAATTCTTACCTCGATGACATAAATACATATCATGGATGACATCATTCGATGGGAATATCGAACAAGGTACAACACCGTCTCCAGCAACGGGCGATAAACTATACCAAAAAGTAAAAAAGATTGATATTGTTTTCAGTAAATCATCCAATGGCCCAAAGGCCTTCATTTTTTATTGATTTTTGATAATCCACCTTTAAAGGGGTAAGGTGGAACCCTTACAAGGCTCATAGGTGAAAGTATTACATGGCCCGTAGGCCTTTAGAGGAATTGATTTTCCGTAGGCTTCAAACATTACATACAACTCAGTCTAACTACTTGGAACTGCTCCTCCCCATCATCTTCATCGTGAAATCAGCTCTCCACCTTTGGAAGAAGAGATAACTTTTCTTTGAATTACTGTATTGTAAATGTTTGTATGTCAGACATTTTCTTGATGTCATGCATGTAGAAAAAAATGTACTTGATAGTGTTATTGTCACGTTACTAAATGTTCCTAGAAAAACAAAATATGGAATCAAGGTTAGGTTGGACTTGATTGAAATGGGGATAAGGTAAGATTTGGAACCAATAAAGGGTAAATGGTGGACTTTTCTTCCTCCAATAGCTTACACTCTATCCAAATAGGAAAATTTTCAATTTTACATTTTCCTTACAAGTGTAAAAATTCCACAGGGGTATTCATCAAATATCAATAATGTTACTTCAATGACTAATTTTAAGTTACAAGGAATAAAATCATATGACTATCATGTTTTGATGCAAGATTTAATGCATTTTGATTTTTGTTGTATTCTGCCTCAAAATGTATGACACACAGTAACCAAACTCGGATTTTTTTTCAAATCCATATGCAGTAAAGTTGTAGACCCGACAAATTTTTCCTATCAGATGTTGAAAGCATTGGTCTCCCAAAGTCTCATCACAGCAAACACCTTATGGGAAAATGGATTTCCAGAAGAGATATTGTTACAATTACCTTAACAGGGCAGGAGCAAACACATCTTTACATATTACATAATAGTAAAGATTTTGATCCATACATTGAAGCCCGCAAATAAATTCTTATAGATTTGAATCCATCAAGAGCTGAAATATGGATATCAGATACACATAATCAACAATTTATAAGATGGTTCAGAGATCAAATTTATAAGGAATTATCTGAAAATACGAATTCAATTGTGGAATGACTTCAATGGATAGCCAAAGGACCGAATGCAAATGTTATATCTTACATTGGGTTTTAAATTAATGGTTATACATTCTATACAAAATAACATGATGAATTTAGTACGATGAAAAATAGTGGTGTTACATTTGTGGCTAAAGCGATGCACATATCTGGTTCCAAGGATAGAAATCCAATTTATGAAAATATGTAATATTTTTCCATTATCGAATAGATATAAGAGTTGGATTATACAACATTTCAAGTGTCGCTTTTCTATTGAAAATGGGTTGACAATATCAATGGAGTGAAATTTAATGAAATGAGCTTTGTGAAGGTAAATTTCAATATAGAAGGAGAAAAAGACGAGCTGTTCATAATGGCATCATAAGAAGTGCAAGTATTTTATGTCTCTGATCCAAAGAATAAGAATTGGTTAACTGTCCTACTATTGACTAAAACAAATGTTGAGTCAAATGAAAATTCAATCGAGGATGACCCTTTAATTGGGACATCACAATTAGTTCATGCTGGTCCTAATGTAGACAATGTCTTGTACGTTAGAGGGGACCAAAAAGATGGGATTTGGATTCTCAAAAGAGGAACCAAATCCTTGAAACCTTTAAAAAAAGAAAGAGAGTTCAATGAGAAGGTAAGTGTTTTTTAATATATTATATTTTTTCTCATAATATTATATGTTCTTTGCTGCATTAACATAATCTAAATTAAATGTTTGACTGCTCATGCAGACAATGTCTTTTGCACATGATGATGTTACCAATCCCTCGGAAGAACAAACTATAATGAAGGAAACCCTTTAGAAATATGTAAAGATAATGTTACGATATACTTTCTCTATTTTACTAAGAAATTATATAATAGAGCATTGATTTCGTTTTCATTATTCCTTGTAGATTTTGTTTATATTATTACTAACATAAGAATAGTTTTCTTATATAGGTGTGTTCTTTTGATTGAGTACGGGGTGGTTTGTTCGGAAATAGCATGATTCAGTTTAGGATTAAAAGACAAAGGAATATTGATGTTTTTGAATGTATGTAATAATTTTTATTTATATAATTGTATAAACTAATGTTTGAAATGTCTATAATATAGTGTTTTTTTGGGTATTTATGTTGTAAATTTCATTTCAATTAAATTCTATAATGGGACTTTTTTTGTTGATATTATATGTGTTTTTTTTTTGTGTTTATGGTGCTATAGTGTGTTGTTACAACACACTACAGTATGTCCCTTTATCAGCACTTCTATGAACACTGATAAAGGAATCCTTTAGCAGTGCTAAATTAAAGCGTCGATAAATGTAACCTTTATAAACGCTGATAAAAGTTCTGAGATTTTAACGTCGCTCAAGTTATCAGTGCTTTTTTAACGTTGATAAAGGTTATTTATAGCACCATTAAAAGATAGTTTTGTAGCAGTGTAACACTGGTCTAGGAGAGTAACAGTTATCCAGTATCACAATTCTGCCACCTAAAACCTCCATTTTATTTATATAATCTCCTCCCCCAAACCTCATTTGACACATTCAAATTTGGAGACTCTCTTGAGGTGATTTTAGACCTTCCATCCTTGAATGTTCATAGATTAAGGTGTTGGTTGAAGCGTTGAATCTATTTTGGTAAGTGTAGACTTGATCCAATTGTGAATTCTAATTTACTCATCTATCTTCTTATTCGATAGTAATGGATCCTTATTCCATTTATGTATTTTAATATTTATTTTTGGATTTGAGTTTCTAGTATTCTCCCTTTATTTTTTCTAGCCCCTTCATATCTCCGAGTGTGGATCCTATATTGGGTGTTTGATAATACCTTGATTGAGGTGGTTGGGTTTTTAATGCAATTCCTATCAATTGAAATCATTGCTTCTTACTTGACTTGAAATTAATTTCTAATTAATTCCCAAAGCATGAATTGAGATTTTTTATAAATTTTTTAAAATGGTTTGGTGTGTGTTGAACCTCTTTAATTATTTATTATCAAATAAAGTGGTGATTCTGAAAAATGGTTTTGAATTAAAGGGAGTTATTCAAAGAATTAATTTAATGATGATTCTTTATAAATTAAGGTGTAAAATGTTTTATAGATTTGAAATGAAATGTTTTATTTTGAAAGGTGTGAGTTTTGATGAAACCCACTTGATGTTGGTTTTGAAATGAAATGGAATGCTTGAAACTTGATTTGGGGATTCTTAAATGATGGTTGATAAAATTGATCTGATATAAATGATTTTCCCCTTGATTTATTCACTTACAGCATATGGTATACTAGGTAGTTAGGTTAGTAGACTAGTACAAGCATTCTAGGCATGTATTAGCTCTGCTTAGCCATGTATTGACGATGAAAACAACAGTAATTTGATGAGAGTCTGGATTTCATTCATTTCGGTGGACTTATATCCCCCCATATGTCGGAGATCTATGGATGTGTGAACACCTAGAGTCATATTTCACTAAGATGTGTGAGTATCCTTGAGGTTTGATCTAACAAACCTTAGGGATTATAACTATGGTGCTATGATTGAAAATGATTGAAAGTGATTTATACATGCCAGTTTTTATGAAATGATTTATTCATGCTTGTTTGATAAAAATGTTTATTCATGACTATTTTATACTTTCCATTGAAATGATTTGAAAATAATTTTTTATTATAAAGGGATAAAATATTTACCATGCCATGTTTTATTTAAAATTGATCATATTTGGTTTATTAATATAGATTGCTTATGAAATTCTTTGTGGGATCTTACTGGGCTAGTGTTGATCACGCCCTACTTTTTCCATTGGTTGTTTGTAGGATTTCTTTTTTTAGGTCCAGGAAAAGGGAAAACACTACTTAGAAGTGGTAGGTGTTCTTGATAATGGGACCTTGGGAGTTTGTAGTGACAAGAGAAGTATGTAATCCACTTTTTGTGAAGATATTTTTCAATGATGTTGTCTTTGGGTTTTGTGATGTTTTGTGGTACTTTAATCTGGATGGTTGTATTAGAATACTGAATGATTATAGTTTCTTATTCAATGATTTCGTTTTATTTGGTTTTTATTATAGTTAAATCATTTCCACTAGATCATTTAATGATGCCCAGGCACTAGTTCCTAGTCTATGGGGATCGAGAATTCCCTTCAGGCCATGTTAGATCCGATTCAGATTCCATTTCAATAGGTTATCCAGGTTGGTTCATGACAGATTTATATCAAAGTATAGTTTGTTCTCTTCTTGGATGTTGATATTTAGTTTAGGATGTCTTGATATACAAGCAATAGGATTTTCAGGACTTGAGGTGTAGGTTACGAGCGAGTTCTTGGACAGCTCTCATCATAACGAGCCTTAAGTTACCATGGGTGGTTGGGAAAATGTGTCTTTGAGGAATTTTATTGATCTGATTCTAGACTTTTCCCAATATTAGATATGAGGTTTATATTCCTAATTTGAGGTTTTACTGATATAGTTTATGTTCTTGTGTCTCTTGAATGATGTTTTTTTTATGTATGTTGATGTTTTATAGTACCATTCCCCCAAGAAGATTCCCAATTAGGCTTTAAGAGGGATATTTTGATGAAACACAGAAAGTGAACCCTCCAGTTGACCAAAACCTCATATAGGTAGTAGTGTATGCAGTCCAAGCTCTAGGCTAAGGAGTTACACCTATTCCTGTTCAAGATGTAGAGGTGGTTCCTCGAAGGTACAATAAAAAAGATCAAGCCCAGGAGTTTCTTCATTGGAAACCACCATATTTCAAGGGAATAAATGTCCTCAGGAGGCATAGTATTGGTTTGGAAAGATTGAATAACTCTTTGAGTTCTTGGAGACACCAAATTCCATTAAGGTGAAGTGTGTTGTATTCAAGATTGAGGGGCCTAGCAGGAGATGGTGGGATGATATAGTTCAGGAAAATAGGAATGATGGATTACAATAGAAATAATTCAAGACCCTTTTCATTGATTGATTTTTTCTAGATTCAATGGTATTGGTTAAGTCCATGGAGTTCCTCAACCTTCATCAAAGTGATTGTACAGTGACTCGATATTCCATTCATTTTCCTGAACTTGCTTAATTTTCACCTAAGGTGGTGTCAAATAAGAGTCTCAATCCCTAGAGGTTTCATATGGTTCTTCAATCAAATATTTTTTCACAGGTCTTTGTGTCGAATCTTAGTTCTTATGTTGGTGTTCTAGATAGGGATTTGATAATGTATATTGACATTTCCAATAAGTTAGGGTTGATGGGAGTTCCTCATACTCCCAGTGGAAGCTTTAGTGGTTCCTTTAAAGGGAAGAGAAACTGAAATGAGTCTCATGGTGGGAAAATTAATGTTATTCCTCAATAGAAGACTTCCTCTAGACCAACTTCAGTATCTAGTGAAGGCCCGCTGACTAGTTTCTAATGTGGCAAGGTTGGGAACTCAAAGAATTCTTGCACAGAGGCACTAAATATTTGTAGCTCATGTGAATGATTAGTTCACTTAAATATTTTTTTACATGTTTTTACCACTCTACATAGTGGTACAGTCTTTTCAATACCAAGAGAATCTATAGAACAATCAAAATCTTTAGTAACAATGGGGTTCTAGCCACAGGTGTCAGGAATGAAGAAAATTCACATAGTGGATAAGTCTCTAATGGAAATTGATGTGGGTCTGTGATAGTGAGAGGTACCATTATTATTGATTTATCTTTAGTGATTTCTTTATTTGATACTATTTTCTCTCATTTTTCATATCTACCCACATTTTGATCTTGTTGAATCGCCCAGTAGAGCTCATGCCTTATTGATGCAAATTACAATGCATCTCAGGACTAAGAGAGAGAAGGGTCTCTGATTCCCCTCTTGTGCTTTCTCTTTATTGGATATTGATCTAGTCTATGAATGTTTGGTTCTTGAAATGAAACATCTAGACATCATTCTCAAAATGGAGTGCTTGGTGGTTCCATATTTTCCAAGGGGAATGTGACTCAAGGGCTAGTTGATCCATACCTCTTCTTCCATATATGGGTATAATGATATCCTTGTGGATTGTAAAACTGGAGTGGTAAGTTTCATATAGTGAACTTCCTCCAGTAGTTGTGTACTTTACATAAGTGTTCATGTCAAACTTTTTTGTTCTACCCCCAGAGAGGGGTGTGGAGTTCCTTATCAACTTAGTGGTGGGTATGCATTCTGTATCCATTCCCTCTTTGTGTATGTAACTAGCCAAACTAAAGGATCTAAATAATAAATTGGATGAATTTATGTCCAAAGGCTTCATTAGACCCAATGTATTTTCTTGGGAAGCACCAGTGCTTTTCGCTAACAAGTCCAATGGAACCCTTTTCTTATGTGTTGATTACTAAAAGATCAATTGGGTTATGGTCAAGAACAAGTATTTTTTTCCATGCGTCAATGATTTTTTTATCAGAAAAAAGTGGGAAAGTGGTTTTCTAAGATTTATCTTCGACCTAGTTACCACCACCTTGGGATCAAGGAGTCTAATATCCCAAATATATATTTTAGGAGAAGGTATGTCCATTATGAGTATCATGTTATGCCATTTGGTCTGACCAACACTCCTATTGTGTTTATGGAATTGATGAACATGATTTTTCACTAGTATCATTACTCTTTCGTTGTGGTGTTCATGAATGACATCTTAGTTTATTCCAAAAATGAGGAGGATCATGTGCTTCATTTGAGAGTGGTTTTGTATATCTTGATGAATCATCGGCTTTATACCAAGTTATCAAGGTTTAAATTATCGATTTGAGGGGTGAAGTTCTTAGGGAATGTACTCTTATAACATGGTATCTCAATTGATCCTAAAAAATTGAATGTTTTCATGTATTGGGAAGAAACATAGAATGTGTTTGAGATTGTTGGGCAAAAATCCCTCAAGGTAACATTGCAGCATTTTTGGGTTGATTGTGTTTGTTGACAAAGCAGGTTTCCATGGTGAATTGTCAAGTTCCAGAGATTTTTTTGACAATAAATGTTGACAAAGAACCATGACAAAGGAACAGATGATTTGGAGGTGGTACAAAAAGAGCAGTACAAGGTGGCGTCGTTTTCCAGTGTGCCAAATTTTTGGGGTCCAAAATTTAGAGTTTGGTGAGCATCGTGAAAAGTGGATATCCTTGAAGATCTTATTTAAATATGGAAAAGGCATGAGTTTTTCGAAGATAGGCTTCATGGATTGGATTTCGAGAAGACCAGAAAAATGATGGCGGTGATTTTTCACGATTACGTCAAGCTTCGCAAATGGCAGAGGTTGAAGTGCATCACGGTGGTGAATGGCTTTGCGAGGAAGCTTCACGAAGAAGGCACAAAGGAATTGACGGGATGCTCCAAGATTATGATGAGATCCGTTATTGGAAAATTGTTGTGGTGCTTCACGATTTTGAGAGAATTTCAGCGGGAACTTTGGATCTTCGTGATTTGAAATGACGTGGCATTGATGTAAGATTCCGGTTTTTGGAAAGGTATGTTTTTGTTGTATTCTGGGTGAAACCCTTGATTTTGGACTTTAAAAGGTTTCTTGAAAGTGTGACAGGACTTGGGGGTGCTTTGGGGGCTCAGGGCATGGAAGAAGGGAAGTATGGGCAGAGCAGACCAAGGCGCACGACCTGCGCACGGTCAGCCAAACCGTGCGGCCTGCCCAGGCGAAACCGTGCGACCCTCCCTCCTCTGGACAGAAGCGAGCGCACAGTTTGCGCACGGTTTTCCAAACCGTGCGGCTAAACTGTGTGACTCCTCCTCCTCCGGGCAGTGGCATTCACACGGTTTGTGCATGGTTTTCCAAACCGTGCAGACAAACCGTGCGACCACTTAAAGTTGGGAAAATTACAAAATTTCCACTCCGGGCTTTTTAAACTCAACTCGAGATTTTCCTCCCATTTCCCCCTCTTCACCCTAGGTACGAACCAGACCTCCCAAGGGCTCCAAGAGATCGATATCCTTCGATTCTAAGGCGTTTGGAGTGTCTTTGGTTGTGGATTGAAGCTCTGTGTAAGGCTAACCTCATCTTCGGTTCTCTTTTTGGTTTAGGGTTTGTACCTTCTCTCCCTCTCGTTCCGAAGCTCTAAAACCCTATCTTTTGGGTGAGTTTTAGGTTGAAGCTTCAAAGGTTGGTTCGATCGAGTTATAAGGACTCGATAGGGAGTGTGTTCAACCATGGTTTCGAGGTAGGTGGTCTACAAGTTATATCCCATGGTTATTTAGGGTTTTTGTGCATGTTTACGTGTGTTCTTGTTTCCCTTGGTTAGGTTTTAAATAACCTTGGCATGCTTGGTAATAATGGTGTTTAAAATGGAAAATGGGAACCCTCACTATCCCTGTGGGATGTGTTGGGATAGACTTGACCTAATTGGGTCCATCCATGGGATGTGTCGGCTTTTCCCGAGTTTAGGGATTGACATTAAACAAGTGACTTGTTGTAGTGAATTGTAGATCCCTTGATAAATGTGTTGGCATGATTGGTTGAACTTGGAATAGAAGTTAGGTGATTCACCTAGACTTGTTAATAACCTATGGGTTAAAGTGGAATGGGTTAAATGATTGATTCATGGGAATGATGAACGGGTTAAATGGGTTAATGCGTAAACGGATTAAATACCATAATGGGATAGATTATGGGTTTAATGTTTAGTGCTTAGTGAGATAGGCATAACACATGGGAATTGGGTGAATGGTTAAATGATGTGAAATGGTAATGTGTTAATGGGTTAAGGCATGATGTGGTTTCCCATGTGGGTTGTTGTGGATAGTGTTTGCCGAAGGGCAATGGTTTGGATGGTTGATGGTTACTTATATATAAGCATGTGCACATGGCTTCGTAGAGTGGGGTATGACTTGAGGATCTATGCCCACGGGTCGAGTGAAGACTGAGGTTCTAAACTCCACCCTAAATGCACGGGTTAGGAAAGGGTACTGAGGGTCTATTCTCCTAACGGTTGCATCCACCCAGACTGAGGCTTCGAGGTGAGGTTATGGTTGCTATGAGGGGTTAGTCCTAGTGAGATAGGATAACATTGTGTTTACCCTCTTGCATGTGATTGTTGGCCTTAGACCCATGTAACATGATGAATGTGATTAACCCATGGAAATGTGATGAAGTGGTAAGTAATGGTAATTGTTGTGAAATGAATGGTAATAGAAGTGGTAATGGATTTGCTTTGAATTTGTTAATGGCACCATAATTAATTACTTGGCATTTATCATTCATACCCCTTTTGCATGCACTACCTGTTTATACTGGATATTTTGTAGACACCATTGGTGGTGGCCTACTGAGTTGTACTCACACCCTGCTCGAGCCGCCGTTGGTTACCCGAGCAGACTTCATGTTTGCAAGTTAGGACAAGGGAAAAGGTCCTTGCTAGATATCTGAGTGGTCATGGGTAACACTTGGTGGAGGATCCGGACTTGGAGTCGGGACTATTTTTGGGTATTTTGCTCGTTGTCTTTATTTTGGGCTCCTGTTCACTTTTGCACTTGTAGCATGACATGACATATTTACTGTTGGAAATGTGGTTATACATGTTCCTTGTTTATTGGTTATGGTTTTCCTCTATTTGGTTATTCTGTTGTGGCTTACTCTAATAAATAGGGGTATAGTCTCCCCACTTGACTATATAGACCCCCGCTGCTAGTCGGCAGCCTTTGGCGTACGGGGAGGCGCGCTTAAGGTCATGTAACCACCCGGATCGGAGCACCGGTTCAGTGGCTTCTAGGTTGGGGACGTTACAAAGTGGTATCAGAGGAAGGTCTTTCTTCTCCTTCTCGGAGGTCTTGTTATTTGGGATTGGTATCCAAGGGTTAGATGTGTTGGGCCATGGTAATGAGATCGTGCTTGGGAGTAGCTAACCCAGGTACGGGGGGAAACCCAAGTCACCCTAGGTGGGAAATGATGTTCTTGGTTGTGTGATGTTACAGTTGATGATATTTCACCACTGGGTGATGCACATGTGGTTTGATGTGATTGTTTTATGACGTTTGGCTCGTGGCCTTAACGGCACGAGGATTTGCATTTATGCATCATTGTAAGAACCTAGGGAGATAGGTGACATGCATTGTATTAGACACACGCACGGGGTGGGTGTGTGAGGCGGGAAAGTAGGGTGCATCATGCATTTCGTGAAACCAAGAAATAATTAGAAGAATGAAATAAAACAAGTGGTTACATGATGTTTAATGGAGTAATAGGGTTTGAAACAAGTTGGAAAAATGTTTTCGGGTTAGTGTATGAAAAGTGGGTTGTTGTAGCTAGTAAAGAGCTTTTGATAAAGACATGAAAGTTATGTGGTATTTGTGCTGAATCTCGTACTTGGAAATATAGAGAAATCCCACCACGATGTCGGTTACCAGTTGGGCAACGGGAGGGTGTTGCTGAGAACACTCCTCCAGTAGAGGGGCAAGAAAATGTGGTGATCAATGAAGGTAGAGAAGACCAGTTCCGAGGGAACTTGACTCGCCTTATGCAGATGATGGATCGGGACCCAGGGCGGGTTGCACCGAGTATGTTTGAGCTGACCAGGGAGTTCCAGCTGCAACACCCTCCGACCTTCACTAGAGAGGGTGGGCCAGAGGCAGTGGAGTTATGGTTAGAGTTTGTCCAGACAATACTAGATCATTTAGAGACCCCCGTTGAAAAGTGAGTAAAGTTGGCCGCCTATATGTTGCGAGGTCAGGATAGGCATTGGTGGGACATTCAGGCCCAAATTGAGCAGGCTGAGGGAATGTCGTGGAAATCCTTTCAGGAAAAGTTTCTGGATCATTTCTATCCAGAGACTTTGAGGCAGGAGCGGGCTGCAGAGTTTATGAGCCTGACTCAGGGATCGCTATCGGTGATGGACTATGCTAGTCGCTTCACTGATTTGAGATGCTTCATCCCAGTGTTAGCAGGGGATGAGGCAGCAGTAGCAAGGAATTTCCAGGATGGGCTGAGACATGAGATCAGGTCTTAAGTAAACATCTTCTGCTTGAAGAGGTTCATAGAGGTAGTAGATCAGGCACTGATCTCGAAAGGAAACCTGAAGGGAGCTTCGGGTAGTGGGCTTGTGGTGCCAGCGGGGCAGACGAGCAGTGCAGCTACCGAGGGTCGGAAGTGACTCCATGAGGGCTCACAGCATGGTGGAAGTGTGCAAAGTGGCTGGAAGAGAGGGTCAGCCTCTCATAGTGGGGATCAGGTGTTCTTCTATCAGTGCGGTAGGCTGGGGCATATGCGTGGTCAGTGTCCTCAACCTCCAGTTGAGTGTCGTTCATGCAGAAGGATGGGGAATGTGCAGAGGTTCTGTAGGAATCCTCGGTAGGCAGGTGAGCATGATGGTGGAATGCAGGTACTGGATACGGGAAGGGGATCTGTTTCCCCATATCAGGCAAGCAGTTGGAGCTCCACAGGTCGTACTGGCAGGGGCGGTGGACGTGGAACTCCCAGGCAAGATCACTCACGCCAGCAGGGTAGTGCAGCACAGGGCATTCAGGTTGGATCCCAGGGTAGAGGGGCAAGTCAGCTTCAGGCAGTTCAGTTTTCACCTGATGATGGTGAGGCTGGACCATCGATTGTTCGAGTTATGATCCTTATCGCTTCTACTTTTTCTAGTGCGTTGTTTGACACAGGTGCCACACACTCTTTTATCTCTTCTCAACTTGTGGTAGCACTGGGTTTACCTGTGGAGGGGGTGTGTGGAGTTATGTCAATTGACACTCCGTTGGGGGTGCGGGTTGAGGATATCAAGCATTGCAAGGTATGTTCCTTGGAAGTTGGTGGGCATCGTTTTCTGTGGGACTTGTTCATTCTCGAGATGTCAGGATTTGACCTAATCCTGGGAATAGATTGGTTGGTGTTGTATCGGGCGCACATAGACTATTATCGTCGTAGAGTATCGTTTAGGTCACTTGAGGGTGACGCTTATGCCCACCGTGGCGAATGGGATGTTCGAGCAGGGTGTGCGGGGTCGTTTTGTCAACAGATGAGTGGAATCGCGGCTCAAGTGGCATGTCTCATGCTTGATGATGATGAAAGAGGGAAGCAGTCTATTTTCCCTCCTGTGGTGGATCGGTTTCAGGACGTGTTTCCTAAGGATTTCTCGGGGTAACCCCCTGAGAGGGATGTTGAGTTCACGATCGAGTTGCTGTCGGGAGCGGAACCAGTTTCTATTCCGCCATACCAAATGGCATCGGCAGAACTCCAGGAACTGAAGGTTCATATTGAGGAGTTGGAGCGTAAGGGGTTTATCCATCCTAGTACATCTCCTTGGGGATCTCCATTGCTTTTTTTCAAGAAGTCTGATGGGTTGTTGAGGCTGTGTGTTGACTATCGGAGGTTGAATCAGATGATAGTGAAGAATCGGTACCCTCTTCCTAGAATTGATGACCTGTTTGATCAGTTGCGGGGTGCATCATTGTTCTCTAAAATTGATCTGAGGTCGGGTTATCACCAGTTGAGGGTGAGGCCTTCCAACATACCGCGGACAGCTTTTCGGAGTCAGTACGGGTTGTTTGAGTTTGTGGTAATGCATTTCGGCTTGACCAATGCACCGGCGGTGTTTATGGCTTTGATGAACCAGTTCTTTCATCCCTATCTAGATCGGTTTGTGGTTGTCTTTGTTGACGATATCTCAGTGTACTCGAAAACTCACGACGATCATGCCCAACATCTTGACATCGTCTTGGGTATGCTAAGAGAGCACCGACTATACGCCAAGCTATCCAAGTGTCAATTCTGGATAGGTGAGGTACACTTTCTGGGTCACATTATCTCAGAGGTAGGTGTGTTAGTGGATCCAGATAAAGTTTAGGTGGTTGTATCTTGGGAGCAGCCCAAGAGAATTTCTGATGTTCGGAGTTTTCTGGGTTTGGATGGGTATTACTAAAGGTTCATTCAAGATTTCTCTCGTGTGGAAGCACCACTTTCGGGCTTTACCAAGAAGGGAATCAGACTTGGGGCTATGTTGATGCAGGATGAGCGGGTTGTGGCTTATGGGTCGAGGCAGTTGAGACCCCATGAGCAGAATTATCCTACTCATGACCTTGATTTGGTTGCAATAGTGTACGCCTTGAAGTACTGGAGGCACTATCTGTTGGGAGAACAGTTTACCGTGTTCACTGACCATAAGAGTTTAAAGTAAATCTTCTCACAGCAGGATCTAAATATTCAGCAGCGAATATGGGTTGAATATCTCCAGTCTTTTGACTTTGAGTTGGTTTACACACCAGGAAAGGGAAATAGTGTTGCTGATGCTCTGAGCAGGAAGGTTCAGAATCAGGTGGTTCAGGAATCCAATACCGAGTGGAAGCTGATGGCCTTGTTTGCAGAGATGCACCTAGAGGTGCAGGAGGAGAATGGTCAGGTCACTATTGCTTATTTAATGATGGAGTCGAAACTTTTAATTCAAGTTAAGGAAGGTCATCTTGATGAACCTGAGTGTTTGATCATGAAGTAAAATCTTAAAGGTGGGGAGCTACCTTCTGGCTGGGCCTTCGGTGAGGACGGATTTGTTTGTGTTCGTGATCGTGTGGTTGTTCCAGAGTGTATGCGGGAAGAATTGATGCGTGAGTTCCATGAATCAAGGTGGGCAGTGCATCCTGGTTTGACCAAGATGTACCGTGATCTCTGAAGGCAGTTTTGGTGGCCTGGAATGAAGAAGAAAGTTGTGGGCCTTGTGGCACGGTGTCTTACCTGTCAGCAGGTGAAGGTCGAGCATCAACGCCCAGGTGGTTTTTTGCATCCATTGCCCATTTCAGAATGTAAGTGGGATGATGTAATAATGGATTTTGTCATGGTTCTTCCGAGGACGCCGCGGAAGAATGATGCAATATGGGTGGTTGTGGATCGGTTAACGAAAGTGGCTCATTTCTTACCGATTCAGGAGACCTTTATAGTCGACCAGTTGGGTGAACTGTATGTTTGGGAAATAGTGCATTTGCATGGGGTGCCGTGAACCATAGTTTCAGACCAAGATTCGCGTTTCACATTGCGTTTCTAGAAAGGGTTGCAGAAGGAACTTGGTACGCAGGTGTTTTTGAGTACGGCTTTCCACCCGCAGACGGACGGGCAGTCGGAACGTACGATCCAAGTGTTGGAAGACATGTTAAGAGCTTGTGTCTTGGAATTTGGTGGTTCTTGGGAGAGACACCTATCGTTAGTTGAGTTTGCATACAACAACAGTCTTCAGGCTACGATTCAGATGGAACCGTTTGAAGCGCTTTATGGGAGACCATGTAGATCTCCGTTGTGTTGGCTAGAGGTCGTTGAATCTGAGTTGTTGGGGTCAAGTCTCATGGAGGAGACTTCAAAGAGAGTTAAGTTGATTAGGAAGCGGATGGCTACAGCTCAGAGTAGGCAGAAGTCGTATGCAGATCGGAGGCGTAGACCTCTTGAGTTTGAGGTGGGTGACAAAGTGTTCCTTTGGGTGTCGCCAAGGTTGGGTCACCGACGGATTCGGAAGCAGGGTAAGTTGGCGCCCAGGTATGTGGGACCCTTTGAGGTTGTAGAGAGGATCGGACCAGTGGCTTACCGATTGGCTCTTCCACAGTAGTATGGTGGGATGCATGATGTGTTTCATGTGTCGTAGCTTCGACGGTATCACCCTGACCCATCTCACGTAGTTGATGTTGAGGATGTGGAGCTTGAGGTTGATGCGTCCTTTGAGGAGCATCCGGTTCGTGTGGCGGATCGTAGTGAAAAGGTCTTGCGAGGCAAGGTTGTGCCATTAGTGCGAGTACTATGGAATCATGGGAATGTTTAGGAAGAAACTTGGGGGCGGGAATCATATATGCGGGCTCAGTGGCCCGAACTCTTCTCTTCGATGGATCAATGAGGTCTGGAACCTCGGGTTGAGGATGTGTCGTCATAAGGTGGGGAGGTTGTAAGATCCCAGTTTTTGGAAAGGTATGTTTTTGCTGTGTTCTGGGTGAAACCCTTGCTTTTGGACTTTAAAAGGTTTCTTGAAAGTGTGAGAGGCCTTGGGGGTGCTCCGGGGGCCGGGGCACGGTCAGCCAAACCGTGCGGCCTGCCCAGGAGAAACCGTGCGACACTCCCTCCTCTGGACAGAAGCGAGCGCATAGTTTGCGCATGGTTTTCCAAACTGTGTGGCTAAACTGTGTGACTCCTCCTCCTCCAGGCAGTGGCATGCGCACAGTTTACGCACGGTTTTCCAAACCGTGCAGACAAACCGTGCGACCACTTAAAGTTGGGAAAATTACAAAATTTCCACTCCGGGCTTTTTAAACCCAACTCGGAATTTTCCTCTCATTTCCCCCTCTTCACCCTAGGTACGAACCAGACCTCCCAAGTGCTCCAAGAGATCGATCTACTTCAATTCTAAGGCATTTGGAGTGTCGTTGGTTGCGGATTGAAGCTCCAGGTAAGGCCAACCTTATCCTCGGTTCTCTTTTTGGTTTAGGGTTTGTACCTTCTCTCTCTCTCATTCTGAAGCTCTAAAACCCTATCTTTTGGGTGAGTTTTAGGTTGAATCTTCAAAGGTTGGTTGTATCGAGGTCTAAGGACTCGATAGGGAGTGCATTCAACCGCGGTTTTGAGGTAGGTGGTCTACAAGTTATATCCCATGGTTATTTAGGGTTTTTGTGCATGTTTACTTGTGTTCTTGTTTCCCTTGGTTAGGTTTTGAATAACCTTGGCATGATTGGTAATAATGGTGTTTAAAATGGCAAATGGGAACCCTCATGATCCTCGTGGGATGTGTTGGGATAGACTTAACCTAATTGGGGCCATCCATGGGATGTTCCAGCTTTTCCCGAGTTTAGGTTTTGACATTAAACAAGTGACTTGTTGTAGTGAATTGTAGATCCCTTGATAAATGTGTTGGCATGATTGGTTGAACTTGGAATAGAAGTTAGGTGATGCACCTAGACTTGTTAATAACCTATGGGTTAAAGTGGAATGGGTTAAATGATTGATTCATGGGAATGATGAACGGGTTAAATGGGTTAATGCGTAAATGGATTAAAGACCATAATGGGATAGATTATGGGTTTAATGTTGAATGCTTAGTGAGATATGCATAACACATGGGAATTGGGTGAATGGTTAAATGATGTGAAATGGTAATGTGTTAATGGGTTAAGGCATGATGTGGTTTCCCATGTGGGTTGTTGTGGATAGTGTTTGCTAAAGGGAAATGGTTTGAATGGTTGATGGTTAATTATATATAAGCATGTGCACATGGCTTCGTAGAGTGGGGTATGACTTGAGGATCTACGCCCACGGGTCAAGTGAAGACTGAGGTTCTAAACTCCACCCTAAATGCACGGGTTAGGAAAGGGGACTGAGGGTCTATTCTTCTAACGGTTGCATCCACCCGGACTGAGGCTTCGAGGTGAGGTTATGGTTTCTATAAGGGGTTAGTCCTAGTGAGATGGATAACATTGTGTTTACCCTCTTGCATGTGATTGTTGTCCTTAGAACCATGTAACATGATGAATGTGATTAACCCATGGAAATGTGATGAAATGGTAAGTAATGGTAATTGTTATGAAATGAATGGTAATAGAAGTGGTAATGGATTTTCTTTGAATTTGTTAATGGAACCATAATTAATTACTTGGAATTTATCATTCATACCCCTTTTGCATGCACTACCTGTTTATATTGGATATTTTGTAGACACCGTTGGTGGTGGCCTACTGAGTTGTACTCACACCCTGCTCGGGCCACCGTTGGGTACTCGAGCAGACTTCATGTTTGCAGGTCAGGACAAGGGAAAAGGTCCTTGCTAGATAGCTGAGTGGACATGGGTAGCACTTGGTGGAGGATCCAGACTTGAAGTCAGGACTATTTTTGGGGATTTTTCCTGTTGTCTTTATTTTGGGCTCTTGTTCACTTTTGCACTTGTAGCATGACATGGCATATTTACTATTGGAAATGTGGTTATACATGTTCCTTGTTTATTGGTTATGGTTTTCTGTTATTTGGTTATTCTATTGTGGCTTACTCTGATAAATAGGGGGTATATTCTCCCCACTTGACTACATAGACCCTCGCTGCTAGTCGGCAGCCTTTGGCGTATGGGGAGGCGCGCTTAAGGTCATGTAACCACCCATCTTCTGTTGTGGCTTACTCTGATAAATAGGGGGTATAGTCTCCCCACTTGACTACATAGACCCTCGCTGCTAGTCGGCAGCCTTTGGTGTATGGGGAGGCGCGCTTAAGGTCATGTAACCACCCGGCTCGGAGCACTAGTTCAGTGGCTTCCGGGTTGGGGACGTTACAGTTGACTTCGCACAGAAGGTTCAAGGGTCTGTGGAATCACCTATAAATAGGTCTCGACCCCCTCGGTTTGCGAAGGTAGTTCGCGAAGGCAGTGTTCTTCACAAAAGGAAGGAACTTCACGGAGGCTATTCTAGCTCCATGAAAGTTGCGAGCTCCACGTTGGCTCAGTGAGCTTCGTGAAAGGAAGTCGCTCTGCGATGACTTGAGCTCCGCAATAGCCTAAGCTTTGCGAAGGCTTGAGCTTTGCGATGGTCTGAGCTCCATGAAAGCAGTGTGCTCCGCGAGGCAGGAGCTCTACGAAGGTGTGTGCTTCATGAAAAGGCAGGGACTTTGCGAAGTCTTGTTTGAGCTTCGTGAAATTGGGAGCCTCGTGAAGTAGGGTGCTTTGCGAAGGTATTTCCAAAGGAATTGCCTAGTGTTCAGAGGCAAAGGGGTATTCATCTGTGGATGAAAGTTGGACTTCAACAGAGCATCTATCAACAGTTGAGGATGCATGTATTCATGCAAATGAAGATACCTACAGGTCTATAAACTGTGAGTGGATCCCTTCCAAGTGCAGTGAGCAAAGGAATAGGAAGAAGGTTATTCTTTCTACCAGCAGTGAGCCAGAGGGAGAGAAATAGGGAGTGACCCTTGGGAAAGCAGTGATATGACCCTAGACATTGTAAAGGTAGTGAGTCTGGGCATAGAAGTGATCTAGCCCGAACATTATTGGCAGTGAGCTTTAGTGGATTTGGTACAGTGGCACATCGTCGTTGTATGCTCCTTGGACGTAGCCTAGTGAGGGTGAACCAAGTAAAAATCTTTGTGTCTTCCTGGTTTCTTCCCTGCATTGCTTCTAAAGCATAACCATTAGATAAAGATAAAAAGAAGTGATCAACATAAACACATAAGAGCAAACAAAGTGACCCTTATAATATAGAGGTCAAGATCCAGTGGGGCAAGAAAAATTTTGAAATAGAATATCCATACCCTGATTCACCCCCACTCTCAGGGTATCTAGGCCCCTTTTGGTCCTAACAGAGATTCATAGCTTCATGGGATTAACAGGGTATTAGCGTGGGTTCATGAGAAATTTCTCCAAGCTAGATTATTTATTCACTACTCTCACTCGGAAGGGAGTGAAGTTTATTTGGGATTCAAAATTCCAGACTTCCTTCGATGAGTTGAAGCATCGTTTGACTTTGGCTTTGGTGTTGACTCTTATAGATGTTGGGAAAGTCTACATGGTCATTTGTGATGCTTCAGGTTCAGGTTTGGGTTGTATTTTCATACAGGATGATCATGTGGTGGCTTATAGTTCTCTTCAGCTTCGGACTCATGAGAAGAACCATCCCACACATGATCTTGAACTCACAATTGAGATGCATTCTTTTAATATTTGGTGGAACTACTAATTCAAGGAAAGTTTTATCATTTACTATGATCATAAGAGATTGATTTATATTTTTTCATGGAAATATTTGAATCTTTATCAGAGACAATGGGTAGAGTACTCGCAATATTTTGACATTGACATTGCCTACACCCCTGGAAAGGGGAATGTTGTCATTGATGCTATAAGCAGGATTCTATTATCCCAAGACATGAAGGAGCTGTTAGAGGAGTGGAATCTCATGGGTATCTTTGCTTTCATGCATTTGGTAGTTTGGGAGGATGAGACTAAGGTTGTTTTGGAAAGTGTTCAGCTAAAATCCTCTCTTATTGAGATGATTATCCAAGAACAACAGCTTAATGATGAGTTCTGTGGCATTAGGAATTCTTTATATGTTAGGATACCATCAATGAATGGCCTCTTTCTCTAAAGAGAATCCTTTACTTTAGGAAATTTTATGTTGTTCTGTCGCCTATGAGGAAGGTTGTGATGGGGAATTATCATCATTCTCAGTGGGCAGTTCACCCAGGCATGACTAATATTTTTTATGATATGGGGTGTCATTTATGGTGTCTAAGTATGAAATGCGACATTAATGATTTTGTATCCTATTTTTATACCTATCAACAGATCAAGGCTAGGCATCAGAAGCAAGGGTTGATCTTTCCTCTTCCTATATTGACTTGGAAGTGAGATGAGATATCGATGGATTTCATGGTTGGTTTTCCACATACTCCTCGAGGAAAGACTGTGATTTTGGTGTTGATTGAATGATTGACCAAATAAAAACACTTTATTCCTATTTCTAATACCACCAAAGTTGAGAAATTAGGAAATCCATATATGCTGGAGATTTTCTAGTTGCATGGAGTTTTGTCTGCCATTGTTTCTAATAGGGATCTTTTTGTTTGCATCTCATTTTTGGAGAGGCCTTTAGGAGGTGATGGGATCCTAGGTAAAGTTGAGTATATCATACCACCCTCAAATGGATGGTCAGACAAAATGGGCTATACATATTCTTAAAGACATGCTTCGTGCATGTGTCGTTGACTTTGGAGGAAAATGGGATTTCCATTTGGGTCTAGTTGAGTTTTCCTATAAAAATAGTTACCAGAAATCCATTAAAATGGAACCCTTTGAGGCCTTATATGTTCAGCCTTGTAAATATATGATTTGTTGGTCGGAGGTTGGTGAAGCTTCCCTCATGGGACCTAGTTTAGTTTAAGAGATGACGGTGAAGATCCAATTGACTTGATAAATATTGGTAACAACACATATCCAATATAAATCATATGTAGATCTTTGTTGATTTTGTATGGAGTTCTCAATTAGTGACCAGGTATTCTTAAGAGTCTCTCCTTGGATGGGTCGCCGACAGCTTGGAAAATGTGAGAAGTTGGCGTTGAGATATATGGGACCATTTGAGGTCGTTGAGAAGATTGGAAAGGTGGATTATCATTTTTCATTTCCACCTCAGATGAATTTGATCCATGATGTGTTTCATGTGTCATGACTCAAGAAATAACTTTTAGACTCGTCTCATGGTTTGAATTGGGAGGACCTTGATGTGGAACCTAATATGACCGTGAATATGCGGTCGATTCAGATTTTTGATTCTCAATTAAAGGTTCTTCGTAGAAAGTTTATCCATTTGGTTTGGGTGTTATGGTAGCATGGTTCAGATTCTCATGAGACTTGGGAGAGAGAGGCGATGATGAGAGAGTAGTGGCCTCATCTTTTTGTGGACCTCTCTTCTTGACGATACTTTCTGGGGGGAGAAAGCATTTATGATGGGGAGAATGGTAACATCTCAACACTTTCTTTCAGGTATGAACTTTGGTTTATCTTTCCTCACTTGTTTTTCATGGTGATTCTTGTTTGTTTCTTCTTGTTTGAGCCTTTCAAAGAGGTCAGGAGTTTGCTTTGATTCTAGTTTGAGGAGATGGGAGGTGTCTGAGAGTTCAGTATAAGGGTGGACATGGGCTTGTGGCCATAAAGGCTACAAGAAGTCCACCGGCTATCTAGTGAGACCCATCAGCCAGATAGTGGAAGGCTGGTAGCAAGGGATTCCTATAGGAATCCCACCAGAAAAATGGTGGTGTTCCTAAAAGCCCGAGCAGTCTACCTGGCGCCACCGACTAGCCGGTGACACTAATCTGGGCAAGTAACAATTGGGCGATATCATAATTCTGCCACCTAAAACCTTAGTTTTGTTTCTTTAATCTCCTCCCTCAAAGCTCATTCAACCCATTCAACTATAGAGGCTCTCTTGAGGTGACTTTAGCCCTTACAGCCTTGAATCTTCGTGGATTTAAGTGTAGATTAAAGCATTGAATCTCTTTCAGTAATTGTAGCCTTGATCCAATTGTGATTCTCCTTTCCTTATCTCTATACTTCTTTGAAAGCAGTGGATCCTTGTGTCGTTGATGGATCCAGATATTGATTTGTGGATTTTTGGATTTTTGGATTTTTGGATTTTTGGATTTTTGGATTTGTGGATTTGTGTTTCTAGGATTCTCCCTTGATTCATTTTATCCCCTTCATCTCTCCGAGTGTGGATCCTATGTTGGGTGTTTGATAATATCATGAATGAGGTGGGTGGTTTCATAATGAAATTCCAATCAATTGAAATCGTTGTTTATTTCTTGAATTTAAATGAATTCCTAATCCCATCAAGAAAACGATGGTGTTCCCAGAAGCTCGAGCAGTCTACCTAGCACCACTAACAAGCCAGTGATGCTAATCTGGGCAAGTAATAGTTGGGCAATATCATAATTCTACCACCCAAAACCTTAGTTTAATTTCCTTAATCTCTTCCCTCAAACCTCATTCAACCCATTCCACTTTTGGGACTCTCTTGAGGTGATTTTAGCTCTTACAACCTTGAATCTTCACGGATTGAAGTGTCGATTGAAGCATTGAATCTCTTTCAGTAAGTGTAGCCTTGATCCAATTGTAAATTCTCCTTTCCTCATCTCTCTCTCTCCCCCCTTTTTTGAAAGTGGTGGATCCTTATGTCGTTAATGGATCCAGATGTTTATTTTTGGATTTGTGGATTAGTGTTTCTAGGATTCTCCCTTGATTCGTTCTCGCCCCTTCATCTCTTCGAGTGTGGATCCTATGTTGGGTGTTTGATAATATCATGAATGAGGTGGGTGGTTTTGAAATGAAATTCATATCAATTGAAATCGTTGTTGCTTTCTTAACTTGAAATGAATTTCTAATTGACTCCCAAAGCATGAATTGAGGTCTTTGATAAATGCTTTCAAATGGCGTGGTGTGTGTTGAACCTCTTTGACTATGGATTTTCAAATAAAGTGCTGATTTTCGAAAAATGCTTTTTAATTGAAGGGAGTGATTCGAAGAATGACTTTGATGATGATTCTTGGGAAATGAAGGAATGAAATGTTTTATGGATTTGAAATGAAATGTTTTATTTTGAAAGGCGTGAGTTTTGATGAAACTCATTTGATGTTGGTTTTTGAAATGAAATGGTATGTTTGAAACTTGATTTGGAGATACTTGAATGATGATTGATGAAACTGATTTGAGATGAATGATTTTCCCCTTGATTGATTTACTTGAAGCACATGAAAGTCTGGGTAGTTGGGTGGGTAGTCCAGAACAAGCATGCTAAGCATTTATTAGCTCTACATAGTCACGCATTGATGATGACATCGTCACCAAACTATGATGAGGGTGGGGAGTTCATTCATTGGGGTGGACTCCTATTCCCCTAGGCTTGAGATCTAGGGATGTGTGCACACCTAGAGTTGTATTTCACTAAGATGTGTGAGGATCCTTGACCCTTAATCTAACAAACCTCAGGGCTTATAACCATGGCGCTATAATTGAAAATTGTTGAAAGTGATTTATACATGCCAGTATTTATGAAATGATTTATTCATTCCTATTTGATAGGAATGCTTATTCATGATTGTTTTATACTTATCATTGAAATGATTTGAAAAGCATGCTTTATTATGAAATGAGAAAAGATTTACCATGTCATGTTTTATTTAAAATTGAGCATATTTGGTTTATTTGATATGGACTGCTTCTGGAATGCTTAATGGGATCCTACTGGGTTGGTGTTTCACATACCCTACTTTTGTTTTTGGGTGTTCTTGATAGCAGGAGCTTAAGAGTTGGTGATAACAAGCGGAGCATGTGATCCACTTATTACGAAGAGATTATGCGATGATGATTATATTGGCATATCAATTCCCTTTAAAGGAGAAAAAACTATATTGGCATATTGATTGTTTATGCTTTCTTCTTCGTTGCTTTCATTTTCGTGATCGTTTCATGAGGCCCAAACATTAGTCGTCAACCCGTGGAGATCAGAAATGTCATTTGGGTCATGCTAGAGCTGATTCGGTTTCCAGTTTAACGGGTTATTCGGGTTGGTTTTTGACAATATTGGACGCAGTGTGATAGTGAAGATACGAATTGTTCAACGTAAGGAAAGAAATTGAAGTAAACATGCAGGTCTAAAGGTTTGACCCTGCAACCTACCCCCAACCCCCAAACCCTTACCACCCAACAGTGGGACATTCAAAAATACATGCAAGAGATCACACCAATAAAATAATTGTTCATGTAATGAAGCATAAGAGGGTTGTAGTTAGGGTTTTATGATGTAAAAGGATTAATTAGTAATGTAATTCCTTTTATGGTCTTATGTTGGGTTCTCTTATTCTTTTACTATTATCCCCTGTTTATTCTCTAATGCATGACCATTATTTTAGGGGGTTAAGAAGTGTGATTCCAACAAGTTCATGTCTATCATTATCTATTTTCTACTTCGTTATTCCATGATCCGAAAATTGCTAAGTCCCGGTACCTCTCATCACAGGGGGCAACTCAATATCTCCACTCAGCTTTCATTTATTCATAGAAAATTCATTGTGAGGTTGATTCATTAATTAAAACAATGCTAGAAGGACCAATTTATCCATCATGCTTGCCAAACTGATACTGATCGTGTACGTCGAGCAACAGTTCCCGGCACGGCACCACAGCACCCAGCTTGATGCAGGCAAGGAATGCCCCCGAGAGCTTGCGATGGAGGCTGTAGGCCTCGTCGGGTGGCGGGGTCAGCCTGTGCCTCAGCATCGTGGCCCCGAGGTTCGAGATGCTCTGGGTGATGTTGGTGGACCGAAAATCATACATGCCGGGCTTGGAGAAGGGCAGACCCACAACGAAACCGGCCTGGACATGGGCCTCAACCATTATATCCGATTCAGACCCGGTGAGGAAGCCAAGCCTCCGAGACATCTCCATCACCGTGTCCCGCTCACCGTTTGAACAAGCAACAACCTGAATTATTAGTGGCATTTTCAATTCATCCCAGTTCGGAGTTGAATGACTCAATGATTGGTATGCATGGAAAATGCACTATGAAAATATGTTAAATAATAGAATTTACCGGGTTCCCTAGGACTCCATTGAACCTCATTGTAGAATTTCCAGTTCATTAAATCATATCAAGCCAGACAGACCTCGCCTAAAATGCTAGAAATCACAACAGTAAAATAACTTTCAACGGTAAATCAAGCAAAAGGCAATGAGATTTTACCATTCTTAGATAGTTGTCAACGAAGCTTTTAGGGTAATCACGAGCTGCCCCGAAGTCAATTAGATTAATTGTTCTTGTGGACTCTTCATAAAGGAAATTACCCCAATTAGGATCCGTCTGAATGAAGAAAAAAAAAAAACTTAGGCTGAAGTTACTAAAAAGGCTATAAAACTTATCTTCTTATCGTAAGAATGGCCAAAAATACTTGCCTGCATGAAACGAAAGACAAACAACTCCATCAAAGTGAGCTCCAGCAATTTCTTCCCAATAAAATCACGAACTTCCTGGTTTAGTACTGCCGCCTTATCAATTGGAACCCCTGTGCCAGTAGACATTTAATCTTTAACAAAAAAATAAAACAAAATAAACAGTTATCTTTTTTTGCGTTATTCAACTTGTGAAAACTAGATAATGAAATCATTTTGGACTGTTTAAAGGGTATTCTGGTCAATAACATATTAAATTGTGGACAATTATCTCCATAAAACTTATTTTTCAAAGGAATGCAACGAAACCACAGGCATAATAGATAACATTGGTTACCAGAAACAAGTTCTGTGGTCAAGACTTTTTTTGTCGATAGATGATCAACAACCACAGGCACATAAAACCCTTCCGTGTCTGATAGCAAGCCACGGAACCGGTTTTGGTTAGAGGACTCCAAATTGTAATCGCATTCACTGGATAACTCTTTTTTTGCCACCTGAAAGGAGTTTTGGAGGATCATCAACGCACATTTTAATGGCAGCATGGAAACCTCAATAGATTTAATTCAATAACATTTGTAAACCAAAAATGTATTTTTTAACATGTTTCAGTGGATTCGTGAATATAGTCACCTGCTGAATCAGCAAACACTTAAACTAAACCAATCCTGTTTGGATTCATTTTCTCATCAAGGACCTTCGGGCAGAGTGCATTGTCGGGAAAAGGCATTAGTAAGCTTATTAGTTTCAATTTTTATAATTAAATATTAAGAAACAGCCTCACCCTTTTTGAAATAGGAAAATTAGCACATGTCCTCCATGCAACTGAAGTTGATGGGTATCAATAAACCTAGAGACGAACACATAATTATGACCAAATAAACACACCATGGGTGCATGTGCATAGTCAAAATATAAAAGAAAAACATGATCAAAACTACAATAAGGGCATGTTTGGAAGAGAGCAAACGCAGTAAGGTAAAGGGAATGAGAAGTGGAAAATGAGTTTCTGATGTTTGGTATACAGTAATTGCAATATACATGGAAATCAAAAATTCCATCGTTTGAGGCAAAAACTCCTCCCCCTCTGCCTTCCTAATTCCCTTACTCATCTCATGCCAAACAAGCCCTAAATTTTATCATAAGATTTAAATGATATGTGATATAAAATAACATGCAGAAGATTCTGAATGCCTGTAGAGCCAACAATGTACAGGAAACTTCAAAAGTATGTTATCTTTACCTTAATAGCTTGGTCAAGAAAAAGCCCTTCAGGGATTAGATTTGTATAATCCAAAAGAAGTTTCACATTCTCAATGTCGCTTTCAATGCTATCTGCGACACCAGGGTATTGAATTTTCATCGCAACTGGCAGACCATCTTTTGTGACAGCTTGGTGAACCTGAGCAAGATTTTGAATTGTTACACTTCGGCTGCGATTGGCTATGAAAAATGTTTTCTGTTTACATTTTCCAAATATGTATTAGATTATGTAAATAAAAAGTATTGTTTAGAAAATGGAAATGGAGTATTTAAAAAAATTGTTTACATGTTTTCTGGAAAATGAAAATACAACAAAAGATAAATCACATGCTTTCTTACCTGGCCAATGCTTGCAGCAGCCATGGGTTCATAATCAAAACTAATCAACTTTGATGCCCAGCCAGAGCCCAATTCAGCATCCAAAACCTGATTGAGCTGGCGTCTAGGCATCACATCTGCACCTTGACGAACAATATCCAAAGCAGCTAGTATCTGCATATATAAAATGGCATAAATAAATTGGAAAATAAATCATAACCACATACAATTTTCCAAGCCAAATTAAAGCTCATTGGATAGAAGGGGATAAACAAGTAGGAGAATCAGAAAAGAATTTTGGTCAAAACACTTCCATGGCCAAGGAAGTATTAAAAAGCTGTCTGGGCCTGCTGCTGCAACTGATGAATCCGTCCGTATAAAAGGAACACCACTGGGTGATTGAACCAGTCAATAAGCCTTGAACCAGTCAATAAGCCTTGAACCAGCCAAAACTAGTAAAACCAGCAAATCCACTGGTTCAACCAAATTTAATTTTGAAAAAAAACAATATATAAAACTATTTATAAATTTTTTTATGTTTTTGTTGAACCCTGTTTTATTATAAAAGGTATTTCCGAGTTCCACATCGGAATACTCCACCGTGTAATCTATTTTACCCATCTATAAAAGAATGTCTCTTGCCACACCTTAAGGTAAGGGGAATTCGCAACCTATATGGTATCAGAGGAAAAATCCTGATAATTTTTTTTCTTTTCAGCTGCCCTCATTCCTCCTAAAGAATCCCTCTGCGGCGCTTCCTGCCCCGCCTTCCCAGTGGGGCCCCGACTTCTTCCGGCCCCACCCTCTCTGCGGACTCCCGACTTTGACCGGCCCCGCCCTCCCTTTGGCCTCCCGGCTACAACTGGCCCTGACTCCCTCCCGGCTCCCTCCAGGCGGAACCTTCCCGATTGACGCAGTCTCCCGCCCCCCCCCCCCCCGCCTCCGATGCGGCAACGTCCCGGCCCGCCTCCTTCGCAACTCCCCTGCGGCCTCCCTCACGACAACCGGCCCCGCCTCGCCCGACGCCTCCCGGTCCCGACGCGGCCCTCTATCCTTCCCGACGGAACACTCCCACCCAACAAAATCATCCCACCCGCGGCCCTCCGTCACGCCCGAGCGGAACCTGCCTCCATTGCGGCGACTCCCATCCCGCCCTCCGCGCAACTTCCCGACAACAATCAGCCCCGCCCTCCCGCGGAACGTCCCGGCCCGCCTTCGACGCAGACGACCGGCCCCGCCCTCTCGCGACGATCTCTCGCCCCCGCGCGCTCACAGCCTCCCGGCTTCGCGACCGGCCCCCTGCCTCCCGTGGCGATTTCCTAGCCCCACCCTCCAGCGACCTTCCGGCTTCACCCGGCCCCGCCTCTGACGCGGCCACCAGGCCCCGCCCTCCTCGGCGCACTGCTGGTCATTCCCACGCCTGCGGATTTCAGCCTCACAAATGGCCGACTCTTCTGTCATGCCTCCACTGATCACCGCCTCCACTCACCTGGTTGATGAGCGACCTGACTCAACCAATTTTTCAATCTGGCGGAAGATGGTACTGATGTCACTCACCGGCATGGAAACTTGTTGATACCAAGATCTTTGTTTTGCTTATCAATTCCATAGACCGCTCCATCAAAGATGTCACTCAGACCACTAATACGGTTAAGGAACTCTGGGATTCCTCAAACCATATGTATTCCGAGACAAATAACTAGGCTCGGGTGTCAGACGTTCTTCAGCGTCTGTCCATCAACCGCCAGCAAACCCGTCCGTTTCAGACGTACTTCATGGAATGGAAAGCTCTCCGAGATAAATTACTTGAGTTGTGGCCCATTCCTCAAACCCCGGAGGCAGCCTTGGTCCAGCGGGACCAATTATGCCTCTCCAGCCTTCTCCATGGTCTTGATCCCGAGTATGCGACGACGGCCACGGAGATGCTCCTCAGACCCTCCTCGCTAGAGATTCCACAGGTTTATCATCGCCTTGGAAAGGCTCATCAGGCACTTCCCCCACCCACTCCCAGCATCGATCCCACTGCCCTTTTGGGTCGTGGCAGTGGACGCTCTTCAGGCCCTCGTGGATGTGGTTGTGGTTGTGGGGAGGGTTATCCTCGTCCTCTCTGTCAGCATTGTGGCAAGCTAGGCCACCTCATCGACCGATGTTGGGTTCTTAATGGTCGCCCATCTCTGCAACCTCGGCAAGGTCAGACTGCGGTCCAGGATGCTTCCCCATCAGTCGTTGCTCTTCCTCTGGACCTCTCCATGGCTGAGCTCCAGTTGATTCACGATCATCGGACCACCTCTCTATCGGGTTCTTCTTCGGCATCTATTGCCCACACCGGTGGTTCCACTGCTTATGTCACTCATCGCTCCCCTGCCTGGATGCTTGACTCAGGTGCATCAGATCATCTCACTGCTTATGTCAATCTCAATATACTCTGTGCGTTCATGAAAAACTGGATTAGATGCAATCTTTGTGGTCGTCTGATTATCACAGCAAATATGAGCATAATTTTGTGGCGGGAGACCAATTTCGTGAATAAGTTGAAGAAGCCATAGAATTCCAGTAGTGACCATGGTCATCGCACATTATTCAGATTCAACACTGGATCTAAAGATGACAGTTTGTTTCTTGTTACGCCAGGAGATTAAGTTACCAGCCAGAAAACCCGCAAATTTAGAAGTAGACTTTTAGGTAGACAAGCAACCAGCGTAGTCGGCATCACAGAAAGCCTCAATATTCAGATGATTGTAATGTGAATATCGAAGACCACGGGCAAGGTCTTACTTAATGTATTTGACAATGCGAAGGACAGCGTCCTATTGGGATTTAGTTGGATGTTTCGTGAATTGACTGGCATTGCTGGCAACGCAAGCAATATCCAGACGAGTCATGGTAAGATAATTGAGTTTGCCCACAAGACGATGACAACCTATCCGGATGAGAAGATGGATCAGTGACAGCATGGACGGACCGTTCCCTTCGTTCAAGAGGAGTGTCAACGGCAGTTGATTGAGACAAGGCAGTAGCCTCCAAGATATCCAATGCATATTTTCGTTGTGAAAGATGCTAGTTAGAGAATGGGAGACTTCATTGCCAAGAAAACATGTTAGAGAACCCTAGGTCTTTGGTATGAAACTGTTATTGAAGATAAGGCTAGAGATAGGCAATGTCATGTGAGTCGCTGCCAGTAATAATGATATCGTCAACATACACAACCAACATGATGCAGCCAGAGGGCATTTTTTGATAGAAAACAGTGTGATCTTTCATACTTCGAGATAGACCAAATGTAGTGATGACGGTGCAGAATCTGTCAAACCATGCATGATGAGACTGCTTGAGCCCATAAAGATACTGATAAAGCCGACAAACATGAGAACGGGCCCCCTGAGGCAAGGAAGCCAGAAGGTTGTTGCAGATATACTTCTTCAAGAAAACCATGTAGAAACATATTTTTGACACCAAGTTGATGAAGATGTCAATTATGAACACCTGCAAAAGATGTGGATAATCGAACAGATGTCATTTTAGCAACCGGAGATAGCGTATCAAAATAATCAAGCTCATACGTCTGAGCAAAGCCTTTCGCCACAACCATCTGCATTTAGACGGACAGTATAAATCCATTTGGTGCCAACAACCTGTTTACTTACTGGTTGGCTTCGAGCAATGCAGAATGATTTACAAGCTTTGGACGACAATCACATATGGGATCAGCAACTGTTCGAGGGACCGATATCATCTTCAGGGCGGAAAAGTCTTTGTATTAAGTTGTGTATAAGGATTATTCAGGCAAGAGTGAGTATCTTTCTCTAATGCAATCGGCGAGTCATTGGTGTAGGTTCCGGGCGCAACGGAAGCGCAGTTGGGCCAACGCCCAACTTTAAATTTTACCGTGATCAATGCGATGATGAACGTCAGTATCCACGAAATAAAATCAAAGATTTAAATAAAGAAAGAGGCTCAGAACCTTCAGAGAGGATCGACATATTTTGTTTATAATTAATTTAATTAAATTAAAAAAATGCCTCCAAGGTTTTCTTTCGTCGTTGATGTGTCTGACCACAGATCTGCAGTGAGCCTTTCGTTGCTTTGTAGATATCTAAAGTAGATCTCCTCTAGCAGTAATCCACACATGTTCCGCGAATCTCTGAACGTCGTCGAAGGAGTCTCCGGGTGCTAGTACGGAAGGTCTTTGCGCTTGCGTCGTCTGTCCTCAATCGCCTTGAGAGCTGCTTTCAAAGCGTTCTCTGATCCGGTGGAGGATGGTCGCTTTCATTCTTGAGAGCATTCTTGGAGAAAAAAAAGGAACTCTCGATGCTTGAGAGATTTTTCTCCAAAATGTCGTGCACAACCAGAATTAGGTCTCTAGTCTGCAGGTTCTCTTGGCTAATAAAAGAATAATATGTAACCGAAAATTTAATTCCCTAGGTAATTATAAATAATTAGCACAAGTGTCGTTACTTATTTTATCAGAGCTTGAATAACGACTATTTATTTATTAAATAAATAAATAAATCTAACTACATTATTCGCCGATAAATAAATAAAATGCGATCAGGCATACCTGAATAATTATTAAACCACAACCGGAAATAATATTTATTCAACTTGTTAAATAATAAATTATTAACTGAGATTCTGAATACACTTAGTGACCCTTTAGGCCTATTTTCCAATGACATTAGGCGAGCCTGCCTAAAGTCCAAGGTTAGCGTCTAGCAACACGCCAAGTCACCCATAGATAAAGAAATTAATGCCGCAACGACACCTCATACGAACGCTTACCGTGTAATATAATCACTTTATCACAATATCTCCAAACGAGCAGGTTGCATGCCAGTGTCATCAACCTACATGCTCGATAACTCGTTCTTTGACTTTCTGAAAATAGAACTTGTCTAGCGAACACCATGGTCATGGATTTATTTAGACTATCATTTTCATCAAAGGGCTTGAGATATTTACTTCCGTTAATGAACGGAAGAGATAAATCATTTCTCGCGTTATTCATTAATGCAATATTACTCATGACGCACTCAACGTATCCTACCTCGCCGTATGCATATGTCGTCACGGTTTTCGTCAATACATCAAAGTGCGCGACTCATAATATCCATTAATAATAATCTTGAAGTCTAAGGACCATTACACACATCCGCAGATAGGAACATCCAATGACACTTATAATGTGGATTTCCTACCGTTGGGTCTCGTTCTCATAATATCCTACTGGATATTACCAAGAGCGTACACCATGAGAAGGTGTATCAAAGTCCTATGAGTCTCCACCCTTGATAGCCTGTATCATTTGTGTCGCTTCAAATGATATCATCCGACCATAGAACATTTATTCAATAATAGTGTCATGGCACTTTTGGGTTCTCATCATAACGGGGAACTGCTGTAACCTTTTAGTGCGACAACTACTTTTAGGACATTATCACATGATATGTTACGTAGAAGAATAATCATGATGTGATAAATAATTTATTAATATTCAAAACCATGAATATAAGTTTATCATAAAGTACAAAGAAGTTGGTTCTAAGGCACCAACTCCAACAATTGGTGCTCGTAGCAAGAGCGACGGACAAAGTTGGGGAAATGGTGTCCTCAATCTGGGTAGGGGGCATCTTCGATGGACGACAAGAGCAGACAGAGTCAAAGCAAAGATCATCAGATCGAGACACCGGAGGCAGAGGTGGGTGGATAGTGAGAAGAAGACAGTCATCGATAGTGGTATCGGGGTGGGTAGAGAGTGGAGAGGATGAGAATGAAGAGTTCTCAATGAAGAAGACATCAGCAGAGATGATATAACGTCTCAAGTCGGGAGAGAAACAACGATAGCCACACTAGGTACGAATAGCCCAGAAAGATGCAATAGAGGGTCTTTGGGGGAAATTTTGAGATGGAGACGATTAAAATGACTGCAAGGAACATGAGCCACTGAAGTCAGGCGAATCGAAGGAGTGAAGGAACATGTGTCAAATCCCGCAATAGGAATCGTAGATCCATCAGCAACAGTATAACACCCCAAACATTTTCTGGTATGTTTCTCTTAAATACATTCTATTCATCATTGTGTCCCTTTGAAACAACATTGGGTTATTTAGGAGATAGTCAAAACTTAGCCATTAAATATAAATTTTTCACTTCAATGTTTTGAATTTCGAAAAATGGTCATCTAAAGTTGTGATCAGTAAGTCATTTGGAGTCTGATAGAACAAACATGATTTTTGATAAATAGTAACATACCCTTATGAATAGTAATATGAATAGTAATACGACCCTTATTAATAGTAAATAATAATATTATTTTATTTTCTTAAGGAAATAAATGAGATCTTAATTAGTTTTTCAATGAGAAATAAAACTAATTGCACCTTTAAGATTATTATTTTTCGAATTAACTATGACTTTATTGAAAAATTAAATTAATAATATTTAGAAAATTAATTTTGAAAAATGGAGTTCATTTTTGAATTTTACACGTCGAAAAATGGTTAGGGTAAAATTTTTGGGATTTTTCTGAAATTCTAGAATTTTGATGAATAGTGAAATGCGATAAAATACCGTATATACAAATTATCAGTTAAAATACACTATTTATGACATCATAAGTGATATAAGGCCACTTGGTTCGAACTCACGTGCACTTATTACTATTAGGGGTCACATGAAACAATACTATTGGTTGTCTTGAGAGAAATAATAAAATAATGAATTAAATATTCAAAATTTACCCCTCCACTATAAAAACCCCTCACCACTCCTCTTCACTTCTCTAAGCCTTGAAGCTCCTCAAAGTTCTGCCCAAATACCCTTCCCTAGTCACTACCCGCGACCAGGAAGCTCTTTGTCTTTCCAAAAGACCAAAATCCCTTCCCTTAAGGAGGTTCTCGAGGAAGTCATTTCAAGAGATAAAACACATTTCTTTTTCTTTTAGTTTCATTTGAATTTATCTTCGTTCTTCAATCGTTCCTTCATTACTGGTCATAAAACCATATTTATGGTTGAACCAGGTCATAATATATGTATTTTATCTTGATTAATGTTCTAGAATTTTTACACGTACATAATATGGAATAATAATACAAAACAAGTTTATTGAGCACAAAACTGCCAAGTCAAATTCAAGCGTTTATTTTTAACTCATCGAATGAGTCATCCTCATGGTATATAACCAGAATCATTATAAGATCATTTATATCTCTTTAATGTCACTAATAATGTATATTAACAATTCTGGATGTTTAACCATATTTCAAACCAACTTCCATTCATGAATATAAGTAAACAAATCATTAAACCAAGTAAGAAAATGCTTCCAAAACAATAAGATTGAATCTCTTAAACCCATCAAAAAGGTCGTTAATGAACTTAATAAGGTTATATAATATCAATTTAATGTTGATTAGGTTTTGGAATTATTAATTAATGAATCTAAATTTGATTATTCAGGTCGTTAAGAACAATCAAGAACACACTAGAGCAAAAGATAAGGGGTTTCTCATCTCACTTTCATTTCTGTGAGATTTTCATTATTCTCCACTTAATTCTTGTATGTGGTATATGTGTTCTGCCATTTGATATATAATAACATGATTCTCTTTATATTCATGTTAATCAATGATTCATTTGAGGTTTATTAAGTTCTGGTCATATGATTCGACCGATTACATTGTTGTAAGGACCTTTGTCTCAACTACTATTTTGTTGTGACTAACCTTGTATTGTGCACCTAATAATCCTTATGTGGTGTACCTACTGCCCATTTGAGATCACCTTTCATTTGAAATTATATTGATAATAAATATCCATAATCTCATATCATGGATATGTTGTTGTCTAAACCGTATACCATTTTACATACGGTGTTTATTTTAGAAAGTTATTTTAATTATGGAAATATTGATGAATCTGTATACTCTACTCTATACGGATATTGAAAAGGCATATTGCTCTTGTATTGAATCAATGTATAAAGAATGTCTTGAACATGCAGTGGCGGGTGGGGCCCGCTATAGCCCCTCGATGCATCGGTAGATCTCATGAGACAAATCAGTTGGCGACAAACCCTTCGAGTTTGTTTCCAAAAATCAGACGGGTTTCTACCCATAGAACTAAACCGTTTTTACGGTATTATGGTTTCACGTGCCAGATACATGACGTCCAATTAATAAGCATTCTCTTTATTCATTATCAGTTATTATTATTATCCATGAGGTTTTCACTATGACAAAATCTATGGATGCAGTTTCATTTTCAGTTTATTAATGGCATTAGTTATTCATTTATTCACTATGCCATATTGATTATGTCAGATTGATTGTGATTCACTTATCATTGTACTCATGCTTCCGCTATTTGTAACCCTTACTGAGCGTTTGAGCTCATCCTTTTCATTGTTTACCTTCAACAGGTGATGAAGAGAAGGTCTTTTATTGAGTTCGTGTGGTTGCAGTTTTTAGTTTTGTTATGTATTGTATCTTGTAACCTTTTTCAATGTAATTTGTTTTACATCTATGTATCTAGTTTCTTCAAGACTACTAAATTGTTCGTTCCTTAGGGATTTCCATTCCTTCTAACCATGCCAATATCACAAGTAATGCACCGGCTCCGGTCTAGAGGGGTCGAGGTGTTACAGTTGGTATCAGAGAAAGTTTAGTAGGAAACTTGGAAACTAGAGTAGGAAATGTATAGTAGGGAACAAAGCCCTAAGGTAGTATTTGAGGATAAACATACAAGAACGTCCTGGTATTTTGGTAAGGAATAGATTATGTGGATCTTTTTAAGCAATACGTCCCTATCTGGATACGAGCAGGTAGAGGCGGCTCTGGCACAGATATATCTAGGAGTAAAAGCCGAAAACACCGCTTTGAGCTAGAATCGAACGGGAACCGGTGCACGACAACGGGTCTTGCTGCACTCTTGGTTACGACACTCTCGGAGGATATGCTTAGGATAATTCACATTTTCTTTTCTTAACGCCATGAATATCTTTTCAAGGGACTTTATCCATAGCTCAGCTACCACTGGATTAGTAGTCCCGCTGAATGATGAGGGCTTCTGCCGCATGAAACGATCCAACACAGGTGTGGAATGAAAATGAAAAGGTAGTACTGGCGGTATATTGTCTCAAGGGTGACGCTAATCAATGGTGGTCCCTGATTCAAAATACCACGGAGGAAAAAGAAATAGAAGATATGGAATGGAGGACTTTTAAGGAAATATTCTTCGAAAAATATTTCCCTCGTGAGCAACAAACCGAAATGAAGAGGAAGTTCCTTGGATTAAAACAAAGGGAAGAAGACAGTGTTGCAGAGTATGAGGCTACCTTCACAAGGCTGGCCAGGTATGCCGTAGATTATGTACGTGACTCGACAGACAAGGTTGATCATTTCTTTGAAGGTCTTAATCCAAGTCTTCGAAGGGCACTGGCTTCTCAATCATTTTCATCATATGATGAAATTATATCAAGTGCCATCAAAACAGAGAAGGAATTTGCTAGATCAAATTTTTTCAAAGGAAACCAAGATAAGAAGCGGTACTTTGATAACAAAGGAAAAGGAGAAGCGCCAAAGAAGAGCAAGGGAACGAATAGTTTCCCATTATGCGAGAACTGTGGAAAGAATCATCGCGGGAAATGCTTGAAAGGCATGGGAGTCTGCTATAACTGCGGAGAAAAGAGTCATCGATTTGGTGAATGCAAGGGGAAGAAACAATTCTGTTGAAACCCATTTAAGTGTAAATGGGTGAGTCCCACATCGGACTTACCCGTCTTGTATATTGGTTTCCTAATCTATAAAAGAATATCCTCACCTCACATTGAGGTAAGGGGAATTCACCCACTTACATGGTACCAGAGGGATTTTCATCCCGACCCTCCCTCCCAGCGGCTTCCCGGTTCTGTCCGGCCCCGCCTTTCTTCCCCCCTCTGGCCTTGCCCTTCCCGGCGGCCACCTCTCCTCCCGGCAGGCTCTCCCTCCCGGCGAAGCTCCTCCTCCCGGCAGACCCTCCCTCCCGGCGCCCCTCTGCTCACGGCGGTCCTCCCTCTCAGTGCGCCTCCACCTCCCGGCGGGCCTCCTTCCAGACGCGGCACCCCTCCCGGCGCCCCTCCCCAGCGTCAGAGAGATGGGACACTATGCAAATGAGTGTCCTAAGCGCCAAGGAAACGTGCCTCAGAAAAAACCAAAAGATCAAGGAAGAGCCTATGCGATTAGACCGCGGAGGTTGAAGTTCCGAATGACATGGTGGCAGGTACTTTAATTGTTTCCTCAAACTTAACCAACACTTTATTTGATTCTGGATCATCACATTCATTTATATCCTCTCAGTTTGCCAAGAAAATTAAATATGTTCAATTTAATTTAATAAATGAGTTGTCAGTCAAAACTTCCATGGGATGTATCATTGCAACAAAGGCATGTCAACTAGTCCCCCTCCAGACACCAAAATGTGCTCTAGTTGCTAACCTTATCATCATACCAATGACTGAATTTGATATAATTCTCGGTATGGATTTGCTGTCAAATTATGATGCGAAGATTTACTGTAAGGAAATTACAATTTTTGAAAGTGGTGTAGAATTCCTTGTCTTTAGGGCAAAAACTTCGCCACTTGATTTTTATCTAGAACCACCCTCAGTAGCTCTACTGAATGCAATACTTGGAGAGGAAGATAAACCAATATCTATGGGCAAGAAAAGAAATCTTCAAATTGAAGATGTGCACATAGTGAAAGAGTACATTGATGTATTTCCAGAGGATTTACCTGGACATCCTCCAGAGCGGGAAGTTGAGTTCTCTATTGATTTAATTCCTGATGCAAGACCTATATCAAAGACTCCCTATAGAATGGCCACTGTGGAATTAGTAGAGCTAAAGAAACAACTAGAGGATTTGAGTGAAAAATGATTTATTCGACCTAGTGTTTCTCCATGGGGAGCCTCTGTCCTCTTTGTCAAGAAGAAAGATGGATCCATGAGGCTTTGCATTGATTACAGGGAAATCAATGCTATTACAATAAAGAATAAGTATCCTCTGCCCCGGATTGATGATTTATTTGACCAACTTCATGGAGCTCAATACTTTTCAAAGATTGACCTTCGATCCGGATATCATCAACTGAGTGTGAGGAAGGAAGATATTCCGAAGACAGCATTTAGAACCAGGTATGGACATTACGAGTTTACAGTGATGCCTTTTGGACTGACGAATGCACCATCTATTTTCATGGATTTAATGAATAGAGTTTTCAAGGAATATCTTGATAATTTTGTTGTGGTATTCATCGATGATATCCTTGTATACTCAAAAAGCTATGAAGACCATGAGAATCACTTGCGAATTATTCTGAGAAATCTTAGAAGAAATAAATTATACGGGAAGTTTAGCAAGTGCGAATTCTGGCTTCAGTCAATTTCTTTTCTGGGCCATATTGTCTCTAAGGATGGAATCCTAGTTGATCCTGCAAAGACAAAGGCAATCCAAGATTGACCCACGCCAACAAACATAACTGAGGTACGCAGTTTTATTGGCTTAGCAGATTATTATCGACATTTCGTTCAGAATTTTGCCCGACTGGCTAATCCGCTAACCAAGCTCACACGTAAAGGAGTTAAGTTTGTGTGGACAAATGAATGTACAGAATGCTTCAATAAATTGAAAAGAAGATTGGTCAATGCTCCAATTTTGACTCTTCCATCTGGGAGTGATGGATTAGTAATATACAGCGATGCATCAAAGAATGGACTGGGTTGCGTCCTTATGCAAAACGATAAAGTTATTGCTTATGCATCAAGACAGTTGAAGACTCATGAGAAAAATTATCCAACTCACGATCTTGAGTTAGCAGTCGTAATCTTTGCTCTGAAAATATGGCGGCATTATCTCTACGAAGAGAGATGTGAGATTTATACGGACCACAAGAGTTTGAAATATATTTTCACACAAAAAGAACTCAACATAAGGCAAAGAAGATGGCTCGAGTTACTCAAAGATCACGATTGTTCAATACACTACCACCCAGAAAAGGTGAATAAGGTGGCAGATGCATTAAGCAGGAAAGATCATGGCCTTCTGACTCAAATGAGGATTGAAAGAGATCCTATGTTCGTGAATCTACTGAAGATGGATATGAGAATTGTTAAGGAAGGGGAAACATCACTCTTTCAAATGATTGCTAAACCATCTTTACTAGAGAAGATAAAAATTTCTCAATCTGATGATGAGAATCTGCACAAGAAAATTAATGCAGTTTAAGGATGGGAGACTGGCTGACTTCGTGTATGATGAAGGAGTTCTGAAGTTTGGGAAGAGGTTATGCGTTCCATCAGTACCTGAGCTAAAGAGGGAACTATTAGACGATGCCCATAGCTCAAATTTTTCTATACACCCAGGTCGCACCAAGATGTATAGAGATCTAAAGAAATATTTTTGGTGGGATAATATGAAACGAGAAATTGTTGACTACGTGTCAAGGTGTCTAGTTTGTCAATAAGTGAAGGCGGAGAGACAACATCCCAAAGGAGTGCTGCAACCTCTACCTATTCCTATGTGGAAGTGGGATAATATTACAATGGATTTTGTCACCGGACTAACGAGAACACCTAGAAGGAATGATGCAATATGGGTAATTGTTGATCGTCTCACAAAAACAGCACATTTCCTTCCAATAAGAGAGGATTTACCACTTGAGCGTCTGGCAAGACTTTATATTAATGAAGTTGTGAGACTTCATGGTGCACCTCTATCAATTGTCTCTGATCGAGATCCCCGATTTACGTCAAAATTCTGGAAAAGTCTCCAGAAGGCTTTGAATACTGAGTTTCATATGAGTACCGTATATCACCCCCAAACCGACGGACAATCTGAAAGAACTATTCAAACTCTAGAAGATATGCTGAGGTCATGTTCTCTTGAGTTCCAAGGTATGTGGGATCAGTACTTGCCTTTGGTGAAATTTTCCTACAACAATAGTTTTCATTCTAGTATTCAAATAGCTCCATATGAAACATTATATGGAAAGAGATGTCGAACTCCAACTTGTTGGGATGAAGTTGGT
Organism: Viscum album; assembly: GCA_963277665.1. Classification (NCBI taxonomy): domain Eukaryota; kingdom Viridiplantae; phylum Streptophyta; class Magnoliopsida; order Santalales; family Viscaceae; genus Viscum; species Viscum album. The sequence goes on from OY728125.1 coordinate 1,823,866, forward strand.
GAGAGGAAACTTATAGGCCCAGAACTTATTGAAGAGACCACGACAAAGGTGAAGAAAATACAAGCCCATATTAAAGCAGTCCAAAGTAGGCAGAAGAGTTATGCTGACAACCGGAGAAAGGACTTGGAATTTCAAGTGGGAGATCGTGTATTTCTGAAAGTATCTCCATGGAAGGGCGTCTTAAGGTTCGGTAAGAAAGGGAAACTGAGCCCCAGGTACATCGGACCATTTGAAATTTTGGGAAGAATCGGAGTTGTAGCTTACCGTTTAGCGATGCCGCCAAATCTCTCCAAAGTTCATGATGTGTTCCATGTATCATTGTTAAAGAAGTACATGTCAGACCCAACGCATGTACTCACTTATGAAGAAATAGAACTGGAACCAGATTTGTCATACTGTGAAAATCCTATCAGGATTCTTGACACAAGGGAGCAGGTATTGAGAAATCGAACAACTCGACTAGTAAAGGTTCTTTGGAAAAACCAGAATATGAAGGAAGCAACATGGGAACCAGAGGATTTCATGAAGAAGAACCACCCACATCTTTTTGGTGGGCTTTATACATAAAATTTCGAGGATGAAATTTGCGAAGGAGGAAATAATATAACATCCCAAACATTTTATGGTATGTTTCTCTTAAATACATTTTATTCATCACTGTGTCCCTTTGAAACAACACTAGGTTATTTAGAAGATAGTCAAAACTTAGCCATTAAATATAAATTTTCCACTTCAATGTTTTGAATTTCGAAAAATGGTCATCTAGAGTTGTGATCAGTAAGTCATTTGGAGTCTGATAGAACAAATTTGTTTTTTGATGAATAGTAACATACCCTTATGAATAGTAATATGACCCTTATGAATAGTAAATAATAATATTATTTTATTTTCTTAAGGAAATAAGATAATGAGATCTTAATTAGTTTTTCAATGAGAAATAAAACTAATTGCACTTTAAGATTATTATTTTTCGAATTAACTATGACTTTATTGAAAAATTAAATTAATAATATTTAGAAAATTAATTTTGAAAAATGGAGTTCATTTTTGAATTCTACACATCGAAAAATGATTAGGGTAAATTTTTGGGATTTTTCTGAAATTCTAGAATTTTTGATGAATAGTGAAATACGATAAAATTCCATATATACAAATTATCAGTTAAAATACACTATTTATGACATCATAAGTGATGTAAGGCCACTTGGTTCGAACTCACATGCACTTATTACTATTAGGGGTCACGTGAAACAATACTATTGGTTGTCTTGAGAGAAATAATAAAATAATGAATTAAATATTCAAAATTTACCTCTCCTCCACTATAAAAACCCCTCAACACTCCATCTTTTCTTCACTTCTCTAAGCCTTGAAGCTCCTCAAAGTTCTGCCCAAATACTCTTCCCTAGTCACTCCCCACAACCAGGAAGCTCTTTGTCTTTCCAAAAGACCAAAATCTCTTCCCTTAAGGAGGTTCTCGAGGAAGTATTTCAAGAGATAAAACACCTTTCTTTTTCTTTTAGTTTCATTTGAATTTATCTTCATTTGTTATCCGCTCCTCACCTCCTCTATCCAAATGATCATGATAACTCCAGTATCATCTATATACTGGATTTATATCATGTTAATGGAAGAGCCATCATCAATATTCGTATTCCCTCTTTATTTTTATAAACGAAATCAACATCCATGAGGTTCCAATTTATAACCTTCGTGGACGACGAAGTTTCGTTCTTCAATCGTTCCTTCATTACTGGTCATGAAACCATATTTATGGTTAAACCAGGTCATAATATATGTATTTTATCTTGATTAATGTTCTGGATTTTTACACGTACATAATATGGAATAATAATACAAAACAAGTTTATTGAGCACAAAACTGCCAAGTCAAATTCAAGCGTTTATTTTTAACTCATCGAATGAGTCATCCTCATAGTATATAACCAGAATCATTATAAGATCATTTATATCTCTTTAATGTCACTAATAATGTATATTAATAATTCTGGATGTTTAACCATATTTCAAACCAACTTCCATTCATGAATACAAGTAAACAAATCATGAAACCAAGTAAGAAAATGCTTCCAAAACAATAAGATTGAATCTCTTAAACCCATCAAAAAGGCCGTTAATGAACTTAATAAGGTTATATAATATCAATTTAATGTTGATTAGGTTCTGGAATTATTAATTAATGAATCTAAATTTGATTATTCAGGTCGTTAAGAACAATCAAGAACACACTAGAGCAAAAGGTAAGGGGTTTCTCATCTCACTTTCATTTCTGTGAGATTTTCATTATTCGCCACTTAATTTTTGCATGTGGTATATGTGCTCTGTCATTTGATATATAATAACATGATTCTCTTTATATTCATGTTAATCAATGATTCATTTGAGGTTTATTAAGTTCTGGTCATATGATTCGACCGATTACATTGTTGTAAGGGCCTTTGTCTCAACTACTATTTTGTTGTGACTAACCTTGTATTGTGCACCTAATAATCCTTATGTGGTGTACCTACTGCCCATTTGAGATCACCTTTCATTTGAAATTATATTGATAATAAATATTCATAATCTCATATCATGGATATGTTGTTGTCTAAACCGTATACCATTTTACATACGGTGTTTATTTTAGAAAGTTATTTTAATTATGAAAATATTGATGAATCTGTATACTCTACTCTACGAATATTGAAAAGGCATATTGCTCTTGTATTGAATCAATGTATAAAGAATGTCTTGGACATGCAGTGGCGGGTGGGGCCCGCTATAGCCCCTCGATGCATCGGTAGATCTCATGAGACAAATCAGTTGGCGACAAACCCTTCGAGTTTGTTTCCAAAAATCAGACGGGTTTCTACCCATAGAACTAAACCGTTTTTACGGTATTATGGTTTCATGTGTCAGATACATGACGTCCAATTAATAAGCATTCTCTTTATTCATTATCAGTTATTATTATTATCCATGAGGTTTTCACTATGACAAAATCTATGAATGCAGTTTCATTTTCAGTTTATTAATGGCATTAGTTATTCATTTATTCACTATGTCATATTGATTATGTCAGATTGATTGTGATTCACTTATCATTGTACTAATGCTTCCGCTATTTGTAACTCTTACTGAGCATTTGAGCTCACCCCTTTCATTGTTTACCTTCAACAGGTGATGAATTGAGTTCGTGTGGTTGCAGTTTTTAGTTTTGTTATGTATTGTATCTTGTAACCTTTTTCAATGTAATTTGTGTTACATCTATGTATCTAGTTTCTTCAAGACTATTAAACTGTTCGTTCCTTCGGGATTTTCATTCCTTCTAACCATGTCAATATCACAAGTAATGCACCGGCTCCGGTCTAGAGGGGTCGGGGTGTTACAAACAGTGATTGCAATGGCATCAGTATACGGACGATAGGTAGTAAGCATACCTGCATCACCTATGAGATGATCAGAAGCACCAGAATCAAACATTCAAACAGTCGATCGATGAGATACAGACGTGGTAGGGCCACCAGTCTAAGCAATAGAGGTCGAAGAGGAGGCAGATGGCAAAAGCATGGATGCTGCCATGACAGGAGGGAGATGGGGGGGAGCTGGAAACGGGAAATTAGGTTTGGGCATCAGGGTACTGGTACGGATATCCAGATAATGTCTCGACAGGAAGTTGGGTCAGTAGTATCAAGGCATGCATAAATAGTACACAGCAAGACACTAATCAAATGTCTGGCAGGAACATCCAGAGTGCATCAATTGTGCGGCAAGACAACAGCAGGGACGCGCGGGAACAGGCGTCAGGTTAGGAGCGACGTCGGAGGAAGGGGCGGCTGGAGGTGCTGCCTGGGGGCGTGGGCCGCAGTCGGCGCATATGTGTGCGCAGTAGGGACAGCGGATCGGAAGTGTCGCCACGTGACAGGAGAGTGAGGCGGCTGTCAGGGGATGTGCGCAGGAAGGGAGCCACATGGGCAGCCGGGCGCACCAGGAAGAACGTGCGCAGGAAGGACGCACAGGGAGGAGCGACGAGCCTGGAGCGGAGGCGCAAGGGAGCTGTCGATCTAGGTGGAGGGGTGACGAGCCGTCAAGGGTGGTCGCGGGAGAGGGGAGCCACATCTAGAAGGGATCGTTGGGGCTGTCGCCGGAGAAGGGCGGCACAGGGAGGCTGTTGCGCAGGGTGGGGCGACGTCGGGGGAGGGGGCATCGCAGAGGCGGTGAGGGGCCGTCTGTAGGACCCCGGGACACCCTGAGAGGGGAGGGGTGAATCAGGGTGGCAACTTTTTCTTCTTTTAGTTGTGGATCTTGTTCCCACGTTGGTAGGAACTACTTAAACCTGTATGATGGATATGAACAGCAATTAAACATTCACATGCAGAGAGATGACACAGCTATTTTTACTTGGTTCACCACTAAGGGCTACGTCCAAGGAGCATACGCCGACAGGTTGTCGGTCGTACCTAAATCCACTATGCTTCACTAGCTGCGGATTACAAATGTTCGGGTACAGACACTCTGTCTCAGGCTCACTGCCTTTACAATTGTTCAGGGATAGCTCACTGCGTCCCTCGGGTCACTCCCGTTGACTCCCCCTGGCTCACTGCCGTTGGTGAAGTCTCACTCAGTTTATAGACGGGAAGGTCTCTTCAATGGATAGACATGAAGTTCTGTGTCTCCTGTTCAGCATGAGACTTTGCTTACATCAGAGTTCAGAGTTGATGCTCTTTTCAGTTCAATCCTCCTTTAGTGCAATGACTGAATGCACTAGATCCCATGTCCTTGTTTGTCTGAATCACAATCACTTGTGTGATTGCTCAATAAATGATGCTCTATCAAAGTCCAGATTTCATCCACTGATGAATACTCCTTTTTCCCCTGTCCACTGGGCTAACAACCTCTGAAAGGGTCTTCACAAAGTACCCTACTTTGCATGGCTCCCAATTTTGGAAAGCTCAAGTAATTCTGAGCAGAGCCCCTGCCTTTTCGCGAAGCTCAATCGCGAAGCACTCTCGCGATGCTCAAGCCTTCGCAATGCTTGGCTATCGCGAAGCTCCTGCCAATTCGCGAAGCTCACCGAGCCAACGCGGGGCGAACACTTTTCGCGGAGTTGGGAAAGTCGCCGCGAAGCTCCTGCCTCTTCGCGAAGCTCAATGAGCCAACGCGGGGCGCAACCTTTTCGCGGAGCTAGGATAGCCGCCGCGAAGCTCAACTTTCGCGAAGCAAACTGCCTTCGCGAGTGACCTTTGCGAACCGAGAGCAATGGTTTTTCGTTGAGAGCTCTCTCTCTCTCTCTTGAGGGGGTCGGCGTCTATTTATAGGCGATTCGACCGACTCTCGTCCCTTCCACGCAAAGTCAACGCCACGTCATCTTAAATCGCGAAGCTCCAAAGTTTCTGCCGGAATTCTGTCCAAATCGTGAAGCTCCACGGCAATCTTCCGTTCGCGGAGCTTGACGTAGTCGCGAAGAATCGCCGTCAACATACCTTCGCGACAGCGCCGCGAAGCTCCCTTCGCGAAGCCCAACATTCCTCCGCGCCTTCGCCGCGAAGCTCCCTCGCAAAGCCCTTCATCGCCGCGAAGCTCTCCAGCCGCTGTCGTTCGCGAAGCTTGACGTAATCGCGAAGACTCACCGACTCCATTCTTCTGGTCTTCGCGAAATCCAGTCCATGCATCCCATCTTCGCGAAATTCATGCCTTTGCCATATTAAATCATGATCTTCCTGGAAATCCACTTTTCGCGATGCTCACCAACCTCCAAATTTTGGACCCCAAAAATTTGGCAAACACTGGAAAACGGCGCCACCTTGTATCTGCTCTTTTAGTCCGCCTCCAGATCATCCATTCCTTTGTTGATGTTCCATGAATAAAACATGGATCATTATCCACAATCTTCGAACTCCACATGCCACCATGGAATCTCCTTTTTCAGAAAATTTGTATGTCGTCTGTTTGCTTTGTCAACAAGCACGATCACCTCAACAACACTTCTTCTTGGTGATATGTATCCTTCAACAACTCTTCTGCTTTTATCACAAACTCCTCCATTGTGATATGTATTCTTTGAAGGCATATATTTACCATCATCATCTTCTATGACAATGTGATGTGCATGGCTATCTCAGAATGCCAATCCTTGCACGACCATCATAGATTTCCAATCATTGGCACATTGTCTTCTTTATCAACCGTCATGATCAACTTCATGCAAACCATGTGAATCAATCCGTCAAGAAGTCTCTAGCATGGTTCTCACGCAATCATGAGTAATTGCATGGTCTTCATCAAAGCCCATGGTTCTTATGCAATAAGGAGGAATTGCATGGTCTTCATCCAAAAACACCATCCTGCTTTAATCATCCTTGGATTGATTACTCCTCACATTCTTCATTGTTGTAAACAATGTATCACCTTTGACACATGTTCTTTTAACTTACGATCAGCACAACAATCGTCTGAATCACCACTCCTCTACTTCATCGGAGTATTTCATGATCACCTTCATTTTGATCTGCATTGACAACTATTGACAACAAATACAACCTTATACACAAAGTGGTTCCAACACCGTCGGGAGCTGTCGCGACCGCTAGAGAAGGGTGGCGCAGGGCGGCATCGGGGTCGGGGGGGGGGGGGGGGGTCGCACAGGCGGTGGATGGGCACAACTGGGGGGTGGGGTGGAGCTCTTTATTTATAGATAGAGAAAAAAAGATTACAAGACAAAGCAAACTAATGTGGGGCTCTAAAACACATAATTGGGTCCAACAGGATCTATCTAGTTTTAGTCTATTTAAATATGTTATTCGGCCCCCCGCAAGCGGCTGGGGTGGCAAGGGGGTTGGGGTGTGGGGCGCCGGTCGCGGGGTCGAGTCCTGATCGCACCGAGATTCACTGTTTCGTTTTCACCCTTACACCAATGTGCTAAACTAGTTTTGTATTGAAAATCATAAAAATAATAAAAAATTAAACTTCATGTTTGATTCAATTATTTTGTGTTTATCACTATTAAAAAGTGAAATGTTACTTGTTTTGATAATTTCATTGAAGGTGGAGGTGATTTGGAGGGCCCATGATGATGTCCAAGAAAAATGGGTCAAACTGTGCAAGATTCATGCACACCAGTGGACTTATGCGCACACCGCTCCTGAACCGTGCATCCAAATGGGTTGAAATTTTGTGGGATTGTCCAAAATTCATTGGACTACATTTCATCTGAAGGAACCCAAGACTCATTCGGTCATCTGGTAGCCCAACCGACCTGATATGTCTAGCACACCGAATCTGCACGAAGTCAAAAGTGGTGTGTTGTGATCTGTCCATATCTCGGGCCCTAGTTGTCCAAATGGTGCCAAACTTTCAACATGTTTCTAGTTTTGTTCAAAGCGAAATTCTACTGTCTAGTGGTCTAAAACCATGGGCCAAGTGGTTTTACAAAATTTGTGTGCCCAAAACCATCTTCCACTTTGCCTATAAAATGGAAGTTTGGGCTCCTCATTTGGGAGTTCGAACAAGAAGTGAAGCTCTGCCATTTTGGAGTCCTAGAGGAGTCTCCTCATCCTAGAAGTTCTGGAGGCCCCTATCCTCATAAGGGTATCAATAACGAAGGAGTTCCACCCAAACTTCCTCCTCCTCCCGATGTCGAGGTAAACGGTGGGTGATCATTGCGAGGGAGCTACACATTTGAAGAGGGAGTTTTGGCACCTTATATTCTACTGGTTTTGTGTGATTTGTGTGTGAATTATTTCACTGATGTTTAATCTTTATATGCTTCTTCTCTGAATGCATTGATTTGGTTTAATTAAGTGAAACATTTCTCATTTCAATACCGATTGGGTTGAGATTCAAGTGGGAATCTTGGGTTGTTCCGATTGGACAACACAAACATCCTCTTTCTCTCACACATACATGACATTTCAGTATGCTTTGGTAGACCTAACTCTATTCTTAAGGTCCAAACCTTGACAACACGATTGTTGTGTCAAGGGGTGGTTCTTTGTGCATCATTTTAATAAGAAAGAGGGGAACCAAGATCTTGTCCATCCCTCAACCAAAGGATTACAACAAAACTTAAAAACCAATTGAGAACAAGGAACTCTTCAAATGTTGTAGTAACTTAGCAATGATCACTTATTTATCTCCCCCCTTTTTGTATTCTGATTTATTTATTTTGTAGGTTTTGTACATGACGCGTTCAACTCCGAAAGACCTACCACCTTTCGAACCCGAATCAGGGAGGATCCTACATCAGCGACACCGAAACGCACAAGAGAACCCTTCGAAGGAGGACATGCAAAATACAGACACTCTTCTTGATCCTTCCTCTTCTTCTGGAACCAATATCAAAACTGAAATAAACTTGCATAATATGGCTGAAAACAACCGAACATTAAAAGAACTAACCTCGCCTGATGTCGATATTCAACCCACATATATTCAATTACAAGGCGAGGCACCCAATTTTGAACTAAAATCTGGTCTAATTCATCTATTACCAAGATTCCATGGACTTCCTGGAGAGGATCCACACAAACATTTAAAAGAATTTCATATTGTATGTTCTACTTTAAAACCTGTTGATGTGGATGAAAAACAAGTAAAGCTAAGGGCATTCCCTTTCTCATTAGAAGATACTGCAAAAAAATTGGTTTTACCGTGTTAATTCACCAATAAGAGGTTGGGCGGACATGAAACGCCTTTTTCTTGAAAAATATTTCTCAGCCTCTCGAACTGCAACAATAAGGAAAAAATATGTGGTATAAGACAATCTTATTGGGAAAGATTTAAAAGATTATGTTCAAGTTGCCCACACCACCAAATAAGTGATCAACTTTTAATTCAGCATTTTTATGAAGGATTAATTCATATTGATCGTAACATGATTGATGTTGCTGCAGGTGGTGCACTAGTGGATAAAACCTCAATCACTGCAAGGACCCTAATTGAGAACATGACACAGAACACTTAACAATTCGGTTCAAGGTCTAGTGTACCCATTCGAGGTGTCCATGAGATGCAAAGTGCTGAATTCGAGAAGAAGGTGGACATGAAGTTTGAAGAGGTAAGTACCCTTCTTCGACAATTTGCTCTTTCCCTAGGGAAATCTCAATCTCCTCCTCTCATCCATTGCGGTATATGCTCTTCTGATACTCACTACTCTGACCAATGTCCTCAATTGAGAGAAACTTCTGAGAGTTGTGAAGCAATCTTTCCAAGCCGCCTCTATAACCAACCCTTTAGGCAAGAACCATACTATCCGTCCAACTCTAGGTGGAAAGAAAACCAAGCTTATAGGCAAGGGGGATATTCAAACCAACCTCAACAACAATGGAACCAACCAGGGCAGAGTAGTCATCCGCCACCACCCAGAAATCCTCAACCACCACAAAGGTCATTCCAACCACCCCCTCCAAAACCTAAGCCTAGCCTAACTCGGTGGGGGAAATCCAGAACCATGGGTCGGGTAAACTACATTCTCAACCAGTAGTTAACCCTAGGGATAAGGGAAATGTTAGTGTCATCACCCTTCGGAGCGGAACAAAACTTAAAAGCCAAATGACCCCTCCACTAGAGTCATCCCCTCCTAAGGAAACCACCATCCCAACCACTAAAAATGCTCCAAATGAGGTAGAACCTTGTCCTGAGAGAATCCATTCCAAAGGAAAGAGTGTGTTTATTGATGAGTCACCTAACTCAACCATTCCTTTTCCATTTCCCCAAAGGGCCACCCAACCTAAGAAACAAAAAGAAACTGAACTCGATAAAGAAATTTGGAGACTTTCAAAAAAGTGAAGGTAAACATCCTCTTGATTGATGTTGTGAAACAAATTCCAAGATATGCAAAGTTTTTAAAGGAGATGTGTACACATCGAATGAGACTTCGTGGTGATTAGAAGGTAAGCTTTGGGAGGAATGTCTCAGCATTGATAGAACCGTCATTGCCTACTAAATGCAATGATCCCGGAACCTTCTCGATTCCATGCACCATAAGGGGGTATTCATTTTCCAATGCTATGCTTGATTTAGGTGCTTCTATAAATGTGATGTCTCGCTCCATTTACTCTACATTGCAGGTCGGGGAGCTGAAGCCCACTGGAATTGTTGTTCAACTGGCCAACCGGAGTACCGCACACCCCTCTGGTGTGTTAAAGGATGTTCTTGTGAGGGTGCAAAATTTAATTTTTCCGGCTGATTTTTATGTGCTTAAAATAGAAGATGATATGATGAATGGACATGCCCCAATTATATTGGGGAGGCCCTTCTTGAAAACCGCCAAAACCACAATTAATGTCCACAATGATACATTATCTATGGAGTTTGGTGGTGACATTGTCCACTTCAACATCCTTGATGTCATGAAGCACCCCTCAGAAGAACATTCTCCTCTCTCTGTTAATTCAATTGATGTACTCCCTTCCCCTAAAAGAACATCTTTTCTTTCCCCCGATCCCCTTTCTGAGTTTTCTTCATTGATAGAAATTCTAGGAAATGATTCATGCATTGATTGTTGTAGTGGTCTAGAGAAATGTAATGCATGTTTGTTGATTGATGATTTCTTGAACACTGAGGATCCACTGACCATCGATGATACTGCTAAACTTGTAAAAGTTCATTCCTCATCTGAGGATGATACCATTGAGCAGATAGATGAGACTAGTGACCTCTCACTTTCACACACACTCCCATCAATCCAAAAATCCAACTGAATTGGAACTGAAACAACTGCCTCAAGATTTAAATATTCATATCTTGAGAATGGAAACAAGTTGTTCGTCATCATTGCTAGTTCACTCCCTCCTGAGCATGAATTGCGACTACTTGAACTTTTGAGGGAGTATAAACAAGCATTAGGATGGACACTTGCGTACATTCCTGGTATTAGCCCATCAGTTTGTACACATCATATTTTGTTAAATGATGAGGCTAAACCAGTGAGGCAGGCACAACGTCGACTGAACCCAAACCTCCTAGAAGTTGTGAAAAAGGAGGTAACAAAATTATTGGCTGCTGGAATCATTTACCTCATCTCTGACAGCCAATGGGTTAGTCTCGTTCAAGTAGTTCCTAAAAAAATTGGTCTTACAGTAATCAAAAATGAAAACAATGAATTGGTTTCAACTCGTGTGCATAATAGTTGGCGTGTCTACATAGACTATCGCCGACTAAACCAACACACTAGGAAGGACCATTTCCCTTTGTCATTCATTGACCAAATGCTAGAGAGACTAGCGGGTAAGTCACACTATTGTTTCCTTGATAGGTATTCTGGATACTTTCAGATCCATATTGCCCCCGAGGATCTGGGAATAGACAACCTTCACTTGCCCATCTGGCACATTTGTATATAGGAGGATGTCATTTGGTCTGTGCAATGCTCGAAGTACTTTTTAGCGATGCATGGTTAGTATTTTTTCAGATTACCTGGAGAATTGCATGGAAGTATTTATGGATGATTTCACTGTTTATGGATCCTCTTTTGATGAATGTTTGAATAGTCTTACTTCAGTCCTACGTCGTTGTATTGAAAAGAATCATGTATTAAATTATGAAAAATGTCATTTCATGGTGCGACAAGGTATAGTTTTGGGGCATGTCATTTCGGGGATGGTATCCAAGTAGATAAATCAAAAGTGGATGTCATTTCTTCCCTACCATTCCCCAAAAATGTACGGGATGTGCGGTCTTTCCTAGATCATGCTGGATTTTACCGTCGTTTCATTCGTGACTTTAGTAAGATTGCACTCCCCCTCTCCCGGTTACTCCAAAAAGAAAAGAAATTTGTTTTTGATAAAGAATGTGAGGAAGCTTTTAATAAGTTAAAATGAAGTCTCACATCACCCTCGGTAATCCAACCACCTCGGTGAGATTTACCATTTGAACTCATGTGCGACACCTCTAACTATGCAATTGAGGCAGTCTTATCACAAAGGGTCGATCGAGCTCCACATGTCATTGTCTATGCCTTACGTACTTTGGACTCTGCCCAAGCAAGCTACACCAAAACTGAGAAAAAATTCCTTGTCATTGTGTTTGCCTTTGACAAATTCAGGTCATACCTTTTGGGGTTCAAAGTCATTGTGTTCTCAAACCATACAGTCCTCCGGTATCTCCTTAAGAAACCGAAAGCCAAACCACATTTCATTTGTTGGATGCTCCTCCTTCAAGAATTCAATTTAAAAATTAGAGATAAAAAAAGAACGGAGAATGTGGTGGCTGACCATATTAGTAGGATTCACTCATCCTCGTACATTGACCCATCCCCCTGTATTTCCATAAATGACATGTTTCCTGATGAGCAATTGTACCGAGTGCAAGATGTTATTCTTTGGTATGCTGAAATTGTAAATTATTTGGTAGCATCTTGCATTCCTGCTGATTTCAATAAAAACCAGGCCGACTGTCTAAAACATGAGTCACGTTGGTACATTTGGGATAACTCCTACCTCTGGCGCACATGTAGTGATCAAGTCCTTAGGTGTTGTGTTCCCGATAGCGAGTTTCAGTCTGTCCTTAGATTCTGCCACACTCTTGCTTGTGGGGGTCACTTTGGTCCCCAACGGACTGCTCGCAAGATTCTTGATTCTGGTCTCTTTTGACCAACACTTTTTTGGGATGCCCATGATTTTTGTAAATCTTATCATCGTTGTCAAAGAATGGGTAATGTCTCTAAAAGAAATGAAATGCCACAACAACCATTGTTCTTTCATGACATTTTTGATGTTTGGGGTATTGACTTTATGGGGTCATTTCCCAATTCCTTTGAAAACTTATATATTCTTCTGGCAGTTGATTGTGTGTCAAAATGGGTAGAGGCACAAGCTACAAAGACTGATGATTCTAAGGCAGTTGTAGAATTTTTGAGAACCCAAATCTTCTGTAGGTTTGGCTTACCTAGGTTCATCATCAGTGACCAGGGTTCTCATTTCTGCAACCGAACAATACAATCACTTTTGCGTCGGTATGGGGTCGATCATAGAGTGTTTACTGCATATCACCCACAAACTAATGGTCAAGTCGAGGCGTCAAATAGAGGTAAAACAGATTCTTGAAAAAACGGTTCAACCTAATAGAAAAGATCGAAGTCTTAGACTCGATAATTCCTTATGGGCTTACCGTACTGCTTTCAAAACTCTCATTGGAATGTCACCATATCAGCTAGTGTTTGGAAAGAGTTGTCACCTCCCTGTTGAGATTGAGCACCGGGCCTACTGGACCATCAAGCAATGCAATTCTAATATTTCTGGTGCAGGTGCTCAAAGGAGGTTGCAGATTCAGGAGATGGAGGAAATGAGAAAAGATGCATATGAGAACTCCAAGATTTATAAGGAGAGAACCAAGGCTGCCCACGACCCCCTCATCCTTCATTGTCAGTTCCACATTGGGCAGAAGATCCTCCTCTACAATGCAAGGTTGAAGTTGCATACAGGTAAGCTTCGTTCCCGCTAGTTTGGACCATACACTGTTACTAACGTCTCTCCATTTGGTGTTGCCCGGGTTCAAAATGAAGAAACCAAGCAAACCTTCATTGTCAATGGGCAGTGGCTGAAGCACTTCCATGAATCCATTCCGAAGTCCCCAATGGAGGAACTCCGTGTTCAAGAAGCAACATACCAATGACACCTACCAGGTTTTATCCTTCCCACATTCTATTTTATTACAGTGAGGACACTACACACTCTAGGTGTGGGGGGATGGGTATATTCCTGGGTTGGGAATTTTCATCATCTTTATTCTTTTTCTCTTTTTAGTGCCGAATTGCATTGTTACTTCCCCCCTTCCCTCCCTCTCACCTTTGTGCCGGAGTATTACTTTTTTTCCCCACTTTATCATGGAAAATGATGCCCGTTTAATCATGGAAGTTATTGAAAATGCATGTGGAATTTCCGTATTTCATGTTGTTTTAGCATTCAAAAAAAATTCTGATGCAATGTGCATTTCAGCAAAAATTCAATACTATGGTGTGACTTTCTTTTGAAATTTAGTTATTTGTCGATGATATAAATGGTTGTATCATTTCGAAACTTTTGAGAAGAATGGTGCCCTTTTTTATAATAGTTTAAGAGAAAATTGTGTTACTTAATTTCTCCACACAACTTTGCACTCAGCCATGAAGTGTGAAAATTTCTACTTAATAAAAGGTAAATATAAGTTAGGTTGATTTTTCACGACTTTGCAAAATCTTTTTTCCATACGTTCGTTCCTTATCCAATCTATTTCATTACTGCACCAGATTGACCTATACGTGTGTACCTGTTATCCGACTGTTGTACGCCCTCAAAAAAAAAAGGTTGTAAATTGGACAGGTCAAAAACCACCCTTCCTCGACTTTTGATCTTGTTATAACTATTAAAATTATTGTCGTGAGGAGATCAAACATGAGTTGGAAGAAGAGAGTGAGATTTGTTCCAAGTGCAACTTTTGAAAAAAATAATAAATAAGGGGGGTGATAAAATGTGCAACATATGGGGATATCTAGGTCGGGAGCTTATTGTTTGGCTTCTGAGAATGTTTAAGTGAGTGAGTCTTGAAATTTGATTGCAAAGGATGTGGGGCAAGTTCAGTGAAAAGGATCTTGTAGGTAGACAATTATTAAAATAATTTATATTTACTCGATAGAAAGTAAGAAGAATAGCATGAAATGGTTGTCACACACACGTGGAGAATTAGTGACATGATTAACTTTTGAATTATTTTCTTTGATTCGTATCATGCATCTCTTGAAATTTCATTTGGATGCAATTTTTGAGACGTCTTTTTCCATGATCATTGAGAATAACTCATCAAGTGTGATTTTTGCTTTGATCACATTTCTATAAGGAATTAAATTTTCATTGAATGTTAAATCTTTATGAAGTTGGAAATATCTACATGCATAATTTTTGAAAATATGAATTTGCCCAGGAGTGCAAATGCTTAGGTGTGGGGGTGTGATCGCACCGCGATTCACTGTTTCATTTTCACCCTTACACCACTGTGCTAAAGTAGTTTTGTATTGAAAATCATAAAAATAAAAAAAAATTGAACTTCATGTTTAATTCAATTATTTTGTGTTTATCACTGTTAAAAAAGGAAATGTTACTTGTTTGATAATTTCATTGAGGATGGAGGTTGATTTGGAGGGTCCATGATGATATCCAAGAAAAATGGGCCAAACTGCGCAAGATTCATGCACACAAGTGGACTCATCCGCACACTACTCCTAAACCGTGCATCCAAATAGGCTGAAATTTTGTGAGATGGTCCAAAATTCATTGGGCTACATTTCATCTGAAGGAACTCGAGACTCATTCGGCCATCTGGTGACCCAACCGACCAGATTTGTCCAGCACACCGAATATGCACGAAGTCAAAAGTTATGTGATGTGATTTGTCCATATCTTGGGCTCTAGTTGTCCAAATGGTGCCAAACTTTCGATGGAGACAGTGAAGAGGTGGGTCAACATGTTTCTAGTTTTGTCCAAAGCGAGATTCTACTGTCTAGTGGTCTAAAACCATGGGCCAAGTGGTTTTACAAAATTTGTGTGCCCAAAACCACCTTTCACTTTGCCTATAAAATGGAAGTTTGGGCTCCTCATTTGGGAGTTCGAACCAGAAGTGAAGCTCTGCCATTTTGGAGTTCTAGAGGAGTCTCCTCCTCATCCTAGATGTTCTGGAGGCCCCTATCCTCATAGGGGTATCAATAATGAAGAAGGAGTTCGACCAAGCTTCCTCCTCCTCCCGATGTCGAGTTAAACGGTGAGTGATCATTGTGAGGGAGCTACACACTTGAAGAGGGAGTTTCGACACCTTATATTCTACTAGTTTTGTGTGATTTGTGTGTGAATTATTTCACTTTTGTTTAATCTTTATATGCTTCTTCTCTGAATGCATTGATTTGGTTTAATTAAGTGAAACATTTCTCATTTCAATATCGATTGGGTTGAGATTCAAGTGGGAATCTTGGGTTGTTCCGATTGGACAACACAAGCATCCTCTTTCTCTCACACATACATGAGATTTCAGTCTGCATGCCTCGAGGTGCAAGTTGAGGAAGTATTCCCGTAGACAGCAGCTCACGTTCTACTCTCCTGGTCAGAGTGAGAAGTCGCGACTTGCTTGGTGGCTCGTGAGTCATAATCGTGCTGTTAATCTCTGGTTTGAATCCACCAATAAACAGACTTTTGTACCAATTCTCAGAAAGGTCGGGTATCCGGAAGGCAATGCGTTCAAATTCATCAATATATTCATCCACTGTTTCACCTTAGCGTAAGTCCACCAAACAAATCATTGGATCTTCCTCTGTTGCAACGCCATATCTACTGAGTAGCTCTTCCTTTAACTACTTCTATGAAATTTGCGGCTGAACTGACTTCAAAGAAAGCATCCAATACTGAGGCAGTCCGTCCATACTCAATTGTGCCAATGGCACTTTGTACTCTTCACACGTGTGGTAAATAGGAAAAAATGTTTCAGCATGGGTAATCCAAGTAATCGGATCCTCACCAGAGAAAATAGGCATTTCTTGTTTGGTTGATGTCCTACGCAGCACCTCCCACTCCATTTTACGCTCTCCCTCGCCGACCATCAGTGTCTCTAGCCCGCAATCAGTATCCAAAGTTGCTTCCGCCTTCATCTAAGGAAACTGATTTCCCCTTTTCAGCATTGTGACTAGGTTGTCCTGCCTAATTCGACCCATGCTGAGCCAACATCACCATCAAATCCCGCATTTGGTTCTCAAGCCGCAGTTGTGAGGCCTCCTGTCGCTGGAAACTAGCTCGCAGCTCTTCAGTTGAAGTCTCTAGACTAGCAACTCCGGTCTCCACACGTGTGGGCACAAATCTGTTACACAACCGAAACTGCGAACGAGTTTTACTTGTAATAAGAAGTTTGTGACAGCTGCTCCGCACGATCCAGGTCTGCTCGCCTCAGGTGCGGCGTCATCCGTTTCATCTAGCGTGATCATAAGGTCTTGTTTGGTCTCGACTGCGTCGTCTACCCCTCCCGCGTTCGATCGAGCTAGAAGAGGGCTGGAAACCACATCAACTGCTACAGGTGTAGATCCGCTTTGTCTCGTTCTGCCTCAACCGCACTGGTTGGCGCGTCCACAGCTACGTCTCTCTCTCTCTCTTTTTCCTTCTGTCGCGATCGGTGCGTCTTTCTTCACAGCTTCGAAGTGCGAAACAGTGGTGCGTCACAGCCGCTGCGTTCGGTGCGTCGCGAAGCAGTGGTGCGTCGCGAAGCAGTGGTGCGTCTCAGCTGCTACGTCTGGTGCGTCTCAGCTGTTGCGTCCGCGCGCACACTTGATCCGAGTGAGAAAAGATATGAGTCTGCCCACTGGCTACCGCCGGAATATGGGGCTTCGTCAGTAGAAGCGAGGATATGATCCCACTCCCGTTTTTCGACAGCTTGTCAAGCACGACGAGACCTCCTTAGTACCCATGCATGAGTGTCCAAGGTGGCAATTTGTCGGGTGGTGCCCTTAGCAAGCGACTGAGGGGCACTGGCAGGTTGATGCTGGTGACAGCAGTTGACAAGAGCCCTCCTAAGCACCTCCTGAACCGAGATGGAGGCATAGTCGACTCCTTGATCCACCACCTTCCTAAGATATGAAAGGCGTTGATTGTCGCGCTTCAGGGATAAGTTTCTGAAGCGATTAGTGGTGGGGCCATGTGCCACTGGTTTCAGCGTCTGGAGACCTCTACATGCAACCTCAAGGGTTGGGATCGTACCATGGCAGTGGTATTCCCGAACCCTCGCGCTTGCCACCAAAAGCTGAAGGCGTCGGGTGGGCAAGGTTGTTTTGCGGCCCGCAAAGGTTACTGTTGTAGCTAAGGTTCCAGAACATTCGCTTGATGAAGGCATGATCTCGGGTCCAGATGCTTATGAGAGCAGTTTATGCGGTCACAAAGACAACAAGGAACAAGGTATCAGTGCATCATCGCAAGTATGAAACATGCTCAATCAGCTATGCACAAGTAACACAATTGTCCTATCTTGTTTCAGATTTAACCATTTTTCTCACGTAAAATTTTCACGTCGAGAATGGACTTATTTCATGGGAACCCCGGTTATGAAGGATTTCACATCAGGCATACCATTTTCATTTGGGGACGCAAAACAAAATGGTCTCACGCATGGTCAAACCAATCGTTTTTATTATTTGAGAGATTAGCGTCGAGTTCACCGTTTTTGTTTCTTTAGAAAGATGTGGATGCTTCCCTGAGCTTAAGAAGGCATGATGCCCAATGCCTATAATGATTCGGTTATTCTGTCATTGCATTCTTTCACGTCAGGTTCACCATTTTTGTTTCCTTCGGAGAGATAATCTCTGGCGATTGATTGTGAGGGGTTCAGGTATGGTTGCACAATCGTTCATATCGGGTTCGCCATTTTTATCTTTCATAGAAACTCCCAGCGGTTCCCACATCCATAACAAGGTACAAACCTGCTTTCCAAAGACAGACGGTCATTTGGAATTTCAACCCCAACAGCACTTAGAAACTCACATTGGTCGAGAGGATGGGAGGTCGGGATCATCGAACCCTTTTGGGGGGAATTATTGTTTATTCTGGAACTCTCTTATAGATTTAAGATATGTTCATGAATCTCTTCCAAATCCTGATACAGGACTGGTTACCCAAATAAAATCATTGGGTGTTGAATCCTTCCATATGTAGAGGAGGTTCAATTAATGAGATCATCGGTATGTATCTGAGATTCCCTATATGTTTCCCGTTATTGCTTAGCAATGGGTAGCTGCTTATATTTTGAAGCCATATAACGAGGCACTCTGCAGTTTACTGCCGTCTAGGGAGGCGATTGGCGTTTTGAGGATGGGATTGAACCTTCATGAGGCGTCCTATGTATCCTGTGTATAACAGGAATCAAAACCCATGTAGTTCATTTAAGTCCAAGTCGTGCAGTTTAACGTCATGCGGAAAGGACATATGCGAGGGCACTTAGGCACCGGGTACGGAGCTCGAGCCTTAAGAAGACGTCCTACGTATCCTGCTTATAGCAGGAATCAGAGTCATCGTAGTTCGATTTGCCCTCAACCCGCTAATGGGCGGTGACAAATAATTAATGCTCGTGAGGGTTATTGCCCCAAGGTTTACTAATATGGGAATGCCTTCGGGACTTAGACCGAAGTGGATGCCCTTGTATGAGGGCAATCGTATTATGTCACTAAATGGGGCTTACACGCTGAAGTTGCCCTGGCTGGAGAAAATTTATGATGCGAGTGATATGATCATTGCAAATCTCTAAACTCACGTGAGTCATGCTCGGTGTGAGAAACAGAAGATAGCAATTGACCAAACTCACCGCATATGGGTACAGGACTTATACACTAGGGCGGTCCTAATAGGGTGTTTGATATGAAGCTCGGGCCTTAGGAAGGCGTCCTACGCATCCTGCTTATAGCAGGAATTAGAGTTTTCATAGCCGAATTAGCTTCTCAATCCGCTGATGGATGAGGAAGAACAATAAACTCATAGGAGAGTTTGAGTCCCATGTGCTAGGGTACCTGAGACATGGAGGGGCTTATACCAAGGTGGATACCCATTAGAAGATACTTGACCCTTACCCTCTGACGGATAAAGAGTAGGAACCATGAGTGGTCGGTTGAGTATGGATGGATGGCATGAGGATCCCATGATATTCATTAGGATTGTATGAGGATGTCTGGACGACATGTTTGAGGATGTCTGGACGACATGTTTGAGGATGTCTGGACGACAAGTCTTGGTTATCTACCTGACACATTTGAGGAAGTCTAGACATGTCCTGATTGTCTGACAAACATGTCTGAGAACTGTCACGGGATCCAACTAACTTGTCTGAGGGCTACCGCATGACAAGGCTGACATGTCAGATGGATGTCACATGATTGAACTAACTTGTCTAGGAAGCCTCCACATGATCGGCGTAGACACGTCCAGGGATGTCGTGTGAACGGAGCTGACATGTCGGAAAAACTTCGCGCGGCTTGGCCAATATGTCTGGAGGGCCTCGCATGACTTGGCTGACATGTCTGGGGGTCGTCGCATGAATTGGTTGACATGTCCGAGTGTTGTCGCATGATCTGAATAGGCCATGCGAAGCGCATGACACATTCACATGAAGAATAGCGTATTCATCTTCGCGTAAGGCTCCCGTCCTTTTTATCCTTTGTCGCATAAGTGCCCCAATGTTCATCAGGCATGGCCTGTCGGAATCTCACGTGACCAAGTTGACACACGGAAACCCCTTTATGTGATCTAGTCGGCGCAGCGGAAATCCTTCACGTGATCAATAAGATGATTGCGCAAAGCGTATATACATGTCGCGTAACCCTTAAGTCGTTTCCCAGGTTTACCTGGTGGAAGACCCTTGCGGTCGCATGGCTTTCCGCTCCAAGAAGTCTACTCGCTTATATGCTCCTGTGTGTGTACCTCCTTTTTTTGTGCCGAGAGGGAGGAATTTATAGGCCACACCGCCCAAAATCTATGTCGCCTTGCATGGCACGTATATCGCAGATATGAGCTCGAGTCGGTGGAGGGGGCATCGCATCGCATCACACGCTTCGCGTGAACCGGTCGCGGGTCATCCATGGCTTTGCATGATAAACAACGACCGTGAGATCACTCTGTCATCGCCATATTTATTGGACCCACGGCTTGTCAAAGGGGTTTAACATAATCATGTTGACATGTCAAAGAGCCTTCGCAAGACCAGGCTGACATGTCTGGGAGTCTTCGCAAGATCAGGTTTTCACATGATCAAAGGAGACTTGTCTGGGTCCTTCACGAGATCGAGTTGGCTCATCAAAGGGCCTTCGCATGAAAAACAATGTAACTCTCCTTCTCGTAAGGGTTCTGCCTTTTCAGCTTTTCATCCGCTATTTTCCAAGACCTGCCCATTAGGTGTATGTCAGGGCGTCGCATGATCAATACTGGATCTCGCGACGGCATGCGAGCATTGTCATGGATGGTCGCTCCACTTGTATGTGGTGCGTCGCGTGATCAAAGCTGGAACTCGCGACGGCATGCGAGCATTGTCACGGGCAGTTGCTCCGCTTGTCTGTGGATCCAAAGGGCATAATCGAATAGAAGCATCAGAGGGTCTTTGCATGATAAAGGTGACATACCCAAAAGCTTTCGCACGACATGACTGACATGCCATTAGAGATCTCACGTGATCATTGAACTGGTCACACGAGTCATATAAGCCCTTCGCGTGAAAATCAACGTAAATTCGTTCGCACGAAGCTTCCGCCTTTTCCAACTTTTATTTTACAAGAGGCTTTAGATGATTGTCAGGCGACTGTTGATTGACATGTCACCAGATCAAAGGAGCTTGTCCGGCGGCCTTCGCATGATCATTAGCACTTGTCTAGACACATTCGCAAGAAACCAATCATACACAAGGGCTGATATAATCTCATGATCATCCGCACATCAAACAACAAGCATAAATTTGCAATCTTGTTTTCAATTACTTTGATTCATCCTTTAATTAAGATAATGTGTCATGAATTAATCCAATTAATTCAATTTATCTTAATTTCATCCAACCATCCTTAACTCATCATTATCTATAATTTTAAACAAAATTAACTTCATTTAAAATTAATGTAGTACACAAGTGTACTTAAAGGCAACGTCGTGTGTTCGTCAAAATTCTAACACGAAAATTAATTTAATATATAATTGTTAATCCTATGACATAGTGTGTACTGAACGACACACGAAACACATAATGAATAGGTTTAATTATACATTTAATTCTTTTTCCTATGAAAATTTGAGAACATTGTCGGCAGCAGACTACATGACGTGTACAAAATACATGGCGTATACTTGTCTTCTGCCCGTGTCCGCTGCATGTCAGTCCCCGTGTCGTGTATCCGATACACGGCACGCTTGGGACACCCCGTGTACTATCCAGATGAATCTTCATTTTTAATCATTAACTGATTACTGATTATGTTATCAAAAACGAAGAAAAGAAGAGACGACGATGTTGGATTATTAAAACGAATCGTTTTATGTAAAAGATGTTGCGGAATCGCCGGGAGACGCAACGACAGAAAACAAGAAAACGAAAGAAGGAAAAGCAACAATGAACACGGCGATTTACGTGGTTCGGGAAAAATCCCTACGTCCACGGGAGAGGCAAAATTTCACTATGATTCGGGAGCACAAAATTACAGAGGATTTTCCAACATAAAACCCTAGCCCGAAATGGGCTATAAAACAAATGGAGAAGACGATCACTATTCGAAAAGTGGTCCGCGTCGCTACAGTGAACGGCGGCTGGCTTTGTCAAAAGCGCTACAGTAAAGTTGACCCCGAAGTCCGCGCCGCTACAGTGTCTGTCGGTGTCGGTCGGTCAGCTCCGCTACAGTGGTCAGCATTTGCTACAGTGCCGGAAATTTGGGGGCCACAAGCATTCGGCCCAACCGGATCGGGCAACACCAATCCAACAAAAGAAAACGCAAGCGCATGCAATCAATCAACAAATAATAAATAATTATAAATTAAACATGCGGTCGCTCTGAGACCACCTGTAGGTTTCGGGCGCAGCGGAAGCATCCTTTGAAGGTATGACCAACTCGGCTTTTTAGTCTTAAATTGTGTGTTATCGTTGTTTTACACGATCATGAGATCATGTCCAACAAAAGATAGATTAATAAACTACATTAATACGTCAGAACCGTAGGGAGAGGATCTTCAAGTGTAATTTATAATTAATTTATAAGTAGATATAGAATTACCTTAACTTGTAATTCCGCTTTCGTTGATGATCTGATGAAATAGATTTCGTCGCACCATCATTGCACTACAGGATTCAAGTGTAGAATCTCTCTAGCGGTGATCCACACATGCACCGCAATCTCTAATCAACGTCGTCGGATGCAAGCACGGGCGATCCTGATCGTTTGTGTTGTCAGTGGTTGACCGCAACAATTTTCTTCTTGAAGAGGGAGAAATCTCGGTGCTCTCTCGAAGACTTGAGAGAGCAGGAAGAGAGAGTTAATTACAGAGAGAATTAATTATAGAACTCTAGATATTTCTCTAGATATATCTATCTAGAAGTAAATCTAGATATATATCTAGATATATCTCTAGATATCTCTCTAGATATATATATATATAGGTGTGTGATAAAACTATGATAAAATAAAATAAAAAATAAAATAAAAAACTCGTGGCGGCGTGGGGGGGGCAGAGGCGGGCTACTCGGGCGTAGAAGGAGGCCGAGGGAGGCAACGAGGAGGGAAGGGGCAACGGGGTTGGTCCAGCAGGGGGTGAGGGAGGTGGGCGACGACGAGGCAGACGCGGGGGACGGGGATGGTCAGGAGTGGGGGAGGCGGAGGCGGAGGCGGAGGCGGGGGACGATGTGGGGGGAGGCAGAGAGGAGGTCGGCGATGGGGATGGTCTGGCGTGGGGGGAGGGGGAGGGGGGGCAATGGCGTGGGGGGAGGGGGAGGGGGCAACAGGGCTAGACCGGCGTGGTGTTGCGTCTTTGAGAGAGGGAGATCGACGACAGCGAGGAGAACGTACGGGGGGCTGAGTTTGCCCGGAAGCTCGGTCGGCGAGCAGCTCGCGTGTGGTAGTCTTCGCATGGATGAAAACCGTGTCGGTGGGTAGGATGCGTCGACGACGACGATGAGGGGTATGGGGCACCGTCAAGGCAGCATGGTGCTGCGTCGACCCGTTGAACCTGGAGAGACAGAGGTCGATGAAGTACTGAGGGAGGGAGTGGGTGACGGAAAACTGTGAATGAAACTTAATAAAATGTGAGGGAGGGGGAGACGAATGGATTGGGTCGAAGGTAGACGTGCGTGTGGAGCGGTGTGTCGATCACGCATGCAGGGTGCATATGCACCTCGATTGGTGAGCAGATGCAGGAACAAGGGCCAACCTCGGAATGTGGGACTTGCCTCATGCTGCATGGGGGCATGTTATACCCCATTGTGAATGGAATGGATTGGAATTTGAAACAACGAAACCCGGTTTGTTTTGTGGAAGTGGAATCGGCGGAACAGGGCCAGTGTGGAATAGTTGGACAAATAAATTATACTTGAAATAATTAATTAATACCCGCCCCAACCCACATTTGCACGGGCTAAACTCGCATAGGCCCGCACTTTAAACGGTCAAAGTTTTTATACCCGCCCCGCCCCGTATCCGCCCCATATCCGCAAAATCCACAGGTCGCGGGCCCGTTTCGCTACTTGATTAAATTATGGGGATCAATCAATATCATTCGGACATTACCACATACAAATATCATGCAGAAGAATAAGCAAAATTCTTTAATTAATAAAAACATGTAATCAAATACTAAACAAGTTGGTTGTATCCAACATATGCCTCATCAAATGCGTAAAAATTCACTTCCGGAGGAGTTAAGAGCTTTTAAGTTAAAATACAGGATTCTTTGCTTGATGGCAGAAAAAAAAATCATTGCATTCAAATATGCCCACAGGAAAAAACATTTTAGATGATCCCAAATCATAAGGATTGAGGCCTAATTTATTGCGGGTTTAAACACAAGCTCCGTCATCCAAATGAGTATATGAATAAAAATCCCAGAAAAAAAAAAGGAATAAAATTTAAAATACCGGAGCAGGCACAAGTGTCTCATCCTGTATACTCAACATCTGCCCTATTTTGAGCGCTGCTCCACGCATTCTGCATAGTGCAAGAGCTAGCCGTTCAGCATTTCCTTCTGATAAGAATGGAGAATAAACAGATTGCTCGTCCTTTGAGTTCGGGGAGCCATAGACAAGCCTCCTGGCAGATTCTTGAATCGTCCCCCATGCAAGACCAGCTCCTAAACTTGCAAACCTAATAAATTTAATGAAGTATGAATCGCACCTCAAGTAACACGTTCAACATTGCCACACGTCCGCAACAATAAACTCACCCGACTGCCCTGAAAAAGGGCGTTGATGGAACCCTCCTCTCCCTCGGCCTCCGTCTCCTCGGCTGGACTACAGCCACTTCTTCCCTTCCATTGTCCACGGCCGACAAATCAACATTCTTCTGCCCACCGCATGCTGTTAAAATCGAATCACCCCGCTCCAAATCTTGTGGATAATAGACATTCTGTAAAGCATCGCCGTGATCGTTAGCATCAGCTGAAGTGGAACCTCGAGAGAGATCTAAACCGTCCGCCCCGACCGACGGCGCCGGAGAATCAGACACGTACCCGACATCGTCCACTCTATCAAGGGCAGCTTGAACCCGTCCCGGTGGCCCTGAAACGCCATCGGGATTCGAATCCGCAAAGAAGACAACGCTCTCACTATCCCGGCTTCGGGGACTCGAAAACTCCCGAACTGTCCCTCCTGTGAGGCCAGACGCATCTGTGACGAAAACCACGGCCTTCTTAAACAGACGAATGAAATGCCCATTCCGGACCGCGTCTAGGGTATCAGAGCGCCGAGTGACCTCCCTGGTTATCAAAGATAAGCCATTGACGAGCCTCGCGATGTCCCTGAAAGAGGATTCCATACGGCAAACGGGGCGGACGAGATGGATGGACGGACGGCCTCGAATGCATCATGCATCGAAATGAAGTGGAGATGAAATTGATTAAGAATGCATTTAATGAAATACAATATTTTAATTTAAATATTTCAATTAATTGAATCTAATTAGTGTTTTTCATGATGAGATTTAAAGTATGATAATTGTGAAATTTGAAACACGTAAAATGTAATGTTTATATAAGGTTGATTACATTTTTCACTACGAAACCCAATGCAGAGAAACAAATTGTAGTAAACTTACAATCCTGGAGACATAACATGTAATTTTTATAAATTCAAAATATAAGAATCACAAATTTAAATTTCATAAATGTAGTTTTAAATAAATTCATTATCTATATTATAGTTTGTAATTCTCCCTTCCATGCATTGTCTTCACGTTCATTTGGCCAACGTGTCTCCTCTTCGTTATTCTGCTCACCTTCTCCTTGTATCCCCTCCCGAATTCCTCCACCACACCCCCCGACCATCCTCTCCCTCCCCTCCCCGACTCCCCTCTCGACACCGCTGCCCTCCCCGCCTCCCTCCCCAACCCCTCTCGACACCACCACCCTCCACGCATTCGCCTACACCTCGCCTCGCCTCCGTCCTCCTCCCCGAATACCTGCTTAGCGTCACTCCCCTCTTTTCCCCTATCGTACACCTCCAATCAAAGTGGAGCTAAAGACGATCAACTTTCATACTCGGATCTGCATGCGCCTATCGTGCTTGAGGAAGATGACAAGGTTGTGATTTTTTCATAATTTTTTTAATTATCAAAATCGCATTCTCATCTTTCAATTATCGGTGAAGGCGATGGATCCCCTATTTCCTCGGTTGAGCCGTCCGCGCCTCCCCTCCCACCGGAGTCGCTTCTAGTCATCACCGAGTCTCTGGGGACTCTAACCGCAGTATGACTAAGCTCGTAGAAATGTGTGTTGACGTCGTTCGTAAATCAACACCCTACGAACAATTCTCGAGGGTCTGGTCTTTGGTAACTAAATATATAATGTTCTGGTGTGGATGGTTTCTATGGATGAGAATCGTTGGCACTGGTGCCGGAGCATTTTCACCTCCTAATGCCAATCCCCGATTGGTCTCATGGTATGATTGTGTCTATGCACCTTTTCTTGACATCATATCTTTAAACACCATTTTGATTTCCACCATTTAGATTTTTTTGTATCGATTGCTTGTCTCAATGCTTCTCTAATTTTCCTTTGTTTTGAATTTTCATTTGGCTATGGTTTATTTGATTTGTCATTTATTTTTCATTCATTTTCATTGTCTAATTGATTATACTTATTGTTAACCCCTTGCACCGGTCCCCTTATATTCCACCAGGACTGTCAATACTTTCTATGTAAGTTCATTCAATCTGTCGGACTGATTATTTGTTTGAGCGTTTTCTGCCAGAATCCTCTCTTCACTTTGTTCCTGGTTTTATGTGTAACTGCATGTTGTATTTTTCAATTCATTTGTTCTCTAATTGCAATTTACTAGGATTTTCTCCTTTTTATGATTTTCGATGTGCAGATTCTTTTTATTTTAGGGGTTGGTTTTGCATCGAAGAACAAGTATTTTTATGGGATGGTGTTGGTTCAGATGAAGTCGGTACCTTGGAATTCCGCACAATTTTCTATGTAAGCTTATTCAACATGTCAGTCTGAATATTTTCTTGAGCTATTTATCTCTCTCTGTGTTGGATTCAATCATGCTATTCAACCATGCTATTATGTATGTTGTTCATGTATGGGAAAGTATTTTTGCTGCTATCATGGTGGCTACATCTTTGAAGACTGACTTTATGGCATCCCGTCTTTTTATTACATAACTTTTCATTACATCTTACAAACAGAGGATCTTTAAAGTCTAGTGTATTGGAAATCAGGAACATAATACATGAAAACAACATAAAAAAAATTCTTTCAAACCACTTGTAAGGCTTCATCATAGGTTCATCCTATGTACAATTACTGCATCTCATATCCTGGAGTCACACATCAAAGAAAAGGGTGAGCAGAAGGCTCAGTAAGGAAAACAAGTGAAACAGTTGACATGTGATCTTGAGCAATATTAATAAGAACATGATAAAAGTCATAAAGGTCTGAGCAATGGAAGAATAGGAATATCATAATAAAAAGAACTTGAATCATAACTTGAATATGTGGCTACAACATTTCATTTAGACATTCACGAACATATCACCAAGGTTTATCCCCGAGGTGTTATAAAAATAACAAGGTTATTCACCAAGGTATCGTAAAACTTGTCATCTCACTACTAGAAATATGGGCATTTGAGCCCTGTTACCTATAGCGACCGCCAATGGCGGTCGCTAAGTCTCCTTAAAAAAATAAGGGGCTTCCGCGCCCCCCCCCCCCTCTCCACTCTCGTGATCCCCCCCCACCTCCCCGAACCCTTCCCCCCCGTCGCCCCCCCCCCCCACCCCGTCACCGCGCGCCCCTCCCCGCCACCCCGCCGCCGCGCGCCCTCCCCGCCACCCCCGCCGCCGCGCGCCCTCCCCGGCGCCTCGCCGCCGCGCGCCCTCCCCGGCGCCCCGCCCTCCTCCGGCCCGCCCTCCGGTCGGCCACCCTCTGCCGGCCACCCTCCGGCCACCCTCCGCCCTCCGGCCGCCCTCCGTCTGCCCTCCGACC
The DNA here is from genome assembly GCA_963277665.1 of Viscum album. NCBI lineage: Eukaryota > Viridiplantae > Streptophyta > Magnoliopsida > Santalales > Viscaceae > Viscum > Viscum album. The sequence goes on from OY728125.1 coordinate 1,852,020, forward strand.
GCCCTCCGCCGGCCCCGCCCTCCTCCGACCGCCCTCCGCCCTCCGGCTCAGGCCGCCCTCCGCCCTGCGGCCTCCCTCTGCCCTCGAGCCTCCCGCCACCCGCCTCCGGCAGCCCGGAAGCCCTCGGGAGCCCTCCGGCAGCCCTCCGGCCACCCTCTGGCCTTCGGCCTCCAGCCCCTCCGGCCTCCGACCTCCGCCCTCGGCCCTCCGCCCCCTCGTCCCTCCCCCCAGCACCCCGAACACCCCCCCCCCCCCGCACCCCGCCAACCCCCATCCCATTCATCTTCGTCCCCTCCCTCGCCGCACCACCGCCACCTGTCCCCTCCTTCACCGTCCCCTCCCTCGCCGCACCAGCTCCGCCTCCGGCTCCCCACCGCTCCTCTCCCTCAAAGAACCGTCGTCGGCTCCCCTCCCTTCCAGGTTTGTAGCGCAATCAGGTATGACATGGGCTTTCACTTACATTATTATTTTATAAATGGTTCACAAACAATTAGTTAGTATTTATTTTAAATATATTTGATATCAAAAATGAAAATGTAATAAGTCTTATGTAAATGTTTGTTATAGGGATCTTATTTTGGATAAGAGTTGGATTGATCTTCCAAATCGAACGTCTAGAGAGTATTTCAATGGCATTATGCAGTTTATTGACTTCACCAGAGGATTTAAAAGTGACTATATTAGTTGTCCATGTAGAAAATGTGCTAACAGATATCAATTCACACGAGATACTGTGAGGGAGCACCTATTCTTTAATGGATTTCTGAAAAATTATAAGAGTTGGACTCGTCATGGAGAAGAATATGTTCGTTGTGAAAATACGAATACAGTTCAGATGGATGTTGATGCAAGGATGAATGATCCAATTCATGAAATGCTTACTGAAATGGTACGTGGGTTGGATCCTGAAGGCATTGACATCCAGAATCTTGAGACCGGTGAGATAAATCTTCGCTCTGGTGCAGATCGTGATTCGAGGAGGTTTTATGAAGCAATTGATGATGCAAAAACAGAATTATATCCAGGATGTACTTCTTTCAATAAATTGTCGTTTATCGTGGAGTTGTTGCATTTGAAGACTTTGAATCATTGGTCAGACACATCATTTGACATGCTGTTGGTGTTATTGAAAAAGGTTCTTCCTGTCGACGCTAAGATTCCTGAGTCGTATTACCATACTCGTAAGCTGACAGAGAACTTAGGTTTTACATATGAGACCATAGATGCATGTGCAAACAACTGTATGTTGTTTAGAAAGGAAACTGCGCATTTGAATATTTGTACGGTTTGTGGTGCTTCCAGGTGGAAAGAGAACAGGGGAAATCAGACTCATCAAAGTCAGATTGTGATACAGGGGAAACCGATTTCCGTAAAGCAAATGTGTTACTTTCCCCTTAAATTAAGGTTGGAAAGATTTTTTATGTCATCTAAAGTTGCTAATTTAATGAGATGACATGCAGAAAGAGTTCATGAAAGTGATATGTTAACCCACCCGACAGACTCTCATGCATGGAAGGATTTTGATAAGAGACATCCCGACTTTTCCAAAGATGTTCGTAATGTCCGATTGGGATTGGCAGCAGATGGTTTCAATCCATTCAAGTCTATGGTTGGTGCAACTCATAGCACATGGCCCGTGGTGTTGGTTCCGTATAATCTTCCTCCGTGGCTTTGTATGAAGCAACAATTTATATTACTTTCCACTCTTATTTATGGACCTAAAAGTCCGGGGGATAAGATTGATGTTTACCTTCAGCCATTGATTGATGAGTTGAATGAATTTTGGGGCGATGGTGTGATGACTTATGACTGTGAAACGAATGAAATGTTCAAACTGCAGGCTGCTTTATTGTGGACAATCAATGACTTCCCAGCTTATGCAAATTTATCAGGCTGAAGTACGAAAGGGGAATTTGCTTGCCCTTGTTGCAACAAAAGTAAAAAATCCGTATGGCTTAAGCATTCCAAAAAATGGGCATACATGGGTCACAAACGTTTTCTCCCCCCTCAGCACAGGTTCAGAAAGGACAGAGTGACATTTGATGGTTCTAGAGAGTTCAACCCAGCACCAAAGATCATGATAGGAGTCGAAATGTTATCACAGATTGAGGAAGAAAACATCCGAACAGTATATGAAATTCAGGATTTGGTGGCTCCTCCGGTACGTAATATTCGAGCTGCGGGTAGGCAGCGCAGTCACAATTGGAAAAAGAAAAGTATTTTTTATTGTCTTCCGTATTGGAAAACTAACATGCTGAGGCATAATTTGGATGTCATGCACATTGAAAAAAATGTTTGTGATAACATATTGTGGACCATTTTAGGTGTCAGTGGTAAATCAAAGGACCATGTTAATGCATGCCGTGATTTGGAAGAAATGGGTTTAAGGAAACAATTGCATTTACAGTTAGCTGAGGGAAACAAGGCATATATTCCTGCTGCACAGTATACGATGACTACAAAGGAGAAAGAGACATTTCTTTCCATTTTGAAGATGCTCAAGGTCCCTGATGGTTACTCTTCTAATATTTCAAAGTGTGTGAATCTGACGAGTAAGACATTCCAAGGGTTGAAAAGTCATGACAATCACATACTACTTCAGCAGTTGATTCCAATCGCAATTTTTGATTGTTTATCCCCCAATGTTGTTCAGCCGTTGATTGAGATGGGTAATTTTTTTAGACAGATTTGTTTAAGAAATCAACGAATGAGTGATTTAAAAAGTTTACAGGACCGAATTGTACTTATGCTTTGTCACTTTGAGAAACTATTTCCCGCCTCATTTTTCGATGTTATGGTCCACTTGACAGTGCACCTAAATGATGAAGTAATGGCTGCTGGTCCAGTGCAATTCAGGTGGATGTATCCTATTGAGCGGTATTTGAGTACATTGAAACGATTTGTACGCAACAGAGCTCGTCCGGAGGCATCAATAGCCAATGGTTATTTGATGGATGAGTGTACTACTTTTTGTGCAGAATATCTTACGGATGTTGAAACAAAATTAGATAAGCCCTCTCGGGGAAACAATCAGACGACGTCAAAGGGTGAGTGAATTTTGACGTGGTCGAGCAGACGACACGTCAATCGGACGTGCCGTGTGCCCGCGGTGACCGGGAACGCCGTTCCGGTGTCATAAACGGCCAAAACGGGCGTCTGACGGTCAAAGTCATAGCGGACGACATCGTATTGACCTGAAATCATAGGGAAACAATATAATTATTATTCGTGACGTGTACGCGCAGACGGCGCGTCAATCGGACGTGCGGTCTGCGTGGTAGGGCTCATTATGCGTTCTTTAAGTGTTGCGCGCGCTTGATAAACACGCGTGAGGGGGGGGGGGGGGTCCAAACGGGCCGAAAGAGGTGCGAATGGCCTGAAATCATACGACATAAAAGGGTGAGTGAATTTTGACGTGGTCGAGTAGACGACACATCAATCAGATGTGTCGTTTGACCGCGGTGACCGGGAACGCGTTTCCGGTGTCATAAACGGCCAAAACGGGCGTCTGACGGTCAAAGTCATAGAGGACGACATCAGATTGACCTGAAATTTCAGGGAAACAATCTAATTATTATTCATGATGTGTACGCGCAGACGGCACGTCAATCGGACGTGCGGTCTGCGCGGTAGGGCTCATTATGCGTTCTTTAAGTGTTGCGCGCGCTTGATAAACGCGCGTGGGGGGGTCCAAACGGGCCGAACGAGGTCCAAATGGCCTGAAATCAGACGACATCAAAGGGTGAGTGAATTGTGACGTGGTCAAGTAGACGACATGTCAATCGGACGTGCCGTGTGCCCACGGTGACCGGAAATGCGTTTCCGGTGTCATAAACGGCCAAAACGGGCGTCTGACGGTCAAAGTCATAGAGGACGACATCGGATTGACCTGAAATCACAGGGAAATAATCTAATTATTATTCTTGATGTGTACGCGTAGACGGAACGTCAATCGGACGTGCGGTCTGCGCGGTAGGGCTCATTATGCGTTCTTTAAGTGTTGCGCGCGCTTGATAAACGCGCGTGGGGGGGTCCAAACGGGCCGAACGAGGTCCGAATGCCCTAAAATCAGACGACATCAAAGGGTGAGTGAATTGTGACGTGTTCGAGCAGACGACACGTCAATCGTCCGCACCGTGTGCCCGCGGTGACCGAGAACGCCGTTCCGGTGTCATAAACGGCCAAAACAGGCGTCTGACGGTCAAAGTCATAGCGGACGACATCGGATTGACCTGAAATCATAGGGAAACAATCTAATTATTATTCGTGAGGTGTACGCGTAAACGGCACGTCAATCGGACATGCGGTCTGCGCGGTAGGGCTCATTATGCGTTCTTTAAGTGTTGCGAGCGCTTGATAAACGCGCGTGGGGGGGGGGGGTCCAAACAGTCCGAACGAGATCCGAATGGCCTGAAATCAGACGATGTCAAAGGGTGAGTGAATTGTGACTTGGTCGAGTAGACGGCACGCCAATCGGATGTGTCGTTTGACCGTGGTGACCAGGAACGCGTTTCCGGTGTCATAAACGGCCAAAACGGGCGTCTGTCGGTCAAAGTCATAGCGGACGACATCGGATTGACCTGAAATCACAGGGAAACGATCTAATTATTATTCGTGACGTGTACGCATAGACGGAACATCAATCGGACGTGCGGTCTGCGCGGTAGGGCTCATTATGTGTTCTTTAAGTGTTGCGCGCGCTTGATAAACGCGCGTGGGGGGTCCAAACGGGCCGAACGAGGTGCGAATGGCCTGAAATCAGACGACATCAAAGGGTGAGTGAATTGTGACGTGGTCGAGCATACAGCACGTCAATCGGACGTGTCGTGTGCCCGCGGTGACCGGGAACGCCGTTCCGGTGTCATAAACGGCCAAAACGGGCGTCTGACAGTCAAAGTCATAGCGGACGACATCGAATTGACCTGAAATCACAGGAAAAAAATCTAATTATTATTCGTGAGGTGTACGTGCAGAGGGAACGTCAATCGGACGTGCGGTTTGCGCGGTAGGGCTCATTATGCGTTCTTTAAGTGTTGCGCGCGCTTGATAAACGCGCGTGGGGGGTCCAAACGGGCCGAACGAGGTTCGAATGGCTTGAAATCAGACGACATCAAAGGGTGAGTGAATTGTGATGTGTTCGAGCAGATGACATGTCAATCGGATGTGTCGTTTGACCGTGGTGACCAGGAACGCATTTCCGGTGTCATAAACGGCCAAAACGGGCGTCTGACGATCAAAGTCATAGCGGACGACATCGGATTGACCTGAAATCACACGGAAACAATCTAATTATTATTCGTGACGTGTACGCGCAGACGGCACGTCAATCGGACGTGCGGTCTGCACGGTAGGGCTCATTATGTGTTCTTTAAGTGTTGCGCGCGCTTGATAAACGCGCGTGGGGGGTCCAAACGGGCCGAACGAGGTCCGAATGCCCTGAAATCAGACGACATCAAAGGGTGAGTGAATTGTGACGTGGTCGAGTAGACAGCACGTCAATCGGATGTGTCGTTTGACCGTGGTGACCGGAAACACGTTTTCGGTGTCATAATACATCAAAAACGGTGTGAGACGGTCGAATTCGGAGCAAACGTGCTCTGAATGACCTGAAATGATAGCATTTCTTAAATTGGGGGTTTTAAATTATCACCATGATTTGATGTCAGATTTAATTTTATTATATGTATATAATAACTGAATAATTATGTTCAATTTACGTTTGTTTTGTTTTTTTGTCTTATTTTAGGTTTTGAAACAGAAGATTGAAATCGATGGACCTGCTCGGATCGTTGAAGCACGTTTATCGTTTATGATGATTTTGATGTTTATGCTGTTTGAAATTGTTTCCCATTTTTTATGATTGTTACCTTGTTTTATGTCTGCTTTTCCACCGTGAAGAAAAGAACACAATTTGTACATTTCATTAAAAAAATGAAAAATATTTTATTTAATATTATATATATAAATATTTTCATTAATATATATATATATATATTATTTAATAAATAAATATATATATTTTATTTAATAAATAAATATATATATTTTATTTAATATTATATATATAAATATTTTCATTAATATATATATATATATTTTATTTAATAAATATATATATATTTTATTTAATATTATATATATAAATATTTTCATTATTTTATATATATATATATGATTTAATAAATATATATATTTATTTAGGTATGATTTTTTTTTTTAAAAAAAATTCAAGTTTAGCGACCGCCTTTGGCGGTCGCTATAGCCTACCTGCCAGGTAGTACTAGCGACCGCCAATGGCGGTCGCTATAGCCTACTGTCCGGTCAGCATTAGCAACCGCCAATGGCGGTCGCTAATGGTGCCCGCGAGGCAGCCTACAGCGACTGCCAGGCGGTCGCTTAAGGCTGCATTTCAGCCACCTATAGCGACCGCCATTGACGGTCGCTGGGCGGTCGCTAATGGCCTTTTTTTAGTAGTGTCTCTAGAGATTAATTCTTTACCCAATGCATTGGAGCGCTATCAGGGCGCACCCTTAATATGTCTTTATTTTCATGTGAGCCACATAGATCATAATCAAACATTTCATAAATAACCCATAGAGAATAAAAGAAATGGGTTTCATTTCAAAATCATGACATTTTAAAAGTTCTTAAAAACTTGATCATTAAGTCATTTATAACCCATGGAAAGGGAGTGCGGGTTATATGTATGTCAATTCCAGAATCAAATTGATAAATTTTATGTATTGATGAATACCCCTGGATATGAAAATAGATTTGGGTATTCACATAAATAATACAAGAGAATTTCTTGAGAAAAAGAGAGAGATTTTGAGACGAAAATTCTGCAGCATAACGACTGTATAACATGGTTTTAGAAAACATTGAAAAGAGAGGGGACAAGAGTCACCCACTCATAAACAACTCATAATACAGTATGAGTATAGAATAAAAAGAAATAAGATCATGGTATGGAGATTTGAAGGAAATACCATATGAAAATGAAACTAGAAGGAAAAGAGAAGATGCAATTTCTTTTACAAAAATTTCAGCAGCCTAACGGCATCACTTAAAAATTTAGAAAAATAAATTGATGAAAGCAAAAAGGGTCTCTCAACAATTAGACATGAAATGGATAGTAATGAGAACATATAAGAACATACCCTCAACATAAAGAGATGAAAACAAGAAGACACAACATAAAGGAAGTCATGGTATTGGCCACTTGGGACACCTCATAGCATATCTCACTATTCATAAGTCGACCAGAAATCTTACATCATTATTACATCATTAATGATGTCATTAAACACCCAAAACTCAAAACTGCATTTTTACTATTCACCAATAATTCAACTGTTTCAAAAAAATCCCAAAAATTCACCCTAACCTAATATCGATGCTCTGAATTCAAAAATGAAGTCTATTTTATGAAAACAATTTTCTAAATATTTTTAATTTAATTTTTAAATAAAATCATTATTTATTCAAAAAATACAACTTTAAAACTATAACTCATTTTGTAACACCTTAAAAAGTAATCAAGGTCCCATAAAAATATCGTATACCCATAAGACAATAAAGTAACAATTCATGATTAAATTTTATGAAAATACATTTCCATTTTAAATTATTAAATTAATTATAAAATTGTAAATAAAATATTTATGGCATACAAAAATACCAAAACTTAAACTATGATCGTTTTTTTCACTTTTAAGATGTCTAAAATGTATTTATACATTCATGGGTGAAGTTTCTATTTTTTTGGTCAAATTACTATTCATTACTATTCATTACTATTCATAAGGGTATGTTACTATTCCTACTTTACTATTCACTAAAAACCAAGTTGATCTTATTAGACTCTAAATTTCTCACTGATCACAACTGTATAAGACCATTTTTTGAAAATAATTTCACATTATTAATTATTTAATGAATACAAAAATATTTTAAAATACCATTTTTTTTCCTAAATTCATCAATAATACACATCCTATATTTATCCGGATATTTGAAATTCACAAACTTTGCCATAAGAAGAAATAACAATTTTATTTATATAAAAGGACTACACAAAGCAGTTAAGGTCTCGTTACATAGCCCCTTATAACACCAGCATAGGACCTAAGTGTAAGGTGTGCTATGGTGATAGAATCTTGGGGTGGCTCAGACAACATTTCCTGAGTGGTGATTTCTATCAGCTTGAAATTTTCCCTTAGACGATTTCGTTCAAGCTTAATACATTGAAGTTCGACTTGAGCTTAGTCCAGAGAAAAGCCCAGTGATGTTACCTCCTTCCCAAGCTCCGACATATGGGATTCATATGGCTCGAGTCTACTGGATGAGGCCATTCAATCTTCTTTCTGTATTAATTAACCAAGATAATCGTATTTATAAAAACACAACGTTAAGATTATAGTTTCCAATGGTCATATTGACCAATGGTCATATAACAGTCGAAACTCAATAGTCTCATTTTAATTATACCCACTTCATTAATTAAAGGATATAGTTTTGTTGAGTATAAAATAAAATAACACACAAAATTAGGAAACAAATATAATTGAAAAGTTTGGGTCGTTACATTCTTCCCCCCTTAAGAAATTTCATCCCTGAAATTTTATCTTGTATCCTCTAATGGGAAAAGGTGTGGGTACTTCTGTCTCATGGACTCCTCCGGTTCCCACGTGGCTTCTTTATATTTGTGGTTCCTCCACAACACTTTAACAAGGTGAGTATTCTTGTTGCATAGAACCTTGTCTCTACGATCCAAGATCTCCACCGACTGCTCCTCACAAGAGAGGTCATGTTCCAGTTGTACCACCTCTGGATTTAGTATATGTGAAGGGTCAGGTATGTACTTCCTCAAGAGGGATACGTGGAATACATCATGAACTTGTGCTAGATTTGGAGGAAGTGCAAGTCGATAGTCCATTGCTCCCACACGATCAAGGATTTCATAGGGGCCAGTGTACCTAGGGCAGAGCTTCCCTTTCTTCCCAAATCTCATGAATCTCTTCCAAGGTGAAATCCAAAGAAAGACTTTGTCACCAACATCAAACTCCAAGTCCCTTCAACGGTTGTCGGCATAGCTTTTTTGCCGACTCTGAGCAGCCTTAATGTGTTGTTGGATGACATGGACCTTTTCTGTCATCTCTTGCACAAGATCAAGCCCAAGAAGATTTCTCTCACCAGCTTCATCCCAACAAGTAGGAGTTCTACATCTCTTCCCATATAGAGCTCCATAGGGTGCCATTTGAATGCTTGAGTGGAAGCTGTTGTTGTAAGAGAACTCAACTAAAGAGAGATGTTGATCCCATCCACCTTTAAATTTCATTAAGCAAGTTCTCATCATGTCCTCGAGTGTTTGAATATTCCTTTTAGATTGGACATCAGTTTGGGGGTGATAGGCCGTACTGATATTCAATTCAGTTCTCAGAGCTTGATAAAGACTTCTCCAGATTTTTGATGTGAACCTTGGATCACGATCAGATATAATAGAAAGTGGAACTCCATGCAGCCTTACCACTTCCTTCACGTAAATCCTAGCAAGTTGATCAAGAGAGAAATCTTCCCGAATGGAGATAAAATGGGCAGTCTTGGTGAGACGGTCCACAATAACCCATATCGCATGATTTCCTTTGGAAGTTCTCGGGAGACCAGTGATGAAGTCCATAGTGATATTGTCCCACTTCCATGCTGGTATGGGTAGTGGTTGCAATACCCCTTTAGGAAGTTGTCACTCTGCCTTCACTTTCTAACATACCAGACACCTTGAAGTGTAGTCAGCAATCTCCCTTTTCATATTATCCCACCAATAATGATCACGAAGGTCCCTATACATTTCCGTGCTACTAGGATGTATAGAGAAAGTAGAGCTATGAGCTTCATCCATCAACTTATTCTTTATTTCTGGAATAGATGGAACACATAGTCTTGTACGAAATTTTAGTACACCTTCTTGATCAGTATTGAACTCATGAAACTTCCCATCCTTCACAGCCTCAAACTTCTTCTATAACAAAGGATCATCTTTATGAGCTTTCTTGATCTTCTTTAGTAGTAACGATTGAGAAATAATTTGGGTTAGGGTTGATGATGTCCCTTCCTTTATAATTCCCATGTCCAATTTTACTAGGTCATTGATCAAAGGATCTCTTTGAATCCTCATAATGGAAAGAACAACTGGGTCTTTTCTGCTTAATGCATCAACAACTTTGTTTGCTCTTCCGGGATGATAATGAATTGAACAATCATAGTCTTTAAGGAGTTCCAATCATCTCCTTTGTCTCATGTTCAATTTCTTTTATGTGAAAATATACTTCAAACTTTAATGGTCTGTGTATATATCACATTTCTCCCCATAAAGATAGTGCCTCCACATCTTTAGAGTAAAAACAACCGCAGCCAACTCTAGATCATGCGTAGGATAGTTCTGCTCATGAGTCTTCAACTGTCGAGATGCATAAGCAATGACCTTGTCATTTTTCATGAGGACACACCCAAGACCTTTCAGAGATGCATCGCTAAAAATAACGAATCCTTCTCCACTTGAGGGCAGAGTTAACACAGGTACAGTAACTAATCTCTTCTTCAGCTCTTGGAAACTTTCCCCACACTCCTTTGTCCAGATGAACTTGACCCCTTTTCGAGTTAACTTGGTTAATGGATTAAAAAGTCGTGAAAAGTTTTTCACAAACCTCCTATAATATCCCACTAATCCAAGGAAACTACGAATCTCAGTTATTGTTGTAGGCTGAGGCCACTCCTCTACAAATTTTGTCTTGGCAGGGTCAACTGTGATTCCTTCATTGGTTACAATGTTCCCCAACAAAGCAACTTTTTGTAACCAAAATTCACATTTACTAAACTTTCCAAAAAGCCTTTCCTTCTGTAGAGTTTGAAAAATGACCCTTATATGTTCCTCATGCTCCTCACGACTTTTGGAATATATTAGAATATCATCAATAAAAACTACCACAAAGTTATCAAGGTAGTCCTTAAAGACTCTATTCATCAAATCCATAAAAATATCAGGTGCATTAGTCAGTCCAAAAGGAATAACAACAAACTCATAATGCCCATATCTTGATCGGAAGACAGTTTTTTGAATATCTTCTTTCTTCACCCTTAATTGATGATAACCAGATCGAAAATCAATCTTAGAGAAGAATTGAGCCCCACGAAGTTGGTCAAATAAGTCATCAATTCTCGGAAGAGGGTATTTGTTCTTTACTGTGATTCCATTCAGTTATCAATAATCAATGCATAGCCGCATTGATCCATCCTTCTTCTTCACAAAGAGAATAGGTGCTCCCCAAGGAGACACACTCGGTCGGATAAACCCCTTCTCCAAAATATCTTGGAGTTGTTTCTTTAATTCCTCCAGCTCTACATTTTCCATCCTATATGGGGTCTTTGATATTGGATGAGATCCAAGTACGAGTTCAATAGATAACTCTACCTCTCTTTTTGGGGGAGGTCCAGACTGAAGGTTTCGGGCGCAGCGAAAGCGCGTTGGTGGGTTTACCCAACTTTAATTTTAACGTTAAACAACGTTCAATCCGAGATCCATCACGATTTAAAACGCCGGATCTTCGTAATAGAACGAAGAACAAAAAATAAAAGAAGAGTCCCAGAACTGTTGATACAAGATCATCATATGTTGGTTATAATTAATTTAATTAATTCATAAGAATTACCTCGATGGAATTCTTTCTTCATTGGAGTCTCCGGTCACGATCCCGTGATCCGTCGTTGCGTCGTAGAATCCAAGTATAAAATTCCTCTAGCAGTGATCCACATGTGCTCCATGTATCTCTGGACATCACCAAAGGGATCTCCGGGTGCTAGCACGGAAGAACCTTCGCTTGCGATACCCACCTTCTACCGCCTTGATCCGGTGGAGGATCTCGCTCTCGTAACTTGAAAGCTTTCTTGGTGGAAAGATAATTCTCTCTTGGATTGAGAGTATTTCCAAATCCGTTGTTCACAACAATGGCTCTGTGTCTATGAGAATAATGTAATTGGGATTATAATACTTAGAATAATAAAATGAATTAATTGCCCGAAAGCATTTAATCATTTCATTTAATTCTTAGTAATACCCCATGTCTTAATAATGACAGTTGACCATCATTATTACTTGACATGCACCCAACGTATTACATTTAATATCATTTAATTAAATAAACAATATTTTCTCATGAATCCCGAAAAACAAACTACACAGCGTGTATATAAATATACACGACGTGTACTTTTATTTTCCATTCTATTTATTTCCTCCACCGTATTTATTAGACCTTTAGTAATGGCTATTTATTTCTTAAATAAATGTAACTGCATTACTCACTAATAAATATATATATTATTTCTCCCACAATATATTCTCTCGAATAACCAGTGTCGAAGTAAATGCGATCAGGCATCCTTAAATAATTATTAAACCACAATCGGGAATAATCTTTATTTAACTTGTTAAATTAATATTTAACTGAGATACATGGACACACTTAGTGTGTGACCCTCTATGCATCTTTCTCAGTGGCATTAGGCGGAGCCTGCCTAGAGTCCAAGGTTAGCGTCTAGCAACACAACAAGGCACCCATAGAGAAATAAGTTAACGCCGCAATGGCGTGTCACCTCTTACGAATGCTTACCGTGTAATATAATCCCTTTGTCTCGATATCTCCAATCAAGCGAGTTGCATGCTAGTTCCATCAACTCATGTGCTCGATTATTATTTCTTTGACTTCCTGGAACTGAACTCGCCCATACCTTACTATGGCCATGGATTTATTTAGGCTATATCAATTCCATCAAAGGGACTGAGATATCTACTTCCGTTATGGAACAGAAGGGACAAATCCTTTCTCGCATTATCTATTAATGCGATATTACTCGTGACGCACCCAACGTATCCTACCTCGCTGTGAACAGTGTGTCGTCATAGTTTTCATCAATACATCTAAGTGCGCGAGTTGTAATACCCATTAATAATAATCTTAAAGTCTAAGGACCAATACACACGTCCGCAGATATGAACATCCAATGACACTATGAAATGTGGATTTCCTAATGGAGGGTCTCGTTCTCATAATATCCTCCTGGATATTACCAAGGGCGCACACCATGAGAAGGTGCCTCAAAGTTTTATGAGTCCTCACCCCTAATGACCTGTATTATTTTTGTCCCTCAAATAATATCATCCGGCCATAGAACATATATTCAAGAACAATGTTATGGCACTTCCAGGTTCTCATCATAGCAGGGATCCGCTATGACCCATCAATGAAACAACTGTACTTATGACATTATCACATGCGTCGTCACGCAGAAGAACAATCAAGATGTGATAAGGATTTTATTAATGAATAAAGTACAAATTAGTTGGTTCTATACCACCAACTCCAACAGACCCCCACTTGGACTAGAGCCAACTGCTAACAACCTTTAACCCGCTCGCTCTCACATGATATTCATACTTCTGCTGAGATAGGCCTTTAGTCATGGGGTCCGCCATGTTCTCTTCTATGGACACTATGCTCACTGTAACTTCACCCCTTTGATATAAATCCCTCAAGAGGTGATACTTCCAGAGTATGTGTTTTGTTCGTTGATGTGACATTGGTTATTTTGCAAGAGCCACCGCTGCAGTATTATCACAATACAATGTAATGGGATCTTTACTGCTAGGCACCACATAAAGCTCCTGGACAAAGTTCCGAATCCAGATGGCTTCCTTGGCTGCATCAGAAGCCGCTATATACTCGGACTTCGCTGTAGAATCGGCGACAACTGGCTGCTTTGAACTCTTCCAGCTCACAGCTCCTCTATTAAGACAGAAAACATATCCAGACTGCGACTTCAGATCATTCTGATCTGTTTGAAAACCAGCATCAACACACCCTCTGATGACAAGCTCCTTGTCTCCTCCACACACCAGGAACATATCCTTAGTTCTTCTCAGGTACTTAAGGATAGTTTTAATAGCAGTCCAATGCTGTTCTCCTAGATCTGCTTGATATCTGCCTACCATGATCAGTGCATAGGTAACATCAAGCCTGGTACATAACATGGCATACACGATGGATCCTATAGCCGAAGCGTATGAGATCTTACTCATTCTATCTTTCTCTTGTTGTGTCTGAGGACACATTTTCTTAGAAAGATGTAAGCCATGTGACACTGGAACTAATCCCCTCTTGGATTTTTCCATAATAAATCTCTTTAGTATCTGGTCAATGTATGTACCCTGACTTAGTCCAAGCAGCCTCTTGGATCTATCACGAATGATCTTGATCCCTAGAATGCAGGCTGCTTCTCCCAAGTCCTTCATGGAGAAACACTTGTTCAACCAGTTCTTAACTGACTGTAAGACTGGTATATCGTTTCCAATAAGTAATATGTCGTCAACATATACTACTAAGATAACGATCGCATTCCCATTAAACCGCTTATAAACACACGACTCACATTCGTTCTTAATGAAACCAAATTCCGTTATGGCTTCATCAAATCGAATGTTCCATGACCTGGATGCTTGCTTTAATCTATAAATGGATTTCTACAACTTGCAAACCCGTTTGGCTTCACCTGGTGTCACAAACCCTTCTAGTTGTGTCATATAGACATCTTCCTGAAGGTTCCCGTTAAGGAATGCTGTTTTAACATCCATTTTCCAAATCTCGTAGTCATGGTAAGCTGCTATGGAAAGTATGATTCTTATGGATTTAAACATGGAAACTGGTGAGAAGTTTTCATCATAGTCAATTCCTTGACGCTATCTGAATCCTTTAGCCACTAGCCTTGCTTTATAGGTGCTAACTTGACCTTCCATGTCCAGTTTTATCTTGAATACCCATTTTCATCTAATAGGATTTACATCAACTGGCTCATCGACCAGAACCCATACTTGGTTCTGATACATGGAATCCATCTCAGAATTCATAGCTTCTAGCCATCTTGCATCTTCTGAGATTTCTACTGCTTCTTTGTAGGAGATAGGTTCATCATTGTCCAACAATAATGATTCACCATCCTCGGTGACTAGGAAAACAAATCTCTCTGGTTTCCTTACCTCTCTTGAGCTCCTACGCAGTACTTGTGTTTCTAGAACCTCTTCCACAGGGACCTGTGGAACTTGTTCCTATACCAACTCCTGTGTATCTTGAGCATCAACTTCATTGAAGTCAATCTTTCTCCCACTATCCTTCTTGAAGATGTGCTCCCTCTCAAGAAAGACGTCTTTTCTAGCGACTGTCACTTTCTTGTCTGAAGGGTTATATAGGTAATATCCTTTCGTTTCCTTGGGATATCCTATAAAGATACACCTCGTGCCCCGGGGTGCTAGTTTGTTGCCTGAGAAGGCCTTAACAAACGCCTCGCATCCCCATACACGTGTGTGCGACAAAGTGGGCTTCCTTTCATTCCATAACTCAGATGGAATTCCATTTTTCGCCTTAGTTGGTACTCAGTTTAATGTGTATACTGCAGTTTGTAATGCATATCCCCAAAAGGATAATGGAAGATCCGCATGACTCATCATCGACCTCACCATGTCCAACAAGGTGCGGTTCCTATTTTCACTAACACCATTCCACTGTGGTGTATAAGGAGGAGTGATATGAGATAGAATCCCAGACTCCCGTAGAAGATCGATGAACTCTTGGTTCAGATATTCTCCACCTCGATCCGATCAAAGCTTCTTTGTCTTCTTACCAAGCTGATTCTCTACTTCATTCTTGAATTCCTTAAATTTCTCTAAGGACTCTGACTTATACCTCATTAAGTAGACATATCCATATCTACTCAAATCATCAGTAAAAGTAATGAAGTAAGAATATCCAACTCTAGCTTCTATTGGAAATGGTCCACACACATCTGTGTGTACCAATCCTAGAAGCTCTATGGCCCTTTCACCTTGTCCACCAAAAGGCTTCTTGGCCATTTTTCCTTGTAAACAAGCGTGACATCTATCAAGTGTTTTTAGCTCAGTAGAGTCTAAATAGCCATCTTGGTAGAGCTTTATCAAGCGCTTCTTGTTCACATGACCAAGGCGGTGATGCCACAACTGGGTGATGTATGAGTCATGTGAGTTTGTTTCATTATCGATTGCCAATACTTGGTTTTCGTAATTTAATACATACAAACCATTATTCAAATGTGCCATACCATAACATATGTTGTTCTTATAAAAGATACAACCCTTATTTCCGAACTTGAAAACAAATCCATCCATATCCAAACAAGATACAAGAATTGTGTTCTTGGTAACAATAGGCACAAAATAACAGTTATGTAAAACCAAAATCATCCCAGTCGGCAATGAGAGGTGGTAGTCGCCAATAGCCAACGTAGCCATCCTTGCTCCATTGGTAGCTCAAAGATCCACCTCTCCTCTGGTGATCCTTCTAAATCTACTTGGTTCCTACATTTGAATACAAATGTGATCCCCACAAGCTGTATCTAATACCCAAGGTGCATTTGAATGCACCTTTAGCGTCCCCACGCTTCTGGGTGCAGTTCCTCTTCCAGTGGCCCTTCTTGCCACATGCAAAACACACCGCCTCCCATTCCTTGCCCCGCCTCTAGATCTTCCCCTTCTTGGAGGGATGGTGATCGGGGAATTCATACCGTTTATAAGTCTTTGTTCCCTTTGTCTTATCCTTCCTTTTCTTGTTCATCATAAGGACTGCGGGTTTGTCACACCCCATGTCCTTGTCTACCTGGAGAATCAAGGTTAGAAGCTCCGACAAACTCTTCTCATTGCCGCTCATGTTATAGTTGACAATGAAGCTAGAGAAGGTCTTGGGCAGTGATGATAGGATGAGATCTGTACGCAACTCATCTGAGAATTTAATCCCTAAGATGTCCAGGCATTCAATGTAGCCAATAAGCTTGACTACATGAGGTCTAGCTGGCGCAGACTCTCCAAGATTCGTGGTAAACAAAGCATTGGAGATCTCATACCTCTCCCGTCTCGCCTTCTCTTGGTAGAGATCTTTAAGGTGAGACATCATGCTATACACGTCCATGTTTTCATGTTGCTTCAAGAGCTCATTAGACATGGCCGATAGCATGAAACACTGGACATCTGTGTCATCATCCATGTGTTTCATGTAGAGATAAAATTCCTCATCACTAGCCTCTTTCCCAGGCGCAACTGGAATAGGATCTTCCAACACATACAATTTCCTTTTGTGGTGAAGGACGACGCGTAAACGCCTCTGCCACTCTTGGAAATTGGTGTTGGTGAGAAGATTTTCCTTCTCGAGTATGGTGCACAATGATATGTTTGAAGTCATTTTCTTGCCGTTTCTACAAATTAAGATGAGAAAAGGTTTAGTAATTTATTACAAAAATTAAGACAAATAAATAAATTAATACTTATTAGTCTCCCACTATTTTATCGAAATCCAATATCCCTCACCATTGACTTCGGAATATTTTGTTGCTTGAATATTCTAGTGGCAAGGATCCATATTTCCCTTCGCATTACCCAAACTAGGGTTGGTCAAGCAACTTGTAGGGTTTTAGGTAGGCATTCTAAATGCCAACTGCATTAAATCGCAGCTCCTTGATCTGCTGAGTGGACTCCCCAATCCTAAAATCCTTTTATTTTGGATTTCCTCAACCTTTGCCTCTTGGTCACACCAAGTCCTATTGTGGCAGTTAACCCTTGATGCGAACCAAGTCAAGTCAACCCAAAACCTTGAATTAGAATTCCCTGATAATCGAAAGCACCTCAACTAGGGTTGGTCAAGCACTTTGAACTATGGTTCGATTCTAACCAAGATTATGGAAGGCTATACCGTCTTAATATTTCTTTTGAGGGATTTTATCCTTATATGTAAATTTACATTTCATTATATTTGATTACATGCTTGTTAATATTAAGTGGGATATACTTAAGTGATTAACCATATCTAAGATAATATTTGTGAATAATCCGGTTTTATTTTAGTTCCATCTTGCATGCTTGTTTAATTCATTAATTATGTGATCGTGACAACACACCCACAATAAATAAACCATGCAACTGAAAAAAATAAAATAAATGGTATGATCATGAGCTTTTCTATTGGTTATTTTTTCTAGCGGTTGATAAACTAACCCAAGACCTAGGGGAGAAACACCTTGAACCTTTTGGGTTCATGTTTACAGCTTTCCACCTGTCCACCTTTGTATCTCCTTGGATTGGTTTCACCTTGGCTCCTGACTTGAGCCGCCTCCACTATCTTGGGAGCTCCATCCATTACATATGCATTTATCTCACACGCAGGTGAGGGGTAAAAAGGGGCTTTTACATAAAAGAATCCTTAGGCGCGCAGACCCTACATATTAATGAGGAGATGGCTCGCAGGCCAACAAATTTAATTTAAATAAATAAATTAAAAGAAACCATTCACATACAAAGGTCTCGGTCTAGATCATGATCATCCATACATGCAACGATATTTACGCATAAATAAAACTAGCATTCAATTCTTTAATCGTTCTTATTTAAGATAAATCACGCTCTAATTAATTAATTATCTTTAATTAATCAATCCTTTTATCTTAAAACCTTTTTCTAAATTTTCTTGAGATTCTCATCCATCACAATTTTAAACAAATAAATTCATTTAAAATTATCCTTGTACGTAACTTGTACCTTGGAGGCAACCCGGTGAATTCTCGTTCATTACGCAGATGTTAAATTAAACACATATATATAAAACACCTATCACGTGTTGTGCCTCAGCTTTACGCCTGCACCATGGTACACGTCTCAAGGGTTTGTATAATATAATAATAAATTTTAATAAATCTACGTAATTTGGGTGAGTACACAGCGTGTAGTTCTGACTACATGGTGTGTACTTTTCTTCACCATCCATCCGAAGTACACGCCCGGGGACAGGGCGTGTTAATGTACTTCGGAAATTTTCGGAATACACAACGTGTTCTGTGGGACACACGCCGTGTAGTTTCCGCGTTACACGGTTTCCAGTCGGGCAATCCGTGTACTGGGTACACGGACCAACCCTAACCCGAAGGGACTACACGTCGTGTTCATTGGACCACACGACGTGTAATCCTGAAACCGTGTGCCACCTATTTCTGGTCAACACATGGTGTCTTAAATTCTTAGAAATAATCCAATACACAGCCTGATTTGGCGGACCAGTCAATGCATTGAACCTAGACTACACGACGTGTACTTCCGAATACACGCTGTGTATTCTGGTGTTGTACGGCCAGAAACGTTTGGCTCCTCCGGATGAGTTCTTCTATTTTATTTTAATCAAAATCAAAAGAAAAATTTGTTTCTGTGAGGTGAACAAGAAACGAGGGAGGAGGAACAGATCTCGAGATTCATATTTCCAAAACAATTAAACATGAATTGAAATAACTAAATTATTAAATAAGTAAATCACCAACGAAAAACTAAATAATTATAATCAACGATATGACCCGCTCTGATACCACTTGAAGGTTCCGGGCGCAGCGGAAGTGCGTTGGTGGGTTTACCCAACTTTAATTTTAATGTTGAACAATGTTCAATCAGAGATCCATCACGATTTAAAATGCCGGATCTTCGTAATAGAACGAAGAACGAAAAAGAAAAGAAGAGTCCCGGAACCGTTGAGATATGATCATCATATGTTGGTTATAATTAATTTAATTAATTCATAAGAATTACCTCGATGAAATTCTTTATTCGTTGGAGTCTCCGGTCATGATCCTGTGATCTGTCGTTGTGTCATAGAATCCAAGTACAAGATTCCTCTAGCGGTGATCCACACGTGCTCCACGTATCTCTAGACACCGCCAAAGGGATCTCTGAGTGCTAGTGCGGAAGAACCTTCGCTTGCAATGTTCGCCTTCTACCGCCTTGATCCGGTGGAGGATCTCGCTCTCGTAACTTGAAAGTGTTCTTGGTGGAAAGGGAATTATCTCTTGGCTTGAGAGTATTTCCAAATCCATTGTGCACAACAATGGCTCTGTGTCTATGAGAATAATGTAATTGGGATTATAATACTTAGAATAATAAAATGATTTAATTGCCCGAAAGCATTTAATCATTTCATTTAATTCTTAGTAATACCCAATGTCTTAATAATGATAGTTGACCATCATTATTACTTGACATGCGCCCAACGTATTACATTTAATATCATTTAATTAAATAAACAATATTTTCTCATGAATCCTGAAAAACAAACTACACAGCGTGTATATAAATATACACGGCGTGTACTTTTATTTTTCATTTTATTTATCTCCTCCACCATATTTATTAGACCTTGAGTAATGACTATTTATTTCTTAAATAAATGTAACTGCATTACTCGCTAATAAATATATATATTATCTCGCCCACAATATATTCTCTCGAATAACCAGTGTTGAAATAAATGCGATCAGACATCCTTAAATAATTATTAAACCACAACCGGGAATAATCTTTATTTAACTTGTTAAATTAATATTTAACTGAGATACATGGACACACTTAGTGTGTGACCCTCTAGGCCTCTTTCTCAGTGGTATTAGGCGGATCCTGCCTAAAGTCCAAGGTTAGCGTCTAGCAACACGCCAAGGCACCTGATGCACTACTGTGCATAAGGAATTTTCACCTGGTTTAACATCTATAAATTGGTTTTGTGGATGGTTTTTATTTGATTTTCACAAAGAGAATGTATCTTGGTAGGTTCTTCATTCATTAAAGGATAAAGCATGGAATCTTTGAAGTTTGGAGATTCAGAAGGGAATTGGAGGCGTAAGGACCCTTTTCCCTCTGATGATGCTGGATGGGAGCTTTTCGGATCAAATACTTAACGCGAAGGACAGAGAATGAAGTAATTTCAAAGGCCAAGAAGACCCACACGGTTGCCGCACTGTTTTCCCAAACTGTGTGCAAACCATGTGGGAGGAGATTTCCCTTACAGAAGGGTTCGCACGATTTCCACATGGTTTACAAATGGTGCGGGACCTGCAGACTAAACCGTGCAGCTCAAACAATTCTGGACAGTAGCTACGGCACGGTTTGCACACGGTTTTCCAAATCGTGTGCCCAAATGGTGCGGTTGAAGAATCCAAGGTAGTAGCCTCCACACGGTTTGCGCACTGTTTACCAAACCGTGCACCTAAACCGTGCACCCCACTTCAGCTTTTGCTTTTTGCTTTCCCCCTTTCCACCAACTCCTTGACTAGGGTTTACTTTTGAAACTACCCTTTTGAAAACTGGAAAAAGGCCCTTTTTGGACCTGGAAGACTAGAGACTTAAGAAAGGAAAGGGGTTTTTTCATAAGGGGAGGGGGAGCTGGGTTTTGTGGGGGGCTGGCTGGTTTTTCTGCTATTTTCTTGTTCAGTTTGATGGGAATGAACTCTTTAAAGTTTAATAGTAAGTTTTATACTTCTTTGATTATGAGTACCTAAAACCCCCTTTGTGTTGGGGCTAGGAGAAATGTGGGTTCGCTAGAATCCCTCCCCTTATCATTGTGTTTTTTCGTAACCTCTCATCTAATTCTTCCAACATTTCTAGTTTTTATTTTTCTAGAAACCTCCATGTCGGATCAAGAATGGAGTTTCCAGGGATCGTTGGAAGAAATATGACGAGAATATCCATGACCATTGGATATTCTTGTCGTTTCTAGAAGGGTGGCTCTTAACGAAAAGTTAGTAGAAATCAATTGTCGGACCAAGGAATTGATTTCTACCGACTCAATCAGAACTTTCCAGACCAAGGAAGTTCTGACACATATGAAACCCAGAAATTTGGGTTATTATGAACAACACAACATGATAGGGATTAAGGTTCTAGCCCCACCTGAATATCCAGCCCCGACACATCTTTATCATCATTCAGTAAAATTTTATTTTAAACAATTTCAGTTTTAAAGTGATCAATAGTGAATTAGATAAGTTTCATTAATAAGTCATTGTTTTTAATATCTAAATCATGAACCTCCAACCAAACATTTTTAAATTAAGCATCTTCACCGAATAGTTCCGGTTCATTAAACATAAGCACCAACTTCATTTCCCTATGGACCGACCTCGTACTTGCCTACTATACTAGTCCAAGTTAGGGAATTTAATTTGATTGAAGGAAAAACAATATCAACACTGAACGACTTGGGAAAATTTTGGTGTCATTTCTGGGGAAACTACTAAGTTTAAAACGGTTGTTTTTGTTAATTTAATTGGAGTTATTTCGTGAAAATAAAAATTGAAAAATTTTCTGAAAATTATTTTCTTCATCTTATTTCTGTTTACGACTTTGTTTCCCTTTTACGCTGGGTGTTCTGTCTGTGTGTGTGCAGGCCTATAGTATATGAGTGGCTGAGTCACTCATTCCCAGATTGCCGAGTCATCATAATTACAACCGATTGACCCCAAAATCGAAAGAACGTTGTCTAGGCGACGTCATGAACTTATGGGTGATCACAATGCAGATGATCCCTTGGCGCATCAGGAGGACGAACAGGGGGTTGTCCAAGTCATTGGGCAGCCATTTGTTATCGAAGGGAATCCACAAAGGGGTGACGATGAAGAGCAACATTTGAATCCACCGGGAGTTTATATGGAGTATCTGTCGAGGAACCAACAGCGGCCACCAGCTCAATTTGTGCTGGGATTCGGGCAGCCATCGTAGAGACAGTACATTCAGAGGGACCAACCTCCCTTTTTGCCTCAGAACGAGCAGACCTATTATCCTCAAGGTCAACATCAATATGTTCCTCAGGAACCTCAGGAACCGGTACCACAGCGCCAGACTCTTATGGAATATGGGCTACCCTCCATTCAAGGAGCAAATACAGGGATAGTCAGGCCACCAGTGCAGACCCAACATTTTTAAATTAAGCCGACCATCATGCAATTAATTCAGAATACTGTTCAATTCGATGGTTTTCCAAGTGAATACCCCAATGCTCACCTCTCCAACTTTTTGTAGATTTGTGATACTTTCCAGTACCACGACGTTTCTGAAGATGCCATTTGCCTAAGGCTGTTTCCCTTCTCCTTAAGGGACAAGGCAAAAGATTGGATTAAGGGATTGCCTCAGCGATCCATTCTAACATGGGAGGCATTGGCTCAGGCCTTTCTATCCAAATATTTCCCTCCATCAAAGACAATCACATTGAGAAATGAAATCCATAATTTCAACCAGCACGACTCAGAATCATTGTACAAGTCATGTGAGCGATTTAAGGAGATGCTTCGGAAGTGCCCACACCATGGATTGCCATTATGGATGCAAGTCCATACTTTTTATGATGGTATCACCACGAACAAAAATTCCATGGTTGACGCAGTAGCTGGAGGGACGGTTATGAGGAAGTCTCCAGAAGAGTTGTTTGAATTGTTAGAAGACATGTCCGCTAATAGCTTTCAGTGGCATTCGGAAAGAGCTACTCAAAAAAGGGGCATTCACAATATTGAATTCACCACCATGCTTGCGGCCCAACTTGATGCCTTATTAAAGAAGATTGATGCTTTGAATCTAAAGCATCCATCTCAAGTTCAAGCTATCAGTCCACCAACATGTGGTGATTGTGGAGACAACCATGCAATGGGCGAGTGCCCGAGTGCCAATGTTGTAGCCTCAACCAGTGAGGTCAATTATGTTGCTCAGAACAGAGGACCTACTAGCTACCCTCAATATCAGAACCAGGGGTGGAAGGAACATCAAAATCAAGGCTGGGGACAGCAACGGAAAAATCCTCAGCCCCGACCACAAAGACCATCTAGTTATGGGCAACAACAGTTTCAAAATCAGTACCCGAGGTAGCAGTAGAGTAACCAATTCCAGCAGGGCACATATCAGCAACAAGGGTATCAAAACCCCCGTCCTGCCCAACCATTGAGACAACCACCTCCACCACAAGTCTCTCAACAAGCTCAGCAGGAACCTCCATCAAGGTTGGAAGAAATGATGTCCAAATTCATCACAACTGCTGATACAAGGTTTCAGAATCAAGAGGAATAAATCCAAGGCCTCGAGAATTAGATTGGGCAGCTGGCCAATCAATTTTCCCAAAGGCATCCCGACACACTACCGGGCAACACAGAAAGAAATACGAGGGAGGAGGCTAATGCATTTACTCTACGAAGCGGGAAGGAACTGATGCCAAATGTTACAATGAGCAAGGTTTCCCCAACACCGAAGCAGTCCATGTCCTCAAATGAAGAAGTTGCAGTTGGGGAACCTTCCTCCACAAATGAGAAAGATGAAGAACCAGCAGTCCCATAGGGCAAGGGTAACAATGAGATCAAAGAATACGAACTTCCCTTGCCATTCCCAGCATGAATGAAAAAAAAGTTGGTCTAGCAGTTCACTAAATTCGTGGAGATCTTTCAGAAACTCTACATTAATAATCCCTTTGCCGAGGCCTTAAGTCAAATGCCCACTTATGCAAAGTTTATGAAAGAAATTTTGTCCAACAAAAGAAAAATGGAAGATTTGGGAATCATTCCCCTTACTAAGGAATGTTCGGCTGTTGTACAACATACTCTTCCTCTAAAGCTCCAAGACCCGGGAAGTTTCACCATCCCTTGTACTATCGGGCCTTGTGAGTTTGGTAAAGCTCTGTGCGATTTGGGTGCAAATGTCAATTTAATGCCCTTTGGGGTATTTAAGAAGTTAGGATTGAACGATCTAAAGCCAACCCAAGTGGCACTTCAACTTGCCGATCGTTCTATTAAATACCCCAAGGGGTTGTTGGAAGATGTGTTGGTCAAAGTGGGGAAGTTGATTCTACCGGATGATTTTATCATTTTGGATATGGAAGAAGGCCCAGAGGCATCCTTAATTCTGGGAAGACCTTTTCTCGCTACTGGGAAGGTTTTAATTGATGTCCACCAAGGGGAGTTAATCTTCCATGTTGGTGATGAAAAGGTATCCTATAATGTCCTAAAGGCGGTCAAGCAAGTTTCACTAATGGAGCATGAAGATTGTTGTGCTCTGACAACAATGGCTGATCATTTTGGCCTAGAAGACGGTTATATGAAATCTTATCCATACAGTAAATAATGTGTTCTGTAGGATGACAACTTTGAAGAAACTTGGGAGGAAGTAAGCTTGATTGAAGGCCAAGGCGACCACTATTGGCAAAGGGAAATTGTACCCGATTTGTTAGAGCGAGCAGAGGTTGAACCTATTGTACCATCTATTCTCAAGGCTCCCCAGCTCGAGTTAAAACCTCTCCCTTCCTCCCTGAATTATGGTTATTTGGGAGAGAAACATACCCTGCCGGTGATCCTCAACTCATCACTCTCACAGGATCAAGAGGATGCTCTTTTGCAAGTCCGTAGAAGGTGGAAACAGGACATCGGCTGGACAGTTTCTGATCTCAAGGGTATAAGCCCAACTATTTGTACTCACAAAGTGCTTATGGAAGAAGGGGCAAAAGCATCTCGCCAACCACAGAGGAGACTGAACCCCCCGATGAAATAAGTGGTCAAAAAGGAAGTAATCAAAATGCTTGATGCTGGTATAATTTACCCAATTTCTGATATCTCGTGGGTGAGTCCCCTCCAAGTGGTGCCCAAGAAAGGCGGCATCACAGTGGTCACAAATGGGAAGAATGAGATTATCCCAACCTGGACAGTCACAGGATGGAGGGTATGTATCGACTATCAGAAGTTAAATGACGCAACAAGAAAAGACCATTTCCCCCTCCCATTTATGGATCAGATGCTTGAAAGATTGCCGGGGCATGAATTCTATTGCTTCTTAGATGGTTATTCAGGTTATAACCAGATTTAAATTGCTCTGGAAGATCATGAAAAGAGCACCTTCACGTGTCCGTATGGCACATTCGCCTACCGCTGCATGTCATTTGGGATGTGCAACACTCCAGCCACCTTTCAGAGGTGTATGCTATCAATCTTCCACGATATGGCAGAACATATTCTTGAGGTTTTCATGGATGACTTCTCAGTATACGGGAAGTCATTTACTACTTGTCTGACGAATCTGGAGCTGGTGCTTGAGCGGTGTGAGCACACAAATTTGGTCTTAAATTGAGATAAGTGTCATTTTATGGTACAACATGGCATTGTGTTAGGCCATCGAATTTCAGTTCAAGGAATTCAAGTGGATCCGGCCAAAATAGAAGTGATCTCGCAATTACCTATTCCTACATCAGTCTGAGCAATTCAAAGTTTTTTGGGGCATGCAGGGTTCTACCGAAGATTTGTCCAGGATTTTTTCAGGATTTCTCATCCGTTGACCAATCTAATTTCTAAAGATGTAATATTTGAATTTAATGGTAAATGCGTTGAGGCCTTCCAAATTTTGAAGGAGAAATTGATCGCTGCACCCATCATGATAACTTCTAATTGGGAGGAGAAGTTTGAGTTGATGTGTAATGAAAGTGATTATGTTGTGGGAGCAGTCTTGGGACAGTGGCTGGATCACATTTTTAGATCGATTTACTATGCCAACCGCACATTAAATGAAGCACAACTGAACTATACCACCACAGAGAAGGAGATTTTAGCTATCGTCTTTGCTTTTGACAGATTCCGCTCCTACTTGGTGCTTTCCAAAGTAGTGGTTTACACGGAGCATGTTGCATTGAAGTATTTATTGAACAAGAAGGATGTTAAACCACGACTCATCTGTTGGGTGCTTCTCTTGCAGGAATTTGACTTGGAAATAAAAGACAAGAAGGGCAGTGAGAATGTGGTGGCTGACCACCTCTCCCGGATGGAGCTACCACACTTGGAAAGGGAATAAGACCGGGAAATAAATGAGGATTTTCCCGATGAGTAGTTATTTTCTGTTGAATTCCCACCTCGGCCATGGTTCATTGATTTTTCCAACTACCTAGCGACATGAGTTTTCCACCTGGACTTCTCATTTCAACAAAAGAAGTGATTTTTATTGGATGTGAAACACTATTTCTGGGAAGACCCCCTGTTGTTCCGCTCATGCGGCAATGGCATCATCCATTGTTGCATCCCAAAGGAAGAAATTCAAAGTGTCTTGGAGTTTTGTCACTCTTCCCCTATGGGAGGACATCATGGACCAGATCGCACAGTTGCCAAAGTTTTACAATCTGGGTTCTTCTAGCCGACCATGCATAGGGATACACGTCATTTCATTTCATGCTGTGATCGATGCCAGAGGACAGGGGATGTCGGCTGTCGAGCTGAGATGCCGCAACATCCGATCCTCGAAGTGGAAATTTTCGATGTATAGGGGATTGACTTCATGGGGCCATTTCCCCCATCCCTTGGGTACACATACATCCTGGTATGTGTTGATTATGTATCTAAGTGGGTGGAAGTGGTGACAACTACTAAAAATACAACTCAGGTGGTTGTTTCTTTTCTGAAAAAGAATATATTCAGCTAGTTTGGAACACCACGGGTGTTGATCAACGATCGCAATACTCACTTCGATAACACACTTATGAGGAAAGTGATTGCAAAGTATGAAGTCAAGTATAATCAAGGGATGACCTACCACCCTCAATCTAGTGGTCAGGTGGAAGTGTCCAATCGTGAGCTGAAACACATACTTGAGAGGACGGTATGTACCTCAAGAAAAGATTGGTCCAAGAAGTTGGACGATGCTTTATGGGCTTACCGGACAGCGTTCAAGACACCCCTGGGCATGTCCCCGTTTCGACTGATCTATGGAAAACCCTGCCACCTGCCCATGGAGATGGAGCATAAATCATATTGGGCAGTCAAGGCCCTCAATTTTGATCTCAAGGCAACCGAGGAAAGGAGAAAATTTCAACTGACAGAACTAGAAGAGATTAGGCGGGAGGCCTATGAGAATGCAACCTTATATAAGGAGAAGACAAAGGCAGTCCATGACCGTATGATCTCCCAGAAGACTTTCCATCCAGGCGACAAGGTTATTCTTTTTAACTCTCATCTTAAATTGTTTCTAGGAAAGTTAAAGTCCCGATGGTCAGGACCCTACACGGTGCTTACGGTCTTCTGCAATGGAGCGGTGTAAGTGGCAGATGCAGATGGACGAACATTTAAAGTGAATGGACAACGCCTCAAAACATACTACAACATAGATGACATGGTGGGAATCATTTCCACCATGCAATTTGGGTAGCTCAAGGCCCAATTAAGTCGATCTCGAGACTTAAAACGTAGCACTGACCGGGAGGTAACCCGACATTTTCAAAAAATTTCTTTCCCAATGTCTTGATTTTCTGAGTGTGCTTAGGATTGCATGATAGTGTGATTTTCTTTTCTTGCGTGTTTTAGATAGAATTCTCACCCCAAGTCGGAGTTTCATATGAATTTTGTCAATGCAAGTATTACTCATTCAATGGCAAATCTCAACATTTCTTTTCTAACAAAAAGGGGCCCAAAATTGTACTGAAAAGGGTGTGTTTTCATTTTCAAATGGGGAAAGTGCTTCACACAGAACCAACCACATGTTTTATGCACAGTTTACCAAACCGTGCTCGAACCGTGCCCATTAATCTCTCAAAGACAGTGGCCTCCGCACGGTTGGAGCACAATTTACCAAACCGTGCGCCCAAACCGTGCGACCACTTATCACCCAACATTTTTATAAAAATCGAGATTTCCCCTCCCTCTCCCCTTTCCGTGTGCGACCTCCCCTCCCTACTCCAGCCCGTGCGGAACCATTTCCCCTCTCCTCTCCTCTTCCTCCTCTCCTCCACTAAGTTCCTACCAAGGTACCTCCACCAAAGGTTTGTTTTCTCCTTCTCTCTTATTTCCTTTATCCATTTCTCCTTTTTTCTTTTCCTTTTTTCCTTTATTTTCTCCCTAGGGTTTGGCCAAGAAACTCTCCACCTCCCATTTTGATTTTCTTTTAAATATTCCTGGTTCTTGTCCATTCACCTTCCATCTTTTCTTTTGATCCTCCGAGGATTTTCCATTACACACAAATAATCAATTGATTTTCAATGAATGTGTGCTTTCCAAACCTAATATTTTCAAATTGGGATTTTCCATTGGGTATGTATGCATGCATTTTCAAATTTCATATGTATCTCTTTACTTGTTGTGATTGTGTGCCTCTTGTACTGTTGTTCTTTACTGTAGGTGCCCCACATCCCAAAAACCCTACAACCCTAACCTCAATGTCCACTTCCAAACGCGCCCGGGCCTCCGGTTCCTAGTCTGCCCATGGCCCTCAACTCAAATTTTCCAAAAAGGAAGAAGAGATGAGGTTTCGTACCTTGTCCAACCGTGAGGTTAGCCCTCACCACGAGTTCAGCATGGACCACCTTGAACGTTTGGGAATCAATGATGATCTCCAAACGTACCTTTCCTAGGGTAATATGACTGGTGCTTTGAGCATGCACCAACCAATATATAAGGAAATGGTCTTGGAATTTGGGGCTACATTTCAATGTCGGGAGCATTACAATGCAACTCCTAAGGGGTTTACAATAGAGACTGCCGAAGATGTCACCTTCCGGTTAATGAACCACTGACATAGCTTCAAACTGGGTGAATTCACAGTTCTCACAGGCATTTATGAAAAGTATTACGTCCAGAGCGACGAATACCTTCTTGCCCCTTTGGAATGGGATCCCGAACTAGCCAGAATCTTCTAGGCCACTGTTTTCGCCGGCGGCCCATATTTTCCTCAGAGTGCCAAGGCCTCCAAATTCCAAAACCCTATCTACCGGGTCCTCCATCGACTCGTTACTACATGATTTACGGCCTGGTCAGACAACCAGGGCACGGTGAGTACAAAGGATCTGTTGCTTGTGGAGTCCATGGTGACGGGAAACACCGTCAACCTACCCTACATCTTTGCTCAGTACCTGCACCAGATGTTCGCCAAGGCCAAGGGCGGCGTCTTTGGTGGTCCCTACATTACACTGTTGGCGGATAGATTTCACCTATGGTATGATGCGACGGAGTTCATGGAACTGCCACCCGCGCCTTATTTTGATATCACCATGCTCCGCCGCATGAGGATGGTGGATCAAAACAGCGTGCAACCCCGTCTTCTTGCAAGACCCCGGGCCACCCCAGCTGCACCAGTCCATGAGAGCCAGGACGAAGACAAGGACCCAACTGAGCCTCCTGCTTCACATCACTCTCTATCCCAGGAGCCTCATCATTCTCCTGCGGCTGCCTCTCATCCATCCGGGCAGCCCCCATTTTATCTGCCATACCCATTTTACCCAGCTTTGTAGGGAACCCCTTACGCTGACCCTGACCTCTACTAGAGGTGGCAGCAGGATCAGTATTCAATGTTCCATTGGCATCTGGAACGGACAAGGATGGAGGTAGCAGGCCTGAATCTTGCAAATCTTCGGCCATCTTCCTTATATGAAGTTGTGCCCCACCAGCCCCCATCGTACTACATGTCAGGCATCAGCGCTTCTACTGGCGGGCCATCCACTACCTCACCCTCTACCGACCCTGTGGCCCCTCCCCCGCCTTCCAATGATCCGACCTGGGATATGGCTACACATGACTACTTTTTCACTCCCCCTGCCCCTGACCATATGTTTTGCCTGATCTTCATTTATTCTGTGTTGTGCCTGTATTATTTGACTTGAACTTTCTTCCTGTGGTGTGATGCTTTCTCTTTTTATGGTATGATAATGTGTTGTGCTTTCTTTCCTACTGCTAGTACTTTTTTGTTTTCTGGCTTCACTTGTATGGTTCTTTTTTCCAGAAGGTGTTTCACCTGTTCAATGTCAGCCATTTTTCCGTTCATCGGGCTCTCACACATCATCTTCTTTTCCCAGGTCCCATGTTTCATGGGAGTTTGTACTTTTCAACTTTTCCATTTTTCTCTGCCCTCCCTTGTCATGCTGCCACATGCCCACCCTTCTCTACGTTATTACCTTCACGGGGGACCGTGCTCAGTTTTAAGTGTGGGGGAGGGCACCCTTAATTAGCACCCCATGTTTATTGATTGATTGACCAATTACACTCGAGTAGCATATTTTCTTAGGTGTTTCTAAAGGGCTGTTATAGATGTAATGGGTTTATACCACTTAGCTAAAACTGAATTTTGGAAATTATCTCTGAAAATGGCTCATATGTCCGGATTGTTTAACCTGGTTTGTGATGTGAATAAACTCTATAATATTGAAAAGAAGCATTTATCCAATCATTTAGAAAAACAATCTGTTTAAAGATGATTTTTGTGATGGAGTAATTCAAATTGAGAAATCCCTTAAAATGTAAGTAAAATTGTGCATAAAGAGAGGTGAGGTTTTAATAATTATTGTTGCCGCACTAGTGGCTATTGCACGGTCTTAATTCCATGAACTCTTGACCTGCTCAAACAAATTCATCATGTATTGACATGAGCATATTGGGAAAAATTTGATGCTAGTATCTCATAACTTTACAGAAAAAATTATTTTGAGATATGCAAAGGCATGCCCAATACTTTTGATGACCTTTCATCATGTTCCAAAATGCAAGTCAATGAGGGCGTGTGACCTATAAAAGTAATAGCCCGCCAATTGGCGATGAAGAAACCTGGACTTAACTAATCTGAGTGTATAACTAGATGAAAATGGAGGTAGGCACTCTCTTTGAATGAAGAAGGGCAAAAGGCACTTTTAAGAAACAATTGGTTTCTAAATGAATGATTAACTGTTTTGGATTAAGATTACTTTGTTGGCTAACTTCATAGACTTGGGAAGCCATGAAGTATGAATGTTGTAATTTTTTTCGATAATTAGTTCAAAATTCATATTCACCTAAATGGTATAATCTGTGATATTTCTACCTGTCTCTTTAGTGGCACCTTGGTCATGATTGTTATGCTTTTGTTTGAGGACAAACAACCGATCAAGTGTGGGGGAGTTTGATGCACTGCTGTTCATAAGGCATTTTCACCTAGTTTAACATCTATAAATTGGTTTTGTGGATGGTTTTTATTTTATTTTCACAAA
This sequence comes from Viscum album, assembly GCA_963277665.1. Taxonomy (NCBI): domain Eukaryota; kingdom Viridiplantae; phylum Streptophyta; class Magnoliopsida; order Santalales; family Viscaceae; genus Viscum; species Viscum album. The sequence goes on from OY728125.1 coordinate 1,883,903, forward strand.
GAGAATGTATCTTGGTAGGTTCTTCGGTCATTAAAGGATAAATCATGGAATCTTTGAAGTTTGGAGATTCAGAAGGGAATTGGAGGCGTAAGGACCATTTTCCCTCTGATGATGCTGGATGGGAGCTTTTCGGATCAAATACTTGACGCAAAGGATGGAGAACGAAGGAATTTCAAAGGCTAAGAAGACCCACACGGTTGCCGCACGGTTTTCCCAAACTGTGTGCAAACCGTGAGGGAGGAGATTTCCCTTACAGAAGGGTTTGCATGATTTCCACACGGTTTACAAATGGTGCAGGACCTGCAGACTAAACCGTGCAGCTCAAACAATTCTGGACAGTAGCTACAACACGGTTTGCGCACGGTTTTCCAAACCGTGTGCCCAAATGGTGCGGCTGAAGAATCCAAGGCAATAGCCTCCACATGGTTTGCACACAGTTTACCAAATCGTATGCCTAAACTGTGCACCCCACTTCATCTTTTGCTTTTTTCTTTCCCCCTTTCCACCAACTCCTTGACTCGGGTTTACTTTTGAAACTACCCTTTTGACAACTGGAAAAAGGCCCTTTTTGGACCTGGAAGACCAGAGACTTAAGAAAAGAAATGAGATTTTTCATAAGGGGAGGGGGAGCTGGGTTTTGTGGGGGGCTGGCTGGTTTTTCTACTGTTTTCTTGTTCAGTTTGATGGGAATGAACTCCTTAAAGTTTAATAGTAAGTTTTATACTTCTTTGATTATGAGTAGCTAAAACCACCTTTGTGTTGGGGCTGGGAGAAATGTGGGTTCGCTAGAATCCCTCCCCTTATCATTGTGTTTGTTCGTAACCTCTCATCTAATTCTTCCAACATTTCTATTTTCTATTTTGCTGGAAACCTCCATGTTGGATCAAGAATGGAGTTTCCAGGGATCGTTGAAAGAAATACTACGAGAATATCCATGACCATTGGATATTCTTGTCATTTCTAGAAGGGTGGCTCTTAACGAAAAGTTAGTAGAAATCAATTTCCAGACCAAGGAATTGATTTCTACTGACTTGATCGGAACTTGCCGGACCAAGGAAGTTCCGACACATATGAAACCCAAAAATTTGGGTTATTATGAACAACACAACATGATAGGGATTAAGGTTCTAGCCCCACATGAATATCCAGCCCCGACACATCTTTATCATCATTCAGTAAAATTTGGTTTTAAACAATTTCGATTTTAAAGTGATCAATAGTGAATTAGATAAGTTTCAGTAACAAGTCATTGTTTTTAATATCTGAATCATGAACCTCCAACTAAATGTTTTTAAATTAAGCATCTTTACCGAATCGTTCCGGTTCATTAAACATAAGCACCAACTTTGTTTCCCTGTGGACCGACCCTGTATTTGCTTACTATACTAGTCCAAGTTAGGGAATTTAATTTGACTGAAGGAAAAAAAATATCAAAATTGAACGGCTTGGTCAGCACCCATAGAGAAAGAAGTTAACGCCGCAATGACGTGTCACCTCCTACGAACTCTTACCATGTAATGTAATCCCTTTGTCTCGATATCTCCAATCAAGCGGGTTGCATGCTAGTGCCATCAACCCATGTGCTTGATTATTTGTTATTTGACTTCTTGGAACTGAACTTGCTCATACCTTACCATGGCCATGGATTTATTTAGGCTATATCAATTCCATAAAAGGGCCTAAGATATCTTATTCCATTATGGAACAGAAGGGACAAATCCTTTCTCGCATTATCTATTAATGCGGTATTACTCGTGACGCACCCAACGTATCCTACCTCACTGCAAACAGTGTGTCGTCACAGTTTTCGTCAATACATCTAAGTGCGCGAGTTATAATACCCATTAATAATAATCTTAAAGTCTAAGGGTCAATACACACGTCCGCAAATAGGAACATCCAATGACACCATGAAATGTGGATTTCCTACTGGCGGGTCTCATTCTCATAATATCCTCCTGGATATTACCAAGGGCGCACACCATGAGAAGGTGCCTCAAAGGTTTATGAGTCCTCACTTATAATGACCTGTATTATTTGTGTCCCTCAAATAATATCATCTGGCCATAGAACATATATTCAAGAACAGTGTTATGACACTTTTGGGTTCTCATCATAGCAGGGATCCGCTATGACCCATCAATGAAACAGCTGTCCTTAGGACATTATCACATGCATCGTCACGCATAAGAACAATCAAGATGTGATAAATATTTTATTAATGAATAAAGTATAAAGTAGTTGGTTCTATACCACCAACTCCAACACAAAAAACTCCTCAGGAAATACATCAATGTATTCCTAGACGATGGGTACATTTTCTATCCTCAAACTCTCATTTCCTTCTTCTTCTTCACCAATCAATTCCATAAAGAAAAATATAGGAGGTTATTCTAGACAAAGATCAGGTTGAGATATGTCTCCTTGGAAGATAACTATAGGTTTTCCATTCAAGACTACTGAGATTTCCTTACTTCTACATTTGATATTAGCATTATACTTTGAGAGCCAGTCCATCCCTAGTATAATGTCAAATTCCAGAATGGGAATGACTACTAGATTTGTGATAATATTGTGCTCACCAAAGTAAATACTAGAGTTTCTAAACACTAATAATGATTGGATAATCCCACCAGGAGTCTTGAATGATAACTCTACTTTTAGCAAGTCGGAGGTTGATTCTAAATTCTTTGCAAACTTGGAGGAAATAAAGGAATGTGTAGAACCAGAATTAAAAAAAGTACTTGCTAGCTTTGAGAGAACAACAAGAGTACCTTCTACCACATCATTTGGAGCCTCAACTTCAGTTGTCATGATAGAAAAAGCACAACCTTGATCTCTTGGCCTTTGCTGAGGCTGATGGTGGTTCCCCTCCACTGCCCTTAGATTTGGACAATGATTGGTAAAATGCCCAAGTTGTCCACACTTAAAGCATTGGACATCAGGTAGGTCCTACACCGTCTTCCCCTTGTCATTAGTGTTTGGAAGTTGAGGTTACACCTCACTATGATAATTCCTCACAATATGGCCATCTCTTCCACACTTGTAGCATTTCCCGCTCCCGAGCATGCAGTTCCCCGAATGCTTCTTCCCACATTTATTACACATGGGACGTTGCACTTGCTTGCCTCCTCTTCCTTGATCAAAGATCCTACCTAAGCTGGGCTCCATTGGTCTCTTTTTGTCATTGGATTTATGAGACCACTACGTCTTACCAAACTCCAGTTTGACTTTCATTGCACTTCGCACAGTCTCCTCATAGCTGTCATAATCTCAGTTGGCTAGATTCTTCCGCAGATGAGGTCTCAGTCCACCAAAGAATCTATCAACCTTACTATTTGGATCCATGAAAAAGATAGAGGTGTAACGTGAAAGTCGGGTGAAGTTCATCTTATAGGTTCTGACAGATTCGTTCTCCTTCGGCTTCAGCTTGAGAAACTCCTTCTCCATTCTTGTTCTCATGGAATGAGGGAAATACTTACTGAAGAAGATCCCTATGAACTCTTCCCACTCCATATCTTGAACCTCCACTCTTTTCCTCGTGTTTTTAATCATCTCCCACCACTGATCAGCTTCTCCTTCTAATTGATAGACAACCGGGGTGACCTTCTCTTGCTCTGAACAATGAAGCACATAAAAGATCTTCTCTATAGATCTGATCCACTATTCAGCAATTAATGGGTCGATCGATCCACTGAAGGTTGGTGGTCGTTGGTATATAAAGGACTCAACATAATGTTGTTCCCTTTGTGGTGAGATCGGTCTCTTAGCTTGATTCAAGTTATTTCTTATAACTTGAGTCAGTTGGATCATCATTCGCATGAATGTTTCCATTCCGACTTCCATCGGAGGGCTATCAGTGCATGGTCTATTGCGGTCACCATTTGCACGGTTCCTCCTATTGCCTGCCATTTTGAAAAGAATAAAACCTTAATGAGAAACTTATTTCATTTACGAATCTTTTAACTATAAAGGATTTATGTCTTAAAACTTCTTTAAACAATTACATTTCTCTATAAATCCTTCATAATGATTCATAAAAATCTTATGATTAACCAAACATATTCTCCAGGAGTGTCGTAACCAAGAGTGCAGCAAGACCCATTGTCGTGCACCAGTTCCCATTCGAGTCTAGCTCAAAGCAGTGTTTTCGGGTTTTACCCCTATGTACATCTGTGCCAGAGCCGCCTCTACCTGCTCGTATCCAGACAGGGATGTATTTGCTTGATAAACCACTTACTTAATACTCACCAAAATACCAGGAAGTTTTCCCATATTTAAACTTTTCTATAGGGTTCTTCCTAAAGTTTTCATATCCTAATTTTCATAAATAACTAAACTATCCTTTGATACCAACTATGGCATCCCGCCTTTTTATTACATAACTTTTCATTACATCTTACAAACAGAGGATCTTTAAAGTCTAGTGTCTTGGAAATCAGGAACATAATACATGAAAACAACATAAAAAATTCTTCTAAACCACTTTTAAGGATTCATCATAGGTTCATCCTATGTACAATTACTGCATCTCATATCCTAGAGACATACATCAAAGAAAAGGGTGAGCAGAAGGCTCAGTAAGGAAAACAAGTGAAATAATTGACACGTGATCTTGAGTAATATTAATAAGAACATGATAAAAGTCATAAAGGACTGAGAAATGGAAGAATAGGAATATCATAATAAAATTAACTTGAATCATACCTTGAATATGTGGCTACAACATTTCATTTAGACATTCATGAACATATCACCAAGGTTTATCCCTGAGGTGTCATAAAAATTACCAAGGTTATTCACCAAGGTATCGTGAAACTTGTCATCTCTAGAGATTAATTCTTTACCCAATGCATTGGAGCGCTATCAGGATGAAACCTTAATATGTATTTATTTTCATGTGATCCACATATATAATAATCAAACATTTCATAAATAACCCACAGAAAATAAAAGAAATGGGTTTCATTTCAAAATCATGACGTTTTAAAAGTTCTTAAAAACTTGATCATTAAGTCATTTATAACCCATGGAAAGGGAGTGAGGGTTATATGTATGTCAATTACAGAATAAAATAGATAAATTTTATTTATTTATGAACACCCCTGGATATGAAAATTAATTGGGTATTCACATAAATAATACAATATAATTTATTGAGAAAAAGAGAGAGATTTTGAGACGAAAATTCTGTAGCATAACGACTGTATAACATGGTTTTAGAAAACATTGAAAAGAGAGGGGAAAAGAGTCAACCAATCATAAATAACTCATAATACAGTATGGGTATATAATAAAAATAAATAATATCATGTTATGGATATTTGAAGGAAATACCATATGAAAATGAAACTCAAAGGCAAAGAGAAGATGCGATTTCTTTTACAAAAATTTCAGTAGCCTAACGACGTCACTTAAAAATTCAGAAAAATAAATTGATGAGAGAAAAAAGGGTCTCTCTAAAATTATACATGAAATGGACAGTAATGAGAACATATAATAACATACCCTCAACATAAATATATGGAAACAAGAAGACACAACATAAAGGAAGTCATGACTTTAAAAGAGGAGGGTAAAAGGATCCTTTACCTTGAAGAGTAACTTCAAAAGCTTGAAGGTTGGGACCTTGTGAGGATTGAGGGAACCTTGGGAGGACTCATTGGGAGGTAAGGAGACTATAACTTCATTGAGGATTATTTTGGAATGAAATGAATGAGGTAAATGGCTTGGTATTTATAGAAAAAGTGAGTGAATAAATTATTAATTTCCAAGGGACACCTCATCAGTGGTTTTTGCAAAACCATGGGTTTGCCCATGGTATTTTCCCATGGTATTGGCCACTTGGAAAACATTATAGCATATCTCACTATTCATAAGTCGACCAGAAATCTTACATCATTATTACATCATTAATGATGTCATTAAACACCTGAAACTCAAAACTACATTTTTACTATTCACCGATAATTCAACTGTTTCAGAAAAATCCCAAAAATTAACCCTAACCTAATATCGATGCTCTGAATTCAAAAATGAATTCCATTTTATGAAAATAATTTTTTAAATATTTTTAATTTAATTTTTAAATAAAATCATTATTTATTCCAAAAATACAACTTTAAAACTATAACTCATTTTGTAACACCTTAAAAAGTAATCAAGGTCCCATAAAAATATCGTATACCCATAAGAAAATAAAGTAACAATTAATGATTAAATTTTATGAAAATAAATTTCCATTTTAAATTATTAAATTAATTATAAAATTGTAAATAAAATATTTATGGCGTACAAAAATACCAAAACTTAAACTATGATCATTTTTTCACTTTTAAGATGTATAAAATGTATTTATACATTCATGGGTGAAGTTTCTATTTTTTTGGTCAAATTACTTTTAATTACTATTCATAAGGGTATGTTACTATTCCTACTTTACTATTCACTAAAAACCAAGTTGATCTTATTAGACTCTAAATTTCTCACTGATCGTAACTATAGAAGACCATTTTTTGAAAATCATTTCACATTTTTAATTATTTAATGAATACAAAAATATTTTAAAATACCCCTTTTTTCCTAAATTCATCAATAATACACATCCTATATTTATCCGAATATTTTAAATTCACAAACTTTTCCATAAGAAGAATTAACAGTTTTATTTATATAAAAGGATTACACAAAGCTGCTAAGGTCTTGTTACATAGCCCCTTATAACACCAGCATAGGACCTAAGTGTAAGATGTGCTATGGTGATAGAATCTTGCGGTGGCTCGGACAACATTGCCCGAGTCGTGATTTCTATCAGCTTGAACTTCTCCCTTAGACGATTTCATTCAAGCTTAATACGTTGAAGTTCGTCTTGGGCTTGATCCAGAGCAAAGCCCAGTGATGTTACCTCCTTCCCAAGCTCCGAAAGATGAGATTCATATGGCTCGAGTCTACTGGATGAGGCCATTCAATCTTCTTTCTGTATTAATTAACCAAGATAACCGTATTTATAAAAACACAATGTTAATATTATAGTTTTCAACAGTCATATTGACCAACGGTCATATAACAGTCGAAACCCAATAGTCTCATTTTAATTATACCCACTTCATTAATTAAAGGATATAGTTTTGTTGAGTATAAAATAAAATAACACACAAAATTAGGAAACAAATATAATTGAAAAGTTTGGGTCGTTACAGACTTGGTTGGGAACTCGATATGAAATATCACTATTTATGATAGATTGGGAATTCAAGGCTAGCTCATGATTTATAATGGCTTCATCTTTTATGCTTGGAAACCTCCCTATCTATGTTTGATCAAGATCAACATGGATGTTGCTTCCAAGGGAAATGTGGACCTGTAACGAAACTATAACATTTGATAGAAACTATGGTGAGATTACACTTCTGTATATATACACTTCAATAATGCACATTGTTTAAAAATACATGCACATTGTTTGGTGTCATACAATGTTTAAACATACATTATACTCTTGTATACAAATGTTAAAAATATAGAATGTGCCATAAACTTCAACAAAATACAACACTGTATACATTACACTCCTGTATACAAATGTAAACATTACATTACACTTTTTCATACAAATGTATACATTATATTACACTCTTATATACAAATGTATACATTACATTACACTCCTGTATATATTTCACTTCAACAGTGGTGATGCAAAAGATGTAGCCATGTTGATCAGATCAGTTTTAGATAGTTGCATTGTTTGCATCATTGCTAATGAGTATAAAGGGTGAACAAAGACTTAAATGATGGTAATAATTATAGTTATATTTAATCAGTTTTGATACCCTCAGTTGGTTTTGCTTTCTGTAATGCATATTAAACATTAACTGCTGACTCATTATTTGATTTAGTCAGTTCTCACTCTGTTTTTTAAAATACTTATATTTTTCATATCATATTTAATTTTTTTAGAATGTAATGTATGAGATTTGATTTAATGGTAGTGACACATTAATTCATGTGTTGTATGCCCACATAAATATGTGCATATAGTTTCAGGTGACTAATTTGTTTATAGCATAATGACTTGTCTATTTGAACTGTAGTATATTAATGTAGTCGATACGAGTACTATTCTTGATTTCCATTTCACCTAGGAGGGATATGCCCAATTCAAGAATCTATTTCAGATAGATGTTAATAAGGCCTGGTGTATCATATGGTGGAATAAGAATGAAAGAATGCATGACAACCATTACATTGACATTAACTCAGCCATGAATATCATTTTTTGCTGTTATCAAGGTGGCTACATCAAGAGAGTGTCAGATTTTCAAGGTAACCTCTAAATATAATCCTTAAACCCTAGAGCACACCTATTCTAAGCATTTGGTGATGTATTTTTATTTCACGACCTACTGTAAGTCAATCCCTATTCTCCAAGTCAACGTGGAAATACTATTGGTATTCCAATGCATCGTCATAAGAGTGCGATATTTTCAAGGTAACCTCTAAACATAATTCTTAAACCCTAGAGCATACCTCTTATACTATGTTCTCTAAGAATTTGGCGATGTAATTTTATTTCATGGCCTACTATAAGTCAATACCTATACTGGTATTCATTATGTTTGATGTTTCTTGGTTATATTAGGCATAATTAGCTTCTATCTGATGATGATCTAATGGATATTGCCTTGAGATTTTACTATGTTACAAAGCTGGAAAATATGCCTCACATTTAATTTTTTAATTATTTTTTTCATGATATTCTTGGAATTGTATTTGAGATTTTTTTTAAATTTGAGTTGCCTGTACAAAATGGTCTAGACATGCTTATAACAATTGTTTTGTATAATGAAGTCTGTAAACATATTTTGAAAATACTGCTCCTTTTCATATCATCTTTACTTTTTTTAGAATGTAATGAACATGATTTGATTTAATGGTAGTGAAACATTAATTCATGTATTATATGCCCACATAAAGATGTTCATGTAGTTACAGGTGACTAATCTATGTAGATCATAACGACTTATCTATTTGAAGTGTAGTATATTAATGCAGTCGATTCCAATACTCTTCTTGATTTCCATTTCACCTAGGAGGGATATTCCCAATTCATGAATCTATTTAAAATAGTTATTACTGAGGCCCGATGTATCATATGGTGGAATAGGAATGAAATAAAGTATGAGAACCATTACATTGACATTAACTTATCCATGAATAACATTTTTGCTGCTATCAAGGTAGCTACATCTTTGATGACTGACTGGCTTGGGAACTCGATCTGGGATCTCACTGTTTATGATAGATTGGGAATTCAAGTTTAGTTCATGAATTATAATGGATTCATCTTTTATGCTTAGAAACCTCCCTATCTAGGTTATATCAATGTCAACATGGATGTTGATTCCAAGGGAAATTCAGACCTATATATAGAACAAAACAAAAACATTTGATAGAAAAAGTGGTGAGATTACACTCATGTATACATACACTTCAACAGTGCACATTGTTTAAACATACATACACATTGTTTGGTGCCATACAATGTTTAAACGTACATTACACTCCTGTATAAAAATGTTATAAATATTTAATGTGTCATACACTTCAACAGTATACAATATTATATACATTACACTCATATATACAAATGTATACATTATATTACACTCTTGTATACAAATGCAAACATTACATTACACTCTTGGTATACATTACACTTCAACAGTGCACCTGTATGTTTACAAATGTTAAAAATACACATTACACTCTTGTATACAAATGTATGTTTACAAATGTTAAAAATATAGAATTTTTTTGCAACAATTGTTTTTTTTTCAGGTGACTAATTTGTTTTGAATTATATTTTCATGATATTCTTGGAATTGTATTTGAGAATTTTTTTAAATTCAATTCCAGTACTCTTCTTGATTTCCGTTTCACTAGGAGGCATATGCCCAATTCATGAATCTATTTTAGATAGCTATTATGGAGGCTTGGTGTATCATATGGTGGAATATGAATGAAAGAAGGTATGACAACCATTACATTGACATTAAATTAGCCATGAATAACATTTTTGCTGCTATCAAGGTGGCTACATCTTTGAAGACTGACTTTCTTGGGAACTCGATCCGAGATCTCACTATTTATGACAAATTGGGAATTCAAGGTTAGTTCATGAATTATAATTGCTTCATCTTTTATTCTTGGAAACCTCCCTATCTAGGTCGGATCAACATCAACATGAATTTTGCTTCTAAGGGAAATGCAGACCTGTATGTAGAAAAAAACAAAAACATTTGATAGAAAAAGTGGTGAGATTACACTCATGTATACATACACTTCAACAATGCACATTTTTTAAACATACATGCACATTTTTTGGTGCCATACAATGTTTAAACATACATTACACTCCTGTATACAAATGTTAGAAATATTGAATGTGCCATACACTTCAACAACATACAGTACTATATACATTACACTCCTGTATACAAATGTATACATTACACTCTTGTATACATTACACTTCAATAGTTCACATGTATGTTTACAAATGTTAAAAATATACATTACAATACTGTATACAAATGTATGTTTACAAATGTTAAAAATATAGAATTGATTTCTAACAATTGTTTTTTTCATGTGTCTAATATGTTTTGAATTATTATTTTCATGATATTCTTGGAATTGTATTTGAGAAATTTTTTAAATTTGATTCTAGTACTCTTCTTGATTTCCATTTCACTATGAGGGATATGCCCAATTCATGAATCTATTTCAAATAGTTGTTAGTGAGGCCTTGTGTATCATATGGTGGAATAGGAATGAAATAAGGTATGACAACCATTACATTGACATTAACTTAGCCATGAATAACATTTTTGCTGCAATCAAGGTGGCTACATCTTTGAAGACTGAATTTCTTGGGAACTCGATCTGGGATCTCACTGTTTATGATAGATTGGGAATTCAAGGTTAGTTCATGAATTATAATGGCTTCATCTTTTATGCTTATCAAACTCACTATCTAGGTTGGATCAACATCAACATGGATATTTATTCCAAGGGAAATGTAGACCTGTATATAGAATGAAACAGAAACATTTGATAGAAAAAGTGGTGAGATTACACTCATGTATACATACACTTCAACAATGCACATTTTTTAAACATACATGCACAATGTTTGGTGTCATAGAATTTTTAAACATACATTACACTCTTGTATACAAATGTTAGAAATATTGAGTGTGCCATACACTTAAATAGTATACAGTATTTTATACATTATACTCTTGTATACAAGTGTATACATTACATTACACTCCTGTATACAAATGTATACATTACATTACACTCCTGTATACATTACACTTAAATAGTGAACTTGTATGTTTACAAATTTTAAAAATATACATTACAATCTTATATACGAATGTATGTTTACAAATGTTAAAAATATAGAATGTTCCAGCAAAAACACTTCAGATGAAGTTGGTACCTTGGAATTCCACACTTCTTTCTATGTAAGCTTATTCAACTTACCAGTCTGATTATTTTATTGATCTATTCATCTCTATCTGTGTTGGATTCAAAAATATTGAGGGAGTGAACATACAATTACTATGAACTAGTATGTTCTTATTTTATATTTTTGAGGAAAATTAAATTTTCATTTTATTATAAAACTGTATTTTCATTGTATATAGAATAATGGTAATTTGACCAGTTCATAGTGGTAATAAAATACATTTTTCATTATTTCTATTTTAAAATGAAATAATCCATAAATGTGACCATACCAATTCATAGTAACAATGTGACCATACCAAAACATCAATGTTTTGAGGAAAACTACATTTTTTTAAAAGCAGGGTGTGAACAAATACCTACAAAACATACAATTTTTGAAAAAACTGTCAATAAAAAAGAAATAATGAAAATTGTAAAATAGAAAATATAGATTTTAAAAGCTATAAAATGAAATATAAACATTGAAATTGTCAATAAACATTGAACTATTCATGCCCTCAACTGAGTTATTAACTATTGGACAACTACTAGAAAATACAGTTTTTAACTACTAGAAAACTGAGGTAGTAGTTATGGGATATTTAGGGAATTAACAACTATGATTTTGAGGTAGCTATATTTTTAGGTAACTATATTTTGATGGCATGAACAGATACCTAAAAATATATAGCTGTTCATGCCCTAAACTGTATTTTGAGGTAGCTATATTTTGAGGTAGTTGTATTTACTTCACAAGTTACCTCAAAAATATATTTTTGAGGTAACTCTATTTTTTAGGTAGTCGTTAACACCCTAAATATTCCGATAAAGTAATTAACTATTGGAAAACTACTAGAAAATATAGTTTTCCAAAATTTGTTCATGCCCTTAATATTCTACTGAAGATTATTGGTTGCAAACATTTTATTGACAACAGAGAGTTACTCATGATATGCTTTATCAACAGAAATGACAAGGTAATAGGAGGAGAGCATGAAGTGAATCCTAAGGTATGATACTAGGTTCACTTGTAACTCATTCATATCCACATTCAGGGCACTTTAAAACCTTAGGGAAGCTATTAGAGAAGAGATGACCTGAGAAACCAAATGATTGAGGTTGGTGTAAGTGGGATGTTCGGTGACTAAAAAACACTGTAAAATATCATAAATTGCCTCATTGTCAAGGAGAGCAACCACATCAGTGTGCTTGAGGAGGGATTGGGTCGGTATCACACTGTTACAGGGCTCAACGACAGAGGTCGAGTCCAAAGGTGATGAGTAAACAGTGAATCCCGACTTGGATTTTTTTTCCATAATCCACTATATTTTTTTGTTCTTGAAATTCATTTTATTATTCAATTTTAACTTCTACTAATAATATAACACTAGGTATGCATTTTCATTATTTATTTTATTTTTTCTCATACATTATAACATAATTTAAAGACTCAAATCCAAATTTTGGGTTTTTAATTTATAGTAGATTAATATAAAAATTTATTTTTTTTGGTTTACTTAAGGGAAGTAATATCATTTGTGGGAATTATATGTGAAAATTGATTTTCCATCTACAGAAACATTTCTCTTTAATGCTATATTTTTTTTATTTTTTTTATTTTTTAGCTTGTCATATTTAATTTATATATACATTTCCTGTCCACTAATTCTTTATTCAAATTTATTTTATCCCACTCTACCCATGATGACCTCAACCTCTCTCACAAAACCATACTACATTCTCTTCTTCCATTTTCATATTCTTCAATCATATTCGCATACTTCATATTACAATGATATCCCCCTGATAATACCTTATAGTTTATCAATCTTTACATAATCTATAAGGCCCCAGCCTTAAACCTTACTTAATCTTGAGTTATTACAAGATTACACATTGAGGATCTTTTCAGGTTTAGAGTTTTAGAGAATTAGAACATAACTATTACATCTTAAAAGATTACAAAGTAGACACTTCTACTAAGTCTCCATAAAATAAAAACTCTTAAAAAGAAAGATGTCTAGATTCCATGTTTTAGATAGCATGACATTCCCTTGATCCCATCCTTGACCTTACTCCACTTTAAGTCCTGTGAAAAACATTTCGAAAAACTTGGGGTGAGCATAAAAAGCTCAGTAAGGGATACACAAAGAATAAAAATTGTTAGTTTATCAAAACAACAAGTAAACTATGTATACTCTATCAAAGTAATACTTTTCACCTTTATGAAGTAATAAAAACTCTTCACTGAATAAAGTATCATTACTTACCTTTTTGTAACCAAAGAATTACCATAAAACCCATATAAAGAACACATAACATATATAAAGGTAACTTGGGACATAAACTTACTTAAGTGGAATAACCATACGGTCGACTTCCACACATATCACTTAATGGAATAGCCATACTGCCAATTTCCATACATACTTAATGGAATAGCCATATGGCCGACTTCCATACCCAATGCATTGGAGGTTATAACGTAACCACCCGTCCTGGTATTCACGGCACCACCCGTCATATGGTTTATAACGTAACCACCCGTTAAAATGTCCAAGTACCAATATAAAATCATAAAACATAAAACCAATATAAAGGAATGATAACATTTCCACATTTCAATCACAATATATCATAAATATATTGACATAATAGAATCCTTTTTCAAAACCATTTTCAATACCAAAATACATAAAAGAGTATATGGTATTTATTTTATTCTAAAAACATTACGGCTTGTTGAGAAAGCCAAAGATCAAATAATACTCGCGGCGGCGAAAAAGGTCGTTGTCACCGCGTACGTTAAAAAAACATTCCTTTTTGTCGTTTAGTAAAACGCTTCGTAGAAAAAGATTCCTTTTGTATAAAAGTAAAAGTCAAAGGAGTTTATACACCGTATAAAAGAAAGTTGTGTATAAAACGAAATATGCCTCAATGAAAGGAGATTGAGACGAAGTCCCTTACAAAGATAATTTTTAAAATGAAATAGATATATTATGTGTATTCACTATAAGTACACATAAATAAAGTAAAAATACAATATACGACATAATAATATAATGACATAATTTGAAAGTAGGAGATTAACCCAAAGAATGGAAATTGGGGTAAGAAGTTCCCTTACCTTGGGTCCGACTTGACTCGATCGTTCTTTAACGTCCTGAATAATAAACTTGAGTTAATTTATACTTGATTAAGAACCTTTTTAAAGTTCATTATTCCTTTTATATCACTTACTACCATGTTATAAACATTATGTAACCATTTAAGTTAATAATGTTTGTTTTGTCAATATTTGGTTCTTAAGTCGAAAGTGGACTTCTTACAATTACATGTTGTTCGTGTGGTCAAAAGTTCATTATATCCAGAATGAAATTCCTGATTTGGATATCATATATATCATATATATCCAGCATATACATGTATTTATAATATTACATAATCATTTATAGGTAAGAAATGAAATGCACCGTTCATGGAGACGGTAATCCGTACGTACGCATGAATGCTACTTTCATTTCTTTGTCATATTAATGGAATTAAAACTAAATGAGAGGTATGCATATTTTAATTCCAGAATTATATTCATCATTTAGATATATCATTAATTATATATATCCATTATATACATGTACTTTTAATAGTACATTACATTTGGGGATAAGAAATGAAATGCACCGTTCATGGAGACGGTAAGCCGTACGTACGCATGAACGCTAATTTCATTTCTATCTCATACTTTAATGGAAAGAAATAATAATTATATAGAGGTATATTATAATTCCAGTATAACATCATATATAATAACTTTAAATCCATCCTTTACACGTCCCACATATGGCATTAACGAATCACATCACTTTTAGGGGGCGGTAGTCCACACTTCCTTAAATGAAGATATCGTGTTTACCCATAATGGAAACCATAAAGGTATGCCAAAAATGAAAAATACAGAAGCTTAAAGAAAACATAAACATATTATATATCATATATAAAAATAGTGACATCATAATGGCCACCCTTGAAGGTGTTAAATGAGTATTGAACAATCATCGTTTCGGGAGGCAGAATTTCGCCATCCACAGAAACCGTATGTTCTTTAAACATTTGATGTAGTTGTGTGAGAGTGTAGCTCAAATAAATATTATAACAACATCCTAGTATATTGAAGATACTGGTGTTGTTACAAAAGAAGTAAATAAAAAGAGTTTAGAGGGTTGGAGAAGCAAAATAAAACAAATGAACAAGAGAGAATGAATTACCTTTAAAAGTGTAACTCCTTTTGATTTGAGCCTAAAGGCTTCCTTTGAAAGGATTATGCCCAAAGGGAATCCTCTAGGATGAGGAGAGGGATGCGGAGAGAGTAATTGGGTAGGGGTTGGCCGAGCCAAAGGCTTGAGAAGTGTGTGAAATGGGGTAGAGGTGGGGGCCTTTTATAAGAGGAGAGAAGGGGCACTTTTGGAAAGTAAAGAAATATTACTTTATTTGAAAATGTGTTTCGGTTTTAAAAGGTCCCACATTGATATAATTCGTGGATAAGGTGATAAGGGTTCGAAATCCACCCATCCAATTGGTTTTGGACATGTGTAGTTCATAGATTTTACATTATCTTTCCATTTTATTTAAATCGTTAAATAATGATGTCATCGCTGCATCATTATTATGTCATATATAATTTAATTTATTTAATGTCTAAAAATTATAAAAAAAAATACTATGATGTAGGAAATCGTTTTAGCTTTCCAATGACTATTTATAATCAAAATTTGGACTTGTATAACCCCACTCAAAAATTGTTTTAGTAAAACAACTCATGTTTGTGTCAATTTAATTTTAACATTAAATAAAAATATATTATTGTCATTTTCCAACTAAAGTGGCTCCATGGGGTCCCCAAGTTGGCCCATGGCTTGTCTTGGTCGGCCATGACTCACCCAATAGGTTTAGGACAAGTGTCATGGTGTTTTCACATTCTTATAATATCATTTTTACATTAAATTACACTAATTACCTCTAATCGTGATTAAAAACTTAATAAGTTACTATTCACCAAAAAATTATTTTAATCTCATTGAACCACATTTTACTTCTTAATGACAACCATGTATGTCGGATTTTTGAAAATCAAAACACAATGATGGCAAAATTTCATTTAAACGGAAAATCAGTCTTTATAAGTACCACTTAGTGGTTTCACTATTCATCAAAAATTGAAGTTTTTCAGAAAATTACCAAAAATTCACTCTAAGCTATATTTGATATTAAGAATTCAAAAATGAAGTCTATTTTACAAAATTCAAAACATATAAGTCACATTAATTAATTTAATAATTAATTCCCGCTGTTAGAGCAAATAGCGTGTTTTTATGAAACAATAAGTATCAAAAGATTGACACTAGTTTAAGTCCGATTTTAAAGTGAAATTGATTCCAATGACCACCATTGGATTAACTGGTAAAAATATTTTCTAATTTAACTTTAAAACCAATTCAAAAGATAATCTAATCATATAAATAAATTAGATTAAAAAGAGGTTTTGAATTAAAATACAACATTTTACACTATTCATAAAAAAAATGAACTTTATCAGAAAGGTACCAAAAATTTACACAAAGTAAATTTTGATGTCCCGATTCTAAAGAAGAGTTATATTTGGTCCAATAGAATTTATAAGATCGATCAAAACTATATTTAATGACGGTTCTCCGTCAAAAGGTGATAAGTGGACCTTTCGTGAAAATTAGGGTATAAATGCCTAAAATTGAACCCTTTCCGTATTTTAAGCCTTTATCATTTATTGGGTAAATGTAAAAACATTTAAAAACATATATAATCATATTTTAGTTATTTCTATCCATTCCCGCCAGTACAACGACTACTCGTTAACTAACATTTAAAATAATATTATTTTATTACTTGTGTGCAACGTAAGTTTTCAAAGAAACTCATCGTTGCGTACCGAGTACGCTATCGAACGTAGAAATCCATTTTAATTAAAATTAATATTTAATTCGTAAATATTAATAAATATGAAAATTCATTATTCTTTATTTACTTGGGATGTTACATCATCCATCAGTTTACCTAGGAAACTGAAACACAGGATCATTCTTTCCATGAAATAATCTTCCAAATATGACCTTCCTTTTCACATAATTATACCACATGTTGGAAATATTTGTATTTTTTGTGTATGTCTATTCTACATATACACTATAAAGAATGACTTTAATGACACGTGTCTCCTCATATATCTTCCACCTATGTATCATATTCTCAACAACCGATCAATATCAATTATTATTAACCCTAACGTTTCATTCTATTTCTATATTTCATTTGTCTAAAGTTTTTAATAACTGAAAACTATGTGCGTGTGTTTGTGAATTTGAAATTAAAATGATCACACCATGAAAATGCACGGGTTGGGTACTAGTTTAATATAGAGGGTTGTTGCAGATCTTAGAGTTAGAATAATGTGACTTGATGTATATTCAATTCCCATGTTTTTACACCACCTCATTAATTTTTTACTTCTCTACTACATTGAATGGAATTTATATATATATATATATATATATATATATATATATATATATATATATATTTCTTTTGTGTATCTTGACATGACCTAAACTCATCGAGGACTCTCTAAAGTCAGCAATAAGGACAAATGTGCCTCCCCAAGCTCTCTTCAAAATGTTTGAGATCAATAACTAGCACAAAGAGAGCATACACATAGAGTGGGGGAATTTTACCATGAAACATGTAATTAAAAATCACCACAAATCCACTAGAAATCAACACATGAAACCAAAAATCACAAGTAAATTTGAACGCAAGAGACCAAAAATGTGACATACCATTCGTCAAGCATACAACAATACATAATCAAAGTCGAATAATAACATGTACAATGCAATGTTTTTGACAAGACGTAAACCCATTTGTAAATGCAAACCCAAAGGAACACCTCTCCAAATAGATGAAAATTCATTCATCAAGACACCACATGATCTATCTCTAGAGACTGACATTACCAACTCCTGGTCACTGTATGCACTTGTAAACAATTAGACGTCTGCACTGCCACAAGTATACTATTGTACGAGTGATCATGTAGGGGAGAGTACAATGACTCGGTAAAACACCCCAAGTGATTGAAAACACCAAAGTCGAGCTCATGCATGTGTAATAATCAAAGCACATGTGCCCCTACAATCAGATGGGGTGGCACAGGGGGTTGGGGTGTAGGGAACCAGTCTTGGGGTCGAGTCCCCAAACCAATTTCTTCTGTAGTGTGCATTAATAATAGAGCCCATATTTATAAAAAAAATAATCAAAGCACATGAAATTATATTATACAATCACACCATCACAACTCAATATCGCATGGGGCCATCTAAGTCAAACCTCAACTAAAATAACATCTCATCATCTAAGTTGAATACGATAATGCATACAAGTTTACCCATTCCAGAAGATCACATGCCATCGACTATTGGACAAACTCATCAGAGCAACTCATTCCTAATCTCACTATAAACATCACTCCTCAAATAACACAACTCATGAAGGTACACATGCAAAAGAAGGGGCCCCAAACCGACCACACCCTTGGTCATGAAGTATATCAATCACCTCAAATGTGAGAAGCAACCACTCTAGGAATTAAGCTATGGTGGAGGATCCACACTGTATCGAGGATATGTATCAGTCAGAGGAGCACCTGACTCCACCAATGGGGGACTCATGCCCCGTCGATCAAGGGAGTGTCTGAACCTATTTATCATATGGTGAATCGAAACCCTATTGATGGTAGTTTCAAACATGGGAGTATCTAAACTCCATGTATCATATGGAGGACCCATTCCCTATATATGATAGTGCCGATCGGGGGAGCACCCAACTCCATGTCTAATATGGACGACTCACACCCCTTTGAGGCTAAAGTCGATTGAAGGAGTACCTGGATCCATATGTCTATCTGAATCCTAAATCATGGCCATCATGACCCATATCTTAGTGTTAGGGTCGTGATAAGAACAAATATATAGGTGGCGGTCCATTGAAACACTACCAATAAAATAACAATAAATTATCTAGGATCACACACCAACCCATTCTCAAAACCATAATTGGAAGAGTCAAACCCACAGTGTCACCTCCCATCATTTGTATCCCAAGTGAATAATTCACCTGGACACCATATTGTCGCCTCCAAGAACACGTCACTAATAACACGACATAGGCCATACAAATGGTAAGTAGGTCAACTTGTCATCATAGATGACATATCACGAAATCACACTCACTAGATTATTTCCTTCCATCAATCAAGTTGTCCAACCAAATGACATGTTGATCAGCATATTTCACAATTTAGTTATTCAATATTGTCATATAGTGGGTTGTTGGATAACCCCCGACCTATGTAAACCACAATCTGTATCAAACTAACCACCTATATAGCATCCCGCTTTTTTGTCACATAAACTTTCATTACATTATACAAAACTGAGGATCTTTAAGGTTTAGTGTCTTGGAAACCAGGAACTTAAAACATGAAAACATAAAACATTCTTCTTAAACACTTGAAAGGCTTCTCATCATGTTCATCCTAGGTTCATTACTGCATCTCATAACCTGGGGACATACATCAAAAGAAAGGGTGAGCAGAAGGCCCAGTAAGGGAAACAAGATAAACATTTTACATGTGAACTTGAGATACTTCAATAAGGTCATGAAAAGAACTTTAAGGAATGAGAAAGAAATCATGAGATATATCATAATAAAAACAAAATTTTTCATAACTTGAAGATGTGGATACAACATTTAATATTGACAATCATTTCATTTCACCAAGGTCCATCCCCAAGGTTTCATTAAAAATTACCAAGGTTATTCACCAAGGTATCAGTCTAAATGGTCATCTCTAGAGATTAAGTCTTTACCCAATGCATTAGAGTGCTATCAGGGCGCACCCTTAAAATCGCCTTTATTATCATGTGAGACACATATATCATCATCAATAATTTAATAAACAACCCATATAGAATAAAAGAAATGGATTTCATTTCATAATCATAACGTTTTAAAAACTGCTTTAAAGACATGATCTTTATGTCACTTTAAAACCCACAAAAAAGGAAGGTGGGTCTCATGTATGTAAATCCCATAATTTAAAATAGAAAAACTTGGTATATAAGTGAATAAACCTATAGAAGAGAGAGATTTTAGTATTTAATTAATAAAATAAAAGAACTTTAGAAAAAGAGAGAGACATTTTGAGACATAAATTCTGCAGCATAACGACTATGTTATGAGGTTTTAGAAAACATTGAAAAGAGAGGGGACATGGGTCACCCACTCATAAATGATCCATAAAATAGTAGGGGGGGATAATATAAAGGGTATAAGAACATGGTAATGAAATTTTAAAGATATACCATATGAAATGAAAAACATAGAAGGAAGACAAAAATAAGATTTCTCTTATGAAAATTCGGCAGCCTAACGACGTCACTTAAACTTCAACAAAAATGAATTGATGAGATAAAATAGGTTCTCTCATCATATGAACATAAAAGATAAGTATGATAGTTATGGAGATCATACCACAACATAATAAAAAGGAATTTTAAATAATTGATATGAAAGTAGAACTTGAAAACGAGAAGGGTGAAAGAACCACTTAAAAATTCGGCAGCCTAATGGCGCCACTTAAAACTTCAAAATACTGAATTGAAGAGATCAAATGGGGTCTCTCATAATATGATCATAAAATATCAGTATGGTAGATATAGAGATCATACCCCAACATAATAAAAAGGAACTTGAAAGACTTTACATGAAAATAGATCTTGAAAAAAGAGAAGGGAGGAAGAATCCGTTACAAAAATTTCGGCAGCCTAACGGCGCCACTTAAACATTCACAAAACTAAATAATGAGAGTATGATGGGATATCTAATTATATGAAAATGAAAAGGGAAGTAAGAGGAATATAAAAGAACATCCTACAACATATGAACATGGAGCATAAATTAAATTACTTAAAAGAGAGCATTTGAAAAGAAAGAGAGAGTTTGGATCCCTTACCTTAAAACGTGACTCTTAAAACTCAAAGGTTGGGACCTTGAGGGCTTGGGGGAACCTTGGGAGGATTACTTGGGAGGTAATGAGACCAGAGCTTCGTTGGGGGAGAGTTGGGAGTCTAAAGGATAATAGGATTGTTTGATATTTATAGGGAAAGTGAGGGGACAAGACATTAATGGCCAAGGGACACCTCATTGGTGGTTTTGGAAAAACCATGGGCTTGCCCAGGGTATTTGCCCATGGTATTGGCCACTTGGGACACCTCATACAATAATTCATCCCCTTTAGTCGACCATCCCTTAAAATATCTCATGGCATCATCATGACGTAGTTATGATGTCATTAAACATACCAAAACCCTAAAACTGTATTTTTACTATTCACTGAAAATTCAACTTTCTCAGAAAAATCCCAAAATTTCACATTAACCAAATATCAATGCTCTGATTTCAAAAATGAACTCCATTTTATAAAAATAATTTTCTAAATAATTTTAATTTATTTTTTAAATAAATACACTATTCACCGAAAATTCATTTTTTTCAGAAAAAACCCCAAAAACTATCTTAACATAATATC
Source organism: Viscum album (assembly GCA_963277665.1). Lineage (NCBI taxonomy): Eukaryota > Viridiplantae > Streptophyta > Magnoliopsida > Santalales > Viscaceae > Viscum > Viscum album. The sequence goes on from OY728125.1 coordinate 1,906,104, forward strand.
GATGCTCTGAGTTCAAAAATGAAATCCATTTTATAAAAATAATTTTCTAAATAATTTTAAATTAATTTTTTATTAAAAAACACTATTCACCCAAAAAAACTAATATTTGAATAATAATTTATGAAACCGTTATTTAACCATTTTATTGAATCACATTACTTAATCAAGGTGCCTAGATTATATTAATACTTTCTTTAAGTGAGATTACTAATCCATTTGTACACATTACTAATCCTAATCATAAAATCACTATTCGTAATTTACTATTCATCAAAAATCAAGTTGATCTTATTAGACTCTAAATTTCATACTGAACATAATTGTAGAAGAACATTTTTTGAAAAGCATTACACATTTTTAATTATTTAAGGTTTACCTAAACATTTTTAAAATATCCTTTTTCTAAAATTCATCAAAAATATGCATACTATATTTATCCGAACATTTGAAAATTCATAAACTTCATCATAAGAAGAAATAAATTTTTTTATTTAAAACAAAGGGTTACACAAGGCAGTTACGGTCTCCTTACATAGCCCCTTATCACACGAGCATAGGACCTAAGTGTAAGGTGTGCTAAGGTGAGAGAATCCGAGGGAGGCTCGGCCAACATCGCACGAGTAGTAATTTCTATCAGTTTGAACTTCTCGCGAAGGCGATTCTGTTCTAGCTTCACACGATGAAGTTCGGCTTGGGTTTGGTCCAGAGCAAAGCCCGGTGGTGCTACCTCCTTCCCAAGTTCTGTTAGATGGGCTTCGATTGGTCCAAGACTACTGGGTGAGGCCATCGAATCTTCTTTCTATATTAATTAACCAAGATTACTTGTATTTAGAGACAATAATCAAAACGTTTAGTTTCCAGGGGTCATATTGAACAATGGTCATATAACAGTCAAAACCCAACGGTCTCATTTTAATTATACTCATGTTATCAAATGAAACAGTTTTGTTGAGTATCAAAAATAAAATAACACACAAAATTAGGAAATAAGATTTATTCAGAATTTTGGGTCGTTACAATCTTCCCCCCTTAAGAAATTGCGTCCTCACAATTTTTAAAATTGGGTTTTGAAATTTCATTGAAAGTCCCACATCGGAAAAAGAGTTAGTAACACTATTACTTTAAAAGAAAGAAAGGGAAGTACAAAGGTCACCCGAGTTAACCCATACAAGGATTCCATGGAGGAAAACATGGATATGGAAGAAAAAACAAAGGGTCAAGTTCTGGGGGAGAGTGATAGAAAACATGATTAGGAGAAAGTTGACCACGAGAAAATCCCAAACTTATGATGTGTGTAAACGGTCTTTGATTACCTAGTAGGAAACGTAAACCAACAACATTTTTGTTTTATGTTTATTTTCATAATTTTGAGGAATTCATTTACTACATAGAACAAAAACATAAGGAAATATACCTACCTTCATGTAGAGTTTCATCCTTTAATAAGTTTCTACCAAAACGAATCTTTTCTCAAAACGATGAGCATTCAAAACTACTTGGTCTCATCAAAACACAAGAATCATCTTCTAGAGAATCACATAATCCAAAAAAGATTAACTATCTATTTCTTCTATCTTTAAACATTATCCCAAAAATAGAAAGGGTAAGGTAAAACAACTCTTCAAAAAGAAAGAATCCCATAGGAATGGAAACTACTTTTAAATCTTCAAAGTTCCATGGTACTACCCAAAGTTCATCATAGACCATTCCATAAATAACGGTCCTTAAAATTCCTCAAAATAAACCAAACTAAGATTGAAACCCAAATACAATAAGGATTTGATAACATAGTCTTCCAAAATAAACTTCATTGTTCATCTCCAAACAACATCAAACACTCCTAACATCTTATAACAAAAGTAGCTAACCTAAACATATTTTACCTAAGATAGGTTAATCATTCCAATAAGTAACCTAAATTACTATAAGTACACCTTAAATTCATCGATTCTTCAAAATATAAGTCAACCTTACTCCTCAATGAAAATACCGTATTAATCTATATACCTCGATCATATAGGGTCCCCAAAATAGTGAACGTCTTCCAAAATAATAATCATCTTTTAATCCCCTAATCATCTCTGTCATATTAATACGGAAATCGTCACATTTCCTATCACATTGGTTGTTGGGACATGTTATTCCATTTTCAGCCATTAACTAAGAAAAGAAAGTACAATTAGGGGCTTGAATACTTAGCCAATAATCATGAAAAGGAACTGAAATAATATAAGGATAACTTGTAGAAGAAAAGTATACCCTAACTTGTGATCCCCTAGGTTCCCATCTAGGTTATCCATGATCATATATTCTTATGTGAATCTTTATTTTATTTTATCTTTATTCCTTTAACAATGGTTCATACTAAGCTTATGACTTTACCAAAGTATATCCCTCAGGAGTGTCATAACCAAGAGTGCAGCAAGGCTCGTTGTCGTGTACCAGTTTCCGTTTGAGTCTAGCTCAAAGCGGTGTTTTCAGGTTTTACCCCTATGTACATCTGTGCCAAAGCCACCTCTACCTGCTCGTATCCATACAGGGATGTATTTGCTTGGCAACCCATTGCTCAATACTCACCAAAATACCAGGAAGATTTCCTATATATAAACTTTTCTATAGGATTCTTCCTAAAGTTTTCATATCTTAATTTCCAAAAATAATTAAACCATCCTTTGATACCAACTATAGCATCTCGCCTTTTTGTCACATAAACTTTCATTACATTATACAAAACTGAGGATCCTTAAGGTTTAGTGTCTTGGAAACCAGGAACTTAAAACATGAAAACATAAAACATTCTTCTTAAACACTTGAAAGGCTTCTCCTCATGTTCATCCTAGGTTCATTACTGCATCTCATAACCTGGGGACATACATCAAAATAAAGGGTGAACAGAAGGCCCAGTAAGGGAAATAAGAGAAACATTTTACATGTGAACTTGAGATACTTCAATAAGGTCATGAAAATAACTTTAAGGCATGAGAAAGAAATCATGAGATATATCATAATAAAAATAACATTTTTCATAACTTGAAGATGTGGCTACAACATTTAATATTGACAATAATTTTGTTTCACCAAGGTCCATCCCCAAGGTGTCATTAAAAATTACCAAGGTTATTCACCAAGGTATCAGTCTAAATGGTCATCTCTAGAGATTAAGTCTTTACCCAATGCATTGGAGTGCTATCAGGGCGCACCCTTAAAATCACCTTTATTATAATGTGATCCACATATATAATCATAAATCATTTCATAAAAAACCCATATAGCATAAAAGAAATGGTTTTCATTTCATAATCATAACGTTTTAAAAACTACTTTAAAGACATGATCTTTATGTCACTTTAAAACCCACAGAAAAGGAAGGTGGGTCTCATGTATGTAAATCCCAGAATTTAAAATAGAACAAATTGGTATATATGTAAATACCCCTATAGAAGAGAGAGCTTTGAGTATTTAATTAATAAAATAAAATAACTTTAGAAAAAGAGAGAGACATTTTGAGACGGAAATTCTGCAGCATAACGGCTATGTTATGAGGTTTTAGAAAACATTGAAAAGAGAGGGGACATGGGTCACCCACTCATAAATGATCCATAAAACAGTAGGGGGGAAGAATATAAAGGTTATAAGAACATGGTAATGAAATTTAAAAGATATACCATATGAAATGAAAAACATAGAAGGAAGACAAAAATAAGATTTCTCTTATGAAAATTCGGCAGCCTAACAGCGTCACTTAAACTTCAACAAAAATGAATTGATGAGATAAAATAAGGTCTCTCATCATATGAAAATAAAAGATAAGTATGATAGTTATGGAGATCATACCCCAACATAATAAAAAGGAATTTGAAAGAATTGATATGAAAGTAGAACTTGAAAACGAGAAGGGTGAAAGAACCACTTAAAAATTCGGCAGCCTAACGACGCCACTTAAAACTTCAAAATACTAAATTGAAGAGATAAAATGGATTCTCTCATCATATGATCATAAAATATCAGTACGATAGATATAGAGATAATACACAACATAATAAAAAGAAACTTGAAAGACTTTACATGAAAATAGATCTTGAAAAAAGAGAAGGGAGGAAGAATCCGTTACAAAAATTTCGGCAGCCTAACGGCGCCAATTAAACATTCAAAAAACTAAATAATGAGAGTATGAGGGGATCTCTCATTATATGAAAATGAAAAGGGAAGTAAGAGGAATATAAAAGAACATCCTCCAACATATGAACATGGAGCATAAATGAAATGACTTAAAAGAGATCATTTGAAAAGAAAGAGAGAGTTTGGATCCCTTACCTTAAAATGTGACTCTTAAAACTCAAAGGTTGGGACCTTGAGGGCTTGGGGGCACCTTGGGAGGATTCCTTGGGAGGTAATGAGATCAGAGCTTCTTTGGGGGAGAGTTGGGAGTCGAAATTATGTGAGGATTGTTTGGTATTTATAGGGAAAGTGAGGGGACAAGGCATTAATGGCCAAGGGACACCTCATTGGTGGTTTTGGCAAAACCATGGGCTTGCCCATGGTATTTGCCCATGGTATTGGCCACTTGGGACACCTCATACAATAATTCATCCCCTTTAGTCGAACATCCCTTAAAATATCTCATAGCATCATCATGACGTAGTTATGATGTCATTAAACATACCAAAACCCTAAAACTGTATTTTTACTATTCACTGAAAATTCAACTTTCTCAGAAAAATCCCAAAAATTCACATTAACCAAATATCAATACTCTGATTTAAAAAATGAACTCCATTTTATAAAAATAATTTTCTAAATATTTTTAATTTAATTTTTAAATAAATACACTATTCACCGAAAATTCATTTTTTTAGAAAAAAACTCCAAAAATTATCTTAACATAATATTGATGCTCTAAGTTCAAAAATGAAATCCATTTTATAAAAATAATTTTCTAAATATTTTTAATTTAGTTTTTAATTAAAAAACACTATTCACCCGAAAAAACTAATACTTGAATAATAATTTATGAAACTATTATTTAACCATTTTATTGAATCACATTACTTAATCAGGGTGCCTAGATTATATTAATACTTTCTTTAAGTGAGATTACTAATCCATTTGGACACATTACTAATCCTAATCATAAAATCACTATTCATAATTTACTATTCATCAAAAATCAAGTTGATCTTATTAGACTCTAAATTTCGTACTGAACATAATTGTAGAAGAACATTTTTTGAAAATAATTACACATTTTTAATTATTTAAGGTTTACCTAAACATTTTTAAAATATCCTTTTTCTAAAATTCATCAAAAATATGCATACTATATTTATCCGGACATTTGAAAATTCATAAACTTCATCATAAGAAGAAATAAAACTTTTTATTTAAAACAAAGGGTTACACAAGGCAGTTACGGTCTCCTTACATAACACCTTATCACACCAGCATAGGACCTAAGTGTAAGGTGTGCTAAGGTGAGAGAATCTGAGGGAGGCTCGGCCAACATCGCACGAGTAGTAATTTCTATCAGTTTGAACTTCTCGTGAAGGCGATTCCGTTCTAGCTTCACACGATGAAGTTCGGCTTGAGTTTGGTCCAGAGAAAAGCCCAGTGGTGCTACCTCCTTCCCAAGTTCTGTTAGATGGGCTTCGATCGGTCCAAGACTATTAGGTGAGGCCATCGAATCTTCTTTCTATATTAATTAACCAAGATTACTTGTATTTAGAGACAATAATCAAAACGTTTAGTTTCCAGTGGTCATATTGACCAATGGTCATATAACAGTCAAAACCCAACGGTCTCATTTTAATTATACTCATGTTATCAAATGAAACGGTTTTGTTGAGTATCAAAAATAAAATAACACACAAAATTAGGAAACAAGATTTATTCAAAATTTTGGGTCGTTACAACCTATATTAAATAATGGGGGAGATATGAGTATTAATTCAGGTTTAATGTGCAACAAAAGTGTCCTTTGAAGGTATGAACAACTCTAATTTTAGCCGTAAATCGTGTGTAATCGTTACTTTACCTCAACTTATTATTTCACCTTCATTGATGATCCGGTGAAATAGATCTTGTCACACCTTCATTGCGATGCAGGATCCAGATGCATAATTCCTCTAGTAGTAATCCAAACATGCACCACAATCTCTGAATGACATCATAGAACTGCCGGGTGCTAGCATGACCAATCCCGATCACTTGCGTTGTCCGTGGTTGATCATAGCATAATTCTTCTTGATAGATGAAGAACTCTTGATGATCTCTCATTTTCTTCAGAGAGGAGGGGAGGAGAGCACTCAATATCTCTTGATCTCTCTCTAGGGATTGACAAAGTCTCACTCTATCTGTTGTGAAAACTAACTTTCAATTAGGGAAGTGATATAATTATATATTTATTATATATAGTTTTGGGTGGAAAATAACACACAATCCCCTTACCAATTTAATTATTTTTAACTGACCTCGTGTCCAATAATAATATTAATAATAATATTAATTTCTTTACATTCACAACATTTTAAGAATATATAAATATCATTTATATCATTTTCGACTGCACCATTTAGCTCGGTCCACTTTCCCTCATCGACATTTACCGATCCTTGAATAATGACTATTTAATAAATAAATATCACTGTATTATTCTATGATAAATATAATAAATATTATATTTTCCAAACTTGCAAACAAATGTTTATTATTATTATTTAACCCACTTATTCATTTTAATAAATTGTGATTAAAGCATGGCTATCAACCAAACTTGAATAAATATTATTTATTCTAACTTATTAAATTCAATACTAGAATTTAACTGAGATTGAAGACACACTTAGTGTGTGGCCCTCTAGGCCTCTTTCTTAGTGGTGTTAGAAATAACTACCTAAAGTATAAGGTTAGTGTCTAGAAACATGCAAATACATCCATAGAGAAATATGTTAATGTTTCAATGATTTCAAATATCTTACAAATGTTTATCATGTAATATAATTCCTTTATCTTGATATCTCGAGTCAAGCAGGTTGCATGTCGATGCCATCAACCTATATGCTTGATGTATCTTTCTTTGACTTTTTGGAAATGAACCTTTACATTAAACACCACGACCATGGATTTATTTAGGTAGTTTCATTCCCATAAAAGGTCTTGATATATTAACTTTCTTCAAGAGACAAAAGGGATAAATCCTTTATCGCATTATCCTTTAATGCAATATCACTCTTGACGCACCCAATGAATCCTACTTCGCCGTGAACATATATCATCACAATTTTCATCAATACATAAATGTATGCAATTCATGATATCCATTAATGATAATATTAAAGTCTAAGGATTAATACACACATCCACAGATAGGGAAATCTAATGACACATTGAGATATTGATTTTATATTAACGGGTTTGTTCTCATAACTTCCCATCTTGGAGATTACCAAAGGAGAACACTACGAGAAGGTGTCTCGATGTATTATGAGATTCCTACCCCTAGTAGCCTATATTGTCTATGTCCTGTCAAACAATATCATCCGACCATAAAACATATATTCAATAATAATGTTGTGACACCTCTAGGTTCTCATCATAGTGAGGAACTACTATGACCTTTCAGTATGACATATATTCTTAGGACATTATCACATAAAAATTTTATAAAGAGGAACAATCATAATGTGATAAGAAAGTTCATTAATAATGAAAACATGTAATCAAGTAATAAATAAGTTGGTTCTAGGGTACCAACTCCAAAAACTCCCACTTACACTAGAGATAACTGACAACAAGTTTTAGTCCACTAGCTCTCACACGATACTCATGACTCTATTGATCTAAGCTTTCATCAAGGGGTCTACTACATTTTCCTCCATAGATACTCTACTCATTGCAACTTTACCTCGTTGAGAAAAATCCCTCAACAAATGAAACTTCTGAAGTATGTGCTTTGTCCTTTGGTGCGACTTTGGCTCCTTGGAGAGTGCCACCACTGCACTGTTATCCTAGTAAACTATGATAGTAGTCCAATTATATTCACCTGGATATGCTTAATATCTTACTACCATGCTCAAATCATAAACAATATCGAGCCTCATACATAACATTATATACATGATATATCCCATCACAAAAGCATGTGGGGTCTTAATCATTATCTATCTTTCTTCTTGTGTCTAAGGACACATTTTCTTGGAAAGATATATACCATGTGACACTTGAACCAATCCTCTCTTGGATTGTTCCATACTAAATTTCTTCAGTATATCGTCAGTGTATGTACCTTGACTTAGTTCGAGTAGCCTCTTAGATTGGTCAAACATGATCTTGATCCCTAGTACATAGGCTAATTTGTTAGAGTTGGTTCCCTAGAACCAACTTCTATGTACTTTATGATTACCTATATTTATAGTTTTGAATATTAATAAACTTATTATCACATCATGCTTATTCTTATGCGTAACATAGTATGTGATAATGTCCTAAGAGTAGTTGTCGTGCTAAAAGGTCATAGCAGTTTCCCGCTACGATGAGAACCCCAAGGTGCCATGATAGTATTCTTAAATATATGTTTTATGGATGAATGAAATCATTTAATGTACAAAAATAATATATTATATTAGGTATGGAGACTCATAAGACTTTGAGACATCTTCTCATGGTGTACACTCCTGGTAATATCCAGTGTAGGATATTATGAGAATGAGATCCACTAGTAGAAAATCCACATTTATATGTGTCATTGGATGTTCCTATATGCGGATGTGTGTATTGATACTTAGACTTTAATATTATTTTCAATGAGTATTATAAGTCATGTACTTTGATGTATTGATGAAAACTGTGACGACATATGTTCATGCTTAGGTAGGATATATTGGGTGTGTCACAAGTAATATTGTATTAATGAATAATGTGAGAAAGGATTTATCCCTTCTATTATTTAACAAAATTTTATATCTTAGAGCCTTTTATGGAAATTATATATCCTAAATAAATCTACATCCATGATGTTCTATAGGCAAGTTCGATTTTTAGAAATTTAAAGAAAGTGACATCGATCACATAGGTTGATGACATCAACATGCAACCCGCTTGATTAGAGATATCATGATAAATGAGTTATATCACACAATGAGCATCCATATGAGTATTTATTTAATTACGACATTAACTCCTTTCTCTATGGGTTTTTTTATAAGTTGTTAGATGCTAACCTTGTAGTTTAGGCTGTTTTGTCTAATGCCACTGAGAAAGAGGCCTAGAGTGTCAGACGCTAAGTGTATCCAGAATCTTAGTTAAATAATATATTATTATATATTATTTATCAAGTTGAATAAATATTATTACCACAAATGGTTTAATAATTATTGATGTTTTCTTGATCACATATATTCCTTCATTGGTTATTTGAGAGAATATTATGTGAGTGCAATATTTAATAAATATTTGTTTGATATTTAGTGAATATAATATTTATTTATTTTTTGGATAATAATGTATTTATATTTATTTGTTAAATAAACAATCATTATTCAAGGCCTGATAAATATTATAGAGGAATGTTGGACCAAATTTATAGGTCCAGTGAGAAATAATATATATTAAATATTATTTGAATAAATAACATTTAAATTTTAATTCATGAGTTTAATGCATGTCGAGAAATATTATTATTATTATTATTATTATTATTATTATTAACATGGGGGTTCCACATGGATTAAATAAACAATAATGGGTAGTTGTGCAATTATTTATTTCTAACCCTATCAGTATATAAACTCAATTATATTATTTTTTCAAGGACCCAATTCATTTTTTTGTGCACAATGAAATCCAAAGAATCCTCTTGAAGCCCTAGAGAGATCCCTTCTCTAAGAATGCTCACGAGAATAGAGAGAGATATTCCTCCATATTCTACTCTCAAATCTAGAGAGATAAAGGATAACACTTTGGAAGTGGTTCTTATGGAGATCAATGGAAAACAACACAAACGATAGGATCTTCTGTGCTAGCACCCGGAGATTCCTACGATGATGCTCAAAGATTTTTATAACACATGTGGATAACCTCTAGAGGCAATTCCAAGAATGAAGTGATGGTACAATGTATATCCATTTTCAAATCTATCAACGAAGAAAGAATTTCTCACAAGTCAATTCTTCAATTGTTTAAATTAATTATAAATAATATGTGACGACACTGTGCTCTGGTTCTGATGTCTTATCCATTGTTTATATTATTTGATTTAATTTCATTGATCATAGTGTTTATCATCATGTAAATATTGGATCTACCATCAATCATGAAAAAAAATCAACATTGGGCATGACCCAACACACGCTTCTACTGCGCCCAAAACCTTCATGATTCACCTAAGTCCTTTACAGATAAACACCTTTTCAACCATGCATTAACCTCTTGTAAGGTTGGTATATCATATCCAATTAGTAACATTTCATCAATATATACTACTATAAAAACAATCATACTCCCACTAAATCGCTTGTAAACACATGACTCACATTCATTCTTAATGAAACCAAATTCTTTTATGGCTTCATCGAACTGAATGTTCCATGAATTGGATGCTTGATTTAATCTATTAGTGGGTCTTTACTGTTGGAGTTGGTGGCCTAGAACTAAATACTTTGTACTTTATTCATTAATAAATACCTTATTACATCTTGAATGTTCTTCTACATGACAATTCATGTGATAATGTCCTAAGGATAACTATTGCACTAAAAGGTCATAGCGGATCTCTACTATGATGAGAACCCAGAAGTGCCATAACATTGTTCTTGAATATATGTTCTATGGATGAAAGATTTTATTTAAGGGACAAAAATAATACAGGCTATTAGGGGCGAGGACTCATAAAACTTTGAGGTACCTTCTCATGGTGTGCGCCCTTGGTAATATCCAGAAGGATATTATGAGAACGAGACCCGCTAGTAGGAAATCCACATTTCATAGTTTAATTGGATGTTCCTATCTACAGGCGTGTGTATTGGTCCTTAGACTTTAAGATTATTATTAATGGGTATTACAACTCGCACACTTAGATGTATTGATGAAAACTGTGATGAAACACTATTCGCAGTGAGGTAGGATATGCTGGGTGCGTCACGAGTTATACTGCAGTAATAGATAATACGAGGGTGGATTTGTTCCTTCTGTACCATAACAGAAGTTGATATCTCAGGCCCTTTGATGGAATTGATATAGCCTAAATAAATCCATGGACATGGTGAGGAATGAAAAAGTTCAATTCTAGAAAGTCAAAGAAAGAATAATTGAGTACATGGGTTGATGGAACTATCATGCAACCCACTTGATTCAAGATATCGAGACAAAGGGATTAAATTACACGGTAAGCGTTTGTAGGAGGTGACACGTCATTGCGACATTAACTTATTTCTCTATGGGTGACTTGGTGTGTTTCTAGACACTAACCTTAGACTTTAGGCAGGATCTTCCTAATTCCACTAAAAAAGAGGCCTAGAGGGTCACACACTAAGTGTGTCCAAGTATCTCAGTTAAATATTAATTTAACAAGTTGAATAAAGATTATTCTCGATTGTGGTTTAATAATTATTCAAGGATGTCTGATCAAATTTATTTCGATACTAGTTATTAGAGAGAATATATTGTGGGAGAAATAATATATTTATTAGTGAGTAATGCAGTGATATTTATTTAAGAAATAAATAGTCATTACTCAAGGTCTAATAAATGCGGTGGAGGAAATAAAGAGAATGGAAAAACAAAAGTACACACCGTGTATATTAATATACACGTTGTGTATTTTTTTCTGGGAATTTATGAGAAATAATATTATTTATTTAATTAAATAATATTAGGTGTAATTTTCTGGGCGCATGTCAAGTGATAATAATAGTCAACTATTATTATTAGACATGAGGTCTTACTAAGAATTAAATGAAATGAATAAATGCTTTCAGGTAATTAATTCATTTTATTATTCTAAGTAATCAAAGTTCCAATTATATAATTCTCATTAGCCTAGTAATTTTTGGGGGTTGTGCACAACAGATCTAGAGAAAGCTCTCAAGCCAAGAGAGAATTCTTTTTGTCAAAGAATGCTCTCAAGCTACGAGAGAGAGAGATCCTCATCCACCGGATCAAGGTGATCGAAGGTGGACATCGCAAGCAAAGGCTCTTCTATGATAGCACCTGGAGATCCCTTCAGTGAAGTCCAGAGATACGTGAAGCATGTTTGGATCACTATTAAAGGAATCCTACACTTGGATTCTACGACGCAACGACGGTTCACATCAGATCGTGACCGGAAATATCAACCGAGAGAGAATCCCATCAAGGTAATTCTTGTATTTTAATTAAATTAATTATAACCAACATATGATGATCCTCTCTATGGTTCTGAGACTCCCTTCCTTTTCTTTCATTATTCGTTCTATTCCAAAGTTCCAGCGTTTTATTATCGTGATGGATCTGAGATTGATCATTGTTAATGGAAAAGTTAAAGTTGGGTACACCCTCCAACGCACTTCCACTGTGACTGGAACCTACAAGTGGTATCAAAGGGGTCATATCATTGATTATAATTATTTAGTTTTTTTGTTGGTGATTTACACATTTAATAATTTAGTTGTTTCAATTAAAGTTAATCATTCTGCAAATCTGAATCTCAAGATCTGTTTCCCCTCTCTCATTTCTCGATCACCTTACAAAAATGAATTTTTTCTTTTAATTTTTGATTAAAATAAAATAGAGGATCTCATCCGGAGGTGCCAAAAATTTATGGCCATACAACACCAGAATACATGGCGTGTATTCGGTAGTACACTCCATGTAGTCTAGATTCAATGCATCAGACTGGTCCACCAAATCAGACCGTGTGTTGGAGTATTTATAAGTCTTAAATGACACCAAGTGTTGACCAAGAACAGGTGGCACACAGTTTCTGGATTACACATTGTGTGGCCCATTAAACACGGCGTGTAGTCCCTTTAGGTTAGGGTTGGACTGTGTACCCCGTACATAACTTTCTAGGCTAGAAACCTTGTAATGCAGATACTACACGACGTGTGTCCCACTGAACACGCTGTGTACTCCGAAGATTTCCGAAGTACATCTACACGCCATGTCCCTGGGTGTGTAATTCGAATGGACGGTGAACAAAAGTACACGTCATGTAGTCTAAACTATACGCCATGTACTCATCCAAATTACGCAGATTATTAAAATTTATTATTATATTATACAAACCCTTGAGACATGTACCATAGTGCAGATGTAAAGCTGAGGCACAACACGTGATATGTGTTTTATATATATGTGTTTAATTTAACATCTGCGTAATGTTCATTTCTATTCATTGGGTAGTCATGAACATGAATTCACCGGGTTGCCTCCAAGGTACAAGTTACGTACAAAGATAATTTTAAATGAATTTATTTATTTAAAATTATGATGGATGAGAATCTCAAGGAAATTCAGAAAAAGGTTTAAGATAAAATGATTGATTAATTAAAGATAATTAATTGATTCGAGTGTGATTTATCTTAAACAAGAACAATTAAAGAATTTAATGGTAGTTTTATTTATTTGTAAATGTCATTGCATGTATGGATGATCATGAGCTCGACTAAGACCTTTGTATGTGAATGGTTTCTTTTAATTAATTTATTTAAATTAAATTTGTTGGCCTGCGAGCCTTCTCATCATTAATATGTTGGGCCTGTGCGCCCAATGTTTCTTTTATGTAAAACCCCGTTTTACCCCTCACCCGCATGTGAGATAAAAGCATATGTAATGGTTGGAGATCCCAAGTTAGTGGAGGCGACTCAAGTTAGGAGCCAAGGTGAAACCAATCCAAGGAGATACAAAGGTGGACATGTGAAAAGCTGTAAACACAAACCCAAAAGGTTCAAGGTGTTTCTTTCCTAGGTCTTGGGTTAGTTTATCAACCACTAGATAAACTAACCAATAGAACAAGCTCATGACCATACCATTTATTTTATTTATGTCAGTTTCATAGTTTATTTATTGTGGGTGTATTGTCACGATCACACAATTAATGAATTAAACAAGCATGCGAGATAAAACTAAAATAAGATCGGATTATGCATAAATATTATCCTAGACATGGTTAATCACTTAAGTATATCCCACTTAATATTAAAAAGCATGTAATCAAAGATAATAAAATGAAAATTTACATATAAGGATAAAATCCATCAAATAAATATTAAGTCGGTATAGCCTTCCATAATCTTGGTTAGAATCAAACCATAGTTCAAAGTGATTGACCGAACCTAGTTGGGGTGCTTTCAATTATCGAGGAATTCTAATTCAAGGTTTTGGGTTGACTTGACTTGGTTCACATCAAGGGTTGACTTTCACAGCAGGACTTGGTGTGACCAAGAGGCAAAGGTTGAGGAAATCCAAAATAAAAGGATTTCAGGATTGGGGAGTCCACTCAGCGGATCAAGGAGTTGCGAGTTAATGCAGTTGGCATTTGGAATGCCTGCCTAAAACCCTTCAAGTTGCTTGACCAACCCTAGTTGGGGTAATGTGAAGAGAAATATGGATCCTTGCCACTAGAATATTCAGGCAATAAAATATTTTGAAATCAATGGTGAGGGCTATTGGATTTCGATAAAATAGTTGGAGGCTAATACATATTAATTTATTTATTTGTCTCAGTTTTATCATAATAGAGTACTAAACCTTTGATAATATTAATTTGTAGAAATGACAAGAAAAATGACTTCAAACATATCATTTCGAACCATACTCAAGAAGGAAAACCTTCTCACCAACACCAATTTCCAGGAATGGCAAAGGAGTTTACGCATCATCCTTCACCACGAGAGGAAATTGTATGTGTTGGAAGAGCCTATTCCAGTTGCACCTAGAAAAGAGTCCAATTATGAGAAACCATCTCTCTATATGAAACATATGGATGATGCCACAGATGTCTAATGTTTCATGCTATCAGCTATATTTAATGAGCTCTTGAAGCAACATGAAAACATGGACGTGTAATGCATGATGTTGCACCTTAAGGATCTATATCAAGAGAAGGCGAGACAAGAGAGAGATGAGATCTCCAACGCTTTTTTTACAATTAATCTTGGAGAGTCTTCACTAGCCGGGCATAATATAGTCAAGCTTATTGGCTACATTGAATTCCTGGACATCTTAGGGATTAAGTTCTTCGATGAGTTGTATACAGATCTCATCATATCATCACTACCCAAGACCTTCTATAGATTTATTGTCAACTACAACATGAGAAACAATGAGAAGAGTCTATCAGAACTTCTGGCCTTAATTCGCTAGGTATATAAGGACATGGGGCGTAAAAAACTCGTATTCCTTATGGTGAATAAGAAAAGGAAGGAAAAGACAAAGGGTCCAAGGAATTATAAACAATCTAAATCCCCCTGAGCACCATCCCACCAAGAAGGGGAAGATCTAGAGGCAGGTCAAGGAACGAGAGGCAGTATGTTTTTCATGTGGCAAGCAAGGCCACTGGAAGAGGAACTGCACCCAGAAGTGTGGGGATGCTAAAGGTGCGTTCATTATCGAGTGTAATCTTTCCATTTCTACACATTGGGTATTAGATACAGCTTGTGGGGCTCACATCTGTATTCAAATGCAATAACCAAGTAGATTTAGAAAGATTTCCAGAGGAGAGGTGGATCTTTGAGCTGCCAATGTCGCAAGGCTGGTTGCATTGGCCATTGGTGATTACCACCTCTCATTTCCAACTAGGATGATTTTGGTTTTACATAACTGTTATTATGTGCCTAGTGTTACCAAAAACATAATTTATGTATCATTTTTGTATATGGATGGATTTATTTTCAAGTTTGGCAATAATAGTTTCTTCTTTTATAATAACAACATATGTTATGGTATGGAACATTTAAATAATGGTTTGTATATATTAAATTAATAAAACCAAGTGTTGGAAATCGATAACGAAACAAACTCACATGACTCATACATCACCCAGTTGTGGCATAACCATCTCGGTCATGTAAACAAGAAGCTCTTGAAAAATATATGCCAAGATGGATATTTAGACTCTACTGAGCTAAAACCACTTGATACATGTCACAATTGTTTACAAGGTAAAATGACCAAGCCACCTTTCGGTGGACAGGGTGAAAGGGTCATAGAGCTTCTAGGATTGGTGCACACAGATGTGTGTGGACCATTTCCAGTAGAAGCTAGAGGTGGATATTCTTACTTCATTACTTTTACTGATGATTTGAGTAGATATGACTATGTCTGCTTAATGAGGTATAAGTCAGAGTCCTTAGAGAAATTTAAGGAATTCAAGAATAAATTAGAGAACCATCTTGGTAAGAAGATAAAGAAGATTCGATCGAATCAGGGTGGAGAATATTTGAACCAAGAGTTCGTCGATCTTCTACAGGAGTCTGGGATTTTATCTCAGCTCACTCATCCTTATAAACCATAGTGGAATGGTTTTAGTGAAAGGAGGAACCACACCTTATTGGACATGGTGAGGTCGATGAAGAGTCATGTAGATCTTTCATTATCCTTTTGGAGATATGCATTATAAACTACAACATACACATTAAACCGAGTACCAAATAAGGCAACAAATGGAATTCCCTCCGAGTTATGGAATAGAAAGAAACTCATTTTCACACACACACGTGTATGGGGATGAAATCCATTTGTTAAGGTCTTCTCAGGAAACAAACTAGTACCTTGGGGCATGAGGTGTATCTTTATAGGATATCCCAAGGAAACAAAAGGATATTACTTATATAACCCTTCAGACAAGAAAGTGACTATCACCAGACAAGCTGTATTTCTTAAGAGGGAGCACATCCTCAAAAAGGATAGTGGGAGAAAGATTGACTTTGATGAAGTTGATGCTCAATATACATAGGAGTTGGTACATGAACAAGTTCCACAGGTCACCATGGGAGAGGTTCCAGAAACACAAGTACTGCGTAGGAGCTTAGGAGAGGTAAGGGAACCAGAGAGATTTGGTTTCCTAGTCACCAATGATGGTGAATCAGTATTATTGGACAATGATGAACCTCTATCCTACAAGGAAGCAGTAGAAATCTCAGAAGATGCAAGATGGCTAGAATCTATGAATTCTGAGATGGATTCCATGTATCAGAACCAAGTTTGGATTCTGGTCGATGAGCCAATTGATGTAAATCCTGTTGGATGCAAATGGGTATTAAAGAGAAAGTTGGACATGGAAGGTCAAGTTAGCACCTATAAAGCAAGGCTAGTGGATAAAGGATTCATAAAATGTCAAGGAATTGACTATGATGAAACCTTCTCACCAGTTTCCATGTTTAAATCCATAGGAATCATACTTGACATATCATCTTACCATGAATACAAGATTTGGAAGATGGATGTCAAAACAATGTTCCTTAATGGGAACCTTCAGGAAGATGTCTATATGACACAACCAGAAGGGTTTGTGACACCAGGTGAATCCAAATGGGTTTTAAAGTTGCATAAATCCATTTATGGATTAAATTAAGCATCCAGGTCATGGAACATTTGATTTGATGAAGCCATAAAGGAATTTGGTTTCATTAAGAACAAATGCGAGCCATGTGTTTATAAGCGGTTTAATGGGAATTCAATCATTATCCTAGTAGTATATGTTGACGACATATTGCTTATTGGAAATTATGTACCAGTATTACAGTCAGTTAAGGACTGGTTAAACAAGTGTTTATCCATAAAGGACTTGGGTGAAGTAGCTTACATTCTAGGGATCAAGATCATTCATGATAGACCCAAGAGGCTTTTTGGACTAAGTCAAGGTACATACATTGACCAAATACTAAATAGATTTAGTATGGAACAATCCAAGAGATTATTGGTTCCAGTGTCACATGGCCTACATCTTTATAAGAAAATGTGTCCTCAAACACAATAGGAGAAAGATAGAATGAGTAAGATCCCATACACTTTGGCTATAGGATCCATCATGTATGTCATGTTATGTACCAGTCTTGATGTTGCCTATGCACTGAGCATGGTAGGAAGATATCAAGAAGATCCAAGAGAACAACATTGGACTGCTGTTAAGACTATCCTTAAGTATCTGAGAAGAACTAAGGATATGTTCCCGGTGTATGGAGGAGACGAGGAGCTTGTCATCAAAGGGTATGCTGATGCTGGTTTTAGACATATTAGAATGATATAAAGTCGCAATTTGGATATCTTTTCTATCTTAATGGAGGATCTGTGAGCTATAAGTGTTCAAAGAAACTAGTTGTCGCTGATTCTACAGCAGAGTCCGAATATATAGCGGCTTCTGATGCAGCCAAGGAAGCTGTCTGGATTCAGAACTTTTTCCAGGAGCTTGATGTGGTGCCTAGAAGTAAAGATACTATCACATTGTATTGTGATAATACTATAGTATTGTCTCTTGAAAAAGAACCAAGGTCACATCAATGGACAAAGTACATACTCCATAAGTATCACCTCTTGAGGGATTTCTATCAAAGGGGTGAAGTTACAATGAGAAAAGTGTCCACAGAAGAGAATGTGGCATACCCCATGACTAAAGGCCTATCTCAGTATAATCATGAATATAATGTGATATCTAATAGGTTAAAGGTTGTTAGCATTTTTCTCTAGTACAAGTGGGAGTCTGTTGGAGTTGGTGGCCTAGAACCAACTAATTTGTACTTTATTCATTAATAAATACCTTATCACATCTTGATTGTTCTTCTGTGTGACAATGCATGTGATAATGTCCTAAGGATAACTATTTCACTAAAAGGTCATAGAAGATCCCTGCTATGATGAGAACCCATAAGTGCCATAACACTATTCTTGAATATATGTTCTATGTCCGGATGATGTTATTTGAGTGACACAAATAATACAGGCCATTAGGGGTGAGGTCTCATAAAACTTTGAGGCACCTTCTTATGGTGTGCGCCCTTGGTAATATCCAGGAGAATATTATGAGAACAAGACCCGCCATTATGAAATCCACATTTCATAGTGTCATTGGATGTTTCTATTTGCAGACATGTGTATTGGTCCTTAGACTTTAAGATTATTATTAATGGGTATTACAAATCGTGCACTTAGATGTATTGATGAAAACTGTGATAACACACTATTCACAGCAAGGTAGGATATGCTGGGTGCGTCACAAGTAATACTGTATTAATAGATAATGTGAGAAATGATTTGTCCATTCTGTACCATAACAGAAGTAGATATCTCAGGCCCTTTGATGGAATTGATATAGCCTAAATAAATCCATGGCCATGGTGAGGAATGGGCAAGTTCAATTCCAGAAAGTCAAGAAAGAATAATCGAGTACATGGGTTGATGGCACTAGTATGCAACCCAATTGATTCGAGATATAGAGACAAAGGGATTAAATTACACGGTAAACGTTCATAGGAGGTGACACGTCATTGTGGCGTTAACTTCTTTCTCTATGGGTACCTTGGCGTGTTGCTAGATGCTAACATTGGACTTTAGGCAGGCTCCACCTAATGCCACTAAGAAAGAGGCCTAGAGGGTCACACACTAATTATGTCTAAGTATCTCAGTTAAATATTAATTTAACAAGTTGAATAAATATTATTCCCGATTGTGGTTTAATAATTATTCAAGGATGTCTGATTGCATTTATATCAACACTAGTTATTTGAGAGAATATATTGTGGGTGAAATAATATATTTATTAGTGAGTAATGTAGTGATATTTATTTGAGAAATAAATATCCATTACTCAAGGTTTAATAAATGTGGTGGAGGAAATAAATAGAATGGAAAAACAAAAGTACACGCCGTATATATTAATATACATTATGTGTATTTTTTTGGGAATTTATGAGAAATAATAACATTTATTTAATTAAATAATATTAGGTATAATTCACTAGGTACATGTCAAGTGATAATAATAGTCAACTATTATTATTAGACATGAGGTCTTACTAAGAATTAAATGAAGTGAATAAATGATTTTGGGTAATTAATTCATTTTATTATTCTAAGTAATTAAAATCCCAATTATATAATTCTCATTACCCTAGCCATTTTTAAGGGTTGTGCAGAACAGATCTAGAGAAATCTCTCAAGCCAAGAGAGAATTATTTTCTTCCAAGAATGCTCTCAATCTATGAGAGAGAGATCCTCCACCACCGGATCAAGGTGATCGAAGACAGATATCGCAAGTGAAGTCTCTTACACACTATCACCCATAGATCCCTTTGGCGACGTCTAGAGATACATGGAGCATGTGTGGATCACCGCTATAGTAATCCTACACTTGTATTATACGACGCAACGATGGTTCACATCAGATCATGACTGGAAACATCAACGGAGAGAGAATTCCATCAAGGTAATTCTTGTCTTTTAATTAAATTAATTATAACCAACATATGATGATCCTCTCTATGGTTCCAGTACTCCCTTCCTTTTCTTTTTTTCTTCATTCTATTCCGAAGATTTGGCGTTTTATTATCGTAAAGGATCCCGGATTGATCGTAGTTAACAGAAAAATTAAAGTTGGGTACACCCTCCAACGCGCTTCCACTGCGCCCAGAACCTACATTTACAACTTACATACCTTTTTAGAATTGAATAGAGCCACAAACCTTTCTTGTTGTGTCATATACAAATCCTCTTGAAGGTACCCATTAAGGAAATCACTTCTGACATTCATTTTCCAAATCACATAGTCATGGAAAGATTTTATGGAAAACAAAATTTTGATGAATTGAAGCATGTAAATTGGAGAAAAGGTTTCATAATAGCCAATTCCTTGATGTTTTCTAAATCCTTTAGCCACTATCCATGCTTTATAGGTATTAACTTTACCTTCCATGTCTAGTTTTCTCTTTAATACCCATTTAAACCCAATAGGATTTATATTAATTCACAGATTGATCGGAACCCAAACTTGGTTATGATACATGAAACACATCTTAGAATTCATGAATTCTTTTCACCTTACAACTTCTTATATCTTTATTTCCTCTTTGTAGGAGATATGGTCATTATTGTCAACCAATAATGAGTCACCATCATCGATGAATAGAAAACTATACATATCTGGTTCACTTTCCTCTCTAGAACTCATACACAACACTTGTGTTTAAGGAACAAATTCCTCCATGGGGACCTATGGAATCAGTTCTTGTACCAACTATTGTGTATCTTGAGCATCAATTTTATCAAATTCAATCTTTCACTCACTATCCTCCTTAAGTATGTTCTCCATCTCCAAAAAAATAGGCTGTTATATGACAATATTTTTCTTGTCTGAAGGTTTGTATAAATAATATCCTCTTATTTTATTAGGAAATCCTATATAGATACACTTCATGATTTAAGGTGCTAGTTTGTTTCTTGATCTAGCCTTAACAAATGACTCACAACCCCATATATGAACATGTGAAAAAACTAGTTTCTTTCCACTCCATAACTTGAAGGGAATACCGTTTGTTGCTTTATTTGGTACTTGATTTAATAAGTATAATGTCAGGTATAATTCATATCCCCAAAAGTATAATGGGAGACTTGCGTGACTCATCATCAACCTTACCATGTCCAATAAGGTATGATTCCTCCTTTCACCAACACTATTCCACTATGGTGTATAAGGTGGAGTGAGTTGAGATAAAATCTCATACTCTCATAGAAATTTGATAAAGTATTGGTTAAGATATCCACCACCTTGATCTGAATGAAGTTCTTTATATTCTTACCAAGACGATTCTCAACCTCATTCTTAAACTCCTTGAACTTCTCAAAGTATTCAAACTTATACCTCATTAAGTAGATATAACCATACCTACTCATGTTGTTGGTAAAAGTAATAAAGTACGAGAATCCACCTCTAGAATCTACTTGAAAAGGTCCACACACATAATTGTGTGCCAAATCTATAAGTTTTGTAGCTCTTTCACCATGACCACAAAATGATGGTTTGATCATCTTTCCTTGTAAACAAGGATGACATATTGCAAGTGGATTTAGCTCAAAAGAGTCTAAATATCCATCTTGATAGAGCTTTGTCAAATGATTCTTGTTTATATAGCTAAGACGGTGATTCCACAACTGGGTGTCATATGAGTCATGTGTATTAGTTTCATTATCAATTTCCAATATCTGGTTCTCATAATTTAATACATAAATACTATTATTCAATTGTGGAATACCATAACAAATGCTATATTTATAAAATTGGTATCATTTGTTTCCAAAGTTGGAAATAAATCCATCTATATCTAATGAAGAGATAAAAATAATGTTCTTGGTAACACTAGGAACATAATAAATATTCTTTAAAATAAAAATTAATCATGTAGATAATGTGAGATGGTATTCTCCAATGGCTAGAGCAGCTAACCTCAATCTATTGGCAGCCTGTTGATCCACCTTATCTTTGGTAATCTTTTGAAATCTACTTGGTTCCTATATTTGGATAAAAATGTGAGAACCACAGGCAATATATAATACCAAACTTATAGATATAGAAATATTACACTCAATAATGAATACGCTTGTAGCCCCCCTTTGTTTGTTTGGTTGGGCACAATTCTTCTTCTAGTGACCCTGCTTTCCACAACCAAAACATACTACATCCAGTTTTTTTCCTTACCTCTGGATCTTCTTCTTCTTAGAAGGATGGTGCTCAAGAACCTTAGACTTGGGATCAGTCTTTAGACCCTTTCCCTTGTAATTCCTCTTCTTATTCATTATAAGGACAACGAGTTTGTCATACCCAGTGTCTTTATCAACTTGGTGAATAAGAGTAAGAAGTTTCAAAAGTTTCTTCTCACTATTACTCATATTATAATTCAAAATAAAACTTAAGAAGTGTTTAGGTAGTGAGGGTATGATGAGATATGTGTGTAGATCATCAGGGCTTAAAACCCAATATGTCTAGGTGATTAATGTAGATCCTAACTACATGTGCCCCAATTGGTGCTGACACTCTAATCTTGAACATGAATAGTGCATTAGAGATCTCATATCTCTCTGATCTTTCCTTCTCTTGATAGAGATCCTGAAGGTGAGAAACAATGCTATGCACATCCATGTCCTCATATTATGTTAGAATCTCATTGGACATGGAGGATAGAATGAAACATTGGAAATCCATAGTGTCATCTACATGCTTCAAGTAGAGAGATGCTTCTTCCTCATTAGCCTCTTTGGAAATGAACTCAAGAAGTGGGGTTTCTAGCGCACATAATTTCCTTTCATGGTTTAGTATAATGTGCAAGTTCCTATACCATTCCTGGAATTTTTCATCGGTGAGAAGGTTATCCTTATCTAGTATGAATCACACTGATATTGTCGATGTCATTCAATTTTCCATTTCTACAAATTAAGAGCAGATAATTAGTATATATTTTGATTACAAAAATAGATCAATAAATTTAAAATTAATTAAATTTTAATTAATATCCCAATATTTTTTGAAACCCAATATCCCTCACCATTAGTTTCATAATATATTGTCTCTTAGATATTCTAGTGAAAAGGATCCATATTCTCATTCTCATAACCCAAATTTGGTCCTGACAAGCTATTTGAAGGGTTTTAGGTAGGCTTAACTTTCCAACTACATTAACTTGTAGTTTCTTGATCCATTGAGTGGGATCTCTAATACTGAAATATAATTTTAATGATTTACTCAACCTTTGCCTCTTAGTTACACCAAGTCCTACTTGGTCAGTCAACCCTTGATGTGAACTGAGTTAAGTCAACCTAAAACTTTAATCTAAAAGTTATAAAATAATTAAAAGCATCACAACTTGGGTTAGTCAAACACTTTGAACTATGAGGTCGATTCTAAAATTAAGTAGTGGAAGTCTAAGTTGAGTTAATATCTTAGTTTTATGGATTTTTATCCTTATGCATAAATCCCATTTTTATCCTCTCACATGCCTTGTTAATATTAAGTGGATTTTACTTAAGTGATTAACCATGTTTTATAAAACATTTATGTATAATCTGGTTATATTTTATTCCATATTGCATGCTTGGTAATTCATTTATTAGGTGATCACGCATTATTCACAAACATAAATAATTAAACATGCAACTAACATAAATAAAACACAAGTGGCATGATCATGATATTCTCTATTGGTTAGTTTATCTAGCGGATGATAAACTAACACTCAACCCTAGGGTAAAACACACCTTGACTTGTAACTTAGTTCGTGTTTCAATATTACACCTTTGTTTCTATGTATTGCCTTGATTGGTTTCACCTTGGATCCTTGACTCGTATCACCTCCAATCACTTGGGAGCTACATCCTTACATAAGATTTACTCACACATAGGTGAGGGGATCCAATGGATTGGACAAGTAGGGGTTTTACACAAAATAAACCACGAGCACACAAATACTTACATAATAAGGAGGAGGTGATGACTCATAGGCTGTAAATTTTAATTTAAAAATAATAAATTAAAAGAAAGAAATCACATACAAGGGAAAGTATAATCTCATGATCATCCACATATCAAGCAGTGAGTATGCATTTACAATATGGTTATCAATTACTTCAATTTATTCTTTAATTAAGATAATGCGCTAAGAATTAATCCAATTAATTCAATTTATCATAATTCCATCCAATTATCCTCAAATCACCATCATCCATTAATTTTATTTAAAATTAATGGAATGCACAAGTGTACTTAGAGGCAACAATGTGTGTTTTTCCAAAATTCTAACATGAAAATTAATTCAATATATAATTATCAATTCTATGAAATTACATGTAATTTTTAAAATAAATGACACATAGAATACATGTGAATAGGTTTGATTATATATTTATTTTTTCTTCATGAAAAAGTGACACACTATCTATAGAAGACTAAACAACATGTATAAGAGTACACAATGTGTACATGTCTTCTACCCACATTTGTAGCACAAACCTTAGGACTAGGTATGTTACCTACCCACATACAGCCTTCTGGTACATGGTGTGCAGTCCAACATACATGGTGTCTAACTATAGAGATGCATGACATGTTTTTTCCTATGTCGTGTATTCAACACATGGAATGATGTGACACCCTATGTCGTGTATGAAATACATGACACACTGGGACACCCTGTGCTCTCAAACATGAGAAATAGGGACAACAAAATGTGTAAATTATGTACACAGTGTGTAGTTCCACATGTTGTGTGCTAGGTTGTCCTAATATACACATCGATCCACCTTTATTGGATCTTGGATATGATTACTTCAGATCCACTGACTTTATCATGAGATAGGGACACAAAAACCTCAGTACACAACGCGTAATTAGGGAGTACACTCCATGTACTCTTGTTTTGTATAGAAAAATCCTTTGGCACCTCCGGATGGTGTACTTCAGATGATTATTCATTTTTAATCATTAATCGATTACTGATTATGTTAGCAAGAATGAAGAAAGGAAGATACAAAGATGTTACAATATTAAAACAAATCGATTTTATTAAAAGAAAATGAAAACACATGAAATCAATAAATGAATAATAAATAATTATAAATTAAACATGTGACCGCTCTGACATCACTTGTAGGTTATGGGTGTGATAGAATCATCCTTTGAAGGCATGAAAAACTCATCTTTTAGTCATAAAATAACATGTAATCATTGATTTACATGATCAAAACATCATGTCCAATGAAAATAGTAGATTGCTTGACTGGATTAAAACTAAGAAACTAGAAGATAAGGATCTTCATATGTAATTCATAATTAATTTATAAGAATATATAGAATTACTTCAAATTATAATTCCAATTTTATTAAAGATCTAGTGAAATATATCTTCTCACACCGTTGTTGAACTGTAGGATCCGAATGTATAATACCTATAATGGTGATCCACACATGCACCACAATCTCTAAATGACGTCGTAGAATCGTTGGGTGTTAACATAACCGATCCTGATCAATTTCATTGTTCATGGTTGATCATAATAAAATTATTATTGATAGAGGAAGAACTCTTGATGATCTCTTGTTTTCTTGAGAGAGGAGGAGGGGAGATCACTCTAGATCTCTTGATCTCTCTCTAGGGATTGAGAGAGTCTCACTCTATCCTTTGTGCACACTAATTGTCAATTAGGAAAGTGATATAATTTTATATTTATTATATTTGGTTTAGGGTTGAAAAATAATGCATGAGCCCCTTACCAATTTAATTATTCTTAATTTACCCCATGTCCAATAACAACAACAACAACAACAACAACAACAATAATAATAATAATAATTCCTTAATATGCGCAATGCTTTAATAATATATAAATATCATTTATATCATTTCTGATATGACCATTAAGCTCAGTCTGCTTTACCTCATCAACATTTATCGATGATCTAATAATGACTATTTAATAAATAATTGTCATTGCATTATTCTATAATAAATATAATAAATATTATATTCTCCAAACCTGCAAACAATATTTATTATTATTATTTAATTCACTTATTATTTTGAATAAATTGTGATTAAATTATGGCGATCAACCAAACTCAAATAAATATTATTTATTCTAACTTGTTAAATTCAATACTAAAATTTCACCAATATTGTGAATACACTTAGTGTATGACCCTCTAGGCCTCTTTCCCGGTGGAATTAAGAATAACTGTCTAAAGTCTAGGGTTAGTGTCTAACAACATGCCAAGACACACATAAAGAAAGAAGTTAATGCTACAATGCCGTTCAACCTCCTATAAAATTTTACCATGTAATATAATCCCTTTATCTCTTTATCTCAAATCAATTAGGTTGCATGTCAGTGCCATCAACCTATATGATTGATGTATTTTTTTAATTTCTGGAAATGAACTCACCCATCGAACACCATTGACATATATTTATTTAGGTGGTTCCATTCCCATCAATGGGTCTGAGATATTAAATTTAATCAAGAGATAAAAGGGATAAATACTTTTTCACATTATCTATTAATGCGATATCCCTTGTGATGCACCCAACATATCCTACTTCACTGCAAACATATATCATTACAGTTTTCATCAATACATTAAAGTACACAAGTCATGATATCAATTAATGATAATCTTAAATTATAAGGATCAATAAACACATATGTAGATAGGAACATACAACGACACATGGAAATGTGGATTTAATATTAATGGGTATGTTCTCATAACCTTCTATATTAGAGATTACCAAGGGAGAACACCATGAGAAGGTGTCTCAATGTCTTATGAGCCTCCTACCCCTGATAGCCTATATTGTCTTTGTCTTGTAATACAACATCATCCAACCATATAATATATGTTTAATAATAATATCATGAAACTTTCAGGTTCTCATCATGGCAGAGAACTACTATGACCTTTCAGTGTGAAATATATTCTTAGGACATTATCACATAAAAATTTCATATAGAGGAACAATTGTGATGTAATAAGAAACTTCATTAATAATGAAAAAAATGTAATAAAGTACTAAAAAAGTTAGTTTTAGGTAACCAACTATAACAATTAAAACATCTGATGTTGCATTGAATCATATATTAACATGAAATCCATTGCACTAAAGCACACTATTTGTCTCAAAATTACACAACAATCATTCTTTAACTCATAATACTATATGAAGGAATATATCTTGGAAAACCCATCAAAGACTCATCATAATTCATAATTTTTAATAATAACATCAAAATATTTATCTAAATAAAATTACTATAGTTATATCTATGATCATGGGTACCATTGGAAGCTCTTCATGTAAAAAAATGTCACAATAGTTTTGTAAATAGACCATGTGTGTGGTCATGTCCAAAATATTCATTTAACTAAAACAATATCTTAGAAATTCCAAATGACTCAATGAAAGGTACCATTGTGTACTACTCATGAAAATGAGAATATACTACCGGAAAAAATGGTTATATGCATAGGTCATGCGCATGGATACTGCCCTTATGATTATGGATATAGGTTATATCCACTGTTAGGTTTCCCATGGAGTCTATTTCTATAGTAATAGACTTCAGGGCTATAGCCACGTGCAGACGCCCATGGCTACATGGTATAGATTTTTTTTGATACCTACTGGTTTTGAACCAGGATCTCCAACATGCAGATTAATTACCCCTAACACTTCATTAACACCACTATTACATATATATTTTCTTATATATATATAGGAATTTATAAATATTTTTTGTTATTATTTAATTAAGAAGATTTATGTTTCGGTGTGAGTGTTAGAGACCCTATAGCCATGAGTTCGCCTTCCCATGGTTATAGGTGACCTATATATTAAGAGGCGAAGTCTATTTCAGTTCATGAGAATTTAATCCATCAGAATTATATTCATTTGAATTTTGTGTAATGGATAATGGGTTTAACATGAGGCATAAGAAGTGATAATATATCTTCTCTAACAACGTTGGGTCCATCAGAAGTTTGCATATATCGATAATTATATGGGAAGCGTTGGGAGGTCTAAAAGTTTAGAAAAGATGATGGGTTACCGGGTCGGTAAATTATCTTAGGCGGTCATTTCATATGATCTGAGTTTTTGGGGGAGAAGGTGTAACTTGTTTGACCAGTTTTTCTTAGTATATAAGTTTATGGGTCCTTTAGTGAAAAGTGTGGTTTATTTGAGAATTTATTTGAAACCTGAGAATTTGGTAAGGATTAATTATTTTTGTAATTTGTTTGTATCACATTTAATCTTTTGGTTATAATAAAAGTAAGCGGTAGTGTGGTTCCCCCATGCATGCAATACGTTGTGCGAAGCACGTTAAACTTTATATTCTTTCTTTGATTTTTGTTTTCTTCTGTTACATGTTTTACCATTGAATGGATTTTTGGTACTTTGTTTGTTTGAAATGAGGTGTGTATGTGGAATAATTGATGCCATAATCAAGGTGTTGTGACTACCTACTCCTAGTATACTTAGTCGTGGGGAAGGCGAAGTTCTGGTGGTTTGTTTTTTTTACGCTATGATGATCTTTATAGGAACTTCATATGGAATATCAATAATAATTCCAATGGTTTTATCAGTAGCACAGGTGATCGATTTTTATGGGTCTCCCCCCAACAAGTGGTATCAAAGGGAGTGGTTCTAAGCTCATGGTTTTCACACTGATAATAGTTCAGCCATAACATCAAGTGAAGGAAAGATTTAGATCAATATATTCGATGGAATGAATTTTGGCTTCTAGAAAATGAAAAGATGAATGAGAGAGATTGGATATAAAGTTGATGGATCTTGTAAGAATGTATCTTATAAGGAATGTTTCTTTTAATATTAGAGAGAAGAACATTACAACATATGTCATAAAGGATTTGGTGGATATATATGAAAAGTCGACCACCCTTTGAAAATTATTCATGTTGTGATAGTTGTTCGGGTTAAGGTTGTCAGAAGGAAGACCAATGATAGATCATGTTAATGACTTCAACATAATTCATGGGTATCTCCAATAAATAAAGGTAACTTTTACTGATGATACATGTGAATCACTGCTATTGCCTTAACTTATAGAGAGTTAGGATACAATAGTTACTATAGTTAGAAACTCGACTAGAAAAATAGACTTGGTGTTTGATGATCTCAGGAATTTGATACTCAATGAGGAACTTCGATGAAAGGGAAGTTCAAGTGCCAATAGATAGTTCCCTCAATACCAATGGAAGAGAATGTTCAACTCAATGGAATAAAATATACCAAAATAATACATTGGTAGATAAGTTTTAAGAAAGGTAATAAGAGAAGAGCCAAGTCAAGTCGGTTGGTCATGGTCTAACCACCTGGAAATATGGTAAGAAAGGGCATATCAAGAAAGAATGAAAAAGTTTCAATGATAAAACTAGTAAGACATCAATGATTGGTAGTTCATATTCTGTTAATACAATGGAAGATAACATGATTTTATATGTCACGAACCAGCTTGGGTCGACCCTAAACCGGTCACCCGAGTCGGACCACGATAAGACCCAAAGGGCGTTCTCGATCCCCACAGTCTGGAAACTAGTCCTGAGCATCAAAATAAACTAGTTGAAAACAATTTGGCCCAAAACAAATACAAATAAATAATCATAAACTAAAAAAATAGATAAATAAAAGAAAATAAACTGAACAATCTGGCAGTGAAAAAAGGAATAAATGAAACAACAAGACATACCTCAAGTGACCCCGTGGGTCACCATAAAACATAAACTACACTTGCTCCAAGAGAGATCCAAAACTAGAGGAACCTGAAACTGAAAAGTAAAGTAGGTGTGAGCACCGAGATGCTCATTAGTAATTCCAATATACAATAACACCCTATGACCTTACCTTTTATAAGAAATCCAAAACATGCTAGTTTGAAAATAGGACAAAATAAAATAATGTCTTTCATTGTTTTCAAATTCATGTAAAAAGTTTTCATTTTCAAGTAAATCATTTCTCTCCCACTACATTTTCAAAATAGGTTCTAAGAATGCATTAACATTTCAAAATGAAATAAAACCAATTTAGATTAAAATATGGTTTTCACAAATAAGACATCAAGTATGAAATGACTGAAATAGAAATCATATCACAAGCACCATAGGAAATCTCTAAGCAGCTAGTGTTAGTTGGGGACCTAGGATCCTCTTACCTTAGTGAAACATAGCATAGTAACCACAACGATATACATTATCGTGCATGAGCCACTAGTAGGGAACAAACCCATAACCTAGTGGTCTCCAATCATCACAAATGTTTAGTTAGTGTTGTAGTGTCAATCCTGCTAGATGAAACCAGGATGAACCACTTACGTATCATCTAGAATACTAGTCCTAGTCTGCCCACTTGGATGCCCAAGTTTCCCATTGTTCTCCATTTCAAGTGGTAGTGAGTTTTTATCAAGAAAATATATATGTACTTATCATTTTCTTTAATTAAAAACACATCCAACCTCTCACCACTGATCTCTCTCCTTGAGTGCATCTACCCCTTTTCTGTCACATAATAATGCACAAGCCTCTTTACTAGGCACATATCACAAATCACACATTCCACACACACATCATTTTCTAAAATAAGGGGGCATGCCCCAAGAGAGGTTTTTCTTTTTCATAAAACACTATTAAGGGGAAAAATGGGCTTAATTACATATAAAGAACACTTTTTATAACTAACCATCCGAAAGGCCAAATGCCTTTAGAAATATTCATTACCAATTTAAAACCACTTAGGAAATCACTTTTCAAGAAAAGTCACTTAAGACCAATGACCATTAGAAATACATTTCAATTTCCAAAACAAAGGCATAATAATTTCTATCAATTGTAACCAAATTTCATATCATGTGTATATAACATAAATATAAAACATATTTTTAAAACAATCAAGTGATTATGGAATTCAAATTAAAGGCATAAGAATAGGGGACCTACCTTAGGGTGGAACCAAACTGAACTTTTAGCCCTCGGCTCTTTCTAACTAAAAGCTGTTGCTCCCCCACTAAGCATATGCACCTTAATATACATGTAAGGACACCTAAACCTTATGCACACATCCGTATGGCGATGAACATGTGCAAGGGGATCCTTACATATATGCTTATATGCATATACCAATCGCCACTCACCTACGTATTCATTTTCATATATATACATGGGAACAACTATCCCCATACATGTATATTCACTACCATGGATGACTATACATGTAACGGGGGAACCCACATATATATATGTATTTACCTATGCACACATAGGTGAGTTTCCTTAGACCCGGTGACTCGAAACCGCAAAGCAGAGTTCAACGTACTACACCACAAATACTACAAACCTTAAAAAAAATAAAGACCCAAATTTAGATGGTGTGAAACCAAAAAACAACATAAAATCCATACCTCAGATAGAGGTGGTGAACAAAAACATACTAAAACACCTTTCCTTTGGAAATGGTTGACATAATCCACAAGAATAGGTTTTCGGGGGACCATTCAAACAACCCTAAACCACAAGAAATCACAAAACCTGAATCAAACCCTAATATAGGGTTTCAATTAATTAATTAATAAATCATTCTATCATTTGATAAATCAAAGGCACCAAAAATCACAATAAGAATAGACCAATAACAAGAACATTTATTATAAAACAAGAATCAATCACATAAACAACATAATTGTCATCTGTAATAGGAGGGTTCAACAAGGGCAATCAATATCACATCACAAGTGCCAACCGGGCCTTCACCCATTTCATAACCATTTGAAAATCCATTTACAAAACAATCTGAAATTTAAAACACAATTTCATAGGAAGGTATAAGCATATCCAAGAATAAACACATAAATAAAGGGGAACTCCATTTCCACTTTATAAAACCAACACACCCTTTTAAACAAGAAAACCCATCAAACACCAATTTAAGCCCATTTTAAAAACCCAAGCCCTTAATCATATCAAGGTCACCCCCACACAAGGGATTTATTCTTGAAAAAATTAAAAGTATGTTCAAGTACCTTTCTTCCATCACACTTTCCATAAAACATCACTTGAAATATTTTTTAGAGGTTCAACAAAATTATTTATTTCATAAAGTATTTTCAATAGACCCTACGAAAAACCAAAAAAGGCACAACCCTTTTTCATTTCTATCAAACCACTTTTAAATAATCCAATTGGGAATTTTTACAAGAGATAAACCACTCACACATTCCAAACTACCATTTGGAAGAAAAGTGAAAACCCCATTTTGAAATCATTTGAGGTCACACCTTAATTTAAAACCAAATTCCCTTTAAAAGATCATTATCACCCAAATGGAACCAAATCGGGCCAAGACCCATTGCCTCACCTTTAAACCATTTAAATGACCCAGATAGATTTCATGGAAAGCCTATCATAATTAAGTATTCCAATTTAAATCATAAAATAATGATTCACAAATCAACCATTTATGCTAAGGCTAAGGAATACTCAAATGGGTTCCAATCAACACAAGGATATTAAATATATTTATACTTGAATGAAATAGGGAATTAAAATGTGCAAGAATATTAGAACTCCAAAGGAAACAAATTGAATACTGACGCCTACCTCAAAGAGGAGAAGATCCAGCCAGAACACTTCAGCAATTGAAACCCTTGACGAAGACTGCTCCGCACTTGCTCACACATGTATTCTTATATATATATATATATACCCTTAATCCATTATACATTTTCCCTATTCCACGAGGGAAAATGTGTAAGGAATGCATATACACACACACACATGTACCTATACATGTGAGCGCAACACCTCAAGAATCCATCAACATTATACAACAATTATAGGAACCCTAAATAACAAGAATCAATCAAAATGAGAACCCCTAAATACATTAGGGTTCATCCAAGAAATGTGCACCCTATGAGATCAAATAAAACATCAAAATAGGGGAAGGGGAAGGGAGACGAGGTTCACCAGAGGGATTTGAAGACCAAAACAGAAGAATATTCGGTCACTGGAGGAGGAGAGCGGCACGCCAGAGCTTCTCCCGGTCGGCTAGGTCATGCGAAATGGAGAGGGGGAGGCTAGGTTGCATGAGTAGGGGAGGGGGAAGGCTACCGCGCAAGGAGGGAGGGAGGCCGGTCGGAGGTTTGCTGCACCGGAGGAGAGCCGAGCAAGGTGTTGCGCACCAGAAGGGTCAAGCGGGTAGAGCACGATGGGGAAGGGGAATGAGGAGGGGGTGAGGCGTAAGAAGGGTAAGAACAAAATAAAAGAAAAAAAATATAATAATAAAACTAAAACCACCACTAATAATAATAATAATAATACTAATGATAAATTAATAATAATAATAATAAACTAAATAATAATAATATAATTATTATTAAATAATTTTCCATTTATTTTTATTTTATTTCATTATGATTTTAATTTAATAGTTTTTTTAAACATTAAGAAACCAAATGAATGAAATATAAATAAAAATAACTGCGACTGCAAGATGTCAGGTTGGGGTGTGATGATTCTTCCCACCACAAAAACTTTTTGCCCCCCAAAAGTCACCAAGCCAAATGAGGAATCAAACTCAAGTTCGAAACTGAACGAGGCCAAAGAAATCACAAACTTGGTGTGACTTTTAACTCCATCAGTCAAACCTGACCAACTCTAAGGAAAACTGTAAAGAGAAGAGCCATCGAGAAACAATGGGGGTTCTCTCTACCACAAGAACCGGACCAGCAGAACTAACATTGAGGCTCTCAGCACGGGCTAACTCTATAATTTCTAACTTGATCCATAGAGGAAACCACCAACACAAACCAAAACTCCCACAAAAACTAACTCTCAAAGAAGGCACGACAAGATCGATGATGGGTCTTCCCACCAGTTAAAAACCAACCAGCTTAGTCCAACTAGAATGGACCGATATGGGAAACCCAACACAAACCGACCCACAAACTCTCGGCAAAAACTAAACCCCCACTACATAGGGTTCCTGACAAAAGACCCCAAACCAAACGACGGACCGAACCCGTATTAATTATTTCCCAAGACACATGTATCTCCAAAATGATCACATCCTAAAACAAGAATGGGTCAACAAGGGAGCTATCCACACAAGAGAGACAATCATCTCAAGACTCACATCCACAAAGAGACAATCTTCAAAGCTCAAATTTGAAGAGGCAAAACTACTAAAATTACAATAAAACAATATCACCACACCTTCTTACAACCAAGGTGGGGTATTTAAAGAACAAAGACAACAACAATAAAAAGATACCTCTATGCCTCTTACCACAAAACAAAACCTTCAAAGACGAGAGAGTTGCAACAGAGAAATTTAAACCGTCCCTATTCTAGAACTAGAGACAAAAGTTAGACCAAGGTGCCCCACACCCAACGATTCCTGACTACGTGAAAATATTCACTCTGAAACCTGTGTCTAGAGGTCTAATCTCTTGAAGCATATGCTACCCCACAGTCAGGAGCTGACATCCTCCATTCAAGACTTCCTATGATGATGCCGCTAGAAGAACCTCTCCAAGTGTCCCAAATGGCCACACCGATAGCAAAACTTCATAGGATAATGACAAGGTGACTTAAAGTACACAAATCGTCCACACCAGAAGCAAACAAGAGAGTGGCCTAACTAATATAAGATGTAATTCACAAGAATACTTGTCTGAGATAGGTTCCGTCAGTTTGCTCTCCTCACTAGATGGGGAACCTTCTCGAACACCAAAAATAATCGGTCCTTGAACCCTGGATGAAGACCCCACACAAGAAAAACTTTAACTGATTCCACGATGCTACCTCTGCAGAAAATGGAATCAACCCCTTGAAATTCCTGACGTAAGACTTTACTATTCGTTGGCCATACTAGAAACTCACGAGCTCTACCACTTTCCTCACCTTCACTTCCTTAGGTATAAACCATCGGACAAGAGTGGTCTTAAACACCTTCCCAGACATCCCATCATGCACGATGCTTGGATTATCTCCTCCAACAATCCAAAGTTGAACCCTTAAATGAACTCGAACAATCATGAGATCTCATAGCTTTGGGAGTTCCCAATAACCTAAAAACACCAAAAATTTCACTAAGCCAGTCCACTACCTTCAATAGATCACGATCGCCACGGAAGATAGACAAAAACTGAAAATAATTCAATTCCACCACTACGCTAAGAGTCTGGGTAGAACCAACAACTAGAAGAGACTCACTAGAACCCTCTAGGACTATTATGGGAGGCATACTCAAAAACAAGAGGTACAAAGCTGAATAAAAACTCATCATAAATTAAAATTCCATACTTCAATCACAAACTAAAGATCAAACTCAAACCACCATTCCGACTACAATTCAGTATGTCAAAACCAAGAACTTGTGAAAAAGGATACCAAACATGAAAAGAGAACACTAAACAATTTCTCACTCACTTTTCAAAATATTTAAATTACCTTTTTGAAAACCATTTTTCAACAAACAAAACAACTTAAATATCCACCATTGGTATACCATGAAGTCTCACATATACATATACCCTTATGATAGCTCATGAACCCCTCCACACATACCACTAATTATCCCTGTTCCACATGTGTACCTCTATATATGTGATCCCTCATAGGAATACCAAGGGTTAATTAAAAACATAACTCATTTTCAAAACAAATCATTCAATGTAAAGCACAAATTCTCAATTTTTTTTTGAAAATGTCACTTATCATTAAAGAAATACATTTCCAAATTCCCAAAAAAATTTTAATTCACATTCCAAAAAGTGTTACCAAGATCCCAAAATAACTTCCAACACACCTCCCATTTTTCCCTTTAAAACCACACATTCCATTAAAAGAAAACAATTTCAATTTCAAAACAACTTTTACACTCCAAAACCACATTTAATTTTAAATATTCCCTTTCTATTAACCATTTTCATTTTTGAAATCCACTCAAGTTATTCAAAAATAATCCCAAACATAACTCACATAAAAACTCAAAAAATAAGGGACTAGTGGCTATGCCAACCCTATAACATGGCTTAGAAGACCATGCTCCGAGCGAGTATCCACCACGGGAATTATCTTGAACCCTGCACTCAGGATGTACATGGGTCGCTACTCCATAAAATATCATCACGTGACACTAGATCACTTCCTTTTTCATCCTTTATCCACATAGACCAAGCAAAAGAAAAATTCAAATCCCAAAATACCATTGGAAACTTGAGGAACGGGACAAAAAAGGGTTCATGATGTCCTTCCCACACCTACCACTCGAGTCCCGGCACACCTAATCACCAAGCTACCTAACACCCAAAATAATTAGAACCTGACTCTGATACCATTTTTTTTCATGAAGCAGCCCAAGTCGACCCTGAACTGGTCACCCGAGTCAGACCGTGACAAGGCCTGAAGGGTATTCCCGATACCCATGAGCTGATAACTAGTGTTGGGAATCAAAATAAACAAGTTGGGAATGATTTTTTACCATAAAAAAGATAAATAAATAATCGTAAACTGAACAAATATATAAATAAATAAAATAAACCGAACAAACTGACAGCGGAAAAAGGAATAAATGAAGTAACAAGAGATACTTCAAGTGACCCCATGGGTCACCATGGAACATAAATTACTCTCACTCCAAGAGCGATACAAAACTAGAGGAACCTAAAACTGAAAAGTAAAGTAGGCGTGAGCACCGAGATGCTTAGTCGGAATGCCAAGATACAACAACGCCCTATGACCTTGAATTTTATAAGAAATCCAAAACATGCTAGTTTGAAAATAAGACAAAATAAAATAATGTCTTTCATTCTTTTCAAATTCAATTAAATAAATTCTCTCATAATAAAATTTTAAAATAGTTTTCAAGCATGAATTAACATTTCAAAATGAAAGGAAAAAAAATTAGATTAAAATATGGTTTTCACAAATAAGACATCAAGTATGAAATGACTGAAATGGAAATCACATCACAATCACCATGGGAAATCCCTAAGCATCTAGTGTTAGTTGGGGACCTAGGATCCTCATACCTTAGTGAAATGTGGCATAGGAACCACAACGATCTAAATTCTCATACACGATCCACTAGTAGGGAACGAACCCATAACCTAGTGGTCTCCAATCATCGCAAATGTTTAGTTAGTGTTGTAGAGTCAATCCTACTAGAATAAACTGGGATGAACCACTTACATATCATACAGCGTACCTAGATACCCATGTTTCCCATTTTGCTCCATTTCAAGTGGTGGTGAGTTTTTATCAGGAAAAAATATATGTACTTATCATTTTCTTTAATTAAAAACACATCGAACCTCTCACCACCGATATCCCTCCTTGATCACATCCCCCTTTTTCCGTCACACAATAATGCACAAGCCTCTTTACTGGGAACATATCACAAATCCCACATTCAACATACACATCATTTTC
Organism: Viscum album; assembly: GCA_963277665.1. Lineage (NCBI taxonomy): Eukaryota > Viridiplantae > Streptophyta > Magnoliopsida > Santalales > Viscaceae > Viscum > Viscum album. The sequence continues at coordinate 1,944,055 of OY728125.1, forward strand.
TAAAAAAAGGGGGTATGCCTTAAGAGAGGTTTTTACTTTTCATAAACCATTCTTAAGGTGCCAAACGAGCATAATTGCATATAAGGAACACTTTTTATAACTAACCAGATGAAAGGCCAAATGCCTTTAGAAATATTCATTACCAATTTAAAACCACTTAGGAAATCACTTTTCAAGAAAAGTCACTTAAGACCAATGGGCATTAGAAATACATTTCAATTTCCAAAACAAAGGAATAATAATTTTTAGCAACCCCAACCAGATTTCATAGCATGTGTATATAGCATAAATATAAAACATATTTTTAAAATAAGAAAGCAATTATGGAATTCAAATTAAAGGCATAGGCATAGGGGACCTACCTCAGGGTGGAACCAAACCTAACTTTCATCCCTTGGCACTTTCTAACTAAAATCCACTACCCCCCCAATAAGAATATGCACCTTCACATACATTTAAGGAAACCTATCTCCCGTGAACACATCCACATGGCCATGACCATGAACATGTGAAAGGCGATCCTTATATATATGCTTATATGCATATACCAGTCGCTACTCACCTACGTATGCATTTTCATATATATAAATGGGCACACCTATCCCCATACATTTATATTAACTACCATGGATGACTATACATGTAACGGGAGAACCCAAATATATATATGTACTTACCTATGCACAGGCAGGCGAGTCACCTTAGACCCGACGACTCAAAACCAAAAAGAAGAGTTCAACGCACTACAACACAAATACTAAAAACCTTAAAACAAATAAAGACCCAAATTTAGATGGTGCAAAACCAAACAATAGCATAAAATCCATACCTCAGATGGCAGTGGTAAACTGAAACATCCCGAACCACCTAGCCTTCAGTGACGGTTGATGGAATCCATAAGAATAGGCCTCGGGGGACCATTCACACAACCCTAAAAAAAATCACAAAACCCAAATCAAACCGAAAATAGGGTTTCAATTAATTAATTAATAAACCACTCTATCATTTGATAAATAAAAGGCACCCAAAATCACATTACGAAGAGACCAATAACATGACCATTTATTATAACACAAGAATCAATCACATAAACAACATAACCATCATCTGCAACAGGAGGGTTCAATAAGGGCAATCAATATCACATCACAAGTGCCAATCGGGCCTTCAGCCATTTCATAAACATTTGAAAATCCATTTCCAAAACAATTTAAAAATTTAAAACACAATTCCAGAGGAAGGCATAAGCATATCCAAGCATAACCACATAAATCAAGGGAGACTCTATTTCCACTTTATAAAACCAATACACCCTTTTTAAACAAGGAAAGCCATAAAACACCAATGGAAGACCATTTTAAAAACCCAAGACCTTAATCATATCAAGGTCACCCACACACAAGGGATTTATTCTTGAAAAAAGTCCAATGTATGGTCAAATACCTTTCTTCCATCACACTTTCCATAAAACATCACTTGAAACATTTTTTAGAGATTCAACAAAATTATTCATTTCATAAAGTATTTTCAAGCGACCCTATGAAAAACCAAAAAAGGAATAACCCTTTTTAATTTCTATAAACCCCATTTTAAATAAGATAATAGGGCATTTTTACAAAATATAAACCACTCACACATTTCAAACCACCATTTAGAAGAAAATTGAAAACCCCATTTTGAAATTATTTAAGGTCGCACCTCAATTTAAAACCAAATTCCCTTTAAAAGATAATTACAAAAAAATGAAACCAAGCTAGGAAAAGACCCATTGCCCCACCTTTAAACCATTAAAACGACCCAGATACATTTCATGGAAATCCTAGCACAATTAAGTATTCCAATTTAAATCATAAAACAAGGATTCACAAATCAACCATTTATGCCAAGGCCAAGGAATACTCAAATGGGTTACAATCAATACAAGGCTATTAAACATATTTATACTTGCATGAAATATGGAATTAAAAGGTGAAAGCATGTTATAACTCCAAAGGAAACAAATTGCATAGTGACACCTACCTCAAAGAGGAGAAGATCTAGGCGGAATACTTCAGCACTTGAAACCCTTGACGGAGATTGCTCCACATTTGCGCACACATGTATTCTTATATATATATATATATACCCTTAATACATTATACATTTCCCCATTCCATGAGGAAAAATGTGCAAGGAATGCAGACACACACACACACACGTACCTATACATGTGAGCACAACACCTCAAGAAGACATCAACATTATATAACAATTATAGGAACCCTAAATAACAAGAATCAATAAAAATGAGAACCCCTAAACACATTAGGGTTCGAACAAGAAATGTGCACCCCATGAAATAAAATAAAACATCAAAATAGGGGAAGGGTAAGGGAGAAGAGGTTCATCGAAGGGATTCACACACCAAAACGGGAGGAGATTCGGTCGTTGGAGGGGGAGAGTGGTGTGACAGAACATCTCTCGGTCGACCGAGTCATGTGAATAGGAGAGGGGGTAGGACGGGTTGCACAAGTAGGGGAGGAGGAAGGACGCCACACAAGGAGGGAGAGAGGCCAGTTGGAGGGTCACCGCACCAGAGGAGAGCTACGCAAGGCGCAACACACTTGATGGGTCGAGCGAGTAGAGCATGATGGGGAATGGAAAGGAGGAGGGGGTGAGGCACAAGAAGGGTAAAAACAAAAGAAAAGAAAAAATGATAATAATAAAACTAGAACCACTAATAATAATAATAATAATAATCACTTAATAATAATAATAAACTAAATAATAATATTATCATTATTATTATTGTTAAATCATTTTCCATTTATTTTATTTTATTTCATTATGATTTAAATTTAATATCTTTTTTAAAACTTTAAGAAACCAGAAAGACTCAAATATAAATATAAATAACTGCGACCACAAGATGTCGGGTAGGGTTGTTACATGTTAAGCATTTCTATTCTGGTAGAAGTGTGGGTGATTGACTTTGGGGCCACCTATCATTAAACTAGTGATCACATATTCATAAGTAATTATGTATCATTAAAGTTAGGTAAAGTCCATCTTGTGGATAGTGAAGCCCTGAAAGTTATTGGAAAAGGATAGGTCAATATCTGGATGAAGAATGGAGGTTTTTTGATGCTATCAGAAGTTTACCACATTCCTGGTCTATGAAATAATATTATTTCTATCAGACAATTGGATGATGATGGTTTTGGTGCTACCTTTAAAAATGGGGTCTGGAAAGTGACTCAGGGATCCATGGTGATTGCAAAAGGAGTAAAGGATGAGACCCTTGACTGAAAATTTAGATAAAATTGAAACGGTTAGAAGTTCAACTTCTGATGATCCAGATTTATGGAACTATTAGTTTGGTAACCTTCGTGAGAATAAAATGAAGGTTATAAAGGCTAAGGTCATATTGAAGCTTGATCACATGGAAAAAGAAAAGTATGAAGGTTGTGTGCTAGGAAAATAGAAAAAAGTCTCTTTTAACTTAGATGGTCGTAAGCCTATGGACCATAAGTTGGAGCTTGTACACTTAAACGTTTATGGACCCACCCCCATTCAATCCTACAATGGTTGTATTTAAATTATTACTTTAATTGAATATTCTATAATAAAAGTATTTATTTAATTCTTTAATCATAATTTTAATGTATTTTAGTTGTTTATTTAGTGGAAAGAATTGGCAAAAAGGGAGTGTGTATAGAAGTTGAAGTGTCTTAAAATGAACAATGGAGATGAGTACACCAAACAAAACTTTTGGAATTTATACAATAAGGAAGGAATAAGGAATGATAATACCACTCACAAAACTCTACAAAAAAATGGAGAGGATAAAAGAATGAACATGACTCTAATGAAAAAAACTAGAAGTATGAGGTTGTACTTGGGAATGCCTAAGGTAAATTAGGTAGAATCACTCAACACAACATTTTATCTTATCAATATAAGTACGACATTGGTAGTTGGGAAAGAAATTTCAGAGGAGATATGGTCTATAAAATGATCAAAAGTTCATCATCTCAAATTATTTGGTAGTTTAGAGTATATACATGTAAATTCTAAGGACCATAATCAAATTGAATGAAAATCTAAAATACGTTTTTTCCCTTGGCTATGGAGATGAAAATTTTAAAATATCTCTTGTAATATGGTGAAATAAAACAAACCATTAGAAGGATAGATGTTGTATTTTATGATAATATTACATGGAATGAACAAAAATTGGTTAATCAAGAAGTTAAAGGAGAATCAACTATTAAAATCTAGGCTGATCAGAGTACTAGTAGCTCACAAAACCTAGAGAAATCATATACTGGTGCTAAAGGAACCAAAATTATAGATGTAAGACTATAATACATACTAGAAAGTTTAGGGGTAGTTGAATCTCGAGTGGGAGCACTAAATTTATATGATCTAGAAGTATGATTATCAGAAGTTCGGGTACTAGTAGAAAGAGCAGAGCCAATAAGTTTAGTTCAGTCAATTTAGTTAAGAAGATTAACTAGAATCAGGAGACCAATTCAAAGTTATATACTCCTAATGGATATAGGAGAACCTAAAAATATGGAGAAAGTATCTTTAATTAGTGTATCTAAGAAGTGGGATTTATCCATGAATGAAGAGATGGTTTCATTGAAGTTTAATATAACTTAGGAGATGGATAAACTTATAGAGGGTAAAAAGACACTTATGGATAAGTGGATTTACTAAATTAAGGAAGAAGTTTATGTAAAGAAAAAGGTAAAAAGTATGGCTAGAAGTGAAGGGTTTTCAACAAAAGGAAGGAGTATATTTCTTGGAAATATTCTCATTATTAGTTAAACATTCTACCATCCAAATAGTACTAAGTATGGTGACATCAAAAGATTTGTATCCAAAGTAGATGGATATCAAGAATACTTTTCTTCATGGTGATTTGGTCAAGTATATACACATGTAATAACTGACAAGTGTAATGAAAGTTGAGAACTATAATTTGGTTTGTAGATTGAATAAGAGCTTGTATGGTTTGAAGTAATCCCCTCGATAATGGAATAGAAAATTCAATTCATTCATGTTTAAGAAAGGGTTCAATGGGTGAAATGAAGATCCTTGTTATTATTGGAAGAAATGTGAAGACAAAAAATTTATCATATTAATTTTATATATTTATTACATAATGATAACTAGACTAAATGCTTGAAAAATCCAAAATCTTAAGTGTGATTTATCCAAATGATTCAAGATGAAAGATCTTGTACAATCAGGGAATATTTTAGGGATAAAGATCGAGAAAGATAGGAAATTCAAGACTTTGGTTCTATCTCAAAAGGATTATATCTGAAAGATCATGAAAAGGTTTGGTATGGTTGTAAGTAAGACAATCTCAACCCCGATTGCCGATCACTTCAAGTTGTCCAACTCAAAGGTGCTGATAATGAAAGTCGAGAACAAGTACATGGAGAAAGTACCATATGCATCAGCGGTAATAAGTTTGATGTATGAAATGGTTTTCACTCAACCAGCCATTTCCCGTACAGTGGTAGTTGTGAGTTGGTACATGGAGAATCCATGGAAAATAAATTGAGAGTCTGTAAATTGGATTCTATAGTATTTGAAAGAATTAGAAGCTCATTCCCAATGATATGGAATAGATGAACCATTACTAGGATTCATTGACTCTGACATTGGGGGTGACATGGATATAAGAAAAATTAAAACTGCTTTTGTGTTTACTTTTAGAGGAATTACTATAATATGGTCATCAAAGTTTCAAAAACTTGTTACTCTAAGTTCAACAAAAGATGAGTACGTAGTTGCAATGGAAGCTGGGAAGGAAATGGCATGGATGAATCATTTACTAAAGGATCTAAGAAGGGTTCAATCAGAAATAGTAATTTACTATGATAATGAAATTTTATTCACTTGGATAAAAATATGATGTTCCATGCTCGAATGAAGCATATCAACCTAAAGTATCATTTCATTAGAATGTTTTTGGAGGAAAATAATATGAAGCTATAAAATATAGTAGAAATCCAAAATCCGATAGATTTATTCACTAAGGTGCTAGTTTAAGAAATTCTAATGCAACATTGAGACTTTGTAGGACTTGGGTGAATGAAAGAAGTAAAGTAATGGAGAATTTTGATGAATTATAAGTGTTATAGAGTTTCCAAGATCTCATAAAAACTTAAAGTGGGAGATTATTGGGAGGAGAAGTTTGTTTCATTTCACTGGAATTTCATCCATCAGAATTATGTTTACCTGAATTTTGTGTGACAAATGACGGGTTGAACATGAGTAATAGGTAGCTTCAGTAGATCTTCCCAAATGGAAGTAGGTCCATCGAAAGTTCACATCTACTAGTAGTTCTACAATGAAGAGATGAGAGGTCTGGAAGTTCAGCAAAGCTGATGGGTCATCGAGTTGGTAACCTAGCTCAGGAAATCATGTCTTATGATTTGGGTTTTCAAGGGAGCTGATTTAACTTATTTGATTGGTTATTCTTATTATATAAGTGCATGGTACCTTTAGTGAAAAGGGTGGTTCAATTGAAAATTTATTGTAAAACTGAAAAGTTTGTGATAATTATTGTAAAAACCTATAATTTTATCAATGAAATTTCTCTTTAGATATAAACATGTCATATTTAGTAAAGTAGTATTATATAAGAGACATGAACCACATGATATGACCAATAAAATTTTATTATATTAATCTAAAAATTAAATTTAAATAATAAAAAATGGCCATAATAATTGAAAGTATTAAAATGAGACAAAAAATTGAAAATAATATAACTATAATATGAAAATTTTGATCAGCTTGACCCCCCAGACTAATCAAACTCATGAACAACACTATAGAAATGAAATAGAACATTAGTAATTCAATATTCATTTTGAAAATAAAAATATACATAACATTGAGAAAAAATAAAATTGAATGAAGAATGAATTGGATATGAGGTATTTATAGAAATTATGGAACCCATATAACCGTTACAAATCCGAACGTTGGAATTGTAATTTTACCGCTGGAATAGTAATCTAACCATTATGAATAGTAACATGATAATTTTAAAAGTATCCTCACTTATGGAAGTGTAAAATAATATTTAGATATATTTTAAAATAAAAATATGACATTTATATCACGATGCAAGTAATTTTTTTTAAAAACAATAAAATAAGTGTTTGTATTTTTTCAAAACATATATGTTTTATTTACATTTTTATAATAAATATAAAGTTTTTAAATAAAATTTATTTTAATAAAATGTTTTTATAAAATAATATTAATTTATATTATAATAATAATTTAATTTTATGAGACTATAAATATTTCTTCCAGAGGTCAGAAAAATGATCATAATAAAATAAGGTATTTTTTTTCAAATAAATAAAGAATTTATTTAAAAATTATTTTTCTCATATTTAGAAAAATATTTTCATAATTTTTTTTTTTGGAATTTTAAAATCAAAAAATGTTTAGGGTGAATTTTTGGCATTTTTCTAAAATAGTTGAATTTTTTTTGAATAGTGAAATACGACAAAATATGATATTTAACATTATAAGTTAAATACATGATTAATTACATAAGTGATGATTTAAGAAACCATTTTTTCAAACTCATAGTCACTATTTAATATATATGGTCATAAGATTCATCACTATTGGCAGTCTTGATTCAAAATAATAAACTAATGAATATAATATAAAAAACCCCTCTCATCCCCTTATAAATACCACCCCTCACAACCCCTTCTCCTCTGACATTATAACTTCCTTACCTTAACAAAGCTCTTCAAAAATCCCTCCCCATCTCCCCATGTCCCTAGAAGCCTTTTTATTATCAAAAGACCAATCCAAGGCACCTTAAGGGGAATCCTAGGAGGAGACATCTAAAGGAGAAGGTAATACCCTCAACTAAGCCCTTTAATTTTTATTCCTCCTCATCCTCCAAAAAAATTCCACCCAACATGAAATAATTAATCCCATGTCATATATACACTATAATTTTATTGTGTTAATGTAATATCTATCATCCATCATTTTCTCATCTCTTCTCATTCTAAAAACAAAAACATTGTTCACAATATGGATGGTTCACCACCTCCACAAACAACTTACTTCATTTTTCTCCAATACCTTAAAGGATGGTAATAAAAATAATATTATGGTTAAATATGATTATAATTATTATATTATAACTTATTTAATATTCTATAATTTATTAATAATTACTGAATTAAATATAATGGATCTAGTTTGTGATGGTCAGTAAAACTGCCTAAATAAACTAACTGTATAACATCAACATCTATACTAAATAAATCATCCCTATGTTGGAACAAAAATAGATATTTAGGACCATTTAAATATTTAAGGACATGAATATTATTTCATTTCACTTCCTGATTTGTAGTCCTAATTAACAAGAACTTTAATAATTATCCACAAATTAATATGATCTTGGAACCATGAAATGAATTACCTTAGGAGAGTAGAATTATCACATACATGATTTATTTCTGAGGCATTTTCTTGTTTATTTTTTTCTTATCTTTTTTGAGTGGATTTATCTGAAGTATTTGGTGAAAAAATGGAGTTTTTGGACCCAAAAACAGGCAGCACACAGTTAGTAGAAACCATGCACCATTCCAGAAGAGACTGTGTGCACTAGACAATGGCGCTATCTAGGTCGTATGGGTATACGACTAACTGTGTGCCCAAACCAATAGTTCTATCTGGGGCACATAGTTTACCACACGGGCATGAAAATTCCCCCAAAAAACCATGTGACCTATCCAGGTCATTAAAAATGATGATTTTACCTTTTTACCCTTCCTTGATTTAACCCTTATTCCACCCATTTCTTCCCCCACTCGGGATTTCTTACCCTAGGCACCTCTCCCTCTCTTCCTTTCTCCATTATACATCTAAATTTGGGGTGGTTTTTGGTGTGGGATCTTCAAGAATCATCAAGTAAGTCCCTCCATCCTTGATTTCTTCCTTCTTCTTAGGTTCTTCTTTCCTATTCCATGGGTTCTTCCCTCTCCAATGGGCTGGTTTCCCAAAAATGGGTTGAACCATGGTTCCATGGGTTTAATATTGGTGTTTATGATTTGATATTTCCTTTATAGAGTATTCTTGTGGTGTGATTGTGGTTTTCCACCGAATTCCAGAAGTTTTCAAGCTTGAGGTAGTTTATTCCATGATTTTACATTATTGGATGGTTTTAGTATGCTTGGTGTGATCCTTTATTGTCTTCTATGGATTGTGTGAGTGGTGTGAAATGTGCGTTCAAAAGGTTTTGAGATTTGTATGGGTTGAAATATGATTTTCCTAATGAAATTGATTAGGTTTCTTGTGTGATCTCTTTGTTGTGCTTCTAAATGGGTTTTATAAATTATGTAAATGGTGTGAGATATGTTTTTAAATGTCCTTGGTGTGTGTATGGATCTAAAATAGGTTTTTCTTATGAAAAATGGTAGTTTCTCATGCGTATTCATATTTCTTAGTGCATGTATGTGAAAGTGGTGATCTATGTGACATGTGAAAATGAAAATTGAGCATAAAGGGAATCCTAGGTATCTAGGTGGGAGGACTAGGAATAGTACACTATTTGAATAGGTGGGGTCGAGGCCTAGTTCCCTCTAGTAGGATTAACACTACAACACTAACTAAACTATGATGATGATTGGAGACCAATAGACCTTGGGACACGTTCCCCTCTAGTGGCTCATGCACAAGGATTTTGTGGGTTATGGTTGTTATACCATGTTTAACCGAGATATGAGGTTCCTAGGGTCCCACTAGTGCTAGAGCCTTTAGGTATTACCCATAGTGTTCCTATGATGTTGTTCTTATCGTCAAAATATGGAAGATTTTACTTTCATTTTAATTTCAATACATGCTTCTCTTGAAAATGTTTTCCTTAAAATGTTTTACTAAAAATGTTTCCAATTAATTTATTAAAATTTGCATGTTAATTTGTCTTATAATGTTATGGCATGGAATGTCTTTGGTGGAATCCTACTGGGAATTATATTACACCCCACATACACCATTAGGTGTATGTAGATCATGTTATATTTGACATAGGTAAATGTAATATGTTCTGTGGTGGTGATGGTGGATCTGGTTGCTAGTGTTACCCTTCTTGTAGGTGTTGGTGAAGGTGTATTGAGGAGATTTCCCTCTTTTTTCATGTATTTTTAATCATTTAGTCGGTTCCCCTCCCCATTTTTTTTTGATTTTTTTCTTAAAGTTGTAAAATTATTAACTTGTAATAGACGCTTTCTCTTGGTTATGGTTATCAATAATGTGATGTTGTCTTATTTTGTTGGATGTTTTTGGTTGTTTCTCTTGGGTAAAATTATTCCCAAATGAAATGTTTTTTACCCATTCACTAGTTTCCATCCCATAGGGATCGAGAATGCCCTTCAGGCCATTCCATGGGATGGGTTAGGTGTCAGGTTGGATGGCATCCTAAGCCGATTTGTGATAAAATGGTATCAGATCTAGGCTTAGTCCCTTTCTTTTGAGTCATGTTATTTGGGAGAGTTTGGATAGAGAGGATCTAGGATTTTCGGAGCTTGAGGTTCTAGTTGTGAGTGGGGGTCTAGCCAACACACCTTGTAATAGACCTTGAGTGGCCATGGGATGTTGAGGATTTGTTTGAATTCTCTTCCATGTGAGACTTATAGGTTGTAAACTGTGCATGGACACTAGTGAAGATGAAGTGGCCGAACTTATGATTGTGCTTGTTTTGGATTTGGTATGGGTTTATAAATATGTTTAAAATTTGAAGTTGCTTAAAATTTTTAGAATGGTGTGTTGATGATTTTTCTCGTGTTTGTTGATTGGTATATAAAGATGCCTCCCTAGAGAATTCCTATTCAACTACGGGAAGAGGCTGAATAGAGTTATACCTCACCGATTTATCAGAGACTTATGTAAGTAGTGGTTTGGGATATCCAAGCCTTAGGTTAGGGAGTGAGCCCTAGTCCTGCTTAGGTCATGGAAGCCAAACCAGGTCCAGGAAAGGACAAGGATCATGAGTTCCTTAAGAACAAGCCTATTAACTTTTGGGGTACCATGGATCCCCAAGAGGCATAAGAGTGGATTGAGAAAATAGAGAGGATATTTGAGTTTCTTAACACTCCTAAGGTAGTTAGGGTAAAATGTGATTCATTCTTGTTAGAAGGTACCAGTCGGAGGTGTTGGGACTCAATGGTTCAGGATAGAAAGCATGAATAGATGAGTTGGAAGGAATTCAAGGTCATGTTCAATGAATAGTATTTTTGTGAGACCTTGGCCTTTTCTAAGACCTAGGAGTTTTAGGATCTCCACTGGGTGGATTAGGATGTGATGTAGTATTCCAACCACTTTGCAGAGTTGGTTTAGTTCACACCATAGGTAGTTTCTAATGAGTAGATAAAGGCTCAATGGTTTAAAATGGGGTTGCAAATGTAAATTCAATCCCAGGTCTTCCTATTCAAGATAAAGACCTATGCTGTGGTGGTTAAATATGATTTAAAGGTAGAGATTGACCAATATGGAAAGTTTGGTTTTTTTCTAGGGTAGTTTTGAGAGTGGTCCAGAGTAATGTTTGTTCACCCGAGAAGAAGAGGAAATAAGATGAGTAAGAAAAGAGGGGTGGTGGTAACTCATACCATCCTTCTCGACCTCCTTCTTCTGTGGCTTAAGGCACTAGATCATTTTTATGCCATCAATATAGGATGGAGGGTCATATGCAGTCAATGTGTTCAGCTCCACCCAGACATTGCCATCAACATGGAACTATGGGGCACTTATATTAGTTTTGAAAGGTGGAATGTCCATACCAAGGTGGTGCAGGATCTATAGTATCTAGAGGGATGCCAACCCAATCAAAACCATTAAAGGTAGTGAGATCTTGATTTGGTGGTCGTGGAGATAGGGATGGATCTTCTTTAGGACAGAGACAACCTAAGGTGGAGCCACAGGTCAGTGGTTTTCCTTAGGCTTAGGTAGAGACAAGGCATATTCATTATCTGGACCAAGTACCAATAGAATCAGATGCAAGACCTATGATAGTTTGAGGTGTGATTCTTATTTCATCATATATGGTTTCTATTCTATTTGATATGGGTGCCTCTATTTCTTTTATATCTACTTGTCTTGTGGATGTGTTGAAATTTCCAATTGAGCTTATTTCATATGTGATATAGTTGGTGATGTCACTTGGTAAGAATAAAGAGCAGGGTTTCAGGTGTCTGCCTTATGCACTCACCGTGTCAAGGGTTGAATTCTAATGAGATTTCTGGTTTTGGAGATGGAACACTTTGATGTGATCCTTGGTATGGATTAGATGGTGCATTTTCAAGAGCACATTGATTTTTATCAGTTATGAGTGAGTTTTGTGTCACCTGATGGAAGATCTCAGGTATTTCAAGGTTAATGGTATCCTCATTCGAGATGTACTAGACCTCCACTTTCAAAATTGGGCAGTCTTGTTTTCCAAATCTCATCACTCATACTGGAGGAAGATGATAGAGTTTTTAATGTGGGACTACCTTTAGTGGTGTATGAGTTCCCAGAGGTATTTCCAGATGATTTTTCAAGTTTGCATATGGAGCAAGACATGGAGCTCACTATCAACTTGGCATTGAGAACACAATTGATATCTCTTCCCTCATACTATATGGACCCCACTAAGTTGAGGTAATTAAAGATACCACTAGATGATTTGGAATCCAAAGGATTTATTCACCCGACCATATCACCTTGGGCCACCCCAGATCTATTTTCTAATAAGGATGATGGATCTCTCTGTTTATGCATTGATTACCAGAACCTAAATAAGGTAAAAATCAAGAACAAATACCCCTTTCCCCACATTGATGAACTTTTTGATTGCGCTCTGGGTATCACCAAGTTAGATTCAGAGAGGCGGATGTTCCCAAGACAACTTTACAAAGCTGATATGACCATTTAGAGTATTTAGTTATGCCATTTGGGTTGATTAATGATCCAATGATATTTATTGAACTCATGAATAAGATGTTCCATAAATATCTCGATTCATTTGTTGTGGTATTTATAAATGACATCATGGTCTACTTAGGGACCAAATAAGAGCATGAGAAGCACTAAAGGATCATGTTGGGAACTCTTTGGGACCATAGCCTCTATGCTAAGCTTTATAAGTGCACCTTATGGATTAAGAAGGTGAAGTTTTTGGGCCATGTGATCATGAAAGGAGGGGTTTCGGTGGACCCTAATAATATCAGTGCAATGATTTCATGGGAGCATCCATTGAACATTTTTGAAATTAGAAGCTTTTTAGGATTGATAGGGTATTGCAAGTAGTTTTTTCAGGATTTATCTATGATTTATTCACCCATGATGGATCTCACCCGAAAGGGGGTGAAGTTTGAGTGGATCTTGAAATGTCAAGCATCCTTTGAGGTGCTTAAGCCACAGTTGACCACAACCCCTATTTTGATATTGTTGGAATTTGGGATGGTTTACATGGTCCAATGTGATGCCTCATGTATGTGTCTTGGATGCATGTTGATGCAGGATGAGCATGTCGTGGCGTATGGTTCTCACTAGATCTGACCGCATGAAAATAATTACCCAACCCATGACCTGGAATTAATGATAGTGATGCATGCCTTGAATTCATGGCATCATTATCTCTTTGGGGATAAGTTTGTGGTCTAATTAGATTATAAGAAATTATCTTACATTTTCTCCCAGAAGGATTTGAATATAAGTCAATGCCATTGGGTGTAATACCTTCAGGGGTTTTATTTTGAGATTGTGTACACACCAGGTAAAAGAAATTTTATAGCAGATTCTTTGAACAGAAAAGTGTCGGTGATGGCTTTGAAAGAGTCCAGTGATGAGTGGACCTTTATGGGGATCTTTTTACAAATGCATATGGAGACCAAGGAGCATAGTGTAGGTGTGTTCTTATCAAATTTTAAGCTAACACCCTCCCTCTTGGGGATGATTCAATAGAATCAGCCCAGTGATGAGGTGTGCCAGTAGTCTATTCAGTTCTTAAATGATGGGGAGGTGGATGATAAATGGTCTTTGTCTTTAGATGGGTTTTTTACTTCAAGATCCGTGTGGTGATTCTGTTTTCATTGCGGAAGGTGGTATTGCAAGATATCCACCAGTCTCAGCGAGTCGTTCATCCCAGGACTACCAAGATGTTTTATGATGTGCGTCGTTGGTTATGGTGTCCGTGTATGAGATGGGATATATCTGATTTTGTATCAACATATTATACATTTCTATCGGTTAAAGTAGATCACCAAAGGCCCTTTGGTTTTCTTCAATCATTACCCACTACTACTTGAAAGTGAGACGAGGTATCCATGGATTTCATTATCGAATTACCTCATAGACCCTGTGTAAGGAACAAAATTTGGGTAGTGATTGACTATCTAACTAAATCGACCAATTTTATACCAATCAAGGTTTTAACCAAAGTGTATTAATTATGTTGGTTGTATGTTCAAGAGATAGTGAGGCTTCATGTTGTTCCATTGACAATTTTCTCAGATAGGGATCCCCGTTTTACCTCGAGATTTTGGGAAGGAATTCATAAGGCAATGAGATAACAGGTAAAGTTGAGCATGACATACAATACTCAAACCGATGGTCTGACAGAATAAGAAAATAAAATCTTGGAAGACATGATCTGGGAAAGTGTGTTGGATTTTGGAGGTTTGTGGGATAGAAATTTGGGGTTGGTCGAATTTTACTATAATAAAAGTTACCAATTCCCAATAAGAATGGATCCCTTTGAGGCACTTTATGATCATCCATGTTGATCCCCTTTGTGTTGGGATGAGGTGGGTGATACCTCATTATTAAGATCGAGTCTCATATAGGAGGCATCTGAGAAGGTCCACTTAATCAGGAAATGTTTTTTGACATTGCAGAGCCAACACGAGACTTATGCTGATTAGTGGCATCAAGCCTTGGAATTCTTAGTCAGTGATTGAGTGTTTTTGAATGTGGCTCCTCGTTTGGGTTATCTTCATCTTGTAAAGAAAGGTAAGATAACATTGAGGTATGTTGGACCTTTTTAGGTTACAAAGAGAGTTGTAAAGGTGGAGTATTGATTTTATTTTCTATCCTAGTTGACATTGTAATGTCCTAGACCTAGATGCCACTAAATGGTTCCCCAAGCTTGGTTGGCCACATGGCCTCAAGTGAATCTACCCAAATGCCAGAGGTTTATGACTATAATTGATGTATTAGAGTGTATGTGGGGAGACTATTCCCTCTTATCAGAGTGTAACACAATGGTATCAATCATACAAATCAATAAAAGAAGTAATAAATCAACCAAACAATAGATAAACATCCAAAAGACAAATATATACAATAATGATAGAAGTGATCTCATATAAAATGATGATCATGTCATGTATCTACAAAGTAGCCAAAATATGTATACATGGAAGGTGTACAATAGATAAATCAAAATACTAAAAGACCAAAAACTATCCCAACTATTATCATGAGCCTCATCTCAGTCTTGTGCTCCCACACTCCTAAGCATGGCACAAAATCAAGCATCAAACTATGGGTGATTTCTCCAATCCCTACTTGTATCCAAATAGTTTGTCTGGGTACCCAATGATGACCCGAACAAGGTGTGATATACAATCACTATATGTCACCACCCAAAGTGTCTATAACAAGTCCTTGTTGTTCAATATAATCTAAAGAAAAGTGCAATATATATCATAGCTAATCAGTGAATAAATGTAAAGTGACCATAGACTAAATACTACCAAAACAAGTGATATGGTATATCCCAATAAGGCTCCCTATAAAACATGTGTTAGGCTCCTGTAACAATTTAGTAGTAAGCATTAGGAAGTAAACACCACAGCCTCATTGTATACACAATATATCAGATCACCTACGACCTTACCATATAATCTGTAAATCAATCAACCACATCCATGTTGTATAAATAAAAGTGTCACATATACCATGGTCAAGATGTATAATCAATCATGTCATATCAACCATGACCTTTCCATATAATCAAAAGTGTCAAACCCCTTGTGGTTGGATCCAAGGTATAGTGAACCGAGGCATACTCATCATGTCTCAATAGCATCTTGATGGAAACTTAGTTAGGCTTGAGTTGGGGTCCAAGGAGCATGTCTACCGACCATGTCCACTATGAGTCTAAGAAAAACTATATCCAAGGGGTATCAAAGCCCAAGGAATCCCACTAAATCATAATTCAAGGAGCATACAAGTCCAAGTCATTCTCTACTGCTATAATTAACCATGATTTAGCACACCCATGTCGTCCTATAAAAACATTCATCATTCAATTACATTACCATTTCATACCATGAGTTTACCCATTCACATAACAATTCATAATCATTCACATTTCATGAGTTTACCCACTCCTTTCCATGATTACTAAATAATACATCCAAGCAATTCAACCAAAAAACAACATGAAAACACATGGTAAAGGAGGAAAACCATATCATATTCCACCAATTCAATTAAATTCATTAATTAATAGGCTTCCTTTAACTAGGAAAACACCAAATCACCCCACGAGTTGTTTAACAAAGGTATAGGCAAAGGAAATTCACATGGAACACCCCATGGGTGGCCTTGGTTAAGGAAACGACCTCCAACATGTCTCAAAGGAACTAAATGGAATCCCTAACATGTTCCATTTCATTTAATTCAATTATTCAATTAATTTTCGTGGTTGTGCTGGAAAGTCTAATGGGTAGTACAATGAAAACTAGCTCTATAAAACACCAAAACACTTAGGAAAAGTATAGACCACCTACCGTATGTCCGTAGTAGAGTGCTTGTCTAGTATCATCTTTTGATTCAACTCAGATTGGGAGAAAAACAAAGAATGTATGGAAACCCTGAAAATAGGGAAAATTTTCTTACACCTAAATAACTTTGTCGATTCAAAGTTAAATAAATAATAATACAGAAGGAATTAAGTAATCATCGGCATGGATCCAACTAGATGAATGAATCTTAATTCTGAACTCGAATAGAGAAGATCTTCCAATTACTAGATTGGGCTTCAAAGAATAGCTCCAATGGGGTTGTTATCTAATGAAATATAAAATTAAATAAGGTTTTAGTTTTAAAGTATTTTAAGGAAAAAATGGTCAATTTACCTAAAAAACTGGGCCATATGGTTTGGTCGTATGATTGGCCAAACTGTGTTCCCTTCACTATAAAGAGGGGAACCTCACATGGTTAATTAATATGATTTTCCAAACCATTCATAAACCATGTCTCATCCCACTTTCAAAAACTACTAAGGCTATCGCATGGGTGTGCACCTCTATCTACACGGTTTCCTCAAACCGTGTGACCTTTATCCCCCTCTTTCTAGAACCACATAGTTAATAGTAACCATGTAGCCTGTCCCACAAAATTTCTACTAACCATACGACCTACCTATTTTCCCCAAAAAGTTGGGTTCCAATCTCTGAACAAGCCCCATACATCCCTAATACACCTGTAACCTCAAATGGTATTCACATTAGGTTGTAATTAAGCATTTGAATCAAAAACAAAAATATTATTACCTCATACGAAAACTAGGGATCTTATTATCTTACCCCCTTAAAAAAATTTGTCCCCGAATTTCCCGCTCAAGGGTGGTCAAGATTCTTCTGAGAACAACTCTATCCACTGAGCATGTACGTCGGCCTCCCGCTCTCAAGTATCCTCCTATAAACAACCATGATACCATAACACTCATACTATAGGAACTGACCGACCTCAAAGAACCTTTTTTCTCCTATCAATGACCCAAATAGGATGTTCTTTAATGGATGCATCAACTTGTAACTCCACCTCCTCAGGATGTAGAACATGAGATGGGTTTAAGTGATAATGGTGTAGCTGAGATACATGGAAGATGTCGTGCATGGCACAATACCTCTAAGGTAATTTTAACCGATAGGATATCGACCCACCTCTATCCAGAATCTTGAACAACCCAACATATCATGGTGAAATATTACCCTATCTCCTGATTCATCTATGTCCTATCCTCAGTGAGATACGTAAAAAGACCTGACCCCTAACCTCAAAATCTAGAGGTCTTTTGCGGAAATCAGTGTAAGATTTATATCAAGATTGTATAGTATCCATCCACTTCCTGATCAACTGGACCTGCTCATAAGTCTCCTGCATGAGATGTGGTCCTAGTAAATCTGCCTCACCTACCTCTAACCAGCACATGGGTGATCAACATAACCTACCATACAAAGCCTCATAAAGTGGAATCTGTATAGTATCATGATAGTTATTATTATAGGTGAACTAAACTAGGGGTATATGCCTCTCCCAAGAGCCCCCAATATCTAGGATTCATGCTCACAAAATGTACTTGAGCACTTTTATCGTATGCTCTGACTGGCCATTAGTCTGAGGGTGGTATGTTGTGCTCAGAAGTACCTGTGTATCTAGTTCCCTATACAAAATCTACCAGAAACAAGATATAAACTAGGAATACCTATCTAAAATGGTTGTGTGTGGGATACCATGAAGTCATGATTTCTCATGAATATAAAACCTCCCAAGCTCATATACACTGAATGTCTCCTTGATCGATAGGAAATGAGAAACATTTGTGTGCCTGTCAACAAAAACCCACACAATATCGCTACCTTAAGGAAACCTCGGTAAACCGTTCATGAAATCCATCATGACATAATCCCATTTCCACTTAGGAATAGGTAACCACTATAAAAGTATAGTTGGTTGCTAATGTTCCACCTTCACCTGCTGACAGGTGGAACACCTCGTAAAAAAACCAGAAACCTCTCTTTTCATACCTGACGATCAGTACTGATGGCGTAAGTCATGGTACATCTTGGTAATTTTGGGGTACAATGCCCAAAATGAGGAATGAAACTCCCACATCATATCCTTGTGTATTTCCACTAGGCCCCAAACATGACCATGGATATAGAGGATCTCATCCTCACCTACAGTACAACCAAGTGTTGGGTCCTCACCTGCCACATTTTCCCATAGGACTAGGCCTTATGAATCTAATATCTGCCTCATCCTCACTCTATCTATCAGGGTATAGGTTATAACTAAGGATGAAATAAAAGTCCACATCTAACTTTCCTACACCTGTAAGTACATCAGAGGTAACAAATCCATAAGATACCACTCACTATTGGCCTACTGAACTGCCTGTATCCGAGTCATCCTGCTCAGTGCATCGACCACTACATTTCCATTCCTAGGTGTATAAGAAATCTAGAAGTTGAAATACTTTAAGTATTAAACCCACCTTTACTGTATTAGATTTAGATCACGTTGTGTGAATATATACTTGAGTATTTTGTGGTATGTGTACACCATGCAATACTCTCCTAGTAAATAATGTCCCCAACAACACAAAGGATGAACAACTATAGCTAACTCAAGATCATGTATTGGGTAATTACTCTCATGTGGAATCAACTTCCAAGACCAATACACCAAAAATATATCCCCCTATATCATCACTTCTCCAATACTGATACCTGGTGCATCACAATACAAAGTGTAGATCCTGACCTGCTTTGGAAGAATCAAGGATGGTACTGAATTCAATCTCCCTTTCAGCTTTTAGAAGGCTATCTTGTAGGTATTTTTCCATGAAAACTTCACACCTTTCTTATTCAAACTCATAAATAGTACTGATAGGTGTGAAAATTCCTATATGAAATTCCTGTAATATCTAGCTATCCCCAAGAAACTCTAAATGTCAAAGACATTCTTGGGATTCTCCTAGAAAAATATAACTCTCACCTTCTATGGGTCTATTTATACTCCTTTCTCTAAGATAATATAACCTAAAAAGTGAATCTTATCCATTCATAAGTGGAACTTTGTTAACTTAGCACAATTCTCTCTTAGTGTATCCAAAATGATCTCAAGATGTTTTTCATGGTCATGTCGATTATGAGAATACACTAAGATATTATCCATGAATACCACAACAAAAGAATCCAAATAAGGATGTAAAACTCAGTTCAATATCACCATGAAAAATATTGGCACATTCATGAGACTAAATGACATAACTAGACACTTATATAGACCATACCTGCTATGAAAAGCTGTGCGGGGTATGTTTGTAGGCCAGACATGCACCTGATGATATCCAGATCTCAAACCAATTTTTGAGAACACTCGAGCTCCTCAAAGTTGATCAAATATGTTATCTATCTGTGGAAAGGGATACCCATTTTTAACCATATTTTGGTTCAATTTTTGGAAATACACACATAGCCTAAGGGTACCATTCGACTTCTTTGAAAAAAGTACCAGCGAACCCCACAAAGAAATACTGGGTCAAATAAACCCCTTTGTCTCTAAATCCTCTATCTGCCTCTTGAGCTTATGAAAATCCATTGTAGTTATCTTGTAAGGAAGAATGAATATTGGTGTAGCTCTTGGCACTAGATCAATAGATAAATAAACCTCTCTATCAAGTGGTAAACCATAAAATTCATCGATTAAAACATCCCTAAAATAATTAACCATTGGAGGAAAATATTCTTGATGCACTCCTTGACTATCCAGATACAAACTAGCAATCTAGGCTATCATCCCGCCCATCCCATGATGATCTGGTCCAGATTGGTTTGCATGGACATGCCATTCACCCTTGCGAGTATAAAATGTTCCCTCTAGTGATGTGAAAGTCACCCTTCAGTGATAGTAGTCAATGTAGGCTTGATAATTCACTATCTAGTACACCCCAAGTATGATTTTGAACCCATTCATCTTGAGGAAAAAAATATTCCACATGAAGTAAAACTCACCAATCTTAAGGGGGAACTCCCTACACTGATATAAATCCTCTGTTCTAATCCCCAACAGAGTATCAAGTGTCATAAATCCCTCAAAAAACTAAACCACATGCCCAATCATTTCCAAAATAGGTACAAATATGAAATTATGTGATGCACCTATATCAAAGAGTGCATATATAAGAGTAGAGGCTACTAAGATTGTACCTTTCACTATAGATAGTACAACGCCCTACTCCTCATGGGTAGGTTGTATAGAATAGATTTGGCCTGAACCGTATTTCTGTGACACAACCTCACCACTTGGTGCATGCCTGCTTTGTTGTCTTAGTACAACTGGTGCTTGGTTTCCTCAGCCACAACCACCACAACCTCGACCTGATCGACCGGTACTACTCCAAATCCCTAACTGACATGGAGATAATAATCCTGATCCTAAACCTAGTGTCGGATCTAAAACCCCACCACTTACTACTAGAGGAAAGGTCCTATAGAAACATTACACGTGGCCTATCCTGTCGCAAGATCATCACTCAACTAGGTTGAGATCACACTAATTTTTCATGTGGTCCCTTCTACCAAAATGATGAAAAAAATTTCACTATGAGAACTAGTGGTCTGGTTGGTGCCCATCTCATGGGAAGCCTCAAAATGTCACTTCCAACCTAAAGATGTTTAACCACCGGGTCAAGAGACTGCACTTCTCTACTCTGCTCCCCCGACTCCCCTCAGGTTCCACTCTATAATCAGTACCTGATTCACAATTTCAGTAATATTAGTCAACCTAAACATGTTGACCTGAGATTGAATAGTATGTCATAGAACTTCCTCAAAGGGTCTCTCCCTTGAGAGCTCATCAGTAAGGTATATTGGTGCAAAACACTGAAACTCAGTAAAGCATGCCAAATACTCCATAATTGTCACAACGCCCTACTCCAGATGCATGAACTCACTAGCCCGCTCTACCCTCAGAGTATTGGGGTAAAAGTATTCATAGATCCTGGTTTGAAAATCAACCCAAACCATATCTCACAGCCTATCAACCCAATTTAGAACATACCACCAGTGGTTTTCTGCTCCTCAAATCATATTATTCACGAGCTTCACTCTCCTCTCAAGAGGTTTCTACAAATGCTCAAATATCAATAGTGTAGTATCAAGACACAACTTAATAGCTTGTAGACCACCATAAACTGAAAACGTGGGAGGATGCTACTATTGGAACACCCACATTAACACAACTATAGACATGGCGAGCCATAGTGCTCCCTAAAAATTCTACATGGAGAGAAAAAACCCCTCACAGAACTATACCTCAACACCCATGTTTGGTAAAAATGATAGTGCCTCAACTATCACTAAAGGAGGATCCACCGATAGCCTATGGACCACCAACTCCAGTGCATAGTTGTCGCCGCCCTCCTAGTGTACAACTAGAGGTCATAGTGGTGGCATGTATCTACAATTCTAAACGCACACCTAAAAAAAGAATGATATCAAAGTTCATAGCTAAAAGCATAGGATAGGACCAAAACTTACTATTAGTAGGTCATACCATACAACCTGCTTCTAAATCCAAGACTATATAAAAGAAACAATTACAAACTTCACTAGGGACACTTCTCTAAGCCCACTCAAAATCCGGGTCATGGTAAAGTTCTTTATTTCACCAAGTTCAAATCCCATCTGTATTCATATTAATTTCACATTTCATTTTAAAATGCTACACCAAATAGTTCACCACTTTTGATCCATAAGGGTCCATACTTATCATGATCAGAAATATGGTTTCCACCTAATCCACACCATAACACGTTCCATTCCATGAGACTCATGCTGCACGACTCAACATGCCATGATTGGCTTCTTAGGGTGTCTACTGTAGCCTAATCAGGAAAATAATGCTTAGGTTATGAAAAAAACTCTAATTACTAACCATGTTTCTCAATTACTTTCAAAAAACATATATAAAAAAGAAGGTATATCAAACAAGGAAGATATCACAAAGTCATAAAAATAAGCAATGTATTCTATATGGAATGGAATAATGAATGACATGTAAACTCTAGAAGGTTCCTAAAATGATGCATGAGATGACATACCCTTATATCATTATGTTGAAACAAAAAAAAAACCCACAATCATATCAATGACAACATCATAATTCAATTACATCACATGACAGTGGAATCAAATCATCTATAATGTCCATAATCTAGAAAATAAAAATTTCATTTGATGTAATTTGGATTTTTCTTATACATGGGTTAGCTATGCCCATGCACATCTTATTACTAAATCTAAATACCTTTATAATACCCTTTATATTGTCTCAAAATAATAAATCAACTAGAAAAGATGATCTGATGCCACTTTATAACGTCCTGGACCCAAATGCCACTGAACGGTGCCCCGAGATTGATTGGCCACATGGCCTCAAGCGCATATCTCTAAATGGTAGAGACTAACGACAAGTAGTGAGGGCCTAGGAAATGTTTATTATGAGACTATTACCTCTTATTATAGTGCTACATAGTGGTAGAAATCATATAAATCAATAGCATAAGTAGTAAATCAACCATACCCAAAATATAGATATATACAAAAATGTTAGAAGTAATCTCATATACAATGATGATCATGTCATGTATTTATAAATCATCCAAAATTGGTATACATAGTAGGTATATAATACATATATAAAAATACCAAAAGACCAAAAACTATCCCAGCTAGCATCACGAGCCTCAGCTTGGTCTCGTGCTCCCCTACTTCTAAGTATGGCACAAAATCAACCATCGAACTATGGGTGTTTATCCCAGTCCCTACCTACATTCAAATAGTCTTTCTGGGTACCCATTGATGTCCCAAATAGGGTGGACATACAATCTGAGTAGGTCACCACCCAAAGTTTCTATAATAAGTTTTGACTGTGCAATATAAGCTAAATCAGAGTGCAACATAAATAACAGTTAAGCAATAAATAAATGTAAATTGCCTATAACATAAATACTAAAAAAATAAGTGATACTGTATATCCCAATAAGGATTCCTGAAAAACATGGTTTAGGATCCTGTACCAAGGTATCAGTGATTATAAGGAAGTAAAAACCATAGCCTCACCGTATACACAATATACCATATCACCCATGGCCTTACCATATAATCTATAAATCAATCAACCATGACCATACTGTACAAACAGAAGTGTCACATATACCACAACCCAACTGTATAATCAATCATGTCATATCAACCATGACCTTGACATATAATCAAAATTGTTAGACCTCTCAAGTCTAGATCCAAGGTATAGTGAACTAAGGCATCCCTATCGAGTCCCATGAGCATCTTGATGGAAACTCGGTTAGGCTTAAGTTGGGGTCCAAGGAGCATGTCTACCGACCATGTCCACTAAAAGCCCAAGACAAACCAGATCTAATGGGTAACAAGGCCCAAGGCATCCCATGGAATCAAAATCTAAAGAACATATAGCTCCAAATAATTCTATAGCGCTATCATGACCCATGGTGTAGCACACCCATGGCATCCTATAAAAACATTAATCATTCAATTCAATTACCATTTTATACCATGAGTTTACCCACTCATATTAAAATTCATAATCACTCACATTTCATGAGTTTACCCACTCATTTACACAATTTCTAAATAATCCATCCAAGAAATTAAATCAACATGATAACACATGGAAAGGGAAGAAAATCATCTCCTATTCCACTGATTCAACTAAATTCAATTAATTAATTAATTAGATTCCTTTAACTATTCAAGAAATAACTCATCCCATGGGTGGTTTAATAATGGAATAGGTAAAGGAAATTCACATGGAACACCCCATGGGTGGCCTTGGTTGGGGAAACAATCTACAACACATCTCAAAGGAACTCAAGGGCATCCCTAACACGTTCCATTTCATTTAATTCAATCATTCAATTAATTTTTTGGGGCCATACCAAATTTTTTTGATGGGAGACATAATTAAAAATATCTCTATAAATAACCAAACCACTTGGTAAAAGTATATACCACCTATCGTAGGTCCGTAATAGAGTGCTCATCAAATATCATCTTCCAATTCAACTCAGATCAGGAGAAAAATAAATAACAAATGAAAAACATGGAAATAGAGAAAATTATCTTACACCTAAATAACTATGTAGATCCAAATTTAAACAAATAATGACACAAAAGGAGTTGAGTACTCACTGGAGTAGATCCAACAAGATGAACGACTCTCAATCCTGAGCTCAGACAGAGAATAACTTCCAATTCCTAAATTATGATTCAAAGGAGATCTCCAATGGGTTTTTTTTCCCAACAAAATAGAAAATTAAATAAGGTTTTAGGTTTAAATTATTTTAAGAAAAAATGGTCAATTTTCATAAAAAATTGGGCCACACAATTTTCCAAACCGTTTTCCCTTCACTATAAGGAGGGGAACCTCACACAGTTAGTGTGCAAAGTTTTCCAAACTCTGTGCAAACCATGTCTTAGCCCACTGTCAAAAAACTTTAGAGGCTATCACATGAGTGTGCACCTCTATCCACATGATTTCATCAAACTGTGCAACCTATAGATACCATATATACATCCCCTCATGGTTATTAGTAACCATGCGACCTATCCCAAACAGTTTCTACTAATTGGGCGGCCTACCCTTTTTCCCTAAAAAGTTGGGTTCTGGGATCCAAATAAGCCCCGAACACCCCCGATACACCTGCGACCTCAAAGGGTATTCACATTAGGCTGTAATTAAACATTTAAATTGAAAACAAAAAGATATGTACCTTGTATAAAAACCTTAGATCTTATAGATTTAAATTCATAACGTGTTCTATGTATCATAGCTGAAGAAGTATAATCCAGATCCTTCTCATGTGTTGACTTGGGATGAGTTGGAGTTGGAGCCTGATATGTCTGTGTTTGAGAGACCTGTATAGATTGTGGATTCCTAAGGGAAAGTGCTTCATGGGAAGATAACACCATTAGTATGAGTTCTTTGGAAACATAGAAATGACGAGCATGAGACTTGGGAGTATAAATCTTGGGTTGAGGAGCATTACCCATTTTTGTTCTATGATTAGATTTTGGAATGAATTTCTGAGGGTGGAAAGTTTTCATAGTGGGGAGAATTGTCACATAAGTGATTCATTTCTGAGGCATTTTTTTATTTTGGTCTTATCTTTATTTCATGGATTTCTTGAGATTATTTGGATAAAAATGGAGTTTTTAGACCCGAAAGTAGGTGAAGAACAATTGGCACATGACTAGTAGAAATTAGACCATGTTCCCTAGACAATGGAACTATCTAGGCCGCACGATCTACCAAACAGCTATGCGACTAACCATGTGCCCAGATTAGTGGTTTTGTCTAGGGTGCACGGTTTACCGCATAAGCTTGTAGCTTCCCCCCAAAAAACATGTGGCCACTTTTCCTTAAGAAAAGATTTTCCACACAACCGTGCATCCTAACCACACAACATATCCAGGTAATTAAACATGATGATTTGACCTTTTTACCCTTCCCCTATTTAATCCCTATTCCACCCATTTATTCCCCCACTCAGGGTTTACATCCCTAAGTGCCTCTCCCTCTCCTCCTTTCTCCCTTAGACCTCCAAATTTGGGGTGGTTTTAGTGGGTATCTTCAAGAATCATCAATTAAGTCTATCTATCCTTGATTTCTTCCTTAATCTTGGGTTATTATTTCCTCTTCCATGATTTATTATCTCCATTAGGTTAGTTGAACTAAAATAGTATGAACCATGGTTCCTTAGGTTTAATTTTGGTGTTTATGGTTGGATCTTGTCTTTATAGGGTCTTCTTGTGGCGTTGTTGTGGTTTTCTATCGGATTCCAAAAGTTTCCAAGCTTGAGGTAGGTGATTCCATGCTTTTAAATTATTTGATTATTTTAGTATGCTTGGTGTGCTTCTTGATTGTGTTCTATGGATTGTGTGAGTGGTGAAAATATGTGTTTAAATGGTTTTGAGGTGTGTATGGGTTGAAATATTATTTTCCTAATGAAATTGATTGGGTTTTATGTGTGATATATTTATTGTGTTTCTAAATGGGTTTTTTGAATTGTGTAAATGGTGTGAGTTATGTTTTCAAATGTCCTTGGTGTTAATATGGATCTTAAATAGGTTTTTCTTAAGAAAAATGGTGGTTTCTTAAGTGTATTCATATTTCTTGGTGTGTTTATGTGAATGTGGTGATCTATGTGACATGTGAAAATAGAAATTGATAACAAAGGGAATCCTAGGTATCTAGGTGCATAGACTAGGACTAGTATGCTAATCAGATTAGGGAGGCTGAGGTTTAGTTCCCTCTAGAAGGATTTATACTACAACACTAACTAAACCATAATTATGATTGGATACCACTAGACCTCGGGATGAATTATCCTCTAGTGGCCCGTGCATGAAGAAACTGTGGGTTATGTTTAATATACCATGTTTCACCAAGATATGAGATTCTTAAGGACCCACTAGTGATAGAGACTTTAGGGATTACCCATGGTGCTCTTTTGATATTGTTCTTATCGTCAAAATATGGTGGAACTTGCATTCATTTTAATTTCAAATCATGATTCTCTTGAACATGTTTTACTTAAAATGTATTACTAAAATTGTTTCCAATTTCATTCTTAAAACTTTCATGTTAATTTGTATTATAATGTGATGAAATGGAATCAATTTTGGGTAGAATCCTACTGGGCATTGGATCACACCCTATATATACCCTTAGGTGTATGTAGATTTTGTTATATTTGACCTAGGTAAAAGCAATATGTTCTGTGGTGGTGATGGTGGATCTGGTTACTAGTGTTCCACTTCTTATAGGTGTTGGTGGAGGTGTATTGATGGGGTTTCCCTCTTGTTTCATGGAGTTTTAGTTGTTTAGTTGGTCCCCTCCCCATTTTTTGGTATTTTTTTGATTTTTTTCTTAAATTTGTAAAATGATTAACTTGTGATAGACGCGTTCACTTGGTTATGGTTATCGATCATGTGATGTTATCTTATTTTTTTGGATTTTATTGGTTGATTCTTTTGGGTGAAATCATTATCAAATGAAATGTTTGTTACCTAGTCACTAGTTTCTAGCCTGTGGGGACTGGGAATGCCCTTCAGTTCATGCCATAGGTCGGGTCAGGTGTCGGGTTGGATGGAATGTCGAACTAGTTTGTGACAAGAAACTAAAATTATATCTCAATTAAATGACTCTAAAATAATATAAAATCTTGATAATAAATCAAATATATTGAAATAATATTCTTAATCATATATTTAATAAATCTAATTTAATTACTCAGTATGTTAAGTGTAAGTGCAGAATGATTCTGGACATAAGGAAAGAGATCTCTCTGAACCAATCTATTTTATTTGGGTTATGTTTTCTCTCTCTTTACCTCAATTTCAATTTCTATTATCATTATTTAATTATTATATATTTTTTATATATAACCCAAATATATATACCTAGTTTAATTAACCTTTCCTTTATAGGGATATACATG
Organism: Viscum album; assembly: GCA_963277665.1. Classification (NCBI taxonomy): domain Eukaryota; kingdom Viridiplantae; phylum Streptophyta; class Magnoliopsida; order Santalales; family Viscaceae; genus Viscum; species Viscum album. Next base: position 1,972,424 of record OY728125.1, read on the forward strand.
TTTTAAAGGTTCCCTTCACAATTTATTTTATTAAGTAGAGTCGATTAAAGGGAACTTCTATGTTTTCTTGACTCATTTCAAGTACCACTCAATGAAATGTTTTTAACCTTACATGGTTTCTTAAAAAAACTCATTTTATTATGGAAATCCATCTTAGTTTATTTATGGTCATATGGAAATTATTATGCCCTTACCCTCTTTAATGATTATTTACCCCTTTTTCCTAAAACCCCACTTAAAATAAATATTTCCAAAATTATTTCTCCACTATTATTTTATGACTTAAATTCACTTGGACTTCATTTTCAAGCCCTATTATTTTTAATTATTCTATTAACTTATAACAATTATTTAATCCCTACTTTCATGGAATTTATTATGATATGAAACTTAGCTATATTGTAGGACATGATTATGTAATCCATTTCTTTTCCATGGGTTTTTATGATTCTTATGACTTATGTATGATTTCCTTATATAGCACACATATACTTGTACATGTTATGATGGGTGAACCATGATAGTGCTCCAATGCATTGGGTAATGTTTATGTATCATGATATTATTTTTCTGGGATTAGGGAGTCGACCTAATTCATGATGGCAATCTATCTACCATGTGATGATGTCATGTCGGTTAGCCTTGACTTATACTTATGTCATGTTTTATATTTTTGGAATATTCATATGTTCCCATGATCTTATGACTTCATATTCTTTATGTCATTCTCCCATATGATTATTCACAAGCCTTATCTTTTATGATACCATGTTCTTACTTTGGACTCATATGTTATTTTTTATTATCATACTTATTCCCTTATTGGGACTTATAGTTCACCCTTTTTTTATGTATTCCCTATGTTATCCTAAGCAGTTTTAGGATCTCAAAGGTTTTTAAGAGCTCATTATGGAGATTAAAATAAAGATTTTTTATTTTAGTTTCATTTCGATGTTTTATGTACCTAGTCTTCCAAATACACTCGACCTATTGATCCTTAGGTTATGTTTATTTGATATTAATGTTAAAAATCATATAATGATATGTGTAAAAAACCTGGGTCTCTATAATTGGTATCATAGTGTGGTCTAGTTATTTTTGGGGATTGGAACTAGAATAATTTAGTGAGAACCCTAGGGATAAGTCTAAGTATAGGAAAACATCCTTAAATTTTGATGAAGTATAGAGTGAGTAGTTTCTAAGAAATTCCATACATGTTTGGATACTATAAGTAGATGTGCCTCTGGAATAAATGTAATTAGGGGTAATAACCCCAAAAGGGATTGTTGGGTATTAACTTGACCTATAACTAGTGTATGTAAAAGAGTCATTGTTGCACACCTAGTTTTATACTCTTAGGGAATATGCTTTAAAAAATTTACAAACTCTTTATGAACCATTATGAAGGACTTGAATAGATTGTTACATTAGAAAACCTAATAAGAAAATTACCATGGATAACCTAGATTGAAACCTAGAGACCCATAAGTCTGTATATACTTTTCATTTATAAGTTATTCCTTCCAAGTTTATAGTTTCCCTTTTTTATTATTTTTTATTTGAGTATTCTTATCCCTAATTTTATTTCTTTTATTTTGGTTAATGATGGGAAATAGGAGGAACCATGCCAAAAACCAATGTGATAGGCAATGTGATGATTTCCATAATGAGATGCCTAATCTGATGGGAGTGGTAATCGATAAATTTATGTTAGTACTGACTCAAATGAATCAAGTTATGAATAATAATTTAAATCATGTGGAACTCTCTCTTTCTCCTAAGAAAAATAAAATTGTAGTTGATTCCTTTATGCAACAAAGGTCTCCTACCTTTTTTAGATATTATCATCCCCTAATCATAGAGAAATGGATTTACTCCATTGAGAAGATATTTTATGTCCTCAAATGATCAGAATAAGAGAAAGTTGAATTGGTTATTTATCACCTTGAGAGAGAATCCAATTAGCGATGGACTTGATCAAGAACACAAATACCAAGGAAGAAATCAAAACCATGTAATGGGAAGAATTCAATCAAATAATTTTCAATAAATATTTTCCCCAAACTTCCAACTAAAAATAGAGATGGAGTAACTCAAACTGAAGTAAAAGGAAGATGATTCCATCAAGGCTTATGAGGAAAACCTCACAAGGCTTGCACGGTATGCCTTCATCTTTTTCATCAGTATTGAAAGTAAGTTGAACCACTTATTTTGTGGATTAAAGTTGAGTCTCTGAAAAGATTTGGCGATTTGAGACTTTAAAATATATGAAGAGATTGTATGTTGTGTCTTTAAGGTCAAGATGGATATTTTTTACTATCAATGGTCTCATGGGGTTGGAGATAAAAAGTATAAAATTGAGTTTATTTCTAGAGTATTAGTGGATAAATCCCATGGTGGAAAGAGATCACAAGTACCCAAGTGTCAAAAATGTGGAAATAGGGATCTTAGAGACTATCTCAAGGGAACAATGATACACTTCAAGGGTGGAAAAGAAATTCATCAGGCTAATAAATTATGAGGATAGATGAAGAATACCACAAATGCGATGAAAGAAAAAAAGATTCAGATCAACACTCAGCCTATGGTCTAGTGTTTCAACTATAGTGAACACATAAATTATTAAATCCAATTACCTAAGATATGGGTTTTTATAGATAATCAATGATAACAACCTCCAAGGCCTAGAGAATAAGGAGAGGGAATATGCTATCACTACTGCTGAGGTGAATCCCAAAAATGATTTGGTGATAGGTAAGACGATTATTCATATAATAATAGTGAATGTACTATTTGATTATATTTCTACACATTCTTTTATATCATGTAAGTTTAGTAGAACTATTCAAACACCACCTCAGAACATAGAGGTTGAGTTATCTATGAGAACAAAAAATAGAGCAATTATTGCATCTAAATTATATAAATACTCCCAATCAATTTTATTGGACCCATCCTCCTATAAAGTATTATCATACATCCTTTAGTGGATTTTAATGATATATTGGGAATATATTAGCTGTCCTTATATATAACCAACAATAACTATCAAGGGAGGAAGATCACTCTTCATATCCTAAGTTATCCTTTGATTCTTTACAGGTGTGAAGAGGAGAATGAATTTTTTTGGAAGATTATTTTCAAGAAAGAATATTATTGCCTTATGAGAAATAATATATATATATATATATATCAAATTATTGAGACAAAGGATAGAATAATTCTCAAAGATATACCCATTTTGAGGGACTATAATGACGTATTCCCTGAAGAGTTTTCTAGTATTGATCCTGATAGAGAGGTTTAAATCTCAATTGAACTTATACTTAGATCTCCACTCATATACAAGACTCCCTAATGAATAGACACCATTTAGTTGGAAGAACTGAATAAGTAGTTACAATAGAATTTTGATGAGGGTTTTATATTCCAGAGTGTTTCACCATGGGGTGTGATAGTCCTCTTCATCTAGAAGGATGGGTTAATGCACAACTGTATTGATTATTTTTAACTCAAAAAAAATCATGATAAATAACAAGTATCCATTTCCACAAATTGATGACCTGTTAAATCAACTAAGTGGGGCCCAATATTTCACTAATACAGACCTTTGGTTGGGATATCACTAATTAAAGGTGAAGAAGGAATATATTCCCAAGTATACCTTTTGAACAAGGTATAGATACTATGAGTTCATAGTGATTCCCTTCAGACTCACTAATGCTCCACCAATATTTATGGAATTAATGAATAGAGTAATTAGGGATTACCTTGAAAAATTTGTGGTAGTATTTATTTATGATATTCTAATATACTATAAAAGTAAGGAGGGGCATGTAGAGAATTTGAATACTATGCTAAGGACTCTGGAAAAGGATAATCTATATGCAAAGTACAGTAGATATGAGTTTTAGATTGAGGAAATATAATTCTTGAGGAACATTATCACCAATAAAGGGATATATATGGAACCTTTTTAAATAAAGGAAATTGAGGATTGGTCAAAACCAGAATCTATAATAGAGATCCATAGTTTCATTGAACTATTTGGGTATTACCAACGATTTGTGAGAAACTTCTTAAAATTGTCAAACTCACTAGACAAGCTAACTTGGAAGGGAGTAAATTTTTTATGGACTAATGAATATGAAGTAAGATTCAAGGAGTTAAAAAATAAGGCTTATCAACACACCAGTCCTCACGTTACCCTAAAGTGGGGAATTGTTTGTGGTATATAGTTATGCTTCCAAATAGGTCTTGGGATATGTACTAATGAAAAATGAAAAAGTGAAAGCCTATACCTCAAGGCAGTTGAAGGTTCATGAGTATAACTATCCAACAAATGATATAGAGTTGACTACCATAATATTTACATTGAAAATTTGGTGAAATTATCTCTATGATGAAAAGTATGAAATATATATGGATCATAATATATTTAGATATATATTCACATAGAAAGAGCTTAATATGCGCCAATGAAGATGGTTCGAGCCAATCAAGGACTATGACTGCTCAATCTATTACCATCCTGGGAAGACATATAAAGTGGTAGATTCTCTAAGTAGAAATGACCCCGCAACCTTATCCATGATGAGTATTGAGAGGGATATGATCATCTTATACTTGTAAAGGATGGAAATGGGAATCATAAATGAAGGAACATCATCATTCCTTTATCAAATGATTGCTCAACCATACCTTCTAGAGAAGATAAAGGATTCTCAAAGGGATGATATGGAAATAAAAAATAAGGCATAATCTATAAGAAAAGGGAAATCTCCAAAGTTAAAAACTAATAAAGAATAAATTGTATGATTTAGGTAAAGACTATGTGTACCTTCAAATCCTGATATAAAGGAGTTGTTAAATTATCCACATAGCTCATCCTTCTCTATCCACCTAGGAATCATGTAGATGTATTGAGATCTCTGAGAACACTATTAGAGGGACAATATGAATAAGGATAACACAAAATATGCATCAAAGTGCTTGGTATATCAGCAAGTGAAGGTAGAAAGGGAAAAAAGTATAAGGGGTTGATGAAACCATTACCTATATGTTTCTGATGCTTTCTCTGGGGTGCACGTGTCCGTATATGGAGGACACTTAGCTTTTTCCCCGCATTCCCACTTTCTAAAGGCGGGCAACATCCGTTCCTTGTTCAGGTATGTTTGCTCCTTGATCAAAATAGGATGATGGGATGTCGGTTCTTCCTTCCATGGATTCCTCCTCGAAACTCATCACCTATTCCGGGTCTCCCTTAAAGATTAAGTCATGGTTTGTGAATCTCATTCCCAGTGCCATATCTTTGTGGATGCTGGTTAATTACACTACTCCCATCAGGACATTCCATGGGGTCTTGATATGGTAGCAACCTTCGATCGGAGTAGACGGTAAAATCAGGCATGTCAGGGCATATCTGGATGCATAGACATTGGGGAACATATATTCTTCCTCATAAGAGGGCATCTAAAGGGCACAAAACCTGAGGAATCCTATGTCAGTCGTGAGGTATTAGATGCCGGAGTCATGCCTCTGAGGTTTTCCTCATCTTCCCATGTTTATCACAGGGTATGTCACGTGTTTAACATATTGAGGAGATGGATATGCTAAAGTCATGTCTTTTGAGGTTTTCCTCAGGCATCTCATGTTTAACACGAGGTAGGTCGCGAGTTTAACATCCTGCGGAGATGGAATGAGGGTGATTAGAATGTCCCATAGAGACAGATCAGAGGTACATCCCTAGGAGGGAACACCTAGAAGGTTTACTGGGTGGATGTATCAGAACACTCGATAAGAGCAGACCCAAGATGGTGTGTCCCAAAAAGGGCAGATGTCACACCGTGAAGGCTGATCTGGACACCACTGAGGGCGGATCAGGGAGTGTGCACCCCAGAATGGGGGAACACCAAGGTTTACCATTGGCTGGGATTGAACCTCAAGAAGGTTTCTTACATACCTTGTGTAGATGACAGGGATCAAAACCCACATAGTTCGAAGGGGTGATGAATCGGGATGTACACAAAGGACAACGACCCGTAGACATGCTGGGGCTTACGCGTGAATTGCGGCCCAAGTGCTGCTAGGAGCGGTGAGTAGGTGGATGACATGATCCCACCGGGATGTGGACGCCTGGGTAAGAACCAAGATAGATGATGGAGATTTTAATGAAGTGGAGGGAGAATGATATGGAACCAGCGTGAGGATATCAGTGATGTTGGTCTTGAGCCTTGAAGAGACTTCCTATGTATCCCTGTGGAAGGGAATCAAAGTACGCATAGTTCAGTGGGACGATGGGACACCTGAGGAGGTGGCCCATGAGAATGGATGCATGGATGAGACCCGAAGGAAGTCGAACCTCTATGTTGGGGCATGATCTTCCCAGAACACATGGGATTGAGGGATAGATCAGGATGAGACATGGGTGCTGGGCTTGAACCTCAAGGAGGATTCCTACGTATCCCCATGGTAGAGAATCAAAGTTTTCGTAGTTCATATGACGATGGATTACCATAGATTTGAGGAATTCAATGGCTTACCACCGAATGAGGTTGACAATGAATTACCGCTGAATGAAGGAACAATGACTTACCGCTGATTGAGGTCCACAGTTTAACGTCATGTAGGATGGGGGTGAACCGACGTGAAAGAGGACTTGGGGCCCAGATAGATGGTGGGCTTGAACCTCATGGAGGCTTCCTATGTACCTTGCCTTGGTTAGGATCAAAGACCTCGTAGTTCAGAATGAGGTTGGTGAACCGACATGAGGATGGTCGGAACGACCGGGGTGGTGGGATTGAACCTCGTGGAGGCTTCCTATATACCCTGTCTTGGAAAGGATCAAATACCTCATAGTTCAGAATGGGTGTAGGGCTTACACTCTAGGCTGCCCAAGGTGTTGGTGAACCGACGTGAAGATGGTTAGAACGACTGGGGTGGTGGGATTGAACCTCGCGGAGGCTTCCTATGTACCCTACCTTGGCAAGGATCAAATACCTCTTAGTTCATGTATGGGTGTGGGGCTTACACTCTAGGCTACCCAGGGTGTTGGTGAACCGACGTGAAGATGGTCGGAATGCCCGGGTGTTGGGCTTGAACCTTAGGGAGGCTTCCTACATACCTCACCTTTGCAAGGATCAAATACCACGTAGTTCAGGTATGGGTGTAGGGCTTACACTCTAAGCTTCCCAGGGTGTTGGTGAACCGATGTGAAGATGGTCAGAATGAATGGGTGTTGGGTTTGAAACTCATGGAGGCTTCCTACGTACCTTTCCTTAACAAGGATCAAAGACCACGTAGTTCAGGATGGGGGTGTGGGGCTTACACTCTAGGCGGCCTGAGGTGTTGGTGAACCGACATGAAGATGGTCAGAATGACCGGGGTGGTGGGATTGAACCTCATGGAGGCTTCCTATTTACCATGCCTTGGCAAGGATTAAAGACCTCGTAGTTCAGAATGGGTGTGGGGCTTACACTCTAGGCTTCCCATAGAGGATGTCATGGTCAATGTTTTCTCTAAGCCCACGTGAGTCATGCTCGGTGTGAGAAACAAGAGACATCAAGGACCTGACGATCACAACGCAAAGGTGCGTCCATGAAGGGTGGTGAATGGGAATTACCCAAGGAAGCTGCCCGGGTGTCGCTATGGAGTGACAATGGTGAATGAGGATTATGCAAGGAAGCTACCCGAGTGCCGCTATGGAGAGGAAATGGTGGATGGGGCTTATTCAAGGATGCTGACCATAATGTCTTCCTCATGTATGTTCATGAGGGAATCCTAACTCAATAGTGGGTTGAGGCCTTCACCTATGCGCTAGTGCACAAGCGGGATAACATAAGGGCGTTTGAATCAGTCGAAACAAAGGGAGATGAAAAGTGTGAATTACATGCCTAACATTCGGAATGCAATGAGGGTGGCATGGAGATGGAGGATAACTGTTGTCCGTGTTCGAAACACGACATCCATATCACGTTAGCCTAAAATGGGGACAAACAAATGATGGTTTACTGCTGACCGTGTTCGAAACACAGGACCTGACTCAAAGTTTTGTCCAAAGTCTTACGGGGTGTTGGCCTAGGACGGTAGGTGAGATGATGTGTCATGGTACCAGGTCGTTAGGGGGTCCCTTCAGACATGGAAGTGGATGATGATCCGAATGAAGGACATGCAAAGTGTGTGGTGGAGTGATGGAATGTTTTAACGGATTCCAACCCTCTTGAAATTACGCCACTGTAATCATGACATTAGGCATCTTATGCTTGGAGAATAAGGAATCTATTGTTTGGAGCAAGAGGCATCCTACGTTTGGAACATAGGGTTTACTATAGTTTAGAGTCATGTAGAGAGGACTGTTATCATCTTATGCTTGGAGCATAAGGCATCTCTCGTATAGAGAAAGAGTAATCCTATGTTTGGAACATAGGGTGTAATACAGTTTATAGTCATGTAGATTGGACTATTAGCATCTCATGCTTGGAGCATAAGGCATCTCTTGTTTGGATCAAGAGGCATCCTATGATTGGAACATAGGGTGCACTACAGTTTATAGTTATGTAGAGAGGACTATTAGACATAAGGAGCCCAACAATGGTTTGTCTTGGGACTTACGCAAGGGCGGCCCTTTATGGTTCGACCTGGCATAGGAACCAAGTGATAGGGTTTGGAGGAGTTGCTTGAGGAATGGTTCGACTCAAGGTACTCGGGAAATTGATGAGGAGAATCTCAACTCATGAAATGAGAAACAAACCCAGAGGAATATGTCGACTCAAGGTGTTTCATGGTGTGCAGAGGAGTATTTCAAATCATGGTATTCCATAGGTGGAAGGTGGTTGCTCATAAGGGCGCAATGGAAAATGCTAACATCCCGACCTGAAAAGTTCGTAGTGCGACTCTCCATTTTTCATGGGGGCCAGTGTCGGGCTGTGGTCCCCGCCCTGATGGGTCTTCGTGAAGTATTTTCATGAAGCAAATGGGTTGTTGGATCATGGGGTCTCGCGGAGCAGCTTCGCAATGGAAAGGTGCTCGCGGATCATGGAATCACGAAGCAGCTTCGAGAAGGAAGCTCCTCAAGGAGCAGGGACTCGCGGGAGCTACTTCACGAAGGAAGCGGAGCTTCGTGATCTGGGAGATCTGCCACCCAAGGGGTGGAGTGGTCATCGTGCGAAGGGGTGTGATCTGGGTATTTATAGGGGAGAGGCGCCGTGAAGTAGAGCCCGCTCTACGCGAAGACATAGCTTGCTCCATGTCAGATCGTGGGCATCAAAGGGGTTCGCGGAGCATCCCGCCTCCTTGATTCGCGGCGGGTCGCGAACGTCAAAGGGGTTCGCAGAGCCATCCCGCCTCCTTGCTTCACGGTGGGGCTCCGTGATCGTGGAGGGAGCTTAACGAATGGGCTTCGTGAACTAGTTTTCCAGCCCAAATTCAAATTCTCATAACTCCTAATCCGTAACTTCGTTCGGTCCCTACGACCTACCAAATCGAAGCTTATGAAATGGGATACGATCTTAAATCATTTATGGAAGCATTTGGAATATTTTGGGGACACGTTTTCTGGTTCCAGCACCATACCTATATGAAAATGGGAAAAGGTTACCCTGGAATTTGTCACTAGTTCTCCAAAAACATCCACATGAAATAATTATATATGGGTTATGGTGTATTTTCTTATAAAGATTACTCATTTCATTTCTATTCGAGAGGACTTCACACTCAATCAACTTTCAAGGATATTCATCAGAGAATTGGTAAGGATGCATGGAATACCACCATTTATTGTATCCGATTGATATCCAAGTTTTACCTCAAAGTTATAGAAAAGTATCCAAAATGTCCGAAACATTGATTTTAACTTTAGTATGGCTTATCACCCCCAAAATAATGTCCAATTTGAGTAGACTATCTAAACACTTGAGGAAATATTGAGAGCATGATCGATGAAATTCAAAGGAGGATGGGACCAATGTCTTCATCTATTCAAGTTATCATATAACAATATATTCCAATCAAGAATAAAAATGGATCCATACATATCTCTTTATGGGAAGATATGTAGAACACCCGTGTATTGGGATGAATTTGGTGAATTTAAGACACTAGGACCTGAAATGATAGAAAATTTCAAAACCATTCAGCAACACATAAGGGATTATCTACAATCATTGATGAGACATAGAGTTTGAGGTTAGAGATAAAGTGTTCCTCTATATACATCTATGAAAGAAAGTCATGAGATTTGAGAAGAAGGGAAAGCTAAGTCCTATGTACATCATAACCTTTTCTTGATCGCATTGGAGTTTTGAACTATTGACTAACACTTTCATTAACCCTATCTCAAGTACATAATGTATTCCACATATTCCTATTAAGAAGTATGTACCAGATCCATCACATGTACTGAATTTGGTGGTGGTGCAACTAGAAAATGATCTCTCTTATGAGGAGTATTCGGTGAAGATCTTGGAACTTAGATATAAATTTATACACAATAAGACAACTCACCTATTCAAAGTATTATGGAGGAACCATAAGTATGAGGAAGAAACATGAGAATTAGAGAAAGCAATGAAGCAAAAGTACCCTCACTAGTTTTCATCACAGTTTTTAAAATGAAATTTCAAGGATGAAATTTATTAAGTGGGGAAGAATGTAATGACCCAAAATTTTACCAATGGAATTCCCATTCTTATATAAACACGTCATATTTAGCAATGTAGTATTATATAAATAAAATGAATCACATGATAGAACCAAAACCATTTTATTATATTAATTTTTTAATGCCCTGACCCTAGATGCCTGAAGCCGGTGAATTATTTTAATACATTGGCATGATTACAAGGAATCAAGTCCCGAAGGACCAATCAATTTAGCAGTCTTGGAAAATAGATTACATACATGAATGTTACATTACACATTCACACACAACATAAAAAATCCTTTGATAATTCCATTATTCTTCTAGCTTAAATCTACATATAAATCATAATACACTTCTTGGAATCCTGGGAAAATAAAACATAAGAAAGGGGTGAGCTCAAATGCTCAGCAAGGGTAAATAATTTAGTGAAAACTATAAACTTTTAAGGCAAGATGTGTAATAAAAACAAAATCCCTTTTAAACACAATCCTGAACATAATATGGCAAAAATAAATCTAACATTACCATATAAACATGCACATGGATATTCTACTATTCGAATAATCACATGTAATAACTAATTTCATAATGAGGGAATGCATAATGCCGGACATCATAACCACATAGTCAAGGCCTCGTTCCAAGACTACAAATAAAATTTTTGTCAAGGCCTTGTGCCAAGACACTAATTTGTATCATGAGACCTACCGATGCATCGATGGGCTATAGCAGGCCCCGACCGTCACTTATTAAGTCCAATGCATTCCTCATATGAAAATATTGAAACATAACATAAACATTCGTATTAAAACTATCATACGAAATGTCAATACTATAACCATAAACCATAAATGGTATAAAAATAGCACATCCACAATCAAACATATCATAACTCATTAAATACAACATAGAATATTGTATTATAATAAATCAACCTTAATCAAGAATAATATCCAGTAAAGGATGTTGACATAGTTGAAAATGAGCAGTAAAATTCTTTGAGAGAAATATCCCTTTTTTTGTGAAATCATTTAAAAATCACACATTTATAAAGGAATTAATTTAAAAGAGATTTTTGAATAAAAGTTTCCTATAGCACTTTGAAACTTTTGAAAGGAATTAACATTTTAAAAAAATAACTTCCATATAAATAAATCCTTAAAATCATTTCGAAAACATGGACATTAATTAAAAATATTTAGAAAAATAAATCATTAAAACATTTAAAATGATGATCTTGATAAAGATTCCCTTCCAAAAAACCTTAAAATATTTCTTTTGAAAACATTTTTATGAAACACGGACATGGATGATAAATATGTCCCAATAAATACTTACACATAAATAATCTCAGATAATAATGAGATTGATGAATTAACCTTTACCTTGTCCTTTTCTTTAGTCAAGGGTATGTTTAAAATCCCGTATAAAGAAAATTGTATGTTATTAAATTATACCAGAACCATATTAATATTTATGATATCATATATAATTCATTTATGACTTTATACTATCCATTTAATAATAATTTCCATGTTAAAGTAACATTTTGGGTAATAACCGCTTTCTTTATCGTATGTGTTTTAACTTGTTATTCTTGATCGTATCACTTAGATCATGACTTACATACTTACAGAATATAAAAAATGATTTATATATCATATATATTCAGAATATAAATATGTATAATAGATAGATACATGAAATGGAAACACCGCTTATGGAGACGGTAGTTCATACGTACGCATGAACGTTGTTTCTGTTCTCTTATCATATAGTATGGAAGTAAGTAAACGACATATATTTATATAAAAAAAATATATATTATTCTAGTAGTAATATTATTTCATATATCTCATACTTAATCAATATATATATTTTTTATAAAAATTCTTGAATGGTGATCGTTGAAGATGAATCTCATTGCGTCGTGGAGACGGTAAGTCATACATACGCACGATCGACAATATCATTCTATTGATGGTGAAATAGTATGTAATTGGATAGTATATTATATATAAATAATCATTAACATGTTATATTTATTATTTAAATCAATTATACTCATTATTATATCCATCCAAATAATGAAGTGTTGAATAACAAGCTTCACCATGACATGGAGACGGTAAACCGTACGTACGCACGTATGGTGACTTTTTCATTAATAGGATGGATAGAATAATGAATATAGTTGTACCATATTTATAATAAAATAATATCATGTAAAAGGTACTGGATTTATTATTTTTTTATGGAAATAACAAAGAAAGAGGAAGTGGAAGAATAAAAGAACTTGAAAGAGGTGATGAAATAATTACTTCTTCTTCGGGTTCTTCCTTTTGATTTGAACAAAAGGGATCCTTGGGTTGGTTTTCTGATCAAAGTAAGTCCTCTAGATTTAATTTATGGTAGTTTTGAGAATATTTTAGTAGGTTTTGGATGATACAAAAGGCTTTAGAGGTGTGGAATTAAGATAATAGGAAGTACCCTTTTATAAGAGAGGTGAGGGTCACTTTAGGAAAAACTTGAAATATTATTTTAGTATAAAATAATTTTCCGTTTTTAATGGATAGAAATGAATTTATTTCATGTATAAGGTGGGTATGGGTCTAAATACTCCCAAACAATAGGTTTTAGACAAGTTTAGGTTACCATTTTAACCTTATCTTTTAGATTTAACTCTTGGTTAAATAGTTTAACATTTACTATGTCTCCTTGTATTTTTATATTATATGGTTAATAGACTTACTATAAAATTACAAGAGAACCCCAAGTGGTTCATTAATAATATATATAACCTTATATAATTCCTTAGTCCTAATATTATATTTTTAGGAGTATTATATCATCTAATAAAATAGTATTTTTTTTAAAACTCATTTATGTCAATTTTGACACTATTTAATATTTGGTTTTTGTGAAAGTCATAAAAACTTGATTACTTTGAGAAAAATACATTGAATAAACCCTATAATTTTATATTCACATATAAAATTCGTGGATGACATCAAAACTTTCATATTATATTTATTTTAATATTTATAATATCATTTATTTGATTCTTTCATTAATAAGGAAAATACTGCATCATTATTATGTCATAAATAAATATATTTATTTTTGTCTAAAAATTATAAATAAAATATCATGATGTATGAAATATTTTTATATTTATAATGAATATTTATAGTCTAAGATATCAATTATATAACCTCATATATTTTTTTTACTAAAAGATATATGTTTATGTTACATTTTTCTTATATTTAAATTAATTTTTATAAAGTATCATTTTCATTTACAAGTGGATCCATGGGGTCCCAAAATAGACCCAAGAATTTCCATGGTCGGAAATGTATTATAAAATAGGTTTAGGACACATGTTAGGGTAATTTAATATTATTATAATATTATTTTTTACCCATATTTACCGGATTTACCCTTTAACCATGGTAAACAAAATATTTACTGAAGTTACTATTCATAATGTATAAAAATAAAAGTTACATATTTATAAATTTTGGAGATCCTGATTCCAAATATGGAATCCATTTTTCTAAATTCAAAACACAAAAGTTGCAGAAATTAATTTAAAATTAATTCCCATTGTCAAAACCAAAAAGCGGGTTTTTAAGAAGTAAAAACTCTCAAAAGATTGACATGTGTTTATGTACAATTTAAATGTGAAATTACATCCAATGACCTAAATTAAATTAAATGATAAAAATATAATCTAATGATACTTTAAAACAACTCATATTCACAATTTAACACAATAAATTATTTCAATTAAAAAAGTTATTTTTAATTAAAATTTAGTATTTTTCACTATTCATCAAAATATGAAAGTTATCAGAAAAGTGAAAAAAATTCACCCTAAGCTAATTTTGATATTCCGAATTCAAAAATAATGTCTATTTTACCAAATTAAAAACATATAAGTTGCATTAATTAATTTAAAATTAATTTCTACTGTCAAAATCAAAAAATGTGTTTTTGAGAAGTAAAAACTGGCAAAAGATTGATATGTGTTTATGACCAATTTAAATGTAAAATTACTTCCAATGACCAATATTGAATTAAATGATAAAAATATAATATAATTATACTTCAAAACCATTAAAATGTATAATTTAACACTATAAATTATTTTGATTAAAAAAATTTGTTTTCAATTAAAATTTAGTATTTTTTACTATTCATCAAAATATGAATGTTATCAGAAAAACACCAAAAAATTATCCAAACTAAATTTTTATGTCCCGCTTCTAAAGAATAAGTTTATTTTGTCAAATTTAATATATAAAAGTGTCAAATATTGTATTTAAAAAGGGTTTTCCATTACAATACGGTAAAATTGTATTTTTTAAAAAATACTTCTTTTACCTGAAAATTTTAATTTTTTCTTATATTATGTCTAAGAAACACATAATATGGATGTTAAAATTATATGGAGTATATAAAATTCATAATGTAGTTAATATTATTCATAACCACATTTTGAATGGCTAGTTTGGTAAGTCGTGGTGCGCTCAAACTCGATGTTGCGTGTGGCACAAGCTATTGAATTACTTTAAAGAGATAACATACTATGAAATCATGGGGTGATACATTATCCCCTACTTCAATAAATTTAGTCCTCACAATTTGAAATTGGTCTTCGAAAATAAAAGGTTAAAAATATAAAATACCTTTGTGGAAAACCCACATCATAAATAAGGTTAATGAAATTTAGTCCTAATAAGAGGGAAAGGGAAATGAAGAAGTCACCACAAAATTATGATCTATAATAGGAGAACATTGGTGGAAATTAGAGACACATAATTGGAGGAAAAACGTAAATATTTATAGGGAGTGATTGATGTCATCAATCACAAATAAGTGTAAAATTAAGGGTCTCAAAGACATTAATCTATAATGATTTAAAATATCATCAGTTCAAAAAAACATTAGGATAAAAAAAATTTAGTTTTAAGATCTTTCTCTAAAGTTTAAGAATTAATTTCTTTATAGAATAAGAGAAAAAAAATATACTTGACAAGTAGAGTTCCATCCTTCAACTAATTTCTACCACAAACTCATCTTTCACTCCAAAAGATAATAGAATTCAAAAATATTATATTTATCCTAATCGCATAGGATTCCAAAAATAATGAATTTATAATTCATTTGACAGAATATATTAAAAAAACTACATTATACAAACCAGGACATCATGTAGGCCAGTGGTTGGTGATGTACCCTTACCACCCTTCGGTTGCGGGTTCATGTCTCACAACCTTGCCGGACGCGACGGGTTGTCACCCAACCTTTGGGTTGTCCTTTTTATAACAATCCAAAAATAATCTTAAGAAATGTTTTAACCTTAAACAATAGTATCCAATGAACAAATTAATTCATTACAACCTTTAGACTTATCCAAAATAGTTCTGTCCAAACTCACAGTCCAAAATTTATAAGGAAGGTAAACATAATGAAGATCTATTTTTCCACGTAATAACATGTGAATACCTTCATCATGTATTCTCTTAAAACATGGTAACACCCTGAATTACCATAAAACCTTATTGATTAAATTCATGCTCCCTTATTCCTTATAGAATACTAGATATACTCCTTAAATCCAAAAATGTTGTAATCTCCAACAATGATGGAATACACAAACCATTAATTAGTTCCTAAGTAGTAAATAATATCCAATATACTTTATCCAACTAAATTATCTCTTTTTACAAAATCATTACCTCAGCCTCATGAATATTTTAAAGTTTATCTTTCTCTCAACCACATATTTTCTAAAAAATTTAACCTACTATTGTGTTACTTTTCTTGGTTCCACACAATCTCAAATCCTTAATAAAATAGTACTGCAGTACAATCCTTATATACTCTATAATTCTTATAACTTGTACATAATTAATACAATACTCAAATGACACAACAACACAACAACATAAGAACACTAATCATTCCTATTCATCTGTGGTAGTATCATAACTTGATTATTATCCAATAATAGTATTTTGGGTATACTCTGATGATTGGGACATTGATTCACATAGTGTCCCAACTCCTTGCAGATAAAAAATTGTACATTTGAAACCTTTTTCTTACCCTTGAAATCATGTACTTGGTGTCATTTTTCTCCACACTTATAACAAACTTCCATTCCCTTGAATCATTTACCAAGGTGATTCTTTCCACAGTTATCACATGTGGGAAAATCCTTATTTCCCTTCTTCCCTTTATCCATATTTCTCTCTACCATACTTTTCTTCTCTGGATTCCCTTCAAATCTATAAGACTCAAAGAATTCTTTACTTATCTTATTAACAGATGATACCATTTCCTCATATGATGATAATACATGGGAGGCTATTTCCCTTATAAATGTTGGCATAAGGCCATGAAAGATATGATCTTTCTTACTCTTTGGGACATGTGTATTGCCAGAGTTCTCATTCCTTCTACTGGGTGCCATTTCTAAATGATGACATACACTAGGTTAGATCATATCATAATGTATAATCTAAAAACTAGAAAAATTATCAACATTAATGGAATATTTTCACACATCTAGCCTCATAATCATAAAAATAGTTTCTTTGCTGACATATTTACTCATGAATCCTTCATAATGGTTTTTAGAGAAAATATGAATTATCCTAAGCATATATCTTGGGAGTATCGTAACCAAGAGTGTATCAAGGCCTGTTGTTGTGTACCATGATAACTTGGTTCAAGCCCGAAACTATTTTTCAGATTTTTCACTTCTAGGTACATTTGTGCAAGATCCGCATCTACCTGTTCATATCCATATAGGGATTTATTGCATGGAAAAGTTACAAAATATCTACATTACCAAAATTCTAGGAAGTTCTTCTATACTAATCCTCAATGTCTATCTCAGGGTAATGTTATCTAATCATAGTTTTTCTAAATCTAGTTTCCAAGTTTTGTACTAAACTTCCTATGATACCAACTGTAATGCCCCGACCCCAGAAGCCTGGAGCCGGTGTATTATTTTAATACATTGGCATGATTACAAGGAATCAAGTCCCAAAGGAATGATCAGTTTAGCAGTTTTTGAAAATATATTACATACATGAACATTACATTACACATTCACACACAACATAAAAAAATCCTTTGATAATTCCATTATTTTTCTAGCTTAAACCTGCATATAAATCATAATACACTTCTTGTCA
Organism: Viscum album; assembly: GCA_963277665.1. NCBI lineage: Eukaryota > Viridiplantae > Streptophyta > Magnoliopsida > Santalales > Viscaceae > Viscum > Viscum album. Next base: position 1,990,277 of record OY728125.1, read on the forward strand.
TCCTGGGAAAATAAAACATAAGAAAGGGGTGAGCTAAAATGCTCAGTAAGGGTAAATAATTTAGCAGAAGCTATAAAATTTTAAGGAAAGATGTGTAATAAAAAAAAGCCTTTTTAAACATAATCTTGAACATACTATGGTAAAAATAAATCTAACATTACCATATAAACATGCACATGGATATTCTACTAGTTGAATAATCACATGTAATAACTGATTTCATAATGAGGGAATTCATAATAATAGACATCATAACCACATAGTTAAGGCCTTGTACCAAGACTACAAATAAAAATTTTGTCAAGGATTTGTTCTAAGACACTAATTTGTCTCATGAGACCTACCAATGCATCGATTGACTATAGCAGTCCCCGCCCGTCACTTACTAAGTCCAACACATTCCTCATATGAAAATATTGAAACATAACATAAACATTATTATTAAAACCATCATACAAAATGTCAATAATTTAACCATAAACCATTAATGGTATAAAAATAGCACATCCACAATCAAACATATCATAACTCATTCAATACAACATAGAATATTGTATTATAATAAATCAACCTCAATCAAGAATAATATCCACTAAAGGATGTTGACATAGTTGAAAATGATTAGTAAAACTCTTTGAGATAAATATCATTTTTTTGTGAAATCATTTAAAAGTCACATATTTATAATGTAAGTCATTTAAAAGAGATTTTTGAATCAAAGTTTCCTATAACACTTTGAAACTTTTGAAAGTAATCAACATTTTAAAACAATCATGTCCATATAAATAAATCCTTAAAATCATTTTGAAAACATGGACATTAATTAGAAATATTTAGAAAAATAAACCATTAAAACATTTAAAATGATGATATTGATAAAGTGTCCCTTCCAAAAAACCTTAAAATATTTATTTTGAAAACATTTTTATGAATCATGGATATGGATGATAAATATGTCCCAGTAAATACTTACACATAAACAATCTCAGATAATAATGAGATTATGGAATTAACCCTTACTTTGTTCTTTACTTTAGTCGAGGGTACGTTTAACCACCTGTATAATGACCATTGTATGTTATTAAATTATACCAGAACCATATTAATATTTATGATATAATATATGACTCATTTATGACTTTATACTACCCATTTAATAATAATTTCCATGTTAAAGTAACATTTTGAGTAATAACCGCTTTCTTTATCGTACGTGTTTTGACTTGTTATTCTTGATAGTATCACTTATATCATGATTTAAATACTTCTAGAATATAAAATATTATTTATATATCATATATATTCAGAATATAAATATGTATAATAGATAGATATATAAAATGGAAACACCGTTCGTGGAGACAGTAGTCCGTACGTACGCTTGAACGTTGTTTCTGTTCTCTTATTGTATAGTATGGAAGTAAATGACATATATTTATCTAAAAATATATAGATTATTACAGTATAAATATTATTTCATATATCTCATAATTAATCAATATATATATTTTTTATAAAAATTCATGAATGGTGATCGTTGAAGATGAATCTCATCGCGTCGTGGAGACGGTAAGCCATACATACGCACGAGCGACAATATCATTCTATTAATGGGGAAATCATTTGTAATTGGATGGTATATTATATATAAATAATAATTAAAATGTTATATTTATTATTTAAATCAATTATACTCATTATTATACCCATCTAAATAATTAAGTGTTGAATAACAAACTTCACCACGACGTGGAGACAGTAAGTCATACGTACGCACGTATAGTGACTTTGTCATTCATAGGATGGATAGAATAATGAATATGGTTGTAACATATTTATAATAAAATCATAGTATATATAAGTTACTAGATTTATTATTTTTTAATGGAAACAACAAATAAAGAGGTAGTGGAAGAAGAAAAGAACTTGAAAGAGGTGATGAAATAATTACCTCTTCTTCAGGTTCTTCCTTTTGATTTGAACAAAAGGGCTCCTTAGGATGGATTTATGATCAAATTAAGGACTCTAGGTTGAATTGAGGTTAGTTGTTAGTATATTTGAGTAGGGGTTTCCCGATTCAAAAGGCTTTGGAGGTGTGTAATTAAGAGAAGGGGAAGTACCCTTTTATAAGAGAGGTGAGGGTCACTTTAGAAAAAACTTGAAATATTATTTTATTATAAAATAATTTTTGGTTTCTAATGGATCCAAATGAATTTATTAAGAACCTAAGGTGGGTATGTGTTTAAATAATATCAAAAAATATGTTTTAGACAAGTTTAGGTTACCATATTAACCTTATCTTTTATATTTAACTCTTGGTTAAATAGTTTAACATTTACCATGTCTCCTTGTATTTTTATATTGTATGGTTAATAGACTTACTATAAAATGACAAGAGAACCCCAAGTGGTTCATTAATGAAATATATAACCTTATATAAGTCCTTTTGCCTAATATTATATTTTTAGGAGTATTATATCATCTAATAAAATAGTATTTTTTTTAAAACTCATTTATGTCAATTTTGACACTATTTAATATTTGGTTTTTGTGAAAGTCATAAAAACTTGATTACTTAAAAAAAATACATTGAATCAATCCTATAATTTCATATTCACCAATAAAATTTGTTTATGACATCAAAACTTTTAAATTATATTTATTTTAATATTTATAATATCATTTATTTGATTCTTTCATTAATAAGGAAAAGTACTGCATCATTATTGTGTCATAAATAAATATATTTATTTTATGTCTAAAAATTATAAATAAAATATCATGATGTAGGAAATATTTTTAGATTTATAATTAATATTTATAGTTGAATATATCAATTATATAACCTCATATAAAAATTATTTTACTAAAAGATATATGTTTATGTTACATTTTCCTTATCTTTAAATTAATTTTTAGTGTCATTTTCACTTACAAGTGGCTCCATGGGGTCCCAAAATCGACCCAAGGATGCCCATGGTCGGAAATGTATTATCCAATAGGGTTAGGACATGTGTTAGGGTAATTTAATATTATTATAATATTATTTTTTACCCTTATTTACCGAATTTACCCTTTAACCATGATTAATAAAATATTTACTGAAGTTACTATTCATAATGTCTAAAAATAAAAGTTATCTATTTAAAAATTTTTGAAATCCTAATTAAAAATATGGAATCCATTTTTCCAAATTAAAAAAACGAAAGTTTTGGAAATTAATTTAAAATTAATTCTCATTGTCAAAACCAAAAAGCGGGTTTTTAAGAAGTAAAAACTATCAAAAGATTGACATTTTTTTATGTACAATTTAAATGTGAAATTACATCCAATGACATAAATTAAATTAAATGATAAAAATATAATATAATGATACTTTAAAACAACTCAAATTCATAATTTAACACTATAAATTATTTCGATTAAAAAAGTTGTTTTTAATTAAAATTTAGTATTTTCACTATTCATCAAAATATAAAAGTTATCAGAAAAGTGAAAAAATCCCCCCTAAGCTAATTTTGATATTCCAAATTCAAAAATGATGTATATTTTACCAAATTAAAAATATAGAAGTTTCATTAATTAATTTAAAATTAATTTCTGTTGTCAAATCCAGAAAATGGGTTTTTGAGAAGTAAAAACTAACAAAAGATTGATATGTGTTTATGTCCAATTTAAATATAAAATTACTTTCAATGACCAATATTGGATTAAATGATAAAAATATAATCTAATTATAATTCAAAACCATTCAAATGTATAATTTAACACTATAAATTATTTTGATTAAAAAAATTTGTTTTCAATTAAAATTTAGTATTTTTTACTATTCATCAAAATATGAATGTTATCAGAAAAACACCAAAAAATTTATCCAAAATATATTTTTATGTCTCAATTCTAAAGAATAAGTTTATTTTGTTAAATTGAATATATTGAAGTGTCAAATATTAAATTTAAAAATGGTTCGCCATTAAAAGGCGGTGAAATTTCATTTTTTGAAAAAAACTTCTTTTATCTGAAAAATTGAATTTGTTATTATATTATATATAAGAAAAACATAATATATATGTTAAAATTATATGGAGTATATAAAATTTAAAATAAAGTTAATACTATTCATAACCGCTTTTTGAACGACTAGTTTGGTAAGTCGTGATGCGGTCGAACTCGGTGTTGCATGTGGCGCAAGTTATTAAATTACTTTAAAGAGATAACATACTATGAAATCCTGGGGTATTAAAAATTTGAACATTATATTTTAAGAATAAAAATGTACATGATTATTGAAAGTATTACAACGAGATAAAAAATATAAAATAAGATAACTATAATATGAAAATTTGGACATGTTCGATCCCCCAGAATAATAGTAGTCATAAACAACCCTGTAGAAATAAAACTGAATATTAGTAATGAAATATTCATTTTGGAAATGAATATATATATGTATAATTTTAAGATAAAATAGAAGTGAATTAATAATAAATAAAATATGATGAATTTATAGAAAGTAAGGAACCTATATGACTGTTACAAATCTAACTATTGGAATAGTAACATGTTTTTTGGAATAGTAATCTTACCATTAGGAATAATAACCTGACCATTAGAATATTATCCTCACCTAAGGACATGTAAAATAATATATAGGTGTCATATAAAATGAAAATATGACATATTTATATCAGGATACAAGTAAATAAATGTTTTAAAAATGATAAAATGAGTGTTTGTATCTTTGTAAAACATACATGTTTTATTTTAATTTTTATAACAAATATAAAGTTTTGAAATAAAATTTATTTTCATAAAATGTGTTTAGAAAATAATATTAAGTTTTAACAGAGTAATAATGTAATTTTATGAGACCATAAAGATTTTTTCAAAGGGTTACAAAAATGATCATAATATTTTTTTTGAAAGGTGATACATGAGTTGGTCTCCCAACCCATATCCTTGCAAAATTTATTAAATAAGAAAGAGTTACAAGGAAATATTGAGGTGTAATGAGATTACACCAACAAAAATTAAAAGCAGTTACATGAAGAAAGAAAAATGCATACAAAGTGATAAAAGGGAAAAGAGAGGTATTATTAATCTTCAAGAAAGTCCATCCTTTAGCCTTTATAAATCCAAAAGCTGACAATATTTATAGGCATATCATTGAATCATGAAAGCACCAATATATATTCCTTCAATAATTTTTATAAAATCATCTTCAGGATATTATAAAAATAGTCCAAGTCTTTCAACAAAACAAAATCAAAGAAGTCTGTCCATTCTGAAGTATATTCCTGATTCAAGAGTTAGAACCAGTGAAAGAGAAACCAAATAAAATTAAAAGCGTGATGCTAATGTAACAACAACTCAAGGTTCATCCATAAAGAAAAATAATGTCATCTCCCAACAACCAAACAATAATAGACAAGAATATATCTTTTCACAAAAAACTTAGCAGGTGAACACACTGAAAAATAGATCATAACAAAGTCCAGAAATAACTAGAATCAGGACATACAAAAATCCTAATAGGGGAGAAGGCCAAATGAATATTAAAGTAGGCAAAAATGAGGTGATCCAAGGAGAAGGAGACAAATATAATATCCTTGCTAATATTTATGCATAAACAAACTAAACAGTCTCCAAGAAAACCTGAGATCTAAACAGTATTTACACATATAGACCCTCTTCTATAGAAATGAATTATCAAATAATCATTGTATCTTGAACTATCAAATTTATAGAATAAAAATCAAGGAGAATTAATTTCCATGTGATTGAGTTGAAATCAAAGTCTATATTTTTCTTAAATTACTCCACTACTTTAATGAACATTATTTTTTTGATTTGAAGGTAGGTATCAGTAAACATATACCCATTTTTATATTTATGGAAATCCAATGCATCATGGTCCTCCATACAAGAGTATAATTCTTTCGATAAGTCCAATTTATCCTCAATTTGATAATCATCCCTCACCATGGGGTCACCATCATCATCACTACTGTAGTCCAATAAATCAGATTCATCAGAGGATGTAGAAAAATGTTCAACAACCATATATTGAGGGGGGTGTGATGATCTTAACATTTCTAGAGGGCTATAAAGATCTCATGATGATAGTTCTATTTATATTAGAGTAGTCTTTAAGTTTTCGATATTTTTTTGGTATTTTGAGTGATGAAAACATATGCATTAACCATTTGTTTTTTTACTTTTTTTCACCCTTGACTTCAAGAATTCATCCTCAATATGACAGGATTTATCATAATCTTCATGTGAAGACTCACAATAGTCTGAGTGACCGCTCTTGTCCTCTCCATGTGAGGTGTGAGCCATTTTTTGGTCTCAATAACAGGAGGATCATATTTATTAGGAAGCAACTAATCCTCAGTTTTAGGTTGGGAATTGTGCACAACCTCTACAAAATCCAAGAGATTAGTAGAAGGGAGTTGATTAATATAACTAGTGGTATTCTTATCATCAATCTTATTACCAGGAACCCCCTATTGACCTAAGGAATTAACTTCCATCCCTTTTATTTCTTCTTTTTGGACCCAAATTGAGCTAAAATGTGAAAGAGGGCATGTACCATGAGTCTTACCTTCACATTCCTTTGTTTCATGTCCAATTAAACAACATTCATGGTAATAAGAAGGAACATTTTCAAAGACAACTTCCTGAACAAAACCATAATCTCTATTTTGAATCAAAAAACGATATGCAAATGATTTTGAAATATATACTTTAGCGCATATTATTGCGACATAAGTTTGTGAAAGGTTCTTAATCATTGAATATAATTTAAGGGGCTTCCCAAATAAACTAGAAATTTAAAACAAAGCATCATGATTGTAGATATGAAGAGGTAGACCAAGAAATTTGAGCCAAATAAGGACAATAGGGGGTTCATAATCACTGTAGAAATCCAAGGACCACTTCAAAACCTTCATTAAACAACCACTGAAAGACCAAGATCCTCTCGTCAAGAATCTAAAATATTCTTTTTCAACCATAAATCGAAAAATGACATGTGAGGAGTTTATTAGACCTATATGAAAGTTCATGAGTATGATATTTTCTAGGGTATTTCTAAGAAATATAAGTGATGGTATTCGTTTGATTAACTTTCCAACAAGAACAAAATGAATATTGGAAGAGATATTATGTACCCCTTTCTTTGAAAATGAGAATGCTGACAAAAATCTATATCGGAATATCTTTGGATTAACTGCCAAAGCCTTTGGAACTTCTTAAGACATCAAAATTTACCCCGTGATGATGACTGCGAAGGATCAAATCTCAGGGCTAGGGTTTCTTCCTTGTTTGACCAAGGGCAGGTTCTCCAGCACAAAAACCATCTTCCAGCATAATCATAATATTAAAAATTTCATTTTTTCAAATAAATAAGTAATTTATTTAAAAATTAATTTTCTAATATTTAGAAAATTATTTTCATAAAATGGATCTTATTTTTGAAACTAAATTTCATGAAATTATTAGGGTTAATTTTTGGAATTTTTATAAAATGGTTGAATTTTTAGTGAATAGTAAAATACGACAAAATATAATATTTAACATTATATGTTAAATAGACTATTAATTGCATAAGAGGTGATGTAAGAAACCATTAGTTCAAAATAAAATACTCTATTTACTGTACATAGTCACAAGATTCATCATTATTGGTTTTCTTGAGAAAAATAATAAACTAATGAGTATAATATTCAAAAAAACACCCCTCTCCATGTTTATAAATACCACCCCTCACAACCCCTTCTCCTCACACATTCAAACTTCCTTAACTCACCAAATATCTACCAAATTCTTTCCCTATCTCTCCCCCATTTCCCTAAAATCCTTAGTCCTATCAAAATACCAATCCAATGTGCCTTAAGGGGAAGCCTATAAGGAGACATCCAAAGAAGAAGGTATTACCCTCAACTGAGACATTTAATTTTTATTCCTCCTCATCCTCAAAAAAAATTCCTTCCAACATGACATAATGAATCCTATATCATAAATATACTGTAATATTATTGTTTTAATGGAATATCTATATCCCATCCTCTTCTCTTATATTATCATTCTAAAAACAAAAACGTTGTTCACAATATAAATGGTTCACCACCACCATAAAAAACATAATTCATTTTTCTCAACCTCCTTAAAGTATGATAATAGAAATAATATTATGATTACATATGATGGTAATAAGTATATTATAACTTATTTCATGTTATATAATTTATTAATAATCAATTAATTAAATAAACTGGATCTAGTTTGTGATGGTCTGTAAAACTGCCTAAATGAACTAACTGTACAAAAATAACATTTATACTAAATGAATCATCCCTATATAAAAAATATATATTTTGGAACATTTAATTTTTTAAAAGGATATAAATATCATTTCATTTCACTTATGGAGTTATAATCCTATTTTATAAGAGCTTTAATAATTATCCATAATTAATCTAATCTTGTAACCATGAAATGAATGGCCTTTGGACAGTTGAAACTAAAATGATATCTCAATTAAAAAAATATAAACTAACATAAAATACTGATATTAAATCAAATATATTAAAATAAGTTTCTCAATAATATAATTAATAAATCTAATTTAATTATTCAGGACATTAAGTGTAAGTGCAAAATGATACTGGACTTGAGGTAAGGGATCTATCTGAACCACTCTATTTTCTTTAGGTTATGCTTTCTCTCTATTTAACTCAATTATTATCTCTATTATTCTTATTTAATTCTTATATATTATTTATATATAACCCATAAATATATACCTAGTTTAATTCACCTTTCCTCAATCGGAATATACATGTTTTAAAGTTCCCCTTCTCAATTTATTTTATTAAGCATAATCGATTATAGGGAACTTCTATGTTTTCTTAACTCATTTCAATTACCACTCAATAAAATGTTTTTAATATTACTTTTTTTTTCTAAAAAAACTCATTTTATTATGTAAAAACATCTTAGTTTATTTCTAGTCTTCTGGAAATTATTATTCTCTTACCCTCTTTAATTATTCCTTACCCCTTTTCCTAAAACCACATTTAAAAGGAATATTTACAAAATTATTTCTCCACTAATTTTTATTCCTTTAATTAAATTGGTCTTAATTTTCATGTACTATGACTATTTATTTATCTATGAATTTCCAAGAATTATTTAATAACTTCTTTCATGGAATTCATTATGATATGCCATTTGGTCATATTATAAGACATGATTATGTAACCCATTTCCTTTCTATAAGGTTTTCTGATGCTTATACCTTATGTATGATTTCATTACGTGGAACACATATGCATGTAAATGTTATGATGGGTGAACCCATAAATATATCTATTGAAATTGGTGTTTTTTATATCTTATGAGATGATATGTATGTTATTAGGGAGTAAACCTAATCTATGGTGGGACTCTGTCTACCATGTGATGTTGTCATGATGATTTTCCTTGACTTATGCTTATGTAATGTTTTATTTTTTTGTCACATTCTTATATCAACATGATATTATGACTCCATATTCTTTATGTCATAATTCTGTATGATTATTCATGAGCCTTTTCTTTCATGATACCATGTTATGCCTTTTCACTCTTATGTTATGGTTCATTATCATGCTTATTCCCTTACTGGGATTTATATATTATCCCTTTTATTTATGTATTTACTATGTTATAATATGAATTTTAGGATCTAAAATGGATTTATGAGCTTGTTATGGAGATTAAAATAAAGGTTTTTTATTTTTTGTTTCATTTTGATGTTTTTTATACCTAGTCTTCCAAAGAAATTAGGCCTCTCGATCCTTGGGTTGTGCTTATTTGATATTTATGTTAAAAATACTGTAATGACATGTGTAAAAGATTTAGTTCACTATATTTACCATTTTTTAATATATTTATATCACTTATAATCTCTTGGTTATAATAAAAGAAATCAGTAATGTGGTTCTCCCGTGAACATAAGACATAGTTCGATGCATGTTAAACTTTGTGTTATTTATCTGCTTTTTGTTTTTTTCTACTTCATGTTTTTCCATTGAATGTATTTTTGGCACTTTGTTTGTTTGTATTGAGGTGTGTGTTTTAGGATGATCTTTTTTGGTAAGTTTGGTTCAATGACTATCTACTTTTAGTACACTTAGAAGTGGGAAGCAAAGTTTTGGTGGTTAGGTTTTTTCCACAATGTTGATCTGAGTAGGAACTTTTGGTGGTCTATCAATCATAGTTACAGTGGTTTTATCAATAGTATAGGTGATCATTTTTTCATGGGTATTATGCTAAAATTATATAAATAGTTTAGGATGACCTGTGGCTATAGGGTCCTCCTATTCCCTTCCCATGAGAACAATTATTTCGTGAGTTATCACAGTATAAGATTTAGCCATGGGCACATTTTTCCATAGCTATAACTCACCTATAACCATGGACATTTTTTTGACTATGTCTATTGGTGTCTTATATCCACAGTCTAACCTAAATGTGAATATAGTCCATGAATGTAGACAATTTTTATATTAGTGATAAAAATTCCAGTGTATAAATATTTAAAATTTCAAAAATTATATTTAAAAATTCCTGGTTGGGCTCAAAATCCTTTTCAATGTGATCGATATAGGAAAATGAAAAAAAATCAACTATTTATTTTTGGAAAATGGTCACCCATAAAAAATCTTCATTTTATCAAAACATAGACAAGAAGGTTTCATGTAACAAGCCTGAGTCCCACACCATAGGTTGGGATTACCTGCCATATATCTGTTGGATGTATATGAAGGTTAGAGGAATATTGAAAGTACCCATTGGGTAGTATCCAAGTTGGTTTTTTATTCCAATCAATAAATAATGCAAGATGTACATGACGAATAACGTTATGACCAAAAAAATTAATTCAAATATTAATTGACATGAACACCGGAACCAAGAAGATAAGATCATATCATATAAATTATAATTTATTTATTTATATAAATAAATACCTTACATTGAATTTTTTTCTTCATTGATGAATCATTTGAACACTTCTTGGTGTACTGTAGTTGCGTTTATAGGATTCAAGGGTATAATTCCTATAGCGGTTATCCACACATGCTCTAAAAACCTCCAAACACTATCATAGAAATACCTAGGTGCTAGCATAGAATATTATAACACTTGAATAATTTGTTTTTGATCGCTAAAATAATCTCTCATTAACCTATCTAGTCTTGATAGGTTGGTGGAGGAGGGACAACCTCAGTTCTTAAGAGTGTTTTGGGAGAAGATATCTTTAGGGATTGAGGAAATTATCTCTATACTTATATTGCGTACAACAACCATTTGATTTAGAAATGAAATAATCAATTTTAAATAGATCTATAATTAGACAAATAATAATTTAACATAAACCCTTATTATTTTCTTAATCCTCAAAAAACCCCATGTATAAATAATAATCATAATATTATTATTTACTTGAAATATGATTAAAACACAGATAAAATAAATATTATTTACATGAATAAATAAATTAATACTTATTCAAATAATATTAAATATTAAATTTCTCATCAAACCATTAAACTCAATCTACCGATCCTCCTTGTTATTTATTGGGCCTTGAATAATGACTGTTTATTTTAATAAATAAATATCACCATATTATTCAATAATAAATAAATAAATATTATATGAACTAAAATAGTGAATAGATATTTATCAAATATTCATGTAGCCAAAGAAATAAATATTTTATTCCTTGCAAATAAAACAGAATAAAAAACTATTATATTCATGTAATTAAATAAATAATTACCTGAAAAATAATTATTTATTGAATATTTAACTCACATGATATTCTGTCGAATAACTAATTATTGAACATGTGTGATCAAATCAATATGAATAATTATTAAACCACATCCAGGAATAATATTTATTCAACATGTTAAATTCATATAGAATTTAACTAAGGTTCTGAATATACTTAGTGTGTGGCCTTTTAAGATTCTTTCTCAGTGGAATTAGGTTATTACACATAAAGTCCAAGGTTAGCATCGAAAAATATATAAAGTCACCCATAGAGAAAGAAGTTATATTCCATAATGAGAATAACCACATATGAACATGCAATGTGTAATATAATCTCTCTGTCTTAATATATCTAATCTATTAGGTTGCATACTAGTGTCATAAACCCATGTGTTTGATGTCTCTTTCTTTGATTTTCTAGAAATGAACTTGATGATAGACTATCATGGACCTAGAATTAATCAGGTAGTTCCATTCCAATCAAAGTGCCTGATATATCAACTTTCATTGAACCGAGAAGGGAAAAATCCTTTCTCACATTATTTATTAATGTAATGTTACTTGTGACACACCCAACACATCCTACCTCATCATGAGCATATGTTATCATAGTTTTCATCAATACAAAAAAGTACATGACTCATGACATGCGTTAATAATAATATTAAATTATAAGGATCATTATACATGTCTGTAGATAGGAACATCCAATGACACATATAAAATGTGTATTTCCAATCGGTGAATCATGTTCTCATAATATCATGATTTGAAGATTACTAAGGGCGTACACCATGTGAAAGTGTCTAAAAGTCTTATGACTCTCCAACCTTGATAGACTATATCATTTTCATCCCATCAAATGATATCTTCTGGATATAAAAAATGTATTTAAGAATACTATCATAGCACTTCAAGCTTATCATCATAACAGGGAATTGCTGTGACCTTTCAGTGCATCATGTACTCTAAAGACATTATCATATTCATTATCATACAAAATAATGATCAAGATGTGATAAGTTATTAATTAATATTTAACACATGAATATTCTAGTAATATAATGTTCATAGTAGTTGGTTTTATGGCACCAACTCTAATACACTCTCACTTGTACTAGTACCAACTACTAACAAATCAACTAGTTAACCTCACATGATAAACATGATATGGATATAGCTACTAAGAAAACCATGTTTCTATGATTTTTCTGATACCTGTGGCCTCATATATATGATAAAATCCCTTAAGAGATGATATCACTGAGTATCTATTTTTTTTCCTCTGTCATATCTGACATCTTGGATAATACCATAGTTAAAAGTTCATCATAATACGTTTGAATTTTACAGTATAGGTAAAACTCCAAAATTAGGAATAAATGTTTCTTAGATCGCTTATTAAACTACATCAAAACTCACAACATACTTGATATAATGTAGATATGGAAAATAATGTTTGTAATATGATTAACCCTTGTGTATTACCCAAGACTTAATACAATAATAGATCAAATTGTTCTAAATAAGAATAGTTTTATATCCCCTAAAAATATAGTATTCCAATTTCTATAATTTCTAGAAAGTCATCCTGTTTTTCTTTCTCAACTACTATCTAATAGTTTTGAATGTTATCCTTTACATTTATCCTAGTCTCATTTGATATTTTCATTATATTATTTATACATAAGAAAGATCAAACCTATGTGCATATCATGACATGTGAGATTGATTTCTAAATAACTCTTAGGAATATGAAGTATATTCATCACAAAAATACCATGTAAAACTAGAGTAATTTAGGTGTATTTTTCCATCTTGTATTTTTCAATACCATGAAAACTATGTATAATGACTTGGATTAAGAAACCCCTTGATCTAAGATAGTATATCATGTTCCCTAAAACCTGGGTTGTTTCATATATCATATTGGAGAAATTAACATTAATCTTAATTAACTATAATACTAATAACATGTTTTCTATATGTTGTTAAACATAATTACCATGAAAACTATAATGCACCCACTAACCTCTTATAGTAACCCGAGAAAAAATTTATTTCAAATGAATGTCCTCCAATCATTATACTTATTTTGATCCATAAATGGATCCTTGGAACTTATATATCATACTGGTATTACTTGATGTCACTAACTTTTCCGCTCATTTCATATAGAAATCTCTCATAAGGGTTCCTCAAGTATCCTGATCTTGATATCCAATTACTAATAAAATGATCACAAAAAAACTATGACAAGTAAAATTTAATAAAATTTTGCATTATGATTAGGGAGAAGGTATTATCACCCACTATAGTGAATATAGACTATGTCTAGATATTGTAAAACTTTCATTAATCATCTATAATTTATTAGTTCAAACGTGACCATTGACTTAGGGTTTCTCTTGAATACCTACTAGCAACTTTATATCAACTAGAGAAACTGCAAAAATTTAGAACTGTATATTGGTACATAAAATCCATCTTTAATTTCAAATAAACTGATTAATCATAGCCAGTTTTCCACTTAATATTTCCTATATAAATCATTTATTCTTATTAAATAATTTATCATCCATATTTATGATCATAAAACACCATTATGGTTTTATCTTTTCTATACAGTATGTGTATTTAGAATAATTACTCCCACTCAAACTTGTGGAGTTAACTATTTTTATGCCAACTTGTGCATATGGAGCCAATATTTAATTGAATCCTTAAATTATTCCACAATATAAAAATAGATGTCTTTGCTCTATAGAAATGTAGTTGGTATGATTAATACCTTTCTATCATGGGGATTCAAATATCCTCAGTAGATATAGGATAATTAATTGAGATACACATTATGTTTCTTTAGAAGTTCATTTGAAGATAAAGATATATTAAAAAATGATTCCTATCCAAACACATTAGTATGTGATATAATGGATTTGAATATTATTGTAAATTATGATATCCATTAGTCAATATAGTTAACATATGGTAATTTATTACACTACAATATTGTTAAGCACATCTGGAAAGGTATCATGGAAAACTTAAAATATTTATAAAATCCTCATTGATCAACCCTGTGCTATCATCATCATTATGATGTGAATAAGGTTATACAAGTTTAGGAAAACCTTCACTCTACATTTACTATCAATGAATACTTGGTTAAGATATACCTTGACATACCATCGCATAGGATCTTGTATCTTTTACTGAGAACATTTATTAATTTCATCTATTATTAATTAAATTTCTTAAAGGAATTTAATAAAGTATATAAATTTACCTATAGCTTCACCATAGAATAATTCACACTATATATCTAAACAAACTCTAGAATCTTTGTAGTATACTTTTATTTCTAAAGGTTTCTTTGTCTAAAAATCAGTAAGTAAGTATGTCAATAATGCCTAGAATTTTTTTAGCTACAAGGAGACTAAATACTCTTCTAAGCATATATTTGACATCAACCTTTAGTTTTACTTGATAAATAGTTATTTTACCACAACTGGATATGAGTATTAAAATTTATATTAATCATTTATTACTATTATTAGATATTTGTGATTAAATAATGAATGAACTATTAGTTAAGTATGAAAACCATAATGACATTTATTACATAAATTAAATAATGTCTTGTTATGTCCAACAGAACACTGAAATAAATGTATAGGTTATAATTAATGTAAAATAAGAGTTTAACTTGAACCAATCCCCCCAAAAATCTGAATTTGTGGAATTACCACTACTAAAATAGGAATCACCCCTTTTCAACCACTAGTATAATTTAACTTTACTTATTAAAGTTATGTGATTCTCATGGTTGAAATAGAAATCAACCTTCCTCAACACCTGGAAGAACACACCTTACTTCTTGTAATATTTCATTCTTAGTTTTAGTATTTGAGTATAAGTTATCATTTAATAACCAATAATTGAAATTGAAACATTAAATTATATGATGAATATATCTAAAGTGGATGAAACTACTTTAATTTTATTTAATCTATTGAAATTCTTTTAAAATTATCTTTTGGTTCACATGAGAAACAAATAGCCTTCTGTTCACCTCCCTACCTCTAAATCTTTTGTCTCATTGAAATATGCAATAAAGGTACCCTTTACCCTAAAATAGTTATGGTCCTTTCAATATTTACTTTCATATTTTTAACCATAAGGGTTGTAAAACCAAGTTCCCCGTAACCCTTATCTTCCCAACAAAGCTTAGTCAAAAGATTCCTAGGTCATTCATCCATACTGTTAATATCATAATCTAAATGAATAAGGATAACCTGAAAGGTAAGGATGATAATATGAGATTAATGGATATTTTTTTATCTATATAGAGTCCCAAAATTCATTAATCAATCAATGTACTTTAGTATATTAAATACAAGATCAATGAATAAGTATCCTCTTCCAGTGTACACTATTATAGTGTAGTGACAGTCTCATTTATCCAAAGTCTCTCTTTCTCTTTATAAAGAGATAAGAGATGATACATCATGGAATAATCACCCATGTACTTATATTACATTATCATATCTCCAGATATAATTGATATCTGATGTAACAGGCAGTAGGAGCATACCCGTGTACCTCCTACAAGCATCCTTCTTACCTTAACTTGTTGGTTGTGGTGGATGAACATCTATATGGGATTTCAACATATAGTATAAATTTTCCTATTTTAGTTCGGTGTGTAAACAACTATACTACCCTTGGAAATATGTGTTTGTGAGGACACCATATTTGTTCAAATGATTGCAATGTTATGATAATTGTGATTTCCATATTCTACATTAATTATAATTAGATTTTAGTTTTATATTGATTAGAAGAAGATATGACATAATAAATTTCATTTATTAATTTATTAGTCTCCTACTAGTTTTTTGAAACCCAATAACCCTCACTATTGATTTTATAATATACTATCATGTAGATATTCTAGTGTAAAAGATCCATATATCACTTCTCATAACCTAGAATGGGGTCTGAAAAGCTACTTAATGGTATTTAGGTAGGTGAGTCTTTCCAACTACATTAATTAAAATATACTTGATCCATTGAGTGGACTCCTCAATACTGAAATTCAGGAGTTTTATTTTCTTAACAATTGTCCACTAGTCACACCGAGTCCTTCTTAGAAAGCCAAACCTTGATGTGAACTAGTTTAATTTGACCCAAAACTCAAGATAAAATTCAATAATATTTGAAAGCACCTTGACTTAGTCTAGTTAAGAACTTTGAACTATGATTCATTTTAAACTTAATTAGTGGAAATATTTTAATGAATTAATATTTTGACTTGAGTGATTTTATCTTTATGCATCTTATTACATGCTTGTTAATATTAAGCGGTTTTTACTTAAGTGATTAACCACGTCTAGATAAAATCTATGCAAAGTATAATTTATTTTAATTCCATCTTGCATGCTAGTCAATTAATTAATTTATATGATTATGAAAAATTATCCATAAATAAATTAACCATGAAACATGATAGAAATAAAATAATAAAAGTGGAACGATCATGAGTGTTATTAATGGTTATTTTATTTAGCAGATGATAAAATAACCCTAAACCCTATGGGAATAACACCTTAAATTGTGACATGGTTCATGATACAATATTTCAACTATCCTCTTATGTATCTAATAGATTGATTTCACCTCGAATATAAACCTAAACTGCCTCCACTCATGTGAGAGCTATATCCATTACATAAGCTTTACTCACACACAGGTGAGGGGAACCAAAGGATTGGTTTAAGATGTTTATATAAAATAAATCATGGTCACAAAGATCCTTACATAATGAGAGGATGGGATGATGAACAAACCATCAATTTAATTTAATATTAATAATAAATTAAAGGAAACCAATCACATACATAGGTCTGGTCTAAGCTCACGATCATACACACATATGTAATGAATATCAAACTGCAATCTACATTCACTTAAATTTATTTTTTAATTAAGATAAAATCACCTTGAATTAATACAATTAAATAACAAATTAATTTATTAATTAATTTTATATTAATGTCCATATAAATAGTTTTGTAAATTCCTATCATCCATAATTTTAAACAAATTAAAAAAAAAATAATTTTATTTAAAATTAATTAAGTACACAATGTGTACTTAGAGGTAATATAGATAGAAGTTCTGAATTCAACACAGAATTAATTGGGAATTTAATATTCTTTAGATTATTTTTACATGGTGTGTATCCTAGTTTAATACTTAAATTAATTTTATTTCCACATAAATTAATTTACACATATACAACCTAGAATTATGTGTGCATCATATAAACTAATTAATTACACCACATGTATCAAAAACCTCATGTGTGTATTAATAATGCACAAATTTTGAATTAATTACATCACATGTGAATTAATTACACCATGTGATAATTAATTAATTACTACATATTAGAATTAAATATAATGAGTATGAATTAATTAATTACATTGTATGTAAGTTAATTACACATCACACATGAATTAATTACACATTGTATGTGAATTAATTATACATTATATGTGATGAATTACACACCATGTGAATTACACTATATGTGAATTAATTAAATAACTAATACATAATTTTTATTAAATACACCTTCCACATGTTGTGTAATAAATACATGTTTCACTTTGTATAGGTGTTTTCCATCGTGAAAACATGTGGGCTACATGTCATGTGTAGGAGTAGCAAGATGTGTTGTCTAAAAAACTATGCACCAACCTGGATTGGTTAGCACACGATTTTTATGAATGAATTATGTGTGCATTTATTACACTCGAACCAAAATTTCTCACATTTCATCCTTGGGTAGTGCACACGAGTACATAACATGTGCCAATAGGCTAATGTCATGTATTCTTAGGTTATATAGATAAAACTCTTGGCACCTCCTGATGGAATATTCAAATGTTATTTGTGTATTATAACATTTTCTTGGTTATATAATCAACAATAAAGAAGGATAAGAAGAGATTTTAATGCTTGGATCAAAGAAAGAATAATTAAAAAATTAAAAATAACAACAAATGAATATTATCAATCAATTATTAATAAGTAATTATAAATTAATATGTGACTTCTTTGATACCACTTGAAGGTTCCAGGAATAACATAAGAACCTATCAGGTAGTATCCAACTCAATTTTTTGTCATACTCAACAAATAATCTAAAATGTATATGATGAATAACGTTATGAACAATGAAATCAATTTGAAAATTAATTAACATGAATTTCATCACCAAGAAGATATGACCATAACTTATAATTTATAATTAATTTATTTATATAAAGAAATACCCTACATTGAATATATTTCTTCATTGATGAATTAGTTGACCACTTATTGGTGTACTGTCATTGTAGTGATAGGATTAAAGGGTTAAATCCCTCTAGTGGTGATGCACACACACTCTGCAAACCTCAGGATGTTATTGTAGAAATACCTGGGTGTTAGCATGGAAGACTCTGGAACTTTCATCATTCATTGTTTATTGCCACAAGAATCTCTTCTCCATCTCTATAGTCTTGAGAGGTTGGTGGAGGAGGATCATCATTGGTTCTTGATAGCATTATAAGAGAAGAGCTCTCTAGGATTTGAGAACAATCTCTCCAGACTTTTGTTATGTATAATGAGCATTTGATCTAGAAATGACATAATCATGTTTAAATAGATCTAGGGTTAGATAAATAATAATTGCACATGAGAACTTTTTATTTTCTTAATCCCCAACAAACCCCATGTCTAAATAATAATATTATTATTATTATTTAATTGACATGTTCTAAACACACATATAATTATTTCTATGATTAAATAAATTAATTTTCATTAAAATAACATTTAATATGAAATTTCTCATCATAACATTAAAATAGATCTGTAAATCCTCCTCATTATTTATCGATCCTTGAATAATGACTATTTATTTTATAAATAAACATCTCTTCATTATTCACCAATAAATAAATATATATTATTTTCACTAAAACAACGAATAAATGTTTATTAAATATTCACATAACCAAATAAATAAATATTTTTTACCTTGTGAATAAACCATAATAAAAAAATATTATATTTACATAATTAAAAAATAATTATCCAAAAAATAAATATTTATTTAATATTCAACTCACATAATATTCTCTCAAATATCTAGTGATTGAATATGTGCGATAAACTCAACATGAATAATTATTAAACCACACATAGGAATAATATTTATTCATCATATTAAACTAATATATAATTTAACTGAGGTTCTGAATACACTTAGTGTGTGACCCTCTAGGCTTCATTCTTTGTGACATGAGGTTGTTACACCTAAAATCCAAGGTCAACATCTAATAACACGCCAAGATACCCATACAAAAAGAATTTAAATGTGAAAATGACAATAACCACATACAAATACACAATATATAATATAATCTCTTTGTCTTGATATCTTTAATTAAGAAGTTACATAACAGTGTCATCAAACTATGTTCTTAATGTCTCTTTATTTAACTTTCTGGAAATGAACTTTCCAATATAATTCTATGGACATAAACTTAATATGGTAGTTTCATTCCCATCAAATGTCTTGAGATATCAACTTCCACTAAACTGGGAAGGGACAAATATTTTCTCATATTATTCATTAATATAATATGACTCATGATGCACCCAACATATCCTAACTCTCCACAAGTATATGTTATCATGGTTTTTATCAGTACATCAAAGTATGTGACTCATGAAATGAATTAATAATAATCTTAAATTCTAATCATCATTAGACACATCCATAGGTAGGAACATCCAATGACACATATAAAATGTGGATTTCCTACTAGAAGGTCTTGTTCTCATATTCTCATACTCTAAAGATCACTAAGGGTGTAAACCATGAGAAATTATCTCAAATTCCTATGAGTCTCCATCCATGATAGTATATATTATTTGTGTCCCATCAAATGATATCTTCTATCTATAAAACATGTATTTAAGAATACTATCATATCTCTTTAAGGTTCTCATCACAATAAGGAACTAATATTAAATTTTCAGTGAAACATGTACTCCAAGTACATTATCACATTAATAAATTATTAATATGTGATATGTTATTGATTAATACTCAACACCATGAGTATTTTGATAATCTAATGTCCATATTAGTTGGTTATAGAACCCAAAATCCAATAGTACACACTAAATAATAATCCACAATGTATTTAGATTCATCATGTTGTAGTTTTTGTTATGTCATGAAACTATGGCTTGGTGTTCATGATGAATGACATGGGATATCATTTAACCAACATTCCTATATTGATTTCCATGTTTTATTTGGATTATGACACATCATGCGATGGTGTGTAAGTGGTTTATTGATTTTTAAATGAGTTATTAATTACATTACATAAATTAGGTACCATTTAAAATGTTACAATGAAGGAACTAAAGAGTTATCCATTTCATAATTTATGAAAATTTTGATCATCAACAAACCCCCTTATTCAATGAAGGAGTTCTAAATAACATTGGTCAATGAACTCATTTTCATGTTTAATAGAGACTAATCTCTAAAGGAAAAGATTTCTCACACCGTTCTATTCATTTTATTTTCAAATGAAATGTTAACAGGGATTTGAAGAAGAAGGGGTCCTACTGAAATGTTCAGTTATTCCATTTTGGTAAGTGGAAACCTTTAGAAGTAGTATTCTTTTGATTTTTTCTGAGGGATTTCAATAAAACTCACTATTGTGAATTATTAAACATAGATAGTGAGGTATGATTTTTTTTATGTTTTTATTAAATTTTATCATTTCTTTTCCTAGTAAAACCTTTGGATGAATTTTGATTTTTATTATAATACATTTGGGCATATAGATTTTCTATAAATGTTTTCAATAGTATCATGAAAAGTGTCAAGGATAAAAAAATGGATAGGGAGGCATGATTTATTTTATGTTTTTAATTGAATTTTATAATTTCATTTCATAATAAATACTATGGTTAGTTTTTTTCTTTATTCCACTAAATTTATGCACATATATTTTCTATAAAAGCTTTCATTGGTATCGGGAAAAGTGTCAAGTATTAAAAAATGAAAACTAGTTTGTATTTTTTCCAGAACCATGACCATGGTTCATATAACCATGCCATGTTTTATGTAAATTTTCTAAAAATGACATAATTTTTATAAAACATCATGTTTTTTCTTATCAAAAAATGGAGTACCATAAAATTGACATTTTTATGTCATAGTTTTGACTAAAACTATCATAATTTATATAAATTGTAATTGTATGAGACAAAATCATGATGTAGAAAATATTAACAAGTCATTATTCAAGGTATTAAATTTTAAATAAAATATAACATTCTTGAAAACCATAATGCGGTTTAAGGTATTGAATTCAAGTAATTATCTATGAGAAATGGCTTGTGCAGAGAGACCATGTCATGGTTCTTGGTTATGGTTTATTGAATATTAAAAAAGAAATATCAAAAAACTTTATCAACATAGACCCTCCATTTATTTATGAAATATTTATTTAATTTTAATGTATATAAAATTTTATATTATAAATTTTTGTATGATTTATTTTAAATTGTTTAAACCACTTCATATAATATTCATGACATGTATTTATGATTTACATTATAGGTATGAGATAAAAGAATTGTTTTTAATTCAATAAAGGCTATGATTTTTTATTTTATTTATATATTCAATAATAAAGTTTGATTGTATTTTATACATATTAGGTATTAGTGTTTTATTAGAAATGATATCTCTATTGAGTATTGATCTATGGATAATAGGAATTTGGGTCAGAATTTTCACTTTTATTAGTATAAGGGCTTAGGATTTGTCTATAAAAGTGGGGGTTGAATACCTATCATACCATACTATAGTGACCATCATCCAATGGGTTAGTATTTCATTTTTTTTTTATTTAAGTGGATATGTAATATATTTATAATTTTGGAGGAATTTACAACTGAAGTATAAGAGTGTTGGAGAAGGGAGGTGGTAGATAAAAGAGGGACATGGTGTAGTGTGAGGCACCAAAATAATAGTGGATCACCACTGGGAGCCCGGTGGCACTTTTCAACCATTTAAAGTCTATTGGTAACCAACTAGAGTTTTTGTGGGTTATAATTGATTTTTTTAGTTGAGAGAAAAATGATCAATACCCCTTTAAAAATTTATGTTCTTAAAACCACTCACTTAGGATTTTTGGGTTCATTTAGATTCTGTGAGGAACTTTGGGAGATCTACATCCATTCCTCTCCACTATCATTCAATACAACCTTATACCTTTTTTGTTATTTTTCACTAATGTGTTTCATGACCTAGGTTTTGGTAAATTTAAGGTAGGATAACCCCTAATACATATATTTCTTCTATTCCAATTGTAGTAACACAAATATATAAATTCCCTACGTGTCTAGGTTTGAATTTAACCTTATTATTTGATTATTATTCCTCCATAGGTTAGTGAGGGATATTTTTTAGTGTTATTTAGGAAAGTTAGCTACAAATTTCTCTTTATTTTTAATTTTTTTATAGGGTAGTAATATAAATCCTACTTTTCCTTAACACGAGTTCACTAAATCATTTAGGTAGTGATATTCTTTCTTCCTTTGGACTTTGAAATTGGGTTTATCATATCTTGTGGTGGGTGACCATTCCTCTTACATCGTATGATTATAGTATGAATGATAGTAATGACATGGGGTCAAGGGGACCTAAATTGGAAATATATGTTTTTATAAATAAATATTTTCAAAATTCCAGTTTTGACATGGTTTGATTTTAAAAAAAATATTGGATCCCTGTTATATGATTATGACTTATTATTTCCCACACTATGACAAATTCCTTGTTGGGATACATGACATGTTATGTATTATCTTTACATGTTTTTTATATTATGGATTGTGAGTAATTATGGAAACATGGGATTATGCAGGAACATTACACTATAAATGGTGATGCCTATAGAAATGGTTATTATGCTTGTGATTTATACATAAGGATATTGTTTTAAATTGTGTTGTAGGTCCTTGATGATTGGATAGGGTATGGGTACTCAAAATACCCATGGGAATGTGTACCCTAACTACACATTATATGTATATATATGGGGGATGAGTATGAGGGTTCTCACACCAAGGTATAAAGTATCATTATACTGTACGGAATAGAGGTGCTTTGAGCACTCTCATGCCCCATATAGAGGTGACTTGGGTACTAAATTTATTATTTATGGTATATGTCCAATTTACTTGTCTACTAACATGTATTATTTTCACAACTCAAAGGAGGTATCATTGGGTTTTGTTGATGACCTTTTTTGAACCCGTAAATCAACCCCATAGTTGTGCGGTTGTCTAATTTTATCTCGTTTGTCATAAATTGTTTATTCCTTGTATAATTTTTATACTACTTACTTTATGATACTATGTCATGCACTTGGTTTTATGAAAGATTAGTAAGGTTTGGGTGGTCACTAATTATTGGGTATGATGTAATCACACCTTACATGTGTTCTTATGGAATGGGTGAATATCCTATTTTGCATTATCTAGGTAAAGGGGAAGAAATGTAGATTGGTGATTCATAGGGTTTGGTGTTTGGAGTATAGATGGATATTTTTGGTATTTTGGAGTATTACTTGTCTAAAAAGATCATGGGTTGTCTGGGGGATTCTTCTAGGGGATATTATGTGTTTTGGAATTCACCACGCACCCTCTTATGTCGTATTTTGATCTTTTGGTTATATATATATATATATATATTTATTTATATATATGGGTTTGTGTCAAATATATTTCTTTAATGTTTTAAATTCCTATTTTTTATTTTTTTTGTTCTATAAATTTATATATATGGTTTGTAGTAATATGTTATTATGACTAGGTACCCCAAATATATAAAGGATTTATCCTTTGAAAAAACAACATTAAATTTAATTTCCATTTCATCCATTGTCTAAAGAGGTCATGTTAGTTTTTTGGTAGGATCATATTGGGTTTTAGATGAATATTAATGAGGGTTCACCACATCTCAAACATATTTTTCTTATCCCTCAATGTTTATGCCAACCTATGGAGATTGTGAAGTGTGCCTAAGGTGTTGTGGCAACCCAACTCAGGTGTTTTTCAAGTATATCGGGTTAGGGATGTTACAAAATGGTATTATAGCCCAACTAAGTCTATTGGGTTTGAGTGTAATTAGGGTATAATATTGTCAATACTCATTAATTAACCTATAAATATGCATTTCCAATATATTTATAGTGGAATCTTGAGTTACCAAGGGTAGTAAAAGTTTTTTATGGCTTTGTTTTAACCATGATCTTTCTTTTCAAATCTTATTCATCATGAGTACGCATTTACAAGTAAATACATATAATATGGCATGACATGGTTCATGATTTCTTATTATTGGTTACTTTATTATCATAATAAATTATAAATTTTAATTAACTAGAGCATAAATAATACAAAATAACATTTTTCTATTTACTTATTAATGATGATTAGGTTAATTAATTTACTAATTTATTTAAATAATTTGGAAACACCCTTTATTGATATTTTTAGTAAACTATTTCATGATTATATTTAAAAATATATTTCTTAAGGGGTTTAAATTATATTTTAAATAATGAAAAATATTGATAAAAAGGAAACGAGTGAGAGAGAAAGGGGTTTAAATTTGGTATAGATAATTCTAAGACTATTTTCAAAAATTTGGTTAAAATTTTATGGGGAATATGAAATGAATCTATACATTAATGTAGAGTATTTCAATATTATACCCCTAGATATTTTCAATAAGTATCTAATAAAAATGCTTCACCTGTTAGGAATGATGTGGACCCTTAACTCCTAGAGGGTCTTGTGCATTTACTTCATGTTATGAGTGAGGATTTATATGATGGTAATGTATAGTAGATAAGGTTCGTCTTACATTTTGGGTGGTATATCTTAATAGAAGATCAAAAATTGGATCAAAAAATCTATTTCATTTATAAAATTACAAAAATATCATATTGACATAGATCACGAGTTACAACCTCTATGCTTAAAAGGACTACCGATTATTAGTGAGATCTTATGGTGGTAAAAATGAATAATTCAAAGTTGGAAGGTGATAGATCTTTTAGTAGGTAGAAATGATTTCCTAGAGAGGTGGGGTGATCTGCATTATTTTTAAGAAATCAGGGTGGATGAACTTCTTCTTATTATAGGGTTTTGATAAGATTAATGTGATGATGTAAGTGTGGAAGCTCAGGATGCACTAGACCTTATTGCATATTTAAATAAAAACACTATTATTGATGTCGTCAATTAATACACCTATTAAGTTTTTATCAATATGTTTCTTATAGACAAGGATTTCAACTAAAAGTAGATGATTATATTATGAGAGGTATTATAATGGCTTGGACTTCCTCAAATCATCAATTTATGTCTTTCGGGTGTTAAAAGTGTCAAGAGAAGGTTAGAGGAAGGAAAATAGAGTTAAAAATAAAATATCAGCTGGAAATACTACATTTTGGAGTAGTTTTATATATTGTGTGGTGATGAGTTGTCTGAAGGAATGGGTTTTACTGCAGTTTAGTGTGTCACACCATGGTGGATAGGAATGTGGCATGATGATGTGTGTTGTGGAACAGGGAGTAAGCCATGTGATTTCTGTGTTTCTTTATATCAAAGTGGAAGGATGGTTACAATGTAGTTTATTGTGTTGTGGAATAAAAGGACCCAAGTAGTTTTGGTTTAATCTTACACATGTTAGTTTATGGAATGAAATATCTTGAGTTATTATTCCATGAAGTTGATTGCGATGTGATTAGTTTTGGTTTCAACATGAATTTTTATGGTTTATTATTACATAGAAGATTTTATGGATTCTTCTTACATGGAGTTTATTGATTTAATTCTATATAAAGGATGTTGCATTATTAATCTAACTAGTATGATGTGGATTCCTAGGTGGTCGGTTCCTTAGCTCTATCCATCCAAGGTTTGATGCACCACAATTCCTTTCATTGCACTATGGTTTGGTTTGGGGTTCATCAGTTTAAGGGGAGAAGATTAAGTATTGAGTTATGATCCTTGATAGTTATAGTGTTGTGGAATGGCCCTTTGGATCATGCTATAACCCTCATTATTAATAATTATTTTAATGCGGTTCAACTCCAGAGATATGGGGGATGCTGCATCATGAATTTTAGATTGGGCTTGCATTATGGCATGATGACCCCTATTAAACCATAACACTATATTTTCCCAAAGTAATTATAAATTTATGTGCCTTATTTAATTTTATCATATTGTTTTGACTTCCTTTGAAACCTAGGTAACCTGTGATGAATCTTTTGAGATCTATATCCATCCTTTTATTGATTTTGAACCTTGGACTTGAGAGATAGATTCCTTATGATGCAAGGTATTTTTTTCTTTTTCTTCATAATCATAATTCTCTATTGTTATTATCATCTAGAGAGGTTATGAAAGTGATTTGGATTTTGTTTTATTGGTTTTGGGTCATAATATTTATGGAGGTTATTATGCTATAGATTTTTGAGGCATTCCTTATATGTTCTTTTCCTTGTGATAATCTTCCACTCCTTGATCAAGTGTTGTGATTTTCAAAGCATCAGTCGAGGTAAGGGATTCAAGGATTCTCCTTAATAATTTATATACAAATGTGGATTAATAATAATTTTTCATTCATTTTATGGATAGTGTGAGTTATATTAAGAAATATAATAATTGGATTAAGGAATTGGAAAGGGAAAAGGGGTGATTAACATGAGATTATAGTTTTTTATATTGTTGTATTTTTTGTTTATTAAGTTGAAAATTATCATTATAATAAACCGTGTTTACTACTATTTTTATTTTATAATCACCTCTCATAATTATTCAATCAATTGAAGTTGGTAATGGATTGGTTTTATAGAAATATGGAATTATGGTGTTGATACTTGAACATGAAATTCTTAACTAATATGAATGAATGATTAATGAGTGGTTATTTAGTGTGAATTGTTTCTATGTTTACCATTATTTGATGATGTATATGGGGTATTTATTTCCATGGTTAGAGTGGTAAAGGATACCTTTTTTAGTTATTTGGGGTGATGAGGTGTGGATTAGTTGTGGTAGTGGTGGATGGGCAGTTTCATGGTTATGGTAGTGGTGAAATTGATGGTTGTGTGGGAAGTAGGTTGTTTCATGGATGATATGGTGGTTATTGGCATGGGTTGTGTTGTATTTTATGTGGTGATGGGTTTGGATATTGTAAGGTTGTGTTATAGTTACCCAGTGGCATGGAATGTGGGTTGAATAAATAAAATCAGTAGTGGGTAATGCATTATAATTAATAAATTATTGGATACTTAATTAAATTAAAATGGTGGTAAGAAAATATAAAGGTCGGGACTATAGTGGATAATTTTTAAAGAATGGATTGATATAAAAAATGGTCATAATAAATAATGTAAAATGATAAATAATATTTAGAATAAACATAACAACATGAGTGTGGTGTGGTTGGTAACAACAAATATTAAATTTAATGATGATATGATAAAACGGGAAGTTAACAATATTTTTTTGGTTTTTTCATGTGAATGGATGGGGTTTATTTGTGGCATAATGATAATAATGATTTTTAGTGAGTGGTAATAATGATTTAGTGGTTTTTATGGGTAATGATAATGTTGATTTGGAATGAACCCTTAGTTTAATCTTTGTGTGGCTATACATATATGATATTTTCTTATTTTTTCTTATGCACCACCGCCTAAGTTAGATAACTTAATCAACGCCCATGAAGACATGGGTTCCAGGTTTTTTTCCAACATCCATATTATAGACAGAATGAATGGATTACTACTCCCTATTCACCACTTCCCCTTCAGACATAGTATGGATATGATGTCCATGGTAGCTATATATATATATAGATTATATAATGATTAGTGGTTATTATAGCATCCCACTTTTTTCTCACATAAAATTTCATTACATTATACAAAACTGAGGATCTTTAAGGTTTAGTGTCTTGGAAACCAGGAACTTAATACATGAAACAAAAAAAATCTTCTTAAACACTTGAAAGGATTATCCTTATGTTCATCCTAGGTTCATTACTTCATCTCATAACCTGGGGACATACATCAAAAGAAAGGGTGAGCATAAGGCCCAGTAAGGGAAACAAGGGGAAACATTTAACATGTAACTTGAGATACATCAACAATGTCATAAAAAAGAACTTTAAGGCATGAGAAAGAAATCATGAGGCATATCATAATAAAAATAAAATTTTTCATAACTTTAAGATGTGGCTACATCATTTAACATAGACAATCATGAACATATCACCAAGGTCCATCCCCAAGGTGTCATTTGAAAATTACCAAGGTTATTCACCAAGATATCGTGAAAATTGTAATCTCTAGTGGTTACATCATTACCCAATGCATTGAAGTGCTATCAGGGAGCACCCTTAAATTTGCCTTTATTATCATGTGAGACACATATATCATCATCAAAAATTTCATAAATAACTCATATAGCATAAAATAAATGGGTTTCATTTCATAATCATAACGTTTTTAGAAAAAAACTGCTTTAAAGACATGATCTTTACCTCACTTTAAACCCACGGAAGGGGAGAGAGGGTCTCATGTATGTAAATCTCAGAATTTAAAATAGAATATATTGATATATATGTGAATACCCCTGTAGAAATAAAAGCTTTTAATATTCACTTTATAACATAAAATAATTTTTATAAAAGAGAGAGGCATTTTGAGATGAAAATTCTGCAGCATAACGACGATGTTTCGGGTTTTTAAAAAACATTGAAAAGAGAGGGGAAATGGGTCAAACATTCATAAATGACCCATAAAACAGTAGAGGGACAGAATATAAGGTATTTAAGAATATGGTAATGAAATTTGAAAGATATACCATATGAAATGAAGAACATGAAAGGAAGACAAAAATAAGATTTCTCTTATGAAAATTCGGCAGCCCAACGACGTCACTTAAACTTCAACAAAAATGAATTGACGAGATTAAATAGGGTCTCTCATCATATGAACATAAAAGATAAGTATGATAGATATAGATATCATACCCCAAAATAATACAAAAGGAACTTGAAATACTTGAAATGAAAGTAGATCTTTGAAAAATGAGAAAGGTGAACGAATCCCTTAAAAATTCGGCAGCCTAACGGCGTCACTTAAACTTCAACAAAAAATGAATTGACAAGATAAAAATAGGGTCTCTCATCATATGAACGTAAGGGTTCAGTATGATAGATATATAGATCATACCCCAACATAATAAAAAGGAACTTGAAAGACTTGACATGAAAATAGATCTTGAAAACGAGAAGGGTGAAAGAATCCCTTAAAAATTCGGCAGCCTAACGGCACCACTTAAAACATCAAAATACTGAATTGAAGAGATAAAATGGAGTCTCTCATCATATGATCATAAAATATCAGTATTATAGATATATATATCATACCCGAACATAATAAAAAGGAACTTGAAAGACTTGACAAGAAAATAGAACTTGAAAATGATAAGGGTGAAAGAATCTGTTACAAAAATTCTGGCAGCCTAACGGCACCACTTAAACTTTCATAAAATGAAATGATGAGAGTAAGAGGGAGTCTCTCATAATAAGAACATAAAAAGGACAGTATAATTAATATAAAATAACATCCTCCAACATAAGAACATGGAGCATAAAAGGAATGACATAAAAGAGATTACTTGAAAAGAAAGAGAGAGGTCGGATCCCTTACCTTAAAACGTAACTCTTAAAACTCAAAGGTTTGGACCTTGAGGGGCTTGAGGGCACCTTGGGAGGACTCCTTGGGAGGTAAGGAGACCAGAAATTTGTTGAGAATGATTTTGGAGTCCAAAGGATGAGAGAATGGCTTGGTATTAATAGGAAAAGTGAGGAGACAAGGCATTAATGGCCAAGGGACACCTCATAAGTGGGTTTCTCAAAACCATGTGCTCTCCCATGATATTTCCCATGAAGTTAGGCCACATGGGGCCCCCCATACAATAATTCATCACCTTTGGTCGGCCAACCCATAAAATATATCATGACATCATCATGACACAGTTATGATGTCATTAAACATACCGAAACCCTAAAACTGTATTTTTACTATTCACTGAAAATTCAACTTTCTCAGAAAAATCTCAAAATTTTAGCTTAACCAAATATCAATGCACTGATTTCAAAAATTATCTCAATTTTATAAAAATATTTTAATAAATATTTTTAATTTATTTTTTAAATAAATACACTTTTCACCGAAAATTCATTTTTTTAGAAAAATCCCCAAAAATTACCTTAACATAATATCGATGCTCTGAGTTCAAAAATTAAATCCATTTTATAAAAATAATTTTCTAAATTTTTTTAATTTAATTTTTAATTAAAAAACACTATTCACCCGAAAAAACTAATACTTGAATAATAATTTATGAAACCGTTATTTAACCATTTTATTGAATCACATTACTTAATCAAGGTGCCGAGATTATATTAATACTTTCTTTAAGTGAGATTACTAATCCATTTGGTCGCATAAAATCACTATTCATAATTTACTATTCATCAAAAATCAAGTTGATCTTATTAGACTCTAAATTTCGTACTGAACATAATTGTAGAAGACCATTTTTTGAAAATCATTACACATTTTTATTTATTTAAGGTTTACATAAACATTTTTAAAATATCCTTTCTCTAAAATTCATCAAAAATATGCATACTATATTTATCCGGACATTTAAAAATTCATAAACTTCATCATAAGAAGAAATCCCAATTTTTATTTAAAACAAAGGATTACACAAGGCAGTTACGATCTCCTTACATATCCCCTTATCACACCAGCATAGGACCTAAGTGTAAGGTGTTCTAAGGTGAGAGAATCCGAGGGAGGCTCGGCCAACATCGCACGAGTAGTAATTTCTATCAGTTTGAACTTCTCGCAAAGGCGATTTCGTTCTAGCTTCACACGATGATGTTCGGCTTGGGTTTGGTCTAGAGCAAAGCCCAGTGGTGCTACCTCCTTCCCAAGTTCTGTTAGATGGGCTTCGATCGGTCCAAGACTACTGGGTGAGGCCATCGAATCTTCTTTCTATATTAACTAACCAAGATTACTTATATTTAGAGACAATAATCAAAACATTTAGTTTCCAGTGGTCATATTGACAAATGGTCATATAACAGTCAAAACCAAACGGTCTCATTTTAATTATACTCATGTTATCAAATGAAACAGTTTTGTTGAGTATCAAAAATAAAATAACACACAAAATTAGGAAACAAGATTTATTCAAAATTTTGGGTCGTTACAATCTTCCCCCCTTGAGAAATTGCGTCCTCGCAATTTTTAAAATTGGGTTTTGAAATTTCATTGAAAGTCCCACATCGGAAAAGAGTCAGTAACACTATTACTTTAAAAGAAAGAATGGGAAGTACAAAGGTCACCCAAGTTAACTCATACTAGGATTCCATGTACGAAAACATGGACATGGAGGAGAAAACAAAGGGTCATGTTCTGAGGGAGAGCAATAGAAAACATGATTAGGAGAAAGTTAACCATAAGAAAATTCCAAACTTATGATGTGTGTAAACGGTCTTTGATTACCTAGCAGAAAACGTAAACCAACAATGTTTTTTTACGTTCCTTTTCATAATTTTGAGGAATTCATTTACTACATAGAACAGAAACATTAGAAAATATACCTACCTTCAAGTAGAGTTTCATCCTTTAATAAGTCTCTACTAAAACTAATCTTTTCTCCAAATGATGAGAATTCAAAAACACATGGTCTCATCAAAATCACAAGAATCATCTTCTAGAGAATCACATAATCCACCAAAGATTAACTATCTATTTCTTCTATTATCCTAAAAATAGAAAGGGTAAGATAAAACAACTCATCAAAAAGAATGAATCCCATAGGAAGGGAAACTTCTTTAAATCTTCAAAATTCCACGGTACTACCCAAAGTTCATCATAGACCATTCCATAAATAACTGTCCTTAAAATTCCTCAAAATAAACCAAACTAAGATTGAAACCCAAGTACAAGAAGGATTTGATAACATAGTCTTCCAAAATATACTCCATCGTTCATCTCTAAACAACATAAACCACTCCTAAAATCTTATAACAAAAGTAACTAACCTAAACAAATTTTCCCCAAGATAGGTTAATCATTTCCATAAGTAACCTATATTACCATAAGTTCACCTTAAATTCATCGATTCTTCAAAATATAAGTCAACCTTACTCCTCAATGAAAATACCGTAGTAATCTATTTACCTCGATCATATAGGGTCCCCAAAATAGTGAACGTCTTCCAAAATAATAATCATCTTTTAATCCCCTAATCATATCTATCATATTAATACGACAAACGTCGCATTTCCTATCACATTGGTTATTGGGACATGTTCTTCCATTTCCCACCATTAACTAAGAAGAGAAAGTATAATTAGGAGCTTAAATACTTAGCCAATAATCATGAAAAAGAACTTAAAGCATAGAAGGATAACTTGTAGAAGAAAAGTATACCCTAACTTGTGATTCCCTAGGTTCTAAACTAGGTTATCCATGATCATATATTCTTATGTGAGTAGTTATTTTATTTTATCCTTGTTCCTTTGATAATGGTTCATACTAAGCTTATGAATTTACCGAAGCATATCCCCCAGGAGTGTCGTAACCAAGAGTGCAGCAAGGCCCGTTATCGTGTACCAGTTCCCGTTCGAGTCTAGCTCAAAGCGGTGTTTTCGGGTTTTACCCCTATGTACATCTGTGCCAGAGCCACCTCTACCTGCTCGTATCCAGATAGGGATGTATTTGCTTGGCAACCCCTTACTATATACTCACCAAAATACCAGGAAGATTTCCTATATTTAAAATTTTCTATAGGGTTATTCCTAAAGTTTTCACATCCTAATTTCAACAAATAACTAAACCATCCTTTGATACCAACTATAGCATCCCGCTTTTTTTCACATAAACTTTCATTACATTATACAAAACTGAGGATCTTTAAGCTTTAGTGTCTTGGAAACCAGGAACTTAATACATGAAACAAAAAAAACATTCTTCTTAAACACTTGAAAGGATTCTCCTTATGTTCATCCTAGGTTCATTACTTCATCTCATAACCTGGGGACATACATCAAAAGAAAGGGTGAGAATAAGGCCCAGTAAGGGAAACAAGGGGAAACATTTAACATGTAACTTGAGATACATCAACAATGTCATGAAAAAGAACTTTAAGGCATGAGAAAGAAATCATGAGACATATCATAATAAAAATAAAATTTTTCATAACTTTAAGATGTAGCTACATCATTTAACATAGACAATCATGAACATATCACCAAGGTCCATCCCCAAGGTGTCATTTGAAAATTACCATGGTTATTCACCAAGATATCGTGAAAATTGTAATCTCTAGTGGTTACATCATTACCCAATGCATTGGAGCGCTATCAGGGCGCACCCTTAAATTTGCCTTTATTATCATGTGAGACACATATATCATCATTAAAAATTTCATAAATAACTCATATAGCATAAAATAAATGGGTTTCATTTCATAATCATAACGTTTTTAGAAAAAAACTGCTTTAAAGACATGATCTTTACGTCACT
Source organism: Viscum album (assembly GCA_963277665.1). Taxonomy (NCBI): domain Eukaryota; kingdom Viridiplantae; phylum Streptophyta; class Magnoliopsida; order Santalales; family Viscaceae; genus Viscum; species Viscum album. The sequence continues at coordinate 2,024,905 of OY728125.1, forward strand.
TTAAACCCACGGAAGGGGAGAGCGGGTCTCATGTATGTAAATACCAGAATTTAAAATAGAAAATATTGATATATATGTGAATACCCCTGTAGAAATAAGATCTTTGAATATTCACTTTATAACATAAAATAATTTTGAGAAAAGAGAGAGGCATTTTGAGACGAAAATTCTGCAGCATAACGGCCATGTTTCGGGTTTTTAGAAAACATTGAAAAGAGAGGGGACATGGGTCAAACATTCATAAATGACCCATAAAACAGTAGAGGGACAGAATATAAGGGATTTAAGAACATGGTAATAAAATTTGAAATATATACCATATGAAATGAAGAACATGAAAGGAAGACAAAAATAAGAGTTCTCTTATGAAAATTCGGCAGCCCAACGGCGTCACTTAAACTTCAACAAAAATGAATTGATGAGATCAAATAGGGTCTCTCATCATATGAACATAAAAGATAAGTATGATAGATATAGAGATCATACCCCAACATAATAAAAAAGGAACTTGAAATACTTGAAATGAAAGTAGATCTTTGAAAAATGAGAAAGACGAACGAATCCCTTAAAAATTCGGCAGCCTAACGGCATCACTTAAACTTCAAAAAAAAAAATTGACAAGATCAAAATAGGGTCTCTCATCATATGAACATAAGGGTTCAGTATGATAGATATAGAGATCATACCCCAACATAATAAAAAGGAACTTGAAAGACTTGACATGAAAATAGATCTTGAAAACGAGAAGGGTGAAAGAATCCCTTAAAAATTCGGCAGCCTAACGACGCCACATAAAACATCAAAATACTGAATTGAAGAGATCAAATGGGGTCTCTCATCATATGATCATAAAATACCAGTATGATAGATATATAGATCATACCCCAACATAATAAAAAGGAACTTGAAAGACTTGACAAGAAAATAGAACTTGAAAATGAGAAGGGTGAAAGAATCCGTTACAGAAATTTCGACAGCCTAACGACGCCACTTAAACTTTCATAAAATGAAATGATGAGAGTAAGAGGGGGTATCTCATAATATGAACATAAAAAGGACAGTATAATGATTATAAAAGAACATCCTCCAACATAAGAACATGGAGCATAAAAGGAATGACATAAAAGAGATTACTTGAAAAGAAAGAGAGAGGTCGGATCCCTTACCTTAAAATGTAACTCTTAAAACTCAAAGGTTTGGACCTTGAGGGGCTTGAGGGCACCTTGGGAGGACTCCTTGGGAGGTAAGGAGACCAGAACTTCGTTGAGAATTATTTTGGAGTCCAAAGGATAAGAGAATGACTTGGTATTTATAGGGAAAGTGAGGGGACAAGGCATTAATGGCCAAGGGACACCTCATAAGTGGGTTTCTCAAAACCATGTGCTCTCCCATGATATTTCCCATGAAGTTAGGCCACATGGGGCCCCAATACAATAATCCATCACCTTTGGTCGTCCAACCCATAAAATATCTCATGACATCATCATGACACAGTTATGATGTCATTAAACATACCGAAACCCTAAAACTGTATTTTTACTATTCACTGAAAATTCAACTTTCTCAGAAAAATCCCAAAATTTCAGCTTAACCAAATATCAATGCACTGATTTCAAAAATGAACTCCATTTTATAAAAATAATTTGATAAATATTTTTAATTTATTTTTTAAATAAATAAACTTTTCACCGAAAATTCATTTTTTTAGAAAAATCCCCAAAAATTACCTTAACATAATATCGATGGTCTGAGTTCAAAAATGAAATCCATTTTATAAAAATAATTTTCTAAATATTTTTAATTTAATTTTTAATTAAAAAATACTATTCACCCGAAAAAACTAATACTTGAATAATAATTTATGAAACCCTTATTTAACCATTTTATTGGATCACATTACTTAATCAAGGTGCCTAGATTATATTAATACTTTCTTTAAGTGAGATTACTAATCCATTTGGTCACATTACTAATCCTAAGCATAAAATCACTATTCATAATTTACTATTCATCAAAAATCAAGTTGATCTTATTAGGCTCTAAATTTCGTACTGAACATAATTGTAGAAGACCATTTTTTGAAAATCATTACACATTTTTATTTATTTAAGGTTTACATAAACATTTTTAAAATATCCTTTCTCTAAAATTCATCAAAATATATGCATACTATATTTATCCGGACATTTGAAAATTCATAAACTTCATCATAAGAAGAAATCCCAATTTTTATTTAAAACAAAGGATTACACAAGGCAGTTACGGTCTCCTTATATAGCCCCTTATCACACCAGCATAGGACCTAAATGTAAGATTTTCTAAGGTGAGAGAATCCGAGGGAGGCTCGGCCAACATCGCACGAGTAGTAATTTCTATCAGTTTGAACTTCTCGCAAAGGCGATTCCGTTCTAGCTTCACACGATGATGTTCGGCTTGGGTTTGGTCCAGAGCAAAGCCCAGTGGTGCTACCTCCTTCCCAAGTTCTGTTAGATGGGCTTCGATCAGTACAAGACTACTGGGTGAGGCCATCAAATCTTCTTTCTATATTAATTAACCAAGATTACTTGTATTTAGAGACAATAATCAAAACATTTAGTTTCCAGTGGTCATATTGACAAATGGTCATATAACAGTCAAAACTCAACGGTCTCATTTTAATTATACTCATGTTATCAAATGAAACCATTTTGTTGAGTATCAAAAATAAAATAACACACAAAATTAGGAAACAAGATTTATTCAAAATTTTGGGTCATTACAGTTATAGTATATATATACTAGCTGACTTGGTTATGTAGTTGTGGTGTGGATAAATGGTGAGGGTTGTGCATAATAGGGGGAGGAAACGAGGTTTATATCCTTGATGTTCATGATACCTTACTATCATAAAGATGTGATGTGCGGTTATGATATGGTTATGGTATGTGATATGTGGCTATGGTAAGTGGATATGTGGTTATATGGAAGGGTTTTCTACACAAGACATATGTCGTTGGGGCGTGAGCAAGACCAAATTAGTGGAGAAGTGGTTGTGGGATACTTTCTTGTTATATATTATTTTGGTAATATGTAAATATACTTAGATGTGATATTGGGTGAGTAGGACTTGGTGAGATTGAGTGATAGTTGACTTGAGGTAGGTGTGAGAGTTGTTTTTTATTTATTAACCAATGAATCAGTATGCTTCTTCCACATTTTTATGAGTGTATTTAAGGAGTATCTTATGGATTATACTTCTATGATCACCCCTATATATATATAAATATGTTTTATAGGTTTCCTGGAGGGATTTGGTAACCGAGTTAGACATTACTAGCTCGAGTCTAAAAGTTACTATCAGAGTCACTTTCGTAAGAGTTGAATTTTGGAATTCTATTTTTGGAGGTCTTTGTTATGTATAACATTTAAATTTATTGTGTATTGGGATTTATTGTATATTATATTGATTTGATTGGTGGTTTTATTCATTATTACTGGGATTTATGAGGGTAATGTCTCCCATATGTGTGTTTCCATACCACCAGTGCTAGTCGGTAACTCATAGCCCATTGGAGGTAGGATTTGGGGGAAACACTCATTTTCAATGCTAGCCTAGGAGGGATACCATTTGGAGTGGATCATTGTTAGGTTAAACCATGTGAAATTTTTTTATAACTAAGTTATTAGAACTAATAAAATGAGAAATTATGGAAGTTTACTTTTTGATGCCCAAATAGAGATGGTGGAGTAGAAACTACAACATCTGGAAACACTGAAACTAGAAGACTGTATGATGATATTCAGAAGTAGGCAGTCATAAATTACCATTGATAAGTATGAATGTAAAGTGAATATATGCAAAGGAATCTCATGTAATATTCATTTATGAAGGACACATAAGTGTCTTTCACTGGTGGTTTTGTAGAAAAGGGAATATATAAGGGTATTTAGGATGATACATAAGGGTAAACTCTCCAAAGTTTCCATAAGTGTGCACTATTCATAAAGATAAGGAGTTGAGGTTGTGGATGTCTTTGATCAGATTAAGGGATTCCTATGAATATATTAGATAAGTGGGAACACTCTTCATGAAGATCAAAATATGGCATTACCGATTGCACCGAATCGACTCTAATTTAAATAGTTGAATGAGAACATTTGTTCTCTATGAATCTTATATTGCAATCATCTTATGCTTCCTTAATAAAAGAGATTACAGTGCCCCCCATTAATTGGGACTAAAATTTGAACCAAATAAACACTTCTATTTTTATTTTGTCTATATTTATTTTGGTTATTGGCTTATGAAAGTTCTTGTTAAAGTGTTTTATTTTTAGGTGTGTGTCATGGTAGAGTGACTTAGGTGCAACATGTATTCTAAGTTCCAGTGCATCAATAACACAAGTTCATTCCAATAATTTTTTTTACCTTGTAAGTCCTAGAGGTGTAACTTATGGGTGTTTGAATCACAACCAATTATTACTTATCGAGCATTCAAAGGTTTGATGCTCTACTATAATTTGTATAGCGACATTAGGGTTGAATCCTTGATAATGGTACTATTTTTGGAGTCGATTGTGTTTGTTTTGTCTTTTGAGAGGTGTTTTTTATAGATCTTAATTAAATTGATTGATGGATGAATTTAATTTTAACAATTTTATAATTATTGGGGTGATTTCATTATTAGGGATATAGGATTATGATATCCTTGAGCTTTTCGATACATTTTCTTAAATTAACACCCACCCAACAAGACGATTTTGATCAGAATTCTCAAATATTGAGGCTATAATAGAAGCCTCAAATAGGGTAATGATATCAATAAATACTTGTTTATAGAAGTGTATTTATGGTTACAATAATACATGTAATCCAAATGTTAAACCAATCATGTCATTAATCCATGAAATTTTAATTTTTAACATACACAATGTTAACCTAAGGAATATTTAATGACCAAAATATCTCAATCACCTAACATCCCCATATTATGAATCATGCTAATAGATTATTTAGTCATACATTGATATGGTTAGTAATATGGTTTAATATTTTTTTTGGTGATGATTTAAAATAATAATAAAATAAGTGAGATAAGAAAATATTTGTGTGCCAAACACACACACGAGCCGTAAAGAAAGTTAAACACGAACTTTGGATTGAATGAGGAAGTTAAAGATAAAGGGTTTTAAACTTAATTTAAATTTTATTAAAAAAATTATAATACACTATATAATTTTTATGAAGATTATTGAATATGAAGATAATTTTATTAATTTTTAAGCAAACTTATAACTCAAAAAATTATGATTTTACAAATGAAGGAGAGTGCAAAATAACATGAAAAAAAAGAGAGGATGAAAGGTATATGTAACACCCCAAGCTTCCATGGTACGCTTCTCTTTGAATAATAGAGCAGCGTGTGTTGTACGCAACCTCGAGTTCTAACACATCACGACCAATCAAAGTAGCCGTTATGAATAGTAATAACCACGTTTTGAAATTATACTAATTTTATAATTAAAAATGGACTTCATTTTTGTATTCGGAATATTGAAATTATCCTAAGTTGAATTTTTTGTAATTTTCTGAGAACTTCCAATTTTCTATGAATAGCAAAAAATACTTAAAAAAACTTTTTTAATAAAAATAATTTATAGTGATAAATTATACTATTGAGTGTTTTTAAAGTTTAATTAGAATATATTTTTACCACTTTATCCAATGGTGGTCATTATAATTAATTTCACTTTGAAATTGGACATAAACAATTGTCAATCTTTTGATATATATTGTTTCTTAAAAACACGTTATTTGTTGTGACAGTAGGAATTAATTATTAAATTAATTAATTCAACTTATATGTTTTGAATTTTGTAAAATAGACATAATTTTTAAATTAGGAATATCAAATATATCTTAGGGTTAATTTTTGGTATTTTTCTGAAAAACTTCAATTTTTTATGAATAGTGAAACCACTAAGTGGTAGTTAAAAAACTAATTTTTCGTTTAAATGAAACTTTACCACTTTTGTGAATTGAATTTCAAAAATCCAACATACATGGTTGTCATTAGTAATTAAAATGTGGTTCAATGGGATGAAAATAATTTTTGGTGAATAGTAACCTTTAAGTTTTATTAATCGCGATTAAAGGTAATTAGTGTAATTTAGGGTAAATATAATGTCATAATAATATGAAATTACCTTTACACTTGTCCTACCCTTATTGGATGAGTCATGGCCGACTAATAAAATCCATTGGTCAACTTGGGGACCACATGGAGCCACTTGGGTAAGAAAATGACATTAATAACTTTTTATTTAATGTAAAAATAAAATTGTCACAAACATGTGTTGTTTTACTAAAACAATTATTACATGGGGTTATATAAGTTAAATTTTTTACTATAAATATTCATTGTAAAGATAAAAATATTTCCTACATCATGGTTACTTTTTTATAATTTTTAGACATTAAATAAATTAAATTTTATATGACACCATGATGATGCAGCGATTACCTCATTAATTAACGATTTAAATAAAATGAAAAGATAATGTAAAATCTAAGACTTAAACTTGTCAAAAACCTATTGTATGAGTAGATTTCGAACCCTTGTCACCTTATCCTTAAAATATACAATTTTTGGACCTTTAAAATCCAAAACTCATTATATAATAAAGTAACATTTCTTGACTTTCCAAGAGTGTCCCTCCTCTCCTCTTATAAAAGGCCCCCACCTCTACCATCTTATTCACACCGTCAAGCCATTTGGATCAGACAACCTATGCCCAAATACTCACTCAACTTACCTCTCTTACTCCTACAAGCCTCATTTTGGGCAGAAATCTTCCCAAGGAAGCCTTTGGCTCAAATAAAAAAGAGTTACCCAATTTTAAGGTAATGTCTTCTCTTATGTTCTTTTGTTTTATTTTACTTCTCCAACCCCTTAAACTCTTTTTAATCCTTTCTTTTGTAAAAACACCAGTATTGTAACACCCCGACCCCAGTTACCCAGAGCTGGTGCATTATTACGTAACATTGGCATGATCACAAAGATCAAGTCTCGAAAGACCGATTAGTTTAGTAGCCTTGAAACACTAGATACATTCATAAAAGTTACATTACATCATAAAGTGAAAAACTACAATAACATGGTCTCCATAGTCCACACTCATATACCCTTCTGACTATCCATGCAGGTCATTCATAAAATACTTCTTCACATCCTGGAAAATATTAAAACATTGAAAGGGGTGAGCTCAGATACTCAGTAAGGATAACAATATTGCGGAAGCTTTCATAAGTAAACATAAACATTTAAGGCAATGTATAATCAAAACAAAAGCCTTTTAAACTTGAACTTCAGCGTAACATGGCAAAAGTAAAATGAAATAATGTCATTTACTTATTCACATGGATATTCTACTAGTCTAATAACCACATGAAATATCAATAACCACTTTCATAATGATGGAATGCATAATGTCAGACTATCCTAACCACGTAGCCAAGGCCTCGTGCCAAGACTACAAATAAGATTTTTTCACGGCCTCGTGCCAAGACTACAAATAATATTTTTTCAAGGGCTCGTGCCAAGACACTAGTTGTCTCATGAGACCTACCGATGCATCAAGGAGCTATAACGGGCTCCACCCGTCACTTATTAAGTCCAATGCATTCCTCATATGAATAGGTTTAAACATATCATAAACCATAACATAATTGTATCACATAAAACATGCATAAAGGAAACATAAAATTTCCATATTTCAATCACAAGATATAAATACAACACATTGATATAATAAAAACATTATCAAAACCATTCTCAATACCAAAATAAAAGAAAATTAAAACTTGGTATTTATTTTTCATTTAAAAAAAGTTATGGCTTGTAGAGGAAGCCGAAACTCAAATAATGGTCACGGTGGCGGAGAAGTCCTTGTCGCCGCATATGTATGACAAGAAAAACATTACTTTTTGTCATTTAGTAAAACGCATCGTATAAAAAGATTCCTTTTGAATAAATATAAAATTTAAAGGGGTTTATACACCATATAGAAGAAATTTGTGTATAAAACAAAATATGTCTCAATGAATGGAGATTGAGACGAAGTCCCTTACAAAGAACATTTTTTAAATAAAATAGATCTATTGTGTGTATTCAATATAAGTACACATAAAAAAAGTACAAATACAAGATATGACATAGTAATATCATGACATAATTTGAAAGTAGGAGATTAACCCAAAGAACGGAAATCGGGTTAAGAAGTTCCCTTACCTCGTGTCCGACTTCACTCGACCGTTATTTAATCTCCTGAATAATAAACTAGAGTTAATATATACTTTCTTAAGAACCTTTTTCAAGTTCATTATCTCTTTTACATCACTTATTACAATGTTACAAAAATTATGTAGTCATTTAAGTTAATAACGGTCGTTTTTTCGATCTTTGGTACTTGAGTCAACAAAAAACTTCTTATAATTACAAGTTATTTATGTGGTAGAATATCCATTATCTCCAGAATTATATTCATGATGTAGATATCATATATATCATATATATCCAGTATATACATTCATTCATAATATTACGTAACATTTAGAGGTAATAAATGAAATAAACCGTTCATGGAGACGGTAATCCGTACGTACGCATGAATGCTACTTTCATTTCTATTTCGTATTTAATGGAATGAAATCATAATGATATAAAGGTATATTATACTTACAGTATAATATCATATATAATATCATTTAATCCATCCTTTATACACCCCACATATGGCATTAACGATTCAAATCACTTTGAGGGGGCGGTAGTCCGCACTTCCAAAAATGAAATTATCGCGTTTACCCATAATGGAAATCATAAAGGTATGTCATAAATGAGAAATACAGAAGCATAAGGAAAACATAAAAATAATATATATCATATATAAATATAGTTACATCTTAATGTACACCATGAGAGGTGTTAAAAGAAGATTGAACAATCATCGTTTCGTGAGGCAGAAATTCGCCAACCACAGAAACAGTATGTTCTTTAACCATTAGACGAAGGTGTGTGTAAGTGTAAATAAAATATTTCTCATAAAAACATCCTAATATATTGAATATACTGGTGTTGTTACAAAATAATGGAATAAAAAGATTTTAAGGGGTTGGAGAAGCAAAGTAAAATAAAATAACATAAGAGAAGACATTACCTTAAAATCGGGTAACTCTTTTTGATTTGAGCCAAAGGATTACTTGGGAAGAATGCTTCCCAAAGTGAGGCTTCTAGGAGTAAGAGAGGGAAGTTGAGAGAGTATTTGGGCAGAGGTTGGCCGAGCCAAATGGCTTTGATGGTGTGAATAAGGTGGTAGATGTGGGGGCCTTTTATAAGAGGAGAGGAGAGACACTCTTGGAAAGTAATAAAATGTTACATTATTATGAAGTGATTTTCGGATTTCAAAGGTCCCAAAATTATATATTTCGAGGCTAAGGTGATAAGGGATCTAAATATACCCATCCAATAGGTGTTTGACAAGTGTAAGTCTTAGATTTTACATTATCTTTTCATTTTATTTAAAAAGTTCATTAATGAGGTAATCGTTGCATCATCATGGTGTGATAAATAAATTTATTTATTTATTTCCAAAAAATTATAAAAAAATTACCATGATGTAGGAAATCTTTTTAGGTTTCCAATGAATATTTATAGTCGAAAAGTTAACTTATATAACCCCATGTAATAATTGTTTTAGTAAAACTACACATGTTTGTAACAATTTTATTTTTACTTTAAATAAAAAGTTATTAATGTCATTTTCTTACCCAAGTGGCTCCATGGGGTCCCCAAGTTGACTCATAGATTTTCCTGGTCAGCCATGACTCATCAAATAAGGGTAGGACAAGTGTCAAGATATTTTCATATTTTTATAATATCATTTTTACCTTAAATTTCACTAATTACCTTTAATCGCGATTAATAAAACTTAAAAGTTACTATTCACCAAAAAAATATTTTAATCTCATTGAACCACATTTTACTTCTTAATGACAACCATGTATGTCAGATTTTTGAAAATCAAATCACAAAAGTGGTAAAGTTTCATTTAAATGAAAAATCAGTTTTTTAACTACCACTTAGTGGTTTCACTATTCATCAAAAATTGAAGTTTTTCAGAAAAATACCAAAAATTCACTCTAAGCTATATTTGATATTCCAAATTCAAAAATTATGTCTATTTTACAAAATTCAAAACATATAATTTGAATTAATTAATTTAATAATTAATTCTCGTTGTCACAACAAATAGCGTGTTTTTAAGAAACAATATATATCAAAAGATTGACAATTGTTTATGTCCAATTTCAAAGTGAAATTAATTCTAATGACCACCATTGGATTAAATGGTAAAAATATATTCTAATTATACCCTAAAACCACTCAATATAATAATTTATCACTATTAATTATTTTTATTAAAAAATTTGTTTTTAATTAAAATTTAGTAATTTTCACTATTCATCAAAATATAAATGTTATCCGAAAAGTTCCAAAATTTCACCCTAGGCTAAATTTGATATTCCGAATCCAAAAATGAAGTCAATTTTGAAAGATAAAATTTATAAAATTTCAAAAAGTAGGTATTACTATTCATAATGGCTACTTTGAATGGTTGTGGTGTGTGTTAGAACTCGAGATTGCGTACAACACACGCTACTGTATTATTCAAAGAGAAGCGTATCATGGACGCTTGGGGTGTTACATTCTCCCCTCCTTTAATAAATTTCATCCTCGCAATTAGAAATTTTTCTTTAAAAATAAAAGGTTGAAAATAGAAAATACCTTTGTGGAAAACCCACATCGGAAATAGGGTTAATAAAAATATAACTTTTAAAGAAAGAAAGAGAAGTACAACGGTCACCCAAGATAGCACATACTAGGATTCTATGAAAATATGGATATGGAGGAAAAACAAACCATCAAGGTCTGATGGAGAGTTGTATAAAACAGGATTAGGAGAAAGTTAACTACAAGAAAATCACAAACTTGTGATTGGTTAAATGGTCATTGATTCCCCAATTGGAAAAGTTAACCAAAATTTTTTTTGTATTAAGTTACCTTTCATAAAGTTGAGGAATTTATTTAGGAGATTTACTAAGAACGTAAGGAAATATACTTACTTGTCATGTAGACTTTCATTCTTTAATAAATTTTTACCACAAACCCATATTTCACTCCAAAAGGTAATAGAACTCAAAAATATTATATTTATCATAATTGTATAAGGTTCCAAATATTAACACATACCATTTAGATTATGAAAACTTTTTTTTAATAACCAGGGACTTCCTATAGGCCGGTGGTAGGTAATAAAGGCCTGTCACACTATGGTTGTGGGTTCAATTCCTACAGCTTTGTTCGACGTGACGGGTTATCCCCCAACTTGCAGGTTGTCCTTTTCCTAAAACTATAGTATTATAATATTCCAAAAATAATCTTCATAAATGTTTTAACCTTGAACAATACTATCCAAAGTTCAACTTAATCCATTCCAACCTTTATAGTTATCCAAAATACCTATGTCCATACTTTTTCTAAAAGGTCTCTAAATTCCAAAATCAATTGTATCATCAGATTCCTCAAACAAAGTAAAGTTTCTCTTATTGTCACATACTAAAAATATGATTACCTTCATCATATTAAAACCTTAATGAAAACAACAAGTACTGCAGTACAATCCTTATATATATCACATTATTCTTATAACCAGAATATAATCCTTGAGTCCAAAAGCACCAATACATTAATTATTCCACTTCAACTGTAGTAACATCATAAGATTTTCCTTGATCTCTTGGCCTTTTCTGAGGTAAGTTTCCCTGATGCTTAGAACATTCATTTGCATAATGCCCCATTTCCCTACAATTGTAGCATTCAACATTGATAGCTTCTTTCTTTACCTTGCAATCACGAGCTTGGTGGCCTTTTTCACCATACTTGTAACAGACTCCCATTCCCTTCAAGAAAGTACCGGAGTGTTTCTTCCCACATTTACTGCAGGACTGATATTCAACTTTTCCCTTCTTCCCCTTATTTCCATTTCCAGTTTGATCAGAAGATCTCTTATTTTCTTGCTTTTCTTTAAAGTCATAAGACTTAGAGAATTCCTTTTCCGTCTTGATAGCACACGAGACAATATCTTCGTACGACGAGAAGGTTTGTGAGACTAATGATCGACGAAGAAATGGTTTTAACCCATCAAATAAACGACCAATCTTACTTCTTGAGTTATGTATATAATTTTCAGCATGCCTCGCTAACCTTGTAAAGTTAGCCTCATACTTTGCGACATTCTCATCCTCCTTCTACCTCAGACTCAGAAATTGTCTTTCCATATCTGCTCGATGGTCATGTGGAAAGTATTTTCCTAAGAAAATTTCCTTAAACTCCCTCCATTCCATACTTGATACTTCTTCATCTTCCTTTGTGTTTTAAATCAGCGACCACCATTGATCGGCATCTCCAGTGAGGCGGTAAACTGCCATGACAACCTTCTCCCTTTCGCTACTCCCCAATGCGTGGAATATTTTCTCTAAGGAGTTTATCCATTGCTCAGCTACTAATGGATTTGTACCCCCATTAAATATTGGCGGTTGTTTCCTAATGAAGCGGTCTAACATTGATCCTCCACGTTGCGGATCAGGGTGCTCCATACGAGTAAGGTTATTATTCATAACCTGAGTGAGTTTTCCCAGTATGGTGATAAGTTGATCAGCACCAGTTGTATCACTAGCTCCACTATAATTATTTTGAGCAGGATGGAAATCCCTACATGGAGTGCGTGCATTGATACGGTTTTCATTCCTCCCACTAGGCGTCATTTCTAAACAATGGCATAAACTAGATTAGTTTATGAATCAAAATACATAATTACAAACTTGAAAAATACTTAACATAAATTGAACTATTTATGGATATAACCCATAATCACAAAAAAAAAATTCTTTGAGGAAGTATATACTCATAACCCTTTATAGTGGTTTGTAAAGAAAATGAGAATTATCTTAAGCTTATCCCCCGGGAGTGTCGTAACCAAGAGTACAACAAGGCCCGTTGTCGTGCACCAGTTCCCGTTCGAGTCTAGCTCAAAGCGGTGTTTTCGGGTTTTACCCCTAGGTACATCTGTTCCAGAGCCGCCTCTACCTGCTTATATCCAGACAGGGATGTATTGCTCGGAAAACTCACAAAATCTCTATAATAACAAAATTTTAGGAAGTTCTTCTATACTAATCCTCAAAGTCTATCTTAGGGATATGTGCTCTAATCAGAGTTTATCTAAATCTAGCTTTCAAGGTTAGTACTAAACTGTCTCTGATACCAACTGTAACACCCCGACCCTAGTTACCCAGAGCTGGTGCATTATTACGTATCATTGGAATGATCACAAAGATCAAGTCTCGAAAGACTGATTAGTTTAGTAGCCCTGAAACACTAGATACATTCATAAAAGTTACATTACATCATAAAGTGAAAAACTACAATAACATGGTCTCCATAATCCACACTCATATCCCCTTCTGACTATCCATGCAGGTCATTCATAAAATACTTCTTCACATCCTGGAAAATATTAAAACATTGAAAGGGGTGAGCTCAGATGCTCAGTAAGGATAACAATATTGCGGAAGCTTTCATAAATAAACATAAACATTTAAGGCAATGTATAACCAAAACAAAAGCCTTTTAAACTTGAACTTCAGCGTAATATGGAAAAGGTAAAATAAAATAATGTCATTTACTTATTCACATGGATATTCTACTAGTCTAATAACCACATGCAATATCAATAACCACTTTCATAATGATGGAATGCATAATGCCAGACTATCATAACCACGTAGTCAAGGCCTCGTGCCAAGACTAAAAATAAGATTTTGTCAAGACCCTGTGCCAAGACACTAGTTTGTCTCATGAGACCTGCCGATGCATCGAGGAGCTATTGCGGGCTCCGCCCGTCACTTATTAAGTCCAATGCATTCCTCATATGAACAGGTTTAAACATATCATAAACCATAACACAATCGTATCACATAAAACATGCATAAAGGAAACATAACATTTCCACATTTCAATCACAAGATATCAATACAACACATTGATATAATAAAAACTTTATCAAAACCATTTTCAATACCAAAATAAAAGAAAATTAAAACTTGGTATTTATTTTTCATTTAAAAAAAGTTATGGCTTGTAGAGGAAGCCGAAACTCAAATAATGGTCACGACGGCGGAGAAGTCGTTGTCGCCGCATACGTTTGACAAGAAAAATATTTCTTTTTGTCGTTTAGTAAAACGCATCGTATAAAAAGATTCCTTTTGAATAAACAGAAAAGTCAAAGGGGTTTATACACCATATAGAATAAATTTTTGTATAAAACAAAATATGCCTCAATGAATGGAGATTGAGATGAAGTCCCTTACAAAGAACATTTTTTAAATAAAATAGATCTATTATGTGTATTCACTATAAGTACACATAAAAAAAGTACAAATACAAGATAGGACATAATAATATCATGACATAATTTGAAAGTAGGAGATTAACCCAAAGAACGAAAATTGGGTTAAGAAGTTCTCTTACCTCGTGTCCGACTTCACTCGACCGTTCTTTAATCTCCTGAATAATAAACTAGAGTTAATCTCTACATGATTAAGTACCTTTTTCAAGTTCATTATCCCTTTTACATCTCTTATTACAATGTTACGAAAATTATGTAGTCATTTAAGTTAATAACGGTCGTTTTGTCGATCTTTGGTACTTGAGTCAACAATAAACTTCTTATAATTACAAGTTGTTTATGTGGTAGAATATCCATTATCTCCAGAATTATATTCATGATGTAGATATCATATATATCATATATATCCAGTATATACATTCATTCATAATATTACGTAACATTTAGAGGTGAGAAATGAAATGCACCGTTCATGGAGACGGTAAGCCGTACGTACGCATGAACACTACTTTCATTTCTATTTCGTATTTAATGGAATGAAATCATAATGATATAAAGGTATATTATAATTCCAGTATAATATCATATATAATATCATTTAATCCATTCTTTATACATCCCACGTATGGCATTAACAATTCAAATCACTTTGAGGGGTCGGTAGTTCGCACTTCCTAAAATGAAATTATCGCGTTTACCCATAATGGAAATCATAAAGGTATGTCATAAATGAGAAATACAGAAGCATAAGGAAAACATAAACATAATATATATCATATATAAATATAGTGACATCTTAATGACCACCATGAGAGATGTTAAAAGAAGATTGAACGATCATCGTTTCGTGAGGCATAAATTCGCCAACCACAGAAACAGTATGTTCTTTAACCATTAGACGAAGGTGTGTGTAAGTGTAAATAAAATCCTTCTCATAAAAACATCCTAATATATTTAAGATACCGGAGTTGTTACAAAAGAATGGAATAAAAAGAGTTTAAGGGGTTGGAGAAGCAAAATAAAACAAAATAACATAAGAGAAGACATTACCTTAAAATCGGGTAACTCTTTTTTATTTGAGCCAAAGGCTTCCTTGGGAAGAATTATTCTCAAAGTGAGGCTTCTAGGAGTAAGAGAGAGAAGTTGAGAGAGTATTTGGACAGATTTTGGCCGATCCAAATGACTTTGATGGTGTGAATAAGGTGGTAGAGGTGGGGGCCTCTTATAAGAGGAGAGGAGGGACACTCTTGGAAAGTAATGAAATGTTACATTATTATGAAGTGCTTTTCGGATTTCAAAGGTCCCAAAATTATATATTTCTAGGCTAAGGTGATAAGGGATCGAAATATACCCATCCAATAGGGTTTTGACAAGTTTAAGTCTTAGATTTTACATTATCTTTTCATTTTATTTAAAAATTTCATTAATGAGGTAATCGCTGCATCATCATGGTGTGATAAATAAATAAATTTATTTATTTCCAAAAAATTATAAAAAAATTACCATGATGTAGAAAATATTTTTATCTTTCCAATGAATATTTATAGTCGAAAATTTAACTTATATAACCCCATGTAATAATTGTTTTAGTAAAACAACACATGTTTGTGACAATTTTATTTTTACTTTAAATAAAAAGTTATTAATGTCTCCTTAAAAAAAATAAGGGGCTTCCCCCCCCCCTCTCCACTCTCGTGATCCCCCCCACCTCCCTGAACCCTTCCCCCCCGTCGCCCGCACCCCCCCCCCCCCCCCCGCCGTCGCGCGCCCTCCCCGCCGCCCCGCCCTCCGCCGGCCCGCCCTCCGCCGGCCCGCCCTCCGCCGGCCCGCCCTCCGCCGGCCCCGCCCTCGGCCGACCACCCTTCGGCCACCCTCCTCCCTCTGGCCGCCCTCCGGCTGCCCTCCGTCTGCCCTCCGACCGCCCTTCGCCGGCCCCGCCCTCCTCCGGCCGCCCTCCGCCCTCCGGCTCCGGCCGCCCTCCGCCCTGCGGCCTCCCTCTGCCCTCGAGCCTCCCGCCACCCGCCTCCGGCAGCCCGACAGCCCTCCGGCCGCCCTCCGCCGGCCCCGCCCTCCGCCCTCCGGCTCCGGCCGCCCTCCGCCCTGCGGCCTCCCGCCACCCGCCTCCGGTAGCCCGGAAGCCCTCTGGCAGCCCTCTGGCCGCCCTCTGGCCTTCGGCCTCCAGCCCCTCCGGCCTCCGCCCCCTCGTCCCTCCCCCCAGCACCCCGAACACCCCCCCCCCCCCCCCGCACCCCGCCAACCCCCGTCCCATTCATCTTCGTCCCCTCCCTCGCCGCACCACCGCCACTCATCCCCTCCTTCACCGTCCCCTCCCTCGCCGCACCAGCTCTGGCTCCCCACCGCTCCTCTCCCTCAAAGCACCGTCGTCGCCTCCCCTCCCTTCCAGGTTTGTAGCGCAATCAGGTATGGCATGGGCTTTCACTTACATTATTATTTTATAAATGGTTCACAAACAATTAGTTAGTATTTATTTTAAATATATTTGATATCAAAAATGAAAATGTAATAAGTCTTATGTAAATGTTTGTTATAGGGATCTTATTATGGATAAGAGTTGGATTGATCTTCCAAATCGAACGTCTAGAGAGTATTTCAATGGCATTATGCAGTTTATTGACTTCACCAGAGGATTTGAAAGTGACTATATTAGTTTTCCATGTAGAAAATGTGCTAACAGATATCAATTCACACGAGATACTGTGAGGGAGCACCTATTCTTTAATGGATTTCTGAAAAATTATAAGAGTTGGACTCGTCATGGAGAAGAATATGTTCGTTGTGAAAATACAGATACAGTTCAGATGGATGTTGATGCAAGGATGAATGATCCAATGCATGAAATGCTTACTGAAATGGTACGTGGGTTGGATCCTGAAGGCATTGACATCCAGAATCTTGAGACCGGTGAGATAAATCTTCGCTCTGGTGCAGATCGTGATTCGAGGAGGTTTTATGAAGCAATTGATGATGCAAAAACAGAATTATATCCAGGATGTACTTCTTTCAATAAATTGTCGTTTATCGTGGAGTTGTTGCATTTGAAGACTTTGAATCATTGGTCAGACACATCATTTGACATGTTGTTGGTGTTATTGAAAAAGATTCTTCCTGTCGACGCTAAGATTCCTGAGTCGTATTACCATGCTCGTAAGCTGACAGAGAACTTAGGTTTTACATATGAGACCATAGATGCATGTGCAAACAACTGTATGTTGTTTAGAAAGGAAACTGCCCATTTGAGTATTTGTACGGTTTGTGGTGCTTCCAGGTGGAAAGAGAACAGGGGAAATCAGACTCATCAAAGTCAGATTGTGATACAGGGGAAACCGATTGCCGTAAAGCAAATGCGTTACTTTCCCCTTAAACCAAGGTTGAAAAGATTTTTTATGTCATCTAAAGTTGCTAATTTAATGAGATGGCATGCAGAAAGAGTTTATGAAAGTGATATGTTAACCCACCCGGCAGACTCTCATGCATGGAAGGATTTTGATAAGAGACATCCTGACTTTTCCAAAGATGTTCGTAATGTCCGATTGGGATTGGCAGCAAATGGTTTCAATCCATTCAAGTCTATGGTTGGTGCAACTCATAGCACATGGCCCGTGGTGTTGGTTCCGTATAATCTTCCTCTGTGGCTTTGTATGAAGCAACAATTTATATTACTTTTCACTCTTATTGATTGACCTAAAAGTCTGGGGGATAAGATTGATGTTTACCTTCAGCCATTGATTGATGAGTTGAATGAATTTTGGGGCGATGGTGTGATGACTTATGACTGTGAAACGAATGAAATGTTCAAACTGCAGGCTGCTTTATTGTGGACAATCAATGACTTCCCAACTTATGCAAATTTATCAGGCTGGAGTACGAAAGGGGAATTTGCTTGCCCTTGTTGCAACAAAAGTAAAAAAAAATCCGTATGGATTAAGCATTCCAAAAAATGGGCATACATGGGTCACAGACGTTTTCTCCCCCCTCAGCATAGGTTCAAAAAGGATATAGTGGCATTTGATGGTTCTAGAGAGTTCAACCCAGCACCAAAGATCATGACAGGAGTCGAAATGTTATCGCAGATTGAGGAAGAAAACATTCGCACGGTATATGAAATTCAGGATTTGGTGGCTCCTTCGGTACGTAATATTCGAGCTGCGGGTAGGCAACACAGTCACAATTGGAAAAAGAAAAGTATTTTTTATTGTCTTCCGTATTGGAAAACTAACATGCTGAGGCATAATTTGGATGTCATGCACATTGAAAAAAATGTTTGTGATAACATATTGTTGACCATTTTAGGTGTCAGTGGAAAATCAAAGGACCATGTTAATGCACACCGTGATTTGGAAGAAATGGGTTTAAGGAAATAGTTTCATTTACAGTTAGCTGAGGGAAACAAGGCATATATGTCTGCTGCACAGTATACGATGACTACAAAGGAGAAAGAGACATTTCTTTCCATTTTGAAGATGCTCAAGGTCCCTGATGGTTACTCTTCTAATATTTCAAAGTGTGTGAATCTGACGAGTAAGACATTGCAAGGGTTGAAAAGTCATGACAATCACATACTACTTCAGCAGTTGATTCCAATCGCAATTTGTGATTGTTTATCCCCCAATATTGTTCAGTCGTTGATTGAGATGAGTAATTTTTTTAGACAGCTTTGTTTAAGAAATCAACAAATGAGTGATTTAAAAAGTTTACAGGACCGAATTGTACTTACGCTTTGTCACTTTGAGAAACTATTTCCCCCCTCATTTTTCGATGTTATGGTCCACTTGACAGTGCACCTAACTGATGAAGTAATGGCTGCTGGTCCAGTGCAATTCAGGTGGATGTATCCTATTGAGCGGTATTTGAGTACATTGAAACGATTTGTATGCAACAGAGCTCATCTGGAGGCATCAATAGCCAATAGTTATTTGATGGATGAGTGTACTACTTTTTGTGCAGAATATCTTACGGATGTTGAAACAAAATTAGATAAGCCCTCTCGGATTCAGGATGGTCCAGTTGGAGAAGGAACCACATATGATATGGACAACATCGAGTGGATACAAGCGCATCGGTATATCTTGTTCAATACTCCATCAGTTGCACCAATAATGCAGTAAGTATCTTATCACTTTTATTGTTTACCTTTTACATGTTTTGTTTGCATTAGTTGATCATTTAAACATTGTGTTATCATTTGCAGAAAACACATTAATGAGATAAAAGAAGAGATGTATCGTGCGACTGAGTTGCAAATTCAACAGTCTCATTACGCGTCATTTCATGATTGGTTCAAGGATTATGTACGTATAAATTGATTTTCATTATGAGTGAAGTATTACACTAATTTCTTTCTTCATATATCATTATTGAATTCTATGAATTATGTAGGTTCATAAGCTGAGGGAGTTAGGGGACCCCACGCTAACTGAAGAATTTATCCAACTGGCTGAGGGTCCATCTATAATGGCTCGTCGTTATAAATCTATAGATGCTAATGGTTTTCGATTTCGCATTAAAGATGCTGACGACAAACGAGAAACACAAAACAGTGGCATTGGTTGTCCATTTGTCGATTCTGGTTATTACTATGGTCAATTGATAGACATCGTTGAAGTTGTATACACACACGGGTTGAAGTACATATTGTTAAAGTGTAATTGGGTTGATCCAGTGCGTGGATGCAAAGTCGATCAATATCAGTTTTCATTGGTGAATTTTAACTATATGTTATACAGAAATGAACGAGTTGATAATGAACCTTTCATTTTGACATCACAAGCGGAACAAGTATTCTCCGTTACTTTGCCTTTGAATCCAAGTTGGCAAGTTGTTGTCAGAATGTCTCGGCGAGGGGTGTTTGTATTTGAACAAGATGAACCCGAGAGTGTTCCTTTTGTTTCCCAACAGCTTGATCAACATACCGTAGTTCAACGTGAAGAAGATATTTATTGGGTCAGAGCGGCTGTTGAAGGAGAAACGGTCGATTTGCATGCTTAATGAAAGTTATAATTGTTTTCCCACTATTTAGCCTAAGATATCATAAATTATCTAAACATTTTATAAATCCTTGTAAGTTTTAATCCTCACTTTTTGAAATTTATTCAGTTATAACTATTTAAGGTGATTTAACTCATGTTATATTGATGTTATTGTCGGTGTATCTTTCCATTGATGTATTCTTCATTTGTTTCATGTGCTGCTTGAATTTTTATTAATTTAATTTGAAATTTGGCTATGCATTGATTGGTTTTGTACATAATTTGTATATCTGTTTTGTGAACTTTCTGATTCTTTAAATTCATTCCCAACTAATTATTCAATCACTTTTTGTTTGATTAACAACTGTACAAGTTTGATTTTTTAAAAAACAACCCAATTTATCATTTGGACATTTTGGATAGTCCCCTTACTAATGTTTTCCATTATTGCAGGAATGTCAGGGGAAGAGGCAGAAGATCCACATCATCCATCTGAGTCATCTACGTCTCAGGGTCGAGGTATGTTGGAATGTCATTGTCTCTATTTTTTATGTAATTAATAAACATATATATATTTATTTATAACATCTGACAATTTGTATATAAAATTGTTTTCAACAGGATCAGACCCGACTGCTTCTTCCTCTCGCAGGAGAGGCCCTGGTCGTGGCATATTATCATGGAATTCCGACACGACTTTTGATGTTTCATTTGATGAGGTATTTCATCCTGTGGGACGGAATGCCCCTGCATTTATTCGTCAGTTGGGTCATATCATACGTGATCCACATCGATTTCCATTGACCACGCGTGACTGGGCTTCTATCCCTCATGACACATTAGATCGTCTTTGGAGGGAGGTTCAGGTAAGAAGACCATTTTACTTTATTCCCTATGTATAAACAATAATAACATATGTGATTTTTTTCTCTAATAGCAAAATTTGAAAGTATGTCCCGATGAGTTTCGGCCAGTGTGTATTAGTAAATGCCGTAAGATGTGGAAAGACTATAAAGGCAAAGTCAAGAGGGACCACTGGGTACCAAATGTGGGTGCCCCAGACATTCTAGAAAAAGTCCCGAGAGGTGTCCTCCCGGCTCAGTGGCGTGATTTAGTTGCATATTGGTCCACTGAGGGTGTTGCAGTTTGTATATTTATTTTGGTATATATATTTTCAAGAATGTGTGATTTGTTTGATATTTGAATGAATTGAATGTAGGAGGTGTCTACACGCCATTCTGAGAATCGAGCGTTGCAGGGACTACCTCACAGGCTCGGGACTCGTCACGTGTCTCAGATTCGACATGAGGTATTTATTATTCATTTTTTAATTTTTTTAATTAATATGGTTTTTTGTTTATATTCTATTCATATATAGTTGCGGGAGCAAGGTGCACCAACTGATAAAATGTCGGTGTGGATGAGGACTCGTGATCGCAATGATCCAGAGGCTGCAGCATTGATAGTAAGTGCTTGTACGCATTACCAATACTTACATAAAATCTTTATATTAATATATGTATATATATTTAAATATTTCACAGGCTCAATTTGAAGTTGAATTAGAACATCTGCCAGAGGACCAGCGACAGCTTCCCATGCGAAGGGATGAGATCTTTCATCGCATCATTGGTCGGGACGGACATGAATATAGTTTGACCTATAGAACAGGGATTCCTCGTTCTGTAGTGTCACGTGTTGCGGTTGTCGGTCCTGCTGTTGCTCAGATGTCACAGCAGCTGTCAGATTTCGAGGCACGGCTGCGGGCTTCCGAGGAGGCAAATGCGCAATTGGCTGCTGAGGTTAGAGCACTGCAGGAATATGTGCGTCCGGGTGATGGTGCAGGGGATCACACGACGCAGGTTTATACTGTATTTATTTATTTAATTTAAATTATTTTTGTTATGAAAATATTCATAATGTTTATTTGTTGTAGGACCTTGGCCCACCGGATGGAGGTCAGTGATGAACACGCATACGCATCACGAGGTGTGTTTCTGCTTTTAATGGTATGGTTGTTATTGATATTTATGTTGGGATTCTAGTGAGTTTTTTTGGGATTTGGATAGCTTTTTTTCATTTAATTTTCAATGTTTAGAATTGTATGTTCTGTAATATTTTAAAAAAATATATGTGATTTCTAATATAAATCATTAAACTTGTTTATGCCGAATGAACTGAGTTCACTATCTGTAGTCCCCGTCCTACCCCGGACAGCCCTCCCCGCACTCCGGACAGCCCTCCCCGCACCCCGGACAAGCCCCCCCACCCCGGACTGCTCTCCCGCACCCCAGACAGCCCTCCCCGCACTCCGGACAGCCCTCCCCGCACTCCGGACAGCCCTCTCCGCACCCCGGAGAGGCCTCCCGCACCCCGGACAGCCCCCCCCCCCCCCCCCCCCCCCGCACCCCGCACAGCCCTCCGCACTCCGAACAGCCCTCCCCGCACCCCGGACATGCCCCCCCACCCCAGACATGGCCCCCACTCCGGACAGCCCCCCCCCCCCCCGCACCATGGACAACCTGCCCCGCACTCCGGACAGCCCTCCCCGCACCCCGGACAGCCCTCCCTGCACCCCGGACAGCCCTCCCCGCACCCCAGACAGCCCCCCCCGGACCCCGGACAGCCCTCCTCGCACCCCGGACAGCCCTCCCTGCACTCCGGACAGCCCTCCCCGCACCCCGGAGAGGCCTCCCGCACTCCGGACAGCCCTCCCCACACCCCGGACATGCCCTCCAGCCCGGGTGAGTGAATTGTGACGTGGTCGAGCAGACGGCACGTCAATCGGACGTGCCGTGTGCCCGCGGTGACCGGAAACGCCGTTCGGGTGTCATAAACGGCCAAAACGGACGTCTCACGTTCAAAGTCATAGTGGACGACATCGGATTGACCTGAAATCACAGGGAAACAATCTAATTATTATTCGTGACGTGTACGCGCAGACGGCACGTCAATCGGACGTGCGGTCTGCGTGGTAGGGCTCATTATGCGTTCTTTAAGTGTTGCGCACGCTTGATAAACGCGCGTGGGGGGGTCCAAACGGGCCGAACGAGGTCCGAATGGCCTGAAATCAGACGAAATCAAAGGGTGAGTAAATTGTGACGTGGTCGAGAAGACGACACGTCAATCGGCCGCACCATGTGCCCGCGGTGACCGGGAACGCCGTTCCGGTGTCATAAACGGCCAAAACGGGCGTCTCACGCTCAAAGTCATAGCGGACGACATCGGATTGACTTGAAATGACAGGGAAACAATCTAATTATTATTCGTGACGTGTACGCGCAGACGGAATGTCAATCGGACGTGCGGTCTGCGTGGTAGGGCTCATT
Source organism: Viscum album (assembly GCA_963277665.1). NCBI lineage: Eukaryota > Viridiplantae > Streptophyta > Magnoliopsida > Santalales > Viscaceae > Viscum > Viscum album. Next base: position 2,048,725 of record OY728125.1, read on the forward strand.
ATGCGTTCTTTAAGTGTTGTGCGTGCTTGATAAACGCGCGTGGGGGGTCCAAACGGGCCGAGCGAGGTCCGAATGGCCTGAAATCAGACGACATCAAAGGGTGAGTGAATTGTGACGTGGTCGAGCAGACGACACGTCAATCGGATGAGTCGTTTGACCGTGGTGACTGGGAACGCGTTTCTGGTGTCATAAACGGCCAAAACGGGCGTCTGACGGTCAAAGTCATAGCGGACGACATCGGATTGACCTGAAATCACAGGGAAACAATCTAATTATTATTCGTGACGTGTACGCGCAGACGGCACTTCAATCGGACGTGCGGTCTGCGCGGTAGGGCTCATTATGCGTTCTGTAAGTGTTGCGCGCGCTTGATAAACGCGCGTGGGGGGGGGGGGGTCCAAACGGGCCGAACGAGTTGCGAATGGCCTGAAATCACACGACATCAAAGGGTGAGTGAATTGTGACGTGGTCGAGCAGACGGCACGTCAATCGGACGTGCCGTGTGCCCGCGGTGACCGGGAACGCCGTTCCGGTGTCATAAACGGCCAAAACGGACGTCTGACGGTCAAAGTCATAGCGGACGACATCGGATTGACCTGAAATCACAGGAAAACAATCTAATTATTATTCGTGAGGTGTACGCGCAGACGACACATCAATCGGACGTGCGGTCTGCGCGGTAAAGCTCATTATGCGTTCTTTAAGTGTTGCGCGCGCTTGATAAACGCGCGTGGGGGGGTCCAAACGGGCCGAACGAGGTCCAAATGGCCTGAAATCAGAAGACATCAAAGGGTGAGTGAATTGTGACGTGGTCGAGCAGACGGCACGTCAATCGGACGTGCCGTGTGCCCGCGGTGACCGGGAACGCCATTCCGGTGTCATAAACGGCCAAAACGGGCGTCTGACGGTCAAAGTCATAGCGGACGACATCGGATTGACCTGAAATCACAGGGAAACAATCTAATTATTATTCGTGACGTGTACGCGCAGACGGCACGTCAATCGGACGTGCGGTCTGCGTGGTAGGACTCATTATGCGCTCTTTAAGTGTTGCGCGCGCTTGATAAACGCGCGTGGGGGGGGTCCAAACGGGCCGAACGAGGTCCGAATGGCCTGAAATCAGACGACATCAAAGGGTGAGTGAATTGTGACGTGGTCGAGCAGACGACACGTCAATCGGATGTGTCGTTTGACCGTGGTGACCGGGAACGCGTTTCTGGTGTCAAAAACGGCCAAAACGGGCGTCTGACGGTCAAAGTCATAGTGGACGACATCGGATTGACCTGAAATCACAGGGAAACAATCTAATTATTATTCGTGACGTGTACGCGTAGACGGCACGTCAATCGGACGTGCGGTCTGCGCGGTATGGCTTATTATACGTTATTTAAGTGATGCACGCGCTTGATAAACGCGCATGGGGGGTCCAAACGGGCCGAACGAGGTGCGAACGGCCTGAAATCAGACGACATCAAAGGGTGAGTGAATTGTGACGTGGTCGAGCAGACGACACGTCAATCGGACGTGCCGTGTGCCCGCGGTGACCGGGAACGCCGTTCTGGTGTCATAAACGGCCAAAACGGGCGTCTGACGGTCAAAGTCATAGCGGACGACATCGGATTGACCTGAAATCACAGGGAAACAATCTAATTATTATTCGTGAGGTGTACGCGCAGACGGCACGTCAATCGGACGTGCGGTCTGCGCGGTAGTGCTCATTATGCGTTCTTTAAGTGTTGTGCGCGCTTGATAAACGCGCGTGGGGGGTCCAAACGGGCCGAACGAGGTCCAAATGGCCTGAAATCAGACGACATCAAAGGGTGAGTGAATTGTGACGTGGTCGAGCAGACGACACGTCAATCGGCCGCACCGTGTGCCCGCGGTGACCGGGAATGCCGTTCCGGTGTCATAAACGGCCAAAACGGGCGTCTGACGGTCAAAGTCATAGCGGACAACATCGGATTGACCTGAAATCACAGGGAAACAATCTAATTATTATTCGTGAGGTGTACGCGCAGAGGGCACGTCAATCAGACGTGCGGTCTGAGCGGTAGAGCTCATTATGCGTTCTTTAAGTGTTGTGCGCGCTTGATAAACGCGCGTGGGGGGGTCCAAATGGGCCGACCGAGGTCCGAATGACCTGAAATCAGACGACGTCAAAGGGTGAGTGAATTGTGACGTGGTCGAGCAGACAACACGCAATTGGCCGCACCGTGTGCCCGCGGTGACCGGGAACGCCGTTCCGGTGTCATAAACGGCCAAAACGGGCGTCTGACGGTCAAAGTCATAGCGGACGACATCGGATTGACCTGAAATCAGAAGGAAACAATCTAATTAGTATTCGTGACGTGTACGCGCAGACGACACGTCAATCGGACGTGCGGTCTGCGCGGTAGGGCTCATTATGCGTTCTTTAAGTGTTGCACGCGCTTAATAAACGCGCGTGGGGGGGTCCAAACGGGCCGAACGAGGTGCGAATGACCTGAAATTAGACGACATCAAAGGGTGAGTGAATTGTGACGTGGTCGAGCAGACGGCACGTCAATCGGACATGTCGTGTGCCCTCGGTGACCGGGAACGCCGTTCCGGTGTCATAAACGGCCAAAACGGGCGTCTGACGGTCAAAGTCATAGCGGACGACATCGGATTGACCTGAAATCACAGGGAAACAATCTAATTATTATTCGTGAGGTGTACGCACAGACAGCACGTCAATCGGACGTGCGGTTTGCACGGTAGGGTTCATTATGCGTTCTTTAAGTGTTGTGCGCGCTTGATAAACGCGCGTGGGGGGGTCCAAACGGGCCAAACGAGGTCCGAATGGCCTGAAATCAGACGACATCAAAGGGTGAGTGAATTGTGACGTGGTCGAGCAGACGGCACATCAATCCGATGTGTCGTTTGACCGTGTTGACCAAGAACGCGTTTCCGGTGTCATAAACGACCAAAACGGGCGTCTGACGGTCAAAGTCATAGCGGACGACATCGAATTGACCTGAAATCACAGGGAAACAATCTAATTATTATTCGTGAGGTGTACGCGCAGACGGCACGTCAATCGGACAAGCGGTCTGCGCGGTAGGGATCATTATGCGTTCTTTAAGTGTTGCGCGCGCTTGATAAACGCACGTGGGGGGGTCCAAACGGGCCGAACGAGGTCCGAATGGCCTGAAATCAGACTACGTCAAAGGGTGAGTGAATTGTGACGTGGTCGAGCAGACAGCACGTCAATCGGACGTGCCGTGTGCCCGCGGTGTTCGGGAACGCCGTTCCGGTGTCATAAACGGCCAAAACGGGCGTCTGACGGTCAAAGTCATAGCGGACGACATCGGATTGACCTGAAATCACAGGAAAACAATCTAATTATTATTCGTGACGTGTACGCGCAGACGTCACGTCAATCGGACGTGCGGTCTGCGCGGTAGGACTCATTATGCGTTCTTTAAGTGTTGCGCGCGCTTGATAAACGCGCGTGGGGGGTCCAAACGGGGCGAACGAGGTCCGAATGGCCTGAAATCAGACGACATCAAAGGGTGAGTGAATTGTGACGTGGTCGAGTAGACGGCACGTCAATCGGATGTGTCGTTTGACCGTGGTGACCGGGAACGCGTTTCTGGTGTCATAAACGGCCAAAACGGGCGTCTGACGGTCAAAGTCATAGCGGACGACATCGAATTGACCTGAAATCACAGGGAAACAATCTAATTATTATTCGTGACGTGTATGCGCAGACGGCACGTCAATCGGACGTGCGGTCTGCGCGGTAGGGCTCATTATGCGTTATTTAAGTGATGTGCGCGCTTGATAAACACGCGTGGGGGGGTCCAAACGGGCCGAACGAGGTGTGAATGGCCTGAAATCAGACGACATCAAAGGGTGAGTGAATTGTGACGTGGTCGAGCAGACGGCACGTCAATCGGACGTGTCGTGTGCCCGCGATGACCGGGAACGACGTTTCGGTGTCATAAACGACCAAAACGGGCGTCTGACGGTCAAAGTCATGGCGGACGACATCGGATTGACCTGAAATCACAGGGAAACAATCTAATTATTATTTTTGACGTGTACGCGCAGACGGCACGTCAATCAGACGTGCGGTCTGCGCGGTAGGGCTCATTATGCGTTCTTTAAGTGTTGCGCGCGCTTGATAAAAAAGCGTGGGGGGTCCAAACGGGACGAACGAGGTCCGAATGGCCTGAAATCTGACGACATCAAAGGGTGAGTGAATTGTGACGTGGTCGAGCAGACGTCACGTCAATCGGATGTGTCGCTTGACCGTGGTGACTGGGAACGCGTTTTCGTTGTCACAAACGGCCAAAACTGGCGTCTGACGGTCAAAGTCATAGCGGACGACATCGGATTGACCTGAAATCAGAGGAAAACAATCTAATTATTATTCGTGAGGTGTACGCGTAGACGGCACGTCAATCGAACGTGCGGTCTGCGCGGTAGGGCTCATTATGCGTTCTTTAAGTGTTGCGCGCGCTTGATAAACGCGTGTGGGGGGTCCAAATGTGCCGAATGAGGTCTGAATAGCCTGAAATCAGACGACGTCAAAGGGTGAGTGAATTGTGACGTGGTCGAGCAGACGGCACGTCAATCGGACGTGTCGTGTGCCCGCGGTGACCGAGAACGCCGTTCCGGTGTCAAAAACGACCAAAACGGGCGTCTGACGATCAAAGTCATAGCGGACGACATCGGATTGACCTGAAATCACAGGGAAACAATCTAATTATTATTCGTGACGTGTACGCGCAGACGGCACGTCAATCGGACGTGCGGTCTGCGCGGTAGGGCTCATTATGCGTTCTTTAAGTGTTGCGCGCGTCTAATAAACGCGCGTGGGGGGGTCCAAACGGGCCGAACGAGGTGCGAATGGCCTGAAATCAGATGACATCAAAGGGTGAGTGAATTGTGACGTTGTCGAGCAGACGGCACATCAATCGGATGTGTTGTTTGACCGCGGTGACCGGGAACGCGTTTCCGGTGTCATAAACGGCCAAAACGGGCGTCTGACGGTCAAAGTCATAGCGGACGACATCAGATTGACCTGAAATCACAGGGAAACAATCTAATTTTTATTCGTGACGTGTACGATTAGACGGCACGTCAATCGGACGTGCGGTCTGCGCGGTAGGGCTCATTATGCGTTCTTTAAGTGTTGTGCGCGTTTGATAAACGCGCGTGGGGGGTCCAAACGGGCCGAACGAGGTCCGAATGGCCTGAAATAAGACGACATCAAAGGGTGAGTGAATTGTGACGTGGTCGAGTAGACGGCACGTCAATCGAACGTGTCGTGTGCCCGCGGTGACCGGGAACGCGTTTCCGGTGTCATAAACGGCCAAAACGGGCGTCTGATGGTCAAAGTCATAGCGGACGACATCGGATTGACCTGAAATCACAGGGAAACAATCTAATTATTATTCATGACGTGTACGCGCAGACGGCACGTCAATCGGACGTGCGGTCTGCGCGGTAGGGCTCATTATGTGTTTTTTAAGTGTTGCGCGCGCTTGAAAAACGCGCGTGGGGGGGGTCCAAACGGGCCGAACGAGGTCTGAATGCCCTGAAATCAGACGACATCAAAGGGTGAGTGAATTGTGACGTGGTCGAGAAGACGACACGTCAATCGGCCGCACCGTGTGCCCGCGGTGACCGGGAACGCCGTTCCGGTGTCATAAACGGCCAAAACGGGCGTCTGACGGTCAAAGTCATAGCGGACGACATCGGATTGACCTGAAATCACAGGGAAACAATCTAATTATTATTCGTGAGGTGTACGTGAAGACGGCACGTCAATCGGACATGCGGTCTGCGCGGTAGGGCTCATTATGCGTTCTATAAGTGTTGCGCGCGCTTGATAAACGCGTGTGGGGGGGGGGGGGTCCAAACGGGCCGAACGAGGTCCGAATGGCCTGAAATCAGACAGCGTCAAAGGGTGAGTGAATTGTGACGTGGTCGAGCAGACGACACGTCAATCGGATGTGTCGTTTGACTGTGGTGACCGGGAAAGCGTTTCCGGTGTCATAAACGGCCAAAACGGGCGTCTGACGGTCAAAGTCATAGCGGACGACATCGGATTGACCTGAAATCACAGGGAAACAATCTAATTATTATTCGTGACGTGTACGCGCAGACGGCACGTCAATCGGACGTGCGGTCTGCATGGTAGGGCTCATTATGCGTTCTTTAAGTGTTGCGCGCGCTTGATAAACGCGCGTGGGGGGGGGGGGTCCAAACAGGCTGAACGAGGTGCGAATGGCCTGAAATCAGACGACATCAAAGGGTGAGTGAACTGTGACGTGGTCGAGCAGACGGCACGTCAATCGGACGTGTCGTGTGCCCGCGGTGACCGGGAACGCCGTTCCGGTGTCATAAACGGCCAAAACGGGCGTCTGACGGTCAAAGTCATAGCGAGCGAAATCGGATTGACCTGAAATCACAGGGAAATAATCTAATTATTATTCGTGAGGTGTATGCGCAGACGGCACATCAATCAGACATGCGGTTTGCGCGATAGGGCTCATTATGCGTTCTTTAAGTGTTGCGCGCACTTGATAAACGCGCGTGGGGGGTCCAAACGGGCTGAACGAGGTCCGAATGACCTGAAATCAGACGACATCAAAGGATGAGTGAATTGTGACGTGGTCGAGCAGACGACACGTCAATCGGATGTGTCGTTTGACCGTGGTGACCGGGAACGCGTTTTCGGTGTCATAAACGGCCAAAACGGGCGTCTGGCGGTCAAAGTCATAGCGGACGACATCAGATTGACCTGAAATCACAGGGAAACAATCTAATTATTATTCGTGACGTGTACGCGCAGACGGCACGTCAATCGGACGTGCGGTCTGCACGGTAGGGCTCATTATGCGTTCTTTAAGTGTTGCGCGCGCTTGATAAACGCGCGTGGGGGGTCAAAACGGGCCGAACGAGGTCCGAATGCCCTGAAATCAGACGACATCAAAGGGTGAGTGAATTGTGACGTGGTCGAGCAGACGACGCGTCAATCGGATGTGTCGTTTGACCGTGGTGACCGAAAATGCGTTTCCGGTGTCATAATACATCAAAAACGGTGTGAGACGGTCGAATTCGGAGCAAACGTGGTCTGAATGACCTGAAATGATAGCATTTCTTAAATTGGGGGTTTTAAATTATCACCATTATTTGATGTCAGATTTAATTTTATTATATGTATATAATAACTGAATAATTATGTTCAATTTACGTTTGTTTTGTTTTTTTGTCTTATTGTAGGTTTTGAAGCAGAAGATTGAAATCGATGGACCTGCTCGGATCGTTGAAGCACGTTTATCGTTTATGATGATTTTGATGTTTATGTTGTTTGAAATTGTTTTCCATTTTTTATGATTGTTACCTTGTTTTATGTCTGTTTTTCCACCGTGAAGAAAAAAACACAATTTGTACATTTCATTAAAAAAATGAAAAATATTTTATTTAATATTATATATATAAATATTTTCATTAATATATATATATATATTTATTTATTTTATTTAATAAATAAATATATATTTTTTATTTAATAAATAAATAAATAAATTTTATTTAATATTATATATATAAATATTTTCATTAATATATATATATATATATTATTTAATAAATATATATATATTTTATTTAATATTATATATATAAATATTTTCATTATTTTATATATATATATATTTATTTTGGTATGAATTTTTGTTTAAATTTTTTTTTTCAAGTTTAGCGACCGCCTTTGGCGGTCGCTATAGCCTGCTGTCCGGGTAGCATTAGCGACTGCCAATGGCGGTCGCTTAAGGCGGCATTTCGGCCACCTATAGCGACCGCCATTGGCGGTCGCTAAAGCCCTACAGCGACGGAGCAGATGCGACCGCCAATGGCGGTCGCTAATGGCCTTTTTTTAGTAGTGACTGTGACATTATCGTCCTGGTCGCACGATGAAAAACGACACTTCATTGTGATGACCTCGTTGTAGAGGACATCACATTGGGTATTGGTCACGTGCCATGCCATTTGTCAACGCCTACCACAGCTTGATTCTTGTGGTGACACCAGGGCTTGCTGCCCTAGGCCTGTTGCTTCACAAAAAAAACCCACTTACCTTAAAGGACAAAAATGATTTATCAAATTCCGCTTCTTTTGGTGCAAGGGCCATGCCCGCACTCCCCTTTCTTCTCTGGAACTGGTACCTTACCGTGCCACCCTTCAGAACTACATGCAACTTGATCCCCATCCCCATGGGGTACGTAGGAACACCTTTGCACTTTGCTTCAGGCCCAGCTCAAATTCAACTCTCATTTTCGGTCTCTTGACCTAAAACCTCTCTCAAGGGGGGTCATGCGGTGTGGTATGGGATTATGTCCTCATTCAAGTCAGGTTGTTCACCGCACCGTACACACCCCCGGCTCCCATCCACGTTGGGTTTTTTGTAAATACCCATCACGTGCCTCCCGTGTTTCCTCCCACCCATGGTCCGAATTCTACGACCATAAACTAAGATCTCCCTATGGGAAAGGACTCTGCTCCCTCTATCTAATACGTCTCGTTGTCGTATTCAGATGCGTTTTTGATAAAGAGCCTGAAGTGTGAGATTTTCATGGGGACATTCCCCTCGTCCCATGACCAAGCTTCGTGCATCTAGGTGCGCCACATGGTCGTGTTAGTATCATGGGGCCGGTATTCACCAAGAGTCCCCTCACCCTAACCTTCCCCTTTCTGTGTTGGGAAAGTCTCACCACTACTTATTGTTTCCCACATCGATCATGACTCACGTGGGCTTAGTGGTTTTGGCAGGATGTGTACCGACGCGGCCAGGCTTCTCATCGTCCCGCATGACGTTAAACTACACTTTCAGAACTACATATGGCTTGATTCCCATCCTCATGAGGTACGTAGGAATGTCCGACCACTCTGCTTCGGGCCCAGCCTAATTCCCACTCTTGGTCCCTCGACCTGAAGAGTTTCCTCTGGGGGTACATGGTGCGATTTGGACTCCAAGTCCCCATTCACGTTGGTTTCATATCTACCACACCACATGCTCCCTGGGCTCGTCCCTTTCATTCCATGTCCTATCATATGACGTTAAACTACAAGAGTCCATATGTCCTCAACGCATGACAGTAAACTACGGTTCTACCCTGAACAAGTTCAGGATGCCCCATGTTAATCATGGGATGCACCAGAGCCTCTTCCAGAGAGGATTTCACCTGTCAGTGTTGGTCTATGACTACACTGTGATTCTAGAACTATGTACGGCTTGATTCCCATCCTCATGGGATACGTAGAGACACTCAAGCATTTCACCTCACGTCCAGCCCCAGGAATCGTAGAATCTTGTTCCTCCCCCTTTCCGTCCCCCTGGCCGGACCCCTCGTAGGGGACCGTGCAAGTATGACTATGCCCTAAAAAAGTTCAGGATGCCCCAAGATTACATTGGGAAGCGACATAACCCCTCACCAGAGAGGCCCTGTCTAAAAGAAGGAATGATCCATGATCAAACCGATGCGCCCATCTGGCATACTCCCACCGTGGTGGTGTAATTGCATGAGTGTTGGATTCTGTTTGAACATATCATCACTCCACATTCCATGATTTGTGTGCCCCTTATTCGGACCCTCGTCCTCTTTCATGTCTGGAGGAACCCCCTAACAGTATGGATGCTCGGCCTATGGTTATCCTACTGTCCTGGGCCAACGTTCCGGAAGACAAACGGATGTCTGGAGGAACCTCCTAACAGTATGGATGTTCGGCCTATGGCCCGCCTACTGTCCTGGGCCAATGTTCTGGAAAACTAATAAATGACATTTTGAGTCTGGTCCCATGTTTCGAACATGGTCAACGGTCAACCCTCATTTGTTATCTCCATTTCAGGATAATGTAATATGGATGCTGCTTTTTCGCCACGGTCAATAGCTATCCTCAATTGTCACGCCACCCCCATAGTGTTCCGGATTTTGGGTATCGTGATTCACACCTCCCACTTCCCTCTGTCTGGATTGATTCTAACGCCCCTGGTGTTACCCCGCTCGTGCACTAGAGCAGGGTGGGAAAAGCTGGTCGGCTGTCCAGAGAGCCATGCTCTCCAACCGTGACCCCACTCTCTTTTAGGATTCTCCCAAATGGTGAACGTGTTCCCAAAATTTTCCAAATGCTTCCATACACGAACCAAGATTGTAGTCCATTTCGCAAGCTTCAATTTGGTAGGTCGTAGGGCCCGAATGGAGCTACGGATTAGGAGTTATGGAAATTTGAAGTTGGGATGAAAAAATGGTTCGTGAAGCCCATTTACGAAGCCCCCTCCATGATCGCGGAGCGCCGCTACGGAGTAATGAGGCGAGAGGCTCCACGAACCCATCTGACATTCACGACGCGCCACGAATACCCATCGCGAAGTAGAGGAGACGTAACTCTCCGCGAACCCGGTTGACGTTCGCGACCCGCTGCGAAGCACCGAAGTCCCCTTCGCGCCGCGTGAGCTCTGCTTTGCGGCGCCCCTACCTATAAATACCCAGATCACCCCCTTCTCCCGACGGACGGACCACGACCACTTCACCCCTTGGGTGGCCGATCTCCCGATACACGGAGCTCCGCATTGCGGCTCCGCGAGGCCATGTTCTGCGAGCAGCTTCCTTCGCGTTGCTACTCCATGAGCCGAGGCTCCATGAGTCCATGCTCCGCGAGCCAATGATCCGCGATGTTGCTCCGTGAGACCATACTCCGTGAGTCCATGCTCCGCGAGCCGCCCTTTCTCCACAAGAGGCCCATGCTCCGTGATGCTGCTCTGTGAGACTTTGCTTCGCGAGCCGCCCTTGCTTCGCAAGAGGCCCGTGCTTTGCGAGACCGCATGATCCCCGAGCCCCATTGCTCCGCGAAGCTACTTCGCGAAGACCAATCCTTTGTGAGGGTCCTAGCTTCGTGCCCGCCGGTCAATACCGCGGGGGTTGCGCCCCCGTGCCCCCTCTTGGGGTTCGTGTCGGGCTGTGGTCGCTACCGTCACCGACCCCCATGAAAAATGGAGAGTCGCACCGTGAACTTCTCAGGCCGGGACTTCGGGATTTTCCATTGCGCCCTTATGCGCACCCGCCTTCCACCTTTGGAATACCATGATTTGAGATACTCCTCCACACACCATGAAATACCTTGAGTTGACGTATTCCTCTTGGTTCGTTTCCTATGTCGTGAGTTGAGGTTCTCATCATCAATTCCCCGAGTACCTTGAGTCGAACCATTCCTCAGGCAACTCCTCCAAACCCCATCACTTGGTCCCTATTCCAGGTTGAACCACAAAGGGCCGCCCTTGCGTAAGACCCAACACCAGCAATTTCTAGGCACCTTATGCCTAAACAGTCCTCTCTACATGACAATAAACTGTAGTACTCCCTATCTAACAAATGATAGGATGCCTCTTGCCCTATACGAGAGATGCCTTATGCTCCAAGCATAAGATGCCAACAGTCCTATCTACATGACTATAAAATGTAGTACTGCCTATCTAACAAATGATAGGATGCCTCTTTCCCTATACGAGAGATGTCTTATGCTCCAAGCATAAGATTCCAACAGTCCTATCCACATGACTATAAACTGTAGTACACCCTATGTTCCAAACATAGGATGCCTCTTGCACTAAACGAGAGATGCCTTATGCTCCAAGCATAAGATGCCAACAGTCTTATCTACATGACTATAAACTGTAGTACTCCCTATCTAACAAATGATAGGATGCCTCTTACTCCAAATAAGAGATGACTTATGATCCAAGCATGAGATGCCAATAGTCCTATCTACAAGACTATAAACTGTAGTACACCCTATGTTCCAATCATAGGATGTCTCTTGCACTAAACAAGAGATGACTTATGCTCCAAGAATAAGACGCCTAATGCCATGATTACAGTGGCATGATTCCAACGCCCCTTGGCATTATCCCTCTTGTGCACTAGTGCACAGGTGAGGGCCTTAATTCACCAGTGAGTTGGGATGCCCCCATGGCCAGACATGAGGAAGACATTACGGGTAGCTTCCTAGCGTAAGCCCCATTCACCATTGTCACTCCATAGCGGCACCCGAGAAGCTTCCTAGCATAAGCCTCATTCACCATTGTCGCTCCATAGCAGCACCCGGGCAACTTCCCACCGTAAGCCCCATTTCACCATTGCCGCTCCTTAGCGGCACCCGGGCAGCTTCCTAGCGTAAGCCCCATCCACGATTGCCGCTCCTTAGCGGCACAAGCACCATTTCACCATTGCCGCTCCTTAGCGGCACCCGGGCAGCTTCCTAGCGTAAGCCCCATTCACCATTGTCGCTCCATAGCGGCACCCGGGCAACATCCTAGCGTAAGCCCCATCCACGATTGCCTCTCCTTAACGGCACCCGGGCAGCTTCCGGGTGTAAGCCCCATCCACGATTGCCGCTCCTTAGCGGCACCCGGGAAGCTTCCTTGCGTAACCCCCATTCACCATTGCCACTCCATAGTAGCACCCGGGAAACATCCTTGTGTAAGCCCCATTCACGATCGCCACTCCATAGTGGCACCCGGGCAGCTTCCTAGCGTAAGCCTCATTCACCATTGTCGTTCCTTAGCGGCACCCGGGCAGCTTCCTCGCGTAATCCCCATTCACCATTGTCGCTCGATAGCAGCACCCGGGAAGCTTCCTAGCTTAAGCCCCATTCACCATTGCCTCTCCATAGCGGATCCCGGGCTGCTTCCTTTCGTAGGCCCCGTTCACCATTGTCGCTCCTTAGCGGCACCCGAGCTGCTTCTTAGCGTAAGCCCCATCCACCATTTCCGCTCCTTAGCGGCACACGAGCATTATCTTTGTGTAAGCCCCATCCAAGATTGCCGCTTCTTAGCGGCACCCGGGCAGCTTCCTAGCACAAGCCCCATTCACCAGTGCCGCTCCATAACGGCACCCGGGCAGCTTCCTTGTGTAAGCCCCGTTCACCATTTCCGCTCCATAGCGGCACCCGGGCAGCTTTCTCACGTAAGCCTCATCCACTGTTGTGATCCCAATCAGCGGTAAGCCGTTGTGATCCTATGCAGTGGTAAGTCATTGACATCCTTATCCAGCGGTAAGCCGTTGTGACCCAATCCAGCAGTAAGCCGTTGCGACCCCATTCAACGCTAAGTCGTTGAAACCCCCAATCAGCGGTAACCCGTCATCAGAAGAACTACGTGGACTTTGATTCCATGCCACGGGGATACGTAGGAAGCCTCTTCAAGGCTCAAGCCTGAAACTATCATCATCCTTTTCCTTGGGCCTCCATCCTAGAGTAAGTCCCAGCACCGTGGGCCGCCTAACGCGTAAGCCCCTCTTCGCTTCTCACGGATGCACCCTTCGCGACGTGATCGTCAGATCTCTGTTGCCTCTTGTTTCTCACACCGAGCACGACTCACGTGGGCTTAGAGTAAGCATTGAACATGACAATACCTCGTCCATCATGACGTTGAACTGTATGCCCCCGTCCAGCATGACGTTAAACTGTATATTGTCCCGCATGACATTAAACTGTACATCCATTTGAACTATGCGGTCTTTGATCCATATCAAGGCATGGTACGTAGGAAGCCTCCACGAGGTTCAAGCCCACCACTCGGTCGTTCCGTCCTCATTCACGCCAGTTCACCCTCGTCCCGCATGACGTTAAACTATATAACCGAACTACGAGGACTTTGATCCAAGTCAATGCATGGTACGTAGGATACCTCATGGGGTTCAAGCCCAACACCCATCAGACCAAGGTCCACCTTCACGTCGGCCTCCTGGCGCCCAACCTAAACTACGTGGTCTTTGATCCATGCTAAGGCATGGTACGTAGGAATCCTCCATGAGGTTCAAGCCCACCTGGACCCCTCGTCCCTTCACGTCGGCCTCCCGGCATCCAACCTGAACTACGTGGTCTTTGATCCATGCTAAGGCATGGTACGTAGGAAGCCTCTATGAGGTTCAAGCCCACCTAGACCCCTGGTCCCTTCACGTCGGCCTCCCAACATCCAATTTGAACTACGTGGTCTTTGATCTGTGCTAAGGTATGGTACGTAGGAAGCCTCCATGAGGTTCAAGCCCACCTGGACCCTTGGTCCCTTCACGTCGGCCTCTCAGCGTCCATCCTGAACTACGTGGTCTTTGATCCATGCTAAGGCATGGTACGTAGGATGCCTCCACGAGGTTCAAGCCCACCTGGACCCCTGGTCCCTTCACGTCAGCCTCCCGACGTCCAATTTGAACTACGTGGTCTTTGATCCGTGATAAGACATGGTACATAGGAAGCCTCCACGAGGTTCAAGCCCACCTGGACCCTTGGTCCCCCCACGTCGGTTCACTGACCCCATATCCTAGGGCATCCTAGAGTGTAAGCCCCACACCATCTGGACCAAGGTCCACCTTCACGTCGGTCTCCCGACGTCCAATTTGAACTACGTGGTCTTTGATCCGTGCTAAGGAATTGTACGTAGGAAGCCTCCATGAGGTTCAAGCCCACTTGGACCCCTGGTCCCTTCACGTCAGCCTCCCGGCATCCATCCTGAACTACGTGGTCTTTGATCCGTGCTAAGGCATGGTACGTAGGAAGCCTCCACGAGGTTCAAGCCCACCTGGACCCCTGGTCCCTTCACGTCGGCTTCCCGACGTCCATCCTGAACTACGTGGTCTTTGATCCGTGCTAAGGCATGGTACGTAGGAAGCCTCCACGAGGTTCAAGCCCACCTGGACCCCTGGTCCCTTCACGTCGGCCTCCCAGCGTCCAATTGGAACTATGTGGTCTTTGATCTGTGCTAAGGCATGGTACGTAGGAAGCCTCCATGAGGTTCAAGCCCACCTAGACCCCTGGTCCCCCCACGTTGGTTCACCGACCCCATATCCTTGGACAACCTAGAGTGTAATCCCCACATTTGGACCCCTGGTCCCTTCACGTCGTCCTCCCGACGTCCAATTTGAACTATGTGGTCTTTAATCTTTGCTAAGGCATGGTACGTAGAAGCCTCCATGAGGTTCAAGCCCACCTGGACCCCTGGTCCCTTCACGTTGGCCTCCCGGCGTCCATCCTGAACTATGTGGTCTTTGATCCGTGCTAAGGCATGGTACGTAGGAAGCCTCCACGAGGTTCAAGCCCACCTGGACCCCTGGTCCCTTCACGTCGGCCTCCCGACATCCAATTGGAACTACGTGGTCTTTGATCCGTGCTAAGGCATGGTACGTAGGAAGCCTCCACGAGGTTCAAGCCCACCTGGACCCTTGGTCCCCCCACGTCGGTTCACCGACCCCATATCCTTGGGCAGCCTGGAGTGTAAGCCTCACACCATCTGGACCAAGGTCCACCTTCACGTCGGTCCTCCGGCGCACCATCCTGAACTAGTGGTCTTTGATTCCCTGCCACAGGGATACGTAGGAAGCCTCCATGAGGCTCAAGCCCAACACATATCCATGCATCCATTATCACGGGTCGCCTCCTCAGGTGTCCCATCGTCCCATCGAACTACGCGGACTTTGATTTCTTGCCACGGGGATACGTAGGAGGTCTCTTCGAGGCTCAAGCCCAACTTCACCGTCACCCTTGCGATGGTCCCATTTCATTCCCCCTCCACTTCATTCAACTCTCCATCATCCATCCTGATTCTCACCCGGGCCGCCACATCCCGATGGGATCATGTCATCCACCCTGCTCGCTGCTCCTAGCAGTACTTGGGCCGCTATCCACGCGTAAGCCCCAACATGTCTCCGAGTCGTTGTCCTCTGTGTATAACCCGATTCGTCAACCCTTTGAACTACGTGGGTTTTGATCCCTATTGTCTACACGGGGTACGTAGGAAACCTCCATGAGGTTCAATCCCAGCCAATGGTAAACCTTGGTGATTCCCCATTCTGGGGTGCACACTCCCTGATCCGCCCTCAGTGGTGTTCAGATTATCCATTATGGTGTGACATCTCCCCTCCAAAGAGCGCACCACCTCGGATACATCCTCATTGGGCGTTCTGATCCATCCATCTTCCAGGTGTTCTCTCCTTGGGATATACCAATCTGATCCGTCTCTATGGGACGTTCTGATCACCCTTATTCCGTCTTCGCAAGACGTTAAACTCGCGGCCTACCTCATGATAAACATGAGAAGCCTGAGGAAAACCTCAGAAGACACGCCTTTGGTGTAACCGTCTCTGCTAGACATTAATCTTGCGGCATACCTTGTGTTAAACACAGGAAGCTGAGGAAAACCTCAAATGCATGCCTATGGCATATGATTCCCCGCATTCGATGTGGGATGCCTCGGGTTCTGCACCCTTCAGATGCCCTCTTATGAGGAAGAATACAGGTTCCCTAATGTCCACACACCAAGAGATTCCCCGACATGCCTGATGTTGTCATCTACTCCGACCGAAGGTCGCTACCACGTCAAGACCCCATGGAATGTCTTGACGGAAGTAGTGTAATTAACCGACGTCCATGAAGATATAGCACCAGGAACGAGATTCACGAACAACGTATTAAATCTATGAGGGAGACCCGGACTAGGTGACGAGTTCTGAGGAGGAATCCACGGAAGGAAGAACCGACATCCCATCATCCCGTTTTGATCAAGGAGCAAACGTCCGTGAACAAGGAGCGAATGCCGCCCGCCTTTGGAAAGTGGGAATGCGGGGCAATAGCAGCGCGTCCTCACAGACGGATGTGCGCGCCCCGATGAAAGCGTCGGAAACAAATAATTATGGATATTTTAAAGCACACATGACTATCTATTTGAAGAATCTTGGTTTCAAAGTTTACATGAATATTTTTAAACCTTATGAAATACCTAGAGAACCAAAAAAGTGTGATGATATACTAGAAAAGCTTAGGCCCAGGCAAAACTGCCTAGTCCATCAAATTTATTAAAGAAAGAAGAGTGCAAATTACAACATGTCAAAATAGGAAAGAAACATACCTGACAACAAAGACAAATCAAAAAGGATCATAGTCTTAACCAGAACCACCATCTGAGAACTCATCTGAATCAACCGACTCCCAATTAGAATATGGAGCATATTGATTGAGCATTTTGATGTATTGCTCCCTTAGATATAGATGCCCTGAGTTCAAAGGCTTGCAAGATGCCTACTTGTTGACCCGACCCCTTTTTTGGTTTATATTTTCCATTTGGAGTCCCTAATAGATGACCTAGTAGATACAGTCTTCAGTATGTTAGTGTAATCTTTCCTTGGTTTCCTCTTCGGTGGAATAGTGGCTTCTCCCACACTTTCATTTCCTTTCTTCCCCCCGCTCCTGAGAATGTCACTATATGATACTTTGACCTGGTGCCGTGGGATGAAACCGTTATTATCCTTATCATCATTAGAAGTATCCCCCCACTTACCTGACACAATCACCGACTCAAACATCCTCTGAGGACCTTTATGCATCAAACCATTTCCCTTGCAAGGATATTTCCTATTCCCATCCACAGAAGATTGATTATTACCATCCATAGGTGTCAAGCATTGATTATGCTCCCCATCACCTTTAGCTTTACAGCTAACTTCTACATTGTCATTATGCCTGGTGACATTAAGAGCACCTGAATGATTATCAATGCAGCCCTGCTGCATTCCACTTTGCTCAGGATGCAATTCCTCAGGTCTCGTATACTCCTGCCTACCCAAGGCCATCTCCACTAACTTTGACTCAGTAGGGGAATCTGAGCCAGACTCTCTAACCTCTCCATGAACAGCCTCCTCATCACCCCCTACCTCAATCACATGTTTCTCTTCACCTTCCAACACTACAAATCGATTAAAAGAGCAGGTGGCTATTCTACTAGACTTCATCGAATCAACAAAGGATGAATTGGCCTGTAAAACCTGCTCCGAAACCTCTGAAATTCTAGGCTATTCAGAACCAAACTCGCACACATACAATGAAATCCCCGATCCATTTGACAACGAATTAATACCCAAATCCTGTCTCAACTGGTCAAAGATGGCTGAAACCCATGGATCCGATTCCTTAGGGATATCCTTCTTTACTATTCCTGAAGAGTCCACCCTCCCCGAAATAAGAGGGACCTCCGTAGGGGAAAGGGTAGGCTAATTCAACACCTCACCCGACAATACAAGGATCACATCCTCCCTGAACCCCTACTCGTTCCCTCATGGGTCAGTAGCACGGACATAGCATGCTTCACCGAACACAACCAGCGCTGAAGGATTTTCGGGCATCACAGGAGGGTCAACCAAGCAAGGATCCAATGTCCTTTTGCGACAATTAGAAAGACAATGGCCCTGCCTATAACAGAAGGAACAGAACATCATCCACGATTAAAAAACAATAAGTTGAACGTACCCGTATTCTCCCTCAATCACAATCCACACCACCTCGGGTGGGGGCCGGGAGAGTTCCATCTCAACGCATATGCGCGCCATGATTGGGTGATTTAGGGAAGCAGTCCGCCGATCAGCGCAAAGGAAGCAACCGATGGAATTACCAATTGACCGTAGAAGAGCTGGGTTCTGGAAGGGTAGCGGTAGACCAGGGAGCTAAATCCAAATTTCTGAAGTAGATGGGTCACGATTCATATGAAGATCAAACGACCAGCGAAGGAAGTAGAAATGAAAGCCTCGAATGGATCTGCTAGATCTGGACTAGGCCAGGGCCAGATCATCCTCATCAGCGAAGCAAATGAGGATTTGTCACGGCCCCAAGAGCCCGACGACCGCACGTTGGCGTAAAACCCATTCCTCATTCACGTACCTATCAAACACCTCCACAGGAGGCCGACGCCAGACAAAATTCACTACCAGATCCATAGAGAGAAGCGAAGAAGCTTAAGTGAATTTCTGCGAAGAGATAGGAACCACTGGTTGCCCATTGAAGATTCCAGGTACTTTTGGAGAGACCTACCCCACACCGGAGACCTTATTGACAGTCACTGGGAACTTGAGGCCCCTCCCCCGGAGGAGGAGGGGCCGCCGAGTCTGCCATCAAAGCTAGGGCATCACCGAGTCCGCCATCGAAGCTATGGCACCAAAGTGTGATGATATAAAGGAAGCTAAATATGATGTTAATTCAAAATCCATGAATGAAATTATATCGATGAATTTAATTGCATTTATCAATGTGATACTGCCAATGAGACATGGCATACAATCACAATTTTTTTAATGATGTTGTTTCCTTGGGAACTCCAATTTGAGAATCAGATCAGGCATTAAAAGAGTTGATTGAGATGTGTGAATCTGAGGTACGAGTAAAAATTGAAAATCATATTTCTATAAAAAATGAAAATGATGCACTCAAAGTATTGATAGATGAATTTCTGATTATAGTCATTTGTACTCAAGTGATGAATCTACTTCAAACTCTGAAGATGATCATAAAAATCAAAAGGTAAATCTATGTCTTATGACTCATGATGATTAGGTACAATCATATTTCTCACAAAGTTCTAATTCAAATTTTTTTTCTAATGATAAACATGTTAAATATTGTTGTATGATTAAATAAAAATTTGAATCATTAAATAAAGATCATAGAAAAATTGGAAAATCTTATGACACTATTTCAATTGATAATGAGAGTTTTTAAAAGAAAATTATAGATTTAAGATCAAATTCTTCCAACATTTCTTGTTATCTGCATCAAACTAAAATTAAAGAATTATTGGATGAATTCGACACTTTAAAACAAGATTATAGTATTCTTATTAAGAGAGATAATTATTTGAATCAAATTCTTGATAAAAATAAAATTCACAAATGAAAACTCAATATTGGTAGTAATGGAGAAAATCTAAAATTATACGAGAATTATTTTGCTCCTTGTTTGAGCAACAAAAGAATGCATATTGTTAAATGTTTTTATTGTGGTATTAATGGAAATTATTATAATGACTATTATTTTAGAAAACCTAAATTTTTTGGTTTCAAGAATTTTCATTATTCAAAGGCCTTATCTATGTTTGAAATTTCTAATCAAAATAAACATATTTGGTTACCTAAAACACTAATTGCTAACACTACCATACCTAAAAGCATATGGGTACCAAAAGTCACTTGTATTTGATATTTTTTTTGGTTTTAACCATTGAACATCATCATTATATCATCATGTGGTTACTTGAAAAATATATAGATATTTATTTTAATTATTTTTTAAAGGGAGAAAATCTCTGAATTCATTCATTATTTGAAAATTTTCATAGAGTTAGAACTATTAAATCTATGAAGTATTTTATTTTTCATTTATATATCTTATTTAAATGCACTAACTATTTTATATAGGGGTTTTTTTTTAATGTTTTATCTTTTATTACTCTACATTTAATTATCCTTATATTTAAACTATTAAATCATTTTCCTACTCTATTATTTTATTAATTAATTTGTTCATTTATTTTATTAACCAATGACCATCAAACATACTCTTAAGATTTTATATAAATGGTTATCTTGCATGTAATCATGTGTTTAATGTTTGACTATTTAAATTAATTTAATGGGATAAATTAATCTATTATTGTAATTAATAAATAGTTATATTATTAGATTAAAATATTTTGGTCATTTATGACATGTGTAAAGTCCTTAATTTTAATTTATTTGAAAATAATTTATTTTAAATTATTTGAAAAACCTTTATTTTACTTAAAATTACTTGAAAATATTTTATTTAATTCATTGAATATCTTTTATAAATATGCTATGTCTTAGGGAGAGTTATTTTAAGTCTTTATCATGTGTTTAAATATTTATTATTATTATTAAATAAATTAATTTTTTTAATACATTCATTAGAAACCCTTATTATTCATTGAATAATATTTTATATGTTTCCATGGCTCCTTGATTACATATTTTTTTAAAGGAAGCATGAATTTCGGGGGAGTTTATATTGCCGCATGTATTAAAAACATATTTTGAAATAACTCATCATTTTTATATTTTTAAAATTAGAATAAAAATTTTTATTTCAAATTTTAAATATTTTTGATACCGCTATTTTAAATTTTAAATATTTTTGATACTACTATTTAAAATTCCTATTCTTTATAAAAAGGGCTAAATATATTGTATTATTTAATATACTTAAGAACTCGTCTTTTTTATCCTTAAAAGAAGGGGGAGAAAATATGGTAGATAATTAGGGTTTTTTAATTATAAAAAAGGGGTAGAATGTTGAGTTGATTCTTTCCATTCTCATCTTAGTTTGGTTTTGATAATTACTTTAACCCATCATTCTTTGTTTTCTAATAATTTTTTAAGTGTTTCAAATTTAGTATGTCACTATATTTATTTTTTATCTAAAGAAAAAGCAATTGGATTCTTACAGAATTTATTCCATTGGAAATATAATAATAATATATTAATTTCATATTTTTATTTCAAAATCTAATTCAGTTGTTTCAATGGTGAAAAAATTCATTGAAGCTGTTACAAGCTATTCAAGTGACATTATAGTTTTCAGCTTAAAGTCAGCTCTGAATTATGATGATATCTAAAGTTACAGTAAATGGATTCATGTATGTATTATACATTTGTATAGATAAGATATTTATATAAACTTCATTAGTTTATTAGGAAGTTTGAAAATACTATTTTGGTACTCTAAAACATCACTAAATTTTCTACAGCAGTTTTACAACTCTACTGACTGCAGATTTGGAAATCTACTATATTTGAATTATTGAAAGAGATATAGAGGTCATAATCAATTGAAACCAGGTGTGATAGAAATACAAGATGATTATATTTATCTCTTTAGTTTATATTAAAGGCTAAAAAGGTCATTTGGATACTTAATAAATTATTCAAAAATTCTGTGATGATTTTACAGAACTGCAGTTTTTCCTAAATGATATTGATTCTATTTCTTGAAGATATCGAGAGTTGTAGATATCAGATTGAGTTACTTCTTGATCCATTGTAAAGGTATATAAATTTCCTAAATATAATTCTACGAGGAAAAATACTGAATTTGATGTTATGAGGCTATAAATATTCAGTTAACTATGAAGTTAAGATGTTTAGATTTTCGGAAGGTTTTGTACCCTACATTGGAACCCTAATTTTGAACCCTACTTTTGAGTAAAAAGTATGGTTAATATACCATACGTTGGTATGAAATAAACTATATTATACTTTTCAGCAATCCTACTTTTGAGTCAGAAGTATGGCTCATGTACCATATGTTGGGATGAAATGAACCCTATGATACTTTCAATGAACCTTATGTTCATGATCCCTATATTTGAAAATGAACCCTATATTTTCTACCACCATTGAAGATAAATTGAACAGTGATTCTACTATAAAAGTGAAATTTAAACCCACTATATGTTCTTTCTAATGCTATCGAACCCAAACTAAAATGCTATAACTTATGGAAGCATACTGAAACTCATGTTAAGCATGATTTGCTGTATGCTGTTATATCAGGATGATTATTGGAAATATATTTTTCATGAATTTCTGTAAGTGAACCTAATTTATAGGAACTCATACTATTATATAGTTATTTATAAACAAAAACTATGTGTCTTATAGAAATCACCTTTTCTGTTTGCTGCAACAAACACTCAGTATCAACATGTATGTTGTACAGTTCTTCATCGCTAAAATGGTAGATCCTCTGAAGAACACCTCACCTGCTCACTGCTAGATGAGAAATTGATGAACAATATACCTTTCACCTTGATGGATATTTGAAGCTTTTATGCTGAAATATAGAATGTTGTATGATTTGCAAGTGATGAAAAATTGAATGTGCATTCTTAGACTGAAATGATTCATCAACATTCACGTGCCACCATTGTATGATGAAATGTTTTCTTTCTCATCATGATGAAATTTTTATTGATCTAAAATATTATGATATCATAGAGACTCTTCGAATGAATAATTTTGATACTCACCGCATGTGATATCACCATGAACAAGCTGTAAAATAAGGCCACACAAAGGATTGCAAAGATGTATAAGAGCTTAAGAAAATAGGAACTCAAGATGGTTGTCACATTCACATGAAATTAAAATAACTACAATATTTAGGGAGATTATATATTTTGTGAATGGTTTTTTGGAGGTATATGGAATTATGTATTTTTGTAAATATAAAAATATCCAATATTTGGTATATTTCCAAAGTAGGTCATGCTACTCTGTTTTACTAATTTCTTGGTATTTAAAGCTACTAAATTTTTATCAATAATTATTTTAGCAGTTTATGAGTTGGAAAATTCATAATAAATTCTATGTATTATATTAAAATATATTTCAAATATATTGGTCCAATATTTAGAGAAGAAATTAACAGTTTATTCTAACATCATTTTTCCAGTGAATTCGGAGGACACAAGGTTATTCAAATTCAAAAACTTGAATTCACATTTGGATTGTACTACTAGTTTCAAGAAATATTTTGACTAAGTTTAAATAGGATTGAATGTATTTAAAAGGGATTTTTAAATCATTCAATACTACTATTATTCTAGAGATATTATTGGTGGATTTATTCAAATTATTTTGAATGTTTTTATTTGAGATTTATTCTACAAGATTAAAGAGTGCAACACCACTACACTATTCTTCGGGATATTTATGAAAGCCCTTGACTCAATTTATTTTGAGTACCCAAAGAAATAGGATCACTGAAAATGATGGATATTTATTATATATATATATATATCTATGGCAGATAGAGATAATAAGAAGTGTGGAGATGTGAATACTCTATTAAAAAGAAAGTGATGAAAATATTCATATTAAAGCTCATAATTTTGAAGAGAGAATTAAAATAATTTGTATATATATTATTATCTCACTGTGTGAATAACAAGAAGAAGAATGCAACCCATGCCAAAGAAGAAAAATATTATTTTCTACTGTTTAAAGAATAATAAGAAGCCTATTGATATCACATCTATTTTGCTGCTGCTTTGCATTATTAAAGATCAAATACAACTGTTAGTTACTATTGTAACTATATGTTAAATCTGTTTTATCATTCAAATCAATCTCTATTGATTTATTGGAGTATAGGCTACTTGGAATCATTCGTGGTGGAGTGTCATATTCTCAAACTCAGTTTGGAAATTTGGATTCTCTATAAAATAACTAGAAGGCCCTATAAAAGCCTTGTAAGGTGTCAACTTCCTATACTCAACTGTAGAGGTCTTTAGATAAGAGGACCTACTAGTAAAAATAACAAATCTCATGGAGTATAGCATTGGTGGAGTGGACTAGGGGATTTATGTGCCTCAAATAAATATACATCATCATGTTCATTTCTTTATTTATTTCCACTACTCACTCGTCTTTAAGAGAGAAGGAAAGTATTTCTTCATTTCAAGATGGTCATTTTAATTTTGTCAAGATTTTTAAAATGACACAATTCACCCTCTCTTGTGTCTTCTTCATCAGCATTCCGACCTAAAATGTTAATAGTTAAGCTAGAAGTTGGGAAGAATTGGATTGTTGTTGCCGACTTAGGTGAGATGCAAGTTGACCAATTTTCTTTTCAATATTTTTTAGGCTATAATGGATGAAGGATGTAAGATCTTACACAACACTTTTCCACAGTTTCCTAGAAGAATAGGCATCTCCTACATTGGGATTTCCTTGATTTGGTTTCCTGGGAAAGTTCTTGTATTGGGTTGGGAATTGGGAAGGATCACTAGGATAGTGGAAACTTGGAGTAGTAGTAGGAGGATTTATCCTTTAATGTTAAGGAATAAAAGGATAAATGTTGTTGGAAGTTACCACCACCTTGACCATATTGTAATTGGTTTGGATTTTGATGAGGTAATTGAGGGGGTTGGGAGATGGGATTACCTTACCTCAATCCTAGATGGTCTTTCTATCCTAGGTTATTGGTATGATAGAATGCATCATATTAGGGTTAGTTAGGGTTTCTAATGAGCTTACTTGGTTGTTTTGGGTTGATGTTCCTCTTATAGAACTCAACATTGATCTCTATTGTTCCAAATATATATGATGAATCATATTATAGTTGTGGAAATGTGTTAGTTGGATGAACTAGTGAGCTATAGATTCCAAAATTATTTATAGGTCCAAGGAACTGAGATTTTTGAGAAGATGAGGTTGGGGATTTGACAGCTGCAACTAGTTGTTGCACAAGACCTATAAGTTTAATCACTCACTTGGTCATCTTTTTAGACTCTATGGATTGATTATCTAGGACTTTTTTGACTTGAGAATTTGATTGAGTATGGAATTGATGCATGTTTTCATCCATGTTGCTTATGATATCTCATGCAGTTACATGAGTTTTTTCAACAAGAACACCACCACTTGTGACATCAATGAGAGTTCTCTTAATAAATAATAAACCCTCATAACATTATTAGATCAAGATTTGGTCAGGAAGTTAGTGGTGTGGAAAATTTTCCACAAGATTTTTTAACCTCGCCCAATACTCATGGAGTGATTCATTGGGGGAATTGATGGATACCACTAATTTTCTTTCTGATAGAAGTGGTTTGAGATGCAGAGAATAATTTCTTTAAGAAGATTCCCTTCATGTCATTCCATGTGTTTATGGAACCGGGAGGGAGGTAATAGATCCATGGTTTGGTAGAGACATCTAGGGAGAAAGGAAATTATTAAAGTTTGATTTATTCTTTTGAAACACCTTGAGGATTCATGGTAGAACATACCAATTGGAACTCTTTGAGGTGAAGATGTTGATCCTCACCATTTAGCCCATGGAAATGAGGGAAAATATGAATAAAAAACAATTCAAGTTCAAAATAAAACTTGATGTTTGGATATTGAATAACAAGGGGTTGGTAATTAATATAAGGGGCAACAAGTTCTTTAAGGGTATGTTCCTTATTATTAGCTATATTTAGAACAATTGGATGGGCAATGAGTGGGTCCTGAGTGATTTGATTATCCCTAATGGTTTCTATTAATTTGGAAAATAGTTCACTCGATTTCAAGGTCAAAACAATCTAAGGTATTTTTTGGGAGGCTATATGTCATTCAAGGGAATTCTGAAATGATGAGGAAGGAAGGGTTTTCTCTATGTATTTTTTCATTTTTTTTTGTTTTGGGTTTTGATCTATATATATATTTTATAAAATAAAAAAAACAACTGACTACTCATTGAACCATCCCTAAAAATGGTGCCATTTGAAGTGCATATAATTATCACATATCAACCATTCAAAATTCTGATGCTCTATTGTAATGTGTATAGTGACACTCAGGTCGAATTCGTGGCAATGATACTATTTTTAGAGTTGATTGTGTTTGTTTTGTCTTTTTAGAGGGTGGGTTTTTTTACAAAGATTTATTAAATTGATTTATGGATGAATTTAGTTTTAACAATTTTATAAATATTGGGGTGAATTCATTATTATGGATACAATATTATTATATCCTTGAGCTTTTTGATATATTTCATTAAATTAACACCCACTTCACAAGACAGTTTTGATCAAAATTTCCAAATATTAAGGCTTTAATACAAGTATTAAATATGGTACTGATATCAATAAATAATTATTTATGGAAGTGTATTTATGGTTATAATAATCAATTTAATCCACATGTTAAACCAATCATTTCATTAATCCATGAAATTTTAAGTTTTAACATACACAATGTTAACCTACAAAATATTTAATAACCAAAAGTTCTCAATCACTTAACATCCCCAAATTATGACTCACCCCAATAGATGATTTACTTATCCATTGAGATAGTTAGTAATCTAGTTTAATATGTTTATAGTGACGAGTTAAAATAATAATAAAATTAATGAGGCAAGAAAAGAGTTATGTGCAAAACACACACACGAGCAGTGAAGAAAGTTAAGCACAAACTTTGGATTGAATGAGGAATTGAAAGAGAAAGGGTTTTCAAATTAATTTAAATTGTATTAATAAAAATTATAATACAATATATAAGTTTGATTAAGATTATATAAGATTAATATAATTACATTATTATTAAAACAAAATTACAACTCAAACACTTATGAGATTACAAATGAAGGAGAACACAAAAGAATATGAAAATAAAGAAAGGATAAAAGGTATCTCAAGTAGAAACTTGAGTTAAAAAGGTTCTCCCAGTACTTTTTCAATGTTTTTTTGTGCTAATATATCCTCCTATTTTCTGAAATATCAACCCTTTGTAAGTATAATAGGGGATTGTATTTATAGCCCAAGGCGGTGGACTATTTTCCATCCAAAATCGACCTTCAAGTTTTCTTAAAAATTTTACCTTGAAGACAACAAAACATTGAAAAATTATCTAATTAAAAGTTATAGATATAGATGTTGAAAGTATACCCTCCAAATTTTGAGGCCATTATGATTTTTTAACCAAATCTATGGATATTTTTCTAAACCATGCACTGTTGTACAATTTTATCCAAATTTTTTTAAAAGACATAATGTGAATGGGTTTTAGGCTAGGAAGATTCCATCAAATCCAAACCATTTATTATAAAAAGTTGGGATACTATATATTTAATTTCTCCCCACAAAATTTTAGCTTAATTATGAATGTTTATTGGGAGAAAGGTAAAAAGTATGGGCTATTATCAAATCCCAAACAGAATTATGGGATGAACTTTCATGCATCAATTGAGCCCCATTAAGGATGAATTGGGAATTTAAATTTTTATCCAAATTATAATGTAATTTCCTTGGACTTTTGGTAGATAATCAATGAATTTATACTTCTGGATTGAGTCTATAAAATACAACATCACAGCTGGTCCAGTTTTTTTGATAGATTAATTGGGCCTTTTTGTGTGGTCCAAATGGACTTTTAAATGGATAAATTAGCCAAATATCCAGTTGAATGATTTTTTGGAATTTGAATCAGAATAAATAACAAA
Source organism: Viscum album (assembly GCA_963277665.1). Lineage (NCBI taxonomy): Eukaryota > Viridiplantae > Streptophyta > Magnoliopsida > Santalales > Viscaceae > Viscum > Viscum album. The sequence goes on from OY728125.1 coordinate 2,076,574, forward strand.
ATAATAATCACATCATTTTGATTATTATATTAAAATATATTATCAAAACATTAAATTAAAGTGTAATTGAATGAATTAAAACAATGCTCTCCTTACGTGTTTATGATTAAAACATGAACATTGATCAGAAATTAAACATTTTTTCTAAAAAAATCAGTGATGAGAATAATGTAAAATCATGAATTAATATTTAATATCATTTTTAAGAAGTTTCATTAGACAAAAAAGTGTTATAAGAGATTTATTTGAATAGATTTTTATGACCAAACCTTGGAGAAGGTGTTTTAGAGATCAATTTAGAAACATCATTCTACCCTTAACCTTATAGGATAATTTCAGTAAGTAGTTATAGATCCCTCTAAAGTGTTTCAGAATATAGTGGTAATATACTATCTTTGAATTTAATGGAATTAGTGGAGGGTAAGTCCAGAGTGGAGAAGTTTGATAGGAAATATTTTAGATTTTGGAATATGTAAAGAGAGAAGTGTCCACTTTAGAAGGATATTAATATTCCCTTGATGGGTACCAAGCCAAAAGTGATGAAGAATTAAGAATGAGAAATTATGTATAATAAATCACTTGAAATTAATCTAAATTTAAATAGTTATTAATATGGATTTTAACATCTATGATGTGAAGAAAACTTCAAAACTTATAAAGACTCTTACCGATATGTATGAGAAGTAGAAAATAATGAAAAAAGTATTCTTATTGAGGAGGTTGTTCAGTATGAGAATGTTGAAAGGAGATTAAATGTATGATCAAATCAAAATATTTGATATCATTTAGAGTCATTTATAATTAATGAAGGTGAGATTTAGGGATCTGGAGTGGGTGGTGTTGTTACTCTTATCACTTCTAGAATCTTGGGATGTGATGGTTACCATGGTGAGCAACTGAAGTGGTAAGATAAACTTAGTGTTATTAGATATTAGGGATTTTATTCTAAATGAGAATATTTGTCAAAAGGAGATCCAAAAATCTATAAAAAATGTATATAGTTTGGATGATAGGGGATATTATACCATACAGAAAAGTCACAAGAAAGGAAAAGGAAGGAGAAGTCAAAGATGTGGATGCTTGGTGGAAGTGGCCTCATGAATTGGAATTGCAGGAATAAAGTCTATAGTAATGAATATTTAAGTAAATGGAGAGTCAATTATATAATATATACTTTTTGAAGTGCATATACAAATCCCGTATCAAAAGATACAAGGGGTCTTTTTCTATGTGTTTCCAATTTACTTTAGTCATGGTTTATAGATTGTAGAGCTTAATTTTACTCTATATATAAGATAAAAATTATGGGGAGTTTAAATTATAGAAGATATGACAAGGTAAATATTATGGATAATGGTTCTCTTGATATTATGGGAAAGGGATATGATACCATCTGAACAGAGAACAAAATATTATTGTAATTTTAGGGGTGTGACCCATTCCATGGTTAATGAAAAACTTGATCTTGGTAAGATATTTAGATAATGAAAGTTTCTATAAAACCTTTAAAAAATGAGCATGTAAAGTAAAATTTTGTTTCATGATAGTATCCAAAGGAGTGAAGGATGGAATATTGTACCTAACACGAGTTTTAGAAGGTTCAATGCTTACTATATAAATAAATTTGGAAAAGTTATAACATGAGTGTTTCAATTACTTGAGTGAGGAAGGGGTGAAAATAATAGTTTCTAAATGGGTTATGAAAATCATAATCATGGATAATTGAACATATGAATAATTCATCCTTGGAAAGTATATATTTTTTTCATTCCAAACAGAAGGTAAGACAATCAAGAATGAAAAGTTAGATTTGGTTCATATGGATGTATGGGGCCAACTCTGGTTTATTCTCATGGAGGCACACTGTATGATGTTACCTTTATCAATGATGTTACAAAGAAGGTGTGGGTGTTATTTATAAATTTTTTTTTGAGGTATCCATAAACATTATTTGATGTAGATCCATGGTATAAAAGTATAATAGAAACAAAATAAAATATTTGAGTTCTGATAATGGTGGAGAGTACAAAAGAAAGAAGTTTTGGAGGTTTTTCTATTGGAAAGGCATGAAATTTGAGAATACCATACTAGGAAATATAAAAAAATAGATCCATGGAGAGTATGAATTGAATTTTAGTTGATAAGGAATGGTTCATGAGGATTCATACTGGTTTTCCAAATAAGTTTTGGGAGGAAATTGTGGATTATACAACCAACTTAGCGAACAAGAGTCTATCATATCTATTGGGTTAGGAACTTCTAGAAGTTTTTTGGTTCAACAGAGAGGTTGAAATATCTCAACTTGAATTATTTGTTTCACTCCCCTACATCCAGGTCGATGTTAAGTAAAGGGAAAAACTAAAGGCTTATTCTTAAGTGTGTTACTTTGTGGGGTATGGTGATTAAGAATTTGGATTTTAGATATGGAATAATAATTATTAGAAGGTTGTTATAAGCTATAATTTAATCTTTACTGGAGAGATCTCATGGAAAGATCAAAACCAAGTGGAAGAATTTGATGAGATAAAAGTATCATCATAAGTTAAGGTTTGACTAAAAGGAATTCTAGAAGTTACATATGTTCCAAAGAATTTAGAGAGTACGTTAGTACCCGAAATAATATACTATCCCAAAGAATTCTTGGATGATAGTCTGGTTCTTATGGTGTTACAAAGTCTAGAAGTACCAGAAATCTTTAGGATTATAGAATATTTGGGAAGAGATTTTAAAGGTGAAGTTTTGAAAGAAATGGTTCTAAAAGGAGTGGATACATAGGGATAGTTGGGGAGGTTTACTAGGATTTGGCTCTAAGTGTATAGATATGGAATTAATATGAACTATTTTCTTTTTCATGGATGATAAAGAGATCGATTACCCATAAGGGGATACAATACTAAAAGACTCAAGTCATTAGATGTTAGTGATGAGGAATGAAATGAATTAATTACATGTGTCTAGAATATGGGATCTAATAGAACATCATATTGAAAAGATAGTTCTTCAAAAAATAGGTTTATTAACTGAAGTAATAGTCACATGATAGATAGAGGTAAACAACAAGGCTTGTCATCAAGGGTTTTTAATAAACAGAATGTATAGTTTTTCCATGTTTTTTCCAGTTATTAAACACATGACTATTAATATAGTGCTCATTATGTTTTCCATTGAAGGTTTTCATATGGAGTAGTTAGAAATAAAGATAAAAATTCTTCATGGAGATTTAGATAAAGAAATTTATATAGAGAAGTAATTTGGTTTCATGGATAAATATAACTTAAATCTTATATGAAAGACAAAGTGGATTCTTTATAGGTTTAATTAAACACCAAGGTAGTGGAACTAGAAGTTTGATGCCTTTATTATGGAATATAAGTTCATCTAGAGAAATGTTTTCCATTTCTATTACTGGAAGGTTTATGACGGTGGGAGCTTCACAATATTACTTATCCATATTTTTAACATGATTATTTCCATAATAATAAAGTCAAGGATCTATGAGATAAAATTTGAATTGTTTGGTAATTTTTAGATGAAATATTTCAACATAGCTAAGTGGATATTGAGATATAGATTATAAAGGGACTTAAGGTTTAGAATTTTTTTATAAATTCAGTCTGGATATATCTATAAAGCGATGAAACACTTCAGGATGGGAGAGGCAAAGTCAGTTACAACACCCCTAGACATAAATTTTATATTGATAAAGGAGAAGGCACCACAAACATAAAATGAGGCTATGTATATAAAAATTTCCTTTTTTCATTGGTAGAGATAAGGTTAATGTATTACATGGTTTGAACATGGATAGACATTGTGTAAATAGTGGGAGTAGTTAACCGATTCATGGAAAATCTTGAAAGGAACATTGGTAAGATATTAATTGAATACTTTAGCATCTTAAGGGTTTTGAGTGTTTATATATTTACTTAATAATTGACAAATCATTTCAAGGGTTTATACATTTATAATTTTAAGGAGATGCAGACATGTAGAGAAGAACCACTAGCTATGTGTTCACTTTCAAAGGCACAATTGTGAGTTGGACATTGAAATTCAACTAATATTTGTACTTTCAACAATTACAGTTGAATATGCTTTATTAACGGAAGCTATAAGTGAGTTGATCTAGATGAAGGTTCTGATGGGATATATCAAAAGAAGGTAGGATAATTGGGTACTATTATGTGATTCATAAAGTGAGATTCACCCAACCAACAATCAAATGTTTCATTATAAGAAAAAGATTATCCAGTTGAAATATTACTTCACTTAGAAGTTGTTTTAGGTCAAATTTATAGATTGAAATAAGGTGGATGGAGTTCAGAATCTAGTATATATGGTGACTAATATTGTAGTATGAGATGTAATAATAAAGTGTTGCACCTCGTTTAGGTTAGGATGATTGAAATAATGGTGGGGGAACCATGAATATATAAAGAAAGACTAAATAATAGAAGTGGTTTGTGGATACTAATAGAGGAACTCATGGTTAGGACTAAAAATTATTCTCAAGTGGGAGATTATTAGGTTCAACAAGGTGAAAACCATTTTCTAGATAAGTTATTAAAACCAAAAAAAGAGAGGTTCTAGAAGTCTAATTTTTGGTGCCTAGATGGAGATGGTGGAGTGGTAGCTAAAACATCTAGTATTTTGGAATCCAACACACCATATGATGGAATTTAGAATTATGAAATTAGAAATTACTACTAAAAAGTATGAATATTAAGTGTGTAGATGCAAAGTAATAACATAATGTAACAGCCCGAGATTTTATGAGAAATATTATTTTTAATTACTTTGATGTCTTGTGTTGTACGCTACACCAAGATTATCTTGTACTATATGCAACACCGTATTAGTTTGCAGTATACGCAACACTATTCTTGGCTAGTGTTACACACAATTTCAAGTTCGTTTTGTGGAAATTATTCTACGCAACATTAAGTATAGATTTTGTTTAATGTATAAATGAAATAAGTTTTGATCATGTTATACGCAACAAAAAACGGAGATTTCACTACACACAACCTTGACTTGGCTTTCATTAAACACAATCAAGACCTTCTTCGATAGCATGTGTAGTACGCAATACCAAGTTTCACTAAACGAGATATTATTATAATATTATTATGAACTAACTGTTATGAATAGTAATAACCACTTTTTGAAATTTTATCTTTCAAAATGGACTTCATTTTTTGATTCAGAATATCGAAATTAGCTTAGGGTGAAATTTTGGTATTTTTCTGAAAACTTTCAATTTTTGATGAATAGTGAAAACACTGGGTTACTATTTAAAAACCGACTTTTTATTTAATTAATTATGTATTTTATTTAAATTTATTTTAGGTAAAAATTGATACATAATACCAATATAAGTTCAATGTAATTCATTGGAGTCATTCTATTAGAATTTTAGATATATAAAAATTTTATTGAACTTTTCACCGTCTTTTACCCACCTCCTAGAAGAATTTGCAAATTTACATAAAACTTAATTTTACCGCTTCTGTGAATGGAATTTCAAAAATTAGAGAGACATGTTTGATGCTAGTAAGTAAAATGAGGTTCAATGAGATAAAAATAATTTTTGGTGAATAGTAACTTTTTACTTTTATTTACCATGGTTAAAAGTAAATAGGGTAATTAAGGGTAAAAATGATATTATTATTACCCTAACACATGTCCTAATTCTATTGGATAAGTTTAATTTGACCAAAAACAACCTTAGGAATAAAATATGACCATTTAGGTCCACTTGGATAAGATTAGGATACTTATTATTATTTTATTTAAAAAAGAGTTAAAATTGTTAAAATCAAAGTTTAATAACTAAAACATTTTTAATATTGGGTTATAAATAAGATAAATTCTACTATAAATATTAATTAGAAAGATAAAACTATTTCCTACATAATGGTATTTTATTTATAATTTTTGGACTTTAAATAATTTAATTTGTATATGACACAATGATGATGCAGTAATTACCTTTTTAAGGAAATATTAACATAATTGATATTATAAAAACCCAAATAAATGTAATCTGAGACTTTTTATAAATTACACTAATTTTATAGGTTAATATGACATGTTAGTATTTATTTAATTAACTTTTTTAGAACTAATCAGGTTGTTATGATTTTCACAAAAATTAATTACCAAATAGTGTCAAAATTGACATAAAATATTTTTAAAACAAATATTATATTATTAATTGTTATTTTATTCCTAAAAATCTAAGGTTAGGCCAAATGACTTAGATAAGGATATATATATTAATAATTAACCACTTGGGGTTCTTTTGGCTTGTTATAGTAAGTTTATTAACCATATAGTGTAAGAAAACAAGAAGACATGGTAAAAGTTAAATTATTTGACTTAGAGTTAAATCTAAATGATAAGTTTAAAATAGTAACCTAAACTTGTCCAAATTCTATTGGATTAGAGTATTTCGACCCATCCCCACCTTAGATTCTAAATAAATCAATTTTGAGCTATTAAAAACTGAATATGACTTCATAATAAAATAATATTTTGAGTTTTTCCAAAGGTGCCCCTCTCCTCCCTTATAAAAGGGCTCCTCCTCCTCCCTCTCCCTCCTCACACCACTTTGAGCCATCAAGCTCGGCCAAACCCTGACAAATTCTCTTCTCCACTTCCCTATAAACATCCTAGAGGTCCTGGTATTCTTAAAATACCAACCCTAGTGCCCTAAGAAGAGGTTAAGAAGAGGCGATTCAAAGAAGAGGTAATATCCATTACCGATCCTTTCCAATTTCTTTCTTCTTCAACTTATTATTCTTTAGTTGTTTCATTATAAATTAATAACTTCAGTATTACATATATACTGATATGTTATTATAAATATGAAACAAACCTATTAACCTTCTATCCATCCTATGGAAAATGAAATCACCGCGCGTGCGTACGTACGAAATATCATCTCCACGTCGTGGTGTAATCTGTTTTCGACCACCACCTTACTTGGATGGGTATAATGGTGTAAATAAATAACTATATATGATTATTTTAAAGTTATATTGATTCTAAAATATTATACATACACTTCAATACAATTCCATGATCATGGGAATGGTATCATCGCTCGTGCGTACGTACGGACTACCGTCTCCACGACGCGATGAGATTTATTCTCCATGTTAACCATTCATGAATGATTATAAAGTATATATAATAAGTAATCATGAAATATATGACATAATAATTATACTATATTTATGTATATATATATGTATGTCATCTACTTAATTCCATTGAATTCAATAAGGAAACGAAAACAGCGTTCATGCGTACGTACGACCTACCGTCTCCATGAACGGTGTATTTCATTACATTTATCGATCTATCATATATATATATGTATATGATGAATATATATTATATATAAATCATGTTTTATGTTCTGGAATTAAGTAAATAAGGATATAAGTAATAATATCAAGAACAACAAGTCGAAACACGTACAATAAATGAAACGATTTTACCCAAATCGCTGCTTTTACATCGAATTTATAAAAGAACGAGTAATATAAAGTCATAAGTAAACCATATATGATATAATAACAATGAATATGATTCTTTAATAAGTCAATAACATTATTTAAATCATTATACAGGAGGTCCAGATACATACGAAGCATATCATACATAAGGTAAGGGATAATTTTTCAAATCTCATTTTTATCCGAGATTGCTTATATGTAAGTATTTACTGGGGTTATATTTTTCATCCATGTCCATAAAATGTTTTTAATAAATTGTTTAATATTATTTCATGTATTTTTAAAGTCATGTTTACCCCTCTTTGAGTTTTATTTTGTGTTATGGAAGGAATATTTCTTTTGTTTATCATACGTGGTACTTTTTTGACTTTTCCGACAAAAGTACAAGGAGAATGTTTTTTTAACTTATACGGCGTGAATGGATTTTTACGGTTTCATAACGCCTCATTTCCATGAAGATTCCTCTAAAATATTTTATGATTATTTTCAACAAAATCCTTTTCTTTTAAAATTGAATGGCATTTTGTGAAAAGAAAATAATTTTGAAGAAGAAAGGATATTTTCCTCAAGAATTAATTTCAAGTGTTTTGTCAAAACCATTTCCCATCTAAGATGAAATTATTTCACATGTGTATGTTTCAAGTATAATGTCTCGATGATTTACATGGTTTCATTTTTATTATCATGAAATGATATCCATTTGTATTTATTGGATTATGTGATGATGGGATGATGTTTATGAAACCCATTTTATTCTTTGGGTTATGATGAATGATTTATGTTTATTTTGTGGCACAAGTAAGAATGATTTCATTATGATATGGGTGGGACCTATATCTCCCTCCAATGCATTGGTTAAATATTTATATCTCATGATATAGACATGGATGGAATGGTAAGTTAATCTGGTTCAGTGATACAGGACTGGAACGGGGAGTGAACTCGATTCAGAAAGGGACTTTGTCCACTAAGATGGTCTTGGCAGGAATGCCTTGGCTACTATGGAAATAATATCATGTGATTAATGGTTTGAAACAATTACATGTTTTCTTTCCATGCTATTTTATCATGATTGATGTTCCATTATGATATATGCCTTACGTACTTCCAAGATTTATGTCTTTGCTCAATATTTTGATGTTTAGATTTTATGTTCAAGTTTTTGCATTCAAATGTTTATGGATTGTTTTATGTTCTCTATGTTTACCCTTACTGGGCATTTGAGCTCACCCTTTATATGTTTTCTTTTACCTAGGATATAAAGAAAGGTTTTAGGTAAGAAAACAAAAGGGGAAGATCTTTATGGGATATGTTGAAGATCTTTCACCATGATTAGAAGATTATGTTTCAAGTTTCCAAAGACACTAAAATATTACGGTCCTTTGGTGTATATTTTTGTTATGTATTAAGTATTCTGAAAAAGTAATGTACTGTCCATGTACATAAATATTTGGGTCTCTACAGTTGGTATCAGAGGAAAGGTTTAGTCAACCTTTGGAAACTAGGATGTGAGAACTTTAGTGAGATCCCTAGAGATATTTCTAAGGTATGTTTAGGGATGTCCCTATGGTTAAGTATAAGTATAGGTTATAGTCCTAGAATTATAGTAACGATATTAGAATTAAACCTAGGATGTTAGATATGGAAGGAACTCCCCATTTATTATGTTTTTTTCCCTATCATGATTTTTGATTCACACTATTCTTTTTGGGTTTTAGATGATGGCTGGAACCCGAAGGAACTATATTGCTCAATGTAATGGACGATGCAATGATTGTCCTCTTCATCAAACCAATGTTATGGTAGATGGAGTGCAAAATCTTATTTATATACTTACACAAGCTATGAATCATCCTGGACTTCCAAATGAGTAGAGAAAAAAGAAAAATTCTATTGAATCCTTCATGAGGTAGTGTCCACCTTCATTTAGCGGGTCTACTTATCCATTAGTGGCTGAACAATGGATCAATACCACTGAAAATATATTTTCAGTCTTGTAATTTTCTGAACACGATAAAGTCATCTTAACAGTATATCATTTGGAAGGTGAAGCTGATCAATGGTGGAATCTTATCAAGAATACAAGGCCCCAAGAAGAAATTGAAACTATGGAATGGGACGAGTTCAAGAACTTTTTTTTCAATAAGTACTTCCCTCGTATTCTTCGAACAAATATGGAAAAGGAGTTCCTTGAGCTTAAGCAAAAGGATGATGAATATGTTGGTATATACGAGGCGAATTTTACAAGGCTTTCAAGGTATGCATCTGGATTTATCATTCAACCTGAAAGTAAAGTTGATCGATTCTTCAGTGGCTTAAATCCAAGTCTTCGAAGGGCATTAGCTATAAGAGACTTCAGTAGCTATGAAGAAATTGTGCGTTGTGATATCAAGGTAGAACTAGAAATTGGTGTTACATATCCATCTCATGGTTTTGACAAGAAACGAAAGATAGAGTTCAAGGAAAAATCTCAGAACAATGGTGAAAAGAAGATGAATGTTACTTTATGCTCAAAGTGTGGAAAGAAGCATGGTGGGAATTGTCTAAAATGTACTAGAAAATGTTTTAAGTGTAGAAAAGAAGGTCATCAAGTAGTTGAGTGTCGAAGTAATGGAAAAAAAGGTATCTAATGATGTGAATAGAGAAAAGACTACAGAGAATGCTCCACCAACACTTCAATGCTTCAAGTGAAAGGAAATGGGGCATTATGATAATCAATTCCCTAATCCCAGGGTTAATGATGATCAACGTGAGAAACCTCTTAAGGAAAAGGACAATGGGAAGTCACATGAAATCACTATTAGCAATGTTGAGTATGACAACGATGTGGTGGAATGATTATGTGTTTATGTAAAGGGATTCCAAAATAATGTTGTGAAATATCATTTATAGTATTTTGGAACATTGGAATATCTATATAATGGTTTATTGTGGTTTTCGATAATTATATGGTACCGGTAACCATGAAAAGTGATTCAAATATTTTGGAAAGTATATGATATGTGCATAATGAAGGTATAAGGAGAAAATTAAATTTTTTATAGTATTCATGATCTCATGACTGATATAAGGACAAGGTTATATCATGGTTTGATTATATAGAATTTTTTGGATTTTGGAAAGAGTTAAATTTTGACAGCATTCATGTTTTCACTAAGATTCAATGGGTATTAATTTTTCAAGAGAATACAATATTAAGGTATTCACATGTTTGGAATGCGATCAACAAGATATATCTTTTGATATATCAGGGATAAATGATGGTATTCACATGCTTGTTATATGACCTTTTTTATAATCGTTCTCTTTATACTATGAGTTTGGAAAGAAGTATTTTGGATAAGCCTAAAGATTGGAATAGATTATGTTGAACATAAGTTAGTATTGTTTAAGGCTGGAATTTTTTTTGATATTATTGATAGAATGTTATAATAGTGTAGTTTAAGAAAAGGGAAAACCTACAGAATGGGCGACAACCCGTCGCGTCGGACAAGGCTGTGGGAATCGAACCCACAATTGAAGTGCGACAGGCCTTTATCACCTACCACTGGCCTACAGGAAGTCCCTGGTTAGTAGAATCTAGTTTTATTATATTAAGCGGTATGATATATGAAGTATAAGTCCATTTTAGTAACCATATACGATTAATCTCACTATATATGGACTTATGTATATTTAATAACTTTTACTATCCTTTTGTTTGAGATAGATGGAATGACCTATCATTCTATCGCATAGTTTTCTAACACTTCACAGAAGACAAATTCAACTTCATTTCTTTACGAGATGATGTTGAAATTGTTCAAGGCACAAACAACAGTAAGATTGTACCAAAATCAAGTAAGTATTTCTTTTACTTCAATAATTCTTCAACTTTAGGGAAATGATCTTGAATACAAAAAAATGTTTTCCTAGTGTCCTTATATCCGATGAATCAGATGGTACCTTAAATCATCACAAATTTATGGCTTTGTGATTATTGGCTTTTTCATAGTTATGTTCTCTACCACTCTCCATCAGAACATGATGGTTAGATTTCTCTTCCATATCCATATTTTCATCTATGTTCTCTTATGTGGAAACCTAGTGATGAGTTAATCTGGGTAACCGTTACATTTCTAACTTTCCTTTTTAAAATTAAGTTTTAGTATTCCTTTTTATAATGTGGGTTTCTATGAAAGAAACTTTCAAGTAGTAAACCATTTACAACCCCGACGAATTTCGAGGGAGAAATTCATTTTAAGGGGGGTAGAATGTAACAGCCCTAGATTTTATGAGAAATATTATTTTTAATTACTTTGATGTCTTGTGTTGTACGCTACACCAAGATTAGCTTGTACTACACACAACACTATTCTTGGCTAGTGTTACACACAATTTCAAGTTCGTTTTGTGGAAATTGTTCTACACAACATTAAGTATAGATTTTGTATAATGTATAAATGAAATAAGTTTTGATTATGTTATACGCAACACCAAACAGAGATTTCACTATACGCAGCCCTGACTTGGCTTGAATTACACGCAATCAAGACCTTCTTCGATAGCGTGTGTAGTACGCAATACCAAGTTTCACTAAACGAGATATTATTATGAACTAGCCATTATGAATAGTAATACCCACTTTTTGAAATTTTATATTTCAAAATGGACTTCATTTTTGGATTTGGAATATTGAAATTATCTTAGGATGAAATTTTGGTATTTTTATGAAAACTTTCAATTTTTGATGAATAGTGAAAACACTGGGTTACTATTTAAAAACCGGCTTTTTATTTAAATAATTATTTATTTTATTTAAATTTATTTTAGGTAAAAATTGATACATAATACCAATATAAGTTCAATGTAATTCATTGGAGTCATTTTATAATAATTTTAGATATATAAAAATTTTATTGAACTTTTCACCGTCTTTTACCCACCTCCTAGGAGAATTTGCAAATTTACATAAAACTTAATTTTACCGCTTCTGTGAATGGAATTTCAAAAATCCGAGAGACACGATTGATGTTAGTAATTAAAATGTGGTTCAATGAGATAGAAATAATTTTTGGTGAATAGTAACTTTTTACTTTTATTTACCACGGTTAAAAGTAAATAGGGTAATTAAGGGTAAAAATGATATTATTATTACCCTAACACATGTCCTAATTCTATTGGATAAGTTTAATTCAACCAAAAATAACCTTAGGAATAAAATATGACCATTTAGGTCCACTTGGATAAGATTATGACACTTATTATTATTTTATTTAAAAAAGAGTTAAAATTGTTAAAATCAAAGTTTAATAACTAATTTTTTTTTAATATTGAGTTATAAATAAGATAAATTAGACTATAAATATTTATTAGAAAGCTAACAATATTTCCTACATAATGGTATTTTATTTATAATTTTTTGACTTTAAATAATTTAATTTATATAAGACACAATGATGATGCAGTAATTACCTTTTTATAAAATATTAACATAATTGATATTATAAATACCCAAATAAATGTAATTTGAGAATTTTTATAAATTCCACTAATTTTATAGGTTAATAAGACATTTTATAATTTATTTAATGAACTTTTTCGAACTAATCAGGTTGTTATTATTTTTACAAAAATAAATTACCAAATAGTTTCAAAATTGACATAAAATATTTTTAAAACAAATATTATATTATTAATTGTTATTTTATTCCTAAAAATATAAGGTTCAGTCAAATGACTTATATAAGGATATATATATTAATAATGAACCACTTGGGGTTTTTTTGTCTTCTTATAGTAAGTTTATTAACCATATAGTGTAAGAAAACAAGAAGACACGGTAAAAGTTAAATTATTTAACTTAGAGTTCAATCTAAATGATAAGGTTAAACTAGTAACCTAAACTTATAAAAATTATATTGGATGAGAGTATTTAGACCCATAACCTCCTTATCTTCGAAATAAATCAATTTGGATCTATTAAAAACCGAATATGACTTTATAATAAAATAATATTTTGAGTTTTTCCAAAGGTGCCCCTCTCCTCCCTTATAAAAGGGCACCTACTCCTCCCTCTCCTCCTCACACCACTTTGAGCCATAAATCTCGGCCAAACCCTGAAAAATTCTCTTCTCCACTTCCCTATAAACATCCTAGAGGTCTTGGTATTCTTTAAATACCAACCTTAGTGCCCTAAGAGGAGGTTAAGAAGAGGCGCATCAAAGAAGAGGTAATATCCATTACCGATCCTTTCCAATTTCTTTCTTCTTCAACTTATTATTCTTCAGTTTTTTCATTATAAAGTAATAACATTAGTATTACATATATACTTATATGTTATTATAAATATGAAACAACCCTATTTCACCTTATATCCATCCTACGGAAAACGAAATCACCGCGCGTGCGTACGTACGGAATACCGTCTCCACGCTGTGGTGTAATCTGTTTTCGACCACCACCTTACTTGGATGGGTATAATGGTGTAAATAAATAACTATATATGATTATTTTAAAGTTATATTGATTCTGAAATATTATACATACACTTCAATACAATTCCACGTTCATGGGAATGGTATCATCGCTCGTGCGTACGTACGGACTACCGTCTCCACGACGCGATGAGATTCATTCTCCATGTTAACCATTCATGAATGATTATAAAGTATATATAATAAGTAATCATGAAATATATGACATAATAATGATAATTGATTTATGTATATATATATGTATTTCATCTACTTAATTCCATTCAATTCAATAAGGAAACGAAAACAGCGTTCATGCGTACGTACGACCTACCGTCTCCATGAACAGTAGATTTCATTCCATTTATCGATCTATCATATATATATATATATGTATATGATGAATATATATTATATATAAATCATGTTTTAAATTCTGTAATTAAGTAAATCAGGATATAAGTAATAATATCAAGAACAACAAGTCGAAACACGTACAATAAATGAAACGATTTTACCCAAATCGCTGCTTTTACATCGAATTTATAAAAGAACGGGTAATATAAAGTCATAAGTAAACCATATATGATATCATAACAATTAATATGATTCTATAATAAGTCAATAAAATTATTTAAATCATTATACAGGAGGTCCTGATAGACACGAATCATATCAGACATAAGGTAAGGGATAATTTTGCAAATCTCATATTTATCCGAGATTGCTTATACGTAAGTATTTACTGGGGTTATATTTTTCATCCATGTCCATAAAATGTTTTTCATAAAGTGTTTAATATTATTCCATGTATGTTTAAAGTCATGTTTACCCATATTTGACTTTTAATTTTTGTTATGTAATGAATCTTTCTTTTGTTTACCATACGTGGTACTTTTTTGACTTTTCCGACAAAAGTATGAGGAGAATGTTTTTTCAACTTATACGGTGTGAACGGATTTTTACGGTTTCATAACGCCTCATTTTCAAGAATAATCCTCTATAGGATTTTATGATTATTTTCAACAAAATCCTTTTCTTTTAAAATTGAATGGCATTTTGTGAAAAGAAAATAATTTTGAAGAAGAAAGGATATTTTCCTCAAGAATTCATTTCTAGTGTTTTATCAAAACCATTTTCCATCTAAGTTGAAATTATTTCATATGTGTATGTTTCATGTATAATGTATCGATGATTTACATGGTTTCATTTTTCTTATGATGAAATGATATACATTTGTATTTATTGGATTATGTGATGATGAAATGATGTTTATGAAACCCATTTTATTCTTTGGGTTATGATGAATGATTTATGTTTATTTTGTGGCACAAGTAAGAATGATTTCATTATGAGATGGGTGGGAACTATATCTCCCTCCAATTAATTGGGTAAATATTTATATCTCATGAGATAGACATGGCTGGAATGGTAAGTTAATCTGGTTCAGTGATATATGACTAGAACGAGGAGTGAACTCGATTCAGAAAGGGACTTTGTACACTAAGATGGTCTTGGCAGCAATGCCTTGGATACTATAGAAATCATATCATGTGCTTAATGGTTTTCCACAATTACATGTTTTCTTTCCATGCTATTTTATCATGATTGATGTTCCATTATGATATATGCCTTACATACTTCCAAGATTTATGTCTTTGCTCAAGATTTTGATGTTTAGATTTTATGTTCAAGTTTTTGCATTCAAATGTTTATAGATTGTTTTATGTTCTCTATGTTTACCCTTACTAGGCATTTGAGCTCACCCTTTATATGTTTTCTTTTCCCCAAGATATAAAGAAAGGTTTTAGGTAAGAAAACAAAAGGGGAATATCTTTATGGGAGATGTTGAAGATCTTTCACCACGATTAGAAGATTATGTTTTGAGTTTCCAAAGACACTAAACTATTACGGTCCTTTGGTGTCTATTTTTGTTATTTATTAAGTATTCCAAAAAAGTAATTTAATGTGCATGTACGTCAAGATTTGGGTCTCTACACATAATATTCATTTATAAAGGATACGTAGAGGTATTTTGTTGGTAGTTTTGAAAGAAAGGGAATATGTAAGTGTAAAGACCCAGACCCCAGAAGTCTAGAGATGGTGCCTTTATTACATTGGTATAATAAACAAGGAAGTTTAATCCTAAAGGATTGAGTAGTTTAGTATATTTTAAAATCCAGATACAAACATAATTATTACATTACAACTTGAAAGAAAAAACACCATAGTAACTTCATTGGAAACATTCATAAAATCCTAGATCATCCCTACAAGTCATTCATAATATACATCTTCAAATCCTGGAAAAAAATAACATAATAAAGTGGTGAGATTAGATGCTCATTAAGGGTAATTAATATAGTGGAATCTAATATAAACATAAATAATAAGTCAAGGTGAATGAATAAAAACACATTTCATTGAAACATAATCTTGAGCATAATATGGCACGAATAAAAGCTAAATAAATAATGCCATATAAATAATCACATGAGCATGAAACTTAACCATATATATTATAATATTTGAATAATCACATGGATTATCAATTAATAATATCATAATGAGTTAATTCATAATGTTGGGCATCATAAACATACGGTTGAGGCCTCAACCAAGACTTTTGAAAATAAATGGTTACGGCCTCGACCAAATCCATATATGTTTTGTCTCATGAGACCTATTAATGCATAGAGGGGATATAGAAAGCCCCAACCATAACTTACTAATTCCAATTAATTACACATATAAATGGGGTGAAACATAAATAATATATATATACAAAATGTAAATAACTTTCCCAAATCTGTAAACATAATCACTAACCATTCTGAGTAGTATGGTGAACGGTATCAAGATTGCACATCCACAGTCAAACTGATCATAAGAAATTTAATAAAATATGAAAGATGATAATAATAAGATATCAATCTCAATAAATCATAATATTCAATATAGGTGTTGAAATAGATGAAAATCATCGAGGAATTCTTGGGACATATACCCTTTTTACTTTGCAAAGAAGAGTTCTTTTGGAAAAATCATTTTTATTTATCATAATTGTTTGTATAAAACCAAAAATGAGAAAATATAATTTTTCATGAAAAAATTAGATATTTTTAAAAAATAATGGTTTCTTAAAAAATATTATGGATGGTACTTGAAAATGGGTAAGAAATCGAGAAGTTCTCTTTAATCGGGCTTGCGTATCATGAATAATTGAGAAGAGAACCTTATAAAACATGTATTTACCCATAAAATAAAGATTAAATGATCTATATAAATGATTCTGGAACATATTAATATAATTTAGAATAATTTTTTAAAAATAGTGAATAATTAAATAATGGTAAAGAGAGATAAAGTGTAACCCAAATGGAGAATGGAGGTTCGGGAAGAAACCCTTACCTTATGTCCAAAGGCATTATACTCTTATACATAATGTCTTGGATAATGAAATTAGATTCATTAATAATTTAACATAAAACCTATTAAAAATTTATTTTATTTATTATAATTTTATTAAGTTCATTTATTTCCTTTTTTATGAGTTATAATATTTAACTTTGTCGTTCGGGAGTGTACTTTTCCTTGAATTTTATGATTGGTTCACTTGTATACATGTATGGAAGTTCATGTAAAATGGGATTAATTATTGAGAATTTAAATTATATGTTATTAATAAACTTAAATAATATTAAATGTTATTATATATCATTTTTTCTAGGCATGTGAATGATTCATTAGATAAAACATTAATGATGAATGTTAGTTTATTTTGGTGATTTTTTGATTATCACGAACTAGTTTTATTATATTAATTGATATTATGTATATATACTAGTTGTCGAACATTATATGACTTATAATATGTATAATAATATCTTATTTAACCATAATAATGGTTTTATTATCAAAATTGAAGGCGGTAATGGAAAATGAAAATGCATCATCCATGATGGCGGTAAATCGACACATCACAGACGATATTTCCATCTTTAGAATAAAAGGGAGAGGAGAAGGGGATTTATGATGAATTTTAAATTTAAATAATAAAATTATATTATATATAATACCTAATTTATTGTGTATGATTGGGTATATAATGTTAGGTAAGGATAAGAAAATAAATTAAATTGAGAAGAAAATAAAGGAAAATGAAATAGGATTTTACCTCCTGAATTTCTTCTCCTTGAGAACCTCCTTAAGGGGATTGGGATTGGTATTTTTGTGACACCAAAGGATATTGGATATGGGGAAGATACTTGGTAAGAGGATTGGATAGAAATTGGAAGATATTAAAGGCTTAATAGGTGTGAGGAGAAGAGGTGGTGAGTGTGGTGTTTTTAGTGAAGGAGAGGGGTGTTTTTTGATTATTTTATTCATTAGTTTTTTTATTTTGGCTCAAGAATATTAATAGTTTGAACCATATAACTAAATATATTAAACTAATTAAGGATATTTAAATATTATGAGATTATATTAGCCACATATAATCAATGACTCAATAATTTATATATTTGTTAAATACCGTAAATTACCGTATTTCACTATTCACCAAAAATTCAACTATTTTAAAAAATACAAAAAATCCACCCTAATAAATTTTTGATGTGTATAATTCAAAAATTGAATCCACTTTTTAAAAATAATTTTCTAATTATGAGAAATTTAATTTTTAAATAAATCACCATTTACTCAAAAAATACCGATTTTAATATTATAACTATTTTTATGACACTTTGAAAAATTAATTAAGGTCTCATAAAGTTATCTTATAATAATAATAAAATATTAATTTATGTATTTATTTTATGAAAATAATTTTTTTTAAATAATTATTTTAATTATAAAATTATGAATAAACATTAATGTTTTACAAAATATCAATACTTAATTTATCAATTTTAAAAATTCATTTAATTATTCCATGATATAAATATATTATATTTTAATTAATAAGATACATAAATTTTATTTATATTTTCATGGGTAAAGTTACTATTCTATTGGTCATATTACTATTCCTAAAAGTCACATTACTATTCCAATAGTCATATTTAATAGTATATTATGATTTTAAACTTGGTGTTGTGTGAAGTATAAACAATCGAAGATATTAAATTCTAAAAGAGGCATACCATAAAATCTTGGGGTGTTATAGTAAGGGTCTTCTAGATGATATTTAAGGGTAATATATCTAGAGTTTCTAGAAGCATGTACTATTCACCATGAAGAGTAGTTTAGGTGGTGGATGTATTTGATTGAATGAAGGGATGATCATGAAGATATGAGTTGCATGGGTATACTATACACAAAGATTAGAAGACGGAGTTGCTGGTTTCACTGACTAAACTCTACTTTAAATAGTTGGGTGGAAAAATTTGTTCTATATGAATATTATTTTGTAATCATCTTCCATTTCCTTAATAAAATAGATTTCAACATTCCTCCAAATGGATTAGGACTAACATTCAAACCATGTAAATACTAACACTGTTCTTTTGTCTTTATTTCTTTCAATCATTGTTATGCAGAAGTTATTTTCTTGATATTTTGTTTTGAGGTGTGAATTTTAGTGTAGTGACTCAAGTGAAATGTTTCTTATAAGTTCTTGTGCATCAATGTTTCTGATTCATTCCAGTTTTTTGGTTTTTACCTTGTAAGTTTTAGAGGTGTATCTTTTGGGTGTTCATAAGTTTCATCAGACCCAAAAATCATGATGAAGTGGTTTCAGATATATGGATGAGAGTTAGGATAGAGGTTGGAGTTAGGAACCAGTGAGGAATGCATGGGTTTAGTAGGGAAACAATACTAATCAAACTTATTATGTGATATAGTAAGGAAAATTGGATAAGTCATAAGCATTCAAGGCCCCTGTTGATGCCTGTCAAATGAGAATCGACAAATCCACAAAGGAAGAAATACCTGAATATGGGTATTATTTTTTACACAAAAGAAAATAAAGGAGAAGGTGGCTGAGACCTATAGATCACGTAAGAATTCAAAGGACTAGTGATCATGTGACCATTATAAGGTCACATTAAGACTTCACATGTAGCGCATAGCCTACAACAGATCCCGCAAATAACCTTCTGATGAATCCTCCTACTCTTGTGAAGGTATTCCAGGCATCCAGTGGCCACACGATGGAATTCAAATGAGTTACCCCAATCCACACGTTTTGTTATTGGAAATTGACTGACAAACCATCTAAAAATCCTCAAAAAACAAGAGGAAAATTTCCTAAAGGGAAACATCATTTGTATACGCAAGGATTATGATATGTATCACCATTGGGAAAGATAATTATCCTTGGAAACACCTGAAAAAATTCACAAGACCCCCGATACTTTATGGAATAAAATAAAGGAAATAAAGGGGAGGAGGCAGAGCCTTTCACAGTCACTGAACATCACGCGATGCACCCCCAATGATATGCAAGACAACATGAGTCCCAGCTGACATGTCCTCCTCGTCTAGCAAAATACCTTTGGATTATAAACCTCATCATATGAATCGCCTCGAGTATGTCCAGGAGACTATGTGCTCCCCCTTTGGATCCCTAAGTAAAAATAGATGGATTTGTCCATGAAATGCTCACACACCCCCATAGGACCTTTGCTGGTCAAGCGAAGTATCACAAAAAAATAGAAAAAATGTCCTCAATGACACTTTTACAACTTCACATAATCCTTGAACTTCATCAAATAAAACAAAGGTAATAAAAAAGGAGGAGATGAGAGCTCTCGTTGTCATAAAATGCTTGTGACGCACTAAGGACAATCCATATTTGTCTCAAGGAAAGTCTCATAAAAATCAATCGAGATCACATGAAGGCCTTTCAACATGCATCATGGTCTTGAGAAGGCCCTTGGACATGTCAATATGGAAATATAGAAGTTCTTATGCATAGATAAATGATTTAAAAAGTCCTCATTAATTAGAAACATTCTAATAAAGGATGTTTTGATAAGGGGACTCATGGTCGCTAAAAATCAAGCGACACCCTCATAGAAATCCGCGACAGGTTACTCACAAAGATACGTACACCATAGCCCTTCACTGAATCCATCCTAGATTCATGGTAGATATGTTTCAAAAACCATTGAACAAATGGAGTTGTAAGGCCTATAAATTCCTCACCCATCATAAAAAAACCCCTAGACTCTCAAACATAGGGTTGTATTTTTTACATCCAAGCACATCAGCACACCCAAGAACCAGAGAATATTTCTCAAAGTGGTTGATCTCATGACCATAAAGTATTCCATCAGGTAATAAATTGACAAATATTCAGAGTGATCATGCATCAGGTATAAATCACTTCACATGATCATTAATAGATCATGCGAAGGACTCCCGGTAGGATGTGTGAAAGACATCCCACACATTTTTTAGATCATGCGTGACTTAAAATAATATAATAATGAATAAATATAAGGCACTCATGATATAAGGATATAAAAAATACTAATGAATAGTAGACTTAAGTAAAATACATATACACCGAACCTTGTGCAATTTATGTGAACTATCCAAGACACATGACAACACCGAGACAATCTGCTCAAATCATGAGACACTACTCTGGTATACCATTCAGATCATGAAAAGTATCCTATACATGTCAAATAAAGTCATATGAAACCTCACAGGAATTCCACCCAGATCTATCAAGACCCTATGGGATCGTCATCCTAGTCTTTCAGTTCTCTTCAGACATGTCACCTGACTCATACAATGGCGCCAGTTCAGGATAGCTGAGTCCTGTGGTAGCACCTGGGCATGTCAATTGACTCATGAGACATCCTATAGGTGCAGCAGCCAAGTCTCATGGTTCCATACAAGCATGTCATCTAGGACATGCTATACCCTCCAAGACATATCACATTAAATCTCATGATTCCCTCCATATGTACCAGTCAGCTCTCACGATGACACCCAGGAAAGTTAGCTGGATCATGCGACACCCTCTAAGACAAGCTAGCCAGGTCATACAATGGATTTCAGGATAATCCATCCGAGTCCTGCAATGTCCTTCAAACAAGTCATCCTTGATCATCTGAAAACCCTTAGACATGATTTCCAATACATGAAAAGTCCTCCAAAAAAATCAACTAGATCATATGACTACCTTTCAACATAACATGCAAACATTATATAACATATCATCAAGAAAAATAAGGCATGTCAAGTATAAAATCAATGCATGTCAGGTAAGAAAGAATACCAAAGGGAAAGGGTATCCTAGGACTTGATCACCTTGTTCATCCTCAGTGTGTAAGACCCAAGGATAAGGGAAACCTTAGTGTGTAAGCCACAATAAATAGGGAAACCTTAGTGTGTAAACCCCAATAAAGTGAACTATGAGGACTCTGATTCCTGAAATAACCAGGATATGTAAGATGCCTCTATGAGGTCTGAGATCTATATCAAGACCCCAAAGGGGTTCCCCAATACATAATTCCTGCATCCATAAGTAGTGAAACTGATCATTTTCCATCCCTTTCCCACATATATCATAGATAAAATGGGCTTAGAGACTAGTAATGATCATATCAATCACGTCGTAAACCTTTATGAGGACAAGGGAAACCTCAGTGTGTAATCCCCAATCAATAGGAAGACCTCAGTGTGTAAGCCCCAATCAAATGAACTAGGATAACTCTAATTACTATCATAACTAAGATATATAGGATTCCTTCCTTAGTCTCAAGCTCAAACAAACATCAATTTTTATACAAAAACCATGTCTCTGACATTTCAAGAATTGGGACCCAATCATTCCCATGGGCTGGTCATTCTACCTCATCTCCCAGTGGACTGAGAAACAAATTGAACTACAATGACTTTGATTCCTATCATAATACTGATACGTATGACACCTATCCTAGACTTGAAATCTATATTAAACATCCCAAGGGAAGTACATGAGTCCCCACATCTATGTTTCATTAGGCTGATCAATTTTTCTCACTTGTTTCTCATACCAAGCATAGATCATATGGGCTTAGGGGGCCACAATGAACACCTCATTAGAATCATGAATATCTAACAGCCAATACAATTATAGTATATAAGACCCATTTAATGGTATGATATGAACCTCCCCTATACAAGGACATATACCTTGGGGCCACCCCCTAGGGCATAATCGAACCATGGTAACTATAATTCCTTCCATAACTAGGATACGTAGGATTTCTCACTCAGACTCGAGATCAAATATCGAGTGCCTCAGTGTCCGTGCATATGTCCTCTACACATGAAGTTAAACTACATGGGTTTTATGAAATACATGGGCTTTGATTACTATAATAACCAGGATATATAGGATGCCTTATAATGGATCAATCCCCTCCTTAGAATATTAAATCTCCTCCCTACATGGCAGTACATTCCAAAGCTCTTATTTATACAACTTCAACACATAAGAAACTTAACATTACCAGAAAATGATGGAGAACCTCAGATAAATACAGATGGATTCACTAAAGAAACCCCATTATTTTACACATGAAAGAGAAATTAACCTATGATCATTTTCATAGGGTAATCTGTGCCGTATTGAGATTAGGAATAGATTCATTTACATATCTTAAATCTATAAGAGAGTCTTGGAGTAGGTTATAATTTCACCCCAAAAGGGTACAATGAGCCTGACCACCCATCCTCTCAACCAATGAGAGTCCCTAAGAGTCACTAATCTTGAAAACCTATATAAACTTCTACCTTTGGAAAGTAGGTCTTTACATAGCTACATATGAGGGAACTATTAGGCATTTTCAGTAAGAGCGACAATGGTAACCTGATGTTCATTGTGCACAACACAAACACCCCCACAATAAACCATCAGGATAAACCAAAACCACTTCAATAAGGCTTCCCAAAAGCACCTTGAATCCTGAAAAAATAAAAATGGTGAACGTGAAGTGAATCTATTTAATAACAAAATGATCAGTTATAATCCACCAAGTCATTTTGTTTTCACTACATATTCAAACAAAACTAACATGCCCAACATGAATTTATCAAACAAAAGAATAATCATGCATTAGGATACTTTGTTTTTCATACCCTATAAAAAAAGTAGTAAGAATAAAATGATATTATCTGTAACCGAGGTTCCTATAAGTCCATCCTCATGTTCACAAGTCCACATGAGTAGAATGGCCGAATCAGGAAATTGTGTTTACCATGCATATCTGATAGAGAATATTATGCCTATGATATTATAGTAATCAGTAACCTTGTTCCTTGTTTTCTGTATGACTACAGATACTGAAAACATACTGATCCAATACAATGTCTTTATTATCCAGAATTCACTTCGATAAAACATCTGCGACTGTAACCCCCACGGGATGCAAAGAAATTTCATCTACTCAACAAATTAAATGATAGGTGGAAAACACAATGGTCTAGGAGTACCACCGACATGGTACAATCACAACCATGGAAGCTACCCATGAGGTTCTCCAAAAAAGGTATCCAGTGAGTTTGCATCGCCCGAGGAAGGCTGCTGCTAAGAATGTGGCCCTCGTCCCCACAACCAAAAGATTTGGGAGCTTATCCTTAGAGAATGATAAATGAAACCTTCCATATCTAATTATGGAGGACCCAGAATCCAAATATAACTCCCTTTCAATTCAAGGGCCACCCAGGAGGGCTCCTGTCAACCACCGTTTCCAGTATCATCCCACTGGTACCCACCAGTCACCTTCTGAGGGTACCATTCGACACACTGCTACCTGTGATGCCCATGCATGAGAAATAAAGAAGGATCATCAGAGGAGGAAGACACTAGATATCCAAGAGAAGTATCATATCCTCACTCCTAATGATTATACCTACTATCATACTTTGGAAGGAACCATCAAGCAAGCTCATATCCCTACTTGGTCGAAACAAGTCTACGGGCATATTCTTATAGCAGGAATCGGGGAGGCTCATATTTCTACCCCTGTGAATGAAGTCCATCGACATATCCCAGTGGAACTAAGAGGATATAAGTGGGATCATATCCTCGATTCACTTGAATATATCTTCCAAAAGATAGTGGAGATGGAAATTGTGCAGGCTTATATCCCTGCACACACTTTGCAAAAGTGCCAATATATTTTAGCAACAACTGAAGAACTCCACCAACATATTTCGACACTATTGTAGATAAAGGGAAATATGCATACTTCTATTCTTAGAGCCAAGACAACTCAACACTTTGATCATTTCAAATAAGTGGTTGTGCCAGAGAAAGGTCACATTCTTTCTCCCATCCAGGAGGATTATCAGTATATTTTGATAAAGTACAATGCATTGGACCAGACTCATACTCCCATTCCAACTAAGGATCACTAGGAGAGAGAGGAATATGCCTCAGGATAGGGGAACATTCCTGTCAAAAAAGTATAGTGCCATATTCCAAAGGCCTCGGATCAGGCTCATATCCCCATTCTAGACAGAGATCACCACATGAGAGGGGAACATGCCTCAAGGAAAACTCATATTACTTTTGAAGAAGTCTAGTGGCATACTCCAAAGGCCTAATATCAGGAATATATCCCAATTCTGGTTGGGGATAACCATGTGATAATGGAAAAAGCCTTGAGATAGACTCATATTCCTATCAATGATTCTTCTTGGCATATTCCAGTAGATCACAAAATCTAGGCGCATATTATTACTTCCTCTAACGAATGACTATACCCACATCATTCTAAGGCAATACATGAAGAGGCTCATATCCCTTCTCCCATTCTAGAGGTCTATCGGCATATTCTAGTGGGGAATACATATTCATACTAGGCTCATATTCCTATTCCAACTAGGGATCACCAGGTGAGAGCGACACATGCCTTGGGGAAAGCTCATACTCATGTTAAGAAAGACCAGTGGCATATTCCAAAGGCTCAGTATTGGGATCATACTCCCATATTGAATGAGGCTCACCAAGTGAGAATGAAACATAACTCATGACAAACTTACATTCCTATCAATAATGAGAGAGCTTAACGAAATATTCAATAGCTTCACTTCAATGAGCTCATACTCCCACATCATCAGACGGTTATATACAAGTTCCAGCAACCGTCATAAAACAGGCTCACATCCCTTCAAAATTTCAAAAGGTAGGTCGATATATTTCAATCAAGACACTAAACATGGCCCATATTCCTAATATGATCAATTCCAGTGTCCTTGAGGTTGTTTGAGATACATTATCAACACTAAAATTGACTGTTGACTCTTCTATCGAATTAAAAGCAGAAGGAATTTATTACCATGATATCCCTCCTCATGGTAGTGTGGAGATGGATCATAGGGAATCTACTCCTAAATATACTAGGGTCAGACTCCCCATAGTGATATCTCCCATGGACAAGGAAATCCTGCCCTTTCCTAGACACCTCCATAAAGAGAGGTGTCCCAAAATCTGACACCTTCGTATAGAGAGGTTCTCGAAACATTGGGTTAAATGGTATAAAATTTCCCATTAACTTCCAGAAACACTCCACTCTCATCAGTAGGAAAACTTTAGAATCATCTTTTATGGTATGACCAGATGGAGGCATATAAGTCTGATGAGGAGAAGGAATACATTGAAATATGGAGATATTTATCCAGAAACATCCTCCCCATCATGTTCTAGACCCTTTCTACTTCTGACTATGAGATCTCAGATGAGCTATAAATGGAGTTCATGCCTTATATGTACTTAAATATGTGAGATAATCATCATCATCTGAAGGATAGACACCTTCATTATCCATAATATGAGGGTCACATTCAAAACATAAAGATACTCTATTGTCAGCTAGATCTGGATACTATCTCCATGGCTTGAGATCCAAAATCGAAAAAGAAAAGTGAAAATATACAACATGCTTGTCACCATTGCATCAGAAATATTCAGAAGTTAACCTTTGAAGACACATCATGCATTCGTATTCAAGGATGGGGATATTATGGAGTGTTACACTTTTTCACACCCCTGGAATAGCAGAACCCATTATATATGGTGTCCTGTAATGTTATAGACTTCAACAAAATTATGGGACCAGGTAACACTTGGGTTAGTTGGTCACTATAATGGAATTCCACCACTTCAACGATGCCTGAAAATCACGAAAGAAGGGAGAGGATAGCCAAAATGACTTCAAAATAGTCCCCTCAAAGTAATATAAGTACATTTCAGACATGGATACCGAAGTTTTAATCACCCGAAAAACTTCTCATGAGGAATGGTTCTCATCATGGGCCTCCATTTCACTCTAACCCCATGAAAGAACAGCTGTGGCACATCACATGGACCGCAGTAGTAGATTCCATATCATCCATCTAGGAGAAGACCTGACTCACAGATCCAAGAGAATATCTACTACCTCCTCCACCTCTCAGATCATCAATTATCGAGAGGATTCAAGACATTTCGGCAGCAACTGCAAGAAAACCCCAACCCACTAGGCTGGGGGAATTTATATCTCAATCATCGTATCCAGGTTCATCATCCTCCAAGAAGATCCTAGAAGATTTAGTGGTGACTCTAGATCACCCCTATACCATTGGGATGGGGGAATTTATATCTTCATGTTTGTATCAGGAGTCAGAAAATCCCCGAAAGGCATCATTGGATCCTCAATAATAGGAAAAATTATTGCCAATTGCCAACCCAAATGACCCCCACCCCACAGGGCCAGGGGAATTTTTATCATCATAATCACCATAGAAATAATCAGTCTTCTTTAGGTTAGGATGGAAATGGTTAGTGTCTCACCTATCCCTCCCACCACGGGACAAACCTCTGTCAGTTAGGGAATATTCGACAATCATGATCGGAAACCCACTCAAGGTCACTATCCATAAACCAAGATGGGAGGAGGGTACAAAAAATGCAATTAGACCTCACCAAGGTCACAATCCAAAAAAGACCAATATGGCAAAGGGTTCGAATAACAACCCTGAAGAAGGTAGTGTAGAACCATCCTATTCTGTTGGAAGTAATGGCACAACTACCATTTTACCAATACGCCTCTATGAATGTTTTCACTATCAACATGAAAAACATCAATCAGGATACAAATTTAAGGGATCATAACATGGAAAATGTACCATGGGAGGAGGTTTATTTGGATTCACTAAATGAGTCTGTGTGTACCTAGAACCAAAGAAGTCTCCAAAACCTGGCACCTATAAATACCAAGATGCCACCTCTCCAATAAAACCCAACTAAAGAAAAAGGTGAAACTACATCTCAGTTTCCATCCAAATGAGTTGAGGTTCCTTACATGGAGAAAAAATCATCACAATATGAGAGAAAGATACAAACTATCTGAAAAATCAACAAGAATCTACTTAGGGGAAATATTATCACCAGGTATCGTCTTCAGGAAGAGATTAATATTCTACCTCCCATAGATGATCTTCCAGCAAGAGTAGTATTTGAGCATCAAATTGGCCTCATATCTCGGTAGCCAATCTACATAAACGAGGAAGTCGAATAAGATTGTAGATTCCCTTCATTGCGGTGGAAGTCTCTACCTCACCAAAGTAATCATTCCATCTTGAAAAAAAAATCAATAATTAGTGAGAGATAAAAGTGGGGCCACCTCATCAACTCCCACCCACTCCCTATGGATGAGAAGTGGATCATGTAGTAGTGCCCCTAGAGTTTCTTAACGTCATCGAGTACCTAGATAATCAAATGGAAGCCATGAAAGGGTGACGTGCACCAGTGCATCCTGAGAGGAATCCATATCCCTAATGGGTGAATGAAACTTTTCCTCTACCCAATTTCATAAATCCTACCTTCTATACTTTTGACGGTGTGGCGACCCTGAACAATATCTCACACACTTTGAAACCCGATGCATGCTGATGATGGACCCTTGAGATCAATAAGAGACAAAAAAGATGAAGTGTTTCATACAGACTCTGATAGGGCCAGCCTATATTTGGTACATCTATTTTCTAGAAGGATTCATTACAGGATGGGAAGACCTTCATCGTCAGTTACTTTATCTATTTGTCTCCACACTAAGGAAAACAACGATCGTCAACCTAAAAAATTGAAAACAACGTGAGAATGAGAGAGTGTACGACTTCATAGATAGATGGAAAGGTTTAATCTATTCACTCAACATCCCTATATCATAGGAGCAACTGATGTAACTATGTGTTGAAAATATTAGTGATGAGTTGTAGGCACCTTTGATCCCTATGAAATATTCAATTGGGTTCCATGAGTTCATTGAAATGGAACAATGAGTTGAGGAAACTATTCAGCAAACCCGATCCAACACTCAACTCGTTCTAACAATACATGGGAAAAGGATATACAAATTAAAAGCTATGGATATCACTCTCAATCCTACATCAACACCCATCCAATCATCCAAGCAGTACCCAAATCTCCCAACACCTCTTGTTGAGTAGCGACAACCACATAATTTCCCTTAGCCAGAAGCATAGAGAAATCAGGGTCTCTTAGGATTGAAGGAATGGATGAACAAGGAATATTCCTTCCAAAATTAACAAGTCCCTAGTTATTTATTAGCAACCATAGATAATAAACTCCAAATTCTACCTCATCCCAGGAATCCCAATGAGGTCAACCTCACCGGCCATTCCAATTATTACCCTTTCCATAGAAGGCTGGGTTATAATATCTCAAACTACTTCATCTTCAAAGATGACATTAAAGGTATGGTAAATTATGTGTAGGTGGAATTAGAAAACTATCTAGAGTAGGAGGAATGCATAATCATTGTCTAGCTAGAAGAAGAGGATTATTGGCAGAAATTTCCATCCAGGCATGAGCGGAAGTTCAATAACCGGATGACTCAAAAAATAGTTGATCGATTTCATGACACCCTGAGAGAACAGTTGTTCATACACAAAATAGATCTACCACCTAATAAGAAGGAAATATCATAAGTACCTCCCAAAGGTGGTCATGAAAACTGAAAGCAGGAAGAAACAAAAGAGGAGGAATCATATTTTTCTCCAACACAAGCCCTAACTCTTGTATAATTCTTCCCTGAAACATCCGCATCATGGACACCGCCCCTTCAAATGGAATACTCAATGGATGAAGAGATCATATTTGGTTATTTCAATATAATAAACTTGGAATAAACCTTCTCTGATGATTATCATGCCCTTGGATATGGTTTTCCCGCACATAATCGGGGAAAGGGAGGCCGCATGCACCAAAACTAAGGATATAGGGGACAATGTGGACATGGTCAAGCCCAATAGTTTGATCATATCCCCATGAAGGACATATATGCAGCTAAGAACCATGGGAAAGCACTCCAGTGGGCCCAAAATAGATAGGGAGGTGTCACAAAACCCTCCAATGGACATTCACACCCAATTATCTTGCCTGATTGCATAGCGGGGGTTCAATCATCCGATCAACCCAGAAAAGGGGAAGGCCAACACGACCTGAACCACCAGTAGAAGATATCCCCTCAACTTCTACACAGACTCCAAGATCATCCACCTTAGTTGCCTCAACTCTTGAACCACATTCCTAGGAGCAACCCCATATTATGAAGCACCGAACTTTTTCATAAAAGTTCAACATTCTAAAATATATGTCTATTGTCTTATCCAAGCTCTTAATCCTTAATTCACTCTGTCTTTAAAAATCACTTAGGTATGCACTTATTGAAACCTATTGGATCCCACAAGAATTTGACATAGAAGTTGTTATTGTAGAGGTCTACTGAGTGGAGACAATGTCCTTATAATGTCATGTTTATATCTTATTCACTGATCAAGATTAGGAAGAGGACATATAAGAAAATATCAGACTCCTATATGTTTGGGATAGACTTGATAATGTAAATTTCCAAAAGGATATTCTTGATAGTGGATATGGGATCAATCTTATCCTTATTCAAACCCTACGATGTTTGGGATATGGTGAAGGGGATTTTTCTCCCACAAAGCTGGCCATTCTAGGGTATGATAAGAATGAGAAAAGGACCCTTGGGAAGATCAAAATCAAATCTCAATTTGGGGACCTCACATTTGATGCTGAGTTTAGGTTATCCAGTATGACACCACATATAATGTCCTAATCAGGAGGCCCTAGCTTCATAGCCACTTGGTGGTGCCTTAAACATTCCATCAGTGTCCAAAGTATCCCATGGATAGAAAATTAAGAATAATACATGGTGATAACGCCCCCTTTGATACTTTCAGAGCCACATATGCTGAAGGATATTTCTACAAGAAGGGAGGCAAGAAACTAGTGGAAGATGATGATATATAGGTTACAAATCCCAACGGTTTGGGCATCACCCCTATGAATCCATAGAGTATATTATACAGTGACTATGTACTCCCCATAAATCTTGTCAAGGTCACCAATATAATCCCTGAGGCACAATACCCTCATTTCCCTAGTGATAGTGTAAAATAAAATCAGCTCTGAAATCTCTCCATGAAAAATCAGATAGAAAGGGATGATAATGCATCTTCTGATTGCCTCCCTCACCCTGATAGTGATGAAGAATCCCCTAGATTTCCAGCTTCATATGAAAATGCCTCCACGGAATCAGAATTGTAGGAAGATGAGGATGATATTAGAAACACCCCTCCATCATTTGAGGAAGGCTTCTCCACCACCATAGATGATCTTATAAAAATATATATGGTAACATAAGAAGACCAAAAACCTACTCTGATTAGTTTCTAAATACACCTCAAAGAGTAAGAGATGTATATTTTATTTATAAAGAAGTACTAATATGTGTTAAAATAGAATTATACAGAAATTACTAGACTGAATTTAGACGTGGATATGCACCATCTTGGCTTACCTTATGAGCATCGAGGCTTCAATCAGGAAGCTAGGAGGATGCATCCCTCTCATGCCACCAATGTAGAGGTGGAGGTTGACAAGTTGATCAAATCCAACTTTTTCTAAGAAGTGCATTACCCAAGATGGATTGCCAACATCATCCCCATAAAGAAAAATAATGGGTAGATTAGGGTCTGCATTGATTTTATAGAACTTAATCAAAATTTTCTGAAGTATGATTTCCCATTACCAATCAAATAAATATTGATCGATGTGATTGTTAGATTCCAATTCCTTTCCTTTATGGATGAATAATTGTGGTACAATCAAATCAAAATGTCCCCTAAAGATGAATAATCCACTAACTTCAGAGTGCCACAGAGGATATTATACTATCAGGTCATTCCTTTTGGATTAAAGAATGCTGTAACTATATACTAGCTTTCCATGCATCACATTTTTAAGACATTCCTAGGAAAGATAGACAAGTGTTATGTTGATTACTTGGTTGTTAAATCCTGATAGCGATGTGATCACTTAATAGATCTATGAACAATATTTGACAAGATACAACAATATAGTTTAAAGATGAATTAGCTGAAATGTACTTTTGAGGTAACATTAGGAATGTTCCTTGGCTTTGTGGTATGCCACTATGACATCGAGGTTGATCAGAAAAGACTAGTGCTATTTTAGAAATGTCACCCCCCATAAATCTCAATGAACTGAGGGGAATCCAAGGGAACCTTACCTACATTTGAAAATTCATAGCCAACCTAGATGGAAAATCTCTCCCCTTTACCAGGATGATGAATAAGGGAATAACCTATCAATGGGATGATGACTGCAAAAAATCCTTCAAAAGTATTAAGAATTACTTACTACACCCACCTATTTTGATTCCTTTAGTGGAAGGAAGGCCACTAATATTATATTTGGACAACATGGAACACTCGCTGGGCACCCAAATCACACATAAAAATGACATGGGAAGTAAAAATAATCTCTATTACCTTATCTAGTTGATTCTAGGTATTGATACTAGATATTTTGATGTCGAGAAGAACAACATTGCACTCATATTTACGGTGAAAAAGCCGAGGCATTACTTACAGCACCACCAAGTACACCATGTCTCTTATATTAATCCACTCAAGTACATCCTTGGTAGTCCTATGTTGACTAGGTTCTTGGCTTGATGGGCAGTCATTCTTTAACAATATGACATTCAGTTCATATCACATAAGTCAGTAAAAGGGAAAGCCCTGACTGATTTCATCACATCACATCTTACCTTGAAAAATACATCAGAGGACACCGAGTTTCCATATGAGGAGGTATTCTATGCCCATGACACTCCCCAGACACATGAGATGTACTTTTATGATGCCTGCTAGAGCCCTGTCGGTACAAGGATGGAAAACCCAAATCTCAAATGGGTTGGTCTAGGAATTGTATTTGTCTCTCCGGACAAAGCAATTTTTCCCTACTCTTTATCACTATCTAAGGGATGCACAAACAATGTGGCAGAATATCAAGCCCTCATCACAGGATTAGAACTAGCCCTATATCTACAGATAGCCTACCTGAATATCAATGGGGACTTAGAATTGGTGATAAAGTAGATCAATGGGGAATATTCCATTAAAAAGGATAAACTAGCCCATCTCACTAGCTACATCAGGGGATTGATGAAAAAAATCCCTTTTGAGTCCACATTGAATCATGTTCCACAATCACATAACACTCGAACCAACACATTGGATAATATAGCCACTGTCCTGGACAACCCCGATCAGGAAAACACAATATTTTTCATCACATATCGAAGAATGGTCTTATCGATCATCATATATGATATGGAAAAAATCAATTAGGTCAGCACTACCCCATAGCCTGATGAGACAGTGACCACCCCTATATAGATGGAGCCTATAATTGGCTATCTAAAAAATGGGATTCTCCCAATATATCATGCCATAAGGGAACACATTTGGCACCAAGCAACAAATTTCACTTTGCAGGATGATCCAAATGAGAATAAATCCCTCTACAAATGAAGATTTGATAGAATCCCCCTTAGATGAATAGTATAAGGGGAGATTCTTACTATCATGGAAGAAGTCTATGTAAGCTTTTGTGGTGCCCATCAGTCTGAAACTAGGCTCTCCCACCAAATTAAGAGCTTAGAATATTATTGGAAAAACATGATACAAGACTTCATAGAATTCACCAAGAAATGTCATGCATTCTAGATCCATGAAAACTTCATCTATCTGACCCTGGAATTGTTAAATATAAAAACATATTTCTGGAAATTTTCCATTTGTGGGATAGATGTTGTGGGACCATATCCCCTAACCACAAATAAGCAGTCCAAGTACATCCTTACTGCTATTGACTTCTTTTCCAAATAGACTAAGGCAATACCCCTCAAGGAAGTCAATATGAATAATATCAAAAAATTAATAAAGTACCATATCATCACTAGGTTTGGGGTCCCTCACACAATATTGATGGACAATGACACAAAATTCTATTCTACAGAATTGAATAGATTGTAAAAGGAGTATTATCTTGAGTCCAACAAGTCATATCGCTATCATGTAATGAAAAATGGATAGATAAAGGCATTCAATAAGACTCTATTGAATATACTCTAGAATATTGTGAACCGGGATAATAAGTATTGGCTGTAAAAGCTTCTCTATGCTTTATGGGCCTACCGTACCACTACACATACTACCACATAGGCAATTCCATACTCATTAGTGTATGGGACTGAGGTAGTGTTACCAATAGAGGTCCACCTACCTTTACTCTAAATATCAATTTGAGGATAGATATCAGATGATGAAAAATCGCAAAAGTGGCTAGATGAATTAGAATGACTAGATGAGAATAGATTTCACACACTGCATAACCTAGAGGCCCATCAGAATCGGATTGCACATGCCTTTTATAAAAAGGTTCGACTTTGTTCATTCCTCTAAGGGGAATTGGTGTTGTCTCTTAGAAACCCAATGATACCAGGAAATAATACCCCAAAACTAGAAACTAAGTAGTAGGGGCCTTATTTCATACATAAGGTTTATCATAATGAATCCTACTCATTGGACACCATGGAAGGGGAGCATGTCACACAACCCACCAATGTGATATTTCTCAAGAAATACTTTGTATATATATCATTAAATGGGAATCCATATCAGAGTAAGACCCATCATTCATCATGACCGAATGATGTTAAATTTTACAGAGCTCATCCTGACCACATGATGTTAAACTGTACAGAGCTCCTCTTGACCACATAATGTTAAACTGTATGGAGATCATCCTGACCACATGATGTTAAACTGCACGGAGCTCATCCTGACTATATGACGTTAAAATATACAGATCTTTTCCTTACCACATGATGTTAAATAGTATATAGATCATCCTAACCACACGACATTAAACTGTACAAAGCTCATCCTGACCACATGATGCTAAACTATATGGAGTTCATCCTAACCACATGAAATTAAACTAAAAAATTCTTTAAGAACTATGTATGGCTTGATTCCTACTATTACAAGATATATAGTGACACCCAAGCCTCTATTCTTGGGCCCAACAATATGATTAATTTCCTTTACATTGGGTGATCTACATCATTTCTGTATGATTTTAAACTACATGGTTATTCAAGAACTATGTGTGGATTGATTATCATTTTCATGAGATACATAGTGATGCCCGAACATCAATACTTGGGCCCAACTGCAACATCACCACTTTTCCATGTCATTCCATATTTTTCCTTACTATATGAAGTTAAACTGCATGGTTTCTTAAGAACTAAATGTGGATTGATTCCTGTCATCACAGGATATGTATTGATGCCTAGGTTTTCAACACTGTGCCCAACTAAAAAAATTAATGGAAATAATTCCCATTTCAACATATAGACCAAACCCATGTAGAGTATTTCCCACTCAATAAATATGTGTGACTTTATTCCTATCCTCATGGGATATGTAGTGATGTTCGAATTTACAACACCATTCCCAGTCACATCAAATCAGTATAAATATGTCCCCTCTTCATGTATGGGTCAGACCTATATAGGGGAATTCATTAAGAACTATGTGTGGCTTTATTTCCATCACCATGGGATATATAGTGACACCCACAATTCAATTCATGGGACTAGCCACAATACCACCATTTCATGCCGGGGGATCCACATCTTCACCTCATGACGTTAAACTACATGGATTTTTAGAACTATGTGTGGTTTGATTATCATTTTCATGAGATACGTAGTGATGCTTGGACTTCCACCCTTGGGACCAACCACAACATTTCCATCAATTCACATCAGTTCTTACATCCTTACCACAAAAAGATAAACTGCATGGAAATACATCCTTACCACATGATAATAAACTACACGACAAACGTCCTTACCACATGACATTAAACTACACAGAAAACATACCCACTACATGATGATAATGTGTGTAGACCATCACCCTTTTTTTTCATTCCTTATCAAAAGACCACAAGAGAGTCACATCAGGTAGCCAGAGTACAAGATACATCTATTGTTTTTTAAATCACCTCAATCCATGAACCATACTTCATGCCTTGAGCACCTCAAGTTTCCAAAAATCTTTCACATCCCATGGAAAGAATATTCAACTTTAAGATACCCTTTTTTAACTATGAATACATTCCCATGGCTCCTTCATATGTGCATGTGACCATTAACCAAATAAGTCACTCAACAAAAAAGGAAATTCTAATCCTTGTAAGCCCTAAAATTGCTACGGAAGAACTCGACACCCCAGTATGATCTGTACCTATCCTATTGTGACTATCACATATCATTACTCATGACCTGAGAGCATAAAACCATGATTTACAATATTTCCATCTTCCACTTAGAAAGATTTTGGAGTGCTCTTGACCCTAGGTATTCTAGTTAGGATCTTGTGTAACATATCCCATATCAGGTCTATATGATTCATGACCTTAAACTACCTGTGCATTAGTCAAATATGTATGACCTTAATCTCTAGCCTATAATGGTCTAAATCACAAGACCTTAAGCTACTGGGGAAAGAGACACAAAACTTGTTAGGTTTAAAACCCGAAAAGGGAGGCCTGAGCAAAAGTCAAGTATTCACTCTCTAAACTCTTCATCTCCAGAGTTTAGAAAAAAATAAGGGAGAAAATAAACAAGGAATAAATTTCATAGGGTCCACTTGGTGGCCCTAATAAAATCTGAGTTACACTCATTGGACCCCATGGTCTAGGAAAAAGTTTGAGCAATGATTTTTTGCATCACTTCGCTATAAGAATATGTTCGCTATGAGACGACATAACTTTTAGGGTGATCGAACACTTCTTGGATATTATGCTTTGCACAAATCACGATTCATGATTTTGGTTCCTCAGATCACTATAAACCTTTCATGTCCCATGGAAAAGATATCCAGCTTCAAGGGACCCTTTTCTTGACTATGCATGCATGCCTATGGATCATGCATATGAACC
The DNA here is from genome assembly GCA_963277665.1 of Viscum album. NCBI lineage: Eukaryota > Viridiplantae > Streptophyta > Magnoliopsida > Santalales > Viscaceae > Viscum > Viscum album. The sequence continues at coordinate 2,113,920 of OY728125.1, forward strand.
TATGGTTGTCAACCAAATGTGTCACTCTACAAAAAGGAAATTTCAATCCTTACAAGCCCTAAAATCATTATAGTAGCACTCAACACCTTAGTGTGGCTGAACTACTCTAGATATTACTTTCCCATATCATCCTCCTGGTCCGAGCACTTTGGACCATGATTTACAATCCCCGTAACAAACTATATAAATGGATTTGACATCCTCTATGTTAGGTCACCGTGTTTTATACCCTTTATCAAGGTCATAATGAAACACTCCATCCTCTAACCATTAATGGCCCACACCTCGTGATTTGAAACCATAGGGTGTAGGAATCGAGCATAATAATCAAGAGCTAAACTGCCCTAGGGTGATAGAACCCTTCCTGGATAGCTTTCCTCCCATATCCAACCTCATCATCTGGACATTTGAGTCTTTATAAATCTTTCACATCCCTCATAAAAAAGTAGATATCATCTTTTTCTTGGCCATGCTACCGATGCATAAGGGCCTTGACCCACCAACTAAAGTTATCTCCTCCTTTCCAGAAAGGAGCTTCAATCCTTATGAGACCTGGAAACAATATCAGGTACAAGATAAAATAACCTAAAATAAAGCAATATTAGGTCCAAGAAAAAGACCCTTAACTAAAACAATATCAGGTCTAATATGAAAGACCGTAAACTAGAGAAATATCAAGTTTGGGCTAAAATACCCTAAACTAAAGCAATATTAGGTCTCAGATAAAAACCCTAAACTAGAGCACAACAACGATTTCTCCTAAAAAATATAGTGAGGACATCCATATTGACTTAGTAGAAATCAAGATGATCTAACCAATATTATCAACTTTATCTAAGGATAGAACAATATCTCTCTGAGAAATATATCCTACCCAGAAAATTCTTCTGTAAATCAAGTAATTTCAAGATAACTGGAACATATTATCGATAAAGGATCTCATGTTGGTGGGAATTCACAAGAATATATCAATGGGAATCTATTAGAATTTCAATATTCAAATCCATACATTCATGTTCATTCAGTACAAACATAAGGGATGGGTAGTGTTAGAAATTCTCACAATATTGGAGCAATAAGATATTAGGCATATCAAAAATAAAATAAAACTATATAACACATATAAGGTTCAGTAAAGTCTATTCGTTGACAACAAAGCATGCAAAAAGAGAAATCTCCACATAATGAAGTATATCACATGAACATACTAGCTCATGAAATATTGAAAGTTTATGGTTCCATTACATCATTTTCTCAAATGAGTCCTTAAGCTCTATAAGTCTCTGCTTCACAGAAGCCATAGATTGTTGTAGTTGATCAGTAGACTCATTTTTTGTCTTCAAAGCCTATTGCAACCCCTCTGACTTGGCAATGGCTTCAAGACACACCTTTTATGCCACTTCAAGAAGTACCTGTTGCTCCAACATATCCTTTTTTGTTTTTTGGAGTGCGTGTTGAAATTTAGATAACTCTAATTGAATATGGACGATCATAGACTGAATATGATCGATTTTAGGCCTAAAACAAACAATTTCAATCTTCTCATTATTGACTGTGTCCCTATGAGTGGGTGCCTCTATTGCACACTGGGAGTCTTCCTTCACATCCTCATCCCAGTCCTACTTCACCAAAGAGGAGGCCTCAACAAATTCCACCCTCAATTAGAGGACCCTCTTCCATTCTCTCAGAGAGACTACTTCCTTTACCTGAGCATGAGAAGTGGAATAATCAAAACCCTTGTAACCAAGGGCAGGAAACCTAAACTGAAGGTGACCCAACTGATCCATCAACTCCTCTAAGGGGGTTTCTAAACTATGGCCCAAAACTACCTCCACATGTGTCATCTCATTAATTAATGGATTGATACAGACCGTGGACCTTCACTTAAACCCATTTTGGGAATGAGGATGTTTGCTGGTACTCGTTCACTCAGGGAAATAGTTGTATTCATGGTATTTGATGATGTGGGAGGAGGAACAACCTCTGCATTGGTATCTTTAGTTGGAGGAACCCCTAGGGGAGTAGTCACTAAATCCCCCAAGCATTAGGGTGAGGAAATTTTAGTAAAAGGGCACAAGGGCTCATCGGTTATATGATGAATGACATGGTATCACTAGATAATTAGTGAATATGACTGAGGATAGAAATATACCTTTCTCAGTCACTTTATTAGAGATATACACTACCCCAATACCATCTTTATAAGAAGAAGCAAATCCTTTTTATGATGAGCAGCTTCATGGTACTTGGGTGATTTTTTCAGAATAAATACTCTGCTCGCCATTCTTTAGGACCGCAGAAGAAAAATGATAATATAAAGAAATATGACATAAAAAAAGTGTACACTCTTGAATAGGTATTAAACTTCTTAAAAACTTTCTTCCATTGATACTAACGTGGTAGAAGAATAGTTAACTATGTCATCATCCTCCAGAAGTGCGCCCACCTGCACTGGATCAAATGGTACGATCGCTAAAGCATTTGCATCAGTAAATAGACACGATCGAGCTAGAACCTCAATGACCTCCACTTATTGACAATTTGGGCCCAATAGGAAAGGGTATTCTAGAGAAAATAAATGCTCATCCACATCCTCAGAAGTAGACACATTATTTTCTAAGAGAGTCCAATAAGGAACTACACATTTTTTAAAAAGTCAGGATGTACTTTCAAAATGATCAAAGATAAAAGGAGAGTGAAACACCCCACTTACTTGAGGATTCTAGAGAAGAAGGATTTCACAATATAGATTGTTTTCTTTTATTATTATTATCCCATTTCAAGTAAGGCCCTCCAAAAGGTTTTGAAGCTGAAATTGTTGCTTTAGAAGTAGAAATCACTTCCCTCATTTGAGCCTATTGACCTGGGGAACCTTCATCATCGGTTCCCTAGTCACTACTGAATTCCTCTCCCACAACTATTCCATGAGGAGTGTATTCCAAGTATAGTAAATCCAGGTGATATTTAGCTTCCTCCCACTATATCAATATATATATAGGATTTCAATAAAGTTTCAAAGGTTCTATGACACCTTAAAAACCAAAATAATTCCAAACTTACCACCTCCTCGGTGATAGGATAACCCTGTTCATCCACAGTAATATAAAACATGCATGGGATGAACATTTGGTGGACCCATGGAGAATATAACATATGATATTTGATGCTCACCAAAATGCATCAGTGTCTCGAAGAAATACCTAACCTCCTTAGTATTTTCTTAAAAGGTGATATCACAAGGGACAATGATGTAAGAAAAACCCTCCAAAATCACCTCTGAGAAATCTAATATACCCCAGAGCATGACCTCTATGTGCTTTTCATTTCAGATCTTCCATTGATGAGACATGATGGGAAACAATAGCTCTAGTATAGTCTTTCCTTCTAGCACTACACTTGCTATAGCCATGTTAGTATGTGCTTTCTCCAATAGATGTATACTTATGATTTCCTTACAAGGTGCTTCTGGGGCTTCCGACCCTCTAAAAACTAGTTTCTTCCTAGGCCTAGGATTATTCTCTACAGGTGGTGGTTGACAAGAATCATTTAACAACTTGGATAGTTTCCCACTGTGATATGAGTGAATCCAAATATCAATATATTCATGAGTTTAGCTAATCACTACAGTACATGGAGGCAGGTTTATCCTAACATCAGTCTCCTACCTGGTAAACATAAGCCAAAATTGGAGAGATATCATCATATGTCCCTCATATTGAACATAAATAGAGTGGGGACATATTTATTGTACCCACAAGAACTGGTGGATGAATCGGTAGAATTCACACCACTCACAGATGAGTTCTCCGTCAATATAGGTGGAAATAACTCCTTTTCAAAATGACACCACATAAGCCTAAACATCAAGATTATCCTTACTAGTGACATCAACATTTCCTATTAACACCAATATGAATGGACTAAAGGTGAAATAATCACAACGACTTATAAAATCCCTGACATCCCAAACATTTAGTGATATAGGTCTCACCCAACAAATACATTGCAAATATGGTATGAAGAGAGTGTTGGGAATATCCTAAATATTCAGATATTCATAAATTCCTTGGTGAGCTTCTATCCAATTCCATAATACTTGGAAAGATCCCACAATCCTATAAGGGGAATTTACCTTATAAATGTGATACATAAGGAAATAGATTTTAGATAACATAGGGATATAAATCCTAATGCACCCCACTTCTATAGAAGTCACCACTAGGAAAGTGGAAACTATAACATGAAATTTTTACTTCCTGGGAATTAAGTACCCACTAAGGTATATAGAAAGAAAACCAACTAGTTGAACAACTCAGTTGATGTTAGGGAAAACCTCCCATCCCCATTATTTAAACTTCCCTTCCTCAACTGTTTGCCAATAAGTGCCCAACGCACCACATAAATCCTTCGTATGACATGATTTTGACCTTTTTTTATTATGATTCAGAATTGGTATTCTTGATAAAGCATTATAACCTTGTCTTGAAAGGGATATCTTCTCTAGGAAGAAACCTCTTTGGAAGGGCCACCTCATATAGCTTAATCATATCTTGAGTCAGAGGAGGAGCCCTCATTGCATTATCCCAAGAAGATTATGGGGGAAATAACTCATCATACATGCTGACCAATATTGGCACACCACAAATATGATCCACATCCCAAAGACTGATTCCCACCTCACTATGTATAATGTGGAAAGTTTTCATATTATGGATCCAGTGATTGAAGAACTCCATCATCAGACCCTTATTACAATAGATGGATGCTCGGGACATCCAAAAAGACTCATACATGCCAATGTCCTTAAAATCCTTATAGAATTCATAATCCACGTACTGTAACCAGAAAGGCCACCCCCAATCCATGACATAACTACCTTCAAAGAAAAATTCCCAGTTAGTATTCCACCTAAACTTCAGGTTGGGAGAAAAATTCCGTATTATTGAGCGATACATATAGATATCCTCATCTGGAACATGATCAACCCCATCGAAGTTTGTGGGAACATATGTTAGTATGTGACCATATTCATGGTCTCCATGAGAGAAAAAGTAGCCTCTCAAGGAGATTTTTTCCTGAAAAGAGTTATGGGTCATACAAATCCAAGAAAAGTGTATAAATTTAGACTTCGATTGAGGAATGGAATCATATTCAGTAAGACCAAACCCGTAAAGAGGAAAAAATTATGACAAGGTATAGTTTGAGAGATTTAATCCCATCAATGTTATCAGAATCATCAGTTACGACCAAACAGAACCATGATAAGAAGGATATACACTCTACACCATATCATCATGATGATTTATCGCTGATCTTTCCTCCTTCTTTGAGAGTTTATGGAAAGATCAAGGAGAACTTGAAGCCATCTGAAAATAAGTGGAATATACCAGGCAGATAAAATAAAATCTTTTTAGAAATAGTTACATACAAATTCCAATAGCATCATACATATTTCAAGAATCAATAACGGATTTTTGAATCATTTAAGGATCTCGTGAATCTCCTGAACCCCAGAGGTATCATGGGTTACATAAATACTACATGGCATCATGAAATCACATGACCCCTTTGGAGACTCATAACTGCATGACCTGGAGATGGTCACACGAGTCACATGATCCTCAATCGATCATATAATCGATCCAGAAGATCCTGAAAAGTTATCAAGACAATAAAAAACCTCATGGATGAAGTTCAAACAGTTACTAAAATATACTTTGCAGCTGGTTTGAATGACCACCTAAGGAAAAGTGATCTTGTGGGGTAGATTTTGTGACAAAGTCTCATGATGAGGTCTCACGACCAGGACTCGCAAAACGGTCTTGAAACATGAGTATATGACGGAGGAAATATGAAAGATCCCTAGATAAATGGTAACTAATTTATAAATCCTCCCTATGTACCTCTATATATAGGGTGTTACATGGAATACCAAGCATCTTCCATTAGACCAAAAGTTTCCCAGGACACTGATTCACGACACCTCCAAAGACTTTGGTAGGAATTTACTTTCCTCGAAACTGAGCCCTTTTCCCCATAGACATCACACCTGAGGGGGGAATTTGTTGACACCCACCAAATGGGCAACCAAAAATCCAAAAAGAAAGAAATACTTGAAAATGAGTACTATTTTCCTTGCAAAAGAAAAAGAAGGAGAAGGTGGTCGAGACATGTGGATAGTGTAAGCCTACAAAGGACTTGTGATCCTGTGACCATTATAAGGTCATGTGAAGACTCCACATGAAACACATAGCCTATAGTGAATCCCATATATCCCCTTTCTATGAATCCTCCTACTCTTATAAAGGTGCTCTAGAAATCCAATGACTGCATGGAGGTAGCCAAATGAGTTCCTCTAGGCCACTCGATTTTTCATTGGTAAGAACCTGAAAAACCATTTGAAAATCCTTAGAAAATAAGTGGAAAATGTCTAAAAGGTAAAAGTCATTTGTGGATGCAAGGATTATGTGATACATCCCCATTGGTAAGGATAATTATCCTCGACAACACTCAAACAAACATGCAAGACCCCCGAGCCTTTGTGGAATAAAATAAATGAAATATATGGGAGGAATAAGAGCCTCTCGTGCTCACTAAACATCACACGATGCACCCCTAGTGATCCAAAAGACACTACGAGTACCCAAATACATGTCCAAATCATCTCAAAAAATCCATTTGGCTTATCAACCTAATCATGCAAAGCACCTCTGGTATGTCCAGGAGACCATCCCCCCATTGGCTCCCTAAGAAAAAACATATGGATTTGTCCATGAAATGCTCATGTACCCCCACATGACCTCTATTGGTCACACGAAGCATCACAAAAAAAAAATAAAAAATTTCCTCAATGACACTTGTGAAACTTCTCATAATCCCTTAAATTCATCAAATAAAACAAAGGGAATAAAAGGGATAAGGTGGGAGCTCTCACGGTCATAAAGTGCTTGTGACATGCTAAGGATAAGTCAGCTTTGTCTCACTAAAATTCCTATACAAGTCACCCGAAATCACAAGAAGGCATTTCAATAGGCATCCTACTCTCGTGAATTCCCTTGGATATATCAATATGACAATATGGAAGTCCTTATATATAATCACATGATTCAAGAAGTCCCCATTAATTGGAAATAATCTAATAAATGATGCGTTGATGAGGGGACTCACAGTCATTGAAAATCAGGCAACACCCTTAGAGAGATCCACGACAGAAGACTCGTGAAGACGTATGTGCCAAATACCTTAACTGACTCTATCCTAGATTCATTCTAGATACACTGCACAAACTGGAGAACAACTAGGGTGGAGAGGCTTATAAATTCACCTCCCAGAATAAAAGAAAAAAAATCCCCTAGACTCTTGGACGTAGGGTTGTATTTTTCACATGTAGACATATCATCACACCCAATAACTAGAGTAGATTTCTTGGAGTGGTTAATCTAATGACTGTGAAGTCTTCCGTCAGGTAATACACATGAGAATAGCTAGAGAAATCATGTATTAGGCATAAATCACTTCATGTGATCATTAATAGATCATGTGAAGGACTCCTGACAGGATTTATGGAAGACATCCCACACATTTTCTAGATCATGTGAGACTTAAAATAAGATGACATTGAAAAAATATAAGGAACTCATGATATAAGGCCAAAAAAAGACTAATAACTGATATAATTAAGAAAAATACATATATGCTGAACCTTATGTGCTTTGTGTGAACTATCCAAGACACACGAAAACACTAAGAAAAGCCACTTAGATCATTTGAAACACCTCTGGTATACCATTTAGATCATGAGAAGTCCCCTGAACATGTTAAATCAAGTCCTACGACACCTCACAGGAATGTCACCTAGATCTCGTGAGACCATCTCGGTTCATTATCCTAGTCTTGAGGTACTCTTCATACATGTTGCTTGACTCATATAATGGTGCCAGTTCAGGACATCTGAGTCCCACGGTAGCACTCGAGCATGTCAATTGACTCTTGTGACTTCCTCTAGGTGCGCTAGCTAAGTCTCGTGATGCCTTCCAGACATGTTATCCAAGACATGAGAGACCCTCCAGACATGAAACATTGACTCTCATGAAAACATCCATATGTATCAGTCATCTCTCATGATTACACCTGGGAAAGTTAGCTGGATCATGTGACACCCTCTAAGAGAAGCCAACTAGGTTATGCGATGGATTCCAGGATAAGCCATTTGAGTATTGCGATGTTCTATGGAAAAGTTATACTTTATCATGATAAAATGCTTGTAAATTATATCCAGTACATGAAAAGTCCTCCAAACAAGTCAATTGGATCATACGACTGCATTTGAACATAGAAAGAAAATATTCTCTGACATATCTTCCAGAAAACTAAGGCATGTCAACCAGACTATCAACACATTTCAGGTAAGTAAACAAATCAAAGGGAAAGGTAATCCTAGGAATTGATCACCCTTTTCATCATCAATGTGTAAGATCCGAGGATAAGGGAAACCTCAGTGTGTGAGCCCCAATCAATAGGGAAACCTCAATGTGTAAGCCCTAATAAAGTGAACTATGAGGACTCTAATTCCTGCAATAACTAGGATACATAGGATGCTTCTCTAAGACCCGAGCTCCATATCAAGCCCTTGAAGGTCCATCCTATTATATAAGTCCCACATCCACAAGAAATAAAACTAGTCATTTTCCATCCCTTATTTTCCACACCAAGCATAGATCACATGGGATAAGGGAGTAGCCATGATTATATCAATAACATCATAAACCTTTGTGAGGACAAGGGAAAACTCAGTGCATAATCCCTAATAAATAGGGAAACCTCAGTGTGTAGTCCCTAATCAAATAAACTACAATAACTCTAATTCATTCCATAACTAGGATACCAGGACACCTTCATAAGGACCATTCTCAAACAAACATCCATTTCGAGACAAACACAATTTCTCTGAAATTTCAACCATCAAGACCCAATCATTACCATGGGTTGATTATTATACTTAAACCTCCATAAAACTGATGAAAAAACTGAACTACAATGACTTTGATTCCTACTATAATTAGGACACATAAGACACCTCTTTAAGACCTGATCTCTATATTAAATATCCTTGGGGAAGCACATGATCCCCCACATCTATGTGTCATGAGGCTGATTTCTCATCATCCTTTTTTTCTCACACTAAGTATAGATCATGTGGGCTTAGGGATCCACAATTAAAACCTAATTATCATCATGAATATCCACCAGTCGGGGAAATACTAGCATGTAAGAACCATTGAATGGCCTAATATGAACCTCCCCCATATGAGGACATATACCTTGGGGCCACCCCAGAGGGAATGATCGAACTAAGGTAACTCTAATTCCTTCCATAAACAAGATATGTAGGATTTATCCCCAAGACTAAATCTCAAATATCAAGTGCCATAATATCGGCACATATATCCACTTTGCATGACATTAAACTATATGGGTTTAATGAACTACATGGGTTTTGATTCCTACAATAACCAGGATACATAGGACGCCTCATAATGGCTCAATCCCCTCCTAGGAATATTAAATTGCCTCCCTGCATGGCAGTATATTCCAAATCTTTTGGTTAAATGATATAATCACATAAGAAACTACCCATTACTAGAAAATGATGGATAACCTCAGATACATATTGATGGATTCATTAAAGAAACTCTAGTATTCTACACATGAAAGAGAAATTATCCCATGATCGTTTTGTTAGGGTAACCGATCCCATATCGAGATTAGAAAGAGATTCACGAATATATATTAAATCCATAAGAGTCCTAGAGTAGGTAATAATTTCCCCTGAAAGGATGTGATGATCTCAATATCCCATCCTCTCGACCAATGTGAGTCTCCAAGAGTCATTGGGACTGAAAACCCAGATAAAATCACCTTTGGAAAGTAGGTCTATACCTAGATACAGATGAGGGAACCATTGGGAGTTTCTGGTAAGAGAGACAATGGCAACTCTATGTTTATTTCACATAACATAAACACCCCTACAATAAACCATTGGGCCAAACCAAACCCACTTTAATGAGGTTTCTCGACTGTGCCTCGAATCCTGACGAAAAATCACCCTATGATCTAACACAAGAAGCTTAAACTTATTGAACATATTGGGTAACATGATATTGATAGTGGGTTAGATATAGAAACCTAGTATTTTAATACATGGATATTGCATATTTTTATATGAATATTCATTACATTATACAAACACACATATGAGGACCATAATAGATTAGTTCATTTGGAAACTCGGAACACAATCTTCTTATTTCATGAAAGATCTTAAATACCTTGTATAAAGACCTTAACCTTTAGTAATCCTACTTAAAACCTTTCTCCATAACCTAGGGAAAGGAAACCTAATAAAGGGTGAGCTTATATGATCAGTAAGGGTAAACAATGGAGATACATAAGCATAAAATGAACATAAGGGTATGAGGATAAGAACATAACATTTGAAAACCATACCCTCCATATTAGAGATCATAATCCAGAGTAATGTCATAAATATTAGCAGTTCGTAAGACATGAATCATAATATAATCAAAGGAAATAGTCCATGATAACATAAAATTGACACATGACATAGAATTGTGGCATACACATAAGTATAGAAAATCATTTCCTTAGTAGTCAAGGCTCTTTGTCCAAACTTATAAGGGAACTCTATGGGTGGATATATGTACTGGGTTGGACAAAACACCATCCCTAGTGATATCCCTTTCCTCATAGTGGTATTATTTCACTCCCTATACCATTATAGTAGTCAAGGTTCACTACCATGACCATCATAGTGGATAAAGTCCCTTACTGAACTGAGTTCACTCCCCGTTCTAGTCATGTCTTACTTAACCAGGTTCACTCCCCATTCTAGTCCTATCTTAATGAACTAGGTCCACTTCCCTTTCCATTACTAACTATCTCATAAGATATAAATCCTTACCCAATGAATTAGAGGGAGATATTAGTCCAACCTATATTTGGTTATAACGTAACCATTGTCCTTGGTTATAACATAACCACTTTCCTTGGTTATAACGTAACCACCATTAAAAATCATTAATATTTGTGCCATAAGATCATACAAAAATTAATCATATCAGAACCCCTGAAATGAAATGGGTTTTATAAAAATTTCATCATAAAATGACCTATGGAAAATAAATAGGTTTCATAATCATTTCATCATTTCATCATTTCATCATTTCATCATTTCATAATAGCATAAACCATGGAAAAAGAAGCGAGTTTCATAATCATTTTATCATGGTATAACCCGTGGAAGAGAAATGGGTTTCATAAACATCTTTTCATCATGAAAATAAACCATTCAAAGAAATAATTAGAATGCGATCCTTAGATAATATTCCCAATAAGATATAAGTAACATCAATGAGAGTTATATTAGATGGAAAATTATTTTGATCAATCATTTAAAAAATTTGATGAGGGAAATAAATTTTCATTGAAAATCACTTTTTAAAACATAAAACATTTCAGAAATCCATTTCTTTAAAAATAAACTTTGAACACTTATAAAGGAATATTAAAAAATAATTTAAAAATTTTATTGAGGGAAGTATCAATTCCTCTTTAAATTATTTTTAAAAAAATTGTAACATTCTTATAAAACATGGTTTTGAAATAAAAAGAGTTTTTAACCAAAAATAAGATTTTTCATAAAAAAATCTTTTAATCTATTGAGTACATAAAGAGAGGAAAATGAAGGTAAAACATGTATTTTCACGACATAACCATATGATAAGAAAATTCACGAGTTTATTGAGAGATAGATCATAATATTTCATCATTGGAAGCACAATCATAAATAATCATGATAAATGATGAGATTGTAACATAAAACTCTTACCACATTGGAAACTTTGAATCAAAACCCATTGGGTGCAAGTTACTATAGCAGTACTGTAGCAGCAGCGACATTGTAGCAACGAAGAGCACTATAGTGGCGGAAGGCTACTGTAGCGATGAAAGGTTAGTATAGCAATGGTAGGGTAATGTAGCAGTGGAGGGTATGTGTGGTACTGTATCATCACGGGTATTGTAGAAGTACTATTCACAAAATGAGTCTTGGGCCAAAAAAACGGGTCTACGAGCAATGTAATGGGCTAAATGCCCACTTGGCCTTCAGGCTATGTAATGGGTCTCCCTCTACCCAGTTAAAGAGCTATTTTCTTTTCTTTAATAAAAAATGAGGCTTCAGCCCCAAACATTAAAAAAAATATACACCACACAAAGTATATGAGTGGTGCATATGACATAAGTCTCTCAAAAATAAAAGAGAGATTAGAAATCCCCTTACCAATTTCTTAGCTTTTGAACCATAAACCCCATGAAAGAGAGATCCTAAAATGGATATGTAAATCCCCATAATTCTCAGAATAAGAATCATAAAATAAATTCATGGACAATATATACACCACATAAAAGAAATAGGTGGTGAATTTGGTGTGTGTCTCACAGAAGTAAAAAGTGAGACATAAATCCCTTACCTTAAGACTTGGCTTCCATCATACTCATTCAAACTTCCTCTTATTTGTGTATTCTCCATAGTTTTTCACTAAAGGACTTACAAGGATGGATTTATACCCAAACTAAGTATTTTAGGATGAGGGGAGGGAAGTTGAGAAGTGATTTGGGCAGGTGATTTACATGGATTCCGCAAACATTTTTATAAATTTATAACTTAGTTTTCATTAAATAGATTAACCTTTTTTAGTATTTTTTTGTTTATTTTATATTTTTGTAGTGTTTTTATTATTTTTATAGTTTATAGTTATTTATATTTTAATATTAGTAATTTATTATTTTATTAGTTATTTTAATTTTATATTTTATTCATTTTCTTATCATGTATATAATTATTAAATTAATTTAACATGTAACCCCAATATATTTAATTATATATATATATATATATATATAATTTTATCTATTTAACTTTATTAGTTATTTATTATTACTATTATTTTATATTTATTTTATACATTATTCACATTTAATATCTAACACTTTTTAATTTTAGTAGTTTAATTAATATTAGTTTAATTTTTAATATTTTTTATTAATTATTTAATTTTTTATATTATTATAATATATTATTGTATTTCATTTTAAATATTTTTAGTATAAATATTAGTAGTATTAATTTTATTAGTTATTATTTTTATTAAATTCAATTAACGCTTAATAGTAGCATTATTATTTTGTGTGTAGATTAAAATTTTATATAACTACTAGTTTTATTTTTTTGTATTAGTATATGTAATTTTATGAAAAAATATATATTTTTATAGTTTAATTTATTTTAGTTGAGTAATTATTTACATAAGTATATTTTATTATTATTAATACTAATTAAATATAACATTTATTAATATTATAATGTTTTTGACTCTTATTAATTGGTTATCCATTATTGTTTATTTTCAAATACATTTTCCTATTTAAATATAGAAAGGAAGGACTTCATTTTCACTGAGGGGGGTGCATCTGCTAAAAACCCTACAGAGGTCTCATGTTGCTCTTGTAGGTATGAGCTCACCATCTCCATCTTGCGTGCACCAGGCTGAGCGTGCCTCATCTCCTTGCTGCTGCGCATCACCACTAGCAGGCCGAACATCTTTCCATCTCTTCCAACACAGTCACCCACCTCCTCTAGACACTATCCTCACTCCTATAGCTAACCACCTAGTGCACACCTCCCCCCTCTTGCACACCAACCACCACCCTCATCTATCCTTTCCAACACACCCATAAAACGCCACCCCTCCTTCCTCACGTTGCAGTCGAGCCACACCCTCCTCACCACCAGGTGCACCACCACCATCTGGTTTGTTGAAGTGTAGATGTGAAACCCCCTATCTCACCTCATCCATCCATTTCACCACACCAAAATCCATCCATATCTACTAATTCTCTAGTTCCTCCTTCCTCTTTGGTGTAGTAGGGAAGACCCCACAATGAACCTCCTCTCATTCATCCAATGCACACATGGCTCCACCTTCATCTGAGGCATGATTCCCTATCACCAAACCACACTAGATGGATAACCACCATCCTCCTACACCCCTGAGAACCAACACTAGGTGAATGACCACCAATGAAATACCATCAAGAGCACAGTTGGTGTTCCACATGTTGCATGCGACGTCATCACATTTAGAGGGTTCTCTTTTTTATTCGAAGATCGATGGGTGGTGAGTGCTCTACACAACGAGAGTGCAGACTGACACGATCATTATTTTGATAATGCAAATATATTTTTCATGATTTATTATTTTATTACCACATTTATTTTTTCAATCATGATGTAGGGGTAAATTTCTATATGTCAGGATGTTGCAAAGTAATTTTAATTGTTACGCATGCCATGTTGATATTTAATTTTGTGGTTAATTTGTTAATTGAATTTATTTTCATTTAATTTTTTATCTACTTAAATTAAATTTTCACTCAAATAATTTATGAAATTAAAATTTTCTATTTTAATTATTATTCGATTCAGTTATATCGATAAAGGTAATTTTTTTGACTGATTTTAGTGCAAATAGGCAGCATTGCTACGTGAGAAACAGGTTGTGTCATTGCAATGATTGGTTTGGTACTTAGACACATTTTTTAATTTATTTATAACACTAGAGAACGAGACCTTAAATAAATTAGGAGATAAAAAAATAATACTATAAAAAATGATTTATAAATTTTTGAACTAGAAATTATTGATCTAGATAAATATTTGATCGTAGAAGAAAATAATTTTGCATGAATGCATAGTAATTTGATTACGATGTCAACATCCTACACACATTTTGTTGATAATATTTATTAATCCTTATTTTAATTGTAATTATATTCTATTTTTTTCACTTTCATATTTTTTAGTTTTATAAAAATAATTTTAAAAGATAAGGATTCCCTTAGTAGACCATTCACCTAATCACCGTCAAAGGAGATAATTTTAGTGAGATAGATCCCGTGATCTCTATGGTTCAACCCTGCTTGCCACTTTTATTGTATCCAGTTGGTTATAAAAATTTGAATCTTAGATGTGCCGAAATACACGTACTGATAGGACTTATCCAAACCAAATAGGTTTGAAGGTGCGAGGAAGGAAGAAGAGGGGGTGGCCTTTTATAAGAGGGGGAGAGGTTTGACTTGGTATTTTTGAAAAGAAATAAGTGATCACACATTTTTAATATGACACAAGGGTCCAAACTATTCCATTCTCAAACCGTATAGGTGTAATAGTTTAAATATGGCTATAAAATAGTTTTTAGACAAGTTTATAGGTTATTTTTACCTTTATCTTTTTGGTTTAACCCCCGGTAAAACAATTTTTACCTTAATCAGGGTAATTAATTTTTACCGCATTCAATATTAATTATGATCAAAAATTAAGAAAACCTTATTAGATAATATAAATTACACTGATTCCAAATATGGAATCCTTTTTTCCAAATTCCATTCATATAAGTGAAAAAATTTAATTTAAAATTAATCCCGCAAATGCGATGAGAATGCGGTTTTTAAAGAGAAAATGCTTAAAAATTTACAAAGTTTTTATATGAAAATTCAATATGAAATTGATTCCAATAACATAAATTAGATTAATTTATGTATAGTTGAACTAACTTAACTTTAAAATAAATTTAAAATATAAATTAACTTTATAAATATATTAAATGAAAGGACAATTTTCAATTAAAATTCGGTATTTTTTACTATTAATCAAAAAATGAAACCTTTCAGGAAAAACCCAAAAATTAACCTTAATAAATATTTGAAATTATTATTTCAAAAATGATGTTTATTTTATCAAATTAATTTCCTAAAATAATCAAAAATTAATTTTATTATAAGTGCACAAAAGGGTGACAAAGCTTCTTTTTAGAAAAATATAGCTTTTAAGTATAAAATTGGATCTATTATTATTTATTGTAAAAAAACATATAATATGAGTGTTAAACATTTGATTGAATATATAATATATAAATTTAATTAAAATAATTATCCAAAATTGATATGGTTAATTTATTGATATAAAGAACACTTGTGCGCATAAAATTATTTTTTCAGAGAAAAAATTCTTTTTATTTTCAAAAGGGTTTTATTTTTATTTATAATTAATTGGTCACCAAAGAATTAATTTTATATACATTTGTAAATAATATTTTCAAAATTTAGTTAATATTATTCATAACTTCCATTCCAATGGCTAGGTGAAAACTATCATATTAAATAATAATATTTGAATACTATGTCACATTTAATTTAAACTCAGTGTTGTGTGTAAAGAAAGCTAAGATTGATGTTGCATGTAACACAAGCCAAACTCAGTGTTTCATGTAACTCAAGATAAACTTAGTGTTGCGTGTAAAGAAAAATATCAAAAATATTAAATTAATTTGAAAAAAATATTTCATAAAATTTCAGGGTGTTACATTCTACCCCCCTTAAAATGAATTTCATACTTGAAATTCATCTCGATCATCAAAGGTTTAACATTTGAAAATTACTTCCTATAAACCCACATCATACAAATGAATAATAAAACTTCCCTTAAAAAATGGAAATTTTGAAACATAAAGGCTACCTAAAGTAACTCATAACTAGGTTTCCACATAGAAGAACATGGGTGGGAAGTGGAGATTTGGAAATGAAATAAAAATGTAAATAATTATAGAGAGTGATAAATATTAGTGATCACAAGAAAGTGGGTGATCTAGATAAGGTTAGTGACCATATAACCATAGAACAAAGATGTGTTAAAAAGTTTATTTATATCATAAAAAAATGGTGATAATGGTGCACAATTTTATTTCAATATCTTTTTCCTAGTTTTGAATATTTTTCACAAGAAGATAAACTTACTTTATTTCATTCCATTTTATAAGCACAATCTTACCCTTTGGTGGTTCCTTAATCAATCTCCACTTCATCTCTTACTCCAAGAAATGAAGGTGAATTTGTTATGCCCTAAGCACTAGTGGATCATAAGATCCATACATAGAATGATAAGTTATTCCATCTATCTTTAGTTATCATCACAAAAAAATGGTTAGCACAAGTTATCCAATATGAATAAATATTTATATGGTCAGATAATACATTAATCCCTAAAACATCATTCAAAGTTTGACAAAAAATTTTTCATAAATGGTTAACATTATGACCCTTATAAAAGATTAAAATCCAAAACTTTAGAGAGAAGTTCACTAAATTTACAAAATTAACTTATCATTAACCCCCCAAAAAACATGAAATAGATCTAAATTTTCACATACCAAACATTTTAATACCTTCATCATGTATTCTATTGAAAAAAATTACTATAAAAACTTATTGAAAAAACAAATTCTCCCACATTCCTTACATAAAACACATATTATTGGATCTATTCCTTAAATCCAGAAATGTTGTAAACTCCATAAATGATAGCATAAACTACTTTGTTAATAAATCATTATTAAGTTCCACTATAACCAGTACTATCCAATTTACTTATTCATATTCAAAATATCTTTATTTTGACATCATTATATCAACATCTAAAATGTTTTAAGGATTGTATTCAAAATATCACCTTACCATTAAATCACTTTTCAAGCTCATCAGAATCATTCAAAATATTATTTTAAATCCTTAATAAAAAACTTATACTAAATAATACTTATATATTACATGATTCAAATTACAAAATATTTTAATTCTAATAAATAAATAATTCATTCATCCCACTTCCTTCTCAAACCATTTTCTAGGATTCAACATCTTATTCCTTAATACCTCTTTCCTTCCACATGTCATTTGTAGTATCTTCATCATAAAAAATATAACCATTACTTTTATAAACTTGATTATTTTATTCATGATATTTCTCCTTAGGGCATCAATTTTCATAAATCCCATTCGTTCTACATTTAAATAATTCATAATATGATGATATCTTAGGGAGACCAATATTCCCATCCACTATGTTAACTAAAATTTTCATTTCCCTTTGCAGTTACTTTCTTTATGTCCTTATTTTCTATAGTCAAAACATATTTCTGTTCCACTGAGACATTCACTTGGGTTCTTTTTTCCACATTCTCGACATATAGGAAACCCGATCTTCTTTCCTCCATCGCTACCATCACCCTAACTCTCAGAGAAATCTTTACTTATATTCTTTGTTGAGTATGAGAGTTGGTTAAGGTACATTTTGTTAATCATATTATGTGAAAACTGATTAGGAATAATCACAACATCCCTTAATCTTATCATCATCCCATTTTTATACTAATTAGAAAATCATCCATCACATTCAATGTTAATCCAATTCATTTTGGTTCCCACCATTGACTAAGACCATAAATCATAGTGTGAGAAAAGCTAATCATAATAGAAAATCATAGTCTAAAAATAATTTAAGAGGTATAAATCAAGACACTATATTTTTAATCTACGACACCTTGGGTTTATCCTAGGTCATTCATGATAATAATCTCTTTAAATCCTTCATGTTGGATCATAAAGAGTTTATGAATTTCCAAATCATATCCCACAAGAGTTTCAAACTAGGTGTGCAGTAAGGCCCATTGTTGTTCATTGGTTACTGATTGAGTCTAGTTCAATATGGTGGTTCCATGGTTGTTACCCTTAGGCACATCTATTCTAGATCCACATCCACTTATAGTATTCACACATGGATTTAATTTATTGGAAACTACTGGCTCTATCCTTTACCATAATTCCAAGACATTTTCCTATACTTTGACTCATCCTTAGACTTATCCTTAGATACATTCCTAGAAATATCCTTATAAATATCCCTAGGGATCACACTAAAGTTTTCTCATTCTAGTTTCCTAAGGTTAACTAAACCTTTCCTTTGATACCAGCTATAAATAACTAGGCTTCTCATACATGGATATTACATTCTTTTAGATGAATATTCATTAAATTATATAAACATAGGCCTGATGACTATTATAGTTTAGTTCCTTTTGAAATTTGGAACACAATATTCTTTTTTCATGAAATATATTCAATGTTTCCCATAAAGATCTTCACATTCAGTATTCATACTTAAAACATTTATTCATAACCTAGGGAAATGAAACATAATAAATGGTGATATCAGATGCTTAATAAGGGAAAATAAAGGATATACATAAGCATAACATGAACATAATGGTATGAGGACATGAGCATAACATTTGAAAACCATACACAGTATATCAAAGATCATAATCTCAAGTCATGGTATAAATATGATCAGTTCATAAGACATGAATCATAAGATAATAAAAGAACACAATATATGAGAGAATAAAATTGACACAAGACATATAATTGTGACATACACATAAGTATAGAAAATAAATTCTTTAGTAATTAAGGATTTATGTCAAAACTTATAAGGGAACTCTATGGGAACCTACACCTTCGGGGTGGGACACACCACCATCCCCCATGGTTGTACTTTCCTTGTAGTGGAATGAGTTCAATCCCAAAACCATCATAGCAGTCAAGGTTCACTCCTAAGACCATCATAGTAGACAAATTTCCTTACTAAATTGAGTTCACTCCCCATTCGAGTCTCATATTACTGAACTGGGTTCACTCCCCATTCCAATCCTATCTTACTAAACCAGGTTTACTCCCCGTTATAGTACTATGTATCTCATGAGATTTAAATATTTACCCAATACATTGGAGGGAGATATAGGTATCACCCATCTTTGGTTATAACATAACCACCATCCTTGGTTATAATGTAACCATCATCACATTATGAAAATCATACATATTTGTTCCACAAGATCATAAAAAACTCATCATATCTGAACCCATGAAATGAAATGGGTTTCATAAATATTTCATCATAACATGAACCGTGGAAAATAATAGGTTTCATAATCATTTCATCGTCTCATTAAATCATAACCCATGAAAAAATAAGCATGTTTCATAGGCATTTTATCATGGTATAACCTGTGGAAGAGAAACGAGTTTCATAAAAATCTTGTCATCATAAACATATACCATCCAAAGAAAGAGTAAGAATGGTATCCTTGAATCATATCCCCAGTAAGGAATAGGTAACATCAATGAGTTTCATCTTAAATTGAAAATGATTTTTATTGATCATTTAAAATATTTCTTGAGGAAAATAACTCTACTTTGAAAATAACTTTTTAAAATATAAAACACTTTAGAAATGATTTTCTCTGAAAATAAACTATGAAAACTTATAAAGGAATATTAAAAAATAATTTAACATATTTCATGAGGGAAGTATCATTTAATCTTTAAAAACATTATTTTAAAATATTTTTGAAACATTTTTAGAAAATATGGTTTCGGAATAAAAATATTTTTTGGCTAAAAAATCATTTTTTATAAAAGAATTCTTTTAATCTCTTGAGTATATAAAGAGAGGAAAATGATGGGAAACATGTATTCTCATGAAATGACTATAGAAAAAGGAAATTAATGAGTTTATTGAGATTTATATCATAATATTTTATCATTTAAATCATATTTATAAACAATCCTGATAAATAATGATATTGTAACATAATACTCTTACCACTTTAGTAACATTGAATTGTAAGCCCCATGAAAGAATAACATTAAATAAAACTTAAAATATCATGAGGATAAATAAATTCAAGATATTATATGTTAAATGGGATGTATATACACATATTATAATAATATAGATGTATAATATAACATATATCTCAAATAAGTAAAATTGAGACAAAAATCCCTTACTGATTGAATAATTTTTGAATCATAAACCCCGTGAAAGAATAAAATCAATAAAAACATTAATTATCATGAAATGAAATATATTCACGACATATATTTTAATAGGTAAGTATATAAACCACAAAAAATATACGAGTGATGAATATGAAATAATTCTCTCAAAAATAAAAGTGAGATAGAAATCCCCTTAGCGATTTGTAAACTTTTGAACCGTAAACCCCATGAAAGCGAGATCCTAAAATGGATATGTAAATCCCAATAATCATCAATAGAAGAATCGTAAAATAAATTCATGAGTAGTATACACACCACATAAAATAAATAGGTGGTGAATATAGTATGTGTCTTGATGAATTAAAAAGTGAGACATAAATCTCTTAAGTCTTGACTTCCATCGTACTCATTCAAACTTCCTCTTCTTTGGGTATCCTCCTTAGGTTTGCGCAAAAGTCCTTCATAGGATGGATTTATTCCCAAAATAAGGATTCTAGGAAGATATTAGGGAAGTTATTAAGTGATTTGGGTGGGGCTTGGCTAAACCAAATAGGTTTTAAGATGTGAAGAAGGGAGGATAGGGTGTAACCTTTTATAAGTGGGGGAGATGATAGGTTTGGTATTTTTGAAAAGAAATAAGTGATCCCACATTTTTCATATTTAAAAAGGGTCCAAATTAGGCTATTATCGAACCTTAGAGGTTTAATGGTCAGAATATGTCCAGAAAATAGTTTTTAGACAAGTGTATATGTTATTTTTACCCTTATATTTTTAGTTTAACCTCAGGTAAACTCAGTTTTTTACCTTAACAACTGTAATTAATTTTTATTGAATTCAATATTAAATTTGGTAAAAAATTAGGTTGAATTTATTAGATAATATAAATTATTTTGATTCCAAATATGGAATCCATTTTTCCAAATTTCATCCAAAAGTGTAAAAATTTAATTTAAAATTAATCTCATAGACGTGATGAGAAAGCAGTTTTTTAAGAGAAAATGTTCAAAAGTTTACAAAGTTTTTATATCAAAATTCATTATGAAATTGATTCTAATGAACTAAATTGGATTAGTGGACATATAATTGAACTAATTTAACTTTAAAATCAATTTAAAATTTAAAATAACTTTATAAATAAATTAAATAAAAATGTAGATTTCAATTAAAATTTAATAATTTTCACTATTCATAAAAAAATGAAACTTTTCAAAAAAAACCCAAAAAATTAACCCTAAGATAATTTTTACATGGTGATTTAAAAATTAAGTTTATTTTATAAAATTAATTTTCTAATTTTTTTAAAAATTAATTTTATTATAATTGGGGAAAAGGTGACAAAACTTCTTTTTAGAAAAATATAGTTTTAAGCGTAAAGTTGAATTTATTCTTATTTCATGTTTAGAAAACATATAATATTAATGTTAATTTTTTTATTGAATATATAATATACACATTTCATTAAAATAATTATCTAAAATATATTTGGTTAATTTATTAATATAAAACATACTTGTGCGTATGAAATAGTTTTTCAGAGAAAGATTTACTTTTATTTTCAAAAGGGTTTTATTTTCATTTCTAATTAATTGTTCATTAAAGAATTAATTTTATATACATGTTCAAGCCATATTTTCACAATTTTGTTAATATTATTCATAATGACCATTCCAATGGCTAGTTGACAACTATCATATTTTAAAAAATAATATTTTAATAATATGTCACATTTCATTTAAGTTTAGTATTGCATGTAAAGAAAGATAAGCTTGGTGTTTCATGTAACGCAAGAGAAAATTAGTGTTGTGTGTAACTAAAGATAAATGTAGTATTGAATTTAAAGAAAAATATTGAAAAGATTAAATTAATTTGAAAAAAATATTTCATAAAATCTTGAGGTGTTATAGTAGAGACCTAGGAGAGGTACATGCATCATATTGTTTTCACTTGTGGTTGAATTGGGCGATTCTAATAAAATGAAATGAATATGATCAAATGAGTTTTAAAATAAGATTACATGATTTTTGGATTAAGATATACTTTATTTTATAAATATAGTTGGTGGGTATCATTCACATGTGGTTTAGGCCAGTGAGGTGTAGCAGGATGGTTTAGTTTACTATAAGAGGGTTGAACCAACTAAGGAGAACGAGTCTTGGAGGAAGACACCATATGAGTTCTAGTGTCATATATTAGAGAAGTATGAAGGGAGTGTCTCTGATTAGGATACATAGCACTAGTTGGAGGATATGGTTATTACCTTTAGTTTGATCTGTTCTAGGAAGGACTATTAAATCCCAATGAATATTAATCAGTTGAGAGGAGTAGTGTGTTAGTAGTGGTTTATTCCCCTTGAGGAGTATGAGGAGTTGGAAGTTTTATTGTAATATTTCTAAAATAATTTTTGTGCAAAGTTTCTTTATTTGATGATGAAGGTGGTTAGGTGAAAATAGTTTATATCCTTTTAGTAGGGGATCATGAGTATGTGAGGGCTATGGATTCAGTTCAAGGACCTTCCCTGTTATTCCCCTAATATTTTTCTAGATGAGGAGGCCAAATTGAATTTTTTTGAGGAGGTTTTATGTCCTTATATTCAATATCTAGTTACCCTGTTTACATTTCCTACATATTTGAAGGTTCTCACTAAAGTATATGTGATTAAGAGTATGCATTCGCAATCTAGATCTTTTCAATATTGGAGTTATCAAAACTTTTGAAGGAGAAGAGATATAAATGGAGGCTCTTATATGTTGGGGAAATCATGTTTTTGACTGACAGAGAGTCAGTTTCAGCAGTCATTTTCATGATTTTCTAGAGTTGGTAGTTATAATGCCTCTACTTAGAACTCTGTTCAAGTTTTATTTTCTTATAGAGGTTGTGTCCATCGTTATTTCCAGTTCCCAACCTTTCTTGGTGGTTAAAACTACATAGGTGGTTAGCTTTCAATGAAACCTCATAAGTAGTTTCCATTGAGGCTTTTTTTACAGCAAGTTAAATAGTCTTTCAGTCAATATAGGAGAGAAAAATTAGGCAGAATTAACCCCGTTATTCCCCCTTACACATGGACATAGGTATGAGAATGGGCATGTAGGTGGTTGTTAGCATGACCAACAATACAGAGGAGCAAGGTGTGGTCAGTTGCATTACCAGTGCCTGATGGGATAGAGATCATTTGAGGTATGATCTTATTATCTTATACCTTGTTTTTTATTATATTTTATCTTGTAGATTCACATTATTTTATTTTACCTACCTTAGTTTCCACCTTGGGAATCAAGGTGGAGAGGATTATAGTACCCCTGATACTAACTATTATGGTTAGCGTTCAATCTAGTTTTTTAATGTGTGTTGGGATTTTGAGTTGATGATGGTGAAACATTAGTTATTAAGGGATTTATTCTTATTGCAGATATGACCATACAATTTAATTCTTGGATTGGATTAGTTATACTATGTGCATATGATCATCAATTTCTTATGGAGGATAGTTGTGTTCTTTGATGTGGAATTCCAGCGTATGGTGTCCATCAATGAGAAAAACTATTAGATGGATCGCAGGAATTTAGAGCCCTTTTATTCTTAGCTAGTATATTTAATGTTTCACTTGATATCTAGTAATGTGCATTTCATCTATAATTTTTTTGAAAAAAAACCGCCTTCAACTATGTATTCTACTTCAGCAGTGGATAGTATAACAAAATTATTCTTTTTACTAAACAAAGATACTAGATACTTACCCTAAAAGTGACATATTTTAGAGTTTCTATTTCTATCTAACTTACAACCACCAAAATCAGCATCGAAATAATTAACTAATTCAAAAGCATTTCCTTGAGAGTAAAGTAGTGAAAAATTAATTTAATTCTTGAGGGACATAAAAATTATTTTAACTACATTTAAATGAGATTCTATATGATTTTATTGAAAATGATCACACACACCAACACTATACACAATATCAAGCCTACTATCCTTAAGTATAGTAAACTCCCAATAATACCTCTATAAGTAGTTTGGTCAACTAGTTTTCTAGTTTAATCCAAATATAATTTATAGATTATATTTATATGAGTGTTACTACATTTTGTATCATCCATGAAAAATCACTTTAATATATATTATTTTTATTTTATTTGATTTAAAATAAATACTTCCTTATTTTGGGAAATTTGAAAACCAAGGAAGAAATTTAACTCACCTATAAACTCATTTAAAATTCATTGTGCATCATTTTAGAAAATTCAATACACAAGGAGTTTTGTATGATTCGATAATAATATCATAAATATAGATTTTAACTACTAAAAAATAATTTTAAAACCTTATTATAAATAGGGAAGGATAAATTATTCCTTTTAAAGAATCTTTAGAAGTCAAGAAAGATTTCCACCTGTCACACTAAGCTCTAGGAGCTTGTTTTAACCTGTAAAAATATTTATAAAATTTGAAACATGATTTAGACATTGAGGATTTGAAAAACTATGGGATTTCTATACAAATACATCCACAATAATATAACTATTAAGGAATTGGATCTTGAAATCCATTTGATGTAGTTTAAAATTTAAATAGGCAACATAAGTAAGTAATATTCTAATGGATTCATGTCTAGATATAGAAGAAAGGGTTTATTTATAATAAATTACTTCCACCTTATTATAACCTTAATCAACAAATATAGATTTATTTCTACCTATATTTCTAGATTCATCAACCATATTTATTAACACCCATTTAGTGATAATAGTTAGGCAATATTTAGGTTATTAAAATTGTTCCTAGACTTTGTTCCTTTCAAACTTATTCAACTCTTCTTGTATAGGCATGATGAAAAATTCAACATTTATAACTTCAATAATGTTTTTAGTTTCAATATGAGATGAGAAATATTGATGTTCAACATGGTTTTTGAGGGAATATCTAGTCTAAGTAACTTTATCAAGATCTCCAACAACATCATTTAAATGATGGTCTATATTCATTCTAATAGTTTTAGATTCATAATTAATTGGTTCTTCCAAGCCTTTTTAGGTTCAGGTTAGTTAAATTGGTTCACACTAGGTGATTTTCAGGTAGATAAATAGAGTGGTCACTATTTTTTGATGTATTACTGATATTAAAATTATGCAGATCATCCTATAGATTTTATATTGAAATTTTAGGCTCATGTGGATTTTTTTCATTAAAGGAAACTTGTACAGATTCTTCCACAACTTTGGTTCTTTTATTGAAGACCTTATATGATTTACTATAGGTTTAAAAACCTAGGAAAATACCTTCATCACTCTTTGGATATTTTTTTTCTATATTATATTTTGTATTAAAAATATAATTTACATTCAAATACTTTAAATTAATTAACCTTAGGTTTTATATCATTCTATAATTCATAGGGGGGATTTTTTAAATGAGGTATGATAAGAACCCTATTGATGATATAACAATATATATTGATAGTTTTAGCCCAAAAGTAAAAAAGTTAAGTCAAACTCATTAAAATAGTATTATAAATATATTGAAGAGCTATATTACGTCTTTAAAAACTCCATTATGTTGTGGAGTTCTAGGAGTAGAGAAGTTATGATTAAAACCATGTTATTCTACATAAGGCTTCTAAGTATTGATTTTAAAACTCATGACCATGATCACTTCCTTATGGATTTTATATAGAATACACCAAGGTTCATAACACATTTATAATATTTTAAAAAACATCTACAAGAATCACTTTTGTATACCAGGAAATAAACCCATGTGAATCTTTAATAATCATCAACAATCACATAATCATAATGATTTCTTGCTAAAAAAGAAACTCTAGTTTGTCCAAATAAATCTATGTCAACCAAATATATGGTTCGATAGGTATAAACTTCTTTCTTTGGTTTGAAATAAATATTATGCTTTTTCCCTTTTTGATAAGGATTACACACTTTTTATTTATGTAATTATAGTTTAGGAAGATCCTTGAATAAACCTTTCTTAGTAAACTTTTTAAGTGAGTGTATATTGTATTGTCCTAGTTTCTTATGACATAAACAAGATTATCTATGAAAGTTACATAAGTAAGAAAAAAATTTAGAAAGAAAAGAATCTAGATTAAGAAAATACACATTATCATTCCTGAAAGTAGTAAATACTAAATTATTCCTATAATCATAAATCTTATAGGAATTATTCTCAAACTTAACATGAAAACCATCATCACATAGCTGAAATTTTTTAAGCAGAATATATTTTAAAACATCAACAAAAAAAACTTTGGAAATAAGAATAGTTTCAGAATTACTGACTTGACCAAGGCCAATAATTTTTTATTTATAATTATCACTAAAAGTGACATTCCCACCATCAAATTTATTTAAGTTCTTGAATATTGAGAAGTGTCTAGTCATATGTTTGGAAAATAAATTATCCAAATACTACAATCCTTTAATAGAGATCTTAAAATAGATCTCCTATAATTAATTAAATAATAAATGATTTTAGTAACCAAATATTCTTATGTATAGATAAGTTATCAAATAAATATTTTTGAATTCATATTTAATTTAATGGCTTATTAACAGTTTTATTAAGAGATTTAAAATAATTAGAGAAATAATAATTTTTGGGTATAGAGTGAATTGCCTCGTATTTATAAATTTTTTCCATGTTATACATGAAGAGTTTGTTTATAGTATTAGAACATGGAACAAAATAATTTTTGTGTAATTTTTTTTTCTATCCTAGTTGATAACCAAAACCAATCTTAATATTAGGTATAGATTGACAACCCAAATTTATATCGAGATTTTTAATTATTATAATGAAAACTTAAATATCCTTTTTGATCCATCCATTAACCAATTTTAAATAATTATTTTTCTTTAATAACACAAAATTATTTTCTTTATAAATTTAAAGACCATATTTTAAAGTTAAAGAAAAAATATATTATTTATTCAAATTTTTATATTTATCTTTCATAACATTCATAATATCCTCAATAATGGAGAAATATTAAAATAATTCTTCATTATATATAATAGAACCGTCATGATACTCAATTTCAGAGAAGATATAGATAATAGTTGTTACCTTAGATATAGAATCTATAAAACATACATTTTATCTTTCACAAGCATTATCCCTGCTTGAGTATGAGTCATCAATGCTGTCTTTTCAAGAACTCTAGGTGGACTTTATTTTTCTTCATGAATTTATTTCTTTTACCATTATAATTATTCTTGTATTTGGGCTTCATATAGTCTACTTTAATATTATAATCTGTTTTACTCATGTAGTAGGTTACTTCACCAAATTGGTAATCCTTTTTCTAGTTTCCTTTACTATCACACTTTCCCTTATAATTATATTTCATGAACAATTTTTTCTTACTGTAAAATTTCTTAAGCCTTCTACCCACATGATCCATTTCTTCATCACTATTCGAGTCAACTTCACTTCCACTAGTGTTGTCAACTTTGATATATTACTTTGATTTTAACTGATAAGATTTAAAGGCAATTGATTTTTTTTAGTTCAACATCCTCATTATTGTTAACTTTTAATTCTTCCTCAAACATCATAAATTTATAATTAGTTCCTTGAATATAATTTTTTTGATGTCACACGACTCTCTAATGGATACTACAATTTCTCTCTAATGATCATGTAGACATATCAAGATCCTTAGTGTGATGACCCAAAATTTCATAAAAATAATTTCCCTTCTTATATAAACATGTCAAATTTAGTAATATAGTATTATAAAAAGCACATGGAACACATGGTAGAACCAACAATATTTTATTAATTTTAACATTACATTTATAGAATAAAAATTTACATAATAATTAAATGTATTACAATAGGATATAAAGAAAAAAATAAGATAACTATAATATGAATATTTGGATATGCTCCCCTGAAATAGTCACACTCATTAAAAACACCATAGAAATGAACCCAAACTTTAGTAGTACAACATTCATTTTGAAAATGAAAATATATATAACCTTGAGAGAAAATATAAGTGAATGAAGAATGAATGAAATATGATGTATTTATAGAAAGTAGGGTACCCATATGACCATTACAAAATTGATAGTTAAAATAGTAATCTAAAAGTTAAAATAGAAAAAAGACCATTAATAATAGTAACTTGAATGTTAGAATATAATCCTTAACTATAGAAGTGTAAAATAATATTTACATATCTTTTAAAATGAAAATATGAAATATTTATTTCATGATACCTATAAATAAATGTTTTAAAAATGATAAAATAAGTGTTTGTATTTTTATAAAACATATATGTTTTATTTACATTTTTATAACAAATATAAAGATTTAAAATAAAATTTATTTACATAAAATGGTTTTATAAAATAATATTAAGTTTCATTATAATGATAATATTATTTTTATTAGAACATGAGTAATTTTTTAAAAGGGTTAGAAAATTGTTCATAATATTAAAATTGGTATTTTTCAAATAGATAAGTATTTTATTTAAAAATTAATTTTTTCATATTTAGAAAGTTATTTTCATAAAATTAATTTCATTTTTTGTAATCCAAACATCAAAATATGGTTAGGTTGAATTTTTTGTGAATAGTGAAATACAAAAAAATATGATATTTAAAATTATAATTTAAATACATGATTAATTTTATAATGGACGATATAAGAAACCATTAGTTCAAACTCATATACACTATTTACTCAATATATTCACAATATTCATCACTATTTCTATTCTTGAGTAAAAAAAAACTAATGAATATAATATTCAAAAAACACACCCATCCCCCTTATAAATAACACCCCTCGCAACCCCTTATCCTCACACATTCTAACTTATTTACCTTACCAAATATCTATCATATTCTCTCCCTAGTTTCCTATAAGAATTTTCCTCACCAAAACCATTCCATGGAGCCTTAATTGGTATCCTAAGAGGAGACAACCAAAGGAAGAGGTAAGTTCTCAACTAAAACTCTTTAATTTTTATTATTCTTATACCACCCCATATGTTTTCCATCCACCAATACATAGTAACATAATTATCCTAAATATACTGATATGTTTTTATTATGATGTAATATTTATCTTATATCCTCCCTCCAACTAATTTTAAAAAAAAGTTGTTCACAGCCTCCGTGAACAATGTATTTTGTTTTTTATCCACCACCTTTAAGGATGGTTATAGAAATAGTATGGTTAAATATGATTATAATAAGTATATTATAACTTATTTCATGTTCTAAAATGTATTATTAAGATTTAAATAAAATTAAATAAATCTAGTTCATAATGGCTGGTAAAACTGCCTAAATGGACTAACCGTATAACGATGACATTTATACTAAATAAATCATAACTTTGTCAGAAAACATATGTGAAGTTGGTAAAATTTAATTTTTTTGTAATTAAGTGAATATTATTTAATTTTAATTTAGTATTTTTAGTCCCATTTGACAAGAACTTCGATAATTATCCACAAGTGATCCAACCTCGGAACCATGGAATGAATACCCTCGAAACAATGAAATTATACTTTATATCTCATTTAAATGGTTGTAAATGAAAATAATATAATTATAGTAAATAAAATATAGATGTAATATGTTTTTAATTAAGTAATTAATAAATATAATTTTATTATTTAGGATGTTAAGTGAAAGTGTAGACTGATTCTGGATTTAAGGTAAGGGATCTCTCTAAACCACCCCATTTTATTTGGGTTATACTTTCTCTTTATTTATCTCATTGTTTATCTAAATTATTCTTATATATTACTTATATATTCTGTATATATTTCCCAAACATATATACCTATTTTAATGAACCTTTCCTTGATGGGGATATAAATTTTTTAAAGGTACCCTTCTGAATTTGTTTCATTAGGCAGATCTATTTAAAGGGATCTTCTTTATTTTCTTTCCTCATTTTAATTACCACTCAATGAAATGTTTTTAACTATAAATGTATTATAAAAAAACTCATTTTATTAGTTAAAACCATTTTAGGTAATTTTTGGTTTTATGGAAACTATTATTCCCTTACCCTCTTTAATGATGGTTTACCCTTTTTCCTGAAACCCCACTTAAATGGAATATTTTTTGAAATCATTTATCCACCCCATTTTTGGTCTTTAATTAATTTGGACTCATTTTATTGTCTTATGATTCTTTATTCATATTATAATTTATAGGAATTATTTTTTACATTCTTTCATGGAATTCATTATGAAATTCCATTTAGCAATGATATATGATATGATTATGTAACCCATTTCCTTTCCATGGGGTTTTTTTTGATGCTTATGACTTATGTATAATTTCCTTAAGCAGAACACATATGCATGTACATGTTATAATGGGTTCATTGAGATAGTTCTCTAATTTATTTGGTAATATTTATGTCTCATTAGATGATATGTATGAGATTGTGGATTAAAATGAACCCATTGTTTTGTAGTTCCTTGAAACTTGTGTTCTATATTTAAGAATCACTGTTTCTAGGTAGTTTCCATTGGATTTATTCATGGAACCGGAAACTTACAATAGTTATTTATCCAAAAGAGGACCTTCTTTCCAAAGGCAGGTGTTAGTTAAGTTTTGAAATTTACTAAACTTAAGAACATGCATTGGTCAAGAGGATGGGAGGTCAGACTCATCACACCCTTTTTGAGGGGAATTATTTTCTACTCTGGGACTCTCTTTGTAAAATTAAAATATTTTCATGAATCCTTATTAATTAACTAAGTATATCATAAGTATACCTTATAATTTGTAATCACTTATTAACATGTGTAAAATTTTAGAATCATCAGTATGAATTCAAGGTTCTTCATCAATAGAAACATCTTTTTGTATTCGAGGTTTTCCATAGATGGTATCCTCTAATATACCGATTAGAGATTCTTTTAATCATCATTATGATGATACCGATTTTTTAAGACACTCAATGGGGCACTTTGGAATTTATTGTCATCCAGGGAGATGAAAGTTTGTTTTAATCTTGGTATCGTGCTCATAAAATGAGCTACCTACGTATCCTTTTGAAAGTAATCAAAACCCTCGTAGTTCGGTGCCACTTAGTAAGAGACATCATACCTTTTAAGGTCATGTGATAAGGACCTCTAAGTGGAAGGTGCGTAGTTGAAACTTAGTGTGGGACTTATGTTGAAGCAGCCTGAGGATCTTGGAAAGGATATGAGTTTCCAAGTAGGGTCAGACCCTATTGGGAATATGGCCCAAGGAGAACATGGTTGATTTGAAGTGTTGGGTTTGAACCTAAAGGAGGCTTCCTATGTATCCCATATGGATGAGAATCAAAGCCCACATAGTTCGACGGAGTTTGGTCTTACTTCCTAAATAGGATTCCTTAATGATTTGAGGATTGAATTTAGGGCTTATTTCCTAAGGAGGATGCCCAAATTGGGGGAATTAGGGTTGGATTCCTGAGGAGGATATCCAATGAACTCGGTCTCTGAAATAGCTTCCTACATATCCTGATTTGAACAGGAATCAGAGTTATCGGAGTTCGTTGGCTTAGTGTTTTTGCACATGTTGTAACCATCACGTATCTCTAAGCCCACGTGAGTCATGCTCGGTGTGAGAAATAAGAGGATGTGAAAGATTCAACAATGAAATTTCACACTTTAAAATTTTTTCTCCATGATGATGGAAGAGGGCGCATCGACCGTGGAAGAGGTTGAGACGACAGACCTCCCCTCTGTTCTATTTACATTGGACAAGGGTCTAATGTAAAGAATAAGGGGTGAAGGTGAGGGGCTTATACCGGGAGGGATGCTTTGAAATTGGTCCTGGTAGAGGAGGGAGACTTATTCTATGCTTCCGTGGAAAATAAATAGGTAAACCATACCTTCTCTACCAGAAACCTGAGATCCCGAGTCATCTTTTTTAGAAAATATAGGCGAGGGATTTGACCCTCCTCTAAACTGGGAACTTCCCAAAACTGTTTCTGGGAGAAAATTCCATGTGAATGTGGATATAAAAACCCCAAAAAATCCCATTAACCCTAAACCCATTGTGAAACAAATGTGGGAAACCTATGACTATGGATATACAAACCCAAATAGGAGACACGCTGATGTGACTTTCCCAAAGGTTTGATAAGTCAAGAGGTTTTGGTGGAGGCTTCAACTTAGTCCCTTTCAGACAAGGGAACCAAGAAAGAAGATACCTTTCCATGAATGGATTTTCAAAAAGAGTACTTTAGTTGGTCACATAGGTCCTTCATGAAATTATGTCGTATAGGTACCCCACATAGATGTACCACATAGGTAAACAACGTAGGTGCAGCATGCAGGTATGACGCGCAGGTATACCGCGCAGGTGCTACGCGCAGGTGTGGATGGTGACTAAAGAATGTGAAAAACATCAAAACATGCCTATATCATTTAATTATCTCTTCTATTGTGGTTTAGAGAGCTACCTGAGACAATTTGAGGGATCTTGGTGAAAGAGCTACCCAATGGGATCTTCAGAGAGTCTTTCACTATTTTTTTCAGTCCTGAAATGGGGAGCCCAAGGGCTCTATTTATAGGCACAGATGGGCCTGGTCGAAGAGATGTTGCCTTTGCAGGTACTTCGTAGAGCTCCGCCATGCAGGTGCTCTGCGTAGGTACATAAAGCATCTTCTGGTGTTGAGGTCAGCCATGTAGGGCGGCTGCATAGCTCGACCGCGTAGCTCAGCCGTGTAGCTCGGTGAAGTTACATCGTCGCAAAGCGCTTTGGGAGTATTATTAATTTTCCTATGTACTCCTTGAATCTTGATTTGGGATTTGAAATATCCAAAGGTTGTCTAACTTTTTGGTTACTTTCTCAAGTAGTGTCAACAAAATCCCCCCATCAGTATTGGATTAAAAATATGCAAAGAGCATCAAGTCTTGAGGTGAAAGTCTGGGAAAAAGATAAGGATAGATTATTGAATAGCCCGGTTTTGTCTCACAAGTACTTTGCGCAGGTATTTCATGCAGGTACGACATGCAGTCATGATGTGTAGGTCTTTTGTAGCCTATAAATAGGTCTCAACCTTTTGTGATTTTTTTCTTCACTTGTGCTTTCTCCAAAATTTAGAGCTCTCATTACGTAGCTCATTCGCCCAGCTGCATCGGATTATGCTCTCGCGTAATTATCTTAAGATTTCTTCAAGGTAAAATTATTTACACGATGAAGCTATGAAAAAAGGACTTCAACGATGGATTTGCGCTAGGATCCTTGTCGAAGGGACTATGCGACTAACCTCGTCGAAGGAACTTGTTAAAGGACCTTGTTGAAGGACCTACGCGAACAGTGTCCTTTGCCAAAATTTTCAATTTCTTCTTTAAAATATGACCTGGAAGTTTGGTATTTCTTTTTGTAGGAAATAATGACTCATTTGATGACCCATACCGAAGAAGCTAAGGCTCTCCAAAATGAAATAATGAAGATCATTGGGCCAGAATATTATGACATTGTTGAGAGTACTCTTCCTAGGACATGGAAGGGTCTAATTCCATACCAGTGTGAATATCCACAAAGTTCTTACTTACCCCTGTACAGGCATGGGATTTTGTAAGATTCCCATGTTCCATCTATTAAGAAGTACTTTACAAATAATTGGTTTCTTCAGTATTCCAACTGAAACTGCATGAATATTAGTGCAAGGGGGGTTTCAATACAAGAAGGCACAGTCCCTATTAGTTGCATCCTTAATCACAATGGCTACACTCTCGATACGAAAGATCATGTTATAGAGACAATACCACATTGTTATGATTCCACTTTTCGGGCTTCTCAAACAGATCAATCTAATGGTTGGAAAGGAGATTGGGACCTTCGTTCTGGAGCGGGTGTAAAACCCGAGTGGATGTGGGCATTCTGGGTACGTCGGACTTGTGCGGAATTCATAAAAGAGTTATCATACATTCATATTTACGAAGCTGTCTGGATGGGGAAAAATTATATTTACAAAAATGAATTCATTCCTGAATTACTGAGCCGATGGATTCCACAAATGAATTCCTTTCATTTGACGCATGGTGAAGTTGGTATTAGTATTTGGGAAATTTACCAAATAGCTGGAATTCCCATTCTTGGGGAAATGTATGATGAATTTATCCTACCTACTACAACATGGGGTGATGTTACTAGAACACCACCGCTGTCCCATGAATTAATTAAGATAGTGAAGAATTTACCCAAGGATAAGAAAGATATCCATGCTAGAGTGTGGATGGAAGCCTTCTTAGAACCAATAATAGAGAAAGGTCCAACCTATGAACACCCTACTATTTGTACTTCTGCAGATAAATGAGGTAGTTCAGGAACATATTGGACAACACTAGAAAGAGGCGATTACAAGCACTGGGGATATAAAGTCAAACCCGATATAGATGCAAAGGTATGCTTAGCTGCCTTCCTTGCTATGTGGATAAGTGTTTATTTGCTTCCAATCTATGAATCTAGAGGTGGTGTAAGATCAAGGAATTTTGCATGGCAGCTAAATTGGTAGAGGGGAAGTATATTGGGCTAGAAACCCCTGTATTAGAATGAATTTACCATATCCTACTGCATTTATACAATGGGAAGGCTCCATTTAGGATTTCAGGGCCATTCCAAGTGTTGTGGGGCTGGATTTCAGCACAATTTTCTTCATACTCTGTTCTGAATTCATTTAGAGTTCCCAATGGTCGATTCACTCCATTTTTACAGAAAGTTTCTAGTATTCAAACCCTAGGCTTATGACCTAATGTGGTGCTGAATGCATTGAATGTATCAGGGGAATTCAGTTTCTTTTCTTTTGGTGACCCACAAACTGGAACATTTATTGATGATGGTAAAGAAAAGAATTATGAGATGAGATCTTATATGATGGAATTCTAGGATGGCGTATTATCAACTAGGATTTATGGAGAAATTATCTACGAGGATTATGTCTCCTATAGGTTTGATTTTCATTTTAGATGTCTTCAACAATTAATCAATTTTCCACCCACATATGTCAGACATGAGAAGCACCCAATGGTAGCACGATAATTATGGATTCTAATAGCTTTAGAGGTATCCAAATTTTCAATTACATTACCCACACCAGATGCATTGATCGTATTAGAAGCTGGGTATTCCAAAGATTGAGTTTCTTCATATCCCCAAGGGGCTCTGACAAAATGAATATATCAAGTGGCATCTACATTGACTATTGCAAATGGAAATCATGGCATGAAATCCAAGGCTAGAGATGATACATAATTTTCAGAGATTTTAGATCCCTCAAAAAGTCTTTGTAGGAAGTACACTAGGAAAACCAAGGCTAGAGAAGCAATACCTCCAACACCATGGTGATCCAGTCACCGCCATTAAACAACAGTCCCTAATCCATCTGTTGAACTTTCTGAAGAAAGGAGGTCTGAAGAAATTTCCCAATTAGAAGGTGAAGCTTTCCTTATACAGTCAACCATGCCAAGACTGAATTATGTGCGACCTTCATCCATTCATCATTGGGAAAGTATAACCCGTGATCTTAGGGATGCATGGTCATTCCTCCAGCATGGCATTCAAATACCAGATATTGGTGACATCAAGGCACCTTCTGATTTCAATCTGGACAATAACTTGGCTGAAGTACAGAAGTATATTGCAGAGATGTAGGTTTTTATATATGCAACCGATGAACAAATCCCATCCTCTAAACGAGTATCTAATATACTAGACTTAGGAGTCCGTGAAGGGATATGCGTCTTCCCTTTCACAATTGATAAGATGTGTTTGGTGAATTTAGCAGCTGAAATGGGAATATATGTCCATTATGTATCTAGAGTAGGTGTATGTGCCTTCTCACATCATCATTTTCCTTTGAATGGATATTGAAAGTACTCATGCATGGGGGAAGAGAGTTGGGTATGCCCCAAATTTGTCATCATAGCTTTCTGACTGACTTCTCCGAGTGATAAAAAATGAGACTGTTGGCAGACTTGATGAACATTGGTAGGTGTATGTGCCCGCTGGATGTTTTCCATTAAGTATAGTTGAAGAGATTCCTTCAATACTGGCAGATGAGACTGCTGAAAAAATTGGTGTTTGTAAACAGGTGTATGTTCCTGTTTACCAGTTGCCACTATATTAGATTGGTGGGCATCTTTAAATGTAGTCAGACGAGCCTGCTGACTGGGTGATAACTTGTGAGCAGGTGTATGTGCCTATTCATGATACTCCACTGGGTTTATCTGGTGGGATTGGTGGGTTGCTGTCAGACGAGCCTGCTGAGGAGAAAAATTAGAATGGATGGGTGTATGTTCCCACTCATTGTTTCTCATCAACTTTGGTCGATGGATTTCTTCGGAAGAGGTAGAGGTGATAACCTGCTTCCTATTGACCGGACGTTGTCCCTGGCAGTTTGCCTTGCATGCCTGGGTCTGAGAGACCTGGGCCAAACATCCAGAGGCAACACCCCCATCATGTTGGGGATACACTACCGCATGATTCTGGTGGCGATTGCTGGTGAGAGTCCTTAGGAAGGACTCCTGCATTCTTGAATTGAGGCCTTGAGTGGCCTCTTGATCCACCTCCATGTAGTATGGGAGAGATTGATTGTTTCATTTTGGGGATAAAGACCCAAAATGGATGGAGATGGTGGTTGTCACAATTTTCTTCTTGATCATTGGTCTTTGTTGGCCAGATGATCGAGGATTATTGTTGACCTAGAGGGACTGTCGAGCAGCCTCTAAAGTTGAGATTGTATCGTGCTAGCGATATTCCTTCACCAGTACATTAGAGATCCAGCGTTGAAGATGATGTGTTGGTGATAACGTCCTTCCCGTGGATGGAGATCCATGTTGAGTAGCAGTCGTGAAGTTCACATATGTTGTCTTGGAGAAAGTCATTCTTTGGTTTGAAGAGAGTTCTGTGAAAAAATGAGAACAATGAAAAACTTTATTAAAGTAACATCTTTTCAGATAGATACATGCATGATTAATTCCTTTTTTTGGCCTTCCTTTATCAATTTATAGGGGCCTAACATGTGGGTAACATTATTAACTTGGTTAAGGATTCACGTCAGGTTCACCATTTTTGTTTCGTAGTTACTTGAAACTTGTGTTCTAGATTTAAGAATCACTATTTCCAGGTGGTTTCCATTGGATTTATACATAGAATTAGAAACTTCCAATAGTTATTTATCCAAAAGAGGACATACTTTCCAAAGGAAAGCGTTCGTTAAGTTTTTAACTTTATGAAAATTAAAAACGTGCATTGGTCGAGAGGATGGGAGGTCGGACTCATCAAACCCTTTTCGGGGGGAATTACTGTCTACTCTGGGACTCTCTTTGTAAAATTAAAATATTTTCATGAATCCTTATTAATTCACCAAGTATATCATAAGTATCCCTTGGAATTTTCAATCACTTATTAACATGTGTAAAATTTTAGAATCATCAGTATGCATTCAAGGTTATTCATCAATGGAAACATCTGTATGTATTCGAGGATTTACATCAATGGTATCCTCTAATATACCAATTATATATTCTTTTAATCATCATTATGATGATACTGGTTTTTTAAGCCACTCAATGGGTCACTTTGGAATTTATTGTCATCCAGGGAGACAAAAGTTTGTTTTAATCTTGGGATCGTGCTCATAAAATGATCTAACTATGTATCCTTGTGAAAGGAATCAAAACCCTCATAGTTCAGTGCCACTTAGTAGGAGACGTCATACCTTTTAAGGTCATGTGATAAGGACCTCTAAGAGGAAGGTGCTTAGTTGAAGCTTAGTGTGGGACTTATATTGAAGCATCCCGAGGAACTTGGAAAGTATATGAGTTTCCAAGTAGGGTCAGACCCTATTGGGAATATGGACCAAGGAGAACAGGGTTGATTTTAATTGTTGGGTTTGAACCTCAAGGAGGCTTCCTACGTATCCCATATGGATGGGAATCAAATCCCACATAGTTCGATGGATTTTGGTTTTACTTCCTAAAAATGATGAATTAATGATTTGAGGATTGAATTTGAGGATTATTTCCTAAGGAGGATGCCCAAATTGGGGGAATTAGGGTTGGATCCTTGAGGAGGATATAAATTGATCTCGGGCTATTACAGAGATTCCTACATATCCAGATTTGAACATGAATCAGAGTTCTCATAGTTCCTTGGCTTAGTGTTTGTGTACATGTTGTAACCATCACATATCTCTAAGCCCACGCGAGTCATGCTTGGTGTGAGAAACAAGAGGATGTGAAAGATTTAATAATGACATTTCACACTTTCAAAATTTTCCTCCATACTGATGGAAGAGGGAGCGTCTGTAGGAACCCGGGTTTTTAGAACGGGTCAAAATCCCGAACCTATTTGAATTTTTGATTGGTTTTTGAGGAAACTGGAGAAAATGAAGAGTTTCTGGAAATTTCCAGACTACACGCCGTGTACTTTGAGTACACGCCATGTATGTGTAGGCGAGTGGTCGACTGTGTACTCACCGAGTACATGTCGTGCGAGTGACCGTGTAGAGTTTTCTTACTACACGGCATGTAGTTTTTGTTAGGGCCAATAGGGGCCTATATACCCTGAGAGGGGGGGGGGTGAATCAGGGTATGGATATTCTTTTTCAAAATACTTTCTGCCCCACTGGATCTTGACCTCTTTATTACAAGGGTCACTTTGTTTTCACTTGTGTGTATATTATGATCAGTTAGTTTCTTCTTTATCAGATGATGCTTCAAATGCAGTGTAGGGATGCGACCAGGCAGACACAGTGATTTTACTTGGTTCACCACTAAGGGCTACGTCCAAGGAGCATACGCCGACAAGTTGCCAGTTCGTACCAAATTCCACTAACTTCACTAGCTGTGGATTACAATGTTTGGGCTAGATCACTTATATGCCCAGGCTCACTGCCTATAAAATGTTTAGGGTCAGCTCACTGCTTTCCCAAGGGTCACTCCCTGTCTCTCTCTCTCTGGCTCACTGCCGGTGGAGAGGATCACCTTCTTCCTCTTCCTAATCTCACTACTCCAGAAGGGAATCCACTCACAGTTTATAGACCTGTAGGTCTCTTCATTTCCATTAAGGAATGCATTTTTCTCTGTATGTAGATGCTCTATTGAAGTTCAACTTTCACCCGTAGATGAATACCCCTTTTCCACAATCCACTAGGCAAACTACCTTTGGAAAGACCTTCGCAAAGCACCCTACAATGCGAGGCTCCCAATTTCACGAAGCTCAAACAAGCCTTCGCGAAGCTCCTGCCTTTTCGCGAAGCTCACTCGCGAAGCTCCCTCACGAAGCACGCTCGCGATGCTCAAGCCATCGCAAAGCAACGACCCTCGCGAAGCTAAGTAAGCCAACGCGGAGCTCGCAGGTTTCGCGGAGCTACAATAGCCGCCGCGAAGCACCTCTTTTGCGAAGCACACTGGCTCCGCGAACCACCTTCGCAAATCGAGAGAAAAGTATTTTCTCTGAAAATTATCTCTGCTTCGCTCGAAGGGGTCGGCCTCTATTTATAGGCGATTCCACCGAACCTCGTCCCTTCCACGCGAAGTCAATGCCATGTCATCTCAAATCGTGAAGCTCCAAAGTTTCTGCCGAAATTCTGTCCAAATCGCGAAGCTCCACGGCAATTATCCGTTCGCGGAGCTTGACGTAGTCGCGAAGAATCACCGTCAACTTACCTTCGCGGCTCGCGCCTTCGCCGCGAAGCTCCCTCGCGAAGCCCAACATTCCTCCGTGCCTTCGCCGTGAA
Organism: Viscum album; assembly: GCA_963277665.1. Classification (NCBI taxonomy): domain Eukaryota; kingdom Viridiplantae; phylum Streptophyta; class Magnoliopsida; order Santalales; family Viscaceae; genus Viscum; species Viscum album. The sequence goes on from OY728125.1 coordinate 2,154,468, forward strand.
GCTCTCTCGCAAATCCCTTCTCTGCCGCGATGCGCTTCAGCCTCTACCGTTCGCGAAGCTTGACGTAATCGCGAAGCATCACCGCCTCCATTCTTCTGGTCTTCGCGATTTCCCAACCATGCATCCTATCTTCGCAAAATTCATGCCTTTTCCATATGAAATTATGCTCTTCATGGAAATCCTCTTTTCTCAATGCTCACCAAACTCCAAATTTTGGACCCCAAAAATTTGGCAAACACTGGAAAACGACACCACCTTGTACTGCTCTTTTGTACCGCCTCCAGATCGTCCTTTCCTTTGTCATCATTCTTTGTCAACATTGATTGTCAACAACTTCTCAGGAACTCGACAAATATCCATGAAAACCTGCTTTGTCAATAAACACAATCAACCCAAAAATACTGCAATGTTACCTTGAGGGATTTTTTCCCAACAATCTCCCCCTTTGGGTTTGTTGACAACTCTTCACAATTCTGCTCAGGATGATTTTCTGCACTTTGATACCTCACTGAGTCTTCTTCCAGCCGCTACCACCATTCGCCCCTTGCGATTCTGATAGAATTCAAGGATTCACTTAACACGTACTCTAAGCCCACATGAGCAATTCTCGACGTGAGAAACAAGAGTAGTATGAAAAGTTCATCAATGAATCACTTCATGTCAGACCCCAATTGTCGATTCCACCCTGATACCAATTCTTAAATTGATACCAATTTTTGAACCACACTGATACCAATTGGTGAATAGCTGGACACCGTCTCACACCATTCCAACACCACTGTTATGCTTTTATCACGATCCTCAGCTATCGTGATTTCTATGCTTTGATCGATCACTTCTAGCATCATCAGATTTAATACTCTCCCCCTTTCTCATTGCTCCCCCTATCCGGCTGCTCCACTGGTCAGCTTCTCCCCGTATCTGTCAAGATTTCTCAAATAGCCACACTGTCTCCCAATCACTATTTTCTCCCCCTTTAACAAACACTATTTTCTCCCCCTTTGTCAACGAACCCAAAGGTCACTCCTTTGTAGTCTGTAACATAGTAGAGAACACAAATCAGCACATTAGGGAAAAAGAAATCATACCTCGGGGAGAGGGGGGGTGGTCCCACATACACACTATTTCAAGTGTGGGGAATCGATTGAACTCCTAGAGCCAGTCGATGCCTCTCAAAAGCTTCCTTAGGTAAGGAATTTGTCAGAATGTCTGCAACCTGTAGCTTTGTAGGAACGTACTCCAACTTCACGATTCCCTGCTCAACCTTCTCCTTGATAAAATGATACTTAATCTCAATGTGCTTTGTCTTTGAATGATGGACGAGATTTTTTCTAGGATTTATAGCACTTTAGTTGTCGCACTGGATTCCGATCGGAGACTTCACTCCAACTCCCATATCTTCAAGCTGCTGCTTCATCCACAATAACTGTGTGCATGCTTGAGTGGTCGCAATATACTCAGCTTCTACGGTGCTCAATGAAATGCAATCTTTCTTCTTTCTAAGCCAAGAAATACACAAGCCACCAAGATAGAAATGAATGTTCCATTCCTTCCTTGTGTCACCTGTAGACCAAGGAAAAACGTTAGCTCTCCAATCATTGACATTTTAAACTCATTTTTCATGAATTCGGAAAACTGTCTGCACTGAGCTTCATCTGATTTGCCAAATATTATTTCATAGACATAAACCAACACCACCATCCTTTGATTACTGTCATTACTGAAATAGAGATTGTAATCAACTCCTCCACGCTGAAAACCAAGCTTCTTCAAGTAATGATCAAGCCTTGAGTACCATGCCCTTAGTGCTTGTTTCAGCCCATACAACGCCTTCTTCGGCCTGCAAACTTTGTTCTCATCCTCATGAATGAGAAAACCATCTGGCTGCTCAATGTACATATCATCTTCCAGAAACCCATTTAGAAATGTAGTCTTGACATCCATCTGGAACAATTTGAACTTTCTTTGCACTACAATGGCTAGGAATAATCTGATTGTCTCCATCCTTGCAACCAGTGCAAATGTTTCTTCAACATCAATTCCCTCTATCTGAGAGTATCCTTTGCACACCAGTTGTGCTTTGTTTAGAATCACCGTGTCATCTTCGTTCATCTTGTTATGAAAGATCCATTTAGTCCCGATGACATTCTTATCTACTAGCCTCGAAACCATCTCCCACTTCTGATTCTTCTCAATCTGATCTATCTCTTCGTTCATGGATGAAACCAGTTTTCATCATCAGCTGCATCAGCAATGCATTTCAGCTCAACCTAAGATAGAAAAGATGCATGATGTAGTGATTTCATTTCTCTTGTCTGAACTGGAGCTGCCTGATCACCAATGATATTCTGTCTATCAGTTTCAGCTCAACTCTTTGGCCTCCTTGTAGACACATACTTTACACTCTCTTGTTCATCATCAGTGTCTTCTTTTGAATCAGCATCAGCCACTTCTTCTCCCTCTGTGTTTTTTTCTTTCTCAACACTTTTGCCAGGAAACTGTTCACTGACTCATTTTTCAGTGGCTTCATTTATTTCAGCTACTTTTCTTTGTGTCATTGTTCAATGATGTCATTTCCTTGAACATCTTCTCTCATATTTTTGTTGACACACCTTTGATTTTCTCTCGCAGCTTTTTGGTATCCTGAAAGCAGTCAGCTGATACCACATTGTTAGAACAAAATAGATAATCATGAAAACCTGTGTGTTGCTATTTTTCACCAATCAGTCTTCATGAGCATAAACATTCATCCTTCATATCATTTTGAGATCATTCATCTGATTAGGATATATAATACTCCCCCTGTGTTATGCAACTCTTCCAGTTGTTAGGCCCAATAGTTTAGACCTATAACAAGTCTTTTCCTCCTACATCATTTGTTCTCATATTCCACTCAGATTTGAGTCATTAACAAAATCTCTAAGCCTACTGAGTTGAATCTCGGTGTAGGAAACAAGAGATAAAGTTAATAACACAATCACTTACTATTGTGCTCTATTTCTCCCTTTCTTCATCAACTCTAGTACCTGATTTGAATCAATTTAAATTCTAGAGCAAATCACTTCTCCACTTTGCATCCTTAGATGCCACTACCCCATGGATCATATCTCCCTAAAATCTGAAACACATGAATCATCAGTTAATAGAATTTAAATATATAGGGAGAGGGGGTTCTTCCAGACTCTTCAAGATGATGATTGTGGTTGATCTTGATGGGTCAACCCTTTGATTATTTCCTGAAGAGCATCACACTCTTTCCTTGCTTCTTCTAGCTGCCTAGCCAACTTTAACTACTCTGGCCATAAGACTAAGCATTCATTACCCACATGCTGAGCCATTTTATGATATGTAGATTCTGCAGGCTTGGCCTTTATCACCATTTGGGGTATAAACCCACTAGTACACATTTCCTTCTTTGAGGTTCTACCAAAATTCCATTTTCCTTGATTATTTCTCTGAGTAGGAACCTCTCTATTTGGCATCTTCCCTTTCTTCTTCTCCCATCTTAGGGGTCTTCCTCTTTCCTTCACTTCTCGCTGAGAAACACGACATGTGGATTTCTCAATGCATTCTTTATTTATCACAGCTAGAGTAGATCTCCCCTTAATCTTCCAGGTTTTTTCACATTCTCTCCTTGAGAGCTGTTGTGAGTACGATAGAGAAGGTGACTGATACACCTTTCGTTCAGCTCCATGTGATTTCCCCGAGGCTCTAAGCCTATTCTTCTCCTTACCACTTTGTCTCCCAGTACAGTCTTCTTTCTTGTACACTTCCTGTGGTGGAGATCTCTTTTCTTGTTCCTTTCCCTTTCCTGCTTTCTTCTTACTGCAATGTCTCGCCATGTGCCCATAGTGAGAACATATAAAACATTTTCCCTCAAAGGCATACCTCATTTTATCATCTCTCTGCTGAGATGTTGATGCACCTTGAGTTCTTCCTCTGATATTGTTCTCCTGAGCTTCCTGACACATGCTCATGGTGTGTCCCATTCTTCCGCAGTAATAGCATCTAATATATGCTTTCCTCTGAGAGACTCTTCTCTCTGATTTGTCATTGTACCTATTCATGTTCTCAGATTTATTGAAGTTTCTATTTTCACAGCCTGAGATGTACTCCAGAGCCTCTGTACAGAAGCTTGATGTGTGGCCATGAACTCCGCAGAAAGAGCACATATCATCACTCCTTGAAACTATCCTCATAGGCCTATCTCTAGAACCTACAGGATTTTTCTTACCTTTGGAATTTTTCACTACATTTTTCTTATCATCCATAGGAGTGGGATTATCATATCCAATTCCAGATTTTCCCAAAAAGGATGAACTTTGGAAAGATACAATCCTTTCATGCTTCTCCTCTGATGCAGTATATTTGGACTTCATTTTATCATCACCTACTGAAGGATAATCAAATAATAGGTGCAAGGCATCCTTCATTCTAGGCTTTCCTTCAGCATTGCCTTTCTCCATTTCCCTCTTCATTGATTCTAGCTCCTTTTCCAACTTTTGAATCTTCATATCCCTTGATTCAAGTTTGACATCATTTTCTTCCTTGAGAAGCTTCCCTCTACTCATCTCATCTTCCTGTTCATGCTTCAACTCATCAACCATGTCATTTTTCTCCTTTACCTTCAATTTTTCTTGAGCAACAGAATCAGAGAAACATGCATTCTCTTACTGTAGTCTTTGATGCTTCTGAACTAGTTCAGATAGTTGTGTAGCCAGATCATCACTCTTGGCTTTCAGATTCCGAACTTCATCGGACTCTTGATTCTCTTCACACTCACCAGCCTTTTGTTTTCCCTTTATTTTAGCCAGCTTTTGTAGTTGCTCACCTTGAGAATCATTTTTCTCTATTAGGTCAGTAACTATATCAATAAGCCTTTTATTTAAGAATATTATCTTGTTGATCTCAGTTTCCAGATCATGGATCCGAATCCCTTTATATTTAATTTCCTCAGTGGATTTCTGATCCAATTCTTTAGCCCCATGGACAAATTCCACCTTTTTGTTCAGGCCATCTATCTCTCTTTTCTGTTCTTCAACCTTCAGCTTATACTTACTAACTGATCCTGAGTTCTCTGATGTTGACAACTTAAGTTTCTCAATTTCTTCCATCAGCTCAGACTTCTCTTCTTCTTGCTGCTGCATATAGAGTTTGGCATCGCGAACAATTTTGTTAGCTTTCTTGGTTTTGGCCCTCCAAACATCTATCTCTTCAAGAGCAGCCTCCAACTCAGCTCGCATATCAATTCTTCCTTCAATTTATTCTTCTTCACCATCAGTGGTTCCAACGTCACTTGGAAAGTCAGGTTCTTCACTCATTCCATCAGCATCATTGAATGAGTAAGTATTTTTGTGGTATGATTTATCCAAATCATTTTTCTGTTCACTGCATGATTCCTTCAGTAAGCTGTTTGATTATTTTAGTTGAATCACACTTTTTCTAAAAACACTTCCACACTGAGGGATACCACCTAACTTTTGATTCTTCTTTGAAGATTTTCTTTTTCCCATGGTAGACCGAGATAAGCGCAAACAATATCTTCAACTACACAGATCAACTACACCAAGTTGAAGCAAACAAATCTGATAAAAGCAACCAGTCCCTCTGATACCAATTGTTAGGGCCAATAGGGGCCTATATACCCTGAGAGGGGGGGGGGTGAATTGGGGTATGGATATTCTTTTTCAAAATACTTTCTGCCCCACTGGATCTTGACCTCTTTATTACAAGGGTCACTTTGTTTGCACTTGTGTGTATATTATGATCAGTTAGTTTCTTCTTTATTAGATGATGCTTCGAATGCAGTGTAGGGATGCGACCAGTAAGACACAACGATTTTACTTGGTTCACCACTAAGGGCTACGTCCAAGGAGCATACACCGATAAGTTTCCGGTTCGTACCAAATTCCACTAACTTCACTAGCTGTGGATTACAATGTTCGGGCTAGATCACTTCTATGCCCAGGCTCACTGCCTATACAATGTTTAGGGTCAGATCACTACTTTCCCAAGGGTCACTCCCTGTCTCTCTCTCTCTGGATCACTGTCGGTGGAGAGGATCACCTTCTTCCTCTTCCTAAGCTCACTGCTCCAGAAGGGAATCCACTCACAGTTTATAGACCTGTAGGTCTCTTCATTTCCATTAAGGAATGCATCTTTCTCTGTATGTAGATGCTCTGTTGAAGTTAAACTTTCACCCGTAGATGAATACCCCTTTGCCACAATCCAATGGGCAAACTACCATTGGAAATACCTTCGCAAAGCACCCTACAATGCGAGGCTCTCAATTTCGCGAAGCTCAAACAAGCCTTCACGAAGCTCCTGCCTTTTCGCGAAGATCACTCGCGAAGCTCCCTCACGAAGCACGCTCGCGATGCTCAAGCCATCGCAAAGCAACGACCCTCGTGAAGCTAAGTAAGCCAACGCGGAGCTCGCAGCTTTCGCGGAGCTACAATAGCCGCCGCGAAGCACCTCTTTCGCGAAGCACACTGGCTCCGCGAACCACCTTCGCAAATCGAGAGCAAAGTATTTTCTCTGAAAATTATCTCTGCTTCGCTCAAAGGGGTCGACCTCCATTTATAGGCGATTCCACCGACCCTCGTCCCTTCCGCGCGAAGTCAACGCCACGTCATCTCAAATCGCGAAGCTCCAAAGTTTCTACCGGAATTCTGTCCAAATCGCGAAGCTCCACGACAATTATCCGTTCGCTGATCTTGACGTAGTCGCGAAGAATCACCATCAACTTACCTTCGCGGCTCACGCCTTCACCGCGAAGCTCCCTCGCGAAGCCCAACATTCCTTCACGCCTTCACCGCGAAGCTCTCTCGCAAAGCCCTTCTCCGCCGCGATGCGCTTCAGCCTCTACCGTTCGCGAAGCTTGACGTAATCGCGAAGCACCACCGCCTCCATTCTTCTGGTCTTCACGATTTCCAAACCATGCATCCTATCTTCGCGAAATTCATGCCTTTGTCATATGAAATTATGCTCTTCATGGAAATCCTCTTTTCGTGATGCTCACCGAACTACAAATTTTGGACCCCAAAAATTTGGCAAACACTGGAAAACGGCGCCACCTTGTACTGCTCTTTTGTACCGCCTCCAGATCGTCCTTTCCTTTGTCATCGTTCTTTGTCAACATTGATTGTCAACAACTTCTCGGGAACTCGACAAATATCCATGAAAACCTTCTTTGTCAACAAACACAATCAACCCAAAAATACTGCAATGTTACCTTGAGGGATTTTTGCCCAACAGTTTTGAACACGCCGTGTATACCCCCGACCGTGTGAGGCCATGCATGGCGTGTAGGCCTGTTGGCCGGGTAGAACCGAGGACACACCATGTTCCCCTTGGACACACCGTGTAGTCTAGCCGTGTATAAGGAAAACACATGGCATGTGAGTCCGACGACGAGGAAAGGGAGAGGAAACAAGTACACGCCATATACCCCTAGGTACACGCCGTGTACTCATGTTGGAAGCTTCAGAAAGTAAGTCGGTGGAATATTTCCATCTTATGAACAGTTAAATGAATCATACACGACGTGTAGTCCCAAAGTACATGCCTTGGACTTTCTTTTTTTTGCTTAAAATGGGCAGTAGCCTCGTATTGAGGTAGAAACTCAATATTTTGGCCGGGTTTAGTGAACCAAGTCGGCCGAATCTTCATTTACTTCCCGGTTCTTCGTCTGAACTCCGATCCGATCCCGGTTGGATGCGTTGGAACCCCCTCGATAAGGCCTTGATTCCTCTTTGGCCGTTTTGTCTGATTTCCTTTCTAGAACGAGTTATATCCATTTGAGAGATTTTGAATCTTTTGTAGATTTACCGCATTTTAGACCGAATTGGAGGGTGTTACCGGAGGAGTAGCATCGTGTGAGTCTTAGGTAGGTGGTGCATACCTCATTTTTTGTTTTTGTGGTTGTTTGGGTGACGCGGCTTCGGCACGTTTTCGGGTATTTTTGAGCGGGACCCATTTTATCTACTTTTTCATACTGTATTGTTTATGGGACCTCTGGGATGCCTTTGGGTATGCCCGGTTACCAGTTTGCGTGAGCGGGGCTAGGTGAGGGGTCGTGGATCATCGGGGCATTTTGGCTGGGGAATGCCAAAATGGTTTTAATTGAAATATGATTGGTATAAACTGTTTAGTTTAATTTGTTAAAGCCTGTTATATTTGTTCGAGGCATTTAAGATCTCGGTGCTGGTATGGGACAACACTCGGTACAGTGAAATTGGACTGTTTAGTTGGTTTTGCCTGGTTATGTTTTCTGTTTACATATTTTATATATGCGATTGTTGAATTGCATCTGCTGGACCCTTTGGGTTGTGTTGGGATTGGACCGGTTACGTTTGAGTAATGCTGATCACAGGTTGGGGCTTTTCTCGAGTTACTTTGGGTGGTTTTGACCACGGGATTGGGGGTCATGGACGTCGGTTTGAGACAGTATGACTATCAGGTTGGGCATGGCCCGAGATACTTGGGCGGCGATGCCATCGGACTTGAGAGACATGGTCACAGGGACACAAGGTGTCAGATGTGTTGGTGGCTTAGGAATATTTTGGTGATTACTGCTCACCGGGACTTTGAGTAGTGTGCACACAGAGATACTCCGTGATGAGGTGGTTTTGACCACTCGTGTGGGTAGAGGCCCCCGTAGTTGCAGTTAAGTATTTTTGGTTGGGGGTGCTTGCCGTAGAAAGCCACGTGGGAGGTGAGGAGCCTTCAGAAAATGGGCGTGCCTTCTGGACGTCGGTACTTGAGACACGAGGTGTTAGGAGGCACATGGTGCCGGGTTACTATTTGTGGGCGTGCCTTCAGGATGTCAGTACTTGAGACACGAGGTGTCAGGAGGCACATGGTGCCAGGTTACTATTTGTGGGTGTGCCTTCGGGACGTCGGTACTTGATACACATGGTGTCAGGAGGCACTTGGTGCCGGGTTACTATTTGGGGCGTGCCTTCGGGACGTCAGTACTTGAGACACAAGGTGTCAGGTGGCACACGGTGCCGGGTTACACAACAGAGATTCCAGCATTGGCCGAAGCAGGTGACACTCCATGGTGGCTGTTTAGTACCATTGGAGTTTGTATTTATTTTTGCATTGTACTGATTACTGCTTTCCTGGTAAATGCATGACTGCTTAAACATATATATTTGGTACACACCGCTGGGTGGTATCCTACTGAGATTTATCTCACATCCTGCATGGGCCCTTCGGGACGCGTGCAGACTTCATGGATTTACGTGCAGAAAAGGGGCCAGCTTCAGAAGATGGGTTACGTTAGTTGTTTCATGGATATGGTACGGACCTTGAGGTCATGCCTAGCTAGGGTTTACTTGTTGTGTTTACTTTTCTGTATCAGCATGCTTACTTTTTGTAGCTACTGTTGGTTAGCCACTGGCGCCCTTTTGTATGTTGACCTTCTTTGGATGCATGTTTTACTGTTCAGTAGTAGTTACATGGTATAAACATGCTGTTGTGTTTATTTCCGCTGCTGTTGTTATAATTATTTCTTCCGCTATTTGTTGATATTGGATATGCTTCCGCTCTGCAGGTCTGGTTCGAATATGCTGATTCTTTCTTTACGCTGCATCTTTACTGTTATACTCGGACCAGTACCCTTACTATGATCCTTCGAGAGGGTATAGCCTCCCCACTATACCTATTCAGACCCTCGCTGCTAGTCGGCAGCCTTTGGCGTTCAGGGGAGGTGCGCCTAAGGTAGTGACACCCAACCCGCTCGACACTGTTCGAGTGGCTGGCCGGGTCGGGACGTTACAAAGTGGTATCAGAGGAGTTCTTGACAAGGATTTAGTAGCAGTGTTTTTCTGGCTACTAATGAGATTGATTTTTTTTTTATTTCTACTGGTTTTACTATTTAGGATATAGTAGACTGGAGATAGGTTGTTGTTACTAGAACTGGGTTTCTAGCTTGTTCTTGGGTGCCTGCAGCCCCAAGTACGAGGGATGGACCTAGTTTCCATGGGTGGGAATTGCTGTTTGCTTTTTCTCAGATTACGGTTTATACGACTTCCACCTCGGTGGCTCACTTGGTGTGTGATGTTCTACATTGTGATATGTGACCCTTGACCCGGTGTGGTAAGGGAGAATTGGACCTTGGCCCGGTATGGCAAGGCTTGTTGCTTGGCTTTTGATAGGAACATTTTTAGGGTATTTCAATTTCATAATTGCACGTTTTCTTTGTGAAGTGATAATACCATGTGAATAAAATAAATCAATTTCCATGCTTTATCTGCTTTGAAATGTAAAATGGTGAAATTCCTGATAGAATTTCTAGTTGTTGCAATGTGTATTCCATGCTTTATATTTTGTAGAATTGCATGTTGCAGGATATTTGGGTATGACTCTTATGAGAGCAAGCATGTACTATGACTGAGGCAGTGTAACTGTCAGGATTGGGCGACTCGGTCGTCGGTTTGAGGCAATGTGAGTTGTCGGGACGGGTATGGCCCGAGGTACATTTGATACTTGGCTCTGTTAAGGGAAGGTAAGAAGGTCATGAGGCCGGGATGCCGTGGGGCATGGGTTGTGGTGAGGGGGAGTAAGGGTAGTTGTTATGCACTTCCTTTTACTGCTTTCCTTATCTGCGTAGAATATATTTTTATATATATGTATGGGCTGTCTGACCATTTATGGTATTCAGTAGGTTACTCCTTCACGGATCGATGTAGCCTCAGGCAGGAGATGGTACAGTGTCGAAGGATCAGGGTCAGAACTCGGTACAGGCAGAGCATGAGCCGCAGGTGCAGGCTTAGGGACAAGATCAGGTTCAGGATCCAGTGCAGGCTGGACAACAGCCGGGTTTGGCATCGTTCGGGTCGTGGCTCGACGATCAGCTCCAGGCGAGCCTGGTACGCGTCTTACAGGGGATTGACAGTGGCGTTCAGGGTGCAGAGCCTTCTATGGCGTATCTGACGCGGGAGTTCCAGTCGCAGCACCCACCGCTTTTTCAGGGAGAGGGTGGTCCGCAGGCGGCTGAGAACTGGATAGAGAGTATGCAGATGATTTTAGAGCAGCTCGAGATGCCTCCAGGGCAGAGGGTCAAGATGGCGACGTACATGCTGAGAGGACCGGCGAAGTATTGGTGGGACGTACAGGTTCAGGCTCGTAGACACGAGGGACTGGCATGGTAGGGCTTCGAGGGCAGGTTCTTTGAGCACTTCTACCCGGAGACACTGAGGACAGAGAGAGCTCGGGAGTTCTTGAGTTTTCAGCAGGGGTACATGTCCGTCATGGACTACACAGATACTTTCACAGAGTTGTCTCAATTTTCACCTGGTATGGTGAGCAATGATGCAACTAGGGTGAGGCGCTTCGAGGATGGATTGCGACATGTCATTCGGGTCCAGGTGAACATTTTCAGGCTGGGATCTTTCTCCTAGGCGGTGAATTAGGCGCTTATATCCAAGGGAAACGAGAGGGAGAAATCTCGCTTGGGCAGGATGACAGCTTCAGCAGACGGTTCAGACAGCAGGAAGTGAGGACGAGATGAGTTCCAGTAGGGCAGTCAGGCCAGGGATTCAGCTAGACCACCTCGTGGGAGTTCTTTGGTGATTTTCTTCCAGTGTGGATAGCCGGGACATGTTTAGGCGTAGTACTATAGGACACCGAAGTAGTGTTAGGCATGTGGACAGGACGGGCATCTTGATAGGTTTTGCAGGCAGCCTTCTCAGATAGCCGGCAGACAGGGACCAGGATAGATTGTAGCGTCTGGAGTTGGTTCAAGTTCGGTACCCAGAGAGGGTAGTCGAGGATCAACTATGCGCGGAGGCTGTGACAGAGATAGTGGGACCCAACTCAGGGGTCAGTGGCCGGTGATTAGAGCAGCACCGCAGGGAGGTCAGGCATCAGACAACCCTATTTCAGTCCAGGTGCACACCGTGGAGCTACCAGAGGCTGAGCAGGCTGGTGAGCCGATAACAGTTAGAGGTACACCGCGGTGTGACCGTGATCTCCATGTTTCCTTTTTGGAATGACCTCTAGAGGTATGTCTGTTTTGAGTGCACGAGGTGCACAAGATCTTTGTGGACTGACTAGATGCTAGTCAGTGGGTTGGCACCATATCGGGTGCGTGATATATATATATATATATATATGTATGAGATGTGTGGCATCGGGGCATCGTGGATGTGGGTTACTTGAGGTGTCGTGGGCATCGGGGCATCATGGATGCAGGTTACTTGAGGTGTCGTGGGCATCGGGGCATCGTGGATGCAGGTTACTTGAGGTTCTAGGCACCAGGACCTCGTAGAGGCGGACACCGATGTAGTGCGGGATACTTTGGGTGTCAGAAGCGACACAGGAGCACCAATGAGGTGCAGGGGTGACGATGCGTCACAGGAGGATTTTGATTCTAGAAAACAGGTTAGTAAACCCTGTTTGTTTTATGTTTTGTTAGGTTGAGACCGGGTAAGGCAATTACTAAGGTGGGGAGCCCCCTTGAGGAATTTAGCCGGAACCTTTGAGACCGGGGTAGTTCAGGTTGTTTAACTGGGATGGGTGTGTTCGGTGCCATCTCCTTGTTTCGTTTGGTAGCTCAGGGATGAGATACGTTAAGTTGGGGAGTTTGTAAGAACCCGGGTTTTCAGAACGAGTCAAAATCCCGACCCTATTTGAATTTTTGATTGGTTTCTGAGGAAACTGGAGAAAATGCAGAGTTTCTGGAAATTTCCAGACTACACGCCGTGTAATTTGAGTACACGCCGTGTATGTGTAGGAAAGTGTCCGGCAGTGTACTAACCAAGTACATGCTGTTCGGGTGACCGTGTAGAGTTTTCTTACTACACGGCGTGTATTTTTGAACATGCCGTGTATACCCCCAACCATGTGAGGCCATACATGACGTGTAGGCCTGTTGGCCAGGTAGAACCGAGGACATGCCGTGTTCCCCTTGGACATGCCGTGTAGTCTAGCTGTGTATAAGGAAAAAACATGGCGTGTGAGTCCGACGGCGAGGAAAGGGAGAGGAACCAAGTACACGCCGTATACCCCTAGGTACACGCCGTGTACTCATGTCGGAAGCTTCAGAAAGTAAGTTGGAAAAATATTTCCGTCTTATGAACAGTTAAATGAATCATACACGGCGTGTAGTCCCAAAGTACACACCGTGTACTTTCTTTTTTTTCTTAAAATGGGCAGTAGCCTCGTATTGAGGCAGAACCTCAATATTTTGGCTGGGTTTAGCGAACCAAGTTAGCCGGATCTTCATTTGCTTCCCGATTTTTTGTCCGAACTCCGATCTGATCCCGGTTGGATGCATTGGAACCCCCTCAATAAGGCCTCGATTCCCCTTTAACCGTTTTGTCTGATTTCCTTTCTAGAACAACTTATAGCACTTTGAGCGGTTTTGAATCTTTTGTAGATTTACCACATTTTAGACCGAATTGGTGGGTGTTACCAGAGGAGTAGCATCATGCAAGTCTCAGGTAGGTGGTGCATACCTCATTTTGTGTTTTCGTGGTTGTTTGGGTGACGCGACTTCATCGCGTTTTTGGGTATTTTTGAGTGGGACCCGTTTTATCTGCTTTTGCATACTGTATTGTTTATGGGACCTCTGGGATGCCTTTGGGTATGCCTGGTTACCAGTTTTCATGAGCGGGGCCGGGTGAGGGGTCGTGGCTCATCGGGGCATTTTGGCTGGGGAATAAAAAAATGGTTTTAATTGAAATATGATTGGTATCAACTGTTTAGTTTAATTTGTTAAAGCCTGTTATATTTGTTCGAGGCATTTAAGATCTCAGTGCTGGTATGGGACAACACTCAGTACATTGAAATTCGATTGTTTAGTTGGTTTTGCCTGGTTATGTTTTCTGTTTACATATGTTATATATGCGATTGTTGAATTGCATCTGCTGGACCCTTTGGGTTGTGTTGGGCTTGGACCAGTTACATTTGAGTGATGCTGATCATAGGTTGGAGCTTTGCCATGGTTACTTTGGGTGGTTTTGACCACGGGAATGGGCGTCATGGATGTCGGTTTGAGGCAGTACGACTATCAGGTTGGGCATGGCCCAAGATACTTGGGTGGCGATGCCATCGGACTTGAGCGACATGGTCGCAAGGACACGAGGTGTCAGATGTGTTGGTGGCTTAGGACTATTTTGGTGATTACCACTCACCGGGACTTTGAGTAGTGTGCACACAGAGATACTCCGTGATGAGGTGGTTTTGACCACTCGTGTGGGTGGAGGCCCCCTGTAGTTGCGGTTAGGTATTTTTGGTTGGGGGTGCTTGTCGTAGAAATCCACGTGGGAGGTGAGGAGGCTTCAGGAAATGGGCGTGCCTTCGGGACGTCGGTACTTGAGACATGAGGTGTCAGGAGGCACATGATGTCGGGTTACTATTTGTGGGCGTGCCTTCAAGATGTCAGTACTTGAGACACGAGGTGTCAGTAGGCTCATGGTGCCGGGTTACTATTTGTGGACGTGCCTTTAGGACGTCGGTACTTGAGTCACGAGGTGTCAGGAGGCACTTGGTGCTGTGTTACTATTTGGGGCGTGCCATCAGGACGTCGATACTTGAGACACAAGGTGTCAGGTGACACACAGTGCCGAGTTACATGACAGAGATTCCAGCGTTGGCCGAAGCAGGTGACACTCCATGGTGGCTGTTGAGAACCAGTGGAGTTTGTATTTATTTTTTCATTGTACTTATTACTGCTTTCCTGGTAAATGCATGACTACTTAAACACATATATTTGGTACGCACCGCTGGGTGGTATCCTACTGAGATTTGTCTCACACCCTGCACGGGCCCTTCAGGACGCGTGCAGAATTCATGGATTTACGTGCAGGAAAGGGGTCAGCTTCAGGAGCTGGGTTACGTTAGTTGTTGAATGGAGATGGTACGGACCTTGAGGTCATGCCTAGCTGGGGTTTACTTGTTGTGTTTACTTTTCTGTATTTGCTTGCTTACTTTTTGTAGCTACTGTTGGTTAGCCACTGGCACCCTTTTGTATGTTGACCTGCTTTGGATGCATGTTTTACTGTTCATTAGTAGTTACATGGTATCAGCATGCTGTTGTGTTTATTTCCGCTGCTGTTGTTATAATTATTGCTTCCGCTGTTTGTTGATATTGGATATGATTCCGCTCTGCGGGTCTGGTTCGAGTCTATTGAGTCTTTCTTTCCGCTGCATCTTTACTGTTATACTTGGACCAGTACCCTTACTATGATCCTCCGAGAGGGTATAGCCTCCCCACTATACCTATTCAGTCCCTCGCTACTAGTCGGCAGCCTTTGGCGTTGAGGGGAGGTGCGCCTAAGATAGTGACACCCGACCCGCTCGGCACTGTTTGAGTTGCTGGCCGGGTCGGGATGTTACAACGTCAACCGTGGAAGAGAGCAAGCCGACGAACCTCCCCTTTGTTCTATTTACATTGGAAAAGGGTCTAATGTAAGGAATAAGGGGTGAAGTTGAGGGGATTATACCAGGATGGTTACCCTAAAATTGGTCCTGGTAGAGTAGGGAGTCTTCTTCTTATGCTTCCATGGAAAAGAAATAGGTAAAACATACCTTCCCAACCAGAACCTGAGATCCGGGGTCATCTCTCTGAGAAAGGAGAAGCTAGGGATCCGACCCTCGTCCAAACCGGGAATTTCCCAACACTGTTTCTGGGAGAAAAGTCCATGTGACTGTCGATATATAAATCCAAAAACATCCCATGAGCCCTAGAACCATTTTGAAACAAATGCGGGAAACCTCTAACTGTGGAAATACAAACCCAAATAGGAAACACACTGATGTACCTTTCCCAAAGGTTTGAGAAGTCAGGAGGTTTTATTGGAGGCTTCAACTTAGTCCCTTTCAGATAAGGGAACCAAGGAAGGAGATACCCTACCATGAATAGATTTTTTAAAAAGGGTACTTGAGTTGGTTGCGTAGGTCCCTCGTGCAAGTATACTGCGTAGGTACCCCGCGTAGATGTACCGTGTAGGTAAACCACGTGGGTGCAACACGCAAGTACGGCGCACAGGTATACCGTGAAGGTGCTGCGCACAGGTGTGGATGGTGACTGAAGAATGTGAAAAACTTCAAAACATGCATATCTCATTTAATTATCTCTTATCTCATGTTTTAGAGAGATACCTGATACAATTTGAGGGATCTAGGCAAAAGAGCTACGCAATGGGAGCTTTAGAGAGTCTTTCAATTTTTTTTTCAGTCCTGAAATGGGGAGCCCAAGGGCTCTATTTATAGGCACATATGGGCCTGGTCAAAGATATGTTTCTCGCGTAGGTACTTCATGCAGCTCCTCTGCGCAGGTGCTCCGCGTAGGGACATAAAACATCTTCTGGCATGGAGGTTAGCCGTGTAGGGAGCCCGCGTAGCTCGGCCGCATAGCTCGGTGAAGCTACATCGTCGCGAAGTGCTTTGGGAGTATTATTGATTTTCATTTGTACTCTTTGAATATTTCTTTGGGATTTGAAATATAGAAGGGTTTTATATCTTTTTGGTTACTTTATCAAGTAGTGTCAACACCCATGATGTAACTCTATCCACCATGTTATGTTGTCTTGGTAGTGAGGCTTGAATTGTTCTTATGTCATGCGTTATGTTGTCACTACATTATGACGATTCCATGATCACATTCTTCCATAGTCTTAATGAGATTCTTCCATATGATTATTCATGAGGCTTTCTATTTATGATATCATGTTATGCTATTTGAATCATATGCTATGCTCTTTTATCATGATTATTCCCTCACTAAGATTTTTAGCTCATCACTTTCTATTATGTATTCCCTAGGTTATCCTGTGTAGTTTTACAATATCAAAGGGACCTAGGAGAAATGTAGGGTGTTTAAAATAAACATGTTTTATTTTATTTCAATTTTAAATTTTTATATACTTAGTTTCTCTAAAACACTATCCCTTTAGATCATTAGGTTGTGTTTATTAGATATTTATGTTAAAAATATTGTGATAATATTTGTAAAAGACTTGGGATGATATAGCTAGTATCAAATAACGATCTTGTTATTTTGGTTATTAGGACTATAATAATTTAGTGATAAACTTAGGTATAAGTTTAAGTATAAAAAAATTATTGGTTGGAGTATATGGAGGGGGGGGGGGTGAAATGTGTTTTAAAAATTTAAGAGATAAATGAAAACAACAATTTCAAAATAAAATGATAATGATATGATAAAACAATAAATAAATAAATTTTATCTATATTAAGAAATTAATTATCAAATATGATTAAAAAATAAGGCATAGTGGGTAGGGAATGTATCAAATTTATGCAGTTTATGCATATTGTGATAAAATTATGCAATGAATAAAAGTAATGAGAAGTAAAAAATAATTTCAAAAGGAGTTGTGAAATAGCACATAAGGTTACCCTAAGTCTCCTCACCTCAATTATAGAGATATGTCGTATTAATAACTTCCATTGGTTTTAACGGAGACCCAAGAACCAACTTATCTTGGTTTTAATGAAGACCCAACTACCACTTCCCTTGGATTTAACGGAGACCCAAGAACCACTTCCCTTGGGTTTTAAGAGAAATAATAATCAAAGGTAGAAGGTGGTATAAGAAAAGAATATTTTCTTGGTGAAAATATGATATAATTTGGGTTTCATATATCTCTAGAATAATTGGAAATGTTTAGAGAGGTAGAGGTCAAAATAAAGGTAAGATCCTTTGAGAATTAGAAATAAAGAACAACTATTAAGAGGTTGAATGGAAGAATGCCAAAGATTCATCATATTTATTCAAGGAGACCATTTTTTATGATAAATTGTAATTTTCAATCTTCCTTGAGATCCATTTATCATATTCATGAGGTCTATAAACATTTCAGAATTATTTGAGTGCAATGAAAATGACAATGGGTGAAATAAAGGTAATTTGACCAACATTAAATGATTCCCTAAAGCTTCCATCTCAATACTACCAGATACCCAATAGCATCCACTGGTTAGCTGGTGGACAACTTGAAAGCTATTGTACACTTTTTCCTCCACTGGCTATCTGGTGGACTCTTAGAGGAAGTGTTCATCACTATCCTTGCCACTGGCTCGCCGATGATATCTATAAGATATAGAATACTAACTTTTCCTTATAACACCCTTCAATGGATTTTAATGAACTTTGAACTTCCTTCCATGGATTTAACTCACCCTTTAATACTTCAATACATATTCAATAATACTTAAAATCCTTCATGATGTTATTGAATTTCATCACTTGGTTATTTAAAAACATGAATTGGATTCCAAAAAGTCACAACTAATAAATTATCAATGAAATAATTAGATACATAAATGAGTGTTTGTGATCATGAAAACACTATTATAGAGACAAATAGAGACATAAATATCTCTCCCTTTTTTATGATATCAAACAATTAACATAAAAGTATAAATTAAGTGAAAATTAAGAGAATTGAAAAATTAAAGGTTATTCAATCATGATCAAAATATAAATAAATATATTCAACATGATCAAGAGTTAACTTAAAATACAGTCATCATTATCACAACTAACTTCTACTAAAAAATAAATAAATATATCCCAATTATACATAAAACAAAAAATTTCCCCCTTTGACATAAAAGTCCCAATAAAAAAAGTAGAAAACCTTTATCCCATTATGATTATAAAAAAGGAAACAAGTAAGGGAAAAAGGATGGTTATTCTATGAGATAGACATTTTAAACATCCTTTTAACAAAATATCATCAATATAACACATGATTAGAAAAATATAAAACATTAAGAACATGATTATATAAGGGAGTAAAGGAAAATAGGTCATTAAAACAAATACTCCTATATAAAACAAAGAGAACATATAATGATAGGATAAATGTACAAATGGTAAAACACTTATAACATGCCTTAATATCTCCCCTTTAATGAATACTATAAAAATTAAAAATATAATAATATAAAGATAAGTGAGAATATCAATATTTTAAAAATAAAATATTTGGAAAAGAAATTTTGAGAAAATAAAAGATAAAGAAACTTTGAAAATGAGAAGAAAAGAATTTTGAAAAAGAGAAGGAAATAAAAAATAATAAAAGAAAAAAGGGGAAAAAGAGAAAATTTGAAAAATAAATAAAAAATAATCCATTTTTAAGAAATGAGAAACCATAGATGAGAGAGATATAGAGAGAGAAGAGATCTTGAAATTAATTTCAAGTGATAAATAAAACTAAAGAAATAAAAAAACATTTACCATGTAGATCAAGGTTTATGTACAAATTTTTCTAAAAAGGAAAGATCTAGGATCCCCCTCAATTGGAGAATTAAACAATGAGCTCGATATGGAAATGCATAGAACTATCACTTTAAGAGTTAAGTTAACCTTTTTTGCCCTATATTTTTTAGCTACCAAATGATAATTCAATGAGGTTCAGTGGAATATTCTTATAATATATCAAAATATAGTGCCTTTTGGTACCTAGATTTTGGGTTTATCCAAGTGAGCTAATAAAAACTCAGGTATCCACATTTTCCTTGAATTTGGAAAGTTAAAAGATAGGTGGATTATTTTAGGTATAATATAATTTTTATTATTATAATCACATTTATAAATTAAATTCATATATTTTCAATAATAATTGAAAATTTTATTATATGGGAAACCATTAACAAAAGTAGTTTTTTATATATTTCTTGAGATGATTTCATGATTAGCACAACCAAGTTTGAAATTCTCTTTCTCATATATTTGGGAACCTAATATATTTTTTAATTTTTTTCACCATGATTGAATATGGAAAGTGAATTCTTGATATCTTTTATAGATGATTCCAATATTGTAACTTTAGGATCATTTACACCATTTTTCATTTTTAGTTCATTTATCCATTTTTCATTTTCAACTTTGATCATTTAACATTATTTTTTAACTTTCTCCATTTCTTACAAAAATAAATTAAACCTTTGTTCTTGCTCTTAATTGTTTTTGGATAGAAAGTCATTAGTTATTTAATTAACATCATCGAGTTCCTCATTTTATTTAAAAAGGGTCATGTTTTTCATTTATAACTTGTTTATATATATTATTAAGCTCCTTGAATTTAGAATGAAGTCTTAATAAAACTTCTCCTAATTATTTATAAGAATTTTTGATATCTTTATATGATTGAGGAATTGAGGAGAAAGAATAAGAGGTGTAAGAGGTGGTAGAATATTTTGAATTTATACATTCCTCAACTTCATTCATGAAACACTTTGGGCCAGAGTTATTTGAACCACTTAAGGATATTGAATAAATTGAGCTAATGAAGTCATCACCATAATTTTTTGAAATATTTTTCATTTATTTTATCAAGGTAAATGGTATACTTTTGTTACTTAGATTATATGGTTTTTTGTTGCCTAATAATATATTTCTAAAAGCTTCCAAATTTCATGAGTTGTTTTTTATAATGAAATACTATTAAAATCATTATAATCAAGACCATAATGTAAGGAATTCATTGATTTTCTATTAAGTTAAAAATTATTAACATCATTTAGAGTCCATTTATCTTTAGATTCATTAGTAATGATATATTCATGAATTACCATTTTCTAAATAGGGTAACTAATAATACCAAGAAAGGATGACATTATATTTTCTAATAGAAATAATTATTTCCATAAAAAATAGAAGGAAATGAATAAAATTCCATTAAAAAATCATGATTAGAAATAAATTTATATTTGATTTTTTTTGAAAATAACCACAATTTTGAAAAAATAATTCTTTTTATAAAAACAAAAAGTACTCCTTTGATACATATTTTTGGTTAGAGTAGGTGGAAAGAGGGGGGGGGGGGGGGGTATTTACCTTTTAAAAATTAAAGTGATAAATACAAATGGAAATTTCAAAATAAATTGATTTTGATGCGATGGAACAATGAATAAAAAAATTTAACTCATATTATGAAATTAATTATCAAAGTTTATTAAATGATAAAGAACAATGGATAATGGGTGTATCAAATTTATTCACTTTATGCACATTGTGATAAGATGATAAAGTGCATAAAAGTAATGAGAATACACATACAATTTGATAAGGAGCTCGATAATAGCACATAAGGTGACCCTACATGTCCAACCATCAATTAGAGATATATTTATTATTAATACCTTACCTTGGTTTTAATGAATACCCAAGAATCAACTTTCCTTTGATTTAATAGAGACTCAAGAACCACTTCTCTTGGTTTTAATGAGGACTTAAGAACCATTTTGTAACACCCTGAGATTTTATGAAATATTTTTTTCAAATATTTTTTTTCTTTGATAGTTTGAATTACATGAAAAATCGATTTTAGATTGCATTACATGCAACATTGAGTTTAGTTTGTATTACAGGTAACACCGATCTTAAACAAAATGTGACATAGTAGTAAATATTATTATTTAATATAATAGTTATTGCTTTGCCATTGGAATGATAAGCATGAGTAGGATTAACTAAATTATGAAAATATATATTTTTCACACACACACACACATATATAGAAAATTATTTCTTTGGTTACCAATTAATTATAAATGAAAATAAAAACCATTTGAAAATAAAGGAAATCATTTTCTGAAAAACCATTTTTATTCGTATAAATATATTTCATCTCAATAAATTAAATAAATAAATTTTGATGACTTATTTTAATTAAATTTATATATTATTTATTCAATAATTTTTTTTAAAATTTATCTTATCTGTCTTCTTGGAATGAGATTAAAATAAATTCAATTTTATCTTTTTATAAAAAGCAGTTTTATTATATTTCACGCAATTTTTTTTTAATTTTTTTTACACTTTTAGAAAATTTATCTAAAAAATTGAAATTAAAATTTTGAAACAAGATGTTAAAATTATATTAGGGTGAATTTCTAAGAATTATCTGAGAAAATTAATTTTTCAATGAATAGTGAAAAATACTTGTTTTTATTAAGAATTTTCATTTTTTAAAGCATTTAAAAACATAAAAATTATTTAAATATGGTTTTAAAAGTTAAATTAGTTCAATTATATATATATTAATATAATTTATTCCATTTTAAGAAATTCCATATTTAATTATGATATAAAAACCTTTTAAACTTTTGAAACATTTCACTTTGGAAAACACCATTTTCACCGTGTATGGTGAATTAATTTTAAATTAAATTTTGTAAATTATGTGAATATAATTAGGAAAAATGGATTAAAAATTTGGAATCAAAATAATTTATATTATCTAATATGTTCAACATAATGTTTACCATAATTAATAATAAAAACAGTAAAAATTAGTCACCGTGGTTAAGGATAAAATGAGTTTATCAGGGAATGAAACTAAGAAGACAAGGGATAAAATGACCTAGAAACTTATAAAATAACCATTTTATGGACATATTTTGACCGAATCTCTCATAGGATCGATAATTTTCAATTTTTTATCCTTGTTCCAGGAGAAAAACATGGTTACGCCTTTTTCTTTTAAAAAATTACCAGTGTGCCACTCACCTCACTTACAAAATGACACCCACTATCCTATCTTATTAACACTTCCAAAACCATTTGGTTAGACCAATACCTAATATAATTTATTCTTTAATTTCATACCCACATAATTTAGGACTTTGTGATATCATAAATCCAATCTAGGAAGGCTTTAGATTAAACCTAAAAATGTTGTCTGAAGAAGAGGTAACGTTTTTAACTATGTATTTTCTAATTGTTATAATAAATCCTAAAAATATTTTATAAATATGATAAAATAATAACACAAATATATCATATATAATTATATATCATTATTTTAATTTAATAATATAAACACATCACTTCTTCCATCAAATGGGATATGAAATCATCATTTGTGTGTATGTCAGACTACTGGCTCGCGAACCGTTGTTATTATTTTTACATAAGCACCTATAATGGATGGATATAAGGATGAATTTAATGTTTATATATGATATTATTATACCTAATTAAATATAATACCTCATATACCTTCTTACCTCCCAAACCATTAGAAAATAATAACGTCACTCATGTGTATAGTGGACTACCGCCTCACTAAGTGACGTGATTCATTTTTCACCAATGCTTTTCATGGAAGGTAATAAAGATAATTTTAATGAATATATGTAATATATATGAAATAAAAATTATTCTATTAATTTAATATATTATTTAACTTTTTTTAATTTCATCTGTCAAGAAAATTGAAACAATGTTCATGCGTACGTAAGACCTTCCGTCTCCATGAACAATGTATTTCATTTTCCAACTATAAATTTTATAGATTAATATAAATACATAAATTCTGAATATATATTATATTTATATAATTTTTAAAATTATTTATATTTTTTTAACAATTATTATATTAATAATACCAAAAATAAGAAATCAAAACATATACAAAAAAAGAAAGCAATTATTACCCGAAACATGATTTTAATAAGGAATTGTTAATAAATGGGTAATAGAAATCCATAAGTAAATAATATATGGTATGATATATATAATTATGGTTATTAAATAAATTTATAACAAACTTATATTTTTTATAAAGGATTTTCTAACATGTATTAATGAAGCCGAGGCTTATGGTAAGAGATTTTTGTTTCACTTTTTACTTCTGTGAGACACATTCTATATTCACCACCTATTTCTTTTATATGGTGTATATACTTAACAGGAATGTATTTTATGATTATTTTCCTGAAAATTATGTGGATTTTAATATTCATTTTTAGATCTATATTTCATGGTATTTATGGTTCAAAATTTACCAAAGCAGTAAGGTATTTTTGTCTCAATTTTCTTTATTTGAGATTATACACCTATCATATTTTATGAGGTGTATATATAAATACCATTTGAAATTTAATATCCTGAATTTATTTATTCTCATAATATTTTAATTTTCATTTAATGTTATTATTTTATGGGGATTATGATTCAATGTTACCAAAGTAGTAATGGTTTTATGATACAATCTCATCATTTAATGGGATTATTTATGTTTATACTTTAGATGATGAAATATTACGATCCATATCTCAATAAACTCAGGAATGTTATTATTATATGTTTATTTTATGATAATATATGTTTTACCATCATTTTCCTCTCTTTATGTACTCAAGAGTTCAATATAATGTTTTTAAGAAAAACTAATCTTATTTATCTATTTGGACGAAAACCCAATTTTTTCCATATCCATGTTTTCTAAAAAATTTAAACAATAACCAAAGTATTTATTGAATAATTTTTATTCATTTTTTACTTTTTACAAAAAAAATTTAAATGGAAAATTCATATCGTTTTCAAAACAAGGCCCGTTTGGATTTTATCAAAAATGGGAAAGAAATATTTATTTCAATGTGAATGAAATTTTCCTCCATAATTAAAATTCAATTGTTTAAAGATCACTTTATAAGTTTACAAGGTTATTTTCAAAGAAAATGATTTTAATTTTTTTATGTTTTAAAAAGGTTTTTTCAAAGTGGAAATGATATTTTCCTCAATAAATGTTCCAAGTGATTTTTCGAAATAATTTTCCATCTAATATGAAATCCTTTGATGTTACTTAATATTTAATGAAGATATGATTCAATTATACCATATTTATTATTTATTTGGATGATTTATAATTATGATGAAATGATATTTATGAAACCTATTTCTTTTCATGGGTTATACTATAATGAAATATTTTTGGAAACAAACCCTTTTTCATGGGTTATGATATAATGAATGTTTTATGATATTATAGCACAAAGATGTATGGATTATGTGATAGGTGGGACCTATATCTCTCTACAATTCATTGGGTAAAGATGGATAACTCATGAGAAAATATGATATACATGAACATGATTAAATGTTCAAAATGTTATGAATGAACCTGATGACATGTTCACAATTTTATGCATGAACCTTATTATATGTTCATAGTGTTATGCGTTAAACTACATTTAATGTCTATAAGGTTATATATAGACATGGTTTCATGTACATAAGTTTATGATAGGGTCTGATTTCATGTCCTTAGCTTAATGAGTGAACCTATTTCTATTTACACATGTTCACAATGTTATAAGCTTACATGTATTCCAAAAATATATGTCTTATGCCAATGTTATGTTTTCATGGATCATGTTATTTGAATCCATAATGATTTATATATTTTTAACTGCCAATATTTATACCATGATGTAAGATATTAATCTTTGATATGCATGCTATGGTCTTCTTATGTTATGATCATGTTCTCATACCCTTATGCTCACTTTATGTTTATATATTTTCCATGTTTACCCTTATTGAGAATCAAAGATCACCCTTTATTATGTTTCCTTTCCTAGGTTATGAAGAAAAGTTTTAGTTAGGGTATGTTTTTGGAGAGTACAAAATGGGAAGATATTTTTGGGATATATTGAAGATCATTTACTAAATAAAAATATTGTGTACCTAGTCTATAAAGGCACTAAACCATTATTGTCCTTGGGTGTGTATTTTTGAAATGTAATAAATAGTCATCTATTAAGATGTGATATCTATGTATGAGAAGTTTGGGTTTATACACACAAGAATTGGAAAATTTGAGAGAGGGAGATAAAAAAAGGTGAGAGCCTTTAAGATTTTTAAATGAAGAGAAAATCTTGAGAGGATGACTTAAATAAAGATAGAGATTCAGATTCTTGATTTAGGTAGAGTTTTTTAAATGATCAAGTGTAATTGTTGATCCACCTTTAGAATCATTTTATAGGATCCAAGAAGTCTGAGAACATTCTATAATTATTTGGTTGTAATGAAACTGAAAATGGGTAAAATAAAGGAATTTTTTCCAATATTAAATGATTCCTTGGAGCTTCTATATAGATTCCACTAGATACCTGATAGCCTCTAATGGGTAGTTGATGGACTGACTGGAAGATGCTATACATTTTCATCCTCCAACGGTTGGCCATGCTCCTCCAACAATTATTTGATGGAATCTTGTAAGAAGAGGTCACTACTTCCCATTCCATTGGACAGAAAGTTATTCTTATAATATGGATAATGCCACCTTGTCCCTCTAGAATACCTCAAAGGTATTCTAAGAAACTTTGAACTTTCTTCCATGTATTTAACTAATCCATTAAGACTTCAAAATATCTTCAAGAATACTTCAATGTCTTCATGATTTCATTGAAATTCAACACTTTGTTATTTTAAAAAATAAATTGTATTCCAAAAAGTTATAACTGAGAAACACTCAATGAAATAATTAGATTCATAAATGAGTGTTTGTTATCATTAAAACACAATGAGTGAGAGATAGGTATAAAAAAATATCCTGAAATTTTGGTGAAGTATAAAGCAAGTGGTTTCCAAAAAATTAATTCCCTATATGGATATTTCAAGTATATTTGGATCTGGAATATATGTAATTAGGGGTAATAACCCCGAAAGGGTCATTGAGTAAACTTTACTTGTACCCGATGCATAAAAAATAGGAATTATTGTACACTTGGTTTGAAATTACTGAGGGATTTTCTTTATAAAATTCATAATCTATTTATAAAACATTACAATGGACTTGAATAGATTTCTAGCTTAGAAAACTTAACAGAAAAATTACCATGGATAACCTAAATAACAACCTATAGACTCATAAGTTAGGATATATGTTTAATTTATAAGTTATTCTTTATATGTTCAGACTTTACCTTTTTATATTCTTATTAGTTTAAGTATTATCATGCATAATTTTCATTTATTTTAGTTAATGGAGGGAAATAGGAAGAACCGTGCAAAAAACCAATGTGATAGGCAATGTGCTGATTTCCCTAATGAGATGCCTAACCTAATAGAGTGGGAGCTGATAACTTCATGGAAGTACTATATCAATTGAATTAAGTTACGAATAATAACTTGAATAATGAGGAAATCCATCCTTCTTATTAGAAAGTGAAACTTTCAATTGAGTCCTTTATGTGAAAAAGTCCTCATACCTTTAGTGGATCTTATAATCCCCTCATTATAGAACAATGGATTAACATTGTTGACAAGATATTATCTGTCTTCCAATGCTTAGAACAAGAGCAAGACATACTGTCCAATTACCGCATGGAGGGGGAAGCTGAAAAATGGCGGACACTAATTAAGAATATGAATCCCAAAGCTGAAATAGATTCCATGGAATAGTAAATATTAAAGAAAATAATTTTCAATAAATATTTTCCCTGAACTATCCATATTAAAATAGAGATGTATTTATTTATAATAATGAAAAAGGAAGACGAGACTATCAGATTGTATGAGGAAAACTTCATAAGGCTTGTATAATACACCTCTGTCTTTATCATCAAAATTGAAAGTAAGGTGGGCCACTTACTTAGTGAATTAAATCCAAGTATAATAAAATATTTATAGAATAAAAAAATTTATAGCTATAAGGATATTTTTCATTATGACCATAAGGTCAAGGTGAATATTTTAGACTCTCAGTGTACCTTTGCGAAGGAGATAAAAAGTAGAAAATGGAGTTCAATTTAGGATGATCAATGGAAAAATCCCATGGAGGAAAGAAAGCCCAACTATAAATGTATTAAAAATATGGAATATGTATCCCATAAATTATCTCAATGGAATGGGGAGATGATTCAAGTGTGGAAAAGAGGGACATCAGGCTAATCATTACCAAAGGGAACTGAAAAACCTTCCAAATGTGATGGAAGAAAATAAGGTTCCGATCAAAACCTAGCCTATAGTTTAGTGTTTTAATTGAAAGGAACACAATAATTATGCAAGGTAGTTCCCTAAACTTAGGGTTGATAGAGACAATCAATTAAAATAACCTCAAATCCATATAGATCAAGAAATGGAATATTATATCACTACTATTGAGGTGGATCCCGAAAACGATGTGGTGATAGGTACACTAGTTATTAATTCAAGAATATAAAATATACTATTTAATTTTGGTTCTACACATTCTTTTATATCATGGGGTTGAGCTATCTATGAGAACAACAAATAAAGAAATTATTGCATCCTAAGTACACAAATCCTCCCAAGTTAATGTTTGTTTACTGAAACTCCCATAAAATCTTTTGATACTTAATTTAGTGTAATTTGATGTTATATTTGGAATGGAATAGTTGTACTTATATAAATCCAACATCAGTTGTTTGGAGAGGGAGATAAATCTTTGCATCATGATTCATCCTCCAATTTTATACAAGTGTATGGTGGGGGATGAATCTCCTTTGGAACCTTCTTCTAAAGTGCGGATATTATTATATTATGAGAAAAAATATCTAGATCAAATTATTAAGAAAAAGGAAATAATCATGCTCTAAGACATTACCATTGCAAGGGACTATACTGATATATTCCCTAAAGAGTTTCTCGGTCTACCTCTCGATTGAGAGGTTGAGTTCCCAACAAAACGTATACCTGGATCTCTGCCTATATTCAAGACTACATACAGAATAGAAACCATTGAGTTAGAATAAATAAATAAATAGTTACAAGATAATTTGTAAAAGGGGTTTATATGATCAAATTATTCACTGTGGTGTGTGCTAGTCCACTTCATCAAAAGGATGGATAAGTCAATGTGTGTCTATATTTATAATCATGAACTCAAAAAAATAATGATAACAAATAATTATACCCTACCAAAAATTTATGACTTGTTTAATAAACTATATGGGCCCCATTATTTCACAAAATTAGAACTTTGGTTTGGATATCATTAATTAAAGGTGAAAACGGAAGATAATCCCAATACCACCTTTTAGATAAGGTATAGACACTATGAGTTCATAGTGATGACCTTCAGACTCACTAATTCTCCAATAATCTTCATGGAATTAATGAATAGAGTATTTAGATATTAAAATGATAAATTTTTGGTAGTTTTCATAGATGATATTATGATATACTCCAAAATCAAGGTATAGAATGAGGAGAATTTGAATATTATGCTAATGACTTTGAATAAGGATAATCTATATGAAAAGTATAGTAGATATGAGTTTTTGATGGAGGGAGTATCATTCTTAGAGTTTGTTATTAATAAAAAAGTATATTTTTAGACTCTTTTACAACAAAGTAAATTGAGGACTAGCCTATACCAGTATTTATAATGGATATCCTTAGTTTCCTTAGACTAGCTGGGTATTATCGATGATTTGTGAGAAACTTCTCACTATTGTAAAACCTGCTAACCAAGATGACTTGAAAGGGAGTACAGTTTGGTTAGACTGATGAATGTGAAGAAATATTTAATTAGTTAAAAAAGGAGTCTTGTCACTACATTATTCCTCATAATTAATTCAAGTGGGGAACTAAATATGGTATATAATAATGCTTCAAAAATGGTCTTGGGCTATGTAATGATGAAAAATGACAAAGTAATCGCCTATGCCTTAAGGTAGTTGAATGTTCATGAGAATAAATACCCAAATACAGTTCTGTAGTTAGCTGTAGTAATATTAAAATTAAAGATTTATAGAAATTATCTCTATATAGAGAAGTGTGAAATATATATGGATCATAAGATCCTCAAATATATATTCACACAGAAAGAGCTTAATATACACTAATTGAAAGTGCCCAGTCATGATAATTGTATCACTAGGAAGGGGAGGGGGTGAATCAATGATACCTTTTCTTTTATGTTTCCTTATAATTGAAACAACCTTCACCTCCAGTTTAATATTTCTTTCTCTGATGAAAACAAAACAAACACACGTCCATAGGAACACAAGAATTCACAAGGTTCACTATTCAATAAGAATAGTTATGTCCTTGGAATGGTATGAAAATGATCTAATACAACACAATCCACTAGAAAAAAAGTCCTTGGATTACAACGAGTCTGGTATAACCTTTCACTCATGAAGCACTTTAGAAACAATCCAATAGTGCGGGTGCACCCTCTTATCACAAATAGAGTAAAACAATGTTTGTGTAACAACTCATGTTACCTATGATTCTTTTTCAATTCCACAAATGTATTATTTTGAAAAAAATTCTTCAATTTCTTATCCCTAAGATGGTAATGACTTCAAGAACTTTAATATAGAAATCAATCCAGTTGCCCAGTCCGATCAACCCACTCCAATTTTTCAAATCCAATTGCCCAATCTGATGGATATAACTTTGTCAGAAAATGATCAAGACAATTCAAAACACTTCCTTCCTTAGTCCATAAAACCTAATACAAAAATCCCCAATATGATTAATTCTGTTAGACCTGATGACCAGTCGAATACGATGGAAAACTGAATATGATAGACAACTAAATATCATAATTATTGAATATGATGGATAGTTGAGTAACATTGTGATCTTGTCTCTTATCTTTCACTTATCTTCATCAAAACATCTTAAAAAAAGGCTCAATATGAAAACTTCTTTCTCTCCCTAATAATTCAGAGATTCTATCACTTCTGCAGTGAACAATACATCAGTAAAAAAAAGTGAAAATTACACTCGCCTTTTATAGGTGACTGATAAAATATTTTGGAAGGAATCCCAAAATCTTTCCCACTCATACAAATTCTCCCAAATCACAATTTCCCTTGAATTTAGGGTAAATATTGAGTTCTTCAACTCTTCATGAATCTTATAAAAGATTATCCATACTTTATCTCTCTATTATACTTTCTTTTTCAATTTCCAGTCTAGATATGATTTCTAAATCTGATTAGATCAGTCTGATTCTACTTCTCCATTCTGATTGCTGAATACGATCAATAAGATGAATCTTTATCGGCTCAGACATGATGGTTATTGACTCACTTGGAGAGGCAAAACATCTTCTTTTAATTTCATGCTCTCCCTTCAAAACACATTAAAAAATCTCCTTCATCTCTCTTCTACTTCTTCACTTTTTCTCTTGACCCACTTGATTGATAAAAAAATAAATTCAACCTCTTTCAAATGATTGACTACATTATTGATCACATTATTTTCTCTTTATTTCATTCATTGATCTCAAACAATTAATCTTTTGAATATGATTTCATCCTAAATATGATCAAAAGATTCTTTCTCTTTTGAATACGATGCCACTTGAAAAAAATATATCTCTTTTACATTAACTTCATTCCCTGAATATTTTTTTCTTTTGTATCTTGATCTGACTAAAAACTAGTACCTTCAGTTTCTCAAATTTTCCACAAATGTTCTCAGCATTTATGAATTTGATGATCTCAATATAATGGATTCATATAATTTCTTATTCTTTAATCTTCTTCTTGTATCATGACTTCCTTAATAAGTTTGAATACATTTGAGTTTAACTTTAGCATCTTCTTATTTTCCAAGTAAAGTATTGTAACTTCCCTTTCTTTCATTAATAATCACCTTTCCTTATCAGTAAAAATATGATTGTCTAGAATATAATTTCCCTAAATATTATCAGGCTGAATACAATCTCTAATACCCATCTTTATTCTGATGAATTTTAATACAATCAGAAGCATCTATTTTACTCCCCCTTTATTTCATCAAGATTGCACCATAAGTTTCAAAAAATAATTATGATTTATGAGAACTCCAAGATTATAAAAGCATCATCACATTTAATTTATCATATTCATACAGACTCTGATTCTTTATCAAACAGATTCTGAGTGAATCCAATAACCATTTACTTCCATCAAGGTCCTTACTCCATATGATTAATTTATCACTTTGAATTCAGAATGAATCTGATGAACCTTTTCTTCCTACATAACTTGAATACAATGAACATTTTAAAATATTATAAGTCTGATTCTCCAAATATGATGGATATACCAAATGTTATCAAATACAATGTGTGGTGAGTTTCCTTTCTACTTAAACTTCCTTAACAACAAAATAAAACACTTGAAAACAATCTCCTTCCTCATCAGATTTTTCCTAAAAACCCCCCTTTGGATTTTTTGTCAACCAAGATTCATAAATCACTAAACTTTGTATCCTCAAGCAATGGATTACATATCAATAATTCTAATTCTGTGTGATCTAACTCATTATAGGAAACAAGAATCATTGACATAAAAACCATTCTATCTAAAAGTAATGATTATTAAAACCTTCTTCATCTTCCTTAGATTTCTTCCTTAGTCCTTAAAATTTCTTGGAATACAAAAAAAATTCTTTCTTACAACCACCCCAACAAATAGTTAGAATAGTTTATACATAATAAAATTTTAAATTGAAATCTTACCCACAACTCGCTCTTTTTCAATGCATACAAAAAGAATAAATTTGTGAAACAATACAATTATTTACCCCTTAAAAATACAATCCAAAGGTAAGATGATAGAGGGGACAAAAACACATACCTCAACCTTGATGAGAAATAGGTTGGAAATCCAAGATCATCCTCAATTTAGAAAAATATTCCTTCGGTAAAGGTTTTGTGAAAATGTCAGCAACTTGTTCTGATGTTGGAACATAATATGGATCCAATTTATTCTTCTTCACATGATCTTTGATGAAATTATATTTGATATAAATATCTTTTGAATGAGAATTTTGAACCTAATTTCTAGTGATATTGATTGTACTTTGATTATCACAACCCAAGATCAAGGGTAACTTCACTTCAACAAGTAAATATTCTAATTGAGTTTTCATCCATAGAAATTGAGTAGTGGATTTAGTGGAAAAAACATACTCAGCTTCAGCTGTACTAAGTGTTACTAAATTCCATTTCTTTTAATTTTACTAGCATAATTCATTCCTAGAAAGAATACACTACCATATGTAGATATTCTATCATCAAAATTTCTTGTCCAATCAACATCTGAATACCCAAACAATTCAATACTATCTAAGTTACCATACCTGATTCTAAATTCTGTTGTGCCTTTGATGTATCTAAGAATTATTTTTCTAGTAAGTAAATTTGATTCTTTTGGGGAAATCTGAAATCTTTCACATAAGGTAACAACATAAAAAATGTTGGTTCTTAAGGTAGTCAAATACAAAAAACTTCTAATCATCCTCCAAAAATTATTTCTGATCCACTTCTTTTCTTTAACCATTTTTACTCAGCTTTGTTCCCACTACAATCGGTGTGGAAACTAGTTTTGAGTCTTCTATGATGAACCTCTTGAGAATTTCTTTGGAATAATTTTCTTGAGAAAGAAAAATGTATTTCTCCTTTTGAAAAATTTGTAAACCAAGAAAGTATTTCATTTAATCTAGAATGGACATTTCAAATACCTTTTTTATCTCTTTATAAAATCTTTCACAACTTCTTTCAACATTCCCAGCAAAGATAATGTCATCAACATAAATAATTACAATGAGAGAATACTCTTGACTTTCTCTAATATAAATATTTCTATCAACTCTTACTTTATTGAAACTCATATTCTTTAAGCAAGAATCCAATTTCAAATACCATGCCCTCAGAGCTTGTTTTAGCCCATAAAATTCCTTTTTCAATCCACATAAATAGATTTATTTTTTCCAAAAAAATCTACAAGGTTGTTCAATATAAACTTTATATTCAAGATCTCCATTCAGGAATGAGAATTTAACATCCATTTGAAAGATCTTATAACTTCGTTGTGTAGTGATAACAAGAAAAATTATGATTGTTTCTAATCTTTCCACTAGATAAAAGGTTTCATAAAAATCAATACCTTCAATTTGTGTATACCCTTTATATACCAATGTTGATTTGTTTCTTATCACTTCACCTTCTTCATTTAGCTTGTTATGGAAAACCCACTTTGTGCCAATAATGTTTTTGTTTTCTGGATTGGGAATGAGTTCCCATGTATCATTCTTTTAAATTTGATCCAACTCTACATTCATGTCCTAAACCCATTCCGGATACTCAAAATCTTCTTTCACATCATTCAACTCCATTTTTTAATTAAAATAAGTATGTGTAATAGAATTTTTTGTTCTTCTTATTTGAACCTTCTGATGTTGTTCCCAAATGTTATTATGAGCTTCCACTTGCTTCCTCAGCCTAGGATGATATTTGAAAATATCTTCCTCATCATTGAAATTTTTTGAGTCTGATTCTTCTTCTTGAGTAGGATTACAATTGTCTGATTACTAATCAGAAATGTTTTCCTTATCTTTCTCAACTTCCTTTTCCGCCTAAGTATGTTTGTCTCTCTCAGCTCTTTCAATTACTTTCACATCAACAAAATCAAAAATTCTTTTTGTTCATTGTTGAAGCATCTGTATCCTCTTCCTTCCAAATCATTGCCATGAAATATTCCATCTTTACCTTTCTACTCAAACATTACATATTTTAAACCTTTTTTCTTTATAATACATAGACTCTTGAAAATATAAAATGTTTCAAACTTGGAGTTTTTTCATAAAAAAATTCATATGAAGTTATATCTGAATGAGGCCTATAAAAATAATAGTTATTTATATAAGCATTGGTAATCATGGATTGCCTCCAAAACTAATGAGAAAGGTTATGTTCAAGTAACATGGTTCTTCCCATTTCTACAAAACTTATATTATTTCTTTCAAAAACCCCATTTTGTAGAGGAGTGTATGGGGAACTATAATCATACCAAATTCTATTCTTCTCTAGATAACTTTTAAATTATTCACTTCTATATTCACCACCACTTTTGGTTCTCAACTTCTTCATAGAATACTCACATTACTTTTTAGCTTTCCTTTTAAAACTTTTACACATTTTCAAAGCATATGATTTATGTTTTATATACATAACACAAGTAATGTGAGTAAAATAATCAATTAAGATAATGAATTATTTATCTCTATTTTTTTTATTTTTTTTCTCATTGGCCCACATATATCGGAATGAATCAGATCTAGGGGTTGTCTTGAAAAAAATCTCAACCTTTGTATGCACAACATTTTCAATCTTTCCTTTTTGAAAAATAGTGCAGCACCGATATCTTCTTCTTATTAAATCAAGAATGTCTCAGACATTATCTCTTTTAGATAACTTTCTCATGTTTCTTTAACACATTTGTACCAACATTTTATTCCACTATTGGTTCTCTTCCACCATACTTATGTAACAAGAGTTTTGTATTTCACCAACCCAAAACAAGTTTCCTTTTGTATGTTGGCCTCTTGTAACAATCTTCCCATATTATTCACTTTTAAAAAAAATCAATATTTTCTAAAGATAACTTTGTTAATATAATCACACAATTATGAAAATGTTAGAAAATTATGGTTCAGACCATAAATATACAATATTTTCTTTGATTTCGTATTTCCTTTCACAATGATGGCTGATCAAAAACCTTTTATTTTCAAGGATTCCCCATTTCAAAATGTTATTGTTCCTTCTTTAAAATATTTCACATTCTATAAAAATTTCAAAACTCCTGTCATATAAGAAGAAAATATGCTATAAAAATCTAAGGCCATTCTCCTTTTTTAGCTTTCAATGCATTTTCCATAACAAGATCTTTTTCTTCTTTTATTTCTCCATCTTCAGATTCTGAGAATTATTAAGAATATTTTTTTGTACCAAAAACAAAATAAGACGTCATTTTTTATGGTTTCCAAGTTGTTCAAATATTTCAAAAATAGTTTTCAAAGGTTGGAACCTATTTTTAATATTTACTTCAACCTTTTAAGGTTTCTTTTAAACAAAATTTACTGAATTATCTCTTTGAGGAGATTGAATCCCACTCAAACTTTTTCTTCTATAACCTTTGGGGTAATAGAAATGTTTTCGGTTGAACCAAAACATATTTTACATGTATCCAAATCCACCATAATACCTGTAATAGACATAAAAATAGTATTTTCCTCTGAAACTTCCACACTGATTGGAATTGTGAATACATTTCTCAGTAACATTATTTTCTTTCTTTTATGATCCACCGACCATTATGGTATCAATCATATCATTCTTATTCTTATAACATTTATCGAATTCATAAGTATTTGAAACTTTTTAAGATATAGATAAAACATTTTCAGACTCAGGATACTTTGAAACTTCTAAAATCATTACTTTGTCAATCTTGGACACATACATAACTTTCCCATCTTTATTCTTCCAGAAAAAATTCCATATTTCTTCTCACCCTTTGAAGGTAACTTTTATTAAGCCTTATTAGGTTACTTATATCGATAAATTTTACTAACATCAATAATATAGTTCTTGAAACTTTTATTCCTCATCTCATCTTGAGATAGATTTTGTTGGGCATGTTCCAACTCTTCTTCTTTTTTATTTCAGCTTCAATTCTAGATGCTCATTACAATTCTTCTATTTTTCAAGATATTTATTTAAATAATTGATTTATTTTATCAACTTCACTTTCTCATTAGTAAAACATTATTTATTACATGTTGAGGAACATTCATCATCCATTTTTTTTTCTTTTCAAACCTTCTGATCTTTCTCAAACATTCTTTTAACTCTTCTTTCAAATGAAATTCAAGTTGAGTTTCTTCTTCCTTGGAACTACTACTTCCTAATTAATCATCATTAACTATTGGAATAAAGGTATTATCAATACCAATCTCAATTGATTTTTCATATTCATCATCATTGTCTTCTTCTTCCTCATATATAGATAGAAAAATTATTCTTTTGAATTTTAATAACTTTCTTTCTTTACCTATGGAATATAATTTCCATTTATCTTTCTATTTATTCCATGATCTTCTTGGATTTCTTTCTTCTTCATCATTATCATATTATTTATTTATTCATGGACAATTAACCACAAAGTGTCCAATAGATCCACATTCAAAGCATTTCAAGGGAAGTTTCCCTTTGTATTTCCATATACCTTGTTTCACATTTTTAGAAAACAGGGATAAAATATCATCAAGATTTTTACATATCTCATTTTTGAAATCAGAATCACCAGATTCATATTCAATAAGAATATTATTTGATTTTTCTCTCTTTTCAGCCTTGAAAGACATTCCTCTATCAACTTATGTTTTTATTTTCATAGATTTATCTCTTCTCATTTCATAAGTGAAGAGAGTGATATGAAAATAATCTAGAGATAATGTTTGAGGATCTCTATCTTCAAATGAAGAAACTTTTTCATCAAACTTGTTAGGAATGATTCTCAAGATAATATAAAAAACTATATAATCATCTAAATTCTCACCAAGACACCTGATAGTGCTAACAATGTCATTTAACCTGGTAAATAAGTCCCCAACAGATTCATATTCACCTATCTTAAATTCATCATACTTCAATCTACAAATTTGTAACTTTTCCTTCT
This sequence comes from Viscum album, assembly GCA_963277665.1. Taxonomy (NCBI): domain Eukaryota; kingdom Viridiplantae; phylum Streptophyta; class Magnoliopsida; order Santalales; family Viscaceae; genus Viscum; species Viscum album. Next base: position 2,191,677 of record OY728125.1, read on the forward strand.
TTACCTTTTTATTTCCTTCGTATATGTTTTTAAATTTATCCCATATATCTTTGGTTGTAGAAAAAAATTTCAACCTTAAGAATCCACTTTTAAAAAGTGATTATAGTAATGAATTCTTAGCTCTTATATCATTCTCAATATTTTTTTTATCAACATAGGTTAGAGGAACTTTATCATCAATATAAGGAAACCCAACTATTACAGTTTCAAGAACTTTATAACTGATAGGAATGAGATAGGGAAACATTATATCTTTCTATATATGATAATTCTTACAATTAAACACCAAAATACCTTTACTATTCACACAATTTAAATTCTCCACCATCAAAGAATAAAAGAAGGAAACCTATGATCTGATACCAGTTGAAAGTGCCCAGTCAGGATAATTGTATCATTGAGAGGGGGAGGGGTTAATCAATAATACTTTTTATTTTATGTTTCCTTGTAATTGAAACAAAATTTGCCTCATGTTAAATATTTATTTCTTTATTGGAAGCAAAAAAAACACACATCTATAAGAAGATAATAATTTACAAGGTTCACTATTCAAAAAGAATAGCTACATCCTTGGTATGGTACGAAAATGATCCAATATGAAAAAATCCACTAGAAAAAAAATCATTGGATTACAATGAGTAGGATATCCCCTTTCACTCATAAATCACTTTGAAAACAATATAATAGTGCATGTGCACCATCTTAACACAAATAGGGTAAAATAATGTTTGTGTAACAACTCATGTTACCTATAATTATTTTTCAATTACACAAATATATTATTTTGAAAGTAATTATTCAATTTCTTACCTAGAATATGGTAAGAACTTCAAGGACTTTAATATATAAATCAATCTAGTTTCCCAGTCCGATTGTCCCACTCTGATTTTTCAAATCTAATTCTTAAAAATCGATTTCCCAATTCGATGGACATAACCTTTTCAGAATACAATCAAGAAAATTCAAAACACTTCCTTCCTCATTTTAGAAAACCCAATACAAAAATCCCCAATCCCATTAATTCATCTAGATCCGATGACTAGCTGAATAAGATGAAAAACTAAATAAGATAGAAAACTAAATACAATGATTACTAAATACGATGGAAATATGAGTAACATTGTGATATTGTATATTATATTAGAATTCTCTTTGTCAAAACTTCTTCAATAAAGGCTCAATAAAAAAACTTTTTACTCTCCCTAGAAATCCGGAGATTCAGTCTCTTATGTAGTGAATAGTAAATCATTCAGAAAAAAGTGTAAAATACACTAACCTTTTATAGGTAACCTATAAGAGATATTGGTGAGAATCCCAAAGTCTTTACCACTCAAAGATTCTACCAAATATCAATTTAATTTTAATTTATGGTGAATATTGAATTTTTTAACTCTTCTTGAATATTATCGAAGCTTCTACAAACTATATCTCTTCTTTAGACTTTCTTTTTCAATTATTACTCTGAATCTGATTTCTAAATCTGATTAGATCAGTCTAATTTTGTTTCTCCATTCTGATTACTAAATATGATTAGTAAGATGAATCAGTATTGGCTCATATATGATGGATCTTAACCAAATTATAGAGGAAAAACATCTTTTTTGAATTTCATGCTCCCCCTTTACAATACATTCAGCAATATCCTTCATCTCTCTTCTACTTATTCACTTTTTCTCTTAACCCACTTGATTGATAAAAAAAGTAAATCAACCTCTTTCAAATGATCAAATACATTACTGATCACATTCTTTTCTATTCATTTCATTCATCAGTCTCAAAAAATTACTCTTCTAAATATGATTGCATCCTAAATCAAATCATTAGATTATTTCTCTTCTAAACACGATGCCACTTGAGAAACTTATATCTCTTTTCCATTAAATTAATTCCCTGAGTATTTTTTTCTTTTGGATTTTGGTCTGACTGAAAACTAGTACATTAGGTTTCTCACATATTTCACAAATGTTATCGACCTTTACAAATTTAATGAGCTTAATACAATGACTACATAAACTTTCTTATTCTTCTTAAATATTATTATTGTATCATGAATTCATTCATGACTTTGAATACATTTGAGTTTAGATTTAGAATCCTTTAATTTTCCAAGTAAAATATTGTAACTTTTATTTCTTTCATTAACACTCATATTTACTTCTCAGCCTGAATCCAATTGTCTAGAATACAATTTCCACGAATATGACCAGGCTGAATATAATCTCCATCACCCATCTTTCTTCTGATGAATCTAGATAAAATCAGTACCATATCTTTTACTCCCCCTTTATTTCATCAAGCTTGCATCATAAGTTTCAAAACTTACTTATGATTTATGAGAACTCCAAGATCAAAAAAGCATACTCACATTTTATTTATCATAGCTATGCAGACTCTGATCATGAAAACTCCAATTCTTTATCAGTAGGATTCATAGTTAATCTGATGACCATTTACTTCTAGCAAGATTCTTTCTCTATATGATCAATTTATCACTTTGTATTTAGAATGAATCCAATTATCCTTTTATTATTACATTACCTGAATATGATGGAACTTTTCAAACAGTATAAGTACGACTCTATGAATACGATTTCCATACCAAATTTCACTAAATATAAAGTGAGGTGAATTTCCTTTCTTCTTAAACTTCCTTAAAAAAAGAAAACACTTTAAAACAATCAACTTCCTCACTAGCTTGGTCCTAACAATAATTAATATGGTTATAGATGATCAGGGATTGTGACTGCTCAATCCATTACCATCATGAGAGTGAATATAAATCGGTATATTATCTAAGTTGAAAGGATCCTGAAACCTTATCCATGATGAATATTATGAGGTATTTGATCATCTAAGACATGAAAAGGATATAAATGGGAATAAGAAAGAGAGGAACATTATCATTCCTTTCTCAAATGATTTCATGTCTATCCATTTTAAAGAAGATAAAGGACACTCAAATGGATGATATGGAAATACAGAAGAAGGTAAAATCTATAAGAAAAGAGAAATCCTTGGAGTTCAAAATTGATGAAGAACTAATTGTAAGATTTGGGTCATGACTATGTGTACCATAAAATCCTGAGAAAAATAAGGAACTATTGAATGGTGTACATATCTCGACCTTATCCATCCAACTATGGATCATAGATATGTATCTAGATCTCCAAGATTATTATTGGTGGGAAAATATTAAGAAGGATATTGCAGAATATACATCAAAGTTCTTGACACTTCATCAAGTGAATGGAGAAATTTAAAAGTCTAAGGGGATGAGTCATAAATTACCCATAACTAAATGGGTTAAACATCATCATCAAATTTTTCACTGGTCTTACAAAAGAATCAAGAGGACATAATGTTGTATAGCTTGTGGTGGATCATTTTACAAAGACTTCTCATTTTATTTATATTAGAGATGAATTCTCCATCGATCAACTTGTAAGGATATAAATTAAATAGGTGGTATGGAACACCAATGTATATTATATCTAATTGATATACAAGGTTTACATATATGTTTTATAAAAGTCTCCAACATTATCAAAATACAAATTTGAAATTTAGTACAGATTATCACCCCCAAACCTATTGTATGGTCTAAGTAAAGTATCTAGACACTTGAGAACATGTTTAGATCATTCTATATGGACTTCAAATGAAGATGAGATTAGTATCTTCCTATAATTGAGTTCTCTTACTATAATATCTTCCACTATAGCATCCAAATGGATCCATATGAAGTCTTATATGGGAAAAGATGTAGAAAAAATATGTGTTGGGATGAATTTGGTGAAATCAAGCTACTGGGACTTAAAATGGTCAAAGAAATTGTATAAAAGGTGTATACTATTCAAAACACATCATGGATGATCAAAATTGAAAGAAAATATATAATGATAATTATAGATGATACCTAGATTTTGTTCTTATAAATAAAGTACTCCTCCACATATCCCAATGGAAGAGATTCATGAGATTTGGGAAGAAGGGAAAGCTAATTCCTAGGTACATTGTCCCCTTTGAAATTATTAATCACATTAGAGATGTAACCTATCTATTTGTACTACCAACAACCTTATCTCAAGTACATTATGTATTCCATGTATCCCTATCGAGGAAGTACATACTAGATCCCTCACATGTGATGAATTCATAGGTGGTATAGCTATAAAATGATTTCACTTATGTGGAGTAATCAGTGAAGATCTTGGACTATAGAGACAAAGTTATACACAATAAGAAAACTCACTTAGTCAAAGTATTATGGTGGAACCATAAGTACAAGGAGGAAACATGGGAACTAAAGTAATCAATGAAGCAGAAGTACCCCCACCCATTTTTTCCTTAGTGTGTAAAATGAAATTTCAAGGATGAAATTTATGAAGGAGGAAGAATTCAATAACCCACAACTTTATAAATTGAATTTTTCTTCTTATATAAACATGTCATATTTAGTAATGTAGTATCATATAAAGAACATAAACCACATTGTAAAACAAAAAACAGTTTACTGATTTGAAAATTATATTTATAGAATAAAAAATTCAAAAATAATTGAAAGTATTATAATATGATAAAAAATAGAAAATAAGATAACTATAATATGAAAATTTGGATACGATTGATCCCCCAGAATAATCATACTCGTGAATAACACTGTATATGAAACATAATATTAGTAATGAAATATTAATTATCACAATGAAAAATTATATAACCTTAAGAGAAAATATAAGTGAATTAAGAATGAATTAAATATGATGTATTTATAGAAAGTAGGGAACCCATATGACCAATACAAATTTGTCCATTGGAATAGTAATATAACTATTAAAAATAGTAACTTGGCCTTTAGAATAGTATCTTTAACTATGGAAGTGTAAAATAATATTTAGGTATCTTATAAAATGAAAATATGATATATTAATATCATAATATAAGTAAATAAATGTTTTAAAATGATAAAATAAGTGTTTATATTTTTGTAAAACATATATGTTTTATTTGAATTTTTATAACCAATAAAAAGATTTGAAATAAAATTTATTTTCATAAAATGATTTTATAAAATTATATTAAGTTTTTTAATGATAATATTATTTTATGAGACAATAAGTAATTTTTAAAATGGTCAAAAAATGATTATAATATTAAAGTTACTATTTTTTCAAATAAATAAGGATTATATTTAAAAATTAAATTTCTCATATTTATAAAATTATTTTTATAAAATGGATTTCATTGTTGGAATCTGAACATTAAAAAATTGTTAGGTTGTTTTTTTTCTAAAATTGTTGAATTTTTGGTGAATAGTGAAATATGGAAAAATACGATATTTAACATTATAAGTTAAATACAAGATTAATTGCATAATGAGTGATTTTGGTAACCATAATTTAAAAATTACATGAACCATTTACTTTATATAGTCACAATATTCATTACTATTAGTAGTATTGAGCCAAAATAATAAACTAATAAATATAATACTCAAGAAACACCCCACTCATCCATTTATAAACACCACCCCTCACAACCCATTCTATTCACACATTTTAACTTATTAAACCTACCAAATATTTACCAAATTATCTCCCCATATCCATAGAATCCCTAGTACCACCAAAGGACATTCCAAGGACCCTTAAGTGGTAGCCCAAGAGGAGACAACCAAAGAAAGAGGTAAATCCTCAACTAAACCTATTTAAATTTTATTCTTCCTCTACCAAGACAATATGTAACACCCCAGGTAAATAAGGAATATGACATTTTCATATTTATCCATATTTGTGAATAAAATATTAATATGACTTTAAAGGGGACGCTATGCTCGATGGCGTACCCAACACGCAACAACGAGTTTCTTGGGAATCTTACGTTGCACTCTAATAATAAAATAATATTATTTTAAATGGTAGTTAACATGTAGTCGTTGTAATGGAGGGAATGGATAGAAATAACTAAAATATGATTATATATGTTCTTAAATATTTTTACATTTATACAATAAAGGATAAATGCTTAAAATACGGAAAGAATTCAATTTTAGGCGTATATGCCCTAGTTTTCACTAAAGGTTCACTTATCACCTTTTGATGGAGCACCGTCATTAAATATAGTTTTGTTCACTCTTAAACATTCTTTTGGACCAAATAAAACTCTTATTAAGAATCGGGACATCAAAATTTACTTTGTGTAAATTTTTGGTATCTTTCCGATAAAGTTCATTTTTTTAATGAATAGTGTAAAATGTTGTATTTTAATTCAAAACCACTTTTTAATCTAATTTATTTATATGAATAGATTATATTTTGAATTGGTTTTAAAGTGAAATTAGAAAATATTTTTACCATTAAATCCAATAGTGGTCGTTGGAATCAATTTCACTTTGAAATCAGACTTAAACTAGTGTCAATCTTTTGATACTTATTGTTTCATAAAACACGCTATTTGTCATGACAGCGGGAATTAATTATTAAATTAATTAATGTGACTTAGATGTTTTGAATTTTGTAAAATGGACTTCATTTTTGAATTTGGAATATCAAATATAGCTTAGGGTGAATTTTTGGTAATTTTCTGAAAAACTTCAATTTTTGATGAATAGTGAAACCACTAAGTGGTAATCAAGCAAACTGATTTTTCAGTTAAATGAAAGTTTACCACTAATGTGTACTGAATTTTGAAAATCCGACATACATGGTTGTCATTAAGAAGTAAAATGTGGTTCAATGAGATTAAAATAATTTTTTGGTGAATAGTAACTTATTAAGTTCTTAATCGCGATTAGTGGTAATTAGTGTAGTTTAAGGTATAAATAATGCTTTAATAATATGAAATGACCTAGACACATGCCCCAACCTTATTTGTTGTGTCATGGCCGACCAAGAAAAGCCATGGGTCAACTTGGGGACCCCATGGAGACACTTTGGTTTGGAAATGACATAAATAACTTTTTATTAAATGTTAAAGTAAAAATGACACCAACAAGAGATGTTTTATGAAAACAATTTTTACATGGGGTTATAAAGATCATATTTTTGATTATAAATAATAATTGGAAAGATAAAAAGATTTCCTACATCATAGTAATTTGTTTTTAATTTTTAGACATTAAATAAATTAAATTATTTATGACATCATAATGATGCAGTGATGACATCATTATTTAACGATTAAAATAAAATGGAAAGATAATGTAAAATATATGAACTACACATGTCCAAAACTTATTGTATGGATGGATTTCGAACCTTTATAACCTTATCCATGAATTATATCAATGTGGGACCTTTTAAAACCGAAACACATTTTCAAATAAAGTAATATTTCTTTACTTTCCAAAAGTGCCCCTCCTCTCCTCTTATAAAAGGCCCCCACCTCTACCTCATTTCACACACTCCTCAAGCCTTTGGCTCGGCCAACCCCTTTCCATTTACTCTCTCCACACCCCTCTCCTCATCCTAGAGTATTCCCTTTGGTCAGAATCCTTTCAAAGGAAGCCTTTAGGCTCAAATCAAAAGGAGTTACACTTTTAAAGGTAATTCATTCTCTCGTGTTCATTTGTTTTATTTTGCTTCTCCAACCCACTAAACTCTTTTTATTTACTTATTTTGTAACAACACCAGTATCTCCAATATACTAGGATATTGTTATAAGATTTATTCGAGCTACACTCTCACACAGCTACATCAAATGGTTAAAGAACATACGGTTTCCGTGGATGGTGAAATTCTGCCTCCCGAAACGATGATTGTTCAATACTCATGTAAAACCTTCAAAGGTGGCCATTATGATGTCAATATTTTTATATATGATATATAATATGTTTATGTTTTATTTATGCTTCTGTATTTTTCATTTGTTTCTTACCTTTATGGCTTCCATTATGGGTATACGCGATATCTTCATTTAAGGAAGTGCGGACTACCGCCCCCTCAAAGTGATTTGATTCGTTAAATACCATATGTGGGATGTATAAAGGATGGAAATATGATATTATATATGATATTATACTGGAATTATAATATACCTTTATATCATTATTATTCCATTCTATAAAATACGAAATAGAAATGAAAGTAGCGTTCATGCGTACGTACGACTTACCGTCTCCATGAACGGTGCATTTCATTTCTTACCTCTAAATGATTATGTAATCTTATAAATGCATGCATGTACTAGATATATATGAAATATATGATATCTACTTAATGAATACAATTCTGTATATAATAAAAATTTGGCCACACGAACAACATGTAATTGTAAGAAGTCCACTTTCGACTTAAGAACCAAATATCGGCAAAACAAATATTATTAACTTAAATGATTACATAATGTTTATGACATGGTAATAAGTGGTATAAAAGTAATAATGAACTTGAAAAAGGTTCTTAAGGAATTAGAAATTAACTCAAGTTTATTATTCAGGAGATTAAAGAACGATCGAGTCAAGTCGGACCCGAGGTAAGGGATCCTACTCCTCTCTTTCTTTTTAAGTACACACACTTTTATGTCATTCCTTTTAAAGCTCATCTTTCTTGTTATTGGGATGATATTTTATATTACACATACTTTAATTTTTATGTTCATGTGATGAGAGACCCTATTCTCTCTCATCAATCCATTTTGGAAGTTTTGAGTGGCGCCGTTAGGCTGCCGAACTTTCGTAAGAGATCTAACCTCTCTCTTTCTTTTTAAGTACTCTCCATTATGTCACTTATTTTAAGATCCTCTTTGTGATGTTGGGGGATGTTCCTTTATATTCCTATTTCTGTACATTTTATTGTAATGTGATGAGATACCCTATTTGATCTCATCAATCCATATTCGGAAGTTTTATGTGGCGCCGTTAGGCTGCCGAGTTTTCGTAAGGGATTTTTCATCTCACTTTTATTCCCGTGAGATTTATGCTACATTGCCAAAAATTCCATTGAGTGGTGTATGTACTGCCCATTATTCTACTATTTGTGTAATATAATTTTGTTTATGAGTATTTACATCAATGATCTATTGTCCTTCTTTCATGGGGTGTATGTTTTGAAAGATACCCAAGTCGGTAAGGGAACCTTTCACCCTCTTCTTTTTTAAAAGACTTCTTTTGTTGGGTCTTTTAATTTACATATTGTTATGTTGGGATATGTTCTCATATATCATTATTGATGTAAATTTTATTTCCAAGTGATGAGATACACTTTTTATCTCTCATCAACTAATTTTGATGTGATGCCGTTAGGCTGTCAAGGGAACTTTTTAACCCAATTTCGACTTCTTTGGGTTCAACATGTAGTCATTGAATATGTCATCCATTGAATATGTGTGAATGAACTTTTATTGTTTTACACTTAATATCCACTTATATTGGGTGTATTTATATTTGTCACACATATTTTTGAGATTGATTAGTCCTTAATTTAAGGATACCTTCTTTATAAGGGATTTCATCACATTTGACATTTCTATTGAGGGTTCATTGTTGTTATGCACCAATTCACTCTTATATGGTGTATATACTGTCCTTTGGAGTATTATATCATGAATCCTTTTATTCTCATGATATTATAAATTTATGACTAAATGTTATTCCTCGATTATTGTATTCAAGTGTCTCTAATTTTGGTAAAACCCCTTTAACCAAAATATCGTTTTAAATGTTTTAATTATTTGTTCTTATTAATATCCATGTTTTCAAAATGGTTTTAAGGATTTATTTATATGGATATTAATGGTTTAAAATGTTAAAAGCTTCAAGGTGGTATGGGACACTTTGATTCAAAAATCTCTTTATTAAATGTTTTAAATGGTTTTGGAAATGGTTTATTTTTGAATGGATTCATTATTTCAATATCCTAAAATGTTATATTGTGATTGAAATGTGGAAATGTTATGTTTCCTTTATCCATGTTTATCTGATATGATTATGTTATGGTTCTTGGGCATTGTTATGAAGAACGGGTGGTTCCGTGATAAACTAAGGGCGGGTGAGCCCGATATAGCTCTCCAATGCATTGGGTAACGCGAAGGAGTGAAACGTTAAGGTTTCTCCGAAGAGATTTTAGGGAATATACTGTGATGGGTATTCCAAACGTAACCAAGAGGGTTACTCCCTACGTAAGAATGTTATGAATGCCTCAAGTTACCTTTATGTCTTATGATTTCTATGATTTATTCATGATTTGATGAGGTAGGTTAAAGTGCCTATGTTTTATGGGTAAATTATGATTTCATTCTTATGTATATATGAACTCATGTTTCCTTTCCATATTTTTATATCCCTTACTGAGCTTTTTATGCTCATCCCAAGTTTTTGAAATGTTTTTCAGGTCAAGGGAAAGGTACATGATAAGATGATAGAGTCAAGGATGTGTTAAGAAAGAATCCATGTTTTATTTTCAATATGTTTCCGTTGATGGGAAGAATGAATACTATCTTTTATGTAACCACTTTGTTTAAATGTGGAATGCAATGCAAGTTTCATGATCTAATTCTCTAAAACTCTAAACCTGAAAAGATCCTCAATGTGTAATCTTGTAATAACTCAAGATTAAGTAAGGTTTAATGCTGGGGCCTTATAGTTGGTATCAGAGGTCGGTTTAGATAACTTTAGAGGTTAGGGTATTCTTTAAGCATAATTGACAATTACCATAATGGTTAGGATTTCAGAAAGAGTCTTAGTTTTAGATAAAGTGAATGAGTAAGTATATCTTATTGTCTATCTTACTCATTAGTACATGATGGTTTTGTTGATATACTCACACTGAACTTTTTGGTTTTAGTAAATGGCTGGATCTAGCAGTCACCAAAGTAACAGTGGATGTGAAGGAAACTGTGACAGTTTTTTGATCAAGCAACTGAATGATATGGGAGCTGCAATGAGAACTCTTTTGATTATCCTCAACCAACTATCTGGAGTCATGATTGACCACCTAAACCTTGGATATTTCTCTAAGGCATCATATATGCAAGAAACAAATCCCTACGGAAGTACAGGTAATAATCATAAAGGTAAGTGTGTTCAAAAACCTATGTGTCAAAGATGTGGAAAGAAACACCTAGGAAAATGTTTCAAAGGGACAGAAATATGCTATAGATGTGGAAATGAAGGTCATAAAGCAAGAACCTGCCATGGAAAAAGGAAGCATCCAGTTGACTCGAGGAAAGGGAAAGAAGTTCTTTCTGAGGGATCAATTGAATGTTTTAAATGTGGTGTGCATGGTCATTATGCAAACACATGTCCTATGAAGAAGTTTCGTGAATGGGGTCACCAAGAGCGTACCAATATTCGTTTACCAATACCTAATGCCATTCTGATTGAGGATGAAGAAACTGACAATGACCAATCAAAGGTATGTACTATTTCATGACTATTTTTTTCTTATTTTGGAATCTTAGGATATGTTCATGATTTTGTTTGTAGGAAAGAGGTATTTCGGAATAAGTTGGAAAGGAATGGATAATGGATCATGAAGAATGTTGAATGAGTAAGATGTCAACATATAAGGGCTTCAAGAGTTATGGTGAAATTCTTAAGAGTATCAAGTCTCTTTTGATGATGGGGTTACATTAGAAGACTTTTTATATTATGTGTAACCCTGATGTTTAATATAGGAAAATTTTATCCAAGGAATAATTATCTTTTCTTTTGTGGACATAGTTATAAAGAACCATTTGGGTTTATATGATCCTTACTTTTGAGGAAATTATGGGTTACTAAATGTTATGATTGAAGTGAAAGGCATGAGATAAAATTGAGGTTAAATTATGTTATGGTTATTTTTGGTGATTTTATCCCTTTTTGGGTAATGATTTGAGAATTATATAGTTTTGGAAAAAGGACAACACGCAGACCGTGTGACAACCCGTCGCGTCGGACAATGCTGCGGGAATCGAACCCACAACCAAAGTGCGACTGGTATTTATCGCCTACCACTGGACTACATGAAGTCCCTGGTTAGTTTGACTGATTCCTTTTAGTTATATGATTTTATTAATTAAGAGTAAGTTGATTTTGGAGGATATGTGATTAGGATAATTACTTTTCAATGTGAGACTTTAGGAGCAACTGATGTTGTTTGGAGATAAATGTTACGATTTAACTTGGAAGACTATGTGACTAAATCCTTCAAATATTTGGGTTTCAATCTTATATTGGTTTAATTTGAAGAATTTTATGGACAATTTGTTTATCGGATGGTCCTCGTTGAACTTTGGGTTTTGTTGGACAAATTTTGGAGATTAAGAATAGATTTTCTTTTTATAAGGGGTTATCCTTTTCTGGGTTATCTGATCTTGTACTAATCTTTAGGGTTTTGGTTTTGGTTAAAGTCTAAAGACATGGGAAGTATGTAGTTTTTTTTTGGGTTAGGTGATTCTCTTGATGTTGATCATAGTACTCTTAATGCAAACAAGTCTCCCTAAATACTCGTCTTTTGGAAAAAATATGAGTTTGATTAAGGAATCTAGTAAAAGTAGAAAGTCAACATGATAAGTGATTATGTTTCCTTATGAATAAATTCCTCTATAAAAAGTAACTTAAAACAAAAATATTGTCTATTAACTTTTATTACTGGGGAATCGAATACCGTTTAACCCATCACAAGTTTGTGATTTTCTCATTGTTAACTTTCTCCTAGACATGTTTACTATCACTCTCCCTCAAGAACATGACCCTATGTTTTCTCCTCCATGTCCATATTTTCATACTTAGAATCCTAGTATGGGTTAACTCGGGTGACCTCTGTGATTATCTTTCTTTATTTTAAAGTGATTGTTATACCGACTCTTGTTCCGATGTGGGACGTTCAAGGATGTTTCCAAGCGCAATTTTAAAATTGCGAGGACGCAATTCCCAAAAGGGGGGAAGGATGTAACACCCCAGGTAAATAAGGAATATGAAATTTTCATATTTATCCATATTTGTGAATAAAATATTAATATGACTTTAAAGGGGACGCTATGCTCGATGGCGTACCCAACACGCAACAACGAGTTTCTTGGGAATCTTACGTTGCACTCTAATAATAAAATAATATTATTTTAAATGGTAGTTAACATGTAGTCGTTGTAATGGAGGGAATGGATAGAAATAACTAAAATATGATTATATATGTTCTTAAATATTTTTACATTTATACAATAAAGGATAAAGGCTTAAAATACGGAAAGAATTCAATTTTAGGCGTATATGCCCTAGTTTTCACTAAAGGTTCACTTATCACCTTTTGATGGAGAACCGTCATTAAATATAGTTTTGTTCACTCTTAAACATTCTTTTGGACCAAATAAAACTCTTATTAAGAATCGGGACAACAAAATTTACTTTGTGTAAATTTTTGGTATCTTTCCGATAAAGTTCATTTTTTTAATGAATAGTGTAAAATGTTGTATTTTAATTCAAAACCACTTTTTAATATAATTTATTTATATGAATAGATTATATTTTGAATTGGTTTTAAAGTGAAATTAGAAAATATTTTTACCATTAAATCCAATAGTGGTCGTTGGAATCAATTTCACTTTGAAATCAGACTTAAACTAGTGTCAATCTTTTGATACTTATTGTTTCATAAAACACGCTATTTGTCATGACAGCGGGAATTAATTATTAAATTAATTAATGTGACTTAGATGTTTTGAATTTTGTAAAATGGACTTCATTTTTGAATTCGGAATATCAAATATAGCTTAGGGTGAATTTTTGGTAATTTTCTGAAAAACTTCAATTTTTGATGAATAGTGAAACCACAAAGTGGTAATCAAGCAAACTGATTTTTCAGTTAAATGAAAGTTTACCACTAATGTGTACTGAATTTTGAAAATCCTACATAAATGGTTGTCATTAAGAAGTAAAATGTGGTTCAATGAGATTAAAATAATTTTCTGGTGAATAGTAACTTATTAAGTTCTTAATCGCGATTAGTGGTAATTAGTGTAGTTTAAGGTATAAATAATGCTTTAATAATATGAAATGACCTAGAAACATGTCCCAACCTTATTTTTTGTGTCATGGCCGACCAAGACAAACCATGGGTCAACTTGGGGACCCCATGGAGACACTTTGGTTTGGAAATGACATAAATAACTTTTTATTAAATGTTAAAGTAAAAATGACACAAACAAGAGATGTTTTACGAAAACAATTTTTACATGGGGTTATAAAGATCAGATTTTTGATTATAAATAGTCATTGGTAATATAAAAAGATTTCTTACATCATAGTAATTTTTTTGTAATTTTTAGACATTAAATAAATTAAATTATTTATGACATCATAATGATGCAGTGATGACATCATTATTTAACGGTTAAAATAAAATGGAAAGATAATGTAAAATCTATGAACTAAAAATGTCCAAAACTTATTGGATGGGTGGATTTCGAACCTTTATAACCTTATCCACGAATTATATCAATGTGGGACCTTTTAAAACCGAAACACATTTTCAAATAAAGTAATATTTCTTTACTTTCCAAAAGTGCCCCTCCTCTCCTCTTATAAAAGGCCCCCACCTCTACCTCATTTCACACACTCCTCAAGCCTTTGGCTCGGCCAACCCCTGACCATTTACTCTCTCCACAACCCTCTCCTCATCCTAGACTATTCCCTTTGGTCAGAACCCTTTCAAAGGAAGCCTTTAGGCTCAAATCAAAAGGAGTTACACTTTTAAAGGTAATTCATTCTCTCGTGTTCATTTGTTTTATTTTGCTTCTCCAACCCACTAAACTCTTTTTATTTACTTCTTTTGTAACAACACCAGTATCTTCAATATACTAGGATGTTGTTATAATATTTATTCGAGCTACAATCTCACAAAACTACATCAAATGGTTAAAGAACATACGGTTTCCGTGGATGGTGAAATTCTGCCTCCTGAAACGATGATTGTTCAATACTCATTTAACACCTTCAAAGGTGGCCATTATGATGTCACTATTTTTATATATGATATATGATATGTTTATGTTTTATTTATGCTTCTGTATTTTTCATTTTTGTCTTACCTTTATGGCTTCCATTATGGGTATACGCGATATCTTCATTTAAGGAAGTGCGGACTACCGCCCCCTCAAAGTGATTTGATTCATTAAATACCATATGTGGGATGTATAAAGGATGGAAATATGATATTATATATGATATTATACTGGAATTATAATATACCTTTATATAATTATTATTCCATTCTATAAAATACGAAATAGAAATGAAAGTAGCGTTCATGCGTACGTACGGCTTACCGTCTCCATGAACGGTGCATTTCATTTCTTACCTCTAAATGATTATGTAATGTTATAAATGCCTGAATTTACTGGATATATATGAAATATATGATATCTACTTAATGAATACAATTCTGGATATAATAAAAATTTGGCCACACGAACAACATGTAATTGTAAGAAGTCCACTTTCGACTTAAGAACCAAATATCGGCAAAACAAATATTATTAACTTAAATGATTACATAATGTTTATGACATGGTAATAAGTGGTATAAAAGTAATAATGAACTTGAAAAAGGTTCTTAAGGAATTAGAAATTAACTCAAGTTTATTATTCAGGAGATTAAAGAACGATCGAGTCAAGTCGGGCCCGAGGTAAGGGATCCTACTCCTCTCTTTCTTTTTAAGTACACACACTTTTATGTCATTCCTTTTAAAGATCATCTTTCTTGTTATTGGGATGATATTTTATATTACACATACTATAATTTTTATTTTCATGTGATGAGAGACCCTATTCTCTCTCATCAATCCATTTTGGAAGTTTTGAGTGGCGCCGTTAGGCTGCCGAACTTTCGTAAGAGATCTAACCTCTCTCTTTCTTTTTAAGTACTCTCCATTATGTCACTTATTTTAAGATCCTCTTTGTGATGTTGGGGGATGTTCCTTTATATTACTATTTCTGTACATTTTATTGTAATGTGATGAGATACCCTATTTGATCTCATCAATCCATATTCGGAAGTTTTATGTGGCGCCGTTAGGCTGCCGAGTTTTCGTAAGGGATTTTTCATCTCACTTTTATTCCCGTGAGATTTATGCTACATTGCCACAAATTCCATTGAGTGGTGTATGTACTGCCCATTATTCTACTATTTGTGTAATATACTTTTGTTTATGAGTATTTACATCAATGATCTATTTTCCTTCTTTCATGGGGTGTATTTTTTGAAAGATACCCAAGTCGGTAAGGGAACCTTTCACCCTCTTCTTTTTTAAAAGACTTCTTTTGTTGGGTCTTTTAATTTACATATTGTTATGTTGGGATATGTTCTCATATATCCTTATTGATGTAAATTTTATGTCCAAGTGATGAGATACACTTTTTATCTCTCATCAACTCATTTTGATGTGATGCCGTTAGGCTGTCAAGGGAACTTTTTAACCCAATTTCGACTTCTTTGGGTTCAACATGTAGTCATTGAATATGTCATCCATTGAATATGTGTGAATGAACTTTTATTGTTTTACACTTAATATCAACTTATATTGGGTGTATTTATATTTGTCACACATATTTTTGAGATTGATTAGTCCTTAATTTAAGGATACCTTCTTTATAAGGGATTTCATCACATTTGACATTTCTATTGAGGGTTCATTGTTGTTATGCACCAATTAACTCTTATATGGTGTATATACTGTCCTTTGGACTATTATATCATGAATCCTTTTATTCTCATGATATTATAAAGTTATGACTAAATGTTATTCCTCTATTATTGTATTCAAGTGTCTCTAATTTTGGTAAAACCCCTTTAACCAAAATATCGTTTTAAATGTTTTAATTATTTGTTCTTATTAATATCCATGTTTTCAAAATGGTTTTAAGGATTTATTTATATGGATATTAATGGTTTAAAATGTTAAAATATTCAAGGTGGTATGAGACACTTTGATTCAAAAATCTCTTTATTAAATGTTTTAAATGGTTTTGGAAATGGTTTCTTTTTGAATGGATTCATTATTTCAATATCCTAAAATGTTATATTGTGATTGAAATGTGGAAATGTTATGTTTCCTTTATCCATGTTTATGTGATACGATTATGTTATGGTTCTTGGGCATTGTTATGAAGAACGGGTGGTTCCGTGATAAACTAAGGGCGGGTGAGCCTGATATAGCTCTCCAATGCATTGGGTAACGCGAAGGAGTGAAACGTTAAGGTTTCTCCGAAGAGATTTTAGGGAATATACTGTAATGGGTATTCCAAATGTAACCAAGAGGGTTACTCCCTACGTAAGAATGTTATGAATGCCTCAAGTTACCTTTATGTCTTATGATTTCTATGATTTATTCATGATTTGATGAGGTAGGTTAAAGTGCCTATGTTTTATGGGTAAATTATGATTTCATTCTTATGTATATATGAACTCATGTTTCCTTTCCATATTTTTATATCCCTTACTGAGCTTTTTATGCTCATCCCAAGTTTTTGAAATGTTTTTCAGGTCAAGGGAAAGGTACATGATAAGATGATAGAGTCAAGGATGTGTTAAGAAAGAATCCATGTTTTATTTTCAATATGTTTCCGTTGATGGGAAGAATGAATACTATCTTTTATGTAACCACTTTGTTTAAATGTGGAATGTAATGCAAGTTTCATGATCTAATTCTCTAAAACTCTAAACCTGAAAAGATCCTCAATGTGTAATCTTGTAATAACTCAAGATTAAGTAAGGTTTAATGCTGGGGCCTTATAGTTGGTATCAGAGGTCGGTTTAGATAACTTTAGAGGTTAGGGTATTCTTTAAGCATAATTGACAATTACCATAATGGTTAGGATTTCAGAAAGAGTCTTAGTTTTAGATAAAGTGAATGAGTAAGTATATCTTATTGTCTATCTTACTCATTAGTACATGATGGTTTTGTTGATATACTCACACTGAACTTTTTGGTTTTAGTAAATGGCTGGATCTAGCAGTCACCAAAGTAACAGTGGATGTGAAGGAAACTGTGACAGTTTTTTGATCAAGCAACTGAATGATATGGGAGCTGCAATGAGAACTCTTTTGATTATCCTCAACCAACTATCTGGAGTCATGATTGACCACCTAAACCTTGGATATTTCTCTAAGGCATCATATATGCAAGAAACAAATCCCTACGGAAGTACAGGTAATAATCATAAAGGTAAGTGTGTTCAAAAACCTATGTGTCAAAGATGTGGAAAGAAACACCTAGGAAAATGTTTCAAAGGGACAGAAATATGCTATAGATGTGGAAATGAAGGTCATAAAGCAAGAACCTGCCATGGAAAAAGGAAGCATCCAGTTGACTCGAGGAAAGGGAAAGAAGTTCTTTCTGAGGGATCAATTGAATGTTTTAAATGTGGTGTGCATGGTCATTATGCAAACACATGTCCTATGAAGAAGTTTCGTGAATGGGGTCACCAAGAGCGTACCAATATTCGTTTACCAATACCTAATGCCATTCTGATTGAGGATGAAGAAACTGACAATGACCAATCAAAGGTATGTACTATTTCATGACTATTTTTTTCTTATTTTGGAATCTTAGGATATGTTCATGATTTTGTTTGTAGGAAAGAGGTATTTCGGAATAAGTTGGAAAGGAATGGATAATGGATCATGAAGAATGTTGAATGAGTAAGATGTCAACATATAAGGGCTTCAAGAGTTATGGTGAAATTCTTAAGAGTATCAAGTCTCTTTTGATGATGGGGTTACATTAGAAGACTTTTTATATTATGTGTAACCCTGATGTTTAATATAGGAAAATTTTATCCAAGGAATAATTATCTTTTCTTTTGTGGACATAGTTATAAAGAACCATTTGGGTTTATATGATCCTTACTTTTGAGGAAATTATGGGTTACTAAATGTTATGATTGAAGTGAAAGGCATGAGATAAAATTGAGGTTAAATTATGTTATGGTTATTTTTGGTGATTTTATCCCTTTTTGGGTAATGATTTGAGAATTATATAGTTTTGGAAAAAGGACAACACGCAGACCGTGTGACAACCCGTCGCGTCGGACAATGCTGCGGGAATCGAACCCACAACCAAAGTGCGACTGGTATTTATCGCCTACCACTGGACTACATGAAGTCCCTGGTTAGTTTGACTGATTCCTTTTAGTTATATGATTTTATTAATTAAGAGTAAGTTGATTTTGGAGGATATGTGATTAGGATAATTACTTTTCAATGTGAGACTTTAGGAGCAACTGATGTTGTTTGGAGATAAATGTTACGATTTAACTTGGAAGACTATGTGACTAAATCCTTCAAATATTTGGGTTTCAATCTTATATTGGTTTAATTTGAAGAATTTTATGGACAATTTGTTTATCGGATGGTCCTCGTTGAACTTTGGGTTTTGTTGGACAAATTTTGGAGATTAAGAATAGATTTTCTTTTTATAAGGGGTTATCCTTTTCTGGGTTATCTGATCTTGTACTAATCTTTAGGGTTTTGGTTTTGGTTAAAGTCTAAAGACATGGGAAGTATGTAGTTTTTTTTTGGGTTAGGTGATTCTCTTGATGTTGATCATAGTACTCTTAATGCAAACAAGTCTCCCTAAATACTCGTCTTTTGGAAAAAATATGAGTTTGATTAAGGAATCTAGTAAAAGTAGAAAGTCAACATGATAAGTGATTATGTTTCCTTATGAATAAATTCCTCTATAAAAAGTAACTTAAAACAAAAATATTGTCTATTAACTTTTATTACTGGGGAATCGAATACCGTTTAACCCATCACAAGTTTGTGATTTTCTCATTGTTAACTTTCTCCTAGACATGTTTACTATCACTCTCCCTCAAGAACATGACCCTATGTTTTCTCCTCCATGTCCATATTTTCATACTTAGAATCCTAGTATGGGTTAACTCGGGTGACCTCTGTGATTATCTTTCTTTATTTTAAAGTGATTGTTATACCGACTCTTGTTCCGATGTGGGACGTTCAAGGATGTTTCCAAGCGCAATTTTAAAATTGCGAGGACGCAATTCCCAAAAGGGGGGAAGGATGTAACACCCCAGGTAAATAAGGAATATGAAATTTTCATATTTATCCATATTTGTGAATAAAATATTAATATGACTTTAAAGGGGACGCTATGCTCGATGGCGTACCCAACACGCAACAACGAGTTTCTTGGGAATCTTACGTTGCACTCTAATAATAAAATAATATTATTTTAAATGGTAGTTAACATGTAGTCGTTGTAATGGAGGGAATGGATAGAAATAACTAAAATATGATTATATATGTTCTTAAATATTTTTACATTTATACAATAAAGGATAAAGGCTTAAAATACGGAAAGAATTCAATTTTAGGCGTATATGCCCTAGTTTTCACTAAAGGTTCACTTATCACCTTTTGATGGAGAACCGTCATTAAATATAGTTTTGTTCACTCTTAAACATTCTTTTGGACCAAATAAAACTCTTATTAAGAATCGGGACAACAAAATTTACTTTGTGTAAATTTTTGGTATCTTTCCGATAAAGTTCATTTTTTTAATGAATAGTGTAAAATGTTGTATTTTAATTCAAAACCACTTTTTAATATAATTTATTTATATGAATAGATTATATTTTGAATTGGTTTTAAAGTGAAATTAGAAAATATTTTTACCATTAAATCCAATAGTGGTCGTTGGAATCAATTTCACTTTGAAATCAGACTTAAACTAGTGTCAATCTTTTGATACTTATTGTTTCATAAAACACGCTATTTGTCATGACAGCGGGAATTAATTATTAAATTAATTAATGTGACTTAGATGTTTTGAATTTTGTAAAATGGACTTCATTTTTGAATTCGGAATATCAAATATAGCTTAGGGTGAATTTTTGGTAATTTTCTGAAAAACTTCAATTTTTGATGAATAGTGAAACCACAAAGTGGTAATCAAGCAAACTGATTTTTCAGTTAAATGAAAGTTTACCACTAATGTGTACTGAATTTTGAAAATCCTACATAAATGGTTGTCATTAAGAAGTAAAATGTGGTTCAATGAGATTAAAATAATTTTCTGGTGAATAGTAACTTATTAAGTTCTTAATCGCGATTAGTGGTAATTAGTGTAGTTTAAGGTATAAATAATGCTTTAATAATATGAAATGACCTAGAAACATGTCCCAACCTTATTTTTTGTGTCATGGCCGACCAAGACAAACCATGGGTCAACTTGGGGACCCCATGGAGACACTTTGGTTTGGAAATGACATAAATAACTTTTTATTAAATGTTAAAGTAAAAATGACACAAACAAGAGATGTTTTACGAAAACAATTTTTACATGGGGTTATAAAGATCAGATTTTTGATTATAAATAGTCATTGGTAATATAAAAAGATTTCTTACATCATAGTAATTTTTTTGTAATTTTTAGACATTAAATAAATTAAATTATTTATGACATCATAATGATGCAGTGATGACATCATTATTTAACGGTTAAAATAAAATGGAAAGATAATGTAAAATCTATGAACTAAAAATGTCCAAAACTTATTGGATGGGTGGATTTCGAACCTTTATAACCTTATCCACGAATTATATCAATGTGGGACCTTTTAAAACCGAAACACATTTTCAAATAAAGTAATATTTCTTTACTTTCCAAAAGTGCCCCTCCTCTCCTCTTATAAAAGGCCCCCACCTCTACCTCATTTCACACACTCCTCAAGCCTTTGGCTCGGCCAACCCCTGACCATTTACTCTCTCCACAACCCTCTCCTCATCCTAGACTATTCCCTTTGGTCAGAACCCTTTCAAAGGAAGCCTTTAGGCTCAAATCAAAAGGAGTTACACTTTTAAAGGTAATTCATTCTCTCGTGTTCATTTGTTTTATTTTGCTTCTCCAACCCACTAAACTCTTTTTATTTACTTCTTTTGTAACAACACCAGTATCTTCAATATACTAGGATGTTGTTATAATATTTATTCGAGCTACAATCTCACAAAACTACATCAAATGGTTAAAGAACATACGGTTTCCGTGGATGGTGAAATTCTGCCTCCTGAAACGATGATTGTTCAATACTCATTTAACACCTTCAAAGGTGGCCATTATGATGTCACTATTTTTATATATGATATATGATATGTTTATGTTTTATTTATGCTTCTGTATTTTTCATTTTTGTCTTACCTTTATGGCTTCCATTATGGGTATACGCGATATCTTCATTTAAGGAAGTGCGGACTACCGCCCCCTCAAAGTGATTTGATTCATTAAATACCATATGTGGGATGTATAAAGGATGGAAATATGATATTATATATGATATTATACTGGAATTATAATATACCTTTATATAATTATTATTCCATTCTATAAAATACGAAATAGAAATGAAAGTAGCGTTCATGCGTACGTACGGCTTACCGTCTCCATGAACGGTGCATTTCATTTCTTACCTCTAAATGATTATGTAATGTTATAAATGCCTGAATTTACTGGATATATATGAAATATATGATATCTACTTAATGAATACAATTCTGGATATAATAAAAATTTGGCCACACGAACAACATGTAATTGTAAGAAGTCCACTTTCGACTTAAGAACCAAATATCGGCAAAACAAATATTATTAACTTAAATGATTACATAATGTTTATGACATGGTAATAAGTGGTATAAAAGTAATAATGAACTTGAAAAAGGTTCTTAAGGAATTAGAAATTAACTCAAGTTTATTATTCAGGAGATTAAAGAACGATCGAGTCAAGTCGGGCCCGAGGTAAGGGATCCTACTCCTCTCTTTCTTTTTAAGTACACACACTTTTATGTCATTCCTTTTAAAGATCATCTTTCTTGTTATTGGGATGATATTTTATATTACACATACTATAATTTTTATTTTCATGTGATGAGAGACCCTATTCTCTCTCATCAATCCATTTTGGAAGTTTTGAGTGGCGCCGTTAGGCTGCCGAACTTTCGTAAGAGATCTAACCTCTCTCTTTCTTTTTAAGTACTCTCCATTATGTCACTTATTTTAAGATCCTCTTTGTGATGTTGGGGGATGTTCCTTTATATTACTATTTCTGTACATTTTATTGTAATGTGATGAGATACCCTATTTGATCTCATCAATCCATATTCGGAAGTTTTATGTGGCGCCGTTAGGCTGCCGAGTTTTCGTAAGGGATTTTTCATCTCACTTTTATTCCCGTGAGATTTATGCTACATTGCCACAAATTCCATTGAGTGGTGTATGTACTGCCCATTATTCTACTATTTGTGTAATATACTTTTGTTTATGAGTATTTACATCAATGATCTATTTTCCTTCTTTCATGGGGTGTATTTTTTGAAAGATACCCAAGTCGGTAAGGGAACCTTTCACCCTCTTCTTTTTTAAAAGACTTCTTTTGTTGGGTCTTTTAATTTACATATTGTTATGTTGGGATATGTTCTCATATATCCTTATTGATGTAAATTTTATGTCCAAGTGATGAGATACACTTTTTATCTCTCATCAACTCATTTTGATGTGATGCCGTTAGGCTGTCAAGGGAACTTTTTAACCCAATTTCGACTTCTTTGGGTTCAACATGTAGTCATTGAATATGTCATCCATTGAATATGTGTGAATGAACTTTTATTGTTTTACACTTAATATCAACTTATATTGGGTGTATTTATATTTGTCACACATATTTTTGAGATTGATTAGTCCTTAATTTAAGGATACCTTCTTTATAAGGGATTTCATCACATTTGACATTTCTATTGAGGGTTCATTGTTGTTATGCACCAATTAACTCTTATATGGTGTATATACTGTCCTTTGGACTATTATATCATGAATCCTTTTATTCTCATGATATTATAAAGTTATGACTAAATGTTATTCCTCTATTATTGTATTCAAGTGTCTCTAATTTTGGTAAAACCCCTTTAACCAAAATATCGTTTTAAATGTTTTAATTATTTGTTCTTATTAATATCCATGTTTTCAAAATGGTTTTAAGGATTTATTTATATGGATATTAATGGTTTAAAATGTTAAAATATTCAAGGTGGTATGAGACACTTTGATTCAAAAATCTCTTTATTAAATGTTTTAAATGGTTTTGGAAATGGTTTCTTTTTGAATGGATTCATTATTTCAATATCCTAAAATGTTATATTGTGATTGAAATGTGGAAATGTTATGTTTCCTTTATCCATGTTTATGTGATACGATTATGTTATGGTTCTTGGGCATTGTTATGAAGAACGGGTGGTTCCGTGATAAACTAAGGGCGGGTGAGCCTGATATAGCTCTCCAATGCATTGGGTAACGCGAAGGAGTGAAACGTTAAGGTTTCTCCGAAGAGATTTTAGGGAATATACTGTAATGGGTATTCCAAATGTAACCAAGAGGGTTACTCCCTACGTAAGAATGTTATGAATGCCTCAAGTTACCTTTATGTCTTATGATTTCTATGATTTATTCATGATTTGATGAGGTAGGTTAAAGTGCCTATGTTTTATGGGTAAATTATGATTTCATTCTTATGTATATATGAACTCATGTTTCCTTTCCATATTTTTATATCCCTTACTGAGCTTTTTATGCTCATCCCAAGTTTTTGAAATGTTTTTCAGGTCAAGGGAAAGGTACATGATAAGATGATAGAGTCAAGGATGTGTTAAGAAAGAATCCATGTTTTATTTTCAATATGTTTCCGTTGATGGGAAGAATGAATACTATCTTTTATGTAACCACTTTGTTTAAATGTGGAATGTAATGCAAGTTTCATGATCTAATTCTCTAAAACTCTAAACCTGAAAAGATCCTCAATGTGTAATCTTGTAATAACTCAAGATTAAGTAAGGTTTAATGCTGGGGCCTTATAGTTGGTATCAGAGGTCGGTTTAGATAACTTTAGAGGTTAGGGTATTCTTTAAGCATAATTGACAATTACCATAATGGTTAGGATTTCAGAAAGAGTCTTAGTTTTAGATAAAGTGAATGAGTAAGTATATCTTATTGTCTATCTTACTCATTAGTACATGATGGTTTTGTTGATATACTCACACTGAACTTTTTGGTTTTAGTAAATGGCTGGATCTAGCAGTCACCAAAGTAACAGTGGATGTGAAGGAAACTGTGACAGTTTTTTGATCAAGCAACTGAATGATATGGGAGCTGCAATGAGAACTCTTTTGATTATCCTCAACCAACTATCTGGAGTCATGATTGACCACCTAAACCTTGGATATTTCTCTAAGGCATCATATATGCAAGAAACAAATCCCTACGGAAGTACAGGTAATAATCATAAAGGTAAGTGTGTTCAAAAACCTATGTGTCAAAGATGTGGAAAGAAACACCTAGGAAAATGTTTCAAAGGGACAGAAATATGCTATAGATGTGGAAATGAAGGTCATAAAGCAAGAACCTGCCATGGAAAAAGGAAGCATCCAGTTGACTCGAGGAAAGGGAAAGAAGTTCTTTCTGAGGGATCAATTGAATGTTTTAAATGTGGTGTGCATGGTCATTATGCAAACACATGTCCTATGAAGAAGTTTCGTGAATGGGGTCACCAAGAGCGTACCAATATTCGTTTACCAATACCTAATGCCATTCTGATTGAGGATGAAGAAACTGACAATGACCAATCAAAGGTATGTACTATTTCATGACTATTTTTTTCTTATTTTGGAATCTTAGGATATGTTCATGATTTTGTTTGTAGGAAAGAGGTATTTCGGAATAAGTTGGAAAGGAATGGATAATGGATCATGAAGAATGTTGAATGAGTAAGATGTCAACATATAAGGGCTTCAAGAGTTATGGTGAAATTCTTAAGAGTATCAAGTCTCTTTTGATGATGGGGTTACATTAGAAGACTTTTTATATTATGTGTAACCCTGATGTTTAATATAGGAAAATTTTATCCAAGGAATAATTATCTTTTCTTTTGTGGACATAGTTATAAAGAACCATTTGGGTTTATATGATCCTTACTTTTGAGGAAATTATGGGTTACTAAATGTTATGATTGAAGTGAAAGGCATGAGATAAAATTGAGGTTAAATTATGTTATGGTTATTTTTGGTGATTTTATCCCTTTTTGGGTAATGATTTGAGAATTATATAGTTTTGGAAAAAGGACAACACGCAGACCGTGTGACAACCCGTCGCGTCGGACAATGCTGCGGGAATCGAACCCACAACCAAAGTGCGACTGGTATTTATCGCCTACCACTGGACTACATGAAGTCCCTGGTTAGTTTGACTGATTCCTTTTAGTTATATGATTTTATTAATTAAGAGTAAGTTGATTTTGGAGGATATGTGATTAGGATAATTACTTTTCAATGTGAGACTTTAGGAGCAACTGATGTTGTTTGGAGATAAATGTTACGATTTAACTTGGAAGACTATGTGACTAAATCCTTCAAATATTTGGGTTTCAATCTTATATTGGTTTAATTTGAAGAATTTTATGGACAATTTGTTTATCGGATGGTCCTCGTTGAACTTTGGGTTTTGTTGGACAAATTTTGGAGATTAAGAATAGATTTTCTTTTTATAAGGGGTTATCCTTTTCTGGGTTATCTGATCTTGTACTAATCTTTAGGGTTTTGGTTTTGGTTAAAGTCTAAAGACATGGGAAGTATGTAGTTTTTTTTTGGGTTAGGTGATTCTCTTGATGTTGATCATAGTACTCTTAATGCAAACAAGTCTCCCTAAATACTCGTCTTTTGGAAAAAATATGAGTTTGATTAAGGAATCTAGTAAAAGTAGAAAGTCAACATGATAAGTGATTATGTTTCCTTATGAATAAATTCCTCTATAAAAAGTAACTTAAAACAAAAATATTGTCTATTAACTTTTATTACTGGGGAATCGAATACCGTTTAACCCATCACAAGTTTGTGATTTTCTCATTGTTAACTTTCTCCTAGACATGTTTACTATCACTCTCCCTCAAGAACATGACCCTATGTTTTCTCCTCCATGTCCATATTTTCATACTTAGAATCCTAGTATGGGTTAACTCGGGTGACCTCTGTGATTATCTTTCTTTATTTTAAAGTGATTGTTATACCGACTCTTGTTCCGATGTGGGACGTTCAAGGATGTTTCCAAGCGCAATTTTAAAATTGCGAGGACGCAATTCCCAAAAGGGGGGAAGGATGTAACACCCCAGGTAAATAAGGAATATGAAATTTTCATATTTATCCATATTTGTGAATAAAATATTAATATGACTTTAAAGGGGACGCTATGCTCGATGGCGTACCCAACACGCAACAACGAGTTTCTTGGGAATCTTACGTTGCACTCTAATAATAAAATAATATTATTTTAAATGGTAGTTAACATGTAGTCGTTGTAATGGAGGGAATAGATAGAAATAACTAAAATATGATTATATATGTTCTTAAATATTTTTACATTTATACAATAAAGGATAAAGGCTTAAAATACGGAAAGAATTCAATTTTAGGCGTATATGCCCTAGTTTTCACTAAAGGTTCACTTATCACCTTTTGATGGAGAACCGTCATTAAATATAGTTTTGTTCACTCTTAAACATTCTTTTGGACCAAATAAAACTCTTATTAAGAATCGGGACAACAAAATTTACTTTGTGTAAATTTTTGGTATCTTTCCGATAAAGTTCATTTTTTTAATGAATAGTGTAAAATGTTGTATTTTAATTCAAAACCACTTTTTAATATAATTTATTTATATGAATAGATTATATTTTGAATTGGTTTTAAAGTGAAATTAGAAAATATTTTTACCATTAAATCCAATAGTGGTCGTTGGAATCAATTTCACTTTGAAATCAGACTTAAACTAGTGTCAATCTTTTGATACTTATTGTTTCATAAAACACGCTATTTGTCATGACAGCGGGAATTAATTATTAAATTAATTAATGTGACTTAGATGTTTTGAATTTTGTAAAATGGACTTCATTTTTGAATTCGGAATATCAAATATAGCTTAGGGTGAATTTTTGGTAATTTTCTGAAAAACTTCAATTTTTGATGAATAGTGAAACCACAAAGTGGTAATCAAGCAAACTGATTTTTCAGTTAAATGAAAGTTTACCACTAATGTGTACTGAATTTTGAAAATCCTACATAAATGGTTGTCATTAAGAAGTAAAATGTGGTTCAATGAGATTAAAATAATTTTCTGGTGAATAGTAACTTATTAAGTTCTTAATCGCGATTAGTGGTAATTAGTGTAGTTTAAGGTATAAATAATGCTTTAATAATATGAAATGACCTAGAAACATGTCCCAACCTTATTTTTTGTGTCATGGCCGACCAAGACAAACCATGGGTCAACTTGGGGACCCCATGGAGACACTTTGGTTTGGAAATGACATAAATAACTTTTTATTAAATGTTAAAGTAAAAATGACACAAACAAGAGATGTTTTACGAAAACAATTTTTACATGGGGTTATAAAGATCAGATTTTTGATTATAAATAGTCATTGGTAATATAAAAAGATTTCTTACATCATAGTAATTTTTTTGTAATTTTTAGACATTAAATAAATTAAATTATTTATGACATCATAATGATGCAGTGATGACATCATTATTTAACGGTTAAAATAAAATGGAAAGATAATGTAAAATCTATGAACTAAAAATGTCCAAAACTTATTGGATGGGTGGATTTCGAACCTTTATAACCTTATCCACGAATTATATCAATGTGGGACCTTTTAAAACCGAAACACATTTTCAAATAAAGTAATATTTCTTTACTTTCCAAAAGTGCCCCTCCTCTCCTCTTATAAAAGGCCCCCACCTCTACCTCATTTCACACACTCCTCAAGCCTTTGGCTCGGCCAACCCCTGACCATTTACTCTCTCCACAACCCTCTCCTCATCCTAGACTATTCCCTTTGGTCAGAACCCTTTCAAAGGAAGCCTTTAGGCTCAAATCAAAAGGAGTTACACTTTTAAAGGTAATTCATTCTCTCGTGTTCATTTGTTTTATTTTGCTTCTCCAACCCACTAAACTCTTTTTATTTACTTCTTTTGTAACAACACCAGTATCTTCAATATACTAGGATGTTGTTATAATATTTATTCGAGCTACAATCTCACAAAACTACATCAAATGGTTAAAGAACATACGGTTTCCGTGGATGGTGAAATTCTGCCTCCTGAAACGATGATTGTTCAATACTCATTTAACACCTTCAAAGGTGGCCATTATGATGTCACTATTTTTATATATGATATATGATATGTTTATGTTTTATTTATGCTTCTGTATTTTTCATTTTTGTCTTACCTTTATGGCTTCCATTATGGGTATACGCGATATCTTCATTTAAGGAAGTGCGGACTACCGCCCCCTCAAAGTGATTTGATTCATTAAATACCATATGTGGGATGTATAAAGGATGGAAATATGATATTATATATGATATTATACTGGAATTATAATATACCTTTATATAATTATTATTCCATTCTATAAAATACGAAATAGAAATGAAAGTAGCGTTCATGCGTACGTACGGCTTACCGTCTCCATGAACGGTGCATTTCATTTCTTACCTCTAAATGATTATGTAATGTTATAAATGCCTGAATTTACTGGATATATATGAAATATATGATATCTACTTAATGAATACAATTCTGGATATAATAAAAATTTGGCCACACGAACAACATGTAATTGTAAGAAGTCCACTTTCGACTTAAGAACCAAATATCGGCAAAACAAATATTATTAACTTAAATGATTACATAATGTTTATGACATGGTAATAAGTGGTATAAAAGTAATAATGAACTTGAAAAAGGTTCTTAAGGAATTAGAAATTAACTCAAGTTTATTATTCAGGAGATTAAAGAACGATCGAGTCAAGTCGGGCCCGAGGTAAGGGATCCTACTCCTCTCTTTCTTTTTAAGTACACACACTTTTATGTCATTCCTTTTAAAGATCATCTTTCTTGTTATTGGGATGATATTTTATATTACACATACTATAATTTTTATTTTCATGTGATGAGAGACCCTATTCTCTCTCATCAATCCATTTTGGAAGTTTTGAGTGGCGCCGTTAGGCTGCCGAACTTTCGTAAGAGATCTAACCTCTCTCTTTCTTTTTAAGTACTCTCCATTATGTCACTTATTTTAAGATCCTCTTTGTGATGTTGGGGGATGTTCCTTTATATTACTATTTCTGTACATTTTATTGTAATGTGATGAGATACCCTATTTGATCTCATCAATCCATATTCGGAAGTTTTATGTGGCGCCGTTAGGCTGCCGAGTTTTCGTAAGGGATTTTTCATCTCACTTTTATTCCCGTGAGATTTATGCTACATTGCCACAAATTCCATTGAGTGGTGTATGTACTGCCCATTATTCTACTATTTGTGTAATATACTTTTGTTTATGAGTATTTACATCAATGATCTATTTTCCTTCTTTCATGGGGTGTATTTTTTGAAAGATACCCAAGTCGGTAAGGGAACCTTTCACCCTCTTCTTTTTTAAAAGACTTCTTTTGTTGGGTCTTTTAATTTACATATTGTTATGTTGGGATATGTTCTCATATATCCTTATTGATGTAAATTTTATGTCCAAGTGATGAGATACACTTTTTATCTCTCATCAACTCATTTTGATGTGATGCCGTTAGGCTGTCAAGGGAACTTTTTAACCCAATTTCGACTTCTTTGGGTTCAACATGTAGTCATTGAATATGTCATCCATTGAATATGTGTGAATGAACTTTTATTGTTTTACACTTAATATCAACTTATATTGGGTGTATTTATATTTGTCACACATATTTTTGAGATTGATTAGTCCTTAATTTAAGGATACCTTCTTTATAAGGGATTTCATCACATTTGACATTTCTATTGAGGGTTCATTGTTGTTATGCACCAATTAACTCTTATATGGTGTATATACTGTCCTTTGGACTATTATATCATGAATCCTTTTATTCTCATGATATTATAAAGTTATGACTAAATGTTATTCCTCTATTATTGTATTCAAGTGTCTCTAATTTTGGTAAAACCCCTTTAACCAAAATATCGTTTTAAATGTTTTAATTATTTGTTCTTATTAATATCCATGTTTTCAAAATGGTTTTAAGGATTTATTTATATGGATATTAATGGTTTAAAATGTTAAAATATTCAAGGTGGTATGAGACACTTTGATTCAAAAATCTCTTTATTAAATGTTTTAAATGGTTTTGGAAATGGTTTCTTTTTGAATGGATTCATTATTTCAATATCCTAAAATGTTATATTGTGATTGAAATGTGGAAATGTTATGTTTCCTTTATCCATGTTTATGTGATACGATTATGTTATGGTTCTTGGGCATTGTTATGAAGAACGGGTGGTTCCGTGATAAACTAAGGGCGGGTGAGCCTGATATAGCTCTCCAATGCATTGGGTAACGCGAAGGAGTGAAACGTTAAGGTTTCTCCGAAGAGATTTTAGGGAATATACTGTAATGGGTATTCCAAATGTAACCAAGAGGGTTACTCCCTACGTAAGAATGTTATGAATGCCTCAAGTTACCTTTATGTCTTATGATTTCTATGATTTATTCATGATTTGATGAGGTAGGTTAAAGTGCCTATGTTTTATGGGTAAATTATGATTTCATTCTTATGTATATATGAACTCATGTTTCCTTTCCATATTTTTATATCCCTTACTGAGCTTTTTATGCTCATCCCAAGTTTTTGAAATGTTTTTCAGGTCAAGGGAAAGGTACATGATAAGATGATAGAGTCAAGGATGTGTTAAGAAAGAATCCATGTTTTATTTTCAATATGTTTCCGTTGATGGGAAGAATGAATACTATCTTTTATGTAACCACTTTGTTTAAATGTGGAATGTAATGCAAGTTTCATGATCTAATTCTCTAAAACTCTAAACCTGAAAAGATCCTCAATGTGTAATCTTGTAATAACTCAAGATTAAGTAAGGTTTAAGGCTGGGGCATTATACAATATGTTTTACATACACCTATAAATAACAACATAAGTATCCTAAATATACTTATATGTTATTATTATGGTGTAATATCTATATTTTACCCTCCCTTTAATTGACTCTAAAATGTAAGCATTGTTCACAACATGGTTGGTTCAACGCCTCAATGAACAACATATTTTATTTTTCTCCACCGCTTTCAAGGATGGTTATATAAATATTATTATGGTAAAATATTAAGATAATAAGTATATTATCACTTATTTAATGATATATAATTTATTAATATCCTTTTAATTAAATAAAATGAATCTATTTCATGATGGTCTGTAAAACCACCTAAATGAACTAACTGTATAATGATAATGTTTATACTAAATGAATAATAAATATATTGGAATAAATATATATATTTAAGACCATTTTAATTTCTATAAGGACATTAATATTATTTCATTTCACTTTTGTAATTATAGTCCCATTTTTCAAGAACTTCAATAATTATCCACAAGTGATCCGACATTGGAACCATGAAACAAACACCCTCATAACAACAAAATTAAAATTTATATATTAGTTAAATGGTTGTAAATGAACATAATATAATTTTAATGAATCAAATATAGATGTAATATATTCTTATTTAAGTAGTTAAGGAATCTAATTTGATTATTCTAGATGTTAAGTGCAAGTGCAGAATGATTCTGGACCTAAGGTAAGGGATCTCTCTGAACCAACCTAGTTTATTTGGGTTATGATTTCTCTATATTTAACACATTTTATCTCTCTATTATTATTATATAATCATTATATATATTTTTATATATTTCACACACATATATAACTACTTTAATTCTCATTTCATTGATGGTTATAAACATGGTTTAAAGGTTCCCTTCTCAATTTCTTTTGTTAAGAAGATCCATTTAAAGGGAACTTCTCTATTTTCTTGCCTTATTTAAACTACCACTAAATGAAATGATTTTAAAATTCAATGGTCTATAAAAACTAATTTTATTATATAAAAACATTTTAGTTTATTTTTTGGTTTATGTAAACTATTATTCCCTTACCCTCTTTAATTATTCTTTTCCCTTTTTCCTAAAACCCCAGTTAAAAGGAATATTTCCAAAAGAAATTCTATACTATATTTTATGTATTAAATTATCTTGGATTAATTTTCATTCCATATGATTATTTATTTATCTAAAAATTTCCAAGAATTATTTAATCCCTTATTTCATGGAATTTATTATGAAATTATATTTGGATATGTTATAAGACATGTCCATTTTCTTTCCATGTTAATTTATGATGCTTATAAATTATGCATGATTTCATAACACATAGAAAATATGCATGAACATGTTATGATGGGTACAACTATATAGAACTCCAATGTATTGGGTAATTTTTATGTCTCATGAGACAATATGTATTGGATTAGGGAGTAAACCTAATCTGTGATGGGACTTTGTCCATTATGTTATGTTGTCTCAGTAGTGAGTCTTGAATTATGATTATTTCATAATTATATTGTCCCCATATTCTTATTATTCCTTGATCTTATGCTTCTATATTCTTTATAACATGCTTCCATATGATTATTCACTATCCTTTCCTTTAACGATACCATGTTATTCCATTTGACTCATATGTTATGATCATTTATCATTCTTATCCCCTTAGTGGGGTTTTTTGCTCACCCCTTTCTTGCATGTATTACCTAGGTTATCTTGTGGATTTTTAACATATCAAAGGGATCTTTTATCACATTATAGAGTTTAAAATAAACCTGTTTTATTTTTTTTCAATGTTGAAGTTTTATATACCTAGTTTCCTAAAGACACCAGGCCTCTTGACACTTGGGTTGTGTTGATTGAATATTTATGCTAAAAATATTAAGATAATATGTGTAAACGACTTGGTTCACTATACTTAAAAATTGATATTTTCATCCACCTTTTGTCCAAGTGAAAACATTGTATTAGTGATACTGTTAAAACTTATATATAGTTTCAAGATAGATTTATCAGATTTTATCTTAAATGTATAATATTTAATAGTATAATCATTAAATATCATTTATTTAACCATATAGATTCCTTCTTGATATATAAATAGAGTATCCGAGATTATAAATATAGTATCACAAGTAGATATTCTATTGAACTAATCCTATCATAAATCATATTATAAATCATTCATTGATTTTCAATTACAATCATAAAAAACTTCAATAGAACCACTCCAGTAATGTCTAAGATTTTTTTATTTTTTATATTTATCTTTCATAATAATCCAAAGGCAAAAAACCATGATCTCAAGATGAATTTTAATTTTTATATTCCATTGAGAATAGTTGTGTCCATTCAAATAAGGTGGTATACTTATAGCCTAAACTTAAAATATAAATGAATCCATAAGTAAAAAATTCTAATAATAATAACAAAAATATAGATCTTTTCTGGGTAACTTAATCAAGGTATGATACAAGGAATAAAAATAACACAGGTTAATAAAGAAAATTCCCCTAATAACAAATGTTTATTAGAGTTATGTTCTCAAGTGGGCTGGGGGGGGGTGAATTGATCATCCAATAAAAATTTCCATTTAAAAAATTCTAAAAATAACATTACCCAATTTATAAAACAACCAATTAACTAATATTGGAGGTGTTCCTAATTTGATGTTTTGAAATAACATCTCAAGGAATTGATCAAAACCCAGTTATAATAAATTGATATTATCCTAAATTTAGATACTAATCTAATCACATAAAATAATATATATATATATCACTGGTAAAAGTAAACTATCATAGTTATTAAAGTGATATAAATATTAAGATTATAAAAATTCACAAAAAAAGTAAATGAAAGCACATAGTCGAAATGAAAATAGGAGGTTCATTCTCAAGGTGAGACTTATCCTCTCCACTTGATAGTGAACCACTACCAAGAATGTTTATTAAAATAAAAAATATCATCTACAACCTAGATCTAGTATACAAAATACAATAGAACACACAAATTTCCAAGATATCACCAAGCCACTTCCATATTTGTTTATGGGAATATAAAAGTAAAGGAAATCAAAGAAAGAGTATCAGAGTAATATTAAATATGCTATAAGATTATATTTTAAATAATATTTAAATATACTAAGTGTAACTTGATAGTAAAGTAAAATAAATCTATAGAAGTGAGGGCATCTTTGACACTGACAGAGTTTTATTTGATCAATAAGGTTCTCTTCTCTTTCCTAATGAATTTATTTAATTATAAGAGTGCATGGAATGATCATATCTATTCTATTAGACTTTTTATTGGTGTATAATAGAAAATATAGTTTCATAAAATTTTAACATATGTTTCCCTATATTTCTCTTTGAAATTTTTATCAATTTAAAAATAGAAACTCTTCTTCCAAATATCCATTGAAGAATAATCATTAATAAATCCTTGTATTCTGTATAAGATCCAAAAGTCTAAAACATTTCGAATTTGATTTTAGTTCTCAAATATTAGTCATTGTAATATATTAATTAAATATAATCCCAATTAGAAAGGTCGATCCAAGTCTACCACATTAGTTTGACACTTCATGGTTTATTTAATTATTAGGTAGAAACTTCATTACATGCTTGATTTACTTGCTGGGTTGTGTGGTTTCCTGATTACTAAACCTACTATGTTAAGGTTATCGAGCATCCTCACGTGAAGGTAAACATACCATTAAAAAAGGGTAAACAAATCATTATAAAAAGGTAAACTCACTATGTGCCTGTATTTCATAAAGGTAAAAATCTTTTTCACGTTAAGGTAATATAACCAATGCCTGATCTATGTAAAAGAAACTAGCCTTCTATGTTAGGGAAATCTATGAATTATGTGAGAGTAACTCACTCATCATAGTCAATTCACTTGATTAATCGATCGATCAAACTGGCTATGCAATCAATCTTTTATACATTCTTTCACTTTAGTTTAGCTTACAGTCACTTGAATTCATCATACAGGAACTTCATACTTTTATATATTTCAAAATATGTTATGTGGTCACTTGGTTTTACCACACCATTGATTAGTCACAACATGTGTTCACTTAAATACTATTTCATTTTATTGATACAATTAATTGTATATAATGTATGGTTGCTCCACTTACTCTTGCAGTCACTTAAAGACTTTTTGAGATTTTCACAATGGTTGATCGATCAGTCTTATGGTTGATTCATTTAGAAATTCTGTCATTTTCATAATTTGTAAAATTTTAATGATTCCTATATTTCTTCATGAGGTCTAATTGAGGTCTTCATGCTATTGATTTAGAGATTTACAGTGACTTTTATAGTTAGGAAAATTTTCATAATTATCCAAAAAAGAAACAAAATTAATTAAAAATAAATTAAATATCACTTGAGATCATTAAAATAAGTAATTCCTAAACTAATACAACATAAAGAATTCACCATATGAATGATATTAATATCAATACAATTCATTATCAACTTGAATTAGGAATTAATAAAAATACATATTGTGCTATAAACATATGGAATGCCAAGACTTTTCCCCATGACAATAAAGGGGACAAATTGATTATAAAAAATCCATAGAAAGAAGGTGGATGGTCAAAAAATACATAGTCAACTTTCTGGAGTAATCAATCATCTGTACTGTAATATAAAATATATAGATTTACAATAGTTCCTCAATCAATAATTGGAATAACATTCTATATAAAAATCCATCAAACTAAAACTAAAATCATATAGAGAAAGGGTTATAAAGCTAAGATAATAATTTCCCTAATCAATAGACACATGGAATATAGGTGAAAACCATTTAATTAAGGAAGAGAATATAAATTGTTTATAGAGTAAAGTAATTGGAAGAAAAATCATCCCTATAATAGAGGATGATTTGGAAAGAAAAAGGTAGTGATGAATACCTTTTTTGATAGAAAAGAATATTACACAATCCATATAGAGAAAGTAGGTGGATGGTTTCATTTTAAGAATATCCTCAATCAAGAATATAATATGTAAAAGGTAAATAACTTAGATGAAAATAACTTTTTTGGAGTTTTTTAAAAATCACTTAAGAAATAAAAAATATCATTGATCTTTTGGAAACATTTATTTTATAAAGCTCATACGAAGAGACATCCTAGTGGAAAGAGGTTTTAGGTCTGTATGGAGGAAGCTCTAACTCAAGCTAAGGTTCACTGTTGATGCCCCTAACTACTATGTATTACCTCTGGGACCTTGAGCAATGCCAATGAAGCACGCTTTGATGAAGAGTGAAGTAATTCATATATGAGAATCTCCATTTACCCAATATTAATGCCATATGGAATAAGGAGAAACCAAATCCATTTCCACCCTTACTGCACCATATAATAATTAAGATAAATGTACAAGGATTAATTTTCATCTAGGAGATTCCAAACAATTTCTACGCCAAAATGGCTATGTTCAATAAATGGTTAAGTGAACCCATGGATATAAATGGGTACATGAGCCTATGGGAGAAAAATTCTATGTGAGAAGAATCAGTTATGTGATCCCATGGTTACAAAATGGTTGAATAATACCAAGGATAGATAATCAGCTATGTGATCTTATGAGAGAATATGACTATATGGAGAAAGAATAAAATGGGAATTCAATGAAATGTAAATATGGAAAATATGTAGATGTGTATTTTATTTTAAAGAGATAGAAGTAATATGTACACAATATTGAACTAAAGAAAAGATATGGTAATTTAAGGGAGATAATTCCTATTATTTCCCTCTTTAAATAATCCGATATCTTCACAAAAATAAGAAAGAATAGGAGTCAACATTGAAGAAAGAGATACCAACACCTCAATGCATATGTGTGACAAATTTGGAAAACACTTTTTCTGAAGACTACTTCA
The DNA here is from genome assembly GCA_963277665.1 of Viscum album. Classification (NCBI taxonomy): domain Eukaryota; kingdom Viridiplantae; phylum Streptophyta; class Magnoliopsida; order Santalales; family Viscaceae; genus Viscum; species Viscum album. Next base: position 2,229,565 of record OY728125.1, read on the forward strand.
AGATACACCCCCAAGTACTGAGAAAATAATAATGATAAAGTACATTAAGAGCACCTCTTTTACATTTTAGGAGTTGAAATCACTCCTAAAAACAAGAATTCAAGCACTGAACAAGATATGAATGGAAGATATATATATATATATAGGGGAGATGAGATTTTAAAAAGAAAATACTAGATAGGTTTGATGATTTTTATTCTTCTATTAATAAAAGGGGTAAGCTACTATATAAAGAGTGTAGATATTAGAAACCATGGAGGAAATAACTACAATAACTTTGTAATTTTCTATTGTATATTTATTTTGATATTTTTATTCTAGAATTATTTCTACTCCTACTACTCCCATTATTTCTTCTTTAATGGAGGGATAGATCCCAGGAGTGTGGGTTGAATTGAAGATAACCCAATTGTAATTCTCTAGTATATGAGATTTAATTGAATTTTTAGATCTATTTTCTCAATTTAATAGTTTTTAGTATTTAGTTTCTAAAATTTATTTGAATCTGATTGTGTTTATGGTTAAATATGAATTTTAAATTATTGTTTTGATTAATAAATCTTTTATCCCCCTATTTTATTTTAATTTGTATTGATTGATTGGTGTAGAATCAAGTGGATAATGTATATCTATTAATAAGCATGTGAGGAATAAATAATGATCTAATTTGGATACTTGGTAATTTCAATACTTGATTAGGTATTAACTAGGTAATACAAAAAAGTATCATTGTGGCTCTCACACATTGGAAGGAGGGTAATTCAAAATAAAGAGGTTGTGAGGATAAATCTCATCATCATCATAAAACTTAATCAATAGTGAAAACAAGAAAGCAATTGTGGAACAATTCATTTAATCAATTAATAATGATTAAATATTTGTTTTAAAAAGTGAATGACTGTATTAAAAAAGGGAAGATAAAATTGAACCCTGATAACTTATCACTAATATTGATCTTTCTTTCAAATTCTGTGTTCTTTTTTTTATAGTCCTAACAATCTTGATCATATTAATACTTTTTTTATATGTGAAAACTGAATTTAAGAACTGTTACTTGGAGTCGACTTTTTTTACTACTAATATACCCCTAAATAATTAAATAGAATTTTCACACCACATTATAGGTGTTAATTAAAAAATGGAATTGATTCCAGGGATTGAGTTCTAATATTAATAAAAATTTCATGACTAGTACCTCTAATGAGGAAATATTTGATTTTGATCTTGGGATAGATATTACTGTGCTAAATAGGCTTAGGAATCTTAATCTAGAGAATAAATTTGAAAAAATAAATCTTAAGAACTTGATTAAAACTTCAAGTTTTCATTCTGAGCCACCCAATGTGGAAATTAACCCACAACAAACTTTAAGGGACCTTTGTTCTCCACAATATGCAAAATCAGCTAGTCATTCATTATTAAGAAAATGATTTTTAATTGCATCTTAACATGATCCCTATGCTACAAAAATTTCATGGCCATATAGGAGAACATGCCAACAAGAACATTCAATATTTTAGCTTTTCATGTTCAAGATTCAATCCTAGATGAGTAGCTGAAGACCAAGTTAAGTGGAGGGCATTCTGCTTTCCACTTGAGGGAGTGTGAAAGGGGTTGTTGTATAGTTTACAACCTAGAGATATCTATTACTAGGATGATCTCCAAATAAGATTCTTTTAAATATTCTTCACAACCTCACAAATAATAATAATTATAAATAAAATATATTATATCCAATAAGCAATTTGAGAGATCCTTTTTGAGTATTTTGAAATATTTAAGAAGTTTTGGACAAGATACACTCACTAAGAAGTGGAATAGAAACAATTCCAAGTATTATTCTATCAAGGAACACTCGACAATGATCACAACCTACTCGATGCATCATTTGGAGGGTCCATAATTGATAAGTCTCCAAAATAATTTAGAGGTATGATTGAGAATAATTCTTAGAATTCCATGAAATTCATCATTATAGGTACATGAACCATAGGCATTCAAAAGTTACAAAATTCTGATTCTTTACCCCTGGTTATAACCAAAATTGATGAATTAATCATTTTATTGTGAAAATTTAATATAAACCCAAGGAGTAGACAATAAGTACCAACTCGGGTATGTGGTTTATGTTATTCATCTAATTATTTTACTAACTAGTGTCCATAAGTGAAAGGGATAAAAAGTAGCGATGAGCTATTTCAGCTAAGGAAATTCTAGCAGAAGCATCCAAGTCAACCCCAAACCCAACCAATATATTGATTCCAATAAAACCAAGCAATACTCCCTTTTTAGAATCAATACCAAAATCAACCTCTCTTCCAACAATAATAACAAAACCTACCACCGTTGAAACAATACTATATGCCACCCTACTATCAACAAGCTTATCAACCACCTCCTTTTAAAAAGAAGTCCTACAAAAAACCTTCATCTAGTGCACCACCAGGTAGAAAAAAATAAGGAACAGAGATTGAGGAGCTGAAAAATACAGTGAAGGATTTATAAAATAAATTTGAGAGTCTTATGTACATAATGTCCAGAAACATAAGAAATATTCCATCTCAAACCATACCAAACTAAAAGGAATGTGTGATTATGGGAATTACAAAGGGTGATAAAGAGGTTCAATCACCAAAACCCAAGTAGGTTCAATCGAAATCTAAAGTAGGTAAGTTTGAAAATTCTTGAAAAAAAATTGAATAACAACCTACATAACCAAAAGAAGAAGAAAATAATAAAGAGGATGTAGGGAAAATATTTAGAAAGGAGATACCAAAATATTCCCTATAAAAGAAACATAGTAAGAAAGAAAATATTCCCCTTCCATTCCCTTATAAGTTCACTAAATAAAAGAATATATAAGAAGATTAACTTCAAATAGAGATCTAAGAGACCTTTAAAAAGTTTAAAATTAACATACCTCCATTGGGATTCATCCTCCAAATTTAAAAGTATGTTAAACTTCTCAAAGATATTTGAAACAAGAGAAGGAGTTTTGATAGGAATGAAAGAATCAACCTATGGAGGAGTGTCTCAGCCATGATCACACCACCATTGCACCAAAAATGTTAAGATCCAGGGACATTTTCTATTCCCTACACTATTGGTTCTTTTAAATTTTCCAATGCTTTGTATGATATTGGTGATTACATTAATGTCATGTATAAATATGTATTTACATATTTGAAAATATAACTAAATCCCACAAAAGTGGTTGTATAATAGGAAAATAGATCCACTATTTTTCCAGTTAGAGTATTGAAAGATGTGCTTATAGGAGTTGAAGGGCACATTTTTCCAACAGAATTTTATGTACTTACTATAGAAGAAGAGAAAGAACTAGGGAATTCACCCATTATTTTGGAAAGACCATTCCTAAATACAACCAATATGATCATCAATGTGCATGAAGGAACCCTCACTATGGATCTGGGAGAAAAAAAGGCCTACTTCAATGTTCTTGAATCCAAGAAGAGCCCTTTGAGAAATCATTAACTCTTTTCAATTTTACATAAAGATGGTATTAAGACCAAATAATATTAAAGTATTCTATGTACATTTTTAACATTAGGATATCAATTTTCTATTGAAAATACTTTAGGAGATTTGAGTACCCACACATTTGGAAATTCTACTTTCATGTTTCAAGAAGAAATAAAAATTGAATTCTTTGACAATTTATTGATTTTTTTTTAAGAATTAGAATCAATAAATAAAATAAAGGGAAAATATATTAAAGAATCTGATCATGAAAATACTATCAAAAACCTTAGAAAGGAACTCGATGCAATGGAATGATAACTGGCTGAGACACAATCCATATCTCTTATATTATATATTGAGTTAAATGAGGATAGAGAAGATTCTACTAAGGCTTCCAAGGGTAGAGGAGAAACTTCTCAAACTAAGAAGGATAAGAGTTAACAAGAACAATAAATAAATAATGTGCCAATAAGGACACAACCCATTCATAAAATTGAGTTTTGGTTTACAACATGACAATAATATATATCTAGAAGACCAAAGTTTTAAGGATTTTGTTGGTTTTGTCTGAAGCCTGGAAACAAAACCTATTATTTTTGTTTTAACATGTATTTAACAAGGAAGAGGGAAGAACTAATAGAATGTTTTACTAAGAATATAAGGATAAGATATCATGAAAATCATCTTAGGATCAGATCTACAGAACAATCACATACACAAAACCGATTTCATATTTTAGAAGAAATTAGTGGGATATGTAGTTTGGAAGATTATAAGGAGAAGGTATGAAATAAAAGTTTAGAAGGATACTTTCCCTATGTTTTGAAAGGGAATAGGTACTAAAATAAAACTACCGATAAGGATTTTGAGATAACTAATAAATTCAACAAGGAGTGCCAAGTTGTTTGGATAATAAAATTGGATTTGTCTAGACAATTGGAGGAATCTGAAAACCATATCCAAACCATATACTGATTTCTTCTCATGAGGTTTGGTTAATCCAATAACGTTAATCATAGGAACTTTAAGAAGGCAACCCGAGTTTTTATTTTTTTAGGATTTAGAAGTTTACTATATATTTTCCTTTCCCCTTCACCCTTTGAGTTGGAATGGAATGGTTATTACATAGGTATGAGTAGTCTTGTTTCTTCAGAACCATAATGGAGGAAAGTAACTAGACAACCCAAAATAGTGATAAGGTAGTAGAAAATATGATTCATGAAGAAATGGGAGTTCATTATTACATTATTTATCTCTCAACTTTCTATATTCTTCTCTGAAAATCTATTTTTAGTTAGAATTTCTAGCAGTAACTTTAAATTTGGAAAATTGTATGCCTATACTTAGAATATTAGTTTTACCCAACCAAATGAGGAGACATGATTTTATTAGAAACCCTATGATTCCATGTTTTATATTTCTATGATAATTATATTGAATGAGTAAGATGGATAATTGAATAATTAGAGTGAAGCATGGATGTTGATTTTATGAATTATGATTTGAAGGAGTTATTTGATTCATGAAGATGAAATTTCACTAACCATTATCCACAATTTAAATTTCTAAATTTCATTTAAATCATTTTTTTTATTATTATCCATCCCATGAGTGATTTTATAATGTCATATGTTCCATTCCTAAGAGTATTTATAGACTAAAAACGTTCTGTTTTATCTTGAGTATATTTTTTGAGTGATCTTAGGGCATGTCACCTACTAGAACTTGCATTGGAACTTGTCAAAATATGACTATAAAAAATCAAATTTAATATGATTGCAGAATTTTTATTAAAAATAACTTATCCTTGAGACCATATTATATATTAATCCTTGTTTAACCCATAGATATCATGAATGACCTTGTTAGAAATGATCTATATTTAAATCCATTTATATCCATTCCTCCCATACTCTTAGTATTTTTCAGTGCATTTTAAAGTTGAAGTTTGGGTATGATGGAAACTATAATATGCTGAATTTTTATGAATAATTAGTTTTTGAATAAATTAAATTTATTCGATAACTTGCATTACACGCAACATTGATTTTTAACAAACCACAATATATTATTTATGTTATTATTTAAAAATTACCATTATAACCAAATCATTAGACATGAAGAAGTAAATAGGAATAAAAAAGTATAAAAATTAATCATAATTGTTTTATATAAATAAATTCTATTTATAAAATGTACTTAATGTTTAGTAAATTATTTATATGTTTCGAAAATTCTATTTTCTCAAAGAAATATTTTTATTTATTTTTGTGAATAATTAATAAAGTTTTTTTTTTAAATTTTATAAAATTTATTTGAAAAAATAAAATTGATTTTCTAAATCTACAATCCAAAATTATCTTTGAGTGAATTTTCAATACTTTTCTACAAAGGTTATGTTTTTGATGAACAATAAAGAAATATTATTTTTTATTAAATATTTATTTTTATTTTAAAAATTTACAAGCTCAATTTTATTTTAATATTGTTTTAAAAGTAAAATTAGTTCAATTATATATTTATTAATCCAATTTAGGTCATTTTAATTAATTTAATATTGAATTTTGATATTAAAACTTTCTATACTTATGAAAATGTTCTCTTTGGAAAACTGCTTTTTCATCACGACTGTGAGTTTAATTTTAAATTAAAACATTCCACTTATGTGAATGTAATTTTTTAGAATGGATTATATATTTTTAATTATAATAATTAATATTATATAATAAGTAAAACTTAATTTTTGGTCAAAATTATTAGTAAAAACAGTAAAAATTAATTTTCTTGGTTATGGTTAAAATGGGTTTACTGGAGGTTAAAAGAAACATATTAAGGGTAAAATGACCTATAAAATTGTCCAAATCCTATTATATGGACATATTTAGACCTTATATAATCTAAGGTTCGATATTGATCCATTTTGGAGCCTTTCAGAATGTTTAAAATGTGGATAAACCTTTTTCTTTTCAAAAGATTCAAGTGTGTATGGTCCCCCACTTATAAAAGGGTGCCCCATATCCTCTCCTATACACACTTACAAAACCATATATTTTAAAAAATACCTTAATAAATACATTCCTTATTCCATACCCACATCATAGAGGCATTATTTTGATTAGTAAATCCTCCTAATAAAGCTTTAGGTGGAAACTTAGAGGAGTTCTTCGAAGAAGAGGTATAATACATAACCATATGTTTTCATTTAATTTATTCCTTTTAAAAACTTAAAATATTATTAAAATATGATAAAATAATATTATTATTATATTACATATACTGAGATTTTATTATTTTAAGGTCATGACCTATATCCATCTCCTCTTCCCTCAACCGGGAAATTAAATCGTTGATCGTGTGTACAACGGACTACAACCTCACGAACCGATGTAATTAGTTTTCTATAAACAATTATCACATATTGATATAATTATGAATTAAAAGTTTATATATTATATTTTTAATATAATTATATTTTTTTAATTATTATATCACATATACCTTCATACCTTTCATTTTATGAGGGATACGATAACATCACTCATGTGTACGACGGACTAACGCCTTGTGAAGCGATGTGATTCCTTTTTCACTTAAACTTTACATGGAAGGTAATAAGGATATATTTTATGAATATATGTGATATATATTAAATAATATTTATTCTATAAATTTTACTTATTATTTACCTTTCTTTCATTCCATCCATAGAAAAAAAATGTAAATAACGTTCATGCGTACGTACAACCTACCGCCTCTATAAATAGTGTAATTCATTTTCTATCTCTAAATTTATTAGATTAATATAAATAAATATATAATGAATATATATTATTTTTATATAAGGTTTATCATATGAAAATGATGGAAACATGATCAAAGTAAGAGGACCAAAAATACATAACCAAAACATACATGAAAAAAAGTAGTTATTATCTGAAATGTGATTTTAACAAGGATTTGTTAATAAATTGGTAACAAAAGGTCATAAGTAATTCATATATGGTATGATATATATAACTATATTTATGTAATATATTTATAATAAACCTATATTTATTATATAGGATATTCAAACATGCACTATTAAAAAATGGGTCTATACCCATGCACCTATACCAACAGTTTAAAAAACCTTTGGGATAAATGAACTATGTAAAGCTATACCTATAGTTTAAAAAAATTGTAGGTATACCACACCTCGATTCTCATTTCCACCCGACTCATACCTATGCAATACTCCCACAAAACCTCTCCTATCCCCCGTAAACCCTCTTCTCCCCCAATTATCCATCATGCTCATCCCCTACATGAACCCTCTCCCAGCCCCCACTGAAAGCGTGGCTGATTGTTGCCTATCGACCGTTCAAGGTTCCAGTGCTATGCAAACGTGTATAGCAGTACTCTGGTCGAATCCTCGACGATGATACTTTTTAATAGTCGATTGTTTTTAGTTTATTGTATTTTGATTGTGGGGTTCGTTTGTAGAGATTAATTGAATTGATTGATTGATTAAGATTGATTTAACTAGGGTGAGTTCATCATTATGTAGTTAAGATTGTGATATCCTTTATCCTTGCTTTATATTGAATTAAATTAACACCCATGTCACAAGTTGATGTTTTTTGGAATTCCCAAGTGTTAAGGCTTTAATCCAAGCCTTAAATTAACTTAGGGTTATAATCTTAATCATATCTTGTTTATGGTAGTGTATTTACAGTTCTAATAATCCATGGAAACCACTATTTAAACAAAACAAGTCATTAATCCATGACATGTTAAGTCCAACATACAAAATGTTAATTCAAAGAATATTCATCAAGAAAAATATCTCAATCACTTAACATACCTAAATTATAACTCACCCCAATGAGAGATTTACTCAGCCATTGAAATGATTAGTAATCTGGTTTATTGTGTTTATGACGATGAATTAAGAATAGAATAAAAATAAAGGGATAAGAAAAGATTGGTGTACCGAACATACACACAAGTGATGAAGAGAAATAAATATAGACTTTAGATTAAATGAAAAAGAAAAATAGAAAATGGATTTTTTACTGGATTTAAACTATTTTAAGACCATTACTATTTAATAAAATAAGTTGGATGATTCAAATATAATACTAAGAGGAAACTTTCATTAAAATAGAATTAAAAAAACAAACACTTACATGATTATAAATGAAGAACAACACAAAATTAAATTAAAGGAAGCAAGGAGGAATGGTTTCTCAAGTGGAAACTTGAGTATGGAAGATCCTCTCATGATTTTGGCAGAGCCTTGGTCGTGAAAACCTATCCTTATTTTCTTTGAAATGCTGAACCCATGCAAGGATAAGAGGAGGTTGTATTTATAGCCCAAGGAGGTGGATTGTTTGCATTCCAAATATTCCCCTCCACTTGTATCACCAATTTGTCCATCTAGATAGCTGAATATTGAGAAATTCTCTTATTCCAAGTTGTGTATATTGATGTTTAATGTCATCCCTAAAAATTCATTGGAATTTTGGAGCCAAAGATATGGCTATTTTACTAAACAGTTTTCACCTATACATTTTTATCAACACTTTTTCGAAGGCTGAAATGTGAATGGGTTTCAGAATAGGAATATGCCCTCAAATAAAAATAATTTCTTCTAACAAGTTGGACACCAATATTATCTTTCACACTGAAAAATACCAGCTTGATTTGATGAGTAGATCAGGATAAAAGTCATGAATAGTGTCCTGAATTTAATTCCCATCTAGAATGGTGGGATGGAATTCAAATAATTATTTGGGACCCTTGTTCTTGTTGTTTATGATTCTTTTGGACAATCAAGAACATATGGTGGAGTTTCATAAACTTTAGGCTTCAGGATTTATACCAGTAACTCAATCATCATGGATGGTCCAGTTTATTCATAGATTATTTGGGTCTTCTTGTATGGACTATATGACCCTCAAAATGGATTTTTGGCTAAATGTCCCTTCTAACAAATTTGAGTAAGGAACCCTAAAAAACAAGAATCATGAAATTTTATTAAGTAGGGTGAGAGTTATAATTAAAATAGTAAACTGAATCGATTTGATTAATTTAAATAATGCTAAAAAATTACATTTAATATTAAAACTTGAGTATTTCACACCAATTATGAACTTTTCATTGAAAATCATTAAAGAGAGTAAATAAAATGTTCTCATGTAATAAGGGAATTGCATCAACTCCCCCATACTTAGGCTTGTGCATGTCCTCATGTGCAATAAATATAAAAAACATTACCAAATCATTTTCACTCACCAATAAATATTAAAATTTTGTTTTCCCCACTCAGGGGAGGTTTAAACTATTTCACTCATCCAAATTGAATTCCACAAAAAATTGTTATAGAAACAATGTTCCAAAAACAACTTTTTTCTCATTCTCAAATTTAGAAATGGAAAATGTGGGTACTCGAAACTTACTCCTCTCAAGATGGTAAAAATTTATTTCTGTCAGTTCACTCATTCACTAACAAAAAGTGAAAATCATAGAGTTTGAAAGAGATATCAGCTTCCATTCCCTATCCTAAAGTGAACAAGAATAAATAGGTATTTTAAAGGGGTTTTTTTGTGGTTATGGGACGGTAGTAATTTAGTATTCAAAAGAGTAGAAAGAGGGGTAAAACACTAACATGGGAAAACAATGCACATTTTTTTTGAAATGAATCATGGAAGGAGATTGAAACACATATTTACAAGGGAATGATTGTGTGAAGAAAGACACAAAAGATGAAGGAAATTTTAAGGGGATGAGAAGATGGAATATTTAAAAAACACCAAACTTCTCCCAATGACATAAGTGTTCTTTTTTTTCTTTTTTTCCTCTTTTTTTTGAATGTTGAACTTGAAATAGATGTGACACTCATCTACCAACCCATGTTTGATCTCCTCATGACACTAATTGTAATAGTTATAACAATATCAAAGTCTGATAAAGAGTGATTTTTGACCCTCTCAAGACACAACCCATTTTTTATGTTTCTTTTTGTTTTTTTTCAATTTTTTTGAACACTTTTTAATAACATTTAAAAAATTAAATAAATGAAAATACATTCCCCAAAACTCACTAAATGAAAACCTATACAACCTCTCTCCCACAATAAAATGTATTCTTACCCTCACGCATATGATGACACATTGAAAATCAATAAAAGGGAACCCAAAAATGAAATCCTTTCCCCCAACACTTAAATTTCAATAAATAATGCAATGTATATCTATGTAGATGTTGGGTGGGATAAGGTATTGGGCTTGTAATGTGGATATCAAAGAAAAGGTTTTCACAGTCTTAGAGGGGCTTTCAAAAGTAGGCTTAATGTAAGGTTACTGGGAGTATATTTGGATATTGTGATTCTAATGAGGTTTAGAAAATTCCTCTATCATATTAATGCACACAAAAGTGGGAAATTCAACTCAAAGGTCCACAAACTCAGAACTCACAATTGGGGGTGAAAACACACATGTTGAAAAGATGGTGTCAACACAGAAATGTACTTAAGCCCTAAAGAGGGAATTTCTAGATAAAAAGAAGGCATATTTCAACTTAGTGATCAATTCTGGGAGGAATGAAAGCGCCACACGAAAAATCAAAAAAGGCACAAAAAAACAGATCTCGTGCGTGAAAAAATGCGGGATCTGAAGGAGTTTTACATGCGAGCATGGAAAATTGCGCGCAACTGACACCACACGTAGAATCTTGCACGCCGTCGACATCATGCGTGAACTCTTTGGCACCACCGATACCAGGACCGAATTTTTCTACACTGATCAAATTCCGTGTGGACCCGGTGACCCCAAGCACCTATAAATAAAAGTGCGCCCCTTCAAATTCCAACAGCTGAAGAATCTAAACTGTCTCCTCTGTGCGAAATTCACCCCTCCCATGCAAAAAAGATGGCTTTCAGGTATGATATTTTCGCGATAGGTCTCCCAAGGGTCTGCCTTCACTCAAGACCACTCGGGCTTGACCCTCGCCCAAGTCCCTAAAATTTGGGTCCTTTAGGCACAATTCCTTCCTCTTGCGCATAAAACCCCATCCCATCCTTGAACGCAATCTCTTCAACTTGAGCGTAAAATCTCGACTACCCTTTGTGTGTAAACATACTCAATTGTGCACACCCTCATCATTTTACACGCAAACCTCTTCTATTGGGCACAAAACTTCAGGTCCCCTCACCCCAGCCTTTTCTGCTCATCTGCTCCATTTGCGTGCAAGCCACCCCCCTTGTGCGTACTCTTTTGCACATGTTCGATGTCTCTCTTCCTGAAATCAACTTTGGGTGATTCTTATGCCCAAAACATCTATGTTACACACCCTTATCTTGTACGACCCTCTTGGATCGTATGAGGTAACTTCAAAGTCTCTTGAGCGGTGCTCCCCATTGCATTGCTTCGCCTCATGCTTCTTCGCATAGGCATGCTAATGGCTATTGCTTCTTCGCATAGCCACACTAACATATACCCCTCATTGGATCACTCCACGACACCCCTAGTCATGGAGTTGTCGGTGCCTTCCCTTTACCATGGTCTAAAGGGTTCCAATTATGTAAGTCCTAGGGGTGTAGAGAGAATCCACCATCGTTCGAGATGTAGGACATTAAACTACCAAGCGCCATCATCCTCAACACATGATGTTAAACTGCGGCCTCACACCATGCACTCTATGTGGGGTGCCCCGGCTCAGACTTTCTCTACACCTGATCATCTCCACTGGAGTGATATCTTCCTCACATGGAATGATATCCTCTTTGCTGGAGCGACGCCTGTCCGTGGGGAAGGACATGCACCTTGGTGTATGCCCCAGACATTTCTTGCGGGAGGCAGCATCTCTACTCCTCCTTTCTTCTTTTGTGCCAAATCCCTCTCTCATTGGACTTAGTTGCCATTGGGCCTCCCTCCTAGGGTAAGTCCTAATATCCATCTTCTTTGGGCTGCTAATCACACATAACGCCCTATTTCTTCTTTAGGATGCTAACCACATGTAAGCCCCAATCCACTTCCCACAGACGCACCCTTCGTGACGTGATCATCAAGTCTTCACAACCTCTTGTTTCTCACAACAAACATGACTCATGTGGGCTTAGAGAAATAATTGACCATGGAGTCCTCCCTAGGAATCCTAGAGTGTAAGCCTCACACCACTCCGAACTACGTGGACTTTGATCCTTACTAAGGAAAGGTACGTAGGAAGCCTCCCAGAGGTTCAAGCCCATCATCCATCAGTTTTGACCCCCTTCACGTTGGTTCACACCACTCCGAACTATGTGGACTTTGATCCTTACTAAGGAAAGGTATGTAGGAATACTCCCAGAGGTTCAAGCCTATCATCCATCGGTTCCGACCCCCTTTACGTCAGTTCACACCACTCCGAACTACATGGACTTTGATCTTTGATAAGGCAAGGTACGTAGGAAGCCTCCTAGAGGTTCAAGCCCAACACCTACATTGGTTTCAACCCGTTCACATCGCTTCACTTCATCCCACATGATGTTAAACTACATTAGCCCCCTCAGAACTACGTGGACTTTGATCCTTGCGAAGTAAAGGTACGTAGGAAGCCTCCCAGAGGTTCAAGCACATCATCCATTGATTCTGACCCCCTTCATGTTAGTTCACACCACTCCGAACTACATGGAATTTTATCCTTGCTAAGACAAGGTACGCAGGAAGCCTACCAGAGGTTCAATCCCATCATCCATCAGCTTCTCCCCCCTTAACATCAGTTCACACCACTCCGAACTATGTGAACTTTGATCCTTACCAAGGCAAGGTATGTAGGAATCCTCCTAGTGGTTCAAGCCCATCATCCATCGGTTCCGACCCCCTTAAAATTGGTTCAAACAACTCCGAACTACGTGTACTTTGATCCTTGCTAAGGAAAGGTATGTAGGAAGCCTCTCAGAGGTTCAATCCCACCACCTACATTGGTTACGACCCATTCACATCGCTTCACTTTGTCCCGCATGACGTTAAACTGCATTCTCCCATTCTGAACTACGTGGAATTTGATCCTTGCTAAGGCAAGGTATGTAGGAAGCCTCCATTAGGTTCAATCCCAACACCTACTTGGTCCTAACTATCTCCACGTCGACACACCATCTCCACATCGGCACACCATCACCCACCTTTTTCAAACTACACCGGTTTGATCCTTTTATCCTAGACAGGGTACATAGGAAGCCTCCATGAGGTTCAATACCAATCATTGGTAAGCCATTGTGACTCCAATCAACGGTAAGATGTTGTTCCCCATTTGAAGATAATATTTTGTGGATCCATCCAATGGTAAGTCATTGTTTATCCTGAATAGCGGTAAGACACTATGTCTCCCAATCAATGGTAAGACATTTTACCCTATTCAGCGGTAAGCCGTTGTAATCCCATTTGTTGGGGCCCACATCTTTGGTCCGTTCTAGTGGCGTCAGACCAACCCGGGATGCTAACCTTGTGTAAGCCCCCCTACATATTATTGGTTTGTTGTGTTATGTGTACACCCCAATTCAAGACCTTATACATGTTCCGTCCCAGTCTCTCCCTTGAGCCTCTGTGTTTCAGGATGATCATGCCCCAACCCGGAGTTTCCATTTTTTCCAGGTCCCATCCACGTGTCTAATCTCATGGGTCACCTCCTTAGGTGTCCCATGGATCTACCTAACTAAGGGGACTTTGATTCCTTACGAAAGGGATATATAGGAAGCCTCTTTGACACTCAATCCCAACATCATTTCTGTTCTCATGATGGTTCCATCTCATTACCCATGCACTTAACTCAACCATCCATCATCCACCTTGATTCTTATTCGGGATGCCACATCCCAGTGAGATCATGTCACCCAACCTCTCACTGCTTCTGACAACAATTGGGAAACTGACCATGAGTTAGCCCCAACATCAGTGTACCCTCCAGGGGTTGTACCCATCTGATCCACTCCTATCAGTGTTTTGATCAGTCTGATCTGTCTCTACTAGATGTTAAACTCATGAAATACCCTGTATTAGACATGATAAGCTGAGGAAAACCTCAAATACATGCAAAAAACATATAATTCCCCACATTAAACTTGGGATGTCTTGGGCTTCCACACCCTCAAGAAGCCCTATCATAAGCGGAATAAAACAGACATGCCAGTGTTCCAGCATCCAGGCATGCTGGTGATGTCCAACATGACTACTCCCCTGACCAAAGGTTGCTACCCTAACTTGACCCCTTAGAATGTACTTACAGAAGTAGTGTAATTCACCGGCATCCATGAGGACATGACACATGTAATAATTTCATGAACACCGTCTTAGTCTATGAAGGAGACCCGAACTAGGTAACAATTTCTAAGGAGGAATCCATTGGAGGAGGAACTGACATCCCATCATCCTGTTTCGATCAAGGAGAAAATTTCCCTGAATAAGTGATGGATTCCGCCCACCTTTGGAAAGTGGGAATGCCGGGAAATAGATCGACGTGTCCTCAACAGACAGATGTGCACCCCAACGAAATCGTTAGAAACAGAAATAGTGAACTCAATGTGAATCTCTTCTCCTCAATGAAGAGATTAGTAGTGTTTTAGACACCAGTAGACTAGTTTGTCACTAGATCCAGTTATCTGACACCAGTTCTTTCCAAGAAAATAGTGGGCTTGGCATGAAACTCACCAGAATTTGGGGCAGTTAAAACATTAGACATCCCGATCTATGACATTGTTAGCGTGGATCCCTCTTACCAACCATGGAAGATAGAATGGCACTAGGGCCCTGGTCTTCGATTCCTTTTTCTTCTAGAACTAATAGGTTAATCTCTCTGCTTTTCAGGAACCAAGCTGCTGCATCAGGAATTCGATCACTGCCTATCCACCGCTGCAGGGGAAAGGGAAATGCTAACGCTGCAGTCCCACATAGCTCCACTACTTTTGCGATATTCTACACATCCACAACCGTTGGGCACCCATGCCCCATATCCCCATATAAATTCATTCAATTAAGGGTGATCAACAACCTCGTCCTCCGGTATGAGCAGGAGGGGGAAATCTCGACTCGGGATATGGCCTAACAAGATAATGGCATCTGTGTCTTGTCGCCATCGCCGTCCCAAGGGTTGTGTAGGGAGCCACTACTCCCCACTCCGATGCATAACTGTTTCAGGAGCCTATCCCTGGAATGCTTCGATGACTCCTTCCCCTACGCTGAAGAGGTAGGGGATGCCCGGGTTAGCCCGACCGGGTTCCCACTCTAGGAGATCCCAAGAAGGGATCCAACTAGGCCGTGCCAGCACCACCACCTAGCCTTAGAGGATGAGGAGTAGGTAAGCTATGTGCCTGCACCACCAGCCACAATCCATCTGACCCGACTCCAGTGTAGGGCACATACCGAGGAGGATGCCCGCCAAGGGGAATCAATGTCAACGAAAACTGTGGATCGTGCCACCACTGATGTGTATCGTCAGTTACCTATATATTCTGAGTAGGGTCATGCAGACATCCAGCTCAGATCGAGGCCCCAACAATCCCACGGGTAGACTAGGTCGACTCTCTTGGCTTCCAGCGCTTGTAGTGCCCACTGCGGGCTGACCCGTGACAACGACACCCAATACGGAGGTCCTCCCCATACCACCACCATTAAGATTGTGGGTCCTCTCCTATTCCAATATCACCATGGAGGTCTGCCCCATGGCACCTTCAATCTATACGAGGGTCCTTCCCATGACAGCAATGCTCAGTATGAGAGTCTCTTTTGCGCTCATTACATCGGGTGTGGAGTTATTACTCCTGCTGGAGTCCTCTAGTGTGGAGATTGTTTCTGACGCTTTCTCCGGGGCGCGCACATCCGTTGGTGGAGGAGGACGCGCTGCTTGTTTCCCCACATTCCCGCTTTCCAAAGTCGGGCGACATTCGTTCCTTGTTCAGGTACGTCTGCTCCTTGATCGAAACGAGATGATGGGATGTCGGTTCTTCCCTCCGTGGATTCCTCCTTGGAGCTCATCACCTAGTCCGGGTCTCCCTCATAGATTTAAGACGGGTTTGTGAAGCTCATTCCCGGTTCCATATCTACATGGAAGCCAGTTAATTACGCTGCTTCCATCAAGATGCTCCAAGGGTTCTTGTCGGGGCAACAACCTTTTGTGAGGAGAATAGTCACGTTGGGGCGTCGTCGGCATGTCTATATTTGGTCCCTCATCACGGGGCTTCTCAAGGGCGCAGGAGCCCGAGGCATCCCACATCGAACGCGGGGAATGTGTACCATCTGAGGTTTTCCTCAGCTTCCCATGTTTAACACGGGGTATGTCGCGAGTTTAACGTCTTGCAGAGACGGATCGGGTTGAAGGATCCCTAGGGGGGAACACTGATGTTGGGGCCAGCACGTGGGCGGCTTCCCATATATCATGGAGTGGGATAGGGTGGCATGATCTCACCGAGATGTGGCATCCCGGGTAAGGATCAGGATGTATGGTGGAGTGAGACATGGGGGCTTACGTTCTGAGACAGCCCAAGAGAGGGGATACAGTTTAATGTCATGCGGGACGCGATACAGTTTAACTTCATGCGGGACGGAATACAGTTTAACGTCATGTGGGATAGAATACAGTTTAACGTCATGCGAGACGAGGGGTTTGGGGCTTACGCTTTGAGGCGGCCCAAGGTGGTCAGGGAACCGACATGGAGAGGTCGGGACGACCGGGTGGTGGGCTTGAACCTCGTGGAGGCTTCCTACGTACCGTGCGTTAGCACGGATTAAAGTCCACGTAGTTCGCTGGGATGGGGCTTACGCTCTGGGGCGGCCCAAAAGAGGATGTCATGGTCGATGCGCATTCTAATCCCATGTGAGTCATGCTCGGTGTGAGAAACAAGAGGCAGCAGGGACCAGACGATCACGTCGTGAAGGGTGCGTCTGTGAGAAGTGGAATGGGGCTTACACGTTGAGCGGCCCAAAGAGGAAACAGGGGCTTACGCGTGGTTAGCGGACCTTGGTGTCGGGGCTTACTCCAGGGTGGAGGCCCGTGGTGCGACAAAGCACAGTGGGAAAAGGACTCCACTGGCCTTGGCAGGGGGGAAGTACGGAGATGCATGGGTGCAATCATCCTCAAGAAAGGCTAGGGGCTTACGCTCTGAGGCATCCCTTCCCCCACGGACAAACACCGCTCTGACAAGGAGGATCTCATTCCATGTGAGGAAGAGTCCATTCTCGTGGAGGTGAGTGGCGTAAAAAATGTCCGAGCTAGGGGGACCCTTCATGCGAAGCACGGGGTCGGACTATAGTTTAACATCTTGTGTTAAGGACGAGGTGCTTAGTAGTTTAACGTCCTGCAGCTTGGACGAGGTGGGTTTGATCCACACCCCTAGGGCTTACATGCCCAACGCCCTCTACCCCTTGTGGAAGGGAAGGCATCGGCAATTCCATTGTGAAGGGGGGCCGCAGGGCAAACCACCGGGGGGTCCACGTTAGCGTGGCTATGCGAAGAATCAATAGCCGTTAGCGTGCCTATGCGGAGAAGCATAAGGCAAAGCAAATCAACGGGAGACACGGCCCAAGGGACCTTGAGGTTACTTTGCACGAGCCTAGAAGGCCGTATGGGAAAACAACGCATGGAGCGCATGCCCGACAGGGGAGACATCAGGTGCCGGTGCAGGGGGCAGCCAAGGGGTATCAAGGTGTGGAGTCCTAGGCTTTGCACGCAAAAGGGAAGGTTTGCGCACAAAACTCCGGGACGACGCGCAATTGGAGCAAGAGAATTGCGCGCGGAGAGGGAACTACGCACAGGGTTTTGCGCGCACGACAGGGTATTGCGTGCATGAGACATGGATTGCGCGCAAGGCTGGATCCCTGGGGAGGGGGCAAATTCACTGAAGCCAGTGGAGTTGCGCGCAAAGGCGAACTCCGGGGCAAGGTTGCGCGAAATGAGGGTTTTACCTGGAAGTCATCTTGCGCGTGGGGGGAGCCGAATTGCGCGCATGGGAGTCGCTTCAGATTCCTCAACCCCCAAACCGTTCGGGGTCGCCTTCTATTTATAGGCGACCTCCAGCGCAGAATCCAGGCGGCGCACGAAATTCTTCACGCCGAGCGTAGCCGGCGCGCAAACATTCATCGCGCAGAACCGGAGTGTGGAAAGATTGCGCGCCTCATCGAATCAATTCCGCGAAACCCGGGGATTCTACGCGCGCAGAACGATTTTTCGCGCGAATCCTCCTTTATTTCTCGCACCACATCCCGGGCCTCCGGATCGGGCCTTTGATTCCGAATATGACCTCGTTTCGTCATTTCGAAACTTCCTCCGGGAGTTACGGTCTTTTTTCAGTTTCAACAAATGCCCCCCCTTGGAATTGGATCGGTGAGAGGTCGCAACAATCGGATTCCAAGGGAAACGCCAAAACACCGAAATGCTAAGTCCCCTGATCAAGTTGCGCGCAAAATTACGACGGGGCGCACAAAACTACGGACGCGCGCAGAATCCTCTTTCCACGCGGTGCGGAACCCTGGCCTCACCTATAAAAAGGGGTGCTGGGTCCCAAATCCGTACGTCTGCTTTTTCTGTGCAATAAGCTTATCGCTCTCATGCGGGAAATCGCTTCCGCGGATGCGCGTAATAACGCACTGGCAGTGCGGAATTCCATCCGAAATTCGGCCGTGATCTCGCGCCTCTTCGGACTTTTTCGCACTCCGCGTGCCGATTGCGCGCTCATCTCCAAGATTCCACGCAACTCATCCAGATTTCGCGCAGATCTCTCCGATTCTGCGCACTACATCCTGATTTCGCCCAACTCCCAAAAGATTCGAGATGGCTGCAAACCGAGTTGATGAGGGGGAAGCCGCTGCCCGTAGGATAGAAATGGCAGCAAACAAGAAGGTTTATGGCGCTAAGGTGATTGTCTCCAACAATCTGACCTTGTTCAATCTGCTGACTTCGGCCCAGAAGACATATCCCTTGTCGGACAACCTCCCACTCTGGAACTTTGGCATCCTAGAGGAGGTGCCCCTGCCGGGCTTCGAAGTGGACACGCCGCGGTCTTGGGTGACTCAGGAGGACGAACTTCCTCGCTACAACATCACCAATAACAGCCATCCTGCCAGGGAAACTAGACATATGGACGTATATATCCTGAACCCGACGACTAGGACCATTACCGAGGACGAGCCTGTAGCATAGGATTCTCCGGCCCTCTACGCGAGCACGTTCCATCAAAGCATCACAGATGACACGAAGGGCTGGATGAAGGATTGGGACCTACGGTCCGGGGGAAACTTCACCAGCGAATGGGCCTGGGCGTTCTGGGTTCGCCATACCTGTGACCAGTTCGGGGGCGAACTACGGTATATCGGCCTGTTCGAGGCGGTATGGACATCACAGTTCCATTTCCACCACCAGCCTGAACTCGAACCGAAGCTATTCACCCGGTGGTCTCCTAACACCAACACGTTCAACCTTCATCATGGGGAAGTCGGCATCAGTCTCTGGGACGTTCACTGCATCAGAGGTATCCCACTGGAGGGTTACCAATATGACGAGTTCGTTCCTCCAAAGAACACCTGGGGAGACAGGTCACGGACACCTATGCTGACGTGGCACCTGCTGGAGCTGGCCAAAGAGAGGCTGGGGGTCAAGGGCTTTCTGAAGGACATCGCCTACAAGGGCTGGTTCAGCCTGTTCCTTGAGAAGGATCCCACCGTCAAGATGCCGGGACGGGGCAAACGGTGCCCAACCGCGACTCAGAGGAGCAAGGACGGGTCATACTGGAAGACCCTGGAGGCGGGGCAATACCAATCATGGGGCTACTGCGTCATTGAGGCCCGAGACCCGAACATCCGGTATGCCGGGTTCCTTACCGCCTTCCTGAGCAGGTGGCTCCTGCCGGTGCGGGACGCGAGGATGGGCGTCCGTCCAGCGACTTTGGTGATGGCGGGCTCCATGGCCGCCAACAAACGGTTCAACTTGGGCATCCCTGTGCTGGACAAGCTGTATACCATCCCGGGGCGCATCTCACGAGGGGGGTCGCCTCAGAGAGTATGTGGTCCCTTCCAGATCTTCCATGGCTGGGTGGCGGCTCATCTCAGTGGGTATACTTTCCCAAACTCCGTCCGTCCTCCAGGCAATGGACTGCGACCGTCCTTGCTAAACATCGCAGGGGTGGCGCCATTGACGCTCAATGAGGAGGGTGTGAGGATCCGCATTGGCAACCATGCCAACTTCAACTTCAGCCCGTTCCCCACCCCAGTTGGCCAGCTGGTGGACAACGGACGAGGCTCTCTCGAACAGCAGGAATACTTCCTGAGCATTCGGGGCGGGGTGCTCGTGGCTCGGATCGATGGGAAGGTGATCTGTGAGCCTTACGTGCCATCCCGATTCGCCAGGCAGTTCGGGTGCCTCCAACAAATACCGAAGAAGGTATTCACGGCTGCATGGAAGAAGAAGAATCCATGCGTCCTGCGCCAGATGTGGTTGATGTTTACCACTTTCGGCTCTGGTGATGTCGTTACTCTTCCTCCCACCGGGGTCGATGCCAGCCTAGAAACCAAGTACGCCGAACACTGGACCATTGCATACCCCAAGGGGCTATTACGCAAGCGCGTTTGGTAACTCGAGGTTACTCGCACGGAAACCGGGCGACGGGAAAGAAGGCACAGTGCCGTCGGATGAGGAGGA
The DNA here is from genome assembly GCA_963277665.1 of Viscum album. Classification (NCBI taxonomy): domain Eukaryota; kingdom Viridiplantae; phylum Streptophyta; class Magnoliopsida; order Santalales; family Viscaceae; genus Viscum; species Viscum album. The sequence continues at coordinate 2,250,691 of OY728125.1, forward strand.
CCAAGGGCGCGTCAGGCAGTGAGGCCTGCGCAGGCCGGGACTTCGGCAACGGGAACATCACATGGTGCTGCCACGTCCTCGTTACCCGCAGGGGGGTCACATGAGGCGGCCTGGGAACTGCCCGGGAAGCAGATAAGATATCTTCTCGAACCTTCCCAAGACGCAATTCTCCCGGCACTGTGGTCGGCCTGGATGACCCTACGGCAATCGCTGAGCGTCGAAGCCATCTGGCAGAAGATAATGCAAAACGAGATCCAACTGCCAGAGGTCAGGCTCGTTCGAATTATCGACCGAGTAAACTTCCATCGGCGGCATGCTTATCTGATGGCTATGGATGCATACGCACGCCAATGAGGGCGGCGTGCGGAGCCAACTTTCCTAGTGAAAGTGATGCTCGACCAGGAGCATGATCCGGAGGTGATGCCGCCGGGAGAAGGAGACAGTGACGAGGAGCCAGAGGGGGAGGAGGAAACCGTAGAGGACGAAGGTGAGGGAGAAGATGAAGAAGAGGAGCCCGAAGGTGAGGGGTTGCAAGGGGCGACCTACCAAGGGAGTCTCCGAGAGAGCGGCGAGATTGCCGACTCTGATCTCGACATAACCGAGATTCTCGAGGTTTGTCTCTGTCTTCATTCGTCTCCCTCATTCATCCATTCTACTTTCCAACTTATAACTCACTTCCCCATCTTACTCAGGAGCAATTGAGCATTGGACGGGCGTCCCCACCAGAGGAGGGAGGAGAGGAACCAGTGGGACATGATGGGGATCTGACACCCATCATTGAATTAACAAGCGCAGAGGGGTCTCCCCTTACGGCGGCTCCTGTAGTGGACAAAACACTGGGGACCGACACTCTGGATTCCTATAAGTCTCACGCTTCACTACTGGTGCTTGGTGTCAAAAGATCCCGTCTGACCAACGTATGCCCTGCGCAGTGATCTCAACACTGGAGGCACGTCAGGCTGCGGAGCCTGGGCCATCCGCGAGTGGACCAGTGGTGAACATACCACCTCGCTCATAATATGCTCTCTGCACTGAGTCGGCCCCGACAATTGATGAACAGGGGGCGACAGACATCAGCGGTGTTGTTCCCGAAACGAGGTCGGAAGCTGGTGGAGGCATCATTGCTGTTGGGGCAAGAGAAGGTCACCCGGACATCGGGGATTCTATTTCTCACGAAGACATCCCTGGGGCAGATCCTGCTGCCAATTTGCTGGAGGCCTTCCCCATATACTGACCCGCTGACCCTGAGAAGATTGATGACTCAGACTCAGAGGTAGCCGAGGAGAGCCGGATGACACGGCGAAAAGGGTGGAAGTGTATCCAGCGCTTCCTCAGGCAGCCCCAGTCGGATTAGCTGAGTTGGATGGGATCACTTCAGACCTGGCTGCGCTTCCTGTGTGCCAGAGGGGCTGACACTCAGCGCCATCATCTGATGGTCCGTGATTACATGGCCGAGAAGATATGCGAGAGCAGCCGGTGCACCGAGATTTCCCAGTGCCGGGAAGGATCGGCGAGCACTCAAGCGCTGATGAGGGTGGAGCAGGAAGTCCGACACCTCTAAGGGAAGGCGGAAAATAAGAAGGCCTTCATCACAACATGCTCTGAGCTCATGGAGCAACTGACGGCCCAGATGGCTGATGCGCAGGAACAACTGGTGGAGGCGAGTCACCAGATGACCATACTTCAAACCGAGCGGGTACAGGCACAAGCTAGGGCTAGCGAGTTGCGCTCTATGGTGGCCGATGAGGAGAGAGTCTTCAAAGAGCGAGAAGCGGTCCTGGAGGCTACCAGCCAAAGGGTAGCAGCACTGGAAAGGTCACTTCAGCACGTTGACCCCTAAGGGCTTTGTTTTTTCCATCTCATGAACTTTCTTCTTGTACTGCTCATCGTCTCAATCCAATATATGGCAAAATCCACTCATTTGTACCATTGGTTTAATGCGCTCAAACATAGTTTCAAAACGAATAACAACTCATCCCTAGGCTCCTGTGGGTCATTCCCAATGCAAGAAGCAGAAGATGCTCGTACCATCATTTCGTTCAACTGTGGGGCATTGACCAAGCTTCAGGCATCCAAAATTGGGCCTGGACTTCTGAGGAGACCCCAGGACGATTGATGTGTCAACTCCTCAATGTTATTTAACACACAAGTGGGGCAATGCTGGGGGCATTGAAATCCATCCGAACACAGGGGGATGGAGAGGAAGGGTGAATCACGCTGCCCAAATTCAGAACCCAATGGGGCGTAACCGTGGAGGATAACTGTCAACCGTGGCGGAAACATAGCATCCATATCATGTTGGCCTGGAATGGGGGGGGGGAATAAATGAGGGCTGACCACTGACCATGTTCGCAACACGGGGCCTAACTCAAATATCGTTGGTCAGTTTTTCGGAACGTTGGCCCAGGACAATAGGCGGACCATAGGTCTGTCATCCATACTGTTAGGGGGTCCCGTAAAACATGACCAGTACTCTAGAACGTTGGCCCAGGACAGTAGGCGGACCATAGGTCGAGCATCCATACTGTTAGGGGGTCCCGTCAAACATGACCAGTCCTCCGGAACGTTGGCCCAAGACAGTAGGCGGACCATAGGTTGAGCATCCATACTATTAGGGGGTCCCGTCAAACATGAAAGGAAATGAGGATCTGAATAAGGGGGGACGCAAAGCGTGGAAGGTGGAGTGGTGGTTTGTTCGAGCAGAGTCCAACACTCCCGAAATTGCGCCACCATGGAGAAGGCGCATTAGGCAGACATACCGACCTGATTATGGGTCGTCCCAATTTCCAGGCAGGGCCTCTTTGGCGAGAGAACTGCCACTTCCCATTATTATCATGGGGCATCCCAAACCTGCTCGGGGTAGATGTAGTGATTACACCACTCCCCATGAAGTCGGGCAGAGGGGCCGACAATAAGGAAGGACGAGGTTCAGTAATCCCTGGGGCTAGACCCAAGAAGAAATGTCCGGGCGGTCCTACGTATCTCATTAGGATGAGAATCAAGCCACACATAGTTCTTAAAACATAGTTTAATGTCATGTTGGACGGAACACAGTTTAACGTCATGTTGGACGGAATACAGTTTAATGTCATGCGAGACGGAATACAGTTTAACGTCATGCGGGACGAAATACGGATCTTAGTTTTAGGTCTTAGAAATCAGACCATGAGGATCTTAGTTTTAGGTCTTAGAACTCGAACCATGAGGATCTTAGTTTTAGGTCTTAGAGCTCGGACCATGAGGATATTAGTTTTAGGTCTTAGAGCTCGGACCGTGAGGATCTTAGTTTTAGGTCTTAGAGCTCCGACCGTGAGGATCTTATTTTTAGGTCTTAGAGCTCGGACCGTGAGGATCTTAGTTTTAGGTCTTAGAGCTCGGACCATGAGGATCTTAGTTTTAGGTCTTAGAGCTCAGACTGTGAGGATCTTAGTTTTAGGTCTTAGAGCTCGGACCATGAGGATCTTAGTTTTAGGTCTTAGAGCTCGGACCGTGAGGATCTTAGTTTTCGGTCATAGAGTTCAGACCGTGAGGATCTTAGTTTTAGGTCGTAGAGCTCGGACCGTGAGGATCTTAGTTTTAGGTCTTAGAGCTCGGATCGTGAGGATCATAGTTTTAGGTCTTAGAGCTCAGACCATGAATGGGAAAGGGGAGAAACAGACACATGGCAAGGCAGTTACAAAACCCGACGTGAATGAGGACCTAAGCCCTACTTACCATGTGCTCTCTGGGGAAATGCTCGAGTCCAGGGACCGAACACGAAGGTAGGCTGGCTAGGCCCACGGGGAAGTGCCCCAGGCGCTCCTACGTATCTCATAAAGATGAGAATCAATCCACACGTAGTTCTGAAAAGGTGACATGGTAAGATACCAGTGCCAAGGGAAAAGGGGAGTGCGGGCGTGGCCCTTGCACTAAAAGAAGCGGAATTTGATAAATCTTGTTTGTCCTTTGAGGTGAGTGGTTTTTTGTTGTTGTTGTGAAGCGACAGTCCTAGAGTGGTAGGTCGTGGTGTCACCACAAGAATCAATCCGTGATAGGCATTGACAAATGTCATGGCACAAGATCAATACCCAACGTGATGTCCTCTACAACGAGGTCATCACAATGCGGTGCCATTTTTCTTCGTGCGGCCAGGACGATAATGTCACAGTTTAGGGTCGTGTGATAGGACCAACAACACAGTTTAAGGTCACATGGTTTGGACCAACAACATAGTTTAAGGTCATATGGTTTGGACCGACAACACAGTTTAAGGTCATATGGTTTGGACCAACAACACAGTTTAAGGTCATATGGTTTGGACCAACAACACAGTTTAAGGTCATATGGTTTGGACCGACAACACAATTTAAGGTCATATGGTTTGGACCAAAAACACAGTTTAAGGTCATATGGTTTGGACCGACAACACAGTTTAAGGTCATATGGTTTAGACCAACAACACAGTTTAAGGTCATGTGGTTTGGACCAACAACACAGTTTAAGGTCATATGGTTTGGACTGACAACACAGTTTAAGGTCATATGGTTTAGACCGACAACACAGTTTAAGGTCATATGGTTTGGACTATCCGAGAGAGGAGCCTCGGGCCAAAGGGGCCTACAAGGGTTCAACAATCAGGGAGGGGCAGAAGATGCTAGCTCCCAGCTATGCTGGGCCTAAAACGCAATGTCTGGGCGACTCCTCACTCCCCAAGGGGATGAAGGTCAAGCCGCACGCAACCCGTAAAGAAGAGACCCAAGCACATACTCTAGCGCTCAGATCGCGGGAGCCCCGAGAGACATCGTTACGCAGCTCGGTCTGTCTGATGTGCGGGGGTGTACTGAGGGTTAGTACAAGGAGTGTCGAGATTCCACCTTGACATAGTGGGGCGGAACATGACAAGAACCATGCCAACAACATTCAGGGCCTGGGGAAGACGGCGTGATGACTGAGGATTACTACTGACCATGTTCGCAACGCAGCATCCTGTCGTGTTAGCCATAGGGACAAACAAATGAGCATCTACAGCTGACCATGTTCGCAACGCGGGATTCGTATCAATTTTTTGTCTGAAACCCTTGGGGACGTTGGCCCATGACGGTAGGAGAGCCCTTGGGCATTGTATCCAGGCCGTTCTTGGGGGTCCCTCCAGGTGTGAAGGATGACAGGGGCCCGAATGAATGGGAACACAAAGCTTGGCAAGTGGATGGAACTTGCCTAAGTCGAATCTGGCACTCCAAGTTCTAGACCAGAGTGCCTTGAGCACATCAGCAGACCACTAGAAAGGGTCAGAGGGCTCAGTCCGAGAGTGGCAAAAAGATGGAGGATCGCTGGGCACAAGAGGGGGCGTAATGCCAAACACCCTGAGAACCAGGAGATCGTGGGATCTCCTAAGAGATGGGGCTGGACCTGACATCTAAGTGTTCAGGCGGTCCTACGTATCCCATAAGGATGGGAATCAAGCCACACGTAGTTCTTGAAAGCGTGCGTCTTTAAATGCCATTGGATAGAGGAGGGCTAAACCCTGAGGACAGGGTGTGCATGGTGCAGCTATTGAAAACCCTACGTGAATGGGGACATAATCTCACACCACGCCACGTGACCCTGTGGTCGAGGTCCCAAAGGCAAAACAGACGCGATAGTGGACCTCAAGCTGGACCCAAGGACGAAAGGTCTGGGCATTCCTACGTATCCCATTAGGATGGGAATCAAGCTAGACGTAGTTCTGGCAATATAGTTTAATGTCATGTTGGACGAAATATGGATCTTAGTTTTAGGTCTTAGAGCTCGGACCGAGAAAAGGGCAGAACCAAAAGAGGATCTTATTTTTAGGTCTTAGAGCTCGGACCATGGAGCCCAGATGTAGGGCCGAGTGTAGTTTAAGGTCGTACAGGACCATACAGTTTAAGGTCAAGTAGGACCATAACAAGGCTAGGAAAAGTACTTCTTGAGGAACCTGGAATTGGTGGGAGGAGTGATACGCTCACCATCCATAGTCAGCAGGGAATACGCTCCATTGGGATAGACCTTGTGGACAATAAAAGGTCCCTCCCACTTGGGTTCCAACTTGGGTGGTTTCCTGCCGGGAATCATTGGCGCTCTGAGAGCCAACACCAAGTCACCTTGCAGGAAGGAGTGGAGGAGAACCTTCTTATCGAAAGCTCGATCCATCCTGCTCTGACGCCTTTCCAAGTTATGTAAAGCGTGAAGCCTACTTCTGTCCAGCGCTTCCAATTCGGCTAGACGGATCTCGGCAACTCTATCTGGCTTTTTCTGGTCGTAGACCGCCGTGCGCAATGAGGGCAGCTGGACCTAGATGGGAAGGACGGCCTCAGCTCCGTATACCAGGGAATACGGAGTCACCTGGGTGGAATTGCGAGTCGTCGTCCTATAAGCCCAGAGGGCATTGGGGAGCTTGTCCGGCCAACTTTTCTTGTTCTGGCCAACCATTTTTTGCAGAATGTTAGAGAGAGTTTTGTTAAACGCCTCAATCTATCCATTCGCCTGCGCATGATAGCGGGAGGTGTGGTTAGAGAGAATGTTGTACTTGGCGTACAATCTCTTCAGCGTGGCCGCACGGAAGTTGGTTCCGTTATCCGTGAGGATAGCGTGAGGTATTCCAAACTGGTGAATGATATTGGAGCTCACGAAGCCTGCGATAGAACCAGACTTGAATTCCCTAAGCGGGGTTGCCTCTGCCCACTTTGAGAAGAAATCCATGGCGGTTAAGATGAACCGGCACTGGCGGGCCGTCGCCGGCGGGTAAGGCCCTACGACATCCAACCCCCAGACTGCAAAGGGCCAAGAATACTTAGTAGTATGGAGAGGCTCCGGTGGCCGATGCACAAAGTTAGAATTAACTTGTCACGCGTGACACCTCTTGGCGTACTCGATGCAGTCGTGGATCATGGAGGGCCAGAAGTATCCTAGTCTCTGAATCTGGTGGGACAACTTCGACCTGGCCTGGTGGGCACCACAGGAACCAGCGTGCACTTCCTGCATGACCTATGGGATCTCAACTCCTTGAAGACAACGGAGGATAACACCGTTAAACCCGTGCCTATAAAGGAGCTGCTCACGACTGGGACCGCTTTGAAGGGTGAACTGCGGCGCGCGGCGTCGGATTCGTTCCCGCTCTGCTCGGTCCATCGGAAGATTGTCGTGCCGGAGATATTTAACCAAGGGTGTCCTCCAATCAGGAACTGTCTCGATCACCATGCCTAAAGCCCCGGGGGGTCCTGATGCGGGGGCACCGGCAGTGAGATAGTTCACTCGCGGGCCACGATCGCCCTCCGTGATAACATGAGCAATGACTCTTCGGTGCGCCACGTAGATGATTAGGTCATCTTGTTCGGGCTCCGTGAGTGATGCGGCCAGGTTGGCCAAAGCATCTGCTCGACTATTCTGCGACCGGGGAACGTGAACGACATCTGGTCGGGATGGGAACTTAGCCATTAGATGGAGGGTGCACTCCAATAATGGCATGAGTTCTGGCTTCCTGACAGCGTAGTCACCGTTAAACTGCTTGATGACTAGCTCAAAGTCCCCTTTTACATACAGGTGGGGTACGTTAACCTCCAAAGCCAACTCGAGGCTGGTGATGAGGGCATGATATTCTTCCTCATTGTTGGTGCAACCTTCTAATAAAAAGAAAGAATATGGAAGAACAGCTTGCTCTGGGGTGATGAAGACGATACCCAGGCCTACTCTGTTAAGCCTAGGATCGTTGAGCCTTCGACCGGTAGGGCTTCGGGAGGCGCCATCAAAGTGCATCTACCAGCATGGGGTGGCGTGATCGACTAAGAGGATTGCCTCATCAGGAAAGCCCAAATCCAGTGGCTGGTCCGCAGAGGTTGGGTGGGCAGCTAAGAAGTCTACCAACGCCTGTCCTTTGACGACCTTCTGAGGTACGAACCTAATGTCGAACTGCTGGAGGATCACCGCCCAGCGTGCCAATCGGCCGGTCAACATAGGCCGACTCAGGATGTATTTCAACGGGTCTACCCGAGAGACGAGCTGTACCTCGTGGTGCTGCAAGTAGTGCCGCAATTTCTATATGGCGAATACGAGCGCCAGACAGCTCTTCTCGATGGGAGAGTATCTAACTTCCGCGTTAAGGAGCATGCGGCTGAGGTAGTAGAGGATATTCTATGTTCCCTCGTTGTTCTTCTGAGCGAGAAGGGCACCGAGGGATCGCTCAAGGGCGGTCACGTAAAGGACTAGTGGCTTTCTGGGAACAGGTGGAATCAGGACCGGAGGTTGAAGAAGATACTACTTGATTTCCTCAAAAGTGGTCTGACACTCTTCATCCCACCCATAGGCGGCGCCTTTCTTCATGAGTCAAGAAAAGGGCTTACACTTGCTGGCCAGTTTCGCAATGAATTGGCGTATATAGGCTAAGTGGCCTTGGAGGCCTCGAAGCTCCCAAATATTAATCGGGGGAGGCATCTGAATGATGGCCTTGATCTTATCGGGGTCGATCTCGATACCTCGATACCTAACGATGAAGCCAAGAAACTTTCCGGAGGTGACCCCGAAGGCACACTTCAACGGGTTCATCTTCAAGTGGCGAGAACGGAGGAAACCGAACACTTTCTCAAGGTCTTTGAGATGGTCCCGGTGCTGACGAGATTTAACCACCAGGGCATCTATGTAGCACTCCACCAGCGTCCCAAGGATCAGCTTGAATATGCGGTGCATAGCCCGTTGATAGGTGGCACCCGCGTTCTTCAGGCCGAAGGGCATAACCCGATAGCAAAAAGTGCCCTGGGGGTCCCTAAAGGAAGTGAACTCTTCATCCTAGGGGGCTATCTGGATCTGGTTGTACCCGGAGTACCCATCCATGAAGAAGAGGGCTTGGAATCCGGCCGTTGCGTTGATCAACAGCTCTGTCACGGGAAGGGGAAAGTCATCCTTCGGACAGTGGCGATTAAGATCGCGGAAGTCGATGCAGACCCTGATCTGCTCATTCTTCTTCCTGACGGGAACAATATTGGCTAGACATCTGGGGTACTAGAATTCCTTGATGAAGTTGGCCTTAATGAGCTTATCAACTTCGGCCTCAACCATGGCACCATGAAAGGGGTGCATTTTTCTGGGAGGCTGCTTGAACCCACGATGGTTTGCTGGGAGGCCAAGGCGGTGGATGGATACCTGGGGATCTAGTCCCGACATCTCATCATAACTCCAAGCGAACACATCACAGTGCTGTCTGAGGAAGTCCATGTACTGTTTCCGTTCCTCGGGAGGCATAGCGGCGCTGACCAATGTGAGTATCGGGTTCGCCTCACTACCGAAGTTCACCTGTACTAGCTCATCGACCATGGCGGAGACGCCCTCCTCAAAGGTAGGAGGAGCATCTTCCATGTCTTCTTCTCCGCTTGTGGAAGGATCGTCCACGGGGGGAGCTGTTTCGGGGCTGCTCGACCTTGATGGGGAGCTAGCACCGGCTTGGGCGACAGAGGTCGTCACGACGGGAGACTCATGCACCGCGGAGACCATAGCGACGAAGGCGGTTGATCCAATCCCATCCGGCCTGTGGCCCAAGGGGCCACACTTTATGACATCAAAGCAGTGGGGATGCGTTGGCTTGAGACGGTCAATCCCGACTTGGTGAAACAGACACGTATGACGTACTGTCGTTGCCATGAGCCCAACGTCCCGATATCGTACGGGGGTAGGAGGCTCGGGGATCACCTGAACCTAGTTGGTGTAAGAGTACGACGTGATTTCCCGCCGTCGCTTAGACCCAGAAATATGGATTCCTCTGGTACCTGAGACAACAAAGCACTCTCCCATATCGGGAGTCGTGGCCTCCAACCGATGGATTGTGAAGACATATGCGTCATCCAAACCTGCCCAGGGATCACTCGTGACAATGGCGGGCTCAACCTCACCTGCCAGGATTTTCTTGTCCTTGCTCTTGTAATAGTCAGCGTCCAGGTAACGAGCTTTACAAGAGGAAAACAGATATGAATATCCTTGGATCACACCCACTCGACCCTTAAGGGAGTATTTGAGGCACTGATGGTATGATGAGGGAACTGCTGCGTGGAGATAGAGCCACGGCCTACCCATCAATGCGTTGTAGGCAGTGTCCTGAGAGACAACCATGAATTCAGTATTGGCAATTAAGCCGCCGAACTGGGTCTTCAGACGAATCTTGTTGAGTGGAGTTTGCTCGGTCCTGTCATACCCCTAGATTCTGAGGTCAGAGGGAGTTAAATCATCCTCAGACAACCCCAACTTTCGCAGTGTCTGAGTTGGGATCAAGTTAATCCCAGAACCCATGTCGACAAGATAGAGACAGACTTCCATGCCATTGAACTGGCTGGTGATGTACAACGGGCGGATGCGACCCTGTATGGGAGGGTCTTCATCTTCACTGGAGAATGAGATTACCGCTTGACATTCAGCATCCTCAATCGCCTCGGTGTGGAAGACTTCTGCGGCCGCTACCTCTGTTTCAAACTAGAGGGGGCTCCTTAGAGCCTTAGCGAGCGCCTCACGCATTTCAGATGACAGGAGAAAGGCCTCAAGGATGGAAATCCTTGCCGGAATGCCGACCAGATGCTTCAGGACATCATACTTTCGCGCCAAACGCGAGCTTCTGCTTACAGGAGGTCGCTATGCGATTGGGGGCATGACGGGCCCTACTGGCGGGACCTGTGACTGACTGGTACTAGGCACGTCCCGCTGTTCACCAACTGAAGCCCGGTAGGTGGCTTTCATGCTAGGACCGGAAGGCCATAGTCGGATAGTGGCAGGGCTGGGCTGGTTGCGACGCGGGCAAGGTGGTTCCGCCCGATCGAGCAACACAAACGGTGGTGGAAGCGAACCTGTTGTCACTGGGTGAGGGGGCCACGAGTGTTTCTCTCTATATCGGGCCTGCTGCCTGGTCTCGGTAGCGTGCACGACCTGACTGGAGGTGACGACTGCCGTGCCCCAACAACTCACGTAGCCACGACTCCGTCGACGTTGGCGACGGCTGGGGACATTGGGGAGGTCCACCTGGCGCTCCTCATCGTCGGGAGCCACAAAGGGATTTACCAACTCTACGGTGTTAACTGAAGCGTACCCCGGGCTCTCGGGGAAGTCCACCTGGCGCTCCTCACCGTCAGGATCCACAAAGGGATTTACCAACTCTACGGTGTTAACCGAAGCGTACCCCGGGCTCTCGGGGAAGTCCACCTGGTGCTCCTCACCGTCGGGAGCCACAAAGGGATTTACCAACTCTATGGTGTTAACCGAAGTGTACCCCGGGCTCTCGGGGAATTCCACCTGGCGCTCCTCACCGTCGGGAGCCAAAAAGGGATTTACCAACTCTACGGTGTTAACCGAAGCATACCCCAGGCTCTCGGGGAAGTCCACCTGGCGCTCCTCACCGTCGGGAGCCAAAAAGGGATTTACCAACTCTACGGTGTTAACCGAAGCGTACCCCGAGCTCTCACTCGAGGAGTCATCCACTACCGGACGGGGTCTCAGAGGGATCCCCATTTTCCGGGGGCATGAAATAGCCAAGCGTGCGAGAAGATGATGGCAATGGCAGGGCACGTTCTTTCTTCTTGCGCCGCCGCCTGCTCTTCTGGGAAGAAGTAGGCTGGAACGACGATGCCAAAGCGGTGCTCGCAGACTCCGAGGGCTCTGGCTAATCCAGGCGGGCACAGATGATTCCATGGGCACGGGCGACCGTCCTGCGGGCCATCCAGTCATTATACTTCTAGGACCCATGGTCATAAACCTGTTCCCACCCATCCCCGTTGTCACTACTGCCATTTGATCCCACGAAGACACCTGCCACCTGTGCCGGGGCTGGGCCCAACCTGACTATGTTGTTGTCAATCTGGTCTTGGAGCTAGTCCTTGAACACATAGCATTGTTGGATGGTGTGTCCCAGGATCCGGTGATAAGGGCAGTAGTTAGGGTGACCCGTGAGACACGCCTCTTCTGGCTTCCGGCACTCAGGCAGTCGCACGATCCTCAGCTCCAAGGCGCTACGGAAATAACCGGGGACCTGGGCCTCACCAAACGAGTAAGCCCAATTCCTCCTGTTTGGAAAGGGGACACTTGGGGGCTGACCATGGCCAGGGGCCGGAGGAGCAGGCCGAGGAGGCGGAGCCGGATTACCTCGCCTAGGTGGTGGCGGTGCGTTACGCGGAGGCGCCAGCCGATTCTGAGGCGGTCGCTACTGTGCCGGAGGCTGTGCTCGTGGGGGTGGACCCCTATGAGCCTGCTGAGCTGGCCTCACTGGAAGCAACTCTAGCTATCCGGGGGCCTCTATCTGGGCCACAACAGCGAGTTCGGCTTTGGCGGCTCTCCTTGCAGAGATTACAGGAGGCAGCGGGCGTGCCTGACTGGCTTGTTGTAGGTCTTCTTCGAGGCGCTGAGCCTTGTCCAAGAAGTCCCGGAACCCTCCAAGGTAATTCTGCATGATCAGGGAAGGAACCAACTCTGCCTTGATGTTCCCTACACACATCTTCAGTAATTTCTCCTAAGTCAGTGGCATGTCAAGGGAGTACGTGAGCCCCTTCCACCGGGCGACGAAGTCTGCGACTCGCTCGTCGGGCCTTCGCTTGCACCTGAAGAGGTCTGCAATGTTCGTCTTCCGGGTTGTGGAACTGAACTTGTAGAGGAATTTCCGACGAAGTTCCTCCCAGCTAGTCATAGATCCAACAGGTAGCTGGCTGTACCAGACGAATGCTGGTCCTTCCAGTGTCTGAACGAAGCACCGAAGCTTGGTAGCCTCCTGCTGCGCCGGAGTCCCCAACATAGGCCTACACCTTGAGTTGAAGTGGGCCAAGTGTTGTGGAGGGTCTCCGGTCCCGTTAAAGGGGGAAAAAGTGGGGTTCCCAAATCCCGACGGGGCCGACATGTCATCCACCCATGCGGGGTATGGCTTGCCATTCGGTGGGATCGCCACCTGCCGAGTTTCCAGGGCCTCCAAGCGAGCGATGAGTACTTCCATCAGATCATCCGGATGCGGATTCCTGTCCTGACATGGATCTCTAACCACAAGCGCATTTCCAGGATCTTCGATACGATAGTTGCGCTCAGCGGCTCGCGGGGCAGCTGGCGGAGCAACTCTTGGAGCGGCAGGAGGAAACTGAGCAGGGTCCCCCAGGTTGTCTTGCTGCTCGGGAGGGTTCGGCGAAACATATCATGCCCTCTTGCCATGGGCTCTAGTGTCTCCCCTATCGGCGAACACGACACGGTCACGGTTGCCTGGGGGGATCTCAGCAAGGGGTAGATGCTCCTGCCCCTGCTGTCTTGGTTCAGGCCGCCGCTCTGCAATGCGTTCGGCTAGGAGTTCATCAACTAGCCTCTTTTGCTCGGCTAGATATTGGCGTAGTGTGGCCTTCTCGGGATCTTCCTCTACCTTCTGCACTAAGGCAGATGGGTCGGCGAGTTTGACAGACCCGACGGGCTCTTTACCCCTGCCGATGTTTCGGCCCAGCGCTAGTGCCTCCGTGGGTACAGGAAGACCTAGGAGGATCCTCTGTTGGCGAGTAATCCTCCCAGATGGGTCCAGTAGCGGCCTATGCTCGAGGGGTGAGTCCCTGTCAAGGGGATCCACAATGTTTCCCTCATCTGAAAGGTCATCCATGTTGACCGCGACTGCCCTTGGCGACGTTCCGTCAGGGCCTCCCAGTGGATCGGGCTGCTGGCGGATCGCACAGAAGAGGAGATCAGCGTACTTCCCCCACCCATGGACATGCGCATGGGGGGTGGCCTCCTCAATAACTCTGCGGAGTACTTGAAAACTCTGGACGCATTGTTGCTGAAGGGCCTCGTGGTGGTCCAGCGACTCGGGGTGCTGGACCACGAGGAGTGCTGCTAGGTCGACCCGGCGGCACTGCTCATCAATCTCCTCGAGATGCGCTTGGATCCCGAGATAAGGCGCTAACTGATGGAGGAGGCGGGAGTGAGTCACCCAAAGAATCTGGCAGAAGCATTCAAACTCTCCCGGGGTGAGTGACTCTGGCACATCAAAACCTGATTCTGCGACCGACCAAAACTTCTCAGGGAAGTGGCCCGCTGCAAGAACGGTCCAGAAGCTCCACGACTCCGGTTCGGGGTCCGTAACTTGCTTCCCCTGCTCATCCAACAAGGAAAGTCGGGGAATTGGCAATGGAGCTGAGGCTGGCCATCGGGGCGGTGGGCTGGCCGGTGGGGAATACGGTGAACAGGCCGATTGGCTGCCGATCCCTGGGTCATCCTCCAGGGGTTGCAGTGCCCTGGCTGCCACGTCGCGATAGGATGGGCTGGCGAATGGGCCTCCTGTCATAGCGTCGGTGCTTGACGAGGGTGTATCACCTCACGATTCTTCCGTCGGTCCCCAGAAAAGTTCCTCACCCTCCCTAACAGGGACGGGAGGTGCTTCCGAGGAGGCCAGCGGAAACTGCGGGCTTGATCCCCGACGGTACGCCAAGTCCTCATCCTCCTGGATATACCTTCGAAGGCAGGAGGGAATTATACGGATCTCGCATTCGGGGAGTACGAGACTGACGCGCCGCGTCCCCATCCCTGCCCTCAACTCGAAGGGTTGGGGGGAGGTTTCATTGTCGAGTCGTACTCTGACTCAGAATCTGAGAAACGGACTGGTCTGATTTCCGTCCGGACTCCCCTGACATTCCTCCTACGGTGACGACGCCCGACCTTCCTTCCCCTGGGTAACTCCTCAGGGTAAGGACGATTTCCGTCATGGGGTCCCCCGGCCACAATAGAGCTGGGGCAGAGGGGACTGAAGGCCGGGGTGTGAGAAGCACCGGGACAGATGTCGAAAGGGACATGGGGAGGACCTCCATGTGAGTGAGCGACTGGATACACAACGACTCCATGCTCGCGACCGACAGTAGGGGGAGTGACCTCATACCCCATGAAGTGGGCGCTGGAAGGAGTCATACCCGGAGCACAACCGTCACAAAGAAGCTTCCGGCTTCCCAGATCGGTGGCACAGAATGAGCCCTCATGGTGAGCGGCACTACCGCAGATTGATCCGCAGTGGCCATTGCCAGTGTCCGCGACCGGGAGATTCGACCCAACTTGCCTGCAGGGCGGTCAGGGTTTCGATCCCAGTCGGGCACACGGCTGCCCCTGCTCAACATGCGTGGGGATCTGGTAATAGGAGTCAGCAGTGGATATGGCCACAATGGTTGCTGATGCTGGTGCCCCAGGACGGGCATTCTCTCCCGCTCGCGCCCGACGCTGGCGTCGAGTCAGATGGGCCAGAACCGGCGGTGCGGGCATGAAGATTTCCTGCTCCTCGACTCAGGGAGTCGGGCAGCGGCGTCGACGCAGCCTGGCGGGGGTTCTTACCATTAACCCCTGGGATGGATCGCCGATCGGGTTGACCCGTACATCCCCCACCTCATTGGCGTAGGGGAGGGATGTGTCAAAGCACTCTGGGGATAGACTCCCGAAGCGGTTGAACGTCGGCGTGGGGAGCGGCGGCTCCCTGCGTGGCCCTCGAGCGCAGCGATGGTGGTGAGGTGCAGCCGCCTCTAGATCCAAGTGGGCCATGCCCCTGGTGGGGATGACCCCTTCCTCGTCATACCTACGAACCAGGTCATTGATCACCCTCCGCAGGATGATTTCTGACGGGGAGAGGGGGCGCAAGCACCCGGCTGCTACGGCGGTCGAAGTCGGAGCGACCGTGGGATAGGTGGAACCGCGCGGGGTAGCCACGTCGGTACTGCCCCTACCCCTGCGGCGGTGGGCAGGTGGTGATTGAGCTCCGAATACAGTGATCTGATTCCTGGAAATAGGGAGATGAACCCATTAGTATCAACAGGAAAGGAGATCAACAACCAAGGCCCAGCGTCATTCCGTCTTCCATGGTCGGCGAGGGGGATCCACGCTGACGACGTCACAGAACGGAGTAGTCAACGTCCTGACAGCCTCGACCCCTGGTGGGTTCACGTCCCGGTGAGGGTTACCCGGACCTGGTGACATGTTGTTCTTCCGACGCCCCGATGGATACCATTCCCCATGTTGAGGAGAAGAGCTTCACGTCGGGTTCACCTTTTTTTGTTTCTGATGCTTTCGCCGGGGCGCGCGCATCCGTCGGTGGAGGAGGACGCGCTGCTTGTTGCCCCGCATTCCCGTTTTCCAAAGGCGGGCGGCATTCGTTCCTTGTTCAGGTACATCTGCTCCTTGATCGAAACGGGATGATGGGATGTCGGTTCTTCCCTCTGTGGATTCCTCCTCGGAGCTCATCACCTAGTCTGGGTCTCCCTCATAGATTTAAGACGGGTTCGTGAAGCTCATACTTGGGGCCATATCTACATGGATGCCAGTTAATTACGCTGCTTCTGTCAAGATGCTCCAAGGGGTCTTGTCGGGGAAGCAACCTTCAGTGAGGAGAATGGTCACGTTGGGGAGTCGTCAGCATGTCTGTCTTTGGTCCCTCATCATAGGGCTTCTCAAGGGCGCGGAAGCCCGAGGCATCCCACATCGAATGCAGGGAATGTGTACCATCTGAGGTGTTCCTCATCTTCCCATGATTAACACAGGGTATGTCGTGAGTTTAACATCTTGAGGAGACGGATCGGGTTGAAGGATCCCTAGGGGGGAACACTGATGTTGGGGCCAGCACGTGGGCGTCTTCCCATATATAATGGAGTGGGATAGGGTGGCATGATCTCACCAGGATGTGGAGGCCCGGGTAAGGATTAGGATGGATGGTGGAGTGAGACATGGGGGATTATGTTCTGAGACGGCCCAAGAGGGGGGATACAGTTTAATGTCATGCGGGACGCGATACAGTTTAATGTCATGCGGGACGGAATACAGTTTAACGTCATGCGGGACAGAATACAGTTTAATGTCATGAGGGACGAGGGGTTTGGGGATTACGCTCTGAGGCGGCCCAAGGTGGTCAGGGAACCGACATGGAGAGGTCGTGACGACCGGGTGGTGGGCTTGAACCTCGTGGAGGCTTCCTACGTACCGTGCGTTAGCACGGATCAAAGTCCACATAGATCGCTGGGATGGGGCTTACGCTCTGGGGCGACCCAAAAGAGGATGTCATGGTCGATGCGCACTCTAATCCCACGTGAGTCATGCTCGGTGTGAGAAACAAGAGGCAGCATGGACCAGATGATCACGTCGCGAAGGGTGCGTCCGTGAGAAGCGGAATGGGGCTTACACGTTGAGCGGCCCAAAGAGGAAACAGGGGCTTACGCGTGGTTAGCAGCCCTTGGTGCTGGGGCTTACTCCAGGGTGGAGGCCCGTGGTGCGACAAAGCGCAGTGGGAAAAGGACTCCACTGGCCTTGGCAGGGGGAAGTACGGAGATGCATGGGTGCAATCATCCGCAAGAAAGGCTAGGGGCTTATGCTCTGAGGCAGCCTTTCCCCCGTGGACAAACGCCGCTCCAACAAGGAGGATCTCATTCCATGTGAGGAAGAGTCCATTCCCATGGAGGCGAGTGGCGTAAAAAATGTCCGAGCTGGGGGGACCCTGCATGCGAAGCACGGGGTCAGACCATAGTTTAACGTCTTGTGTTAAGGATGAGGTGCTTATCTGTTTAACATCCTGCATCTTGGACGAGGTGGGTTTGCTCCACACCCCTAGGGATTACATGCCCAACGCCCTCTACCCCTTGTGGAAGGGAAGGCATCGGCAAGGCCATTGTGAAGGGGGGCCATAGGGCAAACCACTGGGGGGTCCACGTTAGCGTGTCTATACGAAGAAGCAATAGCAGTTAGCGTGCCTATGTGGAGAAGCATAAAGAAAAGCAACACAACGGGAAACATGGCCCAAGGGACCTTGAGGTTACTTCGCACGAGCCTGGAAGTCCGTACGGGAAAACAACGCATGGCGCGCATGCCCAATAGGGGAGACATCAGGTGCCGGTGCAGTGGGCAGCCAAGGGGTGTCAAGGTGAGGAGTCCTGGGCTTTGTGTGAAAAAGGGAAGGTTTGCGCACAAAACTCCGGGACGACACGCAATTGGATAAAGAGAATTGAGCGCGGAGAGGGAACTACACATAGGGTTTTGCGCGCACGGCAGGGTATTGCGCGCACGAGACACGGATTTCATGCAAGGATGGATCCCTGGGGAGGGGGAAAATTCACTGAAGCCGGTGGCGTTGCGCGCAAAGGTGAACTCCGGGGTAAGGTTGCGCGAAATGAGGGTTTTACCTGGAAGTCATCTTGCGCGTGGGGGGAGCCGAATTGCGTGCACGGGAGTCGCTTTAGATTCCTCAACCCCCAAACTGTTCAGGGTTGCCTTCTATTTATAGGCGACCTCCGGCATGAAATCCAGGCGGCGCGTGAAATTCTTCACGCCGAGCGTAGCCGGCGCGCAAACATTCGTCGCGCTGAACCGGGGCGCGCAAAGATTGCACGCCTCATCGTCTCAATTCCGCGAAACCCAGGGATTCTATGCACGCAGAACAATTTTTTGCATGGATCCTCCTTTATTTCGCGCACCACATCCCGGGCCTCCGGATCGGGCCTCTGATTCCGAATATGACCTTGCTTCGTCATTTTGAAACTTCCTCTGGGAGTTACGTTCTTTTTTCGGCGTCAACAGAGATGTTACACGTTTAGTCAACCTCAATCATAGGGGGCCTCCCCATGTCATAATAGCATCTCACGAAGGATCTCCTCACCCCTGTGATTGGAGAAGGGAAGGTCAACCTTAATTCATCAGCACCCATCATAGAGGTCTTACCGGTGTTCGGCTTGACCAGTACGAGGACCCTCCTCGCAATGATATTGCCCGGGGAAACAAGCATGGAGGCTCTACCCATGCCCCCATCAGCTCTGGCGGAGGTCCTACCCACTCCAGCACTTCCCATGGAGATTCCCTCTGCACATTAGCCAGCGGACATGAAGTTCTTCCTAGTGTTCCTTTTGATATCTGTCCAGGTGCTCTATGCACCCCGACTCACTCCGGAAGAAGCCCTCTCCATACCAGTACCAGTTCGGCTGAGGGTCCTCCTCACTCCAGAAATCTACCCTATCCCGAAGAGCTAGTCTGGGGTAGGAGGGAGGGTCGTCACCGCCATAAGAGGAATTTTGGGAAGGTTTAGAAAGAGATTAAACCTGTTTGCTTCTCAGATTATGAAGCGGAATACGATTTTGCGATGAAACCCTCCCCTCGGTCCTCCATGTCAAGGGACAGGGCAGGAATGAGGCGCATCAGCCTTATCCTTCTGAAATGTGAGGTCCACCATATCCCTACCTCCCTCTGCAGATACATCCAGGAGGATGAAGATTTGGAATCTCCCCAGGTTCTGACCGTGAAATTGCCACCATCATCACTAGGATCTCCATTCACCTCGACCAGAGATTGTAGAGAATTGTTTTGGGGATCGATGGTAGATGAGAAGCAGTAGGGTCCACCACTAGCCACCATAGTTGTTATGCCAAAAACCCTAGTCTTCGGCTATTTTTATCGCGATGTAGCGACTAGATAACTGCACTCTTAAGAGGATAACCCGAGATGCGGCGTCTTACCAGACCCCTTTCTATGTTCTCCACTGGCTAGCCTACTATCCCAGCAGTCTGCTTTAGTACCGCTACCGGTTCCCCAACCACATCTAGTCGACAAATGGGGCAATAAAAGGCCAAACCCTGAATCTGAGTCAAGGAGCTTGTGGGATATTCTCGCAGTAAACCACTTCCCTAAGATGTTTTGGCCAGTTGCAACACCAGATTTCAGTGCTCCAGAATCCCTCACCCAAGAGGAAGTCGATTGTTTCCATCAAACCCTTAGGGCGACGCACTTTTGCCTTCGTCACCAGTGAGTGACTTACCCCATAAGCGTAGTTCATTTCTAAGACATTGGCGAGCAATGTCGTCTGGTTGATTTGGTTGTAGTCCCCATAGCCCAGCGCCTTGAGTCACCAGGCCTCTGTAGGACCATCCAACAATGATACGTTCAAAGTTTCAAAGTACTCTACAAGATTATCGAGGAGGCTTCCCCCCACGTACAGATCCATGTATGGGGGTAGTATGCAGCCCTCCTCTTCAGTCCTATCTGGAGGCAACCCAATTTTTTAGGTGATATTGAGGACATACCCCCAGATAGAGTTGCGATCAACAAGACCAACCTATCGGAAGAGGAGAAAGAGCTAGAACTCCTTGATGGGGACCTCCCCCCCGAGGGTGTGCCACAACTATTGAATCTGTTGGGAAGGGTTACTCACCAGCATAGGAATCTGCTGGGTCTCCCCATTATCACTGAGGCATTAGTTCTTAGCTAGAATCCCAGTAAGGGTAAAGAGCATCTCGGAGCTCCCAAACACTCAAACCCATCTGGCTCAGTGCAGAAGATGAAGGAAGACCCTAAAAAAGCCAAGATGCATCAAAATATCGTGGAGAAAAAGAAGATAGTTGATGGAATCCTTGTTGAATGCACTTTGGAGTGAAAACCATATTACGACGATCTGTGACTGGTACCATAGGGGAAGCCATAATTTCCCCCCGATGAGTTTCCTCTAGGTGACCCTGATCATCCTTCCCACACAGATAGGGTAGATGATAGAACTTATGACAAGAGGGATCAATATGTGTCGCCAAATCCGCTAGAGCGACGCAATAATTCTTTGGACCTGGATCAGGTTTCTCCAGCCACTCCACAGGCTGCCCCACTAGCCACTCCATGAGCCGTTAGGCCTGTTTATCACATTGAAGAACCCACAAATGCACTGGTGGTCAGTGATCTCTGTCAAGATAGGAATCCACACCCAGATGATCCCATGGAAGTTCTCATCACTCACCTTGAAGCATTGTAAACACAATATGTGTCACTCGCACCTGATGGCAAGCCATATCCAGCATGGGTGGATGATATGCCATCACCACCAGGTTTTGCAAATCGCACCTTCTCCCACTTTAATGGTTCGGGTGATCCACTACATCATCTCACCCACTTTATTTAAAGGTGTGGACCCATGTTGGGAACTCTAGTGAAGCAAGAGGCCACTAAAATCTGGTGTTTTTTACATACATTGGAAGGGCCTGCGTTCGTCTGGTACAACCAGCTACCCATCGGGTCAGTAGCTGGATGAGAGGATCTTCACAAGAAATTTATATACCACTTCAATTCCACCACTCAGAAGACAAGTATCGTGAACCTCTTCATGTGCAAGTAGATGCCTGATGAGCGCGTCATGGAATTTGTCACCCAGTGGAAAGGGATCACATACTCCCTCGACATGCCACTGACTCAGGAGCAAATGCTGAAGATGTGTTTGGGGAATGTCAGGATAGAATTGGTCCCCTATCTGATCATCCAGAACTACCCTGGGGGATTCAGAGACTTCTCCAATAAGGCCCAATGCCTAGAATAAGCCTTGCAATAGGCTAGCTAGGCACATCCATTGCCTCCTGCAATCCTTGTGAAAAGGGATGCCAAAGCCAAGCCCACTGTGGTGGCCCAAATAGAGGCCCACAGACAACTGGAATTATTATCAGTGGAGCCAGCTCCGTAACCTCACAGAGGTCTACCACCGCAGCCTCATAGAGTCCTGCCACCACAGCCTCATAGAGGCCCACCACCATAGGTACAACCTCCAGCCCATAAACGTCCGCCTCAGAATCGGCAGGCACCCCGCGAAACGTAACTCCACCACCTAGACGGGATAATCAGGCTCCGCCTCCTCGATAGGATCATCCATCCCCTCGTCAGAATCAGACTCCCAGGGCCCCCTTCTTGAAAAGAAGAAACTAGACCTACTCATTCAATGAGGATCAAGTTCCCAACAATTTTCTAAGCACTTGGAATATGGGATTTTACGTTTACCTGAGTGAAGGGGACCAGAAGAGGAAAACCTCACCGATTTCCCCAACTAATTCCCTTATCACCAGATCCTGGGGAACACCCTAAAACAGTGCTATGTGTTCAAGGACTATCTCTAGGTCCAGGTTGAAAACAACATATTCAAGTTGGGCCCAGCCCCTGCACAAGTGTCATGTGTACTCGTGAATCCCAATAGCGGCAGTGAAAATGAAGGTGAGTGGTAGCAGGTCCCCAACCACAGGTCCCAAAAGTACGATGACTAGATGGCCCGTAAGGCGGTCACCCATTCCCATGGTATTATATGTGCACACCTAAATCGACCTGAGCCTTCAGAATCCACTGCATCATCCGTAGCCACTAATTTTTCATCGTTGTCTCAGCCATCCTCTACCTAGAAGAGAAAGCATCGACGACGCAAGGGAAACCCCCCCCCACCAATTTCATCGTCATCTCATACTCTCGGTGACTTCATTCCCCCAGAGATAGTGATTCCTCCCAAAATTCATCCAGTAATGGAGGATTCTTCACGTGATATTCAAGGTTACGCTTCGATTAACACCGTGGAGCTGGTAAACCCCTACATGATTCATGACAACGGGGAGCGCCAGAAGGATCTTCCCAACATCCCCAGCCGACACCAGCATTGGTGGAGTCATGACTATATGGGCTGTTGGAGTGACTTATCTAGCACTTCTGGCCAGGCCGTGCATGCCATTGAAACCAGACAGCAAGCCCAGCGCAGAGCTCAGCATGCGTAGCCTTCTCATCTGATTCCATCAGTCCCTACTTCTCCGCCGTTTGTGCTACTGGATCAGGAAGAGTGACCTAGACCTCACCGTGATCAGCCATGCTCCACTATGGACCGATCTCAGTCGACTGAACCTCATACGACAATCGATCCACATGCTTTGACTAGTGATAAAGAAGACATTCCCAGCACCAGTCAACCATCGGTCCTTCCAGTAGGGCCTGCCATACCGCCTGTCATAGAGCGGCATCTTACAAGAAGAAGCTCACGCCTGACACAGAAGTATGATGTTATGAAGAATCTTTCCAGCATTCCAGTGAGTCTCTCTATCCTCGAGGACCTTATCCTATTGCCCGATATGCGTGAATCCCTTGCTGAGGCTTTAAGAAGCCCCCTCCAGTTTGAGATGGAGGTAGCAGCTGCAGATGCCTTTCATGATAAGGCAGTCAAGAATGCTTAATGTTAGGCAATTATCTCATTATCCAGAGAAGATGAAGGTCCTACCATACAAGGGCACGTTCTCCCATTGTACATCACATTCCACTTCAATGGTGTGGAGATTATTCATTGCCTTTTCGACACAGGCTCTGGGAATAACCTTATCCCGACATGGAAACTTCGTAAGATGGGGTTATTCAAGGATGACCTGAGTCCCTATAACCTGAAAATCCAAGGTTATAATAGGACAGAACAGACACCGGTACACAAGATCCGCCTAAAAACCCAGTTCGGTAGTCTGGTAGCCAACACCGAGTTCATGGTCATTTCGCATGACACTGCTTACAATGAATTTATGGGTAGAACATGGATCCACCTACACATGGTAGTCCCTTCATCGTATCACTAGTTCCTTAAGTACCCCCTTAATGGTCGAGTGGGTGTAATCCAAGGTGACTCGTCTCCCTTTACCTCTTGTGAAGCCCACTGTCTAGATGCTGACTATTACAATAGAAAAGAAAAACAGATTCAAGCCAGTGAATTCGAGCTCGTTACAGTTATGACCGACCCATGGTCTAGCCTAGATGATGCCTATGTCATCCCAATCCATCGATTGGAAGCAACAAATCCCAATTTAGAGCAATGTTTTGTTGTATTTGGGACAAGGGGGAACCATATTCCCAAGTCTAAGAAACGTCGGAAGATCACCTCGTATTCCTATATGAATTAGGCCTTAGTGATCCCTAAGCCCCCTACTCCCATAAGGTATCGGGATGTCTACCCCATGGCAATGACAATACAACACACCTGCTTATTTCGTCAGGCTGGGATACATCGGCTCAATCCGATGCACCACTACTAATTTGATATCATCATGCGTGGACCTTTGGGATGGAGACTAGATGGGATAGGATCGACAACCTTCATTGATATAGTTTCGGCAGCACAAGAATTCCCTGATGCACTGTCTACCACCTATTAGGATGGCACCAGTCTCCTGTCAAAATTTGTTGACCCAGAAGAATCTCCTCCTACTGATGATCCCTCATCCACAAGTGAAGAAGAGGATTTAGAGGATTCCCCTACCACCTTTAAAGAGGGTGTTTCTACCATGGTTGATGAACTGGTGGAGGTGAATCTTAGTGGTGATACATATCCTAAACCCACATTAATCAGTGATTCTATGACTCTCAAAGTGAAACAATAGTACGTGGACTTCCTGAAGCAACATCGTGATGTATTCACCTGGAGTTATGATGATATGCCAGGGTTAGATCCTCAGGTAGCCATCCACCGCCTCGGTCTCCAAGAAAATCACCACGGATTTAAGGAGCCTCCCAGAAAGATGCACCCTTATCATGGTGCAATGGTTGAGGCCGAAGTCTATAAGCTCATTAGAGCCAATTTCATTAAGGAGGTCCAATACCCAAGGTGGATGGCCAACATCATGACAGTCAGGAAGAGAAATAGATAGATCAAAGTCTGCATCGACTTCTGAGATCTCAACTTTCATTGTCCAAAGGATGATTTTCCCCTTCTTGTGACAGAGTTATTGATCAATGCTACAACTAGATTTCAGGCCATCCCCTTCATGGATGGGTACTATGAATATAACCAGATCCGAATGGTCCCTGAGGATGGGGAGTCTATAGACTTAAGGGCACCACAAGGTACTTTTTTTTCCAAGTCACGCCCTTCGATCTAAAGAATCTAGGTGCCACCTATCAGTGGGCTATGCATCACATATTTAAACCAATCCTCAGAACATTGGTGGAATGTTATGTGGCAGATATGGTGGTCAAATCTCACCAACACTAGGACCATCTCAAGGAACTTGTGAAAGTGTTCGGATTCCTCTGTTCCATCCACCTAAAGATGAACCCATTGAAGTGTGCCTTCGGTGTCACCTCTGGAAAGTTCCTCAGCTTCGTTTTTAGACACACGGGCATTGAGATTAACCTAGAGAAGAGAAAGACCATTATCTAGATGTCTCCCCTAAGAAACATTTGGGAAATTCAAGGCCTCCAAGGACACTTGGTCTACATACACTAATTCATTGCAAATTTGGCTGGAAATTTTAACCCCTTTTCTCGGATCATGAAGAAAGGCACTGTTTACCAGTGGGATGAAGAATTTCAGGCTACATTCGAGGAAATCAAGTAGTATCTTCTCCAGCATCCGGTCTTGATGCCACCTGTTTCGGGAAAACCACTGGTCTTTTATGTAACTTCCCTGGAATGATCCCTCAGTTCCCTTCTCTCCTAGAAGAACAATGAGGGAACTAAGAACAATCTATACTACCTCATCCACATGCTCCTTGATACGGAGACAAGATACTCACCTATCGAGAAAAGCTACCTTGTGATCATATTCACATTGTAGAAATTGCGACATTACCTGCAACACCATAAGGTAAATCTAGTGTCCCGAGTAGATCCACTGAAGTACATCCTTAACCACCCCATGATAACCGTCCGTCTAGCTCGGTGGGCAGTGATTCTATAGCATTTCAACATCAGGTTTGTCCCCCAGAATGCTATCAAAGGAAAAGTATTGGCAGATTTCCTTGCTTCCCGTCCAACTCCCGCATACCAGTATTTGGACCTTGATTTTCCAAATGAGGCAATCCTCTCAGTAGACCAAGCCATATTGTATTGGAAAATGAAATTTGATGGTGCTTCCTGGAGCCCCACCGATAGAAGGCTAAATGACCCCAGAATCAACAGAGTAGGTATGGGTACCATCTTCATTACCCCAGCATAAGCTGTTCTGCCATATTCATTCCTGTTATCAGAAGGCTACACCAACAATGAGGCGGAGTACCGGGCTCTCATCATTGGCCTTGAGATGGCCCTTGAGATTGATGTTCCCTAGTTTCATGTGAAAGGGGAATCTAAACTATTCATCAAGTAGATCAATGGTGACTATTTTGTTAGGAAGATAGAGCTTGTACCATTGTTGGAACACACTATCCAGCTGATGGCCCAGTTCCCATTTCGGCCAGAGGTTACCCATGTCCCTCGGTCACAGAATGGTAGAGTAGATGCATTAGCCATCCTAGCTTCATCAGTTGTAGAGCCTGAACAATATGATTTTATTATCCATGCGGAACACCAGAGATTAATCGCTCCCATCACCCCAGATGACGATGATGGTTCACAGGTAAGCTACCTTACCACTGACATGTCCACGACAGGGCCCCTAGGTACCTCTGTCTTAGTACTGGAATAGACTCCCGGTTGGAGGATACCCTTGATTTAATACCTTAAACATGGTAATCTCATGATAGATCAGTTTGATCATGAGAAAATCCGATGGAACGTATTACAATTTACCCTCTAGAGTGGTCCCGATCTTGAGAAGATCCTCTACAAGCGCGAGTTTGATGGTGTTATTCTCTGTTGCATTCAAGGAGTCGAGATTTATAAGGTCATGCATGAGGTTCATGACGGTTCCTGTGGTGACCATTAGACCTGGCCGAATTTATCTCACCAGATCTGGAGACTGGGGTATTTTTGGACCTCTATAATCCATTACTGCATTGAGTTTTCCAAGAGGTGCCATACATGCCAAATTCATGCCAACTTTGTGAATCAGACATCAGAGCCTCTCCACACTACCAAGTACTCTTGGCCCTTTGAGGTCTGGGGAATTGATGTCATGAGACCATATCCACCAGCAACATCTCTCCAGTGTCAGTTCATCCTGACCACTATAGATTTCTTTTCCAAGTGGGCAGAAGTGGTTCCACTCAAGGAGGTCAAGGCCCATTCTATCGTTGAATTTGCGAGCTCTAATATCATCTACCAGTTTAGAGTCCCTCATTTCATCCTCACTGATAACAGAACCAACTTCCAGGTGGCTGAGTTGAAGAAATTGTACTCCAAGTACAATATCTGTTCTAATCATACCTTTCGCTACCACGCGCAAGAAAATGGGAAGATCGAGGCATCCAACCAAACCCTCTCTAAAATTTTGCAGAAGATGGTTGGTCATAACAAGAAGAGTTGGCTGATAAAGATCTTCAATGACCTCTGGTCCTATCAGATGATGAATCACAATTCCACACAGGTGACCCCATATTCCCTGGTGTATGGAATAGAGGTTGTCCTACCCATCGAGATTCCGTTTCCTTCATTATGCACAACTGTCTATGATTAGCAGGCACCAGATAAAGTAGATGAAATTCATCTGGTTGAATTGAAAGCACTTGAAGAGAATAAGATTCATGCCCTGAACAATCTAGAAAGGCATCAAAACAAGATAGATAGAGCTTTCAACAAGAAGGTTTGCCTTCTCTTTTTCTTGCAAGGTGACTTGGTGTTGGCCTTGAGAACACTAATGATACCTGGACAGAAGCCACCAAAACTAGTGCCCAAATCGGAAGGACCTTACATAATTCACAAGGTTTAACCCAATGGTGCATACTCTTTGGTGACCATGGATGATGATCATATAACTCCTCCCATCAATGCCAAGTTTCTCAAGCAATACTTTTATTGAGAAAATAGGGTCATGCAGGACCTTAAACTACTATGTCCTGTATGAAATTAAACTATATGTCATCCTAAAAGACGTTAAAATGTAAACAGTCCCACACAACCTTAAACTGTATGTCGTCCAACATGACATTAAACTATAAATGATCCCACATGAATTTAAACTGTCCACCATCTTGGATGAATGATGTTAAACTACACAAAACCTTGAAGAACTACATGTGGCTTGATTCCCATCTACATGGGATACGTAGGAATGCTCATACGTTGAATCTTGAGCCCAACCCCCAAACTATTTTCTTTGAATATTCTACCCTGGGTGTAGCTCTCTTGGAGGACCCTACATAGTGTAGTGAAGGCTTCCTTGGACCCACTCATGTTGGGATTATGATGATCATACCATGTGCCCCCTCCTCGTTCTTCTATTCTCCCACATCTTCACCACATGATGCTAAACTGCATGCCCTTAAAGAACTATGTATGGATTGATTCCCATCCTCATGGGATACGTAGGAATGCCCATGAATTTTGTCTATCGGCCCAACCCAAACTTCAGAATCTCCCCTTGAGTCAGAACACATAGTGTGGTGTAGGCTTCCTCCCTAGTTCACATCGAGTTCATCATGATCGGGCCGTACATCCTACCCCTAGAGACTTCCACCCCCTTGACCTGAATGGCCCGAAGGCCTTCTTTTTTATTTTATTATAGATAATCCCCCTTTTAAGGGTTGAAGGGGAATACGTACATGACCCATAGTCCCAAGGCACAAGGCCTGACTGACCCATAATACATGACCCAAAGGCCCATAGGCATAACATGCCCATAACATGACCCGTAGGCCCAACCCACTAGAACTGCCCCTCCCTAGCTTTTGTGTCATTGATAACCTAGCTCCCCACCTTGCATTGACATTAAAATGCATGGGCACATTTAGGATTCACTCACTCCCTTTACTTGGGACTCCGTCATCTTTCATATCCAAAAGGGTCCCCAAATGGTATGAATACTGAACCTAAGGTATCTCCTACCATTTCGGGCCAATTTCCGTGAGTATTTCGAACAAAAAATTGATACAAGTCCCATGTTGAAAATTTGGTTAATGGTTGACACTCATTTTTTGTTCCCATCTTATGTCACAAGATATGGACGCTGTGTTTCAAACATGGTCAACAACTATCTTTGGTCATTGTCACCAACCCCATATATCCCAAATATTAGGTGTAGTGCTTCATTATGTTCTGATGTCTCTTCAAACGTTAGTCTACCTTGGCCAGAAGCGTCATTCTAGTTGTCACACCCTTATATGTCTGGGATATCCTGATCATACTCCTTGTTTCCCACACTGAGAATCGCTCATGTGGGCTTAGGAGATTTGGTAAGGCAATTCCCACATAAGGGGGGAGGGGCACGTATCTATGGTACGAGCCCTAGGACCTTAAATTAAGAGCACCATTGTCCTTACATCAAGACATTAAACTACGAATTGGTTGGAAGAATGAGAGGGTATGACAGCCGCCATCGGGATCAGGCACCGTGCAGCTTTGTACGGGGCAATGCTAGTCGATCAGCAATGCAAGGTGGGGAGCTAAGGCGATCAATGATGCAAGATGCTGGGGAGGGGCAGTTCTAGTGGGCTGGGCCTACAGGTCATGTATGGTCATGGTATGCCTCTAGGCCTTCAGGTCATGTATTGCGGGTCATGTCGGGCCTTGTGCCTTGGGCCTACGGGTCATGTAAGGGTTCCCCTTCAACCCTTAAAAGGGGGATTATCTTAATAAAATAAAATTAAGGCCTTCGGGCCATTCAGAGGAGGAGGTTGGGACCTCCCATCTTCAGTCCGTTAACCCTGTCGGCCCCGGCCCATGTTCCCATCTAGGATTGTGCAGCATGTGTGGGATTATGTCCTCATTCACATCAGGTTACTTGCTATGCCGTACACATTCCTTCCTCATCCCGAAAGATGATAAACTACACCCTAAGAACTACATATGGCTTGATTCTCATCCTCATGTGATACATAGGACCGCCCAAACATCTATTCATCGGGTCCAACCCCATTTCCTAGTAACCTCCTTATCTTCATGCCCCCCTGGCCTGAGTCCTTCCGATGGGAGGGTATGTGGTGTGGTATGGGCTTATGTCCTCATTCACTCGGGTTTGTAACAACCATGCCACATACCTATTTATCCTATTATCTCTTCATCCCCCTGTTTTATAATAATCTTTTCGAGTCGGCTGCTCTTAATATTGATCCCCTCGACCCTCTTTGGAAGTTCACCAATGTGCTCAGGAACAATCTGGTTCAACACCCAGAGTGTTGGATCCAACATGGACATGCTCTCGCCCATTTTTCAGGCTTCATGTTCCTCTTTATTAGGGATTCCATCATCTTTCATGCCCGAAGGCACCCCCAAATGGCATGGATGCTCAGCCCAAGGGCTCTCTTACCATTTCGGGCCAACATGCTTGAGGGTTTCAAATGACAAATCGACATAAGTACCACATTTAGAACATGGTCAGCAATTGATGATCGTTTGTTGTTCCCATTTCAGGTCACACAATATGGATACTGTGTTTCGAACACAATCAACAGTCATCCTCCATCGTCACACCAACCCCATTAAACCCAAAATGTCAGTTGCATGATTCACATCCTTGTCCACTTCATGATGTACAAGTAGAACTTCAACACTATTGGTACTATTCCTCAGTGTGAATTCACACATTAGGATGAAGAATCCATGGAGACACATCATTTGGTGCTTCACACTGATTTTCCCCTTATATGCATTCCTTGTGGTTCAAATATCTCTTCCGCCCTTGTTTCCTACACAGAGTTTGACTCACGTGGGCTTAGAGATCATATTGAGGTCTATGCTTACTTGGAAGAGTTTCACTTATCCATAGGTCCAACATCCTATTATCTAACCTTTTTTGACCCCTCGAATTGAGGTCCCTTCCCCGGAATTGCACGTGGTGTGATGTGGACCTCGTCCTCATTCACATCGGGTATGTTTTGTCAAGTCATGCACATTCCTCTTAATGTCCAATCCATATGACTTTAAACTATGTCGCCTGGTCCCACATGATTTTAAACTGCTACGTCTTTATTGCATGACATTAAAATTCATGGTTCGTCCTATAATAACACTGTAAACTATGATATTATCATTATGGATGCACGATGAAAAAATGACACTGCACTGTGATGACCTCACTCGAGGAGACATCATGTTGAGTATTGGTCATCCACCATGCCATTTTTCAATGCCTATATTTGGCTTGATCTATGTGGTGACACCAGGATCCCTTGTACCTGGTTTATCGCTTCCCAAAAAACACACACACAACTACCCTAAAGGACAAACAAGATATATCAAATAATGCCTCTATTAGCGCATGGTCCAGACCCGCACAACCTTATCATCTCTGGCACCAGTACCTTACTGTGTCGTATTTAGAACTATGTGTGGATTGATTCTCATTATCATGGGTTATGTTGGAATGCCCGTGCACTTTTCCTTGGGCCCAGCCTAACTTTCTTTTTCGGTCCCTCGACCTAAAACCTCCCCAAGGAACACATGGTGATCTGGACTCCAGGTCCTCATTCACGTCAGTTTTCATAATTACCTCACCATGCGTCTCCCGCATTCCCTGCCATCCATGGTCCGAGATCTATGACCGTAAACTAAGACCGCTCCATGTCCTTTACCACACGACGCTAAACTACATGAACTTCCAGAACTACATATGGATTGATTCACATCCTCATGGGATACATATGAATGCCTAGGCATCTTGCCTTTGGGTCCTGCCCCAGGAATCATAAGTACTATTCCCCCTCTTTTTCAGACCATTGGCCTGAACTCTTTTGGGGATCCATGTAACTGTAGATATACCCTGAACAAGTTTGAGATTCCCCATGAAAATAATGGGATGAATCCGATTCCTTGCCAGAGAGGTCCCATATAGAGGTAGAAATAATCCCTGATCAGACCGGTATGCCCACCTAAGGTGTTTCCACCACGGTGGCATAATTTCAAGAGTGTTGTATTCTATTCAAAAAACCCACCACTCCACCTTCTGCACTTTGCATGCCCTTTATTCAGACCCTTTTCCCCTTTCATGTCTAAAAGAACCCCCTAACAGTAAGGATTCTTAGTCTATGGCTCACCTACTATCATGGGTTAGCATTCCGGAAGACTAATGGATGACATTATGAGTCAGGCCCCGTGTTTTGAACATGGTTAGCGGTCGACCCTTGTCTGTTATCTCTATATCAAGATAATACAATAAGGATATTTTGTTTCAAACACAGTCAATAGTTACCCTTTATTGTCATGCCACCCCCATAATGTTCCAAATTTTGGTTATCGTGATTCACACTTTCCACTCCCCTATGTTTGGATTGATTCTAACGCCCCTGGCATTACCCCACCCATGCACTAGAGCACGTTGGGGGAGTGATTGTCTGACTGTTCTGAGGAATTTATTCCCCAAGCAGGTCTTCCCCTTTCTTTTCAGAATCCCGGATGGGTCGTTTCTACTCCGGGTGTCTAAATTATGGTTGGAACCACTATATTCAGACGAAGTAATAGTGTGAGCATCCATTTTTTCTCACATCGGATGAGACCCACATGAGTTTAGGAAAAGATTTACATTTATTTCAGGATTGTGGTCAGAATTAATTAAAATAAACAAGAAAATAGTCAATCCATGCATATAATTTAGAGTTGGAAGTAGTAAAGAAGGATAAATTTATGGGTTTAGCCAAAACAGGGCCCTTAAGGATTAGCGTTTTGGATGGATCACTCCAACACCACTACCTTCTGGATTGTGGCCTCTAGGATCTATTCCTGCCCCCTAAGGACCCTCTCTTCATTATAGGCCGTAGAGAACGACTCATTGTCCTTAGCCTGTGCTTGCACCTATTCAATTTAAAGGTCAGTAATTTGGTGAACCACTTCTACTATCTTCTCTTGGGCATCTTCCAGGTGGGCCCTCAATTGCTCAATGAGCTCAGAGCAGTTTTCAATGAATGAATCCCTTTCTTTCATCTACACTTCAAGGCATCAGAACTTCTTCTCCACCTTTAGGAATTCATGGATATTCCCTGACTTCTTCTGGAACCGGGAAATGTCAGAGCGTTGGCTACTCTCCCTTAGCTTCTTAGCCATGTTTTACCAGATTGTTATATGAAGACAGTGAGCATCAACCCCTCCAGCATAGAGAAAGTGAAACCAGGTGTGGAGTGATCCCATCCATTTTAATCATTATACCTAAGTATGACCGAGAAAGTGCTTGATACACTTTCACCCCTTGCGCCGTGTCATAAGGCTCTCATCAGCTTCCTCCAAACTAGAGTCATCAATCTCCTTAGGATCTACAGGCTGATAGTCGGGGAAAGTAGCCAAGAGATTAGCGACAAGGTCTTCTTCTGGTACTCCTACCAAGGAGTTAGGTTATTCAATGTGGGGGAGACTTTCTTCTCTTACCTCTGTCTCAGCAGCTTCTTCTTTGCTGACCTCAGGCCCTGTCCCAACGTTGATATCACTGGTGTCCACAACCCTTTGCTCACCAAGATCCCAGTTCTGCTTGGTTTGAGAAGTGTGTCCAGAGTGGGCCGAAGCGTTCACCATCAAATCATCCGCGGATGGTCTAGATTAGGTGGCCTGTCGAGCCTCTAATGTCCTGATCACTGAACAAACATTGAATGCCATGATCATCTGAGCTCTCTAAAATGATAAATATAGGCATCTAAGTGATAAAACATATGAGAACTCAACGCGTCGGCCTTCGACGTTTCTGTTACCGTAGGAGCTGTCATTGTGGGAGATCATTCAGCGCTTGTCAGCTCAATAATGGGTGTCAGCTCTCCACCTTATTCTATCGATTCATCCTCCCCCCGTCGGATGAAGCTCCTTGGTCGGCACCAATATATGCTTGGGAAGGATAAAAAAACCCGATCGAAGATTACGAGTGATGAAAAAAAGAAAAGTATGGATAAGGATTGAGGCATACCTTGAGTAGCTCAGTTATGTCTACATCAGAGCCAACAATCTTTCCACTCTCCCGAATAATCCCTTGGAAGGTCGTACCTTGAGACCCTCCACCTTCAAGCTCCTCTCAGCTTACCCTAATCCTTCTCCTTCTCCTTCTCCCTCTCTTTCTCCCTCCTACTCTTCTAACTCACTTCCCTCTGGATCCTCGTCGCTTTTCTCATCCTCATATGACATGTTTTCTGGATCATGCTCCTGTCCAAGAATTACCTTCACCAGGATAGGTGGTTCCTCACAACGACTCCGCTATCATGCATATGCATCCATGAACATAAAATATGTGTGATGACGATGGAAGTTCACATTGTCATTAATTCGAATGAGTGAAACCTTTTCCAGCTGGATTCCATCTCGTATTATCTTTTTCCAGAGGGCTTCGGTGCCCATCGACTACCGCAGGGTCAACCAGGCTGACCACAATGCAGGGAAGATTACATTATTGGAAGGTTGAAGTAGGTACCTTATATAATTCCTTGGAAGCTCCCTGACTGCTCCGTGAGGTTTTTTGCGAGCCCCTCTCCCCTATATAACGAGGGAACGACCACACCATGTGATGTTCCCGCTGCTGTAGTCCCGGATTACGTTGGCCCAGTAGCCCGACTTGCTCCCAAACTTTCCTCCCTGACGTCACCTTGTCTGCTCTATCGTCACCTAGGTTCTACACTGGACACCTTGAGCTGCCAGACCTGCTTCTGTTAGAGCCCTTCAGGGTATTACACAACCCAATGTTTGACATCTTTTATCAAAATTCCAGCATCAACTCCGGTGGGGGGAAAGGTGATGAATTCTCTAGAGCCATGAGTTGTGAACATCAACCATATTTTTCAAAGAATGCATGGATGCCTCTCCTCCCAGACATCTGTATACACTTTCTTCAGCATTTGATGGAGGCATCCAAACTGCTTGGAAAATATTGATAGCACATAAGGCTTTCAAAGAATCTTCCTGTCGACCCAAGCCACAAGCACCCCACCTATGATGCTTTGGAAGTATTCCCTTTGCTCTAGTGAGCCTTGATCATTGTCTATCATCAAGCCATCCATGGTGGGGAACAGAATAAAGGTGAAATTGGCATGATTTATGATCCTAATACTTACCCCCTCATTATTTAGCGTCAAAGACATGAACCCGAAAATGTTTAACAAAGAGGGCTGCAGACCGTTGCCCGGGGGATGGATGGAATTTGGGAAGGTGTACCTGCTGCAATGAGCTGAAATCCTTCCATGAAGGATTTGGAAAAGGACATAGATTATCCTCAGTGAACCCCCTCTTAAAATACTCCCTAGGATGGCATACAAATAGACCAACACAGGTACCCCCAAGTTAAACCATTTATTAGCGGCCATAATGTTAGCCATCACCAATGTTACTGGACGAACTCCCATCCTTGTGTCCCTCACTGGAAGGAGACACCCACTCAGGAAGGTTGCAAGAAATCTGGCATACCAGACGTTCAAGTCTTAGATTTTATTCACACCAAATCCCCAAGATTAATATTCTCCCGCCTCTAGGATCCTTCAGTATGATCTACTTTTTCTCTTATGTGCCACGGTCGGACACCATCTTCCTCACCCCGACATCTTGACATCTAGGTCTTTCTGTAGAAATAGGATGAACCGCTTTGGGTAGGCAATGTCCTTCAGAAAGTCCTTGACCGCCATCCTCTCCTTGGCCAGCTCTAATAGATTCTATGTTAGGATGAGGGTTCATGATTTTTCTCCCTAGATGTTACCTGTCAGAAGAAATTCATCATACTGGTGCCCATCCAAAGGGGTTCCCCTGATGCAATGAATGTCCCAAAGACTGATACCAACCTCCCCATGGTGGAGATGGAAGGTGTTGGTATCGAAGGACCATTGGGTGAACAGCTCTGACCCAAGTTCATGTTGGCGGTAAAAATGGAACTGCGATGTCCACATCACCTCGAACAACCCAATGTACCACAGTTCGTCCCCAAACTGATCACATGATTGGAGTACCTAATATGCCCAGGCCCACTCACTTGTGAAATTGCCTCCAGAACTCAAGTCCCAGTCCTACAACCAGCCTTTATTCTCATTGGTAATACTCTGTCGGAAAGTACTTGAGTAATGATCCAGAAGTCCTAGGTGACTGGCTCATTCCCCAATATGGTCCTCATCTTGTGATTCAGGACATAAACATCCATGTACTTGGTTTCTCTAGCAGGATGACCATTGTTAGTGATGTTATATCGGGGGAGATCATCCTCACGGGTCACCCATGACTGCGGTGTGTCAACTTCCTACCCTGGCACAAGTACCTCCTATAAAATACCGATTTCCCATATTGGTAAGTTGTCATACAACACATACTCCTTTCTATTGGGGTCAACATGTTGAAGAGAGTTTTATTGTTGGATACAACCTTCCAGGCACCATAAACCTCGGGGTTTGCAACCATCTCGACCCTTTGAGTGAAATATTCAGCTTCTCTCTTAGCGTCAACCCAATTAGCAGCCATATTATTTTAGGTA
The DNA here is from genome assembly GCA_963277665.1 of Viscum album. Taxonomy (NCBI): domain Eukaryota; kingdom Viridiplantae; phylum Streptophyta; class Magnoliopsida; order Santalales; family Viscaceae; genus Viscum; species Viscum album. The sequence goes on from OY728125.1 coordinate 2,286,659, forward strand.
AGGTCCGAAGGAGATCGTGCGAAAATACTGGAACAACGTGTGAATTATATGGAAATGGCACGAAAAACTGAGAAAGCGGCATGAAGAAAACCAATCCTGCATGTAAAACCATGACATAATTCAGGGAATTATGCACAACAGAGGTCAGATTACTCGAAAATAAAGGGAGATTTTCCACACATGATAGCTCAAAGATTATCACTTTAGAGACTCCATATGGTATATGGGACCCTTGGCGGTTTTGATAGATGCAGAGTGGGGTTTCCACCCACGTGAAATTTGATTTATGCGCAACTTCAGGGTTTTACGCGTAGCTTCAGTGTTTTGCATGCACTGACTTCAGGAGATTCGATGTCTTGACATTTCCCTTGGAATCCAACCATTTAATACCCTTGTAGATTCAATTCTGAGGGGGTTTGGGGCATTTGTAGATTCCAAAATGTGATTGAGGCCTAAAGAGGGAATTTACGGGTAAAACAAAATAATATTTCGACTTAGCGATCAATTCCGGGAGGAACAAAAGTGCCACATGAAAAATACAAAAAGACATGTGAAAAATTTCTCTCGCATATGAAAAACCATGGGATCTAAAGGAGTTTTATGCGTGTGCATGGAAACTTGCACGCAACTGACACCGTGTGCAGAATCTTGCACACCGCTGACACCGCGCGCGGACTCCCTTGCACCACCAACACTGGGACCAGATTTTTCCATGCCTATCAAATTTTGTGTAGACCTGGCGACCCCGAGAACCTGAATAATAGAAGGTATCCCCTTCGATATCTAGAAGTTTAAGAATCTGAACCATCTTCTCTATGAAAAATTCACCTCTCCTGTTAAAAAAAGATGGCTTTCGGGTACAAGATTTTTCATGATAGGTCTCCTAGGGGTCCTCTTTCATGTAGGACCACTTGGGATTGAACCTCATCCAAGTCCCTCAAAGTCGGGTCCTTTGAGTGCAATTCATTCCTCTTCCAGGTAAAACCTCAGCCCATACTTGCGTGCAATACCTTTAAATTGCGCACAAAATCTCAACTACCCATTGCGTGCAAACATCCTCCATTGCGTGCACCCCCAGCCTTTTATGCGCCAACCTATCATATTGTGCGCAAACCTTCGGGTCCACTCACCCCGACCTTTTCCGCACAGCTGCTCCATTTGCATGCAAGCCACCCCCTTGTGCGTACTCTTTCACATGTGTTTGATGTCTTTCTTCTGGACATCATCTTCGGGTGCTTCTTATGCCCAAAACATCTACATTACACACCCTTGTGTTGTACAACCCTCTAGGCTCATACAAGGTAACTTCAAGGTCCCTTGGGCGGTGCTTCCCGTTGTGTCTCTTCACCTCATGCTTATTTTCATAGGCATGATAATGACTATTGCTTCTTCGCATAGCCACTCTAACATGGACCCCTCATTAGATCACTCCATGACACCCCCTAGTCACGGTGTTGCTAGTGCCATCCCTTTACAAAAGTCTAAAGGGTTCTGGTTATGTAAGTCCTAGGGGTGTGGAGAGAACCCACCATCATTTGAGCTACAAGAAATTAAACTGCCAAGCGCCATAATCCTTAGCACATGACATTAAACTATGGCCTCACCCCGTACACTCTATGTGGGGTGCCCTAGCTCGGACATTCTCTACACCCTCTTATCTCCACGGGAGTGATATCTTCCTCACATGGAATGAGATCCTCTTTACTAGAGTGGCGCTTATCCGTGGGGAAGGGTGGGCACCTTGGTGTAATCCCCTAGCCTTTCTCATGGGAGGAACCATCCTTGCTCCTCTCTTCTTCCATGCCAAATCCATCTCCCATTGGGCTTTGTCACCATTGGGCCTCCATCCTGGGGTAAGTCCCAATTTCCATTTTCTTTGGGATGCTAACCATGCATAAGGACCTGTTTCTTCTTTGGGATACTAACCACGTGTAAGCCCCACTCCACTTCCCATAGATTCACCCTTCGTGACGTGATCTTCAGGTCTTTGCTGACTCTTGTTTCTCACACCGAGCATGACTCACATGGGCTTAGAGAAAGCATTGACCATGGCACCCTCCCTAGGCAACCTAGAGTGTAAGCCTCACACCACTCTGAACTATGTGGACTTTGATCCTTGTTAAGGAAAGGTATGTAGGAAGCCTCCCAGAGGTTCAAGCCCATCATCCATCAGTTCCAACCCCCTTCACATCACTCTGAACTACGTGTACTTTGATCCTTGCTAAGGAAAGGTACGTAGAAAGCCTCCCAGAGGTTCAAGCCCATCATCCATCAGTTCAAACCCCCTTCACATCGGTTCACACCACTCAAAACTATGTAGACTTTGATCCTTGCTAAGGAAAGGTACGTAGGAAGACTACCAAAGGTTAAATCCCAACACCTACATTGGTTATGACCCATTCAAATAGATTCATTTTGTCCCGCATGACGTTAAACTGCATTCACCCCCTTCGAACTATGCATACTTTGATCCTTTCTAAGGCAAGGTATGTAGGAAGCCTCGAAGAGGTTCAAGCCCATCATCCCTCAGTTCCGACCCCCTTCACATTAGCTCACACCACTCCGAACTATGTGGAATTTGATCCTTGCTAAGGCAAGGTATGTAGGAAGCCTCCCATAGGTTCAAGCCCATAATCCCTCGGTTCCAACCCCCTTCACATCGGTTCAGAACTCTATGAACTATGTGGAATTTGATCGTTGCTAAGGCAAGGTACGTAGGAAGCCTCCCAGAGGTTCAAGCCCATCATCCATCGGTTTCAAACCCCTTAACGTCAGTTCAAACCACTCTGAACTATGTGAAATTTGATCCTTTCTAAGGAAAGGTACATTGGAAGCCTCCCAAAGGTTCAATCCCAACACCTACATTGGTTCGGACCCATTCACATCACTTCACTTCATCCCACATGGTGTTAAACTAAATTAGACCCTTTTGAACTACGTGGACTTTGATCCTTGCTAAGGAAAGTTACATAGGAAGCCTCCCTGAGGTTCCATCCCAACACCTACTTGGTACCTACCATATCCACATCATCACACCAACCCCCTTTTTCTAAGTACATCAGTTTAATCCTTGTATCCTAGATAGGGTACATAGGAAGCCTCTATGAGGTTCAATCCTAATCAGCAGTAAGCCATTGTGACTCTGATCAGTGGTAATCTATTGTTCTCCATCTGATGGTAAGCCGTTGTATATCCATCCAATGGTAAGTTGTTGTGTCTCCCAAACAGTGGTAAGATATTGTGTCTCCCAATCAACGGTAATCTGTTGTACCCTATATAGCGGTAAGCTGTTGTTATCCCCTTTTTTGGGACCCACATCATTGGTCCGTTCTAGTGGCGTCAGACCAACCTGAGCTTCTAACCACGTGTAATCCCCCTAAATATTATCGGGTTGTTTTCCTATGTATACACCCCAATTCAATCCCTTATCCATGTTTCATCCTGGTCTCTCCCTTGAGCCTCTGTGTTTCAGGATGATCATGCCCCAACCTGGAGGTTCCATTTTCTCCAGGTCCCATCCACACATCCAATCTCACAGACCACCTCCTCAGGTGTCCCATCGCTCCACCGAACTACGCACACTTTGATTCCATTCCATGGGGATATGTAGTAATCCTCTTGGAGACTCAATCCCAACATCATTGCTGTTCTCATGACAGTTCCATCTCATTCCCCATACACTTCACTCAACCATCCATTATCCACCTTGATTCTTATCCGGGCTGCCACATCCCAGTGAGATCATGTCACCCACCCTCTCGCTTCTTCTAACAGTAATCAGGAAACTAACCATGAGTTAGCCCTAACATCAGTGTAACCTCCAGGGGTTTCACACATCTGATCCACTCCCGTCAATGTTCTGATCAGTCCGATCCATCTCTACTTGATGTTAAACTCGTGGAATACTCTGTTTTAAACATGGGAAGATTCGAAAAACCTTAGATACATGCCTATGACATATAATTCCCTGCATTAGACATGGGATGTATCGAGATTCCACGCCCTCGAGAAGACCTATCATAAGGGGAAGAAAACAGAAGCACCAGTGTTCCAGCATCCATACACGCCAATGATGTCCAATGTGAATACTCTCTGACCGAAGGTTACTGCCCTGACTTGACCCCATGTAATGTCCTGAAAGAAGCAACATAATTAACCATAATCCATGAGGACATGGAACTGGGAAGAGTTTCACGAACAATGTCTTAGTATATGAGGGAGACCCGGACTAGGTAATGAGTGCTGAAGAGAAATCCACAGGAGGAGGAACCGACATCCCATTATCCCATTTCAATCAAGAATAAAACTTCCTTGAATAACCAACAGATTCCTCCCACTTTTGGAAAGTGGGAATGTGGGGAAACAGATCGGTGCATCCTCAACAGATGGATGCATCCCTAGCGAAAGCGTCAGAAACAGATGGCCATAGGTGGCCTTGGAATGAAAGCTAATTTTTTTCCTCACAGTTGGGGAAAATCATTTTCTAAATCAAAAATTGAGCATTCAATTTTTTTTGGTTTTGAAACAAGATTCTTTATACAAATTTTAATTAAAATACAAAAACATTGAGAAAAAAACATGTCTTTTGACTCCCCAAAATGTTTGGAAAAAATTTCAAAACTAGATGGTGAGTAAGTATGACTCTTTTTGTGTTTTTTTTGTTATTTAGTTTTTTTAGTTTTTTAGTGTGTTTAAAATACACACCCACACAAAATATAAAAAAAATAAAGGGTTTGATGAAGAAAGTGGTAAAAAAATAAAAGAGAGAAAAAGAAGAAGAAAGAGGTAGAGAGAGGAAGAGAGAGAGAGTTAAAGGGATAAAGGTACCCCCTGGTTTGGATTTGGTGGGTCATAATCTCCATCCAGTGGTGTGATTAATGCGGAAGTTGTGGATCCAGTGGAAGTAGATATTGTTCCAGGATTGTGTGTCCTCTCATGGTGATTCTTTAACCAATGTCCATTAACTGTGAATGTACTTTTTGAAGAGGGGTCTTAGACTTTCATTGAACTAAATGGGTAAACATGAGAAACAATAAAAGGACCATCCAAATGATAATTAAGATTACCTGGGTGAAGTTGAAATCAAGAATTAAAGAGCATTACCTTTTCACCTTCATGAAATACCTTTTGTAGGATGTTTTTGTCATGGAGTGCCTTGGATTTTTCTTTGTAGAGATTAGAATTCTCCTAATAATCAATTATAAGCTCCTCTAGTTCAGCCAATTGCAACAATTTTTCTTCACTAGATTTTTCAAAATCGAAATGAAATGTTTTCACATCCAAAAATGACTTATGTTGGATTTCAACAAGAAAATGTAATTCTTTACCAAAAACTAAACTAAAAGGATAAATCCCAATGGGTGTTTTATAGGGAGTTAGATAAGCCCAAAGTGCTTCACCAAGTCTCTCAGGCCAGTCTTTCCTTGTGGGATTAAAAATTCTCTCAAGCACTCTTTTGACTTCTCCATCTGAAAGTTCAGCCATACCATTTTTTTGGGGGTGATATGAAGTTGAAGTTTCATATAGAACCCCATTATTTTCCAATAGATATTCTATGTTTCTATTACAAAAATGGGTTCCTAAGTCACTTATCAAGGCATTTGGAGTTCCAAATCTATGGAAGATATGGGTTTTTAGGAACTCACTAACTGTATGTGAGTAATAATTTTTAGTGTATTTGGACTTAACCCACCTAGAAACATAATCTAATAAAATAATAATGTATGAGAATCCATTTGAAGGAGGGAATGGTCCCATGAAATCGATGCCTGAAACATCAAAGATCTAAGAGAATATTAAAGGCTTTTGGGGAATTTAATTTCATTTGGAAATTGTGAAAAACTTTTGGAAAGTGGGAAATGATTGAAAGAACTCATGTGAGTCCTTGAAGAGTAAAGGCCAAAATAATCTAGAGTCTAGGACCTTTTGGGAGGTCCTTTGTGGTCCAAAGTGGCCACCTCCGAGAAGTGAGTGACATAATTCTAAGATAGAGGAATGTTCATCTTTATCAACACATATTTTAATTACCATGTCATCCCCAATTTTCAAAAGTTTATTATATTCCCAAAAATAATATTTTTAATCACTTTTCAACTTTATTTTTTGTTATTTTGAAATATTTTCAGGTAAAACACCATAAACCAAGTAATTTACAATTGGGGCATACCATGGTGACTTTGGAGTGAGTGATGAAAGGTGATCAGTGGGGAATTCAGGATTAATGATTTCTGAATGAGAAGAATTATAAATTCTACTCAGGTGATCAACCACAGGGTTTTATTTCCTGGTCTATCTTTGATTTCAAGGAAAAACACTTGGAGCATTAGGATCCATCTTATTAGCCTCGGTTTGGAATCAATTTTATTGAGTAAGAACTTTATAGAAGAATGGTCTGTTAAGATGATGATTTTAGCACCTAAGAGATAGGGAAAGAATTTATCTAAGGAAAAAACCACTGCTAAAAGTTCTTTTTTAGTGATAGTGTAGTGATATTTAGTTTAATAAAAATATTTTGAGGCATAATATATGACATGAGGAATCTTTTCTCTTATTTGACCAAGAATAGACCCAATGGATCTATCAGAAGTATCACACAACAACTAAAAGGGTAAGACCTAATCTGGGGGTTGGATTATCGAGGAATATGTAAGAACAGTTTTGAGTTCAATGAAGGATCTCTTTCAAAACTCATAGAAATGGAAGGTGACATCATTTTGGATCAACCAAGTGAGTGGGAGGGAAATCCAACTGAAGTTATGGATGAATCATCGATAGAAACCAATATGAATAGGGCATGAATGGATGTATAAAAAAAAGTGGGTTCAGGAAGTGAGTGGATTACTTCAATTTTGGATGGATCGACTTCAATACCCTCTTTTGAAACTAAGTTCCCTAGAAAAATCTCATTTGCAACCATGAAGTGACATTTTTCAAAATTTAACACAATGTTACACTTGATTTTTTTTTGAAAAACTATAGAGAGAGAATTAAAGAAAGATTCAAATGACTCACTATAAATAGTAAAGTCATCCATGAATACTTCCATATAGTGCCCAATGAATTTAGGAAAGATACTCATCATATATCTCTGGAATGTTGTAGGAGAATTGAAAAGGTCAAAAGGTATTATCCTATATGAATATGTTCCAAAGGGTCAAGTGAATGTAGTCTTTTCTTGGTCCTGAGGTGCGATTGGGATTTGGAAGTAGATAGTATATCCATCAAGAAAGAAATAGCGTGACTTTCAAAATAACTGTTCTATCATTTTATCAAGTAATTGAAGATGGTAGTGATCTTTTCATGTTTCAACATTCAATTTTCAGTAATCAATGCACATGCGTCATTTGTTCTTCACTCGAGTTGTGACTACCTAACCATGTTCATTTGTGACAACAGTTATCCCAACCTTTTTAGGCACAAATTGAATTGGAATAACCCATTCACTATCAGGAATTAGGTAGATAATACCAGATTAAAGAAGCTTGGTGATCTCTTCCCTAAATACCTCAAGTATGAGTGTATTGAGTCTTCTTTGTGGTTTTCTAATTGGTTTGGATGATTCATCAAGATGGATGTGATGTATGAAAGGGATGTGTTGATTCCTAGTATGTCATATAGGGTCCAACCTAAGGCCTTTTTGATTTCCTCTAACACCTGAACAAGTTTGGAATCCTCAGTTTCAGTAAGTGAAGTAGTGATAATGACATGATAAGAGTGATCATGGAAAAGGAATGTATATTTCAGAAGTTTAGGAAGAGGTTTTATATTAGTCTCATCTTTCATTTTTGGTTTATAAAACTTAGGAATTAAGGAAGGGATTTTAGTTGCTTCAGATTCATTTTCCTTAATACTATCGTAGGTAGAGCAGTAGAGATCAGAGTTGATGTGGGATTTAAGAGAGTTTTGAAGTTCCTCTAGATTAATAGAGTCTATGAATGATAGGTCCACATAAAATTCCCCATTTAGGACTTGGTTAATGAGGATGAAAAATTCAAAATCTCATTTATCATTAGAACATGAATAACATGATGGATTGAGGTTCAATTTACTTTCAGAAGTGTCCTTAGAAGCATGGATTGAGAAGCAATAGTGATCCTCATATGGGTATCACATGGCTTGGAAAATGTTGAAGTTGACCAGTTGGTCCCCAAATTCCATGGATAAGATTCCTGAATGGACATCAATCTTGGTTCTAGAAGTCACGGGGAATGGTATTCCTAGAATTAGGGGAGATCGAGAAGAGGTCTTCTCACCTTCCATGTCAAGGACATAGAAATCAGCTAGGAAGATAAGATCATTCACACGAACAAGGACATCCTCAATTATACCCCCAAGCCTAGAAGTGATTCGATTGACCAATTGAATGAAAAAACCCATTGGATGTAAGGAACCAAGACCAAGGTTGGAGAATATGGATTTAGGTATGACATTAATTGAGGATCCTAGGTCTATGAGTGCATCATCTAAGTTGGAACTTCCAATTTTTCATGGAGCTGTAAAGGTCCCTAGATCTTTGCACTTTATGGGAATAGACTACTGGGTGGAAACATTTTTGAAGGTCCTAAGTTGCCTCTTATGGGTGCACAATGACTTAAGAAACTTGGCATAATTAGGTATTTTTTTATGGCATCTAAGAGGGGAATGTTGACTTCAATACGTCTTAACATATTTAGAATTTCAGGATCAGGTTCGAAGGAATTCTTTGGATTATAAATGGCTTGAGAAAAAGGAATTGGGTTCCTAAGTGGAATAGAAGTATGTGAGGGAATGGATTTAGATTACTTTTCAAGTTTCCTTTTATTTTCATTTTCTAGGTCAACATTTAAAGGGGAGTTGGAGGACTCATCATGAGGCAAAGTAATTTTCTATCCCGATCTAAGTGCAATTGCACTTACATTGCCCTTGGGGTTGGATAATAGTTGAGCTATGAGTTGGGAAGAATTTGATTGTTGTTGATGGATCAGGTGGAATGAAAGTTGACCAATTTAGGTTTCAAGGTTTTTGAGGATGGAATGTGTGAAGGAGGAAAGATCTTCCACTGCACTTTCCCATGGTTGCTTGGAAGAAGAGACTTGTCCCAGATTCAGATTTCCTTGATTTTAGTGTTTGGTAAAGTGATTGTATTGTTTTGGGAATTGGGAAGGCTCACTAGGATAGTGGAATCCAGGAGGAGGATTGTTCCTTTGATGTTGAGGAACAAAAGGATAAGGCTGATGTAAGTTACCACCACCTTGACCATATTAGAATTGGTTTGTATTTTGATGAGGGAACTAAGGGGGATGAGAAATAGGATTCCCATATCTCAAGTTAGGGTTATAAGTAGAAGAGAAGGGCTCAAAGTGGGGTTGGTTGAAGTTTCTAACAAAATGACCTGATTGTTGAATGTTGGGGTTCCGCTGAGCATATGTTGCATTGATCTCCATTGGTCTAGATGAATTAGATGTATCCTATTGAAGTTGTGGACATGTGTCAGTTGGATGATATGGGGAGCTGAAAATTCCATAGTTCTTGATAGGTCCATGGAACAAAGATTGTGGAGAAGATGAGGTTGGTGCTTTAGCCGCTACAGCTAGTTGTCACACAAGACTTGTAAGTTCACTCATCCACTCAGTCATCTTGTTTGTCTCTATCGATTGACTATCTTGGGCTTTTTTTACTTGACACTGTGATCGAGTATGGAATTGTTTTGTGTTTTCATCCATGTTTCTTATGAGATCTCTTGCATCAGTGGGAGTTTTATCAACAAGAGCACCGCCACTTGTGCCATCAATGAGGGTTCTCTACATAGACAATAACCCCTTATATAAGTATTGGATAAAGAGTTGGTCAGAGATTTGGTGGCATGGACAGGTTGCAAAAATATTTTTTAACCTCTCCCAGTACTCATGGAGTGATTCATTTGGGAGTTGATTGATACCGCTTATTTCCTTTCGGATAGAAGCGGTATGAGAAGTAGGAAAAAAATTCTCTAAGAAAGTCACTTCATGTCATTCCATATGGTTATGGAACCATGAGGGAGGTAGTAGACCCACGACTTGGCAGTGTATCTATGGAGAAAGGGAATGCCTAGAGTTTGATTTGTTCATCAAAAAACCCTTGAGACTTCATGGTAGAGCACACCACTTCGAACTCTTTAAGGTGGAGATGTGGATCTTCCCCGGATAGCCCGTGGAAATGAGGGAGAAGATGAATCAAAACCAATTTAAGTTTGAAGTCAGGCTATATGTTTGGATATTGAATACTAGGGGGTTGGTAATTTATATCAGGGGAAATAAGTTCTTTAAGTGTTTGTTCCATATGATTGTCCAGATCCAATTCAACTGGTTTGATGAGGACTAGTTCTTGAATTATTTGATTATACCTAATGTTCCTCCTAACTTGGTGTAGAGTTCAATCAATTTTAGGGTCAAACAAATCCGATGGATTGTTCGGGAGGCTACGAGGCATTCAGATAATTTTTTAAAGAATGATGAAGGAGGGTTTTCCTTTTTGGGTTTTCTGTTTATGATTTTTATGAGAAGGTGGGGTTTTCTTTGTGTTTTTATTTTCATTTTTTTCATTTTTTTGTTTCTTTACAATAATCAGAAACTAACAACTACATAATTGCACCATCCATGAAAACGAATACATTTTAAAGCACTGACTATTGTCTCCTATTGACCATTTAAGGTTCTGGTGCTCTGTTAATGTGTATAACAGCACTCGAGTCAAATCCTTGGCGTTGATACTTTTTAATAGTCAGTTGTTTTTAGTTGATTGTATTTTGATTAGGGGGTTCATTTATAGAGATTAATTGAAATGATTTATTGATTAATATTGATTAAAAAAATTGATAAATATTGGGGTGAGTTCATCATTTGGTAGTTAAGTTTGTGATATCCTTGAGCCTTGATTTATATTGCATTAAATTAACACCCATGTCACAAGTTAAAGTTGATTGGAATTCCCATGTGTTAAGGATTTAATAAAATAATTAACTTAACTTAGGGTTATAATAATAATCATATCTTGTATTTGGTAGTGTATTTATAGTTCCAATAATCCATGGAAACCACTCTCTAAACAAAACAAGTCATTAATCCATGACATGTTAAGTCCAACATACACAATGTTAATTCAAACAATATTAACCGAGACTAAGTTCTCAATAAATTAACATACCTAAATTATAACTCAACCCAATGAAAGATTTACTAATCCATTTAAATTATTAGTAATATGGTTTATTAATTTTATGATGATGAATTAATAAGAGAAGAAAACTAAAGAGATAAGAAAAGAGTTGTGCACTGAACATACACACGAGTGATGAAGAGAAATAAACACGAACATTCGATTGAATGAGAGAGAAAAATAGAAAATTTATTTTTTAATGGATTTAAAATATTTTAATACCATTATTATTTAATAACATATTTTGGATGATTCAAAGAGAATATTAAGAATAAACTTTCATTAAAAAAGAATTACAAAAATAAACACGTACACGATTATAAACAAAGAAAAACACAAAATTAAATGAAAGGAAACAAAGAGGAATGATTTCTCAAGTGAAAAATTGAGTATGGAATATCATACCAAACTTTTATAGATCCTTTTCCGTGTCAACATATCTTCCTTTTCTTAGAAATTCCAACCCCATGCAAGGAGAAGAGGGGGTTGTATTTATAGCCTAAGGAGGTGTACTGTTTGCATTCCAAATCTTCCTATACACTTGAATCACCAATTTGGCGATATATACAGATGAATATCTAGATATTCTATTATTCAAAGTTGTATATATTGATTTTTTCTATCATCCTAAAATATTTGGTGGTGATTGGACTTTTGAATCCAAAGATATGACAATTTTACTAAACAGTTTTCAACTGTCCATTTTTACCAATATGTTTTCGAAGGCTAAAATATGAATGGGTTTATGAATAGGAATATGCCCTAAAATAAAAATAACTTCTTATAACAAGTTTTTCGACCATAAATTATATTTCACACTAAAAAATACCAGCTTTATTTGATGAGTAGATTAGGAGAAAAGTCATGAATAATGTCCTGATTTTAATTCCTGGCAAGAATAGTGGGTTGGACTTCAAAGCATAATTTGGGCCCCTTGTTCTTATAGTTGGACCTTGAAATTTTTATCCATGATTATATTGGATAATAAAGAACATATGGTGTAGTTTAATAAAATTTGGGCTTCGGTATTTAGACCAGTAACTCACTCATCATGGATGGTCCAGTTTCTTCACAGATTCTTTGGGTCTTCTTGTGTGGACAATATGACCCTCCAAATGGATTATTTGGCCAAATGTCCCTTCTAATTAAATGTTGGAATTTGAGTAATTAACCCTAAAAAATAGGATTCATTCAAATTTGATAAGTAGGATGAGAGTTATAATTAAAATAGTAAACGAACTCGATTTGATTAATTCAAATAATGATCAAAAATTACTTTTAATATTAAAACATGAGTATTTCACACTAATTATGCACTTTTAATTAAAAATTATTAAAGAGAGTAAATAAAAAGTTATGAATAAGTTAATAAAATTACCCACCAACCCTCTTCTTCCCTGATTCCTCTGTCATCCATCGTGCTCATCACTTTCAAAGATGAAACCGTACCATGACACTCTGATTCATTCTAATTCTATCATTCTAGATTCGACTTCCATCCACCCGGTTAATGCTCAAATGCTTTGTGGTTTATTGTGTGATATTCATGGTTTATGGTTGGATCACCAAGGTTTGGTCTCCAATTCATTTTCCCCTATTTCCTTGCAGGTTTCTCCTTCCCTATTGTGATTTGGTCGAACCCTTATTCAAGGGGTTGACCTGATTATTTTGGTTTATTTGATGTTTAGGGTTCATGGTAGTTTATTATCAGTTTCTTGGACATCCACCATCAGAGGTGATGCATTCTTGATCATGTGTCATTTATTAGAGGTATATTTTCCCATGAAATAACTTTTAATTTTGAAACTGTTTATTCTATGGTGGTTTAAACTCTTGTTTTAATTATTAAATTATAGTTTTAATTAAGTTTATTGGATTTACAAGGTAAAAAGATGTATTTATCTTAGATTTATTTGAAAGAGAAAGGTTTTACTATTTTAAGGGCTAGTATAAATCTGATTTTTTGTGAATGGCCATGCAGTACATTTATGATATTTCTCAAATGGACTTTGAAAATAGTATTTGAAATTTAAAAATATGTTTAGAATTTCAAATTGATTTCTCAAAGGCATCACATAGAATTTCATGTGATACTTGAAATTAAATTTGTTGTAAAAATATTTCATGAATTTTTTTGAATTAAATTTAAGGTTTTCAAATGGTTTGATACCATTTGGGCCATGAATTAAATTAAAGGGTGAGGTTTAAAGCCATGGAGGTTTAATGAAAAATGTTTATTTCCCAATTTTTTTGGATAATTAGGGTGTTTTTAAATGGATTTAAATATTTTTTAAATGGTTTATTTTTAAGAGATGTTTTAAAGGATATTTTAAATGATTTAAAGAAATGGGTAAAGTAACTCAGAATCACGACCATTATGTTTTTAATGTCTTGTTTTGTACTTTAAGTGATTTTACAAAGTGTATGAGACCCTCATTAAAACCATGTGGCTATTGTAACCTTTCCATATTTTTCAACCCTTATTCATATTTATAATTTGAAATATTTTTTATTTAATATTATTATATATACATTTTCTTATTTTCTTCGATATGTGATGTTCTATTTCATCATAGATTGAAAAACAATCAATGTCCTCCTACTTCAAACAGACTCACTGTCAGCATCATCAAGGGAATCTTTTAATGAAAAGAAAAGTTTCCAATATATTTTTCATAACTACTCTACTCTCTTGAAGGTTTGATTTATTTTCAATGAATGCATACTTTATTTCTACTATTATACACTATCATTTAATACTATATATTATTATACACTATCAATTTTTTAATGTCTAATGTTAATAAATTTCATTCAATACTATCTACTGTTATACACTATCATTTTTAATGTATACTATTATACACTATAATTTAATATTGTCTACTATTATACACTGTCATTTAATACTCTCTACTATTATAAACTACCTATTTAATTTCATTTCTATAACTACATGACCCTATTTACTCAGAGTTAGTTCATTATTAAATAATATTGGCATGATCACAAATGATCAAATCCTAAAAGACCGATCAGTTTAGTTGCCTTGGAAGTACTAGATACATACATAAGTTTTACATTACATCATTAAATAAAGAAAAACAACATCATTGTGTCCCATTTGAACACACTCTTATCCCTTAGCCTAATCCTGCAGGTTAATCGTAATATACTTCTTCGCATCCTGAGAAAAATAAAACATAAGAAAGGGGTGAGCTCAGATGCTCAGAAAGAATAACAATATAGAGAAAACTTTCATAAATAAGCATAAACATTTAAGGCAATGTATAAGACTAAAAAATAAGACTTTTAAAATTAAACTTCAATATAATATGGCAAAAATAAATCAAATAATTATATTTGCTTATTCACATGGATATTCTACTAGTCGAATAATCACATGCAATATCAATATCCAATTTCATAATGATGGAATGCATAATACCGAACATCATAAACACATAGTCAAGGACTCATGCTAAGACTAAAAATACAGATTTTTTCAAGGCCTTATTCCAATCAATTAGTTTGTCTCATAAGACATACCGATGCATCAAGGAGATATATCGGGCTCCACCCATCACTTATTAATTCCAATGCATTCCTCATATGAAAAGGTTGAAACATAACATAAACATTCGTATTGAAAATAGAATAAGAAATGTAAATACTTTAACAATAAACCATGAATGGTATACTAAATATATAATAAACATTCAAACATATCACAAAACCTACAATACAATATGGAAGATTGTATCATAGTAAATCAACTTCAAACAAGCGTAAAATCCATCAAAGGATGTTGACATAGATGAAATCAAAAACTGTTTGAGAGAAATATCTCTTTCTATTTTGAAATCATTTAAAAGTCATGTAATTATATAATAAAACATTTAATTTGAAAATATTATTATAAGATTGTAAGGGAAGCTTCTAAGGTGTTATAAATGTGGAAAATATCCGCACCCGCCGTATAAGTTAAAAAACATTATTTCCTTAATTTTGTTGAAAATGTCACAAAGTACCTTGTTTGGAAAACGATGGAAAGATTCATTTAAAACATTTATAAAAACTAAAACAAGGGTATAAATGAATTTAAACCATATTCTAAGAAATAGTAAAAATGTTTTGAAATACATTTTTAAGAAACATAGATGTGGATGATAAAGAAGTCCCAGTAGTTACATACGTAAAAACAACCTCGGATAATAAAGAGATTGTGAAATTAACCATTAAATTGTAATTTTACTTAGTTGATGCTATTTTAAACTCATGTATAATAGTTAATTTTTTTTATTAAATTATACAAGAAATATATACATAAATATTATATCATATATGATCTTCAAATATTGATTTGTTAATAATATTTCAGTAGTATCATTATTTTTGGTGTTAACTGATTCATTTTATTTTATATGTTTTGTTATGTAAGTAATGTTTGTTATGGATAGGATGTATTTGATTCATATCCAGAATTATATTATGTTATTAAACATTTTTTAACCAACAAATGAAAATTATAATTGAATGGTTACGATGAAGAATGAATCTCATCGCATTCGTGGAGATGGTAATCTGTACGTATGCACGAGCAACAATATCATTAAATTAAAGGTGAAATCATATATAATTGAATAATATATCATATATAAAGATTAATTAACAAGTTATATTTATTATTTACATCAATTATACATCATTATTATACCCATACAAATAATGAATTGTTGAATAACAACTACACCATGATGTGGAGACGGTAAGCTATACGTACGCACGTATGGTGACTTTTTTATTCATAGGAAGGATAAAATAATGAATATGGCCATGAAATATTTATAATAACATCACAGTATGAATAAATTAATGGAGTTATTATTTTTTTATGATAATAACAAAGAAAGAGGAAGTGGAAGAAGAAGATAACTTTTAATGAGGTGATGAAATTATTACCTCTTCTTCAGGTCCATCCTTTTGATTTGATCAAAATGGCTCCTCAGGTTGGATTTATTCTCAAGGGAAGGCCTCTAGGATGAAGTGAGGGTAGTTTGGAGGATATTTGGGTAGAGGTTGGCCGAGAAAAATGGATTTGGAGGTGTGATTTTGAGAGAAGGGGAAGTGCCCTTTTATAAGAGAGGTGAGGGTCACTTTAGAAAAAAATTGAAATATTATTTTATTATACAATCATATTCAGTTTATAATGGTTCCAAAATAATTTATTTCAAAGATACAGTGGGGATAGGTCAAAAAACTCTCAACTAATAGGTTTTAGATAGGTTTAGGTAACCATATTAACCTTGTCTTTTAGATTTAACTCTTAGATAAAACGTTTGACATTTACCATGTCTCCTTGTATTTTTATATTATATGGTTAATAAACATACTATAAACTTACAAGAGAACAAAAAGTGGTTAATTATTTATATATATAACATTATCTATTTCCTTTGTCTGAACCTTATATTTTTAGGTATATTATATCATTTATTAAAATATTATTTGTTTTAAAAACTCATTTATGTCAATTTTGACACTATTTAGTATTTGATTTTTGTGAAAGTCATAAAAAATTTATCACTTAAAATAAAATTTATTTAATCAACCCTAAAATGTCATATTAACCTATAAAATTTATGGAATTCATTAAAAGGCTCAAATTAAATTTATTTTAACATTTATAATATCAATTATTTTAATCTTTCATTAATAAGGTAATTACTGCATCATCATTGTGTTATAAATAAATTTAATTATTTAATGTCTAAAAATTATAAATAAATTACCATGATGTAGGAAGTCATTTTATATTTATAATTAATATTTATAGTCGAATTTATCTTATGTATATCCCTATATGAAAAATGGTTTAGTTATTAAACTTTGAATTTAACACTTTTAACTCTTCTTTAAATAAAATAATAATAAATGTCCTAATCTAATACAACTGGGTCAAAAGGATCATATTTTATTCCTAAGGTTGATTTTGGTAGAAATAGACTTATCCAATAGAATTAGGACATATGTTAGGGTGATAATAATATCATTTTTACCTTTAATTACCCTATTTACTTTTAATCGTGGTAAATAAAAATCAAAAGTTACTATTCACAAAAAATTATTTTCATCATATTGAACCACATTTTACTTACTGATGTCAACTATGTCTCTTTGATTTTTAAAATTCCATTCACAGAAGTGATAAAATTATGTTTTATGCAAATTTTCAAATACTCCTAAAAGGTGGGTAAAAGACGGTAAAAAGTTCAATAAAATTTTATATATCTAAACTTATTATAAAATGACACCAATGAATTAAATTGAACTTATATAGGTATTATGTATCAATTTTGGCCGAAAATAAATTTAAATAAATAATTTTTTAAATAAAAATTCAGTATTAAACAATAAAATAGTGTTTTTTAACTCTTCATCAAAAATTGAAAGTTTTCAGAAAAATACCAAAAATTAAACCTAAGCTAATTTTGATATTACAAATATAAAAATGAAGTCCATTTTGAAAAATAAAATTTATAAAATTTCAAAAAGTGGGTATTACTATTCATAACATCTAGTTTGATTGGTTGTGGTGTGTTAGAACTCAAAGTTGCGTACAACGCAAGCTATTGCATTATTCAAAGGGAAATATACTGTGGAAGCTTGGAATATTATAATGTCTATTGTTATACACTAACATTTAATTAAATACTTGGTGTTGTAGACATTTATTAATTTCAATGGGGGACCTAACCATTTATTTTTCTGTATGTGAGTGCTAATAAATCATAGATTGTCATTTTTTTAATACTTCATTGATTTATTATCTATCCCATCAACTAAAATGTAGAGGAATAAATGGGAATGTCCTTCATCTGTTAGATATCCAATATACAATTTTATCTCACTGAAATGTATAGGTATATATCCAAACTCAGGTATCTATTAATTTAATTTCTCTTATAAATACATATATAAAATTCAAAATCCAATGTACCAAAATGAATGATTGTTTGGTTTATATTAATATATTGTTTGTTTCCATTATATATTTTTTAGAAATGACATATTTATACACTTTATAAGTTTTGAAATATTTTTTTTCGTATTATATGTTTAAAAAATGATGTCTTAGTATACTATACATTTGAATTTCATGGAACACACAATCTCATGTTATCATTTTTGGATGTTTGAGTATCTTTAAGTTAAATGTTTTCAATAGCATTTTTTGTAGGTGATATTGTTTCTATAATACTCTTATTTTTTTTAAAGTTTAGGGACATCATGTTATTGGATACTCTTATTTGTTTTCCAGATAATAAAATTATTGAAGTAGTATTGTTTTCTCTATCATGTGTTTTCTTTATGATGAATTTAGTTTGTGATATTTTTGGTTTACTCCACAATTTTCATTTCATTTAATAATTTCAATTGAAAGTATATACTCAGAAATTATTTATGTATTCAATTCTACATACATTAAATAGGTCCAATCATCCTCTTCACCTAAACCAATCCATTTTATTTTCCCTAATCATTATTTTTTGTATTGTCTATTGATTGTAAAGAAACTTCATTCCTTTATATTTTTATTCAAACCCACAAATTTCTATAAAAATTGGTAGCCCTATCCCAGAATCAGTTTTTTCTGAAAAAACTAAAAATTATCTATGTGTTTTAGGTATGTTTTGTTCCATTTAATTTATTTGCCTTTTTTCTAATTTAGGGGTTTTGATTTTTCTATGTTTTTTAGAGTATTTTGGACCTCGCTGTGGTGGTTTTAGGTTTCAATTGTCAAAGGTGACTTTAAAATGTATGTAATGTTATTCATATACATATATAAGTTACCCCACATATATATATTCACTCATGGAAGTATGAATATATATATTGGGGCTAGGTGTACATATGTATATATATGAAAAATTCATACATGTGTAAGGTATAGGGGTATATGCATGTATAAGAATATATGTAAGGATCCCCTTGTACATATTTGGCCATGAAAATATGTATATAAGATATATATGTCCTTATATATATATATATATATCAAAAAGTGCATATGCGTGAAATAGGTAAATGGAAGATTTGATTATCCATATTCATAAGTAGAGTGCCTTGAGTTTGATGTAGGTTCTCTTATGCATTGAACTTTACATTTAAAAAATCATTGACTGATTTTATCTCTAGAGATTAATCATATCCCATAATTTTATAAGGAATAGAAGATACACATCCTGATATTTCATAGTTCTAAAATCACCTTTCATGGTACAAAACATATGTTGAATGTACTTGAAAAGAAGTCTGTATTCACCATCCAACTCTGTAGAAACATGACTTCTCAAGTTACCATCACTAGTCAGTAATGGTAGAGAATTCTCAAAAACAAACAAATCACTATCACTGGGAATATATTTCTGATATTATTCAAAAACTTCCTTGGTTAGGCACATTGATACATCATTCCCTTTCTTTTGAATAAAAAGTAACCTCCTTACCATATATCACGCTCCAAGTAAAATATTTCTTGTCACTAAAAATAAACTCTATATATTGATAAACTTGATTAACCAACCTAATCTAGAAAGGTATGTAATTTTTGAAGAACAAATCTATCCATACTTGGTCCTGGATCACCCTGAGAACTAAAAACTTACTCGACAACAACCATTGTCTATCTACTTCTTTTTTGGAAAAAACCATGTGATTCACAAGATGCAGGTTCCTTGACTCAACAATTTCCTAATATGATTCTCCTATAGACTTCTTTATAGGCCTTGATTATTCAGGAGACGACATTATAGAGTGATTAACTCTCACCATTTTAGTGAAACAAAGGTTTAATAAAGGGCATGATAAAGGTTAAGTTTGTGAGAGAAAGGGAATGTGAAATGGTTCGAAGGCACAAGTGAGAGATACTTGAATTTATAATTTAATCATGATTTATCATTTAGGGATTAAAATTAAAAAAATATAATAAAATATAAAGATTAAATTGAATAAAAATCTTAACATGGTAAATTATTGATGGTATTAAAACTTGAAATAGAGACCAGTAGAAAAATATAGACTGGTAACATCCTAATAGTGGATCATTCCAATGGTGGATCATTCCAATAGTGGATCATTATAATGGTGGATCATTCCTCTAGTGGATCATTCCAATGGTGTATCATTCCAACAGTGGATCATTCCAATAGTGGATCACGCCAATGGTGGATAATTACAATGGTGGATCATTCCAATGCTGGATCACACCAATATTGGATCATTACAGCGGTGGATTCTCCAATGGTGGATTTCCCAACAATGGATTTTCCAACAGTTCCTTGTCAAACAGTGGCATGTCCAACGGTGGATTTTTCAATGGTGGCTTGTCTAAGACTAAAAACTAACTAAAAATTTTCATTCCTAATTAATTTTTGATGTAGTTTAATCTATTATAATTCAAGGTATATTTAAAAATATCAGTAAAATGATGTTCAATTCCTATGAATTCAAGATTTATATCACCCTTCTAAAAAATATCTCTCAAAAAGTTTTTTCTTACATCAATATTATTGGTCTTAGAATGAGACACAAGATTCTTATAAATATTTATCACACTTGTGTTGTCATAATTAATATGGAGATGTCCAAATTGATATTCATAGTCTAGTAATGTGTGTTTCATCCACAAAAAATAGTTAGGCTTTTTTTGTTATTTTTATAAAATAGCTTAATTTTTTGTGAATGGTGAAATATGAAAAAATATGATATTTTACATTATAAGTTAAATACAATATTAATTTCATAAGGGGTGATATAAGTAACCATAATTCAAAAATCACATGAACCATTCACTTTATATAGTCAAAATATTCATTACTATTGGTAGTATTGAGCCAAAATAATAAACTAATGAATATAATACCCAAGAAACACCCCACTCATCCATTTATAAACAATACCCCTCACAAACCCTTCGCTTCACACATTGTAAATTATTTAAATTACCAAATATTTACCAAATTATCTCTCCATATATCTCCCCATGTCCCTAGAATCCTTAGTATAACCAAATACCATTCCAAGGAGCCTTAAATGGTACCCTAAGAGGAGACAACCAAAGGAAGAGGTAAATTCTCAACTAAACATCTTTCTGTTTTATTCTTCCTCTACCAAGACAATATATTTTCCATACACCTAGAAATAACAAAATATGTATCCAAAATATACTTATATGTTATTATTATTGTGGAATATCCATATTTTAACCACACTTCAATTGATTCTAAAACTAAAGAGTTGTTCAAAACATGGTTGGTTCATCATCTCCATGAACAACGTATTTCATTTTTATCCACCGCTTTCAAGGATGGTTATAGAAATATTATTATGGTAAAATTTTATGATAATAAGTATATTATCACTTATTTAATTATTTATAATTTATTAATCACCTCGTAATTAAATAAAATGGATCTATTTCACGATGGTTGGTAAAACCACCTAAATCAACTAACTGTATATTGATAAAGTTTATACTAAATAAATAATTCCTATTTTGGAATACATATGTATATTTTAGATCATTTTAATTTCTATAAGGACATTAATATTATTTCATTTCACTTTTGTAATTGTAGTCCCATTTTAAAATAACTTCGATAATTATCCACAAGTGATCCGACATTGGAACCATGAAACAAAAACCCTCATAACAACAAAATTAAAATTTATATCTCAGTGAAATGGTTGTAAATAAAAATTATATAATTATAATTAATCAAATATAGATCTAATATATTCTTATTTAAGTAATTACTGTTTCTAATTTGGTTATTCTGGATTTTAAGTGGAAGTGCAGAACGATTCCAGACCTAAGGTAAGGGATCTCTCCAAACCAAGCCATTTTATTTAGGTTATGATTTATCTCTATTCAGATCATTTTATATCTATATTATTCTTATATAATTCTTAAATATTTTTTTTATATATTTCACAAAAATATACCACTAGTTTAATTCTCCTTTCCTTGATGGGTATATACATGGTTTAAAGGTTCCCTTCTTAATTTCTTTTGCTAAGAAGATCCATTTAAAGGGAACTTCTCTGTTTTCTTGCCTCATATCAACACCACTAAATGAAATGAATTTAACATTCAATGGTTTATAAAAAACTCATTTTATTATGTAAAACCATTTTAGTTCATTTTTGGTCTTATGGAAACTATTATTCCCTTACCCTCTTTAATTATTATCTGATATTTTCCTAAACCCCACTCAAAAGGAATATTTATAAAATAAATTCTCTACTATATTTTATGCATTCAATTATCTTGGATGAATTTTCATGCCCTATGATTATTTATTTATCTAAAAAATATCCAAGAATGATTTATTCCCTTCGTTCATGGAATTTA
Source organism: Viscum album (assembly GCA_963277665.1). Lineage (NCBI taxonomy): Eukaryota > Viridiplantae > Streptophyta > Magnoliopsida > Santalales > Viscaceae > Viscum > Viscum album. The sequence goes on from OY728125.1 coordinate 2,309,247, forward strand.
TTATGAAATTCTATTTTTCCATGTTATAATACACAAACATTTTCTCTCTATACATATTTTTAATGATTTTAAATTATGTATGATTTCCTAACATGGAGAAAATATAAATGAACATGTTGTTATGGGTGGAACTATATAGAACTCTAATTTATTGGGTAATGTTTATGTCTCATGAGACAATATGTATGGGATTATGGAGTAAACCTAATCTTTGATGGGAATTTTTCCATCGTGTTATGTTGTCTCAGTAGTGAGGTTTGACTTATGCTTATGTCATAATTATATTATTTTCATATTCTTATAATTCCATGATATTATGCTTACATATTATTTATGGCATGATTTCATATGATTATTCACGAGCCTTTCCTCTAGCGATAACATGCTATTCCATTTGACTCATATGTTATTCTCCTTTATCATGATTATCCCATTAGTGGAATTGTTTCTCACCCATTTCTCTTATGTATTCCATAGGTTATCTTCTGAAGTTTTAGTAACTCAAAGGGATATTGGATCACATTATAGAGTTTATAATAAACCTGTTTTATTTTAGTTTAATGTTGAAGTTTTATGTACCTAGTTTACTAAAGACACTAGGCTTCTCAATCCTTGGGTTTTATTAATTGGATATTTATGCTAAAACTATTATGATAACATGTGTAAAATACTTTGTTCACTACACTTAAAACATGATATTTATCACCCACCTTTTGTCCAAGTGAAAACATGTTATTAGTGATCTTGTGAAAACTGATATACATTTTCAAGATAGATTTATCATATTTTATCTTAAATGTATAATATTTAATATTATAATCATTCAATATAACTTATTTAACATTAGATGTTCCTTCATGAGATATAAATAGAGTATCCTATTTTTTAAAAATAGTATCACAATTAGATATCCTTTTGAACTAATCCTCTCATAAATCATATTATAAACCATTCATTGATTTTGAATTGCAATCATAAAAAATTTAATATAAACACTCCAGTCTTGTCTAAGAGATTTTTATTTTTTATATTTAGATTCTATAATAATCCAAATGTAGAAAACCGTTATCTCAAGATGTATTTTTATTTTTATTTTATATTAAGCATAGTTATGTCCATTAAAATAAGGTGGTATACTTGTATCCTAAACCGTAAATCTAAATTAATCCATACATACAAAATTCTAATAATAATAATAAAATAGATATCTTGTCTATGTGACTTGATCAAGGTATGATACAAGGAATAAAAGTCACAAAGGATAATAAAGAAACCGACCGTACTACCAAATTTTTGTTAGAGTGGTGTTCTCAAATGGGGGGGGGGGGGTGAATTGATCATCCAATAAAAATTTATATTTAAAACAATATAAAAATAAAATTATGCAATTTAGAAAACACCCAGTTAACTAATATAGGATGTGTACCTAATTTTATGTTTTAAAATAACCTCTAAAGGGTTTGATCATAACCCAGTTAGAATAAATTGATATTATCCTAACTTTCAATATTACTCTACTCAAATAAAAAAATAGATATATAACTTCTAAAAGTTAAATATCATAGTTATTTAAGTGATATAAATATTAAGATTATAAAAAATCACAAAAAAGTAAGTGAAAAATACATAGTAGAAATGAAAAGAAGAGGTTCAATATCAAGGTGAGACTTATCCTCTCCACTTGATAGTGACACACTATCAATAATGTTTATTAAAATAAAAAAATATAATCCACAACCTACATCTGGTATACAGAATACAATAAAACACATGATTATCCAAGCTATCACCAAGCCTCTTCCATAGTTGTTTATGGGAATACAAAAGTAAAGGAAATCAAAGGAAGAGTATCAGAGTAATATTAAATATGGTATAATATTATATGTTAAATAATATTTAAATAAACTAATTTTCACTTGAAAGTAAAGTAAAAAAGAGAAAGAGAGAAGTGAGGTTCAATGCATCTTTGACACTCACTAAGTTTTGTTTGATCAATAAGGTTATCTTCTCTTTAATAATGACTTTCTTTAACTATTAGAGTAGATGGAATGATAAGATGTGTTCTACCAGACTTTTCAGTGGTGTACAATAGAAAAGAGAGTTTCATAGACTTTGAATCAAAGTAATAGTATATGTTTTATCTATATTTTTCATTGGAAATTTTACCAATTTAAATTAAGAAACTCTTATTCTAAATATCACTTGATGAATAATAATTAATAAATCCTTGTATTCAGCATAAGATCCAAAAGTAATAAATGTTCTGAATTAGCTTTTAGTTCTCCAAAATTAGTCATTTTAATATGTTAATTAAATATAATCCCAATTATACAGGTTTATTAAAGCCTACCAATCTAGTTTGACACTTCATGGTTGATTTAATTCTTAGGTAGACACTTCTTTACATGGTTGATTTACTTGACCAGTTGTGTGGTTTCTTGATTAATAAACCTATTATGTTAAGGTTATCGATCATCCTCACATGAAGGTAAACATACCACTACAAAATGGTAAATAAATCATTACAAAAAGTCAAACTCTCTCTGTACCTATATTTCATAAAAGAAATAATCTTTCTTAAGTTAGGGTAATATAACCAATGACTAATCTATGTAAAGGAAACTAGCCTTCTGTGTTAGGCTAATCCATGAATCATGTCATTGTAAATTTCTTGGAATATTCTCTTCACTTGATTAAGCGACCAATAAAACTAGCTATGCAATAAATATTTTATAAAATTGGCCACTCCAGTTCAGCTTGTGTTTGCTTTAATTTATCATGCAAGAAATTCATACTTTTCCATAGTTCTGACTCTGTTATGTGGTCACATGGTTTCACCTCATGGTCGATTATTCATAACATGTGGTAACTTAAATACTTTATCATTTGATTGATATGGTTAATTGGATATAATGTATGATCACTCCATTTACTCTTTCTGTCTCTTGATGACCTTTTGATATTTTCACAATGGATGATTGATCAGTCTTATGGTTGATCCATTTATGAATGAAGTCATTTTCATACTTTGTGAAATTTTACTAATTTCTAGATTTCTTCATGTGGTCGACTAGGGGTCTTCATGTGGTTGATTCAGAGATATACAATCACTTTGATACTTAGGAAAATTTTAAAAATCATCCAAAAAAACAAACAAAATTATGTATATATAAATTAAATATCACTTGAGATCATTAAAATAAGAAATTACTAAACTAATTCAAGACAAAGAATTCAACATATGAATTATATGAATATTAATACAATACATAATCAGCTTTCCTTAGGAATTAATAAACATATGTATTAATCTATAAACATATGGAATGCCAATACTTTTCCCCATGATAATAAAATAGATAAATTGTTTACAAAAAATCAATAGATATAAGGTGGATGGTTAAAAAATACATAGTCACCTTTCCAAGGTAATTAATAATCATCGGTACTATAATATAAAATATATGGATTTCCAATAGTTCCTCAACCAATAAATGGAATAAAATTCTATATAAGCATCCCTGAAACTAACATCGTATAGAGAAAGAGTTATACAGCTAAGCTAATAATTTCCCCAATCAATAGACACATAGAATATAAGCGAACACCATTCAATCAAGGAATAGAATATAAAGTGTTCATAGAGGAAATGAATTGGAAGAAAAATCATGCCTATAATAGAGGATGATTCGGAAAGACAAAGGCAGTGATGAATAAATTTATTTGATAGAAAAGAATATTACATAAGCCATCTAGAGAAATAAGGTGGATGGTTTTGTTTTAAGAATATCCTTGATCAAGAATATAATATGTCAAAGTTAAATGACTTAGATCAAAATCACTTTTTAGGAGTTTTTAAAAAATCACTTAGGAAATAAGAAATATCATTGATCTTTTGGAAACATTTATTTTATAAAGCTCATAGGGTGAGACTTCCCAGTGGAAATAGGATTTAGGTCTGCATGGAGGAAGCTCGATCTTGAGATAAGGTTCACCATTAAGGCCCCTAACTACCAGGGATTACTTATGGGACCTTGGGAAAGGGTAGTGAATCACACTTTGATGAAGAACAAAGAAATGACTGTATAAGAAGATCCATTTACCCACTATGAATTTCAGATGTAATAAGGAGAAATTGACTCCATTTCCACCCTTACTACACCATATAGTAATTAAGATAAATGTACAATCATGAAGTTTCATATAGGAGACTCCAAAAAATTACTATGCTAAAATGGATATGCACAATAAATGGCTAAGTGAACCCATGGATAAAAATGGGTGCATGAGCCTAAGGGGGAAGAATGATAAGTGAGATAAATAAACAATGTGAGACCATGGTTACAAAATAATTAAATAATAACTAGGATATATAATCGTCTATGTAAGTTTATGAGAGAAAGTGACTATATATAGAAAGAAAAAAATGGGAATTCTCTGAAATATATATACGGAAAATATGTGGATGTGGATTTTATTTTAAAGAGATAGAGGGAATCTGTACACAAGATTGAACTAAAGAAAATATATGGGAATCAGAGGGAGATAATTCCTATTATTTCCCTCTTTAAATAATATGATATCTTCACAAAAATAATAAAGAATGGGAGTTAGCCTCGAAGAAGGAGACACCAACACCTCAATGCATCTATGTAAAAAATTTGTAAAACCCATTATCTACTGACTAATTCAAGATACAGCACAAAGTATCGAGAAAATAATAATGAGAAAGTACATTAAGAGAACATATTTTAAATTTTAGGAGTTTGAAACACTCCTAAAATAAGATTTCAAGCACTGACCAAGATATGAATGGAAGAGAGAGAGATATATATCTTTAGGAAAGAATGAGATTTTATAAAGAAAATACCAGAGAAGTTTGATGATTTTTATTTTCCTATTAATAAAAGGGATGGGCTACTGTATAAAGATATTAGACATTAGAAAGTATAAAGTAAAGAACTTCTAAACCTCTATAATTTTCTATTGCATCTTTATTTTGAAATTTTTATTCTAGAATGCTTTCCACCCCTGTTACTCCCATTATTTTTTCTTTAATGGAGGGGTATATTCCATGAGTGTGGGGTGAATGGAAGATGACCCAATTATAATGCTCTAGTCTAGTATCTTTAATTGAATTTATAGATCTATTTTATTTGTTTAATAGTTTTTAGCATTTAATTTCAAAAATTTATTTGAATCTGATTGTGTTTATGATTAAATATGAATTTTAAATTATTGTCTTGATTAATAAATATTTTCTACCTTTATTATTTTAAGTAGTACAGATTCATTGGTATAGAATCAAGGGGAGAGTGTATAGTTATTATTAAACACATGAGGAATAAATAATGATCTAATTTGGATACTTGTTAATTTCAGTACTTGATTAGGTATTGCCTAGGTAATCCAAAAAAGTATCATTGTGGCTATCACACATTGGAAGAAGGGTAATCCAAAACAAGGATATTGTGAGGATAACTCTCATCATCATTATCAAACTTAATCTTTGGTGAAAACAAGGAAGCGATTGGGGAACAATTCATTTAATAAATTAATAATGATTGTAGATTTGTTTTAAAAATAGAATGAGAGTATTACAATAGGGAAGCTAAAATTGAACCCTAATAACTTATCACTCATATTGGTATTTATTTGAACATCTTTGTTCTTTTTTTATAGTCCTATAAATCTTGCTCAAATTAATTATTTTTCACCTATGATAACTAAATTTAATCACTGTTACTTGGATATAACTTTTGTTACTCCTACTACTACACCCCTAAAAAAATTAAATATCATTTTCCTCACCCCATGATATGTGTGAATTAAAACTTGGAATTGATTTCAGGGAGTTATTGCTAATATTAATCAAAATAACATGACTAGTAACTCTAATGAGGAACTATTTACTTTTGATCCTGGGATAGATATGACTATGCTAACTAGGATTAGAAATCTTAATCTAGAGAATAACATTGAAAAAATAAATATTAAGGACTTGAGTAAAACTTCAAGTTTTCATTATGATCCACACAAAATGTAAATTAACCCACAAAAAACTTTAAGGGACCTTTGCTCCCCATAATTTTTTATCCTACAAAATCGGTTAGTCATTCCTTCTTAAGAAAATGATTTGGAATTGCATCATAACATAATCTCTATGCTACCAAAATTTCAAGGCCTTATAGGAGAACATACCAACAAGAACATTGAATATTTTGTATTTGTATGTTCAAGATTCAATCAAAGATGAGTAAATGAAGACCAAGTTAAGTTGAGGGAATTACCCTTTTCACTTGAGGGAGTGGGAAAAGAGTAGTTGGATAGTTTACAGCCCAGATATATACATTAATGGGATGATCTCCAAATATGTTTCATGTAAATATTATTCACAAAATTACAAATCATAACAATTATAAAGTAATTCTATGCCATCAAACAAACAATTGGTGATACCCTTTTTGAGTATTTTGAAATATTTAAGAAGTTGTGCACAAGATACCCTCATGAAGCAGTGGAAGAGCACAAATTACTAGTATTATTCTATCACGTGCTGCTTGAAAATGATCACAACCTACTTGATGACTCATTTGGAGGATCCATAATAGATAAGTTTCCAAAATAATTTATAGGTTTTATTGAGAATATTGCTTAGAATTCAAAGACATTTAGTACTAGAGGTATATGCACCAAAGGTAGTCACAAGTTACAGACTTCTAATTCATTACCTATAATTATAAATTTTTTTTTTGAACTAACCATTTTATTGTGAAAATTTACTATAAACCATGTGATTGGAAAATAGGGACCGACTCAGGTATGTGTTTTATGTTATTCATATAATCATTTTACTAACTAGTTTTTATAATTGAAAGGGATAGAAAGTCATACTGAAGATTTTCAGCTAAGGAAATTCTAGCAGAATTAGCCAAGTAAACCCCTGACCCAACCAAGATACAAATTCCAATAAAACCAAGCTACACTTTATTTTAAGAATCAATACCAAAATCAACCTCTCTTTTAGTAATAATAACAAAACCAACCACCATTGAAACAATATTATAAACCACCCTACTATCAACAAGCTTATCATCCACCTCCTTTTCAAAATAAGTCCTATAGAAAACCTTCATATAGTGAACCACCATCCTAAAAAAAATAAAGAACAAATATTGAGGAGCTAAAATATAAAGTGAAGGATTTATAAAATAAATTTGAGAGTCTTATGGACATGATGTCCAAAAAAACTAGGAAATATTTCATCTCAAACCCAACCAAACCAAAAGGAAAGTGTGATTATGAGCATTACAAGGAGTGATAAAGAGGTTCAATCACCAAAATCCAAGTAAGTTCAATCAAAATCAGATGTAGTTAAGTCAAAAAATTATTGAAAAACTATTGATAAACAACCTACTTAATCAAACTAAGAAGAAAAGACTAAAGAGGAAGTAGGGAAAAGATTTATAAAGGAGATACCAAAAAATTCCCTATAAAATAAACATAAGGAGAAAGAAGATATTCCCCTTCCATTCCCTTATAGGTTCATTGAATCAAAGAATATATTGGAAGATTAATATCAAATAAAGATCCAAGAGACCTTTAAAAAGGTTTAAATTTACATACCTCCATTGGAATTCATCCTCCAAATTTACAATTACATTAAACTTCTCAAAGAGATTTGAAACAAGAGAAGTATTTTTGATAGGAATGAAAGAATCAACCTAGGGAAGAGTGTCTCAACCATGATCACACCACCATTGTGCTAAAAAATGTCAAGATCTAGGGATTTTTTCTATTCCCTACACTATTGGTTCATCAAAAATTTCCAATGCTTTGTATGATATTGGTATTTCCATTAATGCCATGTCTAACTATGTATTTACATCTTTGAAAATATAACTGAATCCCACAAAAATGCTTGTATAGTATGAAAATAGATCCACTATTTTTCTAGTTGGAGTATTAAAAGATGTTCTTGTAGGAGTTATAGGGAAAAGTTTTCCAGTATACTTTTATGCACTTAACATAGAAGAAGAGAAAGAACTAGGTAATTCACCCATTATTTTGGGAATACCATTCCTCAAGACATCCAAGATGATCATCAATGTGCATGAAGGAACCCTTACTATAGAGCCTGAAGGAAACAAGGTGTACTTTAATGTTCTTGACTCCAAGAAGAACCCTTTGAGAAATCATTCACTCTTTTCAATTTTACATAAAGAAGGTATTGAGCAAAGATAAAATTCAAGTATGCTATGTGAATTTTTAATGTTAGGAGATCAATTTTCAATTTGAAAATACTTTAGGATAGGTGAGTACCCACAAGTTTGGAAATTTTGATTTCATATTTTAAGAAGAAATACCAATTAAATTCTTTGATAGTTTATTGAAAAATTACTAAGAATCAAAATCAACAGATAAAATCAAGGGGAACTAGATTAAATAATCTAATTATGAAAAGACTATAAAAAAACTCAGAAAGGAACTCAATTTAAAAGAATAATAACTAGATGAAGACACATTCCATAAATATTACATTACATCTTGAGTTAAATGAGGATAGAGAAGACTCTACTAAGGCTTACAAGGTTAGAGGAGAAACTTCTCAGACTAAGAAGTATAAGATTTAATAAGAACAAAAAGGGAATAATGTGTCAATAAGGCTACAAACCCTTCATAAAATTGAGTTTTGGTTTAAAATAGGACAACAACATAGATCTAGAAGACCAAAGTTTTAAGGATTTTGTTGGTTTTTTGTTAATCCTGGAAACAAAACCTATTATTGTTGGTTAACATGTATTTACCAGGGAAGAGGGAAGAACCAAGAGGGAGTTTTACTAAGAATATAAGGATAAGATATCATATAAAGCATCTTCTGATTAGATCTAAAAAACAATCACATACACAAAAGAAATTTCATATTTCAGAAGAAATTTGTGGAAGATATATTTTGGAAGATTATAAGGAAAAGGTATGGAAAACAAGATTAGAAGGATATGTTCCCTATGTTTTGAAAGTGAATATGTACCAAAATAAACCCAATAATAAGGATTCTGAGATAACTAAGAAATTCAACAAGGAGTGACAAGTTGTTTGGATAGTATAATTGGATTTTTCTAGACAATTGGAGGAATATGAAAAACATCTCCCACCCATCTATTGATTTCTTCTCATGAGGTTACTTCAAGCCAACAACATTATTTAAAGTAACTTTAAAGAGGCAACCTATGTTTTAATTTTTTTTAGGATTTAGGAGTTTAGGATATATTTACCTTCCACCTTCATCCTTTGAGCTATAATGTAATGATTATTATATAGGTATGAGTAGTCTTGTTTGTTCAGAACCATCATGGAAGAAAGTCACTAGAAAACCCCAAATAGTCATAAGGTAGTAGAAAATATTATTTATGAGTAAAGGGGAGTTCATTCTTACATTATTTATATCTCAAATTCCTATATTTCTTCATCTAAAAATATGTTTTGAGTTGGAATTTATAGCAGAAACTTTAAATTTATAAAATTTCTTTACCATGCTTAGAATATTTGTTCCATCCAACCAAACGAGGAGACATTATTTTCATATAAACCCTATGATTCCATGTTTTATATTTCATTGAAAACGATATTGAACGAGTAATATGGATAATTGAATATTTAGAGTGAAGTATGGATGTTGATTTGATGAATTATGATTTCAAGGAATTAGTTGATTCATTTAGATGAAATTTCCCTCACCATTCTCCACAATTAAAATTTCTAAAGTTCATGAAAAATAATTTTTTTTGTTATTATCCATCCCATGAGTGATTTTATAATTTCATATGTTCCATTAAAAATAATATTTATAGACCAAAACATTCTATTTTATCTTGATTATATTTTTTGAGTGATATTAGGGCATGTCACCTACTAAAACTTGCATTGGAACTTGTCAAAATATGAATATACAAAATCAAATTTAATATGATTGATGAATTTTTATTGACAAGCCCTTATCCTTGAGACTACCTTATATATTAATCATTGTTTATCCCATAGATATCATGAATTACCTTGTTAGGAATGATCCATATTTCAATACATTTATATCCATTCCTACCATCCTCTTAGTATTTTTTATTGTATTTTAAAGTTAATGTTTGGGTACGATGGATGCTATAATACCCTGAGTTTTTATGAATTATTATTTTCTGAATAAATTAAATTTCTTTGATATCTTGCGTTACACACGATATTGATTTTTAACGAACGATGTTATACTATTTATATTATTATTTAAACATTACAATTATAACCTAGCAGTTAAATATGATCGAGTAAATAGGAATAAAAAATTATAAAAATTAAGTATAATTTTTTATATAAATAAATTATATTGATAAAATGTAATTAATTTTTTGTAAAGTCTTTATATGTTTCTAAAATTATATTTTCCCAATTTTTTTTTGATTTTTTTGAACAATTAATAAAAGTAATATTTTATAATTTTATAAAATTTATTTTGAAAAAATGAAATTAATTTTCTAAATCTATAAGGAAAAATTATCTTTGAGTGAATTTTCGATAATTTTCTACAAAGGTTAATTTTTTGATGAATAGTAAAGAAATATTATTTTTTTTATTAAAAACTGACTTTTATTTTAAAGAATATACAAGATCAATTTTATTTTAATATGGTTTAAAAAGTAAATTTAGTGCAATTATATATTTATTAATCAAATTTAGGTTATTATAATTAATTTCATATTGAATTTTGATATTAAAAATTTATATACTTATGAAAATTTTCTCTTTGGAAAACCGCTTTTCCATCGTGACTGCGGGTTTAATTTTAAATTAAAACTTTACACTTATGTGAATGTAAATTTTCATAATGTATTTCATATTTGGAATTATAATAATAACTATTATATAATAAGTAAAACTTAATTTTTGGTCAAAATTAATAGTAAAAAAATTAAAAATTAATTGTCATAGTTATTTCAAAACATCAAATTAGGTACAACTACTATATTAGTTAACTGGGTGTTTTCTAAATTAAGTAATTTTATTTTTATATTGTTTTAAGTAGAATTTTTTTTGGATGATCAATTCACCCCCCACATTAGAACACCACTCTAATAAACATTTTTTATTAGGGGAAATTTCTTTATTATCCTTTGTGATTTTTATACCTTGTATCATACCTTGATCAAGTCACCCAGACAAGATCTCTATTTTTGTTATTATTATTAGAATTTTGTACTTATGGATTCATTTAGATTTGATGTTCATGATACAAGTATACAAACATATTTTAAATGACACAACTATGCTCAATGAAAAATAAAAATGAAAATACATCTTGAGAGCATGGTTTTTTACATTTGGATTATTATAGAAGATAAATATAAAAAATAAAAATCTATTAGACACGACTGGAGTGGTTCTATTAAAGTTTTTTATGATTGTAATTGAAAATAAATGAATGGTTTATAATATGATTTATCAGAGGATTAGTTTAATATAATATCTACTTGTGATACTATTTTTAAAATATAGGATACTCTATTTATATCTCATGAAGGAACCTCTAATTTTAATTAAATGAGATTAAATGATTATACTATTAAATATTATACATTTAAGATAAAATCTGATGAATCTATCTTGAAAATTTATATCAGTTTTAACAAGATCACTAATACCATGTTTTTTCTTGAACAAAAGGTGGATGAAAAGTATCAAGTTTTATGTATAGTGAACTAAGTCTTTTACACATATTATCATAATATTTTTATCATAAATATCTAATTAACACAACCCAAGGATCAAGAGGCCTAGTGTCTTTAGGAAACTAGGTACATAAAACTTCAACATTAAAATAAAATAAAACAGGTTTATTTTAAACTCTATAATGTGATCCAAGATCCCTTTGATATATTAAAACTCCACAAGATAAACTAGGGAATACATATGAGAAATGGGTGACCAAAGATACCACTAAGGGGATAAACACGATAAAGGAGCATAACATATGAGTCAATTGGAATAACATGGAATCATTAAAGGAAATGGTTGTGAATAATAATATGGAATCATGTAATAAAGAATATGGAAGAATAAGATCATGGGATCATAATAATATGGAAACAATATAATTATGACATAAGCATAAGTCAAGCCTCACTACCGAGACAACATAACAAGATGGACACAGTCCCATCATAGATTAGGTTTACTCCCTAATCCCATACATATTGTCTCATGAGACATAAACATTACCCAATACATTGGATTTCTATAGAGGTTCACCCATCATAACATGCTCAAGAATATGTTCTCTATATTAGGAAATCATACATAATTTAGAAGCATTAGAAATATGCATGGAAAGGAAATGTGCATGTCTTATAACATAGAAAAATATAATTTCAAAATAAATTACATTAAATAAGAGAATAAATCATTCTTGGAAATTTTTAATTAAATAAATAATCATAGGGCATGAAAATTCGTCCAAGTTAATTGAATACATAAAATATAGTAGTGAATTTATTTTTGGAAATATTCCTTTTAAGTGGGGTTTAAGAAAAAGGGAAAAGAATCCTTAAAGAGGGTAAGTGAATAATAGTTTCCATAAAACCGAAAATGAAATAAAATGGTTTTACATAATAAAATTCGTTTTTTATAAACCATTTAATTTTAAAATCATTTCATTGAGTGGTAGTTGAAATTAGGCAAGAAAACAGAGAAGTTCCCTTTAAATAGATATTCTTAACAAAATAAATTAAGAAGGGAACCTTTAAACCATGTATATAACCCTCAAGGAAAGTAAAATTAAACAAGTGATATATGTGTGTGAAATATATAAAAAATATCTAAGAATTATATAATAAGAATAGAGAGATAAAATGAGTTAAATATAGAGAAATCATAACCCAAATAAAATGGTTTGGTTTCGAGAGATCCCTTACCTTAGGTCCAGAATTATTCTGCATTTTCACTTAACATACATAATAATATAATTAGAAAAATTAATTACATAAATAATAATATATTAAATCTATATTTGATTCATTAAAATTATATTATTTTCATTTACAACCATTTCTCTGAGATATAAATTTTAATTTTGTTGTTATGAGGGTGTTTGTTTCATGGTTCCAATGTCATATCACTTATGGATAATTATTAAAGTTCTTATCAAATGGGACTATAATTACAAAAGAGAAATGAAATAATATTAATGTACTTATAGAAATTAAAATGGTCTGAAATATACATATTTATTCTATTAATAGTATTATTCATTTAGTATAAATGTTATCATTATATAGTTAGTTCATTTAGGTGGTTTTACCAACCATCATGAAATATATTCATTTTATTTAATCAAAATTTTATTAATAAATTATATATCATTAAATAAGTGATAATATACTTATTATCATCAGATTGTATCATAATAAAATTTATATAACCATCCTTGAAAGCGGTGGATAAAAATGAAATACGTTGTTCATGGAGTCGATGAACCAACCATGTTGTGAACAACACTTTCATTTTAGAATCGATTGAAGGGAGTGTAAAAGATGTATATTCCACCATAATAATAACATATAAGTATATTTATGATACTTATGTTTTGATTTCTAGGTGTATGAAAATCATATTGTTTTGGAAGAGGAAGAATAAAATTGAAAGAGGTTTAGTTTAGAATTTACCTCTTCCTTTGGTTGTCTCCTCTTAGGCTACCACTTAAGGCTCCTTGGAATGGACTTTGGTGAAACTATAGTTTATTAGAACATAGAAAGATATATGGGGAGATAATTTGGTAAATATTTATGAATCCCATTTTCTTTTCATGGGTTATAATATGATTAATGTTTTATGATATTGTGGGAAAAATGTAGAGACTATGTCATGGGTGGGAATTATATCTCCCTCCAATTCATTGGGTAATGATTAATGTTCTATGAACATAGAGGGTACATAAGTGGTTATCCTAATATTGAAAAAGAGGGTATATAGGAGGTCATCCTAAGCCTGAAAAAGAAAGTAGATGGTAGGTTATCCCAATACTAAAGTAGGTACACAATGGTTATCCCAAGCCTAACATGTTATTAATGTATTAGTGGGTCAACTTGACATAAGGTTTTCTATGCTTATGTGTTTTCAACAAATATATGTATTTTGAAAATTTTATGTTTTCATGTATCATATTTTTTGATTCCTTTATGATTTATGTCTTATGAACTACCAAGATTTATTCTATGAATCAAGCTTATGATCTATGATATCCAGGGTATAGTTTTTACATGTTATTATAATGTTCCCATACCCTTATGATCATGTTATGTTGATATCTCCCTTGTTTACCCTTACTGAGAATTTGATATCACCCTTTCATATGTTTCCTTTCCCTAGGTTATGAAGGTATTATATATGATATGTATGATAAGTGTGATTTTTATGAATAAGTATGTGGGAGATAATGTAGTTCACTTATAAACTAGTTTTTTATGTATCCACATTTCCAAAGGCACTAGACCCATATGATTATCACATGGGGTTTTATGTTATTAAATGAATATTAATATTTTAAGATGTGATATTTATGTATGTGAAGTGTAGGTCTTTACAATTGGTACAAAAACATGGTTTGGTTATCCTTTGGAAACTAGGATGATAAAAATTTAGAAATAACGCCTAGAATAAGCCTAATTATAGAATAACATCTAAATGTTTTTAAGGAAGATATTATGTGGTTTACCTAGAAATAAACCCTTGTATGGATACTATAAGTGGATTTGGTTCATGAACATATATACCTTGGGGTAATGAATCCAAAAAGGTCATGTCAAGATTGAATCAAGTGCTACCCAGTACATGACAAAAGGCCTTACGGTGCACCTGGTTTTTCACTCCCAGGGGATAAGATTTCAGTAATTCACATTTTATTTACAAACCTTCATAAAGGATTCTAATATATGATTATCATGGATAAACTATTTTAAAACTAAGGTGTAATAGATTTAAAATAAGGTGTCTTGATTTAAATATCCTATAAATGATTTTTCATGACTGTGTTTTACCACTATGATTATGGTTGCTCACACTAGCCTTTTTGGTTTTATTTAATGGTTGGAACCTGAAGGAACCATATTAATGTTGAATGAAATGGAAAATTAAATGATTTTACTTAGGATAAACCAAATTTTATGGGATCTATAATGAAAATATTATTTCCATACTCACACAACTTTCTTAGACTATGAATCATGCTAAACTTTCTAACGAGAAAAAGAGGGAACACCATTTTGTTGAGTCCTTCATGAGTAAAAAACCCAAATTCTTTTTGTGGTTCCAGTGATCAACTAGTTTTTGAACAATTTATTAGTATCACTAAAAAAATATTTTACATTCTCCAATATTTGGAGCATGAAAAAGTTATTTTGGATGTCTATCATTTTGAAGGTGAAGCAGATCAATGGTGTAATCTTATAAGGAATACTAGGAAATGAGTTGAAATCGATTCCATAGAGTGGGATAAGTTTAAGAGATTATTTTTCAATAAGTAATTTCCTTGTATTATTTTTATGAAAGTGAAGAAATAATTCCTTGAGCTAAAATAGAAGGATGATGAATATATTGGTACCTATGAAGAAAATCTCACATGACTTGTGAAATATGATTCTAGTATTATCATCCAACCTAAAAGTAAGGCTGGTAAATTCATCAATGGTTTAAAAATAATAATCTAAAGGGGGTTATCCTTTAGGTACTCCATTAGATATTAATATATTGTTCTATGTTCTATCATGGTGGAGATAGATATTAGAGTTACTGATCAACCTCATGGTTATGATAAGAAAAGAATGATGAAATTCAAAGAAAAATATAAAAACTATAGAGAGAAAAATATAATATTTCCTTAATGCTCTAATTTTGGAAGAAAACATGGTGGAAATTTTATTAAGGGGAGTACTAAATGTTTTAAGTGTGGGAGGTAAGGTCATCAAGGGGATGAATTCCGAAGTTATGGCAAAAATATAGTTAATGATACACGTAAATAGAAATATCTATAGAATGAAACTCCTTCACTCTAGTGTTTCAGATGCAAGGAGTTTGGGAATTATTCTAATAATTTCACAAATATAAATGTTAATAATAATGATCAATATTGTAAACCTCTTAATCCAAGAGATAAAAGGAAATATCACGAGGTCACTATTTCTGATGAAGGGTATAATTACAATGTGGTGAAAGGTACCCTTACCATCCACTCTAGAACTTATAATATCTTATTTGAATTTTCATATACCCATTCTTTTATATATGAATAATTTTCATAGGGTAAAAAAATGACACCCAATTAATTAGATGTTGAATTAGTAGTGAGAACCCATAATGGAATGATAATTGCATATCAAGTCTATGATTCTTCCCTAGTTAAAGTTTGTGGGAACATATTTCCTATAAATATTGTTATTCTACCTCTAGTTGAATTTTAAGTTATATTAGGCATGGATTGGATTTATCAATATAAATCCCATATTAATTTCCAAGTAAGGTAAGTTATGTTTGAGATTCTGAACCAACTTATGATCTTCTACCAGTCTGAATATAAAAATGAAATTACAATGAAAATTTCACCCATTTATGGGTCTTGATTCCTATTCAAAATGGGTTTTTATCTCAGATGTTTGAGGAGAAACTAAAAATCTATGATATTACTATTTTGAGTGTGATTGTTGATGTCTTTCCATAAGAGTTTCTTAGTCTTACACTGAATTGTGAAGTTGATTTATCAGTATAACTCATACCTGGTGCCACACCTATTTCAAATAATCCTTATAGAATGAACCTAATTGAGTTGAAATAATTGAAGAAGAAAATTTAAGATAATATTGACAAGGTATTTATTTGACCAAGTGTACCATCTTGGGGTGCACCAGTCATTTAAAAAAAAATATGAATCAATGTGAATCTATATTGATTATCAAGAACTGAAAAAAGATCCATATCAAGAGAAAGTATCCTCTAATCTGTATTGATGATTTTTTTGACCAAAAGTATGGATATCAACAATTTTATAGGATTGAACATCATTTAGGATATCATAAATTTAGGATTTAGAAGGAGGATATACCAAGGAAATTATTCCGTACAAGGTATGGGAACTATGAATATATAGTTATTCTATTTGGTCTTACTAAAGCCCCCGCTATCTTCAAGAATTTAATGAATAGTCTTTAGGAATTAATTTTATCATTTATGGTAGTCTTTATAGATTATTTTGTTATATATTCAATTATAATGAAATAACATGACAATCACTTGAGAATTTTACTAATTTTGATCATCCCATTTACCCATATAGTTAAGGTTTCTAGGTTTTCCACTATATTTAAATAGGATACCCTTTTTCAATTTCTAGCCTAATTGGACAACCCCCGTGACTTGATGTTTCTACCAAAAATCTAATTCAACCTTATATAACTAGAATCTATGTAGAAGTTGACATATCTCAATCCCTTCCACCACACATATAGGTTTAAAAGAGTGACATTTTTTTTACAGGAGTTTGTCTTTGAAACATTTCTAGGCCATTACAATAATGATTTAAAATTGGACATGTCACAAAGGAATGTGGAAACAAATCTTATTTTGCATGCCCCTTATATTAAATAACTCTATATAGGTTAAAAAGGAGTGAATAAGGGAATGTTTGATGTCCCCTATGGAAATAATGGGGATAATAACGTTAATCTGAATATGGATGGACCATCTAAAACTCTACCCTCTCATATAGATATTTCTTTTTTTTGTGGATGTTATTTATAATGTTCAAACTACCAATGAGGAAAAATAAAATATTAAAAACGACAAGATTTATGCTTATGAGATCCCTATATTGGATCAACCCTTTCAAAAATAGGACTAGAGAGTCCACATTGATTCTAGTAAATCCTTACATAAGACTTATTATCAATCTTGTTATATTGTGGATATTTACTTAAAATTAGGTGCTTGGAAAGGTAAAAGTCCAATGATATATTTGGATGGATACATTTCCCAAAATCCTAGGAAAAGTCGAAAATGTAGAGATTACTATAAACTTGAGGGAAAAATTATTACCAAATCATTAGAAGCCTCTAGGAATGAAAGAATAAATATTACCCCACACCCAACTTTTTATAAACATATTAATACATCCTATGAAACTAATGAGAGAATAGAGATAAATAATGATGGAGAGGATGAACCTACATTCTGAGATGCTTATTATTTTATAGAGGATTTGGGGGAAGAAACAGATTCTTAGATGGGTGATCAAGATGAAATTGCATTCGAAAAATATAGAGATGGTGAAATTACTACAGAGAATTACCTCAAAACCAAAAAATTGAATTTTCATTAGGATGGTGGAATAATATAAATGAAATCCAGATTTTAACTTCAGGGACATCCCATGGTAATGATCTCTTACTTTTTCTCTTGTCTGATGCTTTCTTTCTTGCTTATTTTATCTCTAGTTGGCAGTAGTTTGGCTTTGTAATAACCAAGGTTAGTTGAAAATAATAATATTTTTTATTTCATTTGCATGTCTCTCCTAATATGTACTGGAATTTTGTATGGATCTCTGTAAGAGGATGCCACTTTGTTTTTATGGATTAAATATCTTCTGATGTTGGTATTTTCTTAAGGGTACTTATTTTGTACATATTTGAGGTTTTCAGTATAATTTTAGGTTTCTCTAGAATCCATCTCTATATGTGTCAGAATATCCTCTATAGGGTGGTTTTGGTTGATTGGATTGTAAGATATTAATGTTGTTAAGGTTGTTTGTTCTCAATGGTATTTATAGTTGAGGCTTCATGATTTTTATGTTTTGTTTATGATTATTTTTTTTACTTTTGGAATCTTGGTCTTTGCTTCCTTAGACCTCTTTTTCACCAATGTTATTTTTTATGTTGACTTCCAAAGAGTGATCCTACCATCCATGGTGAGTTTGGAATTATTTTAATAATTTGATATTTACACCACCTTCAAATAAATTTCTTCTTATTATAATAAAAGAATCATCTTGAGGATGGTTAATTGATGGTACAAGGATTTTGGTTTTCTAAATTTGGAGGTTGATGTTTCCAACCTTAGATTTCCTATGATGGGTTTGTACTTGAAGGATGTATAATTGTTTTGGGGTTGAAGTAATGTTTGATGATCTATTTTTTCATTGATATATTGAGATGTGGTGGATTTTAAATATATGTTTTCATGGTTTGGTAGACAAAATTATAGAAATTTAATAAAATATGGGATTTTTGAAATCCCTGAACCTATTCAAGGGAGGGATCATATGCTTCATGACTTATTGGATAAAATTAAATCTATTTTTTAATCTATCCATAGATGTTGAAGCTGTTCAATATGAATCCAACTTATTTGGATACTTTAATTAGATAAAACTCACTGATATATGAAGTATGTTGGAATTATGATACATATGTTGAAGGATGGGCCAATTTTGAGGTGAAACGGTTCCATTAGATAGATTCAAGGATTTATGATGTTATGGGAGTTGGTGTTATTCTTTCTACATGTTTGAAATTCTTTATATAGTGTGATATGACTTTGCAGAATTTTTGTTGATATTGTTTTTCCAAAAGAGAGGATGTGCTACTGGATTGATGTTCTTTATGGATCCTATGATTTTTGGATACGCCTTTAACTGAAGTTTACTTCTTTAATCAGTATGATAATAGGTAGTTGTTTGTAAAATGTCTTTTGTACTACTAGTTTTGGAAGGGTTGATTGTGTTTTCTTGTAACGCCCCGACCCTAGTTACCCAGAGCTCGTGCATTATTACATAACATTGGCATGATCACAAAGATCAAGTCTCGAAAGGCCAATTAGTTTAGTAGCCTTGAAACACTAGATACATTCATAAAAGTTACATTACATCATAAAGTGAAAAACTAGAATTACATAGTCTCCATAGTCCACACTCATATCCCCTTCTGACTATCCCTGCAGGTCATTCATAAAATAATTCTTGACATCCTGGAAAATATTAAAACATTGAAAGGGGTGAGCTCAAATGCTCAGTAAGGATAACAATATTGCAGAAGCTTTCATAAATAAAAATAAACATTTAAAGCAATGTATAACAAAAAAAAAGTCTTTTAAACATGAACTTCAACGTAATATGGAAAAAGTAAAATGAAATAACTCCATTTACTTATTCACATGGATATTCTACTAGTCGAATAACCACATGCAATATCAATAACCACTTTCATAATGATGGAATGCATAATGCCAAACTATCATAACCACGTAGCCAAGGCCTTGTGCCAGGACTAAAAATAAGATTTTGTCAAGGCCTTATGGCAAGACACTAGTTTGTCTCATGAGACCTGCCGATGCATCGAGGAGCTATAGCGGGCTCCACCTGTCACTTATTAAGTCCAATGCATTCCTCATATGAATAGGTTTAAACATATCATAAACCATAACATAATCGTATCACATAAAACATGCAAAAAGGAAACATAAAATTTCCACATTTCAATCACAATATATCAATACAACACATTGATATAATAAAAATATTATCAAAACCATTTTTAATACCAAAATAAAAGAAAATTAAAACTTGGTATTTATTTTTCATTTAAAAAAAGTTATGGCTTGTAGAGGAAGCCGAAACTCAAATAATGTTCATGACGGAGGAGAAGTCGTTGTCGCCGCATACGTATGAAAAGAAAAACATTCATTTTTGTTGTTTAGTAAAACACATCATATAAAAATATTCCTTTTGAATAAACGTAAAAGTCAAAGGGGTTTATACACCGTTTAGAAGAAATTTGTGTATAAAACAAAATACGCCTCAATGAATGGAGATTGAGACAATGTCCCTTATAAAGAACATTTTTTAAATAAAATAGATCTATTATGTGTATTCACTATAATTACACATAAAAAAAAGTACAAATACAAGATATGACATAATTTGAAAGTAGGAGATTAACCCAAAGAACGAAAATTGGGTTAAGAAGTTCCCTTACCTCGTTTTTCGACTTGACTCGACCATTCTTTAATATCTTGAATAATAAACTAGAGTTAATCTATACTTTCTTAAGAACATTTTTCAAGTTCATTATCCCTTTTACATCACTTATTACAATGTTACGAAAATTATGTAGTCATTTAAGTTAATAACGGTCGTTTTGTCGATCTTTGGTACTTGAGTCAACAATAAACTTCTTATAATTACAAGTTGTTTATTTGGTAGAATATCCATTATCTTCAGAATTATATTCATTATTTAGATATCATATATATCATATATATCTAGTATATACATTCCTTCATAATATTACGTAACATTTAGAGGTGAGAAATGAAATGCACCGTTCATGGAGACGGTAAGCCGTACGTACGCATGAACGCTACTTTCATTTCTATTTCATATTTAATGGAATGAAATCATAATTATATAAAGGTATATTATAATTCCAGTATAATATCATATATAATATCATTTAATCCATCCTTTATACATCCCACATATGGCATTAACGATTCAAATCACTTTGAGGGGGCGGTAGTCCGCACTTCCTAAAATGAAATTATCGTGTTTACCTATAATGGAAATTATAAAGGTATGTCATAAATGAGAAATAAAGAAGAATAAGGAAAACATAAACATAATATATATCATATATAAATATAGTGACATCTTAATGGCCACCATGATAGGTGTTAAAAGAATATTGAACAATCATCGTTTCGTGAGGCAGAAATTCACCAACCACAGAAATAGTATGTTCTTTAACCCTTAGACGAAGGTGTGTGTAAGTGTAAATAAAATAATTCTCATAAAAAAATACTAATATATTGAAGATACTAGTGTTGTTACAAAATAATGGAATAAAAAGAGTTTAAGGGGTTGGAGAAGCAAAATAAAACAAAATAACATAAGAGAAGACATTACCTTAAAATTGGGTAACTCTTTTTGATTTGAGCCAAAGAATTCCTTGGGAAGACTTATGCCCAAATTGAGGCTTCTAGGAGTAATATAGGGAAGTTGAGAGAGTATTTGGACAGAGGTTGGCCGAGCCAAATGGATTTGATGGTGTGAATAAGGTGGTAGAGGTGGGGGCCTTTTATAAGAGGAGAGGAGGGGCACTCTTGGAAAGTAATGAAATGTTACATTATTATGAAGTGATTTTCGGATTTCAAAGGTCCCAAAATTATATATTTCTAGGATAAGGTGATAAGGGATCTAAATCTACCCATCCAATAGGTTTTTGACAAGTTTAAGTCTTAGAGTTTGCATTATCTTTTCATTTTATTTAAAAAGTTCATTAATGAGGTAATCGCTGCATCATCATGGTGTGATAAAAAAATTTATTTATTTATTTCCAAAAAATTATAAAAAAATTAACATGATGTAGTAAATTGTTTTATCTTTCCAATTAATATTTATAGTCGAAAATTTAACTTATATAACCCCATGTAATAATTGTTTTAGTAAAACAACACATGTTTGCGACAATTTTATTTTTTACTTTAAATAAAATGTTATTAATGTCATTTTCTTACCCTAGTGGCTCCATGGGGTCCCCAAGTTGACCCATGGATTGTAAGGGTCGGCCATGAATCATCCAATAAGGGTAGGACAGGTGTCAAGACATTTTCATATTTTTATAATATCATTTTTACGTTAAATTTCACTAATTACCTTTAATCGCGATTAATAAAACTTAAAAGTTACTATTCACCAAAAAATTATTTTTGTCCCATTGAACCACATTTTAATTCTTAATGACAACCATGTATGTCTGATTTTTGAAAATCAAATCACAGAAGTGGTAAAGTTTCATTTAAATGAAAAATCAGTTTTTTAACTACCACTTAGTGGTTTCACTATTCATCAAAAAATTAAAGTTTTTCAGAAAAATACCAAATATTCACTCTAAGATATATTTGATATTCCAAATTCAAAAATTATGTCTATTTTACAAAATTAAAAACATATAATTTGAATTAATTAATTTAATAATTAATTCCCGCTGTCACAACAGATAACGTGTTTTTAAGAAACAATATATATCAAAAGATTGACAATTGTTTATGTCCAATTTCAAAGTGAAATTAATTCTAATGACCACCATTGGATTAAATGGTAAAAATATATTCTAATTATACCATAAAACCACTCAATATAATAATTTATCACTATTAATTATTTTGATTAAAAAATGTGTTTTTAATTAAAATTTAGTAATTTTCACTATTCATCAAAATATAAATGTTATCCAAAAAGTTCCAAAATTTCACCCTAGGCTAAATTCGATATTACGAATCCAAAAATGAAGTCCATTTTGAAAGATAAAATTTATAAAATTTTAAAAAGTAGGTATTACTATTCATAACGGCTACTTTGAATGGTTGTGGTGTGTGTTAGAACTCGAGGTTGCGTACAACACACGCTACTGTATTATTCAAAGAGAAGCGTACCATGGACGCTTGGGGTGTTACATTTCTTCTGAAGAATTATGGATTAATGACACAACTTAATCATATTTGGTATCCTTAGTTCATCTCAAGTGAGGCAGAAAAAACTTTCAGATTTCAAATTGAATCAGGCCTACTAACACATGAATCTCTAAATGTTGAACGATGAATTTCTTAGAGTTTAAATAATCCTATTCATTATCATTATTTTATTCTTGATTTTAAGTATGTGTATTTACACTTTCAATTTCTTGATGGTGTATGTTCATTACATCTCATGTATGCCTTGTAACTCTTTGTTTCTCTAATAAATTATGTATAGGTATGGGTTGGGTGACCAACTCATGTCTCACTTAATGTTAAAAAAGATAAGGTTAGTAAGTGAACCTATGTTTACATTACCCTACAGTGGAGAAGGTTTTATAATATATAGTTATGTATTGAAGAAGGGATTGGGATGCATGCTAATGCAACATGATATGGTCATAGTTTATGACTCATGAAAATTGAAGGTTCATGAGTAAAATTACATAACTCATGATTTTGAGTTAGTTGTAGTAATTTTTGCATTAAATATATAGAGGAATTATATTTATATTTAAATGTGTGATATATATACTGATAATAAAATTTTAAAGTATATATTCCCATAGAAGGAGTTTAATATTCACTAGAGAAGATGGTTGGAGCTGATTAAAGATTATGACTGCTCAATACATTACCCCCATGGGAAGGCAAACAAGGTGACCAATTCTTTATGTTGAAAGGATATTTCTAGATTATCGATGATGAGGATAAAATTAGATCCAATATTTCTAGATTTTCAAATGAAGGATATGGAGATATTGAAGTAAGAGGACCAATCTTATCTTTCTCAAATGAGTGTTCAACCATCTATCTAAGTGAATATTAAAGAGGAAAAAAAGGAAGATGTAGAGATTCAAAATAATGTGTGAAATGTTCCTAAGTTTAACCTTGATTACGATGGAATTATAAGGTTCAAGAACTGTATATTGTTTCCATATATACCAGATTTTAATGAGTTTTTTGAGGAGGCTCATAGTTTACTATTCTTTATTGTTGGAACCTCCTTATTTTAATGCTCACAAATCATGATTATTTTGTTTCTAATGAATTCTATGTTTTAGGATAACATATTATTTTATAAATCATACTTTTAAAGAAAATTGTATTTGTGTTGAAAAGTTACACCATTAGTTCAATATAAATGACCCCTCAGATATGCCACCACTAGGAATATTCTATCGCAAGCCATGATCCACCACCAGGATTAGCTACTTCCTGGATGTTCTACCACTTGAATTTTCTAATAAAAGAGTCTTTCCACCACCAGAGACTTGGAACCTCTATATTCCTACTACCATTAGTCATGACACCACCAGACTTATTCCACCATCAGGCGTGCCCCCACCAGACCCATTCCACTTCCATAATCGTGGCACCGCCAGCCGCGTTCTACCACCAAATTACCTACCACAATAATGGTGCTACCACTAGTTCAACTATACTACCTTTAAGAACATTCTACTTCTAGGTGTTCTACTTTCAATTGTGCTATCGCTAGACTGTGCCACCGTCATCTTGCTACAATTGATCTTTTCTTCTATTAGAGTTGATCCAAAGTCAAACCTTTCTTCCCTAAACAATTTTAATTAATTACTTCTAATAACTATTTTATTAAATTTATTATATAGGTATTATTTAATTAATATTACTAACCCTTTTCACAAATGAATTGAATCAAATCCAGAGGTTCAGTATGAGGATCTAATAAATCTTAATGATTATTATTCAATGGGTATTCAAACCTGCAGTGCTATATATTTCAGAGGATCTCCCTCATGCATGGGTGATCATCAAGAGAGAACTTAAATGATAATTACCTACTAACATTTGAGTGTGAAAGTATGGAAAATATTGAATATCAAGAAACTTTATGTGTATAATATTTTTAGAGTATCTTTATATAGAAAAGAGATCTTCAAAACACTCTTTTTTTCTTGCAACTTCCAGATAAACTGTTCAATCTCCTCACCAAGCCAAATATAAGGACTCTTAAGCATCTATAAAACTACATAACTGTTGGATCCGGGCGTGCAGCGGAAGCTCCAAATAGGTGGGTTTTTAAATTTTTTCCACCGCCGTTCGCTGTACACTTGACGACGTCGGTGAAGGGCAGCCCGGTCAAAGCCGAGGACCACGCGTGGAGGATTTTAAGCACAATATTAAACCGTAAAATACCTGGTTTGAATCCAAAGCCGCGCACGACGTCTGCTCGTCGTTGGCGATCGCTGCTCGAAGAATCCGAAGCCGAATTCCTCTAGATCGTCCACACGCGCTTCAAGGAATCTGCGGGAGCGCCGTTCGTCGTAATCCGGGTGCTAGCGCGGATCTGCGACGATGCCTTCGATGCTCCAACGACCACCGCATCGCTTCGCTAGCGATGCCCGAGAGAGAGCTCCATCCGAGCTCCTTGGATCCAGAGCATCTCTCTCTAGAATGTGGGAGAGAGGAGAGGAGAGATAAACTCCATGAATAGTATTTGGCAAATGCCCCTCCTCTTCTATTTATAGCGCATAATTAAAATACCCGGTATCGCCTCGCCAGCCCCGAATACTTAACGCACTATTAACGACGTTTTTATGACTTCTAAACTGAGCCATAAATATTATTATCATTTACTTGTAATATATTAAAATATATTACATGATAATAATTAAGTCATTAACCCGACTCGTCGCTCCCATAAATATTAATTGAACCTTGAATAATTTAATATTCGTCAATTAATATTTTTCATGTATTTACTTAAGACTCGTAAATACATTTAATAAATAAATTCAATACTCATTATTCAAAACTCGAATAATATGAATTTATTTATCGCATTGGTGATCGTTTAACTTTGGACAATTCCCGGACCCCTGAGGCGGGGCCCACTATGTCCAATACTCCTATTCAACTGAATAGGGCAGATTCTTGAATACGCTATTGTGTGTGACCCTCTAGGCCCTTATTTCGACAGCCATGAATAATATTCACAGACCAAGAGCGGGATCTAGCAACCCATCATGGCCCCTAAAGAAATAAGGATTGTCACAGCAGCGACAACCAACCTACGAACACGCACTGTGTAATATAATCTCTTTGTCTATAATATCTCATAAAGCAGGACGCACTCTCGTGTCATCGCCCTTTTCTTGCTTTATTGTTTGTTGATGTAACTGGATGGATTTACCCTCGACTGCCATGGCCATGGTCTTATTAAGGTACTGCCATCCATATCAACATGGCCAGAGATATATTACTTCCATAACCCAGAAGCGACAAATCCTTTCTTGACCATTCAACCAATGACATGCCACTAATGACGCACCCGACACAAACTACCTCGCCACGACTTTATTGCCATGGTTTTCGTATTGCATCAAAGTACGCGATCAAATGACATACATTGGTAATGATCTCAAGTCAGGAGACCATTACACATGATCGTAGATAGGAACATCCAATGACACCTGAAACATGTGGTGTTCCTATTGGTGGGTCAGTCCTCATGATCTCACTACTAGAGATCACCAAGTGCGAACTTCATGAGAAGAAGTCTCAATGCTTATGAGCCCCCAGCACCTGATGGTCAGACATCTACTATGTCCAATTAGTAAGATGTATCTAGACCATAGAACATATATTTAAGATTAATGTCATAGTATCTAGAGGTTCTCATTATAGCCTGGGAACTGCTATAACCTTTCGATACGACAATTAATCTTTGGACATTACCATTTCAATAGTGGACGCAGAAAAGTCTACACTATAATGGTAAGATGAGATCATGCATAGTTAACTCTATACACGATATGGTAATCAAAAGCACATAATAGTTGGGTCTAGGGCACCCACTATTTCAACAATAACAAGAGACACAAATTTTTCAAAATTTTCTTACTTTATATCTCTGTTGTTTTCTTTTAATTTCGATCAATATGTTGTTTTATCTGTTTATTAACAAAACTTGACTCTTGCACTTGAACCAGAGAATAATCAATATTATCTTTTATCTCTTTTTATATGTATACCCACAAAAACTATGTAAGAGGTACCTATGTGGCCTATTTTTTTCTTTCCATGTTTAACTATAGAAGTGGTTTTGATCTTAGATAGATGGTGATGTTGTTTGTATACCCAATCTAGGTTTTGGATCCTATTATTGTTATATAATCTTCTTGGAAGTGGGTGATTTACAAGTGTATGAGATTAAGACTCAACTTGAGACTAAAACCCATTTTTATTCCATTGCGTATTTTAGTTTTATTTTATTCATTTCAATACTTTAACTATATTTTTTTAATATATAAAAAAACATTTAATTTGATAGTTAGTCTCAATAATTGTTTATATAAGAATTTTTTGAGTAAATTCACATCAAAAGTTAAATTAATTTCCAATATTGTTTTAACTAATCCCGAATAATGATTTTAGAAATATTTTAAAAGATAAAACTTATATCAAACTATTTTTTTTGATTAAATGGCCACTTTTTATTAAATTGGGAGATTTTATTTGAACTTTTTTTCAACATAATGTTTTATTAGGAACTCACTTTTCACCCCTATTGAGTTAATCACTCTGACCAACCTTTGGTATCAAAAGTTTTTCAAAATATCTTTCAATTGTAATTTTAATTGTCTTTTAAAGATCATAAATTTATATAATTTCAAATTTTAGTTCTTTATAGATAATATACAAGAGGGATTTTCTACCAACATACCTTCTTATTTTAATGGAACTAATTATTCTCAATCAAAAATTAAAGTGAAAATTAATCTTTAGAGAATGGTATTTGATATTTGGAAAGTAATTAAAGATCAATATGAATTACCTCAAACTTATAGGGTCACTTGGAGTGATGATACTAAATATACTTATAATAATAACTATAAATCTATGAATTCTTTGTATCATGATTTGGGTGATGAATAATTTAATAGATTATCTGTATGTAAAACTGCTTCAGAAATTTTGGACACTTTAGCTGTTTCTCATGAGGCAACATGTAATGTTAAAGAATTTAACTTAAATAACTATAATATTAAATATGATACTTTTAAAATGAAAATTTATGAGAATATTTATGACATGTATCTCATTTTCAATAAGATCATGAATACAATTCCCTCATTGGGGAAACCTGTTTCTCATAAAGACTGAGTGATGCGACTGTTGAGGTTTCTACTCGATAGATACAGAGGAACCCCAATTTTAATTAGAGAATCATGTGATGTAAGTAAGTTACCTATTAATGAGTTGATTATAAAGATGATGATGTATGTGGAAGAACTCAAAGTCAAAATAGAATATTAGGATAAACTTAAAATAAAATTAGTAGCCTTCGAGTATACTAATTCAATACAAAAAGATAAAATCCAAGCTGACAGTTCATGTGATGAAGAATCACTTGATGATAGTGATGAAGAGATGGACCATCTAGCTAGAATATTTAAAATGTTTTAAAAAAGAATCATTTCTTTAAGAAACCCAACTTCAAAGGTAAACATGACAATAGAGAAAATTGGAGAAATAATTGGAAGAGATATGATGCTTCAAATAAAATCATTTTCTATGAATATAAAAGTAAAAGGCATGTCAAAGTTGAATTTACTAATATCAAATATAAAAATAAATATGATTATAAGGACAATAGATACATTAAATAAATGAAATAAACTTGAAGTGCTTATTAAGATAGCTTGAGTGATTCAGAAACAAACTAAAGGGATAAGCATGACAGAACTAACACGTGTTTCATGAAAAACACATCTGATGTATCCAATTCATTTAATGCTTCTATTGAGAAATTTTTTAATCATTATGGAGATAAAAACAATTATGATAACATTTAAAATGAATATATTTTCAAATAATTTAACATTATGAAAGATAAATTTAATGATCTTAAGGATAAATATAATACTTTAAAGGAACATCATGCTCTAACTGCTAGTTTTAAGTCCGACCTTACTGTTGAAAAGGATAAAAATGATCAAAAATTAAAAGAAAAAAAATGAATTGAGACTATAAAATGAGAAAATATATAAATATAGAGAAAGATTTACTAATGTAATAAATTATATCACCCAAATTCTTGGAAAATAGACAACACCTAAATACATTACAGGTATAGGATATCAACCTGGACAGAGGAGGATTGTTAAAAATAAATTCCTTCTGGGTTCTAGTTATGCTACTAGTTTTTAATCTTCTGGACCCAAAAAAGTATTTATTTATAAAATCCTAAATTCTACTTATAGGATACTTATTAGGAAATTATGTGTTTCTAAATCTTCGATAAATAACATTACTGGACCCAAGAACAGGTGGGTACCAAAATATTTTTTGGTATAAATTTTTTTTTATATAGGATTTACTTAAAAATATCCAATAAGAACATATGGTACCTAGACAATGGGTGTTCCAGAAATATGACTGGATATTATTCATGTTTAAAGAATCAGATCAAAGTGGATGGTGATCATGTCACTTTTGCTGACAATGCCAAAGGGAAAATTATCACCCTTGGTCAAATCATTAATTCAAATAATATTCTAATTTATAAATTATTATATATATATGGTTTAAATTACAATATTCATAATATCTGGAAACTATGTGATGATTTTTTTCATATGAAATTTGATAATAATGCTTGAAATGTTTTTTATTCAAACAATTCCTTAGTTTTTACTGCCTTGATAAATGAAAATGTTTATGCTATTAATTTAGATTCATAATTTTCTCAAAATATTTCTTATCTAATTTCCTTTAATAAAGAATATTGGATTTGGAATAGGAGACCAGGCCATTGAAATATTCAATCACTTATAAATCTCACTAGGAAAAGTTTAATCAAATATCTACCTAAATTAGAATTCCTAAATGACAGTTAGTAACCATGTCAAAAAGGGAAACTGAACAAGATATATTTCAAATTAGATAAAGAGGTTTCAAATTCTCAACCCCTATAAATTGTTCACATAGACTCATTTGTACCTTCTAGAGATTTTATTATGAATGATAAACACTATATTTATGTATTTGTAGTAGAATTTTCTAGGTATACTTGTGTATTATTATTAGATCACAAAAAGTGAATCCTACTTATATTTTACCATGTATTCTAAATCTATAGAAAATATTAGAAGACTCAGGATTAATACCTTAATAAGTTATCATGTCCATGATTTTGAAAATCAAGACTTTGAATCTTTTTTCTCACAAAATGTCTATGATCATAACTTTTCAGATCCTTGGACTTTATACAAAAATGGTGTTGAAGGAAAGATAAATATAACCCTTCAATAAATTTTCAAAAAAATAATTTATGAGTATGACATTCTTGTTTATTTTTGGGAGAAGGCTGTGAATACAATCTATTATATAATAAATAGAGTTTTAATTAAACCTATCTTAAATAAAACCACTAATTAATTATAGAAAATTAATAATCTAAAGGTTAATTAATTTAGAGTTTTTGGTTTCAAAGTATTTATTCTTAACATTAAGTATAATCTTGAAAAATTTGCTTCCAAGAATGATAAAGGAATTTTCCTTGGTTATTCAACTTCTAGTAAATCATATAGGGAGTTTAATAAAATAAGTAAGATTATGGAAGATTCGATCATGTAAAATTTGATGAAATATATACATTTGAGACTAATATCACTTTAGAAAACCTTAAGTATGATTTTTCAATTCTAAAAATCAATACCAAACCTTATGAAAATTCTATAAAACCAGTATAAAAATAATCCAGTTCTGAGGAACATTATGAACTTGATCCTAAACCTGTAGATGATCCTAATATTTATATTCCTTCTTTTTTAATAATTTTTAGGTCTCATAGATACCATCCCCTAGATTCTGTAGTTGGAGACCTAGATCAAGGTATACAAACTAGAGATTCTCTTAGGAATTAGGTTGAACATCAAGCATTTTTGTCACATATTAAACCTAAGAACATAAATGATGTAATTAATAATGAATTATGGGTGATGGAAATTCAATATAAACTTAATCAATTTTAAAGGAATAGAGTTTAAAAATTTGTTGTTAGACCTAAAGACACTTTGATTATTGGAAGTAAGTGGGTGTTTAAAAACAAAGTTGATGGGTCAGACACTATAGTAAGAAATAAATATAGGTTGATTGGATAAGGATATAGTCAAGAAGAAGGTATTTACTATGGGGAAACCTTTTAAATAGTGTCTAGACTTGAATCCATTAGAATACTCTTAGCCTATTCAGAACATTTAGATTTAAAAATATGTAAAATGAATGTTAAAAGTAGATTCTTAAATGGTTCTATAGTTAAGGATGTTTTTGTTAAACAACCCCATAAATTTCAAAATATTCATTTTTTAAATCATGTTTTTAAGTTTGAAAAATATTGTATGGTTTAAAAAATGTTCCTATAGCTTGGTATGGTAGACTGATCTATTTTCTGATTTCTAAAGGTTTTTCAAAATTCTAATCTAATCTTGCTATTTTTATTAAAATAATTTCAGAAGATGTTTTAGTAATTGAAATTTATGTTGATTATATTATTTTTGGATCTTCTAAAAATTATTTGTCTACTTATTTTTCAAGGATAATGAAAAATTATTTTGAAATAAGTTTAATGGCTGAACTTAAATCCTTTCTTGGTTTTCAAATTTTTTAAAATAAAGATGGAATTATTTTAAATCAAAGTAAGTATACAAAATAACTTCTAATTTTTTGTTTGGATGACAAAAAAAGTAGCGATACTCCCATGAGTACTAATTGCAAGCTATATCTGAATGAAGATAGAAAACGAGTGGGTCAAACAAGTTATATAGGTATGATTGGAAGTTTACTATAATTAACTACTATCTGATTTGACATTATGTTTAGTGTGTATATGTGTGCCTATTTTCAATAAAACCATAAAGAGTCTCATTTAATTTCTATTAAAAGGATTTTTAAATACCTAAAATATAAAACCAATTTAGGATTGTTTTACCCTAGATGAATAACATTTTACTTAGTAAGTTATTCAAA
The DNA here is from genome assembly GCA_963277665.1 of Viscum album. Taxonomy (NCBI): domain Eukaryota; kingdom Viridiplantae; phylum Streptophyta; class Magnoliopsida; order Santalales; family Viscaceae; genus Viscum; species Viscum album. The sequence goes on from OY728125.1 coordinate 2,341,860, forward strand.
TGATGATTTTTATGGTTATAAGTTTCATAGAAAAAGAACCTCTGGAACATGTCATCTTTTAGGGAGATCTCTAGTATCTTGGTATAGCTAGAAGAAACATTATATTGAAATGTCTACTACTGAAGCTGATTACATAGCTATAAGGAGTTGTCATACATAAATTTTGTGGATGAAACATACATTACTAGCTATTAATATCAATTCAGACATGTCCATATAAATTGTGACAAGACAAGTGTGATAAATATTTCTAATAATCATGTGTCTCATTCTAGGATAAATAATATTGATGTAAGAAATCACCTTTTGAGATATAATTTTCAGAAGGGTGATATAACTCTTGAATTCATAGGAACTAAACATCATCTTACTAATATTTTTAGAAATCCCTTGAATTATAAGAGATTAAACTAAATCAAACATGAATTAGAAATGAAAAATTTTAGTTAGTTTTCAGTCTTAGACAAGCCACCATTGAAAATTCCACCATTGGACATGCCACTGTTTGAAAAGGCACTTTTGGAAAGCCACTATTGGATAAGCCACCATTGGACAAACCACCGCTTGAAAGATCCACTGTTGGAGTGATCCACCATTGAATGATCCACCATTATAATTATCCACCATTGGAGTGATCCGGCATTGGCATGATACACCATTATAATGATCCACCATTGGAATGATCCAACATAGGAATGATCCACCATTGGAATGATCCACTGTTGGGATGCTACCAGTCTCTATTTTTTCTACTCATCTCTATTTCAAGTTTTATTACAGTTAATAATGTTCCCTGTTAAGAATTTTATTATATTTAATATTAATATTTTATTATATTTTTTAAATTTGAATCCCTAAATAATAAATTAGGATTAAAATCCAAATTCGAGTCTCTATTGCTTGTGCATGCTCCCTTTGAACCGTTTCACATTCCATTTCTCTCCCAAACATAAAATTTCTCATGACCTTTCTTGAACCTTTGTTTCACTGAAATGGTGAGAGTTAATCATTATAAAATGTCATATCTTGAATAATCAAGGCCTATGAAGAAGTCTTGGGAGAATCAAGTTAAGAAATGTTTGAGTTGAGGAACCCACAACTTGTGAATCACATGCTTTTTTCCAAAAAAGAAGTGGATGGTGAATGGTTGTTATCGAGAAATTCGTTAGTGATCAGGGTGATCTATGAACATGGATGGATAGATTGTTTCTCTGAAAATAACAAACATTTCTATCCTAGTTTGGTTCAGTAATTTTATCAATATATAGAGTTTAGTTTTAGTGAAAAGAAAGATTTGGCTTGGAGCATGATAGATGGTAAAGATATTACTTTTTCTTAAAAAGAATAGGCATGATGGTAAAGATATTTCCATGAATTTTTTTAAGACTATCAAAAATATATTCCTAGTGATAGTGAGTAGTTTGTTTATTACAATTCTATACTATTATTGACTAGTTATTGTGCTTTGAGAAGTCCCACTTCTACCGAGTTGGATGGTGAATGCAGACTTCTTTTCAAGTACATTCAACATATGTTATGTACCATGAAAGGTGACTTTAGAAAAATGAAATATCAGAATGGGTATCTTATATTCCTTATGAAATTAGGGGATATGATTAATCTCTAGAGATACATCATGGTGCACATGATGTAGATGTGAAATACATATTCCAGGTCAAATTCTCCCATTTACCCTAAGTTGATTCTAGCTATTCTAGAAGCCAAAGGCTTGGTTGATGATAGAGATGTGGCAGAATTCAACTGTGGCACTTTATCCTCGATTAAATTTATCTATAAAATGATGAAAGTGAATTGGAATCCATGGATGAAAAAGTGGGTTGAAGATAATGATAAGCTATATGAGAATTTTAATCCTATAGAAAACATTACTGGACCCAAGAACCATATTGATCCTGGATTGGAGCCAGGTGAGACAATGGATTATGATGATGATAAATAAGAAGTTAATGTGGTTGTTGATGAAAAGTACGTGGATACATATATTGAATAGGATAATGATATAGATATTACAAAGAGTCCTATTATATCTTTTGGACCAGCTAGTCCACTTATCGCTCTTCCTGATAGATAGAGTCTCTTGAGTGAAGGAGTTGAATATGAGGAGACTAAAATTTAAGGAGATGAATAGATTAAGAGTTCTTCTAAGTCTTCTAAGGAATTTTTGGAGGTTTTAGATTATGAAAATGGTAATGCAAATAACGGTGATATTAGAGAGGATGATGAGGATGGTAGTAGTGATGGACCTGGTCAAGATGATGATGATGTTGTTGAGGAATACCAATTACATCATCCTTATCCTATTACTTCAATTAGGTTTGCAGAGAGGCCTGGTTCATCTAGATCTATGTATTTGCAGAGATAAATTTCTGATCATCCAGTTGTTGATACTCCCTCTGTTAGAGGTGAGACCAGAGTATTTGTTGGTGGAGGGGGTCCCCAGGTTATTTTAGAGTAGATCCTACTGAATTAACTTCTGATAGAATGAAATTGGTGGCTCAGGATGAGTGGAAAAATTTCATAGGGTGTTTTGAAATTGGTTTAGATTATTCATTGTCCAAGGATTTTGAAGAAGATGTTGGAGATCATAGAGATGCTTAGGGAGGTTTTGCCTTAGCAGAGGATGAGATGTCATCTAAGGGAGAACCTTCACTATCCAGATTCAAATAATGATGGGAGTGTTGATAACCAAAATAATCCACTAGAGCATGGTTTCCCTAATATCTAAGTTGGATTTGGAACAAATCCCAAAGGATATTTAATAGAGAAGATTGATGATGCAGGTGAACTTCGTGCTTTTCCTTCAGATATACCTACTAGATCAGAGCCTCTAGAGGATTATATGCCCAATATTAAGGGATCTAATACCCCCAATGAATTTAGATTTTGTTTCCAAATCTGATTTAGAGTTTTTTAGTGAGAAGGTTCTTTCAAACTTTAGTAGCCTTTTGAGGTCTCATTCTCCTCTTATTACAAAATTTAGTGATGCTGATTCTTGACACATTTTTGAGTTAGTTGTGTGTCATATTCAACCTATGATGATTTTTCATATTCAGGAAGTTGGAATTGAAAATAGGAGATTGGAAAGTGAGATAGAATCCATGTGATCTGTTATAGAGGAGATGATGACCTCCTTTACTGCAAGTCAAACTACTTTATCAGAGAGGATATAGAGCTTACCTGATGTTTCATCTACATTATAAGCACATATATAAACTGGTAAGATATTGTTTAAATGATACCTCAAGTGATAGGGAAACCATCAGCAATTCCATTAAATACTATCTTTATAGGGTATATACGAAACAAGAGTTGAATTATCATTTCAAGTTTTTGGATGAAAACTTCAGGATACCACTTGTTATTAGGGATTTCAAGGAATAGGTCAACCATTTAAAGGTTATGAATCCTCTTCTCAAGTTATTCATGTAGGAGAAGAAATTTTTATTTAGTGCTATGGAGGGAGGAGAAAACATTATCATTGACTTTCTAAATCTCATGAATCCTTTTATGTATGTGTCTAATACTATAGTGGTTTAACCAGAGGAGATTCCCTTGACAACCTTCACTTCGGCACCTTCTTCTGGTCCACTACCTCCTCATTTCCAACCATTTTCTATTCTCCAATTGAATTCTTTAGATATATTAGACCATTTGTGACTAAAGAGCTACCTCAGACTACCTCATACCCATTAAACTCTACCTTAGTGCCTCCTGACTCTAGTAAGGGAAAGTGACATGTTGATCATGCCTCCTGAGCTGAGAGTGGTTCAGATTAGACATAGTCTTTGATAGGGAATCTGTTGTATTTTCCTTTATATTTCATTATTGAAGTAATCCAATGAATTTTTTTCTTAATGGAATTTCTCTATTATTATTCATATCTTTTTTGTATTTATTATTTATTCTATTCTCTTTTTGATAATCCCAAAAAGGGAAAAATAGTTATGGAATTTATCTTTGATACCACACTTAATCTTTGATAACATAATTATTTGGATGTACCTATACCATCCTTTAATACCAATATGTTTTTATTTATATTATTTAAGATTTCACTTCTGTTCAAATTTTAAATCTTTTTTTATCACATTTGTATTTAGAAATGTTAAGTAGACTGTTACTTCAAATTCATCTATTTATATCTAAGTTAATGTTATACGTGGTTTATAAAATTCCATGATTTGTGATCATAAAAAAGGGGGGACATTGTTAGAACCTCCTTATTTTAATTCTAAAAAATCATGATTATTATGATTCTACTGAATTTGATGTTTTATGATAGTATATTATTTTATAAATTAAACTTTTGAATAAAATTAGCCAAGTGTGGAAAAGTTTCACCATTAGTTCGAAATATGTTACTGCTAGGATATTCCACCTCCAGGCATATCATACCATCAGCCATGATTTTCCACAAGAAGTATCTATCTCCAGAATGTGATATCTCTAGAATATACTACCACCAGAGTCTTGACACTTCCATAGTCTTGGCACCACTATAGTCCTTCTACCACATGCATACCACCACTAGACTCGTTCCACTGTCATGTGTGCAACTGTCAGACTCATGCCATCACTAGAATTGTGCCACTGCTAGCCATGTGCTACCACCAGACAAGCTACAACCAGATTAGCTAATTCTAGAATGGTGCCACCGTTAGTTCAACTATGATACCTCTAGCTACGTACTACAACCGGGTGTTCTACCTTCAGTTGTTCGACCACTGGACCATTCCACTGTTAGCTTTCTACCATTGATCTTTTCGGCGGTTAGAGTTGATCCACCATCAAACCTTGCTTCCATTCGTGATTTGAATTAAAATATTCCAACGATTATTTTATGGGATTTAATAAAAATGGATTATTTAATGATTATTCCTAATCCTTTTTAACAGATGTATTGAAGCCAAGTCGGAGGTTCAGTATGTGAATCTAAAAAATATTTATGATTATTCTTGAATGGGTATTCAAACCTGTAGTGCTATATATTTTAGAGGATATCCCTCATGCATGGGTGATCATAAAATAAGAACTTACATGTTACTTACTTCAATATAAAAAACACCAATTAGCGAAGTTTATAAACATCACAAATTCATTTACCGATGTTTCTGAAAAACATCAATAAATGAGGCGTCACTAAAATAGTGATGCATATAAACATCGCTAATTAGCGAAATTTATAAAAATAACTAAATTACTAACATTTATAAATGTCTCTATTTAGCGACATCTCATTTACATACATTTTATAGAAACATCGATAAATAAATGTTTCTATTTAGCGACACCTCATTTAACGATGCTTTTTAATAAATGTCAGTAAATAAATGTCACTAAATTAGTGACATTTGTAAATGTCTCTATTTAGAGACACCTCATTTAATGATATTTTTTAGAAACGTAAGGCCTAATAACCCTTTCATAACACTCCCTACCTAACATCCATACCCTTTTAACCCATCTAATCTAGTGTGCTTGACCGACCCCCCGTACCCCACCTCCACGTTCTGAAGGTCCGACGCCTGTACCCTCTGGTATGCTAGGTTGACCCCTTGTACCCACACCTCTACGTTCTGAAGGCCTGACGCCTATTCCCTTTAGTATGCTCACCCAATACCCATAATCGTCACACCCTTCCTCCACTTTGAGAAGAAAAATGTTGCATTACAAATTTGATCTCTGAACCTCCAACATCACAACAAAGAAGTAGACCAACTCACATATTAGAATTTTTTATATAAACATATTATGTTATATATATATATATAAATAGATTTCAAAATATTAAAAATTAATATTATATATATATATGTTTATATTTTACATATATGTCCATATTTTATATTATATATTTATGTTTATATATATGTTTATATTTTATGTTTATTTATATGTTTATATATATGTATATAATATATATATAATATCTTTATATATATATTTTTATATATGTGCATGTGTATAAGTTTGTGTGTGTGTGTATATATAATTAGCCACGTTTTAAAATGCTTGTAAAAATGTCACTAAAATAGTCACATTTTCTAAAAAACCTGACTAAATTTAAAATATTTAAATAAATAAATATATATATATATATAAATACATTTTAGTATTTAAAAATTAATATTATATATAAAAATATATATTATGTATTAATATATATATATATATATTAATATTTATATATGTTTATATGTTTATATTTTATGTTTATATATATTTATATATGTTTATATTATATTATATATATATTATTATGAAACAATATTAATGGATGTCCTAATTATGACAATTATGATGACTCATGAATTCCCAATTAATTCTCTTCTTAATGGCCAACCTTTCATATTCTCACTGTTGGATCAGATCTCATGTACTCTATGAATATGGTGATATGTTAATGAAATAAGATGGACTTTTGGCTCTACATTGTGTTCTATACTTATTGTATTTCTTTTTTATTTTTATTTCCATTCGTTATTGTCACCGTCATATGCAAATTCGACATTCGCTTTCTCAACGACGCGCTTCGCCTACAATCGATCTTACATTTCCGGTTTCGAAATGCTTCGTGGTTTCAATCAGCGTTCGATCAATTTCATAACACGTTATCAGCACTATGGTCCTCTCCGCATTGCGCATCATGATGACGCTGCCTTCATTCCCATCATCGGCATAAGAAATTTTTTGTGGGAAAAAAGTATGTCACGTATTTTTATAAACATTATTTTTTTGACAAACTCTTTCACATGTGCATATACTCCACTCATTTGAAGTGGTGCATCAAAAAGGTGAGTCTTATTTTACATGTAAGATATTGTTACATTTATTTTTCTCCTCTTGATAAATCTGAAAATAATATATTATTTTCTTAATCTTTTGTTGCAAGAAAAATAATGAGCTCCTGAAGAGATTTAATGACTCACAGTTGACAAATTTTACTTCATTCCCTAGAGAGAATGTGTTTGATTAATAATTGATGTGGTCGATGCCGAGAAAAACATCATTCATCAAATGAATAAAAAACTACACCACCAGAAGTGGTTGAATGATGAGCATTGTGTACCCTTCATACGTCAAGCCGTTGAATGATGGACATCGCGTACCTGTCATACGTCGAGCCATTGAATGATGAATATCGCGTACCTATCGTACGTCGAGCTGTTGAATGATGAACATCGTGTACCTGTCATACGTCGAGCAGTTTAATAATGAACATCGTGTACCCATTGTACGTCGAGACGAAGTTTGATGAACATCACGTACCCATCGTATGTTGATCCGAAATTTGATGAATATTGTGTACTCGTCGTATGTCGAGACGAAGTTTGATGAACATCGCGTACCCGTCGTACGTCGAGCCGAAGTTTAATGATCATCGTGTACCTGTTGTACGTCAATCCGAAGTTCGCTAATCATTTCATGAACCATGAAATTTCATACCTCTTATTTCTTGTTCACCCTAAAGGTGTCAAGTTTGATTATGCTATATAAAGGTTATGATGAAGATGATGTTTATATTAAATATTTGTATCTATTTGTTTAATTTCTTTCCTCTTTCTTTCATTTCTTATAAAATGTTTTAGAGAAATTAAATATTCTTTATGAACAAGTGTAATTATATTTTATATATATTAATCCCCAGAAGTGGATGAAATTTACGAAATTGTTGAATTGAATATTCATGAAATTGTCTTGAAGACACTATAAAACTCGAATAAATAATTTTATTCTGTTCCCTCAAGTGAATGTGAATATTTATTGAAAATGATTTATTTCATTCCCCAAAGTGAATGCAAATATACCTGCTTCGAGGTGAATATAATATTTTGTGAATGATCATTGTGTTGTATTTGTTTAAACCAAATAATAAAAATACAACCACCAGAAGTGGTTTGATGACAATAAATATTTACAGAGAATAATAAATTTTATGAATATTTATAAAATAATACATCCCTAAAGGATGATATGAAAATAATGTCCTTTGACATCATATTGAAGAATATATTTATTTACCATTTATTGTTCATGCAACAACAATATAAAGGGAAAAATTATTATTTATCATATTCTTATGGATTATCGATATCATCTCATGTAATTAATCTATCCCCTGAAGTGGATGTTGTTGTTCATATAATTCATAAATGAAATGATTGAATTGTATATTTTTGATAATCCGATATATATTATGAAAATGATTTTACCACCTGAAGTGGTTTAGGCAATGATCATCATAATCAATAAAATTTATATTTTATAGAGGATGATCATTATTGATAAATAATAAATTATCATTCATGGATCGTGAAATCTGATGAATGAATTAATTCCCTGATGTCAATGTAGTATTAATTACTCTATCTCATTCCTTGAAGCGAATGAAATTATTCATGATTTTTTTATGATTTATGATATCATGAATATTTGAGGGTTGATGAGGTTTGATCAAATGATTTATCTTTCATTTAATAAAGTGAATGTTGTTTATGAATTATAATTTTTGATGGTGATAAGGTGTGTTGTGAATCCAGAAGATTCTTACACATTGACTCTCGCTACCACATTCACCAGCTTTAAAAGAAGCAAGGGATCCTATCCCAGGTAGATGTATTGTAAAATAATATTTGGACCTGAAGTTCCAAAATATTTTGGCCAAAAGTTCTAAATTATGCAATAATCCGCTTGGTGATGGGCCTAATCCGTTATGATTATATTATGAATTCATCAACCACCATAAGTGGAAATTATAATGACAAATATGAGTTTTCACAATGAAAGATCCTGGAGATCTTATATGAGTCAATCTTGAAGAAAAATATTTTCAGATATTATTTTGATTAAATGCTTCAAAAGAACCCATACATGTGTTAGTATATGCTCATATAAGTACATCTACCGGCAGTGAAAATTAATAAATGACTCCAGAAGAGAGAATATATTCCTACCTAGTAGTACAAATTCTCAATGCTTTGTTATATCTAAAGTCTCAATGAGATTTATGAATGGTATTCTTGAAAATGAATATCATATGGTGACAAAAGAGGTACCTCGATATGTAACAAGCATTCATAAAAGTGATTATAAATAATTTATTGTGTACAATCAAACCAATAATGGTAAACTAGAAGTTTACTAATCCTAGAACTTCAAATATATGACATGATGATTTAGGTCATCCAGGATCAATTATAATGAAAGATATTGATTTATTTATACATGAGCATCAATTTATTGATAACATAGTAGACATCCATTAGGGGGAGAATGATGAATTTATTTAATGGATGCATGCCTATAAAATTATCAATGAATTTATTATCATTGAGTCATTATGAATTCCCCCTGTATGATAATTTACCATGAGGTACCCATTTTTGAGGTAAATTATTTATATCATTAGCAGCTATTATGGAAATAAATTTTCCCTATACTTATGAAGAAGTATATATGGGCACACCCACCTACCATGTGATCCATCTATATGAAAGATGCATCCACTAAATGATCACATGTGTTATTTGCTGTTGGTGAGTATACATTGCATGTTATGCATGTTGATTGAATAAAATATGGAGTATCATATATTATATGGTCCTGCAGAAACATTGACATGATGCTCACAACACATACATGAATGTAAATTATTGGAAATCAATAGTTTGATTATACACACCTGACGTGTGGTTGAATTTATTATATAAAATCATTGTTCATCATGAGTAGAAAGCAATAAACATATTTTCCATTGAAGAGGAAAATGAATATATCGACAACATTATATCTTTTTAGATATTGTCCCTAAAGTGACACTGGTACCCGAAAAATTATGAGATCTCAATCAAATATTGTTGATGATAAATTTTCAATGAATTCATTTTAAACTCATTGATGAAAATGGATTTTGACAGATGTCGACATCATAATAATTGGCCAAAATTATTAAAGGAACTTATGAAATGTTCAACATATAAAGTTCTGGATTGATTATCCAAACTATAAAGACCATCGAATATCAATGATCTTATTTTAAGAAATATTATTCCTTGTATATTTGGATATTTATATGAATCCCAAAAGGGTTTTAAATTCCTGAAGCATATTCAAAATTATGGAAGTTTCACCCAATCTGATAAATTATGCAGTGAACTGAATATGATTTATCTATATTAAGTTAGGGAAGAATATAAATTGAATTTATCACCCCATGGTTTGTATGAATAATTGTATTCATCATATTATTAAGGTGTTTTTAAAAACATCTAAACTCTTGAAGAGTTCTAAAATCAATGAATTTTTTGATCATGAAATTACATGGAATGTCCTTGTATTTTGAATTTATCATCCTAAAGATGAAATATTAAATCTTGGAATGGTTTTACCCTTAATGAATAATTAAATCTATTGATTCCAAGAGTGATAGATTTCATAAATAAGGGGTTGATAAAAAACATACCTATCCCAGAAGGATTAAATATAAATGCACATTTTATTAATCCCTGAAGGATATAAATGTACATGTGCATATGTACCTTGAAAATGACAATAAATCATATTATGGTGTAAGTTAATGTTCTTCCCCATTTATTGAAATGTTATGGGTATAAGTTATTATTATTCCAAAATTCAAAACTGAATGTTTTGGTTATGAATTGATCATGGAAATTGTATGAGTTAAGTGATGATCATTATGAATGGGAGATGTAACTGTTGTGCTCTTTTTCCCTTATATAAGTTTTTCCCACTGGGTTTTCTTGATAAGGTTTTTAACGAGGAAACACTCTCAGGACTTGATGTCATTGTACTCTTTTTCTCTAATCAAGTGTTTTCCCCTAAAGGGTTTTCCCTTGATGAGTTTTTTAATGAGGCAATAATAAATCATAATAGATATCCAAGGGAATGTTATAAATTATTACGGAAATCTATAATTAATGGCAATTGTTGGCCTTCCCCACGAGTCATAATTTTTCAATGAGACCATTCATTATTACCCATGGTTTTCCTCCCATGTCCTGAAGACATAATTAAATAATAATATTAATTGATGTCCTGAAGACAATGATATTATCAGGGGGAGTTAGGAACACTTCACTATTTTTCCCTTCATCAGGTTTTTCCCACTGCGATTTCCTGATAAGGTTTTTAATGAGGCAACATGACATGGAATTATTTTATTTTGGCTTTACTTATTTTTTCCATAGGGTTTTTTAGTGAAGATTAAATAAGGTTTCATGAAATTATGACATCCAAGGGAGAGTGTTATGAAACAATATTAATGGATGTCATAATTATGACAATTATGATGACTCATGAATTCCCAATTAATTCTCCTCTTAATGGCCAACCTATCATATTCTCACTGTTGGATCAGATCTCATGTACTCTACAAATATGGTGATATGTTAATGAAATAATATGGACTTTTGGTTCTACATTGTGTTCTATACTTCTTTTATTTATTTTGTATTTGTATTTCGATTCGTTATTGTCACCATCATACACAAATTCGACATTCTCTTTCTCAACGACGCGCTTCGCCTACGATCGATCTTACATTTTCGGTTTCGAAATGCTTCGCGGTTTCAATCGGAGTTTGATCAAGTTCATAATATATATGTTTATATTTTACAAATAAATTTATATTTTTTAATATATATATACGTTTATATTATATATAAATGAATGGATGTTTATATTTTATATTATATATATGTTAATATTTTATGTTTATATATATATATATATTTATATTTTATATTAATATATATATGTGTCATTATTGATATATATATATATCTAAATATATGTGTTTGTGCTTATATATGTTTCAGTATTAAAAAAATTAATATTATATATATATATATAATTTTATATATTAATATACATATTTTAATGTATATGTTTTTATTTTATATTTTATATTTTATGTTTATATATATATAAGTTTACATGATATTATATATATATGTTTATATTTTTTTATATATTTTTATATTATATTATATATATATGTTTATTATATATATATATGTTTATATATTATATATATATGTTTATATTATATATATGTTTATATTTTATATATATCATATGTTTATATTAATATACATATGTTTATATTTTCTATAAATATGTTTATATATATATGTCTATATAAATATTTGTGTGTGTGTATAACTATATATATGTGTATGTATATAAAAATAATTAGCCACGTTTTAAAACACTGGTAAAAATATCACTAAATAGCCTCATTTTCATAAAAACATGGCTAAATTTAAAATATATATGTTATATATATAAATATATGTATATATATATGTATATATATAAATGTGTGTGTGTGTGTGTATATATAATATATATATATATATATATCAAAATATATATTTACAGCAATGTGGGGAAATGAGTTATATAATATAAATAGTTTTGTGATGTTTCATGAAAACGTCCCTAATTTAGAAATGTTTTTCAGGAAATTCCGCTAATTTATTGACATTTTTCAGTAAACATCTCAAATTTAGGGATATTGTATTAGAAAAACTTGCTAATTTAGAAATGTTTTTAAAAAAATGTCGCCAAATTAGCGACATTCTCAAGAAACAATGAAAATTTAGTGATGTTTTTCAAGAAACATCACTAAATTAGTGATGTGTTTCAGGAAACATCATTAAATTAGAGAAAAGTTTCAGAAAACATTGTTAATTTGGAGACATATTTCACGAAACATCGCTAAATTAGTGACTTTTTTTAGGAAATGTTGTTAAATAGTGACATTTTTTAGGAAACATCACTATAAAATAGAGATGTTTTTTTGGAAGTATCACTAATTTAGCAAAGTTTTTTAGGAAACATCTCTAAATTAGTGACGTTTTCAAGAAACATTGCTAAATTAGTGACATTTGTTAGGATATGTCACAAAATTAATGGAGTTTTTAGGAAATGTCACCAATTTAGGGACATTTTTCATATAACACCGCCAAATTAGTGACGTTTTTAGGAAACATTGCTAAATTAGAGATGTTTTTAAAAAACATCGATAAATTACATTTTTTGTAGTGTTTACTGAAATTCAAGTTTTATAGTGTGGAATATATCTAAGATCCACAACCTTTCTGTGGAGGAGATTTTTAGAGTATATTCATATAGAAAATAGAAATTCACGACACATTGTTTTCTTACAACTTCTAGAGAAACTGTTTGAGCTCCTCACCAAGCCAAATTCAAGGACTCTCGAGCATCTAATACATATTCCCAGAATGATATGTATAGAAAAATTAGTAGTGTGAAACTCCATCACTTCCTCCTATCACATTATGACCAGAACCACCCTCTATCCCTATAAAATGAGAACATTGTCCCCTCCTTTAAAAAATCCATATGGTGAATATCCTGAAGATATCTGGTCATAAAGAACCTAAAATTCAATATCTTCCAATTGATCATCGCTCAAAAATTGGAGAAGAAGAGGATTAAACACCATCAAATGAATAAAAGTCGCAACCCTCTCCTCCATCAGGGTTAGTATCATGGAAGCCAACTAATCAGACACCTCCTCCAACAAATAAGAATATGACATCCCACTAAGGTTATCTTCCACCACATCGAAATTACCTAGAGTATAGACTATCTCAAAGCCATAGTCATACATAAATTATAAACCAAACCTCTATATTGGATTCATATATCTATGTTTGAGGATATACCTGAGACTCTGATGGTTTGAGTAAAAAACAAAGAACTCTCCAAGAAGAAAAGACCTCCACATACCCAGAGAGAAGACTACCACTTCCAACTCCAGGTCATGAGTTTCATAGTTCTTCTCATGGGGTCTCAATATCCTTGACCCATATATGATCTCTTTATAAATCTATATCAATATACTATTGAGACTAGCTCTAGAGGTGTCAAAATATACTACATACTCTGCATCATCCTTAGGTTGTATCAACAGAGGAGTATTGGTCAACCTCAGCCACAATTTCTTGAATACTCTTTAACACCACTTAGTCAAGGTGAACAAATGATCTTTATACATCAGGGTTGTCAAAGGGGATGGAATCCTATATAATTATACCAAAATATTTCTATAGTACCATTCCAAGCCAATAAAACTCTACACCTTCGAAACACTATTGGTTGGATCCTAGGATAGTAGTACATCAATCTTCACTAGGTCCATAGATAATCTATCCTCTAAAATTAAATTCACTAGGTATTGAACCTCTAGGATCCAAAAATGGAACTTAGAGAGATTACCATAAATATGGCGCTCTCTGAGTAAGTCTAGGAGCATCCTCATGTGCTCTACAATCTTCTCCTATGACACAAAGTAGATGGGTATGTCATCAATGAAGACAAAAAAATTGGTCCAACCATGGGAATACAATCTAGTTTATCAAATACATAAACACAGATAGGAATTAAACACACTTAGAAGGATGACTAGGAACTCATAGTTTCCTCAGAAACATCAAAATTCTATATTGAAAATATCAGCCCTGCAAACCTTCAACTGGTGGTAGCCAAACCTGAGATTTATCTTTGAGGACTAACTCATACCTTGAAAATGATCAAAGAGGCCATCAATCCTCAACAGTGGGTTCTTTTTCTTTATCATTACCCTTTTTAGGCAATAATAATCAATAAAAAGCTGTAAGATCCTATCTGCCCTTTCATGATGAAAAATAGAGCTATATCGGGGGACACAGTGGGTCTTATAAAGCCCTTCTCTCTGCAGTACTCTAACTATATCCTCATCTAACAAAGCTCTACTGGGGTATCTTATATTCCATATAATATATTTGAATTTTCCTAGGGTGAAATTAGATGTAAAATTCCATGTCCCACCTCAAATTTAGTTTGGAAATATTCACATGGAAGATGTACATAAAATCCTCCACTAGCTGAGGAATCTATACGCTTGAAGAGGACTCTAAACTAATGGTTAAACTAAAAAATTGATGGGTGTGTTAGATTTGGTGTCCAGAGAACCAACTTTTTATACTTTTATTACATTAATGTACACTTATTATATATTGTTCATTGTTATGCATGATTATAATATAATAATGTCATTGAATATTTGTTACATTAGTAAGGTAATGGAAGATTGCCACAATAATGAGAACCATGAAATTCTATAAAGATTTTCTTAAATAAAGTTCTACAGTGGGATGAAATACTATGATAGGACACATAATATACAGACCGTCATGTGCGAGTACTTGTAATAAGACGAGAATCTCTCTCATAGAGTTCACACTTGGTAATCTCCAAGATAGAAGATTATGAGAACATACCCTCCAGTAGTAATTCCACATGTCTTGGTGTCATCGGATATTGCTATCTATGAGCGTGTGTAATGGTCCTTAGACTTTAAGATTATCACTAACTCAGGTCATGACTCGCACACTTAGATTTGCTGATGAAAACCATCACGAAGATAGTTGGTGGGAAGTATGGTACGTTGGGTGTGTCACTAATGGCATGTTGTTAATGGATAAGTAGAGGAAGGATTTGTCCCTTCCATATGTATGGAAGTAGATATCTCAGGACCTTTGATTGAAATAGAACTATCGCCCAAATTCCATGTCCATGGTATCACGACGAGTTTATTTCTGGAAGTCAAAGAATAACAGATCAAGCATACAGGTTTATGACACTGCCATGAAACCTGATTGATGAGATATTGAGATAAAGGGAATAAATTACACAGTAAGTGTTTGTATGAGGTGACATGTCAATGCAACATCAACTTATTTCTCTTGGGTTCCTTGACTCATTTCTAGATAGTAATCTTGGAATTTAGGCAAGACCTCCAAATGCCAACGATAAAGAGGCCTAGAGGGTCACACACTATGTGTATACAAGTATCTCAAGTAGAATAAAGATTATTCCCGTATGTGGTTTAATAATTATTCAAGGAAGCCTAAATCATTTTATTGTTGGAGGAAGAATAAAATGAAAACAAGATATACACACGATGTACATTGAATGTACACACTGTGTAGTTTTCATTTTGAAGAGGAAATGAAAAACAAGTACACACCATGTATTAATGATTGCACACTGTATAGTTTTTCCAGTAGGTATTTTGAGGAAATAATATCATTTTATAAAATGATATTTATTATAATCAGCGTGGGAGCATGTCAAGGAATTAATGTTTCGACATGGGGGTTTTCAATAAGAGTTAATGAAATAAATAAAACGTGTAATGCATTTATTTATTGTCATAACTCTATAACCTAAAACCCGATTATAAATATCCTCACAACCCCAAATTTTTTTCCCTAATCACTGTGCATAAAAATTCTGGATAATTCTCTGAAGGCCGAGAGAACTCCTTCCTCCAAGAATACTCTCAAGACTGAGAGATATCCTCCTCCATCAGATAAAGGAGATCTAAGGCGGACAACACAAGCAAAGGCTTCTCCACGCTAGCACCCAGATATTCCTTTGGCGACATCTAGAGATACGTAGTGCACAAGTGGATGACCACTAGAGGAAGTCTACACTTGGCTACTGTGATGCAACGACGAATCACATCGGAATGTGATCAGAAAAATCAACGAAGAAAGAACACCATAAAAGGTACTTCTTTTCAATTAATTAAATTAATTATAATAAACTTGTGATGATCCTCCTTTGTGGTTATGGGACTATTCTTCTTCTTTGTCTATTTCTATGATTTGATCCGTGGAGTCTGGAATTTATCATCGTATTGATCCCGGATTGATCATTTCTGATGACAAAGAGTCAAGTGGGCACATCCACCCATGAGTTTCCGCTGTGCCCAGGACCTTCAAGTAGTATCAGAGGGGTCACAACGTTGATTATAGTTATTTAATTTTCATTGATAATTTACACATTTATATTTGATTCAATTCAATATAAATCGTTCTATAAAAATGAATGAAGGAGATCTATTCTCCCTTCGTTTCTCAATTCACATCACAAAAACAACCTTTTAATTTTAATTTTGATTGAAATAAAAATGAGGAACTCATCCAGAGGAGCTGCTCATTCTGTCTGTACAACACAAGAATACATGGTGTGTAGTGAAATCTACATGCCGTATACTTAAGTTCAATGAACTGGTACTGGTCTGCCAAACCACACCGTGTGAATTGAGCATACCTAAGTTTTTTTTAATAAACCATGTTGACCAAAACTGAACGGTGCGTGGAAACCAGAATACATGGCATGTATGTTGAATCAACACGCCGTGTAGTCTGATCCGGACCAAGTGAAACCGTGTAAAAGGATAAGTTGTGTAACCACGTACATGGGATTTCCAGGCCGGTAACCACGTAACAAGTAAGTACATTCCATGTTAGATTAATCTATACGCCATTTACTCCAAAAAAATCCAAAGTATAGAAAACACGCCAAATCCCCTGGCGTGTACTTTGGAGAAATGTTGAAAACAAATACATGCCATGTAATATAGCCTACATGCCGTGTACTTTCCAGAAATATAATTTCACCAGATTTCCTCCAAAGTACAAAGACCCATACAAGGAATATAGATGATAAGAATCTCAAGAAAATTCAGAAAGGAATTTAAGATAAAGAATTGATTAATTATAAGATCATAATTAATTGAATTCAAGCGTGAATTATCTTGAATAAAAGAACGATTAAAATAATTTTAATAATAAATATGCGTAAATGTCATTTCATGCTATGGATGATCATTACCTAGACCAAATACCCATTGTGTGTGTATGGTTTCATTTAAATTTATTCAATTTAAATTCTTTGTCTTATGAGCCTTCTTCCAATAAAATGTAGGGCCTGCGTTCCCATGGTTTCTTTAATGTAAACCCCATGCAATGGAGGATCTCCCAAGCCAGAGGAGATGGTTCAAAATCCGAATCTGAGGAAAATCCAACCCAATAAGATACAAAGCTGGACAGGTGGGAGCTGCAAAACACGAACCATCGGGTTCAAGGTGTTTTCCCTAGGCCAAGGTTAACTTATAAAAAACGCTAGATAATCTAACCAATAGAAGCTCATGATCATGCCATATTATTTTATTTCTGTCTGATTACATGGTTTATTTATTATGTATGTGTTGTCGCGATCACATAGTTAATGAAATAAATAAGCATGCAAAGATGGAATAAAATAAAAACCATACTATGCATAAACATTATCAGAACATGGTTAATCACTTAAGAAAGCATCACTTAATATTAACAAGCATGTGATAATGAGAAACTACGCATAAAGGATTGAAATACCTAAAATACCATATTAAGTGAGACCAATCCTTCCGTTACTTGATTAAGGGAAAGACTCAATAAAACTATGTGTTTAAACAACCCTTTTTGGGACATGTACTTTTATAAAGGAAGATCTTATGAATGTTTCAGGTTGACTTAAACATTTTACATCAAGAGGAGTAGCCCTTGCTATACTTGTTGTAAAATTGAGGCAAGTGTTGAGGAAATACAAGTTAGAATTTCCGGATTGGGGAGTCCACTCAACGGATCAAGGAACTATAAGCTCACAATTGGAAAAAATCAGCCTACCTAAATACCTTTAAACAGCTTGACCAACCCTTGTTGGGGTTATGTGAAGGGGAATATGGATCCTTTCCACTAGAATTTCATAGAAAATAGTAATTCCAAGTCCAATGATGGGGGCCATTGGGACATGATAAAATAGTGGGAGAATTAATCAATTCATTTATTATTTTTCCTAAAATGTAATTAAGAGGCACTAATAAATCCGCTATTTTAATTTTTAGAATCAATATGACAAACTTGTCAACCACATTTTATCTGTGATCAATTCTGGATAAAGACAATATCCTCACTGGAAGTAACTTTCTGGAATGGTTTAGGCGCCTTCAGGTTATCCTACACCATGAATGAAAGTTTTACATGCTAGAGTCCTCACTTCCTGATTCGCATGCCTAAGGGGTGAGTGATGAAGATTTCTTTGTCTATGATCAAAACTTGAACGATGCACTCAAATTTCAATGTTTGATTCTTTCATCAATGTCTTGTGATCTCATGAAGTCTCATGAAGACATGGATACCTATAGCATGCTCGAGCACCTCCGTGGTCTATACTAGGAGAGAGAAAGTCAGTAAAGGTTTGAGATCTCCAAGGCTCTATTTCAGATCAAGCTTGGAGAGGGTTCCCCAAATAGGACTCATGTAGTCAATATCATTGGATACATTGAGTGCTTGTAGGTTCTAGGTTTTAAACTCCCCGATGAATTGGGTACTGATCTCATTCTTACATCACTCCCCCCCATAGCTTCTCTAACATTGTTGTAAATTTCAACATGAAAAACATTGAGAAGTCTCTATATGATCTTATTATCCTCATTCTCCAAGTGGAAAATGATATAAAGCGTGAAAATCCTTCTATCCTTATTGTGAATAAAAGGAAAGGGAAGGAGAAGAGCTTTAAGACCAAATTTTCTTCAAGGCCTTCCAAGAAAAGGAAGATCGAAGGGGAGGAAAGAGAAAAAGAGGTTGTTTGTTTCGCATGTGGTAAGAAGGGACACTAGAAGAAAAACTGTACCCAGCCAAGGAATAAAGGGGAAACTTCAGGTGGATTTTTTATCGAATGCAATCTATCTATTTCTACCAATTGGGTATTAGATACTACTTGTGGTGCTCACATCTGTATTCAAATATAGGAGCCAAGTAGATTAAAAAAGATTGGCTGAGGTGAGGTGGATCTGCCAGTAGCCAACAGAGCCAGACTCACTATTGTAGCTGTCAGAGACTACCACCTCACATTGCCTACTGGGATGGTATTGGTATTAAAAGGATGTTATTATGTACCCTCTGTAACCAAAAATATTATTTTAGTATCCAGATTAGATACTGATGGATTCATCTTTATGTTTGTAAATGAATGTTGCTACTTTTATAAAGATAACATTTGTTTTCATAGAGAACATTTATATAATGACCTTTATGTGTTAGACTACATAAACCAATTAATGGAAATCGATGACAAAGTTAATTCAGATGACTCATTCCACACCCATCTTTGGCATCACTAGCTAGGTCATGTCAATGAGAAAAGTTTGACAAAATTACATCAAGATGGGTATTTATATTCTTTCGAACTAAAACGACTTGGTGTATGTCATGCATGTCTACAAGGAAAAATGACCAAATCACCATTTAGTGGGAAAGGTGAAAGGGATAAAGAGCTTCTAGAATTAGTTCACATAGATGTGTGTGGACCATTTCTAGTTGAAGCAAGGGGTGGGTTCTTGTACTTCATAACTTTTACTGATGATTTTAGTAGATATGGATATATTTAATTAATGAGGTATAAGTCAGATTATTTTGATCGGTTCAAAGAATACAATAATAAAGTTGAGAACCAGCTTGGTAAGAAGATTAAGAAACTCCGCTCAGACAGGGTAGGATAATATCTTAATCAGAAATTCATTGATTTCTTACGGGATTTTGGGATTCTATCTCAACTAACTCCTCCTTACATGCCTCACTAGAATGGTGTAAGTGAAAGGCAGAACCAAACCCTATTGGACATGGTGAGATCAATGATGAGTCATGAAAGTCTTCCATTATCCTTTTGGGGAAATGCATTACAAACAAAAGCACACGTACTAAACCAAGTACCAACTAAATCGATAAATGGTATTCTATAAGAGTTATGGAGTGGACACAAACCATGTTATCAAATTTACATGTGTGAGGTAGAGAAGCATTTGTTAAGGCCTCTTCAGGTAACAAACTCGCACACCAAGGAACAAAGTGTACCTTTGTAGGATATCCCAAGGAAACAAAAAGATATTACCTATACAACACCTCAGATAAAAATGTTACAATGGAAATACATGCCCTATTCTTTGAGAGGGATCACATCTCCAAAAGAGATAGTGGAAGCGATATATACTTCAATGAATTCGAGGCTCAAGATACACAGGAGTTGGTACAAGAACAGATTCCACAAAGCCCTGTGGAAGAAAAATCTATTCTAGATACACAAGAACTACGTAGGAGAATGAGAGAGGTGATAGAACCAGAACGATATGGTTTTCTTGTCACCAAGGATGGTGAATCATTATTGGTTGACAATGATGATCCCCTTACCTACAAGGAATTAGTTGAAGGCACAAACATTTCCAAGTGGCAAGAAGCCATGAATTCTGAAATGGATTCCATGTACCAAAACCAAGTCTGGATTTTGGCAGATCCTCCAGTTGATGTAAAGCCTATTGGTAATAAATGGGTATTCAAGAAGAAACTGAACATGGAGGGACAAGTCAACACCTATAAGGAATGACTGGTTTCAATAGGTTTTAGACAACGTCAAGGAATTGACCATGATTAAACCTTTTCACTGGTTGCGATGCTGAAATCCATCAGAATCCTATTTGACATTGCCGCTTACCATTACTATAAAATTTGGCAAATGGATATCAAAACAACATTCCTTAACGGGAACCTCTAGGAAGATGTCTACATGAAACAACCTGAAGGGTTTGTGACTCCAAAGGATTCCAACAAGGTATACAAGTTGCAGAAATCCATTTATGGATTAAAGCAGACATCAAGGTCATGAAACATTTGTTTTGATGAAGTTGTAAAGGAATTTGGATTTGTTAAGAACGAATGTGAGCCTTGAGTCTAAAAAAGGTTTAGTGGAAGTGAAGTTGTTTTACTAATAGTATATGTTGATGACATATTAATAATTAGAAAAGAAGTACCTGTCTTACAATCAATTAATGCATGGTTGGATAAATTCTTCTCTATAAAAGACTTGGGTGAGGCAGTATATATTCTTGGGATCAAGATCTATTGTGATAGATCCAAGAGAATGTTGGGCCTAAGTCAAAGTGCATATATTGACAAGATACTGAAGAGATTTAGTATGGAACAGTCCAAGAGGGGATTGTTTACAGTGTCACATTGCAGTCATCTTTCTAAGAAAATGTGTCTTCAGACACATGAGGAAAGAAAGAAAATGGCAAGGATCCCTTATGAATCCGCGATTGGGTTAGTCATGTATTCTATGCTAGGTACAAGGCTAGATGTTTCTTATGCATTAAGTGTTATTAGAAGATATCAAGCTGATCCAGGAGACCTCCATTGGATGGAATTCAAGTCTATCCTTAAGTATCTGTGGCATACTAAGGATATGTTCCTGGTTTATGGAGGAGATAAGGAACTAGTCATCATAGGAAATATAGATGCTAGTTTCCATACTAATCAAGATGACATGAAGTCGTAGACTAGACACAAATTCAGTTTGAATGGAGGTGCAGTGAGCTGGAAGAGCTCAAAGCAAGGTGTGGTCGCAGATTCTATAGTAGAGTCCGAGTATATCACAGCTTCTAAGGCAGCTAAAGAAGCAGTATGGATGGGAAGCTTCATCCAAGAGCTGGATGTAGTACCTAGTAGTAAATATCCTGTCACATTCTATTGTGATAATACTTCAGTTGTGTAACTTGCAAAAGATCCAAGGTCACATCAGCGAACAAAGCACATACTTCATAAGTATAATCTCTTGAGGGATTTTTCTCAGAGAGGTGAAGTTACAGTGAGAAGTACTTCCATAGAAGACAACATGGAAGACCCCTTGACTAAAGCTTTGACTCAGTAGAAACATGATCATCATGTGAGGTCTAGCAGACTAAAAGTCGTAGGAATTTGGCTCTAGTCCAAGTGGGAGTTTGTTAGAGTTGGTTTTCTGAGAACCAACTTTTTATACTTTTATTACATGAATGTACACTTATTATATATTTATCATTGTTCTGCATGATTATAATATAATAATGTCATGGAATATTTGTTGCATTAATAAGGTTATGGTAGATCCCCTCTATGATGATAACCTTGAAATGATATAACAATATTATTAAATAAAGTTCTACGGTTGGATTACTACTATTATAGGACACATAGTATACATACCGTAATGTCTGAGTACTCATAAGAAGACGAGACTCTCTCTCATGGAGTTCACACTTGGTAATCTCCAAGATGAGAGATTATAAGAACAGACCCACCGGTAGTAATTATGCATGTCTTGGTGTCATCAGAAATTTCTATCTATGAGCGTGTGTAATGGTCCTTAAACCGTAAGATTATCATTAACTCATGTCATGAATCACACACTTAGATTTGCTGACAAAAACCGTCATGAAGATAGTTGGTGGGAAGTAGGGGACATTGGGTGCGTCACAAATGACATTTTGTTAATGGATAAGTCAAGGAAGGATTTGTCCTTTACATATTTATAGAAGTAGATATCTAGGTCCCTTTGATTAAAATATAACTTTCACCAAAATTCCATGGGCATGGTGTCACAATGAGTTTATTTCTGGAAGTCAAATAATGAAAGATCTAGCATATTGGTTTATGAAATTTCCACGAAACCTGCTTGATGAGATATTGAGACAAAGAGATTAAATTAAACGATAAGTGTTCATATGAGGTGACACGTCAATACAGCTTCAACTTCTTTCTCTTGGGTGCCTTGACCCGTTGCTAGATAGTAATCTTGGACTTTTGGCAAGCCCGCCTAATGCCAACGAGAAAGAGGCCTAGAGGTTCACACACTAAGTGTATCCAAGTATCTCAAGTAGAATAAAGTTTATTCCCGTATGTGGTTTAATAATTATTCAAGGAATCCTAAATTGTTTTAATGTTGGAGGAAGAATAAAATTAAAACATGATATACACACCGTGTAGTTTTCATTTTGGAAAGGAAATGAAAAATGAGTACACGCCGTGTATTAATTATTACACGCCATGTAGTTTTTCCAGTCAGGATTTTGAAGAAATAATATAGTTTTATTAAATTATATTTATTATAATCAGCGTGGGTGCATTTCAAGGAATTAATGATTCAACACGAGGGTTTTTAATAAGATTTAATGAAATAAATAAAACGCGTAACACATTTATTTATTGTCATGACTCTATAACCTCAAACCCAATTATAAATATCCTCACAACCCCAACACTTTTCCCTAATCATTGTGCACAAAAATTCTGGAGAATTCTCTCAAGGACAAAAGAACTCCTTCCTCCAAGAAATATCTCAAGACCGAGAGAGATCCTCCTCCATCGAATCAAGGTGATTTAAGGCAGACAACACAAGCAAAGGATTCTCCACACTAGCACCCGAAGATTCCTTTGGCGAAGTCCAGAGATACGTGGTTCACGTGTGGATCACCACTAGAGGAATTTTACACTTGGATTCTACGACGCAATGACAAATCACATCATAACGTGATTAGAAATATCAATGAAGATAGAACACCATAAAAGTAACTTCTTTTCAATTAATTAAATTAATTATATTCAATCTGTGATGATCCTCCTTTGTGGTTCCAGGACTATTCTTCTTCTTTGTCTATTTCTGTGATTAGATCCGTGGAGTCTATCATTTATCATCATATTGATCCTAGATTGATCATTGCTAATGAAAAAAAGTCAAGTGGGAACATCCACCCATGAGCTTCCACTGGGACCGGGACCTTCAGGGTGATGGGATGAAAAGTCCTCCTCATAATCCCCACACACTCATCCATGAGATATCTATCACCCATAAAGGATAATCTCATCCGATCTGTCTGAAGGAATATTACATGCCTATGATGACACATGATATTAGCTCAAACCATGGAAAAACAGTAAATACCAAAGAAAAATTCATTAGTTTTTATAATTATAACAAATAGGTTTCAAATGAATCCATCACTACCAAATGAAAACCTATACTTCCAAAATATAAGCAATATCGATGAATCCTACCAAGTTAGAACCTCTAGGAAAAGATGTCGTGATAAAGTCTAAAATGGGAGCTCTATCTTTATCACATGTAATATAGAATTGAAGGAGTGAATCAAACATTTTTCTAAAAGTAATGAAAATAATTTTTAATTAACATAGATCATAACTCATATCAACTAATGAGAAGCTGGGCCCTAAACCTCCATGGCATGCAACTGCCTGCGGCCCCAACTACCAGCTCCCTAAGCCTGGAATGGGTTTCCTAGTGGGGGTTATGGGATTATATAATATTTTTTACCTCTACCAATAAATCCTCCTCCTAAAGCCCCACGTTCTCCTACCATAAAACAACCTCCCTTGGGGCTTCCCCAGTTATTCCTAGGAGAACCATGGTCATGACTCTACTCTTTTCATGTCTATCCATCCACTACATTCTAGCACTCCTTGTCACATAGGGTCAAGAAATAACATGTTTCTTAACCTATCCTATCACAAGAATAACATATCCTATATCAAGGATGACTTGGTACCATATGTAAACCCTAAGAATAATGTCCATGTGACTGAGACCAACCATGATAATGTCTTATACACCGAGATCCTAAAGATTGGAACCTAATAGATGCTACATATGACTCATCCCCATGATATCCACTTCTATCCCCAACAACATGGTGTCTCTCATATAGGTTTCTCTTCATAACTAGTTCCATCTCTAGAACTTCATCATAGGTGGGAATGTGAATGGGGACACACTAACATAGTTTTCCTTATGGAGACCCTACTCTATATTCCACACCCATAAGTTACCATCCCACACCATGTCAAGAGAGAACTGTGTAAGGTAATTGAACTTCACAACATACTTCGAAACTATCATAATACTATTATGTATCTCGATAACATCCTGAATTTGAACTGAGGTCAGGTAATAGGGGTAGTACTCCTCAGAAAATAGTTTTTGGAAGTTAGATCATGAGAGTGCGGACTCATCATGCATATGATTGACTACACTCCAACAACACCAAGCTACAACATGAAAAATATAGGATTCCAACGAAACCATATTATTAGTTAGGGTATAAACCAACACTTTTACTTGAAAAACTAACTCATGATAATACTATGATTTCTTACAATATTTTTCACCATGGAACCTCAGTGTCGTCTGGTTCTGGAACTTGCAGAGTGTGAAATTGCTTGTGAGCATCCTCAGCATGCCCTGCTAGTATAATCTATTGCTTAATAGTAATGGGTGATTCTACCTATCTTCCTAGGGGAAAGATTCAATGATATGGTCCCAAAACTGATGCATTATCATTCATTAGATCATATCTACAATCTTGAATCATTATCCTAGCTAGCTGTCTTTGTAGAGGTGTCTTTAAAGTGATCAAGATGTACAATCATAAGATGGAATGTGACACTTTGATCAAAAAATATATTTTACATGAGTTCCCTTATAAATGTGTGACTTTTAAATGATTTCAAAAAAAGGAATATTTCTCTCAAAAAATTATTGGTGATCATTTTCATTTATGTCAACATCCTTTGATAGATTTTAATCTTTTTTAAAATGATTTACAATGATGAAATATTCCATATTGTATTGATGGTTTTGTGATATGTTTGACTGTAGAAGCCATATTTTTATACCATTTACGGTTTATTAATAATTTATTGACATTTCATAGGCTATTTTTAATAAAAATGTTTATGTAATATTTTATCCTTTTCATATGAGTATTACATTAGACTTAGTAAGTGACGGGTGGTGCCCGCTATAGCTCTTTGATGAATCAATAGATCTCATAAGAAAAACTAGTTTCTTGGAACAAGGAATTGACAAAATATTTATTTTTAGTCTTGGAACGAGGCCTTGACTATATGGTTATGATGTTGGACATTATGCATTCCATCATTATGAAATTGACTATTGATATTTCATGTGATTATTTGACTAGTATAATTTTCATATGAATAAGAAAATGGAATTACTTGATTTATCTCTTCCATATTATGATGAATTTTGTTTCTAAAAGGATTCTGTTTTATTCTTATACATTTACTTAAATGTTTATGCTTATTTATGAATGATTATGCTATATTGTTATCCTCACTGAGCATCTGAGCTCACCCCTTTCTAGGTTTTATTTTTTCCAGGATGAAAAAGAGTATATTATGACTGAACTGTAGGTATAGTCTATGGGATATGAATGTGTCCAATGGAGAAAATATTGTTGTTGTTTTTCATTTTATAATGTAATGTAAAACTTATGAATGTATCTAGTATATCCAAGGCTACTAAACTTATCAATCTTTCATGATTTGATCCCTTGTGACAATGGAAATGTTATGTAATAATGCATCGACTCTAGGTAACTAGGGTCGAGGCGTTAAGGTTGGAATTAGTACAATTTTAGTAAAAATTTTAGAAACAATATTCAGAAAAACTCTAATTAGAGAACATTACCATAAGATAGACTTTGAGGATTAGTATAGAAGAACTTCCTATAATTTTGGAAATGTAGATATTTTGTGTATTTTCTAAGAAATACATCCATGTCTGTATGTGAGCAGGTAGATGCGGCTCTAACACAGATGTATCTAGGAGTGAAAACTTTGAAAAGGAGTTTTGGGCTTGACCTGGGGTATCCTAGTGCATGACAATGGGCCTTGATACACTATTGGTTATGACTCTCCCAGGGGATATGCTTATGATAATTCGCATTTTCTTTATAAACCATTATGAAGGATTTATGGGTATATTATACGTCAAAGAAAACACTTTTATGATTACAGATTATATCTATAAACTATTCAATTTATGTTAAGTGTGTTATAAGTATGGAATTATGTATTGCGATTTATAAACTAATCTAATGTATACCATTGTATAGAAAGTCATCAAGTAGAAGTAATGGAAACTGTATCAACACATGTAATACATGTAGGGATTTCCCTCACACACAAGATTATTATTGTAGATCTAGTGATACAACTGATGTTGATCAGCTTATCACTAAACTGGGACAACTCACTTAGGTTATGAATAATAACCTTTCCCAAATGGTGCACCCTAATCCACAACGCGGAGGATCAATTTGAGAGTGATTCATGATGAAAAAAAGACCAACATTCAATAGGACTACAAATAAATTTTTTTCTGAGTAATTGATAAGTTCCTTAGAGAAAATATTTCATGCTCTAGGGAGTAGTGAAAGGGAAAAAGTTTTCATGGTAGTTTATCACATCATGGGAGATGCAGATCAGTGGTGGTCATTGATTCAAAACACAAAGGATGATGAAGAAGTATCAAGTATAGAATGGAGGGAGTTTAAAAAGATATTCATAGAAAAATAATTTCCTTGTGACCATCAAGCGGATATGGAAAAATAATATCTGAGTATGAAGTAAAAGGAGGATGAGAATGTCTCAAAGTATGAGGCTAACTTTACAAGGTTAAAAAGACATGATGAAAATTATATACGTAATCGAAGGAGTAATATTGATCAATTATTATAGGGCTTAAAACCATTTATCCATCGAGAATTAGTCTCACAATAATTCTCACCATACAAAGATATTTTCTCCTTTTCTATCAAGATCAGAAATGAATTCTCTAAGTCTTACGACTTTAAAGAAAAGCAAGAGAAGAAGAGACCTTCTGGACACTCTAGAAATGAAAATAAGTGGAAGAAGGGAAAATTTGAATATACATACTATGGTAAATGTGGGAAGAAACACCCTGGTACTTGCCTGAAGGGAATAGAAGTCTGTTACAAGTGTGGTGAAAAAGGACACCAAGCTCGTGATTTCAAGGGAAAGAAAGAGGTTGTCAATGTTTAATGATACAATTATAAAGAAAAGGGGCATCATGCCAATGAATTTCCTAAGCACCAAGAAAACATACTTGAGAAAAGGACAAGGGGGAAAGGCCAAGATCATGCTGTTACTACTGTTGAAGTGGAATAATTATTTTATTTGTGTTTTTGGATTAAATAATTACATTCTGGTTATAAGAAGAATGTGATATATATATATAAAAAGATTGTACTACTGTACTATTTCATTGAGGATTTCATATTATATGGTTCTAAGAAAAGTTACTCAATAGTAAGTTAAATGTTTTGGAAAATATATGGTTGAATGAAAGATAACCCATAATATTGTTCTTATACTAAGGTAGTGATTTTTTATATGATATGATTTATATAGATAAATTATATTTGATATTCTTGACTACTTTGAAACTAATTAACTTTTTGTTTATTCCATTATTGTTGGAGTTCGAAACATTTTTCGTTATAAGAAGTATATCAAGTATTATACAAGGAATAAGAAAGCATGAATGTAATCAATAAGGTTTTATGGTAATTTAGGGTATTACCGTCTTTTAAATGAATACATGATGAAGGTATTCACATGCTATTACGTGGAAAAAATGATTTTCATTGTGTTTACCTTCCTTATAAATTTTTGACTGTGAGTTTGGACATAAGTATTTATGATAAGTCTAAAGGTTTAAATGGATTATGTTTTACATTGGATACTATTATTATGGTTAAATAATTTCTTAAGATTATTTTTTGATTGTTATAAAATGGACAACACAGAGGTAGGGTACGACAAGGCTGCGAGACTTGAACCCACAACCGAAGGGCGACAAGGGTGCATCACCTACCACCGAAATATATGATGTCCTGGTTTGTATAATGTAGTTTTTTTAAATATTCTGATAAAAGAATTATAAATTCTTTATTTTTGGAACCCTATACGATTAGTATAAATAGAATATTTTTGAATTCTATTATCCTTTGGAGTGAAAGATGAGTTTGTGGTAGGAATTAGTTGAAGGATGAAACTCTACTTGCCAAGTATATTTTTTTCTCTTATTATATGATTAAATTAATTCTTAAACATTATGGAAGGGATTTTAAAACCATAAATTTGTTATCCTAATACTTTATGTTTTGTTGAACCAATGATATTTTAAATCATCAAAATTTGATTGCTTTGAGGCCCTCAATTTTAATCTTGTTTGTAACTGATGAGCTCAATCACTCCCTATAAATATTTATGTTTGTCCTCCAACTATGTGTCTCTAATTTCCACCAATTTTATCCTAATCGATATCATAATTTGGTGGTGAATTTTTCATTTCTCTTTCCCTCTTATTAATATTAAATTTTCTTAACCTAATTTTCGATGTGGGTTTTCCACAAAGGTATTTTTCTATTTATAACCTTTTATTTTTGAAGAACAATTTCAAGTTGTGAGGATTCAATTTTTTAAATGATGAAATAATTTAACACCCCAATATTTTATAGTACATTATCACTTCAAAGTAATTCAATAACTTGCGCTACACGCAACACTGAGTTCGAGCGCACCACAACTTACAAAACTAACCGTTATAAAAGTAGTTATAAATAGTAATGACTGAATTTTGAATTTTATATACTCCATATAATTTTAGAATTCATATTATGTATTTATTAGACATAATATAAGAACAAATTCAATTTTTTCGATAAAAGAAGTAATTTTCAAAAAATTCAATTTTACCGCCTTTTAATGGAGAACCTTTTTTAAAACCAATATTTAACACTTTTATATATTTAATTTAATGAAATTAAATTATTAATTAGATTTGGGTCATAAAAATTTATTTTGGATTAATTTTTGGTACTTTTCAGAAAACATTCAATTTTTTATGAATAGTGAAAAATACAAAATTTTAATTAAAAAAAACTTTTTTAATAAAAAACATTTATAGTGATAAATTATACATTTGGTTGGTTTTAAAGTATTATTAGATTATATTATTATTTTTTAATATAATTTCGGTCATTGGATGTAATTTCACATTTAAACTAGACATAAACAAGTGTCAATATTTTGATAGTTATTATTTATTAAAAACATGCTTTTTTGTTTTGACCACGAGAATTAATTTTATATTAATTTCATCCACTTCTGTGTTTTGAATTTGGAAAAATGGATTCCATATTTGGAATAAGGAAGTAAAAATTTTGTAAATAGATAACTTCTTTAGTATACATTATGAATATTTACTTCAGCAAATATTCTATTTACCATGGTTAAAGGGAAAGATTGTAAAAAAGGGTAACCAAATATTATTATAATAATATTAAATTACCATAACATGTGTCCTATTCATATTAGTTGACACATTTCTGAACATGGGAATCCTTGGGTATATTTTTGGACCCCATGGAGTCACTTGAGAGTGATAATGAGACTTTATATTAATTATTTTAATGTAAATAGAAAAATTACATAACCATATATCTTTTAGTAAAACAATTTTTACATGGGGTTATATAAGTTATCGTTTCAAATATAAATAATCATTTTAAATCTAAAACAATTTCCTACATCATTGTATTTGTCTTATAGTTTTTAGACATAAAATATGTAAATTTATTTATGAAACAATAATGATACAATGTTTACCTCATTAATGAATTATTTAAATAAATAAGATTATAAAAACTAAAACAATATATAAACCTATACAATTATTATTGGATGATTTTATTTCAAAAACAGGTCATATTATCTTCCATGTTACTGAGTTTTTGAACTTTAGAAACCGAAAATAATTATATAATAAAATAATATTTTCAAGCATTCATAAAGAGCCCCTCCCTTCCCTTATACAAAGCCATCACCTCTAACCCATTACTCACACCTATAGAGGCCCTTGGATCATCCAAAATCTGCCAAATTAAGCTCCCTCCATCCCTATATTCCTTTTTTTAGCCTTACCTTAGGCATAAGTCACTTCAAGGAAGACTTTTGGTTCAAACCAAAGGGAGTTAACCGATTTAAAGGTAACATCTTTTATTAAGTTATTTTCTTTTATTTTATTTTTCCTACCCCCATAAACTCTTTTTATTACTTTATTTTCTAACAACTCTAGTATCCTAAATATACTAGGTTTTCTGTATGATAATTATTTGATCTACACCTACACAATCCTCCATCTAATGGGAAAAGAAAATACTGTTTCTATGGACGGTGAACTACTGCCTCACGAAATGATGATTGTTAAATTTTCTCTACCACCTATTATGGTGGAAATTACGATGAAACTATATTTATATGTGATATATATTATATTTATATTGTTTATATGATTTTTTATTTTCAATTTATATCATACCTTTATAGTTTCCATAAAGGGTAAATGCGATAATTTCATTTGAGGAAGTGTAGACTACCACACCCTCAATGTGATATGACTCGTTCATGCCATACATGGACCATATAAAGGATGGAGTTACCGAAATTATATATAATATTTTACTTGAATTATAATATACCTATGTATCATTAAGTATTCATTTTATTAAAATACATAATATAAATGAAAGTATCATTCATACGTACGTACGACTTACCATCTCCCTGAACGATGTATTTCATTTCCTATCTACAAATGATATGCTCTATTATAAATAAATATATATACTGAATATATAGTAATTTTGACCACATGGAAAACATGTAATTATCAGAATTTTACTTTTGAATCAAGTACCAGATATCAACAAAATGACCTTTATTAAAGTAAATGATTTTATTATGTTTATAATGTACTAATAGGTGATATAAAAGGAATAAAAAAATTAAAAAGGTTCTGAAGAAAGTATAAATTAACTTTAGCTTATTTTTCAGGGGATTAAAGAATGAATGGGTCAAGTCAGACACGATGTAAGGTTTAATTCCTCAATCTCGTTATTATTCGCGATTGTTTATGTGTAAGTATTTTCTGGGACATATTTATTATCCATGTCAATGTTTCATAAAATACATTTCAAAATCATTCTTTTAAGGTAATATTTATCTAAAACATCATTTTAAATATTTTAAATATTTATTATTATAAATGATTATCTTTAAGGTCCATTCAAAATGGTTTTAAGGATTTATTTATGTGGTCATGATTGTTTTAAAATGTTAATTACTTTCAAAAAATTCAAAGTTATATTGGAAACTTTGATTCAAAATCATTATTAAATGACTTCCTTCATAAATGTGTGACTTTTAAATGATTTCCCAAAAATGGATATTTCTCTCAAAAGGTTTTACTGATCATTTTTATCTCAGTCATCATCCATTTATTGATTTTACAATTGTTTGAAGTTGATTTACTATGATACAATCTTTCATAATGTATTAAAGAGTTTGTGATATGTTTTATGGTGGAAGAGATATTTTTATAGCATTCATTTTTTATTGTTAAGGTATTGACATTTCATATTCTTGTTTTAATATGAATTTTTATGTTATGTTTCAACCTTTTCATACGCGAAATGCATGGGACTTAGTAAGTGATGGGTGGAGCCCGCTATAGCTCCTCAATGAATCGGTATGTCTCATGTGGCAAACTAGTGTCTTGGCACAAGGCCTTGACAAAATATTTATTTTTATTCTTGGCACAAGGGCTTGACTACGTGGTTATGGTGTCTGACATTATGAATTCCATCATTATGAAATTGACTATTAATATTTCATGTCATTATTTGACTAGTTGAATATACATATGAATAAGTTAATGGAATTATTTGATTTATCATTTCCCTGTTATGATGAAGTTTATATTTAAAAGGCATTTGGTTTAGTTGTATACATTTCCTTAAATTTTTATCTTATTTATGATAGATTCGTCTATATTGTTATCCTTATGGAGCATCTAAGATCACCTCTTTCTATTTTTTATTTTTCCTAGGATGCGAAGAAGTATATTATGACTGATCTATAGGGATAGTCTAAGGGATATCAATGTGTCCAATAGAGACAATTTTGTTTTTTTTTCATTTTATAATGTAATTTTAAACTTATGAATGTATCTAGTGCTTCCACAGATACTAAACTGATCTGTCTTTTGGGATTTGATCCCTTTTAATCATGTCAATGTTATGTAATAATACACCGACTCTAGGTAACTGGGGTCAGGGAATTACAATTTATTAATTTTATTTTATAGTAATTGGGAAAATATATTTTTCTTACCACATTTGATCATAAAAGAATTCCTATACAAGGATTTGTTTATAAAACTCAAATAGTGAACATCACTTTTCATATGTGGTATAGTGAGGTGGAGTATTATTGAATTTGAATTTTTATCAGATAGGCTTTTCTTGGAGTATCATCAAATAAATAATTTCCTAGTAGATTCTTCGATTACAATTTATATCAGATTTTTGATGTGATGAAATGATCATATGTATAATTTATATAGGTAGTAGTAAAAAAATTAATTTCCACTAGTTGGACCCTAAAAAAACATATCATATCCAATAAAATCAAAATAACATGGGGTATGAAAGTCGTAGCAGATTTCAGAAGTCATCATATAGAGATTACTAGTTGATATTTTTGGGTGAGCATACTAGATGAACCTATTAGACAGATAGTGAACTGACTTATGAAATTTTTTCCTATTACTTTTTAAGAAAGTGAAGAAGTTATATTAATTAGAGTAAGAGTGAATAAGTTTTAATAATCATAATAGAAACAATATACATCCTATGAGATAATGTTTTTAATAGTTATTACAAAAATATTTTTACATATTTTATTTTATGATTCACATTCATTTTTGTACGGTTATAGGTCCACACAAATCTAAGAATAGTTTTTCCTATAATAACAACATAAAAGGATTGTTTTATACCAATTATTTGGTATTTTATTTTTTAATACAATTCCATGGACATGACACTCTTTTTGAGATGCGAACCTTTTAAATACTTATGTTCTTGTTGTTGTGATTGTGAATATTCTTTGAAAAATGTCATATCTCATTAACAAGTGGTTATTTTTGTTTCGAATGAAATAATTTCATAAAAATAAAATATCATTAGTTTACCCCTCCCCCGAATAATGATCACATTGATCATATATATGACATTAATTTTCAGGTCATGTATATGAGTTTATTAGCATATATTACACTAAAATAAATAGATTATCACCTTTTGGTTTCAAACATCATCATTGAAAATATCTATCTATCAATGTATTTATGAGTCTTGAAATGTATTTTATTGATCAATCAAAGTAGAGATTGAGTTTTGAGTATGGTTCCATAAATAATATGGTAATAAATAAAGGATGGTGTTTCCTGTTCCAAGATTCATTACAATGGACTAGGAAACAAAAATATATCACTTCCCACATGATTGTTTTTTAAAAGCACATAGGGAAGAAAATTATTGATTCGATGAAATAAATAACTTATAGAAAATTTGTTATCTGACATAAGAGTTTATAAGGGACAAGAAATTGTACAATTTATATACTGGTTTAATGGAAGGAACTACCAACTATAATATATAAACTGCAAGGAAGATGGTCACTATGAAATCCAAAACACCAAGCCAATGTTCATAATGTGTAATTAATTTCAATAAGATCCAAATATTTGGGATCAGGTAAAAGATTAATTCATCACAACCACTATGTTAGATATATATAATCAACTATTGAATTCCACCCTTACATTTCACATATGAATATACAAATTTATATTATATTTTAGATCGATCCATTTCATATTATATTAAAAGATTCCATGAAGTATTAAATTACCTACTTGATACCGTATGGTAGGGAAATCTATTAAAATACATGGTGGGGGAATCACTGTATCCTAAGTGTTGGAATTCTACCAAATTAGTTTTTATGTGTACATTTTCACCAAAATCTCACCAATCAATATGATAATATTTTTTTAATACAAGACATAGATTAAATCTCTTTATATAGAGACCAAATTAACTAGTAAAAAATGGAAATCCATTTGCATAACCTGAACCAACCCATCACCATATATAAATTCAATGAGGATTATGAATTTCTATTAAAAATACTTAAAATGTATGTGTATCAATAATTAATAAAAATAATATATTTCTAAACTATTTGTGATAAAGGTAAAAGCATCATTAAAGAAAACTCCATTATAATATAAACCAATAATGTATTTATTGAATAGTTTTATACATTCCTCATGAACATAAGTTAGTGTCATGAATAGAACATATCCTTTATGTTGTACCGTTATCCAATACCCCCAATAGAATGAAAATATTTACGTGGGGAAATTAGGAAGAATCAAAAATATATTTTTTTAAATGATTATATAACATAGTGTGAAACCCGTGGGTGCATTAGTTGTATTTTTTATTTATAATGTCATGTTTTTTTGGGTATTTGAATATTTTTATGAGATATAAACATGATGAAATTAATGAAAAACTATCAACTATCAGGATTTTTTTTGGTTTTAAGAAATCCAGGTATATCAATTTTACTCAAAAATAAATCATAATTTTTAGTACCTCGTGTCGAAGGAGAGAAGATGATTAGAAGAAAAATTTATATAAAATATATAGACACTATGAGTTAATAGTTATGAACATGGAATGGAAAAATTTCATAAAATTATTCTTTTATTTTATAGAGAGAGACATTTGAGATTACATTGATAAATTTTTATTAGTATTAATTGATTATATTCACATACACTATAAGGGAAATAAGAACATAAATAATATCTATGGATGGTGCTGAAAAATTTACATACGGATAAGTAGTATTCTATATTCAGAATGTGTGAATTTCTAAAATAATTAATTCACATTCATGGTGCACTTTATTACAATGAAATGAATTTCAATTATCCTTAAATTTAAATTACATTTAAATAATTACCCAATCCAATAACTAATATAGTTTTTTTAGTTTTATTGGATTTTCATGTTACTACTAGCATATATTGTGATGAACTGACCTAAACTGGCAGGGCCTAGGCTGCAACTTTGCAAGTCAGTTTCCAATAGACTAGGGGCTGGCGATTAGTGCCGAGAAGGAATATCACTAACATGGGAGGAATTTTCTATGTAATGGTATCCACACACACTTCTCAAACCTCAAAAAATGATGAAATGTAAAGAAACGAAAGGAAAAAACAGAATTAATATATCTATATCCCACAACCAAAGTACAACATAAGTTCTAAAATCATAAAAGGGAAAACCCCTCCCACGAAAGAAAACTGTCAAAGCGTCTAACCTTCTTAGAAGGAGGGGATCACTGTCAACTGAAACATCTGGAAAGCTCCTTGGCCAAGAACTATTAAACACCTCGTTCTATCTATAGAACTATGCTTCACCTATTTTGGGTCCTCCATGTACTCTGTCAAAAGTCCTGAGATCTCCAAAAGAAAAAAAAACATGTACAAGAAAAGACCGTGTAGGGGTGAGTATAAAAATACTCATTAGGCACCCCAAAAACACAAATAGAAAAATGGTAAAACTGAAAGGAAAGAGTCCACTCGACCAAGCCAGATGGAAGCCTAATCAATATAGAAAATCAATCTTGAACCATCCTCAGTTGTACATGACAAGTCAAATCTATCTACCCTGGGTGTCAACCCCGACATGTGACAACACCACAAAGACTCCCAGAAGTCACCTATATATACTCATCTCGAAATCTAAGTCTGATGAGTTTCCAACCACATATATTGTAACTAGATTTTATTCATAGGCTCTAACCATAACATGAAACCATGAGAGCACACTCTATGAGCTCAATCATCCCAAATGGCACCCGTATAAGAGATGTAATCCATTGGTAATAACTCTACCATTCCTAATGGTACGTTTGAGAAAATGTGATCCATCAGTAACATATTAAAAGTTATTACTCTAGTACCCAACACTAGATTTCAATTCATCACTACCCCTCACCTAGTTAAGCTAAAGAAACCAATGCTAAGAGTCCCTCCCCTCACAACTACACACCTTTGATGGAGAACATTTCTATACTATGCACCATATGCATCATCTATAACATGAGAGAACATAGGGACTCACACCTCACCACAACCCCACTGTTGAGGGAGTACTATTCCTAACAATCTCATGAAACCTCTATCTCTCCTGTAAGGAGTATACCATACCTTAGTATTTCAAGGTAGCACTAGATCCTATCTAGGTATCAATCACATCAAGTATAAGGGCCTGCTCCTTGTAACTGTATCCAATAGCCTATGGTGTTCTAAATCCAATGGAGGACCCCCCCTATCCCCACTACTACTCAGAGATGGAGGAGTACTACTCCGTAAGTGAGGAACTTCACATAGATCTAATAGGGGGTAATACTCATAAACGACCTACACCTTGATATGATAGGGGAGTACTAATTTTTATTTTGAGGAACCACGCACTAACCTGGTAGGGGAGTACCACTCAAAGACCAGATGAACCACACATGAGTAGGACATGGGATTACCAACTCTGCCATCTCGTTTACTAGGGGGAACTCTCACCCAGACATGACAGGGTAGAATCGACCTCAGAATTGAGGACCCACTTATCAACATGGCAGGGGAGTACTGACTCTCTCGGAGCAACATGTATAGATGACCCAAGATCTTTAATGATATGGGACTACCGACTCCTATAATAGAGGACATGCACCCTACCCGGCAGGGGAGTACATACTCTATCTATATATCATCTATGGAGGACCCACGCCCTGATCCAATAGGGGAGTACTAACTCCACGGATAGAGGACTCGCTCCCTAATCCAATAGAGGAATATCTACCCTACATTCATAAAGGTCATGAGGAAACCCACACCCTAGTCCATTAGGGGTGTAACACACCTGAAGGGAACTATTGAATGTAATAAACCTGCTCCCATGAAGTGGGGAGTCCCATCTCTACCTATACAGAGAGTTAAGTAAAACCCTCGCCATATTCCATCATTGAAGTAATAGTCCTATAATCTCTCTATATTGACCACACCGGTCTCCAAAATTTGCTTAATACAGATCCACAAGAATCTTTCTCGATTCATTACACCTCATATCTCATAAGCTGTAACAGATTCCACCAACATTACCTATGTAGAAAAATGATTAGGAAGGACTGCTCAAAATCCTGAATCCGAGTCCTAGAGAAGAATATACAAATCGAGGAATATCCTTAAAGGATCTCCACGTAGTACATGGCATGCACCGGGGTACACACGACATGTGATCCCTCCTGAGCACCTTCCTATGTATCTGTTCTACACAGGTTCCAACCCATGATTGGGTATATTCCATGTCCCTTATCACTCGATCCATGGCCATGTTCCTCTTCTACACGGACCGACCAACGGTGTCCCTTACACATTGTGTATCCCATACTACACGACATGATTGGATAATTGGCTACCTACCCATGTGGTTTTCCCATGAATGTGTATTGAAACTTTTGTCTTTTTACCTTGTCCATGTGCTAGTGCATGACAATGTAGTTTCACATGGCTATCCCATGCCATGTCACATGATCACATGCTTTAGCGAACTACCTAGTGTGTAAGCACTATACATGGCATGTAGTCACAAAATTTCATCTTATCTAAATATGAAGAGCTCTATGACATGTGTTACTGAACTAAATTCTATATATATGGTTATTTCAGATGGAAATCACCTAAAAAATCCTTCATATTTACCCTGAAACTTGTAGATCAACATAGAGGGGATCTCTAGCCATTGTATTTGGTCTATAGAACCATAAAAAAATACATAACAAAAGGGATCAGGGCCAAAAATAAAATATAACTACATAGTTGGAGAAAATATGAAGCTTTGGATCAAGAATGATGCCAGAATCATTTAGGTTCTCGGTCTGATGATGATTTCCTTTAGAAACGGAGATCAACAACACCTCGATGCTACAATTCAGTGGTAGTTTCATTCGTCACCAAAAGGGAGAAGAGGGTAGGTGCACTCCTCATTTGTGTGTGAAAAAACCAATGGGTTAGGTGGATGTAATTAGGTGTAATTAAATTAAACCCATTAATTCACCTTCTAACTCTACATCACAAAAACGTCCCCAAATGAAACTCCCAACACATACAACTTTACGTCACATATAGTGTAAACATAATGTTTCTGACACAACCATGATCTTAAAAATATGATATGAGACTCAAAATGAGAGTCATTTAAGTTTCATGATAATATTCACCCATTTGACAAAATATATTTAATATTTTTAATATCATGGCACCGTGGCTCTATTAGCCCCAACTTCCCTCGCCGACTCAGCACCCAGCTCTAAAAACATTTTCTAAAATATTCCAAATTCCTTTGGGTCAAAACACGAGTAATTAAATATATTCAAACCGAACTGTGATTAATGAAATTCTACAAACACAAACTACAAATACACTCTCAGGTTTAAGGTGGTTTAAATAATGTATCCCAACAACATCTCTTTGGAATGTTGAATTATTGACACATAACATGGTTCCTATAATATTATTCACTGATAAAATGTGAACTAGACTCTCTTTGGAATAAATGTAGTCTCCCTCCATATTTTTCTCCTACTAAGTGTGAGATATCATCAAATTATGATTAATAATAAAACACTATTCCTTTATTCAATAATAATCTTACCAATGGGAATGTGAATAATCCTTAAAAATATAAAAGTCAATAATATTTCTGTTTAATGTTTAAATAGGATGATGTTATATAATATAGATCAAGGAAAACCACTCAAAATCACCCAAAACTCTACAATAATAAAAATCCCCTCATCATAGAAAGTGAAGAATTATATAATGTTAAAGATATTAAATGATCATATTAATCCACCTCCACACATGAAAATATCCATAATGGATCTATTTTTATTGATATTAATCTCATCATATGTCCTCCCTTATACCACTAAATGTATTTGAGAATCCAATTCACTTACTATCTGAACCTATCCTACAGGAAGGCATAAACCATAAAAATATTTTGATTCTATGTTTCTAATTAACTATGTGGTTATAACTCAAATCATAGAATTATGTTTAATTATCATGCCAACCACTCTAAACATTGAACCCATGTTTCTAGAATTATTTCATGACTCCCAAATGAACTATCATCTAATAACTAGGGCCATGATTCATGTGCGACCAGTAGTCACACAAATTTTAACATAATAGAAGAAAATATATAAGATATGTGTATCACTTTGTATGTTGAGATTAACAAACATGAATATAATTAATTAAAAAAATATCAATATAGTTTATTCTAATTTTGTGAAAAAAACAATCAATCAAGTATATTTTATCAGTATAATAGATTTAGGATTTTAAAAATGAAGAATGCATTTTTTTCATTATCATATCATTAATTAATATAACCTTATTTCGGTTTTCTCACAAGAGGAAATGGGGTTTTATAGGTAACAAGTATCCAAATACCCATTAGACAAGTATCCTTTCATGAGAGACATGATAGAGTTTCTAAAAATCACGAGTTTATAAATTAATTAAGATTTAAGGGGTTTTGAATAATAAATATACCACTTCAACCAAATTTATAGTAGAAAATATAACATTACAAACATCAT
This sequence comes from Viscum album, assembly GCA_963277665.1. Lineage (NCBI taxonomy): Eukaryota > Viridiplantae > Streptophyta > Magnoliopsida > Santalales > Viscaceae > Viscum > Viscum album. The sequence continues at coordinate 2,383,106 of OY728125.1, forward strand.
TTATGATAGAATTAATAAATTTGGATACTGTATGGAATCATGGAAAATAATATTTGGGTGCAGGAATCCATGAAAGAATAGTGGTTCTATAAAATTCTTGTATGTCCTGAAAGATATGTAAATGTATCATACAATCAATATTATGTCATAAAAATAGAATTATATCTCTTCTAATGATAGTTATATAAGTGGTATATCCAAGAACACTCGTCCTATGACATATTATGGCACCTCAAATATTTTTCATTGTGAAATTTTTCAAAATTAATTTCCCCTCAATAACATCTTGAAATAGTTTATATTTCATGATCGACATACATTTTTTAGGACACCTGTAATCTATATCAATATCATTATAATGGTATTATAGACACAACCCATTATAATAGTTGTTAAGACCTTCCTACTGGGATTCCCATTGGGACTAATTAAAGTAGTTTTTAGTTAATTTTAGGATTTCTTTAGTTTTGGAGTTGCAGGTAGTATATACAATAGAAATGATGATAATAAAGTATTTAGGATGGTAATCATCACTCTAAAGGATAATGTATGGCCCATAAAATTAGAAATTTGAGAATTATTTTTTTATTATATCATCTATTTTCTTGATCCACATTCCCCGATTGGATATTTGGGCCCCATGGTAGTTCCTTTATAATATACATGCTGAGTGACCAGTCCACATCCTAATAAGTAGGGAATATTGGGACAAACATATCTTGGATATGTAGACATTAAATTTCACCATACAAATAAATTACCCCTCCACTTTATAAAAATATTATGGATATTGGGAATTAATTTTATTTATTAAGTCCTCTCCTTGATGGGAAAAAGAATAAATAAGAAAAGGAAAATATTTTTTATATAAAAATGAACGATCCTTCCTTCAAAATCATGAACCTCAACTCTAGAAATTGAAATCATTTTTATTAGACTATGATACTGTTGCCACATTATGATCAATTCCATAATATTATCTAGCCCACCTACTATGTTAACATAGAATAGTGTAATATATTTTTAGAATGAAGAATGTAGAAAAATAATTATGGTTCACAGGAATATTTTAATCACTACACATGTACTCACACTACCCTTAAGTGCACAAGTTATTTTTAAAAATAGTGATTCTCCAAATAAAATCTAGGGTTGTAGATACATAAAACATCATAATGTGATAATGTGTTCCTTATAAAAATTGATGATCCATGAACTGAATAAACAAAATAATGATCTTATGACATAATCTATAACCATCACATTAAATATTTAGTGGAATTACATGAGTGGTGTCAAATTTTACACACACACACACATATATATATATATCACAACGGTTTAAATTATAAATTATATTTTAAGAGTTGAAGATGTGTCAAAAGTGATGGTTGGAGGAAATCTTGGACTATAAATTTTCAATTCACTACCATACAAGAAAGTGAATTGGGGATTTCATGTTCTTAGAATACATATTTTTAGAATCAATTCATTTAAAATTACAATGAACCCATCAAAACAATCTCACTTCTTATTTTGTAAATACCCACCTAGAAAAAACCATCATATTATACACTGTGGAAATAGTTCATTAGAAAATAATCCCTATAGTAATTATAAATGTAGTAAGAAGATAGCATACCCTACTCAATAAAAATTGATGAACCTCACAATATGTTATGAAAATTCATAGGTATATATTTATAGTATAAAATTTTCAATAAATTGCATAGAATGATGAAAAAATATGAGAAAAAATAGATTAATGATCATCAAACAATGATTACAACATTTGTAATAGAAACTCAAAAACATCTATTTCAATTCCAATAATAAGATACAATAAATTAAAAATATATTACTAAGTAAAATTGATAAATAATAGAAATAAAATATTAATTTTATTTTTTATTCTATACACACATTAGATAGCATTGAGGTCCCACTGGTTAATTTAGTAACTATAATAATATTAATATTTTAAACTACTCTGATAAAATCAATTTTAATAAACCATCATAAAAAAACATGTGTACTAATGTAGTTGCCACAATATCACAATAAATTTAATGTCCTTTATCTATTAATTAATATATTATTATAGTTATGGTTCAGAAACTACTTAGTGAGAACCTATGACAACTAAATGAGTGCTTAGATAAACTATCATTAGTTAAAAAAATATAAAACATTTAATATGTTGAATTTATTTCTAATGAATGAAATACCAGTGACCTAACTCAATATTTCACATCCCAATATTCACCAACATGAAATAATTATTTTTTGGATCCTTCGATAACTCTCCATCATACTAAAAACCTATAAAGATTATCTTCCTTTATAGTATGAATTATTCTCTAACTCATTCCATTCACACAATCCCTATTGAGACATTATGTTTCCATAAAAAATCATGAACTATTACATTAGTAACATGTACATAATATTTTTCTTCCAACAATCTTATATAGCTCTATCTCCCGATCCAAAAATACGTTATGTATGAAGCGTTAGTTCAGGTTAATATTCATTTTATATATACAAAAAAAAAGATTAAATGTTATGTGAATCACCGACAAATTATAATAGAATATGATTCTTAAATGTTAAATTCTTCTAAGATCCATCTGAAAAATAATATACCAAACCATTTATTTTTGATATTTTATTGAAGATACATACTCATCTTACATTATACTATGATTAAAAATATTTTATGGTAATGAATTTTAACTAGCAAATGTTCCAAATTTTTTAAACACAAATTTATTATTTTTTTTGGGGATTCTAAATCATAACAATTGATGATTAATATTCCAAAAAAGTAACCCTTAAATTATATTACAAGGTTATATTTTTTTTATTCATGTATAAACAGATCTATTTAACACCCTCCCAATATCCATTTCAGGGATTCTAAATGAGTTGACTTAAAACACCCATTGAATAAGTAATTCATGGTGATGTGAAAATCAATGAATATATTAAATATATAAACATTGATGTATCAGGAACCTTTTTCACATATGGGAATTCATCATCCATTTTGGAAAATTTAATTTTTGAAAACATAATCTGTCTGTGAAAAGAATTCAACAATGAATCTATTCTAGTGTTGTAAAATATTTTTGATCACCACGAACATTTTTTCCCTATAAGATATTTACAAGGATTTGTCTGTCTTATATATCTGAATTTTTATCCTCAATATCTGTTATAAATGTATTAAAAATTTCATTATGAATCCTTAAGAAGAAATTAAATTTTGACGTCCAGATTATTTTTTCATTAAATTAACCTAGAAATATATTTCCATCATTAAGATGAAGAATGATGAAAGTTATAACATCACAGTCCTTCAATGAAAAAAATATTACTTTCTTTACCTGAGTAGTTTTTTAAATATAGATATAAAAAATTAAATTAAATTTTCTTAACATTGGAAGAAGCCTATAGAGACATTTATTAAATTTTCAATCAAAATTATAGTCATTATATTCATTAAAATACAATTGTTTCCTTATAAAAAAATTATTCCAAACAATTTACATTATTGAAAGGCTTCTATTATGTATAAAAATCTAACAATTCAACTAATTATAGTGTAATATAGATAGTTTAATTATTAACTTTCTGTGAGAATAATACCATGAAATTGATGACCTATTTTTTTTGAAAACCCTTTACCACCAGTCATTGTTTGAAGTTCCTCTTACCATCATCAATTTACTTCAAATGGTTAACCAATTTATTCCCATATCCTCATTTCTATTTTGGTATGTTAGTATATTACCATGTTCAAATATATTTTAATTAATACATCTCTGTATCCAGTACTGAATTACATTTCTTTTAGTTACTAATCATCATAGTTTCTTCCAAATGTGAAGGTTCTCTATTACCCATTAAAACTATATTGTAATATCCCATAAATTCCATTTTATTTTTTGTAAATTTTATGGGATTATTTTGTGGCTAGAGTCATTGAAAGAACTATATTCTGAGGCCTAGTGAGCTTAGAATAAAAATTTTAACTTTTTTACTTCATTTAAATAAACGTTCAAGTGGGATTTTTATAACATTTAAACCAGTGCTCAAATAAAAAATCAAAGAACACTATTTGACTTAGAATTATGGGTTATGCCTATAAAGGACCTAACATTGAAAAGTGAGGGTCGATAGAAAAAGATTATTTTTAGAATTTTCAGAAGAGTAAAATAACATAAAAAGTTTTTTAAATTTGTTTCTCTTCACCATTGAGCGACGAAACGTCAACATTGTGGCGACGATGATGAGGCGACAAAGAGTCACATTAAATGAAGAAAATTAACATGGCTCTCAAATGTGAAGCATAACGAATCATTAATTGAAGCATAACAGATACAATGTTTTATTAATTAAACAACATAACGATGGGACGACATAGCTTAACCCAAAAGACGCGATGATACTGTGTAACAGAAACACTAAGATGAGTTTCTATTTTAATGAGATAACGTGTTGGAGAATCGAAAAGAGAAATTATTGAATGGGTGGTGATGGAATTTCCTCCAATGAAGAATATCTGTGAATCGCTAGCGACAACGACACATCTTGAAGAACAAGACCAATGAATGGAGAACGCATTCTCCTCCCACACTTCGATGGATCTCTTAAAACATGGGCATAAAATCATGAACGAAGAATGAAGGTGAATGATGCCGCTCTTCCTTAACCAACGAATCTATCCTATTTTGGGGTTAATTCTGAAAATTTAAATTCCCCACTATTCACTCTAAAATGATGAACGCGTATCAAACCACAAACAGGATGATCCGTTGATCGATTGTTCTTCCAGGAGGGAGATTATTCTCAAGGTATTTCATTGGGAATAATTTTTATAGAATCATAATCCTATCCCCCTATTTTTTAAGAAATTCTAATGTGGAGGCTACAGGCTGACAAAAACAAGGCATGAGCCCTTCCTCATTTGTGTGCTCTTGTGAATTCTTCATGGACAAACCTCCAAGTTGATGATAATGTTTTTCCAAGGCTTTAGCATGGATGATGAAAACCCATAGAGGCTGAAGGTGTAGATGTTCTGAAGGACATACCCCCAGAGAAGACCCAGTGATCTACAAAACATCCTGCTAGTGCACCACGATGGGGCACCAAGGAGTGTCTCGGTCGGCTTGGGCTGGCAGCTTGCAGACCGGGACGCGGCCACCCAGCCACGATGGTGGAGCTGGCCGTGGCATGGAATGATGGCATAGGGTCTAGTGGTGACCAAATGCGGGACAAGTGGGAGGCTGACATAGTCGGCCACGACGTGCACGAACTGGAAGTCACTTGGCATTCGGGATTGAGAAGACTAGCCTGCACAACAAGCCAGGCCAGGGGAAAAAACCAAGCCGCTGAGTGGACCTGGAAGGAATTAAGACCTCCTGCTTTTGCAGGCCAATATAGAGTAATAAAACTATGCCTCTAGGTGGCCCGAGCTGGGAACAAACCGGCCTACGAGTTGTGGGATGGGATGGATGGAACAAGGTCACTTGGTAACCCGACGGGCTTGGCCCCCGGTCGAACCGGGCTGGGTCGAGCAGGGCCCAATGGGCCTGATCTAGTGTTTATGTCAGACTAGGATGGCCTAAACACAAATTGGGCCAGGTTAGGTCAGTCAAAATGGGCTAGGGCATGTGAGGCCTCCAGACTAGGTCGGTTCGACAGGGTCCGACAAGGCCCCAACAAAGTCGACCCCTGTTAACTAAAACGTCAATATCTTCCAGAACGAGCATCTATTTGATGATACTTTTGTAGTATTGGAACCATCTGTATGAGGCCTTTATTTTGGAATACTGTAAAGAGGATTTCATGGATGTTGAAATATGACGAATGGCTTGAGGAGTGGATTATCCCAAAATCAAGTGAGCTGCGTGCCAGAGTCATGTATCTGGATGAGACTCAAAGACTACAAATGAGTAGAACCAAGTGACCCTATAGGCATAGAAGACAAGATTCCATGTGTGGATCAACTTCAAGCAACCCCATGTAGATCATCTCTAAGTAACCCTATGTGAATCAGTTACAAGCGACTCTCTGTGGATCAGCTACAAGTGGCCCTGTGTGGATCATCTCCAAGCGAACCGGTGTGGATCAGCTCCAAACAACCCTATGCGGATCATGTACAAGTGGCCCTGTGTGCACTGGATATGATGAACTAAGTGTGATGTGGCTCCTTGTGAACCAACTGACCCTTGGTACTCATCAGGGATGAGTACCAAAATCATCCAAGGTGTTCAATATTACGATTGATAGTCTTACCCTTTCATACATTAGATTATACCTGTGCGAGCTATCTTACTTCAGGATCATACATCATGGTTTGATTTTTGTATTTCATTGTGGTATTTACATTGTGGTTTGGGGTTGCTACTGAGTTTTTTGTTACTCACGCCTGCATGGGCTTTGCCCACATGTGTTGTGTTTGGTGTAGATGACCGCCTCCTTGACATAGGACTTTGTGGCGTATGACCCGACAGTGCTCAGTGATATTAGGTAGGCATGCCATACATTTAAGGATTCCATTAGTTACTCTACACTTACCCATTAGGTGGGGTTTTCTTCAAATATCTTGTAGATATCTTTTGTACTTTCCTATTGTCAGTTTTTATTTTTTTTGGGTTTGTATTCCAGCCCATTTGACTTACAGCCTATACCTTTGATAGGTGGTTGTTTAGTGGTATGCATTTTTTCCATTCCTTATATTTGGGATGTGGTTGTGTGTGTTTGCATGTGTAAAGGTACTTAAGAAATTACCTTCCACTCATGGGATAATTCCTTTAGGTGATAGTTTCCATCCCCTGGCCATTGGGAGGTAGTCCTGGGGTAGTCATGGCATGGGCCTTGGAGGACGGGTCATTAAAAATTGGAATCAGAGTTTATCAGTTCTACCTCAAAGACTGGGAGTCATTTGATTCATTTTTCGAAAATAATGTTAAATGTTTCGAGTTTAAATTTCAAATTTAGGTAGTCCATTGTTGGTACGGTGGCTGACATATCCATATACCAAGACCTTGAATTATTCTTTTCTTCTCAAGACATAAAAGAACTGGTTTCATTCATCATATATAAATTGAGAGTTTCCTCATGTTCTTCTTAAATTATAGTCATCTTACTAGGTTTAATATAATGATTGTTTTACATCTTGATTTGTTTTAGGATGCCTCCATGCAGACAGCCATCTAGGATTCCAATGCGTGACTGTGAAGACAACCCTCCAAGCAATGAGGCATTGACTTAGGGACCCATGATAGAGATGGCCCCTTTGGGTTGTGCACCAATGTTACCGCCACCCGTTTATCATCAGTTACTGCCAGTGTTAATGGTAGAGGATTCATATAGGCTCAACACCTTGTATGAGTTCCAAAGAGAGAGACCTCATAGGTTCATGGGAGAGGCAAATCTTCAAGTCACTGAGGACTCGTCATAGGAAGTGATGCATGTCTTCCACATAGTAAGTAAGCCACAAGACTAGATGGTGGTTCTAGCCACAATCTTTCTGTAGGGCTTGGTAGGCAGATAGTCAAGTTTCACCATCTAGAAACGTGAGGAGGACACCCACTCTAAGGATAACTTTGAGTGAGTTTTCTGGGAAGAGTTCTTCTATGTGTCTTTTCATTCAGTTTATATAAAAGAGTTACTTAACCTACAACAGGGCAACATATAAGTGGATGAGTACTCTGAGAGGTTTACATACCTCTCCCACTACTCTATTAAAATAGTATAAGACCCTTTATTTAGGGTCTTGACATTTTTTCAGGGACTCTGATAGAAGATCGAGGTTTTAATTATTTTCCTCAGCATCAGCACTCAGGATAGAGTGTTAGAGCGAGCTCTGCTACTAGAGAGTTCCTCACAGAGAAGGGACCAATGGTGGGAGCTACCACTGGGTGACAGGTGAATAAGTCATCCATGGCGGGAATCCAAGAGATGTCTTAAAGGTCCAAGTGAGCCAGACCATCTGGAGGTTGACCCTAGGACAAAGGATCAGTGGTGTGAAGCCACCGGGGCAGTGGGGGTCAATAGAGGAGAAGGGCATGCTACTCTTGTGGCAGGAAAGGACACATAGATCATGACTACCTAACCCACTGCATAGAAAATTAGCAAATTATTGAGGGACCTATGAGGTAGAGGTAGAGGTTCGAGCGAGGATGTCTATAGGGTAGCAGACATGGTAGAGGAGAATGTTGAGCAACATGCAGTGGGTGGCGGTTTGAGGTACCACCACCACCACCCCTAGGTGATCCATGGGGCCCCAGGGAGTAGGTGGAAAATGGTGAGATAATCTTATGGTAGTGGGGGCCTATGACTATGGCACTATTGAGATTATTAGAGGTATGATTTATGTTTTCTCTACCTTAGTTCTGGTTCTTATAGACACAGGTTCTAATAACTCTATCATTTCCATGGACATTGTGTGAGGCATAGAGATTCCAGTGGAGCTATTTTATCTATCCTCACGATTATAAACTCTTACGGGATGGGATTCGATGATTTCACACTAGTAGCAACAGTTTGAATTTTTTATTGGAGGAAAGAGAATTTACTGGGATCTCCTAGTAGCGACATTGAGGCCTTATGATTTCATCTTGGGAATGAACTGGTAATCCAAATTTCATGCTTAGATCAACTATCTTAGGCATAGTATGTGGTGTGTTCGTGTGGGTGGGAATAGGTTTTCCTTCACCAGTAATAAGGGAACTCTTATAGCACATCATAGACTTTCTCGGTGGTGGGTGTAGCTGATCACTCACCTATTGCCTAGCCTCACCCTCAGTCTGGTGGACAAGAGGATTCCTCACTTTTTTGTAGTAGTAGATGAGTATGAATATAAATTTATTTAGGATGTTATGTGGATACCTCCTCATAGCGAGGTAGACTTCTAAATCGACATGTACCCCGAGATGTCACGGATATCCACACCGGTATATTGTATGTCTCTCGTAGAATTTCATGTGTTGAGGGTATAGCCAAAGGAATTGCAGGAGAAGGGATTTTTGAGGCCTGGAATTTCACCATGGGAGGCCCTAGTGTTGTTTTTTAATAAGGTAGGCAGAAGATTGAGGCTATGCATAGACTATTGGTGCCTGAATGAGGTGACTGTGAAAAAAAAGTATCCACTTTCAAGGATTGATGACCTCTTTGATCTGCTGAAGTTAGTGAGGTGGTTCTCAAAGATATACCTTAGATCCAGATATCACCATCTTCGGGTATAGGATGAGGATGTACCAAAGACAACCTTAAGATGTTGGTATGGACACTACGAGTTCTTTTTGATTCTCTTTGGCATGACCAACTCCCCAATAGTGTTAATGGGACACATGAATAGGATCTTACATACTTATATTGATTGTTTCATCATGCCCTTCATTGATGACATCCTGGTGTACTCGGAATTAGAGGAGGAGCATGTGACACACCTGCGGATAGTCCTGGATACACTATAAGATCACAAAATTTATGGGATTACCTCGAAGTGCCAGTTATGGATTCAAGATTTCCACTTTCTGGGACACGTCATATCAATGACTGGAGTTGCAGTGGATCTATCAACAATAGAGGTTGTGCTTACTTAGGAGCCACCTAAGTGTGTGACTAAGGTTTAGAGTTTCTTGGGGTCAGTTGGATACGACTGGAGGTTCGTGATCAAATTTTCCAGAGTAGCATCACCATTATCAACTTTGAAACAGAAGGGACAACACATCGTGTGGAAACAGATGTGAAAGTAGAGTTTCCAAGAGCTTAGGCGGAAATTGACGAGTGCCTCCATATTGAGACTACCAGAGGATGACATTGGGTTTGTAGTTTTCTATGACGCATTTGGTACCAGGTTGGTTTGTGTCCTGATTCAGGACCAAGAAGTGATCGTCTACAATTCACAATAATTTATGTTGTATGAGAATAACTACCTGACCCATGACCTCGAGTTATTAGTAGTGGTATTTTCATTGAAGATGTGGATGCACTACATTATCGGTGAATTTTTTACCATCCACTATGACCACAAGAGTCTCAGGTATATATTCTCCCAAAAGGACTCAAACTTGAGGTAGTGATTATGGCTAGAGTTCTTACAAAACTATTAATTGAAGATAGTCTATACTCTAGAGAATGAGAATGTGGTGGAACACGTTGTCAACAGAAGATCTGGTCTATAGATGTTGAGTGAGGAGACAAAGGATCTATCCAAGATGTAGATATCCTTCATGGATGAGGATGGATCATCTTACCTTCTCTCTATGATAGTCACTCCACCACTCTTAAAGGGATTTAGGGAAGCACAACTTGTGGATGTTGACTACGTGGAATGGCATGCTCAGTTTTATTTAATACATGCTCTTAATGGATTTTCGATAGGTGGGGAGCACACAATCCTTTTCAGAGGGTTCACCATTGTACCAGTTGTGTTGCGGGAGGAGGTGTTGTCGGAGTTACATACATCCCATTTGGTGGTAAATCCATGTGTGTTGAAGATGTACTAGGATCTCTAATGTCAGTACTGGTGGCTAGGGATGAAGAAATAGGTGGGTGAATTTGTTTCACGGTGCCTGACTTGTCAAGAAGTGAAAGCTCAACATTAGGTTCCAGTAGGATTGACACAACCACTTGAGGTACTAGAGTGGAAGTTGGATGCTATCTTGATGGACATCATGATAGGATTACCATGCATGTGAAAGGTCCATGATTCTATCTGAATGGCCATTTCTCGAATCACCAAGTTAGTTCACTTCCTACCCATCCAGGAGAAGGGATCGATAGAGGGCTTCAATGATGTCTACATCTAGAATATAGAGCACACTCACGAGGTTCCATTGAAGATATTCTCAAACCATTTCTCTTGATTCACATCCCATCTATGGAAGGGAATAAAGGAGGTGTTCAGGATTCAGTTGTGCTTGACCACAAACTTCCACCCACAGACGGATTTTCAGACGGAGCAAACCATATAGACCATGGAGGACAAGCTTCATGCTTTCATTCTTGATTTTGGTCACAGTTGGGAGGACCTCCTTCCTTTTGTGGAGTATGCATACAACAACTGATACAACTCCACCATTAGTATGGAACCATTTTAAGAACATTATAGGTGTCCTTTAAGGCCACCTATATACTGGACATACCCAGGGGGTCAGCATTCATGGGAATAGAGTTGGTATGAGATACCACTGAGAAGGTGCATATCATTCAAGAGTGGATGGGGACTACACAGAGTAGGTATATATCTTATGCTGATAGGAGATGAAGGCCCTTGGAGTTTGAGGAGGGAAACCATGTTTTTCTTTTGGGTCTCACTCTAAAATGGATTGTGGATATTTTTCTAGAGAAACAAGTTGTATTTGAGGTTCATCAGACCATTCATGATTCAAAGAAAAGTTGGCGAGGTGACATACTTAATAGTTCTCCATCCATTGATACATCAACTGCATGATGTTTTTCACATGTCTCGTCTGAGGAGGTACGCTCTTGATCCATTGAACATCATTTACTAGGCCTAACAGAATATTGATGATGGGGTGATGTTTGTGGAGTTCCCGGTGGACATAGAGGATCAGCAATAGTGAGTCCTTTGTGGATGGTCGATTCATCTGGTGCACGTTTAGGGGAAACACGAGATTCTCCATGGGAGGAAATGGGAGTGGGAATCTTAGATTCATGCTCAGTACCCCCATTTGTTTGTTTAGCCTTGTTTTAGCATATGAGGATGTGAATCCCTAATGGTGGGGGTAATGTAATGTCCCAAAAATTACATGTTAATTTTTTATTATATGGGATTATTTTGAGACCAAAATATCCTACAACACCTATATCCATGGACCAGTGAGACTGAAATAGAATTTTGACGTTATTCATGTTCATTAAAATAAACATGAGAGAAGATTTTTAAAACTTTTATATCATTTCTTAGATCAAATATATGAAAAATCATGGATCTCAGAACAATGAGATTCACTTAAAAAGGACCTAACATTGATTGACAAGGGTCGACTGGAAAATAGATTTTTTGGAATTTTCAGAAGAAAAAGAAAATAACATAAAACGTAATTTGATTTGTTTCTCTTCATCATTGAGCAGTTTCATGTCAACACTATGGGAGTGGCGATGAGGCGACAACGAGTTGCATTAAAATAATCTCATTAATGAGTCTCTTAAATGTGCAATGTAAGGACTCATTAATTGAAGAGTAACATATACACTATTTAATTAATGAAACACTATAATGACCCGATGAAACAATGTAAATAAAATGTTGTGACACATTTATCTTTTAATGAGATAATGGGTTTGAGAATCAATGCGATAATTTCCATGATGGATGGTGAAGAAATTATCTCCAATGAAGAACACCAACGAATCACTAGTGACAATGACACACCTAGAAGAATGAGACAGATGAATAAAAAACACACTCTCCTCCCACCATTCGAAGGATCAATTACAATGCGGTAGAGAGATCAAGAATGGAGAACCAAGGTGCACGATGCTGCTCTTCCTGGACAAACAAATCTATCCCAATAAGGGGTTACTTTTTTAAATTATAATTCACCCTCTTCATTCTAAAACAATTAATGAGGATCAACCCATGAATAATTTGATCTGCGTATCACTTATTATTGTATGAGGGAGCGTATTCTTAGGGTTTTCATCATGATTAATTTTGATAGAATCGTTATCCTATCCCACCATGTTTTAAAGAAACTCCAACACAGATGGTGTGGGATGACCCAAATAAGGCATGTGCCCTTCCGCCTTTGTGTGTTCTTCATGGTCGATCCTATGAGTTAATGGAAAAGTAATTTCGAGGCCATAACAGGGAAGACGAAATGCCATGCAAGCCGGAGGTACATATAGTCTGATGAATAGAAAACCAAAGTGGACCAGGTGGTCTGTGGAACATTCCGCCGGCAGCCGCAGCTGGCCCGAGACACGACAGTGTGGTAGGTGCTGCCGGTAGTGGGCCAGTGGTTGCCGGACAGGGACGCGACCAATCGACTACATAGGTGGAGCATGAAATGGTTGGGGTCATGTCGTGGCGTGCTAGCACATGGTCCAGTGGGGACCACGTGTGAGACAAGGGGTTGACCGATATACCAAGACACGACACACATGAATAGGTTTCCACCTGGCATCCAGACAGAAGAAAACCAACCCGCACAGCGGGCTGGTCCGAGGGGTGGGAATTGGGACATTGAGTGGTCTGGGCTAGAATTAAGTTGGACTACATTTTGGTTAAGGCTGGGGGCAAACCAACCTCCTATTGTGGGCTAGGCCAGATGGAATCGGGTTGTTAGGCGACCCGACGGTCTGGACCCTGGTCAAATCGGGTCGAGTCCGATAGGGCCCAATGAGCTTGGTCAAGTGACCAGACTAGATCAGGATGACCGAGACCCAAACATGGTTAGTTTGGGTCAGTGAAACTGAGCCAGGGCACGTGGGGCCCCTGAGATAGGTTGGGTGGGTGGGTTCGACGAGGTCATACCGGGCCCAGACCCAACCATCCCCTGTTCACTAAAACATCAATATCCTTCTGATTGAGATTCTGTTTGATGAGATGTTTGTGGAATTGTAACCCTCGCGAAGACGTGGTTATTTATTAATGCATTAATGAGGATTCATGCAAGTTGAAATATGAATAATCGATTAAGGAGTGTATTCCCCAAGAATCAATCATGCCTCATGTAGAAATCCTGAGGTTAGTTGAGCCTTGAAGACTACTGAAGAGCGAGACCAAGTGACCTTGTTGGCCTAGAATACAAGTGCCCATATGTGGATCAACTCCAAGTGACCCTATGTGGATTAGCTCTAAGAGTCCCTGTGTGGATCATCTCTAAGAGACAACATATTGATCATCTCCAAGAGACCCTATGTGGATCAACTACAAGAAACCTTATTTGGATCATCTATAAGAGACCTTGTGTGGATCAACTCCAGGAGACCCTATCTGGATCAGCTAAAAGTTTCCCTTTGTGGACCGACTATGATGACCTCAGTGGGAAGTGGCTTCGTGTGATCGAACAGACCCACGGTACTCATTAGATATGAGTACCTCATCAGTCCAAGGTGTTATGTCTTATGACCGATATTCTTGATTTATGTACATTATATTATACCTATGTGAGTTGTCTTGCTTCATGATCATGCTTCGTGGTTTTTTTATGGATTGATTTGTTTTCTTTCCTTTGTATTTTGGAGTCCCTACTGAGTATATTTTACTCACCTCTGCACAGACTTTGCCCACACATGTTGTGTCTTGTGGAGACAACAACTGCCTTGAAAAACAACTTGGTGGCCTAGGACATGGTAGTGCTCTGTGGGATCAGGCAAGTGGGGTGTACTTATACAGCTTCTGGAAGCTACTCTACACTTAACCATCAGGTGTGGGTTTTATAGGATGACTTTCAAATATATTTTGTACTTTCTTGTTTAAAGTTTTTCTTTTTTTTGGGTTTGTATTCTATCCCATATGACTTATAGTTTGTACCTTTTCTCAGTGGTTGTTTAGTGGCTTTCATTTTTTCCTTTCTAGTTGTTTAGGATGTGGTTGTGTGTCTGTGTTTTCATACAGGTACTCTGGAAAATGCCTCCAACTCATGGGATAATGCCTTTGGAGCTAGTCTCCATCTTCTTGCCTTGGGGAGGCGGGCTTTGGGTTGTCACGAAATGGGCCCCAGGGGATTTTTCATTAAATGTAATGTCCAAATTAACCATAAAAATAATACACACTCTTCAAAAACTATTTTACCACTGTAATTGAGTTTTCAACTCTACATTGATTATATATACACTACCATATGATGATCTATTTTATGGTACTCCCACTCGGTATTCATTATCCCTTTACTTTTCTAATAATCTTTCACTGGTCGCACATCAATAAAATTAGTAATTACATAGGAGTTATTAATATTTTTTCTCCTTAGGTATTCTTACTCCGATTAATTTAGAATTTGATAGTGATTTAATTTCCCCAAATTCATTCTATTCCATATTACAGTCCTCACATAGAACCCCTTTATTGATGTAAACATATTGACTCCTAATGACATTCATCATAACATTGTCCGACACTCTGAATCTAATGTTTGACCACCAGACCAAATGTAGGGACATGATTTGTATTTTTCATCATATATGTCAAGATCCTTACAATGAATATTATAGTATTACCTGAGTCCATTAACAGTATTATAGAAATAATACTAGTCATTTATGTGACCAATTCTCCACTAGAAGTTCCTACTGAACCATCGATGATGTATTTCATTTCAAATTGCATAATGTAATATAGAGTTCCTCTAGAAAATGTTATTATATATTAAAATTTTAAAAATGTATTCAATGAGAGTTATCATTAAACATATGTTTTATTCTTTCAATTATACTATTATACTATGGTATTCTGGGATCCTTCTTTTCCTGTGTCATCCCATTCATTTGGAATATGTTATAAATGTTGTGGCTAGTTTCTTTTCCATTGTTTTCAAATCATATGAATTTTATCCTCTAAAAACATTCACATTATAATATTTATTTATATTTAATTAAGTTGGAATAAAAATCGTACTTATGATTTAGAATGTAAACCCAGACATTTCAAGTAGCAACATCAACAAAAGATAAAATGTAATATAAACCTTTAATGGAAGTGAATTGGGGAAGGTTTTATAGTCCATGTAATGATAATAATAAATTATATTAATTTCATATTAATTTTTAGAAATATATTTAATTGATTCATATATAGTATCATAATTTTATATTGATTTTCAGTTGGGAAAGAAGTGGTTCTATTCTAGATGAAATATATTTCATGAAACATATATGCTTATCTAAAAATTAATTTAATATATTTATTTTTTGAAATTTATAAAATTATGTTTATTTCTAAATCAACATACCCAATTATTATTAGTTTTAACTTATGCGGTTTTTTAGAAAATATTGATTTTTGAGTGAATAGTGAAAATACTATTTTTTTATAAAACATATCATTTTTTCATTTTATGAAAATGTACTATATGGTTTGGGATTGGTTTTATGGTTAATTAATTCTGATTTGATGAATAATTAACTAAATAGTTCCATGTGATTCATTATTATTTTTTATGTTTTAATAAAATTAGTTTATGCATAAGAACCCTTTTTCTTAAAACATTTGTTCAAGGAGTTTGGTACACACATATTGAAATTAATTTCTAACACATAAAAATTGAATCCTGCAAAATGGATTTGAAATTTGGAATTACGTTTTTCTTATTTTATAATGTGATCAATTTCATTTCTGTTCATAATGAATAGTAACTATGGTAAACCGTTTGGATTAAAGTAAACGTTAAAAGGGTTAACCATGTGGTTAAACAGAGAGATAAAGAATAATATATATCACAAGCATCATTAACATTTATTAGATAATTTAATTTTTGACATAACCTATAATGGACTCTAATTTTTACTAAATTGGATCCATTTTCCTTGATAAATACAATTAAACTAATATAATGTTTTATGTTTGTATAGGAGTAAAAATCAACACACTTATAATAGTGTGCCTTTTCTCCATAAATAATCAAACCATTTAAGTCTGTTATCTTAGAAAATCCCTAACAAAAAAACTTCCCAACTATCCTCCCCATGTTATAGAGGTCCCTATATTCTCAAACATCTAATACTTGAAGGCATAAAGTTTGATCCGAAGTTAGATATATGAGGAGTTCAATTAGTCCTAACTGACATGTTTGAAGTTTATTTCTTCTACCAAATCCATTAAATCCATATTTATTCAATATATATTAATTAAATCAATATATTCCCTAACCTAAAATTTTATCATTTTAATGTAACAACTTTCTATCCATTATCCATCCCATTAAAACAGAAAACATCACATTTTTGTTCTTGTTGACTACTCCCTCCATGAAGAGATGTGTTTAATTTTCCACCACTACCTCACACATATGGTAATATGGTTTTGTTAATGAGTATATATATAATTTATGAAATTAAAATGATTGTGTATATATAATATATTCCTTAACTACAAAAACATTTCTATATGTTGTAAATTAATAATTTTCCTCATGCGTAAATGTGGACTACCCCCTCCACAAAAAAATGTGATTTCATATTCATTACCAGCTCAGAAGGTTGGTAATAAGTATGGAAATAATTAATAAATATGTCAATTATAAGATAATTCTATAATTGGTAACGTAAAATATTATATACCTTAGTACATGTACATATTGTTGACAAATGGAAATTTCGCCCATGTGTACATGTATATTACCACCTCTATGATATGAAATATTTCATTTTTCATGTCCACCAATCATGGAATGTTGTAAAAATATTTTTAACGAATAAAAAATATATTTTCTATTTTTCTGATTCTTTAGGTAAGTGAACAATGATCCCTTTGATCATAATCAACCTACAAATGTAATTTTGACATATAAACCAAAAGTCCAATGTAAAAATAACCATTTTACAGAAAAAATAATGCCTGGTAATAATTAAAATAATTCTAATAATGAAAATGTAATGAAAATTAAAAAGGTTTTTTTGAATGTATAAAACTAGTATAATTTTATTACTCAATAGGGGAAAAAGATGAACGAAATGAGTAGAGGCTCATGGAAGGAGACTATAGTTTAATATTATTACTATAAAGTATTATTTGTGTATTTTTTATCATGTTGAGGTTCTATTATTTTTTTTTGAAATT
The DNA here is from genome assembly GCA_963277665.1 of Viscum album. NCBI lineage: Eukaryota > Viridiplantae > Streptophyta > Magnoliopsida > Santalales > Viscaceae > Viscum > Viscum album. The sequence goes on from OY728125.1 coordinate 2,400,870, forward strand.
TCATTTTTTTGATTTAAATAATTATAAATTTTAACTTCAATTTTTTTTGAAATTATTTAGAAATGATTAAAAATTAATGTTTTTAATACTTATCATATGTGTTTTTTTAATTTTTATAGAAGGATTTACCACCACCAATGATATTATGAATTATATATATTTCTATACAAATTAACTATACTTTAAATGAATATTATAATAACACTATTCTAGGAATTTTTATTTTTATAATTTTTTTCTAAGGAATAATAAATTTCATCTCATTTTTAATAGATGGCATAAAGTGTTAATTTTTATAGGTTTGAATATAAAAATTAATGATTTTTAAAGTAAAAGTAATAAATATATGTGTCTTATTTGTCTTACTATTATTATAAAGTTTATATGAGGATCCATGAGCAATTTGTTCTATTGACAGCTAATCCTGTTATATTTCTCCAATGCATTGGTTAAGTGACAAAATTTAGCTATAATAGGTTAATCTTTAGAAATGTGGGAATTATCATGATTAGTGATTCTAGTATAAGGGTTCTATTAGGTGTTAATGTTAAGATAATGTCCCAATGTACAAAAATTTTAAGATTCCAATGGTTTGTAAAGAAAGACTTGTGATTTCAAAATGCCAAAAATTTAATTTATGGTTTTATGGAATATTTATGATTTTTTAAAAAAATGTGATGTGAAATTTTTTTAGATAAATATAATAATAATTTTTAATATTTACAAGAAACAATTTCAATTAGTAATTTTTATATATGATTTGATTTAATATTTTCAATATATTGATCAATTAATATATTTTCCCCTAAAAGTAGATCAATTTTTGAGATCAAAAGTTTGTTTGAAAAAAGGAATCCTTTTTATGGATTTTTTATGTTTACAAATAGATTAAAAGGTTTATTTAATTTTATGTCCCTCTCTAGTATTTTTTTAAACAATTGATTTCATGTGTCATCCAAATAGATTAAAATTATTTTGAATATTAATAATTTTATTTTTCTTATAATGTGATTTTTCTTGAATAAAAAATTGTGTCTTTATAATAACATAATTTTTAAGAAAATTGGACACCATATTTAAATGGAAACATTTTAATGTAACATATTTTTTAATTCCTAAAAATGTAAACCTAAAAAAGGTATTTTGGATGTGTGTGATGAAATATAATCTATAAATCGTAAAATTTATGGGATATTTACATCTGGGTTATTATAATTGGTGTTATAATAATGACTTAGAAACAATTATATGTTATAATAATGATAAATAATACTATAAATTGATTTTAATTTATGTTTATATAATTATTATATAAATTTTTATGATTTCATTGTTTACTCATTTAGTCAATGTTTATTAAAAATTTTTCCATAGAGGAAACCAGTAAGCTAAAGTAGAATGTAATCAGGAGGTTAATATGCTTCTACACAAAAAACCTAGAATGGTTGAAATTTGAATTAAGTAGTTTATAGCTGTGTAAAATTAGTTAAAACATGTTATTAATGGAGTTAATAATTCATGAAAGATTCCAAATTATATATAGAATAATAAATCAATAGTAAATCCTTTTTTGGAACAACTCTATCAAGATTTTGGTTATTTATAAGACCAAAATATTGTTGAAAGATGAATTAACACATTTGATAATATATATAAAGATCTCTAATGTTTGGAGAATCAGAATTTAAGTATTTATACTTATCATTTAAAGGTGAATTTGATCCATGGTGGAAATTTATTAAGAACAGTAAAGAAAAGGAACAATTTGTTTCCATGGACGGGATGATATTTAAAAATATCATCCTAGAAAATTATTTTAATAATGTTATTTAAATTGGAATAGAAATAAAATTCCTCATGTTAAGGATAAAATGAGATCGTTATGTTCTCACATATGATGCAAAACTTTCTAGATTTTCCAGGTGTACACCAAATTTCAATATTTAACCTGATAGAAAAATATATAAGTTTTACATTGGATTAAAAATATATTTATTGAGGTCTCTATTTACTTGTGAGATTAAGAGTTATGAGGAAATTGTATAGTGTTATGTGAAATTTGTGGAAAGTTTTCAATAATTTAAAATTAATATGGATTATAATTCATCGATGTTATAGGAAAATGGGGAAAATTCATCTAAGAAACATGAATATAACTAATTTCAATTAACCTATTCTGATAGGTTTGGTATGAATAATTTTGGGGAATGTATTATGATATCTGGAAAATGTTAAGTTTTTTGAAATCTAGGACACACATATTCTTACTCCAATGAAAAGTATAATGGAAATGGTTAGACATGTAAACAAAATAAGTTAATGATATTTATTAATTGAAATGAGATTTACTATTATGAGAATGCATGTATAATGAATGGTATGAAGGATAGTGATCATCATTAATATAATACACCAAGATTTTTCGAAATATTTTTTTCAATTAAATTTCATCATTTAGATATTTTTTAGAACAAGAATTAATATATTGAGCATGTGTTAAATGAAATACTGAGTTTTTCAGGTAGTAAATGCCACACTAATTTTATCTTTCGTTACATGAAACATTTAGTTTAAATGAAACATCACATATTATTAAAATATGATTATATTAGAGTTACTACGTATCCCCTAGAATTGTGGGTATGAATATTATTAGTTAATTTTCAAAAATATATGGTTTAAACATGTATATAAAATCAATTGTTTTGTTTCCAATTAAAAAAATTAAAACTAATTGGAAACGAATGAAATATTTTTCCTAAAAATTTTCTTTCAGAAAAAAACACTTTTTACCTAAAATAAATTATAAAAATGATTTTTTATAATTATTTTAATGAAATTTATATATATAAATTTTAGGTTATTTGGTGTATAATTACATTTAAAAACACACACACACCACAAACACATGCCAAAACGGAAGGCCATTGCTTCCTAAGGGGATAGACCACCCATCAATCCTTAATTATTTAGTACATTACCTAAAGGCCTAATGGGCATGAAGCCCATTACATGGCCTAAATGCCCACAAACTTGCTCAAAGTCCCAATGTAGCATCATGACATCATCACCGCCTACTTGCATCATGCCTCAACAACTGCTTGTGTCATGCCTAATCACTACCTACTAGTGGAAATTCACTGCAAACCAGATTTGAACCCTTGTCTGATGCTATATTACAGGGTGCCATTACCACTAAGGAAAGCCCCAAATTTCATAATGAAATTTATATATTACATATTCAATAAAATGTTTAACACTCATCTAATGTGTCACCATTTTATGGACTTATATTAAAAAAATCATGTTAATTTAAAAAAAAATTATTTTCAAATATAAATTTAATTTTTTACCCATAATATAAAAAATAAATTGAAAATAAATTTTGAGATTTTTCTGAGGGATTTCATTTTGTGATGAATAGTAAAAAATACACGAATTTTATTTGACAAATTACTTTTCGTTTTAATTATTAATATTATTAAATTTTATCATGAATTGGTTTTAATGTAAAATTATTTTAATTATATATCTATTAATCAAATTTATGGAATTTTAATAACTTTTAAACAGAATTATGATAAATAAACCTTTTAAAATTTTTGAACATTTTCTCTTTGAAACCCATCTTTCTCTTCAGGTTTGCGAGATTAATTTTAAATTAAATTATTCCACTTATATGAATGTAATTTTGGAAATTGGACTTCATATTTTTAATCTAAATAATTCATATTATCTAATCAGTTCAAGTAACCTTTTTTCCAAATGAATAGTGAAAAAGTAAAAAATTAATTACCATAGTTAAGGAGAAAATGTGTTCAGTGAGTGTTGAAGTAAAATGATAATAGTAATAATGACATATGGAATTTTCTAAAATAAAATGTATTGAAATATTAAGACCATGTCTTGTCTAATTATATAAAATACTCAATCCTTCACAGATGTCATCACTAGACATAATCTAAAGCTAAGTGTGCCTTCAGGTGTGGGTGGTGCTACAGAATGTAGGATTGATATGAAGATCTTTAACCATAGAGGTCCTTTGGAAATTTATTTTTCGACAAATCAAGATAGTATTCTCTCTTTGGATTTTATTTTTTTCCTGTTGGAAAAATTATTAGGCACAGACCTTTGTTGATCTTTATAAGGAAATCCCTTAAAGAAATAGGGTTTATTGGTTTCCGCATTTGTTTCCTAAAATATCCCAATGTTGTTCTTAGATTCTAATTTGAAAATTAGTATGACTGATTATGGGAAAGTATATCATGGGTTTTTGGTTTCTGCATTATGAAAATCATGAAATGTACCCCTAAATTTTATCTTGACATCGAATAGCCCATTTTCCTTGTATGGAGTGGTTTCCCTAGATTACCAATTCATATTTTTAAGAATATTTACCTTTTACACATTGATAACCTTATTGGTTATCAACTGAAATTGGATCTTGAAACAAGAAAACTCTAAATACCTTTAGTTTCTAGGGTTTCATTGAAATTGATGTCTCTAAACTTCTTCCCAACTAGATCTGGATTCAAAATCGATACTCTGGTTTTTTTGAAGAGGTGGTTTATGAAAAATTTCCCTCCTATTGTAGTGACTGTATTAAGATTGGAATCACATGTAGTGTATGTGGATTGATAGTTAACCCACCTATTGGGATGTTGAAATGGGTTGAGAAGGGAAATCATAAGGTTGACCTCGAAGACTGCACTAGAGATTTAAAGGAATCAACAACACTTATTGGCCCATCTAGAACTAAGGAAACATTTGGAAGGAAAAAAGAAGATGTTGAAAAGTCTGCTAAAAATCAGACTCAGGTCTTTTTCAATTATGAGAGTGTTTCTTAGACAAGGATGGATAATTCCTTATCTGATTTTGTTGATGCACCTAAAAATGATCTGGGAGACCTGAATATTGTCCATCGCTCTTTGGAGATGGATTGAGATGAACCTCGTGACTCTTCTAAAGACGTAAATCATGTACACTACAATGTGCAATAAGCTGAAGTAGATATTTCCAGGAGTTTTCTAAAAAAGGGAAAAAATTGTGGGTGGACTCAGATAGGTTTATCACCTATCATCCAAAAAAATCATAGAATCGTGGGGATTATTCCAACTTGATGAAAACCATTGTTACTATATGCATGAGACTACGTGCTGAAGTGACTCTATGACTCTCAAAAGCTGATGTTTCCAAGGAATATATTCCATTTATTGATATGGAGAATTTGGATGATATAAGGAAGCATAAAATTCATCTTAGGACTATCCAGGAGGGTCTCAACCATGATATATTTAATGGGTTGAAGAAAATGATTCCTTGATGTTTCAAATATATCAAAAGGGGGATAATACCTTCAATGAATATTCTAAAATTAGGGAGTGCATGCTCTCTATAATTAAAATGATTTTTTAGGATAATCCAAAATTTTATGATGGGACACAAATATCACTTTTGGATTCCATGCCCTGGGAATGAAGATGGGTTTATCCTTCTCTAGTGTTGGATTATGAATTGTTTGTAAGAAGCACATATTTTTTTAGTGTATGGAATGATCACTCCTAATATTGGGTCAAAATCGATCACAAAAAACTCTACTAAAACTTATATGCTCATCTATAAATGGCTCATATGTATAAGCATTTAATGGACTAATAGATTTTCATAAGGGTATAGAAATTGGGAAAGCATAAAAGGTCCACATTCTTTGGGTCTGTGATGATTTTTTATTTGATGAACAATTTGAGAAACAGAATACTCACACCATTCATGGTTTGAATCATTATAATGCTAGGATCTATTGATACCATGACCGGTGATATCATTTCTCATGTAGATAAAGGTGATTCAGAAGATATCAACCATGTAGTTTCTGATACTTGCAAGGAATTTGACTACGGACCATGGACCTGGAATTCCCCTTATGAATGATCCAAGATTTTTTTTTGACTTTTGATGTTTTAGTTGAGAAACACTTGATGACATGGATAGACTTTAGACATGGAATTATGGAAATTCATTGGAGAATGTTGCAAAGTTCATGTTATCATCAGTGAAAAAACACCCAACCATTGGGCAGTTCATAGATTCAGAACTTGTCGAAAAGTGTATTTATGTAGAAGGTTGTTTTGGGAGACAAAGTTATTTTGGTGTTTTGGAGAAAATAGATAGAACTAAAATCTTGAGTATGTTGTTTTATACTATAAATATACAACAACAATGAAGATAAAATCTTATTGAGATCCCAGTGAGAGTCATTCAATACCTTGGATGATGAACTAGTAAATCTTCTTTTCCTACCTCTCATTTTGTATTCACTTGGCTTATAACTGGTCAAAATACATTTTACGTCATGTTATCACTTTATAAATTTTAATTTAATAAATCTATGGGGTATGGTTTGGGTAACAAACTCATGCTCTAATCTTTTCGGTAAGGAAAACTTCAGAAATGTTTTAGTGAAATCCTAAGGAGGTTAACCGAAGAAGAGGTAATGTTACTCAATGAGCATTTTTATTTTATTTCTTCATACAACTCATTAAATTATAATTAAACCATGATGTAATAAAATATTATCTTCCATATTATAAAATTATGTTATGTTCATGACTTAAAACAATTTCTACATACATAAAATGTGTTATGAAATTGTCGTTTGTGTGTATAATGCACTACCTCCTCATGCCCTGATGTGATTCATTTTTTCCATTACCACATCTTAAGGTTTGATATGATGATGTGTATAAATTATATATATATATATATATATGATATTTATAAAATATTTACACCTATATATTCATTATATCATATGTACCTTTTTACTTTCCATTTAGTAGCTGATACGATAATGTTCATGTATAAGGAGGACTACCATCTTCTGAAGAAATGTGATTATTTTTTCAGTACATCATTACATGGAAGATAATGAGAATAAATATATATGATATACATGGAATCATAATGATATTAGTATCATATTTATCATTATTAAATGATAATATATTATTTTATTTTGACCCTTTCACTCACTGAAATATGTAACATCATTCGTGTATGTGGGGACTACCGCCCTTACGAAGTACTGTGCCTCTCTTTTCATCACCACACCATGTAGAAAATATGTATAAATAAATTTAAATAAATAATATAATATTTTTTATATAATGTTAATAAATGAAACATATTATATTTCTTAACTTTTTACCATAGTTTTCCATTAAAAATGAGAATGTTACTCATGCATACGTACAACCTACCATCTATATGATCGTAACATAATACTTTTATTAAAACAATATTTCATCATTTGTATTGAAATTATAACTTATATATAAATATGATAATTACTTCATTATTATTAATCTGTATTTGATGTAACCATGATCAAAGTAATAGGAACGAAAATAAATAACCAAAAGACATATGAAAAACAAAGTGGTTATTACCTGAAATGTGACTTTAATATGGAATATTAATAAATGGGTAATATAAGTATGTAACTAAATGATATGGGGTATGATATATTGTTGACGCTCCTTTCGTGACAGAATCTAATGATCGGAAAAGGGGAATATCTGAGCTCAAAGTGATTCATCCTTTGAAGAAAACATCAAAAATAGACAAAGGGATGAACAAGGAGAACATTTCCTATAGGTCGCGCAAGTTCCCTCAAGGTCGCGCAAGTACACTTGCGCTCCGCCTAGTGGTCGTGCAAGTACTTGCGCGCTGCATAGTGGTCGTGCAAGTCTACTTGCGCGATGCCTTATGGTCGTGCAAGTGACTTGCGCGACCTAAGTGATAACCGCTCGGTAACCGCCCGGGGTCTTCTCCTGCCTATAAATAGACCCTGTGGCCCCCCATTCGAGAAAGGATCTTTTTCCAGAAACTCGGATTGAAGCTCCCGACGCCCAAGTCTCTTCTCAAAGCTTCCGGAACACTTCTAAGGTAATTTCTTACCTAGAACGGATGATTTAAAAGAGAAGAAAGAAGGCCTAAGTGTTGAAATTCATCAACACTTGCGCGCCGCCTTATTCTTTCAATATAACTTGCGCATCCCTTTTTTGGATAAAACTCAAGAGGATTCTAAAGGGATTTTTAAAGAGTCGCTCAAATATTCTAAATGATATTTGAGAACCGCGCAAGTACCCCTCATGTCGCGCAAGTATACTTGCGCGACCAATACTTGCGTGCCGCCGCAATACTTGCGCGCCTTTAAGGACTTGCGCGCCCTTATGTTTTTGGGTGCCCTCCTTGTCCAATTAATCTCATTAATACCATTCCACCTCTCCTTTTCAAGATCCAGTCTTCAAGACACTTTTCAAAACCATCTTTGACATGTTTTCTTGATTGACTTCCTTATCTGAAAGGAATTCTGTGGAAGATTTCATTCAACCTCATCATTCAAAGGATGAGAGAATCTTTAATTAGGCCTCCTCCTTAAAAGTAAGCCCTAATCCATAATTCTCTTAACCTGGGCCTCCTTTTCAAGAGTAATCCCCAGTCCCTTAAAACTTGGGCTTCATTTTCAGGAGTAAGTCCCAAGTCTCCAAAAGACTTATAATTCCCTCAACCTGGGCCTCCTCCTTAGGAATAAGCCCCAGTCTTGACAAATTCCCCTTTAACCTGGGTCTCCTTTTCAGGAATAATCCCCAGTTATAAATCCTTTAACCTGGGCATCCTTCTTAGGAGTAAGCCCCAACCTCAAATATGGGCATCCTCCTCAGGAGTAAGCCCCAAACCTTAATCCCTAACCTGAGCCTCCTTTTCAGGAATAAGACTCAGTCATAATCTTGGGCTTCCTTTTCAGGAGTAAGCCCCAAGTCCCCTAACCTGGGACTCCTTTTTTAGGAGTAAGTCCCAGTCATAATCTTGGGTTTCCTTTTCAGGAGTAAGCCCCAAGTCCCCTTAAAATTCTCTTAACCAGTCATAATTTACCTTTGATTTGGGTTTCCTTTTCAGGAATAAAACCCAATCATAAGTCCCCTCCTAACTTGGGCATCCTCCTTAGGAATAAACCCCAATATTAGAGTATTCAAATCTCCATAAAGCACATATACCTTTATGGACCCTGTTCCTGGATTTTCTCCTTAAAAGTAAATCCTAAACCTTCATCTATTTTGGATAGTCATACATACATAAGCCCCAAACAATTTCTTATGATTGCATCTTTCATGGCACAATTGTCTAATTTTTACCAATACCTCTTGTTTCTGACACCGAGCATGACTCACGTGAGCTTAGAGTGTAAAAGTAATTATGACATTCTTCTTTGAGCCATCAATCATAAACATCATAATCCATTTCTCGAACTACGTGGGTTCTGATTCCTTTTCCAAAACAAAGGATACGTAGGTAGCCCATTTATGGGTTCGATCCCAACTTTGAAATAATCCTTGTCCTTCTGAATGACGATAAACTTCAAGTGCCCCACTGAGTGGCTTTAAAACCAGCCTGATCGTCATAATGACCAAGAGACTTTTATATAAATGTTTTGAAGGATACCATTGACCAAGAATCTCTAAACAGATATAGATGATTCTCTATTGATGAAGAGCCTCGAATACATATAAAAGATTCTCTAAATTTCTTGCATATTTAATCATTGATTGTTAAAACTTAAGGAAAGCTCATTTTATACTTGGTAATATAAATAATGATTCACGAACATAACTTAAATCTATAAAGAGAGTCCCGGAGTAGACAATAATTCCCCTCAAAAAGGTGTGATGAGTCCGACCTCCCATCCTCTCGACCAATGCAAATTCCTAATCCTCATTAGCTCACAAGCTAATGAGTGCCTACCTTTGGAAAGTAGGTCCAAACGGATGTGGAATCATTGGATGTTTCCGGTTCTACAAACAAACCCGTTAGAAACCGATCGGAATGTTTGAATCTCCCGTCCAGAAGGTCATCCCCGGATTCCGTGCGAAACAAAAAATGGTGAACCCGACGTGAATCCTTAACCAAGTTAAAGTGATGTTTTTCTTATTTGTTAGGCCCCTTGGGCCAACAAATCAATCATTGACATGTGCTCATCCAAAATATGCAGTGGCCGGATTCATCTTGATTATGTCTGTTATATGGAATAGGCACTCTTTTCTCAAGATCTTCTGCAAAATGGCTTTCCTTAAATTCACCTCTGTGAATACTGCTGCTGTGAACACCTCTACTATGAGGTCTGCTGCTGTGAAAACCAATGCTGCTACTCCTGCTAGAACGTCGTCCGCTCTGAGGATGACATCACCAACTCAGCGTCTTCAACGCTGGGTTTCCAATGCACTGGTTAAGGAGTACCGTCGCAATGGTACTATCCCAACTCTGGAGGCCGCTCGTCAAGCCCTCCAAGTTAACAACTCTACCTGGTCATCCGGACAATGGCGGCCAGCGATCAAGAAGCAGGCGGTGCTGACTACCGTCTCCAACCGTTTCGGGTCGTTATCTCCGGAATGCAATTTCCATTCACTCCCTTACTCTGAGGAAGTGAATGAGCAGGTCCCTCAGGGCCTTAATTCAAAAAGACAGGAGTCCTTCCCGAGGACTCCCATCAACAATCGCCGCCAGACTCGTGCGGTAGTGCGCCCTCAACATGATGAGGGTACCGACTCCAGGCATTCAGCTCAGGTTCCTCGAACCCGAGCAGGCAAGATGAACCGCCAGAGACGGAATCCGGTTAACAATAGGCAGGTTTTCATCCCTGCCATCTCCGGAGAAGTCCACCAACCTAACTTGGTGGCAAATAACGAGCAGGCACAATCACCTGCCCGTTTTAATTCCGCTGTCCAGCAGACTCGTCTGGCAGCATCAAGCCAATCCCGCCAGGCAATTCCGGCGGAGTACTATAGGCAGGAACATACACCTGCTTATGCATCATCAGTTAGTCAGCAGACTCGTCTGACTACATATGATGGATCTCGTCAACCGCATTTGGCGAAGTGTAATCAACAGTCACATACACCTGCTAATACTAATCAAGCCTACCAACAGTCTCGCTTGGTAGCGCACATAGAAGTCAGTCGGAAAGTCCCGACGACAAACAGGAGGCAGACTCAACTCTCTGCCTCCACACTTGAGTACTTTCAGGATTCACTGACAGGAAAAGGAGGACAGGAGCAGGCACATACACCTACTCCAAGCCCGGAATGGACGTATTTCCCCGTTCCGGCGGCTGAAGTCACCAAACATATTTTGTCAATGGTGAAAGAGCAGAAGCAAATTCCTGCTCATATTCTGGATGCTTGCCAGGATATCATAACAACTTCAGCATCATCACAGGGACAGACACATAAATCTATCCCTAGCAATGGAGTGACACATCAACGATTCACTCCGGGACAGACACACACATCTGTTCCAGTCCAAGAGGGTTATGGGGAATACTCCCTCATATCATACGGACAACCAAGTCAGGCACATACACCTGATTTAAGTGGAGATCGTCAGCCTAACCTGACCATCTTTCCTGATCAGGCACATACACCTGCTCAGAGCAATCACTTTCGTCATCAAGTGGTTTCTAAAGCGAGTAAGAAGGCATCTAAGAAAAAGATCCGCCCAGCACAGTCAGGAGATCAAAGGCCAATCTGTAACCAAGCCTTGCTCGATGCTGGAGTTCTTGAAGCCCTCAGACATTTATCTGTCGGAATTCAAGATTCTACTCCCTCAGTTCCCAATAACGGGAACATTAATTCTGAAGGTCTTCAATAGACACTTCCTCATGAATACTTCCTTCATGAAAATTCGGTCAATCTTGAAGTTTCTTCTTCAGATGAGAGCCACAGGAACCCTTTGTGTGGTCAGAAGACCAAGGAGCAAGAGATTTCATCTTTTTCTGTAACCCATCATGACGGTCCTCCTCATGGTGATGAACTTCGCTGCGAAAGTCCTCTCCGCAGTAGTGATTCACGTTGTCTCGAAAATTCTTCAGAAGACAATGTAGTGACGAGAAAGCCCTCCTATCTCGAGGCACTTGCAAACGTAAAACTAGTCATGTCTGATTCTTTACTATCAGCAGGTGAAACTCTTTCTCCATCAGAAGATAGCCTGGGGTTCAGGTTATTCTCCGAACCATCCCTGGGTCATTCATCTTCCAGAATGAATAGTGATATCTCTACCAATCTTGTTGAATCCGATGAAGCAACAAGGGAACACCAACTCTGGTCCAAACAGGTAGAAGAATCTTCATTTAATGATAAAGAGGAAATGCTGAACATGAGGAAAAAACTGGCAAAAGGTGAAGTACCAGTCATGTTTTGGCCTTTGGCTGACTCCCAGTACGACATTCCAAAGGTGTTGACAGATGATAGAATCCATGATATTCGTCTCAACATATGGAAGACTCTTTGTCAATTAAAGAAGAAGGTATTATCTTACGATGAATATGAAAATCATCTTAAGATAATAGAAGGGCTACAACGTCAGATTGATTTGGCATCTCTATCAGTCTCTCGGTATCCAAAGGCTGAAAAGAAACAGAGAACCCTTCAATGTTCATGCCTTGGCGCACTAAGAAAATTGCGTCAGTTAATTGCCAATGCTCCATCTGATGTTCATATAAGAGGATGGGGTGTTCACGGAGCACTACATTTCACAGTTCTTTCCAGTCAGCAAAGCCCGCCGAAAATGGTCTCATGCAATGTTATTGCCCATGGTCGACCACAGTCAATGGGCTTTGTTCATAATCAAAAGCTTACTCAAGAACAGGCTTCAACTAGTTCCTCTCAAAATCAAGTATATAGAGAACAAGTTGTTGAATTGCTCCTATATCAAGCAGGCGAGAATATGGCACAAGCCTCTCGTCTGGAGCAAACACGTCATCAAATGACGGAAGTTTCGGAAATCATCCAACGGTCTATTGAACCAGGTGATAAAAGTGGATACAGGTTAATGCATCCAGCTAATTTCCGAACTAAGATTCGCAAGATCAAGAGATATTTTAAAAAGATCTCAGACATAGCATGTCAAGAGACACCCCAGCTTGTCAGACTGGGGACTTCTCTAACCCAACCCTCAGAATCAACAAATGGGATTCGAGGAGTTGAGCAGAAACAGCAGGAACATCCCCAGTCCACCGGACTGGGGACTTTTTTAAATCCTCAATCCCTCCCTCAGAGAAAGTCAGTATTCTCTCGATTAGGGAATAAGCCTCAAGAGGAACGAAGAGCCAAGCTATCAGGAGATTCTCTCCAAGTAACGGTTCTCCAAGAAGTTCCTGAGGGATCAAGTCAATGGAATGCCATGTCTCATCATGGACATAGAAGAAGACAATATCACAGAAATGCTGATAGAAAGGATTCCATGCAATATGCATCCATTAATATCATCAATGCCGTTGCTGCTGATTCACCAGATGAGGCTCAATCAGAGGGATCAGACGAAGAGGTTCCTTCTCAAGAAGTTGCGCACACAGACCTAAATGAAGAAGGTGTGCGCACACGTAATCAAAGGCTTACCCAAAATCTGGGTATTCCTTCAAATAACCCACTTCCCCCTCTCCGAAAAGGATCCAATAGGGGGAAAGGAAAGAATCAGGTTACTTCTCACCCTTCCTCTGAAGTAGGTCAATCTCTCTCATTAGAGAAAAGGTTTGCACAACAGGAGGAAGAAATGAAAGAATTAAGAAGGTTGAATGCAGAACTACTTCAGAGTAGTCTTCTTCTTAAGAATGCTGAAGTCCGACAGCCGAAGGAATTTGTTGTAACTACTGAAATGGATCAAGAATATCCTCCTTTATCAGTACACCCACAGAGGTCTAATCCTACGGGTCAAACGCAACAGCGGTTGGCAGCACTACCATCAGTTGCAGCACCAACCACCACGTCTGTCCAAGCTCCATTCATTGCACCTACCCAAAACCAAGTTCAACCTGACATTTCTCAAAAGTTAATAACTACTATTGAGTCATTAACAGCTCGGTTAGAAACTATGGAAGGGAAACGGGCACAAGTTCAACCTGAAAAGAAAGTTTACCCTAAATGGGTAGATTCAATTTCTCCTCCATCCAGTTTTGGAAACCCTATTTTCCTTACTTTCAATGGATCAGGTGACCCTGAACAACATTTGACGCATTACGTGTCTTGTTGTGATCCTATGATGGGAACTCCAGAGCAGCAAGAAGCAGTGAAACTCAGATTCATCGTGCGAACCTTGCAAGGACCAACTTTTGTCTGGTATACAAGCTTGCAATCCCGGTCAGTCATCGGATGGGAGGATCTTCGTCAAAAATTCCTTCTTCAGTTTAGCTCAACTTTGCCAAAAACGACAGTTTTCGATCTTACAAACTGCAAGCAAAGGGAAAATGAAAGAGTCTCTGATTTCATTGCTCGTTGGAAGGGATTAACGTATTCCCTGAGTTTAGCACTCCCTCAGGAGGAATTGTTGCCAATCTGTGTGGCAAATTTGCGTGACGAATTATGCACGCCATTGATCCCTGTGAAATACACAGGAGGGTTTCGAGACCTTACTTCAATCGCTCAGCAGATTAAAGATTCCCTTATACAGGCTAAGGTTAAATCTCGTGTAATTCCATCAGCTCCAGGAAGAAGAATGGGTAAAGCAGAAACTGCTACAGTTATGCTTAAACAAGCACCTGTACCTATATCTACTTCAAAAACTTCATCTTCTCGGAGGACTCCACCTCCTGAACGCCAACAACAAAGGCCGTTTCGTCCAAATGATCAAATAGATCAACGACGAAAACAATTTGAGGATATGAAGAGTAAAACATACTCTTTCCGAAATGAGCAAGTTCCTGGTTACTTCATTGCAGCTCTGGAAAATAATTTGGTTCAATTACCAGTGCCCAAGAGGCCAAACAAGGAAGGAAATGAAAACCGTCCCAATTATTGTCCCTTTCATCAAATGTTGGGGCATCCCATCCAGGAGTGTTTTGTCTTTAAAGACCTCCTGCAAAAGATGGTTGACTTGGGACAAGTCAAATTGAAGGGTTCTTCAGCTCATGTAGCGTGTATTACCGCTACAGATCCAGAGGAAGGAGGCGAGTGGCAGGAAGTCAAAAGCAAAACTGTGAAAAAATATGAAGATTGGATGGTCAGAAAGACAATCAATCGGACTCATTCCATTTTGCGAACACAATTGAAGAAGCCAATTGTGTCTCCTACAAAAGCCGCAGTAAAGCCTCCATCAAAAGACAAATCCTCAAAGGGGCAGCGCAATTCAAAGAAGAAAGAGGAATCAGGAGAAGATGAGTATGTATCAAAGCCTAAATTGTCTTTGACTCTGGCAGATTTCATGCCATCTACTTCAAAGCAACGGGCACCACCCCATCAAACAGCACAGCCTAAACAGGCTAATCAGGCAGAGTCTTTATCAGACGAAGAGTTAATCTTTGGTTCTGTTAATATGATCCAATTAACAGATTCATATTCCAGTCTTGATGATCTTGAATTCCCTATATCAAATAAGGGAATCCGAAGAGGTTCTAGAGGTTCAGGATATAGGGGAAGACGTGGATCTTTCCAAAGCCACTACTCTAATTTTACCCCTGCTAGCACAGTATATGCAGCAGAAACTCGTGGTAGAGCCCTTCAGCGAGCTCAAAAAGAACAAGCAAGTTCTTCTGCCAATAGCCAACTCAGTTTTGGCACAGTTATTTTGGAAGACCGATTAAAGGTTCCATCTTCTTTATCTCATCAAGTAAATGGATCTAATCAGTCTAATCTTCCAAAACCAAGGATGTTGCCAACTTCAATACAAGATGCATCAGCTTCCAAAGCATCTGCTTCCAAGGTACCTGCTAAACCGCATAATCCTATTGGGAAACGAAGACCTCTAGATCAAAAGTATGATATATTGAAACACTTGGCCCAAGTACCATCCAAGTTATCAATTTTGGATTCTTTGAATTTATCAAAAGATCTTCGGGAAGCACTCATCGAAGCTTTGTCAAGTCCTCAGGAGTTTGAAGCTGAAATTGCTGCAGCTGAAATCTATCACGTAGAGAATAATCCTGCAGAATTCCATGCAGTGATATCTTTTACTGATAAAGATGAAGATGATGTTGTGCATGGGAACATAAAACCTTTGTACTTATCTGGAAAAGTCAATGGTATAGATGTTCGAAGAGCTTTCATTGACAATGGTTCAGGAGTCAACCTCATGCCCATTCGTACACTTCGTCAATTGGGCCTCATGGAATCTGATTTATCTCCTTCTACCATGATGTTGCAAGGATATGATAAAAATGAACAAGAACCACTGGGAGAAGTTACACTCAGAACTCAGTTTTAAGATCTTGTTTCCAATTCGGATTTCATGATTGTTGATCAAGACTCATCTTTCAATATCTTGCTTGGAAGACCTTGGCTACATCAGCATGCAGCTATTCCGTCATCATACCATCAATGTCTCAAATACTGTTTCGATGGTCAAGTTGGAACATTGTATGGTGATAAAGCCCCATTCAATACATGTGAGTCTCAATACATTGAGGCGGAATTTTATCACATGAAGGGAAGAGAAAAATCTACAATGAAGGAAGTTACCAAGGTTAATGCTCCATATGGTTTGGAAAAAATTCCAATAAATCCATTTTCACATATGACTACAGATTATGTGTTACCTATCAGTCAAATTGACAACATAGGCCCAAATCAAAATACTCTTATGGAAAGATCCATAATTTCAATTACGGCAATCGAGCCAGACAACATGGGAGAAATTGGTAACTTACCAAGCAGTGATGAAAGCATAAGTGGTGACGTTTTCATTTCGTCTGCTGAAATCCAACAAGTCTATACTTCACTAATCAGGCCAGAAGAAGTTATAGCAACACCAGAGGTGAATAATGATGTAGATTCTCAATCCATCATCTCCTCTTTATTTCCCAAAGAAGACCCTTTATCATCAATAGGGTCGGAAATGGAAGCTTCTTCTTCAAAATGTGAAAATTTTGACATCTCTTATGATCATGAGAATTTCGTTTTTTCATCTACTTTGCAAGTAGAAACGAATGAAATAACACATGATGAAGAGGAAGAAGAAGATCTTAGAGATGCTCCTCCAGCATTTGAAGAGGGTATCTCTACCACTGTGGATGAACTCAGAGAAGTAAATCTGGGTACAGAGAAAGATCCACGCCCCACTTTAATTAGTGTGGCCATGACCCTTGAAGAGCAAGAGACGTATATTTCTTTTCTAAAGCAAAATAAAGATATTTTTTCTTGGAATTATACAGAAATGCCTGGGCTTTATCTTGATGTGGATACTCATCATTTGGGTTTACCAAAAGGACATCGAGGATTCAAGCAAGCCGCGAGAAGAACACACCCAACCTATGATTCCAAAATTGAGGCTGAAGTGGATAATCTTATTAAAGCTAACTTCGTCAGAGAAGTTCAATATCCCAAGTGGTTGGCTAATATTGTCCCTTTAAAGAAGAAGAATGGACAAATTAGGGTATGCATTGATTTCAGAGATCTTAATCGGTATTGTCCTAAAGATGATTTCCCAGTTCTGATTACAGAACTCTTAATTGATGCGACGGCTGGCTATGAAGTACTTTCTTTCATGGATGGATATTCTGGATATAGTCAGATCCAAATGGCCCCAGAAGATGAGGAATATAAAGCCTTCAGAGCTCCTCAAGGTGTGTTTTGTTACCAGGTGATTCCCTTTGGTTTAAAGAATGCAGGTGCAACATATCAACGCGCCATGCATCGTATCTTCAAACCTCTTTTAGGGAAGTTTGTTGAATGCTATGTAGATGATTTGGTAGTTAAATCCAAACAATGTTCTAATCACTTGGCTGATTTGGAAGTCATATTCCACAAGCTTCGACAACTTAATTTGAAGATGAACCCCTTAAAATGTGCTTTTTGGGTAACCTCAGGAAAATTCCTCGGCTTTGTTGTACGCCATCGTGGTATTGAAGTCGATCCTGAGAAGACCAAATCAATCCTTGGTATGTCACCTCCTCAGAATTTGAAATAATTAAGAGGACTTCAAGGACACTTAGCCTATATTCGGCGTTTCATCGCCAATTTGGCAGGAAAAAGTTTACCCTTTACCAAATTATTGAAGAAAGGAGTCACTTACCACTGGACTGAAGAATATCAAGAAGCATTTGATGTTCTCAAGAAATACCTCTTGAGTCCACCAGTACTCATGCCACCTATTGAGGGTAGACCTCTTATCCTCTATGTTACAGCTTTAGAGCGATCATTGGGTGCCTTTCTCGCTCAAAAGAATGATGCTGGGAATGAAAATAGTCTCTACTATCTCAGTAGAACTATGCTTGAAGCAGAAACCCGGTATTCATGTATTGAAAAGTGCTGCCTAGCATTAATTTTTGCAGTTCAGAAACTGAGACACTACCTGCAACATCATGAGGTCCAATTGGTATCTCGTAATAATCCACTCAAATTCATCCTTAGTCGTCCAATGCTTACAGGACGTCTGGCAAGGTGGGCGGTTATTCTATAACAGTTCGACATTCAGTATGTGTCTCAAAAGGCAATTAAGGGCCAAGCTCTGGCTGATTTCCTGGCTGAACATCCTTCAGTGGAAGACACGTATTCAAATATCGAACTCCCTGATGAGGAAGTTTTCTCTATTCAAGAGAGTCCTCAAACATGGGAAATGTATTTTGATGGTGCTTCTAGAAGTCCAACAGGGAAGAAAATGGAAAATCCTAAATTCAACAAAGTTGGTTTAGGAATTATGCTCATTTCTCCAGATAAGGAAGTGTTACCTTATTCCTTTTTGTTGTGGGAAGGTGGTACCTATAATGAAGCTGAATACCAAGATCTCATTACAGGCTTGGAGTTAGCGCTTCAAGAACAAGTGAATCACTTAAAGGTGAAAGGTGATTCAGACCTGGTAATCAAACAAGTCAATGGGGATTATGCCATCAGAAAAGAAGAATTAATCCCTTTGTATGATTACGTCAGAGAGTTAATGTCGGAATTCCCTTCAGAACCGACATTTTCATATGTCCCAAAATCACAAAATGCTCAAGCTGATGCACTGGCTAATATAGCCACAGCTTTAGCAGATCCAAATCGGGACGAGAAAACCATCTGTATTGCCCACCGTCGTGCAATTTCACCTTATGTTCAAGTCAGAACAGAGGAAATTAATGAAATTAGTCCCATTCCTGAACCGTATGGTCATACTACAGGATGGATGACACCTATCAGGGAATACCTTCAAAATGGAACACTTCTACCTGATAGAGCCGAGAAAGAACAAATTCGGCGACGTGTGGTCAATTTTACTCTTTATGATAGCCCAAACCACATCGAGAAAATTCTCTACAAACGTGGTTTTGATGGAGTTCTCTTTAGATGTATTGATGGTGAAGAGACAATGACTGTCATAAAAGAAGTGCATGCAGGAGTCTGTGGTGCCCACCAGTCTGGACATAGATTGTCTGATCAAATTCGAAGGCTTGGATACTTTTGGCCTTCAATGATACAAGATTGTGTTAATTTCACAAAGAAGTGTCATTCATGCCAAGTATATGCCAACTTCATTCATAAACCTCCAGAGTTTCTTCATACAGCTAAATACTCATGGCCATTTTCCACATGGGGAATGGATGTGGTGGGACCTTACCCTTCAGCTACGGCCAAGCAGTTTAAGTACATTCTTACTGCTACTGATTTCTTTTCCAAATGGGCAGAGGCAGTACCTCTCAAAGAAGTCAGTTCTAAATGCATTGTTAGCTTCATCAAGTCTAACATCATTACTAGATTTGGCGTCCCTCATACCATATTGACGGACAACGGCACCAAATTCTATTCTTCTGAGGTAAAGAAATTGTATCAAGAATACAACATTAAGTCCAACCATTCATCTCGATATCATGCAGCGGCTAATGGCCAGATAGAGGCCTTCAACAAGACTCTTTCAAATATACTGCAAAAGATGGTGGATAAAGATAAGAGGTCATGACCTGATAAACTCTTTCATGCTTTATGGGCTTATCGGACTACCACTCGCAATGCAACGTGGTCAACTCCATATTCATTGGTATATGGAACAGAAGCGGTCTTGCCAATTGAAGTTCAATTTCCCTCACTCAGAATAGCCATTTGTGATCAGTTATCTGAGGATGAGCAATCCCAAAAGCGGTTGAATGAATTGGAACAGTTAGATGAGAAACGATTGTGCACTTTGCACCACTTGGAAATCTATCAGAATCGAATAGCACGAGATTTTAACAAAAAAGTTCGTCTTCATTCATTCATTCAGGGAGAATTGGTATTGGTTCTCAGAGTACCAATGATACCAGGAAAGAAGCCTCCCAAGCTTGAACCAAAATGGGAAGGACCTTATTCAATACATAAGGTCTACTCCAATGGAGCATATTCTCTAATCTCAATGGATGGAGAACACATCACGACTCCAACTAATGCCAGATTTCTAAAGAAGTATTTTTTTATAAACACAAAATATTGTTACCAGAGTCAAAACAGTCACATTGGTTCTGATTAATATATCCCTGCTACATGACACTAAACTGTGCAGCACCAATAGTCCTAACTGCAAGACTTTAAACTGCATAGTCTCTGATATGTCCTACATGACATTAAACTGTTAATATGTCCCTGCTACATGACACTAAACTGTGCAGCACCAATAATCCTAACTGCAAGACTTTAAACTGCATAGTCTCTGATATGTCCTACATGACATTAAACTGTTAATATGTCCCTGCTATATGACACTAAACTGTGCAGCACCAATAGTCCTAACTGCAAGACTTTAAACTGCATAGTCTCTGATATGTCCTACATGACATTAAACTGTTAATATGTCCCTGCTACATGACACTAAACTGTGCAGCACCAATAGTCCTAACTGCAAGACTTTAAACTGCATAGTCTCTGATATGTCCTACATGACATTAAACTGTTAATATGTCCCTGCTACATGAGACTAAACTGTGCAGCACCAATAGTCCTAACTGCAAGACTTTAAACTGCATAGTCCCTGATTATGTCCTACATGACACTAAACTGTATTATGTCCTACATGACATTAAACTGTATTTTGTCCGAGATGAAATTAAACTATATTTTGTCCTAGCAACATGACATTAAACTGTGTGGCACTTTCATCGTCCAGCATAACGATAAACTGTAAAAAGTCCCCAGAACTGATATCCTCATATTGGTTCACCTTAGTCCTAGCTACATGACTTTAAACTATACAGAACCAGTTCGTCCTTGCTATATGACATTAAACTATACAGAAATGGTCCAGTATTACTTTAAACTGCAACTTCGTCCCACACGACATTAAACTGTGAAAAAGTTCCCTAAACCGTCCAGCATGACCTTAAACTGCATTATCCCTGGTCCATGTATATGACCATAAACTATTTGCAAATCCCTTACGTCCAGCAAGACATTAAACTATGACATCCTAACTACATGACGCTAAACTGTATAAAAGTCCCTTACGTCCGGAAAGACGTTAAACTATATAATCTCAAAGGTCCAGTATGACAATAAACTGCACAATCCCCCTTTCGTCCAATATGACGTTAAACTGTATTGTCCCCATCGTCCTAACTACATGACGCTAAACTGTACATAAAGTCCTTGATATGTCCTACATTACATTAAACTGTTATTTTGTCCCTGCTACATGACACTAAACTGTGCAGCACCAATAGTCCTAACTGCAAGACTTTAAACTGCATAGTCCCTGAATATATCCTACATGACATTAAACTGTGCATCATTAAGGTTGGTATTACCTCTTGTTTCTCACACCGAGTATGACTCACGTGAGCTTAGAGCAAATATCAACCATAATACTCCCTTTGGTCCACTAACCATGTGTAAGACCCAACAACATTTTTTTTATTAGATCATTGTCCCCAAGAACAACTTGATCATTAATTCATTCTTTAATTGAACTACACGGACTTTGATCCTTGCCCTCCAGGCTGGGTATGTAGGCAACCTCCCAGGGTTCAAGCCCAAAAATAATCTCTTCACATCGGTTCACCACCATCTCATATGATGTTGATTCGTGAAACCGCCCCTGGAATCAATATCATTACATTGATTGATTTTCGTCCTTGTTATACGACGTTAAACTATACAACACTTTTGTCCGGTACGACAATAAACTACAATATTCTTTGATTTCCTCATTTGAGAGAGAACTATTATTAACATTGATTTTTCAATCATGGTTTTTCATTTTCAAAAGACTACATGCATAGATGGTAATGCCTAAACTTTTTATCTTAGGTTAAACCATCATTGCACTAAAGTCCCCTTTCAACCTTCACATGTACGAACCAAATTTGTACAAAGGGTAGTTCTAGAACTACGTGGACTTGATTCCCATCCTTATGGGATACGTAGGAACATTGGAGTGTCCCTCGAATCCAGTCCCAAGTCTTTTGGGCCTAACCCCAAATTTCACTTTCAGTCCCTTGGCTGAAAAGTCCTCATGAAAACACACACTGTGTATTCATTATTATGGTCCGAATTCTATGACCCTAAACTAAGATCACTCATACTTTCGTCCTGCACGACGTTAAACTGCATTTCAAGAACTACGTATGGCTTGATTCTCATTCTTATGAGATACGTAGTGAAGTCCAAGTTTCAATTTAGGACCCAGCCACAACATGATTATGGTTATCATTGACCTATGTATCTCTATATACATTGGACAATACCCATCTTTATGTGTTATAATCCTAACCTTAAATATTTTCAGATCTTCATAACCCTTTTCAAGACTTCTAATCACAAAAATGTCAAACTTCTGAGAATTCTTTTGCCTGACTATGCAGCACGTGCCCATAGGTGGCCTTGCATAAACAGTCCACATAACAGACTTGTCAGCCAAAAGATGTTATTTATTTGACCATGCAGCCAATGCCCTTAGGTGGCCCTGCATATTTCAACCCCCTAACAGGTTTTGTTAAATAATAGTAACTTCATTCTTGGGAAGAATGCCTCTTTTGTCCTTATTTGTCTTAAATGACAGTATGTAGGGATCCGCAAAAAATAGCCATCCTTAACATATTTGTCCCATATCCTTTTTCATGATCTGAAAGTATTCAAGTCTATGGTTTATTCTTCTTCCCTACGTTTGGGTCAGACCTTCGTAGGAGTGATGTTCATCCAGTTCTTCGATATTCTTGTTCGGAAATATCTTCTCCATATTCAAGTACCTCTTTCCATACAACAAACTCTATACTTTAGAAAATTTGAATCTCCATAAACATTCACTGGCTTTTAGAACTAGGAAAGTAAATTTCTGAGAGTTCTTTTTCCTGACTATGCAGCACGTGCCCATAGGTGGCCTTGCATAAACAGTCCACATAACAGACTTGTCAGCCGAAAGATGCTATTTATTTAACCATGCAGCCAATGCCCTTAGGTGGCCCTGCATATTTCAACCCCCTAACGGGTTTTGTTAAATAATAGTAACTTCATTCTTGTAAACTACTTCTTCTAAATGCCTTTTAGCTCTTTTTCATATCATTCCTCAGATTCAAATATTCTTAAGCCATAGTTTACATTTTTTTTTCTTTTTTCTCTCATACTTGAGTATGGTAATATGTTTTCAGATAAATTTTCAAGGAATTGAATCAATTTTAACCCATTTTTGGTCAAAGCTATTTCGACCTTAAACATTAGCCCCTTTATGTCCGGCATGCATGACTTTAAACTGCCCACAAAAGACAAAGGAACTCTGAATAAAAGTCAAGTTCCAGCACACTTGCGCGATGCCCTCTGTGCCCTGAAGACTTGCGTGCCCCCTTTTCCTTTGAATGTATTCAATTTCCTCAGAGTCAAATCCTCATTTCTTTCCAGATCCAACTCTGAGGGGGGACTTTTGTTGACGCTCCTTTCGTCACAGAATCTAATGATCAAAAAAGGAGAATATCTGAGCTCAAAGTGATTCATCCTTTGAAGAAAACATCAAAAATCGACAAAGGGATGAACACGGAGAACATTTCCTATAGGTCGCGCAAGTTCCCTCAAGGTCGCGCAAGTAAACTTGTGCTCCGCCTAGTGGTCGTGCAAGTACTTGCGCGCTGCATAGTGGTTGTTCAAGTCTACTTGCGCGACACCTTATGGTCGTGCAAGTGACTTGCGAGACCTAAGTGATAACCGCTCGGTAACCGCCCGGGGTCTTTTCCTGCCTATAAATAGACCCTGTGGGCCCCCCATTCGAGAAAGGATCTTTTTCCAGAAACTCGGATTGAAGCTACCGACGCCCAAGTCTCTTCTCAAAGCTTCCGGAACACTTCTAAGGTAATTTCTTACCTAGAACGGAAGATTTAAAAGAGAAGAAAGAAGGCCTAAGTGTTGAAACTCATCAACACTTGCGCGCCGCCTTATTCTTTCAATATAACTTGCGCGTCCCTTTTTTGGATAAACCTCAAGAGGATTCTAAAGGGATTTTTAAAGAGTCGCTCAAATATTCTAAATGATATTTGAGAACCGCGCAAGTACCCCTAATGTCGCACAAGTATACTTGCGCGACCAATACTTGCGCGCCGCCGCAATACTTGCGCGCCTTTAAGGACTTGCGCGCCCTTATGTTTTTGGGTGCCCTCCTTGTCCAATTAATCTCCTTAATACCATTCCTCCTCTCCTTTTCAAGATCCAGTCTTCAAGACACTTTTCAAAACCATCTTTGACATGTTTTCTTGATTGACTTCCTTATCTGAAAGGAATTCTGTGGAAGATTTCATTCAACCTCATCATTCAAAGGATGATAGAATCTTTAATTTGGCCTCCTCCTCAAGAGTAAGCCCTAATCCATAATTCTCTTAACCTGGGCCTCCTTTTCAGGAGTAAGCCCCAGTCCCTTAAAACTTCGGCTTCATTTTCAGGAGTAAGTCCCAAGTCTCAAAAAGACTTATAATTCCCTCAACCTGGGCCTCCTCCTTAGGAATAAGCCCCAGTCTTGACAAATTACCCTTTAACCTGGGTCTCCTTTTCAGGAATAATCCCCAGTTATAAATCCTTTAACCTGGGCATCCTTCTTAGGAGTAAGCACAAACCTCAAATATGGGCATCCTCCTCAGGAGTAAGCCCCAAACCTTAATCCCTAACCTAAGCCTCCTTTTCAGGAATAAGACTCAGTCATAATCTTGGGCTTCCTTTTCAGGAGTAAGCCCCAAGTCCCCTAACCTGGGCCTCCTTTTTTAGGAGTAAGTCCCAGTCATAATCTTGGGTTTCCTTTTCAGGAGTAAGCCCCAAGTCCCCTTAAAATTCTCTTAACCAGTCATAATTTACCTTTGATTTGGGTTTCTTTTTCAGGAATAAAACCCAATCATAAGTCCCCTCCTAACTTGGGCATCCTCCTTAGGAATAAGCCCCAAGATTAGAGTATTCAAATATCCATAAAGCACATATACCTTTATGGACCCTGTTCCTGGATTTTCTCCTTAAAAGTAAATCCTAAACCTTCATCTATTTTGGGCAGTCATACATACATAAGCCCCAAACAATTTCTTATGATTGCATCTTTCATGGCACAATTGTCTAATTTTTACCAATACCTCTTGTTTCTCACACCGAGCATGACTCACGTGAGCTTAGAGTGTAAAAGTAATTATGACATTTTTCTTTGAGCCATCAATCATAAACATCATACTCCATTTCTCGAACTACGTGGGTTCTGATTCCTTTTCCAAAACAAAGGATACGTAGGTAGCCCATTTATGGGTTTGATCCCAACTTTGAAATAATCCTTGTCCTTCTGAATGACGATAAACTTCAAGTGCCCCACTGAGTGGATTTAAAACCAGCCTGGTCGTCATAATGACCAAGAGACTTTTATATAAATGTTTTGAAGGATACCATTGACCAAGAATCTCTTAACAGATATAGATGATTCTCTATTGATGAAGAGCCTCGAATACATATAAAAGATTCTCTAAATTTCTTGCATATTTAATCATTGATTGTTAAAACTTAAGGAAAGCTCATTTTATACTTGGTAATATAAATAAGGATTCACGAACATAACTTAAATCTATAAAGAGAGTCCCGGAGTAGACAATAATTCCCCTCAAAAAGGTGTGATGAGTCCGACCTCCCATCCTCTCGACCAATGCAAATTCCAAAGCCTCATTAGCTCACAAGCTAATGAGCGCCTACCTTTGGAAAGTAGGTCCAAACGGATGTGGAATTATTGGATGTTTCCGGTTCTACGAACAAACCCGTTAGAAACCGATCGGAATGTTTGAATCTCCCGTCCAGGAGGTCATCCCCGGATTCCGTGCGAAACATATATATATATTTATATTTATATAATTTATTTTTAATAATAATATATTTATTATTGGAATTGAACGTGTACAGAGTAAGTCAAGACCAAAGGTAATGGATTTCTAGTCACTCTTTTATTTCTCTGAGACATATATAGATTCACCAAACATTTTGTTCAGTTGGTGAATATACTAGACCATTGGAATTTTTTATAACGAATCCCATTATATTATTTATATTTAATTATAAATTTTACATTATTTTTTAATTGTGTATTTTGATTCAAAACATTACAATAGTAGTAATGGATTATTGCCATAATTTTCCTACTTTGAGACTTATGTGATGTTATGAACCCATCTTATTTTAAAAGGTTTATATACATCCCATTTAATGTTTATTATACCAAATTTATTTATTATTACTATATTTTACATTTAATTTAATTTTATCTCTTCATGTTTTTTATAACTAAATATTTCTAATGAGGTCATAATATTTTGTTTCACTCACATAATTTAATGTGATTGTTTATGAATATTCTTCCAATGATGAAATATTTTGATCTAAATTACGAGAAACTCATAAATTTTATTTTTCTATGTTTCTGTCATGAGAATAAATGTTTTCCTTTAATTTTAAAATTTTTATGTTTTGGGGATTTCAAAAAGAATTTTTTTAAGAATAATCATATTTTCAGTTGAAAACCCATTTTCTTCCAAAAACATTTTTTCTAAAAAAGATTATAAAAGTTTTTATTTTTTTTGAAATATTTTTTTAAAAAAAATTTAAACATGAATTAATTTTCTAAAAATAATTTAAAATGAACATTAATTTAATTATAAAAAATAATTCACATATACATTTTACTGAATCTGTTAAAAGATATTTTGTTTTTAACATACACTACATGAACAATATTTCCAACTACCATGACCAATCAATGATTTCAATCTTCCCAAAAAAGTTCTCAAAATATTTTTCAAAGAGAAGTTTTTCGATAAAATTTGGGTAATTTACATATTGTCAATAAATAATTTGATAAAGAAAATTATTTTCAAAATGGTTTATCTTTTATAAAGTAATTCTCAATGTGGAAAGGTTATTTCGCAAAAGAACGATCCCACATGATTTTTCTTTCAAACTCATTTTATATCTATGATGATATCTATTTATGTTACTTATGATTTACAAATAATATAATCCAACAATCAAATTATTATTATTTCTCTAAGTGGTTTATGATTATAATGATAATATTTTTATGAAACCTTTTTCTTTTCTAAAGGTTATACCTTTATAAAATTATTATGAAACCTACCTCCTTTTCCTAGGGTTATATTTTGATGAAATTGTGAAATTATTTGGAAATATATTTATCTTCTGAATGTAATTTTATGATTTATTGTTTATGAATCACATTACATTTTATGGGTTCTAATATGATGAATTTTTTTGTTCTTATAGAACACATATATATGTTTTTTATGAGATAGTGGTTACATTATAACCATGAATGGTGGTTATGTTATTACTAATGATGGTTGTTATGTTATATCCAATGATGGGTGGGACCTAAATCTCCTTCCAATGAATTGGTTAATGATTTATATCTCATGAGATTGATAAGAATGGAATTGTGAGTGAACTCGATTCATTAAGAGACTTTGTATGTTGTGATGGTTTTAGGAGTGAACTATTACTATAAAAATGGTTTTGGGAGTAGTCCCATTCCACTATGATGATAGGGATTCCATTGGGTATGATGGTGTGTCCCGCCAAGGAGGTACAACACCCCATTTAGTTAACTAACATGATTTTTTCAATGAGACTATATAACTAAGGAAATGATTTTCTAATCTTATTTTAATACCATTATTCCATATCTTCTGGTAATGTTATACTTTCATGGATCAGGTTCCTTGACTCCCTTATGATCCATATCTTATGAAATTCCAATACCTAGGCCATGGATTAAAATCCGTATCTTTGATGTGTAGGTATGGTTTTCAAATGTGATGTTTATGTTTTTATACCCTTTTTTCATTTTATTATTAAAAGACTCCCCAATATAGACTTAAAGAGCATCTGATCTCACCCTTTCTTATGTTTACTTTCCCCAGGTTATGAAGAACGAGTTTTTGTTAAGAGTAATATAGGTGGGATATTAATGATAGATGTTTAAAATCTTCCACAAAATAAGAATATTATGTACTTAGTATCTAAATTCACTAAAGACCTATGGTCTATAAGAATTTGATTTTAAATTTCAATGAATATTCATCTTATGATATATAATATCCATGGATGAGAAGCTAGAGTCTTCATAGTTGATATCAAAGGAAAATTGTAGTTTACCTTTAGAAACCAAGATGGGTAGTCTTTAGTGACATCTCTTTGGATATTTCTTAGGATATGTGAAGGATTTTCATTTAAGGTTTAGTCTATAGATTACATGAAGTAAAAGAACATGTATTGGAATTTTGGAAAAGGATAGAGAATGTGGATTCCATGAAATTACATCCATGTCTAGACACTATTAGTGGATGTGGATCTATCACTAAGATAATTAGATGTAATTACTAAAAAAGGTTGCATTGAGATGAATTTGATCATAATATGGTGAATGATAATGGAATTTCCTATAAAACTGGTTAGAAACACTCAAGGGATATGACCTGAAAGTTTAAAAACACATTATAAACCATAATGGATGATTTAAGTAGACTATGTCAATGAATGACATAGAATAAAGTTAAGGTGTGATAGATTAAAAAGATGGTGTCATGATATATAAATACTATGAGTGACATTTTGATGATTATCTAGTTTTCTACTATGATTATTGTTGGTCACACAATGTTTTTTATTTTTAGTCAATGTTGAGGACTAGAAGGAATTGGGATAAAATTGAATGTGATAAACAATTTTTTAATGAGAATCTAAATGTGATAATGATTGGAGTGAAGAATATCTTGATTATATATAATTACATACCATAGAATTTTTTAACAATGTGAAACTTAACCAACTTTTAGAATCACCAAAGAATATAAGGATAGGGTTTACTAAGAATTTAACTAGTGGAAATCATGGTGGAAGGAAGATTTAGTTTCCTATATGTAATGAATTTTCGAAGAACCACTCAAGGATTTTATTTTGGTTATTACAAGAAGCTTTATGTGTGAAGAATAAGGTAAGTGACAAAGAAATATCCAAGAGAAAATGGAATTTTTAGTTAATGAAATTGATGGTAATATTGGTCTCACAATGATATTGCCAATAACTGAATATTTTAAATTTTTAAAGTATGGGAATTATGTAAATAGATTCCCAAAATGAAAATCTCATGAAGAGAGTTAGAAATGTTTTTGAGTAATTTTTATATTTCAAATGAAGATGATTTTACAAATGAAATATGAAAGGAAAAAATTGTTATGGAATAAGGAAAAAAACATATTTAAGGATTTGTGAATGATGTTGAATGATTGGAGAATTGCTGTATTGGAGGTCAAGGAATATGATATATGAATCATGAAATATATATGTATTTATCAATATTTGTCTTTATTAATGGATATTCAAAAATATGTTAAAAGATATTGATGGAATAGAAATGAGATTTAATTGAAAAATGATATTTTTATTAATAGAATATAACCCTCAATATGTTTCATAGGTTAAGAAACTAGTTTTCAGTTTGGAAAAAGAGATTATTGATATTGATAAAGTAAATTGGATAGTATTGATGACATCCAAACTGATAAAAGACAGTTTTAAAAAGAACACTATATTATCATTGATGATGTTTACAACATTATTGGATCTAGGTAATATGTTTGATAATACTTTGTTTTATTCTTTTAATGAAGAAGCATGTAAGTTTCCATTGAGATTTTATGGTAATTTAGGTTATTACCATGATTTAGAAGAATATATGACCATGGTATTGACATATCTTTCATCTAATCATTAAGAGTTTGCTAATGATATTTTGTGGATTAATATTTAGTTTAGTTTTATAAATTTTGGGACATTATTTATAATTTTTTTTAATTATGGACGGTTTATATGGTTAAATATTTATAGAATTGTTTATGTTTAACATTGGGTGACATTTCCATTGTTATTTCAATATGTAATGATTTATGAGTATTGGATACCATGTGAAAAACATTTTATTGTGATAGTAACTAAATATAGATGGAGCTAATTGTCATTATATTTATATATCTTATGAATTTTTAGTTATTCAAGAACAACTAATACTCTTTAATCTCACGATGTAAGAGATGAATTAGAAATTGATCCAGGTAAAACCAAATGGTTAGATTATTCATATGAAATAGAATGAAATAAAGTACGTATATCCTCTTAGGATAAATCATTACTGATATGAAAAATAATTTGAAATATATTATGTTCCTATTAACATCATTTGTGATGATTTAAATAAACATTTTCATGCCTATTATGCTTATGGTTTTGTGTCATAATCCTTATCTATATCCCCACCTTGGTAGTATCAATAGTCTCTACCACTCTCTATAAATATTTTTTTTTTCCATGTCAATGTCTTTACTTCCTAACTATGTTAGCCTATGTAAAAACCAAGTTATGTGATACTTTAGGAAACATTTTTTTCAACACTAACTATTTAAGAGAAGCTTTATTTTTCATTTTTATTGTGTGGGATTCTATGAAGGAATTTTCAAATGTTAAACCCTTGATGATAGAGAAGAATGTCGAGGGAAATATTATTTTTTACGGGGGGTAGAATGTAAGACACCCATATTTTGTGGAATATTTTTTCAATTAAATTTTAAATATTTTTGATATTTTATATTATATAAACACACTATTTTAATAAAAATTTACATGAAATACAGAGTTTAAATTAGGTTACATCTCATTATGATATTAGCTTGCATTACATGCAACATCGGGTGTAATGGAAATGTGCCATAATATTAAAATATTAGTATATGATAATTAATACTTAGCCATGAGAATGTGGTGTAAGAATAAGATTAATTAAATTATTAAAATATATGGTTTACACACACACACACATATATAAAATAAATTCTTTGGTGACTAATTATTGTAAATGTAAAATACAATCTATTTGAAAATAAAGGTAATATTTTTATAGAAAACAAATTTTATGAAAAAAACATGTTTTATGAAAAATATATTTTAAAAAAAATTATTAATGATTTTAATAAAATTTATTTATTAAAAATTAAATAAAAAATTAAACATTAATATTATTAGTTTTCAAGAATGAGATAAGAATGATTCCAATTTTATACTTAAAATAATATTTTTCTAAAAACAATTTTCTCACATTTTTTCAAAATTCATCAGAAAATAGTTTTTGATTATTGTAGAATTATTTTTATAAAATAAATTTTATTTTTGAAATAATAATATCAAAATTATCTTATGATTACTTTTTGTTATTTTTCTAAAAGGTTCCATTTTTTTCATGAATAGTGAAAAATACTGAATATTAATTGAAACCAATTTTTTAAATTAAATTATTTATAATGATAAAATATATTTTTAATTAGTTTTAAGAATTTTTTTAATTATATATATTTTAAATCCATTTATGTCAATGGAATCACTTTAATATCGAATTGTAATATATAATTATCAGAAACTTCTAAAACATTTCTTTTTTCAAACCCGCTTTCTTATCACGTCTATGAGATTAGTTTTAAATTAAAATATTCCACATCTATCATTTTAAATTGAAATAATGTATTAAATATTTTTAATTATTATAATTTATATTATTTAATAAGTTCACCTTATTTTTTCCCAAATGAAATCGAAAATAGAAAAAAAATGTATTACCACTATTAAAGTAAAAAATGGGTTTATAGGGGCTTAAACTAATAATGATAATTGTTAAAATAACATAATTTTCTTTATAAAATCTATATAATGGACATATTTAAACCATATAATATAGTGTTCTTTAGAATACTCCATTTTGACCATTGTTTCAAGTGTAAAATTTGGTAAAACGTTTTCTTTTGAAAAATTACAAGTGTGTCACTCATGTCACTTATAAAAGGTCATCCCCTTATCCTCTATTAATTAAACATTAAAAAAATTTGTGAAAGGAAATTAAATATAAAAATACCTTCAAAACATTCATAATATCATCCTATAATAATTAGTTTGGGAATAAATCTAACCTATGAAATATTTTTGTGAAAACCAATGGAGGTTATGTAGAGAAGAGGTAACATTCATCAACAACCATTTTTATGTTTTTTCATTATCCACCTCTATAAATTATTATTCAACCATGATGATATATAAATAACAGTATATTAAATATATTATAAGTTTTAATGTTATGTTTATGGCCTATAACTATCTCTACATTCTTCAAATGGGTTAACAAATCAACGTCCATGCGTATGATGGACTATTGCCTTGTGAAATGATGTCATTTGATTTTCTATTACCACCTCTTGTGATTGGGTATGATGATGTATATAAAGTATAAATATATTATTTTTATAAAATTATTATACCAATTGTTTCATTATATTACATATATATATACGTTTTAACTTCCAATTGCACAGAGGAAACGTTAATGTGTACGACGGTCTACCGCCTCATGAAGCGATGTGATTCATTTTTCACTAATGTTTTATATGGAGTACAATATGGATAAATATATGTAAATGTAGTACATATTATTTATATTAATGATAATTTTATCATTCTTAAAAAATAATATATCATTTTATTTCCCACCTTTTCACTCACCAAAATAAGATAATGTTGGTCATGTACGTGAGGACTACCTCCTTCATGAAGCGATGTGACTCCATTTTCATCACAAAACAAAATGGATGATATTGTACATGTAAATTAGAATAAATACTATGTATATTTATTATTTTATTGTAATTATTTTAAAATATTATACTAGTTAACAACTTTCCATACTGATTATTGAAAAATGTAAATATTACTCATGCGTATGTACATCCTACCATCTCCAAGACTGTAACATACTTAATTTATCATAAAACATTAATTCTTTCCCTTAATTGTATAATTAATGAATGAATATTATAATTATGTAATAATTATTATTATATTGTTTATGTAACCATGATCAATATAAAATGGAAGAATATAACAAAAAAATCACATATGTAAACAAAGTAGTTATTACCCAAAACACGACTTTAACATGAAATTATTAATAAACGGCTAATAAGTAGACATAAGTAAATAATATATGGTATGATATATATATATATGTGTGTGTGTGTGTGTGTGTGTGTGTGTGTTGTATTTTTATTTAATATATGTATAATAAACTTATATTTATTATAACAGAGGTTTCAATGTGTATGAAGGAATTCTCCACCTAAGGTAAGTGATTTCAAGTCTGTCTTTTATTTCTAAGAGACATATACATGTTCACCAATTAATTCATTTCTATAGTGCATATAATTCACCTCTGAAATGTTATTTATTAAATCCAATTATATTCATGATAAAGAAATCTTTATTTATTTTTATTCGTTATTTTGGATAATGATTTAAAATATTACTAAAGCATTAATGGATTTTTGTCTCATTTTTATTTAATTGTGAATTATATCATGTTATGAACCTATATTCTTCTTTGAGGTGTATATAAAACACATTTGAAATGTAATATAATGAATTTATTTATTCTCATGATATTTTTAGTTTCATATAATTTTATTCCTTAATTTGTCTTACAATTAAAATTTACCAAAGTGTTATATTTGTAGGTTACAACCTCATCATTTATCAGGACTGTTTATGATTATTCTTTAAATGATGTAGTATTATGATATATCAGTCAAACAATGCATGAATTTTCATTTCTTATATTTTTTTTCCTGAGAATTCATGTTCCCTATCATTTTGCACTATTTATGTACTCAATATTTCAAGATAAATATTTTTATGAAAATTCATAGTTTTGGTAAAAAACACTTTTTCTTACAAAAGAATTTTTTCTAAAAATGTTTAACAAAATATATTTAACATTTTTTAAACGGATTTTTAAATAAAATTCAACACATGATTTTCTTTTTTAAAAATGTTTTAAAATTAATCTTCACGTCATTTTACAAAAAATCTCCATTTGTATTTTACCTAAAAATTAGAAAGAGTCATTATTTTTAACATGAATGATAGGAAGAGTATTATCGACTATCATAACCACTATGTGATTTCATGATTACATTAAAATGATTCAAATTTCATTTTATAAATTTTTTCCCATCAATTTTTTTGTATTTTTTAGATTTTAAAAAAATTATTTAAAAATAAATAGGACTTGAAAATTATTTTATATTTTAAAAAGTTATTTTCAAAGTGAAAAGGTAATTTTATGCAAGAAACACTCTAAGTGACTTATCTATTGAAATAATTTCTAACAAAAATTAAATACTTTAATTTTACTTATTTTTTAATGGGTATATTATCCAAGGATACCATTATTATTATTTCTTTGGATATTTTATGTTTATGATGAAAATATGTTTATGAAATACATTTATCTTTCATGTGTTATACCATGATAAAATTGTTATAACACCCGCTTCTTTTTATATTGGTTATGTTTTTATGAAATTATGATTCTATTATGAATCTTTTATCTTTTAAAAATGTTATATTATGGTTAAATGTTTAGAAACCACATTTCATTTAATGGGTTTTGATATGATGAATTTTTTATGATCTTGAGGAACCCATATGTATGAATATTTTTATGTAATGGTGGTTATGTTATAAAATTGGATGGGGGTTAAATTTAAACCAAGAATAGTGGTTATTTTATAACCAAATATGGGTGGGACCTATGTATTTCTCCAATTAATATTATAAATATCTATATCTTAGGAGATATATAGGACTATAATGGTTAATGAACATAGTTTATCAAGGGAATTTGTCAGTTATGATGGTATTGGAAGTGAACCTTGACTACCATTGTGTTTTGAGGAGTGAAACCTTTCCAAAATAAAAATATATATACCCCTAATTTTGGTGGTTCATCTCACCTAGGAGGTGTATCCACTAATGGAGTTCTATGTTAAGTTATAGACATTAGTCTTGACTACTAAGAAATGAATTTATAAAATTATGTGTATGAAACAATTCTATGTCTTAGGAAATTGATTTGAACTCATGGATCATGTTATTTTGTTTCTTTATGATTATTGTATTATTAAAGTAAAATCGTTATTCCATGTCTCAATATTCAATTCTTTTATATACATGGTTTGTTTTTAATATTTTATTATCATGTTTTCATACTCATATATTCAAGTTATGCTTACATGTCTGACATTTTTGTCTTATTGAGAATCTGATCTCACCCTTTCTTTAGTTTCCTTTATTCTGGTTATAAAAAAAGGCCTTATGTAGGGTGTGTTTATGAAGAGTAATAAATGGGGAGTTTTTTATGGGATATGTTTAATTTCATTCACCAAATTGGAATATTATATACCCAGTCTCCAATAATACTAAAATATTTTTGTCCTCATGCATGTGTTTCTATAATTAAATGAATATTTATAAAAAAGGATGTAATTTCCATGTATGGGAATCCCAGGTCTCTATAATGATTATGAGTAGAAAGGTGTGTGAAATTCATTTTCTATTACAAATACATGAAACAAAGTAGTTAAATGTACATTACATGTTTATTCTATTCATTCCAATTTCTTGTATGATTTTTTATCAATAAATTCATTTATTTATGAGAATTTATCTATTAAAATGAAAATTTTAGAGATTAAAATGAAGAAATAACTTTTTGGAAAATATCTTGATCGAAGTATTAGAAAAATATATTTATGGGAACCTTCCTATCATCAAATCCATAACATATTTTATCAAAAATCTATTTATATCACCCTTTGTAGAGCCAGATATTATTTTGTGTTTGGAATAAATTTCAATTTATAATAATATGTTATATTTAAGAGATAATTAATTCAAATTAACTCCTTAAAGAGAATATTATTTTATATATAATAATGATTTAATACTTTAGATATTTTATAAAGAAACTAAGAAACTGATTGATATTTAGAGAGAAAATATTTCTTTCACATATTATTTTAAAAGAATTAAATAATTCTACTAGGTGATGTTCCAGTTATAAATAAATATGTTTTTGTATTTTTGAATGATTTAAATAGTGTTTTTACTAATCTATATGTTTAGTTTACAACTTGCTTAGTTTTTAATGTTAATCCAATTTTAGATACTCCCAATTATATTAATTCAGTTGTACTGTTATAATTGAAAAATAAATTATAGGAATTTACATTTAAGTGATCCATCCACTCTTCTACATCACCTTGTGATGATCGTATACGTTTAAAAAACAAGGATTATTCCATGATGCTTTTCAGGAATTATACATAATTTAATTATATCGCTGTTAAGAACAAGTACCATTTTCCCCGTATCGATGAATTGTTAGTTCAACATCATAAATCACATTAAAATCAAAATATTTATCATTGGTCCACATATCGACATCTAAATATGAAAGAATAAAAAATTATAAGGAGAACATTATGGACTTGGTACAACCATCATCTGTTTGAGGATATTCATTTAGGGTTAACATACAGTCCCATTATATTTATTGTTATAATGAATAGATCATTACATAATTAGTTGGATAAATTTATGATTGTATTTTTAGATGATATTATAGTTTACTCCAAAGGTTATGATGTTTTGGGTAAATATAGCAGGTTTTATTTCTAGACATTAATAGAAAATCTGTCTTATTGGAAATTTTTTAAATTTAAATTTTGGGTATAGAATATTTATTTCTTTGGGTTATTAATAAATATAGAACAATAGTTGATACTATAACAACTATTTGTGTTAAGAGTTTTCAAGACCTTCGAAATTTACTCAGTTAATTATTTTCAAGGCTTGAATGTTATAACAAATTATTTGTAAAAAATGTTTCTTAGATAGAAGAACCACTAACCTTATTAAAATAAAAAAACTGAATCCCAGCAAAAAATTAATTTGATTAATATTTTCAAGAATTAAATTGATATTTTTTAATAATACTATGTTATCTTTTCAAAATAGACATGGAGATATTATTATTTATTGAAATTATTATTTGAAGGACCTCTGTTGTGTCTTAATGAAAAATTATTGGGTTATCATATATCCAACTCGTTATTTAAAACCACATGGGAAGAATTATCATACGCATGAACTTGATCTGGAAACATTATTATTTTACTAAACAAATTGATGTGAAATCTAAATCAAAAAGCATTTATAATATAAATTCATTAAAAATGGAAAATATATATATTCACTCAAAAAAATTCCTGATGTATATAAGATTGATAAAACATATTAAAGATTATGACTTCATAATTCGATATCATATAGGTGAAAAAAACATGGTATATGATGATGTTATTGAAGTAAATAATGCTTAATAAGATATTATATGTTCATAACATGAAACTTAATTTGATTATATAATAAATATTGTTGTGGAAATTGTGTATGTTGAAACAAATTCCATTTTATATAAGTTATAAATATAGACATCTTTGTTAAAAAGAATTTATGGGCCTCAAAAGGAATACTGTGGTTTGTAAGAATGATTTTAATCTATAAAAAGTTAAATTTTTATGAGTTTATTGCTGATAGAGAATGTGTTCTTAGATTTTGGAGGAGGTTTTGTGTTCCATGCGATTTTGAATTGAAGAATGAATTGTTAACTAATGGTTATAGATATCTATTTTTTATTAATACTAACAGTAATATTATATACTAAGGCCATAAAAAATATTTCTTTTTGGAAGGGTAGAAGTAGGATATAGTTGATGTAACTATGAAATATTTGACATTACAATAGGTTAAATGTTGATGACAACTATATAAGGGGATGTTTTATCCTTTTCATATGATAGAATAAAAATGGGAGATCATATGCTTTAATTTCAATGTAATATTTCCAAATAATTCCCAAGGTAAAAATATGATCTAGGTTATTTTTGATCATTTCACTAAATAAATGTATTTTTTGATAATTTTAGATAATAATTATTTGGATTATCAATATAGACTTTATAAAAGGGATATTTTTAGGTTACATGGAATTACCCTCGCTATTGTATCTTGTAACACCTTCAATTTTTATGAATTATTATTTTTTTGGCTAAACAAAATTTCATTGATAGATTTAATTACAAACAACACCATGTTAATCATACATTACACACAACCTAAGGTTTTACATGTGTTACACAAGACATTGAATTTTAACAAAACCTTTATATATTATAAATTTTATTCAAATGTAACTATTATGACCAAGATATTAAACATAGAGATAATAATAGTAATTAATATCCTTTTAAAATCAATTATAATAATTTTATTTAAAATAAATATTTATAAAAAATTCATAATTTTTTAATGAAGACTTTATATGCTTCAAAAATAAACATTTCTAAAAAATAAGTTTCTGTGAACAATATTAAAATTAATTTTGGTCTTTTTTGAAACATTATTTAATAAAATAAAAATAATTTTTTAAATTATAATATCGAAATTATCTTAGGGAGATGTTATAATAATTTTTTCAAAAGGTTATTTTTTCAATGAAGAGTGAAAACTAATGAATATTAATTGAGAAAAACATTTTTGATTAAATTAATTTTGAAGTTATCATTATATTTTATATTATTTTTGAAGTTAAATTAGATAAATTAAATTCCTATTAATAAAATTTACATTATTTGAATGTTTTTTCATAATGAATTTCGATATAAAAAAAAAAGACAATCTTTGGAACTATTTCTCTTTGAAAACCCCATTTCTCATCACATCTATGTGATGGATTTTAAATTAAAATTTTCCAATTAAATGAACTAAATTTGGAAAAAGGATTCATAATATGTAAGAATAATTTTTATTACATAATAATTAAAGCCTAATTCTTGACCAAAATGAATCCTGAAACCATTTAATTTAATTCTCATGGTTAAGGTAAAAATGCGTTAATCGGGGGTTTAACTAAAAAGGTAAGGATTAAAATTACCAAAAACATTCCTAAAATTTATTTTTTTTGGAAAAATGATATCTGTGTCATGTCTAATTATCTATACTAATACATTTTGGATCATTTTAACATTAAAAAAATACAGGCACACATTTCTGATTTCACAACATTACAAGTGTTCAATGCACCTCACTTATAATGGGCCATGACCTTTATTCTCCTATTTAAAGAATAAAAATATATAGTTCATCCAATCTATAGACAAATAAATTTACAAATTACATACTTCAAACATATAATCTTTATTTGTGTCTAAATTCATTCCTTGGATGGATTTTTGTTCAAACCTAAGAAGGTTACCCAAGGAAGAGGTAATATTTTTCATTGACTGTTTTTATTTTATATTTTTGTCCTTATCCATAAATTATTATCTGAAAATTATCATATAATAAAATAATTATATTCATTATTTTAGGATATTTTTTTGTTCAAAACTACAACTATCTCCACTTCCATATAAAGGGTTAAAAAATCATCATTCGTGTGTACTAAGGATTACCACCTCATGAACTGATGTCATTAATTTCTCCATTACCACATATCACAACTGGTTGTAATAATGAATTAAATTTTTATATATTATATTATTATACTTATAGAATTATTATATCATACATAATTTCATAATTTACATTATGCGGGAATATGATAACATCGCTCGTGTGTATGGTGTGCTACCACCTTGTAGAGTGATATGATTCATTTATTCATTACATGGAATGTAATAAGGATGAGTTTAATAAAACTATGTGATATATATGAAATATAAATTATTATGTAATTGTAATATATTATTTACCTTTTTTTCTCTCATCCTTTCATGAAAATTGAAATTGAGTTCATGTGTACGTATGACCTACCATCTCAATGAACGATTTATTATATTTTATGTCTCTATCATTTGTATATTACTATAAATAAAAATATATTGAATATATATGATATTAATATCACTATTATCAATATTATTATTATGGGACCATGATTAATTTAGAAGGATTGAATTTTTTTCGGAAACATATAGGAAAAACAATGAAGTTATTTCCCAAAACATGACATTAACATGGAATTGTTAATAAAAATGTAATAAAAGGTCATAATCAAGTCATAAATCATTTTATATATATTATTATGACTATATATTATACATATAATAAACTTATATAAATTATAAAAGAGTTTTGGATGTTTATAATATAACATGATACATATGGTATTGGATTTTTGTATCAATTTTAGTTCCTTAAGACTTATGTTTTTACCTATCTCTTTGATGAGATATATATACAACCCCATTTAATTGTAGTATATTGAATTAATTTATTATCATGATATTTTTATTTTTATTTTTTTCATTTAAGGGTCTTACAATTTAATGTTTCAAATGTAAAAAAATTGTACGTTATAATCTCATCATTTATTAGGATGGTTTTTTATTTTGGTTCTAATGGTGATATTTTTTGATCAATTTCTCAAGGAAATCATGATATTTCATATCCTCTGGTTATTTTATCAGAATATTTTTTCCCTTTATTTTAATTTATTTATATACCCAAAATTTCAAAATAAGTTTTTTTCATAAGAATAATCTTTATTTCTCTCTCTAGTCGAAAACCTTTTTTCATCCAAAATCCTATTTTATATTTTTTTTCGTTTTTTTTAAATTATAAAAATAATTTATTAAAATAATTTACCAATGATTTATTTTTCACAAAAAAAAATTAAATTTTAATATTAATCCTATTCTCCAAACAATTCTCATTTTTCTTTTACCAAGACTTTAAAAGAAATCATGGTTTTTATGTTGTACGACAGGAATGAAATTTTCCACTCTCACATATATTATTATATATGAATCATCCTTATATATATATATATATTATTTTACTATCAATTTCAAAATTTATTTATTACTTTTTAGTTTGAAAATTTGAATTTCAATGGATAGTTATGTTTGTCAAGAAACATTCTAAGTGATTTTTGATTCAAAATCATTCACCATCTATGATTAAATACCTTGATTTAATTTAGACTTTTTGGGGGATATAAACCAATTATTCCATTCTTATTAAATTTTTCAATGGTTCATTATTAAATGATGTTTATGAAACCCATTTCTATTCCATGGTTATACCATGATAAAATTTTTATGAAGCCCACTTATTTCTCAATGGGTTTATTAGTGATGAGATGCTGAAATAATTAGAAAACCTATCTCTTTTCCATGGGTGGTGATATAATAAAATATTTATGAATTCTAGTTAAATTCATTGGATATTATATGATGAATATTTTTTTTCTTATTCAACACATATGTATGATTTTTATTATGTGATGGGAGAGACCTATATATAACTCCAATGCATTGGGTGAAGATTCATATATAATAAGATATATTGGAATGGAAAGGGGTCTGAACCAGTTTCAATATGGTATTTTGTTAGTTATTATGGCCTTGGTAGTGATACTTGACTACTATGATGGTTTTTGAAGTGAACCCATTCCACTATGACTGACCTATAAGTGAGCCTTGACTATTTTGTAAATATTTTTCATTAAATATATGTGTTCCAAGGATCCATGAATTATTCTAATGTTATGATATCAGGGTTCATGTTCATTAATTATCTTATGATTCATGTCTTGTGAAAATCTAATCATTATTTAATGAATCAATATAGGGATATTTGATATGGTGGTTATGGTTTTCATATGTTCTCATTTTCTCATACACATATGTTTATGTTATGCTTATGTATCTCCCCTGGGTACCCTTACATAGAATCTATGATCAACCATTCTTATGTTTTTTATCCTTATATTTTGAATAAAATTATTACTTATGATATGTATAATAAGGGAGATAGTTATGAATAACATAGTAGGAGTTGAGGTAGTTTACCTATGAACTAGTTTTTTTGAGTTTCTATGTTTCTAAAGGCGCCTTACCATCACAATCCTCAATCATGTGTTTGTGTAATGTAATAAATAGTAATAAAAATGATGTAATATATATGTATGATAATATTAGGTAGTTATAATTGTTATCAAATGATAGGTCTAGTTATAATTTTGAAATTAGGATGAGTTAATATTAGTGAGATCCTGAAGTACATGTCTAAGGATAAGTATAATGTTGAGTCAATGTATAAGAAAATGGCTGATAAATTTGGTAAAAGATAGAGTGACTTTTTCCATGATATTTCATGTCTATATGGATACTACAGGTGGATGGGGATCTAGTACATACGTGCCTAGGTCTAATAACTCTAAAAGGGTGCAATTATCATGACTCGATTTTCACGTAGTGCATAAGAACAAGCCTTGATAAACACATTGTTTCACACTCCTAGGGGATATGATATGGAAAGTCAAGAAATCCATACAAACCATCATAAGAGATTTGAATAATTATAATTAATGAAAAATTATAAACCTAATGATTAAAATATAAAAAATTAGGTGTTATGAATTATAAATCATATATGTAATTTTTCTTGACTATGTGGTCACCCATTATGATGGTTATTTCTTACACTATTCTGTTTGGTGTTAGTAAATAGTTAGAACCCGAAGGAGTCATGTTAATGTGGAGTGTGATAGATAACTCAATTATTTTCTTCTCAATCATCCAAAAATTATTTTATATGGAATGAAAAATATTATTTTAATGCTCACAAAAAATTAACATGCAATGAATCATGTTGGGCTTCTAAGTTAAAGAAGGATTAAACAATATGACATTGATTCCCTCTTGAGGAAACATCCAATTACTTTTAATTTGTATTCTAATCCACTAGTATCCAAACAATGGATGATCACCACTGAAAATATATTTTACAATCTCTAGTGTTCAGAACCTAAAAAAGACATTTGGATTGCTTACTGCATGGAAGGTGAACTGGATCAATGGAAGACTATTATCTGGAATACAAGGAAAGAGGATGAAATTTACTCCATGGGTTGGGATGAGTTAAATATCTTATTTTTCAATATGTATATTTCTTTTATTCTTTGTATAAAGATATATAAGGAGTTCCCTGAGATATAGTAAAAGGATGATGAATCAATTGGTACCTGTGAGGAAATTTTTACCTGACTTTCAAGGTACACATCTAGTATTATCATCTGAACTGAAATTATTTTTGATCTAATATTCAGTCTCCTAAACCCCAAGTATCTTAAATATGTTATCTATTAGTTAATTTAGTACTAACGAAGAGAGTCTTCAAGGTGCTATCAATGTTTAAACGGAGGTTTAAGTTACCTATCAGTTGAATGGTTGTGATAAGAATTGAAAATGGAATTATATATAAGATATAAAAATAATTAAGATAAGATTATGTGCTTTCATTTATTATAAAAGTGTTGGAATAAACATAGATGAAATGATCATAATGGGAATAGTAAATGTTTTATGTTTTTAATGGAAGTTCATTGATAAATTGATTTCCAATGTGATGCGATGAAGTTAGATAACGATGGAAATAGAGGGAATGATTCACAGAATACAACATCCAAACTAAAGTGTTTCAAATGAAAGGATAATGGTCACTAAGCTAACTAGTTCCCAAACCAGAAGGATAATTATTATAATTGACCTCAAAACCAATTCAGCTTAGACAAAAATAGAAATATCATGTCATGACTTCTTATGACTAGGGATGCAACAATAATGTAGTGAAAGGTACACTTATCATCGACTCTAGAAATACTAACGTGATCTTTGACTCTTCATCTTCCCATTCTTTCACATATGAATAATTTTTTAAGGTGTCAACATTCCACCCAAATTATTATATGTAGCACTATTAGTGTAAACCCTAATGGTATGATGATCA
The DNA here is from genome assembly GCA_963277665.1 of Viscum album. Lineage (NCBI taxonomy): Eukaryota > Viridiplantae > Streptophyta > Magnoliopsida > Santalales > Viscaceae > Viscum > Viscum album. The sequence goes on from OY728125.1 coordinate 2,445,086, forward strand.
CATGTTATGTCTCTGATTTCTATTCGATTGATGTAGGGGGAATATATTTACAATAAATAGTTTCATTCTTCGTATGATTTAATTTCATGTTATCATGGTCATAGAATGGATTTATATATAGAAATTACATGTAATATTTAAATAAAGAGAAGTCATATCTAATATTACAAACCATCCTATGATCTTCTTTATGTGAGATAATAACTATATACATCCAATGGAAAAAATGTCCATTATATAGGCTTTTATTCTTATTCATATGGTGAATTTATCATTGACGGTTAGGGAGAAACTCAAAATCGATGATACACATACTGTGAAAGTGTTTTTTGATGTATTTTTGAAGACTTACATGTACATCCACAAAAATTTGAAGTTGGGTTATCATTATATCTCACACTTGGTACCACACCATTTTCAAATATTTCCTAGATAATAGGTCCAATTAAGTTGTAGAAATTAAAAATGAAACTCAAGGGGATCCTTGATAAGAGATTTATTCGACCAAGTGAGTCAGCTTGAGATATAAATATTCTTGTTTTAGAATAAATGATTGACCACCATGTCTCTGCATTGATTATTGGGATCTGAAAAAGATCACCGTCAAGAATATGTATCCAGTGCCCCATATTGGCGGACAATTTGATCAGATGAATGCTCACTAATTTTCAAAGATTGAACATCATTTTGGTTATCATCAAGTAAGTGTCACGAATGAGTATATACCAAATAATACATTATATACAAGGTATATACAATATTCATATATAGTTATTCCATTTAGTGGTTATAATTCACCCTATTTTCTTCATATATTTAAAGAATATAGTCTTTATAGACTAGGTTGATCCACTTATTATATTATTTATTTGTAATATTTGTATTTTCAATGAGAGAGTAAGAGCATGAATATTACTTGAGGATTATACTAACGATACTAAAGAAGTAAAAACCATATAAAAAATTAATGAAATGTAAATTTTTTCTTGAAAAATGATTCATTATTAGGTTATATAATCTCATGAAGGGGTCTATTAGTAGTTCCATCAACAATCGAGGGTATTTCATAATAAACTAGGAAAACCACAGTGACTGAGATATGAATATCTATTTGGTTAGATATATATTATAGATTATTTATGGATAATTTATGATGATTATCTATTCCACTCGCCAAGTTCACTTGGAAAAGAATAGAATTTCTCTAGAAAAATGAATGTGAGGAAAATTTAATGGAACTTGAGAAAGGGTTAGTCAGTGCTACTATTCTTACATTGCCATACAGTAGAGAAGGTTTTGTAATCTATACTAATACATCCATGACAAGATTCGAATGTTTTATCATGAATAATTACATCGTTAAAGCTTAGGCATCCTGAAATTTCATGGTTCATGATAAAAGTTACCCAAGTAATGATTTGGAGTTAGCTGTGATAATTTTTAAATTATAGACATGAAGGCATTATCTTTGTAGAAATGCGTGATATACATACCGAACAAAAAAACATATAATATATTTACACATAAGGAGTTAAATATGGTCTATAGAAGATGGTTTCATTTGATTAAATATTAATTATACATAATACATTACCAATCTATAAAAATTATCAAGGTGGAAGATGACTTGATCCGAGAGGATCATGCAAACTTATCAATGAAGAAGATAAAAAAACTCCAATATTATTTTTATTTTAAATTGATTAATCAACTAATCATGAATTAAAGGGATAAATATTATGTTTCTCAAATGAATTTTGAACCATATATCCAAGTTAATATTAAAGAGGCATAAAATAAAGATGTTGTGATGAAAAACAATGACAGAAACATTCCAAAATCTAACCTTGATCATGATAAAATGGAAATGTTCAATAATTGTGTTATCAGTTCTTCCTTACCAAATATGATAAATGATTTTCTTGTGTAAGAACAAATATATTTTTTCTCTATTTATCATGGATGTTAGTTAATTTATAGATATTTTAAATAAAACTTATGATGATATGGAATAGAGAGAGATATAACAAAGTTTGTGTCTCAATTCTTGGTATGTTAGAATTCTAATGCTAAATAAAAAATTAAAAGGGGATATTAAATGCATTACCCAGTATATAATGGAATTAGTAAAGCATCACGATTGATTTTTTATTAGAATTTTCTAACCATATATGGTGAATAATTTTATATGGGTTATAGTTGACCTCCTTATAAATTCAACACAGTTCATCATTGTTAGAGAAGACTTCTCGCTAGATCAGATTTTGAAGATGCACATTAAGGATGTGGTAATGATTCATAGAGTACCAAATTCTATTTTTTTGATAAGGATTTGAGGCTTATATGATTAATATGGTGAATTCTTCAATATGCTCTTGATACAAACTTTAGTTTCATCAATATGTATCAGCCTTCAAGATATGGTATGTCTGAAAAAAAAAATTAAAACCATAGTGGTTATGTTTAGATAGTCTTCCTTATACATAAACTTTGGCTGGGATAAATACCTCACTCTAGTTTATTTTTTAAAAAAATAAAATCTTTCACTCATGTATATATATATGGATCCCTATGAAGCCCACTATTGGTGGAATCATAGTCCTCCAACATTCTGGAATTATGTAGGAGAAAAAATGCTATTATTCCATTATAAAATTGAGGAAATGTATGAGAATTTTTTAGAAATTTAGAAACACATCAAGGAATTTAAATGTAGGATGAAATTGTTAACTCACAACCATCGGCATTTTCAAGATTGTTAAGTTGGTAATAAGGTGTTTCTAATAATTACTCTATTAGAGAAGGATGTGATATTTGGAAAGAAATAGAAACTAAGACTTAGGTATATCAGTCCCTCTAAAATTAATGATCATATTAGGATGGTAGACTATTTGTTATAACTTTCACCAAAACTCTCTCAAGTCCACTATGTGTTCAATGTATCTCTCTCGAGGAAGTATAAACATGACCCTTCATATATACTAAACTATAAGATCAGAGCGATGGAGAAAGATCTTTCTTATGAGGAATAACTAGTGTATATTATATATGATAGAAAGAATTTTATATGAAACAATACCACTACCCTAGTCAATTTTATTTAAACAAACAATTTAATGGAGTAATGTTGGAACCTAAGGAAATGATGAGGTATAAGTATCCGTATTTGATTCTATCAAAGTGAAACATTTTAATGGTAAAATTTATTTTAAGGAGGGTCAGAATATAACTTCCTAAGTATTTTTGAATTATTATTTTTGAATAAATTAAATTCATTTGATACATTGTGTTACATGAAGGACCAGATCAAGATTACATTATAGACAACCCTAGGTTTAGCACACATTACACGCGACATAAAGTTTTCAAAAAATTGAAATATATTATTAATATTATTCAAATGAAATCATTAGAAAAATCCATTAAACATAGTTATATGAAGAGTAATTGTTAATTTTTAATTATTATTTTTTCAATTTTTATACAAATAAAGAATATTGTTAACAAAGTACTTAATTTTTCAGTAAAGCCTTTATATGTTTTCAAAATACAATTTTCTAAAAATGATATTTTTTAAATAATAGTGAAATTAATTTTTTACTCCATTAGAAAATATATTCTATAAAAAAATATTCAATTTCTTAATTATAATATCAAAATTATCATAGAGTTAAATTTTGATAATTTTTTACAAATATTACTTTATAGATGAATAGTAAAAAATACAACATTTTAGTTGAAACATGTTGTTTCATTTAAATTATTAATAAAGTAATATTATACATTATTTATTATTTTTAGAAAAATTATTTCAATTATATAGATATTAATCTAACTTAGGTCATTATAAATTTTTTCATATTTATTTTCAATATAAAAACCTTATAAACATTTGAACTTTTTCACTTTGAAAACCCAATTTTTATTCATGTTTATAGTATTGAATTTATATTAATTTTAAACACTTATATGAATTTAACTCGAAAAAGTGTATTAAATATTTGTAATTCTAATAATATATATTCTTTTATAAAGTAAACATAAGTTTTTAACAAAATGAATAGTGAAGATAGTTAAAATTAATAATTGCGGTTAAGGTAAACATGGGTTTACTAGGGTATAAACTAAAACAAAAAGGGATAAAATGACATAATAATTTGAAAAAAATATATTTTTTTAGCCATATTTTTACCCTAAAATGTATAATTCCTTTTAATTATCCATTTTGGAGACTTTTTTCATGATACAATGTTGGTACAATGTTTTTCTTTCAAAATGTTACAAGTGTTCCACTAACCTCACTTATAAAAGGCCACCACCAAACCACTATAATTAAGACCATAAATACCCAATTTCCATTAAATACCCAAATATCCCCCAAAACGCCATCATATAATCTTGTAATCCTTTTTGGTAAAAAATCCATCCTTGTAAGGATTTTTGTGCAAACTTAAGGATGATACCCGAGGAAGAGGTAACATTATTCATTGAGAATTTTTATATTATTTCTTACCTAAAACCCCATAAATTATAATTAAAACAAGATAATAAAAAATCATAAATATAATAATATTTTTTTATTTTAATGTTATGAAATAAAATCATATCCACTTCCATGAAATGGATTACAAACTCATCATTTATTTGTACGATGCACTATCTCCTCGCAAACTCTTATCATTAGTTTTTCCATTTGAACCTATCAAAAATGGTAATAATGATGGATTAAATTTTAATAAAATATATTTATGATATTACTATACTTATTGAATTACTATATCATAGATACCTTCATACATTCCTTTTTGTTAGAATATGATAGCACAGTTCATGTGTATGGTAGACTATCGCCCCACAAAGAAATGTGATTTGTTCACACTTTAAAAGGAAGGTAATGAAGTTGTTAATGATAATATTTGATATATATGAAATATAAATGATTCTATTTTTGTATTATATTATTTATTTTTATTTATGTCTACCTGTTGAGAAAATAGAAGCATCTCTCATGCATACGTACGACCTACAATATCCAAGAATGTTGTATTTCATATTATACATATAACATTTATAAATTACTATTATTAAATATATTATGATAATATATAATATTTATATAAATTTTATCATTCTAGATACGATGGTACAATGATTAAGGTAATAGAACTAAAAAGAAATAATCAAAAGATACATAGAAAGCAAATCAATTATTGCCTGAAACGTGACTTTAACATGGAACTGTTAATAAATGGAAAACATAATTCTATAACTATGTCATATATTTTAATAAACACACAATGATATATATATATATATATATATATATATATATATTATGGTCTATAATCACCTTATTTTTATTATACATTAGGTTTGATCATGTACAAAGGATTTCATGACTTATGGTAATTGATTAATATCTCAATTTACTTTTCATTGAAACATATTTTATGCACTAATATTATTTTATCATGTGTATATAAAGAACATTTGACATGTAATATCATGAATTTAATTATTCTCATGTTATTTTAATTTTTATTTATTTTTATTCCTTCATGTGGACTTTAATTCAATGATACACAAGTGATAATGATTTTATGTTACAATCTCATCGTTTTATAAGGTTTTTTATGATTATGTTCTAGACGATGAAATATTATTATAAATTACTCAAGAAACTCCTAAAATATATTCACCTCCATTTATGTTCTGATAATATTTTTTTAACTAAAATTTTCTCTTTTTAGGTGCTCAGGAAATTTGATGCATTTTTTATGGAAAAATTCTCTTTATTCCTCTCTTCTGTCGAAAGTAATTTTTTCTTCTAAAATAATGTTTTATATTTTCTTTCCAAATTTTTTTTATCATTATTCAAAATGATTTTTTAATGACTTATTTACCCATGTTATACGTTTTACAATTTTCATTGAATGTAATATTAATGTTATTTTCTAGACAATGCCTGTTTGGATGTTAAGATAAGTGTGAAAGGAATTGTTGTTCTTGTTGTGTAAAATATGAATAGATTATTCCACTACCATGAATATTGATTTCATTGAAGAATCCAGTATAATTTATTGATATAATTTTCAAATAAAATTATTTCTAAAACATTTTATGTTTTTTAGTTTTAAATATTGATTTTCAAAGAAATGTTATCTTGTTGAAGAAAAGTTCCTAGTGATTTATCTTGCAGAATAATTTACCATATAAGATAAAATCCCTAGAGTAAATTTATTATTTTCTCAGGATATAAAATAATGATACCAATCTTATAAATTATTTTAATAGATCATTATTAAAAAATGTTTATGAAAATCCTTTATCATCCATGTGTTATACCATAGTAAAATTCTAATGAATCCTGCTTTATTCTCTACAATTATGGGATGATGAAATGATGTACAGATTATGAAACATATCTATTTTTAAAATATTGTGATATGATAAATTTTTTAATAAGAACATTTCATTTTATTTTTTATGATATGACAACTAACTTATGATATGGTGGAACACATATGAATCATTTTCATTATGTGACTTGTAGGACCTATATCTCCCTTAAAAACATTTAGTAAAGACATATATATAATGAGATAGACAAGACTGGAATGTGTAGTAGTTTTTTTAGTACGAGACATTTTACACTAAGATGATATTGAGAGTGAACCTTGACTACTATGAATGTTTGGATAGTGACCACGTTCCACAATGACAGCCTAGGAAGTGATCCTTGATAACTATTAAAGTGATTTTATATAATTAGGTGTATACCAAAAATCGCTGTCATATTCCATTGTAATGATTTCATGGATCATGTTATTTGATTCATATATGATTCATGTATTATGAACATCCAATAATTCTTCCATGAGTCAATATTAAGATCTTTGATATGCAGGGTATGGTTTTCAAAATTTATGGTCATGTTCTCATACCCTTATTTTTATGTTATTCTTACTTATCTCACTTGAATACCCTTAATGTGAATATGAGATAAATATTTATAATGTTTTCTTTCTGAATTTAATTATTAAGTGTAATATATAATAAATTTCTCTCAAGGTTTCTAGTTAGGAAGAACACAATGAGATGTGAGGTAGCTTACAAATGAATCATGTTTTTGTGAAACCGCATTTCCAAAGGTATTATACCTATACAATCCTCATGTGTTTTTCAGTTTTATATAATAAATTTCCATAAATAATGTTGTAATATTCATGAATAATAACCTTGGTTTGTTACATTTCTAATAAGAATACTATAATTACATAAATATTTTTAAAAGGACATTATAATGTTATGGGTACTAAATTAAATTTGAGTATATATTTTTATCCTCAGTTTTTGGTATAATCTGACAATACACATAAAAAATTATGGAATATGCCTCAATATTTCTCATTATAGTATTTTTTAATGTTCATTAAAAAATTTCCTTCAGTTGAATTTTCCCTCAATAATATTTTTTATTCTAGTATTCAGATGTCAACATTTGAGGAAATATAGGGAAAGTAATTTTAGATTCTAATATGTTGAGGAAAAGATAGAGACATGAATTATTTGAACTATAATTTGAATAAGAGATGGTAGAGGAGGTGAAAATTATTCATCAGTACATGTGTACATCACATAGAAGACAAAATACATATTCAGAAAATCATAGGAAATACATTTCATTTATAGTATGAAGCCATGAATTTCTTTTAATATCTCCATAGAATTGTTTAATATATTTTGGTAAATAAGATATATTGAGTCAAATGTACCTTGAGCCCTATTAAATAATATATAATTTGGGTTTAGTTTCTTATCAAGTAGCTTTAAAATCATGTTTCAATTGGATACATGATGTGTTTTCATGTTTCTTGGAAAAGGATTTATATACCTATTGAATCTTATGTTTTGAACCCTAATGTGGTACAATTAGAGAGGAATATCTATGACAAATAACATTCAGTTTATATTTTAGATCATAGAGAATAGTTACTACAAAATAATTTGATTTACCATGTTATGGTTTTATGGAAGAAATACATGATTGAGGAAGTAACATGGGAAATTAGAAAAATTAATGAGGAAAGAATATTGTCACATTGGTAAGTAATGATTAAAAATATAAGGCCATGATTTATAAAGGGAGAATAATGTGAAAAAACAAAAGATTAATCTATTAAATGAATTTATTTTATTATTAATTTTCATAAATAGATTTTATGGATTGACATATAAAATGGTTATTTTATATTATATTTTAGTTGGAAGGGAATCTATTTATTTCTTGAGGAAATGTTATCCATGAAATATTTTTTTGTTAAAAAAATAAAATTTATTAATGTTATAAATTTAATTTAATAAAAAGAAATTAATTTTTCTATTTATAATATCAAAATTGGTTTGGGGTATATTTTTTTTGATTTTTGAATTAATATTTTACGATACTGGTTTTTATCAAAATAGACATTTTTTCCAGGTAATCACAAAGTCCAATATTATTTTGGATTAGTCTAAAATTTACATAAGTACCCTTTTTAAAAACATTTATCCAAGTAATAAAGTTATAGTTGTTAAAATATTTCATATTGGTATAAAATAATATTTATTTTTAAAAATATTATTTTTCTAAAAACCAATTTTAATTACCCATTTCACACATATATTGCAATAAACATCATCAAATAAAAAAATGAATCTTAAAAAATAGATTTCGTATTTGTAATTAGTAAATTCTAATTTTTTAATTTTTTTCAATTTCATTTTTTGTTCTACTTAATAGTTACCATGGTAAAAAAATCACCCCATTAAATTTTATAATGATAAACAGGGGGGTAAACTATGAGATAAGACATAAAAGATATATAAAACTAGGATAAATTTATTTGGTCGGGTAGATTTTAAACATAACCAATTTTTTTTATAAATTATACTAACATGTATCTTCTTTCAATGAGAAATATATTTATATTAAATTATTGTCTTATGTATTTAAAATAGTGTGAATCCCATCAATTATAAATAGGTACTTCCTCTCCAAATATCTACACACATTTTGATGCATATATCATAATAATTTCCAATTAAAAACACCTTAAAAATATTGTTACTAAATTTTATATTCCCTTATTTTCTCAAAAGAGAATTCCCATTAGTGTAAAAATTTAATCGAAAGGGGTATATCCAAGGACCAGATATAATTTCCGAAAAACATATTTCAAGATTATTTCTTTATATACATCCTAAAAAAATGTTTTCAAACACTATATCCTAAATTAATTAGTATTATATCTATGATTTAATGTTATTATTTTGATATAAAAATGATCCTCTATCTACTTTCCATCACTTAATAAATGAAAACATCATTTCTGGGTACTTGTGGACTACCACTTCCATGAAGTGATGTGTTTTGTTTTCCATCACTACCTCACAATACTAGATATAAACATGGAATTAATGAATATATAATATTATTATTAAATCATTAATATTATGGTAATATGATATATTACACACCTTATTACACTTTCTGTTTGTTGGAATTTAAAAATATTTCTCATACGTTTGTGTGACAAACCACTTCTACAAAGTAATTCAATTTGTTTTTCATTAACAAGTCACATGGTTGGCCATATGGATAGAAATAATGTATACATTTGGAATTTATAAAATTATTTAATATTTGATAAACGTGATATATTATAGATCTTTTTTTATTTCCATTCATATGAAAAATAGTAATATTTCTCGTGTGCACAAATGGACTACCACCTCCAAGAGAAGGTGGAAACCAGACAACCCAGGAGGAACAAGCTCTATAAGGAGGAAGAGCAAGGAGATTTCACCACAGCAGAAGGTAAACGGATTGTACGAATTAGAGGGTATAGAACCTGCCATCAGGACAAGCATGTGCATGCATGGGAATGCCTAGCCGAACAGCCATGCGAAGGTGGAGAGATGATTTCATGATGAAGATATTGGGGAGGAGCAGTTACAAGTAGTTAGTCTGGGCTGTATGTAATGTTTGAAGCCTACGGGAAAATGCATTCCTCAACGGCCTACAGGCCATGTCATACTTACACCTACGGGCCTTGTAGGGTTCCACCGCACCCCTTGAAAGGTGGATTATCAAAATCATTAAAAAATGAAGGCCTTCAGGTCATTGGAGGAGTAATATATTTCATTGAAATTTTTTATTGTTTTTAGGTGACCCCGATATATATTTTATGATATGTGATTTTATTATAGCTCTCTAATGAATTGGGTAAACATCCATGTTTATTGATGAAAGGTTACTACTAAAAGATGTAGAAATTATGTGGTCAGGTGATTTCATTATAAGGGTAAATGTATGGATAATATTCCATGGTTCCTACATGTTTTATATGAAATTTTCTATAAAGGAAATATTTTAGATTCAAATGGTAGGAAAACAAGCCAATGTTTTTAATGAATGTTTATGACTTTTTTCTCAAATAATGATGAATGTATTTTTTTCAAGGACTAGTATTAATGATTTTTTTTATGATTTCAAATAATCCATTTTGATTAATAATTTTACATTATGATTTAAAGTGAAATTTGTTTATTACATTTACTATCAAATTAAGTTACTTTTGCTGAACATTACCCGAAAGTTTGAACTCAATTTGTGGTTGTGAAAAATGAAAACATTCATATGGATTTCTTAGGTATATGATTGGCCTAAAAGGATTATTTTCTTTTATATACCTAAATAATATATTTATTCTTCATACCATTATTTGAAACTTTTTTTTTGGTCTTATGGAAGAGTATGATATTTAATAAATTCAATGTTCTAATTATTTAAGTTACCATGAATATAGAAAGTGTGACTTTATAATGAAATGGTTTTGTGGAAAAAATGGAAAATATGTAAACAATTTACATTTTAATGTATCATAATTCCTAATTCTATAGTTATCTAAAAATAAAATATTCTTTGGGATGTATCGGATGAAATATATTCATATATCAAGTAATTTATGGGATTTTTATGTGTGTGTTGTTTTAGTAGTTCCCAAAAAATATGATTGTACAAGTTAATACGATAAATCTCTACAATTCTATACATCTATGATGAAGGATGATATTTTATGTTTCAATAATTTATAACTTGAATAAAATTACAATTTCCAGGTGATCATGATTTTTTATGCCATTAAGAGTTATAACTTACATGTTCTTCTCTCCAAAAATCACTAAGGATACAATTCCAAACATACAAATCTTCTGATTATGTATTTCTAGCAATTTTAATCCCATATATGATTCGATTTAAATATTATGTCAATCTATTTACTAATAATGGAACCTCCATGACTATTTCATTTACTTTGAATAATCTATTTTAGAATTTCATTCTATTTACTTCCTCATAAAGGTATCAAATGAAACTATTATTATTATATAGCTTGGGGATGTGACTGAATCCATTGAAAGGTAACACCACTATTCATTAAAATGTTCATGCCACACATTCCTATATATCTAATGCCTAATCATTCTCTAGATGATCCTTTCAAAAACATTTAGACATATGATTCATCATGTATCCATGATCAATCATTGAACGAAATGATGCATGATAATCAACCACACATGATTACACTAGATTGTATACACTAAGAAAAAATATGATTCTTCCTTCAATAATACATATGTAATTTGAGATTAGGTATGTTTATGATATTATGGATATCCCATTATGACTCCTATGATAATTCATAACCATTCAACTCATTCCCTATATCCACTACACAGAAAACAGACTAATATATTTTTATTATATTTTCTTCTTCAATATAACATCATATTGTTTCTTATGATTGATCATACATTGTGGTTCCCAAGAATGTTTTTATATAATTAAGAGAAATTATGGATGGTATGTAGAATTATCTCCAATTATGAACCCTATTATAGATCATGTTTCACATATAAACAAAAATATAATTTATTTTTCTATTAGAATCCCTCATAATTGTAAATATTGTTTGATAGCTTTCTAGATGTAATTATAATAGAAGTAGTGGCCACAAAATATTAATGATGGTTACCTTTACTAATTTGAGATGTTCCTGGATCCTGTTGAAGTCATTAAAATCATATATCACTGGCCTTCTTTCTAGTAACCTTAAGCTAAACTTCTATTGCATCATGAAAACCTTGTTTATTTTCATATGATTCTAATACATATCTACTAGTGATGTAATTAATAAATCCATTATTTTAATTTTGATGATGTTTAAGGGAATATTATGTGTCGATAACATCTTCACGTGTTCCAGTGTTTTCCTATCCTTCCATTACCAATCATCCTTTTCCATTTTCTATGTACTAACACCAGTAATATGAAAAATCAGGATTTTCTAAATCCGATGACCCTCCATATTGATTTTTGAGAATCAAAACTCCATTACATTAAACTATTCTACCAAAGCATTATCTTCATCCAACAATATAATGTCTTGTAAAAGATAATATCCTTGAAAAATGAAATTTCATCATGGTAAGAGGGAGTGAGAAAACCTGAGTTATAAGAATGCAGATTCTATTGTACCATATTTTAATAATTTATTACTCTCACATTACAATCAAATAGAAAATAAGAGTTCCACTTCTTCACTTTAATGTTCCCATTTGAATAAGACCATCAAATGATGTGTTATTGAACGTATTCAAACTAAATCACTCCCTCTACTGAAGGTATAAAAGGTAAGAAGACCACTCACACAATACACCACATATTGACTTCACACTCAAACAATTAATAAAAATCCTAGTCATATATTCAAATAAGTGTTAATATAAAAAAATCATAATAAAAAAAACATTCAAGATTAACATTTTTTATGACAATTCCTATGCGCATAAGAGAAAAAACGATTCTTCCTTTTATTTTCTAATAAAATTTATAATAAATGAAATATATAATTCTATGTACAAGTAATCCATAAAATAAATGAATTATTTCTATCCCCTTATATTTTATTGCCACATTAATTTGAAAAATTCCCCTCTAACATATATATAGAAAGTGTTGGTTCAGAAAAAGGAAGACAAGCCCCTAAGATCTGGATGAACATACCATGACCACTATAATATTTGTACCAGTCCGGTAGCCACCTAGGATGATAAAACATTCATAACATCATTGTCTCATTAGTATATAAGAATAATTGATTTTTTAAAATCTCATATAGAGGAAAATTTATATCTAACTTAACACTAAGATAAACCAATATCCACTAACCATCATCTAGTGAGCTAAATTTACAGACCCTAATTCTTATTAGTGGGATTTTCATGAACCAAAATAGGAATTGAAAACCTAATAAAATGACACAACTAACCAATAAATAACGAGAAATAATAAAGCTCCTACCTTCATGGATATGTAATGGTTATATCTAGAATTTGTAATCTCAAGGAAGAAATCATTCCATTACAAAGATATTACACAACATTATATTGATGTAAAAATACAGAATTTAGATCCCCCAATTTCAGTTATGTAACCATTGTTATGCCTTTAAATCTATTTAATGTTGTTGGTTAATGTTTGGGAGACTTTTGGAAGGTTTTATAATGATTTGGAAATCATTGGAAGCTTTTCTGGGAGTGCACAATTTTAGCACTGTAAGGGGAAACTGTGTAGAATCCCCAGGTAACCAGGAAACTCGAGGTAATGGTCCTTCACACAGTTTTCACATAGGTTGTATAACTATTTGAGGAGGCTACATGAGGTTCCCATCGATGTAGTAGCATTCTCATTGTTAGTGCATGGTTTTCGTAACTATGTGAGCTAACCGTGCATAATTGGAAAATGGGTTTTTAGAAAACCGAGATCACTCAGGATTTTCCATATTTCACTCATTTTCCCTCCCACTCAAACCAAATACAGTATTCCTTTTCCTAAAGGGTAGAGGAGATCTCCCACCGATTTTGGAAGCAAACTGAAGGGATTTCTTCGTGGTTTGAAAGATGTTCTTCTTAGGCAAGGCTTCCATATTGGTCTCTTATGGGTTTTCTATAGATATAATCTTCTCTCTCTCTTGTTTTTCTAGATCTACACTGTTTTCATGTAGATATAGGGTTGTGGTAGCCTAAAGTGCTTATTTTAATGCTTTTTATTAAATTAATGGGTATCTATAGTTGGTTTGGTGGACCGTTCGTTCGTATTTGTGGTGGGGTCGCTTGTGGGTCAATTTTGTTGTAACAGAAAAGATAGATGGCTTCTCTGTAAAATCCACATTATTAGGAATTGAGGCATTGTTTTAAATTATTTTTTTCATGTAATTAATTATGAATATAATTTTATAATCTTGGCGGAAACCCATTTTGTGATATTTTAGGATTTTGGGTTAAATGGGGCATTGTCGCAAAAAGGGGATTGTTGTCTGATTTTAAAATATTGACTTTAAAATAAAAATTGGGTTGAGAAAATGGTTTTTAAAAACATTCATTACTTTATTGAAATGCGATATGACGTGAGTGATTATTTTAGAGAGTGTTCGATTATAAAATAGTTGTTGCATATGGTTGTGACCTTAGTGTGCTATATGATTGTTGATTGGCTTGAGCATGTATGTTTGTGTTAAATCATTGTGACGTGGGTGGGGAGTACCACTATAAAAATTGGATAGAGAGTGGATAGAAGGACCACCTTCAAGGATAAGTGGGTGTAAATTACCACTTTATCGAAAAAATAGTAAACAAGTTTGAAAGGGAAGTCCCCTATGGTTTTTTCCCTTGTTATGTGTGCTATGAAAGATGGAAATTATTTGTTCTCATGTGTAATGGTGATATGGTTTAAGACATAGCTGTGTATTTCCCTTATTTTACATGGGTTGGTAAGGGTATGTTTGGCTTGTGGTAATGTTTTAACTAGTTTATGTTTTATATAAATGATTTTATATAAAATTGGTAACAGTTCTTTCCTAGTTGATTGTGTAGGGAAGACATTTGGGGAAATCCAAATGAGTATTATTACTCACCCTCACTTTGGAACTTTGGTGATTTTACTGAAGGATTATTCTGGGACACATGTAAGATTAAATCTTCTCATTTTTCAAGAATTTCTTCATGATGCTCAGGTGGTTTGGGGGTGCTTGGAGCATGGATCTTGTTGTGGAGCAGTGGAGTGCGTCCTAGTTTACATTGGTCTCTTGTATTGTATTCTGCTTCGTACTCCGATCTTGGTATGGTTGTATTGGTTTTTGAAAATTGTTATGGATAGTTTGTAGGTATTTTGGTACTATATGGTTTGGTTTTCTATGTTATTAGACATCATGTAGTTTTTTTGGTAATAGATTGCTTGTTTGGTTGCTTTTATTCTAAGGGAATATCCTTCCCTAATAGTTCATGAAGTCTTCAGTATTTATTGACAGCCTTTGTCACTTTTTGAACATCACCTAAGTCCAAGTAACACCTCACCACCTACTTAATAAAATGAAGAAGGGGCAGGGGGTTATAAGTTGTATTAATTTGTTCAGTCCTTGGCTTTCAAGTGAGAGAAGTTGTTCGGTCCTTGGGCATTGATTGTTGGTCACGGTGTTGACATTCGTTATTGAACTATTCCTTGGGTCGGGATGGTACCAAGGAGTAAGATTTTCAGAACATGGAATGTATATCATAAAAGGACATAACTAACCCTTTTATGATGAACTTCTACTTACCAGGGAGTTGGGTACATAAGTGTTTCAGAGACACTTGTAGGCATTTGATATATCATTTCTGTGGGTGTAGCCAATTAGATGAGCATGGAATGCAATGTAGAAATGAATTCCCAATAAGATGAATATTTCATTGGAGTATACTGATTTTTTCTAATAGGAATATATGGATGTGTGGAAAATCTAGGAATTATTTAAAATGTGTGGATTTGAAATGTGGATGGTTGTGGTATTTTGAAAATGGATCGATTTTCAAAACTTGGGGGAATTATGAAAATAGTTGAACATGGGAAATGTTAACTTGTTGAAATCCTAGTTGTGATATTTGTTATGTAATTGAGATTGAAATTTTAATCCTTTTCCTGTTAAGGGTATGAATGTCATGGTGGTGTTTTTATTTATAGAAATGTCACTAGGTAGGCATCATAGAGACCAACTGGAGGAGGCTGCCAAAAATATGGTTTCCCCTAATCCTCAAGTGGACCAACTACTAGTGCATAGTATAGTTAATGCTTTCCAAGCCGGGGGAGGTGGAAAAATGAGGATGAACCAAAGCATGTGGATCATGAGGTTCAGTTTCAAAATCTAAATCAAACCATCTTTAGGGGTGATTCATATCTAGAAAGGAAAGAAGCAAGGATGAAAAGAATGAATATGATATTTGAATTCTTGGGAAAACCTATACAGACGAACATGATGTTAGCCATGCACATATTAGAAGATATTACCCTTCAGTGGTGGGAGTTGGCGGTCTAAGATGGGATGAACATAGGTGTGACATGGGAGAATTTTGAGGAATTTTTTATTAAACAATTATATACCAATTCATTCAGAATTTAGTGCACAATTTTTTTCTTTCATTTGAAGTAAGAGAAACTTTCGGTAGCAGAATATGCAGCTATATTTATGAACATAGTGTGGTTTTCACCCAAGGTGGTGGGTAGTACATCTGTGAAATTGCATATTTTTTAAGCTAGTTTGAGGTATTAAATTCCTTCCAAGATAACGGTGTTGTGTATAAATGATTACATAGAAAGGGTGAATAGAGCTAAGGTGGTTGCGTGAGATATTTTCGGGGATAAAGGAAGAGGAATTATGTTGGTTACCATGTGTAATAGTAGGTACTCTAATACTGAGTTCAGGAGGAAGAGGGACCCTTATTCCCCAGGTGGGAGCACAACTCAGAATATGATGACAAGATCAGTGAATCTTTCTTTGAAGCCTCAAAATAAGATGATATGTTTTTAGTGTGTCTCTACAAGACACATCAAGTAGGATTGTACAAAAAAACCTTCATCAGGTCATAACTGTAATGATATGGGGAATCATTAGTGGTACATCAATAATGATCTGAGGTCTGGTGTTCATGACACTCCTCAGGGGTCGCAAGAATCTGGCGCCTCGATGGGATGGGGGAAACAACATACTCATCGTCAGTATATCTAACTTAGTCTTGGTGATTCGATAAATACCATGACACATCTCTAGGGTAATAAAGAACATAGTGTGGAATATAAGCAATTGTTTGGATATGAATAGTTTAAGATGGATGATTTTTCGGGACTATCCACAGTGTGAGGTATGGTTCTTTTGAATTCCACATTGATGTAAGATTTTTTTGATACAGGTGCTTCCAACTATTTTATTGCTTCTCGTGTTATTAGTTTGTCGGTTCTAACTATTGAAATGATGCCATCTATTTTAAAACAACAATGTCCTTTGGGTCAAAGATTCAAACCATCCTATGTAGAGAATGTTTCTTAGTCATGGATGAAATTAAATTTACGTGGTATTTCTTAGTTCTTGAGATGGATGCTTATGATAAAAACTTGGGAATGGGTGGGTTGGTGATGTTTAAGGCCCCATTTGATCGATATGCATGAAAAATTAGTTTTACGATAGAGGATAGAATTGAACATCTCTTTAGAGGGGAGAAGAAGAAAAATAATGGTGCAATGGATTTTTTGGCACCTGTTGTGGCCATGATATCATATCAGTTGGCGGAATTTTCATTGGAATCCATGGAAGGTGTTGATAAGAGTGTTCTTCCAGCAGTTTTGGATCTATTTATGGTTGTTTTCCCCAAATAATCCTTAGGGTTTCCACCCATGAGAGAATTGAAGTTTATGATTGATATCCTTCTTGAGACTATTCCTTTCTTACTTCCGTCTAACCAGATGGAACCATAATAATTGAATGAGATAAATGTGTAGTTGGAGGAGTTAAAGAACAAAGAGTTTATCTAGCCTAGCATGTTTCCATGGGCAGCGTCAATTTTGTTTGTAAAAAAGGAGGATGGAACCTTGTGGTTATGTGTTTATTATTGTAGGTTGAATTAATTTACATTAAAGAACCTATATCTAATTCAACAAATTGATGATTTTTTTGACCCGTTGAGGGGAACCCAGTGATTCTCTCAGATTGAATTGAGGTCAGGATATCTTCAACTATGGGTGAGGAAGGAGAATATTCCCAAAAAAAACGTTCAGAAGTCGATATGAACATTATGAGTATGTAGTAATGCCCATTAGTATCATGAATGCAATAGTGGTGTTCATTGCATTGATGAATCAGATATTTCGGATATATCTTGATTATTTGATGGTTGTATTTTTGGATGATATACAGGTGTATTTAAGTACATGGATGGAGCATGAGAAGCAATTATCGATAGTGATGGGGATCTTGTGAAATCGTCTCTTGTATTCCAAATTTTTGAAGTGTGATTTTTGGATACAGGAGGTTCATTTCATTGTCCATGTTATTTCTGAGAAGGTTGTTTCAGTTGATCCTAAAAGGATAGAGGCTATTATTTCATAGTAACTACTAAAGACTTTTTTTGAGATATGAAGCTTCCATGGTCTAGTTGGATGTTATTTTTGTTTCATTCATGATTTCGCATGATTGGACTCACCAATGACAACTTTTACAAGAAAGGACTTTCCATTTCAATGGAATGAGTAGTGTTAGAAATATTTGAAGATCTTAAGGGTTGCCTTACATATGCACCAGTCTTGGTTTTTCCTGAACCAGTGAAAGGGTACGTGGTGTATTATGACACATCAGGATCAGGGTTGGGATGTGTTCTAAGTAAGGGGTCACATGGTTGCATATGGATCACAACAGGTGAGGTTTTATGAGAAAAATGACCCAAAACTGGAGTTGGAGTTTGTGGTAGTGGTTTATGCCTTGAAAATGTGGCGTCATTATCTATTTAGTGATAAATTCATGGTTTTTTATCATAAGAGTTATAGCATATGTTATTAGAAATATATTTGATCTTGGGGAAAAGGATATGGAAGGAGTATATGTAGATATTTTATTTTGACTTTATTTATACACCGGGTAAGGGAAATTTGGTAGTGGATGCATTTAGATGGAATTCATATGATCAAGTAGTGAAACATGCAATATTTCAGTCAAAGTTTATGTTGTTCATAGCCGACATGTGGATGGAATGCGAGGACTGGGGCGATAGGGAAATTTTCATTTTGGTCTTATTGCTTCATAATTTGTTTTGGTTGGTTAAAGTGGCATAGGAATCAGATTCTAAGTGTATGGTGATGAGGTCAAAACTCAATAGTAGGGAGACCATTGAGGGATGGGAACTAAATGAGAATTTAATTTTTTGTTTCTGTAATTGGATGGTTGTTCTAGTGGATTTTCAAGAGGAAATTCTAAGGGATTATCATCATTCCAGGTGGGATATCCATCATTGAATTCAGAAAATGTATAAGGAATTGAAATCACTGTTTTCGTGGGTTGGTATGAAAAGGAAATTGGATATGTTTGTTTTGAGATGTTTTACTTTTCAAAAAGTCAAGGAATAGAATCAGCATCCCGTATGAATGATGAAATATTTACATATACCAGTGTGGAAATAGGATCAGACGATGATGTATTTTATTATAGGTCTCCCAATAATGGTTAGATAGAATTATTCCATATGCGTGATACTGGATCGAATAGCAAAGTCGGCCAATTTCACCATGATTTATGATTCTCATACGGGGGAGGATCTGTCCAAAATCTATATCCAGTAAGTGGTAAATATGAATGGTGTTCTAGTTTCAATTGTATCATATAGATATCCAGGGATCATATCTTATTTCTGGAAATCCTTGTAGCAAGCCCTTGGGACATAGTTGACAATGAGAACGACGTATCATCTTTAGAAAAAAGCCCATACTGAGAGGACGATATAAACATTGGATGATATGTTAAGGGCATCTACAATGGAATTTGGTGGTTCATGCAAGGATCACTTACCATTGGTGGAGTTCTCCTATATTAACAATTATCGGGCATTAATACATATGGCCATGTTTGACTCATTGTATGGGTGTTTAAGTCGTTCTTCACTATGTTGGGTAAAAATGGGTGAAAAATCGATGGTTGGACCGATCTATGTACAAGAGACTACAGAGAATATCAAGTTGACCCGAATGAGGATGTAGATAGCTCAAAGTCTCTATAAATCATATGGATAACATCATCGATGAACTTTGTCATTCTAGGTGGGTAATACTGTATTCTTGAGAATCTCTCCTGGACTTAGTCACAATTAGTTCAGAAAGTAGAGAAAGTTATCTTCACAGTATATAGTGAATTTTGAGATACATGAGGGGGTTAGAGAGTTGGATAATCAGTTTGAATTTCTACCATGGTTTAGTGTAGTGAACAACATGATTAATGTGTCGTAGTTTAAAACATAACAGCCGATTTGTGACCATGTGATTTGTTGGGATCATTTTGAGCCGGATTTGGATGCTTCTGTGGTGCCCATGCCAATGTGGATTATGGATAGGAAAGATAATTTCATGCGTGAAAAGATCATTGGTATAGTTTGGGGTTTTTGGAAGAATGGTCAGATTGAATAGGATACTTGGGAGCGAGAGAAAGAGATTATCGAGAAATGACCCAAGCTCTTTCGACAATGCAATGGTTATCTACTTTCCGAAGAGGAAAAGTACTATGGTGGGGAGAATGTAGCACCCATGGTTTGAGGTGTACAATCCTTTTTTATGACTTTTTATGTGTTTAAAGTTTGTAGATAAATGTTTGGGAGAGTCTATTAAGGTTATGGAATTATTTGGAAAAGTTTAGGAGCATTTATAGGGATGGACGGTTTGAGCACATTTACAAGAAACCATGCAGAATCCCCAGGTAACCGTGAAACTCGAGATAGTGGGACCTCACACGGCATGCACATTGTTTTTCTAACCAAATGAGGAGGTTGTGTGAGGTTCCCATTTAGTTTGTATCATTTTCGTCGTTAGTGTATGGTTTTTAACTGTGTGAGCTAACTGTGTGCGACAGAAAATCGGTTTTCAAAAAATCAACATCACCCAAGATTTTCCCTATTTCACTAATTTCTTCTCCCACTCGAACCCAACATAGGGTTACTTGTTCAAAAGGGTTATATGAGCTCTCCCACCCATTTTGGAAGTAAATTGAAGGGGTTTCTTGGTGGTTTGAAGGTGGTTCTTCTCTAGTAAATGTCCCCTCTTGTATGCTTGTGGGTTTTCTCAAAATCTACTTTTATCTCTCTCTTGATTTTCTAGATATACACCCATTTCATGTATATCTAGGGTTTTGGTAGCCTACTGTGTTGATTTTAAGGATTTTTTATTATAGGTAATGGGATCTTGGAGTGGTATTGGTGGAGCATTCGTCTATATTTGTGGTGTTGTTGCGTGTGGGGAGATTTCGCCAGAATGCTAAAGGTAGGTGGCTTCTATCTCGAATAAACATTTTTACAACTTAAGGCCTTGTTTGAAATTAATTTCTTTTTCTTGAAATTTAATGTGAATATGATGTGATAATCTTGGTGGAAACCCATTTGTTGATGATTTGGGGACATTGGGTAAAATGATATATTATTGCAAAAAGGGCTTATTGTGTGATTTAAAATGATTATTTTAAAATCAAAAATGGATTTCAATAAAGGGATGCTTTATAAAAATTTGATATGACGTGGGTGATGATTGAAGATATTTTTGGATTATGAAATAGTTGTTGTACATGGTTATGAACTTGGTGTGCTATATGATTGTTTTTTGGCTTGAGAATTTATGCTTGTGTTGAAACATTGTGAAGTGGGCGAGGAGTACCACTAGAAAATCAGATGGAGAGTGGACAGAAGATCCACCATCGGGGATAAGTGGGCCACATGATTTATAAAGTAGTAAATAGGTTTGTAAAGGAAGTTCCACCATGGTTGTTTACCTTGTTGCGTGTGAAATTCAAGATGGAAAATGTTTGAGCTCATTTGTGATAGTGATATGGCTTTTGGAATAGTTTTGTATTTCCCTTGTTTGACTTGTCTTTGTAATGGTATGTTTGAATTTTTGTAATTGTTTAAATAATTGATGTTTTATATAAACTATTTTATATAAATGTGCTTTTATTTCTTTCCTAGTGGTGTGTGTATAGATTTTATTTGGGGAAATCCTACTAAATATTATTACTCACCCCATCTTAAGCACTTTGGTACTTTTGTAGATTTTATATTCTAGAACACAGGTAAGAGTAAAACATCTCATTCTGCTAGTGGTTATTCATGATGCTTGGATGGTTTGCTGGTGCATGGAGCATGAATCTTGTTTTGGAGTAGTGTAGTGTGTATTGGTTTACTTTGGGTCTCTTTTATAGTCTTCTCCTTAATACACTGATTTTGGTTTGGTTGTATCTGTTTTTGATAATTGTTATGGATTAGTTTGGTTTTTATTTGGTTCAATATGGATCTGGTTTCTATGTTAACATGAAATATGTAGTTTTCTTTTGGAAATAGCTTGTTTGGTTTGTTTCATTTATTCTAAGGTAAAATTGTTCCCCAATTATTTCTTGAAGCCGTTGACATTTATTGCTATCCTTTGTGCCTTGGTAACATCAACTAATACTATGTTACATCTCACCGCCTTCCCAATCCAATGAGGAAGGGGTGAGGCATTACACAACAAGGTCATTGGAATGGGTTTTAGATTGATAAATGGTAAATTTCATTGACAAATATAATCATTATAAATTCAATATATATTAAAATAGTTTCATTAAGTTTGAAATAAGTATATATATTCCATCAATTCCTATGATAATAAATGATATGTTTGATAATTCGCTTATCTCATCATTAGATATAAAACTTTAATGTACCAAGATGTACTAATATCATTAATACAATTTTTAGTGGGATAATTGATTAAGGGGTTTTCAATTAATGTTATTTTATACAATCATGTTAAAGTAGGGAATGAAAAACATCCATAGGGATTATGCAACCCTTACTCGTACACAACTTTACAATTGTCTTTTCCATGGGACATATAAGGATATCTAAATTAAACAATCCAATATGGGGTTCTAAGGATCTATATAAACATACATGTTACTTCATAACTATCTATGATGATTTATTTTTCAATAAACAAACAAGAATATATATAATTGATGTGGTGAGGCGTCATGTGACTCCACATTCAATAATTTGTGACTGAGATCATAGTATAAGTTATATGTTTGAAGGAATCATCAACAAGAAAAAAAATACTATGATAAATTCCAATATTAAAAATAACCATATAATAATAGTGAAAATTAATAAACCATATTCACAATTGAAGACATCATGATATCTTTTTATTTAGACTTAAAACCCTGCTAGGACCAAATATTTTCGATGATTATGTTCTCATAATTTTTTTTTCATCCATGTATGTTGATAGTCCCATATGATTCTCTATATGAGAAGGGAATAAAAATAACAATGTATTGGGAATACATTTTTAAGGTAATATTAGAGGAATGAGTAACTTGGAAGATTTAACATCTATGTTTTGAAGCATGTGGTAATATAATAAAGTACAACAATGTATATAAAATATCAATGGGGAAAATCATCAAAGTGTCACAGTGAATGATGTAGGATATAATGTGTTTCTTAAAATATATCCTTAAAATAAATTCATTATGTTAAAAAAGAATGGAATTATTATCCCTAAGTGTATGGGTCCCTTTGAGAAACTTGATCTAGCTATATTTGAAGCCGATCGATATGTATATCCACCAAAGTTGGATCATGTTAATAATGTTTTCCACATATCTCTATTACGGAATTATATACCTGATTCCTCACTTGTGTTAAACCAATATGTCTTAGAACTCAATATTGATATCTCATTTGAAGATAAAATAGTTAATATTTTTAATTATAGTGAAAAACATTTGTGTAACAATATAATTCACCATCTCAATTTAGTTTGGCAGAAACCATATGTGTATAGATGGATCATTATATCCAAAGGATGAACTAAAATATATGTACCTATATTTATTAATAAAATAATACATGATTTGAAATTTCATTGTCAAATTGATTAAATTAGTATGAATGTCACAATCTTAAAATGTATATATAAATTTTTATTTTTTATTATACACATTTTTTAAATTTATGGATCAGTTTTAGAATTAATCTTATGCACTATATAATGAAAAAAACTATACATCATCTTGGAAATTATAAAAAAAATATAAAGGATAAATTTAAACTATTATGTTCATAGTCACACATAAATATCACAATAACAGAGAAAATAAAAAATAAAAAATATAGAAAGATGGAAATATTATTAGTATTTGTATATGTTGTAAGGAAAATTAATTTAAAACTATGTGAATGGTGAGTGAATAAAATAATCTATATTTATCCAATTTTTAAATCCAATATAACCTATGGAATAGTGACATGACTGTTAGAAAAATATTTGGACCATTGAAATTATAAAATTACTTATAAAAATAATTTTAATTTATGAAATGGTTGAATATATATATTATAATGTCACAACAAATAACTAAAAATTAGGTATCTAGGAAAAGGAGTAATTTAATATTATTTATAGTGTTTGTTTTATCATATTGTGTAGAAAGATTATGTTTTACATTAATATTTAAATGATGAAACCTAATAATTTTTTATTTTTTATAATAAAATTAATTTTTTTGATATTGAAATTTGAAAATAACTTATGAAGTCATTTAAATTGTTTTTAGAAAAACATGAATATTCAACTGAATAGTATTAACATTTTTTAAAAAAAATAGTATGTTTTATAATATTATATTTTAGTAATAATAACCACATAAAAGAAATAATTTTTATATCATCATAAAATATTTTTAATATGTTATTTAATATATTTAAATTAAATAAACATAATTTCCAAACCTAAAAATTAGTTTTTAATGTTTTAAAAAATACATTATTTTAGTAAAGAAATATATTTTAATAAAAAAATATATACATATTGATTTCTTATAAACTAATAAATGTAATTTTTTTAGTTTATAAATATAAATTAAACATATATGATTATTTAAATGTTATTAATAGCTTCAATTAACACCTATATATAAGGTCTTAGTCTTGAAATATTATTTCACTTAATATTTTAATACATAATACCCATCCCCTTAATGTATAAATACCTCCCCTCCCCACCATTGAATATCACATCCTAAATTATTTTCATTAACAAATTTTTTTACTATTCCCATATCTTAATCATATTTATAGCCTTATACATATTTTTATCACACTAAACATGAACCCTATATGTGGTTTCACTGATAACAATGGTGTGAACATCTAGATGTGGTAACATTCATTCCTTCCCCTTGCAATTTTTCCATTCATCAATTCTATAATTATTTATTAAACGAATCCTCCTAAAATTAATTAATTATTATATTATTAATGTTATTATTCTATAAAAAATATATTATTTTTCTTTAATAATATATATATTCTATATATTTTGTCTTGAAAATGTCCTCTCAGTGTTTTCTTTTATCCACTAAGAAGAAAATTATCAATTAAATGCATATGACAACATTTTTTCCTAGTCAGTCTATCATATATATTTATATATATATATAAATTTATATGTATGTATTTTATGTTTATAAATATAGAGTATTAACTATTTACAATATATACATATCACTACCCCCATTTAGTGAATGTCTAGATAATTGGTGGTTTTACTAGTATATAAGGATGTTCTGGATTCACTTATTATCACTGCCATCATTGTTGGTGTAGATTAGTAAATATATAACATAAATGTACATAATTTTATTTATTATTTATTATTCTATATGTATCATTGTTAATATATTATTATAAATGTATCAAAATGATGAAATAGAAAAGAGAATTGAATAATTAAATCGAACATGTCATCGAACCATTTTTAATTTAACAAAAATCATTTGACATAATTTCTTATTAATATAATTGATCTTTAATAACATAAATAAATAAATTATAATTGTTTATAAATGTTTTAAAATTCATAAAGTTTTTCTACAAGGGTGAAAACATGATGAATAAATGGGACTTATGGGTTGGGATACTCAAAATCTTTTCCTTATTTTTGTCTTACCTTCTTTTTATCCCTCCGATTTTACATTTTGTGTTCAAAATAATAATTTAATCCATTTTAAAGGTTATTCATTTCACTTTATGACTTATATTCTCTTGATGTTTATGTATTTATTTCATTGGGATGTATTTTTTCCACATATAAATATTTTGAATTTTTTCAATTTTTAAACCTCTCTTGGATTATATATATAAATTTTTATCATATCTTTATAGACTATTATGTTTTTTATACTATCCTAGAATGGATAAAAAATATAAAATCCAATTATGTTTATAAATTAAATTTTTATTCACCAACATATTATATTTAGAAATTTTAGAAAACCTTTTTTTCATGGCATTATTACATGTGTATGCTTGACATACATTTCCTTTATATAAAGAATTCATGATTTTTAGTATAATTTAATGTGATTTGATGGATAAAAATTATATATCAATCTAATAAATTTGGTAATTTATTATATCTCATGAGATCATTATGAAAAAAAACAACGCAATTAAATTTTTTATTGGGGTAGGCCAGGACCTGACACAATTATATGTGCACATTATATTATAATGTTTTAGTGGCGAGCCTTGAATTATATTGTTTAATTTTTAGAAATAGATCACATTAAATTTGTCCTTAAAATGACATACATATTTTCTTGATTTTGATTATACAATTTTTATTTGATGATGGATATATTTCTTACCCAAGTACTCATTTTTATTCATTTCTTATTTTACTCCATATTATTACACACTATACTAGGATTTATAGCCAAGTATTTCATAGAATGACATTCCTTGATAATCACATATAGTAATGGTAAAAGATAATATTGTATTATAATTATGAATCGTGATCCATATGATTCATAATGTTTTTGTGAGGACCCCATGTACAAAAGGTTCTCTAAGAGGGTGGGGGTGAGTACGAAAACAATAAGACATTTTTTCTTATAAGGTTTCATGTGAAATCAATATAAATTTATTATCTTATTAAAAGATCACATTTATGAAATCAAAAACCAAGAGAAAAAAATAGTAAATGAAAATTTATATAGAAGTTCAACTAGTAAAAATGAGTAGCTAAAGCATGGAATGATCAAATATCACCTCAGACCATAAGATCCACTATAATAATAATGGTGGGTAAAATGTGGATAGTGTATCCATTACTCATGATACTGTATCATAAAAATTTATGTATCCTAAAAATTATCCTAACTAGTTAAAATAATTTGATGTATTATCAGAATTTATCAATTATCATTATTTCCCTGATTTGATTGTATCATAACAACTATATAGTTCTCATACACTTTATTAAAATATTGAACAAGTAAAATTTCATTCATACAAAATACACAATTATTGTGTGACGATCACACATTGAAATAAAGAGAATATGTGTTCCCATTCTATAAATATACATATACATGAACTATTACAAATATACTTTTGTTCTTCCCATATTATTCTCTATTTTACTGATAATTTTTTAACATAAAGATATCATCTTCTATATCTATAGAAATACTATTAAATTTTTTATTTGATAAATTATATTATAATAAAATATCCTTATTCATTGTTTATATCTCATAAAATCTTCACATCCTTAACAATAAAATATGAATTTCAAATTCGAAAATGAACCTATAAAATTACACCAATTTTTTTAACATAATCTCAACATCTCCCAATTATTTGTTAGTCAATGTATTTTCCTATGTCGTCATGGAATGAATGCCAAAACTACATCATAAAATTACATGTAATATAATGTCTTAAGTATACTCTTAATCCATTGTGGTGTATAAATATTATTTGTCACATATTAATGTTTTATCTTCTAGGAATAAATCATCCAAAACTACATTGTAACTGAAAGAAATATCACATTTTGGATATGTATAAAGCCCATAAAAATTAATATATACCTCATAATAACTCTAATGATTTTTTAAGAAACGTAATAATACTATTATGTATACTGTTAATAACACTTAATTATTTCAATTTTATCTAATATTAAATTTACATATTTGCAGATTAATTTTACACATTACCCTTTTCATAGAATCAACGTTTTTTATCCATAGAAATTGACAATATATATTTATGTATGTTTTCTATCCTTTTCAAATTTCAATCTCATTATAAAAAGAACAATTACTTATGAATCAAAATATTATTTTGAATTGGGTACTTTTTTAAATTATATATTTACTCTCCAGAGTGAGACTTTTTTATTGAGAATAATTACTATTATGTACTTAAGGATTTCAAAATATCCAGATGCTCTTATTAATGTTACTTTGACATATATATAGGGTATTTTAATTTGATTTTTTTTCTTTTGTATGTATTTACTATTACATATTGATTAATCTAAGAGATATTTATTGAAAAATAAATTATATTTGAGATTGAAATTAGGTCAAATCAAAAACTCTTCCAAACAAGTTCAAACACCTGCAAACAACATCACAATAGTTCCAAATTCACTAGATCCTTGGATTTATGTTCAACTAATAAGAAAGACCATGTGTTATTAAATTATGAATATTATTCATGTGTTTACAATCAAATAAATCCCAATAACCATATCCACTTATTTTTATCACAATTTCACCTTCCCTGATTATACACCACAATCCTTAGGGATTATTCTTATTTGACTCCATATATTAATGTCTTATTCATGAATTGACTCTATAATTTCCCCCTATTGATGTTTTATCATAAACCATTGAATAAATATCAATCATAATACTTATTATACATAGTAATGAATCATCATTGAAAAAAATAATAATAAAATGGAAAAAAATATGTTGGAACTAAGAATATTGAAAAATATTGTCATGATTTACATTAAGTAGACTTACATAAACATATTCATTGAATTTTATAAAACTTATTTATAGCTTCACCTTACTGAGATCAAATTATTGAAACAACTCAACTCATTCTTTCACATTTGAAATTTTGTTTTGTATACTAGTATATTAAAATTTCATACATTCTCACCAAACATATAAGAACTATTCCAACATCCAAAATAGCTTTATGACTACACCCAACATGTTAGAATAGTTCCAAAATCACCAAAAAACACCAATTTCGTATTTAAACATATTTAAAACTATAAATAATACATGATTCCCATAAATAAGTGATATATTCCACTATTAGGTTAAACACATATCATAAGACTCTCCACAAATATAGTATTGTCCCTCTTTATAAATAAATTATTTAAACAATTATAATTTTATTTATGTTATCTTTCTACCAATTTGAGAATGATAATTAATTGTACACATGGTAGAGGTGAAATATAATCATAATTTATCCTTTAATGAGTTAAGGATTAGATATATTCATTAATATACATGAATGTTTATCCCACTCTCTATTTGACGAAAAGTTGTTTTTATTATAATCCTTTTTAATAAAATACATTCGTAGATTTTGATAACACATCTTATTGTTCAATTCAACAATATGAAAAGTGAAATATAATTTCTATATAATCAAATTCACTATAACAAATATATTATAATAATGATTTTTATATCCAAAAAAAGTTGAAACATCTTCACCCATCCTTTTATGATAATTGCTTCTTGAAATAATTATTGTGACATTCCTCTTGATAATATTTTTTACACTCTCTTTAAAGTAATAAAAATATCATTTATTATCCACATTGTCAATATTCATTTTATGAGGCATCATAATCATTATAGTTTCACCTACTGAAAACAAGTTACCTAGGGTTGAGTAACCTTTCCGGAAAACACTTCCATCGGTTAACCTTTTCACAAAAAAATTAATTATTCTACATAATTATCTCACTATCATTATCATAAAATTGAGACAGACTGTGTTAATTTTTTTTCAATCCTTAATTCAATAATATGTTCAACAATTATTTATTATCATCAAAAATTATTTTTGTTCAAACTCCTCTAATTTTTAGTTACCCACCAATGAACTATTAAATTTGTTCATTCTTTTACTTCTTAATATACTTCAAGGGAATTAAGTCCCCTCTCATTTATTAGGAACATTAATAATCTATGATCCATCGGAACTGTTTTTATAATGATTTTTATGTTGTTTGAAATATGTATTCCTTCTCTATTGTTTTCAATTTATTATTATGTGACCTTTGAAAATTATTCCCGATCTAATGGGTAGGTAAAATACAAAACCATTCTTCATTAAAGTCTATTGTCTAGTAACCTCTTAAAAAAACTTCTTACATTGGATGAATATTGTTTTGAAACATCAATCATAATATTTTAGAATTAATATATTGAAAACTATATCAATATTTTATTTAAAGGATCCCAAATCTAATAAAATTCCAACACTATCCATAAATACACATAATCCTATAAAAATAAATAGATATAAAGATATTAACATGTACACTTATTCTATTATTTTTGTAGAGACCAAATTCTTGACGTACATGGACATTACATACCTTTAGCGGAATACTTAATACAAAACAAAACACACACACACACAAGGACCGTAATAGTTTAGTGTCTTTGGAAACTTGGAATATAATCTTCTAATCATGGTGAAAAATCTTCAACATCTCCCATAAAGATCTTACCCCTTTTTTTAACCTAAAACCATTATTTATATCCTGGGGAAAAGAAAACATAAAAGGGTGATCTCAAATGCTCAGTAAGGGTAAACAAAAGAAATATCAATCACATCATATTCATAAGAATATAACATTTTGGAAATATTAACCTGCAAAAGAGAGCATAATCTCATAACATGGGATAAATCATAGTATTGAAATGAAATCCCAATAATCATAACTTAAAACATGAAACTTTGTGGCATATACACATAATCATAGAGAATCATTTCTTATTAGTCAAGACTCATTTCCAAGACTATCTTTGTGGACAAAGTCCCATTCTGAACCGAGTTCACTCCTCGTTTCAGTCCTGTTTCACTGAACCGGTATAACCTACCATTCCAGCCATGTCTATCTCATGAGATATAAAATCTTTACCCAATTCATTGGAGGGAGATATAGGTCCCACCCATCTCATAATTATACCATTCTTATGTGTGGCACAACATCATAAATCATACATCATTTCATAACCCATGTAATACAAATGGGAATCTTAAACATCATGACATCATAAAATTATTCATATAAGATAATGGAATTAATAAAAATAATTCCATCACAACATAATCAAATCAATTTAATAATAGGGATAAAAATATAACCCTTTATTATCTTAGATGGAAAATAATTTGGATAAAACACTTGAACTCCATTCTTGAGGAAAATATCCTTTCTTCTTCAAAAACATGTTTCCTTTCTTAACATGTCATACAATTTTAAACTAAAAGAAGTTGATTAAAAATAAACTTGAAAACTTGTAAAGGAAGCTTCTTGGAAATAAAGTTTCAAAAATCCATTCATGCCGTATAAGTTAAAAAAACATTCTTCTCGTACTTTTGTCGGAAAAGTCAAAAAGTACCTCGTACGAAAAAACGACAAAAGATTCCTTTCATATCTTTTACTAAAAACTCACCAAAGGGTAAAATAGGTTTTAAAAAATTGTAGGTGGATGGAAATATTATTACATATTGAGGAAACATGGATGTGGATGATAAAATACACCCCAGTAAATTATGAAGTATAAACAATCTCGAATAAAAATGAGATTGTGATATTTCCCTTACCTTATGTCCGATTTGCTTCGTTAGTGTCCGAACCTCCTGTATAATGATTTAAATAATGTCATTGACTTATTACATAATCATACTTATTTTTATGATATCATATATGGTCTTATTTTTAGCTTCTTATTAGTAATATTTCATTACTACTTGTTATTCGGGTGTTTATTACTTTTTGTTCTTATGCGTGTTTTTTTGAATAAATTCTTATTCTTCTCTATAGGTTATAGATACCTCATTTACAGAATGTTATTATTGTAATATATATCATATTAATTCATTCAATTCATTTATATAATCATTATGCAATGAAGATCATGTAGAACGAGTCGCATCACATCGTGGAGACGGTATTCCGTACGTACGCACGAGTGATGATATCGTTCCTAGGATCGTGGAATTGTATTGGAGTGTATGTATACTATTTCAGAATAAATATCACTTTATAATAGTCATATATAGTTATTATTTACACCATTATACCCATCCAAGTAAGGTGGTGGTGGAAAATAGATTACACCACGGCGTGGAGACGGTATTCCGTACGTACGCATGCGCGGTAATTTCTTTTTCCGTAGGATGGATAGATGGTGAAATAGAGTTGTTTCATAATTATAATAACATATCATTATATTATTGATACTTATGTTATTACTTCATAGTGAAACAACTAAAGAAGAATAAGTGGAAGAAGAAATAATGATGAAAGAATCGGTAACGGAAATTACCTCTTCTTTGAAGTGCTTCTTTCAGACCTCCTTTTAGGGCACTAAAATAGGTCTTTGAAGAAGAACAGAACCTATATGATGTTTCTTGAGAAGTGGAGAGTATAAATTGTCAGGGGTTGTCTGAGCATGAAGGCTCAAAGTGGTGTGAGGAAGAGGGGGAGGAGGTGCCCTTTTATAAGGGAGAAGAGGGGCACCTTTGGAATAACCAAAACTATTATTTTATAATAAAGTTAAGTTCGGTTTTAAATAGCTCCAAATTGATTTATTTCGAAGCTAAGGTGGGTATGGGGAGAAATACTCTCATCTAATAGAATTTAGACAAGTTTAAGTTCCTATTTTAACCTTATCATTTATATTTAACTTTAAGTTAGATAATTCTACTTTTACCGTGTCTTCTTGTTTTCTTACACTATAATGTTAATAAACATTCTATATCAAGCCAAACGAACCCCAAGTTGTTTATTATTAATATATAAAACCTTATCTAGGTCATTTGGAAGAAACTTAGATTTTTAGGAATAAAATAACAATTAATAATATAATATTTGTTTTAAAAACTATTTTATGTCAATTTTGACACTATTTAGTAATTGATTTTTGTGAAACTCATAACAGATTTATTAGTTCGAAAACAGTTAATTAAATCAATACTAACATGTCATATTAACATATAAAATTAGTTTAATTCATAAAAAGTCTTAAATTACATTTATTTGGGTATTTATAACATCCATTATGTCAATATTTCATTAATAAGACAATTACTGCATCATCTTTGTGTCATAATAAATGATAATTATTTAATATCTAAAAATTCTAAATAAATTCCTATGATGTAGATAATTGTATTAGAGTTCTGGAGAGTATTCATGTTCGAAGTTTCATGAAGTTGATCACTAAATTAAAATTATTATACATATAATATTTAAGAAAGTGACATGTTGTCACATTCTTTGGTTTTAATAATAATTAACTTATTTTCATGGAAAAAAGTCCATTAAATGAATCTAATCCGACCCTTAGGTGCTATGGGTCTACTTTTAGTAATCCAATAGAATTTTGACAAGTGTTAGGTTAATTTTATAATATTATATTTACCCATAATTACCCGATTTACCTTTAACTATGGTAAATAAAATTTACCGTAGTTACTATTCATAATTCCCAAAAATAAAAAGTAGTTTATTAACATAATTTGGATCCACTGATTCAAAATATGGAATCCATTTTTACAAATTCAATACACAAAAGTTGCAGAAATTAAATTAAAATTAATCCCGTTGTGAAAAGAAAATGGGTTTTTCTTTAAAACATTGCAAAAGATTGAATTGATTTGACCTATGAATTCGAGGTAAAATCAATGATAATGGTATAAATTATATTAAAGGGTAAAAATATATTATATTTATACTTTAAAACCATTCAATATTATAATTTAACCCCATAATATATTACGATGAAAAAAGTTGTTTTTAATTAAAATATAGCGTGTTTTTACTATTCATTAAAATATGAAAGTTATCAGAATAAAATGAAAAATTTATCCAAAGTAAATTTTTATTTCTTGATTCCAAATAAAAATTTTATTTTTTCAAATTGAACTTATAAATGTGTCAAAAACTAGATTTAATGTGGGTGCGCCATCAAAAGGCAGTAAAACTGCATTTTTTGAAAAATACTTATTTTACCCGAAAAATTTATTTTGTTCTTATACCATGTTCTAGAAAATGTGTAAGATGAATAATAATGTTATAAAATTCAAAATTTAGTTAATATTATTCATAACGGATAGTTCATAACAATATTATAATAATATATTGTTGTTTAGTAAAACCTGGTATTGCGTACAACACACGCTATCAGGGAAGGTCGAGATTGCGTGTAATGCAAGCCAAGTCAGGGTTGCGTGTAGTGCAGGACTCCTTTGTTGTTGCGTATAACAGAATCCAACCATATTTTATTTATACATTGAATATATATATATATACACTCAATGTTGCGTAGAATAACTTCTATCAAACGAACTTGAAATTGTGTGTAACATAGGCCAAGAATAGGGTTGCTTATACTGCAAGCTAATACGGTGTTGCGTATAGCGCAAGATAATCATGGTGTATCATACAAAAAAAGACATGAATGAAATTAAAAAGAATGTATCTTATAAAATCTCGGGTTGTTACATTCTACCCCCCTTAAAATGAATTTCACCCTCGAAATTCGTTGGGGTTATAAACCATTTACTATTCATAGAAACCCACATCGTAAAAAGAAATACCAAAACTGAACATTAAAAACTAAAGTATGAAATATAACAGTTACCCAAATTAACTCATCACTGGGTTTCCACGTAGGAGAACATAGGTGAAAATATGGATATGGAAGAAAAATCTAACCATCATGTTCTGATGGAGAGTGGTAGAGAACATGGATATGAAAAAGACAATAATCACAAAGCCATAAATTTGTGATGATCTAGGGTACCATCTGTTTCATCGGATATAAGAGCACTAGGACAACATTTTTGGTTTTCAAGATCATTTCCCTAAAGTTGATGAATTAAAAGAAATACTTACATGATTTTGGTTCAATCTCACTGTTGTTCGTGAATTTAACAATTTCTACTTCATATCTTAAAGAAATGAAGTTGAATTTGTTATTCGTGAAGCATTTGCAGATAATGTGATAGAATGATGGGTCATTCCATCTGTTTCAAACAAAAGGTTAGAAAAAGTTATAAGTAAATCTTATGGTGAGATTAATCGTATATAGTTCCTAAAATGAACTTATACTTTATTTATCATACCGCTTAATAAAATAAAACTACTTTCCACTAACCAGGGACTTCCTGTAGGCCAGTGGTAGGTGATAAAGGCCTGTCTCACTTCAGTTGTGGGTTCGATTCCCACAGCCTTGTCCGACGCGATGGGCTGTCTCCCGTCCTGCAGGTTGTCCTTTTTCTAAAGCTATATTACTATAACATCCCATCAACAATATCAAAAAGAAGTTTTATCCTTAAACAATACTAACTTATGTCCAACATAATCCATTCCAATCTTTAGGCTTATCTAAAATACTTCGGTCCAAGATCATAGTATAAAGAAAATGATCACGTGAATGCAACCATTTATCCCCCATATATCATAAGATATATCTTGTTGGTCAAATTAAAAACATGTGAATACCTTAATCATGTATTCTCTTGAATAATGAATACCCATTGAACCTTATTGAAAACATGAATGCTGTTAAAGGTTAACTCTTTCCACATACCAAAATACTCAAAATTATATATACTCAAACCATGATATCACTTAGTCCTTATATCAATCATGAGCTCATGAATACTGTCAAACATTGCATTTTTTCCTTATCCCTTCATTATGTACATATAATCTTTTTTTACAAAAATATTTCAATCACTTTCCATGGTTACCGGTACCATAAAATTATTGAAAACCACAATAGACCAATACATAAATATTCCAATATTCTACGATACTATATACAACATTATTTTGGAATCCCATTATATAAACACTTAATCATTCCACCACATCGTTGTCATATTCAACATCACCAATGGTGATCGCATGTGACTTCCCTTTGTCCTTTGCATTAAGATTTTGTTGATGTCGATCATCATCAACAACCCTTGGATTTGGTCATTTATTGGCATAATGCCCCATCTCCGTTCACTTGAAGCATTAAAGTGTAGTAGGTTCATTCTGTGTATCCCTTCCTTTGTTTGCATCATTAGACATCTTCTTCCCATCATTGGGGCATTCAAATTCCCGATGACCTTCCTTTCCACATTTGAAACATTTACTTGTCCCTTTAAGACAATCTCCACCATGCTTCTTTCCACACTTTGAGCATAAGGAAACATTCATCTTCTTTTCACCATTATTCTGAGATTTCTCCTTGAACTCCATCTTTCGTTTCTTGTCAAAACTATGAGATGGATAAGTAACACCAACTTCCATTTCTACCTTGATAGCACAATGTAATATTTCTTCATAGCTACTGAAGTCTCTTATAGTTAATGCCCTTCGAAGATTTGTTTTTAAGCCCCTGAAGGATTGATCAACTTTACTTTCAGGTTGGATGATAAATCCAGATGCATACCTTGCAAGCCTTGTAAAATTCGCTTCATATACACCAACCGATTCATCATCCTTTTTCTTTAGTTCAAGAAACTCCTTCTCCATCTTTGTTCGAAGAATATGAGGGAAGTACTTATTGAAAAATAAGTTCTTGAACTCGTCCCATTCCATGGACTCAATTTCATCTCTTTGCCTCTTATTCTTGACAAGATTCCACCATTGATCAGCTTCACCTTCTAAACGATATACTGATAAGATGACTTTATCATGTTCAGAACATTGAAGAACTGAAAATATCTTTTTAGTGGTACTGATCTATTGTTCACCAACAAGTGGATCAGAAGACCCACTGAAAGAAGGTGGACGTTGCCTCATGAAGGACTCAATAGAATATTGTTCCCTTATCTGCTCATTTGGAAGTCCATAATGATTCATAGCTTGTGTAAGTATAGCAATAAAATTTTGCACTCCATCTCTCATAACATTTTTTTGTTCAGGAGGACAATCATTGCATTGTCCATTGCATTGATCAACACGGTTCCTTCGGGTTCCAGCCATCGTATAAAACCCAAAAAGAATAGTGTGAGAGGGAAAAATCATGCTAGGGAAAACAACATAATAAAAGGGGGAGTACCCTCAATATCTAACATCATAGGTTTAATTCTAAGATCGTTACTGTAATTCTAGGACTATAACCTATACGTATACTTATCCTTAGTTACATCCCTAGACATACCTTAGAAATATCTCTAGGGATCTCACTAACGTTTTTGCATCCTAGTTTCCAAAGGTTGACTAAACCTTTCCTCTGATACCAACTATAGAGACCCGAAGCTTGACGTACATGGACATTACATAACTTTAGCGGAATACTTAGTACATAACAAAAAAAACACACACACAAGGACCGTAATAGTTTAGTGTCTTTGGAAACTCGGAATATAATCTTCTAATCATGGTGAAAAATATTCAACATCTCCCATAAAGATCTTCCCCCCTTTTTTTACCTAAAACCTTTCATTATATCGTGGGGAAAAGAAAACATAAAAGGGTGAGCTCAAATGCTCAGTAAGGGTAAACAAAAGAAATATCAATCACACCATATTCATAAGAATATAACTTTTTGGAAATCTTAACCTGCAAAAGAGAGCATAATTTCATAACATGGGATAAATCATAGAAGTTAAATGAAATCCCAATAATCATAACATAAAACATGAAACTTTGTGGCATATACACACAATCATAGATAATCATTTCTTATTAGTCAAGACTCATTTCCAAGACTATCTTAGTGGACAAAGTCCCATTCTGAACCGAGTTCACTCCACGTTTCAGTACTGTTTCACTGAACCGGTATAACCTACCATTCCAGCCATGTCTATCTCATGAGATATAAAATCTTTACCCAATGCATTGGAGGGAGATATAGGTCCCACCCATATCATAATTATACCATTCTTATGTGTGCCACAAAATCATAAATCATACATCATTGCATAACCCATGTAATACAAATGGGAATCTTAAACATCATGACATCATAAAAAAATTCAAATAAGATAAAGGAATTCATAAAAATAATTCCATCACAACATAATCAAATCAATGTAATAATAGGGATAAAAACAGAACCCTTTATTATCTTAGATGGAAAATAATTTTGATAAAACACTTGAAATCCATTCTTGAGGAAAATATCTTTTCTTCTTCAAAAACATTTTTCCTCTCTTAACATGTCATACAATTTTAAACTAAAAGAAGTTGATTAAAAATGAACTTGAAAACTTGTAAAGGAAGCTTCTTGGAAATAATTTTTAAAAAATCTATTCATGCCGTATAAGTTAAAAAAACATTCTTCTCATACTTTTGTCGGAAAAGTCAAAAAGTACCATGTATGAAAAAACGACAAAAGATTACTTTCATATCTTTTACTAAAAACTCACCAAAGGGTAAAATAGGTTTTAAAAAATTGTAGGTGGATGGAAATATTATTATATATTGAGGAAACATGGATGTGGATGATAAAATACACCCCATTAAATTCTGAAGTATAAACTATCTCGAATAAAAATGAGATTGTGATATTTCCCTTACCTTAGGTTCGATTTGATTCATAAGTGTCCAAAAATCCTGTATAATGATTTAAATAATGTCATTTACTTATTCCATAATCATTCTTATTTTTATGATATCATATATGGTCATATTCTTAGCTTCTTATTAGTAATATTTCATTACTACTTGTTATTCAGGTGTTTATTACTTTTTGTTCTTATGCGTGTTTTGTCGAATAAATTCTAATTTATCTCTTTAGGTTATAGATAACTCATTTAAAGAATGGTATTAGTGTAATATATATCATATTCATTCATTCAATTCATTTATATAATAATTATGCAGTGAAGATCATGTAGAACGAGTCGCATCACATCGTGGAGACGGTATTCCGTACGTACGCACGAGTGATGCTATCGTTCCTAGGATCGTGGAATTGTATTGGAGTGTATTTATACTATTTCAGAATCAATATCACTTTATAATAGTCATATATAGTCATTATTTACACCATTATACCCATCCAAGTAAGGTGGTGGTGGAAAATAGATTACACCACGGCGTGGAGACGGTATTCCGTACGTACGCACGCGCGGTGATTTCTTTTTCCGAAGGATAGATAGATGGTGAAATAGGGTTGTTTCATAATTATAATAACATATCAGTATATGATTGATAATGATGTTATTACTTCATAATGAAACAACTAAAGAAGAAGAAGTGGAAGAAGAAATAAAGATGAAAGAATCGGTAATGGAAATTACCTCTTCTTTGAAGTGCTTCTTTGAGACCTCCTTTTAGGGCACTAAAATAGGTATTTGAAGAATAAAAGAACCTCTAGAATGTTTCTAGGTAAGTGGAGAGGAGAAATTGGCATGGGTTGGCCGAGCTTGAAGGCTCAAAGTGGTGTGAGGAAGAGGGGGGGGGAGGTGCCCTTTTATAAGGGAGGAGAGGGGAACCTTTTGAATAACCAAAACTATTATTTTATTGTAAAGTTTAGTTCGGTTTAAAATAGCTCCAAATTGATTTATTTCGAAGCTAATGTGGGGATGGTTCTAACTCCTCTCATAAAATAGAATTTAGACAAGTTTAGGTTCCTATTTTAACCTTATCATTTATATTTAACTTTATGTTAGATAATTTTACTTTTACCGTGTCTTCTTGTTTTCTTACATGATAAGGTTAATAAACTTATTATATCAAGCCCAACGAACCCCAAGTTGTTTATTATTAATATATATAACCTTATCTATGCCATTGGGCCGAACCTTATATTTTTAGGAATAAAATAACAATTAATAATATAATATTTGTTTTAAAAACTATTTTATGACAATTTTGACACTATTTAGTAATTGATTTTTGTGAAACTCATAGCAGATTTATTAGTTCGAAAAAAGTTAATTAAATAAATACGAACATGTAATAGTAACATATAAAATTAGTATAATTCATAAAAAGTCTTAAATTACATTTATTTGGGTATTTATAACATCAATTATGTCAATATTTCATTAATAAGACAATTACTACATCATCTTTGTGTCATAATAAATGACAATTATTTAATCCCTAAAAATTCTAAATAAATTCCTATGATGTAGATAATTGTATTAGAATTCTGGATACTATTCATGTTAGAAGTTTCATGAAGTGTATCACTAAATGAAAATTATTATACTTATAAGATTTAAGAAAGTGACATGTTGTCACATTCTTTGGTTTTAATAATAATTAAATTATTTTCATGGAAAAAAGTCCATTAAATGAATCTAATCCGACACTTAGGTGACATGGGTCGACTTGTATTCATCCAATAAGATTTTGACATGTGTTAGGGTAATTTTATAATATAATATTTACCCTTAATTACCCGATTTACCTTTAACTATGGTCAATAAATTTACCGTAGTTACTATTCATAATTCCCAAAAATAAAAAGTATCTTATTAACATAATTTGGATCCACTGATTTCAAATATGGAATCCATTTTTCCAAATTCAATACACAAAAGTTGCAGAAATTTAATTAAAATTAATCTCATTGTCGAAAGAAAACAGGTTTTTCTTTAAAACATTACAAAAGATTGAATTGATTTAACCTATGAATTCAAGGTAAAATCAATGCAAATGATATAAATTATATTAAATGGTAAAAATGTATTCTATTTATACATTAAAACCATTCAATATTATAATTTAACCACATAATATATTACGATGAAAAAAGTTGTTTTTAAATAAAATATAGCGTGTTTTTACTGTTTATTAAAATATGAAAGTTATCAGAATAAAATGAAAAATTTATCCAAAGTAAATTTTTATTTATTGATTCCAAAGAAGAATTTTATTTTGTCAAATGGAACTTATAAACGTGTCAAAAACTAGATTTAATGTGGGTGTGCCATCAAAAGGCGGTAAAACTGCATTTTTTGAAAAATACTTATTTTACCCGAAAAATTTATTTTGTTCTTATACCATGTTCTAGAAAATGTGTAAGATGAATAATAGTGTTATAAAATTCAAAATTTAGTTAATACTATTCACAACGGCTAGTTCATAATAATATTATAATAATATATTGTTTTTTAGTAAAACCCGGTATTGCGTACAACACACGCTATCAGGGAAGGTCGCGATTGCGTGTAATGCAAGCCAAGTCAGGGCTGCGTGTAGTGAAGGACTCCTTTGTTGTTGCGTATAATAGAATCCAACCATATTTTATTTATACATTGAATATATATATATATATACAGTCAATGTTGCGTATAATAACTTCTATCAAACGAACTTGAAATTGTGTGTAACATAGGCCAAGAATAGTGTTGCGTATACTGCAAGCTAATACGGTGTTGCGTATAGCGCAAGATAATCATGGTGTAGCATACAACACAAGACATGAATGAAATTAAAAAGAATTTATCTTATAAAATCTCGGGTTGTTACAATTTTTCCCCAGTTTTAGAGTAATATTTTGAAGAAAATTTGTTATAGGATCTAAAATAATTACACTTCACCCAACACATCATTAAATACCTTTAAACTATCATAATTTTTATCATTTTATTCAATCTAATATACTCTACCCAAAATTTTTGATTTCTACTCATCTTATTATTTTTCCATAATTCTAACCATTATCATCATATAAAAATAAATCATACTCTCTACGAGCACATCAATCATCATTATTAACCAATGAATATAATATTTCTTGGCCAAATAAAACCTAATTTATTTTTTCAAATTTAAATACTTCCAAAATCTTTATCTTTTGGATTCATCTTCTACTACAGATTTATATGTTCTTTATAAAACACTTTTCTTGAAAAAGTGAGAAACTAGTAAGTCAACCAGTCGTCAACCACTATGGAAGACAATATAACTATTAATGGTAAACATGAAACTATTAGACATGACTTCCCCGAATAATTTTCAGAATATATTTGTTAACTTTTAATCCAACTTTTCATTGATAATATCTTTAAATTGGGAAGCTAGATTTTCCCACACTTTTAAGAACTCCTACACTGTTATCATCCTTTTATTGAAGCCTCTGGTCAAAATTAAATGTTGTTTTTTGATCCATGCGCTATGATCCTTGGTTGTCTGAACTTGAATTGGTATTCCATTTATCTTTCTCGCATCATCATTTGAAGTCTGATTAACAAGGACCACACCCAGGATATTTTTCTTAAAGTACATAATAATATCTCATGATTTTTTCATTACAGCTTCATTTGTGAGTTCCACCCCATACTGTTGAAATCCCTCTCATCATGTTTGATGAATATGCCAACATTCCACTCTCATAATCCTTATCTCTATCCACAAGAGGTTTTTTATCCTCTAAAGAAGTCTTCATTGATATCTTACTAGAAACCACTTCCACTTCTTTGTTCATAGAAGATACCCCCAGGTTATCCTCTATGCCTTTACACCTTTCCTTGCCTACCGAACACATTACCATTTTTTTTGGAGTACCCGAATAATCATTATGATGTATTGACTTTCCCCCCGCCCCTTTGGGAGCCAGAAGACTTCTAGAAATAAAGTTTCCTTTATTCCTTTTCCTTGGATGATATCAAACCAAAGCCTCATGCTCATAGTCCGAACTTGTCTATGAGACCCCATATTGGTCCCTTTCCTCATCATCTTCTGAGTGTCTACTCCCGACTTTCTTAACTTTCTATCTTGGAATGTTGATATGCCATCATTTAGGACCCTCATTGTCTTTCTTATCCTCCTCAAACAGAAATAATCAGTTATGCACCACAATTATATTTGTAGCCTTGAAAAGATGGTGCACCTATTAGCTCTGGCACACTACCTAAGTCACATTAGAGACATGTGTCTCTTTTAGAACCCTAATATATGATTGAGAATAGGGACCACCAAGATCAAATAATTTTTCGATCAACTATGCTTGAAAACCCCTTCTGGCCTTAACTGACTTATCAAAAGTGGGAGGAGACATGGTACCTCCACATGTTCTAGCTGTGACTAACTTATCACCACCATCACCTCTCACTGCCTACTCAGTCCGTGTATCTATATTTGATTAATAGAACATAGTACAAGATGCATATCTATACATCAGGTGACGATGCAG
This sequence comes from Viscum album, assembly GCA_963277665.1. Lineage (NCBI taxonomy): Eukaryota > Viridiplantae > Streptophyta > Magnoliopsida > Santalales > Viscaceae > Viscum > Viscum album. The sequence goes on from OY728125.1 coordinate 2,488,465, forward strand.
TCTTCTAAATACATTAGCTAAATTTGGATTCAGATCCTTCACTACTCCTTTAGTCACCAAAAATTCGTCTAAAATCCCCTTAGAACCCACAACCTTCAAACTAGCTCTAGTGTTCCCTCTTCTGAGTCCCCCATCTGGCTCTAGAAGAGCCTTCATACCCCCCATTTCTATATTTTTTCAATGCATGTACCAATTTAATGAATGAAGAAAAACAATTGACCCATTATTCAAAGAGGAATGATTGTTTTTACCAGAACTCCTCATCAACAGAAATCCAAAAAAAACATTCATATCTTTGGACACATAAACAATGACAAAAATACCAGGGGTGATTGGGTGGGACATTGAGTGGGTTCTGCTATCCAAGAACAAATACCTACCGACTAGATTTCTTTACAATGGAATGATAAGTAGATTCTGAAAAGGGAGAAGAAGTTTAAGGAACCATACCCAAATAGCTATGGATAGAGAATCCATCTTTATATGAAATTCAAATATCCATTGGAATAATACGAATAAAAAACCATCGCAGATTCATGGAGAACTAGACCACTATATTAATCTTCATTTAATATGGGATAACTGTTAGAAAAATGTTCAATAACTCCACATTGAAACCATTTATATTGAATCTTACCTTGTAAACTCCATTATACATTCTTTATTATTCTTGAAATTAATAATATAATATTGTAAAATATAATTTAACTATATTGTTTTCCCAAATAATATTATTTATCCATAGTATATTTTCTACTCTTATATTTAACGTATTATTTTAAAAAATATGAATATTATCCTTTCTCTTATTTCTCAATATACACCCCTTCCACATTTAAAAATAAATAAAGATGTCAAACAAATCATATAGCAAGATTGAACATAGATGATGTGTCCCAAGTGCTAAAACCACAACATCAATTTTCTATGGAAAGAAACATAGTATCTTCTCAAATAATACTTAATGAACCAAATTTATACAAAAACATCTAGTACATATCATAACTAAATTTAGTCTAGTGTGGTAGTTATCTATTGTTTCATTATTATTCATCTGGAGGTATTTATATATGGATAGCCAAAATGGTAACATTGTTTTCCTTAATTTTACATTAAAACTTTAATTTTTTTCATATATTATCAAAATTCATATTATGTTACTAATACCATAAACCATTATAAAAATAATCTGTCAAAATATATTTAAGAATGGAATTCTTATCTTCCCAATCTATCCCCAAAATATTATTATCAGTTCTTATAAAACATTATCCTTCAACATGGGGAATAGAACCATCAAAGGTAGAAATAAAATCACTAAAAAATAAACAAAAAATGTAGAAGTATATAATCATTCCATATATAATAATTTATTAGATAATGTGTTGAAATACCCTTATAATTCACTAAAATAATCTTATATATATTTATAGAAACAATTGCACAAAAAATAATGAACCACTGGGGATGAAATAAACAATTATGAAAATATATAAAAAATAAAATACATAATGAGTTTAATATCCTTCACATTATAAGATATAATCTTATTGATAATTGATGTAAACATAAATGTATATGACATGAATTCAAATTCACGTAGAAATGATAAGTTCATTTAGAGGGGTGTGAATTAGAGAATAGTTTTACATTTCTAACTTTTATGATTTCTAACAAAATCAAACTATACTAATTGACATAGTGAGTGATATTGTTTTTGAAATCACACTCACTGAGGAAATAAAAAAATAATGGACACTTAGAGAACATGGTTTAGATCTCAAGAAGGTAGTTATTTCTTGTCATGATATGAAATTACCCATGAACATATGATTGATGAGAATAACCATGGTCTATAAAAAATCGAATGGAACATTATTTATTAATGTTATAAAAAAATAAAAAAATAATTTTCCAAATAAGAATTTTAACAAGTCATTTTGACTATTTTCACTACAATTTAATATTATCATGAGTTATAGATATTACATCTTCCCATGATTTGATCATATTCAAAAAACTATAGAATTTTTTGAATGTTATTAAAAATATATTAGAGGTTTGAATTCCATATTAACTTACACACTAAACTAATGATATGATAACAAAAACATTAAAAGTGTTCATAATTTCTTTTCTGTAAGAACATGTATGATTATTTAAGGGATGTATTAAATTTTAAACTAGTGAGTGGGATGTATCATGAAGAGGGTTTTTAAAGAGAGATCCATTTTTTTGACATCTCTAAATGCTGTTTTTTTGGACAAGGTTACTTGAGATATTGACAACCAAGAGTAGCAGGAAGGCATAATATATATGTTGTATAGTTGGGGCTACAACGAATAACCACCAGCAGTCGGTGAAGACTGGTCGTGACATGAACCATTGCATTAATCCACTTGATGGATTGTTTCCTCAAAAGGTTTCCCATTGATGTTCTAATAGTTATAATTAAAAATATCCCCTCACGTATTTTACAGGGAAAACCCCTCTTCCTCCCTCATTTTTGGTTTGTGATAACCGGGGAGGCTCTCCATCTATTTTTTTGTCCCCCCTTACCATTAGGCTCATCTTGGTTTTCATTATTGGAAATAACTTATATGTTTCTCCTCCCAAAGATTTCATTTAATCTCTTCTTCTACTCTCTTTAGTTTTTTGTTTTACCATTTTGGGATTTGAGTGGAAATCCAACTAAATCGTGGTATAATCATCATGGGATAATGGGACTCGCATAAAGAATAGCATGAGGATGTACCAAGTTTTTTTAAAAATTAATTCACCCATAATTAAGTTTGAAGCATGTGTCTGAATAATATTTTCAAGGGTTTAGGGATAAATTTAATTTTTTTCTCATCTAGTTCTATTCTAGATAACAGGTATTCAGAATGGGTTAATACAAGAATCTTTCCATGGGCCTTGGGAAGAACATTGTTCATGGATTCTATGTTGTGGAAGTACTTGGTGAGTGTTAAATGGTTTCTTCCTAGGTGAATAATCATTGTTATTAGTTTAAAGATGTAACTTAATTATAATTTGATTATAATTAGTTAGTTTAGGTTATTTGGGCACTAGATAAGATCACATGTGGTGGGTTGTTGACCCATGATCATGGACGAGCATGTACAATGGGTTTAAGGATAATATTTAATTAAAAATCATCATTAATTAAGAATTTGATTAATAAAATCAAAAAAAGTCCCACTTAGTTTTTATGTAAACTAGTTGTGGGATCTTTATAGCTTCTTGGGTGAGGATCTGAGGGAATAATTAGAGATTTCCATTTTTTCCTTTCCTTATAAAAAATTCCTATCTAAATGTATATGTATCAATTAGATAGATATGTTCTAATGTGACAGTATTCTTAGATATTGGAGACTATTTTAACCAAATTAAATAACTCGCCTAAATATATAGAAAATTGAAATATTAGAAATACATGTGGACAATGGACTCATATAATTAATTGGGAGAATGGTCCATGAAAATGGACATAGTTAACATACTGAAAAGTGTATTTTTAATTGATGGTGATGGTTGAATAGAGTGTCAATAAGAAACCTATGAGGCATTTTTCATTATATCTTGTGAATTAAATCCTATTTAAGATATCCTTTTAAAATTGGGAATTCTTTAATAATGAGAAAATATATTGGTAATACCAATATAAAATGTGAATTCATATGGGATTGTTATTGAATGGAAAAATGGGAACTAAGGTACTTGGATTCCCAATTAATTAATGATTCAATAAATTGTTTTGAGTAAAGAGGAATCATTTTTTATGTTGGTGATGCACTTGGAATTCCTTGGAAATATTCCGTGGATTCCATATACATGACTGGTGTAGAATGCCATGAGTAGTCCATGGATACCATTAGGGAACTGAGATGAATTTTAGTGTATCATGAAACCCTCAGATTTATTGAGGTATGTTATTATTGAATTCCTTAGGAAATTAATTTGATTCCTCTTATATTCATTATAATGAATTTCATGGGGTAGCTCCCCCTTAGATTTGGGTAATGTCAATATGTATCGAATTCCAGGGATATATGTTGTGGATTCTTCTTTCATACCCGATTGTAATGATACATGAAGATCTCCCCAAATTTTGATTGATCATGGGTTTAATTCCTTAGGTGTAATCCTTGGATTCCAATCAATTCAATCATCTAAATGTCAAGTATGGTTCCTCAAGTTTTAACTGGTATACCGAATCAGTATAATTCCAAGGACCACCACCATAGATGCCGTATAAGACTTATTGTAAAGGAATCATCAGTTAAACCATGTTTGTTTCATCAAATTATAGAGACTATGGTTACCTCAGTTGTATACCCTGGAACCTATCAATCCATGTTTTATACCATAATCAAAGATTAACTAGCGCTAGCTGCTGATGGTATATGTCATTGTCAGGTATCACTATAGATATAGAAGAACCGATGGTCTTTATATTTTTTATATTTTATTTTTAATGTATTGATTTTTAAATTGACTAGATAATAAATTGTAAAATTTATTACTTAAAACACACATTCATGCAATTTATTATCAACTCGTTATTTTAGGGATGTCATTGGTGGTGGTGTACTAGGATTTCCTCACACACTAATCGGGCCACCGTTGAACTTGGGTACATGATAAATTATCATTAGTACATAATTTTAAGGATTTTTTTTGGGAAAGTTCTTGTTAAAATTGACTTATAGGTTTAAAGGATATATAATGGTGTTTTGGATAGTGCTAGGATACATTACCATTTTCATAGGTTTTCCCCATTTGAATTTTTTCCCATTATTATTTTTTATATTTTTTTATTGATATCTTCTTTTCCATAAATGAATTGGTTATATATCATATTTTATTGAATTTGTTTCGGGAATTATTGGCAAATTCATTGTAATATTTCGCCAAAATTATTTTATCTTGATGTATTTGATTCCTTTATTATTTTCCTTTATTGGTTTCACTCGGATATTTAGGTGCATTCTCCCTACAATCCCAATGTAAATTTCTGCATATACTTAGTATCATTTGGAGTATAGAGAGGCATACGTTAGGATTTGGAGGGACCACGGGTCCGAACACCAATTATTGGTCGAGGGACACAGGGTGCAATGAAATTGTATCAGAGTAGGTTTTCATTGGTATTACTATTTTATAATGGTGTACTTGATATAATTATGTGCCAAGATATAGTAAAAAACTCATTCTATGTACTTTACACCCTATATATTGTGTAATTCAATGTTTCTTGGAATGGGATTATTTTCTATGCTATTCATTTTTACTATTGATTTGATATCACATTGGGTGATGTACTTTAATTTTTCAGGTTACAGATATACGATATTTTTATCTCTTGGCCTGATATGGTGAGAGAGGAAATGTTTATGCATCAAATTAGGCATGTGGTATTAACATGGTTTCTTATGATTTATATGATGTTTACCTAGACTATGACATGGTTTATTTATGTAAAGTGATTTCCACCATTCATTTTGTATTTTTGTATTATAGTATGGTGAAATATTATGTAATAGATCCCCTTAAATGAATAAATAATCTTATGTATGATTATTATTTTTATTAATGATTACGAGTTATAAGAAAATTATATTAAAAATAATAATTATCCTCAATAAAATGTAATTGATATATAATTTAACTTAATTTTAGTTTTGAAAACTCTTGATTGAAGTAAAAAGTAAAAAGTAAATAACATGATCACATGTATTTGTTTTTTACTTGTCATATGATAAATAAAATACAAAGTATATATTGTATGGGGTTTTCCTATATAACATTTAATTTATACTTAATCTAACTGATCCCATTACTTTGGAAATATGAGTTTTAGAAATGGAAAATAAAAGTGTTAAACTATGACACCTATATGTATATATAAAGAAAATTTATTGTTTTCTATAGTTAATACTTTGTACGTGTGGTTTGGGTTGTTCATAGAATCCATGTTTTGTGTTTTTCCTTATGACCATGAGACCAGTGACATGTTAGGTTTTATCATTGGACTTGAGGATTATTCCTGAACCCAATGTGGGTAGGATGCGTTAGATCAAAAAATATCTTTAAGAAAATTTTGTTGTTCTTTAGTAGGTTATTTTTCATGGAAACATTATATGGTGTGACTTTAATCCAGGTAATTGAGACATATGTTATCCATAAGGTGAGTGATTTATGGGAAATCCTGGAAAGCTTCTTGTTCATGCCTCTAGATTATGGAGTTGGTGCCTTGTAACATTTGTGGGTGGCCTTTGAGTGGGGTTTACTGAGTTTTTGAGTCCCTCTAGGTTTTTCATGTAGGGGTTTATGTTTTAGTTTATGAAATTTTTAAGTTATGGATTCCATTAATTATAAGTTATTGGTGTTATAGAATCCTTTTTAAATTTTGGGAAGAAGAGATTATGTTATAGAGATTTTAGTATTGTGACTTTCTTCTATAGGGGAATGTTTTTTTTTATTTTTATCACAGTTAATTACCTTGTGTTAAGTTCAAGTGATTTTATCAATGAGAATTGTAGAAAATAGGCATAGATATAGAATGGTCTATCTAAATTGTCTCTTAGAGGCCAAACCCCAAGTAGTGCTCAGAGGCATTCTATGGGTTATATGATATGCTCTCAAAATGTCAAAGAAGGTTGTACAAATCTTGTTAATATGAGGTTAATATAATGATATGTGAATTTGAGTAGGAAACCCAAAAGTTGTTACTTTACATGATGTTTGTGGATATGTATGGTACCATTAAATTTAAAATCAAATTGATTCATGGTGCTTTAATTGTGCATATAATTTTCAATGGAAGTAAGGGATAAGTTATTTGAACTATCACCATAGAGTTAACCTTTAAGAATGTGGTGGAGATATAAACAAACCCTAGTGGAACTCTTAAATGATGTTTGGGTTTTGAGTGGTCCTGTGAATGTTTCTTCATTATGAGATGTCTATTTTTGGACTATACCGATGATTCTATTTTCTTGGTGGGAATCAAATGTGGGGGTGGAGGATAGTTGGAGTCTTAGATTCATGGGATAATGTTTTTCAAGACAAGGATCATTGAAAAGTTATTCTTTCCCTAATAAAATATCATTCCCAGGTGTGAATATCCATGGATCTTCATTAAGGTATTGGACCCAAATGTGTGTTAGTGATGTGATCTACTATTTGAATTATTGATTGGATGATATGGTGTGTGCACCTAATAATCTTGGTGAATAATAATTCATAGTTTTTGAGGAGTACGTGGATGTTCAGCTTCACAAGAGCTTCTAGAGGGTCATGTGGTCAATGGAAAGGGGGAAAATTAATACCATTTCATTTATTTCTAAGCTGATAAGAGATATTGGGCATCATAATTGGCCTATTTAAACTAGGGAATAGGGACCCTAGGTATCTGACATATCGATTTAGTCAGTCCAAAAAAACATTAAATATCTTGAGTCACCAACAAATATGAGGGTGAACCTTAATGCATATAGGTTGCATGTACCTTCCAAACTTTGGGTGGATATTTTGGAGGAATCTAGGTAGTAAGATGATATATATTGAAAGTAGTTAGAGAAAAATATGTAGAGCCATTTCTATCTCACGACATTGTGGGATGAAAAATATGAAGAGTTCATTCATTTGATGTAGGATGATTTGTTTGTGTTAGACCATGATGACCTTTTACCAACCTATCATGATTTTCACCATCTTTGGAAGCTATAATATCTTCATGGAATGTTGTTTCAAGTATGGAATTTATCATCAAATCAAGTTTCATGTAAAAATTTCCATTTAAGTTCATTTAAGGATGTGATAAGTGAGGCACTCACCATGGAAGAGAATTAAAGAGAGGCCACGAGCAGTAGTCAGGATATTTTAGTAGGGTGATATAGGAGTATATCTTCAAGTGGTAAGAATAAATGTTATGATAGTTTCTACCAATGAAAAAGTGGGAAGAGCTATTAGGGTGGTGGGAATCCATCTCGTGACCGTGTTATGTTCCAGTGATATCTTCATCGCATGTTTGGGAATATGTGCCCCCAGTGTCCTTACCTCATAGTCAAGTGTCTTATTTGTGGTAGAATGGGTCATCCTGAGAGGTTCTATTTGATGTTTCCATAGTAGACTAGTGGACATGGATTAATACAGGCATCTGAGTTGGGAAGGGGCTCATCTACCCATCAACAAGCTAGTAGCTGGAGTTCCATAGGTCGTTCTGGTTGAGGTAGGGGACATGGTACCCTAGTGAATGAGAAATAGTTCCAAGAAAGGAAATTATATTAAGGTAGTTAGACTAGATCCCATGGCAGAGGGAAAAGTCAGGTTTACATTATGGAAACTACTACAGATAATGTGGATTCATGATCCTCTACCATCATAGGTTTGATTGTCTTATCATTTACCTAATCTTGTGTTTTTGGATATTAGAGTGTCATATTTTCTTCTATTTTCCCTTGTTATTTCTTTTTGGGATTGTATGTGTAAATTATAGATGATGTTTTATCCATTGACATGCTGTTGGGAGTTCGGTTAGAGAATATCAAACATTGCAAGATGTGTTTTCTAGATATTGGTTATTACTAGTTCTTTTGACAACCATTCAAGTTGTAAATATCAGGCATAGACATGAATCTTGGTATTTATTGTTTAGTTCAATACCTGAGTCCTATTGAGTATTTTAGGAGTATAGTTACCTTCATATCTCAATAAGGAAGCACCAATTCTAACTATTGTCAGTTGGATCTTCGGACTAGAAATGTAAAACCAATTCAATGCATATTATATTGTCTCATAGCTCAGTTCTTTGGTCATTATATAGATAATGGTGTAATGTAGTAGGATTACTTTACTACAATGTTTGACCACTTATAGGATTTCTTTACTAATGAGTTCGATAAATTACTGTCCAAATGAAAAATCGAGTTCATGACCGAGTTGGTGTTGGGAGTAGAGCTAGTTTCTATCCCGCCATACTGAATTGAACAAGAAGAACTTCTTGATTTGAAAGTTAAGTTGTATTATCATGAATCAAAAGGCTTTATATGTTTGAGTACATCTCCTTGGAGTTCCCCAATAATCTTCACCAAAAGGTATTATGTATCTTTTCATTTATGTGTGGATTATTAAAGGTTGAACTAAACGAAAGTCATGAACCAGTATACTCTTTGGTGTACTGATGATATTTTCATTCACTTGAGAGGTGATAATATCTTATCCATGATTGAATTCAGATTAGGGTATCATATATTAAGGGTGATGCTATAAGAAATTCCTCTAACTGATTTTAGGAGTAGGTACGGCTTGTATGAATTCATTGCCATGTATTTTGGGTAGACTAATGTGCCTCCAGAATTCATGGACTAAAGGAATATAATCATTCATCCTTCTCTAATTTAGTTTTTTTTGTGTTTCATAATCGATATCTTAGTGTACTACCATTCAGTGGGTGATCATTCAAATCATTTTTACATCATACTTAGTAAATTGATAGTGCATCAGCTTTACACTAATCTATCCAAGGCAGTTTCTAGATTAATAAAGTGCACTTATTAGGCCATCCCATATTAGTGGAATGAGTTTTAGTGGTTCAATATAAATTAAGAGTAGTGATATATTAGGAGTAATCCATGAACGTATTTGAAATTAATAAATTTCTAGGTTAATTTGGTTATTACCGTCCATTTATCCAATATTTATACTGTTCGGTAGCATTAATTTCAGGGATTTCAATGAAAGGGGTGATGTTTTTTTCTTTGATGATTGTGAGAAAGATTTTCCATAGCTAAAAACTAGGCTGTCCTCATTACCAATCCTCAATTTACATGTTCTTGGTAAATCATATATCTTGTACATTGATGCATCTAGAGTTTTGATCATAAAAGTTATAATAGAGAAAGAAAATGTGGTTACATATGGATTTTGGTAGCTAAGACTGCATGAGAAGAATTACCCTACTCGTGGTCAGGAGTTAGAAGAAATGATACATGTCCTAAGATGTTGAAGATATTATAACATGAGTGATAGGTTTTTGGTGTAGAAAAATCAAAATATCTTCCTGTACATCTTGTTTTAGATGGATTAATCCTTTGGAAGATGAGGTGGGTCAAGTATTTGCAATTTTTCATTATTGAATTGGCATAAACAACAAGGAATGGAAACATCATTGCTGATGATTTGATATTAAATACAAAAACTGGAGGTAGTAAATTAGTCTTGTGATGAGTGGTAGAAAATTTCCCTCTTTTCAAACATGATTCAAGATATTAGAGAATATTAGGGGTGAGTAGAAATGACTTCTACATGTTTTATACCCATGTTTTTTGACCAGAATAAGACTGAGCAATTGTCTGATCTGGTGGGCTCAGTTGTGAGAGACATATTTTAAGGTGGGGATAAACCATCAGTATGGTCTCTAGGAATTTAAAATTTTCTTCTTTTCTATAGCTGAGTATGGGTTCCAACAGGCTTCCATGAGAAGTTGATGAGTGAGTTTCATACTTCTAGATGGATGGTTCAACCTAGATTAACAATGATGTATCATGATCTCTATAAAATGTACTAGTGGTTATGAATTAAAAAAGAGGTGACAATCATCATGGCTTGATTCTTCACATGTAAGTAGGTAAAATCCTAGCATCAGGGACCAGCTAGGATTTTATAGCCTTTTCCCATTCTAGAGTGGCAATGTGATGTGGTCACAATAGATCTTGTGATGGGACTACCAAGTAAGACCCATCAAAATGATGATGTATACAGTTTTCTTGGATCAACTAAATAAGGTTTCTAACTTCTTAACAAATAGTTAAACCTTCATAGTTGATTATAGAAGAAATCCTGATGTGTGTGAGTTGGTTTGGTTGCATGGTGTTTTGAGGAGATTCATTTTAGACAGAGATCCCTATTTCACATAGGGTTTCTGGAAGTGTCTTCTGAAAGCCCTGGAATCCTGATTTTTTAAGAACACGCAATCCTCTATATAATGATAGTCAATCGAAGAGAACTATTTAGTTTATGGATGATATGTTATAATCCCATGTTTTGGATTTTGGTTGTTTTTGGAAGAAACATATGGAACTCATGGAGTTTTAATATAATAATAGTTTTGGGGAATAAATCCAAATAGAATCTTTTAAGGATTTGTGGGGAAGATCATAATGTTTTCTTCTTTATTGGCTGGAGTAAAGTGAGCCAACACTTTTTCGGATTATTATCATGTATGATACATCTTAGTAGGTTCAATGTATTAGACAGTAGTTGGTGACCGCACAAAGAATGTATTAATCATATGATGACCATTGTAGATGACCTCTGAAATTTAAGGTTCATCAACCTATTTTCCTTCGAGTTTCACCTAGGATGGGGGAATTCTATGTTCAAAAATAGGGAAATCTATCACCCATGTTTGTCGGACCATTTGAAATAGTGGAAATGGTCGGTCTAGTTTTGTTTCATTTAGCCCTTCCAAACCACGCATGATGTATTCCACATGTCGCAACTGTGAAGATACCACTTAGACCCATATCATCTGATAAACATAATATATATTTATCTTTTTTTATGCATCCTTTTAATAGAATATTATAGAGGTTGGGGATCATATTCATAAATATATTTATGGTAGAATTATACCATTGGTTTGGGTGCTGTGAAAGCATGGGTGAGTTCTAGAGGAGACCAGAGAGAGGGATTTTAATATGAAAACACAGTTTCCAGACTTTACCACTGAGACCTCATAGTGATTCTTGAGGAAGATTAGGTATGAGCTATTATATGGTGGGGAGGATATAAGATCCAATCTTTTTCTAGTTACACCTCTCTCTTTGTTTTTTATTAATCATTTATTTCAGTTGGAGTTTCATTGTGAAAATATATCATTTTAATAATTTTAATCTTGGCTTAAATGAAACTTGAGGAAGACCAGAGAGTATCCATGATGAAAGATTTGTTAGAGAAAATGAAATACATTTATGGGACATATTCTTGTTTGAATCAATAGAGTCTAAGTATAAATGGATTAAATTTTTCAAGGGTTCTCAGTGAGATGAGGTACATTAAAATAGGTTCGAATTATTGAAATGTAAAATGGGATAAAATTAATATACATAAAATTTACATTTCATGTAGAGAGATTAAAATTCACGTAATTGTTCAATGTTTTTAATAAAATAAGTTAATGGTGATAGGTTTTTTAGCGTATTCCATTAAAATCATTTACACAACATGTAGTAAAATTACATGAAATTTAAATGCCCAACCAACTATTTTAAACATGTTGTGCTGCTAATTTTAATTCTAATCCACTAAAAATCACCTCTTCTCAACTATAGTGCATTGTCCATGAAATTTTGGAGTGCCAAATTTTCATCTTGACATTTTTTGAGAAATCACTAGTACATTCTTTTTGTAGGGTTTCTTCTTTTTCTCCATTCTTCTACCACCGTTGTGGTGAAATCATTTGACCGATTGAATTGTTGGTTTTAATATTGATCAGTTTTGATCTATTAACCTCTATGAAATCATTCAAACCTTCTTCCTCATGGGTGATTTCAGTTGGAAGCATTGTTGGATCTTCGGTTAAAGGCAGGGTTATAAATCTTAACCCAATGGTTTTATAATTTCAATGTTTATGAAATATTATTATTTCACTAACATTGCGTATTCCCCAATTCAATTATTAAATAAATGTAATAATTATATGGTGTCCTATGGTTTCAAATTGATTTTAACTAGATTATGGATACCCATTGGGTGAGAAAACAATGATTATAATTAAATTGGAATACAACTTTCAGTATGTCTAGCATGACATTTGACCTAAATCCATTTACTATTATTGTATCCTTATATTGTGCCTTATTTCTTATTGGAATAATTGAATTTCAAGTGTAATATGAATGAAGAATAGTAATTCTCATAATTAATCCTTGAAAATTGTGACCTGGTATTGTGATATACATTTTGTATGATATGGATTATGTTCCATGCTATAAAGTTTATATATTGGCTCGACCATTGAACAAGCACACTTATATGCTGAAATACTGATATTAAGCGGTCTTGGCCAAGTTCCATGATATAATTTTTATAGAGATATGGAAATTCCTAATCCAATTTTTACTTATTTATTTATGTGATTATTCAATTTTATTTTATTCCAGTCTTCAACAATGTATTTACTTTTTCTATTTATATTTTGTTATGAATTTTTATACTATTAAGAAACTTCATACCAAGGGGAATATTCTCCCTACTATAATTTTCACACACCTCTTTTAGCCAATAAACTCTGGAATATAGGTAGGAACACTTGATTTCTCATAACCAACCATTTCCTACAATATGTGAGAGTTCTAGATTAGGGGACGTTATAAAGTAGTATCAAAGGAGAAGGTTTTTTCTACTTTAATTTTTAGGAAAGGTAGAAAGGATACTTGGATGTGTCAGGACATGGTAATGAGCTTGTTCATGGGAGTAGATAACCCATATATGGGGGGAAATATGAGTGTCCCAGGATGTAATTATTGTTTCATATATGTGCTTGTTAAAGTTGATATTATTTCACATTGGGTGATTCACATGTTGTGTGAGGTTATTTTTTTATGATGATATTGTTTATTGAGATTTGTAACCATTCCCTGGTATGGTGTGAGATGATAATACAAGCTTCATTATAGACACATAGTGATATATCAACATTCCTTATTTATAATAGGTGTATATCTATTTTTGAATGTGATATCTACTAACCTATTCAAATATGATATGAGAAATATGATTCAATGGATAAATGAAATGAGTAGTCATGTCATGATAAAATACATGTAAGATGTGTCTAGAGAGATCAAGATCTAGTGGTTCATTGTTGCAGTTGCCTGTTGGGGATAACCTTATTGGTAGCCATCTATCTAAGGTGGGTGTTTTACTTGTAGAGAAAATAGATCCTCATAATGTTCAACTCAGTCATCAAGATTGTGGAAATCAGAATGATCCAAATATAGAAGAACCTGAGCTTACTATAGTTCATACAAATCATAAGAATGTACAGCTTCACAACAACATCCTGCGGATCATGCGATCCATGGAAAGGGAGACTGTTTGTACTATTTCATTGATGTCTGAGCTTAAAAGTGAGTCTCTCATTTAAGAACCCCCCTATGTTTTCTAGGGGAGGAGGACCCGAGGAAGATGAGTTCAAGATTGAGTCAGTCCATACAATATTTATGCATCTCGAGACAACCATGGATAAGAGGGTTAAGCATAATATATATATTATTTGTAGTTATATATAGAATCGGTGGGATATTTCGGAGTTTGTTGGGAAGTAGGATGAAGTATCTTGGAAGTAATTGAAGTTAAATTTCCATATCTATTCTTATCCCATGACATCGAAGGATTAAAAAGCATATGATTTCATGCATCTGTTGTGGGTGTGGTTTTTCAATATTGGACTATGATGGAAAATTTAATGACCTGCAATGATTTTCTCCATCTTTGGATGCTCATGTGATCTCTAGGGTGAGAAATTCCTAGGATGGTCTTCATCATGAGAGCAGGTCATATGTAATGGTTTTCTATTTAGAAATATTTGATTATGTAATGAATTAGGCACACATCACAGGATGGGATCTGAGAGATAACTAGAGCAGTAGCCAAACTATTTTAGTAGGGTGATCTGGGAGTTCTTCTTCGAGTGGTAAGAAGTGCCATTATGACAGTTTCTACCAAATCGGTAGTTTCTAGAGTAGACTCATTGGTTGAAAACAATCTCAAGATTATGTTTTTTTTCTAGTGTTATCATTGTGGCATATTGGTCCACCATCACCCTTAGTGTCTTTACCCCATAGTTGATTGTCATATATATGGAAGCCTGGGTCATCTTCCTAGGTTCTGTGTGAATTTCTCATCGAAGAAAAGTGTCAAAGGATCCTTATTCATATCTATGTTAGGTAGGGTCCCAGCTAACCCTCAACATGCTATTATATGGTGTTCCACATGTCTTTCTAGCCAAGGTAGGGTGTGTGGTACCCTAGTGCATGAGTAACAATACCGAGTAAAGGATATAGCTTAGTGTAGTCAGACTGGAGCCTAGGGAAGAGGTAAAAGTTAGTTTCATATAATGAAAAGTACTCTAGCTAAGGAGGATGTAGAATCATTTACCTATGGAGGTATGATTATTGTATAATCTACCTTATCTTGTGTTGTGTTTGATATAGTAGAGTCACATTCATTTCTATCTTCCCTTTTTTAAAATAGTTTGGGTTTGGATGTGGAAATCATAGATGATGTTTTAACCATTTCCATTATATTGAGAGTGCTGTCAGAGAATATAAAATGTTACAAGACATGTTCTCTAATGATTGGTGGTTATCTTTTCCTTTGGGATTCATATGTGTTGGAAATAATTGGCTTCGACTTGATTCTTAGTATGGATTGTTTAGTTATATACTAGTATCATATTGAATCTTACAGGAAGAGAGTTCCCTTCTTCCCTATAGAAGGAAGCATCTATTCTCACTATGGTTGGTCGTGTGGGTCAAATTCATAGCATATTGGTTAATCTCATAGCTATAATCTTAGATATTTATATAGATTCTGTTGGAATGCAACATGATTTATTTCGTCCAGTGTTAGACCATTTTCAGGAAGTATTTCTTGATGAGTTCTATGTCTTACCGGCCAAGTGAGAGATCAAGTTCACGATCAAGTTGGGGATGGGAGTAGAGTCTGTTTTTGTCCTGCCTTACCAAATGGTACTAAAAGATAATCAAGAGTTGAATGTTCACCTAAAAGACAAAGAATCAAAATGATCTATACATACAAGTACATATCCTTGGGGTTCAACAATTATCTTTACCAAAAATGAAATATAGATCTTCGTGTTTATGTGTGGATTATCAATGGTTGAACCAGAAGATGGTCTAAGATCAATATACTCATTCATGAATCAATGATGTCTTCAATCAGTTGAGAGGTGATAAGATAATCTACAAGATTAACATGATAATAGTATATCATTAGTTAATGGTGAGGTTATTGGGCATACCTAGAAATGCTTTTAGGAGAATATATCGCTTGAATGAATTCATAGTGATGTCATTTGGGTTGACTAATGTTCCTACAATATTCATGCCCTTGATTAATAGATTCCTTCATACGTTTGTGGATCACATTGGTGTGGTTTTCATCAATGATGTCTTAGTGTACTTCCATTTATTAGATGATCATTCCAAACATATTAGCATCACCCTCATTACATTGAGATAGGATCATCTTTACAATAAGCTAACCAAATTTAGTTTCTGGATTAATAAGTTTCTCTTCTTGGGCCATGTCATCTTAGTGGATGGAGTGTCAGTGGACACCTACAAAGTCACATCCATGATATATTGGGACCACCCCAATAATGTCGTCTAAATTTGGATATTTCATTGTTTAGCTTGTTATTACTGAATTTTTATCCAAGATTTCTCCCATTTAGAAACACCAATGTATGGGATGACCAAGAAAGGGGTGAAGTTTGTTTATTTTGATGGTTGTGAGAGATATTTCCAGGAGGTAAAAAGCATAATGACATCAGTACTGATCCTCACTTTACCTGTGTCATCTAAATAATATAATATGTACTATGAGGCATCTAGATTTATACTCAGTGTAGTTCTAATGTAGGAAGATCATCTGGTAATATATGGCTCTAGGAAGCTGAGACCACATTAGAGGAATTACCCATCTCACAATCTGAAGTTACGAGTAGTGGTACATTCCCTATTATTTTGGAGAAACTATCTCATGGGTGAGAGGTTTGTGTTATAAATGGATCATAAGATCCTCCAATACATATTTTCTCTGTGAAACAATATCCTTCAGTAGAGGAGGTGGGTCGAGTATCTGCAGTCTTTTAACATTGGATTTTCTTAAAGACCTGGAATGGTCAAATTAAATGACGACACGTTGAGATAAAATACATTGACATCGGTAGTAAGAGAGTCTTGGGAAGAGTGGTGGTTAATGGAACTCTTTGAAAACATGCATATGGATGTTTAAAAATATTAGGGGTGACTAGATCTGACTTTGAAATCTATTATACCAATTATTTGGACTAGATTAATACTGTTCAATTGTCTAATCCATAGGGATCATTATTTAGAGAAAAAATATATGGTGTGGAGGCACTATAAAAATGGTCAATAGATAGTGGGAATTATCTTCTTTTTCATGGCTTAGTATGGGTTCCTATAGGCTTGCACAAGGAGATGATGAAGGTGTTTCATAGTTCTAGATGGGAGGAGTATCTTGGTTTAACAAATATGTATCGTGATCTCCGTAGATAGTACTGGTGTACAGGAATGAAGAAGGAGGTGGAAAGCTTCATGGATAGAGGCTTCACTTGTCAGTAGGTGAATGCAGAGTATCATAGGCCAGTTGGGTTTTGCAGCTTTTACCCATTCCAGAGTGGAAAGGGATGATGTCACAATGTATTTTGGAATAGGAATACCAATGATGACCCATATGAATGATTATTTATAGGGTTTTTGTGGATCGAATGACTATGGAAACCCACTTATTTCCTCTTTGGGAAACCTTTATAGTTGATGATCTAATAAATCATTACATTCATGATGTGGTTTGGTTGCATGGTGTTTTGGCGAGTATCGTTTCAGACAGAGATCATCATTTCACATCACGTTTCTGGTAGCGTATTAAAAAATCCATAAAATTATGAGTTCTTTTAATCATAGTCTATCATTAATAGACTAATAGTTAATCTGGAGAGATTTTTTTAAGCTTCAGAGGATATGTTAGGAGTCTTTGTCATTGATTTTTTTTGGTTTATGGGATAACAAAATGAAACTCATGGAGCCTACATAAAATAATATTTCCCATCCATTGATCAAAATGATACCATTTTTGGGTTTCTATAGAAGGTCGTTCAGTTCATATATTTATTGGATAGAGGTAGGTTAGTCAATACATGTGGCATCTAGTATCCTGTAAGAGACATTTGAGTAGTTTGAGTTAATCATATGATGGTTGGTGACCGTATAGAGTAGGATGAAATCATTTTCTTACCATCAGAGAAAACCTCTATAATTTGTGGTGGGTCAACAAGTTTTACTTTATGTGTTTCCTAGGTTGGTGAAATTTCATGCCACGTAACATGGTAGGACAATACTGTTGGTTAAAGTGTATTTCCTGCTTGGGTGAGTTTATGAGGAGACTTGGGAGAGAGAGTCTATATACAATCATAGTGTCCAAAATTCTTTACTGAGACCTCATAATGATTCTTAGAGTATCTCAGGTATGAGTTGTTATAAGGTCAGTAGGTTATAAGATCCATTCTATTTATAGGTATTTTCTTCTATGGGTTTTTTGTTCATCATTTCTTTTAGTTGGGCTTTATCATGAAATTTTTCATTTGAATAAATGAAATATTGGGTATTAAGAGACTAGAGAATGACCAGAGAGTATCCTACAGTAGATATTTATTGATGAAAATGACCTAAATATATGGGGATGTATGCTTTTTTTAATTAATGGAGTCTTGGTATATATGGTTTAAGTCATTAATTGGTTCTTTATGAGAAGAGAGACATTAAAAGTGGGTTATATTTTTTAAAATGAAGATGTGATTAAAAATAAAATGTGGAACATTTAAACATTGTGTAGAGGAACTATAGTTTATGTAATTGTTCGATGGTATTAATAAATTAAAACTGAGGTGACCTGGTTTTCATCTTATTCTATTAAAAACTTTTACCCAACAAGTAAATGCGTGAAATTCTATTTTATACATGTTTTATTACTTATTTTCATTATTATATTATTCATCTCCTCTTTTCTTGACCCCAGTGCATTCTCCAAGAAATTTTGGGGTGCCAAAATCCCTTCTAGACATCCTGTTTCTATGAAAAATCCACGGTATGTCCTTTTGGTTGGGTTTCTTCTTTCTCTTCCATCTTCTCCAAAAGTTACGGCAAAATCCTTTGACTAGTTGAATTATTGGGTTTTATCTTGACGAATATTAATCTATGAAACTTTTTGAAATAATCCACAATTTATTACTTATGGGAGTTTTCCATTATAATCATTATTGGATCATTAGTAATGCTAGGGGTCTAAATCATAACCCTATGGTTTGAGAATTTCAATTTTTGCGCAATATTGCGATTACACCATCATTGCGTGCAACTGAATAAAATAATTAAATAAATGGAATTATTCCATGAATTAAATTTTTTTCAAATGAATTTTAAATCACTTGTGGCTACCCATTGGGTGAGAAAAATATAATTGTAATAGAATTTTCCAATGGATTAAAGAATTGTTTTCATAATATGTGACCTAGGGTGATTTCTTGTTATAGAATCCCTAACTTTTGGATTATTTATTATCGATATAATTGTTATTAAATTTTGAATTGAATTGAAAATGAATTATGAATGAAGAATTCTAATTTTCATAATTAACCATTTAAAACTGGGACATGATATTTTAATATCTATGATGTATGATAAGAATTGTGTTATATTTTGTAAAGCTTATATATCAGGCTTGACCATGGAACATGCATAATTATATGATATAATGATGATATTGAGTGGGATTGGCCCAGTACCATGATGTAATTATTATAGAGAGAAGGTTATGCCTAGTCCCATGCCATTTTTATTATAGGGATTTGACCCAGAATGCTACAATTCTTTTAGGGCTTTAACTTGGATTGTCTATTGTGAATATATCATGGTTATATTATTATGGTTGGTATGGTCAATAGACATGTGCAGAGATATTCTAGAATGGAACCGAAGTATGTTATCTTACCTTGTTTATACGGTTATGATTATCTTGGTCATAATACATGGTCAAAGATATTCTAGATCAATGCCGAAGAAGGTTGTTGTTGTTTTTTTATTAATTGTTAAATTAATTAATACACCTTTATATTGCTTTATTTCATACAGTTATTATCATATACGTTTTTTTAGAAATTATGGTGCCGACCTACTGAGTTATAATCACACCATATTTGGGTTTCCGATTGGTACCTGGGAAAATTTTGTGGATGTAGGTTTGGAGAGGGGAAAATGACCTTCCTATTTATATTTTTTCAGCAGTTGGGCAGGAGTTTGGAGACGGGACAAAATTTGGGTTTGGAACCAAGAACATTGATTCTTCTATTCGTTTTGTTTTGTTTTTTAAGAATGACATTTCACTGCATTCCATCACACAATTACATTATTCTATATTTATTTATTTAATAATTCAATAGGATTTTATTTTTGACTTAATCTATGTATTTACATTGATTATCTCTATTTTATTATGAATTATTATACTTCTATTACAATTCATGCCAGTGGTATAGTCTCCCCAATATAATTTTAACACCCCACAGATAGTTGGAAGATTATAGTGTTTGGTGAGGTGTGCTTGAGGTCTCTTAACCAACCCTTTCCATCCTTGTGAGAGAGTTCCATATTGGGGAATGTTATAGTAGTATCAAAAAAATAAAGCTTTAAGATGTAAAAGAGAAACTAGAAGGGTGAGGGAACCATAAAATTATATATGAATACCCAAAAGATATTTTTAAGGGTCCCTATAATTAAATGTCTCTATAACTCCTAATCAATTTTTTGAATTTAGTAGTTCATATAAATTTATTATTAAGTTTCTTATACCTCATTGGTAGAATGTTTTCTTTACTTCATCATATTTAGGAAACATTTTCCCCCCTTTGTGTTATGAGGGATAACCACCATGTTTGTTAATAAAAACACTAATATCTAATATCTAGCTTATTCAATATATCTATAAGAAGCTAATGTCTCATAATTACACTATTACATTTTTTTAACATAATGATCCCAAAAAAATCCATAATTTTATGGCCCTGGTGAACTTGGGAAATTAACCACATAAAAACACAGTACTAAAAAATTATAGCATATTTATTTCATATTATAAAATATTCCGAAAGATTCACTGAGCATATATTACTATATATAATACCCTAGGGATGTATATATAATGAAAAAGATTTTCTATAAATCCCACTAAGATAATGGAAAATATCATGATGTATAATATAGGAGTCATGTTGAATTAAACCATTTCTTAAATGAGAATCCTCATATATAAAAACATGAAATAATGGAATAAAAGAGATGATATCACAAGGTCATGGGTTCATAATATTGTGATAAAAACATATAACATCACCCAATAACCCTATGACAGGGATCACTATCATGAAAAGATTAAATTGTTTTATAGGATTATTGACCATGCACCATAAATGGTATATCATGGTATCATAACATTATACAATGCATTAGAGGAATGAATAATTCAAGGCCCATATATCAAATTATAATATTTACATTCCTATATTTTCCTCATAATGATAATAAATTTTATATAAATAATAACTATGAAAACCCCCATGGGATGAAAATGGTTTATGTAATAATATTTTAAAGAAAAAATAATTGTATGTCATAAGTATTCCTAATTAATTGTATGATTAATGATTTTTGAAAATTCATAAATGAATAAATTATAAATTTTCCTAAATGACTAGTTCATTTGAATAAAATTTCATACAAAAAATTATGATTAGTAGATAAAAACAGAACATATTAAACGATATTTTATAAAATGTGTAAGGAAGATTAAAAAAAGTTAATCACATATGGCATTTGTTAAGAAATTATATAATACAAAATATTGTTCCTATAAAATTTATATAATTTTGGGAAAAAAAGATTGGGTAAATAAGTTGAAATAGAGATACCTGAAATGGAATATGAAATTGAATTGTTCCCGTTAATCGGGTTTTCATTAATGAAAAAACTGAGAATTGGAGTTGGGAAATTATATATCCTATAAAATGAAAACAAATTCTGACTATTTATATATATAAGTATCATATAAATTGTATAATATAATTACAAGTGCTGAAGATAGATAGAGAATGTGAATTTATAGCAAAAACGTTTATGTATTCAATAAATACTTTCCCCGGGTCCCGACTCTCTTTTAATGTCCATCTCTACTACTAAATAATTAAACAAATTATTTAATTATTTATTAAAAACCATTTCATTGTATACATAATATGTTAATGTACAATTATCATCATATTTTCTTTATTTATTATATATTTTCCTCTCACATTGACCACTTGTGGTTGTTTAACATATTCAAAACTACATGGATATGTTGACCACGTTCTATGTTATTTTGAAATTGTTCCATGATATCTAAATTTTTTGAGGTATTTGTTATTTGATATTTTTTTTAAAAAAATTATACAGTTAAATAAATATTATGATATAATTTCTAATTTTGAGACATTTCCAATACATTTTTAGATGGTTAAAAAACCATGATAATTTCTTGTTAATACTAGTGATATAATTCTCAATTTATCAATCTACAATAACATTTTTTTCAAATATATTATATTTATTCCTAAAATCCATTATCATAGTCCATCGTACAAGGTGTTAATATATGTTTTATGATATTATACATAAATGAAGACGAAACTAACCATTATGGGATAACTATTATAAATAAACTATAAAAATTGATGGTATGAATTATGTATTAATATAAATCTTATTAATATAGAATTATATTCCTACTTATACTATAAAATTGATCTTTATGATAAATAAAAATATTACATGGGATTAATAATATTGATAATTTGAATGGTATAATAAATCAGAAACATATATATTATCCTTTTGATGTGGCTTCTTTTGAACATGAATTTATACTTCATAGATCTGTATTTTGTTGAGAGATGATGTTGTTGGGCGTAGATAAAATTTTGGGTAGGTGTTTTAGATGAACCTGTTTATGGGAAGGTATTTTGAATATAAAGAGAAATGGGTTGGGGAGGGTTTCATTTATAAGTGGTGGAGAGGGGTGTTTTAAAATTAAATAATAAAATGAAATTCTAAATCAATAAATAGTGATGAAAATTGCAATTAAAGAGTAAGAGGATTATTATATTATAATAAATTTTATATTAAAAAATTTATTTAAGGTATATGAAATAGGATCATTTCTTAAAACAAAGTATTGTAAAATATATTAATTTTTATTATTCTATAATACACCATCATATTTTACAATATAGAAAAATATTTTTTTTTGCACAAGAAATTTAATATTTTAATAAAATATTAATTTCTATTAAAATACCAACTTTTTGACACGATCAACATTTTTAACTATTGAAAATTTACAAACAGTTTATAAATATATTATTATTATTTTTTAAAAAATAATAATATTTTTAAAATATTTTATGAAAAAAATTAATTTAAAAATAAAAAATTCATCATAAATATATATTTTCATTAAAATTTAACACATATGTCTTCCCAAAAATACTAATTTAGATTTCTCAAGTCACAGATATATTTAATTAAATTTAAAAATAGTAGTTAATATATTTTTGACATAAAATAATCATATTTTTATTCAATAGGATGCTATAATATATATATACTAATAAAACATCTAGGTTAAAATTCAAACAGTTAAGATACAATTACTAATGATTAGGCAACAATTAAAATGATCATATATCCAATGGTTTTATTTATTTTCTAAATTTTATAAATTCAACATTTTCCATTCATTCATAATTTAATTTAACTTATCTCAAGGATATATATACTTGTTTTTAATTTTCAATTACATTACTAAATATTTTTATTATTATATTTTTCATGAATTTGAATACTATCGGAGGCCAAAGTCATCAAAATCTACATATTCTGGTGAATTTTTATTCCAATTATATTATTGGAAATTTTATTGGGTATATTTATCCTCGAAATGTAATGTTATAATGTAAAGAAATAGTGGTTTTTTTGGTTTTTATTATGCGGGGTGTTTTTTTATACTAGATTGTTTAATAGGACATTTATTCAGATGAAATTAAATAAATAATGATCCATGGTGTTTTATTTCCAACACATTTACATATTTTTCCTTTGAATTTCGATATCATGCACTAAGATATAAATAGAATAGAAAAATTATGTTTAATTCCTTATTCATATTCCATTATTTCAAAAAAAATTACATCTGAATTCTCTAAAGTACATTAATAGTGGAAGATGTCCTATTGTGTATAACATTATCTTCATGGTCCAGGACCATCACTTGTTTCTCCTCAGAAAATAGACCCTTCCTTAAAGGTATCAGTTCTGTTTTTAGTTTGTGTGAGGGATCTAAATATACTTCCTGAATAGGGATATTTGGTGTGTTTCACGTATTTGAGATAGGTTTTATGGGATTTGCATTTGATAGTCCATATGTCTGATGTGAATAATATTCTTTAAGAGGACAATTTATATGGTTCATTGATATCCCGTATTTGAAAAACATTTGAATACTCTTCCATTAGGATATATGGTGGAACACATTATCTCTAAATTCAAACTCTAGGTTCCATTTCACCTTATGTTTTTTAATACACCATATATTTTGAAACCATAACTTGAACTCCTCTTGGATATTTATCAATGTCCTTTTAGGGGATCTGTCATTATCTTTATCATGTACCACATTATATGTGAAATTGTTTTATTCCTCTATAGACTTTTTTTGACAAACTATAAAACAGTTTTCAAGAATCTCTCTAATTCAAACTCAATCCCCATTCAGTCAACCACAATTTGTGACCCATCAAGACTCTATATTTAAAAAAAAATATAAATTCCTACATCCATAAATTCAAGTATATAGAGGCATCTTGTGATGATCCATTTCTATAAAACACACATATCCATACACTTATATTTACTTGTTTTATCATATGAAATAATATATTTTCATATGATCTCTTTTTACAAGACATTGTACAACCATAGTTGAATTTTTAATCCTATATATCCACTCATACACTCAATTTTAATCCTATATATCCACTCATACACTCAATTATCATATGATCTCTTTTTAATCCTATATATCCACTCATACATTCAATTTTCTGAGTATAGAATTACTAGAAGGGTGAATATGATAAATGAAATTCACCTTTATATAAGATCACATCACATTCCTCTACCCTAAAATAGTATGAAAATCATATATAAAATATTTTTGGGGCTATACACTTTCTAATTCTATTCTAATATAGTGCACAGATTTTGGGCCAATAAAAAAAGAGTGAAAATACCATCATGATCATGATCTAATCCATTTCATGATAAAAAACAACAAAACCCCTATTTAATCTAAGGCTGAAAAATTTCATAAGATATGTATTAAAGTGAGAATATTCCCATGATAGTTATATAAAAATCCTTATGTATTTGGGACTCCCAATATGAACCATAAACCCATACAATAATATAGAGATAGAATATGTAACTATATATAGTATATATTAGGGTTTGTTGAATAAAAAAAACCATTTCGTGTCTCATGATCATATTCAATGTCTTGATAATAGTTTTTTACTCACACTAACAATAATATTCATATACAACCTATAATAGTACATGATCAATGAAATTTAAAGTTAAATAATATTTCTCTATGACTTACATTTTAATTAAACTTTAATATATGAATATTAATATATACATATATGCATCCAATGCCAATCAATGATAATTTGGAGTGTCACAACCCATCAAGGGTCAACCCCATACTGAATAGCTGATCTGGTTCACAACCTGGATTGAAGGGAAACCATTATCCCCG
The DNA here is from genome assembly GCA_963277665.1 of Viscum album. NCBI lineage: Eukaryota > Viridiplantae > Streptophyta > Magnoliopsida > Santalales > Viscaceae > Viscum > Viscum album. The sequence goes on from OY728125.1 coordinate 2,514,214, forward strand.
AAGGTTGAAAACAAGAATTTGGGAATTAGATGATAAATGGTTGGAGATGATTTCACTCTATAAACTAAAACATGGAACAAAGTGAGTCACACTACATTACTAGAATATACAAATCATTGGAGAAAATTAAATAATTGTAGTGGAAATAGAATAAGATATCAATACAAGATTCATAAAAAATATAAAACAGAACCATAAATAGATGATATATCCTTATGACCTCTTAGTCACCATCAATCCAAAAAACCAATAATTCAATGTAGAAAAATAGATATAGAACAAACCGCAAACCTCTAAAATATCCCAGGTTTACATATTCTAACTACAAAAATAGGTTTTGTGAAAAAAGAGTTGTAGAAGCCGAAAAAAAGGTTCGTAACTCCTAGAGGAAGTTTTGAATTGATGAAGCGAAGTAATATTCGGACTTAGAGGCCCGGTCTAGAGGCTCTGGAAGTAGAGAACGAAAATAAGGAGGACTTGTGCGAAATAATGTTGTGCGTGCGTAGCATCCCCAGGATTCACGTAATCGAGCCAGTGTTGCGCGCAATTTTGCGTGCCCGGTTCCGCGCGGTGAGGCTTGGCGCGCCGACTATTCCTAGCGCAGAAGATTTTGCACGCCGCCCGGATTCCACTCTGGTGGGTGCCTATAAATAGAAGGCGACCCCTACCGTTTCGGGGTTGCGGAATTCAGAACGGCTCCCGTGAGCACAATTCGGACTCCCGGGTGTGCAAGATGGCTTCCAGGTAATTCCCTATTTCGCGCATCCTTGCCCCGGGGTTCACCTTTGCGCATAACTCCACTGGATTAAGTGACTTTACCAACTCCTCTGGGTTCCTCCTTTGCGTGCAATCCTTGCCCCTTGCACGCAATTCCTTCCAATAGCCTACAATCCCTTCCAACTGCGCTCAATCCCTCTGTTAGGTTTTGCCATTCCTTAGGGATTGGCCCGTGCTCTCGCATGCAATCCAGGAAATTTTCATTCAATCCCATATCCACACACAATTCTTTCCAATTGCACTCCATGTCGGTGTTTTTCATGCAACCCTTCTCTTTGTACGAAAAACCTAGGACCCCTCACCTTGACCGGCGCCTGATGTCTTCTATGCTGGGCATGCACGTCATGCGTTTTTTTCCCGTACGGCCTTCTAGGCTCGTACAAAGTAACCTCAAGGTCCCTTGGGTGGTGTTTCCTGTTGAGTTTCTTTACCTTATGCTTCTCCGCATAGGCATGCTTACGGCTATTGCTTCTTCGCATAGCCATGCTAACGTGGACCCCTTGACGGTTCGCCCTGCGGCCCCCCTTCACTACGACCTTGCTGATGCCTTCCCACCCACAGGGAGTAGAGGGTGTTGGGCATGTAAGCCCCAGGGGTGTGGAGCGAACCCACCTCGTCCAAGCTGCAAGATGTTAAACTACTAACCACCTCGTCCTTAACACATGACGTTAAACTGTGGTCCGACCCTGTGCTTCGCACACAGGGTCTCCCCTGACTCGGAAATTATTTACGCCCACTCATCTCCACGAGAATGGATTCTTCTTCACATGAAATGAGATCCTCCTTGTTGGAGTGGAGTTTGTCTATGGGGGAAGGGCTACCTCAGTGCCTAATCCCCTTGCATCTCTTGCGGAAGGTTGCACCCATGCACCTCCGTACTTCCCCACTGCCAAGGCCAGTGGATTCATTCTCCCACTGTGCCTTGTCGCACCACGGGCCTCCATCCTGGAGTAATCCCCAACACCGAGGGCCGCTAACCACGTGTAATCCCATGTTTCCTCTTTGGGCCGCTCAACGCGTAAGCCCCTTTCCACTTCTCATGGACTCACCCTTTGAGATGTGATCGTCTGGTCCCTGCTGCCTCTTGTTTCTCCCACCGAGCATGACTCACGTGGGCTTAGAGTAAGCATCGACCATGACCTCCTCCCATGGGCCGCCTTAGAGCGTAAACCCCATCCAAGCGAACTATGTGGACTTAGACCCATGCTAACGCATGGTATGTAGAAAGCCTCCATGAGGTTCAAGCCCACCACCCAGTCATTCCAACTTCTTCACGTCGGTTTGCCAACACGTTGGGTTGCCTCAGAGCATAAGCCCCAAATTCCCTCATCTCGCATGACATTAAACTGTATTCCCTCATCACACATGACGTTAAACTGTATGCCCTCATCCCTCATGACATTAAACTGTATTCCCCTGTCCCGCATGATGTTAAACAGTATGCCCCAAACTACGTGGACTTTGATCCGTGCTAACGCATGGTAAGTAGGAAGCCTCCATGAGGTTCAAGCCCATCAATCATTTTTTCTGACCCATTTTTGTCGGTTCACAACCACCATTATGGGCCGCCTCAGAGCGTAAGCCTCATACCCACCGTTATGGGCCGCCTTAGAGCGTAAGCCCCCATACCTCACACCCACATCTCATCCTGACCTCCCCCTCGAGCCCATGTGCCTTGGGGAGCTCATGCCCTAGCCCGGAGATCTTACTTCCTCCAGGCTCCAATCCATGAGTTCAATCTCACGGGTCACCTCTTCAGGTGTCCCACCGTATCAGCGAACTTTGTGGGCTTTGATTCCCTACCATGGGGATACGTAGGAAGCCTCCACAAGGCTCAAGCCCATCACTCCATCACCCATCATGATCCTTACCTGGGCCACCACATCCTGGTGAGATCATTCCACCTCATTCCACTCTACACTATCCAGGAAGCCACCCACGTGCGGGCCACAATATCGGTGTTCCCCCTAGGGGGTCCTTCAATATGATCCACTCTCAGTGTTCTGATCAGTCTGATCCGTCTTCGCAAGACGTTAAACTCACGACATACCCCGTGTCAAACATGGTAAGATGAGGAAAACCTAAGATGTTATACAATTCCCCGAGTTCGATGTGGGATGCCTCGGGCTTCCGTGCCCTCGAAAATCCCTAAAGTAAGGGATAGAAGACAGACATGCCAATCCCCAACGTCAAGGCACGCCAATGACACCCCAGTGTGACCATTCTCCTCACCGAAGGTTGCTTCCCGACCAGAACCCTTGGAGCGTCTCGACGGAAACAACATAATTAACTGGCTTCCATGGAGATATGGCATCAGGAACGATCTTCATGAACCCATCTTAAATCTATGAGGGAGACCCGGACTAGGTGACGAGATCCGAGGAGGAATCCATGGAAGGAAGAACCGACATCCCATCATCCCGGTTCCGATCAAGGAGAAGAATTCCCTGAACAAGGAACAGATGTCGCTCGTCTTTAGAAAGCAAGAATGCGGGGCAACAAGTAGCGCGTCCTCCCCCCGCGTGACGGACACGCGCGCGCGTGCCGGCGTAAAAGCATCAAAAACAGAAAATGGTGAACCTGACGTGAATCTATTCTCCTCAATATGGAGAATGGTAGCATTCGGGTTGTCGGACGCTTAGCATGTCACTAGGTCTGGGCACCTATCACTGGGATGTGAAACCAGCCAGGGGTTGAGGCAGTCAGGATGTTTATCACTCCGTTCTCCGACGTCGTCAGCGTGGATCCCTCTCGCCGACCATGGAAGTCGGAATGATGTTGGGCTATTGGTTGTCAATTTATTTTCCTGTTTGTACTAATGGGTTCATCTCCCTGCTTCCAGGAATCAAATCGCAGCATCCGGAGCTCGATCGCCACCTGCACGATGGTGCAGGGGCAGGGGCAGTGCCGACGCAGCCACCCCGCACGGTCCCGCCTTTTCCACAGTCACTACAACTCCGACCGCTGTAGCTGTCGGGAGCTCATGCCCCCTCTCCCCGTCAGAGATCATCCAACGAAGGGTGATCAATGACCTGGTTCGTAGGTACGATGAGGAAGGGATCGTCCCCAGCAGGGGCATGGCCCGTTTGGATCTAGAGGCTGTTGCGCCTCACCACCACTATCGCCGGCCCCGAGGGCCGCGCAGGGAGCCGCCGCTCCCCATCCCAATGTTCAACCACTTTGGGATCCTATCCTCGGAGCACCATGACACCTCCCTCCCCTACACTAATGAGGTGGGGGATATCTGGGTCCGCCTGATTGGAGACCTGTCCCAGGGGTTCATAGCAAGAGCCCCCGGCAGGCTGCGTCGACGCCATCTCCTGACTCACCAGGATGAGGAGCATGCATTCTTTATGCCTGCACCACCGGCTCCAACCCATCTGACCCGACGCCAGCATCGGGAGTGAGCGGAAGAGAATGCCCGCCCTGGGGCACCAACATCAGCAACCATTGTGGCCCGAGCCACTCCTGACTCATGTTACCAGACCCCCGCACACGTTGAGAAGGGGCAGTCACATGCCCGACAGGGGTCAAGGCCCCGACCTCCCTACATGCAGGTTGGGTCGACTCTCCCATTCGTGGGCACATGAAATGGCCACCACAGACCAATCCACGGTAGTGCCACCCACCATGAAGGCTCATTCTGTGTCACTAATCTGGAAAGCAGAAGACTTCCCCGTGGTAGCTACGCTCCAGGTATGGCTCTTTCCAGCGCTCACTGCGTTGGGTATGAGGTCGCTTCCCCTATCGCTGGCCGCGAGTACGGAGCCGTTGCATATCTGGTCGCTCACCCACATGGAGGTCCTCCACATGTCCCTTTCGACATCTGTCCCGGTGCTTCTCGCACCCTGACCTTCAGTCCTCTCTGACCCAGCTCCATTGTAGCCAGGGGACTCCTTGACGGAAAGAATCCTTGCCCTAAGAACCCACCCAGGGGCAGGAAGGTGGGACTTCATCGCTGTAATAGGAATGTTAGGGAAGCTTGAACAGAAATCAGACCAGTCCGTTTCTCGGACTATGAGGTGGAGTAAAACTCGACGATGGAACCTTCCCCCAACCCTTTGAGTCAAGGGCAGGGATGGGGACATGGTGCATCAGTCTCGTACTCCCCGAATGTGAGATCCATATGATTCCCTCCTCCCTCCGAAGGTATATCCAGGAGGACGAGGACTTGGCATACCCCCAGGGATCAAACCCGTAGATACCAATGGCATCCCCGTAAGAACTTTCCACCATAGTTAGGGTGGGTGGGGTACTTTTCTGGGGACCGATGGATGAGTCGTGACATGGCGCACCATCAGGAAGCACCGACAATGTGACAGGAGGCCCATTCACCAGCCCATCATATCGCGACGTGGCAGCTATGACACTACAACCCCTGGAGGACGACTTAGGGATCGGTGGCCAATCGTCCTACTCGCTGTATTCTCCACCGACCAGCCCACCGGCCCAGTGTCCTGCCTCGGCACCGCTGCCAGTTCCCTTACCATTCTCGGTTGGCGAGTAGGGGCAGAAAGGTCCAGACCCCGAACCGGAGTTGTGGAGTTTCTGGACCGTCCTCACAGCAGGCCACTTCCCCGAGAAGTTTTGGCCTGTCTCAGGATCAGATTTTGATATTCCAGAGTCACTCACCCCGGGAGAGTTTGAATGATTCCGCCAGACTCTCCGGGTTACTCACTCCTGTCTTCGCCATCAGCTAGCACCTTTTCCCGGGAGTCAAGCACATCTCGAGGATATCGGTGAGCAGTGCTGTCGGGTCGACCTGGCTGCCCTCCCCGCGGTTCGGCACCCCGAGTCACTCGACCACCACAGGGCCCTCTAGCAACAATGTGTCCAGAGTTTTCAAGTACTCCACAAGGTTTTCAAGGAATCCACCCCCCACGCACACGTCTGTGGATGGGGGCAGTACGCTGCCCTCCTTTTCTGTGCGATTCACCGCCAGCCCGACTCACTGGGCGGCCCTAAGGGAATGTCGCCAAGGGCAGTGGTGGTCAACATGGGCGACCTTTCTGGTGAGGGGAACGATGTGGAGCTCCACGATGGGGACTCAACCCCTGAGGACAAGCCGCCACTGGACCCATCCGGGAGGATGAATCGCCAATAGAGGAACCTCCTAGGTCTCCCCACACCAACCAAGGCATTAACACTGAGCCAAAAAATGGCAAGGGTAAAGAGCATGTCGGGGCTGTCAAGATTTCCGACCCATCTGCCTTGGTACAGAAGGCAGAGGAAGATCCCAAGAAGGCCACGCTACGCCAACAGCTTGCTGAGAAAAAGAGGCTGGTTGATGAGCTCTTGGTCGAACGCATTGTAGAGCGGTGACCTGGCTATGGTAACCCTAGGCCAGGACAGCAGGGGCAGGAGCACTTACCCCTTGACGAGATTCCCCCAGGAAACCATGAACATGTTGCGTTCGCCGACAAGGGAGAGGTCGGAGCCCATGGCAAGCGGGCGCGATATGTTTCTCTGAACCCTCCTGAGAGGCGTGATCACCTGGGGGACCCTGCTCGGTTTCCTCCCGCTGCCCCGAGAGTCGCTCCGCCAGCCACCCCGCAAGCTGCTGAGCTTGAATACCGAATTGAAGAGCTAGACAATGTGCTTTGAGTTAGAGATCCCCGTCAGGATAGGAATCCACGTCCGGAAGATCTAATGGAAGCACTCATCACCCTCTTAGAGGCCCTGGAAACTCGGCAGGTGGCAATCCCACCGGATGGAAAGCCATACCCAGCATGGGTGGATGATATGCTAGCCCCACCGAGATTTGGGAACCCCACTTTCACCCCATTTAATGGGACCGGAGACCCGCCACAGCACCTGGCCCACTTCAACTCGAGGTGCGGGCCTATGTTAGGGACTCCGGCACAGCAGGAGGCCGCCAAGCTCTGTTGCTTCGTTCAGACGCTAGAAGGACCATCATTTGTCTGGTACAGCCAGCTCCCTGTTAGATCTGTGGATAGTTGGGAGGACCTTCGTCGGAAATTCCTCTACGAGTTCAGTTCCTCAACTCAGAAGACGAACATCGTTGACCTCATCAGGTGCAAACAAAGGCCCGCTGTGCGAGTCACGGACTTCGTCGCCTAGTGAAAGGAGCTCACGTACTCCCTTGACATGCCACTAACTCAGGAGAAATTACTAACAGTGTCTGTAGGAAACATCAAGGCAGAGCTAGTTCCTTCTATGATCACTCAGAATTACCTCAGAGGGTTCCGGGACTTCTCAGACAAGGCTCAGCTCCTCGAAGAAGCCCTGCAACAGGCCAGTCAGGCACGCCCGCTGCCTCCTATAATCACTGCAAGGAGAGCCTCCATAGCCGAGCCCACTACGGTGGCCCAGATAGAGGCCCCCAGGCAACTAGAGTTGCTACCAGTAAGGACAGCTCAGCAACCCCATATGGATCCACCCCCTCAGACACAGCCTCAGGCCTAGCAGCGACCGCCTTAAAATCGGCCGGCGCCCCCACGTAATGCACCACCACCACCTAGGCGGCGAGATAATCAGGCTCCGCCTCCTCGGCATTCTCCTCCGGCCCCTGGTCATGGCCAGCCTCCAAGATCCCCCTTTTTATATATACGGAATCAGACTTACTCATTTGACGAGCCCAGGTTCTTGGTTATTTCCGTAGTGCCTTGGTAGAGGATAGTGCGACTGCCCGAGTGTTGGAAGCCGGAAGAGGCGCGTCTCACTGATCACCCTAACTACTTCCCTTATCAGTGGACTCTGGGGCACACCATTCAGCGATGCTATGTGTTCAAGGACTGGCTCCAAGACTAAATTGACAACAACATATTGAGGTTGCGGCCAGCCCCAGCGCAAGTGGCAAGTGTCTTCGTGAGAGCAGATGGCAGTAGTGGCAACGAGGATGAGTGGCAACAGGTTTCCGACCATGGGTCCCGGAAGTATAATGACTGGATGGCCCACAAGACGGTCGCCCGCGCCCATGGCATCATCTGTGCCCACCAAAGTCAGCTAGAGCCCTCAGAATCTGCGAGCGTCACTTCGGCATCGTCGTCCTAGCCTACCTCCTCCTAGAAGAGCAAGCGGTGGTGCAAGAAGAAAGAGCGTGCCCTGCCAATGCCATCATCATCCCGCACTCTTGGCGATTTTATGCCCCCTGAAATAGGGATCCCTCTGAGACTCTTTCCAGTAGTGGATGAATCCTCAAGTGAAAGCTCGAGGTACAATTCGGTTAATACAGTAGAGTTGGTAAATCCATTTTTGACTCCCGACAATGAGGAACACTGGGTGGACCTTCCCAATGTCCCAAGCCGTCGCCAATGTCGACGGAGCTGTGGCTACGTGAATCGCCAGGGAACTACAGTTGTCACCTATATCCAGGCCGTGGACGCCACTGAAACCAGGCAGCAGGCCCGATATAGAGCTTAGCACATGCGGCCCCTTCATCCGGGGTCGACAGGTTCGCCTTTACCACCGTTTGTGTTTCTAGATCAGGCGGAACCACCACGGTCGTGCCTTGACCAGCTCTGCCCTGCCACAGGCCGACCGCAGCCTTCCGGCCCTAATACGGGACCACAGCCTTCCGACTGTAACCCGGCAGCCACTTCCCAGGCTTTGAATAGTGAACAGTGAGATGTGCCTAGTACCAGTCAGTCACCGGTCCCGCCGGCAGGACCCTTCATGGCTCCAATCGCAGAGCGGCCTCTTGTAAGCAAAATCTCACATTTGGCTCGAAAGTACAATGTTTTGAAGCACCTGGTCGGCATTCCGGCAATGCTTTATATCCTTGAGGCTCTCCGCGTGTCATCTGAAATGCGTGAGCCGCTTGCCGAGGCTCTAAGGAGCCCTCTCCAGTTTGAGACAGAGGTAGCGGCTACAAAAGCCTTCCACACTGAGATGATTGAGAACGTCGAATGTCAGGCGGTTATCTCATTCTCCGGTGAAGATGAAGACCCTCCCATATGGGGGCATATTCTCCCATTGTACATCACCATCCAGTTCAATGGTGTGGAAGTCCGGCACTGTCTTGTTGACACGGGTTTAGGGATTAACCCAATCCCAACTCGGACACTACGGAAACTAGGCCTATCTGAGGATGATTTAACTCCCTCTGACCTCAGGATCCAGTGGTATGACAGGACCGAGCAAACTCCACTCGGGAAGATTCTTCTGAAGATTCAGTTCGGCGGCCTAATTGCCCACACAGAATTCATGGTTGTCTCTCAGGACACCGCCTACAACACGTTGATGGGAAGGCTATGGCTCCACCTTCACGCAGCGGTCCCCTCATCATATCATCAGTGCATCAAGTACTCCCTTAAGGGTTGAGTGGGTGTGCTCCAAGGAGATGCATCTCATTTTGCCTCTTGTGAAGCCCGTTATCTGGACGTTGACTATTACAAGAGCAAGGAAAAGAGGATCTTGGTAGGTGAGGTTGATCCTGCCACTATTAGGAGTGATCCCTAGGCAGGTTTGGATGACGCATATTTCTTCCCAATCCATCGGTTGGAGGCCACAACCCCTGACATGGGGCAATGCTTTGTTGTTTCAGGTACCATAGGAAGGCATATTTCCGGGTCCAAGTGACGGCGGGAGATCAACGCGTACTCCTACACCAACCAGGATTAGGTGATCCATGAGCCTTATACCCCTGTATGATATCGAGACGTTAGGCTCATGGCAACGGCAGTACATCATATGCGTCTGTTTCACCAGGCCGGAATCGACCGGCGCATGCCGACGCGCCACTACTGCTTTGATGTCATAAAGCATGGCCCCTTGGGTCGAAGGCCAGATGGGATTGGATCAACCGCCTTTGTCTCCATGGTCTCCGTAGTGCATGAGTCTCCTGATGTGACGACCTCTGCCGCCCAAGACGGCACCAGCTTTCCATCAGGTTCTGGCAGCCCCACAACAGCTCCCGTCATGGATGATCCCTCCACAAGTGGATAGGATGACATGGAAGATGCTCCCCCTACCTTTGAGGAGGGTGTCTCCACCACGGTCGACGAGTTAGTGCAGGTGAACCTCAGTAGCGAGGCAGACCCAAGACCCACATTAGTAAGCGCCACTATGCCTCCCGAGGAACGACAACAGTATGTAGACTTTCTCCGACAGCACCTTGATGTGTTCTCTTGGAGTTATGATGAGATGCCAGGACTAGATCCCCAGGTAGCTGTTCACCGCCTTGGCCTTCCAGCAAATCACCGTGGGTTCAAACAGCCTCCCAGAAAGATGCACCCCTCTCACGGTGCCATGGTTTAGGGTGAAGTTGATAATCTCATCAAATCCAACTTCATCAATGAAGCTCAGTACCCCTGGTGGCTAGCCAACATTGTGCCAGGCAGGAAGAATAACGAATAGATCAGGGTCTGTATCGACTTCCGCGATCTCAATCGCCACTGTCCAAAGGATGATTTTCCCCTTCCAGTGACAGAGTTGTTGATCAATGCCACGACTGGGTTCTAAGCCCTCTCTTTCATTGATGGGTACTCTGGGTACAACCAGATCCGGATGGCCCCCAAAGATGAAGAGTTCATTGCCTTCAGGGCCCCCCAAGGTACTTTCTGCTACCAGGTTATGCCCTTCGGCCAGAAAAATGCATCCGCCACCTATCAACGGGCCATGCACTGCATATTCAAGCTGATTCTCGGGACGCTAGTGTAATGCTACGTGGATGACCTAGTGGTTAAATCTCGCCAGCTCCATGACCATCTCAAAGAACTTGAGAAAGTGTTCGGATTCCTCTGTTCTCGTCACTTGAAGATGAACCTATTAAAGTGTTCCTTCGGGGTCACCTCCGGAAAGTTTCTGGGCTTCGTTGTTAGATACCGAGGCATCGAGATCGACCCAGATAAGATCAAGGCCATCATCCAGATGCCTCCCCCGAGTAATATTCGGGAGCTTTGAGGTCTCCAAGGACACTTAGCCTATATACTCCGAATCATTGTGAATATGGACGGAAAGTGTAAGCCCTTTTTCAGCTCATGAAGAAAGGCGCCGCCTATGAATGAGACGAAGAGTGTCATATCGCTTTTTAGGAAATCAAGCAGTATCTGCTCCAACCTCCGGTCTTGATTACACCTGTTCTTGGAAAGCCGCTGATCCGTTACGTGACCGCACTGGAGATATCCCTCAGCGCACTTCTCGCCCAGAAGAACAACAAGGGAACATAGAACTACCTTTACTACCTCATCCTCATGCTCCTCGATATGGAAATTAGATATTCTCCCATCGAGAAGAGCTGCCTAGCACTCGTATTTTCCATGCAGAAATTGTGGCACTACTTGCAAAACCACAAGGTACACCTGGTCTCTCGGGTAGACCCGTTGAAATACATCCTGAATCGACCTATGTTGACCGGCCGATTGGCACGCTGGGCAGTGATCCTCCAGCAGTTCGACATTAGGTTTGTACCTCAGAAGGTCGTCAAAGGACAGGCATTGGTAGACTTATTAGCTGCTAATCCAACCTCTGTGGACCAGCCACTAGATCTAGGCTTTCCTGATGAGGCAATCCTCTCAGTCGATCACGCCATCCCATGCTGGAAGATGCACTTTGAAGGTGCCTAATGGAGCCCCACCGGTAGAAGACTCAATGATCCTAGGCTCAACAGAGTGGGCATGGGTGTCGTCTTCATCACCCAGGAGCAAGCCATTATTCCGTATTCATTCCTGTTGTCAGAAGGCTTCACCAACAATGAGGCATAGTATCATTCCCTCATCACTGGCCTCGAGTTGGCTCTCGAGATTGATGTACCCCATCTGTATGTGAAAGGGGATTCCGAGCTAGTCATCAAGAAGGTCAATGGTGACTATGCTGTCAAAAAGACAGAACTCATGCCATTGCTGGAATTCACCCTCCGTCTAATGGCTATGTTCCCCTCCCGACCATAGGTCGTTCACATTCCCTGGTCACAGAATAGTCGAGCAGATGGTTTGGCCAGCCTGGCCGCATCACTCGCGGAGCCCGAACAGGATGACCTAATTATCCACATGGCACACCGGAGAGTCACTTCTCCTGTTATTCTGTAGGATGATAGTGGCCCGCAGGTGAACCATCTCACTGCTGGTGCCCCTACGCCAGGATCCCCGGGGGCTTCAGGTGCGGTAATTGAGACAGTTCCTGACTGGAGGACGCCCTTGGTTGAATATCTCCAGCACGGCAATCTTCCATCAGACTAAGCCGAGCGTGAGCAAATCTGACTCCGTGTGCCGTAGTTTACCCTTCAGAGTGGTCACATCCTTGAGCAGCTACTTTACAGGCACAGATTTGATGGTTTTCTCCTCTTTTTCCTTCAATGAGTCAAGATCCCACAGGTCATGCAAGAAGTTCATGCTGGTTCCTGTGGCTCCCACCAGGCCGGGTCAAAGTTGTCCCACCAGATTCAGAGGCTGGGATACTTCTGGCCCTCCATGATCTATGACCGCATCGAGTATGCCAAGAGGTGTAATGCTTTCCAAGTTCATGCTAACTTTGTGCATCATCCACCAGAGCCTCTCCATACTACCAAGTATTCTTGGCTCTTTGCAGTCTAGGGGTTGGATGTCTTAGGACCTTACCTGTCGGCGATAGCCCGCCAGTGCCGGTTCATCCTGACTGCTACGGATTTATTTTCCAAATGGGCAGACGGAATATTTCTCAAGGAAGTCAAAGCCTGTTCTATTGCTGACTTCGTGAGCTCAAATATCATCTATTGATTTGGAGTACCTCACGCTATCCTCACAGATAACAGAACCAACTTCCGAGTAGCTGAGCTGAAGAAATTGTACGCTAAGTACAACATTCGCTTTAACCACACATCCCTCTATCATGCGCAGGAGAATGGACAAATAGAGGCGTTTAACAAAACCCTCTCTAACATTATGCAAAAAATGGTTGGTCAGAATAAGAAAAGTTGGCCAAAAAAGCTCTCCAATGCCCTCTGGGCTTATAGGACGATGACTCGTAACTCCACCCAGGTGACTCCGTATTCCCTGGTGTACGGAGCTGAGGTCGTCCTTCCCATTGAGATCCAGTATCCCTCATTGCGCACGGCGGTCTACGACCAGTAAGCGCCAGATAGGGTTGCCGAAATCCGCCTAGATGAATTGGAAGCGCTGGACGAAAATAGGCTTCGCGCTCTACATAACATGGAAAGGCATCAGAGCAGGATGGCTCAAGCGTTCAACAAGAAGGTTCGCCTCCGCTCCTTCCTGCAAGGTGACCTGGTGCTGGCCTCAGAGCGCCAATGATCCCCGGCAGGAAACCACCCAAGTTGGAGCCCAAATGGGAGGGGTCTTTCATGGTCCATAAGGTCAATCCCAATGGCGCGTATTCCCTGGTGACTATGAATGGTCAACGTGTCACTTCTACCACCAACGTCAGGTTCATCAAATGGTATTTTACCTGAGCCCAAGTGTCCGAGTTCTAAGACCTAAAACTAAGATCCTCCTGCGGTCCCACAAGACCATAAACTGCAACCGTTCCAGCACAACCCTAAACTACATTTCTCCCTACATCTGGGCCCCAATGGTCCGAGTTCTAAGACCTAAAACTAAGTCCCTTATGGTCTAGCATGACTTTAAATTGCATGCTCGTCCTCACTGCAAGATGCTAAACTGCAAGCTGGTTAGGTCTCCCTGCCCACGGCCCAGCCTTAGGCCCCTTGGCCTTCCACGACTCGGTCTCTCTTGGGGGGTTGTACAGTGTGGTGTGGGATTATGTCCTCATTCACGTTAGGTTACTCGCCGTACCGTGCCTATCCCCAGTTGAGATGCGTTCCTCGTCCCACACGATGTTAAACTATATTTCGTCCTACCTGACCTTAAACTGCATCTCAAGAACTACCTGTGGCTTGATTCCCATCCTTATGGGATACGTAGAACCGCATAAACGCCTAGATTTCAGGTTCAGCCCATCTCTTAGGAGATCCCATGATCTCCCGGTTTCCTCGGTCTTTTGGCCTGTCCCTTTCCATGGGGGGACATATAGGTGTGGTACAGGGTCATTGGCACTACACCCCCTTCCCCGGGAGTCCTCCATCTTTTGGATGCTCTTAGACTGATCCCTTCGACCCTTTCCAGTGGTTTGCAAATGTGTTTAGAGTACTCTGGTCTAGGACCTGGATTGTCAGATTCGACTTAGGCAAGTTTTTATCCACTTGTCAAGCTTTGTGTTACCCTTCATTCGGGCCCCAACTTCTTTCACACCCAGAGGGACCCCCAAGAACAACCTGGATACAATGCCTAAGGGATCTCCTACCATCACAGGCCAACGCCCCGATGGTTTCTGGGAAACAAATTGATACAAATCCAGTGTTGCAAATGTGGTCAGCGGTTGATGCTCATTTGTTTGCCCCTATCTCTAGGCTAACGCGACATGATACTGTGTTGCGAACATGGTCAGTAATAATCCTCAGTCATCACGCTGACTTCTTCAGGCCCTGAATGTTGGTTTCATGATTCACATTATGCTCCACCCCACCGTGTCAAGGTGGAATCTCGACACTCCTTGTACTGACCCTCAGTGCACCCCCACACATGAGGTGGAGCAATCTGCATAACAGTGTCTCTCAGGGCTCCCGCGATCTGAGCACTGGAGTATGTGCTTGGGTTTCTCCTTTACAGGTTGTGTGCATCTTTACCCTCATCCCCATGGGGAATGAGGAGTTGCCCATACATTTAGTTTTGGGCCCAGCGTAGCTGGGAGCTAGCATCTCCTGCCCCCTGATGGTTGGACCCTCGTAGGCCCCTTTGGCCCGAGGCTCATCTCTCAGAATCGCGCGTGGGGATGGTATGTGATTACGCCCTCACCCGCATCAGGTATGCATTATCGCATCATGCGTATTCCCACAGGTCCTAGCCATATGACCTTAAACTCTACTGCCAGGTCCAAGCCATATAACCTTAAACTGTGCTGCCAGGTCCAAGCCATATGACCTTAAACTGTGCTGTCATGTCCAAGCCATATGACCTTAAACTGTACTACCAGGTCCAAGCCATATGACCTTAAACTGTGATGTCAGGTCCAAGCCATAGGACCTTAAACTGTGCTGCCCGGTCCAAGCTATACGACCTTAAACTATGCTGCCAGGTCCAAGACATACGACCTTAAACTGTGATGATATCGATCTGCCGCACGATGAAAAATGGTACTACATTGTGGTGACCTCCCCATAGGGGACGTCACGTTGGGTATTGGTCAATTGCTATACCATTTGTCAATGCATGTTATGGATTGATTATTTTGTCAATTCCAGGAGTTCCTGCCCTAGGCCGGTCGCTCCAAAAAAGAAAAACCACTCAACTTCAAAGAAAAACAAGATATATCAAATGTCGTTTCTTTTGGTGCGAGGGCTAGACCCGCACGTCTCCCTCATCCTTTGCGCATGCACCATGTCGTTCCACACCACCTCTCTCTAGAAATATGTGTGGATTGATTCTCATCCTTATGAGATACATAGGAACGCCTGGACATTTCGTCGTGGGTCCAGCCCCAGTGATTACCAAATTCCATCCCTCCCTACTGTCGGCCCTTCGGCCTAACTTCTTGGAGAGTGGTGTAGTTGCGACCTCTACCCCGAATATGTTTGGGATTCCCCATAGTAATAATGGTAAGTGGCAGTTCTCTTGCCAGAGAGGTCCTGTCTGAAAATTGGGACGATCTGTGATCAGGTTGGTACATCCGCCTAATGCGCCTCCGCCATGGTGGCGCAATTTCGGGAGTGTTGGACTCTGTTTGAACAAACCACCACTCCACATTCCACGCTTTTCATGCCCCTTTATTCGGATCTTCATCCTCTTTCATGTTCTATGGGACCCCTAACATTATGGATGATAGACCTATGGTCCGCCTACTGTCTTGGGCCAACGTTCTGGAGGACTGTTCATGTTTGATGGGACCCCCTAACAGTATGGATGATAGACTGTGGTCTACCTATTGTAGCAATATGAATGATAGATCGTTGGTACGCCTATTGTAGAAATATGGATGATAGACCTGTAGTTCACCTGTTGTCCTGGGCCAACGTTCTGGAAAACTGACCGACGATATTTGAGTTAGGCCCCATGTTGCGAACATGGTCAGCAGTCATCCCTAACTTATTTTCCCCATTTCGGGCCAACACAATATGGATGCTGCATTTCCATCATGGTTAATAGTTATACTCCATCATCGCGCCCCATAGTATTCCGAATTCAGGTAACCTGATTAACCCTTTCCATCTACCTATGTTTGGATGGATTTCAATGCCCCTAGCATTGCCCCGCTCATGTGTCAGAGCACATTGAGAAGGTGATATATCAATCGGTCTGAGGTCTTCTCCTCAGAAATCCAGGCCCAATTTCGGATGCCTGAAGCTTGGTTAGTGCCCCACAGTTGGACGAAATGATAACACGAGTATCCTTTGCTTCTCGCGTTGGGTGTGACCCACAAGATCTCAGGGGTGATCTTTTATTCATTTCAGAATTATGGTTGAGCATATTAAACCAAAGGTACAAATAAATGGATTTTTCCATGTATTGGATTGAGATGATGAGCAGTACAACCAAGAAGTTCATGAGATGGCGAAAACAAATCCCTTCAGGATCACCGTGCTGAATCGATCTTTCCAGCGCTGCCACCCTTTGGTTGGTAGCCTCCAGGACCGCTTCTCGCTCCTTGAAGACTCTCTCCTCATCAGCCGTCGTAGAGCGTAGCTCGCCAACCCTATCTTGTGCTTGCACCAGCTCGGTTCAAAGTGAGGACATATGGTGACTCGCCTCCATCAGTTGTTCCTGTGCATCAGCCAGCTGGGCCGTCAGTTTCTCCACAAGCTCTGAGCATGTTGCAATGAAGGCCTCCTTATCTGCTGCCTGCCCTTTGAGGTGCTAGACTTCCTGCTCCGCCCACAACAACGCTCGGGTGCTCGCCGATCTTTCCCGACACTGGGCAACTTCGGTGCATCGGCTGATCTCGCGTATCTTCTCAGCCATGTAATCACGGACCGTCAGATGAAGGTGCTGAGCATCAGCCCCTCCGGTGCACAAGAAAAGCAGCCAGGTCTGGAGTGATCCCATCCGGCTCAGCCAATCTGACTGGGGCTATCTGAGAAAGCGCTGGATACACTTACACCCTTTCCACCGTGTCATCCGGCTCTCCTTGGCTACCTCGGAGTATGAGTCATCTACCTACTTAGGGTCAGCGGGTCGGTACGTAGGGAAGGCAGCCAGCAGACCGGCAGCAGGATCTGCCTCAGGGATGTCTTCGTGAGTAATAGGATCATCGACGTCTGAGAGACATTCCTCTCTCGCCCCAAACGCGA
This sequence comes from Viscum album, assembly GCA_963277665.1. NCBI lineage: Eukaryota > Viridiplantae > Streptophyta > Magnoliopsida > Santalales > Viscaceae > Viscum > Viscum album. The sequence goes on from OY728125.1 coordinate 2,531,228, forward strand.
TGGTGCCTCCGTCAGATTCCGTCCATGACTCAATAATAGCGCCTCTGATGTCCGCTGCCCCCTGCTCACCAATTACTGGGGCCGACTCAATGTAGGGAGCATGTTCTGAACGAGGTGGTATGTCCACCACTGGTCCGCTCACGGACGGCCCGGGCTCCGCAGCCTGACGAGCCTCCAATGTTGAGATCACTGCGCAATTCTTACACTGATTAGTTGGGACCTTTTGATAACTGGCGCCAGTGGTGAAGCGTGGGACTTACAGGAACCCAGAGCGCCGGCCTGCAGTGTTCCGACTGCTACAGGAGCTGCCATGACAGGAGACCCCTTTGCGCTTGTCAATTCAATGATGGGCATCATATCCCCATCATATCCCACCGGTTCCTCTCCTCCCTCCTCTAGTGGGGACGGATGACCAACACTTAGGCGCTCCTGAGTGAGGAAGAGAGATGGGTGGAAATTGTAAAGGAGAATGGATGAAGAAGGTAAATGAATGAAGATAGAGACAGACCTCGAGTATCTCGGTTATGTCGAGATCAGAGCCTTCAATCTTGTCTCTCTCCCAGAGACTCCCTTGGTAGGTTGCCCCATTCGACCCTTCACCTTCGATTTCTACTTCTCCTTCATCTTCTCCTTCGCCTTCGTCTTCTCCGGTTTCCTCCTCCCCCTCCGACTCCTTGTCACTATCGCCTTCTCCCAGCGGAATCACTTCCAGATCATGCTCTTGGCCGAGTATCACATTCACTAGGAAATGTGGCTCGATATGCCACCCCCTTTAGCGTGTTTATGTGTCCATGGACATCATATAAGCATTCCGTCGATGGAAGTTCACTCGGTCGGTAGCTCAAATGAGCCCGACCTCTGGCAGCGGGATCTCGTCCTGCATTATCTTCTGCCAGATGGCTTCAACGCTCAGCGATTGCTGCAGGGTCATCCAAGACGACCACAGTTACATGAGAATTGAATCTTGGGAATGTTTGAGCAGGTATCTTATCTGCTTCCCGAGAAGCTCCCTGGCCGCCTCATGTGACCCCCCTACGGGCAACGAGGTCGCGGCGTCACTGTGTAATTATCCCGCTGCTGAAGTCCTGGCCTGCGCAGGCCTCGCTACCTGACGCGCCCCTTGTTCCCCCCTTCTAGCAACACGTTTCCTTCTCCCCCGTCGCCCGATTTCCATGCGAGTATCCTCAAGTTGCCGGAATCGCTTGCGTAAAATCCCATAGGGTACGCAATGGTCCAGTGCTCGGCATACTTAGTTGCTAGGCCAGCGTCGACCACGGTGGGAGGAAGGTTAATGACGTCGCCGGAGCCGAATGTGGTAAACATCAGCCACATCTGGTGCAGAACTCAAGGATTATTCTCCTACAAGATAGCCGTGAATACCTTCTTTGGCATTCATTGGAGGCACCCGATTTTCCTAGCGAATCGGGATGGCACGTAAGGCTTGCAGATCACCTTCCCGTCGATCTGAGCCACGAGCACCCCGCCCCGGATGCTCTTAAAATACTCCTGCTGTTCCAGAGAGCCTCAACCATTGTCCACCATCTGGCCGATTGGGGTGGGGAACGAGATGAAGTTGAATTTGGTGTGGTTACCGATGCGGATCCTCACGCCTTCCTTATTGTGCATCATCGGCACCACCCCAGCGATGTTCAGCAGGGATGGTCGCAGGCCGTTTCCTGGAGGACGGATAGCGTTTGGGAAAGTGTACCCGCCAAGATGGGCCACCACCCAGCCGTGGAAGATCTGGAAGGGGCCACATACCCTCCGAGGCGACCCCCCTCGTGAGATACGTCCAAGGATGGCATACAGCTCGGCCAGAACGTGGACCCCCCAAGTTGAACCATTTGTTGGTGGCCATGGTACCCGCCATCACTAGTGTTGCTGGATGGACGCCCATCCTCACATCCCACACCAGCAGGAGCCATCCGCTTAGGAAGGCGGTAAGGAACCCGGCGTAGAATACGTTTGGGTCCCAGGCCTCAATGATGCAGTAGCCCCATGATTGGTATTTCCCCACCTCCAGGGTCCTCAAATATTACCCATCCCTGCTCCTTTGTGCCGCGGTTGGGCACCGTTTACCCCATCCCGACATGTTGATCGCTAGATCCTTCTCAAGGAATTGGTTGAACCAACCCTTGTAGGCAATGTCCTTCAGGAAGTCCTTGACCCCCAGTCTCTCTTTGGCCAGCTCCAACAGGTGCCACGTCAGCATGGGGGTCCGTGACCTGTCTTCCTAGGTGTTCTTTGGAGGAACGAACTCATCATATTGGTAGCCCTCCAGTGGGATACCTCCGATGCAGTGAACGTCCCAAAGGCTGATGACAACATCCACATGGTGAATTTGGAATGTGTTGGTATCATGAGACCACCAGGTGAATAACTCTGGCCCGAGCTCAGGTTGACGGTGGAAGTGGAACTGCGACGTCCATACTGCCTCGAACATGCCAATATTCCGCAGTTCGGCCCCAAACTGGTCGCAAGTATGGCGAACCCAGAACACCCAGGCCCACTCACTTGTGAAGTTACCCCTGGATCGTAGGTCCCAATCTTTCAACCAACCCTTCGTGTCATCCGTGACGCTCTGACAGAACGTGCTCGCGTAGTGGTCCGGAGAATTCTCTACAACAGGCTCATCCCCGGTAATGGTCCTGGTCCTCGGGTTCAGGATATACGTCCATATGTCTGGTTTCCCTAGTAGGATGGCTGTGTTTGGTGATGTTGTAGTGAGGAAGCTCATCCTCCCGGGTCACCCATGACTGCGGTGTGTCCACTTCGGAGCCCGGTAGGGGATCCTCCTCCAGGATGCCAATGTTCCAGAGAGGGAGGTTGTCAGATAGAGGATACTCCTTCTGGGATGGAGTCAGCAGATTGAACAAGGTTAGGTTGTTGGAAACGATCACCTTGGCGCCATAAACCTCCTCGTTTGCCGCCATTTCGGTTCTACGAGCGGTGGCTTCCCCCTCATCGACTTGGTTTGCAGTCGTCTCAAATATTTCGGGAGTTGCGCAAAATCAGGATGTAGTGCGCAGAATCAGAGAGTGTTGCGTGAAATCTGAAGCGGTGGTAGGAAATCCAGGAGTTGGGCGTGCAATTGGCACGCTAGGCATGGAATATCCCAAGTAGGCGCGCAAGTGAGAGAAAAATTCAGAAGGAAATATGTGCTACCAGAGCGTTTTTACGCACAGCCGCAGGAGAAATTTCGCGCACTAGAGCGGTATACCTATCTCGCGGAAAAGCATGAGTACGAAATTTGGGACAAATGGCCCCTTTTTATAGGCAAGGCCAGGGTTCCGCACCGCGTGGAAAGTGACTTTTGCCCCAATCCAGAGTTTTTCATGCCCCGCCAGATTTTTGCTTGCAAAGCGCCCAGGAGATGCCCCGCTTTGGCGTTTCGGTGTTTCCCTCAGAATCTGACCGTTTCAACCTCTCGCCGATCCAATTTTGAGGGGGGGGGGGCATTTATAGACGCCGAAAAAAGGTTCGTAACTCCTAGAGTAAGTTTTTAATTGACGAAGTGAAGTCATATTCGGACTCAGAGGTCGGGTCCGGAGGCTCTGGAAGTGATGCGCGAAATTAAGGAGGACTTGCGCGAAATAATGTTGTGCGCGCGAAGCATCCCCGGGATTCGCGTAATCGAGACAGTGTTGCGCGCAATTTTTCTTGTCCAGTTCCGCGCGGTGAGGCTTGGCGCGCCGATTGTTCCTGGCGGGGAAGATTTTGCGCGCCGCCCGGATTCCGCGCCGGTGGGTGCCTATAAGTAGAAGGCGACCCCTACTGTTTCGGGGTTGTGGAATTCAGAATGGATCTCGTGCGTGAAATTCGTACTCCCGCGCACGCAAGATGGTTTCCAGGTAATTCCCTATTTCTAGCATCCTTGCCCCGGGGTTCGCCTTTGCGCGTAACTCCACTGACTTAAGTGAATTTTCCAACTCCTTCAGGTTCCTCCTTTTCTCGCAATCCTTTCCCCTTGCGCGCAATTCCTTACAATAGCGTGCAATCCCTTCCAATTGTGTGAAATCCCTCTGTTAGGTTTTTCCATTCCTTTGGGATTGGCCTGTGCGTTCGCACGCAATCTAGGACATTTGCGCGTGATCCCATATCTGCGCGCAATTCCTTCCAATTGCGCGCCATGCCGGTGTTTTTCGCGCAACCCTTATCTTTGCATGCAAAACCTAGGACCCCTCATGTTGACCGGTGCCGGATGTTTTCTATGCCGGGCATGCATGTCATGCGTTGTTTTCCCATACGGCCTTCCAGGATCGTACGAAGTAATCTCAAGGTCCCTTGGGTGGTTTTTCTCGTTGTGTTGCTTTGCCTTATGCTTCTCCGCATAGGCACACTAATGGCTATTGATTATTCACATAGCCACGCTAACGTGGACCCCTTGATGGTTCTCCCTACAACCCCCCTTCACTACAACATTGCTGATGCCTTCCCTCCCACAGGGGGTAGATGTTGTTGGGCATGTAAGCCCTAGGGGTGTGGAGCGACCCACCTCGTCCAAGCTGCAGGACGTTAAACTAATAAGCACCTCGTCCTTAACACATGACGTTAAACTATGGTCCGACCCCATGCTTCTCACACAGGGTCACCCCCAGCTCGGACATTCTTTACGCCCACTCATCTCCATAGGGATGGATTCTTACTCACATGGAATGAGATCCTCCTTGTTGGAGTGGCGTTTGTCCATGGGGGAAGGCTGCCTTAGAGCGTAATCCCCTAGCCTCTCTTGTGGAAGGTTGCACCCATGCACCTCCGTACTTCCCCACTACCATGGCCAGTGGAGTCCTTCTCCCACTGTCCCTTGTCGCACCACGGGCCTCCATCCTAGAGTAAGCCTCGGAACCAAGGGCAGCTAACCACGCGTAAGTCCCTGTTTCCTCTTTGGGCCGCTCAATGCGTAAACCCCTTTCCGCTTCTCACAGATGCACCCTTTTTGATGTGATCGTCTAGTCCCTGCTACCTCTTGTTTCTCACACCGAGCATGACTCACGTGGGCTTAGAGTATGCATCGACCATGACCTCCTCCCAAGGGCCACCTCAGAGCATAAGACCCATCCCAGCGTACTACATGGACTTTGATCCGTGATAATGCATGGTACGTAGGAAGCCCCCACGAGGTTCAAGCCCACCACCCGGTTGTTCTAAATTCTTCACGTCGGTTCGCCAACACTTTGGGCTGCCTCAGAGTGTAATCCCCTAATGCCCTCATCCAGCATGACGTTAAACTGTATACCCTCGTCCCACATGACGTTAAACTGTATTCCCTCGTCCCTCATGACGTTAAAATGTATGCCCTTGTCCCGCATGATGTTAAAATGTATGCCCCAAACTACGTGGTCTTTGATCCATGATAACGCATGGTACGTAGGAAGCCTCCACGAGGTTCAAGCCCATCACTCAGTTATTCCGACCCCTATGTGTCGGTTCACAACCACCGTTATGGGCCGCCTCAGAGCGTAAGCCCCATACCCACCGTTATGGGCCGCCTCAGAGCGTAATCCCCCATACCTGACACCCACGTCTCATCCTGACCTCCCCCTCGAGGCCACGTTCCTTGGGGAGCTCATGCCCTATTCCTGAGATCTTACTTCCTCCAGGCTCCAATCCATGCATTCACTCTCACGGGTCGCCTCTTCAGGTGTCCCACCGTATCACCAAACTACGCAGACTTTGATTCCCTGCCATGGGGATATGTAGGAAGCCTCCACGAGGTTCAAGACCGTCACTCCATCACCCATCCTGATCCTTACCCGGCCCGCCACATCCCGGTGATATCATGACACCTCATCCCACTCCACAGTATCCAGGAATCCGCCCACGTTCTGGCCCCATCATTAGCATTCCCCTTAGGGGGTCCTTCAATCTGATCATCTCTCAATGTTCCGATCAGTCCGATCCATCTCTACAAGACGTTAAACTCACGGCATACCCCGTGTCAAACATGGGAAGCTGAGTAAAACTTCAGATGGTATACAATTCCCCGTGTTCGATGTGGGATGCCTCGGGCTTCCGTGCCCTCAAAAAGCCCTATAGCAAGGGACAGATGACAGACATGCCAGTCCCCAGCGTCAAGGCACACCGACGACACCCCAGCATGACCATTCTCCTCACCGAAGGTTGCTACCCCGACCAGACCCCTTAGAGCGTCTTGACAGAAGAAGCGTAATTTACTGGCATCCATGCAGATATGGCACCAGGAACAAGCTTCACAAACCCGTCAGAAATCTATGAGGGAGACCCAGACTAGGTGACGAGCTCCGAGGAGGAATCCACGGAAGGACTATCCGACATCCCATCATCCTGGTTTTGATCAAGGAGTAGACATCCCTGAATAAGGAATGGATGCATCCCACCTTTGGAAAGTGGGAATGCGGGGCAACAAGCTATGCGTCCCCCCCCCCCGCGTGATGGACACACGCATGCACCCCAGCGTAAAAGCGTCAGAAACAATAGCTCAGTAGGTATGATATAAAAAAATCAAGACATTCCATTTCCTTGTGTAGTCTATAATATCTTGTTTGAATATATTTATTGAAAAGAGTTTGTTACCACTTTTAATAAATTATTTAAAAATTGTTTTCCAAATCATTTTCAAAACAATTATCAACATACTGTAAAACTCATTCCATTTCAATAACATTTTTTGAAACAAACAACATGAAAATAATGAAAACCTAGGTAAATACATATTATGTGGGGCTCTAATCAAAGAAAATAAATTTGGGTATATTACACAAAAAAATCAATGGAAGGGAAAAAAAGTATAAGCATGATAATGTTAAGAGAATAGGAATCCAAAGTAACAAAAAACATAAAGGGATAATAAAAGATACATAATCATTGGAATATAAAACAAAACTATGGATGCAACCCTATATGTACTCTTTTGGGAACAAATCATTGGTATATTTATGTGTTCCACAGTCTATCACCAACTAATTAAACTATAATGGCCTGACTGGGGACATATCATGATAGGGTAGTATGTTTACCATGGGTGATCTATTACATATAATAGAAACTAAATATTAAATATTTATCGACACTATATATTAAATCTAGGATCATATGAAAATGTAAAAATGTATGTGTGAGATGGTAATTACACACATAAATTCTAAACCATGGAAAAACATATTCTACGTGCATTTGGTTGCCACAACCCAAAATAGAAACCATCCATGTGAAGATCCTCTCTAACTGATGAACTTAGGTGGAGGTGTACATCTTTCAAAAAATATTTTAAGGATTACAAATGGGAATAACTATCTGAAAAATTTTCAATCACTTTTCAGTGAAACATCTAAAATAACCAAAAGGAAATTAGCATCTTAAATCCCAAAATCATTATGATGGAAAACACATTTCTTACAAAAAATTCAAAATCCATTGCAATCATCCAATCATAATACCAAGGTACCAAAAATCCACATAAAAAAACTATTGGAGAATTATTTTTAATAAAAGGATGGGAAAAAATTTATAAATAATAATAATACAATTTATAAAAATAAGGGAGTAGGGAAAATGAGAGTGATTTAGAAAGAAGAGGTTGTTAAGAAGGAAATTCTGATGGATTTCCATTTATAGGTATGCACACACCTATATGTTCACCACATTTACCTAGGAATATGTATATATAACAAAAATATATATATTAATACATAATGGAATAGCTATTCTATTAAAATGACCAAAAAAATCATCACAATAGAATAAAGTAGTTCCAATGTAACTAAAAATCCATGAAGATGCCACAAACCAATTCAAAGAAGGACTCCACTTTCCAACTAGTTTTACAAAAGCATAAAAAACCCAAACAAAATATTTAATCCAACCCAAATCCATTTTAAATTCCATTGTAATTTTAACCAACACCTACCATTCAAATACTTTAAACACTTATAGTAATTACTATATAAATCCTTTGAAAACTGCTTTTCAAACCAAACCACAATCATAAAGCTTTGATAATCCCATTCATAAATCATGGAAAATGTGACGCATAATAAAAAAATACTTATAAAAACACAATAACTATATAGAATGATTTTTAATGTATGTTGGTGAGTACACCTACCTCATCGATGTAGGAAGGAAGAGAAAAATCATGCATGGGAAAAGGATAACCTAAGACCCAAATGATAGACCCAAAATCAAAATAAAATAGAAGACACCATCAACCCCTATTATATAGGGTTAATATAAGTGGGAACCAATCGAATAATTAAAGTAAAATAAAAGGGGAGGAGTTTAATTATGGATACCCATTCCTTTCACACATATTATTACATGATTTTTAAGCATTAAAATCCATTAATATAATATAAGAATAATAATTCCATAGTGTATTTCGAAGACTATGTTAATAATACATCATTGGAAGATAAAACATTAAATCCTCATTTTATTCTCTATAGTGAGCTCCTAAAATCAATTAGATCTCACGAATCTATATTAGACACCCTAGGGAATACATGAATGAAATGGGTGATCTAAAAAGGCTAGTAAGGGAAAACAAGATAAGTAATCCTAAAACATGAGTAAAATGTATAGAATGTTATTACAAAGAGAAGGTAAATGAGTAATCATATGGGAGAATATAATAAAGATAATAGTATCATGAAAATAGGGGAAAGGGTAATAGAAATAATAAAATACATAAAAATAAGCCCATGTTAACTACAAATACAACATAACATTGTACAAATAGTTCCATTATATATTAGGTTCACTTATAAATCCCATACAAAATGACTCATAAGACTAAATGATCACCCAATTAATTAGAGGGATTAATAATTATGATATCACCCATAAAATTCACTTAATGAACATTCATATGAGTTGTATTGACCCTATGTTTTATCAATGGAAATTACTTTCTTATAATTATATCATATAATCCATGAAATTACAACATAATGAATTAATAAGTTCTATGTGGCCTTTAATCATAATGTTGTCAGTTTTGTGTTTAGAATTTCGAAAATCTAACATACAAAGTTGCATTCTGGGTGTTTTTTGGGGTCTGATGGAACAATCATAATTTATGGTGAATAGTAACCTGACATTATGAATTTTAATCTACCTTTATGAATAGTAATATGACACTTATGAATATTAAATCATCCAAAGGAATAGTAACATCACCCATGAATGTATAAATAACATTTAGGCATCTTATAAGTGATTATTTGACCGCAATAAAAGTATCGATATTTTTGTAAGTCATAAATAGTAAATAAAAAATATATATTTTATTTCAAATATAATTTATTTTCCTAAATTTTTTTTATAAATTATAAATTTTCAGTCCTCTGGTTTTAATATAATTTTATATGACCTTACGTAATTTTTGAAAGCATTATAAAATCTGTTATAGTATTAAAATATATATTTTTCAAGTAAATTATGAATTTATTTAAAAATTAAATTAATAATATTTAAAAAATTATTTTTGAAAAATGGATTTAATTTTTGGATACTACACATTGAAAAATGGTTACAGTGAATATTTGGATTTTTTTGAAATAAGTGAATTTTTTGTGAATAGTAAACTAGATTAATTTACCGTATAAATAAATTAAAATTTAAACCCACTATTCATGACATCATATGTGATGTAAGAACCCAAATATAGAACTCAAATGCCCTTATAACTATTTTGGGTCATGGAAGCATCAATATTTCTAGTCTTTAGGGAAATTAATAATCTAAGGAATTAAATATTAAGAAAACCCTTCTCCCCTCCACTATAAAAACCACCCACACTCCCCTCTTTTCATCACTACTCTCAAGCCTTGTTACTTGACTAAGATCCTCCCAAATAACTCCCGAATATCCTACCGCACTTCCAATAGACATTGGTATCCTCAAATGTCCAATTCCTCTCCCCTTAAGAGGATCTCAAAAGAGATAAACTCAAGAGGTAAATTAATCTTTCTGATTCTTTTATTTTCTTTCATATTCTTTTCTTTTGATGTTTCTTTCCTCACCTCACTTCACCAAAATGGTATGATAACTCTATTGAAATACATGTACTAGAATAATATTATGGTAATGGGATAGTTTATCATAATCTCTCCCCACCCCTCCTTTTATTCTCTAAATTAAAATACCATCTGAGATGTGTTGATCTATCACATTCTAGGACGGTGAGTCTTCAATTTTCATTCCCATATTAAAGAATGGTCATGAAACCATTTTAATTCTTGATCTAGATCATAATTTCTGTATTTTATCTTATGTGATGTTCTGTAATCCTTTTTCACAACTAATGAAAAATAATAATACAAAACAAGTTAATTATGAGGAAAATCCCCAAATTAATCCAAGTGTGAATCAATAATATTTTATATAATGATTCAAATTCACTCCAAGTAACCAAATTAAATTTAAAACCATATAACCTTATGTATTTTAAATAATAAAATATAACTCCAATTAGGGACAACCATCGACATTTTACATGATTCGCTATTCAGGAAAATAAGTAACTGGTCGTAAAGGCCAAGAAAACAAACGGACCCGAACAATGAAATTGAACCACATTACCCATAAAAAGAGCCATGAATGAACTTAAAAATTATATAATAAATATTTTACATATAGGATAGGTTCTTTGATTATTAATTAATGAATTTAATTTTATTATTTAGGTCATTAATATTAAGTGAAGTACACCATTGGACTTAAGGTAAGGGATCCTCTCTATTTAACTTTTATCTAAGAATGTCCTCTATGTTATGACCTTTTATGTGTAATAACTAATGATGGGGTATAATTTCTCACCTTTAATGTACTTAACTAATTATTTATAAAATATGAGAAATACCTTTCTCTCTCATTAATTCCTCTTAAGTACACCTGATACCACATCGATATTCCGTAAGGTATTCAACCTGAACTGCCTTTATTCTTTCAAGTTGCTCTATCTTTATTTTTTACAAAAATGAAGTTGTCTTTTAATTTTATGTCAAACATATACATAATATGTATGTTCTCCAAAATCATGTTTGAAGATCCATGATTCATTATCTTCTATGATATACATGTTTTATGTGATTCCCCCCTCAATACATCCTAATAAGAAAACTTGTTTTAAGGGAACTTCTTGATTTCTTACCTGATTCCATTTAAACTCTATCTTCTATTTTAAACCTACATTATCTTTATAAAATCAATATTTTTTTATGAAAACATTTTTGGTTCACTTATTATTTTAAATAAATGATTTCTCCCTTTCCTATTTTAAAGGCTATATAGTAATTTTATAAAAACAGCCCAAAAATGTTTTAATGCTAAAATTTCATAAATAATTTTCTTAAATTCTTCCAATTATACATGACATCAATTAATATAATACATTATAATTTTTTCTTATGAATTTACATTTATATTTTAGATTTTTTCTTTCACAGACACTTTTATGATATGCCCATTTTTTATGCTTTATGACATCACCGTGGTATCCAATTCTTTCCCTGGGTAACCCATATGTTTATGTAAGATTTATTATGTATGATTATTTATATTCTACCAATATTCACAAAATGTTTATATGGGTTCACCTAGTTATCCCTACAATTAATTGGGTAAATTTGAGTTTCATGAGACATTATGTGTGACGGTCTTGGCGGTTAGTCATGGCTTGTGCTACCATGTGCAACAATGTTGGTGGTTAGCCTTGTCTTGAACTACCATGTTAAACAGTCTTGGAAGTTAGCCTTGACTCATGATAAATTCATGTTTTATGTTTTTGGGACATTATTATTACTCTATGTTTTTCTGATTCCATGTCTATATTTTATGATTCTATATGTATATGACTTTTCATATCATCATTCCATGCTTTCTATACCTTTTTCTAATGCTTTGTTATTATGGTTATTACATTACTGGGATTTTTAGATCATTATTTTGTTCATGTGTTCCCCAGTGTACCTATATAGATGTTCGAACACAATGGAAGTTAGGATCTCAAATTGAAGATTAAATAAAGAAATTTTTTAATTAGTTCCATGTTTTCAGTTTTATGTACCTAGACCCCCAAGACACTAGAATTTATGATCCATGGATCGTACTCTTTTGTATAATTATGATTAGAATCATGAAATGTTATATGTAAAAGGATATGGCCCCTTTTGTCACGACCCGACCTAACGGGGCTCGAGCCGCGACTCCCCAAGCCCGCCTACAATAGGCCAGGGGCTGGCGACCAGCGCCGAGTAGGCTATCACACACATGGGAGGCATTAGCCTAAGGTACCTGTACACACGCACCCACAAACACCTCCATGCAACAGTGCAGAGATAAAGAAACTGAAATGTAAATGCATGCATACAATCTATCCCAAACCAGAGTGAAACAGCAAAAGTACAAGGGCAAAATAGGGCCCACCAAAAGAAAACTACAAGCGCGTCCAACCTGCTCTGAAGAAGGGGAACGCTGCCACAATCACCCGCCAGAAAGCTCCCTCGACACAGCTCCGGTGAACACCCCGGTCAACTCACTCACTAAGCTCCGCCTGCAACGGGTCCTCCTGGGAATCCGTCAAAAGGCCTGTGGTCTGCACAAGACACAAACATGTGCGGGGAAAGCCCGTGAAGGGGTGAGTATAAACATACTCAGTAGGCACCCCAAAAACCCACAACCCAAGGGAGCAACTGAAAGGCAACAGTCCGCTCAACCCAGCCAGAGGGAACCCAGACGAGAGAGAAACTCCATCTCGTGACCATCCTCGGCTAAACACAACTAGTCAGCTCAGCTCAGCTCAGGTGTATGCCCATACATACACCTTGAACAATCCAGATATACACAGCTCACGCCACAAAGCCACAAGAGGTACCGAACTCATCACCAGCAACTGTCCCAACCAGGAGAGTACACCACACGAACACTGTCATACCAGATGACACTCATCCGAGAGATACACTCTATCGGGATACTCGCAAACATCTCAGACGCTCACCCAAGAGACCACGCTCTTCGGATAACATCACTGAGGAAACATCGCTGAAACACCATAACCACCAAACTCCTCGGATAGGGGATCGCCTCTAGGGTCCGCTAGGGGATACCAAGACCCACTCCGGTATACGTAGCTCATAGATAGGGGATCACTCCCAGGGTCCGCTGAGGGATACCACGACCCGATCTGGCATACGTAGTTTTCATAGATAGGGGATCACACCCAGGATCCGCTGGGGGATGCCACAACCCGATCTAGCGCTCGACAGAAGCTCCACACTCAGATAGAGGATCATCGTCCATATAAAGATGGTCACGACGATACCGGAACCCTATCTGGTAAAACTCGTGATGTAGGGGATCGAACCGACGATGCCGCAACCCTACCGAAACCACGCGCTGAGTAGGGGATCGCATAGCCAACGATACCGTAACCCTACTATAAACCACATGCTGAGTAGGGGATCGTATAACCGATGATGCCACAACCCTACTGAGCACGGCCCACCGCGTAGGGGATCATATTTCTGATGATGCCACAAACCCTACGGGGTTAACCTGCTAGATAGGGGATCACCGCCCGTAAATAAACGGTCACAGTGATACCAAGAACCCGATCTAGATAAATATTCTAGAGGATCCACTCCGGGCCCACCGGAGGGATACCATAACTCTAACAGTTTAAACATCCCATCGAAAGGATCACAAACCCATACGAAGGTTGTGATGCCACACGAACCCTCGTGGGAACGAACCAACGGAGAACCCTCAACCACTGCTGGTCCAAACGTCGCTAACCCGAGCGACCCGCCACAACGCCACACCGCGCACCTCCTAGGCCAAAACCGAGGCCACCATCGCGTTCCACGTGGAAAAACACGCAGGATAGACTATTTACTCGCCTGAAACGGAGCACTGGTGAAAAAGGCACTATTCACCGTAGCTAGCTCGTGCAGGGCCCACACAACGATCCCGAAACCCATCGAGCAGATCACACCACGACGATCCCCTCAGAAAAACAAGTGGAATCGACTACTTGCTCGCCCAAAACGGACACCCGGTGAAAAAGGTACTATTCACCGAAGGCCGGCTCGGGTGGGGCCCACACCTGGATTCCGAAACTCATCGAACGGATCGCACCATTGCGATCCTCTCGGAAAAACACACAGGATCGACTATTCATCCGCCAAAATCGGACTCCTGGTGCAAAAGCTGCGTTTCTCCGCAAACGCCAAAACCCGGCCTCGTGGGGCCCGCACCCCATCCTCATACCCAACACCCGGAAACCATCTCAAAAAGTCCGTCATACCATCAGGGTCTCAACGCCACTGACGGCACGTCAATCGGACGCTCCGGGTAGAAGTTACAACGGCCCGAAGTCGTAAAATAATAAAATAATATTATTTTATACGACGTTTCTAGCTCTCGGGCCACAATCCCGAACCTTTAAACCCTCAAAGTGAGTTCAAAAGGTCCGTATCGACGCAAGGAGCGCGTCGCCGCAAACGACTCGCAAATCGGAGTTAGGGTTTGCAAGTTACGGGGGTTTAAAGAACCCCCGGAACATTCTGGCCGGACCACCGCAGGGTCGCCGGAAACCACCGCGCCGCCGCCGCTCCGCCGCCGCGGAACTCGCCAGAATCCGCCATGGCCGCCGCGGGTCTCGCCGGAAAACTGGTTTTTTCGCCGGAAAACTTCCGGGAGCCACCGGGAGCACCCCGGTGCTCCAAATTCAGATCCGAAAAAAGATTTGGAAAGCTCGGGATCCGAACTATACAACTCATATAAAAATTTGAAGAAAAACAAAACAAAAACGGGATCCGGGATTGTAAAACTCAAACCGCCTACCTCGCGGGCGAAACGCCGATGTTCTGCCTCAGATCCGCGCTCCCGACCTTCCACTGCGCGCTCCTGGAACGTCCGCCGTCGAATTCTGAGCTTGTAGGCGCTCTTTTTGCTCGATTCGGCGGAGTGGCGGCAAAGAACGATAAAGGGGGGGGGGGGGGGCGCTGATATTTATATCAGCAGCCCGCCGGCGCCAAACCCGTCTCGGACCCGACGCCCGATGCGAACAAAAGTAAGGTCACCCCTAGGGTAAACGCGCCGTTCTGAACGCAACGGCGGTCTCAAATTTTCTATCCGAAACTCCGTTCAAAAGTTATTCGAGCCGACGCTCGCACACTAACTTGCTACTTATTTACGGAAACGCCCCTGGTGGCGTTTCTCACCGCAGGCCCGCGCCCGCAAAGTTTACACCCCGCCTAGGGTAAACGGCACATTCCGGACGCAACCGTGCCCTCAGATTCCCGTTTTGAGCTACCGTTTAGGAGATATCACACCCCCGCCACGTGCATAGTATAAAAAAACTACTTAATATTTTTATAAAATTAATTCCGGGCACACCGGGTCTCGAAATCGCACGCCGTCTTCACACCTAGCTCTGGAATTATTCGTAGAAATATTCCAAAGTCTGATAGGGGAAAAAACCCGATTCGCTATATCCTCCCCCCCTTAGAACTTTTCGTCCCCGAAAAGCCCTAAGCACAAGGAAAGCGACTGGACTCTCAACTGGGTCTCACACACCAGCGAGCTCACCAACAACAACCACTCAGGGTCTTACCAACGCCCTGAACAAAACTCGAGCAAGCAACAAAAGGAAAGAGTACCGCTAAACAGTGTCTAACAAACTACTGCAGTAAGTAGAAAAGACACAAGGCGTACCTCTATCCATCTGTGGTGCCTCTGGGTCAACAGCCTCCAGGGCATGCAGCTGTCCTCGCCCTCGACCACCAGCTCCCTTAGCTAGGCGTGGACCACCTGGGGGTGGGGGTGGTGGCAACTGGTACTGTCTACCACCGCCTCCCGCTGCACCAGCTCCGACGCCACGTCCGACGCCCTGCGGACCTCCTTGCTCAAGACGCTGGCTCTGCCAAGGCGGTCCATCGACCGACTCCCTCTCAGCAGCACGTCGGGTCAGACAATCTCTAGCAAGATGTCCCCGACCATCGCAAGCGTAACACCGCCTCTCCTGCGGCTGACCAAAACTGGCCTGCGAGCCCTGTGAGCTCTGAGGCTCAGATACCCCATCCTGGGGTCGCCTCCTGAAACGTCAGCCACGTCCAGACCCCTGAGTCTCACGTCGGCTACCAGATGCCGATCCGACCGACGAAGTCTCAGCTCTCGAGTGCCCAGCACTAACAGGGGAAAACTGCTCAGCCAAAAAACTCTCCACCACCAACGCTCGCTCCAGCACTCTAACATAGGTGGGCAGGCACAAGGAAACCACACCTGCTCGGATGTCCCTGCGTAAGCCCTGCTCGAAGGTACGAGCCCTAAAGAACGGGTCTCGAACCATATCCAGGGAGTAGTGAGACAGGTCTGTAAACCTCGCTGAGTACTCCGACATAGTCATGCTCTCCTGACGAAGCTGCAGAAGCTCCTGGATCCGCACTGACCTCAGCGTCACCGGATAGAACTCCTCCCTGAAGAGCCGCTCAAACTCTGCCCACGTGAGCGTCTCCTCTTTATGGGACTGCGTCACCAAACTCCACCATCGCCCGACAGAACCATGCAGAAGGCTCGCCGCTAGGACCACCATCTGATCTGGAGGTGTCCTCACTAGGCGGAAAACTCGGGTGACTGCCTCAAGCCAGTCATCAGCTGCCTGGGGGTCTGGATCACCCCGGAACCTCAGAGGTCGCTGCCTCTGGAACTCGTGTAGCGCACTCAGCCTGCGTGCAACCTCGTCCTGCACCGCCGGCACCACCAGCTGCTCAACAGGTGGTGGCTCAACTGGAAGACCACCTGGAGGTGCAACCTCAGAACCTGCGCCCTGCTCCACAGCCACTACACGGGGCGGGTCATCAGCACAATCCTGCTGTGGAACCCTTGCTGGTTGTCGTCGTGGAGGCATCCTGAAATACATTCAAGACACACCACAGTCAAAGAGTATATCTAGAGAGCTGACTCAAGAAGGACAAGGAAAACCCAAAACCCAGTCCTATATGATGCATGTACCATTATGTCCCCGCGACCAGTGTACGAATGTCCCGAGTCAAAAGGCAGGTTATCAGAGTCCTGGTGTATGGATACGTCGGCCGCCGCACCAACACTGGAGTCCCTGGCCTGAAAGCCGAACTCGAAACATCCTAACACTGCCGCTATGCAACCCGAACCAAGCTCACAGCTAGACCAGCTACGCTCTGAGATCCCAAAGGTGGAACCTCCTCTGATACCACTCTGTCACGACCCGACCCAACGGGGCTCGAGCCGCGACTCCCCAAGCCCGCCTCCAATAGGCCAGGGGCTGGCGACCAGCGCCGAGTAGGCTATCACACACATGGGAGGCATTAGCCTAAGGTACCTGTACACACCCACCCACAAACACCTCCATGCAACAGTGCAGAGATAAAGAAACTGAAATGTAAATGCATGCATACAATCTATCCTAAACCAGAGTGCAACAGCAAAAGTACAAGGGCAAAACAGGGCCCACCAAAAGAAAACTACAAGCGCGTCCAACCTGCTCTGAAGAAGGGGAACGCTGCCATAATCACCCGCCGGAAAGCTCCCTCGGCACAGCTCCGGTGAACACCCTGGTCAACTCACTCACTAAGCTCCGCCTGCTCCGGGTCCTCCTGGGACTCCGTCAAAAGGCCTGTGGTCTGCACAAGACACAAACATGTGCGGTCAAAGCCCGTGCAGGGGTGAGTATAAACATACTCAGTAGGCACCCCAAAAACCCAAAACCCAAGAGAGCAACTGAAAGGAAAAAATCCGCTCAACCCAGCCAGAGGGAACCCAGACGAGAGAGAAACTCCATCTCATGACCATCCTCGGCTAAACACAACTAGTCAGCTCAGCTCAGCTCAGGTGTATGCCCATACATACACCTTGAACAATCCAGATATACACAGCTCACGCCACAAAGCCACAAGAGGTACCGACCTCATCACCAGCAACTGTCCCAACCAGGAGAGTACACCACACGAACACTGTCATACCAGATGACACTCATCCGAGAGATACACTCCATCGGGATACTCGCAAACATCTCAGACGCTCACCCGAGAGACCACGCTCGTCGGATAACATCACTGAGGAAACATCGCTGAAACACCATAACCACCAAACTCCTCGGATAGGGGATCGCCGCTAGGGTCCTCTAGGGGATACCAAGACCCACTCCGGTATACGTAGCTCATAGATAGGGGATCAATCCCAGGGTCCGCTGGGGGATACCACTTCCCGATCTGGCATACGTAGTTTTCATAGATAGGGGATCACACCCAGGATCCGCTGGGGGATGCCACAACCCGATCTGGCACTCGACAGAAACTCCACACTCAGATAGAGGATCATCGTCCATATAAAGATGGTCACGACGATACCGAAACCCTATCTGGTAAAACTCGTGATGTAGGGGATCGAACCGACGATGCCGCAACCCTACCAAAACCACGCGCTGAGTAGGGGATCGCATAGCCAACGATACCGTAACCCTACTATAAACCACATGCTGAGTAGGGGATCGTATACCCGACGATGCCACAACCCTACTGAGCACGGCCCACCGCATAGGGGATCATATTTCTGATGATGCCACAAACCCTACGGGGTTAACCTGCTAGATAGGGGATCGCCGCCCGTAAATAAACGGTCACAGTGATACCACGAAGGTTATGATGCCACACAAACCCTCGTGGGAACGAACCAAGGGAGAACCCTCAACCACTGCTGGTCCAAACGTCGCTAACCCGAGCGACCTGCCACAATGCCACACTGCGCACCTCCTAGGCTAAAACCGAGGCCACCATCGCGTTCCACGCGAAAAAACACGCAGGATAGGCTATTTACTCGCCCGAAACGGAGTACCGGTGAAAAAGGCACTATTCACCGTAGCTAGCTCGTGCAGGGCCCACACAACGATCCTGAAACCCATCGAGCGGATCACACCACGACGATCCCCTCAGAAAAACAAGTGGAATCGACTACTTGCTCGCCCAAAACGGACACCCGGTGAAAAAGGTACTATTCACCGAAGGCCGGCTCGGGTGGGGCCCACGCCTGGATTCCGAAACTCATCAAACGGATTGCACCATTGCGATCCTCTCGGAAAAACACACAGGATCGACTATTCATCCGCCAAAATCGGACTCCTGGTGCAAAAGCTGCGTTTCTCCGCAAACGCCAAAACCCGGCCTCGTGGGGCCCGCACTCCGTCCTCATACCCAACACCCGAAAACCATCTCAAAAAGTCCGTCGTACCATCAAGGTCTCAACGCCACTGACGACACGTCAATCGGACGCTCCGGGTAGAAGTTACAACGGCCCGAAGTCGTAAAATAATAAAATAATATTATTTTATACGACGTTTCTAGCTCCCGGGCCACAATCCCGATCCTTTAAACCCTCAAAGTGAGTTCAAAAGGTCCGTATCGACGCAAGGCGCGCGTCGCCGCAAACGGCTCGCAAATCGGAGTTACGGTTTGCAAGTTACGGGGGTTTAAAGAACCCCCGGAACATTCTGGCCGAACCACCGCAGGGTCGCCGGAAACCACCGCGCCGTCGCTGGACTCCGCCGTGCCGGAGCCGGAAACCACCGTGCCGCCGCCGCTCCGCCGCCGTGCCGCCTCGGAACTCGCCGGAATCCGCCATGGCCGCTGCGGGTCTCGCCGGAAAACTGGTTTTGTCACCGGAAAACTTCCGGGAGCCACCGGGAGCACCCCGGTGCTCCAAATTCAGATCCGAAAAAAGATTTGGAAAGCTCGGGACCCGAACTATACAACTCATATAAAAATTTGAAGAAAAACAAAACAAAATCGGGATCCGGGATTGTAAAACTCAAACCGCCTACCTCGCGGGCGAAACGCCGATGTTCTGCCTCAGATCCGCGCTCCCGAGCTTCCGTTGCGCGCTCCTGGAACGTCCGCCGTCGAATTCTGAGCTCGTGGGCACTCTTTTTGCTCGATTCGGCGGAGTGGCGGTGAAGAACGGCGAAGAACGATAAAAGGAGGGGGGGGGGACTGATATTTATATCAGCCGCCCGCCGGCGCCAAACCCGCCTCGGACCCGACGCCCGATGCGAACAAAAGTAAGGTCACCCCTCGGGTAAACGCGCCGTTCTGAACGCAACGGCGGTCTCAAATTTTCTATCCGAAACTCCATTCAAAAGTTATTCGAGCCGACGCTCGCACACTAACTTGCTACTTATTTACGGAAACGCCCCTGGTGGCGTTTCTCACCGCAGGTCCGCGCCCGCAAAGCTTACACCCCGCCTAGGGTAAACGGCACATTCCGGACGCAACCGTGCCCTCAGATTCCCGTTTTGAGCTACCGTTTAGGAGATATCACACCCCCGACACGTGCATAGTATAAAAAAACTACTTAATATTTTTATAAAATTAATTCCGGGCACACCGGGTCTCGGAATTGCACGCCGTCTTCGCGCCTAGCTCTGGAATTATTCGTAGAAATATTCCAAAGTCTGACAGGGGCAAAAACCCGATTCGCTACAACTTTATTTGGTATCATAAGACGGTATGGTTATTTTTGGAGATTAGGAATAGATATCTTTAGTATGAACCATAAGGATGCGACTTAGTATAAAAAAACACCCCTGAATTTTGGTAAGTATAGAGTAAGTGGTTTATCAAGAAAATACATACCTATCTAGATACAAACAGATAGAGTTGGATCTGGAACAAATTCATCTAAGGCTAAAACCCTAAAACATTACTTTGATCTAGACATGAATGAGAACTTGTGCACGAAAACAGGATTCGTGGAACTCTTGGTTTGAACATCCTTGGGAATATTCCTTTTTATATTCATGAGATTAGTACAAACCATTATTAAGGGAATAAAAAAAGAGCCCATAAGAGTATAATTTATGAAATAGATCAAGGATAACCTAGAATGAAACATAGGGAATCAGAAGTTAGGATATAATTCTTCTTTACAAGTTTATCCTCTTATGATTAATGTTTCCTTTTTATGCTCGATAACTAAGTATTAATGCTCTATAATTGTACACTATAATGGTGGGAAATAGAGGAAAACCTGCCAATAATCATTGTGATAGGAAATGTGAAGATTTCTCTAATTAAATGCCTAATATGATGGGAAAAGGTGATCAAGATTTCATGACGGTACTTTCTCAGATTGTTTAGTTTATGAACAATAAGTTGAAACATGTAGAACACCATCCTCCTATAAGGAAAGAGAAAGTGGTCATTAAATCCTTCATGCATATAAGGCCTCCCATGTTATGTGGATCATCTATTCCCCTCCCCACAAAACAATGGATTAACTCCATTGAAAACATATTATCTATAATATATTTCTTAGATGAAGAGAAAGTCGTACTGGAGGTCTATAGTTTTTTTGGGAAAGCTAATTAGTGGTAGAAACTGATCAAGAATACAAAGCCCGAGGAAAAAATTGATTCCATATAATGACAGGATTTCAATATAATATTTTTCAGTAAATATTTTCCCTAAACCCTCTATCTCAAGATGGAAAGAGAGTTCCTCAGACTCAAGAAAAAGGAAGATGAGTCTATTAGGGCATATGAAGAAAACATTATAATTCTTTCAAGGTATGCCTCTGGATTTTCCATGAACACAGAAATCAAGGTGGATCACTTATTTAGAATACTAAAGCCAACTATATGAAAAGTGATAGAAATTTGAGACTTTAACAACAATGGAGATATTTCTTGTTATGCCCTCAAGGGTGAAATAGAAATCTGAGACTCTCGGTGGTATCATGGGCCCAGTGTAAAGAATTTAAACATGGAATCTAATGTGAGTGTTCCTAAAAATATATTTCATGATGGAAAGATGATCGATCATCCCATGTGTAAAAATTATGGGAAGAATAATCCTAGGAATAGCCTAAAGGGATCGAGAAGTTGTTAAAATATGGAATGTTAGGACATCTAGCTAAATACTACTAATGGGATATGAATAATCATGCTAATGTGGAAGAAGAAAGGAAGGTTTATATCAAAACTCATCCTTTAGTGTAGTGTTACAACTTCAAAGATCATGGGAATTATGTGCAAAATTGACTGAAGTCGATGGTTGACGGAGGAAATCAACAGCAACCTCCAAGGCCACATGGAAGGTCTTATGCGATCAATACTGCAAAGGTGGATCCAGAAAACAATTTCGTAACAGGTATGATAGTTATTCATTCAAGAATAGTCAACATACTATTTAATTATGGTTCTATGCATTCTTTCATAACTTGAAAGTTTTGTAGAAATATTCAAACACCACCTCAAAATTTGGAGGATAAGTGTTCTATGAGAATAGGGAATGGAGAAATTATTAAGTCCATAGTTTATAACTCCTCCCCAAATAATGAGTGTGGACTGAACCTCCCAAAAAATCTTGTCAAACATACATTAGTGGACCTTGATGATATCTTGGGAAAGGATTGGCTATCTTTAAACAAATCCAAAATCAAATGTTGGGAAAGTGAGATCACTCTTCACATCCCAAAGCATCCAACAATTCATTACAATTTTAATGAGAAATTTGAATCTCCTTTAGAATCATTGTCTCAAGTGTGGATATTAATTTCTTATGAGAAAGAATGTATAGGTCAAATGATTGGGACAAATGAGAGAATTATTCTTGAAGACAAACCCATCATGAAGGATTGCAATGATATATTCCATGAAGGGTTTCCTGTTCTTCCTCTTGATCGAGAGGGTGGGTTATCAATTGAACTTATTCCTGGATTTCTACCTATATAAAATACAGCTTATATAATTAGTACTGTAGAGCTGGAAGAGCTGAAGAAATTGTTACAGGATAATCTGTAGAATGGTTTTATATGCCCGAGTGCTTCACCATGTGATGCTTCATCCCAATTTTCCAAGAAGATGGATGAATCAATGCACCTCTGCATTGAGTATCATGAGCTCAATAAAATCATGATAATAAACAAGTATCCCATCTCAAGGATAGTTGGATTTTTCGAACAGCTTTTTAGGGCCAATTATTTCTCTAAGGTTGAACTTAGGTCGGGAAATCACCAGTTAAATGTGAGGAAGGAATTTATTCCCATGAATGACTTTAGAATGAGGTATGGAAACTATGAGTTCATAGTGATTCCCTTAAGACTCACTAATGATCCAACAATATTCATGGAATTAATGAATATTGTCTTTATAGATTAACTCAACCAATTTGTGGTAGTATTTATTGATAATATTCTGATATACATCAAGAGTAAGGGGGAATAAGAGGAACCTTTGAGTACTGTGTTAAAGAATTTGTGAAGGGATAAGTTGTTTGAAAAGTACAGTAAATGTGAGTTTTGTATTTAAGAAGTATCATTCTTTGGGCATTTAATCATGATCAAAGGGATATATGTGGACCCTTACAAGATGAAGTAAATTGAAGAGTGGCCTAGGATAATATCTGTAATGGAGATCCAAATCATTCTATTTCTATATGGGTATTAGCAACTACTTGTGATGAACTTTTCATGGGAATCAATCCCAATGACCAAGATAACACCGAAGGGAGTGATGTTTTTCTGAACTCAAGAATGTGAAGACTTCATTATGGAGTTGAAAAAGAGGCTAATAATTGCCGAATTACTCACACTCCCAACAAGTGAGGAACTCTTACTGGTGTATAGTTATAATTCAAAAAAGTTCTTAGGCTGTGTGATAATAAAATATGTTAAAGTGATTGAATAAACCTTAACACAGCTAAACATCCATGAGAAAAATTATCCTACACATGATCTGTAGGTGGATGTTGTAATCTTTATGTTAAAAATATTGCGATATTACCTCTACGGGAAGAAGTGTGAGATATATACTGATTAGAAGAGTCCAAAATATATATTCATGCAAAATGAGCTTAATATGTCCCTAAGAATATGGTTAGAGATGATAAAGGATTATGACTGCTGAATCCCCTACCATCCAAATAAGGAAGATAAGGTGGAAGATTCTCTGAGTAGAAAGGATCTTGAATCTTTATCAATGATGAGAATTGAAAAGGTTCCAATCTTCTTATATTTGCAAAGGATGGACACTGGAATCATTAAGGGTGGACCATCATCGATCCTTTCTCAAATAATTTCTCAACCATCCCTCATAGAGAAAATAAGGTATTTTCAATGAAATGATGTGAAATTCATAAAATGCTGTAAGCCATTAAAAATGGGAAATCTTATGAGTCCTGATTGATGAGGAAAGAGTTGCAAGATTTGTGGCATGATTATGTGTACTATCCAATCCAGAGATAAAGAAGGATCTTTTGAATGACGCACATAGCTCAACCTTCTCTATACACCCAGGGAGCATAAAGATATATCATGATCTCCAAGAGGACTTTTGGTTAGACAACATGAAGAAGGTGATTACTGAGTATACATCAAAGTGCCATATATGTCAACAAGTGAAGGATAAAAATAGATGTCTAAGGGGATGATGCAACCACTGCACATACTAACACGGAAGTGGGAGAATATCACCATGGACATTGTCATTGGACATCCAAGGACATCCAGAGGAAACAATGCTGTGTGGGTCATTATGGATTATCATACAAAGACAGATCACTTTATAACATTTCAAGATGAATTCACATTGGATCAAATTACATAGATATATATTGAAGTGGTGGTAAGGATTCACAAAGTAAAACTATCAATTGTATTTGATAGAGATATGAGATTCACCTAGATGTTTCGGAAAAGTCTCTAACATTCTCTAAGAACTAAACTGAACTTTAGTATGACATAACATCCTTAAACTGATGGCTAATCTGAGTGAACTATTCAGACACTAGAAGATATGTTGATAGAATGTTCGATGGACTTCAATGAAGGATGGGACCGACATCTTCCATTGGTTGAATTCTCCGACGACAATATTTTCCACTCGAGCATCCAAATGACACCATACAATTCCCTTTATGGGAAAAGGTTTAGAACACCAGTGTGTTGGGATGAATTCAGTGTGTGTAAGCTATTAGGACGTGAAATGGTTGATAAAAATTATGGAGAAGGTGAAAACAATTCAGGATCACATCAAGGAAGCCCAAAGTCTATAGAAGAGTTATGTAGACAATCGTCGATGAGACCTTGAGTCCAAAGTTGGTGACATGGTAGTTGTCTTTATATTTCCATGGAATAGGGTCATGATATTTGGGAAGAATGGAATGTTAAGTCCTAGGTACATCATCCCCTTTGAGATACATGATCGATTCTATGATCTAGCCTATCGACTAGCACTTCCACCTACCATGTACAATGTACATGATGCCTTTCATGTATCCCTCTTAAGGAAGTACATAACAGACCATTCACATTAACTCTCTTTAGAGTTTGTTCAATTGGTGAATGGACTTTCTTACGAGGAGTAGTGAGTGAAGTTCATGGATCATGGAGATAAAGTTCTACGTAAAAAGAATACTCAACTAGTCAAAGTGCTGTGGCAAAACCATAAGTACGAAGAGGAAACATGGGAACTAGAGGAGGCAATAAAGAAAAATTACATGAACCTATTTATGGCTTAGATTGTAAAATGAAATTTTGAAGCAAACATTTCATAGGGGGGGAATAATGTAATGACCCAATGTTTTATAAATGGAAATTTTTTTCTTATAATTATATCATATAATCACATTAAATTACAACACAAGGAACTATTAATTGTTATGTGACCTTTAAACATAATATTGTCAGTTTTTTATTTTAAATTTCAAAAATCTGACATACACAGTTGCGTTCAGGATGTTTTTTTGGGGTCTGATGGAACAAACATAATTTTGGTGAATAGTAACCTACACATATGAATAGTAACATGCCCTTATGAATAGTAATATGAGCCTTATGAATATTAAATCATCCAAATTAATAGTAAACTAACCCGTTAAAGTATAAATAAAATTTTGGCATCTTATAAGTGATAACATGCCCATAGTAAAAGTATTTATTTTTTTTGTAAGTCATTTATAATTATTTAAAATTAATTAATTAATTTAAAATGAATAGTATTTTCCTAAAACTTCTTCATTAATTATCAATTTTATGTGTTTTGGTTTTAAGATAATTTTATAAGAACTTATGTAATTTTTGAAGGAATTATAAAATTAGTTACAATATTAAAATTTATATTTTTCAAGTAAACTATGATTTTATTTAAAAATTGAATTAATCATTTTTTTAAACTTATTTTTGAATAATGTTTTTTATATTTTATTATGAACATCAATAAATTTTTAGGGTGACTTTTTGGGATTTTTTTGAAATACATTATTTTTTGTGAATAGTAAAATACAGTAATTTACCGTCTAAATAAATTATACCTTAAAACCATTATCCCTGACATCATAAGTGAAGTAAGAACCCAAATCTCTAACTAAAAATAACTTCCTATAATTATTTTCATGTAATCATAACTATTTCTGATCTTGAGGGAAATTAACAAACTAAACAATTAAATATTAAGAAACCCCTCTAACCTTCCACTATAAAAACCACCCACACTCCCCTCTTTTCTTCACTCCACTTAAGCCTTGTGACTTGCCTAATTTATTCCCAAATAACTTCCCAAGATCCTACCACACGTCCAAAACCACCTTGTAATCCTCAAAAGACCCAATCCTTTCCACTTGAGAGGCTCTAAATGGAGATAAACTCCAGTAGTAAATTCCTCTTTCCGATTCTTTTATTTTCTTTCTAGTTCTTTTATTTTCTTTTTCATTCCTCACCCACCTTCAAAAAAATGGTATGATAAATCCAGTTACACATATGTATTTGAATTCTATTATGAAATTGTGATAGTATATTTTAATCTCTCCCTCCCTCCCCTTTATTCAATAAATGAAAATACCACTCGAGATGTGTCGATTTATCACATTTAGAGATGATGAGTTTTAAATTTGCATTATCATCTTCTAGAATGGTCATGAAACCATTTTAATGGTTCAAAAAAATCATAATATTTTTATTTTATCTTATGTGATGTTCTGGAATCCTTTTTCACACCTGATGTAAAATAATAATACAAAACAAGTTAATTATGATAAAAATCACCAAATTAATCCATGTGTTTACCAGTAAAGTTTTATATAAAGATTAAAATTCACTACAAGTAGACAAATTAAATATAAAATCATGTATCTTTATATATGTAAAATAATAAATTATTACTCTAATTATTTACAAACATCCACATTTTACATGATTCATCATGCATGAAATTAAGTAAACTGATCATAAAGAAGAAGTAAAAAAACAGACCTGAATAGTGAAATTGAACGACTTAACCCATAAACAATGTGATGAATGATCTTAAAAAGGTTATAATAAATATTTAAAATATATAATAGGTTATTTAATTATTAATTAATTAATTTAATTTTATTATTCATGTCATTAATATCAAGGAAAGAACATCATGATACTTAAGGTAAGGGATCCTCTCTATTTCACTTTTATTTAACAATGTCCCCCTATGTTATGCCCTTTTCTATGTGGTCCCTAATTATGGAGTATGATTTCAAACCTCCCACATACTTCACTCATGATTTATAAAATATTATAAATCCCTTTATCTCTAATTAATCCCTCCTAAGTACACCTGAAACCATATCGACATTCCGTAAGAGATTCTACCTGAACCACCTTTATTCCAATGGGTTTCTCTATCTTTATTTTGTTACCCTAATGAATTTGTCTTTTAATTTTATTTTAAACTTCCACATACTTTTTATATGCTCCAAACTCATGTTTCAATATCCATTTATCGTTATGTATCTGGGATATACATGTTTTCAAGTCATTCCCTCCTCAATACTTCCCGATAAGCAAACTCGTATTAAGGGAACTTCCCGAATTCTTACCCAATATCAAGTTTACTATATCATCCATTTGACGCCTAAATTGTCTTTATAAAATTATAATTTTTATTATGAAAACATTTTTAGTTTAATTCTGGTTTTATATAATAGATTGTTCCCTTTTCTATTTTAAAGGCCCTATAGTATTTTTCTTAAAACCGCACAAAAATGTTTTAATGATAATATTTCATATAAACTTTTATTACATGTTTTTTCATCTACATGACATCAATTACCATGATTATTTAATATTTTAACTTATTAATTTTCATGTATATTTTATTTCATTTCTTTCATGGACACGTTTATGATACACCCATTTGTTATGATTTATGACATCATTGTGGTACCCAATTCTTTCTATAGGTGACCCTTATTTTTATATAAGATTTATTATGTATGATTATTTATGTGGAAAACATATTCATGAAATGTTAATATGGTTTTAACATGATGAAACTACAATTAATTGGGTAAATCTAAGTCTCATGAGACATTATGTGCAACAATCTTGACGGTTAGCCTTGGCTTGTGCCACCCTGTGTCACGGTCTTGGCGGTTAGCCTTGGCTTGTTCTACCATGTGAAATGGTAATGGATGTTATCCTAGACTCATGATAATGTCATATTTTTTTCTTACACCTTATTATAAATCCATGTTTATATGTTATGATTCAATATGTACATGCCTTTTCATATCATGATGTCATGCCTTCTATCCAATGTACTAATGCTTTGTTCTTATAGTTATTCCATTACTGGGATATTTAGATCATACCTTTGTTCATGCATTCCTTAGGGTACCCTATACAGATGTGTGAGAAAAATGGATTTTATGAGATCAAATTGAAGATAAAATAAAGAAATGTTTTATTTAATTCAATATTTTCAGTTTTATGTACCTAGTCCTCCAAGACACTAGACTTTAGGATCCTTGGCTTGTACTATGATATATAATTATTATTAAAATCTTTTTTTTATATGTAAAAGTATAGGGTTTCTATATGTGTTCCAATTAATGATATCAATAATAAATATTAAACATGACAATTACCCATGGAAGGAAATGAGTTTCACAATCTCATCTCATAACACAAGCAAAAGAGATTCCTTAAAGAATTAATTTGATAAATGTGAATAAATAATGAATTTTATAATAAAATAAATGTATAATAACCTAGGTATACATGTGAGACACATATATAAAAAATTTATAATAATTCCATAACATTATAAAGTGATAGAGTGAGTTAAAGAGATAGTGTTCATAACCAAAATAAAATGGTGGGTTAGAAATATCCCTTACCCTAAACATGATTTTTCATGTACAGTCACTGTTGGAAGAAATAATAAAAGTTTGAATATGATTTTTTATTTATTAAAATCTTTATACTATTATTACTTTTATATTATTTTTTTTTACTTTTTTAAAATCAATTACATAACAATTAATTTAACATTGAAAGTCTTAATGATAAACAACTCATATATCCAAAATCAAATTGGTAGATTGAATAATGTAAAATAGATTTTTATTTCAAAATAACCAATGTGGTAATAATTAAATAATATTAATTTCTATACTTAGATCATAATTCTAAAACAAACTATGAAATATAGTTATGTAAAATGAATTACGTTACAATCATATAGACAGTATATCATACTTACGCAAGAGTAATGATTCCATTTTTTTAAGATCATGATAGAAAGAATGTAAGAGTTATGTTACCTTTCTAGGATTAAAATTATATCCAGATATCATATATTTTGTTTAAATACCATTACACATACCATCCATGTGATGCAGTAAGAAAAAAATTCACATTGCTTTGTAAGGCAATAGTCTTCCATACGCAGAAAAGACGATATAATTTATTCAATAGAAGATATGTTGTGAAAGTATATAAAATATTTCATTTATATTATTATCAACATGTCATGAATATACTATATAAATAAAAATTAATTCTTATTACCTTCCATGTAAATCATAAGTGAAAAAATAATCACCTAGATTTGTGAGGTGGAAGTTTTCCATACAAAATAGAGATGTTATCGTATTTCATATGGAATTAAAAGTATGAATTTATATGTGATATTATATTTAAAAAAGTATAATTATATCTTAAATTATATATATATATATATATTTAATTTAAATAATTATATAATATCATGAGAATTGATCATGGAAAATGAATTACACCGATTTGTGAGCATGTAGTCTTCTATACACACAATAAACGGTTTTGTTTTTCATTTTATGGTGGTGGAGATAGTTCTAGGTAAATAAAATATCATAAATAAACTCAAAATATGTAAGATAATTATGTTATTATATCATAATTGTTTAATATTTTTTTAATACGTTTGATGAATAAATAAAATAAAATGATCGGTTAAGGACGTTACTTCTCCTTCAGATAAATTCTATATCATTTCACAAACAATCCTTCCAAGGTTGGATTTTAGATAAATAAAATGATTATATGATAATGGTAGGTAAGTCAGGATATAATTTGGTAAGATATTATATGATTCAATGGATTTTATAGGGACTAAATGATTGGATAGCGGTGGAATTTTATAATTATGGAGGGAAAACAATTTGAAAATTTTAAAGGAAAGAATTACACCATAGTTTTTCCCAAGCCACAAGGATAAAAAATGAACCAAATTAGAAAATTAAAAGTGATACGTTTGAAATACTTCCAACCAATATGTATTATAAATTTTTTGTGACATATTTATCACTTATCTATTTACAGTAACCCCTGGTAGAGTTTCTTTTACCTTAAGCACGATAAACACTTTTTGCTATGTTCAATATTCATTATGAACAAAAATTATGTTTACCTTATTAGATAAAATAAATTATGAAGACTATAAATTTTGAATACATAATTTCTAATTCAATTCAATTATGAGTCCAAAATTACCTTAAAAATAAACCCACAGATGTGTTAAAAGAACTCATTTTTAATAAATTAATTATTTCAGGAAAAGATGACCTTATGTTACCTATATGACAACTAATAGTAATTAAATTAATATTATTTAATATTTTTATAAATATAATATATTAATATTTTTTAATAATTCTTATTTATGTATTATTTATATTATTTATAATTGAGAAACATTATTCACTTTAAATAAATGTTTAGAAAAAAAATGATGCGTAAAAATAAACTTATAATAAAATCAAATATAATGACGACTTTATTACAATTAATTATATTATATATAAAAAATGATATCTATAATATTAAATGAATAATTTTACTTTTAGATTACTTTAAATTATTAAAACTAATGGAAGTTTTTTTAAAAAATCATTATATTTATCTATTTCATGAGAAATCAATATTTTCCAAAGCAATCGCAAACAATTGACACTAAGATAATATAGATCTAATTATAAAAATTCTATGTTAATTTTATAAAATAATAATTTTAAAATCTCATAAAAGTAAATGTAATATTTTATCACATAAATCAATAATAATAAGTAATTATATACTTTTTTATTAAACAAATCAGTGTTTATTTCTATGTGTTTATAAATACATTTATCTTGGGTAGTAGCATTATATACATTTAGTAAATTAGTTATTCCTATTCATATCAAAAATATTTATGACAATTTTTAATGGTTTTATTTAAAAAACCTTTACATATTATTTCATAGTTTCTTTAAACCCATTTTTGCAAGTCACATATCCTATGAAAAAAAGTTTTCATTTTTTAAAACTAATGATGTTACATTATTCACACCATAAGGAAATTTACCATCAAAATTATATATTACTAACTATGATGAAATAATGTGAAGAAACTTTTGATTCATAACCTCTTCGATTTCAATTGTTTCTTCCTGAAACTTATGATTTTTTCACATAACTTCAACCATGTGAATTGTCTTGTTTCATAGAACATTGCCTATACGATATATGATCTTAACCTCTTTCTCCTCAATGAATGATCATTATATAATGGTACCACCACTAGAATTATTATATGTGAGGGTTCTGGTATGTACTTTCCTAAGAAATATTCATAGAACAAATCATTTACTTGAGATAGGTTAGGTGGAATTGGTAGTCGATAGGGCACTACTTGTATGCGATCAAGGATAACATTAGAGATGATGTATCTTGGAATAATTTTTAAATTTGTACAAAACCCCATGAATTAATTCCATGGTGAAATATTGAGGAACACCTTAGATCTTACATTAATCTATATTCTCATTGATTATGAGATTTATATATTTTTTATTGACTTTTTACTAATTTAAAATGATATGGAATGATTTGAAAATTTTCATTCATATCTTTAGAATCGTTAGGTCCCATTATCTTCCCTGTTGTATAATCATACATGAATGTTATAGTATGAAACTTATTCCTATAACGAGCCTTATATGGTGCCATTTTGATTATAGAATAGAAGTTATAATTATATGATAAATCTATCATGGGAAGGTGTTGATACCAACATCATTTGTAATACATTGAACAATACCTCAGCATGTACTTAAGAATTTGGATGGTTCTTTTAGTCTAACCATCTGTTAGATGGTCATAATAAATATTGAAAATGAGTTTTTTATCCAATGCTTATTGAAGGCTTTTCCATCCTAATTAATTATTTTTTCAAACATACTTTTAAAAGAAAAGTGGGAAACCAGAAAAATTCGGGATTTAAAAAACTCAATCCTCATATGAAATAATCATGACAATCCAAAACAATTTAAAATGGTTGGAATTATTTAACATGAATAATCGACATTTGATATATCTAACATTTATTTATGGATTTCCATTGATGAGATCCTAGAAGTGATATAACATATTTTTCAAAGTCTACACACATTCCCCTAGGATTTATTCCATTCTTTGAAACCAAATATTAGTATATAATTTTGTTTATTAATTTAAGAGGTATGTTATTCATTCATATTAAATTGTATTGTTCATTCAAACATTATGTGGTTATCCTACTAAGATTCCTTGATCATGAAGGACTCCCCCATCATCTCTTTATTAAAATTCATGAGAATATGGAAGGTGTTATAAATTTCAAAAATTCATAATATTAATTCAATAGATCAATGTGAGTTGATCCTATATTTTGGTTTGGAAATGTTACTCTAGTTTCTTATGTTTAAATATAATCATCATAAGGAGGTGCGTCATGCTCCATATATAAAATAGACATCATATAATTGTGTGATTCATTACTAGATGATTTGGAAACTCTAGGACAAGATAACAATGAGTACGCCTTCTATCTTATTGTCCTATTCACATTATGAATAAACCAATATAAATCTATGAAATTATTTTTACTTAGTTTTAAGATCCCCAAAGGTACTCTTAAGTATGTTCCTCTTCCATGGATTTAGAGGAACATGT
Organism: Viscum album; assembly: GCA_963277665.1. Lineage (NCBI taxonomy): Eukaryota > Viridiplantae > Streptophyta > Magnoliopsida > Santalales > Viscaceae > Viscum > Viscum album. The sequence continues at coordinate 2,564,504 of OY728125.1, forward strand.
TTTAGAGAAATAATCCCTGTACACTTATTTATCTTATGACATACCTCTTAAAATGATTATTCACTTTAAGGTATGCCTCTTCTCCATTCTATCCTTCTAATGGTATTTGATTATACTCAGTTAACACCAAAAGACTATTTTTAATACTTAATTAGTTGAAAGTTTTGTTCAATAGGAATTGAAAATTTATAATGTTTTTAAAAGGGTAATGTTGTCTAGGAGACCCCTGCCTTAGAGCCATTTTATAATGCATACTATGGAGATCCTATGGTGTCGAAAACATCCTTATATCAAATTGAGTTTTAACTATGATTTTATAATGGTCCATCCCATAACACGTAAATACAACCTTAACCATTTCAATAAAAGAGGGATGCATCCTCACCTCACATTGAATGTATTCATTCAACATGGAGACATCCAAATGCAGACTTATATTATAAATAATACCCATACAAATAGGATTATAATTCTTGTTTATTGGTTTTCGTGAAGAGTTATATAGTTAAATAAATATTTGAGAGCCATAAGGATTGGGGAGAATCCAGTAGAAGGACATGTATCCATAGACTATCTTGTAATATCATCCTCATAATGATACCTACATATATGCTAGCATAAATGTACTGAGTTCCCCAAATGCATTCAAAAAGAAAAATAATTTTTACAAGACTCAAATTTTTCACATTATTTTCAATAGAACGCTTTGGAAACCACAATTTGCACCAACTCAACTGATGGTTTTGAAATATCAACCTAAACACATATTTGTGATGAAATTGAGTAGGAAATCATGTTATATTCACTTTCCTAACTTACAATGTGTCCTACCATACTCCCTAGAATGTGAATGATTGAACTATTTTTTAATGTGGTAGAAAGTTTAGGAAACCATTCCTGAAACATCGTAGATAGATCATCACTCATCATATAAAAAATGTTTGTCTATAGAAAGAGGAATGGATGTGATTCATTACAATATCATATATATTTTCACCAAGTACAGACTAAATCATTGTTTGAATGGAATTGAATCAGGATGTGTTGATTGTCAAGAAGGGAAAAAGTTATACTCTCTTATAAACCCCATGATCTAGACACTAACCTTTCAAAATAATTGATCGAATGATGTGGCTGAGTAAAAAAAGACACCAATGTCACCAGGGGTATCACCAAGAGAACCAAAGAGCTGACAAGACTCATTAATTTTTGAATTCTTCTCTATATCCTTGAGGTAGCCTAAAAATATCAATCAGATACTATAGAGGTTGGAACTCCATTAACTCTTAAAATTTAACATATTTATATCATAGTAAAGTGTTTAAGAGATTAATATTACTTATTAGAAATGAAATATGATGATAATTTTAACCAATTGACTACCACACAGATATATTTATTACATTTAGGTATTGTGGGGAGTCTTACGAAAAAAATCATGGTTATGTTTTCCAATTTCTATACCGGTGTTATAAATGGTTCCATCATACCAATATACTACTTTAATTTCCTTGAGTTTTTGTCAACCCATGAATTGAGGGAAAAATTCTCTAATATCCTTCTTTATGTTTTCCCACTAGAATATTTTCATTAAATATATACACATCCTTGATATTCTTATATGAATAGTGATAGATGATAAATGTGTATTATCAAGAACATTTCTTATCAACTATGGTATTTTTAGGACACATTTTTGGGTTCCACGGATTATAATCCCGTCATCAGGATAATTTAACTATATAATTGTTTTCTACCTTTTTCCGTAGCACCGCATCATATTTCTAAGAGTCCTTGATCCTATGAGGAATGGATGACTAATAATATATTTGATCAAGGTATTATGTATATCATTTTATTTCCCTTATATACATCATGGTATTATCGAAGATGATTGGATTTTGTCAATTCTAAACATTGATAAAAGTTTCGTATCATTTATACGTAGAGAATCTTAACCTTCGTTTGTTTTCCCATGATGGTAATAGAAGTAGTTTTCATAGTCCATGATCATCTATAACTATATTTAAATGATAATTTTGCGATCCTACTGTTTTAATATATATTTATGATTCTTCTAATCCATATATATTGTAAACATATCCCCATAGAGATAATTTCACCATATTTTTAATGCAATGATATCTGTATCCATATCTGGATCATGTGTTGGATAGTTTTGATCTTGAAAAATTGACTTCCTTTATGTATGATCCATCACATTATCATTTTTAATTATTAAAAAACCGAAACACCTTTTTAAAACATCACTATTAACCATTAAAATTTCTCCACCTAAGGGAAACGTGAAAAATTGTGTAGTGATAAACCACTTTTTCAACTCGATAAATCTCTCATCACATTATCTAGCCCTGAAAAACATTTCAACCTTCAATGTTATATTGTTTAGTTATTTTTAATGTCATAAAAAGTTTTTCACAAACCATGTGTAATATCCAGCTGGGTCATGGAAACTATGAACTTTTCTCACAACTACTTGTCTAGGATAGTCTTTAATTAAATTTGTCTTAGAATGGTCCAGAAATATCCATTTACTGATAAAAATTTTCCCAAATAATTATAACTTCATAATACAAATCTCATATATTTTAACTTTTCATATACCTTTTCCTTTTATAATTTTTTAGAACAGTATTCAAATTCTCCACATGCTGCACCTTAGAATTATTTTGACTCAAAATAGTATCTAGGAAGAATAGGGAATTGGTTTTTAGATAAACTCTAAAGACTCTATTAATTAATTCCATACTTATTTTTCAAAATTATTGATTCCGTCAGGAATCAATATGAATTCATAATGTTCATACCTTTATCAAAAGTTATTTTTGGTAATATATTCCTTCTTCACCATTAATTGGTGGTATCCTAACATTAATACCACCTTAGTAAATTACTAATATCTATATAGTGTATCAAATATGTCATATTTCCATGGATTTTGATATATATTTTTTTTACAATTATTGTGTTGAAGTCACGATAATAAATGCATAAGCACATTGAACAATCCTTCTTCTTGGCGAAGAGGTCTAGTGAACCCTATGGTGATGCACGTGGGTGTCTAACACCTTTATACTTATTCTCATATAGTTTCATAGTAATATTTACATATTAAATATTGTACATTTTATATATAGTCTTGGATATTAAAAATGGTCTAAGTATAATCTTGATTGAAAATTAACTCTCTTGTCCAGGAGGTGAACAGGGAAACTGTTTGGAGAAATAAATATTTATACTCCTTTATAATGGGAATGTATTCAATAATCATATTTCCATAGTACTAATCATTTGAGAATGATTGGATTTATTATAAGGAAAAAATATCCTTGAATTATATGATGATACTACATAAGAATCATAGTCATTGAAATATTATAGAATATAAGAAAAATACATGATTTTTAGATCGATTTCCTTCTCTCAGTATTTTTTATTTCATATAAATAAGGAAATAAAATTTGTGACCTAAATCACATTAAATTCCTCTAAAGTATGTATCAAATGGTTTTTTGGTATTTTTAGACAAAAAATATAGACAATGGATGAGTTAAATTCTTTGTATTCTATAATTGAACCATTAATCATATTCATTAATAACTCAACATCCTTTTTTTGAGGTGGTTATTTAATAGTTATACTATATATGCATGATATTAAATAACGTGTAGAAATAGAAATGAAAAGTGAATTATATATTATTTAATTAGTAACAAGAATACATTTCACCACTTAATTATTAAGATTAAGCTTTATAGTTGGGATGAAATAATAATTTCGTTCCCCTCTAGGCCTTGGAGGTTATTATAGTAGTTTGTCCGTAACAACCCATAGTATAGTGAATTGGTTAACATAGTATCCTTATTATTTGGAATTTCAATATTTGGATATAGGTTGAGGGTTTACTTTAGAATCCCACACTTCCATCACATTAGTGATTTTATTTAGTATAAAATCGCTAGTTACATGCCCTTCTTTCCCACTCATAAAGCTCTTCTTAGCCCCCTTTATACAATTTCCATGATATTTCTTCCCCCAAATGTGAATAGTGGGATTTTGAATATTATTTACATTATTATATTTCTATATTCCACTAAAAGAGATAAAATAAATCTTCTACTTATTATCATAATGTGATCCTTGAACTTTACTACTCTCCAAGTTTTCATTTATGGAAAATCATAAACATTCCTTATAGCTTCCTGATTCTCAAATTAAAAAATGTTTTCACAGAATTGGATTTATCCCACAAAATAAGTGGTCAACCATATTGTTAGGTTAGATGTCAATTACATAGGTGTATCATGAATTTCATGTGATTGTTTCTTCATATACACCAATAGATTCATCATCTATATTATTGTGGATAATTAAATCCCTACCTATTTTATATTGGAGTGTGTGAGTAAAATATTTGTAAATTTTATTCCCAAAACATCTTTCAGTATATCTCTTTGATATCTTTCTTAGTCTTGTTATTTTGGTTCAAAATACACCATTTATAAGATTCCTCCTCCAAAAGATAAATATCCATTATAACCTTTTCTTTCATAAATAATTGAAGGACATATAATATATTTTTAATATATTTGCTCCATTTTTTCAAATTTAAAGGCACATAAGATCTAGTGAATATTAGAGGCGTTTTAGAATAAATGAATCCATTAATACATTAATTTTCTTATGAGGATTCAGGAGGTTATCATTATTCTATTTTCAGTTCAGAAAATTAGTTAGATGAGAAATTATTATCATGATGTTCCCAACTCCTACTTCCATCGGGATGTGAATCTTAGTTGGGAAGTATTCACATTACCCCTGATAATTGTGTTGGCCTCTGTTTCTCTTACTTCCATCCATTTGACTGGAAAAATGAAACTTAAGGATAACTCTTTTTATAATATTAAATACATATAAGAAAAACTATAAACAGTAAAGGGAAAACTCATAAATTAAATATATTCATTAACTCGTGAATTATATGTTTTCAACCTATGTAATCCAAGATCTATTTCTTAATATAAAATATTATGGAAATTGTTTTCCCATTATTATTTTTCTTAATGACTTTTGGAATTTCCAAAACATATCCCATGGGAGTGTCAAACCATGTACACAGTAAGGCTGATTTTAATGTATTAGGTAATGGTCGATTCAGGGAAAACACAACATTTTACGAGTTATTTTCTATAGGTAAAAATGTGCTAGAAACCCATCCATGTGTAGTATCCATATACGGTTGTAATTGCATAGAGACCAACAAATATATACTTCACTATGATTCTTGTATTGTTTCAATACATAAATTTATCCTTATACTTAACTTTAGAATTATAATTAGGATTATCCTTAGGGTTCTCACTATGATTTTCACATCCTAGTATCCAAATTTTTACTAAACCTTGGATCTGTATCCAAATATGTTTACCCATGACTTTTATACATTTTATTTCATGATTTTTAGGTATAAATATAACATTATACATCATAGAGATTGTAAATTACAACAATATTTGGATGACTAGGTTAAAAATAAAAAATAGGAAGCTAAATAATAGAATCTTTATTATATTCTCCATATTTAGCTCATAAAATCTATTTGAGATCCTAAATTTACATAGGATAACCTATGGAGAACATGATTCAAATGGTTGATCTAAATTTTTTTAAGCGAATAAACATGATAAGGAATCATAACATGTTAGTCAAAGATATAACATAATATCATAAAAGGGAAGGTATATGAGTAATAAAGTGGAAGCATAACATAAAGAGCATTATATCATGTCATCATGGGATAATGTCAATAACATAGAACATGTCATAAATATATGTCAAGGCTGTATTTAAAGACATTATGGGCTGGTGGATAATATCCCATAATGGATTAGGTTTAGTCCTTACTCCCATACATGATGTCTAATTAGACTAAAACATTAACCAATTCATTAAAGGGATATATAATTCCCCACCCATCACATTAATTACATGTAAATGAATATGTTTGACACATATGGATATTAATCAAATGTCAAAAACATAATAATTAGGAATGGAATGAAATGGGTTGTGTAATATTTTTTTATAACATATTAAAAAGAGGCAACTTAATGATAAAATAACCGAAATGGTAAAAATCCAAGCATTACCCCATTAAAGGAAAATACAATAAGATAAGAACACATTTTATAGAAATATATATATAATTTACAATCATTCAATAATGTTATTGTGAGAGGAAGTGAGTTAGATAGATATTGGTCATTACCTGAAAAAAAAGTCAGTTGGAAAAATCCCTTAACTCGAGCTGAATTTCTCATGTGCACCCTTTATCCACATAAAAACTAAAAATATATAGATTTTTTGTTTTATTATGAAATTTTTTCAATATTATTAATACTTGTTTACCATGTGATATTCAATAACATAATAAACTAATTTCACATTCGATGTTTTAATGATAAATGGATCACATATCGAAGGTATCATTCGTATGTTGACTGAGGTCAAAATGATTATTATTTAATCATCTCCATAATTCAAATAACAACATAATTATCATTTTATAAATAAATCATATGTTTAAAAATTAACTAGGCCATAATCCTGGAGATAGTGGATCATAATAACACATAAATAACGTTTTCATTTTTCGAAAATAATGATGAAAATAAGGTAAGTGATATTTCATAATTCAATTAATATAATTATACCATAAGTATCATATTATTTTCTTAAATATCCATAAATATACTTTTTTTGTGATTAATTAATAAAGTTAAATTACATCACTTTGTTTTGTGATAGTTTTTCATATACTCGAATGAAATCATCATATATTCAGTGGATGATAATGTATAAATGTATATGGTATATTACTATTAAAAAATTATTAATATATAATTAATATTATTTATAAACGTAAAAAATTACTTATTACCCTCCATGTAAATCATATGTTAAAATGAACAAAATCTCTTTATACAGTTGTAATCCACTGTACTCACGAGTGACATTATTTTATTCCATGTAGAATGGAAAGTAAAAATATATAGGTGATACAATAATTATAAAAGTATAATTATATCCTAAATATAATGTATAATCATTATATAAATAATTGCATCCATGGTTTCAAAGAGGTGATGGAAAACAAATTGTGTATTTTTGCAAGGCGGTAGCCTGACGTACACATGATCAAAAGATTTGTTTCCCATTTCATAGGAGAGGATATGGTTTTAGGTAATTCAAAAAAATAATAAATTTATATGGAATAAAATTAGGTTATTATATCATCATATTTTAATAATATTTTAAATATTTTGAATATGAAATTAAATAAAACACTCGATTAAAGAAGTTGTGTCGCCATCCTAGGTTAGGTTTCCCATCAGCATAGGGATTCTAGGATGATGGGAGGGAAAAAGGAGTTTATTTGAATATTTATTAGATGAAATAATGGGAATTTAATGCACTTATTGAATAGGTGAAGGTGTGGCTGTTTATAAGTGGGGAGAGGACACACATGGAATATTTGAAAAGAAAGAGTTACAACCAAAATTATTTACTTTACAAAAGGATAAAAATGGCATGATTTCATTCCTTAAAAGTTAAAAGGTCTAAATATGACCATTTAAAAAAACTATATAGGTTTTAGGTATTTTTTACCATTATCATTTTAGTTTAACCCCTGGTAAAGCCATTTTTACCACAAACAAGGTAAATAATTTTATTATTTTCATTATTCATTGAGGTCAAAAATTATGTAACATTATTATATAATATAAGTTATTGTTATTATATTTTTTTTAATTGATTTTTTTAAATTATACTCAAATAATCTGTTAGTTTGAAATTAAACCCATATATTTGATAAAGAAATAACTTTTGAATATATTTATTTTTTATGGAAATGATGGTCTCATAAAATATATATGACAGGTTATCATAATTAAACAAATTTAAATTAATTTTTATAGAAATATACTATATAATTTTAATTTATATAATTCCACAATATATGTTACTTCCATTTTTTAAAATTGAAAAAAATTAACTAGATTAAAACTGTTTTTAGAAAACTAACTTTTAAAGATTGTTAATAAACCTATAATAAAATCAATAAAATGAATATTTAATTTAAAATAATTTTATTAAATATAAATAATGAATAATAATCATTTCAAATAAATAATTTATCTTTTAAATTACTTTAATTTTTTAAATTAAAGGTCAGTTTTATAAGAAATATGTATTTTTCACTATTCATTAAAAAATCAAATTTTTTCAAAAAATCCCATTTTTTATCGTTGATTTAATATTTATATTTTTATTTTGAAAAATTATTCTATATTTATATAATTAAATGTTTAAAAGTTCTGGATATTCATTATAACATTTTCTTAAATAAAGAAAAAAAATTCTAATAAATTAATTTATTAGAAAAATCAAGGTTTATTCATAACTGTTTATAAGTACATTTATATTATGAAATTTTATTATGTACATTTTATAAAGTAGTTAATCTTATTGAAACCTTCCAATTTAAATAATACATTATAATGGTCATATTTAAATAATAATTTATTATTATATCATGTTTCGTTTAAGAACAATGTTGCATGTTGAATACACTAACAAACATAGTTTTACTTTTTAAGAACTCATGGTTTTATATGTAGAAAAGAAAAATGAGAAAAAAATAAAAAAAATTGTGAAGAAATTTCAATCCAAAGAGGGGGAATAAAAAATAGGGATTTTGGGGACACCATTGGGTGCTACAGTTGAATGGTGTAGGGATGAAGTTCCAAAGGGTGTTTAATTTTAAGATGGTAGAACAATAATTTCATATTTTTTGAATTTTTAGGATAAATTCATGGTTAGGCCATATTTTTTACCATGTCATGCACTAACCATGCATGCTCCATTATAATAACCACAATCATTGTGTGGTTAGGTAGCATGGTTTAGAAATTGTGCACCAACCATGAAAATAACGTCTATAAAAACATTAGACACCCCTTTAGGCATTCTGCATGATTTCCTCTAATCATGATCAAGATATGTGCCAGTCCTCAAACAATCATTTATGGTCACATGGTTTCTGATGTGACTCAAATGATTTGGGATAAACTATACTCTACATGTATGAGACATTTCATTCATGAAAGGAATGAATTGAAAACTCTCCTTTGACTATCCAACTACACCATTTATACTAATACATGCATAATAACAATGAAAAGAACTAAAAAATACCCAAAAAAATGAAAACTAAATAATTTACAAGGAATTCAACCAGAAAATCAATGAAAAGATAAATAACCAAGAAATAATTAATCTAATATATTGAAAAAGTTAGGCTGTTTCAGTTTCTCAAACCCTAAGAACTATCTTCCCATAGTTTCTCTCCATGTATGATATGAACACCAAAACTATAACTCTCCATAACAATGAATGAATCTCTAAAACAAAAAAAATCCAAACCAAACCCAAAAACAAAAAAATTAGGAAACATGTCGTGACTCTTAAACTCACCAATCAAACCCAAATATCTCATCTGACCATTATAAAAGATCCAGAAAGTGAAGGTAAAAAATATTTTTGGATGCAACAACAATTCCTAAAATATTTGAAAACAATTTCTCAAAATTTCCACGATATGAAAAACCATCCAAAATAGAATTCAAACAAAAGAAAAACAACGTGAAATGGGAATGGGAAATATAAAGAGATAAGAAATGAAAGAGAAATAATAATGAAAAATTAATTACCACAATTAATTAGAGAGGAAGGGATATAAGGTTCTAGATCATGACAAAACATATTTTTCTTCTTTTAAGGTCACACACCTCAGAATTATTGAATATGTACATCTTGACTACACCGAAAAAACGTTTTTGGAGACTTAAGGCTTGATGGCTTACAATGCCCCAACCAATAACACTCTAATAATACAATGTAGTGTTCCTTATCACTAGAGGCCCAAACTAATAAATGAGATTCCTGTAGAATATGTTCCCCTTATTTAAACTCAACACTAGTTATAAAAAACATACTAGTTCTAAGAGTGATCAATCCACTAGTCACGCTTTCCTTCCCTTGGGAATCCAACTATGTTAGAAAAAACTCATCCACCAGCTTCTTCAATAGAAACTTCCCCCAAAAAAGAACGTGTTCACCGATATTTGGATGAATACCTTTTACAAAGGGATGATCATTTAATACCTAAGTAAAATAAGTACATAGAAATAGATGTTTTTAAGATAAGATAATATTCTACCATCGTGAGATTTATTGTTTTATCCATCCAATTTGGTTAATAAGTATTTTGTAGTGTGTTATAACATCCAAATCAAGAAAATAATTATAATACCTCTAAAAATTCCCAGAACCTTTATGTATCTTGGAATTCTCAACAATGACCACAGAATTTGTCACCACCTCCCATATCTTGGAAGATTTTATCATCTAGTTGTTCCATGGGACAACCCTAAAAAATGTCGGGGCCTTCACTGAAAAAACATAATCATGTAGATTTCCCAATATCTTCTCTTATATTTCATGCAACATCATCATGGAATATTCCTTGATTTTATAAGTAATTGAAAAACATTCTAGACATGGATCTATATGTTTAGATTTTCTTTTTGGTGTTGAATTAGTAGAATACACCCTTCTCATTAACAAATATGTGTTGAAACTTCTAAAGAGTTCCTTCCTCATCTTTCCCAAAATATGTAGACAGATATCCTCAGGTATCAGCTTCGTATATATAAAAATCGGAGCATCAAAGTACTATTCTACACCATCCACAATTCTATATCCTAAATGTGAAAATTATAGTTGTGAGGTTCCTATTGATAATGATGATGGGTCTAGTATAAAATGATTCAAAAATTCAACCATCAATACCAAGGACCATGTTTTTATATCATGAACCCCCTATGACATGACTAGAAATACATCAAAAATGGATGCTTGAAAAACTCCAAGTTGAATACTTAACAACTCACGTGCTAGCTCAGTAAATGAAGATTCAACACTAACAATAGAAATTGTTGATAATCCATTAGGTCTCATCATCTCAAATAAAGAAGAAGAGAAGTGTATATACTGTGTATCAAGAAGAAATATATATTTAGAATATATCATGGGTTCATTTCCAATTTTTCAATGCCTCTCAATTTCTTTCATATCCACAAATTCTGGTGAAAAAATTGTTAGGAACCAAGGTGAACTATATCCCACCCGTCCAAAATCAAATTTTCAAATATACATAAGAAATATTTCACCCTCAAGAATTATAGAGATTACAAGTATCTGAATATAATTTCAATTTCATCTGGATATGATGCGTCCCCTTGTGAACCACGATCACCATAGAAAATGGTGCACGATTTAGAAGATATTGGGTCTTCTACTCCACTATGAGTTTGGTGAGAGTCAACAACTGGAAGAGGTTCTACGAAAACCTTCCATAAAATTATCTATGGAGCACTCTAAATTAAAATTAAACTAAAAAAATGAATCAATATTAAACATAATCACAATCATATCTCGTCTAAAATAACACTCAAACTCAAAACACCGATTTCATATGCCAATACAAAATCCTAAATGAAACCAAAATTTCACTTTCGAAAACCAAAACATTCATTCCAAATAAAAAATAATTCCACTTAAGAATCCTTAAAAATACTATAACCAATTTGATTTGTAGTCTTTAAACCTTTAAAAGTATGAATACCCTTTCGAATAAACCCATTTTAAAATAAAAAACATAATTTTCACTATTAATCAAATCCAAAATCTCAAAATATTAGAAACCCTCTTTTACATGTTTTAAAATTGCATAATAACATTCATTTCACAACCCACTAATGAAAAACAATATTATAACAACAACAAAAATCACATAGTGGCTACTAAAACATGGGACTAGTGGTCATGTTTGACCAGACCACATATTTTAGAAGACCATAGTTTAAGAATGCATTGAGTTGTGGGAGAATATTAATCTATGCACTCATGCTCCACTAGTTTCGCTACACTTTGCAAGTCACCACAGGAAGACAGTTCACACCCATTTTCATTCACCAAAACACATTTGATTAAAAATAAAAACATATAACAAATATAATAAGCCCCAAATTCAAAATTAATGTCTCAAAACCCTACAATCCCCGGTAAATAAAGAATCTGGATGAGTAAGGGTTCATGTATCTCTAACCATACCTACCTCGAAAATTATAACAACATAAATATTCAGTATACCTGACACCCCAATTAGAAATGGGATCCTCTTATACTGTATTTTCATGAACTGGCTAGGTTAGACCCCAAACCAATCACCTGAGACGGCCCAAAACAAGGTGCAAAGTGCATCCCTGATCCCCATGAGCTGATGAAATTAATTTAGGAATCGGAAGATAAATCATTGGGGAATATATAACATAATGGTAACAACCACAAAACAAGGAAAATAACATATCTTAAAAATAATATAAAAATATTCTTTTAAATATTAATAATTGATGATGAACTATGATAAGATTCACTTATAATATAAAAACAAAACAGAAAAATTAGGTACAAATGTTATCTTCTTGTGAAATCAATTTCACAAAATGTCTATAAGACCATCCCATTCCATGAGCATACAATAAATGGAACAAAACCTGAACATGAAAAATATCACAATCCTATCAAATTCATATAAAAAATTAGGTAGTGATCATAAAATGTACTAGTAGTTATGTAGAATATTATCTAACCATTCGATTTAATGAAATTGTCTAGAAATACTATATTTAATATTGATATCGAAAATAATATTTTGTAAATTTTCATAAATCAAATCACAATTATGTTTGAAAATTATTTCAAATTATTCCACAAAATAATGTAAAAATTATTCAATTTTGAAAACCGCTATTGAAAACATACTTAATAAATAGAACCACAAACCTAGTAAATTCACAATAAAAAGGACTCATATACAACAACATGCTACTGGGTACATCAAATAAATATTCCAGTGGAAGGGAAAACATGTAAAATATAAGTATGAAAATGTTAACAGAACAATAATGCAAATTACAACAAAATAATGACTGAAAAATAAAAGATATATAATCATAAGATAATCCTTAAATTATTTAGAGGTAACCCTATACATACTCAGTTTATAACTATCCTCTAGCTTATAGATGTGTTTTTTAGTTATTCACCAACTAGTATCCCTATACTAACCTTACCAATAGCATAACCTATCAAGGCTATATATCAACCATGGGGGATCATGTCCATATAATAAGGACTAAATAGTAATTTTCACTCGACCCTTTAGGTGACTTCAAGGATCTTATAAAATCCAAAAAAGGGAAAGGTTTCGTGGATATCACATGTATAAGATCTCAACCATGGATCAAAATATAATAATGTGCAGGCCATGACCTCCCCCTAATTCTAGCACCATCAATGAAAATATCCTCTCTAACCTGAAGACATTCATTAGGGTGTGAATATTATGGAATAGATTTTGAGAGTACCAACCAAGACTAATCATCTTGATATTTTAGAATTAATTTCAAAGGAATAATCTTAATGTACCATAAAACCCATAACATTTGAAATAAAAACCCATTATTGTTGAAAGGATATTTATTCTAAAATAATTTCTCCACCGCTATAATCATGTAGTCACAATTTCAAGGTTATAAATGAGACTTTAAAAGATTTTTAGAGACACTAATTTGATAAAAATGTGTCAAAAATATTTATAAATCTGAATACATTTTTAAAAAATGAGGAGTTAGGGTGAAAATGAGAGTTTTAGGTAAAAAATTCATTAAAAATGATATTCTAGAAGGTTTCATTTAATATTCATTATGAGACATATATGTATAACCTATTTATATATAAATAGAAAAATATTTTACAGTCATTAATATTTAAATCCATAAAATTATAAAAGGTCCATTAAAATGATTATAAATAATCAACACAATGGAACACAAGAGTTCCCTTATAAACACGAGATCCAAAAAGAGTCAAAAATCCCAAGAAAAGAACATCACCAATATCCACCAAATTTTAACAAAACATCAACAAGTCCAAACATCATTTTACAACACCATAATTCCATTTGGAAGGGCATTATAATTTTAACATACAACTACCATACATATACTTTAAACACATATAATAATAATAAATCCATTGAAAACTAAAGCTATGATAATCCCATTCCTAAATCATGGAACATTAGGCACATATAAAATAATGATTTAGAAAAAGTCAAGTATTATATAGAATGATTCAAGAAAATAAATACACAGATACACCTACATCAATGATGTGTTAACCTGATGAAACATTAATGACAAGACAAGAAGAACCTTGGAACCAAAAGAGACTCCAGAAATCAAAATAACCTCAATCCATCATCATCATTCATCCTCTAAGGGTTTTATAATAGGTAATAAAGTCATTGAAGAAAGGGTAAATAGTAGGGGAAGAGGAGAAAAAATAATAACTGAGCTACAATCCAATGAAACTTTCTATATCTTTATGGATAAGATTCAATACAATGAGTATGAACAAAGGAAGAGGTTTTTGGGTACTCGTTCATGTTTTAGGCTTGAATGGTGGTGGGATGAAGTCAAATGAGGGTCTAAATTAAGGAGAGTATAATATGAAGTTTATATTATTCTAAATTCAGGGATAAATACATGTTTAGGCCACATGTTTTTCTATATCAGGTTCTGACCATGCACCCTCCCCTTGAAGAAAAACCTTCCAATCACTTTTTGGCCACATAGATTTTAAATTGTGTGTGAACCATAAAACATTATCTTTAAAAAAAATAAAACACAACATGAATTTTTTAATGTTTTTAATATTCATGTTAAATTTTAGAACCAATCCTCATGCACCACTAAAAGGTTATATAATTAATACTGAGACTCTAATGTTTTGGGAAAAACTATTCCCTGCATATGTGAGACAAATTGTGCAAAAAGAAAATGAATTTAAACCCCTCTATCGATCATCTAGTTGCACAGGTTCTCCTAATGTATGTGAACTAACTATGTATAGAACTAAA
Organism: Viscum album; assembly: GCA_963277665.1. NCBI lineage: Eukaryota > Viridiplantae > Streptophyta > Magnoliopsida > Santalales > Viscaceae > Viscum > Viscum album. Next base: position 2,579,634 of record OY728125.1, read on the forward strand.
AACATGTGAAAAACCCGAAAAAATTTAAATCAGTAATTCAAATCAAAAATCAATGGGAATACCAAGAACTATCAAATAAATATAAAAAAACTGGAAAAGGTTGGGGTTTTACATGGATATTTACTTTGTTATAATATCATAAATTTTATATTATAAAAAATCCTTAAAAATTATATACAAATCCATATATAGGATAAATTTTAACAAATAATATATGATCTACTTATAGATCATCATTATGTTTTCTACACTTTTATGGTTTTTTATAAATAAATACATCACTATATTTTTTTTGCTTCATCACTAATGGAAAAACCACATAAAACCATATAATGAAAATAATTAGTATATAGAATCTATTAAATAATCCATAATTATTAATAGTGGATCATAAGAACCATATTCAAAATAATTCAATTTTATTAACATATTCAAACTCCATACCTATAAAAAATCATAAATTATAATGATAAAAAAAATTATATATATAGAGATACTTTTATGTTTCTTATTATAATTTTACATGGAATCTAATTCATAAATTTTTTGATAAGAAATATTTTGATAACTAATTTAACTATTTACATTTTTTACTTTTCAAACACATCCTAATCTCCTTGTGGATATAATGTGACATTATTATAGAATTTCATCTGGTACAACCTATTATTTATCATCATTAATATATTTGTAAGACCAAGTATTATTCTTATATGATTATATAAAATATATTATCTCTATATTATCATCAAAATACAAAAAACTATGATAGAAAATAAATATTATATACTTAAAATAATATTATTTAACAAATAAAAATATTACACTCATATCATATATGGTTTTATATGTGTTTTATAAAATATTATAAAAACAAATCCTATTATTTAAAATATTCTAAATATAGTGGTAAAATGTCATTTCCTAATATTTTTAAAAAATCTAGATAATAAATTTAACTTTAATAATCTATTTTAATCATTTATTGTGTTATAAATATTTTATAAATTCCGATGAATCATAAAACATGTGTAACATCACATATTGATTATATACGCTCTTTTCTAACAAATAATTTCTCATAACAAAAATGATAAATTACAAAACCATAAAAAACATTTATAAACTCCATCTAGACATAAAATATTCAATTCTATTCAATTCTACTATGTAGAAACTATTTTTTTCATTACTTGAATGTAAAATTCAACCTTCGTCAATTATTTCCTTCTTTTTGATCACATTTATATTAAAATTATTTTTAATGTGCTCTTATTTTATATATACACAATAAAACTAACGAACTTATTATTATACCACTTATATAAGACATGGAAATTACTTATAGTTCCTAAGAAAACAATCATATGTCTAAGAAAATTCATTCATATATAAATATTACCCTTTTATCATGATAACTCTAGGTTTATAAGGGCTTGATTGGGTATTTGAAGAAACAATACCATACACCCAAACCAAATTACTTTTCTATTAGTTTAAACTATTACAAACATCTAATTTCAAAAACATAACTATAACCAAGACATCATATACTTATTTTATATATCTTAATCACTTGAAGAAAATATTTGTGAATATTCCTCATGCTCATTATCATTTTTGGATCATTTCTATCAATGAAAAAATTATATATTATTTTAACCAAAATATATTTATAGAAAACATTCAGTATAACTACTTTATTTTCATACTCAATCCAGTTGATTATGTTAGTGGAAACTAAAGTTCAATATACAATGTTTCATCTCATGAAATTGGAAAATAAAGAGAATCATTAAATTATTATTATAAAAAAATAGACTCATTTGTAGAACAATTACAATATTATGTTAATCAGAAAAGAGTTTCTTTAAAAATATAATTTTACTTACATAAGATCATTTTATATTGTTATATTCATAACATTCTTATAACTGATTGAGATTTTTTGAAATATATTTTTTCACATAAATGCAATATTTTTGGTATTTTATGTTACAAAAAACATAGTGTTTAAATGCAATGTGACATAATATTAAAATATAAATATTTAAAATTCATAGTTATCACATAGCCATTGTAATCATGAGTATGAATAAGTTTAATTAAATATTGAAAATATATAGTTTATTATTTTATAGATAATAAATTCGTTGAGTTTTAATTCATTAAAAATCAAAATCTAAACTCTTGGAAAACAAAGAAAATATTTTTATGAAAATATATATTTTGGCACAAAAATGTGTTTTAACTCAATAAAATAAAAAATCACATTTTTTTAAATATTTTTAAAAAATTATATATTATAAATTTAATAAAATTCATTAAATTAATGTTATGTATTTTATAGGAAATATATATTAATAAATACTAATATATTCTTAAAAACTATATTTTTCTAAAATTATGTTTCGTTCCATTTCAGCAATTATATTTAAATATATTTAATTCAATTTAAAAAAATTTATTTTAAAAAAATAAATTCATTTTTTCAAACATCATATCTAAATTATATTAGGTGGAAATTTGGATAATTTTCTGAGATGATAAATTTTTCGATGAAAAGTTAAAAAATATACATTTTTTCATAAATTCCATTTATTTGAAAATCATTTAAAAATAGAAAATTTTATAAATTATTTTATGAAAAGTTAATTTATAAAAACTATACAATCCAATTTAGGTTATTGGAATCAATTTCATGTTGAATATTGATAAAAAATTAACTTTTGAACATTTTTGCTTTGGAAAGCATATTTCTCATCGCGTCTTTAGGGTTAATTTTATATTAAATTTTTTCACTTACATGAATTAAATTTTGAAAAATGGTATCAATATTTTTAATACGAATATTTTTTATTATCTAATTTTTTAAAAATAATTTTTTGATCATACTAAATAGTAAAAAAATAAAAATTGATTATCGTGGTTAAGGTGGAAATTCAGTTTACAATGTGGTTAAAATAAATGCATTCGGGGTAAAATTACCTATTAAAAATTCAAAACCATTTATTTGAAGCATTTAAACCTTTTAAACTTTATGGTTTTATAATTAACTATTTAATATCTTAATGGAATGTCAAAAATGTGGGTACACCATTTTAATTTAAAACATTACAAGTGTGTCGCTCATCTCCCATATAAAAGGTCACCCCCTCTAATATCCTCATAACACTTCCAAAACCAATTTTTTCACACAATAAATTTAGAAATCACATCCTTATATCCATAATCTAATCATAGAGGCCTTATTTTTCTCAAAAATACATCATATGAATCCTTTTGGAGTAAACCAAAAGAAGATGGCTAAAGAAGAGGTAACATCCCTAACTGAGCATTTTATTATACTTCTTCCTCAAACTAATTCAATTATTAATAATAAATAATAATATAATAACCTGAATATCTTCCATATACTGATATTCTGTTTTGTTATGTTGATTTCTCACCACTATCTCCACTTCTATCACATGGGATATGAAATAACCATTTGTTTGTATGGTGTACTATAACCTCTCAAACTGATATTATTCATTTCACATAATTAATTCTCATGGATGGATATAATGATGTATTAAATTAATTTTAAATTATATTTATTATATTATTATACATATAAAATTATTATATCATATATACCTTCTTACATTCCATTATATGGGACTACGATAATGAACATTGTGTACACAACATATTACTGCCTTGCAAAGTGATGTGATTCATTCATTCTTTAAATAGAAATTAAAAAATGGATTGTATTAATGAATAAATTATACATATATTAAATAAAAATGATTATTTATTTTTAATATATTTTTTACCTTTATTTCATTTATTCTATAGAAAAAATTGAAACAACATTCATGCGTAAGTAGGACCTACCACCTCCTTAAACTATGTATTTTATTTCCTATCCCAAAAAATTATGGATAACGATAAATAAATATATAAATATATAAAAATATATTTTATATTTATATCAATTAATATTAAAATATTATAGAAACATGATAAATATAATTTGAATGAAAATAATAAATCAAAACATACATAAAACTTCATTTATCACCCAAAAAGTTATTTTAAGAAGAAATCATTAGTAAATAGGGAATAAAAGTTGATAAGTAAATCATATAACATATTTTATATATAATTAATTTTATGAAATATATTTATAATACAATTAAATTTATTATAAAAAAGTTTTTAATGTATACAATGTAATTCAAAACATATGGTATGTGATTCTCTATATCACTTATTGATTCTGTGAGCCACATGCCATATTCACCACCATTTTATTTAATGTGATTTTTATAATGACTATAGATATATTTTATGATTATTATCCAGATAAGTACTACAATTTATATAACCATTTTTTTATCTTTCTATCATGGGATTCATGGTTCATATTTTATGAAAAGAGTAACTTTGTTTTTCTAAAAAAAACTTCTTTGGGATATAAGTTATGTTATTCACCTGTCTTCTTCAATGATGTGAATATACTTACCCATTACAAGTTATATCATGAATCTCATTTTTTCATGATATTTATAGTTTTATTTTGTTTATTCTATAATGGGGTCTACGATTCAAAGGGTACTATAGTGGTAATGGTTTTTTATTACAATCCCATTTTTATCGGGGTTGTTTATATTTTTTCTTTAGATGATGAGATATTATGATTAATTAGTCAAAAAGTAATTAATTTTATTCTCCACTTATTATGTATTATGAATATATTTTTCCTTTCATTTTAATATCTTTATATACTCAAGAGTTCAAATGAATGGTTTAAAATAAAATTTATTTTATATATCTCTTCATTCGAAAAACATTTCTCTTTCGTGTCTATATTTTATAAAAACAAATCAAAAAAATATCTATGATATAACTTTTAAAATAAAACTTTACACAAGATTTCATTAACTAAAACATATTAAAATGAATATTAGTGCAGTTTTATTAATAAATCCCATTTTTCATTTACTGAAAATGTGAATGGAATCATTGTCTTAATGTGTACACCATGAAAATACCTTCCTAATGTAATGAACATTATTTTGTTGAAGATTCCATTATAGGTTTCAAAGGTAATTTTCAGATAAAACGTTTTTTATGTTTTAAAGACTATTATTCAATGTGGAATGGTATTTTGTTTGATATTTCTAAGAAGGTTTATAATTATAATGAAAATTTTGGGATATTACATAGCTTTCTTATAGAATAGCTGTTTTGTATCCATGTTTTCAATGGAACTAGAGATATGTGTTTTTTTCATCTATCATCATGTTATTTTATGAAAATTAATTTATTAAGAATTAAAATATATATATGAGATGTTCGGATCCATACAGTTTGTATTAGAGAATGGTTTAGTTAACATTCAGGTTCTAGATTGAGTAAACATTAGTATGATCCCTAGAGATATTTATAATGATATGATTTTTGTATGTATATAGATAAGTACATGGATGAGTGAAAGTGTAGGAAAATGTCCTTGAATTTCATCAAAGGGTAGGTGAAGTGGTTTTTATGAAATTATATCCACATATGGATACTACTTGTGGATGTGACTCTTGAAGAGAGATACCAATGGATAATAACTTCAAAAATGGTTCATTAATCTAGAAGTGATCACCACATAGTGCACAATAATGGGCCTTTATGAAAACCATGTTTCCACTCTTAGGGGATATTTTTTAAGAATAGATAAACTCATTATTAACCAATATAATTGGTTTGAATAATTACCCGGAATATCCTAGATAAATTCCAAAGTGTTATATATTGAAAATAATGTGTCATTATCTATATATCCTATAAATTATATTTCATTATAATTTGGTTTTACACTCTGATTAGTGTTTCTCAATAAATGATTTATGGATCTAATCAGTGTCTTAAACCCAAAGTAATTGTGTTAATGATATATTCCATGGATATTGAAATGATTTTCCCCATAAGTTAAAAAATGTTATGAGTTCTGGAATAAAAAACATAATTTTTATGCTCAGAAAACATTTTCAATCAATGAATCATAATGAAAATATATATGGTCAAACGGTTGACTAATTTTATGTTGAGTCCTTTATAATGAAACATCCATCCTCTATTATTGGGTATAATAATCCACTAGTCAATGAGGAATGGATCAGTTCCACTAAAAATATATTTTATAGTCTCTAGTGTTCAGTATATGAAACTATTTTTTTTATATCTATTATTTGTAAGGACAATCAAATAGCTGGTGGAACCATATTTAGAATACTATTCAATAGAAGGTGATTGAATCCATGGAATGGGACGAGTTTAAGTGTAATTTTTTCACTAAGTACATAAGTCATATTTTATGAATATATAAAGAGAAAGAGGTTTTAGAGCTTAAATAGATGGATGGTGAATCTATTGGTAACCACAATACATATATTACAATACATTCATGATACTCTTCTGGTTTAATCATCATGAAAGAAAGAAAAATTGATCGATTATTTAGTATGACCAATCCATATCTTTTAAAGGTGTGGGTTGTAAGAGGCTTTAATAGATATGAATAAATAATTCTTTGTTCACTAAATATAGAAATTGAAATTGAAGATTATGACTATTAACATGGTTTTGAAATGAAAATAAAGATCAAGTATAATGAGATTTTGAAGAAAACATATGGTTGAAATAAATTTCATTTCCCATCATGAAAACAAATATGATAATAATAACTCAAATGAATTACTAAAAGGGAAAAGATGTTTTACAAGTATGGTAACCCTATCTATTGAGTAAAATAATGTAGAAGTGATGAAAATATGAATTTCAATGAAATGAATGATGAGAAACCTCAATAGAATGCACCACCCATAATTCTGTGCTTCCAGTGAAAGGACAATGTATATTTTCAAAATCATTTCCCCAATTCAATGGATAATTTGTGGGATAATATAAAACAAAATCAGAATAAAATGGTTAAAGTAAAAACATAAGAAATAAAAAATGGATGAAGTGAATCATGATATTTATGTCACACTTGTCATCCCCAACTTATTTGGTGAATTAATTTTTTATTTTTTTTATGAATGTTCATGTAAAAATCTTATTGATTATATTTTACGAATATTTAAAGTTATTATATCCCTCTATGAGTATTTTATAATATTAAAATCACATTTTCAATTAATTTAGCATATGGATGATCCCAATATTCCAATGAAAATGTATGTGTATAATATTAGTGCATATAAAAGGAATAATTAAGAAATTAAAATTATTATGTGTATATGTATTTATGTAAAATTAACATAATATTTATAGATTTTACCATGAATTTATGATTTTAAGGATGATCACATGAATAGTGTTAGTGAAACCCCATTTGAAGATTTATGTGAGGTGACTTTATCAAAATTAATGATATTTTAAGAGACATTTGTTGAAATATCACCAATTGGTTTTTTATACATTTTAGAGACAATGTTATTGGAAGGGGAATTAGTTCTTGGAAATGTGCTTTATTGAACTAATAAACATTAGGTATTAGCATATCTTTGATTAAGAGGTTGCTTCAGGTTGTAACTTTTGACCTTAAAAATGCCTTATAATTTGTTGTGATCATAAATTATCTCTCTCTGGAACTACTTTCCAAAATTTATTGTAAATAATATATAGGGTTGTCTGGAGTACCAGATTCAACTATATTTGATTATGATATGATGTTTATCTAAATTATTTGCAGAATAAATCCTCAAGATCTTAATATAGAGTTTAATTTCATCACTTCATATCATCCATGTAAAGACGATTAGTGTAAGATAATAATTCAAACCTGAGAGGATATGCTAAGATCATGTTAAATGGATTTAAATCATGATTTGGATCAACACCTCCCTCTAATCGAGAATTATTATAATAATATATTTCACTCGAGATGTCAGACGAGTCCTTATGAATCCCCTTACAGAAATAATTGTACAACTGATACATACTAGAATAATGTTTTAGAAATAAATCATTTTTTACAAGATCTAGGTGATGAAATGAAGGAGAAGGGTAGATCCATTCAGACATACATAAGGGAAACACATAGTTAACAAAACATTAATTTTGATATTAATATATGTGATATTGAATTTTAATTACATGAGAAGCTATTTATATTAATTTTTCAATGGATTAACTATGGGAAAACTAATCCCTTGGAATATTAGTCCCTTTGTAGTTATTTCTTGTATCGAGATTGTATCTTATCACATTGCTTTTTCACCTAACCTATTTCATTTTCAGGATGTTTAATTTGTATCAATACTGAGGAAGAACATATTCGAACCATCACATTTACTAAATATAGAGATCACACTCTAGATAATTATATTTCTTACATGAAAAAAATAGGTGGATATTTTGGATCATGAAGAAAACATTCTATGAAACAAGATCACTCACTAGGTTAAAGGTTTGTGGAAAAACCACCATAATGATGTTTTATGTAGGTTCCTGAAAATGTATAGAGGCAGTTGTATCTTTAATAGTTGGTAATAGGGAGTCAAATTTTGTGGAAAAAATTAATTTTATTATTGTATAATCTATTACCCAATTTTTTTTTCAAATACATTTATTATCATTGGGATTTTGTGTTAGAAACAATTTCGAGGCTAAAGAAAACATGAAATTATTTTAATTATTTATTATTTAATATCATAGTTATTTCCTAGAATTTATAATTCTAGATAATAATAATATTTAATAAATTATGGAAACATTTTTTTTACACAAGTATATACAATGAATTCTTCGATAACCAATTAATACAAAATGAAAATAAAAACCATTTGAAAACAATAGAATTCACATAAAAACCAAATTTATACACACAAACACATTTTATATAAACAAATTAAATAAATCAATATTGACGAATTATTTTAATTAAATTGAAATATTTAATATTCAATCAAATATTTAACCTTCATCTTATGTGTTATTTATCCAAGGAATATGAATAAATCCATTTTTTGTATATAACTATAATTTTTTAAAAACATGTTTTGTAGCCTTTACAGATTGATTTTATTTACGGAATGATAAAATTATGCAGATTTTTTTTTGAAATTATCATTTCAAAATTATCTTAGGGTGTGTTTTGAGAATTTACTAAGAAGACATATTATTTGATGAATAGTGAAAAATAAGGAATTTTATTAATAATTTTTAATTATTTTAAATAATTTAAAATATTAATTTTTTTACTATTTGAATAAAAGTAAAAATAGTCCAATTATATATATATTCAAACAATTTATGACATTTGAATCAATCTCATTTTTAATTTTTCTTAAAATACTTCATGTCTCTAGGGTTAATATTAAATTAAAATTTCCACTTATATGAATGGAATTTTAAAAAATAGATTAAATATTTGGAACTATAATAATTTAATTTATTCAATAAGATAAAATTAATTATTTTCAATATTTAATAGTAAAAATAGAAAAACATTATTATTGTGGAGAAGGGGAGAATGGGATTTTTGGAGGGATAAAGAAAATGATAAGGGGTGAAACAATAGAGAAATTTTCAAAAACCAATGGGATATACATATTTAAAAAATATAAACTATAAATTTTGTTAATTACCCATTTTGTAACCCTTTGGAATCATACAAACATGGGTACACCATTTTCCTTTCAAAAATTACTACTATGACACTCACCTCAATTATTAATGGCCACTCACTTTTCTCTTCCATCCATGATTCCAAAATCCATTTGGTCTAAAAATCACTGCCTAGTTACATAATTAAGTCCCTAAAATTTTACTTGAATACATATTTTAATTAGAAATCCATCCTATAATGTATTTTGATTCAAACGAAAGGATATTGTCTCAAGAAGAGGTAATGCCCCTGACCATGAATTTTATTTTATTTTTTTCTCCACCTAATTAAATAATTACTATTTTTTTTATATAATAACCTCATTATATTTAATATAATTATTATTATTTTTTATTTTCATGGATATATTAATCTCCACTTCTATAAAATGGGACACAAAATCATTTTTATTGTGTATGACAGACTATCACATCACAGATAGATGTTAGTCATTTTCCATCACCACCTTGAATAGATGGATATAATAATGGATAAATTGTTCATATATGATATTTATCATATTATTATACTTATGAAATTATTATATTTTATATAAATTTTTAAATTTCATTTAGTGGGAATATGATAACATCGCTCGATGATGAGGAAGCTTACTACATTGCGTAGCGAGGTGATTCATTCATGATTTATATAGAGTGTAATAATGATATATATAATTAAAATAAATGATTTATATGATATAATTTTTTTTTGGATTTGTAATATTTTATTCACCTATAATTATTTCATCCGTTTATAAAAATTGAAGCAACATTCATGCATACATATAATCTACCATATCCATGAACAATGTATTTGATTTTCTATAAAAAAACTTTAATGCACAATGATAAATACCTATATAATAAATTTATATGATTATTATCTCATGTTAAAAATTCTAGACATGATGGAACCATGACCAATATAATAAAAATGAAAATAAAAAATCAAAACATAAATTAAAAACAATGTAGTTATTACCTGAAATGAGATTTTATGAAAGAATCATTGATAAATATGTAATAGAAGGTTCTATGTATATCATACATGCAATGATATATATAACTATGTTTTTATAAAATATTTCAACTATATCTCTATTTATTATACAAGAGTTTGGAATGTGTATGAAGGTATTTGAGAGTTAAGGTAAGAGATTTTCATCTCACTTTTTAATTCTAGGAGACACATGCCATATTCACAAACTATTTATTTCATGTGGTGAATAAACCTACCATGAATTTATTTTATGATTATTCTCATGAATGGTATTGAGATTTATATATCCATTTTAGTATCTCTCTTTCATTGGATTTAAGGTTTAAAACTTTCCAAACCGGTAATAGAATTTTCAATCAATTTATCTTATTTGGGAAAACATTTATGCTAACAACCTATCATATTATATGTGGTGTATATGATTACCCTAAAAATATTAAATCATTAATATCCTTCCTCACATGATATTCAATTTTTGATACTATTTCGTTCTGGTTTTCAGCCACAAAACGCCCAACGGCTCCATATCCAATGATTGATAGACCTGCTTTCCAAAGGCAGGCGTTCACCGGATGTTTTGACCATAAACTCTTAAGAACTCACATTGGTCAAGAGGATGGGAAGTCGGGCTCATCACAACCTTTTTGGGTTGAATTATTTCCTGTTCTGAGACTCTCTTATAGATTTAAGACGTATTCATATGTTTACGAATATTTGGTTTATACCCAAACATAGTATCCATGGATTTAACCTTGGTAGGAAACTGTCAACTGGACGCAGGGGTTCAGAATCATTTATGCCCGAGGTTTACCATCCCTCGTTGGATTAATGACCCCGAAGGGTTGGAACTCGCTTGAGGTGGCACTAGGAGTGGCACGGTGAAGCGGTGTAGAGATGATCGGATCGACCAGTTGTTGGGCTTGAACCTCAAGGAGGCTTCCTATGTACCCTGCTTAGGAGGCAGGGATAAAATTCCACGTAGTTCATATATACTGTTTAACGTCATGCTAGACGAGGGTGGAACTCATCATGAAGAAACGACCGAGTGGTGGTCTTGAACCTTGTAGAGGCTTCCTACGTACCATGCTTTGGCATAGATCAAAGTGCACGTAGTTCGCTTTGTCTTGGGGCTAACAATCTGAGGAGGCCCGGAATGATGGATTGGGGCTTACACTATGAAGAGGCCCATGGTAGGATGTCATGGTCGATGCTTACTCTAAGCCCATGTGAGTCATACTCGGTGTGAGAAACAAGAGGCAGCAGGGACCAGAGGATCACGTCGCAAAAGGTGCGTCCGTGAGAAGTGGAGTGGGGCTTACACATGGAGCGGCCCAGGACGATGAATTGGGGCTTACACTCTGAGGAGGACTATAGGGTTGGAGCTTACTCCGAGATGGATGCCCGGGGTGACAAAGCCCAGCGGGAGAGGGAAAGGGGGTGCTTCTGTGCCCATCTCCCCTCTTGCAGTGCATGAGGGCTCCCTTTTGATGGCTATTTTACCATCTACGAGGAACCCTCAACATGTAGAGGGGAAAAAAAGGGGTTCTCGAGCTCAGGATCCACATTACCGTGGGAATGTGAACCCAGGAATGCTTCGGGAATCTGCTCAAGGGTCGGGGAAATCCCATTACCCCTGTTTACCGTAGGTATGTGAACTCAAAATGGCAAGATGATGTGCCTGAATGTTACACCACGCGGATATGGTGGCTCCAGTGGTGGCCTTGGCTTGGGGCCGATGAACAGGGCAATGAGGGAATCATGGAGGACTTGGCTAGATCGGAAGGATTTTACCTGGCTCTGGAAATGAGAACACCGAAGTATTTGGAGAGCCATCGAGAGGTATGGGTGGTGGCGCCCTTCGCGCGGGGAAGTTCCACATGGATGGAGAAGTCGTCCACGAACCAGGGTGGTCCGCGGACTGATTGGCGTCCCACAAACCAGAGTGGTTCACAGTTTTGGGTTCAATCTGCGAACTAGGGTGGTTCGCGGCTTCGGGTTCAATCTGCGAACTAGGGTGGTTCACGGAGGGTTCCAGGCGGGCAGCAGCGGCCAAGGGTGGCTCCGATCAGAGGCTTGTCGGTCGGGGCTTCACCCGTGTGGGAGAGTGCTACGCGGTATGAAGGATTGGAAAAGAGGCATAAATTCCCTGGTCTGCGGGGAATTCATCCGCGGAGGAGGTATGGTTCGTGGTTCTCCTTTTTCGTTATTTGTAGGTTCGCGGTTCACCAAATTATTATGTGTTTTCCAATTCTTTGTGAATTCGTATACCTGATGTGGTTCGCGGATGGGAATTTTTCTATTTGCGAAATCCAAATCCTTCCTTCAACCGATCTCCTTCCGAATCTCCAATCCCTCTGAATCTGATTCTAGTTCTCTGATCTCTCCTCTTTTTCTTTCCCCCATGGTTCCCTTTTATAGAGTGGGGAAAGGGACGTATTTGTGGCCATACGACACCTTTTGCGGAGGCCCATAACCAAATACCCGGTTCACAGCTGACTTGGTCAATCCGCGATTCGCAGAGGGTATTGAACGCTTCCCCCCCCCCCTCCGCGAGGCGAACTCAGGGAGTACTCGGCGACTGCGGAGGGTTCCACCTCTATTCCGCGAACGACAGCGGGTGCGGCTTGAACCGGTCGACGCGGTCCGTGGTTGGGGCGGTTCATTTACGGTGAACCGGACTGGCGCCCATCCAGCCTCGCGACCGTGGAGGCTCTCCGCCTCCATTTCGCGAACAACAATGGTTTGTGGAGGGGGGTTCCTCGCAGGGCCTGGCCACGTTGTGCTTCCAGGGGACCGGTTTGCAGACCTGTCCTGTTTGTGTCCCTTCTTTGATTACTTTCCCCAATTCTTTGGGCATTTGGATAGAATCTCCTTTGCGGATTTTTCAGGACCCTACAAATTCGCCCATCGGAATGGGGTCAAATCGGAACGAAGAGGAGCCTATTCCGATGTAGAGTGGTCCTGAAAATTGATGAGTGATTGGAAAATGCTCAAAATTTTTCCTGAGCCAAGGGACTCAGCGAGCACAGTTGGACTATTGCTATAGTTTTATAGAAAAACCCCACAAACTTTTTGTCTTTTCTTTTAATACAATAATTTTTCCTGGGCTCATTTAGTGTGAACCCAGTGGGTATAACCCGACTTTTGTTTAGGTCACCCTTTTCATGTTTTTGGCCTAACATGCTTTGTGCCTCTTTCTTTCGTGAGCGGTTTAAAGTCCCACCGTCAAGACTATCATCACTGATGTTTTAGGTCAAACATCTTTGTCCAAATATGGTGGGGCGAGGGCCCCAATAGGGTTTAACTGATTAAATGATGTCTCAATACTCTTCCAACACACGTGGGGGAAAACATGTTTGGACGACATGTCGGGCATGTCTCAAGGCATGGGAGCTGCATCGGCGTAGAGAGGTAGGAAGAGCATTGCCTAAGGATGTGTTTCCTTTGGTAGACGGGCCATGGGTGATCAATATGCAGAGCCCCTGAGCTAATGGTATGCATGGTCGTACAAAGGTGTCCTTAAGTCAAAGACTTATCCACTTTTGATGGCCAGGGGACTTCATGGAAGTCTGGCTTATGGGAACCACGATGGGTGGCATGGAAAATTATGAAAACCTCCAGGGGTGGCTCAGAAGGGAAGTGTGACATCTGAAAGGGTTTTGGGAACATTCGTACTAATCAGGAGAGTAGTCCGGAGACAACCTCCCTACGCATTTAGTTAGCGTAAGGGATGGTTGAGGCTTGACGCAGTTTAAATTCAAGCAGCTGGGACATCATTTAAAATGGAACAACTTCTCCTAGTTCTCAGTAATCATGTCAAAAACGTTCCACCAAATTCAGGAAGGGTTTTGAAAGAAGTTGGTAAAATGTGGCTCATAGGGTTTCTGAATCTCGGGATAGAAATGGGGGTTCATGGGCCAATATCCATTCAGATAGAAGCATTGCCTAAAGAAATTTTGCCTTTGCTAGATGAGCCAGGGGTGATAAATATGCAGATCCGCTGAGGGCATGGAATGCATAGTCGTACAAAGGTGTCCTTAAGTCAAAGACAATCCACTTCTGATAGCCGAGAAAATTTGGGTAAGTTGAGATTTGGGACCACCAGGGGTGGCTTATGAGAGTTTGTCTTTTTTTGAGTATAGATTATGGCTTTTGATGAGAGGGTCCCTAAATACGGGGGAAATATCTAGACTAAACTTCCTAAGAATGGGTGAAGTAATTCTTTCTCACGCTGGTGCGAGGCAGTGGTTCATACATGTCTGACCCATGCACTGATGAATAGAGAAAAAGATTATGTTTCTCATTGAACACTTGACTAATATGACTGTGTAGTTTATCGTCACGCGGTTGAGACATAATCTGTGCATTTTAGCATCATGCAGCGAGGACGAGAGTCGTTTTTAAAGGTTGGTGTGTAGTTTACCATCATGCAATGAGGATGAGGGGTATTTTTTCAAAGGCTAATCTTCATTAGAATGCAACTGGGTTTGAATACCTCAACATGCTCCAGACGTGGGGGTGGGTTTGATTGGTGTAAATCATGGTTTCGTGGCTTCTTAGATCATGAGATATGATATGGGGGCTCTGAGGCCGATAAGCGTATGGAACTAGGAAGAGTGTCGCCTGTGGAATTCTTGCCTTTGGTAGACGGGCCAAGGGCTATCAATATGAAGAGCTGCTGAGAGGATGGTATGCATGGTCGTACAAAGGTGTCCATGGGTAGATGACTTTCCACTTCCGATGGCCATGAATGGTTATGAGGATCTGCAATTATCTGGGCCACGAATTCTGTCATTTGATATGATAATGTTTGTACAGGTCGGGGATATCCATCCATGGTTGCTTGTTGAGTTTCAAAGAGCCCCTTGTGCTGTTCTTTTCTCTCTCTTTTTTATGTGGGGGTGTGCCTTCATTCCATGCAATTTAACATCATGTGGTGAGGATGAGGTACTCCTAGTTTATCGGTCATAGAGCTCGGACCATTGGGTGACTATTGCTGCAGTCACTCGGAGGATAACTGAGTCAACATGTTCTGATATAATTGGAACAAGGTGGTGGATGAAGGACATAAACTGCAACTTTGAACTTTCCCTGATCAGGAGGTATGGTGGGGGGGCTCTGAGGCCGGTAGGCGTACAGAGCTAGGAGGAGTACCGCCTGAGGAAATCTTTCCTTTGATGGATGAGCCAGGGGATATCATTATGCAGAGCCGCTGGGGGAATGGTATGCATAGTTGTACAAAGGTGTCCCCGGGTTAATAACCTTCAACTTCCAATGGTCGTGAATGATTATGAAAATCTGCGATTGCTCACAGTGCAGAGTTCGGCATGTGGGGATAATGGTGTCCAGGTATACAAGAAACTTCTTCACCGCAATTTCCCGTTAATTTAAAGTAACCTAGTCCTAGCTTGATGTTTGTTGTTGCAGGTTTGTATATGAACCACTGACAGACACATAGGCTAGCCAGAATGGGATACCCTGGCAATGACTAGATGTGAAAAGGGGAATGAACTTGTAAACCACTTCACCATAAACTTCTGGATCATGAGGTATGGTATGGGGGATCTGAGGCCGGTAAGCGTACGAAGCTAGAAAGATTGTCGCCTTTGGGAATATTGCCTTTGGTAGACAGGCCAGGGGATATCAATATGCAGAGCCGCTGAGGGCATGGTATGCATAGTCATGAAAAGGTGTCCACAGGTCTATGACTTTCCACTTCTGATTGCCATGAGTGGTTATGAAGATCCATAATTATCCGGGTCGTGGAGTCTGATGTATGGAAAGGATGCATCCCAAATGTGCAAGGAGTATCTCCATCTCGTATCGCCATGTGTCTTGGGTGGGTCATGATTAAGTCCATGCAGTTTAGCGTCATGCGGTGAGGATGAGGCCCATTTAGTTTAACGTCATGCAGTGAGGACGAAGTATACACCCCATACAGGTTTGATCCATATATGGGGGAAGGGTCATTTCTAACATTATCGTCCGTGCAGTTTAACGTCATGCGGCAAAGATGCAAAAATACACCCCGTGCAGGTCTATCCCATACATGGGGAAAAAGGATCATTTTTAAATCTTGCTATCCGTGCAGTTTTACGTCATGCGGTAAGGATGAGAATTACACCCCATGCTGGTTTGGTTCATACATGGTGGGAAAGGGCATTTTTATTCTTTTATTCAGGGGGCTGGGCCAGGATTGGGAACCTTGGCGTCACTACGTATCCCGTGAGGGAAGGAATCAATCCACACGTAGTTCTCTGAAATAAGTACACCCCGTGCAGGGCCGGTCCGGACATGGGGGAACCGGCATTGTTAAAACTCATTGTCCATGCAGTTTAATGTTGTGCGGTGAGGATGAGGGACACACCCAGTGCAGGTCTGGTCCATACACGGGGGGAAGAAGGCATTTATTAGGGAGTGGTTGGGCCAGGATTGGGGATCCCGGTGTCACTACGTATCCTACAAGGGCAGGAATCAAGCCGTATGTAGTTTTCTGAAATTTGTATAGTTTAACGTCGTGTGGTGAGGATGAGGACCATACAGTTTAACATCATTTGGTTAGGACGGGGGGGGGGGGGGGGAGGGGGTATTATTGGATTCCATGCAGTTTAATCATCATGTGTTGAGGACATGAATATATCCCGTTCAAGTCTGGTGCGTACACGGGGGAATGGGCATTTTTGTTTATCCTTTTGAGGTGGCTGGGATAGGGTGTGGAATTATGGCGTCACTATGTATCTCACAAGGGTAGGAATCAAGCCTCACGTAGTTATATGAAAGACGATACACCCCGTGTAGGTCTGGTTCGTACCCAGGGGAAGAGGGTGTCTTTAAATCACCCTGTTTGTGCCATTTAACGTCATGCGGTGAGAACCAAATACTCTTAGTTTAAGGTCATAGAGTTTGGACTGTTGAGTGCTTGGCAGTTTAACGTCATGTAGCTCAGACGAACTCCGTGCATTTTAACATCATGCGGTAAGGACGTAGGTGACCCGACATGAAAAGAAAAAGAAAAACAAGGGGGGTCTGCACAGTTTAATGTCGTGCGGTGAGGACCAGAAATACACCCCATGAAGGTATGGTTCATACACTGGGGGATGGAGCATTCTTGACTCTTATTATCTGTGCATTTTAACGTCGTGCAGTAAGGACGATGTCACTTTCAGTTTCTATGTGAAATACTTCTTCAGGAATGTTGCATTTATAGGAGCGGTTGTAAATTGTCCATCTATAGAGATCATGGTATATGCTCAGTTGGATTAGACCTTGTGTACAACTTATGGCCCCTCCCATTTGGGATCCAACTTTGGAGGCTTCTTGCTGGGTATCATTGGGGTCCGGAGGACCAGCACTAATTCTCCTTCCAAGAATGACCAGAGGCAGACCTTTTTGTTGAAGGCTCGTGCGATGCGATTCTAGTACACTTCCAGGTGGTGCAGAATGTGCAACCGCTTCTCGTCTAGCTGTTCCAATTCACCTATCCGCTTTTATGACTGCTCATCATCAGATAATTGATCACAGATGGCAACACGGATTGAGGGAATTTGGAGTTCAATGGGTAGAACCGCCTCTGTGCTGTACACTAATGAGTACAGGGTAGACTGAGTAGCGGTGCAGATTGTGGTTCGATAAGCCCACAATGCATGGAGGAGTTTATCCAGCCATGACTTCTTGTATTTTTCCACCATTTTCTAGAGGATGTTGGAAAAGGTCTTATTGAAAGCTTCTACCTGTCCGTTGGCCGCTTCATAGTAGCGAGATGAGTGGTTAGCCTTGATACCATACTCATGGTATAGATTTTCCAACTCAGCAGAGCAGAAATTGGTGCTGTTATCCGTCTATATAGTATGGGGGACACCAAATCTAGTGATGATATTGGCCTTCACAAAGCTGCCAATATTTCTTGCCCCGAATTCCTTGAGGGGTACGACTTCTGCCCATTTGGAAAAGAAGTCAATTGCCATGAGGACATACTTCGACTATTTGGTCGTGGCAGGAGGATATTGTCCCATGACGTCCATACCCTAGATGGAAAACGGCAAGGAGTACTTACATTGATGAAGTAACTCTGAGGGATGGTGTATGAAGTTGGCATGAATCTGGCGTGAGTGGAATTTTTCGGTAAAATGCTTGTAGTCTCGTACCACCGTGGGCTAGTAGTACCCAAGCCTTCAAACCTGATGGGAAACCTTGGTCCCCGGTTGATGTGCTCCATACGCTCCGGCATGTACTTAGGTCATGACGGCGGTGGTTTCTTCTCCATCAATGCATCTGAGGAGAACTCCATCGAGGCCTCGTTTGTAGAGGACCTCTTGCTGAACTGTGCCACAATACAGGAAAAAATTGATTGCCCTTCTCCGTATTTTCTCTCGTTCAGCCCTATCTGATGGAAGCTCTCCCCATTGAAGGTAGTTCGTGATGGGGATCGTCCAGCTGGTGGCATGACCATACGGCTCGAGGGAAGGACTGACTTTGTGTATTTCGTCCGTCTTAGCTTGAAAAAATGGCAATACCATTCGACGGTGAGCAATACTGATGACCGTTTCATCTCGGTCGGGGTCATCTAGGGTTGTGGCCACGTTTGTCTAATACATCAGCCTAAGCATTCTAGGACCGGGGAATATAAGTCAATGTTGGTTCTATGGAGAACTCGACCATTATCCCTCAGACATGGTCAAACATGGGGATTATTTCCTCCTGTTTAATAGCATAGTCACCGTTGACTTGATTGATGACCAACTACGAGTCACCTTTTAACTTAAGGTGTTGTAATTGTGCCTGGAGTGCGAGCTCCAGGCCAACAATGAGGGATTGATATTCCGCTTCATTGTTTGTACATCCCTCTGACAGGAGGAAGGAATATGGAAAAACTTCCTTCTCTGGGGACATGAGTATTACCCCCAGGCCCTCTTTGTTGAATCTGGGATCATCCATCCTCTTCCCGGTGGTGCTTCAGGATGCACCATCAAAGTACTTTTCCCATGCTGGGAACTCCTCTTGGACTGAGAAGATATCTTCATCAGGTAGTTCAGCATCTGGTGCAGTGGTCCCTGTTAAAGGGTGCTCTGCCAGAAAGTCTGCTAATACCTATCCCTTGATGGATTTTTGAGGCATGAACTGGATGTCGAACTGTTGCAGGATGACCGCCCATCGGGATAGACGTCCGGTTAGCATCGGGTGATTGAGGATGTACTTGAGTGGGTTACTCTGTGAGATCAAATGGACCTCATGATGCTGCAAATAATGTCGCAGCTTTTGAACCGCGAAGACCAAGGCCAGTCAGCTTTTCTCGATATTTGAGTATCGAGTCTCAGCATCAATCATGGTTTGACTGAGGTAATAATGACTTTTTTCGCTGCTGACAACATTCTTTTGTGCGAGGAAGGCTCCCAGTGATCTCTCTAGGTCTGTCACATATAGAATGAGAGGTATTCCTTCAACCAGAGGCATGAGAACTGTTGGGCTTATGAGGCACTTATTCAATTTGTCGAATGCCTCTTGGCAGTTGTCCGTCCATTGGTACGTGACCCCCTTCTTCATCAACCTGGTGAAGGGAAAACATTTGCCTTCCAGGTTGTCTATGAACCACCTAATATATGCTAGGTGTCCCTGGAATACCCTCAGCTCAGTCAGATTTCGAGGAGGTGGCAGGCTCAGGATAGCCTTCATCTTCTCATGGTCGACTTCGATGCCACGATGGCGTACGACGAAGCCCAGGAATTTCCCTGAGATAACCCCAAAGGCTCATTTCAAGGGGTTCATCTTCAAGCTATGCTGTCGGAGGTTGTTGAAGATGGCCTCAAGGTCTGATAGGTAATCCGAGCGCTGTATGGACTTGACCACTAGGTCATCCATGTAACATTCAATGAATTTCCCCAGGAACAGCTTAAAGATCCGATTCATGGCACGCTGATACGTGGAACCAACATTATTGAGACCAAAGGGCATTACCCTATAACAGAATACCCCTTTAGGGGCCCTGAAGGTCGTGTATTCTTCGTTTTCTCGGGTCATCCTGATTTGATTATATCTGGAATAGCCATCCATGAAGGGTAGAGCCTCATACCCAGCCGTTGCATCAATTAACAACTCAGTGATTGGGACCGGGAAGTCATCATTCGGACAATGCCGATTAAGGTCTCTAAAGTCAATGTAGATGTGGATTTTCCCTTTCTTTTATTTAACAGGGACGATGCTGGCCAACCAAATGGGGTACTGGACCTCCCTGATGAAGTCTGCTTTAATGATATTATCGACTTCATCCTCTATCTTGGCAGCATGTGAGGGTTTGTCCTTATAGCGGCCTGTTTGTAGCCCCGGTGGTCTTCTAAAAGACCCAGGTGATGCGTCGCTACCTCGGGATCGAGTCCTGGCATTTCTGTGTAATTCCAGGTGAATACATCCTGGTGTTGCCTTAGGAAGGAGGTATATACCTCATGTTCTTCGGGGGACATGGCCGCACTAATGAGAGTGGGCCTCGGGTCCTCTTCGATACCCATGTTTATTTCCCTGAGTTCGTCAAAAGTTGTGGAGATAACCTCCTCAAATGCGATAGGTGCATCTCTGAGATCTTCCCCCTCTTCTTCTCCCAAGTCCCTATCTTCTTTATCTGATGAGGAGAGAGTTTCCATTCTGAGCCTTCAAGGGATTGAGGGAGAGACATTGTGGGAATCCCAGCTTGAGTATTTGTCCCAAAATCCAGGGTTGGTAGACATTCCCACATTGTTGTGCTCGGCCATCGTGGCCGAAGTCATTAGGATATCTGAATGCATGTCCGGAGTTGAACTCTTGCCTTCCATGTGGTTGATAGGCATGACATATTATCTGCCAAGATGCCTGAGGGGGTCATCGGGGACAATTTCCAGGCCATTTGGAGCAGGGATTCAGTCGACGCCATGGACCAAAGGCTTCTTCTTCTTTTGCTCATAGAACCTAGCATTGATGTAATGTGACTCGGAGAGCTCAAAAGGGGCCTTGTCAGCATGAAACGTCCCGCTTTTTCCATTGACGGAGTACTTGACACACTGGTGGTATGATAAAGGAACAACCATGTGTTTATGGAGCGAAGGCCTTCCCAGAAGGGCATTGAATGTCGTGCTCTGCCGAACCACCAGGAATTCCATGTAGGCTACCAGATCACCAAAATGGGTCTTCATCTTGATCTGTCCCATTGGTTTCTACTCGCTCTTGTCGTAACCCAATAGAGTTTTGTCTGAGGGAATTAGATCGTCCTCAATGTGGCCTAACATACGGAGTGTCCGTAGGGGGAGGAGGTTAACTCCAGAGACATTTTCTATAAAGACTTTCCATATTTCAATACCATTAATTGTGCCAGACACATATAGTGTTCTAATGTGTCCTTGCATGATGGCATCTTCATCCTGATCGGGGAAGGAAATCACCGCGTTGTATTCAGCCGAGCCAGTCTCTGTCTGGAAAATTTCAGCGGCAGCTAACTCGGCTTGAAAACTCCTGGGAGCTGATCAAAGCTTCGATAAGAGCCTCTCTAAGGTCGGCTGACAAACCTAGGGAATCTAGGATTTACAACTTGGCTGGTACTGATTCCAGCTACTTAAGGGTATCATATTTTTGCTCCAGCGGCCGACGATTCTCCATTGGCAGGAGAGTCTTGGCGGGTGATTTGGGAGCTGGAGCATTTGGCGAGGAAGGACCAGCCGTGGGGACAGATGTCGATGGTGTTTCCGCATTTTGGGGACTCGGCTCAGCTGGCCTATTTGTGCACACTAGGCGACCTAACACCTGCTCCTCCTCTGGCGGGTATCGCAGAACAACAGGGCCAGAGTGGCCGCTTGTGGAAGTGGAGGGGCATTCCCTCTCCTGCTGAGCCGTTGAAGGGCTCTCCCATGAGTTTTCGCAATATTGATGGTTTGGGCCGGGGTCCAACCGTAGGGTTGATTTCAGCCATGGCTGCGCCTCCCCTCATATCCTCTGCCTCTACGATTCCTCCTCCCGGCTCCTCGTGCAGGGAACTCGTGTTCGTAGTCATACCCTTCATCATGGAATGATTCCATGAGATGATGTTGATATAACAAAAAATTGGATCTTCATCCTCTGATAGGTCAACCTGGTCAGTTGTCTCTGATGGCGCCGTTTGGTGGGTTAGTGCCCATGGTGTCAAATCCGAGGGCATAATGTCTGCCAGGGTCGAGACTAACTTTGGGCCCGTTGCAGACTGCTCCTCTTGTGATTGTTTCCTCCTTCGACTCTGCCTGGATGACTGGCTCATAGAGGATTGTGAGGCCGATGTGGTCGGCTCTGCGGCTCCTGGGGCTGTTGGTGGTAACACCAGCTGCTGTAGTTGAGCTCGGAGTATGCCCTGGGCTCGGTTGATAGTCTTTAGAGTCATCCAGTTTTCAAATTTCTGCCGCTTCTTGCTGGTGACTTTCTGCCACCCCTCCTCTTTGTTGGAGTTGGCAGTAGAGATACATGCCACATGTGCTGGGGGTGGTCCCAGCTCAACTTGTCCGGAATGTACCATCCTATGTAGGAGGTCTTTAAAGACGAATCATTCTCGGATAGTGTTCCCTATCATCTGTTGGTAGGGGCAGTAATCTGACCTGTCATCACGGCTGACTTCTTCAGGTCTCCTTGGCTCCGGGAGACGGAGCAAGTTGCAGTTCATGGCGGTAATGAGAATTCCATGGACTTGATTGTCTCGGAACGAGTATAATTTTTGTCTTAGTTCGTTAAACTAATTCTGCTTCGGTCCTCTCTGATCGTCCCGTTTAGGCAGGGGAATCCACTGATATGCAGGGGGACCTTGACGATTTGGTGGAGGCCTGAGTGGCAGAGCGGGAATAGGGGCCAGCTTGAGTGTGAAAGCGGACGCTTTAGCTATAGGGGCTTTTTTCTCCAGAGCCTGTGAGGCAATTCGGGACTTTGAATTTTTCTGGTGTAGGGAGTCCTCAATTCTCTGGGCAATGGCTGAGAGATGGAGGAAGCCAGTGGTGCACTCCACTGGTATGATCAGTGTTCGCAGCTCATCTCTAAGATTATCGATGCATTTGGATATCATATCATCTTGAGGCATTTTCCTTTTTAGAAAATAGGTCAGGCCTTTCCATTTGGCGATGAAATCTGAGACCCTCTCGTTCTCCCTCTTCTTGCAGTTCATGAGATCGCTGACCGTTCTTTTCGATAGCGTTGAGTAAAAGTGGACCAGGAACTGCTTCCGGAAGTCCTCCCAACTCTTTATCGACTGAGCCGTCAGACTCGTATACCAGACTAAGGTGGATCCTTGCAAGGTCCATACGAAGCATATGAGTTTCACTACTTCTTGTTGTTCAGGAGTTCCCATCATAGAGTCGCAATAGCACGCATAGTGTATCAAATGCAGCTCTAGATCGCCTGATCCATTGAATATGGGGAATACAGGGCTGACAAAATTGGGGGAGGGTGGTGTGTTGGTCACCCAATCTGGGTAGGGTTTCTGCTTCAGCTGTATAGGAGCGGGTCGACCTTCCATCGCTTCCAATCGAGCTGTTAGTGCCTCGATGGTGTTGGGGAGTCCCTGGTTCACATCCTGTTGGGCCCGGTCCTGGGCAGGCGTAGCCCGAGGCATTTCCTGAGGGTCTGGGTTGGCCGGCACCAATGGTGCATATTCTGTCCGGGGAACCCTCAGAGGGTTTGGGCATACATTCTCTGGTTTCCACCTAAGTGGAGGAAAATCTTGGTATTCATCATCCACGTTTAGGTAGTTGGACGAACCAGGCACCTCATTGGGCAGGAGCCCTGATCATGCTTCATTTGCTGTGGCAAGCCTTAGCCTTTTAGGTGCACTTTCTTTGAGTGCATGAAATGGCTCTTCTTGGGATGCACTTTCAATAAGGCGGTTCCTCTGGAGTATCTCAGCGTTAAGCCGCCTCAATTATTTCATCTCTTCTTCCTGTCGAGAGAACCTCTCTTCCAGCGTGAGTGGCTTGTTTTTATAGAGGGAAGGGGACGAGTTCTTGGTAACCATTCCTTTATTCTTATCCTTGTTGGATGCTCGCAGGGTAGGTGGAGGGAGGTTAGCTGAAGGGGAATCCATATTTAAATCGGCCCTCTGGTTCCGGGTGTGCACACCTGGGGGTTCGTTGTGAGTCACATCCTGACCGGAACCGTCGTCTCCTGATCCATCCAGATTTGCATTTTCTCCAGTGTCACCCGCAGGGTTAGCCTCAATGGCATTGATGAACGCATATTGCTGGGTGGAGGTAATGTCATCTTCCAAAAAGGAAGAGGATCTCCCGCATCTTCAGCTGGACTTCCCTTTCATGACCTGGGATTGTCGTCGGACTTCTTGACGAAGGGTGACATGGATAGTTATTTGATGCAACCTTTTGGTGCACCTTCCTCTTAGAGGGGATGATGATTCATATGAAGGGATAGGGTGGGATCCTCCTCTTATGACTTTCCTTCATAGACGAGAGAATACCGACTCTCTTGGGGGAGGTTATTTTTGAGGGGGTAATAATGCCCCCAGCCTGGAGGGCTGGGGTTGGCTCCGTTCCTTGAACGTTGAGTCTCTTCCCATTTTTATTGGTCTTACGAGGGAATTGGTTGTTGAAAATGCCCACAACCATGCAGGCTGGGGTTGACCCTATATTGCGGTAGTGGCTGCGGCTATCGCGACCTACCTGATCTCGCGTGCCCCCATCCGGGGGTGAACCGGATCTGGTGCTGAATTCACCTGTGAATCAGCCCCTTCTAGAGAAGTAGGAAATGATCGCTGATTGGCCTCTCTCAGGTGAGAGGATGGCTCGATGCTCTCGGTGGCCTGATTCAGGAGTTCTTGAATGGCTCGAACTCGCCGGGCCTGACACTTATGGGACTTACTCAAGTTCTGACTATGTTGGGTGTGTTGCCTTTCCTGAACAGGGGGTCCACCCGATTGCCGTCTCAATGTGACAACGTTGCAAGACACCATACCGAACGGGTTCTTCTGGGTGGGGAGCGAGGTGAAATGAAGAGCCCCGTGTTCCCCCCATCCCATGCCATGGACTCCCGTCGAAGCATCACCAATGAGGTGGCGTAGTTCGTGCAGTGCACGGAGGCAAGCTGCCTCCATATTCCCTTTGTGCCTCTCGTGGCGTTGTTGGCGCATCGATGAAAGGGCCTCCAGGTCGATGTGATGCAGGAGGTCCCCTATCATCTTGACATGGTCTACATACCCGTCATAGGGCAGGAAGCTCGTTTTTTGCCGACGGAGGGTCATCCATAGATTGTGGCGGATCCCGTGCATGCATTTTTCTGACAACTCCCTGGGTATGTCGTACTGAGGGGTGGCCGTGGGCCAAAACATAATTGGTATATCATTCCTGTCCAGTCGTTTTCTTAGGTGCAGCATATCGGCGTACTCCTCTGCCTAGGATTCCTCTACCTGATTAGACCAACTAAGGTGCTCACTATAGTCGGAGGCAGTGGGACCAGTAGGTATCGAATTGTCTTGTGGGCGATTCTGAGGTGGTTCAGAAGATGAACGCGGCCCTGGAACAGATCCTGATTGAAGAAGGGCGTCGCTAACGACAAGATGGGAATCTGACATGCTCGATCCCATCCTTCTGAGTGCCTTGGCATACGAGGGCCCTTTGGTGCTTACTTTGGCAGGGGGAAGGCCTTCCTGTCAAAATCATATGTCATCGCGGGGAGGACCTCCGCAATGGCGGCCATAATGGCAAGGACTACCATTACTGCTTGATGCTTCACTGCATATAGGAATTTTGCAGTGCACACCCTGGGGAGGACCTCCAAGGCGTGTCATATCAAGCAGAGGACCTTCTGGTTGCGTAGTGTTGTTACGTGGATGACCTTCGCAACACCTGCCATAATGGTGAGGATGACCATCATGGATTGATGTTCGACGCGCATCCTGGGGAGGACCTTCAAGTCATTCCGCGACAAGGGGAGGACCTTCTTGTCGCTTGGGGCCATTGCGGGGAGGACCTTCGCAATGGCAGCCGTGGTGGCGAGAACTACCATCACAGTTGCGGAAATGGAAAGGACTACCATTACTACTTGATTCTTCACTACATAGAGGAATTTTGCATTGCACACCCTGGGGAGGACCTCCAAGGTGTGTCGCAGCATGGGGAGGACCTTCTGGCCACATAGCGTTGTTACGGGGAGGACCATCACAACAACTGCCATTATGGTGAGGATGACCATCATGGCCTGACGTTCGACGCACATTCTGGGGAGGACCTTCAGGACATGCCGCGAAAAGGGGAGGACCTTCTTGTCGCGTTGGGCCATTGCAGGGAGGACCTTCGCAATGGCGGCCATGGTGGCGAGGACTACCATCACAGCTGCGATAATGGCGAGGACTACCATTACTGCTGCCGCAGGGAAAATATCTACCGGATACACCCTGGGGAGGGCCTCCAAAATGTACTGCAATCAGGGGAGGGCCTTCTCGTTGCTTGACGTCTCTACAGGGAGGACCTCTGTTATCAGGGTTGCGAGGAATACCACCATGATTTGATGCATGGATGTGTGGAGTTCCGTTGCAGCGTGACCTCTGGGGAGGACCTTCAGGGTAGGCCACGACAAGGGGAGGGCCTTCTAGTCATGATGAGACGTCACTACGGGTAGGACCTCCATAGTTGCGACTAGGAAAGCGAGGACTACCATCAAAATATTTGGTCCCACTGCATGGAGAGTGATTGCAGTGTATATCCCGGGGAGGACCTTCAGGGTGGACCACAACAAGTGGAGGACCTTCTTGCTGCTTGATCTTCTAGTAACGTGGAGGGTTTCCGTGACTCGCATCAAGAGAGAAGCTCTCGTGACCGATCATTATATTCCCACAGGGGAAGCCCCCGCGAGTGCTCCGAGGATGACCTTCAGAGCTGCTGGTAGCGACATTGCGGGGAGGACCATCGCAACGGCTACTACCACTCCCATAATATGGTAATGGGTGGGCAGGGTTTTGAGACATTGATGTATGATTAGCGGCATCGGGAACCCCAGCTTCTAGTAGAGCAGAGCCATGAACCAACTCTTTATTTTCTGGCTGCCTTCGGCACGTTCGGGGCGCTTCTTTACGGGCATCGAGGACCGTCTTCTATTGACGACGAAATTCACCTCCTTTGGGTCCCTATCTAATTGGGTCCTATGATGTTTCTGGGATACGCCGAAAAACATCTTGACTTTTAGCAAGAATCTATGCCTACTCTGGAGGATCCACCGTGATGGACAGGTGTCCCCCAGTTGGAACGAGTGAAGCTACTCGATCCAGTTGCCCTTGTGTCGTAGAATATGGCTGGAGACCCTCCTGGGAAGAAGAAGGGATGCAGATCTTCTTTGAGACCACTATATCATCTCATAGATGAGTCACATCAATTGAGGAGATGAGATCACGAGCCTGAGTCCTTGCTGTTTCCGCCGATGCAATTACATTCTGGAAAGTCTGCAAGATTTGATCTCGGATCGATACCTGCTCCTCCATCATTAGTAGGATATGCAAAGATACATCTTTGGATGGAATGGGTATGAATTCCCATTCTGGCATCGGAGTATGAATATCCTGCTCTTATCCTCCAGTGGTCAGTGGGTACTGACAATTATCCTATGTCGGGGCAGGTGAACGAATCTGCCCCTGTACCGGGATACGTCGGTTTCTCTCTCTGTTTGCCACCACATCGGGGTGGCGAGCTTTACTTTCATCCACAGGGATCTGGCCCGGCATATATTGGTTTCCCACCGTATCGAGTCGGTGGCCTTTATTGGCAGAAAGACGTTCCCTCCAATGATTTTCTGCCACATCTGGGTGGCGGGCTTTGTTGATCGCCACCATATTAGGATGGAGGGCATCTGAATCAACTTCCAGGAGCTGGTCCTGCAGGTGCTGGGTCGCCACCATGTCAGGTTGGTGGGCTTCATGACCCCAGGCAGGGAGTGGTTCATGCCTAGTAAGTGTCGTCCTATGTGAGAGACGAGCTTAATGGAGCTCGGCGGGGATGTGCGTCGGATCGTATAATGCCGCCGTGTCTGGATGGAGGGCTTGGGAAGAGCGAACAAGTGTAGGTGCCTGTTCGTGGTACATATTCGTGGCTGGGCAGCAGAGCTCCTCTTCAGGGTCCAGGGTGATGATCGGTCCCCGATTTTATGTCCGTTTCCCTCGTCGGGCGGTCTGAGGGGTCGGAGCTCGGGAAGCGTGGGCCTAAATCCTCAGGGAGACATCTTCCTCAGCGCGGGGATTTCAGGTCGCGACGTGATCGCGATGACGTCTTCTGGCGGGGGCCTTAGAGGGGAACCACCGTTCAGTGGGGGGAAAGTCCTCAACGTTGGCCTCATCCACCTCCCTAAGATAAGGGAGGTATGCATCATCCCGTTTCGGGGATAGACTCCCAAAATTGTTGGAGACAACAATAGGGGCTGTCTGGAACCGCCTTTATGGTCACTGCTAGGCAGGGGATCATCGAATCTTGATGGATTGGAGGGTGTGCATCACTGCCTCCACCATTGGAAGATTACCGTTTGCGTGGTACTCTCGGATTAGTGCGTCTAAAACCCAGTGTTGAAAATGCCGGGTGGGGATGGGGTCCAATGTTGTTGAGGAAGTCTCATCCTTGCGTCATTGGAAACGCGCACTTGTGAGTTCCTTTGCGATTCCATTGGATCAGAGAGAGTTATGAAAGTGGTACCTTTCTTGGACCCCCTTTAGAGCATAGGGGGGCATAGGGTAGGATTATCTTGAATCCGTCATTTTTGGTTAAATATTGACGTCGAGTTCACCATTTTTGGTTTCGTTCTGGTTTTTGGCCACGAAACAGCCAACGAATCCATATCCAATGATTGATGGACCTACTTTCCAAAGGCAGGCGTTCACCGGATGGTTTGACCAGTGACTCTTAAGAAGTCACATTGGTCGAGAGGATGGGAAGTCGGGCTCATCACACCCTTTTTGGGGTGAATTAATGCCTGTTTCGGGACTCTCTTATAGATTTAAGACGTATTATTATGTTCGCGAATCTTTAGTTTATACACAAACATAGTATCCGCAGATTTAACCTTGGTGGGAAACGGTCAACTGGACGCAGGGGTTCGGAATCATTTATGCCTGAGGTTTACCATCCCTCATTGGAATAATGACCCCGAAGGGTTGGAACTCGCTTGCAGTGACACTAGGAGTGGCGCGGTGAACTGGTGTAGAAATGATCAGATCGACCAGTTGTTGGGCTTGAACCTCAGGGAGGATTCCTACATACCCTGCTTAGGAGGCAGTGATCAAAGTCCACGTAGTTCGTATATACAGTTTAACATCATGCTGGATGAGGGTGGAACATGGCATGAAGAAACGACCGAGTGGTGGGCTTGAACCTCGTGGAGGATTCCTACGTACCATGCTTTGGCATGGATAAAAGTCCTCGTAGTTCACTTTGGCTTGGGGATTACACTATGAGGAGGCCCACAATGATGGATTGGGGCATACACTCTGAGGTGGTCCATGGTAGGATGTCATGGTCGATGCTTACTCTAAGCCCACGCGATCCATGCTCGGTGTGAGAAACAAGAGGTAGTAGGGACCAGAGGATCACGTCGCGAAAGGTGAATCCGTGAGAAGCAGAGTGGGTCTTACACATGGAGCGGCCCAGGATAATGAATTGGGGCTTACACTCTAAGGAGGCATAGGGGGTCAGGGATTACTCCGAGATGGAATCTTGGGGCGACAAAGCCCAGCGGGAGAGGGAAAGGGGGTGCTCCTCTGCCCATCTCCTCTCTTGTAGTGCATGAGGGCTCCCTTTTGATGGATATTTTACCATTTCCGAGGAACCCTCAACAAGTGGAGGGGCAGAAAAGGGGTTCCCGAGCTCAGGATCCACATTACCATGTGAATGTGAACCCAGTAATGCTTTGGGAATCTGCTCAAGGGTCGGGGAAATCCCTTTACCCCTGTTTACCATGGGTATGTGAACTCAAAATGGCACTCTGATGTGCCTGAAAGTTACACCATGCGGATCTGGTGGCTCCGGTGGAGGCCTTGGCTCATGGCCGATGAACAGGCCAATGAGGGATTCGCTGAGGACTTGGCTAGATCAGAATGTTTTTACCTGGCTCTGGAAATGAGAACATTGAAGTGTTTGGCGAGCCATCGAGAGGTATGGGTGGTGGCGCCCTTCGCGCGAGGATGTGCCCCATGGCTGGAGAAGCCGTCTGCGAACCAGGGTGGTCTGCGGACTGATTGGCGTCCCGTGAACCAGAGTGGTTCATGTCTTGGGGTTCAATGCACGAACCAGGGTGGTTCGCAGCTTCGGGTTCAGTCCGCGAACCAGGGTGGTTCATAGAGGGTTCCAGGCGGGCAACGACGGCCAAGGGCAGTGCCGATCTGAGGCTTGTCTGTCGAGGCTTCACCCACGTGGGAGATTGATACGTGGTACGACGGATGGGAAAAGAGGCATAAATTCCTTGGTCCGTGGGGAAGTCATCTACGGAGGGGGTATGGTTCACGGTTCTCGTTTTTCATTATTTTTAGGTTCGCGGTTCACCAAATTATTATGTGTTTTCCATTTCTTTGTTAATTCGTATACATGCTGTGGTTCGCGGATGGGAATTTCGTTGTTTGCGAAATCCAAATCCTTCCTTCAACCGATCTCCCTCCGAATCTCCAATCCCTCCGAATATGATTCCAGTTCTCCGATCTCTCCTATTTTTCTTTCCCCCATGGTCCCCTTTTATAGAGTGGGGAAAGAGATGTATCTGTGGCCATACGACACCTTTTGTAGAGGACCATAATCAAATACCTAGTTCATAGCTGACTCAGTCAATATGTGATTCATGGATGGTATTGAACACTTCCTGCCCCCTCCGTGAGGCAAAATTAGGGAGTGCTCCGCTGCTGCGGAGGGTTCTGCCTCCATTCCGCGAACGACAGCGGGTGCGGCTTAAACCAGTCGATGTGGTCCGCGGTTGGGGTGGTTCATTTTCGGTGAACCGGACTGGCACCCATCCTGCCTCATGACAGCGGAGGCTCTCCACCTCCATTTCGCAAATGACAATAGTTCGCGGAGGGGGGTGCCTCACGGGGCCTAGCCACATTGTGCTTCCATGTGACCGGTTCGCGGACCGGTCATGTTTGTGTCCCTTCTTTGATTACTTTCCCCGATTCTTTGGGCATTTGGGTAGAATCTCCTTTGCAGATTTTTCAGGACCCTACAGTTACTTAATTATTTAAATAGGCATGTGATTAAAAAGATACCAAAGTGGTAAATTTTTTATGTTTTAATCTTATTGTTTATCAATATTGATTATGGTTATGATTCTAGTGATGAAGTCTTGTGATCCATGTCTCTAAAACTCATGGGTTTTATTCAGCCTTTTTAATTTCATAATAATATGTATTTTCCCATAATTTTCCTCTCTTTATGTACTTATGAATTAAAAGTAAATTTTTCAAGGAAAATATATAAGATCTATCTCTTATATCAGAAAATAATTCTATTCCATGTTCATGATTCCACAAAATATTTCAAAAAAATTTCCCTGTGACTATAAAAAGACATTTTTACCATGTTTTGATGTTAGAAAAATTGTTTAAATATAATCTTTAGGTAATTTTCCAAACATCTTCATTTATTCTTTTAAATAACATGTGATTGGAATTTTTTTCTTACCAAGTAAAACTTGTATATATTTTCTCAACATTAAGGAAATTATTTGATTTTATGTATACATTATGTATATCAAATATAATTTTCAATTAAAATGTTTTTTAAATTATTTTTGAACTTTCATTTTTGAAAATATTATTTTTAAAATGAAAATGTTATTTTCTTCATGAAACTTTTCGAGTGATCTTTCAAAATGTATTTCTATCTATGATGATGGATTTTATTGTTAATTAATCTTTACTGGGTATATAATCCAATTTAAATATCCTATTTCTTTGTCTATATAATTTTTTATTATGATGAAGATATAGTTAAGAAACCAATTTCTATTTTATAATTTATTTTGTAAAAAATTGTTTATGATATTTTAGAACATGAATGTACGTATTGTGTGACGGGGGGGGGGGGGACCTATGTCTGACTTGAATTCATTTGGTAATGAATATTGTTACACGATCTCAAAGGGTAAATGTGAGGTTATCCATATCCTAATAGATGGTAAATGGGATGTTATCACATTCATAAAAGAGGATTAATTGGTGGTTATTCCAATCACAAATGAGAGGGCATGGGTGGTTATCCCAAGAATAACATGTTACAAAAGTCTTAGCTCATAGCCTTTATCACATAATTTCTATGTTTATGTATATATAAAAAATCTATGTCATATTCCTATTTTATTCTCTCATGGATCATATTCATCGAATTTATTATGATTAATTTCTTATCAACTATGAAGATATATTACATGATTTAGGTTTATAATAAATGATATTAGATGTATAGATTTCATATGAAAATCTTATGTTCTCAAAAACATATGCTCATGTTATATTAATATCTATATTTATTAACCATAATAAGAATCTAATCTCATCCATTCTGATGATTCCTTTCTACTATTTATGAAGAATGATTTCATATAGGATTTTTATATAAAGAGTACTAATTTGGAAGATCAATGTGAGTGTCACTAAGGAGTTTTCATGAAATAAAAAGATAGTGAATGTAGTATCGATAGAATATAAATCTATATGGTCCAAATGAGTTTTTTTAAATGTATTGAATATTTATTTAAAAATATGTAATATTATGTATTAGATTCCTGGGTCACTAAAATTCTCATAAATTAATGTAATGCAATGAAATGATTGATTTAAATTATTAGTTTGATCATAGAGAAGTTTTTATCTAAAGAAAATATTTTATTAGAGATTATCATGTCTTAAAAACATTTTTAAGGGATTTCATAAAATATCATCCATAAAAAAATGAGGACCTCTTTTAAACTATTCAAATGAAATATTAGTCCAAGATACAAATTTAAAAAATCATTGTGTCTGTATTTTAAATAATTTCACCACATATCTATATATGTATGACATAATCCAAATCATATCTAATATGAGTCTTTATTATTTGAGAATATTACACACTATCATATAGATAAATCACTCTATATTACAATGGTATCCTAACTGTTATGTTTTCTATGATAATTGTAACCCATGTTCCAATGTGATATTTAGTTACTTAACACAAGGTGTTATAAATTTATACAATTCCTGGTTGACAATAATATATGGTATTATTTACTTGGTAGATCCAACCTAGTTGAATGATTGAGGTATTGACATGTTCTTGTTTTATAAAAAATATAGTTGTTAGTAAATTTATGTGGATCTAATCTCACCAACATATAATATGTTATTTCCTTTATATGTATTCGTGGTTCTAATTATTTTTTTTCAAATCATCTCCCTTCCAGGAAATAAAAATGTTTAACCCATTTTTATGTGTAGGTCATTACAACACTCAAATTTTCACTTCTTGACAAAATCTAAAAGACAACTATATTGATACATATAAAAAATAAAAAATATCAAAAGTAATTAAAACCCATTATTTTTAAAGTTAAATCATAATTAACTTCTTATTAGATGTTATTAAGTTAGTATAATCCAATTTAATGGTAATATAAAAATAAAACCATTATTATACATAACATATAATTCATTAGATTCCTGGTTGATGACACCGAATCAGTTAAAAAATATTAAAATAAATTATGCATAATGAAATTAAAATTTTACATTTATATTTTTGTACATTTCACATTATGGTATTTTTATTTTCTTCATATACTATGTTTATGATTTTCTCTTAGGATCAATCAAAGGTGTTCTCCATCCATGGTGTATACATGGGATGATACTAAATCTCACATCTCAAAAATTGGGCAATGCTTCTCATAATGGAATACTAGTTCCACAATCAACAATAGTGGTAGAATAAATTGATATTTAAGAAGAGAGCATGAATCATACAATTATATATATATACTACTACCATGATCATATGGTTATCTACTTAATATAATCAGATATATTAATCTTTTATGCCATTTTTTGTATACCCAAGTGTTATAACACATTAGTAAGAATATTATAACCTATCAAATGAATGTGTTTATGAATTGATCAAATAGATAAAAAATTGTTTCTCTATTTTGTTATGATTTATAACCATCATTGATGATAAAATAAAATTAAACATTTACCACTTGGTTTCCACAAGATATCATTGAGATTCCAAATTAATTATATTATACCACTCATATCCATTCGAGTAATAATTCATTGGACGTATGAAATTTTAAAATTATCATATCACATTTTATTATATGGTCAAATACATTATATTAATAAGGTACTAAGGGTATATCTCCATCAAATATTAAACCATCGACTTTGGATAACCAATATTTTAGGATTACATTGATGGTTAAATCTATAATATGATTCAAATCATGGTATAGGGGAACCACTATTAAACTATTATAAGGGTGTTATGGAGTAAGAATGTTTCAAAGGAATCCCTATTAAACAAACAATTGCCTTAAAATGTGAATTTAATAGTGTGTTCTTTAATCATTGATTATATGTATTAGAATATTTAATAAAAAAATATGATCATATTCTAAAATTTAGTTACCACCTTACAATATCAGAATAAGTGGAATCCATTTCAATGATTTTGATAAATAATA
Source organism: Viscum album (assembly GCA_963277665.1). Lineage (NCBI taxonomy): Eukaryota > Viridiplantae > Streptophyta > Magnoliopsida > Santalales > Viscaceae > Viscum > Viscum album. The sequence continues at coordinate 2,614,948 of OY728125.1, forward strand.
TTCAATAAATAGGATATATGTAATTCCAACATAATTAAGGAAGGGAGTGAAGGATTGTACTCAAAAGAAATTTAAATATCTAAACATTCTTTATGTACTGTTGTTGAATAACAACATATTTTCAAAATTTTCCAATTCATAATAATGTGTCAAAATCATCAATAAATATTAAAACATCACTATTTGATTTTTATGAAAGTAATCCTCATCAAATGATCATATCCAAAAATTATTTCTGGCCAATTTGTCCTCCAATTTATGAGGACTGGTAAAAAAATCAAATTTCCAACTTCATTATCGAGTAAAAATTGGTTAATAAATCCATATCTGTATAGTTCTAAAAGTTTTGATCATAAAAATAATTTATAAACAAATATTTAAACACTTACTATATTCATATAATATTTTAATAAATATTACACAATCAATTTTTTAAATAACGAGGTAATTAATCCATTTACGCGTCACATGATTAGCAGTAAAAAACAATTTATATATTTAATTGTCTCTAATCTAGTCTTTTTTACCACTACCTAAATATTTAACTCCATTAATAATAAATGTTTAATCTAAATTTTATATATTCATTTTTCCCATGATCTAAAAATAAAATTTATAGAATAATAAAATTAATACAATCATGTAAGGAATTATATCATTTTTTAGAAAATATTTGAGAGTATCAGTTATTAATTTACACATACACATTTTAGAGAACAATATTAGATTTCTTGTCAAAATTGATGACCAAAACCTGAATATTCATCTATGTATTTGTTTAACTAAATTATATCACCATTAGATTTTTATTAATATATTATATTATCTTGACTGTAATTTAAATTATTTTTCCATGAAAATTTACTATAGATTAATCACATGTTTTACACTTTATCATCAATGGTTCCTCTAAATGTTTGAGTTCCATTACTTGTGTAGTGGACTCTCTAATAATAATATAAAATAGTTCTTCCATAAATTCTTAATCTAATGAAAATTATTATTCAATTAGTAATAATATGATTAGAGGAGGTTAATTTAGGATAATAATTGATATACATTTAAGAAAAAGTATAATTCCCAAAAAAGATCCAAATATACCTAATGGGCAAGGGTTCTTTTAATTTCATTATCACCATGGTTTTGGTTGGGTGGTACTCTATCCCATCCTTTGAAATTTTATGGACAACTGAGGTTATTTCTATCATTATGAAATGGAACATATCTGAATTGAAAAGTAGGAATGTATCCTTACATTATTCAAAAAAAATGTTTCAATTTTTTATATATAATATAATGATCATCCATAGTTGGAGAAATTATCAATGAAAATAATAATAAAATTATCTTCCATCACATTAGTTGTTTCTATATTGCAAAGAAAATAAATATATATTCCATCATATTTATAGTGTGATATAGATGGTTGAAAAAATTATTTGTAAGTGAATAAAAAAAGGGTGTTTCATTTTCTCATTTTGTTCCATTTCAATTTTGATACAACCATAGTATCCAAAATAATAAAATTAATAATCATGTAAAAGTAACTGTTACAATATTAAATCATTGAATTTGAGGGGAAATAGATACCTAATTATTTCACTTTTTAACATCCTCTATTTGAAAAAATCATTTCAAACCATCACCCTCATGATAGAAATTATTTTATCATCATTCTTCTACACATTCAAACCTCCTTTATTGGGTATCACATAATGGTTTTCACTGATTTATTATTACATATTTTGTAAATTAACTTTTAATATCCATGTTTTATGACTTTTCTACTCATAACTTCTGTCATAATAGGTCATAACCATTTCTTTATCCATACAATTTTCTTTCATCTTTCATAATTTCCCATCATATATATTGAAGTTTAGGGTACTGTAACTTTAATGTTGGAATTCTTAAATAAAGTAAAACCCTCATTTTCCTTAACCATTTTACGATTTGATGGTATTATTAATTTAAAATTTCAACACACATTATGAAAAATAATTATTCACCTTATTAAAATAATAAAAAATCATAAGTACTTGGTAGTTTATTCAGTTCCAACTATAGATGATTCATAATTCAGAAACCCAATTCCTAATATAAATTTTATAATAGATTTTATAATTCTGTTAATCCTTCATCTCATTGAAATTCATTACTCTAATTCATATTATTTACCAACAATTCCACATAAATAAATGTTATTGTAGATTTCTTCTACACATGCATATCTATAATTTCATACTCCACTTACGAGGTAATGATCCAATAAAAAAATCTCAGTCTATATCAATGATTCACTGCTTTTACCAAAACATTTATATGTTCCCCCATATAACAAATAAAATCAATCATCCTTGTATAAAAAGTATGAGTGAATTATCCTCAGAATTGGATGGTTGGATATAGAAAAGTGTAACAATTCCATGTTACTCATTTATTAAAATGCGAAAATATTCTTAAAAGATAAATTGACCACTTTTCACCATGATGTCATCTAAATTTCTTGTCATGTAATAAAATGGTTTTTTTATCTTATAAGAAATCAATAATTTTTATTTTACATCATATCCAATGTTTACAAAAAACATTTAGGGGAATAATTTTTCCACTTTGACACATATCACAAGATGACTATCTAAAAATAAATGATCAAGTTGTGTAAGGAAAATAAAATCTATAAGTGTATTAATGTTTTTATAGGAAATTTCATTGATCCATAGATGACCAAGAAAAACAAAACAAGATCACACAAAATTACTTTAATTATTTATATTGTAAAAACATTCATTATGACATCTATAGCATGCCAAAATATATGATTTTACCATAAAAATTGTAATTTTTATTTTTTTATATCTAAATATATACATAACTATATAATGTTACAATTCAACCATCCATTGATAAATCCTATTTAAAATTGTAAAATATGGTCAGTTAGTTTAATCATCAAGTAGTTTTCAAATATTAATTCCAAACCATATTTCAACCAAATTATACTATTCTCAAAATTCTATAGAAAATATATTTATAAAAAATATATTTTAGTTTTTATATAGATAATGGGAGGGGAATAAAAGAACATGTAGAGAGAAACCAAACCAAAATAAATATCTTGGTTGTATCATGAATAGTATTTGAGAGCCTATTGATGGGCCCATGTTCAGGGAATGAGACACCACAAAAGTTTCATTAGGTATATAACTAAAGATCCTTTCATAGCATTGGGACCAAATGTGATTATATGTTGAATGAGTAGACCACCATTTCACACCAACATATGTGATTAGTGAATATGTCAGATTATTCAATTCCTAGAATTAAATTACCCACATATATAATCATGGAAACAACATAGAATATGGATTTTGATATGGTAGTTTGAAGAATCATAACCACAATAAGAAATCATTGGCATGAGAGAAACCATTATGAATAAAAATTTTAATGATAACACAAATATAATTAAAAATAAGGGGATACCACCCCTACAAGGCTCAAAAGGTTGAATCCAATAAATTCTTCCAAATAAATCAAATAAGAAACTAACATTTTTACCTTTACACTATTACAAAAATGTAGAGAATTATTATGAAGATATAGATTCTTTGAGGACAAGGAAAGACCATAATTTAACATTTATGATAGAATACCCACAACTATGACCATAAAATTGTGTAGTAGATAGGACATTGGTGGACCATAATATATATATATATATAATTCAATTAATTCAGTGATAGAAAACAAACAATGATCTATAAAGATCCGATTATGGATATTGGGAATAATAGTAATGTTGAACAATATAACATGTCCGTGTACAAACCATATGAATGCTAAAAATAGTAAATTTAAAAGGATGAAGGTATAAGGGAATACAAAGTTGAGGGTACAATAGAGTATATAAATTGGGAATTGAATGGTAATTATTGGAACAATTTGACCCCTAGGGGGTGTGCGGGTGAATCATAGATATGAATGTTTTATGTTTTATTTTTTAAAATTTAATTCACATATGGTTAAATAAATATTAATCTAATGAAACACAAACTGCATTCACACCCATAGGAACACAATGATTTTATAGGGTTCACTACTAAATAAAAGTAACTAGTCTTTATAATGTTCTCATAATAATCCAAGACCACATATTCCACTAGAAAACAATCCTTTTTGTTTTACAACAATAAGATTATATACGATACTTTAATTTCATTATATTCCTTCAATAGTTTAGTTGATCCCCACATAGATAATATGATTTAAAAATATTATTTTTAAAAGAATAATCCTTCACTAACTAGATTTAAAATATATTCATTAGGAATATTGAATTAGTTACACTTTCACTTCTAAAAGTTAGATATTCTTATTCGATTTATTAAAAAATAGTGAGCAAGAGAAACACCCCATATTCGTATTTTTTATTCTTATGACATTCAAAAACACTTATTATTTTTTTCTCTATATAAAATATATATTATATATCATGAATCGATCATTACATAATATTTTCCTTATTTACTATAATATTTACAAAACAAATTATAAATACTTTTCAATTCATATTACAAGAATTCTAAAATGTTGTCTTTATAATATCTTCCTCAAAAATAAATTTCCATAATTATTTTTAATTGCATGTAAACATGTACAAATTTTATGGACACTTCATTATTATTTAAACCCTTTAATCTTCTATAATTAATCTATGTTTATGCAGTAATACATATATTGTACTTTTAAGGATCATTCCAACTACAATTTTTTTATTCTTTCCATAAAAACTATACATCCTTCTTACCATGATAATCACACCATCAACCTCAAAATTGTTTCATGCATATATGAATCCATGAAGTCAGATATGGAATCCTTGATATATATAATGAGGCTTTCTATGATAACTTCATCCAAATATTCTTCAAATAATATTGAACATTTTCTTTCAATGGTTAAATTCGTGGACAACTCATCTGCTATATCTTCTTCTTCATGTCCAAAAACATATTCACAAGGAAACATTTTCTTTATATTTTATTCAATAATCCCTAAAAGTTTCACTGTATATGAATGTATTCTTTTACCATATGCCTTCATCTAAGAAATATTTTTTATTAAAACCTTTAAAGTATTTATCAGGATATTTACGCTTTAATGAGTTAACTTACTTTTCCTCACATTATTTTGGCCAGGGTAGATTATCCCCATCTTTTAGATTCTCATTATAATGCATGTTCAATCAAAATCAATGTTTGGTCTCTTGGCTCCCTGATGATGTTTTAGATCCCTTAATGTGGTCAATAAATCTACAATTCATAGATTCACCACATAAAATATTGTCAAATAGTTCCATTATACTGGGGCACCTCATAGAAGAACAACCATTAAGATCACATATCATGGTCACACCTCATAGAAACACACAACTGAAGGTTTGAATTCACTTATCATGATCACACATAATTGAAGAAAATATATCAAGGTTATAACTCACTACTAATGATAAAAAATCATAAAATCATCGAACTTGCAACCATAGATCACTTCTCACTATCACACCGCGTAAAACATACAAAATTACATGATAATAAAAAATTACATAACCATAAACAATTCCACTTATCTTTTCCAGATTATTCACTAATAAAAAATAATTTAATAACATATTAGTCACTATAGTCTACCCCTTTTTAAATTTTCTTTAAAAAAGTAACATAAATCAAAAAATCTTCCAAACTCTGGAAATGAATCACTATTAAATAATTTTATTCCAATATGAACATGCTTATTGTAAGAAATATTAATCATTAAACTATAAAAACATGTCATCCATAAGGTAGTGATCGATAAAAAAAACTTCTTCATTACAAAATATATCTCTATCTTTTAAATAATAGTCATAGAACCACATAAACCAACTATTAAAATAATTTACATTTTATAACATCGTAGTATTCCACTTTTAAAATATCCTCATAAATATATGATATCCATGGATAGATATGGAATATATCAACGGATAGAATTTCAATGTCATATTTATCCCACATTGAAAATAATATCCTATAAAAATATGAGATAATGGGTAGAAAATTCATAAATAATCTTTGTATAGGGTGTGGTTGAACACACAACATCAACCTCATATTATGGAATGATTCTTTATAAATTCTCTTAGTGAAGACATTTAAAATCTTATCCTTTGTAGTAAAACTCTATATATATGTTATTTCTCTTAATAATCTCCTTGATAAAATTATATATTATATTATTGTGCATTATCCTTGAATGGTGAATATGATTTTCTGAAAATTGATTGCACCTAGATTTGAGTGCATAAGAAGAAATGAAAACATCACTTAAACATTCAGGTATTACATCTATATCTACATGCACATTAATTGAGTATTGGAATGAGTTTCATCCACATATTCAAATTCAATTATACTTAAATTCTCGAAACATATATTCTTAGTGTTCAGAAACATATGAAATTCATCCATAATGAAATCTTCACAAGAAGTGTATCTTCTATGATCACCCAATCATTCCCAATCCACATAATTATAATAATAAAAATCAACCATTATATCACCATTATATTTAAACTATAAATTGATTACTACTTTAAAAATTTTGAGAATTATTTTCATAAAAAATAAGGGGTTATTTTGGGAAACATAAATACCTACAATAAAGTGTATCATTATACAATAAATATGGACTTAATGTTTTGAGACATAACATCATTCCAATTATATTCTAATATATATTTGGATAAAAATAATTTCATTTATCATATTTTGAAAAAATTATTCCCATTGAAATGAGTATGTAAATAGTATTCAAATAATCCATTCTAAACAATTTTATAAATTCATTAGTATAATACTATAGAAGAAAAACACTTCCATTTCTTTTGAAATATTTAAAATCCATAAAATTATTTCATCTCTCTTAGTATAGAAATTTCAAATAAATATATTATATCATCACAAAAATTGAATTTTTTTTATCATTTAATGAAAATATTATATATTATATATAAACAATTACAAGAAAATATACCTCTTTTTTTTGATGTAGAGATTGTGGTCCTCTCTTCATTTTCTCATATTTATCTTCATAAAAAAGGTATAAAACCTATAATACCATTCTTTATGTACATTTTTTAACCTATATAAAACATTATTTGAAAATTAAACATTTTTTACCATGTATAAAAGCAAGATTTTTCCAAATATACCATATTATCCAACTCACCAGTGACAAAATAAGACTTGATATCCATTTGGAATATCTCGTATTTCCATTTTGAAGTAATAGTAAGAAATATTATAATTAATTAAATATTTATAACTAGTGAAATGGTTTCATAAAAATTAACTCCTTAAATATGAGAATATAATACTTTAACTTTACTTTCATTATCTCTCTATGCATCAGATTTTTTATTCAATTTATTTCAGATCACCAATTTTTTCATGGGGACAATATTTTCTATAGGCATGGGTACCAACACCCAAGATGAATTAGTCTCAATCAGTTCAAATTCATAATTTATAGAATGATCACATTCTTGATGCTCCAATGGTTATTCCAAAATCCCATTGATTAACCTATGAAAAAACAGGAATTGATTGTCCTTGATATTCTTCTAGTCTGAACTTATTACCCAAATCTCATGTGATGGTATGATCTCCACATACATCCTCTAGATTTTATGAGATTAATATATTTGTTCCTTATAATGTGAAATGTATGAATCAATATCATCATCTAGTGAATATTTTATATTTCTCTTCAGGGAAAAAGTATCATGTGGTTTGATAGGGATAATTTTATTGTCACTTCCATTATATTTATTACTGATTCTATAAAAATTCTATCAGAAATTTACTCCCCTGTTACATTAGCCAAATTTTTAAAATATATAGTTTCATGGTGATGTAATCACTATCATCCATTATTTCCAGTGTAGAAAAGTTAAATTCTTTCAACACCATTTTGATCAAACATCCCATGATTTTCACTTTTTATTTTGATAATGTTGTGGATTCCGATTAAACATAAATACATTAATAAATGAAAATTATTACAATATATCTCATATAGAGACATGTATAAATTTTTTCCATATAATAAATGATCATGAATTTGCACAGGTACAGAAATAGATTATCTATAGAAGAACCAATATGTATCATCTTTAATGAATAACATTTGATTGATTTCAATAATGAATAGACTCTTTCATTCATACATAATTTTTATTTTGGGTCCGGTTCACTAATCTTATTATTAATACCAGGATTATTAAGAAAACCATGAATTATTTATTGGGGTATTCAACACCATTATTAGTTTCAATCATATTTAAAATGTATCCAAATTCTTTTTCACCACTTCCCCGGAAACTTTTCAAATTATTGGGAGCCTATAATTTATGTTTTAAATACATAATCAATGTATACAAGTTAAAAAATCAATAAATGAATAAAATAATTGTCTTAATTAATTTTGTTTCCTCCTAGAACCATGTATGTCATAATGAACATTCTCTGAGGGATGATATGTATCCTTTTCAAAATTCTTATATAGGTAATTTAAAAAATCCATTTCTGAAATATGGATGAATTCCAATGACTACTTCTTATCAAATATGGGAGATATTAATCACCTTCTATATATTTTCAACCTATCAATTCTCTCTAAAAAATATATCTAATCCTTTAGTACCCAGATTTATTTTATTCCTTCATTCTAAGATAACAAGAATTATATGTTTCTCTATCATGTAACTGACCCCCTAGGTTCAATGTACTATTAATGATACATCCAAATATTAAAGGATTTTCATAATAAAACCATAACTTCAAAATATAATCTTATTTAATTATTCAAAAATCTATCAAATAGTCCATATATTTGTTATTCAATCCATTAACAAATATGACACTTCTAGATCAGAATTTTTGTTTTCAAATTATAACAGATTGAATGCATTTGATTTAGAGAGACTAATAATTTACCAAAGTTCTTTTCCTTCATTGTAGTCTTTCACATTTTCTAATATAATTAAATATGAATTCATTTATGAGGAACATATATTTATTATGATCAATAGTCTTTATTTTTCTATGGCATTAAGTAAATTTTCAACTATAACAAGTGTCTATTTTCCATTTTTTGTGCTAATTCTTTTTAATTTGGTCATTAAAACATTATTGAACATGTTGGGTTACAAGAAAAATATTTCAAAAATTTCCGAATTGATCACACCTTTTAAAATATTTTTCACAAATTTGTAATATTTTCTTAATCTTCGTGTTTTTTTTAGATTGTATTAGAGCATCATTTATCTTAGTGGGATAATTCCCCTTCAAAATACACCACCAATACCTAAATTATCCATTTTTAGTATAGATAATCGATGAAAAAAATTCATTGTATTTCCAAATCCTTCATAGAACAAGAGATATTTAAAAAAAAGTATAATTATTTTTGAAAATTTTATGTTGTTGAAAACTGTGTAAATGTATTCCAATTTCATTTCAATCAACAATCTAGGGTCCTTCTTTTGAATTATGTTTTTTAAAGAATATAGAAATCATCGTCATCGTATATTCTCATCCTTAATTATGACGCTATTTAGAGTAGTTTTTTTAGTCAAATATTGATTTCTACGAGATTCCAAAATGTTTGGATTTAGTAGATTTTAAAACATACATGGTCTTTTTGATAGGATTCATCTTCAATATCACTAAAAAACATGTTTGGCCTTGTTATTAATGTTTTTTGATGATTTGGTATTTTTAAGGATTATACTTGATAGACCATTCACTAACATCAATAATTATGTTTTGGAAGTTAGATATTACTTCTTCAACTTCAATGCATTTTTTATAAGGTTAAATTATTACTCCATACCCCTAATAATTTTATTAATATTAAGGTTTATATTTTTAGTATCTATCATGTTAATTTTTATGGTTGTGAAAAAATATTCACAATTTTTTTATTCATTTTTATATTTTCATGATTTTAAGATGTTTAAAGATAATAATTTATCTTCTGAGTTTATTTATCATTAATTTCTATAACACCCCAAGATCTTATAGTATGTATCTTCCAAAATTTAGAATATTTGATAACTTTTTCTTCATGAAACATTGAGTTTAAGATAGTAATATACAATTAAATATTACCACTGGAATAGTAATGTGACCATTAAGAATAGTATTATGACCAATAAAATAATAACTTCACCCCGGAAAGTATAAATAAGCTTTATGTGTCTTATGAATGAATATATTGTGTACTTATAACATGCAATAAGTAAATATATATTTTAAATATGATTAATTAAGTGTTTTTACTTTTTTAATACATAAATATTTAATTGAAATTTTAAAAATAAAATATTTATTTAATATAAAAGATATTATCATAATAAAAATTAATAAATTAATATTTTTTTTGTCTTATGAGTATAATCTAATTTTATGAGACCTTAATTACATTTTCACAATTGTTATAAAATGAGTTATAATTTTAAAATCATTATTTTTAAAATAAATAACTATTTTAATTAAAAAATAAAATTTTCTTATTTATAAAATTATTCCCATTAAATTGAGTTATTTTTTGACTTATATACCTCAAAAAATGGTCATAGTAAATTAATGTGCTTTTCTAAAATACATTAATTTTGGTGGAATAGTAAAATACAGTAATTTACATTATAAATACACTAATACATGAGTCGTTGCTGATTTAATAAATATAATATCCAAATACCATTTAAAATTTTAATATATTTAATGATAATTCTAAAATTATTCATAGTATTGAGCCAAAATTATATATAAATGAATAAAATATTCAAAAAACACCCATGTTGTTCACTATAATTACCACCCCTCAAAACAACTTCTCCTCACACATCAAAAACGTTTAATAATGCTTATATTATACCCATATAATATATGAAACATCCACACCACTTTCTAGTATCTATGGTCTCACCAAAATACTCATTCAAAGTCCCTTAATGAGGTTCTCAAGGAGAACAATTCACGAGGTAAATCCCCTTTTCATTATTTTCATTTTATCTTCACTTTATATCATTTTATTATACTCCCCTAACATATTATGTAATAACATTCATGATAACTACATAATCCTATATATACTACAATTTTATTTTGTCAATGGAAAATCTACCTTGAATTATCTTCTCCTCTTACTTTTATTCTAAAAATGAAAAATCGTCTATGAGGAACCGATTTACCACCTTCATAGACTATGTGTTTTCATTTTTCAATTCCTCCTTTAAGGATGGTCAAAAAATAGTTTTTAAGGATAAAATAGATTATAATAAATGTATTATATCATATTTAATGTTCTATAACCAGTATATATACAAAATATTAATTAATGAAACACAACTAATTGGTGATGATAAAAAAACTGACAAAATAATCTAAACTATTATCATGAATATCTTATCTAATGATTCATCCTCACCCAAAATTACGAATCGTCTTATATGAAAATTTAATATTATGGATTATCATTAATAACATATTATTTCAATTTTGGATTACTATTCCCATTTTATTTTATCCTTTGTACATGTATACAAGTGAACCAATAATGAAAACCATGGAAAAGAACACTTTCGAATGACGAAATTGAATCTTATAACTAATCAAAAAGGATATAAATAAACTTAATAAAATTATAATAAATCACATAAATGTTTAATAGTTTATTAATTTAATTTTTAATGAATCAATATTTTTATCCAGGATGGTATGTGCAATAGCAGGACACTTTTAAACATAGGGTAATGTTTCCTTCTCGAATAACCATTCTTCATTTGATTTACACTTTATTTCTCATTTAACCAATGTAATTCATAGTTATTTTAATAAAATTATTATAAATCCTATAAAAATTTTCCAAACTCACGTATCCAAATGAGTTAATCTTTTTTTTGGTAAATATATGTTTTATAGGGTATCCTTTTCAATTCCACCCGATAAGCAACCACAGTTAAAGGGAACATCTTGACTTCTCTCCCACAATCAAGTACAACCGAAAATCAATTTTAAGTCACTAATATTATTATAAAATAAATATTTTTATCATGAAAAATTATCTTAGATCAATTATAGATTTATGTAAACAATGAAGCTTTTTTCTGCTTTAAAGACTCTTTTATATTTTCCCTCTAACAACACTAAAGTGTCCCTTTTTAGTGTTTATTTAAAACTACTTTCATATGTTTTAAATTTAATTTTACATAATTTATGACTCAATAATATTTTTATTTTCCTTTCTTTTGAGTTTCTTAGATATAAAAATTTTCTATCTAATTTCATGATTAATAAAAATGATTTTTCCAAAAGAACTCTTTTTTTGGAAAGTCAAAAGGGTATTTCTCTCAAGAATTGCTAGAAGCTTTTATTAGAGTATTTTAATCTATTTAAAAAAATTCTAATGAAACCTATGATTAATTGGTATTGATATTTAATGATATCATATACCATATTTTATTAAATTTTTATGATCATTTTGAATGTGGATGTTTTATTTAGATAGAATTCACCAAATTACTCAAGAATGATTAGTGATTAGGTTTACTTTTTGGGGAAAGTTATTTACGTTTCATAAGTATAGTTTTCTTATGTTTAATGCCATGAATATAAGTAATTAATTGGACATAGTATTTTATGGGTGGAGACTACTATAGCTTCTCAATTCATCAGTATGTCTAATGAGAAAAAATAGACATGAGTTTGGCTGAGGATGTAACTATCTTTCCAGATGTCTCTCTTGAGGAGTCAATGATATATTTTATATTTTTAGAATTATGCATTACCTCATTATGATATTAGTAATTGATAAATAATTTTATTATTATACTAGTATAATATTCATGGTTTTGTTTCATGTGAATATTTATATAGAATTTTTTATTAATCTTTTTTTATTACCATATTATCCTCAACAACATATTTTATTGGAATATGTTTCAGTTTTTCACTATGACATATTTTTTATGGTCGTTTATGTAGTATTTAGTACCCTTACTGAGAATATGAGCTCACTACATTATTAGGTTTCATTTTTCCCTCTGATGCGAATGTTTGTTTTAAACTTTCAGGGACAATCTATAAGTTTATGGGTGTTCCCAATGGAGTATATATGTAATTTTTTCTTTTCATGTTGTAATGTAAAACTTATGTATGTATTTTATTTTGAAAATTTACTAAACTATCCAATACTTTGAGATGTGATCTGTTGTATGTATTACCAATTTAATTAAGTAATACATCAGATTTGGGATACTGGGGTCAGGGTTATTATAATTGGTATCAGAGCACTTTTAGTACAAATCCTAGAAACTAAAAAACATAGATACTGGAACATAAAACTAAGATATACATTGATGATAATCATAGAGTAACCAACTATAATTATCATAAGGTATATAATATTTGGGTATTCTAAGAAATATATCACTATCTGTATACTACAAGTTGATGTGTTTCTAGCAGATATGTACCAACAACTTCGACAAGGTGCGTCAGGACATACATGACTTATCTTGGTACACGACAAAGATCCTTATTGGACACCTAGATTGAAACACATGAGGGGTATTCTTAGGATAATCTATATTATCATTAATAACCATTATGAAGGATTTAAAATAAAATATGTCCCCAAATCAACCATGTTATTTATTATGATATTAGCTATGCATAAATTATTCAATTTATGTTATGTGTTTTCCTATTTCGAAATCATGGATTATTATTCGTAGACTAATTTAGAATATTACATTGTTTAGAAATTACCCAATGTGGAAGGAATTAAAACTGTATCAACACACATATTCCATATAGGTGTTTCCCTTTTATGCAGGATAATGGTGGTGGAGTAGGAGCTACAACTAGAGCTGAGAAACTTATAACTATACTGGGAGATCTAAACCAAGTGATGGAAACTAACCTTACCCATATGGACTATACTGATCTAAAAAATAGAGGAGAAATGTTTGACCGTTTTATTTGACAACAACATATGAAATTATATTGGACTAAACACTGATTTGTAACTAAGAAATGGATAAGTTCTTTAGGGAAGCCATTCCTCAATTTATGAAGTAATGAAATGTAAGAGGTTATCATGGAAGTTTATCATATATCAATGGGAGAAAATTAATGGTTCTCATTAATTCCAAAAAAAAAAGGAGGTTGAAGAAATTGAAAATGTGTAATGGAATTATTTTATGTAAATTTTCAATGAAAAATATTTCCCTCACAAAAAACTAGTGGAAATGGAGAGGAAATTATTGATTCTAAAAAAAAGATGAAAACATTGTAAATTATGAAACCAAATTTACAAGGTTATAAATTCAAGCCATGTACTACATAATTAATCCATACAGAATGTTTTTTTGATTTTTTCTATGATTAAGAACAATTTTTTCAAAGGGCACTCGTCTTCCAAAATCTATCATAATATTAATATATAGTCTCATGTGCTATTAAGAAAGAAAAATAATTCCTTATGTATTATTATTTTAAGGGAAAAATGATAAGAATTGGGTGGAGAAGAAAATAATGGATAAACAGATAAACAAAAAAGATGTTTTCCAACATGGGATAATTGTGGAAGGTAATACTATGATGTCTTCTTCAAAGTAAAGGGATTTTGGTACAAGTATGGAGAAAAATTCAACCAATCGAGTTATTGGAAGGGAATTAGAGAAGCTACCAATGTTCGATGATAAAGTTGTAAACATATGGGGAATTATGAAAATGATTGTCCTAAGTGTCAAGGAAACATCCACTAGAAAAGTAATAGGGAAAAACGCCAAGAATATGTGATCGAAACTACAAATGTTGATGTTCTTAATAATTTTATGGCATGTATTTTAATCATATCCTCAAACGTAGAGAATGTTTTTTTATTTTGGATCACCATATTCCATTATATATTCCTACATTTCTTTAAAAATGTAAATTTCCAATTCACCTTAACAATGGAGTTTTAAGTAAATAATCATACTGTGAACCAAATTGTAAAAATGATGTGCCATGGAGTTCGTATTATGACACATAAACATGCTCTAATTGCTAACTTTATCATCAAACATATGGTTGATTTTGAAATATTCCTTAGTATGAAATGGATTTATAAATATAATGAAAACCATTTTTTTAAAGAGAAGGAAACTATGATTTATGATATATACATGGAATTTATTATCCTTATATAGGATACCTCATCATCTGATTCAAATATGGATCCATATCATGTAGGTCATCTAAAAGATATTATTGATGAGGAAGAGAAAACATTATCTATCAATGAGAAAAAAAATCTTCAAAATGAATATGTACCTATTGTGAATGAATATATTGATGGTCATTCATTAGATTTACATGGACATCCACCAGAGTAGGAAGTTGAGTTCTCTATTGATTTAATTCTCAGGGAAATACATATATCAAAAAATCTGTATGCAATAGCTACTATGGGGTTAGTAAAGATAAAGAAACAAATAGAGTAATTGTGTAATCGAGGATATATTCTCCATATTGTTAATCTATGGGGATCCCAAATTCTATTTTTCAAGATGAAATATGGATCCATGATTTATTGCATTGACTATAGAGACATCAATTCTATTACAATATTGAACAACTATCCTCTATATTTCATTGACGATTTATTTGATGAACTTCACAAAGCTCAATATTTTTCTATGATTAACCCTCAATCTAGTTATCATCAATTTTATGTGAGGATGAAAGATATTTCAAAGACATCATTCCAAACCAGGTATGAACATTATGAGTTTACAAGAATTCCATTTTGAATAACTAATGCAACCTATTTTGTAGAAATCAAATGAACATAGTGTTAAATGATTATCTTGACGAATTTCTTATGTTATATATTGATGATATCTTGAGATATTCTAAAAGATATGTGGACTATGATAACCAATAACAATTTATTCGAGAGACTGTTAGAAGAATATATTTATATGGGATGTTTAGAAATTTTGAATTTGGAATCAAAAAGTTACTTTTCTTATCCATATTATCTCTATGTATTGAATATAACTTGATCATGAAAATACAAAGGTAGATCAAGAATTTCCTACACCAATGAACATAACAGACATGTGTAGTTTCAATTGTTTTCATGTTATTATTAGTGGTTCATTCAAAATTTTCCCGAACTAACTAATCTATTAACCTACCATACTCATAACAGTGTTATTTTCATATGGATAAAATAATGTGAAGAATGTATTGATGAATTGAAGAGGATACATGTGAATTCTATGATATTTACTTTACCATCAGGAAATGGTAGCTTTGTGATTTATAGAATTGCATCAAATAAATTATTTTTCTGTGTAGTTAGGTAGAATGATAGAGTTATTTCCAATGCATCATTTCAGTTAAAAAAAATGAACAAAACTATCCTAATCGTGATCTATAGTTAGTGGCTATAATCATTTGTCTAAATATATGGAAACACTATCTCTATCATGAAAGATGTGATATATAAAAAGAAGAAGGCCTAGAAATATATATTATAAAATAAATAAATCAACATGACTAAAATGTAATTTCTCTAGTTACTCAATGATTATGATTATTTTGTACACTATCATCTAGGGAAGGAAAATAAGGTTATTGATGAATTAATTAGGGAGGATCATGGAATTTTGACCAAGATTAGGTTTGATAAGAACCATGTGTTCATGGATCTAGAAAAGATGGATATAAGAATTATCAAAGGTGGTGAAACCTCATTACATTTTCAATTGGCTCTTAACCATTTTTAATAGAAAGGATAAATTTTTTTGAGTGTCCTTCTTGGAATTTTTAAAGGAAAAACCTTGTGAATGAGGGGAAGTCAACATAATTCTTCTATGGAGTCATAATTATGATATTTGGGGAGAGGTTTTGTGTTCCCTACATACGCGATCTGAAAAGGGATCCAATGGATGTTTCAAATAGCTCAAATTTCTCTATAAACCCAAGTATCACCAAGATGTATAGATATTGAAATGAATATCTATATTGGGATAATATGAAGTGAAATTGTTTTGATTATATATCCATGTGTCAAGTCTGAAAATAAATTAAGATTGAAAGGATACACCCTAGAGGATTCATGAAACCTATGACTATTCTCACATGGAAATGGGAACCAATTACTATGGATTATTATCAATTCAATACCAAAACATCCAATAAATAATGATTGAATATGGGTAATTGTTTATTGAATAACAAAATATTCACATTTTCTCACTATATGCGATGATTTCCACTGGAGATCCCTACACAAATCTATATTAATGATGTTTTAAGACATCATGAAGCACCTATTTCTATTGTTTTTTTCATGACCATATTTACATCAAAATTTAGGAAAAGTATTTAGATGTTTTAAAACATTGAGCTTCATTTGAGTACATATATTCACCCTGAAACAGATGGTCAGTCTGAAAGGACAATTAAAACATTAGAAGACATGTTGATATCATGATCACATGAATTTAATGGTATTTGGGGTCAATATTTAACTTTGGTAGTGTTTTCTAACAATAACATTTTCTATTATTGAATTCAAATGGAACCATATGAAGCATTGTATGGAAAGACATGTCATACACTAAGTTGTTGGGATGAAGTTGGTGAAATAAATTTTATTGGAAAAAACATGTCAAGGAAACAATAACAATGGTAAATACTATTCAAACACATATCAAAGAATATTAATTTTGAAAAAATATCAATATTGTTAATCAAAGTAAGGATTTGTAATTTCAAGTGGTAGATCATGTTTTATTGAACATATCTCTATAAAAGGGTGTTATATTAATTTGAAATAAATGGAAAGTAAGAACCAGATTAATTTTTAATTTTTAAATCCTAGATTCAATTGAAGATATGGATTATCATTTGAAAATTCCATCTAGCATTTATAACGTACACAGTGTGTTCCACATCTCTTTATTAAGGAAGTATATACCCAACCTAATGCATTTCGTCACTTATGAAGGAATAGATTTGGTACACAAATAAACTTACTAGGAAGAGCCTATACGTATTCTAGACATTATAGAGTATGTGTTGAGGATTCTGATGACTTGGCAGGTAAAGGTATTTTGGAAAAACCAGAAAGTTGAATTGTCGATATGGTAACTAGAAGAATTTAGGATGAATAACTTCCTAAATAATTTTATGATGTGAAATTTGGGATATTTGAATAATATTTTTTTAGTAGAGGAGAATATAATACCCCAATATCTTATGGTTGGTCTCTTTTAAAATTTATCATCTTTGATAGTTTACGTATCACACAACACCGAGTTTAAAACTATAATATACTATTAAATATGATGGTTGGAATTGTTATATCACAATTCAGATGAGTAATATGATCAATAGAATAGTAACATCACCCATTAATGTATAAATGATTTTTAGGTACCATATAAATGATAATATGGTATATTTATATCATAGAATAAGAAATTAATTTTTTTAACAATGATAAATTAAGTGTTTTCATTTTTGTAATCTAAAATATTTAAATAAAATATAGTAATTAAAATAATCATTTAACAGAAAATATATTTTATTAAAAAATAATAATAATGTAATATTTTTTTCTCTTATGATTATAAGATAATTTTATGAGACCTTAATTAATTTTTCAAACTAGTATAATAATAGTTAATATTTTAATATCAACATTTTTCAAATAACTATTTTAATTAAAAATTAAAATTTTCATATTTATAAAATTAATTTTAAAAGACAGAGTTCACTTCATAATTCTACACATCAAAAAATGGTAATGGATAAAATTTTTTTTTTGGATTTTTCTAAAATACTTGAATTTATTGTGTATTGTAAAATATAGTAATTTAGAGTATAAATATATTAAAAGTTAAATACACTATTCCTTGTATAATTTCTAATATAATCACCATAATATCAAACTAAAATTAATTATTTTAGTATAACTAGTGATAATAATAAAACTATTCATATTATTTAGCCAAAATAATAAAAAGGATAATACAATATTCAAAAAAACTCCCCTCTCCACCACTATAAATACCACCCCTCACCACCCTTTATCCTCACACCTCGAAAGCATTTTATACTGCATATATTCTACCTAATTAATCTCCCAAACCAATACACCACATTATTATCTTTATGATCTCAACAAAACACCCTTCCAACGTCCCTTAAGGAGGTTCTCAAGGAGAATAATTCAAGTGGTAAATAACCATTCGTTATTTTAATTTTAATTTCTCATTAATTTTTTTTCTTATACTCCCCTAACCCCCTCTATCAAAACATTAATGATAAATATAGTATATTATATATACTCTAATTTTATTATTTAAATAAAAAAATCCACCATCATTCTCTTCTCCACTTCTATTTTTTCTAAAAATGAAAACATCGTTCGTACGGTGATGATTTACCACCTTTGTGGATGATGTGCTTTCATTAATTTAATTACTCCTTTAAGAATAGTCATAAAACCACATTTATGGTTAAAAAAGATTATAATATATATATTAAAACCAATTTAATGTTCTGTAAATATTATATAAACATAATGTTCACTAATGAAACAAAACTAGTTTTGGATGAATAAAAACCCTAATCAAAAGATTGTCACTAACATCTAATATAATAATTCAACATCACCCCAAATAACCCAATTAATTACACAAACATTTAATATTATGTATGTTAATTAATAAAATATAATTTTAAATTTGTCTAACCATTCCCATTTTATATGATCTTTTGTACATGTATACAAGTGAACCAATCCTAAAAACCAAGGAAAGGAACACTTCTAAACGGAAAGAACTTAAACAAATTAAACAATATAAAATTACTCTTTGGTTGGTTAGTAATTAAATTATTAATTAATTTAATTTAATTATCCATTGTGTAAATTAAAATAGTATTTCACTTTCATACATAATGTAATGGTTTCTACGTGAACCTCCATTTTTCATTCGGTTTACACATTATTTCTATTTACCCCAGTGTAATTATTCTTTCATTTTATATAAATCATATAATTCTTGTCAATTTTTTCCAAACTAATGTACCCATATTAATTAATCTTTATATTATGGGGAAATATATGTTTTATAATGTTTTCTTTTTCTACTCTACCTAATAAGCATGCCCGATTAAATAGAACATCCAGATTTCTCTCTAATATTTAAGTACACTCTATAATCTATTTTAATCCACTAATATTTCCCTAAAATCACCCTTTTATGATGATAAAATATATTATCTAATTTCTTGTTTTATGTATACAATTAATCATTTTTCTTCTTTCAATACACGTTTATATTTTCCCACAAACCGCACTGAAGAGGCCCAATTCTAAAGATTCTTAAAAATGATTTTCATATATTCTCACTTTAGTTGAACATAAATTATGCATAATACATTATTTCATTGTCTTACCATTTATATTATTATATATAAATTTTTATAATATAATTTTATAAAAAAAATAATGGTTTTCCAAAATTACTCTTCTTTTCAATGTAAAAATGGTATTTCTCTCATGAATTACTCTATGATTTCATTAGAGTATATTCGTCTATTTTAAATAAATTATGTTAAAAAATATGATTAATTGGTATTTATCATTTATGATATCATATACCATATTTTATTAAATTATTTATGATCATTTTGACTATAGATTTTATATTTTTATAACATTAACCCAGTTACTCATAATGATTAGTAATTATCTTTAATATTAAGGGAAAATTAATTACATTTAATATACAGATGTTATTTATGTTTCACCTTATTCATACGTGGAATGAATTAGACAGAGTAAATCTTTGGAGGGGCCTTATATAACCCCTAAATACATCGGTAAGTCTCATGAGAAAAAACTGATATGGTTATGGTCAAGGCCTTATCCATTTAAATTCAGATGTCTTAGTTGAGGCCTCTATGATATGTTTCAGATGTACAAAATTATGAATTACCTCATTATGATATTTGTAATTGATAAACTATGTGATTATTCAACTTTTATAATATCCATGGGTATGTTTTAGGTGATGATTTTTATTTAATGATTTATTTATCTTATATTTAGGCCATCTTATTCTTAATATTATGTTTTATTGGCATGAGTTTCCGTTTTTCACCATGCTATACTGTTTATCATAGCTTCAGCCGTATTTCATACCCTTACTAAGCATCTGAGCTCTCCCCTTTATATATATTTTATTTCACCCCAAAATGAAAAGATGTGTAATATGAATGAATTGTAGGGATAATATAAGAGCTTATGGGAATTCCCAATATATTTCTATGTTGTTTTTTTTACTTTTAGGTGTTAATGTAAAACTTATGTATGTATCTAGTTTTCTAAATTTTCTAAAATATATGGTCCTTCAGGATGTGATCTATTGGTCATGGTACCAATGAAATTATGTAAGATATCGTCTCCAGGATACAGGGGTTGGGGTTATTACTTTTTCGATTTTAAGGAGACATTGTTTCAATTATCTCTTTCTCATGAAATCAATATGAGTTTTATATTCTTATTCATTAGGGTTACTAAATTATTCAATGGAAATACTCACATCGTTAACCTTTTCAATAAGAAACTTCTTATAACATTTGTTTGTATAATATAAATCTTTCTTAACTTCTATGTTTTCATCACCTTACTCATATTTGGTAAAAAATATTCTATTTATATATTCATAGAAAATTTTAATTCATCCTTTATAATATAAATTTTATTTTGTACCTCTTTATTTAGTGATATATTTTTCTTCATTATTCTTCTTAATTTCATTCATCTTCCTTAAATATATTAAATTTCTATACAAGATGTCTAATAGGTAATCAATTATCACATTTCAATGCAATTTTTTTTTATACATCCTTGTTCATATTTTTAAATTTCTTGAAAAAAATGTAATAAATTAATTAAACATCATACTAAATTCATCTCTTTGATGAAAACCAAAAGTCAATTTATTAATTTCAAATTTATTGGATATTTGTTTCTGATAATTTTAGGGAGATTTCATTACGATCCTTTTCTTGTATTTTGGTAGAATTAACTTTTACCATCTCATTTTTAATGAGATTACTATGAAAATTATTTGGGAAGTTATTGTATGATATCTATCTTCTAAAGATGTAATTTTGGCTTCTAATCTCTCAAAAATAATTCACATTAACAATTCAACAATATTTGAGTCATCCAATTTTTTTCCAATACTTACTGTGGTGCTAATAATATAATTATCCCATCAAACTCCAAATTTAAAACACTTTATTATTATCTCTCATGTTCCCATTATAAATATTATTAAACTTATCTTTGATTTCTTTTGATGTTCCAATTCCATTAACCAATAAACATTCACTTTTTGGGAGAGAGGAAGTAATATAATTTATAGATAAACTATCATTCTCATTATTCATGTTATCTATATCTATTAAGGGAGAACCCTTAGTTAGAGGATTGAAACCATCTACTATATCATCCATAAATTAAATAATAATTTATTGAATAAGTTGTTTCATTTTCCCTCCCATATTTAACTGATTTTCCCATCTATGAAAAAAATCCCCTTGCTAGTAACTGAATTCTTAACCTCCATGGAAATATTATTCTTCTTTAAACATCAAATACACTAAATTCAATAAAGGAACCTCACAGTAATAAAACTTTAATGGTCTAGTTACGAATTATGTGACCAAAAAATGGGGAGTGAATCAGTGGTCCTCAGTTTTTATGTTTTCTCTTATAAAAAAACCTTTGGATCTAGTTAAAGTGATATGAATATATTGAAACACAGCAAACAATAACTCTGACATGAACATAGGAATTTTACAATGTTCTCTACTCAATAATAATATCTAGTCCTTAACATGATCTCAAAACAATTTGAGACCACATAGCCCGTTAGAGAAAAATACTTTATGGTTTATAAGATTAAGGTTATATATTCAATTTTCTTGCACTGTAGTATATTGATAGTGCATGTGATTCTCCCCAAAATAATATATTAAATTAATATTCTGCAATAAAAAAATGTACCTCCACCAAAAATATTAATCACATCGTCACTATTCCACTTAAATTATTTATAGTTTCCCTTTTTCAATTCAGATCACCTTCTTCATTGATTTCTTATAGAGTAGTGTTAAAGAACCTCCCTTCTTCTTCTTCTCACTTTTCCAAACTCACATTCACCTAGAGATATTTTTTATTTTTTCTAATCTATAAAAACTGTAAAAATTGTATCGTGCATCAACAGTTACATCTTCTCTTTCTTGTTTATTAAAATATTTACAACACCAAATAAATAAATACAAATTAAAATTTATAGAATTTTAATATATGTTGTGTTTATAATATCTTATATAAGAAACTAATTCCATAATTGTTTTTAAGTATATGTAAACTCATAATAATTTTATGAACTGATAATTATCCTTGAATCATGTGTTTAATACACATCAAGTCCCCATGTATAGATCAATATATTCATTATATGCATACATGATCATGAAAAATTATATATTGAAATTAATCCTCATAAATACCATAAAAAGATACCTCTTTTTTTCTAATAATTTCATAATCAGACATAAGAATTTATCATGTGTATATTCATGCATGTAGTCTAAAATTGAATCATTCATATCCATCCTAATGTTTATCTCCTTACATTCATCCAATTTTTTTAAATTTTAATCAAGAACCTCTTCTTGAAGGTGATATTAACATAAAACTCCTCTAATAAATCTTATTTTTAATTTTTATACATATATCAATAGAAAATATTTCTCTTAATATTGTATTCAATATACTTTTATTGTTTTATGATATCAAACTTCGTTTTTATACATTCTATGTTTATCCCGAAGAATTTTTTTTTGATAAAAGCATATAAAATTAATGCCGAAGATAAGAAGAAGTACATGCATGAAGCCATGAAGGGAAATTGTCCAGCCAAAACTAGTTAGTGCCGAATGGACCTAAGGACGCCAGCTGATGAGCCGCGTTGTTTCTTTCCCTTTTGGTGAATGAGAAGGTGCACAGTGAGAAACGTTGGCGAAGTGAGAAAATTCTCCTGACAATGGTACCAAACAACTAGAGTCCTCCGTTGATGTGATTGATAGAGTCGATAACAGAAAGACAGTCAGACTCAATGATGATGTCATCCCATCCGCATTCAATAGTGAACATCATAACAAAAAGGATGGCCTTGGCTTCAGTGACTGCCAGTTCCTAGAATGTCTGATGTGGTTCATACTTAAGAGCACAGATTTTACCTAGATGATTTCGAGCAAGGAGGCTGAGGGAAACAAACTGAGGCCAATGCCATCGAAGCAGTAGAAGTCGAGCCCTATTGATTCCATATTTCCTTAACTCCCGGGCAGAGAATGATAGCGTGCAGAGGGGTTTTAGGAGTGTTCGAGCAGAAAGGGAAAAAGGCGGTGGTGGCCATGTGTCGATAAAAATATTTTTGAATTTATTATATGAACATATATTAAAGAACTATATTTGTTCAAGGTAGAATATCTTTTTATATTTGGTGGCTTACTAAAATGTGCATTAAATCACTTTAATCGTGTAGCCTCTCAACCCCTTAATAAAGCCAATCCACCCTTCATGTGTATGATCCTTTGAAAACACATGGTTGGACCCCAAAACATATGGTTGAACAATTAAATTTCATGATCACACCTCATGGATGAAGAAAACTCATTTATTCAGATTAATTACCATGGTCAAACCTCATGGAAGCACACAACTAATGGTAGTAGTTGCATTATCAATGTCACACATTATAGAACACATCTCATGATAAATGTTTACTTCTCATGGGAACACCTCACAGAAGTGCACAATTTATAGTCTCACCATAAGAAAATACTTTATTTATCTATTGAAATAAAATGAAACACCACAATGACTTCCACTTAATTTCCACCAACTTATTCACTAATGAAAAAAATTAAAAAACTCTTGGTATCAAAATGATTAAACCCAAATGTTACAAAAGCACGATCCCTTAAAAACACCAATATCATAGAAATTAACACCAAATCAATTGTAATTAAATTTGGAATCATCAGGGGTGATCCCAAATCCCAAAAGGTCAAAGGTTCCAACTGGATTTAGAAATATTAAAACACATCATGAAGATTAATCACACTATTCCTAAAATGATGAAGTTTTTATATAATAAAAAATAACTTAATCATGAAGGGAATAATAGATAATATTGTTTTAGTATGAGACTAATGTACTAAAAAACAAATCATTTAGTATATATATTTAAATTTATGATCTTTATTTGAATAAGAAATATAACTCTATGATGGATCTCCACAAGATATCAACCAGAATACATTAAAATTGGGTTTTAAAAAACTCATTGATTAACCAATTTAAGTGATAAGACAAGTGGGAATTATAAATACTAGTAATATAAGGGGAGGATATATTTGGGAAGAATTAATAAGAGAGAATTAAAGAGAAATAATTTTGTGAGAACTGAGAAAAACAATAGCCTAATGACGTTCCACTAAGTAATTCCTAAGGGGAATAAAAAAATAAATAGAAAAATAAATGATTTATTTAAGAGAGAATAAATAAATGGTAAACAAAAACATTAGTCAAAATCACATATATGAGACACAATTACTTGGAAGAAACCATCTAATGGAATATAATATGATATAACCCAAGAATCATCCTATAGTGTGAGAAGAATATTAGAAATTTTAATATGATTATGTTAATATTTGTTAATAGTATTGAGTTTTTATTTCTCATTTATTTATTTATATATTTATTTCTAACTCTTTTTAACATTAAGTATATCAATATAATTTATATCCATTCCACTCATATAGGTCACAACCATGTCTTACTCTCTATAAACAAGAACATTAACTAGAAAACTATGGATTTTTTATCATAAAATTTTTATTGATTCTATATTCAGTGATGTTTAATCATCAGATATAATTATTGCTGATTTTTTAAGAATTATTGTTTAATTTCCTTCTATGTAGTATAATGAGATAAACAATAATATTTTTTTAAGAATAATTGAATATCCAATGATTCAACAAAGGGTTCAAAATCAAGACATAGTGGATGTAATTTTTAGATATTTTGATTTCAAGTTATTTATTACCTCTGGGATTAAAATTTTCCACAAAAAACCATTGAGTTTTCATTTATTTGTATAATAAAAGATAATTTTGGGTAGGTTCTATAGTATGAGCACCTCCTATCTACTTCAAACAATGGATTTGGTTTTTTAGAAAAAGTATTTACCAAAATAATTTTGATTCTTATGATGTTTATATAGTATTAAACAAATCTCATTTTCCATTTTATATTGATTGTTCCATGTGTGAAAATAATGAAACATGTCTTTTCCACAAAATAAAACCATATTAAGGGACATATTAGGTCTTAGATAGTTTTATTTTTATTTTTGAGGGATAGTAGTTCACCCAATTATTCTAAAATTATCTAAGCCGATATTTTTCATTATTGGTCCCATTAACTTTTTGAAAACCTCATTAGGTAGGATTGTATTCCATTTCCATTAAGATATGCTTATAGAAAAACCAACCATGATTCCTTATTCTTTAGATGGTGATTATCAAATGATCCACCCTTAAAAACTGATATCAACCCATACTCATGTATTCTATTTCAAACTAATATATAATATATTAATCCTCAACCACAAAATCACTCCATTTTGTGGGCACCTTCTTATAAATTTCATTTTGTCTAAGCCACTTTTTTGGATTCTACATGTTTTTGTGAAAATATTTCAATAATTCATTATAGATTTAATGTTTTTGTTTAACAATTTTACATTTTTTAAATAACTATATAATATTTTCAAACCTAATGGTTTAATTATTGGGAAATATTTATGTCTAAATTGGGATGAAATCAACACGGATAGTGAAGGGTTAGTATTAGTTCCATTTTATATCAATTTTAAACCTTTTAATCCCTTTAACTGTTTAAATAGTTATGATCTTGATTCTGTCATTATATTAACTCCATTTATTTCATTATCACACAAAAAATGTCGACTTGATATTATCAAGGTTCAAAACACAATAATAACAGATAATATTTGGCTCAATTAGTAAATAATCTATAACCACATGACCCTGAAGAAAAATTATCTATGTTACTAGTACGTAGGATATATCTTTGAAATATTTTTTCCCTGTATTCTCTTTGATAATTATTCAATGATTAATTTCACAACGGTTTCTATTATACAATATTTTTATTATTATCGTCCTTTTTGTGTATTCTCTTTCATCTATTAGTTTCATAACAACATACAAAAAACACTTCCTCTTCTATTCTATGTTTGATAGTACAAACACACTTCATAGAAGAATGTTTGAGTTCTAATGATTTTTTCGTTTCTTTCTATGAAAATGAAATTGGAAGGATTCTTTCTTCTTCTAAACATCCCAACCAACTCCAATAATTATTCTTCATGTAATTTTTTATTACAAAACATCACTTACCTCCCTTCTCTTTGAATGTCATATTCCATCCTCACATCCCTTCTCCATCTTTAGTGTATATTATCTATACTTGTTCTGCTTCTCCTCTTAATCTTATTTATTTCATATGTTCCAAAATAATTCTATACATATTATATTAAACTAATATAATCTTTATGAGTTGCATTACAACATTGTTTTGTTTTGAACTTCATAACCACAAAATATATTCTCTTAAATGATATGTTCAAATGTCATCTCTGTCATCTGAGTATTTTTTAAATTTACTTATAGTTTATATATATATATTAATAAATAAATAATTGTTTTCCTTCCCCTTATTATATTTCTTTTATCTTCAAATGTCTATATGAACAGATGATTTTAATTATCTTGTTTTATTAGTAATTAAAATTCTCTTAGATATTTGGTAAACAATTTTGGAAAAATATTCATTAATCTCCCTTTTGTTTTTTTGATACTATTCAAACATGAAGACTCTAATAAATACTCAATTATTCTTTTATATTTTAGTTCTATGATATATAAAATATTAGTCACCCATCACTATATAGAATACATCTATTGCAACTATATTCCCTTTGGAAAATCACAAATGAATTAATTATTACAAGGGATTCCTTGCTTCATGGAACAAAAATCATGGTTATTTAATCATATTCCTTTAACAAATATCCTCCATCCAGATAACATAACTCAGGATATATATTTTCATTCAAGTACAACATATCTACAATAATTTAAATCAATAATTCATGGGCTATGGGATAATCTAAATTCCTTATTTATTATTTATCTTGTAACTAAACTGTTCATTGTGATGAAATAATCAATTAATTAAAAATTTATATAATATTTCATAATTTAATGTTGGTAAAACCTTTAGAAACTGAAAATATTGAAAGATAAATGAATGTAAGAATAAATAATACTTTAAAGAAAAAAACAAAATTGAGTCAGATATAAAATGTAGAACATACGAATTAAATTTTGATAGGCATATTACATTTTTATTTTCATTTTTCACAGATGTTGATTGAATTTATTTTTATGATCATATAAAGTTTAAGTGACTCTAATTCACATTGAGGTGTCCTCATCACTCTTATTAATTATTTCTTGATTAGATTAATGTTCTAAATGCCTCTGTATAAAATACTATAAATAAAATGTAAGACAAACATCATAGAACGAAATGAGTTATAATCGAAAGTACTAGAAAACCACATGAATTTTAGTAAGGAAGAGTCATATATAATATATTTACATTCAAAAAATTTGAATCTCATGTAATTTTGATTATAATATTTTTAAATTTGATGAAATTAACTTTTTTGGAATATTCATTAACACCATTGGTTCCAAATTTTACAAACCGGAATTTTGTAGTTTTTTAGGTTCTTGGGACTACACTGTTAATTTAAGGGGGGAAATAATCATGATTCAAATTATTATTGGTTTCTAAGTATGGATAGAAATATTAATATTTATGTCGATGAATATTAGCTATAGGTATTCATATAAAATTATAAAACCGTGTTTTCTTTTTATGTTAATATTTAGGGTCATACACAACAACTGGTCACACAAAGTGTAGTAAGACATAGTTTACCCTCCACTCATGTTCCAATGGAGTGGGTGTATATATTTTTTACCCAACATTTTTTGGTCACACATAGGTTGTGTCTACGTTTTTTTCACACATAGTGTATCTTCTGTTTTGATTTTCCATGTAATTTAAGAGAAGGTTATATCTATGTTTTCATGGTCAAAGAAAGTGTGTATCCTATTTTGTTGGGATCCAAAATTTAGATATATATTGAATGTTATTGAATCAATACATGAGAGTATGGGAGGTGGTGACAATAAAATAATATAAAATTGTGTGTGTTCGACAACACTCTTCCCTCAGTAGGTTTGGTTTTCAAAGATGATAGGATTTCCCTACTACATATTTTCATGTTTATAAAATCATCATGTTAAAAATTTAATGTACTAATCATTTAACCAATTTCAAACTATGTGATATAATAATTATGACATTTCAAAACCACTTCCTATATAATTAAATTACATTATGATTATGTAATTTAATCACATATTTATTTGTATATTTTAATAAAATGTTTCGAAATTTGTTTGTACATACATTAATTATAGAATGAATTTTATATCCTATCCCCATGTCAAGGTTCATATAATATATTCATATATTTAGGATAATAGATATTAATTTTAATATAATAATTCGAAGTACTACATAATTAATTTAAATGATAAATATTCAATATAAAATCAGAAATTATGCCAATAATTTCTATTGGTATGTATGTAAAACATTTCAATATAGGATCCAAAAATACCAGAAATTAAATATATTATACCTTTGGATATAAGGAATAAATTGTAGTAGTACTTGAAACATATTTATATGAGGTCTAATTATATGGAACAACTAGTAAGATAATGAAATTTCAATATAATTCACAAAAATAAATGGTACATGATATGTGAAATGGTTTTTAAAAATACACTTTGATTTTTTAATACATCCTGAAAAAATTTATTTTTTATATATTATATACAATGTAATGAACATTAAATTTATTCTATTATAGTGGTCACTGAATATTTCATATGTTGAATTATGATTCATCAGGAACCGATGACAGTGGTTATATATTCGAATAGGTGTAGGTCAATAATAAATCCAACTCATCATTCTCTTAATTTTTTGGGAATAATTTTCATTATAATGTTCACATCTACATTAAATAAATGTATAAATTTTAATCATTTACCTAAACTATTATATCTCTTAGTTCTAAGATATTTTTTATACAAACTACATAACATGTTTTTTCTAAAGAGTACAGTGGAGAAGGATCTTTATTTACCAATGATTAAAAAATAGACTCATTATCTGAGAGAATAAATAATCAAGTTATAAAATGTTTTAATTTATATCAATAATGGAATAATTTTCTCTTTTTTGAAATTCACCATCTAATGGTGTCAATAAATATTCTAATATATAAAATTAATATTTTTTATATTTTAATAATGACTAGTTTAAAATTTTTATTGTGATATGAAATATGTTGTGCGTTATTTTCTATTGAAGTTTATAAAATTAAATGACAATTAAATAGTTTACCACAATATCCCAAAAATAAATAAAACATGAATATATGTTTCAAAATTTGGGTAAATTACCTTGAAATAGTAAATGGAGTTTATGCACAGAAGTTATTAAGACAAATTTTTCCATTTAATTAACAAACTTTCTTTCTAAAAGAAATGTTAAATTCATAATACCATTTGTAGTTTCATTTATTTTTTTCATTATAACCTCAATTTTCCACAATTAATCATATAATACAAGAAATTTATTATTAATTTTTACCATGTTTCAACTATAATCTTAATGAGTGGAGTAAAAAATTTAATCTCAATTTTTCAAATCCAATATCTAACCTCTATGCATGATCTAATTTCAGTTATTGTTTCCTAATGAACAGTCCTTAGAAATAACGTACTAGATGATAGATAACATTCAAAGGATGTTTTTCTCCTATGGTAATATGTATTTTTTGTGTTTTCAACATATTATTGTGTAATGAATGTAAAAATATCTTAAAACGTAATAGAAACACAAAATTTTAAGCGTTGTAGTGGAATAATATTGGAATGAAGAACTAAAAGTATATTAGTAATGTAATTACATAGATATATTGAATATTTGAACGTATATATAAAATTAAAAATGGATACTGTCGATCCCCAACCAATGAGCATTAAAATATTCACAAATTAAGGAATACCTGAATATGGTTATTATTTAACCCAAAAAAAAGAAAAGAAAGGATAAGGTGCCTGAAGCTCAGGTGTCTCGAATTCCTCTAAGAGTCTCATGATCATGTGAACATTATAAGTTCATAGAAAAGAATATTGTGAAGTTAATAACCTATAGAGGATCCCATGGAAACCCTTACAACAAGCCCTCCTTCTCTATCGATGGTGCACATGATAACCATTAGTCACATGGCAGAAGCTAGATAATCTCCATGAGTTCATGAAATATGTCATTGGTAACCACCTAACAAACAATCCAAAAATTCGTTGAAAATAGGAGTAAAACATTGAAAAGGTGGATCACTCTTGTTTTTTTAATCATCATGAGACACATCACCAATGGTAAAGATGAATGTCTTTGAAAACATCCAATAAAACTCATTAGACCCCAGAGACATTGTAAAATTAATAAAAAGAAGAAAATGAGGATGTGAAAGCCTCTCGTAGTGGTGAAAGTCATAAAAAACTTCCATAGTTGTCTGAAAGAAACCACGAGACCTTAGCCACATGGAAGGCTAGTCCTGTGAAATCTCATCGCTATGTCGTCCTAATAACACAAATATCCTCATGTATGTCTTGGAATACTCATGCTCCTATTTGGATTCCTGAGGAAAAAGTATGGATTTGTCCATGAAATTATAACACATCTCCATAGGACCTATATTTGCCATGCGGTATGTCACCAAGATGAAGATAAAATGTCCTTGAAATTTCCCATGTAATGTTGCATGACCCTCAACCTTCATAAAAACAATTGAAATAAAAGGGCAAGGAATCAGAATCCCCCCACAACCGTAAAACCCTTGCGACGTGCTAAAGAAGTCTGCATCATAGTCTCATGAGACTATTGGGTAATTTGGCCTTATCAAATGAACGCCAGTTGAAAACCCATATTTTTCTTGGGGAATTCTCAAACAAGTCACCTGAGATCATTCATATGACTTCCTGTAACGCCCCGACCCCAGCTACCCAGAGTCGGTGCATTACTTCGTAACATTGGCATGATCACAAAAGATCAAGTCTCGAAAGACCGATTAGTTTAGTAGCCTTGGAAACACTAGATACATTCATAAATGTTACATTACATCATAAAGTGAAAAACTACAATAACAAAGTCTTCATAGTCCACACTCATATCCTCTTCTGACTATCCCTGCAGGTCATTCATAAAATACTTCTTCACATCCTGGAAAATATTAAAACATTGAAAGGGGTGAGCTCAGATGCTCAGTAAGGATAACAATATTGCTGAAGCTTTCATAAATAAACATTAACATTTAAGGAAATGTATAACTAAAACAAAAGCCTTTTAAACTTGAACATCCACATAATATGGAAAAAGTAAAATGAGATAATGTCATTTACTTCTTCACATGGATATTCTACTGGTCGAATAATCACATGCAATATCAATAACCATTTTCATAATGATGGAATGCATAATTCCAGACTATCATAACCACGTAGCCAAAGCCTCGTGCCAAGACCACAAATAAAATTTTGTCAAGGCCTCGTGCCAAGACACTAGTTTGTCTCATGATACCTGCCGATGCATCGAGGAGCTATAGCGAGCTCCACCTGTCACTTATTAAGTCCAATGCATTCCTCATATGAATAAGTTTAAACATATCATAAACCATAACATAATCATATCACATAAAACATGCATAAAGGAAACATAACATTTCCACATTTCAATCACAAGATATAAATACAACACATTGATATAATAAAAATTCTTTCAAAACCATTTTCAATACCAAAATAAAAGAAAGTTAAAACATTGTATTTAATTTTCATTAAAAAAAATGATGGCTTGTAGAGGAAGTCGCATCTCAAATAATGGTCACGACGGCGGAGAAGTCGTTGTTGCCGCATAAGTACGGAAAGAAAAACATTCCCTTTTGTCATTTAGTAAAACGCTTCGATAAAAAAGATTCCTTTTGAATAAACGTAAAAGTCAAAGGGGTTTATACACCGTATAAATGAAAGATGTGTATAAAACCAAATATGCTTCAATGAAAGGAGATTGAGACGAAGTCCTTACAAAGATCATTTTTTTTAAATAAAATAGATCTATTATGTGTATTCACTATAATTATACATAAAGAAAGTACAAATACAAGATAGGACATAATAATATCATGACATAATTTGAAAGTAGGAGATTAACCCAAAAAATGGAAATTGGGTTAAGAAGTTCCCTTACCTCATGTCTGACTTGACTCAACCATTATTTAACCTCCTGAATAATAAACTAGAGTTAATATCTACCATATTAAGAACAATTTTAAATTTCATTATCCTTTTTATATTACTTATTACAATGATATGAACATTATGTAATTATTTAAGTTAATAACGGTTGTTTTGTCGATCTTTGGTACTTGAGTCAGCAATAAACTTCTTATAATTACAAGTTGTTCATGTGGTGAAATATCCATTATATCCAGAATTATATTCATGTTGTAGATATCTTATATATCATATATATACAGTATATACATTCATTCATAATGTCACGTAACATTTAGAGGTAAGAAATGAAATGCACCGTTCATGGAGACGGTAAGCCGTACGTACGCATGAACGCTACTTTCATTTCTATTTCGTATTTAATGGAATGAAATCATAATGATATAAATTTATAATATAATTACAGTATAATATAGTGTATAATAGCATTTACTCCATCCTTTATACATCCCACATATGGCATTAACGATTCAAATCACTTTGAGGGGGCGGTAGTCCGCACTTCCTAAAATGAAATTATCGCGTTTTACCCATAATGGAAATCATAAAGTATGCCATAAATGAGAAATACAGAAGCATAAGTAAAACATAAACATATTATATATCATATATAAAAATAGTGACATCTTAATGGCCACCTTTGAAGGTGTTATATGAGTGTTGAACCATCATCATTTTGTGAGGCAGAAATTCGCCATCCAGAGAAACCGTATGTTCTTTAACCATTAGATGTAGGTGTGTGTAAGTGTAGCTCGAATCCTTCTTATAACAACATCCTAGTATATTGAGGATACTGGTTTTGTTACAAAAGAAATGAATAAAAAGAGTTTATGGGGTTGGAGAAGAAAAATGAAACAAAACAACATTAGAGAAGACATTACCACAAAATCGGGTAACTCTTTTTGATTTGAGCCAAAGGCTTCCTTGGGAAGAGTTCTGCCCAAAGTGAGGCTTCTAGGAGTAATAGGGGTAAGTTTGGAGAGTATTTGAGAAGAGTTTGGCCGAACCAAAAGGCTTGAAAGTGTGAATAATGTGGTAGAGGTGGGGGCCTTTTATAAGAGGAGAGGAGGGGCTCTTTTGGAACGATGGAAATGTTACATTATTATACAATGCTTTTCGGATTCTAATGGTCCCACACTTATATAATTCGTGGATAAGGTGATAAGGGTTCGAAATCTACCCATCCAATAGTCTTTGGACAAGTTTAAGCCTTGGATTTTACATTATCTTTTCATTTTATTAAAATCGTTAAATAATGAGGTCATCGCTGCATCATAATGATGTCATAAATAATTTAATTTATTTAATGTCTAAAAATTATAAAATAAATACTATGATGTAGGAAATCCTTTTATATTTCTAATTAATATTTATAATCAATATTTGGACTTGTGTAACCCTAATTAAAAACTATTTTAGTAAAACAACTCATGTTTGTGTCAATTTAATTTTAACATTAAATAAATATATATTAATGTCATTTTCCAACCAAAGTGGCTCCATGGGGTCCCCAAGTTGACCCATGGGTTGTCTTGGTCGGCCATGACTCATCCAATAGGAGTAGGACAAGTGTCAAGATCATCTCATATTATTGAAACATTATTTTTACCTTAAACTACACTAATTACCTCTAATCGCGATTAAGAACTTAAAAGCTACTATTCACCAAAAAAATTATTTTAATCTCATTGAACCACATTTTACTTCTTAATGACAACCATGTATGTCGGATTTTTGAAAATCAAATCACAGAAGTGGTAATATTTCATTTTAACGAAAAATCAGTTTTAACAACCACTTAGTGGTTTCACTATTCATCAAAAATTGAAGTTTTTCAGAATAAGGCCAAAATTTCACCCTAAGCTATAACTGATATTCCGAATTCAAAAATGATGTCTATTTTAAAAAATTCCAAACATATAAGTTGAAGTAATTAATTTTATAATTAATTCCCATTGTTACAACAAATAGCGTGTTTTTAAGAAACAATTTATATCAAAAGATTGGCAATTGTTTATGTCCAATTTCAATGTTAAATTAATTCTAATGACCACCATTGGATAAAATGGTAAAAATATATTCAAATTATACTTTAAAACCACTAAATAGTATAATTTATCACTATAAATTATTTTGATTAAAAAAGTTGTTTTTAAGTAATTTTCACTATTCATAAAAAAATTAGAATTTTTCAGAAAATTTACAAAAATTCAACATAGGCTAATTTCGATATTACGAATACAAAAATGAAGTCCATTTTGAAATATAAAATTTCTATAATTTTAAAAAGTGTTTATTACTATTCATAATGGCTACTTTGATTAGTCGCGGTGTTTTAGAACTCGAAGTTGCGTACAATGCAAGTTATTGCATTATTGAATGAGAAGCGTATCGTGGAAGCTCGGGGTGTTACATTCTCCTCTACTTCAATAAATTGCGTCCTCGCAATTTGAAATTTTTTTTCTTTGAAAATAAAAGGTTGAAAAGATAAATTCCTTTGTGGAAAACCCACATCGGAAATAAGGTTAATAAATATATAACATTAAAAGAAATCAAGATAAGTAAAAAGGTCACCCGATATAGCCCATTCTAGGATTCTATGAAAATATGGATATGGAGGAGAAACAAACCATCAAGGTCTGATGGAGAGTTATAGAAAACAGGATTAGGAGAAAGTTTAACTACAAGAAAATCACAAACTTGTGATTGGTTAAATGGTCATTGAATCCCCAGTTGGAAAAGTTAACCGACAACATTTTTGTTTTAAGTTACCTTTTATAATGTTGAGGAATTTATTTAGAAGATTTACTAAGAACGTAAGGGAATATACATACTTGTTATGTATACTTTCATTCGTTAATAAATTTTTTACCACAAACCCAACTTTTACTCCAAATGGTAACAGAACTCAAAAATATTCTATTTATCCTAATTGTATAAGGTTACAAATGTTAACACATACCATTTAGATTAGTAAAATTATTTTGTAATAACCAGGGACTTCCTGTAGGCTAGTGGTAGGAAATAAAGACCTGTCGCACTATGGTTGTGGGTTCGATTCCTGCAGCTTTGTCCGACGCGATGGGTTATTCCCCACCCTGCAGGTTGTCCTTTTCCTAAAACTATAGTATTATAATATTCCAAAAATAATCTTCAGAAATGATTTAACCTTAAACAATACTATCCAAAGATCAACTTAATCCATTCCAACCTTTATAGTTATCCAAAATACTTCTGTCCAACTCACAGTCCAAATTTTATAAGGAAGGTAAACATAATGAAGATCCTTTTTTCCACGTAACAACATGTGGACACCTTCATCATGTATTCTTTTTAAAAATATTGTATTACCATGATCCCTTATTCTTTATAGAATACTAGATATACTCCTTCTATCCAAAAAATGTATACAAATCATTAATCAGTTTCAAGGAAGTTAAGAATATCCAATATAATTTATCCAAATCAATCACGTCTTATTCCAAAATTACTATCTTGGTATCAGAACCATATTATGGTTTATCTTTCTCTCAACCATATATTTTCCAAAAAATTAACCTACTATGGAGTCACTTTTCTTGGTTCCACAAAATCTCAAGTCCTTGATGAAATAGTACTGCAGTACAATCCTTATATACTCCATAATTATTATAACCAGTACATCATTGATACAACACTCAAATTACAAAATTCTTTAATAACAACATAAGAACTCTAATCATTACTCCTCATCTGTGGTAGTATCATAACTTGATTATTATCCAATAACATCATTTGGGGCATACTCTGATGATTTGGACATTGGTTTGCATAGTGTCCCCAATCCTTGAAGAAGAAGCATTGTACATTTGAAACCATTTTCTTACCCTTGCAGTCACGCACTTTGTGTCCTTTTTCTCTACACTTATAACAAACTCCCATTCCCTTTAGGCAAGTTCCATGATGTTTCTTCCCACAATTACCACATATTGGAAAATTCTTCGTTCCCCTCATCTCTTTATCCATCATTCTCTCTTCCATCCCTTTCGTCTCTTGCTTCGCTTCAAAGCCATAGGACTCAGAGAATTCTTTACTTATCTTATTAACACATGATACTATTTCTTCATATGTTGAGAACACATGGGAGACTATTTCCCTTCGAAATGTTGGCTTAATACCGTGAAAGATATTATCCTTCTTACTCTTTGGATCATACGTATTGCTGGAGTTCACATTCCTTCTACTGGGCGCCATTTCTATACAATGGCATAAACTAGATTAGTTTATGTATCAAAATACATAATTCCATACTTATAAAATACATAACATAAATTGAACTATTTATGGATATAATCCATAAAAATGTTTTCTTTGAGGAAGTATATACTCATAACCCTTCATAGTGGTTTGTAAAGAAAATGAGAATTATCCTAAGAATATCCCCCGAGAGTGTCGTAACTAAGAGTGCAGCAAGACCCGTTGTCGTGCACCAGTTCCCGTTCGAGTCTAACTCAAAGCGGTGTTTTTGGGTTTTACCCCTAGGTACATCTGTGCCAGAGCCGCCTCTACCTGCTCGTATCCAGACAGGGATGTATTGCTCGGAAAACTCATAACATCTCTATAATACCAAAATTCTAGGAAGTTCTTCTATACTAATCCTCAAAGTCTATCTTTGGGCTATGTGCTCTAATAAGAGTTTATTTAAATCTAGTTTCCAAGGTTAGTACTAAACTGCCTCTGATACCAACTGTAACTCCCCGACCCCAGCTACCCAGAGTCGGTGCATTACTTCGTAACATTGGCATGATCACAAAAGATCATGTCTCGAAAGACCGATTAGTTTAGTAGCCTTGGAAACACTAGATACATTCATAAATGTTACATTACATCATAAAGTGAAAAACTACAATAACAAAGTCTTCATAGTCCACACTCATATCCTCTTCTGACTATCCCTGCAGGTCGTTCATAAAATACTTCTTCACATCCTGGAAAATATTAAAACATTGAAAGGGGTGAGCTTAGATGCTCAGTAAGGATAACAATATTGCGGAAGCTTTCATAAATAAACATTAACATTTAAGGAAATGTATAACTAAAACAAAAGCCTTTTAAACTTGAACATCCACATAATATGGAAAAAGTAAAATGAGATAATGACATTTACTTCTTCACATGGATATTCTAGTGGTTGAATAATCACATGCAATATCAATAACCATTTTCATAATGATGGAATGCATAATGCCAGACTATCATAACCACGTAGCCAAAGCCTCGTGCCAAGACCACAA
Source organism: Viscum album (assembly GCA_963277665.1). Taxonomy (NCBI): domain Eukaryota; kingdom Viridiplantae; phylum Streptophyta; class Magnoliopsida; order Santalales; family Viscaceae; genus Viscum; species Viscum album. Next base: position 2,654,030 of record OY728125.1, read on the forward strand.
ATAAAATTTTGTCAAGGCCTCGTGCCAAGACACTAGTTTGTCTCATGAGACCTGCCGATGCATCGAGGAGCTATAGCGGGCTCCACCCGTCACTTATTAAGTCCAATGCATTCCTCATATGAATAGGTTTAAACATATCATAAACCATAACATAATCGTATCAAATAAAACATGCATAAAGGAAACATAACATTTCCACATTTCAATCACAAGATATAAATACAACACATTGATATAATAAAAATGCTTTCAAAACCATTTTCAATACCAAAATAAAAGAAAGTTAAAACTTTGTATTTATTTTTCATTAAAAAAAGATGGCTTGTAGAGGAAGCCGAATCTCAAATAATGGTCACGGCGGCGGAGAAGTCGTTGTCGCCGCATAAGTACGGAAAGAAAAAAATTCCCTTTTGTCGTTTAGTAAAACTCTTCATTAAAAAAGATTCCTTTTGAATAAACGTAAAAGTCAAAGGGGGTTTATACACCGTATAAATGAAAGATGTGTATAAAACCAAATATGCCTCAATGAAAGGAGATTGAGACGAAGTCCTTAAAAAGATCATTTTTTTAAATAAAATAGATCTATTATGTGTATTCACTATAATTACACATAAAGAAAGTACAAATACAAGATAGGACATAATAATATCATGACATAATTTGAAAGTAGGAGATTAACCCAAAGAATGGAAATTGGGTTAAGAAGTTCCCTTACCTCATGTCTGACTTGACTCAACCGTTCTTTAACCTCCTGAATAATAAACTAGAGTTAATATCTACCATATTAAGAACCGTTTTAAATTTCATTATACTTTTTATATTACTTATTACAATGATATGAACATTATGTAATTATTTAAGTTAATAACGGTTGTTTTGTCGATCTTTGGTACTTGAGTCAACAATAAAATTCTTATAATTACAAGTTGTTCATGTGGTGAAATATCCATTATATCCATAATTATATTCATGATGTAGATATCTTATATATCATATATATACAGTATATACATTCATTCATAATGTCACGTAACATTTAGAGGTAAGAAATGAAATGCACCGTTCATGGAGACGGTAAGCCGTACGTACGCATGAACGCTACTTTCATTTCTATTTCGTATTTAATGGAATGAAATCATAATGATATAAATTTATAATATAATTACAGTATAATATAGTGTATAATACCATTTTATCCATCCTTTATACATCCCACATATGGCATTAACGATTCAAATCACTTTGAGGGGGCGGTAGTCCGCACTTCCTAAAATGAAATTATCGCGTTTTACCCATAATGGAAATCATAAAGTATGCCATAAATGAAAAATACAGAAGCATAAGTAAAACATAAACATATTATATATCATATATAAAAATAGTGACATCTTAATGGCCACCTTTGAAGGTGTTATATGAGTGTTGAACAATCATCGTTTCGTGAGGCAAAAATTCGCCATCCACAGAAACCGTATGTTCTTTAACCATTAGATGTAGGTGTGTGTAAGTGTAGCTCGAATCCTTATTATAACAAAATCCTATTATATTGAGGATACTGGTTTTGTTACAAAAGAAATGAATAAAAAGAGATTAGGGGGCTGGAGAAGAAAAATGAAACAAAACAACATTAGAGAAGACATTACCTCAAAATCAGGTAACTCTTTTTGATTTGAGCCAAAGGCTTCCTTGGGAAGCGTTCTGCCCAAAGTGAGGCTTCTAGGAGTAATAGGGGGAAGTTGGGAGAGTATTTGGTCAGAGGTTGGCCGATCCAAAAGGCTTGAATGTGTGAATAAGGTGGTAGAGGTGGGGGCCTTTTATAAGAGGAGAGGAGGGGCTCTTTTGGAAAGATTGAAATGTTACATTATTATACAATGCTTTTCGGATTCTAAAGGTCACACACTTATATAATTCGTGGCTAAGGTGATAAGGGTTCGAAATATACCCATCCAATAGTCTTTGGACAAGTGTAAGCCTTGGATTTTACATTATCTTTTCATTTTATTAAAATCGTTAAATAATGAGGTCATCGCTGCATCATAATGATGTCATAAATAATTTAATTTATTTAATGTCTAAAAATTATAAAGAAAATACTATGATGTAGGAAATATTTTTATCTTTCTAATGAATATTTATAATCAAAATTTGTACTTGTGTAACCCCACTTAAAAACTGTTTTAGTAAAACAACTCATGTTTGTGTCAATTTAATTTTAACATTAAATAAATATATATTAATGTCATTTTCCAACCAAAGTGGCTCCATGGGGTCCCCAAGTTGACCCATGGGTTGTCTTAGTCGGCCATTACTCATCCAATAGGAGTAGGACATGTTTCAAGCTCATCTCATATTATTGAAACATTATTTTTACCTTAAACTACACTAATTACCTCTAATCGCGATTAAGAACTTAAAAGTTACTATTCACCAAAAAATTATTTTAATCTCATTGAACCACATTTTACTTCTTAATGACAACCATTTATGTCGGATTTTTGAAAATCAAATCACAGAAGTGGTAATATTTCATTTTAACGAAAAATCAGTTTTTAATAACCACTTAGTGGTTTCACTATTCATCAAAAATTGAAGTTTTTCAGAATAAGGCCAAAATTTTACCCTAAGCTATAATTGATATTCCGAATTCAAAAATGATGTCTATTTTAAAAAATTCCAAAAGTATAAGTTGCATTAATTAATTTTATAATTAATTCCCGCTGTTACAACAAATAGCGTGTTTTTAAGAAACAATTTATATCAAAAGATTAGCAATTGTTTTTGTCCAATTTCAATGTTAAATTAATATTAATGACCACCATTGGATAAAATGGTAAAAATATATTCTAATTATACTTTAAAACCACTAAATAGTATTAATTATCACTATAAATTATTTTGATTAAAAAAGTTGTTTTTAAGTAATTTTCACTATTCATAAAAAAATTAGAAGTTCTCAGAAAAATACCAAAAATTCAACATAGGCTAATTTCGATATTACGAATACAAAAATGAAGTCCATTTTGAAATATAAAATTTCTATAATTTTAAAAAGTGGTTATTACTATTCATAACGGCTACTTTGATTAGTCGCGGTGTTTTAGAACTCGAAGTTGCATACAATGCAAGTTATTGCATTATTGAATGAGAAGCGTATCGTGGAAGCTCGGAGTGTTACACTTCCAACAGGTGACATAGTCTCGCAATGTCCTCTAGAAATGTTAATATTAAAACAAGGAACCCCTTTTCCATATCCTACATGATTCAAAAAGTCCCTATTAAATGGAAAATACAATTAATAAAACCTTGACTGGAGGGTCCCATGGTCTCTGAAAATTAGGTAACTCCCTCAGAGTGATATATGGAAGAGGCTCGTGAAGACGCATGGTGCCAGAGTCCTTTTCCTACCAAAGTCAGATTTCTAAGAGATACATTACACAAAACACCAATCAACTATGGTTAAGTGGCCTATAAATCCCCTAACCCAGTATGAAAATATACCACTACCAATACATACCACGAGGAAAAAAAAAACCAGTCTTTGTGGAAGAGAAAACCCTCAGAACCTCGCACCGATGTTAGAGTAGATTTTTGAAAGCATTGAATATCACAACTAGGATGTTCTTTTATAGGTAAAGGTATGGTGAACTTCCAAAGTAATCATAATACATGAATACACACTTATTTTTATCATCATAGACAAGGTGAAGGATCTTTGGTTGGACACATGACGTTCATCCCGCATAGCTAATAGATCACACAAGACATAAAAAAAGGTAACATTGAATAGATATAGAGAATTCTAAATATAATGGATTGAAATAAGAATAATGAATGGTGAGATTTAGATGAATATGTATATTCTAATCCTTATGTGCCTCACGTGAACCACCCAGGTTATGAGACCACATTGGGGTATCTCACTATGGTCTTGAAGAACCCTATGGGCATACCACTTGGCTCTTGAAAAGTCTTCTGTATATATCAAGAAAAGTCACATAAACCCCCCATTCTTGCTAATCGTGTCTCAATAAGCCCTCTCTTATCACCATAAAATACTTTCAATGTCCATTAGATATGTGGATGGACTCACACAACAACATCAACATCATGTCGGCTAAGTCTCGCGATAGCACCCAGGCATGTCAAATGGATATCACGATTCCCTCTGGGAAATCCAGACAGGTCTTGTGATTTCTACCATATATGTCATCTAGGACATGATTTAATCTGTGGGACTTGTCATATTGACTCTTGATACACCCTACATGTGTGTTAGTCAGCTCTCACGATGACACCATGGTAAGTCAAATGGATCATATGACACCCTTCGGAAAAGACAACCATGATAATGAAACAACCCTTTAGTCCTTCCATATAGCATACATGATGTCCCTTTGAAATTTCAACTGCATAAAATGATTTCATTTTAACACGTCAAGTATAAATTCTACAATATATCAGGAAAACAACCAAGGAATATCAAGTTAACAATCAATTCATGACTGGAAGGCATGATGGTCAGGTCAACAGGGCATCTAAGGATTATATAACAATGTCAATCCTCACCATGTAAGCCCTAAATATAAGGGAATACTTAGAGTGTATGCTCAAAATACAATTTAAACCTTAGTGTGTAATCCCTAAATATAAGGGAAACCTTAGTGTGTGATCCCTGAATACAAGGGAGTTGTTAGAGGGTACTCCTCGACCAATGAACTATGAGAACTCTGATTCCTGAATAACTTGGATACATAAGAATCCTCCCCGAAACCCGGTCTACATATCAACCATTCAAAGGAAGCTCTAAGAATGAGAGTCCCGCATCTACGAGAAATGAAATTCATTTCTTTTAATCCTTTTTTCTCACAATGAGTATAAATCATGTGGCCTTAGGGATTTGCAATGATCATATGATTTTCACTATGAAAAACTGAAAATATAGGGATACCTCAAAGTGTAATCCCTAATTAAGAAAAATACATGAACTATAGTTCCAATCATAACTAGTATACACAAGAATCATTCCTAAGGTCTGAGTCTGAACTCATATGTGAATATACATCAGCGTATGTCCCACCATGTCTCTGAAATGTCAACCATCAGGACCCAGTAATCCCCATGGGATGATCAATCTACCTCATCTCTAAATGGACAGATAAATCAATTTAAAAATGATGAATTTGATTCCATATATAACTAAGATACATAGGACACCTCTCTAGGGCCTGAGATCCATATTAAACATATCAAGTGTGGTCCCACCACACAAGTCCCACATCTATATACAATGAGGATGAGCAGATTCTATCCCTTCTTTCTCACATACATCATAGGTCACATGAGCTATGGAAGTCACAATAAACACCTCATTGAAACCATGAATCTCTACTTTCCATGGAAATCCCAGTATTTAATCCCCAATGAGTGGCACCATATGAACACCCCTTCTCATGTAATGGTATCTACCATTAGGCTAGTCCCAAGGGAATACTAAAACTATGGTAACTATGATTTCTCCTATAAATAGGATACATAGGACATATCCTTGAGACTCAAGACCAAATATCATGTGCCTTAGAAGCCACACACATATTTCCTCTTCAAATGACATTAAACTGTATGAGTTTGACGAACTACATGAGATTGATTCGTGTAATAATGGTAACACCCTGAAATTTTATGAGAATTAATCTTTTTAATTTCATTGATTTCTTGTATTGTACGCTACACCAAGATTATCTTGCGCTATAAGAAACACCGTATTAGCTTGTAGTATACACAACACTATTCCTGGCTCGTGTTACACACAATTTCAAGATCGTTTTGTAGAAATTATTCTACGCAACATTAAGTATAGACTTTATTTATTGTATAAATTAAATATCATTGTATTTTGTTATACGCAACAACAAAGGAGTCTTGCACTACATGCCACCCTGACTTGGCTTGTATTACATGCAATCACGACCTTCCTTGATAGCGTGTGCAGTACGCAATACCGAGTTTCACTAAACAACGATATATTGTTATAATATTATTATGGAGTAGCCATTATGAATAGTATTAACTACATTTTTAATTTTATTACATTATTATTAATCTTACATATTCTCTAGAACATGATATGAGAACAAAATAAATTTTTCGGGTAAAATAAGTATTTTAAAAAAAATGCAGTTTTGCCGCCTTTTGATGGCACACCCACTTTAAATCTTGTTTTTGACATGTATATAAGTTCAATTTGACAATATAAAATTCTTATTTGGAATCAGGATATAAAAATTTACTTTGGATAAATTTTTCATATTATTCTGAAAACTTTCATATTTTGATTAATATTAAAAACACGCTATATTTTAATTAAAAACAACTTTTTTCATCGCAATAATTTATATGGATAGATTATATATTTAATTGGGTTTAAAGTGTAATTATAATATATTTTTACCATTTAATCCAATATTGGTCATTGGAATTAATTTCACTTTGAAATTGGACATAAATAAATGATGATCTTTTGATAGTTATTATTTCTTAAAAACACGCTATTTGTTTTGATAACGGGAATTACTTTTAAAATTAATTAATTCCACTTATATGTTTTGAATTCGTAAAAATAGACATCATTTTTGAATTCATAATATCAAATATAGCTTAGGCTGAATTTTTGGTATTTTTCTGAAAAACTTCAATATTTGATGAATAGTTAAAACACTGAGTTTTTGGTTAAAATCGAGTTTTTATTTAAATAATAATTTATTTTATTTAAATATATTTTAGGTCAAAATAGATACATAATACTTATATAAGTTCAATTAAATTAATTGGAATCATTTTATAATAATTTTAGATTTATAAAAATTGTATTGAACTTTTCACAGTCTTTTACCCACCTCCTTGGAGCTTTTGCAATTGTTCATAAAAATTAATTTTACCGCTTCTGTGAGTTGAATTTCAAAAATATGAGAGAAACGGTTAATATGAAGGAGTAAAATGTGGTTCAATTAGATAAAAAGAATTTTTGGTGAATATTAACTTTTTACTTTTATTTACCACATTTAAAGGTAAATATGGTAGTTCAAGGTTAAAAGAATATTATAATAATTCAAAATTACCTTAAAACTTGTCAAACCTTATTGGATGAGTAATGGACAACCATGGGCATCCTTGGGTCGATTTTGGGACCCCATGTAGCCACTTATGAATGACAATGACACATTAGAATAATTAATTTAATGTAAAGACAAAATTGGCATTAACAAAAATCCTTTAGTAATTAATTTTTATAAGGGGATATATATATTATCTTTTCGACTATAAATATTCATTGGAAAGATAAAATTTTTTCCTACATTTTTGTTTTTTTATAATTTTTATATATCAAATAAATTAAATTCTTTATGACACAATAATGATGGAGTATTTACCTCATTAATAAATGATTTAAATAAATAAGATTATAATGATTAAAATATCATCCAAAACCTGTCCAATTCCTATTATATGATTTTATTTCGAAATGAGTCATCTTATATTTTACATTAATGTGTTTTTATCCTCTTGAAAACAAAGATAAGTTTATAATAAAATAATTTTTTCACACTTTCCTAAAGAGCCCCTCCTCTTGCTTATAAAAGGAGACCACTTCTATGAAATTCCTAACACCTCTCAAGCCTTTTGGATCGTCCAAACTCTTCCCAAATAAGCTCCCTACATCCAGATCCTCCCCCTAGAATCCTTAAATTAGGATGAGGGCACTTCAATAAGTCCTTTTGTTTCAAACCAAAGGAAGTTACCCAAATTAAAGGTAATAGTTTCTCTTAAGTTGTTTTCTTTTATTCTACATCTCCAACCCCTAAACTCTTTTTATTCCTTTATTTTATGACAACACCAGTATCCTCAAAATACTAGGATGTTTTTATGAGATGTATTATAAATACAATTGCACACACCTCCATCTAATGGATGAAGAACATAATGTTTCTGTGATGGAAAACTAACGCCTCACGAAACGATGATTGTTTGATTTTCTCCTACCGCCTCTCATGGTGGCCATTATGATGGAACTGTATTTATATATGATATATATTATGTTTATTATTTACTTATGATTCTTTAATTCCCAATTATATCAAGCCTTTATGGTTTCCATAGTTGGTAAATACGATAATCTCATTTGAGGAAGTGCCGACTACCGCCCCCTCAAAATGATGTGATTCGTTAATGCCTTATGTGGGATGTATAAAGGATGGATTTAATGATATTATATATGATATTATACTGGAATTATAATATACATATATATAATTATGTTTTAATTCCATTAAAATAATAAATAGAAATGAAAGTAGCGTTCATGCGTACATACAGTTTACCGTCTCCATGAACGGTGCATTTCATTTCTTACCTCCATATGTTTTTTACTATTATATATACATGTATATGTTGGATATATAATGAATATATATCATATATAAATCATTATTTAAATTCTTTAAGTAAGTAAATCATGATATAAGTAATAATAACATCATGAACAACAAGTCCAAATACGTACGATAAATAAGATGATTTTACCCAAAATGTTGCTTTAACATGGGATTTACAAAAGAACGAGTAATATAATGTCATAAGTTAACCATATATGAAATCATAAAAATGAATATGATTCTTTAATAAGTCAATGACATTATTTAAATCATTACACAGGATGTTCGGATATGTACAAAGCATATCAGACCTCAGGTAAGGGATAACCTTTCCAATATCATTCTTATCCGAGATTGTTTATTCATAGGTATTTGTTGGGTTTATTGTTATCATCCAAGTCCATGTTTTCTAAAAGTTTTTTTATGTATGTTTAATGTCTTTTTTACCCATTTTGTGTTTTACTACATGGTACATAAGGAATCTTTATTTTGTTTACGTTACGAGGTACTTTTTGACTTTTCTGACAAAAGTTCGAGGAGAATGTTTTTTAACTTATACGGCATGAAAGGATTTTTATAGTTTTATAAAGCATTATTTTCAAGAAGCTTCCTCCAAAAAATTTCAATACTATTTAAAAAAATCTATTTCTTTTAAAATTTCATGACGTTTTTTGAAAATAAATTGATTTTGAAGAAGAATGGATATTTTCCACAAGAATTCATTTCAAGTGTCTTGTCAAAACCATTTTTCCATATAAGATGACATTATTTCATATGTGTATGTTTCAAGTATAATGTCTCTATGATTTACATGGTTTCACTTTTCTTATGATGAAATTATATCCATTTGTTTTATATTGATTATGTTATGATGAAATGATGTTTATGAAACCCAATTTATTCTTTGGGTTATGATGAATGATTTATGATTGTTTTGTGGCACACGTAAGAATGATTTCATTATGAGATGGGTGGGACCTATATCTCCCTCCAATGCATTGGGTAAAGATTTATATCTCATGGGATAGACATGACTGGAACAGAATGTAAATCCGGTTCAGTAATACAGGGCTGGAATGGAATGTAAACCCTGTTCAGTAAGGGACTTTGTCCACTAATATGGTCTTGGCAGCAATGCCTTGGATACTTTGGAAATCATTACATGTGCTTAATGGATGCCACAATTACATTTTTTATTCCCATGCTTTATTATCATGATTAATGTTTCTTTATGATATATGGCTTATCTACTGCCTTGTTTTATGTTATTACTCAATATTTTGATGTTTAAATATTATGTTCATGTTTTTATGTTAAAATTTATATGATTTGTTTTATTTTATTCATTCTTACCCTTAATGATAATTTGAGATCACCCTTTATATGGTTTCTTTTCCCCAGGATATAAAGAAAGGTTTTAGGTAATAAAACAAAAGGGGATGATCTTTATGGGAGATTTTGATGATCTTTCACCATGATTAGAAGATTATTTTTTCAAGTTTCCAAAGACACTAAACTATTACGGTCCTTTAGGTGTCTATTTTTGTTTTGTATTAAGTATTCCGCAAAAGTAATGTAGTGTCTATGTACGTCAAGATTCAGGCCTCTACAGTTGGTATCAGAGGAAAGGTTTAGTTAACCTTTCGAAACTAGGATGTGAAAACTTTAGTGAGATCCCTAGATATATTTTAAGGTATGTCTAGGGATGTCTGTAAGGTTAAGTATAATTATAGGTTATAGTCCAATAATTATGGTAACGATCATAGAATTAAACCTAAGATGTTAGATATTCATGTTACTCCCCCTTTATTATGTTTTTTTACCTATCATGATTTATTCCTCTCACACTATGTATTTGGGTTTTAGAAAATGGCTGGAAACATGAAGATTCACGATAATGGAGAATATGATGGAAAATGGAATGATATTCTGTATGATCAAGCAAATGAAATGGGATTTGGAAGGAGAAACATAGTTATTATGCCTAATCAGCAATCTCATAATATTATCAATAATCTCATCTTTGGTAAGTTTCCTGACACAACTAATAAGAGAAAGATGGAGTTTCATGATGGCCATAGAAGAAAGAAAGTTCAATTTCCCTAATGTAAGTCATGTGGGAAGAGGCATCAAGGAGAATGTTTCAAAGGAACTGGAAGGTGATTTGGGTGTCAAAAAGAAGGACACAAAGCTAGTAATTGTAAAGGAAAGGGTTCATTTAACACCATGGACAAGGATTATGGTATTTCTAAGACATCAACAACGGTTAAGTGTTTTAAATTTGGAATGTAAGGGCATTATGCAAACCAATGCGCTAAGGGAAAATCTCATAAAGAGAATCATCATTTTCATATGGGCAATATTTATGTGGATGATGATGAAGAGACTACAAATGATATGTGAGATGAAAGAATTGTTGAAGCTCAGTCAATGGTTTAAGAAGTTAGTGGAATGATTACATGTTTATCAAGAGTAATGTTGTATAAGTAATCTCATGGTACTATGGAATAAAGAGACATCTAAGGATTGTTACATTGTTGTCATTCCTTATGTTTTGAATGTGTATGATGAATGGTACTGGTAACCGTGAAAGTTTATTCAGATATTTTTGGAAAGCACCTAATATGCGCATAAAGAATTTCTAAGGTGATAATGAAATGTTTGATAGTATTAATGAGCTCATGAATTATATAAGGACAAAGTGATATCATGGGTTGAGTATAAGGAATTTTTGGGATTTTGGTATGTAGAAAGATTTAACTTTTGACAACATTCATGTTTTCACTAAGGTTAAATGGGTATTCATTTTTCAAGAGAATACATGATTAAGGTATTCACATGATTGGAATGTGATCAACAAGAAATATCAGGGATAAATGATGGTATTCACATGCTCGGTAGATGACATTTCTAGTAATTTTTTTCTTTATAATATAAGCTTGGAAAGAAGTATTTTGGATAAGCCTAAATATTTGTAATGGATTATTTTGTACATAAGTTAGTATTGTTTAAGGCTAGAACTGTTTTCTATATTATCGATGGAATTTCATAATGATGTAATTTTAGAAAAAGGACAACCTGCACGATGGGTGACAACCCGTCGCGTCAGACAAGGCTGTGAGAATCGAACCCACAACCAAAGTGTGACATGCCTTTATCGCCTACCATTGGACTACAGTAAGTCCCTGGTTTGTAGAAAATAGTTTTATTTTATGATAGATGAAGTATAAGTCCATTTTTGGAACCATATAAAAATAATATCACCATATATGGACTTATGTATACAACTTTTGCTAACCTTATGTTTGAGAAAGATGGAATGACCTATCATTCTATCGCATGATCCACTAAAACTTCATGAAAAACAAATTCATCCTCATTTCTTTTAAAATATGCAGTGGAAATTGTTCATGAAATGAACCACAATGATATTGTACCAATATCATGTAAGAATTTCTTTTAATTAAAAAATTCTTCAACATTAGGGAAATTATCTTGAAAGCCAAAAATGTTGTCCTAGTACTCTTATATCTAATGAACCAGAAGGAACCTTAGATCATCACAAAGCTATGGATTTGTGATTGTTGTCTATTTCATAGCCCTATTCTCTACCACTCTCTATCAGAACATGATGGTTAGACTTTTCTTCCATATCCATATTTTCACCTATGTTTTCCTATGTGGAAACCCAGTGATTAGTTAATTTGGGTAACCGTAATGTCTCCTACTTTATTTTTTAAAGATATGTTTTGGTATTCTTTATTATGATGTGGGTTTCTATGAAGGAAACTCTCATGTAATAAACCATTTATAACCCCGACAAATTTTGAGGGAGAAATTCATTTTAAGGGGGGTAGAATGTAACAACCCGAGATTTTATGAGAATTATTCTTTTTTAATTTCATTAATGTCTTGTGTTTATACGCTACACCAAGATTATCTTGCGCTATACACAGCACCGTATTAGCTTGCAGTAGAGAAAACACTATTCTTGGCTTGTGTTACACACAATTTCAAGTTCGTTTTGTAGAAATTATTCTACGCAACATTATGTATAGAATTTTTTTAATGTATAAATGAAATATGGTTGTATTTTGTTATACGCAACAAAAATGGAGTCTTGCACTACACGCCACCCTGACTTGGCATGCATTACACACAATGACGACCTTTCTCGATAACGTGTGCAGTACGAAATACCGGGTTTCACTAAACAATGATATATTGTTATAATATTATTATGGACTAGCCGTTATGAATAGTATTAACTACATTTTTTGTTTTAAAACATTATTATTAATCTTACATATTTTCTAGAACATGATATGAGAACAAAATAAATTTTTCTGGTAAAATAAGTATTTTTTAAAAAAATGCAGTTTTTCCACCTTTTGATGGTGCACCCACTTTAAATCTTATTTTTGACACGTCTATAAGTTCAGTTTGACAAAATAAAATTCTTCTTTGGAATCAGGATATAAAAATTTACTTTGGATAAATTTTTCATATTATTCTGATAACTTTCATATTTTGATAAATAGTAAAAACACGCTATATTTTAATTAAAAACAAATTTTTTCATCGCAACAATTTATATGGATAGATTATCTTTTTAAATGGTTTTAAAGTGTAATTATAATATATTTTTACCATTTAATCCAATGTTGGTCATTGGAATTAATTTTGCTTTGAAATTTGATATAAACAAGTGATGATCTTTTGATAGTTATTGTTTCTTAAAAACACGCTATTTGTTTTGATAACGGGAATTACATTTAAAATTAATTAATACCACTTATATGTTTTTAATTTGGAAAAATATACACCATTTTTGAATTCGGAATATCAAATATTTCTTAGGCTGATTTTTTGGTATTTTTCTGAAAAACTTCAATTTTTGATGGATAGTGAAAACACTGAGTTTTTGGTTAAATGCGAGTTTTTATTTAAATAATAAATTATTTGATTTAAATTTATTTTAGGTAAAAATAGATCTATAACAATTAGATAAGTTTAATTAAATTCATTGGAATCATTTTATAATAATTTTAGATTTATAAAAATTGTATTGAAATTTTCACTGTCTTTTACCCACCTCCTACGTGCTTTTGCAATTGTTCATAAAACGTAGTTTTACTACTTCTGTGAGTTGAATTTCGAAAATCCGAGAGACACAGTTAATATCAATGAGTAAAATGTGGTTCAATTAGATAAAAATAATTTTTGGTGAATAGTAACTTTTTACTTTTATTTACCACGGTTAAAAGTAAATAGGGTAATTCAACGTCAAAAGAATTTTATAATAATTCAAAATTACTATAAAACTTGTAAAAAACTTATTGGACGAGTAATGGAAGACCATGGTCATCCTTGGGTCGATTTTGGGACCCCATGGATCCACTTATGTAAGACAATGACACATTAGATTAGTTATTTTAATGTAAAGACAAAATTGGCATTAAAACAAATCCTTTAGTAATTAGTTTTTATAAGGGGATATATAAAATATCTTTTAGACTATAAATATTAATTGGAAATATAAAAATATTTCCTACATTTTGGTATTTATTTTATAATTTTTAGACATAGAATAAATTAAATTATTTATGACACAATAATGATGTAGTATTTACCTCATTAATAAATGATTTAAATATATAATATTATAATGATTAAAATATCATTCAAAACATCTCCAATTCCTATTGGATGATTTTATTTAAAATATTAGTAATCTTATATTCGACGTTAATGTGTTTTGGACCTCTTGAAACTGAAGATATGTTTATAATAAAATAATTTTTTCACACTTTCCTAAAGAGCCCCTCCTCTCACTTATAAAAGAAGACCACTTCTATGCAATTCCTCACACCTCTCAAGCCTTTTGGCTCATCCAAACTCTGACCAAATAAGCTCCTTACATCCCTCTCCTCCTCATGGAAGCCTTAAATTAGAAATAAGGCACTTCAAGAAGTTCTTTTGGTTCAAACCAAAGGAAGTTACCCAAATTAAAGGTAATAATTTCTCTTAAGTAGTTTTCTTTTATTCTTCTTCTCCAACCCCTAAAATCTTTTTAATCCTTTCTTTTGTGACAACACCAGTATCCTCAAAATACTAAGATGTTGTTATGAAATGGATTATAACTAAACTTACACACACCTCCATCTAATGGATGAAGAACATAATGTTTCCATGATGGAAAACTAACGCCTCACGAAACGATGATTGTTCGATTTTCTCCTACCGCATCTCATGGCGGCCATTATGATGGAACTGTATTTATATATGATATATATTATGTTTATGATTTCCTTATGATTCTTTAGTTCCCAATTATATCAAACCATTATGGTTTCTATAGTTGGTAAATACGATAATCTCATTTGAGGAAGTGCGGACTACCGCCCCCTCAAACTGATGTGATTCGTTAATGCCTTATGTGGGATGTATAATGGATGGAGTTAATGATATTATATATGATATTATACTCAAATTATAATATACCTATGTATAATTATGTTTTAATTCCATTAAAATAATAAATAGAAATGAAAATAGCATTCATGCGTACGTACGGTTTACCGACTCCATGAACAGTGAATTTCATTTCTTACCTCCATATGTTATGTACTATTATAAATACATGTATATGCTGGATATATAATTAATATATATGATATATAAATCATGATTTACATTTTTTAAGTAAGTAAATCATCATATAAGTAATAATAACATCCAGAACAACAATTCCAAACACGTACGATAAATAAGATGATTTTACCCAAGACGTTGCTTTAACATGGGATTTATAAAAGAACGAGTAATATAAAGTCATAAGTGAACAACATATGATATCATAACAATGAATATGATTATGTAATAAGTCAATTAAATTATTTAAATCATTATACTGGAGATTCAGATACATACGAAGCATATCGGACCTAAGGTAAGGGATAACCTTTCCAATCTCGTTCTTATCGGAGATTGTTTATTCGTAAGTATTTGCTGGGGTTATTGTTATCATCCAAGTCCATGTTTTCTAAAAGTGTTTTTATGTATTTTTAATTTCCTTTTTACCCATTTTGTCTTTTAATACATGGTATGTAAGGAATCTTTTTTTTTTGTTTACGTTACGAGGTACTTTTTGACTTTTTTGACAAAAGTATGAGGATAATGTTTTTTTAACTTATACGGCATGAAAGGATTTTTACAGTTTTATAAAGCCTTATTTTCATGAATCTTCATCCAAAATATTTAATGACTATTTTCAAAAAAAATATCTTTGTTTTAAAATTTAATGACATTTTTTGAAATGAAATTGATTTTGAAGAAGAATGGATATTTTCCTCAATAATTCATTTCAAATGTTTTATCAAAACCATTTTTCCATCTAAGATGAAATTATTTCATATGAGTAAGTTTCAAGTATAATGTCTCTATGATTTACATGGTTTCATTTTTCTTATGATGAAATGATATCCATTTGTTTTATATGGATTATGTTATGATGGAATGATGTATATGAAACCCAATTTATTCTTTGGGTTATGATGAATGATTTGTGATTGTTTTGTGGCACACGTAAGAATGATTTCATTATGAGATGGGTGGGACCTATATATCCCTCAAATGCATTGGGTAAAGATTTATATCTCATGAGATAGACATGGCTGGAACAACAAGTAAATCAAGTTCAGTAATACAGGGCTTGAACGACAAGTAAACCCGGTTCAGTAAGGGACTTTTTCCCCTAAGATGGTCTTGGCAGTAATGCCTTGGCTACTATGGAAATCATTACATGTGCTTAATGGATGCCACAATTACATTTTTTATTCCCATTCTATTTTATCATGATTAATGTTTCTTTATGATCTATGCTTTATGTACTGCCATGTTTTATGTCATTGCTCAAGATTTTGATGTTTAAACATTATGTTCATGTTTTTATCTTCAAATGTATATGATTTGTTTTAATTTATTCATGCTTACCCTTATGGAGAATTTGATCTTACCCTTTATATGTTTTCTTTTCCCCATGATATAAATAATGGTTTTAGGTAAGAAAACAAAAGGGGAAGATCTTTATGGGAGTTTTTGAAGATCTTTCACCACGATTAGAAGATTATTTTTCCAAGTTTCCAAAGACACTAAACTATTACGGTCCTTTGGGTGTATGTTTTTGTTTTGTATTAAGTATTCCACAAAAGTAATTTAATGTCTATGTACATCAAGCTTCGGGCCTCTACAATAACCTGGATATATATAAATACTCATAATGGAATAATCCCCACCTAAAAATATTAACTTCCTCCCCATGTGGTATCTTATTCCAAAGTATCTGGTTAAACGAACAAAATGAATATAGAAGCCACTAATCACTATGGAAATTAATGATTAACCTCAGATACATATATATGGATTCATTAATTATATTCTCTTCCTACTGGTCATTGATGAGATTCACTTTCTTTTTTATATAAGGACAGTTAACCAACAATCATTTTGTTAGGGTAATGAGACCTGTATCAAGATTATAAAGAGATTTGTGAACATATCATAAATCTATAAGAGTGTCCTAAAGTAGGAATGAATTCCCCCTATAAGGGTGTGATGAGAGAGACCTTCCATCCTCTTGACCAATATGATTCCCTAAGTATCATTGGGTCTAAAACCCTAGCTGACCATCTTCTTTTGGAGAGTAGGTATATACCTAGTTATGGATGAGGTGATGGTTGGGAGTTCCCATTAATAATGATAAATACCCGATGTTAAATATTGTAAAAAATTAAAATTCCCAACAGTCATTCATCTAGAACAATTGAACCCACCTTAGTAAGGGTTCCCCTAGTCATATTTGTTCAATTGAAATAGAAATGGTGAAGCTGCTGTGAATTTATGAAATATTAAACTATTAGTTATTATCTTTTTGGAAATTTAGTTTGCACACTATACACAAAAAAACTTGGTGAAGTTAATGTTAATCTCTCAAGCAATAGAATGATCAGTGAATCATGCATCAAGAAAGATTGATTTTAATACCCTATAAAAATAAAGGATTAAGAACAACATGAGCTTAATGATGACCCTCTCTAAGTAGGGTTCTCATAAAGTATGTCCGTACTTATTTTGAAAATTCCAAATGTGCAGAATGGTAGAACCTAGAATAAAATGATATTTTATTTAACAATGCATATCTGATTGATCACATCACACCGATGATATTTCCCTTATCCATGACCTTGTTCCATGTTAATTTCATTATTATAGATACTACTCTCATTACCAGCCTCCCAATCCGAGACAATGTTTTCTTCATCCAATACACTCTTTGCTAAATCACCCATAAATTTAACACCCATGGTTTGAAAAACAATTTAGATAATCAATAGATTCAATGTCAGGTGGTGAACACTATAGCTTAGGAATACCACAAACATGTTACGATCCAGAGACTTGAAACTTCCTGTGAGGTTCTCTTAGAATGAAAACTGAAGGGTCACCGTCACCCATTGAATGTTGAAGCTAATCCAGTGTAACTTTTTTCCAAAATCAAAATTTTTTCTATTTTATCCCGAGATCATGATAAATTCCACCTTCAATATCTTGTGAAGGTGGAATAAGAATCCAATTATGGATATCTCATGGTTCATGGGCTACTCAGGAGGGCTCTTGCAACCCACCGTCTCCGATATCATCCCATTAGTACCCACCAATCTCTTTCAAAGGGTACCACCGGACACACATACACCTCTAATGCCCATGCACAAGAAATTAGGAAGGCTCATTAGAGGAGGAAGGAAATGGATATACATGAGCGGGGTCATATCCCCATTCCTACCAATGATTCCCACTTGAATATTTTAGAAAGAACTATTATGTTGGATCTTAACCCCTCTCTCTCAAATCACATATGTGGGAATATTCCTACAATAATCTTGGGGTAGGCACATATCCTTACCATCATGCATGAATTACAATAGAATATTTCGGTGGAACATGGAGGATAGCAGTGGGTTAATTTTCCAACATTAATTAAAGACATTTTCTAATTTATAATTAAGTTATAAAATGTGTAAGCTTATATCCCTGCTCACACTTTTCTAAAATGACAAGATATCTAAGAAATAGATGAATAAATCACCTGGCATATTCCAACACTATTGTTGATAAAGGGACACACACATATTTCTATCCCTATATTAGGGATAGTTCAACACTCTGATCATTGTGAACACGTAGCCACACCAAATAAATCAACAATTTTATATCTTGTATAAGAGGATTATCGGCATATTATGATGAAGGAAGTGGCACCTGAATGGGCCCATACTCTTATTCCAACTGGGTCACAACATTTGATAGCAGCATAGGCCTCAGAACTGGGGAACATACCTGTCAAAATAATCTAGGGGCATCATCCAAAGTCCCAGGATCAGGCTCATTTCCTTATTCTGGATGCGTCTCACCATGTAAGGGTGAATAAGCCTCGGGATAAACTTCTATTACTGTATAAGAAGTCGAGAGACATACTCCAAAGGACCAAGATCAGGCATATATCCCTGTTCTGTCAAGGGATGACCTTGTGAGAATGGAAAAAGCCTCAGGTATGCTCATATTCTCATCAGGTAGTCTGTCTGGTATGTTCTAGCAGATCACAGATGCAAGGTGTACATTCCTACTTCCTCTAATGAACAACCTCACCTGCATTATTCCGAGTAAATACATGATGAGGGTTATATCCATTATCCCATTTTGGAGTCCCATTGACACATTCTAGGGGGGAATGAATATTCTAGAGAGGCTCATATTTCGGCTCCAAATGGGGATCACTAAGTGAGAGTGGTGTATTCACTAGGGTAGCCTTACATCCCTGTCATGAATGACCAGTGACATATCCCATATGATTAAGATCAGGCTCATACTCCCATCCTGATCGATGCTCACCATGTGAGAATGGCACAAGCCTTAGGAAATGATTGTATTCTTATAAATAATGATACCGATCAATGGAATATTATAATATATTCTCATCCCTGGGATAATATCACCAAAACATCAAAAAGATATGAAAAAGTTATAGGAATTATCATACAACTGACTCATATCCCAACCCAACTCCCAATGGAATGTCGGAATATTCTGATGATAATCCATAAAATGAAAAATATTGATAATATCCTCAATTATAATGTCCTTGATTTCATTTGATAAACATTTTCATCACCCTAATGGTTTTATACTCTTCAACAAAATAATAATATGATCATTACCATGATATTCCTCTTCTTAGGAGTGTGTATATGTATCGCAAGGACTCTACTCCTATCATCTACTATAGATAACCTCTCCATAGAGATATCTCCCACAGATAAGAAAATCATACACATACAAAGACACTTCCATATATAGAGGTGTCCCAAACTCTATAAGAATTATATAGAATGGTTCTCAAAACATCAAGGTCAATGGTATATAGTTCCCTATCAACAACCTGTAGTTATCCACTATCATCAACAAGTGACATTTAAAATCATCTTCTATGGTGAGACCAGGTGGAGGTTTGAAATTTTAATGAAGAATTTTTTGACATTGAAATATGGAAAAAGTTATTTAAAAAACCTCCCCTACTTGTTCTGGACCCTTGCTACATCTTACTATGAGATCCCAAATGATCTAGAAAAGGCATGCATGACTTATGTGAATCAAAATATACGGGATGCTCCTAAGAGAATGAAGTATAGATACCTCCCTTATCTCAAAAATGAGGATCACCTTCATACCATCAAGATATGATGTTTTCATCTAGACATGGTTACTATATTCATGATCCGAGATCCAAAACCGAAAAAGCAAAGCAAAAATATGAATCACGCTTGCGACCATTGAATCAAAACTCTTCAGCAGCTGATCTCCAAACCCATGTCAAGAAAATGAACTTGAGTATAGGGAATGTATAGGGAATTGAACTTTTTCTAACCCATGGAACATCAAAACTTCTCATATATAGTGTCATATAATGTCATAGCCTTCGAAAACATCATGGGACTGGGTAACGCTCAAGATAATTGGTCACTAAAATGGGATTCTCTCGCTTCAATGATGCCCAAAAATAATGAAAAGATAGATGTGATATGATATAGTATTTCAAAATGGGCCCCTAGAAACAATAGTAATTAATTTTAGGCACGAAGACTAATTTTTTGATCTCTTGGACAACTTCCCATGAAGAATGGTTCTCATCATGGGATGTGATTGCACCCAGGTCCTACACAAGCACAACTAGAACACATTTAATGATCCATAATAGATAATTCCATAGATGTAATACATGATAAGACCCAACTCACCAGTTCTAGGGAATATGTACCACTACCACCACCTCTCCGATCATCAACTCCTGAGAGGATTTGGGACACATCAGCAGCTGCGAAAAAAACCGACCCACTATGATGGGGGAAGTTATATCTCAATCGCCATCACCAGGATCTTCATCCCCAAAGAGAACCCTAGGGACATCAATCGAGATTATATATCAACCACATCCCCTTATGATGGGGAAATTTATATATTCATTTCCATCATGGGAGTTTTAAAATAACTAAATGGAAGCATTGGATAGCCAACAAAAAGTTCAATCAATGCCAGTTGCATCCCCTAATTACCATTATCCCATAGAGATAATGGAATTTCCATCATCATCATCCTCATAATCACCATGGATAGAATCATTATTCTCCTACTTAATTGGAAAAAAAATTATTACAATCCCACATATTCCTCTGACTGCAAGATAGAGCACTGCTAGATGGGGTGCGTTCACAATTACGATCAAGAACTCCATCGAGGTTATTATTCATATAATAAAAAGGGATAAACATATGGTGTAGGTGATCATACCCCTCTCGGGTTACAATTCAAAACTTCCCAATATGGAGAAGGGTTTTAATAATAACCCTAATAAAGGTAGTTGAGACTCATCCTGTTGTGTCTAATGTAATGGAACAACCACCACTTTTCAATATTACTCTTGGAATGTCATATCTATAAACATGGAATACATTGTAGATCTAGAAATATATGAATATGGACACAACATGAAATACATACCTCATGAGGAGGGTTGTTTGGATGAACTAAATGAAGCTGCATGCATCCATAACAAAAGAAGGATCCAAAACATGGAACCTACAAATATAGAGTTCCTACCTCCATTGTGGATCATTGTAAAGGGAAAAGGTACAGATACATCTTGATTACCGGCATGTATTTTTGATGTTCCGTCATTGATAAAGTGTTTACACAATATTATATTGAGATACAAGATCCCTTAATGATCAATGAGGAGCTATTCTAGAGGAAAAGTCCCAAGGGAGCATCATCTTCATGAAGAGATGAAAATTATCCCTCCTTTACCCGATCCTCTAACAGGAGCGGTATCATTCCATCAAACTACATCCAGATCTTGATATACATTCAACATAAATGAGGAAGTTGAAAATGATCATGAATTACCTCAATTACATAAACAAATCTCCTTCATCTGGGAAAACAGTCAGTATTGGGATGAATCAAAAATCAGTGAGAGATAAAGGTGGGGTCACCCCATCAACCCATGACTGATCGCTATAAACATAAGAAGGTTCATAAAAAATTACCCCCATAATTACAGAATGTCATAATGTTCATGGATAATCGAATGGAAGACATTGAATGATGATGTTCACCTATATAGCCTAATAGAAAGTTATACCCTTAATGGGTTGATGAAACTATGTCCCACCCAATTTTGGAAATCTTAACTTCTCTACCATTGATGATCTAGGTGACCCCAAACAACATCTCACACAATTAATATCCAAATATGGGACGATAATGGGTCCTCTAGATCAATACGAGGAAACATAGCTGAGTGTATTTATGTAGACTCCAATAGGTCCTTCCTTTGTTTGGTATAATAGTCTTACAAAAGGATCTATTTTAGTATTTGAGGAAAATTTTCATATGTTAATTTATCAATTAATTCAACATTGAATGAAGTGATGATCATCAACCTAACAACCTATAAGAAACACGAAACTGTGAGTATATCATACTTAATACTGAGATGTAATGATTTGGCCTACTAACTCGTCATACCTCTATCACAAGAGAAACTATTGGAACTCCACTCTGTAAATATTTTGGATGAAATGAAGAAACCTCTAATCCCAATGATGTATCTAGGTGGCTTCTGTGAGTTAACATAAATGGTAAAAATTCACAAAGACACTTTTCATACAACTCAATCCAAAAATTAACTAATTCCCTCAACACATGGGAAAAGGCTTGTTAAATAAAATGTTTTATATTTCCATCTCAAGTCATATGTGGTTCCTATCTAAGAACCTAGTCAGGTCAGAAACCTCCTAGTACGTCTTATCGAGTGGCCAAAAATACATATTTTCCATTAACCAGAAGCATAGATAAATTAGGGTCACCCGAGATTTGAGGAATAGAAGATTAAATAATACTCCCTATGAAATTAACTGGTCACTGATTATTTCTTAGTAGCCATTGAAAACTACTTTCTCATGTTACTACAACCTAGGAGTCATGAGAAGTTCATCCTCACTAACCATCCCTACTACCACCCTTTCTATAGTAGGTTGGGTCATAATATCCATGACTGCTTTATCTTCAAAGACCTCATTCTATGTTTGGTCAATTATAAAAAATAGGAATAGATAATTACTCAATGTAAGGGTCATATATAATTGTTTACAAGTCTGAAGAAGATGTTGATTTGTAGAAGTTCCTACCCAGGTGTGCATGAAAGTTCAAAAACTGGATGAATCGAAAAATAGTTGAATGTGATCATGCCACCATAATAGCATAGTGTAATAGAAAAACAATAGATTTGACACCAAAGGATTTTAAAAAATACACTTCCCAGAGGTGGAAGTGAACATTGAATGTAGGAAGAAACCAAATATAAAGAATCATATTATTCAACGAAGATAGGTTTGACTATTAAAAACTTCATCCTTGCAACATTTGTAGCGTGGCCACCCCCACAAAACAGATCTGTCATAAGAATAATAGATCATCTTTGCTTCTATAAACATTATACACTTGTAATATCACTTCTCTGATTATTAATATTCCCTAGATCATGACTTTACAACATGTAACTAAGGAACAAGAGGACACATGCACATGTTCTGGGGATGTAAGGGACAACATGGTTGTGGTAAATCCAATATTTTCGTCACCTCCCCACAGAGGACATATATGTATCTAAGAACCAAGGAAAAGCAATCTAAGAGCCTCAAGAGAGACATCAAGGTGTACCAGAACCCTTCAATAGTCACACACACCAAATTTTCATACATGACTTCTTAGAAGGGGTTCGATCATCCGATCAAACCATTAGATGGGGAAAGATGGAATGACCGGCATTGCTGGTAGTAGATACACCCTTGAACTCTACACAATCCACAGGGTCATCCACCTCATGTACCTTAGATTTTGATTTTCATATATAGGATCAACCCTACATCAGTACGTGCTGACATATAGCAAAATGTACAATTCCTTGAAATAGATATCAACATTCCCACTTAAGATCTAAATCCTTGATGTGTTCTTTATTTCAAAATAAATCAGTGAGGCACTTGTTGAAGCCCTAAAAATCCCATGTGAGTTTGAGATATAAGTCACTACAGTTTAGGTTTATCATGTAGAGACCACATCATCAGAATTTCATGTTTCCCTCTCATTTACTGACCATCATCTGGAAGAGGTCATCTTGGGACACATTAGGCCCCAAGATGTTTCTTGCATACTCAATAATGTTGAGTTCTATAGGGATCTTATTGATAATGGTTCTATTATGAACCTTATCCTGGGTCGAACCTTATGACATATAGGATATATTGAAAAGGTTTTTTATTCAATAAGTCTGACAATTCATAGGTATGATAAGCATGAGAAACCACCCCCATGAATATGTGGCCCAAAGCTACGTTTTTTTATCTTAAATCAGACACTGATTTTATGATTATCCAACAAGAAACCACATTAAATGTCAATATTGGAAGGCCATGGCTCCATAGCCACCTAGTCGTACATTCAACATTCCATTAGTGCTTCATGTACCACCTTTATGGAAATGTCGGAATACTACATGGTTATGGAAACCCATTTGAGAAATATTGATCCAAATATTATGAATTGGATTACTATAAAATAAGAGGAAAGAAACTAATTTTAGATGAAGATATATCATTTTCAGCCACCAATTTATTGGGGACCGCCCTTGTGAATCCTTGGGGTGCTATCGACAATGACTATATTCTCCCAATAAATCTAGAAAAGGTGATATAATTGACCCCAAAGGTCTAAGTCCCTACAATCACTGGTGATAACATAAAATAAAAAATTCTCCAGCATATCCCTACAATTACTCATGTGGAAGGGATAATAATATGTCTTCTCATGGACCATCTCACATTGACAGTGACATAGATGCCTCCAGATTTACAACTTCATCTGAATATTTGTCCACATATTTAGATATGGAAGGAGATAAGGATGAACTTAAAAATTCCCCTCAATCATTCGAGGAAGTTGTATCCACCAAGAATGGTGAACACAGAGAGATAAATATTGGGATAGAAGATGACCTGAAACCGACAATGATTAGGGACACCATTCCCCTTGAAGATAAAGTGATGTACATCACATTTCTGAAGTATCACACACACATATGTTCACTTGGAACTACACATAAATTCCTAGAATTAATCAATATGTGGTTATTCACCATCAAATACTACCAAATGAGAATCAAAGATTTAAGAAGTGAACTTGGAGGATACCCCCCTCCCATACCACCAATTTAATGTCAGAATTCAACAAGTTGATCAAAGAAAACTTTTTCTAAGAAGTTTAATACCCAATATAGATTTCTAGTATCATCCTTGTGAGGAAGAAAAATGGACGGATTAGGGTCTATATCAATTTTAGAGACCTTAATCAACATTACCAAAAGGACAAATTCTAATTTTTGATCACATAATTCTTAATTGATGAATCTTATGACATACAAGCCCTTTCATTTATAGATGGTTACTCAAGGTACAATTAGATAATGAAGACCCCGGACGATGAAGAATTATTTCCCTTTATATCACCTCATGGGATATTTGTCTATTAGGTTATGCCCATTGGCTTAATAAATGTTTTCACCACTAACCAAATAACCATGAATCATATCATAATGTTATTCATGGTAAATCTACCATAATGTTATGTCAACGACATGGAGGTCAAATAACGATAGCAATGTGATCACTTGATGGACCATTAAATAGTATTTTAAAAACTCTGAAAACATAGTCTGAAGATAAATCCGCTAAAATTACCTTTCGGAATAACAATACGGAATTTCCATGGATTTTTGGTTTACTACCATGACATCAAGGAATACCCACATAAGACTAGTGTTATCTTAGTAATTTCACCTCTAGAAATATCATGGAACTGAGGGGGATCCATGGGAAGCTCACCTACATTCCGTGATTCAGAGACAACTTAGATGGAAAATCTCTCCCCTTCACTAGGATAATAAATAAGGGAATCACCTATCAGTGGGATGATGACTACCAAGAGGCCTTCGAAAATATCATGAAGTGCTTGCTAAACCCTCCAGTCCTGATTCCTACTATATAATGGAGGAAAATCATTATATAAGTGGCATCCATGGATCTATTACTGGTTTCCCTCCTCACAAAGAAAAAATGATATGGGGAGTGTGAAAATTCTCCACTACCTCATTCAGATGATACATGGTACTCAAGCATAATACTCTGATTTCAAGAAGAACTTCCTTGCACTCATCTTCATAGTAAAAAATATGAGGCATTTCTTGAAGCCCCATGAAATCCATTTGATCTCTCATATAGATCCCCTAAAGTACATACATATCCATCATATGTTGACTATATGCTTGGACTGATGGGTGGTCATTGTTCAGAAATACAACAATCAGTTCTTATTGTAGAACTCATTGATCGAGAATAACCTGGATGATTTTATTGAACCACATCCTACCCCAGGAAAGTCGGTGGAAGACACCAAACTTCCATGTGAGGAGGTCATTTATGCCTATGACACTCTCTGGACATGAGAGATGTACTCTGATGGAACCCCCCAGAGTCCCATTGGAAGAAGTATGGAAATCCTGAGACTCAATCGAGTTGGATTATGGGTTGTAATTTATTATCCAGAGAAAAGTGTTTTAACCTACTTTTTTTAACTATCAAAAGGATGCACAAGTAATGGGAAAAAATATCAAGCCCTCATTGCTAGATTGGAACTATGCCAATTGCTTCACATAACTTACTTTAATAACAATGGTTATTCATAATTTTTGATAGGGAGATCAATGGGTAATATTTTTCCAAAAAGGAAGAACATGACCCTCTCACTGATTAAGTTAGAGGACTGATAGAAGACTTCCCTTTTGAGACAACATTGCATCATGTTCCTCTTTCACATAATTATCTCACTATAATATTTTCCAATGCATCCACCATCCTTGATGATCCTGACCAAGACGAATAAATATTCAGTATCACAAAATGAAAAATTGTCTCATCAATAATCGTATGTGATATGGATGAAATCAATCTGGTCAATACCATATAAGAACATGATAAACAAATGACCACCCTTGGATGAATTGGGCCTTTAATCGGTTATATACAAAATGGGACTCTCCTAACAGAATGAGATGGAAGGGAACTAATTAAGTTTCATTCAACAAACATCACTCTGTAGAATGGTCCAAATGAGCAGAAATCCCTCTACAGGAAAGGATTTGATGGAATCCCCCATTAGTGCATAGGTGAAGAAGATATTTCTATCATCATTGAAGAATTCCATGTAATCTCTTGCAACACCCACGAATATGGGACTAGGATCTCCAACCAAAATTGGATATTGATATATTATTGGAGAACCATGAAATAGTAATATGTGGAATTCATCATGAAATATCATGTGTGAATGATCCATGAGAAATTTATCCATTAACCCCCAGAAAAGATACATACCAAAAAATATTCCTTTACATTTTTGGTTTGGGGATAGATGTCGTGGGGCCATATCCCCTTTCCACAACCATTCAACTGAATTACATACTTACTGTGTAACACCCCAATCTTCCACGGTACGTTTCCCTTAGAATAATGCAATGACGTGCATTTTATGCAACTTCGAGATTTTAACACACCACAACCAATAAAACTAGCCATTATGAATAGTAATACATACTTTTTGAAATTTTATAAATTCTATCTCTCAAAATGGACTTCATTTTAGGATTCGGAATATCGAATTTATCCAAGGGTGAAATTTTGGAACTTTTCAGATAACACTTATATTTTGATGAATAGTGAAAATTACTAAATTTTAATTAAAAACAACGTTTTAAATCAAAATAATTTATAGTGATAATTTATATTATTGACTGGTTTTAAAGTATAATTAGAATATATTTTTACCATTTTATCCAATGGTGTTCATTAGAATTAATTTCACTTTGAAATTGGACCTAAACAATTGTCAATCTTTTGATATATATTTTTTTCTTAAAAACACGATATTTATTTTTGACAGTGGGAATTAATTATAAAATTAATTAATTCAACTTATATGTTTAGAATTTTTTCAAATAGAAATCATTTTTGAATTCGGAATATCAATTATAGCTTAGGGTGGAATTTTGGCATTGTTTTGAAAAACTTCAATTTTTGATGAATAGTGAAACTACTAAGTGGTAGTTAAAAAAACTGAATTTTTCATAAAACATAATTTTACCGCTTCTGTGAATGGAATTTAAAAAATCCGAGAGACACGGTTAATATCAATAAGTAAAATGTGGTTCAATGAGATGAAAATAATTATTGGTGAATAGAAACTTTTTACTTTTATTTACCACGGTTAAAAGTAAATAGGGTAATTAAGGGTAAAAATGATATTAATATTACCCTAACAAATGTCCTAATTTTATTTGACAAGTGTATCTCGACCAAAAACAACCTTAGGAATAAAATATTATCATTTAGGTCCACTTGAATAAGATTAGGACATTTATTATTATTTAATTCAAAGAAGAGTTAAAAGAGTTAAGATCAAAGTTTCTTTACTAAAACATTTTTAATATAGGGTTATACTTAAGATAAATTTTATTGTAAATATTAATTAGAAATATAATAAGATTTTAATATATAATTATATTTTATTTATAATTTTTAGACATTAAATAATTTAATTTATTTATGACACAACGATGATGCAGTAATTACCATAATAGTGAAAAATCAAAATAATTGATATTATAAATACCGAAATAAATATAATTTAAGACTTTTTATGAATTACACTAATTTTCTAGGATAATATGACATGTTAGGATTTATTTAATTAAATTTTTTCGAAGTAATAATTCTGTTATGAGTTTTAAAAAAATCAATTATTGAATAGTGTCAAAATTGACATAAAAGACTTTTTAAAACAAATATTATATTATTAATTGATATTAAATTCCCAAAAATCTAAGGTTCGACCAAGAGACTTATATCATGATAGGTGTATCATTAATTGACAACTTTTGGGTCTCTTGGATGTATATAGTAAGTTTATTAACTATATAATATAAAAAAACAGAGTGACACGGTAAATGTCAAACTAATTAACTAAGAGTTAAAACTAAAAGATAAGGTTAATATAATGACCCAAACCTATCTAAATTCTATTGGTTGAATGGATTTCGACCTATACCCACCTAAACCTTTAAATAATCAACTTTTTAGCCATTATAAACCGAATATAAATTTATTATAAATTAATATTTCTAGCTTTTCCAAAGGTTCCCCTCACCCCTCTTATAAAAGGGAACTCCTCCTTCTCATTTCTTCACACCTTCAAAGCCTTTTGGATCAGAAAAACCCTTCCCAAATACTCTATCAACATCCCTCACTACAACCTAGAGTCCTTAGTTTGAACAGAAAGCCAACCTAAGGAGACCTTTTGATCAAAACAAAAGGAAGAACCCGAAGAAGAGGTAATACTTTCACCACCCCTTTTCAAGTTCCTTTCTTCTTCCACTTCTTCTTTCTTTGTTATTACCATTATAAAATAATAACTCCAGTATATTATATATACTGTGATGTTATTATAAATATGGTACAACCATATTCAGTATTCTATCCACCCTTTGAATAACATGTCACCATACGTGCGTACATACGGCTTACCGTCTCCACGTCGTGGTGTAATTGTTATTCAATATATTATTATTTGGGTGGGTATAATAAAGATGTGTTACTCATTTAAATAATAAATATAAAATGATAATGATTCTGTATATATGATATAACATCCAATTATATATTATTTTAATATCAAGAGAATGATATTGTTGCTCGTGCGTACGTACGGACTACCGTCTCCACGGACGCGATAAGATTCATTCTCCATTATATCCATTCAAGTATAATTATCATTTGATGATTTAAAAATAATGTTTAAGAACATTATATCATTTTATATATGAATAAGATACAACCTATCCATGAAAAACATGGATTACATAACAAAACATATAATATAAAATGAGTAAGTTAACACCCGAAACGACGATAATTCTAAGATATTATTAAAAAAGCAATGTTAAAAGATCATATATGATATCATATTAATTTATATGATTCATGAATAATTTAATAACAATTATTTCTACATTATACAGGAGGTTAACCGACCCCCAACCGAGGAAAAGTACAAGGTAAGGGGTTTCTTATCTCACTTTTAATTCCGTGAGAATTCCATTGTTCACCACTTATTTATTACATGTGGTGTCTGTACTGCCCATGTTTATATTCATTGTGTAATATAATTTAATTAATGTATATTTACATCATAATTGTATGATCCTTTTTTCATGGGTGTATGTTTTTTATGTTATCAAATCAATAAGGGAATTTGAAATTTCAACTTCCACTCATTCGGCTTTACGCATACTTCATTGATTATTTTACTCCAAGATTATGTGTGGAATCACTATTCATTTGATTATGTAATAATTTCCACTCCCCTTTATGTGGATATACTTTTTATACACATAATAACTCCATTTATAAATTCTCAAGTCATCGGTATGAACTTGATAAGAGTAATTTTTACTCAATCTCGATTTATTGAGATAAACATCCAATTCATTGGTGTTGTTTTTACTAGAATATGTGTGAATGTACCTTGATTGATTTACAATGAATATCCAATCATATTTAGTGTATTTATATTTTTCACACATAATTATGTCGTTTATTTATCCTTAACCTAAGGATATGACCTTTATGAGAGATTTCATCTCAATTTACATTCCATTGAGACTTCTTTGTTGTTATACACCAAATCACTTTTATGTGGTGTATATAATATACTTTGACATAGTATATCATTAATCCCTTTCTTTTCATGATATTACAAAGTTTTGATTACCTCAATTATTTGTATTCAAGTGTCTCTCTTTTGGTTAGAAAATCTAACTAAAATACCATTTTTAAATGTTTTAAAGACCTATTCTTCTAAATCGTGCTCATTAATGTCCATGATTTAAAAAATGGTTTTAAGGATTTATTTATATGGACATTAAAGTTTTAAAATTAAAACACCTTTTGAAAGTTTCAAAGTGGTATGGGACAGTTTGATTCAAAAATCAATTTTTAAATGGCTTCTTGACAAATAGTGTGACTTTTAAATGATTTCAAGAAAAAGGGGGATATTTCTCTCAAATAGTTTTGATGATTATTTTCATCTATGTGAACATCCTTCATTATTCTTGATTGAGGTTAATGTGATACAATGAAATCTTCCATATTGTATCGAATGAGTTATGTTTGACTGTGGATGTGCTATTTTTATACCATTCATGGTTTGTGGTTAATGTATTGACATTTCGTATGCTAGTTTTTATATGAATGTTTATGTTATGTTTAACCCTATTCATATGAGGAGTGAATTGGACTTAATAAGTGACGGGTGGAGCCCGCTATAGCTCCTCGATGCATTGGTAGGTCTCATGAGACAAACTAGTGTCTTAGCACACGGCCTTGGCAAAATATTATTTGTAGTCTTGGCACGAGGCCTTGGCTATGTGGTTATGATAGTATGGAATTATGCATTCCATCATTACAATAGTGGTTATTGATATTGCACGTGATTATTCGATATGTAGAATATCCATGTGAATAAGTAAATGGAATTATTTCATTTTACTTTTGCCATACTATGTTGAAGTTAAGGTTTAAAAGGCTTTTGTTTTAGTTATAAACTGCCATAAGTGTTTATGCTTATCTATGAAAGCTTCTGCTATAATGTTATCCTTACTGAGCATCTGAGCTCGCTCCTTTCAATGTTTTATTTTTGCCAGGATTATGAAGAAGTAATTTATGAATGACCGGCAGGGATAGTATGAGGGGATATAAAGAAAAGATGTTTTTCTATGATGTAAT
Source organism: Viscum album (assembly GCA_963277665.1). Lineage (NCBI taxonomy): Eukaryota > Viridiplantae > Streptophyta > Magnoliopsida > Santalales > Viscaceae > Viscum > Viscum album. The sequence goes on from OY728125.1 coordinate 2,686,026, forward strand.
GTAAAATTTTATGAATGTATCTAGTGTTTCCAAAGCTACTAAACTAATCGGTCTTTCGAGACTTGATCTTTCTTGTGATCATGCCAATGTTACGTAATAATGCACCGACTCTGGGTAACTGGATTCGGGGCATTACAGTTGGTATCATAGGAAGTTTAGTACAATCCTTGGAAACTAGATTTAGATAAACTCTAATTAGAGCATGTAGACCGAAGATGAACTTTGAGGATTAATATAGAAGAACTTCCTAGAATTTTGGTATTGTAGAGATTTTGTGAGTTTTCCGAGGAATACATCCATGTCTAGATACGAGCAGGTAGAGGCGGCTCTGGCACAGATGTACCTAGTTGTAAAACCCAAAAACACCGCTTTGAGATAGACTCGAACGGGAACTGGTGCACGACAACGGCCCTTGCTGCACTCATGATTACGACACTCCCGGGGGATATGCTTAGGATAATTTACATTTTTTTTACAAACCGATTTAAAGTATTATATATATAAGATGAGAGTAAATGACCTTGGTTAATCCTAATGTGTTTCAAATTGAGAATATGGTGATATGGTAATCTCTAAATGATTGTATGAATACTATTACTCACACAATGATTTCTGGTTTTAGTAAATGGATGGATTCCAAGGAAGTCATAGTGACTTTGAGAATGATGTACATGGTGGAAACGGTGGTGGAAATGAGCAACAGAATGGAATGTTGATAGGAGTAAAAGATATTGTCTTTATGCCAAATCAATTTTCCTAAAATATGATCAACAATATATATATATTAACAAATTAACGGACTCAACAAATAAGAGAAAGGTGATGAATGATAAGATCTCCAGTAGTGGAGACCATGGAGAAAGAAATCCTCAATTTCCATCATGCAAGAAATGTGGAAGGAGACACCCAGGAAAGTGTCTCAATGGAATAATGAAATGCTTTACATGTGTGAAGGAAGGACATAAAGTGAAGAATTGCTGAAGAAAAATGAAGAGTACTATGGAAGAAGATAAAAATGGTCCCAAGAATCCATTTACAGTCATTTGTTGTAAATGTAAGGGACCTGGCCATTACTCGAGTGAATTTCCTATTCTATAGGATATTTTCTTGGTCAAAGAAGAAGCTATGTGGAAATAAATGGTTGGATAAATGTTTAAAAATTATTAGTGCTCCTTGTTGAAGGGTTTACATTGGAATAATTTTCTCTTGTATTTGTAACCCTAAAGTTTGCCATGTGATAATGATATTTGAGGAAGAATTATCTTTTCTCTTGTGGATATAGTTATAAATAACCATTTGGTTTTATATGATCATTGGGTTTGAGGAAATTATAAATTATTATAATTTGGAATGAAAATGAAAGGTATGAGATAACAATTATGGTTAAATTAGGTTATGGTTATTTTGAGGAATTTATCTCATTTTGGTAATGTTATAAAATATAGTTTTAGAAAAAGGACAACATGCATAGCGTGTGATAACCCATCGCATCGGACAAAGCTGTGGGAATCGAACCCACAACCAAAGTGCGACTGGGATTTATCGCCTACCACTGGACTACGTGAAGTCCCTAGTTAGTGTGAATATTATTTTTAGTCAAATGATATTATTGATCAATTATAATTTTATTTGGGAGCTTATGTCTTATCAAATGAATACCCTTAGTATAGGAAAATGATTTGGTGATTAAGTGATAAATGTTATTTTGGAAGTTTTTCTCTTTGGTGTGAACACTATATGCTCAAGGAAAATAGAATAGTATGGGATTTTATTTGAGGAGTAATGGTGGATTTTTATCTATGTTTTTATTGTGGATTTATAATGATTTGGGTTATTTATGGAAATGATTAGGTTAATTACTTTTAAGTATGTGACTTTAAGAGTAATTAATGTCATTTGGAGATAAAATTTAACGTGGAAGACTATATTCTTAATAATTTTTGGTTTTCAATATTAGTTTTGATTATATTAATGGATTTTAAGGACAATTGATTATTGAATGGTATTTATTTAACTTTGGGGTATTGTTTGTTTAATTTTGGAAATTAGGATTAGTGTTTATTTCTCTCACGAAATTTCCTTTTGGGGGATCATTAGATCTTGTACTAACCATTTTGGTTTTGATTAATCTCTAAAGACAATGTAAATATATAGTTCATCCTGCATGGATCATGTGATTCTATAGAAGTTTATTCTAGCTCTTCCAGTGTGACCAAGTCTTCTTGAATACTCATCGTTTAAAAAAAATGAGTTAGTGGTGGAGATTTATTAAAGAATGAAACTCTACTTAAAATGTAAGTATATATCTTTATATTCTTATTCAATATCATAAATTAATTCCTCATCCTTATGTAATGTAACATAAACCAAAAAAATGTTGTCCGTTTACTTTCCTACCAGGAGACTAATGGTCGTTTGTCCCAACACATGTTTGTGGTTTTATTATTGTTAACTTTCTCCTGATCATGATTTCTATCCCTCTCCATCAGAACTTTACACTTAGTTTATCATCCATATCCATGTTTTCCTACATGGAATCTGAGTATGGGTTATCTTGGTTGACCTTTATACCTCTCTTTCTTTCTTTTAAAGTGATAGTTTTATTGACTCTTTTTTCGATGTGGGACTTTCCATTATATTCCCAAGCACAATTTTAAAAATTGTGAGGACGCAATTTATTGAAGGAGGGGAGAATGTAACACCTCAAGCTTCCATGGTAGGTTTCCCTTCGAATAATGCAATGGCGTGCATTGTACGCAACTTCGAGATTCTAACACACCACAACCAATGAAACTAGCCGTTATGAATAGTAATACCTAATTTTTGAAATTTTATAAATTCTATCTCTCAAAATGGACTTCATTTTTGGATTCGGAATATCGAATTTATCCTAGGGTGAAATTTTGGAACTTTTCAGATAACACTTATATTTTGATGAATAGTGAAAATTACTAAATTTTAATTTAAAAAAACTTTTTAAATCAAAATAATTTATATTGATAAATTATATTATTTAGTGGTTTTAAAGTATAATTATAATATATTTTTACCATTTTATCCAATGGTGTTCATTAGATTTAATTTCACTTTGAAATTGGACCTAAATAATTGTCAATCTTTTGATATATATTGTTTCTTAATAACACGCTATTTGTTGTGACAGCGGGAATTAATTATAAAATTATTTAATGCAACTTATATGTTTAGAATTTTGTAAAATATAAATCATTTTTGAATTCAGAATATCAATTATATCTTAGGGTGAAATTTTCACATTGTTCTGAAAAACTTCAATTTTTATGAATAGTGAAACTACTAAGTGGTAGTTAAAAAAACTGAATTTTTCATAAAACTTTATTTTACTGCTTCTGTGAATGGAATTTCGAAAATCCAAGAGACACGGTTAATATCAAGAAGTAAAATGTGGTTCAATGAGATGAAAATAATTTTTGGGGAATAGTAACTTTTTACCTTTATTTACCACGGTTAAAAGTAAATAGGGTAATTAAGGGTAAAAATGATATTAATATTACCCTAACACATGTCCTAATTCTATTGGACAAGTGTATCTCGACCAAAAACAACCTTAGAAAAAAAATATTATCATTTAGGTCCACTTGGATTAGATTAGGACATTTATTATTATTTAATTCAAAGAAGAGTTAAAAGAGTTAAAATCAATGTTTATTTACTAAAACATTTTTAATATAGGGTTGTACATAATATAAATTAGTTTTTAAATATTAATTAGAAATATAATAATATTTCCTACATAATTATATTTTATTTATAATTTTTAGACATTAAATAATTTAATTTATTTATGACACAATGATGATGCAGTAATTACCATAATAGTGAAAAATTAAAATAATCGATATTATAAATACCCAATTAAATATAATTTCAGACTTTTGATGAATTAAACTAATTTTATATGATAATATGACATGTTAGGATTTATTTAATTAACTCTTTTCGAAGTAATCATTCTGTTATGAGTTTTAAAAAAATCAATTCTTGAATATTGTCAAAATTGACATAAAAGAATATTTTAAAAAAATATTATATTATTAATTGATATTAAATTCCTAAAAATCTAAGGTTATTCCAAGAAACTTATATCAAGATAGTTGTATCATTAGTGGACCATTTGGGGGTCGCTTGGATGTATATAGTAAGTTTATTAACTATATAATATTAAAAAACAAAGTGACGTGGTAAATGTCAAACTAATTAACTAAGAGTTAAAACTAAAAGATAAGGTTAATATAATTACCCAAACCTGTCTAAATTCTATTGGTTGAATGGATTGAGACCTATCCCCACCTTAAACTTTAAATAATCAACTTTGGAGCCATTATAAACTGAATATGAATTTATTATAAATTATTATTTCTAGCTTTTCCAAAGGTTCCCTTCACCCCTCTTATAAAAGGGCACTCCTCCTTCTCATTTCTTCACACCATCAAAGCCTTTTGGTTCGGCCAAACCCTGCCCAAATACTCTCTCAACTTATATCACTACTGCCTAGAGGCATTATTTTGATCAGAAAACCAACCTAATGAGCCCCTTTGATCAAATCAAAAGGAAGAACCCGAATAAGAGGTAATGTTTTCACCACCCCTTTTCAAGTTCCTTTCTTCTTCCACTTCTTCTTTATTTGTTATTAACATTCTAAAATAATAACTCCAATATCTTATATATACTGTGAGGTTATTATAAATATGGTACAACCATATTCAATATTCTATCCACCCTTTTAATAACATGTCACCATACGTGCGTACGTACAACTTACCGTCTCCACGTCGTGGTGTAATTGTAATTCAATATATTATTATTTGGGTGGGTATAATAATGATGTGTTACTCATTTAAATAATAAATATAACATGATAATGATTCTTTATATATGATATACCATCCAATTATATATTATTTTAATATCAAAAGAATGATATTGTCGCTCGTGCGTACGTACGGACTACCGTCTCCACGAACGCGATGAGATTCATTCTCCGTCATATCCATTAAAGTATAATTATCATTTTATCATTTAAAAATAATGTTTAATAACTTTATATAATTCTGTATATGAATAATATACAACCTATCCATGACAAACATTGCTTACGTAACAAAACATATAAAAGAAAACGAGTAAGTTAACACCCGAAACAATGATAATTCTAAGATATTATTAACAAAGCAATGTTAAAAGATCATATATCATATCATATTAACGTATATGATTCATGAATAATTTAATAACAATTATTTAAACATTATACAGGAGGTTAACCTACCCCCAACCAAGGAAAAGTACAAGGTAAGGGGTTCTTATCTCACTTTTAATTCCGTGAGAATTCCATTATTCACCACTTATTTATTACATGTGGTGTGTGTACTGCCCATGTTTGTATTCATTGTGTAATATAATTTAATTCATGTATATTTACATCATCATTGTATGATCCTTATTTCATGGGTGTATGTTTTGTATTTTAACAAATCAATAAGGGAATTTGAAATTTTAATTTCCACTCATTCGGCTTTATGCATACTTCATTGATTATTTTACTCCAAGATTATGTGTGGAATCACTATTCATTTGATTATGTCATAATTTCCACTCCCCTTTCTGTGGATATACTTTTTATACACATAATCACTCCATTGATAAATTCTCAAGTCATCGGTATGAACTTGATAAGAGTAATTTTTACTCAATCTCGATTTGTTGAGATAAACATCCAATTCATTGGTGTTGTTTTTACTAGAATATGTGTGATTGTCCCTTGATTGTTTTTCACTGAATATCCAATCATATTAAGTGTATTTATATTTGTCACACATAATTATGTCATTGATTTATCCTTATCCTAAGGATACTGCCTTTATGAGAGATTTCATCTCAATTTACATTCCATTGAGACTTATTTGTTGTTATACACCAAATCACTTTTAGGTGGTGTATATAATGTACTTTGACAAAGTATATCATGAATCCCTTTATTCTCATGATATTACAAACTTTTTATTACCTCAATTATTTGTATTTAAGTGTCTCTCTTTTGGATAGAAACTCTAACTAAAATACCATTTTTAAATGTTTTAAAGACATATTCTTCTAAATCTTGCTCATTAATGTCCATGTTTTAAAATATGGTTTTAAGGATTTATTTATATGGAAATTATAGTTTTAAAATTAAAACTCCTTTTGAAAGTTTCAAAGTGGTATGGGATACTTTGATTCAAAAATCAATTTTTAAATGGATTCTTGACAAATAGTGTGACTTTTAAATGATTTCAAGAAAAAGGGGGATATTTCTCTCAAACAGTTTTGATGATTATTTTCATCTATGTCAACATACTTCATTATTCTTGATTGAGGTTAATGTTATACAATACAATCTTCCATATTGTATCAAATAAGTTATGTTTGACTATGATTGTGCTATTTTTATACCATTCATGGTTTGTGGTTAAAGTATTGACATTTCATATGCTAGTTTTAATACGAATGTTTATGTTATGTTTAAACCTGTTCATATGAGGAATGCGTTGGACTTAATAAGTGACAGGTGGAGCCCTCTATAGCTCCTCGATGCATCGGTAGGTCTCATGAGACAAACTAGTGTCTTGGCACAAGGCCTTGGCAAAATCTTATTTGTAGTCTTGGCACGAGGCCTTGGCTATGTGGTTATGATAGTCTGGCATTATGCATTCCATCATTATGAAAGTGGTTATTGATATTGCATGTGATTATTCGATTAGTAGAATATCCATCTGAATAAGTAAATGGAATTATTTCAAATTACTTTTTCCATACTATGTTGAAGTTCAGGTTTAAAAGGATTTTTTAGTTATAAATTGCCTTAAGTGTTTATGCTTATCAATGAAAACTTCTGCTATAATGTTATCCTTACTGAGAATCTGAGCTCACTCCTTTCAATGTTTTATTTTTCCCAGGATTATGAACAAGTAATTTATGAATGACCTGCAGGGATAGTATGAGGGGATATGAAGACAAGATGTTTTTTTGATGTAATGTAAAATTTTATGAATGTATCTAGTGTTTCCAAGGCTACTAAACTAATCGGTCTTTCGAGACATGATCTTTCTTGTGATCATGCCAATGTTATGTAATAATGCACCGACTCTGGGTAACTGGAGTCGGGGCGTTACATACTGCTACCAAATTCTTTTACAAATGGTAGGAGGAAATACCCCTCAAGAATGATAGGATAAAGAAAATCATCAAATTCATAAATTTCAATATAATTTCTAGGTTAAGGGTCCCTCACACAATATTGATTTAAAACTACACTAACTTTTATTCTAAGGAGTTAAATAAACTCTACTATGAGTACAACATTGAGTCCAAAAAATCACCTCACTATAATGTAATAGAAAATGGACTCATAGAGGCCTTAAATAAGAATTAGTAGAATAAACTCCATACAATAGTTAAAATGGATAAGAATTCATTCTCATAGAAACTCCTCCATCTGTATGGGAGTACTGTACCACCACACATACTTCTACACAAGCACTTCCATACTCACTGGTGTATAAAACCAAGAAAATATTATTTATAGAAGTCCATATTCGATTCCTTAGAATATCTATTTGAGGATAAATCTCAAATGATGATCAATTAGAAAAGAAGCTGGATGAATTGCAATGCATCAATGAGAACAAGTTTTTCACACTACACATCCTTGATGTACTTTTGAATCAGATTGTATAGGCCTTCAATAAAAATGTTAAGCTCCACTCATTCCACAAAGGAGAACTATTTTTGGCACTTATAACTTTATTGATACTAGGTAAGTATCCCTTGAATTTGGAACCCTTGTAGTGGGGACCATATATAATACATATGGTCTATCACAATGGGAATTATTTGTTGCCTACGATTGATGGGGAGTGTGTCACAACCCCCACTAATGGGAAGTTTATCAAGAAATAATTTTCATAACATTCATCACATGCGAATCCCAATTAGTGTAGGTGAAAACAATCGACTTATTTACATGATGTTTAACTATACCATCCCCTCCTGATCACATGACGTTAAACTGTACGAAGACATCCTTTTTGCATGATGAGAAACTACACCTATCCTTATTTTTCCATTACATTCACATTAAGTGATCCATTTCCTTACCCCATTATGTTAAATTTCCTGGATGATTTTCTTTCATCATGAAATTAACTACATGGGTTTCCTAGAAGTATGTATGACTATATTATCATTCCAATTAGATACATAGGGATGCCTTGATCCTATATTTTTCTCTATCCCCCACATGATTCTAACGTCTACTATATTGCAATTAAATGCCTTAGCATGGTGGGAAGAATCAATTTTGTTCACTGTTTATATCATTGAGCATAGCTCACATGGGAGTAGGCTTTCTAAAAATGGATACACCATATGAAGAAGGCATAATAGCTTTCGACAGACTCTTATTGGTCCTAAATGTAGGGCCTTAAAAAGGATACCATGACTCCTCACCATATGATGCTAAACTGCATGGTTAATCTCCATTTCATGACATAAAAGTTCACACTCTTGTGGACCACACTCGATATGATCACTTCCATTTGTTTTTTCTTCTACCACACATTTTTCCCAATGAAATATGCACGACATGATTCTTGAAATCAAATGATACGTTGTGATACCCAATGCTTTAGTCCCGATTCCATTTATGACAAATATAAAAATACCCTCTCTCTGCATATAGGTATGACAGGCATAGATAGTTTATTCCCAAGAACTATTTGTGTCTTGATTAACATTTCCATGATGTAGGTAGTGATATCCAAACATCCACACTTGGGATAAAATGAAACATCTCCATTTTTTTCATGTTGGTCCATCTTCATCCTTTCCACTTGAAATCAAACTACACGATTCAATAAGAACAATGTGTAGCTTGATTCTTATCATTTTAGGATATATAATGATTCCTACACCTCCAATATTATGCCTAGATACATTAATTAACATAAAAAATCCCCACATCCACATATGGGTCAGACCTGCGTGGAGAATTTTCTTTTTAAAAACTATGTGTGGATTGATTATAATTTTGACGAGGTGTGTAGTGATGAATAGACTTCCAACCACGTGACCAGTCAAAAAATTTACATTCTTTCACATCAGTTCATCATCATCCTCACTGCATGAAATTAAACTGCACGACCCCTCAAGAACTAGGTGTGGCTTTATTTATTCCACCAAAGAATATACAGTGACATTAAGATCCCTAATTCTAGGACAATCCATAACAACTGATAAAGATAGAGGATTATTGTGAACACAATATATAATACACAAATCATCCGCATCATTTCCCACATCCTTACCATTTCACATTGAAATGAAAGTAAAAATTCATTCTCACAAGATATTTAACTACATGAAATGAACTTACATACCACATGATGTCAAACTTCATGGAGTATGTCCTTACTACAAGACAATAAACTAAAAGAAACATATCCTTATTTCGTGAAATTAAACTACATTACTTAAAATACATCTTTCCTACATGGAACAAAAATGTGAAAACCATAAAATATATTTCACTCCTTATCAATGGGGTACAAGAAGCTTACCATGGTCAACTAGAGTACAGGGTTGGTCCATCATTTTTTAAAGCACCACAATCTGTAAACCATATTTCATGCCATGAGAACTTTATGTTACCATATTTATTTTATAAACCTCAAGAAGGATATCTAGATTAATGGGACCCTTTTCTTGGCTATGCATACATGCTCGTGGCTCCTGCATATGCTCTTATGGACATCAACCAAATGCGTCACTCTACAAAAAGGACTTTCCAATCATTGTGAGTAGTGACACCACTAAGATAGAACTGAACACCCCAATTTGATATGAACGTCTCCCAATACGATTGTCCAATATGATAACTCGTTTTTTGAGAACCTTGATCTTGTATTTACAATATCTTTATCTCCCACTCGAATGGATGATGAGGTACTCTTGACTTTGGGTATCCTAATTATGTACTTGTGTATCATCCCCAATATTAGGTCCATGTGTGTCATGACCTTATACAGTGTGCACTTTGGTCAAAGATGTGTGACCTAAAAATTGATCCTATAATGATCCAAATAGAAATAATATAAACTGTAAATCCCTGAACCCACACTTTTATGTTCAACATATATAAATTTTCAATATTTTTTTAAAATAAAATAAAATAATAATATACAAATCATTTATTAGATACCAAGATCTTTCAAAAGTCTTGGATTTGGTGAATAGAATACATGCCTCAATATTTAACCAAACTATATAAAATGAAATGAAATAAAAAAAGTATTTGAGTGTGATTCTTCCCTAGTGAAATACACATCACAATTTAAATCCACTAAAATTGTGAAAATTAAGTTAAAAACATGGGGTGAGAATTTTTTTTTCCCATTGAGTAGTTATAAAATATTTTACAAATACATTCAAAATATTATTTTTAGAATACATTCAAAAATTCATTTAGAAATATTTTGTAAAACCGTTATTGAAAATAAATACACCTTAAAATAGAAAATTTCTTTGAAAAATAAATATGCTAAAAATCATCTAAAAATATTCCATTGATTTTTGTGAAAATGACATGAAAGCTACTGAAAACAAAACAAAAAGGCCACATGAAACATTTAAGGTTATCTTAGGACTACCCACTTACTGAGGGATGGGTTCACTCCCCAATTTCCAACCATATTTACAAAATTATGGTTATATATTTTATGAAAACATTTTAATATTTATTTATATATAGGTACATTACTCACTGAGTTTTCTACTTTAAAAACTTTAAAAACATGTGATAATAAATAAATTTACACTTATAACTTAGTTAATAAAACTTCTGAAAGATTTGAGTAATTTACTTTCTCCACTTAATATAAATACATTGAATGTTATTAACATTCTCAGAAAAAAACTAATTCAAGAATAATTTCTATTGTAAATTTAATTCAATACACAGATTTATACAACCAATAAAAACTAACGCATTCATGATATTACATGTATTATAGATTATGGCCATATCTTATTCAAATTAATACATTCATGTATGTATGAAGACTTTGGGAACATTAAATGATATGTTTTATTTATAATTATCATATAAAATGACAATATGTATCATTTAGATAAAATAAAAATAATACACATAAATAAATAATAATAAAATGGGTATATTATCGTAGGGATATTTCATTTATAAAATAAAAAAATTAAACTAATCAATTTAAATTTTTTTCAATAATTAGTTAGAATTAATTAATTTGAAGTAAACAATTTGATGTCAAGTAAAAAATTTGAAGTAATAAATACAATTTGAAGTAATTAATCTCAAGTAAAAAAATAAGTAGATAAAATTATTTTTATTGTAAAAAACAAATATCTTATGAAATTCTTTATTAAAACATTATTTCCTTTCTTGATGTTCGATTATTCAAAGAAGAGTTTAAATAAAATATTAGAAATAATTTTTTTTCAAAACAGATCCCAAAACACTTGCATAAAAATTGGAAATTAAATGATAAATCCTTTATAATTTTTAAGAAAAATAAATATAAATATGTCAATATACATATATGTATATATATATATACTAGAAATATATATATACATATATTTCTTTTTAAATCCAGAAAGTTTTGATATAATAAAAATAAAACCCTTAACTCGATTGAAGATAATGTTTTTGGAAACCAAGAATGTGAGAATGAAAAGAGGGTATATTTTATAGTTTTTCAATTTGTGAAATTGAGTGTTTAAATAAATAAATTCACATTTTTAGTTTTTTAAAATAATTGAATAATGTGTATATGGGGAAAAAGGTTTTCAAGGGTTTTTAGTTTTTCATGCTTGATAATATATATATATATATATATATATAATTTACATTTTATGTTACAATAATCACAGAGAGATAATTGATTTTGAAATTGTCCAAAGGAAGGAAAAAACTACGGTTTTATTTAGTTCAAATAAAAATGAAAAAGAAATATATATATATATATATTCATTCCAAAGAGAGGAAAGTGAGAGTGAGGGAGAAGATATCCCAAAATAATTAAGCTATTAGTTTAAACTAATAATGTTCCATGTCATTATTGATGAAATTGAATCTGAGATATGCATGTAGATGAAGTGGACCTCTCTAGAGAAGATGTAATAGGTAGATTTCCAATTGGTGGGTGATATGAATAGGGTTCAATGAGGAAGAAGATCATGATTTGGATTGAATTTTGGGATCATGTCAGCTAGATCGGGTGGATAGGATTAAGTTCATTGAGAAAAGGACTGGTCAATCACAGAATAGGGAAGATGGTCTGGATCATGTCCCATCCTGAACAGATGGCTCAGATCTATTTTAGTGAAACAATACTCATCCCACATAAAAACCAATCCATTTCTGAATACGCTTAATAAGGAATAACACGATTTTCCTTTATCTGATGATAGAATAACACACACCAAGGGGTCTTTATACATGGGATCCCATGCGTGTTGTATCCCACACTATACGTCGACCAATTCCAGTTCACCTATAAATGGGATGGGTCTTACTCACGGGCATGGGTCTAGCCATATGATCCCTCGAGCGTGGCATGCTTTGTACATCCATTGATTAAGGGCTTGGCATTGTACAGGCTTCCCCAAGTGTGTGGGTGACCAGTTAATAATTGTTTTTGTAAAAAGAAGTTTTCTAGAAGAAAAATATTTAAATATAAAATATATATTTTTATCACATTAATTACATATTTTAATCCAATTTCTTTTTTTAAGAATAATTTTTCATTTCTTTTTAAAAATATAAATTATCTTTTTAAGAAATTCTCATATTTGAAATATAAAAATTTAAAATATTAACTTATAAAAACTAAAAATTAATATTAAATGTCATCAATTTTATTATTTTTAAATAATATTATAAATTCATTTTTAAATTTTAAATCTTTTAGTAGCTAAAATAAAACTCAAAAGTAATATTTTGTTCAATTGTCACATGTGGTCTTTATAAATACTAATGTCTATTTCCAATTGAAAAAACACACCAATGTTCATTTATTATTTTAATCATGGTGTTATACATTCCTTTGGTTCTCAGTATTTTTATTATTATTACTTCTATTTATTTTCTTATTTTGGAATATCCATGGGTAGAGGGATACACATTCAGCCTTCTTGTATTTATGGGAGGTGTTCCAAAGGTTATTCTAGGACTTTTAATTTGTTTTCTAGATTGATCATAATTTTATAGTTTATAAACAAATGTAATCTGATCATTGGTTTATTTAAAAAATTATTCCTTATCTCTTCTTAATTATTGAATTATTATGAAATAAAAAATATTTATTTTAAAAAAGAATAATCATAATAATGAAATTACAAAATGGATTTTTGGTTTTAAATAAAATTATAAAAATATAGACATGATAACATGTCTGGATAAAAACCCAAAAAGGAGGCCTAAGGAAAATTCATGTCTTAGCTCCATAAACTATTCAAATTAAATGTCTAGGAAAAACATATTGCACACATAATCGAGGCATAAAGATGATAGGGTCTACTAAGTAAACCTAGTAACAGACAATATATGCATACTGGATACCTGGGTTCAGAAAATAGTTAGAGTGAATATTTTCTGCATATCCTCGCCATGATAAAATGTTTTCTAGTCACTGGAACAAAATTTATGGTACTCAAAAAAATCACGGATCATAAACATTCTTCAAATCAAACTTCATGATTTGGGAGACCTGGTCCACCGCAACTATTCTTGGCCCCTGTAAAGGATACTCGACTTAAATGGAACCTTTTTTTGTATATTAATTGTTAGGACCAAAAGGGGCCAAGATACCCTGAGAGGAGGGGGGTGAATTAGGGTATGGATATTCTATTTCCAAAATTCTTCTTGCCTCACTGGATCATGACCTCTATATTACAAGGGTCACTTTGTTTTCCCGTATGTGTTTATGTTGATCACTTCCTTTTAGCTTTATTTGATGGTTATGATTTACATGCAGTGTTGGGACGTAACCAGGAAGACAAATATATTTTTACTTGGATTACCCTCACTGGGCTACGTCCAAGGAGAATACAACGATGATGTTCCACTGTACCAAATCCACTAAATCTCACTGCCAATAATGTCCGGGCTAGATCACTTCTACACCCAGGTTCACTGCCTTTACAATGTTTAGGGTTAGCTCACTGCTTTCCCAAGGGTCACCCCATGTTTCTCTCTCTCTGGATCACTACTGGTTGTAACACACCAAACCTAGTTACCTAGATTTAGTTCATTATTACCTATCATTGTCATTATCACAAAAGATCAATTCTCGAAATACTGATTAGTTTAGTTGCCTTGGAAATACAAGATACATTCTTAAGGTTTACATTACATCATAAAATGAAAAATTACAACAACATTGTTTCTATAGACAACAGTGAGATCCCATAGACTATCCTTGTATGTCAGTCATAAAATACTTCTTCGCATCCTGCGAAAAATAAAACACAGAAAGGGATGATCTCAGACACTCAGTAAGGATAACATTATAGCAGAAACTTTCATAAATAAGCATAATCATATAATGCAATGTATAACTAAAACAAAAGCCTTTTAAACTTGAACTTCAGCATAATATGGAAAAAATAAAATAAAATAATTCCATTTACTTATTCAGATGGATATTCTACTAGTCGAATAATCACATGCAATATCAATAACCACTTTCATAATGATGGAGTGCATAATTCCAGACTATCATAACCACATAGTCAAGGCCTTATGCCAAGACTACAAATAAGATTTTGTCAATGCCTTGTGACAAGACAATAGTTTTTCTCATTAGACCTTCTGATGCATCAAAGAGCTATAGTGGGCTCCACCCGTCACTTACTAAGTCCAATGCATTCCTCATATAAAAGTTTGAAACATAACATAATCATCTTTATTAAAACTAGCATACGAAATGTCAATACTTTATCCAAAACCCATGAATGGTATAAAAATAGAACATCCATAGTCAAACAAAACTCATTGTATGAAATATGGAATATTTTATTGTAACATATTAACCTCAATCGAGAAAAATGAATGATATTGACATAGATGAAAATAATCACCAAAACTATTTGAGAGAAATATCCCCCTTTTTTCTTGAAAATATTTAAAAGTCTCACTGTCTATCAAGAAGCCGTTTAAAATAGATTTTTGAATCAAAGTGTCTGATACCAATTAGAAACTTTTAAAAGTAATTTATAATTTAAAACATTAATGTACATTTAAATAAATAATTTAAACCATTTTTAAAAAAAGGACATTAATGAGAAAATATTTAGAATAATAAATCTTTAAAGAATTTTAAAATAATATTTTAGTTCGAGTTTCTAACCAAAAGAGAGACACTAGAATACAAATAATTTAGGTAATAAAAACTTTTTAAAATCATGAGATTAAAGGGATTCATGATATACTATGTAAAAGTATAGTATATACACCATATAAAAGTGATTTGGTGTATAACAACAAATAAGGCTCAAGGAAATGTAAATTGAGATGAAATCTATTATAAAGACTGTATCTATAGGTTAAAGATAAATAAACAACATAATTATGTGTGAAAAATATAAATAAACTCAATATGATTGGATATTCATTGTAAATCAATAAGAGGAAATTCACACATATTCTTGTAGAAACAACACCAATGAATTGGATATTTAACTCAACAAATCAAGGTTGAGATAAAATTACTCTTATCAAGTTCGTTTCGATGACTTGAGAATTTATAAATGGAGTGACTATGTGTATCAAAAGTATACCCACATAAAGGGGAGTATAAATTATAACATAAGCTAATTAATAGTGATTCCACACATAATCTTGGAGTAAAATAATCAATTAAGTATGCGTAAAGCCGAATGAGTGGAAATTGAAATTTGTAATTCCCTTACCAATTTGGTAACTTACGAAACATAAATCCCATGAAAGATAGATCATACAATGATTATTTAAATATCCATAAATTAAAGTATATTACAAATTGAATACAATCATGGACAATACACACACCACATGCAATAAATAAGTGGAGAACAATGGAAATCTCACGGAATTAAAAGTGTGATAAGAAATCCCTTACATTGTACATTTTCATTGGTAGAGGGTTGGTTAACCTCATGTATAATGGTGAAAAAATTGTTATTAAATTATACAAGAATCATATACATTAATATGATATCATCTACAATATTTTAACATTGATTTTTTAATAATATCTCAGTATTATCGTCATTTTGGGTGTTAACAGATTCAATTTCCTTCATATTCTTTGTTATGAGAGTCGTATTTGTTATGAATGGGATTTATCTTATTCATATCCAGAATAATATCATGTCTCTAAACATTATTTTTAATCATCACACGAAATTTATTCTTGAATGGATACGATGGAGAATGAATCTCATCGCGTTCATGGAGACGGTAATCCGTACGTACGCACGAGCGAAAATATCATTATTTTGATATTAAAATAATATATAATTGGATGGTATATCATATATACAGAATCATTATCATGTTATATTTATTATTTAAATCAATTACACATCATTATTATCTCCATCCAAATAATAATGTATTGAATAACAATTACACCACGACGTGGAGACGATAAGCCGTACGTACACACGTATGGTGACATGAAATTCAAAGGATGGATATAATAATGAGTATGGTGGTACCATATTTATAATAAAATCACAGTATATAGAAGATACTGTAGTTATTATTTTATAATGAAAAAAACAAAGAAAGAGGATGTGGAAGAAGAAAGGAACATGAAAGAGGTGATAAGATATTTACCTCTTCTTCGGGTTCTTACTTTTGATTTGATTAAAAGAGATCCTTACGATGGATTTATGACTAAAGGAGTGCCTCTAGAATGAATGGAGGATAGTTTGGAGGGTATTTCGGTAGAGTTTGGCCAATCCAAAAGTCTTTGAAGGTGTGAGTTTGAGGGAAGGGGGAGTGCCCTTTTATAAAAGGGTGAGGGGCACCTTAAAAAAAAACTAGAAATATTATTTTATAATAAAATAACCGTAGGTTTATAATGGCTCCAAAAAGGATTATTTACAATATAAGGTGGGATGGGTCTAAAACCAGTAAAAAAATTTATTTTAGACAGGTTTGGGTTACTATATTAACCTTATCTTTTAGATTTAACTCTTAGTTAATTAGTTTGACATTTACCATGCCTCTTTGTATTTTTATATTATATGGTTAATAAACTTACTATAAATGGCCAATAGAATACCAAGTGGTTCATTAATGATATAAATATTGTCATATTATTCCTTTGGAAAAAATTTATATTTTTAGGATTATTATATCAATTAATAATATAATATTTGTTTTATAAACACTTTTATGTAAATTTTGACACTCTTTAATAATTGATTTTTTTTATAGTCATAAAAACATTATTAATTCGAACCAAATTTATTTAATCAATCCTAACATGTCATAGTAACTTATAAAATTATTTTATCACATCAAAGCATTCATAGTATATTTATTTTAACATCTATAATACCATTTATTTGATTCATTCATTAATAAGAAAAATAATGCATCACCATTGGGTAATAAATAACTTTAATTAATCAATGTATAAATTTTATAAATAAAATAAAATTATATAGGAAGTCTTTTTATCTTTATAATGAATATTTATATTCAGATAGATAACCTATATAACCCAATGTAAAATTTGTTTTACTAAAATATATATGCTCATGTCATTTTTGTATTCACTTTAACAAAATTAATATACAATGTCATTTTCACCTACAAGTGTCTCCATTGGGCCCCAAAATTGACCCAATTATTTCCATTGTACTACATGTATCATCTAATTGTGTTATGTTACGTGTTAGGGTAATTTAATATTATTTTCTTACCCTCATTTATGGGATTTACCCTTTAACCATGGTAAATAAAATATTTACCGAAGTAATTATTCTAAATGTCTAAAAATAAAAGTTACCTATTTACACAATTTGGACCTCATGATTCTAAATATGGAATCCATTTTTCTAAATTCAAAACACATAAGTGGCAGATATTAATTTAAAATTAATTTCTATTGTCAAAACAAAAAGCGTGTTATTTAAGAAAAAAAAACTATCAAAAGATTGACATTTGTTTATATCCAATTTCAAAGTTAAATTACTTCCAATTACTAAAATTGGATTAAATGGTAAAAATATAATCTAATTATACATCCAAACCCTTAATATGTATAGTTGACCACTATAAATTATTTTGATTTAAAAAGTTGTTTTCAGTTAAAATATATTATTTTTCACTATTTACCCAAATATGAAAGTTATCAGAAAAACACCAAAAATTTATTGAAACTAAATTATTATGTCCTGATCCTAAATAAAAAGTTTATATTTTCAAATTAAATATAGAAAAGTTTCAAATATTGGATTTAAAAAGGGTTCTCCATTAAAAGGTGTTAAAATTGTATTTTTTGAAAATTACTTCTTTTATCAAAAAAAAAATTAAATTTGACCTTACATTATGTCTAAGAAACTCATATTATGGATTCTAAAATTATAAGGTCATATAAAGTTCAAAATTCTGTTAATACTATTCATAACTGCTTTTGAACGGCTAGAGTGGTAAGTCATGGTGCGCTTGAACTTGATGTTGCGTGTAGTGTAAGTTATTGTATTACATTGAAGAAGTAACGTACTACGAAATCATGGGGTGTTACATTCTTCCCTCCTTTAATAAATTGTGTCATCAAAATTTTTAAAATTGGGACTGGGAATATAATGGAATGTACCACATCAGAAAAAGAGTCAACGAAACTACCACTTTAATAGAAAGAAAGAGAATTACAGAGGTCACCAAAGATTACCCATACTAAAATTCCATGTAGGAAATCATGGATTTGGAAGATAAACTAAGTTTCAAGTTCTGATGGAGAGGGATAGAAAACATGATCAAGAGAAAGCTAACAACAAGAAAACAAAAAACTTGTGATGGGACAAATGATCATTAGTTTCCTAGTTGTAAAAGTAAAGGGACCAAAAAAAATTTTGTTTTAAGTTACATTTCATAAAGATGAGAAATTTATTTATGAGATTGACTAAGAACATAAAGAGATATACTTACTTTTTAAGTAGAGTTTCATTCATTAATAAATTTCTAACACTAACTCATTTTTTAAAACAATGATTATTCAATAAGACTTGGTCACACCAGAAGAGGTATAATAAACTTATAGATAATTACATGATCCCCAAAGGATAAACTATATATTTACCTTTTCTTTAGAGATTAATCACAACTTAAACGGTTAGTACAAGATCTGATGATCCCCCAAAAGGATATTCCTTTAGAGAAAGAAACACTAATCTTAATTTATAAAATTAAATCAACAACACCCTAAAGATAAATAAATACCATTAAATAACCAATTGTTCTTAAATACATCAATATAATCCAAATTAATATTGAAACCCAAAACATAGAAGAATTTGGTTATTTAGTCTTCCACGTTAAATTGTTTCTCCAAATGACATCAACTACTCTTAAAGTGACATACTTAAAAGTAATTATCCTAATCACATATTCTCTATTATAGGTTAATCATTTAAATAAATAACATAAATCACTATAAATTCACAATAATAACATATATAAAAATCCACCATTACTCCTCATATGAAATCCCATAGTATTCTATTTTCCTTGGTCATATAGTGTTCCCAACAAAGCGAACGTATTTCAAAATAAAATTTATCAATTAATCACTAAATCATTTTCCTATAAAAGGGTATTTATTTGATAAGACATAAGATCCCAAATCAACTATTATTGATCAATAAAATCATTCAACTATAAAATTATTAGTCACACTAACCAGGGACTTCACGTAGTCCAGTGGTAGGTGATAAATCTCAATCGCACTCGGGTTTTGGGTTTGATTCCCATAGCTTTGTCCGACACAACAGGTTGTCACATGGTCTTCGTGTTGTCCTTTTTCAAAAACTATATTTTATAACATTACCAAAAGGAGATAAATTCTTCAAAATAACCATAACATAATTCAACCACAAATGTTATCTCATATCTTGCATTTTCATCCCAAAAAATAATAACATGTAATTTCCTCAATCCCAATTATCATATAAAACCAAATGGTTATTTATAACTATATCCACAAGAGAAAAGATAATTCTTCCTCAAATATCACTTTCACATGAAGAACTTCAAGGTTTAAAATACAAGTGAAAATTATTCCAAAGTAATCCCATCAACAAGGAGCACTAAAACATTTAAACATTTTTCCAACCATTTATTTCCACATAGCTTCTTCTTTGACCAAAAAAAATATCCTATAGAATAGGGCATTCACTCGGGTAATGGACAAGTCCCCTACATTTAAGGAAAATGACTGAAATGGATTCTTGGGACCATTTTTATTTTCTTCCATTTGTACTCTTCATTTTTCCTCGGCAATTCTTCACTTTATGTCCTTCTTTACCACACATAAAGCATTTATTTGTTCCATTGACACACTTTCCTAGGGGTCTCCTTCCACATTTCTTGCATGATGGAAATTGAGGATTCTTTTCTCTATGGTCTCCCCTACTGGAGCTCTTATTATTCATCACATTTCTCTTCGTTGTTGTGTCTGGGAGTTGGTTAATATATATGTTGTTGATCATATTTTTGGAAAACTGATTTTCCATGAACATGATATCTTTTACGCCTATCAATATTCCATTTTGTTTCTCATTTCCACCATCGTTCCCACCTTGTAAATCATTCTCAAAGGTACTATGACTTCATTGGAATATATCCATTGACTAAAACCAGAAATTATTGTGTGAGTAATAGTAGTCATAAAATCATTTAGAGTGTATCATGACACAATATTTTTAATTTGAAACACCTTAAGATTAACCAAGGTCATTTATTCTCATCTTATATTAAAATACATAAAAATTACTTGTATAGAAAATGCAAATTTCCCAAAGTATATCCCTCGGGAGTTTCATAACCAAGAGTGTAGTGAGGCACATTTTTGTGCACCAGTCCCTGTTCGATTCTAGCTAGAAGCGGTGTTTTTGGGTTTTACCCCTAGGCACATCTGTTCCACAGCCACCTCTACCTACTCATATCTAGACATGGATGTATTGTTTGGAAAACTAACAAAATCACTACAATACCAAAATTTTAAGAAGTTCCTCTATATTAATCGTCAAATTCTATCTTAGGGATATGTGCTCTAATCAGAGTTTACTAAATCTAGTTTATAAGGATTGTTCTAAACCTCCCTCTGATACAAAATGTAATGCCCCGACCCTAGTTACCCAGAGTCAGTGCATAATTATGTATCATTGGCATGATCACAAAAGATCATGTCTCTAAAGACTGATTAGTTTAGTAGCCTTAGAAATAATATGTACATTCATAAGATTTACATTACATAATAAAATCAAAAATTACAACAACATTGTTTCCATAGAAAACACTGAGATCCCATAGACTATCCCTGTAGGTCAGTCATAATATACTTCTTTGCATCCTGGGAAAAATAAAACATAGAAAGGGGTGAGCTCAGATGCTCAGTAAGGATAACATTATAGCGGAAACTTTCATAAATAATCATAAACATCTAAGGCAATGTATAACTAAAACAAAATCCTTTTAAACTTTAACGTTAGAATAATATGTAAAAAATAAAATAAAATAATTTCATTTCCTTATTCACATGGATATTCTAGTATTCAAATAATAACATGCAATATCAATAACAAATTTCATAATGATGGAATGCATAATGTCAGACTATCATAACCACATAGTCAAGCCCCTGTGCCAAGACAACAAATATGATTTTGTCAAGGACTTGTGCCAAGACACTAGTTTGTCTCATGAGACCTACCGATACATTGAGGAGCTATAGCAGGATACACCAATAAGTTACTAAGTCCATTTCATTCCTCATATAAAAGTTTAAAACATAACATAAACATTCATATTAAAACTAGCATACTAAATGTCAATACATTATACACAAACCATGAATGGTATAAAAATAGAACATCCACAGTCAAACATAACTCATTCAATAAAATATGGAAGGATTTATTGTAAAAGATTAAAATCAATTGAGAATAATGAATGATATTGATATATATGAAAATAATCATCTAAACAATTTGAGAGAAATATCCCTCGTTTTTCTTGAAAACATTTAAAAGTCTGACTATTTATCAAGAAGCCGTTTAAAATAGATTTTTGAATCAAAGTGTCCCGTACCACTTTGAAACTTTTAGAAGGAATTTTAGTTTTAAAGCTTTAATGTCTATATAAATAAATCCTTAAAACCATTTTTAAAACATGGACATTAATGAGAATGATTTAGAATAATAAATCATTAAAACATTTTAAAATGATATTTTAGTTAGAGTTCCTAACCAAAAGAGAGACCATTGAATACAAATAATTGACATAATAAAAACTTTGTAATATCATGAGAGTAAAGGGACTCATGATATACTATGTCAAATTACATTATATACACCATATAAAAGTGATTTCGTGTATAACAACAAATAAGTCTCAATGAAATGTAAATTGAGATGAAATCTTTTATAAAGACCGTATCCTTAGGTTAAAGATAAATCAATGACATAATTATGTGTGAAAAATATAAACACACTCAATATGATTTGATATTCAGTGTAAATAAATTATTGGACATGCACACATATTCTTGTAAAAACAACACCAATGAATTGGATATTTAACTCAACAAATGGAGATTGAGTTAAAATTACTCTTATCAAGTTCATATAGATGACTTGTGAATTTATAAATAGAGTAATTATGTGTATCAAAATTATATCCATATAAAGTGGAGTGGAAATTATTACATAAGAAAATGAATAGTGATTCCACACATAAGCTTTGAGTAAAATAATCAATGAAGTATGCGTAAAGCCGAATGAGTGGAAATTGAAATATGAAATTCCCTTACCAATTTGGTAACTTACGAAACATACATCCCATGAAAGATGGATCATACAATGATTATTTAAATATCCATAAATTAATGTATATTAAACAATGAATACAATCATGTGTAGTACACACACCATATGCAATAAATAAGTGGTGAACAAAGGAAATCTCACGAAATTAAAAGTGAGATAAGAAATACCTTACATTGTACTTTTTCCTTGGTCGAGGGTAGGTTAACATCCTGTATAATGGTGAAATAATTGTTATTAAATTATACAAGAATCATATACATTTATATGATATCATATATGATCTTTTAACATTGCTTTGTTAATAATATCTTAGTATTATCTTCGTTTCGGGTGTTAACAGATTCGTTTTCCATTATATTATTCGTTATGAGAGTCATATTTTATATGTATAGGATGTATCTTATTCATATACAGAATTATATCATGTCTCTAAACATTATTTTTAATCATCACATGAAATTTAGTATTGAATGGATATGATGGAGAATGAATCTCATCGCGTTCATGGAGACGGTAATCCGTACATACGCATGAGCGAAAATATCATTCTTTTGATATTAAGATAATATATAGTTGGATGGTTTATCATATATGCAGAATCATTATCATGTTATATTTATTATTTACATCAATTACACATCATTATTATATCCATCCAAATAATAATTTATTGAATAACAGTTACACCACGACGTGGAGACGGTAAGCCGTATGTACGCATGTGTGGTGACATGTAATTCAAAGATGGATAGAATAATGAATATGGTTGTACCATATTTATAATAACATCAAAAAATATATAAGATACTGGTTTTATTATTTTATAATGAAAAAAACAAATAATGAGGAAGTGGAAGAAGAAAGAAACATGAAAGAGGTGATGAGATATTTACCTCTTCTTCGGGTTCGTCCATTTCATTTGATCAAAAGGGATCCTTAAGTTGGATTTATAACTAAAGAAGGTATTCTAAGATGAACGAAGGACAGTTTTGAGGGTATTTGGGAAGAGTTTGGCCGAGCCAAAAGGCTTTGAAAGTGTGAATTTGATGGAACGGGGAGTGCCCTTTTATAAGAGAGGTGAGGGTAACCTTAGGAAAAACTAGAAATATTATTTTATAATAAAATAAATTTATATTTAAAATGGATAAAAAATGGATTATTTAAAGTATAAGGTGGGTATGGGTTGAAAACCACTCAACCAATACGTTTTAGTCAGGTTTGGGTTACTATATTAACCTTATATTTTAATTTAACTATTAGTTAATTAGTTTGACATTTACCATGCCTCTTTGTATTTTTATATTATATGGTTAATAAACATACAATAAACTGCCAATAGAACCCCAAGTGGTTCATTAATGACATAAATATCATCATATAAGTCATTTTGATGAACCTTATATTTTTAGGAATATTATATCAATTAATAATATAATATTTGTTTTAAAAATGCTTTTATGTCTATTTTGACACTATTTAATAATTGATTTTTGTTAATGCCATAAAAACTTTATTAATTCGAAAAAAAATTATCTAATTAATCCTAAATTGTCATAGTAACCTATAAAATTCTTGGATGACATCAAAAGGTTAAAATTATATTCATTTTAACATTTATAATACAATTTATTAAATTCATTCATTAATAAGAAAAATATTGCATCGTCATTATCTCATAAATA
Source organism: Viscum album (assembly GCA_963277665.1). Taxonomy (NCBI): domain Eukaryota; kingdom Viridiplantae; phylum Streptophyta; class Magnoliopsida; order Santalales; family Viscaceae; genus Viscum; species Viscum album. The sequence goes on from OY728125.1 coordinate 2,710,865, forward strand.
ACATTAATTATTCAATGTCTAAAAATTATAAATAAAATATCATTATGTTGAAAATATTTTTATCTTTCTAATTAATATTTATAGTCGAAGAGATAATATATATAACCCTATATAAAAATTGTTTTACTAAAAGATATATGCTTATGTCATTTTTGTATTTACTTTAACTTAATTAATATAATGTGTCATTTTCACTTACATGTGGCTCCATGGGGTCCCAAAATAGACCCAAATATGTCCAGGGTCGGATATTATCATCCAATAGTGTTAGGACACGTGTTAGGGTAATTTAATATTATTTTCTTACCCTTATTTATCGGATTTACCCTTTAACCATGGTAAATAAAATATTTACTGATGTAATTATTCAAAATGTCTAAAAATAAAAGTTACCTATTTATAGAAATTGGACCTCCTGATTATAAATATGGAATCCATTTTTCTAAATTCAAAACATTGAAGTGGGAGAAATTAATTTAAAATTAATTCCCTTTTTCAAAACAAAAAGGCTGTTTAAAAAATAATAATAACTATCAAAAGATTGACATCTGTTTATGTCCAATTTCAAAGTGAAATTACTTACAATGACCAACATTGGATTAAATGGTAAAAATATAATCTAATTATAAATCCAAACCATTCATATGTATAGTTTAACACTATAAATTATTTTCATTAAAAAATTTGTTTTCAGTTAAAATATATTTCTTTTTCAATATTTACCCTAATATGAAAGTCATCAGAAAAACACCAAACATTTATTGAAACTAAATTAATATGTACCAATCCCAAAGAAGAAGTTTATTTTGTTAAAATGAATATATATAAGTTTCGAATATTGGATTTAAAAAGGGTTCGTCATTAAAATGTAGTAAAATTGCATTTTTTGAAAAATAACTATTTTATCTAAAAAAGGAATTTGTCCTTAAATTATGTCTATGAAACTCAGAATATGGATTCTAAAATTATAAGGGTTATATGGAGTTTAAAATTCTACTAATACTATTCATAACTGCTTTTGAACGGCTAGATTGGTATGTCGTGGTGCGCTTGAACTCGATGTTGCGTGTAGTGTAAGTTATTTAATTACTTTGAAGAACTAACGTACTATGGAATCTTGGGGTGTTACATCAGTGGATAGGATCTACTTCTTCCTCTTCCTTTGCTCACTGCACTTGGAAGGGATCCAATAACAGTTTATAAACCTGTACGTCTCTTCATTTGCATGAAATCATGCATCATCAACTATTGATAGATGCTCTGTTAAAGCCCAACTTTCAGCCACTAATGAATACCCTTTTGCCTATGAACACTAGGCAATTCCTTTTGAAAGTAACTTCACAAAGAACCTCACTTCATGAGGCTCCCAATTTCTTGAAGCTCAAACAAGCCTTCGCGAAGCTCCTACCTTTTCGCGAAGCACTCTCATGATGTAATCTCGTGATGCACTCTCGCGAAGCTCAAGTCGTCGCATAGCGACTTGCCTCCCAAAGCTCACTAAGCCAACACGGAGCTCGCATCTTTCGTGGAGCTAGAATAGTCGTTGTGAAGAAATTTCCTTTCGAAAAACACACTGCTTCGCGAACTACCTTCACAAATCGAGAGAAAAATATTTTTTCTGAATATTCTCTCTTTATCTCTACTTCTGTTGAAAGGGTCAAGTCCTATGTATAGGTGATTCCAGCGACCCTCTAACTTTTCGCGCGAAGTCTATGCCACATCATCTCAAATCACGAAGCTCTGAAGTTCCCGCCGAATTTCTCTCAAAATCGCGAAGCACCACGGCAATTATCCGATCACAGAGCTTGACGTAATCACAAAGCATCACCATGAATCCCTTCATGCCTTCGACACGAAGCTCCCTCGTAATGCCCTTAACCGCCATGATGAGTTTCAACTTTGCCATTCGTGAAGCTTTATGTAATCGTGAAGAATCACCACCATCATTTTTCTGGTCTTCATGAAATCCAATCAATGAATCTTATCTTCTATAAATTCATGCCTTTTCCATATTTTGATGAGATATTCAATGATATCTACTTTTCATGATGCTCTTCAAACTCCATATTTTGGACCCCAAAAATTTGGAAAACACTGGAAAATGGCGCCACAGTATACTGCTCTTTTTGTACCACCTCCAGATCATCCATTCCTTTGTTATGGTTCTTTTTCAACCTGTATTGTCAACAACATCACTGTAACATGACAATTCACAATGGAAACCTACTTTTTCAACAAACACAACCAACCCAAAAATGCTGCAATGTTACCTTGAGGGATTTGGGCCCAAAAATCTCCCCCTTTGGGTTTGTTGAAAACTCTTCACAACTCTTCTCAGAATGAATTTCTACATGTTGATACCTCACTGAGACTTCACCCATCATCATCCATCCTTCTCCTCTTGCGATTTAGATAGCGACCAAAGATTCCCTGACCACATACTCTAATCCCACATGAGAAATGCTCGTCCTGAAAAACAATAGTAGATGAAAAGATCATCAATGAATCACTTCATTTATACCACCAACTATTGACACTCAACTGATACCAATTTCCAAACTGATACCAATTGTTGATACCAATCAGATACTAATTATCAAACTGATACAAATTGGTTATCGCTGGAACCCTTCTCACACCATTCCAACATCACTATTCCACAATTATCATGAACCTCAGCTGTCGTGATATCTAATCTTTGATCGATCACTTCTAGCATCATCAGATTTAAAACTCTTACTCCCCCTATCTCACTGCCTTCACTTGCCAGCTTCTCCCCATATCAATCATGATATATAAAATAGCCACACATTCTCCCCCTTGAACAATCATTGTTTACTTCCCCTTTGTCAATGAACCCAAAGGGCACTCATTTGTGGTCTGTACCAGGGTAAAAACAAATATTAATACATTAGGGAAAAACACACCATACCTCAGGGAGGGGGGGGGGGGGGGGTTCCACATCGACACATTTTCAAGTGCGGGGAGTCGACTGAACTCCCAGACCTAGTTGATGCCACTCAAAAAGCTTCCTTGGGTAAGGCCTTCTTCATAATGAATGTAACCTATAGCTCTATAGGCACATATCCAACTTCACTATTCCTTTCTCAACACTCTCCTTGATAAAATGATACTTTATCTCAATGTTCTATGTCCATGAGTGATGAAAACGATTTTTTCTGATATTTATAGCACTTGTGTTATCGCACTGGATTCTGATCGGAGACATCACTTCAACTCTCATGTCATCAAGCTACTGCTTCATCCACAATAATTGTGTGCAAGATTGAGTGGCAGAAATATACTCAGCTTTTGTAGTGCTCAATGAGATGAAATCCTAGTTCTTTCTTATCCAGGAAATACATAGTCCACCAAGATAGAATGCACCTCCGGATGTTGATTTCTTGTTATCCGTTGAACCGGCCCAATCTGCATCCATATATCCCAATAATTCTGTCTGATATTTGTCACTACATATCAGGACAAAATCCACCATGCCCTCGATATATCAAAGTATTATTTTCACTAAAATCATGTGTCTTTCCTTGGGATTGCGTTGATATCTTGCTGCTTGCCATGTGGAAAATACAATGTCAGGCCTTATAGCAGTCAAGTATAGAAAACATCTAATGATTTGCCTGTATTCTGTGATAATAACTACCATGCCATCCTCATCTTTGGACAGTTTCATTCGAGTAGCAACCATAGTCTTTATCTCCTTGGAATATTCCATTCCAAATGTTTTCAAAACCTCTTTGGCATATTTGGATAGAGAAATGAATGTTCCATGCTCCCGGTACTTGTTTCATTCCATAGAATGCCTTCTTCAACCGAAAAACCTTGTTCTCATCCATCTGAATGAGAAACCCATCTGGCTGCTCAATATACACCTTTTCCTCCAGCACTCCATTCAAGAATTCTGATTTTACATCCTTATGGAACACTATGAACTTCTATTGCACTGAAATGGCTAGGAATAATATGATTATCTCAAACCTTGCAACCTGTGAAAATTTGTCATAGACATAAATTCCCTCTATCTGGGAGTATTCTTTGCACACTAATCGTTCTTTGTTTCAGATAACTATGACATCTTCATTAATCTTGTTGCAATAGACCCATTTAGTCCTAATGACATTTTTATCTGTTGGCCTTGAAACAATCTCCAATGTCTAGTTATTTTCTGAAGCAGTATTAGCCACTTCTTCTCCCCCTAAGTCTCTTACCACTTCTTTACTTTCAACAAAAAACTTGTAACCATGTCATTGTTCTGTGGTGACATTTCTTTCAACTACTTTTCTGATATTCTTGATGAATCATTGTTGATACTCTCTCACAGCTTCTTGGTATCCTGAAAATAGTTAGCTAATACCACATTTTTTTGAAAAAAATAGATAAGAATTAGATGCATGATTATTGGTTCTTCTCCAACAATATGTCTTCTCTTGATAGACAACACCTATCCAGGGTTATCCAATTATTTCTTTTATGGATCTTGCATTTGATTATGATATTAAATTCTCCCCTTATGCTATGCAACACATACTGTGGTTAGGCTTACTGTTTAGACCCATAACCATTCTTCTCCACCTGCATCATTTATACCAATCTTACACTCATCATTGAGCCATTAACAAAATCTCTAAGACTAATGAGTTGGAACTCGGTGTAAGAAGAAAGAGATAAAGTTAAAAACAAAATCTCTTTCTATTGTGCTAAGTTTCCCCCTTTCTTCATCAACATTGGTACATGAATTGAGTCAATTAAAAATCTGAAGCATATCACTTCTCCACCTTTCATATTTAGATGCAACTTCCCATTGGATTTTATCAACCTAAAACCTAAAACACATGAATCATCGGTTACTAGAATTTATATACATAGGGAGGGGGGTCTTTTGGAATCCTCAAGAAGAGCATTGTGGTTGTTCCTAATGGGTCAACCCATTAATTATTTCATAGAGAGCATCACACTCCTCCCTTGCCTCTTCTAGTTGCCTAGCCAACTTCAACTGCTCTGGCCATATGACTAAGCATTCATTACCCACATGCTGAGTATTTCTATGATATATAGATTATACAGGCCTATCCTTTCTCATCATTTGGGGTTTAAACCCACTGGTAGTCATTTCCTTCATTGATGTACCACCAATATGCCATTTCCCTTGATTCCATTTCTGGGTAGAAATTTCTCTCTTTGGCATCTTTCCTTTCTTCTTCCACCATTGTAGGGGTCTTTCTCATTCCTCCACTTCTCTCTATGGAACACTACATGAAATTTTTTCAATGCATTATTTTTTCATCTTTCTTTTATCATATATCGGAGTCACCACACTATTTTTCACATGTGGTGAGTCCTCCACTGATCGTACATTCTCTTTACTCACAGCTGTAGTATTTCCTCCCTTTTTTCCTCCATATTTGTTCTTGTTCTTTCTTAGAGAGCAGTTGTGAGTATGATATAAGAGATGACTGATACACTTTTCTTTCATCTCCATGTGATTACCCTAAGCCTCTAAGCCTATTATTCAACCTACCACTTTGTCTCCCATTGCAGGATTTCTCATTATACACCACTGGAGTCGAGAATCTCTTTTTGAGTCCCTTTTCCTTTCTTGATTTCTTCTTGTGGCACTGTATTTTCAAATGCCCATTATCCGAACATATAAAGCATTTTACATAAAAAGAATACCTCATTTCATTATCTCTCAGTTGAGATTTTGATGTTTCTTGAGTTCTTCATCTGATATGGATCTCCTGAGCTTCCTGAAACATACTCATAGTGTGTCCCATTCATCTACAGTAATAGAATATGATGAATTTTTTCCTTGGAGAGACTCTTCTCTCTGATTTCTCATGATGCTTCTTCTTATTCTCAGATTTATTATAGTTTCTTTCTTCACAGCTTGAAATGTATTCCTAAGCCTCTGAACAAGAAGCTTGATGTGTGGCAATGAATACCGCAGAAAGAGCACATGTCAATACTACATCTTGTAACTATCCTCTTAGGCCATTATTCATCACCTACATGATTTTCTCCACTTCTAGAAGTATTCACGGATCTCTTTCTGTCATGCACGGGAGGAAATTCATCAAATCCAATGACAATTTTTCCCAAAATATATGGTCTTTGAGATGAGAAAATATTCGGTTTCTTCTCTTCATAAATAGCATATTTTTTCATCATTTTTTCATCACTTGTAGAAGTACAATCAAATAGTAAGTGCAGTTCATCCTTTAACTTGGGTTTGTCTTTGGATTTAGATTTCTCCATTTCTTTCTTGACTGATTCTATTTCCTCCTCTAGTTTTTGAATCTTTTTATATCTTGATTCAAGTTCAGAATCATGTTCTCTCTTGAGAAGATTTCCTCTAATCATCTAATCTTCCAATTCATGTTTCAGCTTATCCACCATGTTACATTACTCCTTTATATTTAATTTTTCTTGAGAAATAGAATTAGCAGAGCATGAAATCTCTAGTTGTAGTCTTTGATTCTCCTGAACCAATTCAGATAGTTGTGTAACAAGATCATCATTTTTGGATATCAAATTCTGAATTTCATCTTCGTTCAGATTCTTCCCCTTAACATCAGATTTGAGCTTTTCTCTCTTTATAGATAGCTTTTGCAGTTCTTCAGCTTGAGAATCATTCTTCTCCCTATGAGCAGTAGCTACAACAATTAAACTTTGATTTAGGCCTCTTAGCTTATTGAAATAATTTTATAGTACCTAGATTTAGATATCTTTAGATTTAATCTCTTCATCCAACTTCTGATCTACTTCCTTTGTTTTATAAGAAACTTCCACTTTTCACCTTCTAGGAGTTTCTTCATCATCAGTTGTTCCAAAATCACTTGGAATATCAGGTTATTCACTCATTCCTCCAGCATCACTGAATGAGTATAAATTTTCACTGTACAATTTATCCAAATCAACATTTGGTTTAATACTTGATTCCTTTAACTGAATCACACTGTCTCCATAGACACTTCTACACTGAGGGATACCACCCAACTTCTGCTTCTTCTTTGAAGTTCTACCCTTTTCCCTGGTGCACCATGAAATAAACCGATTGAATATTTATCCACACTAAGAGACTAACCCAACTTAAATAAAAATATTCTGATAAAAGAAACCTATCCCTATGATAACAATTTTTAGGACCAAAAGTGGCCTAGGTACCCTGAGAGGGAGAGTGAATCAGGGTATGGATATTCCATTTCCAAAATTCTTTGTGCCCCATGGGATATTGACCACTATATTTCAAGGGACATTTTGTTTTCTCTTATGTGTTTATGTTGATCACTTCTTTTTATCTTTATCGGATGGTTATGCTTTAGATGTAGTGTAGGGATGCAACCAGGAAGACACAATGATTTTTAATTGGTTCACCCTCACAAGGCTACGTCCAAGGAGCATACAACGACGATGTGCCGCTGTACCAAATCAACTAAAGTTAACTGCCAATAATGTTCGGGCTAGATCACTTCTATGCCCAGGATCTCTCGGCTACGTCTAAGGAGAATACAACGGTGATGTGCCACTGTACCAAATCCACTAAAGCTATCTACCAATAATGTTCGGGCTAGATCACTTCTATGCCCAGACTCACTTTTTCAAATCTTATATCATATACCACCTCTATTGAAACAATGATCATATCATAACAATAACATCAGAACATTATGATCTATTTCTAAACTAAACTGAGTAAAAACCCTGATAACTGGCTCCTCATCTCCTCCACATACCTGAAATATATAATAATTTCATTTAATATTATTAATCATAACATTAATATAAAAACAATTTGTTTTCACCTAAATCTTTTTAATAGATTTTTACCATTATCAATTCATTGGAACCAACAAGGCTTTAATATTACAGAGAATCCATGAATGATACGATCACTATAGCGTATGCGATATAATTCATTCTCTCATTATTATATTTTTCCTATGTAAATATTTTCTTATTAAGACGTATACCTCACAACATTGGAACCATTATCCATATATATTATTCCATACAAAATGGTTTTAGTATATAGTAAATCTATTTTCTTTGTGTTAGTCAATGATACCTCTTGGATCTATCTAGGATCATCATATTCAATATAATGTATTTTTTTTTCAGTTATTACCTTCATAGAGAAACACTTTTTTAACCAATCTATGAATGAAAATAAGAATGGAATGCATGTTTTTACAAGTAATATGTCAATAACATATACTTTAGGGATAATGACTGCATTCCAACTAGAATTATTGTAAACACATGTCTCACATTAATTATTACTAAATCCAGAATCATTAATATCTTTATCGAGTTTAATATTCCATTACATGGATAATTTATTTTATATATAAATTGATATATACAAATAACATATTTTTATAGAATCACATTGAGTCTCATATCCTTCTAGTTGTGTTATATATATATTCCTAATGGTCCCTTGGACTTTTTTTTGAATTACATCATCAAAATGTTATACTCATATTATGATGTAATATCATATTGAATTATGATAGATTTAAACATAGAAACTAGAGAAAAATTTCACTGTACTAAATACCTTCATGTTGTTTAAAACCTTTACCATATAGAATTTATTTATAAGTTCATACATTACAATCCACATCCATTTATCTCTTTCATATCCATTTTCACCCAACATGATTTACATCAATAGGTGGATTGACCAAAACCCCAAAATAGTTCTATTACATGGAATCCATTCCATAATTGAAATACTTTTACTATCATATAGCTTATAATCTCTCGATTATATCATTATACGACATAGGATCATTATTTTAAACTAATAATGAATCACACTCTTTGGTGATTATGAAACCGTAGAACACTAGTTCTCCAATGTAGTACTTGTGTTTCAAGAACTACTCCCTAATTGGGGGTCTATGGAATATATTTATATACCAACTTTTATGTATCTTGAGAATCATCTTTATCAAATTCAATCATTCTCCAATTATTTTTTTAAGACATCGTCCATCTCAATAAAGAAATATTTTCTAGAAACAATCACATTTTTATCATGTGGTTTCATTAGTAATATTAATTTTTTTCATTAAGATACCCTATAAAGATATACTTTTTCACACGAGGTATTAGTTTTATTACTAATAAGGCCTTAAGAAATTATTCACATAACCATAATCATGTATGTGAAATACTAGTTATATTTCAATTATATAACATAAGTGCAATTATGTTTTAAACATTAGTCAGTATTTGGTTTAAATCGTATGTTTTAGTCAGTAATGCATAGCCCCAAAATGAAAACGAAAGATATACATGAATCATCATAATACATATAATGTATTGAAATTCAGGGCCAATCCTTTCAATAAAAACATTCCTCTATACTGTGTAACGATGAGTGAGTATATATATAATTTCATACTCTCGCATAAAGTTGTTAAACACTTGTTTAAGATATTCACCCCCTTAATCTAATATATGATTCCATATCTTATTTCCATGTTAAGTATCTATTATATTATTATATTATTTTTATTTATAATGTGAGTTAAACTTTTACATAATCATTTTGTCATAAATTTATTTACTTAATTATTCAGTAAATGTTTTGATGTATGAATACCTACCACCTTCTTCTTCTTGAAATGTTCCACACACATTAGTGTGTATAAATCCTAGAATCTCTAGGGCCTATTAATCTTATCTACTAAATGGTGGTTTTTTCAATTATATTGTAATCCAACATGAAATATTTCATGTGGTTTTATCACAAAAACTATAAATAACCATCTTGATAGATCTTTTTATAAGGATTCTTCTTTACATGACCAAGATGATGATTCCATGACTAGGTGTTATATAATTCACGTGAACATGATTTTTTTTATCAATTTTAATTACTTTATTTTCATGATTTAAAACATAATGACTATTATTTAAATGTTCCATACCATAAAAACTTTTATAAAATAAACAACCTTATTTTTAAATTTTAAATTAAAAACATCTCTATCATGGAATGATATATAAATTATGATTTTGTTAATAGTCAGCACATAAGAACAATCACTTAAATATAATATCATTCCTATTGGAAATGATTTCTGGTATTATCTAATGTCTAGACATTCTCACACCATTATTATCCCACAAATCTACAAATCCTCTATAAGTACTACATAACATACTTGGTTCCCACATTTGCATACATATTTAATCACATATTCTATTTATAATACCAAGTGTATATATATTTAAAGATTACATTTGATGAAAAATTAAACCTTAACAAACCATTTTTTGGGAGTATTTATCTTCTAGTGGCCTTATATTCCACATGGAAAATAGTGTTATTCCTTTTAATTTTCATTCCTCAAGATCTTCATCTTCATTAATGGACAATACTTGAGATATTTAGACTTATCAAGTGTATGGAGCCCCTTTTATTTGTTCTTTTTTTGTTATTCACCCTAAGGATGATTGGGTTTTAATTCCCCCATACTTATCCACTTGTAGAAATAGAGGACGAGGTTTCGAAATACCATTCATATTATTTATCATGTTTAAATTAACAAGAAAACTAGAAAATTAATTGGATAGCATAGAAAATATGATATATTACCACAAAATATATGAAAATTTAATCCATATGATATATAAGGGTTCAATAAAAACAATAACATTGACTACAAGAGGACCAACTATCATCAACCATCCAATAATGGTTATAAATAGTGAATTTCTGATCTCATATCTATCTCATCACACATTTTATTGGTAGAGATCCTAAATGTGATACAACATGATATAAAAATCCAATTCTTTTTTTAGAGTCTAATTATTCATTGATCAAAACCTAAAACATTGAATATATATGGAACTATTAAAAATCTTATGATAGAGATATAACTCTTCTTCACTATCCTCTTGGTTAGGTTCTCTAGTAATAGAGATTTAAGCCATAAATAAATTTCCTTCGTAATTCATGATAATGTGTATCACCTTTTAGATTCTTATAAACTTTTTCCTATGGGAAGGTTATTATTCTCATGTATGGATCACAGTGACATGTTTGATGTAATATTTAGTTTAATTTCTACATATAATGAAAAATATAATTTAATAATATTACTAATAAAAAGTATATAAATAAATATCATATTATTTAAATAATCTCCATCTATTTTATTAAAACCCGATATCCATCCCCATTTCTTACAGAATCACATATTGTTGGTAAATTCTAGTTTAAAGAATCCATATTACCATTATTATGACCCCTTGTTTTGTCTTTTAAGCAATTTTAAGTGTTTTGGTAGGAATTCTATTTGAAAAATGTAATAACTCATAGTTCCATGATCTTTTGACTTGACTCCCCAAAGCTGAAATATTTAAATTGTACTTCCCCAAAATTTTACTCTTAGGTACACCATTTCATATATTGTAAATCAGCCCATGATGTAAACTATCTTATATAATACCAAATAATTATGTTATTATTTCCAGATAATTGATATAACCTCAAATTGGGCTGATAAAACACATTGAAATATTGTTTGGTTTTATCATATATTGTGGAAGGTTATACCGACCTAATATATATAATTGAGTGATTTTTTTCATTTTGTCTGTGTTTCTCATTTTTAATATTGTTACATTATTACAAATATGAATTGTATTTACTTAATTGATTAACTGTGTATTATATGAATTTTTTCCATAATCTAATTTATATTAGGTCTATATTGCATGATTATTAATTCCACAATTCATGTGGTCAGAACTAAACCTCTATAAATAAATAACCATGAAACCTAAAACAAATAAAATAATAAAGTGTTATGATCAGGATATTTTACTAGTGGAATTTTTATCTAGTGGATGATAAACTAACAATCAATCTAGTGGATAAAAAACATTATCAGTTTAATTTATCATGTTGTACCTTTCGGCATGCCCACTATTGTATATCTATTGTATTTTATTATCCTCAACACTAATCTTGAACTTCCTCAAAAATCTTTCGAGAGTCTTCAGTTACATAATCATTTTCTAACTCATATGTTATGGGAAGAAACACATTGGTAAAGGGATTTACATAAAATAAACCATGGTCTTATAGGCCCATTCATGATGGTATAAGGGATGAATTATAGGCCATAAATTTAATTTAATAATTAATTAAAAAGAAACCAATCAAACACCACGGTGTGGTATATGATAATGATCATCCATATACATGAAAAATATTGCACGTTTAATAAAAATGTAATTCAATTTCAATCACTGTTGTTTTAGTTAAAGCACACATAGATAAATTATTTATCTTATTCAATTAATTAAATCATTTATCTTAATTATAATGTAAACTTTTGGGTGATTATCATCCATAATAAGTTTAGAGAAATTTTAAAAAAAATATTTAAAATTAAATTTATATAAAATAGGTACCCACGGTGAGAGCCCGTTCAAACTACCCCACATGTATTATATTCATATAATATTTACTCATCTAGTATTTAACACACACAACTTATCATGTAATGTCATATCATGTACTAGTCAACTTAATGACCCCCAAAACACTTGTTTTTTACTAATGTGTTATCTTTCATTATAGATAGTGTAATTTATATATTTCAATTTATACATGACATGGAGATCCAAATATTACACAGAAGTTAATATATATATATATATATATAACAATTTAAATGGTATGTATGAGTCAACTAAATTAACACAAGGAAAAGATGTTGATGTATTTTAAATAAATTTGATAAATTATTTTTTAACTCTGTGTAATTTGAGAATATACATGGCATTTACAATCGACCAAAAGAACACTTTTTTGCATCATAATTTATCCCTAAAAATGCCTCGGTAATTCATATGAAACTATTAACTCTAAAATAATATAATTCACATCGTGTACATAGGGTGTATGACATGTGGTCTCTGAGTTACATAGTAACTATTCAAATAAGTTGGGAAAGAAAATACATAGCATGTTCTTGACTAATGGGATACATGTAATTTATAATGGTCACAAACTATGTAATATAAAAAACTATTCCCTAGGTTATATTGGTCAACACATGGTGTATTTAAATACACACCACAAATAATAAATGCACATTGATCAAATTAATTCCAAATTAATTCATCGTGAAATGATCACGGGTACACTGAGTGTAACAATGGGATACACAACATGTTCTCTCTTATTGTCCATCCAGAATCCTTACCAACTCTAGATGAGATCCTGAAATCTATTTTATATAAAGAATTAATTAATTTTATTATATTTATAATAAAAAATAAACACAATAATAGATCTCATTATTTTCATTGATGAATGATTATAAATAAAATTTAAAACTAATGATAAATGTGTTAATCAATCTATGATTTTATGTAATTTTAAATAATTGTGTGACCCGTATGATACTGCTTGATAGTTTCATGAAAAATGGATGAATCAGATGGGACACACCCAACTAAGATTTTTATCGTAATAATGATTAAACCAAGATTGACATGGATTATAAATTCCATGATCAACAGAATTGATCAAAGATTTAAATAATGAGTGATTGTTAGAACAAAATCATCATATAATAAAATATTATTTATAATTAATTTAAAAATATATATGAATTACCTTGTGATGAATTAATCCTTTTTTATACGAAAAGCAATATATAATTAATCATTATAGAGTTTTACGAATCAATGGTAGATCCCCTCTTATGGTAATCGATACGTTCTACAAAAACATTAAACATCGCCATAGAAATATCATATTTTTAGTGTGGTAGATCCCATGAAAACTTCATTCTCTTTTGTTCACACTGAATAAGTTCATTAAAGTGTTCTATTTTATGTCTATATACTATAGAGTAGTGGTGGAGGATGATCTAGATATATTCATGAGGGTGTTCTTGGAGAGGGAGATCTCTAGGGATTCAAGAGGACTCTCTCAAAATGTCGATGTGAAAAAATGACATTGTAATCCTTTTAATAAATAATATAATTTGGATTATATACCTCCAAGGATAGAAAAAAAATAATGCTGATGAACACTTATTATTTTTCGTAGCCCCGGTAGAACCCCTTCACCATAAAAATATTATCATTATTATTATTATTATTATTATTATTATTATTATTTCTTGACCCATATAAATATAGTTAATAAAATTAAATATTATTTATTCAGATCATATTAAATATATATAATTTCTCACCAAACGATTAAAATCATTCAAATATTCGGCCACAATATTTATCAATTCTTGAATAATGACCATTTATCTTGTAAATAAATATCACTGAATTATTTCCCAATTAATAAATAATTATTATATTCCCTATATAAAAAATCAATATTTATTTAATCATCCTTACCAAAAAAATAATCTCTCAGATAACAAGTTTCAAAAATTTTGCGATCAAAGAAACATGAATAACTATTAAACCTTATGTGGTAAATATATTCATAATACAAAAATAAGGTTCTGGATACACTTAATGCATCACCCCGTAGTCCTCTTTCTCAGTGGAATTTGGTGGATCATCCCAAAATCCATGGATATAGTTTAAAACATTATAATAAGTCTATAAATAAATATGATAATTTCACGATGTCATAAAAATTCATATGAGGGCATATATTGTAATATAAACCATTTATCACTATGTCTCTAATCAAGCAGGTTGCATGTTGGTGCTATCAACCAATGTGCTTGATGTCTTTTTTAATAATTTCTAAAAATTGAACATCCTAGAACCCCATTAACATGGATTTATTTATGATAAATAATTTAAATTATAGGTCCTATGATGTAAATTTCAATTTAATAATAAAAGGGACATTTCCTTTCACACATTATTCATTTTTTCCTATACTAATTATGGTGTGACCAGTGTATCCTATGTCTCTGTGAAAAATATCCAAAAAAGTTTCATCAATATAGAAAATAATGTAACTAATAATAAACATTATTAATAATATTAAAGACTAAGGACTAATACACATGTCCTCATATAATAACATGCAATGACAGATATAAACATGGGTTTCCAACTACTATGTCTCATTATCATAATTGTCTACACTTGAAATTTCCATGGATCTACACTATATGAATGTTCCAAAAAGTACTATGAGTCTCCCGCATGATATCTGATATCATTTGGGTCTAAAAATGATTTCATCTAGATATAGAACATATATATTTTACCATAGTATCACGTAATTTTAAAGTTCTCATCATAGTAGGAAAATGATGTGATCATTCAGTGCGGAAACTATGCCTATCATATTATCACATAAAATTTTATGTAGAAGAAAAATAATGATGTTATAAGTAATTTATTAATATTAAAAACTAATAATAATTTTAATACTAAAGGATATATAATTTTGTTCAAGGGAACCAATAAAAAATATATTAGTTGGTTCTATGATAATTTTACTCCTGCACATTCTCTTATATAAAATAAACATTCAGCATTTAGAGAGTTAAAAAAGATATGGAATACATTAACCCATGAGTTATAGTTGTATGCTTATATAAATAATTTTATTATTATATTTCAATAAATCTCCTAATTCTATGATTCAATAACCATTTTAATTATGATGTGGGTGAATGATTTTTTAAATTTTAGAGATTATAATGTTCTACCATGGTTGGTTTCTAGATTTCTCATATTTACTTTTAACTCCTGAAAATTCATATTTTGGATGTACTTAAAATCCTCATGTTACATTAACATTTCATTAAAAAATATTTTTATCCTTTCCAACTCATCTTAATGTATCTTAATTATCCCTTATCAATCACTATCCAGAACCATAAACTTATTTTCCTTCTCATTCAATTAGGAATTTTTTACATTCAGAAAGGAATTATGAAAATAT
This sequence comes from Viscum album, assembly GCA_963277665.1. Lineage (NCBI taxonomy): Eukaryota > Viridiplantae > Streptophyta > Magnoliopsida > Santalales > Viscaceae > Viscum > Viscum album. The sequence continues at coordinate 2,726,802 of OY728125.1, forward strand.
ATCCAATATATAAAAGCTAACATTCACAACATTATTGAATAAATAAATATCATATAAATATATTTTATATTCCTCTTGTTCCTATTATAATATTTCAATACAATATATGTTAGTTTATTCCTTAACATTAAAAAGCATTGTGAGAGTTTTATTGCTACTCAAAATTTTAACCATTGGTTCATCTAATACATCAGTTCCCCTTTCTAGCTATGATTTCACATCAATCAGTCCCTTGATTTATGTTAACATACACAAAACAACTTCATTAGGTACCTTTTTCTTATAATTCATATGATCATAACAAAATTTTATAAGTGACACATCAATCCGAAATTCTATACAACATGACCAACATTAAATAGAGGATATACCATGAATAGATTTATCAAGACTGATACCAATCTGAATACCATATGGTAGTGGTTATTGTTTATTATTAGTAAATAATTTTATTTTTATTATTTCCAATTTATTATTTTTATTTTATATGTTCATTCCTATTAAATTTAAATATGTACTGACATTGATGGAACCTGAATTCTCTATATGAGGCACTTCCTAAAACATATAAAATCATCAATTCATATATAATATAAACTAAACTGGTATAAATTTTTGGTGTCACTTAGAGTTAACCATTTATTTTATATAAATATGGATTATCCAAATTAGAAAATCATAGGTACTCATGGATCTAATACAAATTGTTCAAAGTTGGCCCCCTATTAGGATTCCAACACCTTTACATTCTTGGTATGTATAACTCAAAATATTTATACTAAAACTGAATCAAGAAATTCAAGTGTAGTTAGACACATATCATACTAATTATTTTCAAACCCTATTACATATGTTTTAGATAACTATATTAAAAATTTTATCACTATAGAATCACACTTATCATATTTATAAATGAATATTACAAATTTATATTTACATCTTTTATCCACCTCTTGATGTGAATCACATTACTGTTTTGGGATTTCTATTGCACTCATAATTTTGATCTAATTCCAAATATTTATTGAACCTTTATTTTCTATATATATTAAAACAAACCTCAACCATCATGATATCTATTTAATTCCATTTTTATATAATAGAATTCATGGTAAAAATAACAAATTATCTATAGAATATTAGTCTCTAATTAGTTATTATTTCTTATTATTATCAAATTAATGTATCCAAAGGTAAACATATAATCACTAGAACATGACCTCATCTTCATATCCATAGAAACTTTATCTCTCAAGGAACTTTTTATCACCTTTCTAGATAGATTAATCTCTCTCACCTAACACAATAGAATCTTCTTCAAAATTATTATTTGAAACCAGTTAGACATTCTCAATGAACCATATTCTACGTTATCTACTTCATCCTTGATAAATAATTTATTTAATTTTATAGTTACTAATTATCATACTAATTCTTTGAGAGAACATATTGTTTCACGTCCTATTCATATCTTAGCACACATATTTTCACTAGTTATGACATATTTGTTTAATATATATGGATGAATTCGTGGTATTTACTCATCTCATGAAATACCCATATCATTTGGATGGGAAATATGTATTTAATAAATTTATTGTTTTAGTTACCATAAATAATATATAGTTTATAAAAGTAATATTTTGTACAAATGTAGTATTAAATTATAATAAAACTTGTATTTTATGAGATTTATTGCATAGTTTTTAAAATAAAGGTATATTACAAATATATCGTCGTTATATTGTCCCAAAATTACTCATATTCATTAACACAAAATATCTCCAATAAAATAACAAATTCCATCTCCCATCAATATGAAAATATACTGCCCGTTAACATACAGTGAGGAACTCATTATATGACATTGAACACCATCGAAATAATTTTTGTCATAATTCAATTCATATTATATCTCTAATATCTTAGTTTATAAATGATATATTCCTTAATTTAATAGTTAATATTGATGTATTATCATCTTATTTATTCTTTAAAATAGAACAAATTTATTTCAACACATTTGATGTCATCTACTTTCTTCAAAAAATTTATCATATTATCATTCTGATTGATGATCAGAATCTCACTTATTTTTACTCAAAACAATATTGGGACAAGTCTTAAATAAGATTAATAATATTTTTTAAAATTTGGAATAAAATTATCATCATATTATTTTCCATAAATCATACTTTGAAAATTTGTAAACTGTATTTTTCGGTCTATATCAATCACTAATTTTCATAAATTAATATTTATTATAGGAAGATAATTCTTTTTTTGAAACTAAATTTACCTATGTGGGACTCAATTATTTAACACGTCATAAAATTCCATTAATATTCTCAAACATGTATATGAATTTACTTATGCATTGGCACTTAAAACTATGTTATCTTACATGTAGATAAAATGCCATGGGAATTTTTCAAACTCACAAATTTTAATTTAATTACACCTTGGAACATATATATTATAGGTAGAATTATTGACTTACATAGATCCAACTCACTTTATCATAAATTTATTATTTTATATGATACCTTTATTTAATAGTTATGTTTTTGATGCTTTTTCCCGCACGCACATCTGTCTGTCGAGGATGCGCTAAGCTATGTTGGCCCGCATTCCCACCTTCCAAAGGTGGTCATCATACATCACTTATTCAGAGACGTTCACTCCTTGACCGAAACGGGATGATGGGATGTGGGTTCCCACTTGTGTGGATTCCTCCTCGGAGGTCGTTACCTAGTTCGGGTCTCCCTTATAGATTAAGACGTTGTTTGTGAATCTCTTCCTGGTGCCATATCTTCATGGATGCCGGTTAATTATGCTACTTATTTCAGGACATTCCAAAGGGTAAAGTGATAAAAATATCCTTCATTCAAGGGAGTAGTCATGTTGGGCATCACTGGCGTGTCTGGATGATGGAACACTAGCGCGTCATTCTTCTGCCCCTTATAATGGGAATCTTGAGGGTGTGGAAGCCTGAGGCATCCTATGTCCAATGCGAGGAATCATATGCCCTGGGCAAGTCATTAAGGTTTCCCTCAACTTCCCATTTTGAACAGACAGTATGCCGCAAGTTTAACATCTTGCAGAAATGGATTAGATATATCTGAACACTGACTAGAGCCGATCAGATGAGTGTAACCCCTGGAGGATACAATAATGTATGGTGGGTGAGTAGGCATGACCTCACCGGGATGTGGGGGCCAAAGTAAGAATAAATCTGAATGATGGAGTGTTGAATAAAGTGGATGGTGAATGAGATGGATCCACCATGATGATGATGGTGATGCTATTCTTGAGCCTTGAATAAACATCCTACATATCACCATGGCGGGGAATCATAGTCTGTGTAGTTCTGTGGGGCAATGGGATGGTTGAGGAGGTGGCCTATTCGAATGGATGTGGATGGGACCCGAAGGAAGTAGAACCTCTGGGTTGGGGCCTATCCTTCCCGAAACACATAGGCTCGAGGGAAAGACCACACAATGGTCTAGAATTGGGGTGTACACATAGGACAAGAACCCGGTGATGTATATAGTGCTTATTCGTGTTTAGAAGCCCGAGTTGGTATGAATATAAAAGGATGGACCAATGATGTGGGTCCCATTAATGGGGGTTACAACATATTTCCACTAAATATGGAACACAATGACTTCCCACTATGTGGGTCACAACGGCTTACTGCTAATTGAGTGACACACCGACTTACCGCTGTGTGGGGGACAACAGATTACTACTGATTTATGAGGCATAGTTTAATGTCATTCGGGATGGGGTTGAACCAATGTGAAGTTTTCAGGTCCGATAGTTTGTGGAGCATGAACCTCGGGGAGGCTTCCTACATATCCTGCCTTGGGAGGGTCGAAGTCAATGTAGTTCAGAATGGGGGACAGTGAACCGATGTGAATGAGGACTTGGGGTCTAGATAGATAGTGGGATTGAACGTCCAGAGGATTCTTGCGCACCTTTCCTTGTCATGGATCAAAGTCCTCATAGTTTAGAAGGGATGAATGTAGTTTAACGTCACGTAGGACGAAGTGAACTGATGTGAAAGGGGTCAGAACAGATGGATGATGGTGTTCAACCACTGAGAGGCTTCCTACATATCTTCCCTTAGAAAAGATCAATGTCCACATAGTTCAGGTATGGGGGACTACAGGTATGAGCCTCTGGGAGGCTTCCTACATACCTTACCTTATCAAGGATCAAAGTCCACATAGTTCTGGTGGAGTGCGGTTCTTACACACTAGGTGGCCCAGAGAATATATCATGCTCCATGCTTAATCTAAGCCCATGTGAGTCATGCTCGGTGTGAGAAACAAGAGGCAGTAGAGACCTGACGATTACATCATGAAAGGTGCATCTGTGGGAAGTAGAGTGGGGCTTACGCATGGTTAGCATCCCAGGGAGATAGAGATTAGGGATTTCTCCAGGATGGAGGACCAATGGTGACATAGCCCACTGGGATAAGGATTCAGCATAGAAGAGGGGAGGGTACTGATTCCCATCTTTCGCTTCATTGTCCTTTCACACTGAAGAAGAAAGGAGGAGTAAGGGTTATACCTCATGCAATAAAAGATAGTTGCTTACACCAAGGTGGTTTTCCTTCCCTGTGGACATGCGCCGCTCCAGAAAAAAGGATCTCATTCTATGTGGGGAAGATTTCACTCTTGTGGAGGCGAGTGGGGGTAAAGAATGTCCGAGCTGGGCACCCCGCATAGAGTGCATGGGGTGGGTCCACAGTTTAACGTCATGTGTTGAGGATGATGGCACTTGGAAGTTTAATGTTCGGTAGCTCAGACAAGGTGGGTTCACTCCACAGCCCTAGGACATACATAACAAGGACCCTTTACACCTTGGTGAAGGGAAGGCACCAGAAACACCATGACTAAGGGGTGTTGAGAGGTGATCCCACTAGGGGTCCATGTTTTCATGGCTATGTGAAGAAACAATAGTGGTTAGTGTGCCAATGCGAAGAATCATGAGGTGAAGCAACACAATGTGAAACACCTCCCAAGGGACTTCCAAGTTACTATGTGAAAACATATAGGGTTGCATAGGAAAATGAGTTGTAGAGAAATGGATTTCATAGGTTGATGTCTTGTAGAGCTCTGGTACTCTACATAGTGGAGGGGATTTCCAAAGGGGTATTCCCATGCGATGTAAAGGGTCCTTGCCTAGGTGCATTACATAGATGTATATGGTAGGTGCTTTATGAAGTGGGAAGGCATTCACAGAGAAATGCCTCGCGAAGCAAGGGTGACTCACAAAGTGGGTAACCATGAAGGAATATGCTTCATGAAGCACGGTGATCCTGCCTTAGCATGGGGGTCACGTGTGCATGGAGGGTGCTTCGTGAAGCGTAAGTGATCTATGAATACTCGAGTCCCCTTGGGGATCTCATTCCTTTGAAAAGTCCCATGAGCTCCATGAAAGGATTCCCTCTCGAAAGAGGGGATGAATTAAAGAAAAAGTGAAGGCCCTTGGCGATGAAAAATTACCTTGAGAACCTCATGGTTTGCAGACCAAAAAGTGCTTCACGATTTGAGATCTAAGAAGGGTAAAGGTTCGATGATCCATCCATTGGGCTCAGGGGGGGAAGGCTAGTATTTATATGCAAGAGGGGCTATGAAGTAGATATCACTCGGCATGAAGAGAGAGTTCACTCTATGGCGGGTCGTGAATGTTAAAGGGGTTCACAGGGCATCGCACCTCCTAGCTCCACGATGGGATCATGAATGTTAAATCGGATCGTGGTGCATCCCACCTCCTTGCTCCACAGCAGGCTCGCAAATTTCAAATTAGCTAATAGAGTATCCTACCTCCTTGCTCTGCGGTGGCCGTGGGGACAGGGGGCTCTGCAAACCATCTTCACGAGGCCACCCATAGAGATTTTTATTTCTTTTTCTTCTTCTCACATTTTCACGCCAACAAATTCCCCATCAAACATAGAGCCGAGAAGAAATAAAGGTTCAATGTCTGAGGATGAATTTCCAAAATCACTTGGTCGTTCGTGAAGATGCCTCAAGAAATAGGATCGTCGAGCGAGAAAGTGAATGGCTGGCTGAGCACACCGTGCAGCTCGCTGAGGTTGAGACGACCTGCGAAGCTCCAAAGTTCATTGCCTATAAATTAGGGAGATAGACTCTCTTTTGTCCTTTCTCTCCTCTGCGATTTTGGATTTTAGTGCTATCGATTCGTGAAGCTCTGCGTACTCTTTAATTTATCTCCTTGAATTGATCTTTCGCCTTTGCGGTGCATATAGATTCTTTGACTTCATGTTAGCACGCTTTGTGATTCTGTGTTTGAATGCCGGGGCAAGGCTCCACGAACAGGCTTCACAAAAACACTCCCCAAACAATCATCATGAACCAAACCCAAAAATCACCCAAACTCAAAACTGAATGCCTCAACAAGAGGCTGCCAAGGGGGTCCTCATAGACGCTTCCTAAAAAGAGGATATGGTGAATAACTTGGGACTAGAAGAGTTAATACGGAGCCATTCTGACCACGGATTGTTGGTGGAGCTACTATCGGAGATCCAGAGGAACTATCCATTGTGTAAGAGGCTGCCTCTAAATGGATTCTGGCTAAGGGATGATGTCTTCATCCCTAAATCATGTCAGAATGAGCCATCCTACTAGTTCAGGAGTATGTCGTTTCAGCGTCAGTGGTTTAGGGTGGCTGACCATCATGCCCGCGAGGACACCACACCTATCAATGTTGACATCCTATATAATCACCTTAATCAAGTTGACGGGATGAGATTACAGCCAGAGACATACCCCCCTCTGTACCATCTGATTTTGAAAGAATCTTTGTGAAACCCATGGAAGGGGTGGTCCGAGGAGTGGGACTTACGCCCAGGTGGAAATTTCAAAAATGATTGGTTTTGGGCCTGCTGGTTAGATGCTTCATGTGAGGATTTTGGAAAAGATCATAGGAGAGTTGGTCTGTATGAGGCAGCTTGGGCCTCCCAATTCCAAATCTATCAACCGAAATAGATGAAGCCAGAGTTGTTGAGAATATGGTCATCAAGGACCAATACCTTCCTCATGCAGTAGTGGTTTGTATTAGATTGTGGGATTTGTAACAGATCTTGGGAGTCCCGATATTGGGGGCTATGTATGCTGAATTCCTCCTTATCATGGGTGTGTGAGATGACCTAGATTAAATGTCACCGCTGGTGATGGCGTTGATGGAGATTACTCCGGGAGAGGTCAAGGAGGCGTTGATGGATTTACACTTCAGATGGTTGTTCAAGCAGTTCCTGAACATCCTAAAAGACAGAAAATTTTTGGTGAGGACTCGGACTTTCCCGAAGGGGACTTAGAGGGGCAAGGAGCACTCATACTGGTGGCTCTTGGAGGAAGGACAATGGAAGATATGGGGGTTCAGTGTCAGCACCGAGCGAAAACTGGTAATCAGATTGGCTGCATTCATTGCATCTCTCATCTGTGGTTGGATCCTACCAGTGAGGGATACCAACATGGGAGTGCAATCGAGAACATTCATCATGGCATCCATGTTCGCGATAGGAGGGCAGGTCATCTTCAGGGACCCGATGCTCGCAAAGATATATAAGATGATGTGGCACATCAACGAGGGGTAGAGGCCACTGAGAATATGCCAGCTATTCCACCTATTTTATGGGTGGATATCGGTGCCATTCAGGGGGGTGGTTTATAAATACCAGAACTCCATCTCCCCTCTAGGATCAAATTTCTGCCCATCCATCATCAGCGTCGTAGGAAGCTTCCCAGCTAAACTGACCATTCCGTTAGTACTAAGTCGAGTGTGGAAGGTAGAGGAGGTCAACATTCACCCATTTTCATTTCCAAAGTGTGTACTCACTGATGAATACCATGGAACGGAAGAGAACTAGTCCTATATTTTGGCCTTTTGAGGTGGAGTCTTGGTGGAAAGAGTGGACTGTGAGCCTCTCTATAAGGCATACACCCACACTGATTTTCCCAGAAATTTCGTTGTATGCAGCTTCTGACCTCGCAAGTCTATATAGAGGTGCGCTATGAGGAAAAATCATGTGTGATGAGGTAGATGTGGATCATGTTCACATGGAAAGATGGGATGATGCAAAACGAGCAGCCTCCACTGACCACTGTCTTTGTGTAGGTAAAAGATTATTCCCAAAGTTGGGAGATGACATACCCGGGGGACATGCTAAAGGAGCCAACCATTCGGGTTAGTGATGGTGTTCCTCCCCAACCTTGGGGCAGGGGCCGGAAGGTGGAAAGGGCCTCCCGTGGTGGTGAGGCCATCGTAGCGTTGTGGCCGGCACCAGTTGAGCGGGAGGTAGCAGCAGCATCGACCTAGGTGGTCTCACAAGAACAACAAGATCCAGAGAGGAAGCCACAAACGGGGTTTCATAGAATATCTACTTAGGATCTAGGGAAGTGGTTGTGCTACATTGATATGTTGAAGAATGTTGTCTTCCTAGAGGCCTGGGACAACATGGAAGTTAACCGAAAATTTATCGACATGTCTGAGATGTGGCAACACATGAACTGTTTCAGAATGGATTTGTCGTGGGTTGACCCTATCAGGGCTGACATTGCAGTGTCCCAGGAAGAGGTGGAGCAATACCTAGAAGAGCTAGAAGACATTGTGCACTTTTGGGGTGACTCGCATCTACTGACAGATCGAGTCAAGGTGTTTTTGGATTGTACTATTCCTCTGCAGTTTTCGGTTGCTAATTTAAGGGAACGGTTCCCTCTTTTGGAAGAATCTGTAGAATCCCTATGGGGGGACGAGGCCGGTAGAGGGATCCTATTGGAGGAGGGAGAAGATGGGGATTATGACACAGATCCTGAATAATTTTTAGAGGCCCTTGAGGTCGAAATCCCAAACCCCTTATTTGGGGCCTACCTCCATGTCATTCTGGAACCATTACTAATATTTGAACTGTACAGGAGGGTCTCATACACAGAACCTATTCTCATCCTTTAGTGGATGCAGATGCAGCACATTCAGGATCCACACCCGCCACTATGGAGAATAGTGCATTTGGTAGGGCCAAGAAACCTGAGGTGGCCTCAATGTTATCAGACCTTCTGACAATATACATAGGGCTACGCCTCAGGGTCTTAGTGGCATCAACCCAAGAATGAAACAGGGAATTCTATCTCTATAATTATCCTCTACCAAATTCATTAATGTCATCCCTTCACCATGTTAATTGACATTTATTCCCTTTTTTGGTGTGAAAAATTCTTCAAATGGCTTGGGTTTCCTTAGAAAGGACTTTTGGTACTCATGCTAGTGCCTTTCCCAGGGGAATGTCGATGATTGTGGAGGCAGATATTTAGACTGATCAAACCACGGTGATCCTGATCATTGGTGGGACCGTTAGAGAGGCTGATCTTGAGATCATTGAGGTGGGGTACGACGATGAGGATCAACCATACATCCCAAGTCCCACTATGCCCGATCAATCATCAGATGCAGACCCTGCTAACAAGTTCTTGGGGGTGTTCCCCACATATGATCCTACCAATCATGCCGGCTGGGACGAGATGGCTTCTGAAAAAGAGGATAGTAAAAATCGTCAGTCGCCGGTCATGGAAGTGGATCAAGATCTTCATATATGACACCCCCATGCACAATGGTTGGATGAAATGGATAGACTTCACTTGTGACTACATGAACTATGTGATGGGGGAGTGGACACCCATCATCGCCACATGCTCATCCGAGATATTATAGAGAAAAAGATTTTGGAGTATGATTGTGGCCTCAGTGTGGGTTGGTAGCGGAAAAAATATGTGAACATCAAGATTATCCAAGATGCCTAAAATGAGGTTTAGTGGCTATAGGTCTGGGTGGATGAGCACTCAACCTCCCTCAATGCACAATCTTAGGTAATATTGCGATTGAAGTCCCAACTTTCAGAGGCCGAAGAGAGCATGAAGTGAGCCCTTGAATAAATGACCATTATCCGGACCGGCGTGGAGCGGGCCCGGGTTGTGGCTAACGAGCTATGACCCATTGTGCTGAGGAGAAGCTGGAGATGAACAGGTGATTGGAAATCCTAGATGCTACAAGCCAGGGGGTGGCAGAGCTGTTACTCTCTTTTGATGGGGTCAACCTATCCATGGGAGGGGTCGATCCTCGGGTGTTGTAATGCATGTGACCTTTGGACGTGCTTTCCCACTTTGATTATTTTATGCAAGATACATGCTTGAATTACATTATTTTTGTTGGTTTATTGCATTCCTATTATATTCATAGAACATCCTGGGATCAATCCCTAAGATCACGTGGGTTGGGCTCAATGTGAGAAACAACGGATGACCACATTAGCACTTTACCCAAATATAAATGGGAAAACAATATTTGAACATCTGGGGGTTTGTAAAACCATTTAAAATTTCTGGGAAGAAAAGGAAGAGGCATGACTGGAGGAGGAAGACCTCAGAACAACCGAATTTCCATAATCCAATGTGCTCTAGCGCACGAATGGGGTAATGTCAGGGGCATTAAAAATCCGTCCGAACATAAGGGAGTGGAATGTGTGAATTACGATACCCCATATTCGGAATACTGTGGGGGTGGCATTACAATAAAGGATAACTGTTGACCTTGTTCGAGATATAGCATCCATATTGCATTAGCCTAAAATGGGGATGAAAAACAAGGTCTGACCACTGACCATGATCAAAACATGGGGCCTAACTCAGAATGTCATCCATTATTCTTCCATAACATTGGCCTAGGACATTAGGTAATTCATAGGATGAGCATCCATACTGTTATGGGGTTCCGTTATACGTGAAAGAGGATGAGGGTATGAATATAGGGCACACGGAGCATGGAAGGTGGAGTGGTGGTTAGTTTGAATGGAATCGATCAGTCTTGAAATTATGCCACAGTGGTGGAAACATGTTAGGTGGACTTATCACTCTGATCATGGATCATTTGTACATCCATAAAGGACCTCTGTGACGAGGAAAATGTCTCTTCCCAACATTTTCATGTGGGATCCCGAACTTGTTCAGGGTAAAGCTATAGGCACATAGTTCCCTGAAAGAGTTCGGGCCTAGGGGCCGATAAAGAGAGGGGGAACAAGACATCTGATTACAAAGTTTGGACCTGAGGTGTAATGTCATGATGTATCTAAATATCCCATACTGATGAGAATCAATCTGAATGTAGTTCTTGGGTTCAACATGGCCAGAGATCAATGCTTGTAGGGGGAATCCTCTCTAGCGAGGAAGGTGAAACATCTCATGATTATCATGGGGCATCCTAAAATTATTCAGGTTAGAACTCTATTTTAATTTCATACATCGAGTTTATATGGATCCGTGTGGTTCAACACCATACGGTAGGATGGGGAGTGAAAGGGGAGATCCCAAAAATGGAGAATGTGATTTGGTGGTTATAAACTCAATGTGAATGGGGACATAAAGAGTCTAAAACACACCACGTATCCTTAAAGGATGTATTTTTATGTCATGGGATCAAAGGTGAAAATTGGGTTGGGCTGAAGGTGGACCATGGATTGGTAAGGAATGTTGGAGACACATGGTGAGGTTAGTATATAACATATGGCCTGGGGTCCAGATTACCATGTGTTCCTTGGGGAGGTGTTCCGGTCGAGGGACCGAAAACGTAAGTTAGGCTCGGCATGAGGTGATGTTCCCCTGAGTTCCTATATATCTCATGAGAATGAGAATCAAGACATACATAGTTCTATGGGGGGTGGCACGGTAAGGTATGAGTGACAGAGATAAAAAGGTCGTGCGGGTCTGGCCCTCACACCAAAAGAAGCGGAATTTGATAGGTCTTGTTTGTCCTTTAGGGTGAATGGATGTGTAGTTTCTTTTTGAAGAGATGGACCTATAATAGACAATCCAGTCATTGTAATAGGAATGAATCAAAATGAAGGCATTGAAAAATGGTATGGTGTTTGATCGATACCAAACATGATGTCCCTTGAGAGAGGACACCACAAGGCAGTTCCATTTTTCATCATGTGTCCAGGATGATATTGTCACAGTTTAGGGTCACATGATGGGACCAACCATGCATTATAATGTTGTGTAGTATAAACGTAGGTGAGACGAGGCCCAAGGAGGATTGTGAACTGTGTGATAAATCATACCCGACATGAATGAGGATGAGGTCCACATCACACCGCACGCGATTCCCAGGAAGAAACCTTAGGCCGAGGGGCCATAAACGGTTAGAGGGTACAAAGTAGGAGAGACTAGATCTTATTTGAGCTAGACACTAAGAAGAGATGTTGGGGTGTTCCTAAAAATCCCATGAGAATGGGAATCAAGATATACATAGTTCTTATAGGATTCTTTTAACGTCATTCAAGATAACATGGAGTTTAATATCATGTTGGACAGGAGGTAGGAATGACTAACTCCTAATAAGGAACTTATGTGTTGTGGCCATTGAAAACCCAACATGAATGAGGTTGAGTTCCACATCACACCACACCACATGGGTCTATAAGAGTCGAGGCCTAAAAGTCATAAAATAAGAGATGAATCAGTGGAACCCAAGAAGGAACCTAAGACGAGATATCTGGGTGTTCCTATGTATCCCATGAGAATGGGAATCAATCTGTACGTAGTTCTAAAAGAGATATTGGTTTATGGTCTTAATGCTTGGACCATGGATAAGTGGGAATATTCCTAGTAAGTGCAGACTTTGATATAATCCGTAATCCTATGGGATTCGAACTCGGTGTAGGAAATAAGGGAGGATAAGGTATTTGGAGTATGTGGAGTACATGCGTAGGTAAAATCAATGTGGAGCCCCAAATAATGCCTCATCGTAGCTTTCTCCTCCTAAATTGCAAGTGTGCATTGAGGGATAATACCCAGAGTGTCAAGAATCCACTTTAAACATGATGGGGGAATGATGTGAATCATGTAATCAACATTTTGGGCTTAATGGGGTTGGTGTGATGATGGAGGATAATTGTTGACCGTGTTCGAAACATAGTATCTGTATCGTGTGACCTGAAATTGGAACAGTAAATGAGAATTGACCGATAACCGTGTTCGCAACGTAGGATTTGTATCCGTGTTTTTCTAAATCATCGAGGATGTTGGCATGAAATGGTATCAGGGACCTTGGTCCAAGCATCCATGCCATTTGGGGGTCCCTTTAGATGTGAAATGTGATGGAAACCCTAATGAAGGGGAACACAATTCCTCATAAATGGTTGAAGGCATGTCCGGGTAGAATCCGACACTCTAGGTGCTGAACCAGAGTACTCTTGGGTGAATTGGAGAATCAATGAAGAGGATCGAGGGTCTCATCTTAAGAGTGGACGATTTGAAAATATGAGTATAGAATAAGGGAATGAAGAAATTTCAAGAGAAAGAGGTGTATGGTATGGTTGTTACAAACCCGACGTGAATGCGGGCATAATCTCATACCACACCATATACCCCTCTTCCTGGGGGAATGCAAGCCAAGGGGCCAAGATGATAGGGAGATTTCTAAGAGATGAGACTGAACCCAAAGACTACATGCTCGGGCGGTCCTATGTATCCCTTGAGGATAGGAATCAAACCACAAATAGTTCTAGAGAAGGGTAATTTGCATTTTATCATCATGCAGGAAGGATGCAAATGGGTAAGATACCCCAACGAAGGCTGTGTATGGCACGACAAGTAACCTGACGTGAATGAGGACATGATCCCATATCACACCATACAGTCATAAGTTAGAACTTTTCCCGGGGGCCCGAGATTGGGCCACCAAAAGAATCTTGCAGCCAGATTACAGTTTAACGTCTTTCAGTGAGGACAATAGTGATCTTTGTATAAGGTCATAGAACTCGGACCAATATAGGACAACTATTCACTAGACTCACAACACATTATCCCTCCATGCATGACCAGAGGTCAGAGAAAACAATTGAGCATCAACCATTGAACATATTTTCAACACGGGACTTGTATCAATTTGTTGATCAAAATCCTTGAGGAAGTTGGACCAAGATGGTAGGAGAGCCCTTAGGCCGAGTATCCATGTCAGTCGAGGGTCCTTTTGGACACAGAAGAACAAGAAACCCAAATGATGGGGACCACAAAGAAAGGAAGGGCATGTGCTCATGGTAGGGGTGTATGTGGAGAAGTAATGTCTCATGGGGATGTGTGTGGCGTGACCAGATATCCCAATGTTAATAAGGATGCAAGTCCATACCACACCACACAATCACAAATCAGAACTTGAGCCAAGTGGATGAAAGGGTTGAGGGACTAGAGATTGGGAATCCCGGTCAGCCATAGCCACATAACCTCTTATGTGGGTGCTTTCTCATCATAGATCCTAAGCCCACGTGAGCAATGCTCGGTGTGGGAAACAAGGACTAGGACTTGGCTCTCCCCATCATATAAGGGTCAGATAGCTTGCATCACCCTAGGGAGACCACATCTTGAAGATATAGCAGGGCAGAATGAACCACTACACTTAATATTTGGGACCTATGTGGTGGTGATAACAAAAAAGGATAGCGATTGACCATATTTGAAACACAACGTCAATATCGTGTGACCTGTAATGGGACCAACAAATGAGGATCGCCTGGTGATCACATTCGCAACGTGGGGCTCATTTCAATATTTTGTTCAAAATCCTCAAGGACGTTGGCCTGAGAAGGTAAGAGAGCCCTTAGACCAAGAATTCATACCATTCGGGGGTCCTTTTAAACGTGAAAGATGATGGATTCCCAAATAAGGAGCGCGAGTGAATCATAAGTGTGCTGGTGCATTTCAACGTCATGTAGGACGATGAAAGTGGTGGAAGTCTCTGGGAATAGGACACATGGCGGGATTATGATGAACATGATGTGGATTAGGTAAGAATATGACACCACACCATGTGTTCTGACCTGAGGGGAGATTCTACAGTTTTGGACTGGGACAACATAAAAATTATCGGGGCGTTCCTACGTATCCAATGAGGATGGGAATCAAGCCATATGTAGTTCTTGAAAGCAATGTAGTTTAGTGTCATGCGGTAAGGATTTGGGATGATAGAAGAATGAGGAGGGGGCACATGGTGCAACCATCATAATCCTGACATGAGTGGGGACCAAGAATCCTACACTATACCATGAAAGGATCCTCCGAGGGAACTACACCCAGGGGAAGTAAAAGAGAAGATTTTGGGGGATAGAATCAAGATGAAACATCTGAGTGTTCATGCGTATCCCATAATGATTATGATCAATCACTACGTAGTTCTAAGGGTTCATTTTAGTGTCTTGTTGGATGATATACAGTTTAACATCATGCATTCGGTAACGGGATGTATGGTTAAAATAGATTTTGTACTTAGCTTACAACTTCTTCAACTCAGCCTCCTAGAAGATGGGGGTGTTATCATTGAGAACGACATGAGAAACTCCAAAATGGTAGATGATATTGGAGCTCAGGAAGTCAATGACAGAATGGATCTTGACATCCTTGATTGGAACTGCCTCTGCCACATAGAAAATAAATTCATAGCGGTCATGATGAACCGACACTAGCGATCTATCACCGGCGGATATGGTCCCACGACATCAAGTCCCCACACTGCAAAGGGCCAAGAGTACTTGGTAGTGTGATGAGGCTCTGGTGGACAATTCATGAAGCTGGAATGAACATGACATGCATGAAGCCTTTTGGAAATCTCGATGTAGTCATGGATCATGGAGGGCCAAGAATACCCCAGTCTCCGAATCTGGTGAGATAGTTTCGGCCTAGTCTGATGGGCACCGCAAGAACCGACATGAACCTCTAGAATGACCTAAGAAATATCGACTCCTTTTATGGAATGGAGGATAACACCATCAATACAATTTTTTAAGAGGATCTACACAAGACTATGACCACTCAAGAGGGTAAAATACAGCGCGTGGCGTCAGGATCGCTTGCGTTCGACCTGATCTGCAAGGAGATTACCGTGTTGGAGGTATCCAACCATGGGTATCCTCCAATCCAGAGCTACATCAATTAACCCATCTAGGGGTCTTGAGGGTCCTAATGTGGAGGAGATAATGGTAAGATGGCTTACCCGTGGACCACCATCAATATCTGGAGTGACGGGAGAAATGACTCTTAGGTGTGCCACATGGATAATCAGATCATCCTACTCGTGCTCTGTAATTGATGCAGCTAGACAGGCTAAGGCATATGCTCTACCATTCTATGACCGAGGGACGTGGGTAACCTCTTTCCAAGAAGGGAACCAGGCCATTAGCTGGAAAGTGCATTCCAACAATGCTATGAGCTGTAAATTGCTGAAGACATATTCATCGTCTATCTGTTTGATGACTAGTTTGGAATCCCCTTTCACATGAAAATGGGGCACGTCAATATCAAGGTCAAGTTAGAGGCTAGTAACGAGAGTTTGGGACTCCGCCTCATTGTTGGTGCAACCTTTTAACAATAAGAATGAATATGGAAGAATGACTTGTGCTGGGGTAATGAAGACGACACCCAGGCCTGCCCAGTTGAGTCTCGGGTCGTTGAGCCTCCTTCCGGTGGGTCTTCGAGAAGCACCATCAAAGTGCATTTGACAACATGGGGTGGCTTGATCTAATGAGGGGATTGAATCATCAGGATAATCATGGTCCAGAGACTGGTTCACAGAAGTTTGATAGGTAGGAAGGAAATCTGCCAACGCTTGACCCTTAATAGCCTTCCGGGGAACAAACCTGAAGTCGAACTATTGGAGAATTACTACCCACCCTGCTAGATGGCCTATCATCATGGGGCATATCAGGATGTACTTTAGTGGATCTACTCGCGACACCAGCTATACCTCATGGTGCTGCAGGTAATGTCACAGTTTCTATTCTGTGAACATGAGCACAAGTCATCTTTTCTCAGTGGGGGAGTATTTATTCTCTGTTTCTAGCAGCATGCGGCTGAGGTAGTATAGGCTATTTTCAGTTCCCTTATTATTATTTTGGACGATAAGGGTGTCAAGGGATCATTCCAGGGCGATCACATAAAGGACCATTGATTTCCCAGATACGGGTGAAATCAAGACTAGAGGTTGGAGTAGATACTGCTTAATTTTCTCAAATGGAGACTAATATTCTTCATCCCACTGATAAACGGTTCCTTTCTTCATGATCCAAGAAAAGTTCTTACATTTTCCAGCCAAATTCACAATGAATCGGCGTATATAGGCCATGTTGCCTTGGAAGCCCCGATGTCCCTGACTGTTTCTTGGGGGAGACATCTAACTGATGGGCTTGATCTTCTCAGAGTCCACTGTGATACCCCTGTATCTGACAATGAAGTCGCAAAACTTCCCAGAGGTCACCCTGAAGGAACACTTCAATGGGTTCATCGTCTGGTGGAGAGAACGGAGGAAGCCAGAAACCTTTTCATGATCCTTGAGACGGTCCTAGCACTGGCGAGATTTGAACACCAGATCATCCAAGTAGCATTCCTCTAGTGTTCGGAGGATTAGATTAAATATGCAATGCATAGCCCGCAGGTATGTGGCACCTGCATTTTTTAGGCTGAAGTGAAGGAATTGGTAACAGAAGGAACGTTTTGGTACCCTAATGGTGGTATACTCTTCATCCTCAGGGTCATTCAAATCTGGTTGTATCAAAAGTAACCATCCATGAATGAGAGGGCTTGGAACCCAGCTGTAGAATCAACCAACACTTCCATCATAGGAAGGGGAAAGTCGTCATTCAGACACTGATGGTTGAGATCCTGGAAGTCGATGCAGACTCTGATCTTCCCATTCTTCTTCCTGACTAGAACTATGTTGGCTTGACACTTGGGGTACTAGAACTCCTTAATGAAATTGGCTCTGATGAGATTGTCATCTTTGGCCTCAAATGTGGCACCATGAGAAGGGTGCATCTTTCTAGGAGGCTGCTTGAACCTGTGATGATTTATTGGGAGACCAAGGTGGTGGATGGATAACTGAGGATCTAGTCATAGCCTCCCATTATAGGTCTAGGAAAATACATCACGATGTTGTTTTATGAATTATATGTATCGTTGTTGCTCTTTGAGGGGCATGGCGGAACTGATTACTGTAGGTATCTGATCTGCCTCACTAACAAGGTTTACCTATACCAATTAATCGGCTGTGGTGGAAAAGCCATCTTTAAAGGCTAGGGGACCATCCTCTTGGTCCATGTATTAACTTATACATAAGGGATTCTTGGTGGGAGGAGATTCCTCTCAGTCGACATATCCTGAGGAGAGGCTAGTACCAGCCTGAGCGGTAGTGGTCACTGTATCTGGAGATTCCTATGCTACCAAAACCATAGCAATGAAGGTTGTCGTCTTGATACCATCTGTTCTTTGGACCAAGGGGCCACGCTTGATAATATCAAATAAAAAGTGGCATGTGAGCTTGAGCTGGTTATCTCTAGCCTGGCCAAACAGGAACGTATGATGTACTTCTGTCGCAATGGGGTAGATGTCCCGATACCATATGGGAGTAGGGGGATCGGGGATCACTAATGCCTAATCCGTATAAGAATACGAGGTGATCTTCTGGCGTCACCTAGAAATGGGAATGTGGTTCCCCGTTTTCCCATAGAAAACAGACAATTCCCCCATATCAGGGGTTGCGTACTCTAATCGATGGATTGGGAAGACGTAGGCATCATTCAGGCTGACCGAGGGTTCGGTCGTAATCGTAATGGGCCCATCCTCGCTAGCCTGAATCTGTTTGTCCTCACTATTGTAATATTAGGCATCAAGATAGTAGGCTTCACAAGAGTCAAAAGGAGACATTTCACCTTATAGTACACCCACTCGACCATTATGGGAGTAGTTGAGGCATTGGTGATATGATGAAGGGACCATCGCATTTATGTGGATCCATGACCTGCCCATCAATGATTTGAATGTGTTGTCTTAGGAGACAACCATAAACTAGGTGCTGGCAACTAGGCCATCGAACTAGGTCTTCAAATGGATCTTGTCGACCGGGATCTATTCTGTCCTGTCATAACCTTGAATTTTCAGGTCAGAGAGAGTCAGATCATCCTCGGATAGTCCCATCTTACTCAGCGTCCGTTTAGGGATAAGGTTAATACCGAAACCCATGTCGACGAAGCAGCGGTGGATCTCCAAAACATTAAAATGGAAATTGATGTATAGTGGGAGAATGTTCCCTTATATGGGAGAACCCCCATCTTATCCGTAGAAGGAGATAATGGCCTGACATTTAGCGTTCTCGATTGCCTCAGCATGAAAGGCATATACAGCTGCTACCTCCATCTCAAAATGGTGGGGCATATTAAAGCTTTGGTGAGGGCCTCACGCATATCAGGAAATGGGTGAAGAGCCTCAAGTATGGAATGTCTTTCTAGGATGCTGGAATGATGTTAAAGAAAATCATACTTCCGTGCAAGGTGTGAGCTTCATCTTGTAGGAGGTCGCTCTGCGACAGGAGTTATAAAGGGCCCTACCGGCTAGACCGGTGGCTGACTCATGGTGGGAATTCGCCGATGCACACTAGTTGAAGCATGTAGAGTGGATACCAGATGGGGTCCAACAGGATGACACTGGTCCGCGGTAGAGCATGACTGATCACAGTGAGGTCTGGGTGGTTCTGCCTGATCCAGTAGCACGAACGGTGGGGCAGGCCGACCCGACAACATCTGATGAAGAGGATGCGTGTTCTATGTTTTATGTTGGGCATGTTGTCTATTTTTGGTGGCATGCATGGTCTGTATGGAAGTTCTAACTGATGTGATTTGATAACCCATATAGTCACGGCTCTGCCGATACTGGCTTCGACTGGGGATGTTAGGGAGATCCGCCTGTCCCTCCTCGTCATCGGGAGTCATGTTGGGGTTTACTAGATCTACAGTGTTAATCGAAGTGTACCCTTGACTGTCAACCGATGATTCATCTGCTACTAGACTAATTATAGGATGGATCTCCATCTCTAAGGGAATGAAGTTTCTGAGAGTACGAGACGATGATGGCATTGCCAGGGCGCGTTTTTTCCCTTGTATCACTGATTCTTGCTCTGTTGGGAAGAGGATGGATGAGATGAAGACCCAAAAGCATTAGTTGTAACTTCTGAAGATTATGTATTATTCAAGTGCCCATGTATGATACCATGGGAATAGGAAACCGTTTTGTGAGCCATCCAGTCATCAGAATTCTGGGACCCTTGGTTTGAAACCTGCTGCCACTCACCTTCACAACAACTACTGCTATCTGGCCTCATGAAGACACATGCCACTTGTATCGGGGCTAGGCCCAACCTGACTATATTATTTTTTACTTGGTCTTAGAGCCATCCTATGAAAACATAGCACTATTTTAGGGTGTACACCAGGATATGGTGATAAGGGAAGTAGTTGGGGAGATCGGTGTGGTTCGCCTCTTCTGGCCTTCTGCACTTAGGATAACACACAATCCCCTATTCTAAGTCACTTTATAAATAGTCATAAACCTGATTCTCATTGAATTAGTAAGTTTGGTTTCTTCTTTCTAGGAAGGGGGACCTTACAACTTGATTCTAACAAGGGGCTGGTGGAGCCTGCCGATGAGTCGGTGCCTGTTTACCTCACCTAGGCAGTGGTAGTGCATTACACAGGGGAACCTATCGATTTTGAGGTGGACACTTCTAGGCTAGAGGTTACGTCTATGGTGGTAGGCCTCTACGAGGATACAGAGGTGGCTCTACTAGTAATAATTCCATCTATCTGGGGGCCTCTATTTGGGTCACTCCGGCGGGCTCAGCTCTGATGACCCTCCTCATGGGAATTGCAGGAGGCAACGGATGTGCCAAGCTATCTTGTTGTAGGGATTCTTCCGGGCACTAGGCCTTATCAGAGAAGTCTTAGAATCCTTTAGGGTAGTTCTGGGTTATCAGAGAGGGAACCAGCTCCGTCTCAACATTTCTCACACACATCGTCAATAATTACTCCTAAGTCAGTGGAATGTCAAGGGAGTATGCAAGCCCTTTCCACCAGGCAATAAAGTCCGCGACACGCTCATCAGACCTCTTTTTACACTTGAAGAGGTCTATGGTACTCATCTTCATAGTTGTGGAGCTAAAAAGCTACATACACTATCTGTATAGATCCTCTCATCCCACTATTGACCGTATTCAGAGTTGGATATACCAGAAGAATGCAGGCCCATCCAATGTCTACATAAAACACCAGATCTTGGTGGCCTCTTTCTGTGCCAGGGTTCCCAACATTGTCCCACACCTTGAATTAAAGTGGTCCAGATGCTATGGGTAGTCCCTTGTCCCATTAAATGGGGAGAAGGTGGGATTTTAAATACTAGGGGTGCTGGCATATCATCCACCCACGCCGGATATGGATTTCCATCAGGTGGTAGTGCGACATGTCCTGTTTCCAACACCTTGAGTCGGGCGATGACCGCCACCATTGGATAATCTAGGTGGTGATACCTGCCTTGACAGGAGTCCCTAAATACCAGGGCATTGTTGGTTTCTTCAACAGGATGATCAGGTCCATCGGCTTGTGGAGCGGCTAGTGGGGCGGTCTATGCAGACACTGGGGGAACCTGAGCTAGGTCCCAAGGATTAATGTGTCATTCAGGTGGATTTGGAGACACATATTGTGCCCATGTGCCATAAGTTCCGACTTCTACCCTCTCTACGTGGGCAGGAGGTTCAGGGTTACCTTGAGGAAACTCACCAGGGGTGAGTTGTGTCTGTCCCTATTGTACTAGTCGTAGATCTCCGTAATATAGATTTTTCTATGCATGCATTCATCGAGGAGGTCATCGAACAACATTCTCTGTTCAACAAGTTGATGATACAATGCGGACTTCTCAGGGTCTTCCTCCGTCTTCTTCCCTGAGGTGGACGAGTCAGATTGTTTGGCTGCCCTGAGGTTCTCTTTACCCATATCGAGATTCCGACTAAGAACTAATGCCTTGTTTGTCTCAAGGAGACCTAGAATATTTCTATGCTGGTGAGTAACCCTTCCTGATGAATCCAGTAGTTGTGGAATGCCCTCAGGTGGTAGGTCTCCATCAATAAGCTCCATATTATTGTCCCCTTTTGATAGGATATCCATGTTGACTGTGACTCTTCTTGGGGGCATGTCCTCGATATCGCTTAGTGAATTAGGTAGCATCAGATAGGACTGAAGAGGAGAGCAACATACTACCCCCAGCCAAAAATTTGCATGTGGGGTAAGCCTCTTTGATAATCTTGTCGAGTACCTCGAAACTCTGAATGCATTGCTTTTGGAGGGCCCTACGGCGGCCTGGTGACAAAGGGAACTGCGCCACGGGGAGTGCAGCCAAATAAACCAGATGGCATTTCTCGCTGATATGTTCGCATGGATTTTGGGAAAATCCACTCGCTGTTAATGAAGGCAGAAGTGTTTCACCAATAGGGTTTAGAAGAAACATTCAAACTCTTCTTGGGTAAGGAATTCCGACACACTAAAATTCTGTGTTGAAACCGACCATAACATCTCAAGGATGCGGTCCACTATGAATCTGTACCATAAGCTCTTCGACATGGCTTTAGGGTCTAGCCCTTGATTTCCCCATTCATCAAACAGGGTTGGCTAAGGAACTGGAAATGATACTGAGGCAGACTGCTGGGACGGTAGGCTGGACGGTGGAGAATATGCCGAATGGGCGGACAGGCCACCGAATCTCGGGCTGTCCTCTGAAGAGTGTAGTGATCTGGCCTCTACATCGTGGTAAGATGGGATGGTGACCATGGTTTCCAGCACAACATCAGCGGCCACTGGTGATGAACTATGACATGGATCTTCAACCATTGATCCCCAAAACAGCTCTATGTGGTCTCTAGTCGAGGTAAAGGGTTCTTCTAGTGATGACGGTGGAGACTGTGTGGTTGGTCCCTAGGGAGACACCATATTTTCTTCCTCCTATAAAATCCTACAAAGGGAGGCGAGGATCCAGTGGACCTCACATTCCGAATGTACGAGGCTTAAGCTCCTCGTTCCAGCCTTATCTCGTGACACGGAGGACTGAAAGGATGGTTCCAACACTGAGTCGTAGTCTACTTTGGAATCTAAGAAACGGACTAGTTTGATCTCTGTCCGAACCGTCCCATAATTCTTCTTATGGTGGAGATGAACCTCCTTCCTAACTCTATATGGCTCTTTGGGATAGGGTGGATTTCTAACATGATGAGTTACTTTGGCCATACTGGTGCTGGGGCGGAGAGGGTTTCTTCCTGAGTAAGTCGGGGTGCAATGAGAACCAAGACAGATATCAAAGGGGACACATGGATGACCTTCATGGGTAGTGCTGGAGTAGGTAAGACCTTCACTAGAGCTAGTAGGAGCATAGGGAGAACCTCCATGTTTATTTCCCTTGGTGACATCGGTGCGAGGAAGGTTCTCATACCAGTCAAGAGGAACACTGGTAGGACCTCTATATTGGGGGTTGATAAAGTGAGGTTTTTCGTCGCTTCTATGATCACTAAGGTGAGGAGGACCTTCGCCCGCAACTGTAAGAACATGAGGAGGCCCCTATGCTGGATATTGAATGAGCCTGAAAAATCACCGTACGTGCGACTTGCGAGAGGAGGAAATCCATACCCGGTGTAGTGGGCACGAGAGAGACTTCTGTACTGAGTGTCACCACCGCGGGGAGGGCCCTTATTTGTATTGAAGGCGGCACATGGTGACCCTCCATGATGATACTGGAATTAGGGAACGACCACGTTGTCTATGATAGTGGTAAAGGGAGGACCTCCGTACTGCGTCTCATCCGCGGGTTAGTCCGCGACGACCACTACATGTACTGACAACTGAGAGAGTCGACCCAGCCTATGTGTGGGGTGGTTGAGACCTCGATCTAGGTTGTGGATATAAATTCCATTTCTCAGCGTACACATGGAGTTGTTGATATGTGTTGGTAGTGGTTCGGGCCACAATAGCCGCTGATGTTGATGCTCCATGACAGGCATCCTCTTCAGCTTGCACACGACGCTGGTGTCGGGTCAGACGGACCGGAGACGGTGGTGCGGGTACGTGGCTTACCTATTCCTATGTCTGTAAAGATGGGTTGTAGAACTGGTGCGGCCCTGTAGGGGCTCTTACTAGGATCCCCTAGAATGGGACCATGACTGGGCTGACCTGGACATCCCCTACCTCATCGGCATAGTAGAGGGGGTCATCGAGGGGTTCCATGGATTGGCTGCCAAAATTATTATACATTGGGGTGGGGAGCAGTTTCTCCTTGCGCGGCCCTTGGGGCGCGGTGGCGGCGACAAGGCACTGATGCCTCTTGATCCCGAAGAGCCATATCCTATGTGGGGATAATCCCCTCCTCCTATTACCGACAAATGAGGTCACTAATCACCCTTGGTTGGATGAATTCTAATGGGGAGACGGGGTGTGGCCACCCAGTGTTCATGTGTTGGAAGACCGTTGTGGTAGTGGTGGTGTTGAGCGAGAATACCACATTGGGGTTTCCCCTACCCCTACGTCAGTAGGCAGGTGGTGATTCAGTTCTGGGAACAACATCTCGGTTCATTAAAAGCAGGGATATTAACTCATTAGTGCTAAAAGAAAAAGTAATCGACAACAATGCCCCAGTTCTATTCAATATTCCATGATCGGTAAGAGGGATCCACGATGATAACATCACAGATCAAGATGTCCAACATTTTAACTGCCCCAACTTCTAGTGAGTTTCATGCCAGACCAACTATTTTCTTGGCAGGACCCGACACCGGATAAGAGGATCTTGTGACATGCTAATCCATTGATGCCTTGAACGCTACTAATCTATACATTGATAAGAAGATATTCATGCCAGGTTCACCATTTATGTTTCTGACGCTTTCACCGGGGTGAACGCATCCGTCTGTCGAGGATGCGATGATCTGTGTTTCCCCACATTCTGGCTTTACAAAGGCAGGTGGCATCTATCGCTTATTCAGAGACTTCTTCTCCATGATTGAAGTGAGATGATGGGATTCCAGTTTCTCCTTTCCTGGATTCCTCCTCAGAGCTCGTTACCAAGTCTGGGTCTCCCTTATAGAATAAGACATTGTTCATGAATCTCTTCCGAGTTCCATATGTTCATGGATGCCTGTTAATTACACATCTTCTGTCATGACATTCCAAAAGGTCAAGCCAGGGTAGTAACCTTCAGTCGGAGGAGTTGTCATGTTGGGAATCACTGGCATGTCTAGATGTTGGATCACTGGAACGTCTGTCTTCTATCCCACATTATAGGGCTACTCGAGGGCGCGGAATCCCGATGCATCCCCAGTCGAATACGAGGAATCATTTCCCTAGCCATGCCTCTGATATTTTCCTCAGCTTCCCATTTTTAACACAGGGTATGTCGTGAGTTTAAAATCTAGCAGAGATGGGTCAGACTGATCATAACTCTCACTAGAGTAGATCAAGTGAGTGTAACCCCTAGGGTAGGCATGACCTCACTGGGATGTGGCAGCCCGGGTAAGAATCAAGATGGATGATGGAGTGTTGCATAAAGTTGATGTGGCCTGAGATGAAGCTATTGTGAGGATGAATATGATGCAGGGTTTGAGCCTCTAAGAGACTTCTTACATATCCATGTGGCGGGGAATCAAATTCTGCGTAGTTCAGTGGGGAAATGGGACACTTGAGGAGGCCGCCTGTGAGAATGGGCATGGATGGGACCTATAGGAAGTAGAACCTATGGGTTTGGGTTCCTGAAACAAATATTCTCGAGGGAAAGGCTGGAAAATGGGATTGAATTGGGGTGTACAGATAGGACAACAACCTGATGATGTATATGAGGCTTACACATGGTTAGTATCTCGAGTTGGTCTGAAGCCACTAGGATGGACTAATGACATGGGTCCCAAAAAAGGAATCACAACGGCTTGCCTCTTAATAGGAGACACAATGACTTACCGCTGCATGGGGCACAACTACTTACTACTGATTGTGTGACACAATGTCTTACTGCTGATTGAGTGAATCAATGGCTTACCAATGTGTGGTAAAAAATAGATTACCAATGATTGAGGAGGCATAGTTTAATGCCATGCGGGATGGGGGTGAACTGATGTGAAGTGGTTTGGTATGACAGGTTACCAGGATTAAACCTCAGGGATTCTTCCTACATATCCTACCCTAGTAGGGATAAATTCCATGTATTTTAGAATTTCCGTTGGTGGACCGATGTGAATGAGGACCTAGGTTCCAGACAGATGGTGGTCTTGAACCTATGGGAGGCTTCCTACATACCTTGCCTTGGAAATAATCAAAGTCTTCATAGTTTTCAGGGGTGAATGCAGTTTAATGTCATGTGGGACAAAGTGAACCGACGTGAAAGGGGTTGGAACTGATGGATGATGAGCTTGAACCACTGAGAGGCTTCCTACGTACCTTTCTTTAGCAAAGATCAATGTCCATGTAGTTCAGGTATGGGGGCATATAGGTTTGAACCTCTGGGAGGCTTCCTACATACCTTACCTTAGCAAGGTTCAAAGTCCACATAGTTTTGGTGGAGATGGGGTCTTATACTCTAGGCAGATGAGAGAAGAATTCATGGCCGATGCTTACTCTAATCCCACATGAGTCATTATCGATGTGAGAAACTAGAGGTAGCATAGACATGACAATCACGTTGCAAAAGGTGCGTCCGTGGGAAGTGGAATGGGGCTTATGCATGGTTGGAGGCCCAGGGAGATGGAGATTGGGACTTAATCCAGGATGGAGTCCCAAAGGCGACAAAGACGAGTGGGAGAGGGATTCGGCATGAAAGAGAGGAGGGTACCGATTCCCATCCATCCCTTTGTGGGCCATTGGCACTAATGAAGAAAGGAGGAGTAAGGGTACTACCTCCTGCAAGAAAACCTAGGGTCTTACACCAAGGTGGCTGCCCTTCCCCACAGATAGGCATCACTCCAGCAAAGAGTATCTCATTCCATATGAGGATGATTCCACTCCCGTGGAGACAAGCGGGTTTAATGAATGTCCGAGATGAGGAACCCTACATAGAGTGCACAGGGTGGGGCCATAGTTTATCGTCTTGTGCTGAGGATGATGGAACTTGACAGTTTAACATCCTGTAGCTCGGAGAAGTTGGGTTCACTCCGCACACCTAGGACATAAATAACTAGCACCCTTTACACCTTGGTGAAGTGAAGGAACAAACAACGCCATGACTTGGTGGTGTCAAGAGGTGATCCCATTGGGGGTCCATGTTAGTGTGGCTATGCTAAGAAGAAATTGTTGTTAGTGTGCCTATGTGAAGAAGCATGAGGTGAAGCAATGCAATGTGAAAAACATTCCACGGGACATTGAAGTTACTCTATATAAACCTATAGGGTTGCACAAGAAAAGTAGTTATAGAGAAAAGGAGTTCATAGGTAGAAGCCTTGTTTAGCCCTAGTGCTCCATAGAGTGGAGTGTCTTTGCGAATGGGTATTCCCTACAAAGTGAAGTAGCCTAGCCAAGGTTCAGGGCATAAATGCATATGGAAGGTGCTTCGAGAAGTGGAAAGGAACTCATGGAGCAATGCCTCGTGAAGCAAGGGTGCCTCGCGAAGTGGGGAACCATGAAGCAATATGCCTCACGAAGCACAGTGATCCTACCTTAGCATGAATATCACATGTGCATGGAGGGGGATTCGTGAAGCATAAGTTCCCTGCGAAGACCCTAGTCCCCTTGGGGATCTTATTCCATCGTAGAGGCCTATGGGATCCATTAAAGGAACCGCTCTCGGAATATGAGTTGGATTAAAGCTAACGGGGAGGCCCTTCCCGATGGAAAAGTACCTTGAGAAGCTCTTGGTTCGCAGAGCAGAAAGTGCTTCATGATTTGAGAGATAAGATAGAGAAAAGTCAGGTGATATATCATTTGGGATCAGGGGGAGCCTGATATTTATAGGTGAGAGGTGCCATGATGTAGAGCACATTCGGTGCGAGGAGAGAGTTCTCTCCACAGCGGGTCGTGAATGTCAAAGGGGATCACAGGGCATCCCTCCTCCTAGCTCTACAGTGGGCTCGTGAACGTCAAATAGGCTCGCGGAGCATCCCACCTCCAGGAATATGTATATATTTATACTGTTTATGGGGGTACAATTATAATAAACATAAATTGACCAGAAAGGAATCTATATCCCCCCATGGGATAACCCACCAATCCAGTCCTATTTATTCAGTACATTGACTGAAAGACCAGTGGACATGAAGCACATTACATGTCTTAAAGACCCACAAACTAGCATTAAAGACCCATTCAACCACATGTCTACATCACCACCAATATTTTTAATGCCTTCATGCTTAACAAATTCATCATGCATGTGTCACTACTAGCTAGTGTCACCACCTGCCCATGGAAATTCACGCCTACTATATGATTTAAACTCAGGTCTGATGCACGATTATGAGGATCCTTTATCGACATAAATCTCTCCATCTTTGTAATAAAGGGAAGAAAATTTTTAATTTTTCATTTAGGGATGGGTACACACTTTTTCTCATTAGAACCTATCATTGGATTGATATTTGAAAATAAAAAATTGGAAAAATAGAACTATTATCCACAATACAGACTTTAGAGGGTAATACTAGTATTATAACCCCCAAAAGTGATATATGTTGTACTATTTTACAAAACAATTGATGTATAATTATAAAAGAAACATAAAAGTTGTTTAATTTAGAAGATAAATAAAACATCTAGGTCACATTGGAATAATAATTTCATAATAAAAAACGAAATGTAAAAACACAAAATATAAAATAATTCCAATTATTGAAACTTTGAAAAAACTATTAATTAAAAAATTGTATATTTGTAGTGGAAGAAAAAAATATACATGTTGGAAATGAAATTTTGTTATTTAATCATCAACAAAATTTTCAATTAATTTTTGAATGAAAAATTAATGTGATAAAGGGAATATTAATTTCAATTAAAAATAAAGAAAATTTTAATAGGATGATTAATAATAAAAATTACACATAAAAAGAAGAAGAGGCATTCTTGTAGAAAAATGTTAAAAGAGAAGTTTCTTATCCCTTAGTATTAATGAATGTAAAAATTAACAAAATGGAAAAATGTAAAGGGATTGATTTTAAAACATTTATCAATTGATTAAATGATCATATAAAAGCACCTTAATAATTCATTAAATTATATAAAGAACCTTCTTGAAAAAATATATAGAATACTAATATGGAATATAATTAATTATGATCGTAAAGAAGATATAACGACAAGTACATATACAAGTAAAACAATTGTTGAATTGTTACCAAAGGGAAGGAAAATCTCTAGTGGACTTTTATACTCTATAATTAATATAGGGAAAAATATAATATTATCAAATGTTAAAATATACAAAATATATAAGTTTAATAATAAATCATAAATGTCATGAAATAATGACGATAAATAAATATAACAAAAGCAATCCATAAAACTTTTATAATATATGAATTGAACGAAAAGTAAAATAGAGATCATAAATGAAAGTATAAATCCCATGAATATAAATAATTTAGTATATAAGAATAAAAAAGGAACTATATAAAACATATAAAAGTAAATTTGGGAACACTAAGAAGATCGTATCAATGAAATGAAATTAGTACCAACAACCATTATATAATTTCATAACCCACATGGTGTGTGCATTAGACAACATGGATAAAAAATAATGTTGATAAGAAAAATTTAAACACTTTTTCATGTATATCTCATTTATCAAGGTATATTTATAATCATTTATTATATATATATTTGGAAATTTTTTATCACATCATTCACATGGGGTTGTTTGTAAATTTTTTAAAAACTAATTTGAGTGATGAATATTGCTAATGGAGCTCTTAAATATGTTCAACATCACAAAAATTGTTTATTAATATTATTATAGTTATTATTTCCATATAATAAAATTAGAAAATTTTATTAGGATTTAAAAAAATAGATTCAAATTAAATAAACTATCTTAATATGATCATTTTAAGAGGTAATGAAAACAATATAAATCATTCCTTGAGACATGAATCTCAATATTGTTTGAGTGAAATTTTAATTTTCTATGTTTTTATAGGAAGTTAGATAATGGTTATTCCATAAATATAGAAACTTTTTAGTTTACTGATCATAATAATTCCATTTTATTAAGATGTGTAAAATTTATTAGGAAGAAAAGGTTGAGGAAAGGGAATTTAATGGACTTAGTTAAAATAAAACCTCAACCTTTGATATCTTATTTTTTTAATCCATAAAATATTGGTATTCATTTGAGGCTTGAAACTATAGGATAATGAAAATAAGTTTGTAGAAATTGTTTATTGTTTTGTTCATTCTTGTAGGCTTCAGGTGTGTGGAATTGTGGAGTAGTGAAGTAGACCTTTTATAGGTGATAGGGGTTGACTTTTTGAATATGTTAACTTCCAAATATAAAATTATATGTATTGTTAATGAAATATGGAAAAAATAATAATAATTAGAGATAAAAATAAAATTTATTGTGTGGAATTTCTTCATACATACATTTAGAGATGAGATTCCATGGTATTTAAAGATTTTACATCTGTATATGATATTTTATCCTCATAATAACTTTTATGGTCTTGGATAATTTGTATATTTGTTACTTATTTTTGTCCCCTGAAAGTAATTTATCATTATTACATATTTTTAAGAATGTTGTTTCCAAATATGATGTCTGTTCTATATAGTGTGATTAACAAAATTAATAAAAAAATAAATCTCATTAAAATGGTATTTTCACTATTTATTGCAAATAATTTTTTATAAACATTTTATAAATATACCTTCTATATTTTTTTAAATAATAATACAAAAAATATGGTCATTTTATCAAATTTGTTTTATAAAATTTAAAAATAAAAATAGTAAAGGGAAATATAAAACAAAACGAGAAAATTTTTTATAAGGATGTTACTTTTTAAAAATAATATATCATGACCCCCCTAAATATAGTCTTACTATGTCAGAAATAAGAGAAAAAAGAAAATGACGCTTGAATCCTACCTCCAATAGGTTATGGGTTAGAGAAAATCATCAAGGTCGATCATAGACACATATAGGATGAATTACCATCCATAACCAATGAGGATAAATATATTAGTTAATCCTTCAAACAACTCCTTCTCATAAATGAAAAAATTACCCCAGAACATGCTTGTAATATTGTTATACTAATAAGTTACAAAGTAAACTATATATACCAATAACAAATAATTAGTAGTGACCTTGAATACCAAACAGATCTTGAACAATACAATTAGAAAGTAATGGCTAGTTCAATAACCAACCAAATCATGTAGACATAAGAAACTATATATATATATATATATATATATATATTCTGTGTATAATAGGTATAATCAGTAAGATCCTCCCTTGATCCTCCCATGAAAAATATAAAAGAAAGAATATTAATTACCAATGAAAAAATACATGAAGCTAACTTAACACATAATAGATATACTATGTTCCCATACTCACTAGGGATCTCCCGAAATGTATCACATAGAAGACATAATATAACATCCAAAATATATATACTTAATGGTACACCACTACCACTTCTCCAATAGTTTTCATCTTCCCTATAAAGGATCATGTCTTGATCCATATCACTCTAAATTTATGTATGCCTAAAGAAACCATAGAAATTGAAACTTAACATTCACCCCATGCACCACATCATTCCATCATTGTAATTTCATAAAAAATTGATACTGTAAACATTTAATTTATGGAATCACCCACATTATATACATCATGTATTATATGTCAAGCCATCACAACATATACACTGCATACCTATAATAATGTGTAAGATACTATATATAGTAAAACATGTGTGCATAATAAACAAAATATATTATATCCATCAACTCACCTATGTGGTAAAGATAAAAACCATGAAATCCAGTACATAATGTATTAAAATATGAGAGTAAGGAAATAGTCGGTAGTCTTTTATCCATTCCTCAACAACATGGATGAAAGATAAAAACCCTCCCAATTTCCAATGTGTGTCATTCACCTAGCTAAAAATTGTGGGGTAGGATATAATGTACCCCAACATAGTAATATAGTTATAGATAAGAAACACACTATGGGATTCTACCTATACTTATCCTTTACTATAGTTAAATTCACTTAAATAGTCGACTACTACTAATATATAAAAGATATTGTAAAATCATAGAACATCAAAAAATAGTTTGAATTAATTTTTTATTTTTAATATTTCACACTACATTAACATGGAAACCAACTTATTACCACGACTCATATGCATAATACAATTGATCCCACAATTTTCATGAAGTATCAACATTTTCATTATATTAAAAGACAAACCCCATGGTTAAGCTTTTTTTATTAATTGTCATTCCATAATTCCAGGTACACTACGACAAAACTTCAACTACTATAAAATAATATTCATTAATAAAGAATAACCAGTTGCATCAAGTAGTTGGGAAAGGAATGGAGAAACAAGAAACCCATCCATCTGGCCCTTTAAGGAGGTTTATTGATAAGTAATATTACCATATTACAGATCATCCACTATATTTAATTACAGAACCAATTCATTTAATTAGACATGGTTTCGTCCACAACACTTCCATGCATAACACCATGTTTCCCGCCATCGAAGGTCTAATAGCTACCTCAAAAAGGCCTCTCCATCCATATATCACCAACTCATTATCCATCATAATCTAACATCACATTTTAGATCAAGGAAGTTTATCCTTATAATTTACTTGAGGT
Source organism: Viscum album (assembly GCA_963277665.1). NCBI lineage: Eukaryota > Viridiplantae > Streptophyta > Magnoliopsida > Santalales > Viscaceae > Viscum > Viscum album. The sequence continues at coordinate 2,759,554 of OY728125.1, forward strand.
AGTAAGAATACAATAAGAATTTAAAAATTCAACTAGGCCCTAAAACCACGAAATCCTCCCTTTATAAGAAAATAGGCTCACTTATCCCCAAGCAGTTATCAGTATCAAACTAGTTTATTACTACCTGGAATTAAATGATTCAGTTATGAAAATGTTCTAACCATATGATACGAAAGTCTTCATCTATCAACTATTAGTTATTTGAAAACATTTTAAATAATCATTTGATGATATTTTAAACTAAGGAAGAAGATTTCAATTAAAAATTACACTATCAACACATTGATTTCCATCAATATATAATAATGAACTAAAAAAATTTAAAAATTATTCAATATTATTATCAACATGAATTAATAAATTACAAATATTTAAATATTTTATCAATTATCCATTTACAAGAAATATATCATTCGTATCCCTAGAATAATAACATTTAGAAAACTGCCTAAAAATCTAGACGAAACTCGTTAACATAATAAGAAAAAAAATGATTTCTACAACTACACAAAAGTTTTTTTTATTATAGTTTTATAACTTTGAAGGTTATTTCAAATATTATTATATGATTTAAATCATGAAAACATTAAAATTTAACTTTAAAAAGTGTTAGGAACAAGATGATGATGAAGGTGTTGGTTTTTAAATTTTGCCTTTTGTTGTCATGAAGAGTTTTTGAAGAAAGAAAATCATCACTCTTTGTATTTGGTGGAAACCATACTGACCATTATTTTCAAATGAATCAGAACCGTGTTTTAGGAAAAATAAAACAAACTCTATCCATTGTAATTATTATTTGATCTTAATCTGGAATGATACAGTTTGTTACATTGAGAAAACATCTTGCTAGAAGTAAATTTTCATCAGATTCAATCTGAATTCGGTGTAAAAGGGTGGTTATACTACTAAAAAATTGGAGTCTCAATGACTAAGATTAATTTAAATGTGATGATGCATTACTTATTATTACATTTTAAAATATATTTTAATTATATAACCTATGACGAATCCTTATTGAAAGAAAGGGGGTGTGAAAAATATTTATACAGATTGTTTTCTTACACAAAAAGGTTGCTGGAAATCATACACAAGAGATAGTACCTAGGATAATCATATATATGATGATTGTACTCATTTAAATTTTATTTGGGATGAGATGTAAATAAATAAGCTGTGGAGAATTATAATTAGAATGATCAAACATAGATTTCTTGTATTTGCATGGAAGATAAGAAAGAGATGTTGTCGATCAAAAAGAAATCATACCTAGTATTTCCATATTCAGGAGGAAGGTCCCAAAGATCATAATTATAATAATAATACACAGGCACTGTAACATCCGATCATCCATCATATGGATAAAATCATTCAAACACAGAATGACTATAACTATGCTCATGAAGAGAATGATCACAGCTAATATGATCACATTTAGAATGATCGTACCTAGGATAATTGTATTCTGAAAAGATCGTACTCCGATTGAGAAGCAAATAATTAAGTTGGAATGAATTAAATGTAATGATCCTTTCCAGTTTAAGTATTATGATTTTGATGATGTTCTCAAATAAATTTAATGTCGTGAAGTAATTTGGGATATAAGCATAAGGTTTGTTGATGAAGGTTGTTGCTAAAGATGAGCCCTAATTTTTTTTCAAATGTATTTATCAAGTTGGTAAAGGGATGAATCAAATAGTTTACTTTCCATGTTAATTGTAATTTCGGTCAAGTTAAATAAAAAAAATAGATGATGTGTATTTAAATTGTGCCAAAAATAATTATATCAGAGGTTAATTGTTTTATAATTCCAACTAGGTCTAGAGAATAAGTGATGAAGTAAAAGTGGTTTCAATGTGGAGTTTAGTGAATGTGATGTCAATTGGAATATTGTCATTCAAAACAATGATATTATTCAACAATTAATAATGGAATCCATTTCTTCATATAATTTCATAAAATTGTTACATAGTGTTTTTTAAGAAATTAGATTAATAAAATCTAAACCATGAATTCAAATCGTATTTTCGATTTAAATGAAATTCTAAAGAAGAAGTGAAGATTTTATAAGAATCAAGTTGTTTCAAGAAGATTTAACGAAGTCAAAATTCAGTTGATATTTAAGGGGAAATTGTGATTAATGTGAATTTGATTAAGTGTGAAAATTTTGGGATTCCTTGCAAATCATCTTGAGGGTCACCTATAAAAGGTGAAAAGTACATTGTACTTTTCTAATGACGAGTGTACTATTCATGATAGTGAATATCCAAGTTCTGAGGGAGAATAAAAGGATTTCCGTATTGAGTTTTTTAAACCTTTTTGAGGTATTGAAGTGAAAGAAAAAATACAAAATAAAACTACTATATTTAGTTGATCGCTGTACTCAGAGATTATTGTAGTCACCTGATTATCATATTGAGATGGATTAATAAGATCAAGATTTTTTATTGGGATTTTCATACTGACAAAGAATCATATTGAGTCTTTCCTAATAACAATTGAAGTGTTTCAGATTCATCTATACCATATTTAATCAAATTTTTATTTGTTTAAATGGGAGAATCATACCGAGAAGTATCGTATCGAGAAAAATCGTATCAAGGAGAATCGTACTTGTAGGAATCAGACTAAGAAAATTTGACTGATTTTCCGTAAAAAAACTAGGAATTTGTTTCCATATTTTGGGTAATAAATTGAATAAGTGTTTTTCAATTGAATAAATTTTTTTAATTGAAAATAAGAACAAGTAACCTGAGATGTTATAAAATCATTTTAATACCCAATTTTTTCTAAGAGGGAGCACACAAACTATTGTGATTATTTACATAATGCTACATGAGTGTAATGGTATATCCTACTCGTTATAATCCAAAGATTTTTTTCTAGTGGATTTTATGGTATTTGATCATTTCCAAACCATACAATGGATGTGTCTATTATTATTAAATTCTTATCCTTATAAATACATAAGATCCTTTGGATGTGTGGTACAATTGATTTTAGTAGGTAATTGAATCTGTAATAGGAGGAAAAGGTTGTTTCAAGGAAAAATAAATGAAAAAGATGTTGTACCTCTTGTACCCCTCGTGGTTTAATTTTCATGATCACAATCACTCCCTTTTTTATCTAATCTTGTTTTAAGTGTTTTTGTTGATAGGAAAAAGGTTGCCAAGGAATTGGGCCAAGAAAGACTGAAAGTGGACTGATTTCAGTCCACCGGCCTACCGGTGGATGACCACCGGCCAGCCGATGGACTCTTGACAGAAGGCAGCTCCTCTGTCCAGACCACCGGCCAACCGGTGTCCCACCACCGGCCAGCCGGTGGAACCCAGAAAGAAGAGGTTGCTACTATCTCTGCACCGGCCAACCGGTGGCCTCCTCACCGGCCAGCCGGTGGTGCCTGGGCAGAAGGCTCCTCCCTTTTCCAAAGCACCGGCCAACCAGTGGCCAAGCACCGGTCAGCCGGTGAGCCCAGTCAAACTAGCCGTTGGGCTTTGACCAGACTTGTCCAATTGACTCCCAACGGCTCCGAAGGCCTCTCCAATGGCTCCGAAGACCTCCAACGGCCATATGAGGGTTCCCCCTCTATAAATAAAGGACTAGGAAGCCCCGAAAAACCAAGAAATCCCACGGGAACATTTTCCGATCATTTGGCGAACCTCCGGTGCATTCCTCCAAGGAACCTCACTTGCTCCAACTCATTTCCACATCCAAGGAGCACCATCATAGAAGCTTGGGAGCGCTCTTCATCAACTCCAATCAATCCATTGGCGCCCAAGACTTCTCCTCATTACGGTTTTTCATTATTTTATCATTTTGAGCATCAATTTGGGTTTGTGCTTACAAACCCCTCTTTCTCTCATCCTCTCTTTGTTTGGGTTTTCACATCACCTTCAAGGTGTGAAGAGGTTAGTCATGCCTTCCCTTTAAAAGGCTTGAGTCATAGGTGAGCTAGCCTTCACCTGTAAGAAGGCTAGTGGGTTCTTGCTCAACCATTAAAAGCAGGTGGGTTCTTGCTCAACCATTAAAAGCAAGCTGTAATAGGTTCTAGACTACCTTAATGTCTAGTGGGTTTCTTGCTAAAACCATTAAAAAGAAAGCGGTAGTAAATCTCTCAACGGTTGAGTTGGGAGCGGAGACGTAGGCTTGGGATTTAAGCCGAACTCCATTATCAATTTTGTGTCTTGCCTCTTTTATTTCCGCTGCACTTTGATAATTGTTTTAAATTGTTAATTTTTTTTAAAAAGGCAATTCACCCCCCCTCTTTCCATCACTCTCCGTCCAACAATTGGTATCAGAGGAAAATTTGAGTAATACCCTAACCGGTTTCAAATTCAAGATCCTTTGTGATGACTTCAACTTCTTTCGCCCCCGAAGGCTATTCGTTGGGTCGTGCTCCATTCTTTGATGGAACCGACTATACTTATTGGAAAACCCGCATGACCACTTTTCTTAGAAGTATAGGTTATCCTATTTTTAAAATTGTCATGCATGGTTATTCTCTTTATTATCCTGATGAATCTAAATGGACCCCCGAAGACATTGCTAATTTTGAGCTTGATGCTAAAGCCATGAATGCTCTTCATTATGGGTTAGACTGTAATGAATTTAATTGTATTTCTACTTGCACCACTTCTCCTGAAATTTGGAAGCTTTTGGAGGTTACCCATGAAGGGACCAAGCAAAAGGAGAAGAAGAAGGCAATCAAGGCCACTTGGAGTGATAGCTCCACATCCTCCTCCTCCTCCTCCTCAAAAGACGACGGTAAAAAATGCCTAATGGCACTTCATGAGGTAACCTCTTCTGACTCCTCTTCCTCTAGTTCTTAAAATTCTTTTAATCATTTATCTTATGAGGATCTCCAATATGCAAGAGATCAATTGGAGGAAGGTTTTCACGAACTTTCTTCCAAATTTGTTGCTTTAAAAAAGAATTTCAAAAAACTTTCTTTTGAAAAGGAACAACTTCTCAAAGAGAAGGAAGAGTTGTCCCTCAAGATCCAAAACCTTCCCGATGTTGATTCTATGGAATCAATAATCAAGGATTTAAGGGAATCCCTAGCTAAGTTCACCGAAGGTGAACACAACCTTTCAAAGCTCCTTGGTTCCCAATGCATATCTAGAACCACCCAAGGGCTTGGCTATTCCAAGCAAGCTTCCTCTTCCCATGCTCCAACTATTTTTTTAAGGGGGAGCTCCCAATATAAATTTTGCAACTATTGTAAAAAACTCGGGCACTTAATTTATGAGTGCAATTACAAAATTGCCCGGTATGGAAGGCCCAAAACTATTTTCTTTAACGATGAATTTTTTAGGAGAAGACCCGTTACTAGACAAGTATGGATTGAAAAATCCCTTTTAGCGAGTCTCTCCAGGCCAAAATTTTTCTCGGTTTTAAAAACCTCTCCCCGGTGATTTGTTGTTTTTATTTAGGGGGAGTTAGGATTGTTTAAGCCTTTTTTTCGTTTTTCTTTCAAAACTTTATTTTCAAAACTTTCAATTCAAAACTTTCAATTCAAATTTCAAAAATTTCAATTGGATTAAAATCTCTATCCTGTTTTTTAACCTTTTTCCCTCAATCATGTTTTATGCCCCGTGCTATTTTGATAATCACAAAGGGGGATAAATTCTTGGTTGATTGGGGGAGAAATATTTCTCTCATGCTTTTCTTTACTTTTCAATTTATCTTTTAAAGCATGCCTCTCATTTCAATCTTTTACATTTCTTGTTTTGGTGATTGTGATCATCAAAATAGGGGGAGATTGTTGTACCTCTCGTACCCCTCGTGGTTTAATTTTCATGATCACAATCACTCTCTTTTTTATCTAATCTTGTTTTAAGTGTTTTTGTTGATAGGAAAAAGGTTGCCAAGGAACTGGGCCAAGAAAGACTGATAGTGGACTGATTTCAGTCCACCGGCCAACCGGTGGATGACCACCGGCCAACCGATGGACTCTTGACAGAAGGCAGCTCCTCTGTCCAGACCACCGGCCAACCGGTGTCCCACCACCGGCCAGCCGGTGGAACCCAGACAGAAGAGGTTGCTACTGTCTCAGCACCGGCCAACCGGTGGCCTCCTCACCGGCCAACCGGTGGTGCCTGGGCAGAAGGCCCCTCCCTTTTCCAAAGCACCGGCCAACCGGTGGCCAAGCACCGGTCAGCCGGTGAGCCCAGTCAAACTAGCCGTTGGGCTTTGACCAGACTTGTCCACTTGACTCCCAACGGCTCCGAAGGCCTCTCCAACGGCTCCAAAGACCTCCAACGGCCATATGAGGGTTCCCCCTCTATAAACAAAGGACTAAGAAGCCCCAGAAAACCAAGAAATCCCACGGGAACATTTTCCGATCATTTGGCGAACCTACGGCGCATTCCTCCAAGGAACCTCACTTGCTCCAAATCATTTCCACATCCAAGGAGAACCATCATAGAAGCTTGGGAGCGCTCTTCATCAACTCCAATCAATCCATTGCCGCCCAAGACTTCTCCTCATTATGGTTTTTCATTATTTTATCATTTTGAGAATCAATTTGGGTTTGTGCCTACAAACCCCTCTTTCTCTCATCCTCTCTTTGTTTGGGTTTTCACATCACCTTAAAGGTGTGAAGAGGTTAGTCAAGACTTCCCTTTAAAAGGCTTGAGTCATAGGTGAGCTAGCCTTCACCTGTAAGAAGGCTAGTGGGTTCTTGCTCAACCATTAAAATCAAGTGGGTTCTTGCTCAACCATTAAAAGAAAGCTGTAATAGGTTCTAGACTACCTTAAAGTCTAGTGGGTTTCTTGCTAAAACCATTAAAAAGCAAGCGGTAGTAAATCTCTCAACGGTTGAGTTGGGAGCGGAGACGTAGGCTTGGGATTTAAGCCGAACTCCGTTATCAATTTTGTGTCTTGCCTCTTTTATTTCCGCTGCACTTTGATAATTGTTTTAAATTGTTAATTTTTTTTAAAAAGGCAATTCACCCACCTCTTGCCATCACTCTCCGTCCTCTCATAACCCTCATGGTTTAATTTTCATGATCACAATCACTCTCTTTTTTATCTAATCTTGTTTTAAGTGTTTTTGTTGATAGGCAAAAGGTTGCCAAGGAATTGGGCCAAGAAGGACTGAAAGTGGACTGATTTCAGTCCACCGGCCAACCGGTGGATGACCACCGGCCAGCCGATGGACTCTTGACAGAAGGCAGCTCCTCTGTCCAGACCACCGGCCAACCGGTGTCCCACCACCAGCCAGCCGGTGGAACCCAGATAGAAGAGGTTTCTACTGTCTCAGCACCGGCCAACTGGTGGCCTCCTCACTGGCCATCCGGTGGTGCCTGGGCAGAAGGCCCCTCCCTTTTCCAAAGCACCGGCCAACCGGTGGCCAAGCACCGGTCAGACGGTGAGCCCAGTCAAACTAGCCGTTGGGCTTTGACCAGACTTGTCCACTTGACTCCCAACGGCTCCAAAGGCCTCTCCAACGGCTCCGAAGACCTCCAACGGCCATATGAGGGTTCCCCCTCTATAAATAAAGGACTAGGAAGCCCCGGAAAACCAAGAAAGACCATGGGAACATTTTCCGATCATTTGGCGAACCTCCGGCGCATTCCTCCAAGGAACCTCACTTGCTCCAACTCATTTCCACATCCAAGGAGCACCATCATAGAAGCTTGGGAGCGCTCTTCATCAACTCCAATCAATCCATTGGCGCCCAAGACTTCTCCTCATTACGGTTTTTCATTATTTTATCATTTTGAGCATCAATTTGGGTTTGTGCCTACAAACCCCTCTTTCTCTCATCCTCTCTTTGTTTGGGTTTTCACATCACCTTCAAGGTGTGAAGAGGTTAGTCAAGCCTTCCCTTTAAAAGGCTTGAGTCATAGGTGAGCTAGCCTTCACCTGTAAGAAGGCTAGTGGGTTCTTGCTCAACCATTAAAAGCAAGTGGGTTCTTGCTCAACCATTAAAAGCAAGTTGTAATAGGTTCTAGACTACCTTAAAGTCTAGTGGGTTTCTTGCTAAAACCATTAAAAAGCAAGCGGAAGTAAATATCTCAACGGTTGAGTTGGGAGCGGAGACGTAGGCTTGGGATTTAAGCCGAACTCCGTTATCAATTTTGTGTCTTGCCTCTTTTATTTCCGCTGCACTTTGATAATTGTTTTAAATTGTTAATTTTTTTTAAAAAGGCAATTCACCCCCCTCTTGCCATCACTCTCCGTCCAACAAAAGAATCATTGATTCAGCCATCCCCCTCTCACTGATACAATCATTTTTAATGGACACTTTCAAGTGGTATTATAGGGAAGGTTCCCTTAACTTATTCATTACTGATGGAGAATTTAAATTGTATGAAAAGTAAAGGTATCCATATTTTTTAAGGAATGAATTATTATATATAGAAAGATAGAATGTTGACATATCTTATTTATATTGTATATGTTTTTCTTGAAGCATAAACAGATGGGTTTCCTCTAATTTATTTTAAAACTCCAATTACATCTATTGATAAGAACAATTTAGAGAATGATGAGAGAGCCAATAATGATATCTTATCATCGGTCTCTGCAAGTGAATTCTTAAGAGTGAAGGGTGTTTCCATAGACAAAGTTATATGGGATAAATTTAAAAACATATATGAAGGAAATACAAAATTGAAGAAGAAAAAATTGTCAATATAAATATTAAAATATAAATATTTGATGATGAGTGAGAATGTATCTATTGGGGACTTCTTTTCAAGGGTAAATGACATTGTGATTACTATCAGATTTCTTTATGAAAATATAGATGGTTATAAATTTGTTTAAAAGATCTTCAGAATCCTTCCCAACTTGTTTGATAAAAACGTTTTCATAGGAATATAGAGATCCTAAATCATTATCCATTGATTATTCTTATAGCACTCTCATCACTTATGTAATGATAAGAGAGAAATCTATGAAAATAAAAACAACAGTTGAAAGGGAAATGTATTTCAATGCTTTAAATAATGAAAAATAAAAGAAGATTCACATTTAAGATGAAATAGGTGAATCTGAATATAGATATGAGGTATGACCAAATATTTATTATATTTTATCCCTGTTTTCTAAAAATGTGAATAGAGGTCGAGGGAAATACTGAAGGTAACTTCCTCTGAAATGTTTTGAATGTGGATCCATTGGACACTTTGCTACCAATTTTCCTCGAAGAAATATTTGAAGAGGATAGTGATGAAGAAGAAATAAATCCATGAATGTAGTGGAATAAAAAAAGAGATAAAGTAAAATTGAAATACATATGGAAATAAAGAAAATTCATCATAACCAAAATAAAAGTTTCTTGTCTAATGATAAATAAGAACAAGGTAATGATGATAAATCTAAAAACTCTATTAAGTATTGTATTGAAAATATTTTTATTTAAATATATAATGATTAAGAATTCATAAGTAGTATTTTTTAAGTATATGAAACTCAACTTGAAAATCATTTGAAACAAGAGTTGATAGAATGTATAAGAAATATAAGAAGGCTTGAAGAGAAAACAAAAATTGAAGACGAATGTTCATGTATGAGAAATCATTAATGTTTTGATGATGAGAATGTAAGTATGATTAAGTATATTTATGACATTGATAAATATCATAAATAATAAAATATGCATAATGATCATATTGAGGTGAAGATGAAGGGAAAAAGAAGAGTTGTAAATTTTCCAATGATAACATTCTAAAAATGAATTGAGAATTACAGGTTTCAAAAACTCTATCATTGATGTTGGTGAAAGATCTAGAATATAGAAACCTGTGAATGATCAATAAATTTTAATATTAATGGGTGAGAAGATATAAGGAATTTTATTTAAAAGGAATAAATCTTGGATAGTTATCTTTATGAAAAATATTGCAAAAGTGAAGAATTTAGAAGTTACAAATCATCCTGACTCTGAATATTTTTTTCAAGATCCAAAAACGTTTCAAACAATTCCGATTCAATTAAAGATGAAAATAAAAATAAAAATATTATTAATAATGGAAAGATTGATGGGATAAAAATTAAAGGAAAAAGAGTTGTAGAGAAACATATTCAAAATTCTAACTGATATGGATGTATTATAGAGAAATACTCATTCTATGGATATTCATGGATTTTTTGTTTATTTGGAAATATATAAAATATGATTTGGTTTAAAAAATAGTACTTTTATTCCATATGTTATAAAGTAAAAATTTTGAGGGGGATCCAGTTCCCTCAAAAGAAGAGGTATAAGATTTTCTTTATAAAACCTGAGAAAGGTGAAGTAAAAATTGAAAATAGTTTCCATCCTTTGGAAACTATTTCTGAAAAATGTGAACAAGCTGGACACATTGAAAAATGAATTACTGTTTTGTCACCGGAATAACAAAAGATTCTAAAAAATTCTTAGAAGCTGAAGATGAAGAAAAAAATAGAACAATAAAATGATTTTGTTGATGAAACAACTTTGAAACATATAGAAGAATAAAGACCATGAATTCTTGATAGTGGGTGTTATTCTTATGTGATAGGATATTTTAAATTTTTGAATAATGTGAAATAACTTGAATAAGGAACATTGAAAATTTTCAAGGATGAATACTTTAAAATTAATGGTATTGGTGCAGCCATCATTGGGAAAGAAAAGATGAAATCTAAGAAGGATTTTTATGTTTATGGGATGAAACACAATTTTATCAGTGTTTCAAAATTGTGTGATGAAGGTAAAAAAGTCATCTTTATAAAATATGAGTTTCTTGTGAAATGTGAGAAATATGGAATGATCAATACAAGAGGCCAACATAAAAAAAAGAAACTTATTTGAAGTTGGTGAAATACAAAATTATTATTACATGAGTATGGTTGAGGAAAATAAATTATGGCATAAAAGGCTAGAAAAAATGTGCCAATTAAAAATTAAAAATTTATCTAAAAGATATAGTGTCTAATACATTCATGATTTTACAAGAAGAAGATATTGGTGTTGAACTATTGGTTAAAAATGATATATTACAAATTTTTTCATAAGAAAGTTGATATTTTTTTAAAAAAAACTCTAGAGCTGATTCATTATGATATCTATGGGCCAATGAGAATACAATAAATAATTAGAGATAAATACTTCATCACCATCATTGATGACTATATTCGAATTAATTTTTTTATGTGTATGAAACATAAATCAGATGCTTTCAAAATGTTTAAGAAGGATGAGAAATAATGTTAGTATTCAGTGAAGAAGTTGAGAATAGAAAATGGTGTTGATTACAGAGCTTAATAACTAAAAAGTTATCTTGAGAAACATGGAATATGGAATGAGTATATTTCCCCATACACTTCTTAGAAAAATGGGGTTTTTGAAAGAAATAATATAATTTTGGTGGAAATGGGATGAACTATGTTACTTGAACTTGGTATTTCTTATTACATCTGAATGCAAGCCATGCATACTATGGTATATATCTTGAAATTTTGTTTCTATTAGCCTAAATAAGATATGAATCCACATGGATGTTTTATGGAAATACTATATGTTTGAAACACTTAAGAGTTTTCAGGGGTCTATTTATTATAAATAATAAAGGTTGAAACTATGGAAAGTTTGTAAAGAAAGGTAAAGATGGAATATTTTTTGTCTATGCCTTGGAAAGAAGAGGATATAATGCTTCAACAGAGAAACTAGAATAACTTTTTATTATGTTTATGTGAAACTAATAGAAATATTTGAGAAATAAAAAAATATTCAGGAAAAAAAGGAAGTTGATAAAGTTGATGAAAACAATTCTGATAAGGATACAAACAATTTTATTCCTAATCACGAAGAAGAATCAGACTCAGTTATTTCATGTGATGAGGATAATATTCAAATAATCTTATCATAGGTTGAGTAAGCATATGGAATCCCAGAATATAATTAGTGATCAACATTAGAAGGTTTAAACAAGAAGAATAACAAATGCTATTACACATAATTCTTTTTATTCAAAAGTAGAGCCAAATGATGTGAACGAATATTTTTAGCATCTTGAATTAATCTAGGACATGAATGAATAGTTGAATTAGATGAAAAATAATGATACATGTGAACTCATACCCATGCTTGAAAAAACAATTATTGGAAAAAATGGGTTTTTTCAGAACAAGATGAATGAAAAAGGTGAAGTGATAAAAAAATTAAATATTTGTATGAAAATGGTATTCAAAAATTTAGGGTATTGAGTTTTATTAAAACATTGATCTAGTGGAAAGACATGATATAATTAGAATATTTCATTCTATTTATGCACAGTGAGGTTAAAAGATCTTTCAAATGAACGTTAAAGTAGCTTTCCTGAATGGTGATCTTGAAGAATAAGTTTATATTGAACAACCTTGTGGATTTGTTGTTGGGAAAGATGAAAGTTATGTGTGAAGATTGAAATAGGTTTTGTATGGACTAAAAAACATTGAGGGCATTGTATTCCAAATTGGATACATACTTAATGAAGAATAATTTCAATAAAGGAAGAGTGGATAACAATCTCTACATCATATAAAGTTTATATTATTCCCTCATTGTGATTGTTTATGCCGGTGACATTATTATTGATGAGAATAATTAAAGATGTTGTGAAAAATTTATTGAATAAATGAATAATGTATTTGAAATGTCCATGGTGGGGGAAATTAAATACTTTCTTAGGTTCCAAACATATCAAAGGAAGGAATATATTTTTATTTCTCATGAAATGTAACCAAAGGAACTTCTTAAGTGGTTTCTCTTAGAAACCTCAAAACCTATTTCCACACAAATGTTAGTGGGAACAATGTGGAAAAAAGATGAATAAGGAATAAAAGATGATTATAAAGAGTATAGAAAGTTTGTTAGATGTTTTTTATTTGACCATCGCAAGACTCAACATTGTTTATGTGGGTCCCTTAAGTTCAAGATTTTTGAGTTCTCTAGAATAATCACATTTAATTGATGAAAGAAATTGAGATACATAAAAGGCACAATAGAATTTGGAATCATGTATGGTTGCTCAGACTGTTTTGAATTGTTTGGGTATTCATATGCTGATTGGGAAAAAATATTGATGATAGAAGATCATCATATGGTGGATTTTTCTTTTTTGGAATTAATTATGTTAGTTGGAAGATTTACTTGTTGAAGTAAATTTACCATTGCTCTTGGGTTGTAATAATCAACACACATTTAATTTCACTAACAATCTGGTTCAACGTTCTCATTAAAAACATATTGATAAAAAATATAATGTCATTAAATTTCATGTGGAGATTAATGAATTGAATCCAGAATATGTTCCTACACCAGAACAAGTTTTTGATATATCAAAAAAACCTTTATCGAAGGAATCATTTTCTAAATCAAGTTTTAACATTGGTTTTGACCCTCTTTCGACTCAACGTTTTAGAATGTTATTATGTCCCCTCTCTCATAATACCTTTGGATTTTACTATTATGGGGGAGAAAAGTTTTCATTACTCAATTTATTTCATATAAAAATATTGAGTTGTGTATAAGATGTTAATTCAGCATTGTTTTGTGAGAAATCTATTCTAAATGTTTTGTTTTAGTGGTCATAGTAAAAAAAATTGTTTTGTATTCTAGGGAGGATGAAGAAAAGTAGATGTTGAAGAAGAGATGAGGAATGAAAAAGAAATAGGTTTTCATAATCAATATTATTGTACTATATGGTTTTGTTGTCAATTATTATTGTTTCATATAATGTGTTAGCTAACACAGGCATTGAATTGTTGACATGTAATCCATTTCTTGAGCATAAAATGTTTAGTGATTTATAAAACTCGGTGGACAGAAAAATCTGAAGGGGGATATTTTTAGGACTATGCTGATGATAAATGAATTTTTTTTCAAATGTAATCTTTTTTTCTTAGGAAGAGTTTTTTATGAAAGAAAATCTCCTCTCTTTGTATTTGGTGGAAATCATACTGGCCACTATTTTCAAAATAATAAAACTTTTGTTTTATGGAAAAAACTCACTCTATCCATATAAATGAGAATTTGATCATAATATGGAATGTGGGAATCAGTTGCATAGAGAAAACAACTTGATAGAAGTAAATGGTCATCTGATTCACTATGTATTCAGTTTGAATAAGTGGTTGTTTGGATAGAAAATCATAGAATCAATTAATATGATTAGTTTTAATGTGACGATGCTATTTTGATTCATACTACGTAAATCATAATTTAATTATAGAAATTATGACGCATTATTGATGAAATAAATGGTGAGTGAAAAATATTCAGGTCGACTTTCTTTTGAGAAGAAAAGGTTACTAGAAATCATACCCCACAGATCATACCAAAGATAATTGTATCCAGGATGATCATACACATGGATATTGGATTCGGGATGAGAAGGAAAGAATTAAGATGATGATGATCATAATTAGAATGATCTTACCCAAATTTATCATATCTATGTGGAAGAGAGGAAGGAGAGGATACCAATCAAAATGAAACAATACCCATTGTTTTTGTATCCGGGGGGAAGGTGCTGAATAGAAAAATTAGAGAAATTATACTCATGCATTGTAGCATCTGATCATATATAGTATTCATAAATAAAATTTCATTCCCAGTATGATCATACCCATGATCATGAAGAGAAGGATGGTACCTAGTATGATCGTATTCATAATGATTGTACGCAGTCCAATTGTATTTAGAAAAGATCACACTCAGGCTGAGAAGGAAAGAAAGAAGGTAGAATGAATAGAAAGTTAAGATGAATTCCAATTGATGTATAATGATGATGAAGATATTCTCAAATGAAATTGAATTCCTGAAGGATGTCATGATACAAGCTCAAGTTTGTGAATAAAGGTTGTAACTAAAGATGAGCCCTGATTTTTGTTTTCAAATGTCGTTATAAATTGGGTCAGGAGTTGAATCACATTGTTTTCTTTTCAAGTGAATTTTCAAGTGAGTTAAGAGAAAAAAATGAAGGAGATGATGCTTATTTCAATTAGGTCACGATTCATTGTATTAGAGGTTAATTGATTAATATTTCCAACATGGATAATAGAAGAAGTGAATGAGTAAATGTGGTTTGAAAGCAGAGACTTCTAAATGTGTTGTCAAGGGGAATCTTTGCAATCAAAAGAATGATCGTATTAATGAAATAATAATGGTATCCATTTCTTCATACACTTTCATACAATTGGTACAATGCTTTTTTAGGAAATAAGATTCAGAAAATAGGAGACATGAATTAAAATGGGACTGTTGATTGAAATGAATGTCTGAATGAGAATTAGAGATTGTAGAATAATTTTGAAATTCCAGAAAAGTTGATGAAGTCAAAATTAAACCAATATTTTTGGGTAAATTGAGATTAAAGTGAATTTGATTAAGTGGGAAAATTTTGGGATTCCTGCCAAATCATCTTGAGGGTCACCTATAAAAGGTGAAAATTACATTATCCTTTTATGATGACGGATTCACTATTCATGATAGAGAATATAAGAGTTTTTAGAGAGATGAAGAGGATTTATTTATTGATTTTTAGTTGAAAAAGATTTGATAGATTTAAGTGACAGAGAATATATAAGATAAAAATGTTGTATTTAGATAATCACCATACTCAACGATTATCATACTCAGCTGATTATCATATCCGGTTGGATTAATCGGATATAGATTAATGTATTGGTATTTTCATATTGAGGAAGAATCATACTGAGTCTTTTTTACTCTAATTTAAGTGGTGTCAATTCATCTCTAAGATATTATATCAAAGCCATTTTTTTTACTGGGGAGGATCATACAAGGAAGTATCATACTTTGAAGAATCGTATTTGTGAGAATCATGCATTGAGGAACCAAACTAGGATAACTAGAATGAGTTTTCACAAAAAATTATTAGATGTTCTTTCCTTATTATAGTTAAAAAATGGAAGAAGTTTTTTTTGAATTGTATACATTTTTGGAATTGAAAGAAATCACATGTAGCTTGAGTTATTACAAAAACATTGTACTACCCTATATTTCCTAAGAGGGTGCACATACAATATTGGAATTGTATACATAGTGCTACCTGAGTGTAAGAGTATATCCTATACATTGTAATTAAAGGATTATTTTCTAGAGGATTGTACTGTATTGGATCATTTCCAAACCATACAATGGTTGTATCTATTCTTATTGAATATAGATCCTTGTAAATAGTTATGTTCTTTTGGATGTGTGGTAGAACTGATTTCATAAGAGACTTGAATATTTAATTGGATGAGAAGGTTGTTTCAAGGAAACATAAATGGTAAAGTATCAATGATTCACCCCTACCCCTCTCAGAGACACAATCATTCGTACTGGGCACTTTCATAAAGACAAAGGATAAGAAAATAATCCCCTACCTAATGAGGATGTCCCCAAACTCGCTACACCAAGAATAGGGGAAAGGGAAGATGATTTCACCACCTATATTTCTCAAATATAAAGTATTAACAAACCTTTTATAATTTGTGTAGAATGAAGAAAATTAAATTGAAATGGATCCTTCCTCACATGCTACTCGCTTCTATAGAAAATTTATTGAAAAACAAGCTAATTGTCATGACTGAAAACATGAATAGGTTGGATCCCGTGGATAAATAGAACACTCTGAGTTTAATGAAAAATAATATTGTTTATCAATACATCGAGAAAGGAAGAGAATATTAATTTTTTTTAAACATTATCCTAAATTTATGTATTTGAGAACATCAGGATCTCAAGTAAGTAAAGTGTTAATTATGCATTAATGATACTTTCATTTAATTCATTTAAAAGGGAAATATTAAAATCAAAATTTTATGATATCAAGGATATAAATATTATCTATGAAACAAAACTTAATTTACCTTATTTATGTATATAAATCCTTATTTATGATAAAAAGTTATATTTAATACATTCTTAAAAACAATAAATTTTAAAAAATTATATTTTGTAACCAACCTGTTAGTGTGAGATCATCCTTCTACCATGATAACATCAAAAAACAAATGAGAGAAAAAGTATACTATTAGATCCACCAAATACCATGATCCCACATGATACTATGAGAAATCTACTAGTGTGATCCATCCAGCTACCCTGAGACCCAAATATAACCATGAGCCCACCTGCAACTTTAATTCAACCAGCTATCATGAGACTAACCTACTACCATGAGCACACCTACTACTATGATCCAATATACAAACAGGATTCCAACATGCTACCATGGCTCCAACATGCTATCTTAATATTAAACTACTACTATGAGACCATCCTGCTAAATTGAGGACAAGAAAATATCATTAGGCAATCCAGGTAACATTAGGCCAACATTCTATCAGGATCCCTAATACTATCAAATGTTGACGTACTACTATAAGAAAAACATGATTCCATGATCCCAACCTTTTAGTATGATCCCAAAACCAAAATATATAATTTCAGGGAATAAAAGACCCCATACAATAGTTTGATACATTATGGTCTTGGGAAAATAAAATGATTTTATTTAGGATATTAGGAATTATATTGGAAACCTCTCAAATAAATATCATTATATAGAATTAAAAAAGTACTAAGATAGGAACGGAAGTCCAAAACAAATCCCATGAGATACCACATAATAATTTCACTACATTAAGATCATGTAAACTCATATAAAAGAAAAAATATAGAACAAAATGAAATCATCAACTATGAGAAACATGACATGTTTCCATCACTATAAATCAAGCATCCCACTCATATAGTAAAGGTAGAAAATCACATAACAGTATCCCTACTTGAGATACCTCACGATTAAATTGTGTCAAAAAATAATCCAAAAAGTAATATATAATATATCATAATCCATAAAATGTTAAGAATGAAAAATATTCTTTACCAAATAAGAATTAACCATCAATCAACATTAGATATTGAGTTTGTATTTACAACTTATGCTCCTATGTTCTCTCCTCTATTTTTCTATGTAGTCAAAGGATATGAATTAAAGAAATAGCACACCCACCCACCACCTTTAATTTTTTGTATTCAATATCAAAAAACTACACTTAAAATTTAGAATCATCATCTGAGTTGATATCTACCCAATTGAGGAGTGGTTATTCTTTATGAAGATAATAGGAAAACCGTTTGAAATAAAATTCATCATGAATCTAACTCATCTTTTTTGGAGGTGTTATATTATATGAAACATCTCCAACATGATCCAACGCCATGAAAGGTCCAAAAAACTAGAAAGAGACATTTCGACCATGAACAAAACATTACTACCAGCTAAAAAGAGTCACTTTAAATAAACATTATATGAAATGTGGATCTCATAGTGTCTCTTTGTAAGGTTTTCATATGATTCTGATCATTTAAACTATATTTATTATAACAAAAATCACTAAAATTGTATATTTCATGATCATTAGTAGATCCTTATAATGAATTAATGACTCTCAAACTCATTCCCACACAACAAAGAATTAAATATTTGATTGTATAATGATTAAAATTGTCCCATGACTTTGGTGGAGTGAATATTATTCTTCCAAGAAAACAAAACCAGAAGAAGGTTCCTCACCCCTAAAACTACAAAATTCCCGACACATGTGAAAAATATATATTCAGTGTTCTGTATGATCTTCTATGTTAAATAATTAATTTGTTAATAAGAATACATTCTAAGGATAAAAAGAGATTCAAAATCATGATTGATACCTCTCCACACCTTGGTGGTGAAATGAGGATCATAATTAAAGGTGAACATCATATGAACTCCATGGACCTCAAAAACAAACTCTAGATAATGCCTTGAAATGAACCTCTACCAAGATCATCTCCATGTTCAATAAGAAGTGATAAATTTTTATGAAATGGTCTATTATCACCCATAGAGAATATTACACTCCCAGATGTTGATGTAAAATAATGATGCATCCCATAAATATGTCCTCGTACATACACTAAGGTGTTTATAATTATTTGAAAAACCCACTGGTAACAATATGTTTAGATTTCACCTTCTGGAAGAATAATCATTTCTTACATGAACATTGAACTTGAATACTTCAAACAGGGCCATTAAAAGATACCTATTAAATAATGGTATTTATTTTTCATGCCAGGATGTACCACCAAGGGTGATATGTGGATGTCAGGGGGAACAACCTCACTCATAATACATGAAATTAAAATCCTCCCCTAAAACCACAAATAGTGTGAACGTACTCAATCCATCTATTAGGAGAATCACTATTGAGTACTCAATCTCAAAAAACCTCTACCTCAGAATCCTCCAGCCATGAATCCTCCAATAACTACACTAAAGATAAATAGAAAATGACCTAAAAGAGGAATAATATTCCACAAAACATAGCCATATCTAGATTCATTATGGGTTCTCTAACAACACTCTCCAGGAATCACTAGAATCACAAATTACATCACTGTGTGACTTCCTATTTATCTCTTCAGCTATAAAATTACCCTTTCCAGATGTACAAAAAAAGTTAATTCACTATCCTAAAAAGATAACTTCCAAAATCCATAATGAAATTTTATTTCATGGAAGTATTAGAAATACCCTAGGCTATTTTGGACAGTAAAAACCGTAAAGTGATCACCAATGAAGTATTGTCACCATAACTTTAAGGAAAACACAACAACTACAAACTCATGGTAATTAGTTGCATGGTTATGTGAATAGAGACATAATTACTGAGGCCCATAAAAATTGATCTACAAGACATCACGAAAATACCAAAGAGAAGATGCAAAGAATCCTAGAAAACTTCAAACTAAAATACCTCATTTAGAAAATGAATAAAGGGAGTGTTGAACAAATTCCTTTTCAGATACCCAAAATATTCCCAAAATTTTATTGTCCAGAAAAATTATTAACATTTTTATGAAAGGAAATTAATGGAGTCACAATATTGTTGAATCTAATTACAAACCTCCTATAGTATCCTATAAGACAAAGGAAACTCCATACCTCTACAATAGTCTTGGGTGATTCCCAAAAAAAACATCATCTTTATTTGATGAATCCATGGCTACCCTACCATGGTACATTACATTCCTAAATAATGAAATACAATATCCCAAAAAATGATATGTTTATAAATATCTACGAAGGAAAAAAGATCTCCTAAAGCATCCCATTGATTATCCAATTTCATCTAATCAAATTCAATTCTAGCATGGATGTCATCGATTAAACTCCCCATGAACTGATCCAGAAACTCTCATAACACTATGTTCCTCAAACCCACATAGAATTGAATAAAAAAGAACTTGAAATTCCCATTAGGTAATCATATGGAATTCCCCTATATAACCTCATCCTTCACCCACATCTGATGATATTTTGATAATAAACGATCAATGATTAAAATTTTCTACATTTAGCTAATTGAAAAATCATTAGTCTATAGAATCAGTTATATATTATTTATTTTTACATGATTAAAGTGATAATAATTGATACAAAGAAATAGTCTCTCATTGGACTTCTTTATAAACAAAACTAGTCCACTCCACGGTGTCACACTCTCTTGAACAAAACCTATCTACAACATATCATTGATCGGTACTAACAACCCCAGCAACTCAGAAGGTATCATACTATATGGACACATCATTATTAGATAATCTAATTTTCATAGATTTATCACAAAATCAATCTCTGATTAAGGGGTTAACACAAAACCTTCTTAGGTAAAACATCATGGTACTCTTCCACAACCCTAAGAAACACCTTCATCTAAAACTGTAATAAAATCAAAATAAAATCTTTCATAAAAGAAGATAGTTATAGAATAACACTAAAACTCATCTGAGGGTATATATAACCAAACACGTAAAGAATACTCCACGTCTGCATCATAGAAAATTGTTTTCCACCAGATGCATTATATGATTACATCTAATTAGTAAAACCAATAAATTTTTGGTTTGATATAATATGGATGTATCCGAAATAATTGGATGTATCCCTAAGAGTAGTGATGTCCAACCACTATCTCACTGTATCTACAAAAATTATATGGATAAGATCAACCACTTACTGGAATAGCCTACGCCTAGGGTACTCTAATTCTCTCTTCCTCAATTCCTTATGAACATTCTTGGATGGGAAATATGAAGTAGTGTGCACCTCCTGAATTAAACAAAGTGTGCACCTATGTATAAAACTATCAAATGGTACCTCAAATTATATCCCACTCTCTTATAACTAGAATTATTAAAGCATAAAACCTTTCCTGCCCTTATCTATATCCACTCTCACATTGATGATGACCACTTCTATGTTATTATTCTATTATCTATGGATGATAATAATCAGGGGGTTTTCCTGTACTTTACCCATACCCTTATATAGATAATGGAATGGATCACCATATATCTTCATCCTTACATAGAATAGTTGCAATGATGGAACCTAGGGATGAATATTAATTTCACCTTTCATACCCAAAAATTTCAGGAACCGTCACTTTTAATGTCGAAGGGATGAACACGATAAAAAGGCTATAATATATTATAAGGGCCAGGGAAGCTACCAAACGTAGGGAAATGATATGAAGAGTGTTTGGACCTACCCCTGGATGTGTGAACACTCTTTTTTCTATGAAACATAAAATCCTTTACCAGAACTATTCAATTTGGTGAGTCATGTTGACTCCCATCTTATGCTGATCCTGTCTTGGTAAATATCCTCTAACATACCATTTCCCTCACCAATAACTCAATATATATCATTATCATAAATGTGGTAAATTGGTTATGGATATTTGGATGAAATTCCTCATTTAAATGTATTTCCCAACCTTTTCATCTGGAATCATGTCCGATGAAAATAGAAGAAGGGTCCTGAAATGGATCCCAAACAACTCCATGATAGATCTCCCTTGTTGAGGTGTAATTTTTTCCCTGTGACTGGATGTATTAAACATCTTAGAAATAAAAACTTCTGGGAACTTATCTCATAACATATATCATGAAACAACCAACTCCTCCAGAACCTTCATGTAAAACAACAACTCATTCTTAGATTCTCTAAGAACTATAGTCATGAAAAAGAAAAACCAATTTTCCATCCAACCACATATAAAAATAAAATATATCACCACCTCTTCCAAACCATAACAATATCACAATGTTTAGAATAGAATCTTCATACTTTTACACACTATGGAACTACAATCTGGGTGTGTCCTCCTCCAAGATTCATCATCAATGACCTTAAATCTACAGTGATCTTTTTGAAAATCTTGATAATCATCCTCATCATAAACCTTATGAGGATGTTGACATAGATCAAAAAATATAAAATAAAAAATAATTAGGGCCTTTTAAACAAACAATATAGATTATTTAATATTATTTATTTTATTATGTTTCTGTCAAATCCCAAAGTCTACTCATTTCAAAGACAAGCATAAAGAAGAAGCATGAATAATCATTTCCTTTGTATCAACCCAAAAAAAATATAAATTCATTTAATATGAATAATTTACTTAATTTTCCTCACATCAGATCATATGAGGTTTTAAATACTAGATTAATAGTTGGTTTCCCTTATTTTCAATTGTCATTAAACACATCTAACATTGTTTTTTTCCAACCCATGTATTCATCACCCATGACTACCTCCAAAAATATATTCTATCCAAAAATATATGGCTCTAATAACTTTCAGGAACACACTCTATGACTTAAGGTACTACCCCTTGAGCCTGATATGTGATAATGGGGATAATAAAACATGAAACCTACCATTAATATGTAATGGGTTGGAGAAATGCTATGAGGAAACATCAAAATCGCTTATGAGAGGAATTACCCACTATAAAGAATAAGGAGTGAGATATAATGTAAACCACCAAGAAAATTCTCCTAATAAGATAATAAAACATACTAGAACATATATGTAATTTCATAAAATAGATGAGCTATAAAAAACTACAATAACTAAAATAAAATAAGCGAATGTGACCTCGAATCCCAAATAACACTTCATGAACATAAATCGATAATAACTCTATCCAAATTACTTACCAAAAAATGATAAACTAAAAAATATATTATATATATATGGTGATCATAATAGGTATACTCAATATGATCCACTCTAGAGCCTCTTATAAAAATGATAAATAAATAATTCTAATGCCTAGTGAATACACAACAGAAGCAAAATTTTCACATAATCTATGTACTATCTTCTTAGAATGACCACAGATCTCTCATAAAGTATCACATGTAAAATATCATAAGGAACCCCACTAACATTTCCCCAATGGATTTCTACTCTGCCACAACATTGCATATCCCGGGCCATTTCTCTCTAAATACAAGCATATCCGATGACACATGGAAACAATTTACAAAACATAAAACTTGTATATCACATCATCCCATCACTATCATTCAACCACCACATCTTAATATAATAACATTGTAATTTTTATGGGAAACTATAGTTCATACATCATGTTTTATACCATAAGACATCATGGACCAAAGAAATCATTCCAATAATAACATACAAGATACTATATGAAAAGATGGATTTGTTTGAAATAACCACGGGCCATTACATTCCTCTATTCACTTATATGAGAAATATAACCACCATATATACCAACACATAATACTACCAGAAGAAGATAGGGGGAATAATGGTTAGTCAACCATATATTACTCACCAACCCAGATATTGGGGGAACACCCTCCTAGAGTCTGTTGGGATTATTTCACCCTACTTACATGGATGGAGTATTATATAGAATCACATAACATGGCAATATAGATATATCTTAGAACTATACAATGTGAAATAATCTATCCTTCACCAAAAATACAAAATTCATCTATAAGATTATGGGTTTCCCTCATTAAGGACAAGAAATCCTATAATCATGAAATCATAACAAAGGAAATTCAATCAATTAATTAATTTAAAGATGTCACATTACTTTAACTTTATCATACATTGATTCTTAATTATCTATATTAATAATAAAATGGAACTCAAGGTTTATCAATAATTTTTTGGTATTTTCATCCTATTAAACCACCAACCTCATGCTGAAAAAAATTTACTATTCATTTTCATTCAATAATTCATGGTAATATAGGACTCATCATAATATAATATAAAAGAAGATGAATAATCAATTAATAGCCATATGCGTCAAGTACATGGAATGAAATCAAAAAAATAAGAATGAAAAACATATTCCCCATTAACAAGTATGTATTCAATCATTTAGTGCATGAAAAATAGGCAATCCTTGCTTCAACGCATTCTATTAGTTATGGTGTCATCCTAGACACCACCATGCATAACACTATACATATATCAATTAACAGTTGAAACAAATGCCACATATATAACAATCACTTCCCCTAACCCACCCAACTATCATCTATCCTCGAATCAATCATATTTAATATAAATGATCCCCATCTAAAGATTCTCACAAGGTAGCATTGTAATAACATAAACTCAACACGAAAACTAAGCCTCAAAAACCAAGTCATCCGTCATTTAGATGAAAACATAATCACTTATCCGAAGAGAATTATCCTTATAAAAAACATGTTTAACATAATCTTGAATTTATAGATTCATTTATTCATAGGTTACAACCAAATGAAGCCAAACACAATAACTATAAATATCTAAAAATATTTAATCATTATTACAAGAATCAATTCTTATTTCATCAAATTGAGGAGTAACATTTCAATTAAACATTCCTCATATATTAATTTTATTATCATCAAATTATAAGGGTCAATTGTACTAAATTATTCATGACAATTCATTATTAAAAATGATCATTAACATCATAAAAACACCCAAAGTATTTTGTTCTATATAAATTTCTAACAAATAAAACATTGCAAAAAAAATAAACAAAGATAAAATACTATTGATAAAATCAAGAATCAACCCATTAACATGGAATAAAACACATGCGATAAATAAATCCAAAAAGAAATATTTTTTTAATCTAGATTAATCCTCATTACTATAAGTTTCACTACTATCCAATGAGATAAAACATGATAATTTTACGATTACACTTTTAAGGAACAAGGATATGAGATTAATCCCCAACCTTAAATTGAATCCCCCATACATCCAATATGAAAAATAGAGGAAATAGGAGACGATGTATCTACCTGGATTTCACAGATGTAATGTTTAAAATAACCTTTCCACATTTCTAGACAAGGATGAAAGTGAAATAGAATAAGATTCTAGCTTAATAGTGACTCATTATAATATATAATAATGTACTAAATAATCTATTGGGAATTAGCATATGAACCAAAAGGTTTTACCCCATGGTTGAATAAATAATATTGAGGATCAGGAAAAAGAATATGGTTCTTTTACATTCTGATAAAAAGTGTAAATTTATAAGAAAAATAAAAAAAATCATAATTTAAAATTTAAGGATATTAGACTTTCATGATTTCTAGCAGGTCAAACAATAATTAAACATTAACATGAAAATAATTTAATTAACATGTTATGAATGATATTAAAACCTTCAAAAATTCTTAAAAAAGGTTTATAAGTGTCCTATTTGAAACCACCCATAATTTTTATTAGTTAAGAGTAAAAACCCAAATTTACAATAAATATCCATATCTACAACATTCAAGGGAATAATAGAAATTTTGAGAAACAAGATCACAAGACTGACCTGATTTAGAGAAAACAACCTACTACCCAAAGGCTATCATACTATAGGGAGACCAACCTAATACTGTGAGACTAACCAACTACCATAATCCCAAATTTTTCCATGATCCAAGTTGTTACTGTGATCTAACATACTACCTAGAGCCAATATGTTACTATGATAAAATATACTATCATTAGACCAACCTGATACCATAATCTCCCCTACTACCATGATCTATCATACTATTGTGAGAAAAACATTCCACCATGATCCCATCAGATACATTGAGACAACCTATTACTATGAGAGAAACCTATACCTATGAGACTAACCTTCCACTGTGGTACGAACCTACTACCATGTAAACAACCTGCTACCATTATACTAACATGTTACAATGAGACAAATATATACTATGATCCCTCCTACTACATGATCCAACCTACTACCATGATCTATTTAGATACAGTTATACCAACATACTAATGTGAAATCGACACCAAAGATGATAATTTTAGTGAAACTATTACCTCATACACCCCATGACACCTCTAGGCTAGGAGAAAACATATCATAATGTTTTATAGGATCCAAGGAATTAAATTACATATTTTTTTATTATAATACATTTAGATGAATAATTATATGATTTATAATATTTTTATATAGTGATACATTTTAAATTAATAATCCTTTAAAAGTGTTTAATATAATATATTTTCATTAAAATTAATAGATTATATAATCAAAATTGACAAAAAATATTTATTTTAGAGAATAAATAATTTTATCCTTAACCAAAAAATTATTTTTCCATTAACGAATAAAATTATTCAAATCATCAGCACGAGACATTGTTTTGAATCCCTAGGTGTGGGTGATCATGAGTTTATAATCACTAACACCCTTTGAGTAAGTTCCAATGACATGTTTTCGTAGAACTAAAAATTGTCAATGGTTGCCACATCCAGTATAGGTCTTATGCCTTAGTTCATAGTGAATGTTATCACTCCATATCTTTAACAATTAATCTTGTGGTTTAACATTTTTCAAGAGGATGGGAGGTCAAAGGACTCATCACACCTTTTTGGGGAAATTATTTACATCTACAGGACTCTCTTATATTTTTATGTCATATTCTTCAATATTTTCTAAATAACATCATTGGGATTTCTACCCTTAATGTTTAAAATCAATCATTTATATATGGAATGGTGATTATCTTTACATTCCTAAGTTACACCATAAGTGGAACTCTCTATATATTTTAGTTTTCCTCGATAAACAGAGAGATTTGAATGTGTCATAGGTTCTGCATCAATGGAACATTGAAAGTTTTTATGCAAGTTCTATTCCACATTGTCGGTCACTCTGGAAATTTCAATCATCCTAGGAGTTGCTTGTTATTTTTATGTGAGGATCGAGACCCTAGTGGGGTTTCATATATATCAAAAAAATGAATCCAAACACACATAGTTTTCTTCCATAAAGAAGGAAAATTTCTAAATTTTATGTTATTGTGATAAGTACCAGATCATTAAATTTAATTTCATGTGGTATGACATCGAGATGAAAGGTGTCTGGACATTGTTGTTGTGGTACTTGCACCAAATAATAGATATATTCATTGTCACATGGGGGATTTTATTCCCATGAGATTTTGTTGATCTCATAAGGAATATGACTCTTTGAATACGTATCGTATCATAAATATATCACAAAAGGATGAAGTGGAAGGATTGAGGATGTTGGGTTTGGACCTCGGCGGAGGTATCATACATATATCATCATGTTGGGAATTAAAGAGCCTGGATTTAAAAAAAGGGTTTGATACTTTCACCAGTGAGGGGACACCCATGGTATTTTTAATAGTATCGGTTTTAGGATTTCCACTAACCTCAAAGACAATTGGAGTCATTCTCATTATGATTAAAAATAGGTGGTAAAAGATCAATGTGTTGTGCAAGCATGTTAGGAAATGGACTTACACTAGAATTGAATCCCCTTCATTCAATTTATACCTTGTCTCCTGGTGGAGGAGGGGAAGGATATATGATTTTTTGGTCATACTCTTAGAGATATTCCCTTCAAAGAAAACATATCCCCAATCTATCAATGGATGAGGGAAGGGATACATTATACTAGAAGATTATATAAGGATATATTCATTTCCTTTTCATTATGTCTACTTATAGAACCTACGTTGGGGCTCACGTTTCCATATAATTTGTGGATACTACTTAATTCACATCACATTTTATGTAGAATTTATTAACCGAATTCCACTGACTGAGTTGTTATCACCACCTCTAAAGATAGTGACATTGTTTTCGAAGGGATTCATGATTGAAAATACCTTAAGGTCACTACATGTTTGTGTGGTTATGGGGGTAAAAACTCTTACTGAATGAATTTGTTATTTAAAGGAATACCTATAGGTATGTCTCACACCTTGATCATAAAATTTTATATTTATCATAGGAGGTTTTACATTGTCCTTTCCTTGATTTTTGTGTCTTCCAAATGGATCTATTTTGATAGATTTTAATTGGGATCATATGAATCCAAATTCCACATAGCATGAAGATAATTAGATGATAAAATTAAATACCCTATAGATACCAAATTCTAAATAGATATATTTCTATGTTGTGCTAGTTTTCACAAAAAATAGATTTTCTAAAAAATAATGCTACTTCAAGGAAGAGTAATTTGTTTTATCGATTATAAGGAAGGTTTGTGAAATTGCCATTTTTATGTAACCTCAAGGGTTTCTCCTCTAACTAAGGATTTTGTTTCCAATAAAGGCAACTTGTATGATGAATACTTTATATGAGATCTCTTTTTCTATTATGGGATATAGTATTACTAGTTATGTTTATCACTTAGGCTTCTCCTATACCTAATTTTACTTCCCCCCTTTTTCAACATTTCATTGTGTTTAGGAATTTATGATCTTTTTTTAGAACATTTTACATTTATAGGGTATGAAAATATACATTTTTTTTAAAATGGTGGGTTCATCATAGAACATATCTATCTCTATTCCATGGTTCAAAAACCCTAAACCTCTTCCATAGGGTATTTCTGTTTATAGGGGTGGTCATTTCACCATCTCATACAACCAATTATTTTAATTTATTGGGGGAATGACATAACTACCACACAAAATATATGATTTTATTATGAATGGTCTTTTAGGAATCTGTGTCATTCAGTAAATTATTCCTTTTTATAGGAAATCCATGTGATGTAGTGTTCCCACATATCGTTTATGCTTATTGTGATGGAGTAATATAATTTTCAATTCCATATACATTGCCATTTTAATGTAAATTTTTCATTCCCATATTTTGATTCTAGTTTCCCTAAATTAATAATATTTTTCTATGATTTTTTGAGAACTTTTAGGGCCCATAAAATTTCATCCGTTTTTAATAGGATCTAGTATGTATGAGAAGTCTTCCATTCAAGGGATGAATTATAACCAATTCAATTCTTTGTGGTGTATATGTGAAGAAAATGGAGGGGAAATGCCCTTAAAAGGGTGAAATATGACTAAATTTTCATGTAGAATAGATTGGTGGTTTCTGGTGAGATTTTAACTCTTGACTTATGAATTTCTACAAATATGAGGGTACTATTGTGATTGAACACTTCGTTGTACTAAAAAAGAAAACTCCATAGTCAGTATTACCATGAATTGAATATTTCATTCAACATTGTTATGGGATTGTCCAAAAAGAATTTTAATTTTATGAGGAATGCGTACTACTCTATGTGATCCACATAGTGTTTGATGTGAATTAAATACTTTTTTACTTTTATAAAATAATTTGTACTTTCATGGAATCCATCACATGTTTTAGATTGAGATAATGGATCCTACTCAGTTTTATAGAATTATTGATGAGTTGAGGAATGAAATTATCAAAAGTATTGATGATGGGGAAAAGAAAATAATTTACCCTCATCAATAATTTTTGGAAGAGATCATCAGAGCCGAAGTTGAAGGATACCTTGTTTCAGATATTTTACCACTTTATCAGTTCAGATTAGTAATCAATGTCCCCATACCATGTGCCATACTATGAAAATAAACTAATCTATAGGATAAATATATGTGAACATGCACCTATTGTGGAAATCATACTGAGGGTAATTTATATCGATGATTTCCAAGATAAAGTGTTCATTTTAGGCAGTGATAAAAAATTGATAAATGATCATTGTTTTATCCCTTATTACACACTTCCTATGGATAACTTGTAAAATGATGTTTCTTATAGGAATAGAAGTTTGGGTACCTCATTTCATTATATAAAGGAACCTTAGTAACATAAAATGATGGAAAATTGTTTTGAGAAGTGTATTGAACTTGTTGATTTAGAAAAATAATTCTCTATTATTATAAATGATTCTCTATGCCTCTAAATAGTTCAGGAAGAGAGAATCATTTTTTTCTTTCATGTAAATGCAAGATGATTTTTTAAAAGGAGGAAACTGATCTCTCAGTTGAACTTTCCCCCCTGATTGTCAACTAGAGATTATGAAGTCCTATATCAAGGAATGAAATCCTTTATTTAAAAATGGATAGATAAAAATTATTACCCATTGTGAATGGTCATCAAATTGTTATGGGGGTTGAGAAATGAACATCCAAGGTAATACAACCTTGAAAGGGTTTTTTATAAGGAATCTACCTATTTATATGATATTGAGGAAGAGGTTTAAAATTTAATATTTGATTCCCAAAATTGTTTTCATTTTTTCCCATCCTCAGTCTACTAAATCATATCCTATGCCACGTCTCCCCTTGGAGGATTCATATCTAATGGAATGGAAAAAATGGAATATTTTTGAAACCTTTATTTATATTGTGGGGATATAAATCTTTATTTAAGGGGACAAGGATTTTTTATTGGGAATTGGGGAATATCATCATCCAAAAAAATTATTATACAGAAAATCCCATGTAAGTGGAATCTTATATAAAATACCTCATGTATTCAATCTACTAACATCATTTTTAACACATAATTGATGGAATGTTATTGAAATGTTGATTCTGTATGTGAGTGGGTGTAATGTTTAGTGATAACGTATTGGTTCCTCCTCGGAAACTGATGATGTTGGCTCACTTAATACTCCGGATCATTGTGTAGTGCCTCCCTATTCACTGCTAGGGCCTCACAATCTACATTCTCTAAGTAGAGAGGTATAAGAGATGTTATGTAAGAAATTTTGGTGACTTAATACCACTACACATATAAGGAAAACCCCATCCATATTATCATTCCTCATTACGATAATGTTTCCTAATTCCTGGAGTGAATTGGATACCAATAAGAAGAATGTATGTATTGAAGAAAGTCTATAAATGATTGAAGTAGAATAGATCTATTTTCCTAGATTCATAATTATAACCGATATTGATAATTTTTTCTTTAAATAATAGATGATTTATTTCAGCTCATATCATTAAAATTTGGATGGTACCATTAATTTATTAAAATAGAGGATTGAATGTTCTGACAGAGTGTGAGAAATACTTCTAACAGGGGAAGATGAAAATGATTTTGGTGAAAAGGAAGAGGGATTCCTTATCCCAAAAATCTATTTCACTAGAATTTTGATCTTCGATGCACATATTGGTTCTCATAGAATAATGATGGTTTTTCATCACCCATTACTTCCTAGAAATACACCGAAGAAAGAATTTACATTTGGGTAAAGTCTCTTGATAATGAATGGCGTAAGGAAAAAAGATCCAACCATGGTGGTCGATAACATTCACGTAATTATTTCATATCCAGGGATGTAATTATTTCATATCCAGGGATATAATTACCACCCCTAACCCTACAAAATTTATTCCAAATGATATTATCCTCATTGGAAACCATAAGTCATAGGAAGGAAATACTGCTCCAAATGCCCATTTTTTAGAGATAACAAGTAGATATTGTGTTCAATCACCAAATTATAATATTTTAAGATCAATAGTATTGATTAAATAACTTACATAAGGGGTTACATAGGTCATACAAGTCACAATCTGATAATTATTCAACAGTCTGTATAACATTCCTCTTTATATATGGATGTATTAATAACACTAGTCTTAGGGAGGTAAATATTAGATAAGGATTCAAGGAAAACAAGTCTGTTCTTAGATATTCCATTTCCTCATACATTATCTCAAAAATAATAAATTATATCCATTCTTATAGGGATATATTTTTAATAAAATCATTGATAGGGAAAACTAATCTCATTCTCGTAGATAGAAAAACTGTGGAAGAGATAGTTACTGGGGTCCAATGATGGTTAATAAAAGTTGTTTCTAATAGTTAATTAGTTTCATTTCTATGGGATTGATGTCAGTGCGTGACCTCCTTGAGTTTAATAATTTAGAGATCTATAAGAAATCCACACATGTATCCCTAGAAGAAGGTTAGTTCCTATGAAATATTCGATGTTTTCCCTTATCATTTTACAACATTGTCGATTCTATTATGTTTCTTGATAGCGACAAATTGTTGAATATAAGGTGTCTTTTAAGATTAATTCCATTGTATAAGACATATAACATTTTGTGTCTACCAATGATATGATGGAAACTGAAGAAGCTATAACTTCAGTAGGTGGTGGTGAATCATTTTCCTCTTGGGGTATTTACATTCCTTAAATATAAAGTTCTAACTTATTCAAACATTAAATTCAAGGAATTTCATTACAAACTCTAGTAGTTCAAGTTACCATTATTAGGTCTCATATCTTTGATTTCATAAGGGTTGTAACAATTATGGTACCAACCCATTTTAAGAGCTTTGAGCTTTTATTCTCTCTAGTGAGGCCTGACCCTAAGTACATCCCTCCTTAAAAAGGGTTATTCGTAAGTAGATTAGGAAATTCTCGATAATATTCACATCCTATGATAAAATAATTTTATTTATATATTAAATTAAACCCATATAACCCACTTACCATGATTTCTAGTAAAATAACCTTGGTTCTTTTCACATGCTCTCTCTAATTGGGTATGGATGGTTTGAATTCCACTACAAACATGGAAAGTTAAATGATATGATCATCTCTCAGGAGGGGTAGGTGTAATCTTGTACTAATATAAAACTATAGAGTTCATGGACCATTTTTTACAACAAGGAATATTTTACTCAATGAATACTCTGAATTAGAAGGATTGAACAGAGTGTGAAAAGGTCTAATTATAGATATGAGATCCAAGGAGGAATAACTTCACTAGGAACCAAATCATATTTGTCAAGAGTAAGATCATCTTGATCAAGAATTGTAAAATGTATAAATTATGGTTAATTATTAACAATGTTTAGTGTAAGAGGTGAGCGAGTGGGTCCCAATTCTACTGAGAGGAAATAATCACTTAAGACTAATGAAGAAGGATAGATCACCACATTATTTGGGCTATGCCATTTAGAGGAAGATTCATATCCAATAATGATTTTAATATATGAATATATTAGATGAGATTTGTAAGATTATTATTTTATTAATATGTGGAGTCATGAAGATGTGGATTCTATCCTAATTGTTTAATGAATGAATGAAAAATTATTTACTATAAGTTGTGTTACTTTTATCTCATTTCCATAATCATCTTATAATAACTTGCAATTCTCTGAAATTTGACCCCATGTTATCCTATAAAATTTGACCACTGAATTAAAATTCTGGTCCAACTTTTTTTAGCATATGATGAAGGGATTTAGATTTTTTTCTTCTCCACGTGTGACCCACAAATTGGTATAATCATACAAATAGTACCGATAACACCATAGTGGTCCTGTCTGATTGAATGGCCTCAAGTCAGACTTTTGAAAATTTATTTTTTAATATCTAAAGTGAAATATCAAGAATCGATACATGAAACTATATATGTTATCTCTAGTTAAAAGGTCCCAATAAGCATATTATGATTTTAGTGGGTCCTTTGGGTAGATCCCAGAACCTTCCCGTTTGTTCGAATTCTACCCATACAATTTCCTAATCCTAAAACCTGAAGGATATAGTGGTCATGGGTGATTTAAAAAACTTTTCAGTGTGAATAATAATCATTCTAAACCATAGTCATGGGGTAATTGAATAATATAAAATAACATGGGTATGTTATGTAAGAATAATCTATATAGCATATTGAAATGGAGGTTTTCCACTAAAATTTTGAAGGGGTGTATGGAGATAAAATGATTTTATCCTATTGATGAAGATGACTTTTATTGATAGGAAACATTAATGGTTTATTATATAGATCCATAATGATTCATATAGTTTATTTTTGAAATAACTTATATCTTTTAGAGTTTAAAATTTTGATTCCAATATCTAGGAATGATTTATGTTGATCAAAGTATCCTTATGGCGTGATATATTCACAAAAATCATTGTGGAAGAATTATAGTCATTGTCCAACATTGAATTGGGGTAGGGGAATGGTCCCATAAATATGTCTTGGTAAATCCATATATTAATCATGTAATGTATCCCATTCATGGATATTTCTCAAATGAAATGAGAATATGTTTTTTTTCATGACTAGGACTAGGTCAAGGAATCCATGAATCACTACATATCTCTTTAGAATGGTAATATAGGAAGAAATTATTTTTGGAACTCCTTATGATGATTGGTTCATATGTAAGGAAGAATATACTATATAATAGGGGATGATTTGAGCTGTTTATTCTTATTTTGGATAGAGTTTATATATGGTTTGACTAAGCTCACGATGTGGTAAAATAATTCATATCAGAGTATTCATTTAAAATCTCCTTTCTCACATGAGTCATTATTGGTTTGAGAAAGTAAAAACAATCATAGGGATATCAACGTTACACTTAGGATCTTGTTTAATGTCAAATGATAAATAAAACTGGTTTCTCAAGTTGAAAGTCATATGAATTTGATAATATATTATTAGGATAATGACCTAATAAGGGGTTATAGGACAAGGATTCCACCAATTCCTTTTGAACGTGAGGGTGTAAATGGTATGTCATGAACTTGAGGGCCCTTTATTAGGGGTAATGGCATGTGATTGATACCTATGGGATACCCATTTTTCACATTTGATAGGTCGTTTTTGGTATGATTTTGTAAATAATATGAACATAAAATAACATTATCATAATGAAAAGAATACCTCGTATTGAATGGCCACATAAGGAGAATATTATAAAGATCCATATCAGGATATATTACACATAGTTTAAACAATGGTGTCATTTTAAGTCGGATTCTTCTATCACTGATGAAAAAAGATGGTTTAAAATTGTAAGATGTTTCCAAGACATGAGGAATTGTGTTTGAAAATTGGATGTTATGAAAGTACAATGGTGGCCTTTAAACCTGATATCACAATGGATTGGTGATTATGATCCCATTAAAGTATCAATTCCAAACATCACATGGCTCTTGTGAAGATTTCCCAACATTTATGTAGCTAACATGTAGGGAAGAAGAGAATTTGAGTTTCTTTTGTTGTTGGTTAGACATACGATGGATAATAAAGGAATCATTATGTATCTTTAGAAAATGTGAAACAGGACACATGTAGTTCATATATAGTGGTAAGATAGAAAACTTATAACCATAATGAATGTCCTATCAGGTGAGGGATGCAAAATCGTTCTATTTTACATCCTACAAACAAGATGTGGACCATGAAATTTTAATCATAAGAATGTATGGATATTGGATGTATAGATTAACATGATATGGTATGTATAAAAACATGTTATAGTTTTAAGATCACATAGCTTCAAAAAAATCAAGGGTTGTAGTTTCTTGTCAAGTTATTATATAAGTCAATGTGAATGAAGCTATCTATGAAAATCTATAATTTGGAATAGGAAACCCTATTGCAGTGTTGGTATAATCATTAAAAATGGGATAATCATATGAAATATCTAATCTCATTTGAGTTATGCTTAGAGTAAAAAAACAAGAGGAAATTGTAGTGTTATCTATATTATATTGGAAATGATAGTAAAGGATTATATCGATTTTTAACCAATGATTTTATATCATATGTTGGGGAGAATTACTCTCCATTGTGCGACTGAAGTGAATGGTTTACATTTTTTAGGATTGTAGATTCGTTTTCCACATGATTATAGGAAAAATTAACATGATAGGGCTATTTTGGAACGAATTTTGTAATATATTAAAGATATGAAGAGGGAAGTTATAAACCAGTAACATGAGGTTCTTTTAATTGATGTCATAATGTAGGAAAAGTACGTAATGGGGGACCATATACAATATTCAAAGGTGAACATATGTAATGATTATTTTAGATCATAAAAAGATAAAATATTATTCTCATATGAATGAAGGGGACTCTGATTGGATGGCCACATGAGGGGAATATTATGTAGAGACATATCAGGGAATAATATCCATTGAAAATTTGAAGTTTAACTTCATAGTAATATTATCCTACCATCAATGGAAGTGTAAGGTTCATGATGTTATTATTTTATTAAGACATGGAGTGTGATTTGTGATAGGACGATATCTGAGAATGAAGGAATCTTTCATGTAGGCATTATTCATGAATGAAAATTTTGGTTCGTAAATGAGGGTACACATGTTAGAATCTTTATTGAGGATCTCAGTCACATACAGGATAGGGTGGGTATTTTTTAGATGTTCCAAGATTTAGGGTTCTAAATATTACTATATATCTAACATGAGTGACATTCAAGCCACATGTAGTTATAACAGGAGAATTTCTCATTCACAAATCAATTTATAATATGGGTAATGGGTAATATTTTATATTTGGGTTTATTAATGAAGTGAAACCACATGTTAGACTCTATAATGATGCTCAATATTATATGTAGAGTATTTGGTATAGTTTCATAGTTTCATCCTGGAATTAATTAATAAATCCAGGAATCACTATATAAATTTTATAGGTAGGAGTCAATCCACATATAGGTTTCAGATAATAGTGCCTTAAGAGACCAACATTGGGAGTGAAGGTGTAGAGACCCGAAGCTTATCGTACATGGACATTACATTACTTTTGTGGAATACTTAGTACATAACAAAAACACACACACAAGGATCGTAATAGTTTAGTGTCTTTGGAAACTCGGAACGTAATATTCTAATCGTGGTGAAAGATCTTCAATATCTCCCATAAATATCTTCCCTTTTTTTTACCTAAAACCTTTATTTATATCCTGGGGAAAAGAAAACATAAAAGGGTGAGCTCAAATGCTCAGTAAGGGTAAACAAAAGAAAAATCAATCACATCATATTCATAAGAACATAACTTTTGGAAATCTTAACCTGCAAAAGAGAGCATAATGTCATAACATGGGATAAATAATAGTAGTGAAATGAAATCCCAAAAGCATTACTTAAAACATGAAACTTTGTGTCATACACACACAATCATATAGAATCATTTCTTGTTAGTCATGACTCATTGCCAAGACTATCTTAGTGGACAAAGTCCCTTTCTGAATCGAGTCACCCTCGTTTCAGTCCTGTTTCACTGAACCGGTATAACCTACCATTCCAGCCATGTCTATCTCATGAGATATGAAATATTTACCCAATGCATTGGAGGGAGATATAGGTCCCACCCATCTCATAATGATACCATTCTTATGTGTGCCACAAAATCATAAATCATACATCATTTCATAACCCATGTAATAAAAATGGGATTCTTAAACAACATGACATCATAAAACCATTCATATAAGATAAAGGAATTCATAAACATAATTCCATCACAACATAGTCAAATCAATGTAAAAATATGGATAGAAACAGAACCCTTTATTATCTTAGATGGAAAATAATTT
Organism: Viscum album; assembly: GCA_963277665.1. Classification (NCBI taxonomy): domain Eukaryota; kingdom Viridiplantae; phylum Streptophyta; class Magnoliopsida; order Santalales; family Viscaceae; genus Viscum; species Viscum album. Next base: position 2,797,098 of record OY728125.1, read on the forward strand.
TGATACAACACTTGAATTGAATTCTTGAGGAAAATATCCTTTCTTCTTTAAAATCAATTTCTTTTCACAAAACATCATGCAATTTTAAAAGAAAGAGATTTTATTGAAAATAGTCATGAAATAATTTAGTGGAAGCTTCATGAAAATAAGGCTTTATAAAACAATATAAATCCATTCGTGTCGTATAAGTTAAAAAAAACATTCTTTGTACTTTTGTCGAAAAAGTCAAAATGTACCTCGTACGAAAAACGACAAAAGATTCCTTTCATATCTTTTACTAAAAACTCACCAAAGGGTAAAATTGTATTTAAAAAATTGTATGTGGATGGAAATAATATTACATATTGAGGAAACATGGATGTGGATGATAAAAGACACCCCAGTAAATTCCAAAGTATAAACAATCTCGGATAAAAATGAGATTGTGATATTTCCCTTACCTTAGGTCCGACTTGCTTTGTAAGTGTCCGAACCTCCTGTATAATGATTTAAATCATGTTATTGACTTATTCCAGAATCATATTCATTGTTATTATATCATTTATGGTACACTTACGACTTTATATTACCCGTTCTTTTGTAAATTCATGTTAATGTAGCGTTTTGGGTAAAATCGTCTCATTTGTCGTTCATGTTAATAACTTGTAATTATTCATATGATTACTTAGATCATGATTACTTAATTCCAGAATATAAAAAATGATTTATATATATATATTCAGAATATAAATATATAATAAATCAGTAAATGGAAAGAAATACACCGTTCATGGAGACAGTAGTCCGTACGTACGCATGAACGCTGTTTTCGTTTCCTTATTGAAGTGAATGGAATTAAGTAGATGACATACATATAAATTTACATAAATCCAGTATAATTATTATGTCATATATTTCATTAGTACTTATTATATATACTTTATAATCATTCATGAATGGTTAATCATTGAGAATGAATCTCATCACGTCGTGGAGACGGTAGTCCGTACGTACGCACGAGCGATGATATCATTCCCATGGTCGTGGAATTGTGTTGAAGTGTATGTAGACTATTTTAGTATAAATATAACTTTATAATAATCATATATAGTAACTCATTACACCATTATACCCATCCTATTAAGGTGGTGGTGGAAAATAGATTACACCACGGCGTGGAGACAGTATTCCGTACGTACGCACGCGCGGTGATTTCATTTTTCCGTAGGATGGATAGAAGGTGAATTAGGGTTGTTTCATATTTATAATAACATATCAGTATGTAAGTAATACTTATGTTATTAATTTGTTATGAAACAACTAAAGAAGAAGAAGTTGAGGAAGAAAGAAATTGAAAAGATCGGTAATGGATATTACCTCTTCTTTGAAACACCTCTTTGCATCCTCCACTTAGGGAACTAATATTGGTCTTTGAAGAAGGCCAGGACCTCTAGGATTATTCTAGGTAAGTGGAGAAGGGATTTTGGCAGGGGTTGGCCGAGCTTGAGTGCTCAAATTGGTATGAGGAGGAGGGGGAGGAGGTGTCCTTTTATAAGGGAGGAGAGGGGCACCTTAGGAATATCTCAAAATATTATTTTATATTAAAGTCAAAATCGGTTTATAATGGTTCCAAAGGGTCTTATTTCGAAGCTAAAGTGAGGATGGGTCGAAATCCTATCAACCAATAGGAGTTAGACAAGTTTAGGTTATTATTTTAACCTTATCAATTAGATTTAACTCTAAGTTAAATAATTTAACTTTTACCGTGTCTTTTTGTTTTCTTACACTATATGGTTAAAACACTTACTATAACATGCCAAAAGAACCCCAAATTATTTATTATTAATATATATATCCTTATCTAAGTCATTTGGCCGAACCTTAGATTTTTAGGAATAAAATAACAGTTAATAATATAATATTTGATTTAAAAACTATTTTGTGTCAATTTTGACACTATTTGATATATGATTTTTGTGAAAGTCATAAAAGAATTATATGTTCTAACAAAGTTGATTAAATCAACAATAATATATCATATTAACCTATAAAATTAGTGTAATTCATAAAAAGTCTCAAATTGCATTTATGTTGGTGTTTATAACATCTATTATGTCAATATTTCATTAATAAGATAATTACTTCATCATTATTGTGTCATAAATTAATTAGATTATTTAATGTCTAAAAATTAAAAATAAAATACCATTAAGTAGGATATCGTTTTAGCTTTCTAATTCATATTTACAATCGAATTTATCTTATGTATAACCCTATATTAAAAATGTTTTAGTAAATAAACATTGATTTTAACTCTTTTAACTCTTCTTTGAATTAAATAATAATAAATGTCCTAATCTAATCCAAGTGGGCCTAAATGATAATATTTTATACTTAAGGTTGTTTTTGGTCAAGATAAACTTGTCCAATAGGATTAGGACATGTTTTAGGGTAATATTAATATCATTTTTACCCTTAATTACCCTATTTACTTTTAACCGTGGTAAATAAAAGTAAAAAGTTACTATTCACCAAAAATTATTTTCATCTCATTGAACCACATTTTACTTACTGACATCAACCGTGTCTATCGAATTTTTGAAATTCCATTCACAGAAGCGGTAAAATTATGTTTTATGAAAAATTCATTTTTTTAACTACCACTTAGTAGTTTCACTATTCATCAAAAATTGATGTTTTTCATAACAATGCCAAAATTTCATCCTAAGATATATTTCATATTCCGAATTCAAAAATGAAGTCTATTTTACCAAATTCATAACATAGAGGTTTCATTAATTAATTTTATAATTAAATCCCGCTGTTAAAACAAATAGCGTGTTTTTCAGAAACAATATCTATCAAAAGATTGACACTTGTTTATGTCTGGTTTAAATGTGAAATTACATCCAATGACCAAAATTGTATTAAATTGTAAAAATATATTCTAAATATACTTTAAAACAACTCAAATTAATAATTTATCACTATTAATTATTTCAATTAAAAAAGTTGTTTTTAATTAAAATTTAGTAATTTTCACTATTCATCAGAATATGAAAGTTATCCGAAAAGTACCAAAATTTCACCTTAGGCTAAATTCGATACTCCGAATCCAAAAATGAAGTATATTTTGAGAGATAAAATTTCTAAAATTTTAAAAGGTGGTTATTACTATTCATAACGGCTAGTTTTAATAATATTTTAATAGCATATCGTTGTTTAGTGAAACTCGGTATTGCGTACTACACACGCTATCGAGGAATTTCGTGATTGCGTGTAATACAAGGCAAGTCAAGGATGCGTGTTGTGCAAGCTCCTTTTGGTGTAGCGTACAACACAAGACATTAGTGAAATTAACCAGAATATTTTTCATAAAATTTCGGGGTGTTACAGAAGGTGCCCTCAGGAGAGGGTCATAAGAGAGTGCAATATCATGTTATGTGAAAGAGATGTAAACCATTTAGCATAATAATCATGTTGAAAGGTATTTTTCCTATATTTTAACATCATAATATGCAAAATTGTCTTGTATATTTTAATGTCTTTGGAAATAGATGTTGTGGTTTTTCCTTGTAAGGTCATGTGACAAGGACCCTTGAGTGTGGTTACATAAATTATTTCATGGGGAGGAATTCATTTTTTGGGGATATAAGTATATTACCAACCATAATAATCAATTAAAATGATTCATTAGAGTAACCCATGTGTATATAATATAGTCCCCCTCCCAATTTTTCTAAATATTTTGATATTCCTTTCCATTAATAATCAGGATATATATGACAAACAGTAATTCCCCTTTGAGGGATGAATGGATTGAAACATTCCTATTAAAGGCTCACACAACCTAATTATTGTGGAATTAAAAATGACATAGGGTGCACAACCTCTTCTCATCGAGCTTGTTCAATTCATCTAGTCACTTATAAGGTTGTTTATCTACAAATAATTGATAATATAATTCAATGTGGAGCAATAATATCTAGACCAAAATGGGTAGGGACACCTCTCTTCTATAAAAAAAGTTAATATGAGGTTTCAAGTGTAATATTATGTTTTTTTTGGTATTATAAAACCATAAGGTATGAAAGATTTTGTTGGGACAATACTTGATATCTAAATCCAATATACTCAAATGTCCATTTTCAATATTTTTGTTTAAAACCGATTCCTTCCCATTCACTACCACATGGTAGCGAGATGAATGGTTGGAGTCAAAGTTATATTCCTAATACATATTCTATAATTTGGAATAATAGAAATTTTTGACATTTGATATCAATATTGTGCAAGAGACACCAAATATGATGATGATATTAGACATCATAGAATTTGTGATATTCATTTATTGATACTTCCTGGAGGTGTTTGTACTCAACAGAATCGGAAAGTAATCTAGTGACAATATGTAAACTCTTAAACTTCTTGGACGTATCAAGTGGGTATAACCCCATGACATCCATTACACATATGAAAAAATGAATGGAGTATCTAAAAATTCATATAAACACATGGGGCTGATGGAGAAACATGGAATGCGTCTAGAAGTAGTGGTACTTTTTTGGGAATTATTTGCAATCCAATATCATTGGATTCTATAAATACCGATCCTTACTATTTGATGAGAAAGTGTAATTGTTTATTGAATAGTTTCATGACAACCACTATGGTATATTTTCATGATGGAATATTCTATCCTCTATCAATGAAAATATGGAGAGTTCCATAAAATCAGAATTTAAATAGTGAAACTTGATAATTCAGTTCATCATAAAGATTAATATCGACTAACTTACAACACATTTTCACTTTTCTATCACTTTTTGATGAAACCAACATGTTCAGTGGTAATCCAATATGGGTTTCGTCCATATATTTGTAGTATTATATGGTTTAGGGATGGTTTTAACCTCATTTAACTATTTATTGTTGTTATTAATCAATGGTTATACAATTATACATTTTTCAACACTAATAACAGTTTCATATCATCCCAGATCTTCCAAAGTTATTGTATTATTAGGAAATTACAATGGCTAAGAATTTTGAAAGCATGAGAGCTAAGATACAATTTTCTCTAATGGTATTTCTTCCATAAAACCTTTCGTGTTTCAATAATATGTAAAATAAATTATTTTTTGATGTCTTATACCACACTGAACTATATGATTTCAAATTATAAAAAATATTTGACCCATAGTTGAAACATTTATATTTGAAAGGATTGATATCTAACAATAATTATTTCTTGTTCTAAAACTTTATTATTGGTGAAAGCTTCTTATATAAGGATATAATAAAGAATAAGTTCTTTTTCTAAGGGTATGAGGATGACTCCCATACCTACCACATAGAGATTCGGGTTTTACATTCCCTTTCCCATTGGTCTTCTAGAAGCACTTACAAAGTCAACTCCCGTGTATGACTGAATTATTTGACAGAGAAAACCACTTCATTAGGAATATTTTTATTCAATGGTTTGTTTTATATATAAGGATTTTTTAACGAAAATATTTTTGTTGATTTCCATTGATTTCCTTTTAAAGTATAATCTAAATTCCAATCATCCAAAAAATAATTTCCCACCATATCAAGCATCTAGTTAGAATAGGTTTGTTGATGATATCTTTAAGTAGATCATTATAAGGGAAATAATGATCCTTGTTATGCACTCGGTATTACCTCAACTTATGTACTTTAAATATTAGTAAACATAAACTCTTCTTCATGTATGTATATCAAGTCTCATTGACATGTATGGTTTTAATATGATAATTGAGGTCATTCTTATTCCCTACATCATTATTCCATATAAGAAAAAGATCCCAATGATCAATTTGGTGAAATCACATATAGAATTATAGGTTCCCCCTAAATTGAATGTATTAACACATGTATACCCAAAATTTATTTTTTATACTATCAAAGGCTTAATGATAACCATCGGTCCATTGATAAGCGAGTTCATTCAACATTATCTTGGTTAAAAATAGACATTTACCTACATGATTTTCGATAATGCATCATATTTAGGGAGTGAATCCCTAAAATACCATCAAATATTTTAGTCTTTTAGGATGAGGCATATAAAGGATAACAATAATTTTCTCAAGATCAACAATAATGATGTGATGGGATACAACAAAGGTAAAAAATATTCATGACGTTACACTAAAATCACACTAGAAGGGAATCGTTTTCAATATATACTATCATATATTTTTAAATGCCTTCAATATCAGTGAGATAACAAGAACACATATGATACTCGATTATATAATCCTTCATGAATAATTTTATGGAATTTCCTAAAAAAGGATTGAAAATGTGATACATAGAACACTGTATGTGGATCCAATATCCTTCACACTAAATTCAATTACCTAATAATAGTATATCTGTTGTAGTCCCCTAAAATTTTAGGTTCTTCATCATTAGGGGAAATTGAGATTTTTTTTCTCCTCTATATATCTATCCATAACGGAAATGGATATATATATATCTAACTAGTTTTTCACCATTAAAAACATCTGTAATAGAAAAATAGAAGTAATATTTCTGAAAATGTGTGTTATGATCCCTAAAATCAATGAAAAATATAATATACACATTTTTCATTAGGATGAGAACAATATTAGTGATTCACTTATGGTACTGGACCTGTCTAATGATGTTGGGATTGATAGGACAATCATATTGATATTTAACCAAGCCAGTGTGAGTGGGATGCGTTCTTGTGGAAGCCAACTCATAACCAGAGTGGTCATCTGGAAAACCTAATTAGTGGGTGGATATGTCATAATAAAGACCTAGAATTTGTATATAATTCCTCGAGAACACATCCTAGTGTTCTCTTTGGAATTTATTTTTCATATCATTTCCATCATGGTACATGGACACACTAATCAATGCATGTCGTGATTCATCCTCTATATATAGGTTTATCAAACAAATCAAATCAATAGTGGTGGAGACACCTTTATCAAATGTTATAGGGGTGTATCTAAGGTCATCTTACTCTTACTCTTCACATTATTCTTCCTCTTCCACTTCCTTAGGGGGAGTAATTGATTGAGGGGTTTCTTCAATGATAGATGATGTGTCAATATCCAAAAATTCAAATGATTAAATGGGGGTGATACCAACCTTTTTTTGTGACATGTGAGTTCCTCCCATTCAAAATCCTTAGAGGGTCCATCTAAAGATGTGTATATTAAATGGGGGAATTTTCAAATAGTGTAATACAAACATCAAAGAGGGAGATGATATATTGCATATAGTAATGTTAAATCGATATAAATGATATCATTTGAGTTGAGGAAACCATATTTAGATATGAACTTTTGATTATGACATGGTTAATAATAAAAATGTATTTATCAAAAAGATATTTAAATAGGTTATACTCAGTCATCTATAGACTATTTTTGGATTTAATTAAAGATATGTTATCAATCATACACTATTTTCCTTCTCTATGTTAAAATCTCTCATCTGTTGATTATGATTTTTAAGACTAAAATAGATCTTTTTCCCCATGAAATATTCAAATTCATTGCTCAAAACAATATTTTAGAAGTTGCTGGTATTATTATAGACATCCAAATGTTGACGAAACCATGGAATTCATAATGGATACTGAAAGTTGAATCATGCCCAACTACCAGGATTTTGGGGTTGGATACAAGGAGTAGAAATTGAGTTATCATATTTATTTTTCCATGTGTATTTTGTTTTCACATTCATAACCCTATAGTGTCATATTGTTCAGCGACGAATAAGATTAACTATACAAAAATCAATGAATCAATGGACTAGAATATTGTTCAATCTGGATCAATTATCAATGAATTTTTTTCAGGCATCAATGTCATTTAGCCTAATAGATACATATAAGAGTATGAAATTTCCTAGTAAATAGGATCCTTGTTCAACTATGATAGACAGACAATGATATGAAATTCTCTTGGATTATCCTCTAAATTATATATATAAATAGTGGTGATCTCAGACATGAATTATTTAGGGATTAATAGGGTTTCCACAAGTACTTCCTTGTTATCCATTGACAGATTGAGGGAATCCAAGATTGTGGTATCAATTTAGCCAACAACTAAATATTTTAGGATTTTATATTTTTGTGCCAAGGAAATTTATTTCCCACCATGGGTGTTCATCCTAGTAGGCTCCATGATGGATAATTCTATTGAGATGGGTAGGAAAGTTCATTAAAAAGATGTTTGGGTCACTCCTATCAGAGGTGTATTAGGCTAACATGGCCTGGCCAATTTCCTAGGTGGATCAGGAGATTGCACCTCCTTGACTCGATACTCCGAAATAGTTGGTAAAGGATGACACTTTAAGAGTATTAATGTGTATATTTATTTATTATGGGCTTCCTAATGATATGTTAAATGTAATTCAAAAGCATATATAGAAATATTAGGGATGTGAATTTAGCATTGGGTTCAACCCATATTATTTTTAACCCTATTTACTTAGATTTTGTGGCCACTTTATATGGTTCTTCAGTTAGGAATATGAAACAATGTCTGATAATAATATTCATCATCAAATAAAAAAACCATATAATTATTGAAATTAATTGATCCAATGATTCATTATTTATATGGAGATGATTCAATTTGATGGGATAGTTACCCTTGTCCCAAACCAGGAGTCATGATTTTATAAAGAGTAAAATGTGGTTTGAAAATAATATAGTTTTATCATCCTATGGGAACCTTTACTGTCCAAATAATAATTATTTTGTACATAAGATCCTACAAGATTGAGATTCTGAAAAGGTTGGTCACACAAAAAAATTGGACAGATATGAGACACAACTATATTTATTATCTATATCTTGAGGATATCATGTGTTTGGTTGATAATATTTTTGGTCATTAATTCATAAAACTTTTAACACCTTTCATAATTTTTTTCCCATTCACAATATTTATTTGGGAGAAATTATAGATAAAAATGAAACATGAGCTAGTTTCTTGAACAATGTCACCTACCCATAATCCACCATCTTTCACATGACATGTTTAATAAAAATATTATTACTAGATACTGTGGCCATATTTTAAAAAAAAGGATAATAAATATATTTATCACCAATACCAACATAATCATATCTCTTATTCTATGGAAGCTTCAATATTTTGATACCATATCTGTTATAAAGTAGTTAGGTACGTGTTTATCATGAAAGGAGAATGATTTATTTATTAGATACTAAAATTGGGAGACTCTCCATTCCTATTAAACATCATAATGTGGATATGGTAGTTGTTGTAACATTTTGGTAGGATGATCCATGTGATGTGTTGTATGCATCAGAGCTGGAGTCGGTAAAGGTACCAAAATTGGTGTGATAATCATGGCTTCAACCATTATATTCCTCTTTCCTTGAGAATTCAACTTCATTCAGGACCTGGAATTATTTCTATAGATGGTATCTTATTAAATTTTTACAACCACATGATGTTCCTAAAAACCATCATTACACTTTACTAGAATAATAAGTGTTTGTAGCTCATCAAAGAGGACCTCAATGAGGATTCCTAACATGTCTCCTTGAGGAAATTATTGGTTAGGGAAATAAGTTAATCTACAACACCTAGAAAAAAACAACACTCTCTACTTGTCATAAATTTTTTCAATTTGGGTTTCGTATGATTTTATTCTTCCACAACATTGTGCTAAATTGATAATTAATATTATGATGATGATATTCCCACCCTTTGATCGACCTATCTTGTAGACTTGCATACATATCAAAGAGATATTCCAAAAATGTATGGAATACACACCATTGTTTTTACTCTTCTTGTTTCTGAAGGGATCCTATGATGGGACACCCTGAGATAAAAATTGTGTTAGCTACTATTCTGGATCCCTCTAGATTTTAAACAATGGAAACGTAGAATTACAAACTATCGGTGGGGGAATAGTTGTATCTACCCATTAAGGGTATATTTTTATTTATGGATACATCATTTCACACCATCCTTCAATGACCTCTAGTCAATTTCCATAATTTTTATACAGTCTGGTGATACAAAAGGGTATGTTGTTACTAGGATAGGGGCCAAAATGGGTGGAGCCTGATGTGGATGGTCTGTAAGAATTTGTAGTTGATAACCAATGTGATTAGACCATTGGTGATTCACCTAACATGTAACTTACTTATACTATAATAAAGGTAATTCCTGACATCCTACAATCATCAGATCAAATTAAATTAGTGAGTTGGTTCCCTAAATGAATGGATGTCCTGGTTCCACATTCATTTGAATGAAGGGAATATCCTGGTAAGATGAATTTACCAGTTTGATTAGATGATGATCCACTTGATTATATACCCATTATGGATATTTTCTATGAGTAATTATTCATTGAGTCTATTCAATTACTTCATTTCTATCTCACACTGAGTAAATATTTCTTACAGTATATGATTTTTTACTTCAATAGGTAAGAGGTGAGAAATATAAACATCATTGCCTTTCTCTTCAATAAAGTCCACTAAGGATTTGGAAATTGATCAATCAAATAAACTCCAAATTTATATTGAAATTTATTTTCTCATATATGAACATTCTTTAATAATTTCAGTTCGGACCATGTTTTGGGTCAAAACATCATCCTCTTGCTCATCAAATACATTTTATTGTTTAATAGTGTATGGAGGTGTATTTTTTATGAAATTCAATTTCACATAAATTTTTTTGTGATTTATATCACTATTGATACGATAAGGGAATCGTTCACCATTGGGACTTCTACAAGAGTGGTCTTGAACATCAAATGTAGTTGACAATATGATGATTCAGTTCAACATACAACCCATAAAGGCCATCATCCTTTATTTTTTGGATTCATCTAGTTCTTTTTGTAGGGTTATCTTCATGGGAATAAATAAAATAATTCATATTACTAATTCATAATGATCAATGATAATGTTTTCAAGAATCGCATTACAAGGACCTCATTTGAGGTGCTCCACCTATCTAGGAAAAAATGTCTTTTGGGATGCTAAAATTTGGATAAAAATTTACCCATCCTTGTGGGATTATAATACTTCTTATCTATTGTTGTCGCATATTGGGACAGTTTTAATGAACTTGAAGGAGGTTGTTTTCATTAAAATTCATCCATCCCCCAGGGTTGGGGTTACTCATTATCTTTGACTCCAACATCTTTTTTGTTTTCCTTATTAGTCATTTGAATAATTTGTCATGCATGAGATTGGTTCAATGTTTTATTCACACATAAGTAGATAATTTATAAATTAATGTTTTAACTCATCCATTTTGTATACAAATATTATATTTTTTATCCATTTTTTCGGCACATGATGAAAGATTCAGTCGATGGGTTACTCTCATCATCACCAACACTTCTGATATTTTTTTAAGAATGATTCATAATATGTGTTAAATATATTATAAATAGAGCCTTATTTAAATGTGGATACCAAATGGGTAATGAGTGATTAACTATATTCGACTATACAGTACATCAAGACATACATGTTGATGAATTAGATTCTTCTATCCTAATCTTCGGTATCATACGGCTGATAGAGTAGCCTAACCAATTTGATGAAGAAAATATTAAACACCTTTAATGTGACTCACATAACATTCATAAAGTAAGGTTTTATATTTTATCTGATAAAGATTATACCATTGATTCAGTAAAATGTTATGTATCCATACCTCAGTCAACTTTTCATTAATTCAATAACAATAAATGGGAATATGACAAAATATGTCGGGTAATTTATCGTTTTCCTATTTTCACTAATAAACAATATATTCTCTTCACAATATTTTTGATATTCCTTCACTTGATCCAAACATAGTGGATTTTTCCTAGATACATTGTTTTAGGAAATGGGATTTCTAAGAATATCCACTATTTTGATTAAGACCAAGATATCTAAGGGTGGTTTTTAGAAATATCATTACCTTTTGTTGTCTTGTAACTGAAAAATAATATCAATGTTCATTTATACTAAATCATGTTTGATTATCCTCCTTTTCCCATGTATCTCATGAAGTGATTGATTTCTTGAATATAATTTGGGATGGAGAGGGCCTTATTTTCAAAATGAAATACCATTGTAGGGAGGATCTTCACAATGAACACTATCATGGGGACGTCTTTAATAATATTTTAACTTCGAGTATTAGAAAGATGTCCAACAGTTTATGCCCTAGGGAGGACCTTTAGGGCTGACATTTGAAAGGGGAGGATCTTCATGTTGATTAATGTTCTAACCACGGTTAGGAATTCTACAGTACTCATCATTAGAATAGTTCTGATGATTGATCATAACATGACCATGAATGAATCTTATTCGGTAAATATTCTAGGGAGGACCTGTTTTGTTACTAGTAGTAAGGTTATGGATATTCCCTTCATTAATAGAGCTATTCTATATTGAATTATTGGAAGGTTAGAAGGATCTTCGGCTGCTAATGATAATTTTTTTAAGGCCATAAGAACACTATTATTATACATAATAGGGATATGGGTCTCCTTCTATATATCAAATTAACCTTCATTAAAATTCATTTCAAATTTATTATTTTGGGCTAGTGGACATTCTTTTTTGTGAGTGAAGTCTTTTGTATATATGATCCTTCCTAAGAAATTCTCATGTTTATGTCATAATGTGATTATAGGCTTCTATGTTTCTTGAAGTGATATGTGGCCTACATGGATTATACATTTTAATGGGGTAATAATATCTATTTATAATGAGAATACATTCATTATACTATGTATAGTTTATCACAAAAATGTGTCAGACACCTTTTTAGATAGGATTAATAGTGTGATATTAATCCATTTTAGTATTCTCATCATGTTAATAAACAGATTTTGTGGTTGGGAGGAGGAGTCAAGCCCACTTCTTATCAATTGTTTCTACTAAAAAGATATGTGGATGGGTTTGTAAGAGGTGGGTAGGGGTAGATTCATACCCTTCCATAGTTGGAAAGAAGTGTTTGATGAATTTTTTAGATGGAATAGGGATATATGTTCATCCCTCAGTTGGAAAAGGGTTATGTTCTATATCCTTCCATATATGTTATACGAGAATATTCAAGAAAGATTCATACTTTGATGTGTGAATATTAATTAAACCACTAATTATTTTTCGGGATATACCAGAATATTTATCTAGGTGATTCTAGGCCATTCTAGAATGCTTGTTAAACATGGGCAGTGATATGTTCCTTATCAAAGATTGTTTTTTTGTTTTCCTTCAGCCTATTATATGGGGAACTAAGATGTAATCTTGATCAAAGTTCAAAATTTTATAACCATGGTGGTTCTTACATGGATCAAAAATCTGGGCGACCTGAGCCATGTACCATTGGGTGGAATCCTCATCATGTTGTGGATTTGATGCTGCACAATATTGGTTGCAATGGTTGCTAGAAGGATCCCAATTTGGAGGTTATGGTATGAGGTGATATGTACAATTTTGACCTCTTTATCTGACTACTAAAATAATATAGAAACATGCATTCATGTTCTTTGGAAATTCATTTAAAATGATTCAATACACGAACATGTTTCACTTTCTTCCTGGATACCACCCTTCATAGATCAGATAGTTAGTGTTACTTCATGTCTTAGTTTGATTCTCACATAAAATCCTATATTTGGAGAGTAATGTTCATTTGTAAATCCTTGATCAATGAATTTACTACATGGTGTTGGGGATAATGAGTAAGAAACCACATCCAATCATTCAATGAGGTCCCATATTATGATACTACTAATTCATATGTATGGACTGATTGATTTGATGTAATTTTTTTTTATTTTTGAGTTTCTTGTGATTTTTGGTTTTCTTATCATTGGGATTCTGAAGAAATACAAACATAGAAACTCATAAAAGTATAAAAACAAGAAAATTAACCCATATGTGATTGATTTTATTGAAATATAAATGTTGGTAACCCTTTCACCACAAGAAGATTACATAAGATAGAGGTGTCTAACATGTGGGAAACTTAATTATTCTGGTTGAAATATTCACATCAGGTTCACTATTTTTGCTTCGAATACCTGGGTTCTATTGGTCATGTAGTTAAAGTCACATTAACACTTTGGGTGGATTCCAAAATTATTTATTTTTTGAACAGGAATCTCCCAATGGTTCCCAATTCTTCGATGGTATAGACCATCTTTATAATGGTATGTTTTCATAGATTAAATTTTTCAATGACACTTGGGGACTCACATAGGTCAATAAGATGAAGATTTGGGATTATCACACATTTATGGGAGGAAATATATCATACTCCTAGAATCTTGTTGGTGCCAAAATATTGCACGAAAGGGAGGGACGAAAAAGAAGGCTGGCACGCTGCCTCGCGAAGCACCGCCGCGAAGCACCGTCATGAAGCACCGATGCCAAAACACCCCGAGCATCGTGGCCTCGCGAAGCTCTAGAGGCGGTAACTCTATGCGAACGAATTTGACGTTCGCGAGCGCGCCGCGAAGCTCCAGAGGCGGTAACTCTCCGTGAACGCATTTGACGTTCGCGAGCGCGCCGCGAAGCACCTGAGGCGGTGCGCGAGTTCTGCTTCGCGGTGCCCCTTGCCTATAAGTACTATACTCCCCCTGAGTCCCGGGGATGGACAATACGACCTTTCGGCTTCTCCTCTCCCAAATCGCGATGAACTCTTTTCCCCGGGAATAATGACCTCCGCAAGGTACTTCTACTTCGCGAGACGCCATTGCTTTGTCTTGTTTTGAGCCCCTCTTCCGACAGGGATGCCCTTCGTGAAGCTCAAGGGAATTCGCGAAGGAAGGGGATTCCCAAGGGAACCCGGGCAGCCGCGGAGCGTTTATGCTTCGCGAAACACCCAACCTGTACTAGTGATCCCTATGCTAAGGCAGGATCGCTACACATCGCGAAGCACACTGCTTCGCATGACCCTGCTTCGCGAGGCACCCCTTCTTCGCGAGGCAGTGCTCCGCGAACACTGTTCCACTTTGCGATGCACCTTCCACTCACACCTATGCCCCATGCTAAGGCCAATGCACTCCACTTCGCGAAGCACACTCCTTTGCTTAGCAATTACTCTTCCCGTGCGACCCTCCAGGTTTGCACGATGTGATTTCAAAGTCCCATGGACAATACCACTCGTAGCGTTGCTTCGCCTAATGCTTCTTCGCATAAGCACGCTAACGGCTATTGGTTCTTCGCATAGCCATGCTAACATGGACCCCTCGATTGTTCGTTCCACACCCCCCCTTGACCACGACCTTACTGGTACCTTGCCTTCCCCAAGGACCAGAGGGTACCAGTTATGTAAGTCCTAGGGGTGCGGAGTGAACCCACCTCGTCCGAGCTGCAGGACGTTAAACTGCCAAGCATCACGTCCTCAACACATGATGTTAAACTATGACCCGACCTCGTGCTTCGCACATAGGGTCCCCCCAGCTCGAACATTTTTTACGCCACTCGTCTCCACGGGAGTGGAATCACCCATCCACAAGGGATGATATCCTCCTTATTGGAGTGGCGTATGTTCATAGGATAAGGGTGACCCTAGTTCTCCAACGGAGGGCTGCACCCCTGCATCTCCGTACTTCCCCACTACCAAGGTCAGTGGAGGGCATGATAAGGAACGAGGCACCTCCAATCGTTGGTCCCGAGTCCCTCTTTTGCTGTGCTTTGCCACGGCTCGGGCCTCCATCTTGGAGTAAGTCCCAGCACCATGGGCCACCTAACGCATAAGCCCCTCTTCGCTTCTCACGGACGCATCCTTCGCGACGTGATCGTCAGGTCCCTGCAACCTCTTGTTTCTCACACCGAGCATGACTCACGTGGGCTTAGAGTGAGCACCGACCCTGAACCCTACCCTTAGTGAACTACGAGGACTTTGATCCATGTCAAGGCATGGTACGTAGGAAGCCTCCATGAGGTTCAAGCCACATTACTCGGTTGTTCGTTCACGTCGGGTTTCGCCCCAATCCAGCATGATGTTAAACTACACATCCCATCCCACATGACGTTAAACTGCACGCCCCGTCCTGCATGACGTTAAACTGCATGCCCTCATCCAGCATGATGTTAAACTGTATTCCCTTGTCCTGCATGACATTAAACCGCACACCCATTTGAACTACGAGGTATTTGATCCATGTCAAGGCATGGTACATAGGAAGCCTCCACGAGGTTCAAACCCATCCATCACCCAATTCACGTCGAGTTATACCTGCGTCCAGCACGACATTAAACTGCAATTCTAGTCCGACGGCAAGCCGTTGTGACTAACCCAAACTACGAGGACTTTGATCCATGTCACGGCGTGGTACGTAGGAAGCCTCTACGAGGTTCAAACCCACCATCCGGTCGTTCCGACCTCATTCACGTCGGTTCACCCTCATCTCACATGACGTTAAAATATATTCCACCAACCCTTTGAACTACAAGGACTTTGATCCATGTCAAGGCACGGTACGTAGGAATCCTCCCAGAGGTTCAAGCCCATATCCTATCAGACCAAGGTCCCTCATCTATGTCGGTTCGCCGACACCCCCCACTAGTGGACCCCCGGGTCTACTTTCACGTCGGTTCACCGATGAAACCCTTTCAACTATGAGGTCTTTGATCCATGTCAAGACATGGTACGTAGGAAGCCTCCCCGAGGTTCAAGCCCATCGGACCAAGGTCCACCTTTACGTCAGTTCGCTGACAACACGCATCGGACCAAGGTCCACCTTCATGTCGGTTCACTGACAACACCCATCGGACCAAGGTACACCTTTACATCAGTTCACTGGCACCATCCCAAACTACGCGGACTTTGATTCCCTGCCACGGGGATACATAGGAAGCCTCTTCAAGGCTCAAGTCCATCTTCACTATCGCCCTTGCGATGGTCCCATTTCATTCTCCATACAATCCATTCATCCATCTATCAACCATCCTGATTCTTGCCCGGACCATCATATCTCGGTGAGACCATGTCGATACGTTCCTCATCACAGCCGCCCATGGGCTGGTCCAGATATCGGCACCCCTTCAAGGGAAAACCCTCAATCCCATCTATTCCAGCTAATGCTATGATCGGGCTGATCCATCTCCGCTAGACGTTAAACGCACGGCGTACCCTGTGTTAAACACAGGAAGCTGAGGAAAACCTTAGATATGTGTCTATGGCATATAATTCCACGCGCTCGATTTGGGATGCCTCGGGCTTCCACGCCCTCGAGAAGCCCTGTGACCAGGGGTAACAGATAGACATTCCAGGTTCCCCAGCATCTAGACACGCTACTGATGCCTCAACGTGACTACTCCCCCGACTGAAGGTTGCTGCCCTGACTGGACCCTTTGGAATGTCCCGACAGAAGCAGTGTAATTAACCGGCGTCCATGGAAACATGGCACTGGGAAGAGTTTCACAATCTACGTATTAAATCTATGAGGGAGACCCGGACTAGGTGACGATTTCTGAGGAGGAATCCCCAGAAGGATGAACCGACATCCCATCATCCCGTTTCGATCAAGGAGCAGACGTCCCTGAATAAGGAGCGAATGCTGCCAGCCTTTGGAAAGCAGGAATGCGGGGCAACAAGCACCACACGTCCTCCTCCGCGGACGTACGGATGCGCGCACCCCGAAAAAAGCGTCGGAAACAGAAATGGTGAACTTGACGTGAAATTATTCTCCTCAATATAAATATTGGTAGCGTTCGAGACACCAGTAGATTGACGTGTCAGCGGATCTAGATATCCGGTGCCTGGTCCCGCCAAGCAAATAGCGGGCCTGTCGTGAAACTCACCGGAAGTCGGGGTAGTAGAACGTGGGGCACTCTGTTCTGCAGCGTGTTGGCGTGGATCCTTCTTACAGATGTAGAGAATGGAAGGACGCTGGGGCACTGGCTGTCAATCCTTTTCCTCTTAGTGCTGATGAGTTGATCCCTTCGTTTCTCAGGAACCAGGTTGCTGTTACAGAGACGCGATCATCGCCCGCTCACCTACGCAGGGGCAGGGGAAACACCACCACAGCCACCCCACATGGCGCCGCTACCACCACGAAGGCCTCCACATCGTGGAATATGGGGCGCCCACGTCCCCTTTCCCCATCAGAGGTCATCCAGCGAAGGGTGACCAACAACCTCGAGCGCAGGTACGAGGAGGAAGGGGTCATCCCAACTCGGGATATGGCCCGCCTGGACCTGGAGGCATCCAGGCCCCGCCGTCAATGCCGCCCTAACAGGCCACGCAGGGAGCCCCTGCTCCCCACCCCAATGTTCAACCGTTTCGGGAGCCTGTCCCCGGAACGCCTTGACGAATCCTCGCCTTACGCTGATGAGGCGGGCGCCGTCCGGCTTAACCCGCCCAGGGTCCCGACCCAAGGGCTCTAGGAAAGAGCTCCTGCCCAGCCGTGTCAGCTCCACCGTCCGACTCCGCAGGAAGAGCAGGCAGGCTACGTCCCTGCACCCCCTGCACTAGCTCGCCTAACCTGACGTCAGCGCCGGGCCCGGGCTGAGGACGCCCGCCTAGGTGCGTCAACGTCAATAGCTACAGTGGCCCGAGCCACCACCGACGTGCATCATGGGTCCCTTGCATAGGCTGATCAAGAGAACTCCTTTGCCCAACCAGGATCGAGACCCCAACCACCCCACGGGTAGGCTGGGTTGACTCTCCGGGTGGCAGGACTGAGTGGTGATCGTCGCGAACTAACCCACGGTGATGTCACCCCGTACGGAGTCCCTCCCTGTACCACTACTCCATAGAGCGTGGGCCTTCCCCACTCCGATGTTCGTCATGGAGGTATGCCTTGTGCTACCCCCATCTCGAAGGAAGACCTGCCCCGCGGCAGTGACACTCGGCGCGGAAACCTTTCCCGCACCCACTATACAGGTTATGGAGTCCATCCTCCTTCCCCCGACCGCCGGTCTGAAGGCACCGTCCATCCGGTACTTCTCCAACGTGGGGGCCCTCCCTACGTCCTCTTTGCAACCGGCGAAGGTCCTCCTCGCCCC
Organism: Viscum album; assembly: GCA_963277665.1. Taxonomy (NCBI): domain Eukaryota; kingdom Viridiplantae; phylum Streptophyta; class Magnoliopsida; order Santalales; family Viscaceae; genus Viscum; species Viscum album. The sequence continues at coordinate 2,816,116 of OY728125.1, forward strand.
GGAAACTCGAGGAGTGAAGTTCAGCCTCGCTCTGCCCACATGGGTGCTGTTCATGGAGGTCCTCCCCATGTACCCTTCGACATTTGCCCTGGCACCCCTCGCACCTCGGCCATCTCGAGTGGGGGTCCTCTCCGCCACAACGCCAGCACCACCCCGAGACTACATGATAGGGATCAACCCTGTCCCGAAGAGCCACCCTGGGCAGTAGAGCGGGTCGTCGCCGCCACAAGAAGAGTCCTGTGAAGGCCCGGGTGGAGATCAAACCTGCCCGCTTCTCCGATTCAGAAGAGGAATGAAACTCAGTAATGGAACCTTCCCCCCGCTTCTCTGTATCAAGGACTGGGGCATGAACCAGGCGCGTTAGCCTCATTCTCCCGGAAAATGAGGTCCACCAGATTCCCATCTCTCTCTGCAGGTACATCCAGGAGGAAGAAATCTTGGGAATTCCGCAGGTCTCAACTGCGCAATCATTGCCATCGTCACCAGAAGCGCCCTCTACCTCTACCAGAGATCACGGAGAGTTATTTTGGGGGCCAACGGTGGTAGAGCGATGACACGACCTATCGCCGGTAGCCGCGACTCCTATTCTGGAACCTGTGGCTATCAGCCCATCGTATCGTGACATCGTGGCCAGGTCACCTTACTCTTCGGAACCTGTGGCTATCAGCCCATCGTATCGTGACATCGTCCCCAGGTCACCAGCTCGTTCGCCGTATTCTCCACTGCTGAGCTTACTATCCCAGAGGTCCGCCTTGGTACTGCTACCGGTCCCCCAGCCGAACCCGGTTGACGAGTGGGGAAACACAGGGCTAGACCTTGAGTCCGAGCCCAGGAGCTTCTGGATTATTCTCGCAGCGGATTACTTCCCGGAGAAGTTCTGGCTGACAGCGGCTCAGAATTTTCGCGTACCAGAGTCTCTTACCCCTGAAGAAGTGCGGTGCTTTTGTCGAACCCTATGGGCGAAAAACTTCTACCTTAGTTATGAATGGGTGGTGTACCCCAGAAGTTGAGAGAACTTTGAAGAAATCAGCGAGTAGTGCCGCCTGATCGATGCGGCCGCACTCCTTGTGGCCCAGCACCCTGAGTCGCTAGGCCGCCAGAGCGCCCTTCAATGGAAATGCGTTCAGAGTTTCAAAGTACTCCGCAGAATCGTCAAGGAAGCCACCCCCCATGTTATGCCGCTCTCCTCTTCGACCCTATCCGACAACAGCCCGATTCTCTATGCGACATTGAGGACATGCCCTCGAGAGGGGTCGCGGTCCACATGGCTGACATAGTGGACAAGGAAGACGAGCTTGAATTTCTTGATGGAGACTTACCCCCAGAGGGCGTACCGCCACTTCTGGACCCATCAGGGAGGGTTACCTGTCATCAGAGGAACCTGTTAGGCCTCCCCGTACCCACCGAGTCGTTGGTACTCGGTCGAAATACCGACAAGGGTAAGGATCACGACGGAACTGTCAAGCACTCTGACCCGTCTGCCACTATGCAGAAAACGGAAGAAGATCCCGAGAAGGCCACGTTACGCCAGCAGCTTGCTGAGCAGAAGAGGCTGGTTGACGAACTCTTGGCTGAGCGCACTACAGAGCAGCGACCCGACTATGGTAATCCCAGGCCGGGGCAGCAGGGGCTGGAACAATTTCCCCCCGGTGAGATGCCTCCGGGCAACCCTGATCATGCTACTACCCCAGACAGGGCAGAAGCCAGAACTTACGGCAAGAGGTCGCGATACGTCTCGCCAAACCCTCCCAAGCGACGGGGCAATCTGAAGAATCTAGTCCGGGTTCCCCTAGTCGCCCCCGCAGGTTGTTTCGCCAGTTGATCCACGAGCTATCGAAGCCATCTACCGTGTCGAAGAACCTGGCAATGCACTTGTGGTTAGGGATCCCCGTCAAGACAGGGACCCCTTCCCGGATGATCTTATTGCGGCGCTCACAGCCCGCCTCGAAGCGTTGGAAACGCGGCAGGTGGCGGTCCCACCGGATGGCAAGCCTTATCCTGCGTGGGTGGATGATATGCCCGCACCTCCAGGTTTTTGGAAACCCATTTTATCGCCTTTCAACGGGATAGGGGACCTGCCGTAGCACTTGGCTCATTTTTCTTCCATGTGTGGCCCCATGCTAGGGACCCCGGCTCAGCAAGAAGCCGCCAAGTTCCGATGTTTCGTACAGACATTGGAAGGTCCGTCATTCGTCTGGTACAACCAACTCCCTATAAAATCGGTGACCGGTTGGGAGGATCTTCACCGGCAGTTCATATACCACTTCAGCTCCACCATGCGTAAGACCAGCATTGCGGACCTCTTCAAGTGCAAGCAAAGGCCTGATGAGCGAGTCGTAGATTTCATCGACCGGTGGAAGGGACTTACGTATTCCCTCGATATGCCACTGACTCAGGAGAAATTACTGAAGATGTGTGTGGGGAACGTCAAGACAGAGCTGGTACCCTCCCTAATTACCCAGAACTACCCTGGAGGGTTCATAGATTTCTCAGATAAGGCTCAGCGCCTTGAGGAAGCCCTGCAACAGGCTAGTCAGGCACGTTTGTTGCCCCCCATGATCTCGGCCAGGAGGACCGCCAGGGCTGAACCCGCCGTGGTGGCCCAAGTAGAAGCCCCTAGGTAGCTGGAATTACTGCCGGCGGCACCATCCCCACAACCCCACAGAGATCCTCCACCTCAAGCACAAGTTTCTGCCCTGCAGCGACCGCCTTAGAACCGACAGGTTCCCCCGCACAATGCATCACCGCCACCTAGGCGAGACAATCAGGTGCCGCCTCCTCGGCAGGCCCCTCTGGCCCCTTGTCAGGGCCAGGCCCCCAGGGCCCCCTATCCGGAAAGAAGGCACCAGACTTATTCGTTCAATGAAAATCAGGTCCCTGGCTACTTCCGAAGTGCTCTAGAGCAAGGGATTGTGCGTCTGCCCGAGTGCAGAAGGCCGACAGAGGCGAATCTCACCGATCACCCCAACTACTGCCCTTATCATCGAATTCTGGGGCACGCCCTCAAGCAATGCAATGTGTTTAAAGACTGGCTTCAAGACCAAGTCAACAACAACGTAGTCAAGTTGGACCCAGCACCAGCGCAAGTTGAAGGTGTCTTTGCAGGTTCAGAGATCGGTAGCGACATCGAAGGCGAGTGGCAGCAGGTTCCCAACCACGGATCCCGGAAATACGACGACTGGATGGCTCGAAAAACCGTCGTACGTGCCCATGGTATCATCTGGGCGCACTTGAAGTAGCGGGAACCTTTATAAGAAGTAGCTGGTACCCCTGCATCATCTTCACTGTCGACCTCTTCCCAAAAGGGAAAGCAGTGGCGACGCAAGAAGAAGAAACACGCACCGCCGTTGCCATCGTCATCCCGCACTCTCGGCGACTTTATGACCCCTAAAATGGGGATTCCTCCCAGAATCCACCTAGTGGTGGATGACTCCTCAAGCGATAGCTAGGGGTATGCTTCGGTTAAAATCGTGGAGCTGGTAAAGCCCTATATGACTCCCGATGAGGGGGAGTGCCAGACGAACCTCCCCAACATTTCCAGCCGACGTCAACGTCAGCGGAATCGCAACTGCGCCGGTCATCGAGGTACGTCAGCAGGCACTTTCAGTCAAGCCGTGCATGCTACTGAGACCAGGCAGCAGGCTCATCGCAGAGCTCAGCATGTGAAACCCCATCTAACACCCTCGGCTCTACCTCCACCGCCGTTCGTGCTACTAGATTAGGGAGAGCTGCCTCGTTCATATCACAGTCAGTCTTGCCCGGCTACAGGCCGGCCTCCGTTGCCCAATACTAGTCCGGAGACTACTCTCCAGGATTCTATTAGTAGGCAGCAAGATGTACCCAGTACTAGCCGATCGCTGATTCAACCAGTAGGACCCACTATGCCTCCAAATGCCGAACGACCTCCTGTAAGCATAGGTTTGCGTTTGGCACGAAAGTATGATGTCCTAAAGAACCTGGTCGGCATTTTGGCAAGGCGTTCTATCCTCGAGGCCCATCGCCTGTCATCTGAAATGCGCGAGGCACTTGCCGAGGCCCTAAGGAGCCCCCTCCAGTTTGAGACGGAGGTAGGAGATGCAGAAGCCTTCCATACCGAGATGATTGAAAACGCCGAATGTCAGGCGGTTATCTCGTTCTCCGATGAAGATGAGGACCCTCCTCTACAGGGGCACATTCACCCGCTGTACATCACTGGCCACTTCAATGGTGTGGAAGTCCGCCGCTGCCTCGTTGACACGGGTTCCAGAATCAATCTAATTCCGACGCGGACTTTGCGAAAGGTGGGTCAGTCTGAAGGTGATTTAACTCCCTCTGGCCTCAGAATCTAGGGGTACGACAGGACCGAGCAAACCCCATTCGGCAAGATCCGCCTGAAGACTCAGTTCGGTGGCTTAATTGCCAGCACCGAGTTCATGGTTGTCTCTCAAGACACCGCCTACAACGCGTTGATGGGTAGGCCATGGCTCCATCTGCATGCAGCGGTCCCTTCGTCGTATCACCAGTGCCTCAAGTACTCGCTCAACGGTCGAGTAGGCGTGATCCAAGGAGACGTGTACCCTTTCGCTACTTGTGAGGCCCGCTATCTGGATGCGGGTTATTACAAAAGTAAGGATAAGAAAGTTTTATTAAGTGAGGATGAACCCGCCCCGGTCACAAGTGATCCTTGGGCATGCATGGATGACGCCTACGTCCTCCCGATCCACCGATTGGAGGCCACGACCCCCGACATGGGGTAATGTTTTGTTGTTTTGGGTACACAAGGAAGGCATGTTCCCATGTCCAAGTGACGGAGGAAAATCACCTCGTACTCCTACATCAACCAGGCTCAGGTGATCCCGAAACCTCCTACCCCTGTACGCTACCGGGACGTCAAGCTTATGACAACGGCAGTGCGCCATACGTGTCTCTTCCTCCGGGCTGGAATTCACCGACTTAGGCCGACACGTCACCACTACTTTGATATCATCAAACGTGGCCCCTTAGGCCGAAGGGCAGATAGGATAGGGTCGACTGCCTTCATTGCTATGGTCTCAATGGCAAGTGACTCTCCTGATATGATGACCACTGCTGCCCGAGCTGACACCAGCGGCCCCTCAGGCTTTGATAGCCCAGAAGTACATCCCGTCGCGGGAAATCCCCCCACGGGTGGAGAGGAAGACCTGGAGGACGCTCCCCCCGCCTTTGAAGAAGGCATCTCTACCACAGTTGATGAACTGGTATAGGTGAACCTTGGTAGCGAGGCAGATCCGAAACCCACATTGATCAGTGTAGCCATGTTCCCCGAGGAGTGGTAGCAGTACATAGACTTCCTCAAATAGCATCGTGATGTGTTTTCATAGAGTTACAGTGAGATTCCAGGACTAGATCCCCAGGTATCCATTCACCGTCTGGGCCTCCCGGCAAAACATCGTGGGTTTAAGCAGCCTCCCAGGAAGATGCACCCTTCTCTTGGTGCTATGGTTGAGGCTAAAGTTGACAAGCTAATCAAAGACAACTTCGTTAAGGAGGTCCAGTACCCCAAGTGTCTTGCCAGCATTGTGCCAGTCAGGAAGAGGAATGGGAAGATCAGAGTCTGCATCGACTACCGCGATATTATTCTCAACTTCCCAAAGGATGACTTCCCACTCCCGGTGACGGAGTTATTGATTGATGCCACGGCCGGGTTCCAAGCTCTCTCTTTTTTGGATGGGTATTCCGGGTACAACCAGATCCGGATGGCCCCCAAAGACGAGGAGTCCACTGCCATCAGGGCTCCCCAAGGTACCTTTTGCTACCAGGTTATGCCATTCGGTTTGAAAAATGCAGGTTCCACTTATCAGAGGGCCATTCATCGCATATTCAAGCCGATTCTCGGGAAATTGGTGGAATGCTACGTGGATGACCTCGTAGTCAAATCATGTCAGCGCCAGGACCATCTCAAAGACCTTGAGAAAGTGTTCGGTTTCCTCCGTTCCTGTCACCTGAAGATGAACCCGCTGAAGTGTGCCTTCGGGGTCACCTCTGGGAAGTTTCTAGGATTTTTTTGTCAGATACCGAGTTATCAAGATCGACCCGGATAAGATCAAGGCCATCAGCCAAATGCCTCCCCTGAGAAACATTCGGGAACTTCGAGGCCTTCAAGGCCACTTAGCCTATATACGCCAATTCATCGCCAATCTGGCCGGCAAGTGTAAGCCCTTTTCCCGGCTCATGAAGAAGGGTGCCGCCTACGAATGGGATAGGAGTGTCAGACCCACTACTACAAACACGGCCTTTATCAGCGCTAAAAATGGCCTTTATCAGCACTAGAAAAGTGCTGATAAAGCTAGCATAGATAAGGGGGGGGGGGGTCCCCTTTATCAACGCTCTCGTTTTAGCACTGATAAAGGACCCTTTTATCAGCGCTTTTAAAAAAGAGCTGATAAAAGTTAAAAAAAAATTAAAAAAAATTAATTTTTTTTTTAAAAAATACTGCCAATCGGGGGGGGGGCTTTTATAGCGCTTGAACCCCCCCTTTTACAGTGCTTTTCGGCCCCTATACAACACCCCACGCACCCCATGCACCCCCTCCACCCTTTAACAGCGCTTGCTCCAATATTCCCCATGCACGCGCACCCCTGCCTCCACTAGGATTTGAACTCGAGACCTCCCCCCTGCGTGCCTAAGCCCTTACCACTACTCTATTTTGATTTGCTTTCCAATTCATGATATCTCTATATATATATTTATATATTTAGTTATATTTATTCGTATAGTAATATATATTTATATTAATATATATATATATATAGATATATTATAATATATATAGTAATATTAATATATATATATAGTGGTATTAATATATATCTATATATATATATATAGTTATATTTATTTGTATAGTAATATATATTTATATTAATATATAGTTATATTAACATATATATATTTATATTAACATATATATAGTTATATTAACATATATATAGTTATATTAACATATATATAGTTATATTAACATATATATTGTTATATTAACATATATATAGTTATATGAATATATATTTATATAGTTATATTAATATATATATAGTGATATTAATATATATATTTATGGTGATATTAATATATATATTTATAGTAATACTAATATATATATGTGGTTATATTAATATATATATAGTTATTAGATTAATATATATATAGTTAGATTAATATATATATATAGTTAGATTAATATATAGGTATATAAATATTCATATATTGGTATTTTAAATAAAATGGATATTAGTTATTATTTAGATAAATCTAATATATTTTATATGTAAATATGTTTAATTATTTATTTAAAAAATTTAATTTTTAGGTGCGAATATATTAAAAATATGTACATATAGTTATATATTTGATTATAAATAGCAGTTCATTATAAAAAAGGATGAAATTTCAAATACATAATATCAATATGAATGTAATACCTTGGAATAAATTTAGTCCCCACCAAGAAAAGCCAACAATACCCCCTTAAACGAGTTTGAAAATCCACAAAATGTTAAAAAATATGGGTACCTCGACAAAAAACTCAGTTTTGGAGGCCTTCTGGGCCTCTTTTGGCCTCGAAAAACGCTTGACTAGGGTCCCCTCGATTCAAAGCGACGTAGATCTTGTCGCAGGCTTCGATTTGATATGTGGTAGAGCTCAAACGGACACCCGGATCAAAAGTTATGGCCGTTTGAATTTTGAGTTGCGTTTTCAACATATTTTGGATCTTTTTTAATTTTTTTTTAGTTTTTTTAGTCCTCAAATTGTTATTAAATGACTATTACTCCATAATTATTATCAAAATATTAATTAAAAATATTTTTTTAATTTTTTAAGAAGTCATTTTCACTAAATATCTTAAATATTAAGTATAATAAGTGTAAATGTACATTTATACTTATCTAAAATATATTTAAAAATTATATATTATATTTATATAACAATATAACTATATTTATATATTAATATATTTTTAATTTTTTTTTAAGTTGACCCTTTATCAGCGCTAAAAAAGCGCTGATAAAGGCCCCCCTTTATCAGCGCTACTAAGCAAGCGCTGATAAAGGGGGGCGCTGCAAAAAACTGTTTTTGTGGTAGTGACCGCCTCCGAGGAATCAAGTAGTATCTGCTCCAACCTCCGGTCTTGATGTCGCCCGTCTCCGGAAAGTCGTTGGTCCTTTACGTGACCGCCCTGGAAAGATCCCTCGGTGCACTGCTTGCCCAGAAGAATAACGCGGGTACTGAGAACAGTCTCTACTATCTCAGTCGCATGCTTCTCGATACGGAGGTCAGATACTCCCCTATCGAAAGGAGCTGCCTTGAGCTTGTCTTCTCCATGAAGAAGTTGCGACATTACCTGCAGCACCATGAGGTGCAATTGGTCTCCTGGGTAGACCCACTGAAGTACATCCTGAACCGCCCCATGCTGACTGGACGACTAGCACAGTGGGCGGTGATTCTCCAGCAGTTTGATATCAGGTTCGTACCTCAGAAGGCCATTAAGGGGCAGGTGTTGGCAGAATTTTTAGCTTCCCATCCAACCTCCGTGGATCAATCCCTGGACCTGGATTTTTATGACGAGATGATCCTCTCAGTCGATCATGTCGTCCCGTGTTGGAAAATGCATTTTGACAGCGCCTCCCGGAGCCCCACCGGTAAGCGGCTCAATGATCCCAAGCTCAACAGAGTGGGTCTGGGTATTGTGTTCATTACCCCAGTGCAAGTCGTCCTGCCATACTCGTTCCTGTTGTCAGAAGGCTGTATGAACAACGAGGTAGAGTACCAGGCTCTCATCACCAGCCTCGAGTTGGCCCTTGAAATCCATGTGCCCATCTACATGTGAAAGGAGATTCCGAGCTGATAATCAAACAGGTTAATGGCGACTACGTCGTCAGGAAGCCGGAGCTTGTACCGTTTCTGGAGTACACCCTCCGGCTAATGGCCCAGTTCTCTTCTCGACCAGAGGTTACCCATGTCCCACGGTCGCAGAACGACCAAGCAGACGCCTTGGCTGGATTAGCCGCGTCGCTCGCAGAACCCGAGCAAGATGATTTGATCATACCTGTGGCACACCGGAGAGTCATTTCCCCCATCACCCAAGAGGACAATGATGGCCTAGGGGTAAGTCATCTCACTGTCGGACCCTCTACGTCAGGGGTCCCGGGTTTTTTAGATGTAGTGGTTGAAGCCACTTCCGACTGGAGGGCACCTTTTGTCGAGTATCTCCAAAATGGTCACCTCCCGGATGACTGGGCCGAGCGCGAGCGAATTCGATGCCGCGCGCTGCAATTTACCCTCCAGAGCGGCCCCAGTCTTGAACAGATCCTTTATAAGCGGAGTTTCGATGGTGTCCTCCTCCGTTGCATCCAAGGAGTAGAGATACCTCAAGTTATGCAAGAGGTTCACGCCGGTTCTTGTGGCGCCCATCAAGCTGGGCCGAAGCTGTCCCATCAAATCTGGAGGTTAGGGTACTTTTGGCCCTCTATGATCCACGATTGTATTGGGTATGCCAAGAGATGCCACGCGTTCCAAGTTCATGCCAACTTCCTGCATCGGCCGCCGAAACCCCTCCACCCCACCAAGTAGTCGTGGCCATTTGCGGTATGGGGACTTGATGTAGTGGGACCGTATCCACCGGCAACAGCCCGCCAGTATAGGTTCATCCTGACTACTATAGATTTCTTCTCCAAGTGGGTAGAAGCAGTTCCGCTCAAAGAGGTCAAGGCCCGTTCCATCGTTGACATTGTGAGCTCCAATATTATCCACCGGTTTGGAGTCCCTCACGCCGTCCTCACTAATAATGGCACCAACTGCCAAATGGCTGAACTGAAGAAATTGTACGCCAAGTACGACATCCGGTCGAACCATACCTCCCGCTACCACGCGCAGGAAAACAGACAGATCGAGGCGTTTAACAAAACCCTCTCTAACATTCTGCAGAAGATGATTGGTCATAACAAGAAAAGTTGGCCGGACAAGCTCCCAAAGCCCTCTGGGCTTATCGGACGACGACTCGCAACTCTACCCAGGTGACCCCATATTCCCTGGTGTATGGAGCTGAGGCCGTCCTACCCATTGAGATCCAGCTGCCATTGTTACGCACTGTAGTTTATTATCACCAGACATCAAATGGGGTAGCCAAAATCTGTCTAGATGAATTAGAAGCACTGGACGAGAACCGGCTTCGTGCCCTGCGCAATCTGGAAAGGCATCAGGATAAGATAGCGAGGGCCTTCGACAAGAAGGTTCGTCTCCGCTCTTTTCTACAGGGCGACCTGGTACTGGCCCTTCGAGCACCAATGATTCCCGGTAGGAAACCACCCAAATTAGAACCCAAATGGGAAGGGCCTTATATCATCCATAAGTTTTACCCCAATGGATCATACTCCTTGGTGACCACGGATGGAGAGCGTATAACCCCTCCCACCAATTCCAAATTCCTCAAGCGATACATTGCCTAGGGAAAAAGGGTCATGCACGACCCTAAACTGAAAAATGGTCCCGCATGACCTTAAACTGAACGTTAAGGTCCTACATGACCTTAAACTGCATCTTCGTCCTGCATGACGATAAACTGCAAAATGGTCTGAGCTCTATGACTTTAAACTAAGATCTCCCCCCGTCTTTACTGGAAGACGTTAAACTGCAAGCCAGTCAGGCCTTCCAAACCAAGGCTCAGCCTTAGGCCCCTTGGCCTCCATAGGCCCCAAGGCCCCCCGTACTTACTGCAAGACGTTAAACTGCAAGCCAGTCAGGCCTTCTTGACCAAGGATCAGCCTCAGGTCCCTTGGCCTCCATAGGCCCCAAGGCCCCCCGTCCTCACTGCAAGACGTTAAACTGCAAGCCAGTCAGGCCTTCCTGACCAAGGCTCAGCCTCAGGCCCCTTGGCCTCCTTAGGCCCCAAGGCCCCCCGTCCTCACTACAAGACGTTAAAATGCAAGCCAGTCAGGCCTTCCTGACCAAGGCTCAGCCTCAGGCCCCTTGGCCTCCTTAGGCCCTATTCCTTTTATCCTCACTGCAAGACGTAAAACTGCAAGCCAGTCAGGCCTTCCTGACCAAGGCTTAGCCTTAGGCCCCTTGGCCTCCTTGGGCCCCTGGCCCCCCGTCCTCACTGCAAGACGTTAAACTACAATCCAGTCAGGCCTTCTTGACCGAGGCTCAGCCTCAGGCCCCTTGGCCTCCTCGGGCTCACGGCCCCGTCTTCACCGCGAGACGTTAAACCGCAAGCTGGTCAGGTCTCCCTGACCGTGGTCCGGCCCCAGGCCCCTTGGTTTTTCCTGACATACCCTCTTACAGGATTGTACGGTATGGTGTGGGACTACGTCCTCATTCACGTCGGATTACTTACCGTACCTTACATATCCCCAAATGAGATGCTCCTCATCCCACATGACGTTAAACTGCATTTCAAGAACTACTTTTGGCTTGATTACCGTCTTCATGGGATATGTAGGAATGCTCAGACGCCTCATCTTGAGCCCAGCCCCAAGATTCTCTCTTCCACTATCCCCCCTGGGAATAGTTTCCTTGGAGGATCTTTGTATAGCAGGGAGTAGGCTTTCTTGGCCCCGCTCATGCAACCCCACTCACACAAGGATTGTAAGGGTCGCACCATGTGCCCACTCCCGTTCTTCTATCCTCCCACATCCTCACCGCACGACGCTAAACTGCATGGCCTTCAAGAACTACGTATGGCTTGATTATCATCCTCATGAGATACGTAGGAACGCCCGGGCATTTCATCCATTGGCCCAGCCCAAAAGCCAAAATCTACCCCTCGGGTCAAGACATGGAAGGGTGCACACTTTTGCCCGAACTCACATCGAGTAAGCCTCGACCCGGCTGCACATCCCCCCTTGAGATGTTTACCTCTTTCATGGATGGATACAACTATGCTTCACCAACAATTTGACTAGGATTCCATCATTTTTTACATCTGGAGGGTCCCCCAAGAACAGACTGGAAACTACGCCCCAGGGCTCTCCTACTGATACGGGCCAGCGCCCCCGAGGGTTTTCAAGCAACAAGCCGATGCAAGTCCCGCGTTGCGAATTTGGTCAGCGGTCGACGCTCATTTGTTGCTCCCATATCGGGTCACCATAGGAACGCTGTGTTTCAAACATGGTCAACAGTGTCCTGGATCTTTGGGTCCACCCCGAGATGTCCCAGACATCGAGTGCAGTGATTTTTTTAGCCCCATCCCGAAGTGACAAACTTCCCCCTAGGTGGTGCTAGAGATCGGGCCCACGACCCTGATTCCCCATATGGGTGTATGGTGTGGTGTAGGACTACGTCCTCATTCATGTCGAGATCATGTACCATGCCGTACGTCTTCCCTTACGATGCCCAGCCACAGGCCCCTTGGCCTCCTCGGGTCCCCGACCCTCGTCCTCACTGCAAGACGATAAACTGCAAGCAGGTCAGGCCTTCCTGACCAATACCTAACCATCATGCCCCTTGGCCTTTCCGGGCCCTGGCCCAGGTCCTCTCTTATAGGAGTGTATGGTGTGGCGTGAGATTATTTTCTCATTCACGTCGATCTCGTAATGACCACGCCATGTACCTCTCTCTCCTAAGCTGTTTCGTCGATCCCTTTTCGGTGGCTCACCAATGTGCCTAAGAGTACTCTGGTTTATTACCTGGAATGACACGATTTACACAGACATGTCCGCACCCGCTCTCCAGGATTTTTGTATCCCTACATCAGGGATTTCATCATCTTTCACACCCGGAGGGACCCCCATGAACCGCCTGGATACTACGCCCAAGGGCTCTCCTACCGTTAAGGGCCAACGCCCCCGAGGGTTTCAGACAACAAATTGATAAAATCCCGCGTTGCGAATATGGTCAGTGGTCGATGCTCGTTTTTTGTTCCCACCTCAGTAAAAAACGATATGGACGCTGTGTTTCCACCATGGTTAACAATTTTCCTCTATCGCCACGCCAACCCATTAAACCCAAAATGTCGGGTGCACAATTCACACCCTTCATCACTTCACCGTGTCCAAGTGGAGTCTCAGAACTTTTGGTACTTTTCCTCCAGGCACATCCGCGCGTTGGGGGGAACATGCCGTGTCAAAGGTGTCCTTCGGGGCTCTCTACCAACTTCTGTTTGACTCGCACCAAGTATTGCGATGAGGATACCCCCCTTGTTTCCCACACTGAGTTTAACTCACGTGGGCTTAGGGATCGGGTTGACATCTGTGCTTACTCGGGAAGTTGTCACCATCCACTGTCCGAGCTCTAAGACCATAAACTAAGATTCTCATCTGGAACTACGTTCAGCTTGATTCCCATCTTAATGGGGTACGTAGGAATGCCCAGACCCCTTGTCTGTGGGTCCAGCTTGAGTTCAGCAAATTCACCTCTCTGGTCCTACCTTCAGGACCCTGACTACGGGACCACGTGGCGTAGTGCGTGATTATGTCCTCATTCACATCGGGTTTGCAATGGTTGCACCATGCGCTCCCCCGTTCTGAGGTTTATCCCTCCTATTCCTTGTTCAGGATGACATTAAAAGGCACCCTTAAGAACAATGTGTGGCTTGATTCCCATCCTCATGGGATACGTAGGACCGCCCGAACGCCCTGTCTTTGGGTAAATCCCATTTAGGGAGCCAGTCTCTCCCCCTGTTTCACCTCTTATCTCTATATAGGCCCCTCGGCCTAAGTTCTCCCTCTCCAAATAGCGTACAATGTGATGTGGGATCATTTCTCCATCAATTGTGTTTTATAACACTATGCACGTTCCCCGCCTAGCATCGTCTCTGGTACATCTGCGCTGCATGACAATAAAATGCATGCTTGGTCCTATCATACGACCCTAAACTGTGACATTATCGTCTTGTCCGCACAATGAAAAATGGCACTGCATTGTGGTGACCTCGTTGTAGAGGACATCATGTTGGGTATTGGTCATGTGCCATGCCATTTTTCAACGCCCATCACGGCTTGATCCTTGTGGTGACATCACGACCTACTACTCTAGGCATGCCGCTTCACAAAAAAAAACCCAATCACCTTAAAGAACAAACAAGATTTATCAAATTTCGCTTCTTTTAGTGCAAGGGCCACGCCCGCACTCCCCTTTTCCCCTGGCACTGGTATCTTACCATGTCACCTCTTCAGAACTACGTATGGCTTGATTCTCATTCTTATGAGATACGTAGCAGCACCTGGGAACTTCCCCGCGGGCCCAGCCAAACCTGTGTTTTCGGTCCCTCGACTCAAGCATTTCCCCCGAGAACGCATGGTAAGTAGGGCTTAGGTCCTCCTTCACGTCGGGTCTCGATTCCATGCGTCCCCTACTCCTTTTACCCATTCATGGTCTAAGGTCCATCAATAACTACGTGAGGCTTGATTCTCATCCTTATGAGATACGTAGGAGCGCCCAGAAACATCCCCCCGGGCCCAACCTAACTTTCGCTTTCGTTCCCTTGACCAAAAAACCTCTCCCAAAGGGGTCGTGCGATGTGATATGGGATTACGTCCTCATTCACGTCAGGTTGTTCATCGCACCGCACACACCCCCTATTCCCATTCACGCCAGGTGTTTGAGTTACTCCACCATGTGCCTCTTATGTCTCCTCTCATCCATGGTCCGAATTCTACGACCCTAAACTAAGATCTCCCTATGGGAAAGGAATCTGCTCCCTCTATCTAATACGTCTTGTTGCCGTATTCAGATGTGTTTTGACAAAGAGCCTGAAGTGTGGGATTTTCACAGGTACATTACCCTCGTCCCATGACCAAGCTTCGTGAGCTCGCTATTTGGATCCTCATCCTCTTCCATATCCAACAGGACCCCCGAATGACATGGATACAAGGCTTAATGGCTCTCCATGAATGCTGGACCTAAGGGCCCTACAATCATTTCAGGCCAACGTCCCTATGGAGATTTGACAACATTTGTGACATGGTCCCGTGTTTTGAACATGGTCAACGGTCAACCCTCATTTGTCTGTCCCCATTCTAGGCTAACGCGACAAGATGCTGTGTTGCGAACACGGTCAGCAGTTATCCTCCATCGTCACGCCACCATCATCGTGATCTGAATCTCGAGTTCCATGATTCACACGTTTCCACTCCCTCATGTTCAGGTGGAATTCCATCATACTTGGCTCTTTCTCTTCGTGCATCTAGGTGTGCTAAATGATTGTGTTAGTGTCATTGTTCCGGTATTCACCGAGCGTCCCTTTGCCGTAACCTGCCCCTTGTTGTGTCGGGAAATTCCCACCACTACTGCTTGTTTCCCACACCGAGCACGACTCACATGGGCTTAGTAGTTTTGGCAGGATGTGTACCAACACAGCCGGGCTGCTCCTCGTCCCGCATGACGTTAAACTGCGCTTCCAGAACTATGTATGGCTTGATTCCCATCTTCATGGGGTACATAAGAACGCCCGTCCACTTTTCTTCGGGCCCATCTTAATCCTCCCTCTTAGTCCCTCGACCTGAAGAGTTTCCTCCAGGAGTACGTGGTGTGATTTGGACTCCGATTCCTCATTCACGTCGGTTTCATATCTACCGCACCACATGTTCCCTGGGATCTTCCCTTATATTCCGCGTCCTATCGTATGACATTAAAGAACAGGAGTTCATGTGTCCTCAACGCATGGAACTAAAATGTGGTTCTACCCTGAACAAGTTCAAGATGCCCCAAGATCCCATTGGGAAGTGACAGATCCCCTCGCCAGAAAGGCCTTGTCTGAAAGAAGGAATGATCCATGATCAAACCAATGCGCCCATATGGTGTACTCCCACCATGGTGGTGTAACTACCTAAGTGTTGGATTCTTTTCAGACAAACCATCCCTCCATATTCCACACTTTGCGTGCCCCTTATTCGGACCCTCGTCCCCTTTCATGTCTGAAGGGACCCCCTAACGGCCTGGTCCCATGCCGCATCGGCTCACCTACCGTCCTGGGCCAACATTCCGGAAGACTGGTCATGTTTGGAAGGACCCCCTAATAGTATGGATGTTTGACCTATGGTCCGCTAACTGTCCTGGGACAACGTCCCTAAGAATTGATCGACAACATTTGTGACATGGTCTCGTGTTTCAAACATGGTCAATGGTCGACCCTCATTTGTTGTCCCCATTACAGGCTAACACAGTAAGGATACCACTTCTCCTCCAAGGTTAACGGTTTTCCCTTATTGTCATGCCATTCCCACAGTGTTCCGAATCTTGGGTATCGTGATTCAAACTTCCCATTTTCATCTTTTGGGACCGATTTCAGCACCCCTGGCGTTGCACCGTTCGTGCATAAGAGCACGCTGAAGAAACGGTAATTCGGTTATCCTGAAAGTTCCTTCTCCGATCAAGCCTCTCCCGTCATTCAGGAATCTGGACTGGTAATCCGAATCCCGGATGCCCAGAGCATGGTCCCCACTCCTATGTTAGGTGGGATGATAAGGCAACTATCTCCTGTTTCTCACATCGGGCTCGACCCACGTGGGCTTGGGGAATTGTCGCCGAACATCCCGCAAACACTATAGGGATGTAACAAGGCGATTAAAACAGAGAAAATCGTGCATGCTAGGGCATTCAAAACAAAGAAAGGAAAATTGAAGCACGAATGTACCAATAAAAGGTTTTTGGTTTGTTACAATACACGGGGGTCGACCCCCCCCCCCCCCATGGATGGGTTGACCCCGTCAAGAGAGCGTTGCAGCTCCACCACTCATTGGCTTGTGGCGTTCAAGGCTTGCTGCTGCTGACATAGCTCCCGCTCCTCCTCAGTAGTGGCGGGGTGCAGTTCGTTAGTCCTGGCTTTGGCCCTCTCTATGCCAGCTTGAACGGCAGCCATCTTTCCAGAGGTCTGCCTCATATGCTCTTCTGCCTCTGCCAGCTGGGCCTTCAACCATGAGACCAGCTCAGATTGTCCATTGAGAGGGGCTGAAAGCTCATCTGCCCGGGTCTGCATCTGTTGAACCTCATTTTCAGCCTCCTAGAGCTTCTTGATGTTTGTCGCCTTCCTCCGGTGCCAGCCCACGCTGAGCCCACGATCATGCTCTCGGATCTTCTCAGCCATAAGATCTCGGATGAGTGCATGAGGACGTTGGGCATCTACTCCCCCAGCGTACAGTTCGCGCAACCGTGAGCATAGTCTATCCATTTCGGCCAGCCATTGCGCTTGGGGGGTGTGCTTGATGAAGCGCGCGATCAACTTCCACAACCGGCAGCAGACTATGCTACTGTCTTCCTCGTCAGAGGCCATTCTGTCCCAGTCTGCGCGATTGGCAGGCTCGTACGCGGGATACACCCTCAGGAAATCCTCGGCAGGATCAACATCCGATGTTGAATCCAGTACGACACCTGGCACCGAAGCAGGCGTGACATGACTGGGACCGACCGGTTGATCCTCTTCCTCAGAGTCCACCACAATGGCTTTGGGTACGGCCCTACTGGTGGTTCCGCCAGTGATGATGTGTGTCGCAGCTTGAGGAGATGGGGGGACTATCGCCACCATCACCGGCATGCCCCTAGGAGGGACGCCACCAGACATCCCGACAAGTCTTGCTGCAGCAGCCCACGCCAGTCGAAGAACTATACGACAAAGAGGGACATAAACGTTAGTTGGCATGGTCTACATGTGACAACGAGGAGACTAGAAGAGGATACTTATGGAGATTGACCTCCTGGCGCTGCTCTTGAGCCGGTACTAATGGGACCCCGAGACGAGGCCCTCCGTATACTGTTGGAAGTTCTGGAGATTCCGGAGGAGCCACCTCGGGTGCTTTGGTCCCACCAGACGCGGAACTGGACGTAGCCATAGGCGCAGGTTCTGAAGGTCCCACATCATCACCCGCCAAGGAGCGAGAACGAGGACTGCGAACATGTTCCTCCTGCATGGCTCAAACATCAGTGAGAAGTCCACAGTGGCCCAAGAAGAGATCGTAAGGAAAGAAGTTCGGAATGCTACCTCGAGAGCCTCCGCGAAATCGTCGGAATCTGAGCCCTGATCTCCGACCTCACCCTCCTCCAATGGGCACCCTCCTCCAGCCTCATCCTCCCGAGAGGAGTCCTCTGATTCTTCTGGCAGGGGGAAGCGCTCCCTCAGATCGGCAGCCGGTAACTGTGGGGCAACCGTCTGATTCAGCAGTACCCTCACCCGGTCTGTCATTGGCCGAGGGACCCCACTAGAGTGGAAGTAATCCTTCAGCTCGTCCAGGTACTATTCTGCCTCCACCGGAGACGCCATGAATCCAGCCCAAACTGGGCCTATGCCCGGCAATTCCATCCCGAGGCGATTCAAGTGTGCCCATATCTCGGGTGTGCTGAGGAATTTCCGGTTGACATCCCAAATGTCCCAGGCTTCTGGGAAGACGACATCCTATGCCATGTCGATATGACGCAGCCGCTTCCCCGGAGCCTGAGTGGATATCCTAAGAAATCCCCTCAGTGGCTGCCTCTTTGGATGACCCTGCTCTTCCGGAATCACCGGATCCACCGCTGCTGCCATACCCTCGGCCGGTGCGGGTCTCGCCGTCATGCCAGCCCCGCTACCGCGAGCGGCCCTAGCTGCCCTCCGACCCTTACCTCGGGATAGGGGAGGCCCACCATCACCGATCCGGATAGTTGGTTGCTTCAGCATCTCCATTGGGTAAGCTGCCTCCCAACTGATGGCATACTCCCTCACCAATCCAAAAACGGTGGTGGATGGAGGCAATGCAATCCGCATCTTCCCATCATCCCGTGTGAACATGAGCCACAACTACCTCATCACACATGGTTTCTCCTCGTGAAGCACCTCCCAGTAGACCTGCGGGGTCAGCCGCTAGAGGCACCGGAACTGCCTCGCAAACCGATGCGGGGTGTACGGTTCGCAGAGCGGCTCACTATCTATCCATGCCACCAAAACTCCACCTCGAAAGGCCAGGAGGTAAGCCCAATGTTCTTCCGTTCCCCGCCCGTCATCAATAAGTAGCCCCGTCGGCAATGGGAAGGGATGGAAATTAAACTCATCTGCCCTCCACACCCGATTCAGTACCATCGGCACGGCTAGATTGAATGGGAAGCTCCCAACCGCATTCAGGATGGAGGGGCGGAAGTTCGATCCCGGCGGTGAAATGGGGTTTGGATACTCATAAATCCCCCTGATGTGCGCTGTGATCCACCCATACAGGAGGTGGAAGGGCCCACATATCCTTGGCGGCTTCTTTCCCCCGCTAATGTGTCGCAGCATTCTGTACAGTTTGGCGAGCATTGGAATCCCCAGATTGATCCGCTGCCCAATGGCCAACATGGACGCCATAATAAACGAGGTGGGTCACACCCCCATGCTTGTATCCCTCACCGGTAGGATCCAACCACAGATGAGAGCCACGATGAATGCCGCCAGCCTGACTATCGGCTATTGTTCAGTGCTGACACTGAAACCCCAAGTCTTCCATTGGATGTACTCCAAGACCCGCCAATACCAGTGCCCCTTGCCCTGTTCGGCCGCCCATGGACACGTTCGAGACCTCGGGGGGAACTCTCGATTCTCTAGGAAATTCAGGAAGCATTTGAACCATCTCCTAAAGTGGACATCCCTCACTGCCTCCTTGTCCTCTCCAGGGACGAGTGC
Organism: Viscum album; assembly: GCA_963277665.1. NCBI lineage: Eukaryota > Viridiplantae > Streptophyta > Magnoliopsida > Santalales > Viscaceae > Viscum > Viscum album. Next base: position 2,835,692 of record OY728125.1, read on the forward strand.
CATCAGCACTGACGCCAGTCGCGACATTTTCTATGTATCCTCCCACGCGCTGATGACGGGGATGAACTCATCATACATGGCCCCCAAGATCAGAACCCCAGAAATCTGGTGGACATCCCACAGGCTGATGCCCACCTCCCCGTGATGCAGGTGAATGGTATTGGTCCTAGACGACCATCTGCTCAGTAATTCCGGCATCAGTTGCTTCGGTTGGTAAATGTGGAATTGGGAGGACCATGCCGCCCCATACAACCCCACTATCCTCACCTCGGCCCCAAACTCCTCGCATGAGGTGCCTACCCAGTAGGCCCAGGCCCAGTCATCAGTGAAGTTGCCACCCTGGCGCAGGTCTCACTCATCGGACCATCCCTTCTTCGAATCCTGCAAAGCCGCCTTCAGCATGGTACGGTAGAGAGGAGGGGACGTCTCTGGTTGCAGTGGCCTCCCATCAATATCATTCACATGGTTGTAGAGACAGTCAGCGGTGACGGGTGTGAAGTTCTCCTGTGCATGACCATCGGCCACCCTGAACCATTGGTGCTGGCATGGTGTGCTCCTGAACCAGCAGGCTGGTTCGTCCCTACACGCCTCATGGATGAAGACGTCATCCCTCAACCCGAAGCCGTACAATGACAGCTTCTTGCTCTGCGGATAATCCTTTTGACCCTCCGATAGCAGATCTGTCAAAGAAGCATGGTCCTAATGGCTTCAGACCATCTCCCCAAGGTCCGGACGGTTGTCCATCTCATCCCGACGGGCAGCATCTGCAAGCACCCCCAATATAGCCTCTTGATGGGCCATTTCAATTCCGGCCCTCAGAAAAGAATTTTTTTCAGAACGGATCACGAAGATGGATCGCGAAGCTGGATCGCGAAGCCCGATCATGAAGGTCGGTCATGAGACCAAACCGCGAAGTCTGGCCTAGGCCGACAAGTAGAAGTTCGCTTGGCACGGACGTGGAGTCAGAGACCCGCGGTTCGCTGCGAAGCTCGATTCGCGGAGGGCTGTCGCGGAGTACATGGAGCTTTGCGAAGTCGAGCGCACAAAAAGACAAGAAATTCACGTGAAGACAAAGGAGGTCGACCCCCCTATTTATAGGTGGCGACCCTGGAGCATCACGGTGCACCTCACCCACGCGGAGCATTGCGGCGGGTCCGGATCCGTGGCCCCGGGCAGCACCGCGGGCCCCCTTCATGAAGCCGCATCACGAACCGCCGATAATTTTGGCGATTTTCCCTCAGACTTCGACCCTTCTCCCTCTGCGGCTCCAAGTATAAGGGGGGAATTTGTTGGCGCCAAAATATTGCACGAAAGGGAGGGACGAAAAAGAAGGATGGCACGCTGCCTCGCGAAGCACCGCCGTGAAGCACCGTCGTGAAGCACCGACGCCAAAACACCCCGAGCATCACGGCCTTGCGAAGCTCCAGAGGCGGTAACTCTCCACGAACGCATTTGACGTTCGCGAGTGCGCCGTGAAGCTCCAGAGGCGGTAACTCTCCGTGAACTCATTTGACGTTCGCGAGCGCGCCGCGAAGCTCCAGAGGTGGTAACTCTCCGCGAACTCATTTGACGTTCGCGAGCACGCCGCGAAGCAACCAAGGCGGCACGCGAGTTCTGCTTTGCGGCGCCCCTTGCCTATAAATACTGGACTCCCCCTGAGTCCCGGGGACAGACAATCCGACCTTTCGGATTCTCCTCTCCCGAATCGCGAAGCACTCTTTACCCCATGAATCATGAGCTCCGCGAGGTACTTCTAGTTCACGAGACGCCTTTGCTTTGTCTCGTTTTGAGCCCCTCTTCCGAGAGGGATTCCCTTCGCGAAGCTCATGGGCATTCGCAAAGGAAGGGGATTCCCAAGGGAACCCAGGCAGCCGCAGAGCATTTATGCTTTGCGAAACACCCAACCTGTACTAGTGATCCCTATGCTAAGGCAGGATCGCTACACATTGTGAAGCACACTTCTTCGCAGGACCCTGCTTCGCAAGGCACCCCTTCTTCATGAGGCAGTGCTCCGCGAACACTGTTCCACTTCGTGAAGCACCTTCCACTAACACCTATGACCCATGCTAAGTCCAACGCACTCCACTTCGCAAAGAACACTCTTTTTCTTAGCAATTCCTCTTCTCGTGCGACCCTCCAGGTTTTCACAATGTGATTTCAATGTCCCATGGACAATACCACTCGTAGCATTGCTTCGCCTAATGCTTCTTTGCATAGGCATGATAACGACTATTGCTTCTTCGCATAGCCATGCTAACATGGATCCCTCGATGGTTCGTTCCACACCCCCCCTTGACCACGACCTTACTGGTACCTTCCCTTCCTCAAGGACCAGAGGGTACCGGTTATGTAAATCCTAGAGGTGCGGAATGAACCCACCTCGTCCAAGCTGCAGGAAGTTAAACTGCCAAGCATCACGTCCTCAACACATGATGTTAAACTGTGACCCGACCTCGTGCTTCGCACGCAGGGTCCCACCAGCTCGAACATTTTTTACGCCTCTCGTCTCCACTGGAGTGGAATCACCCATCCACAAGGGATGATATCCTCCTTATTGGAGTGGCGTATGTTCATAGGAGAAGGGCGACCCTAGTTCTCCAACGGATGGCTGCACCCCTGCATATCCATACTTCCCCACTACCAAGGTTAGTGGAGGCCGTGATAGGTTACGAGGCACCTCCCATCGTTGGTCCCGAGTCCCTCTTTCACTGCGCTTTGCCACACCTCGGGCCTCCATCCTGGAGTATGTCCCAGCACCATGGGCCGCCTAACACATAAGCCCATCTTTGCTTCTCACAGACGAATCCTTCGTGACGTGATCATCAGGTCCCTACAACCTCTTGTTTCTCACACTGAGCATGACTCACGTGGGCTTAGAGTGAGCACCGACCCTGACCCCTACCCTTAGTGAACTACGAGGACTTTGATCCATGTCAAGGCATGGTACGTAGGAAGCCTCCATGAGGTTCAAGCCACATTACTCGGTCGTTCGTTCACGTCGAGTTTTTCCCTCGTCCAGCATGACGTTAAACTGCACGCCCCGTCCCGCATGACGTTAAACTGCACGCCCCGTCCCGCATGACGTTAAACTGTATACCCTTGTCCCGCATGACATTAAACTTCACACCCATTTGAACTACGAGGTCTTTGATCCATGTCAAGGCATGGTACGTAGGAATCCTCCACGAGGTTCAAGCCCATTGGTCACCCAATTCACGTCGAGTTCTACTTGTGTCCAGCACGACGTTAAACTGCAATTCCAGTCCGAGGGAAAGCCGTTGTGACTAACCCAAACTACGAGGACTTCGATCCATGTCAAGGCGTGGTACATAGGAAGCCTCTACAAGGTTCAAACCCACCATCCGGTCGTTCCGACATCATTCACGTTGGGTCACCCTCGTCCCACATGACGTTAAACTGTATTCCACCAACCCTTTGAACTACGAGGACTTTGATCCATGTCAAGGCATGGTATGTAGGAATCCTCCCATAGGTTCAAGCCCATCTCCTATCGGACCAAGGTCCCTCATCTACGTCGGTTCGCCGACACCCACCACTAGTGGACCCCCGGGTCTACTTTCACGTCGGTTCACCGATGAAACCCTTTGAACTACGAGGCCTTTGATCCATGTCAAGGCATGTTACGTAGGAAGCCTCCCCGAGGTTCAAGCCCATCACCCATCGGACCAAGGTCCACCTTCACGTCGGTTCGCTGACAACACGCATCGGACCAAGGTCCACCTTCACGTCGGTTTGCTGACAACACCCATCGGACCAAGGTCCACCTTTACGTCAGTTCACTGGCACCATCACGAACTACGCGGACTTTGATTCCCTACCACAGGGATACGTAGGAAGCCTCCTCAAGGCTCAAGTCCAACTTTACTGTCTCCCTTGCGATGGTCCCATTTCATTCTCCCTCCACTCCATTCATCCATCTATCACTCATCATGATTCTCACCTGGATCATCATATCTCGGCGAGACCATGTCGATACGCTCCTCATCACTGCCGCCCATGGGCTGGTCCCGGTATCAGCACCCCTTCAAGGGAAACCACTCAATCCCATCTATTCCAGCTAATTCTCTGATCGGGCTGATCCGTCTCTGCTAGATGTTAAACTCGTGGAGTACCCTGTGTTAAACACGGGAAGCTGAGGAAAACCTCAGATATGTGTCTATGGCATATAATTCCCCGCGCTCGATGTGGGATGCCTCAAGATTCCACGCCCTCGAGAAGCCCTATGACAAGGGGTAACAGACAGACATGCCAGGTTCCCCAGCATCCAGACATGCTACTGATGCCTCAACGTGACTACTCCCCCGACTGAAGGTTGCTTCCCTGACTGGACCCTTTGGAATGTCCTGAAAAAAGCAGTGTAATTAACTGACGTCCATGGAAAAATGGCACTGTGAAGAGTTTCACGAATTACGTATTAAATCTATGAGGGATACCCAGACTAGGTGACAAGTTCTGAGGAGGAATCCCCATAAGGAAGAACTGACATCCCATCATCTCGTTTTGATCAAGGAGCAGACGTCCCTGAATAAGGAGCGAATGCCGCCCACCTTTGGAAAGTGGGAATACGGGGCAACAAGCCCCACACATTCTCCTCCGCAGACGGACGGATGCGCGCGCCCCGGTGAAAGCGTCAGAAAAAAATCTATTAAATATTTAATTCATATGAGTGATTCTTTCAAAACTCCCAATAGATGGGTTTTCTCCCTCCATATTAATAATCAGTCGTATTCATATTGAATTGTGAATGTTTGTATGTTTCCAAGGTTCTCCATCAATTGAACCCTCTTTATGTATCAAAGATCCTCCATAAATAGAGCGATCTGTAGAAATTATATATTCCCCCTCAATTTAAAATTTATTAATTTTTTTCTCTAATTTTCATTCATATAGATGAGTTATATATAATTTATATTCCTATAGGGATATCATAAATGTTTTTATATTGGGATGTAGAAACTGGTGGGGTTTCCTATATATTCTTGAGAAATTAATTAGAACCCCTATATTTTGTTTCCACATAATGGGACATGTTCAATCATTTATGTACTTGAAACAGGGACTAGACCATGTTATTTAATATGATGTAGAAAGGATATCCAGAAGGAAGGTGTCTGGAAATGGTGTGTGTGATAATTAATCCTATGAAGTAATATATATTTGGTAACATGGGAGAATGTAGTCCCATGGGACTGGGATGATCTCACAAGGAATATTTCCCGGCCAGTATAATTCCATGTAGGAATATTTCCTGAAAAATATGAGACAAATAGATCGAGAATGTATTAGATCTTCATGTCACAAAACCATGTCTGAGAAGGTAGTTACACCTGAACTAGAATTACTTAGATCACATTATATATCATCCATTGTAGGAAGAGGGAAATGATATGGTGTATAAGTGGATTACTCCTAGTGTGATTCCCAAGAAATAGATCACATTCCCCCATATGTTGGTGGATGCTGGAGGGGATACGGTAGAATGTGGGATTAATCTATGAGGTATTCCAAACATTGCCTTCATTCCTGTTTCTTAACCTTGTGTTGGAGATTACCTATCCAAATATTGTGTGGATGATTCCTGATATTCTTCACATATTAAGCAAAATACTGGGCTTGAATTCAATTTCATGAACCACTACCACCACCTTTGATGTTAGGGCCTTCATTAATGGATAGATTATTGATATAAATTACCTAAGGACCCTACCAACTATGGATTTTAAGTGGAAAAAATTTTTTACGAAAAGAAATTACGATCAAAAGGATGAGACACAAGTTCTTATCATATAATGATTATACTAGTTTGGGGGTCCCATATGAGTTGTTAAATTGTGATTTTGTAGGTTTTGGTTGTGGACAAAGGGATCAATTCTGATAGTTTATAGAGTGGATAAGTTAAATTTTAACACTAATTAGGATTTTGACAACGATATTAGAATGATAAATACCCCATGTATACCAAATTGTGCGTAGTATGCCTATTATGGAATATAGGGTATCATAAAAGGATGTTTTCTGTAAAGGAAGGTTCCTTTATAGTTATTGATTTTTACTTTACAGATGACCAAATGAGTTTGAGGAATTTTAAATTTTCGATGACTAGAAAGGTTTCTCCTCTCATGAAGGGTGTCCTTTGTAAGAAAATCCAATAATGTGGAATCTTCTCTGGGATATCCCTTTTTACATTGTGGGATGTTTTCATACTTTTGAAGTTTCACTTATTATTCTCCTCTATCTCATTGTTCTTCCTCTCTCCATTATCGTCCCATTATCTTCATTTCATACCGATCCTTTTGTAATAACATTAATTATTCATAGGGTATAGGAATAAGAATTTTCTAGGAATGGGAGGTCAGACACATTGAATGTTTTTCTATTTTTAGTGTTAAATTAACCTGATTCCTTATCCCTAATGGATTTTTGTTTTAATGGGTGAATGACTCACTACCACATGAAAAAAATGAGTTTCTTTTGTGTGGAGTAATGACATTAAGACTCATTACCACAAATGAATTTCATTTTTGGGGTTGTTCTAGTATCCACCACATGATGAAAATGATTTTCTTTTATGATGACTCCATATGAAGTGGTGGTCACATATAGTGTCTTCACTATAGGGTAAGAGGGATGCCTTGTTTTCAGTTCTCTATACCTTTAAAAAAATAATTCCACTATTCCTTTTCCAAGTTTTATTTTTGATTCCCAAAATTCATAACATTTTTCTAGGACTCATTATAAATTTTACACCCTAATAAACACATAAATTTATTCTTTAAAATAATTAAAATAGTACTCAAAATAAATCATTTTGACTTGTTTTTTATAATGTTTTATTTTTTATTGAATATTAAAAATGATGTATCAAATTTTAATTTCATGAGGTAATAATCATTATCATTAAATATAAAATATATCCCAATCCATTTTAGTTCATTATTTCATATGAAACATGTTAGTGTTGGTTTCTTGCAACCAAATTTTTGTAATTTATATCTCACATATATATATATACTAAGAGAGTAAATATTAATTAAAATATATTATAATATATCATTCATATTTCATTGTTAAATTATTGTACTAAGGCCATGGAAGGTCTATGATGTTAAAAATGGAAGTGTAGTTCCCCTCTAGGATGAGAGACTTAAAATGTTATGGTTATATTATTAATCCTTATTTTATGATCGGATAACATTCTATGACTGGGAACATAATATGTTAACTGCTACATATAAGAACTCATATGTATATGAGACTTTATCTCATCATGTTTTTACATAGAAATTTCTCATATATAATATTGTGATAAAATCCATGCTTATAAGAGAACAAATTTTTATGGTTCATTGAATTTTTCAGTATGTGATCATGTATAATGATCTAGTGACATTATTATTATTATTAATTTAAGTCATGAAATGCACACATTTATATACTCTGGTAAACCATGATGAGATGATTAATGGAAATTTTTTGTATGTGTAGTATATCATGAAGGATATTATATTAATGAATTTTTCTTAGAATGATTTTCCCTTTTATATTTATGGAAATTTTACCTCATTACTTGGATTGAAATGAAACCATCATGTTAAATTTCATGAACTTAGTGTATGGATGAGTTATTTTTTGAATTTCAAAGAAATAATTATTAATAATATAGGTTTATGACATCATTATGAAACCCATCTAATGAGATATGATGATGAGGGGATCATATTATACACTAAGTGTTTGTAATGGGTTTTTTCATTACAACATACCTTTTTATCTATGGGTGTCATAACACATTTCTAGACTATAGTCTTTGTATTTAAGAAAGCCCAGAAAATACCACTGAGGAAGAGTCCTAGAGCGTCACACATAAAGTGTATTATTAAATATTATCTTAATAATATTTATATTTATAATTGGAAAAAATATTATTCTCCAGGTGAGTATTTAATATTTATTTTTGATTTATCAAATGATCCTGAATATTAAACAAAAATTTATCCAGAATGTAATTTTTTAATTTTAGTGATATATAATATTCATTTATCTATTATTGACCACAATTTTATGTCATATACATTTAAAATGATACGTTGAACATAGAAAATGAAGAGTTATCCATATGACTAAACATGATCTTCAATATTCCCATATCCATCAACTTATATCAGAATAGTCCTGTCCAAATTAATAACTATTTTTTTATTTTTTATCATTACACAATTAATAGTTAAATTTCATTTCAAGTGTTATTAATTTATTATCTGATCATTAGGATAAAATTTTCCTTCTCTTAATTTACTTTTAATATAACCATGATCTGTTAATAATTAAAAAATATCACATCTAAAACACACTTCTGAAGGTTCCAAGAATTAGGGCCAGATGAGATTGTGTGGCATGGTGTTTAATATTTTATTAGATTCCATGTATCCTTTTTTATTTCACCAGGAAACCCGTGTGGACTTAGTGTCCTCATGTAATGAATACATGGCATGTAGATTAAATTCACAACTTGTTGAATATACAATGTTGGGTAAAGTTATTTTTTGAACTATACATTGTGTAGATAACATACACAATGTTTCATCCATGGGATTTATTGGTAGAAAACATAGGGTCATGATAGGTCATATAATTAATAGGAAACTGAAAATTTTAAAATATGAACATCATATTCATTTGTGTATGTGAGACACTACAAAAAGCATAGAAGGGTATATAACATCCCAAGAATTTATAATATATTTACCATTTTAAATAAATTCATTCTATGATATAGCTTCTAATGCACAAAACAATGATTTTAGATTGCATTGCACTCAACATGGACTTTTATTTATGGCATGCATTACAAACAAGAATTTTTATTATCGAATAAAATTATTATTATTATTTCAAATGATGATTATCACATATCATTAAAATATTGAATATTTATTGGATTAACTAAATTGAAAAAATATATGGTTTAATTCATTGGTTACCAATTAATTATAAATTAATAAAATACAATTTAATATAAAGGAAATGTTTAAAAAAAACATTTTTTATGTTCCAAAGGAGTTTTATCATAATAAAAAATTAACTATTATAACTTAATGATATTAATGATAATCTTGTATTGTATCAAATTTTTTAGTATTAATACAATTGATATGATAGGCATAATATAAGAATAAATATTATTTTACCTATAAAAAGATATATTTTTATAAAGGTATTTTTGAGGAATTTTAATGGAGAACATTTTTTAAACCCAAATTCTAGAAGTTTTATTCATTTTGTTTGAAAAAATGTACATGATTTGATTAAATAGGAATATAAAATTTATTTTAGGGTTTTTTTTTATTTTCAAAGAAGTATTATTTGTAGATGAATAGTAAAAAATATTTATTTTTATTTGAAAAGTGACTTTTAGTCTATATATGTTAAAATGTAAAATTATATTTTAAATTTTTTACTAATTAATAATAGTTTAATAATAAATATTTTAATCCAATTTAGATGTTTGGAATCATTTTTATATAATATTTAGATATAAAAATTATGTAAACACTAGAAGATTTTCACTTTAAAAATCTTCTTTCTCATCTGTGGGATTAATTTTAAATTAATTCATAAACCTTCTCTGTGTTTAATTGGTAAAATTGAATAAAATTTTTAAAAAATATAATTTTTAACATCAAATAGTTCAACTTTATATTTTTCCAAAATTATTAGTGAAAATAGTTAATATTAATTACATCGATTATGAGAAAAATGTGACAACCAAGGAGCTAAACATTAAAATTAATGGGAAAATTACATAGAAACCTTTATGAAACCCATAGGTTGGATATATTGTAACCTTAAACCTTTGTGGAAGTAATTTTGAGCATTATTTATTCTTATTTTTGGATATTAATTTTTGGTAAACTTAACTTATTTTCTATAATTCCAATTTTGTCCTCTCCCACACTTATAAAAGGAAACCCCCTCAATCCCATTATTCACACTCTAAACCACTTATATTTGGAAAATACCTGAACAACACATTCCCAAAATTGTGTACCCTTATCATATAATACATAAATTTGGATGAAATTAGACTTATGGTGGAATTAGTTAAATATTAAGGATGATAATGAAAGAAGATGTCATGTTTTCTTAATAGTGTTTTTATTTTATTTCCTAATCTGCTTCCTTCAATTAATTTTATTTAATTTTTATACAATTAATAAGTATATTAAATATAAAAATATATTGTTATTTTATGGATACAACCTAAAATATCATATACTTTTATCAAATAGGTTATTAAATCATCATTCATGTGTGTGTGGACAACCACCTCACGAACTGATGGAATTCTTTTTCCATTACCACATTTCATGGTTTAGAATAATGATGGAAATTATATCTATATATATATGATATATATGATTTTTTAATTACTAAATAATTATTATATAGTAGATACCTTCAGGATTTTAATTTTTTTGGAATATGATAATGTCATCTGTTTGTATAATGAGCTACTGCCACATGATGTGATTTGATTCAGCCCTAATTTACATTGAATGCATTAAGGATGAATTTAAAAATAATATATGGTATGTATGACACAAATATAATACTTAAATGAAAAAAATTATAAAAATAATTTAATTTTATTTCTTTCAATATGACAATAAAATGGAAACAATGTTCGTGGGTATGTATAGTCTCCCGTCTCCATGAATGATGTATTTCATTTCCTATAAAAAATTTATGGTTCACAATAAGTACATATATAATAAATATATATGTTATTTAAATAATTTATTAAATTATTTATTTGATTAAATTATGATCTATGAAATAGGAATAAAAAAATAACAAGGAAAAATATACTTGAAAAACAAAGTAGTTATTACCCTAAATGATGAAAATAATGAATGATTGTTAATGAATGAGTAATAATATTCTATAAAAGAAAAATATATGATTTCATAAATATTAATAGGGTTATTTAACAAGTTAATAACATGTTTAAAACCATTATATATTTGGTTAAAGAACATAAAACCAAAAGGTAGTTCAAGGTAAAGGATTTCATCTGAATTTCACTTTATTATGGCATATTATAATATTTTGCACCTATTTTCTATTATATAGTGTATATAAATCCCCTTTTAAATTTAATATCATGTATATTTCATTCTTAATGGTATTTTAATTTTCCATTTTAATTATTTCATCTATGGGGCTTTGAATTAATAGTTACCAAGTGGTAAATAATTTCTTAACTCCATTTCATTTCACTTGGTAATATTACTTCCTCATTGTCGTTAATATTATAACACTATTTGTGTAATGAATTTTGAATTTAAATTTATTTATTTTCACTTATTTTATGTGTATTTACAGTTGACACACATAATCAACACATTAAATATATTTTCACTTCAAAATATTGATCTTTCTAAGGTTATATATCACAATATAATTTTATTCAGGATTGTTTGCACGTGGTTTGAAAATGAAGTGAATCAGTTGATCATTTTTTAATAGAACACTTCATATTATTCTCATTTAGTTATTCAAGATATTTCTTATCTCATAGTAACATTTTCACTCTTTTTTATCTAAAATTATTTCAATTTTTTTTAATAAAACCCAACTATTTTTATCTCATCATTTAGAAATTTTTTTTCTTACAAAAACATGTTTTCTAAAGATTATTTGAATTTTAATCTTTATACTTTTTATAATGATTTATTTAATATAATTTTTACCTAGTTTTTATTCTAATATTGTTTTATCATACTATTCTGTTAATCACTTTCCGAACAAGAAACTTTTCTCACTTTTTTACAATGAATAAAGAATGTTCATTTTCCATTTATGGAATTGCCACTATCATTCCTTTCAATCATACATTGTAATTTTAAAAATATATTTTATAAAGAAAATTATTTTTTTTAAAAGAATAATTTTATATAAAATGTGTTGGTCGAAGTGGATACTCAAGAGGGGGGTGAATTGAGTTCCAATTAAAAATTTCTGTTTAAAGTATCTGTTTTAAAAACCACAAATTCATAAAACAAGTTAAACTGTAGTGAATTTATAATGATTGTAAATGTTCAATTAGTTTTTCAAAGATTGATTATTTCTCAGTTAATATAATCTGAAGATTAAGTCAGCTTTTGAAACTAACATACTAGTTCACAATAATTACAAACACAAGCTAGTTCAACTATCAAAGACACAATAAAACAAATTTGAGTTTTATTGTAAATAGCCGTGAAATATTGAAAATAGTTTAAACTAAAATAATAAGCACAGTAGATTTAACCAAGAGGTTCCATCTCAAGATGAGACTTAGTCCTCTCACATAGTTTATAAAACAACACTGATCCACACCTTGGATCGAGGTTACAATAGTACTCAGACTGTCCAGGTCTTCAGACATCTCCTATAGTTCTACATGGGAAAACAACAGCAACAACAAACAGGCTGTACTGGTCCTTAGACCTCTACCACAATTCTATGTGGGATAAACAAAGTTGTAAAGTGTTTAGTGTGAGGATTTCAGTATCCTCTAGTTCAGCTTAGGAGTCAGTGTGTGTCAAAATAGACAGAAGCACACACTGCTCGTAATATAAAGAAAAGGATGATCACAACAGAGAAAGAATATATAAATATGTTTAGAATTCTCTTGTGTGATGTCAATTCATCTCTGGACTCCTTTGGATTGAAGAATATGATTCTTGGAGTCCATCTCATGAAGGTGTCTAAAAAAAAGTGTCATCGTTTTTTTTCATCACTTCCAGTAATGGTGTTCATCTTGAAAGCGAGTGTATTCCTTGTGGCACTTTAACCTCTTCTTTGAACTTATGTTCTTGATGTGTATTAGTGTTCTTTTCTGCATGTACACCTGTATCTTTTCTTCTTCCATACGTATGTGTCTCCGGGTATATCTATATTTTTTAGTAGCTCAATATCCCCTTTATTTCACTTTTTTTCTTCTAAAAATGGCAATGATTACCTTTTAAAGGTATGAGGTACAGTTCCCTGACATGCCAACAAAAAACATTAATTAATAGCAGTTTCCTTAAAAGGAAAAAATATAATTTTTGGTAATTAAATTGAAATACGACAAAATAGTTTACGAATCGGTATCATAGTGTGTCATGGAAACAGTGTGTCCTTCAAATGGTTTCTAGGATGATCACAGTGTCTGGTTCACGATGTCTCGTTCATGATGTCTCATTCATGGTGTTTGGTTCATGGTTTCTTATTCACGGTGTCTCGTTAATGGTGTCTCATTCACGGTGTCTCGTTCATGGTGTCTTATTCCTGGTGTCTTGTTCACGGTGTCTGGCTTCACGGTGCCAAAAATATATAGGCAGTGGTAGAATCATGGTGTCTTAGACCTTCCAAAGTAAATATGTGCAGACTTAAATAAATATGATAATAGAAAGGATTAGACATAAGCATTTGATAAATAAGGTATTTTAAGAGTTAATAAAAGATAGTATAAAGTAGGTAAATTGAAAATAGATCAATTAAAATCTTGCAAGGCTCTTCTTAAAGCATGATAAAATTTTAAACATAAATATACATGATTGGATATAAGTTAACTAGGTTGAATATGATTTGGAATCATTAGAATATGATTAAATAAAATTTTGGATCATTAAAAATGATTAAAACTTGAGGAGTCCAACAATATCCTCCTTTTTGATGATCACAAATCATATAAAATTAAGATGTATATAGAATACAACTATAGAGATAAATTTATAACATAGTATTACTAAAAAAGTATATAGAAACTTCTCCTCCTTTTGGGATTATAAAAAAATGAAATAAGAGAGATCAAAAAGGTTCACAGTCCATTAATAGCAAATAAGTGACAGTACTAAAAAAATTAATACAAAAACAATAGCTTCCCTATAAAAAAATGTAATCACGGTTCTACTTCATGGACTGGTCTACTCTTTACCTTCAGTAGCAGTGGAAGAATAGGAAGACATAGGGTCAGAGGACGAGGTAGAAGAAGGCATAGAGGTGGGAGAAAAAGAGGGAAAAGGGAGACCTTCAAAGACTGAGGGAGCCAAGGTAGGAGTAGTAGAATATCTAGGCAGTTATTGATCAAGAATCACATTCCTAATCTGAATGAGTGCTTCTCTGACAGACATCAAAGTTGAGCCTAGATTAGAGGTGAAGGTAGACATCCCAGGTCTGAGAGGTGTATCCACTTGAGAAACAATGGCTGTACTCTGGACATGAAGACAACGCATCAGGATTTTGATGATATCTGTAATAACATCTCCACCATACTACATGGATTTATCAAAATCTTCATTGTTCTCCATAAACTAGTCCATAAATTGAGTAAACTCTGTGAGTTTCTAGACTTGGTTCTTGAAAGCTTGAGTCACTGGAGGAATCCCCATGTTTTTCTAGAAGGCACTTGAAAATATTTTTCATATCTGTCTTGGAGAAGATTCCGTCGAAGTAAAAATTCACTTTCCTAGAAATCTCCTATTGAGAATCATTAGCAATTTGGGATTGGATTTGTACGAGTTCAAGAAATTGGTCACTGTTTTTGACCACTTCAGTTAAAGAAGCCGCATTGAAACCACTGAAGACATTATGAAGCTCTTCTTTTATTACAGTTCTAAGTAGATCACTATCCAAGGAGGGTTTAGAGGATTTACTAGATGATTTTACAGTTGTGGTCAAAGATTTTAGTTGATTCAACACCTTTTGAAGACACCATGTATACTCATTAGTGAGTTTATTAATATTTCCCACAAGTTCATTCATTTCCTTTGAAATTTGTTTTGTTCCTTTCAGCGATCTTTTCATCTAAAGATACTAGATAAGGTTGAAGCTAAGACATACCAATTTGTGGGATTTGCGGAGTAGTAGGTTCTACTGAAGGAACAACAGATTCAGATCTCGAATGCAGCTCTCTCTTCATGTCTTCAATCATACATCTCAGAGTATTTACTTCATTACTGAGCAGCTTATTTTAAACTCTCACTTCCTGAATTTCATGGAGCATCTTAGGTTGTATATTCCAGATAGTATTATCCAATAAGAGTGATTCATCTCTCTCACATAAATTTGTGACAGGAAGAGGTTGGGTTTTCAAGAGTTTCTCAAATGCAGATAAGAGAGTAGCACCAAATTCCTTCAGATCATCCTTACTCCCAAAGGATGGAAGTTTAGATAAGGGTTCCAGATTATGGACTGGTATAGGCTCAGGTTCCTTCTCAAGTGCAAAATTGAAGACTGATTTCAACTGAAATAGGGAGGATATATCATGTCCAGTTGCTGTAACCTCATGAGAATCATTCACATCATAGAAAATGGGAAATTTATACTGAGTTTCTACAGGACTTGACTCAGTTGGATGTGAGGATTCAACAGACTCAAGATTTGGGGGTTTCTCCCCCTAAACAGGTGCCTCCTACTCAGGACTGAGAGTATTAGGATCTTAATCTAAATCCACAGACTCAGCTCTGAGTTCATCACTCATTTACTGTCTAGCCAGATGAAAGGATAGATCCATCCGTTCATCAACAGAAGGAATGATTTCAGGAACAGATTGTTCCACAGGGTGATCTTCATGGTTGACCTATTGTAAAATAGTTAGCTCTTCAACTATAGGCTCTTCTATTGTTGGCTCTTCTATGGCATGATTTTTAGATTCTTTGGTAATTGATTCTTTTATAGATTCAGGTTGAATTTTCAAATTGGCGGCTTCTTTAAGAGTGTGGACTTCCTTTTCAAGAAATTTTGGAGGAGCAGTTGTCCTATCATCTTCAACAGTAACAACTTCCCTAGTTGGACCTATAGCCTCTTCTTCTTCTTCTTCAGGATACTCGATAGTCTCATATAGTTCCAAACCAGGATCAGAAATGTCTTTTACCATATTCAGATTTAAAGGTCCTTCATGTGTCATCTTAGGTGCAATATTTTTCTTTGAGCTGTGCTTCTCCGGTGTGGATGATGAGAGACGTTTCATTCTTTTAATTCAATGAAAGTCCCAGTAGGAGAAGGGTTTCAGGGATGAAGAAGGGTTTGAAAAGATTAGGTAAATGAATCCCCGAGTGAAGAAGTGAGTGATACTTACTTTGTTTTATCCTTTAGTAAATCCAAACATTGCTAAAATAAAAATGTGGGAAGATAATAAGGTGAAAAGAATAATTACCGTAATAGTTGTCAAAAAAATAATTTTTACAGTGAAACCGTGAGTGGTCATTAGAGTGATACTGTAAATGAGTTTCACGGTGAGATCGTGAGTGAACTTTTCAGTGCACGTTATGGTGAGACAGTAAATGTCAGACCATAATTAAAAAATACTAATGGTGAGATTGTAAACAAAAAACCTTATGGTGAGACTGTAAACATGAGAGACAGTATCCGAGAAACTGTAATGATGAAACAGTAAAGTATAATACAGTAAGATATCAAAATGTAATACTTGAAACAGTAACTAGTAAAGTATCTATTTGAGATTTTTCATTCCTAGTTCATGTATGATGTATTCTATTCTCTCACAATTTAATGGTTTAGTGAATATATCAGCAACTTGATATTCTGTATCAATGAATTATAAAGTGGTATCACCTTTATGATAATGATATCTGAAAAAGTATTGTCTTACATCAACATGCTTTTTCCTAGAATGCGAAATAGGATTATTTGAGATGTTAATAGCACTTGTGTTGTCACAATTTATAGGCACATGTCTGAATTGATATCCATTATCTAGTAATGTGTGTTTCATCCACAAAATTTGTGCACAATAGCTGCCAGCAGCTATGTATTCATCTTCTGCAATAGATAATGAAACATGATTTTGTTTCATACTACACCATGATACTAGTGACTTGCCTAGTAGGTGACATGTTCCAGAGGTTCTTTTTCAATCTAAATTACAACCACTGAAGTCAACATCAGAATACTTAAATAATTCAAATGATTGTACTTTAGGATAAAACAGTCCTAGATTAGGTGTTTGAATGAGGTATTTGAAAATTCTATTTACATCATTTAAATGATATTCATTAGGATTTTCTTTAAAATGAGCACACATACAAAAACTAAACATAATTTCAAGACGACAAGCAGTTAAGTAGAGTAAACATCCAATAATTCCTCTATTAGTGTTTTGATCTACATATTTTCTATCTTCATCAAGATCCAACAAACAAGTGGTACTCATGTGAGTGTCACTACTTTTAGTGATATACAATCCAAAGCATTTGAGAAGATCCTTAGTATATTTACTTTGATTTAAAATAATACAATTATCATTTTGAAAAACATGAAATCCAAGAAAATATTTGAGTTCTATCATTAAAATCATTTCAAATTCGTTTTGCATCATTTTTGAAAAATTAACATATAATGAATTCTTCGATGATCCAAAAAATAATGTCATCTACATAAATTTGAACAACTAAAACATCATTGGAAATTTGTTTTATAAAAAGAACAGGATTAGTTATTCGTTTTGTAAATCCTTTGGAAATCCTTTAGAAATAAGATAATTAGTAAATCTTTCATACCAAGCTCATGGATCTTGCTTTAAACCATATAATGCTTTTGATAATTTAAAAATATGATATGGAAATGAGGGTTTGTAAATCCCGGGGGTTGTTCAACAAAAACATCCTTAGATATATACCCATTTAAGAATGAACTCTTATCATCCATTTGATATAGTTTGAAATTCAAATGTGCTATATAGGCAAGCAAGATTCTTATAGCTTCAAGTATTGATACTGGTGAAAAGGTCTCCTCATTGTCTATTCCTTCATCTTTACTATAACCTTGTGGAACTAGTCTAGCCTTGTTTCTACGTATGTTACCAGCTTCATCAACTTTATTCCTAAAAACTCATTTTGTGCCTATGGACAATGTTTCCTTAGGTCTATCAACAAGTTTCCAAATTTTTTTCCTTTCAAATTGATTCAAATCTTCTTGCATAGCAATCACCCAAAATTCATCATTGATTGCATCATTGATACTTTTAGGGTCAAGTTGTGAAAGAAAATCTTGCTGTTCAACCTGGTTTCTCAGAGGAGATCTAGTTTGTGTCCCTCTATCTAAGTCTCCAACTAAAACATCTAAAGGTTGATTTTTAAGATTCCTAGTTGGTCTAGAAAATATAGGGTTAGAAATTTCAGGTTCATTTACAGGTGTGGAATCTACAGAAGCAGGTTCTGGAAAATTTACAGAACTGGTTTTCTTAACAACAGGTTCTCTGTTTTTTTCATTATGGTCTAGAATGGACATATCTTCTACATGATTTTCGACAGGGGTCTTAGGTTCATGTGTATTAGTTTAATCAAACTTGATGTGTGCAGATTTTTCCAAACATTTGGTTCTCTTATTTAATACTCTATAGGCTTTACTGGTTTTAGCGTAACATAGGAAAATTCCTTCACCACTTTTCGAAGAAAATTTGTCAAGATTATCTTTAGTGTTAAGGATAAAAATTTTGCATCAAAAAACTCTAAAGTAATTAACCTTAGGCTTCCTATTGTTCCAAATATCATAAGGTGTCTTTTTAAGAATTGGTCTAATCCAGACTCTATTGATAATTTAACAATCTGTATTGAGAGCTTCAACCCAAATTTAAATAGGTAAATCATATTCATTGATCATTGTCCTAGAAATCTCTTGAAGTGTCCTATTTCTTCTTTCTACTACACTATTCTGTTGAGGTGTTCTAGGAGCAGAGAGGTTGTGACTATAACCATTATGTTAGAAATAGGTTTCAAGCTTCTAATTTTCAAACTCACAACCATGATCACTTCTCAAGGTCTTGATTTTATTTCCACTAGGGTTTTTTAATGACATGGAATATTTAACAAAATAGGAACAAGCCTCACTTTTGTGAGCTACAAAGTATACCCAAGTGTATCTAGAAAATTCATCTACAAGAACATAAACATATTGCTTCCCATTTAGACTTGAAACTCTTGATGGTCTAAACAAATCCATGTGAACCAACTCGAGAGGTTGAGAAGTTGAAACTTTTTTCTTTAATGTTAAAGAAAATTTATGTTGTTTTCTCTTTTGACAAGTATTAAAAACTTTATCTATTGGGAATTCTAGTTTGGACAGGTCTCTAACTAAACCTTTCCTAGTTAGTTTCTTGAGAGATTTCACATTGCAGTGTCCTAATCTTCTGTGCCATAGCCATGATTCTTTATGAAAATCATTTAAATAAGTAACATTTTGTTTAGCTAAATAATTCAATTCTACAACATAAACTTTTTCTTTTCATAATGCAGTAAATACCAAAACATTTTCAGAATAAAAAATATTACATGAATCATTTTCAAATTTTACATTGAAACCATCATCACACAACTTAGAAATACTTAGCCGGTTCTATTTTAATCCATCAACAAATAGTAATTCAGAAATTAAAATTAAATCATTGTTACCAATCTGGCCTAAGCCATTGATTTTTCCTTTTGAGTTATCCCCAAAGGTGACATATCCTCCATAAACTTTGACTGAGATTTTAAAGAATGAGTAGTCTCCTATCATATGACTTGAACATCCACTGTCCAAATACCATATCTTCCTACAGGATCTTTTCAAGCATGTTTCCTACACAACATACTTAGACAGAAAATGATTTTGGTACCCAGATTTATTGGGTCCAGACAGGTTAACAAGCAGAACATTTGGTACCCAGAATTTTCTAATGGGTTTTATATAATCAATAGAATTAAAATATTTTTAATGATAAATTTGGTTTGATCTATAACTATGTGAGTAGTTAATTGAGACATAAGAATTTCCAGAACTAGAACTAGCAGCATGCTGTCCAGATTTACAAATAAATCTATTCTTTGTAATTTGTCTATGTCCAGGCTGATATCCTAAACCATTAGTATACTTTGATGATATTTGTTTTCCTAGAATTTTCCTAAGAGTGTCCTTTACATTAGTAAAATTTTATAAATCTTTCATGAGTTGCTCATTAGATAGTTTCAGTTCATTATTCTCTTTGAGTAGTTGAGCATCCTTTTCCTTTTCTACTTCTAGAGATGATTTGGCAATGCTAGTTGAAGCATGATGTTTCTTTAAGGCTTTATACTTATCTTTCAGCTCATTACAGGTATCCTCTATCATGTTATAGTATTCAAATAATTCTTCAGTAGACATGTTTTCAGAGCCATAATTAGAATCATATTCATAATTATATGATTTTGAAACCAGGAGTATCCAATGTTACCTCAAATGTGTTTTTCCATTAAACCCATATTATCTTTTTCAGATTTTTCATCCTGAGTGGAATTAGAATCACTTCAACTGTCTTCTAAAGAACTCCAGGTTTCTTTCATACATTTCATTTGTCTGTTGTCGTTGTACTCATATTTCTTCTTGTAATTTAACTTCAGATAGCCAGCTTTCACATGTCCTTTCCTCTTTCTTCGTAGCAGACTTTGTCATCACTTTTATCAGTCCTTTTCAAATCCTTCTTCCAATGAGACTTGTTGTCATACATTCCCTTGTAATTGGATTTTATGAAATACTTCTTTTTCCAGTAAAATGTCTTAAATCATCTGGATATCTGATCCATTTCAGTATCACTGTCAGATGCACTCTCTTCACTACTTGAACTATCACATGCAGCTTGAATTTTCTCTTTGTCCTTGATTTTTGAAGAAGTGGTCTTGAAGGCTACTGATTTCTTTCATGGTTCATCATCTTATTCTTTGTTTACCTTCAACTCTTCTTCATACATCATCAAGTTACCAATCAGATCCATGATTAGAAGCTTGCCAATGTCACATGATTCTCAGATAGAGACAGAGGTTCCTCTCCATATATGTGGTAGGCATCTTAGTATCCTCATGATTTGATCCTTTGCTAGAATAGCTTTTCCTAGTGAGCTCATTGTATTAAATATCTCATTAAATCTGAAATACATATCAGAAATAGATTCATCAGTTTTCATTTCAAAATTATCATACATAATAGTGTATGTGTTTAGTCTCATTTCTATAACATTGGTTGTTCCCTCATGGGAAACATCTAGAGTATCCCATATTTCATAAGTAGTCTTAAAAGCAGATATTCTATTAAATTCTTCATCTCTTAAAGCACAATACAAGGAATTTATTTCTTTATAATTTTTATTGTATGCAGCTTTAGTAGGTTCATCCAAGGTTGTTCTAACAGTTTCTGGAATATTATACTAAGTCTCTATAGCAGTCCAAATGTCAAATCCCATACATTCTAAATGAGTTTTCATTTTGATTTTTCATTTTTCATAATAAACACCATTAAAAAAGGGTGTCCTGTTGGTAGCTACACCTTCTAATCTGTTATCCATAATACCTTTGTTATATAAAGATATAATTTTTTTGAATTAATAGAAATTTTAAGATCTTTAAGATACAACTAAATTCACATTTGAAAACTTTTAACAAACATAGTGTTTAGAAAACCATTATCAACACCTTTGGTACCAAATGTTGGTCGGAGTGGATACCCAAGAGGGGGGGCGAATTGAGTTTCAATTAAAAATTTATATTTAAAAGATTTGTTTTAAAAAACCCCAATTCATAAAACAAGTTAAACTATAGTGAATTTATAAAGACTGTAAATGTTCAATTAGTTTCTTAAAGATTGATTATTTCTTATTTAACATAATCTGAAGATTAATTCATCTTTTGAAACTAACTTACTAGTTCGTAATAAATACAAACACTTGCTAGTTCAACTATCAAAGTCACTTTAAAACAAATTTGAGTTTCAATGTAAATATCAGAGGAATATTTCTAATAGTTTAATCTAAAATAAGAAGCATAGTAGATTTAACCAAGAGGTTCAGTCTCAAGATGAGACTTAGTCCTCTCAAACAGTTTATAAAAAACATTGATCCACACCCTGGATAGGGGTTACAATAGTACTCAGACTGTCCAGGTCCTCATACATCTTCTATAGTTCTATGTGGGAAAAAACATCAACAACACATAGGCTGTACATGTCCTCATACCTCTACCTCAATTCTACGTGGAATAAACAAAGGTGTAAAGAGTTTAGTGTGAGGATTTCAATATCCTCCAGTTCACCTTAGGAGTCAGTGTGTGTCAAAACAGACAGAAGCACACAATGTTCATAATATATAGAAAAGGATGATCACAATAGAGCAAGAATATAGAAATAAGTTTAGAATTCTCTTATGTGATGTCAATGCAGCTCTGGACTCCTTTGGATTGAAGAAGTTGATTCTTAGAGTCCTTCTCAGGAAGGTGTCTGAAAACAAAGTGTCATGGTTTTGTTTCTTCACTTCTAGTAAAGGTGTTCATCTTGAATGCGAGTGTATTCCATGTGTCACTTTAACCTCCTCTTTGAACTTATGTTCTTGATGTGTATGATTATTCTTCTCTACATTTACGTATGTATCTTTTATTCTTCCTTACGTATATGTCTCCGGGTATATATATGTTTTTCAGTAGCTCGATATTCCTTTTATTTCACTTTTTTCTTCCGAAAATGGTAATGATTACCTTTTAAAGGTACGAGGTACTGTTTTCTGACATGCCAACAAAATACATAATTAATAGAAGTTTCATTAAAAGCACAAAATATGATTGTTGAAAACTAAATTGAAATACGACAAAATAGTTTATGAATCGGTATCATAGTGGGTCATGGAAACGGTGTGTCCTTCACATGGTTTCTAGGATGATCACTGTGTCTTATTCACAATGTCTCATTCACGGTGTCTTGTTAATGGTGTCTGGTTCATGGTGTCTCATTCATGGTGTCTTGTTCACGGTGTCTCGTTCAAAGTGTCTCCTTCACGGTGTCTTATTTACAGTGTCTTGTTCATGGTGTCTTGGTTCACCGTGCCATAAATACATACCCAGTGGTAGAATCATGGTGTCTTAGACCTTCCAAAGTAACTATGTGCAGAATTAAATAAATATGACAATACAAAGGATTATACTTAAGAATTTGATAAAGAAGGTATTTTGAGAGTAGATAAAAGATAGTATAAAGTAGGTAAATTGAAAATAGATCAATTAAAATCTTCCAAGGATTTTCTTAAAGAATGAGAAAATTTTAAACATAAATATACATGATTGGATATATGATATCTAGGTTGAATAAGATTTGGAATCATTTACAGATGATTAAATAAGATTTTTGATCAATAAAACATGATTAAAACATTAGGAGTCCAACAATCTCCCCCTTTTTAATGATCAAAAATCAAATACAATTAACGTGTATATAGAATTCAACTATAGAGATAAATTTCTAACATAGTATTTCTAAAAAAGTATATAGAAACTCCTCCCCCTTTTGGGATTATCAAAAAGATGAAATAAGAGAGGTCAAAAACGTTCATAGTCCATTAATAGCAAATAAGTGATAGTACATCAAAAATTAATACAAAAATAATAGCTTCCATATAAAAAAAGTAATCACTGTTCTCCTTCATGGACCGGTCTTCTTTTTGACTTTAGCAGCAGTGGAAGAAGAGGAAGCCATAGGTTCAGAGGCCGAGGTAGAAGAAGGAAGAGAGGTGGGAGATAAAGAGGGAAAAGGGAAACCATCAAAGACTGAGGGAGACAGTGTAGGAGTAGTAGAAGATCTAGGAAGTTATTGATCATGAATCACATGCCTAATCTGACTGAGTGCTTCTCTGACAGACATCAAGGTTGAGCCTAGATTAGAGGTGAAGGTAGGCAGTCCAGGTCTAAGAGGTGCAGTCGTTGGATCAAAAATGGTTGTACTCAGGACATGAAGATAAGGCCTCAAGAGTTTGATGATATCTGTAATAACCACTCCACCATACTGCATGGATTTCCCAAAATCATCTTTGTTCTCCATAAACTTGTCGAGCAATCGAGTAAACTCTGTGAGTTTCTAGACTTGGTTCTTGAAAGCTTGAGTCACTAGAGGGATCCTCAAGTTTTTCTACAAGGTACTTGAAAATATTTTTCATATATGTCTTGGAGAAGATTTTGTCAAAGTATAAATCCACATTCCTAGAAATCTCTTGATGAGAATCATTAGAAATTTTGGCGTGGATTTGTACGAGTTCAAGAAATCGATCACTGTTTTTGACCACTTCATTTAAAGAAGCCGCATTGAAACAACAGAAGTCATTATGAAGCTCTTAATTTATTAAAGTTCTAAGTAGATCACTATCCAAGGAGGGTTTAGAGGATTTACCAGATTCTTTCACAGCTGTGGTCAGATATTTTAGTTGATTCAACACCTTTTAAAGACACCCTGTATACTCATCAGTGAGTTTATTCATATTGCCAACAAGTTCATTCATTTCCTTGACAATTTGTTTGTTCCTTTCAGCGATCATTTCATCTAAGGATGCTAGATAAGGTTGAAGCTGAGACATACTAATTTGTGGGATTTGAGGAGTAGTAGGTTCTACTGGAGGAACAACATATTCAGATCTCGAATGCTGCTCTCTCTGCATGTCTTTAACCATACTTCTCATAATCTTTACCTCATTACTGAGCAGCTTATTTTAAACTCTAACTTCTTGAATTTCATGGAGCATATTAGGTTGTATTTTCCAGATAATATTCTCCAATAATAGTGAGGAATCTCTCTCACTGAAAATTGTGATTGGAAGAGGTTGGGTATTCAAGAGTTTCTCAACTAGGGATAAGAGAGTAGCACCAAATTCCATCAGATCATCCTTACTCACAAAGGATGGATGTTTAGATAAGGGTTCCTGATTATGGACTAGTATAGGCTGAGTTTCCTTCTCAGGTGCAATGTTGAAGACTGATTTCAACTGAAATAGGGAGGATATATCATGTCCGGTTGCTGTAACCTACTTACAATCTTTCACATCATAGAAACTGGGAAATTTATACTAAGTGTCTACAGGACTTGACTCAGTTGGATGTGAGGCTTCAAAAAACTCAAGGTTTGGGGTTTTCTCCTCCTCAACAGGTGCCTCCTTCTCAGGACAGAGAGTATTAGTATCTTGGTCTAAATCCACAGACTCAGCTCTGAGTTCCTCACTCATTTACTGTCTAGCCAGCTGAAAGGCTAGCTCCATCCGTTCTTTAATAGAAGGTATGATTTCAAGAACATATTATTCCATAGGGTGTTCTGGAAGGTTGAACTATTGCAAAATAGGTAGCTCTTCCACTATAGGCTCTTCTCCTATAGGCTCTTCAATGGAATGCTTTTTAGATTCTTTGGTAATACATTATTTTATAGCTTTAGGTTTAATTTTCAAATTGGAAGCTTTTTTAAGAGCAGGTACTTTTTTTTCAAGATCTTTAGGAGGAGCAGTTGTCCTATCATCTTCAACATTAACAGATTCCCTAGATGGAACAATAGCCTATTCTTCTTCTTCTTCAGGATACCCAATAGTCTCATATGGTTCCAAACCAGGATAAAAATGTATTTTTACCAGATTCGGATTTAAAGGTCCTTTAGGTGTTATCTTAGGTGTAATCTTCATCTTCGAGCTGCGCTTCTCAAGTGTCGATGATGACAGGCATTTCATTCTTCGAATTCACTGAAATTTTGAGTGGGAGAAGGGTTTCAGGGATGAAGAAGGGTTTGAAAAGATTAGGTAAATGAAACCCTGAGTGAAGAAGTAGGTGATACTTACTTTGTTTTATCATTTAGGAATTCCAAAAAATGCTAAAATAAAATTACGGGAAGATAATAAGGTGAAAAGGATAATTACTAAAATACGGGTCAAAAAAAGAATTTTTACAATGAGACTGGGAGTGGTCATTACATTGATACAGTAAATGAGTTTCACGGTGAGACCGTGAGTAAACGTTTCAGTGCGCGTTATGGTGAGACAGTAAATGTCATACCATAATTAAAAAATACTAATTGTGAGATTGTAAACATAACACTTTACGATGAGATAGTAAACATGAGAGACAGAATCTGAGAAACTGTAATAATGAAACATTAAAGTATAACACATTAAGATATCAAATAGTAAGACTTGAAATAGTAACTAGTAATGTATCTATTTGAGATTTATCATGCATAGTTCATTTATGATGTAGTCTATTCTCTCATCATTTAATGGTTCAGTGAATATATTAGCAAGTTGATATTCATTGTCAATGAATTATAAAGTGGTATCACCTTTATGATAATGATCTCTGAAAAAGTAATGTCTTACATCAATATGCTTTTTCCTCGAATGTGAATCAAGATTTTATGAGATGTTAATAGAAGTTGTGTTGTCACAATTTATAGGCACATGTCTGAATTGATATCCATAATCTAGTAATGTGTGTTTCATCCACAAAATTTGTGCACAACAGCTGCCAGCATCTATGTATTCAGTTTCTGTAGTAGATAATGCAACATGATTTTGTTTCATACTACCGCATGATACTAGTGACTTTCCGAGAAGGTGACATGTTCCAGAGGTTCTGTTTCTATCTAACTTACAACCACTGAAGTCAGCATCAGAATAACTAACTAATTCAGATGATTTTACTTTAGGATAAAACAGTCCTAGATTGGGTGTTTTCCTGAGGTATTTGAAAATTCACTTTACAGCATTTAAATGAGATTCATTAGGATTTTCTTGAAAACGAGCACACATACAAACAGTAAACATAATGTGAGGAAGACTAGAAGTTAAGTAAAGTAAACAATCCCATCATTCCTCTTTAAGTGTTTTGATCTACAGATTTTCCATCTTCCTCAAGATCAAACATACAAATGGTACTCATGTGAGTGTCACTACTTTTAGTGTTATCCAATCCAAAACATTTGAGAAGATCCTTATTATATTTACTTTGATTTAAAATAATACCATTTTAATTTTGAAAAACATGAAATCCAAGAAAATATTTGAGTTCTACAATTAAACTCATTTAAAATTCACTTTGCATCATCTTAGAAAAATTAACCCATAATGAATTCTTCGAAGATCCAAAAAATAATGTCATCTACAAAAATTTGAACAACTAAAACATCATTGGAAATTCATTTTATAAAAAGAGTAGGATCAGCTATTCCTTTTGTAAATACTTTAAAAATACTTTGGAAATAAGATAAGTACTCAATCTGTCACACTAAGCTCGTGGAGAATTTTTAAACCATATAATGATTTTGATAATTTAAAAATATGATATGGAAAATGAGGGGTTGTAAATCTAGGGTGGTTGATCAACAAAAACATCCTTAGCTATATACCCATTTAAGAATGCACACTTTTCATCCATTTGATATAGTTTGAAATTCAAATTTGCTAAATAGGCAATTGGGATTCTTATAGCTTCAAGTCTTGCTACTGGTGCAAAGGTCTCCTCATATTCTATTCCTTCATCTTTAATATAACCTTGTGCAACTAGTCTATCCCTATTTATAAGTATGTTACCAGCTTCATGAACCTTATTCCTAAAAACTCATTTTGTGCCTATGGACAAAGTTTCCTTAGGTCTGTCAACATATTTCCAAAAAAATTTCCTTTCGAATTGATTCAATTCTTCTTGCATAGCCATCACCCAAAATTCATCATTGATTGCATCATTGATACTTTTAGGTTTAAGTAGTGAAAGAAAAGCTTTATGTTCAACCAGGTTTCTCAGAGGAGATCTAGTTTGTGTCCCTCTATCTAAGTCTCCTACTACAACATCTAAAGGTTGATTTTTAAGAGTCCTAGTTGGTCTAGAAAATATAGGGCTAGAAATTTCAGTTTCATTTACAGGTTTGGATATTATAGAAGCAGGTTTGGGAAAATTTCCAGAAATAGTTGTCTTAACAACAGGTTCTCTGTTTTTGTTATTAAGGTCTAGAATGGACATATCTTCTTCATGATTTTCAAGAGGGGTATTAGGTTCATGTGTATCAGTTTCATCAAACGTGATGTGTATGTATTGTTCCACACATTGGGATCTATTATTTAATACTCTATAGGCTTTACTGGTTTTAGCGTAACCTAGGAAAATTACTTCATTACTTTTGGAAGAAAATTTGTCTAGATTATCTTTAGTGTTAAGGATAAAAAATTTGCAACAAAGAACTCTAAAGTAATTAACCATAGGCTTCCTGTTGTTCCAAATCTCATAAGGTGTATTTTTATGAATTGGCCTAATCAAGACTCTATTGATAATGTAACAAGTTTTATTGAGAGCTTCAACCCAAATATAAATGGGTAAATCATATTCATTGATCATTGTCCTAACAATCTCTTGAAGAGTCTTATTTATTCTTTCTACTGCACTATTCTGTTGAGGTGTTATAGGAGTAGAGAAGTTGTGACTATATCCATTATGTGAGAAATATGTTTCATGCTTCTGATTTTCAAACTCACAACCATGATCACTTCTCAAGGTCTTGATCCTAAGTCCACTATGGTTATCTAAAGACATGGAATATTTAACAAAATATGAATAAGCCTCACTTTTGTGAGCTAGAAAGTATACCAAAGTGTATCTATAAAAGTCATCTACAAGAACACAAACATGGTGCTTCCCATTTAGACTTGAAACTCTTGATGGTCCAAACAAATAAATGTGAACCAACTTGAGAGGATGATAAGTAGAAACTTCGTTCTTCGATTTGAAAGAAACTTTATGTTGTTTTCTCTTTTGACAAGTATTACAAACTTTATCTATTGGGAATTCTAGTTTGGACAGGTCTCTAACTAAACCTTTCCTAGTCAGTTTCTTGAGAGAGTGCACATTACAGTGTCCTAATCTTCTGTTCCATAGCCAAGATTCTTTATGAAAAGAATTTAAACAAGTAACATTTTGTTTATATAAAGAATTAAAATCTACAACATAATCTTTTTCATTTCGTAATGCAGTAAATACTAAAACATTTTTAGAATCTAAAAAATTACATGAATCATTTTCAAATTTTACATTGAAACCATCATCACACAACTGAGAAATAATTAGCAGGCTGTATTTCAATCCATCAACAAATAGTACTTTAGAAATTAAAATTGAATCAGTGTTACCAATCAGGCCTAAGCTATTGATTTTTTCTTTTGAGTTATCCAAAAAGGTGACATATCCTCCATAAAATTTGACAATGATTTTAAAGAATGAGTAGTCTCCTATCATATGCCATGAAAATCCACTGTCAAAATACAATATATTCCTACAGGAACGTTTCAATCATGTTTCCTACACAACATATTTAGATAGAAAATTATTTTGGTACCCAGATTTTATTGGGTCCAGACAGGTTAACAAGAAGAAATTTTGGTACCCAGAATTTTCTAATGGGTTTAATATAATCAATAGATTTAAAATATTTTGAATGATAAAATTTGTTTGATCTAAAACTATGTGTGTAGTTAGTTGAGACATAAGAATTTCTAGAACTAGAACTAGCAGCATACCGTCCAGATTTAGGAATAAATCTATTCTTTTTAATTTGTCTCTGTCCAGGCTGACAGCCTAAACCAGTAGTATACAATGGTGCTATTTGTTTTCCTAGAATTTACCTGAGAGTGTCCTTTCCATTAGTAAAAATTTCTAAATCATTCATGAGTTGATCATTAGATAGTTTCAATTCAGTATTCTCTTGGATTAGTTAAGCATCCTTTTCCTTTTCTACTTCTAGAGAATAATTGGCAGTGCTAGTTAAAGCATGCTGTTTCTTTAAGGATTTATACTTGTCTTTCAGCTCATTACAGGTATCCTCTAGCATGTTACAATATTCAAATAATTCTTCAGTAAGCATGTTTTCAGAATCAGAATTAGAATCATCTTCAGAATTATATGATTTCAAAGTAGGAGTATCCGATGTTACCACAAATGTGCTTGTCCTAAAAATCATATTAGCATTTTGAGATTTTTCATCCTGAGTGTAATTAGAATCACTTGAACTGTCTTCTGAAGCACTCCAGTTCACTTTTATAGCATTCTTATGTTCGTTGTCCTTGTACTCATATTTCTTCTTGTAATTTAACATTGGCCAGTCAGCTTTCATATGTCCCTTCATCTTGCATTCGTAGCAGACTTTTTCATCACTTTTATCATTCCTTTTCCAATTCTTCTTCCAATGAAATTTATTGTCATACATTCCCTTGTAATTGGATTTTATGAAATACTTCTTTTCCAGTAAAACTTCTTAAATCTTTTGGATATCTGAGCCATTTCAACATCACTATCAAATGCACTCTCTTCACTACTTGAACTATCACTTACAACATTAATTTTCTCTTTGTCCTTGATTTTTGAAGAAGTGGTCTTGAAGGCTACTGATTTCTTTCGTGGTTCATCATATTTTTTTACCTTTAGCTCTTCTTCATACATCCTAAACTTACCAATCAGATCCATGATTGGAATCTTTCCAATTTCAAATAATTCTCATATAGAGACAGAGGTTATTCTCCATCTATGTGGTAGGCATATTAGTATCCTCATTATTTGATCCTTTGCTGGAACATCTTTTCCCAGTGAGCTCATTGTATTGAATATCTCATTAAACCTGAAATACATATCAGAAATAGATTCATCAGATTTCATTTTAAAATTATCATACATTATAGTGTATGTGTTTAGTCTCATTTCTTGAACATTGGTTGTTCCCTCATGGGAAACATCTAGAGTATCCCATATTTCATAAGCAGTCTTACAAGAAGATATTCGATTAAATTCTTCATCTCCTAAAGCACAATATAAGGAATTCATTTCTTTATAATTGTTATTGTAATCATCTTTAGTATTTTCATCCAAAGTAGTTCTAACAGTTTCTAGAATCTTATACTGAGTCTCTATCGCAGTCCAAATGTCATATCACATACTTTCTAACTGAGTTTTCATTTTGATTTTTCATTTGGCATACTAAACACCATTAAACAAGGGTGGAATGTTGGTAGCTACACCTTCTAATCTATTATCCATAATACCTATGTCATATAAAGATATAAAAATTCAGAATTAACAGAAATTTTAAGATCTTTAAGATTCAACTAAAATCACAGTTGAAATTTTTTCGCAAACATAGTGTTTAGAAAACCATTATCAACACCTTTGATACCAAATGTTGTTCGGATTTGATACTCAAGAGGGGGGTGAATTGAGTTTCAATTAAAAATTTATATTTAAAATATTCGTTTTAAAAAACCCCAATTCATAAAACAAGTTAAATTGTAGTGAATTTATAAATATTGTAAATGTTCATTTTGTTTCTCAAAGATTGATTATTTCCCACTTAACATTATCTGAAGATTAATTAATCTTTTGAAACTAACTTACTGGTTCGCAATAATTACAAACACTTTCTAGTTCAACTATCAATGTCACTTTAAAATAGATTTGAGTTTCAAAGTAAATAGCAGCGGAATATTTCTAATAGTTTAAACTAAAATAAGTAGCACATCAGATTTAACCAAGAGGTTCAGTCTCAAGATGAGACTTAGTCCTCTCAAAAAATTTATAAAAACCTTTGATCCGCACCCTGGATCGGGGTTACAACTATACTCAGACTATCCGGGTCCTCAAACCTCTACCACAGTTCTACGTGGGAAAGTAACAAAAACAACAAACAGACTGTCTAGGTCCTCAGACCTCTACCACAATTCTATGTGGGATACACAAAGGTTTAAAGAGGTCAATGTGTGGATTTCTGTATCCTCTAGTTCAGCTTAGGAGTCAGTGTGTGTCAAAACAGACAGAAGCACACAATTCTCATAATATAAAGACAAGGATGATCAAAACAGAGTAGGAATATAGAAATAAGTTTAGAATGCTCTTCTGTGTTGTCAATGTAGCTCTGGAATCCTTTGGATTGAAGAAGATGAAGAATGGAGTCCTTCTCAAGAAGGTTTCTGAAATCATAGTGTTGTGCATTCTTTTCTTCACTTCCAGTATTGGTGTTTATCTTGAATACGAGAGTATTCCAAGTGTCTCTTGAACCTCCTCTTTGAACTTCAGTTCTTGATGTGTATGAGTGTTCTTTGAGTTCTTTGTGTGGTCTTCTCTGCATGTATGTGTGTATCTTTTCTTCTTCCACACGTATATATCTCCGTGTATATCTTTGTTTTGTTGTAGCTCGATATTCCTTTCATTCCGCTATTTATTTCTTCCGGAAATGGGAATGATTACCTTTTACAGGTACGAGGTATGGTTCCCTGACATGCCAACAACCCACAATAATTAATAGTAATTTCATTAAAAGCAAAAAAATATGACTGTTGGAAATTAAATTGAAAGGCGAATAAATAGTTTAAGAAACGGTGTCAATGTGATTCAAGGAAATGGTGTCTCCTACACACAGTGTCTAGTTTTATCACGGTGTCATTTTCACAGTGTCTTCTTCACGGTGTTTCATTCACGGTGTCTCGTTCACAGTTTCTTTTTCATGGCGTCTTATTCACGGTGTCTTGTTCATGGTGTCTTATTCACGATGTCTCGTTCACGATGTCTCATTCATGGTGTATTGTTAACGTTGTCTTGTCCACGATGTCTTGCTTCACGGTGCAAGAAATACATAGCTAGTGGCTGACTCATGGTGTCTTAGACCTTCCAAAGAAACTATGTGAAGACATAAATAAAGATGATAATAAAAAGGATTAGACTTAAGAATTTGATGAAGAAGCTATTTATAGAGTAGATAAAAGATACTATAAAGTAGGTAAATTGAAAAAAGATCAATTAAGATCTTGCAATGCACTTCTTAAAGTATGATAATACTTTAAACTTAAATACACATAATTAGATATAAGTTAACTTGGTTGAATAAGATTTGGAATCATTAACACATGATTAAATAAGATTAGTGATCATTAAAACATGATTAAAACATGAGGAGTCCAACGAAATATATTTTCAAAATGTTTTTCAAAATGAATGGATAATTTCCTACAGAATGGTTTTAAAGATATTTTTATGCTAATTCAATTTATCAAAGTTAATAACCCAAATTATTATTCTAATCAGTATATATTGTATTGATATTATACTTATTTTTCCTTTGGATGGATGTTGATTATTTTGAGAAAGGATTATATTAAAATTCACTTCTTCGAATCCTTTTGGTTTTCATTAACATTCCCCTGAGTAATTCTCCTTACAATTAT
The DNA here is from genome assembly GCA_963277665.1 of Viscum album. Lineage (NCBI taxonomy): Eukaryota > Viridiplantae > Streptophyta > Magnoliopsida > Santalales > Viscaceae > Viscum > Viscum album. The sequence continues at coordinate 2,868,744 of OY728125.1, forward strand.
CATTAAACATTAAATTTACTGAAAATATGCACATTTTTATCCTAGATGTGATTACTGAATAAATAATATACCATTTTTACATATGGAATTTTCCTTGAATGTTATTTGATTATCTAGGGAAATATTACTAAATCTTTATTTTTTACTCAATACATAACTTTTACATGGAACATTGCTTGTGAATTAAATCGATTATTCAATAGATGATGAATTATTTGGACTAGTACTAAATGGTTTGGGGACCATTAAAAGTATGCCCCTTAATAAATGAATAGTGTCATGGGACAAATCAGTTGGCTAGCCTAACCATTATTTTTAAATGGTTTTGTGAAAGGCCTTGATGGTAATGGTTTTATGTACCTCAGAAACATGGTGTCCAATAAATTATAAATTACTTCATTCAGATTTAATCAATATTTTCCATGGTATTTTAACTATGAAAATAATCTATGGATGAATTTTGTTCTTATTTTATTGATTAAATGGTATGGTAATAAATAATTTACCAATACATATTTATTATAACTTATCGAGTTATATAAATGGAATGTGTTCTTTGTTATTAAAAATGCTATATTGATTATGCATTATCATGTTATTTAAATGGAATTATTGATCATTGATTTACCTTATAATATTTATTTTTCATTATCAAATTATTTAAATGGAATTTTCTCTTAGTTATTTACCTTTCCCTAGTGACCATGACTATTTAATCATTATTTATTCCATTGTACATAACCCTTACCGATCCTTTGATCTCACTCTTTTTTTGTTTCATTTACCAAGGATTTCATGAAGATTATTGTAAATGATATTCCATGATATGCTATAGGTAATGAATTTACACTAAATAATAATAATTATATTTTAGTTTGTGTATTCAAGTATAATATTTGAATCATGTATGTATCTAATTTTCTAAGACTACTAAACATACCGATCTTTTTGTAGTGTGATTCCTTGTTTATTATGCCAATGTATTGGTATTGGGTACTAGATATAGGATTCTAGGATCGAGGTCATTAGAGTTGGTATCATAGTATGTTTAGTAGAAAACTTGGGAATTAGATTTAAGAAAACATATATTAGAGAACATTAAACTAAGATAAACATTAAAGATAAGTATAGAATAACATTATAATATTTTGGAATAGTTGATATTACGTGGTCTATAAAAGAAATACATACTTTTATGGATACCAAAATCGGACTTTGTTATAGCATATATGTGTCTAGGGGAAATAACTCTTAAAATAGGGCATCAGACTATACTTTAGTGTTACCTAATACTTGACAATGGGCATTACCGCACAACATGATTGGTAATCACATGAAGTATTCATATAAAAATTTTACTTTTATATACCAACCATTATAAAGGATTTGAATATATGATTACAATGAATGACCTAGGTTAAACCGATGACCATGGAAGGACCTATTTTTAAAAAAGATTTAAATTATTGGGTTTCAACAATTAAATTTTAGAAGTATTTAACTAATGGTATCATTGTCGTATGAATTAGGACTCATCTATGGATTATGTTAACTTTTGGATGAAATTTTTTATTTATTTACATAAGAGGTTATGGTTACAATCATGATTTTGGAGTTTATATTCATTAACACCACTCATTGGGTTTTATGTGATGGGTTTCTACCATGATAGGTGATATTTAAGAAGAAATTCAGTGAAAGTACATATTTTAGTAGAAAATAAATTTATAGAATAATGAAATTAAATTTCATCGGAATATGTTTAAAGGTATTTAAAACTTTTAGGATTAATATGATTATTAATTACATTGTAATAATAGTCTAATAAGATTATTAGGCATTGTGAAAAAAACATAGTTGTATTGGAATCCCTAGAAAAAAAATGTAATTTAACTTTTAACTTTATTTCAGTGATTTCTAACATATTTTTGATAATATTACAATATTTATATTAATATTTTTTTAGAAAAAGTGAAACATACATGCAGGGTGACGATCCATTTTATATGTAAAGGCGGTGCATCGTGAACACATAATTGAAATACCAAAAGCATTTCATGCCAACAACTAGCTTACGTGATGTACTAGTTAATGTGTAATGTAAAAAAAATACCTCAAGATAATATTGTGCCATTTTTTGGTGTGGTTTGATTGTTAAATGTTTAGGTTTTCATTGTGAATTTTCAAGTTACAAAGATTTTGTTGACAATCCATGTTGATAAAGAACCATTACAATGTAATGGATGATCTGGAGGCGGTAGAAAAGAACAGATTCTAGGAGGTGCCATTTTCCAGTGTTTTCTAAATTTTCGTGGTTTAAAATTTAGTATTTTGTGAGCATCTTGAAATGTGGGTTTCTTTGAATATGTCATCAAAATATGGAAAAGGAATTAGTTTTATGAATATGGGCTTCATGAATTGTATTTTGAAAAAATATAATGAATATTGATGGTGAGCTCTCCGATTACGATGAGCTTCGTGAATAACAGTGGAGAATCACATTGTGCGGTAGCATTAAAGAGTTAGTTCAAATGAATTGATGGAATGCTATGTGATTATGATGATCTCTTTGATCCTAAAATTTCCACGGTGCTTCATGATACAATGAGAATTTCGGATAGAATTTGGGAGCTTTGCGATTTTAGCAGATGTGGCGCTGACTTTGCGTGGAAGGTTCTTGATTTAGAGAAATAACTTATAAATAGGCCTCCACCCCCTTAGGATAAGCAGGGAGTTTTATAGGAAATATTTGTAGCTATCAAATCACGAAGTAGGATAATGAAGGCGGTGAAATTCCCAAAAGATAGGAGTTTGATTGTGGCTAATTTAGCTCCATAAAAGTGGTGTGTTCTCCATTTGATCTGTGATATTTGTGATGGAAGTTTCATTGTGATGTCTTGAGCTCTTCAATGGCCTAAGATCTACAAAGTCTTGAGCTCGACGAAGTTTTCACCTCTACGAAGGTATGCGATTTTTGAAGAGGCATGAAATTTGGAAAGGCTTGTTTGAGCTTTGAGAAATTAGGAGCTTCGCGAAGTAGGGAGATTTGTGAAAGTATTTACAAAGGTTGTTTCCTAGTGACCAGTAACAAAGGGGTATTAATTAGTGGATTAAATTTGGAATTCAATAGAGCATATTCATAAAATGAAGGACACACTCATTATAGATAATTAAAGGACCTACAAGTCAATAAACTATTTTTGGATCTTCTAAAGGAGTAGTGATCTCACTTTAGTTGAGAGAGAAATGTGTTCTCAAATTATGAATGCTTGTAATCCTTGAGGGATAGTGATTCCACTTAAAACATGTAAAAAAGTGTTCTTATAGTGAGTTTAGTACATCAGCACATTGCAAGTGTATTCTCCATGTATATAGGCCAGTGAGTGTGAACCAAGTAAAATTAATTTTTCATGAGCATGCATTAAGATTCATTCATACTCTGCAATGGGAAGGAGCGGGAGATGAGAGTTTGTCTAACAAAAAAACTGGAACAAAAGGGGCGGCTTTTTAAAATTTTCATACCCTGATTCACCCCACCCTTTTTAGGGTATCTAGCCATGTGGACCTGAAAATTGGTATTAGAGGGAAAGGTTGATATTAGTGTCTCTCTCTCAAATAGATGTCACTAATCCTAAAGGTATTCCAATCATCGACATGAATAATTTTCAGTGATGGAAGAATCAGATGAAAAAAAACATCCGATCATTGGGAATGGATGTGTTTATAACAACAATGCATGGTATAACAGTTGATATTAATAGTGGTGTATTATCTTATGCCAAGCGAAGAGAACTTGATTCTAATGCTAAGGGAATCAATTATTTAGGAGGATCCCAATACAATGATATCTATACGAAGGTGATTCCAAGAAAAACATAAAATTCCATATGTGAAATGATATTAAACATATATTTAAATGATATAGTGGTAAGAGAGGAAAAGATTCAAGTTCTGTGGAACATATATGAAGATATGAAAATAAACCCGAATGAGCCTGTTGATGAATATTTTGATAAGGACAATATTGTTGTGGGAGATATTCCAGGTCTTGTAGAATTCATTGAATACATAAATATCATGAAGTTCATCTTGAAGAAACATCCACCTCCGTTCAATCCGAAAGTTTAAGTACTGAAATATAAATATCTAAACGAGCTGACACTGGCTAGTTTTCACAGTACTATGGTTTCATATTAAATGAGAAACAATTATAACAAGGCTATGTAAATGGGGAAATATAAGGAGGTGGCATTCAAGGCCTTGAAGAAGATCATCATTAAATATTCTCTGGAGGATGAAGAGACATATTAAGTGATGTAATTTCATTCTTCAAATATGAAGAGTGGAAAAGGAATGTTCAAGGGGAAACATCAATTATCTTGTATTTGATGAGGAAGGGTTGGAACTCATCCAGCAAGGTGCCCCAAGAAATTATAAGAAGATAATGAGGATGAATATTAAATTCTCTAGAATAAATATTCGGCCAATGTGAACAGTAAGAAACAATTAAATGTAAATTTATTTAAGAAAATGAATATTCTTTCAAAATATAATGATAGTTTAGATGAGTCTGAGTTTGAACAAGTTGATGAGATAGAGAACTGCAAAGATCGCTTAGAGAATGATATGATTGCAGTTTTTGGTATTTCTTAGAAAAAGGAAGAAACCCACGCTGAAGAAGAAGAACAAGTATAAAGAAGAGTTGAAATGGAAGCTAAATTAGAAGCATCTCTTGAAGAGATAGCTATTTAGAGAGAAAAAAAATCCTATAAGGTGGTACATGATGCCAAACTTTACATGCAACAGTAAGAAAAAGAGAAATATGAGCAGGTAAAAGAAATTTAAAAACTTATGTCTTGCAGGCTAGAGAGCCCAAAAAAGGTTGAGGGACATAAGATCAAGCTTGAAGAACATAAAAAGAGATATCGATGGATTGAATAAGAGAGTGAAAGATAAAATCAAGCATATCAAAGAACATGAAGAAGACGTTGTCAGTCTGATATGAATAGTTAAAAATATAGGGAAAATCTGAACTCCCAATATGACACTATAAAAGCTGATCACTCAAAATATGGAAAATTTCAAATTGATGAATTGTGTTCTAGTATAAAAGAAGCAACAATCATATTCGGATGTTAAGACTGATGTGGGGCTTGACCAAAAATAGAAAGTTGTGAAACATGAAGTCAGACTCGAACCACCAATTCCTATATTGAATGTTCATTTTGGAACAAAGAAGAATCATAATATTAATAGATCCCAAGGGGAAACTATTAGTGCATAAGTGAAATACGGGAATACACCCTTTATCAGGTGTTATTGCTATGGAAATATAGGACATTCACAATATGCATGTTCCATATCCAATAGATACCAAAGGGAACAAGAACAACAATGGATTCCAAACAGAGCTTTATATTATATAAAATCATTTGAGGGACATATTATTGGTGAAATGAATTTGGTCACATGACTAGATATTATAAATCAACCATACATAGAAATGCACCAATCCAGAATCAAAGTAGTCACATGAAGAAAATAAAAAACCCAACACGAGAGTTGAAAATTCATAATCCATTTGCAACTCTACAGGATGAAGCTGTGCCATTTCACTCTAAGGAAGACCAATATTTTCAAACTAAACCAAGTCTGAGGTTAAAAACGTGGATGAAAAATAAAAAGGATGGGAAGGCAGTGGTGGAAGAAATTTCCTTTAAAGCATCATACTGCTCTGGTGTACGGATCATTGATAGAGGTAGCACATCTCACATGACATGTAATAAGGATCTTGTTACAGGCATAAAATATGACAAAGAAAGAGTTTTTTACTATGAAAATGATGAATTATTGGAGATTATTGGCTCAAGAAGGGCCAGGTTTGGGGGAAAAGAGATGATACATACAGATGTCTTAGTAGTATAAGGTTTGAGTTACAATTTTCTTAGCGTTAGAAAACTATGTTACTTAGGACATTCTATAATGTTTAAGAAGAAGACATGTATCATCAAAGGAAGAGATCTTGAAGTTATTATATCGGGGAAAAGGAAAAAGGGAGATCTCTACCTTATAAGTGGAGAATAAGATATGTGTTTTTTTGTCGAGAGAGGAAGAAGACAAGCTATGGAATAAATAACTGTGTCATTTATTACAACCATCCCTAGAAGATATTGTAAAGTGTGATGTAGCTAGAGACCTCCAAAATCTATCATGTGATCATACACATACATGTGATTCCTGTCCACAAGGGAATATCATCAGAAATACATACAAAGAAAAGGAAAATATGTCAGTAAGAGTGCTGGAATTGGTGCATGCTAATGTATGTGGACCTATCTGACTAAGAACCATTGACGTGAAGATGTATTTCATTCTTTTCCTCGATGACTATAGTATAATGGAATGGGTATTCTTCATTTTACATAAGGATGATGTGTTCAGTTTAACAAAATAGTATTGGTGGGAATATAAAATGATTATTGGGAAGAATATTATGATGTTTTATACTAAAAATGGTTTGGAATTCACAAGATTTCCAGTGGAAGGATATCTCCTGAAATAGGGGATAAGGAATCAAGTTTCTTCAGCAACAACTCCCCAACAAAATTGAGTGGTTGAAAGATGAAATTAGAACATCAACAACATGGACATAATGATGCTTATAGAAAAAGACTTACCAGTGAAATTTTCGAAGGAAGTAGTGTTGACATCAGTATCAATTTCTAATAGATATATATTGTGTTCGAAGGAAGGAATGACTCCATATGAGATATGGTATAGGAATAATCCAACAGTGATGTAATTTCGATTCTTTGGATGTAAGTTATTTATACTCAACATAGAAAAACAGTGAAAATTTGAGTCATGTACAGATGAAGGAATATTCCTTGGTTAGTCAGGAAAATGAAAATCATATAAATGATTTAATAAAATTCTGGAAAAAGTAGGTGAGAAAAATGATGTCACTATTGTGGAAAATGAGTAGAATTTTCAACAGCACAATGAACAATTTCCTTATGAATTTGATGAGGAGGAAAGAAACTCAGGGGAAGAAAACTTGGCTGATACTGATTTAAAAGAAGACACTGATTATTAGAATGGGGAAGTAAAATTTGAATCCAAATAGAATCCAAGGATTCAAGATGAAATTGATAGGCATATCATCATTGGTGATAAATCAGATCAATTTCAGACAAGAAAAATGAAATCACTAAAAAATACATATTTCTTATCTCACATATAGACTAAATGTTTTGCTGATGAAGATGAAGATTAAAAATAGGATCAGGAGATGAATGAAGTGCTATACTAGATTGAGATGAATCAGACTTGGAATATCATTTTGAGGACATCTTATAATAATGTCATCAGGTCTAAATGGTTCTATCTAAATATGATGAACGAATATGGTATAGTAATTCGAAAAAAAATCATGACTATTGTATAAAATATACTCCCAGATATAGGTTATAGATGTCGATGATACATTCACACCGGTTGAAAGGCTAGAGACAATCAGACTATTTCTAACCATTTTAGTGAAACGAAAATTCATAGTGTTTCAGATGGTTGTCAAATATGAATTTTTGAATGGGGTTCTGGAAGAAGAAGTTTATATTGAGAAACCATACGGTTTCTCATTCATGAAGATGATAAAAAAATATGTTGGTTGATGAAAGAACTATCTGGGATAAAAGAAGCACCAATAACAAGGTACTAGAGGATTGATCAGTATTTGAAAAAGATTGTCTTTCAGTATGGTGGAGTTGATTACAATCTCTATTTTGAAAAAAAACTGTAATCAAAGGATGATGGTGTTGGTTTATGTCGAGGACATAATATTTGGAATATCAGATAAATCTTAATGAAAATAGTTTTTTGAGTTCATGAAATGTGATTTTGAAATGTTAATAATTGGATAACTAACATTTCTATTGGGTTTATAGGTGACACAAGGAAGGAATGACACATTCATTTCTCAATACAAATATTCCACAGATGTTTTGAGAAGATTTGGAATGTAAAATTAAAAGTAAATGAATACTCTGGTTGCTACTCGGATGAAATTATCAATAGATAATGATATAAAGGTAGTTAATGTAATAGAATACAGGCAGTTTATCAAGATTTTACAATACATAACTGTGACAATACTTGATATTGTTTTCGTCACATGACAAGTACTGTAGTATCAATGAAATCCCAAGTAATTCAACATGCTTGCAACGAAAAGAATAATTCAGTATATTACAGGAACTATATATTATGATTTTTTGTAAAATGATAAATCTATTCCAGAGATTTTGGGATATAGAGTTGTAGTTTGGGATGGATCAACGGATTACCAGAAATCTACATCAAGTGATGATTTCTATCTAGGTGGCTTGTGAATTTCTTGGATAATAAAGAAGAAATATTTTATTTCGTTAAGCACCATTGAATCTTAATATATTTCCACCACTCACAATTGAATACAATTATTGTAAATTAATTATCATCTTGATGATATCAGCGTTGAGGTGAAGTCTCTAATCGGAATCCAATGTGATAATTCAAGTGACATAAATCTTATAAAAAATCATGTCAATCACTCAAGGACCAAGAACATTGAGATAAAATATCATTTTATCAAGGAGAAGGTAGAGAACGAGCTAGTGAAGTTAGAGTATGTTCCTATAGAGCTACATGTTATAGATATTATAACAAAGTCCTTGCCCAATGAATCATTTGAGAGTCATCGACTGGCTCTAGGATTCCAGTTGACTCCCCACACTTGAAAAAGTGTGGATGTGGGACACCCCCTCTCCCCAAGGGTTGATGTGTTTTTCCTACTATATTGATTTTTGTTCTATATGTTGTTACATAACACAAATTAGTGCTTTTTTAGGTTTGTTGAAAAGGGTAATAAATAGTGACTCCTTAAGGGTGAGAAATTTTGGCAAAGGGAGAAAATGTCTTAGTCAAAGTCATGGGGAGAAGCTAAAAGATGGGGTAGCGAGATAGGGGAGGACAATTAGACATGGGGAGAGTTTAAAATATAATGATGCTTAAAGTGATCATTTGAATATTAGATACCATGAATAGTGAGGTTCTTGATGAAAGAGGTTTATTGGTATCAGTATGGCATAAAAAATTGGTGTTAGAAATGAAGTGATTCATTGATGACCTTTTCATACTACTCTTTTTTCTCATGTCGATAATTTCTCATGTGGGCTTAGAATATGTGGTGAGTGAATTTTTTGTCACTATATAAATCATAAGAGGTGAATGGTGGTAGATGATGGAAGGAGGTTTATTCAGGTATCAAAGTGCAGAAGATCGTTACGAGAAGAGTTGTCAACAAAACCATAGAGGAGATTGTTGGGAAAACATCTCTCAAGGCAATATTTCATAATTTTTGGTTTTTTTTGTGTTTTTTGAAAACACAAGATACCATCGTGAATTGTAAAGTTCCAGATATTTTGTTGACAATCCATGTTGAAAAAGAACCATGCCAAAGGAATGGATGATCTATTTGTTGTACAAAAGAACAAATACAATGTGGTGTCGTTTTCTAGTGTTTGCCAAATTTTTGGGGTACAAAATTCGGGATTTCGTGGGCATCATGAAAAGTGGATTTTCATGATAATCTCATCAAAATATGGAAAATGAATGAGTTTATTGATGCTTTTCTTCATGAATTTTATTTCAAAAAGACATGAAGAATGTTGATGGTGAGCTTTGCGATTACGATGAGCTTCACGATTAGCAGTGTAGAAGAGCATTATGAGGGTGCATTTTGGCGGCAACACAAAGGAATTGATGGAACGATCCATGATTATGATGAGTTTTACAATCCAAAAATTATCATTGTGCTTCGTGATATATATATAATATCGATAGGAATTTAGGATCTTTGTGATTTGAGATTATGTGGCACTAACTTTGTGCGGAAGGTTCTTGTGTCATGGAAATTTCCTATAAATAGGCCTCGACCAACTCGTGAGTAGTATTCAGTTTTCCAAGAAAACCTTTTGTCTCTCAAATCTTAATAGAGGTTCGAGGAGGCACTATGCTTCATGAAATATAGGAGCTTCGTATCGTCTAATCTAGCTCTGCGAAAGTGGTGCGTTCCGCATTGGCCTAGCGAGCTTTGTGAAAGAAGTCACATTGCGATGGCTTGATCTCTACGATGGCCTAAGATTTGAAAAGACTTGAGCTCAGTTAACCAGTGACCTCTGCGAAGGTTTGTGCTTTGAGAAGTGGTAGGGACTTCATGATGTCTTGTTGGAGCTTCCTGAAATTGGGATCTTCGTAAAATAGGGATCTTTGAAAAATTATTTCTAAAGGTTGTTGCCCAGTGAATAGTTGAAAAGGGGTATTCATCAGTGGATGAAATTTATTCTTCAATGGGGTATCCCCATACAATTAAGGATACACTCATTAGAGATAATGAAATGTCCTACAAGACATTATAACTGTTATTGGATCTTCTGTGGTAGTAGTGTGCTCACAGTGAGTTCCCAAATTATGAATGGTTGCAAACTAGGAGGGATAGTAAGTCCACTTCAAACTTGTAATCATCAGTGTGGTTATAGTGAATCTGGTACATCCGCACCTTGTCGGTGTATTCTCCTTGGACATAGCTCAGTGAGGGTGGACCATGTAATATTTTTGTGTCCTATGTGTGAATTAGGATTCATTCATACTCTGCAACATGAAGGAAGGAGAGAAGGGCGTATTATCTAATAATATAACAAGATAAAAAGGGGAAGTTGTTTTAAATTTTCATATCCTGATTCACCCCCTCTTAGGCTATCTATCCTAGTGGTCCTAACAATGTGTAATTTTTTTCTAAACAATTTCAAGAATAAATATTATTAATGAACCAATGGTTTTATTTTGATGGATTAAAAAATTAAATTATTAAACATATTATCTTTAGAATATATATATATAGAATTAAATAAATATTTTTCACTCTTGTATGGATGTTACGATCCGATAATGATAATTTCAGTAATTTGGGAATAAATTATAATTTTTGGATAATAATTTCTTAGAGTAAGGTATGAATTGGAAATTAATCAAAGAAAACCCCAAGGAGGAATTTTTTTTGAACTAAAAATATATCAAGTATATTTCTTATATATTTTTGGAGAGATAAATTATTACTTCACTCTAGGAAAATGGATTTTGAAAAAAATTTCATTTTAATACCTCTATTTTTGTTGAACTGATTCTCATTAAATCATCAATGAGTTTTTGAGCACATAATCATTCCATTTTACACTAAATTTATTATCATAACTGAATTCAATAACACTCTATAAATATTTATTCATTTCCCCTAAGTCTATATCATCACATTCCACTAATTATCTTCTATGTAGAAACCATGTTATATGTTATTCCATATAACCATTTTATGTACCATTATCAAACATTAAGAGGATATTTTTATTAAACCTTTTAGTATGTGGTGTTTTCAATAACTGTATTTATAAATATCAAAAACCCGATTATAGAGAACATGTTTACATTATGAGGAGAAAATTAAATTGTGGTGGGTGGAATATAACACCATGAAATCTTAAAATATGAATATCATATTCATTTTCATAGGTGACGCGCAACAAAAAGTGTAGAAGATAATTAAAAAAAAAGACGCATTACAATATATTGACTATTTAAAATAATCTCAATCTATAATATATATTACAATGCATGCATCACTGATTTTATATTTCATAACACATAATGAAGACACTCTTTGATGGGTTCTGTTACATGCATGTCTGAGTTTTGGTAAATACTATTAATATTATTATTTTAAATGAAAATTATCACATATATATTAAATTTGTTGTAATTAATTGGAAGAAATAACTTTTAAAAATATATTATTGTATTCATTTATGTCCAATTAATTATGGATAAACAAAAAACTAATTGAATATAATGAAAATTCTTTTATAAAAAAATATTTATATTTTCCCAAGGTGTATATCTAATATAATTGGATTATTATTATTATTTAATGATATTAATGAAATTAACATATTATATAAAAAATAACATTTATCCAATAGATTTTATATATATAATAAAAGAATAAACCGAATTATATATATAAAAAGCTGAATTTCTCTAAGAATAGTTTTTTCATCTTTTTATGGTGCACTTATTTGAAAACAAAATTTTTATGCTTTTAAAAATTGTATTTGATTGAATAAATAGAATTTTTGAGATCATAATGTAAATATAATATAAGGGTGAATTTTTGGAATTTCTATGAGAATTTATATGGTTTGATTATAGTAAAAAGTACACAATTTTAATTGAATAAGGACTTTTCTACTAAATAATTTATAATGTCAAATTAAAATTTTAATTTATAATTAAATAAATATTAATTTATTTAAACATAAATTAATAAAATTATGTTTATTTAAATCATTTTTATATTGAATTTATAAATAAAAACAAATAAACTTCTTCACATTTTCACTTTAAAATCTACTTTCTCATCCCGTCTGTGGGATTAATTTTAAATTTATTTTTTCAAATTATGTGAGTTGAATTTGTCAAATGTATTTTATATTTTGAATAAGAATAAATTTATATTTATATTATGGTAAATGCAATGTTTGACTAAATTAATTAGTGAAATTTTTTAAAATTAAATACAATGATTAATAGAAAAATAAGTTTACCAACAGAACAAACATTAAACATAATTAATAAAATGACTTATAAAATATAAAAAACCATTTGGATAGCCATATTGCAACCTAAAACCTTCATGTATCGAATTAGGTTCATTATTTATGCATTGTTTTAGTTAAAAACGTGGGTACACCTAACTTCTTTCCAAAAATGACAAGTTTGTCATCTTCCCAACTTGTAAAAGGAAACAACCTCTTCTGTATTTTTCAAACTATCAAGAAACTTTGGTTCTTCCAATTCCTAAAAAAATAAATCCAAAAAATCACTCCCATAATCTTATAAGCTTTATTTTTTGCATAAATCCAACATAGTATAGAATTAATGCAAAACTAAGAGGCATACACGAATAAGGGGAAATGTTTTTCTAAAATCATTTTTATAATATTTCCTCCATAAAATCCATAAAACATTTATATACTAAATTTATAAGAACCTGAGTATCTTAAATATACTTTGATGCTGTTATGTTAATGGTGTGACCTAAGACTTCTCAAACATCCATCAAATATGTTAGAAAATCATCCTTCGTGTGTATAGTGAACTACCATCTGACAAACTGATGTCTTTGTTTTTCGATGACCACCTTTTATGGTTAGGAATAATGACGTATGTACTTTTTATATATGATATATATATGATATTTTTATTTGTTCCTTCTTAATTAATTATTTTATAAAACATAAAAACATTATTTCCATTTTCTTGGTATATGATGACGTTGTTCATGTGTATGTTCGATTTCTGCCTCACAAAGTGATCTGATTCATTCACGCATTCCATGTAATGTATTATGGATGGGTTTTAAATCTAATTGATATATATGAAATAAATATGATACTAAAATGGTAATATATATATATATATAATTTTATAATTTATTTCAATATAACATGAAAATGGAATGAACTTTCCCACGTACGTACATCATATCATCTCCATGAACCGTATATTTCATTTCCTATCACAAAATATTTTGGATCACTATAAATACATATACATTAAATATATATGGTATTTAAATAATTTTTTAAATTCTCGGTATGATTAAATCATTATTTAAGTAATTTGAAGAAAAAATAACATGTCAAGACATACTCAAAAAACAAAGTAGTTATTAGCCAAAATGATGAAAATAATAAAGGATTATTAAATAATGGGTAATAAAATGTTTTAAAATAATTATATATAATATAAATAAATTATATGGTTCTATAATAAGTTTATAACATACTTACAGCCATTATATATTAGGTTATATAATTTTTAACCAAAAGGGATCATAAGGTAAGAGATTCACTTCAATTTCATTTTGTTGAATAATATTTTAATGTTATGAACCCAGTTCATCTTATATGATGTATATATTTCACACATGAAATGAAATATCCTGAATAAATCAATTTATATGGTATTTTATGTTTATATTTTAATAATTTCATATATTGGGATTTGAATTAAGAGTTACCAAGTTGAAATAATTAATAAATCAATTTATTTTCATTGGGTTATATTATTTCACCACGGTTGTTAATATTATTTGATAATGTATGTAATAAAATATTGACTCTAAATTTTTTATTTAAGATTATTTTATTTGTACATACAATTAACTCACATAATAGATTCATTCGATTTATTTTCAATTCAATTTTATGATCTTTGCAATGGTTAAACTCACACTATCATTTTATTCAAGATTTCATATAGTTTTGTTTCCTTTGATGGAAATTAATTGATCATTCATTAATAAACCCTTAAATTTTACTCACCTCTGGTAAATCATTATCATTTTAAAATTAAATTACCATTTTACCACTCTTTTGTGATTAAATTTATTGATAAAAAGTTTTAATAAAATATAACATCATTTCTAACTTCCATTGTAAATCCTTTTTCTTATTAAACCATGTTTTCTACAAATGATTTAAATAATTTTTTTCATTAAAATTATCAATAAAAATTAATAAATGAATTTTTTACCCATTTTTTTATTTTTTAAAAATGTTTTGAAAAGAATATTCTTATCAAATTCAAATACACTTTTTTGACCTTCTTATAATGAAAATGAATGTTATTTTTACATTATATGAAATTACCTGAATTTATTTCTATGAATCTTATTTTGATCAATTAATAATATAATGTATAATGATTTTATATATATATATATTGAATGAAAATTTATTTTCAAAATGTTATTCATAAAGTAAAGGATATTTTTTCAAGAATGTTTTTAAATATATTTTTACGCTAATTCAATTTTTCAAGGACAATGACAGTTATTTTTACTTCGAATGGTATACATCTTATTAAACCCATCCTTATTTCTCATCTAGATAGATTACAATTATTTTGTATAAGGATAGTATTTACACTCACTTCCTTTAATTATTTTCTTCATCATTAGCATCCTCTAGAGTTATTCTCTTTCATGTGACCATTGAACATTACATTTACCATAAATATAAACATTATTTATAACGGATATGTTTATTCCGTAAACTATCAACCATTTATATATATATTGTTTACTATGATAGTTATTTGATTGTTTGGGAAATTAGTGATAAATCTATATTCTTTACTCGATTTGGAAATATGATAAGGCACATTATTTTGTAAATGAAATAGATTATTTGATATAAGAGGAATTATTTGGACTAGTTTTACATAGGTTATGGATCATATAAAGTAATCCCCTAGAAGAATCAATAGCCTAAGGGTATGAATAATCTATCTAGACACGCCTAAATGGGCTTATACCCATCTGTTTTAAATCTTCTTGTAAAATGTATTGAAGGTAAAGGTACAATTTACCTGGGAAACGTGGATTAAAATAATTATGAATTTCCTTCATTCAAATTTTGTTATTATTATACATGATATTTTATCTTTAATTAAATATATGGTTTCATTTAATTTTCAGTTTATTTATTAAATGGCATGGTTTTGCGATATTTACCTTAAATAATTCATTCATCCTTATCCAGTTATTTAAATGAAATTTTTTCTTAGTTTTTACCTAACTTATTGATTTTTCATTGTCTATTTATTTAAATGTAATGTGTGATAAGTTATTTATCTTGAAATTTTGAATTTTCATTATCCATATGTATAAATGGAATGTGTATACAGTTATTTAGCTTCCAATATTGTATATTCTTATTAACAAGTTTTTTATTTTATTGTACTTAAAAATTTTCATAATTTGAGCTCACTGTTATTTTATTTCTATTCCCCATGATTCCATGAAATTTACTATGACTGATATGTATATACTTTCTATATGGAATAAAGATAATCTTAAAAAAATTGTAATTTGTGCCTTAAATTTTAATATTTTGATAATTTATGAATCCAGTTTACAATGAGTATTAAACATATCTTCCCTTTGGGAAGTTATTCCTTGTATATTATGCCATTGTAATGGTAGTAGGCCCCAATTCCAGGCTTATGGGATCAGGGTCACTACAACTAATACCCTATGTCTGTTTAATACATGATGTGTATAGGATGGTACACATGCCACATGAAGTACACATCATGAATCCTTACTATTCATCATGTACATAAAAAATGACTACAAGAACTTATTTATGAGTCCATAATCATGTATAGCCGACATTTGGTGAAGCAATGTAAATTTCATGTAGTCAGACTACACATATCGTGCACTTTAACTATTTTTATGGAAATGGAAAATTTAATTAATTATTCAATTGAAAGTCCATAAACTATGTTCCATGTTTCATTGATTTGAAAGTACGCATTAGTTTTTATGTTCTATATTATATTAGATGGTCAATAATTCTGTTTTAAATTTGAAAATACAAATAATTCACTATAATTACATACTAATGACTCAATGCATTAAATAGTATAAGTGATATAATATTAATGTATTATGTGAGTCAATCATTTGGTAGTGTGTTCTATAAAATCACCACAAATTTCATGTACACAATACATCATATGAGTTAATTTTATACAAAAAAAACCCATACTAAGTAGTTTAGACTTGTACTTGATAAGTTTCCTCTATGTCAAAAGTTATCGACTATATATTATATTTCAAATAAGAAATTATTTATTTTATTTAATATTACATAGGATGGAAATATCCTGGAATATTTTAAATAATAATAAAAATGAATTATATTATTAATTATATTACTAATTGGATTAATTCTTGCATTTTTTATCTTATTAAATAATGAATTCAAATGAATACTTGCTTGTGGTTTTCAATTCATATTCATTACATGAGTAAAACCAATAATTACATTTAACTAGACCAATGTATGTCTTGTTTTTTCATAGTTTTATACTTTTTTATTATTAAATTAAATAAGAGAGAATGAGATACATCACCCCTGACTTTAAAATATAAGAACTGCATTCCCATGGTTGATTTATGTAATTTATTTGTAAGTATTAATTTCGTTTCCCTTTACCTTATGTGTGTTAAAAAAAATTTATTTAAAGGAGTATTTAAATTCACATGGATTTAGTTAATGGATGAGTTTAGTTGGAGGTGGTTCAAGAAAAACCTAAGGTAAAACCAACCTAGTTGATATATATGTGGATATGTGCAATGTTATAGCTCATTCATGGACCTACACAATGTGTATTCCCCTAGGTTCATAGGATTATTTAGTTTCTAATTATTAAATTAACTGTTATGTAAGATCAAGATCCTGTCATAGATTTATTTATTTTATTTTTATACATGTAAGATTTTTTTGTGGATTCGAGGCCATTATCAAATAAATAAATTATTTAAAATTAAAAATTGTAATTAAAAGAAAAGGATTATGTGTAATTTTTTTATCAAAAAATAGTTAATCATTGATGTAAAATATATTTAATATAAATAGGACATAGAGAATTTAAAATATTAATGTTTACATATAATAAACAATTCCATATAATTAATATCATTTCATTATTCATTCTATCATCTAAATTATGACAAACCATAGATAAAGTGTTGGTTCATGCCATATTCAGTGGAATATAAATAATCAGTGAGTCCTAACTAATATGATTTGTTCTTAACCATACATTTATATAATGTAACATCATTAGTCTATACATTAAAAATTTGGAGGCTAGTGTTGAGGACATATGAGTAAGGATTTCAAGATTAGTAAGTACACTAAATATTATAAGAAACTAAAATATTGTTGTGGGAAAGACTACCCACCTAAACTACATCATCAATATTCAAGGCCATAGTTTTCAAAATAAGGAGGAAAATATGGATTATTTCTTCTAAAATTTGTATATTTATAAGAGATTCCATGTTTGATGGTCAGTGTTATTGATACATATTAAAATATTGAGTCTCAATAAAATTTAAAACAATATTTTGTGTAATATATTTTTTAATAATTAAAAGTAATAATAATATTCTCTATTATTATTGAATAATTAAAATTTCATCATTAACCATATCCCTTAAATCAATTCCGAAGAGATATCATCTCATTTTTAATTTTAACATATAGGATTAGTTCAGATTCCAACTACTAATGTTTTACTCTAGATTGAAATATCACATTCTAGAATTCCTTCTACTTGACCCATCATGTAAGGAGGGGAGCGGTGAGGACATTGTTTTTTTTGAAACAATACTAAATATTATTCTATATGTTCAATATTTTATATAGTCATTCATGTATAGAAAAAATCATGATATTTCATCAAAACCTGTATATATAAATTATGATCCACTATCTCAATTATCTTTATCATGGGACAAAAATATTAGAAGGGTTTTAGATCTCCATGTTTATCTTCACAAATAATACTTGAGTAGATGTTGCAATTGGACCACACATACTCAAACTTAATATCTAAATTGACCACATAGAGGTTTTAGTTTTTAATATACCTAATTAACTATGATCCTATATAATTCATTCATCACTTTAAAAGATCATCTCTAGTTTTTATGTCAATTTATATAAGAATATCATAATGAAGTATCTTCATTGTCTTATCACTCTAATCAACCATGTTGACACAGATATGAAGTGTGAAAGGCCTTATTCCCTTATAGTAAATAAATGGATGTTCATGGAATAGATATATATGTATAATTATATGTCTAAATATTCTTTATAATTCCCTTCCAAGAAGATGAGTGTCAAGGGGAAATCAATGGAAAAATATGTTATCAGTTTTCTATGCGGAAAGATGGTCTATTGGAAGAAAAAAATGTACTTATTATAATAGAAAAGGGGAATCTTCTGTTTTGTATTTTATCAATTGAAATATATATGTTTTTAAGAAAAATTATTAAATATAGAATTGGGTTCTAAAATATGTATTCAAATATATGAACCATGTAGATTTTAGATGAATACCCAAGGTGAGGTAGATCTACAAGTAGTTAACATAGTTGGACTTCATGTTTAGGAAAATGGGGACTACCACCTACCATTACTGCCTAGAATGATCTTGCATCTAATCTATCCTTATTATTTTTCATTAGTTACAAAAAATAGTGTTTCAATATCCAGAATTTATGCAAATGGATTTGTTTTCTAATTTTGAAATAACCATTTCTTATTTTATAAAAAAATCATTTTTTATTTTAAAGGAATGTTTAAAGAGTTTTTTACAATTTGGATTACATAAAACAAGTAATTGAAATTGATAACAATGATAGTTCACATGAATAATGCATCTTCAAACTATTGAATCGACGACTAGGTCATGTAATAAAAATAATTTGATCAAATAACAATAAGATGGATATTTGGAATCATTTAATCTAAAAACACATGTTGTATATCAGGCATGATTATAAGGATGTATTCCCAAAGATCCATTTGGTGGAAAAGGTATATGTGTTATTTAGATTCCTGAGTTGGTTTATAATGATCCATTTAATCCATTTCTAGTTGACACAAGGGGTGGGTACCCATTGATTATAACTTTTACCAATGACTTTAGTAGATATTGATATATCTATATAATGTGTTATATGTAACATTCCTTTCACAAACTCAAGGAATAAAATAATGATTTTGATAACCATCTTAGTAATAAGAATTTCAAACTCATCATTTATCATAGAATAGAATATCATAATGAATAGATAATTGATTATTTATGGTAGTTTGATAGTTTATCCCAATTTACTCCTCATTATACACTACGATGGAATGGTTTAAGCGAAAACATGAATCACAACATGAAAAAATGGCATGTTAAATGATGCGTCATGTGATTCATCTATTATAAATTTACGTATACGCATTGTAGAAATTTGTATACATATTATATAAGGTCCCAACTATACCATAAACATTTATTCTATGCCAACATTGGTATGGAACAGAACCATTTTATTTCATGTACGAGAGTGTGGTTGTGAAGTGTATGTTAATACCATTTCCTAGAAATAAATTGTCAATGAGTGTATATTTATTAGGTATCCTATAAATATTAACTAATATTACCTATATGATATATCATATAATAAATTCATTGTAAACATATGTCCCACCCTTCTTAAAAGAGTTCACATATCCGATGGTGATATTGGGAGAAAGATATACTTCAATGATGTATGGGATCAAGAAACAAAAGAGTTGGAACAAGAACATATTCCATAACTCTCCCATGGAATATTATGTTCCTGATATACAAGTAATGTCTATGAGTATGTAAGTGATTGGATAACCAAAATGATATGGTTTTCTGACCACTGAGTATTGTGACTCATTATTAGTTGACAGTAATGATCATGTAACCTATAATGAAGTAGTAAGTGGTGTTGAAGCTACCAAATTCCAAGATGATGAAAATTCAAAAATTGATTAAATTTAAGAGAACCATGTTTAGGTTTTGGTAGATATTATTGTATAGGTATAACTCATTGTTTGTAAATGGGTATTCAGAAAGAAACATGAAATGGATTAAAGAATTTGTACCTATAAGCAACGTTAATTGTAAAAGGGATCAAACATTATCAAGTCATAGAATATGAAGAATCCTTTTCACCATTTTATTTGATAATTCCAATAAAAAACTATTTTACATAGAACATTTTAATGACTCTATGATTCATAAAATGGATGTTAAAATAGATTTCTATAACTGGATCCTTCAGGAATACGGTTATATGAAATAACCTGTAGGATTTACGACTCTAAAGGATTACCACAAAGTATGGAAGTTGAAATGATCCATTAATAAATAAATAAATAATTCAATGTAATATAAAACTTATTTTGATTTAGATACTATAATTTTTAGTTTCATAAATAATGAATATGATCCTTGTGTGTATAATACGTTTAATGGGATTTCATTCATTTTCCCAACAGATTGTGCTCATAACATACTACTTGTTGGAAATGAAATACTATTATTAATTTATTTCAAATCCTTGTTAAATACATGTTACCCCATAAAGAAATTTGTTACATTGAATATATTATTATTATTATAAATATTCACGATAGATCCAAGTGGTTGGTTGGACGAAGTTAATGTAATTACACTGATAAGATACCAAAGAGATTTATTATATAAAAATCGAAGATGGGATTATTTCAAGTGTCACAAAGTCATACATTAAGATGAAATTTCTTTAGATGCATGAGGAATGGTATAGGATAGAAAAGACACTATACATGTTATAAATTTGGTAATTCATGCATGTTATGCAATACATAAATCTATATTTCTCTAATATCTTAAGTATGGTAGGAAAACATGATGCTAACCCAAGTGACCTCCATTTTATTGAAGTCAATAATATCCTTGAGAATATATGTCATACTAATGATATTTTCATGGTCTGTAGAGGAAATGAAGTATTATTCATAAGGGGAAATGAATATTCTAGTTTCCAAATAGATCAAAAAGATCAGAAAACTTAGTTAAGATACATTTTCACTCACAATATAGGTTATGTAACTTGGGAGAGCTTAAAAAATACTGTGATTACTGATTATATTGTATATTATTGCTATTTTCTAGAATATGAGGAGGTTAAAAAGTAGTTTTGATATGTAACTCTATCTATAAGATTAATCTAGTACCTAGTAATAAAAACCCTATCACACTCTATTGTGATAATAAATATATAGCGGCTCTTTAAAAGGAGACAAGACCACATTAGTAGAGGGGTCACATACTTCATAAATATTATATTCTTAGGGATTGTTTTAGATATTTTAAGTCACTATGAGTGGTGTTTCTATGGAAGACAATGTAGTAGACCCCTTACCGAAATCCTTATCTCAGAAGAAGAATATGAATCCTGTGATATCTAGTGGACCAAATTTCATTGGATTTTGTACATTTCCATATTAGAGTATGTTAGAGTTCATTACATTAACCAAATATTTGTAAAATATATGTACTATATATATTTAAAAAATTATTAATAAAACAATTATTTTATATCATTCATCATTAACTATTTATTTAATGTAATAATGTTACAGCGTATCCATCACATTCAAAACGGAATATTAGTTCCTCATTATGATGAGAAACTTAAAATGATATTGTGATATTATTAAATCTTGTTCTATAGTAAAATAACATTCTATGGTTGGGAACATACTATATTAAATTTTAATATTTGACTACTAATATGTAGATGATACTTTACCTTATGAATTTCAGAATTCTTAATCTCCATGATTGGAGATTATGAAAATGTACCGGCTTGTAGTAAATTCACATTTTATCTGTAATTGTATTTTATTGTCTATGCAAATGTGAAATGATAATTTTATGTTAATAATATTATTAATTAATATCAGGACTCACACACTTTGATGTATTTCCAAAATCAATGGTGAGATTGTTCATGTAAATGTTGGGTATATTGGTCACATCAAGAATGATATATTATTAATGGATAGGTCAATGGAGGATTTTCCCTTCCATATTTGTCAAAGGTATTATCTGAGTCCTTTAATTGAAATGGAACCATAACATTAAATTACATGGTCACACTATAATGATGAGTCAGTTTTAGGTTTCCAAATATTGTGTTGTCAATAATTTCAATTGATGTAATGGATGTGAAACATGCATGATAAGATATAATGATAATAGGGTTATATTACAGAGTGAGAATTTATATGTGGTTTTTTCATTTCAAAATATCTCTTACCTATGTGGGTTATTTTACCCCTAGCTATTAAATTACCTTGTAATTTAAGAGAGGCCACCTCATTCTATTGATAAAGAGGCCTAGAGGGTCAAATATAAAGTTATTCCTTTTATCACAATTACATATTTTAACCTTAAACTACTAGAATCCCTATTATTCTCCAGAATTCAAGACAATATTTATTCAAGATATATTAAGGGATCAAAAATAATAAATACTAAGTTATTCAGATGATAATAATTTATTTATGGGGATAATAATATTAATTTATCGATTTTTATTCTAACTATAACAAATAATTATGTATTTATTAAATATATTATTAATTTATTTATTTCATATTATATAAATATTTATTCATCAGTTTTTCAAATAAATATTTTTATTTATATATAGAATGAATAAATATTTAAAAATAATTTTGAATTTGGTAATCATTAAACATCGAGGAGTACGAGTTGACTAAGATTAGGTCTAGTGGTAAATATTAATTTTTTTGGATGTAAAATAATATTTTTATTGTTCTCATTAGTGAAATTTATAAAATAATATAATATTATTATTTTGTTACATGGAATGGGGTTTCTAAGGGATTAATATCTTATTAAATTTCCCTTATTCAATTAATTAAATATTAAATTCCAGCCCTAGGTCCATAAATAAATTGTTATCTCATTCTATATAAGGTTAATCATTTTGAATAATGGATTACATTCAAGTTCTTACACTTGATCTCTTCATATCAAGTACAAGAGGACCATAAGACATTCCTTCATGACTGAATGAACATGAAGCAATTAATGGATTATAACAAACCACGATCAATTAGTTGTGCTAGCACCCAAATATTCATAACATTGTTTTGAGGTTACTGGAGCATGTGTGGATGAAAACTATAGGGGATTTATTTATGGTCCAAAAAACACAATGAATCTACATTGATTGGAATTGGTTTAGAATGATCAATATCCTCAATGATGAAAGATTTCATTTTCAAGTTAACCTTTCTTGTTGTGCTAAAATTAATTATTAAAGGACATGAAAGTATCTACTCTGGGTTTTGGTGTGTTATTTGTAAATATTCATTGAAAAATTTTAAATGGTCATAATTTTTAAATATTTTAAATTTCAAATGATATGTGAAATCCAAAAACAAATAGAAAATTTTTCTATATACCTATACACATGCTTATGTTGTGTCTGCATCCATCAATACAATATATTTTTCTATGTAAATATACCTCTGATAAAATATTTAAATGTTGGTATGTTTCATACATAAATAAAGGTTTTTTGTTATAACCTTTATTAATGGTATTTATAATACCTCAACAAATTTCACAAGTGTTTTTTATTATATTGATAATCCAGAAAAAACCCATAAATGTTTTATCAAAAGTAATAATGTTGGGATAATCAAAATAATTTATGTGTAAATGATTTCAGAATAGGCTCACTATGTTTTCATAGTCAATGTTTTATCCCCTAATATTTTTTCTTTTTTTTCATATTTCATAAATATAAATCAGTTGGATCACCGGTGTAATTGTTTGTACATAAAAAAACCGAATAGATTGATGGTGGACTATTATAATTATAGAGCATGATATCTACAATGATTCCATCATGATATTTTTTTCTTATTCATGAAATCATTCCTAATAGAAATATAGGTCTATATAATACATCCTTTTACTATAATAAGGTGATCCAATATTATAAAACTGATTCATCTACATAGAGGAATTTTATTTGACACTGTAATATATTAAATCATCCATTACACATAGCATAAAAAATATGATGTTAATCATACAGAGAATTTTATATATTTGTTACACTGTATATTTCATTTTTATAGGGAGGTAGTAGTTTTTCATTAAAGGAATATGTGATAGTGATTATTTGTATGCCTGACTTAAACCCAAATTTTGATCAACATGATCATCAAAAGGTGTCTATAGGTTCCCATAGGGTTTATTGTCCCACATAATGACTTAAGGGTAAGATAGAGTTTATTTCAATCAATGAAAAATATTTGATATTTTTTTAATAAGTTCCTATAAATAATAATTTTTATTAATTTATTTTTGATTTTCCTTTGTTCATGTATCCAGAAACCTAATATCCAATGGTATGAGGGTGTTTTTATAAATTAAATGTTCTCCAGGAATTAAATTTGAATATCGAGAGCATGAGATGTTAAATAATCTAACCATATATATTATTATCTAGTCCACTACTATAAAATATATTTATGTATATATTCATGAGATTAATCATAATAAAAATTTTAGTTTTTTGTATCACCTACCCCTTAAATGTTGAAATATCATTGTGAATAGAGTGGATTGATTGAGACATTGAAGAAGTATTATTTTTCATTTAAATAACCTCATTCTAATGGAAGTGGGAATTTTATATCAATTCTATCATGATTTTTATGTTTGATTATATATTATAAATCTATGTAGGTGGGATATCTAGAAATTAACTCTATTGTGGGACATTTTATAATTCCACTTTATCTCTATTTAGGAGTTTTGGAGTTTTTGAAATAGAAAATTTAGATTTATCTATTGAACTATCATAATTAATAATTTCAACTTAATACCTCCCCACCGGTTGGTTAAAAATACACACCCTACCAACAAAAAGATTGGTTTACTAGGTTATAAATAATGATTTCATCTATTGGATCATATATAATATGAGCATAGGATCATGGGATCATCACTAGAAATCTAAGATATTATCATTATTCTAGTATGTGGATGGGTTCACTAGATCACCACAATAGATTAATTGATAGCCCTATCACCAAGAAGATGTTTTAGGTGATATACTACTCCATGGGAATACTATAAATAAAAGGATATGATGAAGTTTTGTTCATTTTAAGAATGGTTATAATAGAACAATAGGTTCGTTAGACTACTATTCTATATGAAACTTCATTGGAATGTTATGAGTGGATCCTTTTAGAGAATGTTTTGAATTTGGAGGATTTCATGAAAATGGATACATTGGAGTTTTGTGTCATCCTTAGGGAATTAATTGAACATCTTGAGAATTTGTAAATTTATTTTTTTAAAAGTAATTTATTTATTTTTTATTTTTTTCACTTTGAACGACACTGAATATAGATATTTTTATTATATAAAAAAATAATGTTTGAATTATATTTTACGAAACACCACGTTAAGCTTTCACTATATTCATTGTTGACTTGGCTTGGGATACATACAAGGCAGACTCTCATTGACATAAAACATTGTTTTTGTAATTATTTAAATGAGATAGTTATAAAATAGCTATTAAACATAGTAATATAAATAGTAATAACTAATTTTTATATTTTATTTATATTTATTTCATATAAATAAAACATATTTAAAATTAAATATATTATCTTTGGTAAAGTCTTTATATATTTAGAAATACAATTTTATTAAAGGAAATGATTTCTTTGTCCTTATGTTAACAATAATAAAAATAATTTTAGACACTCATAGAAATTGAATTTGATAAAATAAACACATTTTTTTTAATTATAAAATTAAATTAAGGTAAATTTTTAGTATTTTTATGAGAAGTCTCATTTTTGTATGATTAGTAAAAAATATTATAATATAGTTAAAAACTACCTTTTTAATTTAAAATATTTTTAAACATTAAATTTATTTTTAATGTCAAAATAGATCAACTATGAATATATTAATCAATATGGGTCATTGTAATCATTTTTATACTGAATTTACATATAAAAACTTATTGGAATTTTGAACGTTCTTTTTACCCACCTTATCGACATGTTTGTGGGATTAACATTAAAATTAATTTTTTCTGTTAATGTTCATTGAATTTTGAAAATTTGAAGTAAATGGTTTTAATAAATATGATATTTATATTCTAATAGGTTAAACATAATATTTTGGATATTATTAATTGTAACTTTAGTAAATTTTTATTTACCACATTTAAAAGTACATTGGATAGTTGAAGGTGACAATAATATTATAATATTATTAACATAAACCAATACTTATCATAATTTCATTTTATAATTTAGAATCAACTAAAATAAACCAGTGGTCCAAATTCTAACCTTTTAATATATTTCGGAAATAATATGATATTTAATATATTCTATTGAAATAATAGTTAAAAATTTTATACTCATATGTTTAATAACTACAACATTTCTAATAGAGGGTTATACTGAAGATAAATTTGAATATAAATATTTATTTGAAATCTATATTGTTATTCTCAGTCATAATAATTTATTTATAAATTTTAGTGATAAAATAATTAACTTAAATGGTGACAAAAATATGATGCATTAATTATTTAATTATTTAAATTATTGAATAAATGATATTTATAATTTTAAAATAAATATTATTTTGTTAATTTAGGTAATCCACGAATTTTATAGGTGATTATGTAATTTTAGGAGTTTCGTAAATGGTTTGGTTAGAAAATATATTTATTTTTGGATTTTATTTAAATACAATGTTGTGAATAGAGAAAAAATTGACACAAATGATATTTTATAAAAATAATATATTATTGAATTAATTAAGAATCATAAAAAAATTAAAATATATAAATATATTATGATAGGTTCTAAAATCTCATAACGTATACATTTATGTAAAATTTATCCAATATAAGTGAATATTTATTACCTCTTAATATTTAAAATGTTGTTACAACAATTAAAATTTAAATAGAATCATTAAGGGTAAATCAAAATTATAATGCATAAAATAAAAATAAAACATTTCTATACATTAATAGATGAATATTATTATAACCTTATTAGAAAATGATATAATTTTAATTGTTTAATGGATACTAGTTTATGAAATGAAATTATATATTAATGAAAGTAAAGAATAGTTACAAAATATCACCCTCTTGTATTTAATTTCTTTTATGTGTCCATATGGGGAAAACATTTATATATGAATGAATATAAATTCCTATTTTTATAATAATGAAATTAATTTCATTATAGAATTTTATTTTTATTTTTTATAAATTATATAAATACCACATATACTTCTTCAATTTTAGAACACTATTTATTAGATTAACAAGAAAATTTAATAATTGATTTTAATAATATGAATTTTGATATATTTTGTATAAATTAAATTTTATATCTATTTTTATAGATTTATAAGATATATAATAGATGTTTGAAACCATTATACTCGAATACTAATTTTTTCTTGTAATATTTTAATCCAATTTAAATGAATAGTATCCAATTTGAAAGTAATGATATTTTATTGATTTAATATATTATAAAATTATTTGAAAATAAAAAACATTATAAATAATCACAAATGGGATATAATATGGTCTAAAATTTCACACAACATTCACTTATATCTCATTTGGCTATTTTTGGATCAAGAATAGCCTTATTATATTTTAATATTTTGAGGATTTCCAAAAATACCTCTCACCTCAATTATAAATGGGAACCTCATCCATTAATTCATCACACCACATTGAGCCATCAACATCAACCATCCCCTGACCATTTCCCATCTCAAATTCCCCAATAACATTCAAGAGTTGAGTCTATTCTTAAAATGCCAACTCTATTGTCCCTAAGAGGATATCTAAAGCGAGATCGTCGAAGAAGAGAAAACCTCCTTACCGACTATTTCAAAATTATATATTCTTCTACTTCCTATTAATGTAGATATTCCACTATAAAGTAATAAATACCATATAAAAAATTATATGTTATTACTATTATGTAATAAAAATATTACACCTTTTATTCATCCTTAAAAATGAAAGTATTACACATGCGCACTTACGACTTACCGTCACCACGTCGTGTTGTGATATGATTTTCATCACTACATTATTTGGATGTGTATAATGATGGATATAATTAATTTAAAAAATTAATATGACATTATATGGATTATATATAATTAATATACCATCTAATTCCTCACTGAAATACATTAAGTGAATGATATCATCATTTTGGCGAATATATATCCTACCCTCTCCACAATGTGATGAGATTCATCTTCCACATTAACCATTTAAAGAATGGAAAAAAGTACCTAATGAATAAATATTAAATATATTAAATAATAATAATAATTTAATGATATATATTTAAATATAATTCATTTACCTTCTTCCATCCAGTATAATACAAAAGCAGAAACAACATTCATGGGTACATACGGATTACCATCTATATGAAAGATGTATTCCCTTTCATATGTCTTTATTATTTATATATATTTATATACAAAATATATTTGAAATATAAATCATGTTTTAAATTATTTATGTAATAAAATCAAGATCTATGTAATAGGATCAAGAAATTCTTCTTAGAACACATACGATAAACAAAGTAATTATTACCCGACACATTACATCAAATTGGAATTATTAATAAAAAGGAAATATAAAGTAATAAAGGAATCATAAATGATATCATAAATATTATTATTATAATTTTATAATTTAATAATATGTTTAAAATCACTATTCAAATGTTTTAGACATGTACTAAGGGAATAAAACCAAAGGTGAGGGTCAATTTCCCAATCTCATTATTTTCCGAGATTGTTTATACATAAGTATTTAGTGTCGTATGTTTTTCATCCATGACCAAGTTTGTCAACAAAAATTTTGTAATATTTTAAATATTCCTATAAAAAAATTATTTTCTATTCTATCTATGTCTGTCATTTTATTAAATGTTTTTAAAGGAAAATTTCTTTATTTTCGTAATGAGGTACTTTTTGAATTTTCAAGAAAAAGCATGAGTAGAATGTGTTTTTTCACTTATATGGGATGAATATATTTTTACACCTTCATGGTGACTTATTGAATTGAATCTTTCATTAAAATATTATAAGGGTATTTTTAAATAGATGTTTGTTCTATTAAAATTAATCTTCATTTCAATTAAATAAAATATTTTCAAATAAGAAATGATATTTTCCCCAAAAATTGTTTTCAAGAGTTCTCTAAAAATTATTTTCCATCTAAGATAACATTTTTTAATGTTAATTATGTTTTACTATTGATATTATTAAATTTTTCCATTATTATTGTTTCTATTAATGGTTTTTTATAACGAAATGGTATTTATGAAACCCATTTCTTTTGTATGGGTTATGTTATGATTTTATGATGTTTATGAACCCCATTTTATTCCACGGGTTCTAATATAATAAATGTTTTATGTTCATGGGTAACACATAAGTTTTTTTTATTATTAGGTGGGAGGGAGTGATATATCCCTCAAATACATTGGGTAAATATTTATATTTCATGAGATAGGTATAATGGACATTTTCTGCTAAGATGGACTTGGGGGTGATCCTTTATAACTATCAAGGTTATGGGAGTGAACAATGTCTTCCAAGATGGTTTTGGGTGTAAAACATAACTACCAAGATGGTTTCGGGATTGAACCCATACTCCGTAGATGGTCTTGGGAGCGATGCATTGACTACTATTTAATTCATTTAATATTCTTATGTGCCTATGAAAAATTTCATGTCCTTTTCCTATGTTATGATTGAATGAATCATGTTCTTCAATTCCTTAAGATTCATGTCTTATGAGCTACCAATATTATGATATTATTATTTTTTATGATCATTGGTATATAGGTTATTATCATATATTTTCAGGATCATTTTATCATACCCTTATGCTCATAGTTATGTTTAAATGTCTCCCTTTTTACCAATACTGAGAATCTTGGCGCACCCTTTTTCATATGTTATTCACCATGTTATAAAAAATGGTTTTAGTTTTAGGTACAAAAGTGGAGTGTATTTAAGGGAGATGTTGAATATCTTTCTCCAAATTCTAATAATATGTTCCAAGTTTTCATGTTTACTAAACTAATACGGTATTTGGGCATGTGTTTGTGTAAGGTATTAAGTATTCTACAAAAGTGATTCTGTGTAAATTTATCAAAAAATGGGTCATTATATTAAGGCATAAAAATGGATTTGATAAATTTTATGTCTAGTATACATAAGGGTTTAATTCCACATCATTGAGAAATTATAGTGTAATCATGATCATCAATATAAGATGACTTTTTAGACATGTATCTATTTTTGAAGATACTAAATGAGAAGGGATGCAAATATTCTATTCCATCCAGGATGAGAAATGAGCTATTATGATGTATATTATTTTAGATTTTGAGACTAATTTATAGTTACCAAATATTAATTTGTTAATTAACTTGGGGGATGGTTGAAAAGATTCATAATTAGTTTGAATTAGTTGATGAATGGTTGGTATTTCCCTAAATTAGTCGCCTATTTTAAAATCCAGATCATTTATTGGATACATGTAGGATGATGAAATGAAAAGATGGAAATTAATCTAATTTATAACAACAGAGATTATTTTTATGATGCATTCAGTGTCACACATGTTTCCTAATGTGATATATCCTCAATATAAATATAATATATTATTTAAAATACTCTGATAATCACTTCATTTTCAAAGGATGATGAATATTCCCATTATCAAAGGAATATATGTTCCCCTGGATAACAGATTTGCAGGCTTGACTGAGCTGGACTCCAATGACCAGGAAGCACCCTACCCACATCAGGATAGGAATACTGCTGGTGCTGTTATATCTAATAATATTGGGAATGGGGAAATAGGAGGGGCTGCTGGAGCTCCTGTCATCATGCTTCAGGTGGAACTGGATAAGGGATGTGGTGAGTCATAAGGGAGTGATTTGTTGAAAATGGTGGAGGAAAGTCCTGAGGAGGATGATGAAAAAATCTCAGAGGGGGTGTTGAATGACAATAATAATTCAGAGAAGCAGAATGTCAGGGAGAGATCTTTGAACAGACAGGAATTTGTAGCGGCAAGCTGCAAAAATCAGAATAGCAGGGACCATTATCCGTGTCTGACACCTGTAGACGTTAACAAGCAAAATTCCAAGTTTGCACCCTCCTTGGTGCATGAAGGCACTCTAGGTATGGTTGAGGGAAAAGAAAATCAAGGAGGAAGACTAACGAGTTCTATGAAGGAAACATATAGTGACATTCTTAGGAAATGGGAGAAGAGGGATGAGAGTAATGGGGCTTCCACTGCTCCACCAAAGAGGAAACCCAAGAAAGACTACTCCAACACGCTGAGGACCATATCCACCAGATCATCTACCAAAAATGGAAAGCTGAAAGATTTGGATCAGAAGAAGGGACGATAGAACAAAGAGCCAATGTCCCCAGCAAAGTTACGTCTGCGGGAGCAGTATATCCACATGTTAAATCAATACGCTCCACAATCTGAATGGGAGTCGGCAGATCCAGATGAGTTCTCAGAAGGTGGTGGTGATGATGTGTTTGATTCTTTCTAAGGTATGAGGCTGTAAGGTTTTGTGGTACGCTGTCTTTTTATTTTTTCTCTCTGCTCTTTGCTTCTTTTTATTAATAAATTTCTACGGGACTGGGCATTCAGCCTAGTCCTGCACCTTCCTTGCTATTATAGAAGCTAGGATGAGGTAAGATCTATCAATATTTTTCCCTGGAATAATGGAATTGACAATGTAATCTAAACCCCTAGGGTTATTGGGGAAATTTATATCATATCGCTAAGTAGTGGGATTTGGGATTATAAAGGTGTCATCTCATATTATATGTGACAATATTTGATTTTAGTTTCAATTTGGATTTATCTGAATACTATGTCAAATAAATTATCTAATATACAAAGCCAAAAAATAGACAAATTCTATAATTTATTTAAAAAATATTATTAATTACGGATGTTTTAATACTACCTTTAAATAGATAAGTAAAAACAGAGATAATTGAACTAAAAAAATATGTTTAAATAAGTATAAATGACATCTATAATTATGAATCTCCTTTACAATTTTAACTTTTTATTTTTTTTAAAGAAGTACCATCAGTAGGGATTTTCTAAAACTGCGCAGAAGATGATCATTAACAAGTATAGCATGAGTGTAATCATCATCTGACGAATTTAAAACTCAAGTGAATCACTTAATGATCCATCCAACCTAGCCCACCACCCATGAATTTCAACACATATTATCTTACAATTAGAACATATATAGAGACTATAAGGTTTTTTAATATGTTTTAATATGATTTCAATTTGTAATTATTATTAATTTTTATATAGAATCATATTTTTAAATTTTTCAAATGTGTAAAACAAAAGACATTTAATAAATTCTTTTTGTTTTTGAATTTTTTTTTCTATATATCAAATATTTTTACAAGAAAATTTAGAATAATTATTTGATAAATAAAATATTATCTTATAATTTGATATATAGTTATTAAAAAATTAAATTTGTTTAAAACAATATAGTTAATTTGTAGATATATAATGACAATACGTTTTTTAAAAATTTTATATATTTTAGTCTATTATCATTATGTAATAATGAACTAAAAATTTATAAAACATTTTTCATGATTGAATTTTTATTTATAAATTAAAATAATACATTTAAAAATTTATGTTTAAATTAGTAGCATATTATTTACATTTTAAATAATAATGTAATATTTACACCTAAAAAAGAATTATGTTTGTTCCATTTCATTTAAATAGATATTCAAAATTTATAATTCAGTTTTTTGTTATATTTAAATTTAAAAAATTCCCCCATGGAAATTGATAAAAAAATTTATTCCATTAAATTAAAAAATCTTCATATTTTTATCCTACAATTATTTTTTATGAATACAAATTTCTGTTTCCAAAACATATTTATTTCCATTATTGATTTATTATTTTAAAAATGTCCATAATCACATTTATAAATTTAATCCATAATAAATGATTAATATTTGATATCATATTGATAAAATTATTTTAGTGTTTTATTTAATTTTTTCATAAAAATATAAATAACCTTGCGAAATTTTATTTACCAGGGTAAAGGATAAAACATTTTACTGTTAAATTAAAG
The DNA here is from genome assembly GCA_963277665.1 of Viscum album. Taxonomy (NCBI): domain Eukaryota; kingdom Viridiplantae; phylum Streptophyta; class Magnoliopsida; order Santalales; family Viscaceae; genus Viscum; species Viscum album. Next base: position 2,902,601 of record OY728125.1, read on the forward strand.
GTAAAAACCAAATTTTTTTTAAATTTCTTAATCTAATTAAATTCATGGGAACATATCATAAGCCCCATTTACATTGATTTATTTTCTATGAATGTATGATCTACATACCCCAAAATAATACTTTCTAATTATTTTATATATTTCATATTTATAAACATTTCATTCACTTGACTTATAAATGGAGCCTTCCACCACCCATAAAATGCACTCAAAAAATTATAATACCCCCTATTACACTACATCATTTTCTCTCAAAAATATAAATTCCATATTCATGAAATTTAGTCAATATAAATTTTATAAATCCCTTCATAATCAAGGAGGTTTCAAAGATGATATTAAATTCATCTATGAAAGTATTTTCTTCTCTTTAATCATTATTTAATTCTATCGTCATATACTATTATTGAATAATTTAAATCTCCATATTAACATAATATTTAAAATATTAATATATTGTAAAAATAATACCTTCATTAATTAATAACATATTTTTATTCATTTAATCATTATAAAACACTGTTATTTAGGTTGGTTTTAGCACTAACATGAATAATCATTTAGTGATTATATCATGAGTGAATAATGACTCTTCAATTCATTAAAATTATATAATTGTGATAAATTTAATATTTTTACATACTTATGGAATGATAATACTTTGATTAAATAATTACACAACCATACTAATCTATATAATTATATCAGGTTTTTTTGGGTTAGTATAACAACCTACACAAATAATGCTATGAAGTTTCATCAGGGATGGTTATGGAAATGTAATTTATTATAATATATTACATTAATATGTAAATAATGTTTTATTTATTATGTAATGGTAATATTAAACATTAAACACATCATTAATAATCAACCATTTTTATGATAATATTTTCTAAAACTAACACATTTTAGATTTCCTCATTTAAAATCATTCCTTGAATTTCCATGTAATAAAAATAGAATTTAATGAATCATTATAGAACATATATTTATTGAAAATTAATAATTATTAAGATATTAAAACTATTTATGACACTTTTTCCTCTCTCCACAAAGCAAAGGTGTTTTGTTGGAATTGACTGAATGACACCCAGCAGTCGACGAGAGAAAGAAAAATATGTAAATGAGTAACATATAACACTAAATAGACCATAATAAATTAAATACACATAAATAAAGTTGTATATAATTTATTTTAAGAACATAGTTTATTTATTTAAGATTTTAGGCACACACCATGTGAGTTGTTAATAAAGGAAAGGTTTTCTTAAACTCAATTTTTATTCATTGATTCATAAAAACATTCCTTGAAAAAGCCCATTTTTGTTACTTTTTCTCTCATATTTTCCTATCATGTTTAATTTTTATTATTTTTATCTATACAATTTAAATTTTCACATAAGAATATTCCTCTTTGACCAATTAAATAATTTTGAAAAAAGGATATGTAATTACCAATAATTTCTACTAGTTATAATGGAACATTTTATTTCATATCCATTTTTTTCATTCCAATTTTCAGTTTTCATAATTAGAAACCCAAATATGGTATAACTCCAATAATATTTATGTTCATTTAATATATGACTCATTATAATTTTTAATGACATGGGTTTCAATAGGGTATTTTTAAATAATATGGGGTTTCTTTTTTACTAATTAATATTTATCCACCTATTAAAATTTCATTTATTGTATTTCATTTATTTTCATTAGGATTATTTAAAATGTATTTTTAAAATTATTTTCTACCGATTTAAAAATATATTAATGATTTTTATTATTTTCTAGTGATATTATCTACTGAGACAATATACTTTACTTATCTGGATTTAATATGATTATATTCTATGTATGTTTTCATGGAACCCATTTACTTTAATAGGTTAACCTGGCTATGATAAATTTTTATTGTTTCTATTTTAATTTAGAAATTATATATATGGATTTTCAAGGATGGTGTTTTATATTTCCCACTAATTAATTAGGTAATGATTTATATCCCAATATATAATGAATTTTTCATGGTCATTATTTTGAGTAGTTATGTTATTTTGTTTGTGTATGGACATAATTATGGGTATCCTCGTTCATATGTATGTGGGTGTACATGGTTTTAGGTAGATATGTTCTAACGTGGTTGGGTAGACATGATTTTACTTTGGTATGATTATAATTGTATGATAGTATAATCTTTTATTTATTCCACACTCTTTTGGAATATTCTTTGGCTGATACTATTCTATTTTGTTTAAGTATTTATGAATATCTTATGATGGGTGTATTAAATTATTCCAATTATATCTGTCAGATTCATGGTTTATGATCTTTTTTTTGGGTATGCACTTTGATTCTGTTATTGTACCCACATGATCATATAATTCTCAATTATAATCATCGACCATTAATGCCTATTTTTACTAAAATTTGACCATTTGGAGTCATCTTGTCTTATTTTTTTCATTTCCCAAGTAATAAAGAATAATAATATTAATGATGTTTCCAGAAGTTTATAAAATAAGAGGGATATGTTTAATAAATGTTGAATAATTATTGAAAATAAGAATATATTTTAGTTAATATGAAAAGACACTAAACCATTAGGTTATTGGCTTGTTTGTTTATTTGTGAGGTGTAATTATTAAATTTTGAGATGATATATAAAAAGATGTATGTATTGTTAGATCATATTAATTTTTATGTATTATAATAAATAAAATATTTTTTATTATCACTAGATCTTGGAGTGTGGGTATAGGGAAATTTTGTTTGTGTTAGGCTAGGGGTAAGTTATTTATAGGGAATAGTGTAAATTATTTGGGGATTACCGTTAGAAAAAATTAGATCAAGAAAATCGTCATATATCTAAATATAGAAAATATACTAAAATATTTTGTAATTTATAGACTTTGTTGTTTCCTATTAAAAATATTCTTTCCTAGATACAAAGAAGTTTATGTGGTATCTAGTTTAGATTCAACTATGGGTAATAAATCCAAAAAGGATTTCTTAACAATGAAATACAAATTTAATAGTGGATACCATGGAAGGAATGAATGGTTCGATGAAAATATAATCCAAAATCCCCCAATTCCACCTAAGTGATTGTGTTTTAAAGGCTAAAACCATTGTATATAGGCTTCCCTTCATGATGGTATATTGTCCATTCAAATATAGAGGTGATTACCATCATGAAAGTTTTCAGTAATCCATGGTTGTCTCTAGTCCGTGTAGATGTTAAGGTGGGAACTTATATGTAGTGAATGTCCATTTCTGTAACATTGATTTTGTCATTAAGGTAAAAATCAATAATGAAGGCTACTATATTTATGGAAATAAATCACCCACTGCCACAAATAAGATAACTAACTATCCAGGTTTGACTTTTATTGGGATGTGGCCTTTTTAATTATTACCAAATCTATAAATTCACTAAACTCTATTCATCTTGATCCATATAAGATATGGATTTCCCAAGGTATCCAAATTACATGAAACCACATCCCATTTGTTTTTTACAACCTAAATCTTTGGTGGGGAAACATTCTAAGATGTTCTACTTCCTTAACATATGAATAAATCCATTTTTGGTCACGGGTTTTCATGAGATAAGTATCCTTCCTAAAAACCCCAAGGGAACCAATATATCACTACATGGTTGGGTTGATCTATTTCAGAAAACATTCACTTTCATGGGACCATTTTTCTTTGAAAAGTCATAAATATATCTGAAACAAAATCCTTCATAAAACCCATACACCATTCATCTCTATGGTGTATCCATTCATCCAACACCCTTTTTAAAATTTTGAGTTCCCAATTCCCCTACACACATGAAGAACTAGTTCATCCACAACCTATATTCAAGTACGACTAGTACCATATACCTGTGTGTCCATCCCTTTCACTTAAAGAATGGAATAACCCATTATATTTCATATTTTTCCTATTCATGGGAACCGTAATGCATCTTGTTATTATGCATAGTGACCCTAAAATTGGGACCCCTAATTAACACTCCTCAATGAGGGTGTTTACACCATGCCCTATCCTATGTTTCATGAGCAGTAGACATGTAATTATTGAATGTTAAATCATCACACAAAACTAAAAACTATTCCCAATAGAGAGGCCTAAAGACATATCATTTTATTTTACATGGAAACACCTCCATTGATGTAGATACAAATAATGTTTGATTTTCATGATGTGAAAATTTCTAGATTAACATTTTATTTATACAATTTTAAACTATATGAAATTATTCTCAGCACATGATAAAAACGGTAGCCTTACCCTATGTAGTAAATGCATAACGCCTCTTGTATAACTAGTATATGATGATATTTTACGTTTTACACTATGTCAAAAACACTGGATAACCCATACAGATTCATCATATGATTCTGCCACCTTCCCCACCAATGGGATGAAACACCACACCTGGGAAGAGACCCCCAAATAACTGAGAATCCCATATCCATAATACACACACAATTTATCATTGATGATCCTTTCTTGACATGATCAACCTTACATAGTTATGTCAAACTACATGTATTAGTCCTATCACATGAACTTATACTTGTGTAGTGAACTATGTGTTTTTTTATCCCTATTTCTGTATAGGGTGTATAAGACACCTCCATGTATATAAATCTTTACATCTATATATACATAGGGAACCTCTATGAGGTTTAATCCCAGAACCCCCAAAATTACTATCAAATCAAAAAAGTGTGATCATCTCCCCCACTGGGGAAAATTGCTCTCATCACCACAGTATCACATAGTGTGATGATATTCTCCCTGGGGACACACTTAACCCAATATCCAGTGTGAAATCTTCTCCCTTGGGGAAACACTCAACCAAACCCTAAATGTACCTAGGGATAGAATTAACCATCAACCTATCACTACAAGATGAAAGACCAATAATCCACTTTAAATATTTACCCCTACCTTAAAAATGGGATGCCTATGGTAAAAAGCATCATATTCATTATTCCCCTAGCATCAACTGCACTATTCCATCATGCAATGCCTTGGGTTGTTTCACCAAAGATGAATCACATATTGGATTCATCCAATTTCAAAAGGGAAATACATTACATATTTTCAATAATCCCAACATTCAAAGATTCCTAGACATATACAAAGTTAAGTAATACTCCAATTGAAGGTTTATCCATGTTGAGACTAAATTAGTTAAATTAAATGAAATACACCATTAGATGTCACTGTTAATTATTTTCATGAACTTGACATAAATTTTTGATGGAGACACGCATTATGAAATAAGATTCATGGTGTAATCTATGGAAGGAGGAACTAATATCCCAATATCACAATTCAATCAGGGAGATATAATCAACAATCATGGTGGTGAAGGTCACCCCCTTTATAAAATAGGAATGTGGTGAAAAACACATGTGATGCACATACCCGATAGAAATCATCGGGGAAAAAATGATTTTTTAGATGTGAAACTATTATAAAACAACTATGATAAATAGTAAAGTTGGGAAAAAAATTATATATTCATTTCATTAGATCATTAAATTTAATTCCGAGGCTCATCGAATGAACAATGGGTCCATTATGAAACTCTCTTGCGTCTTAGTCTTCCTTGGTATGTGACATCCCCAAAATGGACCATTTCTCTACATTATAAATAAATGATGATGTTGTAAAATTAGGTATTATATTAATTAGATATGTGATGATAGTTTAGTATATAGACCATACAGGACTCAAGATACCAGTGTGTTACATCACATCAACAATAAGCATTAGAGAGGGATATATGTTGGTATTTCAATCCGTCATGATTACATCCTTATCGTGATAACCACTGAATCTTCCATGACTGAGCTCCCACACCTTGTTTCTCCATAAATGTTCATCAAGAGGAGCGTGGAAAAAACCCCGTTTTTAGATATCAAAAAGAAGGGGAGTTACCCACTAGGTATATGGTCACACAGATCTCAAATTATCAGTATCATCCCAATATTATTGTCCCCGCTGGACATGCAGGGGAGAAACCCCCCTAATTAAAAGTAAAAACACTTTATATGTCTCTACCCACTGATTAATTATATATCAATCACCTATAATTAGGATTTAGTGGATTTTCAAGTAATACCTATAACATTTACCACTCAAGAGATTTCCAATTGGGTTCTCACCCAGCTGTTTCAGTGCGAAAATAAACTGATCCATGAGGTCGATGGGTGGGATTACCTCATCACTACTCCACTATCCTTGGTCCATAGATCCAAATTTTAATGTCATGGAATATACCAGAAAATTTCACAAAATTTGGTAGCTTTTTCTTATCAAATGGTCTTCTCTACCCCCAATGTATCCCAATACATTTCAACAACTCCTGAGTAGGGATCCATCCTCACTCATTGTGGATCGAGACTCATACACCTCTTAAGAAAGAAATATTGAATCATTTATATAATGGTTCGACTTAATACCATTACAATTCATCCCCTAATGAGGAAATTCACTACCTAGGTCATCCCCGCACTACCACCAATTAGCACAAAAATCCTCCCCTGCTAAAGATATTCTCTTCTCGAATGATCTATCTCAGGTCAAGAGGGAGGACAACCATCACATATTCAACTCCAATAGTGAAAGGTGTATTATTCAGGAGTAGAACCCTAGAAACTCTCAAAATAATATTCATAGATAGCTATAGAAAATTCATAGGTAGGACCCCGTGAAGCTTCATGTCTCTATCAACCATCCAAACTTTGGGATGATTGATGACTCGATAATGGAAACTTTACCACCACATCTAGATCTAGAAGAAAAGATCATTTATTATAGATTATGATTTCTAATAATTAGGTTAAAAAAAGTAACACTAATCCCTTTGAAAATACCTTCTTATCAAGGATGTTTTGGAATCCTTCCAAGGACTCACATGTCAAGAATCATCATCTCGATTAGTTTCCCTACTCCAAACCACCACATTGGATAGTAGTGAGACATTAGGGAATGGGTTGACCCCAATAGATTATTATGTTAAATCCATTGATCCCCAAAAAATTAATTCCTCTCTCACACATTTGGGGGTAGTAAGCACCACATCCAGATAGAAATTCTCTTGAATTTGTATCCACATCTGATAGACATTCCAATAAGTAGTAGATTTTTTACCACGTTCCCCCCCCCCTCTTGGTAAATCAACCAAAAATAAAACATGTATAAGTGCCAATTCAAGTTTCTTGTCTAGAACCAATCAAAATATGGGAAGGCCAATGAGAAGAATCATACTCATAGTAATGAAAAAGAAGAGTTGTTTAGATATTTGGTTGTCGATCATCTAATGGTCACATTTTGACCACATACAACTATAATCATTTTAATCATAGAGTTACTCACTTAAGACAAGACGATTAGTTTACACAAGAATATAGGGTGATATTCAACTTCTTTAGGGACTATCAAGTGACTAACCCATGAATCCATGAGTACCTTTATGTAATTCGGCAATATTGAAATCGGGTTTAGATCACAACACTCCAAGTATCACTATTCTCAGAATCATAAGTATTTCACAAAACTCTATAGTAGTCCAATGTCAACCACATTATTTTTCTCCTATGTACAATAGATGAATTATTTAAAATCATGAAAAAAGTATAGGGGTGCATATTTCACTATAATTTAACCCTATATTATAACAATAATATGACCATCAATCTGGCATTCCCACTAATAGTTAATGTTACAAAATTACTACTTTCATTGTGAATTTCATAACTATTGACCCTCCTAAGGGTCATAGATACTAGATTACCTAAACTATGCATGATAGGGAGAACCTATTCAATGGGGAGAACAGTTCCAAGAGGATCCCTAGCATGGTGGTTACACCCATTAGTAGAGACTGTAACTAGACCTTGGTAGTTCCACCAATGAGAAAATGTTTCCTTCCAATGAAATATATAAAATTTTAAGGGGAACATTGATATTATCGGTCCATATGGTATTGTCTTGAAAACAATTTTGAACATCATAATAGGCAATTTTCTCCTAGAGATAAATGGCTACAAGTGTGTTACGTCAGATCTTATTTCTGAGTAGCAATTAAGCAATGAATATTCCAAAACGTAACCTATAAATCCTCTAGTTTTTCATCCTATCATTTTTTCCAGTAATATTGGGTTTGAATAGTTTTATCCACACATTTGATCAAGGAAAAATCTGAGGGATATGAAAAATGTTTGATATATGAGTCACCTAATTCACCTATGTTGCGTTAATATCCATACAAAGGGTAAGGAGGCCACCCTTACAAGACGGTGAGCATGTTAAATAATCAGTGACTAAAAATTGTAAACAATATGGTGGGATAGATTCTATCATATCCCACCTAGAGGCTCATAAAATGTGATAAGTGTCAATTCTTCCTAAGGGAATGATGTTTCTATAATGGGTAGACCAGATGTGCTCACCACTAGAATTTTTAAACACGAATATGAACCTGTTTAGTGGTGTGGGTACTCCACTGAAACATCTATCCCACTTTTCCTTAGGGTGAGGTCCATTTTTGGGGACTCTAGAATAGTAGGAAGATGCCAATCTCTGTTTTTATTTCAATCTTTAAATTATACCCATTTTGTGGCAAAGAAAACTATATCTAATATATATTATTGACTAGAAAGTCGTCACATGTACTTACTCTACTAGTTCAAATCGCATATACCTAAGACCAGTATCTATAAAATCTCTAATTACAAGCAGTGGGTGAATGAGTTAGTTTTTGACTTCATAGCTTGGTGGAAGGGACTCAACATACTCAATTAACATATTACTCTACTAGAAACAAATACATATGATGTTCATGTAGAACATAAATGATGATCTTGATCCCAGACATGTCTCACTAAATTATCTGAGTGAAGTTCATGAATTATCCATGAAAACTAAATTACTATAAATGTAGTGTACGATGTAATGGTCTCTCCTATTACCCGTTCAAGATCTATTTCAATGTTCTGTAAATTAAAAGATATCTACAAATTTTCATATAGAGTCTCCATATCTAATACACGTAATAGACCCTTAACCAGATGAGCCCCACCAAGTGCTTCACCACTAGTCATAACCTCTCTCAGTTCATCGTCATTAGGTACATGCATAAGATAATAAATATATTGTTTTTTGAGTCCCTCATCATCTATAAGAACCTGGTGTTCATCTCACATAATATATGAAAATGAATTACTCCTTCAGTGATGCAAAAGTCTCAGATTATTTCATTTTCGCCCCATCAAAAGGGATTCTTAAGCTTCTAGAATAAAACTGACACCAAGAGGCTTAAATTACTGATCATCTAATAATTTTTCATATAATAAGATCTTTTTAAAAACCGTAATTGAATTTTTTATCCTTAAATATTGTCTCCAAGAAAAAGTGGATATTTCTTTATTTAAATTGAGTGATATCCCAACACATATTACACATGTCTCCACTTATCCTGATATTGAAAATAAAGACTTTGAAAATTGGAAACATGATCCTTGAAATGGAATGCAGATATAAAATGAATGGTTGTATCTTATTATATTTTCTCACAACTATAACATTATCCATGCTTGTTTGGAAAAAACGGAGGCATGAACTATCACTGCATCTCCTCTATCCATTGCACTAATGTCTGTATCATGGACTTCAAAATCATAAAAGAGGATACATAAGAAGTGTAATTGAAATTACATTCCCCCATCAGTGTTGACACCATATCACACCCTTGGCGATATCATGCATACTAAACATGGGGATTCTCATATGTAAAATCCATCCCTAACTGTTAAAACGATGAGTATAATGAATAAATATATATAAATACTATTGGACAGGTGAATCTATTTAAAATAAAAATATTTAGAAATTCTATTTAAAACCCTACAGAACTGATAGCTGACATTGTTTGAAGATGGATAAGGAGCACACTAGTAAATTTAATGTTTACTTCAATGATTCAGGATTGAATAATTTACAGGCTTTCACTTAAAACCTGATAGTTCATGCTACTATAACCAGGAAACAGGACTAATGTAACACCCCAAGCTTCCACGGTACGCTTCTCGTTGAATAATACAGTAGCGTGTGTTGTACGCAACTTCGAGTTCTAACACACACCATAACCAATCAAACTAGTCATTATGAATAGTAATACCCAATTTTTGAAATTATATAAATTTAATATTTCAAAATTGACTTCATTTTGGGATTCACAATATCAAAATTAGCCTATGTTTAATTTTTGGTATTTTTCTGAGAACTTCCAATTTTCGATGAATAGTGAAAAATACATAAAAACAACTTTTTTAATCAAAATAATTTATAGTAATAAATTATACTATTGAGTGGGTTTAAAGTATAATTAGAATATAATTTTACCATTTTATCCAATGGTGGTCATTAGAATTAATTTCACTTTGAAATTAGACATACACAATTGCCAATCTTTTGATTGATATTGTTTCTTAAAAACACGCTACTTGTTTTGACAACGGGAATTAATTATAAAATTAATTAATGCAACTTATATGTTTGGAATTTTTTAAATTTGACACCATTTTTGAATTCAGAATATCAATTATATCTTAGGGTGAATTTTTGGTATTTTTCTTAAAAACATCAATTTTGATGAATAGTGAAACCACTAAGTGATAGTTTAAAAATTAATTTTTTGTGTAAATAAAACATTACCACATCTGTGATTTTATATTAAAAAATCTGGAATACATGGTTGTCATTAGGAAGTAAAATGTGGTTCAATGGGATTAAAATAATTTTTTGGTGAATAGTAACTTTTAAGTTTTATTAATCGTGATTAAAGGTAATTAGTGATATTTAAGGTAAAAATGATATTATGAAAATATCAAAATATCTTTACACTTGTACTAACCTTATTGGATGAGTCATGGCCAACCACGACAATCCATTGGTCAACTTGGGGACCCCATGGAGCCACTTGGGTAAGAAAATGACATTAATAACGTTTTATTTAAAGTAAAAATAAAATTGTCACAAACATGTTTTGTTTTACTAAAACAATAATTAAATGGGATTATATATGTTAAATTTTTGACTATAAATATTCATTGAAAAGATAAAAAGATTTCCTACATCATGATATTTTTTTATAATTTTTAAACATTAAATAAATTAAATTTTTTATGACACCATGATGACGCAGCGATTAACTCTTTAACTATTGATTTAAATAAAATGAAAGATAATGTAAAATATAAGACTTAAACTTGTCAAACACCTATTGGATTAGTATATTTCGAAACCTTATCACCTTTTCCTCGAAATATATATTTTTGGGACCTTTTAAATTCGAAAAGAACTTCATAATAATGTAACATTTCATGACTTTCCAAGAGTGCCACTCCTCTCCTATACTAAAAGGCCCCCACCTCTACCACCTTATTCACACCTTCCATGCCATTTGGATCAGCCAAAATCTGCCCAAATACTCTCTAAACTTCCCTATATTACTCCTATAAGCCTCACTTTGGGAAGAAGTCTTCCCAAGGAAGCCTTTGGCTCAAATCAAAAAGAGTTACCCGACTTTAGGGTAATGTCTTCTCTTATGTTCCTTTGTTTTATTTTGCTTATCCAACCCATTAAACTCTTTTTATTCAGCTCTTTTGTATCAACGCAAGTATCTTAAATATACTAGGATGTTGTTATGATAAGGATTTGATTTACACTTACACACACCTTCGTCTAATGGTTAAAGAACATACTGTTTCTGTGGGTGGCGAATTACTGCCTCAAGAAATGATGATTGTTCAAGCTTCTTTTAACACCTCCCATGGTGGAAATTAGGATGACAATATTTTTATATATGATATATATTATGTTTATGTTTTATTTATGTTTCTGTATTTTTCATTTATGGAATACTTTTATGATTTCTATTATGGGTAAACACGATAATTTCATTTTAGGAAGTGAAGACTACCGCCCCCTCAAAGTGATCTGAATCGTTAATGCCATATGTGGGACGTATAAAGGATAGAGTAAATGATATTATATATTATATTATAATGGAATTATAATAAAACTTTATATCATTATGATTTAATTTCATTAAATATGAAATAGAAATGAAAGTAGCGTTCATGCGCACGTACGGCTTACCTTCTCCATGAACGGTGCATTTCATTTCATACATCTAAATGTTATATAATATTATAAATGAATGTATATACTGGATATGTATGATATATATGATATCTAAATCATGAATATAATTCTGGATATAATGGATATTTTACCACATGATCAACTTGTATTTATAAGAAGTTTATTTTTGACTCAAGTACCAAAGATCGACAAAAAGACCGTTATTAACATAAATAATTACATAATGTTTATAACATGGTAATAAGTGATATAAAAGGAATAATGAACTTGAAAAAGGTTCTTAATAAATTATAATTTAACTATATTTTATTATTCAGGAGGTTAAAGAATGGTCGAGTCATGTCGGACACAAGGTAAGGTAACTTCTTAACCCAATTTCCATTCTTTGGGTTAATCTCCTACTTTGAAATTATGTCATTATATTATTATGTCATATATTTTATTTTTTACTTTCTTTATGTGTAGCTATATTGAATACACATAATAGATCTATTTTATTTAATAAAATGATCTTTGTAAGGACTTCGTCTCAATCTCCTTTCATTGAGGAATATTTTGTTTTATACACAACATTCATTTATACTGTGTATAAACCCCTTTGACTATTATGTTTATTCAAAAGGAATATTTTATATGAAGCGTTTTACTAAACGAAAAAAGGATTTTTTTTGTCGTACGTATGTGGTCACAACGACTTCTCCACCGCCGTGACCATTATTTGAGTTTCATCTTCCTCTACAAGCCATAACTTTTTTTTAAATGAAATATAAATACAATGTTTTAATTTAATTTTATTTTTGTACTGAAAATGGTTTTCAAAGTGTTTTTTTATTATATCAATGTGTTTTATTGATATCTTGTGATTGAAATGTGGAAATGTTATGTTTCCTTTATGCATGTTTTATGTGATACAATTATGTTATGGTTTATGATATGCTTAAACCTGTTTATATAAGGAATGCATGGGACTTAATAAGTGACGGGTGGAGCCCACTATAGCTCATAGATGCATCGGCAGGTCTCATGAGACAAACTAGTGTCTTGGCATGAGGTCTTGACAAAATATTATTTGTAGTCTTGGAAGAAGGCCTTGGTTACGTTGTTATGATAGTCTCTCATTATGCATTCCATCATTATGAAAGTGGTTATTGATATTTCATGAGATTATTCGACTAGTAGAATATCCATGTGAATAAGTAAATGGAATTATTTCATTTTATTTTTTCCATATTATGCTGAAGTTCAGGTTTAAAAGGCTTTTGTTTTAGATATGCATTGCCTTAAATGTTAATGTTTATTTATAAAAGCTTTCTCCCTATTGTTATCCTTACAGAGCATCTGATCTCACCCCTTCAAATGTCTTAATTTTTCCAGGATGTGAAGAAGTATATTATGAATGACCTGTAGGGATAATATGAGGGGATATGAATACAAGATGTTTCTGTAGTTTTGTTTTACTTTATTATGTAATGTAAGACTTATGAATGTATCTAGTGTTTCCAAGGCTACTAAACTAATCAGTCTTTCGAGACTGGATCTTTTGTGATCATGCCAATGTTATGCAATAATGCACCGACTCTGGGTAACTGGGGTTAGGGCATTACATTTAGTATCAGAGGAAGTTTAGTACTATCCTTGAAAGCTAGATTTAGATAAACTCAGATTGAAGCACATAGCCCAAAGATAGACTTTTAGGATTAGTATAGAAGAACTTCATAGAGTTTTGGTATTATAGAGATTTTGTGAGTTTTCTGAGCAATACATCCCTATCTGGATACAAGTAGGTAGAGGCGGATCTGGCACAGATGTACCTAGGGGTAAAACCTGAAAACACCGCTTTGAGCTAGACTCGAACGGGAACTAGTGCATGACAACAGGCCTTGCTGCACACTTGGTTACGACACTCCTGGGGGATATGCTTAAGATAATTCTCATTTTCTTTACAAACCATTATGAAGGGTTTATGAGTATATACTTCCTCAAAAAAAAACATTTTTTATGATTATAGTTAAATTTATGTTAAGTGTCTTACAAGTATGAAATTATGTATTTTGATTCATAAACTAATCTAGATTATTCCATTGTTTCAAAATGGCGCCTAGTGGGAGGAATGGAAACCGTATCAATGAACACACTCTATGTAGGGATTGCCCTAATACTCAAGATAATTATAGTGGAACTAGAGATACAACTTGTTCTGACCAACTTATCACCATACTGGGACAACTCACTCAGGTTATGAATAATAACCTTACTCGTATGGAGCACCCTGATCTGCAACGTGGAGGAACAATGTTAGACCGCTTCATGAGGCAAAAACCGCCAACATTTAATTTGGGTACAAATCCATTAGTAGCTGAGAAATGGATAAACTCCTTAAAGAAAATATTCCACACCTTGGGGCGTACTGAAAGGGAAAAGGTTATCATGGCAGTTTACCGCCTCACTGGAGATACTGATCAATGGTGGTCATTGATTCAAAACAAAAAGGAAGATTATGAAGTATCAAATATGGAATGGAGGTAGTTCAAAGATATTTTCATAGAAAAATACTATCCTCATGACCATCGAGCAGATATAGAAAAGAAATTTCTGAGTCTGAGACAAAAGGAGGATGAGAATGTCGCAAAGTAGGAGGCTAACTTTACAAGGTTAGCATGGCATGAGACAGATTATATACGTAACCCAAGAAGTAAGATTGATCATTTCTTTGAAGGGTTAAAACCATTTCTCCGTCAAGACTTAGTCTCACAATCTTTCTCTTCGTACGAAGATATTGTCTCATGTGCTATCAAGACAAAAAATGAATTCTCTAAATCTTAAGAAAATAAAGTAAATCATGAGAAGAAGAGAACAGTGGAACAAGAGACAGATAAATGGAAAAAGGGAAAGAAGTATTTTCCATTATGCGATAATTTTGGGAAGAATCACCCCGGTACTTACCTTAAAGGAATGAGAGTTTGTTATAAATGTGTAGAAAAAGGTCACCAGGCTCGTGATTGTAAGGGAAAGAGAGAGGTTGTCAATGTTGAATGATACAATTGTAGGGAAATGGGGCATTATGAAAGTGAATGTCCTAAGAGTCAGTGAAACCTACCTCAAAAAAGGCCAAAGGATCAAGGACAATCTTATGCTGTTACTACAGTTGAAGTGGAATAATTAATGTATTTGTGCTTTTAGACTCAAGAATTATATTCTGGTTTTAAGAATAATGTGATATATATAAGGATTTTACAGTAGTACTTGTTTTTTTCATTATGGTTTTAATATGATGAAGGTAATCATATTTTTAGTATGTGAAAATAAGAGAAACATTACTTTGTTTGGGGAATCTGATGTTACAATTGATTTAGGAATTTAGAGACCTTTTAGAGAAAGTCTGGACAGAGGTATTTGGGATAACTATAATGGTTGGAATGGATTAAGTTGAACTTTGGATAGTATTGTTTAAGGTTAAAATATTTTTGAAGATTATTTTTGGAATATTATAATACTATAGTTTTAGGAAAAGGAAAACCTGCAGGTTGGGGGATAACCCATCGCGTCAGACAAAGTTGTAGGAATCGAACCCACAACCATAGTGCAACATGACATTATTACCTACCACTAGCCTACAGATATTCCCTGGTTATTAAAAAATAGTTTTCCTAATCTAAATGGTATGTGTTAATATTTGGAACATTATACGATTAGGATAAATATAATATTTTTGAGTTATATTGTCTTTTTGAGTGAAAGATGGGTTTGTGGTAAAACATTATTAAAGAATGAGAAGTCTGCATGACAAGTATGTATATTTCCTGACATTCTTAGTAAATATCCTTAATAAACTCCTCAACATTAATAAAGGTAACTTAAAACAAAAAAATTGTCAGTTAACTTTTCCTACTGGGGAATCAATGATCGTTTAACCAATAACAAGTTTGTGATTTTCTTGTAGTTAAAATTTCTCCTAATCCTATTTTCTACAACTCTCCATCAGACAATGATGGTTTTTTTTCCTCCATATCCATATTTTCATAGAATCCTAGTATGGCCTATCTCGGGTGACCGTTGTACTTCTCTTTCTTTCTTTAAAAGTTATATTTTTATTAACCATATTTTTGATGTGGGTTTTCCACAAGGTATTTTCTATTTTCAACCTTTTATTTTCAAAGAAAATTTTCAAATTGCGAGGATGCAATTTATTAAAGGAGGGGAGAATGTAACACCCCAAGCTTCCACGGTACGCTTCTGTTTGAATAATACAGTAGCGTGTGTTATACGCAACTTCGGGTTCTAACACACACCACAACCAATCAAACTAGTCGTTATTAATAGTAATACCCACTTTTTGAAATTATATAAATTTTATATTTCAAAATGGACTTCATTTTGGGATTCAGAATTTCAAAATTAGCCTATGTTGAATTTTTGGTATTTTTCTAAGAACATCCAATTTTCGAGAATATTGAAAAATAATTAAAAACAAGTTTTTTAATAAGAATAATTTATAGTGATAAATTATACTATTGAGTGGTTTTAATGTATAATTATAATATAATTTTACCATTTTATCTAATGGTGGTCATTAGAATTAATTTCACTTTGAAATTGGACATAAACAATTTTCAATCTTTTGATTGATATTGTTTCTTAAAAACACAATATTTGTTTTGACAGTGGGAATTAATTATAAAATTATTAAATGCAACTTATATTTTTGTAATTTTGTAAAATAGACACCATTTTTTAAATCAGATTATCTATTATAGCTTAGGGTGAATTTTTAGTAGTTTTTTTGAAAAACATAAATTTTTGATGAACAGTGAAACCACTAAGTGGTAGTTTAAAAAGTATTTTTTCATGTAAATGAAACATTACCACTTCTATGATTTGATTTTCAAAAATCCAGAATACATTGTTGTCATTAGGAAGTAAAATGTGGTTCAATGGGATTAAAATATTTTTTTGGTGAATAGTAACTTTTAAGTTTTATTAATCGCGATTAAAAGTAATTAGTGAAATTTAAGGTAAAAATGATATTATAAAAATATGAAAATATATTCACACATGTCCTACCCTTATTTTATGAGTCATGGACGACCAAGAAAATCCATGGGTCAACTTGGGGACCCCATGGAGCCACTTGGGTAAGAAAATGACATTAATACCTTTTTATTTAAAGTAAAAATAAAATTTTCACAAACATGTGTTGTTTTACTAAAACAATTATTACATAGGGTTATATAAGTTAAAATTTCGACTATAAATATTAATTGGAAAGATAAAAATATTTCTTACATTATGATATTTTTTTATAATTTTTGAACATTAAATAAATTAAATTTTTTATGACACCATGATGATGCAACGATTACCACATTAACTAACAGTTTAAATAAAATGAAATGATAATGTATAATATAAGACATTCACTTGTCAAAAACCTATTTTATGAGTAGATTTCGAACCCTTATCATCTTAGCCTCGAAATACATAATTTTGGGACCTTTGAAATCCGAAAATCACTTCATAATAATGTAACATTTCATGAATTTTCAAGAGTGCCCCTCCTCTCCTCTTATAAAAGGCCCCCACCTATACCACCTTATTCACACATTCCAATCCATTTGGATCAGCCAACCTCTACCCAAATACTCTCTCAACTTCCCTATCTTACTCCTAGAAGCCTGACTTTGGGCAGAATTCTTCCCAAGGAATCCTTTGGATCAAATCAAAAAGAGTTACCCGATTTTAAGGTAAGGTCTTCTCTTATGTTCTTTTCTATTATTTTGGTTCTCCAACCCCTTAAACTATTTTTATTCCTTTCTGTTGTAAAAACAAGAGGATATTAAATATAATATGATGTTGTTATGATAGGGATTTGATTTAAACTTACACACACCTTCATCTAATGGTTAAAAAACATACTGTTTCTCTGGGTGGCGAATTACTGCCTCACGAAACGATGATTCTTCAATCTTTTTTTAACACCTATCATGGTGGCCATTATGATGACACTATTTTTATATATGATATATATTATTTTTATGTTTTAATTAGTCTTCTGTATTTTTCATTTATGGAATACCTTTATGATTTCCATTATGGGTAAACGTGATAATTTCATTTTAGGAAGTGCGGACTACCGCCCCCTCAAAGTGATTTGAATCATTAATACCATATGTGTGATGTATAAAGGATAGATTAAAAGATATTATATATGATATTATACTGGAATTATAATACATTTTTATATTATTATGATTTCATTTCATTAAATATGAAATAGAAATGAAAGTAGCGTTCATGCGTACGTACAACTTACCATCTCCATGAATGGTGCATTTCATTTCTTACCTCTAAATGTTATGTAATATTATAAATGAATGTATATACTAGATATGTATGATATATATGATATCTAATTCATGAATATAATTCTTGATATAATGGATATTTTACCACATGAACAACTTGTATTTATAAAAGTTTATTTTTGACTCAAGTACCAAAGATCGACAAAACGACCATTATCAACATAAATAATTAAATAATGTTCATAACATGGTAATAAGTGATATAAAAGGAATAATGAACTTGAAAAAGGTTCTTAAGAAATTATAAATTAACTCTAGTTTATTATTCAATAGGTTAATGAATGGTCTAGTCAAGTCAGACACGAGGTAAGGGAATTTCTTTACCTAATTTCCATTCTTTGGTTTAATCTCATACTTTCAAATTATTATATTATATTATTATGTCTTATCTTGTATTTGTACTTTCTTTATGTGTACCTATAGTGAATACAGATAGTAGATCTATTTTATTTAAAAAAATTATCTTTGTAAGGACTTCTTCTCAATCTCCTTTCATTGAGGCATATTTTGTTTTATACACAAATTTCATTTATACTCTGTATAAACCACTTTGACTTTTACCTTTATTCAAAAGGAATATTTTTATACCAAGCATTTTACTAAAAAAAAAGAAATGTTTTTTTCTCATTTGTATGCGGCGACAATGACTTCTCCGCCGCCGTGACCATTAATTGAGTTTCAGCTTCCTCTACAAGCCATGATTTTTTTTAAATGAAAAATAAATACAAAATTTTTATTTTCTTTTATTTTGGTATTGAAAATTGTTTTGAGAGTGTTTTTTTATTATATAAATGTGTTGTATTGATATCTTGTGATTGCAATGTGCAATTTTTATGTTTACTTTATACATGTTTTATGTGATACGATCATGTTATGGTTTATGATATGTTTAAACCTGTTATTATGAGGAACGAATTGGACTTAATAAGTGACGGGTGGAGCCCGCTATAGCTCCTCGATGCATCAGAAGGTTTCATGAGACAAACTAGTGTCTTTGTATGAGGCCTTGACAAAATATTATTTGTAGTCTTGGAACGATGCATTTTCTATGGGGTTATGATAGTCTGTCATTATGCATTCCATCATTATGAAAGTGGTTATTCATATTGCATGTGATTATTCGACTAATAGGATATCCATGTGAATAAGTAAATGGCATTATTTCATTTTATTTTTTACATATTATTCTGAAGTTCAAGTTTAAAAGGATTTTGTTTTAGTTATACATTACCTTAAATGTTAATTTTTATTTATAAAATCTTCCGCTATATTGTTATCCTTATTGAGAATCTGAGCTCACCCCTTCCAATGTTTTAATTTTTCCAGGATGTGAAGAAGTATATTATGAATGACCTCCAGGGATAGTATGAGGGGATATGAGGACAAGATGTTGTTGTAGTTTTTTTACTTTATGATGTAATGTAAGACTTATGAATGTATCTAGTGTTTCCAAGGCTACTAAACTAATCGGTCATTCGAGACTAGATCATTTGTGATCATGCCAATGTTACGCAATAATGCACCGACTCTTGGTAACTGGGGTCAGGGCGTTACAACTAATGTAGGGCACATTAAATACAATCCTACACCATGATTCTCTATTTAGTGAACCATTATAGATGGATATATTGGTTGACCATTAGAATCACCCAGAACCTTGCTGTGGTGTCTTGTGAATAACTAGAAAATGTCCTCATCCTTTCCCTTCCTAGACATCAAGATTTTATAACAAGACTTATAATCAATATGAGAGTAAAACCAATGCAATTAGATAACTAGTGTCTCATACATTGGAATAAATTATTCAACATAATAAAGAATTATATTTTGTGAAAAAATACATTCCCCTCTCCCATAAGTATGATGCGTTTAATCATGTCACTAGAGTACCTATGAAGCTCCCAATCCTTCAGGACCTCTGCTTGTAAAAGGAATAAAACAATGACCTCATTATATCTTTTAAGATGTAAATTCATTTTGATACTTAGATAGCTACCATTGGGGCCTATTATATTTTGTAAGCTAAGCTATAATTTTATCAATCCATAATTTCCATTTCTAATGAAGATGAGGGTGTTACTGTTCAGGGATACATATTCATGTTGTATATCGCTAGAGAAGTCATTGTTGTATAAATACACCAATGAATAGTATATACTATCTTTGATATCAACCTCATCTTGAACCAAACACTCCCGAAGTTGGGGCCCATAAAAGAGTATTTGAGCCCAAATAATTAAAAATTTAGGGATATTATAAGTGTGAGAAAAAGATGGGTGAAAATATTAGGATTATGACTCAATTTGGTGTCCTCGTATAACAACTATATTTATTGTAGTATCACATGAAACAAGTTATATTTCTTTATTGGGAAGTCATTGGATCCACCTGTAATTATATTTCCCCTCTTCATACCATCAGTGCATCAAATAATACCTAACAATTGAGTAGGGATACTTTAGAGAGATTCTTCTCCCTTTTACAATTATGAATCTTGTTATCAAGATGATGGGTACTAAAAAAGGGGAGGGAAATATCCCTATACTTATGAGGGTGAGTATATATTTTCCCCTAAAAATCAGATAACTACTATAGAAAATCCATGGTTAGACATGGATAATGTCTTCTTTATTCTAACCCCTCAATTGAATTACATGACAGTAGATTTGGAAATGTTGTCTGTAGTACCAACAATAATATAAAATTACCTCATAATCTAATATTTGAGGAAAGAACAATACATAAAGATTCTACCCTAGTAAAGAACTAAGAAGTTCACCCCATTTCCAATGATCTGCAACACACCTACATGTTCTAAATATCTTGGATAACTTGAAGAAAGTTCACTTATCATCATTTGTTTGATATAAATAGTGGACTTATTTGTCTGAAAAAACATGAGATTGAATCATCAACTTATGTCACTATATTAACCATAGATAATGTGTCCCTAATTAAATTCTCTATCCTTTAAAAATCCCATTATGGTGTTTTCATCAGGCCCAAAATCATGGAAGACCTACTTCCTACCTCTAAGTCGTGTATATTAGAAGATGATGAGGATTTAGAAAACAAAACTCTTTAATTTGAGGGGGGTATCTCCACTATTGTTTATGAGTTGAATCAGGTGATCCTTGTAATTAAAGAATATCATAGGATGACATTATTCATTGTATATATGTAATCATATGAGAAGTAAAAGTATATGAACTTGCTTAGGATGTTCCACGACAAGTTCAAATAGAGATATAGAATGATTCTATGTATTGATCAACAAATCAATGTCCACCACCTTGGACACAAAGTGGGTCACTATTGGTTCATATAACCAACCAAAAAAATGAAACCTTCCAATTGTGTTATGATTGAGGCAAAATTTGAAAAAATTATTAATTAAAACATCATCATAAATCATCAGTATCTATGGTGGATGGAAAAATTGACCTAGTTAATAAGAAAAATTGGAATATAAAGGACTAGATTGACTTTTAGGACCATTACCACCATTGTATATAGGATGGATTTTTCCTTTCTGTGAAGGATATGTTGATTGATACTAGGGATGGATTCCAATCCATAACCTTAATTGATGGATACTCTAGGTATAAATATAATTTAGTGTCCCATGAGGATCAAGGGGTGACTACATTTAGAGAACCACATGGAAAATTCTGCTACAGGGTGCTATCTTTTGGTTTGAATAATACTGAAGACACATACTTTCTTTCCTTGCATCGTATCTTCAAATAGGTCCCTCAAATGCTAGTGGAATGTTATGTGGATGATTTGGTAGTTAAATATCACCAGTTCTAGGACCACCTTAAAGATCCTGATAAAGTGATTAGTTTCTTATCTTTCCACCACTTAATGTTGAACCACATTAAGTATGTATTTGGGGTAACCTATGAAAAAATTATCAAATTTTTTATCATATATAGAGTAATAAATATCAAACCATAAAAATTTATGTATTTCAGGAAAATTCAATTCATTTGAAACGTTTGGGTGTTGTGTGGCATTTTTTGAAAAATATCCTATATTAACTGATTTATTGAAAATATGAAGAAAATTTGTAAGAACATATAATGGACCATGAAGAAAGGCACAAACATTCATTGTATTAAGTATGGTTTTTTTACCATTTAGGATATTAAGGATCGTCTATTATAGCCTCTGGTTTTAATTCCATACATCTCAGAAAGCCTATGTTCTTCTACATGGAAACTCTAAAATGATCCCATTGAACCCTTCTAGAATGTAAGATTAATGATGGAATATAGAATAATTTATAAAATTGTAGTCACATGCAGATTGAAATGAGGAGTAGATACTCCCCCATTGAGAAGAGTTACCTTGTTGTGGTATTCGTAGTACATTAGTGACAACATTATTTTAAGAGCCATCAGATGTAGTTAGTTTCCCATATATATCAATGGAAGCTAACCCTCAACCACAGAATTTTAAATGGGTGATTGGCTAGCAGGTTGTAAATCACCCACTAGCTCAATGATAGGTTTGTCTCATAGAAATATGTCAAGGTCAAATTATAGGATGACTTCCTTGCCACAAACCTGACCCCTAAAGAACATCCTCAAGAATTAAATTTCTTACATGAATCCATTGTCTCAGTTGACCAGGTTACTATATGTTTTTAGATTCATTTTTTATGTTTCGTCCCATAGTTGAACTTGTATAGTGTTTAAAAACATAAATATAACATGGTATGAAACTAGATTTTCATAATTTATCCTATGTAATACTTCCTTATATACTCATTCCTATTGTAATAATGTTTCACCTACATTGAGGTAGAGTATCATGACCTTATTTCTGGTCTAGATTTTACCATTGAGGTTATTGCCCCATTTTTTCAAGTGAATGGATAATTTCATTTGGTCATATAGTAGATCAACCGTGACTATGTTATCGGAAAAAAAGTCCACATTAACTTACTAGAACAATCTTGTCAACTAATGACCTAGTTCCATTCCCATCCAAGGTTTACACATGTTACATGGTTATAAAATGGTTTAGATGATGATTAGGAAAGTCTTTCTACAACAGTGGATGTTCTGATCAAGATGACTTCATCATTCATGTGGAATGCCGAAGGGTCATCACCCCCACATCTTCAAATGATGGAATCCATCAACTATATCAACTGTATACTATTACTTCTATGCTAGTGCCCATAAATTTCATCTTGATCAAGGATATGTCTGATTGGATGACTGAATTCATCGAGAATCTCCAACATTAGAATTATCTTTTTAGTATGAGTTGATCATTATCCAATATACTAGAATAGAATATAATTTAATTTCTATAGTTTCAACAACTATGATAATGATCTCTATATGAATGAGTTTGATTAAATTATTCTCCATTGCATCCAAGGATATCATGTAACGACCCAAAATTTTGAATAAATCTTGTTTCCTAAATTTTGTGTGTTATTTTATTTTTTATACTCAAAAAACTGTTTCATTTGATAACATGAGTATAATTAAAATTAGACCATTGGGTTTCGACTTTTATATGACCATTGGTCAATATAACCGCTGGAAACTAAATGTTTCGATTATTGTCTCTAAATACAAGTGATCTTGGTTAATTAATATAGAAAGAAGATTTGATGGCCGCATCCAGTAGTCTCGGGCCAATCGAAGCCCATCTAATGGAACTTGGGAAGGAGGTAGCACTACTGGGATTTGCTCTGGACCAAACGCAAGCCTAACTTCATCGTGTGAAGCTAGAATGAAATCACCTTCACGAGAAGTTCAAACTGCTAGAAATTCCTACTCGTGCAATGTTGGTTGATCCGCCCTCAGATTCTATCACCTTAGTACACCTTACACTTAGGTCCTATGCTGGGGTTATAAGGGGATATATAAGGAGACCGTAACTGCCTTGTGTAATCCTTTTTTTAAATAAAATATTTTATTTCTTCTTATGATGAAGTTTATGAATTTACAAATGTCCAGAAAAATATAGTATGCATATTTTTGATAAATTTTAGAGAAAGGATATTTTTAAAAAAAATTATATAAACCTTAAATAATTAAAAATGTGTAATGATTTTCAAAAAATGGTCTTCTACAGTTATGTTCTGTATGAAATTTAGAGTCTAATAAGATCAACATAATTTTTGATGAATAGTAAATTATGAATAGTGATTTTAGGCTTAGGATTAGTAATGTGACCAAATGGATTAGTAATCTCACTTAAATAAAGTGTTAATATAATCTTGGCACCTTTATTAAGTAATGTGATTCAAAAAAATTGTTAAATAACAGTTTCATAAATTATAAGTCAAGTATTAGTTTAATCGGGTGAATAGTGTTTTGTAATTAAAAATTAAATTAAAATTATTTAGAAAATTATTTTTATAAAATTGAATTTATTTTTGAATTCAGAAAATCTATATTATGCTAAGGTAATTTTTGGGGATCTTTCTTAAAAAATGAATTTTCAGTGAATAGTGTATTTATTTAAAAATTAAATTAAAAATATTTAGAAAATTATTTTTATAAAATGGAGTTCATTTTTGAAATTAGAGCATCGATATTTGGTTAAGGTGAAATTTTCGATGTTTTCGGAAAAAGTTGAATTTTCAGTGAATACTAAAAATATAGTTTTAGGGTTTCGGTATGTTTAATGACATAATGACTACATCATGATGATGTCATGAGATATTTTAAGGGATGGTCGACTAAAGGGGGTTATTTATTGTATGAGGTGTCCCAAGTGGCCAATACCATGGGAAAATACAATGGTCAAGCCCATGGTTTTGCCAATACCACCAATGAGGTGTCCCTTGGCCCTTAATGCCTTATCCCCTCAGTTTCCTTATAAATACCCACCGTTTCCTCCTTTATTTTCACTCCCAACTCTCCCCCAACGAATATCGGGTCTCATTACCTCCCAAAGAGTCCTCCCAAGGTGACCCCAATCCCTCAAGGTCCCATCTTTTGAGTTTTAAGAGATACGTTTTAAGGTAAGGGATCCAACCTCTCTCTTTCTTTTCGAATACTCTCTTTTCAGTAATTTATTTTATGCTCCATGTTCTTATGTTGTAGGTTGTTATTTTATATTACTCTTACTTCCCTTTTCATTTCCATATGATGATAGATCCCCTCTTACTCTCATCATTTCGTTTTATGAATTTTTAAGTGGCGCCGTTAGGCTGCCGAATTTTTGTAACAGATTTTTTCAGCATTCTCATTTTCAAGTTATATTTTCTTGTCAAATATTTCAAGTTACTTTTTATTATGTTGGGGTATGATATATATATCTATCATACTGATCTTTTAAGTTCATATGATTAGAGACCATATTAGATCTCGTCAATTCATTTTTTTGATGTTCAAGTGACGCCGTTAGGCTGCAGAATTTTTAAGGGATTCTTTCACCCTTCTTATTTTCATGTTCTATTTTCTTGTCTAGTATTTCAAGTTCCTTATTATATTTTGGGGTATTATATCTATATTAATAATACTTATATTTTCTGTTCATATGATGAGATACCATATTTGATCTCGTCAATTCATTTTTTTAAAGTTTAAGTGGCGCCGTTAGGCTGCCGAATTTTTTGTAACAGATTCTTTCACCCTTCTCATTTTCAAGTTCTATTTTCTGGTCAAATATTTCAAGTTCCTTTTTACTATGTTGGGGTAAGATCTCTATATCTATAAAAATTATCTTTTATGTTCATATGATGAGAGACCATATTTGATCTCATGAATTCGTTTTACTGAAGTTTTAAGTGATGCCGTTAGGCTGCCGAATTTTCATAAGAGAAATCTTATTTTTGTCTTCCTTCAATGTTTTCATTTCATATGTTATGTCTTTAAAATTTAATTACCTTGTTATTATATACCTTATATTCTATCCATATAATTTTTTATGGATTATTTATGATTAGGTGACACAATTCCCCTCTCTTTTCAATGTTTTCTAAAACCCTGTAACATAGCCGTTATGCTGCAGAATTCTCATCTCAAAATGCTCGTCTATTTTTCTAAAATTCTTTTTTTTTATTATGTGAATACTCAAAGCTCTTTCTTCTACAGGGGTATTCACGTATATATAAAAATTTTCTATTTTAAATTATGGAATATACATACATGAAACCCGCTTTCCTTTTTCTGTGGGTTAAAAGTGACATAAAGATCATGTCTTTAAAGCAGTTTTTAAAACATTATGATTATGAAATGAATCCCATTTCTTTTTTGTTATATGGTTTATTTATGAAATGTTTTATGATGATATTTGTGGATCACATCATAATAAAGGAAAATTTAAGGGTTTTCCCTGATAGCACTCCAATGCATTGGGTAAAGACTTAATCTCTAGAGATGACCATTTTTAACGACTCCTTGGTGAATAACCTTTGTAATTTTTAATGACACCTTGGGGATGGACCTTAGTGAAATGGAAATGATTTTATATTTTAAATGTTTTATCCACATCTTCATGCTATGAAATACATTATTTTTATCATGATATTCCTCATGATTTAATTCTCATTCCATAATGTTTTTTTCATGACTTTGTTGATGTATCTCAAGTTCACATGTTAAATGTTTCCCCTTGTTTCCATTAGTTGGCCTTCTGCTCACCCTTTATTTTGATGTATGTCCCTTGGTTATGAGATGCAGTAATGAATCTAGGATGAACATAAAGAGAGTTATTTCAAGTATTTAAGAAACAAATTTTATGTTTTCATGTTTTAAGTTCCTGGTTTCCAAGACACTAAACATTAAAGATCCTCGGTTTTGTAAATGTAAAGAAAGTTTATGTGATAAAAAGGCATAATGTTATAGTTGGTATCAATGGTTGGTTTAGTTATTTTTGGAAATTAGGATATGAAAACTTTAGGAAGAACCTTATAGAAAAGTTTAAATATGGGAAATCTTCCTAGTATTTTGGTTAGTATTGAGTAAGTGGTTTATCAAGAAAATACATCCCTGTCTAGATACGAGCAGGTAGAGGTGGATTTGGCACGGATGTACATAGGGGTAAAACCGGAAAACACCGCTTTGAGCTAGACATGACGGGAACTGGTACATGACAACGGGCCTTGCTGCACTCTTGGATACGACACTCCCGGGGGATATGCTTTGGTAAATTCATAAGCTTAGTATGAACCATTATTAAAGGAACAAAGATAAAATAAAATAAAGAGTCACATAAGAATATATGATCATGGATATCCTAGATTGGAACCTAGGGGATCAGAAGTTAGGGTATGTTTTTCCTACAAGTTTATCCTTCTATGATTTAAGATTCATTTTCACGATTATTGGATAAGTATTAAAGCCCCCTAATTATACTTTCTTTTCTTAGTTAATGGGGAGAAATAGAAGAACATGTCCCAACAACCAATGTGATAGTAAATGTGATGATTACCCTATTAATCTGATAGAGATAACGAGAGATCAAGTTGACCATATTGTGATTATGCCAAAATAGCTATCAAAAATTACAATTAACAATTTTTAAATATTTAAATGGCCAAATTCATAAAGGAAGAAGAAGAAGAATTCTAAAGGATGTTTATTTGATAAAGTTGATTAGGGGATTTAAAGATGATTTTTAATTTGGAAGACGTTCACTATTTTGGGAACCCTATTTGATCGAGGTAATTAGATTACTATGGTATTTTATTTGAGGAGTAAAGGTTGACTTATATTTTGAAGAATCGATGAATTTTAGGTGAACTTATGATAATATAGGTTACTTATGGAAATGATTACCCTATCTTGGGGAAAATATGTTTAGGTTAGTTACTTTTGTTATAAGGTGTTAGGAGTGGTTGATGTTGTTTGGAGATTAATGATAAAGATTATTTTGGAAGATTGTGTTATCAAATCCTTCTTGCATCTGGGTTTCAATCTTAGTTTGGTTTATTTTGAGGAATTTTAAGGAACTTTTTTTATGGAATGGTCGATGATGAACTATGGGTAGTACTGTGGATCATTAAAGATTTAAAAGTAGTTTCCTTTCCTATGGGATTCTTTCTTTTTGAAGAATTGTTTAATCTTACCCCTTCTATTTTTGGGATATAATTTAAAGATAGAAGAAATATATAGTTAATCATTTGTGGATTATGTGATTCTCTAGGAGATGATTCTTGTGCTTTGATGAGACCAAGTAGTTTTTAATGCACATAGTTTGGAGAATAAATTAGTTTTGGTAGAAACTTATTAAAGGATGAAACTATAATTGAAGGAAAGTATATTCCCTTATGTTTTTATTCTATGTAGTAAATGAAATCCTCAAAATTATGAAGAGGAACGTAAAACAAAAACATTGTTGGTTAAGTTTCCTACTGGGTAATCAATGACCGTTTACACACATCATAAGTTTTTGATTTTCTTTTTCTTAAATTTATCGTAATCATGTTTTTTATCACTCTACCTCAGAACTTGACCCTTTTTTTTCTTTGATATCCATATTTTCCCTCATGGAATCCTAGTATGGGTTAACTCGGGTGACCATTATACTTCCCTTTCTTTCTTTTAATGTAATAGTTTGACTAACTCCATTCTGATATGGGATTTTCAATGAAATTTCCAAGCCCCATTTTAAAAATTGGAAGGACGCAATTTCTTAAGGGGGGAAGATTGTAATGACCCAAAATTCTAAATAAATATTGTTTACTAAATTTTTTGTGTTATTTTATTTTTTATAATCAAAAAAACTATTTCATTTGATAACATGAGTATAATTAAAATGAGACCATTGGGTTTTGACTGTTATATGACCATTGGTTAATATGACCACTGGAAACTAAAAGTTTGGATTATTGTCTCTAAATACATGTGATCTTGGTTAATTAATACAGAAAGAAGATTTGATGGCCTAATCATGTAGTCTCGGGCCAATCGAAGCCCGTCTAAAAGAACTTGGGAAGGAGGTAGCACCACTGGGATTTGCTCTGGACCAAACCCAAGATGAACTTCATCGTGTGAAGCTATAACGGAATCGCCTTCACGAGAAGTTCAAACTGATAGAAAGTACTACTCGTGAAATGTTGGCTGAGCCGCCCTCAGAATCTCTCACCTTAGCACACCTTACACTTAGGTCCTATGCTGGGGTTATAAGGGGCTATGTAAGGAGACCGTAACTACCTTTTGTAATCCTTTGTTTTAAATAAAAATTTTGATTTCTTCTTATGATGATGTTTATGAATTTTAAAATGTCCGGATAAATATAGTATGCATATTTTTGATGAATTTTAGAGAAAGGATATTTTTAAAAAATGCTTATGTAAACATTAAATAATTAAAAATGTGTAATGATTTTAAAAAAATGGTCTTCTACAATTATGTTCTGTACAAAATTTAGAGTCTAATAAGATCAACATAATTTTTGATGAATAGTAAATTATGAATAGTGATTTTATGCTTTGGATTAGTAATGTCACCAAATGGATTAGTAATCTCACTTAAAGAATGTATTAATATAGTCTAGGAACCTTTATTAAGTAATGTGATTCAATAAAATGGTTAAATAACGGTTTCATAAATTATTAGTCAAGTATTAGTTTTTTAGGGTGAATAGTGTTTTTTAAATAAAAATTAAATTAAAAAAATTTAGAAAATTATTTTTATAAAATGGTCTTTATTTTTGAATTTAGAACTTCGATATTATGCAAAGGTAATTTTTGGGGATTTTTTGAAAAAAATGAATTTTCGGTGAATAGTATATTTTTAAAAAAATTAAATTAAAAATATTTATATAATTATATTTATAAAATGAAGTTCATTTTTGAAATTTGATCATCGATATTTGGTTAAGGTGAAATTTTGTGAGTTTTCGGAAAAAGTTGAATTTTCGGTGAATAGTAAAAATACAGTTTTAGGGTTTCGC
This sequence comes from Viscum album, assembly GCA_963277665.1. Classification (NCBI taxonomy): domain Eukaryota; kingdom Viridiplantae; phylum Streptophyta; class Magnoliopsida; order Santalales; family Viscaceae; genus Viscum; species Viscum album. Next base: position 2,933,035 of record OY728125.1, read on the forward strand.
TATGTTTAATGACATAATGACAGCATCATGATGATGTCATGAGATATTTGAAGGGATGGTCGACTAAAGGGGATGAATTATTGTATTATGTGTCCCAAGTGGCCAATACCATGAGAAAATACCATGGGCAAGCCCATGGTTTTTCCAATACCACCAATGAGGTGTCCCTTGGCCATTAATGCCTTGTCCCCACACTTTCCCTATAATTACCAACCCTTTACTCCTTTAGTTTTCACTCCATAATCTCCCCCAATGAATCTCTGGTCTCATTATCTCCCAAAAATTCCTCCCAAGGTGCCCCCAAGCCCTCAAGGTCCCAACCATTGAGGTTTAAGAGATACATTTTAAGGTAATGGATCCAACCTCTCTTTTTCTTTTCAAATACTCTCTTTTAAGTCATTTATTTTATGCTCCATGTTCTTATGTTGGAGGATGTTCTTTTATATTCCTCTTACTTCCCTTTTCATGTTTATATGATGAGAGATCCCCTCTTACTCTCATCATTTCTATTTATGAATGTTTAAGTGGCGCCATTAGGCTGCCGAAATTTTGTTAACAGATTCTTTCACCCTTCTCATTTTCAAGTTCTATTTTCTTGTCAAGTCTTTGAAGTTATTTTTTATTATGTTGGGGTATGATCTCTATATCTATCATACTGATCTTTTATGTTCATATGATGAGAGACCCTATTTGATCTCATCAATTCATTTTTTTGAAGTTTAACTGACACTGTTAGGCTACCGAATTTTTAAGGGATTCTTTCACCCTTCTTATTTTCAAGTTCTATTTTCTTTTCAAGTATTTCAAGTTCCTTTTTATTATGTTGGGGTATGATCTCTATATCTATCATACTGATCTTTTATGTTTATATGATGAGATACCCTATTTTATCTCATCAATTCATTTTTTTGAAGTTTAAGTGGCGTCGTTAGGCTGTGGAAATTTTTGTAACAGATTCTTTCACCCTTCTCATTTTCATGTTCTATTTTCTTGTCAAGTCATTATTGTTTCTTTTTATTATGTTGGGGTATGATCTCTATATCTATCAAGCTTATCTTTTCTGTTCATATGATTAGAGACCCTATTTGACCTCGTGAATTCGTTTTTTTGATGTTTTAAGTGACGCCGTTAGGCTGCCGAATTTTCATAAGAGAAATCTTATTTTTGTCTTCCTTCAATGTTTTCATTTCAAATTGTATGTCTTTAAAATTTCATTAACATGTTATTATATCCCTTATATTTTGTCCATCTACTGTGTTATGGATCATTTATGAGTGGGTGACTCTTGTCCCCTCTCTTTTCAATGTTTTCTAAAACCATGTAACATAGCCGTTATGCTGCAGAATTTTCGTCTCAAAATGCCTCTCTCTTTTTCTCATATTCTTTTATTTTATTAAGTGAATATTCAAATATCTTTCTTCTACAGTGGTATTCACATATATATCTAATTTTTCTATTTTAAATTCTGTAATTTACATACATGAAACCCACTTTCCTTTTTCCATGGGTTTAAAGTGACATAAATATCATGTCTTTAAAGTAGTTTTTAAAATGTAATAATTATGAAAGTAAACCCATTTATTTTATTCCATATGGGTTATTTATGGAATTTTTGATGATGATATATGTGTATCACATGTTAATAAAGGAAAATTTAATGGTGAGACCTGATAGTGCTCTAATGCATTTGGTAAAGACTTAATCTCTAGAGATGACCATTTTTAACGACACCTTGGTGAATGACCTTGGTAATTTTTAATGAAACCATGGGGATGGACCGTGGTGAAACAGAAATGATTATCTATGTTAAATGTTGTAGCCACATCTTCAAGTTATGAAATATGTTATTTTTATTATGATATGCCTCATGATTTCTTTGTCATCCCTTAAGGTTCTTTTTCATGACTTTGTTGATGTATCTCAAGTTCACATGTTAAATGTTTCCCCTTGTTTCCCTTACTGGGCCTTCTGCTCACCCTTTCTTTTGATGTATGTACCCAGGTTATGAGATTCAGTAATGAATCTATGATGAACATATGGAGAGGCCTTTCAAGTGTCTAAGAAGATTTTTTTATGTTTTCATGTTTTAAGTTACTGGTTTCCAAGACACTAAACCTTAAAGATTCTCAGTTTTGTAAATGTAATGAAAGTTTATGTGATAAAAAGGAGCGATGTTATATATCAGATAAATCTGGTCATGCATGTGGTTCATGAAGGGTTCTTTGGAGTTGATCATGTTGGATTAAATCACTTATATAATGTTAAGCGATTATGTCATTTGTTTACCACTATGGTTCATAGAATCATTGAGTTCACCATGATGGGTCATTCATATAAAATCCATTCCAAATTTGTGCATTAAATACTATATATTCTTCAAATTTCTAAATAATCATTGCCATTCAATATTTTGGAACTTCATATTGTCTATCCCTACCAACAAACAACAGTTTGATGGTGCATGTTATATTTTACCATAACATACAATTTCTCGATGTGGGTATAATTATCCCCCCTAGAATAAGTTAAAATTCCATCCACGATTGATTTAGTGAACTATAACATCGTTAATCTTTTTAGGGTTCATCAAAATTTTCTCAAAAAAATTGAAACGAATTTATAGAATTTCAAGATTCTGGAATTTCTTGACATGTACAACATTTTTCCCAACCAAACATCTTATAATCATGTGTATGTTGATAGAAATGTAGAGGAGATCAAGAAAAACCACTATAAAATATTATATAAGAAAGTGGTTCGAATCAAAATTATTTATCCTGATAAACTACCAATTCCCTTTGGTCCTACCAAATGAAAACATTAAATTCCACCATGGTGACCTCATACTCCCTGGTGTTTGGAAAAAATGACATTTAAACAATTCAGGTTATTTTGGAATATTTCTAAATGGTTGTCCATGACTAGTAGCCACCAAATTGATTTTATGATTTATATCTATTTGAGTAAGAATATTTCATGGAAAATATGGTTTAGGTGTTAAAAAATTTTGAGAGGAAACATAACATGGTAGCACAAGTATTCAAAAATGTTCTACCTATGTTCCTTTCTATAGGGTAACATGGAAGTGGATCTCAGAGAACTAGTGATACCTATCAGATATATGCTAAATATGGAAACCATGTGAGAGGGAAATTAAATTATTCTTATGTTATATTAAAATAGACAATACTATTTAATAACTAGGGACTGGGAGCTTATCACACTTACCCCAAATACTATGTTTCCAAAGAAAAACATCATACAAATCTAGATATTTGAACTTGTGCTACATTAATATATAGAAACTAGGGTAAAATAATTATGTCCTCACACTCTTTCCAAACTTTCTCAAGGACATTAAAAATTATACTAGTAGATACCTCTTTAGTCTATGTTCTATGACCATAAACTAGTGGAATTCGCAGTCCAATTTGTATGACATTAAACTGTGAATCCTAATTTCATCATCACATAAAAATTAAATAGTAGGCTTTCCCCATTTGATGGATATAGAGTAACTCACATTACAAATGATGGAATGTCCAATAAAAGTCTTCATATCACTCTATCAAATAGTATATTTACCCAATGAGATGATCATAGGAGGCCTCATATAATAAGTATGAGATAAAAAAACATCATCGACTCATGACATTAAACTATTTCCTTACCCAAATTTATTAATAAAAGATTACTTACATGAGAAATATTTTATGACCAAAAATAAATTTCATCATCACATAAAATTAAATAGTATCCCTAAACTATGAGGTGTACATTAAATGTTTTAAATAATAAGTTTTATAAGAAAAAAACAAACATACTTGACACACAATTTTAAATTTTATCCCTAACCCATATAAACATGAGAGACCACATATGATAAATGTAGGTCGAACAAAACTAACAACCTTACCACATGAAATTAAAATATAACAATGTACTATTTTATGAAAATAAGATATGTCATCTAAAAAATATTAGATGATTTTATTTCCTCATTAGAGAAGATGTGGCCCTTCTAGAATATGTATCTTATGATGACATATTCCAGAACTATGTGTGGTATGGTTCCCATGCATGATGTGATATATAGGAATCCTTGGATCAATCATCTTAGGACCATCCTCGACACCAACCTATTTTTGGGACCACCGTGGTCCAATCCTCGGGACCATAAACTGTATGAAAATGGTTTCATGATTGTAGTATATGGTGGAGGAACTCCTTGGTTGCTTCTACACATCTAATTTTAACTCTTTTGAACCACTCAAACATCACTTTTTTACTTTTTCACCTTGATGTACAAGAATTGTGTCCATAACATATTTTAATCTGGACCCCCATATCCCCTCATTCATGTTTTTTTAGGAACAATTTGAGAAGGAAGGTGTTTGTTTTCATATATTGTTTTTTGTCAAGGATGTTTAATAAGAAAGAATAAAATCACGTCACTTTTTATGTGGTAAAAATATTATTGTTTTAAAAAGAATCACACTCATTGTGTAAGTACATCATAATGTGAATAAGATGTTTAGATGAAATGGTTTTGATCAGGCTTGACTTAAGTTTATAATGAAAGTGAAAATATCTTGCAAGAAGTAAATGTTTATTGGAATAAATTTGAATTCCTTATGAAATAATATGTTTTTGATGAATAATCTAAGTTTCAATGAATATGATTAATTAAATGTGATGATGCCCTGCTGATTTATATTACCTAAAAATCATATGTTTATTGGGTAACCTTTGATACATGCAAATTGACATAAACATAGAATAATAGGTGGTGCTGATTGTTTTCATAATGACCAAATCATGGTGGACGTGAACAAAGAGATGCTATCGATTCACTATAGTATACAATCATCCAATAAAATCATAATAAAATTTTCATACCCAGGATGATCATACTCAGTATCTAGAAGAAAATGATCATACCCATAAATAATCATATTCAGAAATGGATGTACTCTGTACAATCATACACATGTTGAGTTGAATGGTAGATTTAATTGCTGAAGTAAGAGAAGGATAAACTCTGATTTTCCCTAGAATGTTTTCTTCAAAGTGAATAAAGAAAATTCTGAAGAAAATGGTATGAATATGTTGTCTATAGGGAGTCTTAAAATCAAAGAGATGTTTTTATTTCTTTATTTCCAATTTTAATTGGTACAGAGCTTTGTTTTTACGAAATCTATTAGACTCAGTAATTGAAATTCAGACTCCCAAATTGAAATTTGACTAGCGATTCAAATGAATGTCTAGAGAAGAAGATTATGTTTGAGGAATAATCAAGAATATTTGATAATTTTTGACTAAGTCCAAATTAATCCCATGATGTTAAGATAAATAGTATTTTGGGTGATGTTTTGTGAGAGGGAATGATTTTTGGGATTCCCAGAAAAGATACTCAAGGGTAACTAATTAAAGGTGAAAAGTACATTGTACGTTTCTAAGGACCGATGTACTATTCAAGAATGAGAATCTCCGTGTTTCCACTGAGATAAAAAGGATACCATGTTGATCTTTATGGAAGTCATTCCGACGAGAAGATGACACAAGAGAAGAGAAAAGATCACAAAGTTGTTTTTAGATGATAATCATACTTAGTGATTATTGTATTTACCTAATTACTATATTCGGATTGTATATTTTATTCTGCTATTCATCATATCAGGATGGATTAACCGGCTTTAGTATTTTTATATTTAGGTTCTGAAATTGAGACAGAATATAAATGATTTTACCGAGCTTATGAATTTATGTGGTGTGGATTGATTTCTTTCATTCTATAAAAAGAAGATCGAGCTGGAAGATGCCTATTGTGAAGAATCATACTTAGAGGAATCTGACTTAGAAACTAAGATAGATCATTACTTAAAAAAGTATAGAATGTTTTACCATATTATGGGTAAGAAAGTGAAGAATTGTATTACAATTGAATTCATCTATGGAATTGAAAATATGAATAGGTAACATGAGTTGTTACAAAAACATTGTATTGCCCTATTTGTGTTAAGAGGAATCACAAACACTATTGGGATTCATTACGTTGTGATACAAAAGTGAATTTCTATATCCTACTCATTTTAATCTAAAAATTTATTTCTAGTGTAGTTTATGGTATTAGATCATTTCCCAACCATAACAAGGATGTAGCTATTCTAATTGAATAGTGAACCTTCTAAGTTCATCTGTTACTCTGGATGTGTGTTTACTTTTTTTCATCAGGGAATTAAAATATTTAACATGTGGTGAAGGTTGTTTCATTTGAAAAGAAGTATAAAAGATAAATTTTTATAGATTAACCCATCTCCCTCTCAGTGATACAATCACTCTTACTGGGTGCTTTTAGTTTTATTCTACTGTAATGTTCTAGCAAACCAAGTCAGAATTCTATTTTTCATTATGTCCATGTTCAAAATGATGCCACAATACTGACATTGGTCTTTTACCATTCCTCATTATTGATATTTTTATATCATTAAAAAAATTTCAATCCGATAATTTGTGACACTCAAATATCAACTCTTGGGTCTATCCCCTACTTTCAACTCACTATGGGGTATTTACTCACTCAACATATTAATTTCAACTTGTATGTAGTTTTAATTGGATGATTTTATGTCCAATAGTATCCTCATATGTGTCACTTCACTTTGTGTAAATACTACCATAGAGTCCTTTTTATGATATCCTTGCCATTTTTTCAAGAACATGGACATTAAACTAGCAGCAGATTTAGAATAAACGATACAACTCTAAAATACATACTCCAATGTCCTCAATGCATGATGTTAAATTGTAGCCTTACCCAGTGTGATAAATTCAGGATGCCTCACTTGATAAATGTAATATTAACAAAAAACATTCCTCGCCAAATGAAATTATATTTTTTACTTTACATTATTTGATGAACATATGACATGTCACATAATAAGTATGATATGACAAAAAACCAACATCATTAAAAAAAGTCATTAAACTATATCGCCTAACCCCATATAAACTTAGTATTCCCCATATAAAAAATATGGGATAGGAAAAATCAACATCCGCATATAAACCCAAGATGCCTCATCAGAAAATTATTGGATGTCCAATAACAACATCTACAACACATGTTGTAAAAATGTAGAATTACCCCCATAAAAACATGAGACACCATAGTTGAGAAATTTGGGATGGAAAAAATCAACATCCTCGACATGCAATGACAAATTATATCATTACACTATGTGATAAACATTGGATTCTATATATAGTAATTATGTGATGATCCATCATTCTCTCCAGAAAGGACTCTACCCTTTTGGCATTGGTCCCCCACCAAGCCATGTTTAATAACCATGAAATGATTTATTTCCATTCCAATGGGATATGTAGTTATTCCATGATCATTCAACCTATCCCCATCCCCATAACTAACTCATTTTTGGGTATTTAACCACAAGGAAATGTGTGATACTTACCAATTAATATTTTCATACATCTTGTTTGATCATTTGAAGGTATCTCTCCAGGGCACACAGTATCACCTAGGGACATTCCCCACGTCCACATTTACATTTCACGTTTCCTTCTATTTGGATCCATCCCATTAATTTAAACAGACCCCCTATAGGTAATGGTACCTAGACACGCTTTCTCACATACTATCTTTGGAAAATTCCACAAAGTATATATGGAAAAAACTAGTGGTTCTTGTGTTTTGAATAAGTTCAATGGTAGATCCCAAATTTGGTCACCCTATCTTCGTCTAATGTAGGTGTGGAACCTATACATCAAACATGGTCATCAATTATTCCTTTCTATGAATTCATTCCCTCTTCTCAATCCATGTTTTTGAAGTAATGATTTAACTTAACATCTATTTCATATTTTTTGGGCAATTCCAACACTATTCATTTCATTCCCCCACACACTTGTGTATTGTGACTAAATAAGATGACACCTTTTTGGACATCCATATATCCATCACGTTTTCCTATTATTGTATTCTCCCATAAAAGGGGAACTCAGTATCACCACTTAATTATAATATTAATAATGTCTCACATGGTCTTAAGAGTTTAGTAGGAATTTTACTAATAAAAGTTGAGGCATGCAGAAGACCCTTAAATCAAGCAGCACATATTTGTTTCCAAATACGAGACCATAAACTAGGAGTGTTTTTCTAAACATCATGACCTTAAAATTAATGTGTGTTTTCTAGATAATTTAATTTATGGAACCATGTATCCTTGGTCCTTAATACATGCTAGGTTACCTCCCTTCAATTCCAAGAACACTCTATTATTATTCTCCAGGTTCCCAAATAATTATAACATTAAAACTATGTAAAAATTTTGACACAAAAATTATAACCATAAACTATTTTCAACTCATTGGAGTGACTGGTTTAACTATAAACATTCATGGTAATAGGAACATATGTCTACCATGTTGAGAAAAATAGGAATATTCTAATTAAAATCTATATGTCTACATAACAAGCTTCCCTTTTGACTTGGGAAAAACAAGGGTAAAGGGGTATGAGGCTAATTGTACCCACCATTGGACATAGAAAAAACCATTCTACACATGATAAACCCTATTATTTTAGTAAATTTTTAGAGATAATAATTTTTCCTATTTTCATCATGGTCTCCTTGGTGATGTTTTACCCTTTTTTCATAGTTATGCATCCTACTACCCTCATCAGTTTTTGTTTATTAATATTTTTTCACACATCCTGGTCAGTAGATGGTAAAATATTATACGAACATCCTAATCAAATTATGTTAAAAAAAATTAACACATAACCCTAACTGTATTGTGGTAAAATGAATTTTCAATATCCATCCCACAATGTATTAAATTTCACTCCCATTTTCTGTATTGCATGATGTAAAACTCTACATCATCTAAGGTACCTACAAGTGAATCCTTCTTCCCCATTAGTATTAGTCACATACTGCACCTTTCATTTTATTTGACTTTTTCTCAACATTTTATGAGAAGAACTCCCTAAAATATGATTCCAACATTAATTCAAACCTATATTCTAGACTGATGTTCTTAGAATAATAGTTGACCAGTTCTAAGATTGTTGAGATCTATTTTATATTTCCACAAATTCATCATGACACATCATGTATTCTTGAGTATGGAACCCCATATATCTCGATATATGAATGAGAGTCTCCCAACATTAATGGTTCTCGGCCACACTAGCTTACCTACTGTACTGATAAAAAGTTCTGAAATGCTCCCAACGTTATCATTATAGGTCTTGTGTTTTGAACAAGGTAAATTTTGGTCCCTAAATCGTCAGTTCACTTCCCTTGATGTAATGACATTTGAATGCATGTTTTAAAAATTACTAGCAGTCATCATCTATCGTCATATCACCCCTTTGTGTAATAGATCCTTTGCATCTCAATTCCTATCCTTCATCACTCATCTTTCTTCTAGAAGCATTCAATGGCCTAGGAATTACACCATTTTTGCACTAGAACACATTGAAAGATGATGTTGGATTTAAATTGATACTTGATCTTTATAAAAATCCTTTATAGATAGGATAATAACCATGCTTAGTAAATACTTTAATAACTAAGTCATCAACCACTTTATATACCTCTAATATAAATGAGAAATCTACTATTTACCCTTATTTCCAACATCAATCATGAATCTTGTGGGATTAGGGATTTATTATTTGTTTTATAATCAATATTATTGAGATTCATCAAAATTAAAATATTGATGCATAATGTAATTTTAAACAAAACATTCAAATGATTGGAAAGGACCCTTGAAATGTTAGATCCTCTAAATTATTCCAATCTAAGAGAAATTACATAAGGATTAAAATAAATTTATTAACTTCTTCTATCTCATCCATACTTTACCATGTATCCTCTAGGGTCTGATGTTTCTCATCCATCATAGAGACATCATATTTTGTTGTAGCGTGGTAATTTTCCACCTAAATTCCTACCTAAACCAACCTATCTTAGCACTCATCCACCATATGCGTAACCACTACTACCATAGCATCATCCACCATTAACTAAGCCTTTAATAATTCAATGATCTATTATTGGAAAGTGATGAAAACTACACTCTCTCATTACTACTCATCTAGATGAGTGATCTCATCTTTATCTTCCTAAATAGCTAGGCTTCCCTCAGAATTCTTCTTATTCCAAGAAACTATTAACTCATTCTAATTGGAACATTCCAATTCAATAAATAAATCATGGCCTAGTGAATAAATGCATCTAAAGTTCAGTCCACCAGTCCGTAGGGTATCTAAATCATGACAGATATATCCCATTATATTTGGTAGATTAACCAGTAGAGTGTGAGTGATGAAATCTCACACTCTCTGCCACCCCTTATGTTAGATGATCTGATTTTCATCAGTAATGTTTGCGATGGAATCATCAAAGTCCTCATTAAGTGTTGTATCATACTGATGGATGAAGGAAAACACATTGATTTTGGATCATCTGTTTTCAAGTCCTTACATTGACTAAGTAACAACATGAAGAGAAACAAATCCCAACCTGATACTTCTCCCACAATAAGATCTTCCTCAACCCCTTATGAGACATCTGATGTAGGCTCGACCACCACATATTTCTTGACCACCTCCTTTGGGGGTACAGTCTAAACCATATTTCATTGATGCCTCATATCTAGTATCCACTACCACTAAAACTTCTGAGGTAGGCAATATCATCATAACTTAATTACCTATCTATGTTGGATGTGTAATTTCATCCCCCTATATTGGGGCTTCAATACTATCATCCACACCATGTGGATCTTCAATGGTTGGTCCAACAACCATAACATTGTCTACTTGTTCCATTTTAGGAACTACCTCCTAATCTATCTCTCTATGTACCACAACATTATCCATCACTTCATCCAATATATTCAATAGTTAATAACGTTTTTAGACTAAAATTTGATACCCAAAAAAGGATTAAAGTTACATTTAATGTTTGGATATAGTTGGGAACAACTAATGGGAGAAAAAAAGTTAAAAAGTGGAGAAGGATTACAATAGTTTTATGGTCAGAATACAATGTCAAATATCATCATGAGAAATACCCCTATAGACAACATAACCTAGTATTCAATAACCTAGATTTTTGATGTTTCTAGGTGGATGTATCTACTAAATCTATAAAGATGAAAACAAAATATTCCATATTGTTTCATGAAAATATCCTCAAATCTATTCAAGGGAAGAATAGTTACTGGGTAGTGATTGGGACTTTTGATCCATCACCCTAGTCACAAACACCGCACCCACAAATGGTTTTCCCCCTATTAGCGCAATATCAGGGATATGCACCATGATTTCCAAATTAAGGGTGGGGGATCACTCGTTCGTCACAAGATTGTCATCAAGAACCTAAAATTACTCAATGCTCTCTAAATCATTTTCAAGTGAAAAAGTTTTTATAATGTAATGATAGTGGATTATTAGTTTCGAATATATGAAATATTTGATAATTTACCTGAATAGTATAATGATTTAACACCTCTATGAAAACATAAATGGTATCTATTAACTAGGAATGCCCCTTTGATCCCTCCCTCTATGTAGCACCATTAGCTAGTTGATCCACTGTAAGATCTAGAGAAGATGGTGTGCCCAACAAAACTACCACTCAACTAGTTAGGGGATTCATGACATCATGATAGAAGATCAATACATCCCCCACCATTTCTTGCACCATCATAGCTCAGTGCACATGGAAAAAACCCTTTCATTAACCAACTCGGTATGATATATCACCTAATAATTGAGACGATTCTATATCCCATTATGATATTTTATTTTCTTATGTATCCCTAAGCATTAAGGGAAGTAAAATCACTAGGGACATATGGGTGAGGGAATCAATTCCCCAAACCCTAATCATTCACCCTAAAACCTACACCAGAAGATCCGGCTTCCTTATAAAGAAACCTTCAAGGTATCATTGAGAATGTTTTTTATACCCTCCTAGTAGCATCCACCTATGTAGGACAATGAATGTTTTGAGCTCAAGGCTCTTCTCTACCTACTGGTCTGAATCTGCCTCTGTGGTGTTCCCTACTCACTAATATCCCCTAAAGCAACGTTTGTGGGTCCCATTCCTCATCTGACAGGGTCAGATATCTACCCAACATTTCTCTACGATACACAGTTTCTAAACTCAATTTGTTTAAATGAATGATCCCAAATATGAAGTGTGTGGTAGAATCTAATTGTTACCCTCCCATTCTCATGCATAAACATGAACCGTATATTTAGAAGCATTGAAGAGTGATTACAACTATATTCCACAAATATATACCATCTAGTTGATCCACTTGAGGTGCCTAAATTTTTTTTGAAGAGATTTGTGGTGCATGGATCACAATTCACATCAGTGTACACCATGTCCAATAATGCCCCGCCTTAAATAGTTAAGAGGCCTAACCACTGCTCCATTGACCTAGTGAAATAATCGGCCACCATTACTATGTAGTGGATAAATTTATGAACTTAAGTGGTATAGATGACAAATACTCACTAACACATCAACTAAAACAAGATCAAAAGGAAAAATCTAGACAATGTTGATGATTGATGGTCAAAAATTCATATTGAGGTGTGAGATCGGGTGTTGGTATTCATATCCCCAAAATGTGTGGTAACCCAAAATTATAGTAAATTAAATGATACATACACATATATTGGTGTCTTCCAAAAAATGATATGGTGTATAAATTTTATTATCTTCTCTAGTATCAAAACTGGTAAACGAATGAGCTTTAATATCACTATAATAGCTGCAATGATGAGGATGCTCGACCACACCTCCATATGCATGTCTTAAACATGGATTATCTAGATATATATATATATAAATACCACTAACTAGACTGCTGATTCCATAGTCATCACAATATATCCCTTTAGATTCCACTGTCCCGCCTTTATGATAATCTATTATAAATTCTCTTTTCCTCACATTGAAGCATTTAGACATTGGTGTGGCCTCTAAGGTAGCTTGATCGTAGAGCCATTTAGAAAAAAGATAAACAATTATTTCACAAGGATATCATTCATGCCCACTTTTTGTCCACTCTACCCATATAAAAAGTATATAAGATCCCTTATAATCAATGATATATGCTCTTGGTCATCCCAAACATCGTCAGTTCGGAGGAACTCCTGAAAAATCTCCCCTTGTAAGGGGATTCCTAGTATTTGGTATAGGTACCATAAACTAATCATAAAATCTTTATGATATAGAAGAAACATATTGGTCTCTCATGACAGCCTATTGAACAAGTATGGAATGATGTCATGGTGTTGGTAAAATTGAAAATATGAGGACATTTCTAACTCATAAACCATTACCCACATCAAATACACCTCAAATTCATGATAGGACTAGAATAACTAGTATTCCAATGTCCATTTTTATAATGTTTCCACCATAGTGGATTTCTCATTCCTTGGCCCATCATTTGAGTTACTCTTTCAAACCCACTTTAGAATTCTCTCTTATTTAAGGGGGGGGGGGGGTTGTATTTCCACAATATTTTAGTGGATAGTGATGTGAAGTCCTTCATAATATGACCTACAACATCTATATTCCATTTTTACATCCTAGTAATGCCACTGAATTGGTAACCATGTATATATATAGTATCACATTGGATTAGAACATTGTCCCTCAGTCCAAAACCAAACAATGGAAACCTCTATAAAAATTGAAATTACTATAGAGCCTATGTTAGTAATGCAGTGAGTTTATCATGATCTATTGTGTTCCCGAATATCTCAAAAATCAATATATTCCATTCTATATCCCTTCATTAAGTCACATGAATATCTAAACCTTCAACATCCATCATTCAAGACTATAAATATTTTTCAAATCTGGTCCATTGAGGTCATTTTGTGATGGTTGAGTTCATGAAAGTTCACAAGCACAAGAATCATAGTTCATGATAGTGATATTGAAAAAAGAACAATGTTTCATGAGTGGTGGTGATCAAGATCAGAAAATGATCTTGAAATTTTTTAGTACTAAAAAAATATATAACATGACATTCATTTAGAAAATATCATGGTCCCCTCAGGGACCACCACCTCTATTTATTGGCACATTTTTATACTGATTTTCACTAATCGATATTTCCAATCACTAATTTTATATGATTTTACATTATAATATAACCCTCCTCTTCCTCATCTGATCTAATTTTGAGTGGGAGGTGGGGGACACTTGTAAATGCCGAAATACATGTTTCATGGGAGAGATAGAGGAAGGAATATCAAGTTCAAATAAAATCTAGGGAAAAAAGGTCCAAAATCAACCTAAGGTGATATAATCATAAAGTTTAAAACATTCACAACTGAAAATATACTTGAAAAGTTGTACTGGATATGTAGTGGTAGAATCATTATCCTCAACGAAACATATCTATTATTTGTGGAGGTATATGGTCTATGGAAAATATTAGGTTTTCACATACACACAATATACGTCCATTCATAGAATTCTACATCTGTTATTTAGGTCAAAATAAATTATAAGAGACCCTATATTTCACAAAATAGATTCACATAACTTTGTTCAGTCTATATGTACATCCCCAAAACAAACGATTAGGGAGACATGACCTTTGGTATTCCTTCTAAATATCTAAATTCATGAAATTGTAACCTTTAGGAGAAAAGGCGAATATGGACTTCCAAAGGTACCCATATTTTTCAAAAACTAATCCCATGGGGTTTTGAGGACACCAATCCATGGTTGAGATTCCTTTCTGAAAAAGGTCAATGGCATTCATGTAAGAAGAATTCTAATTTAGGATTTTCGGTTTTTTAAGATAATTATCCATCATAAAACTGACCCATTAGAAACATCACATCACATCGAGTCAAGATCACCCTATTCCATGAAATTTCCACCATTTCATTAAGTATAGATTATATATATTATAACTTGTACCTTTTTAAAACACATCCACCCTGACTCTCTATGGTGTCACATTTAAAAAAACTCTTTTTCAAATTTTGAGTACCCAGGGCCCTTTACCAGTCCATTGATGGTCCATCCACACCCCAATTTCTCATGCAACTGGTATCATAAACCATTGTGTATACAAATTTATCTTAATGTGTATCTTATAACATTTAATGTCCTATTTCCCTTAATCATAAGCTCCTAAATGCCTCTTAATCCTATGCATGGGCACCGTAACATTGGAAACCCTAATTGACACTTCTTTGCAACACTGTTTACATCATGACCTACCTAAGGGCACATGAGAATTAGGAATGTATGTCTTGAAGGAGTAATAATTATTGGAAACTACAAACCCTTCCAAGTGGAGAGGCCTTATGTCAGATATTCCTCTTCTTCTTGGATATTGTCACCTTGGATATAGATCCATACAATGTCTCAAATGTATGATGTAAAAATACAAATCCCACTATCATTTTCATATGAAGTTAAACTGAATGTCAACATCCTCATAAAGTTACCTAAAACCAGTTCATTTCCTTTTTTAGAAGATACAAGATACCCCGTGTATGTCTGGAATGGGATAATATTACACATACTGCATTGTGTAAAAACATATATTTCGCATGTATGATCATCATGAGATTCCACATATTTCAACTAAAAATGGGATAAATCTACACACATGAGATTAGATACAAAAAAAACTATAAGGATGACATTAATGATCCATACATTATCCCTTGTTGACGCTCCTTCCAGGAAATGAGAATCCTTACCGCATGAAGTTAGACTGCATGGACCAGCCCTATCACATAACCTAAAACGGGGGAAGAAAACAACATGGTTGTTGATCCCTATTCCCTATTAGCCTTTGCAGGAAACTTCCCTGATGTCTAATACTGACATCTAAATATACATGTTTTACCTCTATGAGGCCTGATACCAATACACCAAACATTAACATCAAATCCCAAAGTGTGATCATCTCCCCCATAAGGGAACACTTTGAATCATAACAAAAAAAATATAAATTTTGTATAATCTTCCCCCTAATTAAAAACATAACGATATCTAAAGTTATAAATACTTCTCCCAGGGAAACACTCTACCTAATACTAAAGTGTGAAATCATCCAATAGGGGAAGGGTTAACCCATAGAATATTCCAAAAAATCATTAAACCTATCACCCACTGGAAATCATTACCGCATACCACAAACAATGGATTCCTAGTGTGTAAAGCCTCATGTATATTACTCCACAAGAATATACTACCCCATTTCCAATTACTAATAACTTGGGATACACTCCCACGATTACTCACATTTGGGATTCATTCACCATCAAAAGAGGAAAACATTAAAGTTTTCCAATGATCCAAATGTCTAGAGATTCTCATATATTCCCAATGTTACTATCAAATATAACCAATGGTTTCTAACCAATGATGGGAGCTATGATGTAATTAACTTAAATCCAACTTGAGATGGAAATGGGATAATTTTACATAAACATGAATTAAATATTTGAAGGACACCCATACTAGCTGATGATCTCCAAGGAGAATTCCATGGAAGGTGGAACTGACATCCCATCATACCATTTCAATGAAGGATTCAACATCACCATCAATGGTGCCGAAGACCTCCCAAATTGGTAAAGCATTATTTTGAGGGAAATGTATGATGCCTGACATTGGTTTAATGTGTCAGAATCATGGCTGGTACGATATTAAATTGATATTTATTCTATTTAAAAAAAATGGGACTAACTATACATCCATTTTTTACACCCATGAGGATATACATTGTTGATTACAAATAATTTTATTAAAATTGTGAAGGATATATAAACATTATGAAAATTATTATGTTAGATATCATAATTGGAAAATGATCATGAAAAACAAGGTTAAATCGATTGATTTGTAGGTTGATAATATTATATCATAGTTGAATGAAATGTATCATAAAATCAAAAAACTATATTATAGTGAAATACCTATTATTATTTTGTTTCTATATTCATATTTTTAGTCACTCTGATTTTATTAGATTATATACTTAAGAATTCAGATTAATCATTTATATGGAAATAGTTCCATGAAAATTATTATGTGAAAGGTATCTCTCTAAAAAATCCCAATGATTCATATTTTGGTTAAATAATTTCTTAATAAAAACTATGATAGATTGATTTTGATATAATTATAAATTATATCATGAGCCATTCCCATCATATGGGCACCATTATTTATCTTAATTATAGGGTGAAAATTAAATATATTGGTGATTCAATTTATTTATGGGTATGAATTTAACATACAAATATTTTTTTTATCAATTTACCTTTACATCAATACAATTTTATAAATATTTCATCATATTAAACAATAAAAAAATGAACTATAATATAATTAAAAAATTACTAACTATAAATATTATAATTTAATTGTTGAATTGGTAGGAATAAAAATTTTAACCAAATAATGATTTTTTTGTTAGGGGAAGCAATGGTGTTAAGAAATAAGTTTTATCATTTTGAATGTAACAACATTATATTTTATTTTAAAATATTATATTATAAAATATGTTTGTATATTTTCCTAAAATAAAATAAGATTGTTTAAAATGAAATTATTAAATTTTAAATTTATAATACAGTCATTAATTTTGATTGTAAAAAAAGAAGTATCCATATTATAAAATATTTGTAGAAATGAAATGAAAACACTTAGCTAAAGTTTCCATTATAAAGCCCATTTATCTAACCTTTGAAATTAAGTAGCTTTATAAGGGTTTTACCGAGACCATGTCTAAGAAGAAATCAAATAATTATGGTATGGAAAAAATCATACATGTGTCACATTCAAACTCATGGAAGTCTCCCCAAGTTCCATTATAGTGGAATCTATATCTGTGACTCCCACCATAGATTTATTTATTCTTATATACTAAGTACATATCTTGAAGTGATACATGACATGAAAATTTGATGATATAAAAATTTTATTAGTATGTTAATAAATTATTTATCATATCTATTTTAGAAATTTTGAATTTTTACATTTAAAGAAATAATTTTTTTATAACCCACTAATAAAATTAATGACACCATATTATGTATTTTTTATAAAAAAATTATTTGTGTGTATACAAGATCGACACTAATTTAAATATTAATAAATTTCAACTATCAATAATAATAGTCAATACGAAAACCATTTTCCTATTAAAATATAATTTTCATTATATTTTATGTTTCAGTTAAAAGTTATATTGGAAAATTATCTAATTTGAATTTGAATGAACTAACTTACTTTTTTTATTTAAAATGTAAATAATATATGAAAATGAATTTATTTATTTATTTTAGATAATTTATTTTTAAGTGAATAGATGAAATAAATGATTTTACTAATACCGTAGTGTTTAAAACATTATCATTAAATAATTAATACATAAAACAAATTAAAAACCTTTTATATGAAAAATAATGTTTATTATGTAAATATTATACATTAAAATAAAATTTATTTAAAATTAGGAAAACCCGTGACTAATATTAAAAAAAACATAAGTACTCATTTATTAGGATAAAAATAGTTTTTAGCCTTTTCTGTAATTATGTATTGAGAATATTAATTTTTTTAGTTGATTTATTTTAGGGATTAATCCTCCTTCGGATAAGAATAAAATAATTAATTTCATTGAAATCTATAATATTTATAATTTTATCCAAAGGAGTTATTAAATAGTAAAAAGGTAGATTTTGAAAAAAAATGTTTTTGTTGTGTAGTACACTTTTTAAATAATTTTATGAGTCATAATTCAATAAAATAAAATGTAATTTATATATAGAATCATTAGATATAAATTATTTAATGTGTTTCATATTATTTATAGGCCTAAAAGTAAATAACTTTGGTTAAAATCTAATTACCACATTAAGATCATAAATTATTAATGTAATTAACAAGGGGTAATTGACCTAAATCACTTGAAATACATGTACATAAATATATGTATGAGATTGGTTCGACCAAGACTCATCCCCTATCAATTATTTTTTACATTGAATCCAGTTTACCTTGTAATATATTTATAATATGATTGATAATTAATGAGTATTTACAAAAATGACATCTTCCCATAAAAATAAATGGGAATCACTTACAACACATTTCTCAACCCATTAAAATACATTTATCAAAAAATAATCTTCCCTATTTTCTCTCATGTAACCTCTCCCCACAT
Source organism: Viscum album (assembly GCA_963277665.1). Lineage (NCBI taxonomy): Eukaryota > Viridiplantae > Streptophyta > Magnoliopsida > Santalales > Viscaceae > Viscum > Viscum album. The sequence goes on from OY728125.1 coordinate 2,952,313, forward strand.
CCTTGAAGACTGGGTATTCCCAAAACCCAATTCTTTGTGGCCATAAAGAGTCACTTAAGGGAGAACATCTAAATGGCAAGGTAATTATATCAACCCAAATCTACTGGTTAATTTTTTCTTCCACTCATGTACCGACAATCCATAAAGGTACAAAATAAAAATAATTTTTAATTTTATTAATTTTTATTATAAAATTGGAATATCCATTTTTTGCATCCCTCCAAAATCATTTGGGAAAATGAAAACCTTGTCATGCATTTTTTTCATACTACAAACTACTTAAACAAAATGCTCTATTTTTCATAATCTTATTTTATGGATTTTACATAATATTTTTTAATGAAAAAATATAATAAAAATAAATTTATTTATATTCTGAAATTATAATTATTTTTATATTTCATACTCACCTATATTTCTATGATTAATGAGAATATCATATGTGGATGTGTGGACTACTACATCCAAGGATCGCCACTTTTCATTTTCCATTTCCACTAAATACAGATGAATTTAAAAAATTATCTAATGTATAAACATGTTATTTAAGAACATTTTAATTATATTTAATGATATTATTACACAAACATCAAGATATATTAACAATAAGTGGGTATAATAAATTTTACAGCAATAAATAAACATATGAAGGAACCAATATTATCTTTTGTCCATTTTGGAAACCTATGGGACAATATATATATTTTAAAAATTGAATTATAAAGTAAAAAATATTTTAACATTAAAATTTTCTTTAAGTTATTCTATAGAAACATTATCCTTGATAACCACACGAAAATAGTTACATAAAAATTGGTTTAACAACTTCAAAAAATAAACATAAGTAAGAAAACATATAATATATAAATAGTTTAGGTAAATAAATTTTCATAAGTTAATTAAATATAGCTTATTAAGGTTCCTAATATGGTGTCTAACAAAATTAAATCAATTATTCCAGAATCTATGTTCACATAGAGAGAGAATCAGGACCCAGGTAAGGCGATATTTGATCCCAATTATGTTTTATTGAGAAAAGATTTATGTTCATTAATTGTTTCTTTTTTATGTTGTATTTATTGGAAATAAATTTAATTATTTCATAAAATTCATCAAATTTAGGTTAGTTAAAAATATATATCATTTAATAACTTCCATAGATTTTGAATATGAAATATTATGATGTTGTAAGGTTTTTGTTAACTCAAACACTCTTTCTTTAAGTTATAACGTTTCATGATGAATTTCTCACTTCCATGAATTGTTTACTAAATCATAATATTTCATATTGAAATTTATCATTATAACTGTGAGAAAATGATTTTTATTTATATCATCCTCCTTAATGAATTTCATCTCCATATAATTCTGACATTGTTAAGAATAATTTGCGTCATCTGTGATGGTTATTTTTCTTCTTTGTCTTTATTTACCTTTCATGATAATATTATAATTTATATTTGGAATCATAATATTGTGTTATTTTCTTTTTAAAAAATATTTCCATTATCCATATTTGAACATAAATGTTTACGTCCGCTTTTTTATCTTGTGGTATTTCAATAAAGTAGTTTTGAAACATAGATTCTAGTCTTTTGAACCATCCTCATTTACTTTTTGGAACATGTTATCCTTCAATTTCCCCCTTTAAATCAAACAAAATTTCATGTATTTCATCCAAATTATTCATATATGAACCTTAAATATATATAATGATGAATTTATATTTATTTATGAGAAAATATATTTTATATTCTCCCATCAAATTTCTAACTTTTAAGTAAACCTAACTTAAGGGGACATTCTAATTTCTTATTTCATGACTAGTATTGCCAACATAATTTTATTTTAATCCATAATTGATTTAAAAAAGAATCATTATTTTAATGATAGACCTTTAAGATAAGTAATTGATTAATGGAGAAAAATAATCCCTTTCATTCGCTAAAATATCATTTTTATTTCGAAACACATCACATATGTTGTCCATTTTTATTCATAATTCTCCTTTAGACTACTCATAAATTTTAATACATTAGAACTCCATTATCTAGAGATATGTTTCTTTATTAAAATTTAAACATAAAAATTGATTTAATTTCTTTTTATGTTGATAATCCTTATGATATATCCTTCTCATATGCTTTGATTCATGATTATGAAACCCCATATTCTCATGGGTTTTATCATGCTTATACTTTATATATGGTTTTTTTACTCTAGTGGAACATATATGAATAAAACTATTGTGATTTTAATTATGTTATTGGAATCCATAAAATAATATTTTCATCCAATGCAATGGGTATGCTTTCATCTCATGAGATATCATGTACCATGTATTGGTAGATACATTATTCACACTATCATATTTCATGGTTCGACCAAAAATTATATATCCCTTTAATTCATTAGTTAAATATTTATACAATGAGATAATATGAAATTCAAGGCGGATTAAACCAAATTCACCATTAAGGATCACATGAGTATCTATCATAATAAATCCAAGAATTAATTGAGAGTTATTTTGGTTGAATTGAAACCTAATTTGATAGTTTAAAAGAATTAGGAATTTTATGGTTGATTTTTTCATAAGATTTTTTATGATACTACTATTATAATGTTAATTATCCATCCCTCATGTGAACCACTTTTATTTTTAGTAATTTATAATGCTAAAAGTTACCATGGTAGAAATGGATTTCATTCACAATGTAGATATTGTCCTATTGAGAATCATAACAGGATAATAGATGTGGTGAAAAATCATGTGAAAATGTTAAAATGGATATCATTAATTACAATTATCAACATAAAAAAAGTTGTATTCCATGAAACAACAAATAATATAATTCTAGAGTATTATCGATTTTTTGATGATGAAGGTTATGAAGGAAAAAATATTCAATTTCATTATTTCAATGTTGTGGGAAGAGGATCTCTAGGGAATATATCAATGAAACTAGAATATGTCCCAACTATGGTGAAGTAGGGAGAAGAGAAACTAATTTATGATAAAAAAAGAATAGCTTAGTAGATATAATAAATATAAAAAATAGTTTACCATAAGGTACCACTAATAGTTAAATGCATAAAATGTTCTCAACTTGTGAATTATCTAAGATAATTCCCTAATCAAAGGGATATAAATAATGATAAGAATTAATAACTTCCAAGGGTAGGGGAAAATGGTTAAATTATTTAACCACAACTACTTAAATGAGTTATTAAAATGACATGGTGTAAGGAACACCAGTCATCCAGACATGAACTATGTGTTCTGTATTTATATATTATTCAACCAAATTATTTATACCCAAAATGATTTCTAAAGATATATAATCAGTATATTGGTGACATTATGATGAATTATTAATAAAAATATATAAATTTATAACTATTTTATCCTTGGATTCTATTTATATAATAATGTATTGTGTGAATTATATTATCCTTAATTTAGATAAAATTAATGTGATATTAGAAATAGAATGGTTCTCTCCAATTAAAGGAAACAATTCAGGGAATAAGGGGGTCACATTTAATATCAACTTGGGATACATTTTAAATTCTTGGATAGTTATAAACAAAATTTATAAGAAAATTATATAATGTGGGACTAGATATTGAATAATGATAGACTCTTGGCCCAAATAGTGGGAATAAACTCAATATTAGGGTTATGCCTATTCTAATGGAAAATATTTATTTTTTTTATTTTTTATGATTGATATTTATTGAGTAATTTCATAATGAGTCATTTATATCATTTGGACACCCTTTGATGTTTTTATTATTATTTAATAATTAAAATTGTGAGGACACAATTTATTTAATGGGGGAAATTAATAACCCAACATTTTACAATATAATTTTCATTAAAAAAACTATTTTGGTACCTTATTTCACATAAAACACTTACATAAGAAATTTGAAATACTTGAAATATAAATTATTAAATTTAAACATTATTAAATAGTCATTATATTAGAAGGTATAAAAATATGTATCCATATTATGAAATATATAAAGGAAAGAAACAAAATTAAGTAGATGGGGTCCCCCTTATAAATCTCATTAGTCTGAAAATTGAAAAGAAATATTTTAACTAAGGTTTCTAATTTACCAATATATTTCTAACTCCAAAAATTATAGTATGAAAAAAATCATATGTGAGAGAGGTTAAAACTCTTAGAAATATTTATTTGAGCTATTTAAGTAAAATCACCACCCATAACTTCTCTTAAAGCATACCTTATGGCTCAATCACATGAAGATCTATTGAGGGGATATGTAAATAGAAATTATGATTATAATAGAATGTTATTATAATGTTGTTATTTTTTATGATACTTATTTTATAAATTTTACGTTTTTTCATGTAATCAAAACTATTATTTATTTCGATTAAATTAATGAGATCGGTTTATGTATTTTTTTCTATAGTTGAATTTATATGAGATTTATTTTAAGAAAACAAATATCAGTGATTAGATATATTTTTAAATGGATATTATATTTTGAATAATTATATATAATTTTTTTAATTTGGTACATCTAATTTATTGGAATAAAAAAATTGTGGTTTAATGTTTACCTAAGTAAAAAACCCTAAATGGTAAAAGTAATTATCAACATATAAATGACTTAAAACATGTTTAAAAAATTTCATAAACATATATTCAAGATTTTGGATCAATCAAGGATCCTATAATATCAATTATATTTTAATTTGAACCCCATTAACATTGGAACATTTGAATTTTATCCTTGAAAGGAAATGGTTATTTACAAAAATTCAAGCCCCCTCGAAAAGTTGTTCACTTCCAACACATTTACCCATACATTTCAAATAATTATCTCAAAAAATCTTCCATATTATTTCATAATTCATATTCCCACTTACTATAATTCTTTTTTTTCCTAAAATACCAAACTAAGGATCCTTAATGAGTCATCAAAGGGAGAGCATTCATAGGGATAAGTGATGCTCTCAACCCAATGTTCCTAGTTGTTATCTTTTTCTTCCCCACAAAAGAAACCTCTATAAATGGAGGTATGATAACAAAATAATTTTAACTGATTATATTTTTTATACAAATGTAATATTTATTTTATACCTCCCTCCAAAATTGTAGAGAAAAATGAAAACATCGTTATTCATTTGTGTGGACTACCACCTCAATGAACCAAAAGTTCAATTATTCACAGACATTTTACTTTAATGGTGAAAAAGTTTTATTTAATAAAAATTATAATAATTATAACATGAATAATAATATTAAACCATAACTATTTTTTTATTTACCCCACCTAATCTATAAAATTTTAAATCATCGTCTATGTATGTGTAGATGACCACCTCCACAAAATGAATCATTTAATTTTACATTTCCACATAACACGGATGACCTTAATTTTTTTTAATGAAGAAAATTATATATATGAAACAAATAATGTTATATAATAATAAAATTGGACATAAAATACATGAAATTAATAATAATTTGTTTTAGTAAATATAACTTCACTAAGTGAACAGGTCATGGAAATTTAATAATTTGATATGATTTCAGAACAATATACAACTATAAATATTTTATTCTAATGGATTATAAATTAAAATAACCATATTTCATTATATATGTTATGATGTTATTCTATAATACCTTTAAACATGAACATCATACTATTTCGACAAGGATAGAGATAACTTGGGAAACTGTCACGGGGGAGAGTTTGGCTGGGCCTAATGGTTGATTATGGGGGGTTTGACCTCTTGCTAGTATTTTTTACATCAGGTCATTATCATTATTAATGGAAATTTTCGATGGTGCAGTCATCGGTAACTGGGAAGAAACCTATTTTATAATGGCAGGTGGCCAATTGGGTTTCTTACCTAATGAATCATATGGAAAAACATTGGTCGAGAGGATGGATGCTCATAACCATCACACCCATTAAAGGGGAATTATTTCCTACTCTAGGACTCTCTTACTGATTAAGATATGTTCATGAATACCTTTCTAATCCTAATACGGGACAAGTTACCCTAATAAAATTCTTATAGGCTAATTCTCTTTATATGAGAAAGTGATAGAATCTCATTGATCAACAAAGAAATGGGGATTTCATTAGTGAATCCTTTTGAATGTATCCAATGTTCTTTAACCATTTCCCTAGTGACGGGTATGCGATTTATATGCTCAATTCAAATAAATATATTCTTTAGAATATGATTCTATGTTGTGAGTTGGTTAATATTTTGAGGAGGTGATTCTCCGTTATGAGGCGTCCTACGTATCATTGTTATTTCATGAATCAAAACCCACATAAATCACTAAACCAATGAATTTTAACATAATGTGGATAAGACATATGTGCGGGTATTGAGGCTCTAGATATTTGGGCTCAAGTCTCATGGAGACGTCCTATGTATATTGGTTATGGAAAGAATTAGAGATGGAGTAGTTGAACCATTCCATTAAGATTGGACCTAATATAGAAACCCCTATATAAGTAGGGGTGTTCATATCATGCCACTCATAGAAGATTACACATTGGTATTTCACTATGTTGTGGATATTCATGGTTCCAATTTAGTGTTCATTTCGGCAGCCTAATCTCACATGATCTATGCTCGGTGTGAGAAACATGTTATAGCAAATGATCAACCTAATTGTATCTGGATGTGGGACTTGTGTGGTAGGACCATCCCTGAGATGTTTAATATTGATATTAGGACTCGTAGAGGCAACCTAATTATAATATAAAAATAATAATTTTTGGCTCCCAATGGTTGAAATGGCATAGACATGGAGCTTACATTGAATTGGATTTTTTTAGCTCAAGCCATAAGAATTCTACCTATGTATCCTATTAATTGTAGGAAATAGAGTTCACTCTATTCAACTGATTGGGTATTGCACACTAATGTTTCCATTTAATTTGTAGAGTCTTATGTATAAAATTATATGATTTTTTCATCTCTCTATGCCCACATGAGCTATGATTGGTGTGAGAAAACAGGGATGGAAAATGAGCAGTCTCATTGCTTATAGGTGCATGACTTACAAATCATGATGGGCCTCTGGAGGTTTGATATAGACCTTTGGCATTAAAGAGGCATCCTTTGAACCCTCATTATAGAAGTAATCATAGTCCTCATTGTTCTGTGATTATGTCTTACCCAAATATGTTTCACTTTTTTGGGTCTTACACATTGAGGTTGAAAAATGTTATCATTTACAAGTATGACTTCTTGACCTGGTCTAATTCCTTACCTGATATGAAATGGTCATCTGATTGACATCACTTGCTTTTTCTAACATGTTAGAGGATGTATTCCTGATATATCCTAAGGAAGTCATTTATTATAGTTATCTTGTCTGAGGGAGGTTGCGTATCCTGGATGGCATGCATTAGTTTTTATTTATGGTCAAGGATGAATTGTTGAGAGGACATCACAAGAGCATGATGGTTTTCGCTGGAAACCATCGCATGAACCTGGATAACTAGTCTAGAGGGTGCCACATGATCCTAATAACATTACCTAGTGTCATCAAAAGGGATGGTTGACACACTTGGATGGTGCCCTATGTGTTAGTGTGACATATATCGGATCATGTCTCATGACTGGGATGACATGTCCGGAGGGTATCACGACACTTGTCTGGCATGCCAAAGAGTGTCGCGAGAGCCACTCGATATGCTCGGGTGCTATCGTGAGACTCAGCTAAAATGTATTGGTAACATTATAATAGTCATGATATATGTCTAAGTGACAACACATGGTCTGTAATAGAAATCCTAGAGGTCTTTGCGAGACTATGGTGACTTTCTCAAGGTGTGTCATATGAATTATTTTGACATGTCTTAAAGGCTTCATGTGATTTGAACTGTATGCCGGAGTGGTTTTTTGAAACCAATTTAACTTTCCCTAGTGTTGTTTCATGATCAATGTGATCTACATGAAGCGTGTGAGGATTAAAATATATTTTTTTCTTGAGTCTCCCATTTATTATCTTTTGTTCTAGAATTTATATTGTGAACTCCTTATATTTTTTCTATGTTGTCTTGTTTTATGTCTCACATGATCTAGAAGGCATCTGGGATGTCCTTCACATATCCTACTAGAAATATTTTTTATGATCTTTTATGATCATTTGATTTTTTTATTCATGTCACATGATTTATCATTTATTTCACTATTCCATTACATGATAGCAAACAGTTCTAGTCGCAGAATTAGCCACTCTGAGAAATCCTCTCTAGCACTGTTATGAGGTCCCGATAGCTTGTCTGTATGTAGAGAGTAGTACTTAGATGTTGTCGTGATCGATTCCATTTTTCAAAACTAGGGAAGGGTATTTAAAGGCTTCCCCACGCCATTTTTCAACCACTTTGATCGGAAAATATTTTTTGAATCCATAATGGAGTCAGTGAAGGGATTCAACATCACACAACTTCATGAGTCCTTATCGTAGATCATTCTTAGTGCATTTCTTAATTTTTATGGACTATGAGTCCCTCCCATCATTGTATCCTTTATTAAATTATTTCAAATTAATGGGGGATTTTTGAATAATGCAGGTATGTCTAAGGACTTCCATATCATCATTTTGGCATGTCCAAGGGCCTTCATGAGATTAGAGTGCCTCCAGAAGGCCTTCCTGTGATCTTGGGTGACTTTTCTGGGAATTTCCACAAGACAATAATGGCTTGTCAAGGGTCCTTCATGGGATTAGGTGGACTTGTCAAAGGGGTCTGAAAGGAAAAGGGAGTGGACATCCTTAGCATGTCAGAAGAGTTTTATGACCATGAGAGGATTGTGCATCCTACCCATTTTATTTCAATTGTTATGTTATAAAGGTCTAGGGTCATTCGATGATGCATGAGTAATGTCAAAGACAAACATCCTACTTTTTTGTGAAGTATAATTCATCCTAATAAGGTTGTTTTTATATTTGAGATCATTTTATTCAACACTCTATATATTTATCCTTATGAATTTAGAGGGCACGAGGCCTCTTAGACATACCCAAGGCCCTCCGCATGATAGGGAGGTCATGTTTGCTATCATTTGTGATATTAGGTGAATGAGTCATCAGGTCCTTGTAATGTCTTTTGGACTAGGGGAAATCAATTTACTCTCCATTAATGTGTCACATATTCAATGATTGTATGATTTGATATAGTGATCGATGGAGTTTTAATGTCAAACAAGCTAGCCAAATGTTTCATGTAAAGTGTTGATTATCGTTTCATAAGTGCCGCATAACCCAATCCCACAACATTCTTACATAAAATATTTATCCTCTTCACATGATGAAGTTAAGTGAGACATGGAGATTCTCTTGAAAATGTGAATATTAAATTTTTTTGATGTGGACACCTATTGGAATGGCATGGAATGTCTAGTATTGAATGTTATTTATTTTCACTTTCACGGTAAATTAAATAAATGTTTTATGACTTAGTCATAGCGAATAATTGAGTCATTGGACATAATTATTCACATAATGTGGTATGTGGTAATTCAATATCCTTCTGGGTAGAGGAAGTATGGTGATATGTGATGCCTCATAACAATGTTTATATGTCATATATTTGTCCTATAGTTTGATGGTATTGAAGTATTGCAGTATCAGAGTCCTTTACATGATACATTATGTGGTACTACACACTTTTACATGGTGGTTTACGTGGTGCCTACGCCCTTCCCAATATGGATTACACGTTGGGACTTCCTTTCACAAGATGGGTTACGTGATGCCTCACTTTATGGTGTGGATGTTTATGTAGAGGAAGATCACGGTTTCTGACATCATTTAGAAGAATGATTACGCAATGGACTTATCATATCTTCTCCATCACATGAACATTATACATGCTTGTGAATCTATGGTTTTTGAGGAAAGTAAGAGATATTTTCGGCCGAATGTTAGTGGTCCTCTCACACCTGTGATCTATTTGTTGTTATATATTAAGTATTGAATTGTATCTATACATCTGGGAATGGTGGAATGTCCAGTAAATATGTTCAAATTATTATAACACTAACATGTTCATTTCTTCGGATGTTGGAAAATTGAACCATCCTCACATGTAACCTTAGTTCATAATGTTGTTATCCCCAAAACACCCAATTTTTCCCATATATCCATCTCTAAGAAGTTAGAGATAATCAAGAGCCCAATTAAGAGTATGTGACACTTTATTAGATTTAGTAAGAATTTGGATGTGTTTGGAAAAGTGGAATTCATGAAGTGTGGAGGTATTATACCTAATGAATCTGGTTCCCTAACAATTCCTCACAAACAACATTGGAAAAATTCACGAGCCCCTCAACATCAATCACGGTATGGGAGATGGATTGGATCTTGGTTTGATCTTCTTATCATTAAAATTCATACAAAAGTCCAGGTATGAAAAATTCATCTATGGTCAATCTTGTCCACTCAAGGTGATGCATGATATCCATTCAATCCTCAATAGGAAAATATAAACCCTAGATCTTTGAGGTTGAATAAGACCATGTATGGCATTTTTTATCCCTCATCTGGTATGTGCATGCTTGACGAAAATCAAAATATCAGTTTATTTATTTTTATTTATTTTATCAATATAATTATTTTTAAACACATAACAACAACAACAATAATAATAATAATAATTAAACTCATACAATTTTAGTAAAAAATTCACACATGCAAAGCATCATTGTATATGTTTGATCAGCTGATCACCCATCACAAGTACTCTATCCGCAAAAAAGTTAATGGATCATGTTTAGTCATATCATCAAAATTCCCCCAAGAATTAGATATGTTCATAATGAAAGGGAACTGGTTCTAAGGTGAACATAAAAAACTCTTCCATATATCTAAATGATGGTGGATTCTTCTTTTTTGATGCTATCAGGGAATATAACTGTCGAACATTGCATAATGTTATCTAGTATTCTTTTGTTCATTATGTGCATATCTTTCTGCTGATCCAATATTATGTGAATCCTCAATGATACTCATTGATTCCATAATATCTAGTAAACTTGAATGTATGGATCTGAATATTTAAATCACAATAGTTTTTTTGTAAGCACTCACGAATAGCCACCAATATTATGTTCCTTACTGATAAATCTACTCCATTTATCTTTAGATCACCTGACTCGTAGAAGAATAATTAGGCAAAATACATATATAGAGGGAGGGAATTATTTTTTTGTTTATGATGATAGGCTTGGTAAGAAAAGCTTGTCATTTTGGGTATTTTATCTCGAACTTGATATTGATTTAGTTTAGGGTCTTTTAGATCAGACTTCAAATCACACAAGTTTAGGGTCTTTTAGACCATGCCCAATATTGCTTTTGTTTACAGTATTTTAGCTCAGAACATGTATTTTTTTATTTTATGTTCTTTTGGCATAGACCTGGTGTGGATTTTAGTTTAAGATCTTCTATCTTGTACTTGATATTGCTTCAGTTTAAGGTTATTTAGCTAGGAACTGATATTAATTTAGTTTAATGAATTTTGGATTAGACATGTTATTACTTTAGTTAAAAGTATTTTACCTCGGACTAGATATTTCTTTAGTTTAGGTCCTTTTAGTTTCAACCAAATATTTCATTTGTTTAATGTCTTTTTTTGGACTTGATATTTCATCATTTTAATGACTTCAAGCATGGACATGGTATTGATTTATTTTAGGGTCTTTTAGATCTGACATGATATTCATTATTTTAGGATTTATCTCATACAATATATTTATTTAGATTTGGGTCTTTTAACTTAGACCTGATACTGACTTAATTTAGGGTATTTTAGATTGTACCTAATATTTCTTTTTCTTCGGTCATTTTAGCTCAAACCTGATATTGCTTTAGTTTAATGTATTTTAGTTCATACTAGATAATTTTTACATTTGGTTCTTTTAGATTGGACCAAATATTAATTTACTTTATGTTCTTTTGGATCAAACATGATATTGCATTAGTTTACGGTCTTTTATCTCATACCTAGCATAACATTAGTTTAGGGTCTTTTAGCTCAAACATGATAGTTATTTATTTCAGGGTCCTGTAGCTCGACCCTAGTGTTTCTTTTGTTTTGGGTCTTTTAGCTCCAACCTCATATTACTTTATTTTATGGTTCTTTTGCTCAGACCTATTAAAGATTTAGATAATGGTCTTTTAGTTCGGACCTGGTAGATGATCATGGGATATAGTGCTGACATGCCAATAGTGACCCAAAAACTCATTGAGGTATTGGGTTCTTCCATGGTGTTATAAGGGATCACATGGATCAAAAAAATACTTTTTAGAGAGTTATGCTTTTCATTAAAGACCATAGGCACAAATGTAGGATCCATAGGCATACTTGGATAGTCAAAAAAAGGGTCCTTGAACCGGGGTATCTTTTCCAGGGGTTATGGAAGATTTATTAAGGTTATATCAAATGGAGGGAGAAATACTATGGATTCTAGGTTCACCTAGACATTTTGACACAACATTAAAATTCACCTAAGGCCACAGTTTTGAACTGTGGCCGTATGCTATAAAATTGTAGAAATAGCATATGGCCAGGGTTTCAGATAACCGTGGCTGCTATCACCATGGTAGTAGGGACCTATTTCCATAGTTTTAATCATGGAAGTAGGGCCCAAATTCCGAATTTAAACTATGGAATTTGGGTGCCTATTACCACAGTTTTATTAGTGGCATTAGGGTGCGTACTACCACGGTTTCAATCATGGACTTTGGGCTCTTAGTTCCACTGTTTAACCATGGCACATGGCCCCTACATCCATGTTTCAAACCGTGGATTTATCATTTACATGGTATAAAAAAATTCAATCCCCCTAGTCCCACACACCCAATAGAAATCCCCAATGGCCCTGGATATCACACTTGCATCCCTGGACATCCCCCTTACACCCACTTGAACACCCCCCTACACCCCCATGCCCCCAGGACAGCCGCTTGAACAACCTCTGCACCCCATTCCCTCTACACATCCCACTTGACCCCCTGGGAAACCCCGTTGAACCCCCCCCCCCCCCCCCCCCCGCACACCCATTCCACCTGGATATCCCCCTTTCCCCCCTAGACAGCCCCTTACACCCCCCCCCCCTAGATAGCCCTCATGAAGCCCCCCATTCCCCCTGTACAACCCCCGTTCACCCCCCTGGATAGCCCCCCATGCACCCCTTCAACCCCCTGCACACCCATACCCCCTGGACAGACCCATTGCACCCACTAGACAGCCACCGTGGACCCCCTTTACACTTCCTTGAACACCCCCTCCCTCGCACCCCATGCCCCCTAGAAAGTACCCTTGCACCCCCTGGATAGGACCCTTTAATACCCCCACGCACCGTCCATTCCCATTGGATAACCCCCTTGCATTCCCTAAAACACCCCCTGCACCCCATACCCCCTAAGCAGCCTTTTTCACCCCCTGTAGTATCCCCCCTAGTCACCCCCTTGGAAAAGCCCTTTCACCCCCACCCCTATAGCCCCCCCCCTAAAAGCCACCACCCCTATAGTAACACCCCTAGACATACCCCCCTTGTAGTATCCCACCCACCATGGATATCCCCCTTGAGCCCCCCCCCCCCCCCCCGCACCCCCATTCCCTCCCTGGATAACCCCTTTGCAATACCCTAACCACCCCCTGCATCCCCATTCCCCCCTAGACAACCCCTTGCACCCCCGGTAGTAGCCCCCCTGAAAACCCCCTTGAACAACCCCATTGTACCCCCACCCATATTGCAACCCCTTGCAAAGCCCCCAACACCCCCCCCCCCCCAAAAAAACCCCCTTGGACCACCAAACCTATAGTAGCCCCCCCTAAAAAGCCCCCGACCCCCTACAACGCCCCCCTCTTGGACACCCCCTCCCACCAGGACACCGTATCCCACCTGGACAACCCCCCCTGCAACCCCGAATAGCCCCCTTGAACACCCATATGCATGTTGCAAACCTAACCTATATCTATGTAGAAATTGATGAAAATAACTATCCATTTATTCATAGATTTACTAATAATGGTTTGAAAATAGGATTCCTTATGGGGGATTATGTATTGGATCTCAATGGCTTCTCACATCATACCTAATAGTGAATCCAATATGGAGGAATACTTGCCAAATCATTTGTCACAATTGTGTGGATCCTAGGTTGATATCTCGTGTCATTCCATCCAATTAAACTTTAAAAAGGAGGCATAACCATAACATAATTCACTACATGAGGCATTACCTCTCATGTTCCCTGTTAACCATTTTCGTTTCCATTTAACCCATTCAATTCATTAAATTAGCCTTGCACCCCCGGGATAGCCCCTTGAACACCCCCTACACACCCATGCCTTTTTGCCCCCCCTCCTAGACACCCTCTTTCCCATTCCCCCTCTGACCTCCCCCTACACCACCCCTACCCCTCCTCATAGCACACCCCCGGCACCCTACCCATGCCCCTTGAAAAAGAACCTAGAACCCTACCCATGCCCATTGAAAAAGTACCTAGTACACCCCCCAACACTCACATGCCCCCTTTCACCCCCTCCTAAACACCCCCTGCCCCTTTCCCACTCCCCCCAGCACACCCCTGCCCCCTCCCCCCCAGCACACCCCCTGCACAATACCCATTCCCCTTGGAAAAGAACCCATCACACCCCTTGCAACCTACCCCTCCCCCTTGCAAAAGAACTCAGCACACCCCTTTGACCCCCCATGACCCTCACCCTACACACCCCTCTTCCCACCCCACCCCCTTCACAAACCCTTACCCACCCCCATGACCACTTCCCAACCCCCTTCCAGTCCCTTCCCCCGTACCTGTTTCCCCTCCCCCTACCAGTTCCCCATGCATGTCCTTCCCCTCCACCGCCACCCTGCCAGTTTCTCTCCCCCCTGCCCCTGCCAGTCCCCCCACCCCATCTAGTCCCCCACCCTACCAGTTTTCCCTCCCACATCCCCTACGATTATCCCTACCATGCTCCTACCACCCCCACCCTTATAACATCCCAACCCATTGGCTTATATCAGGTCAGAGTATCTACTAACAATTGATGGAATTTTCTAGACACTAAATATATTTAATGGGTTTTAAAAACAATGTTACAAAATGAGAATGAGTTACTCTATTTATCACACAAGAAGATAAACGTGGTACTCACTTTACAAATAAGATTATACACTAAAGATACTTACATACTAAGAATTAAACAATTCCAAATATAAAAAAACACATATCTGTACTTACTTGAGTCTCCCTATAAAAGAAACTATCAAATAAGTCTGGAAGTAGCTCACAAGTACCAACAACACAAGGTAGACCATAATAGTTCTCATCCCCTAAAAGCATGGTAAAACAAAACATCTTATAAAATTGATAAAGAATATAACTCAATAAATAATTATAGTGTAGTCATATTACCAAAAAATAAAAGAATAAATGCACCAAGTATAAGAAAAGAAAACTCGTCTCGAACTGAACTAATGTGAGATATATACCCAGTATTTCATGTGTCGATCCATATATCTTAATGTTGTACGTTATCATATAGAGTTCCATTCAGATTTTCTATAAATATATACGATGAAGTCATTCTCACAAGGTTTATCCATGGATCATTGGATAAAGTTATAAATCTGAAAATTCCATGTGAAATAATCATCATGTTTACAAAAATCATGATTGGTTTGTCATGAAAGAATTTCATACCATAAGAAAGGAAACTGACTAGTTTTGGCCATGATGTAGATAGAGAAGTAGCCAGGAAGGCCACACCCATCTAAGAGGGAATTATGATGGTCATGATGCAATGATCAAGTACTTGTGTGAAACAAAAAGTACAATATGGTAGTGGTAGTCTCTGTATTGATCATCTAGAATACTTGGGGGAAGTAGCCTAGGCCAAAATGACCCTAGAATATTATATGGTTAGAGTTGAGAAATTCATTGAAGATATATAGTATAATAAGAATGATATGGGAAGTAAAAAACACAATGCTGTTGAGTTAGATTTCATTTTTATCATGTTCTTTTGGAATTCACCATTATTTTTAGTTTATATAGGTTTATCAATTTTATAATGTAGATAAATTTCATTATTTTATTCTAACTTGATCCTCTTATCTTTTTTAGACTTGTTTGCTAATATTATTTGACAATATTTTGGTGCATAATCTTCCTTCTTCTTGATTGTGTATTGCTTCATTGTAAAAATTATTTCTGAACATGCAATAACTCGTCCTTTCCTTCTATCATTCACCAATGATTATTGTTATGGAATCTATGTCATATATTCTTAAAAATTTGGACCACATGGTTTCCCATCCACACACACTATCAACAGCCTTAAGAGTACCCTTTTTAGGCCCCTATCCCCCCATACACTATCCCCCCAACACCCTCCCCCTTTGCACCAGTACCCCCCAAAGCCCCCCTCTCCCCGCACCAGTCCCCCCACCACCGTGCCCCAGCCCCCCCCCCCCCCCCCACCCAGCACCCTACGCCTCTTGAGATCAATAAATTATGTATGACTCCATTGGGTATAGCGACCGTATATTTTATCAAAATGAAGATACTGTCATCTCTAAAGTGAATGAAATTTCATATTCTACTGTTGAGTTGGTTGAAATTTTCGTCTAGTCCACCTTGAAGGCTTAAGTAAATCATGTAAAACCGGTGAAAATGTAAGGGTCCACTACAGTTGGACCGAGTGGATCATGTTCATCTGATATGTCCTTATTGGCTGCTGGTGTCCATATTGGTGGCATACTCTATAATAAATTAATGTTAAATTTCATTTTCCTACACATTGGTTATAACCAAATATTTAAAACCACATTAACAATACTAGTTCTAAACACCATTTCCTTAATACCTTCCATTCATTCAATATTAAAACTGATTTACTTATCACAAAACACTTCATAAAACCCATCAATATAAAAATATTAAAGAACATAAATAAGGAAAATGAAACATAATTTGTAAAAAATAAAATGAGGTAAACACATTATTTTATAAAATAACAATATATAATATATAATGATTATAATCATGAAATTAAAGTAATCATGTTATAATTTAATGCACAAACCATTCTGATGAATATCCCTGGTTGGTTCATAGTAACCTACTCATTAATAATAAATATATAGAAAAATGATATATAGTTATTTTTAATGTTTTGGTTAATGTAAAACCACAAGTTATTATCAATTAGATCCTAAAAAGGTGAAATCAATGTGTGTATTTACACCTTGTCCTATGAGTTCCTAATTATAAATTATTAATATGTTTTATGAGTTTTTCATACGTTGCGCAAACATGAAGGAACGAAAAAAATAATATTGAATTCAAAGACTAACCTAGTAACTCTTGCTTCCAATATAATTATGTTTTCTTGTGATATTTATGGGTTACGTCTCAAGTCTAGATAGACCTAGATCTTAGATATGATTTATTTACAAACCCTAGAGCCCAAAAGTGTGGGATTAGACACTATTTTTTAACAACTATAACCTAATCTCCCAAGAATCATCGGGTTAGGTCTCGACAACATCTTAGGCACACAAATTAATTTATATTGGTTGGCATAAGTTTCAAGGTTAATAAGAAACACATGTAGGAGGTGGTTTCTCCCATGGGAAGAAAATATAAAAAAGGGAATTCTATATTAAAAATTCAGTATGTTCTTTGGGGTAAATAGAATACCAAACTCATGTAATGTTGGGTTTCACAATATGTACCTAATAATCTAGATATATAGATAATAAGAGGGGATATATCAATATAAACATGCATATATACTTAAACATGGATTCAAGATTCCTTAACATAGACAAGATAATCCAAAAAAACACTATGTATAGAAAAACCCATTCAATCAATTCCTTACGAGGTGAAAGTGATAAAAAATTTGATTTCCCAATACTGGTCTAACAAATCAAGGATAAATGGTCAAAAAAGTGTGTTCTCAAGTGTAAACTCCCATCCCAATGTTCAAATAATTTGAGAATGATATTGTATTTGGTTTCAATATTTAATGTTGAGTATTTGATTCATATGAGTTGAAGTAGAAATATTTGTTGCATTAATTATAATGTGATGAAAGCACCATTATTTGAGTTGAGTTAAATCATGCTATAATCTGGTCTATGTGAGCCCTAATCTAGCCTCAATCCTGTTGACAGAAGCTCGAAATATAGATGAAATCCTAGGTACAAAGAGAAGACAAAAAAGCAAGACCATATCTGTAACTTAGGATCCATCTGAACTCACACCGTAGCTTCAGAACTGCATCAGCAAGGAGGAGGAGAGGCCACATCAGAGTAGCATCAGTGGGGAGGTGGGATGGCTACGGCAGAGCATCCAAAGAGGAAGAGTAATGCTGGTGAGGAGGTGGGGTGACCACATCATTGGAGTAGATTAATCCCAAGGTGGGTGGCCATGTCGGAGGAGTCGAATAGAGGAAGTTTTGGGTGACATCATCTGGAGAGGAGGGTCATGGGGCGTAGGGAAGAAAGGGTGGGAGGTGGGGATGGTGAGTGAGGAGCAATACAGAAATTGGTAGGGGATCTTGAGCGCATGAGAGGAAGGCAGTGGGGGCTCACGAGCATATAGAATTATTGTGTTTTTATAAGACTTACAGTGATTTAATAAGACTTTTATGGAAGATTTCATAAAGGATATTTACCCTTTGGATGAGGAGAATTTGAAAAACCTGAGAAGAGGATCATCTGGAAGATAGAATTATTTTGATATCATGAAGCTGTGAGTAATCCCAAATTTTAGTTAATTTTCCTGTAAAATTAATTAAGCTGAATTTCTTGTGAAACATGAACAAAAATCCACATCCTGATGCTATTTCGAGAGAATTATCAGGTGAACCTAGTTATACTGATTAAGAGGTAGATATACCATGGGAAGAGAACAACATCACAATGCATGATTATGTGATTATTTAGAAATATGTTCATGTGATTCGGAATATAAAATAAGGGATAAGAAAATAGGATAACTAATTATTTGACATTGCTATAATACTTGAAAGAGTATTTTGAGAATCATTTTTGAGAATATCCCGAGAATACCATTCTGTGATAAATAAGATGAGTACGAAGATCCATATTTGTTTAGTCAGTATGGAGTCTTGATCTTACAAACATGTTTTTTTGTATTATTTGTTTCACCATTGTGAGTATTCATAAAACAAACATGTCATGTTAATTTTATATGTTTCCAGGGATTGGTTTTTATAATTATGAATTCATATATGATCCTAACATCAAAGAATATGTCCCAATGGTATGCTATGTTAAAATCCATGGTTACTTTTTGTGAGAATTTTTGATTTTGTGAGTCTTATATGTATCATGTGTTCCATCATGGCCAGTAAAATGGAATGAGTTGTAGTATAAGGTCCATTATATACCTCTTATTAATATGGTTGTCCTACACTTTCACTTTTATGTTCATTTCTACTTGATTAAAAATGACTATATTTGTGGTATTTATTAAAAATGGTCAATGATGTTTGACATGTGGTCTAATTATCATTTCTCTAATGGCATCAAATAATTTTATCATGGCCCTAGAATATGAATTTATTTTAAAATATTTTCAATAATTGACTTGTGGTAGAATAATGAATTTAATTCATTTAAATTATTTAATCTCTATGCACATGGTTTTATATGCAGGTTGTGTTATCCATAATCATTTACAATCAATTACCCAAGTAAAAAAAATGACCACATTTGAAACCAAAATGAAACCTAGTAAGAATAGAGGTAAAATATATATATAATCATTAAAAATATCAATTTATATAAATCCCTAATGTAATCATACATAAGAATCCCTGAATCAAATATTCTAACTAAGAAACCCTAATAGATTCATTGCATAAATTAATTTAATCAAAATAGAGAGTAGGATATTAAAAATCACCACATAAGTATTTTTTACCCCCAAAATGATAATTTAAGGTATTCATATGGATTTCTCCATGTATTTAGTGAAATTTCAAATTATAGAATCTATTTATAGTAAAGTTAAAGGAAAATGTATGTGATAAAATGAGATTAGATGAGAAGGAGATATCCTACCTGGAACCAGTGGAAAAATCGCATAGCCAAAATACTATTCAGGATTATTTGGCAGGAATATACACTCTAAAAAAACAAACAATGAAACCTATAATATTATTAACATAACATTAATCCAAAAATTCCTAATAGAATATTTTTACATTAACCAAACATCATTACAAAACATATGGAAAAACATAAATATAAGTTATTTATTGGAAACAAAAGAACATATCAAAGAAACACATGCAATTATAAAATTAATGAAATAATAATGGTTTTAGAAAAAAATGAATCTCATGGTTTGCAAAGAAAATAAAATCGCATGGAAACGCATACCAAGATCATGTGAAAATGCCATGAAACAATAAAATATTGGCTGAATAGAACCAAATAAGTAATCTGAATAACCTCGATAATAAGAAACATAAGGTGTGCTCAAAATCTCAATCTAGTATTAAAAAACCTTTAAATAATTATCAACGTGAGACCTAATCCGAACTCAATGGAATCCAAGGAAGCCCTCAATATGGAATAAACCCTAACTGCAAGGAGAACCCACAAAAAGAAGAGAATATTAGTACCTTAGGGTTCGTCTGAAATCACACCGCAGTGTTCGAAAATTATTGTCAGGGTGGTGGGGAGGCTGAAGCAAAGCCGTGCTGGATACAGCAGAGCTGAATCAAAATTGGAAGACTGAAGGAGGTTGGAGAGGTCTATTTGGACCTGCGTCGGAAGGGATGAAGAGTTCTCTTTAGACCTGCATTAGCACGATGGTGCGGAGGCCGCGTGTGATCAACGCCGCCAGGGAGGTATCCTACCTACGTTGGAGGAGGAGGATCATCGAGAGAAGCCCTAGTAGGGAGGATTTTCAGAGGAGGATAGGGATTCAAGAGGGGGGAGGGGGAAGTTTCCAGAGATGATGGACCCGAGAGGGGCTGGGGGTATAGAGGCGGACACCGGGACAATAAGGCGGAGGCTGGGAGGTCTAGTACGGTAGTAGAGGGAGAGGATGGGAGGATATCATAGGGAGGTAGAGGTCGGAGGGGGGAAGAGAGGGCTGGGAGGGGGAGGTAGGTGAGGGGAGAAGAGGACTAGGAGGTAGAGGTCGGTGTGGAAATGGTTGGGAAGGAGAGGGTTCTAGCAGGGGGATCCTGATGGAAAAGGCAAGTCGAGAGGAGATTCCTGATAATTGGAGGTAGTGAACCACAGTTTAAATACAACTCTATCCTCAAATAAACCTATTACCACTGTTTTTTTAGAACTTTGGAAATAGATGTGTGAAAATAGGTCGTATTTAAAGTTCCGTTAATTTGTATGATATAAATCATAACCCCAAATATTGAGTTTGTCAATATGAGAGGCGAAAGACACGATGATTAGGTCCCATGATATTTTGGGATGTCGGGTTCTAATGTGGTTTTCCTAGGGCTCACAAGGACTAAAGAATCTTTCAAGAAAGAATGATATTTTTTACTTTGTTGGTAAAATCCCCTACATGTTTGTATTATAGTTCACTAAAAGATGATATCCACTTCGTTTTTTGGGACATTAATGATTTTTTATACTCAAACGTCCAGATGATGGTGTTGGGTATGGGAAAAAGATTATCCAAGAAGGGTTATAGAACCCTAGGGAAGTTCATTTTCTACATATAAAGATTGATCCCTACTCCCTATGTTTTCAAATCATGAGGTGTGGGACATAAATGTTTAGGTAATGGAGTGTCATATTATGGAATTGATAAAGGGTTGAAAACATGGTGATGTAACATCGAGGATGTCGAATTTCCTTTGATAGTTTAGTACAAAGACTGTAAGTCATAGTCCAAAGTGCTCGGATTAGGAGGATTGTATGGGATAGTCATACTAGGAGTACGTTAGCCACACTAAGGTGTTGAGTGATTCTGTAGATATGTAGGGTTCACAAGAATAGAAATATCCAATTTTTCATAGTAATGTATTTGGTTTAACTGCATTGGCACATATTCATGAGCTATAAGTATAAATTCTTAGTCAAGAAAAGGGTCCCTTGAATTCGCATATCTTTTCTAAGGTCCATGGAAGGTGTTGGTTATAAGAGGAACCAATATCATGAAGTGTGATTTCTGGAAAGTGTTATATAAAAGAAGGGTCCAAGTACCCTAAATGTTATGAAACTTCTTCATAAAGATATTTTCATGGTGGGAAGATGTGAAAAATAAGTACTCTAACCTTTTCCTGAATAAGGGGGTCTATTGAGAAGAGATTTACTTTAAAAAGGGTTATATTGTAGACCCTATAAGCTTTATGTCTTATTTATTTTCACCATAATTATTTCCTAAAATCTAAAGATGAAGATTTTAGTGAGTGGAGACATGACTTTTTCTAACTCCACCCTTTGTGAGTTTTCAACCTGATAATTGATATGTGGTTACAGCTTTCATTAAGACAATGCTCATGACCTGATAGAAAAAGATCCCTTGTGGCACTCTGAATGTAGTGGCATCCTTATATTCAGGAGCCGTCTTGATCAGATTGTATCCCGAGTTACCATCCATGAAGGTAATGGAATAGAATCAAATAGTATAATTGGTTAATATATCTATAATCGATAATGGAAAATTGCCTTTTTTTCAATACCAATTAAGGTCTCTGAAATCAATAAAGTCCCTAATCTACCCATTCTTTTTATTTAAAGGGAAGATGTTGGAAAGCCATCTTCATAATTTCACTTCTCGAACAATGTTGAACTTGATAAAAATGTCGAATTTCACCTCCACATTGGTTCCATGATAGGGTTTAATCCTTTTGGATACTTTCATGAAGCATCAATTCTCATTGGGTAGTCTGAGATAGTCTATTTCCACATCAATATTCAGTTTGGGAATCTCTTTGTAGTTATTTGATAACACATATAAATGCTGATTTATAAATGTGATATAAATATCTTACTCATTGAGGGGAATGCCTAAAATAATAAAAGTATGATTTAGGTCTTCTTCTCTTCACATATTTATTTTCTAGATCTTGCCTATAGTGATGGAGATGCCTTCCTCGAATGATGGAGGGTCATTCATGAAGTCATTATCTTCTTCATCCATCTCTGAGCCTGCGGTGAACTTTTAGAAGAATATAGAATTACGGGGGATACTCTTTCACTATTGGAGTGAGAGAGGCCAATAGGAGAGACATTATCATCCCCTATATTTATAGTCTTTGTAAAGATATGATACACCTAATTGATTTTCACACTATCACTAATGATAATAGGATCCTGGATGGTTGGAGTCAAGTCTATCACTTAGCCTACAATTTTTGGGAGCACATATTCTATGTCGATCATACATCAAGGATTTTAATTGGTGGTCCCTAGGCCATTGGGCATGTAAAAATATGTATCATCATCCTCCTTTGATATATCTCCTCCCTTTTCTAGAAATATGAATCAACATATATGGATCTCTGAGTCTGAAATATGGATTTATCACCATGAAGTATTTAGAATATTCCATCAATAGGGTGCTTCAAGTATTGATGGAATGTTTAATGTGCCTATATATGGCTTTGGATCAAGGGACTTCTGAGATATATATTATTGGTAGAGTCTTACTAGATTACCATAAATTATATGTCATGCATGAGCTCCTCAAATAGAGGATGGAGTTTGATCTTTCCCAGATGTATTTTTCGTGCATATCACACCCTTGAATGGTCATATTTCTAGGAGATACAACCCATTCACCTTATCCCAAGTATTATATGGTTTGACCCAAGATAATATTGATCTTGGAACAATTATCAATCAGAGCCCCTGGGACTTCTACATTATTGGGCCTACCCAAAACATATAGGTGCCTAATCTGACCTTTAATGATCTATTCCTAATCCTAGTTGGTGAATGATATGGTGAGATGGCATTATGATGGCACATTTTCCAATCGATTTCCCTAGGTTGCGGTGACTTTTATCATCAACTCATGTAGATAAATAGGGCTTCAAAGAGTGCATCCCTGTGTTATTTTGAAAAAATAGAGTGCATCTAAAATTTAGAGCTTGGATTGGCCTACTCATAGCTATTTTGGAATGTCATAATTTTGTGATGAAGTTTAGATCTTTCAGAGTTGAGGTTCCCCCAATAAGTTTCACTCAAAATCATGTGGTGAGGTTCTTCCTTAACGTGTCACTCAAAAAATGGGGTTTTTTTGTAGATATGCATAGTTCTTGTGAAGTGGTTGTGGGATAATCTACTGTCAACAACATAGGTAATTATGGAATTCCAAATTTCTTTAGAAGATCATATAATTTAACCCTCATAAGGCTGTCATGCAAGATACATAGGTGCAGATGAATGTTGGTGGGTTATGAGATACCTTCATGCATTTGATGGGATTCATGGAGTTTCATTCTAGGGGTATCAATTGCATATACGTCCTCTTTGGGGAATTGATCATAATATTGGTTCTAACCATGCCCTTTCACCTCCTGTATCCACAGTTCCTACACATTTGTCATCATGTTCCTAAATTATATATATGGAACTCATATAATGAGGCATGTTAATCATTTTAGAAGGGGTATTCCAAGAATTTAACATTATTTCAACCAAATACGAGCTATTATAACGATATGGATTCTATTTGATGGAGAAACTACCATGAAATAAATGTCATAGGGAGAAACCCATAAGATTTAGATCCTGTTTTGGAGAAGAATATAACTTTTCCTCTTATGTTATTTCCTATTTTTTCTGATCACACCCTCTTCTGGGATGAATTTTTTGATTCCTCCTTCTTAGGTTGTGGAGTTGTTGTGTGTCTGTGCTGTTATGCTATCAGGGTGTCATGAGCTCGATCATCTGTTTTCCAAGTGATCCATTTTTAGACATTCATTCATGCCTAGCAAGAAGCTTATTCCAACCATCTTCATCTTTTGACTAGATAAAAATTATACAATCCACCTGCTCTGAGAAGTTATCTAACAAAACTTATCCTGAATTTTCCATGATTTGAAGAAAATCATTAAAGATTAAGAAGACATGGATATTATGACCCAAACATCTAGGGAAAGGGTAGTAATCAGGATTGTCAGGGATTTTGACCTCATTGGGCTTCCTGGTCTATGGTAGTGTGAGTATGTTATTTTCCATGACTTCCATGAAATAAGCAGGTACTTGTTCATTTCAAAAGGATTATGATTTATTCATCTATTCTTAAAATCATAGGAAAACAATATTTATCCATTCTTCTATAAATGGTATATTCTATGGTTATTGATGCTTTATTGGATGTTCAGGGCGGTTTGGGACCTTCATAGGTTCTTGGATGGATACATCCACTAGCTTGATAGTGATAGTTTCAGATTCTATATTGGTTGGAGTTTTCCATCTGCTATGATCATGATTCATGTCTTGGATTAGATTTCCAAGATTTACTCCTTATGACGTTCTTCAATTTCTATGAAATCACAGAATTTTCCTGGATACATAATTGGGATAAGGGGTTCCTGCAACTCATCCCAAATATTTTTAACATAGTCTTCTAGAAACTTCTCTTATGAGGGAGGCATGCTAACTGAATAGGTTTACCCTTTACATCTATCTATGAAGTCATACACCCTATCATTATCATGTTATTTTGATTTTGTATGGTCAATAATCATTGTTTTCCTCAGTGTGGAACTGAATTCATAAAGGAATTGACAAATAAGGTCTTCCCATCCTTCTAGGAAACCCTCTGGTAGGATTTTGTACCATACAAAGGCTGACCCTATCAGAGTTTATATGGAATAACTCAGCTTTTTTCCCTTCTATTGATCTTGAGGGGAAATCCTTAGCCCTCATCAGGATATAAATTATTTTAGATATTTTTTAGGATCACATGAACCCTCAAAGGAAGAGATAGAAGGATTTCCAAAACTGAGTGGAGGTGGAGATCATCAACCCATTCAAGATATGGCTTCTTCCTAGGCTACCCAAGTGCGCATCTCACTTCCCGAGATTCTATTTGGGTAGATTGGGAATAAATGATGTTAATAAAATCTGGGGGTACTATTTTCTATGTTTCTTCCCATTTAAAGGGAGTGGGTGGGGGTTTATGAGGTGGAATCATATTTGTATTCTGCTGAATCATGATTTATCTTAATACTGAATTCTCACCATGATGTGGGAGAGGCTATAATGACAACAAAGGTATGTCATGATCATCTTCAAATTCCGCATTGGGGTAGAATAAATTCCTAAATACATTTAAATTTTGACCCTCAGATACTTATCTTGTTGAATGAGCAGCTATGATAGGGATAATATTTGTCTCTATCTAAAGATAATTCCCAAAAGTAATATTGCCCTTGATTAGCTCCTCATTGAGTTGTCTGAGAGCTTTCATCTCAATCTCATTTAGAGACAAAAATTCTTCCATGGAAGGAACCACAATTAATTTTTTTGGTGATCAGAATTGGTCATCATTTTCCCTTTAGAAAAGTTTTTTCATGGATCTGTAAAATCAGTGTACGGAGGTTCCATATTATAGAGCTTTCTCTGATTGCGAGTGTGGAGGACCTTGGCTGGTACATCCATATCACCCTCCTCTAGGGGTAAATTTTCCATGTTTCTACACTTGTTATTTTCTTCTTCGTCCACAACATATTCCATATTGACAGTTGTGAAATTTAAAGAGGAATATCATGAAATGTTGTTCGTTCAATTACTTTTGACGCAATTGGATTATTCTGAACATCCTTTACCAGGATAGTTATTCAAGCCCTTATCGATTTTGGGTCATTTTTTGTTTGTGACCCTAGTGGGTCATGATTTTATTTTTCATATGGTGCTCTTTTTTTGGCCAATGTGTAATGAACCTATGGGAATTTTCGGTCAGGATTACAGAATGATCTTTTATTTGTGGAGTTTTTCCATACTGTGGGAGGAACATGTGGGATACTGAAAATTGATTTCCCCACAAAACCTAGATAACCTTTATTCTAAATGTGGTTATTATAATTGTGAAAATTTACCTATCCTTGTGGAGTGGGGTGTTATTAAGCCCTGAAACTGGTAATGACTGGTCCTGTTGCTGATGACATACTGAATTTAGTTGGATATTTGATGATTCCCTATACAGATATTGAGATATAAGTAACCAAAGCCATGTTGGGTGAGGGTGATCTGGAATCACATATAACATCCCCAACACCCTCTCAAGGGATGATGAACCTTGATATATAAATTAACCTATCCTAGAAGGCTAAGGTTTGATTTATACTGCCAAGTATATGTCCTCAATCCTCTTAGGAATTTATGATATATGGTGTGTTGGAGGTGGTAGATATTTCCCCATCCCAATGGGCTGGTTCTACTCCTTGATGAAAGCTATGGAGTCTTATACTCTAGCATGTTTTATGTAGTACATTAGTTCTTATGAAGGATCCGGGTGCGATGGCAGCCTAATATGAGAACCATTCTATTAAAAAAATCTGAATGATAGAAACTTTGGTCTCTATGTCAGAAAATGAACTATTATTTATTAGAGGGGCACATTTTAAAATATGTTAGTATATTAAATTCTTTTATTCATATTTGATATACACCGTTGATGTGGTGGCATTCTATTATAGTAAATAACTGGAACAAGCATCACCCGATCCCCTGATTTCACTGGAGAATCGACATTACAAGATGCTGAATCTGAGGGGTTCTGTTGTTCCATTGGTGAGGTAAAGTTTAATGCTCCATACATTACCCATCTCTGGATAAAGATTCATGTTGTAGTTTTAGAGATTAGCTGCCGAAGTTTCATGATGCAATGGTGTAAAGCATGTTGAATATTTCCATTGTGCTTTCCCGGTTTTGGATCCCAGGCCATGGAGAGAGCGGCCATGTCAAGACGGAAATAGAGTATCTTGATTTTATATAGGTGATACTCATGTAATAGAAGGGATATGTCAATATTTTAGTTTATGGTTAGTATACCAAATATTTTAGCATAGATAAGGGATGCACACCTCTTCTAATTCAAATGGTATCTCATAGTGAGAATTTGTGAGGTGCTAAAACAATATGGGGAAGTTGTTTCCAGCTGAATCTCTTATTATGTCAATGTCGGTCACATCATCATTATAATCACACACGTCCATCTGGTTAGAACATAGAAGATGATTCTGAGGGTCTATTTCGTACTATTGTGTAGTGATGTTGGTGGTCTATGGGGAACTATATGAGTTTGAATATTTTGATAACATCTCTATATGAAGGCGTCAGAGTTTGGAAAATCTCTACTTACAAAGATTTATGGGAAAAGGGAGGATTTACTTGTTTGTTGGAGGTATCATTACGGGGAGTTTGACTATAGTGTATGTATAGAGTAGTGTCCCTACAATCCATTTTAACACTACCATGAAGAGGACTGTCATGATAATGGTAGTCTTCTTCTTTATAGGAAGAGTTGATGGACCCCTGTAGTATTGATAATGTGTCTTCAACAACCTCAAGGACAATTGGATTTAGCATATTTATAATACGGGTCATGTTCTCTATCATGGTAAAAATATGTTGACGTATATTTTGAAATTGTGTAGGAATGTGAGATTTCTATATGATGGTTTCTAGAAATTGCTTATAAATATATGGTGCATAGGGAGTATAATCCCAATGCTAAGAAGCTACTGGAATATCCCAATGAATTTTATCATTATTGAAACAAATATGATAATTTCCCAAGGCATGTATCATTCTCACATGGTGATCCATGT
The DNA here is from genome assembly GCA_963277665.1 of Viscum album. NCBI lineage: Eukaryota > Viridiplantae > Streptophyta > Magnoliopsida > Santalales > Viscaceae > Viscum > Viscum album. Next base: position 2,981,152 of record OY728125.1, read on the forward strand.
TCAAGATGGGAGTATGAGTCCAATCCCGAGCCTTTGGGATATTATGCTTGTCTTTCTTTGCAGGATATTAGCCTTCCTCAAGGAATGTTCCTCTCTCACATGGTGATCCCCTGTTGGAAGAGGAATATGATCCTGATTGGAATATACATTTCCAACTGGAATATTCTGATAGACCTCTGGAATGGGAGATGGAATATGAGCCTCCAACTATATTTCCTTGGAATGATGATGTTGCGGTCATTCATCAGCAATAGTTGGAATATGCGGCTGGATTTCATGATCTGTTGAAATATCCCATAAAAATTCACTGATACAAATATAGTCTTCTCTCGAGGCTTCAATCCTTCTCAATTGGTCAACCTCAGCTGGAATGGGGATATATTTCTCATTTGATATTTTTTAAATCATTATTGAAATTTTCATATGTATAGTGGATCAAATCTATTATTGGAGATGGTAGGACATACATACGCACATACGACATTGCTATTTCAATAATGGGTTAAAGGGTAAGAATTTTTCTTCATATATTAAATTTACAAAATAAATTTATTTACATATATATCACTTAAATTGATTAAATTTATTCTTATTACCTTTCATGCAAATCGTATGTGAAAAATGGATTACCTCTATCTGCAAGGTGGTAGTCTATCATACATATAAAAGTTGTTTCCATATTTTAAACAGAATAGAATGTAAGAATATGTATGTGTTATTAAAAAAATACGTTTAATAATATAATAAATATCTTATAATTTTTTTAATCTATCATTATAACTATCCAAAATATATGGTGATGGAAAATGAATTACCTTGTTTCGTGAGGTGGTAGTTCGCCTTACACATGATCGACAGTTTCACTTCCCATTCGATGGATGTGGAGATGAATATATGTAATTAACTTAACATAATAACAACTTTGTATATGGATGATATTGGGGATATAATATAATATTTTTCTTACATTATTTTCTCGAGGTGTGTAAAGAAACAAAATAAAAACGCTCATTTAAGAACATTAGAAATTCTTCATTCAACTTCTTTAGGTTTTCAACAAAATCCTTGCTAGGATTGTATTTTAAATTATAAAAATGTTTATAGGATGTTAGTATAAGAGTAAGGAATCTATTTTTGTAAGTAATGGCTGAATAAAATTACGTGTTTTGTGTGAGGAGGGAAGGATAGGAGGTGACCATCTTGAAGTGGGGGAGAGCACACATATGATATTTTTGAAATGATGCAATTACTACCACGTTTTTTATATTAAAAATAATGTTAAATGGGACATAATTTACTATTTAAGGTTTAAAGGTATAAATATGGTAATTAAATTGGGTTTTACTAATTTATTAAGTCATTTTAACCCTTATCCTTTTAGTTTAACCCCTGTAAAGTAGTTTTATCCTTAACCACTATATTTGTTTTAATACTTATACTTTTTATAATGGTCAAAACACTTATTTAACATATTAGAGGATCTAAATTATTTGGATTCCAAATAGTGAATCCATTTAATCTAATTAAATTCAAATAAGTTGTAGTATCCAATTTAAAATTATACCAACAAATACGATGAACTATTTAGTTTCCAAAGATACCACTCTCTTAAGTATAGAAGGTTTTATTATAAAAACTTAATATGGCATTCATTAAAATGACCTAAATTATATAAATTCTAGTATGAATATAATGATTTTACTTTTAACTAAATTTTATATGTAACTTATTAATGTAAATTATTTAAATTAAAATGATAGTTTTCAATAAAATTCAGAATCATTCAATATTTATTGAAAAATAAAATTTTTCAAAAACGTACAAAAAAATAACTCTAATATAAATTTGATATGCTGATTTCATAAATGAAGTTTAATTTTTCAAATAAATATTATATTAGTGGTAAAATGTAATTTTAAAATTTGTTCGAAAAGCATGATGAAACTATCTTTTAGAAAAATAAATTTTTTTAGAAATCATTTTTTTATTCTAAATGATTATTATTTTTATTTACAATTAATATAGAACCATAATTTTAATTAATTATAGATTAATATTAATACCTCAATGTTTAATTTCTATGTTATAACAGTATACTATATTATATTTCATATAGTGTTGGGGTTTTGTATCCCAAAATCTATCAAATAGGCTATATTTAACCATGAATATTTCATCACTCATCTAAAATATATGATACATATCACATAATCTATAAAATAAAATGTAATTACATTAAAAACATGTTTTGATACACATAATATATATATATATATATATATATATATATATTCAGGTAGAGTTATGTTCTTGAGATTTAAAAATTACTCCATTAAATATTTTCCCTCATAACATAACCTCCATGTTTTCCATGGTGTTTTAATAATCATACTAAACATTCATGAAATAAAAGAGTGTAGGACTAGAATAAATAAGCATATTCAACTTTTTTAAGTATTACTAGAATGTTTATACATATATCATAGTTTTGATCCACCTATACAATAGTAATATCATAAACTCTCCCTTTCCCTATTTTCCATTGGGGTTGTTGACATTATTATCTTGGATAAAAAAAATTTAGTTTAATTTTATGAATTTTGTACAAATTCTCTATAGTTGAATAATTGGACATCATTCTAAGGATAGATTTAGTCCAAAAAAATTATTTGATTCAGTTAGTTGGATTTTTAATCACACTTTAACTTGAATGAGATTGATTTCTGTTTTTTACACACTCGATACATTTCAGGGTCACATTGAGAGAGTTTCCAAGATTATTCTATCCGCAATTCTGTCTTGTGGGATGTTGTATGTTATTATTGTAATGATATTTCTCTGATGAACCCATTGACTTAACTTCATTTCTCCTATTCTTATGCATACCGCCCTAAGAACACTAATATTCATCCATTTCTATATCAAATTTGAGGGAATATCAGAAAAAGTAATTAAATCATTCAATTTCAGAACTTCAAATATTCTTTATTTAATTATTTTTAGTCAAATAATGAAGTTCTCTATTTTAATTTCAATAGTATTTCTAAAACTATAAGCATATCTTACCTGAAATATGATGTTTGACTCATAATATTTGATATATTTTTAATTATTAGGATTGAGTGAATGGGAATCCATGTCCATTATAAGATAACATGTGATACATAAATATGTTTTGATAAATAACCTCTTAAAATCAACATATCCATCGTTTCTGATGACCTCTGTATTAGTATTATTGATATTTATACACTAATAATTAGCATCTTCCTCAAGGTGTTATATAACATAAATGAAATTATCATTATCAATGAATTAAAAGGGGAATAATATCTTTTTAATATAATATATCAGTTGTTCAGATATTTTGGGATCTAAAGATACTCTAAAATTCTTAGTTATCTGATGCATGAAGGAATCAACTATTACTTTATATCATGGAGGGAGTTCCACTGGATTCATATAATTATTCATATATTGATTCAGTTGTCTCATTAATCCCATGGGTTTTATAGCTTCTACTTTTATTTTTTTAGTAATTTCATTTTGGAAGTCATAACATCACCTATTGCACATGTTATTAACATAATCCCTCCTATATACTAACATTTTATAAAATAATTGATAATTATGTATGAGAATACTTTGATTAATAAATATATAAAATTTATACAATAAGAATAAGTGAAATATCTCATAGATGATATGAATAAACTAACTAATTAATCTCTTATATTATAACTATTGTATTCAAGGTCATTTTATTCAAATTTTCTCAAACAAAATTAAGTTCCATGAAACTTTTGTTCATATCCTTTATTACAGATTGTAAGGATTAGGTAAATTAACCAAATAATATCCCTCGAATGTGTTTATCTTTGTTTTCAGTTAAGAATCTATCATGAACTATATCATGTATCAGTTAATACCTAATACACTGTCTTCATCATTATTATCCCTATTTAATACAGTGAAAGAGCATGTAACCACAACACAATATCTTGAAAGAGATGTATTTTCTAGGAAAACAAATTAATACAAACATTATTATAATATCATGATGTTATATTAGAATTATCATTAGGGTGTTATAAAATATTTTCTTATTATTGTCTACAAAAATAACAGACCCTAGTTCTAATACCAACGATAAGGACCTCATACTCAAAAAATCCTTATTTCATAATTTTTCACATAGTTTTCCGACTAATAAAATCCATCTATCAATAGGTCTAGTATAATAGGATGATTAGAAACCTTAATACATCATGTTAAATATGAAAACACCATCTTTATTTGTATCTAAAATAGTCATCCTAACTTCTATTGATCTTTTAAAACATCATAAGATACCTTGAGGATAATATTTAAGGAAAAAGACATGCTAAAAATCCTAGTAGCGGAGTAAACATGAAAATAAAGCTTATTATGAGTGTTAAGAGGAATAACATGATATCATTAACATCATGATAATAGTAATTGAATCATAACAAAAGGAAATATAAATAAAAGATCATGGAATTATATATTATATGGAAAAAATGAAACCTTACATGAAAAACATTAATCACTAATCACTCCTACAACTATCATCATAATATTTATAAAGTCTCAAGGTGGTTATGTTCACTTTGTAATCCCTTATAAAATATATCATGAGATATAATGATTTAAATAATTGGTTTTAGTGATACATATTTTTTATCCCACCAGTCACCTAAATTAAAATCATATATATGAGTGTTAAATGATAAAAATAAACCATCCATAATTGATAAGTATGATCAAACGAAGTGGAATGAAGTGGGTTTCCAAATTCTAATTCAATGAAAAATTGTATGATAATTCGTAATGATTTTCAAGATAAGAAGAAGTTAAATATATAGAACCATTCATTATTTAAAATCATACATAGGTCTTGAAAATAGATTTTTAATGTAGAAAATTGGTGAGAAGGATCTAAGAGAATAAAGAATAATAACTAAACACTTGGGTGATTCTTTATGAAATCAGTAATGAATAGTCTTAAAGAATGAAAGATAATATTAAATTCGTAAAATTATAAATTTAATGAAAATTTTTCTACATAAAATAATCATGTTTTACAAATCTATATATGGTTTTATATAATTTTATGTGGGTGATTCTTCACATGAGATAATAAACAAGAAGGTTCACTTAAATCAGGTTTCCCTAAAAATGGTAATTTCAATGAAAATTAAAAAAATTATATTACAACACATATGAAAATTATATTTAATTGGGTATATATTCATGGGAAATATACACACACCAATTAATAAGTTTATGATAATAATATTTAATAAATAGGGAAATCACAAAGAGATTGTGTAACTAACATGTCACAAAGGAGGAATGGAAGATCCCTTAACATCATATTCGAATTAACTCTAAAATCTCACATAACATATAAATATCAAAATTATATTTTTTAAAATACTAAATTAATAACCTTATTATTCTATAACTCATATTCTAGGGTATATTAATTGTGATATGTTACTTATTTATAATATATATTTTTTGCATATGTTGGTAACATGAAGTTGTTTGGTTGATTTCCACATAAATACTTATGTATGTTTTCCATGGTCGATATTGTTGCATTATATTTAGAATTTTAATAGTGTTATGAAAATAACGTTTTTATGCTAAATATTTGTTCGAGTATTTATTTTCTAGGTGGTGATGGAAAATGAAACTCATTGTTAATGGAGGTGGTTATCCGTATGCACACACGATTGATGTTTCCATTTTTCAACGAATGATAGGGAATGTAGGTAATTGATATTTTTTAATATTATAATAATATTTTTAATATATATCACATTTATTAATATATTTAATCCTTTTATCGTATTATGAATTGTGATATGCTCTGACCGTCTTTTCCATCACTCCTTCTTGGTCGGTCTGGTGCTACGGCCTCCATGGTGGTTTTGGGATGTGATGTTTGAGTGGCCGAAAATTTCCAGGAGGTGCATCCGGAGTGGGAATCTCACCCTTTGGTCCTTGTTGGTGTTCCTTCTTAAAGAGTAATCTTTCATGGTGGAATGTTAAGTGATATTTGTTGTGGTTGATCTGTTTTTTGTTTGATCGATGTAGTTTATTCAATTTATGGTTTTGTTTGATGTTGGGGAGTTCGGTACTCCGGTGTTGTCGGTGTTGTTCTGGTGGTGGTGTGGCGACCTCTTTAGTGCATTGGTTTTTTTGAGGTTTAATGTGATGGCGTTGACGGCTTTATTCAGCATCGATGGTTCTAGGATATTCATGCTGTTGTTTTGACCTGCATTTGTCCATTTATTTCTCTGATTTGGATCCAGGTTTCCCCCACTCTCTCCGATGTGGAGATGCGCGGTGAACTTTAAGGATCTTTGGGATGTGAGTTTGAGTAGACAGATTCGGTAGGAAGATGGTGACGATGGCTTGATCCTAGACGGCGAGGATGTGTATGTGTGCGACTCCAGTGATATTGATGGTTGTGGTTTGCAGTGATGCGAAAACTGGTGTAAGGGTGATGTGGGCTGGAAAGTGGTCCGAGTATGATGGTGTTGATACATTTAAAGTTTTAATTTTAGAAGTCTTAAAATCAGTTCATTGAAATATGAAAAAATTTGGAATTTGGTGTGGTGTATTATGAATTCTGATGATAATAATAAAAAAATTAATTTTTTGGAGGTAGTATTTCATGTAATGCACAAAAAATGATTTTATATTTATTAGTGGATATAGAGGAATAAATAGTGTTTATTCCATTACTATAATAACATATATATAATATTTATACTGAATTAATTATATTTTTATGGATTATGATATTTTAATTTGGAATATTTAGTATAAAATGTAACGAAGAAGGTAATTCTTATGTTGGAGTCATGATGTTTTCTTATCAATCTATTGGATATGAAATCTTGAATAATAATTCTAGAGATCAAGGATATAAGGATGAGAAAATGAACTCTTGGAAAATATTTATATGTAGAGTTTCTCAAGAATGATTAACGGCATGTGTAACCATATAAAGGTGTAATTGATCCCCTATTATTTGCGAAGAGAATTTCACTTGTGGGAACACCCTTTACACTTCTATTATATCCTTATGATATTACAATTAAAATGAATCCATAAATATTTAATAATGTTTTTTTGGGGTGTTATTGGCTCAATATATCCTGAAAAAAATAAATTCCTCACAAGTTTTAAAAAAAATCATCTCTTTTACCACAAGTTCATACATCTTATTAAGCTGATTTTTATCTTGGTAATAAGTTTTGGACTAATTAATTTATATTTTAATTAAATATATAATTTAAGAAATATTACCAAATTTTGTTGTCTTTAACCTGACGTGTTTCTATATATAGTCTATTTATATTTCATATTAATATAAAATGAACTTTTTATTTAAATATATAATATATAATATAATATTTTGGTAGAAACATTATATTTCAACATTATGTGTTATCAATTTAATTTAATATAAATTACCAATTTAATGAGTGTTAATATAATTATATTTAGTTTTTTAAAAAAATTATAGGAATTATTTAAACTAGATCAATATAATATATTATATAAAATATTTAAATTATTAATAAAAAATTCATTTAAAATATTTTTTTTCACAATTATCACGATAATTAACATTAATCATACTAATATTATTTCTATTCATATAATTAAATCGAACGTGTTAAATAATGTTGAAATTTTAAAGTCAAATAATATATAAATTTTTTTTATTTATTTTCTCTAAGAGATAAATTTTAATATAAATATATGTACAAAAAAATTTAATGTGAAATATCACTTGAGTTTAAAAATGTTAATAACATTATTTATAAACCTAAAATATTTTTTTCAATTGATTATTTTTCTTTATGAATATTTATTTTGAATCTCAAAAATCTGTTTTCAAAAATAATTTTTTGACAATGATATTTTTTCAAAAAAATCTCTATTTACCTAAAAACTATTTAATTTTGAAAAATCCCTTATATTCACCTCAATAAAAATATTGATATAATAAATCCAAATAGTGAATATAAATTAGTAAAATTAAAATTTAATATAAATATTTATATTCAATGTTTGGTCAATACTATCTATTTTCTCTAGTTTAGTTTATTTAATAGTCATCTTTAATAATTTAATTTAATTGGGGTTTCATATTTTTTATTCTTATATTACATGTAAAAAAAGATACTCCACACAATAATTATTAATGGGAATTTACAATTAATATATTAAGTTATTTAAAAATAGGTATCGGCCTTCTCATACATATACTAGGGGGTTCCCTCGATATACAATTTTTTCAGGTTCCCATGTGAAGATAATCGAGGTCTGTACTAGTTTCCCAATAACCCCCTCAATAATTTAGCTCAACTATTATTGAATAAAAAAATATTAGGACTCTTCCTTTAAGGATTTGGATTTTTTCATTATTTTTGTGGAAAGTCATCCTAAACCTCTTCTAGATAAGAATGTTGATCATTGAATCACTTTAGGTAATAATACTAATGTGGGTTGATATGATGATGGTGGTCACCTACCCTATCTGAGGTTGTTAGTGAGGTGAAATTATCCATGTCTGCAGCTTTTCCACACTATAATGGTATGTATCTAATGATTGAATTATCCCTTCATAATTGTAATATCATTCTAGGAAATTCACCATCTAGATTTATAGGGACTCAGTTGAAAAAAACATTCAGCGGTGCCATCAAGATAATTTAGTTTTTACCATGTAAATAACATAATTTTATGGTTAGTATAATTAGTGGTTAATAGAAACTATAAATATATAATAAAATTACCTTCAGGATTTCTATGGACCTACATTCCATTCTGTACATCAAGAAATGAATTTATTTTGATTTTAAGGGGGATCCACAAATACGAAACACACCACCAATGGAGTAATATATGTTTTAATATGTGGAAGAAGAATATTTTTCATAATTAATGTATTTAATGTTAGTTTAGAAATTTATCATTCATATAGTTTTTATATAACTTGTTCATTTTTCCTTTTATGAATATACATGTAAAAATAGAGGTGATTTTGGATTAACTATAACACATCGATATTATAGAATATATTTTTTCTTAATAAATGTTATTCGTTAAATAGATTTTTAAACAAGAAACATAAAAATTAAGTGAATGATGATTTATTAAAATTTAAAGTTAAATTTATTATAAGACAATGAAATAAAAAAGTATTATTAAAATCATTTAATTAATTTTAATAATAAATAATTTAATTATTCTTGGTTAAAGAGAAGTTAATTATTTACACAAATTGTATTGAAATATATGTTATATATATGTGTAATTGTATAAATTTTATGGTATTTAAATTACTAGAAACTTTTTGTTATACATGCAATAAAAAGAATAATCATTCATAAAGGAAATTTCAAATGGGTATAGATAAAGAAACATTTATTTTAAGGTAAAAAAGATATATTTTCAGAAAATTTTAATTTTTATACTGGTAATGTAAGTTTATATTCATAAATTATGTTAATCACTAATGTTGAATGGCCTTAAAGTAGATATTATTAACATAAAAAATAACATAATTTATCCATATTCTTTTGGTAGATACATAGAATGGAATAATAATACAATCATTTTTATGATTTAAGATACATTTTTAAAACAAAATTTTTGGTTTTGTGCATTTATATTAGAAATAAATACTACCACCTAGTGGATTTTAATATTTCAATATTTATTTCACTTCTAGAATCATGATGATAATAATTATTAAATATGTTTAATTTAATTATTATCCGTAATGAAAAATTACCCTCAACAAAAATAGGCCACCACAATAAAGGTTAAAAGGATTAATAAATGAGTTAAACCAAGAGAAAAGACATCAAATAGAACTAAAACATGTCTAAAACTACATTTTTAGAGGATTTTGACCATATATAATCTTATCTGTGTAATTAGACTAAATTGGGGCCATGTTACGTGATAAATATGTTTATCATATTTTAATGTATAAAAATTTATTATGGTGTCACTCCCATCTCATATAAATGGGAACCTCATATTCTTAAATTTCCACCACAATTTACCACCTTTGAAAAACCAAGATCTTACCAAATAACATAAAAACATTTCTATACACGTCTTATTGGTTTTTTTGCTTCAAAAAAATCCTTTCAAAAATCATTATTGTGTTTTCTAAAAAAGATTATCCAAGGGATATATATATATGTTCTTATCAACCCTTTTCAATCTTCATTATTGATAAAACTCATCCAAATATTTAATCACTATTTTTTATAATTAAATTAGTTTAATTAATATAATGATATATATTTCTGTTAATCTAATATCCATTTTCTATATCTTCTCTATTTAATGGAGATTTTAACCTTCACACATACCTATGCGTGGACTACCATATCCATGAAGCGATATTTTATTTCCATATTGATTCTGATATATGATTATATGTATGGATTTTATTAATATATATTATAATTAATATATTATCATGATATATATATCTAACTTATCTATTTATTTACCATTTTCCATCAATTTAAAAATACATAACTTTTGTGTACTTATGTACTACTGTCTTCATAAATTAATGTAAAGAATTTTTCATCACACGTTATATGGATAGTTATAAAAAATAATAAAATGAATAAACATGAAAATTTGAAATTATTAAGATTCTATTTATGATTAAACTGTGATCAAGTTTCTGGGGCTAGAATCACCAAACAAATACATATGTAGGAAACCGAGCCGTCGATGCCTAAATATTAATTTTAATGAAGATGTTTAAAAAATTTAGTAACTCGAATATATAATGGACTGATATATAGTAAAATACATATAAATATTTCTATTACCTATATATATATAATATGTATAAATTTATTATATAGTTGGAAAAAGGTTTCAAAAAACAAGGTGAAGCATCATATAAGCGTTTATGCTATAATCACATTTTTTATTTATTGTTTATGTTACAATTTCCATTAGAAGAAATTATATGTTAATTATCACATAAAAACATATATATTATAATTTAATCTGGTTATTACTATTTTTTTCATGTATTCCTCCTATTTTACAACTTTTTTTACTAAAAAAGCATAAAATAATATTTTTAATAAATAAAATCCTTATATATAACTTTATTTGGGAATATTTCTCTCCCATGTACATGTTCATTTAAATGTTTCAATAATAATCTATTATAAACTAAAATAGTTTTTGAAATTCACATTAAAATATATTTTAGTATGTTTGAAATGGTTTTAAAATGACTATTTTAAAATGTTCTCCTTAAAATCCACTCTTGAACATTTAAAATGTATCAATAATGTTTTTCTTAAACATATATGGATGAAATGGATTTTCTCATTATTAATTAAATTATTTATAAATTATATTTATTTTAATGTTTACTTTGTTTTCAATGAAAATCTTATTCTAATTATTTCTAATTTTTTTTGTTTTTAATGAATTCTAAAAAAATTTGTTTTCTATTGTTTTTCAAAGAATATCTGTAAATATTTTATGAATGAATTTCTCATCAATGTCAAAACCCAGTAATGATTCTTTGGCTTTATTGAGGATATAATTTTATGATACCATCCACTACATTTTTATGTGTGGTTTATGGTGTTCATGACTTAATGATATCTCATTAAATATGGTTCTTTCTCACAGTTTAATTAAACCATGATTAAATGAATGATGAATATATATGAATTTTTTAATATGTGAATAGTACCTTAAAATGATATCCTCAATGAATTGTTTGCATGGAATGATTTTTTATCATTATTTGTATTCCAAAAGCTTATATATTCCAAAATTATATATTCATCTAGTTAATTTTTTAATTATCTGCATGGATTGAGATAGAATAGTTACATTAGATTATGTACCATGAAAAGGGTATATAAAAGTTTATCCCATGCCCAAGGGTATATGATAGGTTGTCTCTGGACAAATAGGGTGAATATGTGTTAAGACTAAGCCGAGGCAGGTGCACTATTAGTGGGATGAAGCCTGAGATGGTACATGGGTAATTAAAAAAAATCCAAATATGTGATGAATTTCACTGTGAGTATCCTTGATATATGAATAATTTGTTTAATTTAATTGAGAGTGAATCTAGTACACTGTTGATTTATCTATAGTAGTATAGTACTGAAGATGAGTCTTGACTAAGGAAATGAATTGCTATACTTATTTTTATGACAAATCTTATTTCTTATGTTTTTTATATTCTTTCTTAGATCATGATTTATTAATACTTTATCCACACTCTTTCTCTACTCATGTTTTATGATATGAAAAATCATTATTCCATTACTCATGTTTTATGTTTTATGATATATTTGGTATGAACTTATATGTTATGATCATTTTCTCACACCCTTAAGAATATATTATAACCACTTATTATCTTTTGTTGATATATCTTATATTTACTATTACTGATCATCAAATCATACCATTTATTATCTATCCATTTTCGCTGTTTTTGAAGAAACATTTTATGTAGGAAATTTCTAATAAGGATAAAATGTTGGAAGAATATTATGGGAGATGATTATGATTATTAACATACTAATGTGATTTCGCATCTATTTTCCATGGGAAATAACCATATATGGTTTTGAAGAATATATTATTGTGAGATATAGTGCATTTTTATCTAAAATGTTGTAATATTCATATAAGTGATGCTTGGGTTTCTTTAGTCGGTATTATAGTAGGGTTTAGTTGATTTTGGAGATTATGTTATATGAAAAAAGGGTCTAGAACTATAAAACCTATGATAAACCAATGTGATATAGGATGATAATATGTTTTCCGTAGTTCAAAATATTTCATGATTTGTTATGTTTTTTGGAATTATTATCCTTATAATAATATTACTCTCATTAGTTATTGATTTTTATAACTAAAACTAATCTTTTGGCTTAGATAAATGCCTAGAAAAATGATAAATTTTTTTAGTAATGAATTTTATGGTCAATGATATTATTTTCAACATGAGAACCCAAATGGGATTTGATTTTGGATGTAAAATAATCTGTATTTACACAAAAAAAAATCTCAAGATATGTATAATATGATGAATCATTTAGATCTCCAAATTGTTAAAATAAATAAAAAACAAACAATTATGTATTTTATTTATAAACAACCACCTTACTTTATTAGATTTTCTAATCCAAATTTTTCCATGAAATGGATCAGTTCTTTAGAAAATATATGTTCCATTATTTAATGTGTAGACATTGATAATGGTGTTTTTACTATATATAATTAAGAATTTAAAGCTATTTAGGGGTACACTCTTTCCATGATTATAATGAAAAATAAATATATTGACTCTTTAAAATGGAAAGAATTTATAATTTTTTAAATAACTAGCCTCCTAAAACTCATAACACTAAAATGGATAGAGAATTATTATTACTTATACAAATTTATAATGAATATATTAGCCATTAAATAGAAAATTTCCAAAAAAACAATGTATGAGTTTTGTTCAATCATCTTCCATGAAAGAAAAATTGATCAATGATTTATTATATTTTTACCAAGTCACCAAATTAATTATCTATAAGATACTTTGGGAGATATGGAAATGTATTAGAAATTTCTCTAAAGGTATATATTGAGAGTGGAAACACTCACTCTTATTAGGGTTTTGGGGAAAATATGATAGAAGTGGATTACTAATAAAATTAAAATAAATAAATCAATGAAGAAAAATAAAATTAATGTTATTTTCTTTGATTTTTTTTAATTATCATATGGTAACTTTTCTCCAACTTATAGGTAGATTCTTTATGTTAGGAAGATAATTTCATTGATTACATGTATTCTGAAGTGATGAAAAGAGGCAATAAGTCAAATAAATGGAGGGAAATCATAATTAAATCTTCCACACGCACTCTAATGGTATAATTGAATGGATTACTGGAATTATGATAACTATAATAAGAATACATGGTGTAATCATGATAATATGATTCAATGACCTCATAAGGAAAAGGAAAACTGAAACAACTATGGAATTTCACCTTATAATGTTCCTCGCAAGAATAAAGTGGGGAATGCTACAATTCTCATCCACTATATAAATACAGATGTTTTATTATATTCAATATATCCCTATTCTATTGTACCTAATTAATTTTTGAAGAAAATCACATAACCACCTCTGCTTTCAGGTATTGATTTATTAGTGGAAACATTGATTTTTATTGTGGTTCCATATCATGTCTATAACTCCTCCAATATAGATGTTTGCAAGAGCATGATTCTTAGAAATGTTTGTAATATCACTATATTTTATTTTTTTTATTTTTGTCATAGGTTGGAAATCTTTATATGATTCCCTTTTAAATTATCTAGGAATGGAATTCATATTTGGTATTCCAAATCAATCTATTATTTCATATTTATGTGAGGATAATCATTAAATCACAATTAAAATTTCATTAATTATTAGTATTACTGAATATTAATTTGGGGTCTATATATAAAAATGGATTGGAAGAAATATATCATTATATATATTTATTAGGAATATTTTGATATATTTCATAAAGTGTTTCAAAGTATTCCCCAATATTATAATGTTTGGTTTTTAATAGAACACTAACATAGTTCTATATCTCTTTAAAATATTACTTATAGAATAGTCCCAATTGAGTTAAAGGAATTGAATAACTAACTCTAGGTGAATCCAGAAAAGGGATTCATGAACCAAAATGTTTCACAATGTGGTGAGATTGATCATTTTGTTATAAATAATGATTGTTGAATTCATCTTTTAATTGGTAAACGGGAACATAACAATATCACTATTAAGAACATTTATCATCTTGCCCATATAGATAATTTATCTAATCATCTTCTTAATGTTAGATTATTTTCCAAGAATGATCTTTCATATTTATATCAGAAGTTAATGGTAAATGTGAGGATATACCCAGGACAACATTCCATACAAGTTGTGGAAATTATGAATCTATAGTGATGTTATATAATCATATCAATTCCAAACAATCTTTATAGATCTACTGAATAGTTTCTTTAGGTAATACTTTTTTCATCTCATATAATTATTTTAAAATGATATTATAATATATTCCTTGAGAAATAATATCACAAAGAACATTTGAGGATTATGATGAATGCATAGAGAAAGAAGAAGTTGTTTAAGAATATATCAAGTGGGGATTATAAATATAGAAATTATAATTCATGAGTCACATATTTAAATTATAGGTCATATAATTAGATTTTTCAAAGATGAATGTTATTGAGAAATGACTATAATAACTAATATGACAAAGATATATTGTTTTCTTGTATAAGATAGATACTATTAATGTTTTGTGAGAAATTTATCTTGGATATGAAATCCACTAACCATGTTTTTGGATAAGGGATCAAAGTTTATTTAGAAATATGAATATAATGAAAATTTTAGGGATCTTGAGGGATGGTTAGGAAGTACACCTTACATACAATACATTATTTTTGATAATGGTTTATATTATACAATGATTCATTAAATAAGGGGTTTGGATGTTCTCTCTTACTGAATGAAATGGAAATAAAAATTGACACGTAAAAATTTACTATTAATGATAAAAATTACCAGGATCATGATTTTGGTGCTATCATTGGTAGATTTTGATTTAAAAACATTGAGTCATTAAATTTATGATGAATGGTGATATATATATATATATACTGATTATAATATCTTTATGTATATATTTATAAAAAAAT
Source organism: Viscum album (assembly GCA_963277665.1). NCBI lineage: Eukaryota > Viridiplantae > Streptophyta > Magnoliopsida > Santalales > Viscaceae > Viscum > Viscum album. Next base: position 2,996,995 of record OY728125.1, read on the forward strand.
AGTGGAATATGTGACAATGTATATGGGAAATGTTTATTATACATTATGAATTACCAATACATTACAACCCTGTATAGTGATCATAATATTTTTTGCATATCATTATATAATTTTTAGTTAAAATATCAAATAAACACCAATCAGGGATCGAGAGGCCTAGTGTATATATTGTAATGGGTGAATAAAACATTTATATGAAATTACAATAAATGGTATTTATTTAAATCCCCATAATGAGATTCTAAATCCCTTTGACATTCTAAAACCATATAGGCTGACATTTATAATAAATAATTAAATATTTTGAGCTATAAATCATAGTAAATCAATAAGTATGATAATTAAGCATAACATATGTGTCAAAAGGAGTAACATGTTATGATAAAAATAATGGATCATGAATAGTTATATTGTAGAATAAATTAATGAAAAAGATTCATAAGATCATGAAAATATTAGAACATGGAAACAACACAAAACATTACACATGCATATGCCAATGATAGCCAATGAGACAATATCACATAGTTGATTGAGTCCCATCATGGGTTATATTTACTCATGAATACCTCAGACATAATCACATGACAAATAAACAATAGTAAATGAATTATCTACCTACCTAGGTTCACACATCTTAAAAAATATAGGAATACTTGTTTCACCTAAGGGAATCAAACATAAGACATAAGAAATAGAAATACACATGAAATGGAAATGGGTAACATAATCATGTCTTGTAACATATCCAAATGGAATATCATAATTAATTGAATGAAATAATGGAATAAATATTTATTAGATATTTATAGATAAATAAATAATCATAAAACAATGAAATTATGTCCATGTGAATGAAAAAATAATAATTAATGGAAAAATATTTTTGTAAATGTTTTCTATACGGGGTTTTAGGAAATTGGGTTAAACAATCATTATAGAGGGAAATTGAATAATATTTTCCATAAAACTGTAAATTAACTATTATAGTTTTCCAAAATAAAATGTGTGCTTTTAGAAAAATGTATGGTTTAAAAACATTATTGAGTAGTACTTGAAATGAGTTAAGAAAAAAGTGAAGATATATTTAATTGACTCTTCTTAATCAATGAAATAGAGAAGGGATCCTTTAATACATATATATATATAACAAAAAAATAAATGTGAATTATATAAGGAATATATTTTTGGGACATATAAACATAATATCGAGTATATATGATTGACTGAAACCTAATTTTTTATTATAAAAAAGACTTTTAAGGGGAAGGTGATAATCCCCATGTTTCGCCAAAAACAAGAAATAAAAGATCAAACATAATTATTCAATGATAAATTGATTCCATTGGAATTCTCTATAATATTTAATATGTATATAATAGTAATTTATATTATATGTGAGGTATTGAGGGAAAAGAATAACCAAAAGAAAATAGGGTAATTTATATAGACCTCTTACCTTATGTTCAAAATATTTTTGTACATGAACATAAAATCCTAAAAATAAAATATGATTTATTAATTACATTATTGAGTAAATTATTTTAATATATTTTATTTATTATGATTATTTTATGTTATCTTAGTGTCATTTAATTCTTAATTCTATTTTTTTCTGCCCATGTTAATTTGTTTCATGGTTCCAAGATAAGATTAATTTTTAGATAATTATTTAATTTCTTAAAAAATGGGAATATAATTATAGAAGATAAATGAAATTATATTTATGTAATTGTTGAAATTAAAATTTTCTAAAATATCTATTTTTATCCTAAAATAGAGATCATTCACTTAGTATAATTCTTTTTCATATACAAATAAGTCAATTAGGTGGTTTTACCATCCATCACGAATAAATGATTTCCAATAAAATATAGAACCTAAAATAATTTAAAATATACTTATATTAATAAATTCTACAGATTATTGTATTAAAAAGTGTAATGGTACTTCTACTACATTTCTTTCACTTGATCCCATGTTAATACCTAATATATATAGTTCCACCATAATTTATTAATTAGGGGATTTTTCTTATTGCGTAGAACTTTGACATTATATTCCATGATTTTTATTCTCTCATTTTCATTAGAGAAATAATTATCAAAAAATAGAAGTTATATATTCATTACATGTTAGGTTTCTGGTATGTACTTCCACTTTAGGGATACATGGAATTCGTCATGTACTAAAGGCAGTGTTAGTGGTAGTGATTATCAATATGCCTCATCTCCGATGCAATATAGAATCTCAAATTGGTCAGTGAACCTAAGATAAATAATTATATTCTTCCCATGTCTCATGAATTTATTCCACTTCTATATAGGAACATTATATCTTCAACATCATACTCAAGGTATCATTGAAAATTTTCAACATATCTCTTCTGCCGATTTGGAGTATCCCTGATGTGCTGATGAATGATTGTGTTGTTTTATTCCATTTATTTGACCATTTATGGTTCCAATATATTATGTTCAATGAATCAATCTAAATATGTAGGTGGTGTACATATCATATGATAACGGGCTTCATATGGGGCCATTTGGATGCTTGATTTGCATCTATTATTTTAAAATGACTTGACTTGAGGAAATGATGATGGCATCCTCTACTAAAGTCCATCGAGCATGCTTCCAAAATTTCCTATTATTTCAGGGTAGTCTACTCAGATTGGAAATTATTTTGGGGATGATAACTCTTGATAATGTTCAAACATGTGTTTATGGAATGCTAGATACTTTCCTAGAACTGGGTGGAAAATCTTATATCTCATTAAAATTCAATCAATAGTGGTTTTCCATATATCCTTATCAATTATCAAATGTCTATCCATGAATATTGATCAAGTTTTCACTCCTATCGAATAATAATGAAATGATAAGTCTTCATATGATGATCCACCAAAAAACATATAAAATTATTTCCTTGGGATGTATTCAGAAGACTAATGACAATGTCAATGGTGATGTTTTAAATTTTCATTTAAGTATGCACAATATTGTATCATTCCCATAGAATTTTCACTTTCTACCTTCACTTTAATATATAACTAAAAAAATGATATATATTTTTGATCACCTTATTTATATTTTCTCACAAATAGTATTATCAATAATCATTATACATTTTTATATTCCATGGGTGGATAGAGAAGGGCGAGTTGTGTGCATTATTTAATAGCTTTGTCTTTTTCTCAATATTTGATGGTATAAATAGTCTTTACCAAAAATACATAACTCCCTATTCATCATTTTTAAACTCTGTGTAATTCCTTTTACTATATCATCCACATCTTCTGTATTTCTATATCATCACTTTGAGAATCCTTTATATTCTTTAGAAGGGAAGGATATGAAACCATTTGAGAAAGGAATGATGATGTCTCTTCATTTATGATTCCCATATACGTCATTAAAATTTATAGGATTATTGGATCCCTCTCAATCCTATTTATGGTTAAGGTTTATGATCCTTTAATCTACAAGAATTTTCCTTTTATTTTCCTTCATGTGATGATAATGGATTTATCAGTCATAATCCTTGATCAGCTATAACCATCTTCACAAGGACATATTAATGTACTTCTATATGAATATATATTTATCTCTCATATGATCCTTATATATTTTAAACGTCTTCGAATATATTTAATATCACCAATTTTTTCAATGTGTAGATTACTAAATCCAACTCCAAATCATTTAATGGGATGTTCTATTCATAAAAATTCAACTACTCGGAGTCATAAAATATCATGTTATCATTTCTTGCCTATACATAGAAAAATATATGTTCTGATAAAATTTTATATTCCATCAAAATTTCCCCACATAAGTGTAGAATGAGGACTAGAGTAGTGATAAGCTTCATATTTTTCCCCTTGAATCTTCCTTCTCATTCATTAGTCAAGAAAAACTCACCCCATTTAATGTATGATTGGTTACTAGGTCTGTTAATCATGAGAATTTTCTAAAAAATCATTGCTAATTACTAGATATTCCAAGGAATGTATGGATATCTATTACATGTAATGGTCTAGGACACTCCCCAATTTCTATTGTCTTTTAATAGTCCACCGGTATCCCCTTTCTAGTGAAAACATTCCCCAATAATTACACATAGAGTTCAAAAACTAACATTTAATTTACCAAAAATATAACTTATACTTTCAAAATAAAATTTTCATAATATTAAAATATACATCATGTTTCCCCTTACATTTAAAGTATATCAGAATATCATCTATAAATATTACAAAAAATGTTTCTTGTTAATCGATAAGTGCTCTATTCATCAAGTCCATGATGATTTATAGAGAATTAGTGAGACTAAAGGAAAACACTATGAACTCATTGTGTCTATACCTTATTCAGAAGGAAACCCTATTAATATATTCTTTGTTTCCCTTTAATTGGTGATATCCCACCTAAATGTCCACCATAGTGAAATATTTATCCCCACACAGTTGATCGAAGAACCCATCAATCCATGGTATGTGATACTTTTTGTTAGCTTAATACTTCCAAATTCATGACAATCAATGCATAAGAACATTGAAACATCATTCTTCATGACGAAGAATTGTTCACCCCATTGAGAATCACATCGGCATATAAATCCATTTTAAAAATTATATTATATTTTATCCTTTTTCGTACTCCATCTAAATAGTGTAAATTCTATTGGGAATCAGAGATATAGGTAAATATATATGTATGTGTCCAATTTAAAAATGAAGAACCCAGTTAGGATGAATCCCAAATAGAGCTTCAAGGAATACATCATTATAAACCCTCATATTAGACATGCATTCAATAGGTATTCTCTCCATTGTAATAATAATTTGGGATAGATATGATGGATCATAATGAAAAAATGTCCATCCTTGAGTAGATAATTATATAGAAGAGTTATTATACTACATACACTTGTATGGAATCAGAGGACATCTCAAGTTATGAATAGTGATTTACCTCTCATAATATTTGATCTTGGATTTATATATGGATAGTTTATCTATGCCCACCAGAGCATTAAATTCCTCTAAATGATGTATGAAATCATTTTCTAGGAGGTTCAATCCACATATATTGACTGGGGATGAGTTATATACTTGGGGGAAAATAATTGTTTTATTTTGTGTTTTACTATTTAACAAAAACTACATGTTTTCTGGTTGTTTCTGAAAAGTTCTACAAAACCTATAAAATATTAAATGATTTATAGAAATATAATCATAATTGATATAAATAATTAATTAATGTGTATTAAGAATACCTCTTCCTTCTTGATTCATGTTCTAATCATTTACTAAAAAAATATTAAGGATCAGGATGATAATTCTTAAACCAATAAGCATATAAAAAGGTGAAAATGTTATTGGAAGGAATAACTTATAAATTAAAAATTTATCCTAACATATATTTTCTAGGTTTCAAGCTAGTTTATCCATGTTAATTTTACTATTAGGTTTTCTAAACTAAAAATTTATTCATTTCCATCATAATGGTTTGTAAATATTTTGTGAATTTTTTAAATCATATCTAATGGGATATTCAAACCATATGTATGGAAAGGAAACTATTTTTATGCACTAGTCATATGTTGAGTTAATAACCAAGGATACATTTAATGGTTATTTCACCTTAGTATCCAAATAGATATGCAATTTCATGAAAATCACACACTCTATATTTCCTAAATTTTTGGATGTTTTCTAAAAAATATATTTATACAATAGGTTTTTAATAAAAAATTATTTTCTTAAATACCCAAATTTTATATACATTGATCTTATACCAAATATATTGAACTAAATCTTTTAAACATATCATGACATTATTTTTAATATACATATCAAATAAAATCATCATAGGGATCGAGAATCATAGGGTCTTTTGAAGACTAGGAAGATAAAACACCAAAACTGAACTAAAATAAAACACATGAATTTAATCTCTATAATGATATATTAAATCAATTCATGCTCTTGGAAAAATTTTAGGATATCCAAGGGAATATATAATGAAAATGGGTGTGCTATAAATCCCACTAAGGTAATATGTGTGATAAAGAAGCATAAAATATGAGATAAAATACATAACATGGTGTCTTAAAAGACATTACTCATAAATAATCATATGGGATCATGATATAGTGAATTTGGATTCATAACATCATGGAATGATAAGAATGTGAAAAAAATTAAAAAATTGAATAATACTAAGTTAAGGCATGCCCCTAAGACGACATCACATGGTAAATATAGTCCCATAATATTTTAGGGTTACTCCATAATCCTGTATATATCATCTCATGAGACATTAATTTTTTTCAATTAAATAGAGAACAATCTGCTCACACCCATTAGAACATGTAAATGCATCTGATTGCAAGATAAAGAAATTATACTTAAGTAATATCCATAAAACCCCTCGAATGTAATTGGTTTATATATTCATGTCTGATAATATAATCAAATGTAATATCAAAATGAATTATATTAAATAATATATTAAATAACTCATGTAAATTTAAATATAAATAAAAATCCATGGATAATTAAAACTATTTCAATGTAAATTGATGGCATAAATAGTAGTGGAGAAATAATTTTGTAAAAATTGCATTTAAGTGGGGTTTTATGGGAAATTTGTATAGATCATTATAGTTTGGAAGGGGTTATTAATTTACATAAAAATATAAAAGAAATAAGATATTTTTTATCAAAAAAAATTATAATCCATGTATAGATAAAAAAATTTAATTTTGTGGTACTTGAAATGAGGCATGAATGAAGAGAAGTTCTCTTTAAATTGATCTTCTAAACGAATGAAATTGAAAAGGGAACATTTAAAAAACTTATATACCCATCCTAACATGGAATATTATATGAGTTATATATGTATCTGATATATATATTTAATATATAATATGTAAATAAGTTAAATATAGAGATAATTTTAAATAAGTGGATAGAATGAATAACCTAAATAAAATAAGTTGGTTCGAAGAGATCCCCTACCATTGGTTAAAATAATGATTCGTTACGTTGTCTTAAAATCCTAAAATACAAAATTAGATTCAATTAATATTTTATTTATAACCACAATTTAATATATTTGATTTATTATCAAATAATTATGTTATACTAGGTTTATTTAATTGAGATATCATTTTGGTTTCTACTATTCTAAGGTTTTTCGTTTCATGTTTCTAATATCCTATTAAAATGTTGATAAATATAGTTGGCCTATTAAAATTGTAGGAAAAAAATTGAAATGAAATTTTAAATTTCTACATTTTTTTAAAATGGCCTCAAATATAAAAGTTTTTTGCGACATATGTACATTTTATTTAGTATACACATTTTGTTATACTATCTGTTAATTTCAGAGGTTCTATAGACCATCATGAACTATAATAATTTTAATTAATTAAATTAATATTATTAAATTATATAACATGAAATAATTTATAATACAAATATTATATTTATTTTAAAAATGATATTATATCTTCTAATATCATTGATGGTGGTGGATAAAAGTGAATTACTTAGTTTAAGGAGTTGGTGAACAATTCATTTTGTGAAAAAAATCATTTTTAAAATGAGAATAAAAGAAAAATCGATGGATGATATATAATCCATTAATATATAAAAATTATATTATATATATTATGATGAATTTATTCATGTTATATGGAATTTGTTTTGGAGGATGATGGTGAAGAAAAACAAAAATACACAACTGTGGGTATTACCTTCCTATATGGATATCTCCTCTTTGGCTTACTATTAAGGAATATTTTTTTGGAACTTCAATGATACAATGTATTCTAAATATGTGGGTGGGAGTTTAGTATATAATTTAACATATCATTGATAAGGTAATAATGTTAGAATGTGTGGGGAGAAGGGGCTGTGGGGTGTGGTCCTTATAAGGGTAGGAGTACAATACTTTTTAAATATAACATTGAATTTTTTGTCTTTAATCATGAATTTCACTCATCATGTTAAATATCATATTTTGTTTTATTTGTCTCTTCACCCAAAACAAACTATTATGGAAAAATACTAAAAATTCCCAAAACCTATTTTTTAAAATGTATGTTAAAGAAAATGGAAACCATTTTGTTAGAATAATTTTCTACATGTGAAAAATTTAAATTTTTAATAAAAATTTTATTTATTAATAAAATACTATATTTAATATTATAAGAATTATTATAACACATTAAAAATATTTGTGGTATCATTAAATTAATTTATTATAAACCTAAATATAATGTTATCTTATAAATATATATAGTGAAAATAAAGTTTTTAAAACATTATATACGTAATAAATATTAAAAAAAATATATGTTTTATAAAAAATACCAACACATATTTTATCCTTTCTAAAACATTTAATTACTTTTATTATGATATAAATATTTATTCTTTTCATTTTATTAGATAAATAAATATTATTCTACACTCTTATAGTTGAGGATACTATTATAATATCCATATAACAATTCATAATGGTTCGAATTCTATTTTTATGGTCAATTTACTATTAAAATTATTATCTTACTATTGTAATTGTCAGGTTTATAAAGTCCATCGGGGTTCCCTAATTTCAATTAATACCTCATATTTCATTCATTTTTTTTATAGAAGGCAAATATATTTTCATTTTCTAATAGATTATTTATTTTCTAATATTATATTACATTATAAAGTGTTGTGTTTGAGTATGAATATTCTGGGGGATAGAACATATCCATATTTTCATATTATAGATATATTGCATTTTATTTTTCCTATTTTAATGCACTCAATTAATTTGGACTTATTTACCCACCTACATTGATGTAACAATAAATATAATAAAAAAATTATCATGTAGTGAATGTACATTATATAACATTACATTACTAAATATGTGATGTTTAAAAAAGAAGGAAAATATCATTGATAAAATTTTAGGTTGTCGCACACTAGGAAGGTGAAAAAGGTGGTTTATGCTCTGAGTCAGAAGGAATGTGATGATTTTTCACTAAAGAGGTTATAATGGGATTAATTAATTATATATTTTTAGAGGATAAACCATGATTTATTTATAAAAGGGGAAATCCTATCTTGATGAAATGATTTTCTAACCATACATGCATGATAAAATTAAAAAGTAATTGATGTATGCTTTGGAACTACAAAACGAAGGTACATATTTTTTTAATGATAAACCTGGAAAATAATGGAATGATAAGATTCCTGAACTAGATATGTATGCCTTCAAATATAGAATTAAAATACAATCTATTGTATGAAGAATATGGATAATTATTCTCTCTCCTTCCAAGAAGTACAAATATGTAGAAAGATATAAAACATCATGTCTAAATGGGAAATATGAAAATGGATATTGTGTAATTTTTATATATATTCATGATATGTCAGCAAGATAAGGTTGTACATTAGTATTCTAAAGGGATACAACTATTACCAATTCCTAAATAAAAATGGGAAATTTTACCATTTATTTTTATATAGGATCCCAAGGCATCAAAAATCCCCATTCAACATGGGTAAAACATTACCTCCTTTAATAATTAGTTTATTTCATTAATACTAGATGTGATTTATCACTAGGGAAACATGTCAGGATATACATTTTGGAACTGGTTGGGTTTCCTGGTGTACTATTCTCAACTATGTATGATCTTGTTCTATGGTTTACCAATACATTAGGGAGAATTATTTAGAAACAAATTGAATATAGAGTTGAAATTTACCAATATATAACATCCTTAGATATATGTTTAGTATGAGAAGGAAATTCAAAACCAAGTTTATATGCTTTGATATTACTCTATGGGTTTCAATGATGGTTAGGGTCAACAACCACCCCTATTATAATTTACATAATACAATAACTTTTAGTCAAACATTAATATATATTCTAAAGATTCCTTCTATGTAAATAGCATTAAAATTAAAACATTTTTAGATAATGTTAGAGAACAAAATTTTATATATTTTGAGTTAGATGAATAAATATAATAAAAATTAGATCTATTTAGTAACACATCATAATAAATAATAAAAAATAGAACAATTATACTAAAAAGTGGGGACAATACCTGTAGTTTTATATTGGTGACCTGTTAATCCTATAGACATATCCTTAGATGATAGTTATGTAATTTTTAAATAACTGTAGGTGGATTCCTAAATATATCATTTTATTTGAGATTCTTGATCATATTGTGATGGTATCTTATCACATGAAACATACAATTACACTCACCAAAGTTCATGATGTTTTGAATGTATCTATTACAAGGAACTATATTCCTGATTCATCACATATACAAGACTCATAGGTTTTACCTATGGATCATAGACATTCCGTGGAAGAAACAATGCTGGATATTATAGATCAAATAGTTAAAGTACTAAAAAATAAGACCACTCACCTAATAAAATCTTTTTATTGAAACCCAAAATATGAGGAAGCTATATGGTAACCCAAATGATACAATGGGGAAGAAGTATCCTCATTTTTTTCTTCATAGGAACATTTTTATGGGAGATAGTTTTATATGGGTGGTAGAATGTAACAACAATTTATTATACAATTGACTAATTTTATATCAATTTTATGCATTGGATTGCATATGATCTACACAAAACTAAAAAGGAGTTAATAATAATTTATTAAAATATATAATTAAATGTATTATAAGTAATTATATTAATTATAATTAATAAAATTAAAATGATAATTATAAAAAATAATGTAAACATTCTATGTTAAATAGATGTATATTAGTTAGAAACATTGTTTTATTATATATGTTTTAATTAAAAGTTATTTTATATTATTTAGGGTGTTAAATATTTGAAAAATTATTATATCTAGATTTATTAAAATGAATAATAATTTATAAATTGATTGTAAAATTGTAATAAATTATGATAAATTCATTTAAAGGTAAAGCTATTTTTTGAAACATTTATTTTTTATTTGTGTACAATTTAATTTTATCATAATAAATTCATTTAATCTCTATTTATGTATGTTTTTATTGAATATTTTATATATATTTTCAATAATAACAATATACATTAAACTATTGGTTTTTACTGGCAAAGGAATGTGAATAAAACTATTTTAATTCATAAAGATACATATTTATCTTTATAAAAATGTATTTTATGTGATTTTTGTAAAAATATCTAAATTAATTTCTACCAAAACATAGATTTGAGACAATTAAATTTGAATCAGTATTTGGAATAAACATCGAAAATTATTAGATAGTATTTTTAAAATCAATTTTAGCTATAATGAATAGTTAACATAATAAATGTATTATCACCATGGTAAATCATAAAATGGTTTACAAGGGAGGTAATATAAAATAAAATAATTCAAATAATAAAAAAACTTGTCTAAATTTGATATTATTATTGTATTATGATATTAACTTATACTATCATTTAAAATTTACAAAAATGGAGTTTCAATAAATAAGAAATAAAATTATTATTTTTAATTATTCAGAATATTTACATGGGTACCACTCTAGTGACTTATAAAAATTACCTCTTATTCCAACATTTTCACATGACCTGAGACCCATATATTTACAATTATCTAACAAAATAAATCTCCACCTTTCCACCCAGCACCCTAGAAATCACAAAGTGTTTTCCAAATGACATTTTATAAGGAATATGAGTTTGTTGTTTCCTTTTTAATATTTATTTTGTAAAAAACCACTTATAAATATTATATTACCATCTCAAAGTAATGAAATAATTATATTATATATATATAAACATATATACAATACTGATACATGAATTTTCTATCTCATTTCCATCTAATGGAATACATAATCAGAACTCATATATACGTTCACACTACAGCCTCCGTGAACTGATATTTTCATTATTTGTTACTGTCTCTCATAAGTATTTTAAAATATTAATTTAATAAAATATATGATATTATATATATATATATATTTAAAAATAATTTATTGTTTACCTTTCCCTATTTTTACCCCATAAAAATGGAACCATCACTTGTGAGATTTTTTAGACTACCGTCACCACAAAGTGATGGAAGTGTTTTTCATCACCACCATAAATTGGTGGTTATATGAAGATTAAATATAAAATAGATATGAAAATTACAACATGATTTATGTTTTTGAGATAACAAAACCTTGATGAAGGTTCAAGGGCCAAAATTTCTATTAAAAACATATGTAGAAAGCATAAATATTGAGATCCAAATATAGATTTTATTAAAGAGTTATTAATAAATTAATAAATGAAAATTAAAAAGGAATTACATATAGTAAGATAATTTTTTAAATGGTTCAATTATATATGTATAATCAGGGTAATTTTTTATATAATAGTTTAGTGTGTGTAAAAACATAACATAACCTTGAGGTGAGATTTTATGTTACAATTTCACTTTTTATCAGGATTTTTTGTGGTTAAATATTTATTGAAATAATATATATATTCCCCCTCCTGTAAACCATATCAACATTTTTATAATCTAGTTATGTGTGAGGATTTTATTTTTCATTCTATTTCCTATCAATATTTTACTCAAAAATATTTAAAATAAATATTTTAAGGATAACATATCATATTTAACCTTGTTCTTGAGAATCATTTTCTACCATGACTAGGATAAATAAAATAGTTCAATAATATTATTATTTCCACTCCAATAATTATGGAAATTTGTTTTGAAAAAACTATTTGAAATTATTTTGAAGGGATTAAAAATGATTCTTTTAAAATGTTTATCATACGACCCACTCTTGATATATTACAAAAGTGTGAAACTAATGTTTTTCATAAATATTTAAGGTATAAAATGATATTCTTATTTTAATGAAATTTATTCACCATTTAATTTCATTTACATTTTCAATTATTTTTCAGTGAATTTAAAATTCCTATTTTTATTTCCCTCGGTTTCAGATGATTAACCAATTATTTTTTTATTTTCAGTATATAATTTAATTTGATTATGTATTTGGATGTTTTTATGGGGTTTTCAAAAATATTTTTCTTTTATATAGAGTTTAATGTTTGGAACACAATTATATGAAATCATGAATCACATCCCATGGTGTTGTGTAGTAGAAACTGTGGGAGATCACTAAGTGAAAATCATAGTGAAGGGTTTCTCCAAACCATACGACCACCTAATAGAAAACATGTAATGTAGAGAATAGGGTAATATCATGGTTGTAATATAGTTTCCCTAACCATGAAATCCAACAATGTTATGAGTTTTCATAGGTAGTTATTGGGATATCATTTTTACATAGAAAATCATTAACCTATATCATGAAACGTAAGAAATTTGATATGTATTTTTTTATCTAATATGAATCCTCCGATTAAACCCTAAGTTTTACTTTAGTATAACCCTATATCAAAATCTAATTCCTCCCACATCTAAAGAAACCAATCCTTTTAATCTAGAAGAAATCCATTGGTGATTCTTAGTGCATTGGAGGCCTGAATACATTGTTAGGTTCTAGTTAATGGTTATTTTCCATAGAATTATTCTTCTTCTTTCTATTAGATTCATGTATCTAATAGTTTTTGATATATCTATGGTGTTTGATTGAAATCATGACATTATACATTTTTTTGGATGATATGTAATAAGATAAAAGGCGGGTTTTGAATATCTAATCCAAATTTTTATGGTTTTAGGTCATTATTCATTTTGACATAATTCATGAGGTAGGTGGATTCTCCCTAGACTCATCTTGATTTGAACTAAAAAGATTAATATCAAATTTATTTAATTACGTGAAATGAAATTTGTAATTTTTGTGAAAATATTAATAAAACCCCTATTTAGAGATGGTTTGAGAAATTGTTGAAATTTTTGGGTTTGTGGAAAGGGCTTTATTATCATCATTTTAAATTGGTGTTTTTAAAATATAGTTTCGTTTTGATTCATGGGAAAAGGTTTATATAAATGCTTCCAATAAAATAATTGTTTCATTAAAATTAATTATCATGGTTTTTGGAATATTTGGGTGGTGTGTTTTCATGTGTATCATGGATATATAAGGGCATGATGTTCCACTGTAGAAAAGGAATGGGACAGATAATGGTGTGAAATCACCCCTCCCCAAATGGTTCACCATGTTATGGATGGATGAAAGGACGAATCACCACCAGTGGTTATTGTGAGGTCCATGGTTTTATGTATGTGGTGTTTTGTGGATGTTTTCAAATGGAATGGGGTTTCAAAAATGGTTTTGAGAAATGGTTTGAAAGGCTTGTTTGGTTATATTCATTAAAAAATTGCTCATTTTGGAAAATGGTTTGAATTTTATTTATTAAAATTTAAGTTATATTAAATATTTTTATATAAATGTTATGAGTTTTTATATCTAGTGTAATAATTATGGAATTTATTGGGACAATACTATTTAGTTCATGCTCACCCCCTGTACTCAGTATGGATGGTGAATTTGAAGATATTTTATGTCAAGACAATGGTAAAGGAAAGGTTTCTAATTTCAATAGTGATGAATTGTGATACTGTGGCATGGGCATATGGAGTTGTATTTGGGAGATGTTATGGAGTTATTGAGTTGGTATCATTGGAGTCTTTGAGTTTTTTTGGTCTGGTATCATCTTTGTAATCTATTGTAGTTTGTGTTTTTATGAAATGGTTATAATTCTAGTTGTATTCTATTGTTCTAATTCATCATACAGTGATTGTTTAGTTATGGTATCCTTTATTTAGTGTTTATTTTCAAATAGAAAATCACCCCCAACTATTATTAAATCCATTTACATTTATTTTGATCATTTGGTCTCATGGGGATGTCACCTGAGGCCTTGTATCACACATGTCACGTCTCAATCCATTAAGGAGGGGTGGGATGTTACAGATGGTATCAGTCTTGGTCAGTCCAGATTTATTTTTTCAACATATGGTAATAGTTAATTTTATTTTTGAGTTGAAATTAAATCTTGTGTAGTCCTTTATTTGGTTTTATAGCAAGTAGTAGGACTGTCAAAACTTAAAATACATAGCCTAAAAAGGTATAGTTAACCTTCTATATCGAGCATAAAATTACCCGTGAGATGGGTGCATAAGCGTTTTGAGAAAATTATAGGATTTGTAACCTCATCATCCTAGATTTTGTTAATGATAAGAGAATGTATGACATTGATATAAATTACTTCACACTAGGAGCTAATATTTCAATTTGATTAATGATTTATGATTCTGTTGAGAAGTGTGAATTTCATAAAGTAGTATTATTTTCAAAATCATGGTGGATGTTTCCAAAATGATTTAAATATGGTTTTTTTTATTTTGGAAAGCCTTTTATTGATATGTGTTATGTGGTAAATTTTAATATTTAACCCTTTAGTTTCTATATAGTGAGAATAACTCATGTTTTTTTGTTATAATAAATGGAACTGGTTAGGCATAAAAGAAACCAATTAGAAGAGGATACAATTAATGTGGTTTGACAAGAACCATAAGTGAACGAACAACTAGATTAGAGTATTTTCCATGCTTTCCAAGATGTGTATAGAGTGAATAAAATGGACGAAAAAAGGAAAGTTTATCATTCTATTTAGTTCCAAAAAAATAATCTACCCATATTTTGGGGATATTCTGAACTAGAAAAAGAAAAAGTCTGGGTGAATAATATAAATAAAATATTTGATTTACTAGGAACATTAGTTGACAATAATGTAAAGTTGAATACACATATATTATAAGATCTAACTCACCAATGGTGGGATTTATTCTCCCATTCTAAATTAAAACATGTCATTACATGTGAGGATTTTGAAGAATTTTTTAACATTTAGTATTGTCCTCACACAATGATATTTACTAGAATTTTTGGAATTTTCAACATGAAGAAGGAGAATATCTCAATGGCATTGTATATGTACAAATTAATTAATTTAGTACGCATTTTAGTTGAGGATGCTTCATGTGAATCATTGATGGAATGAGTTTTTTAATTGAGGATATGAATAATGATTTAGTTGAATAATCTCATGATTTTTTATAATTCATTATACAAAGATGGTTTACAGTGAAATAGTGGAAGGAATAGTTGTATCAAGAATAATGTGTGGAGTAGCATGTTGATACCTATGGGAAATGGTGAGAATTACAATTCTATGAATAAGTGGAAGAGGGATACATATTTTCAATATACTGTAATGACATGGAATTTGATGGCTAGATCAGTGGATCTTCTTCCTAAATAATAGAATAATTTAGGTTGTTTTATATGTGTTTCTATGGAACACATCAAGAGAGATTGAACTCCACCACCTTGTGCATGCTGCAATCACAAATAGTCTGGGCATCATTAATGCTATATTTACATTTCTCCATGTTTGGGTTCCTGGGAAACATCTAATATTTTTTAGACATTGTATTCTTTAATGTTATAAGGAATAATAAATAATTCTATTCAATTTAAATGATGAATTTATAAATATTATTAGAATTCCATAACTCCTCAATCTATGAAATATAAACATATTAATAACGAACAATGTTTATTGGGTTGGGAATTTTATTGAGCTGAGAAAGTGATTGTGTGTGATAAATCCATACCATTAATGGTGATAGGAATGATTAATTTAAATACCACCCTTATACATTCTTTGTTTGGTATAGGTGCATCCCATTTGTTTATTACTTCTCATCATTTGGATCCTCAAGGTTTTCATGTTGAGATGATTCCATCTATTTTAAAATTTTACATTCCTCTTTGTTAAATAAAATGTCAATTTGTTATGTGAAAATAAGGTTATATAATGAACAATGGGGCTGAATTAATATGGGATTTCTATATTCTTCTGATATAAGTATATGAAATAGTCTTAGGTATGGATTGGTAGACTATGTTCAAAGCATAAATTGACTATTATACCCGAAGAGTTAGTTTTACAACTAATAATAGAGTTAAGCATCTCCTTAGAGGATACCAGCATGTAAAAGAGGGTAAAACGTTATTATTAGAAGTATTATTTGGAACTATCACAAACAATTTTACTACACTAACCATGAAATAGGTGAAAGAGATAGAGAATTATAATTTCTCAATAGTTTTTGATCAATTGGCTTATTTAAATCAAATAATTTATGCTAGTTTTCACCAAAAAGAGAGACGTAGTTTTTGATTTATGTTTTATTAGGGACCAAACCTTTGTCACTCTCATATTTTTTAATAGAAACAATATAATAAATATAATTTAACATTCATTTGGAAGAGTTGAAATGAAAGGAGTTCATTTACCCTAGTATGACTTTTGGGGTAGAAACAATTTTTTTTCGAAAAAGGTGGACGTAACTATTTGGATTTGTGTAGATTATTGTAAGACTTAAAAATATATGATAAAGAATTATTATCCACATCCACACAATAATGATATGTTTGTTTCATTATGGAAGGACTAGTGGTTGTTTAAAATGACCATTGTTACGTATATCACCAATTGTCGGTTCGGATGGAGGATATTCCAAAAATAGTTTTCAAGTATAGATATAGACATTATGAGCATGTGGTTATGACTTTTTATCTTCTAAATGAACTATATATCTATATGGAATTAAATAAGAATATATTTCTATGTTCTCTAGATTCTTTTGTCATTTTTTTTCTGTCGAACTATTATTGTATTCAAGGACAAGGGAAGAGCATGAGGTAGAACTACTATTTAGAATTTTTTTGAGATTATTATTTATATTCAAAACCTTCATCATATTTTTTTTATAAAAGTGGTATATTTTCTTTCCCTTGTTATCCATAAAAGTTTGTTTTATCCTAAAATGACAATGGTTTTGATCTTTTGGAAATATCCCATGAATTCCTGTGAAATATGAAGTTTCCTTAGGTTGGCAGGTTATTACCAAAGTTTTTTCATGAGTTTTCATGACTAGATTCACCAACAGTTTCTTTCACATGTAAAAATGTACCATTTCAATAGAATGTTGAAGGTGAAAGTTCCTTTCAAGAGATTCAAATTCACCTTTCATCATCACCAATCCTGATATTTTTGTAATCATGAATAGGTTGTGTGGTGTATTTAGATGCTTCAGGATCTGGGTTCGGATGTGTTCTCATGTAGGGAGATCATCTTCTTTATTAAATCTCATTGTTGTTCTGGTTTCATGGGAATAAATATCCAATTCATTATTTTGAATTATATGGTTCAGTCCATTATTAGAAGTCATAACATCATTACCTCATTTGTGATAGACTTATAGTGATTACGAACATATACCTTGAAACATGTATCCCCACAAAGGGATTTAAATACGAGACAAAAAAGATGGAAGGGGTATCTCAAAATTTATGACATTAATTTAATTTATAAACCATTTAATGAAACATCACTAGTGGATAATTAATAATACATTCAAATAGTTAGTTGGAAAAAGAGGCTATAGATCAGTGGTTTATGATATTGATGATAACCGACATGAAATTGAATTGTATAGATAAAGGTAGTGTCATTGTTTTCATTATTGTTTATTACCTTTATAATTTGGTTGGGAAGGTTAATGAGGAACATATATCTAACTATACATTTGTTTCTATGATGTCAAAACACAATTGTCGAGAGTCCATTGGGGGATGTAAGGTTGATAAAGGATCAATGATTCAATTTTAATATCAGATATTTGTACCTAGAGCTTCTTATAATGAACTTATTCATGATTTCTACAACTCTAGATGGCCAATCCATCCTGGAATAAAAAAGATGGTTAATGTACCTAAATCGCCATTTTGGCGGGTTAAAATAAAAATAGTAGTGGTTGAGTTTGTTATGAAATTCCTTTCATATCACTAGGTAATGTTAGTGAACTAGATAGTTGTTGGTATATTTTAGTCATTACATATTCCTTTTCTGAAATGGGAGCAGGTAGACATGGATTTTTCAATAGGTCTCCCAAATATTGTTTGTAAATATTAATCCATATTTGTGATAGTGTAAAGGCTCACAAAGTTGGCCCACTTCATCCCTATTCATTAATATCATATAGTGGAGGACATGTCTAAAACCATTATCATATAATAGTAAAAGAGGGATGACATACATATTTTGATAGAATTAAACCAAGACTCAAAATTTATGTATCATATTGAGGAATTATTAAAGAAAACCATTCAGACTGAATTGTCTATAAACACAATGTATCATCCTTATATGGAGGGAAAATCTAAAAGGATGATACAAATTATAGAATACATGGTTAGGTTTTATGTAATATATTTGTTTGCATCATGGGTAGAGAATTTATCGTTAGTGGAGTTATTATATAACTAATTTTATTAAGCCTTGTTACATATGCCTTATTTTGAATCATTTTTTGGCCATACATGTCATTATTTGAATTTTTAGGTTGAAACAAGTGAGACTTCGTTATTTGAACAACTAATTGTTCAAGAAACAAAAGAGAAATTTTATTTGATCAGGAAAAGGATATAAATGGCTCAGATTCATTTGAAATCATATATAGATCATCATCAATGGGTGTTTTCAGTCTAGGTGAGTGATCATTTTTGTTGAGAATATCTCGATGTCTTGGGAATTATCATTTTGGGTGGATGAGAAATTTATCTCCCTGATATATTGACCCTTTTAGATACTTGAATGGGTTTCTGAGGTGCCATAACAATTTTATTTTCCACCTATGTTCATCTTGGTGAATAATGTGTTTAAAGTTTCATAGCTAAATAAGTGTCAGCCTATTCCTAACTGTATGATTTAGTGGGATCATTTTTCCCTACAGTCGGATGATTTGTTGATTAAAATGTTGGTATAGATTATGGATCATAAAGAGAATGTATTTCATGGGAAAAGTAACTATCTACTGTGAATTTTATAGAAACATGGTCAGATTCAAGAAGAAATTCAGGATCATGAGAAGGAAAGAATTGAAAAATGTTGGGAACTATCTTAGGCTAATGGTGTTTTTCTACTTTTTGGGTATGTAAATACCAATGGTTGAGGGAATTTTGAATCACATGTTTCATGTAATTAACCTCATTACTTATGTATTTTAAGAATATAAAGTAATTGGGTTATGTGTTTAGTGGTTTGGATATGATTTTGGAAATTTTCTTAGGTTTCTTTGAAGGTTAATGGTTTGAGAGCGGTTATTGGAAACTGTGCAACACCTCCTAGAAAACCATGACACTCAAAACGTGTGCACTAGGTAGGATCATGGTTAGGCGCATGGATAGGAAAAACCCTACAACCACCCAGGAGAAACTGTGCGATTTGGGAAATTGGGGCTAGCCCTGGTTGTTTTACTATTGGAATAACCATGCGAGCCAACCCTGTGAGTGGTGCTTGTAGGTAGTGTTTACCTCAAGGTTTACACATGGTTTTCCTAACCGTTCTCCTAAACTATAAAATGTAAAAAATCATATATTTATTTTGGGGATATAATATGAATCATCCCCTTAGACCATATTTTCCCTTAATACTACCCTAATTAGAATTTTACTTTTTTCCAAGGTTAGAGAAACCTTTCTTGTTGATCTATATGTGATTGTTTGGAGGTTCTTAGTATTTTGAAGGCTACGATTCATTGGTATGTTCGTATTTTGGGTTGTTTTGATTACGTTTCTTCTTCTTCCATCTCTTAGATTGATTTATATAATACGTTGGGTAAAGATCCATGTTGTGCCATGACAATCATAATGGTATATGTTTTTTAATGATAGGGAACAAGATATAAGGGGGGTTCAGAAGATTCATTCCATATTTTTGGGATTTTTACATCATTCTTAATTTTGGCTTAGGTTTCTATGTATGTGGATTCACTATATGATACTCTTAATTAGAAAACGAAGGATTATTTTTAAATTTAATGAATTAAATTAATTAAAATATAAATGTTTTGTCTAAATCGTGATGGAAGTCATCTGTAGTGATGGTTAGAGAAATTATATAAATTTTTTTGGGTGAAAGGTTATTTATTTTCATTTTAAAATGTTGTTTCTACAAAATTGTTTTTTTATTCATGTAAAATGATGTACGAAAATATTTTCAGTAATATAATTATTTTATTAGAATGTATTGGCATGGATTTTGAAATATACAATTGTTGGGTGGTCATGTGCATTTGGGACAGATAAGGGTATGAATTTACACTATCAAAATGGAATGGTACAGATAAGGGAGTGATGTTTCCCACATAAAAATTGTTCTCCTTTATATTTCTTGGTTAAATTATGACTCACCACTCAAGAGTATACAGAGGTCCATAGTTTCATTCATGTGTGTATGTGATGACGTGTGGAAATAGAATTTGTATTCCAGAATGGATTTGAGAGATTGTTTGAAATATTTGTCTGGTAACTTTCATTAGAAAATTGGTTGGTCATGAAAATGGTTTGGATTTGATATACACTAATTTTAATTATTTTAAACTATTTTTTATAAATAGTAAAACTAGTTATATCCATGTTTCTTGAATATAGAATTTATTGGCTGAATCCTACTGAGTTTATAACTCACCACCTTCTTAGTAATATTCGTTCAGTTTTAAATATTGTATACAGTGACACGGGTAAAGGCAAGGTAGCTAAGTTCGTTATTGATGTATCATGACACCTTGGGATGGTAAAGTCAATTTGGATCGGAAGGCATCTTGGGAGTTGATTAGATGGTGTATTTGGAGTCTTTACATTTTTTTGGGTTTGGTTTCTTCCTTTTACACTATTGTAGTATTGTTTTTTATTGGATGGTTTTACACTGAGATATTTTTCATTGTCCTAATGCATCACATAATGGTCTTTTAGTTATGGTATTCTTTATTTGGTTGTTTATTTTCAAAGTTAAACTCCTTACCCAACTATAATAGAATAAATTGGCATTTATTTCCAGCCTTTGGTGTCTTGGGAATATAACCTAAGGCCTATTATCACACCTGTCACTTATCAATCCAATGAGGAGGGGCGATATGGAACACCATTTTTGTATGAAATTTTAATTTTAATGTTTACCTACTTGAAAACTTATTTTCCCTTGTTTGATTCATAGCATGTTTCAAATTATTTTCATAAACTCATTTTCCCTTGTATATCAAGAATCATTATGAATTATTATTCCAAACTGGGGATATGATATTATGATACCATCCATGTCCTTTACCTTATTATCTTACAAACATGATTATTTAATGATTTTTTATTAAACCTATTTCATTCTCATATGTTATTTAAATGATGATGGAATTATGAATGCTCTAGAGGAATATACATGAATGGTTTATTATATGATTTGTGGGATTAGATTTATATATCCCTATAATATTATGGGAAATGCTTTATATATCACGATCTGAAAAGAATACACTGGAGTTTATCCCATTACTAGTGGTATATGATTTGTTTCCTAATCTCAAAGGAACTGAAGAGGTCATCCCATTCCCAATAGTACATGATAGATTATCTTAAGACCAAGAAGCTACATGAATAATTCCTCAAATTCCAAGAGGTCAAATGATTTGTTGGATTAATACCAATATGGTATAGGGGTGGTTATTCTAAGCCTACTATGAGATGAATGTTTGGGGTAGTATCCTTGAAATGTGATTGCAACATTAATAGTAATGGGATGTTAATCCCATAAACTATGAGACTTCGTCCACTTTGACAGTATGTCTAGAGATCATTGACTATGGAAATTATTTTTTATTCTTATTTTATTTCTAAATAACTTTACTTATTCTTTTGATATGGTCCCATGGCTCATGATTTGTTATTGATTAATATTTAATATTGTTACTCGTGTCTTTTTATATGAAAAATCCATATTCCATGAATTAGGTTTTTGGTTTATAACTTTTTTGGAATAATTTAATTATTTGTAATCATGTTATTATAACATCAATATTATCTTATCTTCATATTTAATCTTCTATTAGTATCTCCCATGTTTTACCATATGGAAAATTAGAGATCAGACATTATTACATTTCATTTTGTCCAAATCATAAGGAAATGTCCTATATACTAAATGTGAAATAATGATGATATGTGAAAAGAATATTTTCATAGATTTTGAAGATATTTAATGAAATAAGTTTACTTTGTAACTAGTTTCCAATGACACTAATCCACTACAGGTATCGTGAATGTATTATTATTATATTTTTTGAATATTAATTCAAAATTATGTAATAATTATGTATGTGATGCTTATGTAACTTCGTTAAGACAACTAATAAGGTGTCTTGTTTCCTATTTTAGGTACATCTTATAGTTTTATAAATTGTATGACATCCTTACCTATGTCAATAATATTTACCATTATGTGGAAAATGATTGATTTTCTTAATTCACTTAGTATAATAAATTGTAATAGAATTATATTATCTCGTGTTTCTTTACTAAACATAAATTAATCAATACTACAGAACCATAGTAGAAAGAAATCTATAGATTATTTTCATTTATTAATATATAAAATGATAAAGGTGTTATAGTGTTTGCATTGGGCCTATAAAAGGTGAATCTTATATATCTCTGTGAATGGAATCAATATCCATATAGTTTGGGGCCATATAATGGGGTATGTTATACCCTTCAGGTTTGTGTGATAAGGATTAATAATGTTATTTTTATTAACGTGTGTTAGAAAACATTATTTATTTTAATATTTTGTCATAAAACATGGAAGAATAAGAAATATATTCCTAGAAAAGACATTGTGAAGGATTTAAACATGAGTGACACATTATGTTTCACCGTGCAAAATTTGTTAAGTGAATGTTTATATGGACTTAAATAGAAATTTTAGCCTACTTCTACATTTGAAAAATAAAAAATAAAACATTTAAGAATAATTAAAAAATGGGGAAGAGGGGAACATAAATAGAATCTGATATATGTAGAATATTCTCAAGGATACTCCAATGGGTTCATTAAAATAGGTTATCCCCGTTATTAATAAATTACATGATAGGCCATAATCTGAGGATCCATATATAGTGAGAAACTATATATAATATTCCAATAATCTATTAAATATATTATTTTAGGTGAATCATCATAATATATGGTTAATAAACACAAACAAACACATTTGAATTCCCTGGGTTATGATTCAGAGGAATAAAACTTTCACAACGTTGACAAGTGTAAGGTGATTATAACAAGACTCACCTCACTATGTTACCCGAGAGTGTACTAAAAAATAATACCCCATTAATGTATCAGTGTTGTTATCCTTAACTAGAAGGACTAGAGAACTATAGAAATTTTATCCTTTTTCTATGATATTCCCTTTAAAGGGGATCCATCCATATGATTATATAACAAATTAGTAATGTGGTGTTTCATGAGAATTATATGGATGGAACCATGGGATGAATCAATGAGACCATTTTACATATCCTTATCTTAGGATTAGATTATTGAGATTACCCGTTAGTGTTCCTTCAATAATTCATCTTTTAGAATATGTATTTTTAAGCATAGTTTCATAATGTATCCCCCAAGTGATGAAGTTATTCTTTAGTGGGACTTTTCATGGTAATGTCCCCCCTTGGAAATTAAAATAGTGGTAAAAACTTTTGGTGAGGAATTTCAGCCTATGGAGAACATGGTAGTTAATAGTTTTATGATAAATGGGAATGGTGTTGATGTATGCATTAGATTTTATTAAGGAACATATTGAGTACTAATGTTGGTTGTATGACTGTATTTCCCTAAGGCTATTCAAAAAAAAATTACCCAAAAATAATTGACCTTTTTAAATATTTCTTTTAACATATTAGATAATCATTTGAGCTTCAAAAATGACATGAGTTTCGTATCAGTAAATTTTATTATGAAATTTGTGGTTCATTTCATTGTAATCATGAAATAATTATTTTTTATTATATTGTAATTTTTTTTGTGAAAACCCTTTGGTGTATTATGATGAATGTAAATAGTTGTTCACATGTTACTATACTCTAATAAATGTACATGATCCAAGGACAAAACTATATATAATGTTAAACCTTCTTTTACAGTTTCCTTTTTTATTACCATATTAATTAAAATTAAAATTTCACTATAATTCCCATGTATTTCATTTTTCACTAAAATATTAAATTATAATTGGTTTTTAACAGAATTAATATATTAATTAGTTGACCATTATAAAACCTATCAAATGAATACTAATCATCTCTAATATTAATCACAACCTCTTATATCCATGGGATATAATGAATTTTCATTTCTATGACGACGAAACATGTTATTTTTCTTAAAAAAATAGATTTATAATATGATATGACATAATAATATTTTTAGTTTCCAACAACAGATAACTATTATCTAAATACATAATTTAAATAATTGAAGATTGAATTTTTTATGATTATTTTTCTAATTTCAGGAATAATACAATATAGTAGAAAGGGACAATGATCAGAAGTCCAGAATAAATTGACTAGAAATAGGTTGTCAGAAGCTAATGATCAGAAGATACATTAAAAGGTATCAACATTGATGTGTGGATATGAATATAAATGATGCATTTTATTCTATATTGATATATAACAAGTGATTATAAAGTGATGAATGGTTTTTATCTTAGTGATTTTATGAAAATGGAATATGTAATGTGATATTGGGATTATATGTTAGATAAAACTCATTGGTTTTCATAAAATAAAGACTATTATCTTAAAGGGGAATTTAAGGCGGTAGATTTAATTTTCCAAACTAAAGGGTGCCTATAAAGAATATATTTTAGTGAAAATAATACCCCTGAAAATCAAAATATGGTAGAAGAAATTTTAATTGGTTAGCCTCCAATATATATCTATGATGGAGTTATTTATTCCAGTTAATATTATATCTATATATTTTAAATAATTATCTTCTTCCATTCAAATAATAAATGTATTACATAATTATTTCCATGGGTAAATACAATATTTGGACTATGTACAACAAGTTTTTCATTATTTTCCATTATTTCAATAAATGATTATATTTCAAATGTTATTGGTTTTTGTGTTCATTAATTATCATTATAGTGGAGTGACTTTGATGTTTCTTTTATTCTAAGATTTGGTACAAAATTATATAGGGTAAGTTATAGTGACTTTTCACTTATTTTTTTGTCATACATTATAGGTTTTAGTTTTTTTATTACTCTCTTCTCATTCCCAAAAAATGATATTTGAGATATGTTAAGAATTTAAGAATGACTATATCTTTCCCAAAGTGCTTCTAAGATCATTTTAGTAGTATCCTTAATTCATTAACTATTGGGCCTAGTTTTTATTTTTCTTTCATAATGTGCAGATTTGTTTTTGGTAATTTGAGATGAATTCGTATTTCTTGGAGAATTGTTATGAATTTTTTTTATTGGAATTTGATTTCTTATTTGATCAATTATATATGTAATTCTATTGATTATAGAAGTTAATATTAAATTTCAAAGGCTTGTACTATAGAGTTTAAATGTGTTTTCCACATAATAAATTTGTTGTTTTCCATAAAATATTTCTATTATTTCATCTTGATGTAATAGAGTACATGAAAAAATAATGATGGATTTTCAAGATTTAGATTTGAAGAATAGTTTTTTAGAATAGGATGGACATATTTTCTTATACTTTTCACTATTTAATTTATTTTACTAATTACTTAAAAAAAATTGGTCCAACAACCATAGAAACCCTAGGAAGACCAACCATGTAATATTGGGAGTAAGCCTCAGCGACATTTAAGGTTGTTAGATAGACATGCATGAATGAAAAAAAATATTGGGTTAGTGAATATTGTTTACTGGTATGGATCTCACTCATGTGAGAGCACATAGGATGAGTGTAAAGGTATGACCGCATAGGTGAGGTGGAGCCAGGGAGGAATTTGTGTGAGTGTTTCATGTTTTGAACCACACTACTGGATCAAACACGTATTAGAAATAGATCTATTATTATGAATCTCATAACCAAATAATGATTCAATGTGTGACATTAGAGGATATGTGTATAGTTCACCCATTAAATATGTTACGAATAAAACAATATCCATAAAATTGTGGCATGGGTTTTTTCTACATCCAACTTGTTTTGAGTGTTCCAGTAATCTAGAGTTCACAATAAAATCTATGATGATTTAAAGGGATAATTCCATGATTATTCTAATACTATGTTGATGAGTTGATGAGTTTAAAAACCATCATGAATCCAATATCTGTCTTTATTGAATGAAATTAATTGAATAAAGAGTTCCTATAATATTAAAAATAAATATTCCAAAGGCTATACGTATTCTTGATGAGTATGATATTGAAAAATGAAAATAAGTTGATCTTCACATTATACACATGAATGATTCACCATGAAGATATCTCTTGTAAGATTAGTTTCATGTGTTTTCTTTATTCAATAACCAAAATCAAATATCAAAATATTGATATCTTAGGTAATATTATTGTTGGGTACCAATTCAACATTATTTTTGGGATTTGAGAATGTGATGGAAGGTATATAATACAGTGTTTCTAGGAAATGAAACAAGATTCAACAGAAATAAGATTGGTTTTTACACATTTTTGATCTCTTGTTTTATGTAGGTAACATCACAGAATATTCAAACTTTTATTTCATAAATAGTAATATTATGTAGAACTCTACTATTGTGAAGAATATATATCACGGGAATTTGATTTTTGTTTAACACACTTGAATAGCTTCACGACAAACATGTTCTATGAAGCCATTAGAGATTATTTCATACATTTATGAGTTATCATCACGGTTTATGTATACCTACTGTTATATTAATTACCTCTTATGGTGTTCATAGGGAGAAATGTATGAGAGAGTGATCCTACAATCAAGTGAAGGAGGATATAATACAACGCATTTAGTCCATGAACTCATCTATATAGTACATGAGGATATTTTCATTAATGTGATCATAAAATACATTCACATTCATTAGGAAACCTAATCGATGTTCATTAAAACTTAGCATGGAAGTAAGTAAGATTGTAACACCCCAACCTTCCACGGTATGTTTCCCTTTGAATAATTTAATAGCTTGTGTTGTACGTAACTTTGAGTTCTAACACACCATGACCAATAGAACTAGCCATTACAAATATTAATACCCACTTTTTGAAATTTCCTAATTTTTATTTTTCAAAATGGACTTCATTTCTAAATTCGGAATATCAAAATTATCTTAGGGTGAATTTTTGGTATTTTTTCTGAAAATATTCAATTATTAATGAATAGTGAAAAACATTTAGTTATTGTTTAAAATTATATTTTATTAATACAATTATTTATAATATTTAAATATGTTTTAGGTAAAAATAGATACATAATACCTATATAAGTTCAATGCAATTCATTGGAGTCATTTTATAATAAATTTAGATATATAAAATTTTATTGAACGTTTACGGTCTTTTACCCACCTCATATGAGCATTTGAAAATTTGAATAAAACATAATTTTACCACATATATAATTTGAATTTAGAAAATACGAGAGTCACAGTTGATATCAGTAAGTAAAATGTTTTCAATAAGATGAAAATAATTTTTTTTGTGAATAGTAACTTTTGACTTTTATATACGACGATTAAAAGTTAATAGGGTAATTAAAGGTAAAAATAATATTATAATTACCCTAACACATGTCCTAGTTCTATTTGATAAGTGTAATTCAACCAAAAACAACATTATTAATAATAAATGATACTCTTATGTCCACTTGGATTAGATTAGGACATTTATTATTATTTAATTTAATGAATAGTTAAAAGTCTTAAATTCTTGTTTTCCTAACTAAATTTTTTTAATATATGGTTGTACATAATATAAATTTGACTATAAATATTCTTTATAAATATAAATATATTTCCAACATATTGTAATTTTATTTATAATATTTAGACAATAAATAATTTAATATATTTATGAAACAATGTTGATTCAGTAATTACCTTATTAATGAACAATTAAAATAATTGATATTATCAATATCCCAATAAATGTAGTATGAGACTTTGGATGAATTATTATAATTATATTGGTTAATATGACATGTTAGGGTTTATTTAATGAATTTATTTGAAATTAATAATGCTGTTATGACTTCCAAAAAAATCAATTACTAAATAGTGTCAAAATTGACCTAAATGAGTTTTTAAAACAAATATTATTTTATTAAATGATATAATAGTCCAAAAAATCAATTGCTCTGCCAAAGGAATTAAATAATAATATATATGTTATTAATTAACCACATTATGTTCTCTTGGAATTTATCGTTTTTTTAATAAACAATTATTATAATAATACAAAGAGACATGGTAAATGTTAAACTGTTTAACAAATAGTTATATCTATAAGATAAGGTTAATATCATAAACTAAACAAGTCTAAAACCTATTGGTTGGGAGGAATTCAACCCATCCCCACCATATCCTCAAAATAAATCCTTTTGGAATCTTTAGAAACCGAATATTTTTTTATATTAAAATAATTTTTCATGTTTTTTCTAAGGTGCCCCTCACTTCTCTTATAAAAGGGAACTTCCCCTTATCTCAAAATCGCACCTCTAACGCCTTTTGTCTCAGCCAAACCCTTCCCAAATTTCCTCAAAACATACCTCACTTCAACATAGAGGCCTTATTTTGGTCATATATTCAACATAAGGAGCCCATTTGATCAAATCAAAAGAAAGAACCCGAAGAAGAGGTAAATATTTTATCACCTCTTTCATGTTATTTTCTTCTTCCACTTCCTATTTATTTGTTGTATCTATTATAAAATAATAACTCCAGTATATTCTATATACTGTGATGTTATTATAATAATGGTACAACCATATTAATTTTTCTATCAATCTTATGAATGACATGTCACCATACATGCATACGTACGACTTACCGTCTCTACGTCGTGGTGTAATTGTTATTCAATACACTATTATTTGGATGGGTATAATGATGATGTATAATTTTTGTAAATAATAAATATAACATTTTAAGAATTATGTATATATTATGTATCATCCATTGACATATGATTTTAATATCAAAAAAATGATATTATCGCTCGTGCGTACGTACGAATTATCGTCTCTACAAACGCGATGAAATTCATTCCCCATCGTAATCATGCAAGAATAATTTTCATTTTATTATTAAAAATAATATTTAAATCATTTAATATAATTATTTATATGAATCGAATACATCATATCTATAACCAACATGACTTATATAACAAAACATATAAAGGAAAACAAATCAGTTAACACCAGAAATAAAGATAATAATAAAATCTTATTAACAAAGTAATATTAGAAGATCATATATGATATCATATTTATGTATGTGGTTATTGTATAATTTAATGAAAATGATTTAACTATTATACAAGATGTTAACGTACCATCGACCAAGGAAAAGTAAAATGTGAGGGTTAATTCTACAATCTCTTCTTTATCCGTGGTTGTTTATACGTAATTATCAACTAGGACCTCTTTATCATCCACATCCATGTTTCATAAAATGTATTTCAAAACATTTTTAATATTTCCTAGACTATGGATTAAATTCATTTATACCCTTGTTTTACATTTTATAATAGGTTTATAATGTAATCATTCGGTCATTTTCAAAACAAGGTACTTTACGATCATTTTGAGAAAATTAAGGAAACAATGTTTTTTTGACTTATACGGTGGGTGTGACTATTTTCCATTTTTATAACACCTTCAAAGCTTCCCTTACAAGCTTAAAGAATATTTTATAATTAAATTTTTTCTTTTATAATTATATTATTTTTAAATTATTTCAAATTAAAAGGATATATTTATTTCAAATAGTTTTCATTTCATCAATGTCAACATCCTTTGATGGATTTTAAACTTATTTGATGTAGATTTATTATGATACAAATATTCCATTTTTTATTGAAGGTTTTGTGATATACTTTACTATAAATGTGTTATTTTAATACCATTCTTAATTTATGGTTAAAGTACTTACATTTCATATGCTAGTTTTAATACGAATGTTTATGTTATGTTTAAACCTTTTCATATAAGGATTGAATTAGACTTAGTAAGTGACAGGTGGAGCTCACTATAGCTCCTCGATGCATTGGTAGGTCTCATTAGACAAGCTAGAGTCTTGTCACAAGGACTTGACAAAATCATATTTCTAGTCTTGGCACAAGTCCTTTACTATGAGGTTATATAGTCTAGTATTATTCATTCTATCATTATGAATTTGGCTATTGATGCTCCATGTGATTATTTGACTAGTATAATATCCATATGAATATGTAATTGGAATTATTTTGATTTATATTTTCCATATTATAATAAAGTTTATTTTTAAAAGGGTTTTTTAGTATTATACATTTCTTTAAATGTTTATACTTATTTTGGAAAGTTCCCACTATATTGTTATCCTTACTGGGCTTCTGAGCTCACCCCTTTCAGTGTTTTACTTTTTCCAAGGATGTGAAAAAGTATATTATGACTAACCTACAGGGATAGTGTAAGGAAAATGAATGTGTTAAAAGGATTCAATGTTGTTGTTGTTTTTTGTTTTATAATGTAATGTAAAACATATGAATGTATCTAGTACTTCCAAGGCCACTAAACTAATCATTCATTCAAGAAATGAACTTTTGTGATCATGCCAATGTTTTTTAATAATGAAAAAACATTGGGTAACTTGGGTCAGGTTGTTACAGTTGGTATCATAGAATTTTAGTACAAACCTTGGAATCTAGATTTATAAAAACTCTGATTAGAGAACATTACCATAAGATATACTTTAAGGATTAATATAGAAGAACTTCCTAGAATCTTGGTAATGTAGAGATTTTGTGTATTTTCCAAGAAATACATCCCTATATAGATATGAGCAAGTAGAGGCAACTCTAGCACAGATGTACCTAGGAGTGAAAACTCCGATAATGAGTTTTGGGATTGAACCAGGGTATACTGGTATAGGACAACGGGCCTTGCTGCATTTTTGGTTACGACACTCCTGCGGGATATGATTAGAATAATTCACATTTTCTTTAAAAACCATTATGATTGATTTATGAGTATATACCTCCTTAAATAAATCATTTTTATGATTATGGATTATTTCAATAAACAGTTCAATTTATGTTAAGTGTTTTACATGTTTGTAAGTATGTATTCTGATTCATAAACTAATCTAGTGTATACCATTTTTTAGAAATGGAGCCTAGTGAAAGGAATGGAAACTATATCAATGAACATACTCCATGTATATATTTACCTCCTAATCAAGATAATTATGGTGGAACTGGTGATGCAACAGGTGCTGATCATATTATCACCATATTGGGACAACTCACTCAGGTTATAAATAATAACCTTTCCCATATGGAACACCCTGATCCACAACATAGAGGATCAATGATAGATCGCTTCCTGGAGAAACATCCACCAATATTCAATGGGACTACAAATCCATTTGTAGCTGAGTAGTGGATAAGTTCCTTAGAGAAAATATTTCATTCTTTGGGGAGTAATGAAATGGAAAATTGTGTCATGGCTGTTTATCACCTCACATGAGATACAGATCAATGGTGGTCATTAATTCAAAACATAACAGAAGATGAAGAAGTATCAAATATGGAAAGGAGGAAGTTTAAAGAGCTCTTCTTAGAAAAAAACTTTCCTAACGAACATCAAGCGGATATGGAAAGTCAATTTCTAAGTCCGAGACAGTAGAAGGATGAGAATGTTACAAAGTATGAGGCTAAATTTACAAGGTTAGAAAGGCATGCAACATATTATAAATGCAACCCCAATGAGTAATATTTATTGATTATTTGATGGGTTCATACAATTTCTACAATGAGCATTAGTCTCACAGTCCTTCTCATCGTACGAAGATATTGCCTCATGTGCTCTCAAGACAAAAAAGGAATTATCTATGTCTTACGACCATAAAGTAAAACAAGAGAACAAGAGATCTGGTGAACACTATGGTAATAGAAATATTGGGAAGAAGGAAAATGATGAATATCCATCCTATATTAAATGTGGGAAGAAACTCCCTGGAGATTTTCTGAAGGGAATGGGAGTTAGTTATAAGTGTGATGAAAAAGGCCACCAAGATTGTGATTGAAATTGAAATAAAGTGGTTGTCAATGTTTAATGATACAATTGTATAGAAAGGGGAAATTATGCAAATGAATTTCCTATGAATCAGGAAAATATAATAAGAAAATTACAAGGGAGCAATTCCACGTGTGTGCGGTCACTACTGCTGAGGTTGAAGATTCGAAAGACGTGGTTGCAGGTAATTTAATGGTTTCCTCAAGTTTATCCAATGCTTTATTTGATTCTGGATCATAAAATTGTTTCAGATCTTCCCAATTTTCTCTTAAAATTAGATATTTCTAATTTTTTTTACAAGAGAGTTGTCATTAAAAACTCCTAAGGGAAGTATCATTGCAAAAAAGCTTTGTCAATCAGTTCCCATTAAGGTATATAAATGTTATTTTTTTGCTGATCTCATCATCATACCCATGATTGAATACATTATATTTAGAGTATAAACGTCACCATCTGATTCTTATCTAGATCCAACCTCAGTAGGTCTACTAAATTCAATTATTGGGGATGAAGATAATAAAATAACTATAATTGAGGAAAGGAATGTTCAAATAGGGAATGTACCTATTGTGTAAGAATATGTTGATGTGTTTCCAGAGGATTTACCAGGACATCCTCCATAATGAGAAATTGATTTTTTTCATTGATTTAATTCCAGGTTCAAGGCCCACATTGAATATCCCTTATAGAATGGACATTATGGAATTAGTGTAGTTAAAAAAACAACTAGAGGATTTTATTAATAAAGGATTTATTCACCCTAGTTTTTCTCCATGGGGATCCCATGTTCTTTTTTTACGAAAAAACGTGGATCTATGAGGTTGTGAAAAGAATATAGGGATATCAATGATATAGCAATAAAAAAAAGTTTCCCCTACCTCGCATTGATGATTTATTCATCAAACTTCATGGAGCTCAATATTTTTCAAAGATTGACCTAAGATCTAGATATCATCGGTTGTGTGTGAAGACGGAATACATTCTGAAAATAGCATTTTGAACGAGGTACGGGTATTATGAGTTTATAGTAATTCCTTTTGGATTGACTAATGAACCCTCTATCTTCATGGATATAATGAATAGAGTTTTCAAGGAATATCATGATGAATTTGTTGTGTTTTTTATTGATGATATCTTGGTATACTCTAAAATCTATGAAGATCATGAAATTCACTTGTGCATTATTCTAAAGTCTCTTCGAAGATATAAATTATATGGAAAGTTTAGCAAGTCTGAATTCTGGCTTCAAGATATTTCTTTTTTTGGTCATATTATCACTAATGATGGAATATCTGTTGATCTCTTAGAAACCAATGCAATCAAAGAATGGCCAGCACCAACAAGTATAACAGAGGAATGCAGTTTTATTTGTTTAGCAGGTTATTATCAGTTCTTCGTCCAGAATTTTTCCCAATTGGATAACCCATTAACCAAGATCACACGTAAAGGGGTTAAATTTTTTTGGACAAAAGAGTGTGAAGAATGTTTTAAAGAACTAAAGAGAATATCAGTCAATGCTTCTATCTAGACTCTACCATCGGAAAATGATGGGTTTGTTATTTATAGCGATTCTTCAAAAAATGACTTGGTTGTGTCCTTATGAAAAATGATATAGTTATTTCCTATATATCACGATGGCTAATAATTCCGGAACAAAAATATCCAACTCATGATCTTGAGATAGGAGCTATAATCATTGCTCTGAAGATATGAAGACATTATCTCTATGTTGAAAAATGTGATATTTATACTGATCACAGAAGTTTGAAGTATATATTATCACAAAAATAACTCAACATTAGGCAGACTCGATGTCTATAAAAACTACAGGATTATGATTTAACTATACACTACCACCCAGGGATGGAAAATAAGGTGGAAGATGCTTTGAGCAGAAATGATCATGGTGTTCTGAACAAGATGAGAGTTGAAAAAGATCCTATATACATAGATCTAGTAATTATAGATATGGGAATAACCATGAAAGGTGAAACATCAATGATTTTCAAATAGTTTCCAAACCATATTTATTAGATAGGATAAAGAGTTCTCATACTGATGATGAAGAGTTGGAAAAGAAGATTAAAGCTGTGAATGATGGGAGATTAAATAACTTTGTGTATGAAGATGGAATTTTGAAATTTGGGAAGAGACGTTGTGTTCATGACATTCCAGGTCTAAAAATAGAATTTTTGGACGATTCTCATAGCTCCAATTTATCTACACACTCTAGTAGCATAAAAATGTATAGATATTTTATTGGCCATTTTTGGTGGGATAACATGAAGAGAGAGATTGCTGCATTTGTGTCGAGATATATGGTTTATCAACAAGTGAAAGCTGGAAGACAACATCCTAGAGGAGTGATGCAACCTCTTCTCATACCTGAGTGGGAATCATATGATATTACGATGGACATTGACATGGGGATACCAAAAAATCCTAGAAAAAAATGATGCAATATGGTTCATAGTTGATCGTCCTACCAATTCAGCATATTTTATTTATATATGAAAAGATTTACCACTTGAAGGTTTAGTATGATTAAATATCAATAATGTTGTAAAACTTCATGGAGTACCCCTATCGATTGTTTATGATCATGATCCACAATTTACATCAAGGTTATGGAAACGTCTTTAGATATCCTTAGATACTGAACTTCATTTGAGCACTTCCTACCACCCCCAAACTGATGGACAGTCAAAACAAAATATTATAACCTTAGATGACATGTTGAGATCTTGATCAATGGACTCTCAAGGTATGTGGGGCCAGTATTAGCCTTTGGTAGAATTTTTCTATAACAATAGCTTCCATTCAAGTATTCTGATGGCACCATATTAGGCGTTATATGGAAAGAGATGTCGAACACCAAATTTTTGGGATGATGTTGGTGAAATAAAACTCATAGGCCCAGAACATGTCGAGGAAACGATGGAGAAGGTGAAGGTTATCCAAACCCAAATAAAAGAAGCTCAAAGTAGGTAAAAGAGTTATAACTATAACTGAAGGAAGGATTTGGAATTTCTGGTAGGAGATCATGTTTTCCTGAAGGTATCTTCATGGAAGAGAGTTCTACATTTTTGTAAGAAAGGTAAACTAAGTCCCAGGGACATCGGACCTTTCGATATTTTAGAACGAATTGGGGCTGTAGATTATAGTTTGGAAATGCCTCCAAGTCTCTCCAATGTTAATTATGTGCTCCACATATCATTGTTGAGGAAATACATGTCTGAACCAACACATGTACTCACCTATGAAGAAATAGAACTGGAACCCGATCTATCTTATTATGAAGAGCCAATCAGAATTCTGGATACCATTGAACAAGTGTTAAGAAACCAGATGACTAGTCTAGTAAAAGTTCTTTGAAGAAGCCATAAGATGGAAGAGGTGATGTGGGAACCCGAGGAACTTATGATGAAGAACCACCTGACTCTTTTTATGCATTGATATTTTATGAATTTCGAGGACAAAATTATTTGAAGTATGGGAGAATGTAACACCTCAATCATCCACGGTATGTTTCCCATTGAATAATTTAATCTCTTGTGTTGTACAAAACATTGAGTTCTAACACACCATAGTCAATCAGACTATACTTTATGAATATTAGTACCCTCATTTTTTAAATTTTATAATTTTTATTTTTCAAAATGGACTTCATTTTTGAATTCGGAATATTGAAAGTAGCTTAGGTTGAATTTTTGGTATTTTTCTGAAAACTTTTAAAATTTAATGAATTGTGAAAAACACAGAGTTGTTATTTAAAACAGAGATTTTATTTAAATAATTATTAATTTTATTTAAATAATTTTTAGATCAAAATAGATACATAATACCTATATAAGTTCAATGTAATTCATCAGAGTCATTTTATAATATGTTTAGATATATAAAATTTTATTGAACTTTTACCATCTTTTACCCACATCCAAGGAGCATTTAAAAATTAGCATAAAACATAATTTTCCGCTTCAGTGATTTTAATTTCAAAACTCGGAGAGACACGGTTGATATCAATAAGTAAAATGTGGTTTAATATGATGAAAATAATTTTTTGGTGAATAGTAACTTTTTACTTTTATTTACGAGAGTTAAAAGTAAATAGTGTAATTAAAGGTAAAAATGATATTAAAATTACTCTAATACATGTCCTAATTCAATTGGATAAATTTAATTAGACCAAAAACAACCTTATAAATAATATATGATCCTCTTTGGTCCACTTGGATTATAATAGGACATTTATTATTATTTAATTTAAAGAAGAGTTAAAAGTGTTAAATTCATGTTTTCCTAATTAAAAAAGTTTTAATATAGGGTTATACATAAGATAAATTCGACGTTAAATATTAATTAGAAATCTAAAACTATTTCATACATAATGGTATTTTATTTATAGTTTTTAGACAATAAATAATTAAATTTATTTATTACACAATGCTGATGCAGTAATTACCTTATTAATGAAAAATTGAAATATTTTATGTTATGAATATCCAAATAAATGCAATGTGAATCTTTTGATGAATTACACTAATTTTATAGGTTAATTTGACATGTCAGGGTTGATTAAATAATTTGTTTATGATGTAATAATACTGTTATGACTTCCACAAAAATCAATTACTAAATATTGATAAAATTGATATAAATGAGTTTTTTAAAAAAATATTATATTATTAGATGATATAATAGTTTTAAAAATATTAGGTTCTGACAAAGGACTTACATAATAATATATATGTCATTAATGAACCACTTGAGGATCTCTTTTCTTTTTATAATATGTTTTTTAACCAATTATTATAGTTATACAATGAGACATGGTAACTGTAAAACTATTTAACCCAGAGTTATATCTAGAAGATAAGGTTAATTTGGTAACTTAAACATGTCCAAAACATATTGGTTGAGAGGATTTCAACCCATACCCACCTTATTTTGGAAATAAACTAGTACTCTGCCCGTGCAAATGCAGGAGACTATTCAATTTTCATTCAAATCATCTGGTTTTGTGTAATTAAAATAAACTGCACTGTCGTTGTATTTAATATAATCTTTATAATAAAATAATGATAATGAAGTTATTAGGTTACCCGTGATTGAAGGAAATGAAGTAAAGAATAATTGTGATAGGGATAAGACATGATGGAATGGAAGAGGTAGAGACAAGAAACATGGATGAAACTGAATGTGGAGGTGAGGGCGGAGGTGGAGGAAAGAGGTGAGATTGCGATAAATGATGGAAGGAAACGTAGAGAGTTTTAAGGTATCTAGATTTTGACTGGATTGGATGGGCTTGTGAAGATGATGGGATGAGGATTAGTAAGAAACATGGTTGCATTCAGTGTGGTGTCATTAAAAGATAATGTAATTGAGAGTTCATCTTTTTATCCTAATCATCATAATTAAATTTCACTTTATGATACATAATATTATCACACTCCCTTGATTTAATTTCATAGGATATTTTAACATTAGTATAATATATATATATATATATATATGTTTTTATGTCTAGAAGAATACCAAAATATTACAATTATAATATTATTAGTTGGTACTGGAATCGTGGTATCATCCATGAAAACAAATCTATACAGTAGAATAAATAAATAATATGAATAACTCATGAGTTCTTCTCCATGAATATTTACGAGCCTTTGGTGTATTTTGAACCCATGATGGTGGAAATTATAGATTATTTTGATCAATTCTATCTATCCTAGAATCATCTAAAATATATATGTAATAAGAAATAAAATTGATGAATGGTTCATACATATGTAACATTTCTCATGAAAGTGGCACTCATACAATGGATTTCATGGTCGCAAACATCCGTTCGAATTCCCCCACGAACATGCTAAATCCAACAAACAAAAAAAATAAATTCTTCTAATTTGGAACCCATAGTTAGAAATAAATTATTCCATAGCAAGAGATTCCAAACGAAGTTAAGTTTGGACAACTATAACTATTCTAACTAAAAAGAGAATACATGTAAATGTTAGTTCTCTCATAGGGTCGAGATAAGAGAGAAGGGAATGAACCTCATCATATGAGAAATAAATTTTATCCAGACCTCCCTGTCGAAAATTCATAGGCTCGATGCGCAAAGGCATGGACTCTCCATGAGTATGCTACTGATTATTTCTCCAGACAACAATGTACGCACTTTATGACAATGGTATTGTCAATAAAAATTAATGTACCTCCATGAATTCGTGAACTAATTGCCACAAAATCAGCTTCAATGATATGTAGTGTTTTAACGGACTATTTCACTTCAATAGAATAGTAACTTTTGGTGTTTTAATAAAATATAAGTAAATTTCATGTTAAAGAGTTCAGTTATGGAAAGAGAGAAGAGGGTACCTTGTCGAATTATTTGGAATAATTGGAAACCAACAATTTGATTGATTCAACATCCATTTTATAAAGTATTACAACTTCAATCCCAACATTAAGAATGGAGGGGGCTTGAATAATCATTCCACAAAATGTTATAGGGGCACCATCCATGGATGAAAGTTGTGGAACTGAAAGCTCAATCTTAAAGATCTAAATGTTACTTCAAAAATGATTCGGTGAATAGTATAATCAAGGCCACCAACTAATTCATTGATAGTTGAAAAATAAAAGGTCACCAAACACGACCCCAGCAACATGTTCAACCATAATCGATTCCACCAGGATATAGAGTACCCTGCAAAAAAACTTAAACAGTTGATGCGTTATGTCATAAATGTTTGTTACAAGTATTGCAAATATATGATCATCCAACTGAAAAATACAGATTTAAACACTATATGGATTACATGAACTATATTCTTCAATAAACTATGAGATAAAACTTGTTCTAAAAATGTACAGATTACATGATACACGTGATTGTAAAAAATAAAAATATTTAACAGATGATGATACAAATATGTTTGTCAGAAAATGATAAAATGTTAAGAATATACAACTTATAGATTGCAGAAATCGTAAACATATTTTTCAATGGAATGTAGTTTGGGATTTCCAAGATGCAACTTTTTTTGAACCATCACTTTACCATTCCTAAAAATGTTATTTGATTCGAACCCATATCCTCAAATCAACTAAATGCAAACAAAGGAATCCCGACGAATGATCAAATCCCATTAAGATGACATATTAGAACAAATGAATCAAAAAAATCCATTATGCAAGATATTTAGTTGGTAACGGTGATATAAGCTATTGGTTCTACAATTGGTAAAGGATTTATATCGGATTCCCCCATAGTAACACCCACAGATTCTGTTTTAGGGATGCCTGCACCTATCCCACACTTATTCAGAAAACTCTAGATGAAAATCAGAGGAGCATATTTGACAATATTGTTCTGAATATTGATATAGATTGTTCTATTTTCACTGGTTCTACTTCAGGTATTTTCAATTGCAGGGAAGTTCATGTTATCTAGGATGTGACTAATTCTCATGACCTATGGGGAGAGTTATTATGGTGAAAAGAGTTTCTAGAAAAATTATTTTTTCTTCTATGGTGTATTCAGTGTAATACCCTGTCTACAGATGATAACGTCCAGGCGAAATTTGAGGTGTGTTTTATAGACACTGCATCTCAGCCCATCTGTCTTCATCATCTAACAAAAATTTCAACATTTTCAAAATCCAATAGTGGGTTTTGATGCTCCAATAGGTAACACATTATTTAAGAAAATAATAAAAGATCTATCCAGATCCAATGTTATTTATTCAAAACACTACGCTGAAAAAAATGGCACAAATCTCCAGCACCATTGCATCTCACCCAACTCTAATAATAGAAACTCAAACAATGTACACATCAACATTCATAGTTTTTCAAAAACATCAATCTATAAGAGAAAAATCCATCATTATTCAAGAAATATATCATGAGATAACAATGCAATGATATAGCTAATTTTTGGTGTACAACTCGACTTTATTGAACTATTGAACATATTTTGTACAATATATGTACAATGATGCATGACATCATATATGCCTCAAAATATGAATTATTTTCCTATCATTACAAAAACACATCCCTCATAATTATCAAAAATTCTGAGGAGTTGAAACAATACTATGCTCAAAGTAAGATAATATATTTCAGGAGCTGAACTATCACAATATTTTTAGAATTCTGTAAATTTTATGACAAACGCATCTGAAGAGGTTGTTCCACTGTTTTGAGTATCTTCAGTTAGAATCTAGACTGTAGCATAAACACCATCTTTCCCCATAAGAAATACAAAATTATCACCAATTATTTCCTAAATAAGCATGTGGGAAATAGAAATTAACATATTTAGTTAATGCTCTAAGAAATGACCAGCTGCTCAATAAAAAATCCTGATTCACTACTCAAATTAAATACATGTTTTAATGGTTTAAAAAACCATTCACTGATCAAATTAAATACATACAATGCTCAATGAGAGTATAGGTAGTCTAAAAAATGGATCACATATCATATTTAATGAAATTAAAAGGATCTATTAACTGAAACAAAATAAAATGACCCAATGCTTGAAAATGTACCCTTGCTCTAGTGTTCCATGACATTGTTCTTATCCAAAATCGATTTTAAGTACACCATGTAACCTTGTAAGAAGGATCAAAACCTGACATGAATATTGAATATACTGAATATATTGAAAACATAAATTTGTGGTATAGACTATTGAAAAAAAATGTTTAAAAAATTACAAATTAATTTAATCACTCTGTATAATTATATATGTGCAGACCTGTATAAGGTGAGAGAGAAATGTTAGGTTATGATAAGTCACTATGAAGACCCACCGGTTTAATGTTCATGTATAGTAATTGTAACGCCCCGACCCCAGCTACCCAGAGTCGGTGCATTACTTCGTAACATTGGCATGATCACAAAAGATCAAGTCTCGAAAGACCGATTAGTTTAGTAGCCTTGGAAACACTAGATACATTCATAAATGTTACATTACATAATAAAGTGAAAAACTAACAACAAAGTCTTCATAGTCCACACTCATATCCTCTTCTGACTATCCCTACATGTCATTCATAAAATACTTCTTCACATCCTGGAAAATGTTAAAACATTGAAAGGGGTGAGCTCAGATGCTCAGTAAGGATAACAATATTGCGGAAGCTTTCATAAATAAACATAAAAATTTAAGGCAATGTATAACTAAAACAATAGCCTTTTAAACTTGAACATCCACATAATATGGCAAAAGTAAAATGAGATAATTCCATTTACTTCTTCACACAGATATTCTACTGGTCGAATAATCACATGCAATATCAATAACCACTTTCATAATGATGGAATGCATAATGCCAGACTATCATAACCACGTAGTCAAGGCCTCGTTCCAAGACCACAAATAAGATTTTGTCAAGGCCTCGTGCCAAGACACTGGTTTGTCTCAGGAGACCTGCCGATGCATCGAGGAGCTATAGCGGTCTCCACCCGTCACTTATTAAGTCCAATGCATTCCTCATATGAATAGTTTTAAACATATCATAAACCATAACATAATCGTATCACATAAAACATGCATAAAGGAAACATAACATTTCCACATTTCAATCACAAGATATTGATAAAACACATTGATTTAATAAAAACACTTTCAAAACCATTTTCAATACCAAAATAAAAGAAAAGTAAAACATGGTATTTATTATTCTTTTTAAAAAAAGTTTGTCTTGTAGAGGAAGCCAAAACTCAAATAATGGTCACGGCGGAGGAGAAGTCATTGTCGCCGCATACGTACGACAAAAACATTCCTTTTGTCGTTTAGTAAAACTCTTTGTAAAAAAAAGATTCCTTTTTGAATAAACGTAAAAGTCAAAGGGGTTTATACACCGTATAAAAGAAAGTTGTGTATAAAACCAAATATGCCTCAATGAAAGGAGATTGAGACGAAGTCCATAAAAAGATCATTTTTAAAATAAAATAGATATGTTATGTGTATTCACTATAAGTACACATAAAGAAAGTACAAATACAAGATAGGACATAATAATATCATGACATAATTTGAAAGTATGAGATTAACCCAAAGAATGGAAATTGGGTTAAGAAGTTCCCTTACCTCGTGTCTGACTTGACTCAACCGTTCTTTAACCTCCTGAATAATAAACTAGAGTTAATATATACCTTATTAAGAACCATTTTTAATTTCATTATCCTTTTTATATCACTTATTACAATGTTTTGAACATTATGTAATTATTTAAGTTAATAACGGTCGTTTTGTCGATCTTTGGTACTTGAGTCAAATATAAATTTCTTATAATTACAAGTTGTTTATATGGTAGAATATCCATTATCTCCAGAATTATATTCATGATTTAGATATCATATATATCATATATATCCAGTATATACATTCATTTATAATTTTACGTAACATTTAGAGGTAAGAAATGAAATGCACCGTTCATGGAGACGGTAAGCCGTACGTACGCATGAACGCTACTTTCATTTCAATTTCGTATTTAATGGAATGAAATCATAATGATATAAATGTATAATATAATTCCAGTATAATATA
Source organism: Viscum album (assembly GCA_963277665.1). Lineage (NCBI taxonomy): Eukaryota > Viridiplantae > Streptophyta > Magnoliopsida > Santalales > Viscaceae > Viscum > Viscum album. Next base: position 3,040,789 of record OY728125.1, read on the forward strand.
GTTTATAATACCATTTACTCCATCCTTTATACATCCCACATATGGCATTAACGATTCAAATCACTTTGAGGGGGCGGTAGTCCGCACTTCCTAAAATGAAATTATCGCGTTTACCCATAATGGAAATCATAAAGTATGCCATAAATGAGAAATAAAGAAGAATAAGTAAAACATAAACATATTATATATCATATATAAATATAGTGACATCTTAATGGTCACCTTTGAAGGTGTTATATGAGTGTGGAACAATCATCGTTTCGTGAGGCAGAAATTCGCCATTCACAGAAACCGTATTTTCTTTAACCATTAGATGCAGGTGTGTGTAAGTGTAGCTCTAATCCTTCTAATAAAAACATCCTAGTATATTGAGGATACTGGTGTTGTTACAAAAGAAATGAATAAAAAGAGTTTAGGGGGTTGGAGAAGAAAAATAAAACAAAACAACGTTAGAGAAGACATTACCTCAAAATCGGGTAACTCTTTTTGATTTGAGCCAATGGCTTCCTTGGGAAGAGTTCTGCCCAAAGTGAGGCTTCTAGGAGTAAGAGAGGGAGGTTGGGAGAGTATTTGGGAAGAGTTTGGCCGAGCCAAATGGCTTGAATGTGTAAATGAGGTGGGACAGGTGGGGGCCTTTTATAAGTGGAGAGGAGGGGCACTTTTGGAAAGACTGAAATGTTACATTATTACACAATGCCTTTCGAATTCTAAAGGTCCCACACATATATAATTCGTGTCTAAGGTGATAAGGGTTCGAAATCTACCCATCCAATAGTCTTTGTACTAGTGTAAGCCTTGGATTTTACATTATCTTTTCATTTTATTAAAATCGTTAAATAATGAGGTCATCGCTGCATCATAATGATGTCATAAATAATTTAATTTATTTAATGTCTAAAAATTATAAAACAAATACTATGATGTAGGAAATCGTTTTAGATTTCTAATGAATATTTATAGTCAAAATTTGGACTTGTGTAACCCCACATAAAATCTGTTTTAATAAAACAACTCATGTTTGTGTCAATTTAATTTTAACATTAGATAAATATATATTAATGTCATTTTCCAACCAAAGTGGCTCCATGGGGTCCCCAAGTTGACCCATGGGTTGTCTTGGTCGGCCATGACTCATCCAATAGGAGTGGGACAAGTGTCAAGCTCATCTCATATTATGAAAACATTATTTTTACCTTAAACTACACTAATTACCTCTAATCGCGATTAAGAACTTAAAAGTTACTATTCACCAAAAAAAGTATTTTAATCTCATTGAACCACATTTTACTTCTTAATGACAACCATGTATGTCGGATTTTTGAAAATCAAAACACAGAAGTGGTAATATTTCATTTAAATGAAAAATCAGTTATTTAACTACCACTTAGTGGTTTCACTATTCATCCTAAATTGATGTTTTTCAGAACAATGCCAAAATTTCACCCTGAGCTATAATTGATATTCCGAATTCAAAAATGATTTCTATTTTATGAAATTCCAAACATATAATTTGCATTAATTAATTTTATAATTAATTCCCGCTGTCACAACAAATAGCGTGTTTTTAAGAAACAATTTATATCAAAAGATTGACAATTGTTTATGTCCAATTTCAAAGTGAAATTAATTCTAATGACCACCATTGGATAAAATGGTAAAAATATATTCTAATTATACTTTAAAACCACTCAATAGTATAACTTATAACTATAAATTATTTTGATTAAAAAAGTTGTTTTAAGTATTTTTCACTATTCATAAAAATTTTGAAGTTCTCAGAAAATTACAAAAAATTCAACATAGGATAATTTCAATATTAGGAATACAAAAATGAAGTCCATTTTGAAATATAAAATTTCTATAAATTTAAAAGGTGGTTATTACTATTCATAACGGCTACTTTGATTAGTTGCAGTGTGTTAGAACTCGATGTTGCGTACAATGCATGCTATTACATTATTGAATGAGAAGCATATCATGGAAGCTCGGGGTGTTACATTCTCCCCTACTTCAATAAATTGTGTCCTCACAATTTGAAATTTTTCTTTTAAAATAAAAGGTTGAAAAGATAAAATACCTTTGAGGAAAACCCACATCGGAAATAAGGTTAATAAATATATAACATTAAAAGAAAGCAAGATAAGTACAAAGGTCACCCGATATAGCCCATTCTAGGAATCTATGAAAATATGGATATGGAGGAGAAACAAACCATCAAGGTATGATGGAGAGTTATAGAAAACAGGATTAGGAGAAAGTTTAACTACAAGAAAATCACAAACTTGTGATTGGTTAAATGGTCATTGAATCCCCAGTTGGAAAAGTTAACCGACAACATTTTTGTTTTAAGTTACCTTTTATAATGTTGAGGAATTTATTTAGGAGATTTACTAAGAACGTAAGGGAATATACATACTTGTTATGTATACTTTCATTCGTTAATAAATTTTTACCACAAACCCAAATTTTACTCCAAATGGTAACGGAACTCAAAAATATTATATTTATCCTAATTGTATAAGGTTACAAATGTTAACACATACCATTTAGATTAGTAAAATTATTTTGTAATAACCAGGGACTTCCTGTAGGCTAGTAGTAGGAAATAAAGGCCTGTCGCACTATGATTGTGGGTTCGATTCCTGTAGCTTTGTCCAACGCGACGGGTTATGCCCCACCCTGCAGGTTGTCCTTTTCATAAAACTATAGTATCATAATATTCCAAAAATAATCTTCATAAATTTTTTAACCTTAAACAATACTATCCAAAGATCAACTTAATCCACTCCAACCTTTATAGTTATCCAAAATACCTCTTTCCAGACTTTCTCTAAAAGGTCTCTTAATTCCAAAATCAATTTATCAGATTCCCCAAACAAAGTAAAGTTTCTCTTATTGTCACATACTAAAACTATAATTACCTTCATCATATTAAAACCTTACTGAAATCAACAAGTACTGCAGAACAATCCTTATATATATATCACATTATTCTAATAACCAGAATATAATCCATGAGTCCAAAAGCACCAATACATTAGTTATTCTTCTTCAACTGTAGTAACAGCATAAGATTTTCCTTCATCCCTTGGTCGTTTCTGAGGTAAGTTTCCCTGACGCTTAGGACATTCATTTGCATAATGACCCATTTCTCTACAATTGTAGCATTAAACTTTGATAGCCTCTTTCTTTCCCTTGCAATCACGAGCCTGGTGACCCTTTTCTCCACATTTATAACAAACTCCCATTCCTTTTAGGAAAGTACCAGGGTGATTCTTCCCACAATTATCACATAATGGAAAATCCTTCTTTCCCTTTTCCCCTTTATCTGCCTCTTGTTCCACCGTTCTCTTCTTATCTTGCTTTACTTTGTTGTCATAAGACTTAAAGAATTCCTTTTCTGTCTTGATAGCACATGAGACAATATCTTCGTATGTTGAGAACGATTGTGATACTAAAGCTCGACAGAGAAATGGTTTTAACCCATCAAATAAACGATCAATCTTACCTCTTGGGTTATGTATATAATCTGTAGCATACCTCGCTAACCTTGTAAAGTTGGCCTCATACATTGCGATATTCTCATCCTCCTTTTGTCTCAGACTCAAAAATTGTCTTTCCATATCTGCTCGATGGTCACGAGGATAGTATTTTTCTAGGAAAATCTCTTTGAACTCCCTCTATTCCATATTCGATACGTCATCATCTTCCTTTGTGTTTTGAATCAGTGACCACCACTGATCGGCATCTCTAGTGAGGCGGTAAACTGCCATGACAACCTTCTCCCTTTCGCTACTCCCCAAGGCATGGAATATTTTCTCTAAGGAGTTTATCCATTTCTCAGATACTAATGGATTTTTACCCCCATTAATTGTTGGTGGTTGTTGCCTCATGAAGCGGTCTAACATTGATCCTCCATGTTGTGGATCAGGGTGATCCATACGAGTAAGGTTATTATTCATAACTTGAGTGAGTTGTCCCAGTATGGTAACAAGTTGATCAGCACCAGTTGTATCTCCAGATCCACAATAATTATCTTGAGCAGGAGAGAAATCCCTACACGGAGTGCGTGCATTGATACAGTTTCTATTCCTTCCACTAGGCGCCATTTCTAAACAATGGAATAAACTAGATTAGTTTATGAATCAAAATACATAATTCCATACTTGCAAAATACTTAACATAAATTGAATTATTTATGGATATAATCCATAATCATAAAAAGGTTTTATTTGAGGAAGTATATACTCATAACCGTTCATAGTGGTTTGTAAATAAAATGAGAATTATCCTAAGCATATCCCCCGGGAGTGTCGTAACCAAGAGTGCAGCAAGGCCCATTGTCGTGCCCCAGTTCTCGTTCGAGTCTAGCTCAAAGCGGTGTTTTTGGGTTTTACCCCTAGGTAAATCTGTGCCAGAGCCGCCTCTACCTGCTCGTATCCAGACAGGGATGTATTCCTCGGAAAACTCAAAAAATATCTACAATAACAAAATTCTAGGAAGTTCTTCTATACTAATCCTCAAAGTCTATCTTTGGGCTATGTTCTCTAATCAGAGTTTATCTAAATATAGCTTCCAAGGTTAGTACTAAACTGCCTCTGATACCAACTGTAACGCCCCGACCCCAGCTACCCAGAGTCGGTGCATTACTTCGTAACATTGGCATGATCACAAAAGATCAAGTCTCCAAAGACCGATTAGTTTAGTAGCCTTGGAAACACTAGATACATTCATAAATGTTACATTACATCATAAAGTGAAAAACTAATAACAAAGTCTTCATAGTCCACACTCATATCCTCTTATGACTATCCCTGCAGGTCATTCATAAAATACTTCTTCACATCCTGGAAAATATTAAAACATTGAAAGGGGTGAGCTCAGATGCTCAGTAAGGATAACAATATTGCGGAAGCTTTCGTAAATAAACATAAACATTTAAAGCAATGTATAACTAAAACAATAGCCTTTTAAACATGAACATCCACATAATATGGCAAAAGTAAAATGAGATAATGCCATTTACTTCTTCACATGGATATTCTACTGGTCGAATAATCAAATGCAATATCAATAACCACTTTCATAATGATGGAATGCATAATGCCAGACTATCATAACCACGTAGTCAAGGTCTTGTGCCAAGACCACAAATAAGATTGTGTCAAGGCCTCGTGCCAAGTCACTAGTTTTTCTCATGAGACCTGCCGATGCATCGAGAAGCTATAGCGGGCTCCACCCATCACTTATTAAGTCCAATGCATTCCTCATATGAATAGGTTTAAACATATCATAAACCATAACATAATCGTATCACATAAAACATGCATAAAGGAAACATAACATTTCCACATTTCAATCACAAGATATCGATAAAACACATTGATATAATAAAAACACTTTTAAAACCATTTTCAATACCAAAATAAAAGAAAAGTAAAACATGGTATTTATTTTTCTTTTTAAAAAAAGTATGTCTTGCAGAGGAAGCCAAAACTCAAATAATGGTCACGGCGGCGGAGAAGTCATTGTCGCCGCATACGTACAACAAAAACATTCCTTTTGTCGTTTAGTAAAACTCTTTGTAAAAAAAAGATTCCTTTTTGAATAAACGTAAATGTCAAAGGGGTTTATACACCGTATAAAAGAAAGTTGTGTATAAAACCAAATATGCCTCAATGAAAGGAGATTGAGACAAAGTCCTTAAAAAGATCATTTTTAAAATAAAATAGATCTATTATGTGTATTCACTATAAGTACACATAAAGAAAGTACAAATACAATATATGACATAATAATATCATGCCATAATTTGAAAGTAGGAGATTAACCCAAAGAATGGAAATTGGGTTAAGAAGTTCCCTTACCTCGTGTCTGACTTGACTCAACCATTCTTTAACCTACTAAATAATAAACTAGAGTTAATATATACCTTATTAAGAACCATTTTAAATTTCATTATCCTTTTTATATCACTTATTACAATGTTATGGTCATTATGTAATTATTTAAGTTAATAATGGTCGTTTTGTCGATCTTTGGTACTTGAGTCAACAATAAATTTCTTATAATTAAAAGTTGTTTATGTGGTAGAATATCCATTATCTTAAGAATTATATTCATGATTTAGATGTCATATATATCATATATATCCAGTATATACATTCATTTATAATTTTACATAACATTTAGAGGTAAGAAATGAAATGCACCGTTCATGGAGACGGTAAGCCGTACATACGCATGAACGCTACTTTCATTTCTATTTCGTATTTAATGTAATGAAATAATAATGATATAAATGTATAATATAATCCCAGTATAATATAGTGTATAATACCATTTACTCCATCCTTTATACATCCCACATATGGCATTAACGATTCAAATCTCTTTGAGGGGGCGGTAGTCCGCACTTCCTAAAATGAAATTATCGCGTTTACCCATAATGGAAATCATAAAGTATGCCATAAATGAGAAATAAAGAAGAATAAGTAAAACATAAACATATTATATATCATATATAAATATAGTGACATCTTAATGGTCACCTTTGAAGTTTTTATATGAGTGTTGAACAATCATCGTTTCGTGAGGCAGAAATTCGCCATTCACAGAAACCGTATGTTCTTTAACCATTAGATGCAGGTGTGTGTAAGTGTAGCTCGAATACTTCTTATAAAAAATTCCTAGTATATTGAGGATACTGGGGTTGTTATAAAAGAAATGAATAAAAAGAGTTTAGGGGGTTGGAGAAGAAAAATAAAACAAAACAACGTTAGAGAAGACATTACCTCAAAATCGGGTAACTCTTTTTGATTTGAGCCAAAGGCTTCCTTGGGAAGCGTTCTGCCCAAAGTGAGGCTTCTAGGAGTAAGAGGGGGAAGTTGGGAGGGTATTTGGGCAGAGGTTGGCCGAGCCAAATGGCTTGAAAGTGTAAATGAGGTGGGAGAGGTGGGGGCCTTTTATAAGTGGAGAGGAGGGGCACTTTTGGAAAGATTGAAATGTTACATTATTACACAATTATTTTCGGATTCTAAAGGTCCCACACATATATAATTTGTGGATAAGGTGATAAGGGTTCGAAATATACCCATCCAATAGTCTTTGGACAAGTGTAAGCCTTGGATTTTACATTATCGTTTCATTTTATTAAAATCGTTAAATAATGAGGTCATCACTGCATCATAATGATGTCATAAATAATTTAATTTATTTAATGTATAAAAATTATTAAAAAAATACTATGATGTAGGAAATCGTTTTAGCTTTCTAATTAATATTTATAGTCAAAATTTGGACTTGTTTAACCCCACTTAAAATCTGTTTTAGTAAAACAACTCATGTTTGTGTTAATTTAATTTTAACATTAAATAAATATATATTAATGTCATTTTCGAACCAAAGTGGCTCCATGGGGTCCCCAAGTTGACCCATGGGTTGTCTTGGTCGTCCATGACTCATCCAATAGGAGTAGGACAAGTGTCAAGCTCATCTCATATTATGAAAACATTATTTTTACCTTAAACTACACTAATTACCTCTAATCGCGATTAAGAACTTAAAAGTTACTATTCACCAAAAAATTATTTTAATATCATTGAACCACATTTTACTTCTTAATGACAACCATGTATGTCGGATTTTTGAAAATCAAATCACAGAAGTGGTAATATTTCATTTAAACGAAAAATCAGTTATTTAACTACCACTTAGTGGTTTCACTATTCATCAAAAATTGAAGTTTTTCAGAACAATGCCAAAATTTCACCCTAAGCTATAATTGATATTCCGAATTCAAAAATGATGTCTATTTTATGAAATTACAAAAATATAATTTGCATTAATTAATTTTATAATTAATTCCCACTGTCACAACAAATAGCGTGTTTTTAAGAAACAATTTATATCAAAAGATTGAAAATTGTTTATGTCCAATTTCAAAGTGAAATTAATTCTAATGACCACCATTGGATAAAATGGTAAAAATATATTATAATTATACTTTAAAACCACTCAATAGTATAACTTATCACTATAAATTATTTTGATTAAAAAAGTTGTTTTAAGTATTTTTCACTATTCATAAAAATTTTGAAGTTCTCAGAAAATTACAAAAAATTCAACATAGGCTAATTTCAATATTAGGAATACAAAAATGAAGTCCATTTTGAAATATAAAATTTCTATAAATTTAAAAGGTGGTTATTACTATTCATAACAGCTACTTTGATTAGTTGCAGTGTGTTAGAACTCGATGTTGTGTACAATGCAAGCTATTACATTATTGAATGAGAAGCGTATCATGGAAGCTCGGGGTGTTACAGTAATGAATGAAATTTTAATGTTTTGTGAATTTTTTCTTACAATGAAAATCAGTATTAAATAGATAGTTACATAAGTGTGTTCTAAGCTGTCAATAAAGATACTGAATTAATTGTCATTATCAATGACAAAAACCACTTTATAGTTGTTATGTTCAGTTGAACGATGATGGTTTGAAACAATGAAATTTTTTACATCAACTAGACACACATTAAGATAAATACATAAATAAGAATATGGAAAATCAATATGGCACTCAAGCATTAATATAATCTTTCCCCATAACAGTTGTCATACATCTATTCAGATTAATGAAACATACATTCAAGAAAATATCATGGATGATCCAAATTATGGTTGAATGGTCGAACAGAAATAAATAAGTAAATGAATTCTGGAAATACATGGATCAAGTAAACATAACCCCTGAAAATAGAAACCAAAACAAATTTTTCATTATCATAAGGGTCCCATGAGATTTGAAGTAGTGAGACATACCTTTAGGGAGAAAAACATCCTTAGAATCCCATAATTGTAACCCAACATCGTTCAGTGAAGACAGTAAAACACATTCAAAGCTTGAATTATAAATAAGCATAAAACAGTTTAGCGAACATAGAGTTACATAGTTAAAAAAACACCAATAGAAAGAATAAATAATGACTACATAAAAAGTATCAACTCCAATACTTTTTGGTATATCTTCAAAATTTTCTCCCGCAATTGAATATGTATCTCCATAGCAGCTGATATACTTTTTTTATTCCCTTTCATGCAACAAAAAGTAATATAACATTCAACACACAACATGTCAGAAGTAAAAACTAAGTAGGAAATGAAAAAAAAGGACAGATACATGTGGATATGTGAAGTTATTCTGTATAGATACAAACCTGAATCAATAACCATGACTTCTCACTCCATGACATCAATTTTAAAAAAATGAGAAATAAACAACTGAGGAAACCTGAGGAATTACACTAACCAGTCAATACTCAACTACAGGAATGTTAGCTTCAATGAATTCCCTAAACATATATCTACACAGATAATACTTGACAAACTGCATAAAGGGAGCAGTAGTATCATGAGAGGAGGTTATTTAGAAAATGAGAACTATTTCAAACTTAATTGTTTATATGTTTGTATGACAAAATTTTTCAATGATTGTTTTAATAAAGACATTACTATATTTCAATGTCAATAACGAACATGAAGAGTTGTTCTTATAATAAGTATGAGATGTGCAGAAGATTAATTATAATACATAAAGAGAACTAATTTTTCAACAGAAAGAGATGGTGTTATGTTTACATATGGAGAAATTTTTCAGAAAGTGGAGGATATATATTTTATCAATCTGCAACTAATCAGTAAATGCATTACTTTGGCTTATCTACATCTTTTTTGTAGCTTCTAAGGAATACAAGAATGAAATGTTGATATTGTGACCTCTTTAGTTGCCTCTTAATCGCTCCATACAATCCATATCAGAACAGTTGTCACATTTAGCATGACAATCCTTGTTTTTTTGAAAACATACATTGATTCCATGTTATGTGAAATAGAATAAATTCGGTTCTATGACAATAAAAGCTGAGATAGTAACATATTAGATAGTACAAAGGACGTGTCACGTACCTTGCTCGATATAGGAGGATGTAGGAATGTTGGAGAAGTGAATTCTTCACAGTGATAAGTGTTCTTCCACTTCCTGAAAGCATTAATTGGACTGTTCAAATTGGATGCATATTCTATGGTACTCAAGAACTCATAAATAGTATGTAAATTTTGAGGGGTCATGTAAGACGTCTGGTGGAGGGCGTAGTTCAGGCATCTGGTGGAGTACTATACCCACATGAATTGATGTGACAACCCCCCTTATTCTTCCCAATATCAATATCATATCTGAAACTCCTGTACCATCAAAAAAAGTATTGATATTAAACATTATATGGTAAAAATAAAAGAATATCATAAAAGAAATTTACATGTAGACAGCCCAGGAACATTGGAAGACCGTATAAATATTTGCATCAGACACAGGAATAATGCACAATATGTATATGCACACCATACCCCTTTACCAACCACCCCCGCCTTTTCAAACAACAGGATGATAAAAGCAGTAGTAACATAAGAAATATTAATTTCATAAATAAATTGTAGACCCTTATCACAACTTATTATATAGTGGTTCAACCCACCATGCAGCTTCTGGGAAAAAACTGCTTCAAATAGATAGTAGAATGTGCATACAAAGAGATCAAGGTTCATACAACTCATGTAAACATATCAAAACGTTTACCTTTAAAAAAAATTCTTATCATTCTAGAAACATGATATCATCAAATACAAAAAAACTCCCAAGATCATCATTCTGTATAAAAACATTCAACACTTCCATCATAAACAGTCAGCATCAAAATCCTATAGCGTAATAAAAAATGTGAAGCATTCTCCTCCTCCAGCATGAGCGATGTCCAGTATAAAAAAGATTGTGCAGCATGAAAACATGGATTTCACAGAAATGAATCATTTGAAATAACCATATTCAAAAAAAAATATTCAAATAAATAGAATGCAGTATGGGAACAGATCTGCAAAATGGTTTGAATGAATAACTTGGATTGATATTGAGGAAAATTTATGCAGTTAAGATGGATGGAATTTCAACTAAGTAATCTCTAAACCTGAAGAAGCATTGTACTATGATTTCAATGAACCACAGTTATACCAACATCAATGAAATATATATACATTACACACACAAAAAATACAATGAAATCTCATTATTGAATGTCACATAATGTAGTATGAGGTACCCATTGATATGAACTGTCCTGTAATTTTACTAAATGACACTTATACCTGCATTTAAGAATGTATATACTATATAGAAATGAATCATTTGAATATAGAATATTCAAGTAAAAACAATGCTATATGGGAACACATATGAAAATCTTTTTGAATGAATACCTCCAATGTATATTGACAAATATATATGAAGTTAAGTCAGATGGAATTGCAACTAAATATTATATAAAACTGAATAACAACTTTACTTTGATTGCAATGAACCACACTTATACCAACATCAAATAAACATATAAAGATTGCATAGAAAATAGAAAATCAAATGTACAAATTGAATGTCAAATTATCCACTAAAAGGTACCCTTAAAAAAGCAGTGGAAGGTTACTTACATTAAAAATAATGAACCAAAGACACAAATATCCAAAATAGTTACAATGAATACCTCATATGGTTATCGAGGAATATTTATATAGTGAATACGGAAGCAAGAATGGGTGTAAATATTCTGTAAACCTCGTGAAGCATTGTCCTATTATTGCAATGAACCACAATCATAGCACCATCAAAGAAACAGTTATAAATTAGACTGAAAATATACAAGAAAATATGCCATCTGAATATAATTTAATGTAGTAATAGGTACACATACATGGGTTGAATTTGCATACTCATTTGTGAAATGAGACAACATACACGTGAAAATAACTACTGGAAGATTTCATTCAGACATCATATTGTAGAATGGAGGAATCTGAACATCTATTCAACGACATGAGCTCGCATATAGAGAATCTATACCAGGATGAAGAAATACGGAAGGTGTAGAAAAGAGGCAGTGTGTCAAAGTTATTTGTAGATAAGAGTACACAGCGCACCGCTCAACGAATGACATCGTGAGAGGTGTGGTATAAAAGAGGCAGTGTGTCAAAGTTATTTGTCAAAGCAGGCTGCTACCTTGAAACCGAAAATCTGATCAGAAGAGGGCACATCATCTGGGTGGGAAGACCGGTCTCCGACGATTGAATCCTTCATAGTACAACATGGGAGCACGAGGTGATGTGGTCAATGCCTGATGTAGCGCGAGGTGGAGGAGCCGGTGGAGGAGCAGGCTGAGCAGGTGGAGAGGAATTCAGCAAAGCAGACAATGACGATTGGAAACGCGAGCGGGGTGTGGGGAGATCGTTTGGTATGTGGGAGCTAATGGGAGAGGTATCGCCGGATGCTGGTGGGAATCGGATGGAAGGAGGTAGGGGAAGGTGGGAGAAACCCTAGTTATGGAGGGAATAGAAATCGCAGGACTGAGGCGTGGGGAAAAGATTGGGCCTGTGACGGTGTGTGAAAGAGGGAATAAGGGTTTTGGGTGGTGTGGCTGATGGAGAGGGCGACACATGTTGTAGAAAATCTTACTTTATTATGTATATAGATCCTTTTGGAGCCTTTATAAACCGAATATTATTTATATTAAAATAATATTTCTTGTTTTTTTAAGGTTCCCCTCACCTCTCTTATAAAAGGGCACTTCCCCTTCTCTCAAAATCGAACCTCTAAAGCCTTTTCTCTCATCTATACCATACCCAAATATCCTCTCCACTTCCCTAAATTCATCCTAGAGGCCATAGTTTTATCATAAATCCAACCTAATGATCCCTTTTGATCAAATCCAAAGGAATAACCCGAATAAGAAGTAATTATTTCATCACATCTTTCAAGTTGTTTTCTTCTTCCACTTCCTCTTTCTTTGTTGTTTACATTCTAAAATACTAAATATAGTATCTTATATATACTATTATGTTATAATAAATATTATACAACCATATTCATTATTCTATACATCCTATGAATGACATGTCACCATACGTGCATACGTATGGCTTACCGTGTCCATACCTTGGTGTAATTGTTATTCAGTACATTATTATTTGGTTGTCTATAATAACGATGTATAATTGACTTAAATAATAAATATAACACTTTATGTATTCTGTATATATTATGTACCATCCATTTACACATGATTTTAATATGAAAATAATGATATTATCGCTCGTGCGTACGTACAGATTATCGACTCTACGAACGCGATGAAATTCATTCCCCATCGTAATGATTCCAGAATAAATTTCATTTGATGATTAAAAATAATATTTTAAGAACATAATATCATTATGTATATGAATTAAATACATCATATCCATAACAAACATGACTTACGTAACAAAACATATAAAGGAAAACAAATCAGTTAACATCGGAAACAAATATAATACTAAAATATTAGTAACAAAGAAATATTAGAAGATCTTATATGATATCATTTTTATATATTTGGTTCGTGTATAATTTAATAACAATTATTTAACTATTATAAAGGGGGTTAATGTACCCTCGACCAATAAAAATTACAAGGTAAGTGTTAATTCTATAATCTCTTCATTATCCGAGGTTTTTATACGTAATTATCTACTAGGACTTCTTTAACGTCCACATCCATATTTCTTAATATGTATTTCAAAACATTTGTACGAATTCTTAGACTATGTGGTAAAGACATTTATACCCATTTTTAATTTTTATAAAACTTTTATAAAGGAATCTTTCCGTCATTTTCCAAACAAGGTACTTTATGACCTTTTCAAGAAAATTAAGGTAAGAATGTTTTTTTAACTTATATAGAGGGTTCGGATATTTTCTGTTGTTATAACACCTTCGAAGCTTCCCTTACAAGATTATAATAATATATTCAAAATAAATGTTTTCTTTTATAATCAAGTGATTTTTATATGAATTCAAAATAGAAAGATATATTTATTTCAATTAGTTTTCATTTAATCTATGTCAACATCATTTGATGGATTTTAAGCTTATTTGAAGTTGATTTGTTATGATAAAAATCTTCCATATTGTATTTATGGTTTTGTGATATGTTTGACTGTGAATGTTTTATTTTTAAACCATTCATGGTTTATGGATAAAGTATTGAAATTTAATATGCTTGTGTTAATACGAATGTTTGTGTTATGTTTACTCCTTTTCATATGAGTAATGCATTGGAGTTAGTAAGTGGCAAGAGGAGACTGCTATAGCTCCTTGATGTATCAGTAGGTTTAATGAGAAAAACTACTGTCGTGGTACAAGAACTTCAAAAAATCTTATTTGTTGTTTTTGCACAATACCTTGACTATATGGTTATGAAGTCTGGGATTATGCATTCTATCATTATAAATTTGGCTATTGATGCTCCATTTGATTATTCGACTAGTATAATATCCATGCAAATACGTAATTGGAATTTTTTTATTTATATTTTCTATATTATAATGAAGTTTATGTTTAAAAGGATTTTGTTTTAGTCTTATACATTTCTTTAAATGTTTATGCTTATTTCGGAAAGTTCCTGATATATTGTTATCCTTATTGAGCATCTGAGATGACCCCTTTCAATGTTTTATTTTTTTCAGGATGTGACGAAGTATATTTTAACTGACCTATGGGGATAGAATAAGTGAAATGAATGTAGTCAAAGGATTCAATGTTGATGTTGTTTTTTATTTTATAATGTTATGTGAAACTTATGAATGTATCTAGTACTTACAAGGCTACTAAACCAATCGCTCTTTCGAGACTTTATCGTTTGTGATCATGCCAATGATATTTAATAATGCACCAACTTTTGGTAACTAGGTCCAGGTCATTAAAAAGATAGCGTAGAAAGAACATAAAATTATAAATAAGAAATAATAATTTTTGTGATTTGGATTAGTATAATTTGAGTTTTGGATTCTATAAGTTAATTACATGAGATTTTGAAAGTCTTATCTTGCATTAAATAATATAAAATAATTTGTTTCCACCACTTTTAATCATATCAGTGAGGGAAATAATTTACTCTTAAGGAAGAATTAATTCTCAATAAATGTTTCACTGAGGTGACTAATTATTTATAGGTGGTTAAAATAACTGATAAAGACTAACAAATAAGATCAGTGGCTGTTGAAGGTACTAGAAGTGTATATAAACAAGTTAGATCTCACATGCCCATAAAGGAGGTTCAAAAGATCATCATTAAGTGTACTATGACATTATTTAAGGAGGGTTTGTTTTGAGTTAGAAGTAGAATGAGTCTCTTAGTTTTATCCCTACAAGAAGAAGTCATTTAGTCTGAGAATAAAAGAAATATAGCTATTTTAGTTAGATATGGAAGGAAAGTTGTCATCATAGATGGAGGTAGAGATTATGAAGTCATTAAGTTGGATCTAAAAGAAATATAAGACTCTTAATTGGTTCTAGGATTAGTGTCTTCACTTGATTTATAGTGAATAATATATAACTAGGATTAATACTCCTTTGTATCAAGGTGTATGCTTTTACTTAACACCTTAAAACCTATGAGTAGATCTCTCTGTTATTACAACTGTACAAGGGTCATGATTTGTGGTAATATTATGTTTATCGATAACATAAACATGTTCAAGTAGTTTAATTTTAATGAAAAATAATTCGTAAAAAGAAACCAATAATTCACCCCTCCCCTCTCAATGGTCAATCCTACATGGGGCTCTTGAAGTGGTGTTAGAGGGTTGATTTCCTATAAATATCAATGTAAGTATTTATTAAATTTATACTTCAGGAAATGAGTGATCACATCATATGTATTAAAAGGAAGATACACTTGAGGATATTAATCCAAATATTTAACATAATACTCTAAAGAATGTAAATAAATTTAAGGAAAAGAAACTGTAGAATAATCAAATAGTAATGGTAGAGACACCACAAACTAAATGTAATAAAATCTATATATGTAGTAAGAATTTTGTAGATTATATATCTTATAATGAATCCAAATAATTATATGATAAGGTATTATAAATTAGAGAACATATTTCTAAATTTAAAGAACAGAAAAATAATGTTACCAAAAGTAGTTTTAAATCGTATTCATAAAGGTATCACTGGTCTTTATGATGGGAAATTACTATTGGAGGGAGAGGCTAATGATATAAAAAATGAACTAGATGAAAAGCTTCATAGATTCACCATTGTAACAAAAATTATGAATTAAAATGAGAAAATAATTTAATATTTCAATAAAATATATGGATAATCAATTGAATAATTTCTATGATATTTTGTTGAGGAAGATTTTTTAGTTGTTTTTCTATACAATCTATCCATGAATTAGAAAAAAATGAACAATTTTTAAATGGTTATAACATATGATCAGTTGGGGGATAAAGGGGACAAATTAAAGGACCCTAAAAATTATTTTCAATAACCATGAAACATACATGATAATTAGATGAATTAGATAAAGGATGAATGTTTTGAAAAGAAAATATCCATACAGGATGAGAATAATCCCATCAATATGATT
Source organism: Viscum album (assembly GCA_963277665.1). Lineage (NCBI taxonomy): Eukaryota > Viridiplantae > Streptophyta > Magnoliopsida > Santalales > Viscaceae > Viscum > Viscum album. The sequence continues at coordinate 3,057,309 of OY728125.1, forward strand.
TTTTATATATGGATCTGAAATTGTTGAATTTTTAATCACCACAAGATGGAACACCACAAATTTCTAAAAAAGATATGTTTCTTAAAAAGTTCACACAATCAGTCATGAATGTATTAAGAACATGACATCATCCTATAATCAAATTGAAACATCACTAGGAAAAAGGTAACCCATATCCCATAAAATATAATATGTGTTAGGGATGTTTCTAGTGCTAGTACATGTTTCAATACAAACCCAAGGAAAGCATGGATGGTGAAAATATGATTACTAACCCACCACTCATAGGGTGGATAAAAAATAGAGAATTATGATTCAATCCACATGAAGTGTACCAAACAGTTTTTGGATCCACTCAAATGTAGAAAGGTATAGAATATGTGAAATAAAAATAGACTACACCATAATAAAAGAGAATCATTCTTGTAGGATATTTTTGGAGTTGTTTTAAATTTGGGAAGAGGGAATGAAGATATAGGAATAACCTGATAATTAATGATAACAAAATTGGAAAACATTTAGGGGATGGATATATAAAGAAATGGGAATACCTGCACCAGACAAGGGAAATCCACATGAAATGAATGATGAAAATTCTTCTTTTAGATATGACCAATAAAAGATTATATCTAAATAAATAGTCACCGTAAAGAGAACTGAGAGATTCTATCACACATATAATTTGAAGATAAAACTTGAAAAGAATATTAATTTAATAAAGAAAATTGAGGTATTTCTTTCCATAATTAGAATGATAATAAAAACTATATGAAAATAATGCAAATGGAGGTGAAATATCTGAGTTTAAAACGTTTTTCTAGTGCTATGAAAATTATGGGCACCAAAAACTAACCTTACTGGTATAATATATCATTTCTAGGAAACAAGAAGGAATTAATGTGTGTCAGGGTGAGTATATGATAAAAAGTTATTATAGAGTGAGTATTTATTTAAAACATATTTCACACCATGAAGACAGAAGATATATGAAGGCTTCAGTGATGTTTGTGAAAAATATAATTAGAATGCTCACACAGATAAGAAATTCAATAAAATAATTGTAGAAGAATTTACCTATTTGGTGAAAGGGAAAATGTTTCCAAAGAAAACTATTTGTTAATATCATCAAGATTATGAGAATATAGAAAACATAAATTATGAGTACATATTCATTTGAACAAAACAACTGAAATTTGTTAGGAAATTTGAGGAAGATAAAAAATGTTAAATATAATGGATTTAAAGTGTCTATAGAATCTAAGGTAGTAAAATATAATCTACATAATGTTTCTAAAAACACTAATGTTTTTATAAAATAGTGTCATAGATTTCAAGGAGGATCTCATTATGAATTTTGTTTTGGAGAAACTAATAGGACCCTACTAATTTATCATTATTTTATGTGTTTTGAGCTAACAGGAAAGGAATTGAAGGAGTTCATTGAGATTTAAACTTATCTAAAATGGAAAAATATCATACCTCCTTGATTTTACTAACATCCATGAGATGGAAGAAATGGATTTAATCCCATAAGTGGGAGAAACCATGAAAAGGATATGTGATTACACTAAATTTCATTAAATTTTGAAATAAAAAAATATTTCAAAATAGGATGAGGTATGTCAATCACACCTTAATCCATTATTATTAATGATGATTAACATACCAGTTATGGTAGAGTGATTGGTTTATAACAAGATGAGACATGGGTTGATATTTTTTCACTAGATCATTCTGATTTGTTTTCTAATGTGTGGGATGTGTCGTGAATTTTGTGACCTAAAAAACCATAATTTGAGAAATAAGAAAGCATGACCATGATATAACATGTATTTTAGTTTATAGTCTTCATAGAGTTCTATTGATATTTCTCTCTATTCTTTTCTCTAGTTTTTCAAGTGTACAATTAGAGTATACCAACTATTGTCTCATTTCTAGGAGAAACATTTTGTATCATCCTTCTATTAGAAAAATTTGGATGAAAATGAGAATTATATGATAATAAGAAGAATAAATGATAAAACTCCCAAGATTTCCATTTCATTATATTTTCAATAAGGGGTATAAATTTTTAAGAACACATATTGACTTCTAAATGTTTGAAGCATTGTTGAAGACAATTAAAATGGGAATATTGTTGGGCCAGGTGTTTCATTTATTTCCACTAATGTGTCAAGATGTTATTAGTAAGTTGATAAAATGGTGACTATTAGATAATTATTAAGGATTCATTATTATCTGTGGATATCATTATTTAACAATTATATATATATATATATATATGTTATTGAAGATATTATTGAAGCTAGTCATAAATGTCCAAGACTTGAGCCAGAATTGTTTCCTAAATGCTTTACATATAATGAAGAAGATGTTTTCCATGAAATATTTATATTATTTTATGAGGATTTATATCGAAGAATTAAAAATAATTATATTTTACATGAGGTATATCTGAAGAATAATTTTTTAGAAAGGATTTAAATTTTATTTTATACATAGAATTGGTATTAATATTTTATAATGTTTTGTATATAAAAATTGATCCCAAATACATAAGCCACCAAGGCCAACTCAAAGAAGGAATTGTAGGATCTAGGATCTTATACACATAAAGGATTCGGTCAGGCCAACCCATTTATCCCCAAGAGAGTGGGCAAATTCATAGTGTAAGGTTGTATAATGCTCACTCGAGTAAGATAACATTGGCCAAGTTTCTCAGTGTGCTGGCATAGGTGATGTGCATTTTATGTAGTGAGTGTTTGAGTGTTTTGGAATCCAAACCTCAATGTATGAGAGAATTATTACTGTAATTGTATATACTATTAAGAACAACATGAAAGAAGAATAAATCAATATTGGAAATATTAAATTTAGTTACATTTCCCTTATAAAATAAGTTACACAAATAACATGAGTTGCAAGCTCCATTTGATATGGGTATTTCAATCATGGTTGGGGTTTTTGACTACCACCATCCCCATCTGAGTGTTCTAGTACACCAGTGTTCATGGATGAATATATCATGATCAATCAAGAGATCTCCATGATTTTTCTATTGCTAATATGGTTAGTTTATGTGTATAAAAAAGAGCATTCATGCAATCTATGTCTTTCATGCATGCACTCGCTTGAATATAGTGATGTTGGAAAATTCAAAAGGATGTTTCAAAAGACCATATGTATAATATACTGGTTCTAACATTGAAAATGGGTATAATTTTATTTTCACTATATTAAAATTACTACATTACAAAGAAGGGACCTCATGTATAAGGAGACGCTGGGATTTTTAGCTTCATGTATCCTCCATCAAAGATCTAAATTTCGAGATAATTGGAAATATTAATATTATATATTGACAACAAATTATCTAAATGATTTTATTTGTTGATGGAAAAAAGTTAATATGTTTTTCCTCTCTTATGAAGAAAGATTCATTGAGGTTGAGAGTTGTGTTTCTTACGTTGAGAGAACTTGTTTTCTTGAGGGAAAAAATCGAGAATTCTAGAAATTATTTGTGACAACATTAATCATTATCTACCTAGATTTAATAATCCTACTTTATATTTTATACCTATTACAGTGTTAATTAAATTTAATACATTTTGGAGTGATCATGTACTCTTGTGATGGATGAGAGCATATAAGGTAGTCAGTACATGAACTCATGAATATAGTATATAGGAATCTTTTCATGCAAGAAATCATCAACTACATAAACATTAATTAATATACCAATTCAATATTAACTATAAGTTAGAATGGAACTAAATAATATAGTTAAGAAATAATATAAAAAATAAATCATAAATAACATTTCATGTGATGGTGTTTTGTGAAATACAAGCTGAGAAATCTAGAAGAGAATGAGTAATTTTTTTAAATTCTTACCATGTATAATTTCATTAATAAGAATTTTCATGCACCACTTTCACATATATTAGTGAGGAAGATACATAATTTAGAAGAAATATTGCAATCTTGTTCATTATTACAATATGAAAAAATATAATTAAATGGTGTTCATAATAAATGAGAAATACCAACATACTCAATCAATGCCAATTGAATGTGCCTGATGTGTAAACAAACAATTATGATCCTACAATCCTATGGATGAAAATAAAAATATAATCCTATGATGGATAAATCTGTTAATAATGGAGGAAGTATTTTTTTTAGATTTGAAATAATAATTAGTCTCTCTAGTAGAGATACTTTAAAAGAAGTCATCTAGACATATATAAATGTTGTGGAAGTCTTTTAGTTAGATATATAAGTAAAAGGTGTTTATCAGTTGGAGATAGAGATGTTGAGGACTTTATATTGGATCTAACATCAAGATAAGTCTCTAGGTTTCTTTCTAGGACAAATTTAATCACATTTTTGATAGTGATGAATATGTAACCTAGGATAATGGACAATTGAAAAATGTAGTAGGATTTTGCATAAAATTTTCAATATTGTATGGTTCTCCCTATGTAATTCCAAATACAAACATAGTGATTTTTAGAGATAATATGGGGTGGAATGATAACCTTAAAATTTTCAAAAGATGAAATTTGAAAAAAGTGAATTCCTAAAATGAAACTACTGACTCACTCTCCCCTCTTAGTGGAAAATCATACCTAGGGTGCTATGTTAACTATGTAGGTGTTTTTTGGTAATAAGTTCAATATACATCTTATGGGATTCATAATATAAAGGTATTTATTAATTACATATAAAATGGTGATTTATTTAGAAAATTTCTATGTGGCGGAGTTTTAAGGGAAGGATTTCATATTCTCAATGATAAATATATACAATTTTCCACACTGCACAGATCGTTATCTTTCATTTACAGGTACTAATATAGAAGTGATTCAAAATAGAGAATGGAAATTATTTTATAATAAACTACAAGAAAGTTTCATGATTTCACCATATGTAATGTGGGTTATAATATCATTTAACTAAAGAAAAATTATGAACAAATGAAGGATCTACCAAAATGTTTGAGAAGACAATTATAATGAAAATAGTTCTCCTATTTTGGATATTATTTGGTAGGAAAATATCAAAAGTAAAGAAAATGAATTATCATCTAAATGGCTTAAAAATCTTCTAGTTTTAGTTATATTCAATAAAGGTGAATTTTGAGGATCTAAAATTGTCACTAGTGTAACTCTCATAACTCCTAGATTCATTAGATGTGATGGATTCCATAGTGATTTACTAAACAAATAACATAGACTATGTGTTTTCACAAGTCAAAAATCTACTTTTAAATAAGGAGGTTCAAAATATGGATATCTAATAATATATGAGAAAAAATAATAATCTATAAGGTTGGGGAAGTTTTGTGGTATAAAAAATTCATAATAAATGAAAATGAAACACATTTCACAGTCGTAATATCATATAAGAATGTTTATTTCCCATGCGTAAGAATTTTCTAATGACACATGAGGAAATACTACTCTGAATGAGGATTCAATTAATGATGACATTATTTTAGAAGTGTGCATGAAATTATTATTTTAGAAGGAAAAATTGGTCTTATATTTAGAGTTTAGATTTTCCATTGGTATTATATAATATTTTCGGGGGTTTATTTCACCCTATATGTGAGATAATGTGTAAGATAACTTATAGTACTATAAGATCTACAATTTTATATCTTATGGATGTTGGATCTTACAAAAAAGTTTGTTCTGGGTTTTATTTCTATATAGAAATGGAATAAATTTGTATTGTAATTTTATATAGTGAGGAACATACTAAGGTTAATGAATAATATTATCCTATTATGGTAGTAAGATAATAAAAAATATGATACAACATTTATGGATTTAGAATGGAAATTAACAATTTGTTCCCTTTTAGTGTCCAATGGAGTGAATAATATTGCATTTTACCATACACGTGTTTCAAAAGTTGCAATGCATGATACATAAATAATATCCTTAACATTACATAATGAATTTATTGGTGTAATTTTTGATAAAACGCTGTAAAATAAATATTCTAATGAATTTTTAGTTATAGAAATAATAGAGTGCCTATGATGAAAAGAATAAATAATTGGGAATTAGTTGAAGGTTTTATTCAAAACATTATGATTGATGACCATAAAATGGAAGATAGATCTAGATCCCATAGATGTATGGGGCGTATCTCCAATTTAATCTCATGGAGTCTCACTGAACTATGTTATGTTCATCATTTATTCAATACAAAATTTATCAGTATTAATTAAAAAACACGTGACTAAAGTATTCATGCTTCTCATTTAACAGTGTTCAATGTATTTGAATTTTTTTCTTACATAAATGTTGATTTCTAAGAAAATTACACATTAGTGGAAATTTTATAGCCATGTTTCTTTTTAGTATATAACAACAAAGACATTATATTTTTTCCCTTGGATTTAAGCTCCATGTAGATAATCAGAATAAGGATTATTAAATTAATTCAAGAGATCTTATGAAAATACTATAACCAAGATAATTTTATAGAACAAATCAAAGATTCATTAAAATTTGTGTTTAAAATAAAGGAAAGTACATATGGATATTCAAGATATTTATGGGACTATATCAATTTTAAAAACATCATACTATCCTGAAATAATTCCGGACTATAATAAAATTCCAATTTTGTTCCCATATATAATTTTCAAATACTCTCTCGCCCATTGATTTGGGGCCCTCTGAGGGCATCTCACCCATGGTTCGTGGATCTCTAGCAACTGGTAGTGGATAGGTTCTCCCCATATACCCTCTTTTAAGGAGGATCTTTTTCACCCTCCCATAGGAACTGATTTATCTCAGAAATCTTCATCAAATGACTTAGTGGTCGTGCCTTACTTCTTAGAAAAGGGCTCCCTCATGATCAAGGTTTCAACAGCTTCATTTGTAGTGGAATCCATGGATCTTTAGTTGACTCTGGTGGCGATATTTAGTGATGAAAAGCTGATTCTCCCATTTTTCAATGACTGGATCAAGTGTTGGGGCTTAGATCTACCGACTACTATGTTAATTCTGGATAGGAAGGTGTTCTGTATCATCTTGTCTTCTAGGTCAGTCATCGTTAAATAATGGTGTAGGAGACCATGTTATGTGGGGGAAATGGAGGTTCTCCCTTTCTCATTTCTCAATGGACGCTCATTCTGGTAGATAATTAACCAGTGCGGTGGTCTGGATATCGCTTCCAAGGTTACCACATCCCTTCATGAATGAGACCTTTTTAAGGTGATTAGGGATTCACTGGGGTGCCATCTGTGTGAGGGTGAAATGACTACTCTCTTGTTAGAGGCTTTAGCTGCGAGGATCTATGTTGAGGTGGATATTTCTTAGATGCTCCAAGACCATCTTGTTGTCATAATTGGAGGGATGGAGGATCTTCATCAACCCCTGATATATCACACCTTTCCCAGTTTCTTCTCCTTTTTCCACATTTCAGGTTATTCTCTATATATGTGTCGCAATGGTCGTAGGGAGGGATCCAAACCTCAGGAGATACCGCGTACTTATGCTCAGCATATTCACACATAGTTTCCTTCAGGCCCTAAGGGACATGATTGGGGTAATAGTGTTATATCCATCCTCACCGTTCAGACTTCATAGGCTTCCTCGTTCAAGTATTTTTTTTAATTTACATGGGATTGCATCCCCCTATTATGATCTGGTTCCTGTAATCCGAGTCACGGGTAGGGATTTGTGGGTTAAGTTTCTAAAGGATGGTCCCCCTTATATAGGGATGACGCTCAGTAACTCTCTTTTGTATTCACACTATGTCTATTGAGGATTTGGTTCCTACTCACATTTTCATTTCATAGATCATTATGATGAAGTTAGGCCTTTGTGATAAAGAAGTCTCTCTGCCTTCATCGCCCAAGGATCTTCACATTCTGTCCATGACATCTAAACTAGTGGTTTCTTCCCCTCCGACTTCCCCAGAAATGCATACAGCGTCTTCCCCTCCCTACTCTCCTCCTGATATTCTAAATATAGATTTGATTAATATGGACGAACAACACATTGGTTCTCCAGAAGTCACTTGTAGGGTGTTTTCCCGAGGTGTGATTTCTCCTATGGAAATCTCCTCGTAGGTGCATACTGGTATTCAAACCCGTTCCTAATATAAATCTATTGCATCTGTCTATGCAATCTTATCTCATCATGCCATGGTCCAGGAGTCATGGGCCATAGAAAGATGTGAACGATTCAATATTTAACGTCTTAGTGGTCATGGGGCTAGGGCGATGTTTGATTTCCTCATCAATGAATTATGTAACAAATATGCTTCTATGATGGCTATTCTGGAACCAAAATAGGTCTCTAAAAAAATTAAGAAGTATTCTTATAAGCATAATGTGTGTGGTTTTATGCATGGGGACCCTCCTAAATCCCAAATAAGGTTGTTTTGTTAAGATCACATTACTGTTGATCGACTGAGTGCATCAGACCCATGTTTGACCACTAAGAATTATATTTGGACTCAAGTGTTTCACTAATCCTTCATCTATCCCATGTGTAACAATCAGGATAGAAAGATGTTGTGGAGTGATATCAAAGGTATTCATCTAGATGATTCCCCTGGATTGTTGGGGGGAGATTTCAACATTATATCAGGCCCAGATGAGAAGAATGGGGGATGTACTTTTCCCAGGAATGCCATCGAGGATTACATTTCATTTATGTCTAGGAACTGACTTTTGGATGTAGGATATAAGGGAAATTTCTTCACTTAGTGAAATAACCTATGTGGAGGGAGACACACATGTTATCATCTCAATCAGTTCCTAATGAATGAGGCAAAAATTTATATGTTCCTGGATTCTAAATTTTCTCACTTGGTTCAGTGCTTCCCTGATCATTCATCTCTCCATGTTTAACATAGTGTAGGGTTGTCAAGGGATAATCATGATCATTTTTTCAAAACATGGATGGAGGAACCAGGACTCTTAGAGGTGGTCTACGAATCTTGGGATCATCATCACAAGAGGAAACCATGGATTACTTTCCATAATAAGTGAAGATGGATAATGAATCTTCTTCGCATCTGGAGAAAGAATATTCTTTCTTGGGACCAATACTTGATTGAGATCATTATGGAGGTAGAATGAGTGAAGAACTACTTTGAACAGGATTGGGATAATTCTCTGTTTAATGTGCTTAGAATCGAAAAGGATCAGCTCTCTGATAGTATTCTGAGATAGGGATGGCTGGCCAAGGAAGTAGGAAGAGTTAGATGGATTAGTGAGGGGGAAAAAACTCCGTATTATTTAATACATGAATTAGAGATCATCGATGCATTTAGAGTCATAACGTTTTCAGGGAAGATGGAACCTACTTCAATGATCACGATGAGGTAGGGTCCATGGTTAATGAAGTTATTAAATCATTGTTGGAAGCTCCTAATCCTTGTATGGCAGGGGGTATCTGAGAGGGGCTCCGGAAATTTTTAAGAGTATTCCATGTATTGTTTTAGGGGAATTAATGAGGGCATTAGGTGGACTCATGATGAAGATTTAGTGTTTGAGGTGATATGGTATTTGAACCAAGATAGTGCACTAGGGCCCGATGGCTTCCCTAGATCTTTTTATAGGGCATCTTGTGACCTTATTAAAGGGGTTATAGTGAGTGTTGTCCAGAATTTATTTCAGGGTGGGGACTTACTACACATTGATAGTGAATCCATGATGGTTCGTATTCCTAAGGTGTGGCACCCTCATTCCATTGATCAGTATCAACCCATAAGTATGTGAAATATTCCTTATAATACCCCACATAGTATCCTCAAAAAAATAATGGCTACTCACATGGAAACATGGATAGCTTCTGAACAACGTGGTTTTATTGAAGGGTGGTCAATTCAGGGTGTGATAGGAGTGGTCCAAGAGATGGCAATTTGCATTAACTACAAGTATTTCGAGAGACATTTGGTGGTAAAATTAGACATCAGTAAGGAATATGATAGGGTGGAATGTGGTTTTGTCCTAAGAGTCTTGAATTGCATGGGGTTCTCCAATTGGACTAGTGATCTTATTTTCCGTTACTTCAGATCAAGGTTGATTTCAACCTCAGTTTTGGGTAAGCAATTTGGGTTTCTCAAGGATTTTCAGGGTCTTAGGAAAGGGGACCCTTTTCCCCCCACTAATCTCCTATTCTCCTAAATTACTCTCAACTGCTATATAAATCAGGGCCTCATCATGAGTGAAATCCTCCGTTATCATAATAGGCATGCCACAAGGGGTATCTCGCACATGATGTTTTTGGATGACACAATTGTATTTATCATTGGTAGTATAAGGTCAGTGTTGTGGTTAAATAGGATTCTAGGAGAACACTTCAAGTGGAGTGGGCATGTGGTGAATAAAGATAAAAGATTTTTTTACACAAATAGGAATATATCAGAAAGGAGAGAGAGGGATTTGGGGGTATGCTTGAGTATAAGAAGGGGATCCTTTCTCATGGAGTATCTTGAATAAACGGTTAGTCCTTATTTCCTTAGGCTTCATAATTTTGACAAGATCATATGATAAACCTCATGGCATATCTACAACTGGAAAAACATATTCTTATTTATTTGAGGTCAGACAAATATAATGAACACTGTTTTTGTTTCAATTAACATGCACATTATTTCCACCATGAAGGTTCCCAAGAGTATTATTATCAATTTGGAGAGGATTATGGTTTCCTTAATATGGGATGGGAAGATGGAAGGAAGACATCACTGGGATTTAGGGAAACATCCTGAAAGACCTATCTCTGATGGGGGTATTAATATAAGGAGTATTCCCTATATCATGTAAGGTATTCATGCTATGCTTATGTGGGAGACTCTGGAAGTTAGGTCACTTTGGCGTAGGAAAATGAAAGATAAATATGGCTTGAATGTGAGTGATCATATAAAACAACCTTCTCGAATATGGAGCCTGATTTTCTCTTACATGGAGACCCTACAACAATACTCTCGGTGGTTAGTACGAAGAGGGAGAATCAATTTATTAAACCGGGATTGGAGGGTGGGCATGCTGTGGTTCCCACGATTCCCCATCCCAGAGCTATCTTTTAGGGAGGCCAATGGTCATCCCATGTTTCTTTAGGCCATAGTGGTGGGATCTAACTCAACATTTTTAACAACATTGTTACTAGTGATGACCCTAAAAGACTCATTTTCACAGGCTCTTTGTCGGGGGATTTATCTATAAAATATTTCTCTCAAGTGATGTGGGACCCGTTGAATGAAGATCTATGGGGGGTGAATCTAGGGTGAAAGGGGATTCCCTCCAAATTTAATTTCCTGTTGTGGCATGCGAAGAATAAAGCCTTACCCACGGATGAGAACTTGCAATGAATGAGAGTGAACATGGAATCTAGGTACTGGTGTTGTAGGTCCTTCAACTGAGAAACTAGGGGTCACCTCGTCTATGATAGTGAATGGGCTAGAGGGGTATGGTAGGCTTATGAATAATTCTTCAGCCGGTACTTGTATAGTGGGGTGCATGATAATTTCCTCGTCTCGTGATTTAGAATAGCTGGTACGCATGGGGTCGAGAGAAAATATAGGACTGTCATCCTCATAGAAGGATCCTAGAACATATAGAAAGATAGAAATGATGTTTGTCACAAAAACATAAGAGGATATCATGTTAGTATAATCTTCAAAATGAAAAACACTTTTCTGGATCTGGTCATATTGTGTTTCGACTATCATTCTGCGCCATCTGTGAAATCTATAATTTTGAACTTCTCCATAGACAAATAGAAAAGAAATACAGGGCAGGGACGCTGAGTCTACTAGAGGTCTCCCAACCAGGCGATGAAGCTCAATACAGATGGGTCTTTACTCAGGGGAGGGATGTGTGAGGGTTGTGTTTTTAGAAACCATGAGGGGTCAGTGCTTCCGGCATTCGTAGCCTCTTACAAGAGAGGCGATGTCTTACAAGTAGAGGGACATGCCATGATTAAGGGTATGGAGATATGCAATAAAAGGCATATAGTGTTCAAGATGGTGGATACATACTCTATGATTCATTATAAATAACTATTAATTAAAGGTTTCTTTCCCTAGAATATTTCATACATTGTCCAAAATTGTTAAATACTTGTGGTTAATCATATTGAGTTCTCTCAAACATAGGGGGAGGGTAACATGGTGGAAGATTTTTTGGTATCTATGGCATCCTTAAATCAATGTATGTACTCCTTTTACATGGGTTATTTTCCAAGTGAGGGGATGATTTTTTTTTCAATGATGCCATGGGCTCGCATTACATTAGACCGCCATGATGTATTTATTGGTATCCTTTTTATATGATTTATTAAAATTAAATAAATAAAAAAATTTCAGTCAATTGTGTTCCCATAGTGTACACATAGAAAACTATATTGAAAATCATTTTCTTCTAAATACATGTATTCCCTACACAAAAAAAAACATAAGTCATGTTTGATAAAAATATGTTTCTGTTAACAAAAATCAAATCATATCTCTGTGTTTCATATGATTTCTCACACGGATAATGATAAAAACATCACCAAATCGAGTAATGTGGTGGTGAGAACCTCACCCTCGAATTAGAATTTGGATTTCAGACATTTTCAATGAAAATGGAATTAAAGGATGACACAAACCTATCATTGGATATTTTAAAATCAATTATCTTATTTTCTTACTATATGACCAATCCATACCAAGCTCAACTCACACAAGGAGATTTTTTTATAGTAACTGAATATTTTCATACATAGATATTATATTTTCTTAGATTAATATTCATTACATTACACAAACCCACACTCGTGTATTGTAAAATTATAGTGACTTTGGAGACTCGAAAAAAAAAGCCATCTACATTCATAAAATATATTCAACATCTCCCATAAAGATCTTTCCATATAGTACTCTTCATAGAAGTAAACTACTTTAAATCATTCTCCATAACCATGAATATGAAAAATAATAACGAGTTATCTCATATGCTCAGTATGGTTAGATATGATAGATATATAAGAAGAAAATGAACATAAGTGTATAATAACATGATCATAACATTTGATAACCATACCCTACATATAAAATGTCCCAATTCTAAGTAATGGAATTATTATTTGATGTTAATAAGATAAATATCATTTTAAATCAAAGAGTAGGATCCTTGGGAATAAAACATTTTCATAAGACATGAATTTTTTAATACACATAAGAATATAAAATCACATCCCTAGTTATGAAGGCCCACTCCAAAGGCGATAATAATAGAATTGGTTCACTCCCCGTACTATCATAGTAATCAAGTATTACTAACAAGACCATCATAATGGACAGATTCCCTTACATAACTAGTTACACTCCCTATTATAGTCTTTTCTAACTCATGAGATATAAATCTTTACCCAATTCATTGGAGGTAGATAGAGGTCCCACCCATCACATAATGAAAATATTTTGTATGTATTCAACAACATAAAAAAACATTCATCATATCATATCCCATGAAATAAAATGGGTTTCCTAAATATTTCATCATTTCATAATCAATTGAAAATATATTGGTTTCACAATCATTTCATCTAATTAAAACCTATAAAAAAATAGGGTTTCATAATCATCTTTCAATCATAAAAGAAACCATTTAAAGAATAAATAAGAATGGTACCCTTGAATTATATCCCTAGTAAATCATATATAACATCAATGAATGTTGACATATATGTGAAATGATTTTGAGAATTCACTTGGAACATTTCTTGAGGAGAATGAAATTTTTTTGATAATAAATTGTTCAATATAACAATTCTTAAATCATGTTATAAATCAATTTCTTTGAGAATGCTCATTGTAATGATATAAATGATTCGTGATAATGAAAATAATGGCCATGATGGTGTAAAATTATTTTCATGATGTACTATTTGAAAGAAAGACTCCATTAACAATTTTAATAAAATCAAAATTGGCATTGTTTGGTAAATGAACAGAATATTCATTTCAAAACATTTTAAAAAATTAAGATGGGTAAAAATTACATTAATGAAACATTTGAATAATTTTAAAAAATTTATAACCACTTTTTGGAAACATGGATTTGAAAGAAAAATGTGTTTTTAGTTGAAGAGATAAATAAAGGTAGTTTTTCTTAAAATCATTATTTGGATCCCTTATGTACATAAGTAGAGGAAAATGAAGGGAAACATGTGTTATCTAGAAATAACTATAGGAGAAAAAACATGATCATATTTATAGGAATATCAAAATATTTCATCATTCGAAGCATAATCATAAGAAATCCCAATAAATTATGAAATTATAATTTAAATATCTTACCACAATGGTAACATTGAATCTTAAACCCTATGAAATAATAATATTAAACGAAACATTGAATATCATGAAAATAAGATTTATCCTGATATGAAATTTCAAATTTTATTATATAAACCTCATAAAAAAATATTGGTTGATAACATAATGTATCTACAAAAAATGAAAAAATGAAAGAAAAATACTTTATCACTTTGGTAACATTTTTGCTGAAAACAAGTTGAAAGAGAGGTCCCAAAATAGATATATAAGTCCCCAAAATATTATGGATAAGAATAATAAAATAACTTCATGGACAATATATACACTACATAAAAGAAACATGTGGTGAATATAGATTTTGTATCATAGAAAATTACTTTGAGACAAACATATCTTACCTTATGTCTAGACATCCTCAGAACATGTCCAAACCTCATTTTCTTTGAAGCACCCCCATATGATCTTCTATTAAGGACCTAATTATTGTTATTTTAGTAGAAAAAAAACTGTAGAACATGGATATGGATGTTGGGGAGGACTTTTGGAAGGGTTTGGCCAAGGAATATGTCTTGATAGGTCTGATGAAGTGAAGGGTGGTTGTAGTCTTTTGGTAGTTGGGGAAATGATCCAACCTATACAAACATGGAAATTTAATAAATGAATCCAAAATAATAATGTAATTCTCAGACTGGAAGATTCTAATTCAAAAAATATTTGATCTTTTGAAGGGTAATATGAACATATATCATGTAAATATATATTGTACTAGTGTTGTAATCATTTTAACAGTTATATAATTTGTTTAGGACCCCAGTAAACTCGTCTTACCTTAACCAAGTTAATTTATATTTATACTATTTTCATAATTAATTATGGTTAGAAATTATTTTGACCTTATTATATAATATTAATTATTATGATTGTAAATATTGAATAATTTTTTCCAAATTCTTTCCATAAAAATGGAATAACATTAATTATAATTTAAACTCAAAAGTGCGAGGAGAAAGATGTTTTCAAAAGATAAAATTTTTAATTGATTAAGAATGTATTTAAATCAAAATTCAATATAAAATTGAACCCAATGAAATATATTTGGATTAATATATATATATTTATATATTCTAATTATACTTTTAAAACCATTTTTATACAATATTGATATTTTGAATTCTATAAAATAAATGATTATTCTTAATAATAACTAGTAATTGTTCAGTATTCATAAAAAAATTTATCATTTTAGGAAACTATCAAAAAGTAACTTCAAGATAATTTGGAAATCATGATTCAAAATTAACGTTTATTTTTAAATGAATTTTCTATATGTGGGAAACATAATATTAAAATATGCGTTCCAAAGTCGAGAACACTTATTTTCAGAAAACATGCAATTTTTTAGTATAAAATTGGATTTTTTGTATATCATTCATTTAAAACACATAATAGTTTTGTTAAGTATTTAGCTAAGTATATTTAATATAAATTTTTAAAAAATATGTTCACCAAAAGATATTTGGTTGATTAATTTATATAAAACCCAATTTTGGGAATAATGTTATCTTCTGAAAAGATATTTCCTATACATTCAAAAGACATTTATTTTTATTTCTAGTTAATTTGTTAGTATATAATTCATTATATAAACATGTGTAAACTGTATTTTTATAATTTACTTAGTCTTACTCATAAATTCATTCCCAATGTCTAGGTGACAACTGTTATATTAAATAACCATATTCCAATTGTATGTTATGTTTGGTTTAAACTTGGGGTTGTGTGGATTTAAAGATACTTGTAGTGTTGCATGTGATACAACATAGAATTTGTGTTTAATTAAAAACAAACTAATCTTGGTGTTTAATATAATGAAAAATATGGAAGATACAAATTTATTTAAAGAAAATATTTCACAAAATATTCAGTTGTTAAATTCTACCACACTTAAAATGATTTTTTCCATAAATATTTGTCTATTTATTACCAAATATAAATGATAATTTTTCCTCATTACATCCTTAGGTTCCAACATAATTTTTTCCAACATAGTGTAATCTCCATAAAACATTGACCAGTTGAGTGGTATTTTTTCAAATATCTCTCTATGTTTGATGTAGAATCTTAATCGATTATTCCTTATATGAAATATAAATCTCTATTTTTACAACATTCATATTTAAAACACATTATTGATTAGGTATTTAAATCCTTAGAAAAGATACATGGAACACATTGAGAAAATGAAAAAAAAAATTAGTAGAAGATCCAATTAATAATCTATGTTACTAATATGGATAATAATCTCAATGGGACCAATATACATACGACATAGTATTCGCTTCTGTATTCCATCTATAAATTTATATAACCATGTTAAAAGAAACATAAAATTATACATTTCATATAATATTAACATCATAAAATTCCTATAATGTTTCTGGTACACTTACATGTTTTTTGAATAGATCTAACCTTCTTTGAAATTTCATATACTAGCTCAAGCCCCAATATCTTTCTTTCTACAAGTTCATTTCAGTAAGATGGAGTTCAACAATGTTCTCTATAATGGGATTCATAAGGAGTTGTATGAATGAATGAGTGATATCTATTGTGGTATGATAACTCAAATAGTGGATTGTTTTATCCCAACCACCTTTTAAATCCATAAAACAATATCTTCGTATATCCACTAGGGTGTAAATTGTTCTCTCAAATTCATCATATTTTTTAGGACATACATGGTGTTAAAACATAAATCTTTATTAATATATTTCTAAATACATCACCAAAACATTGAAGATAACATTATATCCTGATAAAATATAATTGAACTTGGTACTCTAGGTGATCTTATAACTTTCATAATGAATATTATGGAACACGGATGGAATGATAAATCTTATATAATAACAACTACCATTGTTGACTTCGTAATGTGATCAAATAGAACCTATAATTTTCTCAAAATAAAGGATAAGAGAAATCCAAAAGGGTATTAGTACCATTAATCATATATAATAAAAGTATATAGGCCTTCCTCTTAAAATATAAATTTTACTACAATAGATTCCAAACCAGAGGGTGGTATTTCCATAAATGTCTCCTAAAATATCATTAATCATGATAATATATGATAAAATAAAACCTAAAAAGGGGTTTCAAATATTTTCAAAATATATTAAACAGTAATATAATAAATAAATGATATTATCTATAACTTGTAATTTAATATCTCTTGGCGATATATACACTTATGAATATTAATTCAACCTTTATTCCTTATATAAGATCGTATCTTATAAAAAAATCATTATATTATTGGGTTCAACATTATTTTGATAGGATATAAAATGTTTTTTTATTACTCTAAAATAAATGTTGAGGTAGATTAATATATTGAATTTTTAATTGTTGGAAAACTACAGAATAGATATTATTATTTCAATGGTATTGATCCATTTCTCAAAAACTAGCATATTAGATAAACCATTGAATGGTAATGGGAATTTACTCATGAAGGAATCAAAATAATTTTGTTCTCTTCTTTTCTTATTTGGAAGATCATCATGATACATTGATTGAAAAATTTATGTGACTATATAGATAATATTTTTCATTATAAATCTCATAACATTTAGTTTCATTTGTGGATAATCATTACATTTTTTTCATTCATTATTAACATAGTTCTATTAGGTATTATCCCTTGACTAAAACTATAAATCATAGTGTGATAAGCACTAATCATTGTGGATAACCACATAATCATAAAAATTAATTTATAGGATGTCTATATCATGATACATTATTTTCAATATATGGCACTTTAGGCTTATCCTAGGTCATTCATGGTCATTATTTAAATCCTTCATGATGGTTCATAAATAATTGTGAATTATAAATCATATCCACCAAGAGTGTCAAAAAAGGTGTCAAGTAAAGACTATTGTCAAATACCATGAGATGATTAAGTCCAACCCAATGCTCCAATCTCATATTTATTACTCAAAGGTACCTCTATGTCAGAGACACATCAACTTGAAATATATAGACGTGTATATAGTTTCTTTGAAACCACTTTCTCTATCCTTTAACAAAATTCCTATTAATTTCCCAATATTAAGATTGAACCTCGACTTTTCATTAGATGGAACCCTAGTAATATACATAGGAACATCTATAGGAATCCGACTAATATTTTACCATCATTGTTTCCAAAAGTTAATAAACATTTCATGTTAAACCAACTATAAGGGACCAATATTCTCCTTCATAGATATTGCATATTTTTAGACAAATATTAATTACATTACAAAAACACACTCCTAATGATCATAAATGAATATTTACGTTATATAATAGACATAAAATAATTCATTTCATGAAATATATTCAACAAGACCAATATATTTCTTTTCTCATATGTCATTATAGACATACCCTACTTAAAATATCTCTTCAAAATATGGGGATTGGAAACATAGAAACGGTTGGGCTTTATAACAAACTAAGTTTTCAAGAAGTATTATTATTTTAATTTAATAAATATACTTTAAATAATGCATTACACTTACAACCATGTTAATATTGTATTATATTCAACACAAGGTTATCTTATGTTACACTCAAAAATGATTTTTAACCAAAACACAATATATTATTATTATAATTATTTATAATAAACTTTCATATCATAGACATTAAACATTGCGATAATAGTACTAATAAATAATTTTTAAATATCAATTATAAGGTTTTTATATAATGTAGTTATTTTGTTGAAAAAAATAATTAATTTTCTATAAATTCTCTATATGATTCCAAAATATTATTTTATAAAAAATATTAATTATTTATATATATGGACAATAGAAAATATATTTTTTAAAATTTTTTGAAAATTTATTTGATAAAATAAAATTACTTTTTGAAATCATCATGTCAAAATTATATTATAAATTGATTTCAAAGTAAAATTAGTTCAATTAAACAACCATTAATTTAATTATGGTTTTTTAATCAATTTCATATTAATTGTTGTTATAAAAACATTGTATAATCTTGATCATTTTCTATCTAAAAACCTGCTTTGTCATCGTATAAGTGGGATTAATTTTTAACTAAAAAATTCCACTTATGTGAATGGAACTTATAAAATATTATTCCACATTTTTAATAATAATAATTAATATTTTATAATTATTTTAACTTAAATTTTTACGAAAACCAATAGGAGAAGTAGTATAAACTAATTAACGTGATTATAGAAAAAATGGTTCTACCGAGGGTGAAAATATAAGTGTAATGATTAAAAACAATACAAAACATTTCCAAAACCCATTGGATTGATATAGTTTGATCATAAACCTTATATTATCATTAACGGACCATTATTGGACCCTTTTTACATGAAATAATGTGGTTGGAATTCATTCTTTATAAAATGTACTGGTATTCCACTCACCACACTTATAAAATGCCACAACCTCTACTCTCTATTTCATACCATCAAACCCATTTTCCATCAAATACCTAAAAATTCACTTCCCAAATTCCCATATCCCATCATAGAATCATTATCATTGATACGAAGACTACCTAGGAATGATTTTGGTGTAAACATAAAGAGGATAACTGAAAAAGATGTAACACTCACCAATGTGGATTTTTGTTTTATTTCTTCCTAAACCACCTTCTATTATTATTATACCAGGATAATATAATAACTTCAAGATCATCAATATATTAATAATATATTATGTTATGTTCACAACCTATAATCCTCTCCACTTCCATCTAATGCATTAAAAAATCATCATCTATATGTGTGGAGGACTACCAACTTTTGAACTAATGTCATTCCTTTTTCAATTACCACCTCCCATAGTTGAACATAATGATGGTTTTTTATTTTTATATGATAATAGTGATATATTTAAGCTAATGGAATTATTATTTCTCATATATGTTACTAATTTTCAGTTTATGGGAATACAATAATGTTCCTCTTGTGTATGTTGGACTAATGCCTCATAAAGCGATGTGATTCATTGACACATTACATGGAAGGTAATAATGATGGATTTAATGGATATATTTTATATATATGACATAAAAATTAAATTGTAATAATAATATATAATTTATCTTTCTTTCTTTGAATTTGATAAGAAAATGGAAACAACATTTATGTGTATGTACGACATCCCATCTCCATGAATATAGTATTTCATTCTTTATCACTATATTATGTGTATTTCAGACATATATATATATACTAAATATATATGATATTTATTTCATGGTTAAAATTCATATTATTATGAAATCATCATCAAATAAGGATAACCAAAACAAGTTCAAATTATTTATGAAGAAAAAAGCACTTATTACCCGTAATGTAACTTTAACTTGGAATTATTAATAAACAAGTAATAAAAGGTAATAATAAAATCATATATGGAATTATATATAAAAATAATTTTTTAATACATAAATAATGGAATTATTTTGAGTATACTAGAGTTTTGAACTTTTAGAATGAATATTAGGACATAAGGTAAGGTATTTCTTTTTCAATATACATTTTAGCGACGTCTTTAATACACATATATTCTTTACAGATCTGTATATATAGCTATTATAACATTATAATATCCAAAAGTTATTTATAATAATAATATTTTATCCACTAAATTTTATACCTTCATGGGTATTATGATTCAAATATACCAAAGTGGTTATAGTTTAACATTACAATCTCATCATTTATCGTGAATTTTTATTATGTTTCTCATGATAAAATAAAAAAATCCATATCTTATGAAATAGAGGAATTTTATTTCCTAATTTATTTTCAATATATTTTCAATTAAAATTATCATTTTATGGTCCTTATCACTTTAAATAATAGATAAATGATTTTTAAGAAAATCTATGTTTATTCCCTCCTCAGACAGAAATCAGTTTCCTTTTAAAAAACATGTTTTCTAAAAAGGTTCTAAAAATTATTTAATAAAATATTTATTATTGTCATTTTATTTTTAGACGACATTTTTACTCATTTTTTAATTTTTATAAAAAAAGAAATAAATAATCATTTCATTTTCCAAACAATAACTATTCGGACTATATAGAAAATGTGAATGAAATGTTTTTTTAATGTGTACAAAATGAATGAAACATCTCATCATTGTTACCTTTATTTTAGTTGAAGATTACTTCATAAATATTCAAGGATATTTTCCAATAATTTTATTTTCATATTTTCATATTTTTTAGTAAGTGTTATGAAACGAGGAAAGGATATTTCTTATAAGAAATTTTTTAAACAATTTGTCGTAATCATTTTGTATATAAGAAGAAATATATTAATGATAACCATTCCTTAATGGGAATTATATCAAATGATACCAATATTATTGATTCTTTTAATGAATTATGTTTGTGAATAATGATTTTTATAAGATTTGTTTCTCTTCCATGGGTTATACCACGATTAAATTTTTCTGATACCAACTTTGTTTTTCACATCTTACTCTAAAATTAAATAATGAAATGGTTGTGAAAACAATAAATTTTATATAGGTTATGATATATTGAGATGTTTATGAAACCCATTTTACTTCATAGGTTATTATGTGATAACTAATTTTTGACCATATAGAAAACATAAGTATGGTTTTCATTATGATCTGTGTAGGACCTGTATCTCCCTCCAGTGCATTTGGTAAAGATTTATATCTCATGAGATTGTCCGAGAAGGATTAGTGGTGGAACAAGTTTGATAATTTACATTACAACTATGATTATATTGGGAGTGAACCTTGAATTCTATAATGGTTTGGGGAGTGAACACATTTCCCTATGACAACCTTGGTAATGAGACTTGAATAAATTGCTAATGATTTTTATACTTATTCATATTCCAAAAATAAATGTTTTAAGACAATGTTATTTTATCATGGATAATGTTCTCATATTCCCTTATGATGAATTTCTTATGAACTATCAATCTTTATTCCATGTCTCATGATTATATTATATGATATCAAGTGAATGGTTTCAAATGTTATTATCGTGGTCTCATACCCATATATTCATGTTATACATACATATATCCATTGTTAACCCATAATAAGAATATGATCCCATCCATATTATGTTTTCTTTCCCAATGTTATGAAGAAATGTATTACATATTATATGTCTATGAGGAGAGATATTTATAAAGAACATTGTGGTAGATGATATAGTTAACATAAGTGGTAGTTTTTTTGTGATTCCATGTTTCTAAAGACACAAAATTGTTATAGTCCTTATGCTTGTCTCTTTATAATGTAATTAATATTCAGAAACATTAATGTAATATCTTTGTATGATAATCCTAGGTCACTATAGTTGATATCATGGGGTAGGATTAGTTATCCTTTGGAAACTAGTAAGAGAGAATCCTAGTTATCTCACAAAGGAGATGTTTGAGGACAAGTCTATAGATGATTTAATGTATATGAAAATGACTTAGAATTTGGGTACAAGATATAGTGAGTGGATTTCATGAAATTAAATCCATGTATGGATACTACAAGTGGAGGTGGCTCTAGTAAAAAGGTTAGAATGGTTAATAGCTCTGAAAAGGGAACATTGATCTTGACTTGAACCTCGCATGTTATGTGAGAACATGTCGTGCTACAGACTTGGTTTGGCATTCCTAAGAGTTACAAATTTAAAATATAAAAACAATTTATCGACGATCATTAAAAAAATTTAAATAGATGATGACAATGAACAGACTAGGATAAAATTATTGTGTGAGGTATTAAAGAAGGTTCCATGATCTAGACATAATCATAGTGATTTTTAATTATTATGCAGTTCCCAATCATGATTATTTTTTTCCATACGCTATAATTTTTAGTTTAATCAATGGACCTAACAAAAAGGAAAAATGATAATATTGAGTGTAATGGATCATGAAATGATTGTCCTCCTGAGTTTTCCAACTATATGGGATCTAGAATAAAAAATATTAATGATTTTATTATACAACATTCTCAAGATACAAGTCATAGAGGAATTCCAAATAAACAATGTAAGTAAATCATTCTTATGGGTAATTCATGAGGTAACATCCATCTTCTTTCAGTGAATTATTTTACCCACTAGTTATTGAACAATATATCACACCCACTGAAAGGATATCTTCCATTCTCCAATGTTTAGAGCATAAAAAATATCATTTTGGGTTTCTACTACATGGAAGGTGAAGCTAAACCATTGTGCAATATATTATAGAATATGAGGAAATAAGAAGAAATTAACTTAATGTATTTGGAAGAGTTTAAGAACTTTATTTTAACAAATTCATTATTCATATTATTCTTATGTTGATGGAGAAGGAGTTTCATGAGCTCAGGAAAAATTATGATGAAGTTTTTGGTGCCTATGAGGTAAATATTACAAGACTTTGGAGGTACGCTTTACATATCATCAACAAACCTGAATGTAATATTGATCTATTCATCATTGTCTAAAAACCATTTCACTAAATGGGGTTATCTATAATATAAATGAATAGTTATTAATATATTTTCAAAGTTTATATAAAGGTGGAAATAGAATTTTGGGTTATTTTTAAATATTGTGGGTTTGATAAGAATACAAAAGTGCAATTCCAAGGAAATATAAAAACTATGGGGAGAAGAAGATGAAATTTCATTTATAATCAAACAATGGGAATAATCAGGGAAGAAATTTTATTAAGGGGTCTAGTAAATTTTTTATGTTTTGAAGAGATGATTATCAGCAAATTGATTGCCTTTGGGATGAGAAGAAGTTAGCTGATGAAATGAATAGAGATAAATATGGACATAATGCACCACCCACACTTGAATGTTTCAAATGGAAGGAGTGTAGTATTTACACTAAAAAATGCCTAAAACCAATGTATTTTTATGATGATCGATGTCATAAACCTTTTATGACAAAAAAATGGTAAATCTCATGCGATAATTATTTTGGATGGGAGATATGATAACTATGTGGTGAAAGGTGAACTTACCATCCACTCTATAACATCTAATATTCTATTTGACTCTCTATTTACCCATTATTTAATATATATATAGACTTTTCTAGGGGTATCACGATTCCAAAAAACTTACTAGATGAAGAATTAGTAGTGAAAACCCCTAACGGTATGATATTAGAATATTAAGTATATGATTCCTCTCTGATTGTCATTTCTTGGAATGTGCTTCCTGAAAAAAAACCATTCTTATTATGGTTAAATTGTATGTCATCTTAGTTATGGATTAGATTTATCTACATTTATCCCACAAAAACAATTGGGGAAATGAGTCATCTTTTATATTTCAAACCAATGTATTATCATTTATAAGTATTTGATAAGTAAAATCATCAGTGGGAGATCACATCAATTGTATGGGTCATAATTCCCATTCATATGGGGTTTTCTATGATATGGTTGGGGAGAAAACTTACACCGATAGTGTTTGTATTTTATAGGAATTTTTTTATAATATTTCTCCCTAACCATCCACGAAATCATGGACTTGATTTATTAATAGAACACATACTCAGGGAGATACGAATTTCGAAGAATCCCTTTTGAAAAACTCTAATTGAGTTACATGAATTGAATAAGTAACTCCAGGGGAAACATGAAAAGGGATTCATTCATCCAACGGTGTCACAGTAGGGTGCACCTATTAATATTTTTAAAAAAATTATGGATCAATTAAACACATCATTAAATATCATATGTAGAGAAATAACACAATTTAGAACAAGTATCATCTTCCCCATATTGACTCCATGTTTGATCAACTGTGCGGAGCTCAACACTTTTCCAAGATTTATTTACTTTATTGATATCCCCAATTTAGTATAAATATGGTGGTTAGACATAATAAATTTTCTGTACAAGATATGGAAACTATGAATATATAGTGATTTCATTCAGTCTTCTTAATTCCCCCTCTAACATCATGGATTTAAGGAATAGTTCATTCAGATATTCCTATGATCTATTAGTGGTAGTCGGTATAGACAATATTAATATCTATTCAAATATAATGGAATATAATGAAAACCATATGTTGATTTTTTTGATGCCCTTATCTAATTATAAACATTATGAAAAATTTAACAAGTCTTAGTTTTTGTAGAAAACGTTTTTATTTTTTGGGTCATGTAATCTTTAGAGAGGGTATATTGTTAGAGCCGTCAAAGACTCAAGATACCGATTGTTGTCCCAGACAAACCAAAGTTATAAAGATCTATCTTTTTCCTATTTTATATGGATATTATCAGTGGTTTGTGGAGAATTTCTCATGACTATAAAATACTTTTACTAAGTTAACTAGGAAGGGATCCATGTTCATCGGGGTAGATGAATATGAGGAAACATTTAAGGAAGTGATGAGAAGATTAAATATAAATAATGTGCATAAAATAACCAATAGTGGATATTAGTTTTATGTTTATAGTGATGAATCCAAGAATTTATTGAGATTTTTTTGTATAAGGATATGGTTATAGGTTATACCACACTAAAATTAAAGATTCATAAAAATAATACACAAATCATGATTTGGAGTTAACTGTGGTAATCATTGCATTAAATATATAGTTCTATTATATTTATGTAAAAACGAGAGATATATATATCAACGATAAAATATTAAATTATATATTCACCCATAAGTGTTTTGATATGCTCCAAATAGTATGGTTATATATGATTAAATATTGTGACTACTTAATAAATTACCATCCCGAGAAAGAGAGGAAGGTGGTCAATTCCTTGATTCCAAAGGTTCATGGTATCTTATCCAAGATGAGGATTAAAATAGATCCCATATATATGGGTTATAAATGTATAGACACTAAAAATTTTAAGTAATATAAAAAATATTATCATTCTTGATTTAATGTTCATCCATATATCTCGGTGAGTATTAAAAAAGAACAGGAGGAAGATGTAGAGCTACAAAGGATGTTTAGAAATGTTTCTGAGTTTAACCTATAATATAACAAAATGAAAATGTTCATGAGCTCTATACTACTTCCATTCATATATTATTTTAATAAGGAGTTTATAGAGGATGCTAATAGTTTTTCACTCTCTATTAAATTGAATAGTATGAGTATGTATAGATATTTGAAAGTGTATTTTTATGGGATTAAATGAATATGTATATCTTAGTGATTCTATCATAGTTTTTGATAATTTTTTATGTTAAGGTTAAAATAAAATAGTTTAATGTAATGTTACATAAATTAACCATACTAAAATAGAAATGGAAAAACATCACCATTGATTTTGTCATCTAACTCTCCAAAATGTCAAAATGACATAATTCTATATGGGTTGTTGTCGATTGGATTACTAAGTCATCAAACTTCATATATATCAGAGAAGACTTATATAAAAATTAGATCAATAGGATATAAATTAATTAAGTTCTAAGATTATATGGAGTACCACATTCTAATATTTCTGATCAGGATAATAGGTTTACCACAATGTTCATGAACAATATTCAGAAAGATATTGAAAGAGAGTTGTGTTTTAGTACTATGTATCATCCTCAGTTATATAGGTAGTCTAAGAGAAAAATTCAAACCCTATAAGATTATTTTGAGATCTTGTACTTTGGATTTCAAATTATATTTGCATTAACACCTTACTATATTTTAGTTTTCTCACAATGATATCTTTTACTCAATCATTCAAATGCATCCTTATACAGATCTCTACAATATATTATTGAGATCCAATGTTATAGATTGAAGTTAAAGAAATTAATATATTGGGGCCAAAAAAAGTTGATTAAATGGAAAATAAAGGTACATCCATTTAGTAAAATATCAAGGAAACATAGTTTCAGTAATAAATGTTATGCTTGTAATCACTAGAGTGGTACATAATTTGATGTTAGTGATAATGTGTATTTATGAATTTCTACAAGAAAAAAATTATGATATTCGAGAAAAATGGGATAGTTATCCATAGGTGTACTAGTCACGTGTAAATTATTTATAATATTGGGAAGGTTTCCTATCAGTTGGTAATTCCAAATAAAAATATCTCAAGCCCATGATGTGTTCCATGTATCTCTCCTAAGTATATACCTGACCCTTCACATGTTTAAAAATAAGAGGGCATACCACTATATCAAGAAATTTCTTATGATAAAATACCATCAATGATTTTGGTTCATATATATAAATTTCTAAAAAAATAATTCCACTTACCAAGTCAATTTCTTTTTGGTGAAACCACAAGTTTGAGGAAGCTACATGAGTAGTTGAGGATATGATGAGGAAAAAATATCCTCATTATTTTGAATCAGATTTATGAATTTTGAGAGATAAATTAACTTTAAGGGTGTAGAATGTAACAACTAATGTTTTTATCAATTTTTTTTGAATAAATTCATTTTATTTGATATAATACATTACATTAAACTCTACATTAATATTGTGCTTTACACAATACTAGGTAATCTAGTGATATAAATAACACTGAGTTTCAAAAAATACACAATATTTTATTAATATAGTTTTTTAAATGCAACAGTTATAAAATATCTATTTAACAAACTTATATAAATATAAATAAATAATTTTTAAATATAAATTATAATAGTATTATATAAATTAATTATATTGATAAAAAATTATTTTATTTTCCATAAAATTCGGTACATGCTTCAAATAAAATATTTTCTCAAAAAATACTTTTTTCATTCGATGATAATTTAAGAAATAAATTTTCACACTTTTTTAATGAAACTTTGGTAAAATAAAAATTATTTTTGAACTCATTCTATCAAAACTAACTTGGGGTTATATTTCAGGATATTTCAGAAAAGTCTTATTTTTGTTAATATTAAAAAATACAGATTTTTAATTGTATACTGCCTTTTTGTTTAATTTATTTATAAATTTAAATTGTATTTTAAATTTTACTTAAAGTAACATTTGATTAATTACACACTCATTATTCCAGTTTAGGTAATTTTAATCAATTTAATATTGATTATATATATAAAAACATTGAAAAAGTTTAAAACATGTTTTTAATCGCATCAACATGATTAATTTTAAATTAAAAATTTCAAATTATTTGAATAGTATTTTCAATAATGGATTCCACATTTTAAAAATATTAATTTATATTATTTAATAAGTTCACCATAATTTTTCACTAAATTTATTTGTAAAAATAGTAAAAATTATTTACCACAGTCAACGTGAAAATGGTTTTAATGGGGGTTCAACTAAACTAATAGGTGATAAACTGAACTAAAACTTGTAAAAAACTAATTTTCTAGCCCTATATAGACCTTAAGAGTTTTATTACCCAGAAATAATCCATATCAACCCCTTGTTAAGTCACAAAAGGTTTGGTGGAATTTGTTCATTCAAATAATTACAACTGTGTTATTCACCTCACTTATAAAGAGCCACCCCCTATCCCCACATATTCACACCAGAAAACCCTCTTGGTTCAGAAAAAACCTTCCCAAACGACTTCCCAAAATCACTCCTAGAATATTTGAATCCGTATTATGGATATAAATCCATCATAGCATGGCTTTTATTAAACACCTGAGGAGGATACCCGAAGAAGAGGCATCATTTATCAAGGAGCGTGGCTTTTATTTAAAATAACGCTAAATGTATTTATATATTTTATGTTAAATAAATTACCTAAAATTATCTCCACTTCCATCAAATTGGTTACCAAATCTTTGTTCATGTGTACGGTGGGCTACCTCCTCTTGAACTAATGGTATTCGTTTTTCCATTATAACCATTCATGATTGGTAATAATGATGTATTTATTGGTTATATATTATATTAATGATATTATTAATTTTATTTAATTTCTATATTACACATACCTTCTAGATTTCTATTTTTTGGTAATACAATAATGTCCCTCATGTGTATAGTGGACTACTTCCTCGAGAAGCGATGTGATTCATTCATGGTTTAGATGGATTGTAATAAGGGTGGAATTAATGAAAATATATGATATATATGAAATAAAAAATATTATTTATGGATAAAATATAATTTTCAATTGTTTTATAGAATCTTACAAAAAATTGAATCAACATTCATTTGTACATACGGCCAACCATCTCCATGAATGGTGTGTTTCATTTTATATCACTAAATTTTATAGATTACTATAAATAAATAATATATATATTATATTATATTATATTTATATCATAGATATTATTAATTATATTATTAAATAATGATCAATTTATGAGGACTAAAAATATCAAATAGAAACACATTTGTTTTTTTACCCATAACGTAAATTGAACGTGGAATTATTAATAAATGGGGAATAATAGGTCAAAATAAAATCATATATGATATTACATATGTAAATATTTATATTTAATAGATATATAATAAACATATTTATACAATATATGTGGGTTGAATTTTTATAACATAAGTCAAGATGTAAGGGATGCAACTTTTCTCTTAATTCTTCTTATTTCAGATATATGTTATACACCTATATTCACTCATGAGGTGTATATACATCCCCTATGACATGTAATATCTTTATTTTATTTGTCCACAGGATATTTTAAGTTCCAATATATTTTATTCCTTCATGGGCCATATGATTCAATGTTACCTTTTTGATAATGGTTTAATGTCACTATCTCATCGTTTATCAAGATCATTTATGATTATGTTTGTCATGATAAATGATTATGATCATTCTCATAAAAAATAATGTGTTCTAATATCCTATTATTATTAATGATATTTTAATGTAAGACTAAAATTTTCCTCAATTTTTTTATAAAATAATGAATTAAATAGTTTTATGATAACAATAATTTATTTCCTTATTCGGTCAGAAAACTATTTTCGTCCACAACCATGTTATATAAAAATGTTTTATTATTATGTTTGGATTTTTAAAATACATTGATACCCATTTTGAATTTTTTAAAATTGAACTCAATCGTTATTATTTTCCAAATATTTACCATTTGAATGTTACTAAATAAGTGAATGGAATATTTGTTTTGACATATACCCCCCGAACGGAACATCCCATCATCATGAAGATAATTTTGTTGAAACATACTTGAAATGTTTTAAAGATTATTTTTAATGAAATTTCTTTTTCAAATTTTAATTTTTTAAAATGATATTTACATTTCTGAAATGAGACACTACTCAATAATTGTTTTAAATGACTAGTATACATAATTTTATATCTATTATGACATCCTTTAATAATACATATGACTTACTAGGGATATGACCAAAGTATGACATTCTTGTTCTCTCTTTGAATGGAATATTTTTAAGATTGAATGATGTTTATAAAACCCATTTCTCTTCAATGGGATATACTATTTTAAAACTATTATGTAACCTACTTCATTTTCCATGGTTTATGCTATGATAGAAGGATGAAATGATTATAAGACTATCTATTTTCTATAGGTAATGACATGATGAAATGTTTAGGAAACCCCTTTCATTTTAGGGGTTATGACATGATGAATTTTTTTATCTTATGGAACACATAAATATGGTTCTCATTATGATATATTTTTATCCTATATCTCCCTCTAATTCATCAGGTATTGATTTATATCTCATTAAATAGATAGGGCTGAAATGAAGATTGATCTTAGTTTTGTAAGGGAATTCATCCACTATAATGGTATTATGAGTTAACCTTTACTAATATGATGGTTTGGACAGTGAACATATTCCACTATTATATCCTTAGTAACGAGCCTTGACAAATATATAAATGATTTTCTATGAATATGTGTTTTCAACAAATCTATTTATTATGCTAGTATTATTCGATCACGTATCATTTCATTATAACCTTATGATTAATTTTTTATGAACAACCAATATTTTTTCCATAACTCAAGATTATGATATTTGATATGCTAGGTATGGTTCTGAAATTTTATTCTCAAATTATAAAACCATTTTTCAGGTAATTGTTATGTATCTCTATTTTTTTACTGAGAATATGATCCCACCCATTAATATGTATCAATTTCCAAAGTTACTGAGAAATGTTTTATGTTTTTTTTGTCTAAGAAGGGTGCTAGTTATCGATATTTGAGAGGGAGATGATATAGTTTACATGTGGACAAGTTTTTTTTTGATTCCATGTTTTTAAAGGCACTAAAATATTATGGATCTCAAGAATAATTTCTTTATTTTAGAAGGATTATTCATAAAAAATGATATAATATAAATTGAAGATAATAATGGAATGTAACAAGCACAAATTCTTAGTAAGTTAAATAAGGGAGTTAAATATTAATAACATGAAAATAATGGTATAGAAACATGAGAATTTCAGTTCCAAACCATACCCTGATTATCAAATATCGTATTAATATGTCATGTAATAAATATTTATAGACCATAAATAATGGATCATATGTAAATAAATGAACATGAATCATGTGACCATACCCTTAGAATACTACATGGAAATGTGGCATACACATATGCATAGAAAATTACTTATAATGTAGTCAAGGTTCACTACCATGTCTATCATAGTGAAATGGGTTCCCTCTTAAAACAATCATTATAGTCATGGTTCACTCAAAAGGTTATCATTGTTTAAAAAACACCTTAATAAATCAGGTTCAATCAGTATTCCAGTCATCTCTATCTTCTGAGATATATATCATTTCCCATTTCACTGAATAGAGATATACATATGATCATTACAGAAATAAAAATAGTATTTATATGTGTCACTAGATCATAAAATATCCATCATATAATAAACCATGAATTTAAATGAGATTCAAAATCATTTTATCATATAAAAAACTATGGAAATTAGATAGGTTTCATAATCATTTCACTATTTGAATATACCATAACCCGTCAAAAGAATTGAGATTCATTAACATCATTCCATAATAAACACAAACTATTAATAGATATAATAAGAATGGTATCTATACATCATATACCCCATAAGGACTATGTGGAATAAATGGATTTCATCATATATGGAAACTTATTTTGAAATTAAAATTGGAACATTTCTTGAGGAAATGACTTTAAAAAAAATCAATTTTTAAAAATAATTATTCATAGAAAATTATTTCATTTTATATAAAAAATATAAATTAAAACAATATAAAGTAATCATTAACAATAAAATAATGTTCATTAAGGTAATAAATTATATTCATTTAATACATGATAAAAGAAAATTTCAATGCATATCTTTGATAAAATTATAATGGGTAATGTTTAGAAAAATGACAAGAAAATTCCTTTGAAAACATTTTGTAAAAAATAAAAAATGGGTAAATAGTTTTATAATAATTTAACTAGAAAATTTTATGAAAAAATTAATAAAAATTTTAAGTCAGGTTTTTTAATGAAAATTTAATATTTGACAAAGGAGATAAATAAAGAGGATTTTTCTTAAAAACATTCATTTGATCTCTTATGTACATAAAGAGAGGAAAATGAATGGAAAAAATGTATTCACATGAAATGAATGGTGGATAAGAAAAGTCATGATTTTTTAGAGAAATAGATAATAAAATTTCATCATTGTAAGATTACTCTTGGTAAATCCTGATAAATGATGATATTGTAACATAAAACTATTCCAACTTTGATATATTTAATCGTAATACCCATGAAATAATAAAATTAAAGAAATCATTAAATATTTTTTAAACAATTAGATATGTGATATATAATTTCAATGTATTAGTTAATAAAACTCATAAAATAATATAGGTTCATGACATAACATACATCCCAAGGAAGAAAATTTTTGAAAAAAAATACCTTACCACCCTCGTATCTTTTGAACCGTAAACCCTATAAAAGAGAGATCCTAAAATGTATTTAAGTCCCCCCCATAATTATAATGATATGAATCCAGAAATACATTCATGTGTTTTATATAACCACATAATACAAATTCTTCGTTAATACGATTGTTTCTCCCAGAAAAATAAAATCTATACATAAATCCCTTACCATACCTCTCAATATATTTCATACACATCCAAAACTTCTCTTCTTAGAAGAACCTCCTAAAAATCCCTTTATATGGACCCTACTATTGGTCTTTCGGGAGGACCATAATCTCTAGAAAATGGATAAGGATGTATGGGAGGTATTTATTTTTCAGGTTTTTTCTGAATTAGATGGCTTGATAGGTGCGAATAGGGGAAGGGTGGCGGTGACCTTTTAAAAGGTGTGCAAAGGAACCCATTGGGAAACTACATGGATATTTACCAATGGAATCCCAAATAAAAATGTTATTCATGAGAATAAAATATTCTAATTTCTATACATTCGAACTTGGGATGTATAATATTGAAATATGGACATCCAATATGAATTTTATTAGTGATATTTTCATTTTATCCCTTATCTTCTTAGTTTAACCCCCAGTAAAACAATTTTTAACATAACCATGGAAATTAAATTTTTTACAATTTTGACTATTCATTATAATCAAGAGACTATCATAAAATAATAATTATTCTAGTTCCAAATATATAATCCATTTATCCATATTCCATTTTACAAATAGGAAAAGATCTAATTAAAAAATAAACTCCAAAATGCAATGAGAAATCAGTTTTCCAAAACCAAAATGTTTAAAATATTAGAACATTAAATAAAAATTCAATACTAAATTGAATATAATTAACTAAATTACATGAGTATATATATAATAAAACTAATTATATATATATAACCATATTTAAAAAATATTTATGTTTTAAAATTCATCAAGAAATATAACAATTATTAATAAAAATCATTATATATTACTATTTATAAAACAATCCCTTTTTATAAAATTATCAAAAATATAGTTAATTATAATATTAAAATTATGATTTCAAAATTTAATTTTGTTTTGAAAATAAATTTTATGAAAGTTGAAAAAATGGTTTTAAAATATGTCTTCCAAAGAAGGAAAAACTATTTTTTAGATGAAATACAATTTTAAAGAGTAAAATATGATCTTTTCTACTATCATTGAAAGAAATATTATAATATGAAGGATAAATATTTAATTGAATATATAATATATTAATTAATTTAAATTAATTCAGAAAACATTATTTAGTTAATTTATTGATATAAAACACATTTGTGTGTATAAAATAGTTTTTCAAAAAAATATTTCCTTCATTTTCAAAAGGTTTTAATATTTATTTATAATTAATTATTCACCAAATAATTCATTATATATACAGGTGTAAACCATATTTTTATAATTTAGTAAATACAATTCATATTTATCATCCCAATGAATTGGTGATAACTAATATATTAAATAATATTATTTTAATTACATGTTATGTATTATTTCTACTCCACACTGCCTGTAACTCAAGCTACACTTAGTGTTGTGTATAAGATTAGAAAAACTCCACATTTTGGGTGACACAATATAATCACATTGATGTGTATAAATCAAAATATCACATAGTTTACATTATTTTGATGAAAATATATTTTACAAAATCTCAGGGTGTTACATTTGCTATCAATCACACACTATTCTAAATTCACTTAATTATGTACATTTGATATAAACAAAAATTAAGGTTTTTTAGGAATAAAACACCATAACATAAAAATTATAATGTAATAAAGATAGAATGATAACATATTTAATGGATATCCTCCTAGGAAAACACCCAGTATGAACCTTCATCATCTCATTATTAATTTAATACATAATGAAAGCACTCCATCATATGTAGGAACATCCCCTTAAAACAATGTTTTGAATATAATGCGTATAAAATGATCTCCAATAATTCAATATATACACCACTAAAATCAAGGGGAAATATTGAAAAAATAATAACCTTATCCTTGGGTGTAAATTGGAGACACACATGTGCATTACCAATGAAAATCACCTTTATACTAAACTAATTATATAAAACAATAAATTAAAAGTGTAAACACATGGGTTTGAATACTAGATTACTCCCCTAACCTTGGTACTCTTTGGGTTAGATACTCATGATCCATAACATAGGAGTTCACAATGATGAATTAATAATAGAGACAATGAAATGGAGAAGATATATATAAATAAACTGTGGAAGATAAGTGAGAAAACTATTACTAAAATTATCTAACTATGAATTATGGAATGAAAAAAATGAATAATATAATATAGCATAACTATAGCCTTATTTCTGCATGTATTGGCTAATCACCATCAAAGGAAATGGAGATATAGATTTATAGGGAAATTTCTGGAACATTTT
The DNA here is from genome assembly GCA_963277665.1 of Viscum album. Lineage (NCBI taxonomy): Eukaryota > Viridiplantae > Streptophyta > Magnoliopsida > Santalales > Viscaceae > Viscum > Viscum album. The sequence goes on from OY728125.1 coordinate 3,092,963, forward strand.
AACTCTTAAATCAATTATTCAACAGTTTTTACATTTTTGGCATAATAAAAGTATGAATCTTAGAACATGCTCATTTTGAAATACTTCCATCACATTTTTAGGATGAATAAACTATTCATTTTCCTCTACATTGACATGAGCATCATAAAACATGAAAATATAATTCTTCTATGAAATTTTATGTTCATTCATGATTCCAAGTCCTCTCTTATTTCAAACTAGAATAACCCATTCTTTTGAAATTCATCTTAATGTATATCTCATTTATTTATTTTTAGTCAAGTGTTTTCTCTAAAAAAGTTTCCAATTTTTAGAAATTATTTAGGAATCATATTTTTTGAATCATATCTTGGTTTATTTGAATAAATTGAATTATAATACACATATAATTTGATAAAAATATAATGTTTTAATTTTCAATAGTTTACCATAATTTATGAAAAACATATCAATGTGATAAAAACCATTTAAAATTTCAGAATAAAAAAAATTCACAATAATGAGAAAAATTCACCAAAAATCCAAAAATGATATAATTAAACTCTAAATAAAATAAAAAGTGAGATAAAATAAAAGAAATTTATATAAAGTTATTTAAAATTTAAGATACATCAATTCTCCCATACTCAAAACTTTGACTCTAGGACATGTAAACATCACAATCATGTCAATTAAAATTTAAAAGGATATACCCATGAGATCAACCTATTTAATAGTAAGAAACAAGAACTATGATATTGACACCAAAAATATTATTATATTTGTTTAATTCATCATTTTAAATTAATTCCCAGATCATTTTCCCTTAAATTAATTTAAAACACTTACATCCCATAAATTTTCACTCATCATGCAAATATTAAATTTCTGGTAATTTTTTTTATCCAAATACATGAAAGGGTCAAAAAAAATTTGATAATTTATAAACAGACACTCTATATAAGTAACAAACTTATTCTTAACACACAGAAATATTTGGGTTTCTTAGTGTATTTCAGAGTGTAGGTTTAAGATGTTTAATAGTTTTAGTCATAATAAGTTGGTTTAGCCATTTTTAAACAAAAAATGTTTGATTCTAATTTAAAAATATGAATTGGTCTCTTGTATTTCAAAAATCATTCCATATATGATATATAAATTATTTAAAAGTTATTATAGTATCAATAATTTTGTATGAATGTCACTCCTTAAATTGAATGAATTTTATTATTATTTTAGCCTCTCATTTTTTCTTTTTTTCAAAATCTTTTCAACAATATCTTTTTTAATATATCTATTTTTTTAAATATAATTAAAATTTTAAAATAAAGAAATTTTTTAGAGTAGTCACTTTATAAGTAGCACCCAAATCTCCTAAGTCTTCTATTTTCCACATAAATAAGCATTAAATGATATATCAGACCATAAGGTAATACCCCCTCCCGCTTAAATAAAAATTTAACATGCATTTTAACATATATATGATGTATGATATGGGAATCATTATAGTATTGTTAATAATTAAATTCGATATTCTGGGTTAATAAGAGATATAATAATTAAATATAAATGTATTTATTGAATTTGAATGATTCTCTTCAAGAAAAGGGTATCACCAAATCAAGAAAATGGATTAATGATTTAATAAAGAACCATAGACCCTAATGTTTTTACCTATATAAATCAAATATTGGTTCAACAAAATGTTTTTAGTTCTCTCATAAAGTGAGTTAAATTTAAATAATATATGAAAAAGTATCAAAAAACTCACATGATGGTCTTTTTAATATTTCCTTAGTGAAATATGGAATGAAATTAATAAATCACATCATATTTCAAGAAATTTTTTAAATTTAAACATGAAACAAAGTCATTTTAATCATTCAAATAAAATCAGTGTCATAGGATATATTTTTTCACTCATTTACTTGGGTTTAAATAATTTCAATTATAATCATATGATCCAACCGAATTCAAAAACATATAAAAATTGATAATGAAAAACAATAATATCTGAAAATAAAAATTTCAAAATCCAAAACAATAAAAAGGCTCCATCCACTAACCATATTCCATATACTAAATTCTTTTTATATTAAATGCAATCAAAATATATTTATATTCTTAATTTAGATAAGAATGATTTTTTTGTAAAACTATAAAAAAATGATTTATTTTTAATGTATACTCTAAGTTAGTATTTTAAATACTTCGAATTTAAAAATAAAATTAACGAGTTTCAAAACATAATAAATATATTGATAAAAAAATAATGAAAATTAAATTGAATGAGAAAAAAGGATAAAATAACATGGAAACACCATAATGTGAGGATAGTTATTTATAACCATAATAAATATGTTTCATAATTTTATCCCCAAGTTACCAGTTGATAGTGCTTCATTAAGACTAAATCCCACATGTGACATTTCCTGGGGTCCAAGTTGGTAATCCAAAGTTGGGGAAATGAAAATGAAATAAATATTATTCAAAATCCCATAAGATAATAAAGGGAGAATTTGAGGTGTATATAGGGAGAGAAAATAAGGTTATGGGGTCCCTATTGACTATTATGGTTTCCTACCCCCATTTTATATAAATCATGATTTAGAGGATTTGGTGTTATCACCAAATGATCATTGAGATCATTTTAATCTTCGACTACTTTTTAGATTCTTCCTTAAAATTGAATGTCCAAGGGTTGATCCAAGTCTAATGTGATAGAAATTTAATAAAATGAGATATAAAAAAAATTCAATGTGAATGATATTAAAACATAAATAATCACAATAAAATTGTTCCACTTCATGTGCATTAGTTTTTAATTTGATATCTTATAGTTGGGCCAATAGAAACACAATATTAGTAGGTACATATTCATCATATTCTGATAAATAATGACAGAGGTGTCGAGGTTATTATTTTTCATTTTCAAATATGGAATAATCTCACACCTTTTCATGTCATATAAAATATGAAAAATAATTACCAATATCAACTTTATCTGCCACATGTATATGAACTAACATGTCAGTTTTAGATGCGTCTTCTAGAAATGGTTGGGAAATTTCAAATAGATGTTTATGTAACACTGTCTGGACCTCTCAATGTTCTTGAATAGAAAATAATGAATAAGGAATCCTCTTCCACTAGTGGTTGTTTTTTGTCTCCATTTTATGCTCTTGAAATATGCGTACATATTTTTCTATCCATATGATATTTTTATTGATGTTATATATTATTTCTCTCAGCCATTTATTTTAGGATTTTTCACCATTGTGAATGTATTATTTTATGTGGAACATGAGGGTAATCAGTCAATGAACAACCATATCAATTTTAATACATCATGAAAAGATATATTGTATTATATTTCATTGAATGTAATAATGTATTTGAAAAATAAAAATAAATATTGAGTGAAAGACAACTTTACTCCCCATAAATGGTGGTATATTTGTGACACAAAACTATAATGGGATGTGTAAAACTAAATTAATTTATTTTCATTTGAAAAAATACTGGCTAAAAAATGTCTTTCTTAAGAGTATTTTTTAAATGAACCACTATATCAAATTCACCAAATTATTTATTTATAAAAGTATTGAAATTTGGGATTTTCTATTAATTCAAAACTATAATTAAAATAAGAATATCTAATTTACGTAGAATTAACTAAGACATGATTATGTTATAAATAACGGAGATGCACCTAAAAAATATCCCATAAGGATCCTTCATCATCCCATTATTACTTTCCAACTTATAAACAGACTCCATAAAATGTGTTGAAATTTGTTTTTACATATCTTGATAATATATAGTGTATAAAATTATATCCAAGGAAACTATAAAACCACCTACATTTTCAACTTATTGTATTATATAAATATGAATCTAAAATTTGGTGAAATGATTAGAAACATTGGGTCCATCCCCACTACATATTCACCTCAACCTAACTCTAAGTACGTAATATTAAATATAAATTTATAAAACTTGGGTTTGAACCTTTTATCAATAACTCGAGGATATCCCTTTGGTAATATTCTCATGATGATGATAATAATAATTTATACTGATGAATGAAATGGGGAGAGGTAATTAAATAAAGGAGAGATATTAAGAAACAATAAATGTGAAATGAATGGACTATTATTAAAACAATAATTATGCTAATTGCATCACGAATATAACATAAATAAAATAAGTCTTTACAACATCAAACTAATTTCACTATTTTTTGGTTAATAATAGTCAATGGAAACAGAGATATAAATTTATATGGAGAGGTTTCGAAACATTTCATTCTATAATTATTTGTTAAAAAAGTTAGAATTTTTAAAATAATGAATGGATAAAGCATTGAAAATATAATTGTTAAAATGAGTTCCAAATTTAATTTTTCATCATCTATCAGAATCTATGTAACTTTTTAAATCTGAATTTGATGCTAGTATTTTATTAATATGATGGATAATTTCTTTCAGAAGAGATTATTGAGTAATATTCCCCGTGACACGTGCATTAGGTGACATTATAATGTAAATATTACACAAAATTTAATGTGCATCCAAGCCTTTGAGTGATTTTTGTCTTCCAACTAGACTCACCCCATTAGGAGTATTTTTTCTCAGTTATGCCTCATTTATTGAGTGTCATTCAAATCACTATACTAAAAAAGTTTCGAATTTGTAAAAAATATTGCGGCCTCAAATGTTTCAAATCATCTCTTGGTATAGTAATTTAATTTAAACTTGAGTAAACATATAACTCAAAAAAAATATAATTTGGAACTTTTTATTATTTAAAAAAATATTAGAAAACTAATAAAATTATTAAAAAGATTTTAAATATCCATAATTAAAATATTTTCACAGCAATGCACAAAAATTAACAACAAAAATATGAAATTAAACTCTAAATAATATATTGGTAGAAAATATATTCTTTCAATACACAAGAAAATTTTTCCAAATATTATCCCAATAAAATTCCCCTCACATAACAATTGGTATCCTAGATAAGTAATCATAATAAATGTCAAAGAAAATTTTAAATCTTATATGTAGGTTCCGGGTGCAGCGTAAGCACATTGGTGGGTTTTCCCAACTTTAATTTTAGAGTTAAACATGGTTCAATCCGAGATCCGTCATGATATAAAATTTCGGATCTTCGGAATAGAATGAATAACGAAAAATAAAAGAAGATTCTCGGAACCATAGTGATAGGATCATCAATTTTTGTTTATAATTAATTTAATTAATTCACAAGAATTACCTAGGTGAAATTATTCCTTCATTGATATCTCCGATCACGATCCTATGATCCGTCGTTGAACGTAGAATCCAAGTGTAGGATTCCTCTAGCGGGGATCCACACGTGTTCCATGTATATCCGGACGTCGTCGAAGGGATCTATGGGTTCTATCATGGAAGAAACTTCTCTTGCGATGTCCGCCTTTAATTGCCTTGGTCTCTTGGTTTTGAGAGAGTTCTTGGAGGAAGGAGTTTTTCGGCCTTGAATGATTTCCCCAGAATTGTTGTGCACAATGATTGGTTGGAAAGGTGTTGGGGTTATGAGGATATTTATAATCGGGTTTGAGGTTATAGAGTTATGACAATAAATAAACATGTTACAAGTTTTATTTATTTCATTAACTCTTATTGAAACCCCATGTCGAATTATTAATTCCTTGACACGCACCCACGTTGATTATAATTAATATCATTTAATAAAATAGTATTATATCGTCAAAATCTTGACTGGAAAACTACACGATGTGTAATCATTAGTAAAGGATGTGTAATAGTTTTCCATAAAACTACACGGCATGTATATTTAAAATAAACAACGTGTACTTTTATTTTCCATTTTTATTTATCTCCTCCTCCACAATAATTAGACCTTGAGTAATGGCTATTTATTTCTTAAATAAATGTAAGTGCATTACTTGCTAATAAATATATTATTTCACCCACAATATATTCTCTCAAATAAATAGTGTCTAAATAAATGTGATCAGACATCCTTAAATAATTATTAAACCACAGTCAGGAATAATCGATATTTAACTTGTTAAATTAATATTTAACTAAGATAAATGGACACAGTTAGTGTGTGACCTTCTAGGCCTCTTTCTTAGTGTCATTAGTTGAAGCCTACCTAAAGTCCAGGGTTAGGGTCTAGAAACATGTCAAGGCACCCATATAGAAGAATTTAACGCCGCAATGACGTGTCACCTCATACGAACGATTACCGTGTAATATAATCCTTTTGTCATGATATCTCAAATCAAGTGGGTTGCATGCTTGTTCCATAAACCCATGTGCTCGATTATTCTTTCTTCGAATGTCTGGAATTGAACTCGCCCATTCCTTACCATTGACATGGATTTATTTAGGATATATAAACTCCATCAAAGGGCCTGAGATATCTACATCCGTTATGGAATAGAAGGGACAAATCCTTTCTCGCATTATCTATTAATGTGGTATTACTCATTACGCACCCACCATATACTACCTCACTGTGAACAGTGTGTCATCACTGTTTTCCTCAATACATCTAAGTGTGTGAGTTGTAATACCCATTAATAATAATCTTAAATTCTATGGACCAATACACACGTCCGCAGATAGGAACATCCAATGACACTATGAAATGTGAATTTCCTACTGGCGAGTATCATTCTCATAATATCCTCATGGATATTACCAAGGACGCACACCATGAGACGGTGCCTCAATGTTTTATGAGTCCTCACCCCTAATGGCCTGTATTATTTGTGTCCCTCAAATAACATCATCCGTCCATAGAACATATGTTCATGAATAGTGTTATGGCACTTCCGTGTTCTCATCATAGCAGGGATCCGTTATGACCCTTTAATGCAACAGCTATCCTTAGGACATTATCACATGCATTGTCACGCAGAAGAACAATCAAGATGTGGTAAGGCTTTTATTAATGAATAAAGTTCAAAGTATTTGGTTCTAGGCCACCAACTCCAACAGACTCCCACATGGACTAGAGAAAACTTCTAACAACCTTTAACCCGCTAGCTCTCACATGATATCATGCTTATGCTGAGATAATCCGTTAGTCATGGGGTCCGCGAAGTTCTCTTCCATGGACACTCTGCTCACTGCAACTTCACCCCTTTGAAATAAATCCCTCAATAGGTGATACTTCTGGATTATTTTCTATGTCTATTTATGTGACCTTGGTTATTTTGCAAGAGCCACTGTTGTATTATTATCACAATACAATGTAATGAGATCTTTACTTCTAGGCACCACATCATGTTCCTGGAAAAAGTTCCGAATCCAAATGACTTCGTTGGATGCATCAGAAGACGCTATATATTTAGACTCTACTGTAGAATCGGCGACAACTGGATTCTTTGAACTCTTCCATCTCACAACTCCACCATTGAGACAGAAAACATATCCAGATTGCGACTTCAGATAATTCTGATCTATCTGAAAACTAGAATCAGAATACCCTCTGATGACAACCTCCTCGTCTCCTCCATACACCCTAAACATATCCTTAATTCTTCTCAGATAATTAAGGATAGTCTTAACATTAGTCCAATGTTGTTCTCCTGGATTTTCTTGATATCTTCCTACCATGCTAAGTGCATAGGCAAAATCAAGCCTAGTACATAAAATGTCATACATGACGGATGCTATAGCTGAAGCGTATGGGATCTTACTTATTCTATCTTTCTCTTGTTGTGTTTGAGGATACATTTTCTTAGAAAGATGTAGGCCATGTGACACTAGAAAAAATCCCCTCTTATATTGTTCATACTAAATATCTTTAGTATCTGGTCAATGTATGTACTCTGACATTGTCCAAGAAGCCTCTTGGATCTATCGCGAATGATCTTGATCCCTAGAATGTAGGCTACATAAATCAATTCCTTTATGGAGAAACACTTGTTCAACCAGTATTTAACTAACTGTTACACTGGTATATCATTTCTAATAAGAAATATGTAATGAACATATACTACTTGGATAACAATCACATTACCATTAAACTGTTTATAAACACATGGATCACATTCGTTTTTAATGAACCCAAATTCCATTATGGATTCATCAAATCTAATGATCCATAACCTGGATGCATTCTTTAATCCATAAATGGATTTCTGCAACTTGAAAACCCGTTTGACTTCATGTTGTGTCACAAACCCTTATGGTTGTGTCATATAGACATCTTCCTATAGTTTCCCGTTAAGGAATGCTGGTTTGACATCCATCTTCCAAATCTCATAGTCATGGTAAGCTGTTATGGCAAGTATGATTCTTATGGATTTAAACATGGAAACTAGCAAGAAGGTTTCATCATAGTCAATTCCTTGACGGTTTCTGAATCCTTTAGACACTAGACTTGCTTTATAGGTGTTAATTTGACCTTCCATGTCCATCTTTCTCTTTAATACCCATTTGCATCCAATAGGATTTACATCAACTGGCTCATCGACCAGAACCCAGACTTGGTTCTGATACATGGAATCCATCTTTGAATTCATAGCTTCAAGTCATCTTGTAGCTTCTAATATTTCTACTGCTTCCTTATAGGAGAGAGGTTTATCAATATACAATAATAATGATTCACCATCCTCAGTGACTAGGAAACCAAATCCCTCTGGTTCCCTTACCTCTCTTGAGCTCCTACGCAGTACTTGTGTTTCTGGAAACTCTTCCATGGGGACCTGTAGAACTTGTTCTTGTACCAACACCTGTGTATCTGGAGCATCAAATTCATCTAAGAAAATCTTTCCCCCACTATCCTTCTTGAGGATGTGCTCCCTCTCAAGAAAGATGGCTTGTCTGGTGACAGTCACTTTCTTGTCTGAAGGGTTATATAGGTAATATCCTTTCGTTTCCTTGGGATATCCTATAAAGATGCACCTCGTGCCCTGGGGTTCTAGTTTGTTTCCTGATAAGCCCTTAACAAACACCTCGCATCCCCATACACTTTTGTGCGACAATGTGGGTTTCCTTTCATTCCATAACTCGGATGGAACTCCATTTTCTGCCTCTGTTGGTACTCTATTTAATGTGTATGATGCAGTTTATAATGCATATCCCCAAAAGGATAATGGAAGATCTGCATGACTCATCATCGACCTCACCATGTCCAACAAGGTGCAGTTTCTCCTTTCACTTACACCGTTTCACTTTGGTGTATACGGAGGAGTGAGCTGATATAGAAACCCAGAATCCTGTAGAATATCGATGAACTCTTGGTTCAGATATTCTCCACCTCGATCCGATCAAAGTTTCTTTATCTTCTTACCAATCTTATTCTCTACATCATTCTAGAATTCCTTAAATTTTTCTAAGGCATATGACTTATACCTCATTAAGTAGACATATCCATATCTACTCAAATCATCAGTAAGTGTAATGAAGTAAGAATATCCACCTCTAGCTTCTACTGGAAATGGTCCACACACATCTGTGTGTACCAATCCTAGAAGCTCTATGACCCTTTCACCCTATCCACCAAAAGGTGTCATGTTAATTTTTCCTTGTAAAAAAGTGTGACATCTATCAAGTGGATTTAACTTAGTAGAGTCTAAATAGCCATCTTGGAAGATCTTTGTCATGTGCTTCTCGTTTACTTGACTGAGACAGTGATGCTCCAAATGGGTGATGTATGAGTCATGTGAGTTTTTTTAGTTATCGATTTCCAACACTTGGTTTTCGTAATTTAATACATAGAAACCATTATTTAAATGTTCCATACCTAAACATACATTTTCTTATAAAAGAGACAAAACTTATTTCTAAATTTGAAAAAAAATCCATCCATATCCAAACAGGATACAGAAATTATGTTCTTGGTAACACTAGGCACATAATAACAGTTATGTAAAACTAGAATCATCCCAGTCGGCAGTGAGAGGTGGTAATCGCCAATAGCAAACGTAGCCATCCTTGCACCATTGGCAGCTCAAAGATCCACCTCTCCTCTAGAAATCTTTCTAAATGTACTTGGTTCCTGCATTGGAATACATATTTGAGCCCCACAAGCTGTATCTAATACCCAATGTGTAGAAATAGAATGAATACACTTGATAACGAATGCACCTTTAGATTCCCCACACTTCTGGGTGCAGTTCCTCTTCTAGTGGCCTTGCATGCCACATGAAAAACACACCGCATCCCATTCCTTTCCCTGCCTCTGGATCTTCCCCTTCTTGGAGGGACGGTTCACGGGGGCTTCAGACCGTTTATAAGTCTTTGGCCCTTTTCCCTTGTCCTTCCTTTTCTTGTTCACCATAAAGACTGCGCGTTGGTCACGCCCCATGTCCCTGTTTATCTGGTGAATCAAGGTCAGAAGCTCTGATAGACTCTTCTCATTCCCGCTCATGTTATAATTGACAATGAAGCTAGAGAAGGTCTTGGGCAGTGATGATAGGATGAGATCTGTACGCAAATCATTCGGGAATTCAATCCTTAAGATATCTAGGCGTTCAATGTATCCAATAAGTTTGACTACATGAGGCCTAGATGGCGTAGACTCTCCAAGCATAGTTGTAAAAAATCATTAGAGATCTCATACCTCTTATGTCTCACCTTCTATTGGTAGAGATCTTTAAGGTGAGACATCATGCTATATGCATCCATGTTCTCATGTTGCTTCAAGAGCTCATTGGAAATGGATGATAGCATGAAACACTGGACATTTATGGCATCATCCATGTGTTTCATATAAATAGATAATTCCTCATCAATGGCCTCTTTCCCAGGCGCAACTGGAATAGGCTCTTCCAACACATACAATTTCCTTTCATGGCGAAGGATGACGCGTAAATTCCTCTTCCACTCTTGGAAATTGTTGCCGGGGAGAATGTTTTCCTTCTGGAGTATGGTTCACAATGATATGTTTGAAGTTATTTTCTTGTCATTTATACAAATTAAGACGAGCATAGGTTTATTACATTATTACAAAACTGAGAAAAATAAATAAATTAATACTTATTAGTCTCCCACTATTTTATCGAAATCTAATAGCCCTCACCATTGAATTCAAAATATTATATTTCCTGAATATTCTAGTGGAAAAGATCCATATTTCCCTTCTCATTACCCCAACTAGGTTTGGTCGAGCAACTTGAAGGGTTTTAGGTAGGCATTCCAAATTCCAACTGCATTAACTCGCAGCTCCCTGATCCGCTGAGTGGACTCCCCAATCCTGAAATCCTTTTATTTTGGATTTCCTCAACCTTTTCCTCTTCGTCACACCAAGTCCTGCTATGGCTGTCAACCCTTGATGCGAACCAAGTAAATTCAACCCAAAACCTTGACTTAGAATTCCTCGATAATTGAAATCACCCCAACTAGGGTTGGTCGAGCACTTTGAACTATGGTTCGATTCGAACCAAGATTATGGAAGGCTATACTGACATAATGTTTATTTTGAGGGATTTTATCCTTATATGTAAATTTCCAATTTAATATATTTTATTACATTCTTGTTAATATTATGTAGGATTTACTAAAGTGATTAACCATGTCAAAGATAATATTCACGTATAAGTCGGTTTTATTTTAGTTCCATCTTGCATGCTCGTTTAATTCATTAATTGTGTGATAGTGACAACACAACCACAATAAATAAACCATGCAACTGACAGAAATAAAATAAATGGTATGATCATGAGCTTTTCTATTGGTTAGTTTATCTAGTGGTTGATAAACTAACCCAAGACCTAGGGGAGAAACACCTTGAACCTTTTGGGTTCGTGTTTACATCTTTCCACCTGTCCACCTTTGTATTTCTTTGGATTAGTTTCACCATAGCTCCTAACCTGAGCCGCCTCCACTAGCTTGGGAGCTCCATCCATTACATATTCATTTATCTCACACAGAGGTGAGGGGTAAAAAAAGGTGTTTTTACATAAACGAGTCCTTGGGCGTGCAAGCCCAACATATTAATGTGGAGATGGTTCACATGCCAAAAAATTTAATTTAAATAAATAAATTAAAATGAAAACATTCACATACAAAGGTATTGGTCTAGATCATGATCATCCAAACATGCAATGATATTTACGCATAAATAAAACTATCATTCAATTATTTATTCATTCTTGTTTAAGATAAATAACACTCGAATCAATTAATTATGTTTAATTAATCAATCCTTTTATCTTAAACCCTTTTTCTGAATTTCCTTAAGATTATCAACCATCATAATTTTAAACAAATAAATTCATTTAAAATTATCCTTGTATGTAACTTGTAACTTGGAGTCAACCCGTTGAATTCCCATTTATTACGCATATGTTAAATTAAACACATATATATAAAATGCATATCAGGTGTTGTGCCTAACCTTACACCTGCACCACGGAACACATCTCAAGGGTTTTTATAATATAATAATAAATTTTAATCAATCTGCATAATTTGGGTGAGTACACGATGTGTAGTTCCGACTACACAGTGTGTACTTTTCTTCACCATCCATCCAAAGTACACGCCCGGGGACATGGTGTGTTAATGTACTTCGGAAATTTTCAGAGTACACGGCGTGTTTAGTGGGACACACGTCGTGTAGTTTCCACGTTACACAGTTTCCAGCTGGGCAAGCCATGTACGGGGTACACGGTCCAACCCTAACCCGAAGGGACTACATACCGTGTTCATTGGACCACATGACGTGTAATCCGGAAACCGTGTGCTAGCTGTTCATGTTCAACACACGGTTTCATTAATGACTTAGATAGGATCCAATACATGCCCGGATTTGGCGGATCAGTCAATGCATTGAACCTAGACTACATGGCGTGTACTTCTGAATACACTCCGTGTATTCTAGTGTTGTACGGCCAGAAACATTTGGCTCCTCTAGATGAGTTCCTCTATTTTATTTTAATCAAAATTAAAACAAATATTTGTTTCTGTGTGGTGAATGAGAAACGAGGGGGCGGAACAGATATCAAGATTCATATTTCCAGAACGATTAAACTTGAATTGAAATAAAAAAATTATTAAAAGCATAAAATATCAATGAAAAAATAAATAATTATAATCAACGATATGACCCCTCTGATACCACTTGTAGGTTCCGGGCGTAGCGGAAGCGTGTTGGTGGGTTTCCACAACTTTAATTTTGGCATTAAACATCATTAAATCTGAGATCCATCATGATAAAAAACGCCAGATCATCGAAATAGAATGAAGAACGAAAAAGAAAAGAAGAGTCCCGGAACCATAGAGATAGGATCATCATATGTTGGTTATAATTATTTTAATTAATTCACAAGAATTACCTTGGTGAAATTATTCCTTTGTTGATGTCTCCGGTCATGATCCTGTGATCCGTCGTTGCGTCGTAGAATCCAATTGTAGGATTCCTCTAGAGGTGATCCACACATGTTCCATGTATCTCTAGACATCCCTGAAGGGATCTCTGAGTTCTATAACAAAAGAAACGTCGCTTGTGATGTCCACCTTCGATCGCCTTGGTCTCTCAGTCTTGAGAGCGTTCTTGGAGGAAGGAGTTCTTTCAGCCTTGAAAGAATTCCACAGAATTGTTGTGCACAATGATTGTTTGGAAAAGTGTTGGGGTTGTGAGGATATTTATAATCGGGATTGAGGCTATAGAGTTATGAAAATAAATAAATGTGTTACATGTTTTATTTATTTCATTAACTCTAATTGAAACCCCATGTCGAATTGTTAATTCCTTGACATGCGCCAATGCTGATTGTAATTAATATCATTTAATAAAACAATATTATATCATCAAAATCCCGACTGGAAAACTATATGGCATGTAATCATTAGTACACGGCATATACTTTTTTTCCATAAAACTACATGGCCTGTATATTTAATATACATGGCGTGTACTTTTATATTCCATTTTTCTTTATCTCCTCCTCCACATTTATTAGACCTTGAGTAATGGCTATTTATTTCATAAATAAATGTAACTGCATTACTCGCTGATAAATATATTATTTCACCCACAATATATTCTCTCGAATAACAAGTGTCGAAATAAATGCGATCAGGCATACTTAAATAATTATTAAACCACATTCGGGAATAATCTTTAGTTATCTTGTTTAATTATTATTTAACTGAGATACATGGACACACTTAGTGTGTGTCCCTCTAGGCCTCTTTCTCGGTGGCATTAGGTAGAGCCTTCCTAAATTCCAAGGTTATTGTCTAGAAAAATTCCAAGGAACCCATTGAGAAAGAAGTTAACGCCGCAATGACGTGTCACCTCATACAAACGCTTACTGTGTAATATAATCCATTTGTCACGATATCTCGAATCAAGTGGGTTGCATGCTAGTGCCATCAACCCATGTGCTTGATTATTCATTCTTTGACTATTCAGAATTGAACTCACCAATTACTTACCATGGCAATGGATTTATTTAGGATATTTCAATTCCATCAAAGGGCATGAGATATCTATTTCTGTATTGGAACATAAGAGAAAAATCCTTTCTCGAATTATCTATTAATGCAGTATTACTCGTGACGCACCCAAAATATCCTACCTCACTGTGAACAGTGTGTCATCAGAGTTTTCGTCAATACATCTATGTGAAGGAGTTGTAATACCCATTAATAATATTCTTAAAGTCTAAGGGAAAATACACACATCCGTAGATAGGAACATCAAATGATACTATGAATTGTGGATTTCCTTCTGGTGGGACTCATTCTCATAATATCCTCCTGGATATTACAAAGGGTGGACACCATGATATAGTGCCTCAACGTTTTTGAGTCCTCACCCCTAATGGCCTGTATTATTTGTGTACCTCAAATAACATCATCCGGCCATAGAACATATGTTCAAGAATAGTGTTATGGCACTTCCGGGTTCTCATCAGAGCAAAGATCTGCTATGACCCTTTAATGAAACAGCTGTCCTTAGGAAATTATCACATACATTGTTATGCAGAAGAATAATCAAGATTTAATAAGCATTTTATTAATGAATAAAGTACAAAGTAGTTGGTTATAGGCCACCAACTCCAACAATATACACATATGATTTTCTTCCCAAAAAAACATTATTTTTTCTCCATTTAGTACATTAAATTCATCCAAAAATAATTGCTCATTTTATTTAATCAAAAAACATACCTTATATAAAGGTTCCCTTATTATAAAAAAATGGATGTCAAATTTTTTTTCACATTGAAACACATAAAAGGGTCTCAATAGGCCTGATAACTTTATAAATATCCACTCGATGTGAGTTAATGGATTTTTCTTTTCATGGGAAAATTTCAATGTTTTTAGTGGATTATGTATGGTAGGTTTTAATGATAATAATTCTAATTACGAATAAGGAGGGTTGACTCTTTTAGATAAAAACATTAATTAACTGATTTTACACTCAATAATGGGTTTCCTCATCACTCCCTTCAATTTAAAATCATCACCAACAATCATGGAAAAAATAAAAATAAAGTGCATAATATTATATATTTCTACTACATAAATGATTCCACAAAAATAAATTTATATATTTTAATTTCACTTCTTTTTTAAAAAACACTCAACATTTTATGTTTTGGGGTATGGGGGTTCTTTTATGTTCAAAAATCCGGTTAGAAATTCAATCCTAAATGTGAATAATTATTATACATTTTTAAACTATTTATATCTATTTTTTATTTAGTTTTTTAATTTCAGTATTTAACTTTTTATATATCTACTCATAAAGCTTCATTAAGGAACATCTATATCCATAATCAAATTTTTAGCATCAAACATATCAATTCAACCTTGCCTTTTTGACCCAAAGTAGAACCATTTTTACATAACACAAAAATATGACATTCCATCACACATAAGTTAAATTAAAACAAGAAATTTCACCTATATATCTGGTTAGAAAATAAACATTATCTTCTATTGTGGATAAGAAATGTATTTATTATTGGATAAAAGGGAAAATTTTGATTAAATGTATTGGAAATTCCAAAATAAAAAATGATTCTATTAAAAAAGAGAATATAAGAATAATGCAATTACTCAATTAATTGAAATATAATTAGCTAAAACATATATGTTTTGGAAAGAATATATCAAATTTTGGTTTGACATGATTTTTCTAGTTCACTCATGGTGTGATTTGAATGTAAATTGTTTGTAAAGAAAAAGGTTTATAAGCCTCATATGAAGTTGAATTTAAATTATTTACAATGAAATGTTTAGTGGGATACAAAATTTAGATATATTTTCAAAAAAATAATTGAACTTGTCAACCTAAAATAAAGTAATTTATAAAATTTATTTAAGCTTCGTTTTATGGGATAATTTTTTCACTAATTTATATGTGATTACAAAATTTATATGATAATAATTTTAGATCAATTGTTTCAAAACCACAATAAAACATAAAAATAAAGATAAATTGATTTTAAAAGATATTGAATTTTAAAAATCCTTAAACAAATGTTTCACTCACCCACATTTATTCTATTTACTCAAATCGTTTTATTTTAGATAAAATCCTGATTGATTTTCTTGCATAATTGAAATACAGAAGTCATTAACATAAGGAAAATAAGCGATATATACAGATTTATTTTTGATTGGATGTTTCAAGTTATAATCATTTATACTACCACATAAAATCTAAAAAGATATTGAAAACATTAATAGAAATATATTGAAAAAATGAAAAAAATTATCAGAATGAGAAAAGAGGAAGGATCATGGATGAAACCCCCCAAATTGGTGAAAATATTTACTTCACCTACTCAGTATCTCACAGAATTTTATCCCCACTCTGATGGTGGATATTGGTTACTTAAATTAACTAAAACATGTTTTCTTTTATAGTTTTCAGGATATGTACCAAATTTTGTATCCCTAAAATAAATTTAAATATAACCCAACACCAAGAGGTGAATAAAGATATAATTATTTGTGTATATAGGAAGGGAAAATATGTAAAAGGGGATACCTATTGACTATTACAATCTCATATACCATGTGATATAGAATATGGTGTAATGTTGGTACTCATTTCACCATAGTATCCTAATGATTTTATACTTCTGGAATTATATAATTATACTAATCTTTTACAAAATTGTAAAAGGATAACTGCATGAGTACCATGTTGAAAATCATAGAGAATGTGTTTTTTCAGAATAATTTGTGTTTAATAACATTGTTACATGGGTAATTAATCAAAAAAATTTCTTTTATGTATATCATATTTTAAATTGATTTATTCATGCATTTAAACTAGAAACTCAATCACATTAGGTATATAATCTTTTTATTCTTCCCAAGATATAGAGTGGTGAGAGGTTCTGATTTTTCATTGTCCCATATTGGAGAATCGCATACCTTTCCATGTTTCTAAATCTTATAAATACTCACTGAAATAATCCTTATCTCTCAAATTTATATCATGTAGAAATTTTTCATTAAATACTTCTTCTAGAAGTGGTTTTAAAAGATGTAATGGATCATCTTCTAAGATCTTCTCAGCCTCCTTATGTTTTTCAATAGAAAAAATGAGTGATGAATTCTATTCCACAATTGGTTCTGGTTCAATCACTATTTTATAATATTGAGAATTGTGGATATATTCATATATATATATATATATATATATTATTTTTCTCTCTAGTTTCTATATTTTATCTCTAAGACCATGTAATTGGATTTCATTATCATTGTTAACAGGTTTTTTTGGGTTCATGAGAGTAATCATTTACTAAAAAATATTTGTTATTTGAATACATCATGTGAATATATATTTTAGATTTTTATGAAATTAATAAAATATTCAAAAATAACAATTGAATTTGTGATTGGAACACCACATGGATCCCCTATAATTGATTCATTTTCTAGAGACATAATTCATGAGGTGTTTTAAAAGACATTAATTTATTTTATTGGGGTAACATTGTGGCAAACGAAGCTTGTTTTTCCACCACTACATTAAATTAACCATTGAATTATTTTATATATATATATAATTCATGTGGGGTATGTTTGGAAGAGTTTGGAGTGTTTTTGGAGTTTTTTGGGGGATTTTTTAAGATGAAAGTTGGTGAATGGTTCTGGATGACTTTGAAATACATGTAGGATACTGTTGACATTGATACATGGTCAAAGGAGAAGGCCCACGTATGGAACAAAGTTTGTCAAAACCATGCAGATTATTAGTAGAAACCATGAACTTTGAAAACTAGTTTTTCCTTTTTGAGGAAGTGGATTTGTAATGGTTGGAAAATGGTTTGGAGAACATTCAAGATGACCATGAAGGTTTTTCCTTAAGATAGTGGTTGGTGCGCGGTTAGAGGCCAATTTTCCTAACCATCTAACTAAACTATGCATATCAATAAACCACTTAATTAATAAGTGGACCTCACTTTTTTTTTCCTCTAACCCACTCTTACTTCCCCCTATGTAACCTTAACTTGAGATATTTATTTCACAATGTTCAAGAAAGGTTCTCCCATTGATATGAAGGTGTTATGAAGGCTTCCCTTGGTGATTAGAATTTGATTCTTTGTGGTAAGTTACCATTCTTTGATAATTCATGTTGTCTTTATTATATATACTTATCCCTCCAACTCATTTTCTTATATCCACACCCATTGAATGTATATCTAAGGTTTTGGATTCTAAATATCATTAGATTTGTCTTTTGTTAATAGGGAAAGAGAGATAAAAATGGTTTGTGGAGATTGAACTCGGTTTTGTGTTGTTTTTCATGTCATTTATTGTTCTAGTCAAAACTCTCAAGGTAGGTGGATTCACTCTCAACTCCTCTATTTAGAAAATGAAAGCTTATTTTTTAATTTATTTTTTATTAAAATTGGTTGAGTTATTGATGTGAATTTCTTGTTAGAAAACCTCTTTAGTGATGGTTTAGAGAAATGTGTAAAATTGGGGATTTTTATGGAGTTTAAAACAGGTTTCTTGATTTTAAAATGTTTATTTTAAAATGTATATTATATGGAACTCTTTTAAATGGATTCATTTAAAGGTTTTCAATAAAAGGAAAGTTTTATAGAAGTAAATTTGAAATGATCTGTTTTAAAGGTTTTCAATAAGAGTATAGTTTTATGGAAATGGATAAAATGATTAGATTGGAATTAGTAATGGGCTTAAAGGGTTATGTGTGTTCATTTGAATTCAAGAATAAAAAGGGTAAGAAGTCTCCCCTATAATTTTGGTATAGATAAGGGTTAGGTATTTCTCATGTCCAAATGGTTCAGGGGAAGACGTCTCCCCCATCTTTCTGGGATGGATAAGGGTTTGGTATTTTCCCATCAAAATGGTTAAGCGTATGAATTGTCCCCTATCATTTCTAGGATGAATTAGGGTTAAACATTTCTCCCACAATAATGTAACTTTGAAAATTTGTTTTAAATTATTTTTTAACTACTTTCTTTGGAAATTGTTGTTATATTGAGAAAAATATTTTATTGGAATTTTTTTATATTTTGATATAAACTGTTTTAGAATTATTTTTATATAAACTAGTTTATATAAATGTGATAACTTGTTCTATCCTAGGGGTGTGATTAGACAAGTCATTGGGGAAACTTATTGAGTTCTAGTATGCACCAATTATTTATCAATATGGTGGTTTTTCCTATATCCTTTATCAGGATATGGTAAAAGGAAATTTATCAAACATATTTTGCATTACTACATGAAACATGGGATATTTGGTGGAGTCGGACTGTGGAGCATGTGGAGCTTTATAGTTATCTGGTTTTCATAGGGACTTGTAGCTTATATTCCACTGTTTACATTGATTTTCGTTTTTCTTCCTTTGTGAAACACATTGGTTTGTTTGATATAAATGAAATGATTGAGTTTTATTTAATTTTTATCACGCATCATGTAGTTGTTTATTTGGATTGGTTTTTTGGATTGTTGTATTAATTTTGAAATGGAAAATCGTCCCTCATGTACATTACAGCCCTTCAGTAATTATTTCCTGCCTTTGGAATTTTGGGGATTTCGCTTAAGGCCTAATAATATCTCACTTCCCTCTCAAACCAATGAGATGAGATGGGACATTACAAACAGTTTCAGTTTTGTTCAGTAAAAAATTCTGTCTGTGAGAAGAACTTTCAAATTTATCATTATCTTATGGAATAGGTAGTCATCAATTATGTTGATGTTAGAGTTCAATTCATTACTATCTATTCCTTATGTTGGGATCATAGAAAGGATTATGATTTTCGGAACATGAAATGTAGAGAATAAAAAATACATAACTATCCTTTTATGATGAAATTAAAAATACTAGGGAATTGGGAACAAAAGTGGTTTGGACACACTAATAGGGTTTGAAATCTAATTGTCATGGATTTATCCAATGAGGTAATAATGACATGAATCAATGGAATAAATTCCAAAAATAAGTTTATATTTTATTTTGATTAATTATTTATAATTTGTTGGAATGTTATGAATTGTAAAAAACTACTGAAATTGTTTTTAAATGAATTAAATTCAAAATAAAAAGGTTGGGTCAATTTGAAAATTTATTTATTTTCAAAATAGAATTGATTTTTTTTAATAAATGGTTGAACGTGAAAAAAATATTATTTTGGGAATGCTTTGATGTCATAGTATGTTGTGTTTAAATATGAAATGGTTAAACCTTTATTTAATAGAATATTAGAATTATGACATTTCTGCATTTTAAGAAAATGAAACCTGGTAGGTTTCATAAGAACCAGTCAAAAGATTCCATTGGGAATGCGGTTACACCTGAGCAACAGATGAACCAATAATTGGTCCAATGAATCATGTAGTATTTTCAATATATCAAGAAAACACTAAAACTAATCACTCTTTTCTATCACTACTGAATACCCATGTTGAATAATTAAGGTTGTATTCATGAAAAAAGTGAGAAATCTAACAATAAGAGTAAGAGGGAGAGGTAAACCTATTCTAAAAGAGGTGGAAGTCAATATAATTGAACCACATTCATTATTTACCTTCATCCATGACCCAAGATTAATCTGGGATATTTTCAGTGTGGCACACTATGTCACATCAATTTAGAGTGTAAAACACAATCCAAATCATGATACAATTGAAAACAATTCAGCATCTCAAGTGCTATTATCGCATTGGTCCAAGGTCGGGTGTCACAGTCATTAGGGACACTTCTCAAGTGTCACATTTATTATATAATTCGAAGGGTAGAGGTTAGAAAAATATCTATTGTCAGCATAAAAACTATTACCAGGGTGATTCTAATAATACCATGAGTCCTCAATAAGATAAATCCTAACAAGGAAATAATGAACAAAGTACAACGATGAATCAATTATATAGAGCCGAATAGGTGATTCTGGATTATTAGGATGGACCATAAACTCTGAGAGGTATGACTCTTTTTCAATTCTGCCCTTATGAAAGTGTTGTTAGATACTAAAAAATCATGTTTTTAGTGCTTCTCATATTGTTGATTTTTTTATTTTAAAATATGAAATGATACCTTCTGTGATAAAAACATCAGACTCGTCTTCGTCAAAGGGAATGTCAAGAATTTCTATGAAGATAATTCTTAATAAAAGTTGATGGAACCAAAATAAAATGGTATTTCTCTATGCAAGAAATGGATGTTTTTGATATAATCTTTTGTATGGATTGATAGATGACATTTAAGGCTCAAATCGACTTTTATACCAGAATGTTCAATTTTACAATAGAGTATTACATCTACAATATCATTCAGGAAAACTAGATTGTAATGATGGGTGAAATGAGATTGTTGGAACCAAAATTAGCAATGATCTACTACCAATTAGTATCATTGTATTTATTCTTAATTGAAGAGATGAGAAAGAAATATTTTCCATTAGTGGTGGATCAGTTCCAAAATATGTTTCCTGATAATTTCTCATGGTTTCCATCAATGAGAGAAGTAGAGTTTACGGTTGATAGTTTTCCAGGGACCAATAATATTTACCTTATATCTTATAAAATGTCTCCAAAATATCAGGGGAGATGAATGTGAAGTTAGAAGAACCAAAAGAAATGATTTTATTTGACCTAGAACTTCTGTGGTAATCATCAATCCAGTTTGTGAAAAATGAGGATGCAACTCTGCGATTGTGTATAGATTATACAATGATTAAACAAGTTGTGATCAAGAATAGATATCCCCTTACATGCATTGATTTTATATTAAATCAATTGAGAGGATATACTTTGTTCTCTAATATTGAATTTCTACTAGGATATGACCACTTTCATCCGATGGAGGATATTCTGAAAATAAATTTTAGAAGTAGTTTTGACTAATATTAATTTGTGGTGATGCCTTTCAGTCTCCCAAATGTAATAGAAGTGTCATTAGAATTAATGAATCAGATATTTTAATGAAATATATATTCTTTTTTGCTCGTCTTGGTGGATGGAATATCGATGTATTCAAGGAATGGGGATAATCATGAGAAACACTTAGAAGATTTGTTGGGAATCTTAAGGGATTATCAGTTGTATACACATGTTAAAGGTCCTAGATTTTTCTAATGGTGTGTTTTTATTTACATTTCTGTTATATCCTTCAATTATGGTCAAAATTATTGTTTTCAAAGTTCATAACAAGGATCAGGGGTGTTCTGGGGGTTCAGGACATGAAGGAAGAAGGAAAAGGCATTTCTAGGCATGTTACATTGTCTACATATAGTTAGTGAAAACCATGCGGGAATCCCAATTAGCCATCTAAAGTGGGTGATTTTAGATACTAGCATTAGCAGGGTTGGACCATGGTCTGGAAAACTGTTTGGGAAAACTGTGTGCCCCAGAAACATCAACAAAATTACAAAAATTCCAATATGGTATTTTATTTCTAACTCAGGATATCCTCCATTTTCCCTCCCATGAACTTAAGAAACGATCCAACCTTCCAGGATCTTTCACGAGGTGATTCTCCTTCTATTATAGGTCATTTGGAGTGTGGTCAGTTGTATATCACAGATCTGGTTAAGGATAATCCCATTATTTCTTCTCTTTTATGTTTATGGAATGTATTTATACCTTATCTCCATCTGAATATATAGAACCATTAATTTATAGAGAGATTTAGGTTGTGGGTTTGAAGTGTGGTTGAAGTTGGATATATGCCACGAATAAGAGTTCTTTCATCATCAGACTCATGGTAGGTGGTATACAAGTTATAACACATAGATTTGTTATAGATTTTTTCATGTGTGTTGAGATTTTTCCTTTATCTTATTGTATATTTCCTACCTAAATTATGATTTGGTAAATTGGGTGTCTAAATGATTACATGAACCCCTCATAGTCCCCTTGGTATTCTTGGAAGATGACTTGACCTATTTAGGGAAACCCATTGGGTGTGTCGTCATTTTAAAACCTAGAATATGGTAGGGCTAAATGAAGGGCTAACAAGTGATAATGTAAATCCCATGTAGAACATGTCTAAATAGTTATTTAGTAGTAAATTCAATATTTATGTATGTGAATAGGTTTTTAGTAAATTTCATAATGGGTTTTTATCATGAATTTAAAGTGGGTTAATTTGGTGAAACAGTATTGTGTCGAATTTTATATGAATTATTTTGAAAATCTAATGAGGACTAGTATATATGAAATGATGGGAATGTTAATTTTAAAATTTATTGTTGGTTGAGAACATGTAAATGGTTTCATAAGGACATTGATGAATATGGAATGAGTTAATAAATAGGAAATTATGGGGCATAACTAATGGGTTGAATGTGATAAAGTTATTTTTCTATGTATTACATGAATCAAACCTTAAATTATTAAGGGGTAAATTCTTGTGAAATGGTTAATGGAATAAGTGGGTTAATATATGGTAATTTATAGATATTGGATATGTATGGGGGTTTTTGAATACACTAAAGGGATTAAGGAATGGGAATGTGAATTTGGGAAAATGGATATGAATTATAAATGGTAAATGTATTAAAGGGTTATGGCATCGTATCAATTCCCATGTTATTTGTTATGTATTGTGATCACCAATGGAATTGTTTATGCGTGGTCATGTTATGGTATGGTTTTAGTGATTTGATAAATAACCATGTGAACATTTTTTAGTATTGTGTGGTATTGACTCAAGGCTCTACTCCCATGGTTCGAGTAAGACGAAGCCACTAAACTCAATAAAAAATTCATGGGTTAGGGTAGGGAATGGAGGCTCTAATCCTCTAATGGTTTAATTACATATGGACTCAGTATTCACGGTGAGGATAATGTGTTGATGTCATATGCGCAACCCTAGTGAGATGGGTAACTTACTTTTTTCCCTTATGAATAGTTATTGATTTCCTTATACCCCTGTATAGACGATGTATATGCATATCCCAAAGAGCATGTGATAAAAATGGATTAGGTTGTAAAGATGGTATTAGAAATAGTATTCTGTAAAAAGCTATGAATGAATTAAATGAAACTTTTTAAATAATGACACATGAACTATCCCTTATTTACTTACCATTTATTTTTTAATTTCATGAACTATCTACTAGACTAGATTTTTTTAGACACCATTGGTGGTGGCCTACTGAGTTTTTTACTCCAACCCTGTTCGGGCCACCCGAGTAGATTCCATGGTTGTAGGTTAGTAAAAGGTCAAATACCATACTCTATGGTGTTGATTTGGGATTGGGATGTATATGAAGAAGTATCTGGACATTGATTCTCGACCCATTTGGGGATTTTGCTGTTTCTCTTATTTTTGGGTTTTATTCACTTTCACTAAAATTATGTCATGACATTGTTAATGTTGAATTATGGTTTATAGAAATTTGGTTGATGTTTGTCTTGAATATTTATTAGATGGTTCATTGTTCCCACTATTTATATTGTGTTCTGTGGTGTCATACTCTTATAAAGAAGGTATAGTCTCCCCACGTGACTTATTCAACCCTCACTAGTATTCGACAACCTCTGGATTATATGGAGGCATGCTTGAGGTCATGTGATGACTCAGATCGGTGCACCAGTTTAGTGTTTACCTATTCAGGGATGTTAAAAAGTGGTATTATAGGAGTTATTATCTATTTTATAGTATTTATAGATGGTTTAAATGAGATTAAGACATTGTCAGTCCTTGGTAATGGGCTCATGCTTGGGAGTATATAACCTGAGTACGGGGGACAACCCATGTCAACCTTGGTGGGAATTTATGTTATTGATATGTTTTGTTATATTTGAGTGATAATTCACTGATGGTTAATTCACATGTAGTTTAATTTAATTTATTTAATATAGTTTTCTCATTGCTGGAATGACATGAGGTTGTGCATTCATGCATCATTTTAGACACCTAAAGATATAGGTGGGATGCATCATTATAGGAACACACACATGATGGGTGTGCAAGTCATAGAGAGTAGAATAAAATTTACATCCATGATAAATATAATGACAATGATGCCTAATAATGGTAATTAAAGTGGGTGAATGGAATTAATGAAAAAAATAGTTATTTAATATGATGTATAAAGAAATAGTGTGACTGGGTAAAATGTTTTGGTTGTGGTATATTGTAAAGGTTTATTCAGTGTCTAAAAGAGAATGATTTCATAATGAATGTAAAATTTCTAATGAATTTTTCCCAATGAAATGTGTAAATGAGTAAAAATGATGATTGTTACAAGTTGTGAAATGGGAAATGTTCCAAAAAAGAAAGGATCGTGATGTAAAAGTGGAAGAAGTGTGAATAGGTGTTGAGTAAAGACTTGTGATTAAGTAAATTGGTCACCCAATGTTGACCATGATATGTGGTAGGTATCGTAAAGGGTAGTGTTCTATGTTTGATGATGACCATTCAGATTGGGTTTAAAGAATGGTTGTTTTATGGTTGATAGAGTGAGACCTTTTCCATCTGTGTTTTAATCATATTAGTCATTATTTGAAGCGTAATGTGAATGATAAGTTTAAAATTAGAATGATTGAGTTCATAAGTGGCTATTTATTGTGTTATTGGGTTGACCCTTGTAAGTGTGGTTTGCTGTAGTGAGAGTTCCCTAGTTCGAGAATTTCGATTTGAATTGTCAGGGATTTCTGATTATGATATGGCATATGTGGTGTGTTCAGGGGACCCTTGGTAGGGTAGTGGCCTTCTGGTCGAAAGGTGTTTTTTGGTAATGCGGGTGTGGAAAATTTTGTGGTTCATGACAAAAAAGAATGCATGTTGGACCTTAATTATTGTGCCTAGATCTTGGTGACCTTGTGAGTATAGTCCTTATGAGTTGTTTTTCTATCCCGGAGAGGATATTTGGATCATAGTGTCAGTGATTGTGTACACCTTTGTTCAAAAACTATATTAAATGAGTGTTCGTTGCATTAGGCACAATGTGTGTCGGAACGGGGGTGAGAGTGCCATTCACGAGCATTTCATTGTTCATGTAATGAAATGTATGGTTTGGAGAGAGGACCGATGAATTTTCCTTGAAGTGACTCCAGTTGAGGGAGTTGGTATCATTCAACATTCATGGTGACCTATGAGAGAGTTTGGATGGGTTTTCTATTACTGTTGGTTGTGTTTCGCACATGTATATGTTTTGGACTTTGATAGTGGAATTCATAGTATTTCATGGAATGGGTTTGTTCTAGAGTGTTATGTGGGAAGGTTGATGACTGATGGTGCTACTCGAGTTATTGTTATGAAACAATAGTTTCATAAAATCAATGGAGACCTTATTAGAGGTTAGCCTAGTGGTACATCTGTTGTGGAATACAAATCATTGGAGATGCTTCAGAGGTGGGGTCAATGCATACTAAGTACCACCATGTTTTAGTAAATTATATATTTGTACCTAGATCTTTAATAAATGAACCCTAGTGTTTGTGATTGTAGGAAATGTTTGTTTTTAAGGGTTGTATCATATAGATTCCTAACTCACATGTTTGTGGGATGATTATCAGAGGTATTGAAGTTGTTTTTGAGTCGAAGAGACAAGGGTCGATGAAGTTTGGTTTTATTCTTTCGCTTAATGGTGACACCCAAGGTGGTGGTGTTCATGTGGATGAAGGTGTAGAGACCCGAAGCTTGACGTACATGGAAATTACATTACATTTGCGGAATACTTAGTTCATTACAAAAACACACACACAAGGACCGTAATAGTTTAGTGTCTTTGGAAACTCGGAATATAATCTTCTAATCCAGGTGAAAGATCTTCAATATCTCCCATAAAGATCTTCCCCTTTTTTTACCTAAAACCTTTCTTTATATCATGGGGGAAAGAAAACAGAAATGGGTGAGCTCAAATGCTCAGTAAGGGTAAACAAAATAAATATAAATCACATCATATACATAAGAACATATCTTTTGGAAATCTTAACCTGCAAAGGAGATCATCATTTCATAACCTGGGATAACTCATGGTAGTGAAATGTATTTACAATAATCATAAAATAAAACATTAAACTTTGTGTCATTCACACATAATCATAGAGAATCATTTCTTGTTAGTCAAGACTCATTGCCAAGACTATCTCAGTGGACAAAGTCCATTTCTGAATCGAGTGACCCTCGTTTCAGTCCTGTTTCACTGAACCGGTATAACCTACCATTCAAGCCATGTCTATCTCATGAGATATAAAATCTTTACCCAATGCATTGGAGGGAGATATAGGTCCCACCCATCTCATAATGATACCATTCTTATGTGTGCCACAAAATTATAAATCATACATCATTGCATAACCCATGTAATAAAAATGGGATTCTTAAACAACAACATGACATCATAAAACAATTCATATAAGATAAAGGAATTCATAAAAATAATTCCATCACAACATTATCAAATCAATGTAATAATAGGGATAAAAACAGAACCCTTTATTATCTTAGATGGAAAATAATTTTGATAAAACACTTGAACTCCATTCTTGAGGAAAATATCCTTTCTTCTTCAAAAACATTTTTCCTTTCTTAACATGTCATACAACATTAAACTAAAAGTAGTTGATTAAAAATAAACTTGAAAACTTGTAAAGGAAGCTTCTTGTAAATAATGTTTTAAAAATCCATTCATGTCGTATAAGTTAAAAAAACATTCTTCTCGTACTTTTGTCGGAAAAGTCAAAAAAGTACCTCGTGCGAAAAACGACAAAAGATTCCTTTCATATCTTTTACAAAAAACTTACCGAATGGTAAAATTGGATTTAAAAAATTGTAGGTGGATGGAAATAATATTACATATTGAGGAAACATGGATGTGGATGATAAAATACACCCCAATAAATACTAAAGTATAAACAATCTCGGATAAAAAATGAGATTGTGATATTTCCCTTATCTTAGGTCCGACTTGATTTGTAAGTGTCCAAACCTCCTGTATAATGATTTAAATCATGTTATTGACATATTCCAGAATCATATTCATTGTTATTATATCATATATTGTTCACTTATGACTTTATATTACCCGTTCTTTTGTAAATTCCATGTTAAAGAAGCGTTTTGGGTACTTATCGTAGGTGTTTTGACTTGTTGTTCTTGACATTATTATTACTTATATCATGATTTACTTACTTCCAGAATATAAAATATGATTTATATATCATATATATTCAGTATATATATATAATAGAAAGATAAATGAAATGAAAAACACCGTTCATGGAGACGGTAGTCCGTACGTACGCATGAACGCTGTTTTCCTTTCCTTATTGTCTTGAATGGAAGTAAGTAGATGACATACATATATATATATAAATAAATCCAGTAGCTTTATAATGTCATATATTTCATTATTATTTCTTATATATACTTTATAATCATTCTTAAATGGTTAACATGGAGAATGAATCTCATCGCGTCGTGGAGACGGTAGTCCGTACGTACGCACGAGCGATGATATCATTTCCATAATTATTAAATTGAATTGGAGTGGATTATACAATATATCAGAATCAATATGATGTTGTAATAACTATGTATAGTTATTCTTTACACTATAATACCCATCCGTGTAAGGTGTTGGTGGAAAAACAGATTACACCACGGCGTGGAGACGGTATTCCGTACGTACGCACGCGCGGTGATTTCGTTTTCCGTAGGATGGATAGATGGTGAATTAGGATTGTTTCATACTTATAATAACATATCAGTATATGAGTGATACTTTTGTTATTACTTCATATTGAAACAACCTAAGAAGAAGAAGTGGAAGAAGAAATAAAGGTGAAAGAATTGGTAACGGAAATTACCTCTTCTTTGAAGCGCCTCTTTGAGACCTCCTCTTAGGGAACTAAAATTGGTCTTTGAGGAAGACCAGAACCTCTAGGATGTTTCTAGGGAAGTGGAGAAGATATTTTGGCAGGGGTTGGCCGAGCTTGAATTCTCAAATTGGTGTGAGGAGGAGGGGGAGGAGGTGTCCTTTTATAAGGGAGGAGAGGGGCACCTTAGGAATATCTCAAAATATTATATTATATTAAAGAAAAATCTGTTTATAATGGTTTCAAAGGGTCTTATTTCAAAGCTAAAGTGGTGATGGGTCGACATCCTATCAACCAATAGGATTCAGACAAGTTTAGGTTATTATTTTAACCTTATCAATTAGATTTAACTCTAAGTTAAATAATTTAACTTTTACCGTGTCTTTTTGTTTTCTTACACTATATGGTTAATACACTTACTATAACATTCGAAACGAACCCCAAATTGTTTATTATTTATATTTATATCCTTATCTAAGTCATTTTCCCAAACCTTAGATTTTTAGGAATAATATAACAATTAATAGTATAATATTTGATTTAAAAACTATTTTGTGTCAATTTTGACACTATTAGATATATGATTTTTGTGAAAGTCATAACAAAATTATATGTTCGAACCAAGTTGATTAAATCAACACTAACATATAATAGTAACCTAGAAAATTAGTGGAATTCATAAAAAGTCTCAAATTACATTTATTTTGGTGTTTATAACATCAATTATGTCAATATTTCATTAATAAGATAATTACTGCATCATCATTGTGTCATATATAATATAAATTATTTAATGTCTAAAAATTAAAAATAAAATACCATTATGTAGGAAATCGTTTTATCTTTCTAATGAATATTTATAGTCGAATTTATCTTATTTATAACCCCATATTAAAAATTATTTACTTATTAAACTTTGATTTTAACTATTTTAACCCTTCTTTAAATAAATTAATAATAAATGTCCTAATCTAATCCAAGTGGGGCTAAATGGTCATATTTTATTCCTAAGTTTGTTTTTGGTCGAATTACACTTATCCAATAGAATTAGGACATGTGTTAGGGTAATAATAATATCATCTTTACCCTTACTTACCCTATTTACTTTTTACCGTGGTTAAAAAAGTAAAAAGTTACTATTCACCAAAAATTATTTTCATCTCATTGAACCACATTTTAGTCCTTGATATTAACCGTGTCTCTCGGATTTTCGAAATTCCACTCACAGAAGCGGTAAAATTAAGTTTTATGAACAATTCAGTTTTTTTAACTACCACTTAGTGGTTTCACTATTCATCGAAAATTGAATGTTTTCAGAAAAATACCAAAAATTAGTCCTAAGCTATATTTGATATTCTGAACTCAAAAATGATGTCTATTTTACCAAATTCAAAACATATTAGTTGCATTAACTAATTTAAAAATTAATTCCGTCGTTAAAACAAATAGCGTGTTTTTAAGAGATAGTAAATATCAAAAGATTGAAACTTGTTTATAAGTGGTTTAAATGTGAAATTACATCCAATGACCATTATTGTATTAAATTGTAAAAATATATTCTAAATATACTTTAAAACCACTAAAATTAATAATTTATCACTATTAATTATTTCGATTGAAAAAGTTGTTTTTAATTAGAATTTAGTAATTTCCACTATTCATCAAAATATGAAAGTTATCCGAAAATTACCAAAATTTCACACTAAGCTAATTTTGATATTCCAAATCCAAAAATGAAATCCATTTTGAAAAATAAAATTTACAAAATTTCAAAAAGTGGTTATTACTATTCATAACGGCTAGTTTTAATAATATTTTAATAGCATATCGTTGTTTAGTGAAACTTGGTGTTGCGTACAACACACGCTATCATGGAAGGTTGTGATTGTGTGTAATTTAAGCCAGGTCAGAGATGTGTGTTGTGAAAGCTCCTTTTGGTGTAGCTTATAACACAAGACATTAATGAAATTAAAAATAATATTTTTCATAAAATCTCAGGGGGTTACATTCTACCCCTCTTAAAATGAATTTCGCCCTTGAAATTCGTCGGGGTAATAAATGGTTTACTATTCGAAAGTTTCTTTAATCGAAACCCACATCGTAAAAAGGAATACCAAAACCAATCTTTAAAAACGAAAGTATGAAACGTAACGGTTACCCAAATAAACTAATCTCTGGGTTTCCACATAGGTGAAAATATGGATATAGAAGAAAAATCTAACCATCATGTTCTGATGGAGAGTGGTAGAGAACATGACTATGGAAAAGCCAACAATCACAAATCCAGAAATTTGTGACGATCTAAGGTACCATCTGATTAATCAGATATAAGAGCAATAGGACAACATTTTTGGTTTTCAAGATCGTTTCCCTAAAGTTGAAGAATTTGAATTAGAATAAATACTTACTTTATTTTGGTACAATCTCACTGTTGTTCATGCCTTGAACAATTTCCACTTCATCTCTTAAGTAAATGAAGTTGAATTTGTTATTCGTGAAGTGTTAGCAGATCATGTGATAGAATGACGGGTCATTCCATCTGTCTCAAACAAAAGGTTAGAAAAAGTTATTAAATATACATAAGTCATTCTATAGTGAGATTAATCATACATGGTTCCTAAAATGGACATATACTTCATATATCATACTGCTTAATATAATAAAACTAGTTTATACTAAACAGGGACTTCCTGTAGGCAAGTGATAGGCGATAAAGGCCAGTCGCACTTCGGTTGTGAGTTCGATTCCCACATCCTTGTCCGACGCGATGGGCTGTCGCCCGTCCTGCAGGTTGTCCTTTTTCTAAAACTATATTACTATAACATCCCATCAATAATATCGAAAATCTTCTATCCTTAAACAATACTAACTTATGTCCAACAAAATCCATTCTAATCCTTAGGCTTATCCATAATACTGCAGTCCACTCTCATAATATAGTGAAAACGATTACCAGAGATTTAATACTGTCGTTGATCCCCATATATCATAAGATATGTCTTGTTGGTCACATTCCAAACATTCAAAGGCCTTAATCACGTATTCTCTTGAATACCTATTGAACATTAGTGAAAACATGAATGCAGTTAAAAGTTAACTCTTTCCACATACCAAAATCCAAAAATTCTATATACTCAAACCATTATATAACCTTCTCCTTATATCAGTCATTATCTCATGAATACAATCAAATACCTCATTATCTTATTATTCCTTCATTATGCGCATATCATATACTTTCCAAAAAATATCTGAATAACATTTCATGGTTACTAGTACCATTAATCATACACTTTAAAAACTTAGGAAAGACAATAGTGTAACAATCCTTAGATGTCTCTTTATTCTATAGTACCATGAGATTACTTATACAACATTACACTTGATAAACATGTAATCATTCCACTACCTTCTTAAACCATTGACCGAGATTCATCAATTCTTTCATCTCACATATCATTTGTAGTCTCTTCATCATCATCAATATAAATACTTCCCATACGACCATACTGATTCTCTTCATGAGACTTTCCCTTAGGGCATTGGTTTGCATAATGCCTTTACATTCCACATTTAAAACATTTAACCATTGTTGATGTCATAGCAATACCATTATCCTGATCTGTGGTGTTAACTGAACCTTTTCCTTTGCATTTACTTTCTTTGTGTCCTTCTTTTCCACACCCAAAGCATCTTCCAGTTCCTTTGAAACATTCTCCTTGATGCCTCTTCCCACATGATTTACATAGGGGAAATTGAACTTTCTTTCCTCTATGATCATCATGAAACTCCATCTTTCTCTTATTAGCCGAGTCAGGAAAATTACCAAATTTTACATTATTGATCATATTATAAGATTGCTGATTCGGCATAATAATGATGTTTGTACTTCCAAATCCCATTTCATTATGAAGAATATCATTCCATTGTCTATCATATTCTCCATTATCGTGAATCATCTTGTTTCCGGCCATTTTCTAAAACCCAAAAAGAATAGTGTGAGAGGCAAAAATCATGCTAGGAAAAACTACATAATAAAGGGGGAGTACCTTCAATATCTAACATCTTAGGTTTAATTCTATGATCGTTAGCATAATTCTAGTACTATAACCTATACATATACTTAACCTTAGGGACATCCCTATACATACCTTAGAAATATCTCTAGGGATCTCACTAACGTTTTCGCATCCTAGTTTCCAAAGGTTGACTAAACCTTTCCTCTGATACCAACTGTAGAGACCCGAATCTTGACGTACATGGACAGTACATTACATTTTCGGAATACTTAGTACATTACAAAAACACACACACAAGGACCGTAATAGTTTAGTGTCTTTGGAAACTCAGAATATAATCTTCTAATCCAGGTGAAAGATCTTCAATATCTCCCATAAAGATATTCCCCTTTTTTTACCTAAAACCTTTCTTTATATCCTGGGGAAAAGAAAACATAAAAGGGTGAGCTCAAATGCTCAGTAAGGGTAAACAAAAGAAATATAAATCACATCATATACATAAGAACATAACTTTTGGAAATATTAACCTGCAAAGGAGATCATAATTTTATAACCTGGGATAACTCATGGCAGTGAAATGTATTTACAATAATCTTAACTTAAAACATTAAACTTTGTGGCATACAAACATAATCATAGAGAATAATTTCTTGTTATTCAAGACTCATTTCCAAGACTATCTTAGTGGAAAAAGTCCATTTCTGAATCGAGTGACCCTCGTTTCAGTCCTGTTTCACTGAACCAGTATAACCTACCATTCCAGCCATGTCTATCTCATGAGATATAAAATCTTTACCCAATGCATTGGAGGGAGATATAGGTCCCACCCATCTCATAATGATACCATTCTTATGTGTGCCACAAAATCATAAATCATACATCATTGCATAACCCATGTAATAAAAATTGGATTCTTAAACAACAACATGACATCATAAAACAATTCATATAAGATAAAGGAATTCATAAAAATAATTCCATCACAACATTATCAAATCAATGTAATAATATGGATAAAAACAGAACCCTTTATTATCTTATATGGAAAATAATTTTGATAAAACACTTGAACTCCATTCTTGAGGAAAATATCCTTTCTTCTTCAAAAACATTTTTCCTTTCTTAACATGTCATACAAATTTAAAATAAAAGAAGTTGATTAAAAATAAACTTGAAAACTTGTAAAGGAAGCTTCTTGGAAATAATGTTTTAAAAATCAATTCATGCCGTATAAGTTAAAAAAAACATTCTTCTCGTACTTTTGTCGGAAAAGTCAAAAAAGTACCTCGTGCGAAAAACGACAAAAGATTCCTTCCATATATTTTACTAAAAACTTACCGAAGGGTAAAATTGGATTTAAAAAATTGTAGGTGGATGGAAATAATATTACTTATTGAGGAAACATGGATGTGGATGATAAAATACACCCTAGTAAATACTAAAATATAAACAATCTCGGATAAAAAATGAGATTGTGATATTTCCCTTACCTTAGGTCCGACTTGCTTTGTAAGTGTCAGAACCTCCTATATAATGATTTAAATCATGTTATTGACTTATTACAGAATCATATTCATTGTTATTATATCATATATGGTTCACTTATGACTTTATATTACCCGTTCTTTTGTAAATTCCATGTTAAAGAAGCGTTTTGGGTATTTATCGTAGGTGTTTTGACTTGTTGTTATTGACATTATTATTACTTATATCATGATTTAATTACTTCCAGAATATAAAATATGATTTATATATCATATATATTCAGTATATATATATATAAAAGAAAGATAAATGAAATGAAAAACACCGTTCATGGAGACAGTAGTCCGTACGTACGCATGAACACTGTTTTCCTTTCCTTATTGTCTTGAATGGAAGTAAGTAGATGACATACATATATATATATACATAAATCCAGTAGCTTTATAATGTCATATATTTCATTATTATTTCTTATATATACTTTATAATCATTCTTAAATGGTTAACATGGAGAATGAATCTCATCGCGTCGTGGAGACGGTAGTCCGTACGTACGCACGAGCGATGATATCATTTCCATAATTATTGAATTGAATTGGAGTGGATTATACAATATATCAGAATCAATATGATGTTTTAATAACTATGTATAGTTATTATTTACAACATAATACCCATCCATGTAAGGTGTTGGTGGAAAAACAGATTACACCACGGCGTGGAGACGGTATTCCGTACGTACGCACGCGCGGTGATTTCGTTTTCCGTAGGATGGATAGATGGTGAATTAGGATTGTTTCATACTTATAATAACATATCAGTATATGAGTGATACTTTTGTTATTACTTCATAATGAAACAACCTAAGAAGAATAAGTGGTAGAAGAAATAAAGGTGAAAGAATTGGTAACGGAAATTACCTCTTCTTTGAAGCGCCTCTTTGAGACCTCCTCTTAGGGCACTAAAATTGGTCTTTGAGGAAGCCCAGAACCTCTAGGATGTTTCTAGGGAAGTGTAGAAGAGATTTTTTCAGGGTTTGGCCGAGCTTGAATGCTCAAATTGGTGTGAGGAGGAGGGGTAGGAGGTGTCCTTTTATAAGGGAGGAGAGGGGCACCTTAGGAATATCTCAGACTATTATTTTATATTAAAGTCAAAATCGGTTTATAATGGTTCCAAAGGGACTTATTTCGAAGATAAAGTGGGAATGGGTAGAAATCCTATCAACCAATAGTATTTAGACAAGTTTAGGTTATTATTTTAACCTTATCAATTAGATTTAACTCTAAGTTAAATAATTTAACTTTTACCGTGTCTTTTTGTTTTCTTACACTATATGGTTAATACACTTACTATAACATGAAAAACGAACCCCAAATTGTTTATTATTAATATATATATCCTTATATAAGTAATTTGGCAGAACATTAGATTTTTAGGAATAAAATAACAATTAATAATATAATATTTGATTTAAAAACTATTTTGTGTCAATTTTGACACTATTTGATATATGATTTTCGTGAAAGTCATAACAGAATTATATGTTCGAACCAAGTTGATTAAATCAACAATAATATATCATAGTAACCTAGAAAATTAGTGGAATTCATAAAAAGTCTCAAATTACATTTATTTTGGTGTTTATAACATCAATTATGTCAATATTTCATTAATAATATAATTACTGCATCATCATTGTCTCATAAATAAATTAAATTATTTAATGTCTAAAAATTACAAATAAAATACCATTATGTAGGAAATCGTTTTTACTTTCTAATGAATATTTATAGTCGAATTGATCTTATGTATAACCCCATATTAAAAATTATTTACTTATTAAACGTTGATTTTAACTATTTTAACCCTTCTTTAAATAAATTAATAATAAATGTTCTAATCTAATCCAAGTGGGGATAAATGGTCATATTTTATTCCTAAGTTTGTTTTTGGTTGAATTAAACTTATCCAATAGAATTAGGACATTTGTTAGGGTAATAATAATATCATCTTTACCCTTACTTACCCTATTTACTTTTTACCGTGGCAAAAAAAAGTAAAAAGTTACTATTCACCAAAAATTATTTTCATCTCATTGAACCACATTTTAGTCCTTGATATTAATCGTGTCTCTTAGATTTTCTAAATTCCACTCACAGAAGCGGTAAAATTAAGTTTTATGAACAATTCAGTTTTTTTAACTACTACTTAGTGGTTTCACTATTCATCAAAAATTGAAAGTTTTCAGAAAAATACCAAAAATTGGGCCTAAGCTATATTTGATATTATGAACTCAAAAATGATGTCTATTTTACCAAATTCAAAACATATCATTTGCATTAACTAATTTAAAAATTAATTCCGTCGTTAAAACAAATAGCGTGTTTTTAAGAGATAATAAATATCAAAAGATTGAAACTTGTTTATAAGTGGTTTAAATGTGAAATTACATCCAATGACCATTATTGTATTAAATTGTAAAAATATATTCTAAATATACTTTAAAACCACTAAAATTAATAATTTATCACTATTAATTATTTCGATTGAAAAAGTTGTTTTTAATTAAAATTTAGTAATTTCCACTATTTATCAACATATGAAAGTTATCCGAAAATTACCAAAATTTCACACTAATCTAATTTCGATATTCCGAATCCAAAAATGAAATCCATTTTGAAAAATAAAATTTAAAAAATTTCAAAAAGTGGTTATTACTATTCATAATGGCTAGTTTTAATAATATTTTAATAGCATATCGTTGTTTAGTGAAACTTGGTGTTGCGTACAACACACGCTATCATGGAAGGTCGCGATTGCGTGTAATTTAAGCCAGGTCAGATATGTGTGTTGTGAAAGCTCCTTTTGGTGTAGCGTATAACACAAGACATTAATGAAATTAAAAAAAATATTTTTCATAAAATCTCAGGGTGTTACAGAAGGTGTTTGTACGAATGGTTTGGTTGTTGGGTAAGATAGAGAGGCCACCCCAGGGCTAATTAGGTTTACTAACCAAGATACATAGTTAGGTAAGTAAGCATACGATGGGCTACACATAGTTAATGGTTGATTTGTGAGTGACTGTTGGTTTGATTAGTGTGTAGAGATTTATGATTCAGTTTTTAGTTATTAAGGATGCATTGAAATAACAGGAGATCTGTGGTGGATGTAGTTCCACATGAAACATTTGTTCACAGATTCTTGGCAGTCTAGTCATGAAGTGATGGAGAAACTTGCTTGGAAATCAAACATGAGTAGTGGTGGTAAGTGTTGATGAGATGCATTCAATAGGAGAGCGTGAGATCCTTGGCAGTTCATAGTTTCCATAGCTTGAAATAATAAATGGATATGTTCATGGTGGTTTTCATCAGTAATTTCTTAGAATACATCATCTAGTGAAGATCATTCTCAATATCTTGAACTCATCCCAAGTACAATTAGAAGCTCCAGATTTATGCCAAGAGACTTGATGTTTTTTGATTAGGTGAGGGGTTCATGGAGTTTATAGTCATTGGAATGGTATATGTGGAGCTTACAAATGGAATTTTCAGCAATGATGGATTTTTATGTCATCCTAACGATGGACCGAATGTCAACAAACTCCACGAGAACTATTCAAGGAAGTCGAGAATGGGCACTGAGTGATGTTCATTTTCATATTTTTGAAAAATCTATATATCCATGTCTATTTTTTTGGGTTTGTATTGTGATCAAGTGTATATCATGATGGTTGGAATCCATCATTAAGATCAATGGTAACTACACTACTATGGTGGGGAGTGATATGTTATACTTGGATGTTGATAAAAGAATGTCGAGTTGGTGTAGTCGCATCAATATTCTAATGAGGAACCTGTGAGGTGGACTTTAAGTTCCTCCGAGAGGAAATGTGGGCCTTATATGTGGTTACTGATGAGGAATGTGTTGGCTTCAAGTTCAGGGTCGTTCCATGTGATGCTTGTTATGTTTGTGCCTAAGTTGTAGAAGGCTGTGGTAGGATATGACATTATGTTCTAGAAATAGGAGTTGGGTTCTATAGCTCAAATGAAGACTGGGTTGGGTCTCGTTAAATTTTCCTTTGGATGGTTTTGTAACATCACGATGTTGAGGGAACATTGTCTATGTTATGTCACATTATGCTGAGGTTCAAGCCTGATGATGGTCTGGAGGGAAATAATATCATTGTAATGGAATTTTACTAGAATTTGGGGAAAGACCTCAGTGGGTGAATGGGATAATAATGATAGTCTTAAAGATAAAAATCACTTTGGTATGGTGAGAAAGGGGTAGTGTACCATCAGTGGAAGGTGTATGTTCTAGGACAAGCTAGTCGGGGGTGTTCCGTCCTGAGATGGTAAAATTTAATGTGTCTGGTGTGAGTGACCTGCCTCCAGATTGATGTTGTTGTGGTAAGTGCCTTTTTGAAATGAATTTGTACATGAGTGAGCTCAATTTTATCTCACTCCATGAATGGATAGTGTGAGAATTTCCTACCAAGTAGTTTTATCGGTTTGGCTTGAAGAAAATGAAGGGTAATTATCCTATGGATGTTTTGGTGCATTATGTTTGAACATGTCAGGTGATTTGAATATTGATTTACGATTCAGGTTATCTTTCCTCTATAGTGTTCAATAGACATAGGATGGGAAGTGTGGTTGGAAAGACCATGCATTATCTTCTGGGAGATATTGATTTATTTAATTGTTAGTGATTTGAAATCATAAGAAAATAATCCAAGGTGATTTGGGTGCCGAATTGTGTAGAGGATCAGACCAAGGGGATGCCGATTGGCCCCTCCATGATGATGTGATTCTATGTCAACGATTCCATGTGTAGTGATTTGGGCTCTTTTTTCTATGTTTTCCCTATGATGTTATAGTGGTTGGGTATGGTTGATGTTGATACATCCTTGAGGAGTTTTGAATTCGTGTTGTGGTTGTGGTGAGGACGACTTGCAGGGAAAGTTTGTGCCCTTGATCCGTGTTCAGTGGGAATTGTGATGTGAAACCAGAAACATGGAATATGGGAATAGATAGGCCGACCTAGTGGAATGGTCACTGGTTATAGAAACTTAGTGCTTCTTGGAAGAGATTCTCAAGGATGAGCCGTTA
Organism: Viscum album; assembly: GCA_963277665.1. Taxonomy (NCBI): domain Eukaryota; kingdom Viridiplantae; phylum Streptophyta; class Magnoliopsida; order Santalales; family Viscaceae; genus Viscum; species Viscum album. The sequence goes on from OY728125.1 coordinate 3,132,809, forward strand.
TAAGGTGGGGAGGTTTTCATGTCCCATATTTTTTAAGTTGTGTTTTTTGTTTTTAAATAAATTTAATCCCCTTATTTGGGTCGAAATAAGTGTTTTCCAAGTTCAAGAGAAGGCTCGAGGGTGTTCTAGAGTTTCATGACATTAAATAAAAAATGTTTTTCTTGGAATGTTGCACAGTTTGTGAATAGTTAGAGAAAACCATGTGGGAATCCTAGGTAACAGTTTGATTGGGTGATTTCAGATTGTAGAATCAACATGATTTCCTCACGAGTTGGAAATCCATGCTTGTAAACCATGTGGACTTGAACATTGAGAAAATTAAAAAAAAAATTCATTATGGGATTTTATACCCAACTTGAGATTTCTTCCATTTCTCCTCCCTTAAACCATAGAAATGAGACCAGGTTCCAAGATCTATCAATAGGTGATTCAACATCAATTATTGGTCATTTCTGAGTGCCTTAATTAGCAGATCGAAGATCCAGTTAAGGCTAATCCTGATATTGCTTCTCTTTTTGGTTTAGGGATCACATCTCTTCATTCTCTCCATCAGAGGCTCTAAAAAAATTCTTTTCCTGAAAGATTTAGGCTGAGGATTCAAAGGGAGGTTGAATCAGGATCTATGTCCACAATTAAGAGTGTGTTCATAATTGGATTCAAGGTATGTGGTGTACAAGTTATATCCCATAGTTTTATTGTAGATTTCTTCAGGTGTGTTTTGATTTTTCATTTCACTTATTGTGTTTTGGTTACATTGAGAATGATATGGTAAATTACATGTCTAAATGATTAGTTTAACCCCTCATGGTCCCCATGGATTGCATGTAGGATGACATTACCCTGTTAGGGGCACCCAAGGGGTGTGCTGGCATTTCCAGACCACGATAATGGTAGGGCTAATTTAAGGATTTCCAACTGATAATGTGAATCCCATGTAAAACAAGTCTAAATAGTATATTTAGTTGTAAAGGGAATATTGATTTCTGTGATATTGTTTTTGGGTAATTGTAGAAATGGTTGTTTGGAATTAATTGAAATTGGGTAAATTGAATTAAATGGGATTGCCTCGAATGGTATATGAATTATGTTGAAACGCCAAATAGGACTATAATATTTGAAATGATGAGCATGTTAAATTAAAAATGGTTTGTGAGATTATAACAACTAAATGGTTCCATAATCGAATTGATGAATGTTTAATGAGTTAATACATGGGAAATTATGGGGCATACCTAATGGTTTGAATGTGATAAAGTGATTGATCTATGTACTATAAAAATCGAACAAGAAATGCATAAGGGGTAATTTTTGTGAAATGGTGAATGGGATAAATGGGTTAATATATGATAATTTATGGTTATTTTCTAAGTATGGTAGTTGTTGAATACAATTAATGGGTTAAGTCATGATAATGGTAATTTGGATAGTTTTTGAATACCATTAATTGGTTAATGGTAAATGTCTTAATATGTTATGGAATAGCATTAATTCCCGTGTTGTTTGTTATGTATTATGATCTTCAATGGAATTTTTTATGCTTGGTTGTGTTGTGGAATGGTTGTGGTGATTAGATAAAAAAGCATGTGTACATGGATTGGTAGAGTGGGGTATTGACATGAGGCTTTATACACATGGGTCGAGTTAGACAAAGGATCTAAACTCCACCCAAAAAATTCATCGGTTAGGGAAGGGGACAAAGGCTCTATTCCCATAACGGTTGCATTTCACCCAAACTGAGGATTTATGGGGAAGATAATCTATGGAATTGATATGTGTAGCCCTAGTGAGAATGAATCATGACTTATTTCCCCTATGCATGGGGATTTATTTCCTTAGACCCATGTATCGATGATGTATATGCATATCCCAAAGAGAATGTCTTAAAAATGGATTATGTAGTAAAGATGGTATACGAAATGGAATTGGGTTAAATTCTAGGAATGAATTAAATGATCCTTGTTAACCAATCGCACCCGAATTTTACCTTTTTTCCATAACATTTATTGTGTAAATAAATGCAATATATATTACAATGAATATTTTTTAGACACCGTTAGCAGTTGCCTATAGAGTATTGTACTCACAACCTACTCTAGCCTCCAATGGGTACCCGAGCAGATTTATTGGTTGCAGGTTAGGATAAGGGAAAATACCTTACTCTAGGATATAGAGTTGGGAGTGGGATGTACATGGAGAAGGACCTGGACTTCGATTCAGGACTTGATTGGTGATTTGGGAATTTTTCATATTTTTCGGATTTATTCACTTGCAGTAGTAGTATGTCATGACATTATTAATTTTGAATTATGGTTTCTTCCAAATTAGGTGATGTTTGGATTGTATGATTATTGGTCATTTCACTATTTACATTATTAATATTGCTTTATACTATGGATTACTCTAGAAAAAATGGTATAGTCTCCCCACATGACTCATTAGACCCTCTCCACTAGTCGGCAATCTCTTTCGTACATGGAGGTGTGCTTGAGGTCCTGTGACAACACAGATAAAGGAATCAGTTTAGTGTCTCCTAGGTTGGGGATGTTACACAAAAATTTATATGCTCAATTGGAAAATGAATCATCAGATGGGTGGTAGCTGATGTTGTTCCAAATAGATATGAACTTGGAATGTGACCTATGTGATTTTTCGGTTTTCATTCCAGTCTCTTTGTTTCTGGATCTGGTGAAGATGGTGAAAGAGGAACAAATACCTAATTCAGAGTGTGTCGAAATGGGTTCAAGGCTCAATGGTGGGGATACCATTAAGTGATACAAAATAAGTGGGATTTCACATTTATGGTTTTAGAATATAATGGTCATACATATGTCTTGTCATGAAAAGCTTCTCCATTCTTAACACCAATCAAGATAGGTTATTTATCATGGAACAATGAGTATGTATAAATCATTAAAATCATAGTTTTTGTGGGTTGGTAGGAAATGGAAGGTGGGTGAGTTCATTTATAAATTCCTATATTTTTATCATGTTATGGTATAGAATCAGCAACCATCAGGTATATTACAGCCTTCACCTATCCTTGTTTTTATATGAGAGTATATAACTATTGATTTTATAATAGGTATCCCAATACTTTTTCAGAAACATGATTACATATGGATGGTAGTAGGTTAGCTCATGAATTCTGGCCATCTCAATACAACTCATAAAACTCATATGATGGAGGAATTTTAGGAAATCTATATCAGAGAAGTGGTAAAGAGACATGGAATACAACTGTCGATCTTGTCAGATTAGATATGTGTAGTTTATATCTCATTTATGTAAATCCTTATAGAAATAACTTCATACGCAGTTGAATATGAGTACCACGTATCACCCGTAGATTGATGGGTAATTTGAAAGGATGATACATATGTTGGAAGACATGTTACAGGCTTGTGTAATGGATTTTGGTAGCTCATGGGAAGATCATATGCCTTTAGTAGAGTTCTCTTATTAAGAAGGTTATCGGGACTCGATATAGATTGCTCTGTTTGAATCATTTTATGGGAATCCTTGTCATTCTCTTATTTTTTGGGTGAAAATAGGTTATACTTCACTAATTGGGTCGAGTCTTTTCCAAGAGACAATAGAGAAGATTTATTTGATCAAGAAATGGATGTAATGGCGCAGAGTTGTTAGAAATCGTATGAGGATCATCATTGATGGTCATTGTCCATTGTTGTGAGTGATCATGTGTTCATGGGGATCTAGCCAAGGATTTTATATCAATGTTTTCGTAAGTAGGTAAATCTATTTCCATGGTTCATAGTCCCCTTTGAGGTACTAGAAATGTTGGTGAAGTGGAATATTGTTTGGCATTGCCACCATAGTCAAGTGCTATGAATAATATGTTGTAGGTATCTTAATTGAAAAAGTATCATCATGAACCTAACCATGTAATTCAATGAGATTATGTTGAACTAGTGAAATATTCTTCATTGGTACATATATTGGTTTGGATTTTTGATCATAAAGATAACTTCTTTTAGGTAAAACTCATCCGCATAGTTTTGTTATTGTGGAAACATGGTCAAATTAGGAAAGAGACTTGGGAACATGAGAAGGAAATGAATGATTAATGACTGGAGCTCCTTTAAGGAAAATATTTTTTTCTACTTTTTGAGGATGGAAAGGTCAGTGGTGGAGATAAGGTAGAACCCTTAACATCATGTAACAATTTAATAAATGTTTTTATGTATATAAAGTTTTTGTGTGAAGTTTGGGAGAGTTTTGATAATTCCTATGGCATCTTTTGGGGGCTTTTTTACAGATTCATGGTTTTGAAAAACATTGCAACCCTAGTAGGAAACCAGGCATAGTTAGATAAGGTAAAAGGATAATTCATATGGGTGGAACATGGATTTTTGAAACCTTGAAGATAGCAAGTAGAAACAATGCACATTGAGAAAATGTTTTGGTCTTCTTGAGTAATTGGTTTCAGTACATTTGGTGCAAGGTTTGGAGATCACATGATACGACCATGTGAGGTGCTTCCTTTAGGCAGTGGTTGGTGCATGTTTAGAACATAGTTTTCTTAAGAGTGTAACTAAAAAATGCACAATAAGAAACCACTTCCTTAAAAAGTGGATCTCACTCATTTTTTCTTATAACCAAATCCGTTTTCCTCTTATGTTGCCCTTACTCGGGATTTTTATTTCCTAAGTATGAAGTAAGGTTCTATCATTGATCTATAGTTGATATGATGGATTCCCTTGTTTATTAGAAGTTGTTTATTCATAGTAAGTGATCGTTCTTGATCGTTATTGATGTCTTTCTTAGATATCTGCCACCCTCTCTCTAGGTTTAATTGATCTATGCCCGTCATGGGTAGATATCACATCATGGATTCCAAATATGATTATATTTTCCATTAATTTTTATTTTAGAAGAGATCTAAGGTGGGTTCATAGAGATTTAACCTGGTTTTTTTATGTTATTCAGACCATTTATCATTTTGGACAAAACTCTAATGGTAGGTGGATTCACTCTCAACTTCTCAATTTAGAACATGAATGATGAGTTTCAAATTAGTTGTATTGGATAAAATTGGTTATGATATTGATGTGAATTTATTTTTTGGAACACTCATTAGTGATGGTGCAGAGAACTGTGGAAAATAGGGTATTTTTTGGGAATGTGAAAATGGTTTCTTTATATTAAAATATGGATTTTAAAATGTATATTTTCTAGAATTATGGTAAATGGATTCATTGAAATATTTTCAATAAAATGATAGTTATATTGAAATAAATTTGAAATGATTTATTTTAATGGTTTTCAATAAAATTATGCTTTATATTGTAATGGTTGAACTAATTGGTTTGGCATTAGGATTGGGCATAAAGGGTTTTGTTTATTCATATGTATTCGGGAAGAATAAGGGTAAGAAGTATCCCACATAATTATGGGATGGATAAGAGTTGGGGATTTCTATTGTCAAAATTGTTAAGGGTAAGAAGTATCCCGCATCATTTTGGGATGGATAAGGGTTAGGGATTTCTCCGATAATAATGGTTAAGGGTAAGAAGTCTCCCCCATCATTTTTTGTATAGATAAGGGTCAAGGATTTCCCCCACCAAATGTAAATTATAAAATATGTTTTAAAGTTTTATTTGTGTATTTTCATTAGAAATTGTGGTTATCTGAAGAAAAATGTTTTGTTGGATTTTTTTTATATTTTGATATAATCTATTTTAGAAATTGTTTAATATAAACTATTTTATATAATTTATCTAATTTATTCACTCTTAGTAGAATGAGTAAGGAAGTAATTGGGAAAAAACTACTATGTTTTAATAATCACCCCTCTTTATAACTTTTGTGATTTTTCATATGTCATTTATTGGGATACGTGAAATGGTAATGTATCACACATCTCTAGATCTACTCCATGATAAATGTACTGTTTAGAAGATTTGGAGATTATTTGATGTGGATCTTTAGAGTTATGTGGATTTTTATGAGACTTAGAGTTTGTCTTCAACTATTTTCATTTATGTTAGTTTTTCATCCATTGTGGTACACTTTGGTTGGTTTGATATAAATGAAATGTTTATGTTTCCTTTCATTTTTATCATGCATCATGTAGCATTTTATTTGGTTATGGTTTGTTGTTTGGTTTCTCCAATTTTCAAATAGAATATATTACCCCATGTATATTGAAGCCCTTCAGAATTTATTGTCAGCCTTTGTAATGTTGGGGGTTTCACTTATGTCATAGTAATGTCCCATTGCCCTCTCAAACCAATGAGAAGGGGAGGGACCTTATAGTGGTCTCACTAGAGGACATTTTTTCACCAATCTCCCACTATTCCAAATCCACATAGTTATCAACTTATGAAAGGAATTAATTTTTTTTATTAATGAAAATCTAAAATCTAAAATTATACATGTAATGAAGATATAATGAATACTAAAGTAATTTTATGATAAGGAAATGAGATCCTCTGAGGAAAACACCCCATGAAAATTTTATTGACTTGTTATTAATTAAATATATACTTAAGGAACACAATCCACCATATGTGTGAACATTCTAGTATAAAACGTTTATCAATTAATAGTGAATCCAATAGCCTCTAATGACATTATACATATGCCTCCATGTTCAGGGTAGATTATCACATAAAGAATAAGAAACACCTCAGGTGGTTATAGGAGACACACAGGTGCCTTACACACTAGTATCCACTTCATCTTAACTATAAGTAAGTATGCAATATTAAACATTAATGTATTAATATTGGGGTTTAATGAATAGATTAATCCAATAAGGTATTTTTTAGGTCTACTAATCATGATCTTTAGAATTGTTATTGAATGTGAAGATTTCAAAAAGGAGAAAAAAATAAGAGAGGTGGTAGAGATGAAATATCATTAAATTGGAAATAAGAAAATTGTTATTAAAATTAACCGGGTTTGATTTAAAATATGAATGGAAAAGATATAAAATAAAGTACCAAAAAATAATCCTAATTTCATTAAATAATGACTTATCCTCTATAAAGGAAATAAGGATACACAATTTATAGAGTTGTTAAAAATTTATCGTCCAAAATCATTTAATCATTTTTTTATACATTTTTGGTATATTAATTGGGTGAATCATGTAATATGGATTTATAAAACATATTTCCACTATTTCATTTATGTGGTCCGTAAAAATCTCATCCTATTATGACATTTGTATCCAATGTTATTAATTTAATAAAAATATTAATTTTTCTAGTAAAAGATACTATTCTGTTGCATCCAAATTAACATGATCATTTATGGAATATAAGATCTTTTCTAACCATGAGATAATATTTAAATGTGACTGGACATTTCTTCTATTGTTTCAAACGGTTATCACAACATTTGTAGTTTTTTACTAATTCCTATAGCATTTATTGAGTATTGGTCAAATATTACCACTAATAATTATTTCAATTGGTATAAATTTATTGGGTCTCATATGTTTTAAATAAGTACTTAATCCAGGTGATAAATTTGAACACATATATAGATATATATCTCAAAAAATAATTTTAATTTTGATGTATTTATGAAAAGTTATACTCTAAATACCAATGTGATATTAATTAGTTAAAAATATATTATAAACCATTTTTTAAAATAAATCCATAATTTCACTAAAAATCCAAAAATGCTATAAAATTTCTAAAAATAAAAATAAAATTAGTGAATCAACAATTACTAAAAAACATAAAAATACGAAAAATATAAAACTATCAAAGTCTTAATACCCATTTTTAGGTTCTTATTAGTACATTTTTTCAAACAAAAGTGATAGGTTTTACACACCAATGTTGGGGTCATAGGTTATTCTACACCATTTAATTTTACTAGGATTGGAATCCAGATGAACTTATGCATCAATTTTTTATGAAATTTTGAATTTATAATTTATTCTTTGAAATGGGATAAGAAATTATACTCTATCGGAAACAATATTTGTACTGTGAGATCACTTCTTGAATTGAAATATCCTTTCATGGATTGATATCTCCCTACCATCATAGAAGAATGTATGTGGACTAGTATGATTGCAATGTATTCTAGGTATGTCTCTAGAACCATAATGTAATATACCTCTTGTAGAATACCCAATGATGGGCCTAACCATGTAATGTTAGAGTTGAAATTTTAGATGTTCCATGTGGTCACATACCCCATGGATCACCCAACCTCATGGTGTTGAAGTAGTAATTGTTATACCAATGTGACGTCCTTATATATGATCCATATATTGAGTATCACTTACATAAACATGTGGCTCCTACACCTGTCCCCTATTTTTTAGAAACCAATTACACAAGGATACCTTTATGAACCTAAATACTTCTATATAAAATGGAGGAAATACACAGAGAGGGAGTATGTGGTTCTAAGAGATGTATTATTTATATTTTTTCTACTAAAAAGATTCTATAGTTAACTATTAAAATAATTCACAATGGAAAATAATAAATACATCATCATGAGGATATCCAACAAGGTTGAGCTCACAAGGTTTCCTTGTAAGGGCTTCCTAGGAGGGTGAGATCAGAATCCCACCTCCCTAGTATACTAAATAAGGCTAGGATCACATACTACCTTCTGTGGTCAACATTCAATATCGATCCTACCAGGCTATGGTATAAAGAGTACTTTATGAGGTTTATTTCCTAATGATACATCATATTGTTTTTTTTCATATACTCCATTATATAGAAGGATATTTGAATGGAATGTACATATTTTCCCCCTCATTGAGTATACCTTTGGTTCCTCACTCATGGAACCATGTCCATGATCCCTTTATACAATACCATTTTCTTGGATTCCCTACATTAACAACTCTATGGGTCCACACTGTAGGTTATTCCACCCCCCTCCAAAAAATAGGATCATAACTAATTATCCACATTGAGTGACTCTTCAGGGATTCCACAAAAACATCGAGTTGAGAATAATTCTCTTGGTTATCTCAAAAACATTAGGAAAAGTTATTCATATATGTTACATTATTACCTTGTTGTAGGATACACTTCTAGGATTCCCTATTCCAGCCCCCAGTTAGGTGAAAACCCAAAAAAAATAGCCTACCCAAGAAAATATACTTGTATTAGTTTAATAGGAATGATCGCTTGTATTACATCCACAATGACAAGATGTCATCGATTTGACTGAAAAGACATCCATTCATGGGCCTCCAATTTGGTGTAAGCCTCATGTATACCCTAAAGGGAAGGGATAATATTTATGACGTACTTGGTCTCCATATGTCTCCCCATATATGGTATATGAGCCCAGCCTTATGGACCTCCAACTATGTGTATCGCCCAAAACAACCTAAAAGGGAATAATCAATGTGTAATCTTCACTCAGTATCCAATTTCACACATTTACAACACTAGAATCCCTCCAGGTATACCAATGCAAGCGCCCTATTAAAAACATTATTGTGTTATTGAGTGAAATATGATTGATCTTATATATATTATTTCACATACAAGTAAGAATCATATCAGATTTAATGTTTAGTTTTTATTTATATTAGACTCATTGGGATGCATCACAGAAATTAAATTCATGATCATACTTCATGAATATAAATTGTATATAACAAATCCTTTCCTTGTGATTTTAAACTACATCGAACAGTCCTATCATCTGACAGTAATCTGTGGAAATTGAACAATTATGAAGTTGAATTATGTTTTCAAATATACATATAGAAATTAATTTATATGAAATAAATACATCCAAATATATACCAATCCTCATATGTAACAAACATAAGGTTACCCACTATTCTACAGTACGTTGAGTTGAGATAATCTTCTTGATTTCCTTATATGTCGGAATTTACTTGGGTGTAATCCCTATTTATTCATCAAAGGGATTCTCAGGTGTAATCCACACACAATATTTTATTGTCCGCACTTTTATGATACATGCATACTTATATGGTACTCTTGATAAGTCTAAGCCCCATCCTCAACTACATTCATCTTATTTCATGGGAATAAGACACCCATGTAAATCTCATGGGACTACCATAACCAACTGCAGGTGACAATGCTGAGGTGATCATCATCAAATCTTCCCTAGGTGATAATCTTTTGACCCCCTATGTGTCAAAAATATTAATTATATAATTTTATGGTAATATGGAGAATCCTCTTTATCTTATCATAATATTGGAATTCCACTCATGTGGAGTAAGGGATAGCTCCATTGATAATCTAGGTATGATACATTTTATCTCATGTAAAGAGAATGAGATTATTGTATAGCCTCATATGAGGAAGAAAAGTACACATCATATAAGCTAGATTGCAGAACATCTCATCACATCCCTAGTTATAAGAATATAGAATGAACCAAAAAGGGATGCTTATACACAACTCCCACATAAACCATTTATAAGTACCTTTTACCAAGTCTTTCATTCCATATTATATTAATAAGATTAGAAACAAACCTTTTAAAAGATCCGTAAAAGGTACAATGTTTCCTATAATGTATTGCCAAAATATGTGGGTTATGATTTGAAACATAGGGATATATATGAATCCTCCATCATTGTCTTGATACCAAGTCCATGAAACATTACACTTCCCCTTGAAGCTATAAATTCAATAGTTCAAAAATATGGCTATTACTGATAGAGTGAAAAAGAAATAAGTGAAATTAAAATGACGTATGATATATATATATGTATATATATTTATATTTCCACATAAACTCTATGTTTCGATCAAATCAATGGAATAAGGGTAATGAATTCCACATTGAAATTTTGGAAGAATTCATAAAAACATATTAAATTTATGATAGAGTCCTATAGTAAGAAATGATTCATCCCAAAATGGTGAGATAATCCCCACCTTTGTTCATTTCGACCAATTTTTTTTACATTGATTCATTAGTAAGAGACCCTAGAACCTGACAGAATTTGGATAGTAGGCCTACAATAACATTTTTGTTTGAACATTCCTAGATTAGGAAGTGAATTTGTGTTTCCATTAAAAAATGAGGCAAAAAATATCAGAATTATTTTAAAATATGAAAGAATTAAGGAAAACCCCATAATGAAGAGTTATATATGTAGTGGTTCAATAAGGAGGTGATAATAATAGTTTGTTGGAAAGGTTTCCAAAGATTCATTTCCAAGTGAAATATTCTCAAAACTAATTTCAATATTTTATTCGAAAATATTATCATGATCGTGAGAGCCCAAAATAGTATATATATCCAGAAGACACAAGTCAGTAATAGTTAATTATGAGGGATGAAATTAATTAAAAACATGTTTTTTTACATGGTAACTATGAAATGATCTCATTAGAGGATATTAATTTATTATAAATGGTTTTATTAGTTAAAAGATGAGGAATGTGGTAGATATAGTTATATTACTATGGTTGTCATGATGTGTGTTAGACAAACTAAATTTCATGATTTTTCTAATATATTTCCAACAATTGTTAAACATATGATTATTAATACTGGGATTAGAATGTGTCTTCCAAATAATTATTCTAGTACCTTCATCATTGAATCTACGTCCTTGTATTAAAAACATTCATTTAGTCCAAAATTACCACATTCCAAAGTCACACCACTAGGGTTGATAACTTCAACTACATGAAAAAAAATTACAATTGAATGCAATCATGTCCATAAATGAATTTATATATGGAAAACATTGTATATAAAGGAAATAACACATAGGTTTATGATATTTTTGTCACTGTCGTTTTGGGAACCATATTCATGTAGACAATAGAAAATTATATTACTGACTACATTTGTTGTGAGAATATCATTGGAAGGAGATGAGGATTCCTTATGATATTCTAAATATCTATGGTTACATTTAGAATCTGTAAATATATTCCAGATTATGATTTATATAGGAATACTATGTTAACCATTTATGGGAATCATAGTATCAAGACCCAAGAATTTCTATGGTCATTATATGAGAAAACTTTTGATCATAACATATTGAATAGAAGGATAATTTCAAAGGGAAACCCTCTCTTATCACCAAAAGATACTAATGATCACTACGTCACCCATTAAGTGATCTTATCAAGAGGAAACATAGGCTCTTCATTAAACTAATCCACAACTCATCACTAGAAGAATCATTTACTTGTCACATAGTGTAATAATGTAAGTCTTTTCGCTAATGGGTAGAATGAGAAGATCCAATTTTTTCACATATGCCACTTATTAAAAACATGTAATACCTCCCATTCTCATCACAAGAGGAAATAATTAAGGATAATACCTTAAATAGAGGGTGAAGAGATTATATGATCATCACATAAGATTATTTTTCCTATAACATAAGTATTATCATGGTCATTACATAAACCACGCAAGTATCATTTTCGTGGGATGAGTTTCTAAAACATCATGATATAGTTATTATAATCTCTTCACATAATACCTATTAGGATTATCATAGAATGGGTAATAGTTATATTGTATTATAGGGATTTATACCTCATACTATCATCACTTATGAGTCCACACACATGTTTAAAATCCATTGGGGTTTCTTCTCAAATATTCTCATCACATAATGATAGAATCATACGTTTGAACACTATATGGGATTATTCACAAATAAGGTCATCAAATACTAGTCAAATAAAAGGATTTATTTCTTTTAGGGAAACAAATGTGTTATTTTATAATGATTAAATGAGTAGATAGGGTGATTGGTAATGTATTCTCTTGGATAATTATCATCCTTCCGAGGTATTATAACCTTATAGGAAGATTGAGTGGTGGGGAAGTCTGGAATTATTGTTAAAGAAAAATAATAGGTACCATGTTTGGAGATAGGAATCAAAACCCATTTTTTTGAAATTCATGTTTTATGAACATGAATCAGGACCATAACATACAGATTAATGTCATTAGTTATGTACTATTGATTTTGGAATGAACTGAGATGATAGATGACATGGGGTTTATACTTTAGTATGGAATGAATATGTCTAAATAATTTTATTCACGTTCCATGAGGTAGCACGTGGTCATCACATAATGATTATTAGAATATCCATGCAAGTAATCATATTATAATCACATAGTCTAGGGAAACTTTAATTTCATTCCCTAAGGACACATGTTTTATTTTAACTTCTTGCGTTTAAGACACTCATGTTTTAAAAAGGGAAACAATGATGGGAGAGAGTGCATTACACTTTAAGCTACCTTGATAGAGAAAGACTTATTGAGGGGACCCATTCTTATTACCTTGATGATTCAACTAATGGATATTATAATTTATAAAATGCATAATTATTCGTCGAGAAATGGTATAACATCAGAGAGGCATACATATATATTTGTTTTTCTGACATGTTCATAGGTGAACAAGGAATCGATTTTCCATTCCCTTTTCTGGTGTGGGGGATCTCGAGATACCTTTTTATATGCATAGAAGAAAAAGGCATGAGTTTTATCCAAAAAAATAGTGCATATGGGTTGGGAATAATTATCCATGATATGCGTTCTGCATAGATATTTTTACTGTTTAAGCCCCTATTGGGTGGAAGTTGGTCCAATGAAATCTCAAATTTCATGAAAATATATATGATGAAAGGAGGTTTTGAACGAAGTAACTATAAAACCACAAGAAAAAATGATTAATATTATTTTAAATAAATTAATTCTCCTTGTTATATTTATATGAACATAATACAATGTTTAAAGAAAACATTATAATCTATTAAAATATTTATTAAATATTACCATAATTAACAAGCAATTAAATTAGAGGGTATGAATAGTTATAACTAAATTATGAAAACTATATATAGTTTACAAAAAATTTATTCATTTTATATTGATTATAAATGAAAATAATATTCATTTTAATGTTATGTAAATGTTTCCTAATACAATTTATTTTTTAATGAAAAAGGTTTCATCGCCTCTTGAAGAGTTATAATAATTTTTTTTAACCTTTTAGAAAATTTATTTTATAAATATAACTTCATTTTTGAAATCATTATATCATATTATTCTTACGGTATATATTTTTTGTTTTTCTAAAAGGGTTATTTTTTAATTAAAAATGAAAATTAATAATTGTTTTATAGTAAACTACGTTTTAGTTTAAGTTATTTTCATATATAAATAAATTATAATATTTCTTTGAAAGTAAAATTTTACTAATTATTTTTAAATATAAATTATTAATTTTCTTTGGATCAATTATATCTTTAATTTCAAAATAAATACATTCCATACTTATGAGAATTTTTTCTTTGGATACAATCTTTTTTATCATTCATCTGGGTAAAATTTTAAATTGGATTTCTCCCCAACTGGGAACTGAATTTTGAAAAATTTATTCTCTATTTAGAATAAAAAATACCATATAATAAGTTCAAATTAAATTTCAATCATTATGAACCTTAAAATTAGTAATAATTAATTATAGCATTAAGGTTAAAAACTGATTTACTAGGGGTATTCTATGATGGTTAGAATTTAAATTAAATAGATACAGGTAAATCATAGATTTTATGGAAATATTTACACCATATAACCTATAACGGTTGAAAATGACTCATTTTGGAGTATTTTTTCCGGATAAAAACATGGGAGTAATTGTTTCTTTTGAGAAAATCCATGGGTGTCCTCTCCCCCACTTATAAAAGGACACCCACCCTCCTCCCCACATCACACTTTCTTAGCTATCGCATTAGGAATATACCTTCCCAAATATCACCAATAATTCCATAAAATCATTATATAATTCTTTTTTTATCATAAATCAATAATCGGAATGATTTTGGTGGTAACCTAAGGAAGTCGTTCAAAGAAGATGTGACTTTCTGAAATGAGAGTTTCTGTTTTACTTATTTCCCCCCTTCCTCTAGGATAATTAAAACAATATTATATAAAAAATACTGCCTAAAATACAGAAATATAAAATTATGGTAATGGAATAACCAATATCTATCTTCTCTTCAATCAAATGGGAAATGAAAATGTCGATGGTTGTAAGAACCCAAATCTTATTTTCAGGTATGTTTTTCCTTTTTCTGGAGTTTTTGAGAAAAATGAATTTTCTGGAAATTTTAGAAGTACTCGCCATGTACATTCTGAGTACACGCCGTATACTCTTCCCCGACTCAAAGCTGTGTGCTAGACATGTCCGGGCCACACACACGGTGTGTAAGGGTGAGGTGGAGGCCGATTATTTCGGAGTACAGAAAATTGAAGTACACATCGTGTACTCTAGAAGTACACGTCGTGTACTTCCTTTTCTTTCAGTAAATGGACCGGGGTTGCACCTAACCCCCAAAATCACCTTCTTCTCCAGATTCTGTATGTCCGAGAGCGACCGTACAGCCTGATCTTCGACGAGCTCCTGTCTTGCCGTCCGTTCTCCGATTCGAGCAAGATCGATTGCATTGGAATCGCAGCGGTGATTTCTTCCTTATTCTTGATCCTTGTTTCTTGATTCCTCCTCGTTTCCAAGTTACCGTTGGATGAAAATTTTGTATGTTTTCTCATATCTACGCTGTTCTAAGATGAATCTGGTATCGAGGTTCGCGTATATCGATCTCCTCGGATCGAGGTTGGTGGTTTGTGCCTTTCCGTAGAAAGTTGATGAATATTTTGTGCAATTTCCACCAATACCCTTGAATGGGGTATTGAGTTTTTACAGTTTTTTCCTTGTTACTTTCCTGCTTTTATTGATTTCTTTAGTAGATGTTATTGCTTGTGATTAGAGTAATTTGTTGTGCTCAGATTGCTTTGCCATGCTTGTTCTGCATGTTTGGTGTTTTGCCAGTTTCCATGCCTAGTTGTAGGATAGTGGGATTGTTGTTTTATTTTGTTGTTGAGCCTTAGTTGTTATCCTAGTTCTCGAGGTTTACATGGATGATGCACACGCATTGAGCATGTTTAGTTATACTCAGGACTGTGAGAACCTAGAGTAGTAGACCAAAGGGAGAATTGACGGAAGGGCTTCTCCATAGTGTCTTTTAATTACGATGTGAGACTATAGGGGGAATTGACATTGAGTTCTTCCCCAGAGAGTCTGTAGATCCACAACGCGGCCCAATATGGGAATTAATGTTGAGTGCTTCCCCAGAGATCCTATATCACGATACGAGACTATTGGGGGAATTGACAGTGAGTGCTTCCCCAGAGAGTCTGCTTAATTACGTAGCTGAACCAGAGGGGTGAGACTATGTGTGCCTCCCAGAGGGTTGCTAGAAAATAGAGGTTAACCCATAGGGGTTAGACTATAAGAGTTACCTAGAGGGTTACCTATTTTCTTCTTGTTGCAGATTGCTTACTTGTGTACTTACTTGTTAGAACTGTGGATTGTAGCTGCTTGTGCTTTCCTGTTTAATGCTTCTTGTTTTATTTCTGCCATGTATTGATTGACTATTAGGCACAAATCATTGGGTGATCGTCTACTGGGATTGTATCTCACACCCTATTTGGGCTATGATTTTGGGCCCAAGCAGACTATGTTGCTGCAGGTATAGACAAGGGAAAACACCCTTCTACTTTAGGACCTTGATTGCACTAGGAGCTGGGGAGCATGGGACCGAGCCGTGGCTCGCGATTCTAAGGAGATCTCTTTTTTTTTCTTTTGAACTTGGTTTCAGTTGTATTCCATCACGTTTTTGTGTTTGCTGCTTTCCATAGATACTTGAACCTGTTGCATTATTGTCATCATTGTTATATATCTGCATTGCTTCCACTGTTTGGTTTCTACTATTATGCAAGTGGTTTACTGCTTCTGCTGTTTATTGTCATTTTTCATACCTTTTATACCTTACATAATGAGGGCATAGTTTCCCCACCGACTCACCAAGGCCCTCGCTGCTAGTCGGCAGCCTCTGGCATTCGGGGAAATGTGCTTGAGGTCATGTGGCGAACCGGGTACGGGGCACCAGTGGAGGTGCTCCAGACTCGGGTCATTACAAAGTGGTATCAGAGGAGTTATTTTCTCTTGACTTACTATTTGGAGCCTTATCCCGGGATAGGATGGATTAGGTACTTGGTATTAAGTGGTTCTCGGGAGTAGCTAAACCGTGTATCGGTAAAAGCCATACTACCTTGTTAATTGCAGTTTTTTGGTTTTGGGATTTTATAGTTGATCTGATTTCACCAAGATTTATTCACATGACTTCTGTGGGTATTGTTTTAATATTTCGGTTCTATTTATGTCGCAACCTGATGAGATGAGGGTATTCCATCTCATGCGTCATATAGGCACTTGTAGAAATCACATGTCATGCATTCTTTCCATGCCATCTAGGGTGCATTAGCGATTGCATGCTGTTGTGATAGACCTTGTGTAGATTATGAATTATGTTGTGATAGTTGCTTGATAGATTCTCTACTGCTATGTTAGAAACTGTTGTTTTGTTCTTTGTTTAAAGTGAACTCCAAAAATTTGGTTCTTGAGGTGTTATGGGGCCACATGGATCAGAATTTGGCATCTTCTCCCTCGTTTTTAGTGTTTCTGGAATTCTGTGCAGTTTCTGAGCTACTGCCCATAAAAACCCAGAATACACGGAATGTACTTTTTAGATACACACCGTGTAGTTTTCAGGTCGGGTCACTGACCTTGTGAGTAGAACACAGTGTCGTGGGAGTAACTTCGGGAACACGTCGTGTACCATTGGTACATGCCGTGTGAGTTCAGAGCTGTGTATCCAGCTGTGTCATTAACAACACGGGCCGAGGAAGCTCAGGTAGAACACGTCGTGTCCATAGGGAACACGCCGTGTAGTCTTGTCCAGGTACCCGTCCATGTCACGAACAACATGGGCCGGAGTTACCTTCCTTTCCACACACCGTGTTTGTTCAGAACACGCTGTGTAGTCTTGCCCAGGTACCCGGCTGTGTCACAAACAACACGGGACAGTGTCGCCTTCGCCTATACAGGCCGTGTTTGTTTGGAGCACGCCGTGTAATGTCCAACCATGTATACGACTGTGTACTCAACAACACGGACCACCGATGCCTTGCCTAGTGCACGCCCTGTTTGTTTCGAACACGCCGTGCAGTCTCGGGTTGAGTCAGACCGTGTGGGTTAGCCGTGTAAGGAGACTTGGGCAGGGGAATAGTTTTCAAGTACACGCCATGTGTGGGGGTCAACACACCATGTAGTTTGAAGTGTAAACGACTTGTAGGGTTAGAGTACACGCCCATGTCAGTGGTTTAAGAAGACATTCCATGTAGTTTTATACACGCCGTGTATTCGTGTTTTGAAATCTTGTGTGTTTTTCCCCTGTTCTCGTTTTGTACTCTTGTGTTCTCTATACTTGTTTTCTTGATCTAAAGTGTGCTTTTGATCTTCCAGGACTATGCCTCCGAGACATCCTCCAGTCGTACGTCTGTCATTAGGCAGTGATCAGATGCCCGGTATGGCTGATCAGAGACTTCATGTCGATCCCCCAGCCGAGCCAGCCTTGGCACCGGTTGTTGAACGAGTTGCGAGCGCTGATGCGCAGTTCAGGGAAGGTTTCATGAGGATGATGCAGGCCTTCCAGGGAGCACTGCCTTTTGCCTCATCTATGGAAGACTTGACGTGGGTTTTCGAGCAGCAGCATCCTCCCATGTTCTCGGGGGAGGGAGGACCTCAGGCTGCAGAGTCATGGATGGAAGCCATGCTAACTATATTCGAGCATCTGGAGACACCTCCAGAGAGACGGGTCAAGCTTGTAGCCTACATGCTCCGAGACTCCGTCAAGACGTGGTGGGACGTGATCTCATAGTCGGGTCAATAGAAGGCTATGACTTGGGAGGAGTTCCAGTGCGTGTTCTACGACTACTTCTACCCGGAGACCCTGAGGGCTGATCGAGCCCAGGAGTTCATGAGCTTAGAGCAGGGTACTCTATCTGTCATGGAGTATTCCTATCATTTCACTGATCTGCAGAATTTTACACCCCTTCGGGATGGGAGTGTGGTGTTCTTGGTGAGGAAGTTTGAGGATGGACTCAGACGGGAGATCTGCTCGCAGGTGAACATCTTCCAGTTAACATCCATCACTTCCATCATCAACCAGGCATTGATTGCAAAGCACAATATGAGAGAATCTAGAGTTACGAGTCAGGGTGGTTCTGCTTCCAGAGCTATATTTCCTTCAAATGAAAGCAAGAAGCACCGTAGGGAGCCTATGCGCGGTGATTTGAGGAAGTGAGATGCATCATCAGGCAGCCAGGTGACATGCTACCAGTGTGGATGGACAGGGCACACGAGGCCGCAGTTCCAGAGAGACCCCGTGGAGTGCCGATCATGTGGAAAGATGGGTCACCTTTAGCGTTTCTGCCAGGTTTTCTCACCAGAAGCAGGTGATTGGGGTTCTTCCATGACTCCTCATTCAAGAGCAGCCCCACCAGTCTCTCACTAGTCAGGGAACTAGAGTTCTTCTGGTCGTTCGGGCTGAGGTGGAGGTCGAGGCTGTGGCGGGCAGCCACCATTTCCTCAGCACCAGCAGGGAGGTTCAGCTCAGAGTGGTCAGTCAGGGGGGCAGGGCCGTGGTGCAGGCCATTCATTCGCTGTGGAGAAGACTTATCATGAGCAGGATCCCGCCCCTTCTACTATTCGAGGTACGATTTTAGTAGCCTCAGTTTTATCTTCAACCCTTTTCGATACTAGTGATATGTATAGCTTTATCTATGTTGTTTTTGTAGAGAGCATGGGACTCTTCGTCCTTTCTTCAGCCGACTCGTTGACACTAGACACACCTTTGGGAATGAGGACATCAATTGTATGCCATTGTAGAGAGTGCCCTCTCGAGGTTGCAGGGTATCACTTCTTATGGGACCTCTATGTCCTAGATATGATAGGCTATGATGTCAACCTTGGCATGGATTGGTTGATTCACTTTCAGGAAGTCATCGACAGTTATCGCTGCAGAGTCAGTTTCATTTCACCTGAGGGTGAATCTTTCCTTCATAAAGGCGAATGGGACGTTCAGGTGAGTCGGGCGGGACTCAAGAATCTTGGGCATGGAGGGGTGAAAGCTTAGATTTCTAGCCTTTATCGGGATGATCAGGGGACTCCATAGTTGGACTTTCATCCAGTGGTGGATCACTTCAGGGATGTCTTTCCAGATGACTTTTCAGGTTTTCCTCCAGAGCGTGGGGTAGAATTTTCTATTGAGCTCATGCTAGGAGCGGCACCGGTGTCCATTCCTCCATATAAGATGGCCACACCTGAGTTGCATGAGATCAAGAAGTAGTTGGAGGAGCTACAGGCTAAGGGTTTTATCCGACCCAGTACATCTCCTTGGGGTTTGCCTGTCCTATTTGCAAAGAAGGCAGACGGTACCCTTCAGCTTTGGGTGGATTATCGTAAGCTAAACCAGTTGACAGTCAAGAACCGATATCCATTTCCACGGATTGACGACCTTTTTGATTAGCTTCAAGGAGCCTAGG
The DNA here is from genome assembly GCA_963277665.1 of Viscum album. Classification (NCBI taxonomy): domain Eukaryota; kingdom Viridiplantae; phylum Streptophyta; class Magnoliopsida; order Santalales; family Viscaceae; genus Viscum; species Viscum album. The sequence continues at coordinate 3,153,254 of OY728125.1, forward strand.
TGTTCTCGAAGATTGATTTGAGGTTTGGTTATCATCAGTTGCGCGTTAGAGCATCAGATATGCCTCTGACAGCCTTCAAGAGCAGGTACAGTCTTTACGAGTATACAGTCATGCCCTTCGGACTCACGAATGAAACTGCAGTTTTTATGGAACTGATGAACTAAGTGTTCCATCCTTACTTGGATTCCTTCGTCGTGGTCTTCGTGGACAATATCTTGGTGTACTCTCACTCTCGACAGGACCATGCCACCCATATTGAGATCGTTCTGTGTACACTGAGAGAGCATCGACTTTATGCTAAACTCTCAAAGTGCCACTTCTGGATGGATCTGATTCACTTCATGGGTCACATCATCTCAGAGGCAAGAGTATTTGTGGACCCAGAGAAAGTGAGAGCTATAGTTTCCTGGGAGCATCCGAAGAACATTTTTGAGGTACAGAGCTTCTTAGGGATGGATGGATACTATAGATGCTTCATTCGGGACTTTTCTCGTTTAGCAGCACCCTTGACAGGTCTGACCAAGAAGGGGGCGAATTTCTTATGGTCAGATTCTTGTGAGTCAGCATTTCAGGAGCTAAAAGGGAGGTTGACTTCAGCATCGATACTAGTCTTGTCAGATCCAGGAAAGAGCTACACTGTTTACTACGATGCTTCGGGTATCGGGTCAGTATTTGTGCTTATACAGGGAGATGGAGTCGTTGTGTATGGGTCTCGGTAGTTGAGGCCATATGAGAGGAACTACCCTACACACGATCTGGATTTGGAAGCTTTTGTTGATGCCTTTCGCTGTTGGAGACACTGTCTTCTGGGAGATCACATTGTGGTCTTCACTAACCACAACAGTCTAAAGTATATCTTCACTCACCATGATCTGAATCTGAGGCAGCATAGGTTGGTTGAGTATCTACAGTCTTTTGACATCGAGCTTGTCAATACGCTGGGAAATGGAAACACCATAGAAGATGCGTTCAGCAAGAGAACTCATATTCAAGTAGTTCAAGAGGCTAGTAGTGAGTTGAAACTGATGGCTCTATTCTTTGAGATGCATCTGGAGGTGCACGATAGACGGGGACAGACCATTCTATCTTCTATAGTTGTTACCTCCATGCTACTTGATCAGGTACGAATGAGGCAACTATCAGACTCGGAAGGCTTATTCCTGTGGGAGAGTGTTTCAAGAGAGGACCCTCTTCCTGGATGGACAGTGGGTGAGGATGAGATCTTGTGTTTCCAAGGATGCGTATGGGTGCCAGCATACGTACGCGAGGAGCTGATGCGGGATTTCTATTCCTCAGTTTCGGCAGTTCATCCTGGCATCACCAAGATGTATCGGGATCTTCATCGCCAGTACTGGTGGCCAGGTATGAAGAAGGATGTGGCTGGTTTTGTCATGAGATGTTCTACTTGTCAATAGGTGAAAGTAGAGCATCAGCGACCAGTAGAGCTCTTATATCAGTTACCTATTTCGGAGTGGAAGTGAAACAATGTTGTGATGGACTTCATGACCAGGTTGCCGAGATCACCTCGAGGGAACGATGCAGTTTGGGTGGTCGTTGACAGACTTAAAAAGGTTTCTCACTTCTTGCCGCTCAAGGAGACCTTCAGTGTCGATGATCTGGGATGACTTTACATCAGAGAGATGGTTCGTCTGCATGGAGTTCTGCGCTCTATTGTTTTAAACAGAGATGCATGCTTTAACTCTCGGTTCTGGCAGGTAATTTAGAAGGCCTTGGGTACACAGGTACTTTTGAGTACAGCTTACCATCCCCCATACTGATGGCCAGTCTGAGCGCATGATCCAGGTGCTTGAGGATATGCTCCGGGCTTGCATCCTTGACATTAGCGATTCTTGGAAGAAACATATTCCTCTGGTGGAGTTCACCTACAACAACAGTATTCAGGCCACCATTCCAATGGAACCATACGAGGCCTTGTACGGTAGGCCATGTCGATCAACCTTATGCTGGCTGGAGGCCAGAGAGGAAGATTTGCTGGGACCTCTTCTTGATCAGGATACTTCAAAGCAGGTAGAGCTGATTCGGAAGAGGTTGGCTACAGCATAGTCTCGACAGAAGTCTTGTGCTGATCAGCGGAGACGACCTCTGGAGTTCGAGGTCATTAATCAGGTTTTCCTGCATGTTGCACCGAGGTTGGGACACAAGAGGATTCGGAGACCGGGTAAGCTTTCACCGCGGTACGTCAGACCGTTTGAGGTGTTGGAGAGAGTTGGGTCGGTCGGCTATCGGTTGCAGCTACCTCAGAGGTATCGGGCCATGAACAACGTCTTCCATGTCTATCAGCTCCGACATTACTTTTCTGACCCACCTCACGTCTTTTACCCCGAGGAAGTTGAGCTTGAAGTGGATGCATCATTCGAGGAGCATCCGATCCGGATGGTCGATTGCAGTACGAAGGTTCTCCGCGGGCGTTCTGTTCCTCTGGTACGGGTGCTATGGCAGCACAGGCGACTACAGGACGAGACCTGGGAGTGGGAGGCCGATGTACGATCACAATGGCCGGAGTTTTTCGTGGTTTCTTCTTCTCTGTCTCGTTAGGGAAATTTGGGGATTAATTTCTTTATGGGGGGAAGTTTGTAAGAACCTGAATCTTCTTTTCAGGTACGTTTTTCCTTTTTCTGTAGTTTTTGAGAAAAATTAATTTTCTAGAAATTTCAGAAGTACACGCAGTGTACTTTCTGAGTATACGCCGTGTACTGTTCCCCGACATGAAGCCATGTGTTTCCTGTGTCCGGGCCACACACATGGTGTGTAAGGCTGAGGTGGAGGCCGGTTATTTCGGAGTACAAAAAATTGAAGTACCTACCGTGTACTAAAGAATTACATGCCCTGTACTTTCTTTTATTTCACTAAACAGACCGGGGTCGCGCCTAACCCCCAAAATCACCTTCTTCTCCAGATTTCGTCCGTCCGAGAGCGACCGTACGGCCGGATCTTTGACAAGCTCCCGTCTAGCCGTCCGTTCTCCGATTCGAGCATGGTCGATTGCGTTGGAATCACAGTAGTGAGTTCTTCCTTTTGCTTGAGCCTTGTTTCTTGATACCTCCTCATTTCCAAGTTATTGTGGGATGAACATTTTGTGAGTTTTCTTAGATCTAAGTTGTTCTAAGAGGAATATATCGTCAAGGTTCACGTATATCGATCTCCTCGGATTGAGGTAAGTGGTTTGTGCCTTTTCATAGAAAGTGGATGAATATTTTGTGCAATTTCCACCAACACCCTTGAATGAGGTATTGTGTGTTTCCTATTTTTCCCTTGTTACTTTCATGCTTTTCTTGATTGCTTTAGTAGAGTTTATTGCTTGTGAATAGAGTAATTTTTTGTGCTCAAGTTGCTTTTCCATTCTTGTTCTGCCTGTTTGTCATTTTTCTAGTTGCCATGCCTAGTTGTAGGATTGTGGGATTGTTGTTTTATTTTTCTGTTGAGCCTTAGTTATTAGCCAAGTAGTTCATGAGGTTTACTTGGACGATGCATGCACGTTTAGAATGTTTAGTTATACTCAGGACTGTGAGAACCTAGAGTAGTAGACCAAAGGGAGAATTGACGGAAGGGCTTCTCCAGAGTGTCTTTTAATTACAATGAGAGACTATAGGGGGAATTGACATTGAGTGCTTCCCCAGATATTCTGTAGATCCATGAAGCGGGCCGCAGGGGGAATTGACATTGAGTGCTTCCCCAGAGAGCCTTTATGTAGAGACCCGAAGCTTGACGTACATGGACATTACATTACATTTGAGGAATACTTATTACATAACAAAAACACACACACAAGGATCGTAATAGTTTAGTATCTTTGGAAACTCGGAACGTAATCTTCTAATCGTGGTGAAAGATCTTCAATATCTCCCATAAAGATTTCCCCTTTTTTTACCTAAAACCTTTACTTATATCCTGGGGAAAATAAAACATAAAAGGGTGAGCTCAAATGCTCAGTAAGGGTAAACAAAAGAAAAAAAATCAACCACATCATATTCATAAGAACATAACTTTTGGAAATCTTAACCTGCAAAAGAGAGCATAATTTCATAACATGGGATAAATCATAGTAGTGAAATGAAATCCCAATAAGAATAACATAAAAAATGAAACTTTGTGGCATACACACATAATCATAGAGAATCATTTCTTGTTAGTCATGACTCATTGCCAAGACTATCTTAGTGGACAAAGTCCCTTTCTGAATCGAGTCACCCTCATTTCAGTCCTGTTTCACTGAACCGGCATAACCTACCATTCCAGCCATGTCTATCTCATGAGATATGAAATCTTTACCCAATGCATTGGAGAGAGATATAGGTCCCACCCATCTTATAATGAATCCTTTCTTATGTGTGCCACATAATCATAAATTATACATCATCGCATAACACATGTAACAAAAATGGGATTCTTGAAACATCATGACATCATAAAACAAATCATATAAGGTAAACGACTTCATAAAAATAATTCCCTCACAACATAATCAAATTAATGTAATAATAGGGACAGAAACAGAACCCTATATTATCTTAGATGGAAAATAATTTTGATAAAACACTTGAACTCCATTCTTGAGGAAAATATCCTTTCTACTTCAAAAACACTTTTCCATTCTTAAAATGTCATAAAATTATAAACTAAAAGAAGTTGATTAAAAATAAACTTGAAAACTTGTAAAGGAAGCTTCTTGGAAATAATGTTTTAAAAATCCATTCATGCCGTATAAGTTAAAAAAAACATTCTTCCTACTTTTGTCAGAAAAGTCAAAAAGTACCACGTACGAAAAAACGAGAAAAGATTCCTTTCATATTCTTTACTAAAAACTCACCAATGGGTAAAATTGGACTTAAACTATTGTAAGTGGATGGAAAAAATATTAAATATTGAGGGAACATGGATGTGCATGATAAAATACACCCCAGTAAATACCAAAGTATAAACAATCTCGGATAAAAATGAGATTGTGATATTTCCCCTTACCTTAGGTCCGACTTGCTTTGTAAGTGTCCGAACCTCCTGTATAATGATTTAAATCATGTTATTGACTTATTCCAGAATCATATTCATTGTTATTATATCATATATGGTCCACTTATGACTTTATATTACCCGTTCTTTTGTAAATTCATGTTAAAGTAGCGTTTTGGGTAAAATCCTCTCATTTGTCGTTCGTGTTTTTAACTTGTAATTATTAACATGATTACTTGGATCATGATTACTTATATCCAGAATGTAAAACATGATTTATATATAATATATATTCAGAATATATATATATATATATAATATCGATAAATGGAATGAAATACACCGTTCATGGAGACGGTAGTCCGTACGTACGCATGAACGTTGTTTTCGTTTCCTTATTGAAGTGAATGGAATTAAGTAGATGACATACATATAAATTTACATAAATCCAGTATCATTATTATGTCATATATTTCATTAGGACTTATTATATATACTTTATAATCATTCTTGAATGGTTAATCATTGAGAATGAATCTCATCGCGTCGTGGAGACGGTAGTCCGTACGTACGCACGAGCGATGATATCGTTCACATGGTCGTGGAATTGTGTTGAAGTGTGTGTAGACTATTTCAGTATCAATATCACTTTATAATAATCATATATAGTTACTCATTACACCATTATACCCATCCTATTAAGGTGGTGGTGGAAAATAGATTACACCACGGCGTGGAGACGGTATTCCGTACGTACGCACGCACGGTGATTTCATTAATCCGTTGGATGGATAGAAGGTGAATTAGGGTTGTTTAATATTTATAATAACATATCAGTATGTAAGTAATACTGATGTTATTACTTTGTCATGAAACAACTAAATAAGAAGAAGTTGAAGAAGAAAGAAATTGAAAAGATCGGTAATGGATATTACCTCTTCTTTGAAACGCCACCTTGAATCCTCCACTTAGGGAACTAAGATTGGTCTTTGAAGAATACCAGGACCTCTAGGATAATTCTAGGGAAGTGGAGAAGGGATTTTTTCAGGGGTTGGCCGAGCTTGAGTGCTCAAATTGGTTTGAGGAGGAGGGGGAGGAGGTGTCCTTTTATAAGGGAGGAGAGGGGCACCTTAGGAATATCTCAAAATATTATTTTATATTAAAGTCAAAATCGATTTATAATTGTTCCAAAGGGTCTTATTTCGAAGCTAAAGTGGGGATGGGTCGAAATCCTATCATCCAATAGGATTTAGACAAGTTTAGGGTATTATTTTAACCTTATCAATTAGATTTAACTCTAAGTTAAATAATTTAACTTTTACCGTGTCTTTTTGTTTTCTTTCACTATATGGTTAATACACTTACTATAACATGCCAAACGAACCCCAAATTGTATATTATTAATAAATATATCCTTATCTACGTCATTTGGCCGAACCTTATATTTTCAGGAATAAAATAACAATTAATAATATAATATTTGAGTTAAAAACTATTTTGTGTCAATTTTGACACTATTTGATATATGATTTTTGTGAAAGTCATAACAGAATTATATGTTCAAACCAAGTTTATTAAATCAACACTAATATATCATAGTAACCTAGAAAATTAGTGGAATTCATAAAAAGTCTTAAATTACATTTATTTGGGTATTTATAATATCAATTATGTCAATATTTCATTAATAAGATAATTACTGCATCATCATTGTGTCATTAATAAATTAAATTATATGATGTCTAAAAATTACAAATAAAATACCATCATGTAGGAAAGCTTTTTAGATTTCTAATGAATATTTACAATCGAATTTATCTTATGTAAAACCCTATATTATAAATGTTTTAGTAAATATACTTTGATTTTAACTCTTTTAACTCTTCTTTGAATTAAATAATAATAAATGTCCTAATCTAATCCAAGTGGGCCTAAATGATAATATTTTACACTTAAGGTTGTTTCTGGTCGAGATACACTTTTCCAATAGAATTAGGACATGTGTTAGGGTAATATTAATATCATTCTTACCCTTAATTACCCTATTTACTTTTAACCGTGGTAAATAAAAGTAAAAAGTTACTATTCACCAAAAAATTATTTTCATCTCATTGAACCATATTTTACTTACTGACATCAACTGTGTCTCTCGGATTTTTGAAATTCCATTCACAGAAGTGGTAAAATTATGATTTATGAAAAAAATAATTTTTTTAACTTCCACTTAGTAGTTTCACTATTCATCAAAAATTGAAGTTTTTCCGAAAAATGCCAAAATTTCATCCTAAGCTATATTTCATATTACTAATTCAAAAATGAAGTCTATTTTACCAAATTCATAACATAGAAGTTTCATTAATTAATTCTATAATTAAATCCCGCTGTTAAAATAAATAGCGTGTTTTTAAGAAACAATATCTATCAAAATATTGACACTTGTTTATGTCTGGTTTAAATGTGAAATTACATCCAATGACCAACATTGTATTAAATTGTAAAAATATATTCTAAATATACTTTAAAACCACTCAAATTAATAATTTATCACTATTAATTATTTTGATTAAAAAAGTTGTTTTTAATTATAATTTAGTAATTTTCACTATTCATCAGAATATGAAAGTTATTCGAAAAGTACCAAAATTTCACCTTAGGATAAATTCGATACTCCGAATCCAAAAATGAAGTCCATTTTGAGAGCTAAAATTTCTAAAATTTAAAAAGTGGTTATTACTTTTCATAACGGCTAGTTTTAATAATATTTTAATAGCATATCGTTGTTTCGTGAAACTCAGTATTGCATACTACACACGCTATCGAGGAAGGTTGCGATTGCGTGTAATGAAAGGCAAGTCAAGGATGTGTGTTGTGCAAGCTCCTTTTGGTGTAGCGTACAACACAAGACATTAATAAAATTAAAATGAATATTTTTCATAAAATCACGGGCTGTTATATTCTACCCCCCTTAAAATGAATTTCTCCCTCGAAATTCGTCGGGGTTATAAATGGTTTACTATTCAAAAGTTTCTTTAATAGAAACCCACATCGTAAAAAAGAATACCAAAACTTGGCTTTAAAAACTAAAGTATGAAATGTAACGATTGCCCAAATAAACTAATCACTGGGTTTCCACATAGGTGAAAATATGGATATAGAAGAGAAATCTAACCATCATGTTCTGATGGAGAGTGGTAGAGAACATGGCTATGGAAAAGACAGTAATCACAAATCCATAGATTTGTGATGATATAAGGTACCATCTGATCCATCAGGTATAAGATCACTAGGACAACATTTTTTTTGGTTTTCAAGATCATTTCCCTAAAGTTAAAAATTTGAATTAGAATAAATACTTACTTTATTTTGGTACAATATCACTGTTGTCCGTGCCTTCAACAATTTCCACTTCATCTCTTAATTAAATGAAGTTTAATTTGTTATTCGTGAAGTGTTAGCAGATCATGTGATAGAATGACGGGTCATTCCATCTGTCTCAAACAAAAGGTTAGCAAAAGTTATTAAATATACATAAGTCATTCTATAGTGAGATTAATCATATATGGTTCCTAAAATGGACTTATACTTCATATATCATACTGCTTAATATAATAAAACTAGTTTCTACTAAAAAGGGACTTCCTGTAGGCCAGTGGTAGGCGATAAAGGCCAGTCGCACTTCGGTTGTGGGTTCAATTCCCACAGCCTTGTCCGACGCGATGGGATGTCGCCCGTCCTGCAGGTTGTCCTTTTTCTAAAACTATATTACTATAACATCTCATCAATAATATCACAAAACTTATATCTTTAAACAATACTAACTTATGTCTAACATAATCCATTCCAATCTTTAGGCTTATCCATAATACTGCAGTCCACTCTCATAACATAGTGAAAATGATTACCAGAGATTTAACATCATCGTCGATCCCCATATATCATAAGATATGTTTTTTTGGTCACATTCCAAACATTCAAAGTCCTTAATCATGTATTCTCTTCAATACCCATTGAACCTTAATGAAAGCATGAATGCAGTTAAAAGTTAACACTTTCCACATACCAAAATCCAAAAATTCTATATACTCAAACCATGATATAACCTTCTCGTTATATCAGTCATGAGCTCATGAATACTATCAAACATTTAATTTTCTCCTTATCCCTTCATTATGCGCATATCATCTACATTCCAAAAATATCTGAATAACCTTTCATGGATACTGGTAACATTAATCATACACTTTCAAAACTCAAGGAAAGACAACAGTGTAACAATCCATAGATGTCTCTTTATTCCATAGTAGCATGAGATTACTTATACAAAATTACACATGATAAACATGTAATCATTCCACTACATTCTTAAACCATTGACCGAGCTTCAAAAATTCTTTTATCTCACATATCATTTGTAGTCTCTTCATCATCATCCACATAAATACTACCCATATGACCATACTGATTCTCTTCATGAGTCTTTCCCTTAGGGAATTTGTTTGCATAATGCCCATACATTCCACATTTAAAACACTTAACCATTTTTGATGTCGTAGAAATACCATTATCCTCATCCATGGTGTTAACTAACTCTTTTCCTTTGCACTTACTTGCTTTGTGTCCTTCTTTTCCACACCCAAAGCATCTTCCAGTTCCCTTGAAACATTCTCCTTGATGCCTCTTCCCACATGATTTACATAGGGGAAATTGAACTTTCTTTCCTCTATGATCATCATGAAACTACATCTTTCTCTTATTAGTCGAGTCAGAAAACTTATCAAATTTTACTTTATTGATCATATTATGAGATTGCTGATTCGGCATAATAATAATGTTTGGACTTCCAAATCCCATTTCATTTGGTTGCTCATGAAGAATATCATTCCATTGTCCATCATATCCTCCATTATTGTGAATCATCTTGTTTCCAGCCATTTTCTAAAACCCAAAACGAATAGCGTGAGAGGCAAAATAATGCTAGGGAAAACAACATAGTAAAGGGGGAGTACCCTTAATATCTAACATCTTAGGTTAAATTATAAGATCGTTATCGTAGTTCTAGGATTATATCTTATACGTATACTTATCCTTAGGGAAATCCCTAGACATACCTTAGAAATATCTCTAGGGATCTTACTAACGTTTTCGCATCCTAGTTTCCAAAGGTTGCATAAACTTTTCCTCTGATACCAACTGTAGAGACCCGAAGCTTGACGTACATGGACATTACATTACATTTGCGGAATACTTAGTACATAACAAAAACACACACACAAGGATCGTAATAGTTTAGTATCTTAGGAAACTTGGAACATAATCTTCTAATCGTGGTGAAGGATCTTCAATATCTCCCATAAAGGTCTTCCCCTTTTTTTACCTAAAACCTTTCTTTATATCATTTGGAAAAGAAAACATAAAAGGGTGAGCTCAAATGATCAGTAAGGGCAAACAAAAGAAAAAAAAAATCAACCACATCATATTCATAAGAACATATCTTTTGGAAATCTTAACCTGCAAAAGAGAGCATAATTTCATAACATGGGATAAATCATAGTAGTGAAATGAAATCCCAATAAGCATAACATAAAATATGAAACTTTGTGGAATACACACATAATCATAGAGAATCATTTCTTGTTAGCCATGACTCATTGCCAAGACTATCTTAGTGGACAAAGTCCCTTTCTGAATCGAGTCACCCTCGTTTCAGTCCTGTTTCACTGAACCGGTATAACCTACCATTACAGCCATGTCTATCTCATGAGATATGAAATCTTTACCCAATGAATTGGAGGGAGATATAGGTCCCACCCATCTTATAATGAATCCTTTCTTATGTGTGCCACATAATCATAAATTATACATCATCGCATAACACATGTAACAAAAATGGGATTCTTGAAACATCATGACATCATAAAACAAATCATATAAGGTAAATGAATTCATAAAAATAATTCCCTCACAACATAATCAAATCAATTTAATAATAGGGATAAAAACAGAACCCTTTATTATCTTAGATGGAAAATAATTTTGATAAAACACTTGAACTCCATTCTTGAGGAAAATATCCTTTCTACTTCAAAAACACTTTTCCATTCTTAAAATGTCATAAAATTATAAACTAAAAGAAGTTGATTAAAAATAAACTTGAAAAATTGTAAAGGAAGCTTCTTGGAAATAATGTTTTAAAAATCCATTCATGCCGTATAAGTTAAAAAAACATTCTTCCTACTTTTGTCGGAAAAGTCAAAAAGTACCTCGTACGAAAAAACGACAAAAGATTCCTTTCATATTCTTTACTAAAAACTCACCAAAGGGTAAAATTGGATTTAAAATATTGTAAGTGGTTGGAAAAAATATTAAATATTGAGGGAACATGGATATGGATGATAAAATACACCCCAGTAAATACCAAAGTATAAACAATCTCGGATAAAAATGAGATTGTGATATTTCCCCTTACCTTAGGTCCGACTTGCTTTGTAAGTGTCCGAACCTCCTGTATAATGATTTAAATCATGTTATTGACTTATTACAGAATCGTATCCATTGTTATTATATCATATATGGTCCACTTATGACTTTATATTACCCGTTATTTTGTAAATTCATGTTAAAGTAGCGTTTTGGGTAAAATCATCTCATTTGTCCTTCGTGTTTTTAACTTGTAATTATTAATATGATTACTTGGATCATGATTAATTATATCCAGAATGTAAAACATGATTTATATATAATATATATTCAGAATATATATATATATATATAATATATCGATAAATGGAATGAAATACACCGTTCATGGAGACGGTAGTCCGTACGTACGCATGAACACTATTTTCGTTTCCTTATTGAAGTGAATGGAATTAAGTAGATGAAATACATATAAATTTACATAAATACAGTATCATTATTATGTCATATATTTCATTATTACTTATTATATATACTTTATAATCATTCTTGAATGGTTAATCATTGAGAATGAATCTCATCGCGTCGTGGAGACGGTAGTCCGTACGTACGCACGAGCGATGATATCGTTCACATGGTCGTGGAATTGTGTTGAAGTGTATGTAGACTATTTCAGTATCAATATCACTTAATAATAATCATATATAGTTACTCATTACACCATTATACCAATCCTATTAAGGTGGTGGTGGAAAATAGATTACACCACGGCGTGGAGACGGTATTCCGTACGTACGCACGCGCGGTGATTTCATTTTTCCGTAGGATGGATAGAAGGTGAATTAGGGTTGTTTCATATTTATAATAACATATCAGTATGTAAGTAATACTGATGTTATTACTTTGTCATGAAACAACTAAAGAAGAAGAAGTTGAAGAAGAAAGAAATTGAAAAGATCGGTAATGGATATTACCTCTTCTTTGAAACGCATCCTTGAATCCTCCACTTAGGGAACTAAGATTGGTCTTTGAAGAAGACCAGGACCTCTAGGATTATTCTAGAGAAGTGGATAATGGATTTTCGCAGGGGTTGGCCGAGCTTGAGTGCTCAAATTGGTGTGAGGAGGAGGGGGAGGAGGTGTCCTTTTATAAGGGAGGAGAGGGGCACCTTAGGAATATCTCAAAATATTATTTTATATTAAAGTCAAAATCGGTTTATAATGGTTCCAAAGGGTCTTATTTCGAAGCTAAAGTGGGGATGGGTCGAAATCCTATCATCCAATAAAATTTAGACATGTTTATGGTATTATTTTAACCTTATCAATTAGATTTAACTCTAAGTTAAATAATTTAACTTTTACCGTGTCTTTTTGTTTTCTTTCACTATATGGTTAATACACTTACTATAAGATGCCAAAAGAACCCCAAATTGTATATTATTAATACATATATCCTTATCTAAGTCATGTGGCCGAACCTTAGATTTTTAGGAATAAAATAACAATTAATAATATAATATTTGATTTAAAAACTATTTTGTGTCAATTTTGACACTATTTGATATATGATTTTTGTGAAAGTCATAACAGAATTATATGTTCTAACCAAGTTGATTAAATAAACACTAATATATCATAGTGACCTAGAAAATTAGTGTAATTCATAAAAAGTCTTAAATTACATTTATTTTGGTATTTATAATATCAATTATGTCAATATTTCATTAATAAGATAATTACTGCATTATCATTGTGTCATTAATAAATTAAATTATATGATGTCTAAAAATTACAAATAAAATACCATAATGTAGGAAAGCTTTTTAGATTTCTAATGAATATTTACAATCGAATTTATCTTATGTAAAACCCTATATTATAAATGTTTTAGTAAATATACTTTGATTTTAACTCTTTTAACTCTTCTTTGAATTAAATAATAATAAATGTCGTAATCTAATCCAAGTCGGCCTAAATGATAATATTTTACACTTAAGGTTGTTTTTGGTCGAGATACAGTTGTCCAATAGAATTAGGACATGTGTTAGGGTAATATTAATATCATTCTTACCCTTAATTACCCTATTTACTTTTAACCGTGGTAAATAAAAGTAAAAAGTTACTATTCACCAAAAATTATTTTAATCTCATTGAACCACATTTTACTTACTTACATCAACCGTGTCTCTCGGATTTTTGAAATTCCATTCACAGAAGCGGTAAAATTAAGATTTATGAAAAAAATAATTTTTTTAACTTCCACATAGTAGTTTCACTATTCATCAAAAATTGAAGTTTTTCAGAAAAATGCCAAAATTTCATCCTAAGCTATATTTCATATTACGAATTCAAAAATGAAGTATATTTTACCAAATTCATAACATAGAAGTTGCATTAATTAATTCTATAATTAAATCCCGCTGTTAAAACAAATAGCGTGTTTTTAAGAAACAATATATATCAAAAGATTGACACTTGTTTATGTATGGTTTAAATGTAAAATTACATCCAATGACCAACATTGTATTAAATTGTAAAAATATATTCTAAATATACTTTAAAACCACTCAAATTAATAATTTATCACTATTAATTATTTTGATTAAAAAAGTTGTTTTTAATTATAATTTAGTAATTTTCACTATTCATCAGAATATGAAAGTTATTCGAAAAGTACCAAAATTTTACCTTAGGCTAAATTCGATACTCCGAATCCAAAAATGAAGTCCATTTTGAGAGCTAAAATTTCTAAAATTTAAAAAGTGGTTATTACTATTCATAACGGCTAGTTTTAATAATATTTTAATAGCATATCGTTGTTTCGTGAAACTCAGTATTGCATACTACACATGCTATCGAGGAAGGTTGCGATTGCGTGTAATGAAAGGAAAGTCAAGGATGTGTGTTGTGCGAGCTCCTTTTGGTGTAGCGTACATCAAAAGACATTAATAAAATTAAAAAGAATATTTTTCATAAAATCTCGGGCTGTTACACTTTAGCATGATACGAGACTATAGGGGGAATTGACTGTGAGTGCTTTCCCATAGAGTCTGCTTAATTACGTAGCTGAACCAGAGAGGTGAGACTGTGTGTGCCTCCGAGACGGTTTCTAGTACATAGAGGTTGAACCATTGGGGTTAGACTGTAAGAGCTACCCAGAGGGTTACACATTTTCTTCTTGTTGCCAATTGCTTACTTGTGTACTTACTTGTTAGAACTATGGATTGTAGCTGCTTGTGCTTTCCTGTTTACTGCTTCTTATTTTATCTCTGCCATGTATTCATTGACTGTTAGGCACAAATATTTGGTTTATTGCCTACTGGGATTGTATCTCACACCCTGTTTGGGCCATTCTTTTGGGCCCAAGAAGACTATGTTGCTGCAGGTATAGTCAAGGGAAAGCACCCTTCTACTTTAGGACCTTGATTGCACCAGGAGCTGGGGAGCATGGGACCGAGATGTGGCTCGCGATGCTGAGGAGCACTCTTTGTTTTTCTTTTGCACTTGGTTTCAGTTGTATTCCTGCATGTTGTTGTGTTTTCTGCTTTCCATAGATACTTGTACCTGCTACATTATTGTCATCATTGTTATATATCTGCATTGCTTCCGCTGTTTGGTTTCTGCTATTATGCATGTGGTTTTCTGCTTCCGCTATTTATTGTCGTTTTTCTTACCTTGTATACCTTACCGAATGAGGGCATATTTTCCCAACCGAGTCACCAAGGCCCTCGCTGTTAGTCGATAGCCTCCGGCATTCGGGGAAATGAGCTTGAGGTCATGTGGCGATCCGGGTACGGGGCACCAGTGGAGGGGCTCCGGACTCGGGTTGTTACAATGGTGAGTATGGTGGACTAACGCCTCACAAATTGATTTAGTTCATTTTCCATAACCACCATTCAATAAAGGATATAATGATGTATTTTACACATTTATATGATTTTTATGATATTATTTTTATTTTGGAATTTTAATTTCATGTATAAATTTTTATTTATAATTTTTTTAAAATATGATAATGTCGCTCATGTTTACGACGGACTACCACCTCACGAAGCAATGTGATTCATTTTTTCACTTATAATTTAAATGGTATTTAATAAGGATAAATTTAATGAATGAAATTGATATATATTAAATGGAATTTATAATTGAAAATTAATATATCACCATATTCCTTACCCTTTAACTTATTAAGGGAATGATATTATCACTCATGCTTGTGAATGGACTTCAGTATCCACAAGGTGATGTAATTAAATTTCCATGTCCAATTTCCATAAATAGTTATAATAATTTATATACTAAGTAAATATGTTATTAATAAAAATAAAGTTATTCTATAGAATACAGATATATATCCTATAGAAAATAACTAGAACTTTTATGAAAAAATGTTCATTAGAAAACAATTTAATTAACACCCAAAACATTGAAAATGATGAAATATTATTTAAAAATGGGTGGTAAAGAGTAATAATGGGATGTATAGGATATTATAATAATGAATATGGTTATTTTATAAATTAATAACACTATATAAACCAATATTAATAAGTTCAAATCACGTTATAATAATGTATAGCATGAGATAAGGGACTTCATTTAAATTTTCCTTCCTTGAGGCATATTCTATTATTCTGCACCTAATCTTTTTTAAATGGTCTATATAATACCGCATTTATATATAATATAATTAATAAATAATAATTCTGGCTATTTATTTTTTTAAATTTTTATTATTTAATTCAAGGTGATTTGGATTTAAAATTACCAAGTCAAAAATAATTTCATAACTCAATTTCCTTTCATTGGGTTATATTATATCTTCATTATCTTTGACACTCTAATATTATGTGTGCAATTATTTTTGACTAATTATGTTATATTTATAATTGATTTATTTGGATTTATATTTTATACAAATAATATATTCATTTATTCTCACTTCAACATTATGATTATTGTATGTTTTTTATCTCAATTTCCATTTCATTGAGACATATTTTTTAATATTCACTTATTCACATTCATGTTGTTTATATTCTACCCTATTTATGTATTTATCTAGAATAACTATTTATCCATGATAGTTAATTTAAAAATTCTTTTTTATCTATATTCTATGTATCTTGTATATGAATATTTCCTAAACAATATATCATTCTTATATAGAGTTATTACATTAAAATTTATTTGATTAACTTGGGAAATATTTATAAATAGTTATTCTTTACTAAATACAGATATTTGTTGATAAGTCATATTATCCAAGAATATATTGGATTTTTAATGGTTTTACATGTATTAATTTTAAGGAATTTTTATATGAAATCATTAATAAATATTCGGAAATGGTTTTGGCATAAAAAGTAGGTTTGTAATGAAAGGACCGTTTAGGATTTATTATAAGTTTCATGATATATGTGTGCACCTATATTGATCCCATTTCATTTATAAAACATGGTTGGATTTTGTTCCCAATGTAAATTTTATATATCCTTTTTTATTTATTGATTCTTATGTATGTAACGAATGGGTTTATTCATGAAAAGTTGTTGGATGTGATACTTGAGTTAAATGTGTTTTATTATTATTAATCATTTTTTTATTATTTAGATTTCTTATATTCTCATATCTAATTTGATTTTTAGCATTGGAATATTAGGATATTATTAATGAACTAGATGAATGAAAACCAAGTTTAGCTTAATCAATTTCTTGGGGGATTGAGGCCCTCAAGAGATGAGTGGTCATGGGATGGATTATTACCCATAGAAACTATGTTCTCCTATGATAAATTATTTGTACCATATAGTATGAATAGACTACAATGAATTCATATTTACTCTTTTAGACTGACCTAGGGTTCTTGTATCAAATTTAGGTTTCTTTAACTTTCATCTTATGTTTTTTACCATTATTTAATATCCCAAATAATAATTATTTATGGGATTCAATTAAATTATTTTTTTCTATCCCAATAATTTTTTATTTTTAATGGAAACAGTATTATAGTTTTTTTAATTTATTTTTATGTCTAATTAATATCGTACTACAAATGTTTCTTAGTCTACTATTTCTGTTATAGTTGTTGATTAATTTCAAACAGATTTACTAAATACATTAAAAGGTGTTTTTTAAAAATGAATGTGATGTTTACTTTATAAAATGTATTTGAAAATGATTTTGGAATGGGGAAATGAATTTATATTTGTTTTCTAAAATTAAATAAATTATCTTGTTTTTTATGGATTAAGAATGTTTTAATAAAAAGCTTTTTTTTCTAACTTTGATTAATATTATAAGTGGTAATGTTTTATAAATGTAACTAGGAATTAATATTTTGTTTTATCACACACTCATAAGAAAACGTTTATTCAATATAAATTTAAATATTTTATTATTACATTTTTTTGTAAGAAATTTCACAAACTAGTTAGTGAAATCGAATAGTTCATGCTTAGCTCACACCCTGTATACACCAATGAGAGTATAAAACTATTATATGTTATTTTTAGTGCCATGATTTTTATATCATTTAGTTTTATGTTTGGATTAGCTGATTTTGGAAATTATTATGATATGGTGAGTGATCATGGGTAATAGAAAGATGGTATGTAATGTTTAGGGTTGGATAAAATTTCTCATTTCAAACAGAAATATATCAAACTTTTTGGATTCAGTCTTTCATTTTTCCAAGATTTCATATTTTATGTTTTATTTTTTAAAGATAATGAATTAAATATGTCTACAAGTAATTTTTTATATTATTCCTTTTTATTTCCTTATTTAATATTTTCATTTATATTAAGACTATTTGTTTTTAATCAGTGATGTATGATATGTGGATGGGTTATTCCTGATGATTTTTAAGTTTCTTCTTCTTATTTTTTTGTTATATTGGTGAAATTGTTCCCAAGCATGAAATTTTGATACTGAAACACAAGTATCCATTCCATGGGGATTGGGAAAGACCATTGAACATAGTAGTGAACTAGTTTGACTAACATATCAGGCCATCCTAACTTTTTTTCTTACAAAAAAATCTATTAATCTATAATTTTAAAGAAACGTAACATGAATTAAATGAATAGACTTTCCCCATTCATTCATTAATAATAAATCACCTAAAAACATATTTTTTAACCAATACGTAGAAATAGTTCTGTTTGTTTTAAATGATTTATTAAACCAACTCCCTATATAGCATAAATTTAATGTGAATTATTTAATTAATAAAAAGATCAATAAGATTATGAAAAATATAATATTTAGTTAAATTTAGACTCAGAGAGTTGAAATAAAACAACAAAACACTCAAAATGTTTCTTTAAATGAAAACCCCTTATAATCATTGTAATTTCTGAGATATAGCCTTCGAAAGAGAGTAGTTGTAAAATAACATTAATTCCCATATAATGAATAATATATAATAATGTGAATAAATGGGAAAATATATACATCATATAAATCATTAAAAATGTAGAGTATTAAATATGTCTTGAAGAACAGATATTGAGACAGGGTTATCATTACCTTGTCCCTCAACACACCTCAAACATCCTCTTACATCATGAATAATGAAATTATACATATTTTTTACCATCCATAGAGCCTTATTTATTATAATTATATCCTTTTATAAATTTACTATCTTGTATTACTTCTTAATTGGATTGATTTTTATTGATTTGATCATTTTTTGGTTGTCTGATACATAATTAAAAAGTACATTATTTATAATGGAAATAGTAATTAATCTATGTAGAATTATTCAATACTATATACATCTCATAGGGTTTATTTTTTTTCACTCCAAAACCTACTTACTTTAAAAGGTCATAAAATAGTTACTATTTGAAGATGCTTCTATGATAAGATTTCTTTCTATTAAAAATTACATTGATTGTTTAATTTTAATATCATTTTTTATAATAGATACATTACCATTATAGATTAATTTTAAAAAAGTGACAGATATATTAATGAAATATTAAATCAAGAAATATTGTTTTATGAATATACCTGAAATGAATGGTATCCTAAAAAAACCATTGTTCACATAGGGAGCATAAAACCAATATAATGAGAGATGATTTCCAAAATATGTTTAAAAATAAAACCCAAATAAATATTGGATATTTTTAAATATTAGTTCAAAGTTAATATTTTATATTATTGTTTTATATTTAGTTTCTCATTGAAAATAGTAAGAGTGCAACTGAAATAAAAAGACATAGTTTTTTTAAAAATCACTTATTTTTTCTTTATATCAACTTCTAAAAAAGTGTTTGATGAGACGCAATGGGTACTAAATAATCATTAAACTATCAGAAGAAATTTCAATATCATGATAACCTATTTATATTTTTAATAAAATAAAATGTAAAAAATAGTTTTAAGGTGTCATAATTTCAAATTGGAATTGAATAATTGAGTTTGGAACCCAAAACATTCTCTTTGAAACACCATTATTACATTAAATTTAAAAACACGAAAGAAACTAATTTTGTGTACACTAGACACATATAAATATTAATATTTATTTTTATAGAAGTATCTATAAATTACAGAGTGAAAATTCAACTGTAATTTTTTAAAAATATTGTATAATGTGACCCGTTTTATAGAAAATATTTACGGGTATTTCTCAAATTTTAATTCAAAGGGTTAAAAATGAAATGTAGAAATGTATTTTATCACTTAAATGTTATATAGATTATATTTTTTATTTTTACTCATCCCTAAAAGTCTCATGATATGGTTAAATGTTTTTATTAATGTATAAATCATTTTAAACATTAAGTAAAATATAAATTCGTTTTTAGTGTTACTAGTCAGACTTTAAAAATATACAATAATCTATGGAATAAATATATAACAATTTACATCATTTATTACCTATAATAATTATATAATAAATTATTTTATTTTCAATATTTCTTCTAATTTTATCATTTTAAATTTATTAAAACGACAATTTTTGACTTTTCTCCTACATGGACAAGCAATTGGTCAATATTGCGTAAGAGATTTTCGTAAATATCCTATTTTTTATATTAAAAATATTTTAAATAAATAAATATAATTTATTATTCACCAATATTATCATTTAAAATCATAAATAATATTTTTCCCTTTATATGATGGTATTATTTTTATTATATGATTTTTGACTTTTTTAACTTTCACAATAATTGGGTAATATTTCAGATAATTAATTTGTTATATGATATTAAAATTCATAAAATTAGATCGAAATAGCTTAATATTCCTTAAATATATCATTCATTGAAATCATATCCTTATATGTTCTTAAATATTATCCCAATTACCCTAATATTTACATTTTCATTATTGTGAAATAACTACATCATCATCGATAATTATTTTCATATTTATCATTATCTTTTAATTATTTTATATTAATTGAAAATTATTAATTTTATATTTTGAGTATGTTATCATATTATATTAATTAAAAAAGCTCATGTAATTTCATATGTAATTCTTTATTATTATATACTATTAATTAATTGAATTCAATTATAAATAAAAATATTATTTTAAACTCAATTTGAATTAAAATGTATATGTCAACATATATCTATACTAACATCAAATACATAATTAAAATTTATCCATTTTATTCCTTCAATAAAAATAATTAAAATTAAAACGTGTTTTGAAAGCATTTGGCATTATATATTTAATCAGAAATAGTGATTGTACATTTTATTTAATGCTTATCATCACATCATGATTTTTTTAAAAAATTTAATAGAATATGTTTCATTTAATTTTAATACGATAATTAATAATATATTAATTATGAGGGAGTTATGTTTGTTGTCCTTTATGAATGTTTTCTTCCCATCAATGGGTTTTATTTTATAACATAGAGGGTAGAAATCTTGTCTGTGTCATGAAAATAATTCTCTAATAAACATAACTACTCTACTCATGATCTCCAGTTGCTAGTGGGCTTATTTTCTCTGTTGATATGGTGAAATTACCTCAAAGGTGAGAAATTTCGGTTCATTTTTGGTCATATGAGAAATAGGTATAACATTTATCAGAAGGATATTAATCTACATTAGTTGTTCTGGATGGATTTATTATAGGACTGTGAAATCAGGATCTTATATACACCATAAAAATTGAATTTGGTAGTTTATTTATTCATTATAATGTTTTTTTGGTGTCATTATTCATTAATTAAGAGATTCATGGTGGGTGGTGGAGAATATTACAACCTTGAATACTGATATAGATAATTATTTATAGTACTAGTTTCATATATCATATTGCATTGTATTCATACTATTTTTAACTTGTGCAGGAGTCATGGAATAGAGATCCTATGGTGGTTGTTTTTGGAAATCTTGTAGTCTCTGGTGATAATTTTGAGGTCTGGTCAGAGGGAAATTTGAAAAATTGTTTTTTTCATGGAATACATTTTCACTTCAAATATGTGTGAGTTAGTTCTCTTTGATTTTGGGTCTCCGTGTAGGGTGCTTCAAAAGATGATAACCAAGAAACATATTTTTAGTGTTTTTTGATATTATAGGATTTTTAGAATTAGATTTGGGAGGAAATTTTGTTCCTTTTCATTACCTCATACTAAATGTGGATATTATTTTATCTTGGTGACTGAAGATTTTTTGATGTAGTCGACTCATGTCATTATTATTAAAGATTAAATCCCTAAAGGTTCATTAGTGATTCTATATATAGAAGAAGTTTATGGATTCATGGGGTTATAAATATTATTATCATTGACCATGATCCTCATTTGACCATAGGAGTTTCAAAGTTTCTTAAACATGATATTGCCTCTAAGTAATCCCAGTCATTTATTTTCATCCCTGATGAGATAGGTATTTTAATAAAATATCTAAATATTGTATAATAGGTTTTAAATATGTCTTATATATTTTGTAATTTCGTATATGAATCACCAAAACAATTTTTAATTTTATTATAAAAATATCCCTCATTCATCAATAGTTATTTCTCTATATGCATATCTTTATGGGAATCTATGAGGATCACCATAGTGTTGGACTAGATCGATGATTCAGTGTTATTTTATCATCAATAGGTTCATATCATGCTTGAGAAGGTATTGGTGAATTGTTATTAGACCATTACATCCAATGATGTTAATAAATCTTATGTTTATCATAGGAGGAGGCATTTGTATTTGAGTTTGGTTATTAAGTGTTCTTGATGGTTTCTGCTCGTCACGGGAAGCTAATAGTCTGTTATAGATGTGTGATACCTCTATATTTATCCGAACCTTTCATGGATTGGTGATTTTTGTTAAGGTATAATATTTTTAGATCTTCATCTTAAGATGGATCAAGTCAATAGATTTTTACCTATGTAGTCACATTAATGGTATAATCTTCATGACTCACATGGAATTGATTCAAATCTGTTGAATATAAAATTTCACAGGATTTTCATGGATTAGACCATTGGTAGATATTGTATGTGGGAGAAGTTTATATCGGGGTCCACCATTCCCTTCATTTGTTTATGGCGAATACATCATGGTTTATGAGTTGTGTATGTGGTGGAATGAGTAAGAACTTTTCCCTCAGTATCTAGATTAGTTTTCAAATATTATCATGATTTCTTGATTATTATTTCCATGATAGTGTTATTTAATTCCTTATTTTTGATAAATTTCATTATGCTTTTGTTAATAGATAATAACTTTCCTGATAAGTATCTCCATTGTGTGTTTAGATTTTACTGAAATTTTTTATTAATTAAAACTTGTTTTTATTATTGAGAATATGAATCAGTTGAGAGGTATCTAATGTAAAGGATCTCAAATTCAGGTAAAATAAAAAAAATTATATGTGTTGGTTTTGGTCAATATAGGTTCATAATTTATTCAAGGATGTAGGGTGGATTTCTTGGAAAACATTTCAGTTAGGAGATCATGTTCATCATTGAAGGGGGTTTTTTATGTTGTGATGGGATGGATATGTATGTTTTAGTATTTTTAACCAAATCATGAGGAAATAAGAAAACTCTCATGGAGGTGTGTTTGATTGGGCCTAAATTTTAACGGTATGTGGTCAACTAGGATTTGAGACCCAACAACACTTGGGGACTCACATTGTTCAAGTTTATGGGAGATCAGGATCATCACACCCTTATGGGGGATTTATTTTATATTCAGGGACTCCTGTATAAATTTAAGACATGTTCAAAGATCTCTCCCTAATACAAATATGTGACCTGTTACACTTAAAAAACAATTACAGGTAAATTATCCTTTTATATTAAATAAAGGTAATCTCATCCATAAAAAAAGGAATGAGGGTATAATTAGTGAATCCAATTGTATGTTTCTAAGGTTCTTCAATCGTTTACATGTAATGTGTAATTTATTTATATGATGAAGCTGTATAACCAGATTATTCAGAATATGATTCCTTGCATGGATGTAGTTTAATGTTCTTAAGAGGGGATTGTTCCATTAGGAAGTTTCCTACATTTCCTAATTATTATAGGAATCAAAAAACATTTATTTCACTAATCTCGTTTAGTTTATCGACATACAGATAGGACATTTGTGCAGGTATTTAGACAGAAAATATGTTATCTTGAGCGTGCAGGAGACATACTATATATCTTGTTTATATAAGAAATCATAATTATCATAGTTCGATCATAACCTTGGAATTGGCCTCATGGTGGATGCCCTTATATGAGGGGTTCCACATCGTTCCACACATTGGGTCTTATATATTGATATTTCCCATGAAGGTTGAGATTTATGATGTAAATGTGGTGTTTTCCACAAATCCTTAATACCACATGAAATATGTTCAATGAGATAAAAAAAAGTATAATAGTTGATCAGCCTCATGGTATATGGATAAGAGACTCATGTACTCAGATATTCCACGATATTTTTTATATAAAGCTCAGGGTTTGGAGAGGTTTCCTGCATATCTTTATTATAGTATGAATCATAGTCATCATAGTTTATTTTATCAGATATTAAATATGCGGTTTCTGTAGAGACCCAAATCTTTACGTACATGGACATTACATTAATTTTGCGGAATACATAATACATAACAAACATAGACCCACAAGGACCGTAATAGTTTAGTGTCTTTGGAATCTTGGAATTTAATCTTATAATCGTGGTGAAAGATATTCAACATCTCCCATAAAGATCTTACCCTTTTGTTTTCTTACCTAAAACCTTTCTTTATATCCTGGGGAAATGAAAATATAAAAAGGGTGAGCTCAAATTCTCAGTAAGGGTAAGCATAGAGAATATAAAACAATCTATAAACATTTTAATGAAAAACATGATCATAAAATCTAAACATCATAATTTTGAGAAAAGACATAAATCATGGAAGTACGTAAGGAATATATCATAATGGAATATCATCCATGGTAAAATATAATGGGATTAAAACATGTATTTATGGAAACCATTCAGAACATGTTATGATTTCCATAGTAGCCAAGGCATTGCTTCCAAGACCATCTTAGTGAACTGAGTCCCTTTCTCAATTTGAGTTCACTACTCGTTTCAGTCCTGTAACACTGAACCGGATTAACTTATCGTTCCAGCCATGTCTATATCCTGAGATATAAATATTTACCCAATGCATTGGAGGTAGATATAGGTCCCACCCATCTAATAATGAAATCATTCTTATGTGTTCCACAAAATCATAAATCATACATCATAGCATAACCCTTGTAATAAAAATGTGATTATTAAACATCGTGCCATCATAAAATAATCCATATAAGATAAAAGGACTTCATAAAAATAATTACATTATAACATATTCAAATCAATGTAAAAATAGGGATAGAAACAGAACCCTATATTATCTTAGGTGGAAACTAATTTTGATAAAACTCTTGAACTCAATTCTTGAGGAAAATATCCTTTCTACTTCAAAATTTTTTTTCCATTATTAAAATTTCATATATTTTTAAACTAAAATAAGTTGATTAAAAATAAAATTGAAAACATGTAAAGGAGGCTTCATGCAAATAATGTTCAAAAATCCATTCATGCCGTATAAGTTAAAGAAAAACATTTTTCTCGTAGTTTTGTCGGAAAAGTCAAAAAGTACCTCGTATGGTAAACAAAAGAAAGATTCCTTCCATATGATGTGGTA
Organism: Viscum album; assembly: GCA_963277665.1. Lineage (NCBI taxonomy): Eukaryota > Viridiplantae > Streptophyta > Magnoliopsida > Santalales > Viscaceae > Viscum > Viscum album. Next base: position 3,178,818 of record OY728125.1, read on the forward strand.
AAAGTAAGAAAAGGGTAAAAATGTCTTTAAACATACATGTAATGAAATTAAACAGTTTATGAAAAAAATTTAGAGCATATGGACATGGATAATAAACATAACCCCCTGTAAATACTTACGCATAAACAATCTCTGATAAGAATGAGATTAGAATAATTATCCCTTACCTTCGGTATGATAGGCTTAGTACGTATCCGAACCTCCTGTATAATGATTTAAATAATGTCATTGACTTATTACAGAATCATATTCATTGTTATGATGTCATAAATGGTACACTTATGACTTTATATTACCCGTTCTTTTGTAAATTCAATGTTAATGAAGCGTTTTGGGTAAAATCATTTCATTTATCGTACGTGTTTCGATTTTTTATTCTTGATATTATTACTTATATCCTTATTTAATTAATTATATAATGAAAAACATGATTTATATATAATATATATACATATATATATATATATGATAGATCGATAAATGGAATGAAATACACCGTTCATGGAGACGGTAGGCCGTACGTACGCATGAACATTGTTTTCGTTTCTTTATTGAATTGAATGGAATTAAGTAGATGAAATACATATATATATACATAAATCCAGTGTTATTTTGTCATATATTTCACGACTACTTATTATATATACTTTATAATAATTTATGAATGGTTAACATGGAGAATGAATCTCATCACGTCGTGGAGATGGTAGTCCATACGTACGCACGAGCGATGATACCATTCCCATGATCATTGAGTTATATTGAAGTGAATGTATAATATTTCAGAATAAATATCACATTACAATAATCATATATAGTCATCTATTTACACCATTATACCCATCCATGTAAGGTGGTGGTCGAAAACAGATTACACCACGGCATGGAGACGGTATTACGAACGTACGCACGCGCGGTGATTTCGTTTTCCGTAGGATGGATAGAAGGTTAAATGGGGTTGTTTAATATTTATAATAACATATCAGTATATAAGTAATACTTATTTTATTACTTTATAATGAGACAACTAAAGAAGAATACGTTTAAGAAGAAAGAAACATGAGAGAATTGGAAGAAGAGATTACCTCTTCTTCGACGCACCTCCTTTAAGCCTTCTCTAAGGGAAGTAGAGTTGATCATTTGAGAATAACAAAACCTCCAAAATTTTTCTAGGGAAGTGGATAAGAGAAATGGGCAGGGTTTGGATGAGCTTCAAGGCTCAAAAGGGTGTGAAGAGAAGATGGGTGGGGTGCCCTTTTTATAAGGGAGGAGAGGGGAACCTTTGGAAGAACTTAAAATATTATTTTATAATAAAGTAATATTCTGTTTTTAATAGCTCCAAAATGATTTATTTCTAAGATAAGGTGGTTATGGGTCTAAATCCTCTAAACCAATAGATTTTAGACAGGTTGGGTCATTATATTAACCTTATCTTTTAGTTTTAACTCTTAGTTTATTTGATTGACATTTACCATGTCACTTTGTATTTTTATATTATATAGTTAACAAACTTACCATATACATCCAAGAGACCCCAAAGTTTTCCATTAATGATAAACCTATCATGATATAAGTATCGTGGCCGAACCATAGATTTTTAGGAATATAATAACAATTAATAATATAATATTTGTTTTAAAAACTATTTTATGTCAATTTAGACACTATTTGGTAATTGATTTTTGTTAAAATCATTACAGCATGATTAGTTCAAGAAACAAGTTAATTAAATAAACACTAACATGTCATATTAACCTTGAAAATTAGTGGAATTCATAAAAAGTCTCAAATTAGATTTATTTTGGTATTTATAATATCAATTATGTTAATATTTAACTAATAAGGTAATTACTGCATCATCATTGTGTCATAAAAAAATTAAATTATTTATTGTATAAAAATTATAAATAAAATACTATTATGTAGTGAGTCTTTGTAGCTTTCTAATGAATATTAATAGTATAATTTATCTTATGTATAAATCTATATTAAAAATGATTTAGTTATTAAACTTTGATTTTAACTATTTGAACCATTCTTTAAATAAATTAATAATAAACGTCCTAATCTAATCCAAGTGGACCTAAATGGTCAGAGTTTATTCATAAGGTTGTTTTTGGTCGAATTAAACTTATCAAATAGAATTAGGACATGTGTTAGGGTAATAATAATATCATTTTTACCCTTTATTACCCTATTTACCTTTAACTGTGGTAAATAAAAGTAAAAAGTTAATATTCAACAAAAATTATTTTCATCTCATTGAACCACATTTCAGTCCTTGATATTAACTGTGTCTCTCGGATTTTCTAAATTCCACTCACAAAAGCGGTAAAATTATGTTTTATGTAAATTTTCAAACTCTCCTAGGAGGTGGGTAAAAGACGGTGAAAAGTTCAATAAAATTTTTATATGTCTAAAATTATTATAAAATGACTCCAATGAATTACATTGAACTCATATAGGTATTATGTATTAATTTTTAACTAAAATAAATTTAAATAAATTAATATTTATTTAAATAAAAAGTCGGTTTTTAAATAGTAACCCAGTGTTTTCACTATTCATCAAAAATTGAAAGTTTTCAGAAAAATACCAAAAATTTACCCTAGGCTAATTTCGATATTACGAATCCAAAAATGAAGTCCATTTTGAAGGATAAAATTTATAAAATTTCAAAAAGTGGGTATTACTATTCATAACGGCTAGTTCATAATAATATTATAATAATATATCATTTAGTGAAACTCGATATTGCGTACTACACACACTATCAAGGAAGGTCGTGATTGCGTGTAATGTAAGCCAAGTTAGGGTTGCGTGTAGTGCAAAACACCTTTGTTGTTGTCTATAACAGAATCCAACCATATTTCATTTATACATTGAATATATATATATACACTCAATGTTGCGTATAAAATAATCAAAACTTATTTCATTTATACATTAAACAAAATCTATACTTAATGTTGCGTAAAATAATTTCCACAGAATGAACTTGAAATTGTGTATAACATGAGCCAAGAATAGTGTTACGTAAATTGAATGCTAATACAGTGTTGCATATAGCGCAAGATAATATTGGTGTAGCGTACAACAAAATACATCAAAGAAATTAAAAAGAATAATTCTCATAAAATCTCAGGTTATTACATTCTACCCCCCTTAAAATTAATTTCTCCCTCAAAATTCGTCGGGGTTATAAATCATTTTCTACTTGAAAGTTTCTTTAATAGAAACCCACATCATAAAAAGGAATACCAAAACTTATCTTTAAAAACTAAAGTATGAAATATAACGGTTACCCAAATTAACTAATCACTGGGTTTCCACATTGGAGAACATAGGTGAAAATATGGATATGGAAGAGAAATCTTACCATCATGTTCTAATGGAGAGTGGTAGAGAAAATGGCTATGAAAAAGCCAACAATCACAAAGCAATAAATTTGTGATGATCTACGGTACCATCTGATTCATTGGATATAAGGGCACTAGCAAAACATTTTTGGTTTTCAGGATCATTTCCCTAAAGTTAAAGAATTTGAATTAGAATAAATACTTACTTTATTTTGGTAAAATCTAACCGTTGTTCATGCCTTGAACAATTTCCACTTCATCTTTTTAAGAAATGAAGTTGAATTTGTCTTTTGCGAAGTTTTTAACAGATCATGTGATAGAATGATATGTCATTCCATCTGTCTCAAACATAAATTAGCAAAAGTTATATACATAAGTCTATATATAGTGAGATTAATCAGATATGGTTCCAAAATGGACTTATACTTCATCTATCATCCCGAATAATAAAATAAAACTATTTTCTACTAACCAGGGACTTTTTTTAGGCCAGTGGTAGGAAATAAAGGCATGTCGCACTTTGGTTGTGGGTTCGATTCCCACAGCCTTGTCCGACGTGATGGGTTGTCACCCATCCTGCAGGTTGTCCCTTTTTCTAAAAATACATTATTATAACTTTTCATCAATAATATCGAAAAAGTTCATGCCTTAAACAATACTAACTTATGTCTAACATAATCCATTCCAATTATAATGCTTATCCAAAATACTACTGTCCAATCTCATATTATAGTGAAAATGAATACCAGAGAGTTCATATAACAAGCATGTAAATACCATCATTGATCCCCATATATCATATGATATGTCTTGTTGGTCACCTTCCAAATATTCGAAGTCCTTAATCATGTATTCTCATGAAAAATTAATACCCATTGAACCTTATTGAAAACATGAGTGCTGTCAAAAGTTAACTCATTCCACATACCAAAATCCCAAAATTCTGTATTCTCAACCCATGATATCACTTAGTCCTTATAACAATCATGAGCTCATGAATACTATCAATCATATTATTTCCTCCTTATCCATTCATTATGTGCATATCATGTTCATTCCAAAAAATATCTAAATAACCTTTCATGGTTACCAGTACCATTCAACATATACTTTTAAATACTTTAGGAAAAACAATAGTGTAACAATCCTAGGATATTTCTTCATTCCATAGTACCATTAAATTACCTATACAACATAACTCTCGATAAACATACAATCATTGCACTACCTTCTTAAACCATTGACCAAGCTTTAACACTTCTTTCATCTCATATATCATTTGTAGTCTCCTCATCATCATCCACATAAATACTACCCATATGACCATGCTATCTCTTCATGATATTTTCCCTTAGGGCATTGGTTTGCATAATTCCCATACATTCCACATTTAAAACATCTAATCATTGTTGATGTCGTAGAAGTACCATTATCATTATCTATGGTGTTAACTGAACCTTTTCCTTTGAAATTACTGGATTTGTGTCCTTATTTTGCGCACCGAAAGCATCTTCTAGTTCCTTTGAAAGATTCTCCTTGATGCCTCTTCCCACATAATTTACATGATAAAAATTGAACTTTCCTTCCTCTATGATCATCATGAAACTCCATCTTTCTCTTATTACCTGAGTCGGGAAACTTACCAAAGTTGAGATTATTGATCATATTATGAGATTGCTGATTAGGCATAATAATGATATGTGGACCTCCAGATCCAATTTCATTCAATTTCTCCTGAAGAATATCATTCCATTGTCCACCATATCCTCCATTATCGTGAATCTTCCTATTCCATGTAATTTTTTAAAAACCCAAAATGAATAGTGTGAGAGGCCAAAATCATAATAAAGGGGTATTAACTTCAATATCTAACATCTTAGGTTAAATTATAATATCGTTAAAATAATTCTACGACTATAACATATACTTGTACTTATCCTTAGGGACATCCCTAGACATAACTTATAAATATCTCTTGGGATCTCCTAAAAGTTCTCGCATCCTAGTTTCTAAAGGTTGACTAAACCTTTCCTTTGATACCAACTGTAGAGACCCAAAGCTTGACATACATGGACATTACATTACTTTTGTGGAATACTTAATACATAAAAAACATAGACACACAAGGACCGTAATAGTTTAGTGTCTTTGGAAACTCAGAATTTAATCTTCTAATCATGGTGAAAGATCTTCAACTTCTCCCATAAAGATCATCCCCTTTTGTTTTCTTATCTAAAACCTTTCTTTATATCCTGGGGAAATGAAAACATAAAAAGGGTGAGCTCAAATTTTCAGTAAGGGTAAGCATAGAGAACATAAAAAAATCCATAAACATTTGAATGAAAAGCATGAACATAAAATCTAAACATCATAATTTTGAGCAAAGACATCAATCGTGGAAGTACGTAAGGCATATATCATAATGGAATATCAACCATGGTAAAATTTAATGGGAATAAAACATGTAATTATGGCAACCATTCATCACATGTTATGATTTCCATAGTAGCCAAGGCATTGCTTCCAAGACCATCTTAGTGGACAAAGTCCCTTTCTGAATTTGAGTTCACTCCTCGTTTCAGTCCTGTAACACTGAACCGGATTAACTTACCGTTCTATCCATGAAAATCTCATGAGATATAAATCTTTACCCAATGCATTGGATTGAGATATAGGTCCCACCCATCTCATAATGAAATAATTCTTATGTGTGCCACAAAATCATAAATCATACATCATAGCATAACCCATGTAATAAAAATGGGATTCTTAAACATTGTGCAATCATAACACAATCCATATAAGATAAAAGTACTTCATACAAATAATTACATCATAACATTGTCAAATCAATGTAATAATGGGGATAAAAACCGAACCCTATATTATCTTAGGTGGAAACTAATTTTGATAAAACTCTTGAACTCAATTCTTGAGGAAAATATCATTTCTACTTCAAAAACATTTTTCCTTTATTAAAATGTCATATAATATTAAAGTAAAAGAATTTAATTAAAAATAAACTTTAAAACTTTTAAAGGTGTCTTCATGCATATAATGTTCTAAAAATACATTCATGCCGTATAAGTTAAAGAAAAACATTTTTCTCGTACTTTTGTCGGAAAAGTCAAAAAGTACCTGGTATGGTAAACAAAAAAAAGATTCCTTCCATACGATGTGGTAAAAGTAAGAAAAGGGTAAAAATTTCTTTAAAAATAAATGGAAGAAAATTAAACATTTTATGAAAAAATTTTGAGAACATATAGATATGGATAATAAACATAACCGCCAGTAAATACTTACGCATAAACAATCTCGGATAAGAATGAGATTGGAATAATTATCCCTTACCTTAGGTCCAATATGCTTCGTAAGTATCCAAACCTCCTATATAATGATTTAAATAATGTTCGTGACTTATTAAAGATTCATATTCATTGTTATGATGTCATAAATGGTTCACTTATAACTTTATATTACCTATTCTTTTGTTAATTCCATGTTAAAGCAGCGTTTTTAGTAAAATCGTTTCATTTATCTTACGTGTTTCGACTTGTTGTTCTTGATATTATTATTTATATCCTGATTTACTTAATTCCAGAATGTAAAACATGATTTATATATAATATATATACATATATATATATATGATAGATCGATAAATGGAATGAAATACACCGTTCATGGAGATGGTAGGTCGTACGTACGCATGAACGTTGTTTGCGTTTCCTTATTGAATTGAATGGAATTAAGTAGACGAAATACACATATATACATAAATACAGTATTATTATGTCATATATTTCATGATTACATATTATATATACTTTATAATAATTCATGAATGGTTAACATGGAGAATCAATCTCATCATGTCGTGGAGACGGTAGTCCGTATGTATGCACGAGCGATGATACCATTCCCAAGATCATGGAGTTATATTGAAGTGTATGTATAATATTTCAGAATCATTATCACATTAAAATAATAATATATAGTTATCTATTTACACAATTATACCCATCCATGTAAGGTGGTTGTCGAAAATAGATTACACCACGTCATGGAGATGATATTCCGTACGTACGCACGCGCGGTGATTTCGTTTTCCGTAGGATGGATAGAAGATGAAATAGGGTTGTTTCATATTTATAATAACTTATCAGTATATAATTAATATTGATGTTATTAATTTATAATGAGACAACTAAAGAAGAATAAGTTGAAGAAGAAAGAAACATGAGAGAATCGGAAGAAGAGATTACCTCTTCTTCGATGCACCTCCTTTATGCCTTCTCTTAAGGAAGTAGAGTTGATCTTTTGAGAAGACCAGAACCTACAGAATTTTTCTAGGGAAGTGGAGAATAGAAAGTTTAAGGGTTTGGAGGATCTTCAAGGATCATAATGGTGTGAAGAGATGAAGGAAGGGGTGCCCTTTTTATAAGGGAGGAGAGGGGCACCTTTGGAAAAACTTAAAATATTATTTTATAATAAAGTAATATTCAGTTTTTAATAGCTCCAAATTGATTTATTTCGAAGATAAGGTGGGGATTAGTCTAAATAGTCTCATTTAATAGATTTTAGACAGGTTTTGTTCATTATATTAACCTTATCTTTTAGTGTTAACTAATAGTTAATTAGATTGACATTCACCATTTCACATTGTATTTTTATATTATATAGTTAATAAATATATCATATACATCCAAGATACCCCCATTTAGTTCATTAATGATACACCTATCATGATATTAGTATCTTGGCCGAACCTTAGATTTTTAGGAATATAATAAAAATTAATAATATAAAATTTGTTTTAAAAACCATTTTATGTCAATTTAGACACTATTTGGTAATTGATTTTTGTGAAAATCATAGCAGCATGATTAGTTCGAAAAAAGTTAATTAAATCAATTCTAACATGTCATAATAACCTATAAAATTAGTGGAAATCATAAAAAGTCTCAAATTACATTTATTTGGGTATTTATAACAACAATTATGTTAATATTTCATTAATAAGGTAATTACTTCATCATCATTGTGTCATAAATAAATTAAATTATATAATGTCTAAAAATTATAATTAAAATAACATTATGTAGTAAATCTTTTTGGATTTCTAATGAATATTTATAGTCTAATTTGTCTTATGTATAACCTTATATTAAAAATGATTTAGTTATTAAACATTGATTTTAACTATTTTAGCCCTTCTTTAAATAAATTAATAATAAATGTCCTAATCTAATCCACGTGGACCTAGATGGTCTTATTTAATTCCTATGGTTGTTTTTGGTCGAATTAAACTTATCCAATAGAATTAGGACATGTGTTAGGGTAATAACAATATCATTTTTACCCTTAATTACCCTATTTACTTTTAACCATGGTAAATAAAAGTAAAAAGTTACTATTCACCAAAAGTTATTTTCATCTCATTGAACCACATTTTAGTCCTTGATATTTACCGTGCCTCTCGGATTTTAGAAATTCCACTCACAGAAGTGGTAAAATTATGTTTTATGTGATTTTCAAACTCTCCTAGGAGGTGGGTAAAAGACGGTGAAAAGTTCAATAAAATTTTTATATGTCTAAACTTATTATAAAAAGACTCCAATGAATTAAATTGAACTCATATAGGTATTATGTATCAATTTTGGCCTAAAATAAATTTAAATAAACTAAATATTTATTTAAATAAAAAGTCGGTTTTTAAATAGTAACCCAGTGTTTTCACTATTCATCAAAAATTGAATGTTTTCATAAAAATACCAAAAATTCACCCTAGGCTAATTTCGAAATTCCAAATCCAAAAATGAAGTCCATTTTGAAATATAAAATTTATAAAATTTCAAAAAGTTGGTATTACTATTCATAATGGCTAGTTCATAATAATATTATAATAATATCTCGTTTAGTGAATCTTGGTATTGTGTACAACACACGCTATCAAGGAATGTTGCAATTGTGTGTCATGTAAGCCAAGTTAGGGTTGCGTGTAATGCAAGACTCCTTTGTTGTTGAGTATAACAGAATCCAACCATATTTCATTTATACATTGAATATATATATATATATACACTCAATGATGCATATAACATAATCAAAACTTATTTCATTTATACATTAACCAAAATCTATACTTAATGTTTCGTAAAATAATTTCCACAAAACGAACTTGAAATTCTGTGTAACACGAGCCAATACTAGTGTTGGGTAAATTGAAGGCTAATACATTGTTGCGTATAGCGCAAGATAATCTTGATGTAGCGTACAACAAAAGACATCAAAGAAATTAAAAAGAATAATTCTCATAAAATCTTGGGTTGTTACAGTTTCCCTTATATTCATGGAATATCAAATATGACACTTGTGAGCACTTACACATTTTCATTAAACATTCATTCATTGAGGCTTATAATGCAAATGATATGATTATTACAACCCCTAGGCCCATGTTTGCTGTGATTGGTGTGATAAATAGGGGATGGTGAATGATATGTCTCATTTCTTATAATTTCAGTACATATTCATTAGTAAGTCTCTACTGATATTTGATATGGAGCACATGCCTCAGGGAGGTTTCTTATATATCTTCATTATTGCAGGAATTATAGTCTTCATAGTTCCCTTTATTAGGTCTAATACACTAGGGTTTACCTTTAGTGAATGGGACTTACAAATCCATGGTGTACAAGGTTACTAAGACCTAGGAGGCCTTTGTGGTCTATGTTTCTTGTCTGTATGATGTTGAATTACCTAGCTAACTTTCCCTTGCATCATTCATAAGATCAGGATTGAATCATATGGAGGGTGTTGTGAGAGTTGATAAAACATTTATCATAGAGAGTTTAATGTATTTTCTAACATCCCTGGAAGGAATCAAGATACCTGAAATACATGTCTAGAGAGAATCACGAGTCTCGGACAAATTTACCAAAGGGTTTCATGGGGGCATAGTTGACATGTCCAAATGCTCCCGTGATACTCCATGGATATTAGTGGACGTCGTTATATGAGTCAGGTGATGTATCTGAAGTAAATCGCAATGCGTGGGAGTCAAACCCTAGGGGTATCTCATGATACTAATGATAAATTCCTATATAGAATAGTGTGACTATTATTGACATGTTTTAGATGATTTTTAATGACCCAAACAACATGCTAAAGTATCATCGTGAGATCTGGATGACATATCCATGTGTTGTCGCTTGTCTTGGATTGGTCATGTGAAGATTATGAGGGTCAAGAACATGTTTTTCTCCTATTACATTCACTATTACATGTTTCTATAAACCTGGTCTCATGAATTACATATATTTATTTGATAGTAGTTTATTTTTACTCTCATGTGATCTGGATAATGTGTGGTATGTTCTTCACACATCTTTCCAGAAGTCCTTCACCTGATCATTGAATGATCGCACGATGAGTTTTATGAATGGAACATGACTAATCTAGTAGTTCTATTATATATTACCTGATGAAATATTTTATGATCATAATATCATCTACTACAATAAATCCACTCTAATTCATGGGTGTTCTGATGCACCTGGATGCAAAACATATGACATTATTTTCGAGAGTTTAGAGTTTTATTTTTCATGATGGGGTGGGGAATTTATAGGCCCTTACACCATGATTGTTTACTGGTATATAATACAAATATAAAAGAATCTAGGATGGATTTGGTGATATTTGCTAGAGTCATGTGTCTTCACAATCCTTTATTACGCATCGCTCTGAGGGCGGCGCCTGATTTTCAGTGACTGTGAGTCCCTCCCATCAACACATCCTTTATTAGATTATTGGTAATTAAGGAATACTCATTGGCTCATGCAAGAATTCTAAAGGACAACATATTTTCAATTTTACATGTCCAAATTCCATCATGATATTGAAGTTCCAATGGAAGATCCTTTGGGTTATCTCAAATGACATGTCTTGTTCATTCCATGAGACAATGTTGGCTTATCCAGGAGTCTTGTGGGACTGTGCAATGGGTTTTGTTAGTGCATCAAAAACATTCTAGAATCGTGAAAACTCCAGACTCCTCCGTTTTTATTCCCTCTATTTTATTTGATCAATCTTAGACATTATGTGATGTTTCATAAATGTCAATGATTATATTTTAAATTTTTTTGGATATGCTTCACATGACTAATAAAGGTCATATGGGGGTGTGCGAGCATTTCATGGAAAAACCCATCTATTTGTTCTTTATAGATCCAATGTCAGAGTGCAAGGATTCCTAGAAATATCAAAGGGCCTTCATGTGATGATGTTGACAAGACACATGGCCTTCGTGAGATAAGGTGGGTATGTCCTTAGGGACTCGTGATGCCTTGAAGATTTCCAAGGGCATGTTTCATGGATTTCATTGACTGTGAGTAGCTCCCACCTCCTCCCCTTTGGATTCCATTTTTTTATTTTACAAAGTTTTAATGGTCTATTGGGTTGTCTAGGATATTTTTATTGAAAACTATCCTTCAAAATGGTGATATGTTGCTTGATCTTTTACCATTTCAATAATCCTCTTCTATTTGAACTTTTTTATCCGACATTCAAATGATTATTGAGTGGTTTTGTAATTCCTCTGTTGATGATGAACAATTTGTCCTGAGGGAACTTATATGGATATAGATGAGTGCTCAATGGTTGTATGGAGATCCTTCAGAAGATCAGTATGACTTGTATAAGGGGGTTATGTGGGTTCCACTACAGGTTATGCACTGCTTGTGAAGTCTTCATAGGACCCTATGATTGTCACACAATCACAATCCCCTTCAAGCAACATTCTATCTACAAGTCTTGAACTTCTTCATATTCAATTTATTTTGTGGGGAAAATAATACCCATATTTAGGTATTTCTTAATTTTTTATTTTCCTATACTTATTTGGTGGGCGTCAAATCCCCCCCCCCCTCTAAAAGTAACATTGATAATATTAAGGTATCAGTTCTAAGGAATTTAAAGGCCTTCCTGTGTCATTGGCAGTATTGTGAGTCAATGTTTGGGGTGACATTTGGTCTACTAGGTGATGTTATGAATTCCCAAAAATTACCTATATATAGTGGGGTGGAGAGCCATTCCATTCGGCAACTAGTTACAATTTAAAGAAATCTCATCTCTTCTCTGTCATGTGGCTCCATCACATGACCATTCTATGACTCCTGATCATGAGACCTATTCATGAGATTTTGTCATTAACACATTTCATAAGAAAATTTTGCAGGGATATTTCTTTTCAAGGTACCTGTCTGATCCAACTATGAATCGTACATTGGTAATTTCACAAACATTGCCTATGAGGTTTTCGACTATTTATAAGGGATTCATAGGATTAACCCTCTCGATAATATTATCAATTGGTCATCATGTGTTTCATGTGACCATGTGATGGTCACACAATCAATAGTCAATAAGGGGTCATGAGATTATTAGAGGACATATGGGATATATTTTTCCCACGATACCTTTGCGGTCAGATGATTCTTCAAGCCCTTATGTGATTCATGAATACCATGACATATTTATTCAAAGTGCATTATACTGCTGGAACATTATGTCTTTGTTAATGAAAATATTTCATATTCTATCTATCTGACATATTGTACATACTTATTTTCATATGTCTTCCAATTCTTGTGAATTTTCTGGAAATCTCTCAATGAAAGGGGAAAGTGCATTGAGAGATCATCGTGAAGCATTGGTGATGAGTGTAGATCCTTCTTTCCATAGTTATACTGGGTTTTAATAGATGAGTATCATAAAATTGATTAGATGAAATCTCTTAAAATATTCCTTGTAATATTTTTTCCTCTTTATGGGATTTTTTACTAAATATTTTTCTATTCCTCCACTGAAGTAATCATTTATACCTTCTTTATCCCAAAACACTTTGAGAGCAAAAATCTCCTCTACTAACTGGTCTATCTATCTGGGAGACCGTGATGATGGGACTATATTTATAGTTATGAACATTTATTTTGATGGTATTGATCACACTCCCACTGAGGATGTCTATATATATATTGCTCAATAATTCAGAAATACCCTCCTAAAAACAAATACATGTGGAATAACAACTAGGAATTCAGATTAAGAGGTAGTTCGAGAATGGAATGGGGATGACATAACTTGGTCCAGTACATTTATTATGAATTATCTAAGTAGTTAATTGAAATTTACTTGTATTAGGTTGTTTGGATGTCACAAGCATCCGCCTACAACAATAAGGGTCATATGATGGTGCTATTTAGTTGTTGGAGACCAGAGACGAACACTATATTCCTTATGTGTGGTGAAGTGGTAATCAGTCTTTGGGATGTGGAGTAGATTTCTGGTTGAGAAATATTGGGTTCCTTGTATGATGAGTTCAATCCCCCACAATCTTCTTGGTACAATGCTACGAGGACACATACTTTGACTCAAAAGCTGATTAATTTGGATGAGAAATCCCTTCCAAAGTTGGTGCTTCTAAGAGAAGATATACCATTCAACACATGTCCATAATGATTTATCAAGAAGAAAAGATTTGATCTGGATGAAAAAATGTCAAAATCATGACATGTGATGGATTCTCATGCTGCGCTTCGTGCTTATTGGCCCAATGTTGATGAAGGGAAGTTTAAAGAATGATAATGGGGGTTATCTAGGATATAGAATTAGTTTTTCAACTAGATTGTTTTATTTCCATATATCTAAGTGGGTACTTACTACCCATGATGGAAAAAGGTGGGGTTAGAGTTTCCACTTTTCCAATGGAAACCTACATGGAAAATGAGGAGTATATCAAGCTATTCATCCTTATATAAGCAAAAATATATCATAGTATACATAATGTTTATATGGGAAATTCCCTATATAGTGTCATGGGACCCTTCCAATTATTATGTGGTCATATAGAAGCTCACCTGGGTCATTATAAATATCTGATCATTTATGATTTTCCTAATTCTCACTACGTACCATTTTTACAGTGTATTTGGGGGGTGAAACCAGTCCCACTAAATGTATCCAATTTCATTGATTATATAAGATGCTATGATCCCTTGACCATTACATCATACATGCTGGTGCTGATAGGCAACATTTTCGATATTGGTGAGACAAATCTGGATATATGAGCTTATGGGGTTTCACTTCACAATGGTGTTCAGTGCACCCGCATTGATGAGAATTTATTTGTAAATGGTATTCACCCTAGATGTTTAACTTCCATTTCATGGGTGTTGAATCAATTTGTACAAAATATATTAATGTTTTATATGTGGAGAATCCTATGGGAGGTCACAAATTTTAGATGATGTTTACTAGGTTGTAGATTGTTGCTATAATAAACCTCCCTCCACTAGATGTAAAGATCTATTTATGTTGTGGATATGCAGAGAGTTGGATTTAATCATATCCCATTGGGAAGTTCTCAATGTTAGTAAATGACGCCTTCCCACCACCATCGGCTAATCATAATCCTTGGGATATAAATAAACTACATTCGAGTGGGTTGGTAGCATGAAAAGAACATCGTAAGGAAAACAGACACCTACCATTACTAGTTGATGCACTTACTAACACAACCATAATAAGTGTTGTGGAAGAAAATGATAACATACAATAATTGTTGCTTCCTATTGCATCTAACCAATGGATGGTCTGGAAGGAGAATCATGTAGAGGCCCTGCTCTGGGGTATATTGATTTTATAAGAAGTTATTTTGGAGGTTTTCACATACATCAATACTCCTCATATTATTACCTTTGAATAACATCAAGATGAGGTTAGTTACTTTCATTGAGGAATTGATGATGTTGGGGCAAGCGTTAAGGGTCAGATGTTTTATTCTCCATGGATCTATCAAACAGTCCTACCTGGTATGCTTCATATTGCTATGGATGAATGGGGTTATCCACTTGTTGAGGATGAAGTAATTCTAGGATTATTGATCTTCCTAATTATTAATAGTTCCTTTTCAACTATATTTACATCCATTATATATGTTGATGTAGTGGGATGCTTCCAAAGGTCACCAAGAGTTTTCATCCCTTAAATACACTCCCCATAGTTCATTCATGGGAGAAACGTTTTTGCATTGTCCTGGGAACTGGTGATAAAGGGTCATTGATTTGATAGTCTCATATGAAGGGGGTGATTGTCCGTTTCTGAGGTGACAGTCTTAGCTTCGATAACTTCTGGTGGATCTTCTCCAAAAGTTAAGAGGTCAAAAGAAAATTAATCAATCTTTATTATCAGATCCTTCTCCTCCAGAATCCTCAAGTAACTGTGACATTTCAGTATCATTTTATCATGGATTATTATAGAAGTATATTATGATTTTTCTAAAAGGTATAAGTCCCCATTGATCTCTCTTAGATAATAATGAGTTTAGTTCTAGGGATAGGGGTAAGATTTTAGAATCTCTAGAAAATATTTTACTAGTGGACCAGATCAACCAAGAAGCGGATATGGCTTAGGGGCCCATTTAATCATGTATGTTTCCTACTCCAAACATTTATTGATCATACCATTCAACCCAGGGTAGGTGAATTCACATTTGGAGTGTTCTAACAGCAGTATCAATTCTTCTACCACATTGGCCATAATAGAGGAATGTGTTTCGATAAGGTGAATACTTCTTCATGTCAGAACACTTTGTTTAGTTTTGTCATATCGCCTGATATTATCTTCGTTCTTACAATCATCAAGAATGGAAAAAATAATATCTTCATGAAAGTAACCAAAGATTACACATATTCGTTCTTCAAAAGAAGAAGATGTATCTTTGCCTATAGATGGGGTTGGGTTACTAGATTTTACCAGTGATGCGACCATGAATGGTATGCTTCAAACCCTAGTCACATATTCTGATTATATGTTATTACTTCATTATTTATCATGTAATTTATATTACTCTATACCCTTTACTATATCATCTTCTCCATGATCTTTAGAGGTTTTGGTACCTTTCCCCCCAGACAGGGTCAAACATGTGGTGATCATCTCTCTTCCCTCATTGTATATGACTATGAGAACAACCCAGTATCTAAGTGACATCGTTCCAAGATATATTCCCATTATCAAGGAAAATCTTGACCATGTCCCTTTGTCAAAATTACCTTATCATTCAATTTGGTGACATATGTGGATGGATATCTAGATTTTTGTTTCATAAACCTCATCATATGGGTTGAAAGAATGATTGGGTCCCCTTTGATTCATGTTCCCCACCCTTGGTTATGCTGGTTTTGAATATTCCACCCTTCAGTCATTGACAAAGGAGGTGATATCTATGAGAGAACATAATTAATTCCTATAATTGAGGATGGAATCTATTGAGACCTCCTCTTTGGGGAAGCATCATTAGGAAAAATATGTAAAGAAAGATTCACAACGTGAGTTACATGAGGCTTCTTATCGGGATGCTCTCAATTCTGGTAATCTTGAAACATACCATACCCATTCTGAATTTCTCCATCTCTAGGTAGAACTATACCGGTTTCAATATTCACTTCAGATGTTACGAAAGGCCATGTGGGAGCAGCAATTACTCCTTGATGTAGCCGAAAAATCCAAACTTGATGCCATCACTAGAGCGGAGGAGTTTCGACACATTGCGGAGGAGGAGACTAAATCCACCAAGAAACTATGCCAATTTATAGATTCCTTGGAGAAAATATGTACTGATATTTAACACTCAACCATTTATATGCATAAATGGATAAAAAATATAAATCTCTCTTTGTCTGATATATTCATAGGAGAGGCTCTAGTGTGAAGACATCCCTCTTTTTTAAATGGTATCAATGAATAGGTTTGATGAACATTATATGCGTTGTCTAGTTCCCTTTTATTCATGAAGTTCATGATATATCATTGATATTATGTGAATCGCCAACAATACCCATCCTTTATGTAACATCATAAAAACCTAAATACACATAATTTAATATTTAAATCATAATAAATTCTTCTTTAGAAAATTCTCATGAATGTCCACCAACATGAGACTCATTACTAACACATCTATTGTACTTATCTTGAGGATACTAGATTTTTAGGAGGACATTTGGGTAGAATATATGTCCCGGAGGGAGAGTTATCTTCATTTTTTCCAATTTTATAGGCTTGAGGAGAGTATCTGGATTCTTATAATTCTGTATGGTGGGCTTACAAGAACATGGGGACTATATTTCTATCGTTATCTGGTTTAGCATATTTTATCTTTGACATGAAATTTATTTAGTTTAAAGTATTTTAGCTCAGACCTCATGTTGATTTAGTTTAGGGTCTTTTAGCTCAGATCATATACTACTTTAGATTAGGGTCATTGAGCTCAGACCTCATATTTCGTTAGTTTACTGTATTTTTTCTCGGGCCTCATATTGATTTAGTTTATGGTCTTTTACCTCATACATCAAATTACTGTAGTTTAGGGTCTTTTAGTTTATCCCATGTATTGATTTATTTTAGTGTCATTTACCTCAAACCTTGATTGATGGTCTTGGGGTAGGTTGCAGACTTGTTTGTAATGATACAAAACAATCTGAGGAGTTGGGTACTACGGTGGTGTTTCATGGACCTACAAGTATCATAATTCATTTTACAGAGTGGTGAATTTGGTTGAAATACATAGGCATATATTTAGGAGCCATGGGCATGTATGCATTTTCAAGATAAAGGTCCTTGAATCTGATTATATTTTTTAGGGGCTATGGAATATTTATAGAGCTAATATTTGTTGGAGGGGGAAATATTAGGAATGATAGGCCTATATGGATAGTCAGAATATAGGTGATGTAAATCATAACCCAAAACTTTTAGTCTATGAATATGATATTTGGTAGACATGTGAAGAATGTTCCATGACTTTATGAAATTCCTACTTTTTATACAGTGTTTCTAGGGCTCACAAGGACCAAATATCCTTTATATAAAGGAGGAGATACCATTATTCAGTAGTTCATGGAACTTATTCATCAGTATCATACCAATAAATAGGTGACCTCTAGTAATTTCTATGGCCCATGAATATTTTTTTATGACTCAAAAATCCAGATGATGAGGATTCGTATAACCAGAAGGCTATCCATGAAGGGTTCTAGAACCCTAGGGCAGTTCAGATCCTTATTTTGATTCTCAATCCCTAATCCATGTGCCTTCAAATCATGAAGTGTGAGGATAGAAAGGCTAAGTAATAAATTTTCCCAGTCTATACATATGAAAGGGTATGAAACAAGATGATGTAACATTGAGGATATAGAATCCCCTTGGATAGTTAGGTGTTGGGATTGAATGTCATGACCCAAAGTTCCTTCTTCAGGAGAATGGTATATAAAATTCATATTGGGAGAGGTTTATATCACCCTGGAATTTTGATTTCTTCAATAGTGGTGTCAGATATCTGGGGGATTGGAAAGACCTTTTTTATAGTGAAATATTTTGTTGAGAACCATAGATGCATATGCAGGAACCATGGGAATGTATGCATAATAAAGAAAAAGGGTAATTGAAGCTAAGTGTCATTTACAAGGGCCACACAAGGTTGTTATGATATGAGGTACCCCATATCTTGAAGTGTGTTTTGTGGGAAGTGTAAGATCCAAGAAGGGTTTGAGTACCCTAAAAGTTGTTTCTCCACCTATCAAACTTATAATCATGATAGAGATTTGTGAAAAATTCTTACTCTAAATTATTCTAGAACCAATGGTTCTAGAGAGGATAGATTTTCTCTTACTAGGGATACTAGGTAGACCTTATGACCTTTGTGCCCTATTTATCTAATACCTAATGTTTTTCTAAAATTTTAAGGTGAAGATTTTAGTGAGAAAAGACTTGACGTTTTCTTAGAAAACCATTTTTGGGATCTCAACCTTAAAAGGTTTGGGCCCCTTTCATGACCAGTTTAAGGTCTTGTGATTTGGACTATTATATGCTAGAGTTATAGGTCATGTAGCTCTAACCCATGTGTAGGAATTTTATGGTTGTGCCACAAAAGGACCTACTGTGGGGATGATACTTAAGATCCTAATTGTGTTACTCAGGTCAGGGTTACCACATCAACCATCTGAGAAAAATATGGACTTATTATAAATCGTGTATCTAGATTCCTAGGTAATGAGTGATGATATGGGATAGTAATTCTAGGAGAGGTTCAAATCACCCTGAGGTGTTGAGTTCTTCCGCAGTGGTGTCAGGGATCCTAAGGAATGATGTTTCCTTTTTTTAGCGTGAGCATTTATTTGATGGCCATCAGTGCATATGAAGGAGCCATGTGTATGTATTCATAGTCACAAAATGTTCCTTGAAGCCGAGTATCCTTTTTAAAGTCCTTGAATGGTTTTGGTAACCTATGTTTGTCAATGCATGATTTATAGTTTCTATATTGAGGTGATTTAAATTATGAGGGATGTACCCCTTATTTTGGTTGATCAGGGTAAGGTTTTTGTGGTACTTCAATATGTAATGAAACATGACTGGTGGTTTGAATAGTTTATTTTCAAGTAGTGGGAACATATTTTCTTCCAGGAAGTTTAACGTGATGGGGTAAGGATGTGTTTCATGTTGTTTAATATCATTCTATAAGGAAACATACTGTGAATTTTAATATCATGTTGTAAGGATGTGTTCAATATTGTTTAACATCATGCAGAAAAAATGTTTTCTGTGTTGTTTGACATCACGCGCTAAGGACATAGATGAGCTGACATGAATGCGAGGAATTATTTTTGCTAGAACAACGGGTGGAAATATGGGTATCACTACGTATCTTATGAGGATTAAAATAAATACACACGTAGTTCTAAATAAATTCTCATGTACAGGTCTGACCCATACACAAATAGGGGTCATTTTGAATAATTTTTTTTGTGTTGAATGGGCTTGAAGTTGGAAATTTGGTTGTAAATATATATATCCTACAAGGATTGGAATAAATTCACACATATTTCATGAATGGTAAATACTTTAAAAAGTTTGGACCCATGTGTTGTGGTGGGAATTATTTCATTTGAGTTTTGTAGTTAGGCCCTATAATGGAAATACAGGCATTACTAAATATTATATGATGACAGAAATCATGCCACACATAGTTATCAAGGACCCATGCATTTTAATGTCATTTGGAATTGACGAACATATAATGTCTTGAACGATTGGTGTTGTTGTGGTTGGTCCTAGGGATGAATGTCCGGACAACGCTATGCATCTCATGAAGATAATAATCAATACGCATGTATTTCTGGATGAACCGTGCATTTTTACATCATGTCGAATGGATGTGGGATCACTGACATGAAATTGTGATATAGTTTCTGAATATGTGGTATGAGACCAAAAACAACTGTAGTTTTCCTCTATGATGAGGTCTATAGGAGTGTATAGTTTTTATGTCATGTAAAGGACATCAACAGTGTAGTTTAACATTGTGTGGAGATGACTGATGGTTTTCTTTATATGTTATTTCATTTAGGGAGAAGGTAAGCCTGTCAAAAAAACTGAAATCTTGTGTATGTGGGGAAAACCTTTCCAGAACTCTTAAGCCCATGTGATCCATGCTCAATGTGAGAAAAAAAGGAATAAATTGTGGTAACTCCTAACATGAAAAGGTACATATGAGAAGGACATGGAAAATTTGTATCATGTGGTGGGTAGACCAAGATATAAGATCAGGGAATCCATTAATATCTCATTGGAAATGACAATCAATCCAATAGTAGTTTTAGAAAACCCATTCAATTTATCTTGATTTTGAAACAAAAACCACTGTGTAATTTAAGGACACAGATGACGCAATGTGAAAGAGGGGGATGATATGGATCCGTGTAGTTTTACATCATGCAATAAGGATTATGATAACTTTACGTGAATGATCATTGCATATGGGGAAAAAATAACAATTCTGGTTTCACTACAAATCCTGTGATTGAAGGGATCATACCAGACATTGTTCTAGAAGAACAGTGCAGTTTAACATCATACTATAAAAATTACATCCAAGTTATTTTAACATCATGTGGTAAGGAAGATCTTATACAATTTTACATCATATAGCCTGGACAAAGGGAGGGACATACACTGATGTATATTCTCTGGTGTTGATGACTATGTAATCGATTTCTTAAGTAACCTCACATTGGGGGGTGGTGTGACACTCTCCCCATCGATTATGGCCATTGAGTAAGACCCATTGTGATAGACCTTATATATGATGTATGTTCCCTCTTATTTGGGTTCCAGCTTCATGGGATTATTACCTTGTATCATTGAGGTTTTGAGGACCAACACCAGTCCCCCTAAGAGTATTGATAGGAGGAAAACCTATTTATTAAAGTATCGTGCAATCTTATTTTGGAGGTCCTTAAAGGTGTGCAATGTGCACTGCCTATTATAATCAAGATGTTCCAATTAATCCAGCCACATTTTGGATTTCTTTTCATTTGAGAGATGTTCATAGATAGATATTTAGACTGAGGGAAGACATAAATATTTGGGTAACATTTCCTTGGTTCATTACACTTGTGAGTATGGCGGTGCATGTGTATCATTACTTGTGGTGGTACAAGAGGCCCAAAAATCATTGATGAGTCTTTATTGCTAAGACATGTTATTCTTCTTTACCATGTACATGATTAATTTCGATATTGTCTCATTAAAGGCCTATACATATCCATTTTCTAATGTATGATAGTGATATGGGTGATTGGAATCGATATTATACTTGTGGTACAGTCTCTCTAATTCTGCAGAACTGTTGTTGGTGTTTTTGTTCATTAATATTGTGTGAGGGGGCATGAAATAGCTAATGAAATAGGACATTATGAAGTTAATGATATTTTTTATCCCAACTTCCATGAGGGGTATTTACTTAGTCTATTTAGAAAACAATGGTATCAGTAAGGATGTACGTGAACTTCTTAGATATGGATGGGGGACAAGGCCCCACAACATCCATCCCATGTAACAGAGAATGCCCTGAATTATTTAGCTATATGTAGAAAGTTTAGGGTTTAATGGATGAAATTTCCCTAGATTTGGAATGCATGAAATTTCTTATTGAATTCCACATAATCCTATATCTTGGTTTTCCATTAATATTCCAATGTACTGATTTAGAGGGATATCCTGGTCCCATATTGATGGGTGATGCAAGATCCCATATGGACTACCTCCATGATGGTGGAAATATCTTATTTTTATATGCTTTTGAGGATGATTCTGCTAAATCCATGCTAATAGAGGGTTTTTTCCTCATTTGGACCATCCAACTGGGTATAGTTCGCCACATGGAATTGAATCTACTCTCTTCTGCCTCTATCTATTCGGAGAGTCCCATTTTAAGAATAGATGATTATGGGATCCATCCATCCAGGTGAGCAAATTGGTTCACCGTCCTCTAGGGTGGATTTGACCTAATTTATTTCATCTATATCACAGATGATGATGGTCGGGACAACTCTTTAACATTTGATATAAAATATTTCTTATCCCTAACTTGGGTCTTCTATGACAGTGGCTGCATTGGCCAATGAGTTTGTGTGACCATACTATTACAGGGTAAAATGATGCCATGTGAGATCAAAATGGAACACTTCCATTAGCCCCTTGATATAGATAGTCATAGGAGAAAGGTATACCTTTTATGGAATATTTTCTATTGATTTTCATTATCAGTTACTTTGAATCCCCATTGATGTTATGGTAGGGTATTTGAATATCTAATCCTAATTCCAAACCCACAATGAGGGATTTGTAATCTTACTCCTTCATGATGTCTTCAAATAGTGATAAACAGTAGGAAATATCCACTTTGTCATGAGAGACAAATGAGACACCAAATATGACAAGACTGATATTTATTTTTTTCATCCTTTTTCCAAGAAGACTTTCGGAGATTCCATGGAGTGTCATGAGAATAAAATGCATCCCCATCTTGAAGCTCAGTGTCCATCGATGTATTTTATGGGGAATGACGTGCTACAAATAAATAAGAAAGGGATTTCCATTTAACCAATTTATATGATATGAAAAGAATTTCGTATTACTAAAGAATGACCACCCATCAGGCTAAGATCCAAAAAATAATATGATGGATAATAATTTACTTGAGAGAATTGATACAAGAGGCTAAATAGACTTCATTGTGCTGCAAGTAATGCATCATCTTTTCCCTATGAAGATGAGTGCAAGGAAGTTCTTTTTGACATCATAGTATCGAGTCTATGCTCCAATCATTGTGTAAAAGATGTAATGAAGACTGTTCTTCTTTCCCCATGTGATTATTCTATGCAAGGATGTTTCCCAATGAGAGTTCCATGGAGGTTTCATATAAGATGAGTGGAATTCCCTTCACAGGAGTAATTAGGGATGCTGGCTGGAGAAAGTACTACTTGAGGATTTCTATGGCTACTTGGAAATCATTGTCCCATTGATAGATGATTCCCTTCTTCATTATCCTGGTAATGGGGAGAGGTTTTTCGGCCAATTTTTAAGTGAATCTTTGAATGCAGGTGAGGTGTCCTTGGATCCACCTAAATTATTTTAGATTTCTATGTGTGATATTGATATGATAGTGCTATATTTCTGTGGGTTGACCTTGATGTCGCAGTGGAATACTAAAAAACCAAATAACTTCCCAAATGTTACCCTGAATGCCCATTTTAATAGATTCAATATCAAACATTGTAGTCACAACTTGTTGAAGACTATTCAATGTTCTGTGAAGTGTTAACATAACTGTCAGGATTTGACCAACAGGTCATCAACATAACATTTGGCTATCTTTACCAAGAATATCATAATGATATGATGCATGGATCATTGATATTTTGTTCCATCATTCATCAATCCAAAGGGAATTACATAATAGAAAAATATCTCCCGAGGAGCCCTAAAGGCAGTGTGTTATTTATATTTAGGGGTTATCTTGATCTGATTGTACCTCGAGAACAAATCCATGAAGTAAGGGGCCTAGGCACCAGTGGTTTTATAAATCAAGAGTTATATGATCAATAATGGGAAATAATCCTTTGGGAAATTTCTATTAAGTTTCCTGAACTCAGTGAAGACCCTAATCTACATATTCTTCTTATTAACATGGAACTTGTTGAAAATACATCTTGTGTATTTCCCTTCTTGGACAAGGTAGCCTTTGATCAACTTTTCAACCTCTACATCTACTCTAGTGTCATGAAAAGGGTGAATCCTTATGGAATCCCTATTTAATAATCGATGCTCATCGAGCAGTCCTTGATGGTACATATCCATATCTGGATTCAGCTTAGGAATTTATTGGTAGATCAAAGTGAAGACATATCAGTGATGCTTCAGAGATGCGATTTACATCTCATTCTACCCAAGGGGAATAGAGGCACTAATTATTGTAAGATTCATGTTTTCTTATATTCCTAGATTTATCTTCCTAAGTTCATCAACGGTGGTGAAGACACCTTCATCAAATACTGGAGGGGATTTCTTGTGGTCATCCGCATCTTCATTCATCTATGAGTCTGTGGGGACATTTTTTGATGAGTATGTAAATATGGGGGCCTCTCTGTCCCTATCAGTTTGAGAGAGTCCATGAGAAGAGAAATTATCATCCATTGTTTCATTGGTAATTATAGATATATTTCAGAGCTAATTGGATTTTATATCGTCACTAGGGGCAGAAGGATATTGGACCTCTAGTATTTGATCTGTGTCTTTGACTAGATTTATGTAGATCACATAGTCATTGATGATCATACTCCATAGATTCACAATGGTGGTCCCCAAGACATTGTGAGTGGAAACGTACACAAAATCATCCACCACTTTTGGGTTTACTCACTTTTTTTAGAAATATTATTCCACATATGTGGCTATTGAAGTCTTATAGGGGGAACTATCACCATGTAGTATGCTGATTTTTTATCAATTGGGTTCTTTAGACTCTAATGGAATGTTGAAGTAAATGCCATGTGGATATAGGGCCAGGGCCTTCTGACCATAACATTGTAAGCGGTGTATTTTTAGATAACCATGAACTCAAAAAATAATGTCTGATCCCCAATCGAAGAATCAATATTAATCTTCCCGAGAGGTTGTTTCTCATGATTATCATACCCTAAGATGGTCATCTTGGTTGGATATAAGTCCACATCACCAAATCCCAAATATTGGAGGGTTTCGACTAGGATAAGATTGATCCCAAAACCATTATCAATCAGATCTCGCTGGTAAATGATATTATTGAGTCTTTCTGAGACATATAGGGGTATGATGTTCTCATGAAGGATTTCTTTATGATCTTGATTAGTGAATTAGATGGAGACATAAAATTCAAATAAAATATTCTCAAATCAATATACCTCGATTGTAATTACATATTTCTTAAACTTCTATTAGATCTAGAGGGTTTCAACAAGTGACTCTCTTAGTTGTTCTTAAATATAGAGTCCATTCTGCATTAAGAGATTTATTGGGAATGCCACCAACTATTTTAGAATGTCTTATTTTTATGCCAAAGGACATCGATTCCCAATATGGGGTTGTTTCTAAACATGTGGCTCAGGAGATGAGCCATTTAGGGTGGACAATTCTACTCTGCATGCAGAGTTCATGGGACTATCTATTGCATTTTTTGTGGGAAGTGTTGGCTTTCCCCACTATATGGGGTTGGTTTGTTGCTTGAAATCTCGCTAGGAGATCTTATAAGAAAATTAAACATGACCTACTATTTGAGAGATCTTAGACAACTCCTAGCCACCTATGGGACTACTGGAGTAATTTGTGATGATTTTCTACTACATATATATTCTTCATGTGGATATGACTAGAATATTTGGTCTGTTCATGTCCATGTTGTCTCCTATATCCTCTATTCCGGTACATGCAGTTTGTAGTTATAATGTTATGTGTGGGAAACTCATGCTCTAGCGAAAAATCATCATCGGATAAATGGTTAGACAAGTGTATTATGCTGACAAAATCAAATATGGTCTTTTTTTCCAATGAGTATTCTATTCTGTAGAGTGGTGCTCATGTTTTAAATGTTTCATGGAAGAAGTTTTAAACAGTTAGAGGTTTCTTAGAGAAGAGTATTATTCCTACTCTTCGGTTTCTTCCTTTTTTAGTGGTCATGACCAATTTTTTTAGGTATGTTTGATGTTTCCTATTTGGATGGTGGAGGTTTTTTGTGTCAGCATTGTTGTGCTTTCAGTGTGGAAAGATCTTTTTTTTCAAATAATACTATTGTGAAACTTTATTGACGCTCCTTTCATCACCAAATCTAAAGATTGGAAAAGGGGGTTATCTTTGCTCAATGTGATTCAATTTTTGGACACATATCAAATATTGAAAAATGAAGGAATTAGAATAATGTTGCACAAGGGTCGCGCAAGTTCTACGATGGTCGCGCAAGTAAACTTGCGCACCAAAATGGTCGTGGAAGTACACTTGCGCGCCCTAGGTGATAACTGCACGGGGTCTTCTCCAGCCTATAAATAGACCCTGTGGGCCCCCCATTTCAGAGGGGGATTTTTTTCCAGAAACTCACATTTAAGCTCTCGGGGCCCTAGTCTCTTCTCAAAGCTTCCGAAACACTTCTAAGGTAATTTCTTACCAAGAACAGAAGATCTAAAGAGGAGGAGGAAGGCCTAAGTGTTCAAACACATCAACACTTGCGCGCCTGAGTGGCCAGCCCTTAAGGGAAATGGCAACACTTGTGCACCGCCTTACTCCTTTAATAGAACTTATGTGCCCCTCTTCTGGAAGAACCTCAAGATGATTCTAAAGGCATTAAACAAGAGTCGCTCAAGTATTACCCTGTTGGTTAACCATCGCGCAATTACCCATGTGTGGCGCAGGTATACCTGCGTGACCAGGACTTGTGCGCCCATGTAGTACCTACACGCCTGCCAGGACTTGCGTGCCCCTTCCTTTTTGGGTGCCCTTTTTTCCCATTTCACCCCTTTTAAGCCATTCCACCTCTCCTATTCAAGATTCAGTCTTTAAGACACTCTTCAAAGCCATTTATGGCATGATTTCTTGATTTTACTTCCTTATCTGAAAGGAATTCTGTGGAATATCTCTCAAAAACTAGTGATTTACACATATTTATGTCACTAAAGATTGATATTTCATTCATTGAACCTCATACTTTATGATGAGAGAAATCATTAATCTGGACCTCCTTTTCAGGAGTAAGCCCTAGTCCCATAATTTGGGCATCCTCTTTAGGAGTAAGCCCCAACCATAATTCTCTTAACATGGGCCTCATTTTCAGGAATAATCCCCAGTCATAATTTCCTCATGGGACTCCTTTTCAGGAGTAAGCCCCAGTCCCCTAATTTTTCAAGTCTCTTAACCTGGGCCTCCTTTTCAGGAGTAAGCCCCAGTCTTAATTCCTCTTAACCAGTCCTAATTTACCTATGATCTGGGATTCCTTCTCAGGAATAAAAACCCAATCATAAGTCATCTCTTAATTTGGGCCTCCTTTTCCGGAGTAAGCCCCAAGTTAGAGTATTCAAATCTCCATGAAGCACATATACCTTTATGGACCATGTTCCTGGATTTCTTCCCTAAAGTAAATCCAAATCTTTATTTATCTGGGCAGTCATACATACATAAGCCCCACCTTATTTCTTATGATTGCATCTTTCATGGCATAATTGTCTGATTTTTACCAATACCTCTTGTTTCTCACACTGAGCATGACTCACATGATCTTAGAGTGTAAAAGTAATTATGACATCTTTCTTTGAGCCATCAATCATAAACATCATACTCCCTTACTCGAACTATGTGGGTTCTGATTCCTTTTCTATATAAAGGATATGTAGGTAGCCCATATGTGGGTTCGATCCCAACTCTGAAATAATCCATGTCCTTTGGAAAGACAATAAACATCAAGTCCCCACTGAGTGTCTTTAAAACTACCATGGTCATCATAATGACCAAAATTCTTTTACGTATAAAAGGATACCATTGACTAAGAATCTCTAACAAGTACAGATGATTCTCTATCAATGAAGAACCTCGAATACATATAAAAGATTCTCTAAATTTCCTAAATATTGATCATTGATTGTCAGATCTAAATGAAAGATCATTTAATACTTGGTAATGTAATAAGGATTCACGAACATAACTTAAATATATAAATAGAGTCCTGGAGTAGACAATAATTCCCCTAAAAAAGTTTTGATGATTCCGACCTCCCATCCTCTTGACCAATGCAAATTCCTAAGCCTCATCAGTCCAAAAACTAATGAGAGCCTACCTTTGGAAAGTAGTTACAAATTGATGTGGAATCATTGGATGTTTCCGGTTCTATGAACAAACCTGTTAGAAATCGATTGGAATGTTTGAACCTTCAATCAAGGAAGTCATCCCCGAATTCCGAGGGAAACAAAAATGGTGAACCCAATGTGAATCCTTAACCAAGTTAAAATGATGTTTTACCTACTTTTAGGCCCCTATTTAAAACTCTATGAGAGGGCCAACAAAAACAATCATTGAAATATGTGCTCATCCAAAAGATGTAATGGATGATTTTATCTCGATTACGTCTGTTATATCAAACAGGCACTCTTTTCCAAGACCTTCTGCATTTCTAGAATGGCTGCTCTCAAGTTCACACCTGTGAATACTGCTGCTGCAAATGCCACTACTGCTACTCTTTCTGGATCGTTGTCCACTCTGAGGATGACGTCACCTACTCAGCGTCATCAACACTAGGTATCAAATACGCTTGTTAAGGAGTACCGTCAACATGGTACCATCCCAACTCTGGAGGCTGCCCGACAAGCCCTCCAAGTGAACAACTCACACCGGTCGTTCGGACAACGACGACTAGTGATCAAGAAGTAGGCGGTGCTAACCACCATCTACAACCATTTCGGGTCGTTATCCCTGGAATGCAGTCACCATTCACTCCCATATTCCGGGGAGGTGAATGAGCAGGTCCCGCAGGGCCTTAATTCAATGATGCAGGAGTCCTTCCTGAGGGCTCCTATCAAAAATCGTCGCCAGATTCGTGCGGCAGTACACCATCAACATGATGAGGGTGCCAACTCCAGTTGTTCGGCTCAGGTTCCTCGAACCCAAGCAGGCAAGACGAACCACAAGAGGCGGAATCCGGTCAAAAGTGAGCAGGTTCTCATCTCCACCATCTCCGGAGTAGTCCACCAACCTAACTTGGTGGCAAACAACGAGCGAGCACACACACCTGCCCGTTTTAATTACGTTGTCCCGCAGACTCATCTGGAAGCATCACGCCAATCCCGTCAGGCAATTCCAGTGGAGTATTGTAGACAGGAACATACACCTGTTTATAAGTCGTCAGCTAGTGAGTAGGCTCGTCTGACTACATATGATGGAGCTCGTCAACCAAGTTTGGCGAAGTACAATCAGCAGGCACAGACACCTGCTAGTATTAATCAAGCATACCAATAGTCTCGCTTGGTATCATTCGGAGAAGTCAGTCAAAAAGCTTCGTCGACAAATAAGAGACAGACTCAACTCTCTGCCCCTACACTTGAGTACTGTCAGAATTCACTGACAGGAAAAAGAGGACAGGAGCAGGCACACACACCTACTCCAAGGATGGAATAGATGTATATCCCAGTTCTGGAAGCTAAAGTCACCATGCATATTTTATCAATGGTGAAATAGCAGAAGAAAATCCCTGCTCATATTCTGGACGCTTGCCAGGATATTATAACAACTTCAGCGGCATCTCAGGGAAAGACACATAAATATATCCTTCCAGTGGAGTGACACATCAACAATCCACTTTGGAACAGACACACACATATGTTCCAGTCCAAGAGGGTTGTGGGGAATACTCCCCCATATCATACGGACAACCAAGTCAGGTACATACACCTGATTTGAGTGGAGATCTGCAGCCTAACCTGGCCATCATTCCTGATCAGGCACATACACCTGCTCAGAGCAGCCACATTCATCAGCAAGTGGTTTCCAAGGCGAGTAAGAAGGCTTCTAAGAAAAAGACCCGCCCAGAACAGTGAAGAGATCAAGAGCTAGTCTGTAACAAGGCCTTGCTCGATGCTGGAGTTCTTGAAGCCCTCAGACAATTATCTGTTGGAATTCAAGAGTCTACTCCCTCATTTCCCAATAGTGGGAACATTAATTCCGAAGGTCTTCAACAGACACTTCCTCATGAAGGCTTGCTTCATGACAATTCGGTCGATCTCGAAGTTTCATCTTCAGATGAGAGCCACAAGAACCCTCTGTGTGGTCAGAAGATCAAGGAGAAAGAGATCTCATCTTTTGCTGTAACCCACCATGGTGGTCCTTCCCATGATGATGAGTTTCACTGCGAAAGTCCTCTCCGCAGTAGTGATGCACATTGCCCGAAAAATGCTCCAGTGGACAATATAGTGCCGAGAAATCCCTCTTATCTTGAGACACTTGCAAATGTGAAACCAATCATGTATGATGATTCATCGCTAGCAGGTGAAATGCTTTCTCAATCAAAAGATAGCCCAGGGTGTAGGTCATTCTCCGAACCACCCCTATGTCATGCATCTTCTAGTTCGATCAGTGCTTTCTCTACCAATCCTATTGAATCCAATGAAGAAACAAGGAAGAACCATCTCTGGTCAAAATAGGTAGAAGAATATTCATCAAATGATAAAGAGTAAATGATGAACATGAGAAAACAACTTGTGAAAAGTGATGTGCCAGTCCTCTTTTGGCCTCTAGCTAACTCTCAGTATGACATTCCAAAAATGCTGACGGAAGATGGAATTCATGATATTCGTCTCAACATATGGAAAAATCTTTGCCAGTTGAAAAGAAATTATTATCTTATGATGAATATAAAAATCATATTATGATAATGGAAGGGTTACAATGTCAGATTGATTTGGCATCTCTATCAGTCTCTCGATATCCGAAGGCGGAAAAGCAGTAGAGAGCCCTTCAACGTTCATTCCTTGGCGCGCTAAGAAGATTGCCTCAGTTAATTTCCAATTACCCATCTGGTATTCATGTTAGAGGATGGGGTGTTCATGGAGCACTACATTTCACGGTGCTCTCCAATCAGCAAAGCCCGCTGAAAATGGTATCATGTAATGTTATTTCAAATGGCTGACCACAAATACCAGTCTTTGTTTGTAATCAAAAGCTTGCCCAATAACAGGATTCAACTAGTTCCTCTCAAAATCAAGCATACAGAGATAAATTTATTGAATTACTCCTGCATCAAGAAAACGAGAATATTGAACAGGCCTCTCGTTTGGAGCAAACACATCACCAAGTGACAGAAGTGTCAGAAATCATCCAACGGTCTTTTGTACCAGGTGATAAAACTAGATACAGGTTAGTGAATCTAGCTAATTTCCGGACTATGGTTCGCAAGATTAGGAGAACATTTAATAAAGACTCAGACACAGCATGTCAAGAGCCATCCCAACTTCCCAGACTGGGGACTCTTTTAAAACAACCCTCGGAATCAATAAATAGGATTCGAGGGGTTGATTAGGAACAACAAGAACAGCCCCAGCCCACCGGACTGGG
The DNA here is from genome assembly GCA_963277665.1 of Viscum album. Taxonomy (NCBI): domain Eukaryota; kingdom Viridiplantae; phylum Streptophyta; class Magnoliopsida; order Santalales; family Viscaceae; genus Viscum; species Viscum album. The sequence goes on from OY728125.1 coordinate 3,210,704, forward strand.
GACTTTTTTAAATCATCAAACCCCTCCTCAGAGAAAGTTGGTCTTTTCTCGATTGGGGAAGAAGCCTCAAGAGGAACGAAGAGCCAAATTATCAGGAGATTCCCTCCAAAATATGGTTGGTCAAGAAATTCCTGAGGGATCAAATCAACAAAAGGCAATGTCTCATCAAAAACAGAGAAGAAGGAAATATCACAGAAATGCTGATAGAAGGGATGCGATACGTTATGCATAAATCAATGTCATCAATGCCATTGTTGCTGATCCACCAGATGAGGCTCACTCAGGGGACTTAGATGAAGAGGTTCCTGCTCATGAATATGTACGCACCGACACAAATGAAGAAGGTTTGTGTACACTAAATCAAAGGGTCACTCAAAACCTACGTAATCCTTCGAGTAACCCACTTCCCCCTCTCCAAAAAGGATCCAACAAAGGGAGTGGAAAGAATCAGGTTACATATCCTTCCTCTGGGGAAGGCCAATCGCTCTCACTAGAGCAAAGGTTTTCACAAAAGGAGGAAGAAATGAAGGAATTAAGAAGGTTGAATGCAGAACTAATTCAGAGTAGTCTTCTTCTTAAGCGTGTTGCAGTCAGTCAGCCAAAGGAATTTGTTTCAGCTACTGAGAAGGATCAAGAATATCCTCCTCTATCAGTACACCCTCATAGGTCTAATCCTACGGGTCAAGTGCAACAACAGTTGACAATGCTACCATAAGTTTTAGCACCAACCAACACATCTGTCCAAGCTCCAGTCATTGAACCTAACCAAGTCAAAGTTCAACCAGATGTCTCTCACAAGTTAATAACTACTATTGAGTCATTAAAAGCTCGGTTAGAAACTGTGGAAGGGAAACGTGCACAGGTTCAACCAGAAAAGAAAGTTTACCCTGAATGGGTAGACTCAATCTCTCCTCCATCCAGTTTTGGAAACCTTGTAATACCTATTTTCAATGGATCAGGTGACCCTGAACAACATTTGATGCATTACGTGTCTTGTTGTGATCCTATGATGGGAACTCTGGAGCAGCATGAAGCAGTAAAACATAGATGCTTCATATAGACCTTTCAAGGACCATCCTTTGTCTGGTATACATGCTTGCAATCTCGGTAAATTACTGGATGGGAAGATCTACGTCAATAATTCCTTCTTCAGTTCAGCTCAACTTTTCCAAAGACAACAGTTTTTGATCTTACAAATTGTAAGAAAAGGGAGAATGAAAGGGTCTCATTTTTCATTGCTCGCTGGAAGGGATTAACATATTCCCTAAGATTAGCACTCCCACAAGAAGAATTGTTGCCAATCTATGTGGCAAATTTGCGTGATGAGTTAAGCACGCTGTTGATCCCTGCGAAATACACAGGAGGGTTTTGAGACCTTACTTCAATCACTCAGCAGATTGAAGACTCCCTTATACAGGCTAAGACTAGATCTCGTGTAATTCCATCAGCTCGAGGAAGGAGAATGGGTAAAGAAGAAACTGCTATAGTTATGCTTAAACAAGCACCTGTACCTGTTTCTACTTCAAAACCTTCATCTTCTCGAAGGGATCCACCTCTTGAGCACCAATAACAAAGGCCGTTTCATCGAGATGATCAAAGAGATCAAAGACGAAAACAATTTGAGGATTTGAAGAGAAAAACATACTCTTTCCAAAATGAACATGTTCTTAGTTACTTCATTTCGGCTCTGGAAAATAATCTGGTTCAGTTTCCAATGCCCAAGAGGCCAAATAAGAAAGGAGATGAAGAACGTCCCAATTATTGTCCTTTTCATCAAATGTTAGGGCATCCCATCCAGGAATGTTTTGTCTTCAAAGACCTCCTGCAAAAGATGGTTGACTCGGGACAAGTAAAACTGAAAGGTTGTTCAGCTCAGGTAGCATGTATTACTGTTATAGTTCCAGAGGAGGAAGGCGAATGGAAAGAAGTCAAAAGAAAATATGCACAGAAGTATGATGATTGGATGGTCAGAAAGACAATCATCCGAAATCATGCTATTTTGACAACACAATTAAAGAAACCAATTTTGTCTTCTACCATGAATGTTGCAACAAAACCCTCTTCGTCAGAGGGAAAGTCCTCAAAGAAAAGACATGATTCAATGAAAGAAAAAGAATCAGAAAAAGATGAGTATGTGTCAAAGCCTAAGTTGTCTTTGACTCTTGCGGACTTCATGCCATCTACTTCAAAGCCACGGGCACCGCCCCACAAAACGGCACAGCCTAAACAGGCTAATCAGGTAGAGTCTTCATCAGACGAAGAGTTAATCTTCGGTTCTATTGATATGATTCAATTAACAGATCCATATGCTAGTCGCAGTTTCAATTTCGATGAGCCTGAATTCTCGGTATAAAACAAGGGAATCAGATGAAGTTCCAGAGGATCAGGATACAGGGGAAGATGTGGATCTTTCAAAAGCCACTACACCAATTCTACCCCTGCTGGAACTGTGCACGCAGTAGAAACTTGTGGTAGATCCCTTCAGCGAGCTTAGCAAGAACAAGCAAGTTCATCTATCAATAGAAAATTCAATCCTGGCACAGTTATTTTTGAAGACCGGTTGAAAGTTCCATCTTCATCCTCTCAGCAAGTAAATGGATCTAATCGGTCTAATCTTCAAAAACCAAAAATATTTCCGACTCCTATCGGGATACAAGATGCATCAACTTCCAAAACATCTTTTTCCAAGGTACCTGCTAAAACACATATTATTATTGGTAAACACAGACCTCTGGATCAAAAGTATGATATATTGAAACACTTGGCACAAGTACCGGCCAAGTTATCAATTATGGATGCTCTAAATCTGTCAAAAGTTCTTCGGGAAGCACTCTTCGATGCTTTGTCGTGTCCTCAGGAGTTTGAAACTGAAATTGCTGCAGCTGAAGTCTATCACATAGAGAATAATCCTGCAGAATTCCATGAAATAATATCTTTTACTTATGGAGATGAAGATGATGTTGTGCATGGACATATTAGATCTTTGTACTTATCTGGGAAGTTCAATGGTGTAGACGTCCGAAGAGCATTCATTGAAAATGGTTCATGAGTCAACCTCATGCCCATTCGTACACTTCGTCGATTGGGCCTCACAGAATCTGATTTATCTCCTTCTACCATGATGTTACATGGATATGATAAAATTGAACAAGAACCACTGGGTGAAGCTACACTCAGAACTCAGTTTGGATATCTTTTATCCAATTCAGATTTCATGGTTATTGATCAAGGCTCACCCTTCAACATCTTGCTTGGAAGACCCTGGCTGCATCAACATGCAGCTATCACTTCATCCTACCATCAATGTCTCAAATATTGTTTTGATGGACAAGTTGGGACATTGTATAGTGATAAGGACCCGTTCAAGACATGTGAGTATCAATAAATTGAGGCGGAATTCTATCACATGAAGGGAAGGGATAAATCCACAACAAAGGAGATTACCAATGTTAATGCTCCATATGGTTTGGAGAAAATTCCAATAAATCCATTTACACATGTGAGTACAGATTATGTGTTTCCTATCAGTCAAATTGAAAAGATAGATCCAAATAAAAATACTCTTATGAAAAGATCCATAATGTCAATAACGGCAATCGAGCCAGACAACATGGGAAAAATTGGTAATATACCAAGTAGTGATGAAATTATAAATGGTGACATCGTCATTTCATCTACTGAAATCCAACAAGTCTATACTTCACCAAACAGGCCAGAAGAAGTTATAGCAACCTCGTAGGTGAACAATGATGTCGATTATCAATCCATCATCTCCTCTTTATTACCCAAAGACGACCCTTCATCATCAATCAGGTCGGAAATGGAAGCTTCTTCTTCAAGATATGCAAATTTGGACAGCTCTTATGATCATGAAAATTATACTTTATCAGCTATTATGCAAGTAAAAAACGGAAGAAATAACACATGATGAAGAAGAAGAAGAAGATCTCAAAGATGCTCCTCAAGCATTTGAAGAGGGTATCTCTACCACTGTGGATGAACTCAGAGAAATAAATCTGGGTACAAAAGAAGATCAACACCCCACTTCAATCAGTGCGGCCATGACTCTTGAAGAGAAAGAGATGTATATTTCTTTTCTAAAGCAAAATAGATATATATTTTCTTGGAACTATACAGAAATGCCCGACCTTGATCCTGATATTGCTACTCATCATTTGGGTTTACCAGAAGAACATCGAGGATTTAAGCAAGCTGCGAGAAGACCACACCCAACTTATGCTTCCAAAATTGAAGCTGAGGTAGATAATATTATCAAAGGTAACATCATTAGATAAGTTCAATATCCCAATTGGTTGTCTAATATTGTCCCTGTAAAGAAGAATAACATACAAATTAGAGTTTTCATCGATTTTAGAGATCTTAATCAGCATTGTCTTAAGGAAGATTTCCCAGTTCTGATTATAGAACTTTTAATTGATGAAACAACTGTCTATGAAGCACTTTCCTTCATGGATGGATATTATGGATATAATCAGATCTGAATGGCCCCAGAAGACGAGAAATCTACATCCTTCATAGCCCCTCAGGGCGTGTTTTGCTACCGGGTAATGCCCTTTGGCTTAATGAATGCAGGTGTAACGTATCAGCGTGCCATGCATTGTATCTTCAAACCCTTCTTAGGGAAGTTTGTTGAATGTTATGTAGACGATTTTGTGGTTAAATCAAGACAATGTTATAATCACTTGGCTGATTTGGAAGTCATATTCCACAGGCTTCGACAACATAATTTGAATATGAACCCCTTAAAATGTGCTTTTGGGGTAACCTCGGGAAAATTTCTCGGCTTTGTTGTATGCCATCGTGGTATTGATGTCGATCCTGAGAAGACCTAGTCAATCCTTGGTATGTCACCTCCTCACAATTTGAAATAATTAAGAGGACTTCAAGGACACTTAGCCTATATTCTGCGTTTCATCGCCAATTTGGCAGGCCAAAGTTTACCCTTCAACAAATTGATGAAGAAGGGAGTCACTTACCAATGGACTGAATAATTTCAAGAAGCATTTGATATTCTCAAGAAATACCTCTTCAGTCCACCGGTACTCATGCCAACTGTTGAAGGAAGACCACTTATCCTCTACGTGACAGCTCTAGAGCGATCATTGGGAGCCTTTCTTGCTCAAAAGAATAATTTTGGGAATGAAAACAGCCTCTACTATCTCAGTTGAATTATGCAGGAAGCATAAACCTGGTATTCAAGTATTGAGAAGTGCTGCCTGGCATTAATCTTTGCAGTTCAGAAGTTGAGACACTACCTGCAACATCACGAGGTCTAATTGGTATCCCGAAATAACCCGCTCAAATTCATCCTTAGTCGTCCAATGCTTACAAGACATCTGGCAAGGTGGGCAGTTATTTTGCAGCAATTCGACATTCAGTTTGTGTCTCAAAAGGCGATAAAGGGCCAAGCTCTGGCTGATTTCCTGGCTGAACACCCTATAGTGGAAGACACATCTTCATATATTGAACTCCCTGATAAGGAAGTATTATCTATTTAAGAAAGTCCTCAGGCATGGGAAATGTATTTTGATGGTTCTTCTAGAAGTCCAATAGGGTGGAAAATTGAAAATCCAAAATTCAACAAAGTTGGCTTAGGAATTGTGCTCATTTCTCCAGAAAAGGCAGTGTTACCTTATTCCTTCTTATTTTTGGAAGGTGGTACCAATAATGAAGCAGAATACCAAGCTTTCATTGTAGTCTTAGAATTAGCACTTCAAGCACAAGTGAATCACTTAAAGGTGAAAGGTGATTTAGACCTAGTAATCAAACAAGTCAATGAGGATTATTCCATCAGAAAAGAAGAACTAATCCATTTGTATGATTACATCAGAGAGTTAATGGCGGAATTACCTTTGGAACCGACATTTTCTTATGTCCCAAGATCACAAAATGCTCAACCTGATGCACTGGATAATATAGCCACAGTGCTAGCAGATCCAAATCGGGACGAGACAACCATCAATATTTCCCACTGTCGTGCAATTTCACCTTATGTTCGAATCAGAATAGAGGAAACTAATGAAATTAGTCCCATTCCTGAACTGTATGGTCATACTACAGGATGGATGTCACCTATCAGGGAATACCTTCAAAATGGAACACTTCCACCTAATAGAGCTGAGAAAGAACAAATCTGGCGACCTGTGGTCAATTTTACTCTTTATGATAGCCCAGATCACCTAGGGAAAATTCTCTAAAAACATGGTTTTGATGGAGTTCTCTTCATATGCATTGATGGTGGAGAGACAATGGTTGTCATGAAAGATGTGCATGCAGGATTCTGTGGTGCCCACCAATCTGGACATAGACTGTCCAATCAGATTCAAAGGATTGGATAATTTTGGCCTTCAATGATACAAGATTGTGTTGATTTCACAAAGAAGTGACATTCATGCCAAGTACATGCCAACTTCATTCATCAACCTCTGGAGTTTCGTCATACAGCTAAATACTCATGGCCATTTGCCACATGGGGAATGGATGTTGTGGGACCTTATGCTTCGGCTACGGCCAAGCAGTTTAATTACATTCTTACTACTACTGACTTCTTTTCCAAATGGGCAGAGGCAATACCTCTCAAGGAAGTCAGTTATAAATGCATTGTTAGCTTCATCAAGTCTAACATCATTACCAGATTTGGTGTCCCTCATACTATATTGATAGACAATGGCACCAACTTCTGTTCATCCGAGGTTAATAAGTTGTATCAAGAATACAACATCAAATCCAACCATTCATCTCAGTATCATGCAGCGGCCAACGGCCAGATAGAAGCCTTTAACAAGACTCTTTCAAATATACTGCAAAAGATGGTGGATAAAGATAAGAGTTCATGGCCTAATAAACTCTGTCATGCTTTATGGGCTTATCAGACTACCACCTGCACTGCAACACGATCTACTCCATATTCACTAGTATATGGAACGGAAGCCATCTTGCCCATTGAAGTTCAATTTCCTTCGCTCAGAGTAGCCATTTGTGATCAGTCATCTACATTTGAACAATCTCAAAAGCGATTGAATGAATTGGAATGGTTATATGAGAAAATATTGTGCACTTTTCACCACTTGGAAGTCTATCAGAATCGAATAGCACGAGCTTTTAACAAAAAAGTTCATCTTCGTTCGTTCACTCAGGCAGAATTGGTATTAGTTCTCATAACTCCAATGATACCTGGAATGAAACCTCCCAAGCATGAGCCAAAATGGGAAGGACCTTACTCAATACATAGGGTCTACTCCAATAGAGCTTATTCATTAATATCGATGGATGGAGAACCCATCACTACTCCAACCAATGCCATATTTTTGAAGAAGTATTTTGTATAAACACAAAATATATCATCAAAGGTCATGTATGACCTTAAACTACACCACCGTCCAGAAAGACGTTAAACTGTATCGTCAATGGTCTAGTATGACCTTAAACTGCAACTAGGTCCTGTATGACCTTAAACTACATCAATGGTCCTATATGACCTTAAACTGCAACTAGGTCTAGTATGAACTTAAACTGCATCATCAACGGTCCATGCATATGACCCTAAACTATTTGAAAGTCCCTTACATATAGCAAGCCATTAAACTGTGATGTCCTAACTACATGATGCTAAACTGTATAAAAGTCCCTTACGTCCGGAAAGACGTTAAACTACATAATCATCAAAGGTCCTATATGACCTTAAACTACACCACCATCCAGCAAGATGTTAAATGGCATCGTCAATGGTCCATGTATACGACCTTAAACTATTCACACTTTTTTCCAACATGACGCTAAAATGTGAAAAAGTCCCTAATACGTCCAACATGACGTTAAATGGTGTAGTCTTGTATCCTCACTACATTACATTAAACTGCACAGTCCCCCTTTTTTCCAACATGTCGTTAAAATATATTTTCCCCGTCGTCCTAACTACATGACGCTAAACTGTACAGAAAGTCCGTGATACGTCCTACATGACATTAAACTGTACTTTTTCCCTACTACATGACACTAAACTGTGCAGCACCAATAGTCCAAACTGCATGACTTTAAACTGAAAAGTCCCTTTATATGTCATACATGACGTTAAACGATGCATCGTTAAGGTTGTTGATACCTCTTGTTTCACACACCGAGTATGACTCATGTGAGATTAGAGGAAACCTCAACAATAACAATCTCTCTGGGCTACTAATCATGTGTAAGTCCCAAAAACATCATTTTTTAGATCGTTGTCGACAAGAACAACTTGATCATTAATTCATTATTTAATTGAAATACGTGGACATTGATCCTTGCCTTCTAGGATGGGTACGTTGGGAACCTCCCAAGGTTCAAGTCCAAAACTAATCTCTTCACATCGGTTAACCTCCATCTCATACGATGTTGATTCGTGAAACCTCCCCTAGAATCAATATCATTACATTTGGTTCACTTTCGTCCTTGTTATACGATGTTAAACTATACAACACTTTTGTCCAGTATGACAATAAACTACAATATTCTTTGATACCCTCACGTGAGAGGGAACCATTATTTACATTGATTATTCAATCATGTTTCATTTCAAAGACTATGTGAATACATGGAAATTCCCAAACATTTTATCTTGTGTTAAACCATCATTGCACTAAAGTCCCCTTTTCACCCTTCACATGTACGAAGAAAATATATACAGAGGGTATTTCTAGAACTACGCGGGCTTGATTCCCATCCTTATGGGATACGTAGGAACATTCGAGTGTACCTAGAATCCAGCCCCAAGTCTTTGGGCCTAACCCCAAATTCCACTTTCAGTCTCTTGGATGAAAAGTACCCATGAAAACACACAATGTGTATTTCTTATAATGGTACAAGCTCTATGACCCTAAACTAATATCTCTAATCCTATTGTCCCACATGACATTAAACTCTAATTTAATAATTACGTATGGATTGATTCTCATCCTTATGGGATACGTAGTGAAGTCTATCATTTTAATTCAGGACCCACCCACAACATGATTATGGTTAGCCTTGATCTGTGTATCTTTGTATACATTGGATAATACCCATCATTATGTGTCATAATCCTAACCTTTAATATTTACAGATCTTCATAACCCTTTTCTTGACTTTTAGTCACAAAAATGTGAAATTTATGAGAGTTCTTTTACCTGACTATGCAGCACGTGCCCTTAGGTGGCCTTGCATAAACAGTCCACATAACAGACGAGTCAGCCGAAATATACTATTATTTGACTATGCAGCCAATGCCCTTAGGTGGCCCTGCATAATTAAACCCCCTAATGGGTTTGTTAAATAATGGTAACTTAATTCTTGGTAAGAAAGCCTCTTTTGTCCTTATTGGCCTTAAATGACAGTATGTAGGGATCCGCAAAAATATCCATCCTTAACATATTTGTCCCATATCATTTTTCATGATCTGAAAGCATTCAAGTCTATGGTTTATATTCTCCTTCACTACGTTTGGGTTAGACCTTCTTAGGATTGATATCTATCCAGTTCTTCGATAATCTTGTTGGGAAATATCTTCTCCATATTCAAGTACCTCTTTCCATACAGCAAACTTTATACTTTGGAAAATTTGAATCTCCATAAACTGTCACTGGCTTTTAGCACTAGGAAAGTAAATTTCTGAGAGTTCATTTTCTTGACTATGCAGCACGTGCCCATAGGCGGCCTTGCATAAACAATCTACATAACAGACTTGTTAGCCATAAGATACTATTTTATTTAACTATGCAGCCAATGCCTTTAGCTATCCATGTATAATTCAACCCCCTAACGGGTTTGTTAAATAATGGTAACTTCATTCTTGGGAACTACTTCTTCTAATGCCTTTTATCTCTTTTTCATATCATTCCTCAGATTCAAATATTCTTAAGTCATAGTTTACATTCCCCCCCCCCCTTATACTTGAGTATGGTACTATGTTTTCAGATGAATTTTCAAGGAATTGAGTCAATTTTAATACATTTTGGTCAAAACTATTTCGACCTTAAACATTATCCTTTTTAGTCCGACATGCATGACATTAAACTGCTAGATTTCTTATTTCTTCTCACCTCAGAGTCAAATCCTCTTTTCTCTCTTGATCCAACTCTGAGGGGGGGAATTTTGTTGACGCTCCTTTCATCACAAAATATAAAGATTGGAAAAGGGGATTATCTTAACTCAATTTGATTCAATTTTTGTACAAATATCAAAAATTGGCAAAGGAAGGAATAAGAAGAATGTTGCACAAGGGTCGCGCAAGTTCTACGATGGTCGCGCAAGTACACTTGCGCACCACAATGGTCGTGCAAGTACACTTGCGCGCCCTAGGTGATAACCACCCAGGGTCTTCTCCAGCCTGTAAATAGACCCTGTGGGCCCCCCATTTCAGAGGATTATTTTTTCCAGAAACTCAGATTTAAGCTCCCGGTGCCCTAGTCTCTTCTCAAAGCTTCTGAAACACTTCTAAGGTAATTTCTTACCTAGAAGGGAAGATCTAAAGTGGGGGAGGAAGGTCTAAGTGTTGAAAATCATCAAAACTTGTGCGCCTGAGTGGCCATCCCTTAAAGGAAATGACCACACTTGTGCGCCGCCTTACTCCTTCAATAGAACTTGCACGCCCCTCTTCTAGACGAACCTCAAGATGATTCTAAAGTCTTTAAAAAATATATTCTCAAGTATTACCCTGTTGTTTAACCATCGCGGAAGTACCCATGTGTTGCGCAGGTATAGTTGCACGACCAGGACTTGCGCGCCCATGCAATACCTGCATGCCTTCCAGGACTTGCGTGCCCCTACCTTTTTGGGTGCCCTTTTTGCCCTTTTCACCCCTCTTAAGCCATTCCACCTCTCCTATCCAAGATGCAGTATTCAAGACACTCTTCAAAGCCATTTATGGCATGATTTCTTGATTTGACTTCTTTATCTAAAAGTAATTCTATGGAATATCTCTCAAAACCAAGTGATTTACACATATATATGTCACTAAAGATTGATATTTCATTCATTAAACCTCATCCTTTACGATGAGAGAACTCATTAATCTAGGCCTCCTTTTAAAGAGTAATCCCCAGTCCACTAATTTGGGAATCCTCCTTAGCAGTAGGCCCCAACCATAATTCTCTTAACCTGGGCCTCCTTTTTAGGAATAAGCCACAGTCATAATTTCCTCATGTGCCTCTTTTTTAGGAGTAAGCCCCAGTCCCCAAATTTTTCAAGTCTTTTAACCTGGGCCTCCTTTTCAGGAGTAAGACCCAGTACCAATTCCTCTTAACCAGTCCCAATTTGCCTTTGAACTAGGATTTTTTCTCATGAGTAAAAACCCAATCATAAGTCCTCTCCTAATTTGGGCCTCATTTTCAGGATTAAGCCCCATGTTAGTGTATTCAAATCTCCGTGAATCACATATACCTTTATGGACCATGTTCCTGGATTTTATCCCTGAAGTAAATCCAAATCTTCATTTATCTGGGCAGTCATACATACATAAGTCCCACCATATTTCTTATGATTGCATCTTTCTTGGCACAATTGTCTGATTTTTACCAATACCTCTTGTTTCTCACACCGAGCATGGCTCAGATGAGCTTAGAGTTTAAAAGTAATTATTACATCCTTCCTTGAGCCATCAATCATAAACATCATATTACCTTACTCAAACTACGTGGGTTTTTATTTCTTTTCTAAACAAAGGATACGCAAGTAGCCCATCTGTGGGTTCGATCTCGACTCTGAAATAATCCATTTCCTTTTGAAAGTCAATAAACCTCATGTTCCCCACTGAGTGGCTTTAAAACCAGCATGGTCATCATAATGACCAAGAGACTTTTAGATATCAAAGGATACCATTGACTAAGAATATATAACATGTACAAGCGATTCTATATCAATGAAGAACCTTGAATACATATAAAATATTCTCTAAATTTCCTACATATCGATCATTGATTTTCAAATCTAAAGGAAATCTCATTTTATACATGGTAATGTAATAAGGATTCACGAACATAACTTAAATCTATAAAGAGAGTCCCGGTGTAGACAATAATTCCCCTCAAAAAGGTGTGATGAGTCCGACCTCCCATCTTCTCGACCAATGATAATTCTTAAGCCACATCACTCCACAAACTAATGAGTGCCTACATTTTGAAATTAGGTCCAAATGGATGTGGAATCATTCTATTTTTCCGGTTCTACGAACAAACCCGTTAGAAACCGATTGGAATGTTTGAACCTTCAATCAAGGAGTTTATCCCTGAATTCTGAGGGAAACAAACATTCACACGTGCTTTGTCATGAATTTCGTCCAATAAACCTATTCTTTTAAATGGGAAAAGGTTATGGAAGACACCTACTCTGGGGAGTTATATAACACCCCATGTCCAAAATTTACCTTTCCTTGAAGGATGTCTTGGAAGATGTAACAGTCCTTGATATTATGACTCATCCTTCTATAGAAAGTGAAAAAGTCTGGAAGGTTAGTGAGGTTAACCGCCTTGGGCCTCTTGGGATGTAGAAATGTGAGAATATAATTATCCATGGATTCCATGAAATAATTGGGGATTTTCTTATTTTAGAAGGAGTATAATTTTTTCATTCATTCCTCAAATTCCAAGTTACCATGCTTTATCTTTGCTTCTATCCAAGGGTGATTCATTGGTTTTTGTTTCTCAAATAAAGGTGTTGGGTGGTTTGGGACTTTCCAATGTGGCAATACGGGCACTAATATGGGATTGAGGGTGAAATATGTAGCTTTTACTCTAGATGGAATGTTTCTATATTCTATGAGAATAAGTCCAATTTTGAATTGAACTCTCTGAATGGATTCTTGAATACTTTGTGCTATTTCAAAAAACTCATGAAATCCACGAGTGTATTTCATTGGAATCAAAGGAATATGAAAATATTTCCTGAGATTTTAAGAAAAAGTTACAATAGTTTGTCTTGTGAGAGATAGATTCGGATCGAGTAGGTTAAACCTTCCCACCTTTCTTTGATATCAAGCACCCTTTCATTTTTTCACTGCTTACAAATTTTTTTGTCAACAATCATCATTTTCCATATTGTAGAATTGAATTGATAATTGAACAAACGATGAAGATATTCCCATCCTATAATGGATCCACCGAGTAGATTGGTATACCAAAAAAAGTCTGACACCATCAGAGTCTATACAATACACCTCAAATTTTTCACCTCCTGTTGATATCGAGGAACCATCATAGTCCCAAAAAAGGATATTAATTGTGTGAGATATTGTTCGGGGTCACCAAAACCATCATAGGTAGACAATATAGGATTACTGAAATTGGGTGGAGGAATGGTTTCATTTACCCATTCAAAATAAGGATTCTTATTAGGATGTATAGGTGTGTTTCACCCTTCCATGGATTCTATTAGAGTACATAGGGGCTCTATGATGTTAAGAAACTCTAGGGGGATTTTTGTATGAGCCATATCCCATTCATATGTAACAGGTGGGGTGTGGTGTAAATGCCCCACAATTATATTCCACTTATTTTTTAATCATCCCAAGACTACATGATATTTCGGATGAGGGAGAGACTATCTCTACAATGGATGGAAGTCCTGATCATTTTCAACTTCCTTGTTTTTTTAGAATAGCTGTTTGGATCCAGATCCAATCTTATTCTCAGATACTGCTTCCACTGGATGATTGGATATATGAGGGAGAATATTCATCTCTTCTTGAAGATGATCCCTAGTCGGAATATTTCCCCAAATAGCTCCTCGTTATTTTGTATGAGATATTGTATCTCACTTTCATATTGGAACATTTCTTTATCCATTAATGGAATCTCAACTCTTCTGGTTAGAGATTTAGATGTAGGCGAACTTTTATCTTTTTTCATTGTCATAATTCTTCCATGGAGTGGAAACTAGTTATTCAGTGGTTCATAATTTTGAATCATTATTTTGTTTTGGGTGCACGTAATATCATTTGGTGTATCCAAAGTACCCTCCTCCTAGGGTACAATTTCTGTGTTTTCACCATCTATATTGTGCCTTGATAAAAAATTTTGGTCATGTTAATAGTCATGGAATTTATAGATTCATATCATGCAATAGTTTTTTCCGTTACATAAAATTTAATGGACTAATTATAAAATATCTTATTTCATATTATTATTTGAACTAATGGCCTTATTGGACCTTTTTGGACTGTGAACCATATGGGGTCCAATTAACTTTTTCATTTGTTATTCTCTTCTTGGTATATGAACAATCTCCCTAAGGGTGTTTCTAGCCATGATTACCGAATGTAATCTGACAATTAGAGTTTTTTCTTGTGGTGGGAGTAATTTGTGGATACCAATCATTGATTTTCCCTCCCAATCTAGAGTATACGGATTCTACCTGTGGTGGTGATGATGATGGAAACTCCCTCATCCCTATGGTATGGGGTTATTCAGGACCACAATTGGCACTAATTTATTATGCTGTTGCGGATGAAATTATTATAGTCTATGATTTTATGATTTCTAGAATAATGATGAAGATAATAATGCCTCCATCCCACTGGGATGGGGGTGATCTAGAATCAATACTGATTAATTCAGGACCCTCTTAGGGGAAGATGAACCCGGAGATTGTGATTGAGATATAAACTCCCCCAGCTCGGTGGGATGGGGTTTGATTACAGCACCTGAGGATATATCCAAAATCCTCTTGTGAGTTGGTGATTCAAGGGGTGGATGTATTGGTATGTATTCTTCTAGTCTGGGGGCACAGTTCCACTCTTGGATGTATACTATGGGAGATGTTATTATTGCTTGTTTTATTTGACATAGTTGTACTTATGTAGGAGATGGGTCTGATAGAAGCCCATTATGAGTACCATTACTTATGGAAGTTTTATTAATTATCAAAACATCAGTCTCCATGTCTAGAATGAATTATTATTTATTTTAGGGGACTATTTTTAAATCATATTGGCTATCCTCTCACCCTATTTGTGTTTTCTGAGCACCATTGAAGTTTGATCATTTTGTCTTTGTGACCAACTGGCTCGAGAATTACCCGGTCCCCTGATATTTCTGGAGCCTATAACATTACCAGATGTCGTATCTAAGGGATTATACTATTATTGGGCAGTGGATATTTTTCATGCTCTATACTATCACCATCCTTGAATACAGATGCATGATGTACCTTTGGATAATAGTTTTCGAAGAGTTATGATGCAATGAAAGAATTTTGATGCTGATTTGTGGTGTTCTTCTCTTATTTTGGATCTTGGGCCATGGAGATAGCACTTAGTTCCAACTGAAAATAGTGTATCTTTATGTTTTTATGGTTATCTTTTTTTCCAATATACATGAGGTGTCTAGCCTCTATCCACTAGTGAGTATCCCATGTATTATGGTGTTGATAAGGAATACAATATTTTTCTTGCTCATCTGGTATCTAATAGCCCAATGTAGAGAGGGGTTAGAACATTATGGGGTTCTTATTTCCAGCTAACTCTCTCCGTTTGTTTTTGTATTCCTTATCTTCATCATACATACAAAACTCTACTCAGCCAGTCTATAGAATATAATTTTGAAGGTCGCCCTCCAACATGAGTGGAGTGCTACTTGAAGTTCATGGGGGAACCGTATAAAGTTGACCACAATGTTTTGAGAACCTCCCTATACAATGGTGTTAGTGTTTTGAACACCTCTCTATACAGTGGTTTTTTGGAAGGGGGTTCCTTGTCCATAGAATATATCACCATGGGGAGGTAGGCCCTGGTGCATGTCAGTAGTATAGTTCTTACAATCCATCTGCACACTACCACCAGGAGAAAAATAATAGTAATGAATATCTTATGCTTCCACTTAAATAAAAATTTTAAAAACCCTTGTGGTGTTGAGAAGGTTTCATGAACACCCTCAAGGACACTAGCATTGAGAAGATTAATAATATGGGCTAGGTTCTGTGGCATGGTAAGAATATTGAAAACATCCTTGTGGTATTGTTTAGTGATATGAGCCAATTGTGTGGTAGTTTCTTGAACATTCTTACAACTATTTGATGTTTTCAGAGTATGAGACCACTACTAAAAAGCTACATGAATATACCTATTAGTTGTCTCATTATTGAAAAAAATGAGCTTATCTAAAGGTATTATCCATTCTCACTTGGTGAGTGTCAATCAAGATGAGAATATGAGCCTTATCCAGAGCATTTGGATTATGATGCTAATTACTATTGGTAGGAGTATGAGCCTTCATTGAGGCATGTGCCTCTCTCACATAGTGGGCCCCAGTTGGATCAGAAATATGAGCCTGGTCCGAATATGCATTGCCCAATGGGATATAGCGATGGTCCTCCAAAATGGGAGAAAGGATGTGATACTCCTTATGTATTTCCTTGAAATGATTCTATCTCAATCATTCATTACTGGAAGTTGTAATATGGACACTTGCTTCCATGGAATTCTTAAATATTCCACGAAGATTTACTAATAGGAATATAAGCCTCCCCGAAGGCTTGTTCCATTATCACATGGTCAAACCCATCCAATACAGGGATTTATGCATAATCTTGGTCCTTTGAAGTATGTTTCTTTAGTTCTTTGATATAAATACAAACTTTTACATAGGCTTCTATCTAAATCACATGGTCATCCCCTACTAGCATGGGGATATAAGCCTGATATGGGGCCTTTGGAATATTCCACCAATCTTCTTAGACATGCATGTTCCCCTATCCTTTGGAAGATGCTAATTTTGCCTAGTGATCCCCTGTTGGAACAATAATATGAACCTAATACGATTCCTAACCATTTATTAGAATATTTCTATAATCCTCATAGGTGGTAGAAAGAGTGTGTGATTTCTCTAGTATATCCACTTATTCATTATGATCATAATGGCGAGTTTTCTTGACAATAGGGATATGAGTATTCACATATCCCATTATATGCAATAGTGTTGAAATATACTGGTAGATTTTTTCAGTTGTTTCTGAAATATATTTTACTTTTAGAAAAGTGCGTGCAGGGATATAAGCCTTCAAATGTTTCATCTCTATTATGCACATGAATAAGTATTTGATTGAAGTTGGAATATGAGTGTAATTTTATTGTCTATTATCCACCAGAATATATTGATGGGATTTTTTTATGGGGGTAGGAATATGAGCCTCCCTTATTCCTAATATCAGAATATGCTCGGAGGCATTTTTGAGAATGTAGGGTAATGAGCCTACTTTCTGGTTCATGCTGAAATATACTGGCATGCTTTATCAGTAGAAGTGGGAATATGAGACCTATCTTGGATATCCAATGTCATCCTCCCTAACGAACCTTATTTGTTTCTCATATGGGTATAAGAGGAGGTATAAATTGGCACCATCAGTAGATAAATGGTGAGTAACCATGTGATGGTGTTTGGTTGCAAGTTCCCTCCTTGGAGGAACTTGAACCCAAAGGGATCCATATATTGACTCCTAACCCACATTCATTAGAGGCTGAATGTGACAGCTTTCATGCACCAGGGATAAGCTCTGGAATTGGTTAGTTGTAGAAACAAGGGATAATGGCTTAGTAGTATCCTTTCTTAGGTGGTGTGGACTTGTCAATTTCCATGCTTTGTTAAATATTTGGGAAACATCTATTTTTTGGATCACACAATGTTGGTGGAACTCCCAAACCATCACATTTCCACCTATCATTAGAGTTGTCAAGTATGTCAAATCACATTGCATCACACGATGGTTGTATCCATAGATGATTTTCTAGAGGGAATGATGTATAAGGAATAAATATTCTCAAACTATGATGTTTAATGTAGTATCTTCAATTACACTGACGAAAAAGACCAAGGTTACAGATTAGTGTAATATCATATGCATAATCTGCTCATTAAAATATGCATGGTTAATAGAATTTTTCATTTATTCGTGATATGGCCATTAGTCTCATTTGGACTTATCAAAATGAGGATGGAATTATAATTACCCCAGTTAAAAAGGATCATCAGGAAAATCATGTCTCTCTTACTTTCTTGTTTGGATAGGGTATGTAAAAACAAAGTTTCTTAACACATTATTATTCACATAATTGAGAGATTCATGTTGGGAATGTTATTTTTTGTTTTCATAGGGGGTAAAATAAATCCCTCTGCTGATTATAAAGGATCATTTTCTTTTTACGATGATTCATTTGGGGTTCACAATTTTTGTTTCAACAATATATAGAGGGAACAAGGAAACCATCACTTAGGTAGGTTTGGTCAGGCCTAATGGAAGAGTGTGGGGGTTTGATTCTACACATAATCATTAACATCATGTCACTATCATTCCTAAATATAACTCTTAATGGTTCCCTTATCCTTAACTAGGTATAGAACTTCTTTCCAAAGGAATGTGTTCAAGTAGGGTTTCAGACCCAACGACACTTGGGGACTCACATTGGTTGAGTCGATGGACTGTCAAGCTCATCCCACCCTTATGGGGGGAATTGTTTCCTCTTCTAGGACTCTGTTATAGATTTTAGACATGTTCCCAAATCTCTTCCTAATATCGATACATGACTGGATACCCAAAAAAATGATCACAAGTTAATATTATTTTATATATATGAAATATAATCTTGTCAATGAAATCCAGAAAGAGGGTCTCATTAGTGAATCCATCTATATTTAAATGAGGTTCTTGATCCATTTCTGAGTAATGGGTTGCTTATTTATTTACTAAATTCATATTACAAGAAGGTTCAAAAAAATCTTCCACACAAGGAGGTGGTTCAACATTTCCAGGAGGGGATTGAGCCATTTTAAGGTTCCTTACATATCTTAATTATTATAGGAATGAAATCCCATGTAGTTTGTTAATATTATATAGTTTAATGTCATGTGGAGAAGATATATGTGTGGTTAATGAGAAATAAAATATCTAATCTTTAGCCTCGGGGAGATGTCTTACGTATCTTGGTTATATTAAGAATCATAGTTATAAGAGTTTGATCGCACTCTTGTGATTTTCCTCAAGGTGGATTCCCATATAAGAGGGGTGTTCACAACATACCACTCATGGTGGTTTACATTGTGGGCTTTTATTAACTATTGGAGATTCATAATTTCAATGAGGTGTTCCCCGCATCTCCCTTATCTTACGTGAGTGATGTTTTGTGTGAGGAACAAAAGATATCATGTGATCAACATCACAATGTATGGATATGGGACAGTTATGCCCATATAGTCCAGGGGATTTTTTATATAGATCTTGGGACTTGGAGAGGTGTCCTACCTATCCTTATTATAACATGAATTAGATTCATCAAAGTTCATTTGAATGGCCTTACACTCTAATAATTCCCTTATATTCAGGGCATATAAATTATGCTGATTGTCTGGACTTACACATTGTTTTTCTGATGACATTATGGATCTTTATAATGAAAATGATATTATTATGGAAACTCCCTAATCCCACGTGAGATATGATGTGTGTGAGAAACAAGTGATTGAGAATGATTAGTATAATTCATTGTGAGTTTAGGACATCAATTTTAAGATGACCCTATATAGATATGATTTGGTACTCGAGCCTCAGGGAGGGTTCCTAAGTATCCTAGATACAGTATGAATTAGTGTCGTTGTAGTTTCATTTTTTGGGTCTTATGCACTAGGGTTTCCATTTAGTGATCGAGGATTACACACCATTGGTGGAAAAGTATTACAATAACTTCGATGACCTTGTGACATGGCCTGTTTATCTATATGATCCCTCATTATCAAGTTAAATTTCCTTGGAGACATTCACAAGATATGGATTGGAACAATTACATGGTGTCACGAGAGTCAATAAAACATGTGGCAATGTGTGTCATATGTATTTTATAACATCATTTAATGGAATCAGGATACCTAGAATTCATATTTATAGGGAATACCAGATCAAAGATGACTTTCCCAGAGTGTGTCATGAGAGTTAATTGAAATGTGAAGATGTTACCGCCAGTCTCACATAACATGAGTGATTGATGTCATATTTGGTATTCGATGTATCTGAAGGACATCACAAGGTTTTGGTGACAAGTCCTAGGGGGTCTCACAAGACTAAATTTTCATTCTTATGGGTAACCGCATGAATTTATCATACATGTCCTTGTGGATTTCACATGAGCCAAACAACATAATTATGGAGCATCCCATGATTTGGATGACATTTCATGGTGATCTCACATGTCTTGGATGGTTCATGTGAATCATATAAGGGTCATTGAACTTGTTTTTTGATAAATACTACCACCTTTATTCTTTCTTCTAACCCATGTGTCATGAAGGCCTTATATTTTTCACAATGAGTTTATTTTAAGATATTCCTGATCCGATAGATGTGTGGTAGGTTTTTCGAACACCTTTCTAGAATCTATTCATGTGATCTATGAATTATCATGTGGAGTGCTTTGTGAATAGAACATTATTACTCCAAATTATTTCTAGTATATTAATTGGAGGAGGACATGACAGTCATAATATTAGCTACTCCAAGAAATCTTCTTTCATGCTTTAGTGTTCAGATGTGCCAAGATATGAAAAAGAAAACCCTATGTCTGATAGTCCAAAGGTTTTTTATTTATGATAGGGTTGGGAATTTATAATCCTTTCCACCCTGGTTTTTCTCCAATTCATATGGTGTATCTAACATGAATAAAAGATTGAGTTGTTGAAGGGACATGAAATCATGCATCTTCCCAAGCCTTTCTCATGAATCGCTCCAAAGTCCTCACCAAATTTTTAGGGATTGCAGGTCCCTCCCACCAATACATCCATTATTGGACTATTATCAATTAATGAGGAAACGTTTAATCATGAAGGAATTCCAAATGACTTCATATTTCCATTTTTACATGTCCAAGGTCCTTCTCAACATCAATGTGTCTGTTGGAAGTCTATTACATGATCTTGGTTCAATTGTATAGTTTTTTCCATGAGATAATAGAGTCTTTTCTAGGAGTCTCACTAGACCGTTATGTGTACTTTCTTAGCATGTCATAAATGTTTACAAGAGCGGGAGATCCAACCACCTCCCTTTTTTGACTCCCTTCATTTTATTTGATAATGTTTAGAGATTATGCGATGTTTCACAAGAGTCATTGAGGATATTTTCTTTATTTTTTGGTGATTCTTGACATGACCAATAAATTCCCTATCAAGGTGTGCAATCATTTCCTGGAAAAGCCTATTTTTTGTCCTTAAAGAGCCAAAGGGGGAGAAGAAGGATTCTTGGACATATCAGAGGCCTTTCTCATGATGGTGTTGACAAGACACAAGGCATGTGTGGGATGTGGTGGGCATCTAACTAGGGACTCATGGAATCTAGAAGACCACTAGGTGTGTGTAACATGACTTTTTGTAACTGTGAGTATCCCTCACCTCCTCCCCTCTTGTTTCCATTGCCTTATTTTACAAAGTCATGATGGTCTAAAGAGTTGGATCAGATGTTGTTAAGGAAAATTATCCTTCCCACCAGCGATATGTACCTTGATATTTTATGATTGTAACAATCCTCCTCTATTTAAACATTTTTATCCTATTTCAAAATTCATTTCATGTAGTTTCGTCTGGTGTTTTCTGCTGATGAACCGTGAGGCTTGAGGGAACTTATATGTATACCATTGCACACTCACTAGTTGTGTAAAGTGACTTCACAATAGCATGAATAGTTTCCAAAGGGTGTTATGTGGGATTCACTATCGGTTATGCATAGATTTTGGAGTCTTTTTATGACCCTATTATGGTCACACGATAATGATTCCTTTGAGGGAGCATGTGATCTACAAGTATTAGCCACCTTCTTCTTCCTTATCTTATTTTGGGGGAAATCATACCCATATTCATGTATTTATTCCTTTATGAATTTTATGTTGCTTATTTGGTGGGTGTCAACAATAAGAGAAGGTGATTTATGGTTCACCATGATTACATGGATTCTTGTCTGAGGGAGTGTTCTAAATAATGGTTATTATGTAGTGAAATTTTGATCTTATTCAATCTACTTGGGGAAAATTTGTTAGGATGTGAATCCATAGATTTTGTTCTAAAGGTTAAAAATGTGTTTTCGTATTATTCTATCAATGAGATGAGATAATGGGTCCCACTGGCCTAGGGAAAACCTCGCCTACCACATCCCCAAACCCACCTCCAATATGGAAGGGGATGGAGAAATGCACTAATAAGATATAATATAAATGTAAGGTTGTTTCTTAATGTACTTGTACACACTCACCAAACCGTCTCCATGAAATAATATAGATGAATAATGTAAAACGGGTGTAACAACTAGTGTAAAACTATACATGAAATAAACATGATGAAATACATTAGAGTATGACAAAATAAAACCCAATTGTAATGGGGAAAATACATTCCAAAAAATAAATGAAGTCCCAACCAAACAACAACTAGAACAATGGAATGCTGAGATCCCAATTTCTAATCATAGATATTGGCCACCATATAGTCTATGCACCTAATTAACACTATTTTCCATATAAATATTTACCGCTGTAATCATTATCTATATAGGACCCAATAACATTTAGAAAATCCCATGCATGTGAGATTATATACATACCTAGTCAGATGCCTCAAAAAAACCAATGGAGAGAAATAAAAAAATATAATATAAATAGTCAACTCAACCAAAATAAAGAGGGAATAAAAACTTGAAATATACATATATAAGTATTCTAATAAAAAACACATGTGATAGAAGAAGGTTATGTGCATATCACAGCCTAGCCTGGCGTGGTGAGTCTTTCTACTTCTCCAAAGTTCTATCATTAAAGCCTACCATCACACATGTCTCAATGAATAACACATGAACATGACCTTCACCACACCACTTATACAAAACATGATGTGGAACAATATCAAATAGATGACCCATGAAATAGTACTATAGTGGGATTACACTCAGTTGATAGGTATATGTCGCTTTCCCTTGTGCGATAACGGGCTTCCACTATGAATATGGATAGAGGACTCACACCATAGAATGTTAGAGGATTGCACTCATGATACTTATAGACGTCCCAATACATAGGGAATTAGGTGGTTCCACTTAGTAGATAGATAGTGGAACCACACTCTAGTGTATCATCATGATTGCACTAATATATGGATAGATGGCTCAAACCCAAATGAATCAAGCAATGGAACATAGTATAATTATTGTGGAATCATCAAATACTGCATCAGGTTGGTGAAACTATAAATATTTAGGTGGAGGATTTTATCCCAAGTGCATCTAGTGTGTTCCACATAGTGGATGGTAGACCCACAACCTAATACCATAGTTATTTCCACTGAACCATTGTATGGAGTATGGGGACCCACACCCTAGTATGACAGGAGGGCTTCTAACATGACCTCTCTCATAGATGATCCATCCTCATCACTTCTATCATCAATCTCCACCTAAAGAAGAGTACAACATAAAATATTCCAAACTATATCTCAAAAGACACGATTAAGTCTTGAATCATGTTCTATGTGGAAAAATCCTCTTGATAGGATACGTGTGGGCTAAATTCCATGTCCAGATGATGGAGATGTGGAAGGATAATTTTTCTCATAGAGGTACACTACGTGTATGGGATCTACATGTGTGTGGTCACACTATAATACCTCATTATGTTCTACTATAAAAATGGATCATAGGCCATGTCACCATACATAGAACGTAAGGGGTACCACTTATCATGTTTAAGCCACCTAAGTCATTCCATGGTGCTTGTGATCATACCTGTGTTTGTTTGGCCTTTTGATGTACCTTTTCATATACCTGTTTATTCTAGGGTATAGGCCTATGAATGTCTACTCCCATAAAATATGGATTTTTCTCTCGCATGGGGACTTATAGATGTATAGTGGGAACACAAACCACCCAATGAGGTCCACATAACCTGTGGGCATATCCAAACTATGTATGAACATTATCTTCCCCGAAACCCATGTCATCACAGATGGGTTAGATACATGACATATATTCTTAAATTGCATTCAATGTAGTCGAGTTTTCCATATAAAGAAAACATCTCCTCATGGTTCTCTAGATCTTTCCTCTCTATCAACATTTCCACCATTTTACCACCCAAAACAATTGGGAATTACTGTCATCTATTGACTGATATCCTCTGATGGATAAAAATAAGAATTTAGAGATCACATTGAAGCTGTAAATGTCACGTAGCATGCCTCCAACCACCTACCTCATAATCTTGTTACCTCATTATATCTCAGATCTATGGAATACCACCCACATCCTATGTCATTCATGAATCATTATATAAACCATAAAATTTTGTGTCATTTGTGATAATATAATTAATCATAGGGTTTTACAAATCTCATTCCTATACTAACAATGTCGAACTACAACCCACAGGCGAACAGTGAAGAACACAATGAATAAAGAGGGAAAATACGTAGGACCAAATAAAATCATTCATTGGAAAAGCGTTGTTGAAATATTATTACATAACATTGCTATCAAGGAGATATATATGGGAATAGAAAATAAATTGATAAATCAATTCGATTATCCTGATGGGATAATGTGAATGGATTCATAACATAGATCAAATATAAATAAGATTAATAATCCATTTTCAATGTTTTAATTAGTGGATAAAACCAAAATTGATGAGAACTACCTAAGTTATGGGTCAATCATTGGAGAAGAATAAATTTTCCAGTGATGGAGAAGACCAACTATATACAAGGCCTCTCGTTGCGCCTTAATATGATCATCATTCGTCACCTTATGTTAATCCACGAACAATGTATTATCTCATCCAAATATTAGATTTATAAAGGGTTATGATGATAATCGTTTTTGAATCTTCAGAGAAATTTATTTATAGAGTGATGGTTATGTTTTTTTATTAAATTGATTAATTTAATTTAATTAATTAATTCACATAATGAACCCTCCAACAACATCTCTAGCTAAATTTCCAGTATCAACAATCCTTAGGTTGCTCCACAGTTAAACCCTATATTTTGGAATCAACCGTGGTCTCATATATTAGATCTGAGATTATATTATGTATATATTCCTTTATTTGTGAAAACATATGTCTTCATGATATTAGTATATTTAATATTTTTATAATATCAATTCCAGACTCACTGATCAACAGAATCTCATTCTATGTAATTAGATGTCTCCAAAAATATTTCTTAATTATTTAAAATATGGAAAAAAGAAAATATGGTCACTAAATTATCCCCCCATTCAAGGAGTTCTTTCCATGAAAACAATAAGGTAAAAAATGGTGGTGTACTAGTCCAACATATTTCGATCATGATCTTAAGAGCTCTCTTATATGATCATGTACTTCAATAGAACATGAACTAAGGAAATGTCCCATCATTCTGAGATCCTCTTCATCCAATACATGATCACCACCAGGTGATCCATGAAGGTGGATTACTACGTGATGAATGGGTCACTATATTTAGTGATGTTTATAGGATCATCAACATATATCCTTAGATATATCACATAGAATATTTCATGAACCCAATCCTACTATGGGGGTAAGGATATGTTGTAAGAAACCTCACCAACCATCCATAAGATCTAAAATATTCAGATGAACCTCAGGGATATTTTATATCCTAAACCAAACCTCTACAATACCACTCATGGAAAGACTCTCAGGAAAAAATGTCTCCCTACTTGAACTCCAAGGACCTATGATATTGATCTGTGTAACATTTATGCTGGATCTGGGATGTCTTAGGATCCTCATAGATTACATGAACCTTCTCCACCATCACCTACACCATATCTACCCTAATAAGAGATATCTCTCCAATCTCAGATGATTATAACAGTGACATGAAAGTTCTACCATAAAAGGATTTGGAAGGCTCCACACTAATTGTATAGTGATATCTATTATTATAGGAATACTCTACTAATGGAAATTGATCCTCTAAGATCAAACTGAAGTCTAAAACATAATCTATTAGGATATCCTCTAGTACAGAGATGGTTCCCATAATCTTCACAATGTTATGGGGTTGGAACACCATACTCATCCTCAACTGGATCCTTAATATATTCTACATGTCTCTCAAAAAATGTGATCTGAACCACCTATCATAGTCAAATATTATTATCGAGGGTTCCCCAATATTCAAGATAATATCCCATATGTACAACTTCTCCAGAAGCCTCACTAAAATCTCTTCTTATATTAAAAGGGTGTGTATCGAACAGTTATGTTGACCTACTATCATCGTGATGGAATCATAAACACTCACTATATATGGAATCTCAATCTCAATGTCTATAATTAATCAATCACATTTTTAGTTCTATATCTCATGAGGAAATATCAAACCCATTGGATCTCAGTGCTTATCTTTTACCCACTGACATGTCAGACACCAAGAGATGGACTTGATCATACTTTTCCTCATGGTATCCCACAAAAAAATCCACCGATAGTCCTTGTACATCCATTTAACCCGAAGATATATAGACAAATGAGAATTGGGGAACACCCTCATTAAATTATCTCACATAATGAGTGGAACCACCATCCATTATTAGAAAACGATAACATGCTCTACGCTTTTGGGAAATATATCTAGTGAATATCTTAAAGATATCTAATCATAAAGAACATCATAGTACATGTCTCCCAATTGGGACTCCCTCACAAACTAAAGAACTAGATTAGTCAACGCCATCAAGTAAAGAAGAGTTTTCCCCTCTTTTATACTAGGGTTAGTTACATTCCATCATCGTAGAATCCTCCTCCACCAAAATAGAATACAAGTTCCTTCTAATGGAAACTTCCACAGTGTTTCCCTTCCCATGAGTATATACTATATCGTTATCATTGTCCTGAAGTAATTATAACCATAGACTCTATCTCAGGGTTACATATCTCAACATAATAATATAAGTTTAGACTATGTTGGTATGTTTAAACAACAAAGAACTCTCCTAAAAGATAGTTTCTCTACATATTTGGAGAGAACACTACTACTTGTAACTTAATGTCATGAGTTTCGTAGTTATTATATTTGGGTATCAAATAATTCAAATCATATTTGATCACCACCTTCCACTACATCAATATGTAATGGATACCATCTATAGAGGAATCACAAGGCACAATATACTACATGCCCTCCTCTTTTCATCTCAACAAATGAGTATTGGTCATCTTTAGCCTCAACTGCTTGACGGTTCTCTCACACTTATTAGTATAGGTAAAAAAACTCCCTTTTTGTGTTTGGTCGGTAAAAGGGAATAAAATAATATACATTTGGTGATGAACCTCCAGTAGTATGCAAAATATTCATGAAAACAATGCACGTACAACATGCTGTTAGGTGGATCCCAAGAAGGATCTTTGTTAGTATTCTATAGTAACAATGATAATCCATACCCAAAACTTAAAGTCCCCATGAATTAAACATTACATATCAAGAACTGAAACATCAAGGGATTACCACAATGATATTTCTCCCATACTAAGTGTCATACCATCTTCAGATGCTCTGTATGCTTCTCCATTGAAACAAGGTAAATAAGTATTTAAAAAATGAAGAAAACAATAAAATGGTCTGTGTATGGTTGGAAAATATTGTTCATCACATCCATAAACACCATAAGGTAATTTATCTCATTAAATAACACCTCTAGGATGATATTATGTCTATAGAATTATCATAACATGGTATTCTGAACATCATCCTCATAATCCCTCAAATAGTAGTAGTTGGAACTAAGATCGATCATCGTAAACTAACACACATCATTCAATTGATCAAAAAGGTCATCAGACCTTTTAAGGGGTAAATTTTCTTTATCATTACTTGGTTCTAGAAATGATAATTAATATAAATCCATAAGTTCCCATTACCATTTTTCTTGATCAAAGCCAATGATGTCTAGGGGAAATACGGGTTAGGTAAAAACTTTCTATTAAATTTCCTCAAACTGCACAATCATTTCCTAGAGCTTTATGGGGACATAAAATATTCCATAGAATATATATCTATTTACATGGGGTACATTTTAATATAGAATACCATATCATTCCTTAGAGGTATTATAGGAACAACCTCTAAGAAGATTTCCAAAAATTATTCTACTAATTAAGGAATTAAGATTTCTGAGGAGCCCATTATTCTATGTCCAATGATCACCATGTTATTGGTGATGGTTTATATCCTCATTCCCACAAGGCCCACTCACTCATCCATTAGATCATTCATTCCATAAAAGGATAATATCATTCCATCTTTTTGAAGCCATCTGACCCTCCTATGTTGATAGCTGACCGGGGATTAAACTATAAAAAACAAGTCCATACCCAAGATAGAATTGTATATTTTCAACATGATGACCAAAAAAACACACATGAAACTATCTCCACCAATAGATGTCTCAATCTTCCAGTAGATAAGTGATATTAATGACCTGCTCTGAGTCCAAACCATTAGCAAGATCTTTTGTGATATGGCATCAATGGGGAGCTCTAGCCCTCGCACAAGGGATATGTAAAAGAAATAGTGACTCAAAAAAATGTATATAACAACTATAGAATTTATATAATAAACTTACATCATATTATCTCTTGAGATATCATACCATAAGCCTCTATGGCCTGCAGTTTCTCATGGCCCCAACAGGCACCCCCCTGAGCCAGGCGTCAGTCGCCTGGTAGTAGTGGTGCAAGTATGAATTACACCACCCTCCAATAGAATTTCTTCCACCAATATTACCTCATAATCCACATCCATATATTTCTCTATAAGATATATCGTTTCTATTCTTTGGATAATCCTAATAACATTGCTTCTTTTTTTTGGTAGTCAACACACTGTCTTCCTCCCCTCATCGGCACGTCAGTTGTAGAAATCACATTCCATGTGTAACACCCTAACTTTTTATGGAATATTTCTTATTGAATAAATAAAATTTTTCATTTATATTATGCAATTCACTATGTCAAAAATTCCTTGCACACTAAACAAACTTTTCATACATTACACGCAACACGGAGTTGGCGTACGATATACGCAACACTGAGTATAGATTTTGTTAAATGTATAAACGAACTATGTTTGGATAATGATATACACAACACCAAAAAAATATTTCACTATAAACAACAATAACGTGACTTGCGTTACACACAAGAAAAACCTTCCTCTATTGCATTCTCTATATGCAATACCGAGTTTCACTGAAAACAATATATTATTAAAATATTTTTATTTAATTGGATATAAACTCGCTGTTTTGAATAGTATTAACAAAAATTTTAATTTTATATAACATTAAAATTCATCTAATTTATTTTCTACAAATGATATAAGAACAAATTCATTTCTTCAGATAAAAGAAGTATTTTTCATAGAAATACAATTTTACCGCCTTTTGATAGAGAACCCTTTATAAATCTAGTTTTTGACAATTTTATATTTTATATTTGACATAATAAACATCTTCATTAGAAATGGGACATAAAATTTTACCTTGGTATAATTCTTGGTATTTTTCTGATGAAATTCATATTGTAATGAATAGTGAAAAATACTATATTTTAATTCAAAACATCATTTTCTTCTAATTTATTTATATATTTAGATTATATTTTCAATCGGTTTTAAAGTGTAATTGGATATTGATTTTATAAATTAGGCCAATTGTTTTGGTTGGATATAATTTCAGAATTAAATTGGGCATAAACACATGTCAATCTATTGATAGTTTTTACTTCTTAAAAACCCACATTCTAGTTTTGGAAACACGAATTAATTTTAAATTAATTAACGAAACATTAGTGTTTTAAATTTTAAAAAATGGTTTCAATATTTGGAATAAGTGTTTCTAGATTATATTAATAGATTAATTTTAATTTTTTGGATTTTATGAATAGTAACTATGGTAATTTTTATTTACAATAGTTAAAGGTAAATCAGGTAAATTAGGGTAACAAACAATATGATTAAGATAATAAAATTACCCTAACATTGTAATAATCTTATTGGATAAATTAAATTTGACCAATATCACCTCATTTTTTTAATGGATTCATTTAATTGGCCTTTTTTATGAAATTTAGGTCATTATAAATTAAACAAATGAAAGTTACAACATGTCACTCCCATATATCTTATATGTATAATAATTTTCATGTAGTGATAAACATGATAACCCTTAGAATATAAAAAGTCTACAGAAATATAATGAAATTATATACATTATGTGAATTTATTTATAATTCTTAGATACTGTATAATTACCATTATTGATTATATAATAGTTATGTACAATGTATTTTATTGATAGAAATATAAAATAAATGGTTTGAAAATATTAAAATAAATACCATATGAGATAATTATTGTGATCCACAAATT
Organism: Viscum album; assembly: GCA_963277665.1. Taxonomy (NCBI): domain Eukaryota; kingdom Viridiplantae; phylum Streptophyta; class Magnoliopsida; order Santalales; family Viscaceae; genus Viscum; species Viscum album. The sequence continues at coordinate 3,241,123 of OY728125.1, forward strand.
TTCATGGTGATTATGACATGTTAAGAGTGTATTAAATATTTTTTTTTTGATTTTATCTTTTTTTTGTATTTTATTTAAATTAAAATAAATGAATAGTGTCAAAGTTGACAATATTGATATTTAATAAAAAAAATTAAATTATTGAAAAATCAAAAAAATATTTAAAAATTAAAAAGTAATAATTATAAGTTCCAAAACGTCATAATTAATCCAATTATGTAATTTTACAACACATTAGTAAATATTTATAACCATTTAATATTTATTATGTTATTACCGCAAATAAAATTAAATAGATTAGATAAGGATAATCCAAATGATATGGTTTAAAAAAAATAAAAACATGTATTGATTTTATTTTTTCATAGGATTACGACCCATACTAGTCTTATCATTGAAAGTAATGTGTTTAGAAGCATTATAAACAAAAAAAATAATATTTAATAAATTAATATTTCAATACATTACAAAGGTGGCCTCTCCCTCTCTTATAAAAGCGTACCTCTCCATCTCTTTTAATCACACAATCTAAGATATTGGACTCTACCAATACCTGCCCTAATATCCTACCAACTTCCCTTAATTCATCATATAGGACACCCTTTGGGTATACAACCATCTTATTTAGTTTTTTTGTGAATACCAAAAGGACATACCCAAAAAAGATGTAATTGTTTTATCACCTCTTTCAAAATTATATTCTTATTCAACTTCCTTTTCTTATGCTGTTTTCATACTAAAATAAGAAACCTAGTATCTTATACATGATTATATGTCATTATTATTATGTTACTACCTTATACACCTTTATATCTATCCTATGAATAACAATATCCCCATGCGTGCATACGTACGACTTACCGTCTTCACACCGTGGTGTAATTTGTTATTCAACAATACTTAATTTGGATGGGTATATTGAATATAATATTGGATGAAAATAATAAATATTATATGTTATTATTTCTATAAAATTCATATTCCACCAACTGTTATACTATCAAGGGAATGATATCATCGCTCGTATGTACGTATGGCTTACCGTCTACATGACCCGACAAGATTCATTCTCCATGTTAACCATTAAATAATTATTATAAGGTATATAAAATAAATATAAATAAAATATATGAAATGATAATTATACTATAATTATTTGTATATTTATATATATGACATTTAATTTCTTCCATTGAATTCAATAAGTAAACGGAAACGAAGGTCATTTGTACGTATGACCTAACGTCTCCATGAATGGTGTGTTAGATTTCATTTATCCATCTATTATATATATATTTCTATAAAATTTATTTATGATAAATAAATCCTTTTTACATTATGGAATTATTTAAATTATGAACTAAGTAATAAGATCAATAATAACAAGTCTAAACACGTTAGATTAGTAAAATGATTTTCACAAAAAAAATGTTTCTTTAACAAGGAATTGATAAATAAACCGGTAATATAAAATCATAAATGAATCATATATGATATCATAGATATTATTATTGTTCGGTTACAAGTTAATAATATGATTAAACCCACTATAATGGAGTTTTAGATAGGTATATAAGAAACTAGACCTATGTTAAGGTATAATTTTACAATCTCATTAATATCTGAGATTATTTATTCGTAAGTATTTACTTGGGTAAATTTGTCATCCAAATCCATGTTTCCCATTTTTGTATTATTATTTATATTTTTTTACAATTCTTTAAAGTTAATTTTACCCATTGGTTAATATTTACTAAACATTATGAAAGGAATATTTTTTTATTTGATACAAGGTACTTTTCTACTTTTTCAGTAAAAATACTAGGGGAATTTTTTTATCTTCTATGACCTGAATAGATTTTAATAGTATAAACATGACATATTTTCATGAATCTTCCATTAAAATAATTCATTTCTATTCTCAATTAAATTATTTTCTTTTAAAATTGCATGGCATTTTGGGAAAAGAAAATCTATTTGAAGAAGAAAGGATATTTTCCTTATGAATTAAATAAAAGTGTTTTATCAAAATTATTTTACATATAAGATGAAATAGGGTTATATTTATATATCTATTTATTCGTTGTTTTGATTGAGTTTTTAATGGAAATATTTTTATGAAATCCATTTATTTTATATTGATTACGTTAGGATGAAATGATGTTTGAGAAACCCATTTCATTTCATGGATAATTCTATGATAAATGAATTATGTTTTTCTAGCACATATAAGAATGATTTCATTATGAGATGGGTGGGACCAATATCTCCTTCTAATGCATTGGGTAAAGATTTATATCTCATGAGATAGAAATTATTTTGACTACAAGTAAATATTATTTAGTAATATAGGGTTGGAATGACAAGTAAATCTGGATCAGTAATACATGGACGGAACAATATGTAAACACAGTTTAGTAATAGACTTTCTCCACTATGATGGTCTTCGAAATAATGAATTGGACACTATGGAAATAATATTATGCGCTTATTTGTTTCCACAATTACATGTTTTATACCAATGATATTTTCTCATGGTTCATGATTCCATTAGGATTTCTGTCTTATGAACTACCAAAATTTATTTCCTGACTCATGATTTTGGTATATGTTTAATGCAGTAAGTATTTTTTAAAAAATTTATATACATGATTTTACATTATTATTTTTAGGTTTGGTATGATATTTTCCATTAGTACCCATTCTAAGCATTTTAGCTCACCCGTTTTATGTTTTCTTTTCCCCAAGATATAAATAGAGGTCTTAGGTAGGAAAAAAAGGGGGAGATCATTATGGGAGATGTTGAAGATCATTCATTAAGATAGAAGATTATGTTCTATTTTTCTCAAACCACTAAACTAATATGGTCTTTGGTAATATACATTTGTAGATTATTAATTATTCCCAAAAAAATTTAATGTCCATTTACATCATGCTTGGGTCATTATAGTTGCTATCAGAGTGAAGGTTTTTTATCCTTTGGAAACTAGGATGCAAAAATATTAGTGAGATCCCTAGAGATATTTCTATGGTATGACTAGGGATGTCCCTAAGGTTATGTCTAACTATAGTTTACAGTCCTAGAATTATGGTAACAATCATGAATAACCTAGGACTAAACTTAAGATGTAGTGATTTAAAGTAATCCCCCTTGATTATGTTGTTCTCCTTCTATGATTTTTTACCTCTCACTCTAATATATTTGGGTTTTAGAAAATGGAAGGAAATAAGAGGATTTAATTTAATTAATAATATTATGGAAATTGGAATGATATACATCATTAACTACCAAATGAAATGGGTGTTGGAAGGCGAATCATTTTTTATACCTTATCAGAAATCTCATAATATGATCAATAATCTCAACATCAGTGACTTCATTGTCCTAGATAATAAGAGAAATATGGTGTTTCATAATGATCATAGAGGAGAGAATGTTTAATTTTACTCATGTAAATTATGTGGGAATAGTAATCAAGGATAATGTTTCAAAGGAATTTGAAGATGCTTTGGTTTTTGAAAAAATGACACACAACTAGTAATTGCAAAAGAAAAGGTTTAGTTAACACAATGGACAAGGATAATGGTATTTCTAATACATCGATTGTGGTTAAATATTTTAAATGTGAAATGTATGCGAATTATGAAAATCGATTCCCTAAGGGAAAATCTTATAAAGAGAATTAGCTCAGTCATATGGGCCGTATTTATGTTGCTGATGATCAAGAGAATACAAATGATATATGAGATGAAAGAAGTGTTAATTAATAAAATTATGATGTTCAGTCAATGGTTTAATAAGATAGTGTAATGATGGAATGTTTATCAATAATAATGTTGTGTAAGTAATTTTATGGTACTATGGAATAAAGAAACATATAAGGATTGTTCCACTATTTTATCCCTTAAGTATTTGAATGTATATGTTGAATGGTACCGGTAATAATGAATAGTTATTCAGATAATTTTGGACAACACATGATATGTGCATAAAGGTGGGATAAAGAGATAATGTAATGTTTGATCGTATTAATGACCTCAGGACTGATAAAAAGAAAATTTGATATCATGGTTTGATTATGTAGATTTTTTTTCGTAAGTTGAAAGTGTTAATTTTGACAACATTCATGATTTCCCTAAGGTTCTATGGTAATTCAAGTTATACATGATTAAGATATTCACATGTATGGAATGTGACAAAAAAATAACTACATTATGAGATATGGGTGATAAATTTTATGTCAATTTAGTTCACCTATTTATAATATTTTATATTTTTAGTTTTCGGATGGATTATAATGTTATCTATTAATGGATAGTATAAGGTATATTTTGGACAAATTTTGTTAGAATAATGTTTTATCTCACTATAGTTTGAATTATGCATATTTTATTACCACTAAAAACCTTTTTGTTGAGATAGATAGAATGACCTATCATTCTATCACATGATCTACTAACAATTTAAGTATGAAAAAGTCAACTTTATTTCCTTAAATAAAAGATGAATTGGAAATTTTGGAAGGTACTAACAATGATGAGATGGTATCAAAATCAAATAAGTATTTATTGTGATGAAAAATTCATAAATATTAGGGAATGGATCTTGAAAACCAAAAATTATATCTTAGTTCCTTCTTATCTGATGAATCTGATGGTCCCTTAAATCATCACAGATTGATGGCTTTCTGGTAGTTAAATTTCTCCAATATTTTTCTATATCACTATCCATCTGAACTGGATGGTTAGATTTCTATTAAATATCCATATTTTCACTTCCCACCTATGTTTCTTCGGTGGAAACCCGTTGACAAGTTTATTTGGGTAATCATTGTATTTCTAAATTTCCTTTTTTAAAATGAAGTTTTGGTATTCCTTTTTATGATGTGGGTTTCTATGAAAGAAACCACAAAATATTAAAACTTTTTTTTATCCCCAATGAATTTTGAGGGTGAAATTAATTTTAGTGGGGGTATAATGTAACACCATGAGTTATTATGGACCAATTTTTCTAAAAAAATTAAAATGTTCATTTATATCTTACCATGCCCTAAGTTAAACATTATTTTCACACTAAACCGACTTATCATACGTTACACGCAACACCGAGTTAGAGTACGATATATACAACAATAAATATAGATTTTGTTCAATGTATAATAGAAATATGTTTGGATTATGTTGTACAAAATTCCAAAGGAAGCTTTCACTACATGCAACACCGACTTGTATTTCGTTACATGTTAGAGTGACCTTCCTTGATAACTTGCGATGTATGCAATACCATGTTTCACTAAACAATGATATATTTTTAAAATATTACTATTTAATGGGATATAAACTAGCTGTTATGAATAGTATTAACCACTTTTTGAATTTTATATAACATTAACATTTATCTTATGTTTTTTCTAGATATGATATAAGAAGAAATTCAATATTTTAGATAAAAGAATTATATTTCAATGAAATATGATTTTACCACCTTTTGATGGTGAGCCATTTATAAATCCTGTTTTTGAAAATTTTATAAGTTTTATTTAACATTATAAACTTCTTCTTTGGAAGCAGGACATCAAAATTTATCTTTGTTGAAATTTTGGTATTTTTCTGTTGAAATTCACATTTCAATGAATAGTGAAAAATACTGCATTTTTATTCATAACAACATTTTAACCTTTTCTTATAATTTATTTATATAGATAGATTCTCTTCATAATTGGTATGAAAGTGTAATTGTATTATGTTATTATCATTTAATCCATTATTGTTCTTCAGATGGAATTACACATTTAGATTGGACATAAACACATGTAAATCTTTTGATAGTTTTTACTTCTTGAAAACCCTCTTTTGGGATTACATATTGAGAATTAATTTTAAAATAATTATGCCAACTAATGTTTTTTTAAATTTATAAAATGGATTATATATTTGGAATCATTGGGTACAAATAATGTTAATAGGTCACTTTTAATATTTTTTATATTATAAATGGTAACTAAGGTAATTTTATTTACCAATGTAAAAGGTAAATCAGTTAAATTTAGGTAACAAACAGTATGATAAAGATACTAAAATTACCCTAACATGAGAAAAATCCCATTGGATGAAATAAATTCCACCCATATCACCTAACGGTTTGAATGGATTCATTTCATTGACTTTTTTCAATGAATGTAATGAAATTATAATTAAAAACCAAAGAAAGTGAAAATATGAAACTCTCATATATCTTATGAGTATAATAATTTTAAGGCAGTTATAGAATTGATAAAACATCAATATTAAATAGTTTGTAGAAATATAATGAATTTATCTACATCATTTGAATATATTTAGAATTTTTAGAGACTAAATAATTAACATTAATGATGACACAATATTGATGTAAACATTATTTTATTGATAGAAATATCAAATAAATGGTTTAAAAAAATATATAAATAAATATCATATTAACTAATTAATGTTCTCCATGAATTTTCTAGGTTACAATGACATGTTAGGATCATATAAAAGTTTTTTTCTTCGAATTTTTCATCTGTGTGGATTAGATTTATATTCAAATAAATTATTAATATCAACATTGATACTATTTATATTTTATAAAAATAACATATTATTAAATTATTTAAATATGACTAAATTATTTAAAAATTTCGAAGTGAAAATGGTATGGTCCAAAATTTCATACAGTAACCAATTATAGAAAATTGACATCACATTATTAAATATTAATAACCATTTAATATTTAGAATTTTATTACCACAAATATAATTAAATAGATTAAATAAGGATAAATCAAAATTAAAAGGGTTAAAATAAAATAAAAAAAATCTAAATTATTTTGTTTGAGAGGATTTCAACTGATAAGTATCATATATTTAAAATAAATGAGTTTTGGAGAACTATTAAACGAAATTAATTCATAATAAATTAATATTTTATGAATTTACATAGGTTCCCCTCTACGTTCTTATAAATTCAAACATATCTTTCTCATTTAATCACCCCACCAAATCCCTTTAGATTACCCAACCCTTGCATAAACCTCCTCCTATATTCCCTCAAATCATCCTAGTGGCCACCCTTTGTGCAGAAATCCATCTTAAGAGTCATTTTGTGCATACCAAAAAGAGATACATGGATAAGGGATAATTTTTTTACCACCTGATTCAAAATTATTTTCTTCTTCTACTTCCTCTTATAATGTTGTTTCCATATTAAAGTAATAAATACAGTATCTTATACATTATTGTATGTTATTTTATTTATGGGACAACCTTATACCTCTTTATATCAATCATATGAATATCAATATCACCATGTGTGCGTATCTACGCCTTACCATCTCCACAATGTGCTATAATTTGATATTCAACAATACTTAATTCTGATGGGTATATTTATGAGTATAGTGGATCTTAATAATGAATAAAAAATGATATTATTTCTTTAAAATTCATATACCATCCAATTCCATACTATTAGGTGAATGATATCATTGATCATGTATACGTACAGTTTACTCTCTCCACGACGTGATGAGGTTCATTCTACATGTTAACCATTCAAGAATGATTAAATGGTATATATAAAAAATAATAATTAAATATATGACATTGTAATGATACTATATTTATGTATATATATATCATTTACTTGTATCCATTAAATTCAATAAGGAAGCAGAAACATTGTTTATGCATACGTACGACCTACTCTCACTATGAAAGGTGTGTTCCATTTTATTTATTCGTCTATTATATATATATATATATATTAAAATACTTAATATTTATGATATATAAATCATGTTTCGATTTATTGAAGTAATTAAATAATGATCTATGTAATAATATCAAGAATAATATGTCAAAACATGTATGATAAATAAAACGATTATTACCCAAAACACTGATTTAACGTGGAATTGATAAATAAATGAGTAATATAAAGACATAGGTGAATCATATATGATATCATAGATATTTTTATGGTTCTTTTACAAGTTAATAATATGTTTAAACCCACTATATAGGAGTTTCAGACACATACTAATGAAATTGGACGTATGGTAAGGGATAATTTATCAATCTCATTAATATCTGAGACTATTTATTCGTAAGTTTTTACTGGGGTTTATTATCATCCAAATACATGTTCCAAAATATTTAATATAATTTATTTTTTCTAAAATTATTTAATGTTAATTTTACCCTTTGGTGAATTTTTACAAAACAATATTAGAAGAACCTTTTGTCGTTATTCAATACGAGGTTCTTTTTTTACTTTTTTTGGAAAGTATGAGGAGAATTTTTTTTTGACTTATACAACATGAATGGATTATTATGGTATCTTGCCTCCTTATTTCCATGAATCTTAATTTAGAATATTTTAAGTTTATTTTCAATTAAATTCTATTCTTTTATTATTTCATGGATTTTTGATAAAAGGAAAGGTTTTCAAAAAAGAATGGATATTTACATCAAGAATTATGTTCATGTATTTTATAAAAAAACATTTCCATATAAGATGACATAGGGTTATGTTTATATCCCAATTATTTATTTGATTTTATTGTGTTTATAATGGAAATATTTTTATTAAATTTGTTTATTTAATATGGATTATGTTATATTGGAATATTGTTTAAGAAACCCATTTTATTTCATGGGTTATGCTATGAGGAATGATTTAAGTTTTTGAGGCACATGTAAGAATTTTTTCATTATGAGATGGGTGGGACCTATATCTATCTCAAATGAATTAGGTAATGATTTATATCACATGAGATATACATGAATGGAAGGGAAAATAAATCTAGTTCAGTAATACAAGGATGGAAGGACAAGTAAATTTGGTTCAGTAATACATGGATGAAACGACAAGTAATCCTGATTCTGTATGAAAATTTGTCCTATATAATGGTCTTGCATACAATGAATTGGCCTCTATGGGAATAATATTATATGATTATTAATTTTATACAATTCCATGTTTTATACCAAATTAATTTTCTCATGGTTCATGATTGCATTATGATTTTTGCCTTATGAACTACCAAGATTTATTTTGTGACTCAAGATTTTGGTATATGTTATATATGGAATGTTTTTTTCAAAAGTTATCTCCGTGTTTTTATATTCTTATTTTTAGGTTTTGTAATATATTTTCCATGCTTACCCTTACTGAGAATTTTAGCTCACCCTTTTTATGTTTTATTTTTCCCATGATATAATGAATGTTTTTAGGTAGGACAACAAAAGGGGGACATTTTTATGGCAGTTGTTGAAGATCATTCCCCAAGATAGAATATTATACTCCATGTTTCCTAAGAAACTAAACTAATATGATATTTGGGCTTATATTTTTGTAATGTATTATGTATTCCGTAAAAGAAATGTAATTTCCATATACGTCAAGCTTGGGCCATTATACCATGTGAACCCTACTGTCACATCAATAGTATCTACCCACTTTGGCCTGACCTACTCTTTTGCAAGAACACTATGTTACATCTCTATGGGACTGAGACCATCCATGAGGAGGTACCCTATACTAATATACTATTGAATGGATACAAAAATCCACTACCAAGGTATTAGACCCATATTTACCACTACGATCTCCGTTTGTATAGAATACATCAAATCTGAACCTCTCAATCACCAGTGCTCGCTCTCCCACTCCATCATAGGATGGAAGGTAAAGGGGAGCCACATTAGCATATTAGTCTCCACTAAAACCTTGGTTGACCATCTAATACTAGAAGTATCGATCCTAAACTATCTCAAGTGTGTTCCATATAAGTTCAATTAACATCATGGATCACTATGAAATTATAATAATACACTTTTTAATTTCTAGAATCATGTGAATCCAAACCACGCTCAAGAACAAGTGGTAATAAACCTCTTGGTATAACTCATAGAAATCATTAAATGAGAGTATCTTTACATAATGATTATGTCTAACTATACTACATCAGTTCCCAATGGCTCCATGTAAAAAATGGTTTCTAGAACAACCATATTATCATTTAGGGTCCACATAATCCTGAATACATGGATCTCAAACACAAGACAATCCTATACTACCTAGGGATTTAGCTCACCAGGGTACCTTAATGGCCTCTGGTACTAGAACTCATGAATAAAAATATGTATATGTGCTTCCTCATCCTTATGTACCGGAAATATTTTTTTCACTATAGGTAAGGGAGGTGATACCTTCCCAGCTGGAAGGATGACCTCATGAGATGATTCCTGAATAGAGGCTTCATAACCGATCAGATCATTGTCATTATCCATAATGAGTAACTTGGTTGGATATCTTCAACTAGGCATCATGAAACTAATAATGAAGTACCATAATTTTATGATAAAATATATATTCTGAGCTAAATAATTATATAGATTCAAAGGACTCAATCATATATAATTCATGTACAATTTTTACTGGTGACCAATTTCTCGGTTTGCTATGATGAAAAGAAAGTAGTCAGAGTATTTTTGAATGGATACACTAGAAAACACACCACCACTGGGTTCCCTAGCCTAAAAGTAGCACTCGAGACACTTTGACACTCTTCCTTAAGTCCCCAAAAAATCCCCACCTTGGACTCATCTCTACCCCAACCCAAGGAAGAACTGCCTTTGATACAACATTTTAATGATCCAACCCACTGTTTTGCACCTGACCTCTGGATAACCGGGACACCACAACCTTATGACCACCTCCAATAAGCCAGGGGCTGGCGACAAGGGATGATAAAGAATAATATAAATGGTAGGCCTTTTCCAAGCGTATATGTATACACACAATCAACCATATCTAATTAATGGTGTAGAGTAATTATGTAAAAGATATATAACATATAGAGTAAATACATTCATACAATAACCTCTATGGAATACCTCATAGTAAAAAAAATAAAACCTAAGTGTAAAGGGGAAAATTATACACCCAATTATAACTGAATTGACAACATGAAAATAACTATATTTAAGGACAGAGAGGAGATCATGGTTCTTGATCTCCAAGTATGACCACCATACATATTATATTCACCAAATTACACATATGTTTCTCTTAAATCTCTACTGATAAGTCCATAATTTTCATACTTCATGGCTTGTGAGAGAAAACTTCATGTAGGGGAGAGTATATACATACCTATTATGATACCAAGAGAAACATAAGGGGAAGCAATAGAAATATATGATGGAAATAGTCAATTCCATAAAAAGTAAGAGATAAAACCCCAAAATATATATATGTATATATATATTATCATAAAATAACCCAGATGATAGAGTATATACATACCTATCAGTGGCGGGTACTATGCAGTACTATAGCGGCACAGGTACTTTAGTAGTACTAGTCACAGAATGGGCTTTGGGCCCAAAAAAATGGGCCTATGGGCTATGTAATGGGCTAAATGCACTCTGGGCCTTCAGGCTATATAATGGGTCTCCCTCTACCTAGTTAAAGAGGTATTTTCTTTTCTTTAATAATAAATGAGGCTTCAACCCCAACCTTTTTAAAAAAATTGATGTCTAACATCTCTTATGTATTTTAAAAAAGTTATGAGGCGGTGTCTCACCTTTCCACAGCTCCAAAACTCAAGGGGGAACTATCCCTAATAAGTGCCCAACACCCTAGTCTGATAGGAGAATTCCAATTAGTATATAGGTTGAGGGCACAAAAAATGGTGTGATAGGGGGATGCCACTCAGTTGATAGGTAGATGACCTATTACCTAGTGCATCCGGGGGATTCCACTATGTATATGGATATAGGACCCTAGAACGAATGTGTTAGGGTGATTCCACTTAGTAAACTGATAGAAGACCTTATCCCCAGTGTGTCAGAGAGCTGTTAGTTTGTATATGTCGATAGTGGTTTCTCCCCCATGTTTGTTAATGGGGGGACCTATATGGGTTCAGGACCTTTGCCTTAATAAAATAGAAGTGTTTCACTCAACTAGTTGAAGGATTATGGGGGACCCACTCATTTGTATGAAAGGGGGTTTTCCATCCCTGACCTCAATCACTGATTATCCTTTCTAATTAGTTTCATCATCATGTGTAACCCAAATAAGCAGGATATTAGGAAAATTCCACAATGTATCTTGAAATATACTTAAAATGTTAACATCCTATTCTACGTTGAAAATTATTTAGGATCAGCTACACATAGGGATAATCTAAGTCTAAATGATGAAGATATGATAGATAGATGTTTCTCATTAGGGTATATGGTGTGTATGGGGTCCACATAGTGAGTGGTCCTGATCTACTACCAGGTCGTGTTTCCCACTATAAATGTATATGAGGAAATTTCACGACACATGTCTCGTACAATGTCCCACGTAGCATGTATTTGCAACCTAATGCCTACAAATTTTCTCCTAGTAATTCTCATGTTCCTCGGGTCATGCCCATGTGCATTTCCATGTACCTGATAATGCATAGACATTTACCCGTTCTAATGCACTCCTAGATTACATTGTGTGTCCTCTTACACACGAGGTCTTTTCCATGCACATCTGGGAGATATATTATCCAATTTGGGAGACCCACATGGAAATTGCTTCAAACCACACCATGTGTGATTATTTTCTTCCATTAAACCCTAGTAGATATAGCTAGTGGGGATACACTATGTGTCTTATTATACTAAAAATCATGTAGATATTTTTTCCATAGTAGTTTAATATCTCCATGTTGTTCTCAATATCTATCCTCCTTCCTGATATTTTTGTCATTTGACCACCAAAAACCACAGGGAATTATGTCTAGCCATTTAATACCATATTTTTATGGATGAAATATGATGATCCCCTCCAATATTGCAATGTTGTTCATCACACCAATAACCACCTTCCACACATTATTATCACCCCATTCAGATCCTAGATCAATAGTGTTTCATCCACATCCAACATAGTTCCTACATCCATCCTTAAATGTTAAATTTTCTTATTTTCCATACAACCACAATGAATATGGGGGTTTGATCATGATTGAAACATCCCTGAAAATTTAAAATTAAAACCCATATGCCAACAATGAATAATGAGGTAGAAAAATATAGAAAATGCACTAGAAAAAAAGTAAACTGTTAATTTTCCAATAATTCTTGGCCATCAATTACATAATGGGGATGTCTTTGAGAGATATCATGACTTAAAAATTTGATTAATCATTTAAATTATACCGAGAACCTCATGAAATGTGTGTAATAACCAAGAACATAAAAAAGTAGATTAAGATTTAATTGTCATAATTGTAATCATGTGTCGGACACAAAATTTACCAGACTACCTTAGTTATGGATTTATCTGTGGTGAAGAATAGATTTTCTAGTAATGGAGAATACCTGTAGTGTTTTTTGTCTCTCTGTCCACCTTGATCTGAACACCCTTCATTGTTTGACGCCAATCATCCAATGAAGAAAGCTCACCTACACCTCTCAGATCTAGAATGGTTATTCATATATCACATTAATGATCATCATAATGATTAAATTATAGTTTGAAGGTCAAGTTAGCTTCTTTAAATTAATTAATCAACAAATTAATTCAATTAATTAATTCAATTAACACTCCCTCTCAGATATCCTTCACCAAAATGTTTTATAATGACCAAGATTATGTGACATCTAGGGTAAACACCATATTATTGAATCAGAAGTAGTTTCATATTTTAGATATGAGACTCTATTAGGGAGATATTCAATTAGTACTAAAATAATATTCCAATGAGATATTACTATATATTTTATCTTTATTGTATCAATTTTGGGCTCACTAGGCCTTAGAATATAACATTATTATGGAAACTGGCTATGAATATATTCGTTAATATATTTCAATGTTAGACTAGGGAAAAAAGGGTCACTATAAATTTTAAATATTCTCTATTTTGTGGTGAAAGTGGGTGTTTTTTCATGAGGTTATTTTCTACAATATTTTAAGGCTAAACCTTTTTGAGATGTACCACAACATTATGAAATGAGTTGTGTCATGATAGTCTTCATTGTAGTTATTTGGTTGAAATTGGAACCAAATAAGTTCACAACGGTTTATTAGGAATCAAGAATTATATTTTTAAAGGAATTCATAACTACTTAAAAATTATTAGTTTCATTTAATCTAGGTTGTTTGAATTATTAAGACCTAGGGTCTACCAAAAAGTGATTTATAAATTAGTAAATTGTTTTATTATGAACCAATAAAATTAACATTGTCCATGTGGTTTCTGGTATTAAAAATAAAATTTGAAACCCTTACGAAAAGAACTTTTATTTAATTTATTTTAATAATACTCTAGGCTTATTATGTATTTCCATTAAATCCCATTAGTTATACTTTGGATTATGTTTTGTCCTTCTTTTTGGATGATAAATATACATTGAAATATCTTTTTTATCTTCTCATTAAGTATATGTCTCTATGGAATCCAAATGTTATAATTTTATTGATTTTACATTAGTAGTTATCCTTAGGTTTTGGTGTATTTGTGTCACGGTGTTTATGAAATATGATATTCCATTTTTTTAAGGAATCCCATTGGGTATTCTTGGTGGTGTGATCATCTTTCTTTCATCTACTTTGTGTTACGTTTACTGAAGAGATGATTGAAGTAGGGGATTCAAGAGATAAAAAAGTTTATCATTATTTAATTGGGGAATTCCCTTTCCATATTTTCACTAACTAAATAGTTTAAAATACCCTAATAATAATAATGATTTATAGTATGAAAATTTAGGGGTATATGGGTGTTCAACATTTGTTTTAAATGATTCTATATTATTGTATTTGGGTTATGATTTCTATATCAATATTTTTAACTATGATCCCCTTGTTAATTTTTTATAAGTGTTTGAGTAACCTTTCAAAATTAGAGAACCACATAATGATATTAATAAAATGTTGGAATTATAATATTTAATTAAAAAACATGTGTAGTTTTTGGTGACTCTTAGTTAATTTTAAAGGGTGGTCAAATGGACGAATTGTTTCATTCATTGGTGGTTTTTTTGGTATTCCGTTGTGTTATTTCCATCCAAATTTATATTATGTGTTTTTATTAGGATGAATTTATTTTTTGTGTCATATATATTGCTTGGTTTTTGTGTCATATATAGAGATTAAAATTATTTATGAGGTAGTGATATGGTTTTTAGTGTTTCCTAGGTATGTGTGGTGGTTGATTAGTTTGCAGGAGTGTTTTATGTATCCTAAATCATTATTTTTATGAAATCGGGGATTATTCTAGTATTTAAAGAAATAAATTACATATAAATGATAGTGGATTGAGTGGATGAATTAATGTTGTGTATGGAATAATAAATAATATAATAGGTAAATGATATGTTGTAAAGTTGACTACTAACATTAAAATGATAATGATGGAAATGAATATGATATAAGTAATGTAGTTTTTAGGGAAAAATTAAATTTTAAAAATTTCTATAGACAAAATTATATGGGATATTGATGTTATTATGTGGGTTTTTTTTCTGATGGAGTGGATTTTAGGTTGTTGGTTTGTTATTTTAGTGGTTTTTGGTGTTATATGATTGAATTTTTGTGGTTAAAATAGTTTATGGTTATCAATGAAGACGTGATTAGAAATAGACCCTTTAGTTGGTCATGTATTTTGTTTATGAATCAATTATATTTTATTAAGTTACTACACAAATAGAAACACCTGATTCATGTGGCTTTATCGATTCCTGATTGGGTGTTGGTTCTGAGTGTTTAACACAACAACTATGTTTTATACGGAATGGATGGATGATTACTCTCTCTTCCATTGAAACCTTACCAGATACAGTATAACCTATAATGGACTAAAGTTATGATTCAAATTTTATGATAGAATAAATTACTCTACCAATTATATAATGTGTTTGTGATTGTGTGATAGAGGTGTTGATCCATAGGGAGGTTCATATATGGTAATAATAGGGAATTAGTCTGATTTATATCATGTTCGAGTTAACCTAATATGATGAGGATGTGGTATGTTGATGTGATGTCGTGGTATGGAACGTGGTATTGTTTATGATATGATATGGAATAATTAATTGTTTTTAATATTATGCAGTAATATAGATGCAGTATGTGGTTATAATGTGGTTATATGAAACTAGGAGTAACATTTTATTTTTATTTAATCAATTAGATGAGATTTGATTTTATTTTCTGGTGTTTAATAAAAATGTTTTTTTATTGAATAAGTATAATAGGAATGAATAATTTAATTGAATATCTTTGTTTCATGGTAATGTAATAATTAATAATCATATTTAATTTCAATAATGAAATTTACATTATTTTATCTAATTATTTTGATCAATTGTTCTCTGAAAAAATAATTCCATTTATTTTTAATATTATTTTAATCATTCTACAAGAAAATATGATAACATAATATTTATCAATATTTATTCAAATATAACAACCCATCTAAGAAACAACCATGCTAAAATAATGAATCATTTATCAGGAAATTATTTAATAAATGTGATATATCATTTTAGTTTGTTAATAAAATCATTATAAGGTAAATTTATTTTCCGAGATAGTTTCTTTTTATATGAGGAATTTTATTATTATCTTGTTAGATTTTCCTGATTTGATGATCTTAAACTCTATTCTTGGCATGTTCATGATGTTGATAAATCTATATTTCTATTTATATAATTAATTATCAAATCATATATAAATCTCTTTATTCAAGATTAACCTAGAATATATCATTAGGATTTTGTTTTAGTCATATGAATCATTTATTTTTTAATCCAACATAACATTGTTATTTTTTAGTTTAATTTTACATGAATGTGTATATACGAGTAATGTTGTACTTTTAAAATAGTAGATTCAATTTCATACTAATTACATTGTATTAAATTTGTTAATGTGTTTCCATATATGAATAAATATTTTTTATTCATATACATATTATTGAGATGATTATTTTTTAATCTTATATTTTTATGCCATTTTATACCAATTAGTATTCTAGTTTTCCTTACTTTTTTCATGAATTAGTTTTGTATTAAACTGAGATTGAATCATTCATAAAAACATTTATTTCTTATATCAAACAATATAGAAAACAATATATTATGTTTTTATTTCATCTATTTAAATCAATGAAACAAGGAACTAAAAAATAAGTGAATTGTTTACCAATAGTGAATCAATTTAGAGGTCTATAATTATTTATTTTTTCTAAAAAAAGATTAGCTTGTAAGGTTATTGAGTTTTTATTTAGAAAAGGATGAAAATTATTAAAAAAATATTAAACTATTCATCATTGAAACATTATTTTTTGATATTGAGAATAAATATGAATTTTATATTGCAAGATCTTTATTTTAATGTCAATATTTGATTTTTTGGTAAAAGTAGAATGAACCTGAAGATTATGATAGATGGAAAATAGATTTTTTTTACCTATATTTACCTTATTTAATTGGTTATTTATAATCATGAAGGTATATATTCTATAATAAAATTAGTTTATGAATGTAAAATAACTTTAGTAGATATGAATATTTTTATTGTTTTATAAGAATGTAGTTCAAATGGAAAAATTCTATATTCTAGAGCTTGCAGAATATGTTTTATCAATTTATAATGAAACATTTATTGTTTTATGATATATTGAGTTTGAGATAATTTTTATGAAATCATAAATCAAATTCATTTATTATTAATTTTGAATAAAATAAATTTATCATGATATATTATTTTTGTGATGGAATATTGAACTAGTGTAATCGACGGATGAACTATTTCCCTTAGGTAAAAGTATACACTCTTTTTTTAGAAGATATATTTTCCAATAAAGGAAGAAGTTACTTTAAAATATCATTACAATAACAATCTATTTTGTTGTGAGATATTGGAATTTGGATACATATTTAATTTATCATTGAATAAGTTTCTCCCTATAAAGGATGATATTAATTACGATGATTTTATAGAAGATATTGATAGAGAAAGTTTATGTGCATATTTTTTATCAAACAATGCAATTTTTTTAATTTGATTCAATTATTAAAAATTTATTTAAATGTTTTATTAAAATAATTGGTTGTCTGAATTTTATAATGAAAATGATAAAAATTGTGAAAAATGCATAATTCTGGGATTTGGTAAGATTTTTACCAAAATAGTATTTTTGTCATTTATAAAAAACTATAATTCCAAATTTATTTATTTGATTTTTGTTAGAGTGCTGATTTTATTTACTCCAAATTTCTCTTCAGGACCTAGAGCTGATTAGAAGATCTATTAGTCCAAAATATCATTGAAGTTGGAAACGTTTCTGGGCGGACAACGTGGACCCCACCAGTATAATAGATGCAGAAATCAGTCTAATCACCTTAAATTTAGGTTATTCCACCTTGGATAGTTTGAGGACACATAGGTCCATCTCTACAAAAACTTTGGGGTAGTTTTAATGTCATTAAAGTTTCAATTGGAGGTTATTTTTGGAAGGAAGCTTCCTAGAACCTGCATCTAGAAAAAGAATCCACTAATGAATAATTCACAACTCATTCATCCAGTGTTAAAATGATCTGACATTTAGAGGGGAACTACCAACACATTAATGAAAAACATTAAATAAGGGGTCCACGTGTGAATAGACCATTTAATGGGCCCACAATGTGCAATCTTTCAGAGGATGGAATTCTACCTCTAAAAGGAGGACCTCGCCTCCTTCACAAATCATCACCATGGCACCCACAACCTAGGAGGGATCCCACAAGGCCATAGACCTCCACTGCTCCTCTCCCTCCCCCACCCTCATTTCTCAATTTTATTGTTATTTTATTTTTGTTTTATTTTAGTTTTATTTTCAATTGTAATTAAAATTTTTGTTTAATTAATACATGCATTTGTGTCTCACCATCCATTCCACAATTATTTTTCTCAATTATCTTATTTTGATAACAAGTTTTATTTTCATTATTATTAGTATTAATGTTAATAATAATATTATTTTTAATATTAATATAAGAAAATTATCATTATTATAATTATCACATTCCTATTTTAATGATATATTATTTTCTCCCACTCCTTTTACAAAAAATATTTTCTTAATTATAATAATGATGTTATAAATTAATATTATTGTTTTATTAAAAATCATTATAAATTATTTATTATTAATCTCTACCTCTCTTCTCTCTCTCTCTATCTCACTCCAATCCATCCACCATTGTGATCTCTTACTCTTATAAATGAGAGGCTAACCCCGAGACTTGGCTCAGGGGGAGGTAAAGGTGTTCTTGAATTTTCTTTAATGTTTATTTTATGTTTGTGGTAGATTTGAGTAGCATGCATTGGTGAGGGTAATTTCCCCGATTTGATGATGGTACCCAATGACATGAAACATAAACTATTTCTATTCTGGAAAATAGTAGTGATTGAAACCTACAATTTCATGTTTGGATTATGAAATAGAAAACAACATATGAAAGAGAATAATGATTGGACCTAAGACTAATCCCATAAACAAAGTACTTTCTTTTTAACTCATTCTATTTTCATTTCATGCTTGTTTATATTTTTAAATCAAAAAAACCAAAAAACATTGTCATTTATTTAATTGGATAATAAAATCTCCAAAACATAAATAGTTCAAGTGATATAGAAGAAGTAGGTGAACTACATTGGGAAGGATCCTCAAGAGAGACAACCCTGGTCAGCCACTTTTCAGCACTAGGAAAAATATAATTATTTTTTTCCACGCCCCGCATTAGGAGTTCGTCAAAATTGGCGACGTTTTCAGGGAGCCAATCAATTATTTATTTAATTTTTCTATTTTCACATCTTATTTAGATTTCATTTCATTAAAAACAACTAAAGTATGTTTTATGATTTATTCATGTTCAGAATATTATTCATGGAAAAATTACTCGTAGGTGAAACAATAAGAAGAAGAAGTAGATTTTAGAAGTGCACAGGTGAAAGAACTTATAGAAAGCATTGAACAACTGACGAGAAAAGTGGAAGGAGAATTTGACTATGTTAATGAATTAATGGAGAAACCTAACCCGGAGTTGGATCAAGAACCTGATGTGGAAGAGGAGGAAGACATACCTACTAAGCTACAAGTTTGAGATCAACAAAAATTGGAATATTTCATGATTAAATGTTGGGAACTACCTGATATACCCATACAATACTAATACGAAGAGAAAACACCACTAAAAGAAGAAACAATACAAGTGGTTAAATTTGATGTAAAGATAGAGGATCTCAGCTACTTGCCTCCATCTACAAAGAGTCTACTCCGAGATGAACTTACCACTGAGGAAAAGATTGGATCTGAACCAACTTAGGGTAATGAACCAATCTTTGACTCTATCTCTTATAATTTTTTTAATCTAAATTATAAATCACCCCCTATTGTTTTGATTTTATAGATTTAGACAATATTTTATATGCATTGGATGAAGAAGTTGAATCTATATGTTCACTTACTGAGGAACATATGGAGCTCTCTAGACAGGTTGAATATTTATTGAAGGAAGCTCATGAATAGATACTAGTTGATTTACCTAAGGATACCAAAATAAATATGATTAATTTTATGCGTAATAATTTTATCTTGATACTTAATGTTTTAATTTTATTCAAATATAATTACACTCTGAATTTTCCATTGACTATTATTTTGATGGAATATACCTTGAGGAACCAGTAAAAAAAAAAGAAGAGGTTTCACAAGTAGCAACCAAGAAGGAGGATGATTAATACTTAATCCTACCCCCACCATTCAGGTTATACCTCATTGTGAAGGGGGGTGATATGGTGTACTCTATCGATGGATCATTCCACAAGAACAAGGATGAAGAAAAATCTTGGAAAATCCGCATGTAGTGGATCAAATCTAAGAGGCCCCAATTTCCATAATAATTTTCATAACAGGTGGTACTGCCCTCCTGATGTAGTAAATGATACCAGGGCCCACTTGGGAGATCATACCAAGATTTATCTTTACCTGCTTTCTAGTAATATAGATTTTAATTTCATTTCTTAAGAAATAATTTATCATGTCGGACACTCTCTCTATCTTTTTAGATCATAAATGAATTGATCCTTATTCTTAAAAGGATTGTTTTCTTTTATTGGTTCATAATGGTAGAAGGCATCCCCAAACTGTTAAGGGGGTGGACTATGTTTCATGGGAAAAGGGAGTTCAATTTTGGTTTTTTAGCTTTTAAACTCTCTACATTTTTTTCAAATCATTTTTTGATCTTTATAGAATAAATTGCATGCCCACACATGAATTATGCTTTACATGACTAATCTTGGAGACATGAATTTCTTAAGAACCTAGTGATTCCATGCCCCAGATTTAAATTTTGATACGATTAAATGATTGAAATGGAGAAATGAACTTTTAATTATGAAGCATTTATATGAAAATGATTTCCCATGATTTTAAGGAATTAACTGATTCATGTAAATGAAATTTCCCTACCATCTAAAATGCTTGGAAATTAAAAAAATTAATGTCAATTGATTGGTTATTATTTATCATTCCTTGAATGATTTTCCAATAGAATATTTTCCATTACTAATAGTATTTATAGACCAAGTACATCCTTTTTATTCTTGAGCACATTTCTTGAGTGATCTTGGGACATGTAACCGACCAAAACTTGTATTTAAACTTTTCGAATCTAAGACTGTACAAAAACAATTTTAAAATGATTGAGGAATCCTTCGAAAAGCTACATTTCCTTAAAATAACACCTTTACATAAATCCTTCTATTATCGCATAGAGACCATGAATGATCTTGTTATGGATGAGACATGATTCAAGCCATTTTTATCCATTCCTACACTCCTCCTAGTATTTGCATGATATTTTACAGTTTAATTTTGGGGGTAAAGCGAATCATGGTGCAGGGGATGATATACATTGTAAAAAAAGTGTGGATGTGATATTTGAGGAATTGTAAAAGGTTGTGGAATCATACATTTTACTATATTTTTAACCTCCTGAATTAAAAAAAATGACAAAATGAAAAAAAGATCCAAAAAATAGAAAATAGTTTGTGATTTGGGAGAACATAATATCACCATTTTCCACACCAATGATCTTCTGATCATATGTGATTATGAGATTGATGTGAGGTTTTATCTAATCATAACATTCAAAAAAAAGTACAAATGTACAAAAGTAAAAAAAAATATTCAAGAGGGTTCAAAATAATTCATTATGCATAATTTCATCATGACCTTAGATTGAGTTTTGAGAAGTGGGTGTTGCTACATTGAAGGGGAAAATTTCATGATGCTTTTAATTTTGATATCATGCATTGTACATAAGAGATGAAACTCCTCCTTGAGCCTTAATTTTTAAATCATTAAATCATACCAAATTTAATTCTCATATGAATTTGAACCATTATTCCAAGTCCTCATGATTTTATGTATCTTTGGTCTTTACAAAGTAAAGAATGTAGTTCTTTTACAATCCTAGGGATAAAAAGTGTGTTCTCATGATAGAAGCATAATTCCACGTGAACTGTATAATGAGTGATGATTGGAAATATTAAAAAGTGAGGTAAATCATGACTTGGAATGTTTAATAATAATGAATATAGGAGCATGAATGTCTGAAAGGATAAGTTCCATAATTTTTCAAAGGAGAAAAGTAAAATATGTGAATCCTTTGTTTCTTTGAAAAATTGTGAAAAATGCATAATTCTAGATTTTGGACAGATTTTTACCACTAGGGTATTGTTGTCATTTCTAAAAAGACCTAATTAAAAATTTAGTGATTATTTTTTTTAGAATCCTTATTTTATTTCCTCCATCTTTATTTTCAGGAACGAGATCTGATTAGAAGATCTATTAGTCCAAAAAAATAAATGAAGTTGGAAACCTTTCTTGGTGGACATCGTAGACCCCACCACCATAATGGATACTAAAATCGGTCTCCTCATCTCAAATTTTTGTTATTCCACATGGGATAGCACGAGGACATGTTGGGCTGGATCTACAACAAAGTTTTGGGAGTTTTGAAGTCATTAATGTTTCAATTTGATGTTATATTTTTTAAGGAAGCTTCTGAGAACCTGCATCTATAAAACAAAACCACTAATGATTAATTCATAACGCATTCATCAGATGTTCCACTGAACTGAAATTTGGATGGTGAACATCCAACACATTGATGAACAACTTTAAAGAAGGGGTCCATGTGTGAATAAATCATTTAAGGGGCCTAAAATGTGCAATATTTCGGAGGACAGAATTCTGCATATAAAAGGAGGCCCTTGCCTCCTTCAAAAATCATCAGCTTAGCACCCACATCCAAGGAGGGATCCCACCAGGTCACGGGCCACAACCGCTCCTCTCTTTCCCCTCATTTCTTCTTTTTATTTTGTTTTTAGTATAGTTTTATTTTAGTTTTATTTTCCATTTTAATTTAAATATCTGTTTCATTAATCTGTGCATTTGTGTTACAACATCCATTCCACAATTCTTTTTCTAAATTATCTTATTTTAATAATAAGTATTATTTTCATTATTATTTGTAATAATATTAATAATATTTTTTTTATATTCATATTATTAAAATTATCATTATTTTAATTATCACATTCATATTTTAAAGAAATTTTATTTTCTCTCTCTCCTTTTTTAAAATTTATTTTCTTAATAATAATAATAATAATAATTATTATTATTATTATTATAAAAATAATTTCAAATTATTTATTCTTCCTCTCTCCCTTTCTTCTCCCTCTCTCTCTCAGTCCAATCCATCCACAATTGTGATCTCTTACTCTTGAAAATTAGAGGCTAACCCCAAGACTTGGACTAGGGGGAGGTCAAGGTGTTATTTAATTTTACTTAATGTTTATTTTAAGTTTGTGGTAGATTTGACTAACATGAATTGGTGAGGAGAATGTCCCCAGTTGGGTGACAGTCCCCAAAGTCATGTAACTTAAACTATTTCTATTCTGGAAAAGTGTAGTGATTCCAACATGAGATTTCATATTTGGATTATCAAACTAAAATCAACATATAAGAGGGAATAATGATTGAACCAAAGACTAAATCCCTAAACCAATTACTTTTTCTAAACTCATTCTGTTAACATTGAATGCTTGTTTATATTTTTAAATAAAAAACCAAAAAACATTATCATTTTTTAATTAGATAATAAAAACACCAAAAAGTGATAGTTCAGGTGATATAGAAGAAGTAGGTGAACTATATTGAAAAGGATCCTTAAGAGATACAACCATAGTCAGCCACTATGCTGCACTTTGAAAAGTATAATTGTTTTTGTCCTCACCTTGTGACAGTTTTGGGCCAAAACGGGCATCGTTTCCGGGGAT
This sequence comes from Viscum album, assembly GCA_963277665.1. Taxonomy (NCBI): domain Eukaryota; kingdom Viridiplantae; phylum Streptophyta; class Magnoliopsida; order Santalales; family Viscaceae; genus Viscum; species Viscum album. The sequence goes on from OY728125.1 coordinate 3,265,535, forward strand.
CCAATCAGTTTTTCATATAATTTTTCTATTTTCACATCTTAGTTAGATTTCATTTAATTAAAAACAACTAAATAACATTCATGATGTGTTCATGTTTAGAATATTATGCATGGAAAAATTACTCATATGTGCAGTAACAAGAAGAAGAAGAAGAATATTTTAGAAGGGCTGAGGTGAATGAACTTAGAGAAAGCATTGATCAATTGACGAGAAAAGATGAAAGAGCATTTGGCTATATTTGTACATTAATGAAGTAACCCAACCCTGAGCAGGATCAAGAACTTAAGGAGGCAAAGGAGGAATACGTACCTGCTGAGCTACAAGTGGGAGATAAAAAAATGGATGATTTCATGATTAAATGTGAGGAACCACATGATCTCCGAATACAATACAAAGAAGAAGATCAAGCACCACTGAAGGAATAAACCACACATGTGGTGGAATTTGAAGTCAAGATGGAGGATCCAGACTACCTGCATCCATCTTCTAAGAGTCTACTCCATGATTCACTTACCACTTAGGCAAAGATTGAATCTGAACCAAATCATGGAGTTAAACCATTATTTGACTCTATCTGTTCTTATTTTATTGAATCTGAATTATACATCACTCCCTATTGTTTTGAATATACAGATTTAGAAAATCTTTGATATGCCTCAGAGGAAGAAGATGAATCTATATGCATAGTTTCTGAGGAACATATGGAGCTCCCTGGACATGTTGAATATTTATTGAAATAATCTCATGAAGAGATGCTTGTGGATTTCCCTAAGGAGACCAAGACAAAAGTTTCTTACTTTTATGGGGAACAATTAGATCTTGATACATCATGTTGTAATTCTATTAAAATAGAATTACACTCTAACATTCCCATTGACTATTAGTTTGATGTATCATACCTTGAGGAACTACTAAACAAAGAATAAGAGGTTTCACATGTAGAAACCAAGATGGTCGATGATTCATACTTTAGCATACCCCTACCATTAAATATATACCTCACTATGAAGGGAGAGGATTTGTTGTACTCTATCCATGGATCATTACTCAATAACAAGGATGAAGCACAAGCTGGGGAAATCCACATGTGGTGGTTCAAATCATCAAATACCCAAACACCATAAAACAATGGATAACAACTGGTATTGCCCTCTCTAGGTAGTAAAAGAAGCCAGGGCCCACCTGGGGGATCATACTAAGATTTATCTTTACTTTCTTTCTAGGAATTTAGATTTTAATTTCATTTCTTAAGAAATAATTTAGCATGCATCCCACTCCCTCTTTATTTTTTGAGCTTAACTTAAATGATATTTATTCTTAATAGTGTTGTTTTATTTTATTGGTTCATAATGGTAGAAGGAAAATGTAGATAGTGAAGGGGGTGGACTATGTTTCATGGAAAATGAGAGTTCACTTTTAGTTTTTTTAGATTTTAAACTCTCAAAATTTTTGTCAAAATCATGTTTTTAGATTTATAGATAAAATTGTATGCCCACACATGAGTTATGATTTACTTGAATAATCTAGGATACATGGTTTTCTTAGTAACCAAGTGATTCTATGTCTTAGATTTAAATTTTTATTTGATTTAATGATGGAAATGGAGAATTGAATGTTTAAATATGAAGCATAGTTATTGAAATGATGACCCATGATTTGAAGGAACTAACGGATTCATGTTAATGATATTTCCCTACCATCTACTAGGCATTGAATTTCTAAAATTTATGTCAAGTGATTTCTTATTATTAATCATGCTTTGAGTGATTGTCCAATGTTTTATTTACCATTCCTGATAGGATTTCTAGACTAAGTACTTACAATTTATTCTTGATCATATTTCTCAAGTGATCTTGTGATATATAACCGAATAGAACTTATATTGAAACTTGTCGAAGCTATGACTGTACAAAAACAAATTTAAAATTATTGAGGCATCCTTAGAAAATCTAATTTTTATAAAAATACTGCCTTTACATAAATCCTTTAATTAGACCATAAAGACCATGAATGACCTTCTTAGGGTGATCCATGATTCAATCGATTTTTATTAATTCCTACTCTCCCCTTAGTATTTTTATGATATTTTAATGTTTACGTGTGGGGGTAAAGGAAATCATTGTGGGAAAAATGATATACATTTTAAGAATGAATTTTGGGGGTGATATTTTGGGAAGTGAAAACTGTTGTGGAATCATTCTTGTACTATACTGTTTTCCCCTCTTGAATTTGAAAAATTTTAAAAAATGACAAAAAGATCCAAACAAATAGAAAGATGAGTTGTGATTTGGGCGAACAAAAAATCACCATTTTCTAGGCCAACGATCTTCAGATCGTATGTGGTTAGGTGGTGGATGTGAGCTTTGATCAAATCATAACATTATAAAAAAGAAAAAAAGTACAAAATTAAAAACAAATTCAATAGGGTTCACAAATAATTTGTTATGCACAATTTGATCATTACCTTACTTTGTGTTTTGGGAAGTGGATGTTTCTACATTGAAGGGTAGAATTTCATTACACTTTTACTTTTGATATTATGCATTCTACTTATGAGATTAACCTCCTCCTTGATCCTTATTTTTTAATGCATCAAATCCTACCAACCTTAAGCCTCATATTCATTTGAACATGTTTTGCATGTCCTCATGATTTTATGTGTCTTTTTTCTTTACAAAGTGGAGAATGTAGTTCATTTACAGTCCTATAGATAAGAAGCATGTTCTCATGATAGGATCATAATTACACTAGAATTTTATATTGAGTGATGAGAGAATAGAATCAAAAGTGAGGTAAATCATGACTTATCATGTTTAATAAAAATGAATTAAGGAGATTGAATGAATGAATGGAGAATTTCATTCATTTTTCAAAGGGAAAACGTAAAAAATGTGAATTATTTATTTCTTTAAAAAATAGTAAATTAAATTGACATTTTATTCTGATTTTGGAATGTTTTATTTAAAATTGAAAATTGTTTGATTTTATTGCATGGGAATCTGAATATTGGCAACATTGGTGTTCTCTGATTTCTATGTTGAGATTGTAGACTTGAGGACAAGCATGGTTTATGTGTGGGGGTATTTTATAGGGAAAATTTATGTGCATTTTTTTTATCAAATAATGAGGATTTTTAAATGTTTTTAATGATAAAATCCATGTATTTAAAATGTTTCATTAAAATAATTGGTAATTTGAATTTTATAATGAAAATGAGAAAAATTGTGAAAAATGCATAATTCTGGGTTTTGGACAAATTTTTACTATAAGGGTATTTATGTGTTTGAGAAAAAAATATAATTCCAAATTTAGTGATTCGGTTTTTTAGAATCCTTATTGTATTTCATCCAACATTACCTTCAGGCCCTAGAGTTTATTAGAAGATATATTAGTCCAAAAATCATTAATGTTGGAAACTTTTCTGGAAAGACAGTATGGACCACACCATCATAATAGATGCTCAAATAGGTCTAATCATCTAAAATTTAGGTTATTCATCCTATGATATCACAAGGACAAAGACTTCTAGCTCTAAAACAAATTTTTGGTAGTTTTTCAGTCAATAAAGTTGTTATTGGATGTTATATGTTTGAAGAAAGCTTCCTGGAACCTGAGTCCTGGAAACAAAACCGCCAATGAATAAATTATAACTCATTAATCTGGTGTTTAAATGAGCTAAAATTTGTAGGGAGAATGACCAACACATTGATGAACAACATTAAATAAGGGTTCCATATGTTAAGAGACCATTTAATTGCTGAAAACACACAATATTTCAGAGGATAGAATTCTACCTATAAAAGGAGGTCGTCGCCTCTTTCAAAAATCATAAGCTCAACACCCACATGAAATGAGGGATCCCACCAGGGAAGAAGATACTACTACTCCCCTCTTCCCCCTCTTTTATTCTTTTTATTTTATTTTTATTTTAGTTTTATTTTAGTTTTATTTTAGTTTTATTTTAGTTTTATTTTCAACTGTCATTTAAATTTTAGTTTTACTAGTCCTTGAATTTGTGTTTCACCATCCATTCCACAATTCATTTTCTTAGTAAGATTATTTTTATAATAAGTATTTTTTTCAATATTATTAGTATTAATATTAATAATTTTTTTAATATTAATATTATTAATATTATCATCATTATAATTATTATATTCTTATTTTAAAGATATTTTTTTCTCCCTCTTCTTTTTCAAAAATTATTTTCTTAATTATAATAATAAATATTATAATAATAATAATTATTATTATTTTAACAATCATTATAAATTATTTATTCTTCCTCTCTCCCTCTTTTCTATCTCACTTTATCTCCAATCCATCCACCATTATGATCTCTTACTCTCGGAAATGAGTGGCTAACATCGAGACTTGGCCCTGTGTAGGTCAAGGTGTTCTTGAATTTCATTTAATGTTTATTTTATGTTTGTGTAATATTTGAGTATCATGCATTGGTGAGGCGAATGTCCCCGATTGTGTGATGACCCCTAATGTCATGCAACTTAAACTATTTAAATTCAAGAAAAGAGTAGTGATTCAGACATGAGATTTCATGTTTGGATGATCAAACAGAAATCCACATATAAAATAAAATAATGATTGAACCTAGGACTAAACCCCTTAAACAAAGTACATTCTTCTAAACTTATATTTTTTTCATTACAAGATTTTTTATATTTTTAAATCAGAAAAAACAAAAAAACATTGTCATTACATTAATTAGATAATAAAAACACAAAAAAGAGATCGACCATGTTATATAGAAGATGTAGGTCAACTACATTGAGAAGGAACCTCAATAGAGATGACCTTGGACAACCACTATGATGCACTAGGAAAAATATAATTGTTTTTTTCCATGCCCTGTGACAGGCGTGCGTCAAAACCGGCATCGTTTCATGGGAGCCAATCAATTTTTCATTTATTATTTCCATTTCACATCATAGTGGGATTTAATTTCATTAAAAACAACTAAAAATATCTTTCATGATGTATTAAAATTCAGAATATTATGCATCGAAAAATTATTCGTAGTTGTAGAAAAATGAAGTAGAAGAAGAAGATTTTAGAAGGGCTCATGTGAAAGAACTTAGAGAAAGCATTGAACAACTGACGAGAAAAAATTAATAAGTATTTGACTATGTTCATGAATTAATAGAGAAACCCAACCCTGAGCAGGATCAAGATCCTACGGTTGAAAAGGTGGAAGACTTACCTACTGAGCTACAAGTGGGTTATCAACAAAAATTAGTTGATTTGTTGATTAAATGTGCGGAACTACCTCATCTTTCCATACAATACAATGAAAAATATCTAGAACCACTGACGGAATAAACCACACAAGTGGCTGAATTTGAAGTCAAGAAAGTGGAGCCTGACTACCTTCCTACATCTGCTAAGAGTCTACTCCAAGATGAACTTACCTCTTAGGAAAATATTGAAGGTGAAACAACTCAGGGAGTTGAACTATTCTATGACTCTCTCTCTTATAATTTTATTAAATATATTATTATACATCACTCCCTATAGTTTTTATTTTACAAATTCAAACAATATTTGATATTCTTTGGAGGAAGAAGATTGAGCTATATGTGCACCTGCTGAGAAACATATGGAGATCCCTAAACATGTTGAATATTTATAGAAGGAAGCTCATGAAGAGATGATGGTGTATTTACCTAAGGAAACCAATAAGAAAGATGCTTACTTTTATGGGGAATAATTTGATCTTGATACTTCATGTTTTAATTTTATTCAAATATAATTACACTAGGACTTTCCAATTGACTATTATTTTGATGCATCATACCTTGAAGAACCACTTGACAAATAAGAAGAGTTTTCACAAGTATCAAAAAAGATGGAGGATGATTCATACTTCATACTACCACCACCATTCATGCTATACCTCCTTGCGAAGTGGGAGGATATTGTTTACTCTATCCAGGGATCATTCCTAAAGAACAAGGATAATGCACAAGGTGGGAAAATCCACATGTGGTGGTTAAAATAAAAGAATCCCCAACCACCATTAGACTTTGGATTACAGTAGGTACTGCCCTCTGGAGTTAGTAAAAGAAGGCAGGTCCAACTTGGGGGGGGGGGGGGGCTTACCAAGATTTATCTTTACATTCTTTCTAGGAATTAAGATTTTAATTTCATTTCTTAACAAACAATTTAGCATGAATCCCTTTCTGTCTATATTTTCTAAGCTTAAATGAAATGATCTTTATTCTCAATTAATTTGTTTTCTTTTATAGGTTCATAACGGTAGAAGGAAGACCGAGATAGTGAAGGGGGTGGACTACGTTTCCTAGAAAATGGGAGTTCACTTTTAGTCTCTTTAGCTTTTAAAAACTCTACATTTTTGTCCAAATAATGTTTTGAGCTTCAGAGATAAAATTGCATGCCCACACATGAATTATTCTTTACTTGACAAATTTAAGAGACATGAGTTTCTTAGGAACCCAGGGATACTATGTCTTAATTTCAATTTTGATATGATTAAATGATTGAAATGGAGAATTGAATTTTTAAATATGAATCATAGATATTGAAATTATGACCCATGATTTCAATGAATTAACTAATTCATGTAAATGAAATTTCCCTATCATCTATCATTCATTGAATTTCTAAAATTTATGTCAATTTCTTTGTTAATATTAATCAATCCTTGAGTGATTTTCCAATGTTATATTTCCCATTAATAAGAGGATTTCTAGACCAATTATTTCCTATTTATTCTTGAGCATATTTCTTGACTGATAATGGGACATGTAACTGACCAGAACATGTATTGAAACTTTTCGAAGCTATGAATATACAATAACACATTTAAAACAATTACGGAATCCTTCTAAAAGCTACTCTTCCTTAAAATATGGAATTTACATAAATCCTTATATTAGACCGTAAAGAACATGAATGACCATTTTAGGTATGAACCATGATTCAATCCATTTTTATCTATTCCTACCATTATATTAGTTTTTACATGATATTTTAATGTTGACGTGTGGGGGTAAAGGGAATCATGGTGGATGAGATTATATACATTGTAAGAAAGAATTTTCGGGGTGATATTTTTGGAATTGTAAAATGATGTGGAATCATTCATTGTACTGTATTGTTTTCCCCTCCTGAATTGAAAGAAATAAAAAAATGACAAAAAGATCCAAAAAAATAGAAAAATAGGTTGTGATTTTGCGGAACAAAAAATTACCATTTTCTAGACCAACGAACTTCTGATCTTATCTATATATGTGATGGATGTGAGATTTAATCTAATAATAACATTTTAATAAAGTAAAAAAAGTAAAAAAGTAAAAAAAATATTCAATAGGGTGCACAAATAATTCATTATGCATAATTTGATCATGACCATACATTGAGTTTTGGGAAGTGGGTGTTGCTACTTTGAAGGGGAGAATTTGATTAGAATTTTACTTTTGATATCATGCATAGTACTTAAGATATTAAACTCCTCCTTTATACTTAATTTTTAAAGCATAAAATCCTACCAACCTTAAGCCTCAAGTTCATTTGAACCTTTATTTCATGTTCTCATGATATTATGTGTCTTTCGTCTTTACAAAGTGGAAAATGTAGTTCATTTACAAGCTTATGGATAAGGAGATTGTTCTCATGATAAGAGCATAATTCTACATGAATTGTATCATGAGTGATGAGGGAAAGGAATCAAAAGTGAGGTCAATAATGACTTGGTATGTTTAACAATAATGAATCAAGGAGCTTGAATGAATTAAAGGAGAAGTTCCATCAATTTTCAAATGGGAAAAGTAAAATATGTGAATTATTTGTTTCTTTAAAAAATGGTAAATTAAATTGATATTTTATGCATATTTTTGGATTTATGATTTCACATTGAAAATTATTTGATTTTATTTTATGGTAATTTGAATATTTTTAACATTGGTGTTCTATGATTTCCATGTTGATATTTTATGCTGGAGGACAAGCATGGTTTAGGTGTGGGAGTATTTGACAGAGAAAATTTATGTGCATATTTTTTATCCAAGAATGAGTATTTTTTAATGTTTTTCAATTCTAAAACCCATGAATTTAAATTTTTTATTAAAATAATGGGTAATTTTAATATTAGAATGAAAATGGGAAAAATTGTGAAAATGCATAATTCTGGGCTTTGGGCATATTTTTACAACAAGGGTATTGTTGTCATTTCAAAAAATAGATATTTCCAAATTTAGTGATTCTTTTTTTAGAATCCTGATTCAATTCCATCCATCTTTCTATTCAGGGCCTAGAGCTCATTAGAAGATCTATTAGTCCAAAAACTCATTGAAGTTGGAAACCTTTCTGGGGGGACAATGTGGACCCCACTCCCGTAATGGATGCAAAAATCAGTCTCCTCATATGCAATTTATGTTATTCAACATGGGATCGTATGAGGACACATAAGGACAACTCTGAAACAAATTTGGAATAGTTTTAAAGTCATTAAGTTTTCCATTGGATTTTATATTTTTGAAGGAAGCTTCCTGGAACCTGCATCCCGAAAAAGATACCACCAATAAAATATTCATAACTCATTCATCCAGTGTTCAAATGAGCTGAAATTTGGAGGGGTAACAGAAAACACATTGATGAACAACGTTAAATAAGGGGTGATTGCCTGAATATACCATTTAATTTTTCCCACAACTTTCAATCATTTAGAGGTAAAAATTCTACCTATAAAAGGAGGCCCTCACCTCCTTCACAAATCATCTACTCGACACCCACAGGCAAGAAGGGATCCCGCTGAGCCATGAGCCACTAATGCTCCTCTCTTCCACCCAAATTTATTATTTTTCTTTTATTTTTATTTTAGTTTTATTTTAGTTTTATTTTCAATTGTAATTTAAATTTTTGTTTTATTAATCTATGCATATGTGTTTCGCCTTCCATTCTGCAATACATTTTCTCAATTATATTATTTTAATAATTAGTATTATTTTAATTTTTAGTAATATTAATATTAATAATAATATTATTTTTAATATTAAAATTATTAAAATTATCATTATTATAATTATCATATTGCTATTTTAGATCTATTTCATTTTCTCCCTCTCCTACTTCAAAAACTATTTTCTTAATTATAATAACAATAATATTAATTATTTTTATTTTTATTATAACTATCATTATAAAATATTTATTCTTCCTCTATCCCCTCTTCTCTCTCTCTCTCTCTATCTTTCTCTAATCCATCAACCATTGTGATATATTACTCTTGTAAATGGGAGGCTAACCCTAAGACATGTCACAAGGGAGGTCAAGGTGTTCTTGAATTTTCATTAAAGTTAATTTTAAGTTTTTAGAATATTTGAGTAGAAAGAATTAGTGTGGAGAATGTCCCCAATTGGGTGACGACTCCCAATGAAATGAAACATAAACGATTTATATTCTGGAAAAGAGTAGTGATTCAAAAGTGAGATTCCATGTTCGGATTATCAAACTGAAATCAACAGATAAAAGAGAATAATGATTGAACCTAAGACTAATCCCCAAAACCAAGTACATTCTTCATAACTCATTTTTTTCATTGCATGCTTGTTAATATTTTTAAATCAAGAAAACCAAAAAAACATTATCATTGTTTTAATTATCTAATAAAAATAGAAAAAGGATATAGGCCAAGAGATATAGAAGAAGTAGGTGAACTACATTGAAAAGGATCTCAAAGAGAGATGGCCCTAGTCAACCACTATGCTATAGTAGGAAAAATATATTTGTTTTCCTCTATGCCCAATGACAGGAATGCGTCAGATATCAATACTGGAACTATGGGAGAGACAATTAATGTTAATTTTGAAAACTTTTCTTATATAGGATGAGGAAATTAATACATATACAAATAAAATTATTACTCTATTATGAAAATAATATATTTAATGATTATTTTTTGTATTTTTATCCATATAGAACTAAATAATTTTAATTATGATAAATATGATATTGATTTTATTATAAATTTTTAATTGATCCTTCTGCATACAATTTTCATGGTGTTGAAAATATTTAAAATGAAATTGGTAAAATTTAATGAACTAATGTGTTTGTAAATGTTAGAAAAGATGGATTAAACTATTTTTGATTTGAATAATAATATACTCAATTTTAATATATATTTTCCCTCTTCAAAGAGTTTAATGTTGAATAGAATGATCTAAGTACAGTTTTCCACATGAACAATTAAAATATTGTTTTTGAATGTGATATTCAGTATTTGAATTCATATGTGGTTTTAATGAATGTTTTTATGAATTTAAAGTTGTTGGGACCACTTTGTGTGTAAGGTTGTATTTTCTGTCAGTAGTTTTAAGTGATGATCAAAATTAAGGAAATCAAGAAGTACTCCAATGAAATGGAGGAATGGAAATTCAGATGATTGTTCTACTGATCATAAGTTCAATGAACATGTGTCAAAGGTGACACATTTTTTACAGCATTGAAGAACGGTGAGATATAATCCATATAAGGATGATTAAAGAAGAATAGGGATTTGATGAATACCATGAAATCCCTCAGGATTGCATAAGAACCATGAAAGATACTTCTTGAAGCATTGAATCATATGTTTTGCACGAAGTAGAGAATGACGACTGTAGAAGAAGACAATGTGCGAGGGATTGGAATTCTGAGATGGCCATTCACTTCACATTGTATCAAAATATGATGATGCTGAAGATGATCTACCAATGGATATATATCATGATAGTGGAGTTTTTTTAAATAAGAAGAGTTGTTAAAGGATACAAATCACCAAAAAGAAGTGTTTTTGAGGTGATCGTGCTTGTTGACAAAGAAAACAAACGACATAAAAAATTGTTGACAAAGAATATTCCATGGTGGCATGTCAAGTTCAAGGTATGTGGTTAATGATCCACGTTTGATTCCAGAATTTTGATAAAGGAATGGATGATCTACAGGAGGTACAAAAAGAGCAGATATAAGGTGGCACTGTTTTCTAGTGTTTGCCAAATTTTTGGGCCTGAAAATCGAGAAATAGAGAAAAGTATTTTTGGAAAAGAGACATGCACATTGTGGACTTGAAGAATAGAGATCCTACTCACCTAGTGTTTTTCAAGATCAGAACATGGAAAAATGAAAAATAAAAGAGGGTCGCGTAAGTATTGGGTTGGTCACACAAGTGGCATGCGCGCCATAAAGAGACTTGTGTGTCGATTCCTAAGAGGATTGGAAACTTGTGAGCCTATTGGTTTTCAAGATCATTGTTTCAAAATATGGAAATGTAATGAGGGTCGCACAAGTATTGGTGTGATCACGCAAGTGAGAAGCGTGACAGATGCTAGGGCGGATGAGTTGCGCGCCACAACCTGTGCACCGAGGGAAGACTTGTGCGCCGCCGCACTGGGTATCTGAATGCCTATAAATAGAAGACAACCCCTCCCCATTCGGAATAAAGTACAAGACTTAGATATTGTTCGAGCTCTCGTCACGCAGGTGGTTGATCCGTGCATGTGGTAGTTGGGTCGTGCAAGTAGAGCTTGCGCGCTGGTTGTTGGCTGCATGCCCAAGGGAGTTTGGGAGAGAAAGGAAGTGAGTCACGCAAATTTGAAGTTGAAAGAGGCAGTGTCGTGTATGTAGTTTGGTAATACTTGCGCGCTAGTTTTTACTTGGACACCGAAGACTTGTGCGCCATATTGGGACTTGAGTGCCGGGATTGGAGAAGAGCGCCAGGTGCTGTTGGAGTACGCCCGTCTTTTTGGAGCTGCACGAAAGCTGAAAGATTGCTCGATACCTTCAGTGAAACAGATTATGTATTCATTTGTGAGGATGGAAGAAAAGTGAAAATTTTGGATTTATGAAGAGAATTGGTACCGCACACACATGGAGGGTGTTTAACATCCTCGTTGTGCTTTACGAAGAGAAGAAGAACAGTTCGTGCAACTAAACTCATATCTGCACAGAAAGAGGGGAATATATCAATACACTCAGGTGTTAGTATTCAGAATCAAATGAAGATAAGAAGAATATTTAGTGAATTCGTTTATTGAACTAAAGAAGAAGATTGGATAAAAAATAGCATCAACTCAGTACTCTGATGCAAGCATTGTCTTATGTTGAACAAGAGATAAAGACTTCAATGCATATCTATTGAAGAGACCTTCACGTCTATAAACTGAGTGGGACTTCATCAAAGGCAGTGAGCCAGGGGGAGTCAACGGGAGTGACCTAAGGGAAGCAGTGAGCTATCCATGAATCTTTGTAAAGGTAGTGAGCCTGGGATAGAGATACTATGCCCAAATCTTTGTAATCCACAGCAAGTGAAGTGTAGTGGAATTTGGTATGACCGACAACATGTCGGCGTATGGTCCTTGGACATAGCCCTTAGTGGTGAACCAAGTAAAAAATTTTGTGACATCTCTTTGCATGTGAATGTTTCATTGCTTATCATATCCATCATACAGGTTTAACTAGTTCCTACCAATATGGGAACAAGATCCCCAACATTAAAAATAAAAAGTTGACACCCTAATTAACCCATCCCCTCTTAGGGTGTCCTAGGGTCCTACAAAAGTTTCATTGAAATATCATATATAAATGTAGAAATTTATTAGACATTATAATAAATATGACTCAGATTTATTTATGGAATATTTTAATCAAATTAAATATCAAATTCATATTAAAATATATTGGTTGAAAAAAATGAGGAAATTATTTCACAATCCATGAATTTTCATTTTTAAATGATTGAAACGTTTATGATTTATTTATTAATATTTATATTATTATGGAAAATTTGAAATGTATTTATACTAATGTGATTAAATTTAATAGATTAAAATATATGATATATGATATCATTACAAAATTGATAGATAATGGATGTTTTTTTTTCAATCAGATTCATTATCTTTTGGTTCAAGTAATATTTTTTTGATGAATTTAAGAGTTATGTTATAATAAAATTAGTTTTTTATTATAATTATATTGGAGCATATAATATAATTTCATTAAAATATCACTTTTTTATTATGAATCCTCTTATAATGTACAAGATGATAAGGAATGCAATATAGATTGTGAAACGATTTTGAATGTGTAAACATTTGGTACAAAATATATAGGAATCCTGAAAATGGATAAATTTTAGTTTCCCTTGAAGTATCATAAAACATAATTTTGAAATGCTTTATATAACTTTAATATGTTCTAAATAAAATCTTTATGAACATATGAATATAATTTAAAATAAATAATAAATATTTTTGTCTCAATGCTCATGGGATTTTATTGAAATTTTTTATAAAATAAAATGTCTAAAAATATATGTATGGAGATAAGTTTATAATTATATATTTAAATATAATAAAGAGGAACATGTCAAATAATTAGGAATATGTGGTATTTTTTTGTTTGATCTAACATTTATGAAAGGTCACGGTGTATGTAAACCAAATAAAACTTCAAAATAGCATGAATATTTTTATCAAATTATGGTACCACATAAGTTTTCTCAACAGAAGTATTTGAATGATACGATATTAAAATAAATAAATAACATTAATTATTCAACATTAAAACTCTCCAAGTGAGCATCATGAAATCTACAATTGAATAAATACCCAAATCAAGGGTATTATTTTCTCTAGAAAGTAAAGTAAGGGGTGGGGGAAAATCATGAAAATAGCATAACCTTTAGAAGGAAACAAAGTCACATGGAATTTAAAATTTTATAAAAATTGATAATGTGTTATTTATGATCTTATATTGATCACATGAGGCCCCTCTGAAAAAATCTCATACTCTCGTAAAGGCACCCAAAAAAGTTTTAAAAACCATATTGTTCCCCTGGATAATTGTCTACTTTGTTGCATGATAACATATTGGATTGTCACCTTAATAATTAGAAAGACCTTAAGATTGAACATTTTATTATTAAATAAACATTTATATCCATATAAAAATGGAGTAATTATATATGAAAATTCTCATACATAATCGTGAGACCCATCACTGATCAGGAGAGACACCGTAGATAGGCAGAATGTTTGTCGATTAAATTTCATGAACATTATTGTGACAGCCGACATTGATCACATGGTGTTCCATAGAAAGTGGGATGTGTTTTAAATAACAATTCCTGCATATCATCTCATGAAAAAAATATATCAGGTAAAATAACATACACAAGAAGAGTTATTGTCCATTGAAACAGTTACACTACATCACGAGATCCCATATCAGTATAAATATGAAGAGGGAAATTAAAATGTTAAATGGTGGAATATTTTTGAGAATATAAGATATGCTAATCTTCTAATGAAAGTGGTTATATGCATATATGGATCCTCATTGGTTATGATAATCAACCACAGGTAGATAGAATGATCTTATGGGGTATTTTATTAATGTCAAAGTAATCTCAGGAAAGGCCTTTCACAAGACTCCTTTGTCTCATAACGGACCTAGAAAAATTGTCTTTTCTCATGTGAAAGCATCTACATGGGAATTCTAATCTCTTGAATACTACTAGATATGCTAGAAATATATATATAAGGCCATTTTAAATGAAACATGGTTATCAAAAATCCATTGGATTAGACTATTTTCAATAAACATTGAAATAATGGTATATAATTATGGTTACGAAACAACATGTGGTGCGACGAACGTCCTACAGTGGGATCATAAAAAAATCATGACATAAACATCCCTCCTATGAATATTGATCATATTTTAGAGATATGTACCATAATAGATGGAATAAAACTAGGGTAGTGAGGAAAATAAATCCCCCCCACCTCTGTACAAAAAACATGAAACGATTCACTACACACACACATGGGACAATAACTACTGCAAGAGAAATCATGATAGATCTTCTCAGAGTGGAATATCCCATGATCACAATGTCTTACACTATTTAATACCTAGGATATGATCTATGTGATCACATGAAATGATTACGTTCATCACTTGATCACTTCGTATAAAAAACAATGACACACCCTTGAAATAATGTCTAGAAAAGATTAAATAAGAAGAAATATTTCTATGATGTCCAATATTATAGGACTCTAAAAATTTTATGATATGTGCTATTAATTAAATTCTATTCATCACTGTGTTCCTTTGAAACAAAATTAGGTTATTTAGGGGATAGTCAAAACCTATCCATTAAATATAAATTTTCCACTTCTATGTTTTGAATTTTGAAAAATGGTCATCTAGAGTAATGATTAATAAGTCATTTGGAGTCTGATGGAGAAAAATTGATTTTTTATGAATAGTAATATTCCCTTTTTTATAGTAATATGAATCGTAAAATGACCCTTATGAATAGTAAATAATATCATTATTTTATTTTCTTAAGGAAATATGATAATGGGATCTTAATTAATTTTTCGGTGTCACATAAAACTAATTGCACTTCAAGATTGTTAATTTTCGAAGTTAGTATGAATTTATTTAAAAATTAAAATAATAATATTTAGAATGTTCTTTTTTGAATAATGGATTTCACTTTATAATTCTACATGTAGAAAAATTGTAGGGGTGAATTTTTGGGAATTTTCTGAAATTCTTGAATTTTTGATGAATAGTGAAATACGGTAAAATACCGTATATTCAATTTATCAGTTAAATACACTATTTATGAAATCATAAGTAATTTAAGGTCAATTTATTCGAAATCACATGATCTTATTACTAATAGGGGTCACATGAAACAATACTATTGGTTGTCTTGATGGAAATAATTAAATAATGAAATTAAATATTCAAAATTTACCCCTCTCCTCCACTATAAACCCCCCCCCACCTATTCTATTAACTACTCTAAGCCTTGAAGCTCCTCAATATTCTGCCCAATAATCCTCACAAGTCTCTTACCCATGTCCTAGAGCTACTGGTCTCACCAAAAAAACAAAACCAAAGCCCTTATGAAGGATCTCAAGGAGAAGAGACCAATAGGTAAACAACCTCTTTTATTTTCTTTTTTTTCTTTCATTTTATGTTATTATCTTTCATTACCATTGTCTTATGTTGTGATATTTCATTAAATATTCCCCATTAATGTCCATATTTTTTATGAATGATGAGATATTCCATTCCTTTCATCAAACTATTTTTATGAAATTTTAAGAGACGTTGTTAGGCTGCCGAATTTTCGTGAAACATTTATCAAGTTTTCTTTCATTTTAAGATTCCATTATTTTCTTCTTCTTTCCTCAACAGCTGTTAAACAAGATTCATGGAAGATCTAGAATCTTATATATTCTGTATGTTATAATGTTTATGTAAAATTCCTCATCATTATTCTTCTCCTCTCCCACTTATTTAAAGAATAAAAACATTGTTTGTGATCTGTCGAGTTACCAAGATCGTGGAAGATGCCATTTCAATTTCCATTAATTATTTCAAGTCTGGTCATGAATCCAAATTAATGGTTGAACCAGATCATAATATATGTGTTTTATCTTGATTAAAGTTCTGGAATCTTTATACATTCATAATATGGAATAATAATACAAAACAAGTTTATTGAGACAAAACTGGAAAGCCAAATTCAAGTGTTTATTTTAACTCATCAAATGAGTCATCCTCATAGTATATAACCAGAATAACTATAAGATCATTTATGTCTCTTTAATTTAACTAATAATTTATATTAACAATTCTTCATGTATTACCATATTTCAAACAAACTCCCATTCATGAATAAAAGTAAACAAAGCATGAAACCAAGTAAGAAAATGCTTTGAAAATAATAAAATTGAATCTCTTAAATTCAAGAAAAAGGCCATTAATGAACATAATAAGGTTATACCATAACAATTACATGTTTTTAAGGTTCAAAAATTATTAATTAATTTATATAAATTTGATTATTCAGGTCATTAAGACCAATCACGAACACACAAGATCAAAAGGCAAGGGGTTTCTCGTCTCACTTTCTTTTCTATGAGATTTTCATTGTTCGCCACATATTTCCTGTATGTGGTATATTTGTACTACCATTTGATATATAATAAAATTATTCTCTTTATATTCGTGTTCATCAATTATTCATTTGAGGTTTATTAAGTTTTTTGTCATATGATTCGACCGATTACATTGTGTTAAGACTGTTTGTCTCATCTTCTATTTGGTCGATGACTAACTTTGTAAGGTGCACCTAAAAATCCTTATGTGGTGTACCTACTGATCAATTGAGATCACATTTCATTTGAAATGATATTTATAATAAATATCCATAATCTCATATGATGGATATGTTTTTGTCTAAACTGTATACCATTTTACATATGGTGTTTTTTTGGAAAGTTATTTTAATTATGGAAATATTGATGGATCTGTATACTCTATGTTATACGGATATTGAAAAGGAATATTGCTATTGTATTGAATAAATGTATAAAGAATAATTTTTACATGAAGTGGTGGGTGGGGCCCACTTTATCCCCTAGATCCATTGGTAGGTCTCATGAGAGAAACAGTTTGGCGAAAAACCCATCGAGTTTGTTTCCAAAAATCAGACGGGTTTCTACCCACAGAACTAAACTATTTCTACGGTATTATGGTTTCTTGTGCCAGATACATGACGTCCAATTAATAAGCATCATCTTTTTTCATTATCTGTTAATATTGTTATCCAGGAGGTTTTCACTATGACAAAATATTTGGATGCAGATTCATTTTCAGTTTATTAATGGCATTAGTTATTCATTTATTCACTATGCCATATTGATTATGTCAGCATGATTATGATTAACTTATTATTTTACTCATACTTCTGCTATTTGTAACCCTTACTGAGGATTTTAGCTCACCCCTTTCACTGCTTACCTTCAACAGGTGAAGAAGATAAAGTCTTTTATTGAGTTCGTGTGGTTGTAGTTTTTAGTTTTGTTATGTATTGTATTTTGTAACCTTTTCCAATGTAATATGAGTTACATCAATGCATCTAGTTTCTTCAAAACTACTAAACTGATCGTTCTTTCAGGATTTTCATTCCTTCTAACCATTCCAATATCACAAGTAATGCACCGTCTTCAGTCTAGAGGGGTTGTGGAGTTATAATTGGTATCAGAGGATGTTTAGTAGAACACTTGGAAACTAGACTAGGAAATTTATAGTAGGAAACAAAGACCTAAGGTAGTATTTGGGGAATAACGTACAAGAATATCCTAGTATTTTGGTAAGGAACAGATTATGTGGATTTTTCAAGAAATACATCCCTTTCTGGATACGAGCATGAAGAGGTGGCTCTAGCACAGATGTATCTAGGGGTAAAACCCGAAAGAAACGGTTTGAGCTAGACTCAAACGGGAACTGGAGCACAACAACAGGCCTTGCTGCACTCTTGGTTACGACACTATTGGGGGATATTATTAGGATAATTCATGTTTTCATTACAATCCATTATGAAGGAGTTAATGTAAATTTTTCTGTAGAGGAACCATGATTATAAGATTAGTTATGCATAGAATTTCACTGTATGTTGAGTGATTTTCTATTTGAGATTCATAAACTAATCTATTGTATCCCTTTATTTAGAAATGGCATCTAAAGGAAGAAGGGGAATCAATACTCATGGGAATGGTAGGGATATCCCTACTGAGCAAGTCAACATGGTCAACATTGGAGCAGATCAGATCATGAACATATTAGGAAAACTTACTCAAGTTGTAACGAATAATCATTCCACACCTGTGATGGATCATTTCATGCGGCAGAAGCCCCCATCTTTTAGTGGGACTACTAATCCAGTGGTAGTTGAGTAATGCATCAAGTCCCTTGAAAAGATGTTCATGGAATTAACATGCAATGAAAATGAAAAGGTAGTGATGGCGGTATATTGTCTCAAGGGCAACAATGATCAATGCTGGTCCCTGATTCAAAATACCACGGAAGTAGAAGAAATAGACGATATGCAATGAAGGACTTTAAGGGAAATATTCTTTGAAAAATATTTCCCTCGCGAGCAACGAACTGAAATGAAGAGGATATTACTTCTCTTGAAACAAAGGGAATAAGATAGTGTTGTAGAGTATGGGGATACCTTCCCAAGGCTAGCCATGTATGCTATGGATTATGTACATGACTCGGAAGACAAGATTGATCATTTCATTGAAGGTCTTATGCCATGTTTTCGAAGAGAATTGGCTTCTCAATCATTTTCATCATATGATGACATTGTATCATGTTCCATCAAAACAGAGAGGTAATTTGCTAGATCAAATCTTTTCAAAGGAAACCAAGATAAGAAGCGGTACTATGACAACAAAGGAAAAGGAGAAGAAACAATGAAGAGAAAGGTAACGAATAGTTTCCCATTATGCGAGAATTGTGGAAAGAATCATCCCGGGAAATGCTTGAAAGGAATGGGAGTCTTCTATAACTACGGAGAAAAGGGTCATCGATCTGGTGAACGCAAGGGGAAGAAACAATTAAATGATATTCAATGCTATAATTGCAAAGAGATGGGAAACTATTCAAATGAGTGTCCTAAGCACCAATGAATCTTGACATAGAAAAGGATAAGTGATCAAGGGAGAGCCATTGCGATTACAACCGCAGAGGTTGAAGTTTCTAATGACGTGGTAGCAGGTACTTTAATTGTTTCCTCAAACTTAGCCAACACATTATTTGATTCTGGATCATTACATTCATTTATATCCTCTCAGTTTTCCAAGAGAATTAGATATGGCCAATTTGATTTAGGAAAGGATTTGTCAGTAAAAAATCCCATGGGATGTATCATTGCAACAAAGGCATGTCGACTAGTCCCCCTCCAAACACCAAAACATGGTTTTGTTTCTAGTCTTATCATCATACTAATGACTAAATTTGATATAATTCATGAAATGGATTTGCTTTTGAATTATGATGCAAGGATTTATTGCAAGAAAAATGAAGTTACAATTTTTGGAAATGGTGTAGAATCCCTTCTCCTTAGGGAAAAAAATTCTCCACCTGATTCTTATCAAGAACCACCCCCACTAGCTCTACTGAATGTAATACATGGAGAGGAAGATAAACCAATATATATGGGAGAGGAAATAAATCTTCAAATTGAAGATGTGCACATAGTGAAAGATTACATTGATGTATTTCCAGAGGATTTACCTGGACATCCTCCAGAGCGTGATGTTGAGTTCTCTATTGATTTAATTCCTAATGTAAGACCTATATCAAAGACCCCATATAGAATGGAAACTGTGGAGTTAGTGGAGATAATGAAACCTCTATAATATTTGAGTTACAAAGGATTTATTCGACCTAGTGTTTCTCCACGGGAAGCCCCGGTCTTGTTTGTAAAAAAGAAATATGGATCCATGAGGCTTTGCATTAATTACTAGGAAATCAATGCTATTATAATAAAGAATAAGTATCCTCTTCCCCATATTGATGATTTATTTGACCAAATTAATGGATCTCAATACTTTTAGATGATTTAACTTCGATCTAGATATCATTATCTACGTGTGAGTATGGGAGATATTCTGAAGATAGCATTTCGAACAAGGTATGGGCATTATGATTTTACAGGGATGCCTTTTGGACTGACAAATGTACCCTCTGTTTTCATGGATTTAATGAATAGAGTTTTCAAGGAATGTCTTGATAACTTTTTTTTGGTATTTATCTATGATATCCTGGTATACTCAGAAAGCTATGAAGGCCCTGAGGATCATTTGACAACTAATCTGAAAACTCTGAGAAGAAATCAATTATATGGGAAGTTTAGCAAGTGCTAATTCTGGCTTCAGTCACATTCTTTTCTAGGCCATATTGTCTCTAAGTATAGAATCTCAGTTGATCCTGCAAAGACAAAGGCAATCCAAGAATGGCCCACACCAACAAATATAAATGAGGTACTCACTTTTATTGGCTTAGCAGGTTATTATCGACGTTTTGTTTAGAATTTTTCCCGACTGTATAACCTGCTAACCAAGATCACATGTAACAGAGTTAAGTTTGTGTGGACAAATGAATGTACATAATGCTTCGATGAATTGAAAAGAAGATTGTTCAATGCTCTATTTTTGACTCTTCCATCTGGAAGTGATGGATTTGTAATATACAACCATGCATCAAATAATGGACTGGGTTGTGTCCTTATGAAAAACGATAAAGTTATTGCTTATGCATCAAGATAGTTGAAGACTCATTAGAAAAATTATCCAACTCATGATCCTGAGTTAGCAGCCGTAATCTTTGCTCTGAAAATATGGCGGCACTATCGCTACGAAGAGAGATCTGAGATTTATATGGACCACAAGAGTATGAAATATATTTTCACAAAAAAAGAACTCAACATGAGGCAAAGATGATGGCTTTAATTACTCAATGATTATGACTGTTCAATACACTACCACCCATGAAATGTGAACAAGGTGGCGGATGCATTAAGTAGGAAAAATCATGGCCTTCTGACTCAAATGAGGACCTAAAGAGATCCTATGATCATGGATCTGCTGAAGATGTATATAGGATTTTTAAGGAAGGGGAAACATCACTCCCCTTTCAAATGATTGCTAAACCGTCTTTACTAGAGAGGATAAAAATTTCTCAATCTGATGATGAGAATCTGCATAGGAAAATTAATGCAGTTAAGTATGGGAGACTAGCTGGATTTATGTATAAAGAAGGATTTCTGAGGTTTGGGAAGAGGTTATGCGTTCCATCAGTACCTGAGCTAAAAAGGTAACTATTAGACGGTGCTCATAGCTCAAATTTTTCTATACACTCGGGTAGCACCAAGATTTATAGAGATCTAAAGGAATATTTTTTGTGGGATAATATGAAGCGAGAAATTGCTGACTACGTGTCAAGGTGTCTAGTTTGTCAACAGGTAAACGAAGAGAGACAACATCCCAAAGGAGTGCTACAAACTCTGTGGAAGTGGGATAACATTACGATGGATTTTTTCATGGTGTACCTCTATCAATTGTTTCTGATCGAGATCCCTAATTTACGTCAAAATTCAAGAAATGTCTCCAAAAGGCTTTGAATACTGAGCTTCATATGAGTACTGCATGTCACCCTCAAACCGATGGACAATCTAAATTTACTATTCAAACTGTAGAGGATATTTTGAGGTCATCTTCTCTTGATTTCCAAGGTATTTGGGATCAATACTTACCTTTGGTGGAATTTTCATACAATAATAGTTTCCATTCTAGTATTCAGATGGCTCCATATGAAGTATTATATAGAAAGAGATGTCGAACTCCATCTTGTTGGGATGAAGTTGGTGAGAGGAAACTTATAGCCCCAGAACATATTGAAGAGACCATGAAAAAGGTGACGAAAATACAAGCCCATATTAAAGAAGCCCAAAATAGGCAGAAGAGCTATACTGATAACTGGATTAAGGACTTGGAATTTAAAGTGGGAGATAATGTATTTCTGAAAGTATCTCTATGGAAAGGCGTCTTAAGGTTCGGTAATAAAGGGAAACTGAGCCCCACGTACATTGGACCATTTAAAATTTTGGACCGAATTGGAGTGGTAGCTTACCATTTGGCAATGTCGCCAAGTCTCTCCAAGGTTCACATTGTGTTCCATGTGTCAATGTTAAAAAAGTACATGCCAGACCCAACACATGTACTCACTTATGAAGAAGTTGAACTTAAGCCAGATCTATCTTACTATGAAGAGCCAATCAGGATTCTTGACACAAGGGAGTAGGTATTGAGAAACCAAACTAATATTCTAGTAAAGGTTCTTCAGAGAAACCAGAATATGGAGGAAACAACATGGTAACGAGAGGATTTCATGAAGAAGAATCACCCACATATTTTTTGTGGGCTTTATACATAAAATTTCAAGGATGAAATTTCTAAAGGAGGAAATAATGTAGCACCCCAAAAATTTTATGATATGTTCCTGTTAATTATATTATATTCATCACTGTGTTCCTTTGAAACAACACTAGGTTATTTAGGATATATTCAACACCTATCCATTAAATATAAATTTTCAACTTCTATGTTTTGAATTTTGAAAATGGTCATCTAGATTTGTGATTAATAAGTCATTTGGAGTCAGATGGAAGAAACTTGATTTTTGGTGAATAGTAACATACAATTATGAATAGTAATATGAATAGTAAAATGACCCATAGGAATATTAAATAATAAAATTATTTTATTTTCTTAAGGCAATATGATAATGGGATCTTAATTAATTTTTGAATGTCACAAAAAACTAATTGCACTTCAAGATTGTTATTTTTCAAATTAACTATGACCTTATTTAAAAATTAAATTAATAATATTTAGAAAATTATTTTTGAAAAATGGATTTTACTTTTGAATTCTATACATCGAAAAATGGTAGAGGTGACTTTTTTGGACTTTTCTGAAATTCGTGAATTTTTTATGAATAGTGAAATATGGTAAAATACCGTATATTCAATTTATCAGTTAAATACACTATTTATGATTTCATAAGTGCTGTAAGGCCACTTTATTCAAACTCACATTATCTTATTACTATTAGGGGTCACATGAAACAATGCTATTGGTTTTCTCGATGGAAATAATTAAATAATGAAATTAAATATTCATAATTTACCCCTCTCCTCCAATATAAAAACCCCCACCACCACCTCTTATCTTCACTCTTCTAAGCCTTTAAGCAACTCAAAGTTCTACCCAATAATCCTCGAATGTAGCTTCCCCACGTCCTAGAGCTTCTGGTCTCACCAAAAGACCAAAACCAAAGCCCTTAAGAAGGGTCACAAGGAGAAGAGATAAAGAGATAAACAACCGCTTTTATTTTCTTTATTTTCTTTAATTTTATGTTATTCTATTCCATTTTCATTGGCTTCGGTTGGGATATTTCATTAAATATTTCCACTTAATGTCCATATTATGTATGAATGATTAGATATTCCATTCCTCTCGTCAAACTATTTTTATGAAATTTCAAGAGATGTTGTTAGGCTGCCGAATTTTCGTGAAAAATTTATCAAGTTTTCTTTCATTTTACGATTCCTTTATATTCTTCTTATTTCCTAAAAACCTCTTAAACAAGATGCATGGAATCTACAAAATCTTCTATAATCTGTATTTTCTCATGTTTATGGAAAATTACTCATCATTATTCTTCTCCTCTCCAACTTATATAAGGAATAGAAACATTTTCCCTGATGTGGTGAATTACCGACATCATGGACGATGTAATTTATATTTCCATTAATTCTTTAAAGTCTGAACATGAAACCAAATTAATGGTTGAACCAGGTAATAATATATGTGTTTTATCTTTATTAACGTTCTGGAATGTTTATACGTTCATAATATGGAATAATAATACAAAACAAGTTTATTGAGCACAAAACTGCCAAGCCAAATTCAAGTGTTTATTTTAACTCATCAAATGAGTCATCCTCATGCTATATAACCAAAATAACTATAAGATAATTTATGTCTCTTAATCTCTCTAATAATCTATATTAACAATTCTTGATGTATTACCATATTTCAAACAAACTTCCATTCATGAATACAAGTAAACAAAGCATGAAACCATGTAAGATAATGCTTCCAAAACAATAAAATTGAATCTTCTAAATCCAACAAAAAGGCCATTAATGAACATAATAAGTTTATACCATATATATTAAATGTATATTAGGTTCTGTAATTATTAATTAATGAGTCTATATTTTATTATTCAGGTCATTAAGAACAATCAAGAACACACTAGAGCAAAAGGTAAGGGGTTTCTTGTCTCACTTGCTTTTCGGTGAGATTTTCATTGTTCTCCAATTATTTCTTTTATGTGGTATATGTGTACTTCCATTTGATATATAATAACATGAATCTGTTTATATTCATGTTACTAAATGATTAATTTTAGGTATATTATGTTTTTTTTCAAATGTTTCAACCGATTACATTGTGGTAAGACACTTTGTCTCATCTTCTATTTGGTTGCTGACTAACTTTGTAAGGTGCACCTAATAATCCTTATGTGGTGTACCTACTGCCCATTTGTGATCACTTTTTATTTGAAATTATATTGATAATAAATATCCATAATCTCATATCATGGATATGTTGTTGCCTAAACCGTATACCATTTTACATACGGTGTTTATTTTGGAATGTTATTTTAATTATGAAAATTTTGATGAATCTGTATACTCTACTCTATAAGGATATTGAAAAGGAATATTTCTCTTGAAATGAATCAATGTATAAAGAATTATTTGGACATGAAGTTGTGGATGGATCTTTCTATATCCCCTCGATGCATCGGTAGGTCTCATGAGACAGAACAGCTTGGCGACAAACCCTTCGAGTTTGTCTCCAAAAATCAGATGGTTTTCAACCCACAGAACTAAACCGTTTAAATGGTATTATGGTTTCATGTTCCAGATACATGACATCCAATTAATAAGCTTTCTATTTATTCATTATCATTTAATATTATTATCCATGAGGTTTTCACTATGACAAAATCTATTGGTACAGATTCATTTTTAGTTTATTAATGGAATTAGTTATTAATTTATTCACTATGACATATTGATTATGTCAGCTTGATTGGGATTCACAAATTATTATACTCATTCTTCAGCTATTTGTAACCCTTACGGAGTGTTTGAGCTCACCCCTTTCATTGTTTACCTTAAACAGGTGATGAAGAGAATGTCTTTTATTGATTTCTTGTGGTTGTAGTTTTTAGTTTTGTTATGTATTGTATTTTGTAACCTTTTCTGATGTGATTTGAGTTACATCAATGTATCTAGTTTCTTCAAGACTACTAAACTGATCGTTCTATCTGAATCTTCATTCCTTTTAACCATGCCAATATCACATGTAATGCACCGGATCTGGTCTAGAGGGGTCGAGGTGTTACAAATTTGATATTATTTTTGTGCTTTACATGACCTACATGGATCATAAGATAGCATCAAGGCATGTTTCCCAAGTCATGTGACACCCTTCATATACACCAACACGATTTTCTGATGTCTTATGGAAATGTTATCCAGGTCGTGAAATATCCCAATGACATTTCATCCATTTCATAATATAGAATTTGGGAGTGTCATCCATGTCTCACATAGCCCTCAGGACTTGTCATCAAATTCTCATGGTTCCCTCTAGGCATGTCATCCATGTGATTAGATGACCCCCAGACATGTCCTCTAGTTTATGCAACAACACTCGGACATTTTACGTGATTCTCATGGAACGCTACGGGAAATTCATATAATTCATGTGATAACCATCATATCTATCATCTTGTTCATGTGATGGAACTCATACATTTCAGTCAATTCATTCAAATTCCTCCTAATATATCAATAGAGACATGCAGTAACATGGGAACATTTCAGCCAGGCTATGCAGAAGCACCGTGACATGCATATTTTATCATGTTATTTCCTCTCATACATGTAATCAGTGTCTTATTAAGTCCTACAATATCATGAAATCTCGTCCAGACATGGATCATGAGGTTTTAAAGACATTCCACCCAGATAATACGATGTCCTTTAGACATGTCAACTAAATCATGTGATTATATTTCTACATGTCAATTAGGAAACCAAGACACATCCAAACATCTTCAGACATGTTTGGATGACAATAAGGAAATGTTAGTTGGAAAATTATGACATGTCTAGAAAAAACCCATAGAATTTATAACCCTTCCCAGTAGAAAAATTCAAATACACACTCAAACTAAACAATGAGAATAATGATTAATTCTAAACCAGTATACTTTAGAAACTTTTTATGACCTGATATCAAAAGAGGATCTTCTTATGTTTAATTACCCCCATATTTTTACATCGTAAACCTTTGGATCTAATATATCCTATGGTCTTGTCATTATTCCCCATCCATTAATGGAACAAAAAGTTAATAGAACTATGATGACTTTGATTCATGTTATAACCAAGATATGTAGGATTTATTACTAACTCCCAAGATTCATATACAAAAATTCATTAGGTATGCCTCAATGGAAAACTCCCAACTCCATATACAATGATATTGGTCACTAGTTATCCCTTGTTTCTCAAAAAATAATAGATGACATGGTATTAGGTACTTGTAATGATTTTATCATAAATAGAAATAATTTCCATGGTCCATGGAATACTCAATGTGCAAGCCCCATTGAGAAGCATAATATGACTACCCCATTGTATGGGAATCCACCTCAGGGTATGTCCTGATGGCACATAGAACAAGGATGACTCTAATTCTTATCACAAGCGAGTTACATATGATGCCTTACTAAGGATATAGATCAACACATGTTTCTTAACTACCCTCATATGTGTCCCTTCCACATAACATTAAATTACAACGTTCCAACGAACTATGTGGTTTTTTATTCATGTCATAAACAAGATACATAGGATACATAAAAAGGTTTCATTTCATCCTCGAACTATTAATTTCCTCCCTGGATAGTTGTAAATTCCATTATTCATGGTTTTACAAAATGAAGATATAGGAAGCAACCCATTGTTAAGAAATATTTGGAAATGGAAGAAGAACCTCATATACATATAGATGGACTTATTCATTGATCCCCCCAATAATGATAAAAAGATTCATACAAAGATCATTTTAGGGAAATTGGTCCCATATAATGTTTAGGAAGAGATTCACAAATAATATTTTAAATATATAAGAGAGTGTTAAAGTATGTAATAATTTCCCCCAAAAAAGGTGTGATGAGACCGACCTCCCATTATCTAGACCAATGTGAGTTCCTATGTATCATTCGGTCTAAAACATTGAATGACCACCTTCCTTTGGAATGATATTACATATATTATTATGGATATGGGAATGGTTCAACGTTTTTTTGGAATATTAAAAATGGTAAACCCAAATTTGAATGAATTTTTAGGAATTAAAACCCCTACAATGAACCATTGGAAGATACCGTCCACATATTTATCAGAGAAAAAAATGATGAACATTATGTGAATATATCAAATGATATAATTGGTTGGTTAACCAAATGTAATTGGGGATCTCATAAAATAATTACTCCGTCTTTGTAACAAGTCCACATGGAAAGGACGGCTGAATTAGGAATACATGTTACAATTGTGTTACCTATGAATATCTTCTTGATCATGTATCATACATGATACGATTCACTAATCCATTCCCTTATGTCCTTTTTTCATTATTATTATACACATTCCTCTCCCAAACAAAATAAAAACCCAAGATCATGTATATTCCAAATGACTATTATAGAAAATTTGATGTGACTGGAACCCCAATAATTAACAGAACGACCACACCTGCACAAAACCATCAGCATTAGGTATAATGTACAATGGTCTAGGACTACTGCTATCCCAGTTCATTCCCAACACTTGATTCTCCATGAGATGGTATCCAAATGATGGATTCAATGAGTCTGCATCATCCGACAAAAGATGCAGTAAAACTGTTGGAACTCATAACCACGACCAATCACTTCATAATCTTATCTATAGAGCTCGATAGTCAACACAATAAGTATCTAATAAAGGCAGATAAAATGGTCAACTATGACTCCCTTACAATTCAGGATTTTTTGATGAGGGATCCTACCAACTACCATCACGAGTTTCATCTTGGAGGTGGACCCCATTTTCCTTTTTCGAGAACCTCTTTATGCATTAACACAACTGAAACTCATGCATGGGCACTAAAGAAGTATCATAAGTCATGGAATACTTCTAATAAATGGTAATGAAATCATATCCCCACTTCTACTAATAGTGATTAATTACAAATTTTGATGGTAGCCATCAATCAATATCATATCCCTACTCACTTGGATTAGGTCTATAGACATACTCCTATATCATCCATGGGGAAGATTCATATCTCTATACCCACACATAATGTCCATCATTGTATTTTGATTGAATAAGGAGGAAATTAATGGGTATATATTCTTTCCTCAATTGAAGATATTTTATATTACATATTAGAGATGGAAATTGTGTAGGGCTACTTTCCTACACAGACTTTACTAGTTGTCATTACATTCTAGAAATATCTACAGACCTCCAACTACATATCCTAGAAGTAGAACATTTATTGTGATAGGCACATATTCTTATCCATATAAGAATGGAAACATTACATTTTTATCATTATAAATAATTAGATTCCTTATAGAAATCACACATTCGTTCACCCATATATGAGGATTGTTGTCATATTTTGTTAATGGTAAAAGCATCAGACTAGGCTCATATTCCCTTTCCAATTGGGGATCACCATGTTAGTGAAACACTTGACTCGGGATATGTGGACATGCCTATTTTAAAAGACTGATGACCTACTATAAAGTTACTAGACCTTCCACATATTCATGTTCCATATGGGGCTCACCAAGTGAGAGATGCACATTCCTTAGGATAGGTTCATATTCCTTTTGAAAACCATCAGCGACATACTCCAAAGAGAACAGAAATGACTCATATTCCCGTTTCAGTTCAGGATAACCATTTGAGAGCATCACATGCCCTGTGAAATGCATATATTCCTATTACAAATTATTGGATGAACTATCTAATGTAATGGAATCATGTTCATATCCCCACTCTTACTGGGGATCAACACCAAAGAGAGACAGACACCTTAAGGAATTCTAATATTCAAGTCAATGAAGAATGTTGGAATACTCAAGAGGCTAAAAAAATCTAGGATCATATCTCTACTACCACCAATGAAAATCTTCACCATAATACACTAGAATCTATATAGAAGGAGTTTCATATACGAAATCTCATTCCTATAGTTCATCAGAAAATTATTTTGGGGAATGCATATTTGAACCAGGCTCATAACACCACTTCAGCAAGGCTTTACTAATATATTTTAAAAACCACACACATGGAAGCTCATATTTCATCCAATACTATTGAGTCTCATCACCATTCACCATCAGAATCCCAAAAACTATCTTATTTTTTTTTAGCATCCAACAATTATCTGTATAGTCCTGCAACCATTACAGCATAGAATCATTTCTATACTCATTCAAAAACTACTTGGTGGTATATTCTTCCCATGATGGGGAATAATGATCATGTCCCTAATGTTAACAATGACATTGTCCTTGAGGTATTTTGAGACAAAGAATTAATACCTCAATGGTCAATCAAATCTTTAATCTTAAAATAGGTGATCATTACATCTATAGTCCTCATTGTGGCGGTGTAGAGTTGGATCCTAGGGAATCTACTCCTTAGATAAATCATGGTCAACCTTCCCATGGGGATATATCCCCTGGAAAAGGAAATAATCCCATTTCAATGACACCTATGTAGATATGGGTTCCCAAAAAACTATCACCTTTTCAAAGAGAGGTTCTATAACCCCCAAAGTCAACCGAATATAGTTCCCTATAAACTACCAACATCACATCACCATAGTGCGAAACAGACCAAGGGAAGTGAAATTTTTTCCTAACTATGCAGAGGCATGTAATTATAATGAAGTTGAATCCAAAAATAATATAAAGGGGGTTAGCTAAAAAATCCCAAGAATGTTTTATCCCATCTGCAAGTTTTATTATGGGATCCCATACAAGATATATAAGGGGTTCCAGCCATACCTATACTATATTATGTGGGAAACTCAATAGAGATAAAATTCTAGATACCTCCCCTGTCTAGGATAGGAGGGGAACCATCATACCATCAATATAATTGATTTTCATCTATACATGGCCACTATCTCTATGAACCACGACCGCTGACCAGAAAATGAAAATGAAAATCTATAACATTCTATCCAAAATTGAATCAGGAATCATTGGAAACTGATTGTTGAATCCATGTCACGTATCTAAAATTGAGGATGGGGAATGTATGGATCATTAAATTTCACTACACCCCTAAAACAATATAGTTCACCAAATATGGAATCTTATAATGTTATAGACTCTCAGAAAGATTAAGATATTGGGTAATGGGTGAGCTAGTTGGACATTAAAACAAAATATAGGCTTTAACAATGCAAAACAATCATGAATGGATGGAAAATACTACTAATAGATCTTTGATCTAGGCCTCTTAAAATAATGATAATGTGTTTCAAACATAAAATTTGATATTGTGGTCAAGACAACAACATGTTATAGAAAATGACTCCCATCAGGGGTTCCCATTAAACATATCTCATACATGTGCATAGTTCTATCAAATCAAATGGGTCATAATAGAATCCCCTGTTATATAAACAAAAGAGAAAAACTAGCCTATTAGTCTTGGAGAATATTTATCCCTGCCTCCACTACTCAAATCATCAATACCTGAGAAGATTCAAGATGTATTGGTAGTAGGTGAAAACCTACCCATCCCTAATGAGATGGGGAGGTTTATATCAATAGTCACAACATGGGTCATCACAACTCGATAATGTCCTAGAGATATTTTTATAGATGTAATATTATCCTCGTATAATTCTGATGGTGGAATTTATATATCAAATCTTATCCCCTGAATCATTAAATCATCGACCGCAATCAAAAATTCATTAAAAAAGTTAAAAATTTCCAATGAAGATCATGAATAGCCCCATATCATTGGGCTGGTGTATTCTCATAATCATTATCACTATTAATAGAATCAATATTCTTTAGTATGAAAGGAAAATATAAAAGGTCGACATTTCATCCCGCCACTAGAAAAACCTCTAATATTCAAGGCCCATTTGGAACACACATTCAGAAACTCCCTCAAGGTTATAACTCAAAGACAAAGATAGGATGAATGTATGATGAATGTACTCAAACCACATATGGGGTAGAGAAGAAATGGTCCAATATGATTAAGGGTCAGCAAAATGACCCTTTTGTGAGTAGAGAAGAATCACCTTGTTGCGTCAAGATTAATGTGATAAATACCATTGATCGATACACCTTGGTAAATATTTCCACAATCAAAAAAAAATTTGGATCAAGATTCCAATTATGTGTGATGTAAAATATAATACATACCACTTGTATAAGGTGATATGGATGTATGAACTGAGGTTATACATCCATGGAATCAAAAGATGATGTTAATATAGAACCTCAAAATATTGAGATGCCACCAATTTGGAGGAACATTTCCATGGATAAACGGTAGGGTATTGTTACAACCCACTCACCACCAAGAAGAGCTGAACTTCCTTCTATAGAAGAACTTATGGAATAATATGAGAATAATATTTAAATTCACAGATAATTCAATGAGGAGTTACTCTGGGGGAACGGTCCCACTGGTGTCATCTTAA
This sequence comes from Viscum album, assembly GCA_963277665.1. NCBI lineage: Eukaryota > Viridiplantae > Streptophyta > Magnoliopsida > Santalales > Viscaceae > Viscum > Viscum album. Next base: position 3,297,826 of record OY728125.1, read on the forward strand.
GACATAGACAAACATTACTCCTCCCACATATGTGGAAAGAGTTTATCTAACAATAAAATAGGTATCTGATCACAAGGATGGACCGAGACCCAGGTAACTAATCTATATAAATAAATAATTCAAATAATATCTCAAAATCTAACCACTACATCAATTTCTTCACACCCCCCCCCCTACAGTGTGATCATTCAATATTATCATGGGTAAAAAATTACATGTATATTAGAACAGGGACACCATGTTAGGCCCCACCCACACATTATAGACGAGTGGCATCCCGGGATGTAGTACAAATAGAAATTCTCAATTTCATTGATTCTATAGATACTATAAAACATGTATTGATCAAGAACAATTCATTTCCCAAATGGGTTGATGACACATTCCCCCACCCAAATATGGAAATCAAACCTTCTCAATATTTGATGGAATGAGATATCTAGAATAACATCACAAACATTTCATCTCCGAATGTGGCCTGCTGATGGGCCCTCAACATCAGAAGAAAGTGACCAAGCTGAGATTATTTGAATAGAATCAGGTAGGGGATTCCTTTTCATGGTACAACACCCTTCCTACAAGATCCATTGAAGGATGTGAATACTTTCTATGTAAGTTTCATTATTAGTTCATGTCAACACTAAGGAAATCAAATAAAATTATCCAACAAATTTCTTGCAACATGAAAATGATATGGTGTTTGAATTTATCACAAGATATTAGGGTTTAACCTATTCACTCGTTATCCCTCTCTCATAAGAGAAATTTCTCTAACTCTATGATGAAAATATCTGAGATGAGTTATAGAAACATCTTCTATAGATGAATTATCTAGGTGGGTTCCATGCAGTTTTTGAAATAATTCCATACTTAGAATATTATATTTAGTGCACTCAATATAAATCTTGGATCATTCACTTAGTATAGTGAATGAGACTTATTATGGAAGACACTACCTCTCTTACCCACAAACCGGTTTTAGTTCCCTTAAAGAATCAACGAAGGCCTTGAATCTCACAGTTCCTCCCACTGAGCATCAACCGTAAAAAAATTATCCTCATCCAAAAGTGAAAAGTGATTAGGGTCACACAGGATTTGATGAATGGATTAAATACATACTCCCTATGAAACAAGTCGTTCCCTAGTTATTTTCATACATCCATGGAATATAAACTTCTAAATCTGATGCAACCTAGGAAACCCATTGAAGTTAACCATATTGACTATCCTGACCACTAACCTTTACACAAGATGCAAGGTCACACCATCCAATATTGCTTCATCATCAAAGAATTCTTCTAAAGAGTGGTTGATTTCAGTCTGGTGATGATGGAAAATTCACCTTCACTGGTTAGTTCTGTAACTGCCACACTATCAAAAGAAGAGGGTTATTGTCATCTTATTTCATCTGAACATGGAATGAAGTTCAAAAATTAGATGACTCGAAATAGAGTTGACCATTCTCATCCAACCAAGTGATTACAACATGTCAAACCCGTAATGATCCTTTAACCGAGGGGGGATATTTCAAAAACATATCATATAGGTGGATGTAATCATCAGATATAGGTAGAGGTAGAAGTGGTAGAGTCATATTCATGTCCTACACAAACTCTATATATTTCATTTTTATTTCCATCAAAAACTAAAGAATGGGAACTACCCCTAACAAACAGAACCCTAGTTAGACGAATATACCATATTTGGTTTTTTAATATAAAAAAATTATTAGAACCCTTCTCTGATAAGGAATAAACCATTGAATATGAGTTTCCCATACACGACTGGGTTGTTGGAAGTTGAAGGTCTAGGAGTTGAGGATACATGGGACATCGTAGGAATGGTTAGACCTGACATCTTGATCACTTAACCATAGGGGACATATACATAACTGATACCCCAAGAAAATCACTCTATCAAGCCCTATAGAAACAAATAGTTGTCCCATATCACTAAAGTAGTTGTCTAAGGCTAGTGATATTACATGACAGCATGGCAGGGATGCGGTTTTCTGCTCATCCAAAACAATATGAAAGGTCTATGTTTCCTATGCCATTTTTCAAAGATACTCTCTCAACCTATACATAATCATCAAGACCATCCACCTCAAACAACACATATCTAGAGATACATAATAGGGAACATCCCCACATTGGGAAGCTTTGAAATTTGGCACAAAAGTACGAAATTCTAAAACAACTAGTCGTTGTCCCAACCAAATTGTATATCTATGATTTTCTCATTCTTTTAATAGAACTCATAGAATTAATCATATAGGCCCTCTAGATCCCGCATTATTCAAAAAAATAAATTTTTTCATGAATTACTTATTGAGTGGACACCATTCCAACAAACTTAGAAGTCTCCATGTCATTAACAGATCAAGATTACTAGGAGGTCACCCAGGGACACATCAAACCCCTATATGTTTAAATAAAAATCGATTATATTGACATCTAAAGTTGTCTAATTTAGAATTTTTGTGATCAACCTCATCATGATTTGAAATCATCTACCTTTGGGATATATCGAGATTAATTTATTTTTTAAAAACTAACCATTCAAGGGTATGATAAGAGAGAGAAAAGGACCTGTGAAAAGAGAAAACTCAATATTTGGTTTGGGGATATAACATATAATATTGAATTTATGGTTCTCCATCAAGACAAAAAATATAATGTCCTAATAAGACGATATTTTCTTTATATCAACATGTAGGTACCCTCAAAAAATCATTAATGCTTGAAATACCCCCTCGAAGGGAAGGATGGGATTCTATATGGTGATAGTTTCCACTTTAATTCTTAAGAAACCAAATATTTTTAGGAAGTATTATAAAAATAGAAGGAAAATAAACAATGGTGGATAAAAAATATAGGTAATAGATCCCAATGTCTTGGGGTCGCCCTTGAAAATTCCTTGAGAATACTTGAAAATAATGATGTTTTACCCATAAAAATAATTGAGGTAGTGGAATTAATATGAGATACCAATGATATTCTTATCCCTAGTGACAAAATACATGAAAAATATCAGATCTCTAATCATTCAACATTGTCACAAGAAATTCAGGGTGACAATATCACATTAAATAGCCTCCCTAACCCTAAAAGTGATAAATATACACTAATATTTCCTACCAAGTCAGGATGTGTTTCTACTGACATGATAATGTAATTAGAAGTTGTTGAACAAAATAATTATCCTCCTTCATTTGAGGAAGGATTATCCACTATCATCGATGATCTCAGGCATGCAAATTTGGGAAAATAAGAAGACACACATCATACACTGATTTGTTCCACCTTGCCTCACATGGAGGATGATATGTACGTCAAAATTAGAAAGAGATGTAAATGGGGATTTTCTTATAACTATTAAGAATTCTCAAAATGAACCATCAAGTGGTGATGCACCAGCCCGAGTTTCCCAATAACAATTGTGGACTCTTGGAAGCATCCAAGAGGATAAAATACTCTAATGATACTATTTTATTATAATAAATTGAAAATATGATTACAGAAATATTTTATCAGGTGGTGAAATATCAAATATAGATTTCCAAAAACATTCCTATAAAAAAACATACATATTAGGTTTTGAATTGATTTCTATAACCTTAATCAACACTTCCAGAATAATTATTTCACATTTTCGATTATAGAAATTTATATTTATGAACCTTTCAGATTCCAATACCATTCCTCTATGGAGGTGTATATGGGTTAAATCAAATAATTTTGTTCCTCGAAGAAATGAAGGCCACCGCCGTTATAGCACCATAGGGGATGTTTAGCTCCCAATTTAGTTCCTTCATATTAAATAATTTTGGAAATACATATCCACAAACCATTATTCATATATTTAATACCATACTTTGAAAAATAATATAATTTTATGTCAATGACTAGGTTATCAAATCTCAATAGTGATGTGATCATTCACATATCTTCAAACACTTTTTTACATGTTTTGGAACCACAATTTCAAGACGATTCCACTAAAATGTTCATTTAGGGTGATGTATTTGAAATTCCTTGGCATTGTGGTATGCCACTATGGAATTGACATGAACCCCAAAAAGACAAGAGAGTAATCTAACCTGGATGGAAAATATATCCCTTTAACCATGTTAATGATGAAGGGAATCATCTAATAATGGTATTACAAATATCATGAAGTATTTTATAGTCTTAAAAAATTCTTACTCCACCTATAGGCCCCAATTCCTATTCTCGAAGGAAATAAACACATCTTATATGTGGCTTCCATGGAATAATTTTTTGGTGACCTCCTATTACAAAAGAATGATAAGAGGAGTAAAAAGAGTCTCTACAAATTCAGTTGAATGATGCTAGTTACCGTGACCCGATATTCCAATGTTGATAAGAAGTACCTCACAGTCATCTTTTATGTTCCAAAATTGAGGCATTACATGTAGCACCATGATTTCCAATTAGTATCTCATATTTTTCTAGTCATGTATATCTTTTTTCATCCTATGTTTAATTTCTATTTTTCCAATGTGTAGTAATTATAAAATAGTATAACATCCATATCATGTCATAGAAGTCAGTGAATGGGTAGGACCTAGAGTATTTCCACACGGCACATCCCACAGTGAATAGAACACCAATGGACACCAAAATTATTAAAGATTATTTTTCACATTCCCAAAACACTTCTCAATAATGGGATATTTATTTTTATGGATCCTCTTGAAGTCATGTTGACAAGAGATTGGAATACCTGATGCTCAATTGGGCTAGTCTTTGGGTTATATTTGTTTGTCTAGAACTACCACGGTTTCCATACTCTTTGTCACTATGTAAATACTACAGTAATAATGAGGTAGAGTATCAAGATATAATTTTTGTATTGGCTCTAGACTTAATGTTTCAGATATCCTAGTTGAACATCAAAGGGCATTTGTAGAATGTGATAAAATAGTGAAACAATAAATATACCATCAAAAAAAATTCCCCTTATATCTGATATTTCAGAGGACTAATAGAATAATAACCTTTTGGACCCATGTTGTATCATGTCTCTTGATCAAATAATTCTTGTGTCGATGCACTAGCTAGTAGAGCTATTTTTATAGATGAACCAGATCATGATGAGGTGGTCTTATTAATCCACCACCAAAGGATGATCTCATTAGTTATATTCTTCAACATGGAAAAAATTAATTAAATCAACAATACCCTATATCAGGATGGATCGATATCCACCACTAGATAGATGGATCCCAAAAATTATTACCACCAAAATGATAACATCATAATAGACTGATCTGAAAGGGAACAAATTCAACACTAGGAAATATAATTATCCCATTTGGATAGTAAAAATGATTAAAACATATACAAATTAGGATTTAATGAAATACTCATTGGATACATAAGAGAAATAGATATTTTTTCTATCATGGAGGAAGAGCATTCAAGCTCTTCTACTGCTCACTATTCATGTACCAGTATCTCCCATCAAATTAGGAGACATTATTATTACTGGAGAACAATGATACAAGACAATGTGGATTCCATGAAGAAATTTCATGCATTCTAGATTCATTTAAAAAACACCCATAAACCCCCAAAATTGATACATACAACAAAATATTGTCTTCCATTTTCTATATGGGAAATGTACAATTTGGCGCCATTTCACCCTGACATAGATATGATATTTATGTACATACTTACTAAAACTGGATTCTTTTCAAAATAGGCAAAGTAAATACCCCTCAAGGATGTTTTGAAAAAGAATATAAATAATTTCATATAGTCAAAAGTTATCACCAGTTTCTCAGTCCCTCACATGATATTGATGGACTTTGGAACTGATATTTATCATACCGTGTTGATTAAATTATACTAAGAGTACAAAAACTATTCCAACCAATCAACATGTTATCATATAGAAAAAGGATTTATTGAGTACTTATATAATACCTTGTAAAATATACTCCCAAATACGGTAGACAATGAACAGAAGTCCTATGAATATATTCTCCTCTAGGTTTTATGGGCCTACCAAACCCAACATACACTTCCACACAAAAACTCCATATTTGTTTTTTTAGTAAACTGAGGTATTTTTTCTCATAAAAGTCTAGTTTACCTCACTAAAAAAATTATATGAAGATATTATCAGATGATGATCAATCAAAAAATTCATTAGATGTGTTGGAATGGTTTGATGATAAATTATTGTGTATGATGCACAACCATGAATTCCATTATAATCGGATAACATAAGCATTCAAAACAAAGGTTCACTTATTTTATTTACTTCAATGAGAACTCATATTTCCTCTCAAAACCCCAATTATTGAAGGAAATAAACCTCCAAAGTTGAAATCTAATTGGGATGTTCCTTATATCTCACATGATATCAATCATAATTAAGCTTAGTCACTAGTCATAGTGGATTTGGAATTCATCACACTACCCAACAATGTGAGGTTCCATAAGAAATACCTTTAATATATTCTCTAATGCCTCTAATATCACAACCAAATGAGTTTAAACTATATCAAATAAATCTTAGAAGCTAGACACTAAACTACATAATGAATTTCGTTTAAAATTGGGATTAGTTCTAGGATCTATGTCATGTGGTCACGATCCTTTTAGTGTGTGGGAGTGTTTTGGTTATTAAATCTTCACGAATCTTGATGTTAAATTCACTGAAATTAATATAAGATGATACAATACTTTTTAGGCCCTTTTATATTATTATTTTCATGATTTGATATATATATATATATATATATATATATTGTATAGCTTGTTGACCATGTGTTTTGAGTATTTCATTTTTGTATGTTTATTACTCATGATATCCTTTTGTTATCCTTGATTAAATGGGTATTTCAAGATCAGAATCTCACATTACATGAGGATGATCAAATGTCGTTATATATTGATACTAGAAATTCATTATTAAATGTTATGATTATCTTATTATGCTCTGTCCTACTATGTGTATTGACCATGCATTTGAGGCATTGTCTTGGAAATATTAATTGGTAGACTTTCATGGTTTGACTAACCATTATTGGGGGAGTGCACATGACATGTGACAATGATAGTGGTGGTGGTATCGTACATTGGGTAAGACCATGGAATCCTTGTGGAATGCCCCAAAAATGATGGCTTATGTATAAAGAGTAATTTAAAGGAACTTGATGCATTGTGTTTACTTAGTAAATGTTTTCATGAAGGATTTTTAACCTGATATGAGACTCAAATCCTTGAAGATATTGTGAAAAATGTTCCCCAATAATGAGGCTAGTTCATAATGAAATTTTACACCTTTTTCATCCTTCGGGTATTAATCCAAAGAAATAATGGCTAGGGATCATGGTGGTTTGGTTAGCACATGGGTTCTTGACATATAATTGTTCTTGTTTCATAAAAAATATATTGTTATCTTATAATTGAACTATATATATATATATGAACACATGTTAAAGATTAATTGGTAATTTTACACTATATTTTCTTACTCACACCCCACATAAGCATCATGATGTGTTTTCATAATTTAAATATAAAGATTGAGGAAAGAAAAAGGGTTTCATGGTAGTGGGAGAAGAGGAGGAGAATGGATTTGGATATAGTTCTAGGTTTTAATATTGTCTTTTATTATTGTAATGTTTATATACATTAACTATATATATACTATGGTTTGACATCCCACATTGGAAGCCTAGTTTACCTATATGTATGACTTGTGTGGCATCTGTTATCTATTTATGATTTTTATTTTAAACATTGATACTTGGGGTTACATTTATAATTATTTATTCCATATGAACATGATATTAGTGGGTATATTATTTTGAAAGAATGACTTTTGACCATCACTACTAGTAGGGATTGAATATAGGGAGTAATTCCCGAGGTCATGTGTCTCTATTTGTCGAACATGGGGGTTTGGATTTGGTCATTAAAAAATGCCATTAGAGACAAGTTTTATTCTTTTTTACCGTCTAACATAGAATATGGAAAAAAGGCCATAGTTTGTGTGGGACATAGCTATTTTAGTTTCCATGTTCCTTTACATATCATGTTTAATTAGACTTTTAGTTACCATTGATTTGATTTTAATTACTATTTATGATATTTTGGTGCATTCTTGAATCATGATAATGAACACAAGATCATGTTCCAAATATATCTATTTTCCATATTTTTGTGACATATCAGAAGGAATTAATAAGTTGAACCAGAGCATACTATTATGTTTGTTTTTATATTGGTGATTTTGAATAATGTCTTAGGATAGAGACATTGGTTAGTTCTAGGAGAGGTATAGAATGGATAATTGGTGGAGTCCTAGGGGAACCTCTGTGTGATCTCATAGACTAATTATGATCTATCCTAAAAACAAGTATTTTTTTAAATACTCCCTCACAGTTTCAGATAATTCCACCCCATATGAGACTATTGGGAACACTATCTAACATCTATTGTGATACCCCCACCCCAAATGTAGGATAACCCCATTCCACAGCCCACATCATTGGATGGTGCATAATATCATTCTCTGGAACAACATTTAATGGTGTAGTCACTATTACAAACTCCCTCGAGAGTCCTTACAATTATTACTTCCATTTATAGAAGTGAATCGAGGTCTATGGTTGACTACGTTGGAGACTTGAACCTTCAATATTCACCAGAAATCCTAGGAACATCAGTGTCATATAATTTAATGGAATATATAGACATCATTAATGGTTTAATTGACATTTTTGAGACACATGTGTAAAGAGAGGGTACGCTAGTAGAGTTGTTTTTATTGGGACCCACTAGGAGATGCTAGGTTATTATGGGACATGATAACATATGTGAGGGTTTCACCAGGGATTCCATTAAGGATCTATTCAGCAAGGTATTATTTATGGATATGATAAATGAAAATCAAGTACATGAGATTATAGAGAAAAAATTGTGTTCAATGATGTCATCGTAATTGTTCACTCATTTCACTGACCTACTTTTATTTTCTATACTCTAGGATGGAAACAAGGAATATAATTCTAATAAATTCAAGATTTAAAATTTTCCTAACATTAAATGATGTGTCATGTATTTAGACCTAATGACATACCCTGAGTTTCATTAAAAATCCCTGAATATTGAAAGTGTCATAAAATAGGTTTGGGATGTCAATATTCTTTCACCAATCAGTACTCAGGTTGGTGGAATGCCTTCTATTGTGATGAGTTTCTCTTATAGTAGTAGGAAGAGAAAGATCCTAGATGTGTAGTGGGTATGTGGTATATAGTTAGTGCTAAGTATGTAATATTCAAACCCTTCATATGGTGATCCAAAGTTATTCAGAGATGGAAGTGTTATTTGTTTTCAGAAGTTATGCCAAGAGCTCAGATTATGCTCCAATAGTGTGGAAACTTGAGGCATGTACGACTATTCTGTCCCTAACCTACTTGACTGAGGTTCCACATGGGTGTGGGAATGAATCAATCTATGACTCATGTATCCTATATTGGTCCAAAAAATTATTCTTGGAAAAGGATGACTCATTTGGCTCAAGTACCTCGGGGACATGGTTGTGGAGATAAGGTAGGATGAGTATATACAATGCGTTAGAATCAAGGTGGTGGTGCTAAGGGACCATCTACAATTTGAGGTATAGTCTTGATCACTTATATGTTACCTAATAAATTTTTTATATATTTTTTTCTATTAACTTATTTATACTCAATATTTTAATATAGTGGACGTAAATATAATGTTACCTACTCAGTTTTTATCCCTCAGTACATTATTAGGAATGAAATTAGATCATCTCTAGTGATTCCTAGAGTGTCTTATAGTATTTTAGATTTATATAAATCATTGTAAATTCATGATTTAGGAGATTATGAGAATGGATGTTTTTCATATAATGTAATGGTGGACTAGATTCCAATCTCACATTGATTCCTATCAAATATAAGTATCATTTAAATCATATAAGGGAGAGATGTATGTGATGAACAATGAATGGATGTTGGGAGATGGTAGAGTCAGATTAGAACATATCCATCTGGGTTGATTATGGTGAAAATTATAGACATTCCTCACTTAATAGGATCAAAGTAAACCCCTTCGTACTTTCATCTAGTTGTGGATATCTTTTAGGATTAATATTTATATGACTTCATAGACTAGTCCCCTAATATTTGAATTGATCTCAATATATAACTCCTAGCAGGTACATAGCCCATTTTGATACCCGCATATTATATGGTGGTGAAAGAGTTGAAGGAACTCAATGTAAATCTCTATTACTTTGAATATAAGGGGTTTCTTTGGTTGTTCTCATCATCATGGTGTGCACATATTATGTCCTCTATGAATATGAATTGTATTCTCTAATTTTATATAGATTACTAGATGCAGATACATGTGATTGTGATATATTGATACTCTTTATTGAGGGTCATCGATCCATTATATATGTTGTCTGATCCTAGTGGTCCTCCAAGATTTATAACTCATCAGGAAATCAATAGTAATGGGTTAGAGTTTAGGATGTTCTAAACACATAATTTAGGTTAAGGTATAGTCTATAAGATCTTTTCTCCATCTAATTTGTACTAATAAATGTGCAAATAGTGTTTATGGATCTCTTGAAAATATATATTCAATATATATCATATATTGTTATTGTAGTGTTTTATAGAGACATCCTCAATTACTCAGTAACCCTAGAACAACATTCTAGACATCTCATAATAGACCTATGTATAGTTTAAGACCGCTAATTTCATTCCATGTTTTTAGAGTGTCAATTTTTGATTTAGGAGTTCTAGTTCAGGGGGAATTTGGTTTTAGATGCTATTATAATAATGGACCTATAGAGACTGTAGGAATTGATTTTATAGACATGTCCTAAGAATATATTTGAGATCATGATATTTAAAGGTTTAGTATGATAATATTGGAATTTAATATATAAATTATCTGATTAATCAAAATCATTCACTATGCTGACAAATAAAGGGGTGATGTTTCTTTGGTCAGACCATGGTGACAGAAATTTTCATGGTCTATAGAGATGGTTGAATACATGATGAAATATACATCCCTCCTAAAAATGAGATTAGTTATATTGTAAACTATGATTTATTAGGAATTTTTTAGAGTTTTATTGATTCAGAGTGATTAAGTAGTATCTTATGGGCCACATAATCTACAACCCCATGAAAAATATATGTATATGAGTGAATTGGTGTCGGAATCTGTTGTCCAAATGTTGAAGTCGTAGATACACTATCACTTAAGCAATTGGTTCTTTCTACATGAACCATAAGAGTCTTCACAATATATTAATTTACTGTAATGAATAATTGAGGTAGATATACACTGTAGAGTATCTATAAACAATGAAATTTGAAATGGTGTAAGCACAAACTAAATTTAATATAATTGTGGATGCTCATAGCTTAATGATATAAGTAGATAATGGTTTTTGTGAATTGAATTAAGAGGAATAGTAGGGCCTGCTGAGATTGTTGGTGGATTTAAGGATGGATTCTTCCAAGGAATAAGGACTGATGACATGTCCCCATTGGTAGACACATATTTTTTGGATGATTAGAAAAGTTCTAGTTAAGATACTTACCCAAAGAATGTTGTGTTGTAGGAACAACTAGATTGTGTTGATCCAATACCTAGGTGGTCATTGGAAAATGATGATATCATCATTTTTCATGGTTTAGTTATAGTTCATGGTTTAATTAGGGATTATTGGTTGAGGTGATTCCATACCTCTAAGTGGGAGGTGCATCCTGGAGATACATGGTTATACCATGACATTAGGTGTTATTTCTTTTAGTTGTGGATGAAAAGGGACAATAATGGACTTTTTTTATGATTCCTTACCTACAAAATTATAAATTCTCTACACCAGTTTACAAATGTTTTTTCTCTAGCCATATCTCATTCCCATGTGGAAGTGAGATGAAATGACGATGGAAATTGTGATGAAGTTACACAGGTCCCAATGGACCCATTAAACTATTTGGATTATCATCGATGGGATAATTAAATTTTCTCATTTTTTACCGCTCTATGTGATTTATGCAGTGGATGAGCTTAGAGAGTGGTACGTCTGTTAAAGTTTTTTCTTGCATGGACTTCCCTTGAGAATCATACATGATAGAGTCACATGTTTTAAATAATTGCTTTGGTAGTACATGAATAGGGCCATGGGACCAAGATAATGTCGAGAATAGAATAACATACACTCATATATAGAACATATATGTAGATGATTGAAATATTCGATAATATGTTTTAGATTATCACCTAGACTTTGGTGGAGCGTATTATGATTACTGAGATGTGGTTGAGGTTTCATAAAAATAGTTAGTAGATATCAATTATGATAGAACCTTATGAGTATCTATATGGTTTTCTATTCCATTTAGTTAGTTTTTAGTATTATGTTGGTATGACATTAGTTATAGGGCCTAGTTTGGTATATGATTACTTTGAGAGAGAGTTGCTGATTCAAAAGTAGTTGGTTATACATTATATTAGGTATAGATATTATATAGACTATATGAGTTGAATTATATAGTTTTCCCCATGGGACCATGATTTCATGGGAGATCCACCTTTTTAAGGCCACTATCATTTTAGGAAACAAGATAATATTTCCTTATGTAATTTTGGACCATTAGATATAATAGAGTGGATCACAACAGTGCCATACCATCTTAGTCATCTTTGATTTTTCTAAGGAATGCAAGATGTGTATCATGTGTCTTAGGATCAAAGATACATGACTAATCACATGAATTTAATTGACTATGAATATTTTGACTATGATCCTGATTCATCAGAATTAGAATGGTCTATGTATATTTTAGACTAGAGTAAGAATGTGTTACAATGAATGAAATGTACACTTTTTTAGACCCTATAAAAGAATAGATGGGTCAATGGGGGAAACATAGGAGTGGGAGGTTTATTTTAATGCTAACTAGTCATATTTGTTCAAGATAGATTCTAGAAGAAACTTCTTAGTAATGGTTATTTTTCATAGAGGATGCTTGTAATGACCTTGGGTTTCTTATGTGCGTTGTGAGTTGGACTTTTCAAGTGGCACTGGATAATATGATATGAATCTTGTTTTTTCAATGTTGAGGATGTGGGTGTACTTTGGTAGGAACATTATGGAATATTTTATAGTTACAATGTTCCATATAATTTTATATAGATGTAATTTATAGATTTTGTTATACCATGGAGGCTATAGGGTAGTGTTTGGGTGGTTCTTTAAATTTATAGAGCACTGTATCATGGAATGGTGGTTGTGGTGTAGTTTAAATTTAAAATACTATATGTCCTGATATATCAATTTCAATTAGGCTTTATTCACTACCGCTCTTTTATATGATATCATCATAGACAACAGTGTTGACTCAAAAAAAGGTTTTGATCTTGAACCACTATAATGTGTGAAAACACCATACACTACAGTCCATTAATTTGTGGGATGAATTATGGAATATCCCAACATGCTACGCAATGATGCTTCTTTTCCTAGACTATCTATTAATTTATTAAGACCATAAAACCCATCCTTATCTCAAACATTACTCAAACCCCATGGGATATTATATGGAGTTTTCATGATGTCAAGTATCACCCAGTCTCTTTGCTTGATCCTTGACAATGATGTATCAATTGTAGACATTTTAAGTGGTTTCTTTCCCCTTTATTCTTGATTTCCACATTTTTCTTTGGATTCACCATATATATAATCCTATATCACTCTATCCATAGAGTATATTAATCTAGAATCTACTTTTTTGATGAAATTATAGTTTTTAAGTGTATTTTGTGTGAGGGATTGAATCATTTTGCTGTGTCGACATGTTTTTGGTATCAGATATAGTGGAATCATAATTTGGACATTGATATGATTGAGTCAAGAAATTTAATTCCCCTTAAATACCTTGTATGATATTTTAGACATGATTTCATATTTTTATAGCCTATATTGTTGAACGTTTTTGTTTAAGATTTACTGTGGGTGTGTGTATAGCCCCTTATACCCCTATATGATCCTTGATTCCTTGATAATTTCATGTATAGATTTTTATAATCCTTTATGTTGATAACATATTGTATTATATTGATACTATATTCTAATGAATACATGTTATTATTTTCTTATTATGTCCTAACTTATTGTGTAAATTTACCAAGGCATGTAGGAATTATATGGGTACTTGTAATAGGCGGTCCACTATTGTACGACAACCCTATTTGGGGGGATTGAGCCTGACATGCAAAGATTAGGATGGTGTACTCGTGCAAAGGATTGGATCATGGATGACTTATGAGATGTCCTGAATCTCAATGACATTTGGATATTATCATATTGTTTTATAATAAAGACAGGTTCATCAAATGATGTATCAAAGATTGTGTTTAATCAATGTGTTTTTAGAACTAGTATAGGGAGTGTGAGTCTAGGGTGATTTATTATGATGGTTAAAAATCATGTGTTTTCTATATATAGAATTTAATCATTGAATTTTAATTTTGAGTGGTTTTGGGTACATGTTCATGGATGAATGTTGGTGGGACATGTTGTATACCTGTGGTTTATGTCATGTATTTTGCCCTTGGATGTGTTTTTTCACAATCTTGAGTCGTAATTGGACTTTAGGAAATTCCATTATTTTTTTTCTCCATGTATGATGTGAAAGTATTGATCTTGGGATGATTAAAGAATTTTTGTGAGATTTTTCATATTTTGTGAGGTATAATAGGGGGATTCCTTAAATGTTTTTATGATGTAATCCTATTTGGAGTTGAGTCTGGTGTGAATGTCAAGTAAGTTTTGTGTGTCTATTAATTGACTTGGATTGGGAGATGATAGTGGTTCAGTTAACTTTTCCTTTAAATGATTCATAAAGGGGGATTATACTATTTCATGGACAGGTCTCTCTAGGTAGTTTCTCAAGGTTTAGATCTCTTTGAGCCTCTTGTATGAGGTTATGTTGTTGGGAATTGGGTATGGATGGGCAATGTTGAGTACATATTAGGATAGGTATGGGGGACCTATTAAGGATTCACTTATATTTATCATCGTGTTTTTGGATTACCTTATTGATAGGGTTTTTCT
The DNA here is from genome assembly GCA_963277665.1 of Viscum album. Classification (NCBI taxonomy): domain Eukaryota; kingdom Viridiplantae; phylum Streptophyta; class Magnoliopsida; order Santalales; family Viscaceae; genus Viscum; species Viscum album. The sequence continues at coordinate 3,312,994 of OY728125.1, forward strand.
ATGTGTTTGGTTACGTGTGGGAGAGGTTGGTTGAGGTATATTGTGACGGTATTGGCCTGAGTTTTGAACGTAAAAGTGGAATCTCGAGGGGTGTAAATATTTATTTATGGAATATGGGACCATTAAAAGACCCCCTTTTATTTTTTTTACTTTCAGGATTGATATTGATGGTTTTAGTGTTTTGGATAATGTATTTAGGTTTTGTCTAACTTGTGGTTTTTTTGGGATCACTTGAGGGAGTTCCTTTTTAGGTTTGGATGACATTTGAGACCTTTGGGATATTATCAGATTGGGAGTTATCCCTGTGATTTAATATAATCTATCCTATCTTTTAGAAATAGATTAATGTGGGTATAGTGACTATTGGTTGATCTAGATGTGTTTTCCCACTCTAGATTACTACTAAAATATTATTGGGGCTCCAGGCCTATGTGATTCTTAAGGACTCAAAGAGTGGTTAATGATTGCATGTGTGTGATGTTTCACTCTCCCAATTGGAGGATGAGGATGTTAAGAGTTCCAATTTGTTACAATTTCATCCAATATAGTTTTACAAGACATCCATGACTTTTATAGGTTTTATCGTTGTGAAAACATGTATGTTATTTTCTCTAAATTTGATCATTAATTTTTAGCTCAGCTGTGTCTGTGGTTATCCTTGATACCAAGGATGACATCCTAGGGTTCAACCTTAATTATTATTTATGTGTTAAACATCATGTAAATCCATTTTGAACAAGAAACCTTATATTACATTGTGTGGATGCATGATCCATGTTCTTTAAATAGTCTAATAATGGGTTAGATCAAGGGTAGATTTACCTTAGGTGTCAGGATAGATAACAGGGATCCCTATTTTCCTTTTTTAATTATGTTTATTTTTATAATGGTTTTATATTATTCATGTGAAATTTTTAATAGGTTTGTCATATCATGTGTTTATACACATGTATATGAAAATAGATGTATGGTTAACTATTGGTGTTGGCCTAATGAGATTTATTTCTCACCCATTATACGTGGACTTTGATGTGTGTGTGTGTGTTGGCCTTATGTATACTTAAATATGGAGCATAGGTTGCACGATAGATTGGGTAGTGGAACATCATTTCTTGATTGAAAATTACTACTCATCATGAGCCTTAGGATAGAGATAGGGTAGTATGACCATTATCAAAATTTCATATTTTGTTCAACTCAAAGGTAGTAGTAGATACTTAAGTGTTTTATTTTTCGTTATTTATTTTTTTATATGTGTTTAGCCTAGTGGGCAGCCAGTAATTTATTTTTATAGACCGAATATTATTATTTATGAATTATTATATTTTATTGTAGAATTATTGTGTTTTAGGTATTTATCATTTGTACTCTATTGATTATGGATGTGTATGTGTTTAGTAATGTTTTTTTGTTATTGCACTTTGATATATGGGAATAGTCTTCACACTGTATCCTTTTTAGGATTTCACCTCTAGTTGGCATACTTAGTAATATGAGGACACATACCTAATAATTCATTTGGATCATAATCGAGTGATAGGTTAGGTATACTAGGGCATGTTCATGACATAAATAATTTTAGGGTATAAAAAATTAGGCACCACCCATATGAGGTCAAAGGAACAAAATAACTCATTCCATACATTTCATCATTCTTTTAAAATGTAGTGGAAACCCCATTTATAAATAATTTTTGTAATCCATCACATTTAATCTCACTCATGTTACACCCTAGACCAGATACCAATAAAACATTCTTTTAAAACACCATTTATATATTTAGTTACTAATTCAAAACTCAATTATTAAATATCTCATTTTTAATTTAAATTCCATTTGAAACAAAGTATGTTTTTAAAGCCAATTTGTTTTAAAAGAATCATAATATAATAGAAATCCAACTCATGTGACTATATAATCTATAAAGAGTTCCACCAGCACATTTTTATGAAAGTGACACCATCGAACTACATAGAAAGATATGCGGTTCATTTTGACCATTAGGTTGAAACATGTTTGTCCCAATTTATAGTGGTATCACACAAATCATAAATTATATAGGAATATATAATAATAAGTAAATATGATCATAAAATCACCAACTAAGAAAATATACCTAGAAAAACCAAGGTTTCATACCTCTATGAGAGTTATTTTCCATTAATTCATAGCATGACCATCACCGCATAGTCTTCTCCCAGAATCACCTCATCTCCTAAACACTAATCTCAATCCATGATAACCAATAATTATTTATTAAAAATTAAAATAAATTTTAAATTTCAATTATAATAATTTATAATTTAATTAATAATTAATCCAATTAGGCATAGTTTTAAAAATCATACCTGAAAATCTCATCATAATAAAAGGATGAAAACCCACTCATAGAAATTCTATGGAATAGTCCCATCATCATTATAGAAAACATGCACGAACTACACTATCATAAAAAATGGGAAATTTAAATTAATTCAACATAACTCCCTAAATTAATCCAACATGAAATATAACTCATGTGAAATGATGAAATTTGGCATGGTTACATCCTCCTGAAACATCCACTATAAGCCACACATGAAACCCCCAAGAATAGATATGATTTTCACATTATTTGATGGAAATTTTCATAACATAGGGAGAGTTAACAAAAAATAAAATTACTAAAAATATAGGGAAGGTAAAAGGGATAACAAGAGTATAATACCTAGGAACACTAATAAACAACCACAAAAATTGGCCCAAAACTAGATGGGACAAAATGAGGAATAGGGGCTCCAGACGGTTGGGAATTATCAAAATGGATGAAGGAAAATGGTGGATGGGGTTATAATACCAAAGAAAAAAACATTATATTTACACATTTAAATATCTATAAATGTTTCACATGATTTGAAAAAAGAATTTTCCAATTGTGTGGTCTGACCTATATCAAGGTATCTCCTTCTAATGGTTTGGTTACATTGTTTATCGAACTATTCAGTAACTGCAGTTCCATCACTCTCTAATGTCATACAGATCAAATTTTATGGCTACATAATTAGTAAAACAATTATCAAACAATAAAAAAACCTCTCTTAAATTGAATCTAAAATTTCACATGGTTTGTTAGAATCTACGCCAATGCCATGTGGCATGCCCTTATAAAACCTTATTGACATGGTTACCCCACATGGTTTCCCATAACCATTTTTTAAATATTTTTAAGGGTAAATAACTTTCCAAATATCTATATTTTAATATATATCTTCTATTACATTCCTGAAAACCTAAGGAACCTCTCAAGAATTGATCTATATCAAAAAAATTCAACCCTTGGTGATCTCACTCTCGAGATTCCAATTTGATTCTTTGTTTTCAAAATGACATCTCCATCAGAATAAAAAATTCAAAACCCTAGTGAATATGAGAACTTATACATAAGTGAAGTTTTACAACCTCTTGTCCATAATATTTCTTTTAGTCATGAAATATCATTTGTCTTCTAATGACCTACCCGGACCTACCGTTTTTGGAAACTCACTGCCATCATGTCATGTTACAAATCTAAAACCCTAATAAATTCACTCTATGAAACCTCAAATATTATCCCAAGCATGATGAATTTTATCTTAACACCAATATATTCCTCCAAAAAAGTCAATTATATCCTGAAAGATGATATCTATATGGTTTTTACCTAACTACATTCAACTCAGGGATAACACCATTTGATTAACCTCTGACTGATGTCTCTATAAAATGATTAACCTCACCTGCTGATACAACATCACGTCATTCATCCATGATTACATATAACATATAGGAAATAATAAAAATTTTGAGTTACCACATTTAAATTTGAACATCAATATCAATGTAATTAAATAATTTAATCCTCAACTGACCCATCAAACCATCATACTCTATCCAAAAAAACCAATGTATCTCAAATCTGACTCACCTTTAGATCATTCTACCATAACCCAGAAATATATTCCAATGAAAAAAATTCCTCAGATATCATTCCCTCGTTTACTAATCAGATCTATCCTCTCACTAGAATTACAGTGCTACCTCAACCATCCACCAATTGATTTAATTATGCCTTTGAACCTTTCAACAATACATAATAACCAAACACTACGATCATTCTCAACCACACTCTTCGATCCCAAAACATTGAAACACCAATTATCCATTCATGAAAAGGCATATGGATATTCCCCCATAAGACACTTCTAAATGAGTATTATCTATATTATAGTGAACGGTACCATATAATTCACTAATAAAAAACATGCACTCATTGTTCAATCCCATGGAATAATTATAAGACACATCAAGGAGAGCACACCTTGATCCCACCAACAAACATTAGGCAACATGATCCCAACAAGAAAAACCAATTCAACGTCCTGCCACATGGATCCCACTATAGAAAACCGCATCATACCATCCAGATACACAAGAAAAAATCCAGTTCTCTCTCAGTCACCACTAAAAATGGTGCAACCTAGACAAAATTAGAACTAGTAATTGTTTCCAATCAACTTACCAAATTATTTTGACACTCTACAACCGCACATGGAATCTCCAAAAAACATGACACACTGTAACACCCCAGGTAAATAAAGAATATGACATTTTTATATTTATCTCTATTAGTGAATAAAATGTTAATATTAATTTAAAGGGAACACTATGCTCAATGGCTTACCCAATACGCAATAATGAGTTCCTTTGAAATCTCACGTTGTACTCTAATAATAAAATAATTTTATTTTAAATGGTAGTTAACACCTAACTGTTGTAATGAAGAGAATGAACAGAACTAAAAAAATGATTATATATGTTTTTCAAATATTTTTACTTTTTACAATAAATGTTAGAGGATTAAAAATGCGAATGAATCCAATTTTAAGCGTAAACATTGTAATGTTCTTTAAAAGATCGATTAATCGCCTTTTGATGGCGAACCTCTTTTAAATCCACTTTTTGACAATTTTATGTGTTATATTTGAAAAAATAAAATTCTTCTTTAGAATAGTGACATAAAACTTTACTTCGTGTAAATTTTTGGTATTTTTACGATAAAGTTAATTTTTAATGAATAAGTGAAAATGTTGTATTTTTATTCAAAACCTCTTTTTAATATAATTTATTTATATGATTAGATCATCTTTTGATTTGGTTTTAAAGTTAAATTAGAATATATTTTTACCATTTAATCCAAAAGTGGTCATTGGAATTAATTTCACATTGAAATTTGACTTAAACTACTGTCAATATTTTGATATATATTGTTTCATAAAAACACGCTATTTGTTATGACAGTGGGAATTAATTATCAAATTAAATAATTTAACTTATATGTTTTTAATTTTTTAAAATAGAAATTATTTTTGAATTTGTAATATCAAATATACCTTAGGGTGAATTTTTCGTATTTTTCTGAAAAATATCAATTTTTGATGAATAGTGAAACCACTAAGTGGTAGTTAAAAAACTGATTTTTCGTTTAAATGAAACTTTACCACTTCTCTTATTTAAATTTCAAATTCCGACATACATGGTTTTCATAAGGAAGTAAAATTCTGTTCAATGAGAGTAAAATAATTTTTTGGTGAATAGTAACTTTTATGTTTTATTAATCGCGATTAAAGGTAATTAGTGTAATTTAAGGTAAAGATAATGTCATAATAATATGAAATGACCTTGACGCATGTCGTAGCCTTATTGGATGAGTCTTGGTCGACCAATACAATCCATGGGTCAACTTGGGGACCCCATGGAGCCACTTTGGTAGGAAAATGACATTAATAACTTTTTATTTAAAGTTAAAATTTAAATGTCAAAAACTTGTGTTGTTTTACTAAAAAAAAATTACAAGGGGTTATACCAGTCATATTTTTTACTATAAATATTAATTATAAATATAAAACAATTTCCTACATCATGATATTTGTTTTATAATTTTTATACATTATATAAATTAAATTATTTATGACACCATGATGATGTAGCGATTACCTCATTATTTAACGATTTAAATTAAATGAAAAGACAATGTAAAATCTAAGACCTAAACTTGTCAAAAACATATTTTATGGGTTGATTTAGAACTATTATCACCTTATCCTCTAAATATAAAATTTTGGGACCTTTAAAATCCTAAAATCATTTTATAATAAAGTAAACGTTCATAACTTTCCAAGAGTGCCCCTCCTCTCCTCTTATAAAAGGCCCCCACCTCTACCACCTTACCCATGCCTCTCAAGCCTTTAGCTCAGCCAACTACTGCCCATTTCATCTCTCCACATCCCTATATTCATCATTTATGACTCAAATTTGGAAGAATGATCTTTAAGATACCATTTTGGTTCAAACCAAGAGGAGTTACCCGATTTTAAGGTAATGTCTTTACTTGTGTTCTTTTGATTTATTTTGCTTCTCCAACCCCCTAAACTCTTTTTATTACATTTTTTTGTAAAAATACCAGTATCTTAAATATACTAGGATGTTTTTATAATAATTATTCGAGCTACACTTTCACACACCTCCGTCTAATAGTTAAAGAACATACTGTTTCTGTGAATGTCGAATTACTGCCTCACGAAACGATGATTGTTCAATATTTTTTTAACACCTTAAAAGGATTCCATTAAGATGTCACTATATTTATATATGATATATGATATTTTTATTTTTTCCTTAAGCTTCTGTATTTTTCATTTATGGAATACCTTTATGGTTTCCATTATGTGTAAATGGGATATCTTCAGTTTATGAAGTGCGGACTACCACCCCCTCAAAGTGATTTGATTTGTTAATGCCATATGTGAGACGTATAAAGGATAGAATTAATGGTATTAAATATGATATCCTACTGGAATTATAATATACGTTTATATCATTATTATTTCATTCCATTTAATACCAAAAAAAAGAAATCAATGTAGCGTTCATGCGTACGTACGGCTTACCATCTCCATGAACGGTACATTTCATTTCTTATCTCCAAATGTTATGTACTATTAAAAGTACATATATATAATGGATATATATGTAATATATTACATATAAATGATTTATATAATTCTGGAATTATAATATATATCTCTCTCAATTAGTTTTATTTCCATTAATATGACAACGAAATAAAAGTAGCGTTCATGCGTACGTACGACCTACCGTCTCCATGAATGGTGCATTTCATTTTTTTATCTCCAAATGTTATGGAATAGTATAAAATGAATATATACTGGATATATATGATATTTAAATCCTTGATAATATTCTGGAGATGATGTACCTATAACTTCATGGAAAATTCGTTTCCAAAAAGCTCAATTTTGACTCATGTACCGAACATCGACAAAAACGTTTGATAAGAACTCACATTATTAACCCATTATTATTAAATTTTTAATATGTGATATGAAATGAATAATAATCTTTAAAGGAGGTACTTAAGAAATTATAAATTTACCAATGTTTATTATTCAGGAATATAAAGAAACAGACAAGACAAGTCGGACTTGAGGTAAGGTATTCTACCCCTCTCTTTCTTTTTAAGTACATTCTTTTATGTCATTACTTTTAAGATCCTCTTTCATATGATTGGGATGTTCTTTTATATTAATCTTACTGTAAATTTTATGTTCATATGATGAGAGACCCTATTTTCTCTCATTAATCAATTTTGGAAGTTTTGAGTGGCGCTGTTAGGCTATCGAATTTTCATAAGAGATCCAACCTCTCTCTTTCTTTTTAAGTACTCTCCTTTATGTCACTTCTTTTAAGCTCTTATTTGTTATGTTGTGGGATGTAATTTTATATTCCACTTTCTTTACATTTTATTTTAATATGATGAGAGACCATATGTGATCTCATCAATCAATTTTTGGAAGTTTTAAGTGGCACCGTTAGGCTGCCTAGTTTTCGTAAGGGATTTTTCATATCACTTTTATTCCCGTGAGATTTATGCTACATTTTACACCATTTACATTGAGTGGTATATGTACTGCCCAATATTCTAGTATTTTTTTAATATAATTTCATTTATGAGTATTTAAATCAATGTTGTATTGTCCTTCTTTCATGGGGTGTATGTTTCGAAAGATACCCATGTCGGTAAGGGAACCTTTCACCCTCCTCTTTTTAAAAGACTTATTTTGTTGCGTCTTTTAATTTACATATTGTAATGTTGGTATATATTATTATATATACTTATTGATGTAAATTTTATTTCCAAGTGATGAGATACCCTTTTTATCTCTCATCAACTCATTTTTTGAATTTCGAAGTGACGTCATTAGGCTGTCGAATTTTTGCAAGGGAACTTCTTAACCCAATTTTGATTCATTGGGATAAACTTGTACTCCGTGAATATGTCGTTCTATGAATATGTGTGAATGAAACTTGATTGTTTTACACTTAATATCCACTTATATTGGGTGTATTCGTTTGTCACACATAATTATGTAATTGATATATCCTTAATCCAAGGATACCATCTTTGTAAGGGACTTCGTCTCAATCTCCTTTCATTGAGGCATATTTTGTTCTAATACAATAATTTCATTTATACACTGTATAAAACACCTTTGGATTTTCATTTCATTCAAAGGGAATCTTTTTCTATGAAGCGTTTTTCTAAATGACAAAAATGAATGTTTATTTTAACGTACGCGGTGATGACCTTTTCCACCGCTGCGAGTATTATTTAGTCTTTGGCTTCTTCAACAAGACGTAATGTTTTTAAAATGAAATAAATACCATATACTCTTTTATGTATTTTGGTATTGAAAATGGTTTTTATAATGCATTTGTTATGTCAATATATTTAAGTGATATATTGTGATCAAAATGTGGAAATGTTTTCTTTCCATTATATTTGTTTTATGTCTTCTGATTTTATAATGGTACATGGACATTTGATGGGTGGTTACGTGATAAACCATATGATGGGTGGTGCCATGAATACCAAGACGGGTGGTTACTTTATAACCTCCAATGCATTGGGCATCGAAGTCGGTCGTATGGCTATTCCATTAAGTGATATGTGTGGAAGTCGACCATATGGTTATTCCATTTAAGTATGTTTATGTCCCATGTTACCTTTATTTGTTATGTATATGAGTTTTATGGTAATATTTTGGTTACAAAAGGGGATGTAATGATATTTTATTCATTGAAGAGTTTATACTAATTCATAAAGGTGAAAAGTATTACTTTGATAAAGTACTCATGGTTTACTTGTTGTTTTGAAAAACTAACAGTTTTCCTTTATTGTGTATCCTTTACTGAGCTTCTTATTCTCACCCCATGTTTTTTTTGAAATGTTTTTCACAAGACTTAATGTGGAATAAGGTCAAGGATGGGAACAAGGAAACGTCATGATATCTAAGACATGGAACTAGATAAGTTTCTTTTTACAATTTTTTATTTTATGGAGACTTAGTAGAAGTGTCTACTTTGTAATCTTTTGAGATGTAATAGTTATGTCATAATTCTATAAAACTATAAACCTAAAAAGATCCTCGATGTGAATTATTCATTAAATTCAATAATAAGTAATGTTTAAGGTCGGGGCCTTATAGTTGGTATCAGAGGTAGGTTTAGACAACTTTAGTGATTAGGAGTTTTTGTTAGACACATGGTTAGTCCCTATATAAATTATTTCAGTTAAATCCTTGTTTTATAACTTTTTTCAGGTCAAGTAAAGTCTGTTACGAATGGAAGGAGGAGGATATAAAATGACATTCCTATCTCTTCCTGATGACATGATTGCAATAATTATTGCAAAGTCATGTTCGGATGATTGTGAAACTTTTTCTAGCATACAACTCACATGAAAGAAGTTATTTGAGATATCAAACACCTCCACTATACCTCGTTATCATCGTGGATCATGGGTTGTATTTAGGGAAATACTATTTTCACAATATTCTCATATTTTCAAGAAAGGTAAATATTATCAAGGTATTTTCAAATATTTCACCTCATCACAAGAATTTGAAGCATATTATGATTTTAAAGATGATGCTGAGGAAGGAGACCCTTGTGCAACCTATTTATATTTTCTTTTAAAATATAGTCTCTCATAACATACTTATGGTATTTTAAAAGTACCAATAATAGAATGTTTCAACTCAAATTATGTCCGACTATTTTATAGAAATCATGTTTTATCAGATGTTTTGGAATTATATGTCATACATGATTATTTTCCAAAAATGTTTTTCGGTGAACACCCATATGACCCATGTTGTACAAGGTGTATTTGGATGGAGGAAGAAACTGATTTTTAAGGATCTATAAATCATTGTTGTAATGCATGGGACTTCTACCTACGTGAATAAGATGACGATGAAACTGAGTGGACACCATGATCAAGGTATGCTATTATTCATTTAGGGAATTGTTTTATTTTATCTTATGGTGGTGAAATAAGACTTCAAGAATTAAGATGTCGAGATCATAATGAATTTGGATGAAAATGAGAGGTATAAGGAATCTATTGAGGTTAAAACATGTTAGGGTTATTTTTGGAGTTTTATAAAAAGGGCAACATGCAGACCGTGTGACAACTAGTCGCGTCAGACAAAGCTACGGGAATAGAACCCACAATCAAAGTGTGACTGGTATTTATCGCCTACCACTAGACTACGTGAAGTCCCTGGTTAGTATGACTTATTCTTTTTCGATATATGATGTTATGAATTAAGAGTTAGTTTATTTTGGGTTATCTATCAAAATTATTAACCTATCATGGAGGATATGTGATTAGGTTAATTACTTTTCAATATGAGACTTTAAGAGAAACTAATGTTATATGGAGATAAATATTAATTTTTACCTTGGAAGAATATGTGATTAAATCCTTCAAATATTTTGGTTTCAATCATAGTTTTGTTTACTTTGAATAATTTTATGGAAAAATTGTTTGTTGAATGGTCTTTGTTCAACTTTGGGTATTGTTTGACAAATTTTGTAGATTGAGAATAGAATTTTTTTTATAAAGTATTATCCTTTTTGGGTATTATATGATCTCATACTAACCTTTTTGGTTTTATTTTTGGTTAGGGTATAAATACATGGGAAATATATAGTTCTCTTTTGTGGATTAGGTGACTCTCTAGAAGTTGATTATAGTACTCTTAATGTGAACATGTCTTCCAAAATACTCATCATTTGGGGAAAGTATGAGTTTGTGTAAGAAATCTAGTAAAAGTTGAAAGTCAACATGAAAATTAAGTATGTTTACTTAAGATCAAAAATGAATTCCTCAATAAAACGTAACATAAAACAAAAATTTTGTCTGTTAATTTTTCCTACTGGGGAATCAAATACCGTTTAACCCATCACAAGTTTGTGATTGTCTTGTCGTTAACTTTCTCGTAAACATGTTTTCTATCACTCTCTATTAGAAAATGACCCTTTGTTTTTTTCCTCCATATCCATGTTTTCCTACATGGAATCCTAGTATGGGATAACTCGGGTGACCTTTTTACTTTTATTTCTTTATTTTAAAGTGATTGTTTTACTGACTCTTGTTCTGATGTGGGATTTTCAATGAAGTTTCCAAGCCAAATTTTAAAATTCCGAGGATGCAATTCCCAAAAGGGGGGAAGGATGTAACACCCCAAGTAAATAAAGAATATGACATTTTTATATTTATCACTATTTGTGAATAAAATTTTAATTTTAATTTAAAGGGAACGCTATGCTCGATGGGTTACCCAATACGCAACAACGAGTTCCTTTGAAATCTTACGTTGCACTCTAATAATAAAATAATTTTATTTTAAATGGTAGTTAACACCTAGCCGTTGTGGAGACGAGAATGAACAGAACTAACTACAAAATGATTATATATGTTTGTCAAATATTTTTACTTTTTACATTAAATGTTAGAGGATTAAAAATGCGAAAGAATCCAATTTTAAGCGTAAACATTCTAATATTCATTAAAAGGTCGATTAACCGCCTTCTAATGGTGAACCTCTTTTAAATCCAATTTTGGTTAATTTTATGTGTTATATTTGACAAAATAAAATTCTTATTTATAATTGGGACATCAAACTTTATTTGTGTAGATTTTTAGTATTTTTACGATAAAGTTCATTTTTAATGAATAAGTAAAAAATGTAGTATTTTTATTCAAAACCTCTTTTTAATATAATTTATTTATATGAGTTGATCATCTTTTGAATTGGTTTTAATGAGCAATTAGAATATATTTTTACCATTTAATCTAATAGTGGTCATTGGAATTAATTTCACATTGAAATTGGACTTAAACTAGTGTCAATCTTTTGATATATATTTTTTCATAAAAACACGCTATTTGTTCTAACAGCGGAAATTAATTATCAAATTAATTGATGTAACTAATATGTGTTGAATTTTTTAAAATAGACATCATTTTTTAATTCGGAATATCAAATATAGATTAGGGTGAATTTTTGGTATTTTTCGGAAAAACATCAATTATGATGAATAGTGAAACCACTAAGTGGAAGTTAAAAAACTGATTTTTTGTTTAAATGAAACTTTACCACTTCTGTGATTTTAATTTCAAAAATCCAACATACATGGTTTTTATTAGAAAGTAAAATGTGGTTCAATGAAATTAAAAATAATTTTTCGGTGAATAGTAAATTTTAAGTTTTATTAATCGTGATTAAAGGTAATTAGTGTAATTTATGGTAAAGATAATGTCATAATAATATAAAATGACCTTGAAACATGTCTTACCCTTATTGGATGAGTCGTGGCCGACAAAAAAAATCCATGGGTCAAGTTGGGGACCCCATGGAGCCACTTTTGTAGGAAAATGACATTAATAACTTTTTATTTAAAGTTAAAATTAAAATGTCACAAACATGTGTTGTTTTACTAAAAACAAATTACAAGGGGTTATACAAGTCATATTTTTGACTATAAATATCCATTAGAAATATAAAATGATTTCGTACATCATGATATTTTTTTATAATTTTTATAAATTAAATAAATTAAATTATTTATGACACCATGATGATGCAGCGATTACCTCATTATTTAACGATTTAAATAAAATGAAAAGATAATGTACAATATAAGACCTACACTTTTCAAAAACCTATTGGATGTTTGGATTTCGAACTCTTATCACCTTATCATCGAAATATATAATTTTGGGACCTTTAAAATCCGAAAATCATTTTATAATAATGTAAAAGTTCATAACTATCCAAGAGTGCCCCTCCTCTCCTCTTATAAAAGGCCCCCACCTCTACCACCGTACTGACACCGATCAAGCCTTTTTCTTGGCCAAACCCTGCCCATTTCATCTCTCCACATCCCTATCTTCATCATTTAAGCCTCAGATTTGGAATAATTCCCTTCAAGATAACCTTTTGGTTCAAACCAAGAGGAGTTACCCGATTTTAAGGTAATATCTTTACTTATGTTCTTTTGATTTATTTTGCTTCTCCAACCCCCTAAACTGTTTTTATTACTTTTTTTTGTAACAAAACCAGTATCTTAAATAGAATAGGATGTTTTTATAATAAGTATTCAAGATACACTTTCACACACCTCCGTCTAATGGTTAAAGAACATACTGTTTCTGTGGATAGCGAATTACTGCCTCACAAAACGATGATTGTTCAATATTCTTTTAACACCTTAAAAGGTGGCCATTAATATGTAACTATATTTATATATGATATATAATATGTTTATGTTTTTCTTAATCTTCTGTATTTTTCATTTATGGCATACCTTTATGGTTTCCATTATGGGTAAACGCGATATCTTCATTTTAGGAAATGTGGACTACCGCCCCCTCAAAGTGATTTGATCCGTTAATGTCATATGTGCGACATGTCAAGGATGGAATTAATGGTATTACATATTATATCCTACAGGAATTATAATATACCTATATATAATTATTATTTCATTCCATTTAATACAAAAAGAAATGAAATGAAAGTAGCGTTCATGCGTACGTACGGCTTACCGTCTCCATGAACGGTACATTTCATTTCTTATCTCCAAATGTTATGTACTATTATAAGTACATATATATAATGGATATATATTTAATATATTACATATAAATTATGGATATCATTCTGGAATTATAATATATATATCTCTCATTTCGTTTTATTTCCATTAATATGAAAATGAAATGAAAGTAGCGTTCATGCGTACGTACGGCCTACCGTCTGCAAGAACGGTACATTTAATTTTTTTTTATCTCTAAATGATATGGAATATTATAAAATGAATATATATTGGATATATATGATATTTAAATCCTTGATAATATTCTGGAGATTATGTACCTATAACTTCATGGAAAATTCTTTTCCAACAAGCTCAATTTTGACTCATGTACCGAACATCGACAAAAACGTTTGATATGAACTCACATTATTAACCAATTATTATAACATTAAAATTTGTGATATGAACTAAATAATAATATTTAAAGGAGGTACTTAAGAAATTATAAGTTGAAAAATGTTTATTATTCAGGAATATAATGAAATGAACAAGACAAGTCAGACTTGAGGTAAGGGATCCAACCCCTATATTTCTTTTTAAGTACACTCTTTTATGTCATTCCTTTTAAGCTCATATCTCTTGTGATTGGGATTTTATTTTATATTAATCTTACTATACTTTTTATGTTCATATGATGAGAGACCCTATTTTCTCTCATCAATCCATTTTGGATGTTTTGAGTGGCGCCGTTAGGCTGCCGAATTTTCGTAAGAGATCCAACCTCTCGCTTTCTTTTTAAGTACTCTCATTTATGTCACTTCTTTTAAGATCCTCTTTGTTATGTTGGTGGATGTTATTTTATATTCAAATTTCTGTACATTTTATGTTAAAATTATCAGAGACCATATTTGATATCATCAATCCATTTTTGGATGTTTTAAGTGGCGCCGTTAGGCTGCCGAGTTTTCATAAGGGATTTTTCATCTCACTTTTATTCACGTGAGATTTATGCTACATTTTCCACCATTTCCATTGAGTGGTATATATACTGCCCATTATTCTAATATTTGTGTAATATAGTTTTGTTTATGAGTATTTACCTCAATTTTGTATTGTCTTTCTTCCATGGGGTGTATGTTTCGAAAGATACCCATGTCGGTAAGGGAACCTTTTACCCTCATCTTTTTAAAAGACTTCTTTTGTTGGGTCTTTTAATTTACATATTGTAATGTTGGGATATGTTATTCAATATCTTTATTGATTTAAATTTTATGTCCAAGTGATGAGATACCCTTTTCATCTCTCATTAACTCATTTTCTAAATTTTGAAGTGACGTCGTTTGGCTGTCAAATTTTTGCAAGGGAGCTTCTTAAACCAATTTTGATTCTTTGGGATAAACTTGTACTCCTTGAATATGCCGTTCTATGAATATGTGTGAATGAAATCTAATTGTTTTACACTTAATATCCACTTATATTTGGTGTATTCGTTCGTCACACATAATTATGTAATTGATTTATCCTTAATCCATGGATATCGTCTATGTAAGGGACTTCATCTCAATCTCCTTTAATTGAGGCATATTTTGTTCTAATACAAGAATTTCTTTTATACAGTGTATAAAACACCTTGGACATTTCATTTCATTCAAAGGGAATATTTTTCTATGAAGTGTTCCACTAAACGTCAAAAAGGAATGTTTATTTTAATGTACGCGGTGACAACGACGTTTTCCGCCACTGTGAGTATTATTTGGTCATTGGCTTCCTCAACAAGCCGTAATGTTTTTAAAATAAAATAAATACCATATACTCTTTTATGTATTTTGGTATTGAAAATGGTTTTTATAATGGATTTTTTATGTCAATATAATTAAGTGATATATTGTGATCAAAATGTGGGAATGTTTTCTTTCCATTATATTTGTTTTATGTATTATGATTTTATAATGGTACTTGGACATTTGACGGGTGGTTACGTGATAAAACATATGATGGGTGGTGCCGTGAATACCAGGACGAGTGGTTACGTTATAACCTCCTATGTATTGGGTATGGAAGTCGTCCGTATGGCTATTCAATTAAATGATATGTGTGGAAGTCGACCGCATGGTTATTCCATTTAAGTATGTTTATGTCCCAAGATACCTTTATTTGGTATATATATGGGTTTTATGGTAATATTTTGGTTACAAAAGGGTAAGAAATTATCTTTTATTCATTGAAGAGTTTATACTACTTCATAAAGGTAAAAAGTATTACTTTGATAAAGTACTAATAGTTTACTTGTTGTTTTGAAAAACTAATAGTTTTCCTTGTTTTTGTATCCCTTACTTAGCTTTTTATGCCCACCCCAAGTTTTTTTTGAAATTTTTTTCACAAGAATTAATGTGGAATGGGGTCAAGGATGGGAACAAGGAAATGTAATTATATCTAAAACATAGAACTAAACAAGTTTCTTTTTAAGAGTTTTTATTTTATGGAAACTTAGTAGAAGTGTCTACTTTGTAATATTTTGAGATGTAATAGTTATGTCCTAATTCTAAAAAACATTAAACCTGAAAACATCCTCTATGTGAATTATTCATTAAATTCAATAATAAGTAATGTTTAAGGCTGGGGCCTTATACACACTATCCAAAAACATTATTTTGGATTCCAATTCTCTAGAAATAAAAACAGAAAAATCCAAGAATAATAGTCTCCATGGTGTTGCCCCTTATTTCAAAAAATTATTAAAACCATTTCCACACAACAAAAATTAGATGAGTTTTCAACACATCCGTTGGAATCCAAGGGCTTCCACAAAAATAAAAATCCCAACATCTTTGGACTGACTGTAATTTTTTCCAAAAAAATGATCCTCCTTTTAAAAATACATTTCAAAATATAATTTTAAATTCCACTTCACTTTAATTTTTCAAAACCATAAAATACCTTAACATTTAAAATTCATATTTTTCATGATTTATTTCAATAAAACCTACTTTCAAAAACCCATTTCACACACCTACTTCCCCCACATGAGTTCTCCATTCAAAAATAATTTTTTTTATGAAACTACACTCCATGAAAATATTTCTTTATGATATCCAAAAAATCAGAATCACAATAGATAAAAAAATATCTTCTTATAAATATTAATCTAACAGCCCTTTATAATATATCTATGAATACATAGATTAAATTTTCATTTTCCTCAATTAATAAGGGTTTTTATGATGAAACCTAACAAAAAATATCTTCTATAGGTCTATGTATCAATCCTCAATCATTTCACTACCATTATGCATGAAAAAATCAATAACACCTCACCAATCAATATTACTCATCCCAAGAATCATCTGTCCCATATTTAGATTCTTGTTCCACACTAACATTACTCTCATACTACGGTTACAAGTCCCAAAAGTGGAAATTCCATGAAAAATAATGTTTCAACCGATTTCAAACTATCCAGGCTTGTGATTAGTCCACCTCTAAGGTCTTGGTGACCTAACACCATCTCTATAAACACTATTCTTGGATAATACATGAAGTAATTCCACATTGTAACACATCTTCTTGAACAACATAAATGGTTTCCAAGTTGGGTTATAGAATGAACTTAAGAATGCCTCCCCATACATGAGATGGTAATGACTAGTAGTGCGGTCCTAAAAAATTCATGGGGAGACTGGGACCGTTAATATAATACCCAATGTTTATCCTAGAATATATTGCAAATTTGGGATGACCCATCCACAAAAAGGATGATTCGAAACCCATAGAATTAAAATAGGTATCCAAAAGGTCCCTAAAATTCTAAAATGTAATTTTTTAAAACCTATATATATGATGCATAATTTAATGAAAAAAAATCTCTATGTAATTTGTAATCATATATAAAAAATGGTAAACTAGTCAGTAGAAAAAATAAATAATAACTAAAAATAATTTGGCCCCTGTCCTAACACATTTAATCACCCTGTTGAATCCGTAACCTCCATTACTTACTAACATAAACCATGTGTTCCTACCATTATAGTACTTATTAACTAGGAGAAAACATTAAGGTAAACCCCTATACATTTAAAGAATTTTCATGTATGCATGTATAATGTTAGTCCAACGACCTGTTAGAAATCCCTAATGCCTAAATAATATTAATTTTTTTGATCAAAAGTATATGCATGAAATACAATTATAAAGTGTGTGAAAAATCCAATACAACACACCCAAACAGAATAATAACATGAAATTCACATTAATCAAACATGTTATGTTTTCAGGTGTCATACATACAACCTCAAACCCAAACAGAACCTACTATGAATTGTTCGAGAGTATCTCTAAACATGTCTCACTAACCACCCTGGCGGGGAATCATACCCTTAAAGTAGTAATTGATCCTAAAACTTGTTTATGATAGTGTCATGGTGTATCTAGTAATATGTAACCACCCAATGGAAATATACCCGTCCATGGAACATATAAATTACCCTAGGTAAATATACATGTCCCAAGAACATAATAATCTCTTGGGGGAAAATATAAACATTTCTAGAATGTATAATCTACCCAAATGGAAATATAAACATCTTGGGAATCTATGAACATCATAAGGAAATATAAAAAACTCCAAAACATAATGAAACCATCCATGGGAAATATACTAATTACTAGAACATATAATAAAAACCACGGTAGCCCTCCTTCACCCATAGAACCATATAATCTTACACTTGAGGGATTTCATCCTCTAACCAAAACTAGGTACCGGGCCTGCCATTCCTAGGGATCAAATCCTACCCCCAGTTACTAAAACAGAATTCTAAATTCAATCATTCATGGAAATAAATCACATATACAAGGGGGGCACCACCCACCCCAAAACCATGTATCTTATCAACTAAGGAAGTTCAACCTCAGAACCATGCACAATTAACAATATATAAATAATTGAGCACATTAGGGTAACACACTCTTCCTCGAACCTTTAATCACATACCCATTTAGTTTTCTATCCACAAAACAACCAACACACAAAATCATGATCTACCAATCTAGAGAAATATATATCCTCAAAACTATAAACATACAAGGATCACACAAACGATTATGTTTCTTAGGTGACACCAAAATTCATCACTGCTCATCTCTCTCACTAAACTTATTTGGGGTTAACATGTCACTAGGGATCCCACTAGAGTATTCTAAGTCACATACATGAACATAAAACCTAAATGGGTTCCTTAATCACATTCCAATATATTTTCCACATCCCATCATTATTCTCATAACATCTATCGATTCCCTTTAGGGTCCTTCTGACCCGCCTCCATCTAAGGTTTCAGTCACATCCAACTAGAACAACCAGCCACTATGAAACCAAAAATTACACTCATCATCCACATTCATAGTCATACATCAACTTTAAACCATAAAATGCACAATATAATCACCACAAGGGCCATATCAAAAAAAATAAATTCGTGGGGTGCATAAAAATGATTCATGGTTTCAAAAGTAGGGAATCACCCACATAAGGTTAAACAAACCAAAAAAACATAATAAAGTCCTTCTATATTACTTTAAAATTAAGTGTAAATCCATTTATAAACTATTTAACAATTTATTACATTCTATATTACTCATACTACGACCATGTCCAAATCACACCAAAACATTCATTTAATAATCAATATCAATTTTAAAATACCATTTGAAAACACATTTAACAAAAATATCATTTTATTATAAAATGATATTTGAATAAAAAATAATTTTTAAATCATATTTTCAAAATGAAACATTAATTATATTAAATAAACCTCACTCACCCATAAAATCCATAAATAGTACCACCATAACTGAATCATCTAAGGAACCGACATTAAACTGTTTAGTAAGATTTGTGGTCTATGTTGATAATTATGTCAATGTGACTCTGTGAAAATTTATAGTAATATTACACAAGTTATTAAATATGAAAAAATATATTTTAATGAAGGTACCCATAAATAAAATCCCTCAATAAATAATAATCCTAAGAAATAAAAAGTAGTCTACCTTAATCAGATTTATTTTCTTTTAATTCAAAGCTCGACCATCATTGTCAAACATTGTCCATGCATCGCCTAAACTCCAAGGAGCCTATATCAAACCACAACATAAAATTATTAATAATTATAATTTTATAATTAATTATTAAATTTGTTTATAAATATTGATAATATATTTAAAAATTCATTTAATTATGCATAATACAAAAAATATTACCCAATAATCTCATCACACTATAATAGAGACCACAAAATGTCAATATCTTAGGAAATAATCTTAAAAAATTATAGAAAAATCCCTATTATCTAACATATTAAATAGCCCATTTTATTTAATTAAATTAAAAGAAGTAAATTAATCCATAGTGTAGCATACCTCAAGGTAAACATTGAAATGTGGATTGATTATACCCTCTCAGAACCTCATCTATAAGTCCCACATGAAAACCTCAATATGTGGGATTATTTTTACCATATATTAGTATAATTCATATAATATTTTTATATACATCCAAAAATCAATTGATAAATAAGATTTGTGAAAGGAAATGTAATAAATTGAGGATTTCACCTCAAAACACTTAATAATAACTACAAAAATTGACCTAAAATAATGGGGAAACAAAGGTAGGTAAGGGGGACTTGAGAATATGGGCCTGTGTTAGAGGGAAGATGGAAAATGGTGGGATGGTGTTAAAATAATATAGATTAAATAACATTACACTTTTTAATAAGCTATATGGTTTCTACAGGGTTTGACAGACTATTCGGTTCGAATTATTTCAATAAATTCTATTCACAAAGTTTGGATACATGATTTGTTAAACTGTGTGCCAATGATGAATCATATATTTTTCTAGGACAGAAACCTTCACAAGGTTTATCTATATAGTTTTTAAAACTATGTTTGTATCCTTAAAATCCACTCAAATAATGAATTTTTGTTTTATATCATTTTTTATAGAATCTTTCTCAAACCATGTGAAAATCCCATGTACAAAACCATGTTGTATGGTAAACCATCACATTTTTCCATGACCATGTAATAAATATGCGAAAGTGAAATAATAATTACCAAAATTATGAAATACAACCCAAACCTCTCAGGAATCATCCAAGCACTTGAGGAACCTCCTAGGCCTCAATCCACATCCAAAAACATTAATTCATGTCACTCTAACTATTGGGTTTCCAATATTAATCTAGGTTTCCAAACAAAACAAACTCTATAAATAAAAAATTAAAATTCAAATAGAATTTTATAACTCATAAAGATTTTTGGTTTTAAATGTTCAATAGTGATGGTATAATTTATCTAACATGAATGAGGAATAAATTTCTAATAACAAAAACCAGGTTTAAAAATGATTCATATAGTTTGAGTCTATACTATTTTGACAAAGGTATTGTTCATAATTTATGTTCATAGAATTATGACCACGTTAGTTTTCTAAAGGACCTCTATAGATATATATATTACCCACATGATAAATTAACCATATAATAGAGAGTACTATATATATATATACACATAATGTGAATGAATATATCATATTCTTGGAGAGGGATTTACTGTGATAAAATTTATAGAAAATCCTAAGAAAGAGATCTAGATGTCACTTCATGAATCAAGCAATGCATATTTATTAAAATAAGTTAGTTTTATCTGAATCTAGGTAAGTTAATGGAATCTTTATGTGAATTGGTAATTCTAGACACTAGAATGGTGTGGATAATTAGGTGGTAAATATATTTCTAGTTCAGATGAAGAAAGTAGATCTATATATCATTACATTTTAAGTGATAATATAAATCAATCCATACATTATTATATGTAGGAAGACATTGTATAGATATGGCTCATGTATTTGAGAGAAGTGGGGAAACTTATGGGTGCCTTGGTGAGATAATTAAGGAGGAAACCTGGTGTGAAATGGGAAAGGTCTAATCCTCTAGGAATAATATGGAATGAAAACTAAATTATTGTATGGTCTTTTGATAATAAAATCATGAATCAAAATATATTCCAATGTCATGTGAGTAAATCCACATATAGTTCTAGTAAAGTTTATTTTTATCATAGTTTTGGTGAACCTTGAGATTTCGGTAGGCAGATTTTTTTATAGTATCCAAATCCCCTAATGAATATAAATATTTCATCAATAGAGAATGTTTATAATGTTAATATATATAATTTTAATTGACATGGAATAGGGCACACTAATCATTTTATGGTTATGTGGGATAGACTACTCTATATAGTTTAATTCATCATGTTATAAAATATTCCAAATAGTTTAAATTCATTTTTTGGACAACTCCAAGTATTTTAAGGCCATAGAATATGGATCACATGTAATTCAGTTTTATGGTCTTATTATAAGGGAATGACATAATTTTAGTATAAGGATATAAACAATTAACTGAAGTGTCTCAGATTCTGTTGCAATGTGACTTTTAACCTGAAAAATAATGTTTATAATTTACAATTTAAAACAATTACGAGATATTTATGATCCATTTGATCATAGGTGAATACAATTAGGTACGTCATTCCATAATATTTCTAAATGAGATATAATGAAATTTTAACTATTGGGAATAGGATGACCAATATTAATGGAGATACATCCAATATACCATAATGAAATAGTGCGTGGATTATTAGATACACACTTTTAGGGATGAAAATATAAATTAAGGGTTACTTAGATTCACAATGTATATTATGTGGTTCATTGTTTAAACCTAGGGGTCAGTTCAAATGATTTGATAAACACATCAAAAATTAATATGATCTGGGAATCCAATAGGATGTGTTCATGTTTTTTTGGAATTCCAACAGGACAATATCAACTCAAGGATATAGGTTTACAAGAGATTAATATTGACTTGTAGATTCTGACTTCACTAAGAGAAGAATCTTGACTGGAGGATTTTTCAGTTGATGGTGATTCAGACATCATAGGTATCAAGTTGGTTTGGTGGAAGACAGTATTTTAAAAAGGTTTTGGAATAATAAATATTTATACCATCATATATTGGGTAATGTATTTGGGAAAATGAATAGATCTTAATGTATTAAAAGGATAAATAAAATCTTATAAGAAATGATGTGAGGCTTTATGATGAAATGGGGTCATCTTGGAAATTTTTTATACAAGCCTTATCATCTATAAAACAAAAAAAATGAATTAATCATTTATTTTAAATATCCTAAAAAATATAATATTCCTTTGAAGGATAATATCATACACAAATGGAGGCACATTCTTTCATTTGTTTTGTGACTGGGCACTCTAATAATTTTATGTTTATATAGGATAGAACATACACTATATAGTTTTAGGTCATGTGGTAAGGACGATTTTTATATAGATTATAATATTTCACCAAGGAACGTACATTATTAATTTTATAGTATTATGATGTGGTATTCATTCTATATAATTTCAATTCAGTAATTAAGGAAATTCAATGAGAAATGGTACATCATACAATAAAGAATTCATTCATCTATCGAGGAAAATCATGCATGATACTACACTATTAGAGTGTGGATGACTCTCATAAATGTTTCAGGTGTCTAATTATTCTACAACTATATAAGACCTTCCTCTATTTTTCTATAAATATAATCTTATATGATAAATAAGTATTTAATTATATGTTCTAAAATTTGTTTTAAAGATAATAATTAGGATAATCTTTCATAACTACCTCCTTCAATCTCTTTATTCATAAATTCTTTTGTGTGTTTGTTCATGGATTTCAAATGGATAAAGTGAAGATATGGATATTATAGATATCATTACCCCTCCATCTATATGATTTAAAATCTAATCCTTAAAGATTATGTGCCTTTCGATTGTACACTCTAAAACTTTATGGTAGAGGAAACAATTTAGATTGTCCTTCAAATTCACCTACTTGTGTTTCTTCATTATTAGTATAGAAATCAAATTATTCTCCAAGGAAAAGATTAAATTCATAAAATCCTTATTTATTTGGAATGAATATAAAAAAAGTTATACCCATGTTAATTTGACAACATTATTTCCCATGTGTTCCAATTATTACTAGATTAGCATGATCACTGGAAAGAGATATAGATCTTGGTGGTGATTCCTTAAGCATAATCAATATGGGGTAACATATTGAATCTATTGATGATTGGTACATTGATAGTTCCACCACAATACTATAGAACTCTAATAGTCATTTGGATTTAATGATGATCACTATTGTTTAAAATTTTCTAAAATAAACATTATTTAGGGAGTGAAAAATATAAAAAATTCCCTAACACATGTGGGATGACAGATTCTACTATATGAAGAATGATTCTAGTAAGAGGATAAAAATTTCCCCATAGAGAGAATATATCTAAGATACTATATAAATAAATTATATATGTTTTTATTTTTACACTATAATTGGATAGTTTATTCTTTAGCATATATGACCTCGATAACATTAGGTGGTTTATAGAAGAAGACATGAAAATATCATTTCCTTTCCAAATGGAATGATGGGTGGATGATAATGTAGCACCGTGAAATTTTTATTTTTTTTCAAAAACAAATTATTCTTTTTGATATTTTTATTTACATGCAACAATATGATTAGATTCAGTTACACACAACATTATGTTTGTCTTGCATCAAATTAAGGACTAATCATAGCATTCATTACACGAAACACTAAGTTTTATTGACATGTGACATATTATTAAAATATTATTGTATAATATGATAGTTTAAACCAAGCCTTTAGAATGGATGCTATGAATACTATTAACTAAATTATGAAAATAGTGTTTACACATAAATTCTTTTGTGACTAATTAATTTGAAATAAAATGAATACCCTTTAGAAAATAAAATTAAATCTTTTTTCTGAATTTTTTTATATGCACAGGGGTGTTTTACATAAATAAATTAAAGAAATAACTTTTTTAATTATATTAATTTCATTTATTATTATAATTTTAATTTAATTTTTAATATTTATCTTATGTGTTTTCTAGTAAAGAGATAAAATAAATCTAATTTTACACGTGAACTGTATTATTTTCAATAAACATCATTGTCGGTTTTTTATGGTGCACTAATTTTATAACTATCTTAATATAATTTTAGAATATTAATTTTATAACATAAAAATCATTTTCAAAAATGGAGTATATAAATTATCTTAGGGTGAAATTTTTGTATTTTTCTAAAAAGGTTCATTTTTTGATGATTAATGAAAATACTAAATTTTAATTGGAATTTGGCATTTCGATTAATTTATTTATAATTAATGATAATATTTTAAATTAATTGTAATCTATAATGTTTTCTAATATAAAAATATTAAAAATATTTTAGTCATTGTAATCAATTTCAATTTGAAATTGGATATAATTTTTTTAACACTTTTTACCATTTTCACATAAAAATCCACTTGATTTTCACGTGTGTTACAATAATTTTAAATTAAATTATGATAATGTAGTGAATTTTATTTGAAAAAATGGATTACCTGTATATAATAATAAAAAATTATATTATATAATAAGTTAAACATATTTTTTGTTGAAAAGTTGGTATCCTAGACCCAACTATACATTACTTTTGATTGCCATATTATGTGTACAGTCAGTTATTCATGATGTCGTCATACCATTAGAGTGTAGACTTTTCTGTGTACACTATTGAAATGGTAATTTCCAAATATTAATTATCATGTCGAGATGTTATAACAGATCAAATTCTATAATGAGAACCTCGAGACACAATTACATTAATCTTAAATATATGTTTTGTGGTCTGTGAACATCGTACTGACAGGACAAAATAAATTATTGACTATCAGGTGTTGAGGGATCATAAATATCCGGACTTCTTCTCATGGTGTTCGTACTTGGTGATATCTAGTAGTGAGATCATGAGGATAGACCTGCTAATAAGAACACCACATGTTTTAGTTGTCATTGGTCGTTCCTATCTACAGATATGTGCATTTGTCTCTCGATATGAGATCATTACCAATGTGTATCATTTGATTACATAATTTGATGAAAGGAAAAAACATGGTAGGAAAATCATTGTGAGGTATCTTGTGTTAGGTGTGTCATTGGTGGTTTGACATTTGTTAAATGGTCGAGAAATGATTTTTCCTTTCTATTTTTAAGAAGTTGTATATCTCAGCCCTTGTTGATCAAGATGGTGCAACCTACACAAGTATTTGGAAATAGTAGTCAAAAGGAAAATCTATTTAGATAGATCAACAAATAATAAAGCAAGAAAATTTCAATGACACTAGTGTGCGTCCTGCTTTATGAGATATTTAATAACAAAGAGATTATAGTACACAGTCAGTGTAAGTAGGTTGGTTGTTGTTTCTATGAAAATCCTTATCTCTTTAGGGGCCATGATGGGATTCTAGTCTCCACTATTGGTCTGTGGATTTTATTCATTTTCATTGAGATAAGGGCCTAGAAAGTCACACACAATAGCATATTCAAGAATCCACCTTATTCAATTGAATTGTTTTATGGACATGGTGTGCCTCACCACGGGGACCGAGTGCTAGCCAAGTTTTTTATCACAAAACCATTAAGTAAATTCATTATTATTCAAGTTGTGAATAAATTGGATTGAATTTATTTAAATTATTTATATGTTAAGTAAATACAGGAAAACTATTAGTTGAACAAATATTATTTTAAGAGTCAAGGTTCATTTAACATCATGCGGGACATGGAATTGAGTTAAATCGATCAGTTTTATCATGCAGTATATTTTATATATATTACAAGTATGTGATAAAATAATAAATATTATTTATGTAGTTTAGTTTTTCAAAAACATTATTCAGTGGATTTCGAAATAAATGGTGGCCAGGGAACCCAACATGGTATTTTGCAACAAAACTATAAATAGAGGAGGCTCTCTCTCTCCATGCAACAATTCATTCATTTTCTTGTAATGAAAAATGAGAGCCTCTCTCTCCGCCCACTTCCTGTAGAGATAAGAAGTTGATCCAAAAATCCGAATCAATATCTCCCCCATGTATTGATGGAATATCGATGTTGTGATTGTCAATATGTTGAAGACATCATCAGATCACTGTTATAGAACCTAGAATTCAATGATCGACGTTCTAGTATATTTTTTAAGCACTTGTGAAAGATCTGGATGGATCCTGATATTGATTATTTAAGCAATGATCAACAGTGATTAGTTGCAGTCGAATGCACCTTCATATATGGAACTGTATGTTTTTTAGTTTTTTTTAATCATTATAATTTATGTGAGATCCTTGGACCTTTCCAGAGCTTAAATCATCGTTGACGACAAGATCCATCGTCCCAACAATGATAAAATTTAAAATCTCCAGCCTACCGGATTCCGCTGTGGGCCCTGGAACCCATCAGTGGTATCAGAGCAGTTGCGTAGATTTTCTGAGCCCAGAGAATTAAATTTTCACTAAAATTAATTAGAGGGTTCAAATTCATTCCCAGCGGTTCAGACTGCATTTCAATCCGATCTCGAATGACCGAGTTTGAGCCATTTAAATATTTTGGATTGGATTGAACTTGTTGTTTCATCTGGGGTATCAATTTTCATTCATTCCAAAGGACCGATCAGGTTTATATTAGTTCATGAGAAATAAGAAAAATTATATAAAAATTATAAATCATACAAATTTTTTAATTTGCATAATAAGTTTATTATTTTAATAATATTTATTTAATTATTATAATGATATGATAATAATAAATTATTCTTTTATTATAATAATTTTATTATTATTAAATTAAATGGATATCATGTATCCTTTGGGAAAAAGAAGGTATGAGACATGGATGTTTTGGTTTCATATGTGAAATTCTACATATTAAGAGAGAGAGAAAAAAGAAGGATTCTCCTTTGAAAAATAAAATGGAGAATACTTCTAAAAAAACTAAAACCCAAGTAGGTTTAGGGTGGGGGTGCATAGAGTAAAAAAAGGTAAAAAATAACAAAAGGGGTGGGGAAGTGGTTTTTAAAATAGAAATTCTTTAAAAAAGGACTTGAAAAAAGGGGGTCTGCACAGACCCACTGGTCTTCTTCCTTCGCACGCCATGAGAGGGTGCCACCCAGCACCAGCCAACTCATGGTCGGCCACCACCCTAGCCCTACCATTTCTGAATCCACCCCATCCTCATTTTGTAGTGCTGCTGTAACCGCACCGGTGCCACCGCCTGGTCTCGCTATCCTAGCCGCTGCGTTCCCTCTGCCTCACTTACCAGCTTGACTCGGTGCCAGACCATCATCTCGCCTCCTCCTGATCCACCCTCCCTGTGGACAGTGCCACCACCACCTTCTCGGCACCACTACAGCAGTGCTCTGCCGTGAGTAGGCCACCACCGTCCTACTCCCACCAGTTATTGATGTTGGTCGTCTCCCTGTGTTATCGCACTTTTTGGAAGGCCTCTACCACTAGTCTGGTCTCTTCCCATAGTAGACCTCTGATCCCCCTGCAGCTGGCCTCCTCCCATGTCGGCTACTGCTAGACAGCGTAGCGCCAATCTCCTCGAGGTCCGCAGGTCACCACTGAACTGGCATGGTCACACCCTTTTGGCTATTCTTCAGAAGAATCATCAACACAAGAAAGCTTAATTTGTTTGGCAAGGTCTATTTTGCCTTGAAATAGAAATGGACAGATCTACCCGACCATGTTTGGGTCTGGGCGGACCTACCTGGTCAATATAAGCCAAGGATGGGCTTTATCTGACCCATTACAGGTTTGCGTAGGTTCGGTGCAACCTGCAATGGGTCAGAGTTGGGTTTTGAGACCCGAGTATTAATTCAATTAATATAATTATAGAATTAAATTAAATTAATTAATATATTAATTGTAGTCGAAAATAATAAATTTTAATACCTGGATAAAATTAACTCAATTTGATTATTAAATATAATTATGTTAAATTAATTTAATTTTGATATTAAAATTAAATTAATTAGCATAACAATAATTAATTAAATTATTTGAATTATTTAATTTATTAAATTTAATTAAATTATCCTCATACTTTTTTAATGAAATTTAATTTTATCGTGCATTATTTTTACCTGTCTGCTAGTCTTGAACACAGACCCTTGTATGTTTTCATTTATTTATTTATTTATTTATTTATTTATTTATGTGTGTACGATGATTTTAATTAATTAAATAGATGGTATGTGCATCATCTTTATTTTTGGTTAAAATGTATAAGGGTAGGCACACCCAATTTACCTGATGTACATTTATATCCCTATTCCCCTCACATTTGTGCGAGTACATTTATACTTTAGACAAAGAAGTGGAATGACACAGACCCCACCATGATGTGACGGTGCATGTTGATCAAGAAAATGGAATACAACATGTGAATCCTGCCAAGAAGAGGTGGTACTCCAAGACGTTATATGGACCCTACCAAGATAAGATGATACTTTACATATGATGTCTATACACCCAACGTGGCCGAGCTGCATGAAGAGTCAAGTTTTGACTCAGGTATGATGCCCTTAGGTCGTTTAGATGCTCAAAACTAGTCGGGTAGTAGGTTACCTTTATGCATTTATTTATTATTTTTTTCATTGATAAACAAGAAGATAAATATATAAAATAATAGATAGTAAAATGCATAGTGAAGCGGTGTTTTTTTCTATTAATGTTTTGTTGTGAGCGCCATAACATAGATGAACAAGATTAATAGAAATGGATTACATTCATCGAGAAAAAAAACCCTCAAAGAAATATTAACTCACAACAACCTTTAATTATTCAAGTTTGAACAAAAAATGGTGTTTGTGGTGTCGATCATGCCATAGATAAGGATGAATCTTACTACTAGGGAGTTATTATTGGGGTGATGGGTTGAACGTACTTTAATTGTAGCAATGAAATATCCATATCTAGATTGTTTTAATTTTAGAGGCATGTTTTGAGTAAATCATGTTATGATTTTTAATGCTTCGAAGTTAGTCAACAAATCAAGGAACCACAAGTTAATGTTTATGGCCAGCCAAAATCATATCTTGAACCCTCTGAGTAGTGGCATAGCCATAGCATTTAGACTAAGACGTATGATCATGGATCCTTTCCCCTAGAATACTCAAATGATAGATTATTTTGATTCGAGTATAGAGGGTTCCTAAAATTCGATAAATTATTAGGAGACATTTAATGATTTTAATAATCTGTAATGTCACATTCAGTAATAAACATAAAAATAAAATATACTAAATTTTATTTTACAGAAAAAAGGAAAGTAATAACACATTTAAAAGCAATGATAAATAATGAACAAAGATAATGTACACAATTTCATTTTTTCAAATATTTTATAGATGCTTGCGCATAATATTTCTATATTGGAAATTCAAGGTGCTGGTGTCTTAACCAGTTAATCCTCCTTTGGAAGAAAAGATGTAAAATTTATTACAGGAGACTCATGAATTAATCTTATAATGGTTCTATCATAATGCTATAATCAACATCTGATGTTTGTTGAGGTCTCTACATCACAATATGGATGATATTACATGAAGTCTCATCTCCAAGAACCTTGTGAGGAGAATATGAAGAAAGATATGAATGTGATGATTGCACTCACTTTGTGTAAAGTGAAATAAAATTCATAATCATTCATGGAATCCCATTATTAAACCATTTATGCCCAATTACTCTAGTTTAGTTAAAGGATACAAATAAACGGTTTAGAGTAAGAACATCATTACCTTTAAGTTAACATTTTCCAAGTAATAAGAATATTTAAGATAACACAATATCATGTTATTATGGTGAATAAATTTAAAGACAAGGAAAAAAGGCCTACGGAAAGTTACGCCAAATGCACCTTCGTAATTTGATTCAAAGAAAATTTGTTTTCTATTTAATATGAGGTTATTTTCATCACATATTAAAAATAAATTTATGTACATTTAAAAATGCCCAGAACTGAAAGACAAGAAGCAAATACCCGCTTCTTGTTCTTATATATTCTTCAATATAAATTAATCTTTCAAACATAATTACTGGGTATTGAATACAATATTCCAATAACATATGTGTATTTAAATATAGTAACCAAGTATGTATTGGAACATTACTACAAGTAATGTGTCTTATCCAAGCAGCTATGAAACGGTGATTCCCAAGTTAGCGGTGAGAAACACATAACTTATATTTTCAAAGTAAATTATTGTAGATGAAAAAAGTTATTGTGTATAACAAAAACATTTATCTCAAATTCTCTTTGTACATAATGGTACATTATTCCATGTTTAGGAATTAATTTTGTTTGTTGTATAATGTACTCAACAAATAGTTCTGGCATACGTGAATCAAAGGTAATACAGGGTGAATATAAAATGTAATACTTATCTAGTTGTGGAATGATGATACATTGTCAAGTAACACTAAATGTGTACATCAATAACTTAACCAATACGGTATTTAGGATTCTCACACCTATACACCTTTGTTATTTTATACATCTTTAGTTTAAACAAATAATCCTTTAGAAATACAGGTATGACACAAATCTTCTCGGGTTAGTTCAACAAGAGAGTGTGAAATATTCCAAAGGAATGCTAAAGGTAAAGATACTTCATAATATTCTTTTAAGTTATTAAGAATGTAATAGTGAAGTATATGCACGGTCAAAAAATATGATTTTCGTCAGATCGACATGCAAAAGAATATCTTTACTATGCAATCGTTGGTCATGATAATGTAGCGTGGAGTAATTCCTAAATGCATGTTACATTATCTACATCCTCATATTGATGTTCATAAAGAGGATCGATGATAATGTCTTACATGTTAGAAAATAGCAACTAAATGTAGAGTGGAAAAATTCCTAAATGCACATTTTATACATCAATATAATGGTGTAAGTAAGATCAATGTTTCAACTCAGAGAAACATCCATTATATTTCAAGACGTGTTTGGAAAATATTGGAGAAATACCATAACCAATATTCTAACTAATAAATGATTAATTAATATCATATGAGTTAATTTATGATGAAAAATCCATTATGTCATAGGATATGTGTTAAAGATGAAAATCGTTTTTTAAGGATTTAAACAAACATGCATCAAGTTAAACATGTTGTGCATCAAAGGTAATTATACTAACAGTTGCTTAGGATATTACATAAATCCCTAAGATAGAAAAGATTTTGTCAAGTATTATAATACATTTATATATAAGGGTGAACATCTCTAATAGATATAGTGGGAGAAATACTGAATTGGGTTTAGTCAATGCTTTATATGTGCATATGGATGGCATAGGAACAAGTTCCACAAGTGCATATGGTATAGGAATGTTCTTGTGACACATACTATGTAGGATGGATGAAACCATGGTGATTTTTTATCTTCATCATGGCCGGTGATAAATTATACATTAAGAATAACAAATCCTAAAAGTATTTTATGGAAATTAGATAATATTGAGAATAAAATTAAAAATTCAATAATGGATTACATGTATCAAATTGAAAAGGGGCATATAAATTGAATATTGCAGTGGAATTTCAAATAAGATGATAAATGGATAGTAAAATCCTAGTACTAATAAGGCTTGATCGGTTATACCATGTCGGTATTCCTAAATCCATTAAAATTTTACTTTTCATGGATAACTTCTACGATCATTAAATTTGCCATTGGATATCATAATCAACTATCTTGGAAGGTGTCTATACGATGAAACCAGAAAGGGGCGATGACATCATATGATGTCAATAAAGGATACATGTTACTAAAATCAAGTTTTGCATTATAATAAGAAACATGAACTTAAATCATTCATTAGAATGAATCTTTTCATTATGTCTACCAAAGGTTAGTGGGAGCACCAAAGATTTAAAGTTAAATATGTTCGGTAATGTATGGAAAACAGATCTTGGTATTACGGTTAGATAAGACCAGGTTAAAACTATTTCTCTAGTGATTGAATTAAAGTAGGAAATAATGTTCTTGGGAAATTGATCTAACAAAGTATATATAAAAAATTTCTGGACCGAGTCAATCATACATAAAGTGACTTTGTATTTAAAAATAAATGTTGGAATAATTCAAGGTCATAATTGTTGTCAATGTCATATGGATTAATCTCTTCTGGTTGACATGTTCAGAACTATCATCTTGTACTGTAGAAAGTAAAAAATGATATGTACCTAGTAAGTGGAAAATAATGAATACTAGTTATGTTGGGACACAAAATAGTAATCCTTAGATCAATTGGATCACGTATCATAGTTAGGTAAATGAGCTGAGTGAGTCAAGATCATAATATCCAGTGGTAGCCGTACATGCAAATAACGAGTACATTGTGGCTTCTAAGGCAGTTAAGAATTAGTTAAATTAAATGATTTGTTCCATTTATTGGAATCACACCTAGTGTGAAAAGTATTATAAAAATGTAAATTATGATATTATTACTAGTCATGTTGTCAAGTTATGACAATGGACAATAGTGATATACTCAGGGAAACCGTATCTTAGGAAGTTTTACTCGATATGATGTGCTTGCATTCAGAAGATATTCCATGTGGAGAAAATGTGGTTGGACTAGTAGTTAAATCCATTACTCAGTAGATTAATGATCATTGTCATGTGAGTAGAAGACATGTTTGGTTAGAAAGTTACATCTAGTGTAAGTGGGATTGTTGAAATAGTGGGTTCCTTATACCCAACTATGCAGTACTTTTGATTATCATACCACGTGTACAACTAGTTATACATGATGTCATCTTAGAATTATAGTGTATACATGTTTTCATCCACTATTTATATTGTAATTTCCAAATACTGGTTGTCATGTCGAGAGGTTGTAGTAGATACTATGCTATAATGAGGACCTCAAGATACTATGACATTAATATTAAATATATGTTCTATATTCTATAAAAATCATACTAACTGGACATAGTAAATGTTTTACTATCAGCTGATGGGGGATCATAAGCACTACGACTTCTCCTCATGAAGTTCAAACATGGTGATCTATAGTAGTGAGATCATGAGGATAAACACACCAATTGAAACACCACATTTTTTGGGTGTCACAGGTCGTTCCTATCAATGGACATGTGTATTGGACTCCTGACCTGAGATCATTACCAATGTTTATCATTTGATTCTATACTTTGATGAAAGGAAAAAATCATGGTGTTGAAATATTGGTGAGTTAACTTGTGTTGGGTTCGTCTTCAGTGGTATGAATTTGGTTGAATGGTCAAGAAAGTGTTTTTTTTTGTTTCTATGATTAGGAAGTTGTATATATCAATCTTGGTTGATCAGGATGG
The DNA here is from genome assembly GCA_963277665.1 of Viscum album. Lineage (NCBI taxonomy): Eukaryota > Viridiplantae > Streptophyta > Magnoliopsida > Santalales > Viscaceae > Viscum > Viscum album. The sequence goes on from OY728125.1 coordinate 3,347,376, forward strand.
TGCTGCCTTCATACGTATATGGATGAATAAATTGAAAGGCAAATACATCAATATGTATCAACAAATAATAAAGCAAGAAAATGGTGATGACACTATGAGATATTTAATGACAATGAGATTATAGTACACCGTTAGTGTTCGTAGGTTAGTCGTCGTTTCTATGACGATACTTATCTCTTTAGGGGACATGATGGGTTTCTAGACTCCACTCTTGGTCTTTGGATTTTATTCACTACTATTGAGATAACATCCTAAAGGGTAACACAAAATAGAGTATTCTATAAACTACCCTATTCAGTTGAATAGGTATATGGACACTGTGGGACCCACCACGAGGACCAAGTGTTGTCCAAGTTTTTGATCACCAATAGAATTAAATAAATTCATTATTATTAAATTTATGAATAATTGGGATTAAATTTAATTAAATTATCTACATGTTAAGTAAATACATGAAAAATATTAATCGAAAAAATATTATTTTATTTTTAATGGTTCGTTTAATATTAAGGGGGACAACAAGTCTAGTTAATTGGATTGGTTTTATCACATAGTATATTATATTTATTTTACATGTATGTGATAAAATAATAAATAATATTAATGTAGTTTGGTTCGTCAAAATTATTTATTAAGTGGATGTTGAAATAAATGGGGGCTAGGGAACCCAACCAGGTATTTTTCAACAACCACTATAAATAGAGGAGAAGATCTCTCTCTATTTATCTATTCATTAATTTTAATGGAATGAAAATTGAGATCCTCTATCTCCTCCTGCTTTCAAGAGAGAGAATCAGTTGATCTAAGAACTCAAATCATGATCTCCCCCAAGGATCGAAGGCATATTGATGTGGTTATCGTTGGGATGTCGAATATATCATCAGATCAACGTGCTAGCACCCAGAATTCGATGATCAATGATCCAATGGATTTTTGAAGCATTTGTGGATGATCTATAGGGATCCTACAATGGATTATTCAAGTAATGATCACCAGTGACGAGTTTCAATCGATCACGCCTTTAGATCTACGATGGAATGTTTTTCAGTTTAATTTTGTGTTCTTCGAAATTTACGTGAGATCCTCGGACCTTACCAGGGCTCCAATTGTCAGTGAAGAAAGGATTCATCATCCCATTGATGGAAAAATTTATAATCCCCAGCCCACCCTCTTTTGCTGTGGCCCCAAAACCCATCATTTTGTACCATAATTATTTGTAAAAATAGTTAAAATTAATTAATGTGATTAAGGTTAAAATAGGATTTTTCGCATTACATGTGTTTTTATTAAAATAAATTGTACACACTTGTTTGAATTTTAGTTAATGAAATGGATTTAATAATGAAATTCAGTGGGTATAAGTTATCTAATAAATTTTTTTATTTATAATATAAATTGATAATTTATCTTGGTAAACAAGTATATAATTTAACATTGTAAAAACAGTTAAGATTAAATTGATTAAATTAAAGACTAAGGAATAACTTTATAAAAATTATTATCTTCATTTTTTGAGGTATTTATCAAAACATTCATCCCACCCCTCCATTATTTCTCTATTTTGTAGGAACATGAGGAAAGAGAGACCTCCCAATAGTGAACACCTTTGGATATTTACAAGATAGCCACTCCTCCTCCATTATAAAAGGGAATTCAATCTCCCTGCTTATTCACACATCTCATCCCTTTTGGATTAGCACAAAAATACCAAAATAACTCCCCCACATCCTTAACCTCATACTATATGTCATATTTTTGGAATAAATCCATCCAAGGAAGTATTTTATTACAAAACTAATAGGGATACAAAAGAAGAGGTAATGTTCATCAACAAACATTCCTATATCATTTATTCTTACACCGATTAAATTCTAATTATATCATTATTATATAATAACTTCATAATATTAAATATAATAATATCTTTTAATATTTTGTGTTCTATCTAAAACCAAACACACTTCCATCAAATGGGTTACAAAATCATTGTTCGTGTGTACCGTATATTGCTTCCCCGCAAATCAGAGTAGTTAGTTTCTCCATTACCAACTTTAAAGGTTGGTAATAATGATGTAAATACAAATTATATAATATATATTATATTTGTTATTTTCTTATGATTTTTTAATTTTATATCACGTATAACATCATGTTTTCTACTTTTTTGGAATACGATAACATCATTCATGTGTACCGAGAACTGTCGCATCATGAAGCGATGTGATTCATTCATTCTATATGTGGAATGTATTAAGGATGATTTAAAAACAAATATTTGATATATATTCCATAAAAAATATTATGGAATGATAATATATCATATAATTTTATTTCATTCAATTCAACAAGAAAATGAAAATAATGTCCATGTGTACGTACAGTCTACCGTATCCGTAAATGGTGTATTTCATTTCCTATTTATATATTTTAAAGATAATAATAAATAAATATATACTGAATATATATGATATTTATATGAAAGGTTATAATTATTGATTTTAGGAAACCATGATTAATGTAAGAGAACTAAAAATATAACAAATCAAAACATATAATAAAATAAAGCGGTTATTACCCAAAACATGATTTTAACATGGTATTGTTAATAAATATGTAATAAAAGGTCCTAATAAAACCATATATGGATGATATATAATAATATGGTTCAATTAAAGATTTATAATAATCATATATTTATTTTAGTGACTTGGTTTTGACATGTAAGACTCTCGAATATTCCTATGAATATCTATGAAGTAAGGCACTAAGTTGGTGTTGGAATTCAGGGCTTAGAGATCCTCAGCTTGGTGATATTATAAATATTGTTTATTATTTATCAAATGCACTCATATTTTCTTGGAAACATGAATAAATTGTGAATTACGTCTCATATCAGTTTTTGGAGACCGCGATTGAGTTCAGAACATCATGCTTCCCCTTACCGTGACATAAACATTGTTGGTGTTGGGTGTCAGGTTAGAGTCATGTAGGAGGATAGTGTTACGTAGAGGATATTAATTTAATAAAAATAAAACAACATCCCTTAAATACCTCCCTCTATGTATGCATGATGTAATTATCCCCTCCCCCTCTTCTCCTTTGACGACAGATGACCCGAGGAATTAATCAAGGAAACAAGGCACCGTCAATCCCTGATCTTGTCGGTGGTCCCTCCTTAATCATGGAGCAGAAGCTTCCATGTGTCTTTTAAACCCCAAATCATTTATGTTTCAGCAATAGGTAAGAGTTTCATGTTTTAAGCCCTGATCCAATTGTTTTTACATCATTTTAATGTTTTAGATCCCTTAAATGCTTGTTAGGGACCCCTAATGTGTCAATTTGTGTGTTTTCTGGTAAAACATGGGTGATATGGGGTGTTTATAAGGAATTTCTAATGGATTCTCGAATCTAAATGTCATGTGGAGTAGAGTTACATGTCGTGTGTTCTTTTAATTTAGTTAAGATGAGTTTTGGGAACTACATGCTATGTATCGTGGGTTACACATCATGCAGTGACCCCACGTCGTTTGGCAAGAAGTCATGGCCAGGGAATTCATGTGGATTTCATGACCATGTAATAGTACATAGCCATAATACATGGACATGTGGTGCTGGAAATTGGAACATGCAAGAGAAACAACCAAGGGGTCATATCGCTAGGAAATGTTTTGTACTAAGGGGTACACACCATGCAGTTAACATGATTGGTTCATCAATGTGAAGGGATTACATGAACAGGTGTTTGGGTGGAGACACATTCTATGTTACCCCATTACATGATATTAAGTCTCCACTTATAGAAGTTTCTACCTTTGGTATCTCTTTTACAGGGATTGAATTTAGGTTTATGAGTAGCATATCCTGAGCAATTTTCTTTATAGAACATGATGGTAGCCACAGTGTGGGCTTAAGAGATAAGAGCTTAGGCGATGTTGTGGATTTATTGGGTTATTAATTTTTGGACCATCAACAGTTGAGTGATCACCCTTGGTTCATACCTTTGAGGGTTTGTGTGGTATTATTCTTGGGGTTAATCATTGTAATTCCCTCACTAGGGTGACATTCGATAGAGTTGTAGCATCCCTCCAGAGAGTCTAGGGAAGAATCCTCTATCATTTTTATAGACTTTATGTGTCCTTCCAGAGGGGCTAGGGTGGGATCCTCTATCATTTAGTTTCCCTAGAACAGGTTCATAGAATCTATGTGACCAACATTACATGGGTGGTGATCCTCTATCTAGTTGGATATCCCTATAGGGTTTTTGGTATCATCAGTATTATGATCCCCTATGTAACAAGAAGTTTCATAAGGTTTGCGACATCTTTGGTTATATGATCCAAAACTCTATAGATGTTTTATATAGGTTTTGTGGCATCTCTAGGAGTACGATCCACAACTACACTGTTTTTACCAGATTGGTTTTGTCGAAACTTTGTGACCAATATTATATGGGTGACGATCATTTATTTGAGTGCTATATTCTTCAGTTTGTTAGATTGGGTTGTGCTATCCCCTGGTGGATAATAGTTGTGATACCCTCTATGATCCATATCTTTGTGCTACTAGATTAGGTTGGTGGTATCCCCTAGTGGATCCTAGGAGCGATCCCCTATCCAAGAAGTTGTAGTTTATAGTTTTCAAAACTAGGCGTGTAATATCATCCATCGAATCCTTGTAGGGATCCATTTTAAGAGTTATGAGACCCTAGTGGTTCAATTATGGTTTATAGCATCTCTCATCTTAGATGGACGAGATATCCTATCTATGTATCGAGATCCGCTTTATTTCATTGTGATGTGATTGGTGGAGATATCAGATGATCGTGTTCTCTCAGATAAATTCCCCTTGGGATGGAAGTGTTGTGGCATCATTTATTTAATACACAATTGAATGGTATATATTAGATGTATGGTTGGGTTGTAGTTGTTGGAGTTGTATCTCTCGAACATGTGCCATCTGGGATAAATGTGATCACAGAATGTGTGCTCCAAGGAAAGTGTTGCTTTTGAGCCTTGAGTATAACCTGTCACTAGCTATGAGGTCAGAACCTCATGAGACGTGGTGTATGAGATGAGTATATTTGTTTCTATAATAGGTTTCCTTGTTGTTTTTTCAAATATTGGATGACACACTATATTGTATGAGACGACTAGTCATCTATAACTGAGTATGGTCTCCAGCTAGAGTTTCTCTCTCATTTGGGATACCTCTAACTAGGTCAAGTGGAATGTTTTATTTCTGTTTCTCATATTATTTTTGGATTTTTGGGTGTCTACTGAGTATTATTATACTCACTCTTGAAAATTATTTTCCCACACATGTTGTGTCTTGTGCTGACAACATGCCTTTAGATGGAGTCTCAAGAGGACCTGGAGCAGGCAGGGCTTAGTGATCTAGATCGACTGGGGTGTTTACCTGATATTGAGCAAGGATAATTTTTTGTGTTCATTTGAAATCAATCCCCTAAATTTTATTATGTTTGATTCTATTACATTTTTCTTTTGTTGGGTTTTCATTTTTTTTCATTTTTTTTACTTTTGATGTACTCTGGATTGGAATAGATGTATGCATTCATTTTCATCTCATTTTATATATCTCTACACTATTTCATAAAGTTGTATGTGGGTGTGTGCATACATATACCATAGTCTATGTCCTCCAATTTGTGATATATCATGCTCGAACCTGGATGTTGGCGTCTGGCCTATGGGGGCGAGCATGAGGAGTCATGGCTTAGACCCCATTGAGTCAGGTCACGACAAAGTGGTATTATAGCAAGTTCCACATTGGGAATATTGAATCATGAGATTTGTTTGGGTTGGATATAGAAAATGTTAGGGTGTTTGAAGTCTATGTTACTGGTAATGGAATCTGATGTCGGTGTGGCTGCCAATGTATCCATTCACCAGGACCCTGATAACCATATTTTCAGTTTAGTACATTAGGACACCGGTTATAGGAAATAAATGTTATGTGCAACATATGGGATTGGTATTTAGGTTTTTCTGAAACATCTTGATCCATATTCCATAATATACATTTTTACTATGGTATGTATTGATTTAATTTCAGGGTTCCTCTACAGTGACAACTATACAAGGTTTAGCAACACGAGTTTGGGGACGATCTGCCCCAAGTAGAGGATTTAGTGCAAGGATCCAGTTTTGAGGCTGGACCTATGGGTGGGATTCTAGTTGATCCACCACCTATTTAGAAATAGTTTTTTCTAATAATGAAGGATTAGTGTGTTGTACAAGTTCCATAGGTGGTGACCTCTGAGGTTTCGGGGAGACCCTGACCCCTAGGAAACTGAGGATGGATCGAGGCAGTCTCACGTGTCTTCCACCTTGTAAGGAAAACTCTCGATCCAATGGTGGTCCTATAATAAAACATATTTAATAGATCTATTAGGAAATGTTGGATTCTTGTGAAGATGACCCATGAGGTGGTGATGCTCACTTGGGCATAGTTTGAGCAGCACTTCAGGGTTGATTTCCATCCATCCATGCTGAGGTCCATGCATATCTTGGAGATTTTACATCTTCGACAGGATATCATGACCATTGTAATGTACTTATTGAGTGTCATAGACCTATCACACTACTCCCTAGATATAATTCAGATTCCGTTATTCAGATAACACGCCTTTGAGAAAGGTTTTTTTGGGGATATTAGGGATTCATTGGGGGCCTTGTGCATTCCTACCTACACTAGAGTGCGAGAGCGGGCCCTGGTGGTGGAGAGATTTTTTGTTAAGCCATATCTGACTGTTGGTGAAAGGAATGTAGGAGATGATACCTCATTATCTATTTTTTCAGTTGTTAACCTATGTAAGGATCAGTTACCCAGACAATCGAGACACTTCATGTGGTGGCCTCATGTCGGAGGGTCTGAGACTCTAGGCTACCAGGCCAGTTTTGGTCGTTCGCTAGAGAGGCATTGTTATGATTTCAATGTATAGGTAATTCTTGCTAGAGATTGTCTGATCCATCATGTTACTGATATAGAGTTAGTTGATGGAATTCTATGGAAAATGTAGTATTTTGAGTATGGATGCTTGTGGGTCAACAGACTTGGTGGTGAGGTGGGTGGAGCAGCATGAGGTGGTAGATGGTAAGAGTTTCCACCAACACTCTGAGGTGATCCACACCAACCTCATGGAGCTAGAGGATGGGGTGAGGATAGCTGCATGCCATAGAGGCCTTTGACCAAAAGGCTCCAAGGGATAATGGTACACTCTGTTTTCCTTATACTTTCTAGAGTAGTATTGATAGACACTATTGTTATGTACCCTTTTATTTCCTCTCTTTGTTTGATATTGTTTCTGGGGGGTGGGGTTGTGTGTTGGAGTTTTTTCATGAGTTCTTCGTAATACCCAGTGTTTGTATGGGAATCCATGTTTTTCCATTGGTACCCTCACATATTCAGAATCATTTGTGTACATGATATTACTGAGAATGAATTCATTTGGTTTGAATTGGCTTTAAACTCATGGGGATTATGGATGCATTACCCAATAATATTGTTTCTTGAGACATGATAAAAAAACAATGTGGGAAAGTCAGTTCCATCAAAAGTGAATAGTATTGAGGTATGGTTTATGAGTTCCATGGATTTATGTTTGTTTGGAGTAGAGTTTCATTGGTCTCTACGTCTTTTAAGAGCGTTGGTGTTTCTCTAGGCCCAATGACTACAAAATGACGTGGTTCTTGGTGTTTTCAACCTATTATATATAAAGACACATATACCCATGATTTGCAAGATTCCAGCCTAGGTGAGATGGATTTGGGTGTGGTATCCATTATGGTTCCACTAAGAGCATTCTTTTGAGCATCATGGTAACCCTTTGTGGCCTTTGTGGAGGTTTTAGTGAGCTCATTAGTGTTGTTGTCCAAGTTTAGAGCTCAATCTATTTCTATTTTCCAAGGATTTATCTTTTCGTGTGAAAATCACAAAGTTGATGAAGATGTAGTTACTCACTTTTGACATATAAGACTTTGTAATATTCTTAAGAATATTTCTGAAGTCAGGTACTGAGTCAGTGCAGGAATGTGGGGTTCAGAGAGCCTTGACACTGTGATATTATAAATATTAAATATACTTTATTACACACACATAGTTTAACTTGAAAACTTGAATAACTCATATGAGGAGTCTGAAATCATATTTATGAGACCATAGTTGAGTTCAAAAAGTTGTGTTTACCCTAGGTAAGGAACAAACATTGTTAGCATCAGGTGTCGAGTCAGAGACAATTTAGCAGCTGGGGTTAAGTAGATAATATTATATTAATATAATTAAAATTATATCCCTTATCTCCCACCCACTTGCTGCACACGATGGAAGGATCCCCTCCCCCTCTCCCCCATTGGTGATGGATGACATGAGGAATGAATTGATGAAACAACACACCACTGATCTCTGATCTTGATGATGATTGCTCATGGATTTTGCAAAAGTATATTCAAAGTGATGTTTCATCCTCGAAGCATTTTTGATTCACCGTGAGGTAAGTGTTTTGAGTTTTATGTCCTGATCCCCTTGTTTATGCATCATTTTACAATTATAGATCCCTTAGACACTTTTTGGGAACCACTTGAGGGTCAACCAGTGTGTTTTAGGGAAAATAGGGGTGATCTAAATTGCTCATGGGGAATTTCAATGGATTTTCCAATTGACCCAGTATGTAGACCAGAGGGACACAAAATGTATTCTCTCCATTCAAGGAAGATGAGTTTTGGGGATAATATTTTCTGTATCATAGGTCACATGTCGTGTAGTGACACCAAGTTATGTTCCCTGATGACATGGCCAAGGAAGTTGTGTGATGTACATGGCCATGTAATAGTACACAGCTTGAGAACATGGACATGGGTTTCTACCCATGTGTATGGGAAAGTGAAATAGCCAATATACCGAGTATCTGGGACACACTATGTACCAAGGCATACATGTCATGTTGTTAACACGGCTGGTTGATCCATGTGAAAGAATTACATGGATGGGGGTTCATATGGGGTCACATGCTATGTTACCCCATAACATTCCTTGTAGTTTTCTATAGGAGGAGTGTCCTACTATCGTATCTCCTTCTTTAGGTCTCATATTTATGCCTACACATACCCTAACCTAAGAAGTTTCCCATATAGAACGTGATGGTGTCCATCGTTTAAGCCTAATGATATGGGGTGAGGTGATGTTGTGGATCTCTTGGGTTAGCGACAGTTGGACCCGCAACGGTTGAGTGAGCTCCCTTGGTTCATCTCTATGAGGTGTTGTATGGTATTACATATTTTGAACAATATAGTAATCCCCTAGATAGGGTGATATTAGATATATTTGTAGCATCCCTTCAGAGAGGCACGGTAAGATCATCTATCATTTTTTATAGTTGTTTTATCCCTCTAGAGGGGCTGGTTTAAGATCCTATAGAATATTATTTTCCGTATATTGGGTTCTCCGAATCTCCATAACAAAAACTACATGGGATTAGATCCCCTATCTGTCAAGATAACCATTTAGGGTATGTGTTATCATCAGAAGTATAATCCCCAATGCAGCGAGAAATTTTAGAAGGGTTGTAGCATCATCAGTTTTATGATCTCCTACTTGGTAGATGTTCTTTAGGGGTTTTGGAAATGGTAGGGGTATGATACCCTACTACTTGTTTTATTATATATGGTATTTCTGGAATTGTTATGACCAATAATAAAAGGTTGATGATCCTCTATATTAGTGATATGATCTCCTGAACATTAGATTTTATTCTGGTGTCCCCCAGTGGATCATGGTTGTGATCCCCTCTCTAAAATATATCATTCTAGTACTAGATTAGGTTGGTGGTGTCCCATACCACATCCTATGAGTGATCCCCAATCCAAGAATTTTTGGTTTACAGTTTCCAGAAAGAGTGTGTATTATCCTCTAGAAGATCCTGGGAGGGATCCCCATTCTGTGTGATGAGACTTTGTTGGTTCCAATAGGGTTTATAGAACCCCCCATCTAGGATGGGTGAGATCCCCCATCTGGCTTTTGATATCCACTATGTTTTAGAATAACATGCTTGGTGGTGAGATCTGATGATTATGTTCACTCATATGTATGCCCCTTGGTATGGTGATATTGTGCCATCTGTTTTGTGCTTCATAATTAAGTTGTACCTCTTGGATATGCCATCTGGGATGGATGGGTTTTAGCTGATGGAGTGGTATATCTGGTGTTAGTTTCATTGGGGATAATAGATTTCATGGAATGTCTACTCATGGGAGAGTGTTTCCTTTGAGCCTCAATTATAACCTATCACTAGCAATGATATCGGAACCTTACAAAATTTGGTGTTCGATATAATTATATCTCAGTGTATTTCTAGGTTTCCTTGCAGTGTATTCAATTATTGGATGAAACACCATGTAGTATGAGATGACTAGTCATGAATTGCCGAGGATGGTCTAGATATTGAGTCTCTCCCTCATTTGGGTTCCCTTTGGCTTGGTCAAGCGGATTGTAACCATTCAGGTGCTCCCTTTCTATTGGATTTCTGGGGTGCCTAATAATTATTCTTATAATCACCCCTATACAGGCTTTTCCTACATGTTTTATGTATTTTTCATACCATAGGACATTCGATGAAGTCATAAGAGGGAATGGATCAGGCGATGCTCAATGAAAAATATCGACCGGGGTGTTTACCAAATATTGGCCAATGCGCTTTCTAGTAGTTTCATTGGGAAATGATCCCCTCCATCTGAGTTGGTTGGAAACTTTTATAACTTTTTTTTGGTGGGTGTGTATTTTTCCCTATTGTACTTTAGTTTTACTCAAGTATGGGATAGATGTATGCATGCATTTTCTTTTCAGTTTATATATCTCTATACTATTTCATGGAGGTTTATGTGGGTGTGAGTGTACAGGTACCTTAGGCTATGGTCTACAATGTGTGAGATAGCCTACTTGAAGATGGATTCAAGCCCCTACCCTATGAAGGTGGGCTTAGGGAGTAATGGATCGAGCCATGTTAGGTCGGGTTGTGACATTTATTATAAAGTAGGTTTTAATGAGTACAACAAAAGTCAAGACATAAGGAAAGGGATTTTCTTATCACACTTTTATTTCTATGATACATATGTCATATTAACTAATTTTTTATGGTGTATATATTATCACGTTGTTGAGCACATAAAATTATATGTTTATTTTTAACAAAAATTTCTACTGCATTGCAACAACATAAGGTCCTCTCTCAATGAATCCATGGATCATTAATTTAAAAAAAATCTGATTATGATAATAAAAGAGGAATGGCAATTTATAATTTTTTTTGGGGGTTTTATTTTAATACTCAAATTGAAACTATACTACTAAGTAAGGGAAACAAGATATAGAAATCATTATCAACCGGGGTATGTATCCCTTGATTCTCAATCCTTCATCACTCTCAAAGGGATAGGAAGGATAATTGATTCCTTAATTTATACAGACTAAAGCAATTAAGGTATGTGAGTTTTCAGTAGGTTTCTACCTTGGATTTGATCGATCAATGATATTGATTATCTGCAACCCCTCCAAATCAACAAACATGAATCGATGTAAAAGCAGAACTCAATGAAGTTATCACATAAACAACATGATGAGATTACCAAATTTGTGTCAATGATAAAATATTGTACAAGATAAGAAAATTCATATTCATGGGTTCATGATCCTGTAATTTATCTACTGACATAATCCATTCACTCACTCATGAAAGGGAATGGGTGAGAAAAGAGGCAACCACACTCAAATCATCACATGATCCGAGTTATGCATGGAAGCATCGGGATTCTTGTTCCTTTTGTTTATATTTGATCATACCATAATACAAACAAGTTATGAGAGTAGAAATTAAGAACAATTTACAAGAAACTTGGAAATTCAATTACCTTATGAATATTAAAAATATGTATCTTGGGATCACAACAAAGGACACCCCCAAAATTGATCACAAGGAGGTTTAGAAGTACATGAGGGATAAGGGAAGAAAAATGGGTGAACAGACCTCTATAATTCGACTAAAATTCACCCTTGATCATTACACATAGATAATGAGGGGGAGGAGTGATTTTATGGGAAATCACATCAATATTTCAACATAAAGTGTTCAAGTATATAAAGGGCTAGGTGAATATTCAAGGAATATGTTTTAATCCATTTTAACTGGCTTGTTGACTAACCAAACATGTGAAAATGACATTAAATTCTGTGGACAGTTGGGGATTTGGGTTAGAAGTCCAAGGGAGTTCGAATCTGCCCAATTTGATATCTGAGGCCCAAGTTATGGCCCCAATACAAAAGGGTTGTCCAATCTGGTCTGCCTAGAATTTCTTCACATTGTGAGCCTATTTTCGGCCTCCATGTGGATGAATTGGGCTCAATGATATTCTAGGGAAATGTAGATTTCATGGTTTTTCATGCATACACTAATTTCTATCCCAATTCCATGCACATATTATCCATATTACAATTAATTTTCCATATGCATGCTTGGGATCTAGCACAGTTTGGCCCATTTTTCTTGAATTCCATCACGGGCTCTCTAAATCACCTCCTCCTACAATTTAAATATCGATACAAGTAAAATTTCCCTATTAAACAATTATAAACATTAATTAATTAATGTAGACATAATGTGAAATTTATTATTATATTTGGAATATTCATTACAAAACTAGTTTAAAATAGCAGTGTAAGGGTGGATTTGAATAGTGAATCACTATGCAATCACACCCCACACCTAAAACTTTACACTCATAAGAGAAGACACGTATACAAAAAATAATGCATGTATATATTCCCAACATCAGAATGATTTAACATTAGAGGAAATTTAAATTCATTAAAGTAATGTGATCAATGCACAAACTACAATAAAGAGTTCTTCCAAGAGAAAACAGAAAAAATGTCTCATAAAGTAATGTGATCAATGCACAAACTACAATAAAGATTTATGATACCAAATTGAGAAAGGAATTAAAAATTCAACCATTCCACTACCTATCCATGTGTGTGGGTGTGTGAAAACCATTCCATGCTATTCTTTCTAGTTTCTATCCAATAAATATAGGTTATTTTAACATTATCCATCTTAAATGATTTTTTCCACCGAACCTGTCCTACATCCTTTACAATCATATTTCAAGACCCACTCACTTAAGCATTCTCATAAGTCAAACAATAATCTTCTGACATAGATATCCCCATATGTTTCACATTTCATCACTCTCATCATTTATTATTTTTTTAGAAGTTTTATATGTAAAAAATCTCACACTCATCTCTCAACCCTGGGTTGATCTCCTCATGACACCAATTTTAATTGTTATAACTAGATCAATGGTTGAGGAGGAGTGGTTGTTGTCTTACCTAAGACACAAAACATTTTGTTATTTGATTTTTTTAGGGAGTACAATAGTCAGATATTAGTTACACATGCATAGGTCAATCTGATATAGAAATGAAAAAGATTGTATAAGGAACGAACATATGGAAATATAATTTAAAGATAAAAAATATTAACCTAACAATTATATAACTTCTGATAATAACGAAATATTCAAACATTGTGGTTTGGTTCAAAAAATGTGTGGAGATATTAGTGACACAATTTTCCAAAAAAAATACTCACACAAGGGACATCAATCATCTCAAAGGTCTCACTAAGATATAACCATTTATATCATTGACAGAAAACCAATTTAGTAAAAATAACTCCCTGATGTTAAATTCGTACAAATATTCATTCTATAAAAGAGACATGTTTCCATCATATTTTAAAACAACATAGAATCAAAAAGTTCAACATGAATTTTTGGTATGTTCTATCATTTGGTGACCATAAGTGGGGAGGGAAAAGTAAAAATACTATAAAAAGGATAAAAAGAGAAGAAAGAAAAAAGACAATGAAAACCCTAATCAACTCTAAAAGATAAGGAAAAGTGAAAATACTATAAAGAATATGAAAAATACAAGAAAGAAGAAAGAAAATGATGATTATAATGAACCAGAAAATGTATCTACCCCTAAACCTATAATTTACAGTTTCCTCAATGAAATAATTGAGAATGTGAGAAGGATAAAACCTGGTGTGTTTCACTGGTATGTTTCTTCTAAAAGGTGTATTTACTCCTCCGTATTCTTTAGAAAATCCTCATAAAAGTGTTTATGTCACTGCCCATTGATGTTATGACTTCTTCCACTCTTCTCTTGAAAAATATGTGTTGCCCCAAAAGGGTAAACATTAATAACAGTATAATGACCGAGCCATTGGGAACGAAGCTTACCTGGGTGGAGATTTAGCCTGTAATTCTACATGAGGACCTTTTCACCAATATGGAACTTCTGCTGATTAATCATGGTATCATGGATATCCCTTTTCATCTATTTATATTTCCTAGAGTTCTCATTTTGATCACGTCTAATTTTTCCAACTCCTAAATCTACAGCTACATATACTCACTTACATCTAAAATATTCATATTACAATGTTTAACATCCCAATATTCATGATGTTATACCTCTATCGGGAGGTGAAATGCTTTTCCAAACAAAATTAAATATGGTAACATTCTTAATGGGGTTTTAAAAGCTGTACTGTATGCCCAAAGTGCATCATCCCAGTTTAAAGACCAATATTTCTTGTTGGGTTGTACCATTTTTTCAAGATTCTCTGAACTTATCAATTTCAGATTTTTTCTTTTCTGTTAGTTTAGGGGTGATATGCAACAGGTACTTTATGATCAGCCCATTCATATGAAGAATTTTTTCATGTTGCGATTGAAAAAATGGGAACCCGGATCACTAATAATGATTCTTGGAAAACTGTACAAACTAGAATTTTGGGACCTCACAAAATCAACAACTCGAGAGTCATCAGTCCTAGTATTCTTTTCTTCTTCCCATTTAGAAACGTAGTCTATAAATAAAAAGATGTACATGAAGCCAAATGAATTTGGAAAAGTTTCCATGAAGTCAATTCCCCATGCATCAAATATTTCATAGAATAACATTGGCTGTTGGGGCATTTAATTCCTCTTGGAGATATTCCATGTAAATTGAAAACGACTACATGACTTGAAAAATAAATGGGCATCCCTATAAAATGTTGTCCAACAAATCCCTGAGCCAAGGACCTTTCGAGCTATTCATTGAGTTCCAAAGTGGACCCCATAATCCAAAGTGTGGAAGAAGGTCAAAATACAGGTGAACTCATGGTCAGGGACACACCGACAAACTACTAGGTCACCAAAAATTCTCCAAAAATATGGGTTGTCCCAAATATACCACTGAGAATCATGTTTAATTATCTATTATTGGGAAGTGATTAAATCAGTGGGGACCCTAGATGTTTCTAAAAAATTCACAATGTCTGCATACCCAGGGATAAAGTCCACAACGTCACAAAGGTTCTCAGGAGGAAATAATTATCTAATGCGGAGGGATGAATCAACATGGTGGTCCAGTGGTGGATAAATCCTACTAATTTGGATAGCTAAAAAATTTTCCACCCCCCTCTTATCTCTATTCTCAAGGTCAAAATCATGGAGGAGGAGCATCAACTGTATGAGGCAGGGATTTGCTTTAGGTTTATTTAATAGAAATCGAAGGGCAACATGGTCAGAAAACGAAATCAATATTGACCCAACAAGATATGAATGAAATTTTTCAATTGAAAACATAATATAAAGAAGTTATTTTTTCGTGGTTGTGTAGTTTACCTGGGAAGAGTCAATGGTACCCAAAGCATACACAATGAAATGAGGAGCCCTCTCAACCATTTGTGATAAAACTACCCAACTACAATGTTACAGACATCACACATAAGCATTAAGGGGAGATCCCAACATGGTTGTTGGATTATGGGAGGTCATGTGATACTCTTTTAGTAAATTGAATGCATCCTCATACTTTTTATGAAACACAAACTCAGAAAATTTTTGTAATAGTTGGGATAATGGAAGTGCGATCTTCGTAATGTCTTTAATGAATTGGTAGTAAAAACCAGCATGTACCATGAAATATCGCACCTCAAAAACACAATTTTGATATGGAATGGATGAAATTAATTCAATTTTTTTGTACAACTTGATTTGACATACATTAAATGAAATTCTCAAGAACTATCCTCTGGTCAACCATGAAATTGAATTTCTCATAATTTAAAACAAGATGTTTTTCAATACAGTGATGGAGGAAAGGATATAGGTGTTCCAAAAAATCATATATAGAAGAACCATATATAGTGAAATCGTCCATAAATAATTCCATACAACTCTCAAGGTACTCAAAAAATAATACTCAACATACATCGTTGAATAGTACAAGGAGAATAACATAAACCAAAAGGCATACTTCTGTATGAAAATGTGTTGAATGGATAGGTAAATGTTTTCATTTCATGATCATAAAGGGTTATATGGATTTGGAAATAACCTGAATTTCTATCAAGGAAACAATAGTGGCAATTACCAGCAAATCGTTCTAACATTTGGTTAATTAATGTTAAAGGAATGTGGTCCTTCTGTGTGGCTTGATTCAGTCGATGGTAGTCAATACAGACTCGCCAACTGTTTTTCACATGTGTTGGAAGCAATTCATTCCTCTTATTTGACAAAAGTGTTATTTCTATTTTATTAGGCACAATTGGCACTAGGCTAACCCATTTACTATCAGATATAGGATAAATGATCCCTGCAGCAAGTAATTTACTAACATCCAATTTTACCACTTCAAGGAGAGTGGGATTCAACCGACATTGGGATTATATTATATTCTTAGCCTCATCATACAAAAGTATATGGTGCATACAAATAGATGGGATAATCAAGGTAATATCAGCCAATGTCCATGTTATTGAATTTTTACACTCCCTCAAAAGGATGAGAAGTTTCAATTCTTATTGTGGAAATAGATTATTAGAAATAATGATGGGAAATTGGTCAATACCCTCAAGATATGAATATTTTAAATAATAAGGATGATGTTTAAGTTCCAACACTGGTTGTTTTTGTATTGAGGGAGGGGGTATAGGGGGAGTGAGGTCCATGGAACTGTTTATCTGCTCATTTTTATTCTCTAAGGAAAGAGAATCAATAAATATGAGATTTTCATAATCATCGATGGTCATGGTTACGTTATAATGAACACACTCATAAATTAATGCACAAAATTTATACATTTCAGAACCCACACAAAACTCAAAACATGAAGAAAAAATCAAATCATACATGCGTTAAGAAGGGGAAAATGAATAAGAGTATGGGTTGAGAAGAGAATTGTGTGGGTGTGAATCATTTGAGAGTGTTTCCATCGAATAGAAAAGATGTGGGGAGTTATCTTTAATGGGGTGTTTCATAGAGTCATGGAAGTTGAAACACACATTTCTCCACTATACTCCATGGAAAACATACCATTGTGAACATGGATGATTGTTTTTACTATTTTGAGGAATGGACACCTCTCAAGAATGTAGAAATCTGTGAGAAAGATGAGATTCTTCAATATTACAATGAAATCATCAATCACTCCTATTGGATGTGTAGTACTCTATTTTTAAAGTTTCATGATAATGCCTTTTGGTTGATTCTCTCCGACCTATAGTGAAGTATAAACGGAGTGAGGCATTCCATTAATGGAAGCACCTAAATCTAGCATAGCATCAGAAAAAATGGTCTCCCCTATGGTACACAGTATTCTGAATGTTCTCGGATCCTTGCATTTGGTTGGAATTTTTTGTTGAATTATGGCCGAGGAATTCCTTCCCACGTTGACTCTCTCATTCCCCTTTAGCCTCCTTCTATGGGTGCCAAGCTATTTACGAAATTTGGAACATCGAGTATTTGTTTAACTACACCCAATATATGAATGTTAACATGAATAATTTTAAATGTATCCAATATTTATTTATTAATATAATTATCAAATTTATTCTTAGATTTAGAGTGTCTTCGGGGTAATTGAAGAGGAATGTATTGTTCAATTAAATAATCAATCATAATTTTATTACCCTTTTTGTCTTTTTTTCTTTACATGAAATTTTTTAGGGTTGGGAAAGAGAGTGTTCGGGAGGGGGACGTACCTATTATGAAGAATCAGTATAAAAAGATACTTCTTTACCAATATGAAGTGTAACTGCCATACATTACCTTTGTCCTTCGGAATGGAAATGGTTTGGGATGGTAGTTGTCCAGAACCATGCATCATAAGATCAATTATGGGGTTTACCAACTGAACCACTTGAGTTTATAGATCTTGAATTACTGATTGTGCGGTCAGTTGGAACTGGAGGTTTTGGGTTTCTATTTTCCTCACTATATCCTCAAGGCTTAGTTCAGATTTTGGAGGAGGAGAATGATTTTTTTGAGAAGTTAAAGGATTAGAAGGATTCATACCTTGGCCTTATTGATACCAATTCTGCATGGGGTAGCTTGAGTTTCATCCATGTCAGCACTAGGATTGTGAATTCGACCTAGGGTTTGGATGTGGCCTGAATTGTTCTTGCATGAAGGGAGGTGCTTTTTGGAATAGACGCCCTAGGAATATAGATGTGCAAGACTCATGTGAATCTTGATGTTATGGGCATTGGTTAGAAAAATGAGTATTGTCAGAACAAATGCCACAATTTAAGGGAATAGGATGAAATTTTGAGTTACCTTGTGCTTGAGATAATTTCCATAGAAGGGTATGTATCTCATCAAAATTGTTATCTACCTTTTTTTATATGGTTGAATGACTTGCCACATGAACTCCTCAGGTTGGGTCAATAGATTTTGAACCAAATTGTTGTTCATTTTGAGCCATATTGGTTATTAAATCATGGGCAACGGAAGGGGTTTTATCGAACAAGGCAACACCATGTATTGTATTAGTCATTCCACGATCCATGGGGATAAGTACCTCATTGAATTATTGGATTAATAGTTGTTAAATAATCTAGTGGTGGGGGCATCTTGAGAAAATTCTTTTGAAGCTCTCCCTGTATTCATGAAGGGTCTCTCCTTTTGATTTCCTAATGCCACAAATTTCTTTCCTAATTGATGCAGTTTGGGAGGTAGGGAATAACTTCTCTAAAAATATTATTTTCAAGTAATTTCATCCCCAAATTATGGTAGGAAAATAGTATATACAATATTTGGAAACACCATCAAGGTATAAAGGGAAGGACCAAAACTTAATTTGGTCCTCAAATGCATTTTGGGGTTTCATGGTGGAGAAGATGAATTCAAACTCTTTGAGATGTTTGTGAGGGTACTCACCGAGTAGACCATGGAATTTAAAAAGAATATTGATGATGCAAGATATTATCTCAATGTTGGATTCTTCCTTAGTATATTGTATGTACGCATGATGGTACTCCACATGTGGGGTGGTAATTTTTATTAAGGTTCAATTATATACATCTATGTTTTCTAGGGTTTGATTGGGTTATGTTTTTGATTTGTTTATAACAACTTGATGTTCCACAAGGGTTTTCTTTGTGTTACTTGATTGACCTTCTATAGATGCCAGGATTTGTTTGTGAAATTTCATTTCAATTTCAGGGTCAAATTCGAGCATTTTTTCTTTTTCTGACTGGGACGTGAAAATACGTTATGAAGTATTTCTTCATTTAATATCGATAAAATCACTTAATAAGGGTGAATGTATAATATGATGTTATACTACAGAATTAGAGAGAGAGATGGAGAAGAATAGATAGATATAGAGAGAGGAATAACACACAAAACAACCAAAAATAGAAACAAAGAAAACTAAAATAAAAACAAACAAATGGGGGTGGAGTATTGAAAGGATTACTAATTAAGAAGTAAAATAAATTAATAAAATTAAATAAAGAAAAAAATTTCTTGGCTCCTCGAAAATGTTGCCCAAATTTGATCATGTTGTCAAGCGCATCAAATTAGATGTTTATTTTTAACTAGAATTTCTGTAGCATAGCAGCAACCCTTTGTCGTCTCTTGAAGAAGCCTTAGAAAATTATTTTAAAAAATGATATGATTATGAAAATAAAATAGGAATGAGGATTTATAAATTTTTGGGTATGTTTATTTTTGAACACAAATTAAAACTATACTAATAAGTGAGGGAAACAAGATAGATGAATCGTGATCAACCCGGGTAAGTGTTCCTTGAGGCTCAATCCTTCATCGCTCTCAATGGAATGGGAAGGATCATTAATTACTTGATTTGTAAACCCTGAAACCAGTATGTTATGTGAGTTATTACTAGGTTACAACCTAGTATTTGATGGATCATTAGTATTGATTATCGACAACCACTCGAAATCAACAAACATGAATCGATTTAAAAGCGGAACTAAATCATGGCATCACATCAAAAACGTGATAAGATGACCAGATTTGTTTCAATGATAAAATATTACACAAGACAAAAAAAATCATATTAATGGGTTCAAGATCTTGGTATTTATCTACCAACATAATCTATTCACACACTCATGAAAGGGAAGGGGTGAGAAAAGAGGCAACCACACTCAAATCATCACAAGATCTGAGTTATGCATGGGAGAATGATGATTATTGTTCCATTCATTTGTATTTGAACATACCAGAATAAAAATAAATTTATAATTTTGAAATTAAGAACAATTGAAAACCAACCTAGAAATTCAATTACCTTATGAAGATCATAAGCACGGAGCTCAGGACTACAACAAATGCCCCCCCAAATTGATCACTAAGTGGTTTAGAAGTGCATGAGGGAGAACAGAACCAAAATGGGTTAAGAGAGATATAAAATTAAAATAACCATCAAACATTGTCGTTCCACATAGATAATGAGTGGGAGGAGTGATTTTATGGAAAATTACATCAATATTTCCTCATAAAGTTGTCAAGTATCTAAAGGCCAAGGTGATTATTCAAGGTAGAATTTTTACTCTACCTTAATATAGATTGTTGACTGACCAAACCGTGTGAAACTGACTTGAAATTAGGTGGAGAGTCTGATATTAGAGTTATCTATCCAAGGGAGGTGTAATAACACCAATTAGATCTGTGAGGACCAATTTATGGCCCCAATACAGAAGGGTGGTCAAATCTATCCATCCAAGAACATATTCACATTGTGGGCCTATTTTGGGCCTCCAAGTGGATGAATTGGGCTTAGTGATATTCTCGAGAAATGTATACCACATTCTTTGTCACTCGTACACCCATTTGTATCATAATTGGATGCACTTATTATCCACATTACAAATAATTTTCCACATGCATGCTTGGGCTCTCGCGTAGTTTGGCCAATTTTTCTTGAATTCTGTCATGGGCACTCCAAATCACCTCCTCCATCAATGTAAACATCGAAACAAGTAAAATTTACCTATTAAATAGTGATAAAAATTAATTCATTGATTCACTCATAAATTAAAATTTATTATTATATTTGGAATATTCATTATAAAACCAGTTAAAACAACGATGTAAGGGTGGATTTGAATAGTGAATCACTATGGGATCAATACACTCCCCATGAATGTATTGTATTATTATAATAATTAAACTTATGTGGGTTTACATACCCCTTTTATGATATTACATTTATGGGTTTTATGGTTTTTATGTTACATAATTGGTAAGGTGTTTTGACACAATTTTTCTTCTTTAATACATTTGTTATGTTATACACATTTCTTATTTAATGAGGTGTACATACTTACCCTTTGACATGTTATATCATGAATATTCATATTTTAATGATATTATAATTCTCATTTATTGTTATTCCTTCATGGGGACTACGATTCAAAGTCACCAAAGTGGTAAGATTATTTTTTAATAATCTCCTCATTTATCAGGGTTGTGTATGATTAAGTCTACGCTGTTAAGATATTATATTTATCATGAAGATACATTTAAAAAAATCCCAAAATATCAAGATGAGAAATGTATTTAGTTAATTGGATACATTTCATAATAACTAGAAATAGGGCTACAAAAAAATATTTAAAACCCCATAACATTCCCTTGTATTTCATTGATCTTATACTATTTAATGAGATAACACAGAGACGTACATAATAAAGGGGTAATCTATGTTGACCACAAAGGGAATAATAAATGTTTAGAATGAAGTAAAAGAATAAAATTTGTTTTAAGGATCATAACATGGTGACATAAAAAGGTGAGAACCATATTCATGAAGATCAATGTTTAACAAAATGTTATAATATATAAGAAACATAGGAATGTGGAAAAAATATAAATCATGTCATCATAAGAATAATTTATGGATAAATTCTGAGAAGACATTAAATAGTGCCCTTAGGCTAACTTCCCATACAACATATATGGTATCTTCTGAGATAAAAACATTTCACAATGAATTATAATGGTACAAGATTCTATTATCACCCATCAAATTCATATAATATACATCTATTTGTGGTCCTCATAGATCATACAACATAACAACATAATTTATTACATTTAAAAAAATGGTTAAGGATTTTTGGATTTATACATGGAAGTCAAAAATCAATTAAGGATGGGTAAAACTAAAAAAAACCCTTGAGTGTAAATGGGGATGGGTATTCAAAACACAAAATTTTTTGAATGCAAAATCATGGTTTAATTTTGACATCTTTACGAGAGTGCTTAAATGATCATGTAAGGGATTAATGAGATCAGAAAAAAGTCTTTAATTACTTTTAAATCAAAAGGATAGTAACAGGATGTGATAAAACATATTTCAATCTGAACATTTGAAATAAAAAGTCTAAATACAAGAAAAGTACATGGATAAATATGAGGAAGAAGATAATCCCTTACCATGATAGAGTGAATATAAAATATTAATAGAATATTTATATATGATTCCGAACACCATTGATGATATTTAAATATGGATAAGGAGAGTAAATTCATGATTTATGGGTTTTTAGTGAAGTGGTAAGAGTGCATGGGTGATTATTTATATTTAATGATATGGTAATTATTTATAAGTTTATAATTATAGGTTCTGGAATCTGTGTAATAAAATTTGAAATACCACAATCATTTGCATAGATTTGGAAAAAAGGGGATTAGTTTCCAATATTTCATTTCCTTAAGAACAAAACTCATTAAATTTTTAACTTTCTTGATTTAAAAATGAGTCATGTTCAAAAATAAATGTTTTTAAAACCTTAAAATATAATATATATTTTGGAGGACGTTTTATAGGTTTGTAAAATCAACGAAATAAAATCAAAAAATTTATTTTAAAGGGAACATATATTTTCAATCATAGATTCTATTTATATTATTTATCTCATCACTCTTGTTTTACTATGTTTTCATAATGCATACACTACATTTATACTTTATTTAATTTTTATCAGATGTTTCTATTGTCTCATAAAATTATGAAAAAACAACCATTGGATAATTTCAACATGATAATTTGAAAATAACTATTTATTTTAATAAAATAATTTTATAAAAATATTTATTTACATTTTAAATAAAAACCTTATTTGTCGAAAAATACTGTTTCATTACAAAAAATGCATCTTTATGGATATTATAAAAATTTAAGAGGGGTTAATTAATTTGTATATGATTTGTATTAAAAGAAATATTGTATAATAATAATATTTCCCTAAAATACCATTTATTTCAAAACACATGGATCTTCAAGAAAAGTATTTTCATTAAAACTATATATTTCCAAATAATGAAATTTTTGTTTCTTTGAAACAAAATATAATTTTCATTAAACTCGTTATATAATTATGTATATATATAAATTAATAATGAAAAGTGATCAATACAGTAATTATTTTAATATATATATATATATCTGTATATATTTAGTCGACTAGGGTCTAGATATAAAAGTACTTATTAAACTGATTATGCTTTAAGGGTAATGTGTTTGATAGTAGTAATTTATTAGGGTGGTTCAGTGAAAAAAAAATCAGTGATGATCTCTATGATCTTCAACTTGTCCCATCAAAAATCTCTCTTAAGTTTCAATTGTTGAATATGATCATGGGATCAATTGACTAATGGGGGTTTTAGGGTATGAATAAAATGGTTGAGTTCATCACTTATTCATTCTATATCAACTAGAATTTTTCATAAACCATAATATATATTAATATTAATGGTCACTTTAGAATGTATATATTAATAATGGTTATGATTCTTAATGTTATTTTAATCCCGAAAAAAATTATTGTTGTATTTTATGATGTTATGAAATAACAAAAGAAATATAATGAAAGTGTTTTCTATAACTACATTACTTATTAAGGTATTTATTCCTTAAAAATAGAATTTCATTTGTAAATTTTTAGTTCATTACATTATTCCCCCTATAAAATATATAATTATTGATATTTTATTTCATAAACAAAAAATAAAGAGGGTATATTTATTTTATCTCATATTCTGGTTTTCTTTTTTCCTCATCAATTTTTTGGTTCTGACAATGTACATTGCTAGGTCAATTTCTTTATTTCATAGAGTTTTTCACCCATAAAGTACGATCTTCATCAGATTCTCCTCATATGAAATATCCTTATATTAAGGCACCACCTACGGATTTAGTATAGGTCAGGGGTCTGGTATGTACATCCTTCAGAGGGATACATAGAATGCACCATGTACAAATGATTGGTAAGACGAGCGTTATAGTATATATTCTATAAATAATATGTGATCAAGGATGTCAAATGGGATAATGTAACTTGTATTAATATATCCATTCTTCTTGAACATCATGACTTTCAACCACTTTGATATACGAAGGAACAAATTTTCTCCAATCTCAAACTCTAGGTCCCATCAATTATTATTTGTGTATATGTTTGTAAACATTTCATAGATTTCATTTGAAGATGAATGTATTGACAATTCTATATCATCTCCTATACATGATCAGGTCCTGTCAGCTTACACTCTCCAACTTCATCCGAACATGTTGGAGTTTGACACATATTCTCATATAGAGCCTCACAAGCTTCCATTTGAATGCTATAATTGAAATTTTTGTTATATGATAAATCCAATATGGGAAGGTTCTTATCCAAAAATACCAAGGAATACATTGAACATGATATCATCATATCCTCTATATTTTGAATCATTATTTCAGACAGACCATCCATCTATTGGTGATATTCGATTCTAAAACTCAACACTTTATCTGATTCATCTAGAATGTTTCTATATACCCCCAAGTTAAATATAAAATATTAATCAAATTCAATGGAGAGTGGCACACAATGAATTATTAACACTTCTCTTACGTATGTCATGGTGATTTAGTTAATATGTAAATCTTCCTTCATAATAATTAAATAAGGAAAATTTTAATGAAATAAACTACCACCCAAATTGTTTTGTTGACTTTATATTTCCTAGGTAGTCCTACAATAAAATCATTGGTTATGTTTTCCCATTTCTAAACTGCTATGGATATGTTTTCCTTATACCCTTAGACTTATGTCATTCATCCTTGAATTGTTTGTATACCATGTATTGAGATAACCATTATGTAATACCCCTTTCTATGTTAACCGAAAATAAGTTTTTATTTATATGAATACACATCTTACAACTTTATGAATTAATAGAGAATGATGATTTATGTGATCATCCGTAAGTACTCAATTCAGGTCTAGTTTTTATGGGACACAAATCTAGTTCCAAACTGTATAACCCCATCCTTAGAAAAGTTAAACTCTATAATATTCACCACTTTTCACTATAACTCTCTAACATCCTTTGAAGCCTCCTTAATCCTCTCATGAATGGATGGATGATTAGTTATTTGAGAAATTTAGGTTGATGTTATCTTGAGGATTCTTATGTCTATCTGTTGTATTTCTAAGAATATTGGATCTCTTTCAATTATCATCATGGAAAAGGTTGTGGGATCCTTTTTTACTTAGATAATCTATATGTTTATTCAAATTCCCATGATGGTAATTGATTCGATAGATATAATCCTTCATTATCTCTAACCACCTTCATTGGTGCATATTGAGCTCCATTTATGTGAAAATATAACTGAAATAATTATGATATATATATATTTAACACTTCTCATAATAGAGATAATTTCTTGAAATATTTAATTTCAAGATCATTGTATCCAATTATAGCTCATGTGTTTGGGTGGTTTATCCCATGAAGTTATAATTGTAAGGAGGTATATGCAATCACGTTATCATTTTTCATGAGTACACACCCAAGTAAGTATTTAGATGCATTACTATAGATCGAAAATTCTTCCTTAATGGTGGGTAATTTGAACACATGTGTAGTGATTAACATCTTATTTAACTCTTTAAAACCATCCTCACACTTATTGGTCCAAGAAAAGCATTACTACCTTCTAATTTAACCTGGTTAGTGGGTTTGATGGTCATGATATTTTTCACACAAATTGATTATATAACTCATATAATAAAACGAAAATATGGATATTTATCATATATGTTGTATTGGTTAATCCTTTAATTGCATATTTCTTCAAAGGATCTATAGATATCTATTTATTGGTGATAACATTCCCCAATAATGTTACTTTATATATCCAAAACACCCATTTACTATACTTCTCTTATAACATTTCATTTTATAAGGTATTGAGTTAAATATTCAAATTCTCCTCATGTTCCTCCTTTTTTAGAGTTTATAATAATATCATCTATAAATACAACCATAATTATTTTGAGGCAATCCTTAAAGACTCTATTCATTAGTTCCATGATGATTGATGGAGCAGTAGTGAGTCAAAATGAAATCACTATTAACTCATAGTGCTCGTACCATATATGAAAAGTGGACATGGGTAACCCCCATTATTTCCCTTTATATGATAATATCCCAACTAATGATCCACATTATAAATGTACTAGGTTCCACATAGATGATAAAAAAAGTCATAAATCTATTGAAATCAATGAAGAGGCATATTGACCCATTCTATTTCATGATGAAATGGACTAGTGTACGCCATATTAAATAAATGGGAATATAAAATGTTTATATAACCTTTCCTATAGTGGATTCTATATCTCTCTAAGTTATATAGTGTACATTCTATTCAACGTATTGTATATTGGAAAAGGTCTTTGTATAAGTTCTTTTGAGAATGAAACCAATCATTTAAGAGAAAGAAATGGTAATTACTTAAGGAACACATTAACATATTCTATTATAATGGGAATTTTACAATGAATAATATTTTATTTAGTCTCAATCATTTGATATAGATATGCTTGGTCATAACGAAATAATATCCATTCTTGAGATTATTATTCCATAGTAAATATGACCTCCTGCATACACTTGTATAGAATCACGGGTCATTTTGCGATACAGAGGGTGATTTCCTTCTCCTTCCAATTTATGTTTTCTCTATGTAAAGAAGGCCGATACATACCTTGGATAACATTAAATTATACAAAATGGTGAATGACAAGGTTCACAGGGATATTAAACACAGAAATATTGATAGGGGGAAAGTTATATAATTTGGATGAAATAATTTCCTCATTTTACATTTTCAATGATAACTCATCTTCGATGTTTTTAACGGGTATTTGAATAGTTATTATAAACTTATGTTACATGAAATAATCCATTTAACCCCAATCAAATAGTACAATATCAATTTTTGAATGAATAACTGGCATATATGTGAATACTTTTTTATAGATCAACTTAAATAGTTTTGATGGCATATACTCTCCCATTCTCAATAAGTATTGGAGGTTTTTATCTTTTATTATCTTAATAAACCCCTGGCTTAGTGAATTTAATTTCATAGTCTCTTTGTACAAGTATTTAAAACATTGGACAATAGGATAAGGGTTGAATGTAACTTTAATTCCTTTTATCACCTCAATGGGTTTCTCCCATATACATTTGCTCTATTGGTTAACCTCCTTCTCTACCTAAATCATTTCCTTCTCCCCTTCAAGTAATTTTAGGGATATATTTATCCACACTTTCAACAAATGGGATGTTGAAATTTATATCCACGGTGAGATCTTTCAATAACTTCTGTGGATTAATATTTATTCTCCACATCCTATCTCTAGCCTAATGAGACCCTTCAGATTTTCTGGTCTCTATTTTGACTTTGATGGAACATCCTACAACTAATTCATAGCACTCAAAGTATCTAATCACCAATAAGTTTTATGTATTTATCTTTAGATCACAAGATATATGTTCAACATGTTTTCATTTTTATTGAAAATTATGGAGTCATATCAAGCATGTAATGTGATGTTTTAGTTATATAATCTAATGGATTCGTCTTCCTTTTTCATGTAAACATGGAAGCCTTCAGAACATTAATTCATAGAATTTATATAAAATATTTATTTAAAATCATTTTCCTAAATTATTTCAACACCATTTTAATAATTTATTCCTTGGGCTTCGAATTATTGATCAACTTCTACCATTTATTAGCTTCACCCTCCATGAAATAAATAAGATGGATGAAACTATCTTGCTCAGATAATTGAAGGAAATAGAATATATTTTCATTGGTGTTAATCCATTATTTTATGATAAATTGATTATAAGATTCACTAAAATTTGGAGGCATTTTTTGTATGAAGGTATCAATTGAATAATTCTCTTTTTTATGGGGTGTGTGTGTTCCTCCTACATTAAGTTTCTATTAAAAACGTGAGTTAAATTATTAAGTATTTTAATGAAGTTATTCACTAATACTATCATCTAGTTGGTTATCTCATTTGGGAAGTCATTAGATTTCCATCACACAGTTTGTTGACATGATTCCTCCTATTTCAAGACATCAAACAAAATAAATGAAAATGTGGGATTGGAATTTTCAAACTGTTAAACTTATAAAATTGAAATTCTGAACATTTATGGGATAACTCATATATTAAATTTATTTCATAACATATAAATATATAGGTTTCAATCTAGGTTACTCCTTTCCTATTACCTAACATTAAATTTCATAAAAAAACTACCTTCATAATGGTTCAGACAGAGAATGATAATTAACCAAATCATATCCCCAAGGAGTGTCAATTTAGGTGTATAGAAATTCCAATTTTGCTTGCAAAAACTGTAGGTATATTAATACCCAATGATCCGTTATATGTTAATTAACCCTAGATATTTTTTTTATAATGAAATCAACTTATTGTATCTAGATAAGAATTATGTTTCATGGCTACCACTCACAAAATATTTTACCTAACATTTATGATATATTCCTATACATAGATATATTACTTGTTTATTTACAAATGTATTGTTTAACCAATACCTGAAAATAACTAAACCATTCTCTGATGCTAAGTATGAAAATATGTATCTTTCAAACACTTTAGTTCATGATTTAATAACTTATGATACACATAACACAATACCAAAATATCAAGAGGTCTAGTTGATTTGGGTAATTAGATAAATTAAAAAACATGAAATCAGAATAAAATTATATTATTTAATGACTCCATAATGTTACCCTAAATTCCATTTATCTTCTAATACGTTATAGGATAACCTAGGGCTATACATAAGAAAGGAAAGAGCTATATTTTCTGATAAAAGAATAATCAAAGAAAATCAGGAAGTAAAGTAGTATATAGGAGTCCATCGACATAATAGGGTAACATACAATGGTGATAATCATAATCATAAGCATTGAATAAAAAAAGATAATAATATCAAGGCATCAATTGAATGTGGAACAAATTTAAAACATTATATCATAAGCATACGTTATGGTTAATTGATGAGACATATTAACATAGTGTGTATATCCTAATCGCCTATGCAATATATATGGTACACATAAATAAAAACATTTCCCAATGTATTGGAGGGAAATATAATTCTTGTCCCATGCATCATATTCATATCACATACATGCATTTTTGTTCCATATCATACTGCATAACCACACCTCACATCACATTTGATCATATGATTATAGAGTTTGGGCCACATACATGTAATTACCGAATAAATTAAGAATATGTAAAACTACGTGAAAACTAATGACTGGAAATGTGCATTGGTATTCACAACAACAAAAATTGGCATTGAAAATCATAAAATAATTTTGGCATCATAACAGGTGTACATAATTGTTCATGTATGTTATTAATGAAATTAAATGGTATTATATCATTACTTGGGAATCATAAGTATAGTAAAGGGATGTGTAGAATCATATATCAATATGAATAATTGGAAATTAAATGGATTAATATGAATAATGTAATTCAATAAAGTGGAGGATAAAGTTTTTCCTTTACCTTGATATCTTTCTTTTAAATGATTTACGTGAGCTTCTTAAGAGCTTGGAAATACTTCAAGAGGCCTTTATAGGGAGAAGGAAGAGTAAATTCACTCTAAATTATCTTTTACTGAATTGGAATGGAAGAATTTATTGGTTTTTATATTAAAATATGGGATACTAATTTAATTCTAAACAAAGAATTTGGACTGTAAATGATAAAATGATAAAAATGATTGTTTTTTTCATTGTTTTTACCCATCTATTCTACAAAAGAAAATATTTTATAAGGTAAAAAACTAAACTCAGTAAAATAATTTCATTCATAAATAGGAAGTGAGTCATGTTAATAAGAATGTTTTTAAAACATTAAAATCTAATGTTTGTTTTGGGGGATCAAATATAAGTTTTTAAAATTAATGTAATAAATTAAAAATAATTTTTTGTTAAAGTGAATATGAATTTTTCATTTTGGATTCATTTTATATAATTTATTATAACATTTTTAGTCTATTATGATTTCATATTGTATACTGTATATTTTAATTGTATTAAATTTTTCCCATAAAATTAATTGGCTTAGTATATTATAAAAAATTCATCATTGGGTAATTTTTAAATGATATATTCAAAAATTATATTCATTTTATAAAATTTATTATCTAAATAAAGTAATTTTCTCTTTTAAATGAAAATCCATATTTATTTAAAAATACTAGTTATTATGACACAAACATTATAAAAATTATAAAAATTATATAGGACTTCATTAGATTATATTTCCATTTATATTTAAATAACTATTATTCAATAATATGATTTAAAGAAGATAAAATTTATTACATAACTCTTAGATTTATCATAGTGTGTTTTAATTGAAAATATATATTTTCTAAAAATATAATTTTCATTTCTTCATATCAAGATCTAATTTTCATCAAAATAATTATATATTCATATATATATGTATAGTGAAACTTAAAAGTGATAAATATAATAATTATTTCAATAAAAATAATGAATAAAAAATCATTCAACTACGGCATAGATACAAAAACTGTTATTACATTTTTCAAACACCCTATGGTTAAGCTGTACGATAATAGAAATTTATTGAGGTGGTTCAATGAACATGGTTTGGGTAGTGATCAATATGAGCAAGAATATATCATATAAATAGTTTCATCAATGTTTAGGTTGTCGATTATCATATTGGCATTGATCATGGTCGAATCCAAGTGAGTCCATATCCCTTGGAATCGTTGAAAAATGAGATTCATATGGTATAACACTACTGTCCAAGGAAATCACATATTCCTTTTGTTTCAATTATATTTTATCATAACATTTAATATATACTAATCATAAAGGTTATTTTAGAATAACTATGTTAATAATTCTTATAATGAAAAAAAACCTATTAAGTCTAATAGAAAAATTATGTCTAGATTTTATAATGGTGAAAAATACCAAATGAAATATAGTGCATGGTGTTTATATATATTCATTACATAATATAGAACTTTTTACTTTTTATTTGAATTTTATTTATAAATGTTTATCCCATTGAGGTCCTGGAGTAAAAATACCTCAAATCCTATGAGTTGTGATTTCCCCTTTGACATTATAGTGGTAGTTATAACATTCCTCACATCAAAATACAATATTATATCATGTTACAAATGGGGTTAGGTATCAATTTGAGGACCCCAATTTGATTCAATACACTCCCTCATTGGGTAGGGGTTATTTTAAATAGTCATTGATAGAGGATTTAGCAACGCGCAAGGTTTCTTCTAAAGGTGAACTAGAATTTGTATTTGACCACTGTCAGGATACATCGATGGGCCTTGGGGATATTGGAAGTTTTAGGGATTAAGATATTCTCTTGATTTGTAGTGGTTTATTCTAGTAGAGATCTTATTTTGGATTCTTGAGTCCAAATGACTGGATTTAACAATGTTTTTTGTTTTTTCTTATATAATTTGGGTGAAATGTTAGTGATGAAAACTATTGTGAATAGGATATCTCTTAGGTATCTCACATGTGTTTTATTAGGCGTGGTAGATGTCCTATATACCACCTTATGATTAGGAAGTCAAGAATTTCCTTTGTCTTGGGAGACATTCCCAAAGTGGATCTCTATTGGAAAGAAAGCTTATTGTCCCTAGTGTTTTGTCTACATGATGTTGACCTTATAGGATGCATCCCCTTTATAATGTCATGGGTTTTCTACAATGATGAAATTATCACATCTTGAATTTATTCTTGAAAAATTACATACACCATATACTATTGTAATCATTGTATGCTTGATATTTTATGTTGATGCCTCAGTGTTGAGGATTTTTTTATTGAAAATATTATATGATCAAAGTCACATCATGTTTTGCATTTGAATTTTATGGGATATACATGAAACCCATCAGTGAAGTCTCTCAAATGAGGAAGCATGGTCACTCAACAAATTTCTTAAGAAAATAATTTGTTTTAGGTATATTGTTGACCTCACCTGTTTTGATAATCTCAATAACTCATTCACATACTTTGATAATCCCAAATAATGTTTATCTATATATTCATTCTCTCAATATATGAAATTCTAACATCAAGCTGATAATAATATTAAAATAATCTTTGAAATATGTTAATCGGTGTTTATCTATGTTTATATGAATTTTTAATTAATTCTAACTCATTCGGATATGTTTTTCATAAAACAGATAAGTGTTAAGTCACTGATATTCTTATAGATACTGATGCAGATCAACTGGTACTTAGTCTACTAATAGACATAGTCACCGATATGAAATGGAAGCAGAGTTACCGATAGAAGCAGAGCTACTGATAGAACAAATCTACCGATATACACAATCACTACGACAGAACGAAGCCACCGATATACACAAGCTACTGATACAAAGTTTACCAATACAGAGTCACAAATACAAACGAGCCACTGATACAAGTGAGCTACCGATAGACCAAGATCTACCGATAGAAGGAGTAACTATTACATAGAGCTACTGATACACAGAGTAACAGCTACCGATACAAGGAGATACCGATACAAGGACAAAGATCTACCAATAGGAGCTCACTGCTATACAAAGTCCACCGTTACATATCTACCAACAGAAAGCTACTGATGAAAGACTTACCAGTCACTGATTCCTAAAATCTACTTCTGTCATCATTATTTATTTATTAATAAACGGTCATATTTGATGATTTTAATGAAATTAATGTTATTTAATGATAGTTTTTGGCATGTTAGGGAATCATACCTCGTACCTATGAAAAGGCAATCATTCCCATTGCCGGAGCTGAAAGCTATAAAAGGATGGACAAAAAACCGTGCAAAATATAGTGTGAAAAAAGGAAAAAAGAATGCTGAAAAGTGGTTCATACACACATAAAATAAAGGTTACATCCATACTGGAAGAACACTGAAATACATGAAGCCATTCATTTAATAAGAGAACACAAGCTGCACCTTAGCGAAAGAGAACTACAACAAGCTCTTCATACACTCAAGCTGATCAAACTGAACTTGACGAAAACAACACTCTATTTTTTAGACAAAACCCGTAGGACTCAGAACCTTTCCTGATCAATAAAATAAGTCCAGAGCTTCACTTCACAGTACTAGAGATTTATAAAACTCATATCTACTCTCTCATTGATTCTTTCATTTACATTTTTGAGCAGTGTGCATATTCTTTATATTTTATACATACACTTTCTCTTGTGCTAAACTGTTGGATTTATAAATCCTCACAAAAACCATCTATAACTCTCTTATGTCCCACTTTGGATAGTGGTACAGGTCAAGTAAGACCTAGACAGCCAGTGTGCTATTGTTCTGGTTTCCCACATAGAACTGTGGTAGAGGTCTTAGTATCTGGACAGTCTTTGCACTATTGTTTACCCCAATCCAGGGTGTGGATCAAATTTATATAAATTGTTTGAGAGTACTAAGTCTCGGCTTGAGACTGAACCTATTGGTTATATCTGTTGTGCTTGCTTATTTTGGTTTTATCATATGTTGAATATTCCACCACTTATTACTTTGAAATATAAAATTATTTTAAAGTTACTTTTATAGTTAATCTAGCAAGTGTTTTTATGTACATTAAATCATTAGGTTAGCTTCAAAATTTAATTAATCTTATGATTAGATTAACTGATAACTAATCAATCTTTTGAGAACCTAAATGACCCTTTATAGTTTTACAAATTCACTATAGATTATCTTGTTATTCAATTTGGGGGATGTTAATAGAAATATTTTTTAACAGAAATTTTAATTGGAACTCAATTAACCCCCCTCTTGAGTGTCCACTCCATAAAAAATTTGGTATCAGAGGATTTATATATTAAACGATTTCCAAACACTCTGTTTTTCAAAAGTGATTTTAGTTGTATCTTGAAGATCATAAATTTCTATTAGTTCTAAATTTTATCTCTTTAAATACATTTGCTAAATTCTAATTATGGACAATAGACCTAAAGGTGCTGCTACCAATAGGCCACCCTTATTTAATGGTACATGTTATTACCAGTGGAAACTGAAAATGAAAATTCATTTAGAGAGAATGGGATTTGATATATGGACTGCTATAGAGACTCAATATGAAATTCCAAAATCTGAAAGAACTACTTGGGATGAACCTACTAAGACTGCTTACAATAATAATTGTAAGGAAATGAATGCCCTATATTGTTATTTAGGAGATGAGGAATTTAATAGAATATCTGCTTGTAATACTGCCTCTGAAATTTGGGACACTTTGGCTGTTTTCCATGAAGGAACAACCAATGTTAAAGAAATGAGACTAAACACCTATACTATTAAGTATGATAATTTTAAAATGAAGTCTGATGAACCTATTTCTGACATGTATCTTAGGTTCAATGATATTTTCAACCCTATGAGCTCACTTGGAAAATTTTTCCTGCAAAGGATAAGATCATGAGAATGCTAAGATGTTTTCCAGAAATATGGAGAGGCACATCTGTCTCCATAAGAGAATCATGTGATATAAGTTCACTAATTGTTACAGAATTAATTATTAAGATTATGATGTATGAGGAAGAACTCAAAGTAAATATGGAAGAAGATGATGAACCAAAAAGGAAGTCAGTAGCCTTCATGACATCTTCTTCAAAGAGCAAGGACAAGGAAAAAGTACACATAGAAACTGAAATCTCAACAAGTGAAAGATCAGAGTCTGACAGTGATGCTGAAATGGATCAAATAGCCAGGTGATTCAAGAAGTTATACAGGAAGAAGAAATTATTCATAAAATCAAATTACAAAGAAAAATATAACAACAAAGGTTATTGGAATAAGGATTGGAAGAAGCCTGATAAAATTGATGAAATTCTCTACTATGAGTGCAAAAGGAAAGGACATGTTAAAGAAGACTGTCCAAAACTGAAGTTCAAAAAGAATTATGATTACTAGGAAAACAAGTATAAAAAATCTATGAACGAAACATAGAGTTCTTCATAGGTTAGTTCAACTGATTTTGATTCTACTCAGGATGAAAAATATCAAAAATCTAACATGTGTTTCATGACAAACATGTCTGAGGTAACATTGGATACTCCTACTTTAAATTCATATTATTCTGGAGTTGATTCTAATTCTGAATCTGAAAATATTTCTAGTGAATAGTTATTTGAATACTGTAATATGCTATAAGAGACATGTAATGAATTGAAGGACAATTATAAAGCATTAAAGAAACAACTTTCTTTAACCAGTTCTGTTAAATCTTTACGTGATGTAGAAAAGGAAAAGAATGCTCAATTACTTAAGGAAAATACTAAACTAAAATTGTCTAATGATAAATTAAGGAAGGACTTAAAAAAATTCACAAATGGAAAAGATAAACTTACTCAAATTCTTGGAAAAAAAGTGGCACCAAAATTTATCACTGGAATAGGATATCAGCCAAGACAAAGACAGTTTACTAAAACTAGATTTATTCCTAAATCTGGAAAGAATGTTTCTAGTTCTAGTTCTGGAAATTCATATGATTCAACTAGTTATTCATATGGTTATAGATGAAATATTTTTTATCATTCAAAATCAATTGATTCTGTAAGTTATTTGAGACCCATAAGACAAATTTGGGTACCTAAATCTTTTCTTGCTAACCTATCTGAACCCAAGAGAATCTGGGTACCAAAATCATTTTCCATCTAAATCGGTTTAGTAGGAAACTAGCTTGAAGAGTTCCCATAAGCAGATATGGTACTTGGAAAGTGGATGTTCAAGGTATATGACTGGGGATTAATCATGTTCCATAAGCTTAATCAAAGTTGGTGGAGGATATGTCACCTTTGGTGATAATTCTAAAGGAAAGATCATCGGCCTTGGCCAGATTGGTAACACTGATTCTGTTTTAATCTACAAGGTTTTATTTGTTGATGGAATTAAATATAATTTATTAAGTATTTTTAAATTGTGTGTTGATGGTTTCAATGTTAAATTTGAAAATTATTCTTGTAATGTCTTTAATTTTAAATAGTATATTCTTCTTTGATAAATGAAAATGTTTATGCTACTGATTTGAATTATTTAGCTAAATAGAATATTACTTTCTTAAATACTTTTCATAAAGAGTCTTGGTTATGGAACAGAAGACTAGGACAATGTAATGTTTATTCACTTAGAAAATTGACTAGGAAAAACTTAGTTAGAGACCTACCTAAACATGAATTCCCAGCTGATAAAGTTTGTAATCCCTGTCAAAAGGGAAAGCAACATAAAGTTTCTTTTAAATCAAAGAAAGAAGATTCAACTTCTCAACCTCTCAAGTTGGTTCACATGGACTTGTTTGGACCCTCTAGTGTTTCTAGTTTAAATAGTAAGCACTATGTCTATGTCTTATTAGATGACATTTCTTGATATACATGGTTATACTTCTTAGCTCAAAAATGTGAATCTGGTTCTTACTTTAATAAGTATTCCAAGTCTCTAGAAAACCTTAGTGGACATTAGATTAAGACCTTGAGAAGTGATCATGGTCATGAGTTTGAAAATAATGAGTTTGAATCTTATTTTTCACACAATGGCTATAATCACAACTTTTCTGCCCATAGGACACCTCACCAGAATGGTGTAGTGGAAAGAAGAAACATAACCCTTCAAGAGATTGAAAGAACATGCTTAATGAGTATGACCTGCCAATTTATTTTTGGGTTGAAGCTGTCAACACGGCTTGCTATATTATATATAGAGTCTTAATTATACCTGTTCATAAGAAGACCCCTTATGAATTATAGAATAATAGGAAACCTAAGGTTAGTTACATCAATGTTTTTTGTTGCAAAGTCCTTATTCTCAATAAAACGTATAATATTGACAAGTTTGCTTCCATGAGTGATGAAGGAATCTTTTTAGGATATTCTTCAACTAGAAAAGCCTATAGTGTTTTTAATAAAAGAACCAAATGTGTGGAAAAATCTATTCATATCAAGTTTAATGAAACTAATCCACAAGAACTTAAGTCTTCTCTTGAAAATCTTGAATAAGATCTTTCGGTTCTAGACCTTAATGATAAAATCAATGAACCTGTTGTAAAGACAACCAGTTCTGGACATATTCCAGATTTTGATTCTTTAGAAATAGAACTTAGAGAAGTGCCTGAAATTTCTAGTGCTAGCTTTACTAGATCAGCTAGAATTCTAAAGAATCATCCTTTAGATGCTGTTGTTGGTAATCTTTATAGTGGGACACAGACTAGAGATTCTCTACCATACCAGGTTGAACATCAAGACTTTCTTTTATAGTTAGAACCTAAAAATTTTGATGATGTAGTCAATGATGAATTTTGGGTAATGGATATACAAGAATAACTAAATCTATTTGAAAGAAACAATGTCTGGGAATTGGATGATAGACCTAAGGACACTTTGACCACAGGCACTAAATTGGTTTTTAGAAACAAAGTTGATGAGTCTGGAAATATAGTTAAGATCAAAGCAAGGCTATTTGCATAAGGATATAGTCAAGAATAAGGAGTAGACTATGAGGATTCTTTTACCCCTGTAGCTATATTAGAAGTAATAAGGATTCTACTTGCCTATGATGCTCATCTGAATTTGAAGTTATATCAAATTGATGTCAAAAGTACTTTTCTAAATGGTTTTATAATTGAAGATGTTTTTGTTGAACAACCACCTATATTTAATAATCCTCATTTTCCAAATTGAGTTTTTAAACATTCAAAAGAATTATATAGTCTGAGACAAGCTCCAAGAGCTCGGTATGATAGACTTAGTAATTTTCTTTTTTTAAAAGGTTTTACTAAAGGGATTGATAATCCAACTATTTTTATTAAACTAATTTCTAAAGTTTTCTTGATAGTACAAATCGATGTAGATGATATTATTTTTGGATCTTCAAAACATTCTTTATTTATTGATTTTTCAAGGAGTATCGAAAATGAATTTGAAATGAGGTTAATGGGAGAACTCAAATATTTTCTTGGATTTTATGTTTTTCAAAATGAAAATGGTATTATTTTGAATAAAAGTAATTATACAAAAAAATCGTTTAAAACATTTTCGTTTGGATTGTATTAATGAAAGTGATACACCTATGAGTACTTTTTTCAAGTTGGACATTGCTAAAACTGGGAAACCAGTGGATCAAACCAATTACAGTGGAATGATTGGAAGCTTACATTACGTTACTGCTGGTCGACCATATATTACGTTTAGTGTGTGCATGTGTGCAAGATTTCAAGCTAATTCTAAAGAATCACATTTGCTTCCTGTTAAAATAAGTTTTAAGTATCTTAAGCATACTAAAAATTTGGGTTTGTTTTATCCAAATGTGCAATCATTCAATTTAATGAGTTATTTAAATGCTGACTTTGCTGGTTGCAAGTTTGATAGAAAAAGAACATCTGGAACATGCCATTTATTGGGAAAATCCTTAGTATCATGGTGTAGTAAAAAGGAAAAATTCTATTGCATTGTCTACTATTGAAGTAGAGTATATAGCTGATGGTAGTTGTTGTGCACAAATTTTGTGGATGAAACACACTCTTTTGGACTATGGATATCAATTTAGACATGTATCTATAAACTGTGATAACACTAATGAAATTAATATCTCTACGAATCCTGTATCTCACTCTAGAACCAAACACATTGATGTAAGGAACCATTTCTTGAGAGATCATTACCAAAAATGTGATATTACTATAGAATTTATAGGTACTGAACATCAATTAGCTGACATTTTCTCAAAGCCGTTAAGTTTGGATTGGTTAAGTTTCATTAGACATGAGTTAGGAATGATAGATCACTGATATTCCTCACCGATACGAAACCTCGCCGATATACCTCACTGATATGAAATCTCACTGGTATACCCTACCATTTAAAACTTCTGTCTGCCACAAGAATCTCTATTTTTTATACTTTACTTATTATATTTTATTATCTATTTTATGATTCCTAAATGATAAAACTATGTCTTAATTACTTCTCGGTCCACCTTGAACCCTTTTCCATCAAGCCTTAGCTCCCAAATCTCGTGAAAACCCTAAGATTCTCGAACTAGAAATGGAAAAAACCAAAATTCCTACTGTCAGAGATGGCATTGATGAGACGAATGTGAAGAAGCAGAAGAATGAGCCAGAGGAAAGTAGCAATGTTTGTAGAACAAGGTCGGGAAGGAGACTAGTGAAACCGCATTTACAAAATAGAGTTATTGTAATCGAAAAAGAGAAATGTGTGGAATGTCTGTTGTCTAGTAAATAGTTAGTTCTAGATGTGATGGAAGATCAGAAGTGGATAGAATGATTTTTGAAGAATAATGGCCCCTACTATCTGAAGCTGGTGAAACAGTTCTATGAGTTTGTAAGTATTGAGAAATCCGATGAAGAAAACGGAATGGTTTCATGGGTAAATGGAAAGGAGATATATTTTTCTTCTATTGAGTGGTCTTAATTCCTTATGGTTCCACACGAAGGTGTTTCTGGATATTTCTCAAAAATAGTACCACCTACAAGCGACATATTTGATTATGAGACTGCCTTAGAGGAGGTCACCGGTAGTGGAAAGCAAAGTCAGCTGGTGGCTTCAGAAATGGATGGAGAGAACAGATTGTTGTTCATGTTTGTTTAGCATGTTTTAATTACAAGGAGGGGGGACTTTGAAAATTTGGGATATCATGATATCTATCTTCTAAATATATTGAGACATAGTGTGGATGTAAATCTGTGGAGGCTGCTAATGATTCAAATGGAATATATGACCAGGCCAAAATCAAAGAAAAATTCCTTATTCTTTTCCAAGTTGATTTCAGTAATGATTAAGGTAAAAGGAGTAGCTGAGTCTCAGGATGATACAGTAGTGTCAAGAAACAACTTTTTTATCATAATAATTGTATGTAAATACATGAAGATAAACTGGAAGCCATGTAAAATATAGTGGATTACTGATGACAAAAGTTATATGATAAGTTCAATCATGTGGATCATCCTTCAAGACCTAAGGATGTGAGGGATCTAGGTCTGGGACCTAATGAAGAATTGAAATAATATAGTGATGAATCAAAAGAGGAAGATCCCTCTATAGTGGATGGAAGATATCCAAACTTTCCTCTTATCCCAACTCCTAAAATTGTATCACAAGAAAAGTAGAGTGCTTCTTTGAACCTACCTAGTACAGAAACTATTTTGGGTATAAGAAATAAATATGCACATGAGGATGAGGAAGACCAATAGAAATCATATCAAGAAGAGGATGATCAAAAAAATGAAGAAGAAGTTCATGCATGTGAAGCATCTGTTTCTGTCATCTTGAGCCTTATTCCCCTGATTGGACATTCCATAATGCCTGCTGAATAATTTGATGAAGTTGACAGACCTTTACCAATTCCTGAAAAACCTATTGCTATTGCAGAAATGGAGAT
Source organism: Viscum album (assembly GCA_963277665.1). Lineage (NCBI taxonomy): Eukaryota > Viridiplantae > Streptophyta > Magnoliopsida > Santalales > Viscaceae > Viscum > Viscum album. Next base: position 3,388,603 of record OY728125.1, read on the forward strand.
ATTTGTACAATATTCTTCTGAGAATGAAAATGTTGTTGAGGATGTCATTGTTGTACAAGAGAATGCACTAGTTGAGGGGGGAATCCAACCAGGTTTGGCAGTGTTTCAGTGGCTGTTGAGTTTGAAGACTAGGCAGAGGACCCAGGGTTTGTAGTTTGTGGATTAGATTATCCATATTCTGATAATGAGGAATCCATCAATAGACCAAAAGTCATTTATGATATTCAGTCTGAGACATTACGTGAAGATGTGGTAATAATACATGATCTGGATAAGTTAAAGTCTAATCTCAAAATCAGTTTTTCAGAAGAAATAAGGAAAATGGAAGCTTCACTGGTGTCATCTATTCAATCGATTATGAATGAATTTGTGGCTAGTATAGTGTCTGAAAGAGAACCTGTTGTGGTTGAAATTGCTGATATGATCACCAGGGGTGACTTAGCATCTTTAAAGGGTGAGATGAAAGAGATTCTGAGTGCTTCTTTTTATAAGTTAAAGAGATTCTTTTTTGAACAGATGAGAAATTTGGAAAAGTCCTTAGAACTATCTATAGGTTGTAATGTATCAACCTTTGTAGAATAGATAGTGGATGATGTTACAGCTTTCCAGACTCAAGTATCTAGACTGGCAGAGACTGTTGAAATTCTAAAGTAATCAGTTATCTCTTTGGAATCCCATATGAGTTCTAAATCTCAAGAAGACAAGGATTTGGCTTATGTGAAGAGTGTAGTTGGCCAAATGGTCTTAGTTTTTGAGGAGTTTAAGCATTCCATAACAAAGCATGTTATCACCCAAGATTCTGCCGTGAAAAAGCTTATTAGTGGGATAACTAAGAGATTCAAGGAAACTGTGACATTCTCTATTGCATCTCTTACTTCGATACATTCAATAAAATTAGATCAAATTAGAGCTTTGATGAAGGACGAGCTTGGTTCAGCTTGTACCAGTGGCTCTGTGGACTTATCTGATCTGACCAAAGTGGTAACTTCTACTAGAGATACCACTAGATATATCATGAATATTGTTCAAGACTATATAAGAGAATATTCTTCTTCTCAAAAAGAGGTTAAAGACAATGTATATTATTATTTCCAATGGGTTTATACCAACAATCATATCAGAAATCATTTCAAGATTATGTTAGAAAACATGAAGCTACCTCCAGTCAATCAAGCCTTCAGATAACAATCAAGAATCTCAATGAATTGACACATGAACTAAAAAAATTCATGGAGAACAAGGATGATTTCATTTCTGCTATGGAAAGAGGAGGAGGAATAATTATGGATTTCATAAATCTCTTGTTTCCTTTCTTGCATGTTGATGCTTGGCCAGTGATTATACCTCCAGCTTTACCTGCATCTGCCTCTAATACTTCTCTTGTTCAGATGACTCCAGCCCAAGCTATTTGAAGCCTTACTCATATGATCACTTAGAGAACTACACGGTACAAGCCATGAACAGTTTCAGTAGCTCAGACACCTTTGATCATATCTGGTCTTCCTAAGCCTACACCTGAAACCACCACACCTGAATCATCTTTTGATCCCAAGGGGAAGTCTCATTCTGAGGATATGGATTGATTAGTGACTAGGATTTTTGATAGGGGTCGCCTATATTTATTTTTGTTTCATTTATGTATTTCTTTGTATCTGTTTTCTCCAAGTAATATTTATGATCTTACATTCTTTTACTCTTTGTTATTTCTCTTCTCCTATATTTCCTTTTTATCCCACTTTTTGCTAATAACAAAGGGGGAGAAATACTATCTAAGGGAAACATATCTGGGGGAGAAATAATGTATTTTATGATAAAGGGGGAGGAATAACATCTTTTATGCGTTTAATTCACTTCACTCTGGTCCATTTGTATCATATTTTACCTTTGATATATGTGTTTTAGTATATTGTTTTCTCTAATACAATTGGATTGAATGCAATATCCATGGATTCATTTATGATTATTTATGGGATTATAATATCATAAGTTGTGATTATCAAAAAGGGGGAGATTGTAGACCTCACCTACTTTGATAATCCCAATTATGCATTCACATACTTTGATAATCCCAAATAATGTTTATCTATATATTCATTCCTTCAATCTATGACATTCTATTATCAAGCTGATAATAATATTAAAATAAACTTTGAAATAAGTTAATCAATGTTTATCTATGTTTATAAGAATTTTGAAATAATTCTAACTCAATCAGATATGTTTTTCATAAAGAAGATAACTGTTAAGTCACTGATATGCTTATAGCTACTGATACAGATCTACCAGTACTTAGTCTACTGATAGATATAGTCACCGATAAGGAAAGTAAGTAGAGCTACCGATAGAAGCAGAGCTACAGATAGAAAAAGTCTACCTATATACACAATCACTGGTACAGAACGAAGATACCGATATGCACAAGCTACAGATATATAGTTTTCCGATACAGAGTCACGAATACAAACGAGCCACCGATACAAGCGAGCTACCGATAGACCAAGAGCTACTGATAGAAGGAGTCACTGGTACATAGTTCTACTGATACATAAAGTAATAGCTACCGAAACAAGGAGCTACTGGTACAAGGACAAAGAGTTATCGATAAGAGCTCATTGATATACAAAGTCCACCATAACATATCTACCGATAGAAAGATACCAATGAATGACTTACCAGTCACTGATTCCTAAAATCTACTTTTGTCAACATTATTTATTTATTAAGCAACAGTCATATTTGATGATTTTAATGCAATTAATGTTATTTAATGATAGTGGATGGCATGTCAGGGAACTGTACCTCATACATATGAAATGGTAATTATTCCCATTGCTGGAGCTGAAAGCTATAAAATGAAAGACAAAAATCCGTGCAAAATATAGTGTGAAAAAAGGAAAAAATAGTGCTGAAAAGGGGTCCATACACACAAAAAAGAAATGCTACATCCATACTGGAAGAACACTGGACATACATGAAGCCATTCATTCATGAAGAGAACACAATATGCTCCTTATCCAAAGAGAACTAAAATGAGCTCTTCATACACTCAAGCTGATCAAACTGAACTTGAAGAAAATGACCCTCTCTTTTTCAGACAAAAACCATAGAAGGACTCAGAACCTTTCCTGATCAATCAAAGAAGTCCAGAGCTACACTTCACATCACTAGAGATTTCTAAAACTCACATCTACTCTCTAAATGATTCGTTTATTTACATTTTTGTGAAGTGTGCATATTCTGTATATTTTATACACACATTGTCTCCTGTGATAAACTGGATGATTTCTAAATCCTCACACAAACCTTCTATAACACTCTTTTGTTCCACTGTGTATAGTGATAGAGGTCAAGTAAGACTTGGATAACCATTGTTCTGTTGTTCTATTTTCCCACGTAGAACTGTGGTAGATGTCTTCGTACATGGACAGTCTTTGAACTGTTGTTTACCCCGATTTAGGGTGTGGATCAAATTTATATAAATTGTTTGAGATGAATAAGTCTCGGCTTTAGACTGAACCTCTTGGTTTTATCTCCTGGGCATACTTATTTTGGTTTTATATTATATTGAATTTTTCTCTTCTAATTACTTTTAAATATAGAATAATTTTAAAGTTACTTTTATTGTTAATATAGAATGTTTTTTTATGTACTGTAAAGCATTTAGTTAGATTAAAATGTTAAATAATCTTCATATTAGAATAACTAAGAACTAATCAATATTTTGAGAACCTAACTGACCCTTTATAGTTTTACAAATTCACTATAGATTATCTTGTTTTTCAATTTGGGGTATTTTAATAGAAATATTTTTTAACAGAAATTTTAATTGGAACTCAATTCACCCCCCTCTTGAGTTTCCACTCCGACCAACATATAAAATTATTTTAATAGGTTTCTATTCCTTATGGAACCATTTTTGTTGTTTCATGTCTCACAAGACTCCCCCACTTTCCAAATATTTCCAACAACTTGATCACCTAGGGTGGTGATGATGATGCCTTTTTCATATGAGAGTATGGGTCATCCCTTTATGGGTATTATTGTCTCACCTATGACCCTCTTGTAGATATAAATCATCAACATGAAACCATTACCATAATAATATCAGTCATATTTATTGAATGATAACATTTATCTAAGATTACATCACAATTAGGGATTATATAGTCTCTAACATGATCCAAATATTTTTTCACATTAGATTTTATAGTTGTATAAGAAAAAATTATTAATCGTATCATCATCAAGAGTGGGTTTGGACAGGTTTGAGTATAGTTATCCATGTGGTGGAGTTGGGAATATACCCATCAAAGTGGATTCTTATCTATCCTATTAAGGGAATCAAAACCCATATTGTTTGATGTTATTTAATGAGGCACATCATACCATTTTCATTCATGTGCAAAGATTCGTAGTAGTTCTTCTATTTTTGTATATACATGACTACATCCAAGACGTTTTAGGTCATAAAAATAGTACTATGTTCTAAATGGTACATAGAAATGGTTTGGTGTGGGACTTATTTTGAAGATTCCCCATATGGGTTACTCTGGTGTATGATTTAGGTGAATTCATTTTACAAACAAAGAGTATTAAATAAAATCCTGACATATGAAGAAACCAAGAGGTGGATATCAATTCAAGGTGATTTCAGATGTTAATTAGAGAACATTTACTAAATAAATATGAGAAAAAAAGTAAGATAATCCCAATATGATGAATTCTTTGGACCAAGAGTTGTATTATACTAAAGAAAAACGAAGTAACCAATAGGAGAATATAGACTTAAGATACATAAGGAAACTACAAGAATGAGATCTAATAATTATATTTTATGGATCGAGAGGAGTATATCAAAACAGGTTGTATGAGGAAACCCAGAGGAAAATCATGACTTCAAAAATTTTTGGGAAATTGGGATCAGTATATCCACTCAAGGTGTTCTTGTAGATCAAGGTTGGGGTTAAAGATGTCACAACCAAAATTGTGTTTTACCCACCAAAAATGTTAATAGTGTGACTTTCAATTTTATGGGGGTAAATGATTGTTATAGGTGGACCATGATAAAGGCCAATGGTAACGTCCCATCATTGATCCCAACTAGAGGTGGAGGAAGGATCCCCCATAGTATGGTTTATCATCATTAAGATGGGTGGAAAGGTAGGTGTCTGGGTTAGAGTGAGAAGCCATGTATGAGCATAGGCTAAAGAGTAGACCCATGTACAAGGATTATGTGGGTTGGGTTCCCATGTAATAGGTCTAGGTGAATGGGTTCCTAGGTGGCCTTACACCCTGGTGGTCAGGTTCTCAGGTGTTCTAGTGCCAGGTGGTAACATGCCTCGGTACTAGAGCGCCTAGGTTGTCTATCTCCCAAGTGGTCTGGCACCCTGATGGTTGGAACCTAGATGATCTATTGGAAAGGTCCTGAGTTGAATTTGGAGGGTTTGTTCATATATTTTTTTATCCATTTTACTTTTTTGGAAATTAGAATCATTCATAATAGTGATATGAGTTATCAAGGGATTTAACACTTAGGTCTTCCTCAAGTGTCACTTCATGTAAAAAATGGGACATAAAGGGAACCTTTAATTATCATTCCCCAACCTTGATCGCAAACCATGGGTGGTAACCCCTAGTAACTATTTTGACCACCTTTAGTTTCATAGAATACATGACTATGTTTGGGTACATGTATAATTTAATATGGTCACACAATAATAGAGAAACTAGATTTGCGAACCTAAATTAGATCATGATGGTTAATAATACCTTATAGGTATTAACTATATTAATTTGGTAAAACTATTCACAACTTCAAACAGCCCAAAAAATATCTAAAACTCAAATTTGGATGACAACAATTCAAATCAAAGACTATATCGTGAAATATTCCATAGGATGTAGATATTTTCTGTAGATTAAATTTTACAAGGATAAAAGAGGATTCCAAGGGTTCTAATAATTTATCTAAACACCAATTAAACCTTTTATCCAATAATATATTGAATCCTTGAAATAATTCCATGAGGAGTTCTCACCACCATGTCACCATATTTGATAATGTTTCTGAGGTTCCCCACCCTTTGTTATGTGAGTATTCATATGTCTATGGATATCCCATTTGTGTTTTCTACATCAAGTGTGACACTCTATCATCAATTAAACGCATATCATCCAATTATGGATTATACTAATGAAAATTTCATGGAACATAATTTATGGGGTCTAACGAATATAAACCATGAGTGGTTTTAGGTAAACCCATGTCATAAAAAACATTTTAATAATTATTTATTTACAGTAATACTTTATATGCTAGTTTCTACTTAAAAAAATGGTTTCAAATACTTTTTTAAAACATTATTTCTTATTTTATAATTACACAATTACATTGAAATATTTATGAACACTAGAAATGTTTTAAAATATATCTTTTTGTTATAGAAAAATGTATTTTTTTTCTTTATCAATTAGAAAAAATTAATATAAATGATAATGATGTTTTATAGATATCAGTAATAATTTTAAAATTGGGGAACCTATTGGTTTTTTGAGTAAATGACTGAGACCATAACCCGCATAATAAGACATAAAACCCATATAAAATATCAACCAAGAGAGAAATCAGATAAATGAAATAAAAATCCATAAAATGGGTATACATCACTATAATATTTTAATCTTCTTTAATAGTGAGTTTTATGTAGTTATATAAGAATAGAATCATGGTTTTCTAAATCAAAAGGTATAAATGATTTATTAGAATCATCGAATGATTCATTATAATCCTTTATTCTTCAATGGTGTGCTAGCACCTTCTTCTTTAAGGAAAATGAAGAGAAATTAATTATCAGATCTTACACTATGTGAAGGATTCCCAGCATCACTAAATGAAGAACCTAAACCCTAATAATAGGGCTCAATCATTGAATACAATGTTCATTGGTTTCATTATATTTGATATGATACAAAACCAAAAACCATTAACTTTTCTACACTGTACCTCTTATAAAACCCAATTCATAGTTTAAGTGATGTATTAAAATCATTTATTAATTAAAAATGTATACAATGATCATAACATGATTATAAAATAATATAAATATGTATGAAAATCATCATAGTAATATTGGATAAAAAAATACCATATCATTCTGATATGACCATTATGAATTGGTTTCTAAAAACATGATAAGACACAACCCATAATGGGGAACCTCCCTAAATCATGGTTTTTATTTACTATATATTTAAAATAATCCACAACATTGAAAAATCAATAATAAATTTATATTAAACTTCCAAATTCTCAATAAATTCGTCCAAACTTCTTTTTAAAAAGTTATCATATAAAATCTATCATATTTTATAGAAACACTTCCTGAAAAAAATATACTTTATTTCATGATTTTATAAGTATCCTTATGAAACGTTTTATTGTTAACAATAATTTTGAATTCACAAATCCATAATATCCTGAAAATAATGGGCTCTATTAAAATATTTTTACTACTAATTCTATAACTGTGTATCAAATTATCTCTATAAAACACACTCATATATCTATATGTATTCTAAAAAATTAATCGATACATATAAAATATATTATTATATAATCCCTTTGTCCAATATATCCGGTAGAGACAATATGTAGAGCTTTTCAATCTAGTATAAGTAATCTCATATGCAGAAGATTATCTAAAATTTGATGACTGAATTGAAGGAATATCCCATAGGTCATTCATCCTTTTACTAGATCACATAATGTGTCAGTCAACTAAGAAAGGCCTATAATTCCCAATTTTTTATTTAAATGAGGTTCATATAGGAGATTAAATCTTGTTTTTTTTAATCTCAGCATATAAAATTATAAGTCACATAACTCGCCATCCACTGATTAGGTTATCTTTAAGTCTAATATTACAAAATTTATCAAATTATAAAGGTTCACATGATAAGTTTATTTTCATCCATAGGTGATGTAGATTCATATGAATTATAAACCCTTCATATAAAAAACCTCTTATAGGCTTAAATGACGTAATATGACTATTATACCCTCTAATATTCAATTACGAATTGATATATAACCCTCATGTATTGTAAAAAATGAAAAAATACAATAACTCTCATTTCCTACATAGTTATCATCAATATATTGAGAAGATAATGTAATAATTTTCTAAACTTTTTAATAGTTTAGTTTACAATGAATTATTATATCATTTATTGTAGTTATTGTAAAATTAATTCCATTGAAATAGTAAATATTAAAGGCGGAACTATGTTTTATAATTAATTAACATACCTAATTATATTATGTACATTAACTGAGATGAAAAATCCTTTGGTCACTTTTAATTTTTTTTTTCAAAATCGAAATCATATAGTGCATATTTATTATGAGTCTTGTAATTATCTATATTCACTTGATGAATAGATCTATCTGTCATGTGAAAAAGCAGTTTCTATAACACATAAAGTCTTCTTTCTTGTTTAATAACCATTATATAATTATTAAACCAATCATAGATTTTAATTTTATTAAGCTTTTATTTTTCAGGAATTTTTCTCAAAGTCATGTTTTATTATCATGAATATTACATTTTTATCTATAATATAAATTTTTATCATATGAAGATCATGGTTTATAATCATTTTATTTAAAAGTTTGTTAAATATGATCCTACTAAAATGATAACCCCTTTTAATATTATATTATATAAATTAGTTTGAAATGATTCTTGTTTTATTAAGATTTGATTCAACTTTAATTTTTATCTTAATATAATGATATCTTAGAATGAAAACATTCCAATCATATAATATTTGACTATTGAATAGTTTAGTAGAAAACACTTTTCTAAAATCCATCATATGGATTATCCCAAATCTATTCCTATAGTTTATTATCCTTTTGAATTTCCCATCTATGTTAAACCTAGATTCATATTAATATTTTTTAACTAACAATTATGTTTTCCCATATACTCCACACCTTACATAAGTTATTCTATTGGAAAAAAGTGTTAGCACTTATTTTGATGATCTTGGACTTGGCATATGTTATATTTGGAAGAAATATAATACTTATTTTTTAAGGGGTTTTAACATCTGAATATATTTCCTCATGTATTACCTTCACGTATGTATGCTTCAATATTTTATTTTTTGTATATTATAACTTCAACCAAATTATTCTATTCAAAACATGTTAACATATAAAAATTTATGCAATTATTTATTTTTATTACATTCATACAATTAAAATCCAATTAAATTCACATATATATAAAAATTATCCCATGCATTATATATATATATATAATTTCATGTAAGGTTTGGGAATTATATGTAACTAAAATCCCCACACGAGAATGTATGGTTTAATAAAAATACAACCACAACCTTTTTATATATCTTATAAGAACCCAAGAAAAATAGATGTTTGGACCAAATTCCTATTATCCATAAATCAATACTCAAGGGAAACCTTAATTCCAATATAATCCTCACACATAAAATTTCTTAATTATATCAAAATTTTAATTTAAAATCCATGACCTATAAATAAATCAGATATTTGGTTAAAAGGAAACTATATATTATAATGTATCTAGGATATAAATATATGTATGAATAGTATTACATTGATAAAAATAGGGATAATATTTTAATCTAATTCAAACATGCATTTAAAGGATTCAAAATTTATATTCACAAATTAAATCAAATTATAGATTATACTAAATAAATGAACAGTACAAAAATTCATACAATAGATAACTATTTATAAATATTTTATAAACAAATAATTATAAACAAATTATGAATAAATAATGTTTAAAAAAATATATAAATTAATTAACAGGAAAATTTTGTATATATTCCAATATGAGTACTTTTATATAGCATTTTTTATTTTATATAATATCAATTACTTCCTATTTCAAATATTTGATACTTATGAAAACATTTATAATTATATAAAAAATATAAATTTTATCTAAAAACATTACATTTACTAAATATAATATATCTAATTTTATTTAAATCTTGATAAAATAAAAAAAACTCTTTTAAACATGATTTATATAAATTTATAAATTATTCATTTAATAAAAAAATTTCATTTTATTATTTGTTACTATTTCATAAACTAATATAAATCTCTTTATATTTAACTTTAACATTGAAATTATAAACTCTTTATTATTTAATGAACCATATAAATAAACTTTAAATGTACATCATACCCATAAAAACATTGGTGGTAATTTCAAAATCCCCCTCCCAACAAGATCTAAATTTGATTTTAGGTCCCTTTTTAGTGATGTTTTTTGATTATTTTAAGAAAAAAATTATTTAAAAGTATAATATGAATATTTATTTGTTAAAATACTTCAAATGTATTAGTTTTGAGACAATTAAATTATTTTTCACATGTAGATCTATTTTTTGTTATGAAAATATCAATCCCATACAAACCATAACAGTTTTTATTTAAAAAACAACATAAAAACACATTTTTAGGATTCATTGTTTTTAGTTACACTTTCTAGGAATTTTTTATTAAAAAATTACATTATCTAAAAAAATTTGTAATCTATATAGGTGTTCCTTATAAATAAATAATTGTTATGAAATATTAATAAATAAAAAATATTTTTCATACAACATATTAAGGATATAGAGGACATATTTCCCTAATTTCATTATTTATTCAAAATATAATCCAAATGATATAGAGGCTTCTCTAATACCACTAAAGGGCTTCAAAGCGGATAAATTGAAGCATTTTTTTGGGAAATACCTATTCCCATAAAGAATGAATGAAATAAAAATCCCATATACAAGATTGAATAAGAGAGGAATCGTCAAGATGAAAATAAAAATAATTAAATGAGTAAGTCTCACTACTAAATTTTATTATTCACCAATAATAAGTTTGATTGAGTTTTATCAATAGAAACAAATGGGTTCTAGACTCTAAATGTGTCCTAGAGACACAATAATCACTTAATTATTCTATAAAACCCTTTGTTATTTAAAGGTGTTTTAGCACCTCTACAAAATGAAACAAATATAAAGGGATTAATAGGGTAATGGATATGTGAATAATCACTAGTGTTATAAAATATGTTCAATTAAACTATAATTTATAGGCCTCTTATAATCAATAAATTTAATTTTAGAGTCTTGATATTTCATTTATTACGAATCAAACAACCAATGACATTCCACGACTGTGACACATTCAATAGCCACCTCAATAATTAAGTTATTTTTAAAGTCATCTAATAATAAATAATCTATCTACACATCATTACATGATGTCTCAATAAGATGAATAAACATGAAAATCATTATAAGAATGATTATTAAAATATATTCCATATCATTCTAATATAAACACTATAATATGGTTTTAGGAACCATGAGAATACACAGACCACAATCTGGTGACCCTTAACAGATCATGTTTTGTGCATAAGTTCATATTTACTATAATTTATCACTTCCCTAAATCCTAGAAAACTATATATAATACATCACAACACATTATGGGTCCATTCTATAAGGCCCCAGCCTTAAACCTTACTTAATCTTGAGTTATTACAAGATTACACATTGAGGATCTTTTCAGGTTTAGAGTTTTAGAGAATTAGATCATAAAACATGCATTACATTCCACATATAAACAAAGTGGTTACATAAAGATAGTATTCTTCATTCCCATCAATGGAAACACATTTAAAATAAAACATGGATTATTTCTTGACACATCCTTGACTATATCATCTTATCATGTACCTTTCCCTTGACCTGTGAAAAACATTTCAAAAACTTGGGATGAGCATAAAAACTCAGTATGGGTTATAAAAAAACATGGAAAGGAAACATGAGTTCATATATACATAATAATGAAATCATACTTTACCCATAAAACATAGGCACTTTAACATACCTCATAAAATCATGAATAAATCATAGAAATCATAAGACATAAAGGTAACATGAGGCATTCATAACATTCTTACGTAGGGAGTAACCCTCTTGGTTACGTTTGGAATACCCATCACAGTATATTCCCTAAAATCTCTTCGGAGAAACCTTAACGTTTCACTCCTTCACGTTACCCAATGCATTGGAGAGCTATAACGGGCTCACCCGCCCTTAGTTTATCACGGAACCACCCGTCTTCATAATAATGCCCAAGAACCATAACATAATCATATCACATAAAACATGAATAAAGGAAACATAACATTTCCACATTTCAATTACGAGATATCAATAGAACACATTGATATAATAAAAAAAATTATGAAAACCATTTTCAATACCAAAGTAAAACATGGTATTTATTTTTCTTTTAAAAAAAAGAAGGTATGGCTTGTAGAGGAAGCCGAAACTCAAATAACGGTTACGACGGCGGAGAAGTCGTTGTCGCCGCATACGTACGACAAAAACATTCCCTTTTGTCGTTTAGTAAACGCTTCGTATAAAAAATATTCCTTTTGAATAAACGTAAAAGTCAAAGGGGTTTATACACCGTATAAAAGAAAGTTGTGTATAAAATAAAATATGCCTCAACGAAAGGAGATTGAGACGAAGTCCCATACCTCGTATCCGACTTGACCCGACCGTTCTTTAATCTCCTGAATAATAAACGTGAGTTAATCTCTACTTGCTTATGAATCTTTTTCAAGTTCATTATTCCTTTTATACCATGTTATGAACATCATGTAATCAGTTAAGTTAATAATGTTCATTTTGTCGGTATTTGGTTCTTAAGTCAAAAATAGACTTCTTACACTTACATGTTGTTAATTTGGTCAAAGGTTCATTATATAAAAAATGGTATTCATGATGTAGATATCATATATGTCATATATATCCAGTACATACATGCATTTATAATATTACATCACATTTAGAGGTAAGAAATGAAATTCACCGTTCATGGAGACGGTAAGCCGTACGTACGCATGAACGCTACTTCCATTTATATTTCATATTTTCTGGAATGGAATCATAATGATATAAGAGTATATTATAATTCGAGTATAATAACATATATAATATCATTAACTTTATCACTTACACATCCCACATATGGTATTAACGAATCAAATCACTTTTAGGGGGCGGTAGTCCGCACTTCCTAAGATGAAGATATCGTGTTTTACCCATAATGGAAACCATAAAGGTATGCCCAAAATGAAAAAAACAGAAACTTAAGGAAAACATAAACATATTATATATCATATATACAAATAGTGACATCATAATGGCCACCTTTGAAGGTGTTAAATGAGTTTTGAACAATCATCGTTTCGGGAGGCATAATTTCGCCATCCACGGAAACCGTATGTTCTTTAACCATTTGATGAAGTTGTGTGAGAGTGTAGCTCAAATAAATCTTATAACAACATCCTAGTACATTGAAGATACTGGTGTTGTTACAAAAGAAGTAAATAAAAAGAGTTTAGGGGATTGGAGAAGCAAAATAAAACAAATGAACATTAGAGAATGAATTACCTTAAAAAGTTTAACTCCTTTTGATTTGAGCCTAAAGTCTTCCTTTGAAAGGATTCTGCCCAAAGGGAATCCTCTAGGATGAGGAGAGGGATGTGGAGAGAGCAAATGGGCAGGGGTTGGCCGAGCCAAAGGCTTGAAGAGTGTGTGAAATGAGGTAGAGGTGGGGGCCTTTTATAAGAGGAGAGGAGGGGCACTTTTGGAAAGTAAAGAAACATTACTTTATTTGAAAATGTGTTTCGGTTTTAAAAGGTCCCACATTGATAGAACTCGTGGATAAGGTGATAAGGGTTCGAAATCCACTCATCCAATCGGTTTTGGCCATGTGTAGATCATAGATTTTATATTATCTTTTCATTTTATTTAAATTGTCAAATAATGATGTCATCGCTGCATCATTATTATGTCATAAATAATTTAATTTATTTAATGTCTAAAAATCATAAAAAAAATACTATGATGTAGGAAATCTTTTTATCTTTCCAATGACTATTTATAATCAAAAGTTGGACTTTTATAACCCCACGTAAAAATTGTTTTCGTAAAACATATTATGTTTGTGTCATTTTAACTTTAACATTAAATAAAAAGTAATTTATGTCATTTCCCAACAAAAGTGGATCCATGGGGTCCCCAAGTTGACCCATGGCATGTCATGGTCGGCCATGACACAACCAATGAGGTTGGGACATGTGTCTAGGTCATTTCATTTTATTAAAGTATTATTTATACCTTAAACTACCCTAATTACCACTAATCGCGATTAAGAACTTAATAAGTTACTATTCACCAAAAAAATATTTTAATCTCATTGAACCACATTTTACTTCTTAATGACAACCATGTATGTCGGATTTTCAAAATTCAGTACACATTAGTGGTAAACTTTCATTTAACTGGAAAATCAGTTTGCTTGATTACCACTTAGTGGTTTCACTATTCATCAAAAATTGAAGTTTTTCAGAAAATTACCCAAAAAATCACCATAAGCTATATTTGATATTCTGAATTCAAAAATGAAGTCTATTTTACAAAATTCAAATCATATAAGTCACATTAATTAATTTAATAATTAATTCCCGCTGCCAGAGCAAAAAGCGTGTTTTTACAAAACAATAAGTATCAAAAGATTGACACCAGTTTAAGTCTAATTTCAAAGTGAAATTGATTCCAATGACCACCATTGGATAAAATGGTAAAAATATATTCTAATTTCACTTCAAAACCAATTCAAAACATAATCTAATCATATAAGTAAATTAGATTAAAAAGCAGTTTTAATGTAAAATGCAGTATTTTTCACTATTCATTAAAAAATGAACATTGTCAGATAAATACCAAAAATTCACACAAGGTAAATTTTGATGTCCCAATCATAAAGGATAAGTTTATTTTGACAAATTTAGTTTATAAAATTGTCAAAATATAAATTCAAAAATGGTTTGCCATCAAAAGGCACTAAAACAATATTTTAAGAATATTAGTTTATTCCATGCATAAGATTGTATTTATTTTCATTTTAAGCCTCTATAACACTATCTTAATCCTTAATAGACATAGATAAAAATATCTATTATTCATTACTTACTTGGGATGTTACATCCTTCCCCCCTTTAGAAAATTGCGTCCCCGCAATTTATTTACTTATCGAATAAATGGGGGTACTTATCCCTCATTGCATTTTCAGATTCCCATGTTGCCTCTTCAATCATGTGGTTTTTCCACAAAACTTTTACCTGCTTAATCACCTTATTCCGTAACACTTTCTCCCTGTGGTCAAGAATCTGGACCGGTTTTTCCTCATAAGATAGGCTCTCTTCCAGCTGAACTACCTCTGGACTCAAAACATGAGATGGATCTGGCATATACTTTCTCAACATTGAAATGTGAAAAACATTGTGTACCTAAGATAAACTCGGAGGTAAAGCCACTCGGTACGCAACTGATCCAACTCTCTCAAGAATTTCGTATGGTCCAACAAACCTTGGACTCAGCTTTCCTTTCTTACCAAATCTCATCACATTTTTCCAAGGAGAAACCTTGAGAAAAACATGATCACCTACCTCGAAAGATAGATCCTTCCTCCGGTTATCCGCATAACTCTTCTGCCTGCTCTGAGCTGTTCTCATGTGTTTCTGAATCAGCTGAACTTTTTCTGCCATCTCTTCTACCAACTCTGGTCCCATCAACTTCCTTTCACCCACTTCATCCCAGAAAGCTGGAGTTCGACACCGCTTCCCATATAATGCCTGAAATGGTGCCATATGTATACTGGAATGAAAACTGTTATTATATGAAAACTCAACCAAAGAAAGATGTTGGTCCCAACTTCCCTGATAATCCATAGAACAAGCTCGTAGCATATCCTCCAATGTCTGAATTGTTCGTTCTAACTGCCCATCTGATTGAGGATGAAAAGCTGTACTAAAATTTAATTCAGTACCCAATGACTTCTAAAGACCTTTCCAAAAGTTAGAAGTAAACCTGGGATCACGATCCGATACAATGGAGAGAGGAACTCCATGTAACCTGACTATCTCTTTAAGATACAAACGGGAAAGTTGATCAAGAGAGAAAGTATCTCGTATAGCAAGGAAATGAGCATATTTGGTCAAGCGATCAACAATAACCCAGATTGCAATATTACCTCGAGATGTCTTTGGTAATCCAACAACAAAGTCCATGGATATATTCTCCCATTTCCACTCTGGCACTGGTAAAGGCTGAAGAATCCCTTTCGGTAACTGCCGCTCTGCTTTAACCTGCTGACAAGTCAAACACTTCACAGTAAAATCAGCAATGTCTCTTTTCATTCCATCCCACCAGTAATACTACCGCAGATCTCTGTACATCTTAGTACTGCCAGGATGAACTGAAAACGGGGAACTATGAGCCTCACATAACAACTCATTCTTCACTGTGAATCACAAGCCACACATAACCTCAAAACACAAACACAAACTTATCCAAGAACTCATGGAAAATTTTATTCATAAGGTCCATGAATACAGCAGGTCCATTGGTTAGCCCAAAAGGCATTACTACAAATTCATAATGGACATATCTAGTACGAAACACAATCTTCGGAACATCTGCTTCTTTTACTTTCAACTGATGGTACCCCGATCTCAAGTCAATCTTTGAAAAAAACTGAGCTCCCTGGAGCTGATCAAACAAATCATCGATATGAGGCAAAGGATATGTGTTCTTAACAGTGATATTATTCAAGGCTCTATAATCAATGCAAAGTCTCATAGAACCATCTTTCTTTTTAACAAATAAAACAAGAGCACCCCATGGTGATGTGCTAGGTCTAATGAAACCTTTCTCTAATAAATCTTGAAATTGCTCTTTCAACTCTAAAAGTTCAATTTGTGCCATTCGATAAGGGGGTTTTGAAATTGGCTTAGCATCAGGAACTAAGTCAACAGTAAACTCAACTTCCCGATCTGGTATTATTCCAGGCAACTCATCAGGAAAAACATCAGGATACTCATTTACCACTGGCACATCATTAATCTAAACAGTTCCTTTATTTTCAACGACATATGCAAGGTAACATTCATTTCCATATATTACAAGTTTCTCGGCCTCTTGATATGTTATCAAAAGTAAGGGTTCATTCTTGTAAACAAACTGAAAGTCTTTCTGAAAAGAAACTTCTTTAGCTCTACAGTCAATCTTAGCATGGTAAATAGAGAGCCAATCCATACCCAGGATAACATCAAACTCTACTAGAGGTAGAACAATAAGGTTTGAAAGTAGGTTCTTTCCACAGATAAGGATAAGAAGATTCTTATAAATTCCTTTTGCCTCGACACTTCCCCCAGGTGTTTTTACCAAAAGTTTAGGAGTCATTTCTTGATATGGTATTCCCATTTTACTAGAAAAGGTTTCAGAGATGAAAGAATGTGTAGACCCCGAATCAAACAACACACTGGCATAATCTGAAAAAACAAACAAAGTACCTGATACAACTTCATTTGATGGCCCGACATCTGCTGAAGTAGTTGCAAAGGATTTCACCACCCCTTTCTGCTTGTAGTCTAACTGCTTCCCATCACTCAAGCTCCTTGTCGGACACTCGTTTGCATAGTGACCCATCTCATTGCACTTATAACATTTCACTAACTGTAAATAAAATTTGTTCTTACCTTCAGCTTGATCCTTTTCAGTGCAATCACGAGCCTTATGTCCCATCTTACCACATCGGTAGCACTTCCCAGAATTCAGAAGACATTCCCCAGCATGCCTTTTGCCACATTTATCACAAACTGGAAACTTAGTTCTCTTACCATCAGACTTTTTTGAAGAATTCTTACCTTTCTCCTGCCACCTCGGTCTCTTCTTCTGCTGGTTGTTATAGAAAACTTGGTCATCGGCAAACTCCATTTCCACCTTCTCAGCACATCGAACAAGCTTTTCATAACTTTTAAACTCACGAGAAGCTAATGCCCTTCGATATTTTGGCTTTAATCCTGAGTAAAAATGATTGATTTTACTATCAAGGTCCTGGATAAAATTTGGAGCATACCTTGCCAATCGAGTGAACCATTCTTCATAGGCAGCCACTGAGTCTTCCTCATGCCTCAATTCCAAGAATTGCTTTTACATCCTAAGTCGAACAGCCTTAGGAAAATACTTCTCAAGAAACATACCTTTGAATTCATCCCAGTCAAGAGCATCAATCTCATCGGCGTCCCTGATATTTTTAACCATAGACCACCACTGATCTGCTTCACCCTCCAAACGGTAAATAGCAAGACTAACCTTTTGATTTTCTGAACACCCCATGACATCAAAAATCTTCTCTAGTGCTTTAATCCACCCATCAGCTAGCACAGGGTCAGATGATCCTCTGAATGATGGTGGATGTTTCCTCATTAAATGTTCCACTACTGACATGTTCCTATGCGGTTGATCTGGCTGATCTCGTGCATGGATACCACCGCCATTTATCGCTTAAGTCAACTGCGCCATTACTACAACAAACTGTTCTGTTCCAATTCCGACCATTTCTGGATGCTGATTCGGAAGGTTATTTCCTTTTGTATGCCTTCCTAGCACTGCTTCCCTGTTTCCTCTGCGGAAAACCATTCTGAACAAACATGTCTTAGATGAAGCAACATGGTAATCTTTAAATTCTATATCATTTTGAAAAAAAATATTTTTGGATAATCATTTAATAGAATTCTAACACCTAAAGTTTTCTAAACCGACCTCTGATACCAACTATAAGGCCCCAGCTTTAAACCTTACTTAATCTTGAGTTATTACAAGATTACACATTGAGGATCTTTTCAGGTTTAGAGTTTTAGATAATTAGATCATAAAACATGCATTACATTCCACATATAAACAAAGTGGTTACATAAAGATAGTATTCTTCATTCCCATCAATGGAAACACATTTAAAATAAAACATGGATTATTTCTTGACACATCCTTGACTCTATCATCTTATCTTGTACCTTTCCCTTGACCTGTGAAAAACATTTCAAAAACTTGGGATGAGCATAAAAACTCAGTATGGGTTATAAAAAAACATGGAAAGGAAACATGAGTTCATATATACATAAGAATGAAATCATACTTTACCCATAAAACATAGGCACTTTAACATACCTCATAAAATCATGAATAAATCATAGAAATCATAAGACATAAAGGTAACTTGAGGCATTCATAACATTCTTACGTAGGGAGTAACCCTCTTGGTTACGTTTGGAATACCCATCACAGTATATTCCCTAAAATCTATTCGGAGAAACCTTAACGTTTCACTCCTTCGCGTTACCCAATGCATTGGAGAGCTATAACGGGCTCACCCGCCCTTAGTTTATCACGGAACCACCCGTCTTCATAATAATGCCCAAGAACCATAACATAATCATATCACATAAAACATGAATAAATGAAACATAACATTTCCACATTTCAATTACGAGATATCAATACAACACATTGATATAATAAAAAAAATTATGCAAACCATTTTCAATACCAAAGTAAAACATGGTATTTATTTTTCTTTTAAAAAAAAGAAGGTATGGCTTGTAGAGGAAGCCGAAACTCAAATAACGGTTACGACGGCGGAGAAGTCGTTGTCGCCGCATACGTACGACAAAAACATTCCCTTTTGTCGTTTAGTAAACGCTTCGTATAAAAAATATTCCTTTTTAATAAACGTAAAAGTCAAAGGGGTTTATACACCGTATAAAAGAAAGTTGTGTATAAAATAAAATATGCCTCAACGAAAGGAGATTGAGACGAAGTCCCATACCTCGTATCCGACTTGACCCGACCGTTCTTTAATCTCCTGAATAATAAACTTGAGTTAATCTCTACTTGCTTATGAATCTTTTTCAAGTTCATTATTCCTTTTATACCATGTTATGAACATCATGTAATCAGTTAAGTTAATAATGTTCATTTTGTCGGTATTTGGTTCTTAAGTCAAAAATAGACTTCTTACACTTACATGTTGTTAATTTGGTCAAAGGTTCATTATATACAGAATGGTATTCATGATGTAGATATCATATATGTCATATATATCCAGTACATACATTCATTTATAATATTACATCACATTTAGAGGTAAGAAATGAAATGCACCGTTCATGGAGATGGTAAGCCGTACGTACGCATGAACGCTACTTCAATTTCTATTTCATATTTTCTGGAATGGAATCATAATGATATAAGAGTATATTATAATTCCAGTATAATGACATATATAATATCATTAACCTTATCCCTTACACATCCCACATATGGTATTAACGAATCAAATCACTTTTAGGGGGCGGTAGTCCGCACTTCCTAAAATGAAGATATCGTGTTTTACCCATAATGGAAACCATAAAGGTATGCCCAAAATGAAAACACAGAAACTTAAGGAAAACATAAACATATTATATATCATATATAAAAATAGTGACATCATAATGGCCACCTTTGAAGGTGTTAAATGAGTTTTGAACAATCATCGTTTCGGGAGGCAGAATTTCGCCATCCACGGAAACCGTATGTTCTTTAACCATTTGATGAAGTTGTGTGAGAGTGTAGCTCAAATAAATCTTATAACAACATCCTAGTACATTGAAGATACTGGTGTTGTTACAAAAGAAGTAAATAAAAAGAGTTTAGGGGGTTGGAGAAGCAAAATAAAACAAATGAACATTAGAGAATGAATTACCTTAAAAAGTGTAACTCCTTTTGATTTGAGCATAAAGGCTTCCTTTGAAAGGATTCTGCCCAAAGGGAATCCTCTAGGATGAGGAGAGGGATGTGGAGAGAGCAAATGGGCAGGGGTTGGCCGAGCCAAAGGCTTGAAGAGTGTGTGAAATGAGGTAGAGGTGGGGGCCTTTTATAAGAGGAGAGGAGGGGCACTTTTGGAAAGTAAAGAAACATTACTTTATTTGAGAATGTGTTTCGGTTTTAAAAGGTCCCACATTGATAGAATTCGTGGATAAGGTGATAAGGGTTCTAAATCAACTCATCCAATTGGTTTTGGCCATGTGTAGTTTATAGATTTTATATTATATTTTCATTTTATTTAAATTGTCAAATAATGATGTCATCGCTGCATCATTATTATGTCATAAATAATTTAATTTATTTAATGTCTAAAAATCATAAAAAATTACTATGATGTAGAAAATCTTTTTATATTTCCAATTACTATTTATAATCAAAATTTGGACTTGTATAACCCCACTTAAAAATTGTTTTCGTAAAACATATTATGTTTGTGTCATTTTTACTTTAACATTAAATAAAAAGTAATTTATGTCATTTCCCAACAAAAGTGGATCCATGGGGTCCCCAAGTTGACCCATGGCATGTCATGGTCGGCCATGACACAACAAATGAGGTTGGGACATGTGTCTAGGTCATTTCATTTTATTAAAGTATTATTTATACCTTAAACTACCCTAATTACCACTAATCGCGATTAAGAACTTAATAAGTTACTATTCACCAAAAAAATATTTTAATCTCATTGAACCACATTTTACTTCTTAATGACAACCATGTATGTCGGATTTTCAAAATTCAGTACACATTAGTGGTAAACTTTCATTTAACTGGAAAATCAGTTTGCTTGATTACCACTTAGTGGTTTCACTATTCATCAAAAATTGAAGTTTTTCAGAAAATTACCCAAAACTTCACCCTAAGCTATATTTGATATTCCGAATTCAAAAATGAAGTCTATTTTACAAAATTCAAATCATATAATTCACATTAATTAATTTAATAATTAATTCCCGCTGCCAGAGCAAAAAGCGTGTTTTTACAAAACAATATGTATCAAAAGATTGACACCAGTTTAAGTCTAATTTCAAAGTGAAATTGATTCCAATGACCACCATTGGATAAAATGGTAAAAATATATTATAATTTCACTTCAAAACCAATTCAAAACATAATCTAATCATATAAGTAAATTAGATTAAAAAGCAGTTTTGATGTAAAATGCAGTATTTTTCACTATTCATTAAAAAACGAACATTGTCAGAAAAATACCAAAAATTCACACAAGGTAAATTTTGATGTCCCAATCATAAAGGATAAGTTTATTTTGACAAATATAGTTTATAAAATTGTCAAAATATAGATTCAAAAATGGTTTGCCATCAAAAGGCACTAAAACAATCTTTTAAGAATATTAGTGTATTCCATGCATAAGATTGTATTTATTTTCATTTTAAGCCTCTATAACACTATATTAATCATTAATAGACATAGATAAAAATATCTATTATTCATTACTTACTTGGGATGTTACACATTCAAACATTTTTTAATTGATCATTATGTAAACTCTCATTAATTTTTGACAAATAATTCATAAAAAATTAATCGATATTTTAGAACCTACTGTATGACCAAACATGCCTCTATTGTGCTGAAAACAATAATGAATTTTGAAAACCACAATTCTAAGCTAAGAGTGGCCACTTGAAAAACATCAGTTATACTCAAGCAATAAAGGGATATAGTACGATCTCCTTCAAAAAAAACACTCATATCTTCATTTTAATTTTTTTCCATAATATATCTCTCCATAAATCATATACATTATTATATTATCCATTTTTCTAAGACATCATGGGGAAAATCGAGATAGAACATGTTATACTAGTATATTTCAACTCATTTGTTCTTTATTCACTAAAATAGAAAAAAAAATAATGAATACATCATATGTAATTCATCTAGGAACATGAACACATAACATGTAACTCAAAAAATAATGGATGTGTATTTCATCAGTCTAATTAAATTAAAGGCTATATGAGAGATAACAAAATATATCAATGTATGAAGGCTAACATGATAGATATATTCTAGAACTCATGTAATAGGGAATCATAAAAACATACACTAATAAGCATATAATGGATTTCATGGAATTTCAAGTGATATTCTTTCATGAGTTAGTCTAGAAAATAATCTGTTATTTATTATCTCATGATTCTACTATATATCATTGATAGTAATATACTCTCTATAATGTTTTGATATCATCAAAACCCATAATACTCTATGATAATCATCGATTATGGATAACTCAAAGCATACATTGAGAAAAAATTGTCATTAAACTATTCATGTAATATGTATACTACTCAAAAATTAATGATTAATGCATATTTCTATTATTATTAAACAATGGTACAGCTAGAATGAAAAAAAAATCATCAAATCCAATATCTCCTGTATTTTTAAACCCAAATGAATTCATGATGGTTGATATATCATTATTCCTACCATCGTGAGTATTCATTTTTAGAATTTCATTCATTGATATCTAAGTTATTTTAATTATACATACATTTTAACAATGATATTTTCTATAAATTCATTTTAATCATAGATTATTTATTAAAAGAAATTTTTGTTTAGTTATTTAAATTTCCATATTTTTTATGCCTTATCTAATTAGGATAGACATGTTATTCAGTAAATGGAATGTGTATTTAGTTCTTTTCCTTTCCTTACTTCATATTCATTAATGATTCCTGATATCTTCCACTATACGTAACCCTTAATATGAAATTAAGATCACCCATATTTTTTAATTCCCCATGATACAATGAAGAATTATTTGAATATGTTTTGATGGAAAATTCTCATTTAATTTTTTAATTTAGTATTTTTTTATTTTATATTGAAAAAATAAAAACGTTATAATATACCTATCTCATTCTATAATACTTCTGAAATTAATGATCCTATGGGATTTTACTCACTTTTATTAATGCCAATATAACAAAATAAGATCATGATTCAGGATATTAGAGTCAAAGTTGTTACAGTTTCAATAAGAGGAGGTTTAGTAGAAACTTGGGGACTAGATTAAAAAACATTATTTAGGGAACATAACCCTATGATAGTATTTGAAGATAATTATAGAAGCAAATACTAATTTTTTGTTAATGAATAAATTATGTGGTTTTTTCTTCAAATTAATCTCATCCTAGACACTACAAAAGGATGAGGTTTTAGAAAAGATGTAAATAAGGTTAATAACTATGAAATTGGTGCATTGGTCTTGACCAAATCATTTCCTAGTTCATCGAAATGGCTCATACTATACAACTTGTTTTACACTCCCTATGGATATGATTTAAAAATTCACATTTTCTTCACAAAACTATTACGAAGGATTATAAAATAATGATATCCTCAAAACAACATGTTTTTATTATGATATAAATAGTGCATAAAAATTTAATTTACTCTAAGTGGTAAATCAAATTTGGAATTATAAATTAGGATTTAAAATTCATATTTTATTGTGATATTCTAGTATGTGTAATTGTTCACAAATAGAACATATAAGGTTAAATGGTATCAATAATTATGAATAATGTATTGATTTAACCAATGTTGAAAACAATAAAATGGGTATTAGATCAGAGAAAATTATGTTTATATTTGGATGGCAAAATTAGGTTTTCAAAAATAGCATTTCTGGGTTGGGGAAACCAATTCCATAGAATGATTCTTGTTTGATGTACTACTTCATGTGATAGATTTACTCATTATTTTGTGAGACTACTAATATAGTAGTGGTTAATAAATAGAGTATGTATCATGAGAAGATATTTATGGGCATATAATGATATGAAAAGGAAAATTGTGTAATTTTAATGTATTGTTTCAATGGTGATGCTCATATAGTAGCTGCAACACTGTAGCGGTGGAGGGACTATAGCAGATACTGTAGCAGGTACTGTAGAAGCACGGGTACTGTAGCAGTACTGTTCACCGAGGGGTCCTTTGGGCCACAAAAATTGGGCTTTCAAGCCTTGTATTTAGGCCATTTGGCCTTGGGCCTTTGGGCTATGTAATGGGTCTCCCTCTACCCAGTCTAAAGAGGTCTTTGCTTTCAAATAATAAATTGAGGCTTCGGCCCCAACCTTTAAATATCTCCCTCATGAAAAACAAAAATAAAATGAATATAAAGTTCATCAACTTAAATAAAAAGGAAGAATAAATTGATTCTTAGTATGAGGATACATTTAAATGGATAACTTGGAATACTATAGATTACATATGAAACACAGAGTGAATGATTTACTGTTTTCTTGAAGGCATAAATCCAAGTTTATGAAGGGAATTGATCTATCAATTTTTTTAATTATATGATGAAATAAGTTTGTGTTCCATAAAATAGATAAATAACTCGTTAGATTTTACAAATTATAGGGGAATTAAGAGAATAATTGATCATATGAACACTATAAAAAAGGAAATTTATCAAATACTAAGATGAGAAAACAAGAAAATTTTCCATATAAAAACATTTTAAAGGATCACCCTATAAAATTTTTGAAAAAAATCTTAGTTTATTATAGTTGTATATATAACTATCACTAGGCTAAAGAATTAAAAATGATGAATGAAAACACTATAATTAATAGTTTCAACTCAAGGGAGATGGGGTCTCTAAAAAATAATTCCCCAAGCATTAATGGAATCCACCAAAGAAGTTACAAAGGGGAGAAGTCCAAAGGTATTTGATCACTAAAGCATATATGAATGTATAAAATGATGTGGTGATATGTACTTCAATCATATCATCAAATCTATATAATTATATATTTAATTCCAAATCCTTGCACTATTTTACATCTTCATAGTTTTCCATGAAAATTATAAATTTCCACTTTACTTTTAGATAGGAGTTGTAAATTAACACTCTCAGTGGATGTCTCACTTAAAAAATAATGTGTCAAGATGACCCCATTATGACATATAAACATCCTATATTTGTTGATATTATTATTTTAACCATGTATTCCTTTCTAATAATTCTTATTATGGAATGGATTTCAAATTATGATGCAAATATTTATTTCAACAAGATGGAATTTATGATTCATGCTGATGATATTTAATTCATTATCATCAGTGAATTCATCATCAATGTCGTATTCTAATCTACCCCCAGTAGCTCTTATGAATGAGGTTCTTTGGGAATATGAGAAAACACAATCTATTTATAGATAATTTAATATTAAAATTATTGATGTACCTATTATATAAGAATACATTGATTTATTTCATGAGGAATTATCTATATATTCACTAGAGCATGAAGTCAACATTTTCCATAGATTTAGTCCATGATGCAAGACCACTATCCATGAAACCCTGTAAAATAGGAACTCTGGTGTTGGTTTAGTTTAAAAACAACTAGGAGAGTTGTGTGATAAGGGATTTTTATTCAATAGTTTTTTCCATGGGGATTACCTATTTATTAATTAAGAAGAAAGATAAATCAACGAAGATGTGTATTGATTATAGGGTAATAAATTCCATTTAGATAAACCGTAATTATCTACTTCCTCGCACTGATGACATATTCAATTAACATTACAAAACTCAATTTTTTTCAAAGATCAACCTATGGTCTGGGTATCATTAAATGTGAGTAAATATCTAAGACATCACAAATAAATATTTATAAATGATGTATATAAATTACAATGTTACAGTAATTCCATTTGGAATGGATAATTAACCATCAATTTTCAAAGAGCTAATGAGCTTAGTAATTAAGGACTATATTGATGATTTATTTTTTTTACAATTAATTGATGACATATTAGTGAATTATAAATTATACTAGAACCATGATAATATGTTTTTAATTATTATTTACACTCTTATAAGTAATCAGTGATATGGTAAATTTAGTAAGTGTGGTTCATTGCATCATGAATATTATTTTCATGGTCATAACTTCTCCACAAATAGAACTCAGTTGATTATAAAAAGACATAGGAAGTCAGAGGATAGCCTACACCAACAAACATAACTGAGGTATATAGTTTCATTTGTTTGAATAGTCTTTATCATTGATTCGCACATTATTTTTTTCGATTGGATAACCTGTTAACCAAGAATACATGTAAAGGGGATTTCATTTTAACAATGGAATGTGAAATTTTTTTTGATTAATTTATGTGGTCATTGGTCAATTCCCCAATTTTTACTTCTCTATCACGAAATGAAGCTTTTTTATATATTTTTATACATCGATGAAAATATTTGTTTGTTTCCTTATCACAAAATAATAAATTTATTATATATGCATCAATGTTGTTGAAGACTCATAAACAGAACTGTCATACCCATGATCTTCATTTTCCAACAATAATATTTTCTTTAATGATATAGGGACAATATCTATATGGTTAAATATTTGAGATTTACACAAACCTTAAAATCATAAAAATATATATTTTCATATAATATTCTCTATATGAGGAAAATATGGCACCTTTATCCCCTCAAGGATTATTATTTATCAATACACTACCTCCCATGGTATGTGGGTCAATATTTTCCATTGCTATAATTTTCTTATAAAATCTAGTTTTCATTCATGCATTCAAAAGGCTTCATATAAAGAATTATATGAAAAAAAAGAAGTCATGCCCAAACATATTGGGATGATTTTGGTGAATTGAATCTTATTAGACCATAACCTACTAAAGAGACAACAATAAAGGTAATGAATACTCTGGATAATAATAAAGTGGATCAAAATATGTGAAAGGGTTATGCCAATAATCAGAGTAAGGATTTGGGATTTCAAGTGTGATAAAATGTTTTCATAAAAGTTTCCCATTGGAAGGGTGTCATAAGGTTTGGAAATAAGGTAAATATGAGCAATCGGTACATCATAACCTTTAAAATTCTAAAAATATTTGATTCCTAGGCTTATCATTTATAAATTCCTCCATGTCTCTCAAAAGTTCATGATGTGTTCCATATATCAGTAATAAGGTGGTACATTCTAGACCCAACACATGTTCTCGCCTCTACTGAACTAAAATTTTAAATGATATATCTTACTATGAAGAACCCATAAATATTTTCAATACTATAGAGTAATTATTAAGGAATATAATGACTCAACTGCTAAAGTAACATTAGATAAGTCACAAAATTTATGAAGCAATATGGGAACTAGGGGATGTTATGAAAAATAAATACCCTTATCTATTTAGAATGCAATATATATGAAATATTAATGAAATATTTTTTTAGGAGGGAAGAATATTATAGCCCAATACTTTTTGAATTATTTCCTTTTAAATAAATTCAATCACATTGATATATGGAGATGCAAGAAACACCGTGTTTAAATGAAACTGATACTCAACCAAACTATTCTTTAAATATTACCATTATAATATATCCATTAAATTTGATGGCATGAATTAGACAAAATAAATTTTAAAAAATATATATATTATAAACATTAATTGGTTATCTATTTATTACAAATAAAAATAAGAATCATTTTAAAGTAAGAAAAAAAAAATTCTGAAAAAACTATATTTTTTCAAAGAATATGGTTTCATCACTTCTTCTACACTTATGATTGATTTTTTTAATATTTTTATAAAATTAATTTCAAAAAATTAAATACATATTCAAAATTACAATTTCAATATTATCTTTTCAAAATATTTTATCATTTTTCTGAAAATTAATTTTTTGATGAATAGTGAAAAGTACTGACTTTTTAATTTAAAATGCCTTTTTACACAATTTACTAAATTAAATTAAATTTTAATTTCGTTTTAAAGTAAAATTATACCAATAATATTACAATTTAACTAATATATGTCATTGGGGTCAATTGTACCTTTAATTGTTGAATAAAAATATTCCATACTTCTGGGAGTTTTCTCTTTTGGAAACCCACTTTTTCATCATGTTTGTGGGTATAAGATTAAATTGTATTCTTCCAATTATATAAATTGAATTTATAAAAATGGATCCCATATTTGGATTCAGAATAATTTATATAATCTTATATATGAAACATAATTTTTTACCATCATGAATAGTAATTCTATTATAATTTAATTATCCTAATTACGGTAAAAATTGATTTATTGGGGGTTAAAGTAAGAAGATAATGGTTATAATGGCCCAAATAAATTTCCAAAACCCATTTTGTGTCCATATTTAGTCATTAAAACCTATAATGTTCTATAATTACCTATTTTTTATTCTTTATTTATTATAACAACATTTTTGTAATTATTTATTTTCAAAACATCCTTCTGTGTCCTCTACCTCTCTTATACAAGAACACCCCTCTCCTCATCTCTCCAAACATAAAAATCCATTTCATTAAACAAAGACCAACCCTAATAAATTAAATAATTCCCTAAAATAATAAAATAATCCTTTTTAACCAGAAATATATATTAGGAAGGCTTTTTTGGTAACATATGGAGGTCGGCTGAAGAAGTGGCAACCTTCCTAAATAAGCATTTCCTTTTCTTCTCCAACCTCCTTCATGTCATGTTAAATAATTCTAGTATAATATAATTATTATATCCCATAGACATATTTTCTATTATGTTAATTTAATGATCTATATTAATCTCTCTTCCAACAAATGGGAAATGAAACCGTCGATCATCGGCATAGAGAACTACAATATCACGAACCAATTCAATTCATCTTCCATCACCACCATTCAAAGATGGATATTGTGTTGGATATAAAAAATCAATATTATATTTATTATACCAAAATTACTATTTAATTTTAGCATCACATATTCTATTTTACATTCTATTCCATTTAAAATACGATAACATTTCCCCTCTGTACGGTGAACTACCACCTCATGAAGCGATGAAATTTGTTTTTCAATTACACATTACATAGAATGTAATAATTATAAAATTAATGAATATATGTAATATATATTTTATTATATTGATTATTTAAAATTAATATATCACTCACTTCCTTACCCTTATTCTCTCTTGAAGGGATTGATATCGTTGCGTGTTTTTACCTATGGAATGTCATCTACATGGAGCAATGTGATTAATTTTCGATTTTCGACATCCATAAATGGTTCTCAAAAAAATATCTAATAAGTAAATATTATATTTATAAAAGTAATATAATTTTATAAAATTTGGGTATATTTTCTATTCACAATAACCAGATCTTTCATAAAAATGCAGATGAGAATATAAGACAATTAACACCCAAAATAATGAAAATAATGATGTATTATTAAAACAATGTGGTAAAAACTAATAAAAAGACTATATATGACATTATAAGTATGAATATCATTTTTTATAAGTAATAAAATTATTAAAATTATTATACGGTAGTTTAACTCATGTTCAACTGAAGGAAACTGTGAGGTAAGGGACTTCGTCTCAATTTCTATTCATTGAGGCATATTCTAATTTTGTGTGCATAATTTAATTTATAGAATGTAAAAAAACTGAAATTTTTACATAAATTAACATGAATAATTCATACATAATGGTATTATAAGTTCTAATTTTAATTATTATATCAATGGGGATCTGAAATGATAATTACCAATTTCTAAAAAATTTCATAACTCAAATTCGTTTCATTGGGTTATATTACATCTTCATTCTCTTTGATATTATATGAAAATGTGTATAGTAAATTATAACTATAAAATGTTTTATTTTAAATTATTTTATTTTATATTATATTGATAAAGATAATAGATTCATTTATTCTTACTTCAACATTATGATCATTATAAGTAATTTTGTCTAAATGTTTATTTCATTGAGTTATATTTGTTAATATTACCCTATTAACATTCATGAGGAGTTTATACTACCTCATTAATGTATTAAACATGAATAAAATTTATTCATGGTGAATAATGTTTCAATTTTATTTTATCCAAATTATTTGTATCATGGATATGAATATTTCCTAAACCATATACCATTCTTACATACAGTGTTTACATTGAAAATTATTTGATTAACTGGGGAAATATTGACAAATATATATTAATTAATCATCATGGATGTTTTATTGATAAGGAATATTATTTATGACTTAAATATATTATTCAGTATAAAAGAAATTCTTTGGACATACAGTGATGAGTGGGGACCAAAATTATATAGTCCCTCAATCCATTGATAGGTCTCATGTCAAAATAAAATGGGTTTCTACCTATAGTATCAAAAAATATTTAGAATGGTCTTGATGGTAGATTTATCATGATTATAGAGTTCATAACATCCAATAATTAAGAATTTCTTTCATTGATAATTTTATTATTAATATTATCCATGATATTTTCACCATGATAATATATCTGGATGCATTTCATTTTCAGGATTAATTTCATTTTCGTTTTGTCATGTATAATGTTTTATTTTTTTATTCCCATTGTAAAATAGGCATTTTGTATATATTTGGTTTTACAAAACTACTGAAAGGTTAAATATTTGGGGATTTTACCCCTTTTAATCTACTCTAATGTAATACAATATGAATCATATCTAGGTTGTTGGAGTAGGGGTTCTTATAGTCACCTACTATCTGTTTCAAAAAGTATGGGATTTTCTAGAAAATAGGTGCTTTTCAAGACCATGTTCCCTTACACAAGTGTTCTTCCTAACGGTATGTGGTATGATTGAAACATGAAAATATTAGTTGCACAAAACATATACCTATAATGTGAATTGTGTTTTTAATGTATAATTGATAAATGAAATATATATTAGAAATAATCTAATACGTTGAATGACTCATCTACAATATTAATTGTAATATATTCACTATAGGAATCCATTTTCTTATTAGGTTATGTGACTTCATGAATTTACTAGTTACATATTTCAAGATATTCTGACTAGAATTCCATAAGACAAGTGTAAAAAATGAGTATATGAATGGGCATTTTTTGGTATCTCAGTCATAAATGGAAGGCTCCACAAAATATTAAATTTTTCACTCACGGAAGATCATTTTGGAACATTTATGAACATTTTTAGAATAAAATATTTTTTTCACACTTTTAATTCCATTTATTGATGTTCAAGATTCACAAAATTTGTACGTATGCCCTTGGTTTAACTCATATTAGCCAGAAATCACACCAATAACCCAATATCACTTCCAAATACATCCACTAAAAAATTTTAAATGTAAAAAAACATCTCCCTAAAAATAAGAGCTGATGGGAGAGAGGAGAATCATATTATTGGGGAAATTATGATATTTTATCATAAGAAACTATGCTCTATGTAACTATTACAAAATCATGTCATATAAATAGGGTAAGTGGGACCATAGGGGACCATGAGTCTCTAGTGAAATATTGATATTTTATTCTCAATATGTGAAGCTAAAACATATAAATACATCATCTAATAAAATAATTATTGTGTACATAACCTCTTACTACATGATGAATATTTCCTCAACTAGTTTCACTAGATTTAATTCAATGAAGAACATAGAGAGAATAAAAATTATCAACCATAAGTATCATGGAATAAAATCTTGAACCAAACATTGGTATTTTCTTGGAATCCCTGAAAAGAGATGATGGATGAATTATGGATGCTACAATGTTCTAGTGGGTGATGATATAAAATCATTCAATTAGGAAAAGAAAAAGGGACTTATTTTATCATTATATTCTCAACAGGTAGCTGAAAATTGACTAGAATGAATATCCATTGTGAAGTAGTCTACCATGGGCTATGTTTTTATATTAATACAAAAATTTTAACCCTGATTTCATTCATGAAACCCTAAATTATTTTTTCATAAGTTCTCTGAGGCATGTCACAGGGAGTTGAGCTTCTTAAATTCCATCTATTATGGATCAAAACCACTTCATAAAACATAGCATATAATCCCTTGTCAATATGATCAATGGAGTAGAAACTGTTGATATGAAATATCTTCCACTGTATGATAACATATTTATAGGAGTCAAGAATGATAGTTTCCTATGGTAAAATGAGAACTAGGATTAATGATTCAAGGAAAAATTAGTAGGTCATAGAGAATTGTATTACTGGGTTTTTAAGTTATGTTACTCATTTGGTGATGATATTTGAATGTCTTATATATTTACAAAGTAGTGCAGACCTCTCTATTTTATGTCTATCAATACTTATAATTGTAGTAAGATCTACTAATCTAGTAGTTTTTTAAACCAATTCATTCCTCATTCTTCATGTGGAAGTCAGTATCATCATATAGGACCTATAAACCATTAGTGTTATCCATGTATTCGGTGTGATGTATTAATAATTATTAGAAGTATAGAATGTCTTGGATAACTGAGGGACATTTTTTTAACATGAAAAGTCATTTTTGAGAGTTATAGTAAGAAATAGATAACAAATTACAAGATTCTATTAAGACATACAATTCATAAAATTGTTTACCATCATTCTAAGCATTCCTCAAAGTTGGATTCTAGGAATACTGAGGTTGTTCCCAATATCTACTTATTGTTGGAATCCCATGTCTTAGTAGAAAATTTTGGAATAGGACTAATACCTACAATGGAGAAACAAGACATTGGAATTTCCCCCATATGTTATGTTGGTGGATTGCATCAATACCTTCATTAGAAAATTGGTTTTCCAATTCATGACTCTAAAATGGGTGAATAGATTGGTACTATCTGTCTTCCATAAAAATTTCACAATGGGCTATCATGTCTATATTACTATTAAAATAATTGAAAAGTGCTATAATGTTATCAACTTTATCAGTAATAGTAAGCATCCACTTCATGTTTGAATCTCATTAAAATTACTATATGGGTGGTTTGATGCCCATATGGGTGGTTATGAGTACATGAATCTAAAAATCCCTTAAGATACCAATTTCCTACTACCATTGTTTAACATTTCAGTGTGTCATCCTTGGAATCTTAAGAATTTCTGGTAGATAAATAACATTGGAATTGTATAGTAATTCATCTTCCCTATTTTCCATACCTAAACACGAATGATCACGGAAAATGCTCAATAGAATATTTTGAAGTAGTTTTACCATTTTTACTTTTGAGGTCGAGTACAGATCACACATTTTGACTGAGTCTTTTTTTTGGATTAGTAAAACCTATACCGGTTCTCTCTTAATTTCTACTATCCTTTATGGATCACACCATGGGGTTTTAGTGGATTACATAGCTAGTTATACATAATAGACCACTATATATTTTATTTTATGTTAAAAATTTATGAAAGATGGGGTACAAATGATATTGTGATGACTGATGATACATTTTTGTTCCACCATACTGATGCTCAATGTTAGAAAGATTCATAAAAATGGATTAATTAAATAAATACATGATATCGGTGTAACATTTTGGGTGGATTAAGTTTAGTGATGGATATATCATATTGAATGTGGTGGAGCATAGTGTCTACGAAAGAGAGCTCACATAGAATAAATATCAATAACAGATGTGGCTCTTAGGGATCTTGCTCTTCCTTAGGGTGGGACCTATAGATAATGTGCTTTTAGGAGTGGGGAACATTCATGGAAAAGGTACAAGATCATGGAGAAGATTTCAAGTTATCACCACATACTCCAAATATGTATATGGTCATGTTCACATCTCCATACAATAAACTGATGGATCATGGGGTCTTCCTCGATGCTTAGGAAAACTGGTGAAAATACAAGGGGTACCATAATTAATGGATGATTTTGGGGATGTGTCTTAAATATTGGATGATCCATATGATACTTGGGAATTATAGATCAAAACTCCTTCCATAATAGTGGTATATCACTGAATAATTCATTGATCTATAAGGGGTCATATACTACTTGGATTGGTCAAATTCCCTAACTGACCAGATCAGGGTGTTATTGGAAATGCCTTCCCTTAGTGGTCTCATTATGGATATGCTAGATAGAGAAGTTACATAGTAGGAATAGAATGATTAATTATCTTTTGTAAAAACTATGAACTATGATCCTTTAGGGATGTTTTAAGAAACACCATTGGCTAAATACTCTAGAGTTTTATCATTGGTTATAAGTGGTAAGCTCATAATACATACAAACCCATGGTTTTCACTACGATCTAGGAGATTCTAAATCATTTTCAATGATTTTTATAGGATTCGTCAAGAATAGAGAAATGGGAGATCCCATGTTATGTCATGAATAATTAAACATAGATGATGGCTGATGAACATGCCTTAGTCAACTGAGAAGTGGTGTAATTTCTAGTTCTCAATTATATTAGAACCTCTCCACCCATGTGCAACATGAATCATCAACCAGAGCCTATAAATTATCCTCTATCAAGATTAGATGGTTATTTTTTATTTTTTCCCATTATTTTTATCTTTTCCTAATTTCACATATACTAGCTCACTTTGTATCTTTATCAC
Organism: Viscum album; assembly: GCA_963277665.1. NCBI lineage: Eukaryota > Viridiplantae > Streptophyta > Magnoliopsida > Santalales > Viscaceae > Viscum > Viscum album. Next base: position 3,423,888 of record OY728125.1, read on the forward strand.
ATAGGCAACTCATCATACTACGGGGGCCTTTTATAGTTGATGAATAAAGCCATACTTCTAAGGTCCCTATCTTCATGATGGAGATAAAACATGAAAATAACAATTACATATATAATTATGAACTTTTAATCATTTTTTGAGGTCTTATTCAAAAATCTATATGTATGTATGACCCTAATTATAATTGATATTTTAGAGGATTCCCCAACAATATTGTAGATGGATGGGGTTGAGTGAATTCCTATAGTTCCAATTTCCCATGATGGTGTCCCTAAAAACACAATAGTGGTGGGGTAAGACATAGAATCATCGGTTTCTCATGATAATCCCATGAAGACACTATAATATAAACCGATCGAGAAATAATTAAACGCACTAGTGACTTTAAATGGGGCTGCAATGAAACAATTTCATATAGAGGTAATGGATGATACCTTTTTCAATAAGTATATAAAGCCTAGTACATTATTTCTAGAGGTTGAACCATCTATAGAGATTCTTTTCACCTTTCTAAAATTCGTTTCCTAACCATAAGTAATATGTGACTCATGATCAAACACTACTAAGGAGAACCAGTTGACCTATTATAGATCATAGTGGAAAATTGAGAAATTTGTCCCTAATATGAAATCAGAACTGGTGATGGTCCAGTATATATATCTCCAGCCATGGAGGGTATGTATAGGGATTGATGGGGTTGACTATCATACACACCATGCACTAGTTTAGGATTTTTCTAGTTGTGCAAATTATTTTGCAGTGGAGATAGTTTATTGATTATTAGAATGATTTCATCCCAATGGTTTTAAATTCTCTCTAAATAGATAAAAAAATAGTATTCTCATCTAGTGAAAGAATAGAACCAGTAGCACATGGCCCATGATTCAATGGAAGATACAATTTTAATCTTAGAGGCTCAGTATAAGGACCCAGTGTTTTATAAATGGAAATTACATTCTTATAAATATGTCATGAAATAACAAAATAATGAACTATTAGGTGCTATGTGACCTTTAAACTTAAGTTTCTTAATTCTATGTTTGGAATTTCGAAAATCGGGCATACACTGTTGTGATTAGTAAGATATTTGGATTTCGATAATGAAAACCTAATTTTTGGTGAATAGCAACCAACCCATATGAATAGTAATATAACCTAATAAATAGTGATATAACCTAATAAATATTAACCTTAACTGTGTTAGTATTAGAAAAATATTCCAGGGTAATTATGATGTACCTATGTTTTAGAATAAGTAAATGAATATTTTAAAACTGTGGTATTAATAATAAATTATTATTTTAATTAAATATTAAATTAATCAAATTTATAAAATTATTTTTGAAAATTGGACATAATTTTTTGATTTTACATGCCAAAAATCGATAGGGATAATATTTGGTATTTTTCTAAAATACTTGAATTTTTTATGAATAGTAAAATCCGATAATTCACAATAAATGCTAATACCTTTATTTCTGCAACATTATTGAGTCTTGGATGATGTAAATTACCATTGGTTCAAACTCACATGCATTTATTACTATTCTAGTTCAACTAATACTCACTATTTCTTGTCTAATGAAAAAAATATTTATCTAATGATTATAATATTATAAAAACCCTCCCCTCCTCCACTACAAAAACTCCCCTCACACCCTCTTCTCTTCACTCCTCTCAAGCCTTGTTCCTTCCCAATATTCTACCCATATAACTCCCCAAGATCATCTACCACGTCCAAAGGCCTATATTCTCTAAAAAATTCCAAAAACCATTTCTTTTAGAGGTTCTCAAAGGAGGTACACTCATGAGGTAAATCCCACATTCCAACTCTTTCATTTATTTTATGTTATATTATTTTTTATTTCTTTCCTCACCTCCCTTAACCCAATTGGTTTGAAAAATCCATTAACATACATGTACTGGAATGTTTTTTATTCTAATTATATATTTCATTATCTTCTCTCTTTTCAATTTTTTTATGAAATGAAAACACCGTTTGAGATGTGTAAATTTAACACCTTCAAGGACATCGGTTTATCAATTTCTATTATCATATTTAATTATTGTCATGAAACCATTTGTGTTATGGTTGAACCAGATTATTATATATTTAATATATTATTTTTATGGTTCTGTAATACGTTTCTACAAATGGTAGTATGTTATAATGAAGAGCATGTTATTTGTAATCATACCCAACGATTAACCAAAACGGTTATCACTGTGGTTTTATATAATAATTAATCTCTACTCCTAATAACTGAATGGGTTTTTACAATGTTGTAATCATTTGGTTTTTAACTAATAAACTATTAACTGAATTCTTTACAACCATTCTCATCTTACAATATTATCAATTCATATGTAAACCAGTAATGAATGGTAAGGAAACAAACAGACCCGAACAATAAAATTGAGCATCTTAACCAATCATAAAGGCCATGAATGAACATAAAAAGTATAAATTAAATCTATTAAATATTTATGAGGTTATGGATTTAATAAATAATAAACCTAATTTTTTTATATAGGTAATTAATAACAAGTGGAGAACACTACCTAACTTAAGTTAAGGGATCCTCTCTATTTTACTATTAATCAAGGTTGTCCTCAATGATATGAATTTTTATGTGTAATACCAAATTATGGCGTATGATATTTCACATCCCCCATAATGACATAATGATGTATAATTTATGAGAAACCCCTTTCCTCACTAATGAATCCCTCTTAAATACACCTGACACCATGCCGATAAACCGTAATGAATTCTACTCGAACCATCTTTGTTCTTTCGAGTTTCTTTATCCTTCTTTATATCAAAATGTTGTTATCTTATCTATTTATGTGAATATAATAAATTCTGAATAGTTTTAGAAAATTCATTTATAAATAACCATTCACCACTCTCTTTTGGGGACATATATATTTTTAAAAGATTCCCTACTTAGAACTCTCCGATAAGGAAACCTGTTTTAAGTGAACTTCATGAATTTTTACCCAATTTCAAGTGAACTATATCATCCATTTTAAGCCACCATTGTCTTTATAAAATCAGTATTTTTATTATTAAATCCTTCTTGTTTGGATCTATGATTTATATAAAATATATTCTTCTTTTCTATTTTAAAATCATTATACTGTTTTTCTTTAAAACCGCACAAATTTTTTTAATGCTAATGTTTCTCAAATACATTTCTTATATGTTTTCACTTATATTTGACATCACTTTTGATGTTATGTACATATTTTACCCAATTAATTTTGATGTATATTTTAATTTGTTTCTTTAATGAACAATTTCAAAATATGCCCATTGGTTATGCGTTATGACCTAATTACAGTACCCAATTATTTTGATGGGTACCCTTATGTTTATATATGGATGATTATGTATGATTATTTATTTTGAAAGAATATGCATGAAAATTATGATATGGATACACCCAGATAGCACTCTAATTTACTGGGTAAAGTTAAGTCTAATGATATACGATGTGAAACAGGATTGGATGTTATCCTTGACCCGTACTAAAATGGGAAATGAGATTGGTGGTTAGATTTTACCCATACTAAATACATGTTTTATGATTCTTCCACTTTTATATGATTACATGATTATATGATCCCATGTTTATATGATATTATTTCATATGTTCCACAATTTTTATATCACTTCCATTCCTCCTAACTCATGTGCTTAAGCTGTATTGTTATGTTCATTCCCTTACTAGGATTTTTTTCTCATCCCTTTGTTCACGTGTTCCCTAGGATACCCTATACATATGTAAGGGCTCAAAAGAAGTTAGGATATTTTTATAGATATTAAATAATGAAGTTTTTTTAATCCCCATTTATTTAGTTTTATGTACATATTCTTCCAAGACATTATACTTAACGATCCTTGGCTTGTACTCTAATGTATAATTATGCTTAAAATCTTGTAATTTTATGTGTAAAAGGCCAGGGTCACTATAGTTGGTATCATGGGATGGTCTAGTTATTTTTGGAGATTACTAATAGAGTGCGTTAGTGAGAACCTTAAGGATGAGACAAAGTATAATAAAACATCCCTAAATTTTGGTAAGTATATAGTAAGTGTTTTATCATGAAAATACATCCATGTTTGGATACGAGCAGGTAGAGGTGGCTCTAGCACAGATGTATCTTGGGGTAAAACCCAAAAACATTTCTTTGATCTAGACTCCAACGGGACCCAGTGAACAACAACATGCCTTTCTACACTCTTGGTTAGGACACTATCAAGGGATATGCTTTGGTAAATTTATGAGCTTAGTAAAAACCATTATTAAGGGAATAAAAAAATATCAAAAGAATATAAGTTAAGAAATACGTGAAGGATAACCTATATTTTAACCTAAGGAATCACAAGTTACGATATACTTCTCCTTTACTAGGTTATCCTTTTATGTTCAAAGTTTCTTTTTTTATGCTCAATAGATATGTATTCAAGCCCTCTAATTATATGTTATTTTTCTTAGTTAATGGAGTTAAATAGAATACTACGTTCCAACAGTCAATGTGATAGGCAATATGAATATTTCCTTAATGATATGCCTGATATGATAGGAACGTGTACTCAAAACATCATAACGGTACATTCTATTCTAGCTCCAGTTATGAATAATAAATTGAATCATGTGTAACTCCCTCATCCTCCAAGGAAGGGTCATGTTTCCGTAGAATCCTTTATGTGGAAAATGCCTCCCATGTTTAGCAAATCATCTTATCCCCTCCCCACAGAACAACAGATTAACTCCATTGAAAATATATTCTCTATCCTCTAGTGTTTGGAAGAAGAGAATGTTATACTGATGGTCTATTATTTTGATGGGGAATCTGGTCATTAGTGGACACTGATTGATAAAACAAGGATCCAAGAGGAATTTGATTCCATGGATTGGGAGGAATTCAATAGGATGTTTTTCAACAAATATTTTCCTCAAACCCTCTGTATCAAGATGATATAATAGTTTCTCAGACTCAACTAGAAAGAAGATGAGTCATTAGGGGCGTATGAAGAAAATATTATAAGGCTCTCAAGGTATGCCTCTGGAATTGTCATGACCACTGAAATCAAGGGGGATCACTTCTTTAGTAGGATAAATCCAAGTCTACAAAAAGTGTCGGGGATTCGAGCCTTTGAAAGTTATGAGGATATTATCCATTGTACCCTCAAGGTTGAAATAGAAATTGGAGTCCCTCGGTGGTCTCGTGGGCCTAGGGACAAGAATATAAAAATGGAAAACAACATGGGTGGTTCAACAAAAAACCCATGATGGAAACAAGTCTGAATTTTCCCATTGTAAAAGTTATGGGAGGAAGAATCCTAAGAACTATCTGAAGGAACCAAGAATTTTATCAAATGTGGGAAGTTTGGCCATCTAGTCAAGAAATACTGAAGGGATATAAAAAATCCCACTAGCATGGAAGAAGAAAAAAAGGATCAAATCAATAATCATCCGGCAGTGTAGTGTTATAACAGCAAGGAGCATGGGCATTATGCGAACAATTTCTTTAAGCTGAGGGTTTTTGGAGGCAATCAACAACAACCTCCAAGGCAACAAGGAAGGGTGTATGATATCACTACTAATAAGGTGGAGCCTAAAAAAGATGTGGCAATAGTTAAACTAGTTATTAATTATATAATAGAGAATTTACTATTTGACTCTAGTTCTACGCATTCATTCATATCTTGCATGTTTAGTAGAACTATTCAAACACTCCTTTAAAATTTGGAGGAAAATTTATCTGTGAGAATAGTGAATGGGAAAATTATTACGTCCATGGTTTATAACTCCACCTAGGTTAATGTTTGTGGAATGACCCAACCAAAAATTCTCATCATACTTCCTTTAGTAGAGTTCGATGTTATCTTTGGCATTGATTGGCTATCGTTTTACATGGCCAACATCAACTGTCGGGAAAGTGTGATCACTCTTCACATCCCAAAAAATCCTATGATTCTTTACAAGTGTAATAAGGAAGATGGATATCTTTTAGCATATTCATCTCATGTATGGATATTTTTCACTTATGAGGAAGCATATCTAGCTCAAATGATTGACACAAAGGAGAGAATCATGCTTGAGGACATGCCCATCGTGAGGGATTACACTAATGTATTCCCGAAAGAGTTTCTTGGTCTTCCTCCTGACCGAGTGGTTGTGTTATCAATTGAAATTATCCCTAAATCTCTTCCTATATCAAAGACACCATATAGAATGGACACCGAAGAGCTAGAAGAGGAGAAAGAGTTGCATGAGAATCTAGAAAATGCTTTTATACGCCTGAGTGATTGATTGTGGTATGTGTGAGTCCTATTCTTCAAGAAGAATAATTCATTAATGCACCACTGAATTGATTATCATGAGCTCAATAAAATCATGATAAATAACAACTATCCCCTTCCAGAGATAGTTGATTTGTCGGATCAACATCGTGGGGCTATTTATTTCTCTAAGGTGGACTTTTGGTCAGGATATCACCTATTAAAGGTGAGGAAGAAATATATTCCCAAGACTACATTTCAAACGAGGTATGGACAATATGAGTTCATAGTGATGCCCTTCAGACTCAATAATTCTCCATCAACTCGCTTGGATTTAATGATTAGAGTCTTTAGAGATTATCTCATAAACTTTATGTTAGTCTTTATTGAAAATATTATGATATACTCCAAGAGAAAAGAGTAACATGAGGAGAATTTGAGTACTATGTTAAAAACAATGAAAATGGAGAATTTTTATGAAATGTAAAGTAAATGTGAGTTCTGGAAAAAGTATGTATCACTATTGGGGAATGTTATCACTGGAAAAGGAATATCTATAGACCATTCTATGAAAATGGAAATTAAAGAGTGGCCCATACCAACATATGTAACAGAGATCCACATATTTTTGGTTCTAGATGGGTATTACTGAAGATTTTTGAAGAACATTTCATGATTTTCAATCCCAATGAACAAGCTGACACAGAATGGAGTAATGTTTTTCTGGACTCAAGAATGTGAAGAATATTTCTAGGAGATAAAAATAAGGGTTATCATGGTACCAATACTCACACTCCCAATATGTAGAGAACTATTTGTGGTGTACAGTGATGCTTCAACGAAGGGATTAAGATTTGTGATAATGTAAAATGATAAAGTAAAACTTGAAACCTCAAAGAAGCTAACAATCCATGAGAGAAATTATCTGACATATGATCTGTAGTTGGCAGCTGTGATCTTTGTGTTGAAAATCTTGCGGCATTATCTCTATGGGCAGATGTGTGAGATATATACTGACCACAAGTTTATCAAATATATATTCACACAAAAAATATCTTAATATGTTCCTATGAATATGGATAGATCTCATCAAGGATACTGATTTCTCAATCCACTAGCATCCTGGTAAGGCAAACAAGGTGGAAGATTCTCTAAGTACAAAGAATCATGCATCATTATCAATGATGAGAATTGAAAGAGATATGATCTTGTTAGATTTTTTGAGGATGGACATGTGGATCATTAAGGGGGAAACATCATAAATCATTTCTCAAATGATTTCTCAACCATATCTCATGGAGAAAATAAAGGATCCTCAATGAAAGGTTCTGGAAATTCAGAAAATGGTGGAAGCTATCAGAAATGGGAAATCCTCAGAGATTAAGATTGATGAGGAAGAAGTTGTAAGATTTGGGGCACGATTATGCGTACCATTAGATCTAGAGATAAAGAATGAGATTCTAAATGATGCACATAGATCAACCTTCTCTATCTACCCAGGGAGAAAAAAGATGTATTGAGATCTCCAAGAAAAATTTTGGTGGGACAATATAGAATGAGAGATTTTTGAATATACATCAATGTTCCTAGTATGCCATCAAGTGAAGGATGAGAGGAAAAAGTCTAAGGGGATGATTCAACCACTAAAAATACTAACATTGAAGTGGGAGAACATTACCATGGAATTTATCCCGACACTTCAAAGGATATCCAGAGGAAACAACACTATATGGGTTGTTGTGGATCATCTTACAAATATAGCTCACATTATCGTGATTCGAGAGGAATTCTCATGGGATAATCTTGCATGGATTTACATTAAATAAGTGGTAAGGATTCATGGATTATGAAAATATATTGTATTTGATAGAGATCTTATATTAACCTCGATGTTCTGTAAAAATCTCCAACATGATCGAAGCCCTAAACTGAACATCATTACGGCCTATCATCCTCAAAATGATGGCCAATCAGAGCAAACTATTCAGACACAGGAAGACATGTTGAGAGCATGTTATATGAAATTCAAAGGAGTATGGGACCAATATCTTCTACTGGTTAAATTATCCTACAAAAATAGTTTCTACTCTAGCATCTGAATGTCACCATAAGAATCCATTTATGGGAAAAGGTGCATAACACCGGAGTTTTGGGATGATGTCGGTGAGCATAAGCTGCTAGGACCTGAAATGGTCAAAAAAATGGTGAAGAAGGTGAAAACCATTCAATAGAATATCAAGGCATCCCAAAGTCAACATGAGAGTAATAAAGATAACTGTCAATGAGACCATGAGTTCAAAGTTGGAGACATGGTATTTCTATGCATATCTCTATGGAAGAAGGTCATGAGATTTGGGAAGAAAGGAAAGCTATGTCCCATGTATATTGACCCTTTCGAGTACTTGATAGAGTTAGAGATGTGGCCTATCGACTAGAACTTCCACCTACCATGTCGAATGTACAAGATGTATTTCATGTATCCCTCTTAAGGATGTACATACTAGACCCTTCACATGTACTTTCTTTAGAGGTGGTACAGTTTGAGGATGAAATTTCTTATGAGGAGTAGCCAATGAAGATCTTGGATTGTAGAGATAAAGTTCAATTTAACAAAACTTCCCACCAGGTAAAAGTACTCTAGAGGAACCACAAGTACGAATAGGAAACATGGGAACGAGAGGAGGTAACGAAGGAAATGTGCCCGCACCTGTTTTTGTATTAGAATGTAAAACGAAATTTTGAGGGAGAAATGTCATAAGGGGGAAGAATATAATGAACCAATGTTTTATAAATGGAAATTAATTTATTATAAATATGTCATAAATCACAAAATAATTAACTAATAACTGCTATGTGATATCTAAACATATGTTTGTCACTTCTGTGTATGGAATTTCGAAAATATGAAATATGTGGCTACATTCTCTAAGTTATTTGGAGTCCGATAAGAAAAAATTAATTTTTTGGTGAATACAACATACCCTTGTGAATAGTAATATAACCTTATAAATAGTGACATATTGTAATGAATATTAACCTTAACTGTGATAGTATTAAAATAATATTCATGTTAAATTATGATGTACCTATGTTTTAGAATAAGTAAATGAATGTTTTAAAACTGGGTTTTTAATAATAAATTATGATTTTAATTAAATATTAAATTTATAATATTTTTAAAATTATTTTTCAAAATAGTAATTAATTTTTGGATTCTAAACGTCGAAAAATGATTAGGGTGAATTTTGGGGATTTTTCTAAAATACATGAATTTTTTATGAATAGTAAAATCTGATAATTCACAAGAAATGCTAAAACCTTAATTTCTGCATCATTCTTGATTCATGGATGATGTAAATTACCTTTGTTTCGAACTCACATGAATTTATTACCACTAAAGGTCACATAATACTCACCATAACTTGTTTTATGAAAAAAATTATAAACTAATGATTATAATATTATCAAAACCCTCCTCTCCTCCACTACAAAACCCCCCCTCACTCCCTCTTCTCTTCACTACTCTAAAGCCTTGTAACTTCCCAATATTTTGCCCAAATATCTCCCCAAGATCCTAACCCACGTCCAAAGGCCCTTATTCTCATCAAAAAACCAAATCCACTCCCCTTAAGAGGTTCTCAAAAGTGGTAGACTCATGAGGTGAATTCCACTTTCCAACTCTTTCATTTATTTTAAGTTATATTCTTTTTTGTTTCATTCCTCACATCCCTTAACCTAACTAGTATGAAAAATCCAGTAACATACCTGTACTAGAATGTTTTTATTCTAATGGGATATTTTATTATCATCTCTCTTTTCCCCATATTTTATTTTAAAGAAATGAAAACACCATTTGGGATGTGTAAATTTAACACATTGAAGGACATTCGTTTATCAATTTATAATATCATATTTAATTCTGGTCACGAAACCATTTGTGTTATGGTTGAACTAGATTATTATATATGTAATATAATATTGTTATCTTTCTATAATAATTTTCTACAAATGGTAGTCATTTATAAAGAAAAACAAGTTCTTTGTAATCAAACCCACTTATTAACCAAAACGATTATCACTAAGGTTTTATATAAAAATTCATCTCCACTCCAAATAACTGAATGTATTTTCAAAATCAAGTAATATTATGGTTATTCACTAACAATCTATGGATTCAATTCTCGACAACCATTCTCATCTTACACGATTATTCATTCATAAGTAAACTGGTAATGAAAGTTAAAGAAACAAAAGGACACGAAAAATTAAATTGAGCATCTTAACCAATCATAAAATCCAAGAATGAACTTCAAAAGGTTATATAAAATAGATTAAATATTGAAGATTTTATGTAATTATTAATTAATAAACCTAATTTTTTTATTCAGGTCATTAATAACAAGCGGAGAACACCACCAGACTCAAGGTATGGGATCCCCTCCATTTCACTCATAATCAATATTTTCCTCAATGTTATGCCTTTTTATGTGTAATACTAACTTATGGGGTTTGATTTATACCCTTCCCCATTCATCCCTCATGATTTATAAGTGATAAAAACCCCTTTTTCGCTCTCATTAATCCCACTTTGGTACACCCGACACCATGCCGATAAACCATAACGAATTCTACCAGAACATTCTTTTTTCTTTTGGGATTCCTCATCTTTCTTTATATTAAAATAGAGTTATATTATCTATTTATTTTCATATTCTAAATGATGAATAGTTTTAAAAACATAATTTATGAATACCCTTTCATCACTCTGTTTTGGGGATATACATTTTTTAAATGACTCCCTCTATAAAACTTTTCAATAAGAAAATCTGTCTTAAGGGAACATCACAAATTATTAACAAAATTCAAGAGCAGTATATCCTATATTTTAGGACACAATTGTATTTATAAAATCAGTATTTTTATTATGAAAACCTTCCTGTTTCCATTCTGTATTTATAGAAAATCTTTACCTCTTTTATATTTTAAAACCTTTATAGTATTTTCCTTAAAATAGCACAAAAATGTTTTAATGTTAATGTTTCTCAAATACATTTCTTATATGTTGTAACTTCTATGTGACATCACTAACCATGTTATATACCTATTTTACCCAATTAAAATCCATCTATGTTAGAATAACTTTCATTCATGGACACTTTCATAATACACCCATTGGGTATGTTTTATGTCATGATTATAGTACCTTATTCATTATATGGATACCCTTATGTTTATATATGGAAGATTATGTATGATTATTTATGTGGAAAGAAAATACATTAAAATGTTGAGATGGGTGAACCCAGATAGTGCTCCAATGCAATGGGTAATGTTAATTCTCCTTATATGTAATGTGAAATGGGATTGGTCGTTAGCATTGATCCGTACTAAAATGGGCAACGAGATTGGTAGTTACCCTTGACTCGTACTAAAATGGGAAACGGGGTTGGTAGTTAGCCTTACCCGTACTCAATATATGTTTTATAATTCTGTCACATTTATATAATTCCATGATTATATGATCCCATTTTATATTATATGATTTCATATGTTCCACAATTTCGACATCATCATGTCATGCCTCCCAAATCAGGTGCTTAAGCTGTATTCTTATGTTCATTCCCTTATTGGTCTTTTTAGATCATCCCTTTGTTGATGTGATCCCCAGGGTACCCTATGTAAATATAAGGAATCAAGGTATGTTAGGATCTTTTGTGGAGATTAAATAAAGAAGTTTTTTTAGCCCCATGTATTATGGTTTATGTACATAGTCTTCTAAAACATTTGACTTAATGATCCTTGGATTGTACTCTGATGTATAATTAGGCTTAAAATCATGTAATGTTATGTGTAAAAGGCTAGGGTTTCTATACTCATCTTCAAATGTCTTAGGACATGTCAGCTTAACTAAAATCCTATATAATGGATTAAAAATTGGTATAATGCCTAATTTAAGTGTGTATGGATAAGGTTGTCCATTACATAGTGTAGGAACTATTGGTTATAGGAAAGATATAAAAACACTCACTGAATCGTCATTAAAATGGCTGGATGATCTTAACATTATATCTTCTAGGTGATGACATATGGGAAATCATTTTCAATAAGTGAGACTCTAAGATGTATGAATGAAAAAATATCTCATTTCCTAAGTAGTAAATAATTTTTCATGATTTCATTTCCTTAGCCGAGACATAATATTCAATCTCATTAATGGCATAATACACTAGAAATCATCACGAACACATGATTCAGGCTCAGTTTGAGAAAATAGAGAATGAAAGATCAATAAATTATTCATGACTTATAAACAAGAGAATATGGGTTGGATCATAATGTTTCATTAGTCCCCATTAGAAACAAATAAATATTTGATAACTAAATTTGTTTAACTCTAATTCTACAATTGACTTAAAAATGTTTTGAATGCATGAGAGTGAAAGATTATGGTTGTAAAAAATTAAATTTGAGCCCTATAAATATGGATAAATTCAAATTAATATCCCAAGTGTTTGTATTGATATATTAACGATGAATATATGTTAAAGATGACAATTAAGAGTATTTAATACATGCATTACACACCACATTTCTATAGATTTCTCCTTTAGGGTGTTTACCTTGGTTGAAAGGAGTAACATTGGATCTTTGTTCCATCACAATATGGGAGTCCATCCAGAAATTGTGTGAATGGTTCTTTTAGGGTGTGTACCCTATATTAGTGGTTGGAATTTTTTGATCTTTTTTATCAAAAAAATAGATCCTATTAAAATACTAAAATAGATGTTGATTGAAACCAAGGGACAAAAACTCTGTCTATGGAAGAGTGTGATGATAAATAATAGGTGATGTAAACTTAGGGTTGTACGATCATTCCATTGATGGGTTTTACCAAATAGATAGAGTGCATTTAGGACAGTTCTGAATGTTAAAATTCTAACAATGTGAGAGACATGATAATGGAATTTGATCATTTGGAGGATACCAATTGTAATGAAATTTTTTTAGTTTATGGAATCAATATCTGGACAAATAGGGATAATATTTTTGGTTTTATATATTATACCAATGGAATTACATTTATTTTCATGAAACTAAGACTGCATATGGAATTGATATTTATTATCTTTCATCACAGACAAAATATTTTTATGGGTTGTGTGGTATGAAGGGTCAATGAAATACCCAATAGGAATGGTATACTCATTGGAACACAAATAACCTCAGTATGGATGAACATAGTTTATGGTCATAATGCTTGGAATCATATTTCTCTTTATATATCAGGATCATGCAAAGATGGATCACAGTAAAATGTATTGGTGACCTAATTGAGAAGTAATGAAAAACTGACATGAATAAAGGCAATGAATTATCACCATAACTAATATAAATGATAACTCTACCCTATATATGACTCATACGTGGACGGATGTTGACTATCCCAAAATAGGGAAATGAATGGTGATGAAACTAAGTATACCATGATACCTGATCACTGAGATGAAATGACATTGGAATTTTGGTTGGTTCATGTAAAATGTTTCCTAAAATCACTACTTATCTTGTAGGGTGGTAATTATGTAAAACATGTTTCTATTTGGTGTAATGGTAAGATACAAACACAAGATCACATTTTTACTCTAAGGTGAGGAACATGGTATCATGCAGTTTCAAGTCAATCGATATAGACCACACCATAAATTTTATCATTATACAACAATATATTTATTACAAAATTTGAATTTATATGGTAAGGATTAAAAGGATAAAATTTATATTTCACAAATATGGAAAATTATTCAATATCCCTATGATCATGTGAGACATGATTAGTGTGTTATATAATAGGATATATAGGGATACCCATGTCAAATGATAATTCCAACATGATGAAAAATCCATGGACAAATAATGCATTAACCGCCAATAAAACCTATTAAGATAGGGATATCTATTGGTTAGAATTCTAAAACATAGGTCCACCATGGAAATATACCAAAAGGTATGATAGGATAGTACTGAGGGTGATAATATTCTATTCGATAATGGGGGAGTGTATTAAGGTATATTCAATATTCCAGAATCAAAATTGATTGGAAGGAAACAAATAGGACATGGATGACCATTTACAACATATGAAACATGAATTCCTATTTTATATTCTCAATAATGTGGGGAAATCAGTGAGGGTTGACTGTTGACCATTTCCTAAAAAGTAGAAAATGTTATGTTGTTTTCATGAATCCCCTGGGATGTGTCACCTATATAGAAGGTATACCCTTGGAGTTTTATTTCTTCAATATAGGGGAATATATTTTGAAATGAATGTTTGAGGAGGAAATTTACACTATAGGGACACAAGGTGTGGAGGTGATGGGAAAAGTAAAAAATGAAATTATGATAACTCTACACATACACTGGTTTTTATTGGGTATATTGATGGGGTAAATTAGGATATTTGGGCTGAAAATCCCACCATAGACAAGAGAAAGTGACTTAATTATGCCGTGGGGAGGACTAAGCTAGCCTATGATAATGTTGAGTTTTAGGTCATCTTGATCAGACCATTGGCATACTATATTTCTATGGTCTTAGAGCATGAACAATGGGGGAATACTATTTTTATGGTAGCAAAGAAAAACTCTAAAATGAAATGGATATCCAAATGTTAATAAATATAATATCAAGGTAGAAAAAAATTATGTTTAAATTCATATTGCTGGGACTTAAACATATTGTAGTCTATATATCCGAGGAGGGAAAATTATGCATAATTAATTGAATAGTCAATGATATTATTGATGATTCCCGGATGGTGTGAATATAATTTAATTTCAATATAATCAGGACGAATGGGAATTCCTTTGAATGAAATTCATCATGGACCCATAAAATACATATTGATCCCATATATAAAGGATAAGGGTAATATGATGTTTAATGTCATCAAACTATCACTCAAAGGGAAAATAGGAATGTGGATTAACCTAAATCACTCTTGGACCAGTTGGTCTAGTGATAATAACATGTATTTTTCTAGGGAAATATAGTAATCCCCTAATGTTTTTTCATTTTTAATGTATACTTTTTTTACATAGGTTTTTTTATAAAGAGATGAATTATCGAGAAGGGTCTTGAAATTTTCATAGCTCTCGATTTATGGGTTTTTACTAACAAGACATTGTTACTATAGAATAATGTTTTTTAGAGTTGTTTCAGTTTAACCATTGAGGGATATGGTTTATGGTCACACACATTTAAACTAAATGATTCTGAGATATATGTTTTTATAGCATTGATCGTGGAATTATATTGACTTAAGGATATGTAGCATGAACAATGGGTGTGTAAGTTTATTTACCAAGTTGGAAGAGGTGGACCTGACATGAGTTACTAATATAAGTGTTCGCTAAAGAAAATTGAACATAGTTTTAGGTCTGTATGAATTTAATTATGGTTAGGTTTCAAGTACTGAAAAAACCAGACATGGATTTGATGGTTTAATTCTGATATAGACATCCTTATGATGTAAAAGGAATAATTTTTAAAGTTTTGATTTATATAACATGTTATAGTTTTATTTCAGCGTCCAATATCATAAACAAATTCAATCAGGGTGGAAACCCACCTGGAATCATAGAAGGGAAGAAAGACATAGAAAATATATGGTAGGTATCATGATAAGTTTTGGGTGATGAGATAGTTGTGGATAACATCAACATATGAGATTAATGTTCCATTAAGTATAACATCTAAAACAAAATAATTCCACACATAGTTATATGGGGGTTCCATAGATAAGTGAATGTGAAAGATGAGTGTGGCTTGAGACAAGTACCGCATAGGGGAAAAATAGATCTGCATGAATTTGTCTCACATAAAGAGTATGATAATGAAATGAATGGGATAACTAATGAAAAAAGATGTGATAATGCCTGATAAGAATAAAAAAGAATCTCATTATAAGAATAAATGATGGAATGGTAAGAAATACCATGGCTTGTGCAGAATGAGAGATCCATGAATCTCTACATATCTTGTGATGTGTAAATTAATACATAGATAGTTTTTGATGGTTGTTGGGATAATGAAAAACCCATAAGGGGGTATCTATTTAGGCTAATCTCTATAATATCACATAGTTTAAATCCATATGATGATAATTATTTTTTAATGTTTAGTGTCATGTTGTATGGGTATTGTAAATGTAGTTTAACATTATATAGTGAGGAAGAAAAAGTGATTTTCAAAAATATAGTATTTTATTGATTGCATGTAGGGATATAGGTAGTCCATTTAGAAAATTGTAAAAGGGAAACCATAAAAAATGAATCTAAGGCCCGATTATAGTGTAGTAATAACAATATAGGTTATTAATAGTTTTATATCATTGAGATCTACATGATAGAAAGACAATATATTTCTCTCTAGGTGAATGGAAAACTCATTTGGAATCGTAGGGTCTAATGAAAACATATATATTCTTGAATCAAAAGGAAAACAATTTCAAACTATAGTGCATGGACCAGGTGTGGTATGGAAATTAAGGTTGTAAAACATAGGCCACCACCATCTAAAGGATTGATTCCCTCAACAAACATATTAAAAAAATAAACCTGATATGGAGAGTTCAAGAGCCACCATAGGGAAGAGGTGATGTGGAACGTATGTTTGAGACCGAAATATTATTTATAGGCATTTCTATATATCCCATGGAATATGCATAAAGTCTAATATATTACTAAAATAAGGTTTTGTTGTAATCCAACACCAAACATTTGGGCGTATTCTGAAGAAATGACCCAAAATACATCATAGTTTTGAGTCATGTGATGGGGATTATTCTGTGTATATTAATATAAAGTGGATTTGATGTTGAACACCTTTTTTGAAATCATACAATTTGTATTGTTTTCTAGAGTTCTATATCATTTATATTTCAGGAAGTGGTGAGATGATCTATGTACAAAAAATAAAAAAACATAACCTAATATGAATATGTATTCAAAGATAATGTTGCTAAAATATGACCCCTAAAGGGTGATACATGAAATTTAAGGACGTGATACTTGGACTAGAGTGTAAGAATAATTTTTTTGTATTGTTGTATAAATGATGGGGGTGATAAATTAAATTTAATTTCATCATAGGAAATCAGATGTGAATGAAGGGCTAGGGGTACTAATAGGCTTGATGGAATGAAATGTTGTCATATGATGGTAAGGTACACATTATTTAAGGTCTTATTTATTGATCATCAATATGTTGGGTAAATTAATTTCATGCAACTCATACTTGAGTTAAGGTAGTCTAATTGTCCTAAAGGGAGAATAAAAAAATAATGTGAATTTAGATTCAATGCTAGCATGGAAAACCTCATAAGGGGTATTTCATATTAAAATATACTAGATCATGGACCAAGGGTGACACAATAGATAAAAAAATTGGTGAAAAAACAGAATGTGATTTGAATTTCCCAACAGTAATATAGATAACCTCAGTATGGAAGAATGAGGGTTGTGTTGTTTTAATGTTTTACTTCTCAGAATAAGAGGATATCGTTAACATAAACATTGTGTTCCTCGATCCTTTTAGGATACAAATAACCAAAACCCCTAAACCAATGTGAGTCATTCATATCATGTTATCCAAGGATATGTAGAATATCACTCATGTCACATGATATATAATAATATGGGTGAAAGATATTGTTTTCATAATGACACATTGACCATTAAAATCAAACCAACAGAATGTGAATCCATCTAGCAAGAGACCCTACAAGGATGACCTATTTTACCGATGTTCATGAATACATGAGTTGGATAATTCTGAGCCGGTTGTATTCCTCTAAAAAGGTAAAATAAATGAATAAAATTGTAAATTATGGGTTTTGATTCATAAATGTGAGTAACAAATGGTTTTAGGGAAAACGTAGACGATTTATGTTATATACAGGTTATACTACCACACTCTCTTAAATGGTGCCATGGTTAATGTGTGTCAACCACTGACCAAGTCTTAAAAATACCTTACATATTAGGTAAACACATGAATAGCTTCATGTTGTGTACCTTAGATGGGAAGTGGGACTTTGGACATTGTACAATCACTATAGTTGTTCCTATTCAAAAATTGTGGATGAAGGGAATCCAAATAAATGAATATCCAATTCATGGGATAAAATTATGAGATTATATCAATAAATTTCAAAACATTGGGTGTTACATTGTCATATATTGCTCACATTAGAGGGTGTAGTAGTATAATAAAGTTTTTGATGTGTCTCTGAAGAGTAACACCATCTCTCATTCATGGAAGATATGATAATCTAATAGATAAGTATTGATTAACAAAATAAGGTGACAATGATGAATTAATAATGACCGAAATTGGCACTGAGCGCAAAATGGAGAACTGATAATAACTACATGTCTCATAAAATGGGAGTAAATCTATACATAGTTATTAAAAATGGGTTAGTAGGTGATTGGAACTAATGGTGTTTCTGTCCTCTCAAGTGTGTATTATATTCAAATTCTATATTTTTAAACATCATATAAAAAAATATAACTATCTATTTTATTATCATGAATTATAGATAAATTTTGGTGTTTTTATAGTTGTGAAGCCTTGATGTTGACAATATATATTAATTATTTATGATATGGGTGATATAATTCATTTTTTAATGTCATACATCTTGAACTATGTGCTATTCAGTTTATAGTAGTGTGATGAGGTGTTGTTATAAAAAGTTTAATTTAATATTGAATAGACATAGGTTTTGCGTAGCTTATATTCATATGAAATGGGCCATTATTCTATTTAATTTAGAATCATACAACAAGGATGATGTGAACCTACATAAGCGTTATGTTAAATACATTTTAATAAAATTTTCATTCATGGTATGTGTGATGAACTCTACAACCTTGTGGAGCATTAAGTGTGAAACATTATAACAAAAACATGGGAATGATTAAGGGGCCTTCACAATTGGGCATTATATTATGTGGGTTCCTTCCTTGTATCATTGTCTTATCAAGTCTAGGACCAAGCCCCCTAAGATATATGATCAAAGACAAATATTATTATTGAATATCCATGAAACATGGTTTTGAAGTGCCACAAGGTTATGTAGTTCTTATAGAACATTCACATTAAATGAATATTGTCCCGTAAAATAAAATTCTTACATTTTTTCATGAATAAATTGATTGTATATGTAAATTTAGAGAAATGGACATTAATAGAGATTAATGAAAATATTCTTTATACTAGGGTGGAAGGAGTTTCTGGAATGGATGTATGCTTCATCACCTACTATGATAAAAGAAAATTTAATAGCCCAACAAGACAAATATTATTCTTTTAGTCATCCATCATCAGCATAATAATTTAGAGGCTCTCATTGAATGGATCAATCTTCATATTGTTTGATGCATATTAGATGGATGTATAGTTATATTTAATGGTATACTTGGTGCATAACTTCCTAATATTTTCATCTCGTATGATTGTAATCTTTTCAATTATAATGGTGTGAGGCATCTCGCCATGGAGGATGATGAGATATTTCTTAGAAATGATCATGAATCTGGTTATGACCTATTTTAGGGGAATGAACTTATCTAAAATTGAAAATTATCTAGTTCTATTAAATATGAGCATTGACCATCACCCTACCACTAAAAGGTAAGGACACATGGAATCAATTCCCCATTAAACAATGCGGGAAAAATAATTCATGGACTAGGGATTCTTTGTTGAATAATGAAACAATTTGTGCGAATATTTAATATGTGAAACTTATTAGTGAATTCCATGTAGCCGTAATCCATTATTGAAAATAAGTAACCTAATATATGTATTTAATGGAGAGTTTATTACTAGTTGTTGGGCCCCACATGACCCAACATGGACCTCTTACAAAACCTATTTTATTTACATTCATTGGATACAAAAAATAGGATTCTATCGAAGGTCCATCGATGGAGGACCTACTATATGGTGTTGATATTATTGATGATGAAATTCACTTGAAATTGGTGGATTTAGTTTATATTTGTTTGGTCCAACTATATATACCCATGTTATAGGTACTCAAAAAGAGAATCCATCTACTCAGACTCATCTTCCACTATAGGGGTATTTTTAGTCATTTTCGATGATGAACTTGTAGATAATTGATTAATCTTATTACCCACTACAACCTATTTAATGGGCATGACCAATTACCAATTCGATACAAGGATAACCATGTATTCTTTTTCTAGCTCCGCGAGGGATGCATCCTTGCTTCCCTTGTAATCTGATAGACTATTATTGGACTATGTGATGTGAGCTACCTTTATTTCAAAGGGTAATTAGTCCATAATCTATTGAATGCACTCAAGAAAATAAGTGAGATACTGATTTATTATATTTTTTTCAACATTAATTTAAATGATGATCATCTAGAAGTCATATTTCTCATGAAATTATTGATCTCAAATATGAAGGGATAGCTCAAGATTGATGATGAGGGGCTTATTATCAACATCATTGTCTATTAATCCTTCTAATAAGATGAATAATTATGAAATGAGTTCCTTAGATGGATTTTTGTTGAAAAATATAAGGAACCCACTATTGATATTATGGTTATTAATTTTTATCCTAGTTGGGCCCTAGGAGGAACTATTGAAGGAAATATTCCATCGTGAATGTGTCTAATAAACCAAAGGAATGGGTTTATTTGAGAAATTAGTGTCAATTAGAAATTCCTCGGGTATTGGTAGTGAGACTAGAAAATCATCAAGAACCTAAAACTTATCATTATTATAAATATTATGTCTAAATAATAGAGGATTGCATCCCATCATGTTAATATTTTAGTTTAAATATAGGGGATGGGGATTTACTTCAACAAGTCTATATGGAAGAATATATTAACCCTAGAATAATTAAAATTATTTAATATCATCTAGACTAAGAAGAACAAGGTGAAATAGTTCTTATCAAAATAAAAATATATTGTATTAGTTCAATGAAACATTTGGTTGATATAATATAGACTATTTACATTTCCTTTATTTTTCATCTAAGGAGATTTCTCTACAAGGGATAAATCTAGGGTTCTAAAAAAGTAATAATTGTTTCCCTAACACGGGTGACATTTGAATTGGTGGATATAGTAGATACAAATTTAGTTTTTCAAGCATGGATTCACATTATATGTCCTACTAATGGATGATTCCTTTATTCTTATTCATGGAAATGATCTTATAATTTCATCCAATATAAAAAACACCTTATGTTGGCTAAATGAACAGAGATTCCTTACAACCCTCAATGATTACATGGAGAATCCATCTTGAACCTTACATCAGTCTTATTTATGTTGATGATGATGCCACTATATTAGATTAAGAATCGAATAATAATCCTAAATGTGACGCCAAATTCAAAAATCAATTGATTCATTTTCATGTAGTGGGTGTACACTGTGACAAACACATTATTGATATCATTGAGTTATTCATATATATGGAGGTATTTTACCTCCAAGTTATCCACATTGTGTTGAATTATTGCTTCTATTTAAGGCTTGAATAGTTAATGAATTTCCCCTTGGAGGGTTTCTAAGGTATTTATCTAGCCAGAGGGCATCACTCGAAGTAAATATGTCTCCTTAGGTTTCTTAAACTTTGTTTCCCATTAATATTCATATAATAACAAGATTTTATAATACCCAAACAACACACTCATGGTTTAAAGGAATTAAAATATAGATATCACATTATTCAAGTAATTGGTAACCAAGAAACATATGTCTCCCATTGAGTTGTGGCATTTTAGGACCTTAAAGTTGTTATATAAATAGATCTTTCTATTCTTTTTCATGCTAGGGATGATATTTTCCATCAATTTGAGGTATAAAATTATGTAGGAAAATTCTGCCTTGATCATATTATCAACCTCATCCTCCACCATGTATTTATGTAAGGGACATATCATTCGAGGTGCCATCATGAATCCAAAGTGTCCGATTAGAAGTACAAGCTATTGAACCTAAATTTTAGGGATGCACACTAAAATTTATTTGTAGTCCCAAAAAAATACATCATATAATTATTTAAATAATATAATATTTTTTCCCTCAGTAGGAAACATGAATAAATATATCATTGTTATACTCGGGTATTCCTCATAACCATGGTTTACCTTAATCGGGTCATTTCCAGTGTTTTAGACTCTATCTTCAATGTTAGGAGGTGCTTCATCCAAGTACTCATCATCATACTATTTATGATTTGATATATGATATGACTCCCCAACTATAACAGATAGTATCATGGTATGATTTTTCAATACATTGTAAGAATCATTTTGGTGCACCCACATTCTTCTATATTTGGGGATACCATGGAGACACTACCTGAGGTCCGAATTTTGTAATTCCTACACTTGTGGGATTCACCCATAATATCATAGTAATATGTGTTGGTCAAGTAACAATGAAAAAATATCACTCACTAATATACATAGTTAATTTTCCAATTGTTCATAAAAGGATTGAAATTTAGTTTTTTCAAATAATTCATACCCTACATCAAATAAACCTTTCCAACATTAGTGAAAAATGTGACCTAAGGTAACTCCTTCTTCACAGATATAATTAATTTTTCTATAAGGTTTGGGGTTTTTTTCTCCAGTGGGATTATAGGAATAATGAAACTTTATTTCACATCTTTCAAGGGATCTACTTGGGTGGGTGTTAACTCATTGGGGGTAATGACACACTCAGGATCTTTAACATGATATAATGGGAGTGGTGCCACCAAGAAGTTCTATTAGTCAACTATTGAGTGAGTATTTAAAGTAGGGGTTAAACAACGATGGGATGATTGGGTGATGTTTGATCCAAGTCCTTCCTAATATTGTAATGATGTTGTTTTTTATGAGACAAACATGAATTCGGTAATTGATACTAAATTTTCAAAATTTTCCTTTATCAATATCATTACACATGAATTATTCTAACTATTATCAAATACCTTAATTTTCAGGTTGGATGGGGCTGGATTAGCCTATGTATACCCAACTATGCATAGTATAAAATTCATGATGAGATTGATATTGGGGATAGTGTTGACTAAACCCTAACAATATTATAATCCATTAATATATACTAAGATATATATGTGTGAATATTCCCATTTATAATTTCACCATCACTTTCCTTAGTAAAAAGGATAATCGACATGAAATTTTCAATCCTGGATTCTTCTATGTGATAAACCTCAGTTACAACAACTTTATCCAAAAACTATATGTGGTTATTCAAAGCCATGATAATGTTCTAACAATGCTCCATGTTTAAGGGATTTTCCTAAAAGATTTATAGTTGATCTAGATACTGTGTGATATTACCAATCAAATAACACTTCATAGATAGGGTTATATGTTTTCCCTTGAGTGGTTTTTCCATGATAAAAAACATGTTTGTTCTGACTGAATTTAGTGAAGATAAATGAATGGATTCTACTGATGTTTTATAGTGTTTGGATGGTTATATGTGATATTTGGATTCCTTTAGATAATCAAAATGTTAAACCAATAACATGGTCTATACAACCATTTTATAGGAAGCTTTATGGGGAGACTTCATTTTATATTCCTTATATAACACTTTAATTCGAGTCTTAGTAGCTTATAAAACAAGTTTACTGATGGAACACTAGTTATTATTCATACCAATGGGACATTTTCCCTTTCCTCAAGATAATATTCTCAAGGTTCCTGAAGAATATGATTTTCATTCTTCATCTCTATGCTTTTCATAGTGGTCAACTAATATAATGGAAATAAAACAGACATATTGATTTCTTCATCTAAGGAATCCTCCATGATTCAGTTAGTCATAGAATTACCTCTGAATGTTTGAGGAATTAAGTACTTTTTCCTATACATTAGATGTAAAATTAGAAATTATTCTTGAAAATCCTTACACTCCTATTGTTGGATCTTTTTATCCTTATTGGGTAGCTAAGTAAATAAGTGTGAATGAAGAATAAGTGATGATCTTCTAGGGTTCTGGTTGATTTATCTAGAAACTATTGATTATGTAGAAATAAGTGATAAACATTTGGGATAACTAATAATAGATCATTAGATTACCTTAATTATTTATTAAATTAAAATCATTTATAGCATCATAGTCATTATGGATGAAAAAAGAAATGTAGATGACATGGACTGTAGTGTCTCTTAATTATACCCTTTTACAATCTTTCATGTCCTTGACCTAGTCTTTAGAGATGAAAAATTACATAATGGTATGTTTTTGGAACCTATATTATTCCATTAAATAAAGGGGGGAGGTAATTGGAGATAACATGTTAGGTCCACTAGGCATGATACCCTGAGGGGGGGGTGAATCAAGGTATGACAAATTAAAACAACTGCCCCTTTTTGACCTTGTTTTGCTGTTAGACAAAACCATCTTCTCTATCCGTCTTGATGAAGAGTACTAATAAACATCAAAGCATGCACATGAAATAGCTATTTTTACTTGTTTCACCCTCACTGGGCTACGTCCAAGGAGTATACACTAGCATTATGTCGATGTACCAATTTCACTATAATCGCACTGCTGTTCACAAGTTCGGAGTTGACTCACTATCCCTCCTGGTTTACAACCACTCACAATATGAAAGATCACTACTCTCTCAACTGAAGTTTGCTCACTGCTTCTTTAGAAGATCCACTCAAAGTTTATAGACCTATAGGTCTCTTCATTATCACTAATGAAATCTTCATCCTTAACTGTTAATAGATGCTCTTTTGAAGTCCAAATTTCACCAGTAGATGAATCTCACTTTGCACCAGATGTACCGGGCAACTACAATTTTTATGTGCAGCCCATACTTCACCTTGTGCATAATTATCTGCCTTTGCATGAAATTCACTTTTCGCGCAACACCCCTTTTTCACGCAATACACCTTTTACAAGCAACAAATCATTTTATGCGGAACCACTTTTACATGCAACCTATACACTGCCTTGAATATAATTTTCTATTCTTTTGCAAAATTCACATTTCACAAAACACTTCCTTTTACATGCAACATCCAAATTTTACATGCAGCCTCTTCTTTTCGTGCAAAAGCCTTCTTTTCGCGCAACCTCTACTTTGCATGAAAATAGTTCTTTTACGAGAAAAATTGTTGTTTTCAAGCAACCCTCTTGTTCACTCCAATTTCGCGCTCCATATCTCGGATACTCTCTTCATCTTGAGCTTCGCCGAATGGAGGGGGTCACTTCATATTTAGAGGCAAAATCTACCCCATGTGAAAAATCCTCCTTGAGCGCATAATTCTCTTTGAGCGCGAAAAACACATCTTCCGTGCAACACCATTTTTCGCTTATTGCTCCAATATTTCGCGCACCTCTTGCCTTTTCCAATTTTCGAGCATTGGAACTCAAAACTCCTCTTACGCGAAAAACATCATCCCACTATTTTGTGCATAAATTTATTTTTTCTGCGCACAATGCTGATATTTTGCACACCACGCTGATTTTTCACGTGAAACCTCTACACTATCTTACACGGGAGTCTCTGCTTTTGGGAAAAATTCACTTTTAACACAATAGTCTTCTTTTCAGAAACTCTCTTGGGAACTACAATTTCCCGTGCCAGAGATTGAATAATCTCTTCATTTTGAGCTTCACTGAATGGATGGGGGTCACTACATATATATAGGCAAAATCGACCCCATGAGAAAAACCCTCATTGAGCGCGTAATTCTCTTCGAGCGTGAAAAACACATCTTCCGTGCAACAACATTTTTCATGCACTTCTCCAATATTTCTCACACTTCATGACTTTTCCAATTTTCGAGCTTCGGACATCGAAACACCTCTTGTGTGAAAAAATCCATCCCTCTATTTTCCACATCACTTTCCTTTTTCCGTGCACAATGCTAATAGGTATCTTCATTATCTCTAATGAAATCTATATCCTTAACTGTTGATAGATGCTCTGTTGACATCCAACTTTCACCCGCAGATGAATCTCACCTTGCACTGGATGTACCGGGAAACAACAATTTTTACGCACAGTCGTTACTACACCTTGTGCATAATTCTCTGCCTTTCTGTGAAATTCACTTTTCTCACAACACCCCTTATTCATGCAACACCCCTTTTACGCGTAACAACTCATTCTACATGCAACCGCTTTTACTCACAACCTCTGCACTGCATTGCACGTAATTTTCTATTCTTGGGAGAAATTCACCTTTTGTGCAACACTTCCTTTTACGTGCAACGACCTTCTTTTATGCACAACCTATGCTTTTTGTGAAAATGTCTTCTTTTCACGCAACCTTTACTTTGCACACAAACAGTTCTTTTACGTGAAAACATGTTTTTTTTCACGTAACTCACTCGTGCACTCCAATTTCATATGTCGGAGCTTGGATACTCTCTTCGTCTTGAGCTTCACCGAATGGAGGGGGGGACACTTCATATTTATAGGAAAAATCGACCCCATGCAAAAAACCCTCCTTGAGCGCTTAATTCTCATCAATTGTGAAAAACACATCTTCCATGCAACACCATTTTTCACGCACCTCATTCCTTTTCCAATTTTCGATCATCAGGCCTCGAAACACCTATTTCGCGAAAAACATCATCCCACTATTTCACGCATCACTTTTCTTTTTCCGTGCACAGCTCTAATATTTTTCACACCACTCTGATTTTTTGCGCGCCACTATATTTTTTCATAACCACTTTGATTTTGTGTGCTCCTCCCTTTTCCAAAAATGCATCTCTCCATTTTCTGATTTTTAGGCCCAAAAATTTGGCAAATACTGTAAAACGGCACCACCTTGTATCTACTCTTTTTGTACCGCCTCCAGATCATCCATTCCTTTGTCGAGGTTCTTTAATCAACAATGGATTGTTGAAAGCATCCCTTGAACCAAAAAAATCACTATTTAATGCCCCTTTGTCATCACACTCATTCACCATGGTCTTCTTTGTCAACAAACAATACCTGGAGGCCCACATTGTCACAAACACAATCACCAAAAAAATGCTTCAATGATGCCTTGAGGGATTTTTCCCAACAATTTCCCCCTTTGGGTTTATTGAAAACTCTTCTCATAAAAATTCATTGCACATGATATCTCATTTAGGCTCCTTCCAGCTGCTACCACCATTAGCCTCTTGCGATTCTGATAGCGTTAAAGGATTCACTTAACACGTACTCTAAGCCCACATGAGCAATACTCGGTGTGAGAAACAAGAGTAAATGAGAATTTCATCCATGAAACACTTCATTTCTGTCACCAACTGTTGATACCAAACTGATACCAATTACGAAACTGATACCAATTGTGGATCGCTGGAAACCTTCTCTCACAATCACTCGTCTGCTTTTATTACGATCTATAGATGTCGTCTTATGATATTTATTCTTTGATTGATCACTTCTAGAATCGTTAGATTTAATAATCTCCCGCTTTCTCATTGCTCCCCCTATCTCTTTGTTCCACCTGTCAGTTTCTCCCCATATCATTCATGATTGTCAAATAGCCACAATGTCACACTGCCTCCACCTTGAACAATCATTGTTTTCTCCCCCTTTGTTGACAAACCCAAAGGGCACCCCATTGGGGTCTATAATATGGTAAAACACATATTAGTACATTTGGGTAAAACACATCATACCTCGGGGAGAGGGGGGTCCCACATACACACTTTTTCAAATGTGGGGAGTCGACTGAACTCCCAGAGCCAGTCGATGACCCCAAAAGATTGTTTGGGTAAGGCCTTTGTCAAAATGTCTGCAACCTTTAGTTCTGTAGGCACGTATTCCAACTTCATGATTCACTGCTCAAACTTCTCCTTGATAAAATGATATTTTATCTCAATGTGCTTTGTCCTGTAGTGATGGACGTGATTTTTGCTGAGATTTGTAGCACTTGAGTTGTCACACTAAATTCTGATAGGAGAATTCACTTCAACCCCCATATCGTCAAGCTCCTTCTTCATCCACAATAAATATGTGAAAGCTTTAATGGAAACAATATACTCAGCTTCTTTGATGCTCAATGAAATGAAATATTTCTTCTTACTCATACAAGAAATACACAAACCACCAAGATAGAAAGAATCTCCTGACGTTGATTTCCTATCATCCGCCGAACCGGCCCAATCTACATCAGCATATCATTGTAATTATGACCGAGATTTGTCACTATATATCACGCCAAAATCCACCATGCCCTTGATATAACGAAGTATTATTTTCACTTCAATCATGTGTATTTCCTTGGGATTACTCAGATATCTCGTTGCTTGACATGTGGTGAATACAATGTCAGGCATTGTCGAAGTCAAGTATACCCAACGTCCAATAATTTGCATGTATTATCTGATATTAACTGCTTTTCCATCCTCATATTTGGACAGTTTCATCTGGGTAACAACCAGAGTCTTCATCTCCTAATAATTTTCCATTCCAAATATTTTCAGAACCTCCTTGGCATATTTTAATTGAGAAATAAATGTTCCATTCCTTCCTTGTGTCACTTGTAGACTAAGGGAAAATGTTATCTCTCTAATCATTGACATTTAAAACTCACTTTTCTTGAATTCGGAGAACTGTTTGCACTGAGCTTCATCTGATTTTCCAAATATTATGTCATCGACATAAACCAATACCATCATACTTTGATTACTATTTTTATTGAAATAGAGATTGTGATAAACTCCCCCATGCTAGAAACCAAGCTTTTTCAAGTACTGATTGTGCCTTGAATACCATGCTCTCGGTGCTTGTTTCAGCACATACAACACCATAATTAGTTTGAAAACCGTGTTCTCATCCTAAGGAATATGAAAACCATCTGGTTATTCAATATACACCTCTTCCTCCAGAACCCCATTCAAAAATGAAGATTTCACATCCATCTAGAAATCATTGAACTTTTGTTGCACTGTAATGGCTAGAAATAATCTAATTGTCTCTAGTCTCGCAACTGATGCAAATGTATAATAAACAACTTTGGACTCTATCTAGCAGTATCCCTTGCACACCAGTTGTGCATTTTTCCGAATCACTATGCCATCTTAATTGATCTTGTTCCAATAGACCCCTTTAGTCCAGATGACATTATTATCAGCTGGCCTCGAAACAATCTCCCACATCTGATTTTTCTAAATCTGATCAAGCTCTTAATTCATTTCCTGAAGCCAGTTTTCATCTTCAGCTGCATCAATGAAGCACTTCGGCTCAACCTGAGATAAGAAATATGTCTGATATAGAGATTTCATTCTCCTCGTCTGAACTGGAGCTGACTGATCACCTATGATATTATGCCCATCAATTTCAGCTCAACTCTTTGTATTTTGTGAAGATATGGATTTTACTTCTTCATGCTCATCATTAGTATCTTCTTCGGAATCAACATCATCCACTTCTTCTCCCCCTGCGTTGCTTACTTCCTCGTCACTCTCATCAGGAAATTGTTCATTGTGCTGTTGAATGATCTCCTCAATCTCCACTACAGTGACATCATTGCACTCAACTACTTTTTCTAGACTTTTGTTGAAGCATTTATATGCCTTAATTTTTCCTATGTAGACAAGGAATATCCCTTCATCTCCTCGTGACTCATATTTCCTATGTTTTTTCTTTTTAAGGATAAAGTACTTACTTCCAAAAAAATTGAAAGTATTTCAATGTTGGCTTATTTCCATTCCACATATCATACAGAATCATTACTTCATTCGAACACAATAGAGCTCAGTTAGAAATGTAGGACGATGTCAAAAACTGCTTCCTTCCAAAATTTCTCTGGTAGATCTTTTTCTATGAGCATCATTCTGGCCATGTTGTTGATAATCCAATTTCTAATTTAAAAAACTTCATTCTTTTTTGGAGTTCTAACTGAGGAAACTTGATGCCTTATCCCATGATTATCGAGATAGTCTTACACTTGATTGTATGTGAATTCCGTACCATTATCAGTACAAAACATCCAAATTTTCTATCCAAGAATCCTTTCACACTCCCACCGGTACTGTATTAAGCAAATAAACACATCCTACTTATGGGTAATAACAAATACCCATGCCATTATTCTATATTCATCATTGAAAAGAACATAGTACCTCTTTCCTTAAATTTATCATGGTGTGATTGGACCAAAAACATCAGCATGCACCAATTCGAGCACTCTTGTTGACTTCTATTCCTTTACCTTACACGTCTTTAAAATTAACTTCCCCTGTAGGCATGCATCGCGTGTGTGAGTACGATCACGTGATAGCTTATGGAGTCCTCTTTCTGCATCACAATATACCAGATCTTTGAGGGATGGTTGGCATAGATGAACAAGTCATTTATGCCACAGCTTGTTTTCCTTCTCTCTGGACAGAAAACACATATCTTCTTATCCACTTAACAGGTAGATATGTCTCTTTTTTCTATTTCCCTATAAAACCACTACCCCATCTCTTCCTTTTATGAAACACATCTTCTTAGTAAACCTTATAGAATTTCTTGAGTCACATGGTTGACTAAAGTTGAGAAAATTGTGACTGATGCCTTCTAATATGAAGACATCAGTAGGTCTCATCTCTTTTCCCACATACATGGCCTTTCATGATCCAATAATCATCAGGCCTCCATCGTTTCCAAACTTGAAAACTACTTCTTTGTCATATTTTAGGCCTGTAACAAGATCCTTATTACCTGTCATTTGATATGTGCAACCACTGTTAATGATCCACACACCAGAGCGATCTGATGCCTTAAGGGAAATTTTTGCCACCATTTCCTTCTCATCCCTTTTCTTCTTGGTCCATATTTTTTCATTGACACTCGGCATGGATTGGGAAGTCTGTTCTTTCTTAGAGTATGATGGACCAGCTTTATCTTGCAAAGATACAGATCTGTTTTTTGTTTTCAACTTACCTATTAGTTCATTAATCAGCTTCTTGCGAACATTTTGATTCTACTTTGGCACATTTCTCTGTATGGTCGAAGTGAAGTACCTATCCATGTGCCCAAATCCTCCTCACCAAAAATAGTGTCCTTAAAAATATGTTTTGGAAAACTGTTCTCTCTTTGGATGTCACCTCTATTCTTGTTCCCTTTGATATCTCACGGATATGGAACACACATAATGTGAATATCCCATATTTACACAATAATAAAACATGATATAAGGTTCATTCCTTCATGTTACTTCTGTACTTTGAGTTTCCCCTTGGGATATCTGAATATTTTGATTCCTCTTTGTCCCCAAGTCAACCTTCAATCTCGATATGGGTTCTTGCTCTCTGACTTCCATTTTGACAGATTTGTTTTCTGATAAAGCCATGAATTAGCCTTAACGTATGAGCTCAATTTCTGCTTCTCCAGACGAACTACCTGGCTCCTCTTTCATCTTTTCAGTCTTCCAAATGATCTTCTTTCCCAGGAATGTGTCAGGAATCAAACATTTTTTCTTGTCTTTAAATTTTCTCCGCAGACCGACAACTTCCTCTTCAAGCTCTTCGATATGCCTGAAGTGACCTTTCCTTTTGTTTTTCAAGACATTGATCTCCCTTTTCTAGTCTTCAATCATGATTTTATACTCACTAACTGATCATGAGTTTTTTTTGGTGTTGATGACTTGACTATCTCAATTACTTCCATCACCTCAAACTTCTATTCTTCTTACTACTGCATATAGACTTTTTCATCATGAACAACTTTGTTAGCATTCTTTGTTTTGTCTCTCTAAACAACTATCTTTTAAAGAGAAGACTCTAACTTAGCTCTCATATATATTCTTCCTTCAACTTCTTCTTATTCATCATCACCTTCGTTTTCATTCTTCTCCTGAGAACTACCGACAGCTTCCACCGTAGCATTTTCCCCACGATCCTTGTAGTTCTCTATCTCTTCAGCCTCCTCAGCATCAGACTCATCCGAACTATCGCATTATTTTTAAAGGAGATTTTTATTCTTAAATCAATTTTTTTTTGAATTGTTTCTTGCCATTCCCATAGGCTGATGACTTCTTCTTAGTAATTTCGACTTTGTTGACATCATCATCATCATGGAAATTTTTGGGACAACTTGTTGCAAGATGACCGACCTTTCTACATAGAAAATAGGCCAGTGGATGTTTCCCTTTAAACTTTTTTTCCAATTTGAAGGTTTGAGGAGATGAATGACATCACCTCGTCTGTCTCTTCTTCTTCCTGAAAATCTTCAATAGTGAGATTCTCCATGGCCTTGAATTCCACTTCTTTGGATTTACCCTTTTCCACAGCCTCATTATCATCGTTTCACATTTCATATGCAACCAAGGTACTGTGCAAATTGTCAAGTGTTAGCACCTTTGTATCTTTATCTTCTAATACTGAAACCTTCGGATTGAACCAAGGTGGAAGTATCCTCAAGATGCGCTTTATGATATTTATCTCTTCAATGACTTCTCCCAAACCCCGCATATCTTCCACAACAACATTTTACCAGTCAAAGAATCCTCTAGATGTTGAGAAATATTGATGAACTCCCAAAATTATATTAGATAATTTAGGGATATTTGGATCAGAACCAACTCATCTCAAACATTCTCAATTCACATCCCCAAAAAATGCTTCCAGGAAAGAAAGACATCGATATAATATATTAATAAATTAAATCCTGAAATGAATTAGATGATATGCTCATTGCCTATGGGATTAAATTTGAAGTGATATTTTATGATCATATTTGTAATAATGAGAAAATATAGTAGATAAATTGCCGACTAAAATCATCCCCATTAGAAATGGATTGAAGTTGTAAATTAATGTACCATATAAAGGTAAGGACTTCGAACATCTAAGAACAGAATATGACCTCGTCCACCTTCTGTTTCGTTGGGGTGTCTGACATTAGACCTTGCTAATAGGATGTGTGGGAAAGGAGTTTATCTATATTTCTTATGACATTAATTGAGTTGGTGCTCGTGTTGTTGAAATTTGTTTATGGAGAAATATGATCCACCCATTCTCGGTATGGATTGTTTTAAGGTACATCGTGGATTGTTGTATCTATATGCCTTCATGATGGGTCTTGAGATAAGTATTAAATTCATCATGGTTGGAATGAACAAGAGTCAACCCACTAACTAGTATTCTTGAACATGAAGTAGAATAATTATCATTTAATAGTGGGTAGTTCAAATAATCCATACATCATATATATAGGTATTTTTAGAGGGACCTAGGGATCAATTTACATATTCTTTGGAAATATTCACTCTAATTTGATAGATGAATTCCCCACTACTGTGGTGGTTGAGGTTTAAATATCTCACATGAGTCATTAGGCATTTATAATTTTGAAATAAAAATGGCGAACATGGTCTTATTACTCTAAAATACCTCTAATTTATTCGTGGGTGTTCTCCAAGTGTGATATCATAAGAGTAACATGGAGCACTACCATGTGCTTTATAGTTGGCACTATGTGAAGGAACTCCACAGTGGGTGGTGATATCATGGGGATAACCTCTTTGATGTTCATATCCATCATAGAGAGGACTTCCATGAGGTTTAGTGAAGGGTAAAATAGTTGAGATAGGTTATCCAACACACCTTGTGGGAATACGGTGTCCCAATCACATTCTAGACGAAATGTTTTTAGTTTATACATATGAAAAAATAAAAAATTAAATATAGCTATTAAATAGAATCTATT
This sequence comes from Viscum album, assembly GCA_963277665.1. NCBI lineage: Eukaryota > Viridiplantae > Streptophyta > Magnoliopsida > Santalales > Viscaceae > Viscum > Viscum album. The sequence continues at coordinate 3,457,932 of OY728125.1, forward strand.
ATCTTTTAAGATATTGAGAATTACATTTGTGGGGTTTTAATATGAATTTTAAAATTTTAAATAATTATATATATAATAAAACATATTTATTGTTGATAAATACATTTTATAAATTACCAAGTCATTATCACATTAACATTATTTCATAAAACTTGTAGTATTTTTTAAAAAATATTTTTTACGATTCACCTAACAATTCTAGTTTTTTTAAAAATTTCATAAACATAGCAATTAGATAATTTCAACGTGAAAATTCTAAAATTGATTATATAATTCATAACAATAATTTTATATAATATTTAATTTTATTATTTAATTATTAATAATAAAAATTTACTTTTATGAAATATTTTGTAACATTAATTATTAGGAAAATACTCATAATTTCTTATTTGACCTAGAATATTTAAATATTTATATTTTCATATTTTATTCATGGTAAAAAAAATTTACAAGTAATTATACTATTCAAATTTAGATGTTAAAATTATCACTATCATTTTTCAATTCTTTTGATCATTTTATCATTATGATGGTTATATTGGTATTCTAAATTTGATAATAATTTTATAATTCCTATAAATACCTCTCATTTTTTCCATTCACCAATTAATTTTTTTTCACAAGGATCATCACATCCATTTATATAATTATAATAATATTTCTAAAGTTTTGGGTTTTCTATAATTTTGTTTATGAGCGTGACATCTCTAAAAGTACATGACATGCTAGACATTCATAGTATACTTATATGTTTTATTTCTTTTTTTATCCTACAATAGTATTTTTTTAGTTTCATGTGGGATATTTTTTCTAGATATGAGATGTTCTACATTGAAGGAATAATGTAGTTTTTAATTTTTGTGACATATTTCGTTAGTCTTATACTATACCATTCTATAAAATAAAACACTCATATATATATTTAGATAAAAAACATCATAAAAATTTGTATTGAAACAAGTTTATGTTTTTTGTTGATGGATTTTTTTTTAAATTTCAAATTTATAATAAAAATTATGTATTGGATATTAGGATGCTAGTGTTTCTTCTACATATTTCCTTATTTTTAATAGAGTATTAAGAGAAATAAGACACCCTAGAGAGTGATTAAGGGTAGATGGTTTACAAAAAAAACTATTGATTTATGTATAAATAAAACATTATAATGATTAGGGACTCTCACGAATAAAAAATAGACTTTTGTGGCTATTATAGTGGATCCATGAGATTTTTGTTATTTATTAAGTTTTAGTGACATATTATTTGATAATTTTTAAGTTTTTATTAAAAAATAATATTTTTGGCTATATGTTTTGAGTTTACACACAATTTTTATTGAATATTTTATTATATAAATAATAGAAGTGGACTTGGTGCGTGTCCTCACAAAATTTGAGGATTCTGGTAGTGTTTAAAGACTTTTACTATTTGGTATATTAAATACATTAATTTTTATAATTAAAGATTATATTGCATTAATATAGACACAAATAACTTTAATTAGAGTTATATGAAATACCAATATCATTTATGTACATATTTTTTAGAGTGGATCATGTGATCACTGGTTCTTACTATCATGCCAATGATATAAAAGTTCATATTAAAGGGTGAAAATTTTAAATGATTGTATCAATTTTCTATTATTGTTTTGAAATATGGGGATACTAAATTAAAATTATTCCATTTGTAAAAATATTTATATGATTATAATGAAAATAAAATAATGAAATTTTTCTATCATGTTTACTTATGTTGAATGTCGTTTCATTTTATAATTTAAAATAAATATATTAACATATTAACCCCTATTAAATCAATAATGTGTCCAATTCCTATTGAAATTATGGTACTAAATTATTTTTATTTTAAAGTAAATTAATGTATTTTAAATTCTAATTTTTTTTGTTGTCCTACTTAGGAATAAGGTTCAACAAAATCACTAACCAAATAAAAGGTTTCATAAAATATTTCAAAAAAATCATGAAGAATGATAGATATTCTAAGAAACATGTAAGTTAATAATAAAACAATAACATAGTTATATTAGTACTAATTTACCTATACATAATGATAATGTGAAGTTTAATATAAAATATCATAGAATGATATAGATCATGAGGAAAGGAACGAAAGCCATGGGACATACTTTGAGTGATTCAAAAAATTCATGAAACATATTTATTTTTTATTTATATAATTTGTAATTTAATAAATATGATAATATGTTATTTATAGTTAAAACCTAAAAATTGAATTCATTTTTTGTCTAAACTTGTAAAAAAAATTCTTATTAATTTTATCAAAATAATTATTAATGTTTTTTTGGTTAATATATATAATCCCTTAAATAAAATGAATAAATCTCTTACAATGTATTATGATTCAGTAGTTTCAAAAAATGATACATTATCTAATAAACATTCATATTTTTAATCTAATTTTATGAAAACTAAATCAAACTATTCATTTCATGTTACTATAGGGGGTGAGTTTTTATCTAAAATAAAAACATTAAATTTAGCTAGTTCTAAATTTACCCAAGGGTTAAATACTCTAATAAACTATTTGGTAGTCAAAAGTATGTTAAGAATTATCTTGTGATTATGTATTGTTCGAGTACCAATGATGTTTATATGTAATTTATTTCTTATTCCAGTAGAATATTCAGGACCAATAATATTTCTTCTCATCATGGTATAATGTTTCATTGTGGTATTGATTATATAATTAGTATTAATTTATTATGTATTGAAAATATTTCTTATTTTTTAGAAGATTTATATATTTTTTTTAAAAATAAAATCAAAGCTTGAATATTGTAATTTCTAAATCCTTAATGGATAATATAACAGGTCATAAAAGTATATTAAAACCAGAAAATTTACATGTGTGAATTATTTATAGAAAATGATTCATGTGGATCCCATTAATAAATTGTGTATTGGTTGTGGTAATTCAAATCTTATGACTTTTTATTTCTCAATTCCTCATTTTTTATCCCAGTTATATTGTGAAACTATTATATTTTTGGGATAATGTTAAAGTAAATATTATAGGAGGTAAATCACATTAATTTTTTGAATATGATAATACAATAAAATATATATGTTATGGGTAAAAAACTCTAATATAATTTCTCAACATTTTTCTATTGTTTAGTTATTATTTTTTAAATAATTTGCAGTCCATTTGTAAACATGATTTTATTTTATTTTGATCACTGATAATTCAAAAAAATTAATCTTAAAAACATGATTCCTTATGTAGAAAAATATATATTAAACTAATACTGGAATTAATGATTTCTAGATTTAGTATAGAAGACATGATAATTTTGATCCACACTCATATGAAAAATAAATTCAAAAAAATCATTTCTAATGTTAGAAAAATAATGTTTTTAAAATATAATATGTTATACATATATATATATAAATGGAATCAAACATATATATTCCTTTAAATAAATCGGTGAGGATTCTACCTTGATTCCTTTAGAACATATTCATATAGATTTTTTGGTTGTTCTATAATTTTACACCTCAGTGGTGAGTACTTTATTTATGTTTTACTTGTTGTTTTTACATTATTTATATGTTTTTTTATTTGTTGTCTTAAAATTGAATCTTTTTTTATTGTCATGAGTTTTGGTAAAACCATTTACATTGAAAAATATATGAAAAACATTGCATTAATAAGTAATCTTATAGGATGTAATATCCTGAACAGTCATGGACTTTTACATTTTATTTTTCAAGAGTTATTAGTGTTAAAGGGACGTGGAGAAAAAATTGGATCTTGAGTACACATAGCACGCATATCCACAAGTTTAAAGATCTTCGACTGGTGTGGTTTCCTCTCTAAACTCTGATTTGGTAGAAGATTCATCACGATCAATTTTGGCTTCATCTCTACACCATTTGAATAAGCTGGCGCACACGGTTCCTCCTGGAGCTTCTTCTCCCTAGATAGGATCCAGAGGAATGGATGTTCCTTCTCTCAGGTATGTACTTATATGGGAGGCTCCTCTAGATTCGTCTCTCCCACCCATGCCATATATTTATCTGGATCAGATAAATCTAGGAGAGGTTATTGGATCCCCATATCTAGTATTCCTGGATGATGCCTTTTCAGTTGCTATTTCCTTCTACTAGTAGAACTTGGTGGACCATTTCAGATAGGATCGACCCCCACTCCCATGGTTTCAGAAGCTGGTGGAATCCTGGTCTTTTTCTTCACTAGTGCTGGTTTCTTCTCTCAACTATAAATCCTTCTGCATCATCCTCTCGCTAGAGGAGGAATTTGTTAAATATTGGAGAAAGAATTTTAAATTTATATGAAAATGGAGAATTAACAACTTCTGGTGGTCCCTCAAAATTAACTTCGGTCATGATTCTTCTATGGAACAGATCTATATCGAAGTGGATTTATCCTAGCCTCTCCCAGACTGCATGCTTCTATGATCGGGAGATTTATCTTGGTGGGAAAAAATATTTTTTTTATTCTCTATATCATTTTTGCTCGAGTTTTCACTTGCAAGGTCATTATACCATATATTTATGGAAGATAAGGTATGATCATAAATCCAATGTTCTAGGTATCTCTACATATCATACATAAATCTCTCAAGATCCTCATATAGATATGCCTTATACTATGCTTCTCACTCCTCTTGGATCAACCTTAACCATGTGGATAAGTCATATTGTCCCCCCTTTTTGGTGTACCTCTTCTGATAACTCTCAATATTTTAGAGGCCCTTCGGATGGATCATTCTCTTGAGAAGAATCCAATACTCATGAATAGTAGGAGCGAGTGGTTGTGATTTACCATCCACTAACCATCCCAACTATTAATACCCCGTTAATACTTGAGCTTCTAGTAAGGGATTATATGCCATAATGTCAATTTAATTTATCAAAATCTTTAGGTTTTTCAGGTGATCCCCATATTCATCTATAACACTCTCTATTATTTGTATTCATTGGATCTAAATGATGATGAAAAAGAAGTATTGGTTGTACATATGATTCTATCACCTTATCTGCATAGTTTCATTCATGTGAGGTCTAAAAAGAAATCAACCAAATCTATATAAGATAAAAAAGGTATTACCCACACTAGTGGGAACCAAAGATGAAATACTAGCATTCCAATGATTCCCCTCCTACTATGGAATGCTTATAGCCTGGGAGTGTGGTTTAAGATAGACTACATACAAAATGAGATACATACATCTAACTCATTTATGGTGGATATATTTGAGCATAAGAACCAGGCTTACATGATTTTCATCTTTTCCCACAGAGTATGTGTTTGAGTTTTCTTGCCTACTAATCCTTAGAATAGCCATATTCGGTTATTCAGGAAATAAAACATCAATTTGGAGATGATAATTTCCTTGAATTAGTTTATTATAGATATTTTTTTCATGGCTTTGCACAGTTCTTTCTGCTCCTTATATGAAAAATGTGATTCCCATAATAGATAGGTTATATGGAAAGATCTGGGGAATTTCAATATGAGGAACTCTCCATGGTTTATAGGTGTGGATTTCATTGTAGTTATTGATGAATTAGGAAATAAATCCTGGATTCTTCTCTTGTAATGATAGTCAATACATAATTTCTATCATTTAGGGGAATAGGATCTCAAACATGGGGTATACAGGTGAATTATTCACCTGGGGTAACAACCATAAGGGAATGAATTGAACTTGGAGTCATTTAGACCATTATCTTGAAAACATATATACAATCCTTCCATATTTGTAAGTAAATGTTCCATATCTGGTGAGAGGCCTCTTAGCCCATTCTACCATTATTGTGGCTTTATCTAACAATATCAAGGGAGGGGGAATTTTATTTTCTCGAAAAAGTTGACTTTCACCTCAGACAATCAATTGGTGGTGGGTAATTAATTTACCAAACCAATGCACGGGTGTCGGTGGAAGTGTCTTCATAAAAATATTTGTCATCTCAAAACTGACCTTCAAGCATGGAATAGTACCCACCGCCCATGTTTCCAATATTTGGCCTCGATCAAATAAAATATCAATCATTGGAATCAACACTAGAGTAATATTGTAATGAGAAGATATTAAATGATTTGTCCCATAATAAGAATATCATGTTCCAGATCCTATATGAACAAGAAAGTACGTGACCAATATCAGATTATTTTGCGGAAGGAATGTGGTAAAAATACATCTTTCTTCCAAGATTTCATAATGTAAAGGAACGTTTTCATCAGTCTAGGCCATTTACTTGAGGAAGGTACTCACACATATGATCGAGATGTGTTTTAAAACATGGATGATATCCATTTTATGTCTCATATTGAAGTTATAAATCACCACATGGTTGGAGGCTACCCCATGGTTTGTGATGAGTTGTTTGATGTCATTCTATGCAAAGTGTAACCTCATGAAAACATGTATTTTGAGTAAATTCCCAAGGAATGGGATATTTATGATGCGGCTCAGAGAGTTAACCCTTGTAGTGTGGATAGACCCAATTGATTTCCAAAATCATTTTACAAGGCCTCGTGGAATTTGATTAATGTTCATCTAGTTAGAGTGGTGGAAGGTTTTTTGGGGTGAATATCTCCCCTATCTGGTGATAACTACTTCATTGGTGATCATTCAAAAGATTAATGATATATCGTCTCTTCATCACTATCATCCAATTATGTACCGAAACGTTCCATATAAATTGTATTAAAGTGTCATCAATATGAGGTTTTCACAATTTATACCATGCTAGATCATTGGAAAGAAGCATGGATTCATTAAAGGTATAATAATTCCAAGAATTATAGCTTTTTAATAGGATATTTTAAATAATATCAATCAATTTTTTGGTTCAAATTTGGTGATAAAGCTCGGTATAGATAAATCCTTTCACTATGTAAAATTGTACATCATGTTAAAAGTTATATAAATCATTGGATTCTTTGAGTGGGAATCCAAGATTATTTTTAGGAGCTTCAGTTCATCCTAAGTAACCATTTTGTTTCTTATGAGGATCTATGGTTACTTCAAAGTAGTGTGGGATCTCAGGAAAGGATACCTTCTTTTTCCTTGTCACTTCATAATCATGTAGTACTTGTTCATCCGACTCATAAATACTAGGCTCTAAGCTGGAATCATCCTCCCCTACAATTGTGGATAGTCCTCTTCCAACAACTCCCATTTCATGTATATAGATTATCCAATACTTTGTCTCAAATGAAGTAGAAAAACCATTTTTTGGAATAAATTGGATACCTTAGTATTACTATAGGTGGAGTGGGAATGTTTTTAATAGAGAAAAACATAGTCTGGGTATTTCATTGTGGTTTTATAATAGAAGGTCCCACAACATTTGTAGTCTGTTGGGAATAAGCTAGTGGATCTTCCCAAGTAATTATATTTTCACTCCCTTATCCTTGTGTGGTATTTTAATTCATTACTTCAACCAAATGTAAGATAAGATCACTAGATAGATTAAAAAATAGAAAAGAAAATATGTATCCTTCAAAGTAGAAATTATAATGGTAAATATTGTCCTTTCATATATTTCCATGGATATATTTTCTTTTCTACCAGCCCCAAAAGTGGACAAGATAAACATCAACAACATCATCACCTCATTCATTTGGGATTCCTACTCTTAAGGGAAAGGCCTGTGGGATTTGTGGTCTATAATGGAATGATCGTCTCAAGAAGGAGGTATCAATTTCAGGGGTGTGTAAGGAGTGGATAAATACATACAAGAAATGTCAGAATGGGATGTTCTATATGGCCAAATATTTTGTGGTCGAATCATCGTTAAATAATATGGGAAGTTTAGAGATCCCCCCCAGAAAGAATTAATCTCCATTATAGTGTGTAGTTCATCCTCATTGTTTTTTTTCATTCAATGGAATTCCATGTGGATTTTCGGTAGTGGAGACATCGCCTTTTAGCACTATAATTGCACTAGCTCCACCCTCAGTTTTCCTAAATGCCTAGTTTTGGACATATCTTTGAGGATTATTAAGGAGTTTCCATTTTTCACTCCCACTATCTTGGATAAGGAGAAGCACATTTTCTTTGACCCCATCGATTTTCTTAACTCTGATTAAATAATTTTCTTTGGTTCTCCATTGGGAAATAATTAGAGGAAGGAATACCAATGACTGCAGCAGTTTTCTTCCAAGTCAGATATGCGGGGAGACATGATCTAGTACAAATATTTTCCTAAAAATCACTACTTCATTGTTTGGAACATTCAAAAAAATCCACATCCAAGGATGATCTTATCCAGAGAACCAACATCACTCCCACGTCCCTTCCCTCTTTTTGTGAAATTCCTCAATAGGAATCACCTCCCCATTTGTTTTTTAAAGGGGTTGGGTTTGATTGATTTGGTGAAATTTTGGGGAGTTCATTGGTTATTACACTCATGTTCTCTTGGGTTAAACGTTTCAGGAGTATTGGTTTCAAGCTATGGGAAGTAATGGCATCAAGAAATAATAAATTTTGGTGATCGTAGTGGTGGTATCTTGGTGTGTTTGTCCGACACATAAGAAATATTGATATGAAGGTCTCCAATATTCAAGGTTGTCCCTTATATCTAGAATCAGTAGTATGCATATCGATTTATCCAAGCTCATCAAGAATTGTAGTGAGGCCCCTTCATTCAAGTTTCTTATTTATTCCAGTGTCCCTTCCTTAGATTCTTCCAATTACTCCTAGGTGTAGGTATTTGTTGTAAAACAAACTTTCATGGGTAAAAACTAAAAATAAATGGCTCTTGTAGTATGGGGAACATGTGGGGTGGTGGATTAGTTCATTATAGTAGGTGGTCTATCATTTTTTCTTATACAACTTATTATGGTAATGGAAAATATATCCATTATTAATAATATGCCATAATTTTGGGTCTTGATCGTTGTAGTCAAAAAAGAATCGACTTGGTCGATATTGAGAATAACACTAAAATCCTCTATAATTATATTCATAGTATAAGTGACAAATTGGAAAATGAAGGACACATATAAGAGCCTCATAGTGATTCTTCACATCCAGTGAGAGGAAAATAAATCTGTAGATTTTGTAGCATTTATGGACCCCCAATCTATGACAATTACTTGTTTCTCTAATTTGGGTTCTTTTACCGCTAATGGCATAGATATAGTTCAAGGGGATGCCCTCAGACATCATTATTTTAGTACTCTATAGTCCCTTGTGTGTCCTTGGCCTCTGCCCCCCATTTTATGCTTATAAAATAATGATGATGATGATGATTAGTGTTAATGGAGTGTTGCTAGGAGAGCTGGGGGAATGTGTGGAAGTTTTAGAATAAATTTTAGTTAGAAGAGTATTTTGTAACATAAAGGGGGTGTGTTTCCCTATTATGAAGTTAGGTATAAGTCTTCAAGATATGGTTGTCTTGGTTACACCATGATCAATTAGATTTCTATATCAAGTCATGTTCTATTTCATGGTAATTAGGTCATGAAATTATGGTTTAATTTTATATTTTTGGGAATAAAAGGTTGTGGCATGAATCCAATAATTTTTATGTAATAGATATCAAGTAATATTATTTTAATCATACATTTATATGATTATAATATGATTATGAGTGGGTTTCAATTGTTTTTTTGGTTGTTGAATTTTGAGGTTTTTCCTTATGATATGTGTTACATCATGATAATCTAATACATTCCAAGCCGAGTACCTTTGGAGTTATTATGATTCATATGGAAATCAAAAATTACATCATGGTTATGAAGTGATCATCCTTTTTTAAAAATTCACGTGTTTTGACTTCCATAGATTGATAGAAGTTCATGTCATCAAATATGGATTTGGATAATGATGAAACAAGAACCTACCAATCTCACTACATCCATTGGTTCACCAGTTTGAATTATAAATTTTGACCCCTGATTCAATCTTCTTCTATTTAACCAACTTCGAGTAAACCCCAAGCCATATTTTTCTTGTTTTTAGTTCCTTCTAATCATCCATTAGGGACTCCATTAACCCTCGAGTGGCATTGTCTATATTCTTGGATTCAAGGTCTATTTTCTCCCCATTTTCATATCTCTCTCTATTACTTCCCACATTTCATTTTTTAGTACTCTATGGAATTAATGTTCCTTTGGATTTATTTTATTTGGGTAATGGTACTGATAGAGGTGGATGTTATATAGGTTGTTGAGGGTTCACATTGGTGTTCTTTCTGGTGAAATCATCTTTCCTTACTTTCCTCTAAGACATATTCATTGTGGTGATTATTGAGATTTAATATTCAAGGATTCTCAATAATTATTTTTATAAAATTGAAGAATTATCATTATCATTATTTTATTTAGTGAATAATAATAATTAACAAAAGAAATCTAATAAAATAGACTAAGGAAATCTATGGGTAATGGAGTGATTCATATGAGAGTTAAATTAATCTCTTTTACTACAAAAGTGTTGATACAACATGATGGGTACTTATTACTATGATACCATTTTATACCAATATATATGTATTGAAATCACCATTCCAAATTTTTTAACCAATTGAAGATGGTAATCAAGTATTATAATGCGAATATGGAATTAAACAATTATCCTTATTTGTATAATTATGAATTAATATGAAAGAGTGATTAAAAGGGAAAATATTATTTATTTACATATTATATGGTGTGGGTTACTATTATAATCATGTGGTTTTCCTTTCGAGGCTCGGTATTGGAATGGATTCATGTTGTCATTGTAAAAATGTATTTGTCTAGGTTGATCTTGAATGGGGATATATTAAATTTATGGTTATAGTTGTGATGTAGTACTAACATTTGGTTAGGGATTTGAGGAAATTAATACGGTTATTGGATATGTTGGTTTCTTTTTTTTTCTTGGTTTCCAAAAAATATGGTTTGATTGTAACATTAAAATAAATAAAGATTAATTTAATTAAAGTGGATATGGTTGATGGGTTAATGATGTGTAGTAGAAAATAAATGATGAAATGGATAATTGAAATATAACAATTTTATCTATTAAAACTAAAGTAAAAAAATGAATGAAATGAATGTGACATACTTAATGTAACGGTGTACATAATGAAAAATTCTATAAATTGTTAATGATAAGATTAAAGAAGTTGTTTTTGTTATTTTTTTCCTTTTTTATGGTGCTAGTGTTGTCAATTTATATTGGGGTTTATTTATGGAATTTTTTTATATTTTGTGATGGTAATGTTTTCCTGGAAGAAATGGTTCCTAGTATAAAATAAGAACCTATTTAGGTATTTATATTTGGGTTGGGATTGATATTTTTTAAAATATTCTACGTATTTTCCAATATTCTTTCATACACACCACCAACTAGGTTGTGTAACATTAATGATACCCATTACATTTCATGTTTTGGGTGTATCCCCAATATTATAGCAATACATTGGATAGATGGATCACTACACCCTCTACCTCACTATCACTTGTATATATTTCATGATATATAATGTATTTTTCTTATAATTCATAATATTTAATTCCAAGATTATAGTGTACCAATGATGTGATGGAGGTTTTACATGGTGAGGGACATGCTTGGCAGGAGGAGGGATTAAGGTTGATGACTTTAATTTTCACATTCCCTTTATATGGTGATTCTATGGTATGTTGTTTTTATGTGGTGATATTTCATATCATAGTATTCATATTATGATGTGGTTATGTGGTATGTTATGATGATGATGAGGTAGATGTTTTTTGATGATGTTTGGGTTTACATGATTGTGTTAATATGGAACGAATGGTAGCGCAATAAGTATTTCACTGGGGAACAAAAAAGACTATATTAGTGGGTATGTATGTATGGTAAACCTTCTTGAATTACTTTTTTTATACAATGGTATTATACTTGGATATGATATTGGATGATTCTGCCTTAGTTAGGATGAGTAATTGTTTCTATGATATACATGATGAGATTCTTAAATTGTATATGTGATGAGTTTTTTTGGTATAAGTGATGAGTTTATTCTTCAATTTTATGTTCACCCGAATATATAAATTATAGGATTCTGTGATAATGTTGATTATTGGGATGGACTATACTAATTGTTGGACATTTTAGATGTTGGTGGAATCATTACCATAAATGTTTCTTTTTTAATTTCATTTTTGAGAGCATAGTTTATGCATTGAATATATAAACGTTCTTGGATTATTTTTTATTTTTAATTTATGTAATATATTCGATTAGTGGTTTGTTAGCACCAAATTATTTGCATGGGAAAAATATGCAAAGAACACATAAATTCTAAAAGGGGCTACTTTGAGAAGAACCTTCACAAATCCATTCATGACATGGTCAGTGCAAATCCCTTTAACACCATGGTCGTTGAAATGTTGAGGATGCCTCTATGACCACTATAGAAGAAAGAGGTGGTTGACTCTGCGGGTATGAAAAATTTTATGGAGGTCTTCACGCTATGGAGGGAAGATTATTTCCTCCGTGATTCTTTAGAAATTGACAGAATCCACTATGAGCGCCACAGAGGAAATGGAGGAGGCCTATGTGCCATGGAGGGGTTGACGATCGACTCCACAATTACAACAAAAATGATGCAATCTTTCTCCAATGGGAAAGCACAAGAGGCCATGTAGCATGCCCTTAGTCAATATCACCTCCATGGAGCCTATAAATACCACTTTTCCCTCACTCCAAAGGGATCAACACCCTCATCTTTTTCCTTCCAAGATCCAAAATCAAAATGAACCCTTTGACATAGGAACCATTGAAAAAATGAATCATCTGAAGTACTTGATTATTGCGAAATATCTTCCCTTTTACTCAAGTTTACCCTCAGTTTAAAGAGGGAATATCTTCACAGAGACAATGGGACATCTCCAAGGAAGGATACCCCCCTAGGGTACTCGGGACTTTGTGAAGCACCCAAGCTTCAACAAGCACCATCCGAAAACATGTGTACTCCATACTGAGGCTAAGACACCATGCTTATTGAAGTTATCCTCTTTACAAAGTCATATCCTCTGCAAGAATTTTTGATTGCGAAGCCCTGTGCTCCATGAAGTCAAGTATTATGTGATATCGTATTCTCTGCGAAGCACTGTGCTTTGCTAAGCCATGTGCTCTGTGACCCCTTGAGCTGTGCCAAGCCCCTCTTTGAAAGTCCTCTTTCTTCACAAACCCTTCTTATGTATGTCCCTCCAGGATTGTATGAAGTGATGCCAATGTCCCTTGGGTGGTGCTTCATGTTTCATTGCTTTTCCTCATTCTTCTTTGCGTAAGCATGCTAATAGCTATCGCTTCTTCGTATTGCCACACTAATGTAATCCCCTCAATGAATCACTTCACAACCCTACCTCACAACGGTATTACCGGTTCCTTACCTTCACCAAGGGTTAAAGTGAACTAGTTATGAATTTCTTAGGGGTGAGGATAAAATCCTCATCATCTTATTTTCATGATGTTAAATTGTCAAGCATCATCATCCAGTGCACATCACATTAAACAAAAGCCTCGCCCTGTGTGATGTACATGGTGTGCCCCACCACAGATGTTTTCCACACCCACTCATCTCTATAGGAGTGAGATATTCCCCATATGGAACGAGATCATCCATGCATGAGGTGAAATATGTTTGTGTGGAAGGGAAACCATCATGGTGTAATCCCCCTATCCTTTGTTTTAAGAGGTTGCACCCTTTCTTCTTCTCGCTTTTTCCATGCGCAAAGACAATAAGAGAGATGGGAACAATGGACTCTTGATATCCTATCCCTCTCCCTTTGGGATTTATCAACATTAGGATTCCATCTTGGAGTAAGTCCAAATATCCATTTCCATGGGCTGCTAACCACGCATAATCCCTTCTCCATTCCTCATTGACACACCTTTCACGACATGACCATCAGGTCTTTTTTGCATCATGTTTCTCACAACAAGCATGAATAACGTGGGCATAGAGTAAGCATCGATCATGACACCATTTTTGGGACCCATTAATGGGTAAGCATCATACCCAATATCTGATCTTCATGGACACTGATCCTTCCCATTTAAATGAAAGGCACATAAGAAGCCTTTTTAAGGTTCAATCCCATCACCTTTTGGTCCTGACCACTTCACATCAGTTTACCATCATCTTGTATGACACAAAACTGTATGCTTTCGAACCGTGTGGGTTATGATCCTTGTCTCCTAGATATGGTACATAGAAAGCCTCACTGAGGTTTAACCCCAAACACTAGTGAACTTCATCATCCCCATTGTTGGGACCCACATCCCTGGTCCACCCTTTAGTGGTGTCAGACCAACTCCCATGTAGCTAACCCTACATAAGACCCACACTCAATCCACGCTCCTCTAACCAAGAGTATCACTCTTATGATGGGATGCTATCAACATGTAAGCCCCAACATGTATTCATGTCACTATCCTTTATGTACACCCCAATTCTATGCCACATCCTAAAATACGCATTATTTTATTCTCTTCCATGGGGATACGTAGGAATCCTCTTTGAGGTTCAAGCTCATCACTCATGTCCCAACCTGGTCTCTCCCTTAAGCCTTTGTGTTATGGGAAGGTCAAGACCCAACCCATAGGTTTTACTTCATTTGGGTCCCATCCAAACGTCCATTCTAATGGACCACCTCCTCAGGTGTCCCGTCACCCCAAAAAACTACATGGACTTTGATTCCCTACCACAGGGATATATAATAACCATCTTAGAGGCTCAATCCCAACACCACCTTCAGCTACATGTCATTTCCATCCCATTCATCTCATACACACCATCAAGTCATCCACCAACCATCTTGGTTTTACCCATGCTGAAAAATCTCAGTGAGATCATGTCATCCACTTCCTCACTACTCCTAGTAGTACCCAAGCTTCTAACTATGCATAATCCCCAACATATCTTCAGGTTGTTGTCTATTTTGTACACCAGGATCCCATGATTTACCCTGTCTAACTATGTGGGTCTTGATCCCTGTATTTAATATAGATTATGTATAATTCCTCCATAAGGTTCAATCCCAGCCAATAGTAAAACATGGTATCCCCTTTATAGGGACCCAAGCACCCTCAGATATGTCTTTATTAGAAATTTTGATCCATCCATCTAGCAAACCCCTCAGGTGCTCCCTCTTAGTGATGTACCAATACGATCCACTCTCATCAATGTTTCGATCAGTTTGATCTATCTGCATTAAACATTTAACTCATGGAATATCCTATGATAAACATGTGAAGATGAGGAAAACCTGAGGGACATGGATATGGAATATAATTCCCTTCACTCAATGTGGGATTCCTCAGGCATCCATGCCCTCAAGAATCCCTATCATAAGGGGATGAAATCCAAGTGTATTACTATTTTGGTGTCCAGACATACTGGAAATATCCAACATGACTACTCCCTTGAAAAAAGGTTTCTGCTCTAACATGAACCCTTGGAATGTCCTAAAAAATAATTTTAATTAGTCAGCGTCCACAAATATTAGGAATCGGGAAGAGCTCCATGAAGAACATGTTAATCTTTAAGGGATACTAAGACTTGGCGATGAATTATGAGGAGAAATCCCTGGAAGGAGAGACCAAAATCCCATTATCAAATTTTGATCAAGGAGAAAACATCCCTGAATGAGTGATGGATGTCGCCTGCCATTGGAAATAGGGAATGTGGGGAAACAACTAGCATGTCGTAGCATGACGGATGTGTGCCCCGATGAAAGCATCAGAAATAAAAATGTTGAACCTGATGGGAATTATTCTCCTCAATATATAGATTAGTTGAATTTATTACATTAGTGGATAATAATTTCACCAAATCCTACTATCTAGCACCATCCTATGCCAAGAAAATAGTGATTATGGTGTGAAACATACCAATGTTTGGGGTAGTTGATCATTGGGAATCCTAGTCTGTGACGTTGTCATCTTGGATCTTTATATACTCTCATGGATCATTGAATGAAGTTGGGGCATCAGGCATTGCTTTCCTACTTTTTGTACTGGTTGTTGAATTATACTACTTTGCATGACCCAAGATTAAGCTATCGGAAATCAATCATCTCCCTCCCACAGGCGTAGAGGCAAGGGAAATATGAATGTTTCAATTCCCCATGGCTTAATCTCCTCTGTGATGGATCCCACACCCGTAGCTACTTGGTGCGCACACCCCCTCTCACCCTTAGAATTCATAAAGATAAGGGTGATTGTGACACTTAATTTCCAATATGAATAGGAGGGTTTCATCACAACAAGGGACATGGACTTCCAAGACAAAGAGGCTTCCATTCCCTACCAGTTCCACCACCTCCAAGGGCCAAGCAGGGAGCCACTCATCCCTACTTCGACTTTCAACAGCTTCATGAGACTATCCCTGGAATGATTCTACGACTCACTCCCCTATGCTAATAAAGTAAGGGATTTTCGATTCTGGATGAGATTTCAGCTAGGGATCCACCAAGGAGGGCTCCCACTTGACCATGTCTGCATCACCCATCGTTCCAACGAATTCAAGGAAATGTGGTCCATTCCCCTACACGACCGACTCTAGCATAGCTAAACTGGCATCAATGCTGGGTGCAAACTTAAGAGTATGCCCTCCATGGGGAACTATCGTCCTCATCTTTAGTGGTTGTAGATGCCAAAAAGTGCTCAAAGGATGAAGAAAGTTTTGAAACGACCATGCAAGTTCATATTCAGACCCAGAGACCCAGTCCTGGGGGCCTAGAAGCGTTGCACGAAAAAAAATGGTGAAGGGCGCAAAAAAATGTGTCCCGCGCGGAAAATCTCGGGATTCGCGAAGGGTCCTCGTCACCGGCGCAAAAGAATTTCACGCCCACACCCCTCATGGTTGACATTTCACACTGTTTCCTCTATCGCGCAATTCTTTCACGCTGACCTCTATTGCGCAACCCCAGGAGCCTATAAATAAAAGGCGTCCCACTTCCATTTCAGGGCTGAGGAATTCGAACCGGCTCTCATGCGCGAAATCTGCTTTCTACGCGCATGAATATGGCCTTTAGGTACAGTTAGTTTCATGAAAAGTCTCCCTGGGGTCCGCCTTCGCATGAGATCCACATGTCTTAGGATGAATTCAAATCCCTTTAGGGGTCTTCCCCTTGAGCGCAATCCCTTCCATTGCGTGCAGGCCGACCAATTGCATGTAATTCCTTTCATTGTGCGCACATTGTGTCAATTTCATGGAATCCCTTCGAATTGTGTGTTCCCCTATCCTTGCGTGCAGCCTCCACCACTTGCACACAATTCATACTTCTTGTGCGCAATCCTCATAGTCATGCACAAAACCTCAACCTCAATTAAGAACAAGCATCACCGATTTCGCGCCAGCCCGGTGTTTTTTGCACTGGCCTATTTTTTTGCGTGCAAGCCTCAAAGGTTGCATGCAATTCCCCGGGACACTTCATCTCGGTGCTCCTCATGAACCTACTTTCAAGGGCACCCGATTCTCTTCTTATTGATTCCATTCGCAGGTTCCTTTCATGCCCCGGGAATCCATATCATGCATCATTTTCCCATATGACCTTCCAGGACCGTACGAAGTAACTTCAACATCCCTTGTACGACACCGCCCATTGCATTTCATTTCCTCATTCTTCTTCGCATAGGCATGCTAGTGAATATTTCTTTTTCTCATATCCATAGAAACGTGGACCCCTCGATGGTTCGCCCTAACACACCCCCTTGCTACGGACTTGTCGATGCCTTCCCTCCCACAAGGAGCATAGGATACCGGTTATGTAAGTCCTAGGGGTGCAGAGAAAACCCACATCGTCCGAGCTGCAGGACATTAAATCGCCAAGAACCATCATCCTTAGCACATGACGTTAAACTATGATATGACCTCGTGCATCGCACGTAGGGTCCCACTCCTTGGACATTCTTTATGCCCACTCGTATCCATGGGGATGGGATCACCCCTCACAGGGGATGATATCCCCCCTATTAGAGTGGAATTTGTCCGTGGGAGAGGTCATCCACTTTGGTGTAATCTCCTAGCCTTTCTTCAAAGAGATATTATCCCTGCTCCTCCTCACATCCTCGGTGTGATGGACCAATAGGAGAGATGTGGACATGGGTTCTTGTCACCCTTTCCCTATCCTGCTGGGCGTTTTCACCATCAGGACTCTATCCTAGAGTAAGCCCCAAATTCTCGGGCTGCTAACCACGTGTAATCCCCTATTTCCTCTATGTGCCACTCCACGCATAAGCCCCACTCTACATCCCACGGATACACCTTTCACGACGTGATTGTCAGGTCTCTGCTACATCTTGTTTCTCACACTGAGCATGACTCACATGATCTTAGAGAATGCCCCGACCATGACAACACCTTGGGCCACCTCAGAGTGTATGCCCCAACATATCCCAAACTACGGGACTTTGATCCATGTCAAGGCATGTTACATAGGAAGCCTCCACAAGGTTCAAGCACAACACCCGGTTGTTCCGACCACGTCGGTTCACCAACACCTTGGGCTACCTCAGAGTGTAAGCCCCAACCTATCCCGAACTATGGGGACATTGATCCATGTCAAGGAATGGTATGTAGGAAGCCTCCACGAGGTTCAAGCCCACCACCAGTCATTCCGACCACGTCGGTTCACAAACAACATGGGCCGCCTCAAAGTGTAGGCCCCTACCTATCCAGAACTATGGGGAGTTTGATCCATGTCAAGGCATGGTACTTAGGAAGCCTCCATGAGGTTCAAGCCCACCACCTGGTCGTTCCGACCACGTCGGTTCACCAACACCTTGGGCCTCCTTAGAGTGTAAGCCCCAATCCATCCCGAACTATGGGGACTTTGATCCATGTCAAGGAATGGTACGTAAGAAGAATAGACAAGTTTTATTCCCCAAACACCTTGGGTTGCCTCAGAGTGTAAGCCCCAATCCATACCGAACTACGGGGACATTGATCCATGTCAAGGCATGGTACGTAGGAAGCCACCACGAGGTTCAAGCCCCGAACACCTTGGGTCGCCTCAGAGTGTAAGACCCAATCCATCCCTAACTACGGGAACTTTGATTCAGGTCAAGGAATTGTACGTAGGAATACTCCATGAGTTTCAAGCCCCAAACACCTTGGGCAACCTCAGAGTGTAAGCACCAATATATCCGAAACTACGGGTACTTTTATCCATGTTATGTAATGGTAGGTAGGAAGCCTCCATGAGGTTCTATCCCACCACCCAGTCATTCCGACCACGTCGGTTCACTAACACCTTGGTCCACCTCAGAGTGTAAGCCCCAATCTATCATGAACTATGAGGACCTTGATCCATGTCAAGGCATGGTACATAGGAAGCCTCCACAAGGTTCAAGACCACCTCCCAGTCGTTTCTACCATGTTTGTTCACCAACACCTTAGGCTGCCTTAGAGTGTAAGCCCCAACCTATCCCGAACTATGGGGACTTTGATCCATGTCAAGGCTTGGTACATAGGAAGTCTCCATGAGGTTCAATCCCACAAACCGGTCACTTCGTCCCCCCTCACATTGGTTCTCCAATGTCCCACATGACGTTAAACAGTATTCATCATCCCGAACTAAGTTGACATTGATTCCCTAACACAAGGATACGTAGGAAGCCTCCATGAGGTTCAAGCCCATCACTCACGACTCATCATGATCTCTCCCTCAAGACCATGTGTCTCAGGAAGTTCATTCCCTAACCCATAGGTTTCACTTCTTCTGGGTCCCATCCATGCATCCATTCTCACGAGTCGCCTCCTTTGGTGTCTCATCGTTTCACCAAACTACGTGGAATTTGATTTTCCACCACGAGGATATGTAGGAAGTCTCTTCGAGACTCAAGACCAAAACCATCATCCATACTGATTCCCTACATAGGCCGCCACATCCCGGTGAGATCATGACACATCATTCCCCTCCACAGCATTAGGGACCCCACCCACGTGTTGGCCCCAATATCAGTGTTCCCTCCAGGGGGTTGCTCAATCTGATCCGCTCTAATCAGTGTTCTGATCAGTCCGATATGTCTCCACTGGACGTTAAACTTGTGGCATACCCTGTGTTAAACATGGGAATCTGAGAAAAATCTCAGACACATGCCAATGGCATATGATTCCCCATGTTTTATGTGGGATGCCATGGGATTTCGTTCCCTCGAGAAGCCCTTTAATAAGGGGCGAAAGAAAGACATGCCAATACCCCAACGTCAAGACATGCCAGTGGTGTCCAACATGACTACTCTCCTAACCGAAGGTTGCTGCCCTGAACGGACCCCTTGGAGAGTCCTGATAGAAGCAGTGTAATTAACTGGTGTCCATGAAGATATGGCCCCAGGAAGAGTTTCACGAATACGTTTTAAATCAACGAGGGAGACCCGGTCTAGGTGATGAACTCTAACGAGGAATCCATGGAAGGAAGAATTGACATCCCATCATCCTGTTTCAATCAAGGAGCAGGCGTCCTTGAATAAGCAGTGGATGCCACCTGCCTTTGGAAATTGGGAATGCAGGGCAACAGTCGCACGTCCTCTGCGTGACAGTTGAGCGCGCCCCAACGAAAGCGTCAGAAACAGAAATGGTGAAACCAACGTGAATGTATTATCCTCAATATAGAGACTAGTAATGTTTGAGGCACCAATGGATTAGCTTGTCATCAGACCTCATCATCCGGCACTAGGCCCCACCAAGAAAACAACGGGTCTGGCATGAAACTCACCAGAAGTTGGGACAGTCAGGGCGTTGAGCATTCCATTCTATGACGTTGTTAGCGCGGATCCCTCTTACCATCCACGGAATACGGAACAACGCTGGGGAACTGGTTGTTGATGTCTTTTCCTTGCAGTATTAATGAGTTCATATCCCTGCTTTCAGGAACCATGTTGTTGCATCTAGAGGCCGATCACCTGCGCACCGGTGCAGGGGCATGGGCAATATCGACGCGGCTACCCCGCGTGGTTCTGCCTCTTCCATGACTACTTCAACCATCACAACTACTGGGCACCCACGCCCCCTCTCCTCATTAGAAATTATCCAGAGAATGGTAATTAATGACCATGTACGTAGGTATGAGGAGGAAGGGGTCATCCCCACCAGGGATATGGACCGGTTGGATCTTGAGGCAGTTGCGCCTCACCGTCAACGTCGCCGCTAAGGGCCACGTAGGGAGCCGCTGCTTCCCACACCAACATTCAATTGTTTCGGGATCTTTTCCCCGAAATGCCTTGACAACTCCCTCCCCTACTCCAACGAGGTAGGGGATTCCCGGAGTAGTGCAATCAGGGTCCCGCTTCAAGGGATCGCAGTGAGGGCTCCCACCAGGTCGCGTCAGCGCCGCCACCCAACTCCACAAGCCAAGGAGCAGGTAAGCTATGCACCTGCACCACCGACTCCAGTTCATCTGACCCGATGCCAATTTCGGGCAAAAATGGAATGGGAATCCCACCATAAGGAATCAACATCAATGGCTAATGTGGCCCGAGCCACCGTTGACTCATATCACCAACTTATAGCATGTGTTGAGCAGGGGCAGTTATACACCCGACTTGGATCGAGGCCCCAACCGCCCTATGGTTAGGTTGGGTCGAATCTCCCGGTCGCTGGCACAGGAGATGGCCACTATGGACCAATCCATAGCAATGCCACCCAGTGTGGATGCCTACACCATACCGCCACTACTGAAGGTGCAGGTCCTTCCTGTTTCCACCCTCGGCTGGGAGGTCTGCCTCATGCCACCTTCATCCCAAGTGAGGATCTTCCCCATGACAGCAAAACTTCATATGGGGGTCTCTCCCGCACTCACTACATTGGGTACAGGGTCACTCCCTCTACCACATATCGTAGGTGTTGAAGCATTGCATGTCCGGTCACTCGCCAACATGGAGGTCCTCCCTATGTCCTCATACGAGACGGCGAAGGTCCTCCTCACCCCAGTGATAGGAGAAGTAGAATCCAATCTCACTTCACAAATGCCCATCACAGATGTCCTAATCATGATCAGATTTACCACCCTAGAGGAGGTCTTTCCCGCTCCAGTGCATCGCATGGAGGTCCTCCCCATGTCCTTTTTGACATTTGTCCCGGTGCTCATCGCACCCCAGCTTTCTTGAGTGGGGACCCTCTCTGCCCCAGTACCATTGTGGACATAGGACCCCATGTTAGAAATCAGACCTATCTCGAGGAACCACCCAGGGGCAGGAAGGTGGGTCATCTCCATCGCAAGTAGAATCTTGGGGAATTCTGGATAGGAATCGGACCATTCCACTTCTCAGACTCCGAGGCGAAGTACGACTCAGCACTAGAGCCCTCTCTTTAGCCTTCCGAGTCAAGGTATGGGGAAGGAACGAGACACATCAGCCTCGTACTCTTGCAATGTGTGGTCCATAGGATCCTTGTCTCCCTCCGAAGGTATATCTTGGAGGATGAGAGCTTGGTATGTCCCCAGGGACAGACCACGTAGTCACCACCATCATCTCCAGAAGCGTCGTCTACCTCGGCCAGAGACTATGGAGAGCTATTTTGGGGGTCAATTGCGGAAGATTTGCAGCATAGACCACCCTCGGCAGACGCTGATGCTGTGCAATAATCCTTGGTCACCGGTCCATCCAATCATGATATAACGGCCAGGTCAATACAACCCTCCGAGGACCGCCCAAGATTCAGTGGAAAATCAGCCCGCTGGCTGTATTCTCTGTCGGCCAGCCCACTGTCCCAGCAATCTACCTCGGTGATTCCACTATTTCTTCAGCCACCCTCAGTTGACGAGTTGGGTAATCAATGTCCAGACCCTGGATATGAGTCGAGGATCATTTAGACTATCCTTGCAGCAGGCCACTTACCTGAAAAGTTTTGGCCAGTCAGAGGACCAAGTTTTTGTACGCCGGAATCGCTCACCCTATAAGTGTTTAAATTTTTTCACCAGACTCTCTAGGCGACTCACTTCCATCTTCACCACCAGAGAATGAATTATCTTGGGATCCAAGTGCACCTTGAAGGAATCAGTGAACAATTCTGTCTAGTTAACCTGGCTACACTCCCCATGGCCCAGCACCCTGAGTCACCTGGTCACCACATGGCCCTCCAACAGTAATGTGTTCATAGTTTCCAAACACTCCACAAAGTTATTAAGGAGGCTACCTCCATGATCTAGTCTGTGGATGGGGGCAGTATGCTGCCCTCCTCTTCAGTGCAATTTTCCTGCAGCCCGACTCACTAGTCGACATCGAGGACATGCCCCCGAGAAAAGTTGTTATCAACTAATCGATCTGTCAGGGGGAAAACAAGATGAAAATTCTTGATGGGAACGTCCTCCCTGAGGACAAGAACTCAATACTAGACCCATATGGGAGGATTACTCATCAATAGAGGAACCTCGTAGGTCTCCCTCCTCCCACTAAGGCACTAGTCCTTAGCCGAAATGCCAGTAACTACAAAGAGCATGTCGGAGCTTTCAAGTACTCCGACCCATCTGCTTCAGTGAAAAAGATAGAGGGGGATCGTGAGAAGGCCACATTGTGCCAGTAGCTCGCTGAGAAGAATAATTTGGTCGATGAACTTCTGGCCGAACACATTTCAGAGCGATGACCTGACTGCGGTGACCCTAGGACGAGGCAGCAGTACCAGGAACAACTACTCCTTGGAGAGCTGACCCCAGGCAACCCTGATGAGAGAGTCTCGGACTTTGTCTCCCGATGGAAGGGGCCTGCATACTCCCTTGACATGACACTGACTTAGGAGAAAATACTGATGATGTGCATAGGGAATGTCAAGACGGAACTGATCCCCTCCCTGATCACTCAAAACTATCCCAGAGGGTTCTGAGACTTCTCATAAATGGCCCAGTGACTCAAAGAAGCTCTACAATAGGGCACCCAGGCATGCTCGCTGCCCCCCTGTAATCTCAGCAAGGAGGGATGCCATAGCCGAGCCTGCTGCGGTGGCCCAGGTAGAGGCCCCTAGGTCGCTATAGTATCTACCCGTGGAGCCATCTCCATAGCACCGTAGAGTTCAACCGCCATGGGTGCAACTTCCAGCCCACTAGTGACCACCTTAGAATCGGCAGGTGCTTTCACGTAACGCGCGACCTCCACCTAGGAGAGATAACCAAGTTCTGCCTCCTTGGAAGGCTCATTCGGCCCCTTGTCTGGGTCAGGATCCTAGAGACCCCTTTCCAAATTGAAGAAATCGGACCTACTTATTCAATGAGGCTCAGGTCCCTGGTTAATTCCGCAATACCTTGGAGTAGATAATTGTACGACTGCATGAGTGTAAAAAGCCAGAGGAGGCGCATCTCACTAATCACCCCAACTACTGCCCTCATCACCGGATCCTGGGGCACACCCTCAGGAAATGAAATGTGTTCAAGGACTCACTCTTAGACCAGATTGACTGTACCATTGTTAAGTTGGGCTCAGCTCTAGAACAAGTGGCGGGTTTCCTTGCGAGGTTGGATGGTAGTAGCGACGGCGAAGGCGGTTGGAAGTAGGTTTCTAACCACAGATCATAGAAGTTTAGAGACTGGATGGCTCGCAAGATGGTCTCTCACGCCCACGACATTATTCGGGCACGTCTGAATCAGTTGGAGCCTTCAAGAGCTGTTGCCACCACTTCTGTATCATCATCTCAGTCAGCCTCTTCTCAGAAGAGAAAGAATCGGTGACGCAAGAAAAAGCATCGCACCCCACCAATGCTTTTTTCCTCCCGCACTGTCGATGACTTCATGCCCCCACAGATGGGGATCCCTCCCAGAATCCTCCCAGTGGTCTATGACTCTTCAAGTGACAGTAAAGGGTACGTTTCGGTTAACACTGTCGAGTTGGTAAACCCATATATGACTCCCGACGAGGAGGACCGCTAGGAGGACCTCCTTAATGCCCCCTGAAGACACCAACGTTGGCAGAGACATGACCATGTGGGTCTTCATGGAACATCAGTTGGCACCTCCAGCCTAGCTGTGCATGTCACTGAGACCAGATAGTAGGCCCAGCGCAGAAGCCAGCATGCGCAGCCTCTTCACCCAATGTCGACAAGCCTGCCTCCACCATCGTTTTTGCTACTGGATCAGGCAGAACCACATCAGTAGTGTCGCGACCTGCTTCTACCCACCACAATCCAATATCAGTCGTCTGGTGCTCATCCGGAAGTTACTCTATGGGCTTCGACTAGTGAGTAGCGGGATATGCACAACACAAGCCCGCCGCTGGTCCGGCTAGCAGCGCCTTCCAGGCCTTCTATCACAGAGCAACTTCCTGCAAGTAGAAGTTCCGCCTAATGCGATGGTATGATTTATCAAGCACCACGCAGGTATTCCATCGAGGCATTCCATCCATAAATCACTTCTCCTATCACCAGATATGTGCGATGCCCTCACTGAATCTTTAAATAGCCCCCTCTAGTTTGAGATAGAGGTAGCAGCTATATAAGCTTTCCTTGTTGAATGGCTAAGGATGCTGAATGACTGACCATCATTTCATTCTCTGGAGAGGATGGAGGCTCCCCCATATAGGGCACATCCACCCGTTGTATATCACCAACCAATTCAACGGATTGGAGGTTCACCATTGTCTCGTTTACACCGGCTCCGGGATCAACCTTATCCCGACACGTAAAATAGAGATTTTAGGGTTATCCAAATATAACGTGACTCCTTTGATTTAAGAATCAAGGGATGTGATAGGACAGAGGAGACCCTGGTCGGCAAGATCTGTCTGAAGACCCAGTTCGACGGCTTAGTGGCCAATACTGAGTTCATGGTTGTATCCCAGGACACCGTGTATAATGCATTGATGGGTCGGCCATGGCTCCACCTACATGTAGTGGTCCCCTCATAGTATCACCAATGCCTCAAGTACTCTCTTAATGGTCGAGTGGATGCACTCCAATGTGATGCGTCTCCTTTCACCACTTGTGATGCACGCTATTTTGACACTGAATATTACAAAAGAAAGTATAAGAAAATCCAGAGCCGTGAATTTGAGCATGTCACCACTACGACCGACCCTTGGGCATGCCTAAATGATGCCTACGTCTTCTGGATCAATCAGTTGGAGGCCACAACCCCTGATATGGGGCAATGTTTTGACATTTCTGGGAAAAAGGCGAAACGGGCCCCCAAATCCAGGAAGCATCAGAAGATCACTTCGTATTCTTATATGAATCATTCCCCAATGATCCCGGAGGCTCCCACTCCCATCAGATATCGGGACGTCCGGATCATAGCAACGACAGTACATCATAATTTTCTATTTTGAAAGGCTGGAATAAGCCGGCTCTGGATGACGCGCCACTACTTCTTTGATATTATCAAGCGTGGCCCCTTGGGCCAAAGACTAGATGGGATTGGGTCGACAGCTTTCATAGCCATGGTGTAGGAAGCGCCGGAGTGCCCCGATGCAATAACCACTGCCGCACAAGCCAGTATCAGCCTCCCATTAGGGTTTGTTAACTCAGAATCAGCTTCCATCATGGAATATCCCTCCATAAGTGGAGATGAGTATATAGAGGATGCCATCCCTACCTTCGAATAGGGCGTCTCTTCCACGATTGACGAGTTAGTATAGGTGAACCTCGGAAGTGAGGTAGATCCTTGACCTACATTAATTAGTGCCACCAGGTACCTTGAGGAGAAACAGCAGTATGTTGACTTCCTTAAACAACACTATGATGTGATTTCCTAGAGTTACAATGAGATGTCGGGAATAGATCCCCCGATAGCTGCCCACCGCCTCGGCCTTCCGGAAAATCATCGCTAATTCAAGCAACCTCCCAGAACGATGCACCCTTCCCACAGTGCCATGGTTGTGGCCAAAGTTGACAAGATCATTAGGGCCAACTTCGTTAAGGTGGCCCATTACCCCAAGTGTCTAGCCAACATCGTGCCAGTCAGGTTGAAGAATGGAAAGATCAGAGTCTGTATTGACTTCCGCGATCTCAACTTCCATTGTTCAAAGGACGATTTTCCCCTTCCTGTGACGGATCTCTTGATCGATGCTACGGATGGATTCAAAGCCCTCTCCTTCATGGATGGTTACTCTGGATATAATCAGATCCAGATGGCCCCTGAGGATGAAGAATCCACTGCTGTCATGGCACCCCAATGTACTTTATGTTACAAGGTTATGACCTTTGTCCTGAAGAGTGCAAGTGCCACCTATTAGTGGGCCATGCATCGTATATTCAAGCCAGTCCTCGGGATGTTGGTGTAATGTTATGCGGATGATCTGGTAGTAAAATCTCTCCATCACCAGGACCATCTCAAGGACCTAGAGAATGTCTTCAGTTTCCTCTGTTCCAGCCACTTGTATATGAATCCATTGAAGTGTGCTTTCGGGGTCACTTCTGGGATGTTCCTCATATTTGTTGTCAGGTACTGGGGCATCGAGATCAACCCAGAGAAGATCAAGGCCATCATTCAGATGCCTCCCCTGAGTAATATTCGGGAGCTCTGAGGTCTCCAAGGCCACTTAGACTACATACGCCGATTCATCCTGAATTTGGCTGGCATTTGTAATCACTTTTCTCAGCTAATGAAGAAAGGATCTACCTACGAGTGGGGCGAGGAGTGCCAGACCTCCTTTGAGTAAATCAAGCAGTATCTACTCTAGCCTCCATTATTTATGCCACCCATCTCCGGAAATCCATTGTTCCTCTATGTCACCGCCCTAGAGCGGTACCTCTGTGCCCTTCTCTCCCAAAAGAACAATGAGGGGACATAGAATAGTCTCTACTACCTTAGTCATAGGCTCCTCGATACGGAGACAAGATACTCCACCATCGAGAAGATCTTCCTTGCATTGGTATTCACAGTACAAAAATTGCTACACTACTTGTAGCACCATGAGGTACAACTAGTATCTCGAGTATACCCTTTTATGTACATCCTAAGCCTTCCCATGTTGACTGGCTGACTACCGTGGTGGGCGGTGATCCTCCTGCAGTTTGAAAACATGTTCGTGCCACATAAGTCTATCAAAGGACAGGCGTTGGCAGACTTCTTGGATACCAATACAACCTCCATGGATCAGTCCCTAGACCTGGATTTTCTTGATGAGGCAATCCTCTCAGTCGATCAAGTCGTCCCATGTTGGCATATGCACTTTGATGGCACCTCCCGGAGCCCCACCGGTATGGGGCTCAATCATCCTAGACTCAACAGGGTGGGCCTGGGTATCGTCTTCATTACCCTAGTGCAAGCCGTTCATCTATACTAATTCCTGTTATCATAAGGCTGTACTAACAATGAGGCTGAGTATCAGGCTCCTATCACTGGCCTTGAACTATCCCTCGAGATCGATATA
Organism: Viscum album; assembly: GCA_963277665.1. Lineage (NCBI taxonomy): Eukaryota > Viridiplantae > Streptophyta > Magnoliopsida > Santalales > Viscaceae > Viscum > Viscum album. Next base: position 3,486,235 of record OY728125.1, read on the forward strand.
CCCCATTTGCATGTGAAAGGGGATTCCGAACTAGTAATTAAGCAGGTCAACGATGGCTATGTCATCAGGAAGCCAGAGCTCGTTCCATTGATGGAACGCACCCTCCACCTAATGGCCCAGTTCCCTTCTTGACCAGAGGTTACCCATATCCCTTGGTCACAGAATGGTCGAGCAAAAATATTGGCAAGCCTGACTACATCACTTGTAGAGCCCGAACAGGATGATCTGATTATACACGTGGAACACCGGAGAGTCATTTCCCCTGTTACCTCAGAGGATGACGACGTCCTGCGAATATACCATCTTACCACTGGGACCTCCACGTCAGGACCCCCAGGATGCTCAGATACAGTGGTCAAAGTGACTCCTGACTGGAGAGCTCCTTTTGTCAAGTATCTCCAAAATGGTTGCCTCCCGGCTGACCAAGCCGAGCGTGAGCTAATCCGATGTCGCACACTATAGTTTTCTCTCCATAGTGGTCCCAGTCCTGAGAAATTCCTTTATAAGAATGGGTTTGATGGTGTTATCCTCTGTTGCATTCAGGGAGTTGAGATTCCAAAAGTCATGCAAGAGGTTCGTGCCGGTTCCTGTGGTGCTCATCAGGCAGGGCCAAAACTGTCTCACCAGATTCGATGATTAGGGTATTTTTGGACCTCCATGATCCACGACTGCATCGAGTTCACCAATAGGTGTCATGCGTGCCAAGTTCATGCTAACTTTGTGCATCAGCCACCATAGCCTCTCCACACTACCAAGTACTCTTGGCCCTTTGTAGTCTGGGGATTGGTTGTCTTAGGGCCATACCCACCGGAAAAGGCTCGCCAATGCCGATACATCCTGAAAACTACCAATTTATTTTTCAAGTGGGAAGAGGAAATTATGCTCAAGGAATTCAAGGCTCGATCAATCATTGACTTCGTGAGCTCCAACATCATCTCTCGATTTGGAGTCCCTCGCGCTGTCATCACTGATAATGGCACCAACTTCTGAGCAGCCGAGTTGAAAATGTTGTACGCCAAGTACAATATTCTCTCTAACCATACCTCACGCTATCATTCATAGGCAAATGGGAAGATCGAGGTGTTTAATAATACCCTCTCTAACATCCTGCAGAAAATGTTTGGTCAGAACAAGAAGAGTTGGCCGAATAAGCTCCCCAATGCCCTCTTGGATTATCAGACGACGCCTCGTAATTCCACCCAGATGACCCCATATTCCCATGTATACTGAACTGAGGCTTTTTTTCCCATCGAGATTCAGTTTCCCTCATTGCGTACATCGTTCTATGACCAGTATGCGCCATATAGAGTGGCTGAGATCCATCTAGCTGAATTGGAAGCATTGGACGAGAATAGGCTTCATGCTCTGCAAAACCTAGAAAGGCATCAGAGAAGGATAAATGGAGATTTCAACAAGAAGGATCACATTCTCTCTTTCCTGCAAGGCAACTTGGTATTGGCCCCTAGGATTCCAATGATCCCAAGCAGGAAACCACCAATGTTGGAGCCCAAATGGGAAGGACCTTTCATCACTCATAAGGTTTATCCCAATGGTGCGTACTCACTGGCGACTATAGATGGTGACTGTAAAACTCCTCCAAAAATTCCATTTTCCTTAAACAATACTTTGCCTGACCCTCACCAGGGTCCTACAAGACCTCAAACTAGATTAGGGTCAAACATGTCCTTAAACTAGATCCGGGTTCTACATGACCGTAAACTGGATTAGGGTCCCAAATGACCTTAAACTAGATTAGGGTCCAACATGACCTTAAACTGGATTAGGGTCCCACATGACCTTAAACTATATTAGGGTCCTACATGACCATAAAATGGACTAGGGTCCTACATGACCTTAAACTGGATTAGGGTCCTATATGAACTTAAACGTGATTAGGGTCCTACATGACCTTAAACAGTCGGTCCTATAAGACAGTAAATTGTTGGTCTGGCACTACCTTAAATTGTATGTCTTCCCGCATGACGTTAAACTATATATCGTCTCGTATGACGTTAAAATGTATGTCATCCTGCATGAAGTTAAACTGTATCTCATCCCGTGTGATTTTAAACTGTATCTTTAAGAACTATGTGTGTCTTGATTCCCATCATTATGAGATATGTAGGACCGCCCAAACGTTTAAATTTTTGGTCCAGCCCCACCCATGTCGAGCCCCTCGACCCTTTACAGTGGTTCGCCGATGTGTCCAGGAGTACTCTGGTATATGACCTGGAGTGTCGTATTCAATGTGGGAAAGTTTCCATCCACATTTCAAGCTTCATGTTCCCCTTCATTTGGGCCCTCGTTATCTTTCGCACCCGAAGGGACCCCAAAAACGGCATGGATACTTGGCCTATGGTCCCTCCTACCATTATGGGCCAACTTCCCATGGGGGTTTAGGAAAACATATTGATAGAAATCCCACGTTTTGAACATGTTCAGTGGTCGATACTCATTTTTTTCCTCATTTTAGGCTAACGCGACACGATGTTGTGTTGTGAACATGGTCAGTAGTAATCCACCGTCGTCACGCCAGCCCCTTCCGTCCATGATTATTAGTTACATGATTCAAATTAGGTTCCACCCCATATGTCTAGATAGAATTTCAACATTCCTAGCACTATCCTTGTGTGCACCTCCGCACGTTAGGCAAACAAAGATGCCATATGGCGTCCTTCGGGGCTCCTGTGGTCCGAGCTCTAAGACCATAAACTAAGATCTTCTCTATTCACATTGTGTGGCTCAATTATCTCCGTCATGGGATTTGTAGGATCACCTGGACATCTCGTTTCCGGGTCTGGCTCAGCTCGGAGCTAGCTTTTCTTACCCCTTACCCTCTGAACCTCACTGGCCTCTTGGCCCAAGGCTCCTCTCTTGGAATTGCACATGGTGATGATGTGGAACTCGTCCTCATTCACATCGGGTATGAATTATTGCGTCGTGCACATTCATTTATGTCCATGACATATGAATTTAAACTGTGCTATTTGGTCCTCTCTAACGACCCAAAACTGTGATAATATCGTCTTGGCCGCACGATGAAAAACGACATTGCATTATGATGACCTCACCATAGAGGACATCACTTTGGGTATCGGTCATCCCCCATACCATTTTTCAATGCCAGTATACTGCTTGATTCTTGTGGCGGTGCCAGGAATTTCTACCCTATGCCAGTCACTTCACAAAAAAACCCCATTCACCATAAAGGAAAAACAAGATACATCAAATACCTCTTCTTTTGGTTCGAGGGCCAAACCAGCACGACCCTTTTCATCCTTTTCACTGGTACCTTACCGTGAAACTTCTCAGAACTTTGTATGGATTGATTCCCATCTTTATGGGATACATAGGAATGCCCAGGAACTTCCCCATGAGCCCAGCCTACCCTTCGTGTTTGGTCCCTCGACCTGAACACTTCACCAAGGAACACATCGTAATCTAGACTCATGTCCTCATTGACACTGGGTTTCATAAACACCTTTCCATGTGTCCCCTGCATTCCATACCGATCCCCAGTCTGAGTTCTAAGACCTCAAACTAAGACCTTTTCTAGAAATATTTATGGCTTGATTCACATCCTTATGGGATATGTAGGAATGCCCAGACATTTTGTCTCGGGGCAATCCCTAGGAATCAAAAATGCCAACCATTCCCCCACCACTGGCCCCTTGGCCTGACCCCCCGGGGAGTTGTGTAGCTGCATCATTTTCCCTGAACATGTTTGGGATTCCCCATAATGAAATTGGGAAGTGACAGTTCCCTCACCAGAGAGGTCCTATCTAAAATTAGAGATGATCCATGATCTAATTAATGCTCCCGCCTAATGTTCTTCCACCACGGTGGCGTAATTTTGGGTGTGTTGGATTCTATGAAAAAAAAAGACCACTTCACTTTCCACGCTTCACGTTTCCCTTTATTTGGATCCTCATCCTCTTTCATGTTTTAAGGGACCCCCTAACAGTACGGATGCTTGACCTATGGTCCGCCTGCTGTCTTGGGAAAACGTTCTAGAAGACTGATCTTGTTTGAAGGGACCACCTAAAATTATGGATGCCTGACCTATGGTCTGCCTACTATCATGGTACAACATTATATAAGACTGATGGATGAAAAATTGATACAAATCCTGCATTGCGAAAATGATCAGTGGTCGATGCTCATTTGTTGTCCCAATTTCAGGCAAATGCGATATGGATGTTGTGATTCGAATACGATCAACATTCATCCTTTATTGTCACGCCCCTCCTATAGTGTTCCGAATTTGGGTAACATGATTCACATTTTTCATTCCCCTATGTTCGGACTTATTCCAATGCCCCTGGGATTTCCCCGCTCGTGTGCCAGAGCACATTGAGAAGATGATACATCGATCGGTCTAAGGTCCTCTTATTTTGATTAGGCCTCCCCCATCTCCTCGAAAATCTGGGTTCGAATTTCGAATTTCCGAAGCTTGGTTGGCGCTCCCATGATCAAACAAAGTGAGAGTACGAGCCTACTTTTCTTATCACGGCCCACGTGAGCTCAGGGAAGGATTGTTATTTATATCGGGATTATGGTTGAGCCTGTTAAACCAAAAGGACAGGTATGTTAATCAAAGGGGAAAGTAAGTACATTTTTCTATGCATACAGTTTAGAGAACAGAGAGAAGTAAGGAAATATTAGTTTATGGGTTCGACCAAAACAGGTCCCTCAAGGTTCGGCTTCTTGAATAGACCTTTCCAGCACTGCTACTTTTTGGCTGGTGGCCTCCAGAACTTCTTCCAGCCCCCTAAGGACTCTCTCTTCATCAGCATCCACAGAGCACAGTTCGCTGACTCTGGCCCATGCCCGCGCCCACATAGCGTGAAGCTCAATTATCTAGAAACTCGCTTCCACGAGTTGTTCTTGGGAATCAACTATCTGGGCCCTCAACAGATCCACGAGCTTAGAGAAGTTTGTGATGAATATCTCTTATTCATTCGCCTATTCCTCGAGGTGTTGGACCTCCAGCTCCGCCCTTAGAAATTCTCGGGTACTCTCTAACTCCTATTAACACTGGGTAACATCGGAGCGTAGGCTGATCTTACGCATATTCTCGGCCATGTAATCACAAACCGTCAGGTGATGGTGCTGAGAATCTGACCCTTTAGCAGACAGGAAACGCAACCCGGTGTGGAGTGTCCCCATCCGCTTCAGCCATTCCTCTTGAGGCTTACTGAGAAAACTCCAGATGCACTTCCATCCCTTATGTCATGTCATTCGGATCTCCTCAGCCGCTTTCAAATCTGAATAATTGATTTCTTCAAGATCAGCGGGCCGATAGACAGGTAAGACAACCAACAAGCCATCAGTAGGGTCTTCCTCAGACATTCCTCCTAGGAGAATAGGCTCTTCAGCATCTGGGTGACCTTCCTCTCTCCCAACTATCGTAGTGGCACCCTTGTCGACGTCCGACCCTACCCCGAAAATAGCGCCACTGACGTCTGCCGCTCCCTGCTCACCAATTTCTAGGTCCAACTCAGTTTCGGATGCATGTTATGAATGGGGCGTTATGTTTTCCACTAACTCGCCTGCGGATGGTCTGGGCTCAACAGCCCATTGAGCCTCAAATGTTGTGATCACTTTACAGACAAGAAGCGCCCTGATCAGTTGAGTCCTCTGACAATGCGTACCAGTATCGAAGCAAGGAACTTACAGGGACCCAATGAATCAGCCTCTAGTGCTCTATCCACTACCGGATCTGTCATGGTGAGGGATCCCTCAGCACTCGTCAATTCAATAATGGGCGTCGGTGCTTCACCTTTCCCCATTGGCGCTTCCTCCCATCCTTTGGCTAGGGACTCTTGATCGGCACCCATAAGCTTTTGAGTAGGATAAGAAGGGTGGATTATGGATTGCACATAAAAGTGAATGAAATTAGAAGGATAGATAAGGTTTGAATCATACCTCGAGTATCTCAGTTACGTATACTTTAGATCGAAACGAACTCACCGCTCTCCCGGAGACTCCCTTGGTGGGACGCCCCCTGAGACCCTTTACCTACGGGCTTCCCTTCTCCTTCAACTTCTGCTTCCCATTCTCCTCCTGCCTCCTCTCCTATTTTTCCACCTTCCGATTCATCATCGATGTCATCTTCCCCCGGTGGCATCGTTTCCGGATCATGCTCTTGGCAGGTTATCACCTTCACCAAGAAAGGTGGCTCCACAAATTGACCCCATTGGTGTTCCTAGGTGTCCATGGCTGTTGGATATGCATGTCGTCGGTGGAAGTTCACTCTGTCGGCGACCGAGACAAGACCGAATTCTAGCAGCTAGATCCCGTCTTGCACTATCTTTTTCCAGAGGGATTTAGTGCTCATTGACTGCCGCAGGGTTAGCCAGGCCAACCATAGCACAGTGAAGATCACGTCATGGGAAGGTTGAAGAAGGTATCTTATTTTCTTCCTAGGAAGTTCTCCTCATACACCATGGGACCCACATCCTCTAGGTGATGAGGGTGCAACCACACCATGCGATGCCCCCACTGATGAGGTCTCTGCCTCTGCGGGCCCCATTTCCTGAGGTGCTTCAGATCCTCCCCCTCTAGCGGCACCCTGCCTACTCTATCGCCACCGAGGATCCACACCAGAAACTTTGAGTTTCCGAACTCGCTTCTACAGAAGCCCCTCAGGGTACTCTATGGTCCAATATTTGGCATACTCGATTGAAAGCTCAGCGTCGACTCCGTTGGGAGCAAAGGTGATGATGTCACCAGAGCCGTAGGTCGTGAACATCAGCCACAGCTGACGAAGAACACAGAGATGACTCTCCTCTCGAACATCTGTCTATATCTTTTTCAGCATTCTCTAGAGACTCCCAAAATGCCTGGTGAACTGGGATGGCACGTAAGGCTCGCAGAAGATCTTCCCATCGATCTGAGCCACAAGCACCCCGCCTCTAATGCTTTGGAAGTAGTCCTTCTGCTCTAGTGAGCCTTGACCATCGTCTATCAGCTGCCCAGTTGGGGTGGGGAATGGGCTGAAAGTGAAGTTTTCATGGTTACCAATCTTGATCTGTAATCCCTCCTCATTGAGCATCATCGGCATGACCCTGGCAATATTCAGCAGAGAGGGTCGCAGGCCGTTGCCTGGCGGACAGATGCCATTTGGAAAGGTGTATCCTCCACAATGAGCCGCAACCTTACCACGGAAAAACTAGAACGGGACACATACTCTCTTAGGTGACCCCCCTTTCGAGATTCATCCCAAGATGGCGTACAGTCGAGCCAACATGGGGTCCCCCAGGTTAAACCTCTTGTTGGCAACCATGATGCCCGCCATGAATAGGGTTGCTGGATGGATGCCCATCCTTGCGTCCCTCACCGACAAGATCCACCCGGTCATGAATGTGGAGAGGAATCTGTCATACCGAACATTTGCGTCCCGGAACACATTTATGAAGTAGCCCCATGAAAGGTAGTGCCCCGCCTCCTGGACCCTCCAGTATGACCCACTCTTTCTCCTCGGAGCCGCGACTGGACAACGTCTTCCCCACCCTGGCATCATGACATACGAATCCCATTCTAGGAACAGGATGAACTAGTCCTTGTAGGCAATATACTTCAATAATTCCTTGACCCCTAGTTTCTCCTTGGCCATCTCTAGCAGGTTCCACATCAGTATGGGGGTTTGAGATCTGTCACCCCAAATATTCATCGGTGGGAGGATTTCGTCGTATTGATGGCCCTCCAAAGGGATGACCTTGATGGAGTGGATGTCCCAGAGACTGAGGTCGACTTCCCCATGGTGAAGATGGAATGTGTTGGTATCAGGGGACCACCGGGTGAAAAGCTTTGGCCCAAGCTCAGGCTGGTGATAGAAGTGGAACTGCGATGTCCATTCCGCCATGAACAGATCAATATGCCACAGCTCGGCCCCGAATTGGTCACATGTATGGTGAACACAGTATGAACAGGCCCACTCGCTGGTGAAGTTGCCTCCGGATTGTAGGTCCCAGTCCTACAGCCAGCCTTTGGCCTCGTTTAGGATGATCTGAAGGAAGGTTCTCGCATAGAGGGTCGGGGATCTCTCTACAACAGGGTCACCCCCATCAATGGTACTAGTCTTGGGATTCACAACATATACATCCATGTGCATGGTTTCTCTATCAGGATGACCATTATTGGTGATGTTGTATCATGGAAGGTCTTCTTCATGGGTTACACATTACCGTAGTGTATCAACCTCGAAACCTGGTAGAGGAACCGCCTCCAGAATGCCGAAGTCCCACAGTGGCAGATTGTCAGACCGGGCATACTCTTTTTGGGCGGGGGTTAGCATGGTAAAGAGGGTATGATTATTATAAACAACCTTTTTTGTGCCATAAAACATCGGATTCACAACTATTTCAGCTCTGCGAGTAGCGGCTTCCCCCTCATCAACCCGGTTTGCAGCCATCATCTTCTGACCAAGTGCTTCAGTAGCTGGCGTGAAATCTGGTAGGCTAGCGTGAAATTTGGGAGCCTGGCGTGTAAAATCAGCGTTTTTCACCACATTTCAGCCATGGCATGAAAACCGAAGATTTTCGTGTAAAATGCCACCTAATATAGATGGAATTATGCGTAGCTGAAGCGGTTTTTCGCGCTGGACCAGAGAGAATTAAATGCATGAGAGCTCAAAGATTATCACACGAGAAAAGTCGTATGGAGCATGGGACCCTTAGCCGCTTTTATAGAATAAGCCTTGGTTCCACACCCGCGTGAAAAGAAAACTCCGTGCCTGGCTGAGTTTTGCATGTCGCTTCATATTTTTCACGCAGGGGACCAACGAAGCCTTACATTTACGCGTTTCCCTCGGAATCCAACCTTTGCAACCCCTCGCCAATCTAATTCTGAGGGGGGGCATTTCTAGATGCCGAAAAGTGCTCAAAGGCTGATGAGAGTTCAAAACAACAATGTAAGGTCATATTTGGACCTAAAAACCCAGTCTGGGGGGCTCAGAGGAATTGCGTGAAAAACAAATGGTGAAGCGCGTGAAAAAATGTGTCCCACATGGAAAATCTCATGATTCACGAAGAGTCCTCGGCGCCGGGGTGAAATAATTTCCCGCCAGCACCCTGCACGGTTGACATTTCGCACTGCCACCACTATCGCACAATTCTTTCATGCTGAACTCTATTGTGTGACCCCAGGAACCTATAAATAGAAGGTGACACCCTTCTATTTCAGGGCTGAGCAATTTGAACCGGTTCTTGTGCGCGAAATCAGTTTCCGCCTGAGCGTCACTGACGAGCCCAAAGGCTGGCTGAAGGACTGGGACCTGTGATCTGGAGGCAACTTCACAAGTGAGTGGTCCTAGGCGTACTGGGTTCCCAATACATGTGACCAATTCGGGGCCAAGATGTGGCATATTGGTCTGTTCGAGGAGGTATGTACATCGCAGTTCCACTTCTATCGCCAGCCTGAGCTTGGGCCAGAGCTGTTCACCCGGTGGTCCCCTGATATGAACACATTCCATCTTCACCATGGCAAAGTCGGCATCAGTCCCTGGGACATCCACTACATCAGTGGAATCTCTTTGTAGGGTCATCAATACGACGAATTCCTCTCGCCAATGAATATCTGGGTTGACAGATCGTGAACCCCCATACTGACGTGGCACCTGCTGGAGCTGGCCAAGGAGAAAATGGGGCTCAAGGACATCCTGAAAGACATCTCCTATAAGGTCTGGTTCAGTCTGTTTCATGGATAGGGATCCATAAGTCAAGATGTCAGGGAAAGGAAGATGTTGTCCAACCACAGATTAGAGGATCAAGAGCAGGTCATACTGGAGGGTCTTGGAGGCTGGGAACTACAAGTCGTGGGGCTACATCATAAATGAGGCACGGAACCCAAATGTTTAGTACACCGGATTACTCACCACATTCTTGAGTGGGTGGCTCTTGCCGGTAAGAGACGCAGAGATGGGCGTCCGTCCAGCAACCCTAGTGATGGCGGGCATCATGGCTGCCAACAAGATGTTCAACTTGGGTGTCCCCGTGCTGGCTCGGCAGTAAGCCATCATGGGACACATATTGAGATGGGGATCGGCTAAGAGAGTATATGTCCCCTTCCATATTTTCCATGGCTAGGTTGCGGCTCATTATGGTGGATACACCTTCCCAAATTCCATCGGTCCTCCGGGAAATGTCCTGCGACCCTCTCTACTGAATATTTTCGGGGTCATGCCGATGACACTCAATGAGGAGGGAGTAAGGATTAGGATTGGTAACTATGCCAACATCTCTTTCATCCAATTCCCCACCCAACTGGTTAGCTGATAGATAATGGGAAAGACTCACTGGAGCCGAAGGAGTACTTCCAAAGGATCAAAGGCGGGGTGCTTGTGGCCCGGATCAATGGGAAGATCTTTTGCGAGCATTACGTGCCATCCCGGTTCACCAGAAAGTATGGGTGTCTCTATAAAATACCGAAAAAGGTATACATATATGTCCGAGAGGAGAGAAATCCATGTGTTATTTGTCATATGTGGCTGATGTTCATGACCTATGGCTCTAGTGACATCATCTCCTTTCCTCCCACCAGAGTCGACGCTGGCCTCTCAACTGAGTATGCTGAAAATTGGACCATAGTATACCATGAGGAGATTCTTAGGAAGCGAGTTCATCAACTCAAATCCTCTAGTGTAGAGGCTCGATGGTGAGAGAGCAGCCAGGGTGCCACTAGAGGGGGAGGAACTGAAGCGCCTCAGGCAATGGGGTCCGCACAAGACGGGACCTCAACAGCGGGGGCATCGCAGGGCGTGGTTGTGACCTCGTCATCTAGAGGAGGGGGGTCCCATGGAGCAGCCATAAAACTTCCTGGGAAGAAAATAATATATCTGCTTCAACCCTCCCACAACGCAATCTTCCCTATGCTATAGTCGGCCTGGATAACCCTGTGATAGCCAATGAGTACTGAATCCCTCTGGCAGAAGATAGTGTGAGAAGAGATCCAGCTACCAGAATTTGGGCTTGTCCGAGTTGCCGACAGATTGAACTTCCATTGACAACATGGATATCTAATGACCATGGACATGTACGCATGCCAATGGGGTCGGTGTGTGGAGCCACCTTTCTTGGTGATAGTGATGCTCAGCCAGGAGCATGATCTGGAAACAATGCCACCGGGGGAAGATGACAACGATGATGAGTCGGAGGGTGGAGAAATAGGAGAAAAGGTAGGAGGAGAAGGGGAAGCTGAAAGTGAAGGAGAATAGGTGCCCGATGGAGAAGGGTCTCAGGGGGCGTCCCACCAAGGGAGTCTCCAAGAGTGCGATGAGATCATCGGCTCTAAATCAGGCTCACATTATTTTAAGATCTGGACCCATCCTAGGAACTCTAGAGTAGCAGGAGGCCATCAATCTCTGGTGTTTCATACAGATTCTAGAAGGGCTCGCATCCGTTTGGTACAACTAGTTACCCATTGGGTCAATAGATGGTTGTGAGGACCTTCATATACAGTTTATTTATGAGTTCTACTCCACCACTCAGAAGAAGAGTATTTTTTATGACTTCATGTTCAATTAGAGGCCTAACAAATCCATTGCAGACTTTGTCTCTAGGTGGAAAGGCCTCACGTACTCCCTTGATATGCCGCTGACTCAGGAATAGTTACTAACAATGTGTATGGGAATTGTAAAAACTGAATTGGTCCCTTATCTAATCAATCAGTACTAATTGGGGGGTCAGGATTTATTTGAAAAATCCCAGTGTCTAGAGGAATCCTTGAAGCAATCCAAGATTGATTATCCATTTCCTCTTGTAGTTCCAGAAATATGAGCCGCTAAGGCCAATCCCACCACAGTAGCACAAATAGAGGCTCCTAGGAAGTTGGAGTTATTACTTGTGGAACCACCTCCACAGCCTCACCGAGCAACACCACCTTGGGCACAACATTCAAATGTGTAGCACCCACCTCAGAATCAGTAGGCTCCCCCATGTAACGCACCACTGCCAACTAGGTGAGATAATAAGGTTCCACCTCCCCGTTAGGCTCATCCAACCCATCATTAGGTCCAAGATCCTATATCTCCCTTCCTGGATAGAAGGAACCATACTTACTCATTTAATTAGGATTAGATCATGGATTATTTCAAAAGTTCATTGGAATAGGGAATCCTACGATTTCTAGAATACTAGAGACTAGAAGAGTTGTATCTCACTGATCATCCCAATTACTACCCCTATAACTTGATCCTTGGGCACACCCTAAATTAGTTCTATGTGTTTAAAGACTAGCTCTAAGACTAGGTCAATAACTGCATAGTCAGGTTAGCTCCAGCCCCGGAATAGGTGGCATGTGTGTTCATAAAGCATGACAGCGAGAGCGAGTGCGAATGGAAGCAGGTTTCTAACTATGAGTCCCAAAAATTTGACAATCAGATGGATCACAAATAAGCCACATGTGCCAAGGTTATTATCTGTGCACTTTTTAATCAAATCAAGCCTTCATTTGTCGTTATGTTACCTATATCTACTACTATTGCATCAACATCTTAGCCTTCCTCTTCACATGGGGGAAAGCATCGACGATGGAAGGGAAAGAAAATTTCCCCACCGATGCCATCCTCATCTCGTACCCTTAGTTATTTCATGCCACCAGAGATGACTATTTCTCCCAGAATCAACCTAGAATTGGTGGATTTTTCAAGTGGTGATCAAGGGTACACTTTGGTCAATATTGTGAACCGGGTAAACCCCTATATGGTTCCTGGCGATGAAGAGCACCGGAAAAATCCTCCCCACATCCCTAGCCGATGCTGTTGTAGATAGATTCATGGTTATGTGAATCTTTAGAATGCATTGGTAAGTGATTCCATCCAAGACGTGCATGCGACCGATACCAAGAAGCAGGCCCAGTACAGATCTTAGCACACTTATCCATCTGATCTTATTTCATCATATCCACCTCCACCGTCATTTGTAATGCTTTATTAAGTAGAACCACCACGGTCATGATATGATATGGCGCATTTCATTAAGTATGGAACTCAGTAACCTGTTCCTCCACCTGTAGTCACTCTACTCAGTTCTACCAAAGAGCAATGAGACGTTCCTAGTAAAAGTAAGCTGCTTGTTCAACCAACAGTGCTAGTCAAACCTCCCGCCAATGAGCGACCTCCTATCAACATAAGTGTATTCCTGTAACGTGAGTACAACATCCTCAAGCATATCTCTAGGATTCATGAAAATATCTCTATAATTACGGCTCTTTTCCTATGTGAAGATATTCCCAAATCCCTTATATATGCTTTAAGAAGCCCCCTCCAGTTTGAGATAGAGGTAGCAGCTGTAGAAACCTTCAATGTTGAGGTAGTCGATCATGCGGAATTTCAGACCATTATCTATTTCTCTAGAGAAGAAGAAGGTTCCCATATATAGGGGTACATTCCCCCATTGTATATTACTGGGAATTCCAACGGCGTGGAGGTCCATCACTGTCTTGTCGACACATGCTCGGGAATCCACCTTATCTCAACCCAGACACTCTGAAAGATTGGATTTTTCGAGGCTGATCTGAGTCACTATGACCTAAAACTTCAAGGTTATAATAGAAGGTGAAAACACCATTTCGAACTGAAGACCCAATTCAATGGCCTTGTTTATAGCACCATGTTCATGGTTGCCTCACAAGACACTTCTTACAATGCATTGATGGGTATACCAAGGCTCCACCTGCATGCATGAGTCCCTTCATCCTATCACCAATTCCTTAAATACTCCCTTAATGGTTGATTATAAATACTCTATGGTGATGTGTCTCCCTTTTCTGCTTATAAAGCCCTCTACATGGATGTTGACTATTATAATGGGAAGGACAATAAGATTCATACTAACGAGGATGAACATGATACGGCGGTGATAGACCCATGGACAGACCTGGATGATTCCTACATTTTTTCCATCCATTGATTAGAGGCCACGACCTTGTACACAGGGAAATTCTTTTTTTTCTTAGGAACAAACGGGAGGTGAAATCTAAATTCCAAAGAACACAGGAATATCACCTCGTATTATTATAAAAATTAGGCTCGGGTGATCCTAGGCCCCTTAATCCTATATGGTATCGAGATGTCCACCCCATGGCAACGAAAATACATCACACATTCTTGTTTGGGAAGGATAGGATAAACCAGCTCAGGCCGATTCACCAATATTCAATTGATATCATCAAACATAGACCTTTGGGTCGAAGGCTATATGGGATCAGGTCAACAGCTTCCACCACCATGGTTTCAGAAATATAGGAGTCCCCTGACAAGGTTTCCACTGCCACCCAAGTTGGCACCAGTGTCCCATCGACTCAGATGATTTGCCTCTCACTGATGATCCTCACCTCATGGACGATGAAGATGATTTGGAGGATTCTCCTCCTACATTCAAAGAGGGTCTCCCACTGTGGTCGAGAAGTTATTATAGGTGATCCTTGACAAAGAGACAGATCTGAAACCAATGTTTATTTGCACTGTTATTCTTACAGAAGATCAACAGTAATATGTGGATTCCTTGAGGAATAATCGTAGTGTATTTTCCTAGAGTTCTGATTTGATTCCAAGACTAGATCCCCAGGAATCCATCCCCTATCTCTGTCTCCCAGCATATCATCGTGAGTTCAAACGACCTCCTAGAAAGATGCGACCTTCTAATGGTGCCATGGTCGATGTTGAGGTTGATAAACTCATTAAAACCAACTTCACCAAAGAAGTACTATACCCCATATGGTTAACTAACATTATTCCCATTAGAAAGAAGAATAGATAGATCAGATTCTGTATCGACTTCAGGGATCTCAACTGTCACTATCAGAAGAATGATTTCCCCCTTCCTGTGATAGAACGATTGACCGATGCTACTGCTAGATTCTAAGAACAATCCTATATGAGTGGGTATTTCAGATATAATCAAATCTAAATGACCCTCGATGATGATGATTCTATCACCTGAATGGAACCAGAAGGTAATTTGTTTCTACCAGGTGATTCCTTTCACTGTAAATAATGTTGGTGCAACCTATTAGCATTCCATGAACCACATATTAATGATGATCTTCGGAACATTGGTGGAATTATAAATGGAAAATCTGGTGGTCAAATCTTGCCTTTTTTAGGACCATATTAGGGATCTAAAGAAGGTGTTTGACTTCCTATGTTCATGCCATCTAAATATGATCTCCGTCATGTGTGCCATTTGGGTCACCTCCAGAAAGTTTCATAGTTTCATTTTCAGATATAGAGGCATTGAGATAGATCAAAAAACGATCAATGTCATCAGTAAAATGACTCCTATGAGTAATATTTGGGATCTGGGAGGATTTCAAGGCCACTAAACCTACATATGTTAATTCATCACATGTCTGGATGGCAAGTGTAAGCCTTTTTCCTGATTTGTGATGAACGGTGATGATTATCAATGGGATAAGAATTTTTAGGCTACTTTTGATGAAATCAAGAAGTACCTACTACATCCTCTAGTTATAATTACAACCATTTCCAACATGTCGTTGGTCCTCTATGTGAGCACTTTGGAATGGTCCCTCCGAGCCCTTATCACCCAGAAGAATAAAAAGGGGATAGATAACCATTTATACTATCTTAGTAACATTCTCCTTAATATGGAGATCAGATGCTACTCTATCGAGAAGAGATACCTAGTGCTTGTATTTGCAGTGTAGAAATTGTGACAGTACTTGTAGAACCATGAGATACATCCAGTGTCTCGAGTGGATATAAATTCTGAACCACCCCATGTTGATGGGTTGTCTAACTCAGTGGGTTGTGATCCTTCAGCAGTTTGACAACAAGTTTGTTCCCTAGAAGGCTATCAAGGGACATGAATTGGAATACTTTATTATTGTCAATCAATATCCCACAAAACAGTCTCTAGATCTTGATTTTCTAGATAAGGAAATCCTCTCAGTGTATCGACCCATTCGTTGTTGGAAAATTCACTATGATGGTGATTCCTGAAGTCATACCGACAAAAGACTCAATGATCACAGAATCAACAGAGTGGGCCTAGGTATCATTTTCATTATGTCTGTGCACACTATACTACCATATTCGTTCCTATTATCATAAATTTGTATATAAAATGAGGTAGAGTACCAGGATCTAATTAGTAGTCTTGAAATGGCCCCCGAGGTCAATGTTCCCCACCTGTAGGTGAAAGTGGACTGCAAAATAGCTGTCAAGAATATCAAAGGTGACTATGTTGTCGAGAATCTAGAGCTCTTACCATTGTTAGAGCGAACACTCTATCTGATGGCCTAGTTCCCTTCTTGTCCAGAAGTTACTCATATCTCTCATTCAAAAAACAATCAAATTGGCACCTTGTCCAGCCTGGCCACATCTCTTGAAGATCCTGGCCTGGATGATCGGATTATCCATATCGTGAATCGAAGAGTAATCGCTCCCATCACTCGAGATGATGATAATAGCCCACGTGTAAGAAATATTATAGTCAGTGCCTCTAAATTGGGACCTCAAGGCCCCCCTTCCATAGAGTTGGAAGTGAATCATCACTGGATGACTCTCTTAATCAATTATCTCCATCATGATAATTTCCTGGGAGGCCGAGATGAGCTTGAGTGAATCCGATGGAGTGCAGTATAGTTCACCCTTCAGAGTGGCCCTATTCTTGAGTGGATCCTAGATAAATGTTGGTTTGATGAGATTATCCTCTATTTCATTCAAAAAGGTGATATTTCATAAGTCATGTAAGAAGTTCATGATGGTTCATGCAAGTTTCATTAGGCGGGGTCGAAACTTTTTCATCATATCCAATGATTGGGATAATTTTGGCCCACCATGATTTGTGACTGTATCGAGTTTTCCAAGAGGTTCCCTGAATTTCATACTCATGATCATATTGGGAATTGTTCACAAAAATCTATCTCTATGACCAAGTACTCTCGGCATTTTTTAGTTTGGGGACTCGATATCGTGGGACCATATCTCCCGGCAACATCTCGCCGGTGCAGGTTCATTATAGCTGCTACATATTTCTTTTCATTGTTTGTAGAAGTTGTTTATCTCAAGGTTTTCAAGTCTCGTTCTATCATCTACTTCATGAGATTCAATATCATCCACCATTTTAGAGTCCCTCACATCACCCTTATCGATAACAACATGAACTTCTGGGCAGCCGAGTTAAGAAAATTGTATTCCATGTAGAACATCCATTTCAATCATAACACTCACTATCATGTGCAAGAAATTGGGAAGATCGAGGAATTCAACAAAACCCTCTCTATCATCTTGTAGATAATGGATGGTCCGAACAACAAGAGTTGTCCAGACAAACTCCCCAATGCTCTTTGGTTGTATGAGACGATGACTTGTAATTCCACTTAGGTGACTCCATATTCCCATGTGTATATAACCGAGGTAGTCGTTACCATCAAGATCTAGTTACCCTCATTATGCATAGCCACCTACAATCAGTAGGCAGCATAAAAAGTATCTTTAATCCATCTAGTGGAACTTGAGGCCCTCAATTAGAACACACTCCATGGCTTTTACAATATGGAGAGGCCTTAAAACAAGATATCAAGGGCTTTCAACAAGAAATATTGTCTTCATTGTTTTCTTCAAGGTGACATTGTATTGTCCCTTAATATGCCAATGATACCCGGTAGGAAACAGCCAAAGTTGGATCCCAAATGGGAGGGGATTTTTATCATTCTCATAGTTAACCCAAATGTTACTTACTCTCTGGTCAAAATGGATTGTGACCATTTTACTCCTCCAACCAATGATAAATTCTTCAAGTTTTTTTTGTAAGAGGTACCCACCTTCATCCATCATCCTTACTGAAAAATTTTAAATTGCACGTGTTCCACCATGCTTCACGCATCCATCCATTTCAGTCCCATAATCTTTCACATCCAAAAGGAATCCCCTAGAATATTGGTTTTCACATCAGCTTGGCTTACCTACCGTTTGGGGCCATTGTCCGGAAGGATCTCAAATGAAAATTTTACACATGTCCCGCATTACGAATATGGTCAGCGGTCGATGCTCAATTGTATGTTACCATTCCAGGTCACACGAGAGGGGTAAAATGTTGTGAACATGGTCGGAATTTATCCTGAATTGTTATTGTCATCCCATGGTCTCCCAAATCATGGGAGATGTCAATCACCGTTTATTCCTTTCTGTTCCACAAAGATGACATAAAACTGGGTATTTTATAGTCTGATCTCTATAACCATAAAATAACACCTACTTCGTCCATACTGCATGATTTTAAATTGCACGGCATTTCAAAACTACATTTGGATTTATTGCTTTCCTCATGGGATACAAAGTAATTCCCAAACATTTCATCTTCGGGTCGAGCACTATTTTTTAGAAACCATCCATCTTTACCACATGACATTAAACTGCATGGTCCATCCAGACTGTAGGAAGTAAAACTTCCCAGTACTAATACTACATGAAATATCACAATATTACTATCGTACAAGACATTAATCTTCCTATAATCATCATGGAAGATATTAAATCACCACCCACCTCCCATAGGAAGACAAACAACAAAATGTTCTGAGCTCTATAACCTTAAAAAAGGATTTCCCACATATTTTCCATATGATGCTAAACTACATTAAATTTCAGAACTATGTATGGTTTGATTCTCATCCTCATGGGATACGTAGGAATGTCGGGACTTTTCATCCGTGACCCAGCCTTAGGTCCCTCGACATTTCTACCCTCTTGTCTCAAGTTCTCACTTCTGATTGTGCAGTGGTGTATAGAATCTACGTCCTCATTAACATTTGGATATTATTTGCATGCCACACACATCCCTTTGAGACACCCCTCCTTCACCAATCATTCTTACCAAAATTTGTTAAACTGCACCAGTACCACCACTCTTAACTCCTCCCTCCATTTGGGTCTCCATCATCTTTCTCATCTGAAAGGACCGCCAGGTGGATTTCATCAACGCCGCCTTGTCTTCACAACTACTTGGGGCTGACATCCAAGAGGATCTCAAACAAAAATTTGACACAATTATCACATTGTGAATATGGTTAGCAATCAATGCTCAATTGTTTGTTCCCATTATAGGTCACACGAGAGGGATATTGTGCTCTAAACATGGTAAGAAGTTATTCTCAATTGTTATTGTAATCCCATGGTCTCTCAAATGAGGGGTCCAGTGATTCACATTTTCGTCTCTTCTGTCCCACACACATGACATTAAACATGGAATCTACAGTCAGAGTAGTATTACCATAAAAAAAGAACAACCACATCCTTTGTTAAATGAATTTAAACTGAATGACATTTTCAGAACTGCATATGGCTTCATTCCCATTCTTATAGGATATGTAGGAATTCCTGGACATTTCGTTTTCAGGTCTTTCTTAGTTTTTTATAAACCTTCTCTTCCTTCCATCCCCCTTGTCCTAAGTTCTCCTAAGGGTATGTGTCGTATGTGGGCTTATCTCCGTATTCACGTTGGGTTTTCAATAACCATTCCACACATATATCTCTTTAGAGCTCTCCATTCCCCTTTTCCCCTCTACTCATGTCGTCAATCCAACTTCCCACAATATGGCCCCTTAGCTGCTATTGTTCCTCACAAACATGCTCATAGACACTATGTTTTAGGACATAGAGTGTTGGGTTCTACATGGACATGTTTACTCCATTTACATGCTTCATGTTCCCCTTTATTTGGGTTTTCATCATCTTTCACAATTGAAAGGACCCTCAGATGATATGGATTCTCAGACTCATGGCTTGCCTATAACATTGGTCTATTGTCTTGGAGGATTTAAAATGAAATTATGTGACTGGTTCTAGGTTTTTAAATATGGTAAATGGTCAACCCTCATTTTTTGTTCCCATCTCAGGTCACGCGATATGGATGTTGTGTTTTGAACACGGTCAGAAGTTATCCACATTTGTTATGCCACCCCCATTGAACCCTAAATATTGGACTCATGATTCAAATCCCATTATACTCCATCATGTTCATGTGAAATTCCAACTCCCTTGGTGTTATCCATCAGGGTGTCTTTTCACGTTTAGAGGAAGAATCAATGTCATGGTGTAATTTGAGGCTCCTCTCCGTTACCCCTTTTTGTGTGTTCAACATATTGAAACTATCTTCTCCTACCTTTTATCCCACATCGAGTGTAGCTCACATGGTCGTAGGGACTCGGTCAAGGTTTATGCCCTTTTACAGAAATCTCACTTATTTCAATCTGAACTCTACAAACATAAACTAAGACCCCTCCTCATCCTTACCGAATGATGTTAAACTGCATAGATTCTGAGAAAAACATCTTTCTTGATTACCATGCTCATGGGATATAGAGGAACACACAGAAATTTTTTCTTCTGGTCTAGCCCCATTTCCTTTAACCTTTTATGGCCCCTTTTTCTAATGTACCCCCCTTGGGTTGTGCACAGTGTAGTGTTGACCGATTTCCTCATTCAAAATAGGTAAGCTTTATCATGCCAAGAATATTACCTTTAGAACCACATTCTTTTAGATGAGTCCAAGTCATATTATGATAAATGATGTTGATGGGTCCCACATTAATTTTAACCATCGTTTATTTTCCGCATGATGTTAGAAATCAAGGGTTGTTCCTATCATACGACTTGAATCTAAGAATCCATCGTCTTGGAAACATGGTGAAATAACATCACCACATTGTGATATAATCACTTAAAGGGAAATCATGTTTTGTATCGGTCATCCACCATTCCATTTGTCAAGGCCTACATATGGCTTGATTCCTACATTAATGATCCGATTTTCTATCCTCAGTTCTTTTTATTCAGAAAAACACATCCACAATAAATAACAAACATGTTCTGTTAAATGCTACTTATTTTGGTTCATGGGTCAGACCTTCCCAATAATATTTCCCCTAGAATTAGTACCCTACCATGTATTTTTCTAGGACAATGTGTGGATTGATTCCCATCCTCATGGGATACGTCAGAATTCCTAGAATGTTTTTTTGGGTCCAGACCCAAGTACCTCAAATCCTACCTTATTTTTGGTTCACTAGACTAAAATCTGCTAGAATCATGTGGTGTGGAGTATGTGGGATTATGTCCTCATTCCCGTTGAGTTTATACTAGCCACACTAAATAGTTCCCCTCAAGGATCTACCTTCCATTATCTATGATTTCATATGAAATTAAACTATGTGGTGTCTCAATAACTACGTGTGTCTTGAGTCCCATATTTATGGGATATGTAGGGACACCCAGGATTTTCTTCTTTGGTTCCATCTCTGGGTTCATCAACTCATTTGTGCCCCCTTCTTGCCTGTACCTCCTGACCTCCATTATGCCTCACCAACATGCGTAGATTCACTTTGGTTTAGGACCTAGAGGGTTGGATTCTACATGGACATGTTTTCATCCATTTACAATGTTTCATGTTTCCCTTTATTTGGGTTTTCATCTTCTTTCACATCTGAAAGGACCCCTAAACGACATAGATACTAGGCCTTAGTGATCTCCTACTATCTTGGAACAACATCCCCAAATATTTTTTAATACAATTTGATATGTGCCCCATATTGAGAATATGGTCAGTGGTTGACGCTCGTTAGGTTGTTACCATTTCATGTCATGTAATATGGGTGATTTGTTTTGATCATGGTCAATAGTTATCCTCCATTGTTATGCCACCCTCATTCAACCCAAAATATTTGTCGTGTGATTTATGTGCCTTTCCACTCTATTATGTTCATGTGGAATTTCAACACCTTCTCTCTCCGTGAACCCACACGTGTTGAAGATGGTGAATTAGTGTTGTGAGGGATATCTTTGGCTTCACACTATTCCTCCTAGTTGTGTATTTCATGTGTTGCAAATATCATCCCTTCCCTTGTTTCTCATATTGAGCATAGCTCACATGGGATTAGGTATATGGTTAAGGTTTTTTCAAACATGAAAGAACTTCACTTCTTTTAGTCTGATCTCTAGGATCATCAGTCCATTAGTTTGGGTTTCATGACCTTAAACAATGTGTGTTCTTATAGAAATTTTTGGTTTTATATGTACTATTTTGTCCCTATTCACATTGGGTCACCTTGTATCACCACATCACATATTTCTGCTTTAAGAATCTTTATATCTTATGGTCAAGGATCTATGAACATAAACTAAGATCTCTTACGTCTTTATCACGTGGTGTTAAACTATGTATTCTGCACCCAGGCTATATAGCATTAAATTACCAAGTTGTTCAACATTTTCACATGATAATATTTTCCCCCTTTTGGTATTTTTATCATTTCTTACCACCTTCACGAACTACATGTGGCTTAATTCTCACCCTTATGGGATATTTAGTGACGCCCAGTCTTTTGTCTGTGGTTCGGTTGCATCACAATGAACCCTCTTATGACCTTTCAACATGAGTTTCCTCATAAGTATATGTTGTGGTGTAGAATTATGTCCTCATTGAAATTAGGTTTGCAGTAGCCACTCCACATACCTTTTTCAAGACTTCTCCATTTATTTGTCTTTACCACATGATAATAAACTGCATGGGCATATCCTCACTACATGAAATTAAACTGTACCATTCCCTATCATTCTATAATAGGATGAATCTTATTCAAGATAATATATTCCTTATGTGGAAAGCATAAGATACATAATTCCATGATTAGAGTGGAATAATTTCAAGAGTGTTGGAATATATTCATACATTCCATCACTCCACATCATGATTTGTGTGCCCTTTATTTGGATCTTCATCATTTTTTCATGTCTAATGGCTCTCCAATGGTATGGATGATCAGCCCCATGGGTCACCTACAATTCTAGGCCAATGCCCCAAAAGACATTGGATAACACTTCCAACCAGGTCCTGTGTATCGAACTTGGTCAGTAGTTTACCCTCATTTTTTTGTCTTTGTAACACCCCAAGATTCCACAGTACGCGTCTCGCTGAATAATACAATAGCGTGTGTTGTACGCAACTTCAAGTTCTAACACACACCACAACTAATAAAACTAACCGTTATGAATAGTAATACCCAGTTTTTGAAATTTTATACATTTTATATTTCAAAATAGAATTCATTTTTGGATTTGGAATATCGAAATTATCCTAGGTTGAATTTTTGGAACTTTTCGGATAACATTTATATTTTGATGAATAGTGAAAATAACAAGATTTTAATTTAAAAAAAAATTAATAAAAAAATTTAATAGTGATAATTTATGAATTTTAGTGGTTTTAAAGTATATATATAATATATTTTTACTATATAATACAATGTTGGTCATTAGACCTAATTTTATATTTAAACTGAACATAAACAAGTGTCAATCTTTTGATACTTATTATCTTTTAAAAACACACTTTTTGTTTTAACAAAGGGAATTAATATTAAATTAATTTCTTCCACTTATGTGTTTTGAATTTAAAAAAATGGATTCGATATTTAGAATCAGGAGGTCCAAATTGTGTAAGTAGGTGACTTTTATTTTTAGAGATTTTGAATAAATACTTCAGTAAATATTTTATTTTCCATGGTTAAAGTGTAAATCTTGTAAATAAGGGTACAAAAATACTATTATAATAATAATCAATTACCCTAAAATGTGTCCTAACCTTATTGGTTGATACATGTCCGACCATGTTCATCTTTGGGTCGATTTTGGGACCCCATGGATCCACTTGTAAGTGATAAGGACACTTTATATTAATTAAGTTAAAATAAATACAAAAATGACATAAGCAAATATCATTTAGAAAAACAATTTTTAAATAGGGTTATTTCTGTTGTATTTTAGAATATAAATATTAATTAGAATGATAAAACGCTTTCCTACATAATGGTATTTTATTTATAATTTTTAGGCATTTAATAATTAATATTATTTATGACACAATAATGATGAAGTATTTTCCTTATTAATGAAAGAATCAAATAATTGGTATTATAAATGTTAAAATAAATATAATTTGAACGTTTTGATGACATAAATTAATTTTATTGGTTACTATGACATTATAGTATTGCTTAAATGAATTTGGTTCGAATTCATAATGTTTATAAGACTTTAACAAAAATCAATTATTGAATAGTGTCAAAATTGACATCAAAGAGTTTTTAAAAACAATATTATATTATTAATTAATATTAAATTCCTAAAAATCTATGTTTCGGTCAAGAGACTTATATAATGATATGTGTATCAATAATGGACCCCTTGGGGGTCGCTTGGATTTATACGGTATGTTTATTAACTATATAATATAAAAATACAAAGTGACATGGTAAATGTCAATCTAATTAAGTAAGAGTTAAAACTAAAAGATAAGGTTAATATAATGACCAAACCCTGTCTAAATTCTATTGGTTGAGTGGATTTAGATCTATCCCCACCTTAACATTTAAATAATCCACTTTTGAGCCATTAGAAACCTAATATGAATTTACTATAAAATAATATTGCTAGTTTTTCCAAAGGTGCCCCTCACCACTCTTATAAAAGGGAACTCTCCCTTATCACTAATTCACACTATAAAAGCCTTTTGATTAAGCCAATCCCTGCCCAAATACTCTCTAAAATTCCACAACTTCAACCTAGAGTCCTTAGTTTGATCAGAATGCCTACTTAAGGATCCATTTTGATCAAATCAAAAGGAAGAACCCGAAGAAGAGGTAATGTTTTCACCACCCTCTTTCAAGTTCCTTTCTTCTTCAACTTATTCTTTCTTTGTTATTCCCATTCTAAAATAATAACTCCAGTATCTTATATATAATGTGATGTTATTATAAATATGGTACATCCATATTCAGTATTCTATCCATCCTTTGAATGACATGTCACCATACGTGTGTACGAACGACTTACCGTCTCCACGTCGTGGTGTAATTGTTATTCAATATATTATTATTTGGATGGGCATAATAATGATGTTTAATTCATGTAAATAATAAATATAACATGATAATGATTCTTTATATATGATATATCATCCAATTATATATTATTTTAATATCAAAAAAATGATATTGTTGCTCGTGCGTGCGTACGGATTACCGTCTCCAAGAACGCGATGAGATTCATTTCTCATCATATCCATTCAAGAATAAATTTCATTTGATGAATAAAAATAATTTTTAGAGACATGATATCATTATGTATATGAATAAGATACATCCCATCCATAAAAAATATGGCTCACATAACAAACAATATAAAGGAAAATGAATCTGTTAACACCGGAAACGAAGATAATACTATGATATTATTAACAAATCAAAGTTAAAGATCATATATGATATCCTATTAATGTAAATTATTTTTCTATAATTTAATAACAATTATTTCACCATTATACAGGAGGATAACTTTCCATCGACCAAGGAAAAAGTACAATGTATGGGTTTTCTTATCTCACTTTTAATTCTGTTAGATTTTCTATTGTTCACCACTTATTTATTTCATGTGGTGTGTGTACTGCTCATGATTGTATTCATTGTGTAATATACTTTTATTGATGGGTAATTACATCATCATTGTATGATCCTTCTTTCATGGGTGTATGTTTTGTATGTTACCAAATCGATAAGGGAATTTGAAATTTCAATTTCCACTCGTTCGACTTTACGCATACTTCATTGATTATTTTACTCCAAGATTATGTGTGGAATCACTATTCATTTTATTGTGTCATAATTACCACAACCCTTTCTATGGATATAATTTTGATACACATAATCACTCCATTGATAAATTCTCAAGTCATCGGTATGAACTTGATAAGAGTAATTTTTACTCAATCTTGATTTGTTGAGTTAGACATCCAATCCATTGGTGTTGTTTTTACAACAATATGTGTGAATGTACTTTGATTGTTTTACACTGAATGTCCAATCATATTGAGTGTATTTATATTTTTCACACATAATTATTTTGTTCATTTATCCTTAAACTAAGGATACGACCTTTATGAGAGATTTCATCTCAATTTACATTCCATTGAAACTCCTTTGTTGTTATACACCAAATCACTTTTATATGGTGTATATAATGTACATTGACATAGTATATCATGAATCCCTTTATTACCATGATATTAATAAGTTTTTATTACCTCAATTATTTGTATTCAAGTGTCTCTCTTTTGGTTAAGAACTATAAATAAAATATCATTTTAAAATGTTTTAATGATTTATTATTCTAAATCTTTCTCATTAATGTCCATGTTTTAAAAATTGTTTTAAGGATTTATTTATATGGACATTAATGTTTTCAAAAAAAATTCCTTTTAAAAGTTTCAAAGTGGTATGTGACACTTTGATTTAAAAATCTATTTTAAATGACTTCTTTACAAATAGTGTGACTTTTAAATGTTTTCAAGAAAAGGGGGATATTTCTCTCTAATAGTTTTGATGATTATTCTCATCTATGTCAATATCCTTTATTATTTTCGATTGAGGTTAATATGTTATAATACAATCTTTCATATTTTATCTAATGAGTTATGTTTGACTGTGGATGTGCTATTTTTATACCATTCATGGTTTGTGGTTAAAGTATTGACATTTTGTATGCTAGTTTTAATATAAATGTTTATGTTATGTTTCAAACTTTTCATATGAGGAATGCATTGGACTTAGTAAGTGACGGGTGGAGCCCGCTATATCTCCTCGATGCATCGGTAGCTCTCATGAGACAAACTAGTCTCTTGGCATGAGGCCTTGAAAAAAATGTTATTTTTAGTCTCGGTACGAGGCCTTGGCTACGTGGTTATGATAGTCCAGTATTATGCATTCCATAATTATGAAAGTGGTTATTGATATTGCCTGTGATTATTCGACTAGTAGAATATCCATGTGAATAATTAAATGAAATAATTTAATTTTAGCATTTCCATATTATGCTGAAGTTCAAGTTTAAAAGGCTTTTGTTTAAGTTATACATTGCCTTAAGTGTTTATGCTTATCTATGAAAGCTTCTGCTATATTGTTATCCTTACTGAGCATCTGACCTCACCCCTTTCAATGTCTTATTTTTTCAAGGATGTGAAGAAGTAATTTATGAATGACCTGCATGGATAGTATGAGGGGATATGAAGACAAGATGTTGTTGTAGTTTTTTTACCTTATGATGTAATGTAAGAGTTATGAATATAACTATTGTTTCCAAAACTACTAAACTAATCGGTCATTTGAGACTTGATCCTTTGTGATCATTCCAATGTTATGTAGCAATGCACCGACTCTGGGAAACTGGTGTTGGGGATTTACAGTTGGTATTAGAGGAAGTTTAGTACAAACCTTGGGTGCTAGATTTATATAAACTCTGATTAGAGCACATAGCCCTAAGATAGACTTTGCGGATTAGTATAGAGGAACTTCCTAGAATTTTAAAATTATAGAGATTTTGTAAGTTTTCCGAGAAATACATCCCTGTCTGGATATGAGTAGGTAGAGGTGGATCTTGGATAGATGTACCTAGGTTTAAAACCCGAAAAGATAGCTTTGAGCTAGACTCGAACGAGAACTGGTGCACGACAACGAGCCTTGCTGCACTCTTGGTTACGAAACACCCCAGGGATATGCTTAGGATAATTTACATTTTCTTTACAAACCGATTTGAAGTATTATATATAAGATGAGAGTAAATGACCTTGGTTAATACTAATGTGTTTCAAATTGAGATTATGGAGACATGATATTCTTTAAATTATTTTATGACTACTGTTACTCACACAATGCTTTCTGGTTTTAGTCAATGGCTGGATTCCAAGGAAGTCATAGTGTCATTGATAATGATGTACAAGGTGGGAATGGTGGTGGAAATAAGCAACAAAATGGAATGTTAATAGGCATAAAAGATATTTTCTTCATGCTAAATCAATTTTCCAAAAATGTGATCAACAATATATATATTAACCAATTCTCGGACTCAACAAAGAAGAGAAAGGTGATGAATGATAAGAGCTATAGTAGTTGAGACCATGGAAAAAAGGAATCCTCAATTTCTGTCATGCACGAAATGTGGAAGGAGACACCCAGGAAAGTGTCTCAATGGGACAGAGAAATGCTTTACATGCCGGAAGGAAGGATAAAACGTGAAGAATTGCCGAAGAAAAATGAAGAGTACTATAAAGGAAGATAAAAATGGTCCCAAGAATCCATTTACAGTTATTTTCTGTAAATATAGGGGACCTGGCCATTAACTGAGTGAATGCCCTATTCTATAGGATATTTTCTTGGTCACAGAAGAAGCTATGTGGAAATAAATGGTTGGAGAAATGTTTAAAAAGTATCAGTGCTCCTTGTTGATGGGTTTACTTTGGAATAATTTTTCCCTTGTATTTGTAACCATGCATTTTTTCATGTGAGAATAATTTTTGAGGAAGAATTATCTTTTATCTTTTGGATATAGTTATAAATAACCA
Organism: Viscum album; assembly: GCA_963277665.1. NCBI lineage: Eukaryota > Viridiplantae > Streptophyta > Magnoliopsida > Santalales > Viscaceae > Viscum > Viscum album. The sequence continues at coordinate 3,514,650 of OY728125.1, forward strand.
TTTGGTTTTATATGATCATTGGGTTTGAGGAAATTACAAGTTATTATAATTTGGGATGAAAATGAAAGGTATGAGATAACATTTGTGGTTAAATTATGGTATGGTTATTTTGAGAAATTTATTTCATTTTGGTAATGTTATAAAATATAATTTTTGAAAAAGGACAACACGCTGACCGTGTGACAACCTGTCGTGTCAGAAAAAGCTGTGGGAATCAAACCCACAACCAAAGTGCGATTGGTATTTATCGCCTACCACTAGACTACGTGAATTCCCTGGTTAGTGTGACTATTATTTTTAGTTAAATGTTTTTATTGATCAATATTAATTTGATTTGAGATCTTTGTCTTATCAAATGAATACCCTTAGTATAGGAAAATTATTTTCTGATTAAGTGATAAATGTTATTTTGGAATATGTTCTCTTTGTTAGGAACACTATATGCCCAAGTAAAATATAATAGTATGGGATTTCATTTGAGGAGTAATGGTGGATTTTTATCTATGTTTTTTGTGGATTTATAGTGATTTGGGTTATTTATGGAAATGATTAACCTATATTAGATAATATGTGATTAGGTTAATTAATTTTAAGTATGCGACTTTAAGAGTAATTCATGTCATTTGGAGATACCATTTAACGTCGAAGACTACATAACCAAATTCTTCTATGTTTTGAGATTCAATATTATTTTGGATTTTATTAAAGGATTTTAAGGACAATTATTTATTGAATGCTATTTATTTATCTTTGGGGTATTGTTGGTTTAATTTTAGAAATTATCATTAGTGTTTCTTTATCTAATGAAATAACCTTTTGGGGGATCATCATATCTTATGCTAACCATTTTGGTTTTGATTAATCTCTAAAGACACGGTAAATATATAGTTTATTCTTCGTGGATCATGTGATTCTATAAGAATTTTATTGTAGCTCTTCTAGTGTGACCAATTCTTCTAGATTACTCATCGTTTAAAAATGATTTAGTAGTAGAAATTTATTAAAGAATGTAACTTTACATAAAAATTAAGTATATATCTGTATGTTCTTAGTCAATCTCAGAAATGAATTACTTGTCTTTACGTAATGTAACTTAAAAAAAATAAATAAAAATGTTGTTTGTTTACTTTTCATACTGGGAAACTAATGACCGATTGTCCCATCACAAGTTTGTGGTTTTCTTGTTGTTAAATTTCTCTTGATCATGTTTTTTATCCCTCTCCATCAGAACATGACACTTAGTTTATCATCCATATCCATGATTTTCTACATGGAATCCTAGTATAGGTTATCTCGGGTGACCTTTGTATTTCTCTTTATTTCTTTTAAAGTTATAGTTTTATTGACTCTTTTTCCGATGTGGGACTTTCCATTATATTCCGATGCCTAATTTTAAAAATTGCGAGGATGCAATTTATTGAAGGAGTGAAGAATGTAACACCCCAAGCTTCCACGGTACACTTCTTGCTAAATAATACCGTAGTCTGTGTTGTACGCAACTTCAAGTTCTAACACACGCCACAACTAATAAAAATACCCATTATGAATAGTAAGACCCACTTTTTGAAATTTTATACATTTTATCTTTAAAAATGGACTTAATTTTTGGATTTGGAATATTGAAATTATCCTAGGGTGAAATTTTGGAACTTTTCGGATAACATTTATATTTTGATGAATAGTGAAAATTACTAGATTTTAATTAAAAAGAAATTTTTTAATAAAAATAATTAATAGTGATAAATTATGAATTTCATTAGTTTGAAAGTATATATAGAATATAGTTTTACCATATAATTCAATGTTTGTCATTGGACATAATTTTATATTTAAACCGGACATAAACAAATGTCAATATTTTGATAGTTATTATCTCTTAAAAACATGTTTTTGTTTTAACAATAGGAATTAATTTTAAATTAATTTCATCCACATCTGTATTTTGAATTAAAAAAAATGGATTCCATATTTGGAATCAGGAGGTCCAAATTGTGTAAATAGGTACCTTTTATTTTTAGACATTTTGAATAATTGTTTCGGTAAATATTTTATTTACCATGGTTAAAAGCTAAATCTTGTATATAAGGGTAAAAAAATAAATTATAATAATAATAAATTACCCTAAAACGTTTCATAACCTTATTAGTTGATACATTTCCGACCATGGGAATCTTTGGTTCGATTTTGGGACCTCATGGATCCGCTTGTAAGTGATAGGGACACTTTTTATTAATTAAGTTAAAATAAAAACAAAAATGACATAAGCATATATCGTTTAGAAAAAAAAATTTACATAGGGTTATATATGTTGTATTTTAGACTATAAATATTAATTAGAAATATAAAAATATTTCCTACATAATGTTATTTTATTTATAATTTTTTGACATTTAATAATTAATATTATTTATGACACAATAATGATGAAGTATTTTCCTTATTAATGAAAGAATCAAATAATTGGTATTATAAATGTTAAAATAAATATAATTTGAAAGTATTGATGACATAAATTAATTTTATTTTTTAATATGACATTATAGTATTGCTTAAATTAATTTGGTTCGAATAAATAAAGTTTTTATGACTTTAAAAAAAATCAATTATTGAATAGTGTCAAAATTTACATAAAAGAGTGTTTTAAAAAAATATTATATTATTAATTGATATTAAATTCCTAAAAATATAAGGTTCGTCCAAGAGACTTATATCATGAATGGTTTATCATTAATGGACCACTTGGGGGTCTCTTGGATTGATATGGTATGTTTCATAACTATATAATATAAAAATATAAAGTGACTTGGTAAATATCAATCTAATTAACTAAGAGTTAAAACTAAAAGATAAGGTTAATATAATGACAAAAACCTGTCAGAAATCTATTTATTGAGTGTCTTTCGACCTATCCTCACCTTAACCTTTAAATAATCCACTTTAGATCCACTACAAACGGAATATTAATTTATTATAAAATAATATTTCTGGATTTTCCAAAGGTGCCCCTCACCCCTCTTATAAAAGGGTACTCTTACTTCTCACTAATTCACACATTAAAAGCCTTCTAGTTCGGACAAATCCTTCCCAAATACTCTCTAAAATTCTCTGAATTCAACCTAGAGGCATTAGTTTCATCAAAAATCCAACTTAAGAAGCCCTTTTGATCAAATCAAAAGGAAGAACCCGAAAAGGAGGTAATGTTTTCACCACCCTCTTTCAAGTTCCTTTCTTCTTCAACTTCTTCTTTCATTGTTATTCCAATTCTAAAATAATAAATCCAGTATATTATATATACTTTTATGTTATTATAAATATGGTACAACCATATTCAGAATTCTATCCATCCTTTGAATGACATGTCACCATACGTGCGTACGTACGGCCTACCGTCTCCTCATCATGGTGTAATTGTTATTCAATATATTATTATTTGGATGAGTATAATAATGATGTTTAATTCATGTAAATAATAAATATAACATGACAATGATTATATATATATGATATACCATCCAATTATATATTATTTTAATATCAAAATAATGATATTGTTTCTCGTGCGTACGTACGGATTACCGTCTCCACGAACACGATGAGATTCATTTCCCATCATATCCATTCAAGACTAAATTTCATTTGATGAATAAAAATAATTTTTAGAGACATGATATATTTCTAGATATGAATAAGATACATCCCATCCATAACAAATGCGGCTCACATAACAAATAATATAAAGGAAAACGAATCCGTTAACACCCAAAACGACGATAATACTAATATATTATTAACAAGTCAAAGTTAAAAGATCGTATATGATATCATATTAATGTAAATGCTTTTTGTATAATTCAATAACAATTATTTCACCATTATACATGAGGTTAACCTACCATCGACCAAGGAAAAAGTACAAAGTAAGGGGTTTCTTATCTCACTTTTAATTCCGTGAGATTTCCATTGTTCACCACTTATTTATTGCATGTGGTGAGTGTACTGTCCATGATTGTATTCATTGTGTAATATACATTAATTTATGGATATTTACATCATCATTGTATGATCCTTCTTTCATTGTTGTATGTTTCGTATGTTACCAAATCGATAAGGGAATTTGAAATTTCAACTTCCACTTATTTGGCTTTACGCATACTTCATTGATTATTTTACTCCAAGATTATGTGTGGAATCACTATTAATTTTATTATGTCATAATTTACACAACCCTTTCTGTGGATATAATTTTGATACACATAATCAATCCATTGATAAATTCTCAATTCATCGGTATGAACTTGATAAGAGTAATTTTTACTCAATCTTGATTTGTTGAGTTAAATATCCAATCCATTGGTGTTGTTTTTACAAGAATATGTGTGAATGTCCATTGATTGTTTTACACTGAATATCCAATCATATTGAGTGTATTTATATTTTTCACACATAATTATGTCATTGATTTATTCTTAACCTCAGGATACGACCTTTATGAGAGATTTCATCTCAATTTACATTCCATTGAGACTCCTTTGTTGTTATACACCAAATAACTTTTATATGGTGTATATAATGTACTATAACATAGTATATCATGAATCCCTTTATTATTATTATATTAAAATGTTTTTTATTACCTCAATTATTTGTACTCAAGTGTCTCTCTTTTGGTTAGTAACTCTAATTAAAATATCATTTTAAAATGTTTTGACGATTTATTATTCTAAATCTTTCTCATTAATGTCCATGTTTTAAAAATGGTTTTAAGGATTTATTTATATGGAAATTAATGATTTCAAATCAAAATTACTTTTTAATGGTTCAAAGTAGTAAGGGATACTTTGATTCAAAAATCTATTTTAAATGAATTCTTGACAAATAGTGTGACTTTTAAATGTTTTCCATAAAAAGGGGGATATTTCTCTGTAATAGTATTGATGATTATTTTCATCTATGTCAATATCTTTCATTATTCTCGATTGAGTTTAATGTGATACAATACAATCGTTCATCTTGTATCGAATGAGTTATGTTTGACTGGGGATGTGCTATTTTTATACCATTCATGGTTTGTAGTTAAAGTAATAACATTTCGTATGCTAGTTTTAATACGAATGTTTATGTTAATGTTTTGAACTTTTCATATGAGGAATGCATTGGACATAGTATGTGACGGGTGGAGCCCTCTATAGCTCCTCGATGCATTGGTAGGTCTCATGAGACAAACTAGTGTCTCGGTACGAGGCCTTGACAAAAATCTTATTTGTAGTCTCGGCACGAGGCCTTGGCTACATTGTTATGGTAGTCTGGCATTATGCATTCCATCATTATGAAAGTGGTTATTGATATTGCATGTGATTATTCAACTAGTAGAATATCAATGTGAATAAGTAAATGACATTATTTCAATTTAGTTTTTCCATATTATGCTGAAGTTCAAGTTTAAAAGGATTTTGTTTTAGTTATACATTGCCTTAAGTGTTTATTCTTATCTATGGAATCTTCTGCTATATTGTTATCTTTACTGAGAATCTGAGCTCACCCCTTTCAATGTCTTATTTTTACCAGGATGTGAAGAAGTAATTTATGAATGACCTGTAGGGATAGTATGAGGGGATATGAAGACAAGAGGTTGTTGTAGTTTTTTTACCTTATGTTGTAATGTAAGAGTTATGAATATATCTAGTGTTTCCAAGACTACTAAACTAATCGGTCTTTTGAGACTTGATCGTTTGTGATCATGCCAATGTTATGTAATAATGCACTGACTATGGGCAACTGGGGTCGTGGAGTTACAGTCTCCATTTTAGGATAACGTTATATGGATACAATGTTGCGAACATGGTAAAATTTTATCCTCCATCTTCATGCCACCATCACTATGTTACAAATGTTATGAATGTGATTCAAAATTATTATCTCGCATTGTTCATATTGATTCTAATTCCCCTTGAATTATCCCGCTCATGCGTTATAGAATGTTGGGAGAGTGTGGTTTTGTATTTTTTGAGAATCCCATTCTCTGGCCATGGCCCCCTTGTTCTTCCCGGAAACATTGGGTGGTCATTAAGACCTCATATGTTCGATTATTTATTGTAACTTCTTATGAAAATGGAATAATTTTGCGGCCATCCCATTATTTTCACACCAGGCATGACCCACGTGAGTTTAGTGATTTATCACTGGATATTTCATAGGTATGATGAAGATGTAATAATTTGAATAGATAATGGGACTCATGCACACAAAAAATAAATAAGAAAGTATGAAAGTACATTTATGAGATCCCAAATTACAAATCCCATGGAGTGATCCCTCCCATATATGGGTTGACGTCTTCAATGGATCATCACAGCACCACTACTCTTTGGATCGTGACATCCAGGATCTTCTATCGCCTGTTAAGCTCTAAATTCTCCTTGATTGTAATGGGGAATAGTTTATTCGACATGATTTGGGCATAATCCTCACTAGATCAGATAATAGCCATCTCTTGAGAAGCTCACCTCATCTTTTTCTTAGCCTCTTCCAATAGGGACTTTAGTTGCAATACATGTCCCGGTTGTGTATTCAGGAAAGCGGAATGCTCGTTCGCCCATTCCCTCAAGCATTGGATCTCATGATCATCCTCATAGAGTATCTTGATGTTGATTAACTTCCTTTGCTTCTAGCCCACACCGAGGCAATAATCTTGTTCCTGTATATTCTCTTCCATATAGTCTCGAATTAGCTTATGAGGTCGATGGGCATCCACTCCTCCAATTCAGAGTTCACAAAACCGGGAATAAATCCTCCCAATATAGATTATCCATTCTTCTTATGGGGTCTCCACAATGACGCGCTTGATTATATTCCATGACTAGTGATGAATGACCCTGCTATCTTCTTCATCAGATGTTGTCTCATATCGGTTGTCGGGGTATATGGGTTCATATGCGGGGAACACCTCCAGAAATTCATCAGCACGATCTTCCAATGGTGTCTAGTTGGGTAGGCTGGGTCATATGTCATTCTATTAATCCCCATCATTGGATTCCACCTTGAGGATCTCCGGTTCTGTCCTGCCAATGTCCCCACATGTAATCAGGACCATTGTGGTTTGGTCAGCATGGGCTTCCTCTTGGACGACCATTAACATTCCCATGGGAAAGGAAATACTGGGGGCCCCAACCATCCTCACTAATACAACCTATAGCATTTTAAGAACCGTGTATATAAAAATACGTAGATGGTAGTTGTCATGGTTAAATGGAAAACAGTTAAAAATTCTTTGAGGAATAAGATATACAAATTTCAAATAATTGGTCTCACCCTTCAGTTTCTATCACGGGAACCCTAAGGCGTGGCCCACGTATATGGTTGGGAAATCTAAAGACTCTAGGAGAACCACCCTAGGTGTTGTAGCCCTGCTAGAATTTGTAATCACCGTTTTCATAGGTACAGACCCTGAAGATGAATCTACTATTGTGAAGGAGTAGGTTTTGCATATGAGGCTCTCCTAAAAATGGAAAATGGCAGTTGAGAAGGCCTAAGTGACCTGCAGAAGGACCATAAGAAATTGGATTAGGGATTACATCAAGATACTCCAAAAACTCTCCCAGCTTCTTGTTTTCAACCTCACCCTCCTCCAAGGTTCTCCCTATACTATCCTCTTCCCCCCATGAGGACTCATTCGATTCTTTTGATAGGGGGAAGTGTTCCCTAAATTCAGTGATAGACAACAGTGGGGGGACTATTTGATTGAGCAGCCCTTTCACCTGATCTGTCATCAGACGCGGATCACCCTGAGAGAGCATGAATTTCTCCATCTTTATGATGTACTTCTCCCCTTTCACTTGAGATACCAAAAATACACCCCTGTCATGAATGATCTCTAACCAATCCATTCCTATAAAGTTTGAGTGGTTCCACATATGGGAAGGATAGTGTAATGTTCTGTTAATATCCCAGGATTCCCAAGCCTTTGGGAAATTGACATCCTTAGTAATGTTTATATATAATAGCTGCTTCTCAGGAGCCTGCGTGGGTATCCAATGAAACCCCCTGGGTGGCCTCCCTTACTACTGACATTTCTCCTCTGGGATAGCTAGGTTTTCCGATGTTCCCTGCCTCTCGATTGGTGCAGTTCTCACTTCAACTACAGCCTCACCACCGTGGAATGTTTTTGTCGCTTTTCAGCCCCAACCTAAAGGTTGAGGAGGTACCCTGTCACCAGCATGGGTGGTTTTATTCATCAACATTTCCCCTGGGTAGGTGGCTTGTAACGCCCCGACCCCAGCTACCCAGAGTCGGTGCATTACTTCGTAACATTGGCATGATCACAAAAGATCAAGTCTCGAAAGACCGATTAGTTTAGTAGCCTTGGAAACACTAGATACATTCATAAGTCTTTCATTACATCATAAAGTGAAAAACTAATAACAAAGTCTTCATAGTCCACACTCATATCCTCTTCTTACTATCCCTGCAGGTCATTCATAAAATACTTCTTCACATCCTGGAAAATATTAAAACATTGAAAGGGGTGAGCTCAGATGCTCAGTAAGGATAACAATATTGCGGATGCTTTCATAAATAAACATAAATATTTAAGGCAATTTATAACTAAAACAAAAGCCTTTTAAACATGAACATCAACATAATATGGAAAAAGTAAAATGAGATAATGTCATTTACTTCTTCACATGGATATTCTACTGGTCGAATAATCACATGCAATGTCAATAACCACTTTCATAATGAAGGAATCCATAATGCCAGACATTCTGAAACATTTTGTCAAGGCCTCGGCCAAGACGTCTAAAATGATTAAGGCCTCGGCCAAAATCACAAATCAAATGGGGAAAGGGCCTCGGCCAATTCCACTTCTAGTTGTCTCATGAGACCTACCGATGCATCGAGGAGCTATAGCGGGCTCCACCCGTCACTTATTAAGTCCAATGCATTCCTCATATGAATAGGTTTAAACATATCATAAACCATAACATAATCGTATCACATAAAACATGCATAAAGGAAACATAAAATTTCCACATTTCAATTACAAGATATCAATACAGAACATTGATATAATAAAAACACTTTCAAAACCATTTTCAATACCAAAATAAAAGAAAGATAAAACTTTGTATTTATTTTTCATTATAAAAAATGATGGCTTGTAGAGGAAGCCGAAACTCAAATAATGGTCACAGCAGCGGAGAAGTCGTTGTCACCGCATAAGTACAGATAGAAAAACATTCCCTTTTTTTTGTTTAGCAAAACGCTTCGTATAAAAAATATTCCTTTTGAATAAACGTAAAAGTCAAAGGGGTTTATACACCGTATAATGGAAAGTTGTGTATAAAATAAAATATGCCTCAACGAAAGGAGATTGAGAAGAAGTCCTTAAAAAGATCATTTTTAAAATAAAATATATCTATTATGTGTATTCACTATAGGTACACATAAAGAATACAATATAAGAAATAATAATATCATGACATAATTTGAAAGTAGGAGATTAACCCAAATAATGGAAGTTGGGTTAAGAAATTCCCTTACATTGCGTCTTGTCCTGACTCGACTGTTCTTTAACCTATTGAATAATAAACTAGAGTTAATTTATATTTACTTATGAACCTTTTTTATGTTCATTATTCCTTTTATATCACTTATTACCATGTTATGAACATTATGTAATTATTTAAGTTAATAACGGTCGTTTTGTCGATCTTTGGTACTTGAGTCAACAAAAAACATCTTATAATTACAAGTTGTTTATGTGGTAGAATATCCATTATCTCCAGAATTATATTCATGATTTATATGTCATATATATCTTATATATCCAGTATATACATTCATTTATAATATTACGTAACATTTAGAGGTAAGAAATGAAATGCACCGTTCATGGAGACGGTAAGCCGTACGTACGCATGAACGCTACTTTCATTTCAATTTCATATTTAATGGAACGAAATCATAATGATATAAATTTATAATATAATTCCAGTATAATATAGTGTATAATACCATTTACTTCATCCTTTATACATCCCACATATGGCATTAACGATTCAAATCACTTTGAGGGGGCAGTAGTCCGCACTTCCTAAAATGAAATTATCGCGTTTTACCCATAATGGAAATCATAAAGTATGCCATAAACGAGAAATACAGAAGAATAAGTAAAACATAAACATATTATATATCATATATAAAAATATTTACATCTTAATGGACACCTTTGAAGGTTTTATATGAGTGTTGAACAATCATCGTTTCGTGAGGCAGAAATTCGCCATCCACAGAAACCGTATGTTCTTTAACCATTAGATGTAGGTGTGTGTAAGTGTAGCTCGAATCCATCTTATAAAAACATCCTAGTATATTTAGGATACTGGTGTTGTTACAAAAGAAATGAATAAAAAGAGTTTAGGGGGTTGGAGAAGAAAAATAAAACAAAACAACATTAGAGAAGACATTACCTCAAAATCGGGTAACTCTTTTTGATTTGAGCCAAAGGATTCCTTGGGAAGAGTGCTGCCCAAAGTGAGGCTTCTAGGAGTAAGAGGGGGAAGTTGGGAGAGTATTTGGGCAGAGTATGGCCGAGCCAAATGGCTTTAATGAGTAAATGTGGTGGGAGAGGTGGGGGCCTTTTATAAGTGGAGAGGAGGGGCACTCTTGGAAAATTGAAATGTTACATTATTTCACAATGCTTTTCGGATTCTAAAGGTCCCACACTTATATAATTAGAGGCTAAGGTGATAAGGTTTCTAAATCTCCTCATCCAATAGGCTTTGGACAAGTGTAAGCCTTGGATTTTGCATTATCTTCTCATTTTATTTAAATCGTTAAATAATGAGGTCATCGCTGCATCATAATGATGTCTTAAATAATTTAATATATTTAATGTCTAAAAATTATAAAAAAAATACTATGATTTAGGAAATCTTTTTATCTTTCCAATTACGATTTATGATCAAATCTATGACTTGTATAACCCCATGTAAAAATTGTTTTAGTAAAACATTTCATGTTTGTGTCATTTTTTACATTAACATTAAATAAAAGATATTTATGTCATTTTCCAAATAAAGTGGCTCCATGGGGTCCCCAAGTTGACCCATGGATTGTCTTGGTCGGCCATGACTCATCCAATAGGAGTAGGACAAGTTTCAAGCTCATCTCATATTATTAAAACATTATTTTTACCTTAAACTACACTAATTACCTCTAATCGCGATTAAGAACTTAAAAGTTACTATTCACCAAAAAATTATTTTGATCTCATTGAACCACATTTTACTTCTTAATGACAACCATGTATGTCGGATTTTTGAAAATCAAATCACAGAAGTGGTAATATTTCATTTAAACAAAAAATCAGTTATTTAACTACCACTTAGTGGTTTCACTATTCATCAAAAATTGAAGTTTTTCAGAACAATGCCAAAATTTCACCCTAAGCTATAATTGATATTCCGAATTCAAAAATGATGTCTATTTTACAAAATTCCAAACATATAAGTTGCATTAATTAATTTTATAATTAATTCCCGCTGTCACAACAAATAGCGTGTTTTAAGAAACAATTTATATCAAAAGATTGGCAATTGTTTATGTCCAATTTCAATGTTAAATTAATTCTAATGACCACCATTGGATAAAATGGTAAAAATATTTTCTAATTATACTTTAAAACCACTAAATAGTATAATTTATCACTATAAATTATTTTGATTAAAAAAGTTGTTTTTAAGTATTTTTCACTATTCATAAAAAATTAGAAATTCTCCGAAAAATACCAAAAATTCAACATAGGCTAATTTAGATATTCCGAATCAAAAAATGAAGTCCATTTTGAAATATAATATTTCTATAATTTTAAAAAGTGGTTATTACTATTCATAACGGCTACTTTGATTAGTTGCGGTGTTTTAGAACTCGAAGTTGCGTACAATGCAAGCTATTGCATTATTGAATGAGAAGCGTATCATGGAAGCTCGGGGTGTTACATTCTCCCATCCTTCAATAAATTGCATCCTCGCAATTTGGAAATTTTCTTTGAAAATAAAAGGTTGAAAATAGAAAATACCTTTGTGGAAAACCCACATCGGAAATAAGGTTAATAAATATATAACATTAAAAGAAAGCAAGATAAGTACAAAGGTCACCCGATATAGCCCATTCTAGGATTCTATGAAAATATGGATATGGAGGAGAAACAAACCATCAAGGTCTGATGGAGAGTTATAGAAAACAGGATTAGGAGAAAGTTTAACTACAAGAAAATCACAAACTTGTGATTGGTTAAACGTTCATTGAATCCCCATTTGGAAAAGTTAACCGACAACATTTTTGTTTTAAGTTACCTTTTATAATGTTGAGGAATTTATTTAGGAGATTTACTAATAACGTAAGGGAATATACATACTTGTTATGTATACTTTCATTCATTAATAAATTTTTACCACAAACCATTTAGAATAGGAAAACAATTTTTTAATAACCAGGGACTTCCTGTAGGCTAGTGGTAGGAAATAAAGGCCTGTCGCACTATGGTTGTGGGTTCGATTCCTGTAGCTTTGTCCGACGCGACGGGTTATGCCCCACCCTGAAGGTTTTCCTTTTCCTAAAACTATAGTATTATAATATTCCAAAAATAATCTTCATAAATTTTTTAACCTTAAACAATACTATCCAAAGATCAACTTAATCCACTCTAACCTTTATAGTTATCCAAAATACCTCCGTCCAGACTTTCTCTAAAGGGTCCTTAAATTCCAAAATAAATTGTAACATTAGATTCCCTAAACAAAGTAAAGTTTCTCTTATTGTCACATACTAAAAATATAATTACCTTCATCATATTAAAACCTTACTAAAATCAACAAGTACTGCAGTACAATCCTTATATATATCACATTATTCTAATAACCAGAATATAATCCATGAGTCCAAAAGCACCAATACATTAGTTATTCTGCTTCAACTGTAGTAACAGCATAAGATTGTCCTTGATCCCTTGGCCTTTTCTGAGGTAAGTTTTCCTGACGCTTAGGACATTCATTTGCATAATGACCCATTTCTCTACAATTGTAGCATTCAACATTGATAGACTCTTTCTTTCCCTTGCAATCACGCGCCCAGTGACCTTTTTCCCCACATTTATAACAAACTCCCATTCCTTTTAGGCAAGTACCAGGGTGATTCTTCCCAAAATTATCACATAATGGAAAATCCTTCTTTCCCTTTTTCCCTTTATCTGTCTCTTGTTCCACCGTTCTCTTCTTCTCTTGCTTTACTTTGTTGTCATAAGACTTAGAGAATTCCTTTTCTGTCTTGATAGCACATGAGACAATATCTTCATATGTTGAGAACGATTGTGATACTAAAGCTCGACGGAGAAATGGTTTTAACCCATCAATGAAATGATCAATCTTACCTCTTGGGTTACGTATATAATCTGCAGCATACCTCACTAACCTTGTAAAGTTGGCCTCATACTTTGCGACATTCTCATCCTCCTTCTACCTCAGACTCAGAAATTGCCTTTCCATATCCGCTCGATGGTCTCGAGGAAAGTATTTTTCTAAGAACAGCTCTTTGAACTCATGCCATTCCATGTTTGTTAATTCATCATCTTCCTTTGTGTTTTGAATTAGTGACCACCATTGATCGGAATCTCCAGTGAGGCGGTAAACTGCCATGATAACTTTCTCCCTTTCACTACTCCCCAAGGCATGGAATATTTTCTCTAAGGAATTTATCCATTGCTCAGCTACTATAGGATTTGTACTCCCATTGAAGGTTGGTGGTTGTTGCCTCATGAAACGGTCTAGCATTGATCCTCCACGTTGCGGATCAGGGTGCTTCATACGAGTAAGGTTGTTATTCATAACCTGCGTGAGTTGTCCCAGTACGGTGAGAAGCTGATCAGCACCAGTTGTACCACTAGCTCCACCATAATTATCTTGAGCAGGAGGGAAATCCCTACACGGAGTGCATGCATTGATACGGTTTCCATTCCTTCCACTAGGCGTCATTTCTAAATAATGGCATAAACTAGATTAGTTTATGAATTAAAATATATAATTCCATATTTATAAAACACTTTACATAAATTAAACTATTTATGGATATAATCCATAATCATAAAAAGGAATGTTTTCTTTGAGGAAGTATATAATCATAACCCTTTATAGTGTTTTGTAAAGAAAATGAGAATTATCCTAAGCATATCCCCCGGGAGTGTCGTAACCAAGAGTGCAGCAAGGCTCGTTGTCGTGCACCAGTTCCCGTTCGAGTCTAGCTCAAAGCGGTGTTTTCGGTTTTTACCCCTAGGTACATCTGTGCCAGAGCCGCCTCTACCTGCTCGTATCCAGACAGGGATGTATTGCTCAGAAAACTCACAAAATCTCTACAATACCAAAATTTTAGGAAGTTCTTCTATACTAATCCTCAAAGTTCATCTTAGGTCTACATGATCTAATCAGAGTTTGTCTAAATCTAGCTTCCAAGGTTTGTACTAAACTTCCTCTGATACCAACTGTAACGCCCCGACCCCAGCTACCCAGAGTCGGTGCATTACTTCGTAACATTGGCATGATCACAAAAGATCAAGTCTCGAAAGACTGATTAGTTTAGTAGCCTTGGAAACACTAGATACATTCATAAGTCTTTCATTACATCATTAAGTGAAAAACTAATAACAAAGTCTTCATAGTCCACACTCATATCCTCTTCTGACTATCCCTGCAGGTCATTCATAAAATACTTCTTCACATCCTGGAAAATATTAAAACATTGAAAGGGGTGAGCTCAGATGCTCAGTAAGGATAACAATATTGCGGAAGCTTTCATAAATAAACATAAATATTTAAGGCAATGTATAACTAAAACAAAAGCCTTTTAAACATGAACATCAACATAATATGGGAAAAGTAAAATGAGATAATGTCATTTACTTCTTTACATGGATATTCTACTGGTCGAATAATCACATGCAATATCAATAACCACTTTCATAATGAAGGAATCCATAATGCCAGACATTCTGAAACATTTTGTCAAGGCCTTAGCCTAGACATCTAAAATGATTAAGGCCTCGGCCAAAATCACAAATCAAATGGGGAAAGGGCCTCGGCCAATTCCACGTCTAGTTGTCTCATGAGACCTACCGATGCATCGAGGAGCTATAGCAGGCTCCACCCGTCACTTATTAAGTCCAATGCATTCCTCATATGAATAGGTTTAAACATATCATAAACCATAACATAATCGTATCACATAAAACATGCATAAAGGAAACATAACCTTTCCACATTTCAATCACAAGATATCAATACAGCACATTGATATAATAAAAACGCTTTCAAAACCATTTTCAATACCAAAATAAAAGAAAGATAAAACTTTGTATTTATTTTTCATTAAAAAAAAGATGGCTTGTAGAGGAAGTCGAAACTCAAATAATGGTCACAGCGGCGGAGAAGTCATTGTCGCCGCATAAGTACAGATAGAAAAACATTCCCTTTTTTTCGTTTAGCAAAACGCTTCGTATAAAAAATATTCCTTTTGAATAAACGTAAAAGTCAAAGGGGTTTATACACCGTATAAAGGAAAGTTGTGTATAAAATAAAATATGCCTCAATGAAAGGAGATTGAGACGAAGTCCTTAAAAAGATCATTTTTAAAATAAAATAGATCTATTATGTGTATTCACTATAGGTACACATAAAGAATACAAAATAATAAATAATAATATCATGACATAATTTGAAAGTAGGAGATTAACCCAAATAATGGAAGTTTGGTTAAGAAATTCCCTTACCTTGCGTCTTGTCCTGACTCGACTGTTCTTTAACCTCCTGAATAATAAACTAGAGTTAATTCCTATTTACTTATGAACCTTTTTTATGTTCATTATTCCTTTTATATCACTTATTACCATTTTATGAACATTATGTAATTATTTAAGTTAATAACGGTCGTTTTGTCGATCTTTGGTACTTGAGTCAACAATAAACTTCTTATAATTACAAGTTGTTTATGTGGTAGAATATCCATTATCTCCAGAATTATATTCATGATTTATATGTCATATATATCTTATATATCCAGTATATACATTAATTTATAATATTACGTAACATTTAGAGGTAAGAAATGAAATGCACCGTTCATGGAGACGGTAAGCCGTACGTACGCATGAACGCTACTTTCATTTCAATTTCATATTTAATGGAACAAAATCATAATGATATAAATGTATAATATAATTCCAGTATAATATAGCGTATAATACCATTTACTTCATCCTTTATACATCCCACATATGGCATTAACGATTCAAATCACTTTGAGGGGGCGGTAGTCCGCACTTCCTAAAATGAAATTATCACGTTTTACCCATAATGGAAATCATAAAGTATTCCATAAATGAGAAATACAGAAGCATAAGTAAAACATAAACATATTATATATCATATATAAAAATATTTACATCATAATGGACACCTTTGAAGGTGTTATATGAGTGTTGAACAATCATCGTTTCGTGAGGCAGAAATTCGCCATCCACAGAAACCGTATGTTCTTTAACCATTAGATGTAGGTGTGTGTAAGTGTAGCTCGAATCCTTCTTATAAAAACATCCTAGTATATTGAGGATACTGGTGTTGTTACAAAAGAAATGAATAAAAAGAGTTTAGGGGGTTGGAGAAGAAAAATAAAACAAAACAACATTAGAGAAGACATTACCTCAAAATCAGGTAACTCTTTTTGATTTGAGCCAAAGGCTTCCTTGGGAAGAGTGCTGCCCAAAGTGAGGCTTCTAGGAGTAAGAGGGGGAAGTTGGAAGAGTATTTGGGCAGAGGTTGGCCGATCCAAATGGCTTGAAAGTGTAAATGAGGTGGGAGAGGTGGGGGCCTTTTATAAGTGGAGAGGAGGGGCACTCTTGGAAAGATTGAAATGTTACATTATTTCAAAATGCTTTTCGGATTCTGAAGGTCCCCCACTTATATAATTCGAGGCTAAGGTGATAAGGTTTCTAAATCTCCTCATCCAATATGCTATGGACAAGTGTAAGCCTTGGATTTTGCATTATCTTCTCATTTTATTTAAATCGTTAAATAATGAGGTCATCGCTGCATCATAATGATGTCATAAATAATTTAATTTATTTAATGTCTAAAAATTATAAAAAAATACTATGATGTAGGAAATATTTTTATCTTTACAATGACTATTTATGATCAAAACTATGACTTGTATAACCACATGTAAAAATTGTTTTAGTAAAACATTTCATGTTTGTGCCATTTTTTACATTAACATTAAATAAAAGATATTTATGTCATTTTCCAACTAATGTGGCTCCATGGGGTCCCCAAGTTGACCCATGGATTGTCTTGGTCGGCCATTACTCATCCAATAGGAGTAGGACAAGTTTCAAGCTCATCTCATATTATTAAAACATTATTTTTACCTTAAACTACACTAATTACCTCTAATCACGATTAAGAACTTAAAAGTTACTATTCACCAAAAAATTATTTTGATCTCATTGAACCACATTTTACTTCTTAATGACAACCATGTATGTCGGATTTTTTAAAATCAAATCACAGAATTGGTAATATTTCATTTAAACGAAAAATCAGTTTTTTAACTACCACTTAGTGGTTTCACTATTCATCAAAAATTGAAGTTTTTCAGAACAATGCCAAAATTTCACCCTAAGCTATAATTGATATTCCGAATTCAAAAATGATGTCTACTTTAAAAAATTCCAAAAATATAAGTTGCATTAATTAATTTTATAATTAATTCCCGCTGTCACAACAAATAGCGTGTTTTAAGAAACAATTTATATCAAAAGATTGACAATTGTTTATGTCCAATTTCAATGTTAAATTAATTCTAATGACCACCATTGGATAAAATTGTAAAAATATTTTCTAATTATACTTTAAAACCACTAAATAGTATAATTTATCACTAGAAATTATTTTGATTAAAAAAGTTGTTTTTATGTATTTTTCACTATTCATAAAAAATTAGAAGTTCTTAGAAAAATACCAAAAATTCAACATAGGCTAATTTCGATATTCTGAATCCAAAAATGAAGTCCATTTTGAAATATAAAATTTCTATAATTTTAAAAAGTGGTTATTACTATTCATAACGGCTACTTTGATTAGTCGCGGTGTTTTAGAACTCGAAGTTGCGTACAGTGCAAGATATTGCATTATTGAATGAGAAGCGTATCATGGAAGCTCGGGGTGTTACATGGCTTCCAATATTTTGACATACTCATTTACTATCCCATAGAGAGATTTTGGAAGAGGCAGTTCATTCCGCTTCTTCCCATCCTCTCGCGTAAAGATTAGCCTCATCTCCCTCATCTCACATGTATGATCCTCACGAAGTACTCCCAAGTAGACCCACAAGTTCATCTTCTACATGCATTGGAATTTCATTGAAAAGCATTACAGGGTCTACGATTAGAATATAGGCTCATGATCAAACCGCACCACCAGAACGCCACCCTAAAAGGCCAAGATATAGGACCAATGCTCCTCATTTCACTGGCCTTCATCGGTGAATACACCTAATAGAAATAGAAAAATATGTAATTCTAATTCATCGGCCTTCTAGACTCAGTTCAACACCTGCGGGGTGTTAGCATTGTCAGTAAACTCCCCCACCGCATTCAATATAACTATTCAATAGTCTGATATAGGAGTGTAAATAGGGTTCAGATATCCGTAAGCACCCATGTGCACCGCTACCAATCTGTACAAAATATGGAGTGGTCCACACAACCTATATTTCTTCTTCCCTCACTAATATGTGAAAAAACCTTGTAAAAACTGGACAACACATGGATCCCTAGATTGACTCGCTCCCCCATTGCTAGCATAAAAACCATTATGAATGTGCTCGGTCGCATGCCTTTGTTTGTCCTCTGGATGGAAAACATCCAACTATAGATCATCGTAGAAATAAACTCATCCAGACTAACCATTAGTTGCTGCTCAATGTTGATGTCGTACCCCCAGCTTCCATTGGTTGTGTTTTGGGTTTACCAATAAGAGTTCTCTTTACTGCACTAGGATTCTATTGGATAGGTGGGAGGCCTGATTGCTAGCTTCTATGGTGCTTCCTCCCCTCCAGTAGCAGGCCCAGACGAGATGTTGATGAAGGACTTAAACAAAAAATTACAGTGTATGTCCCCCACCGACTGCTTGTCCTATCAAGGCACCAGATCTATCAATTCTTTTCCAAGCTTCAGCATCTGCTCTGGATCCTCTCTTGTATTCTCGGTGGGGCGGAACTTTTCATACATCACCCCCAATATCAGAATCTCGGAGATCTTGTGAAGGTATCAGAGGGTGATACTGACCTCCCCATGGTGAAGATGAAAAGTTTTGGTCCTTGACGACCACCTACTCAACAACATTGGAAATAGGGGAATCAGCTAGGAAATATGGAATTGGGAGGCCCACATAGCTTCATAATTCTTTAAACTCTTTAAATCTTTACAGAACTCCTTACATGGGGCACAAACCCAGTAATCCCATGCCCAATCTTCCATAAAATTACAGCCATAGAAAAAATTCCTAATAATCAGTCCTCCCCTTCTCTGCGTTCCCCAAAGCCACCTTGATAATGGTGTGGTACTATGGGGATGATACCATTGGATATAAAACCTTCCCATCAACATTATTGATGTGATTATACAAATAGTCAGTGTTGATGGTTTTGTGATCCTCCCATATATGACCGTCAGTAGTCCTGAACCACTAGCACTAGCATGATGTACTCTTAAACCAATAGGTTGGTTCTTCCCTACTTACTTCATGTTTGAGAATGTAATTCCTCATACCAAATACACTAAATACATACAGAGACAATCATTTTCACAGATGTTAATCCTTCTATATTTCTGACAACAACTCCACTAGGGATTTGTTGTCTGAATGGCTCTTCACACATTCTCCAATTCCCAGGTTATCCACCATATCATCCCTCCGGTCATCATCTTCATGGACCCCCTAGAAAATACTTGGTGAGACATTATATCCCAAGACTATAGAAAATTGTTTTCTGGATTGCAAAGCTCGATCGAAGAGTTCTATCGCAAATCTCGATCGTAAATATATATCACAAAGCTAGTTCACAAAGACTGGTTTCAGAGCTCTGCCACATACCTCATAGACACAACTCATGGAGCACACAATCTCAATGTCTGAAGACTCACTGTGTGGCACAGAGAAAATGATATCATTTTCACAAAGAGGAATCCTTGAGCGCACAGAGCTTCACAAATTGAGAGCTCAAACAAAAAAGTTACGGAGATAGGAAATGACCAAAGTGGAGTCAGCCTACCCTATTTATAGATGACGACCTCTAAGCTTCCTGATGCACCTGGCAGCACCTATCTTCACAACATTCTCAACTTGAGAAGTTCCCATCTTCATTGTTACCCTTCTTCGCATTCTCACATCATGATCTGCCTAAAATTTTGGCGATATACCCTTAGAATTTGACCTTCATTTTCTCCTTAGCTCCAAATCAAAGGGGGGAATTTTTTGGTGCTAGCATATGTGAATGGGAAAAATACTCAAAGAACCAAAAATTTCTAAAATGGGATACTTCATGAAGAACATTTGAATAACCCTTTAGCACCGCGGCCGGCCCAAATCCGATCAACACCACGGTCAGCGTAATGATGAGGCCGCCTTTGTGACCACCACAGATGAAAAAGATGGTCAAATCTACTGTTATGATGAAATTTTCTGAGGTATTCATTCTACATAGGGAGAAATCTTTCCTCCATGATTCCTTGAAAATTGATGGAATCCTCCGCGAGCATTGTGGAAGGAATGAAGGAAGCCTCTGTGCTGTGTAGGGGATGACGATCGACTCCACGATTACGAAAAACATGATACAATCTACCTCCAATGGAGAATCACAAGCACCATCATGGAACAACCTTGGAGAGTTACACCCCCTGGAACCGATAAATACCCCCACCCCTCACTCTAAAGGGATCGACACCCTGACCTTTCAGCTTCCAAGCTCCCACATCGCAAAACTCCCTTTTGTTTGGAAACCATTGGAATATTAAATAATCTGAGTTACATGATAATTGAGAACTCCCTTCCCCTTTAATCAATTTTAACTCCTCTTTAAAGAGGGATTCCCTTCATGGAGCCTATGGGCCATCACCAAGTAAGGTTACCCCCTTGTGTACTCAGGACTTCGTGAAGAACCCAAGCTTCGTAAATCACCCTCCAAAAACAAGTGAACTCCATGCTGAGGCCAAGACATTATGCCTCGAGTTGTTATCATCTTTGAAACTTCATGTCCTTTATGAGATTTGGTGCTACGTGAAACCCTATTATCTATGAATTCAATTTCTATATGATCTCTCATGCTCCGGGAATCCCTAAGCTCTGTGAAGACTTGGGATCTACAACTCCTTGATCTTTGTGAATCCCCTCTATGCAAGGACTCTTACATCCCAAACCCTTGTTCTGTATGGCCCTCTATGATTTTAGGAAGTGATTTCAATGACCCTTGGGTGGTTCTTCTTATTCCATTAATATGACACATGATTCATTGTATAGGCATGCTAATCGCTATCTCTTATTTTCATATCCATGCTAACGTGATCCCCTCAATGGATCACTCCACAACCCCACCTTACAACAGCATTGGTGGAGCCTTCCCTTCACCGAGGGTTAAAGAGCACTAGTTTTGTATGTGTTAGGGGGGAGGATAAAATCTATATTTTCTGTGGTGCAGGACTCTAAACATCCAAGTATCATCATCCCCATCACATGATCTTAAACTACAACCTCTCCCGGTACGATGTACATGGGTTGCCCCTCTTCAGAAAGTTTCCACGCCCACTCATCTCCATGAGAGTGATATCTTCCTCATATGGAATGAGACCCTACTTGAATGGGGTGACATCTATTAGTGGGGAAGAGAAAATATCCTAGTGTAATCCCTATAGCCTTCCTTGCGGGAGGTAGAACCCTTGCTTCTCTTCGCTTCTTCCGAGCACAATGACATGAGGGGATATGGGAACATGGGACTCTTGATACCAATTCCGTATCCCTTTGGTCTTTATCACCATCAGGCCCACATCAGGAAGAAAGTCCCAATATCCTTATACCTGGGCCACTGACCACATGTAAGACCAGATCCATTCCTCATGGACACACCATTCATGATGTAATCATAGGGTCTTTGTTGCCTCTTGTTTCTCACATTGAACATGACTCACATGGGCTAAGAGTAAGCATCGACCATGATATCCTTTTTGGGCTACTTTAGTGTGTAATCCATATCCCCCATACCCAAAATAAATGGAATTTAATCATTTCCTTTTTCACGAATGGTATTGAAAAATACTCCTTCAGGTTCAAGTCCATCACCCATTATTCCTGACCACTTAACATCAGTTTAATCTCATCCCACATTACAGTAAACTATATGCTTTCAGAAAAAATAGGTTTTGATCCTTGTATCCTAGATAGGGTACATAAGAAGCCTCCCTGAAGTTAAACCACAAACACAGGTAAACATTGATGTTCCCTTTTTTTTGGGACCCACATCCCTCCTCCTCCCTTTTGTGGTGTCAGACCAACTCTTGAGCAGCAAATCATGCATAAGACCCACACTCTATTCAAACTCTTTAAACCAATAGTGTAATTTTGTGATGGGATGATAACCAAGTGTAAGACCAAACACGTCTTCAAGTCACTATCCTTTGTGTACACCCTGATTATATGCCCCATCTTGAACTACATGGACTTTGATTCCATGCCATGTGGATATGTAGGAAACCTATTTGAGGATCAAGAACATCACCCATGTCCCATCCTGGTATCTCTAGTAAACCTTTGTGTTAAGAGAAGTTAATTCCCCAACCCAAAGGTTATACTTTATTATGGTCACATCCACACGTCCATTCTCATTGGCCACCTCCTCAGGTGTTCCATTTCCCCACTGAACCATGTGGAATTTGATCCCCCGCCATAGGGATACAATGGAATCCTCTAAGTGGCTCTATCCCAACACCACCATCATCTTCACGTCAGTTCCATATAATTCATCTCATACATGTAATCAAGTCATCCAAAATCCATCCTAGTTTTACCTGGGCCACCACAACTCAGTGAGATCATGTCATTCACTTCCTCACTGCTCCTAGCAGTACCTGGGCTGCTACCCAGGCATAATCCCCAGCATGTCTTCAGATTGTTTTCCATTGTGTATAACACGATCCCAAGATTCACCCTCTCGAACTATGAGAGTTTTCAATCCTATATTATATATAGGTTACATAGAAGTCCTCCACAAGGTTCAATCCCAGTTAATGGTAAACCATGGTGTCACCTTTATAGGGAACCAAGGATCCTCATATCCATCTTCTTCGATTATTCATCCACCCATCCAGTAAACCCCTCAGGTAATCCCTCCTGAGGATTTACCTATATCATCCACTCCCATCAGTGTTATGATTAGTATAATCTATCACCGCTAGACATTAAACTCATGAAATACCCTATGCTAAACATGGGAAGCTAAGGAATACCCTAGGGACATTCTTATGGCATATTATTCCTTGTAGTCGACGTGGGAAGCCTTGGGCATCCACCCCCTCGAGAATCCCTATCATAAGGGGAAGAAATATAGATGTACTGGTGTTTCAATGTCCAAAAATTCCAACAATGTCCATCATGATTACTCCCTTGACCGAAGGTTGCTGCCCTGACTTGACCCTTTGTAATGTCTTGACAGAATCAGTGCAATTAACTAGCATTCACAATGATATGGCACAAGGAAGAGTTTCATGAACAACATATTAGTCTTTAAGGGAGACTCAAACTCGATGAGGAATTTCAAGGAGAAATCCAAGGAAAGAGATACTAATATCCCATCATCCCATTTCGATTATGGATCATGTGTCCCTAATTAAGTGATGGATGTCTTCCGCCTTTGGAAAGAAGGAATGTGAGGCAACAACCCGCACATCGCAGCATGATGGATCAGTGCCCTGGAAAAAGTGTCAAAAACATGGTTATTAAAGACTCTTATATTTATCTCTTTAAATCATTGGTGATATTATCCAACCTATAGGTCATTGGTAGTGGTATTTAAGGGTCTCTCTTTTCATCCAATATGACCTAGGTGGGGTTTTAATTAGAGTGATCCATTGAATATTAGTAACATAACTATGGATGGATTTTATTATATCATTTATAGTTAAACAATGGTGAGGATTATATGGTTTTGGAAGGGAAATGGTATTAATAAAACATATCATGTGACATAAAAAAGGATACCATCTTGGTTAAAGATTGTTTTAAGCTACCTATGATCTGATTTGGGGACCATTTTCTTATTGAGAATCATACGAGATGTGATTTTTTTTATGTGGTGGATACCTAGGTTAGGTATATTAAACTTATATGATTTTTCCTATAATTGAATTAGTCTTATTCATGGAAGTCAAATTGAATCTAATTAAATGGTATGAAATGAAATTCATGTTTACAAATTAGAAATACATTTTTTATAGATGTTTGATGGAGTTTTAAAAAAAATATATTAGTGAGGTTTAAATGTATTATATAGTTGACCATAGAAGGGTTGATACCATTAGAGAGGGTGAATCTTCGAGGAAGTTAATGAATGAGTTTTGACATAATATATTTTTTGTAATATGTAGTAATTATCTTTGTTTAATGAATAGAGTAGAGGTTATTAGATCTTGAGATTTATTTTAGTTTGATTCATGTGTTGAATGGGTATTATATTATTTTTGACATTTTATAGTTTAAATTTTACGATCATCAGTGGTGGTTTCTATTTATTAGTGATAGTGAAGATTCAAATGTATTGTGGGATGATTTTTAGAAGTAGTTTAATACATGGTTTCATTTAATAACACTGAAGGAGGAAATATTTTATCTATATTTTTTTGGCTATCTTGAGCTTGTGGGATATTGTATTCTAGTTAAATAATATTCTTCAGAATTCTAATGATTTAATCCCGGATGAGGAGGCTATGGAAAAAAAAATTTAAGAGTTTTTTCGTCTTGAGGTCTAGTTCTACGTAGAACGATTTATAGTGTCATGATATCATGAGTTATTATAGAATTATGAGGATGTCCAAATGATTAATGTATTGAATGGATTATAATATGAGGGAATTCATTATAAATGTTTAAGGATAAAGTCAATATATTGAGGTCCTCATCTATATATAAATTCAATTTTCCTTCAATAGAGGAGTTGGACTCAGTGT
Source organism: Viscum album (assembly GCA_963277665.1). Classification (NCBI taxonomy): domain Eukaryota; kingdom Viridiplantae; phylum Streptophyta; class Magnoliopsida; order Santalales; family Viscaceae; genus Viscum; species Viscum album. The sequence continues at coordinate 3,539,968 of OY728125.1, forward strand.
TATTCTTCTCACTTATTTAGTGATTACGGTTCTTAAGCTTCTTTAGAAGTTCCATTCAAATTTTCATTAATTTTATAGGTAATGGGGAGTGTCTCTTCTAGTTCATGACTACCATTGTAGTTTGGCGTGGATAAGGTGGTTAGATTCAAATATATCCTCAATAGAATTTTTTTACAAGGATCTATAAATACCATTAGCAATGGATAATAGGTTTTTAAATGTTATATAGGAGATAAAACTAGTAAAGGAAAACCCCAGGATATTATGTATCCTCATGGACATAGAAATGATGGTACTTGTTGAGTTTTGCATTAATGTTAATGATACCGAGTATTATGGAATGGTCAGATGCATTATATAATGTTGTAGGCACCACGTGGTCTAGAGATCATGTGGGGGTCCATATGTCTATATTTTACCATGGATTTTATATTAATTTAATTAAAGATATTTTTGAACCTTTATTTTCATATCCTTGGTCCAATAACAATGAAATGGATTAGAGAGTCTTCCAATACAACTAATATAATCCATTAAAATTAGAGTTAGTTTGAATTCTATAATGTGTATCATGGTTTTTATAAAATTATAGAATAACATCAGTCATCAAGATATAACTTCATGGTTTTGATAAAATTATAAAATTCCTTTACTATAATGGATTCGCTATATTTTTTACATTTTTTCATTTATTTCATATGGAGGAATGTCCTATATTTGATATAGAAGGTATGCATGTAGTGTTAGTTGATGAGTTTGATCATCTGATGGATCATAATTGTTGGAATCCCTTTTCATCTCAACTAGTGTAGTGCATTTTGGAATCAATGTAATCTATAGTAGTGGTGTTTTCAATAGTCATGTAGAATTTACCTAAAAAAATTTCATTCAAGGATGTGATTCTTACCACTTAACATTATATCATTGAAAAGATTGAGTTCAAACAGGGAGTCTATAAAATTAGATTTATCCTTTTCATTAATAAAAAAATATATGTTGTTGAATTAGAAAATTCAGATAAATTATCTACTGTTGAAGAATTTCATTCAACTAAATAATTCGACATGAAGAAAGTTTTATGTTATTTTGCAAGAATGTTTATGGTGTTATGATGTTTCAGATAGATTAATGGAATATAATCCATGTGATATTGAAAAACCATTCTCATATCTTAAGGATAGATGGGAATTTTCGACTTATGGGAGCTACCTTGTTTGTGAAGCTTTGTCTATTATTTGGATGTGATAAGTCGTGGGTGAAGTATAAAGATACCCCAAATACTACCTTTACGTTTTATTATGCACACTCTGAGTTCATATTAATGTATTTTCATGTCACTACAACAAGAGAAACTAATAGCAATGATTATTTTTTAATTTTATGGCCATTTAAACCACTCCAATACGGTTTCATGATGATTTCCAAAAACCATTGCTAATGTTGTTGTCGACATCCAACTTGTGTCAGTTCTATACATTTTGTGGTAATTTCTAGAAACTGTCATGGAAAATTGGTTTATTAGTGTTTTTTAATTTTTTACAATGGTTTCCCATCCCAAAAAATAATGAGGGGATAGAAGTGGTTTACACTACCTCTAACCAATAATTTGGTATATATAGTGTTGGTTTAAAATGCATTTAAAAATCATTTTTCAAATAAAATACAAGATACTACATCCCCATAATACAAGAAAAAAATTATTACATTATACAAAGAGTAAACAAACTGTTCCATTATAATAAACACATAATCATAACATGTCAAGTTCAATCTATGAAAATCCATAACACAACAAATACTTAATATAACAAAGATAGTAACCTATAATTAATTAATCTGAATAATGTTATCCATTGTTCCTCTTGAGTTTATTTTAATGGATAGATCACATATTAATATTCATTTGACCCTCGTTATATATAAATGGTATAGAGTTACCCATGGGTGGGGTTTTTAAACATTTCGTAGACTACTGAACCAAGTTATATACCTTGTATCCCTCTATAAAAAACTATATAATGTAATGGTAAGAAAAATGTGGTGGTATCCTTATGAATTAGTGGGAAATTGAAATAGGTCGTCTATGTGATTGTACACATTCCAGAATGTGTATCATTTAGTGTTTGGGGTTTTTATAACCTATCAAACCTCTGGTCATTTTAATTTTTTTTCCCTTGGTATGCTTCATATTATCATTTTAATTAGTGAGTTATGAATTATTTCATAAAATTGTCTATGCATGGATTTTATATGGGTGCATTGTGACATGATTTGGGTGATCATGAAAACAATTGGAATGTGATTTTATAGAATGTTTATGTATATTGGGTTGGCCGATGATTCCAATGATGTTGGGAGCAGTGATGTGATTGTGGTTTGGGTGTTCATGTCAACCTTAGACATGTGAGATGTTATCAAACATATTATGTGTTTTGGTTATATAATTAATTCAAACCATAGATATGAACATTATGATGGAAAGGGTTATATTAAGACAGAAGGTAATGCATACCAACGATGTATTTGAGTTATATATCATGTCACATCAACATTAACATTTATCGTGGATGTGAATTCTTATGATGTGATTTATATATAATAACAATTTTATATAAGTATAATTAATTTATATCAATGTTATATAAGACCTATATAATATTCAAGATAATTTAGTATGTGAATTTAAAATGAAAAAAAAGGAAAATTATTTATTACTTATATACAGTAACTTTGAGTTACCACATACAGAACTTCCTTAATTGGAGGATTTGCAGTTATGTCTTAAAATAAGGATATTCCAAACACGAGTTTTCATTTTTTTTGGGATAGAATATGGACAATAAACATATAAACAACCATAAATAAGGTGTTCCTTTTAATAGTTAGAAAAAGGACACTTTAATAGATTATAATTACTGGAATTTCCCAAAATAGATATTCCTTAATCTATAAGAATTATAATATTATAGGGAATGTGACACAAATAAAGGAAAATTATAAATAAAGGACATGGATTCCTTCACCCTAACACACATACGAAAATGTTCTAATATATTTTAATTAGAATATATTACATTAAAAGTTACATATTTATTACATCTAAATTTATACTTGAAAACCCCCACAATACCCTTAAATAAGCTCTAAGGATGGGATAAAAAATTCATGTAATAGATGGTGGTGATTCATATAGTATAAATATTTAACCCACTTGGGTTTTCTTATATTTTTAATCCATAAATATTAATGTAATATATATGAACTCAATATGTATTGTGGAGTAAATCTGTGAAGTATTTTGGAGTTCACAAATATGGTGATGAGAAGAGAGTGTTATGTTCTCTTAGGGGTTATCCATACTAAATAACAGTTAATAAGATTGAAGATGGTGGAAGATTAATAAGAGTAGATTAAGAATAACCATTTGTAATATTAGGTTAAAGATGTTGAAATTTCTTTATATTGTGAAGTGAAGATATTAAGGATACTCATTATACTGAATTGTTGTGGTAGATTTTTGCATTAACCGAGCCTTAAGGTAGCCTTATAATTAAAGAAGATTTTTATAGTGTATAGACTGGTAATAATTTTATCTATTTGAATAAACTAGTTTAAGGTCCCCTATCTGAGAGGAGAGTGAATATAGAAATCTAAATGATGCACACACAAGAAAAATAATACTGGGATTTCAATATCAAAGCTGACCATCTTGTTTATTTTTCTAGATAGTACTTGTTTAATTTCCAAGTAGATGTCAGAAAATGATAAATTTCATAAATGGTTTTAAAAGACTATATATAATGAAAAAAGAATAATAAATTTAATTTCAAGCAGTATTATAATAAAAAAACTGAAGATTTTAAGAATGATTAGTATAGGGTAATCTTTGGAATAAAACATCGAAAATTAACCATCCATAAAGATTTTCATACAATGTAAGGGAAATAAAAATATCCCTACCAGAAAGAAAAACATGGTATCTAAATCACTATATTAGTATTAGTATATCATATTTTTATTTACACATCATCTAAAAATCCAAAGTAAGACCTAACCACTACCTAATGGTATTTTACTGACACCCTCTCAATCTCCATCTCAACTCCCTTCTATTAGTACCTACATGAATATTTTATCAAAAATCAAATAGATTTCTATATATAAATTTATACATAAAACCAATAATATTTTCTGTACTAAATTATTATGATTTTTTATGATTTACCACCTCACAACCATCCATCGATGCAATGTCACTGGGGATAGATTTAGATATAGTTAAATCAATGATTTCTGCAGAGAAACTCTCTTGGTATCTTGTATCATTATATGAGTCCCCTATTCCTGAATTGTTATTTTCATTGAAACAAACACCATGTAGTCTTCTCTAGGTATGGAGTAAAGAAAACTCATGGTAGATTCTTCTATAATCCCCAATGGACAGCCAAATACCTCTTATGATAATGGTCTCAAAACCATCCCATGCATGGGACCAGGATGCTTCATCCTAAGGACTTGACCAACTAGATCATCATGGGATACCGAGATGGGATGTGTTGGATTGAAATTCCAATGTTATTTTATTTTTACCTATAGATAAATATTAGTCATATTTGAAGTAATACATATTAACATAGTGACAACTGACAATAATTTATTATCATTAAAAAGAAATTAATACCCCAACTTCATTGGCAGGATCATTAACATATACCCCTTTATATTTTATAGGAACATCCAACCAATGATCTATTTTGGAGTTTTAGTGCCCTAAATTATATAAATATATTAAAAAAATAGAAATAAAAAAACTTATTATATGAAAAAAATATAATTTGATCTTATAAATATTTAATTTGATGAATGTATTTCCAAAGTCGATATGTTTCTAGAAAACATTATTTGACCTGGTAATGTGGGGAACTATTTGTTTAGCTCGACATGATGAATTTTTCCATAAAATATCCTAAAATAAATAAAATATAATTTAATAGTAATGTATTAAAAATTATCTCCTTGTCGTATTCATTTATATATGTAAAATAATATTAATATAATAATATATATTTTAATATGAAAAAATTCTCGTAATGATATATATCAACAAAACACCTTCCACTGATCTCTATATACCCCTTAAAATACATTATCATACTAATTTAGAGTGTCCAATGATGTATTTTTCGATTCATTCCATAATATACATTTAAAATCATTTCATTTCTTTCTCCATTTTTTTAATGTCCACTTTCATGTAATGAGATTAGCAATAGTAAAGTGAATTAACATTTGTACAAAGAGATTTTTTTTAAATATTATAATTTATTAACATAACAACATTAAATTAATTAATAATGCACTAAAATTAAATTTATTTAGTAATCAAATACTTCATTGTTCCATGATTGAGGAATATTCCTCAAATTAGTATAGGTAATCAGAAGTGTAACTAGATCCACCACCAGATGGCCCAGAATTTGGCCAACAAATCCCAAAGCATCATTTGTGGGGACCCAATTATAGTCAAATATGAAAAATATCTTCAATCAAATCAAATTATAAACATATTGACTACTCATATTTCTCTCCCAAATAACATTGTTTTCATATTTAAAAAAAATATATTTTAGTATAAAAAATGAAATAAATTTATTCATTTCAAAATTTGTACCTATAACTGTCAACCTCCAATATCTTCATGAATAAATAAGAGTGATGACCTTTTCCATCACTACTAAACCTACTGAATGGGAAGGAAATGTCCCAGATGATTATGGGATTATAAAAGAGGGTGTTCCAGAAATTTATAGAATGGGGAATGGTGTGATAGATGTCGATGTGGGGGAATGGAGGGAGTCTCAGATACTATTTGGAGGGAGATCCATGGACCATCAATTTTTTTTTTGGTTGAGGGAACATCAAATGGTTGTTGAATGTGATTAGATAAATGATTCATCAATGAAATTCATGTCATTTAATCATATAAAATTAAATTTGGAACATATATTTCAAAATATTCATGTAGGGAAAGAAATTTAGAAATGATAACTAATGATAGAACTGATGAAGAAATTATATATAGAAATGGCAATGAATTACTACACATATAACATAGGTGGTTGATAAATTAATTGACGACAGAACATACAATCATTTTTTCCTTCAATCATGTTTTTATATGATCAATCATCACATCAAATACTTCATTCACCCTTGAAAGACTAATATATTCAATATCATGAGTGAAAAATATTTTTTTTCTTATTGTTGATGTGATTTAGTGTCAGATGTCAAATATTCAACTTCATCACCCTTATCATATAAGTCTATTGTATTTACATTAACAACTACACTCCTCATTCATCCAAAAAATATTCATTGTAATATTCCATTTTTTCTTTCAATGAGAATATATATGAATCATTTAATTCACATTCACTGACATCCTTCAAGTGAGATAAGTTTACTAAAGTAAATTGCAATGAATCTATTTTAATACCCCTAGTAATATTGAACCACAATCATTTGAATTAATAAAATAAAAATATACCCATGGAAGTTGAGTTGGATTATATCTCTCAACATTCCACATTATCACAATTTACATACATAAAATATATCATTATTTTTTCTTTTAAAACCCCCTTCCCAATTGACTCTATGAAATTAAAATCATTTGAAATTGTAAGAATCATATTCTCAATCCTCTTTTAGAGGACATCCATCCAAAAACATCAATTCTTCTGACACCTCATCCTGAGTGTAAGTATTCATGGACTACAAAACATAATATAAATTATTATATTTATCAAATTTTTGTCAACCAAATATCTGTATTGATTGAATTATTTATTGCAATTACACAATGTACAAACAATTATACAAGCATTTTGTTAACCAATTTTTTTTTTATATTTCTCATTTAATGTTGAATTTATCATTATTATCTTTGTATCCTAATCTCTTCAAGAAATAGATCTACAATTTCACTATTCAGAAGCACATATCAATATGAGTATGTAATAATTCCATTTCATTCATTGTGACATTTTAGATCCTCCCAACTAATCATCCAATTATAAGAAATATTTTTTATTTCCTATGTAGTTGAGATTGATTCAATGTTTCATCAAAATTTATGTCTAAATTGAATATTGTCTTAATATCAACCATGATTCTAGAATAAAAGTTATGACACTCCTCTATTAAATTGCTTTTAAAAACAGTTCCTTTAGGTAAAACATTGTTTTTCACTTATAATTTCAAATGACAGAGATATATATGATATAAAATAAATAAGACATAATTATGTGTTTAATGAAGTTCCAATAATTGTTTACTTAATATGAAAAACATATAAAAACGTGCCTCTCAATTGGATACATCCATCAATAATGTATGGGACCTCCTAATTTAGTTTTCTCGACCAAACACATATTTAAATGCATCGTGATAGTAAAAAAGGATGGTGGAAAGATCATCTCCATTGAAAAAAAGTGTCAATAAAAATCTCTCCTGGAGGGTTTTAAGCTCATTTGTTTGTATATTTTTTTCAAATAGTTGTATAAAAAAATGAAAAATTGTAGTACAACTTTAGTAACCATTTTAAGTAATTATATATGAAATTATAATGGACGTAACTACTATAAAAAATATGTGAATCATGAAATTTCAATCCATGTGACCTATGATGATTTAAGTCAACACGCCTTGAGATATTACTTGAATACCCATGTGATACATTAACATGTTTTAAAATTTTAAGGAATGTATATTCATACCTATTTTTCATTACTAAAATTGCTAGAGAATACATGATATTTTCATCTGGAAATATATCAATATTTGTGTTCATTGCTTGTAAATACTTCCAAGAATTGATATGGTCCTTTGATTCTCCATGTTCATTAATAAATGTTAAGATAATATTTTCAAAAACATTATTCTCAATATGCATTCCATCAATAATATTAAAAAAAATTACTGATACAAATGTTTTAAAGAATATTCCTTTTTATTCCATTATTGTAATCCAATTTCACTCAGTGATGCACTTCGAACTCATTTCTCACTATCATAAAAATGGCGCACCTTACTATATTCAGTTTCAACATTTCAATGTTCTTACAATACTTCAATACCTTTCAATAAAATTTAAGTTTGTATGAAATATATATAACCATTGAATTTTTACTTATTCAATGGAAATCTATGAGACTGACTAACAAATATTCATTGACACAGTAATCACCATTTTTTATTATAAGTCATTTGGGCCAAAAATCAATGTTACAAGTAGGAAAATCATAACCCTTGAATGTTTTCCAACCAGATGTTCCCATGTCTATGGAATTAAACAAATTTCCAAACTAGAGAATCATGCATTTCGAGCATTGTTCTATAAGATTCATGATATGCACCAAAACCATTTCTCCATAGCTTTTGTAATTCATCAATTGGACGATCCAAGAATACATCAATGTCATTTCAAAACAATTGTTTTCTAGAGAAATCATAGAAATGATAATATATATTTTTTTATACACATGCACTGATGTATATCATAAGGGATCAAAACAGTCGGCCAAATGTTATAACTGTTGCTCAGATTACCAAATGGGTTGAATCTATCGGTTGCCAATCCCAATCACACATTACTAGGATCGTATGAGAAATCATGATTTAACAAAGTCAAATGTATTCCATGATTTTGAATCTCTTTTATTTCCCATTAACCCATCATTATTATTATCTATATAATTACCCTTAATGTTATCATTAGTTGTTGATGACATGAATAATATTTCAATCAAGGATTTAAAGGGAAGTAATGCAAAACCGTTGTAGGTGTGTTATTTTTCTTCTTAATCATAGTAGTATATTGATTCCAACATCCAAAATTACCCTTTAACTACAGTCTCAAATAAATATTTTTATAATTCTATTTACTTCTATCCTCACCCTAATAAATTATACAATCATTGGGACAAGCATGTATTTTTTGTATAATTCAAACCAATGTTATTAAAAACTTTTCATGTTATAAAAAGACTTAGGGATATTATCTTCATGAAATGAATCATTAAAACATTCCAACATCATGGGCATAAAATTATTTTTAATTACTCATATGAATTTTATATGGTACAACTTTAAAAGGAAACTATTTTTGGAATATTTCAAACATACACCATACATCTCATGATTTTCATTTTCAAATAAATCATGAAATTATTTTTTATACTCATTGATGTTCTCTCTTATATTAGTTTCCACAGAATAAATTGGAGGATACATTGATAAATTACAATCTATATTGGGTTTTCCTATAGTCCCAAAAACATCATTTTCAAGTAACTATTTGTATAACCCTCTATTGGTTGTTTTGATATGTTTTGATGTTGATGTTGTTGTATTTCAATGTTGAATGAATTATTTATAAGAATTTTCATTTCATATTCAAATTTCAAAAAATATGAGACATCATTATATTGATTTACATTAGTGATAGAACTTTTATTAATGTTCAATTCTCTATTCCAAATCCAACACAAATATTGCGAAGAGAATTTCCTAATATCAAGTGTTCATAAACATCATGTCTCACCAACCATCATATAAATTTACATTTACGACATGAAAATTTTCTTTTCCCATCAACGGATTGATTGCAAACTATATAATCTATGAACTTCTCGAAATCCTTATCATACAGTGTTGTGGTCCTCGACAATGTGATCCGGATTTTATCCATATATATCACAATGTTCCAACCCATTATTAAAAAAACTAAAAAACATAAGCATTATTTAGTAGGAAAAGAGATAAATGGAAGTGAAAAAAACACAACCCAAGTATTAATAAGAAGAGTAATATATGTAATAAAAAAGAAAATATAAAAAAAGGAAATCAATTATGCATAGTATTATGTAAAATAGAAGAAAGATAAAAATAATTCAATCATTATGATTTTTTTTAAAATGTTCTTTGAAAATCATTTATGAAATTGCAAATTGAAAACCAATTTATAATCTATCTATTTCTATAAAATCACGTCTTAATATAGTTCACCCTCACATTAAAGGAATTCAACTGGTTTTAAGAAAACATTTTTCAGGACAAAACATTCACCTTTTAAAAAAATTCATGAAACCTTAAGACTTATTGTCTCAAAACTATTTAAAAATTGATTAATGGTCAACTGACACCAATTACTAAAACATGACTCTAAAACAACACACACATATATTTTAGGAAAAAAAATAGATTTGAGAACCCCATTAAATAATTATTTACCATTATAAGATACACATAGAGTTTTAGAAACCACTTATAATGTGACCTAATTCTATGCCAAGTTATAAAACCATTTGAAACCATTTAAAAAACAAAAATAATTAATTGATTCATGTTCATAGGTTCATTAAAAGTATAATTTATGGAATAAATTAAAATAATGGAATATTATGAGTAATATAAACAATTCCCAAGTCATGATATAAAAAACCACTAATGAATATTAATTGAATTATAAAAAATTCATATAGAATTGAATAACCAAAATATTGGTCATACTAACAGTAAGTCAAGAAGATTACAAGATAAAAATTCAGAACAACTAGTTAACATTAATAATAAACTAAAAAAATTATAAGGGGTGGAATATAAAGATACTAATTCAAAAAATTAGTTTGAAAAAAGGATATAAGAGATAGAAAATGAGACAAATTAACATACTAGGAGAAAACTGAACAAAGGGTAAGAGAGCTCATAGAAACTATCAAAATCATACTAGTAGAATTACAAATGAAGCATAAGATACTAATTAGGAAACAACCAATTAATAAATGTAAGAACCCAAAAAATGTACGAGGTATGGTAGAGACAATTTAAAATACACTCCAATAGGATGACAATATTCTCTAAGACATGGTATAAATAATATGAATACAAGTTAATGTGGTTTCAAAAATAACAACATATATGTATTCATATTTATTTAAAATTGAAAATATATCAAATGGAAATTTTCATGATAAATGTGACAATTATTTATAGAATGAAACATTTATATCACTTTAGTGTATGAAGAGAAATATAAAAATTATGAATATGTATCATTTCATAAATTACTATGCATAACATATATGTAATCATGTAGAGGAAGTATATTATAGAAAAAAGACTTGTAATTTAATTAACATACAATTATAAACATGTAATACCCTTGCAAGAGTCTCAAAAAACCATTTAAGCATTAAGGCTTCAGCGAGAAACATACTAGTTTTAAACTCTTGGTCTCAATACAGTTTTGCTGACCCAATACAATTTTTAGGTAAAGTCTCTCATGATATTATAGGAAAAAGGGAGAAATCATACAATTTAATTATAATATATATCTTTAAGGCCTTATAAAGAATAAATATTTCAGAAATAAGCTAATCTTAACCACCTTTCAAGGGATTGTAAATAGGTAAACACTACTATCACTTGAGGAGAACAAATCTAGGAAGCAAAACCTAGTGTTTACCCTATATTCACATATGTAAAGGCTTTATAGCTGCTATCATGGAATGAATCCAAGTGGTTTTAAGATTATATCATACCTAAATTATTATGGTATATGATTACAACTACAACCATACTATAAAGGGTAATAATTAAAATATTAAGAGAAAATAGTTCCTTACTTTTCCAGATGAGAGGATCCAAAATCAATCTAAGCCACTATAACCAAGGAAGAAAAATAATACACTAAGGAAGATGGAGAGGAATGTTATAGATTAAGTGATATTCAAAACTAATTGAATGATATTGGAATCAAATTAAAAAACAATTATGGGGGTAAAACATCTAGGCCATTCTATATGACCTCCTATCAAGGATGGCTTATGGGAGAAGAGTCTCTTGGTGGAAAGGGGGAGGGAGAGGGATTGGGGGCTCAAGGAAAAAAAATGTCAGTGAGGTAGAGGGTGGTGGGAGATCAAGAAAAACTGGAGCACCAGAAAGAATGAGGGTGAGGGAGAGGGGGCTAGTGAAAACTGTAGCTTAGACTAGGGCTCAAGATCAGGGGCATAGGGGAAACCAAACCACCAATGAAAGATCGAGAGGGGGGGGGGGTTAGGGAGAACTAGACTATCGGCAAGGAGGGAAATGTGGAAGTGGTGAGGGCTTGAGGTAGGGGTGATAAAGGGATATAGGAGTGGTGTCTGTGGGAGGGTGAAGGGCACATGGAGAAAGTTTATTTTTCTATTAAATGGATTAAATTTAGTAGCGTTTATTAAAAAATGACACTAAATTCGTGAATTTTGTTTAATGGTGATTTATTAAACCATAGATAAACTATGAATTTATTGTAGTTTGTCATTTATAACCCATATATGTTTTGGGATTAATTAACTCACTATTCCATATGTTCATGGATTAGTTAATGTTATCATTCATCTATGTAAATTCCGTGTACTTGATGCCGAATGAGGATCATTTTCAATAGTAGAGAAATATTTTTTATATTCCTAGGTAACATTATCTCTATACCAATTTATTGAAGTGTATGTTTTTGGCATGTGAGGTGAACTTTATAAATAATTTGGTGTCTCAAAAAGGGGTAGTGGTGGTCTCAATGAATCCAATGAATGTTTATTCTTATGGGTCCCCCAGATAATGTTCAAAAGATTTAAATATCTGTATGTATTTCTCAAGATTTTAGATGGTATGTGTCTTCTTTCCCTTATATTTTTCCACATTAACTGCAACTTCCCAAACAACCCCGACCCCAGTTATCATATTTTACAACAATATATAATCATTTTCATATTATAGTACATAAATTATTAAGTTTTATAGGATGAGAAAACTTATTACATTACAAAATCCTTATTTCATTTCAATGTACATTTTTTGTAAAAAATATATATTTAATTGATACACTTTCTTGATCTAGGATAAATCTATATAATTTTAACTTTGAATCTATTTTTCATAAATATATTTATCTCTATAAAATCATTTAAAAAACTATAAATAATAAAATCTCATTAATGAGTTTAATAATAATGAAAACCTATTTGGGATTTAGAAGAAATGAATACCCATAATAAAGTATATCCTTTCAATAATAAACATTTGCCCTATATAAAACCTTATTCAATCCAGAAATAAAAATATTTACTCATGTAATTCCCTAAAACATTATCATAAGAAAACATAAAAATAATAATGTAATCATGAATGTTTATTGGGGAATTATACTCATAATCACCATTTTATCACCCTTTAAATCACACTTTCAAGAGAATAACCATTTTGGTTACATTCAATATGTTTTCTCTTTACAATGTATTTTTACATAATATATTTGTGGTATTTATCTATGGAAACCCCATTTTCATCTATAATATACTGGAATTTTAAATTAAATAAAACACCTAAAAATTGTCTCTTACTATTTAATGAATAAATATTATAGAATTTATTTTTCAATTCAAAAGAATAAAAATTTATGTTAACCAGAAAAATAATAATATTTCACAAGTATGGGTTAACTAATTATATATTGATTAAAATATGAAATAGATACAAAGAAATATTATAGAGTTAAATATGAATATGAGGAATAAGTTTCTTAAAAAAACATTGAGTTGGATAGTTGATAGTAATAAATTAAAATATTCAAAGAAAAAGTTTTAAAAAACCCCTTAAAATTATTGTAATCTATGAGTCATAACCCGTGAAGAAGGAATTTTAATATGAAACAGTAATTCCCATTATATTATCAAAATACAATATATGGTATTAATGGAATAATATGTAGAAACATGATGTTTTATAAATTAGAATATATTTTTAAATGTCATATTATGAAATGAAATTATAAAAATCCTTTTAGTATGTTGGATTTTGACAATTATATGTTATGTACAGTTGAATTCAAAATACCATTAAGCATCATAATTGTTGATAGATTAGATGTAATACAATGATGATATGAATATTTTATATGTTGGGATATGATGAATCCAATTGACATGGACAATGGAAGTGATGTCCTCGACCAATTGGATTGCACATTACAAAGCAGTTTTATCATATATTTTAAGGGATACAGAATCACTTGGAATTTCCCTTGATAAATCCCAATCTAATATTCAACAACTAATGCATGAGTTAAAATGTTTAAAATAATCATTAAATATCATTAATATCAAAACCCAAACCAAGTTCACTAAACCACCCCAAGATGCTATCACCCTTTCACACCTTGCCCTTTAGGAATCCACTCGTACGATAAATGACCTAATATCTAGAGCCTAAAAGTATAGATTTTTATATATTATTTTTATTAAAATTGTTATTTTAATCCCTTTTATAATACCGCATAAATGATTAAATAATGAGTTTGATAAAAATTATATTTTGATATGATGGAATACAAATTTTATTTTTGAAAAATATATAGTTTAAATCAAGACACTCTTTTTTGTGAATTAAGAAAATTTTGAAATAAATTATATTTTAATGAAATATTTTTATTAAATAATATTTATTAATAAATATATTAAAATATAAATTTAGGATGTCAAATATAATTTTTATAAGTGTCCGAAAACTATTGTCATAAATAAACTAGTGTTTTTAGTGAATTGGGATTTTTTGATTTAAAATTATAAATTCCCATAATTTGAGAATTATTTTGATAAAATAAGAATTGTTTTGAAATCCTAATTTTGATATTATCTAATAGTGATATTTTCATAATTTTCTAAGACATTCGATTTTTGGGGTAAAAATAAAATGTGGTACAAATATATGGTATGTTTTATGACATCAAAGTGGATAAAAATTGATGTATAACATTCCATTAAAGGTAGCCATGACCTTAGATATATTAACTCCTAAAAATAATTACTATTTTATGTTATTTGATAAATTTTATAAATATTTAATGAATTATCCAAAACGATAATTATATTTTAATGTTTTAAAATAAATTCATTATGAACATGGCGCACATCCCCATCACCAATGATATTATATTATATATTTAGTATATTTTAATTATAAAATAATTAAAAACACCCCACATTGTAAAAAACCAAGGGAAAATCCATTAGAATGTTTTTTATTACTATATTTAATAGATTTCAAAAGCTATGTTTTGAAATCAATTAAAAAATACCTGCTCTATTTTTATAAAAACCCACCAAATATCTCATTAAAGATAACTCAAATTCCTTAAGGAATGAATATAATTTGTATTTCTCTCTCTATATTCCTCTAAAGGTTCCCCCGATCCCATAATAAGCTCCTCCCAATATTTTAGAAGATCCCTCTCAATAAAATGGGTCATTTTCTTCTTCTCTCTATTCATTATCCTTCTTTTATATTATACATTTTTATTTCAATTTTTTCATTTTATAATATGTATTTACATATACCAATTAATAAAATAATGATTTACATGGGATTTTATGACCCTTAAAATCTCATTAAACCCTATAATGAACCCTTTTGTTCAATCCTTATGTTGTTAAATTATCCTTCATTTTCTCCATGAAAAACATTTTTATTATTAATACCCATCATTATTTCAACTAAAGTGTATTCACATATATGTACTTATACTTCAATAATTGGGGAAATAAATATATGTTACTCACGCTCCATTATCATGGGATAAAAGTTGATGAAATTTTACTTAAGGTTGTAAGAGCCATATGGAACACTTATGGATATAGATGATATGAAAGGTATGGGTGTTCCCAGATAGCACTCCAATGCATTGGGTAATGTTTTTATCTAATAAGATACCATATATTGTGTAAAGTAGGCTATTCTAAGTATAGTATATTATTATTTCTACCATTATACACTTGACATAGGTTTATGATGACTTTGTTTAAGTTGTTGCAACATTCACATCTTTCAATTATGATATCATGTTATATCCTACATTATTGTTAATGATTATGATATCTTGATATTAATATTAATTCACATGTAGTTGTTTTTAAAAAAAGGATCATTTTATTTATTCCCTTACTAAAATTTATCTCCCACCCCTTTCTTATGTACATGCCCAAGTTATTCAGTGCACATTTAGAAGATCTATGGAATAAAAGTGCATGTTTTTGAGTTTTAAATTAATGTTTATATATTTAATTTTATATTTTATATGGTATATACCTAATTTATCAAAGAATCTAGGCTTCATTATCTTATAGGTTTTAATTATGTGTAACTTTACATAATTTAACCTGAAATAAATTGTATTAAATTAAGGGTAATTATATTTGGTGTGAGAGTAAATTATAGTTATTTTGGGATTGGGATTAGAAACCCATTGTAAAGGATTTATATCCTAGAATACGCAAATGAATACATCACTAAATTTTGTTAAATTATAGAGTAAATTGTTTCCAATAAAATATATCCCTATATAGATACTAAAATTGGATGTGGCTATGAGACATACATACCTATGGGTAATAACCATGAAAAGGATGCATTGATATGGACTCAATAATCACTTGGTGCACAAAAATGGCCCTTACTACGCACCTAGTTTGATAATCCAAGGGGATGTGAGTTAGTAAATTCAAAATCTCTTTATGAACCATTATTAATGGAACTAAAGTTCACATAAGATTATATGTTAGTATATATATCATGTATAACTTAAATTGAATCCAATATTGTGACACCTAAAAATACTAATGTAAGAAAGTTGTGTTTGATAGTGTGTTTGACAACTGATAGCAAGAATGTAAGGTAATATAATATCTGTATATATAATCAAATATTTACTATTTAAAGTGTATACTAGATATTTCAATCCATGCAATAGTAATTTAGCTTGAAATTCATGCAAAACTATGTTAAAATACATTATCAGCAACAAAAACCTTCCACTGCAGCCAGTGTTACATACAAAAGCAATCTTCTTCGATGACATGCACTATACATAATACCGAGTCTTACCGAGAAACAATCTATAATTAAAACATTATTATTTAATATAATCTATTCTTGATGAATAGTCTTAAATAACTTATGAAAATATATGGTTTAGAGAACTATTTCAATGGTTACCAATAAGTTTGAAATTAATATAATAAACAATTGAATATTAAACGGTAATTTTTATAGAAACTTATTTTTATGATTACAAATCTATTTTACCATAATTGATTAAAATAATTACCAATAGTAAGTGATTTTAATTTAATAAATATTTCACAAATTCTATAAAATATTTTTTATATTCATCCAACAGATTTGGTAAGCATAAGATAAGAGAAAACCCAATATTTCACATAAAACCCTATATTTTTATTAAGTCATTTTTACCACCTTTTAATTGGGAATGTATTTTAAATATCACTTTTGACACTTTTATGAATTATATTTGATAGAATAAACTTAATTTATGAATTAATAATGTCAAAATTAGCTTAGGGACAATTTCTGGGAATTTTCTGAGAAACTTCATTTTTTTAGTGAATAGTGAAAAATACTCGGTTTTAGTTTAAGACAACCTTTTTATTGAAATAATTATTAATGTTTAATTATATTATAAATTTATTTTAAAGTCACATTAAATCAATTATATGTCAATAAATACAATTTAGTTTTTTATATTAAATTTAAATTATTAAATTGAATATAAAAACATAACAATCATTTGAACATTTTTCTACATAAACTCGTTAATCTGTCTCTCTACGAGATTAGCAATAATCCTAATTTTTCTGTATTTGTGATATGAATTTTGAAAATATTACATAAACTATTATAATAAGGATAAAATTTCTGATATAACAATATAAACATAATTTTTTACATAAATTATTAGTGAAAGTGATTAAAATTAATTACAGTGATTAAGGTGTAATTAGGCACAAAATAGACAAAAACCCTAAATTTAAGGGCCCAAATGACCTATCCACTTGTAAAAAACCCGTTTAATGGAAATATTTCTTCTAAAAAACTTACATTAATGAGTTGGGGTGGTTTTTGGGATGACTTGTTTTTTATAAACATGTGTACACATAACTTCTTTTCACGAATACCAAGAGAGTCATTTTCTTTCCCTATAAAAGGCCTCCACGCCTACCCATTTCTCACACCTCTCTAACCATTTATGTTTGGCCAAGATATTCCCAAATATTCTCCCAAAATCCCACCCCATGACCAATAATCCTTCATTTGATCATAAAGCAATATAAGTATGCTTTTGGTACACACCAAAAAAAGTTACCTGATTAAGAGGTAACGCCTTCTCCCAAGCTCTGTAGTTTCATTTCCCATCTCCACTCCCTAGACTCTTATTATACATTGATTTAATATAATTTACAGTATTATAAATATACTATGATGTATATATTTAAATATATAGACTTACACTTACAAACACAACCATTTAATTGGAAACAAATATCATGTTTCTCTGTACGGTGATCTACTGCCTCACGAAACAATGATTGTTTAGTTTTTTCATAAAAACTCAAATGGTGTCTATTATGATAGAATAAATTTTATATATGATATATATTTTATTTATGATGAATAATTCTTCTATAATATTTATTTAGAACATACATTAATTCTATCAAAGTTGTGTAAATATGATAATTTCTTTTGAGGAACTGTGGACTACTGTCCCCTCAACGTAATATGATTCGTTCATTCCATACATGGAAGGTATACAAGATTTTTTTAATAAAAATATCTAAAATATATAATATATATATGATATTTTGATTATGATATACATATTTACCCTTTATTTTTTATTAATTTAAGACAACAAAGAAATTAAAGTAGTGTTTATGCGTACATACAACTTACTGTCTCCATGAACAGTGCACTTCATGTCTAATCTACAAATATTATGAACCATTATAAAAAAAAATGTACAGTATATATAAGAAAATTTATTCATGGTATATCTTCTAGAGAGGATTAAACAGTGATATATTTTATAAGAACAATAAATAACAAGTTTAAACATACTCGAAAAACTATGAAATTAACACACGAAATAGTCAAAATAATTAATGATTATTAACCAAAGGGTAATAAACTGTTGTACGTAGTTAATATATAATAATATAAAAATGATTGTGGTTTAGTTATTATTATGTAACATATTTTAAACCAATTTACATAAGGATAATGACCACCGACCATAATAAAGGCGAAGGTAAGTGATTTTCGTCTCATTTTACATTCTATTGAGGATTAATTATTATTATGCAGTTAGTTTATTTTTCATGGTGTATGTACTAAACTTTACATGATATATCATGAATTTAATTACTATTTTTTAAACATTCATATACAATTATTACTTCATAATTATTATGTTTTAACACATTTTAATGTGGTGTGGGACACTTTGGGATTTTTAAACACTATTTTTCCCAACAATAAGTTTAATGTTCATTTAATAGTATTTATATTCGTGAAAATTATAAAACCATTGTTCAATATATAAAATTAATTCTTCTCTGGTTATTCATGAAAAGTTTCAAGTATTATTTCCATTTTTATACTCTTTATTACTCTAGTGTTTTAGACATTTTTTTCTGAAAAACATGACTCTATATTTTTCTTTAGACAGAGAAAATGATTTATTCTAAAAACTAGGATTTATAAAATGGTATTCAAAGTTATTTATAAAATAATTTGGTAAATAAATTTTTATTCGGTTTTTCTTTTAATAATGTTTCAAAGGAATATTCTTGTTTCTTTGCTAATGAGCCATTCTCTCTCCTTTTTCCGTACAAAGGGAATATTATTTTTACCTCATACGACATGTACGAATTCATCCGCCGTCATTTTTTTGAAGAATCCTTTTCAAAAGGATTATTTTTAAAGAAATATATTTTAAAAATGTTTCTCAAAAGAAAAGAATATTTTACTGAAGGAGATTTTTTAAAATCTATTTTATTATTTCACCAACAAGAATAACCCTCAATTTTTACTTCACATGGGATTTGTTGTATTGATATTATCCTTAATATTTTTCTCTCTTGTTTATGATTAATTTGGCCAAGGATAGTATTCACATTCACTAACATGATTTATTTATTAGCCCCTTTAAATATTCAATCGCTTATGATCATTGAACATTGAATTTCCCCTAAATTATCCATTTCATTTACCATGGATATTACTATTGACTAAACCATATAAAATTTTACATATGTGTCTACTTTGATAGTTATTTGACTATATGGGTTAATATTGAAAAATCTATATCTCTTACTCCATGCAGATATTTGATAAGGAACATTGTTAAATCAATTATTTGATAGATGAGGAATGTTTGGGACTAGTATGACATGGGCATGGCCCAAGTTTAGATATCCCCTTGATGCATCGGTAGTCTCATGGGATGAGCCATTTGGTAAGCTGACATATATGGGTTTTTTACCCTACATTTTTTAAACCATATTGTGAAAGGTCTTGATGGATAAGGTACTAGTAACCAAGGAAATATGGAATCCAATAATTAATCATGCCCTTCATTTATATTCTAATATTATTCATCCATGTGATTTTTCAATGTGATATCTATGGATGAATTTCACTTTTAGTATTCAGTTATTATTCATCCATGAGACTATGAATCGACATATCTATGGATAAATTTCATTTTCAGTTCATTTAGTAGATCGAATATGTTTTATATTCCTAAAAATAAATATTAAAATTTCCTTATCTATTTATTTTAATGGAATGTTCTCCCATTTATTACCTTTACATATTTCTTACTTACTTCGATTCAGTTTATCGATTACATGGCATGTGCATTCAGTTCTTCACCTTTCCATATTGACTATTCTCGTTGATTCATTATTAGCTCTACTCTATATTTCCCCTATTGAGCATTTGAGCTCACCATTATTGTGTTTCATTCCTTAAGAATACAAGAAGAATAATATGAAAGATATTCATGTATTTTACTAGATGGATTAGAGTTATCCTTGAGTTTGTTTAATAATTTATTTATAAAGAACAAAAAAATTATGTTGTAATCAATGTATTCATTTCTAATACAATTCTCATTTATGTATCTAGTTTACCAAGACTACTAAACTTACCGATCTTTAAGAGATTGATTCCTTTTAATCATTCCAATCTAATTAGTAGCAGACACTATCTTTGAGCTATATAGGGATAAGTCTCTACAGTTGATTTCAAATGAAGTTTAGTAGTAACATTGGGAACTGGATTTAGAAAAACAAAGATTAGATAACATAACCATAACATATAATTTGAAGATATAGATGAAAAAATTATTTTTTTTAAAGTTTATATTATGTGGATCATCATAGAAATACATCATGTCTAGATACTATAAGTGGAATTGGTTCTAGCATAGATGTACCTAGGAATAAAAACTCTGAAAAGGTGTTCTGAGCTTGACTCGGGGTAACCTGGTACACGCTAATGGACCTTACTACACACATGATCTGACACTCCCAGGGGATATTTATAGGATAATCCACTTTTTCTTCACAAACCACTATGAAGGATTTAGATACATAATAATTAACCTAGGATTATCCAAAGGAGTTTAAGATTTCATATATGGTGTCATAGTTTAGAAATGAAACAAATGATAATGTAGATATATTATATACCAAGGAAGGACCTATGTGTAAATAAAATGGATGCCATATTTATGTATTGAGGTTTTATTGAGAACATAAGTTAAAATTATATTTAGCGATTAACCAAATTTCAGGGATATCCATCAGATTTATATTTTAAAGTTATGTTAATATGGTTTTCTAAAAAGAAAACCTTTAAACCAGGTGACAACCAATCAAATCCATCAAGGCCACAAGACTAGAACCCTTGACTGGATAATGATAAGTGTTTCATTAAAACAACTTACTTATGCAATTTCATTGTTAATTTTCATTGTTTTTAGTTAAAAAAAATTAACGAATAAATGTTAATGATGAAACAATATTATCAATTTTTAGGAATATGGATTAATCTGTAAAGACCTGAAATTTTCAAGGATTTTTTTATATATTCTTTGGAATTTTATGAGTCTACGGTTTCTGCAAGCACTTGATTCCGAGGGAAGTATTTCCGGAATAAATTTTGGAAGTTTTATTCGGGTGCATTCAGTGAATGTATGAGTGGGTTTTTCTATCTTTTGAACTGATACTCGGAATTGATATCTAAGGACACCGATGAACTCGCAGTGCCAGTATTCGCGTATGGGGACCTTCACCACAGTTGTGTTTTATGTGGGTTGAAAGCTAATTTTTGGAGATTTAGAATAAATTAAATAAAAACTTTTGTACACAATTTTATGTAATTTTGGTAGTTATAACCTACAAGAGGAATTTAAGGGTGGTCCCACCCCGCAAATAACCTCCCCTGAGAGGATTTAGTGTGGTGGGACCCACACAACCCCGCACCCTTCCCCCTCCGCTCAACTCCCCATTAATTCCCTGTTATTTATCTTAACAACTCCTCATATTTATTCTGGTAGAGCCTCTCCACCTCCCGTCCATTAAATGTTCCAACCCATATATTTAATATCTGTTTTAATTAATTGAAGCCTCTTTGGAATTAATATGAATTGCATGGAAATTAAATTAATTGGAGAGCCTTATTTCTTTTTGCATTGGAAAATTTATTTTGGGGAATGGCTCTGGAGATTTAAAAGAGAGGTGATCCTTCTTAAATGAAGAACACCGTTCTTCAATGAAGAACATCCGCGACAAAGAACGTGAAGGGCTTATTCCAATGATGCTTCTTCCTCAGATGCACCTTGACGTAAAGGAGTCTACGTTGCCTACGACAATGACACTTCCACTATCGTTGACTTAACGACACGGTTCTACCATGACGCTCATCTTCCGTGGCTCGACGACGTAGGACGTCTTTTGTGAGGTAGGGGTTTTGTATAATTTATACATGAATAAATTATCTCAATTGTGTTTTTTTGCCTTGGAATAATCATGGTCGATTGTTACTACCTAACACGGAGGTCGCGAGCTGATCAAACATGGAATGGCAAACCTCTGTCGTTTCTTGTTTTATTTTCAATCGGGAAGCGGCGACGATCGAAGGTGGATGCCGCGTGGTGGCCGCGTGCAGTGGAACCGCGGGCCGCTCGGCCGAAGGAGAACTGGCCGGTTAAAGCCGCCGAGCCGAAGGAGGACCGCAATGCCACAAGGGGCACCACGCTACGGAAGACCGCAGCCTGAAAACTGCGGGCCGCTTCGATGGCTAACCGGCTGGCTCGTCAGCTGGCCAAGTGAGGAACCTGCGGCACTTGAAGGTTCTGCGTAGCCGGACCGTGGCCCGCCCGAGCGGGCTGCTTATTCTAGGAAGTCCGGTCAAATTTGGCTGACCGTTTTGGGGGGGAGACACCTCTTGGCTCCACCGATTTGGGAAAGCGGGCAGGGGGGGGGCTCAAACCGCTCGGCCCCCTCGAGTCGAACCGCTCGGCCCGCAGGGCCGCGCAACGCCATGTCGGGCCGCACCCCGCCGGGCTGGGCCACGCCCTTCCAGTCCAGGCCGCACCCCTCGATCCAGGCCATGTGACTCATCAGGCCGGTCCGACCCTCTGTCGGGTCGGACATGCCAAAACCGGGTCGACCGGACCCGTTGGCCCACTGGGCTTGACGGGTCGGGCCCGTTTCAACATAAATGTGAATATCTCGAAGAACGTGTGTCTGGTCGACGCGCCGTTAGTGGCACTAGGACCCTCATGATGTAGTGGTCATTTTTTGATACTCTAAGTGAGTTATGGACGTCTTTGGAAAATGGCTGGGTTTGGAACGAGCATATTTCCAACCGGGCCTCTATAACAGGAAAGCCAATATCTCTCAGACTGGGTGTCTAACTGACGTGTTGTCTATCACATTGTGTTCCTTTTGATGAGACAAAATTTCTGGGTACATCAACTATAGACTTCATGATATTTTATTTGATGACCCCTTTGATCGAGGAGTAGGCCCTCCCGGAATCAAGCGTGCTATGTGCGGGAACCCTAAAGCTGGTTGTGACTGCATCGACTACTGTAATGGAATCCTCCTTGGGTTCGACAGAGACAACTACTGTATTGGAATCCTCCTTGGGTCCGAGAGGGACGACTACAGTACGGAAATCCTCCATGGGTTCGACAGCAACGACTACCGTACCGAAATCCTCCGTGGGTTCGATGACGATTACTACTGTTCTTGTATCTTGTGTGGGTCTGACAGTATTGACCTCTGTACTTGTATCTTGTGTGGGTCTGGCAGAGTAGCTAGTCTTGTATCTTGTGTCGGTCCGACAGCTTTGTTGGTCTTGTATCCTGTGTGGGTCCAACAGCTTAGATGAATCAGTGACTACATCTGATCATCTCTATCGCTATCCGAAATATGTATACCTGTGTGAGCTTAGTATTGACGTTCATTCATTATCATCGATGTGATTTACTTCTTTCCTGTGTGGACTGGGTTATTCTTATGCTCGAGAATTGGAGCCGAACTGGATTGATGACCTTGGTATTTGTATGGGCATATAACTATGTAGAGTTGGTTGATACTTCATGATTGTATCTTTTATTTTTATTATCCTTCATGGATTTTGGGAAACTTTTGGGGGTCTCAGAGTCCCTACTCAGTCTCATTATACTCACCCCTATACGGGCAATTCCCGCACTACGTTGTGTTGGATGCAGACGACGGATAGAGCTGATCGTGGTAGAGGCTTGTAGAGCTGGACGGTACCCAGAGGTGGACCACTATGTGAGATGTACACGAAGCAGATGGAAGGACCCGTGGCACTGTTGAGACTATCTGTACCCACCATTTAGGTGGGATTCCCGGAGGATGACTCAGTGATTGCTGCTTTACTTTACTGCTGTTGTACTAGACTTTTAGTTGTACTGTACTTTAAATTGGGTTTGTATTCTGGCCCATTTACCTTTCATCACTTACTTTTGTACTCAGTTTACATATTTCTTAATTCAGTTGTGTACTTTGTTGTGTTCTTTAATTTTGTAAAGGCAATGCCTTCCCTTTTATTGGGATTTATGCTTTCGTTGCTAGTCGCCAGCCCCTGGCCTATGGAATATGGGCTTGGGGTAGTCACTTCATGGGCCCCGAGGATGGGTCGTAAAAAACTGGTATCAGAGGGGTTAGTTCTATCGCAGAACCCAGGACTCTGATCTTTCTTTCTGTGAATCAATAGTGTTAACAGTGTTGAGGGTGGTTTTCGGTCCAGGGAGTCTAGGGTTGGTGCAGTGGCCGACGTATCCATACCCCATGACCCCGACCTCTGATTTCCAACTCAGTGCATGAAAAAACTGATTGCATGTGTGTTTAAAATGTTTTCTTTGTGGTTACTTTGTGTCAGCTCACCAGGTATACTGTTTAACCATGGATCACCTGTCTATTTTCAGGATGGCCCCATGAATACAACAAGCTAGGGTTCCGAGTCACGTATGAGATTTTAGCCCACTGAGCGAAGATGCCTCGGTGTAGGGCCCCATCATAGCGGAGGCACCAGCGGTACCACTACCTGCTAAGCCACCGATGCCATCAGCCCCAGCAGCAGAGAGTGCACACCGCCTGAGTGCGTTGCATGAGTTCCAGCAACAGAGGCCGCCCAGGTTCCGTAGGGAGACAGACCCCCAGGCAGGTGAGGATTGGGTGAAGGCTATCGTCAGAGTCTTCAGTTTGGTAGGGACACCGGCCAACCTTATGGTGATCATCATCGTGATTCTCTTGCATGCAACAACAGACATATGGTGGCGTTTGATGCTCCAGGTGAATTACAAGGCATCTTTACTCTGGAAGGACATTGAGAGTCTCTTCTACTCAGAGTTTGTTCCAGCCACCCTTCTTGCGGTGGAGATTTAGTAGTTACTACATCTGCAGTAGGGCATTATGTCAGTAGCTCAGTACTCAGCAAGGATTACTGATCTCTCACGCTACTCCATGGATATGGTACGGGACCCGTTCTTTAGGACCCGGAGATTTGAGCAGGGAATGAGGCACGAGATCAGGGCTTCTATGATTCCCCTCAGTATGACGACGCAGGTGGGGGTGCTGGAGCAAGCCCTTCTAGTGGAGAGATTTCTCGCTGAGTAGTCACCAGCAGCAAGACCCACCGCAGGGTGACACGTAGTAGGGTCTTCTGTAGTTGGCAGTAGAAAGATGTCGCAGAGGTACAAGTTGACCAGGCCATCAGGAGAGCGACCTCAGGATACAAGTTAGATTATGTCGGGCACCCTAAACAGAGCCATCCTTACGAGGAGAAGGCAGTGCTATGCATGTGGCAGCCAGGGCCACATGGCTTGTGACTGCCCGACCTGCCATGCAGATGAGAATCAGATAGTAGAGGGACCTACCAGGCAGAGGAAGAGGTTTGACCATGGTGGACTTCCCGGAGTGGGAGGATGAGGTAGAGGAGCTGGCCGAGCAGTGGCTGGTGGACGATGTTTCGAGGCTCTACCACCACCACCACCAGGAGGTCCACCCTGACCACAGGGAGCTAGGGAACAGAGGTAGGAACAACTCCAAGCAGTCGAGGCCTGTGACCATGACACACCTGAGATGATTCAATGTACTATATGTGTCTGCTCCACCCTTTCTGCAGTTCTCATAGACACAAGTGCGAGTCATTCTTTTATTACCTCTTCCCTTGTTCGGAGCTCAGAAATTCCTATGGAGCCATTGGCTCTATCCTTATGGAAAGAGACTCCTACGAGCATAGAATCGACGATTATGCACTGGTTCCAGCAATGGGAGATTACTCTAGGAGGCAAGAGATTCGGCTGGGATCCTCTTGTAGCGGCGTGGAGGCATTACGACGTCATCCTGGGTATGGACTGGTTATTTATAGTCCATTCTCAGATTGACTGTATTAGGCACAAGGTGCGGTGTATCCACACAGATGGGAGAAGGTTCACCTTCACTGGAGAGAAGGGAGCCTTTACATTGCAGGATAGACATACACAGAAGAGAGGTCATCCAATCACACATCAGTTGGCTAGTCGCATCCTCGGAGTGGTTGATGTGAGGAGTCTGAGTTTTCCTATTATAGAGGATTAGTATGTGGACTTTTTCCTGATGATGTTCCAAGACTACTTCCTCACAGAGAGGTAGACTTCTACACTGACCTGTACAACAGAACATCACATATATCTACTCTAGCATATCGGATGGCTCCCGTCGAGCATCGTGAGCTGTGGGTATAGCTGGAGGACTTTCAGGGAAAGGGATTCATCAGACCCAGTGTATCACCCTGAGCTTTATCGATTTTGTTCACCAAGAAGGCGGATGGGAGCTTGCGACTATGTGTTGACTATAGTCGCCTGAATTAGGTGACCATAAGGAACATGTATCCACTTATGAGGACTGATGACCTCTTCAAACAACTCAAGGGGGCATGATGGTTCTCGAAGATAGACCACATGTCAGGCTATCACCAGCTCAGAGTTTGAGATGAGGATGTGTAGAAGACAGCCTTCAAGTATCGGTATGGCCACTACGAGTTCTTGGTTATGTCCTTCGGTGTAACCAACGCTCCATCAGTGTTCATTAGTTTCATGAACAAGATCTTACAGGCTTACCTCGATCGTTTTTTCATTGTCTTCATCGACGACATACTGATTTCCACAACTACTGAGGAGGAGCATGACAACTACTTGCGTGTTGTACTGGATACACTCCGAGAGCACTATATTTATGATAATCTCTCTATGTTCATGTTCTGGAATTGAGAGGTTCACTTCTTGGGACACGTCATCTCAGAGGTGGGGGTAGCAGTGGATCGGGCAAAGATCGAGGCAGTGCTTGCTTGGGAGCCACCCAAGTGTGTGACAGAGGTTCAGAGTTTCTTGGGCCTGGATGGATACTATCGAAGGTTTGTTCAAGACTTATTTAGAGTTTCATCACCGTTTTTAGCTTCAACGAAGAAGTGAAAACCCTTTGTGTTGTTAGATAGATGCCAGCAGAGCTTTTAGGAGCTAAGACGGAGATTGACCAGTGCACCCATCTTGAGGCTACCAGAGGAGGGTGTTGGGTACGTATTTTTTTGCGACGCATCAGGGACCAGAATCGGGTGTGTCCTGATGCAGTAGTTAGTGGTGATCGCTTATGGTTCACGTCAGATGAGGAAACATGAGTAGAACTATGCTACCCATGACCTGGAGTTAGCATCATTGGTCTTCGCCTTGAAGATGTGGCGACACTATCTGATGGGCGAGCGCTTTACAGTCTACTCTAACCAACAGAGTTTTAGGTACATCTTCTCGTAGAAGGACCTGAACCTGAGATAGCAGCGATGGATTGAGTTCCTCCAGGACAATGACTTTGAGATAGTATATACTCCTGGAAAGGGGAATGTTTTAGCTGATGCTCTCTGGAGGAGATTAGGCATTCAGCTGCTAGGAGAGGCGACTGAGAAGCTAGTCGCGTTGCATATATCCTTTATGGATACATATTGGGCAGCCTTTCTTCAGTCTCTCATAGTCACTCCTCCACTTCTTTAGTGAGTTAGAGAGGTACAACATGGGGACGTTGACTGTGAGACACAGCGTAGTCATATATCCACAGGGTAGGCGCCTAATGGGTTTTCTGAAGGAGGAGAGCACGACATCCTCTTCAAGGGACATACCACGGTACCAGTTGCACTACAGGAGGAAGTGCTGAGGGAGTTTCACAGTTCCCCTCTAGCGGCACATCTAGGAGTGGAAAAGATATACCAGGAACTCAGACGATAGCACATGAGGCCAGGTATGAAGAAGGTTGCAGTAGAGTTCATTTCATGATGACTCACTTGTCAGCAAGTGAAGGTGGAGAACCAGGTACTAGCAGGCATGGTACAACCCTTAGATGTCCCAGAGTGGAAGTGGGATGGGATGTACATGGATTTCGTGACGGGGATTCCACGTACATCCAGAGGAAACGACTCAATCGGGGTGATCATTGACCGACTCACCAATTCATCCCACTTCCTACCGATCAGATAGCAGGGATCAATAGAGAGCTTGGGATGCCTCTAAATTCAGGCGATCGTACGACATCATGGTGTGCCATCGACTATCATTTCCGATCGTGATACACGTTTCAATTCTTGGCTATGGAAGGGGTTACAGGAGGCTTTTGGGACACAGCTTTGCTTGAGCACCACCTTCCTTCCTCAAACGGATGGCCAGACTGAGAGGACCATACAAACACTCGAGGACAAGCTCCGCGCATGTGTCCTTGAATTTGGTCGTAGCAGGGAGGATCACCTTCCATTGGTGGAGTTTGCGCACAACAACAACTACCACTCCACCATCGGGATGTCACCATATGAGGTACTGTACGACCGACCATACATATCGTCTCTGTGTTGGACTGACCATGGGGAGTCAGCACTCATAGAATTGGAGATGGTTCAGGCTATGATGGAGAAGGTTCAAGTCATCAAGGAGCGGATGAAGACTGCACAGAGAAGACAGAATTCCTATGCTGATAGAAGGTGGAGACCACTAGAGTTCGAGGATGGCGACCACGTTTTCCTACAGGTCTCCCCTCAACAGGGTCTATGGAAATTTGGCCGGGGCAGAAAGTTATCTCCACGATTCATTGGAGCTTTCGAGGTCCTCAACAGAGTAGGTGAGGTGGCTTACTGCCTGGACCTTCAACCTCAGTTGCATCGGGTGCACGATATCTTCCACATATCTCAGCTGAGGAGATACATGCAGGACCCGACCCACATCATCAATCACGGGGAGATGGACATTGATGACGGGGAAACATTCATTGAGGTCCCGGTGGAGATCGAGGATCGACAAGATTGGGTCCTATGTGGATGGTCGATTCCTCTGGTGCACATTCCCTGGCAGCACGGGAACCTCCAGGAGAGCACTTGGGAACGAGAAACTCAGATGCATGCTCAGTACCCCAATTTGTTTCCATAGTGTATGTTGTATCTTTATGGGGACGTAAATCCCCGAGGTGGGGGTAATTTAAAGACCTTGAAAATTCAAGTATTTTTTTTAAAATACTTTTAAACTTTACGAGTCTATGGTCTCTGATGACACTTGATTCTGAGGCCCTGTGTGCCCGAAATCAATTTTTAAAGATTTGTTCGGGTACATTCAGTGAACATACGAGCGGGTTTTTTTATCTTTTGAACCGGTGCTCGGAATTGAAATCCGAGGACACCGATGAACTCGCAACGCTGATATTATCTTAAGGGGACCTTCACCGTACTTTCATTTTATGTGGGTTGAAAGTTAATTTTTTTGGGATTTAGAATAAATTAAATAAAAATTGTTGTACACAATTTTATTTATTTTTGGTAGTTATAACCTACAAGAGGATGTTAAGGGTGGGCCCATACCCCACATAACCTCCCCTAAGAGGATTTAGTGTGGTGGGACCCACACGAACCTGCACCCTTCCACCTCCCCTAAACTCCCATATTAATTCCCTACTGTTTATCTTGATAACTCCTCATATTTGTTATGGTGGAGCCTGTCTGCCTCCCGCCCATTAAATGTGACTACCTATCTATTTAATATCAACGTTAATTAATTGACGCCTCTTTTGAATTAATATGAATTGCATGGAAATTCTATTAATTGGATAGCCTTATTTCTTTTTGCGTAGGAAAATCTCTTTTGGGGAAAGGCTCTGGAAAATTTAAAGAGAGGTGATCCTTCTTCAACGAAGAACACCGTTCTTCAACGAAGAACATCCCCGATAAAGAACGCGAAGGGCTTCCTCCAATGATGTTTCTTCCTTGGATGCACCATAACGTCAAGGAGTCTACGTCGCCTACGAAAATGACTCTCCGACTATCATTGACAGAATGACACCATTCTACCGCGATGCTCGTCTTCTGTGGCTTGACAATACACAATGTGTTTTCCTAGGTATGGGTTTTGTATAATTTAGTCATGAATAAATTATCTCAATTGTGATGTTTTGTCTTGGAAAAATATTGGCCTATTGTTACCGCCAAACATGGAGGGCATGGGATGATCAAAAACGGTCTGATGACCCTTCATCCTTTCTTGTTTTATTTGAAATCGGGAAGCAACAATGATCGAAGGTGGCAGCCGCGCGCCGACCACGTGGGGAGGAACCGCGGCCCGCAACTACGGGCCGTTCGGCCGAAGGAGAACCAGCCGGCTAAAGCCTCCAGGCTGATGGAGGACCGTGACACCACAAGGGGAACTATGCTGCGGAAGACCGTAGCCTGAAAACCGCGGGCCGCTTCGGCGACAAACCGACCGACTCGTTGGCCGGCCGGGTGAAGAAGTCGTGGCACCCGAAGGTTCCGCACAGCCGGACCGCAGCCCGCCTCATTGGGCCACTTGCACCAGGAAGTCCGTCCAGTTTGGGAGGTCGGTGCCATCGGTTTGGGAAAGCGGGGGGGGGGCTAGGATTGCTCGGCCAGCCGGGTTGCACCATGCCGGGATGGGCTGCACCGCCCCGTGCCAGGCCACCCTGCGCCCCTTGGGCCGGGTTGCACGACTCATCGGGCCGGTCTGACCCTCTGTCGGGTCGGACCCACCAAAACCGTGTCGACCCGACCCATCTGCCCACTAGGCTTGACGGGCCGGGCCCGTTTCCACTTAAAATGTGAATATCTCGAAGACCACACATCTGATCGACACACCGTCAGTCGCACTGGGAACCTCATGATGTATAGGTTCTTTTTCGATACTCTAAGTGAGGTTCGGAAGACTTTGGAAAATGTTTGTGTTTGGAACGAGCATATTTCCAACCAGACCCCTAGAACGGAAAAGCCAATATATCTTAGACTGGTCATCTGATTGACGCACCGTCAGTCGCATTGGGTTCCTTTTGTCGAGATGGAACATCAGAGTACATCAACTCTAGACTTTGTGATAGTTGATGTGATGAACCCTTTTCTCGGGGAGCGGAACCTTCTGGAATCGAGCGTGCTGTGTGCAGGAACCCTAGAGCGGGCTGCGACTGCGTCGACTACTGTACTGGAATCCTTTGTGGGTTCGACAGAAACAACTACGATACAGGAATCATCCGTGGTTTCGACAGCGATGACTACTGTACTGGAATCCTCTGTGGGTTCGACAGCGACGACTACCATACTGTAATCCTCCGTGGGTTTGACAGCAAAGACTACTGTTCTTGTATCATATGTGGGTCCGACATTATTGAACTCTGTACTTGTATCTTATGTGGGTTCGGCAGAGTAGCTGGTCTTGACTCCTTTGTGGATCCGACAGCTTTGCTGGTCTTGTATCCTATGTGGGTCTGACAACTTAGATGAATCAGTGACTACATCTGATCATCTCTATCACTATACAAAAGATATATACCTATGTGAGCTGAGTCTTGACTTTCAATCACTATAATCGATGTGATTGACTTATTTCCTATGTAGACTGGGTTGTGTTTGGGCTTGAGAATTGGGGCCGAACTGGATTAATGACTTAGGTATATGTATGGGAATATACCTAAGTATAGTTGGTTGATACTTCGTGATTATATCTTTTCTTTGTGGTTTATCCTTCATGGATTCTAGGAACCTTTCGGGGGTCTTGGGGTCCCTAATGAGTATCATTATACTCACCCCAACATTGGCAATGCCCCCACTAAAATGTGTTCGATGTAGATGACAAACATCGCTGATCGTGGTAGAGGCATGTAGAGCTAGACGGTACCCGGAGGTTAACCACTTGGTGAGATGTACACAGAGCAGACAGATGGACCTGTGGCGCTGGGGAGACTATCTGTACCAACCCTTCATGTGGGATTCCCGGAGGATAGCTCCGGGATTTCTACTTTACTTTACTACTATTGTACTAGACTTCTAGTTGTACAGTACTTTTAGTTGGGTTTGTATTCTGGCCCATTTACCTTTCGGCACTTACTTTTGTACTCATTTTACTTAGTTCTTACTTCAGTTGTGTACTCTGTTGTGTTCTTTACTTTTATAAAGGCAATGAATTCCCTTTTATCAGGATTTATGACTTTGGTTCCGGTCTCCATCCCATGGCCTATAGAAGATGGGCTTGGGGTAGTCATGGAATGGGCCCCAAGGATGGGTCGTGACAAATCTAATGTTCAAATTGGTTTGGAAGATAGTTAAAGACAAATAGTTATACTTTTCACTATTTTATATGCCCTAAAATCTATTAAATTTTTCTTTTAGTTCTTCAGTCATTAAAACAAATCATTGTTGGTAATTAATCATGGGTGTAAAAGGATGTATCATAATTTGGCGGAAACACAAGAAAAAGTTATCATTTTTCATATAAGATTGAAATCATTCATGTAATTATATGTCTTTATATTCTTGGTCATTAAACGTATTACCCAACATCTATAAAATATCTTATAAATAAAATTTTTTCCTAATGCCTTACTTTTTATTAAACCAATGGTCTTGTAAATCATCACAGATTTATGGGTTTGAGGCCCTCAACTTTCCATTGATAATTCAATTTTTCATGATTAATGACCTCATTCACTCCTTATAAATATTTATTCTTTTCCTCGAATTATGTATCTATACATTCCATTGATTTTCTCCAACATAGAAACCTAGTTACAATGTATTCCATGTGACCTTTTTTACATTCCATTCTCTATTATATAGATGATGACTTCTAAACCCTACTCACTATGTGGGATTTCAAACATATGAAGTATCAAACAATCTATCACCATGATCTATTTTAAATTGCAATGATGTAATTTAAATAATGTGGAGAGAATGTGACACCCTGGAAAACTAAAGTAAGAACCTTGTTTTCAATAGTGTGTATGACACGCGACATCAAGCATGTAAGGTAATATAATGTCTTTATACTTTATAATATATTTACAATTTCAAATATATTAAATATGTTGCAATACATGCAACACCAAGTTAGCTTTTAATGGAAGTGACCATGAACTATCATACATCTTACCTAACAACGATCTTCCTCTATAGATTTTGTTACTCACAAAAGTGACCTTCTTTGATGGCTTGCGTTATACACAATACTGACTCTTATAGAGAAACAATCTATAATTAAAACATTATTATTTAATATAAAATAGTCATTATGAATCATATTAACTAACTTATGAAAATATATAGTTTAGAAAACTAATTCAATGATTACAAATATATTATATATGAATATAATAACCAATTGAATATTAAATGTATATTTTTATAGAAAACTATTTTTAAGATCACAAAGATATTTAACCTAATAGATTAGAATAATTACAATTACTGAGTTATGTTAATGTAATAAATATTTTACATATTCAATAAATTATATTTTATATTCATCTAATATATTTGGTATGCATAATATAAGATCAATCCCAATATTTCACATAAAAACCTATATTTTAATTAAGGCATTTCCGTCGTCTTTTAATATTGAACTTATTTTACATCTTAATTTTGACACTTTTATGAATTAAATTTATTAAAATAAATTTTATTTTTGAATTAATAATGTAAAAATTATCTTAGGGTTAATTTATTGGATTTTTTTGAGAAACTTCATTTTTTAGTGAATGGTGAAAAATATCGTGTTTTAGTTAAAACCTACCATATTGATTTAAATAATTATTAATGTTAAATTATATTAAAATTTGGTTTTAAAGTCACATTGGATAAATTATAAATATATTAATACAGTTGAGTTCATTAGAATAAATTTATCTTTTTAAATTCAATATAAAAATATAACAATATTTTGAACAATTTTCTAAAAAAACTAGTTAATCCATCTATCTTCCAGATAAGTATTAATCCTAATTTCTCCGCTTCCATGATTTGAATTTTGAAAATATGACATAAAACATTTTATTAAAGATAATATTCGTGGTCTAATAAGATCATGTTAGTTTTTGACAAAAATGATTAGTGGAAGTTATTATAATTATTTACAGCGACTAAGGAGTAATTAGGCTTAAAAGGGACTAAAACTCTATGTTTAAGGGCCCAAATGACATATAAACTTATCCAAAACACATTTTATGGAAATATTTTGTTCATTAACCTTACATTCCTTTTTTATTGTGGTTTTTATTACTTGTTTAGGTAATAACATGTGTACCCATAACTTATTTTCAAGAATACGAAGTGAGTCCTTTTCATTCCCTATAAAAGTTCACAACCTCTACCAATTCATCACACCTATCAAACCTATTAAATTTGGTCACGGTTATCCAAAATTTTCTCCCAACATTCCTCCCCACTACCTATAATCCTTCCATTTTTCAGAAAGAAATCCAAAGTTGATTTTGGTATACACCAAAAGAAGTTACCAGATTAAGAAGCAACACCTTCTCTCAAACCCTATAGTTTTATTTCCATTCTCCATGCCTTATACTCATATTATTATCTGATTTCATAAAAAATATAGTATAAAAATTATAATAGTATGTTTTTATGATATTATTTATTCCAAAACTTACACACAATTCCATATAATGGGTAACGAACATAATGTTTCTATGTATGGTGAACTACTGCCTTATGAAATGACGATTGTTCAATTTTTTCCTACTACCTCTAATAGTGACCAGTATGAAGGAAAATGTATTTATATATGATATATATTATTTATTATGTCTATTTATTTTTTATTTTTTATTTATAACATACCTTTATGCTATCCAAATACGATAACTTCATTAGAGGAAGTGTGGACTACCACCCCCCGAAGCGATATGATTCATTCATTCCATTCATGAAAAATATAAAAGATATTTTTAATAAAAATATCTAACATATATTACATATATATTATACTTTATTTATTATATAAATATGTATTACTTAGTTTTAATTATTTTAATACAAAAAATAAATTAAAGTAGCGTTTATGTGTACGTGCAGTAAACCGTCTCTATGAATGGTGCACATCATGTATAATATCTAAATATTATGAACCATTATAAATATATATGTACTTAATAAATATAATAATTTATTAATGGATTAAATTTTGGATATGATGAATCCATGATATATTTCATAAGAACAACAAATAACAAGTTAAAAAATTCCATAAAAACTAGGAAATTATCACTAGAAATAGTCAAAATAATGGAAGATTATTAACAGAAGGCTAATAAAATTTTGTAAGTAGTTAATATATGATATTATCAAAAAAATTTATGTTTTTTGGATTATTATGTAACAAATTTTAAACCACTATAAATGAGGCTAAATACCACATAATTAATAGAAGGTTATGGTAATGGATTTGCATCTCAATTTACATTCCATTGAGGCTTAATTATTGTTTTGCACCTAGTTTATTTTACATGGTGTATATAGTAACATTTTCATGATATATAATTAATATAATTACTCTCATGATATTTTAAAAATTCATTTAATGTTATTAATTCTTGGGGAATATGTTTTAAAATACTTCCTCACGGTATGGACACTTTGGGATATTTAAAGTTAATTTTATTCAATAATAACTTTACAGATCATTCAATGGTATTTACATTCAATGTAATTATATAAAAATAATCAATATACACCTTTAATTATTATCTGGTTATTAATGACCAATTTCATTTTTTAGTACCATTTTCTTAGACTTTGGTACTCAAGTGTTGTAGAAGTTTTTTTTCAAAAAACCCAACTTTATACCTATCTTTAGTTAGAGAACATACTTTTTTATAAAAACCAGGTTTTATTGAAATTTTTTCAAAAATGTTTCTGAAATGATTTTTTAAAGGCAGTTTTACCCTTTTTTCTTTTCCCAATTTTTCAAAGGAATCTAATTTTCTCTTTATTAACAATTCATTTTATAACCTTTTTTCATTCAAAAGAATTATTATTTTTACCACGTATGACATGTACAGATTCATCCACCGTCATTTCTTTCAAGCATCCTTTTCAAAAGGTTAATTTTTAAAGGAAAATTTTTTACAAAGGTTTTTCAAAAACAAAGTATATTTTCCATGAGAATATTTTTAAAATATATTCTATTATTTCATCAATAACAACAACCCTCTATTTTTACTTCACATGGGATTTTTTGTTTTGATAATATCTTTAATCTTGATCTGGATTATTTAAGATATATTTAGACAAGTATAGTATTCACATTCACTTACAAGATTTATTTATTAGTCCCCTTAAAATATTCAATCTCTTATGATCATCGAACATTATATTTCCCCTAAATTATCTATTTCATTGATCATGGATATTACTATTGCCTAAACCATATACCTTTTAACATACAATGTCCACATTAATAGTTATTTGACTGTCTAGGTAAATATTGATTAACTTCTATCTCTTATTCCATACATATATTTGAAAAGGAACACTGTTAAATAAATTATTTAATAGATGAGGAATGTTTTGGATTGGTAAAACATGGGCGGGGCCCAGTTATAGGTAGCCCCTCGATGCATCGGTATTCTCATGGGATGGGTCATTTGGCTAACAGCCGTTGATGGGGTTTTTAAATTATATTTTGTAAAACATATTATTAAAGATCTTGATGATAAAGGTTCCATGTACTTAGAAAACATGGGGTCCAATAATTAATCATTTACTTCATTTATATTATGATATTATTTATCTATGAGATTTTGTGTTGACATATTTTTGGATGCATTTCATTTTGATGATTTAGTTATTATTCATCTAAGAAATAATTCAATGAAATATCTATGGATACATTTCATTTTCTATTTATTGAATATATGGGATGTGTTTTAGTTTTTTAACTTTCTGTATTGATATTTCCCTATCTAGTTATTTGAATGGAATGTGCTTCAAGTTATTAACTTTACGTATTTATTACGTACTTCTATTCGGTTTATTGATTACATTGCATCTGAATTCAGTTATTCACCATGCCATATTGACTATTCTCGTTGATTCATTATTCCCACTATTTTTCCCTTACTGTGCATTTGAGCTCACCCTAATTATGTTTCATTCCTCAGGAATCCAAGATTTATACAATGTATATTTTACTAGATGGATTATATTTATCCTATATGTTGTTTAATTATTTATATATAAATAAGAAAAAATCACGTTGTCATTAGTGTATTCATTTTTAATACAATACTCATTTATGTAGCTGGTTTACCAATGCTACTAAACTGATCGGTCCTTCAAAGCTCGATTCCTTGTAATCATCTCAATGTATTTAGTAGTAGACACTGGATCTGGGATATCTAGGGTTGGGTAGCTACAAATTTGTTCGTTAGTTAAATGATATATTTTTTATGGGCTATCCATTTAATGTTCATGGATTCCTACTAATTTATTTAATATTTTAAAATTTATCATCACTAATCTTCCATATATTTTATCCAATGGTTGGAAATAGTACAAACAGTTCCAATAACCAATGTGAAGGGAAATTTTATGTGTAACCAAATGAAATTCCCAACCCATTGGTAAGAAGAATGAAAAACTCCATGATGATACATTCTTAATTGTCTCCAATTTTGAACTGAAACTTGTGTATGGAGTAATGAAAAAATCTTACTAATAATGAATAATATGAAATTGATATATTTATGTGAAATACACGTGATAATTTTAGTGGATTTTATGTACCCTTAATAGAACAGAAATAGATCAATTCCATTGAAAATTACTTATCCATACATCAATTCTTTTGGAATGAAAAGATAGGGTGGGTTGTTTATTTAATAGAGGGATATCCTAATCAAGTGTGGAAACTCTTAAAAAATATTAATCCTGAGGAGGATATTGAAGTGATGTAGTTAAAATAAATATGGAATATTTTTTTCAGTAAACAATGTTCCTCGCACTCTGCTACTAAAAATGGAGTGAGTCTTCCTCACCCTCAAGAAAAAGGACAACAAATATATTGGGTTGTAGAAATAAAATGTCACAAGAGTAAATTATATTCCTTGGACTTTTTAAATTGACCAAAAATATTAAAATTTCCCACTTTTTTTAGGGCTGAAGATGATTCTATTAACATCATTGGCTATTAAAGACATTGATAACAATGGGAAATCTATCTGATGTTCCCTTAAAGTTGAAATGGATATCCATGAATCTCAAGGGTCACATGTGTCTGTAGATAAGAATTGAAGAATTGATATTAATTCTGTCGGTGTGATTGAAAAACATCATGGGGTTAAGAATGTACAATATAACACTTGTCAAAAGTGTGGGAAAAAGTATCCATGGAATCTCCTATAGTGGACACAGAAATGTTTTAGATTTCGTAAGGAATGGCACACAGCTAGCGATTATCAATTTTAGAAACACACCAATGTAATGGAAGAAAGAAATTCTCCAGTTTACCCTCAACATTATATAAAATGATTCAATGAAAAGTAATTTGGATAATATTTTAATATATTCCCTATTCCTAGTGTTTTCCATGATAACCAATGGAAACAACCTCTAAGTAACAAAGAGTCGTCACAATAAAATTCCATCATAACTATTGAGGTAAATCCAAATAATGATGTAGTGAATTATATTCTAGTTTTTCATTCATGGATAGTGAATATGATATTTTTTATAGTTTGACGTATTTTTTCATGTCTCATAATTCTAATAGAACTATTCAAACACCACCTCAAAATATGGTAGTCAAATTATCCATGAATACTATAAATTGGGGAATTATTCCATCCTATGTACATAGCTTCTAACCTCTACAAATATGTGGGTTGAACTTCCTAAATAACCTTATTGTACTTCATTTAGTAGAATTTGATGCAGTTTTGGGTGTGGATATTCTTTCCATTTATAGATCCAAAATAAATTGCTGAGAAAAATAAATCACCATTTTTATCATAAATCAGCCTCTTATTATATTCAAGTGCAAGTAGGATGAATAAACTCATTTGGTATCATCATTTCAAGCATGTATATTATTAACAAGTGAGAAATATTTTATTACTCGTAATATTTAGACAAAAGAATAGATAACCCTTGAATAAAATCTCATTGTATAGCAATATGCTGATGTGTTTGATAAAGAATTTACTGGTTTTCCTCTAATCTATGTGGTTGAATCCTCATTCAAGCTTATTCCTAGAGTTTTTCATATATCCGAGACACCATATAGAATGTATATTTATTAAACTGGGAGTGTTGAAGAATTAACTATAGGAGAATAAGGATAAAGGGTTTATACTATAACAACCAAGAAATCTATCAATTTGAATCCCTTTATTATAACTATTCCATGCAGTATAAGTCACATAAAATCACATATATAATACAATATAATGTTTATAAATTAATAATAAATGATATAAGAGGTATTTCTAAATGATAAGGAACAAATAACAATGGAATAGTAATTTGATAATTAGAATAGTAACATAACCATTAGGAATAGTAATATTACATACAGAATAGTTACCTCACCTAAAACTGTATAAATAAAATTTTGGAATCTTATACAAGAAAATGTAATATAATTATATCGTCGTATAAGTGAATAAATGTTTTAGAAATTATTAATTAAGTACTGATGTTTTTTATAAAACCTAAATGTTTATTTTCAATTTTATAATTAATATAATCCTTTAAAAGAAATTATATTTCAATAAATGTATTCATAAATTAATATTTTGTTGTCTTATTATTGTAATATTATTTTATAAGACCTTAATTAATTATTCCATTTGTTATAAAGTTGACTATAAATTTAAAATTTCAATTTTCCATGTAAATGATAATTTTCAATAAAATATATATTTCACATATTTGGATAATTATTTTCATAAAATGGAGTACATGTTTTAATTATACACATTAAAAAATGGTTTAGATGATTCTTTTTATTTTTCTACAATTCATGATTTTTTTTAATAGTAAAATATGGTCATTTATAGTATATTTACTGTAACACCCCAGGTAAATAAAGAATATGACATTTTCATATTTATCCATATTTGTGAATAAAATATTAATATTACTTTAAAGGGGACTCTATGCTCAATGGCGTGGCCAATACGCAACAACGAGTTCCTTGGGAATCTTACGTTGCACTCTAATAATAAAATAATATTATTTTAAATGGTAGTTAACACCTAGTCGTTGTAATGGAGAGAAAGAACGGAACTAACTACAAAATGATTATATATGTTTGTCACATATTTTTACTTTTATCCAATAAATGTTAGAGGTTTAAAATGTAAATGAATCCAATTTTAAGCGTAAATATTCTAATATTCTTTAAAAGGTCGATTAACCACCTTTAGATGGCGAACACTTTTTTAAATCCACTTTTTTAAAATTTCATATGTTATATTGGACCAAATAAAATTATTCTTTTGAATCAGCACATCAAAATTTAAATTGTGTAAATTTTTGGTATTTTTCAGATAAAGTTCATTTTTTTAATGAATAGTGAAAAAATGTTGTATTTTAATTCAAAACCTCTTTTTAATCTAATTTATTTATATGATTATATTATCTTTTGAAATGGTTTTAAAGTGAAATTAGAATATATTTTCACCATTTAATCCAATAGTGGTTATTGGAATTAATTTCGCTTTGAAATTGGACTTAAACTAGCATCAAACTTTTAATAGATATTGTTTCTTAAAAACACGCTATTTGTTTTGACAACAGGAATTGATTATTAAATTAATTAATGAAACAAATATGTTTATAATTTTGTAAAATGGAAATCATTTTTGAATTCGGAATATCAAATATAGCTTAGGGTGAATTTTTGGTAATTTTCTTAAAAACGTCAATTTTTGATGAATAGTGAAACCACTAAGTGGTAATTAAAGAAACTGATTTTTCGTTTAAATGAAACTTTACCACTTCTGTGATTTGAATTTGAAAAATCCAACATAAATGGTTGTAATTAAGAAGTAAAATTTGGTTCAATGGGATTAAAATAATTTTTTCGCGAATAGTATCTTTTATGTTTATTAATCGCGATTAGAGGTAATTAGTGTAGTTTAAGGTAAAAATAATATTTTAATGATATCAAATGACCTATAAACATGTCCAAACCTTATTGGATGTGTCATGGACGACCAAGAAAATCCATGGGTCAACTTGGGGACCCCATGGAGCCACTTAGGTAGGAAAATGACAAAATAACTTTTTATTTAATGTTAAAATAAGGATGTCACAAACTTGAGATCTTTTACTAAACAAATTTTTAAATGGGTTCTACAAGTCATACTTTTGACTATGAATATTCATTGGAAACCTAAAAAGCTTTACTACATCATGATTTTTTTTATAATTTTTAAACATTAAATAAATTAAATTATTTATGACACCATGATGATGTAGTGATTACCTCATTATTTAACGATTTAAATAAAATGAAAATATAATATGAAATATAAGTCTTACACTTGTCACAAACCTATTGGATGGGTGGCTTAAGAAACCTTATCACCTTAGCCTAGAAATATATCCTTTTGAGACCTTTTAAATCCGAAAATCATTTTATAATAAAGTAATATTTTATAGCTTTCCAAGAGTGCCCCTCCTCTCCTCTTATAAAAGGCCCCCACCTATACAACCTTACACACACCTATCAAGCCATTGCATCAGCCTAACCCTGCCCATTTCATCTCTCCACTTCCCTCTCTTCATCACTGAAGCCTCACATTGCGAAGAATCCTTTCCAAGTAAGCCTTTGAGCTCAAATCAAAGAGAGTTACACTATTTAAAGGTAGTGTCCTCTCTTGTGTTCTTATGTTTTATTTTGCTTCTCCAACCCTCTAAACACTATTTATTCCTTTATTTTGTAACAAAAACAGTATCTTCAATATACTAGGATGTTGTTATGTAATTTATTTGAGCTACACTTACACATAACGTTTTCTAATGGTTAAATAACATACTGTTTCTGTGGATGGCGAATTACTGCCTCACAAAATGATGATTGTTCAATATTCTTTTAACACCTTCAAAGGTGGCCATTAAGATGTAACTATATTTATATATGATATATAATATTTTAATGTTTTCCTTAAGCTTCTGTATTTTTCATTTATGGCATACCTTTATGGTTTCCATTATGGGTAAACGCGATGTCTTCCTTTTAAGAAGTGCGGACTACCGCCCCCTCAAAGTGATTTGATTCGTTAATGCCATATGTGGGACGTATAAAGGATGTAATTAATGGTATTACATATGATTTCCAACTGGAATTATAATATAACTTTATATAATTATTATTTAATTCCATTGAATACAAAAAAAAAGAAATGAAAGTAGCGTTCATGCATACGTACTACTTACCGTCTCCATGAACAGTACATTTCATTTCTTATCTCCAAATGTTATGTACTGTTATAAGTAGATATATATAATGGATATATATGTAATATATTACATCTAAATTCTTGATATCATTCTGGAATAATAATATATATATCTCTCTCTTAACTTTAATTCCATTAATATGACAAAAAAATGAAAGTAGCGTCCATACGTACGTACGGCCTACCGTCTCCATGAACGGTGATTTTAATTTTTTATCTCCAAATGTTATGGAATAGTACAAAATGAATATATACTGGATATATATGATATTTAAAACATTAATACTATTCTAGAGATGATGTACCTATAACTACATGGAAGATTCTTTTCCAACAATTTCAATTTTTACTCATGTACCGAACATCGACAAAAACGTCTGATATGAACTCACTTTATTAACCAATTATTATGACATTATAATATGTGATATGAACTGAATAATAATATTTAAATGAGTTCCTTAAGCAATTATAAATTGACAAAATTTTATTATTCCGGAGATTAAAAAACTATCGAGTCATGTCAGACACGAGGTAAGGGATCCAACCTCTCTCTTTCTTTTTAAGTACTCTCTTTTATGACATTTATTTTATGCTCATATTTCTTATGTTTGGGGATGTTATTTTATATTCCTCATACTGTAATTTTTATGTTCATATTTTGAGAGACCCAATTTTATCTCATAAATCAATTTTTGGATGTTTTAAGTGGCATCGTTAGGCTGCCGAGTTTTCGTAAGGGATTTTTCGTCTCACTTTTATTCCCCTGACATTTATGCTTCATTTACCACTATTTCCTTTGAGTGGTGTATGTACTGCCAATTATTATACACTTTGTGTAGTATAATTTAATTTATGGGTATTTACATCTTCATTGTATGACTGTTCTTCCATGGGGTGTGCGTTTCGAAAGTTACCCAACTCGGTAAGGGGACCTTTCACCCTCCTCTTTTTAAAAGACTTCTTTTGTTATGTCTTTTAA
Organism: Viscum album; assembly: GCA_963277665.1. NCBI lineage: Eukaryota > Viridiplantae > Streptophyta > Magnoliopsida > Santalales > Viscaceae > Viscum > Viscum album. Next base: position 3,584,215 of record OY728125.1, read on the forward strand.
TTCACATTAAATTATGTTGGGATATGTTCTTATATATCCTTATTTATGTAAATTTTATGTCCAAGTGATGAGATACCATTTTCTCTCACATCAACTCATTTCCTGAATTTTAAAGTGACATCGTTAGGCTGTCGGATTTCTGTAAGGGAACTTCTTAACCCACATTAAATTCTTTGGGCTAAACCTCTACTTCTTGATTTTATTATACCAAGATTATTTGTGGAATATCTATGTTGTAATTTCTACAAACCTTTGTTTAGATATACTATTTCTACACATAATCATCTCATTGAAAAGTTCTTACGAACTTTTATGCGAAATCATAACTCAATCTCATTTCACTGAGTTAAATATCTATGTCATTGGTTTTGTTTTTCCAAGATTATGTGTGAATGACCTCTTATTGTTTCAAACTTACTATCCAATTATATTTGGTGTATTTATATTTCTCACACCTAATTATGTGATAGATTTATCCTTAATTTAAGGCTTTATTATCATGATATTATAATGCTCGGATTAAATATTATTCCACAATTACTTGTATTCAAGAGTCTCTCATTTTGTTAAAAACTATTTAACAAAAATATTGTTTTAAATGATTTAAAGATTCATTATTCTAAATCTTTATCTTTAATTTCCATGTTTTCAAAATGGTTTTCAGTATTTATTTATATGGACATTAATGTTTTAAAATTATAATTCCATTAAAAGCTTTAAAGTGGTATGGGACACTATGATTCAAAAATCACTTTTAAATGGTTTTTGAAAATGGATTGATTAATTCAATATCTTGGAATTAATTATTGTGATTTCAAATGAAATGTTGTTATGGAAATGTTTATATTTTCAATATTTTATGTGTAATGATGGTACTTGGACATTTTATGGGTGGTTACGTGATAAACCATATAACGGGTGGTGCCGTGAATACCAGGACGGGTGGTTACATTATAACCTCCAATTCATTGTATATGGAAGTCGGACGTATGGCTATTCCATTAATTATGTGTGGAAGTCGACCGTATGGTTATTCCATTTAAGTATGTTTATGTCCCAAGTTACCTTTTTATGTTATGTGTTCATTATATGGGTTTTATGGTAATCTTTTGGTTACAAAAGGGTAAGTAATGATCTTTTATTCATTGAAGAGTTTTTTACTACTTCATAAAGTTGAAAATTATTACTTTGATAAAGTATACATGGTTTACTTGTTGTTTTGAAAAACTAACAGTTTTCATTCTTTGTGTATCCCTTACTGAGCTTTTTATGCTCACCCCAAGTTTTTTGAAATGTTTTTCACAGGACATCATATGGAATAGGGTCAAGGATGGGATCAAGGGAAAGTCATGCTATCTAAAACACGGAACTAAAAATGTTTCTTTTTAAGAGTTTTTATTTTATGGAAACTTAGTAGAATATTCTACTTTTTAATCTTTTGAGATGTAATATCTATGACCTAATTCTCTAAAACTATAAACCTGAAAAGATCCTCAATATGAATTATTAATTTAATTCAATATTAAGTATGGTTTACGGCCGTGGCCTTATAGTTGGTATCAGAGGTCGGTTTAGATAACTTTAGAGGTTAGGGTATTCTTTAAGCATAAGTGACATTACCATAATGGATAGGATTTCAGAAAGAGTCATAGTTTTTAGATAAAGTTAATGAGTAAGTATATCTAAGTGTTTATCTTCCTCATTATTACATGATAATTTTTTTTATATACTCACACTGACATTTCTGGTTTTAGTAAAGGGATGGATCTAGCAGGCACCAAAGTGACAATGGGTTTGAAGGAAACTATGGTGGTTCTCTGATTAAGAGACTGGATGAAATGGGGGATTCAATGAGGAAACTCGTGGTTGTTCTAAACCAGCTATCAAGGAGTCAAGATCAACCACTTGAACCTTGGTGAGTTCTCTAATGCATCTTGTACGAGAGAACCAACTCAATGTGGAAGTTCAAGTAATAATTATAAAGGTAACCATTAGGGTTTATATGATCCTTACTTTTGAGATAATTATGGGTTATTATATGTTATGATGTAAAATGAAAGGCATGAGATAAACTTGAGGTAAAATTATGTTATGATTATTTTTGAATATTTTATCTCGTTTTGGGGAATCTTTTAAGAATTATATAGTTTTGAAAAAAGTACAACACGCAGACCGTGTGACAACCCGTCGCGTCAGACAAAGCTGCGGGAATCGAACCCACAACCAAAGTGCGACTGGTATTTATTGCCTACCACTGGACTACGTGAAGTCCCTGGTTAGTTTAACTAATTCGTTTTAGTTAGATGATTTTAGGAATCAAGAGTAAGTTTATTTTGGGTTATCTATGGAAATGATTAACCTATCGTCAATGATATGTTATTAGGTTAATTACTTTTCAATATGAGAAATTAATAGAAACTAATGTTATTTGGAGATAAAAGTTAATTTGTACCTTGGAATACTATGTGATTAAATCCTTCAAATATTTGGGTTTCATTATTAGTTTGGTTTTCTTTGAAGAATTGTATGGACAATTATCTATCGAATGGTCTTCGTTGAACTTTGGGCTTTTTTGGACAAATTTTGGAGATTAAGAATAGATTTTCTTTTTATAAAGGATTATACTTTTGTGGATTATTTGATCTCATACTAACAATTTTGGATTTGGTTAAGGTCTAATGACATGAGAAATATATAGTTCTCTTTTGTGGATTAGGTGATTCTATAGAAGTTTATTATAACCCTCTTAATTTAAACAAGTCATCCTAAATACTCATCTTTTGGGGAAAGTATGAGTTTTTGTAAGAAATATAGTAAAATTTGAAAGTCAACATGACAAGTAAGTATGTTTCCTTAAGATCAAAAATAAATTCCTCAATGAAAAGTAACTTAAAGCAAAAATGTTGTCTATTAACTTTTCCTACTAGGGAATCAAATACAGTTTAACCCATCATAGTTTTTTGATTTTATTATGGTTAACTTTCTCCTAGACATGTTTACTATCACTCTCCCTCAGAACATGACCCTTTGTTTTTTTCTTCCATGTCTATGTTTTCCTACATGTAATCCTAGTATGGGTTAACTCGGGTGACCTTTTAATTCTCTTTCTTTATTTTAAAGTGATAGTTTTAATGACTCTTGTTCCGATGTGGGATTTTCAATGTACTTTCCAAGGCCAATTTTAAAAATTGCGAGGAAGCAATTCCCAAAAGGGGGGAAGGATGTAAAACCCCAGGTAAATAAAGAATATGAAATTTTCATATTTATCCATATTTGTGAATAAAATATTAATATTACTTTAAAGGGGACGGTATGCTCGATGGCGTGCCCAATACGCAACAACGAGCTCCTTGGGAATCTTACGTTGCACTCTAATAATAAAATAATATTATTTTAAATGGTAGTTAATGCCTAGCGGTTGTAATGGCGGGAATGAACGGAACTAACTACAAAATGATTATATATGTTTGTCACATATTTTTACTTTTATCCAATAAATGTTAGAGGTTTAAAATGTGAATTAATCTAATTTTAAGCCTAAATATTCTAATATTCTTTAAAAGGTCGATTAACCACAATTTGATGGCGAACGCTTTTTAAATCCACTTTATGAAAATTTCATATTTTATATTGGACCAAATAAAATTATTCTTTAGAATCGGGACATCAAAATTTCATTGTGTAAATTTTTGGTATTTTTCCGATAAAGTTCATTTTTTTATTGAATAGTGAAAAAATGTTGTATTTTAATTCAAAACCTCTTTTTAATCTAATTTATTTATATGATTAGATTCTATTTTGAATTTGTTTTAAATTTAAATTAGAATATATTTTTACCATTTAATCCAATAGTGGTCATTGGAATTAATTTTTCTTTGAAATTGGACTTAAACTAGCGTCAATCTTTTAATAGATATTGTTTCTTAAAAACACGCTATTTGTTTTGACAGCGGGAATTGATTATTAAATTAATTAATGAAACTTATATGTTTATAATTTTGTAAAATGGACATCATTTTTAATTCGGCATATCAAATATAGCTTAGGGTGAAAGTTTGGTAATTTTCTGAAAAACTTCAATTTTTGATGAATAGTGAAACCACTAAGTGGTAGTTAAAGAAACTGATTTTTTGTTTAAATGAAAATTTAACACTTCTGTGATTTGAATTTCAAAAATCCAACATACATGGTTGTCATTAAGAAGTAAAATGTGGTTCAATGGGATTAAAATAATTTTTTTGGTGAATAGTAACTTTTAAGTTTATTAATCGCGATTAGAGGTAATTAGTGTAGTTTAAGGTGAAAATAATGTTTTAAGGATATGAAATGACATAGACACATGTAAAAACCTTATTGGATGTTTCATGGCCGACCATGAAAATCCATGGGTCAACTTGGGGACCCCATGGAGCCACTTTGGTAGGAAAAGGACATTAATAACTTTTTATTTAATGTTAAAATAAAGATGTCACAAACATGAGATGTTTTACTAAAACAATTTTTAAATGAGGTTATACAAGTAATAATTTTGACTATAAATATTTATTGGAAATATAAAAATATTTACTACATCATCATATTTTTTGTATAATTTTTAGACATTAAATAAATTAAATTATTTATGACACCATGATGATGCAACGATTACCTCATTATTTAACAATTTAAATAAAATAAAAAGATAATGTGCAATCCAAGTCTTACACTTGTCACAAACCTATTGGATGGGTGGATTTAGAACCCTTATCACCTTAGCCTCTAAATATTTCCTTTTGAGACCTTTTAAATCCGAAAATCATTTTATAATAAAGTAGTATTTTATAACTTTCCAAGAGTGCCCCTCCCCTCCTCTTATAAAAGGCCCCCACCTCTACCACCTTACACACACCTCTAAAGCCTTTGGATCTGCCAAACCCTGCCCATTTAATCTCTCCAAATCCCTATCTTAAACATTGAAGCCTCACTTTGTGCAGAATCCTTTCCAAGGGAGCCTTTGATCTCAAATCAAAGAGAGTTACCCGATTTAAAGGTAGTGTCCTCTTTTGTGTTCTTAGGTTTTATTTTGCTTCTCCAACCCTCTAAACTCTTTTTACTCATTTCTTTTGTAACAACACCAGTATCGTCAATATAATAGGATGTTTTTATGTGAACTATTCTAGCTACACTTACACACACCTTCGTCTAATGGTTAAAGAACATACTATTTCTGTGGATGGCGAATTACTGCCTCACAAAACGATGCTTGTTAAATATTCTTTTAACACCTTCAAAGGTGGCCATTAGGATGTCACTATATTTATATATGATATATAATTATTTTATCTTTTCCATAAGCTTCTGTATTTTTCATTTATGGAACACCTTTATGGTTTCCATTATGGGTAAACGCGATATCTTCATTTTAGGAAGTGCGGACTACCGCCCCTCAAAGTTTTTTGATTCGTTAATGCCATATGTGGGACGTATAAAGGATGGAATTAATGGTATCACATATTATATCCTAATAGAATTATAATATACCTTTATATCATTATTATTTAATTCCATCGAATACAAAAAAAAATGAAAGTAGCATTCATGCGTACGTACGGCTTACCGTCTGGTACATTTCATTTCTTATCTCCAAATGTTATGTACTATTATAAGTACATATATATAATGGATATATTTGTAATATATTACATCTAAATGATGGATATAATTCTGGAATAATAATATATATATATCTCTCTTAACTTTAATTCCATTAATAAGACAAAAAATGAAAGTAGCATCCATGCGTACGTACGACCTACCGTCTCCCTGAATGATGCTTTTAATTTTTTATCTCCAAATGTTATGGAATAGTACAAAATGAATATATACTGGATATATATGATATTTAAAACATTAATACTATTCTGGAGATGATGTACCTATAACTACATGGAAAATTATTTTCCAACAAGTTCAATTTTTACTCATGTACCGAACATCGACAAAAATGTCTGATATAAACTCACTTTATTAACCAATTATTATAACATTATAATATGTGATATGAACTGAATAATAATATTTAAATTAGTTCCTTAAGAAATTATAAATTTACCAAATTTTATTATTCTGGAGATTAAAGAACGATCGAGTCATGTCGGACACGAGGTAAGGGATCCAACCTCTCCCTTTCTTTTTAAGTACTCTCTTTTATGACATTTATTTTAAGCTCATATTTCTTATGTTTGGGGATGTTATTTTATATTCCTAATACTATAATTTTTATGTTAATATTATTAGAGACCCTATTTGATCTCATAAATCCATTTTTGGATGTTTTAAGTGGCGCCGTTAGGCTGCCGAGTTTTCGTAAGGGATTTTTCATCTTACTTTTATTCCCCGGACATTAATGCTATGTTTGCCACTATTTCCTTAGAGTGGTGTATGTACTGCCCATTATTATACACTTTGTGTAGTATAATTTCATTTATGGGTATTTAAATCTTCATTTTATGACCCTTATTCCATGGGCTGTACGTTTCGAAAGTTACCCAACTCGGTAAGGGGACCTTTCACCCTCCTCTTTTAAAAAGACTTCTTTTGTTATGTCTTTTAATTCAAATACTATTATGTTGGGATATGTTCTTATATATCCTTATTTAGGTAAATTTTATGTCCAAGTGATGAGATACCATTTTATATCACATCAACTCATTTCAGGAATTTTAAAGTGACGCCATTAGGCTGTCGGATTTCTGTAAGGGAACTTCTTAACCCACTTTCAATTATTTGGGTTAAACCTCTACTTAATGATTTTCTTATACCAAGATTATGTGTGGAATCTCTATTTTGTAATTTCTACAAACCTTTGTGTAGATATAATATTTCTACACATAATCATCTCATTGAAAAATTCTTACGAACTTAAATGGGAAATCATAACTCAATCTCATTTCATTGAGTTAAATATCTATGTCATTGGTTTTGTTTTTCCAAGATTATGTGTGAATGAGCTCTGATTGTTTCACACTTAATATCCACTTATATTTGGTGTATTTATATTTCTCACACATAATTATGTGATATATTTATCCTTAATTTAAGGATACCATCTTTATAATGGATTTCATCTCAATTTTCATTTCCATTGAGACTTCATTGTTGTTATGCACCGATTCACTCTTATATGGTGTGTATAATATCCTTTGACATATTATATCATGAATCACTTTATTCTCATGATATTATAAAGCTCGGATTAAATGTTATTCCTGAATTATCTGTATTCAAGAGTCTCTCATTTTGTTAAAAACTATTTAACAAAAATAACGTTTTAAATGTTTTAAAGATTCATTATTTAAATCTTTATCTTTAATGTCCATGTTTTCAAAATGGTTTTCAGTATTTATTTATATGGAAATTAATGTTTTAAAATTATAATTCCATTGAATGCTTTAAACTGGTATGGGACACTTTGATTCAAAAATCTCTTTTAAATGGTCTTTGAAAATGGATTGATTAATTCAATATCCTGGAATTACTTATTGTGATTGAAAATGAAATGTTGTTATTGAAATGTTTATATTTTCAATATTTTATGTGAAATGATGGTACATTGACATTTTACGGGTGGTTACGTGATAAACCATATGATGGGTGGAGCCGTGAATACTAGGATGGGTGGTTACGTTATAACCTCCAATGCATTGGGTATGGAAGTCGACCGTATGTCTATTCCATTAAGTATGTGTGGAAGTTGACCGTATGGTTATTCCATTTAAGTATTTTTATGTCCCAAGTTACCTTTTTATGTTATGTGTTCTTTATTTGGGTTTTATGGTAATCTTTTGGTTACAAAAGGGTAAGTAATGATCTTTTATTCATTGAAGAGTTTTTTTACTACTTCATAAAGGTGAAAATTATTAATTTGATAAAGTATACATGGTTTACTTGTTGTTTTGAAAAACTAACAGTTTTCATTCATTGTGTATCCCTTACTGAGCTTTTTTTGCTCACCCCAAGTTTTTTGAAATGTTTTTCATAGGACTTAATGTGGAATAGGGTCAAGGATGGGATCAAGGGAAACTCATGCTATCTAAAACATGGAACTAAACATGTTTCTTTTTAAGAGTTTTTATTTTATGGAAACTTAGTAGAAGTGTCTACTTTGTAATCTTTTGATATGTAATAGTTATGACCTAATTCTCTAAAACTCTAAACCTGAAAATATCCACAATTTGAATTATTCATTTAATACAATATTAAGTATGGTTTAAGGACGGGGCCTTATATTTACATTATAAGTCAAATACAGTATTCCTTAATTCATTGATGATATAATAAACATAATATGAAACTACACTTCATCATTTTAATATGTTTAGTGATAATTCTAAAACTATTCCCAACGTTGAAGAAAAATAAAAAACTAATAAATAAATTAAAGAGAAAAGTCCCCTCTCCTCCCCTATAAATACAATATCTCACCACCCTTTCTCCCCATCCATTTCAAGCTTTGATACATGTACAAATTATTCTCAATTATAATTCTCTCCCCCATTTCCTATATCCATTGGTATCAATAAAATACCAAACTCAAGTGCCTCAAGGAGGTTCTCAAGAAGGAGAATTCAAGAGGTTAAATCATCATTCTTGTTTATAATTTCTTTTGATGTTATTTTATTTTATAATTATATCCCCACTCCCCCTTATCCAAGTGACAAGAAAACTCTATAATGATACATATACTTTAATTTTGTAGTGTTAATGGAATAATTCATCATCAAACCTCCTCCTCACTACCTTTTATTTTTTAAAAAATAAAACAACTTTATTGTGGTGTCGATTCACCACCTGATGGATGAAGTGTTTTCATTTTTATGAAATATAGGTTTTTCATTTAACCGTTATAATGGGAGAAATAGAATTTAAAATGTGGTATTTAATTTTAGTTATGTTATGGAACTAACATATGCATATAATACTAAATAATAAACTGTAACTAGTTCGTGATGATCAAAGAACAACCAAAATAATCTAATGATTATTATTAACTTTTTATCCAATGAATCATAATCATACCATATAACCAAGGGATATATAAGAAAAAATAATATTGTTTTCATTAATAACATATAATCTCAATTCTGTATAACTATACACATTTTACATGAACTTCCATACTCATATACAATCGAACCAGTCATGAAAACCAAGTAAATGAACACTCACGAATGATCAAATTGTATCTTATAATACATTAAAAAGGTCATAAATGAACTTAATAAATTTATGTTAAATAAATTAAACTTAATAAGGGTTATTAATTAATCAATTAATTTATCTATACTATTAATGAAATTAATTATAGGTGATGAACCGTTTCAGACCTAAGGTTAGGATTCTATCTGAACCCCAATTTTTTCACAAGGTCACACTTTCCCTCTCTTAACACTAATGAAACTATTATTTAATTTTATATAATTAAATAATGAATGCTGAAAAGTTTCACTTACACCGCACTAAACTGTTTTATTCAAATGATTCTTAAACACTCTTTTTTCTTGTTTTAAATTTATTTTAACATCACATAACATTATATATGACATTTTACTTTACTAATGTCCATGTATGATTTTAATCCAATATTTCATATCCACCATTATGATATTCCTTTTGACATGATTATGATACCCAATTCTTTCAATAGGTAACCCTTATCATTATGGTTGATTTCGTATGTATGATTCTTTATAGGTCACACATATTCATAAAAATGTTATGATTGGGGAACCCAAATAGCACTTCAATGAATTGGGTATTGTTTAGTCAGATGAGACGTCATGTGTAACGGTCTTGGTGGTTAGCCTTGATTGGTGCTCCATGTGCACCGATCTTGCTGGTTATCCTTAACTAGTACTCCTCCATATGCAATGATCCCTTAATCATGCCTATGCCATTTATTACATTGGTTTCAAATTATTATTATTCCGTGATTACATGATCCAATGTTCTATATGTTATAATTCGATCTGTTTATTCATGTCTCGCAATTTTTTATGTCATCATGTTATGCCTTCTAACCCATGTGATATGCTTTATTCTTATATTTATTCCATTGCATTGAATTTTTACTCATACCTTTTTTCATTTATTACCCATGTTATCCTATGCAGGTGTAAGGTCTTAAATGGTTTTAGTACCTCATTATAAATATTCAATATACGATTTTTTTAAATTTGGATTCATGCTTTCTAATTATTTATATAATATTACAATGACACTATACTTTACAACCCTGGTTTGTATTTCAAGGATAATATTGATTAAAATCACGTTATAATATGTGTGAAATGATAGGTCTATTATAGTTGGCATTATAGAAATGATTAGTTATATTTTGAGATTAGGAATTGAGATCTATATTAATAAACCTAGGTATAATTATATCACCTTGGATAACCAAGATTGATACTTGGGGTATCAAAAGATATGATATACATTTAATTTACAAGTATGTCCTTATATATTCAATTTATATATATATATTCTTATTAGCTACATATTGAATCCCCATAATTGTATGTTTTTCTCTTAGTTAATGGATAGAAATTTAAGAATTCATTCCAAAAATCAATGTGAAAGGAAATGTGATGATTTCCCTAATGAAATGCCAAATACAATGGTAATGTGTTCCCAAAACTTCAGGACATTACTTACTCAAATAACTCATGTTATAAATAATAACATGAATCACACGAAACTCCTCAATTCTCCTAATAAATATAAAGTTGAAGTCAAATCCTTTTTTCAAAAAATGACTACCATGTTTAGTAGATCTTGAAATCCCCTACTCAAGTAATAGAAGATTTACTCCATTGAAAATATATTATATGTCCTCTAGTGCTCAGAAGAAAATAAATTTGTGTTGGTGTTCTGTCATTTTGATTGGGAAGATGGTCAGTGGTGGACGTAGATCAAAAACGTGAAGTCCAAGGAGGAAAGTTATTCCATGTAAAGGTAATACTTCAAGAAAATATTTTTCAATAAATATTTTCCCCAAAGTCTCTAAATTTAGTTAGAGAGGGAGTTCCTCAGTTTTAATCAAAAGGAAGTCAAGTCTATCAATGTGTATGAAGAAAACTTCACAAGAAATGCATGATACACCTTTTAATCTTTCATTAAAAACAAAAGAATTTTGGATTCCTTCTTTATCAAACTAAATTTGAGTCTACAAAAAGCATTGGCGATTTGAGACATTGACTGCTATGAAGAGATTATCCCTTGTTCTCTTAAGGTTAAAATGGAGATCAGAGACTCCCAGTGGTCTCGTGGGCCTAGAGATCCAAAGTGGGAAAAAGATTTTAATTTGGGTGAATCAAAAAATAAATTCCATGATGGAAAGAATACACAATATACCCAGTGTAAATTTTTTGGGAAAAAGTATAATGAGAACTCTCTACTGGGAACTAAAACATGTTTCAAATTTGGAAGAATGGGGCATTTCACTAAAAACATCGAAAGGGATATGAATAATCCCCCTAATGTGGTAGAATAAAGGAAGTATTAGATCAATAATCATCGTTTAGTATAGTGTTTCAACTACAAGTAACGTGAGAACTAAATGAACCATTTACCAAAGCTGAGGGTTGTTGGAGGAAATCAACAAAAAATACCCACAATATGGAAAGGGAATATTTTATCAGTATGGCGGAGGTGGATCCCAGTAATGATGTGTTGATAGGTACTCTTGTTATTCATTAATTAATAGTGAACATACTATTTGATTTTGGTTCTATGCATTCTTTCATATCATTAAATTATAGTATAAATATTCAAACACCACCTAAAAATATATAGGTTTAGTTATCTATGAGAATTGTAAATTGGAAAATTATAACATCAAATGTATATAACTCCTCTCCAATTAATATTTCTGTGTTGAACAACCTAGGAAATATCGTCTTACATCCTTTAGTGAAGTTTGATATTATATTGGGCATGGATTGGTTATCTTTATACTAATAGAACATTGACTTTTCAGAAAGGGATATCACTCTCCACATCTTAAGGTATCCTCCATTTAATTATAAGTGTAAGGAGGAGTATTAATCTCCATCAGAATCATTGTCTTAATTATGGATATTACTAACTTATGAGAAAGCGTATATAGATCAAATGATTGAGACAAAGGAGATAATCATGCTTGAAGACATGTAAAATGTGATATACTACACTGATGTGCTCCCTAAAGAGCTATTTGGTCTTCCTCCTAATTCAAAGGCTGATTTCTCAATTGAAATTATTCATGTATCTCAGCCTATATAAAAACACCTTATAGAATGGCCACTATTGAGTTGTAAAAATAGAAGAAGTAGTTATGAGAGAATCTGAATAAGGGCTTTATACACTATAGTGCTTCACCATGTCATTCACCAGTCCTCTTCATCAAAAATATATATGGATCGGTGCACCTCTATATTTATTATCATGAGATCAAAAAAATAAGGGCAAATACCAAGTACCCCCTCCCATGGATAGATTATTTGTTTGATTAAATATGTAGGGCCGAATATTTATCTAAGGTGGACCTTCGGTCAAGGTATCACCAATTAGAGGTGAAGACGAAATATATTCCCAAGAATTCTCTTTGAATGAGGTATAGACACTAGGAGTTCATAGTGATTCCATTCAGACTCATTAATTCTTCTTAAAGTTTCCATGATATAACAAATAGTTTCTTTATAGATTCATCCAAAAAAATATATTTATCATTATTGATGATATTCTTATATACTCCAAGATAAAGGAATAACATGAAGGTAATTTGAATAATATGATTAAGGCATTATTAAATGAGAAGTTATTTATAAATTGGAGTAAATGTGAGTTTAGGATGGATGAAGTATCATTATTGGGGCATGTCATCACCAGCAAAGGTATATTTAGGGACCCTTCCAAGACAAAGGATGTTGAATGTTGGCCTAGGAAAACATCTGTAACAGAGATCCATAGTTTAATTTGTTTATGTGATTATTAATGATGATTTTTGAATAACTTCTAATGATTTTAAAACCCACTAAAAAATAAAAATCGAAATGGAGAAAAGTTTTTCTAGACCCACAAATGTGAAGGCTGCTTTAATGAGTGGAAAAATGAATTATCATTGCGATAGTACTCACACTCCCAAAAAATGGGGAACTCTTTGTGGTGTACATAGATACTTAAAATAATGTATTGGAAACTATACTAATGAAAAATGATAAAGTTAGGGCCTATAGATTAACGGAGTTGACAATTCATGAGCAAAACTATCCCACGAATTATGTGGAGTTGGTGTCTATGGTATTTGCATTGAAAATATGGTGGTATTATCTCTCTGGGGAGAAGTGTGAGATATATACTGATCATAAGTGCCTCAAATATATGTCCACACTTAAGAATATTAATATGAACCGTTGATGATGGTTATACCTCATCAGTGATTACGACTCCTTGATACACAACAATCCAGGTAAAGAAAATAAGTCAGAAGATGCTATATGTAAAAATGATCCAATATCTTTATCAATGATAAAAATTAAGTAGGATCCAATCTCCTTAGACCATAAATGGATGGACATGGGAATTTTTATGGAATTAAAATCATCAATCCTTTATAAAATTATTTCTCAACCATCACATATGGATAAAATAAAGTATGCTCAAAGAAATGATTTGAAAATTCAAAAAGGGTGGAAACTATAAAAAATAGTAAATATTTAGATTTATAAATGGGTGAGGAAGGATTTGTGATATTTTGATCACGATTATGTGTTCCATCTAATCCAAAGATAAAGGAAGTTCTTCTGAATGACACACATAGCTTGACATTCTCTATACACAGAGGTAGTACAAAGATGTATCGAGATATCTGAGAGAACTATTGGTGGGACAATATAGAAAAAGAGATTTTTGAATATAAATCAAGGTGCCTAGTATTTCAAAAATTGGCGTCTGAATGACTAAATTAGAACATTATGATGAAACCATTACCCATACCAATAGGGAAATGAAAAAACACCACCATAGACTTTTTCACTAGACATATTAATACATATAGAAAAAACATTGTTATATGGCTTATTGTGGATCATATTCAAAATAATGATCACCTTATCACAACTTGAGAGTACTTATCCCTAGATCAACTTGCATTTATATACATCAAAGAAGAGGTAAATTTTCATGGAATACCCATGTCAATTATATCCAATTGATATCTGTTGACGCTCCTTTCGTCATAGAATCTGAAGATCGGAAAACGTAATATACAAGCTCAAAGTGATTCATCCTTTGAAGAAAACATCAAAAATCGACAAAGGCATGAAGACAGGATCCAAAGCAATTGCACCGCGCAAGTTATCTCACTGTCGCAAAAGTGTACTTGTGCGGTGACCTTGGTCGCGCAAGTGACTTGCACGACCTAAGTGGTAACCGCCCGGTAACCGCCCAGGGCCTGCTTTTGCCTATAAATAGACCCTGTGGGCCCCCCATTCGAGGGGATATTTTTCCAGAAACTCGGATTGAAGCTCCCGATGCCCAAGTCTCTTCTCAATGCTTCCGGAACACTTCTAAGGTAATTTCTTACCTAGAACGGAAGATTTAAAAGAGAACAAAGAAGGCCTAAATGTTGAAACTCATCAACACTTGCGCGCCGCCATATTCTTTCAATATAACTTGCGCGCCCCTTTTTTGGATAAACCTAAAGAGGATTTTAAAGGGATTTTTAAAGAGTCGCTCAAATATTCTAAATGATATTTGAGAACCGCGCAAGTACCCCTCATATCGCGCAAGTATACTTGCACGACCAATACTTGCGCGCCGCCGCAATACTTGCGCGCCTTTAAGGACTTGCGCGCCCTTATGTTTTTTGGGTGCCCTCCTTGTCCAATTAATCTCCTTAATACCATTCCACCTCTTCTTTTCAAGACCCAGTCTTCAAGACACTTTTCAAAACCATCTTTGACATGTTTTCTTGATTGACTTCTTTATCTGAAAGGAATTCTGTGGAAGATTTCATTCGACCTCATCATTCAAAGGATGAGAGAATCTTTAATTAGGCCTCCTCCTCAAGTGTAAGCCCTAATCCATAATTCTCTTAACCTGGGCCTCCTTTTCAGGAGTAAGCCCCAGTCCCTTAAAACTTGGGCTTCATTTTCAGGAGTAAGTCCCAAGTCTCCAAAAGACTTATAATTCCCTCAACCTGGGCCTCCTCCTTAGGAATAAGCCCCAGTCTTGACAAATTCCCCTTTAACCTGGGTCTCCTTTTCAGGAATAATCCCCAGTTATAAATCCTTTAACCTGGGCATCCTTCTTCAGAGTAAGCCCCAACCTCAAATATGGACATCCTCCTCAGGAGTAAGTCCCAAACCTTAATCCCTAACCTGAGCCTCCTTTTCATGAATATGACTCAGTCATAATCTTGGGCTTCCTTTTCAGGAGTAAGCCCCAAGTCCCCTAACCTGGGCCTCCTTTTTTAGGAGTAAGTCCCAGTCATAATCTTGGGTTTCCTTTTCAGGAGTAAGCCTCATGTCCCCTTAAAATTCTCTTAACCAGTCATAATTTACCTTTGATTTGGGTTTCCTTTTCAGGAATAAAACCCAATCACAAGTCCCCTCCTAACTTGGGCATCCTCCTTAGGAATAAACCCCAAGATTAGAGTATTCAAATCTCCATAAAGAACATATACCTTTATGGACCTTGTTCCTGGATTTTCTCCTTAAAATTAAATCCTAAACCTTCATCTGTTTTGGGCAGTCATACATACATAAGCCCCAAACAATTTCTTATGATTGCATCTTTCATGGCACAATTGTCTAATTTTTACCAATACCTCTTGTTTCTCACACCGAGCATGACTCACGTGAGCTTAGAGTGTAAAAGTAATTATGACATTCTTCTTTGAGCCATCAATCATAAACATCATACTCCATTTCTCGAACTACGTGGGTTCTGATTCCTTTTCCAAAACAAAGGATACGTAGGTAGCCCATTTATGGGTTCGATCCCAACTTTGAAATAATCCTTGTCCTTCTGAATGACGATAAACTTCAAGTGCCCCACTGAGTGGCTTTAAAACCAGCCTGGTCGTCATAATGACCAAGAGACTTTTATATAAATGTTTTGAAGGATACCATTGACCAAGAATCTCTAAACAGATATAGATGATTCTCTATTGATGAAGAGCCTCGAATACATATAAAAGATTCTCTAAATTTCTTGCATATTTAATCATTGATTGTTAAAACTTAAGGAAAGCTCATTTTATACTTGGTAATATAAATAAGGATTCACGAACATAACTTAAATCTATAAAGAGAGTCCCGGAGTAGACAATAATTCCCCTCAAAAAGGTGTGATGAGTCCGACCTCCCGTCCTCTCGACCAATGAAAATTCCTAAGCCTCATTAGCTCACAAGCTAATGAGCGCCTACCATTGGAAAGTAGGTCCAAACGGATGTGGAATAATTGGATGTTTCCGGTTCTATGAACAAACCTGTTAGAAACCGATCGGAATGTTTGAATCTGCCGTCCATGAGGTTATCCCCGGATTCCGTGTGAAACAAAAATGGTGAACCCAACGTGAATCCTTAACCAAGTTAAAGTGATGTTTTTCTTATTTGTTAGGCCCCTTGGGCCAACAAATAAATCATTGACATGTGCTCATACAAAAGATGCAGTGGCCGGATTCATCTTGATTATGTCTGTTATATGGAATAGGCACTCTTTTCTCAAGATCTTCTGCAAAATGGCTTTCCTTAAATTCACCTCTGTGAATACTGCTGCTGTGAACACCTCTACTGTGAGGTCTGCTGCTGTGAAAACCAATGCTGCTACTCCTGCTGGAACGTCGTCCGCTCTGAGGATGACATCACCAACTCAGCGTCTTCAACGCTGGGTTTCTAATGCACTAGTTAAGGAGTACCGTCGCAACGGTACTATCCCAACTCTGGAGGCCGCTCGTCAAGCCCTCCAAGTTAACAACTCTACCTGGTCATTCGGACAACGGCGGCCAGCGATCAAGAAGCAGGCGGTGCTGACTACCGTCTCCAACCGTTTCGGGTCGTTATCCCCGGAACACAATTTCCATTCACTCCCTTACTCTGAGGAAGTGAATGAGCAGGTCCCTCAGGGCCTTAATTCAAAAAGACAGGAGTCCTTCCTGAGGAATCCCATCAACAATCGCCGCCAGACTCGTGCGGTAGTGCGCCCTCAACATGATGAGGGTACCAACTCCAGGCATTCAGCTCAAGTTCCTCGAACCCGAGCAGGCAAGATGAACCGCCAGAGACGGAATCCGGTTAACAATAGGCAGGTTGTCATCCCTGCCATCTCCGGAGAAGTCCACCAACCTAACTTGGTGGAAAATAACGAGCAGGCACAATCACCTACCCGTTTTAATTCCGCTGTCCAGCAGACTCGTCTGGCAGCATCAAGCCAATCCCGCCAGGCAATTCCGGTGGAGTACTATAGGCAGGAACATACACCTGCTTATGCATCATCAGTTAGTCAGTAGACTCGTCTGACTACATATGATGGATCTCGTCAACCGCGTTTGGTGAAGTGTAATCAGCAGGCACATACACCTGCTAATACTAATCAAGCCTACCAACAGTCTCGCTTGGTAGCGCACGGAGAAGTCAGTCGGAAAGTCCCGACGACAAACAGGAGGCAGACTCAACTCTCTGCCTCCACACTTGAGTACTGTCAGGATTCACTTACAGGAAAAGGAGGACAGGAGCAGGCACATACACCTACTCCAAGCCCGGAATGGACGTATATCCCCATTCCGGCTGCTGAAGTCACCAAACATATTTTGTCAATGGTGAAAGAGCAGAAGCAAATTCCTGCTCATATTCTGGATGCTTGCCAGGATATCATAACAGCTTCAGCATCATCACAGGGACAGACACATAAATCTATCCCTAGAAATGGAGTGACACATCAACGATTCACTCCGGGACAGACACACACATCTGTTCCAGTCCAAGAGGGTTATGGGGCATACTCCCCCATATCATACGGACAACCAAGTCAGGCACATACACCTGATTTAAGTGGAGATCGTCAGCCTAACCTGACCATCTTTCCTGATCAGGCACATACACCTGCTCAGAGCAATCACTTTCATCATCAAGTGGTTTCTAAAGCGAGTAAGAAGGCATCTAAGAAAAAGATCCGCCCAGCACAGTCAGGAGATCAAAGGCCAATCTGTAACCAAGCCTTGCTCGATGCTGGAGTTCTTGAAGCCCTCAGACATTTATCTGTTGGAATTCAGGATTCTACTCCCTCAGTTCCCAATAACGGGAACATTAATTCTGAAGGTCTTCAACAGACACTTCCTCATGAAGACTTGCTTCATGAAAATTTGGTCAATCTTGAAGTTTCTTCTTCAGATGAGAGCCACAGGAACCCTCTGTGTGGTCAGAAGACCAAGGAGCAAGAGATTTCATCTTTTGCTGTAACCCATAATGACGGTCCTCCTCATGGTGATGAACTTCACTGCGAAAGTCCTCTCCGTAGTAGTGATTCACGTTGTCTCAAAAATTCTTCAGAAGGCAATGTAGTGACGAGAAAGCCCTCCTATCTCGAGGCACTTGCAAACGTAAAACCAGTCATGTCTGATGCTTTACTATCAGCAGGTGAAACTCTTTCTCCATGAGAAGATAGCCTGGGGTTCAAGTTATTCTCCGAACCATCCCTGGGTCATTCATCTTCCAGCATGAATAGTGATATCTCTACCAATCTTGTTGAATCCGATGAAGCAACAAGGGAACACCAACTATGGTCCAAACAGGTAGAAGAATCTTCATTTAATGATAAAGTGGGAATGCTGAACATGAGGAAAAAACTGGCAAAAGGTGAAGTACCAGTCATGTTTTGGCCTTTGGCTGACTTCCAGTACGACATTCCAAAGGTGTTGACAGATGATGGAATCCATGATATTCGTCTCAACATATGGAAGACTCATTTTCAATTAAAGAAGAAAGTATTATCAAATGATGAATATGAAAATCATATTAAGATAATAGAAGGGCTACAACGTCAGATTGATTTGGCATCTCTATCAGTCTCTCGGTATCCAAAGACTGAAAAGCAACAGAGAACCCTTCAACGTTCATGCCTTGGCGCACTAAGAAAATTGCGTCAATTAATTGCCAATGCTCCATCTGATGTTCATATAAGAGGATGGGGTGTTCACAGAGCACTACATTTCACAGTGCTTTCTGGTCAGCAATGCCCGCCGAAAATGGTCTCATGCAATGTTATTGCCCATGGCCGGCCACAGTCAATGGGCTTTGTTCATAATCAAAAGCTTTCTCAAGAACAGGCTTCAACTAGTTCCTCTCAAAATCAAGTATATAGAGAACAAGTTGTTGAATTGCTCCTATATCAAGCAGGCGAGAATATTGCACAAGCCTCTCGTCTGGAGCAAACATGTCATCAAATGACGGAAGTTTCGGAAATTATCCAACAGTCTGTTGAACCAGGTGATAAAAGTGGATACAGGTTAATGCATCCAGCTAATTTCCGAACTAAGATTCGCAAGATCAAGAGAGATTTTAAAAATATCTCAGACATAGCATGTCAAGAGACACCCCAGCTTGTCAGACTGTGGACTTCTCTAACCCAACCCTCAGAGTCAATAAATGGGATTCGAGGAGTTGAGCGGAAACAACAGGAACATCCCCAGTCCACCGGACTGGGGACTTTTTCAAATCCTCAATCCCTCCCTCAGAGAAAGTCAGTATTCTCTCGATTAGGGAATAAGCATCAAGAGGAACGAAGAGCCAAGCTATCAGGAGATTCTCTCCAAGTAACGGTTCTCCAAGAATTTCATGAGGGATCAAGTCAACGGAATGCCATGTCTCATCATGGACATAGAAGAAGACAATATCACAGAAATGCTGATAGAAAGGATTCCATACAATATGCATTCATTAATGTCATTAATGCTGTTGCTGCTGATTCACCAGATGAGGCTCAATCAGAGGGATCAGACGAAGAGGTTCCTGCTCAAGAAGTTGTGCACACAGACCTAAATGAAGAAGGTGTGTGCACACGTAATCAAAGGCTTACCCAAAATCTGGGCATTCTTTCAAGTAACCCACTTACCCCTCTCTGAAAAGGATCCAATAAGGGGAAATGAAAGAATCAGGTTACTTCTCACCGTTCCTCTGAAGGAGGTCAATCGCTCTCATTAGAGCAAAGGTTTGCACAACAGGAGGAAGAAATGAAAGAATTAAGAAGGTTGAATGCAGAACTACTTCAGAGTAGTCTTCTTCTTAAGAATGATGAAGTCCGACAGCCGAAGGAATTTGTTGTAACTACTGAGATGGATCAAGAATATCCTCCTTTATCAGTACACCCACAGAGGTCTAATCCTACAGGTCAAACGCAACAACGGTTGGCAGCACTACCATCAGTTGCAGCACCAACCACCACGTCTGTCCAAGCTCCATTCATTGCACCTACCCAAAACCAAGTTCAACCTGACATTTCTCAAAAGTTAATAACTACTATTGAGTCATTAACAGCTCGGTTAGAAACTATGGAAGGGAAACGGGCGCAAGTTCAACCTGAAAGGAAAGTTTACCCTGAATGGGTAGATTCAATTTCTCCTCCATCCAGTTTTGGAAACCCTATTTTCCCTACATTCAATGGATCAGGCGAACCTGAACAACATTTGACGCATTACGTGTCTTGTTGTGATCCTATGATGGGAACTCCATAGCAGCAAGAAGCAGTGAAACTCAGATGCTTCGTGCGAACCTTGCAAGGACCAGCTTTTGTCTGGTATACAAGCTTGCAATCCCGGTCAGTCATCGGATGGGAGGATCTTCGTCAAAAATTCCTTCTTCAGTTTAGCTCAACTTTTCCAAAAACGACAGTTTTCGATCTTACAAACTGCAAGCAAAGGAAAAATGAAAGAGTCTCTGATTTTATTACTCGTTGGAAGGGATTAACGTATTCCATGAGTTTAGCACTCCCTCAGGAGGAATTGTTGCCAATCTGTGTGGAAACTTTGCGTGACGAATTACGCACGCCATTGATCCCTGTGAAATACACAGGAGGGTTTCGAGACCTTACTTCAATCACTCAGCAGATTGAAGATTCCCTTATACAGGCTAAGGTTAAATCTCGTGTAATTCCATCAGCTCCAGGAAGAAGAATGGGTAAAGCAGAAACTGCTACAGTTATGCTTAAACAAGCACCTGTACCTATATCTACTTCAAAACCTTCATCTTCTCGGAGGACTCCACCTCCTGAATGCCAACAACAAAGGCCGTTTCGTCCAAATGATCAAAGAGATCAACGACGAAAACAATTTGAGGATATGAAGAGTAAAACATACTCTTTACGAAATGAGCAAGTTCCTGGTTACTTCATTGCAGCTCTGGAAAATAATTTGGTTCAATTACCAGTGCCCAAGAGGCCAAACAAGGAAAGAAATGAAAACCGTCCCAATTATTGTCCCTTTCATCAAATGTTGGGGCATCCCATCCAGGAGTGTTTTGTCTTTAAAGACCTCCTGCAAAAGATGGTTGACTTGGGACAAGTCAAATTGAAGGGTTCTTCAGCTCATGTAGCGTGTATTACCGCTACAGATCCAGAGGAAGGAGGCGAGTGGCAGGAAGTCAAAAGCAAAACTGCGAAAAAATATGATGATTGGATGGTCAGAAAGACAATCAATCGGACTCATTCCATTTTGCGAACACAATTGAAGAAGCCAATTGTGTCTCCTACAAAAGCCGCAGTAAAGCCTTCATCAAAAGACAAATCCTCAAAAGGGCAGCGCAATTCAAAGAAGAAAGAGGAATCAGGAGAAGATGAGTATGTATCAAAGCCTAAATTGTCTTTGACTCTGGCAGATTTCATGCCATCTACTTCAAAGCAACGGGCACCGCCCCATCAAACGGCACAGCCTAAACAGGCTAATCAGGCAGAGTCTTTATCAGACGAAGAGTTAATCTTTGGTTCTGTTAATATGATCCAATTAACAGATTCATATTCCAGTCTTGATGATCCTGAATTCCCTATATCAAATAAGGGAATCCGAAGAGGTTCTAGAGGTTCAGGATATAGGGGAAGACGTGGATCTTTCCAAAGCCACTACTCTAATTTTACCCCTGCTAGCACCGTATATGCAGCAAAAACTCGTGGTAGAGCCCTTCAGCGAGCTCAAAAAGAACAAGCAAGTTCTTCTGCCAATGGCCAACTCAGTTTTGGCACAGTTATTTTGGAAGACCGATTAAAGGTTCCATCTTCTTTATCTCAGCAAGTAAATGGATCTAATCAGTCTAATTTTCCAAAACCAAGGATGTTGCCAACTTCAATACAATATGCATCAGCTTCCAAAGCATCTGCTTCCAAGGTACCTGCTAAACCGCATATTCATATTGGGAAACGCAGACCTCTAGATCAAAAGTATGATATATTGAAACACTTGGCCCAAGTACCATCCAGGTTATCAATTTTGGATGCTTTGAATTTATCAAAAGATCTTCGGGAAGCACTCATCGAAGCTTTGTCAAGTCCTCAGGAGTTTGAAGCTGAAATTGCTGCAGATGAAATCTATCACGTAGAGAATAATCCTGTAGAATTCCATGCAGTGATATCTTTTACTGATAAAGATGAAGATGATGTTGTGCATGGGCACATAAAACCTTTGTACTTATCTGGAAAAGTCAATGGTATAGATGTTCGAAGAGGTTTCATTGACAATGGTTCAGGAGTCAACCTCATGCCCATTCGTACACTTCGTCGATTGGGCCTTACGGAATCTGATTTATCTCCTTCTACCATGATGTTGCAAGGATATGACAAAAATGAACAAGAACCACTGGGAGAAGTTACACTCAGAACTCAGTTTGGAGATCTTTTTTCCAATTCGGATTTCATGATTGTTGATCAAGACTCAGCTTTCAATATATTGCTTGGAAGACCTTAGCTACATCAGCATGCAGCTATTCCGTCATCATGCCATCAATGTCTCAAATACTGTTTCGATGGTCAAGTTGGAACATTGTATGGTGATAAAGCCCCATTCAAGACATGTGAGTCTCAATACATTGAGGCGGAATTTTTTCACATGAAGGGAAGAGAAAAATCTACAATAAAGGAAGTTACCAAGGTTAATGCTCCATATGGTTTGGAAAAAATCCCAATAAATCCATTTTCACATATGAGTACAGATTATGTGTTACCTATCAGTCAAATTGACAAAATAGGCCCAAATCAAAATACTCTTATGGAAAGATCCATAATGTCAATTACGGCAATCGAGCCAGACAACATGGGAGAAATTGGTAACTTACCAAGCAGTGATGAAAGCATAAGTGGTGACGTTTTCATTTCGTCTGCTGAAATACAACAAGTCTATACTTCACTAATCAGGCCAGAAGAATTTATAGCAACACAAGAGGTGAATAATGATGTCGATTCTCAATCCATCATCTCCTCTTTATTTCCCAAAGAAGACCCTTTAACATCAATAGGGTCGGAAATGGAAGCTTCTTCTTCAAAATGTGAAAATTTTGACATCTCTTATGATCATGAGAATTTCATTTTTTCATCTACTTTGCAAGTAGAAATGAAAGAAATAACACATGATGAAGAGGAAGAAGAAGATCTTAGAGATGCTCCTCCAACATTTGAAGAGGGTATCTCTACCACTGTGGATGAACTCAGAGAAGTAAATCTGGGTACAGAGAAATATCCACGCCCCACTTTAATTAGTGCGGCCATGAACCTTGAAGAGCAAGAGATGTATATTTCTTTTCTAAAGAAAAATAAAGATATTTTTTCTTGGAATTATACAGAAATGGCTGGGCTTGATCCTGATGTGGCTACTCATCATTTGGGTTTACCAAAAGGACATCGAGGATTCAAGCAAGCCGCGAGAAGAACACACCCAACCTATGCTTCCAAAATTGAGGCTGAAGTGGATAAGCTTATTAAATCTAACTTCGTCAGAGAAGTTCAATATCCCAAGTGGTTGGCTAATATTGTCCCTGTAAAGAAGAAGAACGGACAAATTAGGGTATGCATCGATTTCAGAGATCTTAATCGGTATTGTCCTAAAGATGATTTCCCAGTTCCGATTACAGAACTCTTAATTGATGCGACGACTGGCTATGAAGTACTTTCTTTCATGGATGGATATTCTGGATATAATCAGATCCGAATGGCCCTAGAAGATGAGGAATATACAGCCTTTAGAGCTCCTCAAGGTGTGTTTTGTTACCGGGTGATGCCCTTTGGTTTAAAGAATGCAGGTGCAACATATCAACGCGCCATGCATCGTATCTTCAAACCTATTTTAGGGAAGTTTGTTGAATGTTATGTAGATGATTTGGTAGTTAAATCCAAACAATGTTCTAATCACTTGCCTGATTTTGAAGTCATATTCCACAAGCTTTGACAACATAATTTGAAGATGAACCCCTTAAAATGTGCTTTTGGGGTAACCTCAGGAAAATTCCTCGGCTTTGTTGTATGCCATCGTGGTATTGAAGTCGATCCTGAGAAGACCAAATCAATCCTTGGTATGTCACCTCCTCAGAAATTTAAAGAATTAAGAGGACTTCAAGGACACTTAGCCTATATTCGGCGTTTCATCGCCAATTTGGCAGGCAAAAGTTTCCCCTTTACCAAATTATTGAAGAAAGGAGTCACTTACCACTGGACTGAAGAATGTCAAGAAGCATTTGATGTTCTCAAGAAATACCTCTTGAGTCCACCAGTACTCATGCCACCTGTTGAGGGTAGACCTCTTATCCTCTATGTGACAGCTTTAGAGCGATCATTGGGTGCCTTTCTCGCTCAAAAGAATGATGCTGGGAATGAAAATAGTCTCTACTATCTCAGTAGAACTATGCTTGAAGCAGAAACCTGGTATTCACGTATTGAAAAGTGCTGCCTAGCATTAATTTTTGCAGTTCAGAAACTGAGACACTACCTGCAACATCATGAGGTCCAATTGGTATCTCGTAATAATCCACTCAAATTCATCCTTAGTCGTCCAATGCTTACAGGACGTCTGGAAAGGTGGGCGGTTATTCTACAGCAGTTCGACATTCAGTATGTGTCTCAAAAGGAAATTAAGGGCCAAGCTCTGGCTGATTTCCTGGCTGAACATCCTTCAGTGGAAGACACGTATTCAGATATCGAACTCCCTGATGAGGAAGTTTTCTCTATTCAAGAGATTCCTCAAACATGGGAAATGTATTTTGATGGTGCTTCTAGAAGTCCAACAGGGAAGAAAATGGAAAATCCTAAATTCAACAAAGTTGGTTTAGGAATTGTGCTCATTTCTCCAGATAAGGTAGTGTTACCTTATTCCTTTTTGTTGTGGGAAGGTGGTACCAATAATGAAGCTGAATACTAAGCTCTCATTACAGGCTTGGAGTTAGCTCTTCAAGCACAAGTGAATCACTTAAAGGTGAAAGGTGATTCAGACCGGGTAATCAAACAAGTCAATGCGGATTATGCCATCAGAAAAGAAGAATTAATCCCTTTGTATGATTACGTCAGAGAGTTAATGTCGGAATTCCCTTCAGAACCGACATTTTCTTATGTCCCAATATCACAAAATGCTCAAGCTGATGCACTGGCTAATATAGCCACAACTTTAGCAGATCCAAATCGGGACGAGACAACCATCTGTATTGCCCACCGTCGTGCAATTTCACGTTATGTTCAAGTCAGAACAGAGGAAATTAATGAAATTAGTCCCATTCCTGAACCGTATGGTCATACTACAGGATGGATGTCACCTATCAGGGAATACCTTCAAAATGGAACACTTCCCCCTGATAGAGACGAGAAAGAACAAATTCGGCGACGTGTGGTCAATTTTACTCTTTATGATAGCCCAAACTACCTCGAGAAAATTCTCTACAAATGTGGTTTTGATGGAGTTCTCTTTAGATGTATTGATGGTGAAGAGACAATGACTGTCATAAAAGAAGTGCATGTAGGAGTCTGTGGTGCCCAACAGTCTGGACATAGATTGTCTGATCAAATTCGAAGGCTTGGATACTTTTGGCCTTCAATGATACAAGATTGTGTTAATTTCACAAAGAAGTGTCATTCATGCCAAGTATATGCCAACTTCATTCATAAACCTACAGAGTTTCTTCATACAGCTAAATACTCATGGCCATTTTCCACATGGGGAATGGATGTGGTGGGACATTACCCTTCAGCTACGGCCAAGCAGTTTAAGTACATTCTTACTGCTACTGATTTCTTTTCCAAATGGGCAGAGGCAATACCTCTCAAAGAAGTCAGTTCTAAATGCATTGTTAGCTTCATCAAGTCTAACATCATTACTAGATTTGGCGTCCCTCATACCATATTGACAGACAACGGCACCAACTTCTGTTCTTCTGAGGTAAAGAAATTGTATCAAGAATACAACATTAAGTCCAATCATTCATCTCGATATCATGCAGCGGCTAATGGCCAGATAGAGGCCTTCAACAAGACTCTTTCAAATATACTGCAAAAGATGGTGGATAAAGATAAGAGGTCATGGCCTGATAAACTCTTTCATGCTTTATGGGCTTATCGGACTACCACTCGCAATGCAACGCGGTCAACTCCATATTCATTGTTATATGGAACCGAAGCAGTCTTGCCAATTGAAGTTCAATTGCCCTCACTCAGAATAGCCATTTGTGATCAGTTATCTAAGGACGAACAATCCCAAAAGCAGTTGAATGAATTGGAACAGTTAGATGAGAAAAGATTGTGCACTTTGCACCACTTGGAAATCTATCAGAATCGAATAACACGAGCTTTTAACAAAAAAGTTCGTCTTCGTTCATTCATTCAGGGAGAATTGGTATTGGTTCTCAGAGAACCAATGATACCAGGAAAGAAGCCTCCCAAGCTTGAACCAAAATGGGAAGGACCTTATTCAATACATAAGGTCTACTCCAATGGAGCATATTCTCTAATCTCAATGGATGGAGAACACATCACGACTCCAACTAATGCCAGATTTCTGAAGAAGTATTTTGTATAAACACAAAATATTGTTCCCAGAGCCAAAACAGTCACATTGGTTCTGATTATTATGTCCCTGCTACATGACACTAAACTGTGCAGCACCAATAGTCCTAACTGCAAGACTTTAAACTGCATAGTCTTTGATATGTCCTACATGACATTAAACTATTAACATGTCCCTGCAACATGACACTAAACTGTGCAGCACCAATAGTCCTAACTGCAAGACTTTAAACTGCATAGTCCCTGATTATGTCCTACATGACACTAAACTGTATTATGTCCTACATGACACTAAACTGTATTATGTCCTACATGACACTAAACTATATTATGTCCTATCTACATGACATTAAACTGTACAGAAGTTCCTTATTTTGTCCGAGATGACATTAAACTATATTTCGTCCGAGATGACATTAAACTATATTTTGTCCTAGCAACATGACATTAAACTGTGTGGCACTTTCATCGTCCAGCATGACGATAAACTGTAAAAAGTCCCCAGAACTGATATCCTCGTGTTGGTTCACCTTAGTCCTAGCTACATTACTTTAAACTGTACAACACCAGTTCTTCCTTGCTATATGACATTAAACTATACAGCAATGGTCCAGTATGACTTTAAACTGCAACTTCGTACCACACGACATTAAACTGTGAAAAAGTTCCCTAAACCGTCCAGCATGACCTTAAACTGCATCATCCCTGGTCCATGTATATGACCATTAACTATTTTCAAATCCCTTACGTCCAGCAAGACGTTAAACTGTGACATCCTAAATACATGACGCTAAACTGTATAAAAGTCCCTTACGTCCGGAAAGACGTTAAACTATATAATCTCAAAGGTCCAGTATGACAATAAACTGTACAATCCCCCTTTTGTACAATATGACGTTAAACTGTATTGTCCCCATCGTCCTAACTACATGACGCTAAACTGTACAGAAAGTCCTTCATATGTCCTACATGACATTAAACTGTTATTTTGTCCCTGCTACATGACACTAAACTGTGCAGCACCAATAGTCCTAACTGCAAGACTTTAAACTGCATAGTCCCTTTTTTATGTCCTACATGACATTAAACTGTGCATCATTATGTTTGTTATTACCTCTTGTTTCTCACACCGAGTATGACTCACGTAAGCTTAGAGCAAATATCAACCATAATACTCCCTTTGGGCCACTAACCATGTGTAAGTCCCAACAACATTTTTTTTATTAGATCATTGTCCCCAAGAACAACTTGATCATTAATTCATTCTTTAATTGAACTACACAGACTTTGATCCTTGCCCTCCAGGCTGGGTATGTAGGCAACCTCCCAGGGTTCAAGCCCAAAAATAATCTCTTCACATCGGTTCACCACCATCTCATATGATGTTGATTCGTGAAACCGCCCCTGGAATCAATATCAATACATTGATTCATTTTCGTCCTTGTTATACGACGTTAAACTATACAACACTTTTGTCCGGTACGACAATAAACTACAATATTCTTTGATTTCCTCATTTGAGAGAGAACTATTATTGACATTGATTTTTCAATCATGGGTTTTCATTTTCAAAAGACTACATGCATACATGGTAATGCCTAAACTTTTTATCTTAGGTTAAACCATCATTGCACTAAAGTCCCCTTTCACCCTTCACATGTACGAACCAAATTTGTACAAAGGGTATTTCTAGAACTACGTGGACTTGATTCCCATCCTTATGGGATACGTAGGAACATTCGAGTGTCCCTCGAATCAAGTCCCAAGTCTTTTGGGCCTAACCCCAAATTTCACTTTCAGTCCCTTGGCTGAAAAGTCCTCATGAAAACACACACTGTGTATTCATTATTCTGGTCCGAATTCTATGACCCTAAACTAAGATCACTCATACTTTCGTCCTGCACAACGTTAAACTACATTTCAAGAACTACGTATGGCTTGATTCTCATTCTTATGAGATACGTAGTGAAGTCCAAGTTTCAATTCAGGACCCAGCCACAACATGATTATGGTTATCATTGACCTATGTATCTCTATATACATTGGACAATACCAATCTTTATGTGTTATAATCATAACCTTAAATATATTCAGATCTTCATAACCCTTTTAATGACTTCTAATCACAAAAATGTCAAACTTCTGAGAATTCTTTTTCCTGACTATGCAGCACGTGCCCATAGGTGGCCTTGCATAAACAGTCCACATAACAGACTTGTCAGCCAAAAGATGCTATTTATTTGACCATGCAGCCAATGCCCTTAGGTGGCCCTGCATATTTCAACCCCCTAACGGGTTTTGTTAAATAATAGTAACTTCATTCTTGGGAAGAATGCCTCTTTTGTCCTTATTTGTCTTAAACGACAGTATGTAGGGATCCGCAAAAAATAGCCATCCTTAACATATTTGTCCCATATCCTTTTTCATGATCTGAATGTATTCAAGTCTATGGTTTATTCTTCTTCCCTACGTTTGGGTCAGACCTTCATAGGAGTGATGTTCATCCAGTTCTTCGATATTCTTGTTCGGAAATGTCTTCTCCATATTCAAGTACCTCTTTCCATACAACAAACTCTATACTTTAGAAAATTTGAATCTCCATAAACTTTCACTGTCTTTTAGCACTAGGAAAGTAAATTTCTGGGAGTTCTTTTGCCTGACTATGCAACACATGCCCATAGGTGGCCTTGCATAAACAGTCCACATAACATACTTTTCAGCCAAATGATGCTATTTATTTGACCATGCAGCCAATGCCCATAGGTGGCCCTGCATATTTCAACCCCCTAACGGGTTTTGTTAAATAATAGTAACTTCATTCTTGGAAACTACTTCTTCTAATGCCTTTTAGCTCTTTTCCATATCATTCCTCAGATTCAAATATTCTTAAGCCATATTTTACATTTTTTCTCTCATACTTGAGTATGGTAATGTGTTTTCAGATAAATTTTCAAGGAATTGAATCAATTTTAATCTATTTTGGTCAAATCTATTTCGACCTTAAACATTATCCCCTTTATGTCCGGCATGCATGACTTTAAACTGCCCACAATTGAAAAAGGAACTCTGAATAAAAGTCAAGTTCCAGCTCACAAAATATACATTTTTGTATAATTTAGGTAATATTGAGCAAATTAAGAGATTCAAAGTTTGTAGGATTATTTGTAATAATCCTAGTAAAAATCAAACTATGCTTACTAGCCCCATTGGCTTAAGTAAAATTGAAGTAGGTAATGAAAGAATGCAGGTACAAATGATTGATGATGAAAGTATTTTTCATTGATACACAAGAGTTAGAAGGACATCCACAGACTGGAGTCTCTTCTCTTTTTTTACAAGAGGCTTTCAACATAACACTTCATTTGATTTACGGCATCCCGAGATTCATCAGCAACCACCGGGAATTAATTCATTCAACTGGATACAAAAAGGGATGTAGTGATACCAGCTCTTCTTGGAACAATTGTAAGAGGATGTTCTTGAGTGCGGTTTGAGAAAATTTTCTGCTGATCAAACAGTGACTCTGTTTCTGTCCAAGAGACTTGGAAGATGGATACATGGATTTGAGAATGGAGCATTGGAAGTAAAGAGCCATTTGGAGAGAGTACTCTTTTCAGATATTTCTCTAATGCCATGTTTGTCTTCTCTCCACCAACTGGCAGTGGAAAACATTTCAGCCCATGGGTTTTCCATTTTCATATCTGCAAGGAAATGGCATAGAGGAAGAACTTGATAGTTCACACTATTATTGTTGCTCTTAATGCACAGCATAACCGAAATAGAGAAGTAGCAGTGCAGCTGCATCTCAGGGGTATAATTGTTTGCATTTGGAACATTGACTCCTTGCAGATGACCATGACCACACAGAGGCAGATGGATGCTCTGTGGAAAATTAGGATGATATTTCTTCAAGTACTTAGCCGAATCTGGGAGAGTGCTGTTGCAGATATCATAGTAATCATGGCCAATGATGTTCATCATGTTATCAATCCGCTTGCTAGCCAGTTCATCAGCCGTTCCAATTTCCTTGGGAACCACTGAATCTGCACAAAAGATGAATAAACTAACTCTTAAATGGGTTTATTTTTCATAAAATTTGTGAAGAAATTTGGAAAAAATGGCTAAGGCATTTAAGTCGCGCAAGTCTAAACATGGCGCGAAAGTATTCGTGTGCCGCGCTAGTTTTTGACGCGCAAGTATAAACCGCGCAAGTACAATTACCTTTACAGTAGCACGACATCAAGGAAAACACTAAAAAAGAGACTTGCGCGGTCAAGGTGACCTGCGCGGCGAGAGCTCGAGAAGGTATGAAGTCCAGAAATCCGGATACTTGTACGGAGGTGAGGCCGTGTATTTATAGGCCAGGAGGCCTATCTGCGCGCCACACCTAGAGCGCTTCAGGCTTGCGCGACGCAAACTTCCGCGCCTTCCGCTGCGCACTGAAGACTTGCGCGCCTCCCTTTTCCTTTGGAGGGATTCTATTTCCTCAGAGTCAAATCCTCATTTCTCTCCGGATCCAACTCTGAGGGGGGACTTTTGTTGACACTCCTTTCGTCACAGAATCTGAAGATCGAAAAAGGGAATATCCAAGCTCAAAGTGATTCATCCTTTGAAGAAAACATCAAAAATCGACAAAGGCATGAAGACAGGATCCAAAGCAATTGCACCGCGCAAGTTATCTCACTGTCACGCAAGTGTACTTGCGCGGTGACCTTGGTCGCGCAAGTGACTTGCGCGACCTAAGTGGTAACCGCCCGGTAACCGCCCAGGGCCTGCTTTTTCCTATAAATAGACCCTGTGGGCCCCCCATTCGAGAGGTTCTTTTTCCAGAAACTCGGATTGAAGCTCCCGACGCCCAAGTCTCTTCTCAAAGCTTCTGGAACACTTCTAAGGTAATTTCTTACCTAGAACGGAAGATTTAAAAGAGAAGAAAGAAGGCCTAAGTGTTGAAACTCATCAACACTTGCGCGCCGCCTTATTCGTTCAATATAACTTGCGCGTCCCTTTTTTGGATAAACCTCAAGAGGATTCTAAAGGGATTTTTAAAGAGTCGCTCAAATATTCTAAATGATATTTGAGAACCGCGCAAGTACCCCTCATATCGCGCAAGTATACTTGCACGACCAATACTTGCACGCCGCCGCAATACTTGCGCGCCTTTAAGGACTTGCGTGCCCTTATGTTTTTTGGGTGCCCTCCTTGTCCAATTAATCTCCTTAATACCATTCCACCTCTCCTTTTCAAGATCCAGTCTTCAAGACACTTTTCAAAACCATCTTTGACATGTTTTCTTGATTGAATTCCTTATCTGAAAGGAATTATGTGGAAGATTTAATTCAACCTCATCATTCAAAGGATGAGAGAATATTTAATTAGGCCTCCTCCTCAAGAGTAAGCCCTAATCCATAATTCTCTTAACATGGGCCTCCTTTTCAGGAGTAAGCCCCAGTCCCTTAAAACTTGGGCTTTATTTTCAGGAGTAAGTCCCAAGTCTCCAAAAGACTTATAATTCCCTCAACCTGGGCCTCCTCCTTAGGAATAATCCCCAGTCTTGACAAATTCCCCTTTAACTTGGGTCTCCTTTTCAGGAATAATCCCCAGTTATAAATCCTTTAACCTGGGCATCCTTTTTAGGAGTAAGCCCCAACCTCAAATATGGGAATCCTCCTCAGGAGTAAGCCCCAAACCTTAATCCCTAACCTGAGCCTCCTTTTTAGGAATAAGATTTAGTCATAATCTTGGGCTTCCTTTTCAGGAGTAAGCCCCAAGTCCCCTAACCTGGGCCTCCTTTTTTAAGAGTAAGTCCTAGTCATAATCTTGGGTTTCCTTTTCAGGAGTAAGCCCCAAGTCCCCTTAAAATTCTCTTAACCAGTCATAATTTACCTTTGATTTGGGTTTCCTTTTCAGGAATAAAACCCAATCATAAGTCCCCTCCAAACTTGGGCATCCTCCTTAGGAATAAACCCCAAGATTAGAGTATTCAAATCTCCACAAAGCACATATAACTTTATGGACCCTGTTCCTGGATTTTCTCCTTAAAAGTAAATCCTAAACTTTCATCTATTTTGGGTAGTCATACATACATAAGCTCCAAACAATTTCTTATGATTGAATCTTTCATGGCACAATTGTCTAATTTTTACCAATACCTCTTTTTTCTCACACCGAGCATGACTCACGTGAGCTTAGAGTGTAAAAGTAATTATGACATTCTTCTTCGAGCCATTAATCATAATCATCATACAATATTTCTCGAACTACGTGGGTTCTGATTCCTTTTCCAAAACAAAGGATACGTAGGTAGCCCATTTATGGGTTCGATCCCAACTTTGAAATAATCCTTGTCCTTCTGAATGACGATAAACATCAAGTGCCCCACTGAGTGGCTTTAAGACCAGCCTGGTCGTCATAATGACCAAGAGACTTTTATATAAATGTTTTGAAGGATACCATTGACCAAGAATCTCTAAACAGATATAGATGATTCCCTATTGATGAAGAGCCTCGAATACATATAAAAGATTCTCTAAATTTCTTGCATATTTAATCATTGATTGTTAAAACTTAAGGAAAGCTCATTTTATACTTGGTAATATAAATAAGGATTCACGAACATAACTTAAATCTATAAAGAGAGTCCCGGAGTAGACAATAATTCCCCTCAAAAAGGTGTGATGAGTCCGACCTCCCATCCTCTCGACCAATGCAAATTCCTAAGCCTCATTAGCTCACAAGCTATTGAGCGCCTACCTTTGGAAAGTAGGTCCAAACGGATGTGGAATCATTGGATGTTTCCGGTTCTACGAACAAACCCGTTAGAAACCGATCGGAATGTTTGAATCTCCCGTCCAGGAGGTCATCCCCGGATTCCGTGCGAAACAATATCTGAGATTCACCTCCATGTTATGGAAAATTCCATTACATGCTCTAAATATTGATCTAAACTTTACTATGAACTCTAACCGTTAAAAAAGTGGAAAATCTGAGCAGGCTATTAGGACACTTGAAGTCATTTTGAGATCATGTTATATTGACTTCATGGTAGGATGGAGAAAATATTTTCCTTTGGTCAAGTTCACCTACAACAGTAGTTTCCATTAGAGAATCCAAATGGATCCATAAGAAGCCCTTTATGGGAAAATATTTAGAACACTATCATTTTGGGATGAAGTTAGAGAACATAAGATGTTAGGATATGAAATGGTCAAAGAAATGTTAGAAAAGTTGAAAACAATTCATCAGAATATCTAGGCATCCCAAATTTGACAGAAGAGTATTGCAGAAAAGCATCGATGAGACCTGGAGTTTAAGGTTGGAGACCTGATATTCCTCTCTATATCTCCATGTAAGAGGATCATGGGATTTGGGAAAAATGGAAAGCTGAGTATCAGGTACATCAGCCCCTTCAATATTCTTGATCAAGTTGGAGTTGTGACATATCGAATTGTACTTCCATGAACCATATCTCAAGTACCCAACGTATTCCCCATATCCCTCTTGAATAAGTATGTATAGGATCCCTCACAAGTACTAAATTTATAGGTGGTGTAATTGGAGAATGATCTATCATATGAGGAGAATCCAGTGAAGATCTGGGATCATATAGATAAAGTTATAAGTAAAAAGACCACTCACATGGAGAAATTACTATGGAGAAACCATAAGTATGAAGAGGAGACATGGGAACCATAGGAAGAAATTAAAGAGAAGTACCCTCACCTGTTTATTTTGTAAAATAAAATTTAGAGGTAGAAATATAATAAGGGGAGAATGTAATAACCTAGAATTCTACCAATGTATTCCCCTTGTTATAATTATTCCATATTGTATAAATTACATAAAATCATATAGATAACACAATATAGACATTATAAATGATTAATGAATGAAATAATAGTTATTTCTATAAGTTATGGAACATATACCAATGTAATAGTAACATAACCTTAGGAATAGGAACATGACCATCTAAAATAGTAATCCAGCCAATAGAATAGTAAACCCACCCATGTATGTATAAATAGTTTTTTTTATCTTGTAATTGATCATATGAAATATTTATATCCTAGTATAAGTAAGTAAATGTTTTTGAAATTATTAATTAAGTCTTGATATTTTTAATAAAATAAAATGTTTATTTTCAATTTAATAATTATTATAATGGTTTAAAATATAATGTATTTTCACTAAATGTATTAATAAATTAATATTTTTTACCTCCAGTAAAAATATAATATTATGAGACCTTAATTAATATTTCAATGTGTTATAACATGAGTTATAGTTTTAAAATTTGTATTTTCAGTGTAAATGATAATTTTAGTTAACAATAAAATTTCTCATATTTAGAATATTATTTTTGAAAATGGAGTTCAAATTTGAATTCTACACATAATAAAAATTTATGTTGACATTTTTATATTTTTCTAAAATACTTGAATTTTTTTATAATAGTAATATACTATAACATACAGTATATATACATTATAAGTTAAATACACTTTTCCTTAAGTCATTTTTGATGAAATCAACATAATCTATAAATTAACTTCATTATTTTGATATATTTAGTTATACTTTTCAATATAATTATATTCTTGAGAAATAATAATAAATTAAATAATAAAATAATGTGAACCCCCCTCCTTCTCCCCTATAAATACCGCCCCGAACCACCCCTTCTCCTCAAACGATTCAAGCTTTTATACTTGTCCAAATTCTACTGAATCCTCTTCCAAAGTCTCTCCCTCGCATCCAGGATCCCTTAATCTCAATAAAAGACCAATCCCAAGTGCCTCAAGGAAGTTCTCAGGGAGGATAATTCAATATGTTAAATCCTCTTTCTTTTTCTATTAATTTCTTTTCATGTTCTTTTTTTTATTATTCTCTTATCACCTCAACTAATCCAAGTGATCTGAAAACTATATTATAATATATATACTATAATTTTATAATGTTAATGTAATAATTCATCTTCAAACCTCTACTTCTCCCTCATTTATTCTAAAAAAATAAAAACATCATCTGTGAGGTGTCGATTCACCACCTTCATCGACGACATGTTCTCATTTTTCAATACCGCATTTAAGGATGGTCATAAAACCATTATAATTTTTTAAATATAATGTAAAATTTATTTTATGCCCTAATTTATGTTCTGTAACTAAATTATTAAAATAATAATAAATAATAAGATAAAACTAGTTCATGATGATCAAAGAACCACCAAAATAATCTAACGGTAATAATTTACTTTTTACAAAATGAATCATACCCATAACATATAAAAATGTTTTATAGGACCACTTAATCTATATGAAGTTCATTAAAAACATATAACATCAATTATAGATAACCATACTTTTTTTACATCAACATATATACTCATATACAACTGAATCGATCATGAAAAACATGAAAATAAACACTCTCGAATGATGAAATTGTATCTTATGACTCCTCAAAAAGGCCATAAATGAACTTAAAAAGTTATAATAAATAAAATACATGTAATAAAGGTTATTAATTAATTAATTAACGGATTTAATTTTATTATTTATAACATTATGTACAAGTGAAGAACTATTTCAGGCACACGGTAAGGGATTCTCTCTGAACTCTCATTTTTCCCTTTAGGTTACGCTCTCACTCTCTTTACACAAATTTAACTTTTATCAATTTTTATATATTCCATATAAATTATATTTATATTTCCCATATTAATGTATCTAGATCAGGAAATCCTTCATTCATGGGGAAATACATGTTTTAAAAAAATACCCTTTTCTATTCTTCCTGATAAGCAAGCTCGATTAAAAGAATATTTTTGATTTCCTACCCATTCTCATGTGCACTCCATAATCTATTTTAATACACCATTATTTTTTAAAAATAAATAATTTCATCATGAAATACTATATTGGTTCATTTCTTGTTTTATACATACAATTATTCCTTTTTTTAAATAATCTTGAAAATTTTCCCTTAAACTGCACTGAAATGTTTTATTTACAATGGTTCATAAACACTTTTTTTACATGTTTTCTCTTCATTTTAATGTAAAATATCATGATCTATGCCTCATTTCCCTTATTAATGTGCATTTATGATTTAATGAAATTATTCCATGGAAACCACTATGATATTCTCATTTGATGTGATTTTTGGCATGATAATGATAACTAGATCCTTCCATGGGTAACCCTTATATTTATGTTTGATTCCATATGCATGATTCTTTTTGTGGATTATATATTTATGAACATGTTAAGATGGGTGTCATAAATATAACTACAATTCATTTAGTAATTTTAGTCTCATAAGACTCCATGTACAACGGTCTTTGTGGTTGGCCTTGACTAGTGCTTCATGTGAAATAATCTTAGTGGTTAACTTTAACTCATGATCCTCCATTTGAAATTAACCATGAATCTTGTTTATGTCATGTTTTATATTTCCCCTATGTTACTATGATTCCATTATGAAATGATACCATGTTCTATATGTTATTATTCTATATGTCTATTCAGGTCCCATGATATTTTATTTCATCATGTTATGCCTTCTAACCCATGTGTCATGTTTTATTTTTATGTGTATTACCTTATTGGGATTTTCAGCTCATCTCTATGTTCATCTATTCCTTAGGTTACCATATGTAGATGTAGGGTGCTCAAAATGTATTGGGATCTCATTATGAATATTTAATAAAGTAGGTTTTTATTTTGGTTTCATGATATCTAATTTTGTATCTAATATTCCAAAGACACTAGACTTTACGATCCCAAGTTTGTATTTGAAGGAAAATTATGCACAAAATCAATGTAATAATATGTGTAAAAGTCCAAGTCCATTATATATACCCACCAAGTGTATCCTCATGGGGTGAAATGTCTTATTAATTAATAAGAATCATGGTTCAATGCACCTCTACATTGATTATAATGAGCTCAAAAAGAACATGATAAAGGTAAGGTATGCCCTACCATGGATTTCCTACTTATTCAATCAGCTAGGCGATGCCCATTACTTATCCAAGTTGGTCTTCAGTCAAGATATAACTATGTAATGGTAAAAAATTAGGATTTCCCTAAGACTGTATTTTTTACAAGGTATTGGCCCTACATCATCATAGGGATACCATTTGGCATCACTAATGCTCCAACTATATTCATGGACATGCTAAATAGAGTCCTTAGTGATTACCTCGAAAATAGATTGGTAGTATTTATAGAATCTATTCAAATATACTCTATAATAAAAGTGGATAATAAAGATAATTTTAATACATGTTGAGGATCATTTGGAAGGAAATTATTTATGATTATTATATTAAATATGGGTTTTTAGGGAAAGTAACATTATTTGGGAATGTTCTCACGAAAAAAACAAGATTTTTGGAACTTTCAAAAGTTGATTCAATTGAAGGATGGTGTAGATTAATAGATATGATGGAAATCTATTTTTTTCCTTGGATTAGTTCGTTTATATCATCGATTTTTGAGAAATGTATCAAAGTTATCAATCCCACTGACCAAGAAAACCTATAAGGAAGTAAAGTTTTTCTAGACTAATGAATGTGGGGACAGAATCATAGAGTAAAATAAGTGGGTAAACCATGCACCTGTACTAACATTACTAAAAAGTGTGGTAGGATTTCTTATCTATAGTGATGCATCTAAAAATGTTTTGGTTTGTGTACTTAAGCAAGATAACATATTGATTACCTAGGCTTCTCTCCAATTAAATATCCTTGATAAAAAATACCCAATGCATGATTTAAAATTTTTTGTGGTGATCTTCATATTAAAGGTTTTGTGGAATTATCTCTATATGAATATGTGTGAAATATATATGGATCATAAAATACAAATGTATATATTAAGTCCAAAAGTAATAAATATATGACAACATATATGTTTAGATCTAATGAATAATTATAATTATTCAATCCATTACCATCTTGGGAAAGAAAAAAAAGTGGTAGATTCTCTGAGTAGAAAGGATTCCACAACCTTATCCACTATAAAAATTGTAACATATCCAATGTTATTGGAAATATATAGGATTAAAATAAGAATAATAAAATGTTCATTATCTTACACAGACCAACTAATTGTTCGACCATCGATTCTTAAGAGGATCAAGTAGTCCTATAATGAGTACGAGGTGCTAAAAAGGTAACAAATATTCTAGACTTTTATTTTTTTTTAATAATTATTTATATGTTTTCGAACTTGAATATATGTCCCATAAAAACTAGAACTGATGAGTGGACTTTTGGATGATGCACATAGCTCATCCTTCTCTATTCATATTGGGAGAACTAGGATATATATATATATGAATAAATTCTTCTGGTTGGAAACCCAAAGGGGGAGGTGTAGAATTTTTGTCACATTTATTATTATTTAAATATATAATTGATTAATTAAATAATTCTAAGGGTATAATTAAACCATTACCAATACCAGTATAGAAATTAAAAAACATAAACCTAGATTTTTTTTCAAACGACTCTCCAAGAACCCTAAAGGCAATAATGCCATCGAGGTGGTATTTGATCCCCTAACCAAGTCTATTCATTTAATTGTTATAAAGGAATATTTTCCTATTGACTAACTCGCTAATATATACCTAAGGTAATTGGTAAGACTACATGGAGTTCTACTCTCAATTGTATCTAATTGATATATGACGTTTACCTTGAGGTTCTGAAGAAGCCTTCAGAAAGAGTTGGATATAGTGCTGAGCTTCAACACTACTTATCACCCTTAGATGGATAGTAATTCTAAAAGAACCATTAAAATTCTAGAAGATATACCAAGATCATTTTTGATGGATTCCCAAGGATGTTGGGATAAACAATATCTCTTAGTGGAGGTATCATATAAAAACAATCTATATTCTAAAATTATTATTGTTACTTCTGTGGATATGTATGGGAAGATATTTTGGACTAAAAAATGCTAAGATGTAGTTCTATATTAGAATACTATTGTACCTGATCTTCCCATGAGATGATAGAGAAGGTTCAAACTATTATATGTTATATAAAATCTTAAAAATTTGATACTAAATCTATGAATACAATTATCAATGTGATCTAAAGATTGCGTTTGGTGGATAAAGAGTTCCTTTATATATAATTATGGTATAAATTCATGAGTTTTGGGAAGAATGGGAAGCTTAGTCCCAAGAAACATTGTCCCGTTTGAGATCCTTGTTCACATTGGAACTGTAGACTGTAGACTAAATCTACAACATATTCTATCTCAAGTACATGATTTATTCTATGTATCACTGTTGAGGAATTACATATCGAATCCATCCCATGTACTGAATCTTGAGCTGGTACCATTGGATAATGATATTTCATATAAGAATATGAAAATTAAGATAATTATCATAGTGAAAATGTTCAAATAAAACCAATCACCTGGTCAATGTGTTGTGGTGAAACCACAAGTTTGTGAAATAAATATGTGAACAATAATAGAAAATTATATAGAATTATGTTCATATATTTTAGTGCATGAAATCAAATTTTATTGGATAAAATATTTAAGTTTGGATGAATGTAATGAATGTAAGTTTTATAATTGAATTTCTCTATTTAAAATCTATATTAAAAAATTAAAATTATATAAAATATGTGTAGTAATTTTGTTTTTGTATTGTTATAAATTATGTCCAGTAAAATATAAATTGTCATTAATCATCATAACCATTGATAGTTTAGTTTCCATATATTTATCATATTATTAGTATATATATATATAAAGGGTTATTATGAAACACATTAACATAGATAAAGGAAGTGATTTCCTCGACAAGCAGAACAGTACCCTATGAATCCTGTTTATTTAAGATTCTAAGGAGAGTAATGATAGACCTCATATTTTAACTATTTTTAATTTCTAATTCATTGATTTAAACCCCAAAAAATTATCAATTTGATCTAAATAGCAATATTTTTGGATTTTAGGGATGTTTTCTGAAAAAAATATTAAAATGACACAATTATGAAATTTAAATTATTTTCATTAACTTATGTATTTTGGGAAAATATATTTTTTTATTTATCCAAATCAATTAATTATTTTTTAGGATTTTTATTTTTAAGGGGTATATATTTTTAAACTGGTAAAAATGTTGATTTCAACTTCTAAAGGCCAAAATAAATCATTCATTATGGAAAATATTTATGGACAACATGATAGACTCCAATCATTCAATGGACCCTAAATCTGGCTATAAGACTCCAAAAGATATTTTTAGAGATGGATATAGAATATAACTAAATATATTGTATGATTTATAAATCTAAAGGTAAAATATGAACATTAAAATATCCTATGAATGATTCAAAGAGAGAAAGATGAAGGGTCCTGTTGAGAAAAAATATATATCTTACGTAATGAATTCATAACATTTTTAAAACATGTATAAATTATCTGAAAATTGTAGACTCTAAATAGGATTTAATTTAGAAAAATATAAATAATAAACTAGATATATATTTTTCCGCGAAGGTGTAGAAACAGGAGCCAACATTGGATGGACAGAAACTTCACAAAAAAATTTCCATCCCTCATTCTCTTTATATTTCTATATCCTCATCATTCTAAGAGATTTTTGATTTAGAGATCAAGATTATTATTTATATGGAGATATTGATTACTATTGTTTGAATTCATGATGGAATAGAGTATATGGGGGCAATTAAAGTGATGTGAGGCTAATAAGAGATTGCTTGTTGATGGTGAAAATGAACGAACACTCTCTTCTGAGTAACGATATTCTTATATAATATCATCTAAATATATCTTGAACTTATATTTTTGAGTGAATATGGTTTTTTTAGTTATTCAATATATTTTATAATAATATTATTTGGATGGTTGTTAGATATATGAATTAAAATAATTTACTTTAATATTTAAATTTCTTCGGTGAGGTTTTATCCCCAAGAATAGTCTTTTCAATTAGGTTTGATTGCTTGGTGGTCTTCAAGTAATTGAATCACTTATATATGAGAGAAAACAATCATATTGAGTTCTTGATATGTTATAATTACAAAATAGGGTATTCACTTTGGGTTCCTTGTGTGGACATTGAGAAATTCAATTGGGAAATATTTTTAATCAAGGCATAGGGGTGCGTCCGT
The DNA here is from genome assembly GCA_963277665.1 of Viscum album. NCBI lineage: Eukaryota > Viridiplantae > Streptophyta > Magnoliopsida > Santalales > Viscaceae > Viscum > Viscum album. The sequence continues at coordinate 3,626,423 of OY728125.1, forward strand.
GATGTTTAAGATTTTCTATGACTACTATTTTGATTTCTATTTCAAACCAATTTTATTTCCTATTATATTTCTATCTTTTTATGTAAGTTTTTTTCATTAGTTTATATTTATATTATATATTATCATTTTTAGTCAAATCATAAAATATTTATTCTTAAAAAAACAAAATGGATAGTTTTCCAAATCAAATTACAAACCTCCTTGAGAGAGAATCTAGGGAATGATATAATTCATTTATCTATGGGAAAAAATTATTAATTTACATTTTTCTAAAAAAACCCTCAAATAAGGTGTTACCACTTACAGGGATGTTTGTTGAGATGATTTTGTAGAAATAGTTTTGGCATGGCACAACATTCTAACCCAAACTTGTAACCATTGGATTCTGAATATGATAGAATGTTTCACTCTAAGGTTAGATCTAATAAAAATACCTCTATCCAAAGTTTTGAATATTAAAATAACGCAATTATAAGTAACTTTGTTGAACTTATAATTTTAATGGCTAATATTATAACCTTGGAATAATTGTCTTCATCTTATGATGATAATTAAAAAAATCATGTCGAATATCGCGATGCATCTTCTGGGTTTCAAATTAAAACTAGTTTTATTCAAAAACATCAGAAATTAAATGGGTATATAGATAAAGACCCACATAAACACATAGAATAATTCAGTTATTATTATGTATACAATAAACCTCACGAAAATAATGAAAATCAGATGAAATTGAGTTGATTTCATTTTTATTTAGAAGGGGATTCAAATGAATGGTTTTTCTATTCACATTAAACTTTGAATAGAGATTATAAGGAATTAAAAAACATCCTTGAATTTTTTTCCCTGCATCCCGATCTACTTCTATTATAAAATAGATTTGTGAAATTTGGTAAAGTCAAGGTAAAACATTGTATGAGTACTAGTAATGATTCAAAAGACATTATTTTAGTTTCCCCAACCATCAAATTAGTGTTCAACTCTTGATTAAATGTTTAATGATGGATTTTTTATTACTGATATAAAAATGATTTATTCTATATCATGAGGGGCTTCAGTTGACAAAACACCAGGTGCTTCTATGACATTAATTTAAAAAATTTCCCAAAATGCATAAAAATTTTAAATAAGAGGCCATCTTCAAGTGAAATCTACTTAGGAATTCCACACTTTTAGTTCTAAAAATAATATGATTAAGAGTTAACATTCTAATTTTACCATCATGTTGAGGTTGAGGATGTTTTCTAATAACCCACCAATACTACCCAAACCTGAATCAAATATTTAAAATGAAAATCCATTATGAAATTTTATCTAATAAAAAAAAATTAGCGATCGATTCCCACAGATGAAATAGACTTTTGGGAATTGTAGCACTATTTTTCCAAAAAAACCCCTTCAATAATTCCTAAAAATACAATTCCAAACAAAGAATACTTTCAATCGGGGCTGAAAAAACAACTCTTGTGAATGGTATTAGAAGTTCAATTAACCTATAAGCTTCTTACAAGGATAATATAGTAATTATCAAACAAGATATTTCAATGAGAAATCTAATTCTCAATCTCATAGAAACATTCAACCTTCTATTCCCACTCAAAATTCAGATATTAACCATGATGATGTAATAAAAAAACAATAAGAGTCAATGAGGTAACAATAAGAATAAATGGGACAACAACAATAATCGTCAAAGAAATAAAAATTGTGATGACTTCCTTAATGACTAAAATGTGTCCACTTACCATTGATCTTAGTTTCATATAGAATAAAATGAGAGTAGGTTTACCCTCTCAACCTCAAGTGAATCTGAGATATAAAGGGTTGGAAAATGTGAGTGACATTGAACATATGAGTGGAAAATATTGAATAACCCTCAAAATGAGAATCATAAACCTACTGGTAAAACTAATAATGAGAATCCTACTACTGTTGGAAATTATGGAAATTAGGAATTTTATTTGAAGGGAAAGACAACTTCATGGGAGTTTTCTCTAAATAAGAAAGATGGATTTAAATGAATTTTGGTTCTTTTGTTTCTCAAAGTAGTGCTCATAATAGGCAAAAAACATTCAAACATCTTAGGAGTTAACCATCGGTGAAGTAAAATTTTATAAAAAGAGAATGATAAATAGGTTATGGAAGATTTTCTGAAATTTCATTTCAACATACCTTTTCTTGATGTTATAGAACAAATTCCAAGGTATGATATGTTTTAGAAAGTGATATGTAACCACAAAAGATAATTCAATGGAGGGGAAAAATTAAACATAGGGAGGAATGTTTCATCCATGATTGAATAATATTTTACTATAAAATGTAAATAAATAGGAACCTTTACCATTCCCATCACCATTGGGAAATATGAATTCACAGATGTGAAACATTATTTAGGATCATCTATCTATATTATTTCACATTTTATTTACTCCTCTCTTTAAGATTTATTAGTGAAACCCTATGGAATTATCATTCATATTTATAACCAAATTACTACCAAGACAACTAGAGTTATAGAGGATGTTATCTTTTAGGTGGGAGACATTATTTTTTCAATGGATTTCTATGTCTTGGATATGTAAGATGATCATTTTAATACTCATACACCTTTAAATCTATAGAAACTATTTCTAAAAATAGAAAAAGGAATCATAAATGTTTATAAAGGAACCCTTTCACTATTTTTTAGAGGATAGGATATTGATTTAAATATTTTTTAGTTAATGAAACACCCAATTGAGGATTATTCATCCCCCAATTAAACCATATTCATTAGTTTTGTGCTGAGATGTTTCTAAATTTTCTATGTGATGAAAAAACAACTACTGTTTTAAAAGATATAAATTTTTTGTTTACAAATCTGACCAATTCGAGATTAAAAATGATCTTGTAATGATTCTTGGAATGTTGAATCTTATTTAAAAGAGTTTTTAGTCTCTGAATTGATGAATATTTATTTCTATAAACTCTTGAACATCCTAGTGGTCTCCGATGAGATGATTTAAATTTACACATGAAACATATTCAATGAACACAGAAAGTGATCATCATGATGATTATTATTTAAAATCAAGAGCTTCACAAAACAATATCACCTAGGATTACTGTGTTTTGATAGAGGAAAATAACCCTCCTAAGATAGAGTTGAAACAACTTCCTAATACCCATAAATATGATTCTATAGGTGAAAATGAATAATTCCGAATAATAATATCAAAATATATATCAATGGGTCAATAGAAACAACTATTAGATGTCCTAAAAACCGAAAAAAATCCATATGATAGAATCTATCTAATTTAGCTGGAATTAATCCCTCGTTGTGCATGTATATAATTTGGTTTGAGGAAAATTTTAAACTAATGAGATAATTTCAATAGAGGTTAAAAGGAATAACTTTATAGGTTCTTAATAAATAATTTACTACCCTATTGGCTCTTTGAATTATTTTTCACATCCTCAATAATTAATCTGTGAGTCTTGTCTATGTTGTTCCCAAAAAAGTTATCTTTACAATCTCAATGAAATTATTTTTTAAACATGTCCCTATCATGTTTCAAAATAAATAAAGAATGTAAATTTATTATAAGAAACTCAATTTTATCATAATGAACGACCACTTCCCATTATCATTTATTGATCATGTCCTTGAAAGAATAGCTAGGAAAACAAACTATTATTTTCTTAATGGATTCCTTTCTTATTTTCAAATTCATACAATACCAGTGGCTATATTGAAAACTACTTTCACATTCCACTTTGGAACCATTTTTATAGGAGTATTCCCTTTGGTTTATTAAATTCATATAGGACATTTGAAATGTTTATAATGAAAATTTTCTCTGAATTTATATAAACTCAAATTTACGTTTTTATGGATGATTTCATTATTTACAGCATATAATTTAAAACTTGTTTGAAAATATTGTCTCATGATCCTGAAACCTACATTGATAAGAATATTTTCGTTAGTTTTTAAAAACACAATTTCATTATAGTTAAGTGGATTTTTCATTGCCATGTTGTGTCTCTATAAAGAATTTAAGTTGATCAATCCAAATTTAATGTCATTATTCATTTTTATATTTAAAAACAGGGAGATGTGTGAGATCCTTCATTTTTCATGCTGGTTTTTATAGGTTATTCATAATTGATTTTAGTAAGGTGGAACTTAAATTTTCCATTTTTTCTCTAAAAAGGAACCCCATTGGTATTTGAGGATAATTGTAAATAATCCTTTTGAGAGTTGAAACAAAACCTGATAACTTTCCTATTGTTAAAACACCAAAATGAGACTTTCCCTTTCAAATCATGACTAACACATATAAATTCTCTCTTGGGGAAGTGTTGAGTCAAAGGTCAGAAAAGAAATATAATGTTATTTTATATGACTATATAACATTAGATCATTCCCAAAAAAAATATAAAACAACTGAGAAGGAATTGCTATCTATTGTCTTAGATTTGGGAAAATTTAGATGTTCAATGTTTGGATACAAGGTGATCATTTTTATAGACCATTCTATGGAATATTTTTCTATTAAGAAACTGGATTTTAAACCATGATTTTTGATAAGGTTATTACTGTTGTATGAGTTTCATGTTGAAATAATGGATAATAAAGTAAGTGAGAACCCTTTGTATGATATTGTGAGTAGGATAACATCTATTTTTAATGGAAAACTTAAAATATATCCACTAATTGGAGAAAACATTCTAGGTGAGGTGTTGTATACTTTTCAGAGTAAAAGACCACAATATGCTAATATTCAGAATTATTTTTATACAGATAAATTTCCCTAGTTTTTTTAAAAGAAAAAATTATAAACTTTTGAGTGATTAAAATATTTACATTTGCGATGATCTTTACATGTGGTATGTTGGTGGTCATCAAATTATTAGGAGATTTATCCAAATTCCGAATTTCAATATGTATTAAATTTTTGTCACACTTTTAATTGTGAAGGACACTTTTGGCCATAAGTAATATCATGTAAATTACATGATTATGGCTTGTATTTTCTAACACTTTCTATATATTATTTTTTATTTTTTAAAACTAATAATAATTTTTAATTTTAATTAACCATTTATAAAAGGGAAAAGGTTCCATAACGGCCTATTTAGTTTGTGATGTCTTTGATGTGTAGTGAATGAATTTCATGGGGAATTTTGCCAATTATTTTGGATATCATTACATATTTATTTTTGTTGATTATGCCTTGATGTGGGTAGAGGTAATTCCAATGAGAGATGATGATTACAAAACTGTGTTCATGTTTATGGAATGAAATATTTTCATTATTTTTATTTTCAAAGTTTCCAATTATGGGTCAAGGTACCAACTTTTGTAATAGGGAATTGGAATATCTTTTTTATGAAATATGGAATTCTCCGTTAAGTTTATATACCCTATCATCCTCAAACAAGTAGAATGGCTGACTTGTCAAACATAAAAATCCAACATATTCTAGAAAAAACTATTAATCTTCCTCCAGGGTAGGAGATCCATCATTATGAATCTTAATTCAACGGAATACTTGTTTTTCCTTTACTTATCACTTGTTTTTTAATTTCATTAATTTCATTAATTTCATGAATTTAATTCTCACATAAATTTGTTTCAAAATGAGGAAATTGTACAAAATAATTGTGGCGGTGGTACATGCTGGGTAAATTATGATTTTTTGTTTTGTCCATTCAAATTTTCTTTTTGTTGTTTCTTCAATTTTTGGAATGATTATTTTATATTATTCATTTTCGAATTTTGTTTATTTTACTTACAAATTTGGGTTAAAAAACTTTTTATATAAAATTATTATCTCGACCATTTTGAATCTCATATCAATGAGTATACCTGTTGATCCATTAAAATTGGACATAAATGAATATTGAAAATGAATTTATTTCAAGTTAAATATTTTTGGAATTTCATAAAGATGACTTTTATTTTTGAATATCATGTCACATATCACTATATTTATCTTTGAAATTACTTTCCAGTGTGGCTTTTAACCCATTATTTCATCTTCTTCACTTAACCTACTTTTGTTATAGAACCAATCCATGCTTTTTTTAACAAAAACTTGATTTGTTTCGGTCAAAACATGAAGCATTAGTTACTTGTGATGAAATTATTAAGGAAATTATTTGGATTTTGAATCCCATTTTTCATGACAATCCTTTTTATTAGGTCTTTCATTACACATTTGATCATTGTAAGCCCTTAATATCCATGTAAATCCTTCTAGATTATTCATGTTACAATCCAATTTTTCTTTTTCCTAAATTCTCTAGAAGCTAAGATACATGATATATTTTAAATTAAATGTGGGGGAATATGAATTATTACGTAATAACTCATTTGGTGTTGATTTTTATGGAGATTCAAATTTTGAGGAAATTTTTTCTAATTGGAAAATATTTTTCTGAGAGCTATATCCCTCTGAATCTCTCAAAGGAAATGGAGTTGTGCCTATTTTGATCTCTCAATGGATGAATTTTTCTCCTATCTAGTGGTTTCAAAAAAAGGTGAAGAAAAATGTTATTTTTACTGCAAAAATATTGATGTATTGTGATGGAAAAGATATTATTAAATATTATTAGATCTTATTTTCTTCTATGTCGGGAATGTAAGAGAACATACTTCAGTGAAATTTAGAATCATGCAATTTTTCTTCAAAAAGATCCATACCCACCTTATTCAGACTCAGAAATTTTCACATTTAAAACCCATTATTCTTGGGCTATAGAAAAACCTTGAAAATTAATCATGATAATCACATGTTATTGGATAAAATCAAATATAAATATAGAAATTTATCAAGCATATGGTAATTCATGCCTGAGATTGGATGAGAAAATCTTGTTCAAAATTCATATGTGTGTGTTCATAGTAAACTAATGTGCGGTAATTGTGTTGTGTAAATCAGAGTAGAAAATAAGTGGAAATGGAATGAATGATATAAAAGCAGAAATTGAAAAATAATATTATTAAAGATATATTTTTTTCATGGTGGAAAATTGGTGAGCCTCAGTTTTACGTGTTTTGAAATTTCCTTGATTTTATTTTGATGGTCACTTGCCCAAGAGTCTAAGTGCTAAGTTTAGTGGAATTAATATAAATAATATTTATACTATTTTTTGTGTCTAATTAAATTATTTAAACCCCCCATTTTAAAAAATAGATCTTAATAACATTGTTTTTGTATTTTAAGGATGTTTTGATCTTCAAATTAAAAATTTCAAATTTTTGGAATTTTAACTATTTTCAATAACTTTTGTATTTTGGAAATATATTTTTCCTTATTGATCCCAATTGAATAAGTATTTGTTATTAATCTTTTTTTTGTGGGTTAAATATTTTTAATCTGATAAAATGTTTGATATCACCTTATAGAGGCTCAAATAAATCATTTATTTTGGAAAATGTTTCTAGGTGAAATAATGGGCCCCACCACATTTAGTAGAACAATGCTCGAGATAAAGGCCAAAAAATTATATTATTACATCTAGAGGTGAATTATAACTCAATAGTTCATATGCAAGATAAATATAAAGGTAAAATTTGGTCATTAATTCATCTTAGGAACAAGTCAAATAGGAGGAAGATGATGGGTCCCCTCGAGCATAATCATTTATCTTCAGTAATTAATTCATATTTTTTGTACCATGTTTCAAAATAATCTGAAAATTGTAAGGTCTAAATAATATTTAATTGATAAAAACACCCTATAAGAAAATAGATAGATTCATCCAGGAAGTTGGAGAAATCGGATTCAACTTCTAACAAACCGAAACTAAGATTCATATTTTCCAGCACTCTTTCTCTGTATATTTACATATATTCATCATTAAAAAAGTGTTTTTACTAAGAGAGAAAGGATATGGTTGAGATAGATATCTTGATGAATATTCGATGAATTAATTCTACAATGAATGATATGGGTTTTTCTCAAGTGATGTGAGGCTAAGAACCATGTGGTTATGGACAACGACAACTGACAGACACTCTCTTCAGAATTGTGATCTTCTTCTGTAATATATTTTAAATATCTCTTCAACATATATTTTGACTGAATTTGGTTTCTTTATTTCATTAATATATTATATCCTAATTTTTATTGGATGGTCTTTTAATCTGGGATGTAAAATATTTGACTTCAGTGTTAAAATTTCTTCGGTGTGGTTTTACCGTTGAGCATAGCATTTTCAATTAGGTTTGTTTTATAAGAGGTATTTAATTAATTGAATCACTTATATATGAGGGACAAGAATAATATTCAGGTATTAAAATTATATACATGAAAAATAGGTTTTTCACCTAGGGGGTCCTTGGGTGTTCATTGATAAATTCAACTGGGAAATATTTTTAAACAAGGATGATTGTAGTGTTTGAGAGGTTTAATCTTGTCCACAACTATTGTTTTGATTCAGACTTCAAAACAATTTTATTTCATATAAATTTTATGTCTTGATATTTATTTTTATTACTATTTATTTTATATTTATATTCTATATTATAACATTTAATAAAATCTCAAAATGTTTCTTCCGGAAAAAAAAGAAACACAAAGGTGAAAATTTTGTAAGTCATATGATAGCCTCCTCGAAAGTCAATCCATGGCTGCTATATTTCATTTCTCTTAGGGATAAATTTCTTGATTAATGATTTAACAAAAAAACCTCATAAATGATAGTATCACTTTACCTTTCCCTTGACCAAGCCCAATCCCAGATTCAACAAATAAAGCATGATAGAAACTATTTATGAGAAATGATCAAGTTCATTGAGATCATGATAGAAACTATGTTCATCAAAACACCCAGTAAAAGTCTCACCATCAGACTCCTGACCCCTAGGTAATTCACTAGTATAATAAAAGTACATGTATATAGACCCTACGATCATGAATTTTTATATTTTATTTTCAAAAAATTATTATATTTATATCATTTTATTAATACATTATAAATTATTAAATAATGAATATAATAAAAATTATATTTTGATATGATGAAACCCAAATCTTATTTTTGGAGAAGCTTTATTTCAATAAAGACAAACTTTTTGACAAATTAGATGATTTTGAACATAATATTAAATTTATAAAATTATTTTATAACATTATTTTGATCAAATTAAAAATTAAAATAATAATTTATAATAGAAAATGTAACCTTTAAAATGGTCAAAAAATATTTCAATAAACATGTATTCTCAAAAAATGAGAATTTTTGATTTAAAATATTAAATTACCTTATATATCTAATTTTTTGGATAAAATAAATATTATTGTTTTAAATCATCTTGTTTAAACTATCCAACGATGCTTTTTTCATAATTTTTCTGAGACAATCGAATTTTTTAGTAAGAATTAAGTACGATACAAATATACTATATATAGTATAATATCATTATGAACCTAAAGTGATTTAAAATATTATATAAATAGTATCCATGACCAAATATATATTTTACCTTTAAAATATTTATTTTCTGAAGTTATTTTATTAAATTTATAAATCCTTAATGAATCCCCCCAAATCAACATTATATTTTATGGTTTCGAAGACAATTCATTATAGACATGACTAACCTCTATATCAACAAGTCTATTATTTTATAGATTTTTGTTATTATAATTATAGAATAATTAAAACAACTCCACTTTTTCAGAATCCATGATTAAACCCCATGTTAATTATTGTGGTTTTAATTACACTATCACATACAATCCAAAACCAATGTTTTTAAATTAATATAGAAAACCCTCTACATTCCTTTAAATTAACAATAAATATCACATTAATATTCAAAAAAATCAATTTGGTTAAGAATTTACTCTACTATTACCTATCTATATCACTCCCACTGTGTCCCGAAGATCTTATGAAGCTCCTCCGGAGCATTTAGAGGCTCCCTCTGTATATAAAGGATCATCTCATTCTCTTATTTATTCAAGAACCATCTTTATATGTTGACTTTTTATTGTCAATTTTTTCATTTTATAATACATTTTTAAAATCCATATTACTATCCTTAGGATTTACATGTGACGAGAGACCCATTTCACTCTCATTAAAATCTCTCATTAACCCTTATATACACCTGTTATGCTACCAAAATTACCCTATGATTGTTCTATGCATAACATTTTTTTGTTCAATCCCAATCCGTGTTTCCACTCAAGGATATTCACATAAATGTACATATCCTTAATTAATTGTGGAATTACATGTATATAACTAACACTCAAATATATTGGGATTAAAATTTATGAAAATATTATTTATGTTATATTATCCCTGTGGAATACTAATTCTTGTACATGATACAAAAGTGATGGGAGCTCCCAGATAGTTCTCCTATGAATTAGGTAATGTTTTATTCTTAGAAATAACCTTTAATGATGCATGGGATTTAATCCTAATAAAATTATTTAATATTTCCAATAGGCTACCCTTGAATTATAAATATTATTTCATGTTTTATGTTTTTTTTGAAATTCCCATGTTTCCTTTGTGATATCATTTTATATCATTGGTAATTATCAAAGATTATTATTCTCACCCCAATTATGTTACATTGATATGCCTTTTACCTAACATGTACTAGGTTTCCATATTTTATGATTTTTTACTCTCTTTATAGTCTTTATATCTCATAAATTTCATATCTACATCCCAAATTATCTCGTGTATATTTATAAGATACATGGAAAAGAAGCACATATTGTGGAGTTTTTAACTGAGGTTGTTTTATTTCATTTGAAAGTTGTTACATTATGTACCTAATTTACAAAATAAACTAGGCCAAAAAATCTTCTCGTATTGTATCCTGTTTAATTTTATGTAATAAATCTTGAAATAATGCGTATTAAAATAATATTTTACATATAATAAATACACCATGTTAAATATGATCAACAATGACTATGGATGATGTCTAAATGAAAGGAAATTAATACCAAATTCTCTTTACCTTGAGTCTAAACTCAAGTTTTAAATACTAAAATATCCTAAATAAAAATATTGTATTCATTACATTAATTTGAAAAAAATTCACTTTTATTATTTATTTTTAATGATTAATTATTATATATAATTATGTTTTTTCAATTTCTTTTTCTTACATCAGTCATTTCGAGGTAGTCCAGTACATAGTTACAATATACGTTCTGTTTAATATTATCACTAAAAATTTCATACACAATGGTTCCATATTTTACAGAGGTGTCATGGTATATCTTTCTTGTCATTTAAAAATACAAGGAGTTCATTATGTCATAAAATAGCGAACATATAGAGATTTGTTTTCAAAAATATTTTTTTATGTTTAAAATCACTATGATTGTATACTTTTAATTTAACTATTTTGATGGATACAATAAAATTCTAGAATAATAATTGATAAATTAATTTAATATTATTGCTATATTTAATATTGAAATTAATTTTTAATAATATTCATTAAAGGAATATGTTTATCAAATAAAAACTATTCACTTCAGTAGCATTAAACCACCTCAAAGAGCAATATTTTTCAAAAGGGTATCAATCAATACAAAACCAAACAAAAATTTTAGTTTCATAAAACATTATCTTAAATTAATTCATTGTAATTAATTTTAATTATTAGTTATGTTATTGAAGTTTTAAAGAGGGTAATTGAAATGAAAATACACTATTTCTTAAAACCCTATATTTTTTACATCGTAACGATTTATGAAAAAGTGTTTAGTCAGTTGTAATGGGTGTTATCTAATCATTTATATATAAAAATGAATCCCAATAACATGTGAATGGATTAATGACATAAAAATAAGATAAATTAAAAATATTTTTATGGTGTATTAATTTAAAATAGGAATATAAAGATTTAGTTTTGAATCCTTACATTTATCATTTAATCTCCCCATTTGGATTGACTATGAATCCTCTAAAGAATGTAATTATGGATAGAACATATAATTTTTAATATTAAAATTGATATTTAAATAAATATTTTAGAGTTATTTATATTAATATAATCTTTATTTTTTATTTGTAAATGGTGGAAGTATTCCCCTTTTATAAAAAATATTTGATGGTATTTTCGAAAAGTTGCTATATTTTTTGTTTAAGAATACAAATTTAAAAAGGAATTAGGGTTATAAAAGGACAATAAATGATATATTTGACAATTCTTCATCCCCATATGATGAAATAAAACGTTTTATGATATTCAATTATTAATAAATCATTTTTAACATTAAATAACACTTAAATTAATTTTCCATCTTGAGAATGTAGTCTGACCTAAAAATTATCCAAATAACTATATGAATTGGATTTAAAAATTTAAATCATTTCTTACCAAATATGTTAGTCCAAAATAATAATTAAATACAAAATTTAATCCTAATAATACCATTTTAATTATTTCAAATCATTTTTTTAAACTTTCTTCATGCTTAAACGTGTGTTGTGTCGACAATGTATAAGAACCTTAGATACAAATCCAATTATTTAATAATATTAACAAATTTAAAAAATATATTTTCTTTTTCATAAATATTAATATATAAATCCATTCATAATATTATTTATTAACATTTATATCATTATTAAATTTTTATATAAGAATCATGACCTTCCATACCATGCACAAGCGATGTATAAGTATATGGATAAATATATTATTATATAATTTTATAACTAAAAATTTAACATCAACATAACTAATTAGTAATTGTATTTTACTTTTAATTAAATTATAGATTTAACCATTTTAAATTATTATATTGAATCCACCAACTTTTACCTTTCTTATTTTTCACAGATACTACGTCAACATCAATAATTATTTTCATATTTATCTTCATATACAATGTAATTTATAATAATTAAATAATAATTATATGAAATATTCAGTATATTATCATATAAGACACATTATATAAGTTCCTATAATTTTAAATATAATTTTACATAAAAGTATGATATAATTGAATATGACTTTAAATTCAACTGTATTACTCATCTGGTAACCATTTTAATTTTGAATGAAAATTTTCCAAATTAATCCCTTAAAAGAATAAATAAAATTAATTTAAATGAATATATCTTTTAATATCATTATTCATAATTTTAAATAAATAAAAATTAATATAAATTAAATTTATTACTTACTATCATATCAGTTATTTAAATTTTTAACAAAGTACTTTTCATCTAATTTTTAGATGAGATTTCCAAATATTTTTTTTCATTTATTAAATTCAATATATAAATATTAGATATAATATTTTAAAATAATACATATAAAATATATATATATATATAGAAACACACACACACACACATATATATATATATTCATAGAATAAATGATATTTTATTTTAAAACAAAATTTTCCATCCTTGATTAATATCATTCCATATAATTTTTAAAAGATATTAAAAATAATAAAAATAATTATTGATTAATTAAATTTATATAATTTTTTTTTATAAATTATATAGTGTAAGAAAATTTTCATATCCATTGACTAAATATATAGTTTTTTATGGACAATTCTAACAAATTTATCTCCCTAATATATATTATAATAAAAAAATTGTACTTAAATATACACATGGACAATGCATTATCCATGTCTTAAAATAAACCTTGTCCTTGAAATTTTTACCAATAATTAAAAAGTTTTGGATAATTTTATTTCATGGATTATTTTGGTTTCCATATTTTTTTGTTTATCTTATGGTTTTATCATTAAACATTAACCAAAAAATTCATTATTTCATTACACATTCTTTATATGATCAAGAATAAAAACATGTGTTTCCCTCAAAAGAAAGATTATTATCCAGTTATACCACTTCAAGGATCATCATATTAGATGAATTAGATACATATTTCCCAAGTAAATAATCATTTGACACATGATATACCTTATATAAACATAGAGGCAATGATACTCGGTTTTCTTCTAATCTCACATTATTCAGATTTTTATGCGGACTCGTAACATGACGCCTATATTTTAATCTCTTACAAAAATGAATCATGCCATTATATGGGAATATTTAAATAAAAATATAATATCCTACCTAAAATTTAATATTACCACTTTTATTATGTTTATATATATTATTCTTGCTTCGACCATCCCATATATGACATTGAATCAATTTTACCATTTCAATCATATCATTCACTAATTATGGTTCAAATAACTTCGTCACCCAAACACCATACCATCAAGCTATAGTTCAAAACCATTTTCTATATAGTGTATTAAATGTTTCTATCTGTGTACATAAATGAAAAAAAAAAATTACTTAAAATTAAACCAATGGTAGATGTTGATCCCAGAATCCTTAAGAATGGAGTGACCATTCCCATACCATATCCTATATTGTTGTTATTTTATTCTCTATTTATCCATCTATTTGTGGATGAAAATATGTGATGAAAAATAATTCAATATGTAATTAATTTTAAAGTCCTTTGTAAATATTTAATGTAAAACCTATATCATTATCAAACATAATAAAAATAAAAACTACAATCAAATTTTCATGCTTTAAGATTAAGTAGAGAAAAAAAGATCGAGTGACATATTATTTTGAATATGTAGGGAACATATAAAGTTAATTATATGTTAAACAATAATACATATCACATTATTAACATTATATTTCTTTTTCAATAACATGGAAAAATACATCCATATATATTCATACTCCAATTTTGAAATTGATAAGGGTTGAAGAATTTTTTTTATATTTTTCAAAAAACACGATCTGATTGAAAAATCAAACATTTCAATGTAAAATTAAAGTATACTTCATAAATCATTCCCCAAAAAACTATTCCCAATATATCTACATAGAAATATATGGCCGACATGAATGGAATTTGGAGATATATGTGCCTCACTTCATAATTACATTTTAAACTAAGAGTCATTTGGTACACAAAACCTATTCCCAAATATTACGAAACATATTATTTTAACATTAAAACCATGTAAAATTATTTTTGTTATATAATCCTTGATCTTATTTCTGGGAATACATTATTGTTTCCAAAAAAGGATTATTTTAATTTTCTTTTTTTATAAAATAATATGTTCTAGAAATCACAATTTCGAATCCAAACTACATTTAATCATTAACTAATGGACTATTCCCCAAAGATAAAATTGTTAATGATTCCTAATATTTTTCAATCAATGAATTAATTAAAATTTTTCTTTATACAAGTGATGTTTATGTTTATAATCACAACCATTTATCATTTTCAACACCTCCTCCATTTTGTGCTTAATTCAATTTGGGTGAATATATATAAAAAACATGTTTAAATCACACATATATATCACATTTATACCCATATAATTAAAAACAAGAAATTTAAAATGAAAACGTTACTACTACTTGTTCAATTTCTTGTATTAGAAAAAAAAATTATGGGTTTTCAACTATCCAGATTCTTATTCCCTTACTCAATAATGATGTATTAAAATAAAAACTATAACCATTATAGAAGATTAAATATAAAATAAATAAATCATCATTTTGTGATACACTTTCTAAAATTAGATAGTAAAACATTATCATTTTTAATTTTAAAATAGTTCCCCATATTTATTTATGAAAATAAATTTAAAAACCTTTTGAGTTAACATAGATAATTGGTTCGCATGTAAATAAAAAGTTTAATCAAACTATCAGTAATAGCCCCCTAGTATAAGACATATACATATCTAGAAGATATTTTTTCAAAATGGGAATTCATCCCCCACATCATTTTTAAAAGGATCTCATGTTCTATTATCATTAATTTCAAAATTCCCATGGAATTAATTTTTTTTACCATAAATCACAATTACTAAACTATCCATATAACTTATTTTTTTGTAATTGTATAGATAACAGTCTCCAAATGTTCCCAATAATCCCTTTATATTTTAGAATATAACAAAATATAATTGATAAATACCACCATGACATGGTAAAAATATTAATAGAATACACTATTAATAAAATAAATTAGTATAATAGTGGAATTCAATAACCCAAATATTATAATTTTAAATACCATGTGGCCTTACCAATTTTGAAATTTCATTCTAGGAATATGTATTCGTTAAAATTAAATTGATGATGTCTAGGATTGATTATATTATATAAAAAGTGTAAATCTCCCAAAATCATATCAAAAAAATAATCAATATGAGAGAATAGATATTTGTACATAATAGTAATATTACTAATTCTTCAATAATTATTAAAAATTCTCATAGAATTATCATTGTTCTAAAATATAAAATCACCTTATGGTGAAGTGATTGATTAAATGAAATTATTATCAATAAAATCTTGTAATCGAGTTTTTTAATCCCAACTTCTCTACTTTAAATAATTGATAAGAGGGTTTTAAAAAGTTTTAGAATTAGAAACTATGTCAAAAATGAATACCACCTCCAAATTAGGAATAAAAATCCAAACATTTAAAAATACATATAGATTTTCATTTAAAATTGGAACATCAATATGTTAGAAATGTTTCATCTTTTTAAGGAAATGAGGAAGCTCACTTTCAACTTAATCATTAATAAATTTATCATCATCTAGATATGTTATCCTTAATATGAAATGACTCTTAAAAACAAACATACAATTAGTCAAAAAATTAAATATAACTTTCTTTTTCTATACATTATATCTATACATGATTTATTGAAATCCAATCCACACCCAAAATAAAATCAAACTCTAATATATCTACCAAAATAATATTTTTAGTTAATATAATTCCACACATAACAATAGAATAATTTTGATAAATATTTATTTTTATAGTACCACCACAATGATTTTTAAAAAAAATACTAAGTCACCATTTTTTAGTCGATATTTATATATAAGAAGAAAATTTCCAAAAAATAAATGAATGTATAGATCCAAATTCGACACAATATTAGAGGAATTTTAGTAACTGAACAAGTTACTTGTTGACTTTTAATTTGATAGATCAATGTTTATTGAAATAATTGGAAATTGTTTTCCATGTCTTTATTCTTATGGTTTTGAAGTTTCAACATTTAATCCTTTTTGTCAGAAATATATTTACAAAAAACCCCATCCATGTACTATTAAAATAATTCATTATATGTTAATCATCTTGATCACTTATTATCCTTGATTTTATGATCCACATGAGAGTTAATAACATCAATGTCAACCTTCTGATCTGCTAGACAAAATTTTCTTATAATCCTAAAAATCATAATTAATGAAATACCTCTATACAATTGGTTTTATTACAATGTAAAATCAATCAATTTTACATTCATGGAATGGAATTAAATATTTTTCACACATTTTCTATCTGTTACAATTTTTTCATAAATAGAAAAAAATGTGTTTTTATTTTTTTCATTTATCTCAAGAATTTTTAATCAATTCTATGTCAAAAATAATTAAGAAAATAGATTTCAAGAAAAATATCGTAAAAAACCTTCGACTTCATAGTTTCACAATAATTATTCTACTTTTAATTCCTAATTAAATACCAATTTTGATCTAATTCATATTCAAGAAATTGAATTTCAAGTTTTATATTTTGATGCTCTAAAAAATCCACAATGTCAAATATCTTCTCTACTGAACTTATCATTATATTATATATTGGTTTATATTTCACACTTTTTATAGAATTTTATCGCATGAAATACTCCACTACTGATATATTCCTTTTTGTGGAATTTGGTCACTCACACACATTTGTACCAGTATTTATAGGCCATGTTAGTTGATTTAAAACACCAAAAAATTACTCATAATGAAATCCAACTATTTCATTTTGTTGATATGGAATGGTATAAACCTTCTCTTCCTTGTCCTACATCATTAATATGGCTACCTCTATAGAAAACCGTTCTAAAAGATACATAGATTATATAAAATAATATGATAACCAATATAATAAAAATTATATCATGTTAATATAACATTAAATTACTATTTTATCAAACAAAAATATATTTTTTTATCCCAAATTATTATTCCCCCTAATTATTTACCCTTAGTCTAAATTATAAATGATTTATAAAACTATATCTATTACCAATTGGAATTACAAGGAAAAAATACTCCATATTTACATGTTTTACCATTATATTTCATCTTTTACATTAGTAAAACCAATATTTTTAGAAAACTATAGGATTATAAAACTAATTAAATTATAAAATCTACAGATCCACATAATGTTATTTTTTTCAAATTTTTTTTTCATAAAATGATACTCTCACATCCGTAAATATAAGAATCTATAACTAAACAATTGACTCAATTATTTTTTGAACTCTTCCATAATGGTGGAAAGTAATTTGAAAACATGTTATAAGAAAAAAAATCATAGAAATCAATTTTAAAAAACTGAAAACCCAATTTTCCAATATAAAAATGAAAACACATGAAAATGATTTTCTATTAAATAATAAACTCAATGGTTGTATGTATTCACATTCACGCATAAAGGAAACTTTATTAATCTAGGAATTCTATGAAATATTCTAGTTAGAATGAATAACATAACTAAGGTAACCATAAATTTTTCTTAATAAATTATCTTTATAATTACCCTTGATATAATCCTCTCACCCACCCTTTCAATGGAATACCCCATTTGATTACTTTCATTATCATTTCTCAATAAAATTAATCTTGGTCTATTTCATTATATTGTCATATACTAGTCCAACCTATGACACCCATGTGACACTATCTTTTATATATTGATATTTAATTTTTTCAGAGTATCAATAAAAACAATATAAATTAATTAATATTACATTTGGTTCATTGTTAGTACATTGTGGTTGGGTGAAACAATTAACTGACTCTTTTTCGTGAGTTTTTTCTTTTAATTTGTTTTGTACGGTTATTGTGCATGGGTACCACATCTTTTTGTCCAATATATGTGATTTACAATGAAATATATACATGTAATCTTGGTAAATGACTTTTATTGCATATATTATGTATAGTTAGTGGAATGTTTGAGATGATATTGTGATAATTGTTGTAGCTTCCTTCCAAAAGATCCCACATAGTTGGTTCACATTTTTATAAACCATGTGAGTTGCCTATTTTTTATTTTGATGCAATTTTACACATATAAATTTATTTATTTTTAAGGTCATTATCCATACTTCCCTCATCCACTCAATTTTTAACCCAAATGACATCTCATTGGGATATCTCTCTCTTAAAATTGAGGGTTTTTATCCCATTATCAATTTCATTCAAAAGGATTTTTTGAAACTCACCTATTATTCATTTTCCTATCTTTCCATCTACCCTTAACCTATTTCTATCTGGTTTAGTTTTCTTCTATAAACACTATGATATTTTATAGCTTTGATTATGGTTTGAGGTGGTTCATATATTTGGATTTTGGGTGTCTAGGTCTTCTAGAGTATGTTCCTTATTTTGGTTGGTCACTCACCATTATAATTGATTAATTGTGACTTGATTATGCTTAGAATTAGGAATGTGTTTTTTAATTTTTCCATTAAATATCATATCCAAGAATTCATGATGGTTTTTAATGCATTTTTTGAAAAAAAAAATATAAAATTGATAGTTATGGTGAATTTCATAAATATTCTAAGGGTTAGATCAGTTGTCTTAACGGCGATTCACCATTTTCCTTTTTTTCATAGTATAATTTTTATTTCCTATTATTATAAATTGATTATAAAGATTATTTTTAATGTGTATTTTATGATAAAAGGATTTTATCTACATTTTGGTCATCAAAAATAATTACGTATGATTTTATATAGTATTTTTTGAATAAAAGGATGGAGTTGGATTTCATAAATGTTTTTAAATGAAGTGAGTGCATGTTACAATGTATAATAAATGGTTTTCTATGTGCTAATATAAACAAAACTTCTTAGAAAATATAATAAAATGTTAGAAATTGGCTTGGTATTTCAATATGATATGGAGTAAAATGCATGATTAGCAGTTTGTAGTGAATGTTTTGATATATGTGTGACCCTCCATTAAGCACCACTCTTTTATGACATGTGGTGGAAAATTTATACCGCAAGTCGGATTTTTTATACCCTGGTCAATGATTTCACCCGTGTTCATGTAATAATGGGGTTTTTATAATGTGGGTCTTTAAGGATATATATAATATCTATTTATTAAATTTTATTGTTAATAATGCAATGATTATTTAGCTTCCATTAGACCGACCTTGACATTTGTTTTTTATAGTAATCCTAAGACTTGATAAATGACCTGGATCATTAAATCCACAGTTTACATTTTTATTTTCCTAGGATACTAGGGTTTACGTAGTATGATTAGTCCTATAATAGATTATAATATTTTATAATAGATCACTGTTGGGTTGGATTATGGGTCACAGATAGTTGAATGGGATTTTAGGATTATATATAGTATCTTCTTGGCCATGCTACGGTTCTAGTCACCTGTTTAGGTTCATGTGGCATGATTCATAGGGAGGTTCCTATGACTCATTGTTCTTATTGAGGATTATTTGGTGGGTTTAATTATATTTATTTTTTGTTTCCTACATCATTTGATTTTCTTTTATAGTACAAATACATGTGTTGTTTATTTTGTTTTTTTGTATTTATATCTTAGTACAGAAATACGATTATTTTCTGTTCCAAGTTTGATTATAGTTTAATTTCCAATTTATTTAAAAAAAATATTTTGACTATGTGATTTAAAAAGGAATTTTATGTATACATTATTAAAAATTGTTTGAATTTTATTTTAAATATAGATGTTATTTTCGTTATTTTATATAAATTTAATAAAAATCATATTTTCATGGCTCAAATGTGTGTAAATAAAAGATATTTTGTTCCTCACTTACATATTCTATGATGGTGAAAAGTTATATAAAATTAATTATGTAACATTATTTGATTTTATAGCACTCTCATGTGGAAACATATTTACCATATATATTACACACTAGAAATAAAAAAATCGATTTCCAAATGAATTACAAAAAACCATTTGGTGAAATACTACAATTAATGTTTTCCTAACTCATTGTATACATAAATAGGTTTATGTATCTCTCCTGATTTATATTATGATCTCATAATTTTATATCTTAAGATTTTTTGTTCGGGATTTCTAATAATGGATAACAATTTTATGTGGTGAGAAATCATGGGTCACAGAGAAACAATTAGAAGTGGTTAGTGTTGTTTTATAGAATTCTAGTGTATATTGATATATCAGCCTTTCTGGCCTAGATATTTATTTTTTATATTTTGTATATATGATTTCCCCTATGTTTAGTATATGAATTTATGCCTTTTATAAGTTAATTTTATTATTATTTATATTGGTTACTCTATTTAGTTTTTTCGTTTATATTGAAAATATTTATTTTTATTCTTTTTCTTTTGATACCCAATTAGGTGATTTAATATTCATGGTAATATATAAAATTCTTATTTTATAGTTATGAGGGTGAAATAATCAACATGTGTAAATTGTTGATACTAATGAACTATTTTACATCATGTGGTGATCAATAATTCTATTCGAGAATAAGGGTGAATTGGGTCGAGTGAGGTGCCAGGTCATCCCATGATAGTTCATTGGAAATGGTATTAAACTATAGGTTTTAAAAATAACTAGAGTACTGAATATTACACTTATAATTTGGGGAATCTTGGAAATATGGTGTTATGAATTTCAGAACATGACTTGTAGGTGTGTGGAGATTCTAGATTACTCTTTCATGCCATGAGCTTTTAGTAAATATTTAATTTTAGTTTGTTACTAATTATTATCAATGTATTTTGATGTAGTATTACTATATTTTAATACAATTTATAATTTTGGGGGTCCCATTGATCTTATAAAGAAAGAAATTGGGGAAAACCTTGAACCCCTTGGTTAGAAGACCAGTTCTTGGAGATAATGTGGAGCCCATATAAATGTTTCTAAAAACCATTACAGAGGATGTTATATGGTTGGTAAATATTAATCTATGACATGTTTCCAAATTAAGAACATTTTGTTTTCAACTAATTTTTTTTCTTTTCTTCCTTAATTTATTAATTTATTCCAATGGTTCTATTATTTTAATGACGTTAATTATGATAGTTTTATAGTGAATTGATGTTTTGTTATAATGTTTTAATTAAAGTGGTGTTCCTTGTTATTGGACTTGCATTGGAAAAGTAGGTTTCATGTTTTATAAAATTTGTTTTTGGATGAAAAATTACTTATTGTTGTGAAATTTTGATATGAATTTTTTTTTGATAAAATCAAAGTAATTTTTACAAATTTTAAAATGTTTTTAAAAAATTTAATTTTCCTATTCATTTTGAAATAATAAGAATTTTATTGAATTAATTGGATGGTTCAATGAGGTTTTTTTTATAATCCATTTTTTATGGTTTAATATTTAAATATTTTGTGTTGGATAGGATTGTTTAAAACAATTATTGATTTCATTATGAAATTTTGGAATTTTTTGAATTAAGGGAGGAATTAGTGAAAATGATCTGAAAAAGGTAGGAATTATTGAAAATATTTCAAAATGGAATTTAGATTCATATAATTTGCAGTTTTATAATAAAACTCATCAGGAATTATTTTAATTAAAGAGAACCATTTAAAGTAAAAATGGGGATTTTAAGAATGTTAATGGTTTCGAATAATGTTTTTTCTTTTATCAAATGAATTTGGAAACCTTTTTAAAATATTTTTATAAAAAAGCTATTTTTTGTGAGATATTTAATAAAAGATTAATTTCCCTAAAGGGGGTTTGGTTTGTCACAATGCATGTGTGCCTTTAAAAAATTAGATTCATACTCCAAATGGTTTTAGACTATTTCAAACTCATTATTCAAATTCTAAAACATAAAACATGAATATGAGATAGATTTATTGACTGTTATTTTGGTTTATAAAATATTATAGATTATATAGGGTTATTATTTAAAACATGTTTTTCTTAGTGTTGTTAATTTCTTGAGAGTGTTTTGAAATGTTATAACTACTTTATAAGAAATATAAATGGTGGTGATACCTATAACAGGTCATAGTTTTTTATGAGGTCGGTATTTTTTCATTATGATTTTTTATTCAAAGATATATTAGTTGATTTTTGAGGTCGAGATCCATGGATTCATTGAGTTATGTGCTTTTTATGGTGATCAATACTTATCATACCCCAATTAAATATTCATGAACCACTATCCTCTTATATGGGTGTTTTGGTATTTTTATTTTATTGGCTTATACATTTATAAATGACTTTCAAGGGGAATAAATTTTCATGGTGGGGACAATTATAATAACCACATGTCGCTATTTTTATATATTATATTATTTTTGGGTTATTTTGTTAATTTTATGTTTTGGGATTGAAACATTGAAATTTAATGAATTTTACATATATTTCATTGTATGTATGCAATGTATTTTGCAAATTCTGTGGTATGTATTCCCCATGGGTTTATTTAGTTCATTTTGTTATCATACGGTTAGTGTTAATGGGTATCACAAAGATTGTTCAAACCCATGTTATTTCTAGTGAAAACAATGAATGTTAAATTGTTCATAGAGTGTTGGAATATAACTTTTTCATGGTTAGCATAAAATATATTAGGGAACCATAAATTGTGCTTCAAGTTCCTTCTTGGGGATCCTACATTCTTGGTGAAGTGTGTGGTAAACCATTCTTCCTAATTATGCAAGCTTCCTATTTTTTATTTAAAAGTAATTTTACACTTATAACCGTATAAAAAATTATGTGCATTTCAATTACTTTTCTACTTATATAATTTGGTATAACCCTATAGTATATCCTAGGGAGCTCTTCCACACCCCTTTTAGGATTTTTATAAAATTATCCAATGATTTGAAGAAAAACTATATGGTAAAATCTATTTTTCATATTGATAATATCCTCCCCATCTTGCAACACCCATTCCTGTTTAGGTTAGTTGTCCTATGTGAACCCTAGAGTAAGTGAGGTCTTAGAATATAGTTTAAGGTGGTTTTATGTTTTAGATAATTAGTGTCTAAGGGCTATAATTGTAACACCTTGAGATTTTATGAGAAATATTATTTTTACTTACTTTGATGTCTTGTGTTGTATGATACACCAAGATTAGCTTGTTCTATACTCAACACTGTATTAGATTACAGTATACACAAACACTATTCTAGGCTTCTGTTTCATGCCAGAGCAACCTTCCTTGCTATCGTGTGTTTTACGCAATACTGAGTTTCACTAAACGAGATATTATTATGAACTAGCAGTTATGAATAATAATACCCTTTTTTTGAAATTTTATAAATTTTATCTTTCAAAATGGACTTCATTTTTGGATTCGGAATATCAAAAATAGCCTAGGGTGATTTTTTGGTATTTTTCTAAAAACATTAAATTTTTTATGAATAGCGAAAACACTATGTAACTTTTTAAAAACAGACATTTTATTTAAATAATTATTTATTTTATTTAAATTGATTTTAGGTCAAAATTGATACATAATACCTATATAATTTCAATTTAATTCATTGGAGTCATTTTATAATAATTTTAGATATATAAAAATTTTATTGAACATTTTACCATCGTTTACCCACCTCCTAGGAGCATTTGCAATTGTACATAAAACTTAATTTTACCGCTTCTGTGAGTTGAATTTCAAAAATCAGAGAGACACGGTTAATATCAAATAGTAAAATGTGGTTCAATAAAATAAATATTTTTTTCGGTGAATAGTAACATTTTCCTTTTTTTACCACGGTTAAAAGTAAATAGTGTAATTTAGGGTAAAATGATATTATTATTACCCTAACAAATGTCCTAATTCTATTGGATAGGTGCAATTCGACCAAAAACAACCTTTGGAATAAAATATTACCCTTTTAGGTCTACTTGTATTAGATTAGGCCACTTATTATTATTTTATTTAAAGAAGAGTTAAAAGAGTAAAAATAAATGTTTAATAATTAAATCATTTTTAATATAGGGCCATACATATGATAAATTCGAATATAAATATTCATTATAAATATAAAAACATTTCCTACATAATGGAATTTTATTTATAATTTTTAGACATTAATTAATTTAATTTACTTATGACACGATGATGATGCAGTAATTACTTTATTAATGAAATATCAACCTAATTGATGTTATAAATACCCAAATAAATGTAATTTGAGAATTTTTATGAAATCCAATAATTTTTTTAGGTTAAAATGATATGTTAGTATGGATTAAATTAACTTTTTTCTAACTAATCATTCTGTTATGATTTTCATAAAAATCAATTACCAAATAGTGTCAAAATTGACATAAAATAGTTTTAAAAACAAATATTATATTATTATTTGTTATTATATTCCTAAAAATATAAGGTTCGGAAAAATGACTTAGATAAGGTTATATTTATTAATAATGAACCACATGTTGTTCTTTTGGCTTGTTATATTATGTTTATTAACCTTATAGTGTATGAAAACAAGAAGACATGGTAAAAGTTATATTATTTAACTTAGAGTTAAATCTAAATGATATGGTTAAAATAGTAACCTAAACTTGTCTAAAACCTATTTTTTGAGAGCATTGCGACCCCTACCAACTTTATCTTCGAAATTAGTCACTTTGGAGTCATTATAAACCGAATATTACTTTATTATAAAATAATAATTTATGTTTTTTCTTAAAGTGCCACTCTCATCCTTTATAAAAGGGAACCTCCTCCATCTTCTCTTTACACAATTTTGAGCCATCAACCTTGGCCAAACCCTAACTTTTTCCCTTCATAACCTCCTTAGAAACATTATGGAGGTTCTCATCTCCTCAAAAGAACAACTCTAGTGCCTTAAGAAGAAGCTTAAAAGAGGTGTGTCGAAGAAGTGGCAATCTCTTCTACCGATTCTTTCAAGTTTCTTTCTTATTAAACTTCTTCTTTGTTAGTTGTTTCATTATAAATTAATGAAATAAGTTTCAATAATATACTAATATGTTATTATAAATATTAAAAAACCCCATTTCACCTTCTATCCATCCTACAGAAAACGAAATCACCGCACGTGCGTACGTATGGAATACCGTCTCCATGACGTGGTGTAATCTATTTTTTCACCACCACCTTACAAAGATGGGTATAATGGTGTAAAGAAAAACTATATATGGTTATTATAACATAATACTGATTCTGAAATATTATATCATCTACTCCAATTCCATTCAATAATTATGGGAATGATATCATCGCTCGTGCGTACGTACGGATTACCATCTCCACGACATAATGAGATTCATTCCCCATGTTAACCATTCAAGAATGATTATATGTATATATAATGAATAATAATAAAATATATTACATAATTAAGATAATTTATATATGTATATATATATATATTTCATCTACTTACTTCCATTCAGGTAAATAAGGAACGGAAAACAGCATTCATGCGTACGAACGGCCTACCGTCTCCATAAACGGTGTATTTCATTTCATTCATCTATCTATTATATATATATATACTGAATATATATGATATATAAATAATTATTTACTTATGGAAGTAATTAAACAATGGTATAAGTAATAATAATATCAAGAACAACAAGTCCAAACACATATGATAAATAAAACGATTTTACCCAAAACGCTGCTTGAACATGGAATTTACAAAAGAACGTGTAATATAAAGTCATAAGTGAACCATATATGATATCATAACAATGAATATGATTCTATAATAAGTAAATGAAATTATTTAAATCATTATATAAGAGGTTCAGATATTTACGAAGCATATTGGACCTAAGGTAAGGGATAACTTTTCCAATATCATTTTTATCCGAGATTGTTTATTTGTAAGTATTTACTGGGGTTATATTTATCATCCATTTCACAGTTTTCTAAAAATGGATTCATGTATGTTTAAAGTCAGTTTTACCCATTTTGAATTTTACTACATGGTATGTAAGTAATCTTTCTTTTGTTTACCATACAAGGTACTTTTTGACTTTTTTTGCAAAAGTACGAGAAAAATGTTTTTTTGAATTATACGGCATGAACTGATTTTTACAGTTCCATAACACCTATGTTTCATGAATATTCTTGTAAAAGTTTTTATTATTATTTTAACAAAATCCTTTTATTTTAAAATTTCATGGTATTTTGAGAAAAGAAAATGATTTTGAAGAAGAAAGGACATTTTCCTCAAAAATTCATTTCAAGTGTTTTATCGAAAATATTTTCCATCTAAGATGAAATTATTAAGTATGTTTATGTATCAAGTATAATTTATCTATTATTTAAATGCTTTATTTTTTCTTATGATGAAATTATATCCATTTTATTTATATGGATTATGTTATGATGGGATGATGTTTATGAAACCCATTTTATTCATTGGGTTATTTTGAATGATGTATGTTTATTTTATGGAAGAGGAAAGAATTATTTCATTATGAGATTGGTGAGACCCATATATCCCTATAATAAATTGGGAAATGGTTTATATCTCATGAGATAGACATGGATGGAACGGTAAGTAAATCCAGTTCAGTGATATAGGACTGGAAGGAGGAGTGAACTCAATTCAGAAAGGGACATTGTCCACTAAGATGGTCTTGGCAGCAATTACTTGGCTACTATGGAAATAATATCATGTGCTTAATGGTTTGACACAATTAAATGTTTTATTCCCATGCTATTTTATCATGATTGATGTCCCTTTATGATATATTCCTTACATACTTCCAATATTTATGTCATTTCTCAAGATTTTTTATGTTTAGATTTTATGTTCATGTTTTATTTTGCATTCAAATGTTTATGGATTGTTTCATGTTCTCTAAGATTACACATACTGATCATTTGAGCTCACCCTTTTTATGTTTTATTTTCCCCAGGATTTAAATAATGGTTTTAGGAAAGAAAAAAAGGGGAAGATCTTTATGGGGGATGTTGATGATCTTTCACCATGATTAGAAGATTATGTTCCGAGTTTACAAACACACTAAACTATTATGGTCCTTGGGTGTTTGTTTTGGTTATGTATTAAGTATTCTGAAAAAGTAATTTAATGTCTATGTACGTCAAGCTTTGGGTCTCTAGAGTTTGTATCAGAGCCAAGATAAGTTAAGATTTGGAAACTAGGATCCGAAAAACCTTAGTGAGATCCCTATATATATTTCTAATGTATGTCTAGGGATCTACCTAAGGTTAATTATAAGTATAGGAATAGTCCATGAATTATGGTAACAATATTATAATTAAACCTAATATGTTAAATATTGAAGGTACTCCCCATTGATTATGATTTTTCCTCTCACAATATTCTTTTTGGGTTTTAGAAAATGGCTGGAAACAGGAAGATTTATGATAATGGAGGATATGATGGACAATGGAATGATATTCTTCATGTGAAACCAAATGAAATTGGATCTCGAAGTCCACAAATCGTTATTATGCCTAATCAACAATCTCATAATATGATCAATAATATCAACTTTTGTATGTTTCCCGACTCAGCTAATAAGAGAAAGATAGAGTTTCATGATGATCAAAGTGGAAAGAAAGTTCAATTTCCCTCATGTAAATCATGTGGGAAGAGGCATCAGGGAGAATGCTTCAAAGGAACTAGAAGATACATTGGGTGTGGAAAAGAAGGACCCAAAGCCAGTAATTGTAAAGGAAAAGGTTCATTTAACACCATGTACAAGGATAATGGTATTTCTAAGACATAAACAATGGTTAAACGTTTTAAATGTCGAATGTACGGGCATTATGAAAACCAATTCCCTAAGGGAAAATCTCATGAAGAGAATTAGCATGGTCATATGGGAAGTATTTATATGGATGATGAAGAAGAGACTACAAATGATATATTAGATGAATGAAATGATTAATCTCAGTCAGTTGTTTAAGAAGGTAGTGGAATTATAGTATGTTTATCATGAATAATGTATGGTACTATGGAATAAAGAAAAATCTAAGGATTGTTACATTTTTGTATTTCCTTGAGTTTTTGAAAGTATATATTGAATTGTACCAATAACCATGAAAGTTTATTCATATATTTTTGGAAAGAAGATGATATGCACATAATTAAGGGATAAAGAGATAATGAAATGTTTGATAGTATTAATGAGATCATGACTGATATAAGGACAAAGTGATATCATGGTTTGAGTATATAGAAATTTTAGGATTTTAGTATGTGGAAAGAGTAAACTTTTGACAACATTGATGTTTTCAATAATGTTCTATGGGTATTATTTTTTCAAAAGAATACATGAATAAGGTATTCACATATTTGGAATGTGACCAACAAGATATATATTATGATATATGGGAGACAAAAGACGGTATTCAGATGCTTGGTAGATGACCTTTCTAGTAATCGTTTTATTTATACTATGAGCTTGGACCTAAGTATTTTGGATAAGCCTAAATATTGTAATGAATTAATTTAGAAAAAATATAGTATTGTTTAAGGCTAGAACGTTTTTCGATATTACTACAGGAATGTTATAATAATGTAGTTTTAGAAAAAAGGACAACCTGTAGGATGGGCAACAACCCGTCGCGTCGGACAATGTTGCAAGAATCGAACCCACAACCGAACTGTGACAGACCTTTATCGCATACCACTGGCATACAGGAAGTCCTTGGTTAGTAAAAAATAGTATTATTTTATTAATCTCTATGATTGATGAAGTATAAGTCCATTTTTTGGAACCATATACGATTAATCTCACCATAAGATGGACTTATAACTTTTTCTAACCTTATGTTTGAGATAGATGGAATGACCTATCATTCTATCTCATGATCAACTAATACTTCACAGAATACAAATTCAACTTAATTTCTTTAAGGGATGAAGTGGAAATTGTTCAAGGCACAAACAACAGTCATATTGCAACAAAATCAAGTATGTATTTAATTTAAGTCAAAAATTATTCAACATTAGGGAAATGATATTGAAAACCAAAAATGTTGTCATAGTGCCTTAATATCTGATGAATCATATGGTACCTTAGATCATCACAAATTTATGGATTTTTGATTGACGGCTTTTTCATAGCCATGTCCTCTACCACTCTCCATCAGAACTTGATGGTTAAATTTCTCTTCCATATCCATATTTTCACCTATGTTCCTATGTGGAAACCCAGTGCTGAGTTACTTTGGGTGACCGTTATGATTCTAACATTCCTTTTTAAAATTATGTTTTAGTATTCCTTTTTAATATGTGGGTTTTTATGAAAGAAATGTTCAAGTAGTAAACCATTTATAACCCCGACAAATTTCGATGGCGAAATTCATTTTAAGGGGGTTAGAATGTAACACCCCTAGATTTTATGAGAAATATTATTTTTAATTACTTTGAGATCTTGTGTTGTACGCTACACCAAGATTATATTGCGCTATATGCAACACCGTATTAGCTAACAGTATATGCAAACACTATTCTAGGCTTGTGTTGCACGCCAGAGAAACCTTCCTCACTAGCGTGTGTCGTACGCAATACCGAGTTTCACTAAACTAGATATTATTATAATATTATTATGAACTAGCCATTATACATAGTAATACCCAATTTTTGAAATTTTATAAATTTTATCTTTCAACATTGACTTAATTTTTGGATTCGGAATATCGAAATTAGCCTAGTGTGATTTTTTGGTATTTTTCTTATAACTTTCAATTTTTGATGAATAGTGAAAACACTAGGTTACTATTTAAAAACCGACTTTTTATGTAAATAATTATTTATTTTATTTAAATTTATTTTTGGTAAAAATTGATACATAATACCTATATGAGTTCAATATAATTCATTGGAGTCATTTTATAATAATTTTAGATATATAAAAATTTTATTGAACTTTTTAACGTCTTTTACCAACCTCCTAGGAGCATTTGTAATTGTACATAAAACATAATTTTACCACTTCTTTGAGTTGAATATCAAAAATCATAGAGACATGGTTAATATCATGGAGAAAAATGTGGTTCGATAAGATAAAAATACTTTTTGGTGAATAGTTACTTTTTCTTTTATTTACCACGGTTAAAAGTAAATAGGGTAATTAAGGGTAAAAATGATATTATTATTACCCTAACACAAGTCTTAATACTATTGGATAAGTTTAATTCGACGAAAAAAAACCTTAGGAATAAAATATTACCCTTTAGGTCCACCTGGATTAGATTAGGGCACTTATTATTATTTTATTTAAAGAAGAGTTAAAAGAGTTAAAATCAATGTTTAATAAGTAAAACATTTTTAATATAGGGTTATACATAAGATAAATTCTAATATAAATATTAATTAGAAAGATAAAACTATTTCCTACATAATGGTATTTTATTCATAATTTTTAAACATTAAATAATT
Organism: Viscum album; assembly: GCA_963277665.1. Taxonomy (NCBI): domain Eukaryota; kingdom Viridiplantae; phylum Streptophyta; class Magnoliopsida; order Santalales; family Viscaceae; genus Viscum; species Viscum album. The sequence goes on from OY728125.1 coordinate 3,657,896, forward strand.
TATTTTATTTATGACACAATGATGATGCAGTAATTACTTTATTAATGAAATATTAACATAATTGATGTTATAAATACCCAAATAAAAGTAATTTGAGACTTTTTATGAATTACACTATTTTATTAGGTTAAAATGACATGTTGATACTAATTCAATTAACTTTTTTTGAACTAATAATTCCGTTAAGATTTTCACAAAAATCAATTACCAAATAGTTTCAAAAATGACATAAAATAGTTTTTAAAACAAATATTATATTATTAAATTTTATTATATTCCTAAAAATATATGGTTCGTCAAAATGACTTATATAAGGTTATATATATTAATAATGAACTAAATGGGGATATTTTGGCTTTTTATAGTATGTTTATTAACCATATAGTGTATGAAAACAAGAAGACACGGTAAAAGTTAAATTATTTAACAGAGTTAAATCTAAATGATAAGGTTAAAATAGTAATCTAAACTTGTCTAAAACCTATTGGTTGACAGGATTGAGATCAATTACCCACTTTATCATAGAAATAAGTCACTTTGGAGTCTTTATAAACTTGTTATGACTTTATTATAAAATAATATTTTAGGTTTTTTCCTAAAGTGCCCCTCGCCTCCCTTATAAAAGGGCACCTCCTCCCTCTTCTCTTTACACAATTTTGAGCGTTCAATCTCGGAAACACCATGTAAATTTCCCATATAAACATACCTAGAAACATTATAGAGGTTTTGGTCTCCTCAAAAGACAAACTCTAGTGCCTTAAGAGGATGTTTAAAAGAGGTGCGTAGAAGAACAGGTAATCTCTTCTACCGATTCTTTCAAGTTTCTTTCTTCTTCGACTTCTTCTTATTTAGTTATTTAATTATAACATAATAAAATAAGTATCACTAATATTATTATATGTTATTATAAATATGAAAAAACCCCATTTCACCTTCTATCCATCCTGCGAAAATCGAAATCACCGCGCGTGCGTACGTAGGGAATATCGTCTCCACGCCGTGGTGTAATCTGTTTTTCCACCACCACCTTAATTGGATGAGTATAATGGTGTAAATAATAACAATATATTGTTAATATAAAATCGTAATTATTCTGAGATATTATATCATCCACTAAAATTCCATTCAATAATTATGGTAATAATATCATCGATCATGGGTACGTACGGATTACCGTCTCCACGACGCGATGAGATTCATTTTCCATGTTAACCATTAAAGAATGATTATAAAGTATATATAATGAATAATAATGAAATATATGACATAATTAAGATACTGTATTTATGTATATATATATATATATATATTTCATTTAATTACTTCCATTCAAGACAATAAGGAAAGGAAAACATCATTCTTGCATACGTACGGCCTACCGTCTCCATGAACGGTGTATTTCATTTCATTCATCCATCTACTATATATATATACTGAATATATATGATATATAAATCATGATTTACATTCTGGAAGTATGTAAATCATGATATAAGTAATAATACTATCAATAACAACAAGTCCAAATACGTACAATAAATAAAACGATTTTACCCAAAACACTGCTTGAACATGAAATTTACAGAAGAATGGGTAATATAAAGTCATAAGTGAAAAATATACGATATCATAACAATGAATATGATTCTGTAATAGTTAAATAAAATTATTTAAATCATTATACAGGTGGTTTGGATACATAAGAAGCATATCAGACCTAAGGTATGTGATAACTTTTCAAATCTCGTTTTTATCCGAGATTATTTATTCGTAAGTATTTACTGGGGTTATATTTATCATCCATGTCCCTATTTTCTAAAAAAAATTTCATGTATGTTTAAACTCTTTCTTACCCATTTTTGACTTTTACAACATGGTATGTAAGGAATCTTTCTTTTATTTACCATACAAGGTACTTTTTGACTTTTCCGGCAAAAGTACGAGAAGAATGTTTTTTTAACTTATACAGCATGAACAGATTTTTACGGTTTCATAACGCCTAAGTTTCATGAAGCCACTTCTACAAGCATTCATGATTATTTTCAACAAAATCATTTTCTTTTAAAATTTAATGGAATTTTGAGAAAAGAAAATGATTTTGAATAAGGATATTTTCCTCAAGAATTCATTTCAAGTGTTCTATCGAAACTATTTTCCATCTAAGATGACATTATTAAGTATGTTTATTTTTCAAGTATAATGTATCTATTATTTACATGGTTAGATTTTTCTTATGATGAAATGATATCCATTTTTTTATATAGATTACTTTATGATGGGATGATGTTTATGAAACCCATTTTAATCGTTGGGTTATTATGAATGATGTATGTTTATTTTGTGGCACACGATAGAATGATTTCATCATGAGATGGGTGGGACCTATATCTCCCTCCAATGCATTGGGTAAATATTTATATCTCATGAGATAGAAATGGATATAATGGTATGTTAATCTGGTTCAGTAATACAGGACTGGAATGAGGAGTGAACTCGATTTAGAAAGGGACTTTGTCTACTAAGATGGTCTTGGAAGCAATGCCTTGGCTACTATGGAAATCATATCACGTCCTTAATGGTTTTCCACAATTACAAGTGTTATCACATGCTATTTTATCATGATTGATGTCCATTTATGATATATTCCTTACATACTTCCAAGATTTATGTATTTGCTCAAAATTTTGATGTTTAGATTTTATGTTCAAGTTTTTTTTTGCATTCAAATGTTTATGGATTGTTTTATGTTCTCTATGTTTACCCTTATTGAGAATTTGAGCTCACCATTTTTATGTTTTCTTTTCCCCAGGATATAAATAATTCTTTTAGGTAAGAAAACAGAAAAGGGAAGATCTTTATGAGAGATATTGAAGATCTTTCACCATGAATATAATATTATGTTCTGAGTTTCCAAAGACACTAAAATATTACGGTCATTGGGTGTTTGCTTTTGTTATGTCTTAAGTATTCCATAGAAGTAATGTAATTTCCATGTACGTACAACTTTAGGTCTCTACAATAATGGTGGTTCATATTATTTTTTTGGTATTTTACGTTGGAGGCGATGTGATGTGACATGATTCCATTTGGGTTTATATATTTTCTTTATTATTTTCTTCTAAATGACAGGTCTAAGAATTCATGGTTAATTTAAATGCATTGTTTTTTCAAAGTAAATCTATATAAGATATATTTGTTTTATTTCATAAACATTAAACAAGTTAAAACACCTGCATTAAAGGTGTTTTATGGTTTTAATAGTTTTTGAAATTGAACATTTGGATGCCATGTTTTATTAAAAGATTTATATGGATATTTTTTAAGAGATTTTTATGATTAAAGTATGTTGACCTAATTTGGGGCATGAAAATTAGATATATATGAAATTATAGGGAATTTTTTTTTAAGGGAAGGAAATAAGGTTTCTTGGCCTATGAAAACTCTATTGTAGTCATAAAAAACCACAATTTGTCCCAAAATACTAGAAATAACCTAAAGTGTAGTATTTATATATAGAGTTCAGAAAATCCCATAATAATATATAATTAATTAATGAAATGTTCCTCTATTTAAGACTATACCATGGTGGATTATTCATAACCAATTAATAAATAGATATACTATTTAGGGGAAAAACATATTGAGATCTCATATCTTCCCAATTAATTTAGAAACTTACATCTATGTATCCCATTACAATGAGCTCTTCCTCACCACCAAAGACTAATAACACATCCGTCTGTCTTCTGAAGTACCGAATGATATTATTCAAAATAATACAATGACACTTAATATGGAATATATAGGTAATAAACTAAATAAATAAATATTAAGAAAAATACATATACATGAAATAAATATTTAAAAATATTTTATAAATAATAAATTATAATAAGAATTATAATTAAAAAATCTTTATATAAAATTCATAAATTAATAAACATGAACATTTTATATTGAAATATATATAGACTTTTATATTAAATTTTACAAGGTATTTAAAATGAACTCTATAATATTTGAAATATATGGTACTTATGAAATGTATAATAATCATATAAACATTGTTTATTTTATTTATACAATTTACCTAAATTAAATATCATATTTTATTTGGAACATTATCAATCCATAAAAAATTCTTTTTGGTGTGGTTTAAACAAATTTAAAAATAATTACTTTAATAGTAAAATTTCATTTTATTATTTATAATCATTTTATAAATTAATTTAGACACTTTTATATTTAGAATTATATTTTAACTTAGAAATATCTTATAAATTAAGAAACCATATAAATACACTCTAAACACGGATGATACAAAAAAATCTTTTTAGTATGATCTGATGCCACCTAGATTCAAAATAGCTTTTTAGGTCAAAATTATAAGAACCCTTTGATATTTTTTCGGAGATAGTAATTTAAAAACATATAATCAGGAAATTTATTATCTAAACTATTTCAAAGATTCTTCTAGTGACAAAACTCACCATGGAAACCACGTTATTTCTATTTACGTGTATTCATTTGGAGAAAACCTTCAAAATTCATAATTTTGAGATCAAGACATTATTTTACATAATTATTCCATTATATTATTATGAAAAACTCATTCCCAAACCAAAAATTATTTTTCAATTAAAATTGATGTATTAAAACACATTTGTATGATTATTTATTTCTTACCACATGTTACATGCATGTTTTCCTTACACCATGACATAATTTCATATGTTTTCAAAACCATTCATGTTTTTCTTATAATTATATCATGGTTATGAAATATTCATCAACCGTAATATGTTTTCATAAAAAACGTTTTTGTAACAGAAAAATTTATCTTTATAGTGTCTTCAACTATTTAAAACATTAATCTAAATGATATAGATTTTCCTCTAAAACCACTAAATGGTTTTAACTGGGAGAATATAAAGGGTTTTTTTTGGAAATATATATTTACATAAGTAATGTAATTGACATAAAAACTCATATAAAATCAACCAACATATAGATCAGTAATTTAAAATTAGAAAATTGTAAAATAATTATACCTCACTATAAATATTTAATCTTTCCCAAATATTATTTTAATAAGTTTCCTCATCAGTAACCAATGGGTTCCTACCTTAAAAGGCATCCACATGATTTTATAATCAATGATTTATTTGGAAGAACCCTTTTTTATTCAATGATTTTTTAACACCTTATCAAAGGAAAATGAATAAAAATTAATTAAGCGATATTTAACTATTTTAATAATCACCAACATCATAAAATAAGGTCCATAAACACATGTACGTATTTGTCCTTCATTAAAAAATAATATTGTTGATGTTATGGATTTATATATGTAATTAAATTAATAATATTCAATTTTCACCATTTTATCTCTTAAATCACACACCTCATTAGTTAAGTGATTGTTAAAATCCTTTAACAAAAATAAGTAATTTAATCATTATCAAAATATGTTTCAATATACTGGATATATATGATAGTCATCATTAGAATTTTGGTCTAATTATATCCCAAATCATTCTAATATGATCACTATGACATGGTTTTAAGAACCATGAGAATAAACAAACCAAAACATGTAGACCCTTACCAAATAATTATTTATTATTTAGTGTATAGTTCTAAAAATTTCCCACTTTCACTAAATCAGCATTAAATATTTGTAAAACTTAATAACTCTTTGTGAATCCATCCAAACATTATTAGACATTATTATCACATAAACTCAATCAAATATTGAACAAACACTTCATGAAAAATATAATTCTCATTTTTGGAGAAAATGTGTGGCCCTATGGAAATTTTTACTCTTGAACACAATTATGAATTCTCTAATCCATAATTATAAACAAGGCGAGGCCTCTCAAAAAACATTATTACAACTCTTGATCTAAATTGGTATCATAAAAACATAATCAAACAAACTTATAAATCAATATGAACATTTCTACCACAATATAAATATCTATAAATAATTTTCATTCTTATATAATCCATTTTTCCAATAAATCATGTGATCAGTAGATATGGAATGTTTAAATCTTGTATAGGAAATCTCATCCATTCATGATTCTAAAAAACAAACTCACCAATTCTAATGAATACATCACATGCCATTTATCGATGTACATGACTCCATCAGAGGTTATACAACTATGCATGCCATGAATTTTCTCAGTTTAATTCAACCAAGGTCTATACAAAAACAATTACCATATTGGTTAAACCCAACTATTGACATGATTCTTATCATACTGAACCAACCTCTAATTATCTCAGAATTGAAGATAATGTTGTAAAGTTATAAAACTTTAAAGGTTTAAATTTAATGTTTAATTTCATTATCAGGTAATGTGGATTTATACGAATTATACACCACTAATTATATCAAAAATAATATAACATTCCCTGGGATGTACTTTTTTAAGCTATTCTAGATAATATGTATCCAATAAAAATCACATGATTCCACTCTATATCATATAAAACACTCTACGCTGACTAATAATTTCACATCATCATAACTCATCATATTCCATGATGATCATTTTATGATTTATAATTAAAATTAATACATTGAGGGTACTTTTTTCAATCCATTATTCATGTAATATATGAAACAATGATAAATTAATGATGAAAGGATATTTAATTGATGTAAAACCATCAAACATTTTAATTGAAAACGATAATTTAATTTGGTCTCTCATATATCTAAAACCTATATAATTTACACTACTGAGTTAATTACATTTTAATGGATCCACTACAGTCTCCTATATATACACCCATCATATCATTACACCACTACTATCAAATGAATTTGAATGAGATATTATTTAGTAAGCATTTATTTTGTACTTTAGTGAGACAAAGATTATTTGGCCTAAGATTTTGTTTCATTTGTTGTTAAAGTAATGCTTAATTAGTCCTGAAATTCTGTGAAAAAATCCCATGTTCAATAATGTACATCATGATCTATACAACTTCATTCACAAAATATAATGTTGTTATGTACATTGTCTCTATTCTCAAGTATAAAATAGTAGATTATTTTTAACTAGCTTTATTAATAATGTCAAAATCTAGGAAAAAGATAAAAATAGATTGATATCTCATATCATCCTTGTTGGTTTCAGAAATATCATCATTGAATCCCATTTAAATGATATTCTCCTCACCTATAAAGACCAAGAAGGAATAAAAGCATAATCTAAAGTAATTAAGGATATTATTCATAGAAATATCATAACTCTCCTCATGATTGTTTTAGAATCTAATTTTTATGCTAAAATCATAAGATACATCTGGTTGAGTATATATAATCACGTACATTATAGATCCTATTGTAGATGCATAAAGAATCTTTTCCAAGTTCATCCTTTCTAAATCATTAGAGGTACTTTGAGTCTTTTTCAGACTCATTATATAAAACACTAGTAAATAAATATTCTTGGACTTGCCTATAATAAACATCATATGAAAAACAAAGAAGGAAATGGTTCCAAAATAATAACATTAAACCTTTTAAACCCCTCAAAATGAAAATTAATGGACTTAATAAAGTTATAATATATAATTTACATGTTGAGTAGGTTATGTAATTAATAATTAGTGAAGATAAATTTGATTATTCAGGTCATTAAGATCTATCTAGAACTCCTTCAGGCATAAGGTAAGGGGTTTCTCTTCTCACTTTTATTTCGTTGAGATTTCCACTATTCGCCCCTTAATTCTTTTATGTGGTGTATGTTTACTTCCATTTGATATGTAATATCATTATTATATTTATATTCATGGTATTCAGTGATTCACTTGATGATTATTAACTTTATTTATTTAAATGTTTTAAGGGACTTTTTTCAGTTTCCATTTCATTGTGATTTACTTTGTATTGTACACCTAATCATTTTTATGTGGTGTTCCTACTTCCCCTTTGAGATAATTTTTAATTTGAAGTTGTAAATATATTATATATCTATATTTGGGTTTCATGTATATTATTATTTTATTAAGTCCTATACCCTTTTACATATAATGTTTATTTAGAATGTTATTTTAACTAGGGAAATATTGATGAATCCATATCCTCTATTATATAAAAATATTGAGAAATAATATTGGAGTTGAATAAAATCTATATGTAAAGAATGGTTTGGACATTCATTGAAGATTGAATTTTAATATATCCCCTTTATTCATTGAAATGCCTCATTAGACAAGTTACAGGGAGACAAACCCTTTGAGTTTGTTTTTGAAATTGAATCGACATGTATCTACCCACATACATAAACCATTTCAAAGTTATTGTGGTATCATGTGATAGATACATGAAATAAAATTAATAAGAATTATCATTATTCATTTTCATTTATTACTATCCATGAAGCTTTCACTGTGATAAAATACATGGATACAGTTTCATTCTCAGTTTATTAATGGCATATGTTTTTCATTTATTCATTATTCTATATTGACTATGCCAATTTGATTATGATTCAATTTCTTTTTTTGATTCATGCTTCCCCTATTTTTAACCCTTGCATAGAATTTTATCCCACACCATTCATTTTTTACCTTTAATAGGTTATGAAGAGGAGAGCATTTATTGAGTTTATGTGTATGGAGTTTATTAGTTTTTGTTATGTATTATATTTTTTTACCTTTATCAATGTAATATGAGTTACATGTATGTATCTAGTTTCTTAAAGACTGCTATACTAATAATTCCTTTTGGATTTCATCCCTTTAAATCATGCCAATGTATTAAGTAATTCACCGGCTCCGAGCTTTTGAGGTATGCTCATTACAGTTGGTATCAGAGGAAGATTAGTATTAACCTTGGGAAATAGATTTAGGAAACATAGTTTAGAGTTTACAACCAAAATTTATACTTTTAAAATAATCATAGAAGAACATCCTAGCATTTTGGTAATGTATAGATTTTGTGGGTCTTCATATCAAATACATCCCTATCTTGATAATACAAGTGGACATGGTTCTGGAACAGATGTACCCAGTAGTAATAACATCGACAAGGAGTCTGGGGATAACCTTGGGGTATCCTGGTACATGAAAACGGGCCTTACTCTGCACTTGGTTTGACACTCCATAGGGATATTCTTAAGATAATTCACATTTTTTACAAAGCATTATGAAGGATTTAAAGGAAAATATAAAAAATGTTTATGATTACGAGATTAGTTATGCATACATTTTCATATTATCTTAAGTGTTTTATAGTTATAAATTATAAACTATGACCTAATTTACTGTATGACTTTGTTTAGTGATTGAACTTAATGAAAGAAGGTAAATTAATACTTGTGGACAATGTATGGATTTACCAACTGATCAAGTCAACACATTCAGTGTTGTAGCGGATCAGATCATGACCATATTGGGACAACAAACTTAGGTTGTGTCGAATAATCATGATACACCTATATTAGATTGTTTCCTATGGTAGAATCCCCCATCTTTTAGTGGTACCAATAATCAGGTGGTAGATGATCAGTGGATCAAGTCCCTTGAAAATATATTTCGGGAATTAAGATCCAATGAAAATGAAATGGTTGTACTAACATTATATTTTCTCAAGGGTGATGCAGGCCAATGGTGGTCCTTAATCTAGAATACCATAGAGGAAGAAGAAATGGAATATATGTAATGGATAATTTTTAAGGAAATATTCCTTGATAAATATTTTTCTCATGAAGAATTAACTGAAATGAAGAGGAAATTCATTTCCAAAATGAAAAGGGAAGAATAGTGTGTTGGGGGGTATAAGGCTTCCTTCACAAGATTTTCCAGATTTGCTATAGATTATGCATGTGATTTGGAATACAAGATTTTTCATATGATTGATGGTATTATGAAAATTCTTCGAAGGGAACTATCTTCTCCAACATTTTCATCATACGATGAAATTGTATTTAGGGCAATAAAACCCGAGAAGGAATTTTCTAGATCAATTTTTAAGGGAAATCAAGATAAGAAGTATAATTCTAATAACCATGGATAAGATGAAGTTACAATGAACAATAATGGAATGAAGCAATTTCCATTATGCAATAACTGTGTAAATAATCGTCTTGGGAAATGCTTGAAATGAATGGAGTTCATTATAATTGTGGAGAAATGGGTCATCAATTTATTGAATGAAAGGGAAAGATAAAATTCCAAGATGTTCAATGCTACAATTATAGAGATATGGGAAACATGTAAAATGAGTTTCTTAAGAGCCAAGAAAACCTGCCTCAAAAAAGGCCACAAGAGCAGGGGAAAGCTTATGCAATTACAACTATGGAATTTGATGTTCCTAATGATGTGGTGGAAGGTACTTTAATTGTTTCCTAAAATGTAGCCAATGTTTTATTATATTCTATATCATATAATTTATTTATATCTTCCCATTTTTCCAATACAATTATACATGTCCAATTTTATTTAATAAATTACTTTTCAGTCAAAACTCATAGGGGATGTATCATTGCAAAAAAGATGTGTCAATCAACCCCCCTCATGACACATAAATGTTCTTTATTTTCTAACCTTATCATCACACCAAATATTAACATTTATAAAATTATAGTTATGAATTGGCTATCAAGTTATGATTAAATGATCTATTTTTAAAAGAAATAAGTTATACATTTTGATAATGGTGTAAAATCACTTATCTTTATATCAAAAACTTTTCCATATAGTTCTTATCTAGATCCAACCCTAGTATCTATAATGAATGCAATTATTGGAGAGAAAGGGGACACAATATCTATGTGTGATTAAATAAATCTTCAAATTAAATATGTACCTATTGTGAATGAATACATTGATGTATTTCTAGAGGATTTACCTTGACATCCTCCATAGTGGGAAGTTGATTTCTCTAATGATTTAATTCATAGTTCAAGACATATACCAAAGACTCCCTATAGAATGGACACTATATAATTAGTGGAGATAAAGAAATAACTATATAAATTGAGTGAAAAGGGATTTATTTGTCCTAGTGTTTCTCCATTGGGATCCCCTGTCCTTTTTGTCAAGAAGAAAGATAGTTCCTTGAGGATATTCATTGATTATATGGAAATAAATGTAATTAAAATAAATAAAACGTTTTCCTTGCAATGAATTGATGACTTATTTGATCAACTTTATAGAGCCCAATATGTTTAAATATTTACCATTGATCTGGTTATCATCAACCTTGTGTGAATAAGAAAAATATTTCAAAAACAGCATTTCGAACCAGGTATGAGCATTATGAGTTTAAAGTAATTTTTTTGGACTGACTAATGCACCCTCTGTTTTCATGGATCTAATGAATAGAGTTTTCAGGGAATATCTTGATGACTTTGTTGTGGTATTTATTGATGGCATCCCATTATACTCCAAAATATACAATGTACATGAGAATCACAAAAGGATTATACTAAAAACTCATAGAATAAATGAATTATATGGGAAGTTTAGAAAGTGTGAATTTTGGATTCAATTAGTTTATTTTCTTGGCTTTATTGTCTCTATGGATGAAATATTAGTTGATCCTATGAATAAAAAGGCAATCAATGAATTTCCCATAACAATGAACATAACTGAGGTACTTAGTTTTATTAGCTTATCAGGCTACTATCGGCAGTTCGTTTAGAATTTCTCCCGATTGGATAACCCTCTAACCAAGCTCACAATTAAAGGGGTTATGTTTATATAGATGAAATAATGTACAGAATTTTTTGAAGAATTGAAAATATGATCAATCAATGCTCCAATTTTGAATCTTCTATCTAGAAATGATGGATTTTTCATGTATAGTGATTCATCAATGAATGGGATGGGTTGCGTCCTTATGAAAAATGATAATGTTATTTCATATGTATCAAGATAGTTGATGATTCATAAGAAAATATTCCCAATTCATGATCTTGAGTTAGTATCTGTAATCTTCGCTACGAAAATATGGATACATTATCTCTACGGTGAATGATGTGAGATATATTAGTATCAGAAGTGCTTTAAAAACATTTTTATATTTAAAGAACTCAACATGAATCAAAGTATATGGCTCGCATTACGCCAAGAATATTATTTTTCAATAAACTTCCACCCATGAAGGTATAATAATATGGTAGATGCATTAAGAAGGAGAGATCAAGGACTTATGACTTAAATAAGGATTGAGAGACATCCTATATTCATTCATCTGCTAAATATGGATATGGTAATTGTTAAGGAAAGGGAAACATCTTTACTCTTTCAAATGATTTCTAAAACACATTTACTAGAGAAGAAAAAATGATCTCAATCTGACAATGAGAATCTAAAAAATAAAATTAAAGCTGTTAAGGATAGAACATTATCATACATCATGTATGAGGATGGAGTTTGCAGATTTGGGAAGAAGATATGGGTTCAATCGATACTTGAGCTAAAAGGGGAACTATTTGATGATGATAATAGCTCAAATTTATCTATATACCCCAATAGAACTATGATGTATAGAGTTCCAAAGGAACATTGTTTTGGGATAGCATGAAGCCATAAATTGCTGACTTTGTGTCAAGGTGTCTCATTTGTGAACATGTGAATGTTGAGAGGAAATATCCTAGATGGTTCATGAAACCTCTACCTATTTCTTCATGGATATGGGATGACATTACAATGGAATTTATCATAGGAATATCATGGAAACCAAGAAGGAATGATGAAATATGGGTAACTGCTGATTGTCTCATAAAATAGTCACATTTACTTACTTTTTGAGAGGATTTACAACTTGACGCCTAGAAATACATTAGATTAATGAAGTTGTAGGACTTCATGGTGCACCCCTATAGATTGTGTCTAATCGAGATCCTCGACTGAAATTAAAATTCTTGAAAATTATCCAGATGGATTTGGATACTGAGTTGAATATTTGCACTGTTTATGACCCCCCCAACCGAGAGATAGTCTAAAAGAGCTATTCAAACACTAGAAGATATGTTTCGATCATGATTTCTTGACTTTCAAGGTATGTGGGATCGATACATTACTTTAGTGGAATTTTACTATTATAATAGTTTCCTTTCTAGCATTAAAATGGTGACATATGAAGCATTATATGGTAAGAGGTGTCTAATTCCCACATGTTGGGATGAAGTTGGTTAGAGGAAACTAATAGTCCAAATACTTATTAAAGAGACAACTGTAAAGGTAATGAAAATTCAGGTCTATATCAAAGAAGCCCTAAGTAGGAAAAAGTGTTATGATGATGAAAAATGAATGGATTTGGAATTTAAAGTAGGAAATTGTGTCTTTCTAAAAGTATATTCATGTAAGGGTGTCTTATGTTTTCATAAAGGAAACTTATCCCCAGGTACATCGGAGCATTCAAAATTCTGGAAAGAATTGGAGCTGTAGCTTATCATTTAGCAATTCAACCAAGTCTCTCTAAGGTTAATAATGTGTTCCATGTGCCAGTGTTATAGAAATACTTGTCAGACCAAATGAATGTACTCACCTATGAAGAAATAGAGTTGGAACCTAATTTTTTATATTGTAAAGAGCCTATCGAGATTCTTGACACAAGAGAGTAGGTATTGAAAAATCGGATAACTTGACTAGTAAAGGTTGTTTGGAGAAACAATATGATTGAGGAATCAACATGGGAACCTATGGATGTTATGAAGAAGAACCACCTAAATCTTTTTAGGGAGCAATATACATGAAATGTTTTGAGGATGAAATTTCTGAAGGAGGGAAGAATATAACCCCCCAAATATTTTACGGTATGTTTCTCTTAAGTACATTATATTCATTAGATAGACTATATTGAATAAAGCACGTAGTCTTTGTGAAACAAAACTTGGTTATAGGATAAAGTCATAACCTATCCATTGAACATAAATTTCCAACTTTTGTGTTTTGAATTTCAAAAAACGGACATACACAGTTGTGATCAGAGTGATATTTGGAGTTTGGTAGAATCAAGTTAATTTTCAATGAATAGTAACATACCATTATAAATAGTAACATATCCATATAAATAGAAACCTACCCTTATTAATAGTAATATGACCCTTATGTATGGTAACCTTACCCATGAATGTGTAAATAAAATTTAGGAACATTAAAAATGAAGATGGATATTTTAAGTATTGGTATTTTTTGATAAAATGATGATTTTATTCAAAAAAATGACGTTCTCATATTTAAAAAATAAGTATTGAAAAATGGAGTTCATTTTTGGATTCTAAAAATAAAAAAATGGTTAAAGTTAATTTTTATGATTATTTAGAAATACTTGAATTTTTTGTGAATAGTAAAATACGATAAATTATGATAAATGATAAAAAAGTGATTTATTGTGTCATTGATGAGGTCCTAATAAGGTAAGAACGCTTGGATCTAACTCAAATAAACTTATTCCTATTTTTTATCATGTAATCATCAGTATTTCATGTCTTATGGAAAAATAATAAACTAATGATTTAAATATTAAGAAAACCCTTCCCCACTCCACTATATAAATCACCCTTCACCCACTCTTCCTCCCACAACACTCATGATTTTATACTAACCTACGTTCTGAAATATACACATCCCAATCTCTCCCCCCATGTCCAATACCTTTTGATCTCACCAAAATGACAAAAAAAATGCCTTAAGGAGATTCTCAAGGAGGAGTACTCAAGTGGTGAAACTCTCTTCCTTTTTAAAACTTCTTTTACAAGTTACATTATTTTGTTTCTCTCTCCTCTCCTCCCCTCATCCAAATTATATGATAATTATAGTACCTTACATGAAATGGAATTATATTATTCTAATGGAAAATTTCATCATCATATCACCTTCCCCCTCCTCTTATACTAAAAATGAAAACACTGTCTGAGATGTGTTAATTTATCACATTCAAGGATAACAAGTTTTTAATTTCTATTACTATCTTCAAGAATGGTAATGAAACCTTTTTAATGGATTAATAAACTCATTATATATGTATTTTATCTTATTCAATGTTTTTAAATCCTTATATACTCATAATATAAAATAATAATACAAAACATGTACATTATGAACAAAACCACCATGTTAATCCAAGTTTTTATCATTAGATTTAATCTAATAAGTGTTTCTCATGATATATAAACAAAATAATTATAAGATAATTTAAATATTAATAATTTCACAAATAATTTATATTAACAATTATGGATGTTTAACCACATTTCAATCAAACATTCATTCACTAATTCAGGAAATTTGATTCTAAAAACCATGGAAGAAGATGCTTCCAAAACAATAAAATTGAACCTCATAGACCGATAAAAAAGGAAATAAATAATCTTAATAAGTTTATAATAAATAATTTACATTTATAAAAGGTTTAATTAATAATTAATGAAGATATATTTCATTATTTAGGTCATTAAGATCAATCAAGAACACCTTCGAGCATAATGTAAGGGGTTTCTCGTATCACTTATATTTCCCTAAGATTTCCATTTTTTCACTTATTTATTGTATGTGGTGAATTTTTACTTCCATTTTATATATAAAATCACCATTCTATTTATATCCATGGTATTAAGTGATTCAATTGATGATTATTAACTCGATTGATTACAATGATGTAGGGGACTTTGTTTCAATTTCCACTTCATTGTGATTTACTTGGTGTTGTGAACCTAATAATTATTATGTTGTGTACCTACTACCCATTTGATATCATTTTTCATTTTATATTGTAAATATATTATATATCCATATTTAGTTTTCGTGTATAGGAATATTTTCTTAAGCCGTATACCCTTTTACGTACGATGTTTATTTGAGATGTTGTTTTAATTATAGAAATATTGATGAATACATATCCTCTAATATATACAAATATTGAGAAGGCATATTTTACATGTATTAAATATATGTATAAATAATTATTTGGACATGTACTGATAGACGGGGCCTGGTATAGCCCCTCGATGTATCGATAGGTCTCATGAGACAAGTCAGTTGGTGACAAACCCTTCGAGTTTGTTTCTGAAACATAGCCAGTCAGGTATCTACCCACAGAATTAAACTCTTTCGATGGTATAGTGGTATAATGTGCCAGATACATGATATCCAATTAGTGACTATTCTGTTTAGTCATTTTTAGTTATTACTATCCATTAGGTTTTCATTATGGAAAAATCTATGGATGTAGTTTCTTTCTTAGTTTACTAATGGTACGTTCTTTTTATTTATTCCTCATACCATATTGACTATACCGATTTGATTTTGATTATATTATTTTTTTATTCATGATTTCTCTATTTTTAACCATTGAAGATCATTTGAGCTTACCAATTTCTTTTTATTTCATTTATTAAGTGATGAAGAAAAGACCATTTATTGTGTTCTTGTAGATGTAGTTTATTATTTTTCTTATGTATTGAATTTTGTTACCTTTCCCAATGTATGTTGAGTTAAATGTATGTATCTAGTTTCTTCAAGACTACTAAACTAATGATTTATTTTGGATTTCATTCCTTGATATCATTGTAATGTAATAAGTAATTGTTTCGCACGGAATCCGGGGATGACCTCCTGGACGGGAGATTCAAACGTTCCGATCGGTTTCTAATGGGTTTGTTCGTAGAATCGGAAACATCCAATGATTCCACATCCATTTGGACCTACTTTCCAAAGGTAGGCACTCATTAGCTTGTGGACTGATGAGGCTTAGGAATTTTCATTGGTCAAGAGGATGGGAGGTCGGACTCATCACACCTTTTTGAGGGGAATTATTGTCTACTCCGGGACTCTCTTTATAGATTTAAGTTATGTTCGTGAATCCTTATTACATTACCAAGTATAAAATGAGATTTCCTTTAGTTTAACAATCAATGATTAAATATGTAAGAAATTTAGAGAATCTTTTATATGTATTTGAGGTTCTTCATCAATAGAGAACCATCTGTATCTATTTAGAGATTATTGGTCAATGGTATCCTTCAAAACATTTATATAAAAGTCTCTTGGTCATTATGATGAACAGGATGGTTTTAAAGCCACTTAGTGGGGCACTTGAAGTTTATCTTCATTCAGAAGGACAATGAATTACTTCAAAGTTGGGATCGAACCCATAGATGGGCTACCTACGTATCCTTTATTTTTTTAAAAAGGAATCAGAACCCATGTAGTACGAATAAGGGTATGATGTTTATGATTGATGGCTCAAAGAAGGATGTCACAATTAATTTTACACTCTAAGCTCACGTGAGTCATGCTCGGTGTGAGAAACAAGAGGTATTAGTAAAATTTAGACAATTGTGCCTTGAAAGATGCAATCATAAGAAATGGTTTGGGGCTTATGTATGTATGACTGCCCAGAGGATTTACTTTAGGGAGAAAATCCAGGAACATGGTCCATAAAGGTATATGTGCTTTATGGATATTTGAATACTCTAATCTTGGGGCTTACTCCTAAGGAGGATGCCCAAGTTAGGAGGGGACTTATTATTGGGTTTTACTCCTAAAAAGGAACCCCAAATCAAGGGTAAATTAGGACTGGTTAAAGAGAAATTAGGGGACTTGGGGCTTATTCCTGAAAAGGAAGCCCAAGATTATAACTAGGACTTATTCCTAAAAAGGAATCCCAGGTTACGGGTTAAGGTTTGGGGCTTACTCCTGAGTAGGATGCCCATATTTGAGATTGGGGCTTACTCCTGAGGAGGATTCCCAAGTTAAGGGACTCGGGGCTTACTCCAAAGAAGGATGCCCATATTTGAGATTGGGGCTTACTCCTGAGGAGGATGCCCAAGTTAAGGAATTTAAGGTTTGGGGCTTACTCCTGAGGAGGATTCCCATATTTGAGATTGGGGCTTATTCCTGAGGAGGATGCCCAAAATTAGAGGACATGGGGCTTACTCCTAAGGAGGATGCCCATATTTGGGAACTTTAAGAATTTGGGGCTTACTCCTGAGGAAGATGCCCAGATTAAAGGACTTATAACTGGGGATTATTCCTGAAAAGGAGACCCAAGTTAAGGATTCTCTCATCTTAAAGGATGAGGTTGAATGAATGAACACTCCATATTTAGTGACATAAGGATATTTAATTCACTAGGTTTTGAGAGATATTCCACAGAATTCCTTTCAGATAAGGAAGTCAAATCAAGAAATCATGCCATAAATGGCTTTGAAGAGTGTCTTGAAGACTGAATCTTGAAAAGTAAAGGCTTAATGGCTTAAGAGGGGTAAAATGGGAAAGATGGGCACCCAAAAAGGTAGGGGCGCGCAAGTCTTGAAAGGCGCGCAAGTATTGCGGCGGCGCGCAAGTATTGGTCACGCAATTATATTTGCGCGACATGAGGGGTACTTGCACGATTTTTAACCAGCATTAGAATACTTGAGTGAATCTTTATAAATCACTTTAGAATCCTCTTGAGGTTATTCCAGAAAAGGGACGCGCAAGTTCTATTGAAGGAAATAAGGCAGCGCGCAAGTGTTGATGAGTTTCAACACTTAGGCCTTCCTTATTCTCTTTAAATCTTCTGTTCTAGGTAAGAAATTACCTTAGAAGTGTTCCGGAAGCTTTGAGAAGAGACTTGGGCGTCGGGAGCTTCAATCTGAGTTTCTGGAAAAAAACTCCTCTTGAATGGGGGGCCCACAGGGTCTATTTATAGGCAGGAGAAGACCCCGGGCGGTTACCGGGCAGTTATCACTTAGGTCACGCAAGTCACTTGCGCGACCAAGGGCGTCGCACAAGTGTACTTGCGCGATAGTGATATAACTTGCGCGGTGCAGTTGCTTTTGATCCTTTGTTCATGCCTTTGTCTATTTTTGATGTTTTCTTCAAAGGTTGAATCAATTTGAGCTTAGATATTCCCCTTTTCCGATCTTTAGATTCTGTGACGAAAGGAGCGTCAACAAAAGTCCCCCCTCAGAGTTGGATCTAGAAAGAAATGAGGATTTGACTCTGAGGAAATCGAATCCATCTAAAGGAAAAGGGGGCGCACAAGTCTTCAGGGCACAGAGGGCGGTGCGCATGTTTGCATCGCGCAGGCCTTGAGCGCACTGGGTACGGCGCGTAGATACGCCTGCTGGCCTATAAATACATGGCCTCACCTCCATACAAGTATCCGGATTTCCGGACTTCATACCTTCTCGAGCTCTCGTCGCGCAGGTTATCTTAGCCGCGCAAGGTGCTCTGTTTTCCAATGTTTTCCTTGATGTCGCACTATTGTAAAGTTACTTGTACTTGCGCGGTTTACACTTGCGCGTCAAAAACTAGCGCGACACATGAATACCTATGCGCCATGTTTTAGACTTGCGCGCCTTAATGCCTTAGCCATTTTTTCGAAATCTTTTCACAAATTTTATGAAAAAATAAACCCATTTAAGAGTTTAATTTATTCAACTTTTGGGCAGATTCAATGGCTCCCAAGAGAATGGGGACAGCTGATGAACTGGCTAGCAAGCGGATTGATGACATGATGAACATTATTGGCCATGATTACTATGATATCTGCGACATCACTCTCCCAGATTTGGCTAAATACTTGAAGAAATATCATCCTAATTTTCCATAGAGCATCCATCTGCCTCTGTGTGGTCATGGTCATCTGCAAGGAGTCAATGTTCCAAATGCAAACAATTATACACCTGAGATGCAGCTGCACTGCTACTCATCTATTTTGGTTATGCTGTGCATTAAGAGCAACAACAATGGTGTGAACTCTCAAATTGTTCCTCCATGTCATTTCCTTGCAGATATGAAAATGGCAAACCCATGGGCTAAAATTTTTTTCACTGCCGGTTGGTGGAGAGAATAAAACATGGTATTAGAGCAATATCTGAAAAGAGTACTCTCTCCAAATGGCTCTTTACTTCCAATTCTCCATTCTCAAATCCATGTATCCATATTCCAAGTCTCTTGGATATAAACAGAGTCACTGTTTGATCAGCAGAAAATTTTCTCAAACCACACTCAAGAACATCCTTTTACAATTGTTCCAAGAAGAGCTAGTATCACTACATCTCTTATTGTATCCAGTTGAATGAATGAATTCCATGTGGTTGCTGATGAAGCTCGGGATGCCATAAATCAAATGGAGTGTTATGTTGAAAGCCTCTTGTAATTCTTGAAAAAAGAGAAGAGACTCTAGTCTGTGGATGTCCTTCTAACTCTTGTGTATCAATGAAAAAACACTTTCATCTTCAATCATTTTTACCTACATTCTTTCACTACCTGCATCAAATTTACTTAAGCCAATGGTCCTAGTAAGCATAGTTTGATTTCTACTAGGATTATTACAAATAACCCTACAAACTTTGAATCTTTAATTGCTCAATATTACCTAAATCATAAAAAAATGTATATTTAGTGAGTTGGAACTTGACTTTTATTCAGAGTTCCTTTGTCTTTTGTGGGCAGTTTAAAGTCATGCATGCCGGACATAAAGGGGCTAATGTTTAAGGTCGAAATAGCTTTGACCAAAATGGATTAAAATTGATTCAATTACTTGAAAATTTATCTGAAAACATATTACCATACTCAAGTATGAGAGAAAATATGTAAACTATGGCTTAAGAATATTTGAATCTGAGGAATGATATGAAAAAGAGCTAAAAGGCATTAGAAGAAGTAGTTTTCAAGAATGAAGTTACTATTCTTTAACAAAACCCGTTAGGGGGTTGAAATATGCAGGGCCACCTATGGGAATTGGCTGCATGGTCAAATAAATAGTATCTTTCGGCTGACAAGTCTGTTATGTGGATTGTTTATACAAGGCCACCTATGGGCACGTGCTGCATAGTCAGGCGAAAGAACTCTAAAAAATTTACCTTCCTAGTTCTAAAAGCCAGTGAATGTTTATGGAGATTAAAATTTTCTAAAGTATAGAGTTTCTTGTATGGAAAGAGGTACTTGAATATGGAGAAGATATTTCTGAACAAGAATATCGAAGAACTGGATGAATATCACTCCTACGAAGGTCTAACCCAAACGTAGGGAAGAAGAATAAACCGTAGACTTGAATACTTTCAGATCATGAAAAAGGATATGGGACAAATATGTTAAGGATGGCAATTTTTTGCGGATCCCTACATACTGTAATTTAAGACAAATAAGGACAAAAGAGGCATTCTTCCCAAGAATAAAGTTACCATTATTTAACAAACTCGTTAGGGGGTTGAAATATGCAGGGCCACCTAAGGGCATTGGCTGCATGGTCAAATAAATAACATCTTTTGGTTGATAAGTCTGTTATGTAGACTGTTTATGCAAGGCCACCTATGGGCACGTGCTGCATAGTCAAGCAAAAGAATTCTCAGAAGTTTGACATTTTTGTGACTAGAAGTCATGAAAAGGGTTATGAAGATCTGAAAATGTTTAAGTTTAGGATTATAACACATAAAGATGGGTGTTGTCCAATGTATATTGATATACATAGGTCAATGATAACCATAATCATGTTGTGGCTGGGTCCTGAATTGAAATTTTGGACTTCACTACGTATCTCATAAGAATGCGAATCAAGCCATACGTAGTTCTTGAAATGCAGTTTAATGTCGTGAAGGATGAAAGTATGAGAGATCTTAGTTTAGGGTCATAGAATTCGGACCATAATAATGAATACACAGTGTGTGTTTTCATAAGGACTTTTCATCCAAGGGACTGAAAGTGAAATTTGGGGTTAGGCCCAAAAGACTTGGGACTGGATTCGAGGGATACTCGAATGTTCCTACGTATCCCATAAGGATGGGAATCAAAACCACGTAGTTCTAGAACTACCCTTTGTACAAATTTGGTTCGTACATGTGAAGGGTGAAAGGGGACTTTAGTGCAATGATGGTATAACCTGAGATAAAAAGTTTAGGCATTACCATGTATGCACGTAGTCTTGTGAAATGAAACATGATTGAAAAAAAATCAATGTCAATAATAGTTCCTTCTCAAATGAGGAAATCAAAGAATATTGTAGTTTATTGTCGTACCGGACAAAAGTGTTGTATAGTTTAACGTCATATAACAAGGATGAAAGTGAATCAATGTAAAGATATTGAATCCAGGGGTGGTTTCACAAATCAACATCATATGAGATGGTGGTGAACCGATGTGAAGAGATTGTATTTGGGCTTGAACCCTGGGAGGTTGCCTACATACCCAGCCTAGAGGGAAAGGATCAAAGTCCGTGCAGTTCAATTAAAGAATGAATTAATGATCAAGTTGTTCTTGGGGACAATGATCTACTAAAAATGTTTGTTGGGACTTATACATGGTTAGCGGCCCAAAGAGAGTGTTATGGTTGAGGTTTTCTCTAAGCTCACGTGAGTCATACTCGGTGTGAGAAACAAGATGTAACAACAACCTTAACGATGCACAGTTTAATGTCATGTAGGACATATCCAGGGACTATGCAGTTTAAAATCTTGCAGTTATGACTATTGGTGCTGCACAGTTTAGTGTCATGTAGCAAGGACAAAATAACAGTTTAATGTCATGTAGGACATATCAAGGATTTTCTATACAGTTTAGCGTCATGTAGTTAGGACGATGGGGACAGTACAGTTTAACGTCATATTGGACAAAAGGGGGATTGTGCAGTTTAATGTCATGCAGTAAGGACAAAAGAGTGTACCATTTTAACGTCATGTCGGACGAAAGTGCGAATAGTTTAAGGTCATATGCATGGACCGTGAATGGTGCAGTTTAATGCCAGGCTGGACCTTTGAGGTTATATAGTTTAACGTCTTTCCGGACGTAAGGGACTTTTATACAGTTTAGCATCATGTAGTTAGGACGTCACAGTTTAACGTCTTGCTGGACATAAGGGAGTTGCAAATAGTTTATGGTCATATGCATGGACCAAGGATGATGCAGTTTAAGGTCATGCTGGATGGTTTAGGGAACTTTTTCATAGTTTAACATCGTGTGGGACGAAGTTGTAGTTTAAGGTCATACTGGACCATGGATGATGATGCAGTTTAAAGTCATACTAGACTATTAAGTGCTTACGTAGTTTAACGTCTTTCTGGACGTAAGGGACTTTCCTACAGTTTAACGTCATGTTGGACGTTGTTGCAGTTTAAGGTCATACTGGACCATTGCTGTATATTTTAACGTCATATAGCAAGGACAAATGGGTGTCGCACAGTTTAGTGTCATGTTGCGGGGACATCTTGGTGCTTTTATATAGTTTAA
Source organism: Viscum album (assembly GCA_963277665.1). Taxonomy (NCBI): domain Eukaryota; kingdom Viridiplantae; phylum Streptophyta; class Magnoliopsida; order Santalales; family Viscaceae; genus Viscum; species Viscum album. The sequence continues at coordinate 3,681,086 of OY728125.1, forward strand.
TGTCATGTTGGACGTTGTTGCAGTTTAAGGTCATACTGGACCATTGCTGATGCAGTTTAAAGTCATACTGGACTAAAGGTTGTATGAACCATTTGTAAGAATCTTGGTTCTGGGGACCATATTTTGTGTTTATACAAAATATTTATTCAGAAATTTGGCATTGGTTGGAGTCGTGATGAGTTCTCCATCCATTGAGATTAATGAATAAGCTTCATTCGAGTAATCCCTATGTATTGAATAAGGTCCTTCCCATTTTGGTTCAAGCTTGGGAGGCTTCTTTCCTGGTATCATTGGTGTTCTTAGAACTAATACCAATTCTCCCTGAATGAATGAACGAAGAAGAACGTTTTTGTTAAAAACTCGTGCTATTCGATTCTGATAGATTTCCAAGTGGTGCAAAGTGCATAATCTTTTCTCATCTAACTATTCCAATTCATTCAATCGCTTTTGGGATTGCTCATCTGTAGATAACTGATCACAAATGGCTACTCTGAGTGAGGGAAATTGAACTTCAATTGGCAAGACTGCTTCTGTTCCGTATACCAACGAATATGGAGTTGACCGCGTTGCATTGCGGGTGGTAGTCCGATAAGCCCATAAAGCATGAAAGAGTTTATCAGGCCATGACCTCTTATCTGTATCCACCATCTTTTGTAGTATATTTGAAAGATTCTTGTTAAAAGCTTCTATTTGGCCATTGCCCGCCGCATGATACCGAGATTAATGGTTGGATTTAATGTTGTATTCTTGATACATTTTCTTCACATCAGAAGAACAGAAGTTGGTGCCGTTGTCCGTCAATATGGTATGAGGGACACCAAATCTAGTAATGATGTTAGACTTGATGAAGTTAACAATGCATTTAGAACTTACTTCTTTGAGAGGTACTGCCTCTGCCCATTTTGAAAAGAAATCAGTAGCAGTAAGAATGTACTTAAACTGCTTGGCCGTAGCTGAAGGGTAAGGTCCCACCACATCCATTCCCCATGTGGCAAATGGCCATGAGTATTTAGCTGTATGAAGCAACTCTGGAGGTTGATGAATGAAGTTGGCATGTACTTGACATGAATGACACTTCTTTGTGAAATCAACACAATCTTGTATCATTGAAGGCCAAAAGTATCCAAGCCTTCAAATTTGATCATAAAATCTATGTCCAGACTGGTGGGCACCACAGACTCCTTCATGCACTTCTTTCATGACAGCCATTGTCTCTTCATGATCAATGCATATAAAGAGAACTCCATCAAAACCACGTTTGTAGAGAATTTTCTCTAGGTGGTTTGGGCTATCATAAAGAGTAAAATTGACCACACATCGCCAGATTTGTTCTTTCTCAGCTCTATCAGGTGGAAGTGTTCCATTTTGAAGGTATTCCCTGATAGGTGTCATCCATCATGTAGTATGACCATACGGTTCAGGAATGGGACTAATTTCATTAATTTCCTCTGTTCTTGCTTGAACATAAGGTGAAATTGCATGACGGTGGGCAATTCTGATGGTTGTCTCGTCCCGATTTGGATCTGCTAGAGCTGTGGCTATATTAGCCAGTGCATCAGCTTGAGCATTTTGTGATCTTGGGACATAAGAAAATGTCGGTTCTGAAGGGAATTCCGCCATTAACTCTCTGACGTAATCATACAAAGGGATTAATTCTTCTTTTCTGATGGCATAATCCCCATTGACTTGTTTGATTACCAGGTCTGAATCACCTTTCACCTTTAAGTGATTCACTCGTGCTTGGAGCGCTAACTCCAAGCCTGTAATGAGAGCTTGGTATCCGGCTTCATTATTAGTACCACCTTCCCACAATAAAAAGGAATAAGGTAACAATGCCTTATCTGGAGAAATGAGTACAATTCCTAAACCAACTTTGTTGAATTTAGGATTTTCCATTTTCTTCCATGTTGGACTTCTGGAAGCACCATCAAAATACATTTCCCATGTTTGAGGACTCTCTTGAATAGAGAAAACTTCCTCATCAAGGAGTTCAATATCTGAAGACGTGTCTTCCATGGAAGGATGTTCAGCCTGGAAATCAGCCAGAGCTTGGCCCTAAATTTCCTTTTGAGATCCATACTGAATGTCGAACTGCTGCAAAATAACTGCCCACCTTGCTAGACGTCCTGTAAGCATTGGACGACTAAGGATGAATTTGAGCGGATTATTGCGAGATACCAATTGGACCTCGTGATGTTGCAGGTAGTGTCTCAGTTTCTGAACTACAAAGATTAATGCTAGGCAGCACTTCTCAATACTTGAATACCGGGGTTCTGCTTCAATCATAGTTCTACTGAGATAGTAGAGGCTATTTTCATTCCCAGCATCATTCTTTTGAGCGAGAAAGGCACCCAATGATCGCTCTAGAACTGTCACATAGAGGATAAGTGGTCTTCCTTCAACAGGTGACATGAGTACTGGTGGACTCAAGAGGTATTTCTTGAGAACATAAAATGATTCTTGACATTCTTCAGTCCACTGGTAAGTGACTCCTTTCTTCAATAATTTGGTAAAGGGTAAACTTTTACCCGCCAAATTGGCAATGAAACGCCGAATATAGGCTAAGTTTCCTTGAAGTCCTCTTAATTCTTTCAAATTCTGAGGAGGTGACATACCAAGGATTGATTTGGTCTTCTCAGGATCAACTTCAATACCACGATGTCGTACAACAAAGCCGAGGAATTTTCCTGAGGTTACCCCAAAAGCACATTTTAAGGGGTTCATCTTCAAATTATGTTGTCGAAGCTTGTGGAATATGACTTCCAAATCAGCCAAGTGATTAGAACGCTATTTGGATTTAACCACCAAATCATCTACATAGCATTCAACAAATTTCCCTAAGAAAGGTTTGAAGATACGATGCATGGCGCGTTGATATGTTGCACCTGCATTCTTTAAACCAAAGGGCATCACCCGGTAACAAAACACACCTTGAGGGGCTCTGAAGTCTGTAGATTCCTCATCTTCTGGGGCCATTCGGATCTGATTATATCCAGAATATCCATCCATGAAGGAAATTACTTCATAACCAGCCGTCGCATCAATTAAGAGTTTTGTAATCGGAACTGGGAAATCATCTTTAGGACAATACCGATTAAGATCTCTAAAATCGATGCAAACCCTAATTTGTCCGTTCTTTTTCTTTACAGGGACAATATTAGCAAACCACTTGGGATACTGAACTTCTCTGACGAATTTAGCATTGATCAGCTTATCCACTTCAACTTCAATTTTGGAAGCATAGGTTGGGTGTGTTCTTCTCTAGGCTTGCTTAAATCCTCGATGTTCTTTTGTAAACCCAAATGATGAGTAGCAATATCAGGATCAAGCCCAGGAATTTCTGTATATTTCCAAGCGAAAATATCTTTATTTTGCTTTAGAAAAGAAATATACATCTCTTGATCTTCAAGGGTCATGGCCGCACTAATTAAAGTGGGGCGTGGATCTTTCTCTGTACCCAGATTTATTTCTCTAAGTTCATCCACAGTGGTAGAGATACCCTCTTCAAATGCTGGAGGAGCATCTCTAAGATCTTCCTCCTCCTCTTCATCATGTGCTATTTCTTCCGTTTCTACTTGCATAGTAGATGACAAAATGAAATTTTCATGATCATAAGAGATATCAAAATTTTCACATTTTGAAGAAGAAGCTTCCATTTCCGACCCTATTGATGATAAAGGGACTTCATTGGGAAATAAAGTGGAGATGATGGATTGAGAATTGATATCATTATTCACCTTTAGTGTTGCTATAACTTATTCTGGACTGATTGGAGAAGTATAGACTTGTTGGACTTCAGCAGATGAAATGAAAACGTTACCACTTATGCTTTCATCACTGTTTGGTAGGTTACCAATTTCTCCCATGTTGTCTGGCTCGATTGCTGTAACTGACATTATGGATCTTTCCATAAGAGTATTTTGATTTGGGACTATTTATTTGATTTTACTGATAGATAACACATAATCTATACTCACATGTGTAAATGGATTTATTGGAATTTTCTCTAAACCATATGGAGCATTAACTTTGGTAATTTCCTTCATTGTAGATTTTTCTCTTCCCTTCATGTGATAAAATTCTGCCTCAATGTATTGAGACTCACATGTCTTGAACGGGGCCTTATCACCATACAATGTTCCAACTTGACCATTGAAATAGTATTTGAGACATTGATGGTATGATGAAGGAATAGCTGCATACTGATGTAGCTAGGGTCTTCTAAGCAAGATGTTGAAAGCTGGGTCTTGATCAACAATCATGAAATCCGAATTGGATACAAGATCTCCAAACTGGTTTCTGAGTGTAACTTCGCCCAGTGGTTCTTGTTCCTTTTTATCATATCCTTGTAACATCATGGTAGAATGAGATAAATCAGATTCTGTGAGGCCCAATAGACGAAGTGTACGAATGGGCATGAGGTTGACTCCTGAACCATTGTCAATGAAAACTCTTCGGATATCTACACCATTGACTTTGCCAGATAAGTACAAAGGTTTTATGTGCCCATGCACAACATCATCTTCATCTTTATCAGTAAAAGATATCACTGCATGGCATTCTGCAGGAATATTCTCTATATGATAGACTTCAGCTGCAGCAATTTCAGCTTCAAACTATTGAGGACTTGACAAAGCTTCGATGAGTGCATCCCGAAGATCTTTTGACGGATTCAAAGCATCCAAAATTGATAACTTGGCTGGTAATTGGGCCAAGTGTTTCAATATATCATACTTTAGATCTAGAGGTCTGAGTTTCCCAATAGGAATATGCGGTTTAGCAGGTACCTTGGAAGCAGATGCTTTGGAAGCTGATGCATCTTGTATTGGGATAGAAGTTGGAAACATCATTGGTTTTGGAAGATTAGCCTGATTAGATCCATTTACTTGCGGAGATAAAGAATATGGAACCATTGATCGGTCTTCCAAAATAACTGTGCCAAAACTGAGGTGGTCATTGGCAGAAGAACTTGCTTGTTCTTTTTGAGCTCGCTGAAGGGCTATACCACGAGTTTCTGCTGCATACACAGTGCTAGCAGGGGTAGAATTGGAGTAGTGGCTTCGGAAAGATCCATGCCTTCCTTTGTATCCTGAACCTATAGAACTTCCTCGGATTCCCTTATTTGATACAGGCAATTCAGGCTCATCAAGACTGGAATATGGATCTATTAATTGAATCATATTAACAGAACCGAAGATTAACTCTTCGTCTGATAAAGACCCTTCCTGACTAGCCTGTTTAGGCTATGCTGTTTGATGGGGCGGTGCTCGTGGCTTTGAAGTGGATGGCATGAAATCTTCTAGAGTCAAAGACAACTTAGGCCTCGATACATACTCATCTTCTTCTGATTCCTCTTTCTTCTTTGAATTGCGCTACCCTTTGAGGATTTGTCTTTTGATGGAGGCTTCACTGTAGCTTTTGTAAGAGACACAACTGGCTTCTTCAATTGTGTTCGCAAAATGGCATGGGTCCAATTGATTGTCTTTCTGACCATCCAATCATCATATTTTTGCACAGTTTTGCCTCTAACTTCCTGCCACTCGCCTCCTTCCTCTGGATCTCTAGCTGTAACACACGCTACATGAGCTGAAGAACCCTTCAATTTGACTTGTCCCAAGTCGACCATCTTTTGCAGGAGGTATTTAAAGACAAAACACTCCTTGATGGGATGCCCCAACATTTGATGAAAGAGACAATAATTGGGACGGTCTTCATCTCCTTCCTTGTTTGGCCTCTTGGGAACTGGTAATTGAACCAAATTATTTTCCATAGTTGAAATGAAGTAACCAGGAACTTGCTCATTTCGGAAAGAGTATGTTTTACTCTTCATATCCTCAAATTGTTTTCGTCGTTGATCTCTTTGATAATTTGGATGAAACGACCTTCGTTGTTGGCGTTCAGGAGGTGGAGTCCTTCGAGAAGATGAAGGTTTTGAAGTAGGAATAGGTACAGGTGCTTGTTTAAGCATAACTGTAGCAGTTTCTTCTTTACCCATTCTTCTTCCTGGAGCTGATGGAATTACACGAGATTTAACCTTAGCCTGTATAAGGGAATCTTCAATCTGCTGAGCGATTGAAGTAAGGTCTCGAAACCCTCATGTGTATTTCACAGGGATCAATGGCGTGCGTAATTCATCACTCAAATTTGCCACACAGATTGGCAACAGTTCATCCTGAGGGAGTGCTAAACTCATGGAATATGTTAATCCCTTTCAGCGAGCAATGAAATCAGATAATCTTTCATTCTCCCTTTTCTTGCAGTTTGTAAGATCGAAAACTGTCGTTTTTGGCAAAGTTGAGCAGAACTGAAGAAGGAATTTTTGACGAAGATCCTCCCATCCGATGATTGACCGGGATTGCAAGCTTGTATACCAGACAAAAGTTGGTCCTTTCAAGGTTCGTACGAAGCATCTGAGTTTCACTACTTCTTGCTGCTCTGGAGTTCCCATCATAGGATCACAACAAGACACGTAATGCGTCAAATGTTGTTCAGGGTCGCCTGGTACATTGAAAGTAGGGAAAACAGGGTTTCCAAAAGTGGATGGAGGATAAATTGAATCTACCCATTCAGGGTAAACTTTCTTTTCAGGTTGAACTTGAGCCCTTTTCCCTTCCATAGTTTCTAACCGAGCTGTTAATGACTCAATAGTAGTTATTAACTTTTGAGAAACATCAGGTTGAACTTGGTTTTGGGTAGGTGCAATTAATGGAGCTTGGACAGACGTGGTGGTTGGTGCTGCAACTGATAGTAGCACTGCCAACCGTTGTTGCGCTTGACCCACGGGATTAGACCTCTGAGGGTGTACTGATAAAGGAGGATATTCTTGATCCATCTCAGTAACTGCAACAAATTCCTTCAGCTGTCGAACTTCAGCATTCTTAAGAAGAAGACTATTCTGAAGTAGTTCTGCATTCATTCTTCTTAATTCTTTCATTTCTTCCTCCTGTTGTGCAAACCTTTGCTCTAATGAGAGCGACTTACCTTCTCCAAAGGAAGGATATGTGACCTGATTCTTTCCCTTCCATTTGTTGGATACCTTTTGGAGGGAAGGAAATGGATTACCTAGGTTCTGAGTAATCTTTTGACTTCGTGTACGTACATCTTCTTCATTTGTATCGGTGTGTACATTTTCTTGAGCAGGACGCTCTTCATCTGAGTCCCCTGAGTGAGTCTCTTCTGGTGGATTAACAACAATGGCATTGATGACATTGATTGATGCATGATGCATCGCATCCCTTCTATCAACATTTCTGTGATATTGTCTTCATTCATATCTTTGATGAGACATTGCCTTTTGTTGATTCAATCCTTTAGGAATTTCTTGACGAGCTATAATTTGGAGGGAATATCCTGATAATTTGGATCTTCGTTCCTCTTGGGGATTCTTCCCTAATCGAGAAAAGACCGATATTCTCAAAGAAGGGGATTGATGATTTGAAAGAGTCCCCAGTCTCGTGAACTGGGGATGTTCCTGCTGATTCCGCTCAACTCCTCGAATCCCATTTGTTGACTCTAAGGGTTGGGTTAGAGAAGTCCCCAGTCTGACAAGCTGGGGTGGCTCTTGACATGCTACGTCTGAGATCTTCTTAAAAGATCTATTGATCTTGCGAATCTTAGTTCGGAAATTAGCTGGATGAATTAACCTGTATCCACTTTTATCACCTGGTTCAACAGACTGTTGGATGATTTCCGAGACTTCTGTCATTTGATGACGTGTTTGCTCCATACGAGAGGCTTGTGCAATATTCTCACCTGCATGATGTAGGAGCAATTCAACAACTTCTTCTCTATATTCTTGATTTTGAGAGGAACTAGTTGAAGCCTGTTCTTGAGCAGGCTTTTGATTATGAACAAAGCCTATTGACTGTGGCCGGCCATGGGCAATAACATTGCATGAGACCATTTTCGGCGGGCTTTGCTGACCGGAAAGCACTGTGAAATGTAGTTCTCCGTGAACACCCCATCCTCTGATATGAACATCAGATGGAGCATTGGCAATTAACTGACGCAATTTTCTTAGTGCGCCAAGGCATGAACGTTGAAGGGTTCTCTGTTGTTTTTCAGCCTTCGGATACCGAGATACTGATAGAGATGCCAAATCAATCTGACATTGTAGCCCTTCAATTATCTTAAGATTATTTTCATATTCATGATAAGATAATTCCTTCTTCTTTAATTGACAAAGAGTTTTCCATATCTTGAGACGAATATCATGGATTCCATCATCCGTCAACATCTTTGGAATGTCATACTGGGAGTCAGCCAAAGGCCAAAACATGACTGGTACTTCACCTTTTGCCAGTTTTTTCCTCATGTTCATCATTTCCTCTTTATCATTAAATGAATATTCTTCTACCTGTTCTGACCAGAGTTGGTGTTTCCCTATTTCTTAATCGGATTCAACAAGATTGGTAGAGAGATCATTGGTCAAACTAGAAGATGCATGACTTAGGGGTGGTTCAGAGAATGACCTACACCCTGGGCTATCTTCTGATTGAGAAAGTATTTCACTTGTTAGAGATAAAGCATCAGACATGACTGGTTTCACATTTGCAAGTGCCTCAAGATAAGAGGGCTTTCTCGGCACTACATTGTCCACTGGAGTATTTTCCAGGCAATTTGAATCACTACTGCGGAGAGGACTTTCTTAGAAAAATTCATCATCATGGGGAGGACCACCATAATGGGTTACAGCAAAAGATGAGATCTCTTGCTCCTTGGTCTCTTGACCACACAGAGGGTTCCTGTGGCTCTCATCTGAAGAAGAAACTTCAAGATTGACCGAATTTTCATGAAGCAAGCCTTCATGAGGAAGTGTCTGTTGAAGACCTTCAGAATTAATGTTCCCGTCATTGGGAACTGAGGGAGTGGAATCTTGAATTCCGACAGATAAATGTCTGAGGGCTTCAAGAACTCCAACATCGAGCAAGGCCTTGTTATAGATTGGCCTTTGATCTCTTGACTGTGCTGGGCTGATCTTTTTCTTAGATTCCTTCTTAATCGCTTTGGAAACCACTTGTTGACGAAAGTGGTTACTCTGAGCAGGTGTATGTGCCTGATCAGGAAAGATGGTCAGGTTAGGCTGACGATCTCCACTCAAATCAGGTTTATGTGCCTGACTTTGTTGTTCGTATGATATTGGGAAGTATTCCCCATGACCCTCTTGGACTGGAACAGATGTGTGTGTCTGTTCCGGAGTGAATCGTTGATGTGTCACTCCACTGCTAGGGATAGATTTATGTGTCTGTCCCTGAGATGATGCGGAAGCTGTTATGATATCCTGGCAAGCATCCAGAATATGAGCAGGAATTTGCTTCTGCTCTTTCAACATTGATAAAATATGATTGGTGACTTCAGCCGCCGGAACGGGGATATACGTCCATTCCGGGTTTGGAGTAGGTGTATGTGCCTGCTCCTGTCCTCCTTTTCCAGTCAGTGAATCCTGACAGTACTCAAGTGTGGAGGCAGAGAGTTGAGTCTGCCTCCTGTTTGTCGTCGGGGCTTTCCGACTGACTTCTCCGTGCGCTACCAAGCGAGACTGTTGGTATGCTTGATTAGTATTAGCAGGTGTATGTGCTTGCTGATTACACTTCGCCAAACGCGGTTCATGAGATCCATCATATGTAGTCAGATGAGCCTACTGAATAACTGGTGATGCATAAGCAGGTGTATGTTCCTGCCTATAGTACTCTGCCGGAATTGCCTGGCGGGATTGGCTTGATGCTGCCAGACGAGTTTGCTGGACAGTTGAATTAAAACAGACAGGTGTGTGTGCCTGTTCATTGTTTGCCACCAAGTTAGGTTGGTGGACTTCTTCGGAGATGGCAGGGATGACAACCTGCCCATTTTTAACCGGATTCCGTCACTGGCAGTTCATCTTGCCTGCTCGGGTTCGAGGAACCTGAGCTGAATGCCTGGAGTCGGTACCCTTATCATGTTGAGGGTGCACTACCGCACGAGTCTGGCGGCGATTGTTGAGGGGATCCCTCGGGAAGGACTCATGTCTTTTTTAATTAAGGCCCTGAGGGACCTGTTCATTCACTTCCTCAGAGTATGGGAGTGAATGGAAATTGCGTTCCGGGGATAACAACCCGAAACGGTTGGAGACGGTAGTCAGCACCGTCTGCTTCTTGATCGTTGGCCGCCGTTGTCCGGACGACCAGGTAGAGTTGTTAACTTGGAGGGATTGACGAGCGGCCTCCAGAGTTGGGATAGTACCGTTACGACGGTACTCCTTAACCAGTGCATTAGAAACCCAGCGTTGAAGACGCTGAGTTGGTGATGTCATCCTCAGAGCGGACGACGTTCCAGCAGGAGTAGCAGCATTGGTTTTCACAGCAGTAGACCTCACAGTAGAGGTGTTTACAGCAGCAGTATTCACAGGGGTGAATTTAAGGAAAGCCATTTTGCATAAGATCTTGAGAAAAGAGTGTCTGTTCCATATAATAGACATAATCAATATGAATCCGGGCACTGCATCTTTTGGATGAGCATATGTCAATGATTTCTTTGTTGGCCCAAGGGGCCTAACAAATAAGAAGAACATCACTTTTACTTGGTTAAGGATTCACGTCGGGTTCACCATTTTTTGTTTCGCACGGAATCCGGGGATGACCTCCTGGACGGGAGATTCAAACGTTCCGATCGGTTTCTAATGGGTTTGTTCGTAGAACCGGAAACATCCAATGATTCCACATCCGTTTGGACCTACTTTCCAAAGGTAGCCGCTCATTAGCTTGTGGACTGATGAGGCTTAGGAATTTTCATTGGTCGAGAGGATGGGAGGTCGGACTCATCACACCTTTTTGAGGGGAATTATTGTCTACTCTGGGACTCTCTTTATAGATTTAAGTTATGTTCGTGAATCCTTATTACCTTACCAAGTATAAAATGAGCTTTCCTTCAGTTTAACAATCAATGATTAAGTATGTAAGAAGTTTAGAGAATCTTTTATATGTATTCGAGGTTATTCATCAATAGAGAATCATCTGTATCTATTTAGAGATTCTTGGTTAATGGTATCCTTCAAAACATTTATATAAAAGTCTCTTGGTCATTATGATGACCAGGCTAGTTTTAAAGCCACTCAGTGGGGCACTTGAAGTTTATCGTCATTCAGAAGGACAATGAATTACTTCAGAGTTGGGATCGACCCATAGATGGGCTACCTACGTATCCTTTATTTTTTAAAAAAGGAATCAGAACCCACGTAGTTCGAATAAGGGTATGATGTTTATGATTGATGGCTCAAAGCAGGATGTCACAATTACTTTTACACTCTAAGCTCATGTGAGTCATTCTCGGTGTGAGAAACAAGAGGTATTAGTAAAATTTAGACAATTGTTCCATGAAAGATGCAATCATAAGAAATGGTTTGGGGATTATGTATGTATGACTGCCCAGAGGATTTATTTAGGGAGAAAATCCAGGAACAGGGTCCATAAAGGTATATGTGCTTTATGGAGATTTGAATACTCTAATCTTGGGGCTTACTCCTAAGGAGGATGCCCAAGTTAGGAGGGGACTTATGATTGGGTTTTACTCCTAAAAAGGAAACCCAAATCAAGGGTAAATTAGGTATGGTTAAAGAGAAATTAGGGGACTTGGGGCTTATTCCTGAAAAGGAAGCCGAAGATTATAACTGGGAATTATTCCTAAAAAGGAAGCCCAGGTTAGGGGTTAGGTTTGGGGCTTACTCCTGAGGAGGATGCCCATATTTGAGATTGGGGCTTACTCCTGAGGAGGATACCCAAGATAAGGGACTCGGGGATTACTCCTAAGAAGGATGCCCATATTTGAGATTGGGGCTTACTCCTGAGGAGGATGCCCAAGTTAAGGAATTTATGGTTTGGGGCTTACTCCTGAGGAGGATGACCATATTTGAGATTGGGGCTTATTCCTGAGGAGGATGCCCAAAATTAGAGGACATGGGGCTTACTCCTAAGGAGGATTCCCATATTTGGGAACTTTAAGAATTTGGGGCTTACTCCTGAGGAAGATGCCCAGATTAAAGGACTTATAACTGGGGATTATTCCTGAAAAGGAGACCCAAGTTAAGGATTCTCTCATCTTAAAGGATGAGGTTGAATGAATGAACAGTCTATATTTAGTGACATAAGGATATTTAAATCACTAGGTTTTGAGAGATATTCCACAGAATTCCTTTCAGATAAGGAAGTCAATCAAGAAATCATCCCATAAATGGCTTTAACGAGTGTCTTGAAGACTGAATCTTGAAAAGGAAAGGTGTAATGGCTTAAGAGGGGTAAAATGGGCAAGATGGGCACCCAAAAAGGTAGGGGCGCGCAAGTCTTGAAAGGCGCGCAAGTATTGCGGCGGCACACAAGTATTGGTCGCGCAAGTATATTTGCGCGACATGAGGGGTACTTGCACGATTTTTAACCAGCATTAGAATACTTGAGCGACTCTTTATAAATCACTTTAGAATCCTCTTGAGGTTCTTCCAGAAAAGGGACGTGCAAGTTCTATTGAAGGAAATAAGGCGGCGTGCAAGTGTTAATGAGTTTCAACACTTAGGCCTTCCTTCTTCTCTTTAGATCTTCCGTTCTAGGTAAGAAATTACCTTAGAAGTGTTCCGGAAGCTTTGAGAAGAGACTTGGGCGTCGAGAGCTTCAATCTGAGTTTCTGAAAAACAAATCCTCTTGAATGGAGGGCCCACAGGGTCTTTTTATAGGTAGGAGAAGACCCCGGGCGGTTACCGGGCGGTTATCACTTAGGTCGCGCAAGTCACCTGCGCGACCAAGGGCGTCGCGCACGTGTACTTGCACGACAGTGATATAACTTGTGCGGTGCAGTTGCTTTTGATCCTTTGTTCATTCCTTTGTAGATTTTTGATGTTTTCTTCAAAGGTTGAATCACTTTGAGCTTAGATATTCCCCTTTTCCGATATTTAGATTCTGTGAATAAAGGAGCGTCAACAGTAATGCACCAGCTCCAGACTTCTGGGGTCGGTGCGTTACACTTGTAGGTCAAACAATAAGGCCCTAGCCTTATACCTTACTTAATCTTGAGTTATTACAAGATTACACATTGAGGATCTTTTCAGGTTTAGCGTTTTAGAGAATTAGATCATAAAACTTGCAATACAATCCACATTAAAACAAAGTGGTTACATAAAAGATAGTATTCATTTTTCCCATCACCGGAAACATATTTAAAATAAAACATGGATTCTTTCTTGACACTTCCTTGACACTATCATCATATCATGTACCATTCCCTTGACCCGTGAATTTTTTTTCCAAAACTTGGGATGAGCATAAAAATCTCAGTAAGGGATATAAGAATTTGGAAAGGAAACATGAGTACATGTATACACAAGAATCAATGAAATCATACTCTACTCATTAAACATAATAACTTTAACATACATCATCAAATCATGAATAAATCATATAAATCATAAGACATAAAGGTAACTTGAGGCATTCATAACATTCTTACATAGGGAGTAACCCTATTGGTTACATTTGGAATACCCATCAAAGTGTATTCCCTAAATCTCTTCGGAGAAACCTTAATGTTTAACTCCTTCGCGTTACCCAATGCATTGGAGAGCTATATCAGGCTCACCGCCCTTAGTTTATCACGGAACCACCCGTCATCATAACAATGCCCAAGAACCATAACATAATCGTATCACATAAAATATGCATAAAGGAAACATAAAATTTCCACATTTCAATCACAAGATATCAATAACACATTTATATAATAAAAATGTTATCAAAACCATTTTGAATACCAAAATAAAATAAAATTAAAACATGGTATTTATTTTTCTTTTAAAAAAAGTATGGCTTGTAGAGGAAGCTGAAACTCAAATAATGGTCACGGCGGCGGAGAAGTCGTTGTCTCCACATACGTAGGACAAAAACATTCCCTTATGTCATTTTGTAAAATGCTTCGTATAAAAAATATTCTTTTTGGATAAATTTAAAAGTCAAAGGGGTTTATACACCGTAAAAAGAAGGTTTTGTATAAAAAAAAATATGTCTCAATGAAAGGAGATTGAGATGAAGTCCCATACAAAGATCATTTTTTTAAATAAAGTAGATTGATTATGTGTATTCACTATATTTACACATAAAGAAACTATATATACAAGATATAAATTAATAATATCATGACATAATTTGAAAGTATGAGATTAACCCAAAGAACGGAAATTGGGTTAAGAAGTTCCCTTACCTCGGGGCCAAATTGACTCGATCATTATTTAACATCCTGAATAATAAACATGAGTTAATTTCTACTTGCTTAAGAACCTTTTTCTATTTCATTATTCCTTTTTTATCAATTATTACCATGTCATGAACACTATGTAATTATTTAAGTTAATAACTGTCGTTTTAACGATCATTGGTACTTGAGTCAAAAATAGAAACTTTATAATTAAATGTTTTTCATGTATACATTATATCCAGAGTTATACTCATGATTTAGATTTCATATATATCACATATATCCAGTATATACATGCATTTATAATATTACATAACGTTTAGAGGTAAGAAATGAAATGCACCGTTCATGGAGACGGTAAGCCGTACGTACGCATGAACGCTACTTTCATTTATATTTCTTATTTTATGGAATGGAATCATAATGATATAAAGATATATTATAATTTTAGTATAATATCATATATAATACCATTAATTACATCCTTTATATGTCCCACATATGGCATTAACGAATCAAATCACTTTGAGGGGGCGGTAGTCCGCACTTCCTAAAATGAAGATATCGCGTTTACCCATAGTGGAAACAATAAAGGTATGCCATAAATGAAAAATATAGAAGCTTAAGTGAAAAATAAACATATTATATATCATATATAAATATAGTGTCATATTAATGGACACCTTTGAAGGTGTTAAAGGAATATTGAACAATCATTGTTTCGTGAGGCAGAAATTCGCCATCCACAGAAACAATATATTCTTTAACCATTAGATGTAGGTGTGTGTAAGTGTATCTCTATTAAATCTTATAAAACCATCCTAGTTTATGTAATATACTGGTTTTGTTACAAAATAAATGAATAAAAAGAGTTTAGGGGGTTGGAGAATCAAAATAAAACATAAGAACATAATAGAAGACACTACCTTTAAATCGGGTAACTCTTTTTGATTTGAGCTCAAATGCTTCCTTGGGAAGACCTCTGCCCAAATTGAGGTTTCTAGAAGTTAGATAGGGATTTGTAGAGACACAATGGTCAGGGGTTGGCCAAGACAAAGGCATTAGAAGTGTGGGTAAGGTGGTAGAGTTGGGGGCCTTTTATAAGAGGAGAGGAGGGGCACTCTTGGAAAGTTAAGATAAGATACTTTGTTATAAAATGTTTTTAGAATTTAAAAGGTCCCAAAATTATATATTTCGAGTATAAGGTGATAATAGTTCTAAATCCACCCATACAATAGGTTTCTGACAAGTGTAGGTCTTAGATTTTACATAATCGCTTCATTTTATTTAAATCATTAAATAATTAGGTCATCACTGCATCATCATGGTGTCATAAATAATTTAATTTATTTAATGTCTAAAAATTATAAAAAAATACTATGATTTAGGAAATACTTTTTTCTTTCCAATTACTATTTATAGTCAAAAATATTACTTGTATAACCCCAAGTAAAAATTGTTTTAGTAAAACAACTCATGTTTGTGACATTTTTACTTTTACATTAAATAAAAGGCATTAATGTCTTTATCTTACCCAAGTGGCTCTATGGGGTCCCAAAAATAGACCCATGGGTTGTCTTGGTCGGCCATGACACATCCAATAAGGGTAGGACATGTGTTT
The DNA here is from genome assembly GCA_963277665.1 of Viscum album. Taxonomy (NCBI): domain Eukaryota; kingdom Viridiplantae; phylum Streptophyta; class Magnoliopsida; order Santalales; family Viscaceae; genus Viscum; species Viscum album. Next base: position 3,696,912 of record OY728125.1, read on the forward strand.
AGGTCATTTCATATTATTAAAACATTATTCTTACCTTAAATTACACTAATTACCTCTAATTGCGATTAAAAACTTAAAAGTTACTATTCACCAAAAAATTATTTTAATCCCATTGAACCACATTTTACTTCTTAATGAAAATTATGTATGTCAGATTTTTGAAATTCAAAACACAGAGGTGGTAAAATTTCATTTAAACGAAAAATCAGTTTTTTAACTACCACTTAGTGGTTTCACAATTCATCAAAAATTGATGTTTTTCAGAAAAATACGAAAACTTCACCCTTAGCTATATTTGATATTCTGAATTCAAAAATGATTTTTATTTTAAAAAATTCAAAACATATAAGTTACATTAATTAATTTAATAATTAATTCCCGTTGTCATAGCAAGTAGTGTGTTTTTATGAAACAATAAGTATCAAAAGATTGACACTAGTTTAAGTCCAATTTCAAAGTGAAATTAATTCCAACAACCACTATTGGATTAAATGGTAAAAATATATTCAAATTACACTTTAATACTGATTAAAAAGATAATCGAACCATATAATTAAATTATATGAAAAAGTATTTGTGATGTAAAATGTAGTATTTTTCACTATTCATTAAAAATGAACATTATCAGAAGAATACCAAAAAATTATCCACTATAAATTTCAATGTCTCAATCATAAATAATAAGTTTATTTTGACAAATATAGATTATAAAATTGTCAAAAGATATATTTAAAAATGGATTTCCATCAAAAGGCAGTAAAATAATCTTTTAAAAATATTAGTGTATTCTATGCTTAAGATTGGATTTATTCTCATTTTAAGCCTCTAAAACACTATCTAATTAATTAATAGACATAGATAAAAATACCTATTATTCATTAATTAATTTGGATGTTACATCCTTCCCCCCTTTAGAAAATTTCATCCCCGCAATTTATTTACTTATCGAATAAGTGGGGGTATTTAACCCTCATTGCATTTTAAGATTCCCATGTTTCCTCTTCAATCATGGGGTTTTTCCAAAAAACCGTTACTTGATTAATCAATTTATTCCATAACACTTGCTCCATGTGGTCAAGAATCTGGACCAGTTGTTCCTCATAAGAAAGGTTCTCTTCCAGCTGAACTACCTCTGGGCTCAAAACATGAGATGGATCTGGCATATACTTTCTCAACATCGAAACATGAAAAACATTGTGTACCTGAGATAAACTCGGAGGTAAAGGCACTCGGTAAGCAACTGATAAAACTCTCTTCATAAGTTCATATGGACCAATGAACCTTGGACCCATATTTCCTTTCTTACCAAATCACATCACACTTTTCCATGGTGAGGTCTTGAGAAAAACATGATCACCTACCTCAAAAGGGAGATCCTTCCTCCTGTTTTCCGCATAACTCTTCTTCCTGCTCTGACATGTTCTCATGTGTTTCTATATCAGCTGAACTTTTTCTGCCAAATATTCTAACAATTCTGGTCCCATCAGCTTCCTTTCACCCACTTCATCCTAGAAAGATAGAGTTCGACACCGCTTCCCATATAACGCCTCAAATGGTGCCATCTGTATACTGGAATGAAAACTGTTATTATATGAAAACTCAACCAAAGAAAGATGTTGGTCCCAACTTCCCTAATAATCCATCGAACAACCACGTAGCATATCCTCCAATTTCTGAATTGTTCATTATGACTACCCATCTGATTGAGAATGAAACGTTGTACTAAAATTTAATTCAGTACCCAACGACTTCTGAAGGCCTTTCCAAAAGTTAGAAGTGAACTTGGGATCACGATCAGATACAATGGAGAGAGGAACTCCATGTAACCTGAATATCTCTTTAAGATACAAATGAGAAAGTTGATCTACGGAAAAAGTATCTCGTATAGCAAGGAAATGAGCATATTTAGTCAAGCGATCAACAATAACCAAGATTGCATTATTACCTCGAGGTGTCTTCGAAAATCCCACAACAAAGTCCATGGATATATTCTCCCATTTCCATTCTGGTACTGGTAAAGGTTGAAACATCCCTTTTGGTAACTGCCTCTCTGCTATAACATGTTGACATGTCAAACACTTCACAGTAAAATCAGCAATATCCCTTTTCATTCGGTCCCACCGGTAATACTCCCACAGATCTATATACATCTTAGTACTGCCAGGATGAACTGAAAATGGAGAACTATGAGCTTCACATAACAACTCTCTCTTCAACTGTGAATCGTAAGGCACACACAATCTATTCCCAAATCTCAAAACAAAATCATTATCAATGTTGAATTCAAGAAACTTACCCTTCTGAACGAGCTCTACCTTTTTCTGCAACTCACTGTCTTGCTTCTGTGCTTGCTTGATTCTGTCTAATAGAGAATATTTCACTGATACCTGAAACAAAATAGAAGAACATCCTACACCAAAAACTTCTATGACAAAGTTCATCAAATCCTTAACCAAAGGATCAGATTTCAAACGCAACATTGTTAATAAAGAATTAGTTTTTTGACTCAAAGCATCAGCCACTTTATTTGCTTTTCCAAAATGGTAATGAATTGTACAATCATAATCCCTGATTAATTCTAGCCATATACTCTGTCTCATGTTCAATTCTTTCTGAGTAAATATATACTTTATACTTTTGTGATCGGTATATATTTCACACTTTACTCCATATAAATGATGCCTCCAAATTTTTAAAGCAAAAACAACTGCAGATAATTCCAAATCATGTGTAGGGTAATTTACCTCATGATTTTTCAACTATCGTGAAGCATTAGCAATTACCTTATCATTCTACATTAGGACACAAAAAAGTACTTTCAATGAAGCATCATTGTAGATAACAAACTCCCCATTCATGGAAGGTAGTTCCAAAACTGGAGCATTCACCAATCATCTTTTCAATTCCTAAAAACAATCATCACATTCCTTTTTCCAGATAATCTTAACACCCTTCTGAGTTAGCTTAGTCATTGTACTAGATAACCATGAAAAATTTCTAACAAACCTTCGGTAATATCCAGCCAAACCAAGGAATCTACGAATCTCAGTTACATTTGTGGGTCTTGGCCGTTCTTCAACAACCTTTGTTTTTGCAGGATCAATAGTTATCCCATCTTTAGAAACAATATGACCAAGGAAAGAAATTTGTTGCAACCAAAACTCACACTTTATGAATTTCCCATACAATTTCTTTTCTTTTAAGGTTTTCAAAATAACCCTTAAATGCCTTTCATGCTCCTCTTTACTTTTAGAAAACACCAAAATATCATCATTAAAAACAACAACATTTTTCACCTGAGTCAACTGATCCAACACTGCAATAAACTGTTTAGTTCTGATTCTGACCATCTCAGTATACTGATTTGAAAGGTCATTTCCCTCTATATGCCTTCGCAGAAAAGCTTCCCTGTTTCCTCTACGGAAAACCATTCTTATCACAGAAATACCTCAGGTGAAGCAACATGGTAATCTTTAAAAGTTATATCATTTCAATTTGACCATAAAAAATTATTTTGGGATAATAATTTAATAAAATTCTAACTCCTAAAGTTATCTAAACCTACCTCTGATACCAACTATAAGGCCCCAACCATAATCCTTACTTAATCTTGAGTTATTACAAGATTACACATTGAGGATCTTTTCAGGTTTATACTTTTAGATAATTAGATCATAATACTTGCATTACATTCCACATTTAAACAAAGTGGTTACATAAAATATAGTATTCATTTTTTCCATCAATGGAAACATATTTAAAATATAACATGGATTCTTTCTTGAAACTTCCTTGACACTATCTTCATATCATGTACCCTCCCCTTGACCTGTGAAAAACATTTCAAAAACATGGGATGAGTATAAAAAGCTCAGTAAGGAATATAAAAATATGGAAAGGAAACATGAGTACATGTATACAAAAGAATCAATTAAATCATCCTCTACTCATTAAACATAATCACTTTAACATGCCTCATAAAATCATGAATAAATCATAGAAATCATAAGACATAAAGGTAACTTGAGGCATTCATAACATTCTTATGTAGGGAGTAACCCTCTTGGTTACATTTGGAATACCCATCACAGTATATTCCCTAAATCTCATAGGAGAAACCTTAACGTTTAAATCCTTCGCGTTACCCAATACATTGGAGAGCTATATCGGGCTCACCCGCCCTTAGTATATCACGGAACCACCCTTCTTCATAACAATTCCCAAGAACCATAACATAATTGTATCGCATAAAACATGCATAAAGGAAACATAACATTTCCACATTTCAATTAGAAGATATCATTAACACATTGATATAAGAAAAACGTTATCAAAACCATTTTCAATACCAAAATAAAAGAATAGTAAAACATGGTATTTATTTTTCTTTTAAAAAAAGTATGTCTTGTAGAGGAACCCAAAACTCAAATAATGGTCATGGCAGCGGAGAAGTCGTTGTCGCCACATACGTATTACAAAAACATTCCCTTTTGTCATTTAGTAAAATTCTTCTTATAAAAATGATTCCTTTTGGATAAACGTAAAAGTCAAAGGGGTTTATACACCGTAGAAATAAGGTTGTGTATAAAACAAAATATGCCTCAATGAAAGGAGATTGAGATGAAGTGTCATACAAAGATCATTTTTTTAAATAAAGTAGATCGATTATGTGTATTCACTATATTTACACATAAGGAAATTATAAATACAAGATATAACATAATAATATCATGACATAATTTGAAAGTAGGAGATTAACCCAATGAACGGAAATTGGGTTAAGAAGTTCCCTTACCTCGGGTCTGACTTGACTCGATCATTCTTTAACCTCCTCAATAATAAATTTGAGTTAATTTCTACTTTCTTAAGAACCTTTTTAAAGTTCATTATTCCATTTATATCACTTATTACCATATCATTAACACTTTGTAATTATTTAAGTTAATAACAGTCGTTTTAACGATCATTGGTACTTGAGTCAAAAATAAACTCTTTATAATTACACGTTGTTCATGTATCCATTATATCCAGAGTTATAATCATGATGTAGATATCATATATATCACATATATCCATTATATATATGCATTTATAATATTACATAACGTTTAGAGGTAAGAAATGAAATGCACCGTTCATGGAGACGGTAAGCCGTATGTACGTATGAATGCTACTTTCATTTCTATTACATATTTTATGGAATGGAATCATAATGATATAAAGGTATATTATAATTAAAGTATAATATAATATATAATATCATTAATTACATCCTTTATACGTCCCACATATTCCATTAGCGAATCAAATCACTTTGAGGGGGCGGTAGTCCGCACTTCCTAAAATCAATATATCGCGTCTACCGATAATGGAAACCATAAAGTTATGCAATAAATGAAAAATACAGAAGCTTATGTAAAACATAAACATATTATATATCATATATAAAAATAGTGTAATCTTAATGGCCACATTTGAAGGTGTTAAAAGAATATTAAACAATCATTGTTTCGTGAGGCAGAAATTCGCCATCCACAGAAACAGTATGTTCTTTAACCATTAGATGTAGGTGCGTGTAAGTGTAGCTCAAATACTTCTTATAACAACATCCTAGTATATTAAAGATACTGGTTTTGTGACAAAAAAATTAATAAAAACATTTTAGGGGGTTGGAGAATCAAAACAAAACATAACAACACAATAGAAGACACTACCTTTAAATCGGGTAACTCTTTTTTATTTGAGCTCAAAGGCTTTCTTCGGAAGACTTATGACCAATGTGGGCCTTCTAGGAGTTATATAGGGACTTGGAGAGACAAAATGGACAGGGGTTGGCCTAGCCAAAGGCATTGGAAGTGTGGGTAAGGTGGTAGAGGTGGGGTTCTTTTATAAGAGGAGAGGAGGGGCACTCTTGGAAAGTTAAGAAAAGACACTTTATTATAAAATTCTTTTCGGATTTAAAAGGTCCCAAAATTATATATTTCTAGGATAAGGTGATAATAGTTATACATCCACCCATCCAATAGGTTTTTGACAAGTTTAGGTCTTATATGTTACATAATATTTTCATTTTATTTAAATCGTTAAATAATGAGGTCATCGCTGCATCATCAGGGTGTCATAAATATTTTAATTTATTTAATGTCTAAAAATTATAAAAAAATACTATGATGTAGGAAATCTTATTAGAACTCCAATTACTATTTATAGTAAAAAACTAACTTGTATAACCCCATGTAAAAATTGTTTTAGTAAAGCAACTCATGTTTGTGACATTTTTACTTTAACATTAAATAAAAGGCATTAATGTCTTTAACTTACCCAAGTGGATTCATGGGATCCAACAAATCGACCCATGGGTTGTCTTGGTCGGCCATGACACATCCAATAAGGGTAGGACATGTGTCTAGGTCATTTCATATTATTAAAACATTATTCTTACCTTAAAATAAACTAATTACCTCTAATCGCGATTAAAAACTTAAAAGTTACTATTCACCAAAAAATTATTTTAATCCCATTGAACCACATTTCACTTCTCAATGACCACCATGTATGTTGGATTTTTGAAATAAAAAACACAGAGGTGGTAAAATTTCATTTAAACGAAAAATCAGTTTTTTAAGTACCACTTAGTGGTTTCACTATTCATCAAAAATGGAGGGTTTTCAGAAAAATACCAAAACTTCACCCTATTATATATTTGATATTCCAAATTCAAAAATGATTTATATTTTAAAAAATTTAAAACATATAAGTTACATTAATTAATTCCCGATGTCAGAGCAAATAGTATTTTTATGTAACAATAAGTATCAAAAGATTGACAGTAGTTTAAGTGCAATTTCAAAGTGAAATTAATTCCAACGACCACTATTGGATTAAATGGTAAAAACATATTCAAATTACACTTTAATAACAATTAAAAAGATAATCTAACCATATAATTAAATTAGATGAAAAGGCAGTTTTGATGTAAAATGTAGTATTTTTTACTATTCATTAAAAAATGAACATTATCAGAAAAATACCAAAAAATTATCCACTGTAAATTTCAGTGTCCCAATCATAAATAATAAGTTTATTTTGAAAAATATAGATTATAAAATTGTCAAAATATAGATTTAAAAATGTTTTTCCATCAAAAGGCAGTAAAATAATCTTTTAAAAATATTAGTGTATTGCATGCTTGTGATTGGATTTATTCTCATTTTAATCCTCTAAAACACTATCTAATTCATTAATAGACATAGATAAAAATATCTATTATTCATTACTTGGTATGTTACACAAACATAGTTTATGGACTTGTAGGTCCCTTCATTTTCATAATGTCATGCATCCTCAACTTTAGGTATATGCTCTATTAAAGTTACTTTTTCACCCATAAAAGAATTACACCTTCTTGGGTATTGTTAGACACTAGAAAATACATTCAAAAGTGAATTAAAGATTTCTAAAGTTTCTTTGTGAAAACTGTGAACCACCTTGTTCCTCCGTGTACTGTATACTGGTTATGGTATGTGGATAACTTCCATTGAACACTTCTGGAACTTATGTGAATTGTCATTTATTCATGGACTGCCTCTCCCTTCGCTATCATATACTGCCTCCATGTATTGATGCCATGAAACTCCTCTACTAACCACCCTCTATCTATGAACTATTCTCTTTTCTTGGACTACCTTTACTTCAATGTATCAAATATCCCCTTCAATGTATCAGATTATTCTTTTGTATACCATTCTTCCCTTCCAAGCTAAAACTTATCACAAAAAAACATTCTTGAACTGTTCCGAAAAGTCTTCAGCCTTTTCAAAATTTCATCCTGTAAACCACTTTCGCACTTCACCAAATTCATGATGCAAAGAGATGTTCTCTAATGATATTCTCTCACACTTATAATCAATGAGATTAGTTATACTTTTATAAGAAAATATATCCATAAAATACACTAATACATGATTTACCAAATCTGTGATTCGGTACTGCCTCCACCGCATACAGATCCTCCTATCGCGAACCACACCCATTCTGTGAACCATTTTTTCATGGAGGTCTGCATACTGACTTTGCTTATTTATTGTTACATTCTCTTCTCTCATCCTTTTAACCTTATTTCCTTTTTCATACTGCACACCCTTCACCAAAATCCTCACTGCGAACCATATTAAATTCCACAGACCACTACCTCGTACCTCTCTTACTGCTTGGTACACAGTCATCAACCCTTCCCGGACATGGTATGCGGTCCATGTCCCATGCTCCACATTTCTCTTCCTTTACCGATTTAGTTCACTTTTATTCACTCTATTCAGTCTTTTGATGAAAACCTTACACTTAGAAACATTAATTCCCGATTTTGAGGCCCAATCATTTGGAAAACACTGGGAAACTACACCACCTTAAAAACCAATCTTCTTCAAACACCAACCAAACTCATTCATGCTCATATGGCTTTTTGAAGAAAAGAAATCACACCCAGAACATATATAGAGGATACATTAAGTGATGTTTTCCCAACAATACCCCCCTTTGAGTTTGTTTATAACTCTTCTCATTATAATTCTTATCATTTTGATACCATGTTAAAAATCCTTCCATCTTCTACCACAATTTTCATCATACGATTAAGATAGAAATCAAGGATTTTCTCAACACATACCCTAATCCCACATTATCCACTCTCATTGTGAGAAAAAAGTGTATAATGCAATTTGTATCGATGGAACACTTCATTATTGACACCAATTCATGAAACGAATCAACTTCATTCACCATGAACCTCGTCATACATGATATGTAATCATTGATTGAACACTTCTAGCATCGCCATATGTAATGCTCCCCCAACACGATGCTTCTTCATACTACTTAAACTCCCTTTATCTCACGGCTCCACCTATTATATCCTCCTCATGTCTTTTATCCCCCGGAACAGTTACAATTTCACCTACATTTTCTACAAAACCAAAGGACACTTCATGGTTGTATACAACATAGTAAAGAACACATATCCAAACATTAGTGAAAATTCATCATACCTTACGGAGATGGGGTCCCACATCCACACATTTTAAAGTGTGGGGAGTTTACTAGACTCACAGAGCTAGTCAATATCATTCCAATCCTTCTTTGGGTAGATCTTCATTAGAATATCTGTAAATTATTGTTCTATTGGCACATACTATAACTTCACAAGCCCTTTCTCCAATTTATCATTGAGAAAATGAAGTTTAATTTAAATTTTTGTTGTCCTTGAGTGACAGATTGGTTTTTTCTCATATTTATAGCAATTTAATTATACCAATGGATTATGATAGGAGATTTCATGTCAACTCCCATATCATCAAGCTTATCCATCATCCAATGTAAATGATTTCATGCTTGAGTAGCCACAATGTACTGGGCTTATATAGTTCTTAATGAAATGAAATCTTGTTTCTTTCTCAACCAATAAATAGACAATAAACCAAGATAGAAGCAACCTATGGATGTTTGTTTCCTATCTTCTACTGATCATGCCTAATCTAAATCTGTATATCCCATCATCTCTGGATGATATTTTTCAATATAAATTATGCCAAAATACATTGTGACTTTAATATACCCAAGTATTATTTTCACTGAAATCACGTGGCTATCCTTGGGATTGATTTGATACCTTGCTACTTGGTATGTAGAAAATAAAATATTAGGCCTTGTAGCAGTCTGGTACATCATACTTCTAATAATTTTCCTATATTTCGTGACATTAACTACCTTGCCTTCATCATCCCATGGCAACTTCAACTAGGTAGAAACTGATGTCTTTATATATTTGGAATTATCAATTCCAAACATTCTTAAAATCACTTTTTAACATTAAAACTGAGAAATAAAAGTTCCATTTCTTCCTTGCATGACCTGTAAGCTAAGGAAAAAATTTTATCTCTCCAATCGTCGACATTTCGAACTCGCTATTCATGAATTTCAAAAACTATACAAATTATGCTTCATATGATCCAAAAATTATTATGTTATCAAAAAAGAACTCACACCATTATCCTTTTACTACTTCCATTGTTGTAATATTGATTGTATTCAACTCCACCACACTGGAAACCAAGATTATTTATAAATTGGCCATGCCTTTAATATCATGATCTTGGTGCTTGATTAAAACCATATAAAGACTTCTTTAGCTGGAAAACTCTATTCCCATCTTCATGGATGATAAAACCATTGGGTTTATCTATGTAAACTTCTTCTTATAGAACTACATTAAGAAATGCTGACCTGAAATCCATCTGGAAAATCCTAAACATTATTTTGACTACTATGGCCAAGAATAATCTGATTGTCTCTATCATTACAACAGGTGAAAATATCTCATCAACATCAATACCCTTATATGGGAGTACCCATTTCACACTTGTGGAACTTTTTTTTGAATCACAACTCCATCTTAATTAATTCTTTTGCGAAATACCCATTTTTTCAGGATGACATTCCTACCTACTATTGTCCAAATAGCCTCCCTTGTCTGATTCTTCTCAATTTTTTCAAGCTCTTCTTTCATTTACAGAACACAATTCTCATCTCTAGTTTCTTCATGAAATCTTTTTGGATCCACTTGTGATATGTATAATGCTTGTTGTACAGACATTATCCTCCTTGTCTGCACTAGTGTTGTCTGATCACCAATTATGCTATGTCTATCAATTTCATCTCTTCTTAAAGGTATCAATACAGAAACTGATTTATTATCATCACTCTCATAAGATGAGACTTCTTCTGAATCAATCTCTAGAAATAGAGTATCTCCTGATGTGCTTATCTCTTCTTCATTATCATCCTGAGACTGATCAGGTATTTACTGAAGATTAATCTCATTCTCCAGTATTGTTAAAACATGTATTTCAACAATCTTCCATGGCCACATATTAAAGAATGTATATGCTTTTTTTCATTATGTAACCAAGAAATATCCCTTCATCTCAACTCGATTCAAACTTCCTATATTTCTCTTTATTGGTAATAAATCACTTACATTCAAAGACTCGAATGTATTTCAATGATGGATTCTCTCCATACCATAGCTCATATGGAGTATTATATTCTTTTGGGCTCAATAAGGCGTTGTTTTATGTGTACACTTCAATAATCACCTCCTCTTTCCAAAAACTTCCCTAATAGTTGTTTCCCAATGAGAATTGTTCTATCTATGTTCAAATATTTTGGATTTTATGACAACCGTATTCTTTATTACACACTTAAACATGATTTAGTACAAAAACGTCACTTGATACAACTTAGAATCTTGAGATTACTAGTTTATTTGGATCTTAGGATCATTACATAACAACTTAAGTCATGAAATACAACATCATTATTGAAATGATCCTTTACATGACCACTACATTACCTCATACATAGAATTTCATAGGATAATCTAAGAACATGCATAAGAAAAGGGTGATCTATAAATCCCAGAAAAGGAATAAATGTGGAATAACATGAGGAATATGGTACATGTTACACCACATTCATGTCAATGGAGTATAAGAGAAACATTAACATAAAGGCATGATAAAGCATGATAAACATAACATGGAAATATGAAAACAACATTAAACATGATTTTAGCATGATCCAAGGCTCATTGCACATGGAGAAAGAGTAAACACTCATTACACTTGAATTAGCATGTGTAAACCTCATTGTACTTGACGTAACAGGATACTAATCATTACCCAATGCATTGGAGCGCTATCAGGGCACACCCTTCTTAAAAATTTCATTTCATGCCTAAATGTGCTACATGGATCATATAACATGGATTCATTAAACCTGATCATTTATTACACAATAAAGGAAATTTGTAATTCAAACATGAAACACTATAATCAATACATAAATGTGCATAAAGGTGACAATGAAATTGGCTTGGAAAATCACGGTTCAATTTCAGCAGCATAACGACGTGACATAGGAATTCATAAAAATGGTTGATGAGAGAGAAATGGGTGTCTCATAATATGTACATGAAATGCACAGGAATGGGGTCATATAGATACATGTTCCAACAAATGTAATGGAAATCATATTTATAATATGAGAAATTTTCTTGAACGTGAATGACAAGAAAGAATTTCCTTAAGGAATTTCAACATGGTAACATGTGTACACAAAAAGAATTAATGAGAGTGAAAGAGGTCTCTCATCATTTCAAACATAAAAAGGGTTGTATTAGGGAGGTGAAAAATCATACCCCAACATTTTTAATTTAAATTAAAAGGGTATAACAACATAATTAAATTAAGTCAAAAATGAGAAAAGAAGAAATACCTTACATGGAAGTGTGATCCAAAAGGCTTTAAAGAGGCCTGAGATAGGCTTCTTGGGAGCATGGGGCACCTTGGAAGGATTTCAGAGAGAGGAGGTCAGAGGTTGGTCAAACATAAAATGCTTTGAGGGAAGAGTAAGTGGGATCTTGGGTGGGTTTATATAGGAAAGGATAGGATATTCTTTTATATTTAGGTTTTGGTCACCTCACATTAAACTAATCAATACCACAGACCATCCCACCTTGTTTTCCCATGGTTTTTGCCAAAGGGGAGTGGAAAAAAAATATTTTATAAGGAAAATGGCCTAAATTCATAAACTAATAGGGTTTCTTATGTGGAGGTGAGTCACACTCTAAAGGAAAAAAATTTCAAATGACAAAAGGTTTTATAACTCTTGGAGGGTCCACTATGGTTTTGTAAAATAAATCAAACAAACCTAAAATAAATTATTTTAATGGTAAAACATAGATTGACCCAATATATAATTTATAGTATTTTATTACATCACTATTGAGTCATTATGATGATATAAAACACATTAAATATTTAAACAGTATTTAATTTTTACCCAAAAATTCCACTATCTCAGAAACATATGAAAAATTCAACGTTGGATAATTTAGACATCCTGATTCCAAAAAGAAATTCATTTTATATAAATAATTTTCTAATAATGTGAATTTTTTACTTTGAAAATAAAAACGGACATTTATCCAAAAATCATGGGTTTTGATAAAAATAGATTTCAAACCTTAATAAAAATTAAAATTTCATTCATAAAATTATTCGATCATTTATATTAATTATAATTAATTTAATAAAAATATTATTTTATTAAAATATTATTTAATTCAAAAATCCATTAATGCATCAAAATATATTTCGTAATTGAATATTAACAAAAAATACTATTTTTACATTAAAAACTATTTACAAAGTAACAATAATAAAATGAATTTATATTAATTATTATATACAAAAATAATGCACATATTCATAGTTCTAAGGTCTTGTTATATAACCCCTTATAACACCCACTTAATACCGAAGGGTAAGGTATGTGATAGTGATAGACTCTTGAGGTGGCTCATATAGCATTGCTCGAGTGGTAATCTCTATCAACCTTCACTTCTCTCGCAGGCAGTTCTGATCGAGCTTAACATTTCAAGATCAGCTTGGGTTTGGCCAAGAGCGAAGCCCAATGACACTATCTCCTTTCTGAGCTCCAAAAAATTGGCTTTGTATGGGGAAAGTCTACTGGATGAAGTCATTGCATCCTTTGTCTGAGTAAATTGGATTTGTTAAAGCCATATATTTATACTAATAATGTGATCATTGTTCCACAAATATATTAGCAATGGACAAAATTCATAATGGTTTTTTAAAATCCCATGACATAAGACCAAAGAAGTTCACATTTTATATAAACCATTTACATACTAAGACATTTAATTAGATGAAGAATAATTTTCATTAATGAATGTTTGGGTCGTTATAATCTTCCCCACTTAAGAAATTTCACCCTCGAAATATCATCTTCCAACATTAAAACAGATGTGGGTAACTCTAATTCATTACTTCCCCTAATTCCCACATTGTTTCTTCAAACATGTGGTTTCACCATAACACCTTGTCGAGGGGCATTGTCTTATTTCGTAGAACTTTTTCTCTACTATCTAAGATCTTCACTGGTTGCTCCTCGTAAGAAAGATCATCCTCTAACTGTACCAGATATAAAGAGATTACATGTGACAGTTCTCGTATGTACTTTATTAAGAGGGATACATGAAAGAAATCATGTAATTTTGACATGGTAGGTGGAAGTGATATTAGATAGTCCACAACCTTGACACGATCAAGAATCTCAAAGGGGCCGATGTATTTAGGACTTAACTTCACTTTCATTCCAAACATCATGACCTTCTTCCATGGTGATATGTGTAGAAACACCATGTCTCCAACTTTAAACTCATGGTCTCATCGATTGATATCTACAAAACTCTTCTGTTGACTCTGGGCTCCCTTGATATACTGCTGAATAGTTTTCCCCTTCTCCACCATTTCTTCGACCATTTCTAGTCCTAGCAGCTTACACTCCCTGACTTCATCCCAACACACCGGTGTTTTGCAACTTTTTCCATAAAGGGCTTCAGATGGTGCCATTCAGATGCTCGAGTAGAAACTATTATTGTATGATAATTAAACCAGTTCAAGATTATTGTTTTATCCTCCTTTGAAGTCCTTGTAAAATGATCTTAAAATATTCTCGAGTGTCTGAATAGTTCTCTCAAATTGGCCATCAGTTTGAGGATTATAGCCCATACTGAAGATCAGTTCAGTGCTTAGAGCATGTTGGAGACTTTTCCAGAACTTCAAAGTGAATCTCGGATCACAATCAGATACAGTAGATAGTGGTACTCCATGCAGCATTACTACTTCATTGATGTAAATCTGTTCTAGTTGATCATATTAGAAGTCATCTCAGATCACAATTAAGTGAGTTTTCTTCATAAGATGATCCACAATGAACCAAATAACATTTTTTCCTCTAGATTTCCTAGGATGTCTAGTGACAAAGTATATGGTAATGTAGTCCCACTTCCATGCTGGTATGGGTAGTGGTTTCATCATCCCCTTTAACTTTTTCCTCTCAGCCTTCACTTGCTAACAAACCACGTACTTTGATGCATATTTAAAAATATACCTTTTCATATTGTCCCACCGAATGTTATCTCTAGGATCTCGATACAACTTTGTGATCCATGGGTGAATAGAGAAGGTTGATCTATGTGAGTCATCAAGAAGGTCCTTATTTATCTATGGATCAGATGGTACACATAATTGTGACCCAAATATCACAATTCCATCCCTGTCAACCATACACTTTTAGGATTTCCCATTTTTGATAGCTTCCACCAATTTGAGAATTACCCTATTCTTTCTTTAAGCATCCTTTATTTTCTCCAAAATAGACAGCTGAGAAATCATTTATGAAAGGATTGATAATGGTCCCTTCTTTATGATTCCCATTTCAATCTTCATCAAATCTAAGAAGATTGGATCCTTCTCAATTCTCATCAATGATAGAATTGTTGGTCCTTTCTACTTAGAGTATCGGCCACCTTGTTCGATTTCCCAAGGTGGTAATGGATTAAGAAATGATAGTCCTTGATCAGATCTAACCATCTTCGTTGGTGCATGTTCAACTCTTTCTGTGTGAATATATACATGAGGTTTTTGTGGTCGGTATATATTTCACACTTCTCCCCAAAGAGATAATGCAGCCAAATTTTTAAAGCAAAGATCACCGCAGCCAACTCCAGATCATGTGATGGATAATTCTTCTCATGAAATTTCAATTGCATTGAAGCACAGGAAATGAAATTTTCATTTTTCATCAACACACATCCCATTCCCTTCTTCGAAGTATCACTAAATACCACAAAATGTTCTCCACTTGTCGGTAAAGTCAGCATGGGTGCAGTGATAAGACTTTTTTTCAACTCCTTGAAGATATTTTTGCATTCATCACTCCAAGCTAACTTTTCTCCCATCCCAGTTATCTTGTTAAGAGGGTTGGAAAATGGTGTGAAATTTCTCAAAAATCATTGATAATATCTAGCTAATTCAAAAACGCTACGAATATTTGTAACCAAATTTGGCCTTGTCCATCCCTCTAATACAACTTTTGTGGAGGGATCTACAGATATCCCATTACATGTGATGATATGGCCAAATAATGAGACCTCCTTAAACTGGAAATCACACTTTCTATACTTTTCATAGAGTTTCTCCTTCTGTAAGGTCTTTAGTACAGATCTTAGATACTCCCCATGATCATCCTTGGTTTTGTAGTATATAAAAATATCATCTATAAATACTACTACAAATTTCTTGAGTTAATATCTACATAATCTATTTATCAAGTCCATGAACATTACTGGAGAATTAGTGAGTCCTAAAGGCATTAATATGAATTCATAGTTCCCATATCTTGTACGAAAAGGTAGTCTTGGGGATATCTTCCTTCTTCAACATTACTTGATAATATCCAGACCGCAAATCCACCTTGTGGAAGTTTTATGATCCAAGAAACTGATCGAACGTGTCATCAATTCATGTGAGAGGATACTTCTTCATTATCATGATTTTTTAAGCTCACAATAATTGATGAAAATGCGCATTAACCCATACTTCTTCTTGATGAAGAGGACTGGTTCACCCCCTGGTGATGCACTTGGGAATATAAATCCTTTATCCAAATTCTCATATTGTTGTTTCTTCAGCTCCTCATGCTCTACAATAGCCATTCTATATAGAGTCTTGGATATTGACAAAGCCCTAGATATATGGTCAATTGAGAATTCAACATCTCGTATAGGAGGAAGACCATACAATACCTCAGGAAACACATCCTCAAATTCCCTCAAAATTGGCATGTATTAAAGGATAGTTTCTTCCTTGGACTCAATCATTTGAGCATGATACATGTGTGTTGGCACCAAAATATTGCACGAAAGGATGGAGCAACAAAGAAGCCCCGCACACTCCCTCGTGAAGCACCAACGTGAAGCACCCCCAAGCATCATGGTCCCGCTAAGAACCGGAGGCGGTACCTCTCCGCGAACGAATTTGACGTTTGCGGTCTCGCTGTGAAGCACCAGAGGCGGTACCTCTCCGTGAACGAATTTGATATTCGTGGTCCCGCCGCGTAGCACCGGAGGTAGTACCTCTCCGCGAACGAATTTGACGTTCACGGTCCCACTGCGAAGAACCTGAGGTGGTACCTCTCCACGAATGAATTTGACGTTTGCGAGCGCGCCATGAAGGATTGGAGGTGGCGCGGGAGTTTATCATCACGACGCCCCTTGCCTATAAATACTGGGTTCCCCCTGAGCCCAGGGGACGGACGATCCGACCTTTCGGATTCTCCTCTCCCAAATCGCGAAGCACCCATTGCCCCAGGAATCATGAGCTCCACGAGGTACTTATACTTCCCGTGACACCTTCTCTTTGACTCGTTTTGAGCCCCTATTCCCATAGGGATGCCCTTCGCGAAGCTCAAGGGCATTCACGAAGGAGGGGGATTCCCAAGGGAACCCGGGCAGCTGCAGAGTGTTTATACTTTGCGAAATACCCATCCTATACTAGCGATTACCATGCTAAGGCAGGATCGCTGTACATCGCAAAGCACCCTGCTTCGTGGGGCACCTCTGATTCACGAGGCGGTGCTCCGAAAACACCATTCCACTTCGCGAAGCACCACCCATCCACACCTCTTCCCCGTGCTAAGGCCAGGCACTCCACTTCGCGAAGCACACTCCTCTGGTCAGCAATTCCTCTTCCCGTGCGACCCTCCAGGTTTGCACGATGTGATTTCAAACTCCCACAGACAACACGACTCGTAGAGTTGCTTCGCCTGATGCATCTTCGCATAGGCATGCTAACGGCTATTGCTTCTTCGCATAGCCACGCTAACGTGGAACCCTCAATGGTTCGCTCTACAACCCCCCTTTACCACGGCCTTACTGGTACCTTCCCTCCCCTAAGGGGCAATGGGCACCAGTTATGTAAGTCCTAGGTGTGCGGAGTAAACCCACCTCATCAGAGATACAGGATGTTAAACTACCAAGCATCTCGTCCTCAACAGATGACGTTAAACTGTGATCTAGCCCCATGCTTCGCACGAAGGATCCCCCCAGCTTGGACATTTTTTACGCCACCCGTCTCCACAAAGACGGGGTCACCCCCTCCATAAGGGATGATATCCTCCTTCTCGGAGTAGCGTATGTCCATGGGAGAAGGGAAACCACCTTGGTATAAGTCCCCAGCCCCTCGTGCGGAAGGCTGCACCCCTGAATCTCCGTACTTCCCCACTACCAAGGTCGGTGGAGGGCGTAATAGGGAACGAGGCACCACCCATCATTGGTCCCAAATCCCTCTTTCTATGTGCTTTTCCACACTTTGGGCCTCCATCTTGGAATATGTCCCAACACCATGGGTCGCCTAACGCGTAATCCCCTCTTCGATTCTCAAGGACGCACCCTTCGCGGCGTGATCGTCAGGTCTCTTCTATCTCTTGTTTCTCACACCGAGCACGACGCACGTGGGCTTAGAGTAAGCATCAGCCATGACAACACCTCGTCCAACATGACATTAAACTGTATGCCCTCGTCCAGCGTGACGTTAAACTGTATTCCCAACCGAACTATGATGACATTGATCCATGTCAAGGCGTGGTACGTAGGAAGACTATACGAGGTTCAAGCCCACCACCCGGTCATTCCGACCTCATTGACGTCGGTTCACCACTGTCCCGCATGACATTAAACTGTATATCACCCTTTGAACTATGAGGACTTTGATCCATGTCAAGGCATGGTACGTAGGAATCCTTCACGAGGTTCAAACCCACCACTAGTTAACCCCCGGGTCTACTTTCACGTCGGTTCACCGATGAATCCTTTTGAACTACGAGGACTTTGATCCATGTCAAGGCATGGTACGTAGGAAGCCTTCCTGAGGTTCAAGACCATCTCTCATTGGACAAAGGTCTACTTTCACGTCGGTTCGCTGATGACTTCCATCATTTGACCTATGGGTTCTTTGATCCACATCATGGCATGGTACATAGAAAGCCTCCCTGAGGTTCAAGCCCACCCATCATTTATTCACGTTGAGTCCATCCTCGTCCCGCAAGACGTTAAACTGCATCCCAGTCCGACGACAAACCGTTGTGACTTCCATCATTTGAACTATGAGGTCTTTGATCAGTGTCAAGGCATGGTACGTAGGAAGTCTTCCTGAGGTTCAAGCCCATCTCTCATTGGACCAAGGTCCACCTTCACATCGGTTCGCCGACGAAGCACCCTTTGAACTCCGAGGTCTTTGATCCATGTCAAGGCATGGTACGTAGGAATACTCCCAGAGGTTCAAGCCCACCACCTGTTGTTCATCCCGGCCTCATTCCTGTCAGGTCACCAGCACCTGGGCAACCTAGTGCGTAAGCCCCACAGTATCTGCACCAAGGTCCACATTCACATCGGTTCACTGACGATGCCCATCGGGCCAAGGTCCGCCTTCATGTCGGCTCGCCGGCACCATCCCGAACTATGCATACTTTGATTCCCTACCACAGGGATACGTAGGAGGTCTCTTCGAGGCTCAAGCCCAATTTCACTATCGCCCCTACGATGGTCCCATTTCATCCCCCCTCCATTTCATTCAACTCTCCATCACCGATCCTGATTCTCACCCAGACTACTATGTCCCGGCAAGATCATACCATTCAGCTCCTCTTCGCAGCCGCCCATGGGCTGGTATCGGTATCGGCACCCCTTCAAGGAAAATCCCTCGATCCGATCCATTCCAACTAATGCTCTGATCGGGCTGATCTGTCCCCCACTGGACGTTAAACCTGCGGCATACCCTGTGCTAAACACAAGAAGCTGAGGAAAACCTCAGATATATGTATATGTCATACAATTCCCCGCGCTCAATGTGGGATGCCTCAGGCTTCCACACCATCGATAAGCCCTATGACAAGGGATAAAAGATATACACGACAGTTCCCCAGCACCCAGACACGCTACTTATTCCACGACGTGACGACTCCCCCGACTGCAGGTTGCTACCCTGACTGGACCCTTTAGAATGTCCTGATAGAAGCAGTGTAATTAACCGGCATCCATGGAAACATGGCACTGGGAAGAGTTTTACGAACAATGTATTAAATCTATGAGGGAGACCCAGACTAGGTGACGAGTTCCGAGGAGGAGTCCAC
Source organism: Viscum album (assembly GCA_963277665.1). NCBI lineage: Eukaryota > Viridiplantae > Streptophyta > Magnoliopsida > Santalales > Viscaceae > Viscum > Viscum album. The sequence continues at coordinate 3,717,024 of OY728125.1, forward strand.
GGAACGAAGAACTGACATCCCATCATCCTGTTTCGATCAAGGAGTAGACGTCCCTGAATAAGGAGAGAATGCTACCTGCCTTTGGAAAGCGGGAATGTGGGGAAACAATGCAGTGCGTCCTCCTCCGCAAATGGAAAGGTGTGCGCCCCTCGACGAAAGCGTCAGAAACAGAAATGGTGAACCCGACGTGAAGTTCTTCTCATAAATGTGGAGATTAGTAGCATTTAAGACACCAGTAGATTGACGTGTCACCGGATCTAGATATTCAGCGCAGGGTCCTGCCAAGGAAATGGCGGGCGTGGCATGAAACTCACCGGAAATTAGGGCAGTTGAACGTGAGGCATTCCGTTCTGCAGCGTGTTGGCGTGGATCCTTGTTACAAAACATGGGGAATGGAATGACACTAGGGCACTGGTTGTCAATCCTTTTCCTCGTAGCACTGATGAGTCGATCTCTCTGTTTCCCAGGAACTAGGCTGCTGCTATGGAGACGCGATCACTGCCTGCTCGCCTACACAGGGGCAGCGGCAATACCGGCACATCCACCTCGCATGGCTTTGCTGACACCACGACGACCTCTACATCTGTTAATACACAACACCCACGTCCCCTCTCCCTGCCAGAGATCATCTAGAGAAAGGTGATCAACAACCTTGTACGTAGGTACGAGGAGGAAGGGGTCATCCCAACTCGGGATATGGAACGCCTGGACCTGGAGCCATCCAGGCCCTACTGTCAATGCCGCCCTAACAGGCCGCGCAGGGAGCCCCTGCTCCCCACCCCAACGTTCAATTGTTTTGGGAGCCTGTCCCCGGAACGCCTCGACGATTCCTCGCCTTATGCTGATGAGATGGGTGACTTCCGGCTCGGCCCGCTCAGGGTCCCGACCAAAGGGCTCCGGGCGAGGGCTCCCATTTGGCCGCGTCAACCCCGCCGTCCGACTCCGCAGGAAGAGCAGGCAGGCTATGCCCCAGCACCACCTACACCAGCTCGTCTGACCCAACGTCAGCGCTCGGCCCGGGCTGAGGACGCTCGCCATGATACGTCGACTTCAACAACTACTATGGCCTAATCCACCGCTGACGTACATCAAGGAGTTCCTGCGTACACTGAGCATGGGCACTCCTTCACCCGTCCGGGATCGAGGCCTCAACTGCCCCACGGGCAGGCTGGGTCGACTCTCGGGGTCGCAGGCCCGAGCGATGATTGCCGTGACCCAATCCGAAGTAACGTCACTCCATACGGAGGTCCTCTCCGTACCACCATTCCACAGAGCGTGGGCTTTCCCCGCTCCGAATCTCGTCATAGAGGTATGCCTCGTGCTACCCCCATCCCGAAGGAAGACCCGCCCCGCGGTGGTGAAGCTCGTCGCAGAAACATTTCTCGTTCCCACTATACAGGGTATGGAGTCCATCCTCCTGCCCCGACCGCCGATTTGAAGGCACTGTCCATCCGGTCCTTCTCCAATGTGGGGGTCCTCCATATGTCCTCTCTACAACGGGCGAAGGTCCTCCTCGCCACAACAACTCGAGGAGTGAAGGTCAGCCTCGCTCCGCCCGCATCGACCATGGAGGTCCTCCCCATGATCCTGCCGATTCCAAAGGGGCTCTGTCCACATGGGTGCTGACCATGGAAGTCCTCCCCATGTACCCTTTGACATTTTCCCTGGTGCCCCTCGCACCCTGGCCACCTCAAGTGGGACCCCTCTCCACCACGGCGCCAGCGCCGCCCCTAGAATACGTAGTGGGAATCACCCCTGTCCTGAGGAGCCACCCCGGGGTAGAAGAGTGGGTAGTCGTCGCCACAAGAAGAGTCCTGGGAAGGCCCGAGTGGAGATCAGACCTTCCCGTTTCTCAGATTCTGAAGAGGAACGCGACTCAGCGATGGAACCTTCTCCCCGCTCCTCCGCATCAAAGAATGGGGCAGGAACCAGGCGGGTCAGCCTCATTCTCTTGGAATGCGAGGTCCAACGGATTCCCACCTCTCTCCACAGTTACATCCAAGAGGAAGAAGCCGTTGAAATTCAGAAGGTCACGACCATGCAATCACCACCATTGTCACCAGAAGCGCCCTCTACCTCTACCAGAGATTACGGGGAGCTGTTTTGGGGAATGACGGCAGAGCAACGATGTAACCCATCGCCAGTGACCACGTATCCTGCACCTAAGGCTGTAGCTATCAGCCCATCGTATCGTGATATCATGGTCAGGTCACCTCACTCATCAGAGGATGGCCTAGAATTCGATGGCCAGTCTGCTCGTTTGCCGTGTTCTCCGCTGCCAAGTTTACTGTCCCATAGGTCCGCCTCGGTACCGCTACCAGTCCCTCAGCCGCCCCCGATCGACGAGTGGGGAAATACAGGGCTAGACCCCGAGTCCGAACCCATGATCTTCTGGAGCATTCTCATAGCAGATCACTTCCCGGAGATGTTCTGGCCAACGGCGGCGCTGAATTTTCGCGCGCCCTAGTCCCTGACCCCAGAAGAGGTGGGGTGATTTTGCCAAACCCTGTGGGAGACAAACTTCCGCCTTTGTTATGAGCGGGTGATGTACCCCAGAAGTCGAGAGAATTTTGAAGAAATCGGCGAGCAATGCCGCCTGATCGATTTGGCCGCACTCCCTGTGGCCCAGCACCCGGAGTCCCCAGGCCGTCAGAGCACCCTTCAACGAAAATGTGTTCAGAGTTTCAACGTACTCTGCAGAGTCATCAGGGAAGCTACCCCCCATGTGCAAGTCCGTGGCTGGGGACACTATACCACTCTCCTCTTCGACCCTATCCGACGACAGCCAGATTCGTTATACGACATTGAGGACATGCCCTCGAGAGGGGTCACAGTCCACATGACTAATGTAGTGGACAAGGAAGATGAGCTTGAGTTTCTCGATAGAGACTTACCCACTGAGGGCGTACTACCACTGCTGGACCCATCAGGGTGGGTTACCCGTCAGTAGAGGAACCTTCTAGGACTCCCTGTACCCACCGAGTCATTGGTACTCAGTCGAAATACCGGTAAGGGTAATGAGCACGTCGGAACTGTCAAGCACTCCGACCCATCCACCTCTGTACAGAAGACGGACTAAGATCCCGAGAAGGCCACGTTACGCCAACAACTTGCTGAGCAGAGAAGTCTGGTTGACTAACTCTTGGCCGAGCGCACTGTAGAGCGGCGACCCGACTATGGTAATCCCAAACCGGGGCAGCAGGGGAAGGAACAATTCCCCCCTGTTGAGATGCCTCCGGGAAAACCTGATCATGCTGCTTCCGTAGACAGGCAGAAGCCGGAACTTACGGCAAGAGGGCACGATATGTCTCGCCCAACCCCCCTGAACGATGGGGAAATCTGAAGAACCCGGGTCGGGTTCCCCCAGTCGCCCCACAGGCCGTTCCGCTAGTCAATCCATGAGCCGCCGAAGCCATATACAGTGTTGAAGAACATGGAAATTCACTTGTGATTAAGGATCTCCGTCAATATAGTGACCCCCACCCGTATGATCTTCTAACGGCACTCATAGCCCGCCTCGAAGCATTGGAAACACGGCAGGTGGCAGTCCCACCGGATGGCAAGTCATATCCCGTGTGGTTGGATGATATGCCTGCACCCCCGGGTTTTGGGAACCCCACTTTATCGCCCTTCAACAGGACAGGGGACCCACCGCAGCACTTGGCCCATTTTTCCTCCAGGTGTGGCCCCATGCTGGGGACTCCGGCCCAGTAAGAAGCCGCCAAGCTCCGATGTTTCGTGCAGACATTGGAATGTCCCGCATTCGTCTGGTACAACCATCTCCCTATCGGATCAGTGACTGGTTCGGAGGATCTCCGCTGGCAGTTCCTATATCAGTTCAGCTCCACCATGTAGAAGACCAGCATTACAGACCTCTTCAAGTGCAAGAAAATTCCTGATGAGCGAGTCGCAGATTTCATCGCCCGGTGGAAGGGACTTATGTACTCCCTCGATATGCCACAGAATCATGAGAAATTACTGATGATGTGTTTGGGGAACGTTAAAACGGAGCTGGTACCTTCCCTGGTTACCCAGAACTACCCTAGAGGATTCCGGGATTTCTCAGATAAGGCTCAGCTCCTTAAGGAGGTTCTGCAACGGGCTAGTCAGGCACGTTCACTGCCCCCTATGATCCCAACCAGGAGAACTGCAAGAGACGAACCCGCCACGGTGGACAAAATATACCCCCCCAAGAAACTGGAATTACTGTCAGTGGCACCATCCCCGCAGCCCCGCAGAGGTCCTCCACCTCAAGCATAGGCTCCTGCCCAGCAGCGACCGCCTCAGAATCGATAGATTCCCCTGTGCAATGCGCCACCTCCACCTAGGTGAGACAATCAGGCGCCGCCTCCTCGGCAGGCCCCTCCGGACCCTCATCAGGTCCAGGCCCCCAGGGCCCCCTATCCAGAAAGAAGGCACCAGACTTATTCGTTCAACGAAAATCATGTCCCGGGCTACATCTGATGTGCTCTAGAGAAAGGGTTTGTGCGCCTGCCCGAGTGCAGAAGGCCGGTAGAGGAGAATCTCACCGATCACCCCAACTACTGTCCTTATAATTGGATTCTAGGGAACACCCTCAGGAAATGCTATGTGTTTAAAGACTATATTCAAGAACAGGTCGACAACAACATTGTCAGGTTGGGCCCAACACCAACACAAGTGGCGGGTGTCTTTGCAGGGTCAGAGATCAGTAGCGACAGTAAAGGCGAGTGGCAGCAGGTTCCCAGCCGCGGGTCCGAGAGATACGATGACTGGATGGATCGAAAAACCGTTGTTTGTGCCTATGGTATCATCTGGGTGTTCCTGAAGCAGCCAGAACCTTCAGAAGAGGTAGTCAGTACCCCTTCATCGCCTTCACAGTCGACCTCTTCCCAAAAGGGCAAGTAGCGACGACGCAAGAAGAAACAATGCGCTACGTCCGTGCCATCATCACCCTGCACTCTCGGTGACTTTATGCCCCCTGAAATGGGGATTCCTCCCAGAATCCGCCCAGTGGTGGATGAATCGTCGACCAACAGCTAGGGGTACACTTCAGTTAACACCGTGGAGCTGGTGAAGCCCTATAGGACTCCCGACGAAGGGGAATGCCCGGTGAGCCTCCCCAACGTCCCCAGCTGACGTCAACATTAGCGGAACTACAACCATGCCGATCGTCGAGGCACTTTAGCGGGCACTTTTAGCCAAGTTGTGCATGCTACTGAGACCAGACAGCAGGCTCAGCGCAGAGCTCAGCACATGCAACCCCATCTGATGCCCTCAGCTTTACCTCCACCGCCGTTTGTGGTACTAGATTAGGGAGAGCTGCCTCATTCGTATCACTGCCAGTCTTTCCTGGCTACAGGCTAGTCTCCGCTGTCCGATCCTAGTATGGAGACTACTCCCCATGCTTCAACTAGTAGGCGGTAGGATGTACCCAGCACTAGCCAACCACCGGTTCAACCAGCAGGACCCGTTGTGCCTCCAACTACAGAAGGGCCTCTTGTAAGCAGAGGTTCGCACTTGGCACGAAAGTACGATGTCCTGAAGCACTTGGTCGGCATTCCAGCAACGATTTCTATCCTTGAGGCCCTTCGCCTATCATCTGAAATGCGCGAGGCACTTGCCAAGGCCCTAAGGAGCCCCATTACGTTTGAGACGGAGGTAGCAGCCGCAGAAGCCTCCCACATAGAGGCAATTGAGAACGCCGAATGTCAGGCGGTTATCTCGTTTCCGGTGAAGATGAGGACCCTCCTATACAGGGGCATATTCGCCCGCTGTACATCAATGGCCACTTCAATGGTCTGGAAGTCCTCCGCTGCCTCGTTGACACGGGTTATGGAATCAACCTAATTCTGACTCGTACATTGCGAAAGCGGGGTCTTTCTGAAGTTGATTTAACTCCCTCTAACCTCAGAATCCAGGGGTACGACAGGACTGAGCAAACCCCAGTCGGCAAGATCTGCCAGAAGACTCAGTTCAGTGGCTTAATTGCTAGCACCGATTTCATGGTCGTCTCTCAGGACACCGCCTACAACGCATTGACGGGTAGGCCATGGCACCATCTGCACGTAGAAGTACCTTCGTCGAATCCCCAGTGCCTCAAATACTCCCTCAATGGTCAAGTAGGCGTGCTCCAAGGAGATGTGTCTCCTTTTACCTCTTGTGAGGCCCGCTATCTGGATGCTAATTATTACAAGAGTAAGGATAAGAAAATCCTAGAAAGTGAGGATGAACCCGCCCCGGTCACAAGTGATCCCTGGGAAAGCATGGATGATGCCTAAGTCCTTCCGATCCACCGATTGGAGGCCACGACCCCCGACATGGGGCATTGTTTTGTTGTTTTAGGTATGCAAGGAAGGCATGTTCCCATATCCAAGCGATGACGGAAAATCACCTCATACTCCTACACCAACCTGGCTCAGGTGATCCCAGAGCCACCTACCCCTATGCGGTACAAGAATGTCAAGATTATGACAACAGAGGTATGCCATACGTGTCTCTTCCACCGGGCTAGAGTCAACCGACTCAGGCCGACACGTCACCACTCTTTTGATGTCATCAAACGTGGCCCCTTAGGCCGAAGGCCAGATGGGATAGGGTCGACTGCCTTCATTTCTATGGTCTCAATGGCGAGTGAGCCTCATGATATGATGACCACTGTTGCCCAAGCTGGCACCAGCTGCCCCTCAGGTTTTGATAGCCCAGAAGTAACTCCTATTGCGGGAAATCCCCCCGCGGGTGGAGAGGAAGACCTGGAGGATGGTCCCCCCGCCTTTGAGGAAGGTGTCTCTACCACAGTTGATGAACTGGTCCAGGTGAACCTTGGTAGCGAGACAGATCTGAAACCCACATTGATCAGTGCATCCATGTCCCCCGAGGAGTGGCAGCAGTACGTAGACTTTCTCAAAAAACACCGTGACGTGTTTGCCTGGAGTTACAACGAGATACCAGGACTAGATCCCCAGGTAGCCGTTCACCGTCTGGGCCTCCCGGAAAACCATCGTGGGTTTATGTAGACTCCAAGGAAGATTCACCCTTCTCATGGTGCTATGGTTGAGGCCGAATTTGACAAACTTATCAAAGCCAACTTCGTTAAGGAAGTCCAGTACCCCAAGTGGCTTGCTAACATTGTGCCAGTCAGGGAGAAGAATGGGTAGATCAGAGTCTGCATCGACTTTCATGACCTTAATCGCCACTGCCCAAAGGATGACTTCCCCCTTCTGGTGACTGAGTTATTGACTAATTCCACGGCCGGGTTCCAAGCCCTCTCTTTCATGGATGGGTATTCCGGGTACAACCAGATACGGATGGCCCCCGAGGATGAGGAGTCCACTGCCTTCAGGGCTCCCCAAGGTACCTTTTTCTACCAGGTTATTCCCTTCGGCTTGAATAATGCTTGTTCCACTTATCATAGGGCCATATATCGCATATTCAAGACAATTCTGGGGATGCTGGTGGAATGCTACATAGATGACCTAGTGGTCAAATCATGCTAGCACCAGGACGATCTCAAAGACCTTGAGAAAGTGTTCGGTTTCCTCCGTTCCCATCACCTGAAGATGAACCCGTTGAAGTGTGCCTTTGGGGTCACCTTTGGGAAGTTTCTAGGCTTTGTTGTTAGATACAGAGGCATTGAGATTGACCGAGAGAAGATCAAGGCCATCAGCCAAATGCCTCCCCCGAGCAATATTCGGGAACGTTGAGGCCTCCAAGGCCACTTAGCCTATATACGCCGATTCATCGAGAATCTGGCCGGAAAGTGTAATCCCTTTTCCTGGATCATGAAGAAGGGTGCCGCCTACGAATGGGATGAGGAGTGTCAGACCGCTTTCGAGGAAATCAAGTAGTACCTGCTCCAACCTCCGGTTTTGATGCCACCCGTCTCTGGAAAGCTATTGGTCCTTTACGTGACCACCCTGGAACGATCCCTTGGTGCACTACTCGCCCAGAAGAATAACGAGGGTACTGAGAACAGTCTCTACTATCTCAGCTGCATGCTTCTCGATATAGAGGTCAGATACTCCCCTATCGAAAAGAGCTTCCTTGCGCTCGTCTTTTCCGTACAGAAGTTACGACATTACCTGCAGCACCATGAGGTACAATTGGTCTCCTGGGTAGACCCACTGAAGTACATCCTGAACCGCCCCATGTTGACCGGCCGACTAGCTCGGTGGGCAGTGATTCTTCAGTAGTTTGATATCAGGTTCGTACCTCAGAAGGACATTAAGGGGCAGGAGTTGGCAGACTTTTTAGCTGCCCATCCAACCTCCACGAATCAATCCCTGGACCTGGATTTTCCTGATGAGGCGATCCTCTTAGTTGATCATGTCGTCCAATGTTGGTAAATGCACTTTGATGGTGCCTCCCGGAGCCCCAATGGTAGGAGGCTCAACGATCCTAAGCTCAACAGAGTAGGCTTGGGTATCGTCTTCATTACCCTGACGCATGCTGTCCTGCCATACTCGTTCCTATTGTCAGAAGGTTGTACCAACAATGAGGAAGAGTACCAGGCTCTCATTACCGGCCTCGAGCTGGCTCTTGAGATTGATGTGCCCCATCTACAAGTGAAAGAAGATTCCGAGCTGGTAATCAAACAGATCAATCGTGACTATGTCGTTAGGAAGCCGGAGCTTGTACCGTTGCTGGAGTACACCCTCCGCCTAATGGCCCAGTTCTCTTCTTGACCAGAGATTACCCATGTCCCGCAGTCACAGAACGTTCAATAAGATGCCTTGGCTGGCTTAGCTGCGTCCCTTCCAGAACCAGATCAAGACGATTTGATCATACATGTGGCACACAGGAGAGTCATTTCCCCCGTCACACAAGAGGTAAATGATGGCCTGCGGGTAAGTCATATCACCGTCGGACCCTCTACGTCAGGGGTCCCGAGTTCGTCAGACATAGTGGTTGAAGCCACTCCCGACTGGAGGGCGCCTTTTGTCGAGTATCTCCAAAATGGTCGCCTCCCGGACGACCGGGCCGAGTGCGAGCAAACCCGACGCCGCGCGCTGCAATTTACCCTCTAGAGCGGCCCTAGTCTTGAACAGATCCTTTATAAGCAGAGCTTCGATGGAGTTATCCTCCGTTGCATTCAAGGATTAGAGATTTCTCAGGTTATGCAAGAGGTTCGCGCCGGTTCCTGTGGTGCCCATCAAGCTGGGCCGAAGCTGGCCCATCAAATCTAGAGGATGGGTTACTTCTGGCCCTCTATGATCCATGATTGTATCGGGTATGCCAAGAGCTGCCATGTGTGCCAAGTGCACGCCAACTTTCTGCATCGGCCACCGGAGCCCCTCCACCCCACCAAGTACTCTTGGCCATTTTCGGTATGGGGACTTGATGTAGTGGGACCATATCCACCTGCAACAGCTCGCCAGTGTAGGTTTATCCTGACTGCTACAGATTTCGTTTCCATGTGGGAAGAGGCAGTTCCACTCAAAGAGGTCAAGGCCCGTTCCATCGTCGACTTTGTGAGCTCCAATATCATCCACTGATTTGGGGTCCCTCACGCCGTCCTCACTGATAACGGCACCAACTTCCGAGTGGCTGAGCTGAAGAAATTGTATGCCAAGTACGACATCTGCTCGAACCATACCTCCCTCTATCACACGCAGGAAAACAGACAGATCGATAATTCAACAAAACCCTCTCCAACATTCTGCAGAAGATGGTTGGTCAGAACAAGAAAAGTTGTCCGGACAAGCTCCCCAACGCCCTTTGGGCTTATCGGACGACGACTCGCAACTCTACCCAGGTAACCCCATATTCCCTTGTGTATGGGGCTGAGGCCGTCCTACCCATTGAGATCCAGCTACCATCACTGTGCACTTCAGTCTATGACCAGCATGCACCAGATGAGGTGGCCGAAATCCGTCTAGCTAAATTAGAAGTACTGGACGAGAACCAGCTTCATGCCCTGCACAATCTGGAAAGGCATCAGAAGAAGATATCGGGGGCCTTCAACAAGAAGGTTTGCCTCCATTATTTTCTACAGGGAGACCTTGTGCTGGCCCTTCGAGTGCCTATAATCCCCGGTAGGAAACCTCCCAAGCTAGAACCCTAATGGGAAGGTCCTTATATCATCTATAAGGTTTAACCCAATGTGGTGTACTCCTTGGTGACCACAGATGGTGAGCGCGTGACTCCTCCCACCAATGCTAGGTTCCTCAAGAAGTACTTTTCCTGATCCTATATGGTCCTGCATGACCTTAAACGGTACGGTCCTACATGAACATAAACTGCACCACCGTCCTGTAGGACGATAAATTGCAAAATGGTCCGAGCAATATGACCTTAAACTTAGATCTCCCCCCATCCTTATAAGACTTTAAACTGCAAGCCAGTCAGGCCTCCCTGACCGAGGCTCAGCCTCAGGCCCCTTGGCCTCCTCGGGCCCCCGGCCCCTGTCCTTACTATAAGACGTTAAAATGAAAGCCAGTCAGGCCTTCCTGACCAATGCGCAGCCTCGGGCCCCTTGTCCTTTGTAGACTCAGACACTCTTATGGGTGTGTATGGTGTGTTGTGATATTACATCATCCTTCACGTTGGGTTACCCGCCATACCGTACATGCACCCAGTTAAGAAAACTGCACTTCAAGAACTATGTGTGGCTTGATTCCCATCTTAATTGGATACGTAGGAATGCTCGGACACCTCGTCTTGAGCCCAGCACCAAGCTCTTCTCTTCTACTATCCCCCCTAGGAATAGTTTCGTTGGACAGTCCTTGCGTAGAGAGGAGTAGGCTTTCTTAGCCCCGCTCATACAACCCCGCTCATACAAGGATTGTAAGGGTTGCACTATGTGCCCACTCCCGTTCTTCTATCCTCCCACATCCTCAACGCATGATGTTAAACTCTATGGCCTTCAAGAACTACGTATGGCTTGATTCCCATCCTAATGGGATACGTAAGAACTCCCGGGAATTTTGTCTGTTGGCCCAGCGCAAAATCCAAAATCTTCCCCTCAGGTCAAGACATATGGCAGGGTGCACACTTTTTCCCCAACTCACATCAAGAAAGCCTCGAACCGGCTGTACGTTCCCCCCAAGAGACGTTCGCCTCTTTCATGGATGGATACAGCTATGCTTCACCCAGTCCTTGACTGGGATTCCATCATTTTTTTCTTCACACCCGGAGGGACCCCCATGAATGGCCTGGATACTAAGCCCAAGGGCTCTCCTACCGATACAGGCCAATGCCCCCGAGGGTTTCCAAGCAACAAGCTGATACATGTCCCGCGTCGCGAATTTGCTCAATGGTCGATGCTCATTTGTTGCTCCCATATTAGGTCACCATCAGGAAGCTGTGTTTCGAACATGGTCGACAGTGTCTTGGATCATTGGGTCCACCCCGAGATGTCCCAAACATCGAGTGCAATGATTCGTTCTACCCCATCCCGAAGTGGCATACTTCCCTCTGGGTGGTGCTAGCAGTCGGGCCCACGGCCCCGATTCTCTTATGAGGAATGTGTTTCGTGGTGTAGGATTACTTCCTCTTTCATGTCAGGTTACTTTCCATGTCATACACACCCGTGGATTAGATACAGTTATCTATTTCCTCATCCTCACTGCATGACATTAAACTCCAAGCAGGTCAGGCCTTCCTGACCAATGCCTAACCATCAGGCCCCTTGTCCTTTTTGGGCCTCGTCCCAGCTCCTCTCTTATAATAGTGTATGGTGTGTTGTGGGATTATTTCCTCATTCATGTCGGTCTTGTAATAACCACGCCATGTACCTCTCCCTCCCAATCTATTCCGTCGACCCTTTCCTGCGGTTCACCAATGTACCTAAGGGGACTCTGGTTTATTACCTGGAATTCCAAACTTTACTCGGACACATCCACACCCGCTTTCTAGGCTTTGTGTATCCCTACATCAGGGCTTTCATCATCTTTCACACCCGGAGGGACCCCCAAGAATGTCCTGGATACTACACCCAAGGTCTCTCCTATCATTACGGGCCAACTCCCCTGAGGGTTTCGGACAACAAATTGATAAAATCTTGCATTGCGAATATGGTCAGCAGTCGATGGTCGTTTGTTGTTCCCACCTCAGGATAATGCGATATGGAGGCTGTTTTTTCTGCCACAGTTAACAGTTTTCCTCTATCTCCATGCCAACCCCATTAATCCCAAAACGTCAGTTACATGATTCACATCCTTCTCCAGTTTCATCATGTCCAACTAGAGTCTCGGAACTCTTGGTACTATTCCTCCGTGCACGTCCGCGGGTTTGGGGGAACAAGCCGCGTCAAAGGTGTCCTTTGGGGCTCTCTTCCCACTCCCCTTTGATGGACACCCCAAGTTTTATGATAAGGATTCCCCCCCATGTTTCCCACACCGAGTTTAACTCACGTGGGCTTAGGGATTGGTTTGACGTCTGCGCTTACTTGGGAAGTTGTCACCACCCATGGTCCGAGCTCTATGACCATAAACTAAGATCTCCCCAGAACTACGTTCAGCTTGACTCCCATCCTAATGGGATACGCAAGAATTCCCAAACCCCCTGTCTTTGGATCCATCTTGAGTTCAGCTAATTCACCTCTTTGGTCCTGCCTTCAGGACCCCGACTACGGGACTGTGTGGCGTAGTGCTGGATTATGTCCCCATTCACGTCGGGTTTGCTATAGCTGCACCACACGCACCCCATTCTAAGAGTTAGCCCTCTTATTCCTTGTCCTGCATGACATTAAAAGGCACCCTTCAGAACTATGTGTGCCTTGATTCCCATCCTCATGGGATATGTAGGACCACCTAAACATATAGACTTCAGGTCCAGCCCCACCTCTTAGAGATCTCCCGATCTCCTGGTCACCTAGGCCCCTTGGCTTGTCCCTCTCTAGGAGGGGGATATAAAGGTATGATACAGGGTTTTTGGTACTATACCCCATTTCCCCAGGAATCCGCCATCTCATGGCCTCCCACAAGATGAGTCCCTTTACCCCTTGTAGTGGTTCGCCTATGTGTTAAGTGTACTCTGGTCCAAGACCAAGAGTGTCAGATTCAATTTGGTAATGTTCCCTCTGCTTGTCATGCTTTGTGTTTCCCTTCATTCGGGCATTCATTAACTTTCATACCCAAAGGGATGCCCAAGAACGGCCTAGATACAATGCCCAAGGGCTCTCCTACTGTTACGGGCCAATGCCCCGAGGGTTTTTAGACAATAAATTGATACAAATACCATGTTGCGAACATGGTCAGCGATCGATGCTCATTTGTTTGTCCCCATTTCAGGCTAATGCGATAGGATGCTATGTTACAAACATGGTCAAAAGTAATCATTTGTCATCACGCCAGCCCTTCCCGACCTTGAATGTGGGATACATGAATCACATTATGTTCCACCCCATCATGTCCAGGTGGAATCTCGACACTTTTGGCGCTACCCATCAGTGCATCTTTGCATATCAGGGGGACAAAGCTGTAATACGACGTCCTTTGGGGCTCCCCTGATCCGAGCTGTAAGACCATAAACTAAGATCTCCTCATAACTACGTTCAGCTTGATTCTCATCCTCATGGGATACGTAGGACTGCATGGACGCCTTGTCTTCAGGTCCAACCCATTTAGGTAGCTAGTCTCTCCCCCCTCCTTTTTACTGTTTACCTATGTATAGGCCCCTCGGCCAGAGGTTCCTCTCTCGGGACTGTGTACGGTGTGATGAGGGATCATGTCCCCATCCACGTCGGTTATGTCGCACGACACCATACACATTCCCCGCCTAGCATCGCTTCTGTTACGTCTGCGCTGCATGACGTTAAAATGCATGCTTGGTCCTATCACACGACCCTAAACTGTGACATTATCGTCATGGCCGCACGACGAGAAACAGAACTGCATTGTGATGACCTCGTTGTAGAGGAAATCACGTTGGGTATTGGTCAAGTGCCATGCCATTTGTCAATGCCTATCACGACTTGATTCTTGTGGCGACACCACGACCTACTACCCTAGGCCCATCGCATCGCAAAAAAAACACTCACCTTAAAGGACAAACAAGATTTATCAAAATTCCACTTCTTTTAGTGCAAGGGCCACGCCCGCACTCCCTTTTTTCCTGGCACCGGTACCTTACCGTGCCACCTTGAAGAACTACGTATGGCTTGATTCTCATCCTCATGAGATACATAGGAGCGCCCGGGCACTTCCCCGCGGGCCCAGCCTAACCTTCGTGTTCGGTCCCTCAACTCTAGAATTTCCCAAGAGAACACATGGGTGTTGTTACCACCTTGCCATGCGTCCCTTTATCCCCTTACCCACTCATGGTCCAAGCTCTAAGACCTTAAACTAAGATGTTTTCAAGAACTACGTACGGCTTGATTCTCATCCTCATGAAATACGTAGGAGCGCCCGGGAACTTCCCCATGGGCCCTGCCTAACTTTCACTTTTGGTCCCTTGACCCAAAACTTCTCCCAAGGGGGTCGTGCGGTGTGATATGGGATTATGTCCTCATTCACGTCGGGTTGTTCACCGCGCTGTACACACCCTCAATTCCCATTCAAGCCTGGTGTTTTCGGGAATGTCCCACCACTATTTGTTTCCCACACCAAGCATGACTCACGTGGGCTTAGTAGTTTTAGCAGGATGTGTACCAACACGGCCAGGCTTCTCATCATCCTGCATGACGTTAAACTATGCTTCTAGAACTACGTATGGCTTGATTCCCATCCTCGTGGGATACGTAGAGACACCCTAGTATTTTTCCTAGGGTCCAGCCCATAGAAATCATCAATCCCATTCTTCCCCTTTCTGGGCCATTGGTTGGAACCCTCACTAGAGAGGCCCTGTCCCAAAGAAGGATGGATCCATGACCAAACCAACACACCCATTTGGCGTACTCCCACCACGGTGGTGTGACTACCTGAGTGTCGGATTCTGTTTGGAAAAACCATTACACCATATTCCACGCTTTGCGTGCCCCTTATTCGGACCATCATCCCTTTTCATGTTTGAATGCACCCCTTAACGGCCTGGTCTCATGCCGCATCGGCTCACCTAGCATCCTGATCCAACGTTCCAGAAGACTTGTCATGTTTGGAAGGACCCCCTAACAGTATGGATGTTCGACCTATGGTCCGCCAACTGTCCTGGGTCAACGTCCCGAAAGATTGACCGACAACATTTGTGACATGGTCCCGTGTTTCAAACACAGTCAACGGTCAACCCTCATTTTTTTCCCCATTCCAGGATAACACAGTAAGGATACCGCTTCCCCTCCGTGGTTAACGATTGTCCTTTATTGTCATGTCATCCCCACGATGCTCCGAACCTTGGGCATCGTAATTCACGCTTCCCATTTTCGTCTGTTCGGACCGATCTGAGTACCCCTGGTGTTGCACCATTCGTGCATGAGGGCATGATGAAGAAATGGTAATTTGGCTATTTTGAGAAGTCCCTTCTCTGGCCAAGCCTCTCCCATCTTTCGGAAATCCAGACTGGTAATCCAAATTCTGGATGCCCGGAGCATGGTCTCCACTCCTATGTTAGGTGGGACGAGAAGGCCACTATCTCCTATTTCTCACATCGGGCTTGACCCATGTGAGCTTGAGGAATTATCGCCGAACATCGTGCAAACATTGTAGTGATGTAACGAACTGATTTAAATAATGGAAATCGTGCGTGCTACGACATTCAAAAAAAAGGAATAAATTGAAATGCGAAAGTACCAATAAAAGGTTTTCAGTTTGTTACAGTACCTGGGGGTCGACTCCCCCCATGGAAGGGTTGGCCCCGTCAAAAGAGTGTTGCAGCTCCGCCACCCTTCAGCTTGTGGTGTCCAAGGGTTGATGCCGCTAACTCAGCTCCCGCTCCTCCTCAGCAGCGGCGGGGTGCAGTTCGTCAGCCTTGGCCCGGGCCTTCTCTACCCTAGCCTGAATGGCAGCCATATTTCCAGAAGCCTGCCTTATATGCTCCTCTGCCACTGCCAGCTGGGCCCTCAACCATGAGATCAGCTCAGATTGTGCATTAAGAGATGCTGAGTGCTCATCCGCCTGGGTTTATAGCTATTGGACCTCGCTTTCAGCCTCCTGGAGCTTCTTGATGTTTGTCACCTTCCTCCACTGCCAGCCCACGCAGAGCCCACGATCATGCTCCCGGATCTTCTCAGGCATAAGATCTCGGATGAGCGTGTGAGGACGTTGGGCATCCACTCCCCCAGCGCACAGTTCGCGTAACTGCGAGCAAATTCTCTCCATTTCATCCAGCCGTAGCACTTGGGGGGTGTCCTTGATGAAGCGCATGATCAGCTTCCACGATCGGTGGAAGACTATGTTGTTTTATTCCTCATCAGAGGTCGTTTCATCCCATTCTGCATGGTTGGCAGGAACATACACTGGATACGCCCACAGGAAGTCCTCGGTAGGATCTGCATCTGGCATTGAATCCGGCGTGACATCTGGCGCCGAAGCAGGTGAGATAGGACTAGGACCGGACGATCGATCCTCTTCATCAGAGTCCACCTCAATGACCTCAGGCACAACCCTACTGGTGGTCCCTCCAGTAATGATGTGTGTTACAGCCTGGGGAGATGGGGGGACTATCACCACCATCACCAGCATGCCCCTAGGAGGGACGCCACCAGACATCCCGATTAGCCTTTCCGAAATAGCCCACACCAGCCAGAGAATTGTACGACAGAGAGGGACATAAACGTTAGTTGGCATAATCTACATATGACGACATGGAAAACGATAGAGGAAAATTACCGAGGTCGACCTCCTAGTGCTTCTCTTGAGCCGATAATGACAGGACCTCGAGGCGAGGCCCTTCGTATACTGTTGGAAGGTCTGGAGATTCCGGGGGAGCCACCTCGGGTGCTCTGGTCCAACCAGACGTGGAACTGGACGTAGCCATAGGCGCGGGTGCCAAAGGCCCTGCATCATCACCCACTGAGGGGCGAGAACGAGGCCTACGAACAAGTTCCTCCTCCATGGCTCAAACATTGGTGAGAAGTCCATAATGACCCGAGAATAGACCCTAAGGAAAGAAGTTCAGAATGCTACCTCGAGAGCCTCTACTAAATCGTCGGATTCTGAGCCTTGATCTCCGACCTCGCCCTCCTCCAACGGGCTCCCTCCACTAGCCACATCCTCCCGAGAGGATTCCTCTGATTCTTCCAACAGGGGGAAGCGCTCCCTCAAATCGGCAGCTGACAACTGGGGGGGAACGTTCGATCCAGCAGTACCCTCACCTGTTCTGTCATTGGGTGAGGGACACCACTAGAGTGAACGTAATCCTCTACCTCGTCTAAGTATTACTCTGCCTCTTCTAGAGACGCCATGAATCCAGCCCGGACTATGCCTATGCCCGGTAATTCCATCCCGAGGCGATTCAGGTGCGCCCATATCTTGGGTGGACTGAGGAATTTCAGGCTGACTTACCAAATGTCCAAGGCCTCCAGGAAGACGGCATCATCTTTCATGTCGATATGACGCAGCCGCTTCCCCGGACCTTGAGTGGATATCCTATGAAATCCCCTCGGTGGACTTCCCCCCAGATGACCCTGCTCTTCCAGAATCACTGGATCCGCCATTGCCTCCACACACTTGGCCAGTGCGGGTCTCGCCGCCACGGCAGCCCCGCCACCGCGAGAGGCCCTAGCTGCCCTCTGACCCCGACCTCGAGATAGAGGAGGCCCACTATCACCAACCCAAACAGTTGGCTGCTTTAGCATCTCTCCTAGGTAAGCAGCCTCCTAACGAATGCCATACTCCCTCACCAATCCGAATGCGGTGGTGGATGGAGGCAATGCAATTTTCATCTTTCCATCTTCCCATGTGAACATGAGTCACATATGCCTAATCACACACGGGTGATCCTTATGACGCACCTCCCAGTAGACTTGCAGGGTCAGCCGCTGGAGGCACCGAAACTGCCTCGTAAAACGATGCGGGGTGTATGGTTCGCAGAGTGGCTCACGATCCACTCGTGCCACCAAAAATACACCTCGAAAGGCCAGGAGGTAATCCCGGTGATCTTCCGTTCCCCACCTGTCATCAGTGAGTATACCCGTCGGCTATGGGAACGGGTGAAAATTAAACTCATCCGCCCTCCACACCCGGTTTAGAACCATCGGCACAGTTAGTTTGAACGGGAAGCTCCCAGCCGCATTCAGGATGGAGGGGCCGAAGTTTGATACCGGCGGCGAGATAGGGTTTGGATACTCATAGATCCCCCTAATGTGTGCTGCAATCCACCCGTAAAGGAGGTGGAAGGGCCCACATATCCTTGGTGGATTCTTGCCCTCGCTAATGTGCCGCAGCGTTCTGTACAGCTTGGCGAGCATTGGGATCCCCAGGTTGACCAGCTGCCCCATAGCCAGCATGGACGCCATGATAAACGAGCTGGGCCGCACCCCCATGCTGGTATCCCTCACCGGTAGGATCCAACCGCAGATGTGAGCCGCAATGAACGCCGCCAGCCTGACTATCGGCTATTGTTCAGTGCTAACACTGAAGCCCCAAGTCTTCCATTGGCTGTCTTCCAAGACCCACCAATACAAGTGCTCCTTACCCCATTGGGCTGCCCTCTGACAAGTTCGAGGGCTCAGAGGGAACTCTCGATTTTCTGGGAAATTCAGGAAGCACTTGAACCACTTCTTAAAGTGGACATACCTCACTGCCTCCTTGTCCTCTCCAGGGACGAGTGCCATTAGCGTCGATGCCAGTCGCGACATTTTCTCTGTATCCTCCCATGCGCTCATGATGGGGAGGAACTCATCATACATGGCCCCCAAGATCGGAACCCCCAAAATCTAGTGGACATCGCACAGGCTGATGCCCACATCCCCGTAGTGCAGGTGAAAGGTATTGGTCCTAGATGACCATCTGCTTAGCAACTCTGGCATCAGTTGTTTCAGTTGGTAAATGTGGAATTAGGAGGCACATGACGCCTCATATAATCCCAATCTTCTAAGATCGGCACCAAACTCCTCGCATGAGGTGCCTACCCAGTAGTCCCAGTCCCAGACATCGGTAAAGTTGCCGCCCTGGCGCTGGTCCCACACTTCGGACCACCCCTTCTTCGGATCCTGCAATGCCCCCTTCAGCATGGTACGGTACAGAGGAGGGGATGTCCCCAGTTGCAGTGGATTCCCGTCAATATCGTTCACATGGTTGTAGAGACAGTTGGGGGCGACGGGTGTGAAGTCCTCCCGCGCATGACCATCGGCCACCCTGAACCATTGGTGATGACATGGCATGCTCCTAAACCAGCAAGCTGGTTCGTCCCTACTCGCCTCAGGGATGAAGACGTTGTCCCTCAACCCGAATCCATACAATGGCAGCTTCTTGCACTGCAGATAATTCTTATGACCCTCCTATAGTAGCTCTGTCAAAGAGATGTGGTCCGAGTGGCTTTGGACCATCTCCCCAAGTCCCAGACGGTTGGCCATTTCATCCCTCCAGGCGGCGTCGGCAATCACCCCCAATATAGCTTCTCGATGGGCCATTTTGGTTCCGGCACTCAGAAAAGAATTTTTTTCAGAAAGGATCGTGAAGCTGGATTGCGAAGCCGGCTCGCGAAGGTTGGTTGCGAGACCATGCCACGAAGTCTTACCTAGGCCAGAAAACAGGAGTTCTCTTGGAACAATCGCGGAGTCAAAGACCCGAGGTTCGCTGCGAAGCTCGATTCACGGAGGGAAGGCGCGGAGTACGCGGAGCTTCGCGGAATTGAGAGCACAAAAAGATAAGAAAATCGCATGAAGACAAAAGAGGCCGACCCCCTATTTATAGGCAGCAACCCCGGAGCAGCGCGACAAGCCTCGCCCGTGCTGAGAATCACGGCGCGTCCAGATCCGGGGCCCCGGTCAGCACCGCGGGCCACCTTCGCGAAGTCGCATTGTGAACAACCGACAATTTTGGAGATTTTCCCTCAGACTCCGACCCTGCGGTCCGCGGCTCCAAGTCTGAGGGGGGGGCATTTGTTGGCGCCAAAATATTGCACGAAAGGAAGGAGCAACAAAAAATCCCCGCATGCTGCCTCGCGAAGCACTGATGCGAAGCACCCCCAAGCATCGCAGTCCCGCGAAGCACAGAAGGCGGTACCTCTCCGCGAACAAATTTTACGTCTGCTGTCCCGCCGCAAAGCACCGTAGGCGGTGCCTCTCCACGAACGAATTTGTCATTCGCGAGCGCGCCGCGAAGAACCGAAGGCAGCACATGAGTTCAGCATCGCGGCGCCCCTTGCCTATAAATATTGGATTCCCCCTGAGACCAGGGGATGGACGATCCGACCTTTCGGCTTCTCCTCTCCCGAATCGCGAAGCACCCTTTGCCCCGGGAATCATGAGCTCCGCGAGGTACTTTTACTTCACGTGACACTTTCACTTTGTCTCGTTTTGAGCACCTCTTCCGAGAGGGATTCCCTTCACGAAGCTCAAGGGCATTCGCGAAGGAGGGGGATTCCCAAGGGAACCCGGGCAGCCGCGGAGTGTTTATGCTTCACAAAACACCCATCCTGTACTAGAGATTCCCATGCTAAGGCATGATCGCTACACATCGCGAAGCACACTGCTTCGTAGCACCCTGCTTTGCGGGGCAACTCTGCTTCGCGAGGTGGTGCTCCGCGAACACCATTCCACTTCACGAAGCACCACCCATACACACCTCTTCCCCATGCTAAGGCCAAGGCACTCCACTTCGCGAAGCACACTCCTCTGCTTGGAAATTCTTCTTCCCGTGTAACCCTCCAGGTTTGCACGATGTGATTTCAAAGTCCCACGGACAACACCACTCATAGCGTTTCTTCGCCTGATTCTTCTTCACATAGGCATGCTAACGGCTATTGCTTCTTCTCATAGCCACGCTAACGTGGACCCCTCAATGGTTCGCTCTACGACCCCCCTTTACCACGGCCTTACTGGTACCTTCCCTCCCCCAAGGGGCAATGGTCACCAGTTATGTAAGTCCTAGGGGTGCAGAGTAAACCCACCTCATCTGAGCTATTGGACGTTCAACTACCAAGAAACTCGTCCTCAACACATGATGTTAAACTGTGATCTGGCCCCGTGCTTCGCACGAAGGGTCCCCACATCTCGGACATTTTTTATTCCACCTGTCTCCATAGAGAAGGGGTCACCCCCTCCATAAGGGATGATATCCTCCCTCTCGAAGTAGCGTATGTCCATGGGAGAAGGAAAACCACCTTGGTATAAGTCCCTAGCCCCTCTTGGGGAAGGCTGTACCCATGTATCTCCGTACATCCCCACTACCAAGGTCGATGGAGGGCGTAATAGGGAACGAGGCACCTCCCATCATTGGTCCCAAATCCCTCTTTCGCTGCGCTTTACCGCACTTTGGGCCTCCATCTTGGAATAAGTAATAGCACCATGGGCCGCCTAACGCGTAAGCCCCTCTTCGCTTCTCATGGACGCAACCTTCGCGGCGTGATTGTCATCTCTCTACTGTCTCTTGTTTCTCACACCGAGCATGAATCACGTGGGCTTAAAGTAAGCATCGGCCATGAAAACACCTCGTCCAACATGACGTTAAACTTTATTACCTCGTCCAGCATGACGCTAAATTGCATGCCCAACTGAACTACAAGGACTTTGATCCATGTCATGGCGTGGTACGTAGGAAGACTCTACGAGGTTCAAGCCCACCACCCGGTCGTTCTGACCACATTCACGTCCGTTCACCACCGTCCCACATGACATTAAACTGTATCTCACCCATTGAACTATGAGGACTTTGATCCATGTCAAGGCATGGTACGTAGGAAGCCTTCACGAGGTTCATGCCCACCACCAGTGGACCCCTGGGTCTAATTTCATGTCGGTTCACCGATGAAACCCTTTGAACTACGAGGACTTTGATCCATGTTAAGGCATGGTACGTAGGAAGCCTTCCTGAGGTTCAATCCCATCTCTCATTGGACCAAGGACTACTTTCATGTCAGTTCGCTGATGACTTCCATCATTTGAACTATGTGGTCTTTGATCCATGTCAAGGCATGGTAAGTAGGAAGCCTCCCTGAGGTTCAAGTGAACCCATCATTTATTCACGTCGAGTCCATCCTTGTCCCGCAAGACGTTAAACTGCATCCCAGTCCGACGACAAACTGTTGTGACTTCCATCATTTGAACTACGAGATATTTGATCCATGTCAAGGCATGGTACGTTGGAAGCCTTCCTGAGGTTCAAGTGCATCTCTCATTGGACCAAGGTCCACCTTCACGTCGGTTCACCGACGAAGCACCCTTTGAACTACGAGGTCTTTGATCCATGTCAAGTAGTGGTACGTAGGAAGCCTCCAAGAGGTTCAAGCCCACCACATGTTAGTCATTCCGGCCTCATTCCCGTCAGGTCACCAGCACCTGGGCAGCCTAGTGCGTAAGCCCCACACCATCTGGACCAAGGTTCGCATCCACGTGGGTTCACTGATGATGCCCATCAGGCCAAGGTACGCCTTTACGCCAGCTCTCCGGCACCATCCCGAACAACGCGAACATTGATTCCCTGCCACAGGGATACGTAGGAGGTCTCTTAGAGGCTCAAGCCCAATTTCACTGTCACCCCTGTGATGGTCCCATTTCACCCCCTCCATTTCATTCAACTCTCCATCACCCATCCTGATTCTCACCCGGACTGCCATGTCCCAGCTAGATCATACCATTACGCTCCTCTTCGAAGCCGCCCATGGGCTGGTCTCGGTATCAGCACCCCTTCAAGGGAAATCCCTCGATCCGATCCATTCCAGTTAATGCTCTGATCGGGCTGATCCATCCCCCGTTGGACATTAAACCTACGGCATACCCTATGCTAAACACAGGAAGCTGAGGAAAACCTCATATATATGTATATGGCATATAATTCCCCACGCTCAATGTGGGATGCCTCAGGCTTCCACGCCCTTGAGAAGCCCTATGAAAAGAGATGAAAGATAGACACGCTAGTTCCCCAGCACCCAGAAATGCTACTGATGCCTCGATGTGACTACTCCCCTGACTGCAGATTGCTGCCCTGACTGGACCCTTTGGAATGTCCTGACATAAGTAGTGTAATTAACTGGCTTCCATGGAAACATGGCACTGGGAAGAGTTTCATGAACAACGTATTAAATCTATGAGGGATACCCGGACTAGGTGACGAGTTCCGAGTAGGAGTCCATAGAAGGAAGAACCGACATCCCATCATCCCTATTCGATCAAGGAGAAGACGTCCCTGAATAAGGAGCGAATGCCGCCCGCCATTGGAAAGCGGGAATGAGGGAAAAAAATGCAGTGCGTCCTCCTCCGCAGACGGACGAATGCGTGTGCCCCAGCGAAAGCGTCGGAAACAGTGTGCTCACAGGGCAGTAATATACATGCTTGATATGATGGATAAAAAGAAGATTCGTCTTCCTCCTTGCACTTTTATAGAATCGGGGGTCTATTTTCCATATGGAGAGTGATTTCCCTTTCACGGAAATTTATATTGGAACTATTGAAGGAAATCCAATCCATACTCAGAATTTCATCAAATTCCACCAATGGGAGTATGACAGGGTTCACCGAGAAGTTCAGTCCATATATTATGATAGGGGAAGAGTTATATTCAGGTGATGCAATGATTTCCCCATTTTCCGTACTCACTGACATCGTTACTTCCATTATTTGGGGTGGTGCTGGGATTGTTCTACTTAACTTTCTAGATTTAAAAGAATGCGTATAACCATAATCAAAAATAATGATCACTACTCTTGAATGAATAACTAGCATACCTATAACCACATCATTGTCGAGGTTCATTTCGATGGTAGTGATGGAAAAATCTCACCCTTTCTGCCTTGGAGGTTTTGGGTTGCCTTTGAAAACCCTTGGCTTAAGGAACTGATTTTCAAGGTTCCCCAATTCTTTCCAGTTAAAACAATGAACAACGCGTTGAGCGTCCAGCGGAGTGTTCCCCTCCTATGTCACAACCGCGGGTTTTTATTGCCGACAGTTAATAGCCAGGTTCCCTTCTCTTCCACACCTAAAGAATTTCCTCATCCCCTTCAGGCAATTTCTACAGTGCTTCTTTCTGCACCTTTGGAATGTGGGGTGTTGGATTTTCTTAGCACTGTTAGATTTATCCATAAGACTACCAGAATTAATGTCCACCTTACGCTTCTTATCCCCATAATAACCATGAGATTCTCTGATTTCCATTTTGACCATGAGGGCATGTCATGAAATTTCTTCATATCTATCTAAGTCACGGATCGCCAGTGCTTTCCGCAGCCTAGCTTTCAGCCCACCAAAGAAGTAGTCAAGCTTGCATTCGGTGGCAACGATAAATCCGGATGCGTATCTTTCAAACCTTATGAAGTTTTCCTTGTACGCTCTGACAAATTCATCATATTGTTTCTTGAGGGAAAGGAAATCCCTTTCTAACTTATGTCGGAGGGTTCCTGGAAAATATTTATCGGAAAACATATTCCAGGAATCCTTCCATTCCAAAGCATCTATCTCCTCCTCACACATCATATTTTTGATCAGCTTCCACAATTTTTCAGCTTCACCCTCCATACAATAAGTATCCAGGAGAACCTTCTCTTGTCAGAACATTTAAGGATGGAGAATATCTTTTCAATGAAGTTTCTCCATTGTTCATTGATTGAGGGATCACGTGACCCATTAAAAGTAGGTGGCCTTAGTGTCATGAAGCTCTCAATAGAAACTTGTTCTTTCATAGGAGGGTTTGAACCTTCCTCTTGACCCCTGTTTCTATTCAAAGGTTGAGTTAACAAAGAGAGAAGCCTAACAAAGTTTTTTATTCCTGCTCCCATCAAATTGAGAATATCATTAGCACAGTCATCACTTTTATCTTCACATATATTTTTACCCCAAGTCATCCTATTCCCATCCATTGGCTAGAATAAAAATAATTTTATGGGTAATACATAAAGTGTAATCCAATGAAAAAAAATGACATATACATTACTTTTATTTCCTTAACTTATGAATCTATAGGCTACAATCAATGTTATCCATGATATAATTTCCAACATATATTCTTAGGGGAATTGTTTTCCCTTAATAATGGTCAATACTAATCCTATGAATTTACCAAATCATATACCCTAGGAGTGTTGTAACCAAGAGTGCATCAATGTGCATTATCGTGTACCATGATACCCCAAGTCAAGCCCAAAACTCTTTGTCGAGGTTTTCACCCCTAGGTACATATGTGCCAGAGCTGCCTCTACACGCTTGTATCCAGACAGGGATGTATTTTCTTTGATAAACCACTTACTCAATACTAACCAAATATTTGGTATGTTTTTATTATACTTAGTATTGTATCTAATGCTTTACTAGGGTTTTCTAATCCTAATTGAAAAAAAAACTAAACCTATCCTCTGATACCAACTATAAAAACCATGCTCTTTATTACACACTTAAACATGATTTAGTACATAAACATCACTTGATACAACATAAAAGATCGATAGGTCTAGTGTCTTTGGTGATTAGTATCATTACATAACAACTTAAAACATGAAATAAAATATCTTTATTGAATAATGTTTTTACATGACCACTAAATTTCCTCGTGCTTAGCATTGCATAGGATAACCTAAGGACATGTATAAGAAAAGGGTAATATATAAAGCCTAGTAAGGGAATACACATGGAATAACATTTGTAATACGGTACATTTTAGACCATTGACATATCAATGGATCAATAGGGAATCATTAACATAAAGGCATGATAAATAATGATGAACATAACATGGAAATGTGGAAACAACATTAAACATGATTTTAGCATGATCCAAGGCTCATTGCACATGGAGAATGAGTAAACCCTCATTCTACTAGAATTATCATGAGTAAACCATCATTGCACTTAAAGTATCATGATACAAATATTTACCCAATGCATTGGAGTGCTATCAGGGTGCACCCTTCTTAATCATTTCATTCCATGCATAAATGTGCCACATAGATCATATAACATGGATTCATTAAACCTAATGATTTATTCAATGATAAAAAAATGTGGAATTAATACATGAAACAATATAATCAATATGTATATTTTCAAAAAGGTGAATACCATTGATAGAGAAATGGGCATGGTATTCACTACACAATGACATTGGTTTGGAAAATCGCGGTGCAATTTCGGCAGCGTAACGACGTGACAATGGAATTCATAAAAATGGTTGATGAGAGATAAATGAGTGTTCATAATATGTTCATGAAATGTACAGTAAGGGGGTCATATAGATACATTTCCCAACATATTTAATGGAAATTAGATACATAATACAAGACAATTTCTTGAACGTGAGTGAGAAGAGGGAGTTTCCTTACAGAATTTCGGCATGGTAATGGGTGTACATGGAAGGCATTAATGAGAGAGAAAGTGGTCTCTCATAATTTCAAAAAATAAATAGGGTAGTATGGGGGAGTTGAAAAATCTTATCCCAAAATTTTTAATTGAATTTAAAAGGGTATAATAACATAATCAAATTGATACAAAAATGAGAAAATAAGAAATCCTTAACTTTGATGTGTGATCAAAAGGCTTGGGAGAGGATTGAGAGAAGCTTCTTGGGAGTTTGTAAAACCATGGGAGTATTATAGTGAGAGGAGGGTAGAGGTTGGTCGAACTCAAAAGGCTTTTAGTGAAGAGGAAGTGGGAGCTTGGGTGGGTTTATATAGGAAAGGAGAGGGAATTCCTTAAAATTTAGGTTTGGGTCACCAGACATTAATCTAATCAATACCGCAAACCAGCGCATGGTTTTTCCCATGGTTTTTTCCAAAGGGGAGTGGAAAAAAGTAATTTATAAGGCCAATGGATGAACTTCATAAAATAATAGGGTTTCTTATGTGAAGATGAGTCACACTCTAAAGGAAAATAATTTAAAAAGACCAAAATTTTTATAACTCTTGGAGGGACCACTAAAGTTTTTTAAATAAATAAAACAAATCAAAAATAACATTATTTTATTGGTAAAACATATATTTTCGAAACATATCTTTTATAGTATTTTATAACATCATTATTGTTTCATTATGATGTCATAAAAGACATTATATATTTAAACGATATTTAATTTTTACCCAAAAATACGATTGTCTAAGAAAATTATGAAAAATTCACCGTTCGATTATTTTGAAATCCTGATTCCAAAAAAATATCCATTTTATAGAAATAATTTACTAAAAATTTTAATTTTTACTTCTAAAACAAAAACCTGCATTTATCGAAAAATCACTTGTTTTTATAAAAATAGCTTTCAAACGTTAATAAAAATTATAATTGCATTCATAAAATTATACAATAATTTATATTTAATAAAAATTAATTTAATAATAATAATATTTTATAAAAATAATATTTAATTATGAAATCCATCAATTCATCTAAATATATTTATTTGTCGAATATTAACTAAAAATACTATCTGTACATTAAAAACTATTTACAAAGTAAAAATAATAAAATGAATATATATTAATTATTATATAAAAAATAATTCACATATTCATAGTGATAAGGTCTTGTTATATAACCTCTTATAACACCCACATAAGATCAAAGGGTAAGGTGCGTGATAGTGACAGACTCTTGTGGTGGCTCAGATAGTATTGCTCGAGTGGTAATCTCTATCAACTTCCACTTCTCTCGTAGTCAGTTCCGCTTGAGCTTAACATATTCAAGCTCAGCTTGGGCTTGGTCAAGAGAAAAGCCCAATGATTCCACCTCCTTTCTGAGCTCTGAAAAATGGGCTTTGTATGGGCGAATGCTTCTGGATGAGACCATCGCTTCCTTTGTCCTACTAAATTGGATTTCTTAAAGTCCTATATTTATACTAATCATGTGATCACTATTCAACAACAATATAAGCTATAGTCACAATTCTTAACGGTATTTTAAAATCCAAAAACATAAAACAAAAGAGGTTAACATTTTATATAAACACTTTACATAATGCGACATTTAATTAGATCAAGAGGAATTTTCATTAATGAATGTTTGGGTCATTACAGATTTTCTGACCAAGTATCTTTTTACATTCCCATCACTATCTTTTAACGCAACTGAAAACATCATATTTGTTGTTGATAATTAAAACCCATGACATTATAATATAATCATCAATTAAGACAACATAATATCGCATCCTATCAATATCCCTTGGTGAAATTGTCCAACATGCCTAGATATGCACCATCTCAAGAAGTCTTGTTGACTTTTTCTACTTTGGATTATATATATTTTGAATGATCTTACCTTGTTGGAATGAATTACACGTATGAGTATGATCACATGATAATCTTGGGAGATTTCTAGAAGCATCATATTTCACCAAATCATCCAAGGACATTTGGCTAATGTGTCCAAGATGCTTTTTCCATAACTTGTTTTCTCCATCCATAGATATAAATTACATATCATCTTCTCTGCTTGTGAGGTAGGGATTCCCTTTTGTTTGATTTCCAGTCAACACAGTAACACGATCCTTTTCCTCGATGATACAATATTTTGGAAAAACTTATTGCATTCCCTGAGTCACACAAGTGACTAACACTATGAAAGTTGTGATTAAGACCTTCAATAACTAAGAGATCTTCTCATTTCATGTTTTTTCATCTAAACTTGGCTTTTTCGAAACCAATATTTTTCCTTCCCTCATCAATACCAAATCTTATGATACCTTCTTTTTCATACCTGATTCTGGTCACTATATCCTTATTTCCAATCATATGGGAAGCACATACACAATCAATGATCTATATCCTAGTGTGATCTGATGCCTTGAATAGAATTTCTGAAACCACTACCTTCTCACCCCTTTTCTTTTTGATCTGTGTCATTGACATCATACCTGATAAAGAATAATAGTCTTGATCTTCCTCAGTATATTGTATAACAAATTTAACTTATAGAGATACAAATAAATTTTGATTTTTCATCTCTCTTGATGATACATTTGTCTTCTTCTTATGAAAAAATTTAGTCTGCCTTGGTACATTCCCCTAAATTGTTGATGTGTAATATTTTGTCATATTTACAAATGCTTTAATCCTAAAACAAAGACCATCAAATGATTACCTAGAATATTCATCTCTATACGACAACCTATGTTGGTCTTTTTCCCTTTCGTGTCTCTTTAAAATGGAACATACATTTTGAGAGTGTCCCATTTTTTCACAATAATACCATCTTATGTGAGGTACATTCTTATGTGGAAATGATGCACTACTAGTGGTACATTAGGTTCTCTGAATCTTATGATTCTTCTTCATACCCAAATCAATCTTAAATCTTGCAATGGTTGCTTGTGGTCTGACATGATCTATAACTTATTTTTCTTTTAGATCAAGCCCCATACCAACCTTATCATACATAGTTGATTGTTTCTACTATTATGAAGGACCAATTTTCTAAAATTTCATCTTCTCTATTTCTTGTATGATCTTCTTTCCTGATGTCAAACTGAGAGTTAAGAGTTTCTCTTAGTATTTATCTATTTGTCCCAGACTGATGACATCCTCTTTTAGTTCTTCGATATTTCTAATTTGATATTTTCCAGTTTTAGTAAAACTATAAATTTCTATTTTTTCTCTTCAATTTCGATTTTCTACTCAACCACCTTTTATAAGATTTCAAGAATTGTAAACCTCATTTTTTCAATTTCTATATTCAGCTCAGAATTCTCCTCTTCCTACTATTGCATATAGTGTTTGGCATCACAATCAACTTTTTTATCATTCATTTTTTTGGCTCTGAAAATATATATTTATTAAATGGAATATTATAATTAATCCTAAACATATTTTCATTCTTAAATTTATCCTTCTTCATTGTCACTTTCTCCTCGTGTTATATAATTTCCAACAACTACCAGAAAAGAATCTACTTTATGATCCTTGTAGTCCTCCATCTCTTCTGCCTTAGATTATTCTGAACATTCATCTTCTTTTGAATGTAGATTATTTTTTTTAAGAACCTTCTCTTATTAATTCTCATACATCTCACATTTGATGAATACTTATTTTTGGTATTTTCAGCATTTTCTTCATTATTATCATCAAAATTATTAGGACTCTTTACTGCAAATTACTAATCTTTTCGCATCAAAAGCATGAAAATGAATTTTTTCCTTTGAACATGTATTTTCCCTTTTGTAGATTTGAGGAGTAAAATTACATGACATTTCTAATGAATCATTGTCATAATTTCATAGTTCTTATGATACAAGGGTATTGTGTATGGTTTCTAGTGTCAACACTTTTAGGGTTTTGTCTTCAAATATTAAAACATTAGGATTGAATTCTAGTTAAATTTTTCTCAAGATACATTTAACAATATTTATGTCTTCAATGATTTCTCTAAAACCTCACTTGTTTTCCATAATAACATTTACTCTATCAAAAAATCCATCCACAGCCTCATTGGGGTTCATTATGAGATCCTCATACTTGTTCCACATAACCTGCATCATTTCTTCAAATAATTTCATGTCTCCACCACAAATGTTAAACAATTTTTCACACATAGAATGTGATGTTTTACTGAACAGCACCGTAGTATAAATTTTTTTCGATAGGGATCCCCCTAAAAAATTGATCCATTTAGAATCAACATCCAATTCCATTATTTTATATTCTGATAAAACACCACTAATGATGTTATCCGATATTCCATGTATATCTATTGTGATGATCTCCATTACTGATGATCAGAAGTAGTGCTGTATAAGATTATTCTATAGTTGAAAATTATTTCTGTTGAAGATCAAAATTCCTTTTTGATGAAAAACCTCAATTTATTCTTCTAAGAGATAACCAATTACTTTCATCCATTCCCTCTGATACCAATTGTTAGGTCCACAAGGTTAAATACCCAAGGTGGGGGTGAATCAAGGTGTGATAGAGTAAAACTTATTCCCCTTCGTATCTTGTTTCGTTGTTGAAAAAACTCAATTCTATCTTCCTCTCATAGTAGTATATGAAAAAAAATTAAATCATTCTTAGGACACAATGAGTTTTACTTGGTTCACCCTCACTAGGATACATCCATGGAGCATACAAGGGTGATGTTAAGATGTACCAAATTCACTAAGGCACACTACTAATAAATATTACAATGTTTTGTCTCGATCATTTATGCGCAGGATAACTTCCTTTACAATGTTAAGGGTCTGGTCACTTAATTCCATAGTGTCACTACCTATGCCTCTTTATTTGGTGCACTAATAGTGGAATGGGTCACTGTCTTCCTCATTATTCTATCACTAATCTTGGAAATAAATACACTCATAATTTATAAACTTATAAGTCGAACACAGTTTATAGACATGTAGGTCCCTTCATTTGATTGAATTCCAACATCCTCGTCTTTAGGTAGATGCTCTGTTGAATTTACTTTTTCACCCGTAGATGAATTCAACCTTCCTAGTTATTATTAGATACTGGAAAATACTTTTACAAGCATTTTTGAATCTTTATCAAGAATCCTTGTGAAAAATGCAACCCACATTGTTCCTCTTCGTACTATGTACCAGGTAAGGTATGCGGATCACCCCTACCCATTCTTTTTCTACATCTGAGAACCATCCTCCATTCACGGACTAACTCCACGTTATCTATCACATACCATCTCCACATACCCACTCCACGAACCACCCTATGTCTGTGAACTATTCTCTGTTCATAGATTGCCTTCACTTTTTTGTATTAGAGCATTCCCTCTGCATATCGCCTTATACTTCTACATACCATTTTCTCCTTATGTAAAACAACATCCCACCAAAACACTTTCACGAACTACTCTGCGATCTTCTTCAACCTTTGGGGAAATGCTTCCCGCAAACCACATTCGGAATTCCCCACATTCCTAGAGTAAAGAGATGTTCTCTGTTGATATTCTCTCTCACTTATAATTAGTGGGATTAGTGATCCATATATGGGAAAATATATTCAAAAAATCTGATAATCTATTATTTACAAAATGATTAATTTGGTACATCCTCCACTACATACATATCCTCCTACTGCGAACTGCACACATTCTGCGAACCATTTTTTCGCAGCAGTCCGCGTAATTCCTCTATTCCTTTGTGGTTTCATTCTATTCTGCCATCCCACAAACTACCATGCCTTCCTCATACCACATTCCCTTAAACGAAAATTTTCACAATGAACCATTTTTGGTTCCACGAACCACTCCCATGTACCATTCCTACGGCCTGGTACATGGTCGCGAACCCTTCCCAGGCATGGTACACAGTTCACGTTACAGGATCCTCATTTATCTTCCTTTTCTGATTTCGTTCTCCATTATTCAGACCATTCAATCCAATAAATATAAAAAATAAATTTCCAAACAACAATTACCATTTTTAAGGCCCAAAATTTTTCAAAATACTGAGAAACTATGACACTAATAAAACTAGTCTTCGGTAAACCCCAAACAAACTCATTTACACTCATCTGGCATTGTCAACAAACATAATCACACCCAAAACAAAATGAGAGGACAAATTAAGGGATTGTTTCCCAACATTTGGTTCCCTAAAACCATCTTCTATATATTTTTGGATTACCTATATTCATATTTTTTAATTTTATAAAGTTTTCTTCACATCATGATTGTTCTTCTATGTGACATCATATGTGATAATTTCTTATGGGTATTTTTCACACTGAATGGTTATAAAAGGTCATTGATATTATGAGAACCTAGAAGTGATATCATAGTATTATAATATATATATACACATATCTATTCTTTGGCCATATGATATCATTTTATGGGAAAACATTAGATAGTATATCGGGGATTATGGGACATAAAACATTGATACGTCTTCTCATGAAGTTTTTACATGGAAATATCAAGTAGTATGATTATGAGAACACAATTCACTAGTCATAAATTTAAATTTATATGTGTTATTGGATATTTCTATATGTAGACATGTATAATTCTTCTTATAAATTTATATTTTCATTAATACATATCACGAGTTTTGTACTTTGATACATCAATGAAAACCATGATGAAATATACTAGCATTGTGGTAGGATGTGTTTGGTATGTTTTGTATGATATTTAATTAATGAATAATGTGAGAAAGAATTTTTCCCTTATATTATTTTAGAAAAGTTAATATCACATTCCTTTTTAAGGGAATGCAACTTCCTAATAAAGACCATGGCTATAACATCATTTTGGTTAGTTCATTTCTAAAATTCAATGAAATGGATGTTGAAAAAAATATTGATGATGACAGTATGAAACCTATTTTATGAGAGATATCATTAAATATGGATTATATTACAAAATGTACATTCATATTTTTTACTGTCATTTTTTAATTTAACTTCTTTCTCTATAGATATCTTGGTGTTTTAAAGGAAAATATACTTATACTTGAGGCTGTATATCCTAACACCACTGGGAAAGGTTCCTATAGGGTCACACAAAATGTGTATTTAGAACCTCAATTAGATTTTATTTTAATTTAATTGTTTTAATAAATATCATTCTTGTGTGTTTTTTAATAATTATTAATGTTTGGGGGATCAAAAATATTAAATCATTAGTTATTCAAGAGACTATATATGAGTTGAATATTTAAAAATTATTTATTATCTAAATTAATGAACAAATATCTATTTATTTATCAGGGAATAATATACTAATAATAGTTTTTTAATAAATAGTTATTATGTATAGTTTGATAAATATTGAGGTGTATTGACAGCCCATCTTTGTTGGTCCAGGGAGAAATGATGCATTGAATGTTTGTGAAATTATTTGTTCCCAATACCTAGTTATATAAATACTTAATTGTGTTTTTAACCTTATTCGTTCCATTATAATAATTGTTCACAATGAATTTTCATAATAATACTCTACAAATCCAAAGATATATCACTCTAGAACTATCTTAATAACATAGAGTGATCCTCCTTGTCCATCCTCTTGAATATAGAAATAAAAAACAATCTTTCTTTATTGAATAGATTCTTGTGGTGATCAATAATTAAGGACTCATAAGTTTCCTTCTTGTGTTCTAGCACGAGAAAATTTCTATAGTAATGTTTAGAGGTTTTTAGAGAATGTGTGGATCACCACTTGAGTAAATATACCCATGATTCGTTTTAAGTGATGATAGTATGACAAGAACTTGACTAATGAATTTTCACTAAATAATGAGTTCTAATATGAGGTTATTATTATTTAATATAAATTATTTATAAATTTTATATGATGATATAGTTTCATGGATTTTGGGGTTTTTATTTCATCTAGTGTTGAGGAGAAATTTGAGGGAGTTGATGAAAAACCATTATTGGGAACATGATCATTCGATTCTTTTATTCCATATAACCATCATGTGGTATCAGGACAGTCAAATAATAATTAATAATTATTTATTGATTATTGATCAATTATATATATTTGTCATTATTTTTCATTTTCAGTATAATAATTCTTTAAATCTAAATGTCAGCATCATCTCTTCTTCTACTTTCTTATCACTCATATAATAAATAATGCAATCATTATATATGAAGAAATTACAATGAACCAATCAGGTGGTATTTAGGATTCAATTTTGATAGTACAAAATTACATGAGGTGTAGCCCAAGGTATGCGTCGTGAATCCATGTACACATCACCAGGATAAACCATGAAAAATTGGGTCATCTAGTAGAAAATAAACACATAATGTATTAATTCAGAAAATATATTAACTATTATATCCTATTATATAGTTTTTATAACCACACATCTTGTAGTCTTCATATTTTAGTGGAGTGAAGTTTTTATTCAAATAAGTGTCTTGTAATTATTAAATGAAGCGTTTGACTGAAAACCATAAAAATAATTGTTCACATGGAATATAACTATTGTTCATTTTGTGAACCCCTTAAATATATGTGGTCTACATGCCCTCTAAGTCCATAGGGATGTATCATGGAATAAAAATGTAAATATATATGTAAAATGTACCTGGATTGTAAATACTGAGTATCTTACTTCTTTAAAAAAATAAAATATTAATTAATTATTCTAATTAAACATAATTAATACATTTTTATTTTTCTTTTATTAAAAGTAAAAATTATGTCATAAGTTTTATATAAATTAAATAATTATTTATTGCTTCAAAAAAATTATAACTGACTACCATTTATAGTCAGAATACGATGAATACTCCATGCGCGTTAATAGCTTTAGAAACTATGTAAATAACATGTGTATGTGTGTCATTTTTTTACAATATATTCTGTGTAAAAATGTGAAATATCATGTATGATATGTGTCATATTTTTATACATCATGTGACTATAATACATTCCATTTATTTTAAATGGTTACTCTATATGTAGCCTCTAAGTAAATGTTCTCTACTTACTTAATTTTAAATAAATTTAATTCATTTTATTTTTCTCAAATATTAATGTATGGTAATATCAAAGAAACATTGGATTGAAATTAATATAGATGAATTAATTAATATAATTAATATAATTAATTTATTTGAGGTTATTTTATCACAATTATGAATTATTGAAATGAATACTAGTTTATTAAATTTTTAATTATTTTATGCATGGATAATGTGAACAGAATAACTAATGTATGTATATGGTTTATTTTAATTTAATTAATTTTTCCTCAATTTAGTAATAATTATTTAATTAAATTAATAATAAGGTATTATAGTTCTTCAATACTCTATTATGTAATTGTATTTGTGCCCGTGGTTTCTTTTATGTAATCCCCACAACCAATCCATTGATTTAGCTCATGGTAATTTGAGTGAAATATTATGTCATGGATGTAGATCCCTAATGAGTGGAGGTGGTTCTGGATTAGAACCACAGTCAAACAAACAAGGAGTTACATGCGATTATAGGTGGATTTTTCTCTCTCAAACCATGTAATGGTTCAAGTATTTTCCCCCTAGATAAAAGGTTTGTTTTTCACTCACTAGAAAAACTAACCATTGAATATAATCATGATCATTCAACATTTGTTAATTTTTATATGTTACTTTCATGGTTAATTAATTGGGGATGTGTTTTCACCACCACTTTATAAATTGATTAACAATCATGAAAGATGGAATTAAAATAAATTGGACTATACATAAATTTTATCTAGTGTGTTTAATCACTTGATTAAAATCCACTTAATATTAACAAGAATGTAATGAGATGAAAATTGGTACATTTACAAAAAAAATTAAATAAACATATTATTCAACTAATTTCATCCATTACTTAAGTTATGATAAAACCATAGTTCAAAGTTTTTTACCCGATGAAGTTGAGAAGATTTCAATTATCGGGGGATTTTATCTTTGGTTTTGGCTCTAATTAACCTATATCACATCATGATTCAACTACAAATGTAGGACTTGGTGTAACTGGGAGGAATGTATTGAATTAATATAAGACCATGATTTTAGGATTTGGGACTCCAATTAATGGATCACAGGGATAAGAGTTAATGAAGCCGACAAGACCCACCTTCCAGAATTACTTTGAGTAGCTTGTTAGGCCCAAGTCTGAATCATGATAAGTGATATATGTATCATTGACACTAGAATATCCATGAAACATGAAATTATGAAACAAATGGTGAGGGTTTTTGGGTTTCTATAAAAAATCGAGAGATTTTTAAATTAATCAATAATTATTATGTAATTTTTTAATCCAGATAGAGTACTAAAATAAAATGAAAATATATTCACTTATTAATTATATAAATGGAAATAAAAAAGAATGCAACTTTTTATTATGATCTATATTTGAGAAGGATAAACTTCTCATATTCTCAAATTTCATTGAATGGTATAGGGTGCTTCCACATTATATTATGTTGTGTGGAGAAGTTCTACATATTGGAAACCCGTATTCTAAGGGATTCATGTAATGGGGAAACTATGGAAGAACATTATCTATATATGAAACATTCAGATGATGAAACATATTTCCAATGTTTCATTCTATCATATATATCTAGTCGTCTCATAAAGCAGCATGAATAAAAGGATGTATATAGCATGATGTCTCACATTTGTGATCATTATTAAGATAAGTTAAGATAAGAGAAATGTAAGATCCCCAATTAACTATTCATATACACAATTAGTGAGTCTACATTAGTTGGGCCTCATGTATTCAAGATGATTGGATATATAGAATCCTTGGAAATCATGGATTTCAATATCCTGGATGATTTTCTCACAAATATCATTCTATCCTCACTCACCAATATCTTATCATATTTCATTGTTAATTATAAGAAGATAAAAAGTGATAATTATCTCTCATAACTCCATACATTGATACAAAAAGTTGATAAAGACATGGGGCATGAAGAACCTGAGGACGTTATGGTGAATAAAATTAAGATAAAGGAAAAGGACTCCAATACTCTCTCTATGTCTAATGATTCTATGAAATATCCCCATATTAATTAGAAGATCCAAATACAAGAAAAGTAACACATATGTAATATTATTTGTATGTGGAAAGATATGATATTGGTCAATGAACTATGCCTAGTTCAATAAGCAAGTGGATGCTCCATGTGAATTTTTTATTTATTGTAATCTTTATTTATTTACTAATTGGGTATTAGAGTCATAGTGGGGTACTGTAATTTGTATCCAAATTAAATAACTAAGTAGATTATGTAAAATATCCAAAGGAGAGGTGTAACTTTGAGCTTCCAATGATGAAAAACCAGTCACCTTGGTTATAGGAAACTACCACATTCCATTTCCAATAGGCATGATCATGATTTGTAAAGAATACTATTATATTTATAGTGTTACCAAAAACATAATTTTTTTATCCATCTTAAAAACAGATGGATTTATTTCCTAAATTAAAAATAAAATTTATTTATTTTATAAATAAATCATATATTATGGTATAGAGTATATAAATTATGGTCTTTATTTATTAAATTTTCAAACCAAGTATTTCCAATTAATATGAAATTAGGTTCACAATACCCAAATCATGGTGTCACAACCTTGGTCATGTAAAATAGAATCGGTTGAAAAAGAACTATCAAGTTGAATATTTATATTTTTTAAACTAAAACCAGTTGAGATATATATTTGTGGTTTATAAGAAAAAATGACTGGTATTTTTTTTGGTCATGGTGAAAGGGTTATTTAGAATCTATAATTGTTACACACTAATTTGTATGATCCTTTACAATTAAAAAATAAAGGTGGCCATTCTTAGTTCATTACTTATAGCGATGACTTGAGTATATGTGGTTATGTCAACTTAATGAGGCATACATTTGATTCCTTAATGAAATTCAAAAAAAAATATTGATATATATAATCAATGTGTTAATAATTTAAAGAAATATTGATCTGATTGATATGGTCAGCATCATACTTAGGAGTTCATTAGAAATTTATGAGATTTGGATTATATATAAACTCACTCTTCCTCATACATCATATTGGAAAGGTGTCACTAAAAGGAGGACTTATAACTTTATTGACATGGTATAGTTGATGATGAGTAATGTATATATTTCACTATCCTTTTGATGATATTAATTGTATATTTTGGTATACACACTAAACTAAGTGACATATTAGGTGGCAAATGGAATTCCATTCAAATATTTGAGTGGAAAGAATCACATGCTCTTAAATACTCATATATAGGGTTGGGGTGAAATTTTTAAGGAAAACTATTGGAAAAATATAGAACCCTAGGTCATAAAGTATGTAATACCCCAGGATTTCATAGTACGTTATCTCTTTAAAGTAATTGAATAGCTTGTGCTACATGCATAACCGAGTTTGAGGGCTCCACGACTTACCAAACAATCCATTCAAAAAAATATTTTGAATAGTATTAACCAAATTTTTAATTTTATATATATCCTATATAATTTTAACATTCAATTTTTGTGTTTCTTAGACCTAATATAAGGACAAAATCAACTCTCCAGATAAAATAATTATTTTTGAAAAAATAAATTTTTTCCGCCTTTTAATGGAGAACCCTTTTTAAATCAAATATTTGAAACATTTAAATATTAAATTTAGTGAAATTAAATTCTTTTTTAGAATCAGGACATTAAAATTTTGTTTGGATAAATTTGTGGAACTTTTCTAATAACTTTCATATTTGGAGGAATAGTGAAAAATACTAAATTTTATTTGAAAACCGCATTTTAAATCGAAATAATTTTTAGTGTTACATTATAAATTTGTGTGGTTTTAAAGTATAATTAGTATATAATTTTATCATTTAATATTATATATTCCATTATAAGCAATTTCAAATTTAAATTGGACATTAACTCATGTCTATCTTTTGATATTTTTTACTATTTAAAACCCCACTTTTTTGGAAATGACAACATATATTAATTTTAAATTAATTAATTAAATTTATATGTTTTGAATTTGGTAGAATGGACTTAATTTTTTAATTAGTAATATCAAAATTATCTTACAGTGAATTTTGGGTGTTTTTCAGAGTACTTTCATTTTTTGATGAATAGTGAAAAACACTTTGTTATTCTTTAAAACCGACTTTTATTTAAATAATAAAAAAAATTTATTTAAATTTATTTTATTGTCTAAATAGATACATAATACCTATATTAATATAATTTAATTCATTGGAGTTATTTTATAATAAGATTAGATATATAAAATTTTATTGAACTTTTAACGTCTTTTACCCACCTCATTGGCATGTTAGCAAATTTGCATAAAAAGTAATTTTACTACTTATGTGAATTGAATTTAAAAAATCTGAGAGACACAGTTAACATCAGTATGTAAAATTTGGTTCAATAGGATGAAAATAAGTTTTGGTGAATAGTAACTTTTGATTTTTGTTTACCCCATTTAAAAGTAAATAGGGTAATTAAAGGTAAACTTAATATTATAATTACCCCAACACATGTCCTAGTTCTATTGAATAAGTGTATTTTAACCAAAATAAACCTTACGAATAATATATGATAATTTTGATTCACTTGGATTCGATTAGGACATTTATTATTACTTTATTTAAAGAAGAGTTTAAAGTGTTAAATTTAACTTTTAATAACTAATGTTTTTTAATATAGGGTTATACATAAGTTATGTTAGACATTAAATATTCATTATAAAGTAAAATATATTTCCAAAAAACATAGTATTTAATTTATAATTTTTAGATATTAAATAATTAAATTTATTTATAACACAACGATGATGCAGTAATTACCTTATTAAATAAATATTAAGATAATTGATATAATAAATAAGAAAATAAATGTAAATTGAGACTTTTGATGCATTAAATGAATATTATATACTAACATAAAATGTTAGGGTTGATTAAATGATTTTTATTTGAAGTGATTAAGGTTTTATTATTTTCACAATAACCGAATAACAAATAGTATCAAAATTGACATAAAATGGTTTTTGAAACAAATACTATTTTATTAAATTATATAATAGTCCTAAAAAGTTTCGGTTTGTCCAAAAGACTTATATAAAGATATATATTTCATTAAAAACCACTTTAGGTTCTCTTGACATCTTATAGTATGTTTATTAACTATGTATTATAATAATAAAAGAAGGCATGGTAAATGTTAAACTATTTAACTAAGAGTTAAATCTAAAATATAAGGTTAATATGGTAAATGAAACTTTTCTAAAACCTATTGGATGAGAGTTTTGTGACCTAGACCCACATAAGATATGAAATAAATTCTTTTTGAGCCATTATAAAGGGAAAATTAGTTTATAATAAAATAATATTTGAAGCTTTTCCTAAAGTGATCCTCATCTCTCTTATAAAAGGGTACTTCTCCTTATCTCAAAATCACACCTCCAAAGCCATTTGTCTCAACTAAACCCTACTTAAATATCCTCCTAACTATCCTGACTTCAACTTAGAGGCATTACTTTGACCATAAATCCAACCTAAGGATAACTTTTGATCAAATCAAAAGGAATAACCCGAATAAGATGTAATTATTTCATCACCTCATTCAAAGTTCTATTCTTCTTCCACTTCCTCTTTCTTTGTAATTTCCATACCAAAATAATAAATCATGTAACTTATAAATAATTTTATGTTATTATAAATATGAAACAACCATATTAATTATTCAATCCATCATATGAATGACAAAGTCACCATACATGCGTACGTACGCCTTACCATATCCACGTTGTGGTGTAGTTTGTTATGCAACACTTCATTATTTGGATGGGTATAATAATGAGTTTGATTTATATAAATAATAAATATAACATGTTAATTATTCTTTATATATAATATATTATCCAATTACATAGGATTTCACCACTAATATAATGATATTGTCACTCGTGCGTACATAAGCTTACCTTCACCACGACGTGATAAGATTTCGTTCCCCATAGTAACCATTCAAGAATAATTTCTATTTGATGATTAAAAATAATTTTTAAGAACTTAATATCATCTTGATTATGAATAAAATACATCATATTCATATGAAACATTAATTATTTAAAAAAACACATAAAGGAAAATGAATTAGTTAACACCCGAAACAATGATACTACTGAAATATTATTAACAAAGAAATATTAGAAGATCATATATGATTGCATATTTATGTATGTGGTTCATGTATAATTTATTAAATTTTATTTAACAATTATACAGGAGGTTAATGTACCCTTTTCTAAAGCAAATTACATGGTAAGGTTAAATTTTACAATCTCTTTATTTATCTGAGGTTGTTTATTCGTAAGTATCTACTAGGACTTCTTTATCATCCTCATTTGTGTTTCTTAAAATTTTAATTCAATGGATTTTAGTATTTTTTGTAATATTGGTTAAATACATTTATTCCCTTGTTTGGTTTTTTATAATCTGTTTTGAAAATAATCATTCTATCGTTTCCCAAATAAGGTACTTTATGATCATTTCAAAAAATTACAGAAAGAATAATTTTATTAACTTATACGATGGGTGTAACTATTTTTGTCCATTATAACACCATTGATGCTTCCCTTAAAATAATAAAAGAATATTTTATAACAAAATGTTTTTTTTACTTTTGAATTATTTAAATGTGGAAAGAGATATTTCACTCAAAATAATTTTTGGATTGATTTCATCTATGTCGACATCCTTCGTTGGATTTTACGTTTGTTTGAAGTTGATTTATTATGATAAAATTTTCCTTATTTCATTGAAGGCCATGTGATATGTTTTACTGTGGACGTGATATTTTTCTACCATTCACATTTTATGGTTAATGTATTGAAATTTTATATGTTATTTTTAATACAAATTTTCATATTATATTTCAACCTTTTCATATGAGGAATGAAATGGAATTAGAAAGTGACGGGTGGTGCCTGCAATATTTCATTGATGAATCGGTAGGTCTCATCAAACAAAACAGTGTCTTGGAAGGTGGTCTTGAAAAAACATTATTTTTAGTCTTGGTACAAGGCATCGACTCTATGGTTATGATGTCCAACATTATGTATTCCATCCTTATGAAATTATCTATTGATATTACATGTGATTATTAGAATAGTAGAATATCAATTTTGAATAAGTAAATGGAATTAATTGATTTATCTTTTCCATATTATGATGATGTTTTCATTTAATGGGATTTTGTTTTATTCTTATAAATTGCCTTAAATGTTTATGCTTACTTATGATAGTTCTTGTTATATTCTTATATTTACTGAGTATCTGAGCTCACCCCTTTCTTATGTTTTATTTTTTCAAGATGTAAAGACGTATATTACGTTTAACCATCAAGAATATGATAAGGTAAATGAGTGTGTTCAAAGGGGAAACAAAGTAGTTTTTTTATTTCATGATGTAATGTAAAACATATGTATGTATCTAGTAATTCCAGGGATACTAAACTCATCGGTCTTTCAAGACATGATCTCTTGTGATCATGCCAATGTTATGTAATACTGCATCAACTCTAAGTAACAAGATTTATGCTTGACCCGAGGTATCCTGATATACGAAAACGGGGCATGCTACACTCTTGTTTATGACACTACCAAGGATATGCTTTGGATAATTCACATTTTCATTACAAACCATTATGAAATATTTATGAGTAAATACTTCCTGAAAGAAAACAATTTTAGGATTGTGAGTTATATGATTAAACATTTCAATTTACGTTAGGTATTTTACACGTTTGGAATTATGCATTGAGATTCATAAACTAACCTAGTGTATGCCATTTTATAGAAGTGGTGCCCAATAGAAGGAATGAGAACTCTCGCAATACACATGATCCAAAGAGTAAGAAGGATAATATATTTTATGGTATTAAGCCAAAATTTGTAATGGAAATAGTCTCCCATGTATTCTCATCATATGAAGAAATATTATCATGTGTTAATAAGATATATAAATAATTATATGAGTCATATGGATTTGAAGGGAAGCAAGAGAAGAAAAGGATAGTAGAGAGAATGATGGATAATTGGAAGAAAGGTGAGAAGGATTTTCCCATATGTGATAACTGTGGAAAGAATCACCTTCGTAAATGCTTGAAGGGAATTGGAGTTTGTTATAATTGTGGAGAAAAATGACACCAAGAATGTTATTTCAGGGGTAATAAAATGGTTTTAAATGTACAACGCTTCATCGGAAAAATTTGGGACACTACATGAATCAATGTCCCAATCATCAGAGTATACCCCAAATATAGATATTGGATAATAATCATGTTATGACTCTACTAAAGATAAACAGAAATGATTAGTGTTCTTATGTCGTTATTAATGAATTTTTATTTGAGTATTGTATTAATTATGTAAAATTTGTAATAATTATTGAGTATATAAGGATTATACTGTAGTATTATTTTATTAAGGATTTGAGATTGTGTGGAACCATGAAATGTGACTCAATAGTGATTTACTTTTTTTAGAAAATATCTGGTTGAGAAAAAGGTAGTCCTTAAAATTTTCATTGGGTTGAGGTAATGATTTAGGAAAAAGATATTATTGAGTTGGGTAGAGTATATTGGATATTATTGACTACCTATGAAGTAATTAAGGGTTTCATTATTCCATAATTGTTGGATATTAAAACATTATTTGGATTTATGGATTATATATAGTATTCTATGTTTCAATGAATAAATAAAGATATACATAACTATTCAAATATGGTTTTTGGGTATTTCATTTTATTACCATGTCTTATGAGAATATATGATTAATGTATTCACAAATATGTTATGTGACCTTCCATTTTAATTTTGAACTGTGAGTTTATAGAGAAGTATTTTGGATAAGTCTAAAAGATGTAATGTATTATGTTAAACATTGGATACTATTGTTTAAGGTTAAAACACTTCTTAAGATTATTTTTGGATAAAATACAACTCATAGGTTAGGCGACAACCCTTCGCGTCTGGCATGGTCGTGAGACTTGAAACCGCATTCGAAGGAAGAAAAGGGTACATCACCTACCATAGGTCTACGTGATGTACTAGTTTTTATAATATATTTTTTTAAATGGTATGAAAGATAAATTATAAATTCATTTTTTAAACCCTATATGATTAAGATTGTTAGAATATTTTTTAGTGATATTATCTTTTTGAGAGAAAGATGAGTTTGTGGTATAAATTATTTAATGGATTGAAATATACTTGTTAAGTATTCTTTTTTTCATATTCTATGATGAAATTAATTCTTAAAAATTAGGGAAATGGTCTCAGAACCAAAAATTTGTTATCCTAATACCATATGTTTTGTTGAACTGGTGATATTTCAAATTATCATAGATTTATGGCATTGAGGCCCTCAATTTTCAATTTATTGTTAACTTTTATTGATTGATGACCTCAATCAATCCCCATAAATATTTATGGATTTCTTCGAATTATGTTTTTATAATTTCCACCAATGTTTTTGAATTCAATCCCCTTATTTGG
The DNA here is from genome assembly GCA_963277665.1 of Viscum album. NCBI lineage: Eukaryota > Viridiplantae > Streptophyta > Magnoliopsida > Santalales > Viscaceae > Viscum > Viscum album. The sequence continues at coordinate 3,761,933 of OY728125.1, forward strand.
TGGTGAATTTTTCATTTCCCTTTCCCTCTTATTAAGACTAAATTTTATTAACCGAATATCCGATGTGAGTTTTTCAAAAAGGTATTTTATATTTTAAACCTTTTAATTTTTAAGAACAATTTCAAATTTTGAGGACAAAATTTATTGATGGAGTGTAGAATTTAACTCCACATTATTTCATAGTACGTTATCTTTTTAAAGTAATTCTATAGCTTAGACTACACACAACACCAAGTTCCAGCGCACAACGACTTACCAAACTAGCCATTCAAAATGTGATTATTAATATTATTTACCACGTCTTAATTTATATATATATCCTATATAATTTTAACATTCAAAGTTTTTGTTTCTTATACATAATATAAGGACAAATTCATTTTTACAGATAAAAGAACTATTTTTAAAAAAATGCAGTTTTTCCGCTTTTTAATAGAGAACACTTTTTAAATCCAATATTTGACACTTTAAATTATTAAATTTAGTAAAATTAAATTATTCTTTAGAGTAAGGACATAAAAATTCAGTTTGGAATATTTTTTGGTACTTTTCTAATAACTTTCATATTTTGATGAATATTGAAAAATACTACATTTTAATTGAAAACAACTTTTTTAATAGAAATAATTTATAGTGTTAAATTATGTATTTGAGTGTTTTTAAAGTATAATAAGAATATTTTTGTATCATTTAACATAAATTAGGTCATTATAAGTAATTTCATAATTAAATTGGACATAAACACATGTTAATCTTTTGATAGTTTTTACTTTTTAAAAACCCGCTTTTTAGGTTTTGACAACCAAAATTAATTTTAAATAAATTAAATAAAATTCTATTTTTTGAATTTGGTAAAATAGACTTTATTTCTGAGTTCATAATAACAAAATTAGATTAGGATAAATTTTGGTATTTTTTTAAAAACATTAAAGTTTTGATGAATAGTGAAAAAACAGTGTTATTTAAAACCGATTTTTATTTAAATAATAATTATTTTTTATTTAAATTTATTTTAAAATCCAAATATATACATAAAACCTATATTAGAAAAATTTAATTCATTAGAGTCATTTTATAAAAAGCTTAGATATAAGAAATTTTATTGAACTTTTAACGTCATTTACCCACCTTCTAAGCGCATTAGCAAATTTGCAGAAATTGATATTTTACCACTTATGTGTATTGAATTAAAAACATATAATAAAAATAGTTAACATAAGTAAGTAAAATTTGTCTTAATAGGATGAAAATAATTTTTGGTGAATATTACTTTTTTTAATTTACCATAGATAAAAGTAAATAGAGTAATTAAAGGTAAAATTGATATTATAATTACCCCAAAACATGTCCAAATTCTATTGGATAAATTTACTTCGACCAAAATAATCCATAGAAATAAAATATGACCCTATTTATCCATTTGTATTAGATTAGGACATTTATTATTATTTTATTTAATGAAGAGTTAAATGTGTTAAATTTAAATGTTAGTAACTAAAGATTTTTTAATATAGGGTCATATGTAAGATAATTTTGACTATAAATATTACTTATAAAGCTAAAAATATTTCCGAAAACGTAATATTTTACTTATCATTTTTAGAAATTAAATAATTAAATTTGTTTTTGACACAATGATGATGTAGTAAATACCTTATTAATGAATGATTAAGATAATTGATATTACAAATATTAAAATAAATTTAAATTGAAACTTTTGATGCATTACACATATTTTATAGGTTGATATAAAATGTTATGGTTTAATAAATAAATTTTATTCGAAGTGATAATTTTTTATGACTATCACAAAATCCAAATAATAAATAGTGTCAAAATTGACATAAATGAGTTTTTAAGAGAAAAAATATTTTATTAAATTATATAATAGTCTTAAAAATCTAAGTATATGCCAAAAGACTTATATAATGTTATATATTTCATTAATGAACCACATTATATTTTATTTGAATTTTATACTATGTTTATTAACCTGGTATTATAATACTACAAGAAGACATGGTCAATGTTAAACTATTTAACTAATTGTTAAATCTAAAAGATAAGGTTAATATGGTGACCGAAACGTGTATACAACCTATTGGGTGAGATTTTTTTGACCTATACCCACCTTATCCTAAAAATAAATCCTTTTATAGCCATTATAAACCAAAAAAGATTTTATAATAAAATAATATGTCAAGCTTTTCCTAAAGTGACCCTAACCTCTCTTATAAACGGGTACTTCCCCTTCTCTCAAAATCAACCCTCCAGGCCATTCATCTCAGATAAACCCTACTAAAATATCCTCATAACTACCCTAATTCCATCCTAGAGGCCATAATTTTATCATAAATCCATTCTATGGAGCCTTTTTGATCAAATCAAAAGGAAGAACCCGAAGAAGAGGTAATTATTTCATCACCTCTTTCAAATTTATTTTTATCTTCCTCTTCCTATTTCTTGGTTGTTTCCATAAAAAAATAATAAATCCAGTAACTTCTAAATATTGTGATGTTATTATAAATATGTAACAACCATATTAATTATTCAATCCGTCCAATGAATGAAAAAGTCACCATATGTGTGTACGTACAACTTACTGTCTCCACGTTGTGGTGTAGTTTTTTATTCAACAATTAATTATTTGGATGTGTATAATAATGAGTTTAATTAATGTAAATAATAAATATAATGTTAATGATTATTTATATATAATATATCATCAAATTACATAATATTTCTCCACTAATAGAGTGATATTGTCGCTCGTGTGTACGTATGGCTTACCGTCTCCATGACGCGATAAGATTTCATTCCCCATAGAAACCATTCAAGAATATTGTCCATTTGATGGTTATAAGAAATGTTTATGAAATTAATATCATTCTGATTATCAATCATATACATCTTATCCATAAAAAAAATGACTTATGTAACAATCATATAATGGAAAATGAACCAGTTAACACCCGAAACAATGATACTACTGAAATATTATTAACAAAGCAATATTATTAGATAATATATGATATCAAATTTATGTATGTGGTTATTTTATAATTTAATAACAATTATTTAACTATTATACATGAGGTTAATTTACCCTCGACCTAGTAAAAGTATAAGGTTAGGGTTAATTTTAAAATCTCTTTATTTATCCGAGGTTGTTTATACGTAAGTATCTACTGGGACTTCTTTATCATTTTATTCTGTGTTTCATAAAAATGTATTTCAAAACATTTTTACTATTTCCTTGAATACGGTTTAAATTCATTTATTCCGTAGTTTTATTTTTTATAAAATGTTTTTAAAGGACTCTTTCATTCGTTTTCCAAAAAAGTTACTTTAAGACCTTTTTGATAAATTAAGGATAAAATGTTTTTTTTAACTTATATGGTGGGTGCACCTATTTTCCACCATTATAATACCATATAATCTTCCCTTACAATATTATAAGAATATTTTAAAAATAAAAATTTTCTTTAGTTTTTTATGATTTCAATGTATAAAAATATATTTCCCTTAAATAACTTTTGTATTGATTTCATCTATGTCAACATCCTTCATTGGATTTTACGTTTGTTTGATGTTAATTTATTATGATACAATATTCCATATTGTGTTTAAAGTTTTGGGATATGTTTGACTGTGGATGTGCTCTTTTTATACCATTCATGGTTTATGGTTATTGTTTTGACATTTCATATGCTAGTTTTAATATGAATGTTTATATTATATTTCAACTTTTTCATATAAGGAATGCATTTCTATTGGTATGTGACAAGTGGAGCCCGCTATAGCTCCTCGATGCCTCAGTAGGACTCATGATGAAAACTAGTGTCTTGGCACAAGGACTTGACACATTCTTATTTTTAATCTTGGCATGACGCCTCAACTATGTGGTTTTTATTTCCATCATTATGCATTCCATCATTATATAATTTTCTATTGATATTACATGTGATTATTCGACTAGTAGAATATCCATGTGAATAAGTAAATGGAATTAATTGATTTATCGTTTCCATATTATGCTGGAGTTAATGTTTAAAAGGATTTTGTTTTAGTATTATGCATTAACATAATGTTTTAGTCTTATTTATGATAGTTCATGTTATATTGTTATCTTTTCTGATCATCTGAGCTCACCCCATTCTCCTGTTTTATTTTTTCCAGTATGCGAAGAAATATATTATAATTAACCTATAGGAATGAGCTAAGAGAAATAAGTGGGTTCAAATTGGACACAATGTTGATTTTTTATTTCATGATGTAATGTAAAACTTATTATTGTATCTAGTACATCAAATTCCACAAAACTATTCTATCATTCGAGACATGATCTCTTGTGATCATGATAATCTTATATAATAATGAACCGACTCTAGGTAACTATGGTCGGGGCGTTACAATGTATACCTTTATAATATATCCTAGGTAAATGAGGGGAAATTACATATACAACCACTATGGCAAGAAAATAATCATTACAATACAAACTATATTTCTTGATAGGATGAAAATATCTAAAATAGATGTTTTGAGATATACTAACTGTAATGATGTAAATACTAATGAAACAAAATATTTTTTGTAATAACACATTTCACCGGTCCTTGCAGAAGAGGTTTTTCATGAGACAAAACTACTATGTAGGGTGAACATATAGGTTAGAGGATAATAAAGATATGGTTTTCTAGTCACCAATGATGGAAAATCATTATTGGTTGAAAATAATGTTCCCTTTTCCTATCATGTTGTAGTAGAGAGTTCAAAAGCTATATGATGAATAAAATCTATGAATTATCATATGGATTCTAGGTGAAAATAGACATGGAAGGTAAAATTAGTACATATAAAAACAATTTGTTGGCTACAAGGTTTAAAATATAATCAAGTCATAGATTATGATAAAACTATTTCTCCAATTTCCATTCTTAAATAAATTATAATTTTGATTTCCATAAAAAATTTCCATAAAAAATTTATTTGGTAGTCAAAATAATATTTATTAATAGGGTTCTTTAGGAATATGTTTTTATGGAACAAAAAAAGGATTTGTAACTCTATATAGTACAAATAAGGTATTGAAGTTGCAAGAATCAATTTTTGGAATAATGATATCAACTAGGTCCTAGAAAATTTGGTTCAATAAATCCATAAGAAAAAAAAATTCATAAGGAATGGATGTGAAACTTGTTCCACATTTACTTTTATGGGTGTTTGGTTATTTTCCTAGTAGAAAATGTTAATTAATTATTAATTATTAGAAATTATACCACAATATTAATTTTAGTAAAGGACTTTTTGAACAATTGTTTCACATTCAAATAAATAGGTTAATTTTTCTATATTCTTATGATCAAGATCATCCATGATTAATCTAAAAGGCTAGTCAGAATAATTCAAAGGAAATATAATAACCAAGTAATAAAAAGATTTCTTATAAAAAATCCTAGAGGGGATTTGTTCTAGTTTCACATAGAATACATATCTCTAAAACAATGTCTCTTATGAAATAATAGGAGAGGTATAAGATTAATAATATCTCATATGTTTATGTAGTGGGATCCATCATGTATGTCAGTTTATATACTATGATTGATATTATCGTGGCTCAACCTTAAAAATTTCATATTCTAGTGTCTTCAGACTAGATTTCACTTTCCCAAAATCTTGAGGACCATTTTAGATTATGTATTCATATAGTTAGGCTATCAATGATACAAAAATAAATATTACACCACAAATTTTTCACTTCCACTCAGTATCAATTTTTTCCAACAAACAAAACTTTTATGATAAAAGATGATTCATTTTCATAAAATATATTCACAACATTAAAATTCACTTCTCATTTTTTTCCTTACCAATCATTAAATAATTTTAAAAACATTTTAAAACATGGGATGAGATCAAAATGAATATTAAGGTACATAACAATAATTAAATGGACCATTAGTTAATGAGCACTTATTAATATTTTCCTTATTAAAACATAAACATTGTGTTAAAAATAAAAAATTTCTTATCCAAGAAATAAACATCAATACCCAAATATTTTCCTAAAACATTTCATTATTGATCTTAATATAAAGAATTAAATTAATAAATTTTTCCATGAAATCATGGAAAAATATAATAATGTTTTCATAAAGTTATACTTTTCATCCTTGAGAAGTAGTATATTCTTTCGTTTACCTTGTAAATTCATATATTTACATAGAAATACATAAGAAGAATAAATAAATGAGGTTGGAAACATGATAAACCATTTCAAGTCAAAATTACATATGTATTAACCATCAAGGTTATAAATTTAATAACAATCATGATTATACATGGAGTAAACATTATAGTTACAATTTTAATAACCATCTTAATTATACTTGGAATAACCATTGTAGTACATTCCCTTAATATATTAGGATGAACCAAATTGGATTAATATATCCCTTTACCCAATGAATTTGAGATCTATTGTAACACCCCAAGCTTCCACGGTATGCTTCTCTTTGAATAATACAGTTGTGTGTGGTGTACGCAACTTCGAGTTCTAACCCACCACAACTTATCAAACAAGCCATTATGAATAGTAATACCCAATTTTGGAAATTTTATATATTTTATCTTTAAAAATGGACTTCATTTTTTGATTCATAATATCGAAATTATCTTAGGGTGAATTTTTAGTAATTTTCTCAAAACTTTCAATTATTGATGAATAGTGAAAAACACCCAGTTATTGTTTAAAACCGACTTTTTATTTAAATAATTATTTATTTTATTTAATTTTTTTTGTCAAAATAGATACATAATACCTATATATGTTCAATGAAATTCATTTGAGTCAGTTTATAATAATTTTTGATCTATAAAAAATTTATTGAACCTTTTACCGTCTTTTACCTACCTCTAAGGAGTATTTGAAAATTTACATAAAACTTAATTTTACCACTTCTATGAGTTGAATTTAGAAAATCCGAGAGACACAGTTAATATAAAGGAGTAAAATTTTGTTCAATAAGATAAATATAATTTTTGGTGAATAGTAACTTTTTACTTTTATTTACCATGGTTAAAAGTAAATAGGGTAATTAAGGGTAAAAATGATATTATTATTACCCTAAAACATATCCTAATTCTATTGGATAAGTATAATTAGGACAAACAAATCCTAGAAATAACATATGAACCTCTTTGGTCCACATGAATTAGATTAGGACATTTATTATAATTTAATTCAAAGAAAAGTTAAAAGTGTTAAATTCAATGTTTAATAACTAAACCATTTTTAATATAGGATTAAAAATAAGTTAAATTCTACTAAAAATATTCATTAGAAATGTAAAGAAAATTTCTACATAATGGTATTTTACTTATATTTTTTAGACATTAAATAATTTAATTTATTAATGACACAATGATGATGCAATAATTACCTAATTAATGAAATATTAAAATAGTTGATATTATAAATATCCAAATAAATGTAATTTGATACTTTTTATGAATTAAACTAATTTTCTAGGTTAATATGACATATTATGGTTTTTTAGATTTATTGTTTTCGATGTAATAATGCAATTATGAATTTAGAAAAAACAAAATACGAAATGGTGACAAAATTGACATAAAAGAGTTTTTAAAATAAATATTATATTATTAATTGATATTATATTCCTTAAAATCTATGGTTCAAAAAAAAGACAAATATAATGATAGGTGTATCATTAATGAACCAGTTGGGTTTCTCTTGGATGTATATAGTACGTTTACTAAAAATATAATACAAAAATTCCAAGAGACATGGTAAATGTCAAACTATTTAACAAAGAGTTAAATCTAAAAGATAAGGTTTATATAGATACCCCAACCTATCTGAAACCAATTGGTTTAATGGTGTTTCGTCCCATCCCCACCCTAACCTTTAAATAATCTTCTTTGGATCTACCAGAAACTGAAAATGATTTTATTATAAAATAATATTTCTAGATTTTCCTAAGGTGCCCCTAACTCTTATAAAAGGGCACTCCCCATTCTCTCTAATTCACACATTCAATGCCATTTGGATCGCCCAAAACATGCCCAAATACAGTATCAACTATCCTCCCTTAATCCTAGAGGCCTTCCTTTAGTCATAAATGCAACCTAGGGAGCCCTTTTGATCAAATTTAAAGGAAGAACCCGAAGAAGAGGTAAATATTTCATCACCTCTTTCAAGTTCCTTTCGTATTGCACTTCCTCTTTCTTTGTTGTTTCCATTTTAAAATAATAACACCAGTATCTTATATATTCTATGATTTTATTATAAATATGTTATAACCATATTCATTATTCTATCAATCCTTTGAACAACATGTCACCATACGTGCGTACGTACGACTTACCGTCTCCACGTCGTGGTGTAATTGTAATTCAATACATTATTATTTTGATGGGTATAATAATGATGTGTAATTTATGTAAAATAATAAATATAACATGATAATGATTATCTATATATGATATACCATCCAATTATATATTATTTCAATTTCAAAAGAATGATATTGTCGCTCGTGCATACGTACGGATAACTGTCTCCACGAATGCGATGAGATTCATTCCCCATCATATCCATTCAAGACTAATTTTAATTAAATGATTAATAATAATGTTTAAAGACTTAATATTATTCTGAATATTAATAAGATACATCCTATCCATAACTACTTACATAACAAAGCATATAAAGGAAAATGAATCAGTTAACACCCGAAACGACGATAATACTAAGATATTATTCACAAAGCAGTGTTAAAAGATCATATATGATATCATATTAATGTATATTATTCTTTTATATTTTAATAACAATTATTTTACCATTATACAAGATGTTAACCTACCCTTGTCTAAGGAAAAGTACAAGTTAAGGGTTAATTTAACAATCTCTTTATTATACAAGGTTGTTTATACTAAATTATCAACTGGGACCTCTTTTTCATCTACATCCATGTTTCTTAAAAATGTATTCCAATACATTCTTACTATTTTATAGACTATGGGTTAAAATAATTAATAACTTTTTTTGAATTTTATAATATTTTTATAAAGGAATCATTCTGTCATTTTCTAACCAAGGTACTTTATGACCTATTCGACAACATTAAGGTAAGAATGTTTTTTTAACTTATAAGGTGGGTGTGGCTATTTTCCGTGGTTATAACTACGTCGAAGCATCCCTTACATGTTTATAATAATATTTTAAAAAATAAATTTTTTCTTTTATAATTACATTACTTTTAAATGATTTCAAAATAGAAAGATATATTTCTCTAAAAAGGTTTTGATTTCATCTATGTCATTATCCTTTGATGGATTTTCATATTATTTGAAGTTGATTTGTTATGATACAAACATCCATATTTTATTGAAGGTTTTGCGATATTTTTGACGATGGATGTGTTATTTTTACACCATTCATGGTTTATGGATACATTATTGACATTCCGTATGCTTGTTTTAATACGAATGTTTATGTTATGTTTAAACCTTTTCATATGAGGAATGCATTGGACATAGTAAGTGATGGGTGGAGCCTGCTATAGCTCCTTGATGAATCGGTAGATATCATGATAAAAACTAGTGTCATGACACAAGGCCTTGAAAAAATCATATTTGTAGCCTTGGCACAAGACCTTGACTATGTGGTTATGAAAGTCTGGCATTATGCATTCCATCATTATGAAAATGGCTATTGATATTGCATGTGATTATTCAACTAGTAGAATATCCATGTCAGTAAGTAAATGGAATTATTTTGATTTTATCATTCCTATATTATTCTGAATATCATGTTTAAAAGGTTTTTGTTTTAGTCTTGTACATTGCCTTAAATGTTTATGCTTATTTATGAAATTTTTCGCTATATTTTTTTCCTTTCTGAGCATTTGAGGTCACCCCTTTCAAAGTTTTATTTTTCACAGGATGCGAACAAGTATATTACGACTGACCTGTAGGGATAGTATGAGGGGATATGAGTTTAATATATGGAATTAATGTTGTTTTAGTTTTTAATTTAATAATTTAATGTAAAACTTATGAATGTATCTAGTATTTCCAAGGCTACTAAACTGATCGGTATTTTGGGAAATGATTTCCTTGTATCATGTCAATGTTACATAATAATGCACCAACTCTAGGCTTCTAGGATCGGGGTATTATAGATATAACATGTTAAATCATTCTTATTTGTAAATGGAATCACCCAACTTCCTAAAATATTCCTAAAACCAATAACATAATACATAAAATATTTCATCATAAAAATATTCATTTCACCATAAGATTATTATTTTGATATTGATATATCACTTTAATATAAAACCCAATATTTAAAACTAAAATTAAAATAATAAAAAGAGATTAGTTTTTCGTTGAATAAATCATGAAATCATATAAATGAATCGAAAAATCAACAAATGATTATGGCAGCGAGAAAACTCAATATCTATGTATATGTTAAAATAAAACATTCTCCTTATCTTTTTGTAAATAAATTCAAAATATTCCATAAAAAGATTCGTTTTGAAAAACATTAAATGAAAATTAAAATAGTCCTAAACTGTCCTTTATAATTATATTATGTCTATATATATACATAAAATAACATTACAAACATGGATATTGTAGAAAAAAGAGTTATAAGGGAAACATTAAAAGATTATTTTTAAAAGAAAGTCCCTTACAATGAGTCTCACTCATCATGTATGTTATTTATTTTCCTGAAAAATAAACTTATGTAAATTAATTTCTAGATTCATAACCCTTTTCATGTTTATTAATCCATTTTTATCACTTACGTCCATTTTATATCAATTACTACATTATTTATGTTCAAATCAGATGTATTGATGATATTTGATTTATATGTCCAAAATGACATTGGTATGCTGTATATGGTTAAAATGGTCATTATTCCATCATCTCCAAAACAAAATTCATGGGATAATTTTTTTTATAAATTAAATATACTTTTGAAAAAAATCATGAATTATGGTTATAAAAAATGAATTATGTAATAAACATGGAGATGGTAGGTCATACGTACACATTAGTAATGTTTCCATTTTTCAATGATCATTATGAAAAACATTTAAGTGTTTTTATATCTTTATATAATGATTATAATATCATAACTATTATATTAATTCTTTAAATACACTTATATTTATCATTTATGTGTTTTGGTGATGATAAACGAATCACATCACTTCATGGAGGTGGTAGTATACACATACACACATACAATAGTTTCATTTTTCACAGAATGGTGTTATAATAAATTAAATGATATATTATATTTTAATAATGATAAATACATAATTAATAATATATATACATTAATTCCTCCATTATAACTAGTCACGAGATACAGTGAAGGAAAATGAATTGTAATAGTTCGTTAGGCGGTAGTCTGTTGTACACACGAATGTTCAATTCCTCTCCCATTTAATGGAGGTTGGATATATATATATGTTATTATATTAAAATAATAACTTATAAATATATTCAAAATGTTTATTTTATTATTTTAAGATGATTAAATAAAATTTCAAGGAGGTGGATGAAGAAATAATATTAAAACATGTGTTTAATAACTATATCTCATCATTGGAAAATCTCTTTTGATTTACACCATACTCTATATATGGACTGAATTATGCCTAAAAATGTACTCTAGAATTACGGTAGTGATTATAGTAAGGTATTGGGTTAGGTAGTTTCCAAAAAATTAGGTTTTTAAGTGTGAATAAATTAGAATAAGTGGTTCTCTTTAAAAAGATAAAGGAGGGATACATTTGGAATTAATAAAATATCAAATTAATAAAAATTATGTTGGAATCCAAAATATATTAAAATTGATAATATTAAATTCTAATATGATTTTGATTCAAAATAATGTCATATAATAGAACTTGGAGAAGTTTGGATTATATTTGGTCCCTTATTTGTTTTTTTTAACACTTCGTTAACCGATTTAAAAACAATCATGGTATTAAATATTTATACAATTTAATGGTTTATAACGTTATGATAAAATGAAAGAAAACATAAATGGTCTATATATTATTTCACTAACCATATACCATTTATTTTTCAGAATCTATGTTTTATAGAAACTTTATATCATTTAATAACATATTATTTTCATAAAACCTAAATAATTTAAATTTTAGCTTTATTCATTTACATTGACTTTCATAACATCAATAAAAAATGAAATTTCAATATAATAAATCAAAATATACTAACATGTTATATTTTTATAAAAACTTCGTATATAACATTAATTATTTTTCAAATTATAATATTTTTAATATTTTTAATATCTTTTATTTTCTTTTTTTATTAATTGAATAATTTTTGTGTATGTAGTGTGTAATAATTTATGATTATTTTATCATTACTAAAAATTTCAAAAACCATTATAAAGAAAAATTAACAAAATTTTAAATTGCAATATTTAACTAGACATATCCTCTGTTTATCCCCATGTTAAAAATATTATAGTTTATGAAAAAAAGAGTATGTCATTTTTTACTTTTCTTTAAAAAAGTATTATTATGGTCATAAGTACACCCAAATTAAAATAAAATGTATCTTAATGTAATCTTGGATGAGTATGGATGAAATGGAATCAAAAAATAAAATTAATATAAGTGTTAGGGTCATTTTATAGTCCTTATGGTTTTATTTTTAACTTCAATTACCTGATTTACACTTAACCATGCTTACGAAAATTGATAATGTTTATATTTATATGGACCAAAAATAAAATAGACATATTTACCAAATTTGGAAATAATGATGCCAAATATTGAATCCATTTTCAAAAATAAAAAAAAATTATAAGTGGAAGAATTTAGTTTAAAATTATATAAATAAAATATAATGAAAAATAGAATTTCATAAAAATGATCTTTTATATAAGAAATATTTTTATTCTAATTTTAAGAAGAAAATTCATTTAAAAATCCACAATTTTATTATTTTAAATCAAAATGAATTAATTATGTTTTAAAAATATATCAAAATATAATTTTACATTATAAATACTATTATAAAATACTATTTTCAATAAAAATTAGGATTTTAATTATTCATTGGAAAATAAAACTTTTATAAAATTAAAAAATATTATTCCTAAAATAATTTTTACATGATGAATTCAAAAAGTAAATACATTTTTCCAAATTAAAATTATATTATTTGAAAATCATGATTTTAAATTAAACCCATATAATGTGAAAAACCCAATTTGGTTGGAATAAATACTTTTTCCTTTTGATCAAAAATTTTTCTAATATTTTAAAAATGAATATAAATCAATATAATATAACTAATTAATACAACAAAATGTTTTATATAAATAATAATTGAGTTGTTTCATTCCTCCTTTTTTTTGAAATTGTTTCCTTGTAATTTAATTCACTTATTTAAAATATGGGGATACATTTCCATCTAAGAATTTTTTGACTCCAATATTACTTATTCATCCATATGGTACATCCAAAAAACATTAACTTGGTGAATTGACTTGTAATGAAATACCTTTTCCCAATGGTAAAGATTCGAAATAGGTTTTTCCTTCTAAGAAATGTTCTCTTCCAACAGAGCTACTTCTGGGCTCAAAACATAATATGAATATAGAATATAACTTCATATCATCAAAACATGAAAACTGTTAGGTACATAGGATAAACTCACAGACAAGGCTACTAAGAAGAAAAATTTTCCAACACTCTCTATGATTTTATACATTCCAATAAACCAAGGAATTTACTTCCCCTTTTTACAGAAACACATAATACTTTTCCTTGGATATACAGTAAAAAAACATGATCACTTGCCCTAAGAGAAAGATCCTTTATGGGGTTATTTCACTAATTTTATACTTTATCTAATCAATCCTCATATGTTTTTAAATTTCCATCACCATCTCAACCATTTATTTTATCAAATTTGGCCCCCACCAACTTCTTTTCACCTACTTAATCCAAAAAGCTAGAGTCTGAAATCCCTTTCCACACAATTACTCAAAATGGTCTATCTGTATACTATAATGAAAACTATTATTATATTAAACCTCTTCTAAAGATAGATGATGATCCCTTCATCCTTTTTAATCCATTTAACAACAAAAAATCATTTTTTACATGGTTTGAATAGGTCATTTACATTGTCCATTAGATTATTGATGAAAATATATACTGCAAATTAATTTAGTTCCCAATGCCTTCCGATGTCCATTATAATAATATTTATTGAACCTGGGATCACACTCAGATAAAATAGAGAGAGGAACTCCATGTAACCTAAATATCCCCTTATGATATAGTTGATAAATTTGATCTTATGATAGATTATCTTGAATGTGAAGGAAATTTGCATATATAGTTAATTGATCATCAATAAAAAAAATCACAACATTACCATGACATGTCTTCAGAAATAGAACTATAAAATTCGTCAATATATTGTGTCATTGTCTCTCTTGAATATTAAAAGGCTGAATAATACCCTTTACTAATTTTTATTCTACTTTAACATGTTCACAAGTCAAATATTTCTTGATAAAATTAGAAATATCACTTATCATTTCATCCCACCAGTAATACTCCCAATGGACTCTGTATATCCTAGTTATGGTAGGATGTGAATAAGAAGGGGAACTATGATATTCTATTGAAAAATCTATATTTAAATAGAAATCACAAGACATTCATAATCTCTTACCAAATCTCAAAACACATTCTTTATCACCAATAAATTCATGAAGCATAACATTATTATCAGAATCCTGATTTTCCTACTACTTAAGGTCTCCATTATAATCTTACATAACTATTTATAATGGTGATGATTTCACTAAAACATGAAACAAAATAGAGTATTTTTTTCATCCACTACTTCTAGGCCAGAATTCATCAAATCATTAATAAAAGATTCATGTTCCAAATTCAACATGGTTAATATATATTTATTTTCCTACTCATCTTATCGACTATTTTTTTTCATTAATGGGATGATAATGGATCATTTAATCATAATACTTAATCTGTTCTAATATTCTTCAATGCCATATTTTTAACTATTTCTAATTTAAAAATATACTTCAAAATTTTATGACCAATGTATATTTCACACATGGATCCATATAAATGACGCCTCAAAATTATTAAATCGAGAACCAAATATTATAATTCCATACCATGTGTAAGATAATTTATGTCATGTGGTTTTAGTTTTCTAGAATCATAATAAATTACATGATCATTCATCACTAGGTCACTACCATGTCCCTTTAAATAAGAAAAATTGTAGATGAAAAATTTACCACTTATGGATGGAAGGACCAAAAATGGAGAATTCACCAATATTCTTTTTATCACCTAACATTAGTCATCCCATTCTTTTATTCTGAGAAATTTATTTACTTTTTTTGTTAAATATATTATTAGGATCCAATATCATGATAATTTATCAACAAAACATTGGTAATAGCCATTTAATCCAATAAAAATTGATTATGAGTAATTTTCTTGGTATTTCCAATTCATCCTATATATTAGTTTTGGAATGCTCAAATAATATGATATATTTTTTTACAGTGTTCCTAAATAAATAAATATTATATAATGAAAAATAATATTTTAAATATTTTCTTTATAACTTATTTTCATTGATGGTTTTTTGAAAAATCATTAGATTTTTTTCATGATCCTCATAACCTTTTTAATAAAACAAAATATATTTAATAAAATAACTACAATGTTATCCAAATATTCATATAATATTCTATTCATAAGGTCCATAAATATAGTGGGTGAATTTTTCAACGTAATGGGAATTACTACAAACTCACAATGCTCATATCAAGTACAAAATGATGTTTTTAAAATTCCATTCTCCTTCACATTTAGTTGATTTTACTCAAACCTCATTATATACATAAAAAGATCTTGTGTTCTTTAGAGCTGATCAAAAAATTCATCTGTATGAGGCAATAAATACTTATTCTTAATATTAATGTTTTTCAAAGCTCTATAATCAATGTAATTCCTCGTCGAAAAATATTTATTTTTTAAAAATAAAAAAAGATGCAGCCTATGGTGAAGGGATTGGATGAATGGAAGCTTTTTCAAGAAATTTATTGAACTAATATTTGAACTATTTAATATCTACTTGATCCATTTAATAAGGGGGTTTTGAAATTGCATTATCTTTAGGAACAAAGTCAATGTAAATTTATTAACCTGATCATGTAATACACCAGGAAACTCATCAGCATAAACATCCATTATTGATTTTAATACCATTCCATAATTAATATTAATAGCTCCATTATTTTCAATAATTTGTGGAAGATAAATTTCATTTACACCTTTTAACAGTTTCTCATATTCTTGATATGTTATAAAATGTAGGAGTTTATTCTTGAATATAAATAGAATCTCTTTCTAAAAAATAGCTTCCTTATATATATTAAATATCTTAATATGGTTAAATAAAATATAACCTATGTGATAAATAATATAAAACTTTGCTAAGTGAATTAGAAAAAGGTTTTTAGGTTATGTTGGTAACACCTTGAGAACTTCTGAACATATTTTTTTAATATTTTTTTTATATTTCATGTTACACACAACAATAATTTTATCTTGTGTTACCTAAAACACTGATTTTATAATTTGTTATATAGAACATCGAGTTTATATAGTGTTACATGAAACAATATGTTTTTTTTGTTACACAAAATACCTAGTTTGGCATTTGTTAAATTCAACCCTGATTTTAAAAGTAATGTGAAACACTATTAAAATATTATTATTTAATATGATAGTTATCACCTAGCCATTAGAATGGAGGGTATAAAAAGGATTAAAAAATTATGAAAATATATTTTTTACACATTTTCATATAATGAATTCATGTTTGACTAATTATTTATAAATTAAAATAAAACCCTTTGAAAAGTGAAAGAAATCCTTTTTTGAAAAACATCTTTTATGGACATAAACACATTTTACAATAATAAATTAAATGATTAATTTTTTTTGAATTATTTTAATGATGTTTATATAAAATTTATTCAATAAAACCATTAAAATTCATCTTATGTGTTTTATAGAAAAGATAAAATACAAAACTAATTTTACTATTTAAAATGTATTTTATAAAAAACAATTGTTTCGCCTTTGGAACAATTATTTTAAAATTAATTCACACCAAATTTGAAAAATTAATTTGAATAAATGGACTTAATTTTTTAAATCATAATATTAAAATTAACTTTGGGGTAATTTTTTATATTTTTTATGAAAATTATTATTTTTTGATGAATAGTGAGAAATACTAAATTTTAATTGAAAACTGTATTTTCATTTTTTTTTTTGAAGAGATAAATTATATTTCAAGTTGTTTAAGTAGTAAAAATAGTTCAATTTTATATAAATTAATCAAATTTAAATCATTTGAATAATTTTCATATTGAATTTTGGATATAAATACTTTGTAAACTTGTTAGCATCGTCTCTTTTAAAGACCTGCATTCTTGTCACATCTATGAGATTAATTTTTGACTAAAATTTTACACTTATATGAATTAAATTATAAAAAAAGGTTTATCTATTTGGAATAATAAATTTTTTTATTTAAAATATGTTCAACCATATTTTTTCACAAGGAATAGTTAAAATAGTAAAAATTAATTACCATGGTTAAGGTAAAAATTGATACCCAAAGGGGTTAAACTAAGAATATAATAGTTAAAATGACATTATAAATTGTCAAAACCCATTTTAATGGGCCTATTTTCGACTTATATTTTTTCTTTTTGATACTTTCCCAATTTTTAGGCTTTTAAGATGATAAAAATGTGTGTAAGATTGAATCTTTTCAAAAATTACCAGTGTGTCACTCACCTCACATATAAAAGGACACACCCTCTCCTCCCCTCTTCACACCTTCAAACCATTATTGGTACAGCCAATCCCAACCCAAGTAACTTATAAAATTCCCTCCCATCATCATATAAGAATTATTTTGGGAATAAATTCACCAAGTAAGGTGTTTGGTGCAAACCGATGGTGGATACCCAAATTAGAGGTAATGTTCATCAATGAGTGTTTTTATTACATTTCTTCCCCCACCTACTTCAATTTTTATAAAACCTTTATTATATAAGGAACATAGTTTATAACATAGTTTATATTTTTTGAATGTTATGCTGATTATGTACATCCATTTTCACTTACATAAAATGGGTTACGAAGTCATCATTCGTGTGTACGGCATATTACCGTTTCATGGACCGATGTCATTAATTTTTTCATTACCACTTATTAGAGTTAAAAATATTGATTTATTTATTGTTTATATACAATATTTATGATAATTTAATGTTTCTATAATTATTATATCACACATACCTACATTCTTTCCATTTTCTGGGAATAAAAAAATGTTTCGAGTGTGTACAATGAACTACCACCTCACAAAGTGATGTAATTTTATCATGTTTTATATAGATGGTATTAAGTATGGTGTTAATGAACATATGAAATATATATTAATGTAAAACTATTCAATAATGATAATATTTCATTTATATTTATTTTTTCAATCCATTAAGAAAATAGAAACAACTTTCATTCGTACGTACGACTTATCATCTCCATAAACGATGTATTTAATTATCTATCACTAAATATTATTGATTACTATAAATTAAAATATAATAAATATATATGATATTTATTTTATGTTCACCATTATAGATATTATAGAATGAATTTCTATATAATAGGACCAAAAATATAACAAAACTAAATATATATGAAAAACAAAGCGGTTATTACACAAAATATAACTTTTACCTGGAATTAATAATGAAGGGGTAATAAAATTTTATAATAAATACCATATATGGTGTGAAATATATATATATTTTTCATTAATATATGTATAATAAAATTGCACTTATTTTACATGATTTTTTAAGGTGTACGATGGAATTCAAAAAATTAAGGTAGGTGATTTCTGTCTCACTTTAATTTTTCTATGAGACACATGTCATATTCACAATGTTTTTCTTTTAAGTGGTGTATATACTGACCATGAATGTGTTTATTATTATTATACTTAAAACTATTTTTAATTGCATATTCATTTCATGATCTATATTTCATTGGTCTTATGGTTCAAAAGTTACTAAATCCATAAGAGATTTGTATCTCAATTTCCCCTCATTAAGACATATGATTATGAAATACACATATATTATTATATAAGCTATATATACAGACCATTTGAAATGTAATGTCATGAAATTTATTTTTATACATTATATTTTATGTTTCATTTAACATTATTCCTTCACAGGGCTTATGTTTCAATGTTTGAAAGTGGTAAAGATTTTATATTATTAACTATTTTTTATTAATATTGTTTGTGATCATGTTTTCCGATGATAGAGTCTTATAATAAATCTCTTGTAAAACTCATGAAATTTATTAAACTCTATTTATTTCAGGATAATACTTTTTTTCCTTTATTTTACACTCTTTATGTACTCAAGAGTTCAAAATAATATTTTTTAGTAAAAAACATCTCTACATCTATTCAGTTGGAAAACAATTTTCATCCAAAACCTTATTTTCTAATTTGTTTTTATAAAAATGTATTATTTTTCTCTTCTAATTTCTAAAAAATCTTTGTACCTATATTTTACCATTAAAAAAATTAAATAATATTCATTCCACTTTTCTAACAATTCTCATTTGACTTTTACCAAATATATGGAAGTAATATTTGGTTTAACTTGTATGACATGAATGAAATTTACAATCATAAAGAACATTATTTTATTTGTATCTTACTTTAAAATTTATAAATATTATTTTTAAATGAAAGTATTTTTTGAATGTTTTATGTTTTATAACATTTTTTTCCAATAGAAAATGATTTTTTCATTAGGAAATGTTTTTTGTTGTATTTAGAAGATTCATTTATAATTTTTCAAAATTATTTCCAATGAAAGGGATTTGGAAAATGTGTTATTTTTTAAAAATTAATTTTTAAAGAGATTTTGTAATCAATAATAAACATTTCAATTGATCTTCCAAAATCCTTGTCCGCCTAATATATTTGATTAAACTTACACATTTCTAGGGATATGAACCAAAAATACAATTATTATTCTTTCTTAGAATTGTTTATCATGAAAAGATTATTATGAAACCCATTTCTCTTCCACGGGTTATATCATGATAAAGTTCTTATGAAGCCTGCTTCTTTTCCCAGTTTATGCTATGATTAAAGGATAAAATAATTACAAAACCTATCTATTATTTTGTAGGTAATGACTATAGTAAATTTTTATAGAACCCATTCCATTTAATGAGATACTACATATTGAAGGTTTCTGATTTTGGAACAAGTAAATATGGTATTCATTATGATATAGGTGAGACTTATATCTCCCTCTAATGAATTGGGTAAATATGGATAACTCAAAAATAAATATAATATATGTGAACCTGATTACATGTTCACAATGTTATTGGTATAGGTATTTTCCTAGGACCATCTAATTTTAACATTATTACATATATATTTTATTATATGAATATTAATTAAATGTCTAATTACAGAATGTTCATTGTTCGTTATGGCTTAAATTTATAATTTTCTATAGTATTTTTTGCATTGATAAGTTCATAGTAATTTTCCATTATGATGAGAACCTTGATGTTATATGAAAATATTCCTAATATAGTTCAATGGTTCGATACCTTATAATGATGAGACACAAATTATTTAGACCATCAAGTGATAGTACTCATAAGCTGATGATGATTCTTCTCATGAAATTTTTCCTGGGTAGTCTCAATGATAGAAGATTCTGAGAACAACCGACCATTATAAATACTTCATGTTTTGGTGTCATCAAATATTTATATATGTTAATGTATTTAAGGATCCTTAGACATTATGATTATCATTAATGTATTACACGAATCACACACTTAGATTTACTAACACAAATGGTCATGCCATATATTGGCGAGAACTATGGTATGTGGGTTGTCTCATGAATAAGATGTAATTAATATATTAGTCAAGGATTTATTTGCAACTTAAATATTTATGGGAGTTTATATATCATCCCTTTTATTTGAATTTAAGTATCACCAAAATTCCATTGTTATGGTGTAATGATGAGTTTATTTCAAATAGTCAAAGAAATACTTATCGATCAAATGGGTTGATGAAACCATCGTGAAACCTATTTGATTGGATATTATGATAAAATGATTATATTATGTGAGAATTCATATGTGTTTATATTTTTTGTTCTATTTAGTTATTTCTATTGGGTTCCTTGACCCATTGCTTGACAATAATCTTAGTCTTTATGTAATCCCACCTAATGCCAATTGAAAATAATCCCAACCAATAAGTGTTTATTTTGATCTTGATTATGTTTTATTTGAATTTAATTAATAGAATAAATATTATTATCAAAACCAAGTAATAATTGTATTCAAGTCTTATTAATAGTATAAATTATATAAATATTTATTCAGTGTCTTGTAATTTTTTTATTTATTTTATAGAATATTTAATAAATATTTATTCACTAGTGTGTGAATGCTAGATTAATTTATAAATAAAATATTTATTCAGATATTCAAAAAGTAACGAGTAGTTTCAACAGACCAAGACCACATTCAGAGATAAAATAATTATTGAAAAGTCAGTCAAAATTATTTATCACTTTCCATAAGTTGGCGTACCATAAAATAATAAGATTATTTTTATATGGATGGTGTTTTATTAAAATTAATAAATGTTTTTAATGGCTGAAAGGTAATTAAATACTATTTTAACCTAAATCCAAAGTCTATAAATAGAAGACTTTGTACATTATGTTTTGAATCTAAAAATGAGAATAGAGAATATTTGAGCACAAAAAATTCTCTCCCAACTAATCCTTATCTCCCCTTCTCATGAACTATAAATTAAAGAGATATTTCTACATGATCGAGGAGTGAGTGGTCAAGAATGAATAATAAAAGCCACTCGACTCATCATTTTCGCACCTAGAGATTGAGTGATGTATCTTGGATCATTATAGAATGTGTGGATCACTTCTAGAGAGATTCTATCACTAGATCCTCATATAAAAATGATTGAAATATGAATGGGTGTTTTTGGATGATCATAATTCATCAATGAAGAATGTTCCTATGACCAGGTATTTATTTGTTCAGATATTAAATAAATGCTTATATATTTGGACTCACTAGATCCTCAATAATGGTTTCAAAAAATGATCATCAAATAAAATTTTAATATATCTCCTATCATATAATTCTTCCTCTACTAATGGAACCAATAATTATAATGATAGGTGACACATTTAAATTTATAATTATTTACTTGATTGTTGATCTATGTGCAGTTGTGGTCAGATTCTTAATCCATTTTCTACACTCTTTAATCTGATTTCAATTAACATATTGTAAACATATTAATAATGTTATTCCAGTGCTTCATTTTCATAAATGTTTAAGAAAAATAGAAGAATGATCATAGATTCCATCAAGAAGTGCCAAATAATTAGTCGGTAAAACTGGATTACATGGCGTGTAGCTGGAGCACCCGTCGTGAACCCATGCACACTGTACATGGATACTCCAATCAATTCATTACAAGTGGTGCATTTATTGCACAATGCATGTTGACCAGGTCAATTTGGATCTTGGAAAGTGGCTATATAGTTTGTCGCATGCATTTATGGACCGTGTAGTCTAACCAGGTGAACATACCGAAGACCCATGTGTGTGACTCAAATACATGGAAACTAAGGTACATGGTGTGTAGATGGGATGTCGACATCTTGTAGTATCCCAATTAATGGTCTAATTAAATTACATTAAATTAAAAATTGAGTCATTACAACTATAATTTATTAATTGAAACCTATTATGTGTTTCACAATATATTAATGGTTTTAATGAATTTTAAATTCTAAATTATTTTTTCTTAAAAAAATTCATTATTTATTTTATCATTTATTTTCCATGAATTTAGAAAATTATTTGTATCTCTAGTTAAGTTTCAATGATCAATAATATGAAAGGGAAATAATTAAATAATTTAGGAACTTTTATCTTAATAAAAAATAACAAATAAAGAAATTAATTCTATCTAGTTACTTTTTCATATATTTTTTATGTACGACCATTCATGATCTGGACCAAGACCTGTGTATTCATTGTATGTTTTATTTTATATTATTTCATTATTTTGAGATAATTTAATATTAAATTAGATAATATGGAATTTTTTTTCATCCCTCCTTCTGTTATTATGTAGGACCTTCTTGTCCAATGCTATTTTTGTCATCCCCTTTTAACTAATCCTTTGGTTCCCCTGACCTGTGAGTGAGTCATTAATGCATGTAATTAATGGAGTATCCCAAGGCATGTGGAGGTGGTTTAAGATGGAACCATAATTCTTCCAACTCAAGTAATACATAGGTGTAAAGGTGAATATTGTAACTCATACAAAGTCCTGAAAAGGTGTTGTTTCTCATAGTAAATATAATTATGTAATGACCTCTCATTAAGTCAACTGTTAGATAAATCTCATGGAGGAATCATTTAATTACCTATTTATTTATGTCTATGCTATTATTTATTTTGTGGATACACGATCATTGTCACATAAGGAAATGAATTAATGGGTAAAGATGGAATATAAATAAATCTATTATGCATGATTTTTTTATCCCACATTTTTAGTTAATTAACACCCACTTAATATTAACAAGACATGTAAAGGATAAAACAAGATAAAATTTATAAATAATAAATTAAATAATTTAATTATGTATAAATTTTTTATCCAACATGGTTAATTAATTAAGTAACATCCACTTAATATTAATATGATGTGTAGAGGATAAAACAAGAAAAAATTTATTTAAAAGTAATTAAAATACCTCAACCAAATATTAAGTCAGACGTGGCATTACATTACTTTATTGGGAATGAAACTCAATAGAAAAAGTGTTTGACTAACCCTTATTGGGGTACTTAATTTTATAAGGGGAGTTCTTATAAAGGTTCTGGTTTGAATCATCCAATTTACATCAAGGTGAGTAGACCTTTTCTAAACCTGGTGGAATTTGGAGGTAAGTGTTGAGGAAATCAAAGTCAGGATTTCAAGATAGGGGATCCACTCAATGGATCATGGAGTTGAAAGCTTGCAATATTCAATGACCAACCAACCTCAATACATTCAAGTAGCGTGACCAACCCTTGTTGGAGTTATGTGACAGAGAATATTGTTACATTCTATTAGAATTTCATAAAACAAATCTATGTTAAATAGTGAGGGATATTATAACTTGATAAAATAGTGGGTTATTTAATAAAAAACAATTAATTTATTAATATCTCACCCAATTTTTAATCAACCAAAGTACTAATAATCTACCTCTTTAATTTTAGAATAAAATGGTAAGTTGGTGATCTATATTATCCCTATGATCATTATTGGATAATGAAAACCTTGTAACTGGTAGTAACTTCTAGGAATGGTACAATCACCTTTAGGATGTACTATTCTATGAACTGAAATCATACATGATAAAATACTCTTTTAAATATCCACTTTCTAATTAAGAGAGTTATTAAGATTTACTAGTTTATGAATACATATTAGCAATGTGGTCAGTGTTCAAATTTTTAAACTTTTTTCTATGTCGAGTAAAATGTTGAAGTCTCTTGAAAACATGGATGTATATATCAAGCTTGATCACCTCTGTAGTCTTCACCAAGAGAGGGATAGATACGAAATGTTTGATATTCCCAAGGTTCTCTTTCAAATAATACTAGGAGAGGGTTCACTGTGTGGGCCTCATGTATTCAAGCTCATTGGCTTCATTGAGAGCCGAGAGGTTATAGTGTTTAAACTCCTCAAATAATTATACATAGATAACATTCTAGCATTACTCCCTTAGATATTCTATAATTTTGTTCTAAATTTTAATATGAACAAAATTGAGAAGACTATACTAGATCTTCAATATCTTCTTTGCAAAGTAGATAAGTATATAAAGTAAGAAAAAATTACCATCCTTATGGAAAAATAAAGAATGGTAATGAAAATAGATTTAATACCAAAGCCTCTTTACACCCTTCCAATAATAGGAAGATAAAGGGTATAGAAAGGGAATAAGATATTTTTTATTTCACATGTGTCAAAAAAGACCACATGAGGAAAAACAACACCAATCAAAATTAGAAAAAGGAAGTGTCAGGTTTTTTATATATATTTTAATTTATATATTACTACAAATTGGGTATTAGATACAATATATAGTGCTCAACTATTTATTCAAATACAGGAATCAAGTAGATTAAAACAGATCAACCAAAGGGAGGTGGATCTACGAGAAGACAATGGATAAAAACATGTTGTTGTAGCTATCAGAGACTATAAACTAATGTTTTTGAATAGAATGATCATGGTTTTAAAGGGTTTTTTTATTTTCTTTTGATTACCAAATACATTATTTCTATATCTATACTAGATATATATAGATTTATTTTCCAATTTGGGAACAAATGTTTCTTCTCTTATAAATATATATATTTTTATAGTGAGGAACATTTTAAAAATAGTATTTATGTGTTTTATTACATTAACCAAGTAATGGAAATTGTAATTAAGTTACTTCACATGAATCACACCACAACCGAATTTGGAATCACCAGAAAGGTTATGTAGATGAAAATATATTTTCAAAATTACATCATAAAGGAAATCGTGATTATTTTTAAATAAAACCACAAGGTGTATTTCATGCATGTTAATTAAGAAAAATAAACAAATCCCTATTTAGTGGGAAATGTGAAAGGGATAAATAGAATCATGAATTAGTCTATACTAATGTGTGTGGAAAATTTCTTATTGAATGATGTTTTGGGTGCTCATACATTATAAATTTTTCTCTTGATTTTAGTAGATATGGATATGTTTACATACTTATGTATAAGTCAGATTTATTTGATAAATTCATAGAATCCAATAATAAAATTGAGAACCTGGATGGTAAGATGATTAACAAACTTCACTAAGGATATGGTGGGGAATATCTTATTCAATTATTCATTGATTACTTAAGGGAGTTTAGAGTCATATCTCAACTCACTCATCCGTACAAACCACTGTGTAATCATGTAATTGATAGGAGGAACCACACCTTGTTGGACATGGTGAGATCAATGATGAGTTATGAGAGTCATCTGTTATCATTTTATAGATATATGTTTCAAATTAGATCACATATAGTAAAAAATTTACTAACTAAATCGATAAATGGTATTCCATATGAATTTTTGATTGCAATAAAAATCATGTTATCAAATTTTCATGTGTATAGAAATAAAGATTTTTTTATGGCCTCTTCGGATAACAAACTTTCACTCCAAGGTACAAAGTATAACTATATAGGATATCCAAAGGAAATATGGGGATATTACCTATATGACCACTTAAAAAATGTTATATTTTAAAGAAACACCATATTCCTTGTGAGATAGAACATCTCTAAAATAGATAGTTGGAGAGAGATAGACTTTGATGAAGTTGAGGATCATGTCACACAAAAAATGGTACAAAAATAGATTCTACAAAGCCTCATGGAAGAATAAACTATTCTAGAGACACAATTATTATCTAAGAGTACAAGAGAGTTTATTGAAATAGATATTTATGGTTTTCTATTAAATGAGGATAATTACTCATTATTAGTTGATAATAATGACCCTCTAACCAACATGGAAGCAATATGTGGAATAGAAGTTTCCAAGTAGAAAAAGTCCATGAATTTTGAAATTGATTTCGTGTGCTAAAACCAAGTATATATTTTGGTAAACCCTCTAGTAGATGTAAACCCCATTGACTTAAAATGGTTATTCAAGAATGAAATGGACATGGAATAATAATTTAGTACAAAAAAGGCATGACTGGTTAAAAAGGGGTTTAAATAGAGTCATGTCATTTACTATGATGAAACATTTTTACTAGTTTCAATGATGAAATCCAACATTATTCTACTTTCCATTTTGGATTACCAGGTTTATAATGTTTGGAAAATTTATATCAAAATGTCCTTACATAAAAAGAACCTTCATGAAGATGTCTAAATGACATTACATAATTGGTTTGAGACTATAAAATATGAAAATAAGATATGTAAATTGACAAAACAATTATAGAATAAAGTAAAAATCTTGTTAATGGAAAATTTATTTTGATGATTCCATAATAAAATTTTGTTTCATAATGAATGAATGTGAGCCTTGTGACTGTAAATGGTTTAATCAAAGTGTGGTCTATTTATTAATAGTATATTTTGATGAAATATTACTCATAGGAAATGAAATACTAGTATTATAGTCTATTAATATGTGGTTGAACAATTTCTTCTTTATGATAGAATTGGGTGAGGCAGCATATATTCTAGGTATCAAGACCATTCATGATATACCTAATAGATTGGTCAGCCTATGTCAAAGTACATACATTGATAAGATACTTAAGAGATTCAGTATGTATTAATATAATAGGTTATTTCTTCTAGAATCACATGGAATTCATCGTTCCATTAAAATGTGTCCTCAGAAACATGATGAAATAAATAGAATGGAAATTAATCCATATATGTTAGCAATTGGACCATAAATATATATTATGATATGTACTAGGATAGATGTTTTATACCCATTGTGTTTTGTAGGAAGATATCACGATGATGTAGGTGACCAAAATTGGATGGTTTTCAAGACTATCCATAAGTACTTGAGGCATAATAAGAAAATGTTCCTAGTTTATGGAGGATATGAGGAATTAATCATTAGAAGAATTTCATATTCTACTTTCCAAACTAATAAAGATGACATGAATTCACAAATGAGATACATCATCACCTTGAATTGAGGTATAATTATTATGAAGATATAAAAGTAAATAATGGTTCAAGACACTACAACAGAGTCCATGTATATTTAGGCTTCTGAGGTAGGTAAAGAAGAATTATTATTTCACAAATCCAACCCACAGTGTTACATAGTACCTAAAAGTAAAGACCCTATCGCACTATATTATTATAATACGACAATAATGTCTCTCATAAAATATAGAAGGTCATATTAGTGGAGGAGAAAATACTTCATAAGTATCATCTCTTGAGGTACTTTTTCAAAAAATTTGAGATTAAAGTGGGAATGTTTTTCACATAAGACACTGTGGAAGACCCATTTACTAGAGCTTTGACACAACAAAAATATGATTATCATATGAGTATTATCAGAATGAATGTCACAGACAGTTGGAACTAGTCCATGTGGGAATTTTTTAGAATTTCTTTCCAAGGACCAACTGATTTTACTTTTATTACATATATATTCTATGACTTGAATATTAAATAAACATATTATTAAATAATGTACATTGTTCTTCATGGATTTAATATAGTAATTTCCTAGATTATTTATTTTATTGAAAAGGTTAGAGTAATTTTACATTATGATGAAAACCATGAAGTTCAATGTAAGTATTCTTAAAATAGTTTTGCAGTTTGATAACATACTATAATTACACATGTTGTATTTAGACTATCAAGGGCGAGTACTCATAATTGGATGATTCTTCTTCCCATAAAGATCCCACTTGGTAATATCTATGATGGAAGATTATAATAAAAAAACCCAATAGTAGGAATTCATAATATTTTGGTGTCCTTAAGTATATGTAATGATCCTAACACTTTAATGTTATCATTGATGTAGGTTATGACTCGCAAACATAGATATACTGATTAAAACCATTATGATATATATTGGTGGGATGTAGGGTATGTTGGGTGTGACATTATTGACATGTCCTTAATGGACATGTCAAGAAAGGATTTGTCCCTCCCTTCTTTACTTGATATTATTTCCTTGCCATTTGATTATAATATAACCACCACCTAAATTATGTGTCCATTGTGTAACGAAGTATTTATATAAGTTATTAAAAGAAAAATGTATTAAAAAATTATTTGATGAAATAATCATGCAACCTTTTTGGTGAGATATTATGAAAAATGGATTATATTACATAATGATCATTTGAGTGTTGTTTTCATTATTGTGATATTGTATTCTTTCTCTTGGTAACTGTGACCCACTAGTAGATATTAATATTAGACTTTATGAAATCCCACATAATGACTATGAGAGATAATTCTATAGGGTCTCACATTAATTGTTTCCATTGATCTCAGTTAAATTATATTTTAATTTAATTAATGAAATTACTATTATTCTCAAGCCAGATAAAAAATTTTGTTCAACATATAAATTATATAAATATTTATTTGCATCCATGTGAATAAAATTTTATTTATTTATTTTATTGAATATTTAATAAAAATTTATTAAATGTTATTTGAATGAAATTAATATTTATGGATAACATATTTATTCAAATATTCAATAATTATCAATAAGTTTTAATAGACCACAGACATGTTCATTGATAAAATAATTATTTGTGAGATGGTAAATGTTATTTATCAATTTTTGAAAGTAGGTTCACTACAAAATAATTTTATTATTATGTTTCATGGGGTTTATTAAATATAATAAAAATTATTTAATGGATAGAAAGCTATTAAATAAAATTTTAACCAAAATCCTAACTCTATAAATCAACAGCTACACCTATTGTGTTTTGAATCCAAAACTGAGAGTAGAGAATTTTTGTGCACAAAAAATTGTCTCTTGAATTTTCCTTCTCTCTAGCTCTCAATAACAATAAATTTATGTTTAATTTCTCTGAGACCAAATAACATTAAATCAATAACACACAATGCATGACATTTGATTCATTGTGCTAGCACTCAGAGATTGAGTGGTGTTTCTCGATGATCTTTAGATCATATCTAGATCAATGTTAGATGGATTATATCCTTATAATCCCATTGAATAAACAAAGGTAATCCAAAAGTGTCTTTTTGGATGATCAACATTCATCAACGAAGAATGTTCTTATTCTTAGGTATTCTTTTCAAATATTAAAAACATTAATTATACATTTTTTCATGCAAGATCTTCTCTCATGGTTTTTTGAAATTATTATTAAAATAAATTTTAATATATCACTCACCACAAAATTCTTATGTTATTCCCAAAACCAATAGTTATGTGTGAACATAATTACATGTTCACAAAGTTATGGAAGAACCTAATTACATATTCACAATGTTATTCATAAACCGTATTACATGTTCAAAATTTTATGTGTGAACCTAGATTCATGTCCATAAGTTTATTTGAGGGTCTAATTTAATATCCTTACCTTAATGAGTGAACCGATATCTATTTATATATATTCACAGTGTTATAATATGATTTTTATACAAAAATATTTTTCATATGACAATTGTAGGCTCTCATGGATCATGTTATTTGATTTTATTATGATTTGTGCTTTATAAATTACCAATATTTATTCCATGACTCAATATTAGGAAATTTTATATGTAGGGAGTGGCTTTCAATTGTTATAATCATGTTTGCATACCCCTATGATCATGATATGCTTACTTATCTCCCTTGTTTACCCTTATTTACCATCTGATCTCAACTTTTCTTATGTTTCATATTCCCATGTTACAAAAATGGATTTTAAGTATGAGTAATAAAGAGAAATATCTTGATTGGAAACATTGAATATATTTCATAAATTATGAAGATTGTGTATGAAGTTTCAAACGAAACTAAACTATTATAGTCCTCAGGTGTGTTTTTTTGTAATAAATTATATCTTTTCCAAAAAAGATGTAATATCCATGTATGAGAATCCTTGGAATCTATAGTTGGTATTAGAAAATAGGTTTAGTTAACCTTTGGAAAATTCGATTAACAAACTTTTGTGATTTCCATATAGATATTTCGAAGGATGTGAATAGGGATGTCTTTAAGAAAAACCCAAAGGATGAATCAAACTATAAGAAAATGTCCTACAATTTAGGTAAAAGATAGATCAAGTGGTTTCTAAGAAATTAAATCCCTATATAAATATTACAAGTGGATGTGGCTCTAGATTAGAGGTACTTAGGTTTAATAACTCTAAAAAGTGTGCATTGAGCCCGACACGGTCATCACTTGATGTATGACAATAGTCGTCATTACACACCTATTTTGAAACTTGCAAGGGATATTATTTGGAAATTTAAAGACGCTTTATAATCCATCCTGGAGGATTTAAATAGAAAATGACTCTAATTGACATATATTAAGCCTAAGGGTTCATTTATTAAAAAGAAGGTTTCTAGATTTAAACACCTTTTAAGTGATTTTTCATGATTATGTGGTTCCCCGCTATGATTAGTGTTTCTCACCCAATGAGTTTGGTTTCACTAGATGGATGGTACTAGAAAGAATATTGTTAACACTAAATATTATAGAAAATTTAGAGTCCATGAGAAACCAAATTGTATTATGAGTGGAGAGATAGATATTGTGATTATTCATAATTAGTTATCATGATATATGACTTAAAATGTTAACATCAGTGAGATTCATAACACATCGAATAAGAGGAAAATGGGATTTTATGAATGTTAATGTTATAATTAAAATAGAGAAAATAAGACTCAGTTTCCTACATGTCAAAATGGTTGTAAAAAAACCTTGATAAATATCTCAAATATAGGGGAAAATATTATCTATGTGGAAAAAAATTTCATATAGTGAAATATTGACAAGTGGTTCAATGTCTTCTGTATGGGGACCATTGGAATTATCCAACTCAATTCTTTCACCAAAGAATAAAATTCTATACTAGGGAAGGATATATTTCATTCCAAATATTTATGTATAAGTATTTAATTATTTATGTGTTTAGATACAATGATTATTTATTATAAGTAATTTGACAATGGTATTTTTGTGTAATAATCATGAAACATATAACGATTATTTTATTTGTAAGAATATATATATATCCATGTAATAATACCTTATGATATATGGGTTTAATTATTGATTTATATGTTTAAATTTTATTATATGTTCAAAGTATTGGATACCCCTCCTGAGGTATTACGTGATGGGATTTTAAAAAGATTAAGTATATTTTAATAGAAAATTATGGTAATATAACCCCTTAGTTTTAAGGAAGAATGCCTTTAAATAAATATAATTAAAGGTATTGGTATCTTTTAGGTTTTATAATATCAATGAAGTTACGGTTATTACAAGTTAATTAAATTTTAGAACTTTTAATTAATATAGTTTTTGAAAAAGAAGAACATGAAAGATGGATAACATCCTA
Organism: Viscum album; assembly: GCA_963277665.1. Taxonomy (NCBI): domain Eukaryota; kingdom Viridiplantae; phylum Streptophyta; class Magnoliopsida; order Santalales; family Viscaceae; genus Viscum; species Viscum album. Next base: position 3,794,390 of record OY728125.1, read on the forward strand.
TTGCATCTGAAAATGCTGTAGGGATTGAATGTAAAACCAAAGGGAGACAAGGGTATAGGGCCTACCACTAGAAAATATGAAATATTAAAATATTCATATTTATATGTGTGTATCTCAATGAATAATAATTCACCATATCAAGGATAGGGGACAATATTATAAAATGATATTACAACCATTATCCATACCAGAATGGAAATGGGAAGACATCACCATAGGTTTTGATGTCCGACTCCCCAAAATATATTAGGGGAGTAATACTACATGGGTTATAGTCAATAGTTATAATAATTCATCACCCTTCATCTATATCATAGAATATGTTTCTTGGGATAATTCTAATAGTATATAAATTAATGATGTGGTAAGGTTTTATGTAATAACATATTCAATTGTATGTGATGAAAATATAATTGTCCCTCAATGTTCTGGTGAAGTTATCGGAAAGTTATTAATATAGTTTTGAGTTTTATCATAGTGAATCCTATTCATAAATATTGTTAGTTTAAGAGAATAATTTAACCCCTATTTAATATTCTATGATATTTATCAATGTATTTCAATGGTGGTTGGGATCACACCTTCTAGTTGTTCAATTTTACTGAAACAATAGCTTTCACTCAAATACTCAGATGGATATTTATGAATCTATTTATGGAAATAAGTGTATAACTCAAATGTGATGGAATGATGTTTTAGAATGAAATGTATTTGGACCTGAGAAAGCCGATTAGATAGAATATAAGGTTAGATACATTCAGCAACATGTAAGGAAATAAAACAAAAATGTAATCATGATTATCATTGATGTAATCTATTATTTAAAGTGGTGAGATGTTATTTATACTAATTTGTCTCTAGAAGAAAAAATGAAAACTATTCTCTATATATATCAATCCATTTAATACAATTTACTGTATCGGGATAGTAGCTTATCATTTGGAGCTTCAACCAATCCTCTCTCAGGTTCACAATGTGATCCATGTATCACTCCTAAGGAAATACATACCTAATCTATCACATCTACCAAACTAAAAATTTGTACCACCCCAACATTATAATATTTATGAGGAATGACTGGTAGAGATTCTGGATTGAATAGAGAAAGTTATACATAAAATAACACCCACTTGGTAAAATTTTATGGAAAAATCACCAGTTTAAGGTAGCTACGTAGGAAAATGATGAAGTAATGAAGAAAAAGTATCCTTGATTATTAGAAAAAAAGTGAAAATTTGTAATGGTAAATTAATTTTATAAAGGTATAATCTATCACCCTAATATATTCTAAGATATTTTTTTCAAAAAATTTAATTTTATCCATATTTTACATTACACGCAACACTGAGATTAGATTGTCTAACCAACTACAATTAGTTTGGATTTCATTACATGTAACACTGAGTTGAGCTAGAATTGCATGACACACTAATTATTTTCTATAATAAACATAATATCAATCTTATCTTTCATTACAAGAAACATTGAGTTTAAAGAAAACACAACATGGTATTAAAATATTATTATATAATGTGATTGTTATCACCTATTCGTTTGAAGGGTCGATGTGAAATGGATTAATTAAATTATGATAATAATTAGTTAATATATATATATATATTGAATTATTTGGTGACACGTTAATTATAAATGAAAATAAAAACCATTTGAAATTAAATCTAATCATTTTCTAAAAAACAATTTTTATGTACATAAATGCATTTTATACCAATAAATTAAAAAATGATTTTTTTAATTTTTTAATGAATATAATAAATTATTTATTGAATAAATTTTTTAATATTAATATTATGTGTTTTCTATAGAAGATAAAAGAATAATTCATTCCAGAAAGGGTCAGTCAGAGGTAAAGCCTCTAACCATTTATTAAGAAAGGAAAAGTACAGTGAACAAAGACAACTCCCAAGAAAAACCAGTTACAAGTCATATAAGTCATACCCCTCGCCAAACCATTATATAAGACTACCTCCACAGTAGCTGATTCCCATTCAAAGATTTCATATTGCTTTAGGACCTTCGCATACTTCCATTTGGGATTCAGTTTCTATAAGGATATCAACTCCTTAGAGGATTTCCTGACAGATGACCTAGTTGACACCAGCTTTGGAAAGTCAGAATAAACCTTCCTCATTCTTCTTTTGACTTGGGGAGGTTCTTCATTTCCAGATTGTATCATCACATCCTAGAAAACATCACTAAATGAAGGCTTTCCCAAGTAACAATTATTATCTTTGTCACTATCTGAGACGTCTCCCCATTTTCCAGTAATTCCCACTTCTTGGAAAGCATCAGTCAGGGTCTGGTTCTGCTCATATTTCTCATCAATATCAATCATATCTATACACCATGGTGACTCGACAAAAAAAATACCAACACCTAGATACTTCATCAAAACATCCTCTTTAATAAACTGCATATTGTGGCCTCCTTCATTTGAGGGCACCCATTCATCTCATCATGACCCAATTCTAGAAATCGGTTGCAAGTATCAATTGTAATATGCAAACCACAATCAGATGTCAGATGAAACTAAGATTCCTTAGCAGCTGAAAAAATAGGGATTTCATCATGATCTTTCCCATCAACTGAGCTCAAAGACAGCTCTCCCTCCTGCTTATCATCACTGACTTTGATCAACCCACTATCATCCTGTCCTGCATCACACTGATCATCACGATTTTCCCCATGATGCAAAACATCCCCTGAAGTAGCAGGCACTCCCAACATTCCTCCAATTCTAGTACCAGGACCTGCCCATGGATTAGGGATCATTCCTACAGGGAATGCATCGTGATCTTTCCCATAAACTAAGATCAATTCCAGATCTCTCCCTTTCTGCTCCGCGTCACCATATTTGATCGGCCCACTATCAACCTTTCCTACATCAAACTGATCAATAATATTTTTACCATGCTGCAATACATCCCCTGAAGTAATAGGCGCTGCCAGCGTGCCTCCAATTCTAGTACCAGGACCGGCCTCATCCTTACCAATCTGATCCGCACCATTATGCAGTGAGGGATCTTTCTTTAATCTATCAAATACCGTAGCAACAAACGGATTAAGGGAAGCCTTTTCCTGCCTTCCCAGAGATGAATCACCAATACTAACAGCAGTTCCATGCTTAGCTACATTGAGACGCAATTGTCCTTGACTAGATACCCCACCAGGCCTCTTTATCAAAGTATCTGACCTCCTACTTCTAGCTCTACGAAGATAGTGACCAGCCAAATGACCCGAACAACAACAATTCAAGCAGTAATCAACCCAATTTTCAAACAAAACAGCTTGCCTCCATCGGAACTCCTTGCCAATAGTAATCGAAATCCAATCGTCCAGTGGATTCAAGGTATCCACCTCATCACAAAAACGAGGATTAACTGGATGACTCACAAAAGATGTGTGAGCTTCTGAGAAGAGGAAACAACCGACTAGATTCCATAGCATACAAATTATTGATGTATATGGAAAAGTTAAGGGAAGATGAGGCAGACTTACCCAGGTCGCTACTAAAGAAGGATTTCGATTTATACCGAGATCAAACGACCATCGGAGGAAAAAAATTTACATATGTTGCATCAGCGGGGAGCTTTGGACCAAGCGCTGATTTAGTCTTCCTTTAAACCAAATCTTATCATCAAGTGGTGAATATCAGTATGCCCTACAACCAAACGTTCCTACATATCCCAATCATTCAACACAAAATCATCAAACTCATCAACAGAAGGTCTTCAATGAGAAAAGCGAGAAAACAGGGTAAAATCCGGGAAGCTCGATTCCGCAGAGAATTCCAATAAAGAAATAAAAAGCTGAGGGACCCCATGATGAATACCTGGAACTTTCCGGATTTGAGAAATCAACGGGAAGTCCAGAAGATAACTCGGGTTGGAAAACGGTACAAACAACGCCCGTGACGCTGGGGGCGGTGGAGCTAAAACATCTTCCCCTCTCCCTCCACCAGGAAGGGAGGAAATCCTTCATCGGGAAATAACTAGGGTTCATCACCGGGAAGGAGAAGTGGAAGCTCCCATCCTTGATCAAAGAATAATTCATATTTTATACATAAGATTTTATTTAAAAAAAAATAGTTTTTTCACCCTTGAAATACTTATATAAAAATTAATATATACTTATTTTATAAAATTTATCTGAAAAAATAAACTTCATTTTTTTAATTATGTTATCAAAATTATATTAATGTGTTTTTTTGTATTTTTATGAAAATATACTTGTTTTGATGAATATCGAAAAATAATGAATTTTAATTGACAGCTGTCTTTTCATTTATTATAAAGATAAATTATATTTTAAATTTGTTACAAAGAACAATTAGTTCAATTTTATATCAATAAATCCAATTTTGAAAATTTTAATAAGTTTTATATATGGTTTTTATATAAAAATATTGTTAACCATTGAACATTTTCTCTTTAAAAACATGTTTTCTTGACGAATCTGTGGGATGAATTTTGAACTAAATTTGGCCACTTATATGAATTGAATTTTGAAAAATGGAATATATATTTTTAGTAATAATAATTTATAATATAAAATAAGGTTATATAAACATGTTAATAAAATTAATAGTGAAAATAATAAAAATTCATTGTCGATGTTATGGTAAAAACTAATTTAAAGAGGGATTAAACTCAAAAGATAAGGGTTTAAATGAAATAAAAACTTTCCCAAAACCCATTTTATGGAACTATTTAGATATTATATCTTATAGGATGGAGAATGGTCTATTTTCTAAGATTATTTATATGATAGATAAACATATATGATTGAATATTTTCAAAAAATACAAGTGTGCTATGCACCTAACTTATAAAAGGCCACCCCCACTCCTCCCCTCTTTAGACATTCAATCTATTTTGGTTTAAAAATTGAATAACTAGATAACTCCCCATATTAACTTCTCTAGTACTATAGAAATTAATTTTGGAATAAATATACTATGGATGTGTTTTGGTAAAAACTTAAGTAGGATACCTGAAGATGAGGTAACGTTAATCAATGATCATATTTTGTTTTATTTATTCCTCCACCTCCTTAAATTTATATTATAACATGATGATATAATATCCTAATTATATTTCATATTATTATATATTATTATGTTAATGTAATTTCATACAACCATCACCACTACCATCAAATGGTTTATGAAATCTTTATTTGTGCGTACGATGGACTACCGACTTGAGAACCGATATCGTTTTTTTCCTATTATGACCACTTGTGGTTGGACATAATGATGGTTTTATTTTTTATATATGATATTAATGGTATTATTATATTTATTTAATTATTATATCAAACATTCCTTTAATTTTTACATTATTTGTAAATATTATAATGTCGCCCGTGTGTATGGAAGACTACCGCCTTGTGAAATTATGAGATTCGTTCATGTTTTACATTGAATGTACTAAAGATTGGTTTGATGAAAATATGTGATATATAAGAAAAAACATATTATTATATTATAATATATCATTTATAATTATTTATTTTAATCCAACAAGAAAATGGAAACATCAAGCATGTGTACATATGACCTACTATCTACATAAACGATGCATTTCATTTTATGTCACTAAATTTTACGGATTACTATAAATACATAAATACATATATACAGAATATATATGATATTTATATCATGGTTATAATTCTGTATATGATGAAACCATCATAAAATTAACAAGACCAAATATATAACAAATCGAAACATATGCAAAAAAAACAAAGAGGTTATTACCCAAAACATTACTTTAACAAGCAATTGTTAATAAACGAGTAATAAAATGTCATAAAAATAATATATGGTATGAAATATAAAAACTAATTTTATTTAATAAATTTTTAATAAAATTATATTTATTATACTTGAGGTTTTAAGGTGAATGATGAAAGTAAATAATTAAGGTAATGGTGCTCCATCTCACATTAATTTTTATATAAGACACATTCCATGTTCACAAAATTTTTATTTTATGTGTTATATATACATACCATGAATTTATTTTATGATTTTTATACTAAATATTATTTTTATTTTCACACCCAATCTAGGATATTACTTTCATGGGGTTTATGTTTCATAATTTACCAAACCGGTAAGGGATTTTTGTCTCAATTTTCCTTCTTTGAGACATATGATTATGATATACACCTATATTCATATATGAAGAGTTTATACATCCCCTTTTACAAGTAATATCATTAACTTACATATCTTCGTGATATTATAAGTTTAATTTAATGGTATTTATTCATGTTTTTTATGTTTCAATGCTACCAAAGTGGAAAAAGTTTTATAATACAATATCATCATTTATTGGGATTGTTTATAATCTAGTTTTCTGATGATATAATATTATGATTCATCTCTAAAAAATATTGTTGAATTTTATTTTCCTATAGTTATTTGTAGGGAATACATGTTATCCCTTCATATCCACTATTTATGTACACAATATTTCAAGATAATATATTTGAGAAAAACATCTCTATTTCAATTCGGTCGAAAATCTATATTCTTAAAAAACCTTACTTTATAAACAAATGTTTTATTATTATTCTATGTTTTTAGAAGAAATTTTTTCCCATGTTTATCCTTTTTACATTTTTTTAAATGAATCTTCATGTCACTTTACAAACAATACATGTTTCGATTTTACTGAAAATTTGAAAAGTATATTTGTTTGGATGTGTACCGCATGAACAAAAGATCTTTTCATCATGAAATTTATTTTATATAAAAATTACTTTATAATTGTAATGGATATTTTATAATAAAAGTATTTTAAAATTTGAATATTTTAAGAAGTGTGTTCTTCAAAGCAGAAAGGATATTTTCCTCAACATCTTTTTTAATTGATTTTAAAAAGTCTCATTATAATTTTTAATTATAATTTTAAAAGAAAAGGATATTGAAAATGTTTTAGGTTATAAATAGTTGTTTTCAAATACAAATTGTATTCCCCAAGAACCATTCCATTTGATTTTCAAAATCATTATCCATCTAAGATGATATCCTTTGATATAACTTATGCTTTACTGGGGATATGAACTATGGATATCATTCTTACTGTTTATCTAAATGGTTTATCATAAAAATATATTTATGAAACCTCTTTCTATTACTTATGTCATACCATTATAAAAATATTATGTAACACAATTATTTTAGAATGTTATTCTAGGATGAAATGATGAAATTATTATGAATCATATCTCTTTTACACAGGTTATGACATGATGAAGTTCTTATGGAATCCATTGCATTTAATGGGTTTTGATATGTTAAATGTTTTTGATCATATGGAACACATAAATATGGTCTTCATTATGATATGGGTGGGACATATATATCCTTAAAATTTGTTTATTAAATATGAATAACTCATGAGTAAATATGTTATGTTTGAATAGAATTACAATTCATAGTGTTATGTGTGAACTTGATTACATGTTCACAATGTTGTTAATGAAGTTGATTACATGTTCACAATGTTATGAATGAACCTGATTAAATGTACATAATGTTATTCATGGACCAGGTTATATGTCCATAAGTTTTTTTGGATGCCATATTTCATGGCCTTTACATTATTAGGGACCCTCTATCTATTTATACAGGTTGATAATATTATAAGATTATGTGTATTACACAAATCTTTGTCAAATGAAACATTTATTATATAATGGATCATGTTATTTTATTTTATTATGATTATTGTCTTATAAACTACCAATGTTTATTCTGTGACTCAATATTATGATCTTGATATGTGGGGTATGGTTTCCCATGTTATGTGCATGTTTTCAAATGTTTATGGTCATGATATGATTACATATCTCCCTTGTTTACCCTTAATGAGCATATGAGATCACCCTTTATTGTGTTTCCTTTTCCAGATTATGAAAATATATTTTTAAGTATTATTAGTAAAGGGGATGATATTTTTGGTATACATTTAAAATCATTCATGAATTCAGAATATTGTGTTCTAAGTTTCCAATGGCCCTAAACTATTACGGTCCTGAGGCGTTTGTTTGTGTAATTTATTGAATATTCATCTAAAAAGATGTAATATCCATGTATTATATGTATTTTCAAAATAATGTCATTTTAAATACAATGATAAGAAATTATTATAATTTATTTGTTCTTTTATTCTTCCCCCAAGTGGTTTTACTTTAATTTTTGGATTCAATTATTGAGGTGAAATTTCTAATTCTGCTAGAAAATTTAACATAAATGAATTTATGTGTAGACCCCGAATCAGAAAATATAATACCATAATATGAATAGAAAATAAATGTACATGATACCAATTTTCTTGATGTCACTACATCTCCTGAAGTAGTTGAACAAGATTTCAACATAGCTTTATTCGTATATTTTGGATACATCCATTCATTTGGGTTCTTCTTCAGACACTCATATTCATAATGATCCATCTCGTTAAATTTAGAACATTTTACTGCCTATTTATCAAGACCTTTCTTATCACTAAAATGATAATTTTCATTGAAAGTAAGATAAATATACCTAATCGTACCATATAAGAAGAACTTACTAGACATCATAATGAAATCCCTGAGTTTATTTTTACCATATTTCTCAAAAAAATGTAAACTAAATTTTCATACCCTCAGATTTCTTTGATTCATTCATCTCATATTCATACCATGTGGACCTATTTTACTATTAGTTTTTGAAGTACACATGATAATATATAAACTCTATTTCCACCTTATCTACACACCAAACATGTTTCTCATAAATTTTAAAATATTCTGAAGCTAGATCCCTTCAATATCTTGCATTTAATCTTAACTAAAATTGATTAATCTTACTATCAGGATGACAAATAACATTTAGTGAATACTTTTATATTTGGGAGAAAAATTCATTGTATATATCCACTGAATCTTCCACATTTTATTTCAATTCCATTAATTTAATTTCCATTATAATTCAAACCACCTTAGGAAAGTATTTATGAATAAAATATTATAAAATTCATCCCATTCCAAGGCGTCAATTTCTTCTATTTCGCTAATATTCTAGCCCATTGAACATAACTGGTAAAATTAACCATCAAATTGGTAAATAGAAAGACTTTTCTTTGGATGATAAAAACATCACATGACATCAAATATTTTTTGGGGGGGATTTAATCCACACCTCAACTACATATGGGTCATAAGATCTACTAAATAAAGGAGGGTAGTGCCTCAAAAAATGTTCCTTTATAGACATGTTCCTTTGTGGAAGATCTATAAGATCTCTAACTTGGATACCACCATAATTTATAGAATTTTTTCACCGAACCATCACAATAACAAATTTCTCTACTCTAATTCCAACTATTATACATTGCTAATTTAGAATTTTATCATCTCGTTGGTGTCATCCAAATTTTGTTTCCTCATTTCCTATATAGAAAAACATTCTAAAAAGAAATAGATTATACAAAGAAACTTGTTATTCATCAAATGGTGTATCATTTCAACATAACCGTAAAGTAAACTATTTTAATGTAATTATATTATTTTTATCCTAATATCTATTATTATCTAAAAATTTCCTATGATACCAACTATAAGGATACATCCTTAAACATTTAATAGTCTAGTGTATTTTGATTATAATTCAATTTCATACAATCCTGGTGATATTTTTTATTTATATTTTAATATAATTATTTCATCACCCTTATAAAAATAATGATTACATTAGAAAGTGGACACTTCCACTCAATGTGAATTTTTCTCTCTACAAAAATATTTATGATAAAACAAGTTATCTTTTCATGACAAATATTTATAACTTTAAACATGACTTATCCTTTTTCTTTTCCCATACATAAACATTATCCATAAAATTATAAATCTAGATATGGGAAAAAACTATTATATAGGGACATAAAACAAAAATAAATAAATTTTTATTCCTTGAAAATTATTAAAACAATATCCTCTTTTAAAATAAACATTGGGTTAAAAATAACCAATTCATTACCCAAGGAATCAATATTAATGCCCAAATATTTTCATACAAAATTTAATCATAAATATTTTAGGAAAATTAAACTCCTAATTGTTTCTTTTAAATCATGAGAAAATCATAATAAAATTTTCAAAAAGTTATAATTTCAACCTTATGAAGTAAAATATACTTTCCTTTACCTTGTGAAATAATAATATTTCCATAAAAACCAATAGCATGAGTTGATAAATCATTTAGGTAACTTGAGGAATTAATTTCATGTTAATATTACATATAATGTAACCCTCACATATACACAAATAATATCCATCATGGTTATACTTTGATTAACCATCACAGTTACATGTGAAATTATAATTACGGTTATATTAAGAATAACCATCATAATATATTCCCATAATCTCTTACGAGAAAATTAATAGGTTAACTCAGTACCTTTACCCAATGAATTGGAAAGATATAACGAGCTCACCACTTATAAATTTATAATGATACTACTCACTGTTATAAAAAATCCTTGGAACCATAACATAATATATAAAAACTTACATCATAAAAACATTCCTTACACTATAAGAAAACTTTTTCAGATATTAATATATCTATTTCCTTTAAAATCCATATTATAATAAAAATTCAAAAAATAATGGGAATGAGTTTTTGTTTGAATAAATAATGAAATATTATTAATTAATTAAAAAATAAAATAACCATTATATTAGTGGGAAAATTCTTTGTCATCGTATACATTAAAAAAGAATGTTTTATTTTTCTTTTTGTAAAGAAAGTGAAAACATTCCATAAAAGGATTATTATTGAAAACTATTGAATGAAAATTAAAAGATGCCAAAAAATATCATTTATAATATTTCAATTTCCATATAATCACATAAATTAAAATTAAAAACATGGATATGGAATAAAAATAGTGTTTTAAGGAAACATTAAAAAATTATTTTTATAAGAAAGTCTCTTACGTTGAGTTTGAATCATTATATACATTCTATATCATCCTAAATAATAAAATTATATTAATTATTTCCATTATTTATAACCTTTAGATTTTTTATTATTCTTTTTATATCACTTATTATATTTTATAACAATTAATTAATAATTTAAGATCACATTGGATTTTTCGATGATATTCACTTCATAAGTTCAAAATGACATCGATATGATGACTAAGGTTTAAGTGGTCATTTACCATCATCTATAGAATAATAATAATGAAATTATTATACTTTTTATACAGAAATTATAATATTTGTGCATTAATTATAATTTTAAAACCCATTAATATTGATGCTTATGAGAAATGAACTTTGTTACATTCCTAGAGATGACAGGTCATACGTACGCATGAGTAATGTTTCCATTTTTCGATGATAATTATGGAAAGAATGTAAGTATAATTGTATCATTATGTAATATTTATAAAATTTCAAATATAAAATTAATTCATTAAATACACATTTATATATCATCCATGTTATGTGGGGAAAAAAATTAATCACATCGCTGTATGGAGGTTGTAGTCCACACATACGCACAAATGACGTTATCATTTTTCAGTGAGTGGAAAAAAATTACTTGATATTCTCTATTTTTTTGAATTAAAAATATTTAATGAATATAATATATACACATTAATACCATCATTATAACCAGTTTTGATATATTTAGATGGAAAACAAACCATATTGTTTCACTAGGTAGAAGTGTTCTGTAAGCACGAACGATGAATTACTCTCCCAATTGATGGATTTTGGAGATACATATAGGTTATGAAATTAACATAATATATATATATATATATATATTGGATATTGGTTTTATAATTTTAGAATCATTGAATTTTTTTTAAAAGGTAGAATAATAAACAAAACTAAAACATTTGGTTAAAAACAATACCACTTCTTCGGAAGGTCTTCTTTGATTAACACCTTCATAAAAATAAGGATAATAGTTTTATGAAAAATGATTGATATAATTATTTTAGGTATCATAGGAAGGGATTTGGGTTACTATTGGATGTGAACAATGGATTTTTAAGTGTGAATAACTAAGAAGAAGTGGTTCCCTTTTATCAGAGAGGGGAGGGGCACATTTTGGAATTCATCGAAAATCATATTAATGAAAATTAATTTTGATGTTAAAATGGCATAAAATTGATAAAATTGGAATTTAGTATGATTTCCAGTCTAAATTATATCTTCTAATAAAATTGGGATAGGTTTGGATCACATTTTGGCACTCTCTTTTTTGTTCTAAACCTCTATTATTATTTTTTGACAATTACCGTGTTATTAATATTTTCGACACTATAAAGGTAAATAAGGATAAAATAAAATGAAAAACAACCCATTAATGGAAAATGATTTATTTTATTAACCATGTAAAATTAATGTTTCTGCATCTATGGTTTTTAAGAAATTTATATCCTTTAATAAAATAATATTTTCATAAAATATCAATAATGTCAATTTTAGAACTATTCATTTACATTGACTTTTATAACACAAATATAACCATGGAATTCAAATATAATCAATTACCATATCCCCAATATATTATTAGTATCTAAAAAATTCGTATATCCCTTTAATTAATTCAAATTATTTTACATTTAATATTTTTAATATGATTTAATTCATTTTTTCTTTAATTGAATATTCACTATGTAAGCATTGTGTAAGAATTTATGATAATTATTTAATCACTAAAAATTGAAAATAATTTAACAAGTTGAATATAATTCATTAATATTTAAAATTAATATTTTTAACTAGACATAACCTCTTTTTATCATCAAGTTAAAAATATTATTGTAATTAAAAAACAAGAGTGTGAAATTTTTTTACTTTTCCTAACAAAAATTATTATAAAGTCATAATCACATCCAAAATAAAAAAAATTCATATAATGGAATCTTGGATTCATATGCATCAAATGGAATCATATTATAAAATTAAGGAAATATTTAGCTTCATTTTATTGTCCTTGTCATTTTATTTTTATCATTAATTACCTAATATAACCTTAGTCGTGGTACTAAAAAATACCATGGTTATTATTTTGATTCAACAAAAAAAATGTAATTATTAACAAAATTTAGATTAACTTATTCCAAATATAGAATAAATTTTTCAATATTTAAAACATAAATGTGTCATTATATAATTTAAAATTAATTCATCAAAATGAAGAAAAAGCCATCTTTTATAAAATGTACCTTTTAAGTATAAAATGTTTTTATACCCATTTCAAGTGTAAAATTTATTGAAAACCCCATAACTGTATTGTTTTAAATAAAAAATAACTATAGAAATTTTCAAACTAAATAAAAATATAATTTTACATTAAAAATACATTAAAATAAAATAATATTTTCTTTAAATATCTTTATTTTAGATATTAATCAACATATAAAAACTTTTGGAAAACTCTCAACAATTCATAATAAGATAATTTATATATAATGAATTCATAATTTAAATTCATTTTTTAAAATTAATGTTTTATAATTTGAAAATCATTATTTTAAATAAAACCAAATAATGTGTAAAACCCAATTTTTAATAATAAATATTTTTTCATTTTTATCGAGAAACTCTCTAATATTTTTATAATTAATATTACCTTATAAAATAAAACTAATTAATTTATGAAAATGACTTATATAAAAAATTATTGGGATATTTTATTATTCGAACCTTTTGAAATTTTTTCCTTCATAATTTTATTCACTTATTAGACACGTGGTGATACATTTCCCTCCTAGAATTTTCAAACTAACGTATTATTTCTTCATTTATATGGGTTTCCAACAAATTTATAACCCACTGAATTAATTTATTCTGAAATACATTCTCTTTATATTCAATAATTTGAACAAGGTTTTCCTTATAATAAATGTTCGCTTCCAACTGAACTACTTCTTGAATCAAAACATTATATGATTCTGGAACATACTTTCTAAACATCAAAAATAGAAAAACATTATGTACCAGGGTTAAACTAAAAAAATGGCACTCAGTAATAAAATTATCCAAATTTATTTAGGATTTCATACAATTTAATATACCATGTACTTAACTTCCCCATTTTACCAAAATACATAACACTTTTCCATGTATATACTTTTTAAAAAACATGATTGCCTACCTCTAAAGAAACCTCATTTATCTATTTGTTATCATAAAATTTCTTATTATTCTGAGAAATCCATATATGTTATAGAATTAGCATTGGCTTCTCAACCATTTCCTCTTTAAATTATAGTCACATCTACTTTCTTTCACCTACATCATTCCTAAAAGTTGTATTCTGACATCCCATTCCATATAATTCTTCAAAATGTGTCCTATGTACATTAGAATGAATTATTTGATTATAAAAAACTCAAATAAAGAGATATGATGATCCCATCATCCAAGTTAATCCAACGAACAAGCATATATTATATCCTAAATGTTTTGAATCATTCATTCAGAAAATCCATTAGATTTAGTGTAAAAATATGTACTATAATTTAGTTCATTTCTCACTGACTTCTAATGTAATTTTAAAAAAATTGAAATGAAACTGGGATCATGGGTTGATACTTTAGAGAGAGTAACTCTATATAACATGACTATCTTTTTAAGATACTATTGATACATTTGATCTAAATAAAGACTATCTCTAATGGGATGGAAATATGCATATTTAGTTATTTAATCAACAATAATCCAAATCTCGTTATAATATTGAGATGTCTTTTGGAATCCCATAATGAAATTCCTAGATATATTTTCCTATTTACCCTCTGACACAGCAAAAAAAGATGAAGCATCCCCCATAAAATAGGGGACTACGAGCTTCATACAAAAATTATCCCTTCAATTGGAAATAAAAATGAATGCATAATCTCTTTCCCAATATCAAATAACATTTTTTTTACTATTATATTTAGGAAACCTAAACGTCTTAACCAATTATACCTCTTCCTGTAACTTATGGTCTCATTTCTAATCTTATTTATATCTGTCTTATAGATACAATTTCATGGAAACATAAAGAAAAAAGTAAAAGATTATAAGTCTAAAATTTTATACAAAAATTTATCAAATCATTAATCAAATGTACATATTTAAAATGAAACATTGGTAATGTAAAATTACTTTTAAAACACAATGTAATGATTATTTTGTTTTCATTCCCATGATGATAATGGGTCATGTAATCATATCCCATAATAATTATCAACCATATTCCATACCTCATGTTATATATTTAACAATTTTCTCCAAATAAATGATGCATCCAAGTATTTAAATCCAAAACCATAGTAGAAAATTCTAATTCATATATAAGATAATTTACCTCATTAGGTTTCAGTTTTTTTGAATCATAAGTAGTTAACTAATCATTATATATCAGGATATAACCAAGTCCCTTCAATGAAGAATCTCTATAGATAACAATGTCACCACTTCTAGATGGAAGGAATAAAACTTGATCAATCACCAATTTAATTTTTAGTTCCAGAAAACAATCATAACATTATTTTGTCTATATAAATTTTATTCATGTGCTTATTAACTATGTTAGCATTACAGATATTGACGAATTTTGTTTTAAAATGAACAACAGTAATAGTTAACTAATCCAAAAAAAACTATGAATCTAAATAACATTTTTAGGTATTTTCCAATCATAAATTATTAAATTTTTTTAATCAAATATTATTAAATCATTATTTACAATGTTCCCAATAAAATAAATATGTTGTATCTATAAATCATTTCTAATTTATTTTCCACATAAATTATTTTATTTGAGAGTTCTTACAAAAATATTATGATTTTTTCATGATCCCCATAATTTTTTGGATAAACCAAAAGATAATCAATAAAAACATCAAAAAATACCAACATATTCACAGAAGACTCTACCCATAAGATCCATAAATAAATCATTGAAATTTTTTCACCCAAAGGGAATAACTAAGAAATCATAATGAAAATATATAATTTATAATTATATTTTCATAATTTCATTCATCATCACCTTCAACGGATGGTACTTAGACCTCAATTCAACCATCAGAAAAACTGACCTCCCTAGAGCTGATAAAAAAATTCATCGATATGTAGAAATAAATAATTATTATTAACAATAATTCTATTAATATATATATATATATATAATAAATAAAAATCCTCAAGGAACCATCTTTATTTTTTAAAATTAAAATAGGATCACCCCATAGTGAAGTGCTGGTATGAATGAATATCTTATATAGTCTTATATAATGACATTTTCAACTCTAGATGTTCTAATTAAGCCACATCATAAGGAGGTTTAGAAATTTGAATAGCATAAAACACTATTTTACTTGTAAATTCATCTTATTGAATATGTATAACATTAGTAAACTCCTCAAGAAAAATATCCATATATTCTATTAAAACTAGCATGTTATTAATCTTAGTCATTCTATTATTTTAAACAACATATGGAAGATAAATATCATTTCCATATTCTAACAGTTTCTCATATTATTTATGTGGTATCAAAGGTATGGGTTTATTCTTGAAATCAAACTAAATCTATTTTTTCGAAAAAAAATCTTCATACCTACATTCAATCTTATCATGGTAAAAGAAAAGCCCAATTATACCCAAAATAACATCAAACTCTACTATGGGAAATAAAAAAATGATTTTAGGAAAATTATTTCAACAGACAACAACATGGGTATTCATATAAATTCATAGTTCCTTAATAATTCCCCCATGTGGTCTTATTATATCTTCTGGATTCATTACTTGAGTTAATATTTTAATTTTACTGGAGAATTTATTAGAAATAAATGAATGTGTAGATCATAAATAAGAAAAAAATTAGCATAATATTAATAAACAATAAATGTGCCTAATACCACTTTTTTACTAGCCCAAAATATACTAAAGTAGTTTTGAAGGATTTTTCCACACCATTCTACTTATATTTTTTCTACATCCCATTATTTGGTTTTTTCTTTGGATACTCATGTGTATAATAATGCATCTCATTACATTTAAAACATTTTCTAATCTGTTTATCAAAATTGTCTTACAAATACAATGATCTCTTTCATTGTAATTAAGATCCATATACCAAATACTACCACATTAGAACCACTTATAATTCCACCCGAGAAAATCCATACTGTGATTTTTACCACAATTATTAGAAACTGAAAACTTAAATTTTTTACCATCAAATTTATGTGATCCATTATTCGCTTGTGCCGGCCATCGGGACCTCTTTTTATACTGGTTTTTAAATTAAACATTATGCTCAGAAAACACCATTTTCACCTTCTATTCACATCTAACAAGTTCCTTATAACATTTTAATTATCCAAAAGACAGTTCTTTTTGATATATGGTTTCAATCCCGAGTAAAACCGATTAATATTAAAATAAACATCACAGATAAAATATAGTGCATACATTAGTATTTGGGTGTAGTTATCTACATATGTGGCTTCTGAATCATCCTAATTTTATTTTTATTCCAATGATTTTTTCCATCCTAAGTCAAACTATCTTAGTAAAATACTTTAGAAGAAAAATATTCATAAATCCATCAAATTCAAAGGCATTAATTTCCTCTCTTTCCCTAAAATTCATGACCTTTAACCACCATTGGTTGGATTCACCATCAAAACAGTAAATACAAATACTTTCCTTTTGATGATCTGAACATATGATGACATGAAATATTTTTTATACATCTTTAATACACCCCTAAACTACCACTATTTTAGAAGATATTCTAAATATAGGAGGACAGTGACTCATAAAATGTTGCAATATCCTTATTTTATTTTGAGGTAGATCTGGCTGATTTATAGCATGGATACTGACACCATTTATTTTATATGTCAACTAATCATAATAAAAGAATTCTATATTCAAATTCCAACCATTAAAACTTTCTAGTTTGTAAGGATATCATCCCCTTGGTTCTTTCCTTCTTCAACTTCCTTGTCACCTCTAAATAAAATCATTCGAATCAGACATATTTTTGATGAAACAACATGGAAATATACAAATGATATATCATTTCAACATAACCATAATGTAAAATATGTAAAAGGTATTATATTATCATTATCCAAATATAAATGATTTTATAAATCATTCCTATGATAACAACTATAAGGACTCATCCTTAAACATTTCAAATTCAAGTTTCTATAGACTAGAATTCTCTTTATTACAATCCTTTAGATATTTTTAGTTCATAGTATTATATAATCAGAACATCACCTGAACATAAAAAAAAATTACATAAAAAATTGTAAACTTCCACTCAGTATCCATTTTTTCCCCAAAATAAAACATTAATAACAAAACAATTTTCCTTCTTATGATAATCCTCTGGACTTTCAGCTTGACATATAATTTTTCCTTTAACTTCCTTAAACCCTGATTTTTTTTTGAAAACATGGGATGGTCACAAAAAATCTATGTAAGGGACATAAAAATGAAATAAATAAAATTTTACTCTATGAATACTCATAAAAATATTGCGTTTTCAAAAATAAACTTTTGGCTTAAAATAAACATTTTTTTCCCAAGAAATCAACATCAACTCCAAAATATTATCATAAAATATTTTATAATTATTCTTAATAGAAAAATAATACTCATAAATGTTTCTTTGAAATGATGAAAAACTCATAATAAAATTTTCAAAAAGTTATACTTTTCAACCTTACAAAGAAGTATATGCTTTTATTTACCTTGAAATCATAAGATTTTGATAAAAACCCATATCAAACATACATCAATCATGTATGTAACTTGAGGAATAATTTTTATATCATTATTACATATGGAGTAACCCTTACTATTGCACATAGGATAACCACCACATTTATACATATATTAAACATCACAATTACACTTTAAATAGTCATCACAGATATACTTAGAATAACCATCATATTATTTTTCATAATATCTTAGGAGAAACCTAATCGGTTAACTCAGTCCCTTTACCCAATTAATTAAAGAGTTATAAAGGGGTCACTATTTATTAGATTATAATATAACCACACATCGTTATAAAAAATGCCTAATAACTGTAACATAATATATAAAATCTTAAATCATAAACAAATTGTTGCACCATATGAAAACGCTTCAGGATATTAATATATCCAGTTTCTTTATAACATATTTTTTCAAAATAAAATTAAAAAAAATAAATTTAAAGATGTTATTTCTTTGAATAAATCTTGAAATATTGTAAAGTAATCCAAACAACAAATAATTTTTACGATTATGGGAAATTCATTGTCATCGATATGTTAAAATAGAACATTTTATTTATCTTTTTGTAAATAATGTCAAAACATTTCATGAAAAGATTCCATATGAATGAAATTAAACTAAAATTAAAGGAGACATAAAATTTCATTTATAATTATTTATTTTACATATAAATCTATAAATTAACAATAAATTATAGATATTTAAGAATATTACTTTTTTAAGGGAAAAAGTTATGGATGTTTTATAAAATGTCACATACCTTGAGTATGAATCATAATGTACGTTATTTATACTCATGAATAAAAAACTTATGTTAACTATTTAATTTATTGGGACCCTTTTTAAAGTTAATTTTGGATTTTATCTTACATATTAACTTTTTATAACAATTAATTAATCATTTATGTTAATGTTATATGTTTTGATGATATTCAGTTCATAGGTCCTAAAAAACGTTTGTAGGCCGACTATAGTTAAAGAGGACATTTTTTTATCATCTCTAGAATAATAATCATGAAATAATTATAATTTTCAAACTTAAATTTTTTTTAACCAAATTATGAAAGATTGTTATGAAAAAAGAAATATGTCACAAAATTAGAGATGGTATGATGTACGTAGGCATGTGTAACATTTACATTTTTCAATAATCATTACGAGACAATGTTAAGTATCACATAATATTTATATAATTACTATAATATCATAAATATGATATTATCTCTTCAAATTTATTTATATATATCATCCATGTGATATGTTGATGCAAAAAAATCATATCGCTCCATGGAGGTGAAATTCCACACATACGCTTGAACAACATTGTCATTTTTCTGTTATAAGAAAGGTAAGAAAGTAAATGATATATTATATTTCCATAAATAATAAATATTTAATTATTCTAGTATATATACATTAACTCCATCATTATAACCAGTCATGAGCGATGGTTATGGAAATCGAATTACATATATTTTTGGGGCAGTAGTCTGTTGTACACACGAAAGATGAATTGCTCTCCCATTCGATGGATTTTGGAGATATATATAATTGATGAAATTAACATAATAAAATATCTAGGTATTGAGTATATTTTTGTTATTATTTTAAGGTAATTTTAAAGTAAAATGGATCAAAATTGATAGTAATATAAGGTAATACTAATATTAGTTTCCATACTCTCGTTAAATAGAATTTTTAGAAGATAAAATTACATTTTAACCTTTATTGTTTTTTTTAACCCTTAGCTAAACCTTTTGAGAATTACTGTAGTATTTAAAATTTCCTACACTTTATGGGTTAATAATGTTTCTCCAGAATTAAAAAAGACCCATAAAAAGACTTTTTTGATTTAATTAACTATATAACATTGAATCTTTCAAATATAATAATTTTTTTGAATTTTATATTATTTAATAAAATTTTATTTTCATAAAATATAAATAGTATACATTTTAGAACTATTCATTTACTATGACTTTTCTAACATCAATAAAAACAAGTAATTGGAATCTAGTAAATTATAATATCCATAACATGTTATAATAACTAAAAAATAATTTTATCACCTCAATTTCATCAAATTATATAACTTTTAATATTTTTTATTTCATTTATTTTATTTTTCTATTAATTTAATAATTAACGTGTCATTGTTGTGTAAGCATTAATGTGATGATTTATTCACAAAAAATTTAAAAATAATTCACCATGCTGAATATAAATAATTTTAATTTAAAATTTCTATTTACAACCAAACATATAATTTATTAATCCCCATTTTAAAAATATTATATTTATAAAGAATTATAGTGTGACATTTCTTACTTTTCATTAAATAAAATATTATAAAGGTCATAATCACATCCAAATGGAAACAAATTTCGTATAACTGGATATTAGATTATTATGGAATAAATGGACTCATAAAATAAAATTAAGGAAAGTTTCAGGGTCATTTTATAGTTCTTATCAATTTATTTCTATCTTTAATTACCCAATTTAACATTAACCATGTTAATAAAAGTTATTAATGTTACTTTTTATATTGAAAGAAATAAAAGGGATATATTTTCCAAGTTTTATCCCACTAAATCTGAATATTGAATTCATTTTAAAAAATTCTAAACACATAGTTTATATAATTTAATTTAAAATAAAAGCAATAAACTATAGTAAAAGACATTTTTTTAGAAAAATCATCTTTTAAGTATAAAATGTCTATATACTAAATACAATTATAAAATTTATTTCAAAAACCACAATTAGATTATTATAAATGAAAAGGTACTAACTGAATTTTATAACTAAATAATAATATATTTGTACATTATGAAATATTTACAAGAAAATACAATTTTCTATAAAAATTATTGTTCTTTGTTATTCATTAAAAAATAAAAAAAAATTTCAAAAATTAATAATAATATAATTTTTAAATGTTGAATTTAGAAATAAAATGTATTCTTTTAAATTCAAGTTGTAGAATTTTAAAATAATTATTTAAAATAAAACCATATAATATGTAAAAACCAATTTTGTTAGAATGAAGATTTTCCATTTAATTGAAAAAATGATTCAAATTTTGAAAACAAATATAACTATGTAGAATATAACTAATGAAAATATTTTATATTCAAATTACCTAGGATATTACAGATTTTTCCTACACCATAAGTATGGTTCATAGTTATCAAGATGATCCAGGAGAACATCATTGGCATATTGTTAAGGATATCCGTATGTATATGAAGTGTAGTAATGATATATACCTGGTATAAGGAAGAGATGAGGAACCAATCATATATATATATATTATAGTACCAAATTAGATCATAACAATATATATTTTTTGTTGGTATATGTATTCAATTTAAATAGAGGAGTTGTGATCTAGATGGGTTCAAAGCAGCTACATTTCATCGATTCTACTGAATAGTCCAAGATATTAGAGCATCAAATATATGTAATAATGTTATTTTGGATATGAGAATTCATCTATTTGTATGATGTGATACACATCATTAATGACCCTATTACATTATATTTTGATAATATTGTAGTAGTAACTCTTGTAAAGGGGACATGATCACATCAGAGGATGAAACATATACATTGGAAGTATTTCCCATTTCGGTATTTTTTTCACAAAGTTATGAATTCATAGTGTGTAATGTTTAGATGAATAATATGGTGGAGGACTAGATTAAAGGATTATCTGAGTATATGAATGAACACCATTTTAGATTTAGAGGACTAGTATTTGATAACAGTTGGATTTAGTGAAAGTGGATGTCTATTGGAGTTATCACCATAGAACAAAATTATATGTACTTTATGACTGTCTATATTCAAGGATTTTTAATATTAATAATGTTATTATAAAATCAAGATTTTTCTTATAAAATAAATTGTATTTGATAATGTCTTAAGGGTACTTTACACATTTAAGGGTTATCACATTTCTCGCTATGATGAGAACCTATAAGTATTATAATGGTTTTCTACTAGAGGTGGGAACTCATAAGGTAATTATACTTCTTCTCATGAATTTAATCCTTGTTAATATCAAGTAATAAGATTATGAGATGATGAACCTGTAGTATTAAATCCATATTTATATGTTTTTTAGATGTTATTATATATATAAATGTGTTATGTTCCTTATAAATCATGGCTATTATTAATTCCTTTCATGAATTTCAAACTTTGATGTATTGAAGAAAACAATGATGAAATATACTCATAGTGAGGTATGAAATTTTGGGTGTTTCATGATTAATATTGTATTAATAAATAATAAGAGAAAGTATGATAACATATGTTCTTTAAAAAAATATGACATATTAGTCCATTTGATGTGAAGGAAAGTTCCTAAACAAGTCTATGGCCATGGTGTTATTTAGGTAGATTCATTTCTCGAAATCCAAATAATGAGACATAAATCTCAAATATTAATAACATTATTATGAAACCTACTTAATTATATATATCATGATAAAGGTGTTATATTCCATAGTTTTTTATCATATGATTCTATTGTAATTACGGCATTTGAATTTTTTTATGTGGGTGAATAATCGTGTTTTCTATAAGATAACCATTTCCATATGTGGTATAACCTAATTCCATTGAAAAGGGGGTATAAAGGGTCACACAATATGTGTATTCCTAACATCAGTTAAATTCTATTTGAAACTAACATGTTGAATAAAAAATATTCTCATATATGGTGTAATAATTATTTAAGTTTTTTCAATTAAAAAAAATTAGTCACTAGTTGTTTGATAGATTATTTGAGTTGAATATTTAATAAATATTTATTCAATATTTTAGTGATATAGTATTTATTTATTTATTAGTGAATAATAATGAGATATTTTTTTCTTTATCAAATCATCATTACAAATGGTTTTAAAAATATTGAGTAGAATTTTTGGATCAATTATTTATACGGTAGTGAGAAATTAAATATTGAATGTAATTTTAATAAATATTAATTTATGTATTCAAGAAAAATAATAACTTTGTATCCATAAATTTTTAGAATGTCAGGTAAATATTATTATTGTTGTTAATTTTTTTATTGTTTTTGTTTTTGTTTTTTTTGTTTTTGTTTATACATGTGGTTAATTAGGGATTAATAGAATAATAACATACATTGAACAATTATTGTTTCTCTATGCCTCAGTCTATAAATACATGTTCAGGTCATTTTATAACTCTTTCCATATCATTATAATCATTTGGAGCGAAGTAATTTCTTGAGAATACTATCATACAGTGAAGAGATCTTCCCCATGAATGATCTCATTAATTAAGAGTGATCCTTCACCTCCATCCTTCAGAGTCTAGATAGAAAACAATTATCCCTTTCATTATGGAGATATTCTAGTGGCGATCAAAAATGAATGAAAAAAACATTATAGTATTCTGTTTTAAAACCTGAATATGTATATAGATATGTTCAAAGGTTTGTGAATTAGATTTGGCTCACAAATATAGGGAATTTACTCTTGATTACACTGAACCAATAATAGTATTCCAAGAATTGAAATAATGGGTCTTTAATAACGAAATATTCCAAACATGAGGTAATTGATAATCTATATAAATTAATAAAAAATTATATATGATGATCTAGTATTTTTTATTCCATGATTTCTATTTCAATTATTTATATTGTAAAATCAAAGGTATTTGATCAAAAACCGTTGTTGGTATGAGCCAAACCACTTTCACTAGACCCTTAGAGTCTTAAAATCAAGATAAACATCCAAAATATTTATTTTAAACAAATTATACAAGTAATACCTAATGTGAACTAAAATAATCAAACTAAAAATGAATGATGTTTAAGTGGTCGATACTTCTACACCCTAAAGTTAAAAAATAATTACCAATGATTCCACATGAACTATCTCATCATGGCCTATGGTCACTAATAATAATAATTTCATCAAATATGTGTATGGAATCTTTAGTGCAACACCAATGAATGTATCTTAGTTTTATTTACATGCATCAAACATGACCTATTATATATACCCATGTACGTGTGTGTGTGTGTGTCTTGGGTTTGAGGTAATTCCTAGAAGTATACAACAAATAATGAATGAAACGTACATTATAAGTCATATCTCAAATACTAGTTAGAAGAAAAATTATAATTATATTCAAACATTTCTTAGAAATTTTAAACCAAACACACTCCATTTTCTTTTATAACCCCACTTTACTATGAAAAAATGAGTGAACGTGATAAATATATAAGATTTTGTAGAAATCATATACCATAATCCATAAGAAATCAAGGTGTGTTTAAGTCATAAACTAAAAGGAAAAATTATTTGGGATGACACCTCATGATTATTCTTGAAAACCTAGTACCATGGCCACAACTCACATATTGACCTATAACTTGATCATGATGGACTCAAGCTCTAACTTACCCATATGGAATCAGCAAGTAGAAAACCCTATCTAAATAGAAATGATAACTAGGGACCTCTAGTTATAGAAAAATCATAGATAGGGTAAAAACAATCCTAGATTTCCAACATAGTACCAATATTTTCCATGTATATCATAATAACAAAATCAAGAAGTAATATAACAATACCAAAACAATTCTCAAGACACAACCCAAAAATCATTTATAAACTGTAGCCCTATTAATCAATCTATAATTAATAACTAACATGAAAATTTCTACATTTATAAAAAATGAAATGAGGATAATATGATAAATAATATATATATATATAATCATTAAAAAACATCATTATTCAAAACATACTCATTAAAATCATAAAATATAAATAAATAATGAAACTAAATTTATATAAAATAATTCACTAATGAAAATCCTTTTTTAAATTTGTTTTTTGATTCTCTAATCAGGATAACATGAAACTGTCCAAGGGGATGTCAAATAGCCTCTTGTTCTCCTCCCTATATTCAATTGCTTATAGATTAATGGAAGGAGATAGGGACTAGGAAGAAACATGGGGATATTATTCTATTGGTAATATATTAAAAAATCATTGTTTATAATCATTGAAGGAATAATACTCACAATATGTCACAGAACTAAAATACATAATAAATAAAATCAATAGTCTCTATTCTATAAAAATGTGGAATAAACTAACCCATACAAAAATTAATGATATCCCTACATGTTTTATATTATTATACAAAAATTTATGGAATAAAAAAATAGAGGAATCACCACCTGACGACCCCAGATTCAATCCTGGCATCACCTCGACCAACCTGATCGTCATGTAAAATTGCCCTAAATAGGGACCATGCATTCATCTAAAACCCTAAAAAAGTATCTACAAGTGAAATTATATACACATGATTTATGTGACTATAAAACAAGAATAATAATGCCAATATGTTCTCATCATATGTGTAGTAGTCAGATAAAAGTGTATTCAATGTCATGAAAAAAATAAATTAATAAACATGAAACATGTCAAGTCATCATGCACTAATAAAGCCAGCAAAAACCCTATCCAACCCAACATTGGCACATTTACATAAGGAATTTATATATATTCTATTGTAGCACATGAATGTAATGGCCTGTAGCTCTCACATATCTCACGGACTAATCAAGAACCCCAACCCATCCTTGCGTACTCAGGGATGTCCATTATGTCACCCCAAACCATCCATGTGGGATCTAGACAAGTCAATCAATCACCACGACCAGTCATTATTATTTTTAGGGAGGTTAAACATGTCACCCCTACATATGACACACCTAGAATGTTACTTAACCCAATACACACATCATGTAATGGTTTACACACTAAAATATACCCAAAAACTCTAGGGAGGCCACTAAATAGCATATTGGACAATCCCTATAGACTTTTTGGAGGCCACATGTAATCACATTGGTCTATCCCAAAAAATGTATTTCAGGTACAATCCCATGACCAAACCCTATAGGTACTGAGGATTAAACATTCATTCAGAATCAAAAACATCAATATGAACAATGATGGCCCGGCTCGATGCCTCACTCATTATGGCCATAAATATCAAAAATGGATCGAACCTTATTTCCTATGGTTTTCCTCACATTACATCTCCGGGTAATATATATCACCCATGACTAGCCCACCTCCCTATATAAACCCAAATATCATCATACCATGCCATTATAACACTTATTGATCCTAAAAAAGACGTTCCAAGACTTATTATCTAAGAGAAGTTCCATACTATTATCTCTGGTACAAATTTATTGTGGTTTTATTCTAATATGTACACTCAAGGGGACTCACAACCCAAACCCTTGTGCCACTTACCCCAGCCATGATATCCTCAACTGAGCTAGAATAGAACATTCAAAGCTAAAAATAATAAGAGAATTTCCTGACATGTATTCCTAATAGGTGGATTCATTTTATCATTTTCATTGAGTATACATCACACTCCACATATAAGAATTATATAACTTCAATACATACCTCACCCGCACATCTTGACATAAGAAACTAAGACCTCACAGGGTTACAAAAACACTTGCAAGTCATGGAATAAATTTTTTTTATGAAATATTTTCTCCTAGTAAAACATACTCCCTCATGCATAGTGAAGTTAAAACAACAAGAATCACCTCCTTATTCAAGACCGACAAACCATTTTTGGGAAATCAAACTTAAATTCACAAAATTATGGTTATAAAAAGGAAAAGAAAAAAATGGAATTTAAGGTAAATTTGTTGTTGGACATGAAGAAAGGGATCAATCACAACCAAAAAGGCATCTAATACTGAAGAATTTAGAATGATGGAGCCAAAATCACCAAAATATAATTCCATCTCATTATTTAGTCATGTGTGGGTCATCAGAGAAGAAATGGGAGTTAATAAAGGGGTCCTGGGATAAATTAATACCTTCCTATTAAAAAAGTAACCATAATTATTACATGGTGTGAAGAAATAGTTCATGCCATGGAATATAAATAAAAAACCCAAAACCCTAAAATGATAAGCCATGGTATGACACAAAGTTTCATGTTGTGAATATTTCCAACAGGTCTCTAAAAAACTATAGGCTTATCCCTCTTCTTCTTGAATTCACTCCTTGTAACACCCCAAACTTCCATGATATTTTTATCTTTGAATAATATAATATTTTGCGTTGTATGCAAATTCGAGTTCTAGCACATCATGACATATAAAACTAGCTGTTTAAAAGCAGTTATGAATAGTAATATCCACTTTTTGAAATTTTATAATTTTTTTTCAAAATAGACTTCATTTTTGGATTAGGAATATATAAATTAGCTTAGGGTTATTTTTTGGTATTTTTCTATGAGGTTTCAATTTTGGATGAATAGTGAAAATGCTCAGTTATTGTTTAAAACTGAATTTTTATTTAAATATTTTTTTAATTTAAATTTATTTTCATGTCAAAATAGATACATAAAACCTATATTTTTTTATTTTAATTCATTAGATTAATTTTATAATATGTTGAGATATATAAATGTTTATTGAACTTTTTACCATTTTTTACGCACCTTTTAGGCACATTTGCAAATTTGTATAAAAATTAATTTTACCACTTTTATGAATTGAATTTAAAAATTCCAACAGACACGGTTGATATCAGTATATAAAATTTGGTTCAATAAGATGAAAATAATTTTTTTTGAATAGTTACTTTTGACTTTTATTTACCAGGGTTAAATTTAAATAAGGTAATTAAAGGTAAAATGATATTATAATTACCCTATCAGATGTCCTAATTCTATTGGATAAATTTATATCGAACCAAATCAACATTAGGAAAAAAATATGATCCTTTTTATCCACTTGGGATAGATTGGGACATTTATTATTATTTTATTTAAAGAAGAGTTAAACGTGTAAAACTCAATATTTAATACCTAAACCATCTTTAATATAGGGATACATATAAGATAAATTCAACAATAAATATTGATTATAAAGCTAAAAATATTGCCTACATAATTTTAGTTTATTTATAATATTCATCAATTATATAATTAAATTTATTTATGACACAATGATGATGCAGTAATTACCTTATTAATTAATAATTAAACTAATTGATATTATAAATATCTAAATAAATGTAAATTGAGACTTTTGATGAATTAAATGAATTTAAAAGGTTAATATGACATGTTAGGTTTTATTGAATAATTTGTTATGAAGTAATAATGTTGTTATCACTTTTAGAAAAATCAAATACTAAATAGTTCTAAAATTTACATAAATGAGTTTTTAAAACAAATACAATATTATTAAATGATATAATATTCTTTAAAAACTATGGTTTGGCCAAATGGAATAGATAAGGATATATGTTTCAATAATGAACCACCTGGGGATCTATTGGATTTTTATAGTATGTTTATTAACCATTTATTATAATAATTCATGAATAAATGGTAAAAGTTAAACTATTAAACTTTGAGTTACATCTAAAAGATAATATAAATATGGTGACCTAAACCTAAATAAAGCCTATTAGATGAGATTTTTTTGACCCATACCCACCTTATCCTATAAATAAATTCTTTTTGAGGCATTGGAATCCGAATATGATTTTATTATAAAATAATATTTCAAGCATTTCCTAAGGTGCCCCTCACCTCTCTTATAAAAGGAAAATTCCCCTTCTCTCAAAATCACACCTCCAAAGAAATTTTTCTTAGACAAACCCTACTCAAATATCCTCCCAACTACCTTAAAATATCCCTAGAGGCCTTACGTTGATCTTAAATTAAACCTAAGGATCCATTTTGATCAAATGAAAAGGAATAACCCGAAGAAGAGATAATAATTTCATCACCTCTTTCAATGTTATCTTCTTCTTCCAAATCTTATTTCTCTGTTGTATACATACCCAAATAATAAATCCAGTACCTTATAAATACTGTGATGTTATTATAAAAATGGTACAACCATATTCGTTATTTTATCCATCCTATGAATGCAAAGTCACCATATGTGCATATGTACGACTTACCATCCCCACGTCATTGTGTAGTTGTTATTCAATATTTTGATATTTGGATGGGTATAATAATGATGTATAATTTATGTAAATAATAAATATAACATGTTAATGATTTTTTATATATGATATAGCAACCAATTATATACTATTTCACCATCAATTGAATTATATTGTCGCTCGTGCGTACGCACAGATTACCGTCTCTATGAACGTGATGAGATTCAATCCCCATCATGACTATTCAAGAATAATTTTAATTTGATGATTAAAAATAATTT
The DNA here is from genome assembly GCA_963277665.1 of Viscum album. NCBI lineage: Eukaryota > Viridiplantae > Streptophyta > Magnoliopsida > Santalales > Viscaceae > Viscum > Viscum album. The sequence continues at coordinate 3,824,550 of OY728125.1, forward strand.
TTAAGAACTAAATATCATTCTATATATGAATAAAGTACATCTTATCCATTACAAACATGAATTACATAACAGAAAAAATAAAGGTAATCAAATTAGTTAACACCTAAAACAATGATACTACCGAAATTTCATTAACAAAGAAATATTAGAAGATGACATATGATATCATATATATTTATGTAGTTCATTTATAATTTTATAAAAATTATTCAACTATAATACAGGAGGTTAAAGTACCATCGAAAAAGAAAAATTATAATGTAAGGGTAAATTTTATAATCTCTTTATTATTAGAGGTTGTAAATACGTATTTATCTACTGATACCTCTTTATCATCCATATCCATGTTTCATAAAAAAAAATTCAAAAAATTTTATTACTGTTTATTAGACTATGGGTTGGACTCATTTGTACCCTTGTTTGACTTTTTATAGAATGGTTTGAAAGGAATCTTTCCGTCATTTTCAAAACAAGTTACTTTATGACATTTTTGATAAATTAAGGTAAACATGTTTTTTTAACTTATACAGCGGGTGCATCTATTTTCCGCCATTATAACACCTTTGAAGCTTTCTTTACAAGATTATATGAATAATTTCAAAATAAATGTTTTTTTATAATTACACAACTTTTAAATAATTTCAAAATATATAGAGATATTTCTCTCAAATAGTTTTTATTTCATCTATGTCAACATCCATTGAAGGATTTTACACTTGTTTGAAGTTGATTTATTATGATACAATCTTCCATATTGAATTGAAAGTTTTTGTGATATGTTTGACTATGGATGTGTGATTTTTTCTACCATTCATGGTTTATGGTTAATGTATTAACATTTTTTATGCTAGTATTAATATGCATGTTTATGTTATGTTTTAACCTTTTCATATAATGAATGCATTGGACTTAGTAAGTGACGGGTGGAGACTACTATAGCTCCTCGATGTATTGAAAGGTTTTGTGAGACAAACTACTATCTTGGCTCAAGGCCTTGACAAAATATTATTGGAATTCATGGCATGAGGCCTTGACTATGTGGTTCTGATGTCCCTCATTATGCATTCCATCATTATAAAATTGGCTATTGGTATTACATGTGATTATTTTACTTGTAGAATATCTATGTGAAAAAGTAAATGGAATTATTTGATTCATCCTTGCCATATTATACTGATGATTATGTTTAAAAATCTTGTGTTTTAGTCTTACACATTGACTTAAATGTTTATGCTTATTTATGAATGTTTTCTCTATATTGTTATCCTTAATGAGCATCTGAGTTCACCCCTTTATATGTTTTATTTTTTTCCAGGATGCAAAGAAGTATATTAAAATTAACCTGCAAGAATAGGATAAAGGATTTGAGTGTGTTCAACGGGGACACAATGTTTTTGTTTCTTATTTGATGATGTAATGTACAACTCATGTATGTGTTTTGTATTTTCAAGGCTACTAATCTAATCGTTTTTTCGAGACTTTATCTTTTGTGATCATTCCAATTTTATGTAATCATGTACCATCTCTGGGTAACTAGGGTTAGGGAGTTATAGTTGGTATTGGAGGAATTTTAGTAAAAACATTGGAAACTAGATTTGGAAAAACTCTGATTAGATCAATTACACTAAGATAGACTTTGAGGATTAGTACAATAGAACATCCAAAAAATTTGGTAGTGTAAATATTATATGGTATTTCCAAGAAATACATCCCTCTCTAGATATGAGTAGGTCGAGGAAGCTCTGGAACAGTTGTACCTTGGAGGGAAAACTCAGAGAAGGTGTTTCGGGCTTGACCTGGGGTATCCTGGTACACATCAATGGTCCTTCTTACACTCTTGGTTACGACACTCCCAAGGGATATGATTAGGATAATTAACTTTTTTTACAAGCCATTATGAAGGATTTATGAGTAAATACTTCTTCAAAGAAAACATTTTTTATGATTATAGATTATAAGCATAAACTGTTCAATTTATGTTATGTATTTTACTATTTTGGAATGATGTATTGTCATTCATAAACTAATATAGTGTATACCATTGTTTAGAAACGGAACCTAGTGGAAGTAATGGAATCTGTATAAACGCACATAATCCATGTAGGTATTTCTCTCATACTCAATATAATTATAGTGGATATGGTGATGCAACTGGTTCTGAATAGCTTCTGACCATAATGGGACAAATCACTCAGGTTATGAATAATTACCTACCCGTATAGAACACCATATTACACATTGTGGAGTATCAATTTTAGACCGATTAATGAGGCAAAAACAACCAGCATTCAATGGGACTACAAATCCATTTGTAGATGAGCAATAGATACGTTCTTTAGAGAAAATATTTCATGCTTTGGGGAGTAGGGAAAGGGAAAACATTATCATGGAAGTTTATCGCCTCATAGGAGACGCAGATCAATGGTGGTCAATGATTCAAAACACAAAGGAATATGATAACATATCAAATATGAAATAGAGGGATTTTAAAGATATTTTCTTAGAAAAATAATTTCTTTGTGACCATCGAGCAGATATGGAAAGATAATTTCTGTGTCTAAGGAAAAAGGAGGATGAGAATGTCATAAAGTATGAGGCAAACATTACAAGGTTATCAAGGCCTGTAGAAAATAATATATGTAACCCAAGGAGTAATTTTGATTGATTATTTGATGGGTTAAAACAATTTCTCCATAGATCATTTGTATCACAATCCTTCTCTTCATAGAAAGATATTGTATCATGTGTTATCAAGATAGAAAGACAATTCTTTATGTCTTATGATTTTAAAGCAAAGTAGGAGAAGAATATATATGTTGAATGCTCTAGAAATGGAAATAAGGGGAAGAAGGGAAAATTTTAATTTCCATCATGCAGTAAATATGGGAAGAAACACTCAGGTACTTGCTCGAAGGGAATGAGGGTATGTTACAAGTGTGGTGAAAAAGGCCACCAAGTTCACGGTCGCAAGGGAAAGAAAGAGGCTATCATTGTTGAAAGATGCAATTTTAGAGAAATGGGGCATTATGAAAATCAATTTCTTAATCTCCAATGAAACATACCATAGAAAAGACAAAGGGAGAAAGGTCAATCTTATGAGATCACTACTGCTATGTTTGAAGCTCCGAATGACGTGGTGGAAGGTAATTTAATGGTTTACTAAAAATTTTCAAATTCTTTATTTTATTCTCGATCGTCATATTGTTTCATATCTTTCCAGTTTTCTAAGGAAATTATATATTTCCAATTAGATTTGACAAGGGGGTTTTCAGTCAAAACTCTTATGGGAAGTATCATGGAAATAATATTTTTTGAATCAGTTACCATTAGGTCATAGAAACGTACTTTATATACCAATTTCATTGTGATACCCATTATTGAATTCGATATAATCCTTGATATGGATTGTATTTCGGACAATGATTAAGAAATTTATTGTAAGAAATAGATTAAATTTTCGATGATGATAAGGAGTACCTTATCTTTAGAGCAGAAATGTCAACATATGAATCTTATCTAGATCCACCCCCACTAGCTCTACTAAATTAAATTATTGGGGATTAAAGGAATTAAATAAATATGGGTGAGGAATGGAATGTTCAAATAGAGGATGTACCTATTATTCAAGAATATTTTTATTTATTTCCATAGGATATACCTAAACATCCTCTAGAATGGTAAATTGAGTTTTCCATTGACTTAATTCTTGGTTCAAGGGTAGTATCGAAGACACCATATAGAATGGACCCTGTGGAATTAGTGGAACTAATGAAACAACTAGAGTAATTGAGAAATAAATGATTTATTCTCCCTAGTGTTTCTCCATGGGGAGCCCCCGTTCTTCTTGTTATGAATAAATATGGATCTATAAGGTTGTCCATTGACTACAGGGAGATCAATTCTATAACAATAAAGAAAAATTATCCCCTACTTCGCATTGATGATTTATTTGATCAACTTCGTGGAGCTGATTATTTTTCAATGATTTACCTTTGATCTAGATTTCATCAGTTTTGTGTGAAGAAGGAAGAAATTCTGAAGACGGCATTTTGTACCATGTAAGGGCATTGCGAGTTTACATTAACGACTTTTTTGGATTGACTAATGCACCCTCTATCTTCATGGACCAAATGAATAGTGTTTTCATGGAATATCTTGATAACTTTGTAGTGGTATTTATTTATAATATCATGGTATACTCTAAAATCTACAAAGATCATGAATATCACTTCCTCGCTATTCTAAAGATTCTTAGAAAAATGAATTATATGGGATGTTTAGCAAGTGTAAATATTGTCTTCATGAGATTTATTTTCTTGGCCATATTGTATCTAAGGATGGAATCTCTATTGATCCATTAAATACAAGAGAAATACAAGAGTGTATATCACTGACAAGTATAACTTAGGTACACAGTTTTATTTGTTTAGTAGCTTATTGTTAGCGTTTTGTCCAGAATTTTGTCCGATTTACTAACTCATTAACCAAACACACACATAATGGGGTTAAATTTGTTTGGAAAAAAGAACCTGAAGAATTTTTTAAAGAATTGAAGAGAATATTATTCAATGATCTTACATTGACTCTACCATCGGGGAATGATGGGTTTGTTATTTATTGTGATGCTTCAAGAAAAGGACTTGGTTGTGTCCTTATGTATAATGGTAGAGTTATTGCCTACACATCACAGTTGCTAAAAATTCATTAACAAAACAATCCAAGTCATGATCTTGAGTTAACATTTGTAATATTTTCTTTGAAGATATAGAGACACTATCTCTATAGAAAAAAATATGATATTTATACAGACCACAAGAGTTTGAAGTATATTTTTTCACAAAAAGAACTAAACTTGAGGTAAAAGAGATGGCTCAAACTAATCAAGGATTATGATTGTTGTATACACTACCACCTGAGGAAGGTAAATAAGGTGGTCGATGCTTTGAGCATAAAGGATTATGTTGATATGAACAAGATGAGAGTTGAAATGGATCCTATGTTCATGTATCTAGTAAATATGGATATGGGAATAATCATGGAAGGTGAAAAATCAATAGTTTATCAAATTTTTGCCAATACATCATTAAAAGAAAGGATAAAAACTTTTCAGACTTATAATGATATTTTCAAAAGAAAATTAATGTTGTGAATGATGAGAGATTGATTGAATTTGTGTATGAATATGGGATTTTGAAATTTGGGATAAGATATTGTGTTCCTGATATAACTGATCTGAAAAGGGAATTTTTGGGTGATTCTCATATCTCCAATTTATATATAAACCCTGGTAGCACTATGATGTATAGAGATTTTATGTAACAATTTTAGTGGGACAACATGGAGAGGGAGATTGCTGATTATATGTCAAGATGTATGGTTTGTCAATAGTTGAACGATGGAAGACAAAATCCTGGAGGAGTCATGCAACCTCTTCCCATACCTGAGTGGAAATGGTATGATATTACAATACACTTTTTCATGGGGATACCAAAGACTCCTAGAAGGAATGATGAAATATGGGTCATTATTGATCATCTTACCATGTCAGCACATTTTCATGATATAAGAGAGGAATTACAACTTAAACGTTTAAAAGACTATATATTAAAAAAATATAAGACTACATGGTGTACCCCTATTGATTGTTTCTGATCTTGATCCCCATTTTACATCAAGATTATGGAAATGTGTTCAGAAAACATGGGATACTGAACATCATTTGAGCACTTCCTACCAATGTCAAACTGATGGACAATCATAACGGACTATTGAAACCTTTGAAGATTTATTGAGATCAATCTCACTTGACTTTCAAGGTATGTGGGATCAATATTTACCTCTAATGGAATTTAACTATAACAATAGCTTCCATTCAGGTATTCAGATAGCACCATATAAAGTGTTATATGGAAAATGATGTCAAACACCAAATTTTTAGGATGAAGTTGGTGAAAGAGAACTCCTAAGCCCCGAACTTGCTGAGGAAAGAATGGAAAATGTTAAGATTATCCAATCCCACATCAAAGTAGCTGAATGTAGGAAAAATATATATGATGATAACTGAAATAAGAAGTTAGAATTTCAAGCAGGTGATCATGTTTTCTTGAAGGTATCTCCATAGAAGGGTGTTATTAGATTTGGTAAGAAGGGTAAATTAAGTCTCGGGTACATCAGACTTTTTTAAATTCTCGAACGAATTGGAGTTGTATCTTACCGTTTTTAAATGCCTTCAAGTCTCTCCAAAGTTCATGATGTGTTCTAGGTATCACTATTAAGAAAATACATGCCTAACCCAACACATGTACGCACCTATGATGAATTATAACTAGAACCCAACATGTCATATTGTGAAGAGCCTATCAGGAATCTTGATACCAGAGAACAAATGTTGAGAAACTGGACCACTCGTTTGTAAATGTTCTATGGAGAAACCATAACATAGAAGAGGCTACATGGGAACTCGAGGAACATATGTTGCAGAACCCCTCAAATCTTTTTATGTAGTAGTATTATAGAAATTTTGAGGATGAAATTATTTTAAGGAGGGAAGAATGTAGCAACCCATGCTTCCACGGTCTGCTTCTCTTTGAATAATATAATAGTTTGTGTTGTACCCAACTTCGAGTTCTAGCACATCACGAAAAATCAATATAGCTATTTAAAAGAAGTTATGAATATTAACACACACTTTTTGAAATTTTATAAATTTTATTTTTCACATGGACTTCATTTTTGGATTCAAAATATCAAAATTATATTTGGGTTAATTTTGCTGTATTTTTCTAAGAGCTTTCCATTTTTGATGAATAGTCAAAAACACTGTTATTGTTTCAAACAGACTTTTTATATAAATAATTATTTTTATTTTATAATTATTTTAATTTCAAAATAGATACATAATAAATATTTTTTTTCAAATTTATTTCATTGGAGTCATTTTATAATAAGTTTAGATATATACAATTTTATTGAACTTTTTACCATCTTTTACCCACCTTCTAGGCACATTTTTAAATTTGTATAAAACATAATTTTACCACTTCTGTTAATTGAATTTCAAAAATCTGATAGACATGGTTGATATTAGTAAGTAAAATTTTGTTCAATAAGATGAAAATAAATTTTTTAATAGAAACTGTTGAATTTTATTTACCACGGTTAAAAGAAAATGTGGTAATTAATGGTAAAAATGATATTATAATTACCATAAAAAATGTCATAATTCTATTGAATAAGTTTATTTCAACCAAAATAAATCTTAGGAAGAAAATATGATCCTATTGATTGACTAGGGTTAGATTATGACATTTATTATTATTTTATTTAAAGAATAGTTAAAAGTCTAGAATTCATCATTTAATTACTAATCCATATTTAATATAGGGATATATATAAGATAAATTCGACTATAAATATTCATTATAAATATGAAATTATTTCAATCCTAATGGTATTTTATTTATAATTTTTATCCATTAAATAATTAAATTTATTTATGACACAATGATGATTTAGTAATTAACCTATTAATATAAGATTAAAATATTTGATATTATAAATATCCAAATAAATGTAAATTGAGACTTTTGATACATTATACAAATTTTCTAGTTTAATATGACATTTTCAGGTGGATTAAATAAATTTCTCTTGATGTAATAATGTTGTAAGGACTTTAACAAAAATCAAATACTAAATAGTGCCAAAATTGACATAAATTAGTTTTTAAAACAAATACTATATTATTAAATGATATAATATTCCTAAAAATCTAAGGTTTGGTCAAATGACTTAGATAAGGTTATATGTGTCAATAATGAACCACTTGGGATTCTCCTGGCTTTTTTAGTATTTTTATTAACCATTTATTGTAATAATACATGAATACATGGTAAAAGTTAAACTATTTATCTAATAGTTAAATCTAAATGATAATGTTAATATGGGGACCTAAACCTGTCTAAAACCTATTGGATGAGAGGTTTTTGAACCCATAACCACCTTATATTCGAAATGAATCATTTTATAGCCATTATAATCGAAATAGTATTTTATTATAATATAATATTTCATGCTTTTTCTAAGGTGCCCCTCCCCTATATTATAAAAAAACATCCCCTTATCTCAAAATCACACCTCCAAATCCATTTGGCTCAGCCAAAACCTCCTCAATTATCCTACCACATACCTTAACATAGACATATAGGACTTAAGTTTATCATAAATCCAACCTAAGGATCCCTTTTGATCAAATCAAAAGGAAGAACCTGAAGAAGAGGTAATAATTTCATCACCTCTTTCAAAGTTATCTTCTTCTTTCAATTCATATTTATTTTTTGTTTCCATACCAAAATATTAAATACATTGACTTATACATACAGTGATGTTATTATAAAAATGTTACAAACATTTTCATTATTCTATCCATACTATGAATGGAAAGGTCACCATACGTGCATATGTACGACTTACCGTCTCCATGTCGTGGTGTAGTTGTTATTCAATATTTCATTTTTTCGATGGGTATAATAATGATGTATAACTGATGAAAATAATAAATAAAACATGTTAATTATTATTTATATAAGATATATCATCCAATTATATACTATTTCACCTTCAATTGAATGATATTTTCGCCCGTGTATACGTACGGATTACCGTCTCCATGAACGTAATGAGATTCATTTCCCATCGTGACCATTCTAGAATAATTTTTATTTGATGATTAAAATTAATTTTTATGAACTTAATATCATTCTAGATAAGAATACAGTACATCCTATCCATTAATAACATGACTTACATAATAGAACATATAAAGGTAGACGAATCAGTTAACACCTGAAACTATGATACTACTGAAATATCATTAACAAAGAAATATTTGAAGATCATACATTCTATCATATCTATGTATGTAGTTCATGTATAATTTCATAACAATGATTTATCCATTATACAAGAGGTTAAATTGCCATCGAACAAAGAAAATTATAAGGTAAGGGTTAACTTTATAATATCTTTATTATCTGAGGTTGTTAATATGTAAGTATCCACTGGGACCTCTCTATCATCCACATCCATGTTTCTTAAAAAAAATTCCAAAAAACAATTACTTCTTATTAGAATATGGGAGAAAGTAATTTATACACTTTTTTTACTTTTTATGAATTTTTTTGAAAGGAATCTTTATGTTGTTTTCAAATCAAGGTACTTTATGACCTTTTTGTCAAATTAAGGTAAGAATTTTTTTAACTTATACAGTGGGTGTAACTATTTTCCCCCATTATAACACCTTCGAAGCTCCACATAAAATATTAGAAGAATATTTTGAAAATAAATTTTTTTCTTTTATAATTACATGGCTTTTAAATAATTTCAAAATAAAGAGAGATATTTCCCTCACAAAGTTTTGATTTCATCTATGTCAACATCCTATGATGGATTTTACACATGTTTGAAGTTGATTTATTATGATACAATATTCCATATTTTATTGAATGTTATTGTAATATGTTTGACTATGGATGGTTTATTTTTATACCACTCAAGGTCTATAGTTAATGAATTAACATTTCGTATGCTAGTTTTAATACGAATGTTTATGTTATGTTTCATCCTTTTCATATGATGAATGCATTGGACTTAGTACGTGATCGGTAGAGTCTACTATAGCTCCTCGATGCATCGATAGGTCTCATGAGACAAACTTGTGTCTTGGCCCCTGGCCTTGACAAAATCATATTTGTAGTCTTCTCATGAGGCCTTAATTATGTGGTTTCGATGTCCAGCATTATTCATTCCATCATTATTAAATTGGTTTTTGATATTACATGTGATTATTCGACTAGTAAAATATCCATGTAAAGAAGTAAATGGTATTAATTGATTTATCATGGCTATATTATGCTGATGTTTATGTTTAAAAGGGTTTTGTTTTAGACTTATACATTTCCTTAAATGATTAGGCTTATTTATGAAAGTTTCTGCTATATTTTTTTCCTTACTGAGCATCTGTGCTCACCCCTTTCTATTTTTATTTTTCCCAGGATGTGAAGAAATATATTACGATTAACCTGCAGGAATTGGATAAAGGATATGACTGTGTTCAAAAAGGACACAATTTGGTTTTTTATTTCATGATGTAATGTAAAAATAATTTATGTATCTAGTATTTCTAAGGATACTAAACTTATCGATCATTTGAGACTTGATCTTTTGTGATCATGCCAATGTTTTTTAATAATGCACCAAATCTGGGTAATCAGAGTCGGGGAATTACACTCCCAAACTTTATGAATCCTCCATCACCAAAAAACTGAAAATATACACCCATGAAGACCCAAAAAGAACCCCACAGGATTCCTAAAAAATCAGGTTGAATTTTAAAAACCACCCTCTAATGACTTATCTTCCCAAGGATGTCTCTATATATGACTCTCCCAGACTACCCAACCTCTAGTCCTAGACATCCCACTCTTTCAGTCAAAACCATATCTCAGAGATGTCCATGAAACAAAAAAACTAAAATGAGAGGTAGTAAGTTTCTTCATAAAAATTTCATTATTTCAATCCTTAACATGTTTCAGATACACTTTAATAGAAATGCCTACCTCTATCTATAATTTTCACTTATTACCCCTCACATGGGTCTTTCTCATATCCATGAGCCATGGTACCAAATCCCATTGCTTCCCCATGCAGCATCCTCCCAAAATAAAAGTCTTTCAAGATTTTTAACATTACTTACCCCATGATTCGAATGAATAAATATATTCAACCCCTAAATCATCTGATAAAATGATTTCACGCCTAGAATCAAGTGAAAATAGAGATTTACCCACTAAAACATATCAAGAAACATGATTCACCCCCACAAAACATTATTAGAATGCACTAGATTCCAATAAAATCATTCCTAACGGCCCAAGACATTTTTTTCTAGTTGAATTTACAAATTTTACAATTGATCACTTCATATTGGAACCTACACATAGTTATCTCTCATAAATCAAAACAACTTGTCATATTACACGTTCACACCAAAAAAAGTACCCATATATGTGGGTCCAGTTCACCTACCTATCTCTTCTAATGTACATCAAAAAAAAATCCCTACCAATATTCTATATGTTTGAACCAACCATGCCTCAGTATCCACCAAAAAATTTCATTCATGAGAACCAGTGACACCTCTAAAATAGACTCACACTCCAAAATCCCAATGGATTCAATTAAAGGGACACATCTTTGGATTCCTAAACAAACATGTTGAGCTAAAACCCTGCAATATCCTTCCAAAAACCCACTAACCACCTGTCTCACTATCCACCTTCACCTATATCACCGAACCACCAACTAGGGAATAATTTCTAAGAGCCCAACATCTAGAGACACCCCTCTATCCAACCTTATCATCTACTCTAGTTTGTTCCTCAACCCATGGTGTTAATTTTGGTTCTTACAACACTAATTGATCAATAGCCTTGACTTAACTTGTTCATCCTTAATCATTTATCTATGTTAACACCATAAGTGTCATCATTAAATGCCTAAAATTATTATACTATGAAACTCAAACCTCCAGAACAAACACATACTATTTTATCTAAAAACCCTAGTTTTATCCTCAAACCAGATCAAGCTTGTTCTGAACAAATTTCTTCATGTTCCCTCCTCCTCACAAAATCATTTTTATGCCATATAAAGAGTAATATATTCTCTAGATTAATTCTCCAAAAATTTCATAGACACACCAAATAATGTGAAATCACATCTTAGCCATGATTCCTTAACATTCTGTTCATTATAAACATACTCAACATCTATCATGTTTTCTAAACATAACTCATCGTATGACTCCATGGTTGTATTCTCAACTAACCTATTTAACAATCATGTTCCACACATGAGAACTAAAGCGTATATGATTCGACACACCCTTGGATCATTCCTCCACTATATTCTTCATGAAAAAAATGTGGAGAGGTCTCATAATTCAAGACATTCCCACTCTTGGGGAAGTTCACTAAGGAACTACACATAAGTTTCACATCCAAATGCAATTAATACTCTAGATAAAATAAACACTAGCATGACACATTATTGGTAAATTTCTCACCTGAATATCAATATCCATAACCCTTATAATAACCCAAGGATCCTAGAACCTCCCCACTCAATGCCTCAAAGTCATTCCAACATTATTCTCCATGAATTCCATCTATTATCATGCCTCAAGACCACTGCATGTTGTGTAGTCTCTAATGCTTGAAGGAATAAAACATGTCTTGTCTCACTATAATTCTCTAAATTGGATACAAAGAGAAAACCATATGTGAAAACATCCACCTTACCCATACTAACCCTATAAATAATATTCCCACAATGGAATCCATGGTTCTATCTCATGGTTCGTATATTGAATCACCACATGAAGAATAACTTCCATTGTTGGACAATCTAGTTCTTGAAAACTCACCTATAATCTACTCCAATGACCTAAACATCCAAATAAATACAAAAAAATAGTCATGTACCAATTGGTCATCAAGTCACTAAAATTTGGTTCATGAACTACCACATACCTAGAACCATAATATGTTATCACATTCCACTCAATGAAAAGAGAACAAACCATTTTCATAACCGTAAAGGATAGTGAATCCACCTTCCCTCTAATATGTATGGAACCAATGGTTAAAAACAATAAAAAATTTAAAACACTTATACTAACCCATATCCTATACTAAGAGTCATGTCTCAATAGTCAAGGAAAACACCTCACAACACCCCATAAAACTCATCAGTTTTCAGCCAAAACAACAACCCACCAGCTCAACCATTAGGTGGTTCCCATCTAGGTAAAATTATCTCATAAAAACTTCCCCATCCATAACCCCACTATAAACACTCTTGATAGAGTCACACATATATTAAAAAATAACTCTCATGTCAACCATCCCTCTCAATGGTCCATTTCTAACTAGGACCATTAGATCTCCAACCTCTGATCCCATCCCCTAAAGGGATTATGTTAACCCAACCATGAAACCAACATAAAGTATTATCCTAAAAACATAGTGCCCTAAAATCATATCAAACATAAAACCCCCAATGTGTAACACATTAAAAATTTAAAACCCAATTAAAAATGTCCAAATTCACCTCACTAAAATCCAAGTCCAATACACCAATCCATTTTCACCTTTTGAAATCTCATTTCAAACTATCTTTTCTAAACAAAACATTTTGGAAACAAAATTGAAAACAATTCAAAAACAAGTCATCCTTTTCTAAACAAATTTCAGAAAAAACAACCATTTTTTCCATTGGAAACATTTACATAAAAACCATTAGTTTTCCCAGTTCAACTTCAAAATGAGGCTAAATTCCCATTCAAAATTTACAGTTTCAATTTAAATTGATATATTGAATCCATTTATCTAACACATGGTATCCAATAATACGTTTGGAAACCAAAATCACTTGAAAATCATTTTAAATATTTTATGGAATGTTAATTTACCTTTCAGTAAAATTTTAAAATATCAAACAGATAACAACAAAACAAAGGAAGGGAAGAAAAAATAGTACATACCTACCATGTTGAGGCCCAAGTCCATATCATAAGCACCTTCATTTTAGCCTCGGTCACATGTCCATATACATATAAATTTAACATGAACACACTAAATTAATTATAGGTCACCAATAATGTATTTTGGGAAAACATTGAATATATTATTACTATATTTGGATTAATTTTAACCTCTATAAATCATAAGAAACCAAATACATAACATGTCGATCAATGTTCCAATCCATTATGCATGAACTCACCCACTCATGATCATCAGACCAAGATAGATATCCCATAAATCATAATTACCAAAATCATGTACATCACTCAAGGTGTAAATAATTATTTGTAATGGATCAAACCAAAATATAAATCCCACCCATAGAAATGTGGAATTACCCCATACATGGGTTAACTACACCCAAACACATGTTCCTAACCTAGTCTCAAACATTTCATATCATTTATATACTAAATCAAAAATAGTAAGAAAAATTAAAATTGGATTTGATACTATTTTGTGATTCCCTATCTAGAAACACATGGCCTAGGTCGAGGGGATTCCAAATTTCTTCATGCATGCCTCCCTATATGTAAAAGGCTTCCAACTATATGTGAGGACATAAACAAAAAAGTGGGGAGACTTTGTATTATGTAATTGATAACCAACTAATTTAAAAAATACCAATAGTAATAACCATCATAATAAACAATAAACTGAAATGGATAAGATATAATAATAATAGAATCCAACTCTATAACAATATGACAAACACTAACCCATTAATCTAGTCAATAGATCCCGGCTTGTGGGAGATCTATATTTAGTAATAAAAGCTGTAATAAATAAAAAGTAATCATTACAAGATAATTTTTAAGTCCATATTAGAATCATCTTGACCAGCTTGATCCCCCAATACAACCCCCCAAGTAGGGCTCATGCCTTCATCTTAATCCCTAGCCAAAAAGAGTCTATATAAGAATAGAGATTCTCATATATAGTTTAAATAAAATCGCAATAAGATTAAACCAATGCATCATTAATATAAATAATATAGTTATAAAAAAGTATGTGTGGTGTTGAAAAATATAAACAAACATAAAACCTCTATGGTCATCATGTTCTAACCAGGCCACCACAAACCACATCCCTACCAATTTCAGCTCATTACCATAAGGAATGTCTATTCAGACCATGGTAACATATATATCTGATGGATCATTCCTATCACATAGGAAAATACCTCATCGAGTAACCCAACCCATCATTATTTACTTAGAGATATCCTTCAAGTCAACCTGACCCATCCCTGCAGGCTCTAAGGAGGTCAATGAATCACCCTGACCTATCCCCATTAGTTCTAGTGAGGTTACGAGAGTCACACTACCTCATGCCACTACTTTCAATGTCCCTGATCCAATACCCTCTCCATAGCATGGTCATCACACTGACTAATCCCCTTAAAATCAAGGGATGTCCCAAGCTGGAACAGCAGTACATGACTATAGATTCTTGGGTGGCTACATACAATCACATTTTCCCATACCTGCATTTTTTGGTAGGTTTTATATAGTCACATTGAATAATACCTATAGGTTCTATAGAGGCCTCATACAATAACTAACAGAAAATTAACCTTTTTATTATCAAACACATTTGAGGAAAAAAGATAGAAACCAATGTTCAACCATAAAAGGAACTAAAAGATCCATTAAAAAATATCTTACGAATATGAGATTTTAAATCCCTAAATAACTTCTAGGAGATAGTGTTTACCAATGTATCTCGTTCCTCCATTAAAATAACTTCAAACATGAATTCCAAATTGTCCCAGGACTTTATATACTCCTCAACATTGGTCTTCCCATCCTTGAACACCCTTATCATTATATGATCCTAATTTTTGATTCAATAGAACTGCTCCTCATTAGGTGATATTTTTAATAAGATACTTGTCATCCTATTGGTGTTTTCATCAGAAGCTTCAATCATCAAAAAATATTACAACATCACTTCTCCCGAGTGCATAAGCAATTCCAAATATTGCTCACACACTGCAATAGTTTCTCCCTACTGACAGATTTCCTTGGGGGGTACATTTTCCACCAGCTTTTCTTTCATCATCATCACAGATCTAGTATCCATAGGCAGTGAAAAATTTGATTAGTTCTTTCTCTCTTAGCGAATACCCCTACGACTATTGCTTCATCTCAGGCATGGAATCTAGTTTCCATAACCATATTCATCTAAATCTCTAGCTAGTTTGCTAGAATTCAACTCATTGGACTCATTCCTAGGGGTCCCTATCTCATCCATAGAGTACTTTACTAGGTCAGTTTCAAACCCCTGCCTGATATCATCATTTGGAAAACCATTGAAATGATTAACCAATTTGATAAAATCCCTCTCCCTTCTAGGATATGACATGCATAGCTCTTTCTGGATCTTTACCTGACCTCCATCAAAGGTAGATTTCCTTAACTAGACTATCTCATTAAAAGAATAAATTGGATTCCTGGGTAAATGCTCATTCTCCATTTGTAATTCCATATTAGAGGCTCCTGTAATGCCAACACTAGAATCCTCTACAGCCCCCTTAGTCACCACAATATTATTAGGGATCCCTATTCCCAGATCATGTTGTAGTATGCCAAAATATGCAGAAATATTTAGGTCCATAAGAATTTCCTTGTGCTTTGACACCCCTAGAACAAATTACCACAAGTTTTGAGTCTCATCCTCCTTGTTGCGTTAATTAGGGGAACCCAACTCAGGGCCTACTACCTGACCCTGACTAGAGGACCCTACATCACAAGTTGATGGATTTGTAGAATTTCCAACTTCATCCAAACAAATATGAATAACTAGTTTTATATTCCCTTTCCTTTAAAAGAATTAATTATAACACATCTGCATGCACCTTGAGAAGAAATCGACCCATGATTTGTAAATAACTTGATGTTTAAAACGATACTCATCTCCTACTGTTATACAAACAAAATCAGGGGGATAATGTGACACATCAACTTCCACACGGGCCTGGGGATTTTAAGGATGGAAATGGGATATGGTACGACTATCAACACACAAGATCCTACACATGATATTAACTATCTTCCTAAAGATCACATGACTTTGAAAGCGTAGAGGAAGGATCTGAAAGCTCACACAAATTGGTACTGAGGGAGTGTAACATTTCAAGTGGAATTCACTGGACCATATGAAGAGAAAGAAGCATGATCTATTGTAGTTTCAGGGTAAAAAATACGAAGCTTTAATCAAATACTCATCAGAATCAAATCGAATGAAAATGTTCTTTCTATCAAGAAACCCATTAGTATCCCACTCATGTAAATCCTATGCGCCGAACATGAACCGGTCAAATGCATCCACTGAAGGTCATCTCATCAAGAATAGAGCGATTAGTGTCTGTCTGGGGAGATCTGAAGCATCATTTAATTCTCTAATAGTGATCGAGAGATTAGGGTAACCTTGGATAAAATTAAAAACTTTAGGGAAAATAGATCATTGAGGGAACAGTGGAAGGAGCTCGAGATGAGTAAAAGGGGAAAAGGTAACTGTCACTCCCTTGAAAGACGACGACAGTCCCTCCCCTATTAGGGGGGCATAGAGGTCACTACCATCACTAAATGAAATCAAACTCTCATAAATCACAATAAAAACCTAACCATAATCATACCACATTATTATTTCCCTTTCCATTCCCAAAAGCACTTTCTCATCATTTTTAACAAAACTAAAATCCCCACCAATATCGCTGGCCTGAAGATCTCATTAATTAATTCCAAGGTACACAGTCAAGCAGAGTTACTACCCAAACTCTATTACCTATATTACTATTTTATCCTTATCCAATCTCAAATGAATAATTCTAAGACTGAGATCAATATTTGATGACATGATGTTCATTCAAAATATATGGAATACGTTCGACATTTTCAAGGAATACACATTACACTACCACTATGAAGAGACTACTACATTGATTCATACCTCACTCACTCTCATTAACACCAAAACCAGAGGCCTCATAGATATACACACACATGCACATGAAAATCAGGGCATAAAAATTTATATAAATATCATATCACGGTAAATACTAAGTACATCAATCTTGATGAATTGATACCATCATGAATCACCACCTAATTCAAACCTGATAGAATGTTTCTCAAAAATATGTAACAAATTCACCACATTAGGGTTTTATAAAAATAATCAAGAATAAACAAGAATATAGGGCACATGTGGTCTTAGACTTATTAAAAGGAATCAATCAAAACTAATAGCACATCAGATAGTGAAGCAATAAAGAGGGATCCAAATTCACCAAAATATAATCCCTTATCATTGTTTGAGCATGCAATAAAAAAAGATAATATAGGGGAGTATATAAAAGGGTATCCATCTGAAATTGTTACCATTTCACATAAAAAACTCTAAAATACGTTTACAATGTGAATATATATTTCATGTTATGAACTATTGAGAATAGAACCCCCGACATCCTGGCCCAATATGTCATGATGTGACCCACTATTTCTTGCTATGAATCATTTCAGCATCTCTCCAAACAACTAAAGTTTTAGAAATATTACTCCCAAATGATCTCCCAAACTCAATGAAAAATCCATCATACAAAATCTCTAGGGATACATCCATATATAAAAAAAACAAACAACAACATGAATCAAAAATTAAGGTGTGTTGCACATTTAAACAAAATTATTTCTTATTTATCAAATATTTTATGGCTATTGGAATTCACTTTAGAAACAAAACCTATGAAAATCATAATACGTCTCATAATATAAATAATTAAAAACAAATAAACAGATAAAAATAAATATTTTACCAAGTAATAATTTTATGGGTGTTGATTACATAAGTAGAAAGATAAATATAATAAATCACTAAAGGTTTGTCAAAAAAAGAAAGATACATTGAAACACCTACCAAGATCCATTTGAATACACAATCCTTCTTTATTTTAATAGATATTAATATGGAAGACAAACTTAAAACCCCCTAGAAACTAAAAGTACCAAGATTTTGAGGGTTATGGAAACTATGGTTGGCTACCATGTTTGGAAAAAACATGAACAAGTAATAAAATTGAAGGAGATAAGAGGAATATAAGATAGGGAGAATAAATAAAATGTAAAATGGGATTAAGTTGGATAAAATATATTGAATAAATAGAGGACACGAAGGAGGAAACAAATTTGGGAAGTTGATAGCATGAGGGAGCCCATAGAATCTTCAAGATGATATAAGTTTAAGGAAATGAAAACCACTACTTAAAAATGAAAAAAAATAAAAAATATGTAAAATTCAGTGGACAACATGGCCTGGTCACCTAGTCAAATAAATCATGTTCCAATCATATATAAGTTTATAAAATAAACCCCCTCCCCCTACAGAATGGATTTTATTCATGTTTATCCCTAACCATGAGTAGAAAGGTTGTCATACATTGTCCCTAAATATTTTAAATTTTCAAATTCCAATCTATAAGGAATTTGGGAAAAAAATAAAACAAAAAATAAAAAAATACATGACATCACTAATGTCACAATTATCTCCACAAAACCACTTTAAATCACTATAAATTCATCATCATACTAATTTCAAAACATGTGATTTCATTTCTCCCCCATCTAAGCCTCACACTACGATGTCTAATGAAAAATTATAAATACTAGGGTCGATTATCCACTAAGAGGGTACTGAATCAGTATTCTTCTTTTATGAATTTTAGTAACTCATCGTCTTTAACATTTTAAATTTTAAAATCCAGTCAATGATTCCAGAAAACCTCACCTCATGTATTGTAGTAATTGATTCATTTAAAAGAATATTATTTACAAGGTTCATACCAAACATCTTAATTTTTTCATGGCTTCTTACCCCCCCCCAATCATGAATTATTCAACTATTTCCAAAAAAATATCTTTGAAAAAAGAAACTCTAGTCCTATCAATACAAATTACACTATTTTTGGCATCTAGAATCCAATTTATTAGACTAAAACCTCTTAAAAAACTATCCACCAATGAATGACCTCTTGGTTACTCATAGAGATCCTTATGCCTTTTGATAATGGTCCTCCCCCACGATCATATGGATCAAAATATATTCTAGTCTTATCAATACAAATTACACTATTTTCTGGGATCTATAGTCCAGCATGTCTTATACAACTTGGTAGTCTTTAATACATAGACATCTAAAATTCCCATTATTCTAGTTCTTCACACAAACTTATTTTCCATAGTTATTTGAATACTTGGGGGGATATGTATTTTTATTCTAAGAATTATCTCTCAATTCTGAACTCTCCTTATTCCTCCTTCGATACACATGTGTATCGAGTAGTTATAATTACCTCACACAGAGATCAAGAGTTATGTCATTGTCCACACACGTTTTTCTTCTGTACCTATAATTTTACATTACTAATATCATCCATATTCAAAATATGAAAACTAATTAATCTTCAGATACATGTGTAATATTTATATTTAAGAAGTATTAGTAGATTTATTATTTATTTATTATTTATGCTTACCTGAATATTAATGAAGGATGATTATTTAAAAAACCTAATGATTCAAGTGTTTTATTTTTTTATTCACCCTAAAATATAGTACTTAAATTACTTATAAAATCATCAAAGAGTGGAAGTAAGACGTGGAACCTAATATTGTGTCATGGAACTCATATAAATATTTTAGATATTCTATTTCATAAGAATTTAAAGTTATAAGATCCAATGTTTCACTATCCCTTAAAATCTTACAATCAATAGTCTTATAAAAAAATACTAGGTTTTCCCTCTACATTTTCTTCCATTATCTATCATTGAATCATAATCTATACGTGATCATGAAGTTTAATAAATGATTCTTAGCTTCAAACCATCATCTACAACTTATTCTATTTTTATAAATATATTTAATTATGAAATTCATGGTATTTTCATTTTTTCAAATGACATTAAAATTCCTATGATCCCCTAAAATCCTACAATGTTTCATTGTGTTATCATGAAGAAATATGATACATTGACATTCTATGTCTAAGTCTTATGATATATCCCAATTCATATTTTCTACTATGAATGTAATTCACTGTTATATTTTAAAGTTTCTTTCCTAAACTCGAAGTTTGATGATTATATTAATTTCTTATAATCTATTCATATGATAATGTATTACGGTCACTATGAAAATTGATATGCTCCTATAATTTTTGATCATTCATCTTTAGGAAATAAAAATATATAAGCTCAAAGTATTATGATTAAGAAAATACATAAAATTTCAATGACTTATGTTGGAACTCATAGTCATATATTCATCCATAAAATATTATGATTTTCAAACATCAATAAAATATAATCTTGGACTTTTCAGGTACTCTAAAACAACTTATAAATTGTTTTAAATTGTGTTTCTATGTCTTCCAACACTTTCCCTTGATATCTTTGATGGTCGGTGCTCTAATCATCACAATTATTTTCCACTTTGCCTTGTACCAATACACTTGAGTACCTCAATATATAGCCTCAAAACTCAAACTCATTTGTAATTATAGAATGAGGTGATCTCCCAAAACTTATGGAATTGAATGGATTATCAAGAATGACTACTAATGAAAACTGATGAATCCATAAAAATCTTCCAAGAATTACCATCATATATTTTTACAAAAATCATTTTGAATCATTAGAAACCAATGCAATTATTACTTGGGCACTACAATCTCCCACATTAATTTTTTTAAGTCCCCCTAATAAAAAATTTCAATATATTTATCTCTATGGATTCTTTTTTTCCTCCATATTGATAATAAATGAATAAGAAAATGTAGGGGTATTATAATTTTACGTTATTAATTTTTCAAATATTCATAGCATCCTTTATCAAATTGAGAAACAATGATACCACATGATTATCTATGAAAATATCCTTTAGTTATTAAAATTCCTAAAGGTGATACCATGCTCAGAATCACATTTTAAGGGCTTATTCCTACATGTTTTTTTAAAAAAATTAATCCTTCACATCTTAGTAAACATACCAAAGCTTTAATGTGAATGACCTATGAATCCCCCTTTATCTCAACTTTTCATTATCCAAAACTCCCAATAAGGGTTGTAAGTGTGATTTAGTACCTTTTTATTTTGATTTCATGAATTTATCAATAAATTATAGACTTTCCATATTAACACATATTGTGATTTGTTTTAATCCCCATCCCAATGTTTCTCCCCCTCAAGAGATTTACTCAATAAAACCACCCCATAGTAGTAAGAATACATTATAATGAATAAATCCTTTGATTTATAATGTGTAAACTACTCTATATACTCCTTAAATTCATAACATGAAATAGAAAATGAATAGATTTTTTAGGAAATAAGGAGGAACCTTTTTGTTTCTCAAAAGTGACACTACTACTAAAAGTATCGTCTAATAATAGATTATATTTTAATACGTCCTCTATAATTTAATTTCTCATAGCATGTATTTCTTTATTACTCATATTCTTTTTATTAACATTTTTATCATGTAAATTTGATTTATCTACCCCATATGTTAAAAAAATTTAATTTCCTTTTTCTTGCAATAAACTATTTATACACTCTTCTTGGGAATGTAGAGTTTTTATACAATATTTTTTGAAATTCGCCGACTCTCCAAACCTTTTACATAGTAATTATTGAATTTTCATATTTTTATTTGTAGAAAATTTCTGAAGATATTTTCTCTCATTATCTAAAATCATATATTTTTCTTTCTTCACAACACTTACCTTTTCCTTTCTAATTTTTTTATCATACTCTAGTTTGTTAAGATAAATAGTCAATCACGATTTCTTTGGTTTCCCAACATTATTAAACTTCTCACAAGAATTCTTATCATCCTCAGTATTACATGACTTCTCTTTTTCTCCGGGCCTAAAAACCCGACTCATCCTTTCATTTTTTTCATGAAAGTTTGTTATTTTCTCATATCATATGTAGTGGGCTTATTATATATCTCTTCAGCTATAAGATATTCTCTATTTTCTTAGGATAGTGTTTTTTTATCAAACCAATATGAATTGTTTATCGTAAGATTTTCAACAATGATGTAGTCCACTAGATTCTCACCAAAAAACCTATATGTTTCTAAAAATACCATTAACCCTCGTAAATTAGTCTTTAATGGTCTCTTAATCATTAATATTTATATCTTCAAACATTATCCTCTGTAATTTATGTATAGTGTCCTCTACTTAAATATTTCCATTATAACTACAACATAATTCTTTCTAATTTTTTTTTAAAATATGAAGTCTCATCAACAGTGTGTACACCATTTCTAAAAGATACATCAAGATATCATTTTATACTATTCTACCATTCTCTTGTATTTTATTTTTAATAAATTATTATATCATCTCCTTCCAGAATAGGTGGAAAACAAATTTTGATATAATATATCAGTTCTAGGATGAAATGTAAAATGTATGGACGCATAATATTTCTACATATATGATTTTTTTTTCATCAAATATTGTTACACCCTACCTATACACAGATTTTTGATTCTCTAAATTTAGTAACATCGACTTCATGGAACTTTATAGGGAACCTAGACCATTACATTAGTACCATTTGGGGTTCTCCTGGATGATTAACCACTGAGGGGGAAAATAAGTGGTCTTATTTAGTGAATTATCTTAAATTGTTAAGGTTTTCAATCCCTTGTTTGATTTATCACATCATCAAATTAGATGCAGTAAAAATTAGAAAAAGAGAAATACAAAGTATTTATAACATTTGATGAAAATAGTAAATTCTTCTCTATTATTAGTTTTCCATATTAATTGTGTATTCTTACATAATCATTTATAATCATCTACAAACAATGAATTTCCAGTCCTATCAACATAGTGTCCAATGTGTTCCAACGTCCAAAATAAAATGGAAGATACTAAAACTTCCTAGAAAAATATGCAATGAAAGACCATCATATTGATCATTGAAATATATTTCCTCTTAATGATGGTCATCTTCCATGATCATAGGGATCCATATATATGAACATGAATGGAACTTCAAGTATTTCACACCGAAGCCTTCTTCATTTCATAGATATATGACATTCGGAGCACTCTAGTTCATCATAAAAATCAATTATTCATATTTTCTAACACACTCAATAACACATTATGTCTTTTCCTTCAATATAATCTCTCATGGATATGAAATTTATTTCTCCATTCATCAGTTCAGATGTGTATCACTCTAATAACTATATTGCATTGTTATAATGAGTTCTCTGAATATTCACACACTTACTTCTTTATTACCTATAATTTTATATTCTATATATTTTCCAAATTTAAAATATGGAATTTTTTTTATCACTATATGTTGGTGTCATATTTTCATTTAAAATATTTAATAAAATTTATGATTTATTTATCATTAAATAAACCTGAATATTGATAAAGTATACTCATTTAAATCATCTAAATATTTTAATATTTCAGTAGTTTTATTTTCTAATAAATATGATTTTAAAATCATTTTAAATCTCTTTGTACATTTCATAGTGATGTGGTGACTAGTTTTTTAGCATGGAAGTCATATCATAATGCCAAATATTCCATTTCATAAGACTAAATTCACAAGATCTGGTTATATTGTGCATTAATTAAAAGTGATATGATGATAATATTTCTCAATAATATTAGTTTCATCCTTGACTGGTCATACCTTCTTCTTTTATTGAATCATGATCTATATGTGAGAATGATATTTGATCAATGAAGCTTGTCTTGAATTCATTGACTACATCTTTTTCTATTTTATACATAATATTTCATAATTTAAATAATCACCATTTTTAACTTTTCATATTTCATTGAAATTCATATGATCTTCCTAAAATTCATATGATTTATCAAAGTCTTAAAATAAAGATATATTCTTCATTGAAGTTGTATGATGAAGATTTATGCTTTCTCCCAAGTATGAAACATAACTGTGAAATTCATACACTAATGTGTTTACCAATTTCTTTCCTTAGATCAAAGTCATACAATCATCTCAATGAATTATAATCAATTAAAATTATCAATCCTTTTAGTCACTAGAAAAATTCATACACTCCATGACATTATCAGTTTTTAGCATTATGCTTACAATATATATATTCCTTAAATCTTTTGTTCATGAAACGACATACAATATTGAAGACTTACACTAGAACTTTAATTCATATGTTTAACCATGAATCCTTATTATTTCCATACATCACTCAAATGTACTCTAAGATTTCTGAAGAACACAAAATGTATTTCCAAAATTTTATATATAGTGTTTATACATCCAACCACATATTCACTTGATATCCTATAAGATCAACACACCAATCATTATAATTGTTTTCCCACTTTTTCTTGAACCTCACCACTTATTTTCATCAATATGTCGCCTCCAAACTCCAAATCATTATTCATTATATAATGATATAATATCCCTCAACTTATGGATAAGATGGATTATCATGAAAGGAATCCAATTATAACTATAAAACCCTTCAATTTATTACACACATAAACATGATTCAATATATAAACATTCACTTAAAAAACTCTGAGGATTGATAGTTCTAGTGTCCTTATAAATTAGGAACATTATATGAAAAATTATGACATAAAATACTAAATCATTATTGAAAACTTATTTTACATGACCACAATATTTCATCATATTTAAATTTTCATGGGATAACTTGAGTACAGACATAAGAAAAAGGGTGAGAAATAAATCCCAGTAAGGGAGTAAACAAGGCATAACATGAAGAATAAAATACATGTTAGGCATTAGGAATATCAATAGAGAATAAGAGAAACATGAACATAAAGTCATGATATAGCATGATTATCATAAGCTGGAAATGTGGAAACAACATTTACCACGATATTAGCATGAGCCAAGGATTATTGCACTTTGAACATGAGTAAACCCTCATTAAAGATGAATTATAATGATTAAACCCTCGTTTCACATGAATTAGCATGATTCAACACTCATTGCGTAATACCTATCATGATACTATTTTTTACCCAATGCATTGGAGTGCTATCAGGGCGCACCCTTCTTAATCATTTCAATTCTTACTAAAGTGTTCCACAAAGATTATACAACATGGATTCATTAAACATCATAATTTATTCAACAAATAATAGATATGGAATAAATAAATATAATTCCTCTATCAAAAAATAAATGGTCATAAAGGTGAATACCCTTGATAGAGAAATGGGTATAGTATTCACTTACATGATGATTTTGGCATGGGAAATTTATGTGTAACTTTGGCAACATAAAAAAATCAAATAAAAATCTAAAATTGGTTTATGAGAGAGAAAGGGTTCTCTTATAATTTAAACATGAAATGGAAATTAAGGGGTCATGGAAAATTAAATACCAATATATTTAATGGAATTTATATGTATAATTTAAAATAGTTCCTTGAATGTAATTGAGAAGAGAGAAATCCATTATCGAATTTCGACATGGTAACGAGTGTACATGGGATGCATTAATGAGAATGAAAAGGGGTGTATAATAATTAAAATATAAGGAGAGAAGTACATGGGAGGATATAAATCATACCCCAAAAGTTTAAATTGAAAATAAAAGTGCATAAAAATACAATAAAACTTGGACAAAAATAAGAAAAGAAAGTGAGGATCCCTTAATAGAGTGTGTAACATCAAGAGCTTATGGAGGAGATTATTGAGACATTTGGGTGCCTTGGCAGGATTATATAAAGAGTATGGAAGAGTAGAGACGCTCTCCATGGGTTTTTAGTGAAGAGAGGTTGGATATTGGGGGTTTTTATATAGTAAAGGAGAGGGGAATTATTTAATATTTCACAAACATTGGTTTTGGAATCTATATAGTTGAATATTCAAAAGCACAATCCAACTAATGGTTTTTACCCATGTTTTTTACTAAGGGGGAGTGGAAAAAATTATTTTATAAGGGAAATGCCCAAGTTTTTTAAATAATAGGCTTGCGTATGTGGAAGTGAGTCACACTCTAAAAGAAATAATTTTAAAATGATAAAATATTTTATAAGACTTGGAGGGACCACTAAGGCATCATAAAATTAATAAAAAAACTAAAATTACATTATTTTAAAGGTAAAACATTTCTTGTCATAATATACATTTTATAGTATTTTATTACATCATTATTGGGTAATTAAATGTCATAAAACACATTATACAATTATAAGATATTTAATTTTTACCCAAATATTAGATTATCTGTGAAAATTATGAAAAATTCACTGTTGGATAATTTCGACATCCTGGTTGAAAAAATAAAAATAATTTTATCTAAATAATTTTATTAATATATGAATTCTCACTTTTAAAATAAAAACCTTCTTTTATTAAAAACTGTCAGGTTTTGACAGAAGCAGTTATTAACCATAATAAAAATTACATTTGACTTCAAAAAAAATTATATAATTATTTATTATTCATAAAACAAATTTTGATTATAATATGTTATTAAAATATTAAATCATTAAATAATTAATTAATTATATAAAATAAATTCTTTAAAAATACATTTTCTATTTTATCGAATAAAAAATATTACTCTTATCAAACTGATTACCTAATCATGTACAGATAAGTAACTGATATAATCATCATTTATAAGAACTGTTTTTATAATGTTATTAATAAAAACAATCGTTTTATATAATAAATATATTTTCCAAAAGTACCATTTTTACCTAAAAATACAATTTATCACCTTCGTCACTTTTTATGAGATACTATTTTTATAATGGATTTGAGAGAATTGGACATTAATTTATAAAAGGGATCACATAAAAATATTAACTAATGCCTTGTTGCATAACCCCTTGTAATACCCACATAATACCTAAGGGTAAGGTGTGAAATGGTGACAGAATCTTGGGTGGCTTGGATAACATCACTCGTGTGGTAATCTCTATTATCTTCCACTTATCCTGTAGGAGATTCTATTCAAGCTTAATGTGTTGAAGCTCAGATTGGGATTTGTCAAGAGTGAATCCCAGTAATGCTACCTCCTTTCTGAGCTCCCACAAATGATATTTATACGGATCAATTCCTCTGGATGAGGCCATCCTAAACCTTAAATTTATACCAGTCGTGTGATCACTTTTAAATAGCTATATTATCAATAGTAATGATATTAAAAGTCATTTAAACCCTATAATATTTTTTATTCTATATACATAAGAGATTTAACTAAATAAAATAAATTTTATTTTATTCATGAAGTTTGGGTCCTTACGAACTTCCCCCCTTAAGAAATTTCACCCTAGAAATTTTCTTTTCCCACACTATAACATATGTGGGTAACTCTGCCTCATCACTTCCTCTAGTTCCCATGATGCATCTTCAAACTTGTGGTTTCTCCAAAACACCTTCAAGGGGGGGAAATTTCTAATTTCATATAACTTTTTTCCTATGATCTAAGATCTTCACCAGCTTCTCTTCATAGTATAGGTCATTCTCCTATGTTACCACCTCTATATTGAGTACATGCGATGGATCAGGTATGTATTTCCACAGTAGTGATACATGGAATACATCATTTACTTGACATAGGTCCAATTGTAGTTCTAGTCGATAGATCACTACTCCAATGCAATCAAGGATCTCATAATGTCAGATATACCATGGACTAAGCTTTCCCTTCTTCCCAAATCTCACAACTCTAGTCCAAAATGATATGCGAAGGAATAACATGTTTCCAACATCATACTCTGGGTATCATCGGTGGTTGTCACCATAGCTCTTTTGTCGACTCCAAGTATATTTAATGTGTTGTAGGATGGTCTTAACCTTCTCTAACATTTCATCAACCATTTCTGGACCTAGAAGCTTTCTCTCCCCAACATCATCTCAACATGTCGATGTTCTACGCCTCTTCCCATAAAGGGCTTCATAAAGATCCATTTGAATTCTTAAGTGTAAAATGTTATTGTAAGAGAACTCATATGTTGATCCCATCATTCTTTGAAGTCCAATGAGCATGCTCTCAACATTTCTCTTGTGTTTGGATATTCTACTTAGATTCGACATCATTTTGAGGATGATAAGTCATACTGAAGTTCAGATCAGTATTTAGAGTGTGTAGGAGACTCTTCCCGAACATTGAGGTGAATCATGAATCTTGATTGGAATCAATTGATAGTGAAACTCCATGAAGTCTTACCACTTATCTAATGTATATCTATGCTCATTGTTCTAATGATAAATCCTCTCAAATTTTAATGAAGTGTTCAGTCTTTGTAAGACGATCCACAAAAACCTAGATAGCATTGTTTTCTTTGGATGTCTTCGTATGTCCAGTGACAAAGTCCATGGTGATGTTCTCCCATTTTCAGGTTGGTATGGGTAATTGTTGTATCATCAACTAATACAATTTCCTCTCATCCTTCACTTTATGACACCCCAGGAAATTTGATGTATGCTTAGTGATCTCCTTCTTCATGTTATCCCATCAATAATGCTCTTAGAGATCATGATACATCTTTGTCTTTCCTAGGTGAATGGAGAAATTTAAACTTTGTGAATCATCCAAAAGTTCATTATTTAACTCTGGATTTGATGGAACACATAGTCATGACCCAAATCTCACAATTCCATCTTCATTAATTCTAAACTCCAAGGATTTACCTTCTCTGATAGTTTCCACTTTCTTTGTAATTCTACATCATTATTTTGAGAATCCATTAAGATTTTCAAAAGAGATGGTTGAGAAATAATTTATGGAAGGATTGATGTTGTTCCCTTATTTATTATTACCATTTCCTTCTTCATCAAATCTATGAATATTGGGTCCTTTTCAATTCCCATCAATGATAGAATCGCGGGGTCCATTCTACATATAGCATTCTCCACATTGTTCTCTTTACTAGGGAGGTAATATATTGGGAATCCATAGTCTTTGATTAGATCAAACCATCTGCATTGATGGATATTCTACTCTTTCTGATTGAATATATACATGAGGCTATTTTGATCCATATACATATCACACTTCTCCCAAAAGAGGTAATGTCGCCAAATTTCTAAACCGAAGATTACTAAAATCATCTCTAGATCATGTGTTGTATAGTTTTTTTGATGAAAATTCAATTGCATTGAACCATAGGCAATGAATTTGTCATTTTTCATCAACATAAAACCCATTCCTTTCTTCAAAGAATCACTGGATACAGAAAAACATTCTCTACTTGTGGGTAGTGTGAGCATAGGTGTAGTGATGATCCTCTTTTTCAACTGCTTGATGATTTATTCGCATTCATCACTCAAAGCCAAATTTACTCCCTTCAGAGTTATCTTTGTAAGAGTGTTTGAAAATCATGTGAAATTTCTCAAAAATAGGTGATAATATTTAGCTAACCCATGGAAGGTATGGATATCCATCACAGATGTTGGCCCCGTTCATCCCTCAATTTCATTAGTCTTAGAGGGATCTACATATATCCCATTACTTGTGATTATATAACCCAAGAATTAATAATCCATCCTATCAAAAACAAATACCTTAGCATCATAATATTATTCACGATGTGGGAATTGGGGATGGGAATGGATAAGTAGATATCCTAGTAATTCACGTAAGAACACATTCTAGGAATGATGAACATGGGTAAAATATATAGTTTGTGGAAAATGGATTTTCAATACAGCATTATTTTCCATATTGTGGAATTAATTAAATATATAAGACTAATATTTTCATGAAAAATATGGGGTCTAGAGATCTATTCCATGATCCACATTAATTGTTCAAATATTCCATCAAAACTTATCTTGGAATTGGTACACATCCTTGTGAATATTTTTTTGATATGTTATTTTGTTTTTCTATATTGAAGGATAGATACATATCGATATCATGTTTATGGCTGGATCCAGTACTAGTTGTGAATAGTATGGATAACTCTTCTTAATTTAATTAATTAAAAATATATACGATTAAAATGTTTATGTAAATCATTGGGCATCACATAATGATTGAACATACCTCATGTGAGGGGATATTTTTTATGGATTTTTTAAATATGGGGGTAATCCTATATGGTGTATCCATGAGTTAAACCACATTTTATCTCTCTAGATCATTTTTAAATATGTATTTTATATGAAATCCTTTAGAAAAATTTAATTTAATCCTCTTTCATTTCCTTTTTATATGAGATAATTTAAACTTTAATAAAAAATAAACTTATTTAGGAAAGTGATATCATGTTAAATATTTTATATAAAAATGTATAATTTTTAAAGATTCATCATCTAATGAGTATTTTTAGAAAATTGATGCTTAAAATAATGATTTTAGGCACATCTATTGTACGGAAAACCTAGTATTAGTGTATTTCCCTTGATTTTTTCAACATTTGCCATTAATTTTTTTATATAATTTATACTAATATTTTTGGATTAAAAATAAAAAACAATACACCATAATTTATTATTGTAGAATTCAACTAAACCCACAAAAAGGATTAACTTTCCATAAAATAGTTTATTTTGTTACACTAGATTACAAGTCCCTTTAAAATGAGATAAAAATACCTCTATAAGAGTCATAAATAATTTCATATAGGGAAAAAAGTCCTTCAATAACATTTGGTAGATTTCTATGACACTTATTTTGACATTGGATCCACTTGCACCACTATATATTTTTTTAATAAAAGGATTTAGAGCTAGGTTATTAGGGATCATGTTTTCGATAATTTTAGATTAGTATTAGTATTATAGTAATATAGGATGGATTTGGATAACTAGTGACTATAATTAAAATTCTTAGTTTGATGATTTACCATGCCTTTGGGTGTGTGGTCCCCCAAGGGTAGTGGCTTTGTTCAATGGGTAGTGTATATGTGAATTGTTTCATATGATAAAACATCAAATATATATATGTGTTTGAAATATTAATATGTGCATATCATAATTAAAATAATAATAATGAGATTTTAGTTCCCAAAAAACAATTTATATTCTCAACCTTTTCATTTATGTAACCTTTGAAATTCCAACCACTGGATTAGAAATAACTAGGATTAGTCATTACTATTAGATCTTATCACATGTGCTCTATATATATGGCTACATTTTAATGAATATAGTGAATTTTTTCTCTAATTTTTAACCCTCTTCTTCAATTTTTCTCTTATTTTTTATTTCCATTTTTTATCAGAATCATAATATAAATATTTGATGCCTGTTTTTTCAATGATATGCACAACCTTTGATCATTAATTTATCCTTGTTTTTTAAATTAATGGTGGTTTTCATTCAGTGCTCGATAGATTTGACAACACATTATCGACTTTATTTTCATCTATACTTTGTATATTGTGATATATGTTTCACTAATTTATGATAATTCTTCCATAGAAATTGTACGTCACAATTTTTATAGAAATTATTATTTTATCATGATTCTTCGTGAACAGTTTATCTCCACACATTCAACAAGCTATAAAAATTAGTGATTTATATTTTACATATCATATTTATTTCTCCCTTATTTATATCATTATAAGAATATGAATTATTTTATTATTATTTTGTTTTGATAAAAAAATTGAGCTTTTGAAGAGATTTAATTACTCACAACAACCATAATTACAATTAATTATCTAAAGAGAATGAGTTTATTCAATAACGTATATAGTCGATATTGAGAAAAAAAATCATTCATCTAATAAAAGTGTGAAAATATTTATTTAATAGGATTTATTACATCCCCAAAGTGAATGAAAATATACATTATTTTATTTTAAATCATGATTGAGGGAATATTGTGTTTTAGAAAGATCTTTTTTTAATTATTTATAATAATAATAATAATAATATAAATATTGATTGTGGTTTGAGGAATATAAATATTTATAGATCATAATAAATGTTAATAATGGCTATTAAATAATTCATCCAAAGAAGATGATTTGAAAAATCCCATTTAACAACGTATTAAATGATATGTTAATTTATAAATTATTGTTCTTGTAATAATTGTGTCAAATAAAGACATTTTCATTTATTATATACTAATATACTATTAAAATCAAATATTTTAATTCATTCAATATTATCCCTTAAGGCTGAAATTATTCGTTTTATAGTTTATAGATGAGATAATATAATTACATAAACAATATAATACAATTAATATAATGAAAATGATTTCCTCACCTAAAGTAGATAAAACATTATAGTCCTAAATAATAAAATTATAAAATAATTCATTGCCCTATGTGAATGTTGTTTTAATTACTCTATTTAATTACTCAAAAACAATAAAATTATTTATGAAGTTTTTTTGATAATATTTTTGGTACTCATACATATAATTTTATTATGAATATTTGAGTGTGGACGAATTTTGATCAAATTATTTTTCATTCATTTGGTAATGTGAATTTTTTCAAAACAATATACAATGAATTATAATTTTTGATGCAGATATGGCCTTAGCTATGAATCTAGAATATTTTTCATCATTGGTTATCACTAACTCATTCACCGGCTTAATTATATATTTGGAATCTCCTTCCAATTATATGTACATTAAAATAATATTAGGTCCATAAGTTTGGAAATAAAAAATATTCCTCATGGTGATGGGAATATCCTATTTTGATTATATTATTAATTCATCATTAGTGAAAGAGTAAATTAGAATGAAAAATATGAGAACATATAGTGTATGATTATGAAGATCTTATATACATCTTTCTTGAAGAAGCATCACAAGAAAAATTATTTTGATTGAATCCTTCAAAAGAACTAATGTGTGAGTAAGTATATATACATGTGATTACATTTACCTGTAGTGAAAATTAATTAATTATTTGTAGTATAAATTATAAATTATGTTTTATATATGAATTATAATCTAGATATATTAATGGTATTCTGGATATTTAATATCATATGGAGATATTAGTGAAAATAGGTTCCTCAAAATGTAATAAGCATTCATAAGAAGTTTGTGGAAATAAAGTTTTATGTATAATAATATAAATTTATTATAAACTATAATATTAAGAAACCTAAAAATTAAAATACATGAAATGATGATTTATCTTCTCTAGGTTCAATTACAATGAAATATATTAATTTAGGCATAAATTATAAAAAATTTATCGATAACATAGTAGACATCCATCTGGGGAAGAATATTGAATTTGTTTAATGGATGTATATCTACTAAATTTTAAATGAATTTGTTCGCATTTGTTTGTGTTGAATTCCCCCTATATGATAATTTACCACGAGTTACCAATTATTAATGTACATATTTTTTATATAAATTATTTATATAGTCATCAGCTACTTTGAAAAAAGAGTTTCTTATATATTTTTGAAGAAAAAATCTTGATTTATATATAAGAACTCCCACATATTATGTTATATATATAATTACTATATGAACGATACTAAATGGTCATATTTATAATTAGATATTGGTGAGTATAAATTCCATTTTATTATTTTGAATTAAAAAATATTGAGAATCACATACTATATATAAAATAGTCACAGATAACCATAGAAAGTATTATCAGAATGCTTAAATGAATTTAATTTGATAAAAATCAATAATATGATTATACATACAATATTTTGTTCGAATAGATTATATAAAATCATTGTTCATTAATAGTTGAGATAAATAATAATATTTTCTTGTGAATAAGAAAATTAATATTTCAACAACATTATATCTTTTTATATATTATCTCAAAAGTGAAAATGATATAATAAAAATTATGAGAACTCATTCACTGTTGTTTATAATATATTCTAATGATTGAATGATTTCAAAACTCAATAATGAAAATGGATTTTGATATATGTTGACATCATAATAATTTCCCAAATGTCTTAAAGGAACTAATGTTGTGCTAAAAAAATAATGTTTTTGATTGGTTATCTAGACTACCATGATTTTTGATTACTTATGAGATCATTGTAAGAAATGTTTTTCCTTATAAATATGGATATTTATATTTTGTACAATTAATTCTTTCATTGATATTATATATGTTAAATATAAATCCCTAATGATTTCAAAATATCCGAAGCTTATTTTATGTATCCACGTTAATATATATCAATATAATGAAGAGATAAAAATTTAATCTATCACCACATGGATTCTGTAAATTGATGTTTTTTATTAATATATATGTTCTAAAAAACATAATAACTCTTTAATTTTTTTTAAATAATTTAATTATTTTATTATGAAATTATAGAAAATATCCATGTTTTATTAATTAATCAATATGAATATGAAAAAAAATTGGGATAATTTTACTTATTCATAAATAACCTTAAAATTATGTCTTATGATTCCAAGAATTATATATATTATGTTTGGTGGGTTGATGAGGAATATCCTTATCCTCGAAAGAATAAATATAAATACAAATTTTATTATCCCAGAAGGATATTCTTGTACATGAGTATATATAAATTGAAAATCATAGGAACTCATATGAAAATTCAATTTAATGTTCTTCCATATTCATTGAAATATATATGTTATAAATTTTTACTGTTCCAAAAATAAAAATAGGGCGTTTTTTATGAATTTTTCATGGAAATAAAATGAGTTAAATAATGTAGTTATGTATATTGTCTGAGGGATATGAAACTATTTCACTCTTTTCCCTAAGTCATTCTTTCCCTTTGGGTTTTCTTGATTTTGTTTAACTAGGAAATACTATTTGGACATGATTTTTTGGGGATTTATTCAATTAGTGGAAATAGTTGGCCTTCCCCATGAGTAATGATTTATAATGATAGCAATCGTTATTAAATAATAATATTAATTTATGTAACGGTGAAAGAATTAAATTATATAATCTAGGGGATTAGGATATATGACATTTTTCCCTTTATTGGGGTTTTCCCATATGTTTTCATAGAGATGTTTTTAATGAGATAGTATATTATTTAATTCAATTAAATCAGTTACACATTTTTTTAACTCATTTTTTAGGTGAATATTATATAATATTAAATTACATTATGATATCCAATATATTTGTTAGTAAATATAAATATTTGGATTCCATTGTGATAATATTAATAGCTCCTCATATCCTAATAAAAAACATAATATTTCCAAACCTTTTTGTCATTATAAACAATTTAATTTGAACCGTTGGATTTGATATAGATTGAATAATCATAACTATTGGATAATTTCACATGTACCATATTTATATTTCTACATGTTAATCAAAATGGTACATTTTTCAGGGTCAACATTTTGTTCCCCTTACTTATTATTTCACTTATATTTTTATTTCATTTATCATCATCATCATTAAATGAATATTTGATTCATGTTTCATCAGTGATACATATTAACTTTAGTTTATCTCTTATACTTAGTTTTAAACTTCATTATAATTTCAATTAGTGATTGAGAAATTTTACAACTACTTTGTGATTATTGGGATATTTTTCATTAACCACTTTCCTTCTATGGTTTTGGCTATGTGACCTATGTATGGATGGGGGGGATGAAGCACACTATTGATGGGTGAATGGTAAACCAGTGGAAAGTGGCCCTTTTATGAATAATATGTGCTTGTTTTATTGGAGAACAATGAAAATTTCATGGTATCCAAAATTAATATCTATACTGAATAAATTTGAATGCAAGCATCTGGGTGTGGAACTCTTCCCTAATAGTATTGCCCATTTCTGACTGATGTATTATTTTTTAATTACATTACACTATATATAATATGATTTTATAAGATATATAATTCTAATTAAAACCCATCAAATTATACACATTAAGGGACAAGAAAATCATTTATGTTGATTTAGAAGAGACAAAAATAAAAAAATCATGAAGCATAATAAGATAAGAGCCTAGTATCCCAACATAATCATTTATCATCGAAACTTCATTCTTCCAACATTTTTTACTAAATTTCGGAGACACACATGAATTTAAAATAACACCAATTGTGAATGGGAGGGGAATTTTATTTATGATTCAGTAAAATTGGTGCCCCATCATCATTATTTATAAACTACTAAAATATAATAATATTATTAAAAAAATAATTCTTATTAGATAATTAATTAAATTCCATCATTATGCCAAAATTTATCACCAAAATATCAATGATAAAATTTGGTAAATATTATCATCCATGACGTTATTAATCATTTAAACATTCATTAAATAAATTTCCATTTAATATTAAATCAATATGGCATAAAAATTTATTATTTTTTATTAAATACCATTATTATATTAATTTCATAAATTTAATAAAAAAAATTAAAATCATATATATTTATAATATATAAATATATATAATGACATTACATCAAAATGGTATTATTGAATTTCATATTTCTCATTTCGGAATAAAATTAAATCTGTTAAATATCTACACACACAGAAATTTATGTGATAATTTAACTCATATTTAAAAAATATATTACTAAATTTTTTTTATGTGTGTGTTTTTATGTATAAATATTTTATATAGATGGGAATTAATCAAAAAAAAGCATGCACACACCTAGACATCTTATTGGGTTAAGAATCATCCCCCCCCCTAAGGATTGACCAACACCCACTAGACCTATTTCAATACAAATCAATGTCCCATACATGCCAAAAAATGGATGCAAAAAAAAGGATCTTTGGTATGCTGGACCGAATATCCCTTCTATAGTAATGCCCATGATTTCCATTTCCAACTTTATTATTTCATGGTCCTTTTTTATTAACATTTCCACCATGATAGGGTGTGCCTCAAGGAATTCAAAGCTCAGCAATATGACATTGTGTGTTGGGGGTATCTTTGGCGTATGTTAGGGAGCTCCCTATGAACCTCTGAAGGTGGTGACACTGCAGAAATGGTAATATTTTGGTATCCTCTATACATATATACCAATTCTCTTATGGAACCATGTAGATACCTATGAGATTAATAAATCCGTATACCCGTAGTTTTGGGTCCTTTTGAAGTGCCACAAAGAACACCTTGCATGTTCTATAGAGAACCCCATGAATCTATATATTATTTATTTTTTCATTATTAAAGAAAAAAAAATGAAACTAATATTTTGTTATTTTTTATTAATTATTCATACTTAGATCATCATTGTATTTATCTTTATTTTTTTTCTTCCCATGTTTTCATTTTCTCTAGTTTTTGAACCATTATATGGTATTCCCATATGTGATGTTCCTAAGGGACATTGTGCATATATGGATGAGGCTTGCATAGATGGTTTCTAACCCTTAAATAAGTTTCAATGATGCTGGCATAAAACTCACCTTATCCCTACATACATGATCCTTAAATAGAGTACGGATTATGAATACATAGATTTCATATGATCCTTACGCATCAACATCATCAGGATCTTATAGTGTATTGAAATTCTCTTCAAAAAATATTTTCCCTTCATATGAGCCCCCTTTATTTAATGGATCCACTTTTCATGGTTATTTTCATTTAAATGTTACATTGTTTCTGTTGGGTTTTGGGCTATTAAGGATGATAAATGTTTCACATTTTATTATAATTTTTCTATTGATTCATTACAAAAATACCATTTCTCAATATTTATATAATCCTTAGACATCTCTGGTGTGTGGTGTATTTATGAGAATTTGTTTTAAATAAAAAAAATTCTATTATAGATAGATAGAGAGAGAGTTTGATAAATATTATATGACCATATCCGGAGGTATTTTACCCCAATATTTAAAACATTTCCCGCATCATGCAATAATATAGATTTTCAAGATATTGGGTTTAAATAGGGAAATATATGTAACACACCAAACTTTTTAATCTATGAATATTTAAATATATTCTAATCAAATCCAGTATTTCATAAAAATTTGTGTTCCTTTGAAACAACACTTGGTTATTTAGGAGATAGTCATAACCTATCCATTATACATAATTTTTTTCACTTCCATGTTTTTAATTTTGAAAAACAGTAATCTAGAGTTGTGACCAGTAAGACATTTGGATTCTCATAGAACCAATGTGATTTTTTCAATGAATAGTTACATACCCTTATAAATAGTAATATGAACAGTAATTTGCACCTTATGAATAGTAAATAATGATAATATTTTATTTTATGAAGATTATAAGATAATGAGATCTTAATTAATTTTTCAATGTGATGTAAAATTAATTATAGCTTTAAAATAGTTATTTTTTGAATTAACTATGATTTTATTTAAAAATAAAATTAAAAATACAGAGAAACATATTTCCAAAAATGGATTTCATTTTGGAATTCTACACATTAAAAAATGGATCGAGTGAATTTTTGAGATTTCTCTAAAATACTTGAATTTTTGTGAACAGTAAAAACACAGTTATGAGTTTTCGGTGGTTTAATGACATCGTAATGTTGTAATAATTAAATATAAAAGGCTCGTTGAATTTTTTACGTTAAAATATGACATAGTGTCCTAAGTGTCTAAAACCATGGGCAAATACCATGGGAAAATACCACAGGCAAGCACATGGTTTTGCAGAAACCACTAATGAGGTGTTCCGTTAAATTAATAAAACAACTCCCTCTCATTTACTATAAATACCCACTCACCCCCTTAATTTTCTTACATTCCAAACACATTATCCTTGAATATATTGTATTATTAACTCACTATCAGTCCTCTTAATGTGTCTTAAAACACCCAAGGTCCCAACCTTCATGTTTTGGGAATTACTCTTCAAGGTAAGGGAATCTACCACACTTATATTTTCATAAAGCTTTCATTATATGTTTTTTATTTTATTTTTAATTGGATTATATTGGGATATGTCATTCCATATTCCCTTTTCATTCCATGTTATATAAATGTAATGAGATACCCCATATATCTCATCAAACAATTTTATGAAATTTTAAGTGACGTCGTTAGGATGTGGAATATTTCGTGACAGATTTCTCAATTTATATTCTATTTTTAGTTCCCTTATTTTGTACTTATTTCCTAATATCCACCCATCCAAATACTATGATAATTCAATTAGATTAAATGAACTAAAATTATATTCTTCTAATTTAATATTTCATCATCATCACTCTTTCCCCCTCCTCTTATACAAAATATGAAAACACCATTCGAGATGTGTTAATTTATCACATTCAAGGACGACGAGTTCTCAATTTTCAATACCATTTTCAATTCTGGTCATGAATCCATTTTAATTGTTGTACCATATTATAATATATTTACTTAACTTATTCAATGTTATGGAATCCTTATAAACACATAATATAAAATAATAACAAAAAACAAGTTCATTTTGAACAAAACCGCCAAGTCCATCCAAAAAATTTGTAATTAACTTTTAACTAATGAATCATCATAACGGTATATAACCCAAAATCATTATAAGATCATTTATATATCTGTAATTTTTTTAATAAGATATATTAACAATTATATATGTTTATCCACATTTCAAAAGAACATCCATTTATGAATACATGTATACAAATCATGAAAACCAAGGAAGAAAATGCTTCCAAGGCAATAAAATTGAACCGCTTAAACCCATAAAAGGGTCATGAATGAACCTAATAATATTATAATAAATTAATTATAGGTATAGGAGGTTCTATAATTATTAATTAATGAGAAAATTTTATTATTCAGGTCATTAAAATAAACAAATAACACACTTGAGCATATGGTAAGGGGTTTCACATTTCACTTTCATTTCTATGAGATTTCCACTGTTTGCCACTTATTTCTTGTATGTGGTATATTTTTATTGTCATTTGATATATAATAAAATGATTCAACTTATATTCATGGTATTCTATGATTAATTTCGTGATCATTGGATTTCAGTCATACGATTCAATTTATTACAATATGGTAAGGGTCCTTGTCCCAATTTCCATTTCATTTAGACCTTCTGGGTATTGTGCACCTAATATTTCTTATGTGGTGTATCTACTGCCCATTTGATATCATTTTTCATTTAAAATTGTAAATATATTATATATCCATATTCTGTTTTCGTGGATATGAATATTGTCTTAAGCAGTATACCCTTTTACATATGGTGTTTATTTAGAAAGTTATTTTAACTATGGAAGTATTGATGAATCGGTATTATCTAATATATATAGGAAAATTGAGAAGGAATATTGAATATTTTTAAAATATACATAGAAATAATGATTTGTAATGGCATCGGTGGGTGCGCCCCACTATATACCATTGATGCATCGACATGTCTCATGAGACAAATAAGTTGGAGAAAAACCTATCGAGTTTGTTTCCAAACATCAGACGGGTTTTTACCAACATAACTAAACTGTTTTATGGTATTATTGTATCATGTTCTAGATACATGATGTCCAAATAATAAGTATGCACTTTATTCATTATTATTTGCTACTATCCCTAAGGTTTTCACTATGAAAAAATCTATGGATGCAGGTTCATTCTCTGTTTATTAATGGAATGTGTTTTTCATTTATTCACCATGACATATTGACTATGCCAATTTGTTTATGATTTAGTTAATATTGATTCATTCTTTCAGTCACTGTAAACCTTACTGATAATTTGATCTCATCCCTTTAATTTTTTTACCTTCAACAGGTTATTAATAGGAGATCAATCATTAAGTTTCTGTGGATTCAGTTTTTAGTTTTTGTTATGTATTGTATTTTGTAACCATTTACCATATAATTTGAGTAAAATCTTTGTATCTAGTTTCTTCAAGACTACTAAACTGATCGTTCCTTCAGTATTTCATTTATTCTAACCATACCAATGTGACATGTAATGCACCACTTCCTGTCTTGATGGTTCAGGGTGTTATAGTTGGTATCGGAGAAATTTAGTATAAAACATTGAAACTAGAGTAGAAAATATAGAGTTGGGAACAAGGGCCTATGTTAGTATTTGATTATAAACATACCAGACCATTATGGTATTTTGGTAAGGAATATATTACGTGAATCTTTCTAGAAAATAAATCCCAATCTAGATACAAAAAAGTAGAGGCGGCTCTTGCATAGATGTACCTTGGAGTGAAAGCTACGACAATGAGCTTTGTGCTTGACCCATTGTATCTTAGTACACCATAACAAGCCATATTGTACTCTTGGTATTCACAATCTTGGGGTATATTCTTAGGATAATTCACATTTTTTTACAATCCATTATAAAGGATTTTAGTGTAACTT
Organism: Viscum album; assembly: GCA_963277665.1. Taxonomy (NCBI): domain Eukaryota; kingdom Viridiplantae; phylum Streptophyta; class Magnoliopsida; order Santalales; family Viscaceae; genus Viscum; species Viscum album. The sequence continues at coordinate 3,866,498 of OY728125.1, forward strand.
TTTCCTTATAGAAACCATATTTATGGATTAATTATGCATAGAATTTCATTCTATGTTAGGTGATTTTCTATTTTAGATTCATAACCTAATCTAGTATATGCCATTATTTATAAATAAATCCTAATTGAATAAGTAGAATCAATACTAGTGGGAAATTTAGGGATTTCCCCACTGAGCAAGTCAAAAAAATCAATGTTGGAGCAGATCAGATCATGACCATTTTGAGACAACATACTCCGATTGTAATGAATAAACATTCTACACATGTGTTGGATTGCTTCATGTGATCGAAGCACCCATCTTTTAGTGGGATTACTAATCTAGGGGTTTTGAGTACGCAATCAAGTCCCTTGGAAAGCTATTCATCGCATTAAGATGAAATGGAAATGAAAAGATAGTACTGGCATTAAATTGTCTCACGGGAGACCCTGATCAATGGTGGTCCTTCATTCCAAATACCATAGAAAAAGATGAAATAGAAAATATGGAATGGAGGACTTTTAAGGGGAAATTATTTGAAATGTATTTCCCTCATGAGAAACAAACTGAAATGAAGAGTAAATTCATTGGATTAAAGAAAATAGAAGAATGCATTATTGCAGAGTATGAGGCTACCTTCATAAGGATTGCCAGGTATACCATAGATTACGTACGTGACTCAGCAGATGAAATTGATAATTTCCATGAAGGACTTCATCAATTTTTTCTAAGGGTACTGGGTTCTCATACATTTTCATCATATGATGAAATAGTATCAAGTTCCATAAAAATAGGGAAGAAATTTTCTAGAAAACGTTTATTCAAGGGAAACCAATATAAGAAGCGGTACTCTAATAACTAAGGAAATTGAGAGCCATCAATGAAGAACAAGAGAATGGAGAAATTCCAATTATGCAAGAACTGTGGAAAGAATCATCTTGGGAAATTCTTGTAAGGCATGGGAGTCTTGTATAAGTTTGGAGAAAAGGGCCATCGATCTCATGGTTTCAAGGGGAAGAAATAGTTGGATGATGTACAATGATACAATTGTAGGGATATAGGACACTATGAAAATGATCATCCAAAGTGCCAAGGAAACATGCCTCAGAAAAGGACAATAGAGAAATGGGTAGCTTATGGGATTACGACCGCAGAGGTTGATGTTCTTAATGATGTGGTGGTAGGTTCATTAATTGTATCCTCAATCATAGACAACACATTATTTGATTCTTTATCATCGCACTCTTTTATATCTCTCCAGTTTTCCAAGAAAATTAGACATGTCCAATTTGATTTAATTAAGGAGTTTTTAGTCAAAAATCTTAAGGGATTTATCGTTGCAACAAAGGCATGTCGATTTGTCCCCCATATAACACATAAACGTGATATAGTTGATAAACTTATAATCATACCAATGACTGACTTTGATATAATTCTAAGTATGAATTTTCTGTCAAATAATAATGTGAAGATTTATTGAAAAAAAAGGAAGTTACAATATTTGAAAATGGTATAGAATTCATTATTTTTAGAGTAGGAACCTCACCATCTAATTCCTTTCTAGATCCACCACCAGTAGATATATTGAATGAAATTCTTGGAGAGGAAGAGAACCCAATGTCTATGGGTGTGGAAAGAAATATTCAAATTGAATATGTACATATAGTGTAAGAAAACATTGAATTATTTCTATAGGGTTTACCTAGACATCCTACAATGCGAGTTGTTGAGTTCTCTGTTGATTTAATTCATGGTGCAAGACCAATATCAAAAACTCCCTATAGAATGGCCACTGTGTAGTCAATAATGCTAAAGAAACAACTAGATGAATTTAGTGACAAAGTATTTATTCGACCTAGGGTTTCTCACTGTGGAGCCCTTGTTCTCTTTGTTAAGAAGAGATATGGACCCATGAGTCTATGCATTGATTATAGGGAAATAAATGATATTACAATATAGAATAATTATGCTCTACCATGAATTGATTATTTATTTGACCAAAATAATGGAACATAATAATTTTCAATTATTGAACATCGATCTGGATATCATCATCTACATGTAAGGAAGGAATATATTCCAAAGACAACGTTTCGAACCATGTATAGGCCTTACGAGTTTATTGTGATGCCTTTTGGGCTGATTAATGCACCATCTATATTCATGGATTTAATGAATTGATTTTTAAAAGAATATCTTGATATCTAATTGTGGTATTCATCACAGATATCCTTGTATACACCCAAAATCTATGAAGATCATCAGAATCACTTCTGGAATATTCTGAAAACTTTTAGAAAAAATGAATTATATGGGATGTTTAGCAAGTGAATAATCAGGCATCAATAACTTTCATTTTATTGGCCATATTGTCTCTAAATATGGAATCTTAGTTGATATTGAGAAGACAAAGGCTACCCAAGAATGGACCAAGACAATGAACATAAATAAGGTACATTGTTTGTTGGCTTATCATGTTACTATTGGCATTTCGTTCAGAATTTCTCCTGACTGGCTAACCTGCTAAACAATATCACACGGAAAGGGGTTATGTTTTTATGGACAAAATAATGTTCACAATGCTTTTAGGAATTAAAAAATAGTGCTGGTCAAACCTCCAATTTTTACTCTTCCATCATGAAATTATGGATTTGTGATATATAGTGATGCATCAACGAATGGACTGGGTTGAATCCTTATGAAAAATTATTATGTTATTTCTTATGCATTAAGGCAGTCAAAGTCTCATGAGAAACATTACCCGACACACAATCTTGAGTTTTCTGTCGTAATATTTTCTCTGAAATTGTGGATACCTTATCTTTATAGTTAAAATTGTGAGATATACATGGATCCCAAGAGTTTAAAATACATTTTTACACAAAAAGAACTCAACATGTGTCAAGGGAGATGGCTTGAGTTTCTCAAATATTATTATTGTTCAATATCTTACCACCTCGGAAAGGTAAATAAGGTGGAAGATGCTTTGAGTAGGAAAGACCAAAGAATTATAAACAATATGAGATTCTAAAGGGATACTATGTTCATGGATCTAGTAAAGATGGGTATGAGAATTATCATGGAAGGTAAAACATCATTACTATTTAAAATGGTTTCCAAACCTTATTTAATGGAAAGGATAAAATTTTCTTATATTGATTATGAGGAGTTACAAAAGAACATTAATGCTTTAAATTATGGGATGTTGATTGACTTCGTATATGAAGGTGGCATTTTAAATTTCGGAAATAGAATTTGTGTTCCCGCTATTCCTGATATAAAGAGGGAACTATTGGATGATGCTCATAGCTCTAATTTTAATATACACCCTAGTATCACAATGGTGTATATAGATCTAATGGAACATTTTTGGTGGGACAACCTGAAGAGGGAGATTTCTGATTATTTGTCGAGATGTTTGGTTTGTTAAAAGGTGAAGACAGTAAGACAACATCCATGAAGAGTCATGGTACCTCTATCTATACCTATGTATAAATGGGATGATATTATGATGGAATGTTTCATGGGGATACCAAAGAATCAGATAGGGAATGATGTGATTTGTGTCATTGTTGATCGTCTTACAAAATCATCACATTTTCTTGCTATGAGAGAGGATTTACCACTTGAACATTTAGTAAGACTATATATTAATGATGTTGTAAGACTTCATGGTGTACCCTTATCAATTATTTCGTATTGTGGTCTCTATTTTATATCAAAATTCTGGCAAATTCTCCATAATGATTTGAATACTATGCTTTGTATGAGTACTGCTTATCACCCGCAAACCGACAGACAGTCTGAATGGACAATTCAAACTCTGGAAGTCTTGTACAGATCATGCTCTATTGAATTTCAAGTTATGTGGGATAAATACTATTCGTTGGTTTAATTTTCCTACAATAATAGTTTTCATTCTAGTATTCCAATGGCTCCATATGATGCATTATATGGAAAGCGATGTCGAACTCCAACTTGTTGGGACGAAGTTGGTGAGAGGAATAAAATTTTCATATATTTAATTAAAGAGACCACAGAAAAGGTGAAGATAATCCAAGATAATATTAATGCATCCCAATGTAGTAAAAAGAGTTATAATTACAACCAGAGACAGGATTTGGAATTCCAAGTGGGACATCATGTCTTTCTGAAAGTATCTCCATGGAAGGGTGTTTTATGGTTCGTTAAGAAATGGATACTAAGCCCTATATACATTAGACCATTTGAAATTATGGAAGGAATTTCAACTATAGCTTACCATTTAGCAATGCCACCAATTCTCTCCAAAGTTCATGATGTGTTCCATGTGTCATTGTTGAAGAAATACATGCTAGACCCAATGTATGTACTCACCTATGAATAAATCGAACTGGAACTTGATTTGTCATACTATGAAGATCATATCAAGATTCTTGACACAAGGAAGTGGGTATTGAGAAATCAGAAAACTCTTCTAGTATAGGTTCTATAGAGAAACCATAATATGGAGGAAGCAACATGGGAACCTCAGGATGTTATGAATAAGAACCACTCACATCTTTTTAGTGGGATTTATACATAAAATTTCATGGACAAAATTTCTAAATGAGGGAATAATGTAACACCCCAAACATTGAATGATATTCTTAACTTTAATATATTCTATTCATAGAAAATATTCCATAAAGAATTATGTTCATTTGAAACAATAATTGGTTATTTAAAAGATAATCATAACGTATCTATTAAACATAAATTTTCCACTTCTATGTTTTGAATTTCAAAAAACAGTCATATAGATTTGTGACCTATAAGTCCTTTAGGTTCTAATAGAACCAACTTTATATTTTTGATGAATAATAACATATCCTTATTAATATTAATACAACCCTTATAAATAATAAATAATTATAATATTTTATTTTATTAGGGTAAAAATATAAAGATATCTTAGTTAATATTTAAATGTGATATAAAGCTAATTATACCTTTAAAATTGTTATTTTTTGAATTAACTATGATTTTATTTAATAATAAAATTAAAAAGTTATTTAAAATTATTTACAAAAAATGGAGTTCTTTTTTTAATTCTACACATTGAAAAATCGTTAGGGTATATTTTTTGTGATTTTTCTAAAATACTTTAATTTTTTCGTGAATTGTAAAAATACAGTTCTGAGTTTTTAGTAATTTAATGACATTATAATAATGTAATAATTAAATATAAAAGCTTTTTCGACTATTTTAAAGTAAAATATGACATGAGGTGTTCCATGTGGAAAAAATCATGGGAAAATACCATGGGAAAGCCAATTGTTTTGTAAGAAGCACAAATGAGAAGTCCCATTTAATTAATAAAAAACTCGCTCTAATTTACTATATGTACCCACTCACCCCCTTCATTTTAATTCATTCCAAAATAATTATCCTCGAATCTCTGGTAGTTTTACTTATTTAGGAGTCCTCCCAAGGTGTCCTAAAACCCCCAAGGTCCCAACCTACATGTTCTGGGAATTACTCTTCAAGGTAAGGGAATCTACCACCCTTCTCTTTTCTTAAAGAATTCATTTTATGTTTTGTATTCTATTTTAAATTGGTTTATGTCAGTATATGTCATCCCATATTCCCCTTTCATTACATATTATTTATGAGTGATGAGATACCCCTTTCTCTCATCAAACTATTTTATGAAATTTTATTTGACGTTGTTAGGATGCTGAATTTTTCATGAGAGATTTCCCAATTTTTATTCATTTTTGAGTTACTTAATTTTATAATTCTCTCATAATATACCCCCATACATATTCTTTGATAAATAAATTAACATACATGAAATTGATTTATATTATTCTAGTATAATATTTCATCATGATATATCTTTCCACCGCCTCTTATAAAAAAAATGAAAACACCGTCTGAGATGTGTTAATTTATCACATTCAAGGACGACAGGTTCTCAATTTTCATTACCATGTTCAATTATGGTCATGAAACAATTTTTAATTCCTGAACCAGATAAAAATATATGTACTTTTTAATGAAATGTTCTGGAATCCTTACACCCTCATAATATAAAATAATAACCCAAAACAAGTTCATTATGAACAAAACCGCCAAGTTAATCCAAAAATTTATAATTAACTTCTAACTAATGAATCATCATCTTGGTATAAAAACAAAATTAATTATAAGATCATTTATATATCTTAAATTTAATTAGTAATATATATTATCAATTCTGGATGTTTAACCACATATCAAACTAACTTCCATTCATGAATACAAGTAAACCAATCATGAAAACCGAGCTAGAAAATGCTTCCAAAACAATAAAACTGAACCTCTTAAACACAGAAAAAGGGCTATGAATGACCCTAATAAGGCTACAATAAATCAATTATATGTATAAGGGATTCTATATATATAAATTAATGAGATAAATTTCATTATTCCAGTCATTAATATAAAGGAACAACACACTTGAGCATAATGATAGGGGTTTCTCACCTCACTTTCTTTTATTGTGAGATTCCCATTTTTTCCCACTTACTTATTGTATGTTGTATATGTGTATTACCATTTGATATATAATAAAATGATTATCTTAATATTCAGGGTATTCTATGATTAATTTGGTGATCATTTACTTTCAGTCATACGATTCAATTTATTATAGTATGGTAAGGGTCCTTGTCCCAATTTCCATTTCATTTTGACCTTCTTGGTATTATGAACCTAATATTTCTTATGTGGTGTATCTACTTACCATTTGATATTATTTTTCATTTAAAATTGTAAATATATTATATATCCATATTCTGTTTTCATCAATATTACTATTTTCTTAAGCAGTATACCCTTTTACTTGTGGTGTTTTTATGGAAAGTTATTTTAACATTGGAAGTATTGATGAATTTGTATTCTCTAAAATATACAAAAATTGAGAAGGAATATTTAATATGTATTAAATATATGTAGAAAGAATGTTTTGGACTGGCAGAGGTGGTTGGGCCCCACTATATCCCATCAATGCATCGACATGTCTCATCAGACAAATCAGTTGGATACAAACCTATCGAGTTTTTTTCATAAATTCAGATGGGTTTCTACCCACATAATTATAATATTTTAATGGTATTATGGTATCATGTTCTAGATACCTGATTTCCAAATAATAAGTATTTTTTTATTCATTATTATTTGCTATTATCCCTAAGGTTTTCACTATGAAAAAATCTGTGGATGTAGGTTTATTCTCTGTTTATTAATGGCATCTATTTTTTATTTATTCACCATGCCATATTGACTAATCAAGGTTGTTTATGATTCAGTTAATATTAATTGATTATCATGGTATTTGTAAACCATACTGATAATTTTATCTCACCCCTTTAATTTGTTTACATTAAACAGGTTATTAATTGGAGATCATTCATTGGGTTTCTATGGATGCATGTTTTAGTTTTTTATGTATTGTATTTTGTAACCATTTCCCATGTAATTTAAGTTAAATCTATGTACCTAGTTTCCTAAAGACTACTAAACTGATCATTCCTACAGGATTTCTATTATTCTATCCATACAAATGAAAATTGTAATGCACCAGCTTCTGTCTAGATTGGTCGAGGTGTTATAGTTGGCATCAGAGGAAATTTACTAGAAAACATGGAAACTGGAGAATAAAATGTAGATTTGGGAACAAGGCCCTAAGTTAGTATTTGAGGATAAGCGTACCAGACCATCATGGTATTTTGGTAAGGAATATATTATGTGAATATTTCTAGAAAATAAATTTCTATATAGATACAAACAAGTATAGGTGGCTTCTGAATAGATGTACCTAGGAGTGAAAGCTCTGACAATGAGATTTGGGCTTGACCCATGTTATCTTAGTACACCACAAAGGGACATGTTTCACTCTTGGTATTCACAATCTTGGGCTATATCTTAAAATAATTCACATTTTCTTTACAAGCCATTATAAAGGATTTTAGTGTAACTTTTTCCTTAGAGAAACCATATTTATGAGATTAATTATGCATAGAATTTCAATCTATGTTAATTTCTTTTCTATTTTAGATTCATAACCTAATCTAGTATATTCCATTATTTATAAATAAATCCTAATGAAATAAGCAGAATCAATTCTAGTGGAAAATGTAGAGATTTCCCCACTGAGCAAGTCAACACAATCAATGTTGGAGCAGATCAGATCATGACCATTTTGAGACAACATACTCATGTCATAATGAATAATAATTTCACACATGTATTGATTCGCTTTATGTGACAGAAGCATCCATATTTTAGTGGGATTACTAATCTAGTGGTTTTTGAGTAGTGGATAACGTCCTTTGGAAAGGTATTCATCGTATTAAGATGAAATGGAAATGAAAAGATAGTACTGGAATTATATTATCTCAAGGGAGACCCTGATCAATGGTGGTCCAAGATTCCAAATACCATAGAGGAAAATCAAATATAAGATATTAAATGGAGGACTTTTGAGGGAAAATTCATTGAAAAATATTTCCCTCATGAGCAATAGATAGAAATGAAGAGGAAATTCTTTGGCTTCAAGAAAAGGGAAGAATACATTATTGCAGAGTATGAGGCTACCTTCATAAGTCTTTCTAGGTATGCCATAGATTTTGTTCATGACTCGTAAGACGAAATTGATCATTTCTTTGAAGGCCTTAATAAATTTTTTCGAAGGGTACTAGGTTCTAAAACATTTTCATCATATGATAAAATAGTTTAAAGTTCCATAAAAATAGAGAAAAGTTTTTCTAGAAACCTTTTATTCAAGGGAAACTAAGATAAGAAGCAGTACTCTGATAACTATGGAAATGGAGAGCCGTCAATGAAGAACAAGAGAATGGATAAATTCCCATTATGTGAGAACTATGGAAAGAATCATCTTGGGAAATGATTGAAAGGAATGGGAGTCTTATATAAGTGTGGAGAAAAGGGCCATCGATCTTATGGTTGCAAGGGGATGAATCAGTTGGATGATTTTTAATGCTACAATTGTAGGGGTATATGACACTATGAAAATGATCGTCCAAATGGCCAAGGAAACATGCCTGAAGAAAGGCCAAGAGAGAAAGGGTTAGCTTATGGGATTACAACCGCAGAGTTTGATGTTCTTAATGATGTCGTGGTAGGTTCTTTAATTATTTCCTCAAACATAGCCAACACATTATTTGATTCTATATCATTACATTCTTTTATATCTTTCCAGTTTTCCAAGAAAATTAGACAAGTCAAATTTGATTTAATTAAAGAGTTTTCAATAAAAAATCTTAAGGGATGTATTGTTGCAACAAAGGCATATAGATTATTCCACTATATAACAGATAAACATGATTTGTTTTATAACCATATAATCATACCAATGACTGACTTTGATATAATTCTCGGTATAAATTGTCTATCAAATAATGACGTGAATATTTATTGCAAAAAATAACGAAGTTACAATATTTTAAAAGGGCATAGAATTATTTATTTTTAGAGTAGGAACCTCACAATCTAATTCTTGTCTATATCCACCACCAGGGGCTATATTGAATGAAATTCATAGAGATGAAGAGAACCCAATGTCTATGGGTGAAGAAAGAAATATTCAAATTGAATATGTATATATAGTGCAAGAAATCGTTGAAGTATTTCCAGAGGGTTTACGTAGACATCCTATAGTGCGAGAAGATTAGTTCTCTGTTGATTTAATTCCTTATGCAAGACCAATATCAACAACTCCCTATAGAATAGCCACTTTGGATTCAGTAAAGCTAAAGATTAAACTAGAGGAATTTAGTGACAAATGATCTATTGGAACTAGTGTTTATCCCTGAGGATCCCTTGTTCTCTTTGTTAAGAAGAGATATGGATCCATGAGGCTATGCATTGATTACAAGGAAATAAATGATATTAAAATAAAGAATAATAATTCTCTACCATGAATTGATGATTTATTTGATCAAATTCATGGAACATAATACTTTTCAAATATTGACCTTCGAACTGGATATCATCATCTACATGTAAGAAAGGAATATATTCCAATGACAATGTTTCAGACCAAGTATAGGCATTACGAGTTTACTGTGATGAATTTTGGGATGACTAATGCACCATCTATATTCATGGATTAAATTAATTGAGTTTTAAAAAAATATCTTGATATCTTTTTTTGTTATTCATCAATGATATCTGGGTATACTCCAAAATCTATAAATATCATGAGAATCACTTCCAGAATATTCTGAAAACTCTTAGAAAAAATGAATTATAAGGGAAGTTTATCAAGTGAAAATTCAGGCATCAATAAGTTTCATTTATAGGCCATATTGTCTCTAAATATCGAATCTTAGTTGATCTAGAGATGACAATGGCTACCCAAGAATTGTCCAAGGCAATGAACATAACTGAGGTACATAGTGTTGTTGGATTATCATGTTACTTTCGGCATTTTGTTCAGAATTTCGCTCGACTGGATAACCTTCTAAACAATATCACACGTAAAGGGGTTATGTTTTTATGGAAAAAAGAATGTTCACAATGCGTTCAAGGATTTAAAAAAAATGGCTGATGAATGCTACAATTTTTACTCCTCCATCGTGAAATTATGGATTTGTGATATATAGTGATACATCATAGAATGGACTGTGTTGTGTCCTTATGCAAAATTATAATGTTATTTCTTATGCATTAAGGTAGTTAAAGACTCATGAGAAACATTACCCGACTCAGAATCATGATTTTTGAGCCATAATATTTGATCTGAAACTGTGGATACATTATCTTTACAGTTAAAATTGTGAGATATACATGGATCAAAAAAGTTTAAAATACATTTTTACACAAAATGAACTCAACATGTGTCAAGGGATATGGCTCTAGTTTTTCAAATATTATGATTTTTCAATATACTACCACCTCGAAAAGGTAAATAAGGTGGCAGATGCTTTGAGTAGGAATAACCAACGAATTATGAACAATATGAGATTCGAAAGGGATACTATGTTCATGGATCTAGTAAAGATGGGTATGGGAATTATCATTGAAGATAAAACATCACTACTATTTCAAATGGTTTCCAAACCTTATTTAATGGAAAGGATAAAAAGTTCTTAGAATTATGATGAGGAGTTACAAAAGAAAATTAATGCTTTAAATGATGGGATGTTGATTGACTTCGTATATGAAGGTGGAATTTTAAAATTTGGAACTAAAATTTTTGTTCCCACTATTCCTGATCTAAAGAGGGAACTATTGTATAATGCTCATATATCTAATTTCAATATACACCCTGTTAGCACAATGATGTATATAGATCAAATAGAAAAGTTTTTGTGGGACAACATGAAGAGGGAGATTTCTGATTATGTGTTGATATGTTTGGTTTGTCAAGAGGTGAAGACCGAAAGACAAAATCCTAGAGGAGTCATGATACCTCGCTCAATAACTATGTGGAAATGGGATGATATTATGATGGAATTTTTCATGGGGATACCAAAGACTCAAATAAGGAATGATGCGATTTGGGTCATTGTTGATCGTCTTACAAAATCAGCACATTTTCTTACTGTAAGAGATGATTTACAACTTAAACATTAAGTAAGACTATATATTAATGATTTTTTAGTCCTTCATGGTATACCTTATCAATTATTTAGTATTGTGTTCTCTTTTTTAAATCAAAATTAGGGAAAAGTCTCCATAAGGATTTGAATACCAAGCTTCGTATGAGTACTGCTTATCAACCCCAAACTGACTGACAGTCTGAATGGACAATTCAACCTATGGAAGCCTTGTTTAGATCACACTATCTTAACATTCAAGGTATGTGGGATAAATACTAGCCTTTGGTTTAATTTTCCTACAATAATAGTTTCCATTCTATTATTCCAATGGCTCCATATTATGCATTATATGGAAAGGGATGTTGAACTCCGACTTGTTGCGACGAATTTGGTGAGACGAAACATATTGTCACATATTTAATTAAAGAGACCACAACAAAGTTGACGATAATCCAATTCCATAATAAAGTATCCCAATGTTGGAAGAAGGATTATAATAACAACCAGATAAAGGATTCAGAATTCCAAGTGGGAGATCATAACTTTCTAAAAGTATCTCCATGGAAGGGTGTCTTATGGTTCGTTATGAAATGGAAACTGATCCCTATGTACATTAGACCATTTGATATTATGGAAGGAATTGGAACTATAGCTTACCATTTAGAAAAGAATCCAATTATATCCAAAGTTCATGATGTGTTCCATGTGTCATTGTTGAAGAAATACATGCTAGACCCAATGCACGTATTCACCTATGGAGAAATAGAACTGGAACTTGATTTTTCATACTATGAAGATCATATCGAGATTATTGACACAACGAAGTGGGTATTGAGAAATCAGATAACTTTTATTATAAAGTTTCTCTAGAGAAACCAGAATATAGAGGAAGCAACATGGGAACCTCAGGATGTTATAAATAAGAACCACACACATCATTGTTGTGGTATTTATACATAAAATTTCGTGGACAAAATTTCTAAACGAGGGAATAATGTAACAGCCCAAAAATTGTATGGTTTTCTTAACATTAATATATTCAATTAATATCGAATATTTCATAAAGCACTATGTTCCTTTGAAACAACACTTGGTTATTTAAAAGATAATCATAACCTATCTAGTAAACATAATGTTTCCACTTCTTTGTTTTGAATTTTGAAAAACAGTAATCTAGAGTTGTGACCTATAAGTCATTTGGGTTATAATAGAACCAACTTGATTTTTTTGATGAATAATAACATGTCCTTATGAAGAGTAATACGAACCTTATGAATAGTAAATATTTATAATATTTTATTTTATTAGGGTAATAAGATAAATATATCTTAATTAATTTATCAATGTGATATAAAGTTAATTATACCATTAAAATTGCTATTTTTCGATTTAACTATACTTTTATTTGATAATTAAATTAATAATATTATGAAAATTATTTTCAAAAAATGGAGTTCCTTTTTTAATTCTATACATTGAAAAATGGTTAGGGAATATTTTTCTGTATTTTTCTAAAATACTTTAATTTTTCGTGAATTGTAAAAATACAGTTTTGAGTTTTTAGTAGTTTAATGACTTCATAATGATGTAGTAATTAAATATAAAAGATTTTTCGACTATTGTACAGTAACATATGACATGAGGTGTTTCATGTGAAGAAAATCATGGGCAAATACCATGGGAAAGACAATAGTTTTGCAAGAAGCACTAATGAGATGTCCCATTTAATTATTAAAAAACACGCTCTAATTTACTATATGTACCCACTCACCCAGTTTATTTTAATTCATTCCAAAATAATTATCCTCAAATATATGGTAGTATTACCTCTCTAGGATTACTCCAAAGGTGTCCTAAAACCCCTAAGGTCCCAACCTTCATGTTCTGGGAATTACTCTTCCAGGTAAGGGAATTTACCGCCCTTCTCTTTTCTTAAAGAATTCATTTTATGTTTTCTCTTTTATTTTCAATTGGACTATGTCAGTATATGTCATCCCATGTTCCCCTTTCATTCCATATTATTTATGAGTGATTATATACCCCTTTCTCTCATCAAACTATTTTATGAAATTTTATTTGACGTTGTTACACTGCTGAATTTCTCATGAGAGATTTCTCAATTTTTATTCAATTTAGAGTTACTTTCTTTTATACTTATTTCATCATATACCCATATCCAAATCCTATGATAATTACATTAACATACATGAGATGTAATTATATTATTCTAATAGAATATTTCATCATGATAAATCTTCCCCCCCTGCTCTTATACAAAAAACGAAAACACCGTCAGAGATGTGTTAATTTATCACATTCAAGGACGATGGGTTCTCAATTTTCATTACCATATTCAATTATGGTATTACAACAATTTTTAATGGCTAAACCAGATCCAAATATATTTATTTTTTATGAAATGTTCTGGAATCCATACACACTCATAATATAAAATAATAATACAAAACAAGTTTATTATGAACAAAACCGCCAAGTTAATCCAAACATTTGTAATTAACTTTTAACTAATGAATCATCCTATTGGTATATTACAAAAAATAATTATAAGATAATTTATATCTCTTCATTTTATTTAATAATATATATTAACAATTCTGGATTTTTAAACACATATCAAACTAACTTCCATTCATGAATACAAGTAAACGAATCATGATAACCAAGGAAGAAAATTCTTCCAAAACAATAACATTGAACCTCTTAAACCCAAAAAAGGGATATTAATGAACATAATAATGTTATAATAAATCAGTTAAATTTATTGGAGTTTCTATAAATATAAATTAATGAGGTAAATTTCAATATTCCGGTCATTAATATTATGGAACAACACACACAAGCATAAGGTTAAGAGTTTCTCACCTCACTTTTTTTTGAGATTCCCATTTTCCCCAATTACTTATTATATGTTGTATATGTGTATTTCCATTTGAAATATAATAAAATTATTATCTTCATATTCAGGGAATTCTGTGATTAATTTTGTGATCATTGAATTTCAGTCATACGATTCAATTTATTACAATATGGTAAGGGTCCTTGTCCCAATTTCCATTTTATTTAGACCTTCTTTGTATTGTGCACCTAATATTTATTATGAGTTGTATATACTACCCATTTGAGATCATTTTTCATTTGAAATTTTAAATATATTATATTTCCATATTTTGGGTTCATGTGCATGAGTATTTTCATAAGCTGTATACCCTTCAACATACGATGTTTATTTGGATAGTTATTTTAACTATGGAAATATTAATGAATTTGTATTCTCTACACTATAAGGATATTGAAAGGGTATATTTTACATGTATTGAATCTTTGTGTAAATAAATATTTGTACATTCAGTGGTGGGTGAGGATCTCTATATCCCCTCAAAGCATCGATGGGTCTCATGAGAAAAATCAGTTGGCGACAAACCCTTTGGGTATTTTCAAAAATTCACACGGGTTTCTACCCACAGAACTAAACCATTTTAATGGTATTATGGTATCATGTTACAAATACATGATGTCAAAATAATAATAATTCTCTTTATTCAATATCAGTTATAAATATCCTTCAGTTTTTCACTATGGAAAAAATCAATGGATGATGGTTCATTCTCAGTTTATTAATGGAATTTGTTTTTCATTTATTCAACATGACATATTGACTAAGCCAAGTTGGTTATGATTAAGTTAATATTGATTCATGCTTCTACTATTTTTAACCCTTACTAATAATTTTAGATCTCCCCTTTCATTTTTTTACCATCAATAATTTAGGAAGAGGAAATCATTTATTGAGTTTCTATGGATGTAGTTTTTTGTTTTTGTTATGTATTGAATTTTCTAATCTTTTCCAATGTAAATTGAGTTAAACATATGTATCTAGATACTTCAAGACTACTAAATTGGTCGTTACTTTAGGATTTATTTTCTTCTAACCATGACAATGTAATAAGTAATGAACCAACTCCGGTCTAGAGGGGTCGGGGTGTTAAAATATATCTTCCAATCACGAGGATTCCATGATCACCTATTTTCATCATTACTCGAGAAACCCAAATATCATTACATTAGTTAATCACAAAGTTCATAATAATTTCATTCTTACAATTACATTGGGTTTTCATTGTTTTGAAATTATTTCTATTAGTATTCCATATTGTTATTATATCTTGTTTCATACATGTTTAGTTTGTCATTAGTATATTTTATGAGTAAGGTGGTGTTCATTACATTGAGTAAGACAGAAGGTCTATAAACCATGTAAAATCTCAATATATTTTATTTCATTCTTTATTTTAATAACAATATTGGTTCTCATTTATTCATTTCCAATATATATATGTTTTCTCACACTCATAATAGAATATATATTGTTATTTTCCTTACCCCCCATAATGCTAAGGAAATCCCCCAAGTGTTATATCCAACAAGGATCAATTTTATCCCATATTAGGAATCTGAGTATATTGGGTGGTTTATATTAGATTAGATTTCCCCAAAAATCCCAAGAAATCATCTCACCAAAACATTCCCCCCTTTTCACCCACACACTATTTTCTTCCACTGGCCACCATACACCATCACTCGTCACACCATGCCATCATAATACTACGTTCATGACCAAATTATTTTTATAATCACATAATCATGTTAAAATTATTTCTTTTGAAATACTAAATGAAATTATTTTGATGATAATTTAATTAAAAATCATTATCATCTATAAATTAAAATTACCCAAAATTACATTAAATTTCTGGATTATACAATACATGAATTTTTTAGTATATTGTTTTCCACATACCATAATTTTTAAATTAATCAATTTACACTAGATATTGATTCTATGAATTCTTAAGGGAAAAAATTATTAACATGCCACTTTATTCCTCCCCTCAGAAGGGTGGGGGAGATCAAACTAGTCCCATACCCTTTGGATTTACCAAATATCTTCCAAATTTCATCATGTTGTCCCTTTTAAATAATTAAAGCACACTTCAATGACTAATGGAATTTGAAAAAACATGCACCATGACAATTAAATATCAACTTCGACAACCACTTCCATATTGGATGAGACAAAATATGAAGTTAATTTTTTTTATGAAATTATATTTTTCCTTCAAATATATCCCAATATAGAGTATAGTATTACATAGTGGTTATTTCCCATCATCTCTATTTTAAAATGAATCAGATAAATAAAAACAATATACTATTATCCATGATATAAAAATTTACTTTTATAATGAAAATAATTTCCAAACCCTTGTCATCAGTATTGAAATCGGATAATATTAGAGATAAAATAATATTTTAAAAATATCTATTTTGTGATTGATATTAATTTTTTTACCTCACCATCTTATAATATCTCATTCCACCAAATATGTGTCGATATCTAACCAAAAGCATTGAGTGTCTCTAGAAGATGAAATATATACTGTATTTTTCTTATAAGTAATTATTGAACAAATATTTTGAATCACTGGATAAGGGAATATTACATGGTTGTTTTTTTATAAATATTTTTCAAATGGTTATTCCCTCCAAATTCACTTCATAAAAAATGAATCAAACATTTCAAAATAGAGAGGAAATTGGGATGAACATATTGTTCAGTAGGTGGTATCTCACTCTTACATATTTCTATTATTTTTTCGATGGATAATCACTCTACAAGGACATAATAATCCAATTAATTTAAATAAAAAAATAAAAAAACTATTATTCACATCGCAAAAAAATATTATAAATAATCCTATTTATCATATATTTCAATTTGGTAATTTTGATACCTGTAAAGAAGATGATTTTATAGCATCCATAAAATATTTTGAAATTAAGAAATGTTCCATGTGTATAATAGATAGGTAGGGTATTTTTTCATTCAAATATAAATTATTTATTATATTGCTGATCCTAAAAAACAAATGAATCAGTGTAAAACGTTTTAGATGAATGGTTGACAAAGGGGATCCACATAGTTTCTGTAACTAGTTCTTTTATAAATTTCAAAATGAAAAAAATCCATAATCAATGAAAGTAGAATTTTATGGTTAGATGAATCGTTCTATAATGTTTAAATATTAAGTATGATGCTAATATTCAAAATGTGAAAATCTCTCTTTCATTGAAAATTAATAAATTATGTAGTTTTTCTTCACAGACAGTAAAACTAGTGTTTTTTTCTTATATATAAAATTTATACAAAATGGTTATTATAGAAATTCTACGTAGTTCATTTACTGAGAAAAATGTCTTCCTAGGTATGAATTTATTTATTAGACAATCAACATAGGTGTTATACATTATTGATAAACCCTAAAAAACTCTCCTCGGTAGGGAAAAAATATAGAAATAATTATAATTTACAAAATAACTAAAAATGAAAGGACAGTAAAATACATGGATATATTATTTCATTCCTAAAATTTATCACCAAAAAATTCCAAAAAACCCAAATATCCATTTTCAAAAAAGTGACTCATTTAAATCATTTTTATAACCCTATTCTTTAGACATATATTGAATGAATAGAATTTATAATTCTATTTATATTAACAATATTTCTTACCAATAGTATTTGATTTATACACCCTTATACACTCTAACCATAATTTTTTTATAATTTTACAAATACCTCAATTAATGAATTCATGATGAAATTTTATAATAAATTCCTATATTGGTCTCATTTTATCAAAAGGATTCTTATCATTTTTCATAGTTCTCATGTATTATATTCTAGCTCACATTTCTTGTAAACCAATATATTTACTTACCTATTAGTATCATAACACATGGATAATTAAAATATCCTTTTTCATTTCCATCCAAGAATATTTATTATAATAATATCATAAAAAATAATAAATTAATTTTAACATCCTAGGAAAATACAATTCCTAATAAATTTAAAAATGTTACAAATTATCATAATGTTGGAAATAATGTGTTGATCAAAATTAGTATTTTGTGCAGTTTCATGTTTTTTGTTTAAAAATTAGGGATAAGAAGTGAAATTTTATGGTGGATGAAATTTTAAAAATTTTCAAGATAAAAAATATTGATAATTAAATATTGGTGGGAAATAGAACAAACTATATCATATATTTAGAATAAAATACATTAGAGGGGGAAATAAAATTTAGAAAACCATGGATATTTTAATTTATTAATGAATCACGGTTATCACATGTTTTATTTTATTTTATATTTACAAAACAAATATGTCATTTAAAAAGAAGTAGATCTTTTTTATATGATGAAAAACATTTACGAAAAAACTTATGTTCGGTTTCTAAAAATAGTAGAGAAACCTCAACTATAAAAATATGTAATATTATGAAATAATGCTATTTTATTTTTTGTGGTTGGTGAATTTAGGATTAATCTTTCTATTTAAGATTAATGAAATGACTATATATAGGTTTCGTTATGGGTCATATATATTGACAAACAAGTTTTTTCATATAAATCATTAGAATAATGGAATATTTGATATATTTCTATAATGTTTCTATGTATATAATGAGAAACAAAAGATATAAAAAGGATTTCTTTTATTTTTCAGGACATTTTTCTATATGTTATGTATATATTAATATAAAAAAAACATTTTTTATTTTATTAATTGAAAAGTTTCCTAATTAATTAATAAATAATATTTTTCTATTTTTTCATATTGAAATTCATTCTTCTACGTGTGATTTTTGTATTCAAATTTGACAAATATTTAACTGCCAGTAGACCAACATGAACCAAGGCTTTCCATCTCAAGAAGAGATACAAGCTTCCTCGAGGCTTGAAAATCTCTTGACTCTCAAGGAAAATATTGCTAAAAATCAGTTCAATGTCAGGTAGTTGACGGAGGGGGTAGAAATTCAAGGGTTTTTCACTACATTCATTGGGTGGAAAAGGTAAAGGGGAATCTTAAGGCTTTAAATATTGATTAAAGCTTGTTCACTTCTGAAAATGACATTACAAATGCTATGAAATGTTATTTTGAATAGATATACTCTGAATCTACGGAGGATAACTCGAATTAGATTATCGGATGTATAGAACAATGTCTGGATGATTCTCAGAATAAAATTTTCATTGATATCCCTACCCTAAAGTAAATCTATTATTCACTCTTTTCTTTAAATCTGGATAGTTTTGCTAGACCTGACGGTTTTACCAACAAATTATTTATGTTCTATTGGGATATCATCGACATTGAGGTGATTGATGTTGTAAATGAATTATTTTACCACTCGTATATGCCATTTGGGATAAAATCAAATTTCATTTCCCTGATTCCAAAGAAACAAAATGCATTGGATATTAAAGACATCAAGCCTGTTGCTATTGGGAATTCCATTATAATAGTTATTAGTAAAATAATGGCAATCCATTTAGGTGAGATTGCTATTAATATTATTTCCTCTAACCAATTTGGTTTTTTTCTTTGTAGGAACAATTATAATTTCCTCTTCATGACTTCAGAGTGTGTTAATGTAATGAAAAACAAGATCAAAGATGTTAATATGGCCTTAAAGATTGACATACCAAAGGCCCTTGACACCATAAAGTGGGATTTAATTTTTAAAATTCTGAATATTCTAATATTTTTAGAAAAAATCATTGTTATGGTGTGTTCCATTTTGGAAAGTGCTAAAATATCTATTTTGGTCAATGGATCCCCCAATAGGTTTCTTGAAATTCTCTAGAGGAGTTAGGTAGGGTTATATTTTATCTGGAATTTTGTTATCTATTGCTGAGGATTATATGAGCATGTGTCTTCATGATCTTGTTAATATTTATTTATACCAAAGAATGAGGGCTGGTAGGAATTTCTTTTGCCCCTCTCACTTGTTCTATGCTTATGATATTATTCTATTCTCCAAAGCTAATTGTAAGACTATCTCTTGCATCAAAAACATCTTTGAAAACTATGAGCAAGTGGGAGACCAGGTTATTGGTTGGAATAAATCATTTGTTTTCATTGGGTAAGGAATTCGAATCGTGAATCAAAACAGGGTTGCTAACAGGCTTGGTGTAAAGATATGAACATTAGATTTTAAATATCATGGGATTACTTTTTTGGGGGGAAGGGTGAAACGTGTCCACTTGGAAGGTATTTCTCTTACAAATACTAATCAGTTGGAAAGTTGGAATGGGAAGACCATGTCCCAGGCTGGTAGAGTATGTCTTGTTAACTCTGTCATCACTTCAATGTTTGTGTACTCCTTCTCACTATATAAATGGCCATGAGATCCTCTTAAGGAATTGAGTGTGATGATATGAAATTTCATTTGGACTGGCTCAATTCATCATGGGAAACGTGTCACTATGGCATAGAAGGATTGCATAAAGCCAGTGGCTATAGGGGGAATGGGAGTAAAAGATATCATAACTTTTAATGATGCACTGCTTCATAATTTTACATGGAGGCTCTTATCTAGACCTTACTTTTCTTTGGAATTTATTGTTAGTAGATTTGTAGATAGGCTGCACAATAGTCAGATTATGTACATGAAATCCTATGTTTGGACCTTGGTCAGGAACAATATTCTAACATCATGACAAAATCCAAATGGTTGGTATGTGCTAATTCTCATCTGAATATCTGGAACACCCTGTGGATGTACTCTCCAATCAAGGATTCAATTATTATCCCATCATCTTGGAGGAATATATCTATCTCTGACATGCAGGGAAATACCGGTGCTTTAAAAATCATACCTAGTAATCTTCGTATAGATATTTCTAGATATGATTATGTTGATAATGATGTACTTATCTAGAAGACTTCTCTCAATGGGTCTTTCTCCAGCTAAGAGTTTTACAAGCTACAATGTGGCACAACATCTGGAACACCTGTATGGTAGGAAAGTGTACGCATTCCCTTCATTTTTCCCAATGATGCTTTGCTGATATGGAAAATATAGAAGTAGTGCATGCCAATCCAATCCTCCCTTCAACACATGAGCCTGAATATTGCATCAGTATGTCATTTCTATTTGAATGAAAGAATAATTTGTCACGCATTTGTTCATTCATTGCTCCTTTACTGCTCAGTTATGGGTTTTTGTTCAAGATACATTTCAATGCTACTTCATTTTTCCTTCATTGATTCACTGCTTATATCGTCCCTACAGGTAGCACGCAATGAGAACGTAAAATCTCTACTCATTGTTACCACTGTTTTTGTGTTTTTATATATATGGAGGTCTCGGAATGGCATGGTTTTTAACAATTGTAGGCCCTAGTTTAGGGAGGGTGTTTTGGCGATCCACCGTAGCCTTAAAATTACATCGGTGAATCAAATTGGATCAATGAGTAATGATATCTCTGAATTTATTCTTTTCAGGATTCTTGTTGTATGTGGCAGGGAGAGGAAGCCCGGAATGATGAAATATATTCATTGGATTCCACCAATCTATGATTGACTAAAAGTGAATGTTGATGGGGTGGCCACTGGTGCACCAGGCCCTGCTGGGTGCGGTGGAGTATTCAAAACTCATCAGGGCTTCGTTGAAGGCTACTTCTTCCATTATATAGGGAATGGGCATGCGATTGAGGTAGAGCTATGGGAAATGATAATGGTGATAAGGTATGTAGTTCGTTATGGTTGGTGAAAGATATGGCTAGAGTCATACTCATCTGTTGTTGTGCAGATCCTAAAAGACCGATCCGAGAATGTTCCGTGGAGGATGTTATCTTCCTGGATAAATTGTATTACACTTTCGAAGTAGATATGCCTTGATGTCTCTCATGTATATAGAGATGTGAATTTGGTTGCAGATTCTCTTTCCAAAAGATTTATTATGGAGTTCAGTTCTAGTTGGTCCTTCATTCTGCTCAGTTATTGCAGAATTTTGGTATATAATGATAGTGTTGGTTTTTTCACATAAGGATTAGTAAGTCTCCCCTTTTTTGAGTTGTATTGTACTGTTTACACTTTTTTTATAAATAATTTCTTCGTAGAAGGTTCCTGCCTATCTCTCGGACCTTTTGAATAAACATAATTGAACACTGTTTTCGCATCCTATTGTTGTCATAAATATGATCTTAACTGGGGTTCACCATTATAGAATAACTGGATAAATAGATAAAATATAAGTAAACATACTACGAAAATATTTATTCTATTTCATAATATATACATTGAATTTTATGTTTTGGAAAAAAATGAGTGATCCAATGTTAGTGAGAGAGTAATTGGTTTTAGTAAACCTAATAGATAGAGTTTTGGATATTCAAAACACTCTTTTAACCTTCTAAATTCTATAAATTCACATCATGTTCAAACAGATTCATATTTCAAATACACCTACCATCCATGAATGATCATGTTTTTTCATATAATACATTATTGAGCTAATGAATATTATATTTAATATTAATTTATATTTTTGATTTAATATTTCATATCTATATTTTATATTTCATTATTTTTAAAATTTCCATTCTATAATGTAATAAAATATTTAATTCATAATTTCATTAATTATTCAATTTTATCAAAATATTTGTATTTATTTACTTTCTATTCAAACAAATAAAATGTGAAAAAAATTATATTCCTTTTAATAATGATCTATGAGATGTTTATTAATTTTCCACATATATTATTTCATATTTAGTTTCATATAAGATAATATATATTAATTCATATTTATTTTATCTTTTAATAGATATATTTTACCCTTCAAATCATGAAACACTTTATAATTTTTCTCTATATAAACTAGGGTATTGAATTGGTTAATTATTGTTTATTTTAATATTTAGTAAAACTTTCATTATATGATCTTATCTATTAAAACAATAATAAAATTATATTAAGAAATTTCTATCAATAGATTGATCACTTATATTGTAGTTAATTTACACTCAACATTTTCTTTTACATCACAAATTATTGAGGTATACAAATTTTTTTCTCTTAATGATGATTATATATAATAAACTATCTAATAAGTCTCCCTCATATCCTTATATTATATATATTTCATTATTCGTAACTATTTTTAATTTTCGATAAATATTATCACTGACTCATGACATTTGTCTAAAATTTTAGTGTCTATAGTTTTCCATCATCCACTAATATCAACATATTTAATCTAATTTCTTAACTATGAGAAATAGTATAGTGATAAACTTAATTATTTACAATTTACCCAATAGAATTTTTAAATATTTTAATTATCCAAAAAAAATTGTTTTTACGGATTGTTAAAAAAAAATTGAATGATTAATAGTCCATTTGAAGTGGTTGATAAAAATGTTAGATGATTTGAGTAGAGATCAAATAAATCTATAATATTTATGTTGTGTTCAATTTTATTATGTTTTGAATTATGAAGAGTCATTGATTTTTTTAAGATTCATTTTAGTTATACAGTGAAATTTTTTGAACTGTATGGGAATTTTATAAGGACTACTTAAGATCAATAAAAGGCATTTAAAATATGTAAAGATCATCTATGGCTTTAGAAATGATTATACACTTTATAAGGATTATTTTTTAATTTTTAATGATTATTGAAGACCACATATGAATCAAAATAGTTTCCTAAGGATCATTGATGAATCCATAAGGGTAATTTTTATATTTTATTTAAGGATGGGAAAACATTATAAGAGTAATTTCCTCTCAAAAAATACCATGAGATGTTAAAAATGAAAAGATAAAGGGTTAAAAATTATTTTTTTAATTGTCATTTGACAATTATAAAATTTGAAATATTGGTAGAATTCAGTAAGGATGAAATAATATTCTTATTCTTTTATTTCATGAATTAATAAAATCAGACGATCCTTAGCTGGACTTCAGATAATTAAAATCAGGGGGTTTTAGTCAAATTCATGTTTCATAGTAATTTTAGTGAAGGATAAATGAAAAGTATCAATGGAGATATTCATCGTAATTTCTTATTTAAACATTTTAATTTATTATTGAGGATAAAAGATGATATTATTTATGAAAATATATTGCAATTGAAAATCAAGGGTACTTTCAATATTTTATTTATGTAAATAATAATTATATATTCCTCTGAATATAAAAATATAAAATTAGGAAAAAAATACTCTAGATTGGAGAAGCCGATACATTGATATATCAATGAAAATACTATATTAAAGAGTAATAATCAGATAGAAGGAAGATAATATTTAAAATGTTATGTCAACGCATTTATGATTTTTTAAGGAAAATAATCCACTTTATGATCACCTCGATGCCAGAAGTTGATAGGTAAGAAGGATTGTACATGTGATCAAAATATCATGCACAAGATGAGCATTATGAATTCTGAAGAAGGATTGTTGATGGGAATGCTCTTATTATGATACATCATTAGTATTTGAATTCCATGTATGAGGGAAAATATATTATAATATTAATGACTTTTGTATTGAAGAGTAGAATAATATATATTAGACAAGTGGGATCAGTAGAAATAAAATCCTTTTAGGCAGATTAGTGGTTGATACAATCCCTTGGAAGTGGATTATGATTTACCAATAATTGTTTGAAATTTTATTACACATAAAATCCCTAAGAACATGATTTAATGATTTAATATATGTTTTATAGAACTAGAAACTTAAAAAAGAGTATGTTTCCTCATTGAAGGAGAACCTTGTAAAATTATAAAGCGTGTAGTTCATATTTCATTACTATTTCATATTTTTTGATTGATTGTTTATAGAAGAGTGTATAATAACCATAAATATTCATTGCAGTTTTTTATTATATAAATTGTGCAAAAAATTCAATTAATACATGTGCTCAACTGAAAGTATATTGGTTGGGGAAATTTATTTGGAATTAGAGAAAACATGGTTCTCTCTGAGATCCTATTCTATTCAAAAGTGAATATGAACATTATAAATGAAAATATTTTTGTAATCTGTAATGGAAATCAAATTCGTGTCTGGAATAACTAAATGCTTCAATATATTTTATCACAAGGCCTTGAATTTAGTGATTTTGTGATATTGGTATTTGTAACACTTCCAAGATATGATCACATAACTTTTATATACAAGATTAATATTCAGATAAATAAAAAAAATCAAATGTAATTTGATAATCCCTATGTAATAAATTTATCCCAAAATTCATAGGATTCAAATTAGAAAAAGAAATACGGGACAAGACAAAGTGAATGTATGGGTGGAATATTATAATGATGGAATCCATATTTCAAATTCGAGGAGGACAATATGAAGACATCATAATGGATGAATATGTGGATATTGAAGAATATGTGAAAAAGGTTAATGCAATAATCAAACACATTAGATGGATCAATGAAACTATCAAAGTTACTACTATAGTCAAGAATATTTTTGGAAAAATTCATGATTGATTTTATCCTAATATAACATCCCATGAAGAAAAATCAATCATGTATCTGGATGAGATTTATAATAATATCTTAAAGTATGATACTAGAAGGGATCTCATTTTAAATAATAATGAAAAATATGAAATTGAGTTTAAATATTTTATGAATCTAAAGAGAAATGATGAATAAAATAATTCATCTAGTGAATCAGATGATGATTGATTGAGTAATGATGATCAAAAGAGAACAATGGAACTAATATGTAAAAACATAAAAAAGGAAAGGTTGAATAAAATGGAAAAATACACTAAAGGTATTTAGGTGATGTATAATTGGAAATTTATTTATTTATTTCCGGATGTAGAAAAGTGTAGTATAAGAACAAGATGAGGATAAATAAATACATTGGACATAAAATAGTGAAGAATTATGAAATAGGTAAATATATATATGGAGAACCAAGAATTTATTTATATGATGAAAAAATAAGCTTGTTGAGTAAATAATTTGGTGACTAATTCACTTTAATTATTCATTATAATGAAGAACATATCAGTAAATTTTTTAACGTAGTATTATATATTTAAATACAAGAATAAATATCAAAGCGATTGGATGATGGCGTAAAAATATACACTCACCAAATGCTGAAATATGATCATGATGGCTATTTTGAGAGAAAACCATAAAAAAATTATGGAAATTAAATCCTTTAAAAATGAGGCTGTGAATGTAAAATTAAAAATAGATATGAAAATCTACCAAAAATATGTTAATATTTATGAGATAATGCTTTACATATTGAAACTAGAAGAGAGAGAGAATACTAAAAGTATCTAAAAATAATGTTATTATTAAATAAGAAGAATTAAACATGAATCAATTTATGTGTCTTTATGTAAAGAATAAAATAGTAAAAATGGAAATTCTATGATAAATTCATGAAATAAATTCAGAAATTATCTTAAATTGATGAGACATATTTTGTGCAAGAAAATGTAAAAAACTATAACACTTGAAAATTATATATATATATATATATATTGAAATAGTAATTTTGTTATTAAAGGAAAATATTGGAAATAATAGTTTGGGAATAAAAATATAAAGAAAAATACATTGTCTATGAATATTAAATAGGATTGGGATGTAAATACAGTCATAAAAAAAATAAATTGTAGGCTAGAAATTTCATAAGACAGTATGCTGGAAATTAAAGATAAAACCAACAGACATAGGGAAAAATATTTTTAAATTATAATTTTTATACTATAGAGAATATTCACTTAATTCATATGTGATCAAGTGAAACATCTAATTTATATGGAATCATAGTACGACTGAGTTTAGGGGGTGCTATCCCATGAACCACAAGGAAAATCTTTAACAGATTTAAAATATCAATAAAACTTCTTCCCAATTATCTATCTATAATAGTTCTGATGGATTGGATTATTTTTTGAAATTTTGAACATAATTTTAATTGTTAATAAGAATATATGATTGAATTATTAGATATACTAAACAAATAGATGAAGGAATTAATAATTAGGTAAATTTTCAACCAGTAAATCACCTTCTTAATGAACTAGGTATGAAAGAAAGAAACTTGACCAAAAAAATATTCTTGATGGTTTATTATAATCACATATGACTAAGGATGTCAAGATATGTGATAATATGGTATAAAAAAATGGTTTTGTTATTTATTTTGGAAATGATAGCTCCTTAATAATCAATTGAGTTATTTTTAATGAATTGAGCCTCCAAATTTAAAATCTAGAGAATTTTTCTTTTGTATATGTAATCAACGAAAAGATAATGTCCACTCATCTCTTTAATGAATTCATATAAATTAATTTTAAAATATACAGTTTCATATTATAAAATATAGGTTATGTTAGAATCATTATGAAAGGATAGAGAATTGATGAAAATATATTATAGGTTAGTTATTCCTAAAAACTAGAAACCTTAGTTTAAAATATTAATAAAAATTATAAAATATGAGGATTTTCAATTTCGCCAAATGGTTTTGAGAAAATATTCATGGGGGAATATTTTAAGAGATATACAGAAAATAATTAGATATAGAGTTGATTTTTTTATAATTTTTAAATATGGTAATATGGTATAAAAAATACATAAAAATATAAATCTAATCCACTAGGCCACTTGAGATAATCTATTTTCTTTTATATATTTCTTTGAGGAATAAATATGCTATAGTAGGATTATAATTCACTTAATTAGTTAATTATTTCATATTAATGAACAATTTGTATTTTATGAATCATAATTTAGAAAAATTAGAAACGTTTAATTTTTTATGAAGGAATGTTGGGAAAGATTATGGGGTTTCTACAAAAACAAATTAGAACTAAAAATGAAAGGGGGATTTCCTGATTTTTTTTTAAATAATATCATGATAAATATGAAATAAGTAACCCATAAAGTACCCCCCCCAATATTCCTTTCTATAGTGGTTTCTATGATAATGGGAGGATGTCTCATTAAATAGTAAGAACAATTCCTTCTGAGTTCAGTAGGACAAATGTTTTTCTGACAAGCTACGTCAATGTTTAGAAAACTTATTATATTGAGGCCTGAGATGAAAAATAAGTCCTATTACATGTTTTATAAAATGAAAATAACGTCTAAATATATCAAATTCATAAAACTTCCATGATTTATAAACATTTCAGTAAACAAATATAGTATTTTGGGGTAAAATAATGAAGAATGTTTCTCTTTGGGATACATGATCAATAGAAAAGGATAAATATGTGGGAAAAGCATCATAATATTATTGAGAGTTGTTTTTTAAATTTTAATGAAAGCAATTCCATCTCTGGGGTTCCATATGAGGTTTTTTATGAATACTCTATTGGTTACTATGAGAATATTTTTAATACAATCTTTGATGAAAAAGTAGAAGTTGAACAACAAGTTATTAATATTGGGTTAGATCACACTAATGATGATGGATAGGCTTCTATGGTATAAAACTAAAAATATATAAATCTAAATAATCATTTGGATGTAGATAATATATTGATATATTGGAGTTCCCTAGTTTAGACTAGAAGAAGACCGAATCTTGATAACCAAATAGATCATTTCTTATAAATAATTCTAGATTAAAAGGTTGAACCTATTATTAATAATTAATGGGATATGGATATGAATAATAAATTAGACCAAATGAAAAATAATTCCACATGGGATATTTTCTCTATGAATAAATGTAATAAGTAATTGGGACCAAGTGGTTATTCGTAAATATAATGAATTTTTGTGGAGAAGATATAAGGTATATTTCCATACTTGTTTTCATAGGTTATTCACAAGATGAATAGGATTATTTAAAACATAAATTTACCATTTTTATAATAATGTGACATATAAATATGTTACTAATAGATTCATCTCATTAGTGATATATAATTTATAAAATGTATGTAAAATCATCCTTCTTAAATTGTGATCTTGATGAATATGTTTATACTGATTTTCCTAAGTGATTCATTATTATTTATTGTGGATAATTATTATCAAAATTGTCAAAGGATTTTTATAGATATAAGAAGGATTCGGTATAATGTAACTCAATGTTGACATCTTCATAAAAGAAAAATATGTTCAATAAATAAAAGTACACAACAACCATTACATTAAAGAGATGAATAAAGATACTCTTACTATGATTCTATTAGTTGATGAAATTATATTTTCAATATACCAAGACAGTTATTTTAGTAAATTTTATAGAAAAATGAAGAAACATTTTAGATGTTCATATAAGTAGATTTGGGATACAATTTGGGATAATAAGTCTTACAAAAAAACATTTTAATTTTATTTCCCCACGGATGTATAAAAATGAATTGTTGAATAATATAAGAATTAAAGACCCCATAAAAATATAAAATCTTATATAAATTTTCTTAAAAAATTTCAACTATACTGAATTGAAAAGTTTAAACCAATTGGTTTTTGTAAGATTTAATTAACTCTTACTACACCTCACAATATCAAGACCTGATATAGTTTATATTGTGAGTTTTTGTTCATGATAAAATGCTTCCCCAAATGAATCAAATTTAATGGTTTTAAGTGGATTTTGAAATATATAAAATGAAAGTTATTTGATGATAATATATATGAGAGAGGAAAGAAATAAAATATATATGGTTTTACAAAACATGACTAGCTAGGATATTGTTATAATAGAAGATCAACCTAATATTAAATTTTTCTATTATGAAAAATATTTGTGAGTTTAATTTTTAAGAAAAAATATACCATTACTTTAATAACCATGTAAGATTAATATGTGGATTATACTAGTTCTTTAAACCATATGATGTGGATAAAAAAACTAAATCTTTGAGATAAATTATTGATAAACCACTCAAATTATAATTTGATAATCAATGTGAAATATAACTCTCTAAAAATAATGATTAATACACTTGATCAACATATATTGATATCAGGATCTACTTAATGAAATAAAAGTCATCAATGGGTCTAAAAACATTAAATTATTCAATCAAAAGATCAAAATGCTAATATATTTAATAAGTAAATTCCCAAGGACATGTTTTTGACACTTAGGATAACAATAAAGGGGCAGAACGTCCCTCTCAATTGATATAATTTGGGGTAATTCCCCCACTACACATTAGATATTTTTTTTGTTGGAAGTCTAAAAACTATATATTTTCCATACTCTAAATTTATATCTACAGTAATTTTAAAGTATTGTAAAAACATAAGTCATGGGTGCATGAATTTATTGTTATAGAATTAAAATTACATTGAAAAAATTTAAATACCATTAATATAATTAATTATCTCTAATAAAAACATTTATTTAATGATGTGCTATTAAGAATATTATCACCTGGGAACAGTTTTGATTTGAGGAACTTGATAGTGAGTTTTTTTTTGTTTTTAGAAACTTTTTAGTATGTTTGACAACTGATTTAAATATAGATCTTATAATTATTGATTTTTTTCATACATGTTTATGTGGATCATTTAAATTATTTTTAGTATTATTTTGTGCCTAATTTATGTGTGGGAGAAGGTTCTATATTGATTTTAGTAGGGTTGGAATAATTCTACAGCCTTCAAGTTAATCTGAAATTTTTTATGTGTATATTACTAATCAATCATTGAGTTTTTAATGTGTAATTTCAATTATGTGGTATAAATTTGGAAAAGGTATGAGAATTCAAAATGGTTGATCAGAAGTATACAAAATTCCATAGATCTTAATTATGCTCATACATAACTTTATATCGATGGTTCCGCACTTTTTATTGATTGTTGTGTATATCATAATGATGATTGATGATTGTGTATGAATAATATAAATTGAATATTGTATATTGATCACTTTGTAAGAGCCACTTACGGAATTATATATTGTTAGAATGAACATAATAATAGTTATTTACTCATAAAAATACTTTTAAATGTTGAAAATTTAAAATGCATAGGATAAAAAATATTTATCTAACAGTCATTTCAGTTTTATGAAAAAGGAAAATACAATTGAAATTCCATAATGATGAATTACTTTTCATATCATATTTTTAGAGACACAAAAAATAATACTATGACTACCTAAATTTTAGATAATGAAAATCATAGTGTTCTTTTCAAATCCATGATATTATCAAAGATTCATGTTAATTTAAATTATGATTAAATAATAATCATGATTGGTTATATTAATTGTAATTAAAAATTCAAATATTTGAAAATTTTATTGATGATAATTGTGTTTATTCTTATGATAAATGTTATAAAATTTAGAATTTAGGGGATGCACCATATTTTAATTGTAAAAAAATTACATATTTATGGTAATATAAATGAAAAAATAATTAACTAAGATTTGTTCAAAAATTGATATGATGAACCCCGATATGCTATTGAATAGTTGTATGAGATATATATATATAGAGAGAGACAGAGAGAGAGTATAATGTTGCGAAGTTCATGTTACTAAATTCATGATTTTTGTCTAGGATAGAAGATCATGTTGTTGACCATGTCTAGTCTTGTAGTTGAGAAGTAAGAAGGATAATATCTATGTGAACACTCTCAGGAAAATGAAAACCATTCTAAAATAATGAAAAGGATATCCAACACACATTTTATTCCCGTGATACATCTATAGAAGTCTAATACCTCATCTACATAGGAAGAATGTATTTTATACTATATAGTCATCCTGATATACAATGATGGTGTCATTCACATAGAAAAGTCGAACAAACTATAGAAGACAGGTCAAACTAGTTTAAATAATTTCATTTATAATAGAGAACTGGATGATACCATCCTTGAGAATTGGATGATACCTACCCAAAAATTAGGTGGATTTGTTAGGCACTTGTAAACATTACAAACATGAAGTGGTGATTTAATCTATGTTTTTAAGCAACCTAGATATAATAATGATGTGTTTCCTCATTAGATTTAATGTCGGGAAAACATTTATTAGATATGCATCATTTATCACTATAGAATACCAAGTGATAAGAATTTATATATGTGTGAGTCAAGAATATAAAAAGTCTCATAGATTATTTGTGAAAGAAAATATAAATATAATTCCACCAATTCACACCAACATTGTGATTACTATTAATATGAGTTCCTCTATTCATTTTTTAATTAGATATAAATTAATATTAACATTAAAAAAATATATATCCATTAAAAATAATTACTGTTATAATTTATAAAAAATAACTTTTATTATATTATAAAATCATAAAATATAAAATATAAATATTTAATAAAAAAATACAAGGAAAATCAAAAATCATAACATTCATACTAACTCATTGTGCTAAAAATCTAGAGGCTGTAAAAATTATAGAGTCCTGAGAGGGGGTGAATTAGGGTTTTAACCAATTAGAACATATTATCCCTTTTATAATTATGGATCTTTTTCATAATTGTTTTTGAACACTATTACATTTCATTTTACCAATGAATTATAATGACCATTAAGTGGCATGTAAGGAATATAATATACAGAGACCTAAGAAACACGTAATGGGATAAAAATAATTTAATTTATTCAACTTTATTTTTTCCAATCCATGGAAAAGGATGAGGTCACTACTCTCAAATGAGTAACACTAGATCCAAGTCGTCTAAAAAATTAGGAATTTCATTTTACCATGGATTCACTACTCATTTATATATTTTTGGATTAGTACTTGTGTAGGAAATTCTAACTCATTTGAATTATCTCTTGTGGATCATAATATTGAACATATTCTTTATCTCAGAGTCAGATTATTTATGGATGTATTGGGTTCAAAAAGATATAGTTGATGATTTCTGATCTTTAGCATTTATACCCCCTCTCCTCTTATACTATCAAAAAGATGTTACATGATATTTATTTAAATCTATTATATCTTTCTTTATAATTTATTTCTCCAAATAATGAAGTAACACATAATTCTATGATTTATAATTTTTTAGAGTTTCATTTTCAATCTTAGCATTCCAAATTCTTCCCAACTAAACTATACACTACATTCCTCATCGCACCTGTGTTTAGTTAGGCATCAAAATATGAACCATGATATCTTGAATATCCATACCTTGAATTAAAAAAAATTACAAAAAAACACATATATCATTCATCCCTCTCGTTTACTCATCCAAAAAATTTTAATAACCTTCTCAATATTAAATCATGAAATAATAATTTTTCAAAAATATGAATTTGTAAATTTCTAGGAATATATATGTTTTTAATCACACACAACCAACTCAGAATCATATTTTTTAATTTATAAAGGTACCCTGATATGTTATTTTCCAAAAATAGTGATACCATTATGTATTATATGGAAGACATAGTGAAACATTACATAGGTTGGGGAATGACCCTTTCACATGAACAATCTCAACAAGTCAAATTATCATGACATTAAAACATATATTTAATAAATTATAAATAATTATAATGTGATTTTTACATCTTTAAAATAATAAGTCATCATCACATTGAAATACCAATATAAAATTCTTGGGATTCTTCTTCATAAAACAAATATTTGGACTATATAATAATTTCTCACATTAACTATTCTTGATGATTCAACTACATAACAACAATAATTAACCATTATTTTTTTATATTTTAATGGGATTGGTTCACATAAAAAAATTTAATCTTTTAATCTTTTTATATTAACTTTAGTTTCCTTTGGTTTAAAAAATAATTAATATTTTAATTATGGATAGTTGGAACATTTCCAAATAAATTATATTAGTATTGAAGTCATAAGATCATGATGTCTTATAATTACTAAAGGACATATTCTTTGATGTCCAGTGATTGAACTAAAATAATTAACAATATCATGAATTTATATGGTGAAGTATTATAAAAAAGAATTTCATTAGGTCTCCAAAACATAACTCCGAAAAAGATTATGATGAAGTCGTACATTCTTACTTTTTTAATTTTCAACCTCAACTTAGGTCATAAGATGAATGATTTCTTTTGATGAATTCATTCAATAAAGAATTACACCTAGACCCTAAGTAACATGATTTACCTAAAATTTAAATATTGGACACCATATATTGAAAATTACATCAGAAACCTTTAGAATAAATTCAAACAAATATTAGCATATTCTAATAAACTCAAAACAAACATCCAATAATTCAATAAAATATCAGTAATATTTAATGTAACTTAACCAATATTGAAAAATAATTAAAACCACCATAAAATTCCATCCATGGGTAATTCACAGTGATAGGATATATAGCTATAAATCTCAAGTACATTGTGGCACACTCGTATGAGGGTGGTTTCTAGGATTAGTGTGAACCAAGTGTGGGATATATTCCATGGTACTAGATTAAATATGAAA
This sequence comes from Viscum album, assembly GCA_963277665.1. NCBI lineage: Eukaryota > Viridiplantae > Streptophyta > Magnoliopsida > Santalales > Viscaceae > Viscum > Viscum album. The sequence goes on from OY728125.1 coordinate 3,901,349, forward strand.
AAATAACTTCTTCTCAATGATAGGCTTGATAGAACTCTCTAAGAGATGTTAGATAGTGTCCCACAGTGGGACATTGTTATTATTGAGGACTTTTCATGATGATTCCAATGTCTTTAGATTGGATTTAACTTAGTGTTATCGTTTTTTATACAGACCGAGTTGTGATGTGAGAATTAGAAGATGATTGAAATTGAAGTTTTTGCCTATGACCATAAAGATATAAAAATATATTTTAATATTTTGGGTTTTTAGATAAGAGTTTGAGTCGGTAAGAGGATAATATGGCAGTATGAGGGACCTAATGGATTCCTTCATCTGTAAAATGAGATGGTTGATGAGTATAATGTGATAGTAATTTATGGTTGTTATTTTCTTAGGAGATATTATTCTGAGACTATAGAGGTACTGAGGTGCGATATGAGATCTAGGGTTTATCATTGAGTGTCTAGGTAATGATTTTTATCTTTTGAGATGTGTTGTGTCCCTTGTTTTTATTATAAATATCTGACATGTTGTCTTATTTAATGTGGGTATGGAAGACATCACATTATGAATATGTGAATAGATATTTCATACAATGCACCCAACGATGAGTGATCATGGGTTAGATACTTTTAATACACCCAATAATATAAGAGTAGGATAGTTAGGGTATTTTATTTCCCCTAAAATTACAATATTAGGAGTTTTTTGATCCAATCGTTGATCCCTTTCCCAATAGAGAATTGGATGGGTATATTCATTGATAATTAAAAAAGCCCTATACACCCTTGAACTTTCCACCTAATTCATCTTCTGATATACTGGAGATAAATTATCAATCACTTCAATCATGAAATAAGTAATATTGAATCATATGTGATATCTTAAGAATTATTACATCCAATAAAAATAATTTAACAAGAATTTGAATTATAATATAATTATGTAATGTCCACTTCATACTTCATAGTTCTATGAACCTTCTGAATAACAGTTTAAAATAAATAGTAAAACATAATCAGGTGAAATAAATAAATATACAAGACAACCAGATCAAAAAACATAAATTAAAAAAAACTAGTCCATGAATAGATGACTTGGTCAATATAAGAAATAAATTAACTAGAAAACGATACCTAAAATATCTGACACAATCATTACATGACCTATAGGTCATCATAAATCCTAAAAAACATGAATTATCTATGAGAAAACACAAGAATAACATGAAGTTGAAACAAATATAGGTAGATATTTGTGATCAAAAAATCAGTATACAATCCAAAATAAAACAAATCCGTATATATTATCCTTAAATATTTGTTCAATTTCCATGTCATTTGAAATAATATTTTAAAATAATAGTTTTTTACATTGGAATAATAATTAAATAATTTTTTTAATTCCCTTTTCCCTTTAAAATATTTTTTTAAAACATCATGTTTAAGATAATACCAAAAAAATCTAAAATACCAACTGAAAAATTTGTAAAGATAACTATAGAACCCTTTCAAAAATTTTATTCATTTATTAAAAATTAATAAACTAGTTCATAAGAAAAATATAAAAATCAATGTTAATAATAATAGTAATAATACAAAAACAAAAAATTAAAGACAACATAGTAGTAACCAATTATCATGTACTAAAGTAATCATAATTTAAATAGTAAATCTAATTAAAATTGATCAATTGAATAATTAGTAACTAAAGGGAAATTCTAGGTTACACTACAAAACTTCCATTAAATAATTACACATTTACTAATCCAACCACCCTAATCCTCTGTTATACCCTACATGGCCTAGTCGAAGGAACATTCCAAATTTAGATAATAATCATTACTGAGGGACACTATTCATATTTTAATCATATACGAGTCAATCATTAATTCATGGAAATGAAATTAGCTACTCTTAGTTAAAATTACTTATAAAATGGAATTAATGTAATAAATAATAACAAAAAATTATATAAATATAAATATGTATAAATATCTGATTATTAAAATTAATAACCAAAAATAATTTTCACCCTTTAGAACCCTTCATGAAAATAACCAATTTTCCTATCAAGAATGTATAAAAAACATATGTTTCATATAAAAAAACATTTTTATTTATTTTGAGACAAATAATGAAAATTGGACTTTTCCCAAGGATATATTTTAACAAAAAATCATCTTTATAAATTTCCAACCAAGCCTCATTAACATCCATTATATAAGAATTTTATATGATCCCTTCTAAAAGAACCCATAACGCCCTTTATAATTCAAAAAAAAACATTTAAGAATAAATTTTAAGACAATATATCCCCATGTAATCTAAAAAAATAAAGGCTATTTTCGAATTTAATAGAACATTTTTTGTTTGAGTTAAATTAAACCATACTTTAATTTAATATATGAAAAAGTATATTATCTTAAATTTTATGGAAATCATGTGAAAATATAGTATTCTTAATTTAAAAACCATAATTATATATTTTATACCCACATAACATTCTTGAAACATGAATTTGTAATATAAGAAATCATGGTTTTAGAATTTAAAGGGTATTAGAAGTGTAAACCTATCTCAAATTTAAAGTTCTTAGTCGAAAATATTTAATACCTGATGAAAAAAACTTATAAAAGAACTCACATAAAGTATACATGAGTAACCATATGAAACATGGTAAAGACCTCACTCTATGGTTTGGATAAAGAGGAACAAAATAGTAAGAGAAGAGTTAATCAATCCAATTAAAGAGGAAAGGATACTTTACCAAGAAGAACGTGCTTTAAATCATCATGAACTACTATGCAATCACTATGGAAGTGTGGAAAAAGTTTGGAAGACGATTTCATGGGATGTAAGAGTTTTTTGGGAGTATAATAAGGAAATTAATGGTCAAAAATATATAGGGTTATATAGGTAAATTTTAAATTATAGTCGTTTATAAAGAATATAAGATTTAGACATGCAACTTTGAAATCTGTGTACGAATCATGAACCCTAAAATGGACACACATGGCACCCAAAATGTCTATTAAATAATATCCCAACCATATTAAATGGATTGATTAATACCTCATAGAAACCTATATTCCTAGATAATGGGTCCTCCTAACCATTAAAAAGATGTTAACTATAGAAACCCCCATGGAAAAGTAACCTCACACGGTTTCCACTGAACCACTAATCTCCTAAGAAAAATAACTATGAATGAAATAAAAATCCATTATATGTTTAAAAAGTCAAGTAAAAAATTCATGAATATCATGAAAATAATAAAAGGATAAGTAAATCAGCAAAATGAAGAAGAATATAGAAGTTGGGTTATTATAATTAACCCCAATATAATGAATTCCTCCCCCATAAAGCATCAATGTACTTAGATGATAAAATTAAGTGGTGGAACATAACAACATTAACATTAATTAATTTTTATAACTATGTAAAACTATGTCCACCATTGAAAAAAATTATAAAAATAACTAAAAATATCTACATTCATCACATAAACTCAATTAATATCATAAAACCCATAGAATGGAATGACCATTATCAAGTCACTTTATCACTAATACGGATCCTAAAAAAATATTGCAAAATACATTGTGAAAAATATGGTCAATAAAACAAAAGTGGTATACCAAACATATGAGAATATATATATATACACTTATTCTCAATTACACCCAACTCTCGACACCAAATTAAATGAAAATAATTGATGATAGTAATGATACAGGGGAATAGCTATCAAAAAATTTGAATTTCCATAAGTTGGATTATTTCACAACAATTTTAAAAGATTTATCAATATATAAAGAACATATAATTTGGATATCCTAAAATATATTACATGGATAAAAACATAGGTAAAATAAAAAATGGTGATAGAAGAGTACCAGAAACATCAACTTTATCGAGATGAGTTTGAATGTGTTATACTTAAGAATCATTCAGAGGGGTATATTTTACTCTACTCTCATTATGTTGGGGTTCTCTGCAGAACATATATATATATTTAATAAATTGAAATAACCCAAACTAGTCTTTGGAGAATTTAAACATAAGATAATTTTATGACCTAGTTTAATATAAATAAGGATCACTAGTGTCCTAATCCTAGAGGAATATAATTAAGAGAAACATGATGGAATGATGATATAGCAACCAACCTACACAGATATGTACCGCTTCAGCTTTCATTTTAGGAATATCTTCATCTACCTCTTGATCTCATCGCAATTCTCTATTCAAACCCACTCTTACACTCCTATTTTAAACTGGTTTTGAAATGAATTTTCCAAATATAATAATAAATTGAACTTTATGTTTTAATCAATGAATTAATTTTTATCATAGTTTAATAGGGAAATTTTACTTGGTTCAGTATTTACAATATAAGAGGAGGAGATTTGGAATAGAATTCAAGAAAAATGGGCCCAACTCTATGAGAGCCCAAGCATGCATTTGGATAATTATTAATAATGTGTATTATATGTGAATCCAATTGGGATAAACATGGGTGTATTAGTGTAAAACAATGTGGGATACAATTCTCTATAATATCATTGAGCCCAATTCGTCCACTTAGAGGCCCAAAATAGGCCCTCAATGTAAATAAATTCTTGGCGGGCTAGATTGGACCACTGTTCTATATTTGTGCCATAACATGGGACTCAGAGATCCAATTGGTCTGATTCTACATCTCTTGGATAGCTACCTCTAATACCTAACTCTCCACCGAATATCAATTCATTTCCACACTTTTTGTTCAGTAAAAAAGCGGGATAAAAATAAATTTAAAACATCTGCCTTGAATAGTCACCTAGCCCTTAAAATACATGACCACTTTATGTAGAAATATTGATTTAATATCACATAATATCACTCCTCCCCTCATTATCTGGTGGTATGACTAGGGGTGATGGTTAGTTCAATTAGATTTCTCTCTTCATCCATTTTAGTTCTCTTCACCCTCATGTACTTCTATGACTCATAGTGAACAATTTGGGGGGTGTTCTTTTTTGTAATCTCGAGCATCGTGCTTATACTATTTGTAAGGTAATTTATTTCCAGGTTTTTTTAATTTTTCATCATTTATACCTTATATATTTAAATTTATTATGGTATGATCAAATATGAATAAAAGGAGCAAGAATCCACATGAATCCATGCATTACCTAGATCTTGTGATGATTTGAGTGTGACTGCCTCTTTTCTAAACCCATGCCTATTAATGAGTGTGGAAATGGATTTCATCAGTTGATAAAATCCAAGAGATTGAACCTATGAATATTCATGTTCTTTTCTTGGGAAATATTTTTATCATTATCACAAATCAGGAAATCTCATCGATTTTTTTATGTGATTCCTTGGTTGAGTTTCGATTTTACATCGATTCATGTTTGTTGATTTTTAGTGGTTGCTAATAATCAATATAGTTGATCTATCAAATCCTATGTGGTAACCTATTAAGAAATCACATACCATTACTGGTTTCTGAAAGTTTAAAATTAAGGAATCAATTATCCTTCCCTTTTCCTTGAGAGAGATGATGAATTGAGCATCAAGGTTCACTTACCAAGGTTGATCACAATTTTTCTAACTGGTTTCTCTCTGTATTAATATACATAAAATTTCTATTTTTAAAGAAAAAAACCCATATTTTTTGAATCAACATTCCACTTTTAGTTTCTTAATCATAGGCTCAATTTATAATTAATGGTCTAAGGCTCCATCGAGAGTTGACCTAGGGTTGCTACTATACTGTAAAAAATTCTAGTTAAAAAATAAACAACTAATTTGACATGCTCAAAAACACGATCAAGTTTTGGCACCATTTGCAGATATCCAATATCAGTTTTTTATTTCATTTCATTAATTTATTGTACCTCTTAATTATTACTCCTTTAAATACCAAACCCCCATTTTATTACTTTTGTTTTGGTTTTTTGTTTCTATTTTTGGTTGTTTTTGTGTGTTTTTTCTTTCTCTACTTTCTCTCTCCCGTCTTATTCTTCTCTATCTCTATCTCTCTATAATTATGTATTATAAAATTATATTATATTTTTTCCTTTTTAAGTGATTTTATAAATATTAATTTGTAAAAAAACGTCCCAATATATTTGCATGACCTGATCAGAAAAAGAAAAACTACTTGAATTTGACGCAGAAATTGAAAAGAAACATCACACACTAATCAAGGAATATATATATAAGGTCAATCAAGTAACAATAAGTAACCCCTTTTGGAACCTCATGTGGTCATAAACCAATCAAAAATTGAACCCAATCAAGCCCAATAAAACATGGCTTCAAATAATCGAACCTTAAAAGAACTAACCACCCTAATGTGGAGTACCAACCTGCGTACATCCAATATCCCGAGGATGCAGAAAACATTGAGTTGAGATCGGACTCCATCCACCTACTTCCCAAATTCCATGGTCTTCCCGGTGAGGACCCTCATAAAGACCATAAGGAGTTTCACATAGTGTTCTCCACTATTAAACTCCAAAATTTATCTAAGGACATAATTATGTTTAGGTCATTTCCTTTCTCTCTTGATGGTGTAGCCAAAGATTGGATAAACTTTTTTCCTACCATAGTTGGAGACTAGAATGACCTGAAAAGCCACATTTTAGAGATGTTTTTCTCTAACAACTGAGCTACATCAATTAGGAATGAAATTTGTGGCATTTGGAAATCACAAAGAGAGACCGTTCTTGAATAATGGGAGAGATTCAAACAACTCTGCTCAAGATGCCCTCACCCCCAGATTAGTGATAAACTATTACTTCAAAACTTCTATGAGGTACTTATCCCCATGGATCATAAAATTATTTATTCAGCAGCTGGTGGTGCCTTAGTTGATAGAACTCCTTCCGCCGCTCGTGACATAATATCTAATATGACTCAAAATGAAAAAGTATTTGTTACAGGTGCTATTGCACCAACCCGATGAGTTCATGAGGTAAGGAATTCATCTATAGAAAAAAAAGGTAGATAACAATCTTGATGAGATGCATACCCTTCAATGGAAATTATCTCAAGCACAAGGAAACTCACAATCTCCTCATGCTTCATTACATTTTGGTATTAGTTCTGATAATACTCATTTTTCTGACCAGTGCGTACAACTTACAGATTAACCTGAGTCTTGCATAGCTGTGTTCCCAGGGCGTTCATTCCAACAATCACCTCCCTTCAAGAATGAAAAATTCATGCAAAATCCAAACCCTGAGTGGCAACCATAACCCCAGTACTAACAAGGAGGAAACACCATCTACCCATGCAGAATTGGTATCAACCAGGCCAATGCATGCAAAATTCTTTTCCTTAAACGTCCCAAAACAATCATCCTCCTCCTCCCAAATCCGAACCAAGCCTCATGGATATGATGAAGCAAATGGAAACCCAAAACATCTAGTTCCAACAGACCACACAATCTGTAATTCAAGACCTACGAACTCAAGTGGGATAATTGGTAAACACCATCGGTGATCTTAATATTCAAGGTTCTGTACAACTACCATCCTAACCCCTTTCCAATCGGAAGGACAAAGGTAATGTATGTGTAGTTACACTTCTTATTGGTAAATAAGTTTCTCCCGATACTAATTCTATCCAACAGGTATGTCCCCCTGTTGAAAAAACTATTTATCCACCCATAAAATATTCCAATGATGAAAATAAAAATAAAAAGGTTAATCAAATTATCATTGAGGATTTCAATGAACAATCCATTCCTCTTTTTTTACCACAAATAATCTCTAAATCTACGAAGAATTCTGGTAATGATATTGATAAATAAATAATGGATAAATTTAAAAACGTTCAAGTTGACATTCCTATATTGAATGGAGTAAAACAAATCCCTTGATATGCCAAATTTCTTAAAGATATTTTCACCCATAAAAGAAGGATGAAGGGGAATGAGCGTGTTAACATGGGAAGGAATGTATCATCCTTGATTAAACCTGTAATTCCAACCAAATTCAAGGATCTAGGAACATTCACGATACCTTATACAATATGGGGGACATTCTTTTCAGATGGCTTGTTAGATTTAGGTTCTTCCATTAATTTAATGCTTTGTTCAGTGTATAATTCTCCACAAGTTGGAGAACTTCAACCAATTGGAATTTTCATTCAACATGATAACCTGAGTACTATTCATCTAATATGAGTGACTAAGGATGTCCTTGTAAGAGTGAATAACCTCATCTTCCTCACTTATTTCAATATTCTTGATATGGAAGATACCCAAACCTGAGGACATGATCCTCTCATACATGGGTGGCCATTCCTAAAAACAGAAAAGACGATCATCAATGTTCACAATGGTACCATTTCCATGGATTTCAGGGGAGAAAAGGTAAGTTTTAACATCTTGGAGGCATTGAAACACCCCATTCAGGAGAACTCCAATCTTCCGGTCTATTCGATGAAAGTGCTCTCAAACAATGTACACAAACACGATTCTCTCCTCAACCTATACTTTGATTCATTTTACCTTTCTTCCCCATTTGATGATTTGTTTTATTCATGTTTTGAGTATTGTGTGGGTTCTGAAAATTTTAATTTTTTTTCTTTAATTGATGAGCGTGTTCATTCTGAGGTACCCATGATTGTAGCTGATTCTAAAAATCTCATTTCAATAGATTCGCTATTCTTAGAGAATAAACATGATAAGATAAATAGTTTCATAGAACTAACACCCCCTAAAAACCCTCCCTCTATCCAGAAACCACCAATGTTGGAACATAAAAAACATCCTTTTAATTTAAATAATGTATATCCGGAGTGTATTGACCAATTTCCCCTCATTATTGCCACGAACCTCTCTCCACAATAGGAATTGAAAGTGCTCAACATTTTGAGAGAGTGTTAAAACTCATTAGGATGTTCATTGTCTGATCTACCATGATTATCCCATCTATTTGTATGCACCATATGACTTTTTATGAGGAGGTTATGTCTGTAAGACAATATCAATGCCAGTTAAATCTTACGGTCCTTGGAGTGGTAGAATTGGAAGTCAATAAATTACATGTTGCAGGGGTTTTTTATCCTATATCTGATAGTAAATAGGTTAGACCAAATCTAATTGGGCCTAAAAAATATGATTAACATTTGTGTCAAATGAATGAAATGAACTAGTTCCAACACATGTGAAAAATAGATGGTGAGTCTGTATTGACGACTGTCGATTGAATCCATCCACGCGGAAAGACCACTTTCCACTAAATTTCATTGACCAAATATAGAATGATTGTTTGGTAAGTACCATTATTGTTTACTTGAAGGCTATTTGGGTTATTTAAAAACTCATATAGCCCAAGAGGACCACAAAAAAGACAGCATTTTCTTATCCATTTGGCACATTTTCCTACAGAAGAATGCCTTTTAGTCTATGTAATGATCCTGGTACTTTTCAGTGATGTATGTTGAATATTTTTTTCTAGTACATTGACAGTTATTTGGAAGTCATTATGGATTATTTCATAGTATATGGTTCTTCCATTGATGGTTTTTTTGGAACACCCATGTTTTTTCCTCCGTCACTGCATTGAAAAACACAGTGTTTTAAATTATGAGAAATGTCATTTTATGGTTGAGTGGGGGATAGATCTTGGATATTTTATTTCAAATAAGGGAATTGAAGTTGATAAATCTTAAATTGAATTAATTTCATTCCTTCTATATCCGAATTTTTTTTATGATGTTCGATCTTTCATGCGTCATGCTAGTTTTTATCACCTATTCATTAAAGACTTTCGTAAGATCACACTTCCATTGTCCCGATTATTACAAAAAGATTCATATTTTTTGTTTGCTAAAAATTGTGAGGATTCCTTCAATTAACTAAAAATGAGTCTCAAATCACCCCCCATCATCCAACCATCAATGTGGGATCTCCCCTTAGAACTTATTTGTGATGCCTCTATATTTGTGTTTGGGGTAGTTTTATCACAAAGGGTTGAAAAGGCTCCTCATGTTATTGTGTATGCCTCAAGTACCCATGACCCTGCCTAGGTAAACAATAAAACCACTTAAAGGTAACTCTTTTCTATTGTGTTTTCCTTGGAAAAATTTCATTCATGTCTTCTTGGGTCAAAATTGATTGTGTTTTCTGACCGTGATGCCCTTCGATTTCTCTTAAAGAAACTTGGAGCTAAGCCCCACCTCATACAGTGGATGCTCCTCCTCCCAGAGTTTTACCATCAAATTTTAGATTATAGTGGGTGTAAAATGTTGCAGCTAACCACATTATTAGTATTTCTACACTACTTTACCACAATTTTCACTCATCCCTCCCCATTGGATAATTATTTTCTCATTACAACCATTGTGATGTTGTTGACCTTACCCCTTAGTATGCAAACATTGTGAATTTTCAATCAACATCTAGGGTCCCCATTAGAACTTCCCAATACAAGAGACATAAAAATGATTCTCATTGGTAAATTTGGGATGAAAAATATTTGTGTAGAATGTTTGGTGACCAACAAGTTTGTCGGTGTGTCCCTGACCATGAGTTCACCTCTGTTTTGACCTTCTGCCACAATTTTTCCTATGGGGGCACTTTGGATCTCAACATACATATCACAAAATCCATGACTCGAGACATTATTTTCCAACATTATATAGGGGCTCCCCTCAATTTTTCATGTCAGGTACTCATTTTCAGTTCACAGGGAATATCTCCAAATGGAATGAAATTCCCCAAAGCACATGTTATTATATGAAATTTTTGATGCATGGGGCATTGACATCATGGGGCCTTTTCCAAATTCATTTGGCGTCATTTACATCTTGTTATCTTTGTAATAGGTGTCTAAAAAGTGGAAGAAAAGGCTATTAGGAGTTATTACTCTCGAGTTGTTATTGATTTAGTGAGGTTCCATATTTTTAGTAGGTTCATTTTTTCAAGATTCATCATTAGTGACCAGGGTTCCCATTTTTACAATGGCAACATAAAAATTTTGCTTCATAAGTATGGAGTTTATCATAAAGTCTCAACTGCATATCACACCCAAACTAACAGACAAGTAGAAATCTCAGTTCTGAATGATAAAAGAATCTTGAAAAAAATGGTACAACCCAACATGAAAGAATGGATTTTGCGCTTGGATGATGCACTTCGAGCATACCGTACAACATTTAAAACCCCAATCGGTTTGTCACCATATAGAATTGTGTTTTTAAAATAATTTAACCTCCCAATATAGGTAGAACACCATGCATATTGGGTTGTTAAACATTGTAATATGAATATTTCATATGTAAGTGAGAATAGGAAGCTGTCGATTAAAGAGTTGGAAGAAATTAGATGTGATGCATATGAGAACTAATGAATATATAAATACAAGAAAAAGGCTATACATGATAGCATAATTTATCAGCAGAAGTTTCATATTGGTTAGAAGGCCCTCATGTACAATTACAGGATAAATCTCTACCCAGGTAAGCTTTGTTCTCGATGGATCGGTCCTTCTACTGTTACTAATGTTTACCCTTTTGTGAAAAATATATTTTGCATGAGAAGAGTGGAAGAAGCCTTACCATCAATGGGAAGCGACTTAAACAATTTTATGATGATTTCAAAAGAATCAGATGGAGAAAATATACCTTCTTGAAACAACATACCAGTGAAACATACTAGGTTTTATCCTTCCTTTTCACATTCTCAATAATTTCAGTGAGGACACTGCACATTCTAGGTGTGTGGGGGTGGATATATTCTTGTTTTAATTTTTATCTTTATTTTCTTTCTTTATGGTATTTTCACTTCTCCCTATATTTTTTATTTCATTAGGTTTTTCATTGTATTTTTTCATTATTATCTTTTTCAATTTCATTATGGTATTTTTACATCCCCCTTATTGTCACCAAAACATGGAACTTACTAAAAATTCATGTTGAAATTTTTGATTCTATGTTGTTTTAACATTTTATGAAACCTATCTCTATTATGGAATAAATATTTGTATGAATTTAATATCATGGATTTATTTTTAGTGAATTGGTTTTCTGTCAATGAAATAAATGGGTGTACCTATGTGAAACCTTTGAGATGATTGATGCCCCTTGTGTGGGTATTTTTTGGGAAAACATTGTCACTAATATCTCCACAAATTTGTTTACCATACCAAAATGTTTGAATATGTCTCACTTAATATATTGTTAATTTATGTTAGGTTAATATTTTTCAGCTTAAAATGTCATTTCTATATGTTTGTTCCTTATTCAATCTATTTCATTACTGTATCGGATTTTCCTATTTGTGTGTACCTAATAACTGACTATTGTATGCCCTCAAAAAAATTGGTTTGTGAATTGGGATGGTCAAAAACCACTCCCCATTTTCCTTTTATATTCATATGACTATTACAATTAGTGTCATGAGGAGATCAAACAAAGTTTGAGAGATGAGTGTGAGATTTGTTCTAAATGCAAATTTTTAAAAAATTAAAAAAATTAGTGATGAAATGGGAAACATATGGGAATATCTAGGACAGGAGATTATGATTTGACTTATGGGAATTCTTAAGTGAGTGTGTCTTGAAATATGATTTCAAAAGATATAAGGCCGATTTAGTGGACAAAATCATATAAGAAGAATAATGTTAAAATAAAATATATATATTGGATATAAGGTGGAAAAATAGCATGGAATGGTTTTCACACACAGATGGACATTTAGTGTAATGGTTGACAGTTTATTTCCTTTCTCAATTTGGTATCATGAATCTCTTTTAATTTCTTTGTGATATGATTTATGAGACATCTTATTCCATTCTCACTAGGAAGAACTCCTTGGTGTGGTTTGTGCATTGATCATGTTGATTTAATGAATTTAAATTTTCTCAAATGTTAAATCTTTATGATGTTGGGAATATATACTTTCATCCTTTTTTGGATATGTATCTTTTTTAAGGAGTGAAAATTTTTAGGTGTGAGGGTGTGATTGCATAGCGATTCACTATTCAAATCCACTCTTATACCGCTGTTTTAAACTGGGTTTGTAATGAATATTAAAATTATAATAATAAATTGAAATTTATTTTGAATCAATTAATTAATGTTTATCACTTTTTAATAGTGAAATTTTTCTTGTTTCGGTGTTTACATTATAGGATGAGGTGATTTGGAGAGCCTGTGATAGAAGTCAACCAAAATGGGACAAACTATGCGAGAGCCCAAGCATGCATGTGGAAAATTATTTGTAATGTGGATAATATGTTCTTACAATTGGGATAAAATGGGTATATTAGTGCTACACAATGTGGGATACATTTCTCTAGAAGATGATTGAGCCCTATTCGTCCACTTGGAGGCTCTAAATAGGCCCACAATGTGAAGAAATTCTAGGTAGGCCTGATTGGACTACCCTTCTATACCTGGGACATAACTCGGGTTGTGTAGATCTAATTGTGCTGAGTCCACATCTCTTAGACATCTGAACCGATTCCCCGATACTCCGCCAAATTTCACTTAATTTGAATTCATTTTAGTCAGTAAACCTTTCAGATAAAGATGGTGTCAAAAATCTACCATGAATAGTCACCTAGCCCTTTAGATACTTGACCACTTTATGTGGAAATATTGATATAATTTCCCATAAAATCACTCCTCCCCCTAATTATCTTGTGGTATTACCAAGGGTATGTTTAGTTGAATTGGAGATCTCTCTTAATCTATTTTAGTTCTCTTCTCCCTCATGTACTTTTATGACTATTTGTGATCAATTTGGGGGGTGTTCCTTGTTGTAATCTCAAGCTCCATGCTTGTAATTTTTGTAAGGTAATTGATTTCTAGTTTTCTTTTCAACTGTTCTTCATTTATACCTTCTATATTTTTTTTATTTATCAAATGATTAAATAACAATCAAAGGAACAAGAACCCACATGATTCCATGCGTAACCCAGATCTTGTGATGATTTGAGTGTGGTTCCCTCATTTCTCACCCCCTTCGTGATGGTGAAAATGGATTGCATCTGTTGATAAAATCCAAGAGCATGAACCTATGAATATGCATGTTCTTGTCTTCTGAAATATTTTTATCATTGTAAAAAATCTGGTCATCTCATCACATTTTTGATGTGATGCCTTGATTGAGTTCTTTTTTACATTGATTTATGTTTGTTGATTTTGAGTGGTCGCCAATAATCAATATCATTGATCGATCAAATCCTAGTTGGAAACTATGTAGGAACACACATAAAATTTCTGGCATTAGTATGTACAAAATAAATTAACCAATGATCTTTCCCATTCCCTTGAGAGTGATGATGGATTGAGCATCAAGGGACACTTACCTTGGTTGATCACGATTTCTCCAACAAGTTTCTCTCATTAGTAATATAATTTCAATTTTAGTTTTTAATGAAACAAAAACAAATTTTTTATATAACCAAATTCATATATTAGTTTCTAAATCCTAACCTCATTTTATAATTAATGATATAATGTTCCGTTGAGATACAACCTTGGGTTTCTGCTATACTGCATAAATTCTAGTTAAAAATAAACAACTAATTTGACATGCTTGACAACACGATCGCATCCATGAAAATAGGATGTAGCATTAATATTAAGAACCCCTAAAAAATCAATTAAACATGAACTAAAATACTCACTACATCCACATAATTGGTTATATTGAAATCTAAAACCCCCATATGATGATATGTGTGTTGGACGATTTGAAAATATTGAACCTTTAAAGAATCATCATGGGTAAACATTAAAAATATATGGTACTAGGTCAAAAAAAATTATTCATGTAATACAACACATATTGATCTCCCTATTCAATAGTTTAAAACTTCATCCCCTTATCCACCTTCAAAACCATAGATAGATAATAATATATAAATATATGTAAGAAACCGGTTATTATCTTTGAGGTACAGGCTTCTTCTTTTCTCTTTTCCTTAAGTGTTTTTAATAAAATATGGAAAATGGGGAAAATTCATAAATTTTGTAAGTACACACTGTGTACTTTTTCCACACGCCGTGTACTTCTGGCCGTGTGGGGGTGAGTACACGGGGCGTGTAGCCATGTCGGCGACAAAGGGTTTAGGAACCGACTACACGTCGTGTAGTGGTCATGTACACACCGTGTAGTGAGTCGGAATGCCAAATAGTAAGGAGGTGGAGTAGCCTCCATCTAGGCGATAGTACACACCTTGTACTCAGGAGTACATGTCATGTATTATTGTCGGTAGGCGAACAATGCCGCATTGGCGCAAAGCCGCTAGAGGAACAGTTAAATGAAAGGAGTACATGTCATGTACTTGGAAGTAAACGCCGTGTACTTTGTTTTTTTTGGCTTAAAACTGGAATTAGCCTCATCATTTGGTAAGGGAGGAATTTGAGCCGTTTTGGAGCCAAAGGAGGAGGCTGAACCTTTGAAGATCCACTGAGTGTTCGTCTGGAATCAGTTTCCACCTCGGACGATCTCGTTGGAACCACACGGGAAGGGATTCCATCTCCTTGATTGCTTCTTACCAAATCATCTCCTAATAAGAGTTAATTGAGGTTAAGAGAGTTTTGTTCTTCGTCAGATCTATGCCGTTATTGGGTGTTTCTGGAGTTGGCGTTCAGTTATATCGTTCGTTGGCATATAAGGTAGGTGGCTTCGTGCTAATTTTTCAAACTGCTGTGCGTTTTGTGCGTTTTTGTTCCACAAACACATGTTGGGGTGTCGTGTGGTTGAGTCCGTTGCTATATTAATCACATAGAATTGATTAGGTATTTAATTATGATATTAAAATTCTAGTTCGGATCATTGCTTGGATCCGGAACCACCCCAGGGGTGTGTTCCACTGTTTAGCCATTTGGCCAGGATACCCGAGGGTATGCCTTTAAAGTAGTAATTGTAGAATTACATTGAGAGGAATTGCTTGTTACTTATTGTTTACCTATTGGGCATGTCCCGGTTACCTGTTTATCCTGAGGGCGTTGTTGTGATTAGCCCGAGGGCACTGTACTATTTAGCCCGAGGGCAGTAGTTATTTCGGCCTAAGGGAAACTTCTTCCGTGCCTGAGGGGGATAGACTCTATGCTTGAGGGAGACACTACCTACGCTTGAGGGGAAATTCTGTTATGCCTGAGGGCGGATTATTGTGTTGGACACTCCTTACATGTGGGTATAGGTTTACTTGTCTGAGGACATAGATTTTTTACTTAGAAATGCACTGTGGTGATTTTTAATATTTAATGGATTAAATGAATAATAAAATGGAAATATAACTATTATGTTAGTTAATTTTCAGTACTTGTTACTTTATTGCATTTTACTACTGCACGCTTGTTGCATGTTTTACATGCAGTTGGGAACATGCCTTTGGTGGGTGCCTAGTGTGATATATTTCTGACACCCTGTTTGGGTCACGCTTTTCGGCCCAAATAGATTACGTTTCTGCAGGTGCAGATAGGGGCAAGAACCCTATATAGGTACATGATTACTGCTGAGGAGTAAGAGGGCATGGGACCGAGCCTAAGCTCACGATGTCGCTGCCGGCTGTTTTGCTTTATTTTGTTATACTCTACTTTTGGTTTTACTGTATTGATTTATAACATGTTATGGTTGTTTTCTTATAGCTTGAGACATATAGCATCATCATTTATATACTATTGGTTATATCCACTACTATTGTTTATTTCAGTTGTGTATGGATTACTTCTTCTGTTGTTTGATGTATGTTTTATTATGTATTCTGTTGTGCTACACTTTGAAAAATGAGGTCATAGTTTCCCCACTATCAATCCTAGGCCCTCGCTGCTAGTCGGCAGCCTCTTGCGTTTGGGGAAATGCGCTTGAGGTCACGTGGTGAACCGGTTTCAGGGAACCCATTGTGTGGCACTAGGAACTGGGACATTACAATGTTGTATCAGAGGGGTTCTTTTCTTTGACTTACTATTTGGAGCCTTAGTCAGGGATAGGATGAACGGTAATTGGTAATAAGTTGTGCCCAGGCGTAGCTAACCCACGTACAAGGAAAAGCTGGTCTACCTCGTATTTTACAATTATTCTGATTTTGAAAATTTTACAGTTGATATGATTTCACCATTGGGTGAATCACTTGCATTGTGCAGTTCATATTTTATAAATGTGTTCTATTTAGTTGCAACCCGATGAGATGAGGGTATGCCATCTCATGCATCATTTAGGCACATTCTAGAATCACATGCCATGCATAGTTTCCATGCCATGTATTTGCATTAGAAAATTGCATGTTGTTGTGATAGTTATTATGCTAGAAAAGTATTCTATTGTGATAGCTGCACTGATAAAATACCTGCTATTTGATAGGGTAATTTTTGTGTGATCTGTTCATATAATGGATTCCAAACTTTGGTTTTTTGGGAGTATGGTCCCCCATTGACCGTAATTTGGTGGATCATTGACTATTTTTTAGTTATAACACAAATAAAATGTTAGACTTTGATTAGTGGGGAGTATAGGCCCCCACCGGTCGAAATTTGACAATTAGGTGTTGTTTTTCAGTGTTTTCTGGGTTCCGAGGAAGTTTCTGAGGCATACTGTCTTGAATCCAAGTATACACACCGTGTAGTATTTTAAACACGCCGTGTATGGACTTATGTTCGGGAAGAAAATTAAACTTTTTATGTACACGCCGTGTAGTCTCTTCCCGTGTCACAAACCACGTGGGCGGCGACACGGGGTAGGGAAGTGCTTGGGTAAAACACGCTGTGTACATGATGTACACGCCGTACATTTTTTACTTGGAATCCGGCCGTGTAACTAACAACACGGGTCGGTGAAAACCTTTATTGAACACCCCTTGTCAATGATGAACATGCCGTGTAGTGTGACCTGGGGACTCGGGCGTGTAACTAACAACACGGGTCGATGTCACCGTTCCTTGAACATGTCGTGTACCTTTGGGGACACGTCATGTAGTCTTGTCTGAGGACAGACCGTGTGGACTCATCCATGTGTCTAGTGAAACGGGGTGTGTATATTCCATGTACGGGTGTAACACACCATGTAGTTTCAAGCCGAGTAGTCAGCCGTGTCACAGACGACATGGGTAGTAGGAAATAACACCATACACACCGTGTAGATTATATACACACCGTGTAGTTTTGTATAACGGGAGTCGTGTGTCTTAGCCGTGTCGATGAACCTGGGCAGGGGAAGGGAAGTCAAGTACACGCCGTGTAGTTAGTATTCATGCCGTGTAGTCTTGTTTTGAAAATTTTGAATGCCTTCTTCCTCCTGTTTCCTTTTTGGTTTCATCGTTTTTGGTCGTTGATAATCTTGAATCTAGGGCGTGCTTTTGACCTTGTAGTGTCATGCTCCCTAGATGACCACGCGTTGTTCGCCAGGAGAGCGGCGACGGCTATACTCAAGAGAAGGTGGGTCATGGGCTACCAGTTGATCCTCCAGTAGAGCCAGATGCGGCTCCGGCTTCTATACCGGACACAGGCGTGGATGTGCAGTTCTGTGAAGGCTTTATGCGGTTCATGAAGACCTTTCAGGGAGCACCACAGGCTGCCACATCTATGGCTGAGCTGACTCATATCATTCAGCAGCAACATCCGTCGACGTTTTCAGGGGATGGTGGACCACAGGCTGCAGAGTCTTGGTTGGGGTCGATGCAGACTATTTTGGAGCATCTTGAGACGCCTCCAGGGCGGAGGGTCAATCTCGTGACTTACGTGCTGCGTGATTCTGCCAAGAGGTCGTGTGATGTTACCACCCAGTCAGAGCATCACAAAGACATGGTGTGGGAAGACGTTCAGGCAGTCTTCTAGGAATTTCTCTTCCCAGAGACGCTGAGGTCAGATAGAGCTCGAGAGTTCATGAACCTACAGCAGGGCGCTATGAAGGTGATGGACTATTCTGCTCACTTTACCGAGCTTCAGCGCTTTGCACCCGTGCTGGTGGGTGATGATACATTGAGGGCCAGACGTTTTGAGGATGGTCTTCGTTATGACATCCGAGCACTGGTAAATGTTTTCAGGTTTCCTGTTGTCCATGCAATTGTAAATCAGGCCCTGATTACAGAGAGGAACCTTCGAGAATCTAGTGGTGTGGGCTAGGGCGGTTCAGCACCAGTTGCTGGTACTATTTCTTCTGGTAAGAGGAAGAGACAGGCGGACTTCACTCAGGGTGGAAGTACCATCCATGCAGTTTCTTTAGGTGACCCGATCAGGTGCTACCAGTATGGTAGAGTGGGTCACAAGAGGCCACAGTGTCCATGTGATCTATTAGAGTGTCGAGCTTGTGGAAATGTGGGTCATCTTCAGCACTTTTGGAGGGTGTTTCCACCGATGGCTAGTGAGAGGGGTTCTGTGAAGACTCTATGTGCGGGAGTAGGACTAGCAGCTTCTTACCATTCTGGGAACTGGAATACGTCAGGGCGTGCAGGCAGAGATGGTGGTCATGGCCGTGGTAGCCAGACACCAGGATCTCAGAGGCAGTAGGGTGGGACTACTCATGGTAACCAGGCTGTGTCGTATGGACATGGAACTGGGCATGCATATGCATTGAAATAGCCCCAGCAGGAGCAGGATCTGGGACCTTCTACAGTCATAGGTACTATTCTAGTAGCTTCTGTCTTATCTTAAGTACTTTTTTATACGTGTGCTACACATATTTTCATATCTATACCCGTTGTAGAGAGCATTGGGATCTGTGTTTCTAATTCTTCCAATATCATGATGATAGACACTCCATTCGGAACTAGAACAGCTGGTGTGCATCAGTGCAACGAGTGCCCCCTTGTGTTTGGTGGGAGTCACTTCCATTGGGACCTCTATGTCGTAGAGATGATGATCTATGACGTCATTCTATAGATGTACTGGTTGGTTCCCTTTTGATCCTTTGTAGACTGCTATCATCGTAGGGTGCATTTCACGTCACCAGAGGGTGGAGAGTTTCAATACAAGGGAGAATGGGATTTTTAGGCGAATTGAGCTAGACCAGAGCATCGTGGGTGAGGTGGAGTCACAACCCATATTGCGAGATTATATCTGGATGACTAGGGGACTTTTCCGGCAGATTTCCCTCCAGTGGTATATCATTTTTGGGATGTCTTCCCAGATGACTTTTCAGGTCTACCTCCAGGGTGAGAGGTGGATTTCTCTATTGAGATTTTGTCAGGAGCAGCACCGGTGTCCATTACTCCTTATTGGATGGATACACCTGAGTTGTAGGAGCTCAAGAGGCAGTTGGAGGAGTTGCAGGCAAAGGTCATTATCCGACCTAGTACTTCTCCTTGGGGTTCTTCAGTCCTTTTTGCGACGAAGGTGGATGGTACCCTCAGACTTTGCGTAGATTATCAGAAGCTGAACCAGTTGACAGTTAAGAACCGATATCCCTTACCAAGGATTGATGATCTTTTTGATCAGCTTCGTGGAGCACGTTTGTTCTCGAAGATTGACGTGAGATCAAGATATCATCAGCTGTGCATTAGACCATCTGATAAACCTCTCACAGCTTTCAAAAGTAGGTATGGTCTATATCAGTATACAGTTATGCCATTCAGACTCACGAACGCACCAGCGGTTTTCATTGCTCTGATGAATTGTGTGTTCCATCTGTATCTTGATTCTTTTGTGGTAGTATTCATTGCCGAGATCTTGGTGTACTCTCACACTCGACACGACCATGCCACCCATCTTGAGATCTTATTGAGTACACTGAGAGCATCGGCTATATGATATGCTCTCAAAGTGCCACTTTTGGATGGGCTAGATTCTCTTCCTGGGTCATATCATCTTAGAGGCAGGAGTTTTAGTAGACCCAAAGAAGGTGAGATCAGTAGTTTCCTAGGAGTAGTCTAAGAATGTGTTTGAGATACAGAGTTTCTTAGGGCTGGTTGATTACTACATGCATTTTATACAGGACTTCTCCCGCTTAGAAACGCCATTGATGAGCTTGACAAAGAAGGGTGTGAAGTTTTTCTGGTAGGAAGCTTGCGAGGCAGCCTTTCAGGACCTGAAAGGAAGGTTATCATCAGCACCGATCCTGATACTCCCAGAGCCGGGGGGATCTATACAGTTTACTGTGATGCATCAGGTGTTGGGCTGGGAGCAGTGTTGATGCAGGGCAATCGAGTTGTTGCGTATGGGTATCGGCATTTGAGGCCACATGAGAGGAATTACCCAACGCATGATCTCGAGTTGGCTGCAGTTGTTCATGTGTTGCGATGTTAGAGACATTATCTATTGGGGGAGCATTCTGTGGTTTTCACCGACCATGAAATCCTCAAGTATATATTTACACAGCGTGACTTGAATCTGAGGCAGAGGAGGTGGGTCGAATACCTACAGTCCTTCGATTTTGAGCTTGCCTATACACCTGGTAAAGGTAATGCAGTAGCTGATGCACTGAGCAGGAAAACTCAGATACAGGCAGTGCAGGAGGCCGGTGGTGAGTGACAGCTCATGGCTTTATTCTCTGAGATGCATTTGGAGGTTCAATACTGTCAGGGGTGGATTTATCTTTCCTCTTTAGCTGTGACTTCTACCTTCCTGGATATAGTGAGGATTAGATAGATATCTAATTCAGAAGGCCTAGTTCTGTGGGAGTCGGTGGAAAGTGAGGACCCTCCACCAGGTTGGACGATAGGAGATGATGAGGTTTTGCATTTCCATGGAAAAGTATGGGTTCCAGGGGATATACTTGAGGAGATGATGCAGGGGTTTCATGCTTTAGCTTGGGCAGTTCATCCTGGGGTTACCAAGATGTACCATGACTTGAGACGTCAGTACTGGTGGCCGGTTATGAAGAGAGATGTATCTGGTTTTGTTACGAGGTGTTCCACCTGTCAGTAGGTGAAGGCGGAGCATCAGAGGCCAGCTAGTCTATTACAGAAGTTACCCATTCCGGAGTGGAAATGGGATGATGTCGCGATGGATTTCGTGACAGGGTTGCCGAGGTCACCTAGGGGAAATGATGTCATGTGGGTTGTTATGGACAGACTCACAAATATAGCACACTTTTTGCTGATCAAGGTAACTTTCAGTGTTGACGAGATTGAAAGGATGTATATCCGAGAGATCGTACGTCTTCATGGGGTCCCTCGTTCTATCGTTTCAGATAGGGAAGCCTGGTTTACGTCTCATTTCTGGAAGAGTTTTCAGAGGGCACTGGGTACACAGGTTCTACTGAGCATAGCTTACCACCCTCAGACTGATGGCCAGTTAGAGCATACGATACAGGTGCTTGAGGACATGCTACAAGCATGTGTCATAGACTTTGGGGGCTCTTGGGAGAAGCATATAACCTTAGTCTATTTCGCCTATAACAATAGCTTCCAGGTGACTATTGACATGGAACCATACGAGGCTTTATATGGTAGGTCGTGCCGATCACCTTTGTGCTGGTTAGAGGCAGGTGAGGCAACTTTACTGGGACCACGTCTCATGCAGGAGACTTCTTAGCAGGTCCAGTTGATTCTGAAGTGGATGGCTACCGCACAGTCTCATCAGAAGTCTTATGCTGATCGTCGTAGATGAGCTTTGGAGTTCGTGGTCAGGGATCAGGTTTTCTTGCATGTTTCGCCGAGGCTGGGACACAAGCGGATCAGGAGACAGGGTAAACTTTCATCGCGGTATGTGGGGACATTTGAGATTCTGGAGAGAGTCGGGCTGGTTACTTATCGGTTGTTGTTACCACTGTGGTACCGAGCCATGCACGAGGTCTTCCATGTATCCCTGTTGCGTCGCTATCATTCAGACCCATCTCACGTCTTTCATCCCGAGGAGTTTGACCTGGAGGCAGATGCGTCCTTTGAGGAGAATCCGATTCGTATCGTTCACAAGAGCATGAAGGTTCTTCGAGGCTGGTCAGTTCCTCTCATTCGGGTGCTATGGCAGCATGGCCGAGTTCAAGTTGAAACCTAGGAGTGGGAAACTGATGTACATGCTCAGTGGTCGGAGTTGTTCACGGCTATATCATCACCACCTTGGAAGGGAAATTTGGGGATGAATTGCTATAAGGGGGAAGTTTGTAAGAACCCAGTTCTTACCTTTGAGGTACGGGCTTCTTCTTTTCACTTTTCCTTAATTGATTTTAATAAAATATGAAAAATGGGGGAAAATCCTAAATTTTGGAAGTACACACTGTGTACTTTTTCCACACACCGTGTACTTCTGGCCGTGTAGGGGTGAGTACATGGGGCATGTAGCCATGTCGACGACAAAGGGTGTAGGAACCGACTACATGCCGTGTAGTGGTCCTGTACACGCCGTGTAGTCAGTCGACATGTCAAACAGTAAGGTGGTGGAGTAGCAGCCAGTTGGGCGATAGTACATGCCATGTACTCTTGTCGGGAAGCGAACAGTGTTGCGCTGGCGGAAAGCCTCCAGAGGAATAGTTAAATGAAAGGAGTACATGCCGAGTACTTGTAAGTACACACCGTGTACTTTTTTCGGCTTAAAAAGGTAAGTAGCCTCCGCATTTGGCAGAGCAGGTATTTGAGCCATTTTGGAGCCAAAGGAGGAGGTCGAACCTTTGAAGATCCGCCGAGTGTTCATCTGGAATCGGTTTCCACCTCGGATGATCTCGTTGGAACCGCACGGTTAAGGGCTTCCATCTCCTTGACTACTTCTTACCAATTATTCTCATAATAATAGTTATTTTCAGTTAAGAGGGTTTTGTTCTTCGTCAGATCTACACCATTCTTGGGCGTTTCTGGTGTCGGCCTTTGGGTATATCATTCGTTGGCATATAAGGTAGGTGGATTGGTGTTAATTTTTCTAACTGTTGTGCGTTTTGTGTGTGTTTGTGCCATGAACCCATGTTGGGGTGTCGTGTGGCTGATCTGTTTCTATATTAAACACATAGAATTGATTAGGTATTTAATTATTATATTAAAATGCTGGTTGGGATTATTTCTAGGATCTGGAACCACCCCGGGGGTATGTTCCACTATTTACCCATTTGGCCAGGATACACAAGGGTATGCCTTTAAGGTAGTAATTGTAGAATTGCCTTCAGAGGAATTTCTTGTTACTGCTTGTTTACCTATTGGGCATGGCCCGGTTACCTGTTTAACCTAAGGGCATTGTTCTGATTAGCCTGAGGGCATTGTACTATTTATCCCAAGGGCATTAGTTATTTCTTCCTGAGGGAAACTTCTTCCGTGCCTGAGGGCGATAGAATCTGTGCCTGAGGGTGACACTACCTACGCCTGAGGTCAAATCCTGTTATGTCTGAGGGCGGATTATTGTGTTGGACACTCCTTACCTGAGAGTATGGGTTACTTGTCTGAGGATGTGGATTGTTTACATAGAAATGAACTGTGGTGATTTCTAATATTTAATGGATTAAATGAATAATAAAATGGAAATTTAACTGTTAAGTTAGTTACTTTTCAGTATTTCTTAATTTATTGCATTTTACTACTGCACACTTGTTGCATGTTTTACACACAGTTGGGCACAAGCCTTTGGTGGGTGCCTACTAAGATATATTTCTCACACCCTGTTTGGGTCAAGCTTTTCGGCCCAAACAGATTATGTTGCTGCAGGTGTAGATAGGGGCAAGATTTCCTATATAGGTACATGATTACTGTTGAGGAGTATGAGGGCATGGGACTGAGCCTAGGTTCACGATGCCGCTGCCAGCTGTTTTGATTTGTTTTGTTGTACTCTGCTTTTGGTTGTACTGTATTGATATATAACATGTTCGGGCTGTTTTCTTAGAACATGAGACATATAGCATCATCATTTATATACTGTTGTTTATATCCACTACTGTTGTTTATTTCAGTTGTGTATGGTTTACTGCTTCCATTGTTTGATGTATGTTTTATTCTGTATTCTGCTGCGCTACACTTTAACAAATCATGGCATAGTTTCCCCACTATCAAACCTAGGCCCTCGCTACTAGTCCGAAGCCTCTGGAGTTTGGGGAAATGCGCTTGAGGTCATGTGGAGAACTGGGTTCGGGGCACCCGTTGCATGGAACCCGAAACTGGGACGTTACAACATATATTAAATTTATCCCATGAATGTTCTTTTAGTGGGTTCAACTAAATAATAGACTTTCACCACCTCCAATGTAGTCTGTTTCGCATAATGGTTGTTAATATGATTTTGAGAGACTAAGGTAGCACAATAACATCTAATGTCCTTTTGATAACCCATAAAAATTATTTAACTTTCTAAGGATCAGGATAGATATTGAATAGTGTAAAAAACAACTATAAAAAACTAAAACTAAATATCTTGGTTGATCAATTGGAGTGTTCAGTTATGAATATCCACCAAAAACATTCCACATAGATTCTATAGATACAATATGGGGACATAAAATAAATATATGGAGGAGAAAAAACTCATACATAAATCTAACATTTACACACCATACATATGAAAAGTAAAACGCATCATAGAAAAACAGTCCACATCATCAAATCTAAAACATTGAAATATATTTAATAGGATCCTTTATAAAATGGAATTTGAAATCCATCATCTTTGTTTTTAAATCATAAATTATTTTTAAAAATGATTTTATATTTCATTTAAATTCATTACTAAAAAAATTCCATTTCCCAACATTTTGTTCACTTTAATTTATCTTATAAAAACTCTTTTCAAATATGAAATCATTACATTTTATCTAAAAACATAATTTTCATCAAAGAAACCCCTTTAAAATTATATATCAAAATTTTTTTCTTATTGAAACCAGCATTTATGTTTTCATATGTCCAATCTACATAACCCCCATATAAAACATCCTATATTAATTTCAAATATAATCATTTCAATTAATAAATATAAATCATTAATGGAAATCTCATAAACCCCAATTTAAATAATTAAATAAATTTTAAAATATAAAAGATAATTAAAAAGGACTAGTGACTAGGTATGATCAATCTAGATGACTTGGATTCCCATGTGTTAGACATGTACCTACCACAAAGAGTTATACAAAACCTTGAACTCTGGATCTACAGGTTATTCCATGCACTGCCAGCTAACTCTTTACCCCTTTCGTGGCTCTAATTTCCATCACCGAAATCATAATAATACATTAAATAATACGTTTTATCATAAATATAAGGCCAAAACATTAATACACAACCCCAATTATTGAAATCATTCGTGAGAACTTGAAAATGATGACTCAAACCCTGATAATCATTGATAACATGAGGCTCATAATTACAAGAAGTTTGTGAGGCTCTCATCACACCATCCACATGAGTTCCAATAGTCTTACCTATAATCTTCCATTTCTATAAAAAAAATTAAAGTGTTTTCAATAATCTATTCCCCCTTAAGAACATATGCACATATACTTTTGTTTCACTAACCAACACATATATGCTCTAAACCAGAAACTCGAGTCTGATGATTGGTAAATCATTTTCTCATGGGTTCTTGTCTAACTAACGGTACTAATTACAAATTATTTTTCTTTATAACAAAGGAGGGAAATTAACGTGACATCAGCCAACATAAACCAAAATCTCCTTTCATTACTATTCATAAAATCATGCTAAAAATTATATCTAATATAATTTTAAGAATCCCAAACAAGGTCTTTTCCATGATTCAACATGGCTGAATAAATGGGATATCCATACAATACACACTCCTCGCTACATTAGAATGTGTTAATTATCTCAAAAAATGGGGTAACATTAATTTATATCATGATATAAAAATATCATGTCACACTATGGACTAGGGAATCGTTGTTAGGGTTTAATTATGCATTGGCTTTGATGAGATTACTATTAATACGGTAAAAATACTTATGATCATTGTGTATATTTAAATTTTAATTAATGAATATATAGGGAATTAAAGTACATTCTCAAAAAGGGAAAGGAATTTTGATCCCCTATTTTCCATAAATGTTTCCATTTCAGAAGACTACCTTAGTAGTATTCTATATATTATGATTGAAAATGGAGAATTGAATACCATTAGGGCTTCCATAGGCTTATCTTATCCTTCATGTTTATTTAATCCCAATGAAATTATTCTATTTACATAGTGATGAAAAAAGGTACATAATGAATATCAAAAAATATATACATCATTATGAAAAAGTGTCGAGTGAGAAGACCCGTTAGAATAAATCATTTATATATATTGGGGAAAAAATTTCTATCCCTCGAAAATTGAGTAATATTATTGAAATAGAAATTAGATAAGGGGGATACCATCCATATTACTTGGAGTTCCCATGTTTTTATGAATGCAACATTATGATTATATTAATCATATAGTGGGATAGATTTGAATGCTAATGCACTTTTGGAAAGTTTTTCTCTTTCAATGGAAGGATGATTTTTAATTTTGAAACACATTAATGTTTCTCCCTTTTTTTATTCATTCATGGTGTTAAAATGGTCTTTTTCCCTTATGATGATTACAAAAACCTCTATAATGAACATTTTTTGGAGTGATATCATTCTTCAAAGAATGGTCACCATTGTTCCTTAGAAACAATGTTGCAAATATTCTATATATAGAGGTATAGGAATTAAAAACCTTTGTATAATTAATAAACATATTCAATATAAATTTATATAATGGATTGTTAATTAGAAATAAGATACTATTGGATTATTTAAATTAGTGTTTCATTTAAAATTGAAATATGGAAATTGAAATTATGTTGAATCCTATATCTAGTCTTCATTCAAATCTATCGTCTCTAGAATTTGTACAGAATTTAATCATATTGTTTGTATGAAATTCTTCCAATGTTTTTGGTTTTATAATTGATACATATTCCCCTAGATTACCTTCTCAATTTTAATGTTCAAATGGTTATTACAGGTACCTTCATCAAAGTAAAATTGGATTTTCTCTACAATATTCATAATATAGTAAGATAAATCATTGACCACTAAAACATATTTTATCATGAAAGAAATTTTATTTGAGAACTATCAATGGATTTGATTTTCAATTTTGTATTTTTTTACAAAATCGATACATATGTTAATCCACTCATTTTTAAATATTCATTGAATAAAAAATGGATTATTCCAACTGTCTTTCTGCTGGTATACAGGATGGATTTATCAATGCTCCATATCAACTCCAGTCTTCAAGATATAGATATATAATTTTTTGATAGATTTTTATTATTCCATTAACATATAAAATATTTGAATAATATATTAATATGTTGTGTCACAACTTCAATGATTATTTAGTATGTATTTGTAATTTGTGAGGTTCATCCACCGCATACTAATTTAATCTAACATCATCATAGAAAGTGTTATAAACTTCCCCTATATAGGCATCTCTTGAACTTATTTCAACTGTCCAATATTGTACTCATTAATTTTGTTTGGAATGGGGGTATCAAGTAGATTCACTATAATATCTCCTTAAATATTTAATATTCCATTGTAAAAACCATAATGGATGTGTGGAATTAATATATTCTATAACATGATCGTTGTAATATGGGTATTCATTATTTTTAGATCTATAGTGTCTTAAAATTGAAGGTAATTATCTCCCACCTAATAGAATTATTGAATTTATATAGAAACCAATCATTGTTATTTTCGTAAAATTTAACTCTGATGAAGAATCCACAGAAAATCTAGGCCCTACAAGCTTTGGAGCTGTCAATAGAGGTAATAATGGTTATGTTATGGGATTTCTCTATGGTCCCTATAGAATTAGATCATATTCTTAAGTTGAAATACTTGTCTTGAACAATTTGGTCAATATATAAAGGAAAACAATATGTAAGAAGTTAATGAATGAGTGTGACTCTACTTTTGTTTTTCATGCTTTTAGAACTGGTAATATTAACCTCTCCAGGAAGATGACTTCCTTATGGATCAAATACTTGGAAATACTCTCCCCAATGTAATAAATTATTACCCATGTATTTTGTGAAGTTTTTTTTCTTTGTGATAACCTTACAATTTTTGTTGTGAGATTTAATGTTCCAATTTTTTCCAATTCCCTTTGTGTAAAGTTGATTCCTCTTTACAAAATAGAAAATTCTAAAATTCCATCCATTAGACTAGAGTAGTTTTTTTCATTCTAATAAAAGAAAATTTTTCATTGGATAATAACGCATATTACTATTTAAATTATGATTCATGAATTTATTGATAATAAAATAGGTATTTTACCTGAAACCAAATGATAAAAATTCAAAAACAAAATTAATACAGGAAGAAAGTAACCTAAAATACAACCCTAACATCCTAAACTGAAATAATCATACATCACAAGGTCAATCCCTCACCCAATGGTCAAGACAAAGAGAAATTCAACAAATGGGGAAATAGAAAGAAAAGGAAAACAATAGGAAAGGTGAAGAATATAATTAATGATAATTTACCTATAATACCCAGTCTCAAATCTTGAAGAAACACTTTGGAAATGATAAATGATGGAGGATAAAAGTAGTATAGGGTTCAACTGGAGAATTAGTGTTTGGTGGGTAAAATTTAGATAGTTAATTAGTTTAATTCAATGTGGGATAAATTAGAAAATAACACTTTATATATGTTTGAGAAGACTACATAGTTTGTCCACATAGTTAAATTTACTACATGCCGACCATTAAACATCTACTAGAAACCCTAGTAATATGCATGATTTGGCTTCATGGTTTGACTAACTATATGACAACAGGGTAGAATAGGTCTTCTAGAAATTTAGAACAACTTGATTTATTGTTTCATAGTTCTACTAAACCTTGTTCAAGTCATACACTAGAGAACCCCCTGGGAAGTTCAACGACACATGGTTTTCCCTTCACACAAACTAACCACGATGAATAACTGTAAAACTAAAAAATCCAAGATAATTTCACAATTTTAGTTAAAAAATATTTAATACTATAAAACATTAATGATAAATAAATATTTGTAATAAAAACTAAAAAATGTTGGGTTGGGAAATTTTAACAACATTTAATGATGATATGGGTTTTGATTTATACAGTGCACCCTTCCCTTAGAGGAATTGTTTAGATACTTTCAGTATAACCTTCCCTAATGGGAATAAAAAGGGTAATTGATATGGATTCCCTACCATGATTATTTGGATATGGGTTGTTTTATACTGCATGAGTTTACATGATTGTTAAAATAGATGACGTAGGTATGTTTCAATGTTATAGTGGTCTAGTTAGAATATAGTTACCTAGTGCGATTTTTTGTGGTTCTACCATGTGGTGTATTTCTTAAATAAGTCGAAGATGGTAGGGTTAGGTGTACTAGTGGCCAGGTTATCAAACCCAGAATTGATGTGAATGTTTATTTTCGATCATTAATTTTTCTCATATATAAAAATAAATGATTTTTTATATTAGAGTAACTTGGTGAAAACATTAACAACCACAGATTTTATGATATATTAATAAATTTCATTTTATTGATAGATTTTGTTACACACAACAACAAGTCTAAAAAACCATAATAGATTATAACATTTTAACCTAGCCATAATGTTTTTGGAATGAATATAAATAACCAAATTTCAAAAAAATGTATAAAATTAAAATATCGTGAAACTTAATTATTATTAAATTCATTATATGCTTTAAAAATACATGTCTCGGTAAACATTTATTATCTTTTTCAGAGAAAGAAAATAATTTTTCTCATCTAAAATTAGAGAAATTATTTTACAAAATGAGAATTATTTTTCTAAAATCCTCAAGTCAAAATTATATTAGAGTGAATTTTTTAGTATTTTATGGAAGGATTAATTTTTTGATGAATATAGAAAGTCATATTTTTATAGAAACCTTATTTTACTTTCATTGGTTTATAGAGATATATCTTTAACTGGGTTTTAAAGGTAAAGTTAATTCTTTTAAATTGTTTATCATTAAATTAATGTAGTTTTATTAATTTTTGTATTGTATTTCAGTATTAAAAAATTATATATTTCAAAAATAAATTCTAGAAAAAAACATGTCATTTCATTATGAAATTTTAATTTTAAATTAAATTATACCACTTTTGGAAATTTAGTAAAGAAAAATGGATTCCATATTTGGAATCATTAGGTCCAAATTTGGTAAATAATTCCATTCTATTCTTGTTAATTATGAATAGAAACCATGGTAAATATTTATCACCATAGTACAGTTTAAACATATTAAATAGTGTAAGACCATTGAGAAAAGATTTTAATTTTTATATAAAAAATTACATTATTTTATTATATGGGTTAATTTGAATCTTTTCATAAAATTCATGAATATATGACCTCTCGGGGCCATTTTTATTTTATTATTCCCTTTATATTAATTTAAGAAATAAATAACAAATGTTACTATCTTGACAGTAATATCTTTAAATTTTTTACAAAAGGGAAAAATAAGAAAATATTGGTAATGAATTATTATTTTAAATTTGAATTTATTTTATTAAGATATAATTTAATTTTTACTTTTTAGAAATTGAATAATACTTTTTATTCTTATGGAACACATATATAAAATTAATTAAATTAATAAAAAATAAACTAAATGATTTTTAAATTATTAAAAGAAATAATATTTTCATGAATTATGTTATTCCATGATTTTTTTGAAAAATATAATTTAGGTTTGGGTAAAAGGATTATATTTTAATTCCCATTTTTTCATGTGGTTTTCGTAGTCAAATTCAATAGATAGTTCAAAAATTGAAATTGGTGATATTTTATAATAATCATTATTTTGATAACTGACTTAAAATTAACACAAATATATCATTACACGACATAATGATATATGGTTTGACATATCAACCATGTTATATTTAATGGTTTCATTTCCATTTATTGTATCATTCTTGGCCCATAAATAGGGGAATACTTTGACATTATAGTAATTATAAAAATAATTAATTAGGGTTAGAAATAAGATATAAGGTTAAAACAACACATAAAATTTTATAAATATTATTTTATTAGAGGATTTCAAATTTAACTATACATATATTATGAAAATATCATTTTTGATCCACTTTTTTATCTCAATTTTTATATTAATTTAATAAATTATGTAATTTTAAGGCTTCCCATCCTATCACTTATAAAAGGTCACATATAATCCTCCCTTACTCACATATTTTGATCCTTATATCATAGAAAATACAAAAATTAATACATTCATATCTTATATGGCCACATTCCATATATTCTATCCATACCAAGATTTCATCCTTTCAGGAATTGTGGTGTTTATAAACGAAGGTTTCTCAACAGAGTGGTATAACATTTAATAGAGGATTTTTAATTTTATTTCTTATTACACATTATAAAAATATATTATATCAACTATAAAATAATTACATGATTATCTTAAATATTATAATTTGTTAAAATGATTATGGACTAACCATTATCCACCTTCTTCCCATCCATTGTAAAATGATAATATCACTCGTGCATTCTTGTGGACTAGAACATCTACATACAATGTGATTAATTATCTAGTTCAACCTTAATTGGATGGTAATAACGAATGTATTTATTAATATATATGATGTATATTATAATATAATTATTATGTAAATGTGAATTATTTTATTCTTTTATTTAATTCTATCTGACGATAAATGATAACATCGTTTATTCGTATGTACGACATACCATCTCTATGAACAATGTAATTTATTTTCCTATATATAAATTTTATAGAAGAATATAAATATATTTATATTAAATATTTATGATATTTATATGTTTATCAAAATTATGTTGATTATTTAACCATTTTATATGAATCAGGACTTCCCAAACAAAATATGGATAATTATCACTCAGAATAGTGATTTTAAAAAAAATATATTAATAAACTGGTGATAAGATGTCATTAAAAAGAATATATTGAATGATATATATGAATATGGTTTTTCAATAAATGTATCATAAATATATATTTATTATAATGTATGTTCAAATGCATACAATGAAAGAGGATACATGAGGTATGGTATTTTAGTCTCAAACCCATTTTATTTGGGATTATTTATTTCTGAATTTATATAAGTGAAATTATTTGATAATTAAATATGAAACTAATTTATAGTTTCTTCCTGTATGGTAACATATGAATAAATAATTATTTTTCCATTTTCATAACATTAACTACTCAACACAAAAAAGTAATATTACTATGAAAAACTGACAATGATTTACTATCTAGTTGAGAAGATTTTATTTCGTGTCCATTTTTTCTTTAAAACAATTACAAGAATGTTTTATATTTTTATCCAATTACTAAAAAAATATTCTTTTACCCATATTTGACAAGAAAAAATATTTTTTCAAATGAAAATTCTTATCATTTTTTAAATGATACACTTTTTAATTTTTACAAAAAATTTGAAATCATTTTTTTATATTTAACATAGTTTACATGAATATAATTTCCCTCCATAGTGACTAATAAATGTTTTAAATAATATATAGGTTTATATGGTAATTTTAAAATAAAAATATTCAAAAAAAATTAGAAATATATATATTTTAGATAAGTGATTTTATAATGAAAATGGTGTTTCCTTCAATAAATATTCAAGTTATATTTTAAAGTAATTTTAATCCATCATAAAATATTTTGATATTAATTATTTATTAATAGGGATTTGATTCAATTTTTATCACTTATTATTTCTCTATATTTATTATTATTATTATTATTATTATTATTATTATTATATGTATATGAAACCCATTTTTTTACCTTGGACTATTTTCTGAGGAATTTATGAAATATTTATTAATATAATATCCACTTAACTGGTTATTATACATGAGGAATGATTTATGATATCATGGTGCACATATTAATGGATTATGATTATGTGATGGCTGGTACTGGAATTAGATATCCCTCCATTGTTTTGGTAATTTTTTTTATCTCATGAGACAATTAGTGAATACAAGTCGATGTGCTTGATCCACTATGGGAAACATGTTATGATTCTTGATCTCTTATTATATTAGAAATAGGTGTTGACATCTGATCCACTGTTATTCAATGGTCTTATTTTTTATACATGATCTGTGAAATAGTTCATATACCTTTTATGGTATCAAAATTTTATTAAATGATTATGATATAAATTCATGGATCTTAATTGATTTATCATTTTTTTCTCACTCTTATGATTCATATCTATTGAAATGAAAATGTTTATTAAAATAAACTTATTTATAATACATGGATGATTTGGTATGTTCTGTGTATGTCATGTTCATGATCTCATACACATATTCTTATCTTAGTATTTAGAATGATCATTGATTGAAATGTACCATATTTACCACTATTGAGTATATAAGATAACACATTATTATGTTTCTATTCCCTAGGATTTAAAGAAATTCATTAAGATGGGTATGGAAAAAAGTGTAAAAATTGAGAAGAACATTATTATATATATTGAATAATAATCCTAATTAATATTTTTATGTACCCAGTCACAAAATACAGTAAATATTTATGTTTATAGAAAGGATCATAATGTTATGTATTGAATACTCATATATTAAGAGGAGGTATTAATGTATGAAAATATTGGGCAATTATAGTTGGTTTGAGAGTAGATATGAGTTAATTTTTTAATTAGGGAATAAATGTTATGTAAAAACCCTAGTGATACTACTATTTATAGGATAATATTATAAAGTTTTGGTAATGAATATGGATAACCAATGTCAAACTGAAGGTTCCCAGATTACGAAATAAGTCTCATGATTTAGACATAATATGAATGATATGTTTATATTATATGATACCTTTGTATTTTTTTATAGCTTTATGTTTAAAAATTCCTTTTTTATGGATCTAGAAAACATCATCATAAAAATTAATATAATCGGATTTAATATGATTTTCTATATAACAAAACAAGTCATGAGAGATAGAGCATATATTATTGTTTCTATTATCAAACACACTTTTCAAAACATGAATTTCAATGAGTTTATAAATGATTAGAAGAGGGAAAATTAAAGAATTGAGCCATCCATGTGGTAGAATACATTTTTATTCAGTGGTTCTTTTAATCCATTAGTGTATGAGTGATGGATCAACGCCATTGAGAAAATATATTATATTCCCCATTTCCAGAACAATGAAAAGTTTTCATATCAATTTATTATTTGGATGAATAATTAGATGGATGTTGGAATATTATTAAGAATATGTAGATATATGAAAAAATTGGATCCATGTAATGGGATGAGTTTACGAAGACATTTTTCATTAATTACAGTCCTCATATTAAATGTAAAAAATAGAGAAGTAATTCCTTTGGCTCAAGAACATGGATGATGAATCTATTGGTACCTATGATGTAAATTTTAAAAGACATTTAATAAACTATCATGGTCTAATTATCAACTTAGAATGAAATATTGATCAATTATTTATAGGATAAAAACCATGTTTGTAAAAGGTGTCATCTACAATAGAATTTT
Source organism: Viscum album (assembly GCA_963277665.1). NCBI lineage: Eukaryota > Viridiplantae > Streptophyta > Magnoliopsida > Santalales > Viscaceae > Viscum > Viscum album. Next base: position 3,936,763 of record OY728125.1, read on the forward strand.
TTATCAAATTAGAAGTCATTTTATGTACAATCTATATAGAAATAGACATCATGGATTATAAGCATTCCTAGGGTTTTGATAAGAAAATTAATATAGAGACCCCTAAAAGCTCCAATAAATCATGTTTTGGAAGGATCTTCCATTCATCAACATGCTAGAAATATGGGAAGATACACAAAAGAAAATTATTTTATGGAATTAGGAGGTTCTTTTAAAGTGAAAAAGTTGGTCATAAATCCGATGAATATCAAAAGGTAATGAATATTCAAGTTAATACAATAGACTAAAATGAAGATTCCAACTAATGAAACACCCACAATTTAATGATTACAGTGAAAATAGTATGGTCATTATGCTAACCAATGAAAATATCAGATGGTTTTTTATAATGTTTTGTATCAAAAACCACTTAAAACCCAGAACAATGAGAAATATCATGTGATCACGACTATTGAAGTGGGTTATGAGAAAGGCATGTTGAACGGTACACTTATCATTGACCATATAAAATATAATTTCTTTCTTGATTGTCGCTCATCCAACTATTTTGCATCTATATAATTTTATAAGGGTATAAAATTACCTCCTAAACAATTATAAGTTGATTTAGCTTTAAAATATACTAATATAACATGGTCTCATATTATTTATATAGTTCCTCGATGATTTATGTTTGTGGGAATGTCCTCTTTGAATGTCTTGGGATTCTATAATTAGTTGAATTTGATGTGATTATACGATTTCATTGGATTTCTTTATAAGGATCACATAAAAATTTATGCGGAAGATAATAAAAATCTCATATTATTACTGAACCAAAGATAACATATCATTTCAGTGATTAATACTAACATCCCATGGAAATTACTTCTATCCTACGGTCCAAATTCTTATACATGACGTTAATTTCTCTTATATGGTTATGTAGAAAATCAAATTTTATGATATGACTATATCAATGGAGTTGTTCATGTAGTTACAAAAGAGTTTCCTAGTATTTATATGTATTGTGATGTTCCAATTTCAATAAAAATAATTTTTGGTGCTACACCTATTTAATATACTGATTATAGAGTAACTCTTATTATGTTACGGGAATTAATAAAGCTACTCCAGGAAAATAATGATAAGTGACCCCTATTCCCTAGTGTGTCACTATGGGGTGAAATAAACCTTTTTGTTATGGGGAATGATGTATCAATATTTATTTCCCTTCATTATAAGGCATATAAAAAATATCAATATGAAGAATAGTTATCCTCTGCCCTGTATTGATGAGATGTTTCGTCAACTAACCCGAGATCAATTATTTTATAAGAATGAACTAAATTATGAATATCATAAATGGAGGTTTAAAAATTTATATCTACGCATGAAAATATTCATTATATAGTATGGAAAATACGAATTTATAGTGATTAAATTTGATTTTATAAATTAACCTAATATATTTATTGATTTAATGAACAGAGCCTCCACAGATTACCTTGACCACTTTGTGGTTGTTTTTATAAATGACATTATTTTATATATAAGAAGAAAGGAAGAACATGAAGAACATTTATGGATGGTGATAAGGATCCTAGGAATGAAATAGGTGCATGGACAATTTTCTAAGTGTGCATTTCTTCATTGGAAACATTCATTTTTTGGTTATATATTCTCAATTGAGGGCATTAGTGGATCCTTGAAGAATAAAACTTTTTAGAAAATAGACCAGACCAATAATGATAACTAATATCCATAGTTTTATTTATTTTTGTGTATATCATTGAAAATTTTATGATATTTCTCATGACAATAAAATCAGTTAATCAAGTCCACTAAGAAGGGGGTGATGTTATTTTGGATAGATGAATATGAATAAAATTTCTTTAAAATAATGAGAATGATGTTTAGTGAACCTGGGATCACAACAACCTATAGTGTAGAATGGTTTGTGATATATTGTGATTCATCAAATAAGGGGTTGTTAGGTGCCCTCACATATTAGGATATGGTGATATGTATTAACGAAATTGACAATTAATGAGAAAATTTACCAGACTGTTGATACGAAACCGGAAGAATGAATTTTTACATTGAAGATATGAACACATTTTATTTAGGGTGTAATTTTTTACATATATATATATCATAAATTTTGGAAATATATATTAACAGAGAAATATTTGAATATGCTCCATATATAATGGATGGAATTGATTAAATATTATTGCTTCAAAATACATTACCACCCTTTGAAGGAGAACATGGTGGATGATTCTTTGAGTTGGAAGGACAATGATATTTTTCCCGTGGTGAATATTGAAATAGATCCAATAAAAATGGATCTATAGAAGACAGAACTTTATATCCTATATGAAGGGGATAAATCATGTCTTTCTCAGATTAATTATTAGTCATAAATACATGTGTGAATTAAATAGGAACAAAAGGAAGATGAGGAACTATAGAAGAAGGTAAAAATTATTCCTATTTTAACCCATGAATTTTATGGAATGATATGTTTCATGAACCCAATATTTATCATTTCAATAACATAATTTGAAGAAGGAACTATTAGATGATTCTCATAGTTCGTCATTATCTATTTATCGTGGATGTATAATGAAGTATATTGATTTTAAAGAGATCTTATTTAGGGGACACATGAAATTGAAAATTGTAGAGTTTTTCTCATGATGTGTAGTATGTCATCATGTTAAGGTTAAGAGAAAAAGTCCAAGGGGTTGTTAAAACGGACACTCATTCATAAATTTAATGTGGGAAAACATTATAATGTATTCTGTAATTAGAATCTCCAAAAAATCTAAACATAATAATATTATATGGGTTGTATTTGGCGACCTATTTAAGACAGTGAAATTCATTCCCATCATAGAATATTAAACTTTTTACTAGATTTCCTGGATACACATTAAGTAAGTGGTGAGGATTCATATTATTTAGCATTCTATTTTAACTAATCAAGTTTTGATATTTATCTCAATAATCTAGATAATTACTCAATAAGCTATGGATATAAATTTTAGTTTTTGTAATTCTTTTCATAATGATAATTAAGTCTAATCTAAGATAACTAATAAAAAATTTTAGGATATATTGAGATCTTATTCATTTGATGTCAAATTTATTAGAGATCAACACCTTCGTTTAGTATAATTGTTTTAGAAAAATAGCTTCCAATATTGAATTAAAAGAGATAAGTATGAATCTGTATATGATAAAATATACCGAACTCATACATTTTGGGATAAATCCTTAGAAATAAATCTATTAGGAACTAAGATTGCTGAGGATATGGTAGAAAATTTTAAACCCATTCATCAATATATAAAGATAACTTATAGTCAATAGAAAAGTTTTCTTGAAATTCACTTTTGAAACATAGAGTTTTTAGTTTGAGAAATAGTAAAACTATTAATATGTACTTGGTAGAAGGTTATGAGAGTATAAAATAATGTAATGTTTAACCCTCTATAAATTTATCCTCTTGAGATTTTTTTATTGTATCTAGATTCAAGAAAAAAAATTTGAACATCAATAGAATCTCTCTCGTGTTCATGATGTGTTCCACATATATCTCCTATGGAAGAAAATTCATGATCCTTAAAAAGTATATGAAAAATACACAATACTAATAAAAAAATATATCTCTTATGTGGAACATCTAGTGCAAATTTTGGATCATATAGAGAATGTGTTATGAAAAAAGTTAACAAGTCTAGTCAATAATTTTTTGCAAAACCTTAAATTAGAGGAAGAAATTTTGGAACATGATGATGTGATAAGTTTGAAGTATCCTTACATTTTTTTAGTGATGGATTTTTAGGGGATAAATTCTTGTAATGGAGCATAATTTAACAATATTATATTTTATCATATACTAGTAAATTTGATTTCCTTAATATATTGTGTTATACGCAACCTAAAATCTGAATGAACTATAATATAGTATACCATTATAACACATCCATAAAATTATTGGAATAAAAATAAATTAAATTATTAGGAAAAAAGTATAATTGTTTAAGATGTAATAATAATATTTTTATTATAGTTATTGTATGTTTTCGAAATAAATTTCCCTAAAAATGACTTTTATTGGTACTTGTTATAAAATAAAATAATTAGTTTTTTGAATTTTTGAAAATCTATAATAAAAAATGAACAATATTTATTGACATCGTCATATCAAAATTATATTAGAGTGAATTATTGATAATTTTGTGAAAATAATTATTTTTAGATTGATAGTGAAACATATTTATTTTTATTGAAAACAATATTTTCATTTCAATAATTAGGAAAGTAACATTTATCTTAAAATGGTATTAATTAAAAAAAATTTCATTTACATTTTATATAATAAATATATTTTAATTTTAATTTTTTGTGTTTTAGTGTAACAACTATTTTATATTTCATATATTATTATTTTTCTGAAAACATCATTTCAACGAAATTTGATGGATTAATTTTAAATTAAATTCTAATAATCATGTGAATTGATTCTTTATATGGAATCAAATGGTTATAAATGCGTAAATAGTTCCCTTTTATTTTTTATGAATATCTATGTTTGTAAATATTTTTCACCTATATATGGGTGAAATGGGTAATGTAGCATTAAAAAATTGGGATAAGGATTTAATATTTCAATACAACAATCCTTTATGAACATTTATGGGATTATATTTTTACATTTGGATCCAATTCGAAAATATATGGCCATCTTGTCCATTTTTCATTGTTTTTTACCTATATATATAATTAAGAAAAGATTAAATACAAAATGACACTCTATTGGTTTTAATATTTCTAATTTTATAAAAAAATATTAAAAATTGGATTATTTGAGTAATAAATTTTTATTTAAAATAATAATTAAATTTTTTAATAAGGCGTTTTTTTTTTAATTTGTGGTGATTGAATTATTATAAAAACTTCTTATTAAATGCAGATATAATATTCTTCAATTAATTAAGAAATAAAAGAAGTTATTTTTTAAATATGAAACGTAAAAAATTTTCAAAGAAATCCTATATTAAATGATTTTTTTTTGTTGGGTAGAAAATATTTTGGATTTTAAAAAAATTATATTCATATTGAATTTTTTAAAAGATATATTGAATGTAAAATTAATTGAATTGTTCCATAAATGAAATTACTGATATTTTTTAGCAAATAATATTTTATGAAATTATTTATAATTCATATATATACTACCATTATATAAGTGAGAAATGTATGGTAGAAAATATAAACCGTATTTCATTTATGATTTTCTTTTTCTTTTTTTTGTGACATTCTTAACAGTTAAAGAGTAGTAAACTTTATATTTTGATAACTGTGAAAAGAAATATAGGGGTAAAACAAAGATATAAGGGTTAAAAACACATGATATTGAGTAAATATTATTTCATTCAAATATTTCGACTTATCCTCATCTTATTTTTTAAATATATCAATTTGGAGTAACTCGATGAAACACATTATTTTACATAAAAATAATACTTTATGTAATTCCTAAAGTGGCCCTCCCATTACTTATGAAAGAGATTATATTATCCTACCATATTCACACTTTTTTATCATTTTATCATGGATAATACCTAAATAATACCATTATATAATCCTTTATCACATCTTATAGATTTTGATTATTTGAAAATACCATTCTTTCTTGGTTTAATATGTAAGAAATAGATGATTTCTCGATGAAGATTGTAACTCTTAAATGATCTTTTTTAATTTTATTATCCATTATTACTCTACTATGTATGTGGTATAAATAAAAAATAATTAATTAAGTAAAATAAATATTATATTTTGTGATTAATATGATGGAAAACCAAATATCTACCTTATTGGAATCTACTGGAAGATGATAACATCGCTTTTGAGTATGCGTGGACTATAATATCCACAAAGAAATGAGATGATTTTTTAATTTACTCTTTACATTAATTTAAATAAGGATATAATTAATTAATATGTATGATATATATGACATAATATTTATTCTATAATATATAATTATATTTTACTGTTCTTTTATTCCATCAATCAAAAAACGCTAACAACATTCATGTATACTTGTGACATGGAGTCTCCCGGAATGGTGTAATTCATTTTTCTATATAGAACTTTTATGGATATATCTATAAATATGTAATGAATATATATGATATATATATCATTATTATCAATATGTATAAGATAAAACCCTGATAAATTTAAAATAACTGACAATAGTGAACCAAAACCTGCATAAAAAATGTAGCAGTTATCCCCTAGAATTGTAATTTTAATAAAACAAATTTTTCAATAAAAATGTGATAATATATTCTAAAACATTATGTGGTATTATATATATGATTTTATTTATGTAACAGATTTAAAATAAATATATATTTGTTATACATTAGGAACATTTGATTGCGATGAAAGGATATACTTGGTGTAATGGATTTGTTTTCTAATTCAAATTTTATCACTGAAGGCATATGCATAAATTTATGTTAAGAAAATTGCACGATACGTATATGATAAAACCAATTAAATTCTATTACCTTTGTTTATGTCTTGTGAATAAAAATTTTACATTCATTTTGATCACATTAATTACTCATGATATTTAAATAATATTTTTATTGAAAGCCGATTCTTCTTTACAATCCTGTTGAGAATCCTTTTCTTCCCTGTACTTGTTTTCATTAACATCATTTCATGAATTTTTTTTATTAAATTATAATTTTTTAAAAGTGTTTTTTAATCATGAATAAATTAATATTATAATGTTTCAATGTAATCTTGTTTTCATTTTCTTAATTCATCACTAGTCATTTTTACAAAAAAATCTAAAAGAAATATTTATTTTAATGTACAGGGCATCAATGTAATTTATATCCATAATGACCACCCAATTTTTATCATATTTGTATATAATATTGAATTATTATTTTCCATGAATATTAAGTATTTTATATATTATTAATATTTATATTTTAAATATTTTATTTCAAAATTAAATGGTAATTCCATAGAAGAAATATTTCATTGATAATTTAATAGAATTTTCATATATAATAAAATTCATTGATGTTAATTATTTTTAACAGTTGTTATGATCAAATGTTATCATCTTTATTATTTATTTAGATGGTTTATAATTATTGTGTGGAGAATTTTATGAAACCCATTTATTAATCATGTATTATGCTATGAGGAATCATTGAAATTTATTGAATCTTGTTTCCTTTAAATGTGTTATGATCTATAAAGTCTGGTTTCTGATCTTGTAGAACACATATAAATGTATTATTATTATGTGAATTCTAGGCTTGAAATTTTATTTTCATCTAATACATTGGTTAGTGCCTTATATCTCATCATATAATTGTGGGAAAATGTGAATCTGCATCATCCACTATAGAAAGTAAGTTGATGTGTCTAATCCACTATGGGGTAAAACAATTTTATTGATCTATCCATTATGATATGAGAAACATTTTTTTATTCTCAATCCACTATTAATTTTATGGTCTCGGTAGTTAACCATGAAATATGAAATGATTTCTAAACCAATGATATTTACATTTTTATGAGATTTTTATGATATTATCATATAGTTTATGACTGATTTCCAATGCTTTATACGTCTTATCATTCAAATATTTTAAAATAATAATGTTTTATTTCATTAAACATGTTTATTATCTATGAATGATTATGTATGAACTTTTTATGTTATGTTCATGATCTCTTACTATTAGGATTATATAATTCATTCAAGTGATCATATATGGATATCTTCCATGTTTCTCTTTATTGGGAACATTGTCTCACCCTTTATTTTCTATCCTTACCCTAGGTTATGAATAAATGTTTTAAGTATAATATTACAATAAAAGTACAATGTGAGAATAATATTTTGAGAGATGGCGAATAATAAACCTAAATAATATGTTAATGAATCTAATCCTTAAATACACTAAATCATTATGATTATATCATGGATAGTAATGCTATGTATTGAATATTTATCTACAAAGATGTAATATTTATTCAAGAAATTCTTGGGACCGTAGAATAACGTACTAAGATATATTTCTCACAGCATGAATTTTCTCTCTAGGGAATATGCAGACCTTATATATACATTATTGGTTATAGCATACGTTTTTTATTGAATCATTATAGGGAATGTCGATAAGGATTTGGATAATGGGATATGGTGAGGCTTGGGAATTGATGCAGATCCCCATGTGTGGTTTTTTTCAATTATTAATTTTTTATTTGTGATCAGCATAGTGGGTAATGAGGGAAATATGATTGTATGACTTTAGTATAGTGCATTTTTTTATTTCATGATTCTTTCTTTCTCATATGCAAACTATAATGTTAATTTTAGAATAATATTTATTATTTACACTATTTTTCATATTTTTATTCAAGGGTTTAGTGACTCTAATTTATGTTTTAGGAACCTCTAGATGAAAGCCTCTAGTGTGTGGGGAGTTGTTCTTGAGTCCTTTTAAGCCTCTGGCATAGATGAGTTATCTTGGATAGGGGTTAAAAGTGATATTATTGAATGTATACATTTTTATTAATGTTTGGTATATTTATTATTTAGAATAGGTGTAACATTATAAGTTTTTATGAAAAATATTTCATTTTCAATAAATTTTATCTCTTCGATGTCTTGTGATATATACAACCCCAAGTCCAAAAGAACTGTAAATAAGTATACACTTATAACCTCGTCATTGGATTATTAAGTGATAATATGACTCATTTAATTACAAAAATTGTATGGTTTACACATTTATAAATAAATTTATTGATTAAAAATATATTAAATATGAAAAATGATAATGGTTGGAAAGAAAGAGAAATGTCTTTTTGAAAAACTATATTGTTAATAAAAAATGGTTTCTTCATATATTATAAAATCATTTGAAACTTTTTCCACTTTTATAAAATTTATTTTAAAAAATGAAATATATTATTTCAATTAACATGATAGATTGATATTTTATTTAATCTTATAGAATTTTCAAAATAGATTATTTTTTGATGAATAATAAAAACAATGATTTTTATTAAAAGAAACTTTTTTCTTAAATAATTTAAAAAGTTATTAAAAATATATTTAGAAGTAAAATTAATTAAATTATTTTATAACTAAAATAATTTAGATCATTTTAATCAATTATATTTTATATTTCAATATTAAAACATTTCACACTTTAGGAAGATTTTCATTTGGAAACCTCTTTTTTCGATGCATTTTTATACATGACGTTAAATTAATTTTGTTCACTTTTGTTAATGAATTTGAAAAAATATATTACATATACGAAATAATTAAAATTAAAATTATATAATGAGTCAATTTTATTTTTTTTCATAATTATTTTTTAAAAACATAAAACACATTTACCACATTTAAGGTTAAACCAGCTTTACCACGGGTTAGTCTTAAAATATAAGTGTTAAAATGACGTAAAAACGTATACAATTCATATATTATGGCCATATTTCGGAAATATATCATACAATTATCAGTAATTATTCATTTGGGATAATTGTTAAATGTTGAAAACATGGGTATGATATTTTATTTTAAAAATTTCTAAATTTGTCATTCTACCACTTATAAAAGGGAACCCCATATCCTCTCTACTTTACACTACAAAAACCAAATAGTTAGAAAACTACATGCCAAAATAACATAATTATCTCAAAAACCATGAATAAGATTACCTTTTTTGATCAGGAAACCCTTTTTGAAAGGATTTAGGTATAAACCTAAATATGTTGTCTGAAAAAAGGTATGTTCTTAATAATCTGTTTTCATTTTATTTCTTGTTCTAAAAATTTAATATCCCCATAATCTATAATAAAATAATAAAAAATGGGTCTCAACTATTCAAAGATTTTATTTTCATAATTTATTGACATATATTCATCTCTTCTTCAATCAAATGGAAAATGAAACCTTCAATCATGTGTACGGTGTACTACCTCCTCATAGACATGGGTAATTCATTTTCCATCACCAAATCTAACATTGGGGACATAATTAAAGATTTTATGTTCATATATTATATTTATGGAGAAATAAACCTTATTTAATTGTAATTTCTTATCTTATTTCTTACCTTCCAATCTATTGGAAAATTCATGTTATCAATCATTCATACATATAGACTACCACTTCCACGTAGTGACATGATAAGCTTTTCATTTTATATTTACATGGATATAAATAAGGATATATTTAATGAAAATATATGATACATATGAAAAAACTAGTTATTCAATAATGGTGAATTATTTATTATGTTTATTTTTTCTATAGATCAAAAATATTAAATCAATATTAATGCATACATATGGGCTACCATATCCAAGAATAGTGTGACTCATTTTTCTACCTCAATGTTTTATTTACTATTCAAAATACTTATATAATTAATATATGTGATATATATATATATATATATATTGTGTAACATTATTCATATGATGGAACTATGATCAATGAACATTACTAAAAATTCTAAACCAAAACATACATGAAACCAATGTAGTTGTAACTCAGAATAATAAATTAAAAATGGAATTGTTAAAATAATAAGTGATAAAATGATATAAGTAAATAAAATATTTTATTATATATATATATATGTATATTATGTTACATAAATTAATTTATAAAAAATCTATATTTATTGTGCAGGATGATCTAACACGTATGAAGGGAATTGGAATTGTGGTATGGATTTTTCTTCTAATGTTAACTTCCATTAGACATATGCCATATTCACCACTTATTCGGGATTAATAATTTTCATGTATCACTTGTTGAAATTTTTGTATATACCTATCTCAAACCCAATTTATATTTTTATAAAATATTTTTTAATGATATTTTTGTGTAATAGTTCCATTTACACTTTTTTTTATAACATAATTGAGAGAATTTTTATAATAAAAATCAAATTTATTTATATATTCAGATGAATATCCTTTTTCATCCATATTTATATTATCTAAAAAATAATAAAATGTTTTCGATACTCAAAACATGAGTTGTTAATGAAATTTTTACCCATGTTTTAATTTTTACAAAACTTTTTTAATGAAATTTTATTTTTATTTTCTTAATGTGGAATAATTTGACATTTTCTGAAAATGTGAATGTTTTATTTTTTATAATACACTTAGAATATATGGAATTTATCAATGAAAAAAATAAGTCATTTCTTTGCGATTCATTTATAAGTTTATAATGTTATTTTCAATGATTTGATTTCCATAATATTCTAAATATTCTTATTTTTAATGTGTATTTTCATAGTGAAATGTATATCTTCCTCAAAAATGTTTTGATTGAAATTTTACTGCATTTATATTATCCAATGAAAAAAAACCTCAATGTAATTATGATCGACTTAGGATATGTTTTAATGATACCCTCATCATTAACATTCTTCTAGATAGTTTATAATTAATTTGATTTGAGAGGTAAAATTTTGATTCCATTATCAATATTACTATAGATGAATTGTGATTATTATTATTGAATTGGGAAATTATTAACACTAATATACTAGTTTTCAAATGTGAATTTTTATGTTCATCATGTTTACTAATATTTAAAATTAACAAAAATTTGTTTCTTAGTTTTTCAATATGAATTTTTACATTGATTATGTTTATCTCCATTCATATAAGGAATTAATTGTACTTAGTAAATTATTAAAGGGTCTTGATATTTCCATTGTTGCATCAAAAGGTCACATGAGACAAAAAAATATTGGGTATTTGTTTGAGAAATTACTCATTTATGTAATAAGTATTGGAACAAGCCCTTACTGATATAGTGAAAATGTCTAGCATTTTTATTTCATCATTATGATATTAGTAATAGATGTCCATGTTATTATTGTATTAGTTATAATATTTATGGATAATAATAATTCTTAGATGAATATTAATATCAAATATTTTGATCATCATTTATACCTTCCATAATTTTATTCATCTTCATGTTAGTGATTAAATTCATTTTTTAGTTATTTACCCTTTCTTAATGAATATTCATTATTTTTAGATGATAGATTTTATAGTACACATAACCTTTCTAAACATTTTGACTCTCCCATTTTTTTTATATTTTACTTAACATGGATTCTAGGAATTGTATTATGACTGATATGTGGGGATATTCCTATGACAATAATGGAATTGTCAAATAAAGTAATATATTTCATTTTTTTCATATGTAGTGGGAAATTCATGTATTTATCTAGTTTTAAATACTAATAAACTATATATACTCATGGTAAGTGATCACATTTTTCTACGAAAAATAAAATTAAGTAACCACTAACTCATGTAATCTATGGTTATGATTTTTATAGTTAATATTAAACAATGTTGATCAGAAACATTTGGAAATAGATTTAAAAAAACAATATTAGAAAACATGACCATATGCTATCCTTGAGGATAATTAAATTTATAGGATAACATTATGAAATATTAATAAGGAATATATTTTGATTATTTAATTGAAATATATCTATTTCTAGATATTACATGTGGATTTGGTAGCGGAATAATTATACTAATTTACAATTTCTCCATAAACCATTTTTATGGATTAAAAAATATTTTTATGAATGGATAATAATCCCAATGATAACCATTTTATGAATATTATATTTGTTATGCATAAATATTTCAATTTACATTTTCTGTGTCACTAGTTATGAATGTATACAATATTATTAATTATTTTATGTTATAAAATAATATATGTCATTATTTATAAATGGAACATTGTTTATGTACTGAAAAATTTATGAATGTGTGTAATCTAAGTAGGAATGTCCTTCCTCGGTAATATAATGAAGCATTGGATATGTAATTAGAAATGATTTAATTAAAATATATTTTTGAAGTTAACACATGTTATATATAATAAAATTTCATATGTGAAAAAAAAAATTGATCCACAACATGGTGTCACATGATAGACTAATTTAAACATCACTGTTTTCCATAACATAATGTTACAAAAAATCCATTTGTAGTATAGAAATTAATAAGTTCCTTATAAAAGATATCTCTTCCTTAGAGAAATATTGAATGGGAGAAGGTGTCCATGGAAGTTGATCATATCTCAAGGGAAATATATCAATGTTTCCCATTGATTCAAAAAAATAAGGATTAAAAATACATATAAATTATGGAATGGAAGGATTTTGATGTACTCTTCTGGGATAAATATTTTCTTTATGAGAACTGAGGGAATATAAAGAGGAAATTACAAAGTCTAAGATAAAATTAAGATGAAAATTTTTCTATCTATTAATTAATTATTAAAAGGATATCAATGAATGTTGTAGACTATATATTTAATCAGAAGAGAATGACTGATTAAATCTATTTTGTGATTAAGATAATCCTTTGAAGTACACTACTCTCACAAAAATTATCATCACATGAGGACATAATACCATGTGCTATAAAGAGAGGGTAATGATTCCCAAATAATTTTTTATTTGATGGAAATAATGCAGGGAAGAGGGTGGAAGAGAAAAATTTATTATGGGAAAAATAAAAAAAAAATATTTTATATCATGTGATTAATGATAAAATAAACACACAGGTACATTCTTGAAGAGAATGTGAGTTTTCATTAAGTGTAATGTAAAATTTCATTAGGTGAGTGAATGTAAGAGTGGGAAAAACCATTATTTTTTATTTTTTTATATTTCAGGATATATATAACTACAATATCAAATTCCCCTAAAAAATGTAAGACACCAAATAAGAAACTAAAAGATCATGATTGACCGTATGTTACTATTACAACTGAAGTGGAGTAATTAAATTTCTTGTGTATTTTGATTTAATGGTTATGTTTCAGAATAATTAAATCAATGATATTATATTTATAAGAATCATGGAACATATAAGTATTTTTTCCATTAATTTTTAGTTTAGGATTTTAAAGAATATGATGAATGGTAATGATAACCATGAAAATAGATTTAGAGGTAAGGTGTTATTTTTATAAAACACATGATAAAGGGAATGTTTTTTAGAGTTTTTTCTCTAGAAACAATTTGTGACCTTTATGTTAACATGTCTTAGTTGATTTGGATATTAATAAAATCTTTATCACATCATTATTATTCTTTCATATGATATAGGTTGTGATAATATCTTATGATTAGGAATCACAATGAATGTTCATATAAGTTCCCCTATATGATGAGAAACTAAAAGTGCCACAAGAGTGTCATTAATTATATTTTCTATACATGGATAAAATAAATTTATGGAAAACGATTGAGATTATTAGGGGTATCGAATCATAGAACATTGAGGTACCTTTTCATGATATACGCCCTTGGTAATATGCTTTGTATGATATTTTGAGAATGAAACACACTAAAAGTTTATACACATTTATATGTTTCAATGGATGTTCTTATATGTGTATGTGTGTATTCATCCTTAGACTTTATGATTATTAGGAATGATTATTATAAGTAAGGTATTATTATGTACTCATGAAAATGGTGATGACATATGTTTATACCATGGTAGTACATGTTGGGTGTGTTGTGAGTAATATTTCATTAATGAATAATATGTGAAAGGATTTTATCTTTATGTTCATTAATAGAAGTTTATATATCAATACCTTTTATGGAAATTATACAACCTAAATAAATTTATAGACATTGGTTTTGAAAGTGAATTTTAATTTTTGAAATTTTAAAAAAGGGACATTGAGCACATTGGATGGTGACACTAACTTGCATCCAACCTGATTAGAGATATCATGATAAACAGATTATATAAAATATTAATCATTCATATGATATAAAATGTAATTTATCTATTATATTCATTCTCTATGGGTTCCTTGGTGTTTTTTTAGAACTAACCATGGACTTTAGGCGTTTTCACCAAATTTCACTAAGAAAGAGTCCTTGAGGGTAACCAATTAAGGGTATCCTCAATCAAATTTAGAGAATATATTATTATTTATTATTTAACAAGTTGAATAAATATTATTCATGCTCTTGGTTTAATAATAAATCATGTTTTCTTGATCACATATTTTTCATCACAATTTTTTCGAGATAATATTATATGTAAGGAATATGTAATGAATATTAATATTCTATTTAGGGAGTGTAAATTTATTTTAATAGAGAATATGTAGTGATATTATGTTATTAAATAAATTTTATTTATTCATGTCTCAATAAATATTGGATAATAATGGAAGGCATAGTTTATAGGTCTGGTGATGAATAATATACATATATAATATTACATTATTAATTAATATTCAATTTAATTATCAATATAAGTGCATGTTGATAAATTATAAAATAATTATTATTATAGACATGGGATTCCTTGTAGATGAAATAAATATTAAATTTCACTTTATTAAATATTAATATCTATACCCAGAGCTCTATAAACCAAATTGTATTATTTTCCCTTTTATATCCAACTCATTACATTTATTGGGAAAAACTATATTCATAGAATCCTCACGAATACCAAGGGAGATCCCTCCTCTAGGAATTATCCCAAGAATAGAGTGTGATATTCCTCCTCCTTCAACTCCTGATTCATTAGTGATTAAATAGAATCCTGTGGATGTGACTCTCAGGTATATCGAAGGGGGACTATGGAAGTGATAGAATTTTATGTGCTAGAACCAATGATTCCAACATAAACATTCAGATATTTTTGGAACATGTGTAGTTGACTACATGGGGGAATATATTATTGATTACTATAATGAAACTATGGTAAAATATATATCTATTATCAGATCCATCAATGATGAAATAATTTCTCAAATAGATATTCTAGTTTTAAAAAACTAATAATAAATAATATGTTGTGATCCTACATTATTGATATAAAATTTTATCTATTATCAGTATTTTTTATTCAATTACTTCGACTATACTGTCTATCATCATGTAAATCTTGGATTTATCATCAATCATGAAAAAAGAAAAGTTGGGTAAAACCAATCACCCACTTCTGATGTGATCAAATCCATAAAAGATAACCCTTAATATATGTATAATGTTGCATTAATAATGTTTATTTTGGATAAAGAGATTAATGATATTGTTGATGAAAATGGGATGGTGTTGATTACATTGGGAATAATTTGTTATCTCATGAAAAAGGAGTTTATGTTAACATTGATAAAGAGTAAAAATTATAAGTATTTACATGATAATATGATATTTTATTTACAAAATTAAGAGAGGGTTAATTTCTAGAAGCAAGTTAGTTTTCATTAAGGATTTATTTTAATTTATATATTATAAGAGAATATGTGATAGAGTTATTCACTTTTGTTTTGTTTGAAAACTACGTGAGAAATTTTGTATTAACTTTATTTTGATTTCATGTTTTTTGAAACATATTGGAAGGATTCTTAAGGATAACTATTCATGAAATAGATTTGGTTGATCTTTGGGTTTTATTATTTATATTTTAAAGGATTATGTATTATATTGGATAACCTATTCTAACCATTTAGTTTTATTAAATATTTATAATCATATATAAAGACTTAGCAGTCTTTTGTGGATCTTATGATCTATTAAAAGAGAGTTTTAGTGCTTTAAAATAAAAAATCATCTTGAATACAAATCATTTTGATAGAAATATGCAATTATGGTGGATATTGAATAAAATGTGAAATTCTACTTGTCAATAATATATATTATCTTACATTATTATTCTATATTTTAACCTAATTATTTAACCATATGAGATAGACATTAAAACAAAAAAATTATCCTATTACCTTCATTTATGGTGAACTGATGGTCTTTTTACCTATCATAGATTAATGGATTTGTGGTTGTTACCTTTCTTCTTACGAGGATCTCTATCACTCCATATTAGTACTTGGGTATCAAATTTCTCATAAATTACCATATTTTCACTTCCCAATACTTTTCTATTATATGAAAACCTAGTTTTGTGTGGACATTTGTATTTCTCAATCCTAATTTTAAGAGGGTTTTTTATTAAAACTTTTTATGATGTGGGTTTTACAAAAAAGAGTTTTCATATTTCAAAAAAATAATTATCGAAAACAATTTCATTTTTTGAGGATGATTTTTTATGAATAGAATATTGTAAATCCCATATCATTTATGATAAATATATTTCCTTATAAATGAATTCAATCTCTTCAATAGCTTGCGATAAAATTCTCGTAGAGTATGAAAGAACCGTAAAATAGTATGTTGTTATAACCAATCCATTAAAACGGTCTATATGAATCGGACTGACTAAACTATGATAATTTTATGTTACACATGTATAAATAAATTTATTGGTTATTAACTTATTATAAATAAAAATAAGAATCATTTTAAAGAAAAAGAATTTTGTTATTGAATTAATTTTTTTTTCTGAAAAATGGATTTTTCATGTTTTTTGAACATATTTTAAAATAATTCTTACCATGGATTGAAAATGTTTTTGAAAAAATCACCATTAATTTTGAAATAATCATGTCATATTTATTTTAGAATGATTTTTTCTGAAATTTTCAAAAAACTAATTCTTTTTAATTGATAGTAAAATATAATGATTTTTGTTGAAAATAGCCTTCTAATTTAATGATTTTAAAATTAACATCTTTTTATTAAATTTTATTCCAAATTAAAATAAGTAAAACTATATTATAACTAGTACAACATAGGTCAGTGGAAACAAAAATATGATCAATTTTACTTATGAAGAATTTACATTGGAAAACTGATTTTTTGTTCCATCTATGGGGATATCTTCAAAGTAAATTATACAACATATATGAATTGATTTTGTAAAAATGAGTACCATATTTAGAATATTTATAATTTATATTACATAATAAACAATTTTTTTATCAAAATTGAAAGTAATAAAATAAAAAAAATATTTCGCACAGTTAATGCTTAAACGAGATTTCTACGGAATAATATAAAAAGATAAGGGTTAAAATTAACTAAATAATTTTTCAATTAGTATTTTTTTCACATATCACTACTATAAATTAGAGCTATCCAAAAGGATCTATACCAAGAGTTTTGGAAAACCTATTTTCATATGTACTACGGACACACCCTATACAAATGGGTTTGGAAAAAACCATTGGTATAGGTCCATTATAAAAACCCTATACCAATGGATTTTCAAAAACATTGGTATAGGTCACTTATATAGACCTATACCCATGGTTTTAGGAAAACCTCTCCTGACCTGACCCATGTTAGGGCTCGATCCAGAACTACACCAAACCCACCTCTATAGGCCAATGGTGGTGAGAAGGGAAAAAGGCACAAAAATAGGGGGATTCATTTTCCTAAGTACATGTATAAAAAACACACACACAACCACTCAATAAAAAAGGTTGGAGGTAGTGGATTAAAAGCTGCTACATAGCTATAAATAAACCCAACATGCATTTACCACTAAACAATATAAGCACATAAATGTAAACTAAAAGGGTAAAAGAGAAAAATGCATGCCCAACTAGAAATATTTCCAAACCAAATCGAAACTGAAAGGTACAATATCTAAGAGAGTCATGCTCTTATATCCCAAAATACAACCACCATACATGGTTGAAGCACCTCTATCCCTGATATCCTTTGATTTCTTGATAAAACCTATATTTAATTTTCCAAAGGAACAATATTTTTGGTAAAATCCCATGTGGGGGTTAGTATAAACATACCCAATAAGATTCCAAAATAAGGTGTAGGAGGATCCATACGAGGTAAACTAAAGGGGGGATAGTAGGTAGAACAAAGTAAAAGTAATATAGTGTTTTTCAACCCAATAGGAGAGTGAGGTAAGCTCATCTAAACACAAGGAACTATATATATAGATAACATGTAATTATCATTGATACTTCACTACCTATAGTAGGAGAGTAGACTCGTCTAACCACAAGAATCTAGACACGGAAAGCACGTGGAATACCCCATGTGTCTTCACCTCTCCAAGATGGAGAGAGGCCAAAAAGAACAGAGTATAGTATGAAATGGTATATATATATATATATATACCCATTCAAAAAAAACCCAAATGAAGGGGAGTAAGGTGATCTCAATCTCACAGTTCAGCCCAAGAAGAAGAGTCACCAAAAGTTCCTGAAGTATCCAACATGAATTCCTAGCCTCCCACATGTTTACCATGAACATGAAAGTCAACGATGATCAATCAACACACATTAATACTATCCTCTTTGGGTGGTACTAACTTTCCCAAATACTTTTAGGTCACAAAATAAGTACATATATTGGTGAGGAAAGTGTTCCTCTTTCCTGTGACTCTAAAGGTATGTCAAGGCATGTCCCTCCACTGATCCACATAGTCGAATGGTGAAAACTCAAAGTAGAGGACCTAATCCCTAGTATGTATGGGAGATTCTACTCTAATAATTAGGGATCCACATCCTAGTGTATCAAGTGGATCAACACCTAGGAGTCGCTAGGGACCCACTACCCAGCCCTACTAATGGGTAATACGCTGGAGGGTTCATCATGGAATGTAACTACAGAGGACTCTCACCCTTGTGTGTTAGGGGGATTACACTATGTACATCAAGGATATGCATCGTAGTATAGAACATCGATCATAAACCAGAAATATAACCTTGATAATATTTTTGAACAATGCCCGATCAATTCCTGATCACTTTCATCATTTGACATCACCCAAAAAGGCATCATGGCTAGAATATCTCTCATCCTGTCTTAAAAACCACTAAAAAGGAAACCATCACATTATACATGAATCAAAACATATGATTTGAAAATTATAAGCCAAAATATGACTCAGAAAGATGGAGATATGAAAGGTAGAATAATATTTAAGTGGTACATGGGGTGTATGGGTCCAACATAACATTTGACCCCGACTCGCCATCTGGATGGGTAATTAGCCATAATCGGGTATAAAATTATACACTAGTAACCCAAGTAAAACCATTGCACTCCCAGAGTACATGACACATCAATCCAAAACACTGACGAGTTCATGATGATTGGCATTGGTCTCAATGGAAAAATATTACCTTTACTAGAATACGTCTTCAAACGGTCCCAGATAACCAAACGGATCACACTATCGTGATCCCCATGGAAACACACATAGGATCGACTATTCATTGACTCAAATCGGACACCAATAAATAAGTTGTATCACTCAACATCATACATGAATGGTGTTTCATTGGTCCCTCACCACAAATGTAGGAATCATTATACAAATCCTATCATTGTGATCCTCATGTAAAAACAAACGAGAGAAACAATTCATTCATCCGAAATGGTCACCTAGTGAAAAAGTCAATTTTCACTACAAATGAACAAACTAGGACTCATTGTAACCACACCTCATTTTTTGTTTAATCACTTGAAATCAATTTTGAAACATTCACCTCAATTTCAGGGTCTTAATGTCACTAACGGCTTGTCGATTGGACTTCATATGCATGAGATTGTCCTGATACAAAAATCATCAATAATAATATTTATATTATTATTATTATTATATTTAGGAGTTTCATGAAACCGAACCCTGAGCCCAAAATATAATTTTCCTAAACTAGACCCAAAATTTTTATCTCCAAATTAGGACCACATTGCCACATATGTCTCATCAAATGAATGCCCGATATAGAAGATATGGGGGTTTAAAAGTACCCAGGATGAAGGCTTACCTCACCTAGCCCAATCTAACTAGGCCCAGCCCCTTCCATCTAGCCCATCCTCCTATTCTAGGATGGCCTCTTCATGGCCCACCACACTAGCCATTAGCTTGCATACCCTACACATCCCATCTCCCATCTTTCGTGGCCCACCTCATCCACCGCTGCCACCGAACCACGCTTACTCCCCAGTAATCTTACATGTCGTTCCCCTTGCACACAGGTTTTGTCTACCCCACTTCCATGTGCTCTAGCCATGCTGCCTAGTGCTCCTTCTCCACTACCTGCAGTTACACAGCCTCCCATAGCCACAACGTGTTGCTGTCGAACGCTGCCAGCTACCACGGACCACTGCGCGTTGTTAGATCTTTCCATGGACCACCGAGAACACTCCATTTCATGAAAGAAAAAAACAATACCATATCCAAGATCCTCAAGTCCCAATCTACACAAAAACATGCTCTGGTTGATTATTCATCAATGTCTCGATGTGATGAAAAGTCGGTGTCGCTTCTAATCGTCGCCACACATCCATTGGCACATGAATCTCAAAATTGAGCATAGATATGGACTCCTTAGATAATTATATTCATAGATCTAATCTTAACCCCATGATTCATTGATGTTTCGAAAAAAAAAGTTTAAAATGAAGAACGAATGATGAACGCAAAGAATGAGTGATTCGGAATTACAACGGATGATGGCTATGTTAGTATGGAAATCGTCCAAGGATTTTTAAGTAGCTGCAATGATCACAATTAAATTTTGACCACAAAAACATAAATTAGGGAAATGAATAATCTGATAGAAGAATCCTACTTGGATTTTGGATTTGTTGTTGCATTCCCCACATTATGATCTTCTTGGATTTCTAATCTTGTCTGTGATACTCCAACGGTTCGGCATCAATTTTCTATCAAAAGGATGGTAGGAGCTCTCGATGGTGGTGGGAGGAATGAGTCAGCCCTTGTTCATTTACTTAATGAATAATGTTTATAAAATCCATAAGTCACCATCAAATGGTTCCAATATCTGAACATCCCATGCCTTCTCCCTTTAGGTCACATTTAGGTAAAAAAACCCTTATGAACCCAATGGTTGTCTCATATTTCTAATCTGAGTCCCCGTTCAAAAGATATTCTAAGTTACATCAAAATAAAATAATCATAATGAATTGTTTTATTTATGGTTAAGTTATTAATAATGTTTTCTATATAATGCAAGAAATGACAAAAGTTATACCCTGTCTAGGGTAAACACCACATTACCGTCTCAATAGAGGTCTCATATTTATTATTTGATCTTCCATTTTAGAGATAAAATGTTTCCATTGTGTACATTGTATAAAATATACTTAATAATTTTATAAAATTTATTCCGAGTTCTGCGGACCTTAGAATTGCATGTCGTATTAGCGCTTACCTTTTGAAATATATATATAAATATTCCAATGACTTAAAAGTCAAAAAATGAGTCTATATATAATTCTCTACTTCATTATTTTCATCCAAAAAAATAAAAACTATGCAAAAAACATGTGAAATTGAACTCACACTAGCCCCCCCCCCTTTCCAAAAACAATCCTTCATGTTTCTGTATGACCAGAAAATGAGAACCATGTGGATGGATGATCCTCGTAATATCAACTATGGATGATGATGTGTGTAGGATCATGCATGTTTATTCTCAGTTTCAACATGTGGAAAACATCGTTCACTCACTCCATCTATGTGGGTATGGAAAGGCTTTAGGAAACCTCATAAACCCTTTACACAATCTCGAATGACCCGACGGACCTATGTGATGGCTTAACTCCTCGGCCAAAAACCAACAAGAATTTCATCAGCATATCCCCTAGAGCTTAGATAGTTTACTCGGTTTTCCCGTCGATCTAGGGGAAAAGATTCTACTCATTCATATCTAGGTCCAAAATGCCTCATGTTTTCCTATGCACATTCATGATGTAAATTGAACATAACGATCAGAGACAATCGTTGAGGGTACCCCATGAATGTGGATGATCTACTAAAAAAACAAATACCCAAAAAACTTCCCCAAACACTACCCCTGATAGTAAGGAAGTGTGATAACTCCGAGAATCAGTCAACTATCACTCAAATGTTGTCATGTACCGTCACTGTGTATGTAATCCCTTTGACAAAGTTCAAGGATATTCTATCCCATTTCCATCTTGTGATCTCAAGAGGCTACAACAAACCCGGTGGGAACTCATTCTTAGCCTTCACATACAGATAAGTGAGGCATCATGAGATGAACATGGATTCGCGTCTTCTCTTTATGGATTCCCAAAACTATTGTTTAAGGGTACATCCTACCAACAGTAGGATGTATAACTAAGGTAAAAGTGTTGAAGTCTCACATCACCTTCTCATACAACATGACAGGAACCATTGTTTCCCCCTGAAACTTGATCTCATGATCCCTTCCATCAGAGTATCCATCTAGTGCATCACCTATGAATATTTGAATCATGGAAGATATCATATTCGATGTCTCAAAGATGGGACTCTCTCACTTTCTCAAGAAGTGAAAGATTCAACACCACCGAGTGAAGAAAAATTATACCCTCATGCTCTATCCGGGCCAGCTACAGGGAAGATAATTTATCTAAAATATCCTACATTAAGTGATCCTAGAACTTTATTCTAATGGAACATACAACATTGTTTCCCTTTTTGGTTGTTTAGATTATCTCGAAGTCATATTTCTACAGGAAGTTCAACCAACTTCACTACCTCAAGTTCAAGTCTCCTTGGATGAAGATGTACATGAAACGCGAGTTGATTGAGAAAACCACAATGATTCTTCCCAAAAGGTAGTGTCTCAACATATTTAGGTTGAAAAAGACTACTTCCAATACCGGGTAGTGAGTCACATAGTTCTATTCATTTGGTCCCCATCACCTCGACCTATTCTTGATAATTATTTTATCACGGTTGACGTTGATCACGCCAAGGTACCAACGAATGGTGTAGGTGCGTAAACTCATCTCACTATAAGAATCTAGACACAAAGGTAACATAAAATACCCCATGCTCCATAAAATCTCTTGATAGGTGATTAATCCCAAACTAGAAACTCATCTACACTCACTAGTGGCATTCCAAGTAAAACGAGGTCTAGCAGAAAAACTCAATAGGCAATGCCATGACTTACTCTGACACTCCACTACACAAACCCATCATAAATGAACAAGTTAAAGGGACTCATCTAGGAAAATTCAATAAAAATACTCTTTTGGAAGCATTTAATCACCCTCATGGTTCTTGCATCACAAAAATGCATCTCAATGGGGGAAATACCCCTCTCCCTTATGCATTCAAAGCTATATCGAACAACACCAAAATAGGGTTACACCGACACCTCATGCCACCCCATTAAAACCTAATGCAATAAGAAGTGAGGGAAGAGTACCTAACATAGTGTTTAACAAGTTCTACTACAAATTTTAGAAGATACAAATAGTGTACCCTTTACCATCTCATGTGGTATAGGATTGTAGACATCCATAGAATCAGGATACTCGCGGCCCCGGCCACCAGATCCCTGAGCTTGACGTGGGACACCTGGTGGTCAGAGGACCTTGTAGCATAATCCACCAACCATAGTTCTTCCAATTCATCTTCCAAAACCACCCAATGGGGACCACCCTATCCTCTTCTAATAGATCAATAATTATGGTGCCATCTCTGCTGTGGCGGCCCATCTACCATCTTCCTCAAAATTACAACATCTCGGGTTGGGCTGTCCTCTGTCATGTGACCTTTCCCATCACAAGCATAACACCAAAAACTCGCTAGGCTGCCCCGACATTCTACGCTATCCCAGACAATGTCCTAATGTTTGATAAAGTCTAGAGAGTACCAAATAAAGTCTCTGAACCTATTTGCGTACTCTCCCACTATCATCCCTCCCAGATTAAGCTCTAGAACCCCATAAACCCAAATGAAGCGTAAGAAGGAGGGGTTGTACACCTCATGAAACTGCTGTTGGAAGTCATACCATGAGTGTACTGACTTATCATGCATTAGAGTAACTAGGATCTAGAAATGTCCAATAGTTATATGGAAAATATTAGCAACCAACGCCCCCATATGATCCATTAATGTCTAAAAAATTCTAAATGGTGTACCACTGACTCTAACCAATCGAATGATGTCTCATGATCTAGCTCACCATAGATCCTAATTGGTCTCCGACATTGGAACTCGTAGAGTGCACTTATCCTGCATACATTCTCAACCTACTGAGAAGGGAGTATATATTTCTCAACAGGTTGAGGTGCTGCTACCTATCCACAAGGAGGAAGGGGATCACATGATGGACCTAGAACTGAGGCCTCATAACTCACGGAATCATCATCATGAACTGGAGTTGGTATCTTAGATGCCTGTCATCATGGAGGAATCTTGAAAATTATCAAGGAGTACCATGGTCAATTGAGTATATATATATATACCAACATCAATCCGAGATGAATAAATAAGGATAGTCAAAGACTCAATCCTATATAATTCATGTACCATTTACCCCTACAACAAATTTCTTAGTATGACTAGTCGACAAACCGGTAATCAGTGTCCCGATGAATGGATACATTAGCCACCAAACCATTACTAGCCTCCCAAGCCTAAGATCCACACTCAAGAATTTTGAAACTTTTTCAGTAAACACAACCAAACCTCTTAAGTCGAACCGTCAAAACAATGTCCCAAAGAATGAAGTTTCACTATTTCCAATCTGTTACGACCCGAACCATGTCAAAGATCTTCCCACAACTACCACAAGTCCATTTCCATAGGCTAGGGGGTGATGAAAATCACCAAAGGCATAAAAAACTCAGGTAGGCCTCTTACTATGTACATATACACACACATACAGTGGGAGAATGAAAAGGTGCAGATCGAAGGTAGTAAAATATGAAACACTACTATAAATAATCCAAATATACATAGACCTATAAACTGAATGAGTACAATAAATTGAGCTATAAGGGAAAAGGGAAAAAACATTACTATACAAAAAAGTTCTCCAAACTAACAGAAAGTAAAATATAAAATAACCAAGATATCCCCAGTCCTAGATCCCAAGGTACGACCACCATATGTGGTCCAAGAACTCATTTCCCTAAGCTCTTCGAATTTTGTGTTCAATGTGTTCCATTATCTTCCTAAAAACTATATGTGTAGGAAAATCCCATATATGGATGAGTATAAACATACCCATTAGAACACCCTTGATGGGTGAATGGGTAGATTTAAGAGATACACTAAAGTGGAAAGCTGTATATAAAATAATGTGTAGTAAAAGAGTGTAGCTGCACCCAAAAAAACAGTGAGGAAATATCATCCAAACACAAAGAGATAGAAATAGTGAGAATATGGACTTCTCATTGAGACATCACTACCTTTAGTAAGAGACTGTAATCATCTAACCATGAGAAGTTAGATGCTGAAAGAATGTGGTATACCTTGCATGTATTCACCTATCTTGGAGGGAGAGTTACCAAAACCGAATGAGGGAGTGTTGAAATGGGATATATATATATCCAGTCAAAAGAAACTGAAATGAGGGAGAGTAAGGGGATCTCTACCTCATAGTGTTTCCCAAGAAGAAGATTTTCCAATAGTTCCAGAAGTATCCAAATTGAGTGCCTTCATCCCATATGTATACCATAAATACGCAAGTTAAGGAGGATCAATTAACACACCTTGATATGATCCACTGTGAGAGGCATTGAATCACCCTCACCATTTTAGGATGCAACACAAGGATCCATCTTAGTGAAAAGGTGTCCCTCCTTTTCATCAGTCCAAAGGTACATCATACACCATATTTATACTTATCTGTATAGTCCTATAATGAAAACTACATATAAAGGACCTAATCCCTAGTATGTCTGTGATATTACACTCTAATCTTAAGGGATATTCAGTATAGTGAATCAAGGGGATTCAACACCTGGGAGACAATGGGGGCCCACAACCTAGCCCTGCTAAAGTGTAATATGATAGAGGGTATTTCCTGGAAATTTGATACAGAGGAATTCTTCCCTAGTGAATTAGAACAATTATTCACTGGTAATTGGGGATCTAAACCCTTGTCCGTTAGGGGGATAAAAACCAGGAAATAAGGGTTTGATAATCTTCCTGACTGACGTCTGATCACTACATGATCACTAAGTCATCAGAAATCACTTGAAAACAAATCACACACAAAAAATCTCACATAATTTCTAGAAATCCACTACAATGTGAACCATCACATTCTACATGAAAAAATGTGTAGGATAGGTAGTCTAATTCCAACATCCGAGTACAAAAGAATGAGATATGAGAGGTAGAATATTCTTTAAGTGGTTCATGGTGTGTATGGTTCCCACAGAACTTGTGACCCCACCTCATTGTTTGGTTGTGTACCTAGGCATACACAAGTACTCACCTGTGCAATAGTACCCCTAGGCATGCCATTACACTGCTAGAGTACATGGCACATCTGGCCAAAAGGCTAACAAGTGAAAGATTGTTGTCATTGTTCTGATGGGAGAAAGAATAATTTTACTTGAATGCCTCATCAAACTATCCTAGACAACCAGATGGATCACACCATTTCGATCCTCGTAGGAAAGCGCACGAGATCTACTATTCATTCTCCTGAATCAGACACCCAATGAAGAAGATATATCTCTCATCATCATATGTAAATGGGGATTCAAGGGGAATGTGGTTTGATCTCAGAACACGTCATACAGATTGTGATATTGTGATTCTCATGGAAAACACACAGTGTCAGCTATTCATTCATCCAAAATAGACACCCTGTGAAAATCCAAATTTCATCGCAAACACCCAAAATGGGACCCATGGGGCATGCACCACAATTTCAGTTCATGTTCCCAAAATTGGTCTTCAAAAGTCCACCTCAATTTCAGGGTCATGATGCTGCTAACAGTGCATTGATCGGACGTGTTATGCAGTATTTAGGAAAAAAATAAAAATCAACAATAATAATAATTATAGTATTTTTATTCTATTTAGTCATTTCATGAAACCAATCTAGGATATCAAAATATAAACTTCCATAATAGGTCTCAAAATTCTTGTCTCAAAAGTAGGATCACTTTTCTATAGAAGACATATAAAACGGAATCCATATTTAGATGATATAAGGGGTTTAAATTTTCCCTGACACGAAGGCCTATATGGCCCGACACCCTATGGCCCAGCCCACATCGCCTGGCCCTGGACGACCCGTCTTTCTGCTCTGTAGCCCACATTTTTTGTCCCACATCCTGTACACTCGATGCCCAATGATACCCATATTCTATGACCTACACCAGGTGCTTCTATAGTCGCCCAGCCGCCACTATAGCCGCATGGTTCACCGCCTGACCATCCATCCCATGCTCTGCACACCCCACTTAACAATTTTGTCCACTATGCCACCCCATGATCCATATACACCACTCAGTGCTCCTATGACACTTTCATGCATATCTACTACCTCCTGTGACCATTGGATGCCACCACGGACCACTACGCACTAGTGGTCCCTTTCACGAACCACTAAAAACACTTTGGTGATCTAAAACTAAAAAATACCATATCTGGGATCCTTGTGTTCCAATCTACCTAAACACATTATCCTCTCAAATATACATTGAAATTTCGATGTAATAAAATGTAGTTGTTGGTTCAGCTGACTCACATGTTTCCTCTGGTGCCCAATACTCATAATAGAGAATAGATCTGGACTCCTTAGATCGTGGTCTTCACATATCTATGCTTCAACCTATGATTCATTGATGATTCAATGAAATAAATGTTCACAATGAAGAAAAAATGAAGAACGAGAAGAATGAAATATCCCTAATTATAATGGTTCATGGTCAGGTTAGTAAGGTCATCGAAAAAGTCTTTTGATGTTGCGAAAATGATCACAATTCAATTTCAAAAAAAAACATCAATCAGGAAAATATTGAATATGAAAGAAAAATCCTACATGGATTTTGAATTTTTCAATGTGTTCACCGCACTCTGATCTTCATGAATCTATAATCTCATTATGATCCTCCAAGGGTTCAGTGTCTATTTTCCATCAGAAGGAGAGGAAGACCTCTTACTGGTGGTGGGAGGAATTATCCAACCCTTGGTCATTAGATTATTGACCCATTCATAGAAATTTCATAAGTCACCTTCCAATTGTCATAGGATTTGAAGATCCCAAACCTTTTCACTTTAGGTCACACATAGGTAAAACACGACATTAAAAACCAAATGGTTGTACCATATTTCCAATATGAGCACCCATTCAAAAGTTATTCGAAGCATCGTCCAAATAAAATAATTTTTTTATTTATTTTATTTACAATTTGGTCTTTGATAACTATTTCTATAGAAGGCTTGATTCAAAAAAAGTTATACAAAACATAGGGTAAATTCCATATTCTAGACTCAGTTGTGGCATCAGATTTATGATCTAGGATCCCGATTGAGAGATATCCAATTTCCATAATTTACTTTATAAAAAATATTCTTAATATTTTTATAAAATTTATTCCTCCAAATCTGGGTTCGGAATCACATGTAGTCTTAGTTCCTAGAAATGGAAATATATATTAAAATATTCCAAAGTCTTAAAAGGAAAATAAAGTGTCTCCATAAATATCATTGGGATATATCACTTATATGGGCCCATGTACACTTTTTTGGCCAAAAACGTTGGCATATGTCTATTATAGAGACCCTATAATAATTATCTTGGCCAAAACAATTAATATGGATCCACCCTATACAATTATTTTGGAAAAAACAACTGGTATAGCTCAAAAAAAATGTGGATCCTTTACGAACAGTATGGAGGACCATTGGCTTTGGTACTAATATCTGTTATTCATTCTATTGTAAAAAACATTAAATACATTAGAATAGAATATAATTGTAAGAATAAATGTATATATTTATGAAATTATTTTATATTAGACATCTTAAGTTAGTGGTTTGTTCTTTTCATTCTAAATGGTAGGTTCTGGGATAAAAGTCGAGTTGGGTTTTATTTTTACATTACCTATACCAATTGTTTTCCAAAACTATTGGTATAGGTATCTTATATAACCTATAAAAATGGTTTTACAAAACAATTGGTGCAGTTATATGCTGATAATTTTCCCAAAACAATTTGTATAGGTCTAAAGGAAGGCCATAGTATCCAACAACCCTCCCAACTAATTGTATAGGCTATAGGAACAGTTGGGATACCTATACCAATGGTTCCAAACCATTGTTATAGAATTTATTTCTTGTAGTTTTTTGAATTTATCACATATATGGATCAATAAAGACCCATGTTTTCCTATTTTCATTCAAAAAACCTAGTTAAAATTTATTCTTTTAAAATTTCCAAACTGTTTTCTTCCCCCCAATTTGAAATGGACACCCACTATCATATCCTATTCACATAAAAAATACATTGGGATTATAAACATCCATCACAAATAAATTCATTAAATCACTTGAAATTACCAATATTCCTTTTCTTGATCAAATGAAATATCTAGATGGATTTAGGTATTGACCTAAAGAAGTTGTCTGAATAAGATTTTTAGTTCATAACCATATGATTTCATTTTATTTCTTTTTTTAACTCATTAAAATATCCCTAAAATTTTAGAAAATAACAACACAAGAATCTAAAATATTATTAAAATTTAATTTTTAAATGAAATTCCCCATATCCAACTCATATATGAATTTAATGGAATAGAATTTGTCGATCATGTGTACCATGGACTATCGCCTTAAAAACAAATGTTATTCGTTTTCCACCACCAGCTACCTTGGATGGATATAATTAGTAATTTAAAGTATAATAACGTATATATGTAATATTTATGAAATATTTACCTAAATTGAATAATAATATCACATATACCTTATAACCTTCCAATCCGTTGGAAAAATATGTTATCATTCATGCGTTGGTGTAGAGTACAGCCTCCACGCAACGATGTGATGCTCATTTCATATTACTGTGACATGGATAGTAATACGGATAGATTAAATGATTATATATGATAAATGTAATATAATAATTATTCAATATATGTGAAGTATTATGTATCGTTATTTAATTTCATTAATTAAAAAAATTAAAAGAGTATTCATCCGTACCTATGACCTACCATCTCTAGAAATCTTGTAACTCATTTTTCTACCTCTATAATTTATGGACTATTAAAAATAAATATATAATTAATAAAATATATATTTACATATAATTGTTAATGTGATATATATTATTGAATAATGGTCAATGTATAAGGACTAAAACTACTGAAAGAACATACCACAAAGTAGTTACCACCTGAAATTATGTTCATAACAATGAATTGTTAAAACATCAATGATAAAAAGTTAGAGGTAAATAATAATCTGTATTATATATATGATTATGGTTCCATAAAAAAGGTACACAAAATAAAAATTTATTATATTGTAGTTTTGAATTTTTTTTGGAAATAAGACTTTGGGTAAGATTTTTTCTTCTCAATTTTATTTCTTTTAAACATATGTATATTCACCAGTTATTTCATTTGTATGGTGTATATACTTCATTTTGATATCTTCATTCATTAGTCCATTTATTTTAATTATATTTAACATTTCATTATATGTTACATGTTTCATAGAACACAAAATTCTAAAGATGAAAATGTGGTAATGGTTTAATTCCCAATAAAAACATTATTCGGTATTATTCATGTTTAAGTATCCCGTAGGTGTATTGTTGGATATTTTAGTCATAAAATAAGTATATTTTATTCCTCTATTGTAATTCATGAACATTTCATTCCATATAATATTTAGTTTCTTAAAATTATTTTTAAAATGTTTTTAAGAAAACATGACTTTATTTCTCTCTTTGGTTAATAATCATTTTTTTTTGCATATCTATGGGTTTGAAAAATATTTTATAAAAATGATTTATGACATAAAAATGATTTATTAAATAAAAAATTAAACATTTTTCTCATATTAAATTTTTTTCTAAAGTAATCTTGTTATCATTGATTGACTAAGGTAACATCCGAAAGGAATAATTATGTTAACATACATGGAATGTAAAACATTTCCCACTTTTATGACCGCTCATTACATTGGAAATTCCATTAAATGTTTAAAATGTTCTTTTCAATGAATGTTTTTCCCTAATATTATACCAATTTTAATTTTTTAAATTTGATTTTCAAATTTACAAGGATATTTTCCAAAAGAAAATTTTTAATGACATTTTTATTGTACTTTCTATTCATAAACAAAAATACCTAATTTTACTAATACTCTAATAGAGATATTTTCTAATGATACCATCATTATTATTAATCTAGACCATTTATGATTAGTTTTATTTAAGATATAAAATTATAATACAATTATTCATATTGATCATGAAGGTATATGATTATGATTATTGATCCAATAATGTGTTAACGTTAATAAAATAGTTTTACAATATAATTGTTTGTATTGATTGTGGAAATTATTTAAAATTCATATGCTAGTTTCTATTTATAAATGATTACATTAATTATGTTTCTCCCCATTCATATGGGTAATGAATTAGACTAAATAAGTGATTGGTGGGCCTACTATATCACCTTCACGCATCAATTGGTCTCATGATGTAATATATCTTCTATATTTGGCTAATGATTTACCAATTTATATTACATATCTTGGAACCTATAATTTATTATTTAGTGATGATTTCTAATATTATTAATCTCCTCATTATGATAATACTTATTTATTTCCATGTGATTATTCAATTAGTTAGAATATCCATGGATAAGTTTCAATATTTTGTGACTATTTATATGAAATATTTTGCTCATCGGTTATTCCTACCATATTATTCTTGATGTTTTAAATATTTATCAAATATATATTCCCTTTTTATTAGCGTTGTCTTATTGATTATGAGATATATTTCCCCAATTTCTTTCTCAGTATACAAGCCCTTATTGAGCATTATAAATCGACAATTTCTTATGTTTCCTTCTTCTAATAACTCGACTAGAGTATTATTAAGAAAATGCATGGATATGATTAATGGAATAATTATGTTCTCAAATAAAAGAATATATTGTATTTTATGTTTTCATAATTAAAGTGAAATTCAAGTATGCATCAAGTTTTTAAATAATACTAATCTATTTAGTCCAATAGGAGGCAATCACATGTATCTATAAGTAATGTAATGAATTTTCAACTGACTCTAGGAAGTTAGGGTTAGTGTCACTACAATATATTCCTTTTAGAGATTGTTATGGACTATAGACTTGTGTTTCTTGAACACCTTTTATTTGTGATATCTTTGATATAAGGGTAATTAGATTATAATTATTGGTTTTTGATGTTAGAGTTAGTGTATATATTTATATGTGATTTATATACCATGTTTTGTTAGTTATATGGATGTAATTTTGGATCGTTGTAGTAAGGGTAGTGTCAGGTATCATAGTTGTAACATAGTACTCACATGAAAAATGTGTTATTGTGGGTATTTTTCTTTTCCCTAATTTGTAGGAATAGTTTTTTAATGTGTCAAAAACATTATACATTGTTTTAACATAAATAATTTTTTTGGAATTCAATTCAATTGGAATTTGATGTAAACTAATTGGTATTTTTCTAATGGAAAGTAATTTGGAAATTCTAGTGAGATGTCCTCAATTTATAGATATAAATTCTCTCCCTGAAATGGTGGTATAGTCACCTTGGTGGGTCTGTAAAAGAATTTCATACCTTAATGATGGGACCCTTAGTGGGTTCAATATAATAGATCTATTCCTAGGACATGTGATATGAGGATGGGAATGGGGTTCCTTAAGGATATTGATACCTCTTCCATGTGATAATGAAAGGAATGTGAAAATGATATTCCATTATAATAAGGAATGTTCATAGTTTTTTTATTATTGTGGTAAGGTGATAGATAACGACCAACTATATTCCTTACTATACCGATTCTAGGATTCACATTATAGTGTCTCAGTGAAAACATGGCCTCATGGTCTTAAAACAATTTTGTGTTTGAGTGATCATGTAGTTGGCCATAACATATTTGGGATTTTTCAATCCCTACTAGTATTTAATAATTGTGGATACTTGTTGTTGGATGAGACAGGATTGTGAGATGAACATTGTTAGTGGCTTAGGTTCATGAGTCAAGGTATAAAGGGATATGACTTGTGGGAACATGAGTCTAGTTGTGTGATTGAATTGTATGAGTGTGTGTGCATGATGGGCCATGTGAGATCAATTTGGATGTGGGTAAGAATAAGTGTGTGGTTTCTTTTGAGGTTCACTCCGCCTTGTATGAGGGGAGGGAGTATCAGTACATATTTTTAGGAAAAGCTTCCATATTTAGGGTGATTGCATGTTATTATGTGTTGTTCATGTTTGGTTGTGGATCGATGAGAAGTTTCAAATTGGCTGAAAACTATTTTCATTGGTGAGATCTTTGTGATTGTGGTGGAATAGTGTCAAATATTAGTATCAAAGGGATTTCCTCAAAAATGGATGGTAACATCTTGGGTATATTGAGTATCATGGTATTTTAGTTGGAGTTTGGTACTTGACATGGGTTATCATGGATAGGTGGGCTTGATTTATTATAATTGGTACATATATGATGTTAGAATATGTTATGTGTTATGCTTGTGGAGTGGTGTAATGAAATATATATAACCTAGAATCCACCATTGGTTATTGGAGGGTGTGAACCATGACGTGGGAGAATTCAGGTGAGTTTTGAGGATTATGTTCCCATGGAATAAGAATTTTTTTTCAATTTATTTATTTTTTTTGGGGATCGTGAATGCATTTTTACATTTGGTAATTTTATACTGTAATAGATAGTATGTGATATACTTATAAAGATGTTTAATTATATAGGATAATGATAAGTATACATCCATTGAACATAGTTTATTATGGATCATAAATGTATGACCCGCCCATTGGAAGGGATCTGGCTATGGTAAGACCAATTTGTATATAACCGACCAAGAACCAATATTCTAGTGTCTGTATATAGATCTATTATGTTTTTTATAATGAGAATTCAAATTTTTTGATTCTAATATTGTTTTATATTGAATATGAGCATTTTTACAAGGATAGGGATAAGGTTTCATTGATTTGAGAGTTAGTTGGATCAGAGGTACATCCATTATTTGGGATACTGTATAATGACTGATTTATTTGATTGAGGATTCAACAGTGATATATTCAGGTTCAAAATTGGGTGTAATTTTTCGATGTAATTTTATGCCTCATAGAGTTATTGAATAATAATCGATTGATGAGATAGTGTGACAATGGGTGTGTATGGGAATTTCTAAAAAAATTCATCGAAAAGAGGATAGTCTAGTGTTATTGTTTGTAATTAGGATCAATGAGGTGGAAACTAAATTGAACATGTTAATGTTCCACTGAAAGTGAAATTATTATATGAACCGCCAATGTTTTGGAGAACAAAGACTTGTAATTATACATTATGAGTAGCGTAATATAGTTGGAAGAGACATAATATTGATGATGAATTGATTGAATATTATTTAGTGTATCATGATATATGGGTGTGTTTAATATTTATCTTGATGTTATCGAAGATGATGAGAGGGTGGTTAAATATTTTATTAATAATGTTCCTTAGAATATGTAATTACATTATAGAATATCATTCTATGTTCTTGAATAAAACATGGTGAGTTGGTGGTGAATTTATAGTTTATGTAGGTGGAACATGACTTCTATATGACCAACATAGTTTAGTAGGTTTAGAAATAATTATGGTGGGTAGTTTTTATATAAAAACCCAAGACTTTTATACTTATTATTACCTGAATTTCAACATTAGAATCCAATAAATACAACCCAAAGATAGAGAGGCCCAATGTCTTAAGAATACGAGATTCATATGACAATAAAATAAAACTAAAATAAAATATTTTTGTTTCATTCCCATTAATGAGATCTATACTCTCTTAGAGCTCCTAAAACATCATAGGATGGAATAGGGAATACATAAAGAAAAAGGGTGATTTGTATAGCTTAGTATTTGATTAATAGAATGAAGAAGCATCTCATACCTGTTAAAATTAATAACATGATATCTTAAAAAATAATATTAATTATTAATAATATGGGATCATGAAATAAATATTATAGTATTATAAGGTCATTTTAACATAGTAATGTGGAAATAACATAAAACATGACATAATAATACATCAATGATAACCTTCAAGACAACATCACATGGTTGAAAGCATACCACAATGGATTATTTTTAATCCCTAACCCCATACATATCTTCTCATGAGAAAAAAAATTACCAATGAATCAGAGAACTATATAGGAACATCGATCATGAAATTTACATGAATATGTGTTCCATAGAAGGAAGTAAAACATAAATTATAAACAAAATGATTGGAAATCAAAAGTAATGGGTTTCAAAATAATATATTATATAATAACTAGATGGAATATCATAATAGAATCTATAAAAGGAGGGATCAAATAATTATTGGACATTAATAGTTGAAAAATAATCATAGTAAAAGAATTTTTATGTCCAATTTGTAAGAACATGGTTCTTCTTTTGAGGTACGGATCATTCCCATATAGGTTATAATTATGAAAATGGGGGGAAAGAGTTCAAGGGATATCTGATGGACTATTACACATCATGAATTGGGATTACATGTCATGAACTTCATGTACACACTCTATATGGAGGGCTACATGACATGTAATCCCAGTAAACGGTTGTGTAATGGTCTTTCCAGGAAATGTATGGACATGGAATATTGTATCAAGTACATAACGTGTAATTTATTTATTATTAAGTTAGGTAGTAGGATCATTTTTCTAGACAAATATAAATGGATCATTTTCAATTTACGGAGAACCCATAAAATCCGATTTGGGGTTTGGCTCCCGATTTTTCATATGATCTACGATTCTAACACCATTAGATCCATTGGAATCCTATCAGTTTGTACTTTATTAATATTAATCACTTATTTATGATTTCTTATATTAGTTGAATTATCAAAGTTTGAGTTATTTTTTCCATTTTGTAGATCTACCCTGCTCTAGGACGAAACAAAGCTCGAGACTGGATGAGGAGAGGAATAATAACACGAGGTAGGTGGTCTTGTGACTTTCATAGATTTTATATTCCATGGTTTTGCGTGCCCACTATAAGGGTACCTCGTTATTAAATAAGGAACCATGTTATTTCCTATTGATGATTACATAATTAATTAGATTATTTGGAAGCATTTTTAGGGTTTTGAACATTGATTTAGGACCACCCCATAGGTGGGTTTCCCTTGGATCGTCATTTGTCCAAGAATGCCTATGAGGTTAGACATGAATTCCCATTCTAGGGTTGTTAAAAATATATTTATCATTATATGAATTTCCTAGGTGAGATACATGTAATGTTAATCCATATAAATGTTTCAATTTCATAATAGTCTTCTCATATATGTTTTTCCCATGTGATTTATCCTTGTTTGTCAATGAAATAGTTTAATTTACACATGTTGGTTATTATGGAAAAGGTTCTCACGTGAGTTGATTTTTTTAAATCCATGGGAATGTTTAATTCAGACAATTTTCTTTTGATATGGACTGCACAATTGAATTAAATGATAAAATGAGGTAATTAGCATTGGGAGTGTCACACTCTCAGTTAAAAGACATGTTCAGGCTCATGTGACTAATTGAACCTTATATACCATGGGAGAACCATTTTCTTGGTTAAAAGATGATGGACAGGCTCAAGTGGTTAATTATGTAAAGCCTGTCAATAAGCCATGGATAGGGTGTTTAGGCTCAGTGATTCCTATTTAAAATGCTGTGAGAACCTAGGATCCATTGAGGGATACAATAGAACCCCGACCCTAGAAGCCCTAAGGAGGTGCCTTATTTTAATAAATTGGCATGATTACAAGGAATCATGTCTTGAACGACTGATCAGTTTAGCAGTCTTGGAAAATAGATTGTATACATGAACTTCATAATACAATTTCAAGAATACAATACAACATAGATAATCTTTCTAGAATTCCATTATTCTCCTAGCTAAACCTGCACATAAATCTTAATACACTTCTTCACATCCTAGAAAAAAATAAAACATAAGAAATTGGTGAGGTCTGATGACCA
The DNA here is from genome assembly GCA_963277665.1 of Viscum album. NCBI lineage: Eukaryota > Viridiplantae > Streptophyta > Magnoliopsida > Santalales > Viscaceae > Viscum > Viscum album. The sequence goes on from OY728125.1 coordinate 3,974,830, forward strand.
GTAAGGATAAAAATATAACAAAAACTATCATAAATAAGCATTAACATATAAGGAAATGTATAAGAGTAAAACAAAATCCATTTAAACATAAAATTCAGTATAATATGGGAAAGATAAATCAGATGATTCCATTTAATTATTCACATGGATATTCTAATAGATGAATAATCACATGAAATGTCACTATATAATTTCATAATGATGGAATTCATAATACCGGACATCATAACCACATAGTTAAGGCCTCATTCCAAGAATACAAATTTAAATTTTTTTCAAGCCCTTGTTCCAAGACACTGGTTTGTCTCATGAGACCTATTGATGAAGCATTGGGTTATAGGGGGGCTCTGCTCGTAACTTAGTAAGTCCAATGAATTCCTCATATGAAAATGGTGAAAGATAATCTAAACATTCATATTAAAACTAGAATACGAAATATCAACACTTTAACCACAAATCATGAATGGTATACAAATAGAACATCTAGAGTAAAACATAAATCATTCAATAAAATATAGAATATTGTATTATAATAAATCAAACTAAGTAAATAATAAAAAACAATAAAGGATATTGATGTAGAGGAAAATAATTAGTAAAACTATTTGTGAGAATTATACCCTTTTTATTGAAAACATTTAAAACTCGCACTATTCATAAAGTAGTTGTTTAAAAGATATTTTTGAATCACAGTGTCCCATAAAAATTTTAAAAATTTTAAAGGAAATTAAATTTTAAAACATTCATTTTCATATAAATAATTCATTAAAACCCATTTTTAAAACAAGGACATTAATGATAAATATTTACAATAAGAAACATTTAAAACATTTAAAATGATATTTTAGATAGAGTTCCTAACCAAATGAGAGACACTTGAATACAAATATTTGAAGAATAACATTAATAAAAATTTTATAATATCATGATAATAAAGGGATTCATGATATACGATGTCAAATTAAATTATACACACCATATAAAAGTGAATTGGTGCATAACAACAATGAAGTCTTAATAGAATGTAAATTGGGATGAAATCCTTTATAAAGACAGTATTCTTAGGTTAAGGATAAATAAATGACAGAATTATTTTTGACCAATATAAATACACTAATTTTTATTGGATATTCATTGTAAAATAATCTGAGGACATTCACATATATTCCTGTAACAACAACACCAATGACTTGGATGTTTATCTCAATGAATTGAAATTGAGTTAAGATTAATCTTATCAAGTTCATATCGATGACTTGAGAATTTATCAGGGGATTGATTATGTGTATCAAAAGAATATCCAAAAAAATGGGAGAGGAAATTACTAAAAAATAATTAAATAGATATTTCACTCATAATATTGGAGTAAAATAATCAATGAAGTGTGCATAAAACACAATGAGTGGAAATTGAAATTATAAATTCCCTTAATGATTTATTAACTTATAAAACATACACACAATGAAATAATTATCATACAATTAAGATGTAAATACCCATAAATTAATTTATATTACACAAATAATACAATCATGGGAAGTACATACACCACACAAAAGGAAAAAGTATCAAATATTGCTTGAATCTCGTAGGAATAAAAAGTGAGTTGAAAAATCCTTTACCTCATAATTTTCCTGAGTTGAGGGTATTTTAATCTTCTGTATAATGGTTAAATCATTGTTATTATATTATACAAGAATTTTATTCATAAATATGATATCATACATGATCCATTAATATTTCTTTGTTAATAATATTTCAGTACTATCATTGTTTCGGGTGTAAACTGATTCATTTTATTTTATATGTTTTGTTACGTAAGTCTTGTTTGTTATCTATAGGATGTATTTGAGTCATATCTAGAATAATTTTATGTTCTTAAACATTATTTGTATTCATAAAAAGAAAATAATTCTTGAATGGTTATGATGGGGAACAAAATCTGATCATGATGTGGAGATGGTAAGTCGTACGTACACATGAGCGACAATATCATTCTATTAGTGGTGAACTAATATGTAATTAGATGGTATAGTACATATAAAAAATCATTAAAATGTTATATTTTTTATTTACATCTATTATAATCATTATTATACCCATCAAAATAATTAATTACTGAATAAAAAACTACACCATGACATGGAAACAGTAAGTTGTACGCACGCACATATGGAGAATTTCTCATTCATAGGGTTGATAGAATAATGAATATGGTTGTACCATATTTATAATAACATATATGTATTTATATGGTAATATAGTTATTATTTTAGTATGGAAACAACAAAGAAACAGAAAGTGCAAAAATAAAAGAACTTTGAATGAGGTGATGAAGTAATTACCTCTTCTTCGGGTGATTCCTTTTAATTGGAACAAAGTGGCTCTGTAAGATGGATTTATGATCAATATAAGCCCTTTAGGTTGATTTTTGTATAGTTTTTAGGAAATTTTAGAATTTTTTGGATGATCCAAATGGATTTCAAAGTTTGAAATTGAGATATGGGGGTGTACCCTTGTATAAGAGAGGTGAGGGGCATTTTTGGAAAATCGTGAAATATCAATATATTATAAAATCATTTTCGGTTTATAATGGCTCAAAATGGATTTATTTAGAGGATAATGTGGGTATGGTTCTCAAACCTCTCATACAATAGGTTTTAGAGAATTTTAGGTCACCATATTAACCTTATCTTTTAGATTTAATTCTTATTAAATAGTTTAACTTTTACCATGTCTTCTTGTAGTCTTACACTCTATCGTTAATAAAAAAACCATAATATGGAAAAATAACCTCAAGTGGTTCATTAATGACATATATAACATTATTTATGTCCTTTCTCCATACCATATATTTTTAAAAATATTATATTATTTAATAAAATAGTAATTGTTTTAAAAAATGCATTTATGTCAATTTTGACACTATTTAGTATTTGGTTTTGGTGAATGTCATAAAAATCTGATTTCTTCAAAAAAAAATACATTTAATTTGTCCTAACATCTTATATTATCCCAAAAAAATTCTTTGATGGAATCAAATGTTACAATTTACATTTATTTTAATATTTATAATATCAATTATTTTAATCATTCATTAATAATGTTATTATTGCAACATCACTGTTTCATAAATAAATTTTATTATTTAATGTCTAAAGTTTATAAATAAACTACAAAGATGTATGAAATCTATTTATATTTCTAATTAATATTTATAGTCTAATTTATCTAATTTATATCCCTATATTAAAAATGTTTTATTTATTATAATTTGAATTTAGTACTTTTAACTCTTCATTAAATAAAATATAATAAATGTCATAATCTAATCCATGTGGATCAAAAAGGATCATATTTTTGTTCTAAGGTTGATATTGGTCGAAAAAAACTTATTCAATAGAATTAGGACATGTTTCGGGGTAATTATAATATCTTTTGTTACCTTTAATTACCTGATTTAATTTTAACGGTGGTAAATAAAATTCAAAAGTTACAATTCAACAAAAATTATTTTCATCTTATTGAACCAAATTTTACTTAATTATGTTGACCACGTCTCTTAGATTTTTGAAATTCAATTCACAGAAACGGTAAAATTGTGTTTTATGAAAATTTGTAAATGTGCCTTGAAGGTGGGTAAAAGACGTTAAAAAGTTCTATAAACTTTTACATGTCAAATATTATTATAAAATGGCTTCAATGAATTAAATTTGACTAATATAGATATTATATATCTATTTTGACATTAAAATAAATATAAATTGAAAATAATTATTTAAATAAAATGTCAGTTTTAAACAATAACGTGGTGTTTTTTACTATTCATCTAAAACTGATAGTTTTGCGAAAAATACCAAAAATTCACCCTAAGATAATTTTGATATTATAAATCCAAAAAATAAGTCCATTTTGAAAAATAAAATTTATATAAATTCAAAATGTGGGTTATGTTATTAATAACTTCTTTTTTAAAAGACTAGTTTGATTGGTCATGGTGTGCTGGAACTCGAAGTTGCATACAACGTAAAATATTGTATTATTCAAAGAGAAGTGTACCGTAAGAGCATGGGGTGTTACATTATTCCCCCCTTGAAATAATTTAATCCTCAAAATTTAAACTTAGAAACAAAAACATGGGGTTTGACATTTCAAAACATCTTTATTGAAATCCCACATCAGAAAAAGAGTCATCAAAACTATCACATTAAAAGAAAGAAATATAAATATAGAGGTTACCAAAGATACCCCATATTGTGGTTCCATGTAGGAAAACATGGATTCGAAAGAGAAAAAAATCATTATGTTCTGATGGAGAGTGATCTAAATCCGGATAAGGAGAAGGTTAACTACTATAAATCTATAAACTTGTGATGGGTTAAACAGTATTTGGTTGCCCAATAGGAAGAGTAAATGGACATTGTTTTTTATGTTCCTTTTCATAATGTTGAGGAATTAATTTATGAGATTGACTAAGAACATGAGGAGATAAACTTACTTTTCAAGGAGAGTTTCATCCTTTAATAAATTCCTACCACTAACACATATTTTCTCCAAACGATGATTATTCAAGATGTTTGGGTAACACCTGAAGCACTAGAATCAACCTCTAGAGAATAAAATAGTCCAAAAAAGATAAAATATATATTTCCCTTGTCTTTATAGATTAACCATAACCAAAATTGTTAGTACAATATTAGATGATCTCCAAAATGGATAATCCTTTATAAAAATAAATACTACACTTAATTTCCAAAATTAAACAAACAATACCCAATGTTAAACAAAGACAATTCAATAAACATTTGTCCTTAAAATTATTCAAAATAATCCAAACATTGTTTAAAACCTAAAATTCATAGGTATTAGATCACATTATCTTCCAAAAAAATAAAAACATTTATCTATAAATAAAATCAAATACTGTTAAAGTCACATACTTAAAATTAATTAACCTAACCACATATTATCTATGATAGGTTAATCATTTACACAAATACCCTAAATATCGATATGTCCACAATAAAAACATAGATTCTTCCAGAATGAAAATCCCCCATTACTCCTCACATGAAATGCCATAGTATTATATTTTATTTATCCATATAGTGTTCCCAAAAGAGAGAATTTCTTCCAAAATAAAATTTATCAGTTAATCACCAAATAATTTTCCTATACTAAGGATATACATTTGATAAATCATAAGTTACAAAAATCAGCATATTCTTCATCTATAAAATCATTTAACTAAAATAAATAGTCACACTTACCAAGGACTTCGTTTTGTTCAGTGGTAGGGGATAAATCATTGTCGCACTTTGGTTGTGGGTTTGATTCACGCATCTTTCTCTGACGTGACAAGTTGTCACACGGTCTGTGCGTTGTCCTTTATCAAAGACTATATAATCTTATACCATTACAAAAAATGGGATAAATTACCCAAAAATAACCATAAAATATTTTATCCACAAATGTTATATCATACCTCGCATTTTCATCCAAAAAGTAAAAACGTATAATTTCCACAAATTCAAGGATCAGATAAACCCAAATGATTATTTATAACTATATCCACCAATGAAAAGAGATTCTTACTCAAATAATATTTTCAGATAACATACTTTAGGGTCATACATACAATAGAAAAGTCTTCCAATGTAATCCCATCAACAAAGAGTATTAATACATTTAAACATTTCTCCATCAATTTATTTCCACATAGGTTATTTGATGACATAGATTTTATCCTATAGAATAGGGAATTGGCTCGTGTAATTCCTAGTTCCACTATAGTTACATAAAGTGACCCTAAATGGATTATTAGAATCATTTTTATTTTCTTCTAGGGCACTCTTCATTTTTCCTCGGAAATTCTTTACTTTATTTTCTTCTTTCCGACACATAAATAATTTATTTTTTCCATTGAGACACTTTCCTGGGTGTCTCCTTCCACAATTCCAGTATAATGGGAATTAAGCATTCTTTTCTCTATGGTCTCCATTGCTAGAGGTGTTATGATTCTCTAACATTCCCTTTTTTGTTGAGTTCTGGAGTTGGTTTGTGTATATGTTGTTGACCATACTTTTGAAAAACTGATTCTGCATGAACAAGATATATTTTAAACCTATCAACATTCCATTTTTTTCTCATTTCCACCACTGTGCCTGCCTTTTACATCATGTTAAATGTTACAATCACTTCCTTAGAATCTATCCATTCTCTAAAACTAGAAAACATAGTGCGAGTAACAACAGTCATAAAATCATTTAGATAATTTCAGGACACCTTATTTTCAATATAAAACACCTTAGTATTAACCAAGTTTATTTATTTTCATCTGATATTTAAATACTAAAAATCGGTTTATAGAGAAATGTGAATTATCTTAGGCATATCCTTCGAGAGTGTCAAACCAAGTGCACAGTAAATCCCGTATTTGTGTACAGGGATACACCAGGACTAGCCCAAAAGTCATAGTCCTATTTTTCACTCTTATTTAAATCTATTCTAGAACCAAGTCGACTTGTAGAATCCAGATATGGGTGTATTTCATTGAAAATCTACATAATTTTTACATTACCAAAATTTTTGGATGTTCTTCTATACTAATCCTCAAAGTCAATCTTATGGTAATGTTCTCTAATCAGAGTTGTTCTAAATCTTGTTTCCCAAGTTGGTAATGAAATTCCTCTGATACGAACTATAAATTCCATCACTTACTAATTCCACTACATTCCTTATATGAAAAGGGTGAATCCCGATCTAAACATTCGTATTGAAACTAGCATACAAAATGTTAATACCTTAACCAGAAACCATGAATGGTATAAAAATAGCACATCCACAGTCAATAATAAATCATTCAATAAAATATGGAAGATTGTATGATAATAAATCAACCTCAATCAGTAATAAAATACAATGAATGGTATTGACATAGGTGAGAATAATCAGTAAAACAATTTGATAGAAATATCCCCTTTTCTTGAAAACAATTAAAAGTCGCACTATTTATCAAGAATCCATTTAGAAGATATTTTTGAATAAAATTTTCCCATTCCTATTTGAAACTTTTGAAAAGAATTTTAATTTTAAAACATTCATGTTCATATAAATAAATCCCTAAAATCCATTTTTAAAACATGGACATTAATGAGAAAGATTTAGAAAAATAAATCATTAAAAATTTTAAAATGTTATTTTAGTTAGAGTTCCTAACAAAATGATAGATTCTTGAATACAAATAATTGGGGTATATATCAACAACTTAATTATGTGTGAAAAAAATATATTCACTCAACATGATTGTATATTCAGTGTAAATCAATCAGAGTACATTCACACATATTCTTATAAAATCAAATCCAATGACTTGGATGTTTAACTCAAAGAATTGAAATTGAGTTAAGATTACCCTTATCTAATTCATATCAATTACTTGAGGATATATCAATGGATTTATTATGTGTATAAAAAGTATATTCAAAAAATGGTAGTGTAAATTAATACATAAATAAATAAATAGTGATTTCACACATAATCTTGGAGTAAAATAATCAATAAAAAGTACTTTTCATTATTTGAGGGTACATTAACCTCTGGTATAATTGTTAAATAATTTTTATTAAATTATTTAATAACTACATACATAAATATTATATCATATATGATCCTTTAATAATGCTTTGTTAATTATATTTCAGTAGTATCATTGTTTCGAGTGTTAAGTGATTCATTTTCCCTTATATGTTTTGTAATGTAAGTCATGTTTGTTATGAATAGGATGTATTTGATTCATATCCATAATTATAATAAGTTCTTAAAAATTAATTTAAATCATCAAATTAAAATTATTCTTGAATGGTTACAATGGGGAACGAAATCTCATCACGTCGTGAAGATGGTAAGTCGTACATACGCACGAGCGACAATATCATTTATTAGTGGTGATATCATATGTAATTGGATGTTATATTATATATAAATATTAATAAACACTTTATATTTATTATTTACATCCATTATACTCATTATTATACCCATCCAAACAATGATGTGTTGAATAACAAAGTACACCATGACGTGGAGACGATAAGCTGTACATATGCACGTATGGAGACTTTGTCATTCAAGGGATTGACAGAACAATTAATATGGTTGTACCATATTTATAATAACAAATCATTATTTATAAGGGACTGGAGTTATTATTTTACTTTAGAAACAACAAATAAAGAGGATGTGGAAGAAGAAAAGAACATTGAAAAGGTGATGAAGTAATTAACTCTTCCTCGGGTGTTTCCTTTTGATTTGAACAAAATGGCTCTGTAGGTTGGATTTATGATCAATATAAGGACATTAAGTTAATTTTAGGGTAGTTGGTAGGATATTGGAGAAGGTTTTGGCCAATCCAAATGGCTTTGGATGTGTGAATTTGAGAGAAGGGTAAGTACCCTTTTATAAGAGAGGTGATGGGAATTTTAGGAAAATCTTGAAGTATTAATTTATTATAAAATCATATTCAGATTCTAATGATTCATAATTTATTTAGTTTGAGGATAAGGTGGGTATGGGTCTAAAACCATTCAACCAATACGTTTTATAGAAGTTTAGGTCACCATGTTAACCTTATCTTTTAGATTTAACTCTTAGTTAAATAGTTTAACTTTCACCATGTTTTCTTGTATTCTTACACTATATAGTTAATAAACATACTATAAAATTTCAAGAGAACCTCATGTGGTTAATTAATCACATATCTATAATTATTTATGTCTTTTTTCCTAGCATTATATTTTAAGGAATATTATATCATTTAATAAAATAGAATTTCTTTTAAAAACATATTTATGTCAATTTTGACACTATTTAGTATTTGGTTTTTTTGAAAGTCATAAAAATCTGTTTTTTCAAACCAAATACATTGAATTAGTCCTAACATTTCATATTCACCTATAAAATTCTTGTATGGCATCAAAATTGTCAATTTACATTTATTTCAATATTTATAATATTAGTTAGTTTAATAATTCATTAATAATGTAATTATTGTATCATCATTGTGTCATAAAAAATTTAATTATTTAATGTATAAAAACTATAAATAGACCAGTAGTATTTTGGAAATATTTTTATATTTTTATGGAATATTTATAGTTGAATTTATTTTATGGATAACCCTATAATAAAAATGTTTTAGTTATTAAATTTTCAATTTAGAACTTTTAACTATTCATTAAATAAAATCTAACAAATCTCCTAATCTAATCCATGTGGATAAAAAAAGATCATATTTTTTCCTAAGTTTTATTTTGGTCTATAAACACTTATCTAATAGAATCAAGACATGTGTTAGGGTAAATATAATATCATTTTTTCCTTTAATTACCCTATTTACTTTTAATGGTGTTAAATAAAATTCAAAATTTAATATTCACCAAAAATTATTTTCATCCTATTGAACCACATTTTACTTACTAATGTCAACCATGACTCTCAGATTTTGGAAATTCAATATAGAAAAGCGATAAAATTACATTTTATGAAAATTTTCAAATGTTCCTAGATGGTGGGTAAAAGATGGAAACAAGTTAAATAAAATTTTACATATCTAATATTATTATAAAATGACTTCAATGAAGTATATTTAAATTATATAGGTATTATGTGTCTATTTTTACATTAAATTTAATATAATTTCAAAATAATTATTTAAATAAGAAATTTTTCTTAAACAATAACATAGTGTTTTTCAATATTCATCAAAAATTGAATGTTTTTAGAAAAATAACAAAAAATCACTCTAAGATAATTTTGATATTCTGAATACCAAAATAAAATTGCATTTTGAAAAACAAAATTTATTAAAATTCAAAAATTGGGTATTAATTTTCGCAATTTATTTTTAAACAACTAGTTTGATTGGTCATGGTGTGCTGGAAATAGAAGTTGCATACAACACAAGCTATTATATTACTCCAAGAGAATCGTACCATGGAAGCTTGTGGTGTTACATTCTACCCTCATTTAAATTATTTTTTCCATGAAATTTAAACTTGGAAACAAACAGCTGGGGGTTTAAAATTTCAAAACATATTTGTTGAAATCCCACATCAAAAAAAGAGTCAACAAAACTATCACTACAAAAGAAATAAAGGGAAATACCTAGGTAACCTGAGATAACACAAATTAGGGTTCCATGTAGGAATAAATGGATATGTAAGAGAAAACATACCATAACGTTCTGATGGAGAATGATTGAAAACATGTTCAGGAGAAAGTTAACAACCATAAAACCATAATCTTGTGATGGGTTAGATAGTATTTGATTTCCCAGTAGGAAGTGTTAATGGACAATGTTTCTGTTTAATGTTCATTTTCATAATGTTGTGGAATTTATTTATGATATTGACTAAGAACATAAGTAGATATACATAATGTTCAAGTATAGTTTCATCCTTTAAGAAATTTATACCACTAACTCATCTTTTCTCCAAATGATGAGTATTCAATATAACTAAGTCACACTTGAAGTGCTAGAATCAACTTCTAGAGAATAACACAATCTAAAAAAGATGAACTATATATTCCCCTTGACTTTAGATATTAACCAAAACCAAAATGGTTAGTACAATATCAGATAATCCCCAAAATGGAGAATCATTTATAGAAATAAATACGTCTCTTAATTTCCAAATTAAACAAACAATACGCAAAGTTCAACAAAAAAATTAAATAAAATATTTTCCATAAAAATATTCAAAATAACCCAAACTAAGTTTGAAACCCAAAATTATTAATGATTTGATCAGACAGTCTTCCACAAAAAATCTTAACATTTATCTCCAAATAACATCGACTACCCTAAAAGTCACATACTTAAAAGTAATTAACCTAATCACATATTCCCTATGATAGGTTAATCATTTCCATAAATAACCTAAATCTCTATATGTCTATAAAAAAACATATATTCTTCTGAAATAAAAATCCACCATTACCCCTCAAATGAAATACCACAGTATTCTCTTTTCTTTAGGCATATTGTGTTCCCAAAAGAGAGAATATCTTCCAAAATAAATGTTATCACTTAATCACCAAATCATTTTCCTATACTAAGGATATCCATCTGATAAATGATAAATTCCTGAAATCAACATATTCTAGATCTATAAAATTATTTAACTAAAAAGCATTAGTCATACTATCCAGGTACATCACGTAGTTCAGTGGTTGTTAATAAATCACAGTCGCACTTTGGTTTTGGGTTCAATTTCTGCATCTTTTTTCTAACACGACGGGTTGTCACATGGTATGTGCGTTGTCCTTTTTAAAATACTATATAATTTTATAACATTCCAATAAATGAGATAAATTTATCAAAAATAACCATAACATATTTTAACCACAAATGCTATCTCATACCTCTCATTTTCAACCAAAAAGTAATAACCTCTAATTGCCTCAAAATCAAGGATAATATAAACCCAAATTAGTTTTTATAACTATATCCACAAAATATAAGACAATTCATCATCAAATAATATTTTCACATAACAAATAGTAGGGATACACATACAATAGAACAGGCTTCCAAAGTAATCCCATTAACAAACAACATTAATACTTTTAAACATTTCATCATCCATTTATTTCCACATAGGTTCTTACTTGAAATAGAGGTTATCCAATATAATAGGACATTGACTCTAGTAATTACTAGGTCCCCTACATTTATGGTAAATGACTATAAATGTAATCTTAGTATCATTCTTAATTTCCTCCACAACACTCTTCATTTTTCCTCGACAATTATTTAATTTATGTCCTTCTTTCCCACACATAAAGCATTTCTTTGTTCCATTGAGACACATTTCTAGGTGTCTCCTTTCACATATCATGCATGATGGAAATTAACCTTTATTTTCTCCATGGTATCCATTGATGTAGCTCTTATCATGATGTAGCTCTTATCATTATCCACATTTCTCTTCTTTTTTGAGTTTGGGAGTTAGTTAATGTATATGTTGTTGATCATATTTTTGGAAAAATGATTCGGCATGAACAGTATATCATTTATGCCTATCAGCATTCTATTTCATTTCTTATTTCCACCAACACTCCAACATTTTATTTCATATTCACTGATAAAATCACTTCCTTGGAATCCATCAATTGACTAAAACCTGAAAGCATAGTGTGAGTAACAATAGTCATACAATCATTTAGAGAATGTCATGACACCTTATTTTCAATCTAAAACACCATAGGATTAATGAAGGTTATTTATTCTCATATTATATTTAAATACTAAAAATTGTTTGGTAATGAAAATGTGAATTATCCTAACCATATCCCCTGAGATTGTCAAACCAGGTGCACAGTAAGGCCCATTGTCATGTACCAGGTTACCCCGGGTCAAACCCGAAACTTCTGGTCAAAGTATTCACTCATATGTACATCTATTCCTGAACCAGTTCCACTTTTAATATCCAGAAAGGTATGTTTTTCTATAAAAATCCACATAATATTTACATTACCTGAATTTTTGGATGTTCTTCTATAGTAATTCTCATTGTCGATCTTAGGGTAATGTTCACTAATCAGATTTTTCTAAATCTAGTTTCCAAGGTTTGTAGTAAATGTCCTCTGATACCAAATTTAACTCTCATCACTTACTAAGTCTAATCCATTCCTCATTTAAAAAGTTTGAAACATAATCTAAACATTTGTATTAAAACTAGCATACGAAATGTCAATACTTTAACAACAACCCGTGAATGGTGTAAAAATAGACCATCCGCAGTAAAAAATAACTCATTCCATAAAATATGCAAGATTTTATTATAATAAATGAACCTCAATCAAGAATAAATACCAAGAAGAAAATTGATATAGTTTAAAATAATCAATAATACTATTGGATAGAAATATCCCCGTTTTCTGGATACATTTAAAAGTCACTCTATTATTCAAGAATCCATTTAAAAGAAATTTTTGAATCAAACTGTCCCATTCCACTTTGAAACTTTTGAAGGAAATTTTAATTTCAAAACATTCATGTTTATATAAATAAATCATTAAAACCAATTTTTAAAACATAGATATTAATGAGAAATATTTAGAAGAATAAATCATTAAAACATTTAAAACGATATTTTTGTTAGAGTTCCAAATCAAATGAGAGAAGCCTGAATACAAATAAATGAGGAATAAATTTAATCGAAACTTTATAATATCATGATAATAAAGGTATTCATGATATAATATGCCAATGGAATGTATATGCACCATATAAAATTTAATTGGCGCATAACAACAAAGAAGTCACAACAGAATGTAAATTGAGATGAAATACCTTATATTAAGGATAAATCAATGACATAATTATTTGTGAAAAATATAAATTCACTCAAAAGTATTTAATATTCAGTGTAAATCAAGCATAGGACATTCACACATATTCTTGTAAAAACGAATCTAATGACATCGATGTTTAATTCTACTAATGGAAATTGAGTTAAAATTACCCTTATCAAATTCATATAAATGACTTGAGAATTTATAAATGGAGTTATTATATGTATCAAAAGTATATCCACCCAAATGGGATTGTAAATTACTATATATTTAAATAAACAGTGATTTCACACATAATCTTGGAGTAAAATTATCAATCAAGTGTGCGTAAAACCCAATGAGTGGAAATTGAAATTATAAATTAACTTATAAATTTTTCAACAAACAAAACATACACCCCATGAAATAAGGATCATAAAAGGAAGATTTAAATACCCATAAATTAAAGTATATTAACAAAATAATACAATCATTGGTATCACATACACCACACAAAATGAAATAGTATATAATAAATCATGAATCTCACGGGAAAAAAAGTGAGATGAAAGCCCCCTTACTTTGTACATTTTCTTAGTTGAGGGTATGTTAACGTCATGTATAATGGTTAAATAATTTTTATTAAATTATAAAAGAACCACAAACATAAATATGATATCATATATGATCCTTTAATATTTCTTTGTTAATATTATTTTAGTAGTATCATTGTTTTGGGTTTTAGCTGAGTCATATTCCTTTATATGTTTCTTACGTAATTAATTTTTGTTATGGATAGGATGTATTTGAGTTATACCCATAATGATATTAATTTCTTAAAAAATATTTTTAATCACCAATGAAAATTATTCTTGAATGCTTATGATGACCAATGAAATCTCATCGGGTCGTGGAGACAGTAAGTCATATGTACGCATGAGCGACAATTTCATTTTATTAGTAGTAAAATTGTATTTAATTGGATGGTATATTATACATACAGAATCATTAACATGTTTTATTTATTATTTAAATCAATTTTACTCATTATTATACCCATCTAAATAATGAAGCGTTGAATGACAAACTACACCATGACGTGGAGACGGTAAGCCGTACGTACGCATGTATGGTGACTTTGTCATTCATAGGATAGATTGAATAATGATTATGGTTGTACCATATTTATAATAACATCTCAATATGTATAAGTTACTGGATTTGTTATTTTATTATGGAAATAACAAGGAAATATGAAGTGGATGAAGAAAATAACTTTGAAAGTGGTGATGATGTAAATACCTCTTCTTCGGGTGTTTCCTTTTGATTTAAAAAACATGGATTCTTATATTGGATTTATGATTAATGTAAGGCCTATAATATTAATTGAGCATAGTTTGGAGGATATTTGAGAAGGTTTTGGAAGTGAAAAATGGATTTGGAGGTTTGAATTTTGGAGAAGGTGAAGTATCTTCTTTAAAGAGAGTTGAGTGGCATTTTAAGAAAAGCTTGAAATATTAATTTATTATAAAATCAATTTTTTTCTAATGGCTCTTAATGGATATTTTTAGGTTAAGGTGGGGATGGGTCTATAAACACTCAACAAATAGGTTTTAGACAAGTTTAGGCCACCATATTAACCTTATATTTTATATTTAACTCTTAGTTAAATAGTTTAACTTTTACCATATCTTCTTTTATACTTACACTATATGGTTCATAAACTTACTATAAAATTTCAAAAAGAACCTCAAGTGGTTAATTACTGACATATCTAACATTATTTAAGTAATTTTTCTAATCCCTATATTTTTTTAAATATTATATTATTTAATCAAATAATATTTTTTAAAAAAACTCATTTATGTCAATTTTGACAATATTTAGTATTTGGTTTTTGTGAAAGTCATATCAATTAGATTTATTTGAACCAAATTTATAAAATTAACCATAACATGTTATATTAAACTAGAAATTTTTTGGATGGCATCAAAAGTTTCAATTTACATTTATCGTTATATTTATAATATCATTTATTTTAATCATTCATTAATAGTTTAATTATGGCATCATCATTGTGTCCCAAATATATTTAATTCTACGATGTATAAAAATTATAAATAAAATACTATGATATAGGAAATATATTTATATTTCTAATGAATATTTATAGTAGAATTTATTTTATGTATAACTCTATATTAAAAAAATTTTAGTTATTAAAATTTGAATTTAACACTTTTACCTCCTCTTTAAATAAAATATATAAATGTCCTAATCTAATCCAAGTGGATAAAAAATGATCATATTTTTATCCTAAAATTTATTTTGGTTGAAAAACACTTATCCAATAGAATTAGGACATGTGTTAGCATAATTATAATACCATTTTTACCTTTAATGACCCTATTTACTTTTAACTGTGGTAAATAAAATTCAAAATTTAATACTCACCGAAAATTATTTTCATACTATTGAACCACATTTTACATAATAATGTCTACTGTGTCTCTCGGATTTTTAAAATTAAATTCACAGAAGTGGTAAAATTATGTTTTATGTATCAATTTTGATGTTAAAATATATTTAAATTAAAAATAATTATTTAAACAAAAAGTCAATTTTAAACAATAACATTGTGTTTTTCACTATTAATAAAAAATTGAACGTTTTTAGAAAAAAAAAATCATCCTAAGATAATTTTGAATTTAAGAAGCCAAAAATGAAGTCCATTTTGGAAAATATATTTTATAAAATTTTAAAAAGTGGGTATTTCTATTCATAACTGCTTTTTGAATGACCAGTTTGATTGGTCGGAGTGTGCTAAAACTCTAAGTAGCGTACAACACAAGATATTGTATTATTCAAAGGGAAGAGTACTGTTGATTATTGGGGTGTTACAAATAAGAAAGCAGGGCTCTATTTGAAAATGATTAAATGATTATTATTCCTTTACATGATGGTTACTTTTATATGGGGGGTCGTCAGGCCTTGGCCGGACCTTAATACTATTATTTAATCCAATGGAAATGAATAAGGAAATAGAATGTCTAATGAATCATCTTCCAAGCCAAATAAAAATATTAGATTCGGTCTTCCCTTTTACTTCATTGTATTTTCTTCTGAGACATCTGTGGTTCTTACTTTGAGTACCTTATGGTCTACTGCTTTCACTATTGTACAGTGCCTGTTATATATTTCCACTAATATATTTGAAAAGAACTTCGGTGGTTTCCTTCTGTGATTTCTTCTCACAACCTATTTGGGTCATTCTTGTGGCCCAAAAAGATTATATGATTGTAGGTGTTAATCATTGAAAGACCCTTACTACATGTACATGATATACTGCTCAAGCATAGGAGAGCGTGCGACTGAGCTGAGTCTTGCAATGCTTCCAAGTCCCTACTTATTCATTTGTTCTTTTGAGACACATATTATGTATTACTGCAAAATACTTGTTTTTTCTTCATTCTTTAAACATATAAAATAATACATCATATTTTTTATTGAATGTTGTTTGGTTATTTATCTTATTAGTATTTCGCTGTTTATTTAAGTTGTATGTTGTTTACGACTTCTTCTATTTTATACTGTTTAATCCATTATGTTACACTCTTCCAATGAGGACATATATTCCACACTATCAAACCTTAGGCCATCACCACTAGTTGGTATCATATGGAGTTTGGGGAAATGCACTTGGATCCATGTGTCCAACTAGGTATCGTGCACCGTTTGCGTGGCATCTGGACTCATGAGGTTATAAAGTTGTATGAGAGGATTTATCATTTAGTTTACATTATTTTTTTAGTTGATTAATAGAGATGGAAATATAAGGGATTTGGTACTAAGTTGTTACTGGGAGTATCTGACCCATATATAGGGGAAAGCCAAATTACATCAAATGAAATTTTTATATGTTATATGAGGATCTCGAGCTTTGATTCATTGGGGGTATGGTAACCCAAATATTATATTTTTCACACCGTTTCTTAAATTTTGAATGAAATTGGTTCTAGGGAATTTTAAGAGGCTTACTATCCGGGAACCTAGACAACACGGTGTGTGATGCAATGAACACAAGCCTTGTATTATAATGTTTGGGATGAAAAAAACTTTTTATGTACACTTTGTGTACTCTGAGTATACATCATGTGGTTTTTTCCCATGTTTCCATCCATGTGAGGGAGAACACGGGTTATTAGATTTTGGTTAGTGTACACCTTGTACGGTAGATACACATTGTGTAGTTTTAGTTAGACATAGCTTGTGTGCCACTGGCCACATGGAAATACATGTCCCAGAGGTAAGTCATGATTACATTCCAGGTGTTATCCAGATAAACAGTGTACTTAATATGATTACATGACCACAGAAGGCAGAGTTACACACCCATGCAAGAGCTTAAGTATACTAATCGTGTAATGTCTCTACATGGAATGCACTCTTATTTTTTCATTTTTTGAGGCTTTTCGTCCCATTTTTTCTTATTTCACCCTTGACCAACGAACCTTAATGAGCTTGAACGGAGGTGTTTACTTGACCTTGAAGATCCATTCCTCCTCGACGACAACCATTTTTGTTCCAGGATAGTGAAGATGATCAAACCTCATAGGTTGTAGGACATGGGCTACCAGGGGACCCTCCAATTTTTCTAGTTACAGGACCATCAATTATATCGAACTCAACTATGAATGAACTATTCGGTGAAGGAATTTTGATGTTCATGAAAACCTTTTAGGGAGAACTATAGCATGTTCTGTCTATGGTAGAATGAAAAAAAATTTCCAGTAGCCGCATCCACCCACATTTTCAATGGAAGGTGTTCCACATGTTGTAGAGTCATGTATAGAGGCCATGTTATCAATCTTTGAGTATCTAAAGATGACTCTTGAAAACAGGTTAGGATCACGAATTATATGTTGCGTGATTCCATCAATAGTTTTTGGGATGTTACCACACAGACAGAGCATCAATTGGACATTCCATGTGAAGATTTTTAGACAGACTTCTATGACTAATTCTATCTTGAGATGTTGCGGGATGATAAATCCTGGGATTTTATACACTGGGAGTAGGGAACTCTGCTAGTTATGGATTATTCTGCACGTTATATTGATCACCAACTCTTGGCACCTATTATGATGGGTAAAGATCTGTCAAAGGCTATGTGATTTATGAATGGTCTTCACTATGACATCCACACACAGTTTAATGTCATATAGCTAACTACCCTATCTTCTATAGTGAACCAAGATAAAATTACCAAGTGGAATCAGAGGGAATCTGGAAGTGTGAGCCAGGGAAGTTTGGAATTGAGATCTGGAACTATTTCGACTAGTCTCAAGAAGTGTAGCCAAGAGTTTACACGTAATTGATCTAGTACTCAGAACATTTATTCTGGTAGCCAGGTGTGCTACTTCAAGTGTGGAATAATTTGGAATACTATACCTTAATTTCCT
This sequence comes from Viscum album, assembly GCA_963277665.1. Classification (NCBI taxonomy): domain Eukaryota; kingdom Viridiplantae; phylum Streptophyta; class Magnoliopsida; order Santalales; family Viscaceae; genus Viscum; species Viscum album. Next base: position 3,993,630 of record OY728125.1, read on the forward strand.
ATGGACCCGGTCAAGTGCTGAGCTTGCATATTGATGGGCCATTTAGAATGTTTCTACAGGATGTTTCCACCAACATCTAGTGAAAGAGGGTCTGAACTAACTCCACATTTAGAAGTAGGGTCAGTATCTTCCCACCAATTAGGGAACTGGAATACATCTTGTCAATCAGGCCGAGTTGTTGGTTGTGGTCATGGTAGCAAGACACCAGTATCTTAGCGATAGTATGCCAGGTCAACTTAGGGTGTCCAGGTAGTGTCTTAGGGCCACAGTACATGTCATACATATGCAATGCAAGAGACCCAGTTAGAGTAGGATACCAGACCTTCTATTGTTAGAGGTACTAATCTAGTCACATCTGTTTTAGCTTTTGCACTCTTCGATACAAGGGATTCACATAGTTTCATATTAGTGCCCATTTTGGAGATCCTAGTGCTCTATGTTTTTATTTCTAATAACATTATGAATGTAGATACCCTATTAGGTATTAAAATGGCCCGTGTGCGACAGTGTAAGGAGTTTCCCCTTGAGATTGGTTGGTTTCAATTCATTTGGGATCTCTGTGTACTAGAGATGACATGATTTGATATCATTCCATGAATAGACTGGTTACTCTCCTTTCATGCCTTTTCTGATTTCTATCACTGTACAATGATTTTCACATCACCATAGGGTGGATCATTTCTACACAAGGGTGAGTCGGATGCCTGACGAGCCAACCTGGACCCGAGCATCATGGTTTGAGTGGGATTACATCATAGACTGTCAGTTTATATCTGGATGACCAGGGGACACATCAGATAGATTTTCTTTTAGTGGTTTAACAATCCAGGGACATCTTCCAAGACAACATTTCCAGTTTACCTATAGTAAGAGAGGTGGAATTATCTATTGATAAAGTACTAGAAGCTATAACTTTATACATTCCTCATTAGAGTATTCCTAAGACAGAGTTTCAAGAGCTCAAGAGGAAGCTAGATGATTTAGAGGCTATGGGTTTCATCTGACCCAATAATTATCATTGGGGTTCACCGATCCTTTTTGTGAAAAAGGTGGACGATACCCTCAGGCTATGTGTGGATTATTGAAAGATAAACTAGTTAATGGTTAATAATTAGTATCCTCTACCAAGGATAGATGCCCTCTTTGACCAGCTCCAGGGAGATCATGTTTCTCAATGATTGACCTGAGTCCTAGTTATCACTATCTGTGTGTTCGACCACTAGACATACCTCATGTATTATTTCATATAGGGTATGGTATATATGAGTCTCTAGTTTTTTTGTTCATTATCATGAATGCGCCGGTAGTTTTCATGCAATTTATGACAAATTGTTCCATCCATGAATTATTTTGTGGTGGTTTTCATGGACTACATCATGTTGTATTCTCACAATCAACATGACCATTCAAACCATCTAGAGATTGTATTGAGTACACAAGGATAGAATTATTAATATGAAAATCTCACAAAGTTACACTTCTGGATGGATTAGATTCATTTCCAAGGTCACTTCATCTCGGAGAAAAGACTATTAGTGGACCCAGAGAAGGTGAGAGCAGCAGTAACCTTGGAACAGCCAAAAAACTATTTGAGGTGAGGAGGTTTCTAGGGATGGCTGGATACTATTGGAATTTCATAAAAAACTTCTCACACATAGCTGTTCCAATTACGTTCGTGAAAAATATGGGTGTGAATTACAGACGGTCGGATTCTTGTTAGACAACCTATTAGGAGCTAAAAAGGAGATTAATGTTAGAACTGATACTAAATTTTTCAAACTCGTGAGGAGTTACAATTTGTACTACCAAGCATCAGGTATTAGAATAGGATAAGTACTTATGTTTGGGGATCAATTCATTGCATATGGGTCTTGGCAGTTGAGGCCACATGAGAGGAATTACCCAAAACATGATCTCGAGTTAGCTGTTATTGTTCATGCCTTACGCTATTGGAAAAAATATATATTGGGGGAACATTTTGTGTTGTACACATACCGTAAAAGTCTCAATTACATCATTAATCAGTTTGATCTAAATCTGAGGACGTTAATGTGGGTGGAATACATTTAGTATTTTCACATCGTGCTTTCTTATAAGGATGGGAAAGGCAATGTAGTGGCCGATGAAATCAAAAGGAGGACTCAGATACAGGTCGTGCAGTATGCTAGTAGCGAGTGGTAGCTGATGGCGCTGCTATATGATATTGATATGGAGGTGCACGGTAGGTAGGGGAATGATTTTCTTACATCCTTAGATGTTACCTCAACCTCAATTGATTGGGTAAAGATGATATAGTTATCAGATTCTGAAGGCCATGTTCTATGGGAGAGTAAGGCAGGATAGGACCATCCTCTTGATTAGACCATAGGTGAGGATGAGGTTGTATGGTTATAGGGTCATGTATGGGTTTTGGTAGACATGCACGTGGTGGTGATGCTAGATATTTCATGATTCAGTTTGGGCAGTGCATCCTAGTGTCACCAAGATGTATCAGGATCTACATTATTAGTAATGTTGACCAGGTATGAAGGGAGATGTAGTTGAATATTTGATGAGATGTTCCACCTTTCAGTAGGTGAAGACAAAACACCAAAGACCAGAATGACTATTGCAACAGCTATCCATTCCTAATTGGAAATGGGATGATGATGCGATTGATTTTGTGACAGGGTTTCCAAGCTCACCCCGAGGTAATGATACAATTGGGGTTGTGGTTGAAAGGCTTAAAAAGGATTCACATTTCCTGATCATCAAGAAAACATTCAATTTTGATGAGATTAGGAGGTTTTACATCTGATATATTGTACGACTACACAGGGTTCCTCATTCTATCCTTTCAAATATGGATGCCAATTTTACTTCTTATATCTTTAATGTCCTACGGATGGCCTTGTGTAAGTTTCATATTTCCATAAAACTTGTGTTCTAGTTTTAGGAATCACTAATTCTGGGTGGTTTCCAATGGATCTATTCATAGAATAAGATACACCCGAAAATTCTTTATCCAAAAGGGACATTCTTTCCAAAGGCATGAGTTTGTTATGTTTGAACTTTATGATACATAGGAACATTTATTGTTCAAGAGGATGGGAGGTTGGACACATCAAACCATTTAGGTAGGAATTATTGTCTAATCTGAGACTCTCTTTATAAATTTGAGATATTATCATCAATCCGTTTTAATTTACCAAGTATAACATAAGTTTTCCTTCGAATTTGCGATCATTTATTAACATGCGTAAAATTTAGAATCAACTGCATGTATTCGAGGTTCTTCATTAATGGATTTATCTATTTGTATTCTAGGTTCTCCATCAAAGATATCCTCTCATATACTATTTAGAGATTCTTTTAATCATCATTATGATGATATTGGTTTTTATTCCACTCAGTGGGGCACTCAAGAATTTATTTTCAACTAGAGATATGAAGGTTTTTTTTATATTGGTATCATACCCACAAAATGGGACACCTATATATCCTTGTGAAAGGAATCAAAACACTCATTGTTCAGTGCTGCTTAAAGGGACACAAAAAACCTTTTTAGGTCAGGTGATAAAAACCTTTCCATAGAGTTTAATGTAATGTGGGAAGGAAACCTATGCAAAAGGTTCTTAGACAATGTTTGGTGTGGGACTTATGCATAAGAATCCCAAGGAACTTGGAAAGGATATGTGATTCCAAGTAATATTAGCACCTGTTGGGAATATGGCCCAAGGAGAATTGGGTTGATTTGAAGTGTTGGGTTTGACCCTTAAGGAGGCTTCCTACGTATCCCATGTAGATGGGAATAAAAGGCCACGTAGTTCAATAAATCTCATATGAGAGTGTAGTCTTTTAAGATAAATGAGTTTCGGATTACTTCCTGAAAAGGATTCCTTGATGATTTGGGTGTTTAATTTGGGGATTATTCTTAAGGAGGATTCCCAGATTAATGGAGTTAAGTTTGGATTCCTAAGTATGATATCCAATGAGCTTGGGCTCTGAGAAGGCTTCCTATATATCCTAGTTATCATGGGAATCAGAGTTCTCATAGTTCATTAGTTTGTGTAAATGTTGTGATCATGATAAATCTATAAGCCCACTTGAGTCATGCTCAGATTGAGATACTAGAGGCTTTTAATGATTCCAAAAAGAAACCCAAACTTTTCCTCAACAGTTGTTTAAGGAGGGTGCGCCTATTGAATCCAGGGTGGATGAGGTTTAGGTGACCCGAGAAGGGGGCGAGATGACAAGCCTTCCATCTATTCACATTACATTGGACAATGGTCCAATTAAAGGAAGGATGGATGAAGGTTAGGGTCTTACACCAGGATGGCTGGACTAAAATATATCTTGGTAGTGGTGGGAGACTTTTCCTTTTATTGAATGGAAATGGAATTGTGAACCCTACCTTCCCAACAAGAGATAAGAGGTTCTGGGTCATTGAGAAGCGAGAGGTCAAGACCCATACTCTCCGCCAAACCATGAACATCAGGGCACTGTTCCTTGGAAAAAGGTCTATGTGAATGTGGATATACAAACCCAAATACACTTTATGAATCCTATACCCATTGTGAAACAAATGTGGGAAACTTGTGACTGTGAATATACAAACCCAAACAAGAGACATGCTAATGTGTCTTTCCCAATGGATTGATATATCAGGATGTTCTGGTGGAGGCATTAACTTATTCCCTTTCAGATAAGATAACCCATAAAAGAGATACCCTACCATGAATGGCCAAAAAGAGGGTTCCTAAGTTGGTATGTATGCCTTATGACAAACTGTGTCATGTAGGTACTTCGTCCAAGTGTGTCACGTAGGTACCCCACATTGACACGCCGTGCAGCTGTATCGCATAGGTGTACCACATAGGTGTGCCACACAAGTTTTTATGATAGCTAAAAAATATGGTTCATATAGGGGAACCAAGGCTACGTAAAAACTATGAAATACTTTCAATACATGATTATTACATTAAATTATCTTTTCTCTCATGATTTAGAGAACTACCTGAGACAATTTTAGTGATATGGGTGAAAGGGCTATGAAATAGGAGCTTCAGGGAGTCTTTCAACCTTTTCAGTCATTTAAATGGTGAGCCCAAGGGGCCTATTTATTGGAATGGATGGGGCCTAGTGAAAGGGAAGTTGTTCGCACAAGTCCTCCATGTAGGTCCACCATGTAAAGGTACAAAAAATATGATGTTGTGCAGGAATGCCACGTAGGTATGTCGTGCAGGTATGTTGTGCAGATCAATGGATGGGTTGGGTTTCCTTTGAATTCTTAGAACATTAGATTGGGATTTTGAAATATTCAAGGCTATATTCATAGTGTTTTTGTATTCTTAAGTCATGCTAACAAAATTCCCACCCATGGTTAGATCAAATTAGAGAGAGGGTTGAGTCCTGAAGTAAAATTGCGAGGGAAAAGACTATGGATTAAATGGTGGATCGTGAAGGTTTACCACAGAGCAACTTCACATAGGTATGCCGTATAGTGTTTTCACATAGGCATGTAATGGAGATCTGCAGCTGACTATAAATAGGTTTGATATTTTACGATTTTCATCATCTGTGCTTCCAAATTTTCATGCTCTCGTTGCAAAGGACTTTTTTATAGACTCAAAGTGTTGTGTTCTCACATAGTCTCCTTGATATTTTCTCAAGGTGAATCTGCTTTTGCAATTGAGATATGCGGAAGGACTTCATCAAAGGAGTTTCACTATGACCTTTGTTGAAGGACCTACCTCACGGAGCTCATCGAAGGAATAACGCGAACAGTTTCCTTGGCCAAATTTTTTACTTTATTTTCCTTTAAGATGAAATTTTATTCCCCTCATGTAAAAATTCCAAACTAATATGGGGATTTTTATAATTTTTTTGCAGGAAAATGGATCATTTAATAACTTCTACTGAAGTATCTAAGGCTCGTCCAAATGAGATGATGAAAATCGTCAAACCAGATTATTATGACGTTTTTGGAAGTAATCTTCACGGACTATGGAAGTTTTAATTCTGTATCAACATGAATACCCACAAAGTAATTACCTACTCTTGTATAGGCATGGTCATTTAAATGATTCCCACATTCTATCAATTAAGTAATACATCACAAATAATTGGATTCTTCAATACGCCAATTGTCACTGCATGAATATTACTGTGAGGGGTATGCCAGTTAATGAGGGAACAATTTATATTGGTTTCATATGGCATCAAAGTGGTTGTAATCATGATATAAAAGATCATGTTGTAGAGCCAGTTCCACATTGATACGATTCAACCTTTCTGTCTTCTCAAAGAGACCAGTCTAATGGTTGGAAGGAAGATTGGGATCTTCGTTCTGGAGGAGGTGTGAAGTTTGAATGGATGTGGGAATTTTGGGTGTGATGGACATGTGCATAATTCAAGAATGATCTATTAGATGTTTATATCTATGAATTTGACTATATGGGACAAACTGATGTTTATAAAAATGATTTAATACTTGAATTGATGATTCGAAGGTGTTTGTAAATGAATTCCTTCTATTTGATGCACGGTGACATTGGAAATAGTTTGTGAGATATCTACCAAATATCTGGGGTTCCCATTCTCAAGGAAATGTATGATGATTTTATTCCTCTGACTACAACATGGGGTGATTTAACCATAACACCACCCTTGGGCCATGAACTATTCATAATTTAAAATAAAATACCGAAAGCCAATAAATATATTCATTATAAGGTGTGGATATGAGCCGTTTTAGAACCAACAATAGAGAAAGGTCCCACCTGTGGACGTCCTACTATTTTCCTTCTGCAGATAAACATTGTAGTTCAGATACGTATTAGCCTACATTAGAGAGAGGTGAGTATAATCATTGGAGGTACAAAATCAAATCTGATATTGATGAAAAGATATGCTTATCCTCTATCCTTTCAATGTGGATAAGAATTTACGTGCTTCTAGTCCATGAGTTTGAAGGTGGTGTAAGGCCAGGGACTTTTTTCATTATAGAAACATTAGTAGAAGGGAAGTATATTGGGTTGGAAAATCCTGTAATGGAAAGAATTTATTATTCCATACTTCATTTAGACAATGGTAAGTCTCTATTATTAATTGTAGGGCCATTCCATGTGTTTTGGGGTAGGATTGCACACACTTTTCTTCATACTTAGTGTTGAATTTAGTTCTAGTCCCCACTGGTCGATTCACACCATTTTTATAGAATATTTCTGGTATTCGACATTACAACATAAGACCTGATGTACTTCTAATGGCATTGAATGTCTCAGGAGAATTAAATTTCTTTCCTTTTAGTATCCCACCAACTAGAGCATTTATTGATGATGGTAAAGAGAAAAATTATGAATTGAGGTCTTATATGATGGCATTCATGGATAGTGATTTATCGACCACGATTGATGGTGAAATTATCTATGAGGCTTATGCCACCTAAAGGTTTGCTTGTTAGTTCATATGTCTCCAAAAATCAAACACTTTTCCACCAACATATGTTAGATATGAGAAACACCTAATGGTAGCGAGACAATTGTAGATTCTAATGCATTTACAAACATCCAAATTTTTAATTACGCTACCTTCATCAGGTGCATCAATCAGGTTAGAATCTAGATATTCCAAAGCATGGGCTTTTTCATTTCCTCAAGGGATTTTAAAAAAAGGAAAATATTGAGTGGAATATACAACAACTGTTTCTTATGGATATCGTGGTATGAAGTCCATGACCAAAGATGATGTAGAAGTTTCATAGGTTTCAGAGACTTCAAAAATTATTCACAGGAAGTTTACCAGGAGGGCTAGGGAAAGAGAAGCAATACCTATGACATCAAGGTGATCTATCTTCCACCATTAGAAAGATATTACAATTCCATCTATCAAACATCCTGAAGAAGAAGGGAGTCCTGAAGAGGATCACCAATCAGAAGGTGTTGAATCACTTCCACAACCAACCATACCAAGATCGTATTATGTGAGACCTTCAACCATTCACCATTGGGAGAGCATGACCCGTGATGTTAGGGATGCATGGGCATTCCTCCATCATGTAATTCAAATACCGGATGTGGTTTACATTAAGGAACCTTCTAATTGCAATACGGATAAAAACCTGGCTGAACTACAGGTGAATATTATAGAGCTAGAGGCTTTTATATATGAAACTGATGAAAAAAACAATCCTCTAAATGAGTATCCCATATGATAGACTTTGGAATACATGAAGTGCTAATTATTGACCATGATAAGAAGTGGGATATTTATGTCAATACTAAGAACGTATTTTCCTTTTATTTTGACTCAATTATTCTTTACCATTCATTATCATTAATCTTGATGAAAACCATTTTTGAAGCTTGAATGCAGGGATAGAAACTTGGGACCAGTTCATAGATCACCAAGGTATGGGCCTACAAGTTCTCCCATTGATGCATTGAATGATCCTCTCAGGTCTCCAGAACATTCTCTAGGAGAGAGAATCATGACTGGGGTAATGGTGATGGATAATCCTTAGCCATTACCTCATGATTCTCCTACCAAGAGGATTGTTTATATTTCTCCTCAACCATATGAAATGAAACACAAGAGAGAAAAGAGATTGGTCTGAAGGTTTTTCCAAAGGAGTATGTATTTATTCTGTCCTCATGGAATTATTATTTTCTCGAAACACTCTTGTAATCACATTTATCCCCTTTAAGGATCTGTATCTATCTCATTTATTATGGTACTAAGAGGTGATTCTTGAGGACTAGAAAAGGGAACCCCAGAAGAAACATGGGTTCAAGTTGTTGAATCTGCTACTATAGTAGATAAAATATAAAAATATTTAGATGTACCCACTCCTGGATCTATTGAGAGGGAGAAAAACCAAGTTACGATCAAATAAATTTCTCTTGAATATTAAATTCTTTTCAAATATTATTCATTTCAACATAACTCATTTCAGTTGCCTTTGCAAATGGATCCTTCAATAACCAATGCTAATATTCCTATCACTTCATAAGAAAGGAATGAAGACATAGGGAAATCTAAAATAAATACTGATGTTGACCCAAACCTGACAAGATCTAATGATGTTGTACCAATTTAAGAACAATTGAAACAGAAAGTTATCAGAGCCAATTTGGACATCAACCAACATTTGATGGATACCTTAAATTGTGAGGATGCTATAACATTCCAAGCTACATACACTGAAATTATGGAATCCCTTAATCCAAATATTAATATTCTTGGTTCCATCAAGGTGTTTGGGGATTTTCATGAAAAATTGTGAGGACGTAAGTCCTTATTCTTGAATTTTACATAAATAATAGTTCATATTATACTTGATACTTCACATCAAAGTTCACCTTATGTAGCTTTGTCTGAATAAAATTTTGCAAAGGCTCTTCAAGAGAGAAGAATTCCACTCTATCCTTACTCTACTGAAGTTGGAGAAATACATACTGGGGTCCCCTCATTGAGAAATGTTCTAGAGCCTCCAACTATGAAAATTGAAAAAACTCCTGATAATACCCCTTTATCATGAAAAATCTACTCAAACTGCTATAGTTGATAATATGGGGATGAGTCCCATCAAGTGGCCAACTTATTATTGGTTAAATGTCATTGGATTTCTAGATCATACTATGTTTCTGTCATTTTTTCCTGAAAATATCAATGATATTGATTTATCATTTAGGATTATCAGCTCCCATAGTTAGATCAGAAGGTGAAGCTTCTGCGTTGGCTTATGTATCAGCAGAAGGTGAAACTTTGACTATCCCATGAGAAGAAGAACAAGGAAGTTCATTAAGTGATCTGTTTCCAGAGTACATTTTACCCCACGGTTGAGACTCAGATTCATACTTAGAGATAAAATATTCTATTGGTATGGAACATAAGAAGACATGGTGACATATATGGAGCATAATTGCTGAGAATCCGTTGGATGAGGTGTTGTCCCATTTTTGAAAAATCGTAGCTTTATTCAACATATTGGGATTTGGTGGATTTAATTATCATCCAGTCAAGGATTCAATGAAAGAGACCATTTTACAATGGGAGCCAGAGTATAAGATGTGTCCAGAATTTAAAAAGGATAAACAACTTATCAATATTGAGATATTCCTAGCTGCAGTAGCAAAGGTAGAGGAAAAATCATAACAAGAAGTCAATAAAAATCATCCATGAAATTATATAATCCACGATAGAGTTTTTATATCTTCAAAAAAACTAGATGATGTTCATAACAAACTTGAGAAATTGAACCATACACTAGGAGAATCCCAATTAGAGGGGATGACAACCTTTTGAGCTACTAAGGAAGAAATTTGTTAGGTCGAGGGTGCTAGAGTTGAATACCTATCACGACTTCAATAGGCGGCTAATAGGACTCTTAAAATTGTTCAACAAATTAATAGTCATGTTGAAATGTTATTTTAAAACATGATATAGATGCTCCATTCTGTGCATGTCCCTCAAATTTCATATGAATGAAAGGGAATTATATTCTCCAATCATATGTGTCTTTATTCATGATAGCTACTTTTATCTTACCTAAACCATTGGGACTAGTAAACATAGTTTTATTTTTTCTAGTGTTATATAGAAAACCCCACAAAATTTGTATCTTTGGATTTTTCTTATTTCTCAATATTACCTAAATCATACCAAATGTACATTTAGTGAGCAAGGACTTGAATTTTGTATAGAGTTCCCTTTACGAGTTCCCAATGTGGTGACTACCACATCTCTTGTTGTTGGAATTATAGAGTTATGTCTGTTAGACTGTAAAGGGCTAGTGTTTACGTTAGAACAACATTGACCATAAATTTTGAAATTAAATCCCAAATAAGACTCAGTGACTAAGAATTTATTTAATATTATTTAAATATTTCCACGGGGGATCTTGAGCCAAGATTTTTATGGTCAACAAATTTAAAACATGTACCAACATAAGGTAATATTTTTCCAAGAATGAAGATACCATTACTTGAAAAACCCTATTATTAGGGCTATATTATGCAGGGCCATCTAGGTAATATTATCCATAGAAAAATCGTGGCATATTTTGACTGACAAGCCTGTTATGTTGCAAACTTATGAAAGGGAACTTAATGGAATATAATACATAGTCGGGAAAAAGACCTCTTAGGAATTTAGCATTTTACTATTGATATACAATGGAAAAAATAATTGTGTGACTCAAGACCACAGTGGGTGGTTTTTTTCCAAGGAATAATATTTTGAGAAAAAGGGTTATCTAAGTCAACATATGTCATGAATAAGAAAACCATATATATAAAAATATTATTTATATGTAATGGTTAAAATTTATCTGAAAGGGGAATTTCTGATATCAAACTATGCAGTTTTAAGTCATTCAGTGAGGACATTGTACTATGGAGTTTTAAGTCATACAGTGAGGACATTGTATTGTACTGTTTTAGGTCATGTAGTGAGGACATTTTGGCTTTAATTTAAGGTTGTTGGCTTAGAACTAAGTTATCAGAATCTCCCAATTTCATGATAATTTTTTTGGAAACATACTACCATATTCAGTTATGGAATAGAAAATGGTAAAGTGTGATTTGTGAATTTTTTGATCTGAAGAATGATATGAGAAAAGGACTAAAAGCATTAGAGGATGTCTTTTCCAAGAATAAAGTTACCATTATTTGGAAATCTCATTATGAGGGTTGTATTATACATGGACGACTATGTAATATGTTTTATATTTTAATAGTGGAATCTTTTGATCGATATGCCTATTATGTAGGAAACTTTTATGCAATTACACCTAAGGGAACGTGTTGTATAGTCTAGAAAAATGGCTCTCATAATTTTGACATTCTATTGCCAAAAGATTAAGAATGTTTATGGATAATTAGAGAATCCAAAGAATAGAGTTTGGTTTATGAATAAAGGTACCAGAATATGGAGGGAGTATTTCTAATCATGATTTCCAAAGAATTGGAAGAATAATATTTTTAGGAAGGTCTGACCCAAACATAGGAAGTACGGTGTCTGTAGTTTTAGGTCATATAACTAGGACCAAATATGGAAACAATATATAATATGTTATCAACTAATCCAAAGTTATTTCATACTGCTTTGAACACATGAATAGGGAAATGTGTTAACTATAGTCTTGACGGTTATCAAATTGAGATAATGGTAATGGGATAAATATAAAAGAATGACTTCCTAAAAATTCATATTCTTTTATATTTTTATCAATGCTTAATGAGGAAAAGAAATTATAACCAAGGACAAAATAACCATCATTTGAAAACACAGTTATGGGGGTTGTATTATGTAGGGCCAACTAGGGCATATGCTGCATTGCCAAATAGTGGAGTCTTTTGACTGATAATCTTGTTATGTAGGAAACATATGCAAGGCCACCTAAGGAAATGTACTACATATCCAGTTAAAAGTGTTCTCAAATATTAGAAACTCTTTCACCATATACCGTAATAATGATTATGAAGATAAAAAAAATATTCAAGATTAAGAGTGTGAAATATGTACGGGGTTTATGCTCAATTCACATAAGAAATATTTGGGTCAATATTGTCTATGAGTTTTAAGTCCTTTACATAAATATGACTGATATGAAAAAATAGATACATTATTTGTTTTCTTTAAATTAACATTATGTTGTGTAGTTTAGAGTCATGTAGTGAGGAAATTGTATTCTGTAGTTTTAGTCATGCAGTGAGGACATTGATAACCCCATAAGAAATTGATACACCTTATTTATACAGAGAATTCTTTAACCGAATTCCTAAGCTCACGTGAGATATTCTCGGTGTGAGAAACAAGGAGCACTAAATCTTTCGTCTCTAACTCAAAGCTAACATAAGTGAAGAATATAGGTATCATGATTATGTAATGGTTGAGTCAATGCACAAGATCTAGGATCACTAAATATCTCGTTGGAGTAGTAATCAAGACATATATATTTCTTGGATTTCTGTGCATTTTAACATCATGCGTCAAAGACGAAGATGAACTAATGTGAAACTAAAGATGTATCGTAGCTGGGATAAGGGAAAAAACTTAAATATATATACTTGTCTTTTTGGAGAATTAATCATGTAATATGTAGTTCTTTAAACATTCCTTATAGAGGTTTTGATTCTTACATAAGGAATAAAGGGGGGGTTATATCGTGGTTGGGACCAAGGTTGGAGATATGGGCATCTCTACATATCTTATATAGATGGGAATTAATATGTATGGAGTTCTTGAAACATTCATTTCCCACACAAATAGAGTTTGACATGGGAGATCGGGGGGTCAAAACATTGTAGAAGAATGATTAAATTTAAGACATAAGATGGTATGAAAATAAAACAATGTATCATAAAAGAGAACTCTTTACAGATATAGTTCACATATAGGATAAAAAAATGGATGTAAAAATTGTGTGGTTGCTGTTGGGCCCAGGATTGGAGATCTAGGAATCTCTACATATCTCAAATAGATGAGAATCAATCCCAACATAGTTCTTAAAATGTGATCCCTATGAAGATATGTTTTATACATAGGGAAGAAAAGGACTCATGTTCCACTATGAAGTAGTTATGATATCAATGATGCTTGTATATGGAAGCATCTATTGTCATGTAGAGAAGATGATAGTCATAGATTTTAATGTCATGTAATGAGGAAAAATGATGTCATGCATTTTAACATCATGAGAAATGGAAAAAGATGCTCTGTATTTTAACATCATGCATCATGGACTTTTATGATTGTAATGCAGTTTAACATCTTGCATCTAGGTCCTTGTGCTATGCTGTTTAGAGTCATGGAGTGAGAACGTTGTGTGCAATTACACAAATTATTTCCTCAAGAATCTCACATTGGCTGTAGTTGTAAAAATCTTTCCATCTATTGAGATTAAGGCATATTCTCCATTCGAGTATACCTTTGTATGGAATAAGGTATTTCCCACTTTGGCTCAATATTTGGAGGTTTCTTCTTTGGTATCATCAGAGTCTTGAGGACCAATACCAATTCTCCTTGATGAAATGAATAGAGGTGAACTTTCTTGTTAAAGGATCACGCTATTCTGTTCTGGTAGAATTCTAAATGATGCAAGGTATGAAATATTTTACGTCTAATCATTCTAGCCCATCAAACAATTTCTGAGACCTCTCATATGTAGATAACTGTTCATGGATTCCAACTCTGAGTGGAGGCAATTGAATTTAAATTGGAAAAACTGCTTTTGTTCTGTACACCAATGAATAAGTGGTTTCCTAGGTGGTAGTAAGGGTAGTAGTTTGATAAGCCCATAATGCATGCAAAGCATTATCATTCCAAGATTTATTGTCTTTATCCACAATTTTCTGGAGTATATTTGTTAGGGTCTTATTGAATGAATCTATCTATATATTGGTTACTAAATGATAGCGAGATTAATGATTGGATTTGATATTAGGGTCTTGATATAACTTCTTTACCTCGATAGAATAGAAATTGGTGCCATTTTCCATTAATAAAGTAAGTGGGACACCAAATCTGGTGATGATGTCAATTTTGACAAAACGAACAATGCTTTTGGATATGACTTCTTTGAGAGGTATTGCCTCATCCCATTTGGAAAAGAATTCAATATAAGTAAGGATATACAAGAAATACTTAGCCATAGTAGGAGGATAATGTCCTACTACATCCATTCCCCATGTGGCAATGGCCATGAGTATTTAGCTATATGTAACAAATTTGGGGTTTGATGAATGAAGATGGCATGCACATGGCAGGGATTAAATTTCATGGTCAAATCTATGCAATCCTGTGTCATTGAAGGCGAAAAGGATCCAAGCCTTCAGATTTTATTAGGAAGCCTATACCCGTACTGGTGAGCATCACAAGATCATGAATATACTTCTTTCATAATAGCTACATTTTCTTCTCCATCAATGCACCTGAATAGGATTCCCTCAAATCCTCATTTATAGTGGATATTATAGTGATCTGGACTATCATAAAGAGTAAAATTGGCCGCTCATCATTAGATCTATTTTTTCAGACCTATACGGTATTAGTACTCAATTTTGAAGGTATTACATGATGGGAGTTCTCCATCCCATGGAATGAACATATGACTTATAAATAGGGTTAATTTCATTAATTTCCTCCTTTCTAGTTTGAAAAAAATGTGGGACTACACGACTATGGGCTATATTGATGACTCTCTTAACCCAGTTTGGATCTGCCAATGCTATAGTTGTATTATCCAGTGCATAATCTTGGGCATTTTGTGATCGCGGGACATAAGGCAATGTCGACTCTGAGAAAAATTCATCCATTATCCCTCTGACATAATCACACAAAGGGATTAATTATTCTTTTCTAATGAATAATCCCCATTGATTTTTTGATTACCAACTCTGAATCACCTTTTACTTTTAGGTGATTGACTTCCACCCGAAGTTCCAATTTCAATCCTACGATGGGAGCTGGATATTTTGATTCATTGTTGGTACTTCCTTCTGAAATCTTGATGGAATAAGGTGATACTACCATTTCTGAGGAGATAATTACAATTCCTAACCCAACATTATTGAGTTTAGGGTTTTCCATTCTCTTACCTGTTAGACTTCTGGAGGAACCATCGAAGTACATTTCCTATGTTTGATAACTATCTTGAAAATAGAAGACCTCTTAATATGGAAGATTAGAATTAAATGATGTATCTTTCGTATATGTTTGTTCAGCAAGGAATTCAGCCAGAGCTTGGCCCTTTATTGCCTTCTGAGCCAAAAAATGGATAGCATACTGTTTCAAAATAACCGACCAGTGTGCCAGACACACTGTAAGCATAAGATGACTGAGGATAAATTTGATTATGTTATTGCGAGAAACCAATTGGACCTCATGATGTTGTACGTAGTGCCTCAATTTTTGAACTGAAAATATTTATTCCAGGAAACACTTTTCAATACTTGAATACTGAGTTTCTGCATCAAGAATAGTTTGACTAAGATATTAAAGGTTTTTTTCTTTCCCAGCATCATTCTTTTTGGGAATGAAGGCACCCAGTGACTACACTGTAGTAATCACATAGAGAATAAGTGGTCTTCATTCAGCAGGTGGAAGTAACATTGGTGGACTCAAGAGATATTTCTTGAGGGTATCAAATTCTTCTTGGAAGTCTTCAGTCCATTGATAGGTGACTCCCTTCCTCATTAATCTGGTGAAGGGAAAACACTTTACTGCAAAATTGAAATCAAACCGCCTAATATAGGACAAGTGTCATTGTATTCCTCTTAATTCATTCAAATCTCTAGGAGGTGACATGCCAATGATTTATTTTGTTTTATCAGGATCCACTTTGATACCACAGTGGCGTACAATGAAGCCATGTATCTTCCCTGAGGTAACCATGAATGCACATTTCAAGGGGTTTATCTTCAAATAGTTTTGTCGATGTTTATTGAATATGGTCTCTAGATTATCGAATTGATCTGAATATTGTCTGTATTTAACCACCAAATCAGCCACATAACATTTGAAAATTTTCTATAAGAAGGGTTTGAATATATGGTACATAACACATTGATATGTTGCACATGCATTTTTTAAGCCAACAGGCATTACTCGATAGAAAAACACACCTTTAGGGGCTCTAAAGGCTTTACATTATTCGTCCTCTAGGGCCTGGATTTGATTATACCTATAGTGACTATCCATAATGTAAAGAGCTTAATTTCTAGCTGTTTGATCAATTTAAAACTCTATGATTGGAAATGGAATGTTATCATTACGACAATGCCATTTAAGATCTCTAAAATCAATGAAAACTCTAAATTTCCCGTTCTTCTTTTTCACTGGGAAAATGTTGGACATCATTTTTTGATATTGAACCTCCCTAACAAAATTTATCCTTTATATGCATATAAACATCCATTTCAATTTTAGAGGCATGAGTTGGGTGTGTTCTTCGGGTTTTTTTCTTAAATACTTGTTGTTCTTCTGGAAAACCCAAATGATGGGTGGATACCTCAGAATTAAGACCTGGAATATTTGTATACTTCCAAGCAAATAAATCATGATGTTTCTTTAGAAATTAAGTATATGTGTCTTTCTCTTCCGAAGACATAGCCGCACTAATTTGGTGGGGTGTGGATTTTCTTCGGTTCCTGTATTTATTTCTCTGATCTCATCCATGTGTGTAGAGACACCTTCCTCAAATGCTGAAGGAGGATCCCTAAGATCATCCTCTTCTTCATTATTATGTGTCACTTCTTCTGTTTCTACTTGTATAGTAGATGACAAAGAAAAACTTCCAGATTTAGAGGATGAGTAGGTATTTGAACATCCTGAAGAAGAGGCCTCCATTGATAACCCTACTGAAGTTAAGGGGTCTTCTTGTTGTAATAAAGAGGATATGATGGATTGAGAATAAACATCCTTTTCATTCTATAGTATTGCTAAAACATCTTCTAATCATATTAGATATATAGAGTCTTATTGTAGTTTAATGGATGAAATGAAGACATCTCTATTTAATCTTTCACTAATGCCAGGTGATTCAAAAATTGCTCCCATTCATTCAGGCTCGATTGCCACAATTGAAGTTATGGATGTTACTAGATGAATGTCTTGATTGGGGTTTACCCATTCAATTTGAATGATTGGTAATACATAATCTGTACAGAAATGTATGAATGGGTTTTTTGGGATATCTTCCAAGACATTTGGAGCATTGATCCTAGTTACCTCCTCTGCCATTGACATTGTTCCCTTCATGTGATAAAATGAGCCTCAATGTATTGATATTCACACATTTTTAAGGGATCCTTGGTACCATACAATGTCTTTATTAGACCATTGAAATCGTACTTGAGACATTGGTTATATGACGATGGTATGACCACATGTTGATGTAGCCAAGGCCTTCCAAGAAAAATGTTGAAGGTTGTGTACTGACGAAAAATCATGAAATCTGAATTAGATACTAGATCTTGTAACTGTGTTCCAAGTATAATCTCACCCATGGGATTATTCTTAATCTTCTTATATCCGTTCAACATTAAAGTAGAAGTAGATAGGTCAGATTCAATAAGGCCCAATCGATGAAGTATAAAAATAAGAATGAGATTGAATCTTGAGCCATTATCAATGAAGGCTCATCGTATATCTATTTCATTGACCTTTCCAGATAGATACATGGGCCTAAATGTTCCATGTACAACATCATATTCATCTTCATCCATAAAAGATATAATTGTGTGACATACTACAAGGTCATTCTCTATATGGTAAACATTAGTAGAAACAACTTTGGTTTCAAACTCTTCAAGACTTTATAAAGCCTCAATAAATTCTTCTCGAAGATCATTTGACAGATTTAAGGTATCCAAAATTGACAACATGGTCGGTACATGGGATAATTGTTTCAAAACATCATAATTTGGGTCTAGATTTCTGTGTGTCCTTACTTGGAGATGTGGTTTTGTAGGTACCTTGGAAATTGATGCTCCTAATGTCGATGTACCCTGGGTCAAAGAAGAAGTTGTAAATACTCCTATCACTGGTAGATTAGACATAGTAGGTATATTTATTTGATGAGGGGAATATGGTTTGACCTCTAATCGGTCCTCAAAAATATTCATGATGGGACTGAACCTGTCAGGCATGGATGAATCTCCTTGTTCTTTTTGAGCCTCATGAAGGGATCTTACACGAGTTTCCACCGCATATATGGTTCAAGAATGGGTAGAGTTCAAATAGTGGCTTCTAGAATACTCATATCTTCCCCTATATCCTCGACCTTCGACTCTTCCTCGGGTTCCCCAATTAGGTATAGGGAACTCAAGATAATTATATTCAGAATCATCATCTACACTGGGATCTGTTAAGTAGATAATGTTTACACAACCAAAGATAAATTCTTTATCAGATTAGGATTCTTCTTTATAGGTATGTTCTAGTTCTGTAATTTGGTGGGGGCAGTGCTCATGCTTTTGTAATTGATGGAATAAAATCTAAAGATTCAAGGAAAACTTTATCCTTAACATGATCTCTTCTTCTTCTAACTGCTCTTAGTCTTTCTGATCACGTCGCTTCTTTGAGGATTGAACTTCTGGGGACTGCTCATTTGATAAAGGTAGTTTTCTTGTGGTGGAAGTATCAGAATACACAATCGGTTGATTCAACTATGATTGTAAAATAGCATGAGTTTTGTTAGTCATTTTACTGATCATCCAGTCATTATATTTCTATGCGTTTTTACTATTGTCCTCATTCCATTATCCTTCTTCATTTAGATCAGTAGATGTAACGCATGCTACTTGGGATGAAGAACATTTTAGATTTACTTATCCAAAGTCAACCATTTTTTGCAGGTGGTCCATGAAAACAAAACACTCTAGAATGGGATTCCTCAACATCTAGTGAAAGGGGAAATAATTAGAAAGATCTTTATATCCTTATTTTTTGGTTTCTTCGACCTTGGAAAATAAACCAAATTATTTTCCAAAGTTGAGATGAAGTAACTATGAACCAGTTCATTCTGGAAAGATTAAACTTTGTTCTTTAACTCCTCAAACAATTTATGTCATTTATCTCTTTGATCATATTGATTAGGTGATCATTGGTGCTGATGCTCAGGAGGTAGATCCTATTGATATGATGATGTTTTTCAAGTGTAAGACGGTACATGTGCTTGATAAAGTGTAACTATAACAGCCTCTTCATTCCCTATTCTCCATCCCGGATCTGGTGGAATTATATGAGTTTTAGATTTAGTTTCCTTAATATAATCTTATATCTATTGATAAATTGAAGAATGGTCTGGAATCCCACCTGTGTATTTCACACGGAAAAGAGGTGTGCATAACTCATCATGCAGATTTTCCACACAAATTAGAAGAAACTCTTCATAAGGGAAGGAATACGTTAATCCTTTCCATCGAGCAATGAAATCTTAAACACTTTCATTTTACCTTTGTTTTCAATTTTTATGATTAAACAATATTGTCTTCAGATGAATTGAGCTTAATTGAAGATGAAATATATGATAAATATATTCCCATCTAGAAATTGATCAAGATTACAAACATGTATACCATACAAAAGCTGGTCCTTATAATTAATCCACAAAACCCCTAAGCATTACAACTTTTTTTTTGAGGAGTCCCCATCATAAGATCAAAAAGAGAAATAAAATGTGGGAATTGTTGTTATGGATTTCCTGATGCAATACAGATTGGGAATGTGGTATTCAAAACATTTCGTGGGGGAGGGATCAAATCCACCCATTCGGGGTAAGCATTATTTTTCGGCTGAACTACTGTAATCTGTTCCTTCATGGAATCCAATCGAGCTTTTAAGGCCTCAATTGTTTTCATAAGAACTTGGGGAATATATAGATGAGATGGAAACATTATAGGTATAGAAGTTGGAGCTTGAACTGGGGCAACGACCTAAAAAACACTGGTGGTGGTGCTGGTATTTTTCTTGGATAACCCAAGGAAATAGGCCAATAAGGATGTTTTTAATCCTATCCTGGTTGTGTACCTAATATTGTGAATTCATTATCTACATATCTAGTTACACAAAATTTTATTTGCAGAAGAAATCCTATAGGATGTGCGTGTTGATGATCTATTTGGGGAGTATGTCAAGAAAAAATATCGATTCAAAGTAATTTTGTTTCATGTCTTCTCAACTATTTCATCTCCCCTTCTTACTATAAAAATAACTCTTTGAGTGAAAAACATTGACCTTATCTAATGGAAAAGTGAGATGTAATCAGAATGTTACCTTTCTCTATATTATATGCCTTTCGTAGGGGTGGGAGTTTCTATTTGAAGGCATACCAAGATTCTTGGTAATCCTCTGATTTCGGGTATGCACACCTCCTTCATTTGTTTCAATGTGTACCATTTTATGGATAGGAACTTCATAATATGATTCCCTTAAGATGGACTCATTTTCTAGAGGATCTTTTGCTCTATTTTTAATAACATTTACTAACGCATAACGTATTGATGTCATTCTGTCATCATATTTGTAAGATCATCTCCTTATGTATCTTCTATGAGACTCTTCTCTCCTATATGATGGATTCTCAGGAGCAGTTTCACAGACAGTAACCTGAAGGGAATCCTTGGATAGTTCAGTTGTGTTCTCTCTTTGTGGCCTCTCATCTAAATGGGATAAAACTAACATCTATTGAGTATAGGATCTCAAATGTGAAAAAGCTCCTAGATTTGCATATTTGTGTTGTTTCTATTCATTTCCTTAAAAACATGGAACTTTTTTATTGAATTTGAAGTTTTAAATAAACAATCCCACAGATCTGGAAGCTAAGGTGCCTCTTGAACTGCTATGGATGAGATTTGAATAGCTTCTCTTCTGATTTTACGTATTTTGGTTCGGACATTAGCTGGGTGAATTATCCACTAACCACTCAAATCACCTGTTTCAAATTATTGTTATACTATTTCATACATTATCATTATCTTACAGCTGACATCCATTAAGTCAGAGACTTGATAAAGATTCACAGATGCATGATGAAAACGTAACTCAACAACTTTTTTTCCTTGGTCCTGACTCTGATTAGAGCTAGTTGGGGCATGTTCTTTAGTGTATATTTGATTAAATACCAAATATATTGATTATAGCTATTTGTGGAAAATAACATTGCATGAGACCTCTTTTTTCAAGATTTGTCGATTCTGGACTGAATTAAAAAGCAATTCTCTAGGTGCACCCCATCCTTTGATATGAACACCAGATGGGGTGTCAGAAATTAACTAGTGTATCCTATTTAGAGCATTGAGGAATGAATACTGAAGGGTTCTCTACTTCTTTTGAACCTTCAGATGTTGGGAAACTAAGAGATATACCCAGTAAATTTGGTGTTGTAACCCTCATATTACCTTTACATGATTTGATATTCATCATATGTAAGTACTTTGGTTTTAAATGATAAAGGGTCATCGATAAGTTGAGGCGTACATCATGATTGAAATATTCTACCACCAATTATGGAATGTTATATTGATAATTTTTCAAAGACCATAACATGACTAGTATTTCTCTTTTAGCCAATTGTTATCTCATGTTTAACATATCTTCACCATCTTTCACAATATGTTTCTCCACTTGGTCCAACCAACATGGAAACCTATCGATTTATTTAATAAAAACAATGGAATCAATCCTTTATTCTGTTGTTGTATTGTAAGACAAATAACACATGGGAGGTTCAGAGAATTATCATTCCATTATGATATATTCTTGTTGAAAAAGTATTTCACCTGTTAATGAAAAGACATCAGACATGACTGGCCTTATATTAGAAAGTGTCTCTATATAGGATGGATTTTTCATTACTACATCGGCAATTATAGAATTATTATGAAAATGAGAAAAACAACTATGGTGAGAACATTCATAGGGAATTCCACCATGGTGGGACCACCATGGTGGATTATAGCAAGGGATAAATCCTCTTTTTCTTTGGTCTTCTGGCCACAGTGAGGGTTGTGTGGCTCTCATTGGGAGATATGCTCTCTAGGTTGATCGAATCATCATGAAGAAAGCCTTAATGAAGAAGTATTCAATGGATAATGTCAGAATTACTACTAATACACCAACAATTTGGTAATTAGAGGGTAAGATCTTGATCTGTAATAGACAAATGTATGAGTGCTTCAAGAAATCCAACATTAAGAGGATCCAAATTTCATCTTAAATCTTGATTTTCCAATTGTTTTTGGAGATATTTCTTCTTGGATGCTCTCTAATACTTAGTTGAGTCCACTTGCTGGATAAAGTGGTTATCAATGAAAGATTTATGTGCCTGCCTTGAAGTGGTTATCAGAACAGGCCGATTACCTCATATTAGAAAGGGTGAATGTTCCTGATCTGGTTGTCCGTATGATGTGGGTGAGTATTCCCCATGAACCTCCTGGACTGAAATAAAGGTATGTATCTTCTCTAGGATGGCATGTCGATGTGTCATCCACAGTGTGGGGAAACATTTATGTGTATGTTTCCCTAGTACTGCTGATGTCATTGTCAAAATATTATGGCCTACATCTAAAATATGGGAATGGATTTGTGTCTTCACATTTAACATTGATAAGATGAGTTTGGTGACTTTAGTGGCCAGAACGAGAATATACGTCCATTCTGTATCGGGAGAAGGTGTATGTGACTACTCCTTTCCTCTTTTTTTTATCAATGGGTATTTAAAGTACTCATGTGGGGGGGAAGAGAGTTGGGTCCGCCCCAGATTTGTCGTCGGAGCATTCCGACTGACGTCTCTGGGTGCTGCCAAATGGGGCAATTGGCAGGATTGATGAACGTTGGAAAATGTATATGCCTTATTGATGTTTTCCATCAAGCATGGTTTAGGACTTCCTGAAATACTGGAAGACTAAAATACTAGTATAATTGGTGATGGTAAGTAGGTGTATGTTACTATTTACTAGTTCCCACCACATTGGATTAGTCGGCTTCCTTAAATGCAGTCGGATGACCCTGTTGAATGGCTTATAATTTTTGAATAGGTGTATGTGCATATTCACAGTACTCCACTATATTTACCTTTTAGTATTGGGGGGTTTCTTCTAGAAAAGTCTTCTAGGTAGTGGAATTATGATGGACAGGTGTATTTTCCAACTCTTTGTTTTCTATCAAGTTATGTTGATGGATTTCTCCAGAGGGGGAAGAGGTAAGAACCTTCTCCTTCTGACCGTATGTTTTCTGCGGCAGTTCGCCTTGTGTGCTCAGGTCTAAGGGACATGGTATGAAATTCTACAGGAAACACCCCCATCATGTTGGGGGTTCACTGCCACACTATTTTACTGGTGCTGATTTTTGGTGGGAGTCCTCTGGAAAGACCCCTGTATCTTTGGATTGAGGCCCTGAGTGACCTCATAATCTACCACCCTATAGTAAGGGAGGGAATGGTTGTGACGTTCTGGATATAAGGACCTGAAACTTTTAAAAACGGTGTATGGTACCTTCTACATCTTGATCAATGGTCGTTACTGGATGGTCAATCAAGGATTTTTATTAACCTGTAGAGTCTGTCGGGAAGCCTCCAAAGTTTGGATTCACCCATGCTGACGGTACTAATTTACCAACACGTGGGATACCTAGTGTTGAAGATGCTAGGTGGGAAATAACATCCTTCTGGTGGATGAGGATCCAACACAAGTTTCAGTCAAAAATTTCACATATGTCGTCTTGAAGAATTCCAATTTATACTAAATAGATTTCTAAGAAAAAAACTAATTAAACAACAATAAACATTATTAGAGCATCATATTTCATATGGATAAATGCGTGATTGATTTCATTGGTTGTCCTTACTTTATCAATTGATAGGGGCTTGAATGTTGGGTAACATTAATAACATGTTTAAGGATTCACATCAGGTTCACCATTTTTTTTCATAGTTCATTGAAATGTGTGTTCTATTTTTAAGAATCACAACTTCCAGGTATTTTCCATTGGATCTATTCATGGAACTGGAAACAACCCATAGTTCCTTATCCAAAAGGGACCTTTTTCCAGAGTAATTCATTACATTTGAAATTTATGATACATAGGAACGTACATTGGTCGAGAGGATGGGAGGTTGGACTCATCACACCCTTTTGGGGGGAATTATTATCTACTTTGGGACTCTATTTATAAATTTAATATATTTTCATGAATCCTTATTAATTTACCAAGTATAACATATGTTTTATTTGGAATTTTCAATAACTTATTAACATGTGTAAAATTTAAAATCATCAGTAATTATTTGAGGTTCTTATTAATGGAGATATATATATGTATTCGAGGTTCTCCTTAAAAGGTATCCTCTCACACACTATTTAACGATTATTTTAATCAATGTTGTGATGATACTGGTTTTTAAGCCACTCAGTAAAGCACTATAGAATTTATTGTTATCCAGGTATACGAAAGTTTGTTTTGATATTGGGAGTGTACCCATAAAATTGGCTACATATGTATCCCCGTGAAACGAATCAAAACCCTCATAGATTGGTGATGCTTAACGGGACAAATCATACCTTTTTGGGTCATGTGATAAAGATCCATCCATATAGTTTAATGTCATGTGGTAAGGACACCTAAGAGAAAGGTTCTTAGTTAATGTTTGGTGTGGGAATTATGCCTAAGAATCCCAAGGAAAATGGAAAGGTTATGGGTTTCCAATTAAGAGTATAACCTATTGGGAATATAGCCCAAGGAGAACATGGTTTATTTTAAGTGTTGGGTTTGATCCTCAAGGAGGATTCCTACGTATCCCATGTGGATTGGAATTAAATCCCACGTAGTTCGATGAATCTTATAGGATAGTGTAGTCTTTTGAGAGAAATGTGTTTGGGCTTACTAACTGAAAAGGATGCCTTTATGATTTGGGGGTTTAATTTTGGTCTTATTCTTAATGAGGACTCCCATATTAAGGGAGTTAGGTTTTGATTCCATAATAAGATATCCAATGAGCCCAGGCCCTGATAATTCTTCCTATGTGTCCTAGTTTTGGTGGGAATCAGAGTTCTCTTAATTAATTATTTTGGGAAAATGTTATGATCATGAAAAATATCTATGCCCATGTGGGTCATGTTCATTATGAAAAACAAGAGGATGTAAAATATTCAACAAACATACTCACACTTTTCCTCCTCTACTGATGGAGGAGGGTGCGCCTACAGCGGCTAGGGAGGACGAGGTCGAGGTGACCCAGGAAGAGGGTGAGGTGATGAGCCTTCTCTCTATTCACATTACATTGGACAAGGGTCCAACTAAAGGAAGGAGGGATGAAATTTTGGGGATTATACCAGGATGGATTACCTAAAATTGACCTTGTTAGGGGAGGAAGACTTTCTTTTCTTCAATGGAAAAGCAATTGTGAACCTTACCATCCCTACTAGAAACCTTAGGTTCCTGGTCTTTGAGAAAGGAGAGGTCAGGATCCAAACCAACATATGCTTCATGAATCCTAACCCCATTTTGAAACAAATGAGGGAAACAGTTGACTTCCAATATAAAAACCCAAATAAGATACACACTAATGTGCCTTTCCCAAAGGTTTGATAAGTCATGATGTTTTTGGTGGAGGCTTCAATTGAGACCCTTTCAGATTAGTGAACCAAGGAAAAAGATTCCCTAACATGAATATCATTAAAGAAGGTACATAACATGGTATGTAGGACTTATACCAAGCTCTACATTGTAGGTACATAGAACAAGGGTTCCGGGTAGGTACCCCACATTGATGTGCCACACTGCTGTACCGCGAAGGTCTACTGTGCAGGTGGGCTATATAGGTTTATATGATGATTGAAGAATATGTTTCACATTGGGTAACCAAACCTATGTCAAATTTGTGAAAGACCTTAAAAACATTATTATACAATTTAATTATCTCTTATCTCGTGTTTTAGAGAGCAACCTGATAATATTTTAGGGATCTGGGTGAAAGAGATATGCAATTGGAGTTTCTAGGAGTCTTTCAACATTTTCAGTCTTTGAAATGGGGAGACCAAGAGGCCTATTTATATGCCTAGATCAGGCCCGGTCAAAGGGATGTTGTCCACGCAGGTCCTCAGTGTAGGTCCTCCACATAGTTATTCCTCATAGGGGTACCGATAATATACTACGACATAGGTATGTCTCATAGGACTTCTGCGCAGGTATACCACAAAGATCATTGTAGGTTTTGTCTTATCATTGAATTCTTCAAACCACACCTTGGAATTTTTGAAATATATTGAGCTATCTTCATAGACTATTTCTATTCTTATGTCATGTCAACATGGTACACCGGTATTTCTTAGCACAGCTTACCACCCCCAGACAGATGTCCAGTCAGAGCACACAATCCAAGAGCTGTAGGATGTGCTTTGGGCTTGCATCCTAGATTTCAGGGGTTTAGTGGAGATACACAAATCCCTTTTTAAGTTTTCCATTAAAAATAGGTTCCAGAAAACTATTCAGATGGCACCATATGAGGATTTTTAAGGTAGGTCATGATGATCAACCTTGTGTTGGCTGGAGGCAGGAGAGGTAGTGTTCCAAGGACCTTGTCTTGTCCAATAGACTACTGAGCATGTTCAGTTGATTCAGAAGCAGATGGATATTGTGTAGTCTATTTAGAAATCATACGACAATCGTCATCAATGACCTTTGGAGGTCGAGGTTGGGGATCAAGTTTTTCTCTGTGTTTCACCGGCATTGGGATACAAGAGGATCAGGAGATAGTGTAAAATTTTGTTGACCCATGTTTGTCTGTTAGAGATTCTGGATAGGGTCAGGCCAATTTCCTATCGATTGAAATTTCGTAAGTGGTACCATACTATGAATGGTGTCTTCTACATTTCTTAGTTGTGACATTACATTTTCAGAACCATCTCAAACCCTTCATCCTGATGAAGTTGTGTTGTAGGAAGATGCATCTTTTTAGTAGAATCCCAATAATATTGTGGATTGTAGATTGAATGATCCTTGAGGCTGGTTTCTTCCTTTCGTACAGGTGAAATGGAAACACAGCCGAGTACATGATTAGACATGGGAGAGGTAGGTTAATGAATGATTACAGTGGCCAGAGTAGTTCTCAAATATTTCTTCATCACCCTTGGATGGAAAATTCATCGATGAATTGCATTAAAGGGTAAAATTTGTAAGAAATTCATTCTTTATTTTGGGAAATAATATTTCCCTATCAGTCTATACTTATATAAATGGGGAAAAAGTGGCCATTGGCTGGCTTTCATCCTATTACACAACATGATTAGGGACTACCAGTCTTTTACTTTATGTACACATTGTATATAGAGGGATACACTCCATGTAATCCTAGTAAATGGTTATGTAATGGTTTGTCCGTGAATTGTATGCACACGACCTGTAGTCTCTAGTACACGTCATGTATTTTTTTATGCCAGGTAGTAGCATCATTTTTTCAAATAGACAGAAACAACTCTTTTTTACATATGGTGCACCCAGAAAATATGAACAGGGTTTCAGATCCCAATTCATCATACAATATCCGATTTGAACACTATTAGATTAGTTGAAATTCACTCAGTTAGTAATTGATCCCTCTTGATCCTTTCTTCCAAATTTCATCTGTCGATTGAGTTATCAAAGTTTGATACATTTTTCTTGTTTTGTATATCTACCCTATTCTAGGTTGACACACAGCTCGATACTAGATGATGAGAGTCATACTAACATGAGGTAGGTGGTCTTGTGCCTTTTGGTGATTTTCAACTTTATTATATATGTCGAGGTGCCGCGTGCCCACTTTTTAGATGTCCATTGATTGAATAATGAACCTCGTAATTAACTATTGATGATTACGTAATTAACTAGTTAATTTGGAAGCGTGTTTAGGGTTGTGAACCTTGATTTAGGTCCACCCAATGGGTGTATTTCCCTTGCATAGTTATTTGGATAGGAATGCCTACGAGGCTTGACTTGAATTCCCATTCATGCGTTGTTAAAAATGTTTTTATCATTATATGAATTTATTATGTGAGATACTTGTCATGTTAAGCCTTGTAAATGTTTAAATTGTATAATAGGATTGTTATACGTGCTTTTTATATGTGAATTTTCCTTTTTTTCATTTAATAGTTTAATTTAATTATGTTGGTTATTTTATAAATTGTGTCCATGTAAGTTGATTATGATAAATCTGTGTGATAGTTTAATTCATACTTGTTTCTCTTGAGATGGAATGTGTAATTGAATTAAATGATAAAAATAGGTAATTAGAAATGGGAGAGCCATAGTCTTGGTTAAAAGAAAAGGTCGAGATCATGTGACTAATTTTACCATATATACCTTGGGTGATCCATTGTCTCGGTTAAAAGATAATAGATGCATTGAAGATGTTAATTATGTAAATTCCATGATCGGGCCACATATTGGGTTGTAAGGCTCATTGAGGATTATTTAAAATGTATACCGAACCAAGGATCCATTAAGGGATACCCAGGATGACCTCTATTGGAAAATCAGTAAATTATTATTATGTCACAAGATAACGATTACTTTTATATCGGGGTTCGTCGGGCAAGAGAAGGACCTCAATACTTTTATATAATCCAATGTAATTTAATAATTAAATAAAATAAAAAATGATGCATCTTCCAAGACAAAGCACAAGCTTGGTTTAATTCTTCACTTGTACTTAGTTATATTGTCTTTTGAGACATCTATTGTTCTTACTTCTGGGTACCTTATGGTTTACTAATTTTACTATTATACAATGCATGTTATATATATCCAATGATAGAATGGAACAATCCTTGGGTAGATTACTACATGGATTTAGTCTCACATCCGGTTTGGGTCATGCTTTTGGGCCAAAACTAATTATTTGATTGTTGGTGTTAATCAGGGAAAAGCAACCTACTACAGGTATATGATGTGCTGCTTAAGACTAGGAGAGCATGGGACCAAGCCTAGGATTTTAATGATTCCCAGTACCTTTTTTTATTTTTTTTCTGTTGAGACAGATATTTTTTATTGCTGAATTGTACTTTTTTGTTAGTGTTCTTATAAAAAATAACATGTTGCATCATCTTTTGTATGGAAGGATTTGTAGTTATTTATCTTATCAGCCTTCCGCTGTTTATTTCAGTTTTATTCTTTTTAATGCTTCCACAATTGTATATTGTTTATTATACTGTGTTTTCCTCTACCAATGGGGGAATATTTTCCCTACTATCACACCTTAGGCCCTCACTGGTAATCAGCTACCTCTGGCGGTTGGGGAAATGTGCTTGACGCAATGTGGCCAACCGAGTACAGGGCACTAGTTGAGTGACCACCCAGACCCAAGACATCCCACAATTGAATTGAATACATGAAAATGTGTTGAGAAATCACTTTTGGAATTAATAACATCACTACTGGAAATAAGGACATTTGCGACGGGGCATTTGAGTCGGGATCCCGTCGCTAATGTGCTTTTGCGACGGGGGTCCATCGTAAATAGCTCATTGCGGAAAACGGCGTCGCAACAACAATTATTTGTGACAAGCTCGTCACTAAAAGTGGTATTGGCGATGAGAATATTTCTCGTTGCAAATAATAGTCATTATATTTAAAAAACTTTTTTTAAAAAATATTTGCGATGGACCCGTCGCAAATAGTTTGTTCAAAAAAATAAAAAAATATAACTAAATTATTTTAATTAATATAATAATAATACTATTTGCGATGGGCATAGTACTCGTCACAAATAATATAAAAAATCAAAAAAAATAAATAGTAATAAATTATTTTAATTAATTTAATAATAATCCAATTATAATTCAAAAATAAAAAAATAAAAAAATATTAATAAATGATTTTAATTAATATAATAATAGAATTATAATTCACAAATTAAAATAATAAATTATTAATAAATTATTTTAATTAATATAATAATAATAGAATTATAATTCAAAAATAAAAAATAATAAAATATTAATAAATGATTTTAATTAATATAATAATATTAGAATTATAATTCATAAATAAAATAAATATTAATAATTTATTTTAATTAATATAAAAATAATATAATTATAATACATTCAAATATTAAAATAATTCAAATATTACAAAAAAATATAATTAAATTATAATATTATAAAATTTTAATATATATATATATATAATTTAATATTATAAAATATAAATAATATTATTATTCACATTAATATTGTTATTTCAAAATATAATATTATTTATATTCTATAATTAGATAGAAACTACGAATAGAAAAAAATTCATATTTTGATTTAACAAACATTATAACATAAAAACAAACTCTAATCTGAAGGAGAGGGAGAGGGAGGGGGGATCTGCAGATGTTGGTGGAGGAAACTTCATCCCTAAAGCATGAGTGTGTCAGCGCATGTCTTCCATCTGCTCCTGCTACTACTGCTGCCACCGACTCATCTGCTCCTCATACAGCTGTTGCTGGCGTCGACGCTCCTCCTCATGCTGCTGCTGCTGCTGACGCATCTCCTCCTGCTCCTGTCAGAGACTCTCTATCAGTACAGTCTGAGATCGCAACTGATCCTCATACTGTGTAGTAGAAGAAGATGCACGAGCTCATCTAGAGCGGGACGCTGACATCGCAACACTTCCATAATAATCTCCGGGAGTCGGTCGAGAGGTGATACCAACTACCCGGCCCTTCTCGAAGGCATACTGGGTGGCATGCATCCATGCCACCTCATCAAACTGATGGTCATTGGTCTGATCTGTTGACTCGGTCTGACTCTCAGGCCGGTTCTATGACGTTGTGGCCTTATATGACTCCTGCAGTTGCAATTTAAAATTAAAATTGTGAATATATTATATGCAGTTAATTTTTAAACTTGAAAAAAAATACTGACCACGATGTGACGCTGATGATCGCCTATGAGCTCCCTAGTAGCATGATCACTATACATCCTCTGATATACATCGTACTCTGTAATATCGGGGTGCTCGACAGCCTATAAGAATAAAAAATAAAATGTTAATATTTATAGTTATATAAAATATATATAAATAATGTACGTACCAGATGTTGTCTATGAGTACTTCAAGTACGACTCCTAGCTCGATGAGTCACCTCTTGTCTCCCCCGATTCTGCCTCCCCACCAATGATCTCCTCTAAAAGGTATCACTCAACTAGTGTACACATAATCCATCCCATACGTGGGATGAAATGTACTGTGGTCGGTGCGCTCTACAAGAGTCATCAAAAACGGATACTCCTACTTTTTTCATGGCCGCTCTCCTCAAGTTGTGCAAAAACTGAAGAAACCGATCATGCATGACCACCTCCCATGCATCGTGGATGGCGCCACGCATGGAATCCTCGATCGAATACCATAAACCCTACAAATAAATCAAAATATCAAGTTAGAAATGAAATAATTTTCAAAATAAAAATTATTTATTTACGTACGTACCAACCAATGGCCGAACATGTCCTGTTGCACATCAGTGGGAATCTGCTCCCATGTGGTCCAAGGCTGAGAGAAATAGTTGCACAAAATAGCGTTGCCATGTCCGACTACTATATGCGGAAAAAATTAAAAATAATAAACATTTATTATGTGAATAGATTAATGAAATTTTAGTCAAATCCACAGGTTATCACACTGGTTATCACACCTCCGTGTGTGTGGATCAAACAAAAGATGTTGATGTCGCTTAGGGACGGGGTCAGGAATCATCAATCGTGCAAGACCGTTCCCCCACCGCGGATTCCCTGAAGCGTCTGCAGGCTGAGGGTCATCTCCCAGCAACTCATCTGCATCGAAAGACAGGTCAGCATCCGCCAACTCACAAAATGCGTCATCATCCATCTGAAACAGAAAATGTTAATGTTGTTAGAAAATAATTGATAATTACTATTATATATACATATATATTAGTTATAATTATATATAACTACCGTGGAATTCTATGAGTGTTCATCTTCAACATCATCTTCATATATATCAATGTCATCTTCATATTCCTCCTCAACATCACCGATATCCATTCGAGTTCCATTTGCTTCATCTCTTACCATTTAAAATTCATATGTGACATAATTAATATCATCGTCATCACCAACTCTTAAATGTGGGTTGTCATCATCGATACTCATGTCACTTTGTAAAAAAGATTGATTTTGAGTACTCTCTTGAAAAACTTCAATTCTTTGCACATCAGTTAAAGCACATTCACTTTGACTAAACTGATTATCTCGAATTTTGATTTTTATTATACTCCACCAATCAGTCAAGTCTTTTGACGTAGCACAGTACTATGAGTAATAAACGCGATGTTCCTGTTGAGCCAATAAGAATGGTTCATTTACTGCGAGAACACTTTTACATTTAATATCGATGATTCTATGAGTCTGATGAAAACGCACGCCCCTCTCTGTATCCAACCACCGACATTTGAACATGGTTATGTAATGTTGTCCAAGATAACAGAGTTCAATGATTTCATCAAGCATTCCATAAAAGTCAACTTCATTTTCTCGATAATGAGATCCTCTCAAGATAACTCCATTGTTCATTGTTTTTTTATTCCCCATATGGATGTGTATGAAATAGAAATCCAGTCACCACATATGCATTATAAGTTTTAACAAGTTTGGAAGGTGGGTTACTCAATATACATAGATGTTTTTCAATTTTATCAGCATGTCGAGACACCTGAAAATTTGTGAAATAATAATCAATATAGTAAACTATACATTGAATGAGTTGCTAAAATATAAAGAATTTATGTTACCAGTTTTTGAAACCAATGGGAGAAATTTTTCTGTCGGCGTTCTTCGAGAGCAGCTGCTGTAATTTGTGTAATTTGTTTCTTGATATGATTATCATACAACCTATAAAAAAAGTTGTTTACTATTACATAAATGATTGAATAAGTGATATAAACACTTACAGTACAACTGATGTCATCTTTTCATAGTTGATCAGAACATACGTATGAGTTCTGTGATGTTCATCATCTAAAAGCCAACATTCATGAACTCCACCAAAACCAAGATCTGGCTGGTTGAAAACAGATAATTGATTGTCGATTTCATCAATATTCCTCTCATTTCGTCCCATTCAATTTTGTTTTTAAGGATACATAGATTCAAAATAATGGGAGCATAAAAAAGATATTTCCTCTTGTAAATAAGCTTCTGCAATATATCCTTCAATATATTCTTTGTTACGTACTTTTATTTTCAATTTTTTCATGCATCTTTCGAATGGGTACATCCATCGAAACTTACTGGACCTCCACATTTGGCTTCATATGGAAAATGTAATATCAAATGTTCCATTGAGTCGAAGAAAGACGGCAGAAATATTTTTTCCAGTTTACATATAATTACAACAACATCTTCTTTAGTTTTGCATAGAGCATCATAATCTGCAGTAGCCACACAAATGTCCCAAAAAAAATATAACATGTCTGTTATGGAATCCCAAATCACAAAATTCAACAGACCTCTTAATCCAACGGGTAGAATTCATTCCATTATAACATGACAATCATGACTTTTTAATCCAGTAATATGATCATTCTTTACACATCTACCTAAATTAGAAGCACAACCATCTGAAAGTCTCAAATCTGCAATCCACTGACAAAATAATAAACGGTTTTCTTTAGACAGTGTATAAGCTGCTTTTGGTTTCAGTAACTTTTATGTTCTGACATTCTCAAACAGTTCCAGTTCTGGACGCCTGCAAATTTGGGCAAGATCTAAACATGCATTTACATTGTCTTTGCTCTTTCCTGACATATCCAAAACAATATGAAACAAATTATCAAAATAGTTCTTCTAAATATTCATGACATCCAACATGTGGTGGACCAAAAAATCAGACCAATATGGCAAATCCCAAAATATGCTACGTTTAATCCAATTGTGTTCTTTCCCAAAACCAAAAATTTTATGTTGGTTTATTATGGGACCAAAAGTGATGGGAGGTAATGAAAATACAACTGATTTTAACTCCGAACCTGATAGCATTTTTGGTGGTCCATCCCTTTCAACTGTTCCTTTTCTAAAATGAGATCTGTTTCTGCGAAAAGGATGATCAACTGGATGAAATCTGCGATGACATTCAAAATAACAAGGTTTCTTTCCATGAATGATCATAAATTCTTTTTTCTCTCCCATACAGTAAGGAAATGATTTATGACCATGTGTACTCCATCCAGATAACATCCCATAAGCCGGGAAGTCACTAATTGTCCACATCAATGCTGCTCTTAGTATGAAATTCTGTTTCATAACAACATCATATGTACTGACACCAGTACTCCACAATAAACATAATTCAGCAATCAATGGTTTCAAATAAACATCAATATTTTTCTTCAAATGTCCTGGAATTAGTAAATTCAAAAAGATATAGGGCTCCTTCATCAACATCCATGGAGGTAAATTGTACGGAGTTAAAAAAACAGGCCAACATGAATACTGACTACCATAAGATCCGAACGGACATATACCATCAGTGGAAAGGCCCAGTCGAACATTTCTAGCTTCTAAAGAAAAGGATGGATGCACTCTATCAAAATGTTTTCATTAATCACCATCGGCTGGATGATTCAAGCTTTTATCGGTTGAAATATTCGCTTTATGCCATGACATCATTGTCGATGTATTCTTTGACATGAATAAACGCTGTAGTCTGGATGTAAGAGGAAAATATCTCAACTGTTTTACAGGAATCAAACCAGACTTCCCATGTTGCCCTTCTTTATATCTCGGTTGCCCACATGTGGGACAACTATCCAACGACTCATTTTCCCCAGAATATAAAATGCAGTCATTTGAACATGCATGAATCTTCTGACAAGTAAGTCCCAAATTTCGAACCAGCCTCTTACTCTCATAGTAATTTGCAGGCAAAACATTTCCTTCGGGTAACAGTGTTTTAAGCAAAGAAAATATCTGGTCAAAACAGGTGTTTGACATTCCGTTATCTGAGTTGATAGCCATAAATTTTTCAACTGCTTCTAATTTCCTCATCTTGCAGGCAGGATGTAATGCATCCTCAGCAGACCTCAACAACTCATAAAATTTAGATGGTGCCAACTCAGGATTTGATGTTATATCAGCCGGATTTTCTATATGTTGAACAGATGAACCTGCATCATCATGTACTAAATCTTGAAACCGAGATGGATCTGGAATCAAGTTGGTATCACCTACTATGGAACTGCGTTCACTATGTTGATACCAAAAAACACAATCTAGTTGAAAACCAAAACGGAAGAGATGTTCCCTCACTTTGTCAAACGTGTCAAACGTTCTCAATTCACATTTTCTACAAGGGAATTTTATTGGGACTTCTGAAACAAATTCTGGACTTGATGCCGCAAATGATAAAAAAGTCTCCACACCCTCTATATATACTGGATTTAAACCAAAACCGTTTGGATTTTTACGTTGATTTATCCATATGCGGTCATCTAATAATGACTGTTGACGATCTCGTTGATCCATATTTTTCTATAAAATATAAAAGCATTACATGTTTTGAATAATTTGTTAGAAAAAACACTCAAGCAAGGATAATTATAGAGTTTACATCAGACACGACTAACGCAAACTTTTTATTGGGATAGACCTAAAAATTGACCCTTTAAGAATTGGACATGTTAAGAATAAAGCAAAACCTGTTACAAATATTGTTAATTTTAATATTATATAAATTTTTTATTATTTTAATAATATTAATTTTTTTCTCATAAATATTAATTATATAATAATAACATTATTACATTATTAGTATATTTTATTATTAATATTAAAATAATATAATTTTCTATATTATATACAATTCTCCTTTCATCTGTGTGTTTAACATTCGGTCTCCACATGTAATATTTGCATTCACTTTCACCTCTCCATTGGTGAGTAGGTTGATAATTTTGAAAAAGAATGCAAATATTACATGCGGAGATAGAAAACACACAGATGAAAAAATAATTGTATATAATATAGAAAATTATATTATTTTAATATCAATAATAAAATATTATAATAATGTAATAATGTTATTATTACTAATTATTGGTAATTATTCCTAATTATTGGTAATTATTCCTAATTATAGGTAATAATTGGTAATAATTGGTAATTATTGGTAATTATTTCTAATTATTGGTAATTATTACTAATTATTGGTAATTATTAGTAATTATTGCTAATTATTCCTAATTATTGGTAATTATTCCTAATTATTGGTAATTATTAGTAATTATTGCTAATTATTCCTAATTATTGGTAACTACTCCTAATTATTGGTAACTATTCATAATTATTGGTAATTATTCCTAATTATTGGTAATTATTCCTAATTATTCCTAATTATTGGTAATTATTCCTAATTATTGGTAAATATTTCTAATTATTGGTAAATAATGACAAGTATTAGGAATTATTGGCAATTATTACTAATTATTGTTAATTATTACTAATTATTGTTAATTATTGGTAATTATTGGTAATTATTGGTAATTATTGTTAATTATTGGTAATTATTGGTAATTATAGGTAATTATTCCTAATTATTGCTAATTATTGTTAATTATTACTAATTATTTTTAATTATTGGTAATTATTGTTAATTATTGGTAATTATTGGTAATTATTGGTAATTATTGGTAATTATTGGTAATTATTCCTAATTATTGCTAATTATTGGTAATTATTGGTAATTATTCCTAATTATTGGTAATTATTCCTAATTATTGGTAATTATTCCTAATTATTGGCAATTATTCTTAATTATTCCTAATTATTGGTAATTATCCCTAATTATTGGTAAATATTCCTAATTATTGGTAAATATTGACAAGTATTGAGAATTATTGGTAAATATTGACAACTATTGGAAATTATTGGTAATTATTACTAATTATTACTAATTATTGTTAATTATTACTAATTATTGTTAATTATTACCATTAATTGTTAATTATTGGTAATTATTGTTAATTATTGTTAATTACTGGTAATTATTGGTAATTACTGGTAATTATTGGTAATTATTCCTAATTATTGGTAATTATTCTTTATTATTGGTAATTATTCCTAATTATTGGTAATTATTCTTAATTATTGGTTAATATTGGTAAATATTGGTAATTATTGGTAATTATTACTAATTATTAGTAATTATTGGTAATTATTGGTAATTATTCCAAATTATTGATAATTATTCCTAATTATTCATAATTATTCCTAATTATTGGTAATTATTCCTAATTATTGGTAATTATTCGTAATTATTGGTAATTATTCCTAATTATTCCTAATTATTGGTAATTATTCCTAATTATTGGTAATTATTCCTAATTATTGGTAAATATGGACAATTAAGGGCAATTATTGGTAAATATTGGTAAATATTGGTAATTATTGAAAAATATTGACAATTATTGACAATTATCGGTAAATATTAGA
The DNA here is from genome assembly GCA_963277665.1 of Viscum album. NCBI lineage: Eukaryota > Viridiplantae > Streptophyta > Magnoliopsida > Santalales > Viscaceae > Viscum > Viscum album. The sequence continues at coordinate 4,031,594 of OY728125.1, forward strand.
AAATATTGATAATTATTACTAATTATTGGTAATTATTGTTAATTATTGGTAATTATTCTTAATTATTATTAATTATTCCTAATTAATGTTAATTATTTCTAATTATTTTTAATTAATTCAAATTATTTTTAATTTTTCATAATTACTGCTAATCAATTGTAATTACAGCTAACTATTTTAAATTAATTAATGTTTAATTGTCTCTAATTACTGTTAATTATTAATAGTTATTCATAATTATTTCTAATTAGGAATCTGAAAAAAAAAATTAAAATAAATTCAAATAAATAAATAAAATAAATATTAAATTAAAATTCAGATAAAAACCTTAAACTTGATGTCAATGTCGAGCCGCTGTAGATGTAGGACACCACCAACTGACTCCTCGAAATCGAAAAAAAATTACAACTGATCGTCGTAAGAAGTTCAGAGTGAAAAAAACTGTAACGTTTGGCAGTATTTATAGGTTAGATTAATTGTGATGGGCTTATTTGCGACGGGTCCCGTCGCAAATAACCCCGGCCACATTTAATTATGGGCGGCATTAAAACGGTTATTTGCGACGGGCCCCGTCGCAAATAACCCCTGCCGCCGGCAGAGTTGCGACGGGGCTGCAGCCCAGTCGCAAATACTCTTTAACCGCCGCCGGTTATTTGCGACGGGGTTAGAACCCTGTCGCAAATAAATTTCGCGCGGTTTGGCGCACATTTCACGCCAAACCATTTGCAACGGGTAAAAGAAACTCGTCACAAATGCAGCCCCGTCGCAAATACTCTTTAACCGCCGCCGGTTATTTGCAACAGGGTTAGAACCCCGTCGCAAATAAATTTCGCGCGGTTTGGCGTGCATTTTACGCCAAACCATTTGCAACGGGTAAAAGAAACCCGTCGCAAATAACCCGTTCCATAAGGTATTTGCGACAAGAATTATTCCCGTCGCAAATACCCCGTCGCTATTATCCATTTCTCCCGTAGTGCATAAGTGTGGTGTAAGAGAATATGGTAATGAGAATTTAGTGTGGGGAAAGAGTATTTAAATTTCCATAAAAATAGAAATGAACTAAAAAGTTATTTCTATTATACAATTATCAATTTATAAAATATGTTTCGCTTAGAATATTTTTTGGAGTGGTGCGTGAACTGGGGTAAAATATGTAGTTTTTATTTTAATTGCGATTTGATATCAAATGAAATTGAGAAGGGAACCAAAAAAATATAATTATATCTCAATCATGGAAAAGAAAATAAAACTAGGTATTTATGTTTATGAAACATAAAAATAAAATATAAAATGTAAATAAGAATATTAGATTGATAAATTTTTTGAAAATATAAACAAATTATAACCCAATAAAAATAGGGTGGTTCGGATAGATACCTTACCATTGGCTCCAGAATCGTTTTACACTAGAACATAACATACTAAATAAAAAAATTACATTCATTAATACGATAATTCATAATATTTTAAATCTATAATATTTTACTATAATTATATTATATTCGTTTATAACTATATAAATATGTAATAATTTTTCATTTCATTATTTTATGGGTGTGCGTTATATGATACCCATGATAGATCACTTGTGGAAATTTGTTAAAGTTATTATAATGTGTGAATAAAACTCTAGATGTGAAATAAAATTGTATTCATGTCCTTAAAAAAATATTAATTGTCCAAAATATATATATATATTAACATAATTATGATTAATTTACTGTGAATATTGTTGTCATACATTTAGTTCATTTAGGTGGTTTTACCAGCCATTAAAATCTATATTGATTTTATTTAATTAAAATGATGTTAAAACATTATAAAAAAATTATAATACTTATTATGATCATATTTAATTATAATATGGTTTCTATAACATTTCTTGAAGACGATGGAGAGAAATGACATGCATTATTCATTTAGGCGGTGAACTAATCATACTGTGAAAAAAACATGTTTGAATAAAATGATGGGAGATAAGAATGTGTATATAAAAACATTTATATAAAATATAATTATATTTATAGTACTTATATTACTATTTATTTTGGGATGTATTGCATTTAGGGTTGGTAGAAGAAGAATTAAAATTGAAAGAGGTTTAGTAGAGAATTATCCTCTTCTTTTCGTTGATTCCTTGTAGGATTCAAATTATTGAACATTTGATTGGTATTTTTATAAAAATTATTATAGTAATTTGGGGAAAATAGAAGAGGATATTTAGGTAGAGTATGGTTAAACCAAAAGGCAAATAATCTTTAAGGAGAAGGGGTGGCACTTTTTAGGAAATGTGAGAGGTTTTTTTAATATTTTTTTATTTTTTTTCTCAAAAATAAAAATAGTTAGAAACCTTATGACAATATAATGTCAATGGGATTTTCTATTTTGAAATAATGTTTTCTTACATTATGTCATATGAAATAAATAAATTATTAAAATTTTATTGTTAAATATAGAGTTTTTTATATTTAACTATTCCTAAAAAATTCTACTATTTTAGAAAAATAAAAAATACTCACATACCATTTAATGATATATAGATTCTATATATGAAATATATATTAAGAAATTAGTTTTTTAAAAATTTTAAATTTAATTTTTAATTAAACCCCTTATTTATTTGAAAAAATACCAATTTTAATATTATGATTAATTTTATGACCCTTTGGTAACTTATGTGCAATCCAAAAAAAATATATTAGAATTAGAATTAAAAATTATGAATATTTATAAAACCATTTTATGAAAATAATATTTCTTTTCAATTATTATATATGTTTTAAAATTGAAAAGAAAGGCTTTATATTTATAAAAAATACATGAAAATATTTTTTTTATTTTATAAAATTTATTTATATATAATATAAAAAAATATGTTACTTTTTCTTTAAATAATATACGAATATATTGTTTTAAACTCTAATAGGTGGGGATACTATTATAATGGTTATGATATTATTCATAACATTTATATTATTATTCAAATATTCAGATTACTATTCCAATGATTATATTTGTAATGTTGATATGGGTTCTTTATATTATATAAATAAATCATATTTCTTTCATTCTTAATTCACTCATATTCTCTCTCAGGTTCATATATATTTTCATTTTAACCATTATTATTTTATTACTAATATTTTGTACATTTTTACAGTTTTTTTCAATATTGTGGTTGTTCTAGTGGATCAAGCATATCCAAATTTTTTTTACTTTAGATATCTTATTTTTTTATTTTTTTATTCCATTGAAATATTAAAAATTTTTACCGTAATATTTATCCTATAAATGTAATTTTTAAACTAATCAAATTATTTTTTTGGGTTTTTCACGGGGTTTATACGCTCTATACAATTCCACATTAATTGAAATGACTTACTTATACAATCAGAAGGGAAACTCTATTGATAAAATTCTCGGTCTTTACATTCTTTCCCACATAAAAAAATTTCAACCTAAAAATATACTTTTGGATGCAGTGATAAAAACATGTTATCATACTTCTTCTTTATTTCTTCCTCTCGTTCCCATGTAACCTCATTCTTATGGTATCACCTTAATAGTTTAGTTATATGAGTTGTCTTATTAGGTAGAACATTATATATGCAATCTAAGATTTTAACCATCTTGTCCTCAAAAGAGATATCATTTTATATTTTTACCACGTTTGAATTCATTACAATTAATGGATATGGTATGTACTTACTCAGCTGGGATATGTGGAACACACCGTGTACTTAATAAATTGTTTGTGGTTGTTTTATTTGATAGGACACTGCTCTTATATGATAAATAATATTAAAGGGGTTGATGTATGTAGGTAATATCTCTCACATCTTCCCAAATATCATGAATCTATTGGGTTAAGATATGTAGAGGAACAAAATATCTACATCCTCAAACCCTTGATCTCATCAATGATCTACATTATAAATCATTTTAAAATATAATTTTCCTTGATTTTTTGCTCTTTTGATTTGAAATTATCTACAATTTCTTCGACCATTTTAGGTCCCACCTTCTTTCATTCACCAACATCAAACTAACACATAGTTTTTACATATCTCAACATAGAATTTCCATTATCTGGATCTAATTTGATTATTTAGTAGAATCTATTATTGTAATAGTTCTTAACCAAATGAAGAATTTGATCTCATCCTCCATTAATGTATATTGATCATTCTATCATGATTTCTTCAAATTTCTGGATTGTATTCTCAGATTCTCTACTAGTTTGTGGTATATAATCCATACTAATGATTCACTCATATTTAATAGAATTTTGGAAAAAAAAATTCCATAACATGGATATATAACTTATATCATAATGAGTAACATTTGATAGTGGTGTCCCATACAGCCTCACCAAATCTTTGATGTATATCAGGGCACATTGATCATGTCAGAATTCCTCCAAGATTGAAATGAAGTGACAATTCTTTGTAAGAAGGTATAAAACCCCATATAGAATTATTTATTTTGTAATTCCTCATAATACTAATAACAATTTCCATGGTGATTAGTTTCCAATTCCATATAGGTAGGGTACTGGTGACATCACTCCATTAAACGTTTTCCTTTACACTCTCACTTATTGACATATCAAGAAATTTGATGTAGATTTGATGTTATACTTCATCATATTGTCCAACCAATAAAACTCTTAGATATCTTGATTCGTCTTCTTATCCCCTATATAACTCCATATATTTTGAAAAGAGGAAAAATACTCTGAAAACAAATGTGATATAAAACACTGAAAAAAACCCTTATCAAATTTTACCATTTTAACATAGCCATTAAATTTGTGGATATTAATATGATTAATTATATTTTGAAATATACATTTAAATTAGAAGATCAAAAAAAATTGTGTTTATAAAATCTTATTAAATAATCACTCAATTTTTGGTCATGTAATCAAAATATGTTTTCTTAAAAAATGAATTTTATTTTTTTCGTGAAAAAATATTATAATAATTGTATAGTAAATTTAAAATTTTATTTGATAAAATTAAAATCATTTTTTATGTCATTGTAATGTCCCGGACCCGACTGCCACACAACGGGTGCCCCAAGCCTGGTTCTCCACAAGACCTCAAGCGCATTTCCCCAAACGTCAGAGGCTGTCGACTAGCAGCGAGGGCCCAGGTCTGATAGTGGGGAAACTATGCCCTCATTTGTCAAAGTGTAGCGCAACGGAATACAGAATAAACATACAACGACAACAGAAGAAGTAAACATACACAACTGAAATAACTAAAATAGTGGATATAACAAACAGTATATAAGTGATGATGCTACATGTTTCATGTTCTAAGAAAACAACCAGAACATGTTATACGTCAATACAGTACAACAAAATACAGAGTACAGCAAAACTAGAAAAACAGCTGGCAGTGGCATCGCTAGCCTAGGCTCGGTCCCATGCCCACCTACTCCACAGCAACAGTCAAGTACCTGTATAGGGACTCTTTCCCCTATCTACACCTGCAACAACGTAATCTGTTTGGGCCGAAAAGCATGACCCAAATAGGGTGTGAGAAATATGTCTCAGTAGGCACCCACCAAAGGCCCATGCCCAACTGCGTGTAAGCATGCAACAATACTCTGCAGTAGTAAAATGCAATAAAGTAAGCAGTACTCAAAAGTAACTAATTACCAGTTATATTTCCTTTTTATTATCAATTGAATCCATTTAAATATTAGAAATCCCCACAATGCATTTCTAAGTAAACAGTCCATGTCCTCAGACAAACCAAACCTTACCCTCAGGTAAGCAGAATCCAACCCACAGGTATAGCCTTCAGGCATAACATAAATTGCCCTCAGACATAGGAAGTGTCACCCTCAGGCATAGAAGTCAAGCCCTAAGTCAAGAAAGGTTTCCCTCAGGAGAAATACTACAGCCCTTGGGCTAAACAGTGCAGTTCCCTCAGGCTAATCACAACAACTCCCTAAGGCTAAATACAAAAACGCCCTTAGGAAAAACAGGTAACCGGGCCATGACCAACAGGTAAACAAGTAGTAACAAGCCATTCCTCTCAAGGCAATTCTACAATTACTATTTTAAAGGCATACCCTCGGGTATCCTTGCCAAACGGCTAAACAGTGAAGCACACCCCGGGGGTGGTTTCGGATCCAAAAACTGATCCCAATCATCATTTTATTGTCATAGTTTAATCACCTATGCAATTCTAGGAATTAAACATAGCAACGGCCTCAGCCACATGACACCCCAACATGGGTTCGTGGCACAAAAACGCACAAAACACACAACAGTTGGAAAACTAAACACCAAACCACCTACCTTATACGCCAATGAATGCTATACCCAAACTCCGACTCTAGAAACGCCCAAGAATGGCATAGAACTGACAAAGTACAAAACCCATTCAAACGTAAATAACCAATGTTAGGAGAAGAATTGGTAAGAACGGTACGAGGAGAGGAGAGGGCTTACCTGTGCAGTTCCAACGAGATCGTCTGAAGCCGAATCGGATTCCGGATGAACTCTCGGCGGATCTTCAAAGATCTGGCCTCCTCCTTTGGCTCCAAAACGGTTCAAGAGTCTCCTCTGCCAAAATGAGGAGGCTACTGCCTGTTTTAAGCCGAAAAAACAAAGCACACGACATGTACTTCTGAGTACACGGTGTGTACATCTTTCATTTAACTGTTCATTTGGCGGCACCACCACATTGTTCATCCTTCGACATGAGTACACAACATGTACACTCGAGTACATGGCATATATTGTCGCCCAGCTGGCGGCGACTCCACCGACTTACTATTTAATCCTATCGTCTGAGTACACGGCATGTAAGGTACCACTACACGGCGTGTAGAAGGTTCCTACACCCTTCGTCGCCGACATGGATACACGCCCGATGTACTCATCCCAACACGGCCAAAAGTACACGGCGTGTGGTCTAAGTACACGGCATGTAGTTTCAAAATTCAGGATTTTTCCCATTTTCCATATTTTCTCAAAAACACTTAAGGAAAAGGAAAAGAAGAAGCTCATACCTCTAAAATAAGAACCGGGTTCTTACAAACGTCCCCCCTTATAGCAATTCATCCCTGAATTTCCCTTCCAAGGGTGGTGAAGATAAAGCTCAGGACAACTCTGGCCACTGAGCACGTACGTCGGCTTCCCGCTCCTAGGTCTCGTCCTGCACTCGACCATGCTGCCATAGCACCCGTACGAGAGGAACTGACCAGCCTCGGAGAACCTTCGTGCTCCTGTCAACGATACGGATCAGATGCTCCTCAAATGATGCATCATGCTCAAGCCCAACCTCCTCTCACTGAAAGGTGTGAGACGGGTCTGAGTGGTAGCGACGCAACTGAGACACGTGGAAGACGTTGTGCATGGATCAGTACCGATGTGGTAACTGCAACCGATAGGCAACCAGCCCGACTCTCACCAAAATCTCAAATGGTCCCACATACCTCGATGAAAGCTTACCATGTCTTCTAATCCGCTTGTGTCCCAGTCTCGGCGAAACACGTAAGAAAACCTGATCCCCGACCACGAACTCCAAAGGTCATCTACGGCGATCAGCATAAGACTTCTGACGAGACTGCGCGGTAGCCATCCGCTTCCGAATCAACTAGACCTGCTCAGATGTCTCCTGTATGAGCTATGGCCCCAGTAAAGCTGCCTCACCTGCCTCTAACCAGCACAAAGGTGATTGGCATGGCCTACCATATAAAGCCTCGTATGATGCCATCTCAATAGTGGCCTGAAAACTATTGTTATAGGAAAACTCGAATAAGGGTATATGTTTCTCCCAAGAGCCCCCACAGTCTAGGACGCATGCGCGCAGCATGTCCTCTAGCACCTGTATCGTGCACTCTGACTGGCCATCTGTATGAGGTTGGTATGCTATGCTCAGAAGCACCTGTGTACCTAGTGCCCCCTGAAAACTCCACCAAAAACGAGATGTAAAGTTGGCGTCCCTATATGAAATGATAGAACGAGGGACCCCATGAAGACATACAATATTTCGGATATAAAGCCTTCTGATCTCGTCCACACCAAAGGTCTGCTTGATCGCCAAGAAGTGAGCTACCTTCATATGTCTGTCCACAACAACACACACGGCGCCATTGCCTCAAGGTGACCTCGGAAATCCCGTCACACAATCCATCGCGACATCATCCCATTTCCACTCTGGAATGGGAAACTGCTGTAACAGCCCAGCTGGCCTCTGGGCTCTGCCTTCACCTGCTGACAGGTCGAACACCTCGTAACAAAACTAGCTATCTCTCTATTAATACCTAGCCACCTGTACTGACGTCTGAAGTCATGATACATCTTGGTAACCCCGGGATGAACTTCCCAAGCTGAAGCATGAAACTACCGCATCAGCTCCTCGCGTATATCCCCTGGGACCCATACACGTTCATGGAAATACAAAACCTCATCATCGCCTATCGTCAAACTGGGAGGAGGTTCCTCACTTGCCACTGACTCCCATAGAACTAGGTCTTATGAATCCGATAGCTGCCACATCCTCACTCTGTCCAGGAGGGTAGAAGTCATAGCTAACGAGAAAAGATAAGTCTGCCTCGGACTGTCATGCACCTCCAGATGCATCTCAGAGAACAAAGCCATAAGCTGCCACTCACCACTGGCATCCTGCACTGCCTGTATCTGAGTCTTCCTACTAAGTGCATTAGCTACTGCATTAAATTTACCAAGTGTATTGGCAAGATCAAAATCGAAGGACGGTAGGTACTCGACCCACATTCTCTGCCTCAGATTTAGGTCATGCTGAGTAAAGATATACTTGAGACTTTTGTGGTTGGTGAAAACCAAAAAATTCTCTCCCAACAGATAGTGTCTCCAACAGCGCAACGCATGAACAACTGCAGCCAACTCGAGATCATGTGTCGGGTAGTTCCTCTCATGTGGCCTCAACTTCCGAGACCCGTACGCAAAAAACTCGGTCGCCCTGCATTAAAACGGCTCCCAGCCCAATCTCTGATGCATCACAAAAAACTGTATAGCTCGTCCCCTGCTCTGGGAGTATCAGGATCGGTGCTGATGTCAACCTTCCCTTCAGGTCCTGAAAATCTATCTCGCAAGTTTCTGACAAAATGAACTTCACACCCTTCTTATTCAGACCTGTCAACGGTGATGCTATGTGGGAGAAGTCATGTATGATGCATCTGTATTAAATATCCACCCCTAAGAAACTTTGTATCTCAAACACATTCTTAGGTTGCTCCTAGGAAACTACTGCTCTCACCCTCTCCGGGTCTACTGCAACTCCTGCCTCTAAGATGATATGACCCAGGAAGTGAATCTGGTCCATCCAAAAGGGGCACTTCGAGATCTTAACATATAGTCGATGCTCTCTCAGTGTACTCAATACTATCTCAAGATGGGTGGCATGGTCATGTCGAGTGTGAGAGTACACCAAGATGTCGTCCACGAATACTACCATATATGAATCAAGATACGGATGAAACACACGATTCATTAGAGCCATGAAAACTGCTGGCACGTTCGTGAGTCCGAATGGCATAACCGTATGCTCATATAGTCCATACCTACTCCTGAAAGCTGTGAGAGGTATATCAGATGGTCTAACACGTAGCTGATGATATCCGGATCTCAAGTCAATCTTCGATAACACTCGTGCTCCACGAAGCTGATCAAATAGATCATCTATCCTCGGCAAGGGATATCGGTTCTTAACCGTCAACTGGTTCATCTTCCGATAATCCACGCAAAGTCTGAGGGTACCATCCACCTTTTTCGTAAAAAGGACCGGAGAACCCCAAGGAGAAGTACTGGGTCAGATAAAACCCTTCGCCTGAAGCTCCTCTAACTGCCTCTTGAGATCTTGCAACTCAGGCGTGGCCATCCTATAAGGAGGAATGGACACCGGTGCTACTCCTGTCACAAGATCAATAGAGAAATCTACCTCACGCATCTGAGGTAGACCTGAAAATTCATCTGTGAAGACATCCCTGAAATGATCGACAACTGGAGGGAAATCCGTCTAACAAGTTCCCTGATCATCCAGATATAAGCTCGCAATCTGGGCTGTGACTCCACCTCTCCCATGATGCTCTGGTCCAGCTCGAATCGCTTGAACATCTCATTCACCCTTGTATAGAAACTCTCCGCCCTCTGGTGACGTGAAACACACCCTGTGATGATAGAAGTCTACAAAAGATCGAAAGGGAAATAACCAGTCCATCCCTAGAATGACGTCATATCTCGTCATCTCCAAGACATAGAGATCCCAAAGGAAGTGACACCCACAACCTCAAGGGGGCACCCCTTGCACTGACGCACACCAGCCGTCCTAGTCCCCAACGGAGTGTCTAGCATCAAGATATCGTAAGAAGTAGAAACACATATCCCAAGGCTCTCCATTACGGGTACAGATATGAAACTATGCATAACACCTGTATCAAAAAGTACCAAAGACAAGACCGAAGCTACTAGAATAGTACCTCTGACTGTAGAAGGTCTGGGATCCTACTCATGCTGGGTCTGTTGCACTGCCTATGCCTTCCCAGTGCCACGACCCTGCGACACAGCCTAGCTACCCTGAGCTGTCCCGCCCTACTGCCTCTGCGATCTTGGTGTTTGGCTACCACGACCACGACCACCATCTCTGCCGGCATGCCCTGACGTATTCTAGTTCCCTAACTGGTAAGAATCCACTCGTCCTACTCCCATACACGGAGTCTACACAGAACCCCTCTCACTAGCCACTGGTAGAAACACCCAGAAAAAAGCGTTTCAGATGACCCATCTTGCCGCAAGCTCGGCCCTCCATTGGGTCTCGTGGACACTACGGCCTCTTGTGCCCCTCTCTGCCACACTGGTAGCACCTGACCGGTCCACCTGAAGAAGCTGTCTGGCTGGTACTACCACCATGAGAGAGGTCCATCTATCTCTTCCTCCTGCCACCAGAAATAATACCAGTAACTGGTGCTGAATAGCCCTGACCCACACCACTAGATTCCCGTAGGTTCCTCTCTGTAATCAACACCTGGTTCACAATCGCGTGTACAGTAGGCAACCTGAAAACATTCCATAGTGCTCGGATGTCATACCGAAGACCATCCTCAAAACGTCTGGCTCTCAACGTCTCATCACCCACCAGCACGGGTGAAAAACGTTGATGCTCTGTAAAACGAGCAGAGTAGTCCATCACTAACATAGCTCCCTGCTGCAGATTCATGAAATCTCGAGCTCTATATGCCCTAAGTGTCTCGGGAAAGAAGAAGTCATAAAAGACTGCCTGAAAAACTTCCCATGCCATGTCCCTGTGATGCTCGGTCTGGGTGGTAACATCCCACCATCTATTGGTGGAATCACGCAGCATGTAAGTCATGAGCTTGACCCTCCACCCTAGAGGAGTCTCAAGATGCTCGAAAATAGTCTGCATCGATCCTAACCAAGACTCTACAGCCTGTGGTCCACAATCCCCTGAAAACGTAGGTGGATGCTGCTGCTGAAAGATACGGGTCAGCTCGGCCATAGATGTGGTAGCCTGCAGTGCTCCCTGAAAGGTCTGCATGAACCACAATAAGCCTTCACGGAACTGCGCCTTCGCGCCTGTGTCTGGTATAACAGCTGGCGTCGCATCTGGCTCTACTGGGGGATCAACTAGTAGCCCATGGTCCACCATCTACAGAGTATAATAATCACCACTCTACTGGCTAAAAACTCGTGGTCATCTAGGCGGCATGACACTACAAGGTCAAAAGCACGCCTCAGATTTAAGATTATTCAGATCGGAAAGCGAAGGAACCACAAAGGAACAAGAGGAAGAAGTATTTAAAAATTGGAAAAACAAGACTACACGACGTGTACAATGACTACACGGCGTGTACTTGACTTTCCTTCCCCTGCCCGGGTCCTTCTATATGGCTAAGACACACGGCTTCTGTTCAACAAAACTACACAGCGTGTATAATATCTACACGGCACGTACGATGTTATTTTCTAGCTACCCGTGTCGTCTGTGACATGGCTGACTACTCGGCTTTACTCCACATGATGTGTTACACCCACACACGGCGTGTACACCATCTCGTTTCCCATCCACACGTCTAACTCCACGCGGTCTGTCCTTGGACAAGACTACACGGCTTGTCCCACAGGTACACGACGTGTTCAGGGAGAGGTGACATTGGTCCGTGCTGTTAGTTACATGGCCGAGTCCCCAGGTCACACTACATGGCGTGTTCATCATTGACACGACGTACTGTAAAAGAGTTCACTGAGCTGTGTTGTTAGTTGAAAGGCCGGACTCCGGGTCACACTACACGGCGTGTCCATTCGGTACACGATGTGTTTTACCCAAGCCCTTCCCTACCCCGTGTCGCCGCCCACAAGGTTTATGACACGGGAAGAGACTACACGACATGTACTCAAGGTACACGGCGTGTACTCAAAATGTTCATTTTTCTTCCCGAACAGAAGAACACACACGACGTGTATGAGGTCCTACACAGCGTGTATTCTGGGTTTTCTGGACAGTATGCCTCAGAAACTTCCCCAGAACCCAGAAAATACTAAAAACCAACCCCTAAGTGTCAAATTCCGATTCGTGGGGGCCCATACTCCCCACGAATCAATGTTTGAGATCTTATCTGTGTTATAACCAATAAACAGTCAATGATCCACCAAATTAAGGTCAATGGGGGCCCATACTCCCCAAAAACCAAAGTTTGGTGTCCATCCTATAAACAAGCTCAAAAAAACATACCATATCACAAGGTAGGTATTTATCAAGCAGCTATCACAACAACATGATTTATTAGCACAACAACTATCACAACAACATGAAAATTCTAATGCTCCTACATGGCATAGAAACTATGCATGGCATGTGATATCTATCATGTGCCTACATGATTCATGAGACGGCATACCCTCATCTCATTGGGTTGCAACTAAATAGAACCCACAGATAAAATATAAACAGCACAATCCAAGTGTGTCACCCAATGGTGAAAACATATCAACCGTAAAATTGAAAAATCAAAAGAATGAAAAATACGACGTAGACTGGCTTTTCCCTGTACACGGGTTAGCTACGCCCAGGAACAACTTATTACCAACTACCGTTCCGTCCTATCCCTGACTACGACTCCAAATAGTAAGTCAAAGAAAAGAAACTCCTTTGATACAACTTTGTAACGTCCCGGACCCGGGTGCCATGCAACGGGTTCCCCGAGCCTGGTTCTCCACAAGACCTCAAGCGCATTTCCCCAAACGCCAGAGGATGCCGACTAGCAGCGAGGGCTCATGTCTGATAGTGGGGAAACTATGCCCTCATTTTTCAATGTGTAGCGCAGTGGAATACAGAATAAACATACAACGACAGAAGAAGCAGTAAACACACACAACTGAAATAACTACAACAGTGGATATAACCACCATTATATAAGTGATGATGCTACATGTTTCAAGTTCTAATAAAACATCCAGAACATGTTATATGTCAATACAGTACAACAAAATATTGAGTACAGTAAAACTAGCAAAACAGATGGCAGCGGCATCGCGAGCCTAGGCTCGGTCCCATGCCATCCAACTCCACAGCAACAGTCAAGTACCTATATAGGGACTCTTTCCCCTACCTACACCTGCAGCAATGTAATCTGTTTAGGCCGAAAAGAATGACCCAAACTGGGTGTGAGAAATATGTCTCAGTAGGCACCCACCAAATGCCTATTCCCAACTGCGTGTAAGCATGCAACAACAGTGTGAAGTAGTAAAATGCAATTAAGTAAGAAGTACCCAAAAGTGACTAATTACCAGTTATATTTCCATTTTATTATCCATTCAATCCATTTAAATATTAGAAATCACCACAGTGCATTTCTAAGTAAACAATCCACGTCCTCAGACAAACAAAACCTTACCCTCAGGTAAGCAGAATCCAACGCGCAGGTATAGCCCTCAGGCGTAACAGAAATTGCCCTCAGGCATAGGATGTGTCGCCCTCAGGGACAGAAGTCAAGCCCTCAGGCACAAAATTTTGACCTCAGGCGAAATACTATAGCCCTCGGGCTAAACAGTGCAATGCCCTCAGGCTAATCACCACAACGCCCTCAGGCTAAATACAAAAACACCCTCAGGATAAACAGGTAACCGGGTGATGCCCAACAGGTAAACAAGCAGTAAAAAGTAATTCCTCTCATGGAAATTCTACAATTACTACTTTAAAGGCATACCCTTGGGTATCCTGGCCAAATGACTAAATAGTGAAACACACCCCGGGGGTGGTTCCGGATCCAAACAACGATCCCAACCATCATTTTATTATCATAGTTTAATCACCTATGCAATTCTAGGCATTAAACATTGCAATGGCCTCAGCCACACGACACCCCAACATGGGTTCGTGGAACAAAAATGCACAAAACACACAGTAGTTGGAAAACTAAACACCATGCCACCTACCTTATACGCCAACGAATGCTATACCCGAATGCCGACTCTAGAGATGCCCAAGAACGGCGTAGATCTGACGAAGAACAAAACCCATTCAAACGTAAATAACTTACGTTATGAGAAGTTTTGGTATGAACGGTACCAAGAGAAGAGAGGGCTTACCCGTGCGGTTCCAACGAGATCGTCCGAAGCCGAATCAGATTCCAGACGAACTCTCGGCGGATCTTCAAAGATTCGGCCTCCTCCTTTGGCTCTAAAATGGTTCAAGAGTCTCCTCTGCCAAATGTGGATGCTAGTGCCTGTTTTAAGCTGAAAAAACAAAGTACACGACATGTACTTCTGAGTACACGACGTGTACTTCTTTCATTTAGCTATTCATTTGGCGGCACCACCACACTGTTCATCCGTCGACATGAGTACACGACAAGTACTCTCGAGTACACGGCGTGTACTGTCACCCAGCTGGTGGCGACTCCACCGCCTTACTGTTTAAGCCTGCCGATTGACTACACTGCGTGTAAGGTACCACTACACGGCGTGTAGTCGGTTCCAACACCCTTCATCGCTGACATGGCAACACGCCCCATGTACTCATCCCAACACGTCCAAAAGTACACGACGTGTGGACTAAGTACACGGCGTGTAGTTTCGAAATTCAAGATTTTTCCCCATTTTCCATATTTTCTCAAAAACACTTAAGGAAAAGGAAAAGAAGAATCTCGTACCTCTAAAATAAGAACCGGGTTCTTATTGTCGTCATTTCAAAATTAACTTAGGTTTATGTGTTGAGATTTCTTAGTAACTATTACTTTTTTAGTAAATAGTGAACAATAAGCTTTTTTGTAAAATAATCATTTCATTATATAAATTAATTAATTTAAAAGTTTCATTTTTAATTTAATTTTATTAAAAATTAATATAACAATTTATTAGTTTTATTTAATTCAAATCATAATATTTGAATCATCTTAATAATGTATTCTAGAATAAGTTTATTTTTTTAATTCAGAGGACATTTTTCAAAAAACTATTTTCAAATGAATAATGTTTCTCTATTTTAATTAATAAAAAAAAATCAATGTTATTTAAATTAAATGTATACATTATATATAAATTACTTTAAATTCATATAATGAAAATTACTAGTTTTATAGTTAATGTAAAACCACAATTTCCATGAAAATGATATTTTTCGGAAAACTGCATTTTCATCATGCTTTTGGGTTTTAACATTAATTAAATTATTATGCCTGTAGGATTTGATTTTTCTAAAATTGATTCCATAATTTTCATCATAATAATTACTATTAGTTGATAAATTTTACTTAGTTTTTGGACTATATGAATTGTAACGGTACTAAGTATTCATTACCATTGTAAATAAAAAATAGGTAAATTATGTGTATAACTAATTTGACAATAAATAGGGAAAATTAACCCTAATAGCGTGAATATGTATTTTTTAATTTATATAAAATATTTTTTATTGTTTTTATAATTTATAATGAATAAATAATTATTTTAAAAAAATTAGATTCTTGATACGTTAAAACCTAAAGTGGATTTGGCATAATATATTTTTTTAACCAAGACATTATTTTTTATTAAACCAAGAAGGATTAAAATTAATTATATTTTAATGTAATAATATTACTAACTATTACGCAATAAATATAAATGATAATATAAATTTATGAATTGAAAATGTAATTTTTATAAGGGTTAAAAAACTGTTATTGTAAAATGGCCAATATTTTTTCAATTATTGGAGATTTTAATTTCAATGCGTAATTTAAAAAAATTACATAACTATTTGGATTAAAAAAAAATTGGGAAATTAAATGATTGAATTATCAAATGTTGTTTTCATTATTTTTTGATGCAGTCGAATTTTTAGGTTAAAATTAATTATGGTATAAGTATATGGTATGTATTATGACCTTATGATTACCCATAAGTGATGTAATATGTTCCATCAAATTTATCGAAAAAAATATTTTCTTAAACTTTAAATTAATATTTTTTTAATGTTATTTGGTTAACTTTATATAGCCTATATGAGTCCTTCAAACCCATTATAATATTTAGTGGTTTTAAAACCATTTCCTTGTAAAAACGACTCTCTTCATAAAGCCAACAGTAATATTTTAATAAGTTATGCCCTTCGAATCTTAAATTAATTAAAACCACTCCAATTTGAAAAAATCTAAGGGATGATATGTTGTTTTTAGTACATTATCATGTAGAATTAAAAACTTGTGGTTTGGACGCAATAAAAAACTCCCCTCTCTTTTCCTATATAAAACCCACCAAGGACCCCATTATCCTTCACTAAAAACCTTTAATAACCACATTTATATTACTTTACTACTCTAGACTCCTTCCGTGTACCCCCATGATATCAGGAACCTCTTCCAAAGGTTTTAGAATCACCATCTCAAGGTAATGGGCCATGCTCTCTTCATTCCAATTCAAGCACTTTATTTAAAATTTGCCTATTTAGTATCAATTGTTTATAATTTCATGTATTTATAAAAATAAATTTAATTTCAACATGATTTTATTGGAATTAAATATCATTTCTCACCTCTCATTTTGACCTTTACCTAAGCTGAGACCATGTCAAAAATTTGTATGATATTTCTCTCTCTTATTTTTCGTTTCAAGCACATTCTTTGTTTTTGATCTTTTGATTATTTATTTTGCATGTAGTATTAATGAATAAATAGAACAATAATATAAATTTCTTTCATAATTAAGATAGTCTACTTATCATCACTCGTTTTAAACATTACCTAATCTTCTACCATGCATAAATTTAGTATGGGATTTGTCTCTGTTCATTTCCATTCAAGCACCTTATTGGAATTTAATGATTTGAATATCAATTGGTTATGTGGTCAGGACTTTATAAATATCCCTATATTTTCCAATTCATGTAATTATTATGAGAGTTCCATTATCCTATCTCGTTATAGAATTTACCTAAGCTGATAATATGCCAAGATTTACACTATGGGGAAAAGGACTTTTTAAGACGGGCTTTTTGCAACGGGAATATATCCCATCGCAAAAAGTACTTCCAAGTGGTTATTTGCAACGAGAGGTTACCCCTGTCGCAAATAACCGATTATTTGCGACGAGATTTCGTGTCCCGTCGCAAAAGGTTTGGCACGGGTTGCGCGCCAAACCACGCGAAGGGTATTTGCGATGGGGGGATCCCCCAGTCACAAATAGTTACGTATTTGCGACGGGGCCCGTCGCAAATACCCGGCGACAGTTAATAACCTTTTGTGACGGGATGTCCTCCTATCGCAAAAGGTGTGTCGGCATGGACTATTTGTGACGGGTCCCGTCGCAAAAAACTTTTTAACCGCTGATAGTAATTAATGCGGGTGTAGGTATTTGCGATGGGTAACCCATCGTAAATAATCTAACCTATATATACCCTCATCCGTTCTTCTTCTCATTCCACTCAATTCCCAGATCTTGTTTCTCTCTGAACTCTGATTTCAAAGGAAAAAATTTTCTATGTTAATTTTTTTGGACACGAAAAAGTTGTGAAGTTGTTTACATCAATAGCAAATCATGTTTAAAGGTATTTATGTTTTATTTAATTTATTTTTTATCCCAATTTTTATGTTAATTTTTAATATTGTTGAATAGTTGTAATTAAATTGAATTTAAATTGTTTTGTCATTACTATTTATTTGTACTAATAAATTGAAATTTTTAGTATTAATTTTTAATAATTAGTAGTAATTAGTAATTATTAACGATAATTAGTAATGTATATAATTAATTTGAAGTAACTAATAATAATTGGTAATAAATAATAATAAATACTAATAATTAATAAAAATAGTAATAATTATTAATAAATAGTAATAATTATTAATAAATAGTAATAATGAGTAATAAATAGTAATAAATTATAATAATTTGTAATAAATTGTAATAATTACTAATAAATTGTAATAATTAGTAATAAATTCTAAAAATTAGTAATAAATTGAAATAATTAGTAATAAATTGTAATAATTAGCAATAAATTGCAATAAACTGTAATAATTAGAAAAAAATTGTAATAATTAGTAAAAAATTGTAATAATTCGAAATAAATTGAAATAATTAGAAATAAATTGTAATAATTAGTAATAAATTTTAATAATTAGTAATAAATTGTATTAATTAGAAATAAATTGTAATGATTAGTAATAAATTGTAATAATTAGTAATAAATTGTAATAAATTGTAATAAATTGTAATAATTAGTAATAAATTGTATTAATTAGTAATAATTAGTAATAAATTGTAATAATGAGTAATAAATTGTAATAATTAGTAATAATTAGTAATAAATTGTAATAATTAATAAAAAATTGTAATAATTAGTAATAAATTGTAATAATTAATAAAAAATTGTAATAAAAAGTAATAAATTGTAATAATTAGTAATAAATTGTAATAAATTGTAATAATTAGTAGTAAATTGTAATAATTAGTAATAAATTGTAATAATAAGTAATAAATTGTAATAAATTGTAATAATTAGTAATAAATTGTAATAATTAGTAATGAATTGTTATAATTAGTAATAAATTGTA
This sequence comes from Viscum album, assembly GCA_963277665.1. NCBI lineage: Eukaryota > Viridiplantae > Streptophyta > Magnoliopsida > Santalales > Viscaceae > Viscum > Viscum album. The sequence goes on from OY728125.1 coordinate 4,050,647, forward strand.
ATAATTAGTAATAAATTTAATAATTAGTAATAATTTGTAATAATTTGTAATAATTAGTAATAATTAGCAATAAATTGGAATAATTATTAGTAAATTATAATAATTAGTAATAAATTATAATAAATTGTCATAATTAGTAATATATTGTAATAATTAGTAATAAATTGTATTAATTAGTAATAAATTGTATTAATTATTAATAAATTATTGTAATAAATTGAAATAAATTGTAATAAATTGTAATAATTAGTGATAAATTGTTATATTTAGTAATAAATTGTAATAATTATTAATAAATTATAATAATTAGTAATAAATTGTAAGAATTAGTAATAAATTGTATTAATTAGTAATAAATTATATTAATTTGTAATAAATTGTATTAATTAGTAATAAATTTTATTAATTTGTAAGAAATTGTAATAATTAGTAATAAATTGTTATAATTAGTAATAAATTGTAATAATTAATAATAGATTGTAATAATTAGTAATAAATTGTAATAATTAGTAATAAATTTTAATAATTAGTAATAGATTTTAATGATTAGTAAAAAATTGTAATGATTAGTAATAAATTGTAATAATTAGTAATAAATTATAATAATAAGTAATAATTAGTAATAATTAGTAATAATTAGTAATAATTAGTAATAAATTGTAATAATTAGTAAAAATTAGGAATAATTATGAATAATTATGAATAATTAGTAATAATTAGAAATAATTAGGAATCAATAAAAATAATTAAGAATAATTAGCAATAATTAAGAATAATTATCAATAATTAGGAATAATTAGGAATTATTAGAAATAATTAGTAATAATTAGCAATAATTAGTAATAGTTAGCAATAGTTAGTAATAAATAGTTATGGTTAGAAAAAATTAGCAACAGTTTGTAATAATTATCAATAGTTAGTAATACTTAGCAATAGTTAGTAATAATTTGAAATTGTTAGTAATAATTAGCAATATTTAGTAATAAATAGTAATAGTTAGTAATAAATTGTAATAGTTAGTAATAAAAAGTAATAGTTAGTAATAAATTGTAATAGTTAGTTAGGAACTGTTAGGAAGAAATTTTAATAAATTTTAATAAATTTTAAGAACTTGGCACAATTTCGTGTGGATTGACGACACTCCTTTTGCTCGATGACTTTTCTCCTTTTAACTCTCACCGACTCAAAACATTAAGAAAAATGTGCTGCTACATAGGCATATTCAATATCGTATGCACGAGATTGGATATTCATTCGTAGTATCACATTTTTTATAATGTTTTCAGGCGGTGACAGTTGGAAGAAGACGATTGATCGACAAAAGGGGGCTCTTTTGTCAGACAGCTCATTTACTTGCATCTTTCTCGCACTGAAATCATAGCGACGAATCTGGTCATAGGTATGGATATTCATTCTCATGCATACGAGAATGAATATACGTACCTTGGACTAGATTCTTCAGTTTTATTTCAATGAGAGAAAGATGCAAGTAAATGAGCCGTCGGACAAAATACTAGCCTTCAATCCACTGGAAATTATGTCACCCTTAATTAATGGTAATTATTAAGAAGTAGTAGTAATTAGTTATATTTGTTTTCAGATAGTGTTTTTATAATTTCAAAATATACAAAAACATTTATGATTTTATATTTTGTAGAAAAATATGGAACAAGGAAGTCGACATCCGACATTATTAGATGATCACACTTGGATAAATCAGCACAAAAATACAAATGGATTTGGTTAAAATACTTTATATATTGAGGTTGTTGAAGCTTTCTTAGCATTATCATCATCAAAACTATAATATGTTTCAGAAGGTACAATTAAGTGTCCTTATAAAAAATGTTCTATGATAACGTTTGACACATTTGACAAGGCTGGGGGACATCTCTTGCGGTTTGGTTTTCAACCAGATTATGTTTTTTGGTATCAACATAGTGAAAAAAATTATAGAGAAGATACTAATGATTTGATTCCAGATCCATCATGGGTTCCAACATTTAGTACATGATGTTGTAGGTCCATATCTTTAACAAACTGAAACTCATCATGATATTGATTAATCTCCTGATTGGTAACCATCCGGATTTTATGTGTTGTTGAGGTCTACTGAGGATGAATTATATCCTTGTTGCAAGATAAAAAATTAGAAGCGGTTGAAAAATTTATATTCATTAAATCAGATAATGTAATGTCAAACAACTATTTTGATCAGATATTTTTTTCGTTAAAACACTCTTACCTGAAGGAAATGTGTTGCCTACAAATTACTATGAGAGAAAGAGGCTGGTTAGTAATTTGGGCCTTAGTTATGAGAAGATTCATTGATGTGAAAATGATTGCATCTTATATTCTGGTAAAAATGAGTCATTGGATAGTTGTCCCACATGTGGAAAATCGATGTATAAAGAAGCTCAACCAGAAGAAGGCTGGATCAATTCCTGTAAAACAGTTGAGATATTTCCCCTTACACCCAGGCTCCATCGTTTATTTATTCCTCATAACACAACGTCAATGATTTCATGGCAAAAAACCAATATTTCAACTGGTAAAATATTGAATCACCCATCTGATGGTGATTCATGGAAACATTTTGATCGTCTGCATCCTTCTTTTTCTTTAGAAGACCGAAACATGCAATTGAGTCTTTCTACGGATGGTTGCTGTTCATTTGGTTCTTATGGTAGTCAGTATTCATGTTGGCCTGTCTTTATAACTCCGTACAATCTACCTCTATGGATATTAATGAAGCATACCCATATATTATTGACCTTATTAATCCCAGGACATCCAAAAAAGATAATTGATGTTTATTTGAAACCATCAATTGACGAGTTAAATGCATTATGGAGTAACAGTGTTTGTTCATACGATGTTGCTGCAAAACAAAATTTCACATTAAAAGTTGCATTTTTGTGAACGATTAGTGACTTTATAGTATATAGCATGTTATTTGGCTGGAGTACACATGGTCCAAAAGCATGTGTTTATGGTAAGAAAGACAACAAAGCTTTTATGCTCGTCAATGGAAAAAAACCATGCTATTTTGACTGTCATCGTAGATTTCTTCCAATCGATCATCCTTTTCAAAGGAACTAATATCATTTCAGAAAAGGCACAATTAAAAGGGATGAACATACTAAAATGATCTCAGGTATATAGTTAAAATCTGTTGTATTTTCATTACCTCCCATCACATTTGGGCCACCAATAAACCAACAGAAAATTGATGGTTTTGGGAAAGAACAAAATTGGATAAAACGAATCATTTTTTGGGATCTCCCATATTGGTCAGATTTGTTGGTCCACCACATGTTGGATGTCATGCATATTGAGAAGAACTATTTTGAAAAATTATTTCATAATGTTTTGGATACACCTGGTAAGACTAAAGATACTATAAAAGAATGATTAGATCCTGCCCAAATTTGCAGGCGACCAGAACATGAACTATTTGATAATGTCAGATCACAAAGGTTAATGAATCCTAAAGCATCTTATACACTATCCAAAGAGAGTATCTTATTATTTTGTCAGTGGATTGTAGATTTGAGGCTTCCAGATGGCTATGATTCCAATTTGGGCAGATGTGTTATGAATGATCATATTACCGGATTAAAAAGTCATGATTGTCATGTTATAATGGAAAGACTTATGCCGATTGGATTCAGAGGTTTGTTGAATTCTATGATTTGGTATTCGATAACAGACATATCATATTTTTTTCGACACATTTGTGTAGCAAAAATAGACTATGATGTGCTAAGAAAACTGGAATAAGCTGTTTCTATAATTATATGTTAACTGGAAAAAATATTTATGCCTGCTTTCTTTGACTCAATGGAACATCTGATATTTCATTTTCCACATAAATATAAATGTGGAGGTCTTGTATAGTTTCGATGGATGTACCCATTCCTTAGATTCATGCAGAAATTGAAGAAACAATTACGTAACAAAGCATCAGTTGAAGGCTCAATTCCTGAATCTTATTTGCAAGAGGAAATTGATTTTTTCCTCTCTCACTATTTTGAATCTGAATATCCCTAAAAAATAGCATGAGAAGTAATGAGGGAAATTTTAATGATGAAATTAATAATCAATTATTATTTTTTAATCATCCAAATCTTAGCTTTAGTGGAGTTCAAGAATGATGGATTTCAGATGATGAACATAATAGAGCTCATACATATGTTCTGCTCAACTGTGAAGAAATGACATCATTTGTACTGTGAGTTCTTCTATCACTTATTTTATAATTTCCGTTACAGTATGTAAACTTATTTTATTTGTAGGTTATATGATAATCATATCAAGAAACAACTTCCACAAATTGATACAGGTCCTCTTGAATAATGCAGACAAAAAATTTTTACAATGGTTTCAAAAACCTGTAATATAAATTATTGATGGTTTAATATCAATTCAGTTTACTATTTATTATATTGATAATTGTTTTTAAAAAAAATTGGTGTCTCAACATGATGATAAAATTGATAAGTGACTGTCTATATTAAGTAACCCACCATCGAAAATGGTTAAATCTTATAATGCATATGTGGTGAATGGTATTCGATTTCATACACGTGCATATAGGGAATAAAAAAAACAATGAACAATGGAGTTTGTTTGAGAGGATCACATCATAGAGAAGCTGAAGTAGACTTTTACGACATTCTAGATGAAATTATTGAGTTATTTTATCTTGGATAGAATTACATAACAATGTTTAAATGTCGGTGGTTGGATACAGAGAGAGGCTTGCGTGTTCATCTAACTCATGGAATCGTCAATATTAAATATAAAAGTCTTCTTGTAGTAAATGAACCATTTTAATAGGCTCAACAAGCACATCAAATTTATTACGCAATGTACTGTGCTACATCAAGAGACCTAAGTGATTGTTAGAGCATAATAAAAATGAAATCTCGGGAAAATTAATTTAGTCAAACTGAATGTGGTTCTACTGAAGTGGAAGGAATTGAAATTTTTCAAGAGACTACTCAAAATCCATCTTTTTCACAAAGAAACATGAATATCGATGATGATACCCCACAATTAAGGGTCGATGGTGATGAAGATATTAATGATGTTACAAATGAATTTGAAATGATAAGCAATGGTGAAAGTGAAACTCATATTGATATTGATGATGCCGAGGAGGAATTTGAAGACATTCACTTCATCAGAATGAAGATGACGATGAAGGTGAACATTGACATAGTTAAATGTTGGTTATTATCATAACTAATATATATCTATATATGATAGTTATTTTCAACTATATGATAACAAGAGTCATTTTGTGTTTCAGATGGATCCTGATCTATTTCGCGAGTTACAGGAGGTTCATCTACCTTTGGATGAGGGGGATGTGTGACCATCTGACACTCAACCTACTAGTGGTTTAAGTGATATGCGGAGGGGGTGTAGTCTTGCACGATTGATGATTCTAGACCCTATCCTCGAGAAACATCCACATCTTGGCTTCGATCCACGCACACGGAGGTATGATAACCTATATATTTTAGTTAGCTTTTCATTAATTTTTTTATATATATACTAATTGTTTGATTATTTATTATTTTTTCATTTTTTTTGTGCCTGTAGTTGTTGGATAGGGGAGCGCTATCTTGCACAATTATTTTTCTCAGCCATGAATCACATGAGAACATATTATCGTTGATTTGTAGCTCTCAATGTACAATCATTGACTGGTACGTAAATAAATAATATTTATTTTGAAATTTATTTTATTAATAAGTTGATATTATAAACTATTTGTAGGGTTTATGGTATCCCATTGAGGATAGCATGCGTGACGCTATCCATGCATCATAGGAGGTGGCTATGCGTGAGCGTTTGCATCAGTTTTTGCAGAATTCAAGAAAGACGACCATTAAGAAAGAAGGAGCAGAATTATTTGATCAGTCATGTAGAGCCCACTGACCAGAATACATTTGATCTCAGGTTTGGGATGGATTATGTGCACACTGGATGGGTGGTGTATTTGAGAGGAGGTCTTCATTGGGTCGTCAAAACCGAGGGAGAAAGGAGGTGACACATCAAGCTGGTAGTTGTACATTTAGTATGCATAGAGAGAATCTGGTAAGTATATTTTTTTAAAAATTTATATAAATTTAAATATAAAATTTCTATTTTATATTTCCGTAGGCATTCGAGCATCCCGATATTATGAAGATCGACATTTATCGGAGGATGTATAGTGATCCGGCCACTGGAGGGATTAGATGTGATTGCCAGTGTCGGATTGTGGTTAGTATTATTTTTTCAGTTAGATAATTAAATGCATATAATATTTTAAAAATTTTAATTTTAAATTGGAATTAAAGGAGTCATATGAAGATGTGACCTCTCAGACACAGGTTGAGGGTTAGGATGAGGTGACTGATCAGACCATTGCACACCATTTCGACGAGGGGACTTGGATGCAGGTGACTCAGTATGGCTTTGAGAAGGGTCGAGTAGTTGGTATCTGCTCTCATGTGACTCCTGGTACTTATTATGGTACTGCTGTGATGTCAGTGTCTAGCTTGAGAGGAGCTCATGGAGAGGCATAATCTTCTACCTCATAGTATCAGGACTAGTTATGAGCATAGAATGACATTATAGAGAGTTTGCAAAAGCAGCAAGAAGAGATGTGTCAGCAGTAGCAACAACAGATGTAGCAGCACGAGGAGGAGATGTGTCGATGGCAGCAGCAGCATCAGGAGCAGATAGAGTACATGCACCATCTGACTCGTAGTTTGGGTATGGAGTTTCCTCCACCATCTCCTTCAGCTCCTCCACCTCCTCCAGAAGATGACCCACCGATGATTTTTTTTTAATGTTAAAAACATTTGAATTTAACATTTGTTGTAATATGATGTGTTTATAGTTTCCATCTTTTGTATAGGTGCGAATATTAGATAATTTAATTTGTAATATTTTATGATGTTTTTGGGAATATTGAGAATTTAAATAATTTTAATAATTTTTTTAATATTTTAATAATATTAATATTATTATTTCATTATTCATAATTTTATTAAATATATTTTTTCAGAAATATATTTTTTAATATTTGTTTATTTTACAAATATTTATAATAATAATAATTTTTGATTTTTTTAATATTATTTCGTGAATATTGAAAATTTTAAAATATTTTTATTTTAATTATTTAAAAAATATTAAAATTTATTTTTCAATAATCATAATTTTGTTAAATATATTTTTTTTTAAATATATTTATTATTTGCGATGGGATCTGTTGCGACGTGTTCCCGTCGCAAATATTCTATATAATTTTTTTTGAAAAAGTTTTTGCGACGGGATTGGTGACTCGTCGCAAAAAGTATTTGCAACGGACCATCACAAATAGTCTAAATAATTTTTTTTCAGAAGTATTTGTGACGGGATTATGGGCCTATCACAAATACCTTTTGCGAAGGGGTCATCGCAAAAAAGTATATATATATATATATAAAGTATATAATTATAGACTTATTTGCGACGGGGAAGTAGCCCGTTGAAAAAAAAAATTGTGATGGGCCTGTCGCAAATAATATTTTTTTCGATGCCGTTTTCTGTGATGGGATATTTGTGACGGGACCGCCTCAAAAAAACTTATTTTCAGTGGGATCCCATCACAAATAGCCCATCACAAATATCTAGAATTCTAGTAGTGTTAATATGGGATCTTCTCCCATTCATCTTAATTCAAGAACATTATTTATACAGTTCCCCGTTATTATAATTACTATTGATGTAAAGTGATTTAATATATCCACATAAATTACCATGTAATATAAAAATGATTTGATACCCCTTTCACTTTCATTAATCAATCCCATGATTCATTATATACCACATTTATCCTACTCAAAATTAATTGGGATGTTTCATTTTATTCTTTTATTGAAGAACATTTTTTATATTATGCATTTTAAATTCCACATTTTTCATGTTCTATTATAATTTACAAATCCATACAACTAAAATTATTGTTATAGAATAATTAAAAAACAATTTAACTCTCATTAATCCCTCCCTTTAACATTTATATACACTTGTTATGGTGTTGAAATTGTTGGGAAATTTTCCCATGTCGATCATTTTTGAGGTGTATACCCATACCAATTTTAACTCATGGTTAGTCACCTAATATTACCTATAATTCATTTAAATGTGGAATTCCATGTACATAACCCACACTCATTAATAATTGCATTTAAATTGATGAAATATGTTCTTATGATATATGATATATGCGACACACATTTGTACGTATGTGATAACATCATGATGGGTGCACCCAAATATGACTCTAATGCATTTGGGTAATTCTTTAGCCTCATGAGAATCCATGTTTTTTTGAGAGGATATCCTAGGAAAATTATATTATGATTTCTTTGTCTCTAGAATTTACCAATTTTTATGATGTCTTATTTAAAGTTGTTTCCACATTCACATGTTACCTTTATGATATCAAGCTATATCATACTACATTGTTCATGTTTATGATTATCACAACTTTTGAATCACATTTATATTACTATATTATAATAATTAATACATTTATCATGTTCTTATATGTTTATTACCTTCCTAGGATTTATATTTCACCACATTCTTATGAATTTCCTTTGGTTTTCCCTTGCAGTTTAAGAAAGATATAACATTATGAGCATCATAAGGAAGTATTCGATAATTTATATATACCCCTTGTTTTAATTTGGTATACAGTGTACCAAATATCCCAAATAAATGAGTCTTATTGATCTTTCAGGGTTGTACTAGGTGTATTATTATCTAATATACCACTAATTATTCTGTATTAAAGACAATAGTTGTTATAGTTGATATCAAATGATGTTTTGGTTATTTTTTGATTTGGATTAGAATACTCGAGATAAAGATCTACCAATAATACTATGTTTATGAAGTCCTACCTAAATATTTTTGTTGTACAAAGTAAGTGGTTTCCAAAATAATACATTAATTTCTAGATACTTTAAGTGGGTGATGATCTAAAATAGATGTACCAAGGGGTAAAACACCTTAAAAACCAAATCTATCTGGACACAGTCATGAATTCATACATGACAATGGCCCTTACTACACACCTAGTTTGACACTACTAGGGTATAGGATGTTGTAAATTCAAAATCCCTTTATGAACCATTATTAAGGGAATAAAAAATTTCAGTATGATTATATTTTAGGAAATATTCCATGGATATCATAGATAAAAACATATAAATTCATAATTTAAGGAAATACTTGTAAATTATAAGCTTTATCTTTAATGTTATTAGCTTCCATTTTTTTTAATAGTTTAAAAAGTAATCATCCATAATTTTCCCTTTATTCTAGCTAATGTATTGAAATAAGATAAACAAAGTTAATAAAAAATGTGATGGTCAATTTAGTTACTACTCCATTGAGATGCACACCAGGTTAAAATCTCTAGTAATATATAACTTGATTATGTGAACCCATCAATAAAAAATCACAATTAACATCCAAAACATAGTTGAATTTCCAAAAAAATCAAAAAAATGTTGGGTAGAATTCAATAATGTTTATTTGATAATCCTAATAAAAGAAATCAGATTCAATTTTCTACATGTAAAAAATGTGGGGAAATACAACAATGGAACTCAAAGGTGTTTACTTGTGGAAGAATTGGGCATAAATTAGATGGTTTCCATAAAAAATAAAGTGTGTGATAGAAGAGAATAAATTTTATCCTATGGATACCTTTTTTATTCAATGTCTTCGGTGTGTAGGATATGTTAATTATATGATCCAATTAAATAATCTAATTATCTAATACTATACTACGGAAGTACCTATGCTATGAAAATCATTGATGTGTAAAACATAGTGTGTTTATGTTTTGGTATGTGGGAGTTGTGTTGTATATGTAGTATATCAATGAAATTCTATACATAAAAATCATAAAACACCTAAGTATTATTACACAATAATGTATCATTTAGGAATTGAAATGTATGTTGAATGGTCTCGATATGCTATAAAAGTGATTTAATAATAAGGTGATATTTTTTAAAAGACATGATTGATGGATTAATAATATTTAATATGTGTTTGATGTTTGGATAAATCTAATAATTAATGGGTTGATATGTATAAGGATAATATTACATTTAGAAGAATTGATACCACTTTCCAATATTTATGTGATGCCACATAAGAATGATTTTCCATGCTTTTAGGAAAAATATTATATGATCAATTTTTTTTATTTTAGGGTGATTAATTTTATTTAGGGAGATGATTTATTGAGTTGAGGTATATGTACCTAATATAATTAATATAATTTATTCGTTTATAAAAATGTTATTATATTTTTTGTGGTATAAACTGAATGTTATGAGACAATATTTAACGTTAAAAAATCATTTAATGTTTAGTTTATTAAGCTATTTAGGATATATGGGTATTTATTAAAGGAAGTTTATATGTTAAACCTTTGGGATTTTTGTTCATTTTTTGAGATTAATGTATTATAGTTTATTTAGTTTTAGTATTAACTTAATTTATATTAGCCATATTGGATTTATAAATGACCATAAGTGTAATTTCTTTCTATTTTATGGATTTTGTGAACCCTTCAAATATTATTTTACTGATTTAGCATCAAAAAGTACATGTTGAGTATTCATAAAAAAGAGAAAATATGAGATTTTAGTAGAAATTTACTAAAGTTTGAAATTATTATTTTTAATAAGGAATATTTCCTTATATTCATAGTCTATATGGAAAAGGAATTCCTTATTTCAAAGAAATGATTCATTAAATTAAAATTTTGTCATATTATGAATTGATGGTCTTTTGACCAATTATATATGTATGATTTTGGGTTCATTCGATTTCTACTATCCTTATTATCCATCACTCTAATATTACATCTTGAGTGTTAATTTTTTTTATTCCATGAATATTTTTTCACTTCCCAACAATGTTCACATACTTCAAAACCTTGGTATGTGATGACCTTCATACACACCTGTCTCTTTTCAAGTGGATGTTTTATTAACCCTTTTTAAAAGGTGGGGTTTCAATAAAGGTATTTTAATGATTCAAAAAAATTATTATTCCAAGATCACTTTTAAATTACAAGGATGTAATTTATTGAAGCAGATAATAATTTAGCAACCCGAGCTTTTGAAAGGGACAACTGTGTTTGATAGTACATGTGATATATAACACTAAACCAAAACAATCAAGAATTACCTAAATATTACCATTTTAACCAAACCATTAAATTTGGAGAAATGAATATGAATGACTAAATTATCAAATATATGTAAAAATTTAATTCCTAACATAAATTTATTAACAAATTCTTTGTATATAATCACTCAATTTTTGCTAATTTCTTCAAAATATGTTTTCTTTAAAAATGTTTTTTATTTGTATTTGTGAATAGAATATAATTATTATTTAGTGAAAATTTTTCAAATTAATTTGATAAAATTAAAACCGTTTTGGGTAACTGAATATTAAAACTCCCATAGGTTAAATATTTTTAATTTTTATGAAAATATTAAATTTTTAGTGAATAGTGAAAAATACCATTTTTTTTCAAAATCTATCATTTCGGTGGATAAATTATTAAATTTAAAATCCATGTTATTATTTTAATTTTATTTCAAATTATCAAACTAATTTATATTTTATATTTTAATAGATTATATCATTTAAATCATCTTTATACAAAATTGTTGAATATGCATATTTTTATGATTAGAAACGCCTTTGTTAAAAAAACAATTTTAAAATGCATAATTTTTTCCAAATTTAATTAGAAACAATTTCCACAAATGGGGAATTATTTAAATTAAATTTACTAATTAAATAACAATGAAATAAACTAATATAATAAATATTACTAGTTATAGAGTAAAAGTAAAATCATTATTTCAATGAAATTACATTTTTAAGAAAAACATTTTTTCATCATGTTTATGAGTTTTATTTTAAATTAAATTATTACCTCTATGAGTTTATTTTGATAAAATGGATTCCATATTTTGAATTATAATTATTAATATTATTTAATTAGAATAAATTAATTTTTTAATAATATGAATAGTAACCATAGTTAATATTTATTTCAATGGTAAAAGGAAAATCAGTTCATTAAGTTAGAAAATATTTGAACAAGGACTAGAAAAAGGTAACCCCAATAGTATGACTATATATATTTTCATTTCAATAATATAATTATTAATTTACATTTTTTACTTTATAAATGATTTAATATTGAGTTTGATAAAAAAACATTTATTATACTTTAAAACATATATTGTATTTAGGGTAATATATACTTTTAAAAAAGAAAAAAATGATTAAATATTAAATTTTTGAAAAAAAAATATTTTTTAATTTTATAATATTATTAAATATTTTTATATATTTTATATAAATGAAAATATAATTTTATAAAGGTATAATATTATTTTTATAATGGTAAAAAAATTTATTTTCAATAAAAAGTTTTTTTTTCAAAAAATGAGAGTTTTTATTCAAACATTTAATTAGTAATATTTAAAAAATTATTTGGATAAAATAGATATAATTTTTGGATTTACATTAATGAAATTATCTAGTGGTGATATTTTCATAATTTTCTATGATAGTCAAGTTTTTATGTAAAAATTAAAAATGGTGTAAATATACAGTATGTATTGTAACATAATAATGACTAAAAAGTGATGTAATATGTTTCATAAATGGTATGCATGATAAAATAGATTTTTACCCATAAAATGAATATATTTTTATGTTATTTATTAATTTTAAAAATCCTTTATGAATCCTCCAAAACAAATATAATATTTTATGGTTTTAAAATAATTTATTTATAAACATGAATCACATCCACATCCCTGGGGGTATTATTTTAAAAACATTGGCTGTTGGCCTTATAAAATAATTAAAATGATGTAGATTTTGCATACCTAGTGTAAAAAACATGGTTTTTGTTTGTGGTTTTGATTAATTTATTATATATACATCAAAACATATGTTTGGGAAGTAATAACGAACTCTCCTTTATTTTCTGATATTAACCTACCCAATCCACCATTCCACTTCAATAAAAAATAGGTTATCAAAGAATTAATCTGCTCCCACTAAAGAGACCTCCCAAGGATCAACCAATCTCTCAAAAACTACTAATTGTTTTGGAATCACCCTCTCGAGGTAAGGGACATTCCTCTACTATTCTCAATAAAAACACCATCTTTGAAATTTTCCTTTTGAATTTAATTTAAATATATTCTCATACATTTATAAACATCCCAATATTTTACACTTGATTTTTTTAATGATAGATCATTTATCCCCTCCCATTTTGACCAATACCATAACCGTAACCAGAAAAATAATTAGTAAGCGATTCATCTCTCTTCTTTTCCATTAAAGCTCCATATTTGTATTCAAAATACTAAATAAACATTATTTATGTTATAATGACATTATAAATACCCAAATATTTTCCAATGAATTCCCTAATTATTATAGATCATGTATCCATAGTATTTTGGCATTTACCTAAGCCATTTCCATGATGAAATTTAGTAAGGGCTGTCTCTCTCTTCATATCCATTCAAGCACTTTCTTAATATTTAACCTTATTAATCACTATTTATTATCTTTTCATTCTAGAATAATGATCCCTATACTATATAGTTAATTTCCTTGTCATTAGATATCATTTATCACTTATCAATATATCATTTTCCAATTCCATTACAATGTCTAAATTTAGAAAAGGATCCTCTCATTCTCCTATTAATTCAAGAACATTTTTTTGTAATGTCTCTTTTTTATTCATATTGAATGGTCATACTTATATATATCCCACTTACTCCACATATATGTTATAAGTGACTATAGAACCTTTAAATCCCATTAACCCCTCTCCTAGTTCATTATGCAACCTCATTATGTTGTGTAAATTTAGCATTGATTTTTTTCCCAAGATTCTATTTAAGAACTCTATATGTTGTTTTCCTTTTTAATTACCCATTTTTAAAGTTTGATTATTTTATCACATATCCATACTAATAAATATATTTTTATCAGGTAATTATATAACCAATTTACTCTCACTAATCCATCTCTTGATCATTTATGTTCTTATGACACCCACAGATCTTTATGAAATTCATTATTTATGTTTTCATTTTTATAAATAATTTGATTTCATTGATGTCATAAATTACATGAAACATTGACATTAAAATATTAATATTTTTATTATTATATTTACATAAACCTGAAATGAAGGGTATGAACAATATTCACTGAATTACAAAATTAATATTTGAATATATAAACACCTTTTCAAATTAAATGGGATATTTTTTCTGGAAAAATTTAAAAATTCCCACAAAGTGTGTTTTATACCAATAAAATAGAAAAATCAATATTATTGGATTATATTAATTAAATATATATATATAATATTAAATCTAATTTTAAACATTAATCTTATGTGTTTTCTATAAATTATATGAAAATAAATCATGTTTTATTCTTAAAAACAATATTTCTATAAAAAATATTTTTCCCACCTTTGAGGGTGCACTTGTTTTAATAATATTTTTGAAAATTTTATAAATTAAATTTGAAAAAATAATATTATTAATTTAAATATTATTATCTTAATTTACTCTAGTTGGTTTTTTTCCTGACAAGTTTCATGTTTTGATGAACAGTTAAAAATAATGACTTTTAATTGAAAATATCTTTTTCATCTAAACAATTTATATTGTCAAATTATATTTTTGATTATTTTTAAAGTATAATTAGATAAATTTTATAAACATTAATCCATTTTGGGTGATTTTAATCAATTTAATATTGAATTTTCATTTAAAAACATAGTAATATTTTGAACATTTTACTTAAAAAAATACTTTCTCACCTCTTCTATGAGATTAATTTTAAATTAATGTTAGGTTGTGATATATTATGAATTTAGAAAAATTGGTTTCATATTTGGAATCAAATGGTGATAATTTATTTTATAGTTCCCTTTTATTTTTTGACAATATAAACAGAAAATAGAGTAATTTCATTACAACATTTAAGGGTAAATCGGGTAATAGAGGGTAAAAATAATATTATAAATATTAAAATATTTACTAAAAAAATTAAAAAAATTTATTGGACGAATTTAATTAGACTCACAACACATAAACGTTTCTAATTGAATTATTTAATGGACAATTTTCCATAAAAATGACTTCTATATTTTCAACATCAAAGAGAGTTGAAAAATATCACACCATTATTTTAAATAAGTTTAATATTGTTAATGTGGGAAAAAATATAAGATATTATTGAATATATTTATTATTAAAAAAAATAGTTTATCTACATCATTGGAATTTTTATTAAGTTTTAGTTATGATATATTCATCATAAATAATTACATAATGATGATGTAGTAACAATTCAATTAATGAAACGATCAATTAAATGATATTAGAAGTTACAAAAAAATATAATTTGACTTAATTAAGGTTATAAATAAGATTTTCATAATACTATTATATATTAGGGTTTTATTAAATAATTTTTTTAATATATTTTTTTGTCATGTGTTTATTAATGTTAATATACTGAAAAATGCCAAAATTGATAATTATGATATTTTTTGAAAACAATATATTATTAAATTACTTAAAAACTATAAAAAAATCCAATAGGAAAAACAATATGTGTAACATGGTCTAAAATATCATAATATTTCCATTTATGGTCCAATTTACACGTCATATGTAAAAAATTAAATCACTTACCATAATTAAAATTAAAATTGGTTAAAAAGGGATAATCAAAATCATTAGGATTAAAATAATACAATACTATTCCTAAAATATATTTGTTTATTAAATTAAAAAATAATAATAAATTATATCATAATAAATTTAATTTTGGAGGTATTTTGATTAATATTTAATTTCTTATAAATTAATCTTTTGAGAAATCCAAAAGTGCCCCTCTAGTTTTTTATAAAGGGGTTCATATTATTCACTTTTACTCACACATAAAAATAGATTTAGTTCAGAAAAATCATATATAAATATCCTCCAAAAATGCCTCCCTTCATTAGAGATGTGAAAATTTTGGAAAAATCCAACTAGGGAGGTCCTTTGGCGCAATTGAAGAGAGATGTCCAAGTAATAGGTAACATTCATCAATGAATGTTTTTTTTGTTTTACTTATTCCTTAAACCCCATAAATTACTTTTGATTAACTTATATATAAAAATATCATAAAACTAAATATAAATATATTATTTTAGGTTATGGTCAAATCCTAAAACTCTACACACTTCCATCAAATGGGATATGAAATCATTTTTCATCTGTACGACCGATTACCGCCTGGCGAACCGTTGTCCCGCATTCCCTAATTACCCACATTAAATGTTGGGATTAATGATATATTTAAATATTATATAAGCTTAATATTATTTTAATTATTTTATTATGTTTATTTAATTGTTATATCACACATATCTGCACGTTTTCCATTTTCTGGAATATGATAAGGTCGTTGTTGTGTACGGTGAACTACTACCTCACAAAGCGATGTTATTCTCTCACACATTACAATGAATGTGTTGAAAATGTATTTAATAAAAAATTTAGATATATGAAAAAAAACTTATATTCCGATTATAATATATCATATTATTTTCTTTATTTATATCTGACAAGAAAATGAATACAATATTTGTGTGTACGTATGATATACCCATTCCATGCATAGTGTATTTTATTTTATAATTTTTTTGAAAAACAATAAATAAGTTTATACTAAATATATATGATATTTATATCATGGATATTAATATGGATATGGAAAAATAATTATTTATTTAAAAATACCCAAAATAAAAAGTCAAAACTTGTATGAAAAAACAAAGATGTTATTACCCGAAACATAAATATAACAAAAGATTATTAATATTAAAATATTATAAAGTAATTAGTAAATACTATTTGTAATTATAGAGATAAATATGGTTATGGGGTAGGATTATAATAAATTAAAATGTACAATATTTTAGGTTTTAATGTGTACGATGGATGTCAATACATAAGGAATGTGATTTTTTAACTAAACATCCATTCAATGGGTTAAAATTATATTTCATGGAATATATAATTATATGATTTTGTGTGAAATGAATTTTGAATGTATTATAATATTTTTGAAATGTATTTATTAGTGTTGATTGATAATACACATATTTATTTCATTTTATCAATTCCCAATTCAATAAAATGATATTTTTAAAGGTATATTTTACAATCGTATTTTTATTTGAGATTGTTTGTGATTTAGTATCCACTAGGTAATATTCCTATTCTGGCTCAATTTTTTCTAAAATAAATTTAAAAAGGTTTTTTCTATACTTCTATGAATTTTTAAATTAATTTTTACCTTTTTTTACTTTTTATAAAACAGTTTCAATTTTTTTTCTCATTTTCTGAACAAGGTATATTTTGACTTTTCTTAAAACATATTATAGGAATGTTTTTAACTTATACAACATGAGAATAATTCCAAAAAATCATAAAGAAATAAATCTTTAAAGCTTTATTTATAATATTATAATGTTTTTTTCAAATAAAATGTTTTATTTACCAAATGTGTGGCTCTTTATAATGTGATTTAAAAAATGAGAATTTTACTTTTAAAGAATTATTTTATGTTATCATTCAAAATTATTTTTCATCTTAATTAACATTATTTTATATTAGTTATGATTTAATGGTGTTATAATTCAGTGATATTATCTTTAATACTTCTATAGATGTTTTGTTTTGTTGATGGAGGGATGTTTAATAAAATTATTTCTTTTCTATGGGTTTTGTTATTAATAACTTTTTATGAAACAAATTTAATTTTTTGGATTCTAATATGATGAAAGATTTTTATTCTTGTGGAACATATATGTATTGTTTTAAATATGTTATTAGTGGGACCTATATCTCCCTCTAATTCATTCAGTAAATATTTATCTATCATGATATAGAATGAACTGGAATGAGGAGTTAATTCAATAAAGTAAAGGACTTTGTCCACCTTGATAGTTTTGGTAATGAACCTTGAATACTTTGATGGTTTAGTGGGTGAACTCAATCCACTATGATAATCTGGGAAAATATCAATGACTACTAAGGAAATGATTTTTTACTCTTATGTGTTTTCCATAATTCTACGATTTAGGCCAATACCATTTTTACATGGCTCTTGTTCCCTTATTATTTATGTGTTAGGAATATTCCATATTTATTAAATGACTCAATTTTATGTTTGTTCATATGTAGGGTATAATTTTCAATTGGTATGTTTATGTCCTTATACCCTCATAAACATGTTCTTCTTATGTATCTTCCATGTTTACCCTTACTATGAATCTAATCTCACCCTTTTATATTTTTTTTATTTCCCCATGTTATAAATAAATGTTTTATGCATTAGTAGAAAAATGGAATATATTTATGGGAGATGTTTAATTTCTTCACCGGATTATAAGATTTTTTTTCTACGGTTCCAAAGGCCCTAAAATTTTATGATCCTCTAGAATTTGTTTGTGTAATAATATAGATATTCATCTAAAAAAATATCTAATATCCATGTGTGAAAATCGCTGGTCGCTATAGTTCTTACTAGAGAAAATCTTTAGTCAACCATTGTAATCTAGGATAAAAAATGTTTGTATGATCCCTAAGAATAATTCTATGTATATGTTAAAATCCTAGAATTATGGTATTGATCATTAATGACCTGGGATTAAACCTATGTTATTATGTATTCATGGTAATTTACCTTGATTATTAGGTTTTACCGGTATGATTAGTGTTTGTCACACTATTCTTTTTTTCTATTTTAATCATGGATAAACCCTAAAGGAACCATGTTATTGATAGATGCAATAGGAATTATACAAATTGAAATCTTGAGAAACTAAATGATATTAGAGACGGAATGATAATTATTATCACTATACTCACACAAGCTATGAATCATGCTAGACTTATAAATGAGCATAGGGGTGAACAAAAATCTATTGAGTCCGTTTTGAGGAAACATCCAATTTATTTTAGTGGGACAAACAATACAATTATTGTCGAAGAATATATCAGTATCATAGAAAGGATTTTTTTTCTTTCTTTAGTGTCTAGAACATGAAAAATTTATTTTGGTTTCTTATAGTTCTGATGGTGAATTTGAACAGTGGTTTAATATTAATAAGAGCACGAGGGAACATGAATAGATTGAATTTATGTAAGGGGAGGAGTTTAATTATATATTGTTTAGTAATTAAATACCTTGTATTCTATGAAGAAAAGATGTATATGGAATTCCTTGATCATAAGAAAAATGATAATGAATCTATTGGTACATATGTAGTGAATTATATATGACTTCTATGGTATGATTATGGGTCAATCATCATCCCTAAATGAAAATTTGATCGATTCATTGGTGTCCTTAAACCAATTATTTAAAAGGCCATGTCAATAAGATACTTTAGTATCCATGAAGAATATTTTCGATGTGATCTGAACATATAAATGGATATTTTATGTTCCCACCTTTTCTCAGGTTTCTGTAAAAAAACTTAATATCATGTCTCATTAAATAAAATTGAGGAAATTAATTTCCAGTATCATTATTCCATTAATGTGTTAAGAAGCAATCAAGAAAATTACTACAACACAAATGATTGTGTTACAGGTGCGCAATGGAAGTACATCAAGTAGATGAGTGCTAAAGTGATGGGAAAAAGGTAGCTAATTATTTTCAAATAATGGGAAATCTCTAAAAAATACAACTCCCACGATGATATATTACAAAAAAAAGTAGTTTGGTAATTATGAAACTAGTTACCCAATAAAAGGTTAAATTTGGATGATAAGACACAAAAACCATTTAGAAAAAAGAACAAATGGAAAGATTATGTTTCTATAATTGGTGAAGTGAAACATGATAATTTGGGAATACTTATCCTCCACTACTTAGTTGGAAATTTCATGTTTTAATTTTCATAAAGGAACCAAATTAAAATAATATTGTTTATTATTAATTGAAATTTCATGGGATTATCTAGTTAGATTCTTGAATAATGAAATCATAAATTCTATTGGTATAATTATTAAATAAAACTTCCCCTGAAATTGAATAATATAAAAAAAAGATCCTATTTGAGTAATGGAAAAGCATGTGTGTATTCACTATAAATTTTTATAATACATGGTGAAGGTATTAAAATATTTGGTAAATTGAAATTAAGAGCTACTATATGATATTTGGGGTATTAATGTGATGTTGATTTTTAGAAATATAGTATCTTTTTTATAATTTTTAAATTATGAATGGTTTATAATGTTAAACATTTATGAAAATTCTTATATTGACCATTGAATAAAATTTGGGAGATTAATTTTTTAATTAGCACTACGAAAATTTATGTTTATTAGATAACCTATGCCAAATTTTTTTATGATGACAACTAGAAATATATGGAATTACTTTTCTTCATATTAGGGATCATATGATCCACTAGATATACATGTATTTCAATTTCACCTTTATTTATTTGGGTATTAAGTAAAAAATGATTTTTCAAGGTGTATCCTGAGTGAGATTGTACTTATGAGAATAAATAAATTTTGTATTTATAATCAATTAATTTTTGAAATAAAAGTTTATCCTTTTAGGATTATTTTTGATGATATCAGTGACCCTTTTCAGACCTATTTTGTCCATATTGTATTTCTTTTATCTCATTAAAAAATGGTAACCTATTCTTCTAAACATGGTACTTCTTGAATTTTATGAAAAAATATGAAAGGAATGTATTTTTAAATAATAAGAAATGAGAAAAAATTCCTACCATCATGAAGTCTAAATTCCTTGAATACTTTTTCACAATATTAAAATGATATTCCAAATAAAAATTTAATCTTTTATAAATACACGTCTCGTTAAAAAATAAAAATATTTTTTTTCAATATTTATTTTAAGTGACCATTCAAAATTATTTTCCTTCTAAGATATCGATATGTTATGTCACTTATTATTTTTTGGGGTAAGGATTCAATGATATTATTCTTATTCCTTCTATAGTTTTTTATGATTATGATGGAAGGATTTTTAATGAATCAATTTCTTTTCCAAGGGTTACGTTACGATTAATTTATTATAATATCCCTTTCTATTTATGGGTTCTAATTTGATGAATTATTTATATTCTTATGGAACATGTAATTACTATTTTTATTATGTGGATGGTGGGACTTATATTTCAACCAAATATATTGGGTAATTATTTATATCTCATGAGATAGACAGAACTAGAATGGGTAGTGAACATAGTTTAATAAGGTATATTGTACACCATGATAGTTTTCAGAATGGACCTTGAGTGGTATGATGGTTTGGGGAGTGAACCCATTACACTATGATAGACTTGGAAAAGATCCTAGACTACTAATGAAATTGTTTTCTATGCTTATTTATTTCCTACCATTCCATGTTTTATTCCAATTCAATTTTATCATCGCACATGTTTTTATATGATATATGCCATATGAACAGCCATTATTTATTACATGACTCTATATTTTGATCTTTGATATATAAGGTATAATTTTAAAATTTAATTTTTATGTTCTTTTTCTATTATTCTCTTATTATTCATATATATATATTTCATGTTTACCCTTACTGACCAACTAATCTAACCCTTCATTAGGTTTCCATTCTATAGGTTATAAAAAAATATTTGAGAAGGATTACTAATAGGGAATATATTTATGTCAGATTTTTAATATCTATCACCAAATTAGAAGAATGTGATCCAATATTCCAAAGAAACTATACTATTATGGTCCTCCAGAATGATCTTGTGTAATATAATAAATAATACTCCTAAAAATATATATAAACATATGTAAATCCTTGGTCATTATAGTTCCCCCATTATGAAGTTGAAATTATACGACAATTCTTTCATGCCAAACATTTGTGAGGTATACACCCATACGAATTTCCACCAATAATTAATCACCTAATTTTACTAATAATTCATTTGATATGGGGAATCAATTTATGTAATCTAAAATGATTAATCCTAGGGTTAAAAGTGATGAAATATTTTCTTATGTTTTATGATCTATACATTAAACATATGAATGTATATGATATGATTATAATGGGTGCTCCCATATAGAACTCTAATGAATTATGCAATCTTTTAGTATCATGTGATTCCATGTATGGTTCTTGGGAGTTTATCTTAAGAACATCATGTTAGAAATTCATGGTAATTAAATTCTACCTATGTTTTTGATGTCATGTTAAATGTTATCACCACATTCTTATGTTTCCTTTATGATATCATGATATATCATCTCTCATTTTTCATTTTTATGATTTCCAGACCTTTATTTCCAATTGAAATTTGTAGTTTAATTGTTAATGATATAACATGGCTAACATTTAATACCTTACTCATGTTGTTATTTTTAATTAACTTACTCGGAATTATAGCTCATATGTTTCTTATGTATGTCCTTAGGTTATAAAATACAATTTTAAGAATGATTTAATATTATGATCATGTTAGGGATGATTTAATTAATAAAGATGTACCCATTATTTTATGTTTTTATGTAATGTACATAATTTATCAAGGACAATAGGATTATCAATCTTATTTTTTGTACAATTTGTATTCTTATGTAATAAATCATGAATTATTATGTAATAAAGATAGGGCTTGTCATACCATCGGTTGATGAAGATATACGGGCTATGATATTCATTAAACAAGTCATTCTTCATCTCATTATTTGTTGGTAGAAATAGTCATGACCTAAACATTATGGATACTTCATCATTAATTTCGAACTCTAAGGCTTCCACTTTTCTTATAGCTTCCTCCTTATTTTGTATTTCCACATCCTCCCCTTGACTATCAATATCTTAACGGGAAGGAATGTTAGAGAAATAATTTTAAAATGGAATATTAATATTCCTTCCTTTAAAAATTCTAGGTACATACATAACAAATACATGCTGATTTTATTCAACTCAATTCTCATTATAGATAAATCTACATGAGCCAATCTACCTAGAGTATTTGAAAAAAAGTTCACCTTCCCTAGATGGTAGTGGATAGAGTAGTCATAATCTTTAATCTTCTCCTAACATATTCACTAGCACATATTATTATCCATCTATGTAAATATATATATATTAGGCTCTTATGATAGATATACGATTAACACTTCACCACGTAGAGATAATGCTGAAAACTTTTCAATGTGAAGATTTCTGTAGCCAACTCTAGATCATAAATTGCATAGCTATGTTCATGAAAATTCAACTCTCTTGAAGAATAGGCTAGAAATATATAATTTTTCATCAGTACATAGAAAAACAGCTTTTTTAGGCATCATTATATATTAGAAAGTGTTCCCCATGTGAGGATGTTGTGAGTATTAGTAGAGTGATAGTCATATTTTTAAATTCATTGATGCTCTCTTTACATTCACTGGCCTCGAAAAAATAGTAATAACTTCAAATTAATCTTTGTTATTGAGTTTCAAAATCATAAAAAATTTCTAAAAAATTAACTATAATACCCAAAGATTCCATGGAAACTTTGGATCTCTATTAAAGATGATCATCTAACACACTCCTCAATTGCCTTATCTCAAAATGGTCTATATGTATCCGTATTTTACTATTATTATTCCCCATAATTATACTTCCCCTGTCCAGAACAGAAATTTACTATATGTGTCCTATAGATTATTTATTCGAAAATCCTTTTGAAAACATTCAATCTATCCTCATTATTCTATTTACTTTTAGAGTATATCAAAATATTCTCTAGAGAAACTACTGTAAATTTGTTACAGTAATATCTAAATACTATATTCATTAAGTCTATGAATATTTGTAAAAAGTTGGTTACTTTTTAAGGGTGTCACTATGAACTCATAGAATCCCTAAGTTGTTCAAAAGGACGTTTGAGGAATACCATACTTCATATCCATTATTGGTTGATGTCCCAACCAAGGACCCACCTTAGAGAAGTACAAGGACCCACAATGATGATCCAAAAATCCATTAATTTATTTAGTGGATACATATTCTTTATCATGATTTTTTGGAGTTCATGATAATAAATTTATAGGTGCATTAAACCGTCAATGTTTTTTATGAATAGGTTTGGTTCACCCCATTGTGAAGCACCCGAGCATAGAAGAACCTTTTCCAGATTCTCATCAAACTTCCACTTTAGTTAGTGTCACTCAATAGTGGAAATTCTATAATGAATTGTATATATGGGAATATATCTAGGCATAAGTTCAATTGAGAGCTCCATGTTCCAGTTTGGAGGAATACCAGGAAACCCTTTTGGGGATACATCATTATATTCCCCCATAATGGGAATGTCTTCAAGCAATATTCTACCCTCTTTCTCAATATTTTTATCAGGATATTATTACTTATAGGTCAATAGTATCCATGCTTCAGAAGAATATTCATAATGAGATTCAGTATCCTTACACTTTTATAGAATCAGATGATGACTCTAGATATATATATTGATCATCCTCCCAAAACATTTGATGATAGATTTATACAATGACATCCATTATGTTCCCAATATGGAATAAAAATTCTATAAATGATTCAGAAAAATAAAACATGGATATTCTGGTGTACAAATATTAACTGTGGAGGAGTTACACACTTGAGATGCAATAATTTCTCCATTTGTTTCTCATAGATAACTTAACCCCCATGTTTTTAGGTGGTGATTGAATAGTTCTACTAAACATTCATTCTATAAGTTCATGTTTAGAACTAGAATCAACAAGTCTATTCACTATAATTTAAAGAACAAGTAGCATACATGTGAGCACATTGTTTTTGAGATCCACCTTAGCAATAGTAGTAGCATATTCTCTTCCTTAATATATATCCCTTAGAGGTTTATTTCATTAATTGTCACTAATAACCCTTAGATTGGGAAATAGCCTTTCATAATTACAATGTTCCTTGTAGTTCAAACAGAAGACTACATAATGGGTGTTGATCAAGACCATATTTTTTTCCACAAATTAGGGGATTATTCACTTATATTTTACATAGATTATTATAATTTTCTTATTTTACACACATCAACCATCTCTAACTTCACTTGGGATGGTTTCAAGGATGTTTCATACCAAACTTTTGACATCTGGGCAGTTGGGTTTTCTTCCTCTATGGGATTTATCAATTGATCCACCAAATATAAACAATATATTTTCATTTCATTGTCTCATCCCCTATGAGGACACTAAGAGTTACCATTATCAATCTTTACCTAAATGGAAAAATAGAAAAAATATCATATATTTCAAATTCAAAAATCATCAAATTTTATCAAATACTTGGATTTAATCAATTAAAAAAGTCATCCCACGTTTTTTTAGTTGATAAAAAAAATAGTTGAATACCTTCCAAGCCCTGTAATGGTTTTCTTATATGTACAGATAGAATAATATTACATTTTCCTAAGTATAAGTAAATCCCTATCAATTTTAATAATGATAGTTCAATGAAAATATTTAATGAATAATATTTTCCTGAATCTATCTCATTCCATGAAATCAATTTCCTACATTATATTTCATTTGAGAAGGAGAACATTCCACATGATTCAATATTTTGTTCATGGATTGAGTTGGATGAGCTATTATTATAATAATATTCATATATCATACTCCAATTCATTTTGGAACAAAGTTATGATAATCATCAAATTTCCTATCACATTGGTTGTTAGCATGGTTTCTCATAATTCCCACCATTAAATAAATTAATGGAAAACTGTGAATGAGTATAATCAAAATAAGAAACATGAAAAAGGGAAACTATGATCATATAATGAATAACATATAAATGAAATGTCTATATTAACTTAAGAATATATAGGTTTCAGTCTAGGTTATCCATGGTAATTTACCTATTACATTTTATAAAATATCAATATATTCATGTCCTTCATAATGGTTTATAATGATTTTATGAATTTTCTAGAGGATATCACCTAGGAGGTTCAAAAATGGTTTAAAACAATTCATATTTTTCATGCACTAGGTACAGGTCGTGTTAATACCGAATGGCCTCTTTTAGGGATATTTCCCCAAGGTACATATATGGAATATCTATATAAAAAATTAATCCAAAATATCAAGATTACTAGTGTCATTAGAAGAATATTTTTGTAATACATAAAAATTAATCTAAAATAAATCATTTTATTATTTTATCCATAATTAACTCTTAAATCTATTTTATCTCCTTAAATAGAATAGGAAGTCCTAGGGAACACATAAACAAATGGTAAATCTATAAATCCCAATAAGGGAATAAATATGGTGAAGAATCATAAAATATGAGTAAAATGGAATAAAATAATATCATCAAATATAACACTCATTAATAATGATATGAAACAATGAAAAATGATTATGGAGTCATAAGATCAATAATATATGAGAATTTGGAAACAACACCAAACAGGACATAATAAGTCTAATTACAAAGAAAAACTCACATTGTATAATGAGTTCCAGAATTGGAGAACTATCAAGGTGCACTGATAAAAATATATAAATGTTTATGTGAGACTAAT
The DNA here is from genome assembly GCA_963277665.1 of Viscum album. NCBI lineage: Eukaryota > Viridiplantae > Streptophyta > Magnoliopsida > Santalales > Viscaceae > Viscum > Viscum album. The sequence goes on from OY728125.1 coordinate 4,077,423, forward strand.
AATGAAATTAAAAACTAGGCATTAGAAGGATTACCAATTGAAGTAAATGGGTAACATAATCATGTTTTATAACATTACCTGATGGAATATAGAAATGGTTTCAATTAATAAATATATTAATGATTTATAGTGTTTTCATAGGTGAATAATAAGTATTGAATATTAAAAATTATTCCCATCTTAGTCTAATATCTATAAAATACTACATAAATCACTTTAGGAATATAGATTTCATGTGGTGTATTTTGAAAATATGTAAAAATCCTTGAATGATTGGAAAAGAATACTAATTTACATAAAAAAATAACTATGTGTAGTTGGGGTTTGGTGTAGTGGTAATCACCCCTTAATCCTACATGAGAAATTGGGGTTCAAAACCCATTGTGTGATGGTACTATAGCAGAACTATAGCGAACTTTAGTAGTGGTGGCACTATAGCAACAGCCGGCACTATAGCGGTGGAAGGGCACTCTAGCGGCAACAGGGTATTGTAGAAGTGGCGGGTACTGTGCAGTACTTTAGCAGCACGGGTACTGTAGCATTACTATTCATATAATGGGCTTTGGGGAAAAAAATTGGGTGCCTACGAGCCATGTAATGTGATAAATTCCCACTGGGCCTTCAGGCAATGTAATAGGTCTCCCTCTACCTAGTTAAAGTGGTCTTTGCTTTCCTTCAATAATAAATTATTCTTCAGCCCCAACCATTTAAAAAACCATAAGTGAACTTATACAGTTTTCCACAATATAATGAGAAATATTAGAAAACATTCATGGATTATATTATTTTATGGAATGGTAATTGAAATTGTGTAAAAAGAGAGAAGATTATTTAATCGAGTTCTCTTATCGAATGAAATTAAGTATGGAACCTTTAAAATATGTACATATATATCATAGAAAAGTGAATTAATGTAGTAATATATATTTAGAAAATATATAAAAATATATAATAATTATGTATGAATAATATAGAGAGAAAAAAAATGAAAAGTAAGAGAAATCATAACCAAATAAAAATAGGGTGGTTTTGAGAGATACTATACATTAAGTTCCTAAATCATTATAAACATGCAGTTAACACCTAAAATATTATAATTACATCAAATAATTATACAAATTATATCCTTTTACATATATACTTTAATTATTATAGAAATATTACTCCCACTTATAACCATTAAAATAAGTTAGAAAGTTTCATTTTACAGTAATGAGGGAGTTCGTTACATGGTTCCATGGTCGGATAACATGTGGATAATTATGGATGTTCATATAAAGGGGAATAAGACTACAATAGTGATATATAAGGATATTCATGTACATTAAAAAATTTAAATGTTCATAAATATATTTTTTATGATATAAGTATTACTCATTTAGTATTAACATTTTTGTTATATGTTTAGTTCATATAGGTAATTTTATAGACCATCATAACCTATATTTGTTTTATTTTTTATCATATGGTTTTTAATACATTATTGAATCAATGAATAAGTTATACTATAGTTATTATCATCAAATTTAACCTTAAAAATATTTCATTAACCATCCTTTCTAGTGGTGTAGAAAAACGAAGTATGTTTTTACATGGAGGTGGTTAACCAACTATGTTATGAACAACATTATTATATTAGACCCAATTTAGGGGAGAGTTTAATTTTTATATTCCACCATAATAATATCATATAATCATATTATTTATATATATTTTACTATTTCAAGGTGGAAAGAATGAAAATGGGGGTGGTTGAAGAGGAATAAAAATTTAAATGGGTTTAGTTTTGAATTTTCTTCTTTTTTTTGGTTTTCACCACTTATGATTCCCCTTAAGGAACCTTATATTGGTATTTTTATAATTAAATGACTTATAGAAACGTGGGGGATATATTATGGGAGTTTGGGTATGCTCCATGACTTATAAGGTGTAAGTATAAGCGGTAGTGATTGGTGATATTTGTAAGTGGAGGAGAGGTGTGTTAATTGGATATTATATATAGTAGCTTATTATTTTGAATCAAGATTTATAATAGGTATAAATTTTTAGAATCTATATCATAAATGTTTCATGAAATATATACCTAATGGGTTCTTACATCATACCATATTCAATAAATAATGTAATTTACTTTTATTGGTAACTACAATATTTTGTATTATTTTAGAAGTAACAAAAGATTCATCTATTTTAAAAAAGATTAAAAAAAATAACCCTAACAATTTATCAATGTGTATATTTCAAAGATAATATCTATTTTAAAAAAATAATTTTCTAAATATGGCAAATATAAATTTCAAATAAAACCCTTATTTAATTTTAAAATACTAATTTTAATAGTATAATCATTTTTTGAGCCTTTTAAAAATTTATTAGGCTCATAAAATTTTATTTTCATAATAATAAAAAATATTAACAATTTATAAATTATTTTTATAAAAATGATCTTTTTTTAATATTGAAATTTTTTGTTATTATGTGAATAGACATTTATATTTTACAAAAATAAAAACACTTATTATATATTTTATAAAACATTTATTTATGATTATGATGATATAAATATATCATATTTTAATTTTATAATATTAAAAATTATTATTTTACACTCCCACAGTTGGGATAATTTTAAAATTGATGGGTTACTTTTCCCTATAGTCATATTACTATTACAAAAGTTAGATTATTAATCAAATGGTAAAATTACTTTTCAAATGGTCATATTACTATTCTAATAGTCATATGTGTAATCGTAATATGGGTTTCTTTAATTTCATTAAAAATATAATATTTTATTCATTATTTATTCACATAGATTTCTTATTAAGTTTATCTATATTTTCAAATTCATGATGAATATTTAATTATTATTGATTTGTTCTGTTTTCATGGAGATAATTTTTAGTGTCGTTATTTAGGTGTGTGGAAAAAAGAAATATTTTTATATTATAGTTATATTAGTTTCTATTTTCATCCCATTACAATATGATCACTTCATATGGATATATTTATTATCTAAATATTATTTTTAAATCAATAAAATAAATTTTATTGGTTTTATCAAGTGGTCCATGTAATCTATATAACACTACATTAATAAAGGTGAAATAATTATTTAACCAAATGTTAATTTGAATTGATAAAATTCTAGTTGAAAATACTCTAATGTTCAGAATTTTTAATGGCTTTTAAATTCAATGAAAATTTTTAATTTTAGTATATAGTAATGGATTTTCTGTGAAATCAAACTCAGATTAAGAATGTGAGGTTCAAAACATCATTATGAGATTATTTTTTGGTGTGTATTATGGCATGGGAGGTGTTTTGGATGCTTGGGTGAGAGTTAGAGTGGGTTTCGTGTAACCCCCATCCCCTTTTCTTATTCTTTATTCAAGTATAAGGTCATATTTTTACCCTTTATTCTTGTTATGATAACCTATAGCGAGAGGTTTTCATGTATAGGCTCATGATGTATCATGTAGTGGGAGGGGAGAATTTATATCAAAGGAATCAGGCCTTTATCAGAAAGGGGTATCACTCCATGACCCAGAGTGGTCACTCTATAATGGTATATTTTATGGGGGAACATTCTCTATCTTAGGTGGTCAATATATTACCGACATAGGCCCCCACACAAAATAACCTAGAAAATGTGCACCATGGATTCTCCACCACAATTATGTTGAAACTAACATCTCGACATACTTTGTTTTATCAGGGATAAAAATGAAATTGTTTGGTTGAACACTTTCAGATTCTTTGTCAGGAGAGCCACTCAGGGAGATCGATTTGGCTAGCTTATCCTCATCTCTTTATAGTGACATGAACATTATTTACATAAATATTAAATAATATTTGATGAAAATTCAGTATAACATTTCAATCTATGTAAGAGCTCTAACATTTTGTTTTTTTGGAATCTAGGATATATAAATATATGGTAAATAAAAGATTTACATCATCTCCCATGATATTCACCGTTACCAATACCCTTATTAGACATATCATTCCCTTTCTCCATGTATTTTATTAAAAGAAACATAAGAAAAGATGAACTCAGATTCCCAGTTTAGGTAAAAAATGGGAGATATCAATCAATGATATAATTTAAACATATCAATGTACAAGGGTATGATAACCAAAGATTTGAATTTGAATTCATACCCAACAATTTATAGATCATAATTAGGTGTCATCACAAAATTCTTATAAATTCATAAGACACGAATCATAATCGAATCAAAGAACATGATCCATGAGTGTAACAAAAATGTGTTATTCATTTAATAAATTAATAATTTCCTCTCAAAAATATTTTTTCGAAATTTTATAATATAATTACAAAAAAACCTTTTACATTTTATAAGAACATTGCAAATAAAAAAATAAATATATAATATTAAAAATAGGGACAATAAAAGGATATACACATTAAATAATAATATATTCACTAAAAAATTATAAAGGCTTTAATTCTTCCCAGAATATTTATCCTATAATAATAAATGTGAAATATATAGGAGTGTTAGGAAAATGATTAACATTATCAATGAATGTGTAAGAACCTTCATAAGATAAGTTTCCAGTACTACAGTGAGAGTGATTGTCTATATATAAGGAACTATGATATATTTAATTTATTATTTTCTTGTAATATATTTGACCAGCATTATGAGCATTACTTAATAATTTTTTTTCCACTATTAGTGTCATTACATATAGGAACTTAAACGATTTTCTAGATTATATAATGTTAAAATCAAAAGTCTATTATTTTTGGAGGATATAAACCTAAACTACAAAAATTACGATTAATGATGAATTTATTAGATATATATAAAAGTTATTTTCATGAAATAATATTATAGAACACATTTTAAATTATAATATATTTTAATGAAGCCTACTGTAATTTTCTTAATGGGAAAATTATTTATTATGATATACACATTCCTAATATGAAATAAATATGGAGCATTATATAAAAGTTAAAATTATAATATTTAAAGAATTATTTGGATAAAATAAGTTTTATTTTTTAAATTCATCAGTTTATGGTGATTTTTTTAGGAATTTTCTGGAATAGTTGATTTTTTGGTAAAAAAATTTTAATTGTAACTTTACAAAACATTGTAAATTAATGACATAATTATTATGTGAAAATGATTAATATAATTATGAAAAATTTGATTAAATTAAAATATATTTAATAATTATGAAAATAAATTTAAAAATATCACTATTACCTTATAAATTTAAACCTATCATTTTCAAACCAAAAAATGGAATTTTTATATTACAATTATTTTTCGATTCTACACAATAAATTGGTTTCATGAGAGCTATGATTTTGTTTGGAAATTACTCACATAGCAAACCACATTGATCCATTGATTAATTATATAAAGATTTTATTTTAATTTATTTCACCCACAAGTTGTTGGAATATATAGTAATATAAAACATACTATAACCATTAAAAGAACCCCTACTCAAGTATAAATACCCCTAAATCCCACCTCACATTCCACCCCAAATCCTAGTAGAATTATTTTTCTCTCATATGAAATTATTATATTCTCTAGAATTTTTTTTAATGTTATAATGTGACCATATCTAGATTTAATAATCATCATCTCAACATAAGAGTTTCTTCAATTCTCTCCTTTCCTTTTCAAGTTCATTACTTTTTATTTATTATCTTTATTAATTTATTTTCATATACTTATATTTCGTTTATTCCATTTTATTATATTAAAATTTTTATGGTTTAAATGAGATTTTATTTTTTATGTCTAATTTTATCCTTCATCTATGTTGTTACGATACTGAAATAAGGGTTGCATACCCATCATTTCTCATTATTTAGTGAGCCCTATTAGTAATTTTTTATTTAATTATAAAATGTTAATATGCTTAATTTTTATATTTTCCATACTATTTTACCAATGATAGATCACCATTTCCTCTCATTATACTACCTTTTTAAGTCGTTTCAATTCGCAATGTTTAATGTATCCATGAGACCATCATAAATTTTCTAAAGAAAATAACTTATGGGTTTTCTAGAAATAAAATTCCTATTTGGATATTAATAGTGGATGTGGATATAGAATTGTTTTTCCTAAGTTTAGTAACACTAAAAAGGGAGTGTTATTCTTTAAATAAATTGTCACCTAGTTTATTAAAAAATGCCTTGTTGTACACCACGTTTGAACTCCTGAGTAATTTTTTTGGATAATTCACAATCACTTTATAAGCTATAATAAAAAACCATAATATATGGATTTATAATTACATTCAATTGATATCAATATACCATGATTGTATCCTTAACTACTTCTGGTCATAATCCCCACAATTGGAGTACTTACATTCTCAATGTAAATGTCATATTGTTCCAATGATGAGTCTCATATATTCACCATGATATAAAAAATAATCCATTAAAAGGGTTTCATTACCACCCTATTTGAAACCAATAAAAATTTTCTATTCACATTCAATATTCCTCGTGTATTTTACCTTTCTTTTAAAATTTCATGTTTCTATGTATACTTTTTAAGGTGGTATTGTGATATCTATATATAATGATAAAAAATCCTTCATCATTCTTTGTCATTAAAAATAAATAATAGAATATGTCTGTACAATACTTGTCTATGTGAATATCCTAGTTTTTTTGATTTTATTAATGGGTATTCACATAGATACACAAAAATCAATTGAAAATGTAAATTATTTAATAAACTATATATAAATTTACCTAAATTTACTAAATAACTCATAATTATTTACCTTTATTGAATAATATTTACCAATAAATATATAAAATTTCACGAGATACCCATTTAACATTCAATATATTTTAATGTTATTATTATTTTATATATGTTACCCATACGTGTGAAACCTGAATTAAGACATAAGAAGAGTATTCCCTGATAGTTCCCTAATAAATTTGGTAATGATATAGTGTTAACTCTAAAGAAGTAAATCCTAAAAGAATATATATTTTATGAGATATAGGTCACTCCTAAGAGAGAAGGGAGTTACCAAGATATGTTATTCCATTATAAATTTTTTATTTTCTATGATACTGACAAATCATCTTTATGCATTCTTAATGTTTTAATTTTTCATTTTCTAAGGAATAATATAATAGGTCTCATGATTATTTTATATTATAACTCATTTACTTATGTATATATTGTAATGATCGTGATATGACTCTTGTACCCATGTTTATTTTATAATATCAAGCTGTATGTTTTCCTCATGATTTTCTCTTTTCCATGTTTTCATTGTTTATCCCTTGATGATATTTATATATCCCCCAATCTTTATGTTCCCCCTTCTCCCTAGGAATTATAAATAGAGGTATGCGTGTAAAGGATTTACATGTGTGGAAAATATTTGAGAATAAAATTTGTATTATACAATATTTTTATCATTAAATGTACCCAGTTCCCAAAGACACCAAACCTTGTATCCTGGTAGTTTTTTATAATTCATGTTATTTATTAAAAATAATGTATTTTCAGCACCAGATATCAATGTGTAGGTTTTGGGTGTCTCATTTAGAATCAGAGTAGAGTTTGATAATTTTTGGGAGTTAGAATTTGGAATATGGGTGTATGGAGACTCAGACTGAAAAAAACTACATACGGTTAGGTTAAGTATAACTATTATTAAAATATAGTATTGACACCTATTTATTCATAATTTACCCCTTCTAAATATAATATTTATGAGAACATTTGATTTTTTGTAAGTTTTATTCAATTATTAAAATTTTACGAACCAATTTCTATAAGGGTGTAAGTAATAACACATAAAATATTATTCTTTAAAAAATGATCTATTTCCACTCAACAATATTGTCATTATTGTTTATTTTAGAAGAATAAAAAAATATTTTACCTTTCATAATAACCCCCACATAATTCCTAAATATGGACTGGTAAAACTAATGATATTGGTGGGATATACACATTGAATAATATTTCCTTTACTAAAAAAACTAAATAGGATTGAGTTCCCTCATGGCTATCACTCCTTCCGTATTAACTGTGAAAATAAATATGCACATTAGGAAAATTAATGAGACCATCTATGAATGTAATGGAACCTTTATAAGAGAAGTAGTAATTGATAAAGTTAGAATAATGGTGTATTTATCGGAATATATAATAATTTTACTATATTATTTTAATTGAATATATTTGATCGACATTATAGCTATTATTTATTAAAATGTTAGGTTAGTATTATCATTTGTTACATATACACATTTAAATGATCATTAGGATTATACAATGATATATTCAAAATTTTAATATTTTTGGAAACTATAAACATATTTTATTGAAAATAAGTTTCATGATAAATTTATATGATTTAAATTCAGTTGATTTCTTTTGAAATAATATTATAGATCAATATTTAAATGGTTATATATTTTAACAAACCCCTGTTCAATTTTCATAATGTTTAGAGTGTTGTTATTCTACTATGATTGTTAATGTTAAATAAAAAAAAATTAAAATATGAAATTCTAAAATTTATAAACATATATTTATAATATAAATTTTATTTTTGTACTAATCACATCGAAGATAGTTTATGGTTTTTTTATGTTTCTGGACACTGTTTATTTTTTGGTTAAAAAGTGAGGGTAGCAATGAACATGCTCTATATGTGGTAAACCCTAAGCCACGTACAATGTTACATATAGTAGATCCACATGTGGAACCTAATTTTATTCATGATATAGATGTTGATGCCATGTTTTTTAAGTATTTTACTGAATTTTTCATACTGTGAAAGGAGCTCTATGATCTGACTCGTCGAAGGAAGAGTTTATGTGAGAGTTTCAGTAGTAATATTAAAATACTTTCTTAGGGGATGGTGACCCGAAGTCTATTGTGTTAGGGATTTAGATCATGTAATTAATCCCAAATCATCTAAATATGCCTCCAAAATAGGGTCAATATTTATATGTAACAATCTAATAGTTTATTAAATTTCTATTTTTGAAAATAAATTAAATCATTTTTATATTTTACGTTTCACAAAACACCAAGCTTAAACGAACTACAAAATATTATTATTATTACACCACTGTTATAAAATATCTATTAAATTGGTTGCTATGAATAATATTAACTATGTTATGAAATATGTATGAATTTCCTGTTAAAGAAAATTTCATTCATTCATAGGAATCAAGAATATAATTTTTTGTAAATAAATTTTATTACTCGTATATATGATTTCTTTAAAAAAGTGTTTTTTATTGCATTCTATGAGAAAAAAAAATAAGTAATCATTGAAAATTTTAAAGACATTATTTGATAATATTTAAATAATTCTTAGTTTCATCATCTCAACATTATCTTTCGATGGTTTTTTTAGTTTTTTTAAAACTTAATTTCCTATTAATAGAAAAAATATCTATTTTCAAAAAACATTCATTATATTTATATTTCAACGTGATTTTATGATTTTAGTTAAATCTATAGGTAAAAACAATAATTTTTTTGTTTTATAAAATTTAATTAATTAATTTAAAGCAATATTTATACCTTAATTTAGTATAAGAACATTTTTTTCAAAAAACACAATTTTTCAAAAAAACTATTTTGCGTTTTGTTTTGATAGATTAATTTTAAAAATAACTTATCAAATTAATTATTTTAAATTTTTAAAATTAGATTACCTATATTGAATTAGGACTTACAAATTATGTTATAATATCATTTTGATTTTAAGGAATAAAAAATTCTCATTAAAAAAATTATTTAATGCAGTATATGTAAAATATTATAGCGGGAAAAAGTTAAAATGAAACGGATTAAAATAACTAAAAACTAAAACAATAAATGAATAGTAGATGTTTTTATATAATATATCTATCCATTAAAAAAATAATTATCATCCAATTATTTGAAATTAATTCTACCCAATTTTGTTTGGATTTAAATATAAAATAATAATAATTAGTTCTTTTTAAACCAACCCACATCATGTATAAATACCATCCATCACCACCACGTTTCTCCTTGCATGCCCTTAATAATTTCAAATGTATTCCAAAAACTATCATACCCACTCTTCCCATGTCAAAATGATTCTGGTTTCACCCAAATAGAAATTCCAAATTCTTTAAGAGGTTTTTCAAGGAGGTGATATTAATGAGGCAACATTCTCAACCCAACTCTCTTAATTTCTTTTTTCTTCTACCTTATACTCACCTCCTTTATAAATTAATGAATCAAAAAAATATTACCTTGTATTCACTAAAATTTATATTTCAAATATAATATCCTATATTGAAACTATTTTTTTATCTCTTTTTTTAAATGAAATGAAATCATTTTTTGAATTACGGTTGTTAACCTTCTCCATGGATATTGATTTAGTTATTTTTCTATTACCTCGTTCAAGGATGGTCATAAAAATATCATTATGGTTAAATAAGATTTTAATTGTTATATCATTACCTATATCATGTTTTGGAACTAATATATATATATATATATATTAAATAAAATAAAGCAACTTCATGATGGTCAGTAAAACTATCAAATTAATCTAAACCATTATCATTAACACGTTATCAAATGAATCTTCCTCATGTCAGAAATAGAAACGATATATGTGAACACTTAAAAATCTATATGTTCATTAAATAACTTTTCATTTTACTTCTAGTGTTTTATTTCCAGTAGAAAAGAAAATACAAAATCGTATCCAAATGAACTTATATTGAACCCATGAAATGAATGCACCCAAAAAAATTAAACAAAATGAACTACTACTAATGTATGTGTAGTAATATGTTATAAAAGTATCATATAAAATATTATATGTATTATTTCAGTTATATAATGAATTAATAACATCATTTAAACATTTCTAAATGAGTTTAATGTATGAAAAACTAAAGGGAAGCATGAGGTACGGAATTCTCATCCCACTCTTACTTTTGTGAGATATATAAATTATTCCCCACTAATTTATTTTTTGTGGGTTATATAATATCATTTGATATATAATATAAGATATATAATTATACTCATAGTATTAAATGTTTTGTTTTATAAAAATTACTTTTATGGTTCTAATAATTTGACTAATAATAAGGTGTAAATGAATTAGAAACCAATTTCCATTCTATTAGTTAAACATATCATTGTTAACTATGTCAATATAAGATCATCTATGAAATGAATTTTTAGTGTCTTATAATTTTATTTCTACTTGTATCATCTATATTTTTATAGGATACACACAATCAATTCATTTGATTAAATATCAATTCAGTGATATGATATTTTAAGGGACATTCTTTTAAAAATCATCTTCTTAATGTTTCCCTTAAAAGTGTCTACTTTTTCTATGCCCACGTATTTGAAAATTGTTTCAAAATTTGTTTAGTATTATCTTATAATTTTATAAATTATCTTTTACCCATATTTGAATTTTTAAATAATGATGTTAAAGGATTATTTTTTCATTTATTAAACGAGTGTCTTTATCAATATTCAGAAAAAAAATACATAAGGAATATTTTTTAGCTTTTACAATTTGAGTTGGTTTTCCCACCATTATGAAACCATATTTTTTTGAGTTTTCCTTAAAAATATTACATAGCCATTATCAAAAAAATCTTTTTCTTCTATTAAGTTTAAAAATAATGGATTTTAAAAAAAATTATTTATCTCAATAATTATTTTAGGTGAACTCTAAACATTAGTTTCTATCTAAGATAACCTTATTTTATATCAGTCATTCACTACTTTGGATATTATTTAATGAACTATCCTTATATTTTTATGATTTTTTATGTTTATAATGTAATTATATTTACTAATTTCCTTTACATTCCATCAGTTATTCTATGATGAATTTTTTATGAAAATTAATTATTTCATTGGTTTGGATATGATTAATGAAATATGATCTTATGGAAAAAATATGTATGGTTTCTGTTATGTTATATTTGTTATGTTATAACAATAAGTAGTTGTATTTTTATAACCAATGATTGTGGCTACATCATAACCAATGATGGGTGGGACCTATATCACCCTCAAATTCGTTAGGAATGATTTATATCTCATGATGTTGACAAGACTCAAATGGGAAGTTAACTCGGTTTAGTATGTTAGGACTGAAATTGCAGGTGAAATTGGTTCAATAAGATAGGACTGAAATGGGTAGTTAACTGAGTTAACTAAAGGGATTTTCCTACCATGATAGTATTTGGAGTGAACATTTATTACTATGATGGATTGGGGGAGTGAAACCACTTCACAACGATTGTCTTGGCATAGATTTTTGACTAATAAGAAAATAATTTTCATTTCATATGTATATACCACATTTCATGCATTTTAAAAATGTAATTCTCTCATGGATCGTATCATTTTATGACTCAATTAAAATAAATGTTGATGATTTATTCCACAAATCATGGTTATGATATTTGAAATGTAGGGTATAATTTTCCATTTTTTTGTTTATATTATTTTTCCTTTACAGTTTTTTATGATTGATATCTATCTTATTTACCCTTAGTGATAATCTTAGCTCACCCTTTTCTTATTTTTATTTTTCCTAGGATATGAATACTGTTATTAATAATGAACAATAAAAAGGGTTCTAGTTATGATTGATCAAGAAAGAGATTATCAAGATTTTTTATAAACCTGTTTTTATGTCTCCATGTTTGGAAAGGCACTAAACCCATACAATTATGGCATGGGTCTTTTGTAATATGAATATTAATCTATTTAGATGTAATATCAATTTATTAACACAAATGGTTCATTTATGATTGTATCTATGGTTTGGTGTAGTTTATCATTGGAAACTAGTATAAGAAAACCACATGTAATATCCCTAATAATATGCCTACGAATTGGTCACAATCCTAAAATTTTGTTAATGATCAATAATAACCTGAGATTGAACATAAGTTGTCATATATTAAAATTTTATATACAATTTATCTTAATAATGTGGTTTCCTATTTTGATTAATATTTCTTATACTATGATTTTTGGGATTTCAATAATGTATGGAACCTAGAAGATTCATGTTAAAGGTGAATGCGATATACAATAGAATGGTCTCCTTCATTAGAAACAAAATGAAATGGTATTTGATAGTGAAACATTTTTATTATTCATAACAATCAACCTCATAGTATGATATATAATCTAAACTTTGGAGAGTTTCTGGGCCAATATAATAATATAAATACAGAGTTTCATGATGTCCACAGTGCAAGGAATGTTAAATTTTCCTCATATAAAACATGTGGGAAGAAGAATCAATGAGAATGATTCAATATAACTAAAAAACTATTTGGGTTTGGAAAATAAGAACTCAATGCAAGTAATTTCAAAGGAAAAATGAAAGGTTCATTTAATGAAATAGAATAGAATAATGTTAATGCTCGGGAATTTTTGATAGTTAAATGTTTTAAATTTGGAATATATCGACATTATAAAAATCAATGACCACAGGGAAAATAATGTGATGAGAATCAAAAAAATTGTATGTGTAATTGTCATGTTGATGATTATGAAGACAATAAAAATGAAATACAAGATGAAATAAGTGATATGGTATAAAACAATGAATCTAGGTTAATGGTCTATGATGTAAGTGGAAGGATTTTGTATTTATGTATTTTAATTCAACAATATTGTTTTAGAAGAGAATTTTTGGTATTATGGAATAATGATTCATCTATGGATTGTTCTATTATTTTTTTACATAAGTATTTTAAAGAATATGAACAATAGTACTGGTAACCATTAAACATTATTGAGGTGGAAAGGTGATATTTTTGGAGAACTCATGATTATGGGAAAGACAACCATTAATATGTTAATGATTTTGGGATTGAAATGATATAAAAAGATGTTTTATTTTGAAAACTGTAGAGGGATAGTTTATATGACCTTATATTTTATTAGTAACATTATGAAAATGTGGTTTATGGATTATTTTTATATAACTTTTAGATATGTGGTATGAGGAAGGACTTAATATTTTTAATCATGCCTATTACCATTATGTTTTTTTGGTTATTTAGGTTGTTACTGTGTTTCATGAGAATAAAGATAATAATCATCGCATGTTTCCTATGTGAAAATTAAGAGCTACATCATGTTTTTAGGGGATTAATGATAGGTTTATTTAGAAAATGTAGTTACCATTATTCAAAAAAATTATTTTATTCTGTTGGATGGTTTATAAGGATAACCATTTATAAAATTATTTACATTAAATTGTTGAAAAGGATTTAGAGATTAATTTATTACTTAACTACATGATGACTTATGGGTATAAGATATCATGTCCTAAATATATTTTTATGATGATAACTATAGATATAAGGAAAAAATTCTCATCCCATTATGGGTCTTATAAACCACAGGTTCTTGAGGAACTAAAATTTCAACATCAATTATTAGTGTTAGAGATGAACTATAAATTAATCATGGTATAAACAATGAGTGATATTAATGTTATAGAATAAAATCATGTATGTATATCACCTCAATGGTTTTTATAAATCAAATTTTTTCATGTTGTCATCATTTCTAATGATATCATTGTCCTTTTGTAGACCCATTTGGTTTATGGTTTTATGGGAATTAACCATATCATGAATAAATTTTCTATCATTAAACATCTAAAAACGATTGTTATAATTATATTCCATTTCTATATTTTAACATTCCACTAATTTTATCCTAATCAAAATTCTAGTTATGAGGTGACCTTCACCTTTTACTTTCCATATTTTTAAGAGTATTTTTTATTGAAAAAGTTTAGGATGTGAGTTTTACATAAAGGAATTTTCAAACATGAAACTATGATTTCCAAGAGAAACTTCATATTTTGATGGTGAATTTTTTTGAAATTATTGAATTTATAATGATGATATCTTATCAATTGGATATTCCATCAAATATATATCAAATTCATAATGCATTCTATGTATATATCTCGAGGGACTACATACATGATCCTTCACGTGTACTAATATCATAAGAATTTCCACTATAGAAATATCATTATTATGAAGATAAAACTATAGATATTTTGGATTATTGATATAAATTTTTATGAAATAAGACAACTATCTTGGTTAATGGATTATGGTGAAACCTCTAATTTAAGGAAGTTGTGTGGGAACCAGAGGATGTGATGAGGAAAAGGTATACTCATCTGTTGGTATTTGAGTGATGAATTTCATGTATGGAATTCATTTTTAGTGGGGTATAATATAACCCACAATATTTTATGGTATTTCAATTTTTTAATAATATATTCAACAACTTCGGTTTCTTGAATCATTTTTCTTAAAATAACTCCAAAAACTTATTATTTGGACGAGACAATTAAAACCTAGATGTTAAATTAGTGGGTTTGAATAACATTAACTATATTATGAAACATATATATTAATTTTATGTTAAATTTATATTTATTAATTATTTGTAAAATATAACATAAATTTTATTAAAGTCATTTTATATTTCAACTATATGTTATCTTAAAAAATGGATTTTGATATCATTCTATGAGAATATTAGTATAAAAAATTTCTAAAAATTTTATATTCTTTTGATAAAATGGACTTAATTTTTGTTTTTATAATGTTAAAAATTTCATAGGATGGATTTTTATATGTTTTTCAAATGATTAATGTTTCAGTAAATATTAACAAAAATACTAATTTTAATAAAAATATCGTTTTCATTACATTTAAAATTAATTTTATGATTTTAAAGTTATATAAAGATAAATATTTAATTTTTATTAATATATATTCTAATTAATATCATATTAAAATATTTACACCTTATTTATGTATATGTATTTTTTTGTCATCAATACACATTTTTTCTAAAAAAATAATTTTGCAGTATGTTTTGATGTTTGAATTTTAAATGATATTTTAAAATTTTAATGTTTTTCATTTTTAAAATAGGGTACCATATTTTGAATTAGGAAGAATATTTTTTTATATGGTCATTTTCATTTCTAGGCCTAAATATTTGCGTAGTAAAAAATTATTTAACTAGGTATAAGAAATATAATGTAGCAGGTTAAAGTTAAATGGTCAAATAATAAAATTACTAAAATATAAAATATGAAATGGTTGGTTGATTTTTTATCTACCTTAAAAATACATTAAAATAATAATTATCATTTAAATTATTTGGAATTAATTCCATCATAATGTGGTTGTCTTTATATATAAAGTAATCTTATTTAATCAATTTAAACCACCCCTCTTCAAGTATAACTACCACCCTCACCACCACCTTTCTCCTCAAAATCCCTGATGATTTTAAAGTATATAAAAACCCATATCGTTCTATATTTCCAGACATACATGTTCTTCTGGTCTCTCCCAAATTCCAATTACATGTTTCTTATGTTATCCTTCCAGGAGGTGGTATTCAAGAGATAACTTTCTCAAACTACCTATATAAATTTCTTTTCATTTTCTACCTTATTCTCACCATCAATATTCATCATTTATTAATAACTATAGTATCATTTATATACTATAATTTCATATTTATTTTTTAATATCTTCTACAGATCCTTTTTAGTATCTCCTATAATCAATGAAATTAAATAATGTCCTTAATAATGGAATTTAACCATCTTTGTGAATAATGATTTTGATTGTTTACTATTACCACATTGAAAGATGCTCATAAAACTATTATAATGGATAAATAAGATTTTAAATATTATATAATAACCTATTTAATGTTCTATAACTAATATATATACATGATATTAAATAAAACGATACTAGATTGTAATTATCAAAAAAATCCTACAAATTAAAATAAACATTTATCATTGAAAATTTATAAAATGAATCATCCTCATGTTAGAAATAAAAATTTATATATAAGACTATTTAGAATTATAGATTTTCATGAATACCATTTCATTTAACATCAGATGTTTTATTCCCATTAGAAATGAAAATCTGTAATTATACACAAATGACCCAATCATTAAACCATGAAACAAACACACTGGAAACATTGAAAATAATGAAATATTACTAATGAAAACGTGGTAAGATGTTATAAAAGTTTCATATATGGTATTATAAATATAGTTACAATTCATATATGAATTCATAATATTTATTAAAAATTTATATAATAGGTTATAACTCAATAAACTGAAATAGAATCCTGAGGTAAGGGTTTATTGTCCACTCTTACTTCGGTGAGATATATGCCTTTCACAACTTATTAGTTTTTTCGGTTGTATATATTGACCTTTAATAAATGATATAATGAGTCTATTTATATCTGTGGTACCTAATGTTTCATTTTATAATTATTTCTTTTATGGTTCATGCAATTCTATTGGGTACAATGTGAAAGGTAATTCTTATCCTAATTTACATTCTTTAGGTTAAAAATATACTTATAGATTATTTCATGATAAGACCATGAGTAGAGTAAATTTTGAATAAATTATATTGTATACACACTTATTTGTTTTTAAAATTACATTATATAAACATAATAAATGAATTTGATTAATTTTTATTTAAATGATATGATGTTTTTAGCGGATTTATTTTAAAAATTATATTTTTAATGTTTCCCTAAATAATCTCTTTTTTCTTTCATGTGCATGTTCTCTAAAATTATATTCAATTTTTTTACAAATATTTGTTGATTTTTTAAATCAATTTATACACATTTTTTAATTTTTAAAAAATGGTGGGAAATTATTCTTTTTTTAATTTTCTAAATGAGTTTCTTTGTGGATTTTCTTAAAAAAATATGGAAGAAATGTTTTTTTTAACTTATATCCCATGAGATGAATTTCCCACATGCATGCCTTTTTAATAGTTTAAGGATTCATTTAAAATATTTAAAAGTTATTTTAAATTAAAATAATTTCCTTTATAATTACATGATACTTTAAATATAAATTATTTAAAAATAGAAATCCTATTTTTCTGAATAACTATTTCAAGTGATATTTAAAAAATATTGTTCATCTAGGATAATTTTATTTGATATTACATATATTTTACTAGGACATTATTCAAGGATACTATCTTTATTTTGTATGGTTCATTTATTTTTAAAAATAAATGACACTTATGAATTTTTTTTCTTTACCATGAGTTATGTAAGGATAAAATGTTAATGAAACTCATTTCATTCATGGGATTTGATATTAAGAATGAAATAGTTTCTTTTGGAACACTAATGTATGGATTTTATTATGTGATATTTGTTATGTTTTGAAAAATGATGGTGGTAATGTTATATACATGAATGGTATTTATGTTATAACCAATGACATGTGGGATGTATATCTCCCTCTAATGAATTCGGTAATTATTTATATATAATTATAGAGATAAGATTGAAAGGGGATGTGAAAATGGTTCAATAAGATAGGGATTAAGGGTATGTGAACTTAGTTCAGTAAGATAGTACTATATTGGGGGTGAACTTTTTCCAATAATGTTCATTTTCCCTCAGGATAGTCCTCGGAGTGAACCTTTAATACTACATTTTTTGTGGAGTTAACCCATTCCAATAGGATAGTCTTGGAAAAGAGTCATAACTATTAAGAAAATAATTATCTATGCTTCTGTTCATGGAATATTTCTTTCATTATTATAATTTTATTCTACCTTGGATCATTTCATTTTATGATCCAAGTCCTATGAACATCTATTATTTATTTCATGACCCAAGATTATGATAATTGAAATACAGGGTATAATTTTCAAAATTTATGTTGATGTACTTATTCCCCTATAGTTATTTTATGATTGACACCTATTTTATTTACCCTAACTAAGAATATGAGCTCATCCTTTTATTATTTTTCCTTTCCCTAGGATCTGAATAATGTTATTAAGAATGATATTCTGAAAGGGTTCTAGTTATGAAAAAAAATTGGGAGATGATCTAGATGTTTTATGAACTAGATCATTATGTTTACATGATTTGAAACACAAGAAACCCATATGATTATGATGAGGTTTTGGTGTATTATAAATATCCATCTATTTATGTGTAATATCTATCTATGAAAAAATGGGTTATTATACACAACATATGTGCTTCATAGATTCTCCAAACTTTTGTGGGACATACAAAACCAAGAAGATTAGTATTGGGAATTGATATAGAGGTTATTCCAGTCTAGAATATATGAAATCATTTTCCCATAGAAGGTTTGGGATGGTTGAGATAAATAATTTGCGCACATAGAGTGGGGTACAATGTCTTGGTTGGATTATTCATCTATCATCACAAAGCATCAGTTCTATGTTCACATTTTTTCCACTAATGATTCATCCAAATAGAGAATCATTGAGGATGGGCTCCGGAATACCATTCCATCATAGGTGAAAATATTCAAATTGTCTACCCTGTCTAAAATAGTAAACTATGAACTTATTTATAAACATAACATTAAGTAAGATTTAGTTATTGATCATATAGAACTAGATTCTGAACTTAGTGGTTTAGTTCTTGATGGTAGAAACCATTTATTTGAGACATCTTGTGAGGGAAGTATATGTCACATTACACATGCGAGAAGTTATGTAGTTTCACCAGTGTGGAAATAAAGGGAAAATAAATCCTATATATGAGACGACCCCATATTTGAGTAAATCCCATGGCTATAATGGATATTTATAAAGGGGTTGAAAAATATTCCCTCCATTATTACCTAGAGAGGATCTATACAAACTCCAGGTGCAAGGGAGAGATCAGTAGCTTCACATCTGGTTGGGATCTAAAGTGTTACCATGCAATCCAGATGAGTGGATTGTTATGGTTGACAGATATAAACGCCATTGGTATATCACTGGTAGAGAATACATAATTATGGTAGTCATGTTTTATCCAAAGTCCACAGATTTTTCCAGATCAATGTTGTTTAGCATGTATCCTGGGATAAGTGTCTTGATTCTTATATGTCTTGAGGTGTGATTGTTGTAGAATATACCATGGAAACTATTTTATTTTATACAAGAACATACCACTCCTTTGTATCTGTATAAACTTTTGAAAGCATTAGTCTTTAAATTAAATATATCTTTATCTTGATGACACTTGATACTCTATTGGGAATGTTTTTGGAATATGTCTTCCAATCAAATGGATGGCCCCTAGATGAAGGAATATATTGTTTTCTCTTGTATTTCTTCATCCTCAAGAGGACAATATTTGACATTATTCTCAAAATGGGATTGTTAGTTCTTCAATATAATTATATATATTTTTTCATTGATGGATGCCTTTCACATCACTTGAGAGTGGTACGTATATTCACATGGGGGAGTGGAATGTCTATCAAAGTAGATCTAGTCTAGAGGATCATGATCTAGGTGGAGTGACATCCCAATTTTCTGGTCTTTTGTTGCTGATCTAATAATGCATTGGTAGGATTTTACTTCAGTAGTAGATTTGTCTAGGGACATCCTCCCTGTTAAATTTTCTAGACTAAATCCTTAGACTGAGGTTCAGTTCTCTATTTATCTATTTACAGGAGTGATACAGGTT
Organism: Viscum album; assembly: GCA_963277665.1. NCBI lineage: Eukaryota > Viridiplantae > Streptophyta > Magnoliopsida > Santalales > Viscaceae > Viscum > Viscum album. Next base: position 4,098,041 of record OY728125.1, read on the forward strand.
TCCATTACTTCTTATTGGTCGACCACTACTGAGTTGTTAGAGCTCAAGAAGAAGCTAGACGACGTGTAAGCTAAGGGTTTTATATAACCGAGTACTTATCACATTGGCTCATCCATATTTATTCAAATAATGAATATATATCCCTGAAGACATAAATATATTAATATAAACTAAATCATCTCAACATAAAGAACCATCATTCATTACCTCATGTATACGACCTCTTTGATTGACTCTAGAGAGCTATGGTTTTTTCCATGGCTGATTTGAGGTCAGGTCATAACTAGGTGCATGTGATACCATCTGACACACCTCATAAAATATTCCATAGAAGATAGCGTCTTTAATAGAATATGGTTATGTTGTCATATATTTCAAAATTTCTTTAAGTATTTATGGATCTGATGAATCTGTTTTCTACCTTTACCTAGATTCATTTGTTTTGGTCTTTATGGAAGTAATATTATTGTATTCTTATACTCGAAATGAACATGAAAAAAATATTATATTGTTATAAAATAAATTTATTGATATCAAGATATTTTATAATATACCAAAATTCCACTTTTGAATAAAAATGATCACATATATGGCCACATTTTCTCAGTGTTAGGAGTATCAGTTTACCAATAGAAGGTGAGAGTGGTAGTTTCCCAGAACTAGCACAATAGTTTTTTTGACCTATAAAGTTATTTTGGGTTTTATTGTAATTTAATGTTATTTATATAATATTTATCATATATTGGGGCATTATATACATAATTCATAAAGAGCAGTGTGTATTTTAAGTGATCTAAATCAAGTAAGGAATTATTTTAGGTGTTGTAAGGGAGAATGTCTTAGACTCTAATCTTGATTCTTCTAGATCCGTGAATGTGAAAAAAATATTATTATGACTCATTAAGTGTCAGTATATAAGTATTTTTGTGTAGGTAGAGTGAGTCATAGAATCTGGGATCCACTTATTGAGTCCACATGAGAAGAGTTACACATAAAAAGATATCATGTTTGTTGTTGTAGTTCATGCATTGTGTTTTTTGAGGGATTAATTTCTTGGAGAGAATCTTTTAGTGTACATAGACCAGAAAAATATAAAACATATTTCTACATAGTAGGACTTAAATCTCAATTAAGAATGGTGGTTTAAATACCAATAGTCATTTGACATTGATCTTGGCTATACAGTCCATATGTTAAATGAATTAGCAGATGATATGAGCTAGAGGACTTAGAAATAGGCTATTCACTATCCTAGTAGTGAGTGGATGTCGGTAGACTTATTTTATATGATACACATAGAGGTATATGATATTTCTCTCTAGCCTATTATTATGGAATTTGTATTGAACTATTTACTTTTAGAGAGAGTGAAGATGATAAAAATTTCAGACCCTAATGGTTTAGTCCAAAGGGAAGGGGTTTCAGGAGATTACCCACCACCAGCGTATATCATTTATAGTCATGAGGTATTATGCATACATGGATGAATCTGGGTTACTAAATACATCTAGATGTAATTTATGTGAGAATATCATGGATCAAATTAAGCATAACACCGTATTATTATGAAGATACATCGTGACATATGCTTCCAGTATTGGTTGTATGGTATGAAATGGTAGATAGTTGAATTTTTCACCTAATGTTCCAACTGTTAGTATGTTAATGAAGAAAAATAGAGACCAACATGGATTTTAACTATTTTTTCAATTCTATAGTGGAGATGAAATATCACCACCATATATTTTGTGACTTGATTATCAAGACACCCTCGAGGAAATTATATAAAATGCATTATCATGAAAATTCTAACAAAGGCCATTCTCTTTTAAAATATCGAGGAGATATTTTTAGTGGATAATATTGGAAGGATCTATGGACAATATATTTTAATTCTTTATAAATTTCCAGGGACTATTTGATTGGATTATTTGATCATTTTATTTCTTTTTTCAAGAATATTTTGTATATAGAGATAGGGATAGTGGTACATTTGAGTACAACATACCACCCTCGGACTGGTGTGATTTTAGATTTCATAATTCTTGTTTTAGAAGAGATTCTTAGAGTATGTTTCACTTATTTCATTGGTTCATGGGAGTAATATATACCTCTATATGAGTACACTTACAAAATATTCTCTCATTATACAATATATATGGATTCATGTGAGACATTAAATGTTTGTACATGATGATCGCCTATGTGCAAGTTACATGTAGGGGGTGTATCACTACATGGGCCTCTTATCCTTGAGGAGAAATAAAATCATGTTCACTATATCAAGAAGATAATTGCAAATGATATATATAGGGAGAATTAATATTCTGATTTTCATTGAAGACCAATATTATTCAAGGTCTTGGATCATGTATTCATATGTGTTTTGACTAGAATGAAGAATAAATGGTTTAGTATACAAGGAAAGTTATCACCTTGGTTCGTCAGACGTTTTAGATGTTTTGGAGAGTGTTGGATTAGTGTTTTATCTGATATAACATATTCAACTATATGGATTGATTCATAACCTATTTTATTTTTCTTATTTACTTCTCTACTACATATACTCATCTCAAGATTTCTAATTGGATGAGGTGGAACTAGATACAAATGCTTATTTTAAGGAGAACCATATTTATATCATGTACTGGAGCATGTATGAACTATAAAGAATACCATATTCTTTAGTCATATTAATATGAAAACTTTTCCTTGTATAGTATGACACATGTAATTCATATAAGATATACTTGATTACTGGCTGAAGTTTCTCGCAAATGATTCATTACCACCCAATGAAGGGAAACTTGATGAAAATTTTCTTCATGTTGGGGAAGTTATAAAAGCCCATTTTTATAAACTAAAACTCATTATTATTTATGTTATAATATTTAATTTTATTATTAAAAATGTACCAATGATTATAAGGAGGGGTTTGGGAGTGTTATGTTCTTGTTTCGAGAATGGAGATCTAAAATTTGGAGAGTTTATAGGAGGGACATTGTCTGTGCACAGTTAGAAGTAACCATACAGCACAACTATTCTGTACACAAATAAGGGAGCATGGTTTGAAAAAGATGTTGAGGGATCATGATCATGTAATATATATATATATATATATTACATAGGGGACCTACACAAGATTTACATAGTGTGTAAAACCATGATCCTAGACTGAACCCTTAGTACCAGTTATGATGTGAACCAACATGATTGAAGAATGGTTTAACAAACCATATAAGATAGGTATGAAAGGGGTGGACCCATATGGATAATTCTCAGGCATGGTTGTCACAGGGATTCTCTAACCGTTTGGTGAAACCATGTTCCCTCTTAATGTTGGGTGGGGAGATGATTTGCCCATTCCATTATTATTAACTATTGCCATAATTTCATCCCACATCCATTCAAAGAAATAACACTATGAGAAACCCCTATCATGGGTACATCAAGGATTTTACTCTTCTTCTTTGATAAAACTCTATATCAAACACCATCTTTCACATTGGATCACCACTAATAAGAGATTCACTTCGCTTCCATATTTCCATGGTTTCTCTCACTGTCATTTGTGCTATCTTCATCCATGCTCTTTTGTCATTATATTAGGTATTATTTATTTTTATATAGTTTTATTGTTGTACTATAAACTATAGGCCAATAGTACATAAGGGATTATCTATATCATTAAAGTGGTTTGTCAATACCTTATCCCGGAGGTCTTGTCACATAATAAATTATTGTCATTCTGCAGTATGCTAGACCATATGGAAGTTTATACAAAATTATCAAATGTCTATAATTAGTTCTTTAATAATTATATATTTTTCAAACATATAACTTTGACTTGGTTAAGGGTTTTCAAACTCGATACGAACCAATCCATGATGGTTTTTTCTACTACCTTAAGATAAAACCACTATTTATGGTTTGTGAGTTGGACACCCTTTGAGGAAACCATATGTAAATAAAATATGATAATGGATGTATTAAATATGTTTAACATAATTATAGGGAATATTTATTGGATTTTTAATTATTGTGGGTGATTTTACATGGGAATGGACTATAACAAATCATTGAATTTTATAATAGTTGTTAAATATTAGGAATTATGGTTTGGCATTTATGATGATTATAGTATGGGGTCGATCTTGATTACGATGTGGAATTTATGTGGGAATAATTGTATGGTCCTAATGACCCCAATATAAAATTATATTCATAGATAATATGATTCCTCGGAAATGTGCACAAGGATCCATGCCCTTGTGGGTATACACTATTCCAAGATCACATTGGATGAGTCCCTTCGGCTTGAGGAGGTCATCAGGATCTTTAGCCTGGGGATCTATCCTATGTAAGCCTGATACCTTCTTATGGATGCAGTGTATGCCAAATATAGTAGTTACATTAAAAATTCACATTTGTGTACTGATATTCATCATTTGTTTCCTACTCAAAGTTATATAATTTTTTAATGGGCATGTTTATATCTTTCATTCATATTATAAATTTACATATTTTACCTTCAAATGGTTATTATTTTACTACCGAGGATGGATTTGATATGCACCTCATTGGTGGTGTCCTACTGAGTATATCTCACACCCTAGTAAGGCCAATGATTTTAACATAGACACAATTCATGGATTCATGTAGGGAAAAAGGTCAATATCTCAATCATATATTCATGTTTGACTATTATCATGGGAGTTTGGGGGAACATGGTCAATCAATGGATAATGATTCTATTGGAGAATGAATTTTTTGTATTTTTATACCTTTTTTATTGATGTAATGTTCGTTCATAGGCTTCAATCATTGCTTACTAATTTAATTTTTATATCATTACAAAATAATTTTTATTTCATATATGATGCATCATTAAGAATAATTATTGATGATTTTTGGGTGATTTACTTCTACATCCATTTTTTTAATATAATATTTCTCTAATTTATTCATTTATTATGACCATTATGTTATCATGATCATTAGGGTATAGTATCCCCATTTTACCAACATAGACTTTAACTACTAGTTATCAACCTCTAGCATACGGGGAGGACTGCATGTGGTCGTTTGACCAACCATGTTTGATTTCATAGTAGTGAACTGGGTATGAGGCATTAATATTGTAATGTGGAACATTGGATGTTTGTTTTAATGGTGGAATCCAAAAACCGAATTAAGAGGGACCATGATACAATAGTACATCTTGGTACCATACTAAATAAGGACATGGAAACCACATCCCAATCTTATATGATTCATGTACCAATTTTTCCATAATACAGTGCATATATGTTCCAAGTATTCATGTAGTTTATAAGTACCCTAATGAATGGATAATATAACCACCACAACAACACTAGAGTCCCTAGACATAAATCAATACTAATAACACTTTAAAACTATTTTCATAAGTCACAAACCATTATCATAGAATGAAAATCTATACACTATAGTCCAAAATGTGTAACCTAATCTTTTTTTTCTCTCTAATAACCTGGCCCACAAGGACCCAACTAGCTTGGGAATAGTCAAGCTATTACTCCACCAATCCTACCTCCAACAGTTCAGGGATGGATACTTATGAAAATTATGAATATCACATACAAGGGAGGCCTTATCCAATAGTAGAGACACACAAACACACACACACACCCTTCTACAAGAAATAGTGCATAGATAATAATTAAAAATTTACTAAAAATGAATTCATATATATATCCCAGAATCAAAGTACAAAAAATGAACTGAAATCCTAAAAGGGAAGAATATAAGCCCTTGTAAAGCTAAAATTTCCCCAAACTATATTAGTGGGATAAGACAACTATCAAATAAAACCACCAGTATATTCCTTTTTCGGTCTAGCTTACTATGATATACCTTCTCTAGATATTCATAAGAATTCACTGAAAGTATTTTACAAAGGATGTGACATCTTCAAAAAAATCCCATGTCGGTGTGAATATTATAATACCTAGTTAGAAACCAAAAAAAATAGAAAAAAAATAGATCAACTGAAAGGAAACCATCCATTAAATCCCATGAACAATGAGAAAACTATAGTGGGAGAGTACTGAAAAGAACATCATGATCATTCCTCAAATATACAAGACTAGTTATATAAAATCCATGTGGTATTTCAGATATAAATCACTAAATGAATCCCAGAGTAACCTAGATATATGTGTCTTAGACTCTATGTCTCATGTTCCCAACCAAATATTCTATCATAGGATTCTTCAGGAGGATCATAGGTATTGTTCTTTTACGATATTTAAATCTAAAATAACTTTAACACCTTATGAAACTCATTCAAGATATACCACTCATCATGTATAACTCTTCCATTACTGATAGAACTTGGTCAAGAGATATCAATCATCGAGTATCACTAAGATGATGGCACATCCCTACCTTCCCTGAATGCATAAATCTAAGTGAACATGATAGCTGGGTCTCACCATAAATAAATCCTCTTTAAAACCAATTATATCGTGATACCTTTTTAGATGATCTCACCCATGTATCATGGGGGACTCCACAAACCCTATTAGGACCTAGAATATCTCAATTCACACATAGGGGATCACATCACATACCATAGGGAGATACCATAGACCCAATATGGAAGTCCATATCTCTCAACTCATTGATTTTATATTCCTCCTAGGACTATTAGGGAATATCACAAACCCCTTCCACGTATCTGAAGCAGGATAAAATGATGTGGGATCTCACATAGGACCATTATGAGTTACCAAAAACCCATTCTATATCTATATTCCATGTAAGGGATTATATCCTCGAAAATACCACAAACCCCGCTGCATTAAAACTATGTATAAGGGGTTAGTTCTTATTCATTAGGGTCAATGAGATACCAAAAACCCACCATAGGAGAGACAATGTAAATGAGGATCCTATATTGGGATCTCATAGGGACACACAAACTCTATCTAAACACATATTTTTAGGGGATCATGGTCTTATATAAGGGATTTAGTACCACACTTTACCCTCACTAGGATAAATTAAGAGACCTTTCCCACTGATAAATGTTCCTGAATAAATAACAACCATCCCAAATGAATCACCTCATATCACATCTCTCATTCCAAATCCATGGGCACCATTTCATTCGATGCAGAAAAATACTAGAGATTGGCTACTCACGAGACACTATGTTTGTTCTAAAGATGAATATTCATGAGGGATAAGTCTCTATAAGGATTAAATAGAATGTACACAAAGTACACGATGTGTATCTAGAAACCATCACCTTATCATGTCCCCTATAGGTACGTGATGTGTATGAGAAGGATACATCGAACTTACCCCATGTCACATTGTGTGTGACCTCATCTGACACATTCGTGAGTCCCTCACCACAGATGGCCATACATACCATGTCATTATACACAACATGTACCTAGAATACACGATGAATTTCTGATAGCCGAAACCAAGATTGTGTGCTTGTTTGTTCCTATCTATAGGATTCAATGACTGTCTACCATATCCCATGTCCATTTACATGTATGTATTCTCTATACTATTTATGACCAGGATCTGGTAGGGTACTTACATACTACAATGTCCCCTTGTATTTCTTTCATGTTGATATCCATATTCACATGACTTGGTCCCACTGCATAATGTATACCCACAATACATTGTGTGAGGTCCAAAAAATATCATCTTTCCAAAACAAGAATAACACATGACATGTTATCCTACACCACACATCATGTGATCAATATATCTCAATGAGAACCAAAACCCTGGATTTCCACATATAACCCATATATATAAAACCTTGGGATATTTAGTAGTCATAATAGGGTATTATGAAAATTAAAAAAAGAAGAATATAATTGGACCAAGAAAACAATATTGTAAATCCTCTTACCTTAAGTGTAAACACCATAACTTCTTATCTAGCATGATTCTTGAAAGTTGTTTCACCTTGATCTAGTGTTGGTTAGTATCAACAACATGGTCTAGTGGTACATCCTCACCTCGATTCATCCTCAGTTCCTCCATCATCATGGGAGATAACATCCCCTCAAAATTACATACACATTAATACAAATATGGGAGAGGGTAGAATTTTTATTTAATTTTTATTAAACTATTAAACACACCATCAATGTCCCACCAGTGGTTTCCTCCAACTGGGTGTACGACGTTGACAAAATTTATGTTATTCCGAGGGTAAAATTCACTTTATGAACTCATATATGGTATCATATTTCCAATTCAAAAATTTATTTGATAGTTATTCAACATCATTAGAAATATTGTGTGCACACGATATATAAATAAAATTAATATTTCTAAAATCACAACAGTAAGGCTATCCAAGATCCAGAATCTAGCTCTGAATTAGTGTATGACTATGTTAATATTCCATGTAATATTCCAATTTATTATATGGAAATACTAGAGTTGATACATATGACCCATGGGTGTATATTTTATACACTTTCACCCACTTTCTAGAATCCAAAAATATATTTGTTTTTATAGAAATGACACTCAATTATTTAACATTTATTATATTTTTCTACTATACTTTACCACATTGCAAGATTTCTCACAAAATGTTTTACTAGCCTAGTTTCAAAAAAACAAAACCTTTGTGTAAAAATAATTGAGAAAAATTAAAACAATACATATATAAACACTTCATATTATTTAATTAATAATAATTACACATAACTATGATCCATGCTAAAAATTTAAGGATTTATTTTATTAGGAAATATGGATATATAAACAACTTGAATATAAAATATTTTCATCCTCTCACAAAAAGTTCTTCATCATTAGTTCCCATCAGTTATCGGGGTTGTACTTACCAAGTATGTACATTATATTGAGATCGGGAGAACCACATGTCTATCCTTTTAGATCATAAAATTACCATTTTTCCATTTCATTATAGTAATATAATGGACTCACCAATACCAAAATCATAAACCATTCAAATTTATGTCATAAAAATCAAGAAATCATTTATCAATACATCATAACTTAACTAGTGGAAAAGAAGAAATGTTTCATCCATATTTAATCAACATATTCAGACACTATAAAGGGTAATAATAATTATTGTATCATCATATTATGTCCCCAATAGTGAACAATTAACACCAGTGGTTATTTTCAGGGCTGGAAATATCATTAAAAGATCACCATAATATTTTCTTAAAGAAAATAATTCTTCCCTTAAATCACTTATTTAAAATCAGAAAATACTATAAATATTAATTGGAATAATTTCTTAAAATAATTATTAATATTTCTAAAGAAAGATTAAAATTAATTATTAATAATGAATTAGGAAAAGAAATATTGCAGCTTAAATGAAAATATTTATTCTCTTATCATTTGGAGTATAAATTCAAAAATACCTAATTTAGATAATGATAAGTAGTTTTTTTTTTAAATTAAAATTAAAATACATATATAAATTAATTTATACAATTGTTGGGAAAAGATTATAAAATTCATGAAGACATTTGAAATAAAATATAGATATGGGAGAAAATGATCCTAAGCGATAAGAAAAATAATGTTAGTTTTCCTTTAAAAGATTATTTTACTCTCTATAGTACCTAAATATAGTAAAATGAAAGAGAATAAAGTGATATATATTATTATCTAGAGTTTAATAAAGTATATAATATTTTTTATAGATTGATCATATAATTTTATCATTGGAAAAAATTATATAAACAATCCTGATAAAAAGGGAGATTGTGATGTAAAACAATTACCAAAGGTATTTCTTGCATTATAATCACTTTATTATATAGTATACTAAAATTTCATTTATTATACTATTATGATATAAACATATTCATAAATTTAATTCTATCTATTGTACACTTATATAATTTTTAAAAATATTTAAAAAAATTCTTCATTAAAATCAATGTTTATAGTGCTAACATAATCAATTTTCATGTATGTTTTGGTTCAACATTTATAGTCCTTGTACATTAATCATAGATATATAATATATAAAATATAAATAGTTTAATAATGATAATATTTTATAATTATATAAAATATTATTATTATCCATATAAATAGATGATGAAAAATTAATTACTTCAGTTTATGGAGATAATAGTCAGTACATATGCACAAACCTTGTTATCAACTTTTCACTGGATGGAAAAAAGTAATATAATTATTAACACAACTTTATATATGTATTATTATTTCATAAATAATATATTCATATATCATATATAAATCATAATAACGAATCATGAAAGGTGGTGATTTAATATAAATTATATCACTATGAAGTGGTGGTAGTCCACACGTATGCACGAGTGATACTATCATTTCAAAATTCATTGGAAATTGGTGGGAAATGTTTTTAAATAATAATCATAACAATCTAAATATATTAATGATACTAGATTCATCACGTTTTTATATATTGAATAATATTAGATATGGTTGAAGAAGAAATATAATTGAATGATATTGGTTATTATTTGTACCTCTTCTTTGAAAGACCTCATTTAGAATACAAATTTAGCCTTGAAATATTAGTCTTAGGATAAGAAACAAAGATCACGGTTGAAGGGTATAAATTTAATAATATTTTTGATTATGTATTGTTAGAGATAGAATGATAAAAAATAATTAATATAGGACAATAAGAAGTTTCTTTTCATGAGATATAATAGGGACACACATGGAATTAGTTAAATGATTTTAATAATATAAGGCCACATTCACGAGAAAGTGGAAAAAATGGACAATTTAAAAAAATATTAAAATTTAGTTTTATACTGTCTTAAAAAAAAATTTATATGATTATGTGTCATTCCTACCCATATCTCGGAAGTGAACTCCCCCTATAAACTAGTTTAAACATTAATTGTGAGAAAAAAAATTAATGTTTTTATTATTCATTAGTACTAGAAATTATATCAACTCAAATATATTATAATAATTAATATTATTAAAAATATATAATACCTTTTAATAAATAATATTTTATAAGTTTTTCAAATTAATTTTAATAAATAAAATAAAATATAAAAAAATACTACTTTTTTTAAAAATTTATTTTAAGCATAAATTTAAATTTAATTATATTTATGCTATTATAGAAATACTCAAATGATTCTTAAATTTTTTATTGAATATTTAATATATAATTTAATTATATAAATTAAAAAATATATATTAATTTAATTTAATAAGTTAACAACAGATTACATGAATACAAACATGTTTCAGACAAATGTGTTTTTGACTCTTAAAATCCACATATAAAAAAATGAAGTATAAGGTTGATTCATAGTATTATAGATCATTGATACTTTATGATTAAATTTTAATCATAATGTTATTTTTTAATTAATTTTTATATTTGAAAGAAATGTTAGTTTTAAAAAAACATTATTTTTCACTATTCGCTAAAAAATAATTTTTTTTTAAAAAAATCCAAAAAAATAATAATATTATTATATTTATGTGTTTAATTAGAAAATATAAAAATTAAATTGAATAAAAAATCCAAAAAAAATTAAATTAACTAAAATATCTATATGATAATTGCAATAAAAACCTTTTTCAAAAAAATATATTTTTAAGCATAAAATAAATTTATTGAAAATTGAGTACTTATTTATTTTAATTTAATCAATATATTTTAATTATTTGAAAACATTATATATTTTTTTATACCATCCAATTTAAGGTCTCAGTTATAAAGGAATATGGTATCATGATTCATTTATACTTGGGGTTGTGTGTAAAGAAAGCTATTGAATACCAGAAGTTTATTTCAAAGGAAATAGATATAAAGTCATGTTATCTGAAACTCCCCAACCTATTAAATAACCCATGTAAATTGGTTGGTTATCTATGATAATTAGTGAGGAATAAATCCCTTCATTTGAATTATTTTTTATTTCTTATTATCACCTTTTAGTTCAGTTTGATTTGGGTAAGATTTCCGTTGATTGTTGCACAACAACATGGTGGAAAAATATTTATCTAATGGTTCTTTTTAGATTAGCTAGATGGGATCTATTATTGATAAATGTATAAGGTTTTATATATTATTGGTAATATATTGAAGCCTTATTTGTTTGGATGATATTTTACCTATTTGGTTTAATTTTAATAATTAATTTTACATTATAATAATTATTTATTCTGTTATTTTCTCTTGAGATGATCTCTCATCGGTTTTTTTATCTTGGAAAAGGCATGGATGAGATTTTCAAAGGATGGATGGAGTATTTCGAATGTGGTAACACTATTTTGTGGTTTACGGATCCATTAATATACTTTCTTATTATTATTTATGAATTATTGTGAATTCCTGTATTTTTTTGTGGGACTATGTGGATAGATAGGGATATAGTGAACAATATGTAGAGATATAGGATGACATTGAACCTCTTAGACAAGAAATAATTACTCATTATAATATGTGTAATTAGGTATTTCTCAAAGAACATGTCCTTATGCGTGATGAAATTTGGTGATTTGAACAAATACCTTGTGTAGGTCTCACGATGCAAGTTGACATTAGGGTATCCTAGTTTGGATTACCTTGGTCTAGTTTGGAAAGACTTGTTATCATATGAAAAGTAGTGACTACTAAAAGAGATATATATATCATGTATAATGAGGGAAAACACATTTCATGGTGGATTTGAGGTTTGGTGTATGATATTAGTGTGATTGGTCATCTAAAAACATAAGAGGTATGTTGGGGAAGTTACTTTTCAATCAGAGGATTGTGAGATCTCTTAATTAAAAGTGATATAGAACCCAATAGTGAATCAGGGGTATTTTTGAGGACTTGTAATGATGTTTCCATTTTTATTAGAGTTAATTCTCAAAAATAAAATTCATATATAGTTAAATAAGGTTGTTAAATATGATTTATAAAAGGATAGGGTCTACCTTTTTGGACATGGTCAAGTTGAGCCTTTAGTCTACAAAAACATCATGAGGTATTGGATATGGCATGGTACTAGTGAGTAGAGGCTAGGTGGGGTTTTAGGTAACTTTTGGATTCCCTCACAAGTTATATGACATGATCAATGGGTTTTATGTGATTTTACATTTTCAATCAGTTGGTATAAAAGATGGGCATGTGATGATAGAGGGACGCTTGGCCAAGCTATTGGGTGTGGGGCTAGTTTTTGATGGACTAAAACCAAAAACAATTTACAAAGGTTTGGGATGTGTTATATTCCTTGTTTTCATTGTATTTTTGTTCCCTAATACGTGATTCCTAGTGTGGATAGATTTATTACCCAAGGGATTAGGGCATAGACATTCCCTTCTATTGAGCCTTTCCTTGATCATGAATGAGATAAGAAATTTTAGTGCACCCCATCGTATAAGAGGATGAGGGTAGGTAATTTTTAGTAATCCAACAAATATAAGAGTAGAAGGGATTAAATTTTTTCATTGTTAGTATCCCAATAGGGAATGGGTTGGGTTATTTTAGTGCACCATTCCCTAGTGAGGGAATGGATTGGGATTTATAATGTGCACCCATCACTGAGGGGAATGGGATGAGTACTTACAGTGCAACTTACATTATGAGAATGTATAATGGTAATTCAAATTTTTTCCTTACCACAATCCTTCATGAATGGGTTGGTTCATATGGAATGAGGAATAAAATTTCAAGAAATTAATGAAGTGGGTATGGTCAGGTTACAAGGTTGTCTGGTTAAAACATGATGACCTGAAAAGTATGTTGGTGGTTTTTCTAGGGGATGATTTCATGAATAATAAGAATCTGATAGGGTTGGGTGTTGTGGTGACTTGGTTAGGACACAATGAACTCGGGTGCATGCGTATTTATATTCATTCACTTTTATCAATAAGATATATTTATGATAACATGTATTAAGGGAAATCTATGATATCCTACTAATATGTATTTCTTTACTCCCTGCATAGCCACTCTGGTGTGTCTGTAGTCTAAATGTCTGATTTACTACTCATATCATAGAAAGTGTGCTGGATTATGCTGGGGAAACTCAATAGTGTGTTTTTTTTTGTTTTTTTGATGGACCTGGTGGGAAATCATGGATGTATGATTGAATGATTTTCACATGGAAAATTATTTATTGCATGATCTTTATTTATTTCCTATGTATACTCTAATATTGTATGTTGGCCATTTTCATTTCTACTAGTTTTCTTACCTTTATATCAGTGCATAATATCAGGATTTTATGGTTTCTTCCATCGCCACTTGCCATCATCCTCTATCATGCATGGATGAGTTGACGATTCCATGTTCTCCTCTAAGTAAAACTGGTTATCTGTGTTGGGATATCACACATACTATGATTTAAAAGCAAGGTGACTAGTTTTCAATGGTATAAATCGATGTACAAAGAAAGGAATCATTTCTCAGTGTGATTTTACCATTAATAAATATTAGCCTTTATTTTCACCAAATAAGAACCAAGAAAATGTTATTATATATAATCCTTGATCTAGCATAGTGTATACATATATAATTTATATATGTAAATACATTTTTTTATATTTTCATACATTTTCATTATGTGGTTATATAATATATGTGTGTGTGTTTATAGGTATTATTTACATAGGTACATTTATAATCTATTTTATTTTCATAGCTAAATATATATATGTCTGTGTGTCTGTTGCTATGTTTTTATAATTCATTTACATAGTAAAAATAATTATTCATTGATGGAAATTAATAATAATTTTAACATAAAATATGTGACTAAAAGTTTTTATAACTATTTATTCTAAAATGATTCATGTATTTAAATTTTAATTGTTTGTGTAAATATTTTTTTTAATTTATTAATTTACTTATTTACATTTATCTCAAATTTATATATTTTATAATATATACATATGTAATAAAAATTTGTATATAACAATATGTAAATATTGACACAAGTAATTATAAATCATATCAATTGATAATTGATTTATAAATGTTAATATTATATATATTTATGGTATTTATATGTTTATTTATATACTTTATCTTCATAATATACATATAAAAATATGATTTTATTTATAATTTTAAACAATCATAAATAAAATAAATTAATATAAATATATATTTATATTCACATTAATTATATTCAATAATATATATGTTTAAGGTAAAGAGGTGTATATGTTATTAAAGATAAACAAATGACTCATAAAGGTCTCAAATTATCAATGATAAGCAATTCTTGTTAAAGGGATCCCATTATCTATTCTAAAAAAGTGATAATAAAAGACAAAAAAACTATGATAAAGTGCAACATTATTAGTATATATTAAAAATATATGTAAAGATTGATATTATTCATCTTGAATTTACAATATTTTATATTTGATTTTTCAAATCCTAAAAATATTTATACTTATTTAATTTTTCATAACTCCTACCATAAAAATTCTCTATTATATTATGAAAAATTAAATTAACTAACATATCCTATTCAAATAATCATTTAAAATATTAACAATTCAATTTCATTTTTATATCTAAATTGAATAGACAAAAAATTAAATTGATATCTTTTATAATTTAATGATTATTAATTATTTAATTTTTAATGAATAAAAAATAATTAATTAATTCATGTTAAAATTTATAAATAATTTAAAAATATTATATAAATTAAATTGAAAATAAATAAATAAATAAAATTATTTAATATTATTTAAAAATATTTTGTCAAAAATTAAGAAAAGAATATTTAATTACGCTTATGTATCATATGTCTACTACACTGATTCTTTCCTAAAATTAATCAATTTTTTTATTTATTAATATATCCCTTTAAATACCAAATTGACTAGTACACTAACACAATTAAATCAAAGTTTGATACTATCAAGTACTTGGTTAATGGGTACACATCATTATCTCTATAATTATTCATATGTATTGATTTGGTAAAAAATTAATATTTCATTATATGTTTTGGATGTTATAATAATGTATGAATTCATACGATTTAATTATACAGTACAACTGAATATAATTTTAATAACATTAAAAACATCTTTCTCAACACTAGAATGGGGTTCCTTATATTAGGGCAATCTTGGTACACAAAAAGGTCTTGACCAACTACTATGGTAACATTTAGTGTTGTTATATCCCAAAGAATAGAAATAAATATAAATATATTGTATAATTAGCAGAAAGTTAAATACAAAACGTACCATAATTGAATGAATACATATAATAAATGAATATCATTATTTCATAATATAATCATATAGGAATTAGTATTTATAGCTTTTATAAATACAATAACATGTTCCTAATGATTTGTCGACTAGTCGATAATCTTTTTCTTTTTAACTAACCTCAAATTTGTGCATATGATTGAAAAAATTAACATATGAATAAGTAATAATAAATAAATTTTTTAATTATACTAAATAATTTAAAACTAATAAAAATAGAAAATTATGCATGTATTCATTCTGACTACACCATATATTAAAATTGGTAGTTTTTACTTCTTATATCTCCAAAATGAATCAATGATCATTTTTGTAGAGCATCGTAAGACTGTGATCATTTTTTCTTGGTTTAGAGAACACGAAAATTGTTTTGAACTACTTAAATCCTTAAATTGAAAAATATATATTAGGTCATTTAGAACATACCATGCATTGGTATGAAATGTGGTCCATTCATAGAAGTCAAAAAATAAACAAGTAATCATTCTTCAATATTTTTATGAAATTTGATATCATTTTATTTTTTTAATTCGATACACAATTTTATCTAAAAAATGTTTTTATAATATGAATATATAGTTGTATTCATATTTGCTACACCAAATATCAATATGATCTCATGAATCTTCTTATAGTTCACAAGTGAATAAATGCTCATTTTCATAAACAAACATGAATATATTATCGTGTTTGTTTTCATGTGATACACATTAAAAACAAACATATCGTTTCAAAATTAAAAACATAATATTCTTATATTATCCTCCACACTACACATCTAAATGATGTTTTATTAATATATTGAAATTTAATAACAAAAAAAATTAATTTTCATATAGATTCTCAATATTTAGAGAAGCTTTTCTTAGTCTTTTCTATGGGACCAAATTTGAATCCACTTTAACAATTTAAATAGAATAACACACTTTAAGTCATTATAACTACATAAATGGTTGGAATAATGTTTAGTATATTAAAAGATGTAAAAAATGAGTAAAATAATTTTTTTATAAATATTTCTGTTAATCTGATACAGTGTTATTGTTTTGGAGCTCATGACACATGTTTTCAACTATAATATTACTTTTTAATTGAAATACACACTTTCAGTTTTTTCTATTAAATTTCCCATCTGAAAAAAGTGTTGTTTATTCCAGTAGAACAAAAATAAATCTATAATCATCTTAATTGAGTATCACAAAAATATATATTTCTTTCTTTGTTTTTAGTATTCTATAATTGTTTTAAACTAACATAAAAATTTTAAAATCAAAACACACACTTTTAGTTATACAGTCCCCATCATACATTGAAATGATGTGACGTTAATTACTATATTTTGAAAAAAAATAATTATTAAAATTTATAGAGTTTCTCAATAGTCATATAATTTTATCACATCTTTTGAAGATGAGAAATATATTTTAACTTCATTAATAATTTTATGGAAAACTACACTTTTGATTATTAAAATTACACTATATTACATAATTGTTTTTATTTTATTCTTATATTTCACTTTTAAATAAAAATATTGTATTTATAATTTAATATTAATTTAATATAATGTTCTTGGGTATTCTCTTGTGACACTAGTTTTGAACTAAAATATGAATTTTAAATTGATAATAATACATTTTATTCAATTTGACAACATCTCGCATATGAATGATATGTGTTTAATTACATTTAAAATTGAATGAATGAACAATAATTTTATGGAGTAACAAGACTATCCAATCGTGATTTCTTTCTTATAATTTGGAAGAAATGTTTAATTAATATATCAATTTTAAATTCTAAAAAATAATATTTAGTTATACCATCATCATTGTGCATCACAATGATATGAAATTAATTCTTATATGTCCTAAATGAATATTCAATTATAGAATTTTATATGAACAATAGAATCATTGACCAGTTTTCAATTTTTATATGTTTTTTAAAATTCATTAATTATTAAATGAAAAATAATATATTTTAGTCATTTTAAATACAACATGTTTCATAAATAAATAGAATTCATTCCTATGGTAAAAATTAAATCTATGAACATTTTCAATGATTTTCATGTTATTATGGAAAAATTAATTGGTTTTCAGCATTTGATGAATTATTTAAATAAAAAATAATTTTTATATTGAATAAATTCACTGTCAATCCATAAAAGAAAAATAAAAAACCTATTAACAAGTACATTTTGGAGAATTAATATAGTTACTACAAAATATGAAAAATAATATCATATCATTCTATGAATATATATATTTAATATAATTATTTATAAAAAACACAACATTGAAATTATAATATTAATATCAAATAAATAATTAAACATAGTTTTTTTAAATATCATTTATAAAGTTACCGTTGAGTGACCTAAAAAATTATGCACATAAAATATTGTCAATAAATAAATAAGACTTTTAATAAAATAAAACCACTACACTATGAAACATGAGTTTGTTTTTCCTTAAATAAATATCATTGAAATGTTAATTATAATTTATGAAGTATAAGAAATTATATTTCTTTCTTTTAATCGATAGTAATTACTATGTAAAAGATATTCATTTAATATAAAAATTCTCTAGGTTTCATTCTATAGTGGTGGGAATTATCAAAAAATAAATCTTGTTATTAATAACATGATATCATCACCTTACATATACCCTTTTTCATAAAACACATTTCATTTAATTCTAAAATAAAATTAATATTCTTTTTCATCTAATAATATTTTGATCACATGGAACTAAAATAAATTTAACTATTAATGAGATTCAATAATAAAAAAAATCAATAAGATATAGATACATAGGTTTTAATTTTTTTTCTTTATTAGGGTGAGTGGAATGTTTAGGTTGAGAATGAATAATAAAAATTTCTTGTTTTTAAAATAAATTATAATATATAATAATATTCAGGAATAAAAATCATATAAATAGAATATATATTAAATATAAAAAACACATGTAATAGCATATCTAAATTTTAAAAATTATTTTTCTATTTAATGATCGAGGTTTAATTTTTAATATACATTATCTAAATTTCCAATTTATGGGAAATTTTAATAAACAAGACAGATTATAAAATAGTTATAACATAGAATGATTATTATGTCCTGTAGAATTGTTCATCCTATAATAAACTAACACTAGATTTTGTATTTCCACTCATTGGAAAAAGAATAGTGAACAAATTTTCATTTATTGGTTACATGTATAAAAAATATATAATTTTATTTATTTAATTATAAAGGAATCATTATTGTACCCTTATTTACTTAAATTTACATTTAATAATATCAATTAATCAAGTTTTACTACAATCCAATTTTCAACCCTTATATATCAATAAAATGTTGTATGAAATATCATATGTCTAATATTGTGTCTATGAATACAATGAAGGATATATTCATGTAAGTTTAATTTGTTTCTTTAATTCCCAATATATAAATCAATTAATACAAAATAATACTCAGGTATTTAAAAAAATATATTCATCATTTTTAATTATTCAGAATGTATAATGAATATTTTTTCAGCCATTATATAATAATAAATGAACACAAAGTCATTTGGTAAACTATGTGAATTTTGCATGGGAGTATTTTGGATTATCATTAAAATCTTTATCAATGAAATCCTGAAACTTACTAATAAATCATTTTTTGTCTGTATTTTATATCCAACCATTATCTTTTTGGGTATACATATTCATAACACATCTTTATGATTTCAAGAATACAAACCAATATCTTACCAATGCTAGAAAATATTCTAATAAAACTATTTCCAATCTATGATGGTTATTTTCATGATATCCCTTCTTAAATGTACAAAACCTTTGATATACTCATTTGGAGATTTTAAAAGTCCAGTTTTATCCATTTCAAATAGCTATTAAATATATAATTTTGTAAATTCATCCATAATATAACTCTATACAAAACATCATTTTTATCATCTTTAATTTTTGGAATTCTCTTTCAATAAATGCATATATCATTCAATAGGGTACAACCATTTGAAATATAAATGTTCAAGAATTCATATTTCTCTAAGAATAATATTTATAAAGTCCTCCATGATATAAAATAATTATGGTGGGATGAACATTTCTAATTCATATTAGGTGAAATAAATATATCTTTTTAAATTGTTTGAAACTTCACCATGTCAATATCTTTACTGGGCATTGATTTAAAAATGCATATCTTAGTTATATAGTGATAGATTTTTTATAAATATGCATCACATTTCCTTTAGAGACATTTTTATTTGTAAGACTTCGATGTATATTATGAAATATTTTTGGAACCAAGTGCTAAAATTTTGTGATATTCCATAGCCCGTTGAGATGAGAATTAATTTTATAAATATATTAAATAAATTTATATCACTCGATTGTTCATTTTTTTATAATAAGAGAATATCTCTTGAATTTTTTCTCAAATTGAAAATCCATGACTAGGTTTGAATCAGAAGAATTAGGTTTACCCTAGGTGTGACCTGAGGATGGTTGGCCTTGGAAGCCCAACTAAGCTAGTCGTTGGAGGGTTCATTTAGTTAAAATAAATAAATAATGAATTTTTTTATTTCATTAAATTACTTAATAAAATTAAACTTAAAATATCCATATATGTTGATTTTTTATGGGTTAGATGCATTACCATAGCTATATAAGAGAGGATTTTGTGAGTATCCTTCTTTAGAGGATCAAAATCAAATGAAGAAAGTCAATTTGAATAAGGTGTATCAATTGGAAGTGAACTCATTGGGCCTTAATTAACGTTTTCAAACAAATTTTCCACTAATGATAAATCCATGATCTAGGTAGGTTTCCTCCATTAAGGACTTCTCCCTTTTAATGAATATATTGAGCATGGACAAATTATTTATTTTGAAATGTGATTTATTTATTCCTTCATGTGAGACCTCTTTCCTTATTATATAATTGATATGCTAAAATCCTTGTTTCCCTTGATATCAGTCTTCTTATATAATAATTGATCAATAAAACATTTCCAATTATGTTAACGTATTTTATTATGCATTGTCAAGAACCATTAATTCCATTATCAATAGTTTTCCTATGAGGCAGTGGTTTGACCATGTCAGGATGGGTTCAAGCATAATAAAACCAAGAAATTTATTATGGTAAACCAAACAACATGCAGATCAATTATTTGTGAATATATTTCTGAATGAAATGGGATTTGAGTGATACTCCAAGGATCTTGAATTTGGATGGGTGATATTATCAATTGGAAAGCACATGAGAGGCACACCCATGGATGTGTAATTTTATGGTTGTATGTGGATGACTCATTAGTGAAGAATGGATATAATCCAATTTATGGATAGCTGTGAAGGGATATGTGTGTTATTAATAATTTTAATAAAAATAAAATAATTTATTTATTATTATCTTTGATAATAATTTATATGTTATTGAAGATTATTTTTAATAATAATAATGTTGAATTTAGGAAGGGGTTCTAATGCCAAGGAAACCATTTCATGAAAAAAGTGGGGATATTTTTCATTTATTTTTTTTATTTACTATAATAAATTTTTTGAAAAAAATATAAATGAAAATAAAAAAGAAAGAGAATCATCAGAGGATATCTACATGCATATAACATAGTAGAAGGGGATGAGTTTTAGAATAGAATAAATTCCAATTCACTTATCTAGCCTGATAGTTGGTTGTTTCCATATAGATACATTATGAAAATAAAATCACATTTTAGTTATTCGTTATCAGTTCTTATTATCATACCCCGACCTATGAAGGAATTTTTTTGGTTGTGGAATCCTGTTCATCTAACATCTAGTATATTTCTAATGGATTGGGCCACTAAGGCTGATATTAGAGATGTTAATTCCTTGGGATTGTGTTCAAATTTATTCCCTTATGATTATTGGTTGATGATTAGGCAGAAACATCCAAAAATTTTCAAGGGTAGATATTAGGCTAAGTGACCTAGTGTTGGGGTGGTGGCCAACGTATCCATACATTGAGACACTAACTACATTCAAGTCAACTCATCATACAGAAAAATTGGTTGCATGGAATTTTTGAAAATACATCATAAATGATTGATTCCTTTGAATAAACTTCTTGAGGTAGCTCCCCATATGTGTATTCTCATCTAACCATGGTATATCATGGTTAATTTTAGGATACCTCTATAATGACATCCAACCAGGTTACTGATTCATGATCGTAACGATTATCTGATGAGTTATGATGCCTCAAATTTTGGACCATCTTACAAGATCCTTCCCCTAGGAGGGTAGGTA
The DNA here is from genome assembly GCA_963277665.1 of Viscum album. NCBI lineage: Eukaryota > Viridiplantae > Streptophyta > Magnoliopsida > Santalales > Viscaceae > Viscum > Viscum album. Next base: position 4,120,636 of record OY728125.1, read on the forward strand.
GATGAACCCTCTCCTGTCGACCAGAAACTTGTACCATCATAGTAGGATGAGGATTCACATAATCCTAATGCAATATTTGAGTTCTATTGGAAGAGGTCACTCAGGAATGGTGGTGATCTAGAGCCCCTTTAGCTAAGGATTCGATTAAATAGGTGATATGAGATTTCATACTTGTCAGGATCATGATCGATATGATTCTTGTGTTGGAATCCAATTTTGTTAACAGAGAAAGAATGAGTTTGTGGATTTTAGCCATTCATTTGCATTATGATTCATCACTCTCATGGTCTGACATCCATTATTTATTTCATGATGATAAATACCCATTTTTCTTATTCTGTTTTCATAATTTGGAGACACCGGATAAACTTCATTGTAGTATGATAGAATCTATGTATTTCTTGAGGTCTTCTGACCTACCATTGTACTCCCTGAAAATGTTTCTAGATGGATTCTTTCTGGTTAGGTTTTTTGAGCATTGTCTTTGCAAAGACATTTGGACTACTATAGTGATCTTATGTCTCCCTACGTATGAAAATGTTATGGAGAGATATCTAGTTAGATCGAGGTTTCTAGAAGACTTATATCAGGTAGTCTTGAAATTTGTGGGAATATCAAGGTTGATTATGTAATAGCGACTGGAAGGTGATAGGTGTTGAGACACCAAAGGTGTACTGATACTCAAACTCAATATCATGGTCATGCATCAAAAGGATTGCATAGAGTACCAAGGTTTTTCTAAGATGGGTGATATTATAATTGGGAATAGAATTATCACATGGCCCATGGCTGCCAAGCCCATCGAGAAGAGGAGGGAAGGAATAGAGAAGCTGCACCCCCATGGTATAGGTAGCACCATGATCTTGGATCTCTCAGGAAATCCAGGGTAGCCTTTAGAGATGTGATGTTGGAAGAGGATAAGGTATATCACTGGATAGGGGATATACTATTGGTAGAAAATTTAATGAGCTTCATCCACCAACAACCCTAAGAGATCTATTACACACTCTGGGAACTAATGATCTGGCTAACATGGTAGGTGTAGGTTATAGAGGATTATGAAGGGGCTATTATTGATATGACAAAAGGTACAATTTTTCTTGATTATAATATTGGTTCAATACTCTATAACATAGCTGTGGTTCATTACTTTATATTCCTACTCTTGGATCAGGAGTTGGATCTACCTATTGAGACATTATCCCAAAAACGTTGGATTGATTTTTCTATAGGAAAGGCTTCACTGATATCATATATCTTTGAGAAATAATAGTTATCACTTGGTGGAGAGTTTTTTTGGACCTATGGTGATCATGATTAATAAATTTTATTTCCTACATGGTTTTTACTTGTTTTATAAGGTCCTAGCTTAGATTTATCTTCACCACAGACAATCTTGATGCCTTCTAATATAATGGAACAAATTCACCATTTTAGAAAATAGAGATCTCATGGTAGAGAGAGTGGGTATTTTATATAGTAAACTAAAACCCATAACCCATTAGTTGGATAGTTTATCCCTTAGTTTAGTGATCTCTCTAGTAAATATATCATCCTTTGAACGTGGGGGATTATATGGAACACTTTTCCAATGATGTTCCAGGACAACCTTTGAGATGGGATATAGTGTTTTTCAGCAACATGAACCCATGTGCTCCTCCAAAATCTTCTTTAGAATATCATATGGATCATGACATTCATCAAGATATGAGGGTGTAATTTTAGGAAATTCAAGAGAATTGTTTTATTATACATTTTTTCCGTTTGGGAAGTTCCATTTTTGTTCATGAAAAATTTGTATGTGAGATTTCTTATTTATGTTGATTATCATCACCTTATCTAAGTAACAATGAAGAAAAAGTGCCCATTTTCAATGATTGATATCCTATTTGATCCACTTCATGGTGTGATATGGTTTTCAAAGATCAATATAATGTCTAGAAAATACAAGATGGTGCTTATTTTGTCTATTATTTTGAAACTGTCATTTTGATATCGCTACGTACACTTTGAGTACTTGATGATCCCTTTTGGTGGAACAATTTCAACATATATATTTCTCGAATTTATGAATTGGATTTTGCTGACATACATGGGCTGATTTGTGGTTGTATTCATTGATGAAATACTCATCCACTCTACCTCATAAGAGGAGAAATAAAAGTAGTTGAGGATGGTCATAGACTTTCTTTAAAATCACCATCATTATGGTACACTCTTGAAGATCCAGTTCTAGTTCCATTAGGTTTACTTTAGGGGGGATGTGATTTCTATTCACCTATTAGATATGGACTACGAATATATTGATGTTTTTCTAACATGGGATCCACCCAAGAATGTTTCATAGTTTATGAGTGTTTTTCATATTATAAGGGTACTAAAAGAGGTATATTGTAGTCTTTTCTATTATTCTATACATTTTTACCACCATTATGTGGCATGAAGAGTCATTTAGATAGAATTAGTAGTTTCATTGTTCCTTTGAGTACTTGAGGCTGATGTTTTCTAGAGGACATATTTTCATACTATAAAAGGTGGAAGTTTAGTACATAATGTATTGTGATGCCTCAATATCTGGGCTTGGTATCATGTTGATGCAATTGAACGAGTCAACTACATATGGCTCAAGACATTTTAGACCCCATAAACAGAACTATGTGACTTAGGACCTGGAGTTGGAAGCAGTAGTATTCTATTCGTGGATATGAGGGAACTATATTATAAGAGAGCATTTTTTTCTTAGTCCATAAAGGTCTTAGTATATATTCACATAGAGATATTAAACCTAATCTAGAGACACTAGTTGGATTTTCAATAGGATTATGAGATTTATATTGCCTATATTTCTTGGATGGGATATGCAGTGGAATATACCCAAACTAAGTAGTACAGTTCTCGTCTAGTGTAGGAGGTGTATAAGAAGTTTTCTTCATTGAATTTAACCATCATGAATGAGAGGGGTGTATATTATATTTATTCAATGGTGTTAACTATTCTACTTTTCCATAATGTAATGGAGTATCAATTATAAAAAATCGACTACGTAGTCAAAATGACCAAATATACCTAAGAGATTACTATATTGTTTCTTTAAAGGATGTGATAATTTCATAATTTTCTTGGAAAGGGCAGTGGTTATGGTAAAATTATGAGAGTTGGTGATGAGGGAGTTAAAAATTATCATTTAGATAAACATTATTATGTAGTTAATATGTATAAAGACCTTCAATGGATGTGTTGGTGGTATGAAATGAGGTGGAGTGTGGATAATTTTATCTCTATGTGTCTCACTTGTACGAGGATGATGGGTGACAGTCAGGTTATGGTAGCTATGTTGCTCCCTCTTAAGATCCATAAGAGGAAATGGGATAGTATATCAATGTACTCTATGATAGGGATACCACAGAGAGTGAGACCCCATTAAACAAATTGTATGATTGTTGACCAACAAACCAAGGCGATGGACATACATGTTTTCATGGAGTCGAAAATGGTGGAGAATATAAGGTAGTTTTATGTGTGGGATATCAACCACCTCTATGGGGTTCCCTAAAATATTTCCACTTACTTTGATTCATAATTTATATTTGCCTTGTGGATAGGCTAGTATGAGGAATTTGGGACATATTTGAGGATGAGTATATCTTTTCCCCCATAGACTGATGGGAAGGCCATGAAAATTATCTAATTGTTAGAGGATATGATAATGGATTATGTGTTAGAAGTCATATGGATCTATGAGGATCACGTTCCTTTGGTAGAGTTCATTTATAATAGTATTTATCATTCTAAAATTTTCAAAGATCCTTTCTAGGCCATGTATGAGAGACCATGAAATTCAATGTTATTCTAGACTAATATCAGTTAGGAACCTCTTATTGGGACATAAATGGAGGGAGATATTATAGAGAATATCCATGTGATCCATGAGTGGATGAGGACATCTAATAGAATTCTAAAATCTTATATAGATCGATGACATAGTCCATTGGAGTTCATGCACGGAGTCTATGATTTATTGAGAGTCTAAATATGATGAAGATTTTTGTTATTTAGCTTGTGAAAAATGATATCCCGGAGGTTTATCATGCAATTTGAGAACCTAAATATGGTTTTCATGTATTAATTACACCAAGACATACCCCCAAAATTGGAGTGGGTGCATGATGTTTTTTAGGTGTCAAATATAAGGAGATGTGTACATAATCCTAATAAAATTATTGACTGAGTTGATATGAGTATAGAATATACATCCACCATTGTGGAATACAACTTAGAGATTGAGGGTTGAGAAGAGAGGATCCTTTGAAGATGGGACATTACTTGTCTCATTTATTGTGGCAGCATGTGAGCATAATAGAGAGATCATGGGAGTGGGAGAGCTACATTTGAGCTTAGTATTCACATTGTTTTTAGAATTGATATTCATGAATATAAATATTTGATGGATAGAATAATTTAAATTCTAATTTTTTCTTTTAAATACATTGAAATTTATTCAGAAATATTTTGGGAACAAATCATTGACACTATGAAATATTCTGATGCCTTGTGATCCTGAAATTAATTTTATAAAAATATTAAATATTTTATACATCATGTACACATTGTATTTGATAAATAATTAAACACATCCTAAAAGGTGTCTGGATTGAAAAATTTGAGATCAGAGTTGAATCTGGGGCATGATGTTTACCATAGATGTGACGTAAGTTTGGTCAGCACTTGATCACAATTTAAGTAACTTTTTGATGGGTGCTTTTAATTATAACAAATAAAAACTTTATTTATTAGTATTTACTGAATGACATAATTAAAATCCTAATTCAATACTCTCTTATGAAAATTTTCCAAGGGTCACTCATATCACCCTTTCTATATTTGAGAATGGGAGGAGATCATTCTTCATTGGTGTATAAACATCAATTGAAAAACATTAATCAGATTGAGGTGGATCGATGGGTAGAACATGGATCGGGTCATCATTTTTTCTATAAAATTAATTAATCACCAATGATAGATCCATAATCAATGTAGGTATCAGAAATTTTGTATTTTTTCCATTTTATTATAATATTGACCATGGATAAATTATATTCTTTGATTTTTGATTTATTTATTCTATCACATGAACCATATTTCCATATTGTATAATTGATACATTAATTCACTTTGCCCATTGTAACACCCCATTTATATAATCATTGGTTAAGAAAGATTTTTCAATGATGTTTTATTTTGTTCTTGGGATTTTCCCCTCTACATTCATTGTGTTATTAACTACTGGCCTATGAGGACGTGGTTTGACATTGGCAATATGGATTAGAGTGTGATCGATACTCTAGATTCATTGTAGTTGCACAAGAGAAACACGTATCAAAGGTTCATAGATGGATTGATCAACTATGTGGGGTACAAGTAATAATTCAGGGATAAAGGATCTGGAAGGGGGACAATATTGATTGGAAGGCATGTGAGAGGCACAAATATGGATGTGTTGTTGCTACTAATGGTTACATTAGATTTTCTAGTGAATAATGACTAGAATTTGATTTTCAGCTAGCCACCAAGGGTGGTATGTGTTATTATTGATTTTATTAATGATGGAATATTTTAATTATTATAATTTTAATTTTTAATAACATATGTTATTTATTATTAATTTTAAAAAATATAATTTTTAATCGATGTTGAGAAACAACTACTTGGGTGGCCTCTCCTTGAACGCAATGGGGATATGTTTATTTTATTTTATTATTACTAATAATAATAACAATTATGAAATAATAAGAAATGAAAATAAAAGAGAAAATGTAAGGGTACCCTAGGTGGAGGTGTGGGCATGTAAGACATTGAGGCTGGGGAAGAGTTTGAGCATGGACTCCCATTGAATAATTGAATAAAATTAAGTAAAATAAAATAAAATATATGTTATAATTATAATTTTTGATGTGTAAAACACGATTCGGTCACAACACATTTGTATGATGTAATATTGGAGATCCTTTAGTGTAATTGCAACCATGATATTGAAATGGTTGATTAAAGATCAGTGATGTATATTTAATTTAGAATCATGGGTGAAGCCAATGAATTGTTGTTCGTATATGTTATGAAAAATAAATTTTTCACCCAGTATCCATTTTTTCATGTAAATATCATTCCCCAACTCTTTTTTCCATGATAATCACAACATCATGATCCATTTGGCCATTCATCGATGCTTGTGATAACATTTTTTTATTAATGTTTTATCCTTATAGACTGATGAAGAGCCCCATGCGGTCATCTAGATTTTAATAAGACTTGAGTTTTTCCCCCGAGTATCTTATTATGAGAAATTTTTCATGTACAAAGTGATGGTAAAATTCATAATGTATTCTGATATACGACATGGATTTTTTCAAGAAGGATTCTAATTTAGAAAATTCTTGTTGATGGAAGAAATCAGTAGGATCATTAGAGATATTCTTAGTATAGATGGTAATTCCCTAATTAAGGAACAAGTCATATAATTATAGGGATGGTAATACTCTATCAAACTAGGGTGTGGGACCCCATAATCATTATTCTAGGTAGATATAGTGCCACCCTTTTTAGGGAATTATTTCTATCTCTATAGGGATTGTACTCCCCTATTACACGGAGGTTCTCATCCTTCATAATCATTATTACATTTAGATATGGTACACCAATATTACTAGTGTGATTCCTCAATCTATAGGAATGATAATCCACAATCCCACAAAGTTGTGGGTACCCCATATTATAGGAATAGATAGATATTCTACATCCCTATAGAGGACCGGGTCTTATATCATTATTTTTAGTGGAATCCCCTATCATCCTAGGTCGTGATTCATTAATCTAGTAGATACAGTGATCCCGTTGGCTATAGAGTAGTGGTTTGGTGTAAGATATCCTCATTAATAATAAAAAAGGATTCATGATTCTAGTAATAAATGATGGACCTTTAGATGTGAAGGCTTACTCTTCAACCTGGGCTTGGTTGTGAGATGAAGATCCCCTTTATCTCTCACTAGGGTTTCGATATGAGAAAATATCTATGTTTTTGGGTTTTGATTTCCTCAATCATTTGGTTGAGCTGACAACATCAATCATGTCTGATATTTGTTCCCTTTATTTATTGGAGAATCATAAAAGGTTTGTATATACCTAACCTAATAAAGTATTTTTCCAAAAAAAATCATGTTTTATGTAGATAAATGATAGAATTTTGGTGATTACAATGAAGTAATGTGATACCATGGTGCATTGACAGCATATGGTGGCCATTCATGTATATTTAGTGTTGGGATCTATGAGATTTACATTATTCCAGTTTTTATCATGTTTGGATATTTTTTTTATAATGTGTTTATATTTATCATATTTATATTTATGATACTTTGACACACTTTTATATTCAGTAGAGGTTATTATATGCATGAATTTTACTCTAGATGTTATTAAAAATTTATTTTTTATTACCTTTTACTTCTTTATAGAGATGGTTGGGTTCATGTGTATTGGTACATTATGAAAATTCCTTAAATGTTATTTATTCCTTCTTGGAAATTTTCATTAGACCCCGGCTAATGGAAGTGGGATTGGGGTTTTGGTGGCCTGGTTTTTCACTAGCCATGTAGGCCCCAACGGGTCGAGTCCTTTGATTTCTATAGGCCCAAAATATTGAATCAAAATGTTAAATTATTGTAAATTTAAACTATTTATCTTTAGATCATTAAACTATATAAAATTCATGATATTTTAGGAATACCCCTTCGGGGTCGTTACACCATTTTAAAAGTTAAAAAATATATTTCTTCCTTTTATACAATGATTATGATCCATTGTAGGGAAAAATAAATTCACCTATTTCACATTATTTAAATCCACCTTGATACTAATTTCAATAATAACCTTGATAACATTGTTGGTATTCCCTTATTCATTTAAAAACAGGTTGATTACACTGTAATATAACATTTTTTCAATTTGAATGAAATCCTTAAAATAGAGAGAATATAAGCTCATCATGTAAGTTTGTGTGTAAAATACTAATCTTTTATTCAATAAAATAGCAAAATGTTTTTAGAAAAAACATCAACAAATATAATGATAAATGTATTTATCTTATCAAGTAGTTAATAACCTATTAATTTAAAAAGTGTCATACCTTCTTCTAGGTTCTAATAAAATTTCTATTCCATGATTGATACAAATTTATTATCAGAAAAAACATTGATGTTGAAGGAATACCACCATCTTATAATGTTTGAATTGGTAACAAACCAACCTAGGTTAACCTCAAACTTGTAACTTGACATGATGTTCCACGTACTTGAATAGACATTTCGATCTACATGGGATGGTGAATAGATCTTGAGAATCAAACAACAACTAGAGAGAACAATTCAACCCAGAAATAAGTAAAAAACATAGAATAATATATATATATATATATATATTTTTGTATATATAATAGAGTGAAATAATGGAAGACAAAATATGAAAATATATTACATAAATAAAGTAAGTTAGTGAAAAAGATACAACTCAGGTAGTCAGAACAACACAAAGTACTTATTCAATAACAAAGGAAAAACAAAATAGAAACTGAATACTCTATGTGATAGCATGGGAATATGCTCACCATCTCACCAACATCTCACCAAACTCTACTGAAAAAACATCACCACCTCCCTATGCTTCCATTCCATTACCTATAGCAAAATACATATCTAGGTATACACACCACTAAAGGGGTGTTTAGGGTGTGAGCTGAATAGTGTTATTGGGATCCCACCCAGGATTTTCACAAAAAGTCTTTGAATAATAATTAGATCATTTTCATGTTTAAGGAAAATAAGAAATGACAAATAGTTAAACAATTTATTTATTACAAACCTGGTAAAAAAAATCCCTTTTCAATATTTCTAAATAGACATGGTAAAATAGTTTCAAAGTATATCACATATATAAAAGTAAGTAATTAAATTTAAATAGTTCAAATTAACAGCATATGAAACATTTAGATAAGGATCACTATAGGTTAAGTTAAAAAACACTAATCCCAAAATATAGAATATCATGTGTGTCAGGTATCTAAACATATGCATCGAATCTAGAGGCTAAAGGAACACCCCAAAAATAAAACCTTCAAATAGTGTCTTACGAGTCCCTTAAATAATAGGATTGGGTATCAGGGGAACATTCCATGGGTAAACCCCCTAACAGTATCATCACTACACAATCCACCTATATACCCAAGGCTTCCCATGTGCTATATTTTCCGAATAATTTCACTAAAAAAATCATTGAAAACCATTTTACACATCTATTTCACCAAACATTGAAAACTATATTTTTAAAAAACTAAAGGGAATTCATATTTTCACAATATCCCTTTTTCACAAACACAAGTGACTCATCTAATTTCATTTGTAAAATAATTTATATGAACTAGATAACACATGTTTCATCCAAAACAGGTGATAGAAGGAACCACCTACCTAAGACTTAGGTTTCACTCTCAAACAGAGAGGATCCATAACCACTAGAAGGAATTTAGAACAAAAAACAATGTCCTTATCAAATTATTATAACAGAATAGTATCAATTAAAATAGTGAATGAGTCTTAAGAGAATATAAGACAAAAAAATCTTCAATTTAATTGAATGAACCATAAAACCCAACAATTAACTAGGAAAAAATACAATATCTCACATTGGATCTAGAATGGATAAATAATAATATCCAAAAAAGATCAATGGATCTATAAATTTTGTGAAACTACGCTACAATGACCTATGGAAACAATGAAGATAAATATCTCATACCATGGGAGAAAATGTTGCCACCACAAATATCGTTCACCTAACGATACAATATATAAGGATAATAAGTAACCAAAATTTCATAAGGGATAATATAGGGTTTGAGATAAGGAGTAACAACAGATATTGAATTTGGATTCTAGCATTTTGTGCCTAAAAATGTTCTTGATGGGAAAATTTTATGATATGAAATCCATAGAATGCATGTATTCTAAAAACTCTATTGGATCATTTAAAAAACTATTGTATACCTTTTATGATTTGATCCTACTTCATAGCATGTGATATATTCACATTATAACCAGGTTCAGGGCATCATACCAAAAACAAATTCAATTTATGTAACAAGGTCGTGGTGTGAATGTGTCTAACAGGAGGTGTGAAATATAAATTCTATAAACCAAATCCTAAACCAAATCCAAAACTATTGAAACATGAAAACATACTATTAAACAATAATAAAGGTAGAACACTTTTACTAGGATATTATAATATCCCAAATATAAGACTTTTCTTCCCCCATATGTCTTATAGAAAAAGGATTCTCTAGAATGTGGTGAGTCTACTACTTCCTCACTAATGTTTCACACTGCCAGGTTTTATTAGAACCTCCACTATGTACCCATAACACTTTGAAAAAAGGAATTAGCTTCCCACACAATATGTTCACCAAGGAATAGAAAATCTCCGCTGGCATCCCTAAAACTAAAACTTATAGCCCCAAATTGATATATTACCAACTCAAAATTAGAGAGGGATCGGTATGGTATCTCTTGAGATGGGATATTTGGAAAATATCTTGAATAGCTACTTGATAAGATGGTAATTTCAATCATGTTGCAATGTTATCAATCTTCTCTGTAACCACAATTGGTCCACCCAATCCCAAAAGAAGGTTTATCTGTTTCCCATTATGATTATCACCCAACTGAGAAAACCCCATCAAGAAAACTTGGTCACTAATGGAAAACTACAAAGGAAAAATTGAACGATCAACATCTACCTTTCTCATACTCAAAACCATAACAATATGTCAACATATTTGTTGAATCCTCACTGACATATCCTGAATGTCACTCTGTCCCACAAGAGAGGCCTCACCCACCTTTTCACAACAAAGTGGTAACATGAATGAGATACCATAAAAGGCATCAAAAGGGATCCATTCTAAACTATGACTAAAAAATATTTTGAAATGAAAAATGAAAAATTACCAGATGGCTATCCCAAGATACACTAAAATTCAATATGCATGCATGTTCCATATCCTCTGGTATCAAAATAGAAACCCTCAGATGAATTTTTATATGTGAATGGTAACATCTACTCAACCATATATGTGCCCCCATCATCTAAATGATAATATTAAAAAATATTAAAGTTAGACATGGATACCAATATTAAAAAATGTCATAGGGAACACCATATATCACCAAAACATCTTTCACATATATCATACTCTAAAATAGAACTGTATAGGTGTATATGAATCAAATTATATGATCTGATTTCATCAACCTGTCAATCACCCTGGGAGATAATCCCCCCTTATGTAAAACATGGTAATCTAAAAAAACATACATGGATACATCATCCAATTTATAAAATGAAACTGAAAGAGTATATCGAAAATGAGGAGTTTTCAGATGCTTTACCATTATAAGTTATAAGGTGTAACAATGAGACACATAACTTTCAATGTTTCTCTTCAAACATGTCCACCTGAATTTCCATCTCATATCTTCAAATATATTCATAGTTCCCAGATGAAGGGACCCTGAAAATTTATCATTGTTAAACAAAACTGAGAACCTCATAGATTCTGGGATGATTATCCATTTCCCAAATTGTATAATAATATCATAGGAGAGAGTCTAACACAAAATGTTATCCCCACCACAAAGAATCTCTCAAATTAATATAAACACATCATATTATGCTTAACCATAAACAGTATACTATATGAGGGGAAATGAAAACTTAACACTAGTCGTAACCATACTTAAAACATACTCTCAATAATTCGATGCCACTTATTGTAGAATATATTAAGTCTCATATCTTCCTTATATTCCAAAACAACTTGTGATGACACTTTTCTACAAAGAGAATTTGCAATCACATTCACCTTCTTCAGGGTATATGTGATGTCGATGTATGACATTAAAACGTATTCCCCACAACTATTTCTATTGGAGATTCATGTATTTATAATAAAATATATTTCATTGACTCATATGATCAGAAAATATTTCGAACCTCTCCCTAAAAATATAAATACATGAACAGTTGATTGCATGTGTAACTATGTAAAGCACCAAATCATGTGTGGGGTAATTATTATATTTTTTTTGAATTTTATGATGTCTATAGGATAAAATAAGACCAACATTCATAATCATTAATCCCATACCTGCACCAAAAGAAAAACAGTATAAAATATACCCCTTTTTTGGATCAGGTAAGATCAAATTAGGAAATGATGACATAAGATGTTTCATTTCATGGAAAAAATATTAACATTTTTTATCCCATGAAAACATCACCCATTTCCTTTTTAGAGTGGTCAAATGTGATTCCAAATTCAATAAATCTATGATAAACTATTGATAGTATCCATAAAGACCAAGAAAGCTCTAAATCTTAATCAAATTATGTGTATCCTATAATAGAATGACTCTTTCACCTTATCATCATAAACATATAGGCCATATTTATAAATCACGTGGCCTAATTATTCTAATTCGTAGATTCAAAATCTATATTTTGAATGCATTCCATACAAATGGTAACTCATAGTTATTTACAAAACCAAATTTAGATGGTTTCTGTGTTCACACTTGAATATCAAATAAACCAAATTATCATCTGATATGATGATGAATATTAGGTTCATTAATGAAAATAAAATTATGACAAAGTTATTTAGACAAAAAATCACAAGATATTTATAATGGATATTACAACTCCTGGAATCCATATTCATTATATTATACTCTAGTACATTTTTTGATGATAACCCAACTAATGATCAATCATCAAAAACCACTTTTCTACCATTAACTGATCAAAAAAATCATCCACACATAAAAAATGATACTTATCCTTAAGAGACACATGTTCAAACTTTTATTAGTCTATTAATAATAAAAATGAACCATCATCCATCTTAGAAAATAGATCATGGGGTACTGTAGGTGAAACACTAAGGAGAATAAAGTCTGTTTTCATCAGATCATCCAACTATATCGTGATATATTTCATCTCCACTAGTTCTATATGAAAAGAGGGTATTGGTACATTTTACATAGTATGGACCAAGTCAATTATATACTCCACCTCCCTCTATAGAGGAAAAATAGAGAATTCACAAGGGAAAAGGATGTAAAAAACACTGAATACAAATAGAAGATCACCAAAATAGAAAACACATTACGACCAACTAAAAAGTAGATAAATAACTTATGATCTATAATATTAGAGGTCCTATATAACCATTACTCATATCCCACACTCCCTAAAACACTAAATATCACCCAAAATTATTAATGAAAAAAATCCATTGATGATGCCCATAAACCTCATCATAATTAGTGATAAACCAATCCTTCCAGATGACGGAATCAAAATGATAAATATCTAGAATAAGGAAATGTCATATTAACACTACATAAGCTATCAATATCAAAAAATAAGGACACATAAACTCCTTCTGTTTCACATTGCAAATTGTTTTCTCTAACTCCATATGAAAGGACATGATCTCTATTGAAAATTTCAACATATCAATAGAATTGGAAAAAATAAATGACTGGGTGGAAACAATATGGAATGAAGTAGTTTATAGAGAAGTGGAAATATTGATGGTACCACTCAATATTGTTGGACCCATTCCAACAACCATTGTAAACTAATCCAATGGGTGATGGTACATCACTCTCGAGGCATATGTATATAAATTTCTAGTCTCTAATGCATCTAACTATGACATTGTAGAATTTGGATCAAATGATCCCATACTCTACTAAGGATTAGAAATAACCTGATAGATCCTCTATAAATTTTCATAGAATCCAAAACCATTAAACATTATTGATTTCATTGAAAAATAAATTCGAGTGTTCCCAACCATGGATGTTGATAGAAAGTAAAGGGAATACTAATGGTTGTAGTTAATGATATATAAGGAGGTTGATGCTAAGAACCACCTCTACAACTCCTGTAATCATCATGACACTTCCTATTCTTCCCCTACGTGCCAATGAATCATCCACTAGGTAGAAGAGAAGTGGAATAAGACCCAACCAATCCTTCCATATCCATATCTACCAATATTTTCATGTACAATATTACATAATTGGTAGAAAGATTCAGAATAAATACTTATAATCATATATCAGATCAAAAATCACAAAGATACTTCAAACCTTGATCATGTCATTTTTCATAACCTCCAGATAAAAATGATCTATCTCCATGAATAGATCGGTATACACCAACACTAAAATATCTACCTACTAAAAGAGAGGATGTATAGAGAATTCTCCAACATCATAGTATCCATAAATAATTTATAGAAGAATAGGGACTTGAAATATTTAAATTCTAAGACCATGCATATATTTTCATGTAACATGGAATCCCACCATTTATTTCTAGGACCATCGAGTCTGAACATTGCATTCTTCACCTTGATATTAATAGGGTTATATTGTAATTTAATCATTCGATCAAATATGTACATACATTCTCCATCTTTTTTGTATCATTAACACCACAAAAGGATGGTAGTTTCTTATTTATGAACTCTTTAGAGAAATCCATTTATCTCCCTACTCCTAGTTATACCTAAGTAAATCCATTATGGACATATGGAACATTTTGTTTCACAACATAAACTAATCCTAAAATATCTTTATAATATTATGATCAAAAGGATGATTACCTTGACAATCATCCATTGAACCCTAATGTAGAAACCCTAGAAAAGATTATGGAGGTATATCAATACACACTGAAAATAGAAGAATTGATCAGAAAAATGGGAAATATTAGTTCAAACCATAAAAACATAAGAAGTAATAGACATTAGATCAATAAATAAACAAAAAAAAGATATCACCATATCCCATGGTACATTAAGTCTCTTCATGGAATGATCTTGTCATGAACTCATCGTAATGTACCTCTCATGTTTTGATAATCCTATCTCCCTTCTAAAAAATTGTTATAACTAAGAATAATCATGCCCTGAGAAAAAAATATAATTAATAAACCTATGTCACCTTCAAACATTCCTGATCTAATCTTCCACATATCCAATGGGCATTCCAAATCCCCATTACTAGATATAAGCATCTTGAATTCAAAAAATGAAGGGAAAAAATTCACTGAACATCAAAAAACCTGGAATATATATACATAATAGAGAGACACTGAAGAAGAGAAAATAGGAATATATAATCAACAACTGAAAGAATCCAAAAAAATGATACAACTCAAGTAATCAAAACTACTAAAATTATAAGAACAATAGTAAAGGACAACAAAAATAGAAACTAACTGCTCTATGTGATAGAACGGGAAAACTCCCACCATATCACCACTAGCTACCCAAACTCATTCGAAAGAAACCTCAACTCCCCACTATAGGGCCTTTCCTTTCCCTACATCAAAATACATTACTATGTATACACGCAACCAAATGGTTTTGAAGGGTGTGATATTAACAGGTTCAGTAGGATCCCACTATGTTGTTCCATAACAAGACTATATAGTAATCAAATCGTTCTTAAAATTAGTCAAAAGTAGGTATGAAAATGGATTAATAAGTTTTTTTAATTCTCAATAAAATATAAAAACAATTTTCCATAGTTCTAAAAAATTCAAGTTAAATAGTCACAAATAATATCACATATATCAAAGTAGGTAATAAAATCCAAAAAATTAAAAACAAAAATCCTAGTGACTATCACATAAAATAAAACATATAGGCTATGATACCTAGAAAACTGAAACCAAAAAATAAGAAATTGTGTTTTTCTATTATATAGACATATGAATCAATTATAGGGAGTATATGAACATTTCATATAGTGAATCTCTCAAAAGATTCTAAAAAGTACCTAGAAATAAATGTATAAGAAGAATATGAACACCTTATGAGTGAAATACCAAAAGGTATCAATAGATTATGACTATTAATACACCATCCACATAAGTTCCCAATTCTTCCTATGTGATACAATTTCCAAATAATTTCTCTAAATACATTCATTGGAAATAATTTCACAATGATCTGATAATAGATTTTCTTTTTTCCAAAATAAGGGTGAAACCTTATTTTCGTCAAAACCCATTTACACACACAAACATATCATATATTTAATTAATAGAAAATTTTATAAAATTTGAATCAGTCATGGTTCATCCAACACATGATAGAGATGGAACTACCAAACTTCAACTCGAGTCACAAATGAAAAGTGATGGGATAGAAAAACATTATAAATAACTAATAAAAATAGAGAGAATAATAAAGGTATTAACAATTTATAAAATATTCATGTAGAGAAACAGTTGGTTGAGTAGATAAAATAAAACATACCTTAAAATACTATTATATTGCACCCCAACAAATAAATGACTGAGCCATGAAATAAGATCACACATCAGATCTAAAAACGATCAAGAAGAACATAACCACATGATCAATGGATTTAAAAATGATAAATAATGGTGTTATTATTACCAATGTAAAATAATAAGTAGAAATAACACATAACTCATGATATGTAGTGAATCCAATATGAAGTTCAAGAAATGAACACTATGATCTGCAAGGAGAATCGGTAACAAAAATATTTTCATAGATCACCAAGTGTTTGATCCATGGTGAAACAAGAGTAAAAAAAATTGGATTCCAGATTGAAAAACATTGAAACCTACTAGGAATAAAAATTTCATGATGTGATGTAAATTAACCACATGAAATCCATGAAATTTAACTATGTCATAAAAGTTGTTGGATTGGGTGAAAAAATGATCAAACTATTAACGACGAGAATATGTTTCAAGGATTATAATCCTTCCACACTTAATAACAGTTCATGAAATCTTCTCGATATTGGATTCATGTTGTATATCATATACATTATGTGAGTATTTATAGCATATATTTTGATATTGTGGTTTTATAGAAAATTCATAAAACAAATTCAACCCTCTCAAAGCACATAATCAAACTCTTAGATAAGAAAATAGTTATGCATTTTTACAATGATGTTACACAACATAGTTGAAAGTGTATGTTCTTTACATAATGTAGGCCATGTCCATAGTTTAATCTTTTACACTAAATAATTTACATAATTACAAAATTCAATTATCATATTTAAAATTTTTGATCATAATAAAAAACAATTTTCATTAATGTGATCACTATATATTGTAATACATATATCTTTTAATAAATTTGAATATTTAATAAGTATATCCATATAAATTTTAATATCAGTAATATATTATATTATTTATAACAAATCAATTGAAAAATTTATATACATACAATTCATGAATAGTTACATATATTAGTTATAATTTACCAACATAACTAACAGTTTTCTATGAGTGGAACTCTATACAGCATTGGGATTAATTTCAAACATAAACAATGAAAGATGAATGTTTCATCACTCTATTGAAAATTTAGGATACTCTTTTTTAATTTGTTTAACTGATTTGAATTTATTAGGTGTCATAGAGTACTATTTATAAATTTTTTAACCACATATCATGTCCAATAAATTTTGTTATGGAAAATAAATATAGTTATCAAAAGTTTTTAATGAGTGCAATAAACTATAATACTATTCACAGAAATGGATTTTTGTATTAATATAAATCAAACTAAGGAAATTTGTTATTGATTCATTATCGTTTTCAAATAATAGGCATTTATTAGGAAGATAAAGAATTTTTTTCAAAGCTAATACCCATTTGAAATAACATTAATTTAGTTTCATATTATTTTAATGAATCACATTCTTATCTTGAAGAATGTCCATTAATAGAGAATGAAACTCTTTGCAGCTGGTGTCACTCCAATCATTTCCCACTTTCAGTTAATATAGTCACAGTATTGTCAATATTTTTATATTTCATATAATCATTTAATAAGGGAATTTTTTTACAATCCTTAATTTATCAAATGCATTATATGAACTGTATATTTATATTCAACCACCGTATCCATATCCCCAAAAAAACTAAAATCTTATATACACTTTTACAAATGCATGATGAAATGTAAAATATGTTTTTATCATAGTTTATATATAATTTTACCCATTATTTTTGTTTTTAAAACATTTTTATATCATATAAATTATATAAAATAATATAATATTCTTATAATTATGCTTGAAAAATTATTTTCTAATAAAAAAATGAAGACACAGCCCCATAATTCTATAATTTTTATTAACTTTGTATATTGAACTATTAATGAACGTTTTGTTAAATTCCTTATACTATATTGTCATATAATTAACTTCCATCCATTTTTTAAAACTTCATCATATTTTAGTCAATATTTCATACTAATTATTGTTATAACTAACATATATTTCTATATATAATTACACATTATCACATAAACACATAAATGATATTATGTATAAAAATATTATATAAATAATTTATATACATAAACACAATAACCAAACACACACACACAAACACACACACAGACATATATTTATATAACTTCTAAATATATTATATAAAACATGCATATAGGCAAATAAAAACAAATGTATAGTGTATACACAAAAACCCAATGATATATATTTATATATTTTTGAAACACTGTATAGAGTCATACACACACACACCCAGATATATATATATATATATATATATGAATACTATGAGAAATATGATAGATACCACAGGTCGTTAGAAATGGATAGAAAAACAATTTGAATATATAAACAATACTAATGGATTCAAAAAAATATTTTATATAAGGAAAACCTAGTCTTATGGCTTCTTCTTTAACCAATTAATCAATTATATGTGTCAAATTTAAATCCACATAAAATAAGTTGATATAAAACATAATATACTCAAACATCAATAAAAAACATAATCATATAATATCAAACACAATAAAGAATTAATATATCCCAATGAAAATAAATTAAGTTGTAAAACTCTTTATCATATGTAACTTTCATTTAAAATTCCCTTGGATGAAATAATTCTAATTTAATATTAGAATACAATGAATTATTAATTAATTTTGATATTATATGTAAAATGAGTAGTATATACACCGTATAAAAAAAATTAGGTGCAAAATATTCTGATATGCCTTGATGAAGAGAAATTGAGACAAATCCCCTTACCACTTGGGTAACATTAAAATTATAAAACATGAAATAATAAATAGTAATTTAAAATCAAACATCATGAATAAATAGTATTTTATGTTAAATACATCATGTGGGTATTTTATGCACCATATAAAAGTGAATTGGTGTATAATAACTAATAAATATCAACTGAATATAAATTCAGGTGAAATCCATTACAAATATCATATCATTAAAGTGGGGAATAATATAAGAATTTATTACTTGTATAAAACATAAATCTACATAAAACAAGTTTAAATAAAATATAAAATTATAAAAAATTAACTACACACATAATATAAGCATGACACAATCAATGAAGTAGAAGTTTAACCCAATGAATGGAAATTGAGTTGAGAAATCCATTATGTCGCGATTTCCTTTAGTTGAATGTGATATAAACAACTTTATAATGGTTTTAATAATGTTATTAATTTATACCATAACCATACTCATAATTTTAATATCATATATGATCCTATTATAACATTTTACCACCCTTCTGTTAATAATAATGTATTAGTTTCATAGTTTTGGGTGTTAATGGCCTTATTTTATCATTCGTTTTTTTTAATGAAGGTTCGGGTCATTGTACATGGGATATAAGTACTTAATCTCTATAATGATAATAATAGTATAGATATCGTATTTACTAATTATATACATAATTATAACCACTATTAATATTTTTTCATGGAAAATGAATCACATCACTTCATGGAGATGATAAGTTGTACTTACGCACGAGTGATGATATTATTTCCTTAATGGGTGAAAGTGTAATGTAGTGAATAATATATTAATTTTATATAATAAATATTTTAAAATATATTTGAAGGAATCCTCTCAGTTTGTTTGGGGTGATTGGGTTTTTTGACAAATCCAGATGACTGAAAATTTGTATGGTTGGTGTTGCTGAAGCAGGTTTTTAAGGCGGTGTAGTTTCCTAGTGTATGTGGAGGGGTTAATAATTTGTGTACTGTAAAGCACAGTTTTTGGACCTCAAATGTAGGTACGCAGAATAGATTAGGGAACTCGCAAAAGGATAATTTCCATATATCAATGTTATGTGGACCATGAAGGACACTACGTGAACCTCGAACAAAAAACAGTTCATGTGAGGCTTGGAGTACATGGAAGGATTTAAGTTCATAGAATGGATCATTGTTTATAGTGGAGATATAGTGACTCATTTGTAGAATACATCAGCCACCATGAGAGGATAACAGAGTTATATGAACCACATAGAATAGTATGGAGTGAAGGTTTTACTGCATAGAAGCTTTTTTTGAGTCAGAGTTGAAGGAAATATTATAATATATTTTCTTATATAAGCACTACTAATCATATAATTATGTAGAGTTATTTTCATTTGAAAACCTCATTTCTATAGGTATAATTTGGTGAAGTCTAAAAGAGTTTGTGGGGAAGGATTATGCAAACTAGAGAGTTTGCGGGGAAGCAATTCCATGAAGGGATATCCGTGAAGTCAGTTCATGGAAAGGGGTTTGTAAGGAACTATATCCTATATAGGAAAGTGTTTTGAAAAAAGTGGCAATTAATGGAAGAATATTCCATCTTTGAAGTAGGGACAGCTCATAGAGGAAGAGGTGATCCGCGAACCACTCATACCACACGGTGAAATGCAGTTTGTGGATGAACCATGGTTGTTCACGGAGGATTCAAGGAATCTTGAGAAGGCATTAAAAAAGTTTTAAAAATAAATTTATAAAAAAATTACAGTTCTAAAAAAATTTTATTCCATCTAGGGTGAAGCTACACTTCAACAGAGCATCTACCTACAGTTGATGATGTGTTCAATCATTCAAATGAAGGTAACTACAAGTCCATAAAATGTGTGTGGATCCCCTATAGAGGAATATTTAAAGGAAGAAGAAGATTGATATCCTTTCCATCGATAGTGATCCTAATTAATATACAGTTGGATTTACCCTTGGGAAAGTAGTGAGATGAAGCTAAACATTTTAATGGTAGTCAGCCTGGGAATAGAAGTAATCTAGCCCAAACATTGTAATTTGGCAGTGAGCCTTAATGGATTTTGTACATCGGAACATTTTAATTGTATTCTCCTTGGATTTATCCTAGAGAGGGTGAAACAAGTAAAATTATTATTTCCCATGCATGATTTCAATTATGTTTATATATTTCTATAGTAATGAGAGAGAGAAAAGTGTTTTGTTTAATGACAAAACAGGATCTAAATGGTCATGAGTTTTAATCTGTCATACCATGATTCACCCCTACCCCTATTAGTGTATATATCCTAATTGTGATAATATAATATATATTAAATTTATTTATTAATTTTATATTTATTACATTCCATGTAAATCATAATTGAAAAAAATCACATAACTTTACGATTTGGTAATCCGCCGTACACACAGGCGATGTTGACATATTTTAAATGGAATGGAACATAACGTGATATTAAAATTACAAAAGTGTAATAATATCATAAATATCATATAACTGATTTAAATAAATCATTATATCCATCCTTGGTAGGTGGTTATAGAAAATGAACTACATTGGTTCATGATACGGTAGCTCATCATACACACGATTGATGATTTCATTTCACATTTGATGGAAGTGGAGATGGATAATAAATTTTCCAGCAACATAATAACATCTTAGTATACAGTATATACTTGTGTTATTATATTGTAAGTGTTCGGATAAAACATGGTTTGGAAAAAAGATAAATAAAATGAAATATCATTGTTAAGATAATTCCTTTATCTATGAGAAACCACTTTTGCATCGCCTCTTAAGAAACCTAGAGATGGTATTTTGGGAGGACTAGAACCTCTAGAATGTGACTAAGGGTTTTTGGGGGATAATATTTTAGGTTTTTTTGGAAACTCTTTTTGGGGCGTGTGAATAATTTAGGGTAGGGTGTTCACTTTTATAAGTGGGGATAGCAAATCTTCTTTCAAATTACATCGAAATTTCCCAAATTAATATGAAATGATAATGTAATTCACTGCCAGAAGCAATGAAATAAAACTATATCCTAACATGGAAATTTTTTTATATTTTTTCATATAATAATATTTTGATAATTTTTTAGGTCATTTCAACTATTATCATTTTATTTTAACCCCCCCCCCCATAAATCCATTTTTACCGTAACCACGGTAAAAAACTTTCAATATTTTACTACTCATTTTGCGAAAAAAAATTAAATTAAACTTGTTATATAATATAAATTATTTTATCTCCAAATATTTAATCCAATTTTAAAAATATAAATCATATATTTTTTAAATTTTAATTTAAAATAAACCCCGTAGATGCAATGATAAATTAGGTTTTCAAATAGAAAATGATCAAAAGCTATCACAGGTTTTATATCAAAATCAAAAATGAAAATGATTCCAATATCCTAAATTGGATTAAAAAATATATAATTTAACTAATTTAACTTCAAAACCAAATCAAGATATAATTCCACTTTATTAATAATTTAAATGAAAAGTAAGTTTTCAATAAAAATTCAGTATTTTTCATTATTTATCGAATAATGAATTATTTCTGAAAAATCCAAGAAAGTAAACATAATATCATTTTAATATTAAAATTTAAAAAATAAATTTTATTTTTTTCAAATAAAGATTCTAAAAGTGTTAAAAATTAATTTTAAATTGTATGTGAAAATCATGATTAAACCATATGTTATTAAAAAAATAGTTTTTCAGAAAACATTTCTTTTTATTTTAAATGATTACTATATAATTAATAATAAATAATTGTCCATATGTTTCAATATTTAGATAGTGTCATTCATACCCCCAAATTTAACATGTATGTTATATGTAATATTATATTACAGATCATTTAGACTTAGAGATTCATGTTCCTCAAGCTATCAAAGAGATGGAATTTGAAAGAAAATAATTTCATGGGTTGTCTAAGACTGGTGTTGCACATCACATACACTATAAAAAACAATGTTATTTTTTTAAAACCTCGGGTTTTTACATTATTTTCTCTATAAATAAATTGTGTCATTACAATTTAAACATAATCTTGGTAAATAAGGGATTGATATTTGAAAATTCATTTATTGAAATCATGCATCTCAAAAATGGTTTATAAAAAACACTATTAATAAGAAATAAAGGAAATTAAAAATTTCATATATAATAACACATAACTAAGTTTCCTATTAGGATAAAACTAGTGGAAATTGAATATATAGACATATAATAGAATTATAAATAATTTTAGAGAACTACATAGGTCGTTGATCATAAGAAAGTGAATGATTAGTGGAAAGCTAGGGACCTCAGGAACATATATCTATGTTGATTTAAAATACCAACTAATTCACCAGATATTATAGTAATACGATAATTTTTTTTCAATATCCATGTCTTAAAGTTGATAAATTATTTTAATATCTATGAATATATGTAAATATACTTACATGATACATTTCTATTTCATGAGAACAATTTCATCCTTTGGTTGTGCTTTGATAAGTTTCCAATTCATCTCTTACTCTATGAAATGAAAATCCAAAAAATGAATTTTTTATTCCTAAATAACTAAAATTATTTTTTAATGGGTCATAAGGTCCTTAAAATTTTGAAAAATATGTTCTTCTATATCTAACTATTTTCTAAATCCAAAACTATTAGCATATTTTATCTAATAGAATAGATAAATCTCTAAACCTCAACAGTTATACAACCAGTTCATCATTGATATGTATTTGTCAAATCATGTAATTAAAAACAATGATACATTAACCAGTACATCAGATAGGAATTTATTATATGTCAAACCTTTATCTTCATTTGGTTATGGTTTCAAGCCTCGTGGCCTTCACCAGATGAAATGAGTTCTCATTTTCCAAAACTATATTAATATATTTCCTATAACATTCACAAATTGCGATGAACCATAATTATTATGAAATAAATGATTAGATAAACCTTAAATTTTATCAATACCTTTAATCTTTTATCCAAAAAAATAACTTCATTCTTACTTAAATAACGCTTTGATATACTAATCTAATGGGTTTTATTCCAATAAATGTTTTCTTAATTTTTTGTTATTTTTTTTAACTCCCTTGACATAAATCCTAAAAATTGGTGTCCTTTAAATTATGATCAAGATTAAACTAACAAATCCATGATGGTATCCATAACTCTTATTTTAATAAATACACATATTTTTTTAAAATTAAACAAAATTTCCTAAATGTTTCATTGTTATTTTAACCAAAACACCATTGGTATAAAAACATATATAATATAATTTTGGAATCCCAATAAATACTTAAAATATTTTATTTCAACGTAGGTTCTTCTTTGATCTATATTATAATATTTAGAATATAGAATTGACTTAGATAATTCATAGGTTCTCCACATTTAAGACAAAAAACTATAAATGGATCACTAGGATGATATTTATTTCCTTTCATCAGACTCTTCATTTTTTCTTAGTAATTATTTCATCTATACACTTAAAACATATCCCCTTTCCTTTTATATACCTTCTATTAAATATAATACACCTTTGGTTTAACCCAGTTCATCCATAATCATCCATAATCATTATATATTCAAATCCTTCATGATTGTTTGTAAAGAAAATGTGAATTATCCTAAGAATATCCCCCAAGAGTGTCAAAACTAGCATGTATTAAGGGTCTTTGTCATACACCAAGTGACAATTGAGTCAACCCAAATTTTCTTTTTTTATAGTAATTACCCAAAGGTACAATAGTTCCAGAACCATGTCAACTTGTTATACTTATAGAGGCATACTTTTCTATTGAAAACTACATATTATATTCCTTAAAAAACATTATGATGTTCTTCTATTTTTATCCTCAATTTTTTTATAGGTTTTTGAAACAAAATCTATGTTTTCCTAAACCTAGTCCCCAAATATTCTACTAAAATTACTATGATACCAAATGTAGAAACCCTAACACTGGTAACTAGAGTCTGATTTCTTACTTTAGTACATTGGCATAAGATACATGGAATCGCATCTCGAAAGACCAAATATTTTAGTATTTTTAGTAAATTATATACATACATAATTCACATATTACATTTGAAAAAAATTAAAATATAAACATTTTTCATGAATAATTTTATTCCCTCTATAATATCCTTTAATATCATTCATTGTTCATTTCATGGACTCCTAAGAGATGAAACAAAATAATGGTGAGATTAAATTCTCAGTAAGGGTTAAGTAAAATGAAAAATATCATGAATCAATAAATATAAACAACATGTAAAGTTAAATAAATAAACCCACATTCCATTAAAATAATTTTACTGTCATGATTAGATAAGATATAATCAATATAGACAAGTAAATAATAGAAAACACAATCCATTTAATCAATAACATGACAATTATAACTGGATTAGGAATAATCCACATGGAAAAGAAAATAACAGAAAACACTTTCCTTTTAATCAATAAATTTAGAATAAAAGGAATACTGAGATAATATCATTGTGAAAATATCATGGATAAACAAAACTGAATTCTCAGTGATAGAAAGTGTTAATTATTGGATTTTGCAATCTTCAGTATCATTATGACTATACCATCAAGATATTTCCTCAAGTCGGTTTAAAACTGATGATTTGGTATACAATAGAAACCCATTTAACTAAGTCTTGATAATAAATTAGTCTCATGAGTCTTGTTATACATTAATGGGTTATCTATAACTAGGCCCCATCCATATCTGCATGACTAAATAATTCCACACATATCAAATGATCAATTTAATTATTGAATTATGTGCCTAATCATTATATATTTGTATGGAGAAAAGAATAAATATTTATCAATATCTCTCATAGATAATATAATAAATTTAAATATAGAACACCACATGTAAAAGTGATATATGGATTAAAAAATAAACCAATATATGATAAATATTATGGATATTTTGGATATATTTAAGGTGAAATAACCACAGGTCAGTGAATATTTCAAGGTAAAGTTTGTTACTACCAAATTAAATCAATAAAGTGAGTGAAAAATAATTTACATAGTCAATATGATCCTAAAATATCTATATAAATAATAATGTTTATTATCACTAAATCATATTCCCATTTAAATAATAATAAAGGGTTATTATCATTGATGAATAGAAATACAATAAAAATATCTTGAACAAAATTCTTGAGGAAAATATAATTTTCAATTTAAAAATCACATTTAAAACCTAAATGTTCAAAAAACATTTTGATAATAATTTTCTTTAAAAATAATATTTAAAAAGTATATAGGAATCTTTAAAACATTTAGTGGACATGACGGTAGGAAATTTTGTACTTGCTGAGTTTGTTAAAACAATGATTCCTTTCAAATTTTTGGTAAAATCCAAAATGAGAATTAGTATGAAAATGATATGAATATTCCTTTAAAAAAAATTTAAAATGTCAAAATGGGTAAACATATATTTAATTAAACATTTTTAAATGGTTAAAAATATTTTTGAAAATAATTTTAGAAAATAATGTTTCGGAAGAAAATGTAATTCTAACCAAGGAGGAAAATTAAGTGGTATCTTATTAAAAACATTTAATCCATGATTATAGGTACTAAAGATCGGGAAAATGGTAATATTAATTGAAAATTTTTATTAATAACCATAACATAAGAAAATAAAATAAATTTTTAAATAATGATCAACTGATCTCCATTAATAGAAATCCAAGTATAAACAATCCCAATTAAAAAGATATTCTGAGATAAACCCTTAAAAATATCATAAAATTGATGTGAATATAAACCAATAAATAGATTATGTGTGTAAAATTTAGATAAACATAAAATAATTTGATATGAAATATAATATAGTAAAAATTCAATACATACATTATTATATAATATCAAAGATAATAAAGAATTAATATGACTCAATGAAAAGCAATTGAGTTAGGAAATTATTTATCACTTTGTAACATTCATATAAAATCACATTGAATGAAATAATATAAATTCAAACTGAAAAATCAATGAATTATTAAGGAATCATGATATTGCATATAAAAGGGGTAGTATGTACACCATATAAAAGAAATTAGGTACATAACATTTTAATATTCCTCAGTAAAGAGAAATTGAGATAAATTCCCTCTCCACTTGAGTAATATTATGATTATAACCTATTGATGGATTAAATATGAATTCAAAATTTAAACATAATTAATAAATATTTACTCATGTTCAATAAATCAAATGGGTAGTATATACACCACAAAAAAGTGAATTGTTTAATAATAACTAATAAGTCCCATTGGATTTTTAATTGAGAAGAAATGTATTACAAAGATCATATAATTGAAAAGTGGATTAATAAATTAATTTATTATGTGTATCATATGTAAATAAATATATAATAATTGGAAATACCATGTAAATGTAAAGTCCAGTGATTTTGAATTGGATGAAAATCCAAAGGAATGCGAACTTTTTGGTTTACTATACAGGTCGTTTTGAAAACTAAGCTTCAGAATGAAATCATGAGAGTTTTAACACTTCAATGTATTATTTTTAGACTTGTTTGAAGGCCCGATATGTCCCTTGGAGGTATCATTTAGTTTCAAAAGCATTGGGGTTGGGAATTCCAATTTTTGGAGAGCCTTCAGAGGGCACCCGGTTTTTCTGAAATTATGTGGCCCCTAGTAAAAAAATTCTTCCAATAGAGAGGTGGAGATGTGAAGTGCTAGTGTTATGAATGTTTTTTCCAAAATATGTGCCTATACATCATGGTAAGTTCCAAAATTGGTAGTTAATAGAAACTATTCACTACACGGGTAGCACATGGTTAGACAAATTGTGCAGTACAAGCATGTGAGTTTGGATCCTTAAGTAGAGCCTATCATGCAGTTGGAACATACTTTGGCCAAGTCTTACGGCCAAATCGCAGGACATGGTTTTTGTGGTAAAATTACAAAAAATTTCCTAAATATGATTAAATTCCCTTTTCTTATTTCTTACCCCTCCATCAGCAGGCATGGCTCTCCTCTCCCATGGGTTTTCACCTCCGCAAGCCTAAGTTGTGATTTCATGTTTCTCCTTAGTCCATCATCTAATTCAATCATATCATGCTTTATGGATCATAATTTATTAGTTATCAAGTTCTTTTAAACCCTTATTCATTAATATCCTCTTAGTTGTGCTATTTTGGTGCGAGCTCATTATCCCCATTTTCTTGGCAAAGGTCTATTTATTCAATCTCTTCTAAACTAGATTGAATTAGAGCTTGAGATTGGATGAGTAGGTCATCCTAAGTATGAGGTTGGAGGTATATGGATTTTCTTTTCAATTTCCATCATTTTATGAATAGTGTCATTACACCGCACACTAGAATTTTCCACACATTTCTTTAAAAGGGTTTCTTCATATATAATTGAAAATTTCACCATGATACATGTATGTTGATCCTTATTTAGGTAGTTATAGATAGTTTATATCTTTTATAAACTCCCCATTTGTGTGCCAAGTTCTTTTCCCCTTTCTAATTAGCTTTAATAAGTTCCCAGAATTCCTTATAAGTGTTCATCTTTGTTGGATAATAGAATTTCCCCATGTAAGGATTTTGTTAAAATGATAATGGTTCCTTATTTAATGTCATTTGAATGTTATCAATTGAATTTCCACTCATGGTAGTTAATTGAATATTTTTTTGTTGATCAATTGAGACATGATTATAAAATGCACGTTTAAATATTTTGAATGAATTTTTTGAATAATAATGTCATGTTTTTCTAAAAAAACCCCTTCAATGGAGGTGCACTATCTTCTAAACTAAAAAATGGGGTTTTGTGATATAAATCATGCCTTGTTATTTGTATTTTTTTCCACAATGCTTTGATGTCTTTGATTGAAAAATTTAATGTCTTAGTATATGGTCATAATTCATGCTTAAATGGAGATTCCATCCTTTTATATAAATGTAAAATGAACCAAGGCACCTTCAAAGTGCTTGTCCCAAAATTCAATTGGAATTACATGTGTAGGTAGTTTCCCCTTTCTAATGACTCTTCCTAAGTTCTCATTAAACATTATGAATTTGTTTTTCTTGTATTAGTAATTTAAATGGCATGTATTAATGGTTCAGAAAGTTCATGATTTCATTCCTTCTTTGATTGAATTAAATCATTAATTTGAAATTAATTTGAATAGGGAAGTACAACCATGCCTCTCGTTATAATTAAACAAATATGTCTTATATTTAATTGTTCTAATTTTTACGCCCTTGATTATGATGGGATATTTAAATTCAAAGAATGAGAGGTGTTTCCTCCTGGATTGTATCATAAATATGATGATTCCTTTATATGGGATTGATAAATATAAGGAATGAGAGGTATTGCCTCATGGACATTTATTATAAATGATACACCTTATACATAGGATTTGGAATAATGGTAAGGGTTCAGTTAAGAAAGGAGCATCACTCTCCCTTAAATAAAGTGTTGAGCATGATGTCTCACAATAATGATACTATATGGGCATTGGGCTGACGCACCACATACCAGGATTAGTGTGTTTCTATGGTGGCTCACTCTCCATCTATAGTTTTTTTGCATGACGTTTCTCACGCTATTAGGATATAGTTAAAGTACTCTATTGAATGATATTTTAGGCACATTTAGACTGGTTATGGATATTTAAGATATGCCCTGGTCTAGCCAGCAACTAGTATTCCAGGAATATTTCCATTAGGCATATGTATGCACATGGTACATATAGGTTGATGAAATTTATAATTAAAATATATATATATAATTTTAACAATATATATATTTTTGATCACACTTGTATTCCAACTATGATCCAAAGTAGGTATAGCCTCCATGAGTCCCTTAGAATCCTAGGTGGTGTTGTATATTTATTTCAGCATTGCTTATCGTGATCCTGCTTATACATTCACATTGATTTACATTATATTTTTTTGGACTGGATTCAATCATAGAATCCATGGGTGGGAACCTACTGGGATTATTATCTCACTCCCCACTCGTTTTTCCATTGCACTAGGGTACCTGAGTAGAACTTATGATTGCAGGACCATGGTTGATTGCTTGGGGTGATTAGCTAGTACATAGGAATTAGGAGCATAGGTCTAAGATGGAGCTCAAAATTCTCATGTAGATAACCCTTAGGGATTTTATTTTATTTATTTTATTTATTCATGTATTGTATTATATCACTGCTTGTTGTTTGTCTATTATAGTAGTTGTGTGACATCATCTGAACATGCATGCATCCGTTGTACATTAATGTTAGCCATTATTTTAATTTCAATTTATATTATTATTCCAAAAATTATAATTCATTTATATACTTTATATTTTGTTGTTTTTTTATATTCTTTTATATCATTGTGCTACTCTAACATGCGGGTATATTCTCCCCACTATCACCTCCTGAGACCCATCATGCTAGTTGGTAGCATCTGGTGTATGGGGAGGCACGGTTGAGTCCATGTGACTCACTGATCTTGCTACCATTATAGTGGTTATCTTATTAATGATGTAACAATAAAATTATTTAAGGTTATTATGTAGAAAATCTAAGCATGGCATATTCAATGAAGTATAATTTTAACCAAATGAATAGAAATTGAGTTATGAAATACCTTACATCACGCTTTCCCTTAGCTAGACGTGATATAAACTCATTTATAATGTTTTTATGAATTTTATAAATTAATTACATAACTATATTAATATTTATAATATTATATATTATCCTCTTATAATATTTTTCCTTTCATTTGTTAATAATATTCCATTATTTTCATTGTATTTAATGTTTATTGCCTTGTTTTCTCATACATGTTTTATAATGAAATACTAGTTTATTTTACAAATATATAAGTGTTTCATTTAAATAATGATAATAATGGTATAAATATTATATTCACATTGTAGATATGTTATTATATCCACTTTAAAATTTTGGTCTTGGAAAATAAATCACATCACTTCTTAGAGAAGGTAGGTCATATGTATTCACTGTCGGCGATATCATTCCTTTAATGGGTGAAAGGGTAAAAAATGGGTGATATATTATTTTTATATAATAAATATAATATCTTATATCTCATATATATAAATTAATTTTATCCTTATTACATTCTATGTAAAGCCTATGTGGAAAAGAAATCACTTTACATTACGAGGCAGTAGTCTGTCGTACACACGAGCGATTATATCGTATTTGAAACAGAATGGTGTGTAAAAACTGATATGTGATATTAAAATTAAAGAACTAAAATAATATCACAAATATCATATAATTTTTATAAAAAAATTATTATATCTATACTTTAAAGTGGGTTATAAAAAATCATCTACATCGGTTCATGAGGCTATAGTCCTCCATACACAGGATCGATGATTTCGTTCCCATTTAACGGAAGTGGAAGTGGACAATTATTATGCCTTCAACATAATAACATATTAGTATACGCGAAATAGTTTTCTATTATATTTTATGTGTTATTACATAATTTAATTTCAAAAAAGATAATGAAAATTAAAAACAATTGTTAACATAATTATCTTCTTTAATAGAATCCTCATTTGGATCTCCTCTTAAGAATCCTAGGGATGGCCTTTTCGGAGGACTAAAAGCACTATAATGTGACTAAGGATGTTAGAGAAATAATGTTATAGGGTTTTATTTAGCCAAAGGTCTTGCAGGATGTGAATAATAGTGGGGAGGGAGTTCTCATTTATATGTGGGGAAAGGGAACCCTCATGGAAGTTACTTGGAAATTGAACAAAAGAATCCAAAATGATAAATTCGTTCACATGAAAAAAAATAAAAAGAACCATAGATTCAAAATTGAAAAGAATAATGTGGAAATATGTTTATTAAATAAACTTTTTACAAGTTGTTAGGTCATATTAATCCTTATCTTTTTAGTTTAACCCCAGTAAATCCATTTTTACCTTAACAATGTCAATGCCAATTACTATTTTCACTTGTTATTTTCTTAAAAACATTAAATTTTCCATATAAGATAAAATAAATTATTCTCATTATAAATATGGGTTACTCCCTGACCCCAGTTACCCAGAGTTGGTGCATTATTACATAACATTGGTATGATCACAAGAGATCAAGTCTCGAAAGATCGAATAGTTTAGTAGCCTTGTAAGTACTAGATACATACATAAGTTTTACTTTACATTATGAAATGCAAAAAGATCATGATTTTATACCCTTTAAACACACTCATATCTCTTTGTATATTCCTATTGGTTAATCGTAATATACTTCTTCACATCCTATGAAAAATAAAACATAATTAAGGGGTGAGCTCATATTCTCAATAAGGATAAAAATATAGTAGAAATTGTTATAAATAATAATAAACATTTAAGGTAATGTATAAGACTAAAAAAAGCCTTTTAAACTTAAAATTCAGCATAATATGGAAAATTTAATTAAATAATTCAATTTAATTTTTCACAAGTATATTCTACTAGTTGAATAATCATATTTAATATCAATAGCTAATCTCATAATTTTGGAATGCATAATGTCGGATATCAAAACCTCATATTCAAGACCTCATGCTAAGACTACAAATAATATTTTGTCAAGTCCTTGTGCCAAGACACTAGTTTCTCTCATGAGAACTACCGATGCATCAGAGAGCTATAGCGGGCTCCACCTGTCACTTACTATGCCCAATGCATTTCTCATATGAAAAGGTTGAAACATAACATAAACTTATGTATTAAATCTAGCGTACGAAATTTCAATACTTTAACCATATACCATGAATGGTATAAAAATAGCACATCAATAGTCAAAAATACCACATTAAATACAATATGGATGATTTTATTATAATAAATCAACCTCAATCTAGAAAACAATACAGTGAAAGATATTAATGTAGATGAAAATAATCTGTAAACTAATTTGAGAGAAATATCCTGTTTTTTCTTGAAATCATTTAAAAGTTTCACTATTTATCAAAGAAGTAGCTTAAAATAGATATTTTAATCAAAGTTTCCTATACAGATTTGAAACCATTGAGATTAATTTCAAAACATTAATGTCCATATAAATAAGTCCTTAAAATCATTTTTTAGAACTTGGATATTTAAGAAATTTTTTTAAAAGAATAAATCTTTAAAACATATAAAATAATATTTTAGTTAAATAGTTATTAACCAATTAAGGACACTTGAATACATATCATTGAGAAATAAAATTAATCAAAACATATAATATCATAGGAATAAATGGATTCATAATATAATATGTAAAAGGAGAGAATATACACTATATAAAAGTGAATTTGAACATAACAACAAAGAAGTCTCAATGGATTGTAAATTGAGATGAAATCCCTTATAAAGATTGTATCCTTAGAGTAAGGATAAATCCATGAAATAATTATGTGTGACATATATAAATACATAAAATAATACTGGATATTCAGGGTAAATTAATCAGAGTACATTCACATATATTCTTGTAAAACAAATCCAATGACTTCAATGTTTAACTCAATGAATGGAATGTGAGTTAAGATTGCCCTTAACAAGTCCATATCAATGGCATGAGAATTTATCAATGGAGTGATTATGTGTATCAAAATAATATCCACACAAAGGGGAGTATAAATTACTTCATAAATAAATAAATATTTATCTTACACATAATATTTGAGTAAAATGATCAATGAAGTATGCGTAAAACCCAATGAGTGGAAATTGAAATTAGGAATTCCCTTACCGATTTGGTAACATATAAAACATACGCCCTGTGAAAGAAGTATCACACAATAAATATTTAAATACCCACACGTTACATTATATTACACAAATAATACATGAATGGTCATTACATACACAACACAAATGGAAATAGTGGCAAATATAGCATGAATCTCATGGGAATAAAAAGTGACAGGAAAACCCCTGACCTTGTACATTTCCTTTATCAAGGATACGTTAAAATCTTGTATAACAGATAATTCATTGTTATTAAATTATAAAAGAACCACATACATAAATATTATATCATATATGATCTTCTAATATTTCATTGTTAATAATATTCCAATAGTATCATTGTTTCGCGGGTTAAATGATTCATTTTAATTTATATGTTCTGTTATGTAAGTCTTGGTTTTTAGGGATAGGATGTATTTGATTCTTATTAATAATGATATTAAGTTCTTAAACCTTATTTTTCTTCTTTAAATGATATTTATTCTTGAATGGTTACATTGGGGAATGAAATCTCATCGTGTCGTGGAGACGATAATTTGTTTGTACGAATGACTTACAGTATCATTTTATTAATGGTGATATAGTATATAATTGGATGGTATTATATATACATAAAACCATTAACATTTTATATTTATTATTTAAATCAATTATAGTCATTATTATATCCATCAAAATAATGAAGTGTTGAATAACAAACTACACCACGATGTGGAGACGGAAAGCCGTATGTAAGCACGTATGGTGATGTTTTCATTATTAGGATGGATAGAATAATGAAAATGGTTTTACCATATTAATAATAACATCTTAGTATGTATAAGTTACTGGATTTATAATTTTAGTCTGGAAAAAACAAATAAATACAAAGTGGAAAAGAAAAGAACTTTGAAAGAGGGGATGAAATAATTACCTCTTCTTCGAGTGCTTTCATTTGATTGGATCCAAAGGTCTCTATAGGTTTGCTTTCTGATCAAATTAATCCCTATCAGTTGATGTTAGGGTATTTGGGAGGATATTTTAGCAGGTTTTGGCTGATCCAAATGGCATTGGAGATATGAATTTGAGAGTAGGTGAAGTGTCCTTTTATAAGAGAGGTGGGGGGCACTTCAGGAAAAGCTTGAAATATTATTTTATTATAAAATAATTTTCGTTTTATAATGGCTCCAAATAGATTCATTTCATGGATAAGGTGGTTATGGGTCGAAAACCTCTCAACCAATAGGTTTTAGAAAAGTTTAGGTTACCATATTAACCTTATCTTTTAGAATTAACTCGTAGTTAAATAATTTAACTTTTACTTTGTCTTCTTGTATTTTAATATTATATGGTTAATAAACTTACTGTAAAATTCCAATAGAACCTCAAGTTGGTCATTAATGATAAATATACCATTATATAAGTTCTTTTGCTGAATATTAAATTTTTAGGAGTATGATATCATTTAATAAAAAAGTATTTGTTTTAAAAACACATTTTTATCAATTTTGACACTATTTAGTATTTGGTTTTTTGTAAATGTTTTAACAACATTATTACTTAGAAAAAATTCATTTAATTAACCCTATCATGACATATTAACCTATAATATTCGTGTAATTTATAAAAAGTCTCAATTTACATTTATTTTGAAATTTATAACATCAATTATATTAATCATTTAGAAATAAGGTAATTAATGCGTCATCATTGTGCCATAAATAAACTAAATTAATTAATGTCTAAAAATTGTAAATAAAATACCATGATGTATGAAATAGTTTTATATTTCTAATAAATATTTATAGTGGAATTTATATTATGTATAACTCTATACTAAAAATTGTTTACTCATGAAAATTTGAATTTCATGCTTTTAACTCTTCTATAAATAAAATTATAATAAATGTCTTATTCTAATCCAGGTCGATCAAATATGATAATATTTTATTCATAAGGTTTATTTTTGTTTAAATAAAAATATTTAATTGAATTAAAACATGTGTTAGGTTAATTATAATATCATTTTTACCTTTAATTACCCAATTTACTTTTAACCATGGTAAATAAAATTCAAAATTTATTATTCACCAAAAACTATTTTCATCTTATTAAACTAAATCTTACTTAATTATTTCAATCATTTCTCTCATAGTTTTGAAATTAAATTCACAAAATTGGAAAAATTAGGTTTTATGAAAATTTGAAAATGTGCCTAGAAGGTGGGTTAAAAGACGTTAAAAAGTAAAATAAAATTTTGTATATCTAAAATAATTATAAAATATCTCCAATGAATTAAATTGGACTAATATAGGTATTATTTATCTATTTTTTCATTAAAATAAATATAAATTAAAAATAATTGTTTAAATAAAAAGATGGTTTAAAACAATAACACAATGTTTTTCACTATTCATCAAAAAGTGAAAGTTTTCAGAAAAAACCAAAAACTCAACCTATGATAATTTTGATATTATAAATTCAAAAATTAATTCAATTTTAAAAAAAAATAAAAAATAGAAGTTTAATTAATTAATTTAAAATTAATTCTTATTGTCAAAACCAGAAAGCGGGTTTTTAAAATGTAAACACTATCAAAATATTGACATGTGTTTCTGTCCAATTTAAATGTTAAATTACATATAATGACCAAAATTATATTAAATGATAAAAATATAATCTAATTATACATTAATACCACTCAAATTAATAATTTAACACTATAAATTATTCTGATTAAAAGGGTTGTTTTCAATTAAAATTTAGTATTTTCACTATTCATCAAAATATGAATGCTATGAGAAAAGCACCAAAAATTTATCTAACCTAAATTTTTTAAGTACCACTTCTAAATAATAATTTAATTTCATTAAATATAATATATGAAATTGTTAAATATTGTATTAAAAAAGGTCTCTCCATTAAAATGTGGAAAAGCAACATTTTTTGAAAAATACTTCTTTTATCTAAAAATTTGAATTTGTCCTTATATAATGTCTTTGAAACACAAAATTTCAATTTTAATATTATATAAGATATATATATAATTCAAAATTTGGTTAATATAATTCATAACCGCTTTTTTAATGGCTAGTTTGGTATTTCATGGTGTGCCCGAACTCGGTGTTGCGTGTAGCGTAAGCTATTGCAATACATTAAAGAGATAACGTACTATGAAATCATGGGGTGTTACATTATACCCTCCTTAAAATAATTTCATCCTCAAAATTTAGACTCTGAAACAAAAACTAGGGGTTTGAAATTTCAAAATGTCTTTGTTTAAATCCCACATTAGAAAAAGATTCAATAAAATTATCACTTTAAAATAAAGAAACTGAAGTACAAAGGTCACCCGAGATAACCTATACTAGGGTTACATGTAGGAAAACATGGATATTGAAGAGAAAACAAACCATCAAGTTCTTATGGAGAGTGATAGAATATCTGATCAGGAGAAAGTTACGTACCAGAAAACCGTATACTTGTGATGGGTTAAACGGTCATTGATTATTCAGTCGGAAGAGTAAACAGACAATGTTTTTGTTTTAATTTAATTTTAATAATGTTTTGGAATTTAGTTATAAGATTGGCTAAGAACATAAGGATATATTATTACTTTTGAAGTAGAGTTTCACCCGTTAAAAAATTTCTACCACAAACTCATCTTTTCCCCAAATGATGAGCATTCAAGATAACTTAGTTATGTTGAAAATTCTATTATCAACTTCTATAGAATCACATAATCTATAAAAGATGAATTATATATTTTCATGTTGTTTAGACATTATCCAAAACCAAAATAGTTAGTACAAGATCAGATGATCCCCAAAAATGATAATCCTTTATAGATTGGAATACTACACTAAATCTCCAAAATTAAACAAACAATTCTAAATTTTCAACAAAGGCCATTCTAAAACAATTGTCTTAAAAATTCTTTAAAATATTCCAATCTATATTTGAAACCAGAAATTCATAAAATTTTGATCACATAGTCTTCCATGATAAATCATATCATTTATCTCCAAATAATATCAAATACTCTTAAAGTCACATACTTAAAAGTAATTAACCTAATCACATATTATCTGTGACAGGTTAATCAATTCCATAAATAACTTAAATCTCTATAAGTTGACAGTAAAAACATACATTCTTCCAAAATAAAAATCCACCATTACTCCTCAAATGAAATCTCATAGTATTACTTTGTTCTTAGGCATGTAGTGTTCTCAAAAGAGAGAGCGTCTTCCAAAATAACATTTATCACTTATTCACAAAATCATTTTCTTATAATAAAAATAAATAATATATTCCCAAAATCAACATATTCTTGATCTATAAAAGCATTTAACTAAAAATAATTAGTCATACTTACCGAGGACTTCACATAGTCCAGTGGTTGGAAATAAATTCTAGTTGCACTTTGGTTGTGGGTTCAATTCCCACAGCTTCATCCCACATGACTGTTTTTCACATGGTTTGTATATTGTCCTTTTTAAAAAACTATATAATTTTATAACATTCCGAAAAATGAGATGAATTCCTCAAAAATAACCATAACATATTTTAACAACAAATGTAATCTCATACTTTTACTTTTCTCCCCAAAATTAATAACATGTAATTGACTCAAATTCAAGAATTATACAATCCCAAATGGTTCTTTAAAACTATATCCAAAAAAGAAAAGAGAATTCTTCCTCAAATATAATTTTCATATAACAAACTATAGGGTTACACATACCAGAGAAAAGTCTTCCAATGTAATCCCATCAACATAGTGCCTTAATACTTTTTAACATTTCATGGTCCATTTATTTCTACATAGGTTCTTCCTTAACATATAGGTTATCCTATATAATATGACATTGACTCGGGTAATGCCTAGGTACCCATCATTTATGGCAAATGACTGTAAATGTATTTTTAGGATCATTTTTATTTTCTTCCATATTACTCTTCATTTTTCCTCGATAATTCATTACTTTATTTCCTTCTTTCCCACACATAAATCATTCCTTTGTTCTATTTAAAAACTTTCTTGGGTGTCTCCTTCAACATTTACTTCATGATGGAAATTGATATTTCTTTTCTCCATGGTATCCACTGCTAGAGATCTTATCATTCTCCACCTTTTTCTTCATTGTTGAGTTCAGGAGTCAGTTAATTTATATGTTACTGATCGTATTTTTGGAAAACTAATTTGGCATGAACATGATATATTTTAATTTTGTCAATATTCCATTTCGTTGCTCGTTTCCACCACTGTTCCCTCCTTATACATCATGTTCAATGTTACTATGATTTCCTTGGAATCCAGCCATCAACTAAAACCAAAAACAATAGAGTGAGTAATAATATTCATAAAATCATTTAACGAAAATCAAGACACCTTATTTTCATTCTAAAACACCTTAGGGTTAACCAATGTTATTTATTATCATATTATATCAAAATACTTCAAATTTGTTTGTAATGAAAATATGGATTATCCTAAGCATATCTACCAGGAGTGTCGTAACCAAGAGGGTAGCAAGGCCCGTTGTCGTGTACCAGGATACTCCGAGTAAAGCCCAAAAATACTTGTCAGATTTTCACTCCTAGGTATATTTGTTCCAAAGCCGCCTCTACCTGCACATATCCATATTTTCTTGGAAAACCTCCATAATATTTATAGTACCAAAATTTTTGGATGATCTTCAATACAAATCCTAAATGTTTATCTTAGGGTAATGTTCTCTAATCAGATTTTTTCTAAATCTAGTTTCCAAGGTTTGTACTAAACAACCTCTGATACCAACTGTATCACCCCGACCCCAGTTACCCAGAGTTGGTGCATTATTACATAACATTAGTCTGATCACAATAGATCTAGTATCAAAGGACCGATTAGTTTAGTATCCTTGGAAGTACTAGATACAAGCATAAGTTTTACATTACATTATGAAATGAAAAAACAACAGTGTTTCCCCTTTTAACACACTCATACCCCTTAGCCTATTCGTGAAGGTTAATCATAACATACTTCTTCACATCCTAGCAAAAATAAAACATAAGAAAGGGGTTATCTCATATTCTTAGAAGGGATAAAAATATAGTGGGAACTGTCAAAAATAATCATAAACTGTTAAGGAAATGTATAAGACTAAAACACAAGCCTTTTAAACATGAAATTTAGCATAAAATGAAAAAGTTAATCAAATAATTTCATTTACTTTTTCACATGGATGTTTTAGTAGTTGAATAATCACATTTAATATCAAAATCTTATCTCATAATGATGGAATGCATAATGTCAGACATCATAGACACATAGTTTAGGCCTTGTGCCTAGTCTACAAATAGGATTTTGTCAAGGCCTTGTGCCAAGACACTAGTTTGTCTCATTAGACCTATCGATGCATCGAGGAGCTGTATCAGGCAACACCTGTCACTTACTAAGTCCAATACTTTCCTCATATGAAAATAATGAAACATAAGATAAACATTTTTATTAAATCTAGCATACAAAATGTCAATACTTTTACCATAAACCATGAATGGTATAAATATAGCACATCCATAGTCAAACATAACTCATTCAATACAATATAAATGATTTTATTATAATAAATCAACCTCAATCAAGACTAAAATACAATTAATTATATTGACATAGATGAATATAATCAGTAAAACTATTTGAGAGAAATATCCCCTTTTCTAGAAAACATTTAAAAGTATAACTATTTATCAAATAAGTCACTAAAAATAAATTCTTACAATTTTTTGAATTTAATTTCAAAACATTCATGTACATATAAATAAATTCCTACAATTTTTTTTTAAACAAGGACATTAAGGAGAAATATTTAAAAGAATAAATATTTAAAACATATAAAATAACATTTTAGTTAAAGAGTTCCTAACCAAATAAAAGATGATCGAATACAAACAATTGAGGAATAAAATTAATAAAAATATAAATTATCGTGAGAATAAAGGTATTCGTGATAGAATATGTAAAATCACATTATATACACTATATAAAAGTGAATTGGCACATAAAAAAAGAAGTGTCAATGGAATGTAAATTGAGATGAAATCCCTCATAAAGATTGTTTCCTTAGATTAAGGATAAATAAATAAAATAATTATGTTTGAAAATATAAATACACCAAATAATATTGTATATTCAGTGTAAATCAATCAGAGGATATTCACATATATTCTTGTAATAACAAAACCAATGACTTGGATGTTTAACTCGATGAATGGAAATTGAGTTAACATTTACCTTAACAAGTTCTTATCAATGACTTGAGAATTTATTAATGGAGTGATTATGTGTATCAAAATTATATCCACACACTGGGGAGTTTAAATTACTTCATAAATAAATAAATAGTGATTTCACACATAATCTTGGAGTAAAATGATCAATTAAGTATGCGTAGAACCCAATGAGTGGAAATTGAAATTAGAAATTCCCTTACCGATTTATTAAATTATGAAACATATGCCCCATGAAAAAAGGGTCATAAAATGAATATTTAAATACCCATAAATTATAGTATATTACACAAGGAATACAATCATGGGTAGTACATACACCACACAAAAGAAAATAGTGGAAAATATAGCATGAATCTCACGGGAATAAAAAGTGAGATGAAAACTCCTTACCTTGTACGTTTCCATAGTTGATGGTACATTAAACTCATATATAATAGTTAATTCACTATTATTAAATTATACAAGAACCACATACATAAGTATTATATCATAAATAATCTTCTAATATTTATTTGTTAATAATATTTCAATAGTATCATTGTTTCGGGTGTTAACTAATCCATTGTACTTTATATGTTTTGTTATGTAAGTCATGTTTGTTATGGCTAGGGTGTATTTGATTCATATAAAGAATGATATTATACTCTTAAACATTATTTTTAATATTCAAATGAAAATTATTCTTTAATGGTTATATTGGAGAATTAAATATCATCGCGCCATGGAGACGGTAATCTATTCGTACGCATGAGTGACAATATAATTCTATTGATTGTGACATAGTGTGTAATTGGATGGTATAGTATATACAAAGAACCATTAACATGTTATATTTATTAATTAAATCAATTATACTCATTTTTATACCCATTAAAATAATAAAGTTTTGAATAAAAAACTACATCACAATGTGGAGACGGTAAGCCGTACGTACGCACGTATGGTGATATAGTCATTAATTACATGGATAGAATTATGAATATGGTTGTAACATATTTATAATAACATCTCAGTATGTAGAAGGTACTGGATTTATTATATTGGTATAGAAACAACATATAAATAGGAAGTGGAAGAAGAAAAGAACATTGAAAGAGGTGATGAAATTTTTACCTCTTCTTCGGGTGCTTCATTTTGATTTGATCAAAAGGGCTCCATAGATTGACTTTATGATCAAAGTAATGAATATAGTTATAATTTAGGGTATTTAGGTGGATATTTGAGTTGGTTTTCTCCAAGCCAAAAGGGTTTGGAGGTGTGAATTTGAAACAAGGGGATGTGCCCTTTTAAAAGATAGGAGAGGATCACTTTAGGAAAATCTTGAAATATTATTTTATTATAAAATCATTTTCGGTTTATAATGGGTCAAAATAGATTTATTTCTAGGATAATGTGGTTATGGGAAGAAAACATCTCAACCAATAGTTTTTAGAAAAGTTTAGGTCACTATATTAACCTTATTTTTTATATTTAACACTTTGTTAAATAGTTTAACTTTACCATGTCTTCTTTTATGTTTATTTTATATGGTCAATAAACTTACTGTAAAATGAAAATATAAACTAAAGTGGTTAATTAATGACTTATATAACCTTATATATGTC
Source organism: Viscum album (assembly GCA_963277665.1). Lineage (NCBI taxonomy): Eukaryota > Viridiplantae > Streptophyta > Magnoliopsida > Santalales > Viscaceae > Viscum > Viscum album. The sequence goes on from OY728125.1 coordinate 4,163,557, forward strand.
TTTTGGAAGAATATTATATTTTTAGGAGTATATTATCTTTTAATAAAACTGTATTTGTTTTAAGAAATCATTTATGTCAATTTTGGCAATATTTAGTATTTGTTTTTCTTGTCAGTCATAAAAACATTATTACTTTGAAAAAAATTCATTGAATAACCCCTAACATTTCATATTAACCTATAAAATTATTTTATTTCATAAAAAGTCTCAATTTATATTTATTTTGATATTTATAACTTCAATAATTTTAATCTTTCATTAATAAGGTAATTACTACATCATCTTTGTGTCATAAATAAATTTATTTATTTAGTTCATAAAAATTGTAAATAAAATACCATGATGTAGGAAATATTTTTATCTTTATAATTAATATTTTTAGTAGAATTTATCTTATGTATAACCCTTTATTAAAAATGTTTTAGTTATGAAAATTTGTGTTTAACACTTTTAAATCTTCTTTAAATAAAATAACAATAAATGTCTTAATCTAATCCAATTGAACAAAAGAGGATCATATTTCATTCCTATGGTTTATTTTGGTTGAAATAAACTCATTCAATAGAATTAGGACATGTTTTAGGGTAATTATAATATCATTTTTAGCCCTTTCTACCCTATTTACTTTTAATCGTGGTAAATAAAATTCAAAAGTTACTAATCACTATAAATTATCTTCATCTTATTGAACCACATTTTACTTGATGGTGTCAACCATGTCTGTTGGATTTTTGAAATTAAATTCATAGAAGTGGTAAAATTAAGTTTTATTCAAATTGCAAATGTGCCTAGAAGGTGGGTAAAAAGACGTTAAAAAGTTCAATAAAATTTTATATATCTAATATTATTATAAAATGACTCCAATTAATTATAGTGGACTAATATATATATTATGTATCTATTTTGACATTAAAATATATATTAATTTAAAATAATTATTAAAATAACAATTTAGTTTTAAACAATAACGCAGTGTTTTTCACTATTCATCAAAAATTGAAAGTTTTCAGAAAAACACCAAAAAGTCTCCCTAAGTTAATTTTTATATTCCAAATCCTAAAATGTAGTCTATTTTACAAAATTATAAATATCAAATTTTAATTAAATAATTTAAAATTAATTCCCGTTGTCAAAACCAAAAGGCGGGTTTTTAAAAAGTAAAAACTATCAAAAGTTTGACTTGTGTTTATATCCAATATAAATGTGAAATTACATATAATGACCTGTATTATATTAAATTATAGAAATACAATCTAATTATAGTTTTAAACTCTTCAAATGGTTAATTTAAAACTATAAATTATTCGATTAAAAGAGTTGTTTTCAATTAAAAGTCAGTAATTTTCACTATTCATCAAAATATGAAAGTTATCAGAAAAGTACCAAAATATATCCAATCTAAACTTTTAAGTCCCTATTCTAAAAAATAATTTAATTTCAATAAATTTAATATATAAAACTGTCAAATATTGGATTTAATAAGGGTTCTCCATTAAATGGTAGAAAAGCAGTATTTTTTGAAAAATACTTCTCTTATTAGAAAAATTGATTTTTCCTTATATTATGTATAATAAACTCGATGGTTGAATGTTAAAATTATATAGTATATATATAAAATTAGAAAATTTGTTAACACAATTCATAAATTCTTTTTGAATGGCTAGTTTGGTAAGTCGTGGTGCCCTCGAACTCAGTGTTGCTTGTAGTGCAAGCTATTGAATTACTTAAAAGAGATAAAGTACTATAAAATTGTGGGGTTTTACATATGGAATATATTTTTAAAACATTAATTCACATAATTTTTAATTTTTAATTTAAAATTAATCCCCCAAACACAATGAGAAAGCCGGTTTTCTATGGGAAAATGTTCAAAATTTTATAATATTTTATATCCAAAATCAACATTAAAATGATTATAGCAATCTATATTGGATTAATAGATATATAATTGAACTAATTTTAATTTTAAAATATTAAAAAAATAATTTAAATTAATAAATAATTGAAACTTAAAGTTGGTTTTTAATTACAATTCAGTATCTTTCATTATTCATCAAAAAATGAAATATTTCAAAAAGATAAAAAATATAAACCTAAGATAATTTTGGTAAGATGATTTCAAAATTAAAGTTAATTTTTCAAATAAATATTCTAAATTTGGTAAAAATTTAATTTTAAACTATGTTCACAAAGAGCGACTAAACCGTCTTCTAAAAAAATACAGTTTTAAAAATCATTTCTTTTTATATTAAATGATTCTTATTTTATTTCTGATCAATAGATACCAATAATATTCATGAATTCTTTAGTAATATTTATAATATCCAATTTAACTTCTGTATTATAATGGTATACTATATTATTGTTCATTTAAACTTGGGATTGTGTGTTCGTCAAGCTATTGAAGAGATTAAATTTAAAGAAATATATTTCATCGGTTATTTAAGATTAGTGTTGCGTGTCACATCGGATATCAATAATAATGTTATTCTCTTAAGACCTCAAGTATTTACATAATTCATGAACTATTTCTGATACTAGGGATCTAATAAGGATTCATTACATCTATCCATAGTGCCATTTTGAAATTTTTAGCTTCACTTCCAAAATTAAGAAATGTTTTATCAAATCTCTTCCACTGTGGTGAATAAGCGGGGTGATGTAATTTTCCATCAGATATGTGCTCATTTATAAGTAATATTAACCTTTTATTATCATTTTATTTTTAAAATAAATCCATCAAACAAGTAATTGTTATAAGATAACTATTTTATTTAGTGGGTGGTTTGGTTCCGGTGCATAAGAATTAATCATAGTAAAATTTTACATCAATCTTATTTCGTGATGTCACTCATTTGGGGAAGTTAAATAATAATTAATATTTCATCCTATATAACACACAATAATTTGGGAAATCATGTGTCGTTTATACCCCAATATCATTGGTAATAATATCTTCTTTGTGTCATAATTGGTTTATGGAATCATGATGCCCTTTGAAAGTAGCTCTTTCAAAAGTTGGTGAAATTCAGATAAAATACAATCACTCCATCCATTTATGTGTTTAAAGATAAATAATATAATAACTATTACTAACACTATAAATTCAGTGTAACCTAATTATATTGGTTTCTCAGATTCTCCTTGTATTAATTCAATAGTTTTTATTTTTTGAGGGCTTCAATGCCTATATCATGAATTAATTTTTAAATACAATCCTCTTTCACATGATGAATATATTCATCAACATTAGACGTTAAATTTTCAATTATTTTCCCATGAAAAATCTAATGTGTATAATTATGGTTAAAACCATATAAATTATATGATATTTTATTTCTCTATAACTTCAATTTCACATATTCAAACACATCATACATGGACTAAAAATCATATCTTTGAATTGAAGACTTCATTAAGAAAATTCCAAGAAATCTTCAAATCCTTCTCCATATTTTTTAGAGGTTCTTCATAAATTTATCCAATTATGATCCATAAATTACCTAACACTACAATATAAATATTGAATCTATTAAAACAAATAACCTTTTTAGAATATATAAAAATATATAAATTTAAAACACAAAAAATATAATAAAAATTGTCAATTACCCATTTATTTATAACCTTTTGATCAAAATAAACAATTATAAAAAACTATAAAAACATATCATATAAAAATTTAAATATAATGTATTAAATATATATTAACAATGAAATCAAAAATACTAGATTAAAAAGATAACAGAAATACATACAATAACTCTAATGTAACACAATAGAGAAAACAAATTTAACATTACAATACTAATACTCATTAATTAACTTATATTTAACCATATATAACATTATATTATCCTTACATAATTTTTTTACCCTTACTTAACTTATTTTTACCCTTACATGGCTTTATGTTACACTTAAATACTTTTTTTTAACTTTACTTAACTTATTTTTACCCTTATATGACTTTATTTTACCCTTAATTTATAGTTTATTATTCTTAAATAATATTATTTTTCCCTTGATTAACTTGTAAAAATTATATTTACACTTAAATTGCGTTTTCTACCATTACCCAAATTTTATTTAACCTTACATAACTTTAGGTCACCCTAACATGACATTGTTTTTCCCTTAATTAACTTTTTTCTACCCAAACATAACTTTATTTAACCGTTAACTTATTTAGCCTTAAATAACTCTAATTTACCCTTAATTAACATGTACAAGATTCTATTTAGACTTATAATAAATTCTTTTTTCCCTTAGACAACTTTAGTTTGCAGGTTTAGGACACAGCGAAAGAGAAGGATTGGTGTGTTCCCAAAATTAAAAATTTCGATAATCACTGATTAATCTTGGATCAATATGATGATGAATGCCAGTATCCATGGAATTGAATAAAATATAAAGGGAAAAGAAGATAAACCTGAACTGAGAAGATATGACTTACATATGGTTTTATAATTAATTTAATTAAATTATACAATTATCTCCAAGGTGATTATTTCTTTACTGATTCCTCTAACCACAGGCACAAGGTATAGCTTCGTTGCTATGTATAATACAAGGATAGGAATCCTCTAGTGGTTATTTAAACATGCTCCATGTATCTTTGAAAGTCGTTGAAGGAGTCTCGAGGTTCTAGCATAAAAGATCCTTTTGCTTGCGATGTCTGCTTTCGATCACCATGAGAATCACATCCAAAGTGTTCTCCTTGATCTGGTGGCGGAGGCTCTCTCTCATTCTTGATAGATTTATTAGAGAGGGAATAGTTCTCTATTCTCAAGTGATTTTATCCAAGGATGTTGTGCTAAAAAAATTGGTTTAGCTGGTCGAATGACCCCTTTGGCTCATTTATGGAATAATAACATAACATGAAATTTAATTTAGTAGGTAATAATAAATAATTAGCACAAGTGTTGTTACTTAATTTATTATTCCATGTGAACCCCCATGTCAAATAATAATAGAAATGTTATTATTTCCAAGACATGTTCTTAACTTGCACATTATTTTTAAATATTATTTTTCTAAATAATGTTTAGTATTATTTCCCACCAAATCCATAACTCAGTCTTTCAATCCTCTTTAAAATTTATCAGGCCTTGAATAATGACTATTTTTTATTAAATAAATATAATTGAATTATTCTCTAATAAGTAAATATTCCATCCACAACATATTCTCTCTAATAACTATTGAAAAAATAAATGGAATTAGACATACTTTATTAATTGTTAAACCAAAACCAGGAATAATATTTATTCAACATGTTAAATAAATAAAATATTTAACTAAGATATTGAATACAATTAGTGTGTAACCCTCTAGGCCTTGTTCTCATTAGAATAAGGCAAGCTTTCCTAAAGTCAAAGATTCCTGTCTAGCAATGGGTCAAGGAACCCAAGAGAAATAAGTTTATGTCTCAATGACATGTAACCTCATACGAATGCTATGTGTAATATAATCCATTTTTCCTGGTATATCCAATCAAATGGGTTGCATGCAAGTGCCATCAACCCATGTGCTCGATTTCTCATTCTTTGAATTCCCATAATTGATCTTTCCTATAGAACACTGTGGCGATGGATGTAGTTAGGCTATATCATTTCCATCAAATGGATTGAGATATCTACTTCTATAGAAGTGAAAAATACTTTCTCGCATTATTCATTAATTCAGTATTACTCATGATGCACCCAACATATCCTACCTCACTGAAAATATCATTCATCATGGTTTTTGTCAATATATCTAAGTTCACTAGTCATAATACCCATTAATAATAATAATAGTATATGAAATAATACACATGACCTCGGATAGAAACAACCATGGAAACTTATAAATATGGATTCCCTACTAGTGAGTCTTGTTCTCATAATATCCTCCAGGGTATTTCCAAGTGCACACACCATGAGATGGTGGCTCAAAGTTTCATGAGTCCCCACCCCAGATAGCTTGTTCATTTTTTTCCCTTAAAATGATATAGCTAGGCCATAAAACGTATATTCAAGAATAGTTACATGACACTTCTAGGTTCTCATCATAGTAGATATTTTCTATGAACTTTTAGTGTGACAACTAGTCTTAGGACATTATCACATACTATGTCACATAGAAGAATAATCATGATGTGATAAAGAGTTTATTAATATTCATCCAATGAATAAAGGTTCTTCATAAAGTAGAAAAAAGATAGTTTACTGGGAACCAACTCCAATAGACTCCCACTTGCACTAGATCCAACTATCAACAACCATCAGTCCACTATCTCTCACATGATATTCATGCTTCTATTGAGATAGTCATTTAGTCAAGGGTTCCACCACGTTATCTTATATAGACACTCTATATAAAGAATATTCACCCCTCTTATATAAATCCTTCAAGAGGCTATAATTTCAGAGTATGTGATTTTTCTTTTGATTTGACCTTGGATATTTTTCAAGATCCACCATTTTTGTATTATCATAATACAATGTAATGAAATATTTAATTCTAATCACAACACCAAGCTCCTGGAAAATGTTCTAAATCTAGATAGATTCCTTGGCAACATACAATGTTGCTATATATTTGGACTCTTCTATAGGATAAGTGAAAACCATCTACATTGAACTCTTCCAGATCACAAATCTTTCATTGAGAAAGAAAACATATCCTTATTATGACTTCAGATCATTTTGATCTACCTAAAAACCATCATCAACATACCCTCTAATGACAAGCTCCATGTCTCCTCCATTCAGTAGGAAAGTATCCTTAGTTATTCTCAGATACTTAAGGATATTCTTTATAGTAGTCCAATGTTTTCCTCCTGGATCTTCTTGATATTTTCCTACCATGATCAATGATTAGGAAACATCAAGTTTGGTACATGACATGGAATACATGATGGATCCTATCACTGAAGCATATAGAATCTTACTCATCATATATTTCTCATGTTGTGTTTAGGGAAACATTTTCTTGGAACGATGTGTACCATGTGACACTAGAACCAAAACCCTCTTGGATTGCTCCATAATATATGTATTTAGTATCTCTTTAATGTATTTACTTTGACTTAGTCTAAGTAGCCTCTTGGATCTATCAGGAATGATCTTGATCTCTATAATGTAGGTTGCTTCGTCTAAGTCCTTCATGGAGAATCATTTATTCAACCAGTCATTGATTGACTACAAGACTGGTATGTAATTTCCAATAAGAAATGTGTCTTGAACATACACTACTAGGATAAAAACTGCATTCCCATTAAATTGCTTGTAAATACATTGCTCACATTCATTCTTAATGAAACAAAATTCACTTTGGGATTTATCGAATCGAATGTTAAATGATCTGGATGCTTGATTAAATCCATAAATGAATCTCTAAAACTTTCATAATCTTTTTTCATCAACTGGTGTCACAAACCCTTATGGTTGTGTCATGTAGACATCTTCTTGAAGGTTCTCGTTAAGGAATGTTGTTCCGTTATCCATTTTATAAATATCATAGTCATAGAAAGATGCTTTGGAAAGTATTATTCTAATATGTTTCAACATGTAAACTGGTGAAAAGGTTTAATCATAGTCAATTCCTTAATTCTTATTAAATCCTTTATCCATTATCCTACCATTATAGGTACTAACTTAACCTTCCATGTCTAGTTTCTTTTAGAATACCCATTTACACTAAATAGGCTTCACATCAATTGGAACATCGACCAGAACCTAGACTTAGTTCTAATACATGGAATACATCTCAAAATTCATAGCCTCTAGACATCATACACCTTATGATCCCTCTACTACTTCCTTGTAGGAGATAGTTTCATCATTATCTAATAATAACGAGTCATCTTCCTCAGTGAAAAGTAAACCATATCTATTTGGTTCCCTTACCTATCTTGTTCTCATATGTAGTACTTGTGTTTTAGGAACTAACTATTCCACAAGGACCTATGATACTTGTTCCTATAACAAATTATGTGTATCTGAAGCATAAAATTCAACAATGTCAATCTTGTACCCACTATCCTTTTTGAGGATGTTCTCCCTCTCAAGAAAGACAACGTGTCTGGCAATATTCACTTTCTATTCTGAGGGGTTGTATAGGCGGTATCCCTTTGTTTCCTTGGGAGACCATTTAAAGATACACTTTGTGCCTTGGGGTTCTAGTTTTTTTCCCGATAAAGCATTAACAAATGCCTTGAATCCCCATACACGTGTATGTATCAAATTGAGTATCTTACCACTCCATATCAAAATGGGAATTCCATTTTCACTTTAGTTGGTACTTTGTTTAATTTGTATAATTTAGTTTTCATTGAATATCCCCAAAAGGATAATAGAAGATTTGCATGACTGATTATCGACCTTACCATGTCCAACAAGGTATGGTTACTCCTTTCACTAACACCATTCCACTATGGTGTATAAGTTTGAGTGAGTTTATATAGATTCCCAGACTCCTATAAAATGTAAATAAACTCTTGGTTGAGATATTATCCACCTAGATCTGATCAATGTTTATTTATCTTATTTCCAAGAAAATTCTCTACTTCATTTTTGAACTCCTTGAATTTATCAAAGGACTCGGTCTTATAACTCATTAAGTAGACATAGTCATATCTACTCAAGTCATTAGTAAATTTAATGAAGTAAGAATATACAGGTCTAGCTTCTACTAGAAATTTTCCACCCAAATTAGTGTGTACCAATCCTAGAACTTCTGTGGACCTTTCACCCTATCCACCAAATGGTGATTTTTTCATTTTCCATTGTAAGAAAGCAGGACATATATCAAGTGTTTTTATCATGGAATAGTCTAAATAACCATCTTGATAGAGCTTTGTCAGGTTCTTCACATTTACATGACTAAGATAGTGATGATATAACAGGGTGTTGTATGAGTAATGTGAACTTGGTTTGTTATCAAATTCCAACACTTGGTTCTCGTAATTTAATACATACAGATCATTCTTTAAATGTTCCATACCATAACATATTTTTTCCATATAAGAGTAACAAAATTTATTACTAAACATGAAAATAAATCCATATGTATGTAAACACAATACAGAAATTATGTTTTTTTAACACTAGGTATATAATAATATCCATGTAAGACCAAAATCATTCTTGTCAACAATTAGAGGTCGTAGTCACCAATGGGAAGAGAAACCATCCTCACACTATTGGCAGCTAATAGATCCACCTATCCTCTGGAAAATTTCTAGAATCTACATGGTTCATTCAGATAAATACACATGTGATCCCCAAAAGTTGTATCCAATACCCAATGTGTAGAAATTGAAAGATTGCACTTGATAACGAACAAACATTTGGCTTCCCCTTTACTTTGAGTATATTTTCTCTTCTAGTGGCCTAACCTTCCACATACAAAGTATAATGCCTCCTTTTATTATCCCTTCCTCTCGATCTTCTTCTTCTTGGTCAGACGGTGTTCGGAGGTTTTAGATTGTTTATAAATCATAGGCCTCTTTGCCTTGTCCTTATTATTCATACTCACCGTACGGTTTGTGTGTTTTTCATGCCCTATTTCTTTATCAACATGTAAATTAGGGTAAGAAGCTATGATATACTCTTCTCTTTATTTCTCATATTATTATTCACAATAAAACTAGATAAGGTCTTAGGCAGCGATGATAGTATGATATCTGTACACAACTAATCTGGGAATTTAATCCCTAAGATGTCTAGAAGCTCAATGTATCAAATAGTATTGATTATAGGTGTTACAGATAGCATAGAATCTCTAAGCATAGTAGTGAATATTGTGTTGGAGATGTCATACTTCTCTTGTCATTCCTTCTCTTGATAGAGATCCTAAAGGTGAGCCATCATTCTTTAAGCATACATTTCTTCATGTTTCTTCAAGAGATTGTTGGTCCGGAATCATATCTTGAGGTACTGAAAATTCATAATGTCATTGAGATGTTCCTCATACATAGGTATTTTCTCACTACTCGCCTCATTTCGAGGCCCAACTGGTAAAGGCTCTTCTAAAAAATAAAGATTCCTCTCATGGAAAAGGATGACCTAAAGGTGCCTTTTCCACTTTTGAAAATTAGTGTTGGTGAAAAGGTTTTCCTTCTTGAGTACGGATCACAATGATATGTTTCATTTCATTTTTATTTTTGTTTCTAAAAATTATTATGAACATAGTTTTATTACTTTATCATGATAAATATAGGCAAATAAATAAATTAATATCTCTTAGTCTCCCACTATTTTTTCGGAACCCAATATCCCTCACTATTGGCTTCAGAATATCCTATTTCATGGACATTCTAGTGGTAAGGATTTTTATTTCCATTTAAATTAACTCAACTAGTGTTTTTTGTGAAACTTGAAAGGTTTTAGATAGGCACTCCAAATGTCAACTGCATTATCTCACAGCTCCTTGATCTGTTGATGGGACTCCTCAATCTTGAAATCCTTAGTTTTGGATTTCCTCAACCTTTTCCTCTCAATTACAAAAAGTCCTTCTAGGGAAGTCAAACCTTGATGTAAACTATGTAATGTCAAACCAAAACATCAAATTATAATTCCCTGATTATTGAAATCACACCAACTATGGTTGGTCAAGCACTTTGAACTATGGTTCGATTCAAACCAAAGTAATTGAAGGCTATAACGACTTAATAATTAATTGAGGGGTTTTATAGTTTATCTATAAATTATAACTTATTATATTTTCATGTGCTTATTATTGTTGAGAGGGATATAGTTAATTTATTAACCATGTATAGATAATACTTACACATAAGCCATTTTTATTTTAGTTCCATATTGTATGATTGTTAGTTAAGTAATTATGTGATCGCGTAAAACATACATAATGAATAAAATTATAACTAGTAGAATTTAAATAAAGGGTATGATCATCATCATTAATATTGGTCAGTTTTGCTAACAGTTGATAAACTAACCCTGAACTAGGGGAGAAACACTTTGAACCATTTACGGGTTGTGTTTACAAATTTCCACCTGTCTACCATTGTATCTACTTAGATTTCTTTTTCCTTGGCTCCTAACATGAACTGTATCCACTGGCTTGGGAGATCCATCCATAATATATGCTTTTAACTCGCATGCAGGTGAGGGGTAAAAGAAGATTAATATAAAAGAAACCATGGGCATGCATTCCCTACATATTAATGAGGATAAGGCCCGTAGGCCAACAATTTTAATTTAACAAATAAATTAAAAGGGAAAAATCACATACAAATTTATTGTCTAGATCATGATCATCCACATACATGCGATGAATTACACAGTTAATAGAACTAGCATTCAATTATTTAATCATTCTTATTAAGAAAAATTACGCTCAAATAAATTAATCATTATCTTTAATAAATCAATCCTTTTTATCTTAATAATTTTCTGAATTTCTTTGAGATTCTCACCCATAACCTTGTACATAATTGGAACCTTGGAAGAAACCTAGTGAATACCCATCCAAAATTAACCAATGTGTATTTATACTTTTATACACTTTATTCTTTGTGACATGTAGCATGCACGTATAATTAAAACTTTAATACAACTCTTACATGATGTGATGATCTTTGAACATTATGTCGATGTTAATTAAACATTTATTTATATATATATATATACATCAAACACCAATCACATTTTGTGTCCCAGATTTATGCCCACACAATGGTACATGTCTCAAGGGTTTCATAATAAAGTAATAATTTTATAATTTTATGTAATATAGAAATAGTACATGGAGTGTAGATCCGACTACACGGTGTGTACCCTCTTCACCATCCATCTGAATTACACACTTGGGGAAATGGATTGTGAGGTGTACTTTATAAATCTTCAGAATACCCAATGTGTCTAGTGGGCCACATGTTGTGGAGACTCCTCATTATATGGTCACAATATAGGAAAGTTGTGTATGGGATACACCACTTGACCCTAACATGAAAGGACTCTACGCTATGTACAGTAGTCCACATGGCGTGTAGTTCGGCTGAACATGAACAAGTATGCCCTAGTCAACACATAATGTAAAAATTAACCACACAATGTGTCATTAATACAAATTTCTTGAGTAATTTTTGAATTACACCTAATGCATTGAACATAAATACACGGCTTGTAGATCCAATTACACAGTTTGTATTCTTGTGTTATCTGGAAATAACTGTCGGTGCCACCTGATGAGGTCCTCGATTTAATTATAATCATAAAATTATTCGTTGCTGTTAGATCTATGAGAAATGCTAGAGGAGGAACATATTTTTAAATTCGGATTACAATAACAATTAAACATGAATTGAAAAACTAAATTATTAAGTAATAAATCATCTTTGAATTATATAAATAATTATAAATGAAAATATGACCCCTCTGATACCACTTGTAGGTTTCGAATGCAATAGAAGTGTAGGATGGGCGTGTAACCAACTTTTCAAATTTCTATAATCAATGATTAATCCTAGATTAATATTATGATGAACTCTAGTATCCACCAAATTGAATCTAAGATAAATGTAAAAGGATATAACTCAGAACTGAGAAGAGAGGATCGGCATATTTTTTTTATAATTAGTTAAATTATATTATTGAATTACCTCCAAGGTGATTCTTTCTTAATTGATGTGTCCAACCATGGGTCTGAGGTTTGGCCTCATTGAGATATATAATCCAAGGATAATAATTCTCTAGCAGTGATCCACACATGCTCCACGTATCTCTGAATGTCACTGAAGGAGTCTTGAGGTGCTAGAATGGATGATTCATGCACATATGGTGTCTAGCTTCAATTACCTTGAAAATTGCTAACAAAGCATTCTCCCTGATCTAGTGGAGGAGGATATCTTTCATTCATGAGAGCGTCCTTGTAGAGGGAAGAGTTCTCTAGGCTTGAGAGTGTTTATACAAGGATTTTGTACACACAATGATTGGGTTATCGAGTCTAATGACCCATTTGGATTATTTATAGAATAATAACTTAACGGGGAATTTAATTCACCAGGTAATAATAAATTATTATAACAGGATTCGTTACTTAATTTATTATTCTATGTGAAACCCCATGTCAAATAATAACAAAAATTCTATTATTTCCATGACATGTTATTAACTTGCACGTTATATTTGAATATTATTTAATCACATAATATTTAATATTATTTCTCACTAAATCCATAACATTTCCTTCCATCCCTCCTTAATATGTATCAGGCCTTGAAAAATGACTATTTATTAAATAAATATAACATCATTATTTGCTGATAAATAAATTTTTTGTCCACAATATATTCTCTCTAATAACTAGTGATGAAATAAATGCGATCAGTCATACTTGAATAATTATTTAACAACAATCAGGAATAATATTTATTCAACTGGTTAAATAAATAAATTATTTAACTAAGATATTGGATACCCTTAGTGTGTGACCCTCTAGGCCGTTTTCTCACTGGCATTAGGCGGGCTAGCCTAAAGTACAATATTACTGTCTAGAAACAGGATATGGAACCCAAGATAAAGAAGTTGATTTCTCAAAAACATGTCACCTCATACAAATTCTTACCATATAATATAATCCATTTTTCCTGATATCTCAAATCAAGTAGGTTTCATGCATGTGCCATCATCCCATGTGCTCAATTTCTCATTCCTTGACTTCCAATAATTGAACTTTCATAGAGAGAACCATGGACATGAATTTAGTATGGCTACATCATTTCCATCAAAGGGAATGAGATATCTAATCCCTTATAAGTGAAAAATTATTTCTCACATTATTCATTAATGCAGTATTACTTGTGATGCACCCAATATATCCTACCTCGATGTGAACATCTATCATCAAGATTTTCGTCAATAAATCTAAGTGCATGAGTCATAATACCCATTAATAATAATATTAAAGTATAACGACTAATACACACGTCCACGGATTGAAGTATCCAATGACACTTATGAATGTGGATTTCCTACTTGCGGATCTTGTTCTCATAATATCCTCCTGAATATTACCAAGGGAGAACACAATGAGAAGGTTCCTCAATGATTCATGGGTCCCAACCGTAAATAGATTGTATCATTTTTGTCCCTTCAAATTATATTATCCGGCCATAATGGATATATTCAAAAATAGTGGCATTGCACTTCTGGGTTCTTATCATAACAAGGATCCAGTACGAACTTTTACTGTGACAGCTATTCTTAGGACATTATCACATATTATATCACATAGAAGAACAATCATGATGTGATGAGGAGTTTATTAATATTCATCTAATGAATACAGGATTATCATAAATTACAATGAATTTGGTTTCTTGGGAGCCAAATCCAATGTAGTTTACCCTTACATAACTTTTTTTCCCTTACATAACTTTTTTATTCTTATATGACTTTAATTTACCCTTAATTTTTTTTACCCTTAATTAACTTTATTTTACCCTTAATTAACTTGTGAATGTTTTTATTTACCCTTCAAATAACATTTTTTACCCTTAATAAGCTTATATTTACCCTAATATAGCTTTATTTTACCCTTACTTAACTCTATTCCACTCTTACTTAACTTTAGTTTACCCATAGAGAACTTTTTATACCCTTTATTAACTGGTTTTACCCTAACTATATCACCCCTAGTTTCCAGTATGTAATCGTCACGACCCATCCCCCGGGGCCCATGCCGTGACTACCCCATGCCCGCCTTCCATTGGCCAGGGCTGGCGACTAGAACCAAAGGAGTATTCCCTAAAACTGGGAAGGCATTGCATTTATAACTTATAACTCATGCAACCATGACCACAACACGATATGAGTACAAGTAAATTTAATAGTAAAAAGAGTGTGTACTGTAAGTAAAAGTGGAAAGAATACAAGACTGACTAGAAAGTACAAGAAAACTAGAATGTACAAGTAAACTGAACAGCTCCTGTGAACACCCGCCAAGGATCCTTCCTGAAGGGTAGGTACAGCTCTCGAATAGTCATCTCTATGGTACAACTTGTCTAAGGTTCACCTCTGACCTTCATCCAGTTTTGGTACTCTCGTCCTCAGTCATCACCATCTGTCGTTTCCACCAAAGACAACAAGGCGCGGGAATATATCGTGCAGGGGTGACTATAACGATACATAGTAGGTACCCTGATACCCTCAAAGGTCTCACAAAATCCACAAAGGATAAACCACAAAGCATAAAAACAACTATCAAACCTACTTAGGTATATTTCTATACATATACCTAAGTTATCAAGAATACCCATCTCATTCATGAGGAAACACAAGGCCCAAATGCATATCCTAAGGCTCAACTATTCCTAAAAGGAAGGAATACCACAAAGGTAACACCAAAAAGGTATGTACCACATAGGTACACCACATAGAATAATTCCACAAAGTTATCACCAAAAGGAAAGTACCACACAGTTATGTCACATAGAAGAATACCACCAAGGTACGACCTTGAAGGAAAGTACCACATAGGTACGCAACATAGAAGAATACCACAAAGTTATAACCATGAAGGTAAGTACCACACAGGTACGCCACACAAAATAATACCACAAAGGTATCACCATGAAGGAAAGTAACACACAGGTATGCCACACAGAAGAATACCACAAAGGTATCACCATGAAGGTTAGCACTCAGCTCACATCAGGTATAACATAGGTACAGTAGTAGAGATGATTAGATGTAACTACTGAATCATATTACTCTGTTAAGAGGAAGACCCACGTAGGATCCTAAATCATCAGACCCACATAAGATCCTAGTACATCATCAAACCCACATGATATCCTAGTACAACAGACCCACACAGAATCCTAGTACATCTTCATACCAACATCAGATCCCAGTATAGCAGACCCATATAGGATCCTAGTACATAATCAAACCCATAGAGGATCCTAGAAGATCAGACCCACACAAGATCCTAGTACATCATCAGACCCACACATGATCCTAGTACAGCAGACCCACACAGGATGCTAGTACATCATCAGACCCACACGGGATCCTAGTATAGTAGACCCACACATGATCCTAGAGTAGTCCCACATGGATTCCTAGAGCAGATCCTTGTGGGATCCTCGAGCACAGACCCACGAAGGATCCCTTTCTCATGTTACATCCAGATATAGGGTTCCCGCACTAAGCTCTCTTGATTCCAGGAGGATCTACTCCTCATGACATAGGTCGATACTCCAACTACCATGAAGACCCATGAAGAAGTATCCTAGAGGAACTCCATGTAAAAAAGGGTCTCAACGTGATAGACGGTGCGTCAATAGGATGCCTGGTCTGTAAGTTATTGGCCTTTTAGTCCCGAGGGCCCAGTTGGATTCTTGTTCAATCCAACCCAACTATACCCCAACTTTATCCAAATCTCAAGTGGGGTATATCAAAATGACCATCTCGATCCAAGGTTTCTGGTGCCGCGGAAGGTAAGTCAATCATTTGTCACAAGGAATAGTTATGTAGTGTCAAAGATTTATAATAACAATATATTATTATTATTATTTGGGCGTTTTGGGTACCCGATCCAAAAACATGGAAAAGACCTCCAATATTGGACTCATAATTTATTTTTCGAAGTCAGGGTCACACTGCAGCTGACGGTTCGTGAAACCGAGGTCGCATGGATATGTTATGGACGAAATATGGTTTTATAACCAAAGATAATAATATCATTATTATATTATTATAATTATTTACAATTCATTTACTTCAATTCAAACATTCCACACACAAACCCACAACTCTTCAACTGGGTGTGCCTCCCCGTATTCAACAGATTTCATTTTTAATTACTTTAAAATTTTAACATATCTTTTGGGAACACTTTCTCTCTTCAATTGACCTCTTTCATGATTTTTTTTCCAGCTTCAAGCCCTACTGAACAGGCTCAGCAATGTAAACTCTCAACTCCCAGCTTTATATCATGATTCTGCTACAATGAACACGACCCTGCTCACACCACCCTGTACGTGCACTGGAAAAACTGCACCCTGCTATCCGCCTAGCCGCCAAACCCCTCGGGAGCCACACCCCTTCGACCTACTTCCATCTCAGCCTCCTGCTCGCCCCGTCGTAGCACATCACACCGTCTACCTCACCCTGAGTTGTTCCTTGATGACTTGCCGAAATCACACTGTCACATTGCGCCTTCCGCAGCCCACTGTATCTTCATTCTAAACCTGAAAAATAAAATGATCACATATTTGCGATCCACGGGTCGAGGGTTCCGTGTCCATATGTCGCACTCAACACAAAATTGTGTTTCCAGCGCCAATAAATATTTGGCCACCTCCTTCTATGAGCCATTGTGGCTTCATTCCAAGCCCGAAAAATTAAAAGATCACATATTTTCGATCCGTGAATTGAGGGATTCACGTCCATATATCATTCTCAGCAAAAAACCATGTTTCCAATGCCAATAAATATTAGGCGTGGAAGAAAGCACGAATAATGTGTGAAGAATGAAATAAAAAGATCATGGTATATGTGCGGATCGATGGTCGTGTTTGTTTGGCCATCATCATTGAGAATCAAGAATATGGGGAATCAACAAATAGAAAGTAATCATATTTCAATATAAACCCCCTACCTTTATGTTTGTTGGAGATGTCACGGGGAAAGAGATGAACACGTCGACGTTCGTTGCTCTCACACCACACTCCTGATCCGAGCTCATTTGTCATCGTCATTCTTGATCTGGAGGATGTTCTTCATTGATGGATGCTCTTACACCAACCAAAAGCTCCCAAAATCTCTCCCAAAATATCTCCCAAAGGCTCTCCCTAAAATCTCACCTTTTCCAATGATCCCCCCAACTAAGAGGTGAGGAGACAATTAATTAATTAGTAGATCAATTAATTGTTGTCTCATTAACTTGGTAGAATTCCAAGGGACTCCTTACATAAAAGGTGAGTTCGGGTGGTCCCCACCACCAAGAATTTAACAGGAGAGGTGGGAGGATATTTAAAATAAAAAAATATTTATTTTATTTTATCCTCCTCGAAAAATGAAAATACCAAATTCTTATCTCAACCCACTAATGTCGAGGTTAAACCACCCTTAAACGTATCCCGATGCTATGAGTTCAACGGTGTCTTCGGATTTTTAATTGGAGCACCGTTTCAAAATATAGAAAACTCTGCTCAGGCGTTTACTAAGCATACCCAAAAAAAAGTTTGGAAAATTATTATCAGTCACCCTCAAATCGCACCAGTCGAAGTTAGGCTCTGCCTAGGTGAAACACGCCCCAACGAACCCAACGGTACTCTCAGATTTCCAATCCTAGTTACTGCTTAACTGTTATGGATTTAACAATAAAATAATAGTTACTTAATTATTTTATTTACGTCCAAAAACTAACATTCACTGGTGGCCCCCGACGGAAAAAGTTAGTATCTGCCTAAAAAAATCATACCCTCGCATGTTCAGCGGTGATCTCGGATTTTCAATCCGAGTGACCGTTTTTGAGTTATAAGAATTTGAAAATAAAATAATTTCTTTAATTATTTTATTTACGATTATTCCATTTTTTGGTTTTCCCCTAGGAGGCTCGTGCTGACCAAACATAAGTCATGCCTAGGGTAAGCCACCAATTCTGAACGCAACCGTGCCCTCAGATTTCTTATCTGGGCAACCATTTAAGAGTTATTTTACTTTTTCAGGAAAACTGCTTAGGCGCACTAATTTAAGAGTAACAAAAACTTCAACAGATCATTCAGGGCACTCTGGGCCTCAAAATCGCACACCGTCAAATTCTATGGTCTCATAATAATCCCATATAATTAAAAAACATTATAAAGAATTTTTGGGACATTACATTCTCCCCACCTTAGTGATTTACTTCCTCAAAATCCACATTACAAAAACTAGGAAAACAAGTGGGGGTACTGAGCACGAATCTGAGCCTCTCACTCCCATGTTCTCTCATAGAGGCTCTCGTGCTGCCAATGCACACATACCAACGGTATCGATCACCCACGAAGGACTCTCTACTATCAATCCTCAATCTCCACTAGAACCTCTAAAAATGTTGTCCCATCCTTGATGTCCAGCTCACCATGGTCAATGATGTGAGATGGGTCATGCACGTATCTCTTCAGTTGGAATACATGGAAAACGTCATGCACCCAGTGCAACTGAAGGGGAATTTCTTGGCGGTAATCCACCTCGCCAACTCTATTGAGGACCCAGAAGGGTCCAATGAACCTCGGAGATAACTCGTCGCCCCAGCCAAATCTCGGAAAACCTCGTCGAGGTGAGATCCATAGAAAGACGTGGCCACCATCCTCAAACTCCAGAGGTCTCCATATCTGGTCAGCATAAGACTTCTTCCAGCTCTAAGTAGTATTCAGTTTCTAATAAGTGAGGCTTTGAGACAAAAAATCTTCCACTGCTTTCTTAATCTATGTCCACCAGTACTGACGCTGAAGGTCCTGGTACATCTTCGTCACTCCTTGATGTACCTCTAAATGGGATGTGTGGAACTCCCTCAACGCTTCCTCCCGAAGCAACACTGGTACCACAGTACATCCTCTGAAGAAGATGATGTGCTCACCACTTTCAGAAAATCCATCATTTGCATGTCATGTGGATATCTGAGCACATCGAGCCTCACAGTAAGTGTCCCTGCGCTACACCTCCCTAACTCACTGAAGGAGTGGGGGAGTGACTGTAAGAGACTGAAGAAAATTTTCTCCATCTTGATCCATAAAGGAGTGAAAAGAATCCAGCTACTCTGTCGTCTCACCTAGAAGTTGTATACCATATCTCATGTTGAGTGCATCTGAAACAATGTTCCCCTTCCGAGGAGTATAGAATATCTCGATGTCATAGTCCTGGAGGAACTCGAGCCAACGTTGTTGTCTCAGCTTTCAAGAACCATATGCGATCAATTCTCACTCCTGCATCAGGACACATCTGAGTATGGTCCCTGATACATCGTAGTAAACTATGTACCCAACACCCTCCTCCAGTAGCCTCAAGTTAGGGGGCACTAGTCATCCTCTCCCTGAGCTCTTGAAAACTCTGCTTGCATCTCTATGACCACACAAAGGGTTTTCCCTTCTTCGTCAACGCTGATAAAGGTGATGCAACTCTGGAGAAATCTGGCACCAACCTTAAGTAGTACCTAGCCAAAGCAGATGTCCCTCTCCCTTTGGGGAGGTAATCCTAAGAACATATTTTGAAAAGATGTCCCCCTGCTCTTCCACTCATGTTTGGAACTAAAAACTAAAAAATCATGCTGCCACAAGGGTAAGTCTGGCCGACTCATGAGTTATCGGCTGCACCCTCCTATGCATGAGTCCATCATGGGATTCATGGGTTTCCTTTTCATAGACCAAGGAAAACCCCATTCCAATGTTCTAGAGAAACCACAATATTTTTCCTAATAATGTAAATCTGAGAAGGAATTGTGGATGCCCAGTCCGTACCCAAACCAACGTCGTAAGGCATCGATGCTTCCACCAAGAGGTTCTAACCAAAACTATCATCTCAAGGGTCAAATCACACTATTAGTGTAAGTGTGATTATCGATTCTCCTCCAAAATGTATCTCCAGATTTGAGGTTCAAGTCAGCAATTTAACCGGAAACTCTAGGTCTTGGACAAGATTCATGGAAGGAAGGAATGATTGGTACCTATGTCTATTGATACAGTAGCTAGTAGTAAACATAGACTGTACCTCTAATCATTCTTGGAGTCCTTGGGCCATACTCTTTGACTGCATGTAGCTACTCACTTCAATTTTCCTCCAACTCCCTGAGCCTGGTGAGGACCACATAGGGGGGTTTGTAACATGTCGAAATGTACACCACCTCATATATATCTCCTAACTCTACTTCCATGTCTGGAGCCCTACATATTCATATATCCCTAACACTTCTTCTTCCTGAAAAATTTTTACGTGCCCAAGTCTATGAGACTGGCACTAGTTTCTTGTTTTCCCACAACTAAGATTCACTGGATACATCCGCTTAGCCAAAGAACATTCAACCTCAAAGGTACTCTCGGGCACCCCAACATAAGTAGGAATGCAAAGAGGAATGGTGTTGGCTCTAACGTCCTTAAACACACTGCGCTTGAAAGTCCGAGCCCTGAAGTACTCATCGTATCATATTAATCAAGTATTAGGAATGGTCGATACACCTAGATGAATACTCATCTATCGACATGTCATCCCGCCAAAGCTGTAGAATCTATAGAGAACTCTCAACCACTTCCTCAATTCAATACTCAGCCACCTAGGAAACTATCTTTCCTCGAAACCTCAGAGTCCTCTGCTATTGGAACTCATCCAACATGCTCAGTCAGCAGGCACCATCCACCAGTGTGGATGGTGGTATCTGCTACCCAATGGGTGGTGGTGCTATTGGTACACCACCCAAAGGTGCCAACATAGTAAGAGGGCCCTGCACCGAAGCATCTTCACTCGGTGGGCCATCATCGTGTACTCTCTCAGGAATCCTATCTTGTTGTCTACGCAAGGGAATCATGATAAGGAATAGGTGTTCCACGGTCATTTAGTTATACCTGGTGATCTGACTTAAGAAAACACAAGAAAACTTTTAAAAACACACATGAAATCACTGCTTTCGTGAACTAAGTCAGAAATCAGAAGTCAGGGTCCTCGTGTATGGATACGTTGGCCGCCAAACCAACACTAGATTCCCAAAACTTATAACCACACTCACTACACATAGCACTATTTCCATTAAAAAGAGCAGAGTCCAATGTTCTATGGTAGAACTGGCTTGTCTGAAATCGATTTTTCATGACCCGTACCCTGGGGATCCTTCCATGACTACCCAAATCCTACCTTACATAGGCCCGTGGCTGGTGACTAGCACCGAAGGCGTATTCCCTAAAACAGGGAAGGCATTGCCTTCTAACCTGTAACTCACGCAACCAAGAACACAGAATCATACAAACATAAGTAAACTAAATAGTAAAAAGAGTGTGTACAGTAAGTAAAAGGGGCTAGAATACAAACCTAAATAGAAAGTACAATAAAACTAGAAAGTACAAGTAAATTGAATATCTCCTCTGAACACCTGCCAATGATCCTACCTGAAGGGTAGGTACAGCTCTCGAGAAGTCATCTCTCTGGTACGCCTCGTCTAAGTTCCAACTCCGAGCTACCTACATTCCCGGTACTCTCGTCCTCAGTCATCGATGCCTGTCATCTGCACCAAACACAACAAGGTGCGGGAATAGCCCGTGTAGGGGTGAGTATAACAATACTCAATAGGGACCCTGAGACCCTCAAAAGTCTCACAAAATCAACAAAGGATAAACCAAAATCCATAAAAACAACTATCAACCCTACTTAGGTATATGCCCATATATATACTTAAGTTATCAAGCATACCCATCTCATTCATGAGGAAACACAATGCCCAAATCCATATCTCAAGGCTCAACTATTCCACAAATGAAATAATACCATGAAGTTAACACCACAAAGGTAAGTACCACACAGGTATGCCACAGAGAAGAATACCACAAAGTAATCACCACGAAGGTAAGTACCACACAGGTACACCAAAGAGAAGAATACCACCAAGGTATCACCTCGAAGGAAATTACCACATAGGTACGCCACACAGAATAATACCACAAAGGTGTCACCACAAAGGTATGTACCACACAGGTACGCCACACAGAAGAATACCACCAAGGTATCACCATGAAAGAAAAGTACCACACAGGTAAACCACACATAAGGATACCAAAAAGGTATCACCAAGAAGGTAAGGATTTAGGTCACACCAGGTATAACTAATATATAGTAGTAGAGATGATTATATATAACCACTGAATCATCATACTCTATTAGGAGACAGAACCATGTAGGATACTAAATCATCAGACCCAAAAAGAAGCTTAGCACATCGCCAGACCTCCACCGGATCCTAGTATAGAAAACCCACACAGGATCCCAGTACATCATCAGACACACACACAGGATCCTAGTACATTAGACCCACACAGGATCCTATTACATCATCAGACCCACAGAGGATCCTAGTACAGCAAATCCACACAAGATCCTAGTACATCATCAGACCCACACAGGATCCTAGTATAGCAGACCCACACATGATCCAAGTACATCATCAGACCCACATAGGATTGTAGTACATCAGACACACAAAGGATCCTAGAGTAGTACCAAATGGATTCCTAGAGCGGATCCATGTGGGATCCTTGATCACAGACCCACAAAGGATACCTTTCTCATGTTACAGCCATCTATAGGGTTCCCACACTAAGCTCACTTGATTCTAGGAGAATCTGATCCTCAAGACACATGTCAATACTCCAACTGCCATGAAGTCTAAGGAAGAAGTATCCCAAATACCACCATTTAAAAGGGGTCTCAACACGTTAGACTGTGTGTCAATAAGATTCCTGGTCTGTAAGTTATTGGCCTTTTAGTCTCAAGGGTGTAAGAACCTGGTTCTTATTCTTGAGGTACGAGTTTCTTCTTTTCCTCTTTCCTTAAGAGTATTTGAGAAAATAAGGAAAATGGGGGAAAATGTTAAATTTTATGGGTACAGGCCATGTACTACTCTACATGCCATGTAGTTTGGCCGTGTGGGATGAGTACAGAAGGCGTGTAGGCCTGTCGATGATGAAGGGTGTAAAAGCCGACTACACATTGTGTACTTGGCATTTACAATCCATGTTATAAGTTGTCAGGTGAATATCAAGGTGTTGGGAGTAGCCTCCAGTGGAGCGACAATACACATTGTGTATTCATAAATACACGTTGTGTACTCATGTCTACGGATAAACAGTGCAGCGGTGAAAAATATCTGCCAGACGAATAGTTAAAAAATGAAAAGTACACGTCATGTACTTGAGAATACACACCGTGTAGTTATGTTATTTTTTTTAAAACAAGAAGTATCTTTCCCATTCCTCAGAGGAGAAAAAAAAACTCATTTTGGAGCTGGGAGAGGAGGTTGAGGCTTCGAGGAGCTCCCGATCGCACACTTGGAATCCGCTTCTTTCGTCGTCGATCACGTTAGGACCGCGCGGGTAAGACCTTTCCTCTCCTTGTGTGTTTCCTTCTAATTATTTCCTGATGGGAAGTTATCGGGTTTTAACCCTTTTGTTTTATCCCAGATCTACGCCATTCTCGGGTGTTTCAGGAGGCGTCGTTCGCGTATATCAATCAGGGGCGATCAATGTAGGTGTTCTGATGTTTGATTCCAACTGTTGAGTTAAATTTGTGTCATGTTGTGCTCCAAACCAACGGTTGGGGTGTCGTCTCGATGAGGCCTTTTCTGAAAGATATCTAGAATTGTATAGATAATCTAATGATAAGTTTAAATTTTTGTTTGAGATCACTGCTTGGATCCAGGAGCACCCCGAGGGTGCGTTCCTATGTTTAGCCATTTAGCCTAGATACCCGAGGGTAAGCCTTGATTATATTTTTCATTTCATTTTCTTTAGATAATTTTTATATAAATTCTTTTTTTATTTTTTGGGCTCGGCCCATTTCATTTAGCCCGAGGGCAGTGTTCTATTAGTATGTGGGAAATGTTTGGTTAGCCTGAGGGTATCCTTTGTTTATGCCTGTGGGCAGTAGTTTCTGTTCCTGAGGGAAATATCACTTATTCTTGAGGGAAATGATCATTATGCCTGAGGGAAATCCCATGAGGGTTTCGATTCTGATTAGCCTTAGGGTGTGGTTATGATTACCTGAGGGTAAGGTTTTTCATATTTTTAGGACTCTGTTTACTTCACATATTCACTGTGGTGATTTTACATGTTATACCTACCAAGATAAAGCACAGGTTTGGTATTTTTTTTACCTTGTACTTGTTAGATACCTTGTTCTAGTTTTATTGTGGCACTGTTTAGGAGATTTTCGGCTGAGGATGAGTCTTGAGAACTTATAATTCAGTTATATTGTATTTTTAAATAATAATTAAATGGGAATGAAATTGGTAGGAGTAGATGCTTTTGAGTACTTCCTAGTTTACTACTATTCCATTACTGCACACTACTGTTGCACAAATTCACTGAAAATTGGGCATGGGCCTTTGGTGGTTGCCTATTGGGATTTATTTTACACACCCTATTTGGGTCATGTCTTGGGCCCAAACAGATTATATTACTGCAGGTGTAGATAAGGGAAAGGGTCCCTATACAGGTACTTGATTGTTGTAGAGGAGGAGGAGAGCATGAGACCGAGCTTAGGCTTGCGATACTGCTGAGTTCCTGGTGCACTATTTATTTTTCTTTGTCATATCTATCCCTTGTATTCTATTGCTTCAGATTACAGTTTATCATGTTTTGGCTGCTTTCCTAGACTTAAGAACATATTGCATTATTATATATGACTGGTGTTCATTTCTTTATTTATTTACTGTTGTCCATTTCAACTTTGGTATTGTTTACTACATCTTCTTTTTTTGTGCTTGTATTTTGTTTCGATGTTTTACACTTTGACAAATGAGGGCATAGTTTCCCCACTATCAGACCTAGGCCCTCGCTGCTAGTCGGCAGCCTTTGGAATTTGGGGAAATGTTCTTGAGTTCATGTGACCAACTAGGTTCGGGGCACCCATTGAGTGGCACCCGGATTCTGGACGTTACAAAGTGGTATCATATGATCTTTTTCTTTTCTCTGAGTATTTTATTATATGGCGACGATAGAAAGAGATAGATTGTTAAGGGGTTTGGTAATAATTGTGCCAGGGAGTAGCTACCCCGTGTAAAGGTAAAGAATGGATTTCCTCAAATTAA
The DNA here is from genome assembly GCA_963277665.1 of Viscum album. Lineage (NCBI taxonomy): Eukaryota > Viridiplantae > Streptophyta > Magnoliopsida > Santalales > Viscaceae > Viscum > Viscum album. The sequence continues at coordinate 4,189,345 of OY728125.1, forward strand.
ATTGTGATTTTTTGTTTATGATTATTAAAATTGATTTGATTTTCACCATTGGGTGATGCACTTGTCGTGTGCTATTAATATTTTTATAACTAGGATCTATTTAGTTGCAACCCGATGAGATGAGGGTATACCATATCATGAATCATTTAGGAACATGTTAGAATCACATTCCATGCCTAGTTTCCATGCCATATAGGTGAATTAGAAATTGCATGTTGTTGTGATAGATGTTGTGCTGAAAGGGGCATGCTGTTGTGATAGATTCCTTGATAAAATACCTGCTATTTGATAGGGAATTGTTATGTAAGGTTCTAGGAATGAACGAAAAACATTGTTTTTTGAGGAATATGGACCCTCATCAACCGGAATGTGGTGGATCATCGACTTGTTTACCTTGTTATAACACGCACAAGATTCTAATCATTGATTCGTGGGGAGTATGGGCCCTCACGGATCATAATTTGGAACTTAGGTGTTGGTTTCATTATTTTTCTAGGCTCCAGAATAATACACATCGTGTCGTTTTTATTACACGCCGTTTAATCTTATGTTTGGGAAGAAATGGAAAACAATTAAGTACACGGTGTATACCATAGTTACATGATGTGTAGTTCCTAACCATGTCATAGGATGTGTGGGAAGAAACACAGGATTTGGAAACACTAAGAACACACGATGTGTACCTATTGTACATGTCGTGTTGTGTTGACCCTATTTCGACTGGGTAACTAAAAAAAAGTTGGAGATATTTGAGCTTCTACACGCTGTGTGAATGATGAACACAGCGTGTACTTTGACCTGGGGATCCGGTCGTGTATCTAACAAACACGGGTCGGTGTTACCTCCTACTAAACATGCCTTGTACCTGAGGGAAACACCACATAGTCTTGACTGTTGAAAGACTGTGTGGACTTTGTCGAGTGTCTGGGGAAATGGGGTGGTGTACACACCGTGTGTGGGTGTAACGAATTGTGTAGTGTCAGCCGAGTAGTCGGCCGTGTCACTAATAACACGGGCAGATAGAATCTAAGAAGTACACACCGTGTCTTTATGGAAAACGTCGTGTAGTCTAAGATGTGTACACGGCCGTGTAACAGACAACACGGGTCAGTGAAGCTCATCCAGTACACGCATTCTAGACCTTTTACATGCCGTATAGTCTCATTCAAAATAGAGTTGTGTGGCTAAGCCATGTAAAAGGACTCAGGAAGGGGAAAAGAATTCAAGTGCATACCATGTGTGTAGACAACACGCTGTGTGTTTGGGGTGTTACACGACCAGTTCTGGCAGAAGTACACGCCATGTGAAAGACTTGAGGGAACACATCGTGTAGTTATTATACACGGTGTGTAGTCTTGGTTTGTAAAACATAAATGTTTTCTTTATCCTATTCCCTTTTTCCACTCCTTGTTTTCAGTCCTTGATGATATTAATTTGAGGCGTGTTTGAACTTGTAGAGTCATGCCACCGAGACGACCATGAGTTTCACACCAAGAGAGCGACAACGATTATACACCAGATATGGTTGGCCATGGGCTACCAATAGATCATCCAGCATAGCCAGATGCGGCGCCAGCCATTATACCAGACGTAGGTTCGGATACACAGTTTTGTGAAGGCTTCATGCGGTTTATGCAAACCTTCTAGGGAGCACTGTCGTCTGCCACAACTATGGTAGAGTTGACACATATATTTCAATAGCAGCATCCGCCTATGTTTTTAGGGGATAGCGGACCACAGGATGTAGAGTCTTGGATGGTTTATATGTAGACAATCTTTGAGCATCTGGAGACACCTCCAGGGTGAAGGTTCAAGCTTGCTACATACATGTTGTATGATTCCGCCAAGAGACGGTGGGATGTCACCACCCAGACAGAGTAACACAAAGACATGGCGTGGGAAAATTTTCCGACGGTCTTTTATGAATTTTTCATTCCGGAGACACTAAGGGAAGATATATCTCGAGAGTTCATGAATCTCTAGCAGGTCTCCATGTCAGTGATGGACTATTCCACCCACTTCATCGAGCTACAGTGTTTTTCAACTGTTCTGATGAGAGATGAGGTGTTAAGGGCTCGACGCTTTGATGATGGTCTTTGATATGACATCCGAGTGCTGGTGAATGTTTTCCGGTTGCCTAATGTCAATGATATTGTGAATCAGGCACTGATTACTGAGCAGAACCTGTGAGAAGCTAGTGGTGAACACCAGGGTGGTTCAGCACCAGTCTTTGGTACTATTTCTACCGGTAAGAGGAAGAGGCAGATGTATTTCTCTCACAGTGGTAGTGTTAGCCATAAAAATTCTACAGGTGGCCCAGTGATGTGCTGCCAGTGTGGTAAAGAGGGGAACAAGAGACCTTAGTGTCCACATGACCCAGTGGAGTGCCGAGCTTGTGGAAATATGGGTCATCTGTATCGTTTTTGTAGGGAGTTTCCACTAGTGGCTAGTGAGAGGGGTTCTGTGAAGACTTCGTGTACGGGAGAATGAGCTGCAGCTTCTTACCAGTCAGGGAATTGGAATACATTGGGACGTTCAAGAAGAGGTGGTGGTCGTGCCCATGGTGGCTAGACACCAGGATCTCAGAGAAAACAGGGCGGGTCAGGTCAGGGTAGCCAGGCTATGTCGCAGGGCCCCGACACTGGTCAGGCATATGCAGTGCAATAGACCCAACATGAGAAGAATCCCATAACTTCCACTATCAGAGGTACTATTCTATTTGCGTCTATTTTGTCTCTTGTTATTTTCGATACGGGTTCTACAGATGTATTTTTATCTGTTCCCATTATGGAGATCCTTGGGATCTGTGTTTCTTCTTCTTCTGATTTCATGGTGCTAGACATTCTGTTAGGGACTAGAACGGCTAGAGTGCATCAGTGCAAGGAGTTCCCCCTAGAGGATGGTGGGTGTCACTTTTTGTGGGACCTTTATATCTTAGAGATGACGGGCAATTATTTCACTCTCGGAATGTACTGGTTGGTACCCTTTCAAGCCTTTGTAGATTTCTATCGTCGTAGGGTGAGTTTTACATCACCAGAGGGAGGGGAGTTTCTATATAAGGGAGAATGGGATGTCCAGGCAAGCCGAGCTGGACCCGAGTATCGTGGGTGAGGTGGAGTTACAGCCTAGATTGTGAGCTTATATCTAGATCACTAGGGAACTTGCTAGAAGGATTTCCCTCCAGTAGTTTATCTTTTCAGGAATGTCTTCCTGGACGATTTTTTCGGTCTACCTCTAGAGCGAGAGATCGATTTATTTATTGAGATTGTGCTAGGAGTAGCACCGATGTCCATTACTAATTATAGGATGGATACACCTAAGTTGCAGGAGATCAAGAGATAGTTAGAGGAGTTAAAAGCGAAGGGTTTTATCTGACCCATTACTTCTCTTTGGGGTTTTCCAGTCCTTTTGCGAAGAAGGAAGATGGTACCGTTAGACTTTGTGTGGATTATCGAAAGTTGAACCAGTTAACGGTCAAGAACCAGTATCCCTTACCGATGATTGACGATCTATTCGATCAACTCCATGGAGCACAAGTGTTCTCGAAGATTAAATTGAGATCCGCATATCATCAGTTGCACGTGAGACCATCAGTCATACCACTTACATCCATTCAGAGCAGATATGGTCTCTATTAGTACTTGGTTATTCCATTTGTACTCACAAACACGCCAGCAGTCTTCATGGATCTGATGAATTGTGTGTTCCACCCTTATCTAGATTCATTTATGGAAGTGTTCGTGGACGATTTCTTGGTGTACTCTCTCACTTGAAATGACCATGATACCCATCATGAGATCATAATGAGTACACTAAGAGAGCATCAAATGTATGCTATGCTCTCAAAGTGCCACTTTTGGATGGACCAGATACACATCCTGGGTCATATCATCTCAAAGGCAGGAGTTGCGGTAGACCCAGAGAAGGTGAGAGTTGTAGTTTCTTGGGAGCAGTCTAAGAACTTGTTTGAGATACAATGTTAATTGGGGATGGTTGGTTACTACAGGCGTTTTATACAAGACTTATCCTGGTTAGCAATGCCGTTGATGGGTTTGACTAAGAAGGGTGTGAAGTTTGTTTGGTCAGAAGCATGTGAGAGACCCTTTCATAAGCTGAAGGGAAGGTTGACATTGGCACCAGTACTCATACTTCCAGAGAAAGGGAAGAGTTATACAGTTTACTATGCTGCATCAGGTATTGGGCTGGGAGAAGTGTTGATGGAGGGATATCGAGTAGTTGCATACGGGTCTCGGCAGTTGAGGCCACATGAGAGGAATTACTCGACGCATGATCTCGAGTTCGTCCCACTTGTTCATGTGTTAGGTTGTTGGATACATTATCTCTTGGGAGAGCATTTTGTGGTGTTTACGGACCAAAAATGTCTGAAATATATCTTTACCCAGCATGACTTGAATTTGATACAGTGAAGGTCGATTGAATACCTTCAATTATTCAACATCGAGCTTGCCTATACGCTTGGTAAGGGTAACATAGTAGCTGATGCACTAAGTAGGAGGACTCAGATACAGGTCGTGCAAGAGGCACGTGGTGAGTGGCAGCTGATGGCTTTGTTCTGTGAGATGCATTTGGAGTTGCGCGACAGTCAGGGGAAAACCTATCTTTCATCCTTAGCTGTGACTTCTACCCTCTTGAATAGAGTGAGGATGAGACAACAATCAGATTTTGAAGGCCTAGTTCTATGGGTGTCGATGGAATGTGAGGACCCTCCTCCTGGTTGAACGATAGGTGATGATGAGGTACTGCGGATCCAGGGATGAGTGTGGGTTCCAACGGATACACACGAGGAGCTGATGAGGGAGTTTTATGCTTAGAATTGGTTAGTGCATCTCAGAGTTACCAAGATGTAACGTGACTTGAGACGTCAGTATTGGTGGTCGGGTATGAAATGAGAAGTAGTTGTTTTTGTTTCCAGATGTTCTACCTATTAGCAGGTGAAGGCAGATAATCAGAGGAAAAACGGACTATTACAGCAGTTACCCATTCTGGAGTGGAAATGGGATGATGTTGTGATGGATTTCATGACTGGGTTACCGAGGTCACCTCGAGGCAATGATGTTGTGTGGGTTGTTGTGGACAGACTTACAAAGGTATCTCACTTTTTGACGATCAAGGAGACCTTCAGTGTTGATGAGATCGGGAAATTTTATATTCGAGAGGTAGTATGCCTTCACGGGGTCCCCCGTTCTATCATTTCAGATAGGGACACCCGTTTTACGTCTTGTTTTTGGCAGAGTTTTCATAGGGAAAGGGGCACATAGATGCTTCTGAGCACAGCTTACTACCCTCAGACCGATGGCCAGTAAGAGCATACGAAACAGGTGCTTGAGGACATCATATGTGCATGCCTCCTAGACTTTGGGGGCTCATGGGAGAAGGACATACCCCTGGTCGATTTTTCCTAAAATAATAGTTTTTAGGAAACTATTGAGATAGAACCTTATAAGGCTTTATATGGTAGTCTATTGAGATCACCTTTGTGCTGGTTGGAGGTAGGTGAGGAAGCTTTATTGGGACCACATCTCGTACAGGAGACTACAGAGTAGGTCCAGTTGGTACAAAAGTGGATGGCTACCACACTATCTTGTCCGAAATCTTATGTCGATCGCCGCAGAGGACCCTAGGAGTTCATGGTCAGGGATCAGCTTTTCATGTGTGCTTCACCGAGTTTGGGACATAGGCGGATTAGTAGACAGGTTAAACTTTCATTGAGGTACGTGGGGCTTTTTGAGATTCTAGAGAGAGTCGGGCCGATTGCATATCGGTTACAGTTACCACATAGGTACTGGGCCATGCACAACGTATTCCATGTTTCTCAGTTGTGTTGTTATCACTCAAACCTGTCTCACGTCCTTCATCCCAAGGAGGTAGAGCGTCAGGCCGATGCATCCTTTGAGGAGCATCCAATTCATATTGTTGATAATAGCATGAAGGTTCTCCCAGGTGAGTCAGTTCCTCTCTTATGGGTGTTTTGGCAGCATGGTCGAGTGCTGGATGAAACCTTGGAGCAGGAGACAAACGTACGTGCTCAGTGGCCAGAGTTGTTCAAAAATTTATCTTCACCGCCCTTTGAAGGGAAATTCGGGGAAGAATTGATTTAAGGGGGTAAGTTTGTAAGAACCCAGTTCTTATTCTTGAGGTATGGGTTTCTTCTTTTCCTATTTCCTTAAGTGTTTTTGAGAAAACAAGGAAAATGGGGAAAAATCTAAAATTTTATGTGTACACGCTGTGTACTTTTCCAAACATCGTATACTTTGGTTGTGTGGCATGAGTACACAAGGCATGTAGGCCTGTCAGTGATGAAGGGTGTAAAAACTGAGTACATGCCGTGTACATGGTATTTACACATCGTGTAATCAGTCAGCAGGTGAATAGTAAGGCAGTAGGAGTAGCTGCCAGTGGAGTGACTGTAGACGCTGAAAAGTCCGTAATTACTGATGTGAGTTTCGAAAAGACAAAGCGAATTCATATTCGGACCCGGAGTCTCAGTCCGGAGGATCCGGATGTGTTGCGCGAAAAAAGGGGAATGCATGCGAAATAAATAGTGTTATGCGGAAGGGGTCCGAGATTCGCGAAGGGTCCCTGGCGCAGGTGTGAAATATTTCTATGGACATGCCCGCACGGTTAACATTCCGCACCGCCGTCGCTGGAATGCAAATTTTGCGTGCCACCCTCAATTCTGCGCTGCTGAATTCCAATAAAGAGAAGGATACCCCTTCCATTTAGGGGTTGAGGAATTAGAACCGGCTCTCATGCACGAAATCAGACTTCCACGCATGCAATATGGCCTTTAGGTATTGAAACTTTTCGCGCCACCTCACCTGGGGATCCAACTTTGCACGCAATCCATCTGGCTTAAACAGAATCCCAAACCCTTCAGGGTTCCTCCCTTGTGTGCAATTCTTTATGTTTCCCGAAAAACGGTCTAATTGCGTGAAATCCCTTTCGTTGGGTGCGGCCTTGACATTGGGTGCAGTCTTTGCCACTTGAGCACAATTCACATCCCTTGTGCGTGTTCCTATTAGTCGCGCGCAAATCCTCTACCCCAATTACGCGTCATCTTGGTGTTTTGGGCGCAACCCATTTCTTTGAGCGCAATCCCTGGGGCCCCTCACCTTGTTGCTCCCCGGCTGCATCCCTGCGTAGGCACCCGATGTCCTCCCTATAGATGCCCCAGGAACACACACCGGGCATACACACCATGCACTGTTTTCTCGTACGACCTTCCAGGCTCATACGAAGTAACCTCAAATTCCCTTGGGCGGGTTTTCCCGTTGTGTTGCTTTGCCTCATGCTTCTTCGCATAGGCACGCTAACGGATATTTCTTCTTCACATAGCCACGCTAATGTGGACCCCTAGATGGTTCGCTCTACGACCCCCCTTCACCATGGCCTTGTCGATGCCTTCCCTCCCACAAGGGGTAGAGGGTGTCGGTTATGTAAGTCCTAGGGGTGTGGAGAAAACTCACCTCGTCCAAGCTATAGGACGTTAAACTGCCAAGCACCTCATCCTCAACACATGATGTTAAACTGCGATCTGGCCCCGTGCCTCGCACGCAGGGTCCCCTAGCTCAGACATTCTTTACGCCCACTCCTCTCCATGGGGATGGGATCACCCCTCACATGGGATGATATCCTCCTTCTTGGAGTGGAGTTTTCCCACAGGGGAAGGGCATCCTCCTTGGTGTAATCCCCTAGCCCCTCTTGTGGAAGGTTTCACCCATTCACCTCCGTACTTCCCCACCGCCATGGCTAGTGGAGGGTGTGATAGGGAACGAGGCCCCTCCTTTCTTCTGTCAGAAATACCTATCCCTCGGCGCTTTTTCGCACCCCGGGCCTCCATCCTGGAGTAACTCTTGGCACCATGGGCCCCTTAACACGTAATCCCCTCTTCACATCTCATGGAAAAATCCTTTGCGACGTGATCATCAGGTCCCTGCAACCTCTTGTTTCTCACACCGAGCATGTCTCACGTGAGCTTAGAGTGAGAACCGAACCTGACCTCCTCCACCCGAACTATGTGGACTTTGATCCGTTCTAAGGCATGGTACATAGGAAGACTCTAAAAAGACCAAGCCCACCACATGTTCGTTCCAACCACTTCACGTCGGTTCACCACCACCATGGGCCTCCTCAGAGTGTTAGCCCCAAATGCCCCCGTCCCGCATAACATTAAACTGTCCACCCAAACTACGTGGACTTTGATCTGTGCTAAGTCATGGTACGTAGGAAGACTCCACGAGGTTCAAGCCCACCACCTGGTCGTTCTGACCCCTTCACGTCGGTTCAACATCACCATGGGCCACCTTAGAGCATAAGCCCAATCGATCCACCATTGTTGGTCGCCTCAGAGTGTAAGCCCCATCGATCCACCATTGTGGGCTGCCTCAAAGCGTAAGCCCCATCGATCCACCATGGTGGGCTGCCTCAGAGCTTAATCCCCATCCATACATCATTGTGGGCCTCCTCAGAGTGTAAGCCCCATCCATCCCGAACTACGTGGAATTTGATATGTGCTATGGCATGGTATGTAGGAAGCCTTCATGAGGTTCAAGCCCAACACCCATGTCTCATCTTGACCTCTCCCTCGAGCCCACGTGACTCTGGAATCTCATGCCCTATCCCATAGGTTATACTTCTTCCTGGCCCCATCCATGCATTCATTCTCACAGGTCACCTTTTCAGGTGTCTCACTGTATCATCGAACTACGCGGACTTTGATTCCCTGTCACGAGGATACATAGGAAGCCTCCACGAGGGTCAAGCCCCTTAACTTCATCACCCATCCTAATTCTTACCTGGGTCGCCACATCTCAGTGGGATCATGCTTCCTCATTCCACTCCACAGCATTCGGGAAGGTACCCACGTGCTGGCCCCAACATCAGTGTTCCCTCCACTGGGTTCCTCAATCTGATCCACTCTATCCAGTGTTCCGATCAGTTTGATCTGTCTCCACTGTACATTAAACTCGCGGAATACCCTGTGTTAAACAAGGGAATCTGAGGAAAACCTCAGATACATGCCTATGACATACAATTCCCCGTGTTCGATGTGGTATTCCTCAGGATTCCCCGCCCTCGAGAAGCTCTATAATAAGGGACAGAAGATAGACATGCCAATCCCCCTATGTCAAGACACGCCAACGATGCCTCAGCACGAACACTCTCCTAACTAAAGGTTACTTCCCTGACCAAACCCCTTGGACCATCTTGACGGAAGTAGCGTAACTAACCGGTGTCCATGAAGATATGGCACCGGGAACTAGATTCACAAATATGTCTTAAATCTATAAGGGAGACCCAAACTAGGGGATGATCTCTGAGGAGGAATCCACGGAAGGAAGAACCAGAATCCCATAATCCTGGTTTCGATCAAGGAGTAGACGTCCCTGAATAAGTAAAGGATTGCAACAACCTTTGGAAAGAATAAATGCAGGGAAACAAGTAGCACATCCTCTACGTGACAGATGCGTGCACCCTGGAGAAAGTGTCAGAAATAGAAATGGTGAACCTGATGTGAATCTCTTATCCTCAAGTTGGAGACTGGTAGTGTTTGGGGTTTCGGTAGTTTATCATGTCACCAGGTCAGAGCACCTAGCACCAGGATGTGAAACCTGCCAGGGGTTGGGGCAATCAGGATGTTGAGTACTATGTTCTGTGACGTTGATAGTGTGTATCCCTATTACTGACCGCGGAAGATGGAATGGCGTTGGGCTACTGGTTTTCAATTTCTTTTCCTATTAGTGTTAATGGGTTCATCTCCCTGCTTTCAGGAATCAAATCACTGCATCCGGAGCTCGGTTGCCACCTGCCCACTGGCGCAGGGGCAAGGGAAATACCGACGCGGCTACCCTGCGCAGTTCCACCTCTTCCACGGCTACTCCGACTGACACGATTGTTGGGCTCTCACGCCCCCTCTCCCCACCAGAGATTATCCAATGAAGGGTGATCAATGAACTTTTGTGTAGTTATGATGTGGTGTAGGTCATCCTGACCAATGGCATGGCCCGTTTGGACCTCAAGGAAGCTGCACCTCACTGCCAACGCTACCCCTGAGGGCCGCTCAGGGAGCCGCTGATCCCCACCCCGACAATCAACCGTTTCGGGAGCTTATCCTTGGAACGCCTTGACACCTCCCTCCCATATGCCGACGAGGTAGGGGATGACTCGGTTGGCCCAATCGGAGAAATGCTTCAAGGGTTCACGACATGGGACCTTGCCAAGCCACATCAGAGCCACCGCCCGGTTCCTTGGGCCGAGGAGCAGGCAATCCATGTGCTCGCACCACCAGCTCCAACCCATCTGACCCGACGCCAGCGTCGGGAATGAGTGGAAGAGGATGCCCGCCCAAGGGAATCAACATCATCAATCACTGTGGCCCGAGCCACTGATGACTCCTGTAATCAAACCCCCACACATGTTAACCAGGGGTAGTTATATTCCAGATCTGATTTCGGGCCCCAACCGACCCACGGGCTGGTTTGGTCGACTCTCCCAGTCACCGACACACGAAATGGCCACCGCGGACCGATTCATGGTAGCTCCATTCAGCGTGAAGGACAACTATGTGCCACAATTATGGAAGGTATGGGTCTTTCCTACTTCTAAACTCAGCCCGAAGGCTTGCCTGGCGCCACCCTCACTGCGGGTAGGGGGCTTCCCCACGACAGCAACACTTCGGGTGGGGATCTCTCCAGCACTCACTATGATGGGTGCATGGTCACTTCCCCTACCGCAATCCATGAGTATGGAGTCATTGTATATCCAGTCACTCGCCCATATAGAGGTCCTCCCTGTGTCCCCTTCAACATTTTCCATGGTGCACCATGCACCCCGGCCTTCTATCCTCTCCGCCCCAGCACCAGTGTTGCCAGAGGACTCCGTGATGGAAATCATCCTCACCCCAAGGAGCCACCCAGGGGCAGGAAGGTGGGATGTCGTCCCCATAAGAGAAATTCCAGGGAAGGCCGGATGGAAATCAGACCAGTCCGTTTCTCAGACTCTGAGGTAGATTACGACTCGGCGATGGAGCCCTCTCCTCAGTCCTTTGAGTCAAGGGTTGGGATAAGAACGCGGCGCGTCAGCCTCATACTCCTCGAATGCGAGATCCATATGATCCCCACCTCCCTCTGAAGGTATATCTAGGAGGATGAGGACTCAACGTACCCCATGGGATTGAACTTTTTGTCACCATAGGCCCCTCTGAAAGCACCTTCCACCTCAGTGAGAGATGACGAATACCTTTTTTGGTGGTCGATGGTGAAAGATCCACGACGTAGCACACCCCCGGTAAGCACTGAAACTATTAAAGGGGGCCCATTATCCGGTCCATCCTATCGCGATTTGGTAGCTAGGACACTGAAACCCTAGGAGGATGATCTAGGATTCGGCGGCCAATCGGCCTGCTCGCCGTATTCTCCTCCGGCCAGCCCACCATCCCAGTGGCCTGCCTCGGCACCACTTCCAGTTCCCCAGTCACTCCCAGTTGATGAGAGGGGCCATCAAGGGCTGGATCCTGAACCTGAGTCATGGAGCTTCTGGACCATCCTCTCAGTGGGACACTTCTCCGAGAAGTTTTGGTCAGTCACAGGGTCGGATTTTGATACACCAGAATCGCTCACCCTGGGAGAGTTTGAATGTTTCTGCCAGAACCTCCAGGCGACTCACTCCCGTCTTCACCATCACCAAGTGCCTTACCCTGGGAGCCAAGCACACCACGAGGATATCGATGAGAAATGTTGTCGGGTCGACTTGGACACGCTCCTCATGGTCCGGCACCCTGAATCACTTGGCCACCATAGGTCCCTCCAACAAAAATGCATTCAAAGTTTTCAAGTACTCCACAAAGTTATTGGGGAGGCCACCCACACGTGCACATCTGTGGATGGGGGCAGTACGCTGCCCATCTATTCAGTGTGGTTTGCCAGAATCCCAACTCACTGGGCTGCTCTGAGGACATTCCCCCAAGGGCAGTGGTGGTCAACATGGATGATCTGTCAGGAGAGGGGAACGGTTTGGAACTTCTTGATGGGGACATACCCCTTGAGGACAAGACACCAACGGACCCATCAGGGAGGATTACTCATCAGCAGAGGAACCTCCTAGGTCTCCCCGCACCCACTGAGGCATTAATACTGAGACGGAATATCGGCAAGGGGTAAGGATCATGTTTGGACTGTCAAGCTCTACAACCCATCTGCCTCAGTGAAAAAGGCATAGGATGATCCCGAGAAGTCCAAGTTGCGCCAAAAACTTGCTGAGAAAAAAGGTTGGTAGATGAGCTTTTGGCTGAACACATTGCAGAGCGGTGACCTGACTATGGTGATCCTAGGTCGGGGCAGCTGGGGCAGGAACAGCTGCCCCTCAGCGAGATTATCCTAGGAAACCTCGATCAGGCTATGTTTGCTGATAGTGGAGAGGCCAGAGCTCATGGATAGAGGGCGCGATATGTTTTTCCGAACCCTCCTGAGTGGCGCGACCACCCAAGAGACCCCGTTCAGGTTCCACATTTGTGTTTAGGGATCCCCGTCAAGATAGGAACCCGCGTCTAGACGATCCGATGGCAGCACTCATCTCCTGCTTAGAGGCTTCATAAACTCGACAGGTGGCGATCCCGCCAGATGGAAAGTCATACCCATCATGGGTGGATGATATTCCAGCACCTCCAGGGTTTGGGAACCCCACTTTTCCCCCTTTAATGGGATAAGAGACCCACTGCAACACCTGGACCACTTCAATTTAAGGTGTGGGCCTATGTTAGGGACTCCAGCACAACAGGAGGCCGCCAAGCTCCATTTCTTTGTTCAGACACTGGAGGGGTCGGCGTTCGTCTAGTACAGCTAGCTCCATGTTGGATATGTGACAAGCTAGGAGGACCTTCACAGGAAATTCCTCTACTAGATCAGTTCCACAAACCAGAAGACGAACATCGCAGACCTCTTCAGGTGCAAGCAAAGGCCCGATGAGCGAGTTGGGGACTTCATCGCCCGGTGGAAGGGCTCACATAATCCCTTGACATTCCATTAACTAAAGAGAAATTACTAAAGATGTGCGTAGGGAATGTCAAGGAAGAGCTGGTTCCTTCTCTGATCACTCATAGTTACCCTGGAGGGTTCCGGGACATCTCAAAAAAGGTTGAGCACCTTAAAGAAGCCCTGCAACAGGCTGGTTAGGCACGCCCGCTACCTCCTATGATCCCAGCAAGGTGAGCTGCCAGAGCTGATCCCACTGTTGTGGCCCAGATAGAGGCACCCAGGAAGCTAGAATTTCTACCAATGAGGGTAGCTCCGCAGCCCCATAGGGGTCCGCCCCCACAGGCACAGCTTCCAGCTCAACAGCGACTGCCTCAAAATCTGCAAGTGCCTCTGTGTAATACGCCGCCACCGCCTAGGTGAGATAATCATGTTCCGCCTCCTCAGCATGCTCCTCCGGACCCCGGTCAGGGTCATCCTCCTAGATCCTCCCTTCTAGACATAAGGAATCGGACCTACTCGTTTGACAATGCTTAGGTCCCCAGTTACTTCCACAGTGCCTTGGAGCAGAGAATTGTGCGGCTTCCTGAATTCAGGAAGCCAGAAGAGGTGCGTCTCACTGATCACCGCAACTAATGCCCTTATCATCGGATCCTGGTGCACACCATCAAGAGATGATATGTGTTCAAGGACTGGCTCCAAGAACATATTGACAACAATATAGTCAAGTTGGGCCCAGCCCTGGCACAAGTGGCAGGTGTGTTTGTGAGATCAGATGGCAGTAGCGGCGATGAGGGTGAATGGCAGCAGGTTTCCGACCGTGGATCCAAGAAGTATAATGACTCGATGGCCTACAAGACGGTCGTCCATGCCCAGGGCATAATATTTGCTTGCCTAAATCATCCAGAGCTCTTAGAAGCTACAGTTACTACTTCAGCATCATCATCTCATCCAGTCTCTTCCTAGAAGAGCAAACAGCGGTCGCGCAAGAAGAATAAAAATGCTCCACCCCTGCCGTCGTCCACCTGAACTCTCGGTGACTTCAAGCCCCCGAAGATGGGCATACCTCCCAAAATCCACCCAATGGTGGATGACTCGTCATGTGATAGTCTGGGGTACGCTTCGGTTAACACTGTAGAGGTGGTAAATCCTTATTTGACTCCCGATGATGGGGAATTCCAGGTAGACCTTACCAACGTCCCCATTCATCACCAACATCATCAGAGTTGTGGTTACATGAATCGCAAGGGTATCATAGTTGGAACCTCCAGCCAGTCCGTGCAGGCCACTAAGACCAGACAGCAGGCCCAGTGCAGAGCTCAGCACACGCGGCCCCTTCATCCGGTGACGACAGGTATGCCTCTACCGCCGTTTGTATTACTGGATCAGGTGGAACCACGTCGGCCTTGCCACGACCAGCTTCACCCTGCCACCAGCCAGTCCCAGCCTTCTGGTCCTCATCTGGCAGCCACTCTCCAGGCTTCGACTAGTGAACAGTGAGATATTCCTAGTACCAGTCAGCCGCCGGTCCAGCCAGTAGGGCCTATCGTGTATCCAATTGCATAGCGGCCTCCCGTAAGCAGAGGCTCGCATTTGGCGCGAAATTATGATGTTCTGAAGCACCTTTCCAGCATTACAACGAGGCTTTCTATTCTTGAGGCTCTTCGCCTGGTGTCTGAAATGCGTGAGGCGCTTTCCGAGGCCCTAAGGAACCCCCTCTAGTTTGAGATGAAGGTAGCGGCTGCAGAATCCTTCTACACCGAGGTAATTGAGAACACTGAATGCCAGGCAGTTATCTCATTCTCCGGTGAAGAGGAAGACCCTCCCATACAGGGGCACATTCGCTCATTGTACATCACTAGCTAGTTCAATGGCATGGAAGTCTGCTGTTGTCTTATTAACACAGGTTTTGAGATTAACCTAATCCTGACTCAGACACTGCGGAAGCTGGGTTTGTCTGAGGATGATTTAACTCCCTACGACCTCAGAATATAGGGATATGATAGGACCGAGCAAACCCCAATCGACAAGATCCACTTGAAGACCCAGTTTGGTGGCCTAATCGCCAGCACCGAATTCATGGTTGTCTCCAAGGACACCGCGTACAACACGTTGATAGGCAGGTCATGGCTCCACCTTCATGAGGCGGTCCCCTCATCGTATCACCAATGCCTCAAATACTCCCTCAATGGTGAAGTAGGCATGCTCCAAGGATATTTTTCTCCTTTCACCTCTTGTGAAGCTCGTTTTCAGGACGCTGACTACTACAAGAGCGAGGATAAACATGTACAGGCAAGTGAATTTGATCCTGTCGCCACTACAACTGACCCTTGGGTAGGTTTGTATAATGCCTAAGTCTCCCCAATTCATCAGTTGGAGGCCATGACCCCTGACATGGGGCAGAATTTTGTTTTTTAGGGTACAAGAGGAAGGCATATTCACAGGTCCAAGTGACGGATAAATATCACCTCGTACTCCTACACCAACCAGTCTCAGGTGATCCCGGAACATCCTACCCCTGTACGGTATCAGGATGTCAGGCTCATGGCAATGGCGGTACGTCATACGTGTCTATTCCGCCGGGCTGGAATTAACCGGCTCAAGCCAACGCATAACTACTGCTTTGATATCATCAAGTGTGGCCCTCTAGGCTAAAGGCTAGATGGTATTGGATAAACTGCCTTCATCTCCATGGTCTCAGCGGCACATGAATCTCCTGAAGTGCTGACCACAACCGCCCAAGCTAGTACTAGCCTCCCATCAGAGTCTGGTGGCACATAAGCAACTCCCCCCATGGAAGATCCCTTAACGAGTGGAGAAGAGGACCTAGAGGATGCTCCCCCCACCTTTGAAGAAGGTGTTTCTAACACGGTCGATGAACTGGTACAGGTGAACCTTGGTAGCGAGGCGGACCCAAGACCTACATTGATCAGAGTCGCCATGTCCTTCGAGGAGTAGCAGCGGTACGTGAACTTCCTTAAGCAGCACTAAGATGTGTTTTCCTGGAGTTACAGCGAGATGCTAGGGCTAGATCCCCAGGTAGCCGTCCACCACCATGGTCTCCCAAAAAACCATCACGGGTTCAAGTAGCCTCCCAGAAAGAGGCACCCTTCTCATAGTGCCATGGTTGAGGCCGAAGATGAAAATCTTATCAAAGACAACTTCGTCAAGGAAGTCCAGTACCCCAAGTCGCCTGCCAACATTGTGCCATTCAGAAAGAGGAATGGGAAAATTAGGGTTTGTATCAACATTCGTGATCTCAATCTCTACTGTACAAAGGATGATTTTCCCCTTCTAGTGACATAGTTGTTGATTGATTCCAAAACTAGGTTACAAGCCCTCTCTTTCATGCATGAGTATTCCGGGTACAACCAGATCCAAATGGCCCCCGAGGAAGAGGCATCCACTCTTATCACGGCACCCCAAGGTACTTTCTATTATTAGGTTATGCCCTTCGGCCTGAAGAATGCGGTTGCCACCTATTAGCAGACCATGCATCACATATTGAAGCCGATTTTGTGAACATTGGTGGAATGCTACGTGGATGATATGGTGGTCAAATCCCGCCGGCTCCAAGACCATCTCAAGGAACCTGAGAAAGTGTTCATCTTCCTCCATTCCTACCACCTGAAGATGACCCCATTGAAGTGTGCTTTCGGGGTCACCTCCGGAATGTTCCTTGGCTTTGTTTTCAAGTACCGAGGAATTGAGATCGACCAGGAAAAGATCAAGGCCATCATCCAGATGCCTCCCCCATGCAATATTTTGGAGCTTCTAGGTTTCAAGGCCACTTAGCCTACATACGCCGATTCATTGCGAATCTGGATGGAAAGTGTAATACCTTTTCCCGGAAAATGAAGAAAGGTTCCACCTGTGAATTGGATGAAGTATGTTAGTCCGCCTTTGAGGAAATCAAGCAATATTTTCTCCAGCCTCTGGTCTTGATGCCACCCATCCTAGGAAAGCTGCTGGGCCTTTATGTGATCGCCCTGGAATGGTACCTCAGTGCAATTCTCACCCAGAAGAACAATGAGGGAATAGAGAATAGCCTCTACTACCTCAGTTGTGTGCTCCTCGATATGGAAATCAGATATTATTCCATCGAGAAGAGATTCCTTGCGCTTGTGTTCTCTATAAAAAAATTGCGGCACTACTTGCAACACCACGAGGTATAGCTGGTATCTCGGGTAGACCCACTGATGTACATCCTGAACTGACCTTTGTTGACTAGCCGACTAGCGTGGTGGGCGGTGATCCTCCAGCAGTTCGACATCAGGTTTGTGCCTTAGAAGGATATCAAAGGACAGGCATTGGAACAATTTTTAGCTTCCTACCCAACCTCCGCAGATCAGCCGCTAGACCTAGGTTTTCCTGATGGGGCAATCCTCTTAGTCGATCATGTCATACCATGTTGGCAGATGCACTTCGACGGTGCCTCCCGGAGCCCGACCGGTAGGAGGCTCAATGATCCTAGGCTCAATAGAGTGGTCCTGGGTATTGTCTTCATCACCCTGGAAAAAGTCGTTCTGCCATACTCATTCCTATTGTCGGAGGGCTATACCTATTGTGAGGGAGAGTATCATGCCCTCATTAACGGTCTCGAGATGGCCCTCGAGATCGACGTGCCCCATCTGCATGTGAAAGGGGATTCCGAGCTGGTCATCAAGCAGGTCAATGGAGACTATGTTGTCAGAAATCCATAACTCGTTCCATTGTTGAATTGCACCCTCCATCTAATTGCCTAGTTCCCTTCTCGGCCAGAGGTCGTTCACATCCCTTGGTCACAGAACGGTCGAGCTGATGCTTTGGCCAGCCTGGCCACGTCACTTGCGGAGCCCGAACGGGACGAACATATTATCCATGTGGTTCACCGGAGAGTCATTGATCCTATTACCCCAGAAGATGATCGTGGCCCGTGGGTAAACCATCTTACTGCTGGTGCCCCTACGTCAGGAGCCCCGGGTGCTTCAGAAGTAGTGATCAAAATAGTTCCTGATTGGAGGACACCCTTGGTTGAATACCTCCAATACGGTAATCTCCCATCATACTGGGCTGAGTGTAAGAAAATCCGACATTGCGCACTACACTTTACCCTTTAAAGCTATCCCAGCCTTGAGAATATCCTTTATAAACATGGATTTGATGGTGTTCTTCTCTGTTTCCATCAAGGAGTCGAGATTTCTTAGGTTATGCAATAGGTTCATGCCGGTGCCTGCAGTCCCCACCAGGCTGGGCCAAAGTTGTCTCACCAGATACGGATACTGGGATACTTCTGGCCCTCCATGATCCATGACTGCATCGAGTTCACCAAGAGGTTCCATGCGTGCCAAGTTCATGCTAACATTGTGCATCGTCCACCAGAGCCTCTCCACACAACCAAGTATTCTTATCCCTATGAAGTCTGGGGTTTGGATGTCATGGGACCATACCCACCGTCAACGGATCACCAATACTAGTTCATTCTGACCGTTATGGATTTCTTTTCCAAGTGGGCAGAGGAAATTCTGCTCAAGGAAGTCAAATCCCATTCTATCACCGACTTGGTGAGTTCCAATATCATCTATCGATTGGGAGTACCTCACGCTATCCTCACTGATAATGGCACAAACTTCCGAGCAGCCGAGCAGAAGAAATTGTACACCAAAGTACAACATTCTTTCTAACCATACCTGTAAAGACCCGTAAAATTCAAGGGAAATTTTTTCTTAATTTTCTTTAGAATTTTACAAGAGCGCGGTTTCAGACGGCACCTGATTCCGAGGCCCGGAGTGCCCGGAATTAATTTCCGAAGTTTGGCTCGGGTACGTTCAGTGAACGAACGAGCGGGAATTCCTAACTTTTGATCCGGTGCTCGGAATTGAAATCCGAGGGCACCGATGAACTCGCAACGCCGATATTCGCTTAAAGAGACCTTTTCGGGAGTTGCGTTTGTTGCAGGTTGTAAGTTAAGTTTTGGGGATTTCAGTTGAGTTAAATAAAATTTGTGTAAGACAAATTTTATTTTTAGTTTGTTAAAATCCTACCAAAGGGGGTTGGAAGTGGGACCCACACCCACTTAACCTCCCTTGGGAGGATTAAGTGTGGTGGGGCCCACACGAACCCCTAGACTTTTCAAGTTCCCTTAACCCCCTCTTAATTGACTTAAGTTACTTAATTAATTTTGGGGGTTAAACTCTTTTGAATTTCAAACTTTTGAAATTCTTTTATGTTTTGTAATAATAAAATAAGATGTTATCTTATTTTATTATGGGTTGTTTGTTTGTCCCCTTGAGAGCTTTTTAAGAGCTTCCTCTTCATCTTCAAGCTCTGACGAAGAACGAAGAACGCTCAAACTCCGACGAAGAACGACGCCTCTCTTCTTCGTCCTCGGTGTCAACAAGAGGGAACGCCGCTTCCTCTTCGGACCTTCTTCTTCGGCATACGAAGATTCGACAACGACTCTTCCTCCGCGACACCGATATTTCACGACTACGTCAACGTGCGACTATCGAGGTAGAGGTTCTTGAGTTCGTTGTTTTCTTTATTATTTGACTTTCCTCAAAACTTGACGAGGAACGCTCTTTTTCCGACGAAGAATGCCGCACCTCCTTTCTTCGTTCACCGTGTCAACAAAGGGGACGCCACCTCTTCTTCGGACAACCTTCGTCGGCGTGCAAGTTTCGCCAACGTCGTGTCTCTTCGAACGCATCCCTTCGTCATCGGATTTGACGAACGACGACCGCGACGCCCAACCTCCGCGACGCCGTCTTCCGCGGAACGTAGACGAATCTTCGAATCTTATACCCGAGGTAGGGGTTGTTGTTTAATTCTTTAATTATTCCATTTCTTGCTCGTGGATCTCATGTCTACATGAGGCTTTGAAATAATTTATTTAAGTGTTATAGTTAACGCGAGGGGGGGCCGGACCGCACGAACACGGCCAAACCCCCCCCCCTCCATCGTTCTTGTTTAATTCTTGCGGTGGAAGCAAAGTGGCGTGGTGCCGTCGCACCACGCGAATTACCGTACGTTTATTTTACGCGGTGCCGTCGCGCCACGCCGAGGTAGAAACTTCAAGAACGTGACGCCGTCGCGCCGCGTTGAAAAGAATCAAAGCACGGCGAAGGGGCGCGGTGCCGTCGCACCGCGCCGGATGACGAACGCCGCGGCCGGTTCCGGGCCGCGGCGGGACGAGGAGACCGCGGCCGGTTCCGGGCCGCGGCGGAAGAGAAGACCGGCGGTCGGGCCGCCGGCGTCGGAAGCCGAGGAGGGGACCGGAATTTCCGATCCCGTTGGAGAAAACCGGCAGGCCAGCTGGCCGGCCGGATGTCATTAAACCGGGGGAAATAATTCCCCCGGCCAGCACATAAAACCCCCCTCTTTAAGAGGGGGGCGGTTCCATGAAAGGGGGGCAGCAGCCCCCCGGTTTGACTCTCCAAAACCGGCCCCCACGTGGGGGCCGTTTTGTTACTCAGGCGCGGCACAAAGGCCGCGCCACCGTGGAGAAGCGGGGGCTTAGCCCCCCGCGTGCCAGCCTCGTGCGGCGCCAGGCGCCAGCCGCCGCGGCCCGCCGCCGCGCCGCCCCAGGGGGGGGGGGGGTCGGGCCGGGTCGGCCCGGACCCGGACCCCCCCGTTTCGAACCAGATTTGGTTTTTGGCCCATAACTTGAGCCTCGGACCTCCGAATGACGAACCGTCTGCGGCAACGCGATCCTTGGATCGAGACGGTCGTTTCGGTATATCGCACTCAAGGTTTCGGATTACTTTGAGTTCGGCCGGGTTGGTTCGTTCACGAAACCAACCGGGCCTTCGGAGCGGAAACGCTCATATCTTGAGCCACGAACGTCCGATTGACGCGCCGTCAGTCGCGTTGCGTTCCTCTTAATGAGACGGATCTTTTGGCATACTCCGCCCGAAGTTTGGACGCAGGTGGAGTACGGTCGGGTTGGTTTTGCCTTAAAAACCAACCGGGCCCCGGAGACGAAAAAGCCAATAACTCACAGACCGGGCGTCCGATTGACGCGCCGTCTGTTTCGTTGACTTCCTCTTGATGAGACGGAACTTTTGACATACTCCGCCCGAGTTTTGGATGCAGTCGGAGTATGGCCGGGTTGGATTGTACCCGAAATCCAACCGGGCCCCTGGAACGGGAAAGCTGATATCTTTCAGACAGGACGTCCGTTTGACGAACCGTCAGCGGCGTTGGTGTTTACGTTTAGTAACGGTCCTTATGAGTATACCCTATGGGAGTTCGGGGTACAGTTGAGATACGGCCGGGATTGGTTCGCACTCGAAACCAACCGGGCCCCTGGGCCGAAAAGGATAATAACTCACAGACCGGGCGTCCGATCGACGCGCCGTCTGTTGCGTTGAGACCCCTGTGACGAAACAGACTTTTGAGATACTTCTTTGCGGGACTTTGTGATACTTGGAGTATCGACCAGTAGCTCGTGGAGCGGACCCTCCCGGAGACGAGCGTGCAGAGTACGGAGACCGTGTAGCCGGCTGAGACCTGACGACTGCTTGACCGACTCGACTTGGAGTGAGTCGACTAGCCCAGTGGACGGAGCGCCCAGTATTTGGCGGCAGACCCACGGCGGACGGAGCGCCTGGTAGTTGGCAGCAGACCCGCGGTACTCGACAGGAGGAGTACCTCAGTAGGCTATCTGGGTAGCGCCCGGTATTTGGCAGCAGACCCTCAGCGGACGGAGCGCCTGGTAGTTGGCAGCAGACCCGCAGTACTCGACAGGAGGAGTACTTCAGCAGTATTAGGTTAGTGAGCGGCGGCCTCGGAGTCGTGACAGGACCACTGTACACTCTAGAGACGGAGCTCTTCAGCAGTTACGGTTTCGATAATGAAAATCCTGGTTTGAGCTGAGACTTTTGACCTTGTGTTTACTTCATGATTGAGATGGGTCACTTGCTAACTTTGGTATATGTATGGGCATATACCCGGGTAGTGGTTATCCGTCGTTTCACAATCCTTGTGTTTTCTCATGATTGAGATGGGTTACTTGATAACTTAGGTATATGTATGGGCATATACCTAAGTAGGGTTTATCTGTTGAGATCTTCTTGTGTTTATCTTTGTTGGTTTTAGTGAGACCTTGAGGGTCTCGGGGTCCCTACTGAGTATCGTTATACTCACCCCTGCACGGGCTATGCCCGCACCTCGTTTTGTTGGTTGCAGACGACGGACAGTGCTGTCAGTAGCCGAAGGTTCGAGGACTGGACGGTACCTGGAGGTGGACTATACGACAAGGCGGTACCCGGAGGTGGACCACTGGGCGGGACATACTCGGAGCGGATGGCGGGACCCGAGGAGCAGAGGAGCTTTCTGTACCCACCCTTCAGGTGGGATTTCCAGTGGACATCTCAGCGTAGCAGCTTTACTTTTCAGTCGCTGTTTTCCCTTTCGAGTTGTAATTTACAGTTGGGCTTGTATTTCCGGCCCCTTTTTACTTTTCATCTCTTCTTTTTGTACTTAGTGTTTTACTTCCGCTTGCTTACTCTGTGGTGTTTGTTTACTTTACAAAGGCAATGCCTTCCCTTTTTCTGGGATTTACGCATTGGTGCTAGTCGCCAGCCCCTGGCCTATGGAAGGCGGGCTTGGGGTAGTCACGGCACGGACCCCGAGGGCGGGTCGTGACAAATTGGTATCAGAGGAGTTTCGTTCTACCGCAGAACTTATAACTCTGATCTTTCTTTCTGTGAAGCAATAGTGTTAAGGGTACCGAGTGTGGTTTTCAGTTCAGGGAGTCCAGTGTTGGTGCGGGCGGCCGACGTATCCATACACCAGGACCCTGAAAACTGATTTCCGACTTTGTGCATGAAAACACTGATTGCGTGTGTGTTTACAAAAGTTTTTCCCCTTAAAACAGCTCAAACCAGGTCAGCTCACCAGGTATAATCGTTTGATCGTGTTACGTTGTTTCTTTCAGGATGGCCCCACGACGGCAGCCAGCTAGGGTTCCGAGAATCGAACGTGACGACAGCCCACCGAGCGACGAGGCCTCGGTGCAGGGCCCTTTGTCAGCAGTGGCACCGGCGGTAGCTCTACCCGCCGAGCCCCCGATGCTTCCAGCAGCAGCCGCTGACGATGCACGTCGCCTCAGCGCACTGCATGAGTTTCAGCGCCAGCGACCGCCCAGGTTTCACGGGGAGACGGATCCCCAGGCTGCAGAGGACTGGCTGGAGGCAGTGGTACGAGTGTTTAGGCTAGTGAGGACACCATCAGACCTCATGGTGATCCTCGCTGCGAGCCTACTACACGCAGCAGCAGGACGATGGTGGAGCTTGATGCTCCAGGTGCACGATGAGGCATCTCTACTTTGGACGGACTTTGAGAGCCTCTTCCGCTCGGAGTTCGTCCCGGCCACCCTCCGAGCGGTGCGCATCCAGGAGCTTCTACAGCTGCGGCAGGGCAGCATGACGGTCGCTCAGTACTCGGCGAGATTTACCGATCTCTCACGCTACTCGACCGACATGGTACGGGACCCATTCTTCCGGGCCCGGACCTTCGAGCAGGGTTTGAGACATGAGATCAGGGCATCGCTGATCTCCCTCAGCTTACCGACTCAGACAGGAGTACTGGAGAGGTCCCTTCTGATTGAGAGCTTCCTTGCTGAGTCTTCACCAGCGCAGCGACCCACCGCAGGGTGGCACGTAGCGGAGTCTTCGGTAGCATGTAGCCGACAGATGACTCAGGGGTCCAGACAGACCAGACCTTCAGGCAGACGACCTTAGGGCACTGGCTCAGCAGTGCAGGGCACACAGCGCGGAGTCAGTCTTTTGAGTGGAAGACAGTGCTTTGCATGCGGCGGGCAAGGCCACATGGCTCGTGACTGCCCGACCCGCCATGCGGAGGAGCAGCAGACGGTTGAGGAACCACCTAGGCAGAGGCAGAGGTTCGACCGTGGCGGTCCGCAGGGAGGAGGCGGACGAGGCAGAGGAGCTGGCCGAGCAGCAGGTGGTGGACGACGCTTTGAGGCTCTGCCACCACCACCACCAGGAGGTCCACCCCGACCACAGGGAGTAGGTGAACATGCGAGAGCACAGCTTCAGGCAGCTGAAGCTTACGATCATGGAGCTCTGGGAGCAGGTGGACAGGGGAGGAACTAGTGGATACGTCTTTTGTACTTCTAGTTCCATGTTGATGTTGCTTTTGTGTAGCGTCTTGTATTATGAGCTGCAATAATAAAAGACGCATCCTTTGTGATGTTTTCATTCCTGTCCTCTTTTGTGATGTTACTAAGAGGTTCCAGTTGACTGTTGACTTGACCCTCACTTGTGAGACATCTACTGGAGGAGACCAGTTACCACACACTGATGCCGACAGTGTGACTCAACCCTTGGAGGCGAGAGTAACGGTTGGATCTCTTAGTAGTAGCGTCGAGGCCTTACGACGTCATCCTTGGTATGGATTAGTATCATCCATGTTAGGATTGACTGTTTTAGGCAAAGAATGTGGTTCATCCAGGGGATGAGACCAGGTTTCTCTTATCGGCAAAGAAGAAATCTTGCAGCTCTTGTGGGACCAGAGATGGTCCGGGCCACGTCGGAGAAGGTCCAGGTCATCCAGGAGCGGATGAGGACAGCTCAGAGCCGACAGAAGTCATATGCTGACAGGAGGCGGAGGCCACTGGAGTTCGAGGATGGCGACCACGTCTTCTTGCGGGTCTCACCTCAACGTGGTATTCGGAGATTTGGCCGAGGCGGCAAGTTGTCTCCACGCTTCATCGGGCCTTTCCAGGTCCTCAGTAGGATAGGAGAGGTGGCTTATCGCCTGGCTCTACCACCTCAGTTGCACCGGGTGCACGACGTCTTCCACGTGTCTCAGCTGAGAAGATACGTGCACGACCCGACGCACATCTTTGACCATGGGGAGCTTGACGTTGACGATGGGGCGACTTTTACGGAGGACCCGGTGGAGATAGAGGATCGATAGGAGCGGGTCCTACATGGGCGATCGATTCCTCTTGTGCGCAATAGATGGCGGCACGGGAATCTCCAGGAGAGCACATGGGAGCGGGAGGCTCAGATGCGTGCTCAGTACCCTCATTTGTTTCCCTAGTTTTTGTTGTATCTTTACGGGGACGTAAAGCCCTGAGGTGGGAGTAATGTAAAGACCCGTAAAATTCAAGGGAAATTTTTTCTTAATTTTCTTTAGAATTTTACAAGAGCGCGGTTTCAGACGGCACCTGATTCTGAGGCCCGGAGTGCCCGAAATTAATTTCCGAAGTTTGGCTCAGGTACGTTCAGTGAACGAACGAGTGGGAATTCCTAACTTTTGATCCGGTGCTCGGAATTGAAATCCGAGGGCACCGATGAACTCGCAACGCCGATATTCGCTTAAAGAGACCTTTTCGGGAGTTGCGTTTGTTGCAGGTTGTAAGTTAAGTTTTGGGGATTTCAGTTGAG
Source organism: Viscum album (assembly GCA_963277665.1). Lineage (NCBI taxonomy): Eukaryota > Viridiplantae > Streptophyta > Magnoliopsida > Santalales > Viscaceae > Viscum > Viscum album. Next base: position 4,214,732 of record OY728125.1, read on the forward strand.
TTAAATAAAATTTGTGTAAGAGAAATTTTATTTTTAGTTTGTTAAAATCCTACCAAAGGGGGTTGGAAGTGGGACCCACACCCACTTAACCTCCCTTGGGAGGATTAAGTGTGGTGGGGCCCACACGAACCCCTAGACTTTTAAAGTTCCCTTAACCCCCTCTTAATTGACTTAAGTTACTTAATTAATTTTGGGGGTTAAACTCTTTTGAATTTCAAACTTTTGAAATTCTTTTATGTTTTGTAATAATAAAATAAGATGTTATCTTATTTTATTATGGGTTGTTTGTTTGTCCCCTTGAGAGCTTTTTGAGATCTTCCTCTTCATCTTCAAGCTTTGACGAAGAACGAAGAACGCTCAAACTCCGACGAAGAACGACGCCTCTCTTCTTCGTCCTCGGTGTCAACAAGAGGGAACGCCGCTTCCTCTTCGGACCTTCTTCGTCGGCATACGAAGATTCGACAACGACTCTTCCTCCGCGACACCGATATTTCACGACTACGTCAACGTGCGACTATCGAGGTAGAGGTTCTTGAGTTCGTTGTTTTCTTTATTATTTGACTTTCCTCAAGACTTGACGAGGAACGCTCTTTTTTCGACGAAGAACGCCGCACCTCCTTTCTTCGTTCACCGTGTCAACGAAGGGGACGCCACCTCTTCTTCGGACAACCTTCGTCGGCGTGCAAGTTTCGCCAACGTCGTGTCTCTTCGAACGCATCCCTTCGTCATCGGATTTGACGAACGACGACCGCGACGCCCAACCTCCGCGACGCCGTCTTCCGCGGAACGTAGACGAATCTTCGAATCTTATACCCGAGGTAGGGGTTGTTGTTTAATTCTTTAATTATTCCATTTCTTGCTCGTGGATCGCATGTCTACGTGAGGCTTTGAAATAATTTATTTAAGTGTTATAGTTAACGCGAGGGGGGGCCGGACCGCACGAACACGGCCGAACCCCCCCCCCTCCATCGTTCTTGTTTAATTCTTGCGGTGGAAGCAAAGTGGCGTGGTGCTGTCGCACCACGCGAATTACCGTACGTTTATTTTACGTGGCGCCGTCGCGCCACGCCGAGGTAGAAACTTCAAGAACGCGACGCCGTCGCGCCGCGTTGAAAAGAATCAAAGCACGGCGAAGGGGCGCGGTGCCGTCGCACCGCGCCGGATGACGAACGCCGCGGCCGGTTCCGGGCCGCGGTGGGACGAGGAGACCGCGGCCGGTTCCGGGCCGCGGCGGAAGAGAAGACCGGCGGCCGGGCCGCCGGCGTCGGAAGCCGAGGAGGGGACCGGAATTTCCGGTCCCGTTGGAGAAAACCGGCCGGCCAGCTGGCCGGCCGGATGTCATTAAACCGGGGGAAATAATTCCCCCGGCCAGCACATAAAACCCCCCTCTTTAAGAGGGGGGCGGTTCCATGAAAGGGGGGCAGCAGCCCCCCGGTTTGACTCTCCAAAATCGGCCCCCACGTGGGGGCCGTTTTGTTACTCAGGCGCGGCACAAAGGCCGCGCCACCTTGGAGAAGTGGGGGCTTAGCCCCCCGCGTGCCAGCCTCGTGCGGCGCCAGGCGCCAGCCGCCGCCGCCGGCCGCCGCGCCGCCGCCGCGCCGCCCCAGGGGGGGGTCGGGCCGGGTCGGCCCGGACCCGGACCCCCCCGTTTCGAAACAGATTTGGTTTTGGGCCCATAACTTGAGCCTCGGACCTCCGAATGACGAACCGTCTGCGGCAACGCGATCCTTGGATCGAGACGGTCGTTTCGGTATATCGCACTCAAGGTTTCGGATTACTTTGAGTTCGGCCGGGTTGGTTCGTTCACGAAACCAACCGGGCCTTCGGAGCGGAAACGCTCATATCTTGAGCCACGAACGTCCGATTGACGCGCCGTCAGTCGCGTTGTGTTCCTCTTAATGAGACGGATCTTTTGGCATACTCCGCCCGAAGCTTGGACGCAGGTGGAGTACGGTCGGGTTGGTTTTGCCTTAAAAACCAACCGGGCCCCGGAGACGAAAAAGCCAATAACTCACAGACTGGGCGTCCGATTGACGCGCCGTCTGTTTCGTTGACTTCCTCTTGATGAGACGGAACTTTTGACATACTCCGCCCGAGTTTTGGATGCAGTCGGAGTATGGCCGGGTTGGATTGTACCCGAAATCCAACCGGGCCCCTGGAACGGGAAAGCTGATATCTTTCAGACAGGACGTCCGTTTGACGAACCGTCAGCGGCGTTGGTGTTTACGTTTAGTAACGGTCCCTATGAGTATACCCTATGGGAGTTCGGGGTACAGTTGTGATACGGCCGGGATTGGTTCGCACTCGAAACCAACCGGGCCCCTGGGACGAAAAGGATAATAACTCACAGACCGGGCGTCCGATCGACGCGCCGTCTGTTGCGTTGAGACCCCTGTGACGAAACGGACTTTTGAGATACTTCTTTGCGGGACTTTGTGATACTTGGAGTATCGACCAGTAGCTCGTGGAGCGGACCCTCCCGGAGACGAGCGTGCAGAGTACGGAGACCGTGTAGCCGGCTGAGACCTGACGACTGCTTGACCGACTCGACTTGGAGTGAGTCGACTAGCCCAGTGGACGGAGCGCCCGGTATTTGGCGGCAGACCCACGGCGGACGGAGCGCCTGGTAGTTGGCTGCAGACCCGCGGTACTCGACAGGAGGAGTACCTCAGTAGGCTATCTGGGTAGCGCCCGGTATTTGGCAGCAGACCCTCAGCGGACGGAGCGCCTAGTAGTTGGCAGCAGACCCGCAGTACTCGACAGGAGGAGTACTTCAGCAGTCTTAGGTTAGTGAGCGGCGGCCTCGGAGTCGTGACAGGACCACTGTACACTCTAGAGACGGAGCTCTTCAGCAGTTACGGTTTCGATAATGAAAATCCTGGTTTGAGCTGAGACTTTTGACCTTGTGTTTACTTCATGATTGAGATGGGTCACTTGCTAACTTTGGTATATGTATGGGCATATACCCGGGTAGTGGTTATCCATCGTTTCACAATCCTTGTGTTTTCTCATGATTGAGATGGGTTACTTGATAACTTAGGTATATGTATGGGCATATACCTAAGTAGGGTTTATCTTTTGAGATCTTCTTGTGTTTATCCTTGTTGGTTTTAGTGAGACCTTGAGGGTCTCGGGGTCCCTACTGAGTATCGTTATACTCACCCCTGCACGGGCTATGCCCGCACCTCGTTGTGTTGGTTGCAGACGACGGACAGTGCTGTCAGTAGCCGAAGGTTCGAGGACTGGATGGTACCTGGAGGTGGACTATACGACGAGGCGGTACCCGGAGGTGGACCACTGGGCGGGACATACTCGGAGCGGATGGCGGGACCCGAGGAGCAGAGGAGCTATCTGTACCCACCCTTCAGGTGGGATTTCCAGTGGACATCTCAGCGTAGCAGCTTTACTTTTCAGTCGCTGTTTTCCCTTTCGAGTTGTACTTTACAGTTGGGCTTGTATTTCCGGCCCCTTTTTACTTTTCAGCTCTTCTTTTTGTACTTAGTGTTTTACTTCCGCTTGCTTACTCTGTGGTGTTTGTTTACTTTACAAAGGCAATGCCTTCCCTTTTTCTGGGATTTACGCCTTGGTGCTAGTCGCCAGCCCCTGGCCTATGGAAGGCGGGCATGGGGTAGTCACGGCACGGACCCCGAGGGCGGGTCGTGACAATACCTCCCACTGTCATGTGTAGGAAAATGGACAGATCGAGGCATTTAACAAAACCCTCTCTAACATTCTGCAAAATATGGTTGGTTAGAATAAGAAGAGTTGGCCAGATAATCTCCCCAATGCCCTCTGGGATTATCAGACGATGACTTGTAATTCCACCCAGGTGACCCTGTACTCCCTGGTGTATAGAAATGATGTTGTTCTTCCCATCGAGATTCAGTTTCCCTCATTGCGCACAGCGGTCTAAGACCAAAAAATGTCGGATAGATTTTCCTAAATCCGTCTTGCTGAATTGGAAATGCTGGATGAGAATAGGTTTCATGCTCTACACAATCTGGAAAGGCATCAGAGTAGTATGGCTCGAGCCTTCAACAAGAAGGTTCACCTCCTCTCTTTTCTGCAAGGAGATTTTGTCATGGCCCTTAGGACGCCGATGATTCCCGACAGGAAACCACCCATGTTGGAGCCCAAATGGGAGGGACCTCTCATTGTTCTTAAGGTGTACCCCTATCGAGCATACTCTCTGGTGACCATGGACGGTGAGCGTATAACTCCTCACACCAACTCCATGTTCCTCAAGCAATACTTCGCTTGAGCCTCTGGTCCCACATGACCCTAAACAACCTCTGGTCCCGCTTGACCCTAAACTGCCTCTGGTCCTGCATGACCCTAAAATGCCTCTGGTCCCACATGACCCTAAAATGACTCTGGTCCCACATGACCCTAAACGTCCTCTGGTCCCGCATGACCCTAAACTGCCTCGGGTCCCGCATGACCCTAAACTGCCTCTGGTCCCGCATGGCCTTAATCTACATGTTCGTCCTGCATGATGTTAAACTGCAAGCTGGTCCGACCTCCCTGACCGAGACCCAGCCTTAGGCCCCCCGGCCTTTCTGATCCCTATCCCATGTTCTTACCATGAGAGTATGGTGATGGTGTGGGATTATCTCCTCATTCATGTCGGGTTAGTCACGGTGTCATATACCTCCATTGTTTGAGGTGTCCTCCTCCTCTTCTTGTCCCCATTGCAAGACCTTGAACTGCAAGCCGGTCAGACCTCCCTAACTGAGGCCCAGCCTCAGTCCCCTAGCCTGGGCTCTCTCCTATGAGATTGTACGGTGTGGTGTGGGACTCTGTCTTCATTCACGTTGGGTTACTCACTGTTCCATACACATTCCTAGATGAAATGCCTCTCATTGTCCTACACGACTATAAACTGTTCTTCTAGAACAACGTGTGGATTGATTCTAATATTTATGGGATACGTAGGACCACATGAACACCTAGGTTTTAGGTTCTGACCCGTCTCTTAAGAGATTCCATTATCTCTCGATCAACTCGGCCTCTTAGCCTGTCCATCTCCACGAAGGGGATATATGTGTGTGGTACATGGTTTTTGGCGCCATGCCCCCTTCTCCTAGGAATCCTCCAACTTTTGGCCGCTCTCAAACTGAGCCCTTCCACCATTTTCAGTAGTCCTCCAATTTGTTGAGAGTACTCTAGTCTAGGACCTGGAGTGTCAAATTCAACTTAGGAAAGTTTTGTCCACTTGTCAAACTTCGTGCTCCCCTTCATTAGGGCCCCCATTATCTTTCACTCTCGGAGGGACCCCCAAGAACGACCTAGATACAACGCTTAAGGGACCTACTACTATTATGGTCCAACTCCCCTGATGGTTTCAGACAAAAAATTGATACAAATCCCACATTGCGAACATGGTCAGCGGTCGATGCTCATTTGTTTGTCCCCATTCTAGGCTAACACGATAGGATGCTGTGTTGCGAACATGGTCAGTAGTAATAATCTGTCATCACGCCGACTCTTTTAGGCCCTGAATATTGGTTGCATGATTCACATTATGTTCCACCCCATTGTTTCTAGGTGGAATATCGACACTCTTTGCACTAACCCTCAGTGCACTTTCGCACATCAGGTAGAAAAAGCTACATTACGGCGTCTCTCGGGGCTCCCGCAATCTGAGCGCTAAGATCATGGGATTGGGTCTTCTCTAAGGGTCATTTACAACTTGACCCTCATCCCCACGGGAAATGAGCGGTCGCCTACACATTACGTTTTAGGATCAGCTCAGCTGGAGGCTAGTGTCTCCTACCCCTTGATCTTTAAACCATTGTCGGCCCCTTAGCCCGAGGCTCCCAAAATCGTGCACGGTGATGGTGTGGGATTATTTCATCATCCACGTCAGGTATTCTTTATCGGATCATGTGCATTCCCTAGGTCTAAGCCATATGACCTTAAACTGTGTTGGTTGGTCCTACCACATGACCATAAACTGTGATGATATCATCCCGACCGCATGATGATAAATGGCACTGAATTTGGGTGACCTCTCCATAGAGGACATCACATTGGGTATTGGTTATTTACCATACCATTTTTCAACTCCCATATACGTCTTGAATATTGTGGTGATTCTAGGAATTTCTACCCTATGTTGGTCTCTCAACAAAAGAAAACACATTCACCTTCAAGGACAAACAAGGTACATCAAATACCGCTTCTTTTGGTGGGAGGGCTAGACCCGCACACCCCTTTCATCCTTGGAACAGGTACTTTTATGTGTTGTGACACCCTCTTAGAACTATGTATGGCTTGATTCCCATACTTATGGGATACGTAGGATCGCCCGAGCACTTCCCCATAGGCCCATCCTGACGTTCGTGTTCGGTCCCTTGACCGGAACTCTTTCCCAAGGAACACAAGGTAATCAGAACCTCACCCTCATTCGCATCGGGTTTCGTGATCATATCACCATGTGTCTCTCACACTCCTTACCAGTCCTTGGCCCGAGTTCTAAGACCTTAAACTAAGATCCATTCCAGAACTATGTGCGGATCGATTACCATTCTTATGGGGTACGTAGGAACGCCCAGACATTTCGTCTTGGGTCCATCCCCAGGGATTACCAAATCCCATCCCTCCTCACTGTCGGCCCCTTGGCCTGACTGCTTGGGGAGTTTTGTAACTACATCATTAGCCCTGAATAAGTTTGGGATGCCCCGTAGTGATGTTGGGAAGTGACAGTTCCCTCGCCAGAGAGGTCCTGTCTAAAAGTAAGGAAGATCTGTTAGCAGATTAATACATCTCCCTAACGTGCCTCCACCACGGTGGCGTAATTCTTGGAGTGTTGGATTCTATTTGAACAAACCACCACTTCACTTTCCATGATTTGCATGCCCCTTTTTTCGTATCTTCATCCTCTTTCACGTTTGATGGGACCCCCTAATAATATGGATGCTCGACCAATGGTCCGCCTGCTATCCTAGGACAACATTCTAGAAGACTGGTCATGTTTGATGGGACCCCCAAATAGTATGGATGCTCGACCTATGGTATGCCTACTGTCCTATTTTAACGTTTTGGAAGACTGATTGATGATATTTGAGTTAAGCCCCGTGTTGCGAACATGGTCAGCGGTCAGCCCACATTTTTTGTACCCATTCCAGGCCAATGCGATATAGATGTTGCGTTTCCACCACAGTTAATAGCTATCCTCCATCGTCACGCCCCTCCAATAGTGATTCAAAATTGTGGGTAACGTGATTCACATTTTTCATCTCCCTATGTTCGTACTGATTTTGATGCCCCTAGCATTGCCTTGTTCGGGTGTTAGAGCATATTGAGGAAACGATACACCAATCAGGTCTGAGATCCCCTTCCTTTGGATGATCCTCCCTGTTCTCCTCAAAAATCCGAGCTCGATTTCGGATGTGTGAAACTTTTTTGACACCCCCATGGTCGAACGAAATGATAATACAAGCATCCTTTGTTTCTTACATTTGGTACGGCCCGCATGAGATTAGGTATGAAGTGTTATTTATTTTGGGATTATGGATGAGTAGGATAAACCAAAGGTACAGATAAATGGATTTGTCCATACATTGGAAGCAAAAAGTTCATGAGTTGGCCAAAACAGGGCCCCCCTAAGGGTCAACATCTCGGAGAGATCTTTCCAACGCCGCTACCCTTTGGTTGGTGGCCTCCAGGACTGCTTCTCACTCCCTGAAGACTCTCTCTTCATCAGCTTCCATAGAGCGTAGTTCTCCAACCTTATCTTGTTCCCGCGCCTATTCATTTTGAAGTATGGTCATCTGGTGAATCACCTCCATCAGTTGTTCATGGGGGTCAGACAGCTAGGTCATCAGTTGCTCCTTGAGATCAGAGCATGTTGCAATGAAGGCTTCCCTCTCTTTCACCTTCTCTTCGATGCGTCAGACTTCCTGCTCCACCATCAGGAATGCTCGGGTGCTCACCAATTCTTCTCGACACTAGGCAACGTCAGTGTGTCGGCTGCTCTCACGTATCTTCTCGGCCATGTAATCACAGACCGACGGATGAAGGCGTTGAGCGTCAGCCCCACTAGCACATAGAAAATGCAGCCAGGTCTAGAGAGATCCCATCCGACTCAGCAAATCAGTCTGAGGCTACCTGAGAAAATACTGGATGCACTTCCACCCTTTGCACCGGGTCAACCGGCTCTCCTCGGGCGCTTCTGAATCTGAGTTATCTATTTCTTCAGGATTAGTGGGCCGGTATATAGGGAAGGCATCCAGAAGGTCAGTAGCAGGGTCTACCTCAGTGATTCCTTTCTGAGGAATAGGATCTTTGACATCTAGGTGACCTTCCTCTCTCGCCCCGACTGTCACGGTGCCTTAGTCATCTTTCGGCCTCACTCCAATGACAGCACCACTGATGTCCGCCGCCCCCTGATCACCAATTTTTGGGGACGACTCAGTTTGGGAAGTATGTTCTGGAGGAGGCGGTACGTCCATCATTAATTCACTCACATACGGCCCAGGCTCATCAGACCGATGAGCCTCCAACGCTGGGATCACTACACAGGGAGCATCCTGATTAGTTGAGTTATCTAACAGTAAGCACCTGTAGTGAAGCAAGGGACATACAGGAACCTAGAGCGTCAGCCTCCGATGTTTTGGCTTCTACAGGAGATGTCATGGAAAGAGACCCCTCAGTGCTTGTCAGTTCGATAATGGGCGTCGGAGACCCACCCTATCCCACCGACGCCTCTTCCCATTCCTCTATTGGGGACGCCTGATCAGCACCTATTTTCTCCTGAGTCAGATAGAGAAATGGATTAGAAATCACAGAAGAAAATGGATAAAGGAGGATAAATAAGGATAGAGAAAGACATAAATTATCTCAGTTATGTCTATATCGGAGCTGACGATCTCACCACTCTCCTACAGGCTCCCTTGGTGGGACCCTCCCTGAGATCCTTCATCTTCTCCTGTATCCTCCTCTCCCTCTGACTCGTCACCACCATTATCGTCCTCCAACGACATCTGTTTAGGATCATTCCCCTGACTGAGCATCACTTTCACTAAGAGAGGTGGCTCTTCACGCCGACCCCATTGGCGCGCGTACATGTCCATGGCCGTTAGGTAGGCATTTCGTCAATGAAACTTTACCCGGTCAGTAACATGAATGAGCCCAAATTTTGGCAGCTGGATCCCATCTTGCATTATCTTCTGCTAGAGGGCTTCAACACTCATCTATTGCCGCATGGTCATCCAGGCCAACCACAATTGCGAGAATATTGCATCGTGGGAAGGTTCAAGAAGGTATCTTATTTTCTTCCCAGGTAGTTCTCTGGCCACCTCGTGTGACCCTCCTCTGGGAAGCGAGGTCGCAAAAACACAATGTGATTCCCCTGTTGTTGAGGTCATGTCCTGCGTAGGCCTTGCCTCCTAGTGCGCCCCTAGTCCCCCCTTTCTATCAGCACCTTTCCTACTCTCTCGTCACCCGGGTTCCACGCAGGTAGTCTCGAGTTGCAGAACTCGCTTGTACAAAAGCCCCTTCAGGGTATGCTATAGCCCAATGTTTGTCATACTCAGTTGATATGCCAGTGTCGGCCCCGGTGGGAGGAAGGGTAATGATGTCTCTAGAGACATAAGTGGTGAACATTAACCACATCTAGTGAAGGATGAAAGGATTCCTCTCCTCACAGACGTCCGTGAATACCCTCTTTGGAATTTGCTGGAGGCACCCGAATTTTCTAGCGAATCGAGACAGCAAGTAAGGCTCGCAGATGATCTTCCCTTCAATCCGAGCCACAACCACCCTGCCTCGGATGCACTGGGAGTATTCATGCTGCTCTAGCGAGCCTTTCCAATTGTCTACCATTTGGTCGATCGGGGTGGGGAATGGGATGAATTTGAAGTTGGCACGGTTACCAATTCTAATCCTTACTCCCTCCTCCTTGAGCGTCATCAGCACGACCCCGACAATGTTCAACAGAGATGGTCACAGGCCGTTGCCCGGGGGACGAATGGAATTTGGGAAAGTGTACCCACCAAGATGAGTTTCCACCCAGCCATGGAAAATCGGGAAGGGGCCACACACCCTCCGGGGAGACCCTCCTCTTGAGATGTATCCCAAAATGGCGTACAGCCTAGCCAGCATGGGGAACACTAGATTGAACCATTTTTTGGTGGCCATGGTGCCCGCCATCACCAGGGTTGATGGACGGACGCCCATCCTTGCGTCCTGCACCGGAAGGAGCCACATGATCAGGAAGGTGCCGAGGAACCCAAAATATCGAACATTCGGGTCCCATGCATCATTAACGCGGTATCCCCATGATTGGTATTGCCCCACCTCCAGGATCCTCCAGTACGATCCATCCTTGCTTCTTTGAGCCACGGTTGGGAACCATTTTCCCCGTCCCAGCATATTGACCACCGGATCCTTCTCTAAGAACAAGCTGAACCAGTCCTTGTATGCGATGTCCTTTAGGACGTTCTTGACCTCCAGCATCTCTTTGGCCAGCTCCAGCAGATTCCACATCAGCATGGGGGTCCGTGATCCGTCCCCCCAGGTGTTCATTGGGGGAAGGAACACGTCATATTGATAGCACTCTAGTGGGATACCTCTGATTCAGTGGGCATCCCAGATACAGATGCCAACTTCCTCATGGTGAAGATGGAATGTGTTGGTGTCAAGGGACCACTGGGTGAATAGCTCCAGCTCGAGATCAGGCTGGCCGTAGAAGTGGAACAGCGACGTCCACACCGCCTCGAACAAACCAACGTGCTGGAGCTCGGACCTGAATTGGTCACACGTATGGTGAACCCAGTATGCCCAGGCCCAATCACTGGTGAAGTTTCCTCCGAACTACAAATCCCAATCTTGTAGTCATCCCTTAGTATCTTCTATGATGCTCTGACAGAATGTGCTTACATAGAGGGTTGGGGAACTCTCTGCAACAGGATCACCCCCAGCAATGGTCCTGGTCCTCAGGTTCAGGACATATACGTCCATGTGTCTGGTCTCTCTGGAAGGATGACCATTGTTGGTGATATTATATCGGGGAAGGTCAACCTCCTGAGTCACCCATGACCGCGGTGTATCAACCTCGAATCCCGACAGCGAAACCTCCTCCAAAATGCTGAAGTTCCATAGCAGAAGGTTGTCGGACAAAGGGTACACCTACTGGGTGGGGCTAGTAGATTGAACAGAGTGTGGTTGTTGGGGACAAACAACCTGGCACCATAAACCTCCTCGTTTGCTGCCATTTCAGCTCTGCGAGCAGCAGATTCCCCCTCGTCTACTTGGTTTGCGACCATCTTCTTCCAGCCAAGTGCTTTGAGATTATTGCGCGGAATCTGGATGTGCTTCACGAAATTTCGAATCAGGGCAAAAAATGGAGAAGTGGGCACAAAAAATCCCGGGTTTGCGTGTAAATACATCCAAAACTCAGACCAATTACATACTTCCAAATTGGGTTTTACATGCAGACGCAGAGGCAATTTCGCACATGAGAGTTTTGAGACTATCGCACGAGAAAAGCTTGAGTACGGGTCATGGGACCCATGGCCCCTTTTATAGTCGAAGTTGGGGTTCCGCCCCGCGTGGAAATATCTTTCCGTGCTAGATGGTGTTTTGCATGCCCCATCATTTTTTGCACATAGGAGGCCCACGAAGACCGACACTTGGGCGTTTCGGCGTTTCCCTCGGAATCCGATTGTTGCGACCCCTCGCCGATCCAATTATGAGGGGGGCATTTGTAGATGCTGAAAAGTCCTTAATTACTCAGGGGGGTTTTGAAATGATAATGAAAAGTCATATTTAGAATTGGAGGCTTAGTCCGGAGAATTCGGATGTGTTGCATGAAAAAAATGGGAATGCACATGAATAAAATAGTGTCACGTGGAAGGGGTCCGGGATTCGCGAAGGTTCTCTGTCACAGGCACGAAATAATTGCAAGGACGCGCCCGCGCGGTTAACATTCTGTGTCGCCGTCCTTGTCGCACAAATTTTGCATGCCACCCTGAATTCCGCACTGCCGAATGCCTATAAATATAAGGAGACCCCTTCTATTTCGGGGTTGCGGAATTCAAACCGGCTCTCATGTGTGAAATCGGACTTCCGCGTGCGCAAGATGGACTTCAGATATTGAACATTTTCGCACCACCTCACCCCGGGATCCGCCTTTGCGCACAATCCCTCTGGGTTAAACAGAATCCCAAACCCTTCAGGGTTCCTCCCTTGTGTGCACTTCCATCCGTCGCACGCAAAATGGTCCAATTGCGCACAATCCCTTTCACTGGGTGCGGCCTTGCCTTTGGGTGCGGTGTTTTCCACTCGTGCACAATTCGCATCCCTTGTGCGCGATCCTACTAATCTGACGCAAATCCTCTACCCCAATTACGTGCCATCCTGGGGTTTTGCACGCAATCCCCAGGGCCCCTCACCTTGATTCTCCCGAGGCGCCGACCTGCGTAGGCACCCGATGTCCCCCCTATGGATGCCCCGGGTACACACACCAGGAATACACACCATAAGCTGTTTTCCCGTACGACCTTCTAGGCTCGTACGAATTAACCTCAAGGTCCCTTGGGTGGTTTTTCCTGTTCTGTTACTTTGCCTCATTCTCTTCGCATAGGCATGCTAACGGCTATTGCTTCTTCACATAGCCAGGATAATGTGGACCCCTCGATGGTTCGCTCTGCGACCCCCCTTCACCACGACCTTGTCGATGCCTTCCCTCCAACAAGGGTAGAGGGTTCCGGTTATGTAAGTCCTACGGGTGTGGAGCAAACCCACCTCGTTCGAGCTGCAGGACGTTAAACTGCCAAGCACCTCGTCCTCAACACATGATGTTAAACTGTGATTCGGCCTCGTGCCTCGCACGCAGGGTCCCCCTCGGCGTGCGCATTCTTTATGCCCACTTGTATCCACAGGGATGGGATCACCCCTCACATGGGATGATATCCTCCTTCTCGGAGTGGCATTTTCCCACGGGGGAAGGGTAGCCTCCTTGGTGTAAGCCCCTAGCCCCTCTTGTGGAAGGTAGCACCCATGCACCTCCGTACTTCCCCACCGTCAAGGCCAGTGGAGGGTGTGATAGGGAACGAGGCCCCTCCTTTCTTCTATCCAAATCCCTCTCCCTCTGCGCTTTGTCGCACCCGGGCCTCCATCCTGGAGTAAATCCCATCACCATGGTCCGCTTAGTTCATAAGCCCCTCTTCGCTTCTCACGGACGCTTCCTTTGCGATGTGATCATCAGCTCCCTGCAACCTCTTGTTTCTCACACCGACCATGACTCACGTGAGCTTAGAGTGAGCACCATCCCTGACCTCCTCCACCCAAAATGTGTGGACTTTGATCCGTGCTAAGGCATGGTACGTAGGAAGATTCCAGGAGGTTCAAGACCACTATCTGGTCATTCCAACCCCTTCACGTTAGTTCACCACCACCATGGGCCGCCTCAGAGTGTAAGCCCCAAATGCCCCCATCCCACATGACGTTAAACTGTCCACCCGAACTATGTGTACTTTGATCTGTGCTATGGAATGGTATGTAGGAAGCCTCCATGAGGTTCAATCCCACCACCCGATCGTTCTGACCCCTTCACATCGGTTCACCACCACCATGGGTCACCTCAGAGTGTGAGCCCCATCGATCCACCATTTTGGGCTGCCTCAGAGCGTAAGCCCCATCGATCCACCATTGTGGGCCACCTCATAGTGTAATCCCCATCGATCCAACATTGGGGGCCACCTCAGAGCATAATCCCTATCCATCCATCACTATGGGCTGCCCTAGAGTGTAATCCCTATCCATCCTGAACTACGTGGACTTTGATCCATGATAAGGAATGGTACGTAGGAAGCCTTCACGAGGTTCAATCCCAACACCCATGTCTCATTTTGACCTCTCCCTCGAGTCCATGTGCCTCGGGAAGCTCATGCCCTAGCCCAGAGGTTGTACTTCCTCCAGGCCCCATCCATGCATTCATTCTCACAGGTCGCCTTTTTAGGTGTCCACCCATATCATCGAACTATGTGGACTTCGATTCCCTGTCACGGGGATACGTAGGAAGACGCTACGAGGTTCAATCCCCTTCACATCATCACCCATCCTGATTCTTAACCAGGCCACCACATCCCGGTGGAATCATTCCGCCTCATTCCACTCCACAACATTCAAGAATCCGCCCACATGATTTCCCCAACATCGGTGTTCCCTCCATGGGGTTCTTCAATCTCATCCACTCTAGCCAGTGTTACGATCAGTCTAATTTGTCTCCGTTGGACGTTAAACTCGCGGCATACCCTGTGTTGAACATGGGAAGATGAGGAAAACCATAGATACATTCCTATAGAATATAATTCCATGCATTCGATGTGGGATGCCTTGGGCTTCCGCACCCTCGAGAAGCCCTATAATAAGGGACAGAAGACAAACATGTGAATCCCTCAGCATCAAGGCACGCCAACAGTTCCTCAGTGTGACCACTATCATAATTGAAGGTTGCTGCCCTGACCAGACCCCTTGGAGCATCTTGACAGAAGCAGCGTAATTAACCGGGGTCCATGAAGATATGGAATCGGGAACGAGAATCACGAATACGACTTAAATCTATAAGGGAGACCCGGACTAGGTGACGATCTCTGAGGAGGAATCCATGGAAGGAAGAACTAACTTCCCATCTTCCCAGTTTCGATAAAGGCGCATAAGTCCCTGAATAAGGAACGGATGCCTCCCGCCTTTGGAAAGTGAGAATGCGGGGAAACAGGAAGTGTATCCTCTGTGTGACGGATGCGCACGCCCCAACGAAATGGTCAGAAATAGTGACAATACACGCTGTGTATTCAAGAAAACAGGTTGTGTACTCATGTCGATGGACGAACAGTGTGACAGTGAATTGTTGCCTCTAGAGGAAGAGTTAAAAACATGAAAAGTACACACCGTGTATATGAGAGTACATGTCGTGTAGTTATGTTTTTATTCTTAAAAATGGCAGTAGCCTCCTCATTCGGTATAGGAGGTAGAAAACATGTTTTGGAGCTGGTAGAGGAGGTCGAGGCTTGTAGGAGCTCCTGATTGCACATCGGGAATCTATTTCTTCCACCGTCGATCACGTTAGGACCGCGCAGGTAATACCTTTCCTCTCCTTGTCTGTCTCCTTCCAATTATTTCCTTAGGGGAAGTTTTTTGGGTTTGAACGAGTTTTCGTTATCTGATATCTATGCCGTTATCAGGTGTTTTTAGAGGCTTTGTTAGTGTATATCGATCTGGGGCGATCGAGGTAGGTGGTCTGATGTTTATTTCCAACTGTTGAGTTGAATTTATGTACCGTTGTGTTACAAACCCATGTTGGGGTGTCGTACGGATTAGGAATTTACTGAAAGATATCTATAATTGTATAGATAATCTAATGATAAGTTTAAACTACTGTTTGGGATCACTTCTTGGATACAGGAGCACCCCAGGGGTGCGTTCCTCTATTTAGCCGTTTGGCCAGGATAGCCGAGGGTATGCCATGATTATATTTTTCATTTCATTCTCTTAAGAGAAAGTTTATATAAATTGATTGTTTATGTTTTGGGCTTGGCCCAGTTCCATTAGCTTGAGGGAAGTGTTCTATTATCCTGTGGGCATTGTTTGGTTATCCCGATGTTAACCTTTTTTTATGCCTGTGGTCAGTAGTTTCTATGCCTGAGGGCAATATCACGTATGCCTGAGGGAAATGATCATTATTCCTGAGAGAAATCACCTGAGGGTTTCAATTCTGATTAGCATGAGGGTGTGTTTCTTATTACCTAAGGGTAATTTTTTTCATGTCTGAGGACTCAGTTTAGTTCACATATTAACTTTGGTGATTTTACATGTTATACCTTCCATGCTAAACCATAGGTTTGGTATTTTTTACCTTGTACTTGTTAGATAGCTTGTTGTAGTTTTGTTGTGGCATTGTTTAGGAGATTGTGGGCTGAGGATCAGTCTCAAGAACTTATAATTCAGTTATATTTTATTGTTAAATAATAATTAAATGGAAATGGAATTTGTAGAAGTAGCTGCTTTTGAGTACTACCTAGTTTACTGCTTTTCCATTACTAGACACTACTGTTTCAAAAATTCACTGACAGTTGGGCACAGACCTTTGGTGGTTTCCTACTGGGATATATTTCTCACACCCTGTTTGGGTCATGTCTTGGGCCCAAACAGATTATATTGTTGTAGGTGTAGATAAGGGAAAGAGTACCTATATCGGTACTTGATTGTTGCAAAGGAGGAGGAGAGCATGAGACCGAGCTTAGGCTTGTGATACTACTGAGTTCCTTCTACACTGTTTATTTTGATTTTTTGTATCTATCCCTTGTATTTTATTTCCTTAGATTTCAGTTTATCCAATTTTGGATTCTTTTCATAGTCTTAGGGACATATTTCATCATAATATATGAATGTTGGTCATTTCATTATTTCTGTACTATTGTCCATTTCATCATTGGTATTGTTTACTCCTTCCACTTTCGTATGCTTTTATTTTGCTCCACTGTGTTACACTTTTACAAATAAGGGCATAGTATCCCCACTATCAGACCTAGGCCCTCACTGCCATTCGGTAGCCTCTGGCGTTTGGGGAAATGCACATGAGGTCATGTGACCAACCGGGTTCAGGGCACCCATTGAGTGGCACCCGGATCCTGGACGTTATAGAGGGCCCTGTTGGATTGGTGTTCAATCCAACCCAGTCGTACTCCAACATTATCCACAACTCATGTGTGGTATACTAAAAGGACCATCTCGATCCAAGGTTTCCAGTGCCGTAGACAGTAAGTCAATCGGTCTTCACATGCAGGTGTTATGGAGGGTTGAAGATTTAACAATAATAAAAAAATATTATTATTATTTTAGAGTTTCAAGTACCCATTCCAAAAACCCAAAAAATACATTCAATAATAGACTCATAATTTTTGTTTCGAAGTCAGGGGCACACTGCCGCTGACAGTTAATGAAACCAAGTTCGCGCAGATAAGTTTCAGATGAAATATGGTTTTACAACCAAAAATAATAATATCATTATTATATTATTATTATTTAAAATTCATTTACTTCAATTCACACATTCCACACACCAACCCATACCTCCATAATTTGGTGTGCATCCCCTTATTCAATGGATTTCGTCTTTAATTGCTTTAAATTTTTAACATATCTTTTGTCAACACATTCTCTCTTCAATTAACCTCTTTCATGATTTTTTCCCAGCTCCAAGACCTACTGCACATGCTCAGCAATGTAAACTCTCAACTCCCAGTCGTCGATCACGCTTCCACTGCAATAAACACGACCCTTCTCACACCACCCTGTATGCGCATTGGTAAAACCGCACCCCAATGGTCGCCTAGCCGCCGCACAGCTCATGAGCCCCAGCCCTTCGGCCTACCGCCATCCCGGCCTCCTGCTCGCCCCACCGGAGCAGGACACCCTATCTACCTAACCCAAATCATCACCTTGAAGACTTTCCAAAATCATACCGTCACGTTTCCCCTTCTGCAGTCCACTGCATCTTCATTCTAAACCCTAAAACTAAAACGATCGCATATTCACGATCCTCGGGTTGAGGGATCAACTTCCATATGTTGTGTTCAATAGAAAATTGTGTTTCCAGTGCCAATAAATATTTGGCCGCCTCCTTCTTTGAGCCATTACGGCTTCCTTCCAAGCCTGAAAAATTAAGTGATCGCATATTTGCGATCCTTGCGTCGAGGGATTCACGTCCATATATCACTCTCAGCAAAACTCCATGCTTCTAGCACCAATAAATATTAGGTGTTGAAGAACACACTAAAAATGTGCAAAAAATGAAATAAAATGATCGTGTTATATGTGTGGATCGATGGCCATGTTTGTTTGGCCATCATCACTGAGAATCAAGAATATGGGGGATCAAAAAATAGATATTAATCATACTTCAAAATAAACCCACTGCCTTGATGTTCATTGGAGATTTCGCGAGGAAGGAGATGAAGACGTCGACGTTCGTTGCTACCGCACCACGCTCCCGATCCGAGCTCGTCTGTCATCCTCGTTCTTGATCCGTAGGACTTTCTTCATTGGAGGATGTTCTTTCACCAACCAAAAGCTCCCAAAAGCTCTCCCAAAAGCAGTCCCAAAGCCTCTCCCCAAAAGATCCCCTTTTCCAACGATCCCCCCCAACTAAGAGGTGAGGATCCACATAATTAATTAGTAGATCAATTAATTTTTGGATCATTAACATTAGAGAATTCCAAGGGTTTCCTCACATTAAAGTTTATTTCAGGTTCTCCCCACCACCAAGAATTTAAAACAAGAGGTGGGAGTATATTTTAAATAAAATATATTTATTTTATTTAATCCTCTATGAAAAATGAAAAAACCATCTTCTTCTCTCAACCCACTACTGTCGAGGTTAAACCTCCCTTAAGAGAATCCTGACACTGTGAGTTCAACGATATATTCAGATTTTTAATCTAAGCACCGGTTCAAAAGTTAGAAAACTCCGGTCACGCGTTTACTGAACGTACCTGAAAAAAAGTTTAAAAAATTATTATCAATCACCCTCGACCCACGCCAGTTGAGGTTAGGCTCTACATAGGTAAAAATTTCCCAACAAACCCAACAATACTCTCGGATTTCCAATCTGAGTTACCATTTAAAAGTTATGGATTTTACAATAAAATAATTGTCACTTAATTATTTTATTTACGGCCAAAAACTAACTTTCACTGGTGGCCCCTGCTGGCCAATGTTAGTATCTGCCTAAATAAAGAATACCCTTATGAGTTCAATGGTTGTCTTTTATTTTCAATCCGAGTTACCATTTGTGAATTATAAGTATTTGAAAAATAAAATAATTTATTTAATACTTTTATTAACGATTATGCCATTTTCGTGTTTTCTCATAGGAGGCCTGCACCGACCAAACATAAGTGGCTCCTAGGGTAAACCAGTCATTTTGAATGAAATAGTGCCTTCAGATTTCTGATCTGAGTAGCTACTTAAGAGGTATTCTACTTTTTAGAGAAACTACTTACATGTACTAATTTAAGCGTAAAAAAAACATCGACGGATCATTCATGGAACTCCGGGCCTCAGAATTGCGCACCGTCAGATTTCACGGTCTCATAAAAATTCCATATAATTAAAAAAATTGGAATTTTTGGGACATTATAATAACCCTTTATTTATTATTTTTTATATTTAATTTATATAGGTTATGTTCAAGAAGGTTTGATGACCTTTTAGAATGTTTTTGGGGATTTCCTACGGATATATGAGTGGTTCTTGGTTTTTGGAAACCACAGAACACTTGAAAAAAACGGTGCATAGTGAGGAAAGGGTTAAACGTTAGGAACATTGGTTGTGCACAGTTTATCCAATTTGGGCGGAGGCCTAGGATAAAACATGCAGTGTGGTGAAAATGTTATATAGAGAGATTCGTCATGATTAGTGCATAATTTGGAGACCGTATGAGTAGAGCATGCAGGGGTCATCCACAAGGCAGTGGCTGACACATGGTTTGCACACATTTTTCCTAATCGTGTGACTAAACAATGTGTATGGTCAAAAATAGATCCTTAAAAGGCAGATCTTGGTCGTATTAAGGTTTTAACCACTCATTGTTCCCCAAAATAGTGCTAACCTAGTATTTTTCTTCCCTAAAGTTCAAGGAAGGTTCTCCCATAGTTTAGAGGTGATACGAAGGCTTCCCTTGGTGATTGGAAGCCTATTATTTAAGGAAACTATTTTTTCTTCATCGTTCTTGATGTGTTTCTTATATATACTTCTTCACTTATCTCGATTTCTTATATCTACACATACTGTGGATAGATATAATGTTTTGGATGCCATATAAGTTTATATTTGGTATTTTTTATGTTAGCGGAAGATATCTATGGCTGGTCCATGGAGATTCTACCCATTTTTGGGACATTTTTTCACCCCGTGAATCAACTTCTCTAACACTCTCAAAGTATGTGGATTCACTCTTGACTTCTCTTACTAAAATTGATTTTATGTGTTTTAAATTGATTTAATTGATTGAAATTGATTGTGAAATATTGGTTCAATGAAAAATATAATTCCTCTTTAGTGATGATTTATTATTTTTGGTGAAATTGTGGAATTTTAATAAATTTTTATGCAAGGGGATTTAGTTAATTGATTTTAAAATGGTGATTTAAACATGAATATTTTATAGATTTTTTAAATGGTTAGTTAGAGAAAATTTTTCAAGAAATTTTTTTTATTGAAATAGTTTTGGCTTATTGGAATTTGAATAGTTTATTGGAAAACTTGGGTGTGTGTTCATAATTCATTTATGAGTCTTGGTTGAAATATGACCTTGTTCTCGGTGCCAATGGTGTAATGGAACATGGAAAATATTTATCTTGTGACTACATGGTAGATCAATTAGAGACCGATAATGAGTATGGAACTATCATAAGGAGTCATGCATAGTTGGTATTGTGGTTGTGTGAAATTAAATGGTTATTATAAAAAGAGTTTGTGGAATGGTTTTACTATTATGTTTTGGTTGCGTTCTTGAAAAATGGATTTCATTGGAAAATTTGTTATTATGGTACTTTTTTATATTTAGCTATAAACTATTTTTGGAAGTTGTTTTACGTAAACTATTTTGTTAGTTTTTTATATTTAGATATAAACTATTTTGGAAATTGTTTTATATAAACTATTTTATATAAATGTTGCTAACTCTTCTATCCTAGTGGCATGTGTAGGGAAGTCATTGGGGAAACCCTACTAAGTATTAGTACCCCCTGCTTTGTCACTTTGGTGATTTTGCAGATTTCATCTATCCATACATGGCTAAAGGTAATGTATCACACATTTTTAGCACTATCTCCTAATACATGGAGTTTCTCGTGATGTTTGAGCATAAATAATGTGGATCTTAGAGTGTTGTGGTTGTATTGGAGTTTTATTAGTTTTTATTAAACTTTTAATTTGCAATTATATTCTTCCATTGTGGTACTTGGTTTCGTGTTTGATTTCTGTAAATGAAATTTTGGGTGGCCATTTACGGTTATCATGCATCATTTTGTGGTTTGTTTGGTTGTAATTTGATTGGTTAGTTGGTTTATTCTAAATGGAAAATTGTCCCCCACATTTATTGAAGCCCTTTGGCATTTATTTACATCCTTTGGTGCATTGGGGATGTCACTTAAGGCCAAGTAGAATCCTCCCATATTCTCAAGCCAATGAGGAGAAGGAGGGATGTTACAAATGGTATCCATTTTGATTTGTCCAAAACTCAATTTGAGAAAAATGGGGATTTCAGTTTTGGAGTTGAATTCATTATTTTATATTCCTTAGGTTGGGATCTTATAAAGGAGTAGGATTGTCAAGACTTGAAATGTAGAGAATAAAAAGAAATAGATAACCTTTTTATATTAAACTTTATGTTACTAGTGAGTTGGATACATAAGTGTTTTGGAGACACTTATAGGATTTTGAAATCTCATTATCACGGGTTTAGCCAACGATATGATCATGAAATGAATTATAGTAAGGAGTTACCACTAAGGCGGAATAATTCATTTTTAGTAATGATTTATAATTTTTTGACAAGTGTTGATTTACGAAAATCTTGAAAGTGTTTTCAATTGAATGATTTTGAAAAGATCATGATTGTGGTATTTTTGAAAATTGTTTGATTTTCAAAATCAAGTTAAAAGTTTTCTAAAATTTTTTAATGTGGAAAAAGTTGATTTTGAAAAGTATATGAGTGATAGTTAATATGGTAGAATTCTAAATTCTAAGAACTCTATTACTAGAGAGTTAGACTTATGGAATTTTTTGTGTGAATGTTAAATGGAATCTAGTAGTCATCGTAGAAACCAACCAGAAGAATCTGCAGATATTGTGGTTGTACCTGAGCTGTAGGTGAACCAAAAGCTGGTTCAGAGTATCATCCAAGAGTTTCAAGTTATGGAAATAGGTAACTGGAGGGATTATCCAAGACAAGTGTATAATTCCGTTTAGTTATAGAAATAAAATCCACAAATCTTCCAGGGAGATTCTGAACTGTAAAGAGTAGAGAAATGGATGAATAGGATGAATCATATCTTTGATTTCATCAGTATACTAGGAGAGCTAAAAATTAAGCTAGAAAGGTATATGATTGAGGATATAGAATTCCAGTGGTGGGAACTAGTAGTGTTGAATAATGTGGATCAATGACATAATTGGGAGTATTTTAAATAATTGTTTAACAAAAAATTCTATCCTCACACGTTCAAGATTTATAGAATGGAAAACTTCTTCAGCCTGAAACAAGAAAATATCTCTATCAAAGAGTGTGCGGATAAATTCATGAATTTAGTATCATATTCATTTGAAGTTGCTGCTAATGTGGACTTGAAGTCACACATATTTGAATCGAGAAAAAGGAAGAATATTTGCTTGAAGATTGGTGTGCTCTTTATTACTGACTATACAGATATGGTCAATAGATGGATGGTAGATGAAATGGATATCCCAGGATCCATGGGAGGAAGAAGTATGTTGATAACCATGGAAATTGGTGTGAACTATAATACTAGGAGAAAGTGGAAGAGGGACACCTACTTCTAGGGTGGGAGCGAGAACAAGAATCTGATACCTATATCAGCGAATCTTCCTCTAAGACCCATAATAAAAGAGAGATGCTTCCAATATGGTTCCTTTTACTACATGAATCGAGGTTTTACAACATAACCAAGATAATTATTGTTTCCGACGCTTTCACCGGGGGGCGCGCATCCGTCTGCGGAGGACGCACAGCTTGTTGCCCCGCATTCCCACTTTCCAAAGGCGGGCGACATTCGTTCCTTATTCAGGGACGTATACTCCTTGATTGAAATGGGTTGATGGGATGTCGGTTCTTCCTTTTGTGGATTCCTCCTTAGAGCTCGTCACCTAGTCTGGGTCTCCCTCATAGATTTAATACGTTGTTCGTGAAACTCTTCCCAGTGCCATGTTTCCATGGACGCCGGTTAATTACACTGCTTCTGTTGGGACATTCCAAAGGGTCCGGTCAGGGCAGCAACCTTCAGTCGGGGGAGTAGTCACGTTGAGGCATCAATAGCGTGTCTGGATGCTGGGGAACCTGGCATGTCTATCTATTATCCCTGGTCACAGGGCTTCTCTATGGCATGGAAGCCCGAAGCATCCCACATCAAGCGAGGGGAATTATATGCCATAGACACATATCTGAGGTTTTCCTCAGCTTCCAGTGTTTAACACAGGGTACGCCGCGAGTTTAACGTCCAGCGGAGATGGATCAGCCCGATCAGAGCATTAACTAGAATGGATCGGATTGAGGGATTCCCCTTGAGGGGGTGCCGATACCGGGACCAGCCCATGAGTGGCTGTGAAGAGGAGCGTACCGACATGGTCTCACCGGGATATGGAGGTCCGGGCAAAAATCAGAGTGGATGATGGATAGACGAATGAAGTGGAGGGGGGAATGGTGGGGAATGGCAAGGAACCATCGCAAGGGCGGCAGTGAAGTTGGGCTTGAGCCTTGAAGGGGCTTCCTACGTATCCCCGTGGTAGGGAATCAAAGTCCGCGTAGTTCGGGATGGTGCCGATGAACCGACGTGAAGGTGGACCTTGGCCCGATGGATGTCGTCAGCGAACCAACGTAAAGGTGGACCTTGGTCCGATGCGTCAGCGAACCGACGTGAAGTTGGACCTTGGTCCAATGAGAGATGGGCTTGAACCTCGGGGAGGCTTCCTACGTACCATTCCTTGACATGGATCAAAGTCCTCGTAGTTTAAAGGGTGTCATCGGTGAACCGAAGTGAATGTAGACCTTGGTCCGATGAGAGATGGGCTTGAACCTCGGGGAGGATTCCTACGTACCATGCCTTGACATGGATCAATGTCCTCGTAGTTCGGGTGAAAATGGGGGGGGGGGCTTGGCACACCGACAAGGAGATGGTCTGGGCCAAGGATTGTTGGGCTTGAACCTTGGGGAGGCTTCCTACATACCATGCCTTGACACAGATCAAAGTCCTCGTAGTTCGGGTTAGCCACAACGGCTTGTCGTCGGACTGGAATGCAGTTTAAAGTCATGCTGGACGAAGGTAGAACTCGACGTGAATTGGATGATGGGTGGGCTTGAACCTCATGGAGGCTTCCTACGTACCGTGCCTTGAAATGGATCAAAGACCTCATAGTTCAAATGGGTGTGCAGTTTAATGTCATGCGGGACAAGGGCATGCAGTTTAACGTCATGCTGGACGAGGGCATACAGTTTAATGTCATGCTGGACGAGGGTATGCAGTTTAACGTCATGCGGGACGGGGCGTGCAGTTTAACGTCAAGCTGGACGAGGGAGAAACTCAACATGGATGAACGGCCGAGTAACGTGGCTTGAACCTCATGGAGGCTTCCTACATACCATGCCTTGACATGGATCAAAGTCCTCGTAGTTCGCTGAGGGTGGGGGTCAGGGTCGGTGCTCACTCTAAGCCCACATGATTCATGCTCGGTGTGAGAAACAAGATTTTGTAAGGACCTGACGATCACGTCGCGAATGATGCGTCCGTGAGAAGCGAATAGGGGCTTACGCGTTAGGCGGCCCATGGTGCTGGGACATACTCCAGGATGGAGGCCCGGAGTGCGACAAAGCGCAGCAAAAGAGGGATTCGAGAACAATGATGGGAGGTGCCTCGTTCCCTATCATGCCCTCCACTGACCTTGGTAGTGGGGATGTACGGAGATGCAGGGGTGAAACCATCCGTTGGGGAACTAGGGTCGCCCTTCTCTTGAGAACATATGCCACTCCAATAAGGAGGATATCATCCCTTGTGGATGGGTGATTCCACTCCGGGGGAGATGAGTGGCGTAAAAAATGTTCGAGCTAGGGGGACCCTTCGTGAGAGGCACGAGGCCGGGTCACAGTTTAATGTCATGTGTTGAGGACGTGGTGCTTGGCAGTTTAACGTCCTGCAGCTCGGACGAGGTGGGTTCACTCTGCACCCCTAGGACTTACATAACTGGTACCCTCTGGTCCTTGGGGAATGGAAGGTACCAGTAAGGCCATATTCAGGGGGGTTGTGGAGCGAACCATCAAGGGGTCCACGTTAGCATGGCTATGCGAAGAAGCAATAGCCCTTAGCGTGCCTATGTGAAGAAGCATTAGGCGAAGCAACGCTACGGGTGGTATTGTCCATGGGACTTTGAAATCACATCGTGCAAACCTGGAGGGTCGCACGGGAAGAGGAATTGCCAAGAAAAGGAGTGTGCTTCGCAAATCAGAGTGCCTTGGCCATAGCATGGGGCATAGGTGTGAGTGGAGGGTGCTTCGCGAAGTGGAACAGTATTCATGGAGCACTGCCTCGCGAAGAAATGGTGCCTCGTGAAGCAGGGTGCTGCGAAGCAATGTGCTTCGCGATGTGTAGCGATCCTGCCTTAGCATAGGGATCACTAGTACAACTTGGGTGTTTCGCGAAGCATAAACGTTCCGCGGCTGCCTGAGTTCCCTTGGGAATCCCCCTCCTACGCGAATTCCCTTGAGCTTCGCGAAGGGCATCCCTCTCGGAAGAGGGGCTCAAAACGAGACAAAGCAAAGACGTCACGCGAAGTAGAAGTACCTCACGGAGCTCATGATTCCCGGGGCAAAGAGTGCTTCGCAATTCAGGAGAGGAGAAGCCGAAAGGTCGGATCTTCCATCCTTGGGACTCAGGGGGAGTCCAGTATTTATAGGGAAGGGGCACCGCGAAGCAGAACTCGCGCGCTGCCTCAGGTGCTTCGCAGCGCGCTCGTGAATTTCAACGTCATCCGTGAAGAGTTACCGCCTCTAGAGCTTTGCGGTGGGATCGCGAACATCAAATGTGTCCGTGGAGAGTTATCACCTCTGGAGATTCGCGGCGGGCTCGCGAACATCAAATGTGTTCGCGTAGAGTTACCGCCTCTGGAGGTTCATGAGACCGCGATGCTCAGGGTGCTTTGCGTCGGTGCTTCGCGAGGCAGCGTGACAACCTTTTTTTCGTCCCTTCCATTCGTGCAATATTTTGGCGCCAACAATTACATAAATACAACATGATGGTACATATTAGGCACTATTGTCACAGTTCTCTGAGGGCAGGTTCTCGAGACACATCTCAAGTGTTATGGGTTTCATATGCCTCGATGGGTAAAGGGTAGCAAAATCAATCTCTACAGCAGAGTAGAGATAGCCATGGTGATTATAGGAATACCACGCTTCCCCGACAAGGTAAATCTTAGTAAGGAAACAAGGTGCAGAGTGCAACGACTAAGTAATTATATGGAATTGAGTATGTGATTATGGATGATATGACTGGACCATCTATGGTGAGAGGTATGATTCTTCTAAATTCTACCCTTGTGTAAGTTTGGTTTGATACTGGTGCATCTCATTCCTTCATTGCTTTACATGATGTTGATTTTTTAAATTTAATACTTGAGATGATGCCTTCTATAATAATACATCAAAATAATCTTGGTCAAAATGAATGTCGATCCATTGTGTGTATATAATTATCTATAACTGTTAATGTAGCTGAGATGAAATTAGATTTATCTATGTTGGAGATAGATGTCTATTATGTAATAATGGGTATGGATTGGTTGATAATGTTCAAGGCTCACATCGACTATAATAGAATAATAGTTTGTTTCATGACTGATGATGGAATTATGAATCTCTTTATAGGTGAAAGGGTTGCAAAGATAGGTGAAATGGGATTTTTGGCACCAGAAAAGGGAATGATCTCTTACCAGTTGGCAGCATTGATTATGGCAATGATGGAAGAGATTGAAGTTAATAGTTTTCCAATAGTGGTTGATCAGTTTATGGATGTCTTTCTGTAAGAATTATCATATTTTCCACCTGTAATAGAAGTGTGGTTTATGATTGATCTCCAATCATGGACCATTCCTATCTCACTTCCCTCTTATCCAATGGATCTAATAGAATTAAGGGAGCTTAAGGTGCAGTTGGAAGAGATGGAAATCAAGGGTTTCATGCATCCAAGAAACTCTTTGTGTGGAGCAACAGTCTTGTTGAATAAGAAATAATATGGAACTCTTCTACTTTGTGTTGATTATCCTAATATTAGTAAAGTTACGATAAAGAATATATATCCACTTCCACACATTGATGATATGTCTGATCAATTGGGGAACTCAGTGATTCTCTAAAATTGACATATAATCAGGACATCACTAATTGTTTGTTCGGAAGGAGGATATTCAAAAAATAGCTTTCAAAAGTAGATATGATCATTATGAATATATGGTAATGTCTTTTGATCTTCAAAATACACCAACTGTCTTTATGGAATTGATGAATCATATATTTTAGAGATATATAAAATTCTTTTGTTGTGGTGTTTTTGGATGACATATTGGCGAATTCAAGGACAAGGGATGAGCATGAGAAACACTTAGCGATAGTGTTGGAAATATTGAGAGACCATTTTTTATGCTAATTTTTCAATGTGTGATTTATATATATAAGAGTTATGATTTTTAGGCCATGTAATCTCTAAAAGAGATGTATTAGTGGATCCAGAGAAGATAGAAGCTGTTATCTATTCGAAACTTACAAAAAATGTCTTTGATATACGAAGATTCCTTTATCTAGCATGTTATTAACGACACTTTGTTTGTGACTTTTAACTTTTTGACTCACCAATAATTTTTTTTACAAACATGAATCTTCCACTATAATGGACTTAGGAATGTCTGAAGTGTTTTAAAGAGATAAAAGTTCTCCTTACATCCGTACCAATCAATATTTTTCCAAAATCAGGCCAACGGTATGTGGTGTATTGTGATGCTTCAGGATATATTTTGGGGAGTGTTCTCATGCAAAGATACTGTGTTTTTTCTTATATATCAAGTTAGTTGAGGGTACATGAGATGAACTACCCAACATATGATTTGGAGTTAGCTACATTCATCCGTTCTTTGACGACTTTGTATCATTATCTCTATGGTGAAAATTTACTATGTTTACATATCATAAAATCCTAAAACATATTTTCTCACAGCGGAATTTGATTCTATGGAAAATAATATTGATGAATAATGTTTAAATTTTTGAATTTGACTTGATGTATACATTGGTAAAAGAAAATTTGGTGGTAGATGAATTAAGCATAAAGTCGTATGCTCAGTTGGAAAAATAAGCTTCAGATGAGTGGTAGTTGATGCAGGTATTAGTCAATATGCATGTTGAATGTGAAGACCAATGTAATGTTACAGTTTTCTTTTCTATTTCCATAGTTCTTGATTTGGTAAAAATGGAAAAGTAGGTATAGAAATTTTATGCAGAATGCATGAAAATGAGTTCAAAACTAAATAGTGGACAGACCATTGAGGGTTGGAGGCTCGATGGAAGTTTAATGTTGTGATTTAGGAATCATATGGTTGTACCTATGGATTTTTAGGAAAAACATCCAAATGACTACCATTATTCATGATGGGATGTTCATATGGGAATAATTAATATGTATAAGGTGTTGAAGACACAGTTTTTGGGGGTCAGTATTAAATGGAAGGTGGATGAGTTTGTTTCAAAAATTTTAACTTGTCAACAAGTTAAAGTAGAGAATATGAGACTAGGAGGCATGTTTCGGTCTTTACCTATCCCTGTTTTAAAATGGGAGGTGATATAAATGGAATTTGTTATAGGTGTCCCAAGAAAATATTGGAAACATGATGCCATATGGGTGATAGTGGGTTGTCTTACCAAGTTGACTCATTTCATCCCAATTCCTGAAACTCATACGATGGAGGATATTTCTAAGATATATATCCAAGAAGTAGTAAAGATATATATAATACCAATTTCAATCATATCAGACAGAGATCTGACATTCATGTATCATTTCTGGAAATCCTTACATAAATCCCTTGGGAGTGAGTTGACTATAAGTATGGTGTATCATTCTATGACCGATGGACAATCCAAAAGGATGATTGAAATGTTGGAAGACATGTTGTGGGCTTGTGTAATGGATTTTTGTAGCTCATGGGAAGACCACATGTCATTGGTGGAGTTATCATATAAAAACATCTATCAAGCCTCGATATATATGGATCCTTTTGATGCATTGTGTGGGTGTACTTATCGTTCTCCACTTTGTTTGGTGGAAATAGGTCAGACTTCACTAGTTGGGGTGAGCCTTGTATAATAAACAATGAAAAATATTTAGTTGATCAGAAAGTGGATGTATATGGCTCAGAGTCATAAAAGATAATATAAGTATCATTGTCAATGAATGTTTTCATTTTTAGTGAGTAATCATGTGTTCTTGTGAGTTTCTCCAAATCTTGGGCATCATTGTTTTGGAAGTCCGGGCAAGTTATCTTCACGATATATAGGCCCTTTTGAGATACTGGAATAGGTTGGAGAGGGGGATTATTGTTTTTCATTGTGAAAATAGTTTATTATGGTTCACAATGTGTTCCACATATCTCAGTTTAAAAAGAATCACCATGATCCTGACCATGTGATCAGATGGGATCACATTGACCTAGACCCAAATGCTTCATTGGTATATATCCCAGTGTATATTGTGGATAAGAAAGATAAATTATTGCATGAGAATGCAATAATGAAACTAAAGAGATATTTTCAGAACTCTTTTAGGGAAATTTTGGTTTTATACTTTCCACGGATGAAAAGTCCAATGGTGGTGAGAATGTTGCACCACCATTTTCTATTATGTAACCCTTTATTTATGCTTTTTGAGTGTGCAAAGTATATGGGTAATGTCTGGAAAGGTTTGGGGACCTTTTTGAATGCTTTTGGGGATTTCCTACAAGTTAATGAGTGGTTAATGATTTGTGGAAACTGTGAAACACTTGTAGGAAAATATGCACAGTGAGGAAATGGCTAAAGGTGAGGCACACATGCTACATATGGTTTATCCAAACCTTGTGGTGGCCTAGGAGAAACCATGTAGTATGGTGAAAATTTTGTACATAGAGCTTCATCACGGTTGGTGCATGGTTTAGAGATCATATGAGTAGACCATGTGAGGTTCATCCTTAAGGCAGTGGAAAACACATGGTTAGTGCATAGTTTTCCTAACCGGGTAATTAAACCATGAGCAGGGTCAAACATAGATACTTAAAAAGTGAATCTTGGCCGGTTTAAGTTTTTATGACTCTTATTTGCCCCAAAATAGCCCTAAATTAAGAATTTGCTTACTAAAATGTCAAATAAGGTTATCCCATTGATCTAGAGGTGATCGCAAGGCTTCCCTTGGTGATTGGAAGCTGATTCTTTATGGTATGTGTTCGCTCTTAATCATTCATGATGTGTTTATTAGATATGATTCTTGCCTTCTCCCTATTTCTTATATCCATGCCTAATGTGGGTACATATAAGGTTTTAGATCCTAAATAAGTTTATATTTTCTCTTTTTTATGTTAGGGAAAAAGATCTAAGGTGGGTTCATAGATATTCAACCTGTTTTTAGAAGTTTTTTCATGTCGTTTATCATTATTTCCAAAACTCTCGAGGTAGGTGGCCTCACTCTCGACTCATATTGCTAGAATTGAATAGATTAGTTTCAAATTGATTCAATTGATTGAAATTTATTGTGAAATATTTGTGAAAAGCATAATATAAATCCTCTTTAGTGATGCTTTATGGTTTTTAGAGAAATTGTGGAATTTTGGTGAATTGTTGTGAAAATGATTTAGTTTCTTGATTTTAAATTAGTGATTTTAAAATGAATCTTTGATGGATTTTTTTAAATGGTTTGTTGGAGAAAGGTTTTTAGTGAAAATATTTTTCACGTCCCACCTTCTTGAAGATGGGGGAGGGGATAGTAAAGAGACATTCCCTTCTTTCTAAATGATATAGAGAAAATGAACCCTAATTCCCACATTCAATAGGCCCCGGAGTGGTGACTAGCACCAAGGGTATAGAATCTCACCCAAAATGGAAGGTATTACCCTTTTTAATGAAAAATAATTGAAAGATAAGATGATAAAAATCCCAAACAACACGAAACATTTATGTAAAAGAAACCAAAATCCAATCCATGCATGATTTAAACATAAACTACAATAAAATTACAATCAAAGCACCAAAGCAAGTACCAAAAGAAAGAGACTAAGAAGTATCACAACAAATATCTCGATGCCTAATCTATTAAAGACCATCGTGGTCCTTAAGGTCCTCTTGGAAACCTAAAAATAGTTTTATAATGCAGTGTAAGCATACAAGTATACTTAGTAGGGAGACCAACGTCACTCATACACAAGTGGGAGAAGCATACTAATGCCCAAGTGAAAACAACTGAAACCAATTGAACCTACCAAGGAATAATACCAACAAACCAAACCTCACCAAGGCACACTTACCAAATAATGCAAGTCATGTAAGTTAATAATATAATCACATCAGTGATTTTTTTCCCCACACCACTTTTTCCATTGGTTAGGTGATAATTCCTAACGGATAACATTTTGACGCTACCAACCTTCCCCAAAGGTAGTCCCACTACACAACTTCCCACACACACCTATGCCACAAACCACACATATCTCACCCGCAGACACCTAGGTCCCAACAACCACACCTCTCCCCAAAAACACCTAGGCCTCATCCCAAACATACCTGGGAAACAAACCTAGCCCTCAAACACATGAGCCCCACATCCACAACAAAACCTGCCAAATAGATAATAGGATACAGTAAGCCTCAATCAATTATAGCCTTATTGGATACACACAATCGGTAAGAACCCAGAAGGGGGTGTGAGGAAGAAATCCAATAACCAACCATCCATCCTCCCACAAAGATGGTGGGGAAGACGCCCTCCCCCATGAAATGGAGAGGTTCTTCATGTAGTGCTCAACAAGGGAGGGGTATATATTGAAAATCCCAGGTAAATACAATTTATACATATATTTAAACAAGCTCTAAGCCCAACCTATGGGTTTCAATCAAACAATTGGGCCACAAAAAACCACCTTTGCTGCTACCCCTATATGTACAACCATACAAAAGCCACAACCAAAGCATAAACCCAACCAATTTTTCATTTTATCACTAAACATTATTTATTAAGGAGTTCACTGTGATTAAATCCACCAATACCTAGGAAAACACTATCTGCAACAATTCTCATCACAAAAAGCAAGTTAAGTTGTAGTCCCACTGCACAAGTAGCACATAACCACATTGAAGTCCTACTGAACAATGTTCCTCGATGGACACAAAACAAACAAAGGTATACCCACTCCCTAAAAGCTCATCCATTCCAAAACTAAACTATATCTCAACCTGAGATTACATCACACATCATATACCATCCCATACACAAATTCATTCCCTCTTTTCACCCCCGTACCCATAACAATGCCACTAAAAGAAACTTCGCACAACCCCCATAAGGTAAAAAACCCAACCAAAAATAGCACATAGCCACACCATTACACCAATTATATTTATACTTAGAAAGATGGGTTCTTTAGTTCCTCTTTAAATGACATGGGTGATCACAAAATAAGCTTGATCATGGGGAATCCATTTATTTAACCAAGGGTACATTATTAAATGATTTGATATTTGAAATTATTCATAGAGTGTCGACATCAAGAACAAGAACATCACCAGTGTGCAAGAAAAGGCCACCATTGGTCATGATTTTCAGAAGGTCCTATAGCAACAAAAATTTATAATAGGAAAAAGGATAAAAAAACAAAACATCGCTCAACATTTATCCATCTTCAATCCCCTTCCCGTTATAATAACAGTCCCTATTATAATTTTATCATCATATTCCACCCTCATTTGTTACCCATGTTAATGAAATAATTTAGCAGTTTTCTCCCAAGAAGCATTACTATACCCACCCCTCATGATACACAATTAAAGGGAGATGAAGGAAAATACCTACATATAACAACAGGCGACAGAACTCCTACTTGCACCAAAAAGGGGGTAGCATGAGTAGTGGGATACTCTAAGGAAAACCAAATAAAGAGGGTGCTATAGCACAATCTTGTGACTCTTTATGGAATAGGGACCCTAATCTCACTAAGAGAGAATGAATGAGTCTTAGGAAAATTGGAGATATCGTCTTAGGAAAGAGATAGATCCTAATAACAAGGGAGACTATTTCAAATTACATGAAAATTGGATCATGTTTTGACCACACGACTAGGTGGTTACAAGGTTTTTTGGGACATTATAGATATTGAAAATTTAACTATTCTCCTTAGAGATGGTGGAAAGTGCATTAAAAGGGATACGAGTTGATAGGTTCTCATTTAATAATGAAAAACATGTAAGAGGGGGTGATAATGAAAAAAAACATGAGAAAACTAGAAATGATGTTGACGCAGATGCCGATGTAGACATCGACGCTGACACTGACGCCAACATCAACAGTACAAAACGA
Organism: Viscum album; assembly: GCA_963277665.1. Lineage (NCBI taxonomy): Eukaryota > Viridiplantae > Streptophyta > Magnoliopsida > Santalales > Viscaceae > Viscum > Viscum album. The sequence continues at coordinate 4,248,112 of OY728125.1, forward strand.
CTCGCCAACATTGACGTTACAAAAATGATTTGCTAACACAAATATGAAAAAATTAATCACTGACACTCATAGTAAAAAATAGCATGTCGGTACAGACATTTTAAAATGACACACCATCATCGATAGTCCAAAAGGACACGCTGACACTGAAAGTTTAAAATGACATGCCAACACTGAAAGATCGAAAGGACTCGCCAACACTGACAGTTCAAAATGACTTGCTGATACCAAGAGTTCAAAATGACACGCTGACAGCGACATTTCAAAATGACCCGCTGATACCCTTACAACACCCCAAACACTATATTCTCACAAAGGATGGACTGGAGAGGTCTGGACCATTACATCAGTTATCTGTCAAAACATTCTCACCCTTGAGAATTATAACAAACGAAAGTAAAAATGAGGGTTCTGAACAACCACCCCATAGGATACCTCCAAAGGATAAACCACCTTGTGTTGTTCAAAAACTGGACTGAAAACCTTGACATCTAAGAACACCTCCCTAACATCACCTACCCCAATCATCCACACAGACACCATAGTTCACACAGTTCAGACACATGGATTAGGGAATTTCTCCCCCCATTTCAAGATATTGTCCACTTTGGGAGGCACTGGCTCTTCCGCGTAGGTTTAATCACATCCTCGTTAATGTTTCTTGATTAGGGATAAGTTCCTCCATTCCCCTTATGTTAGGACATCTCAGACGTCAGTGAAAAGGAAACAACTCATTTCATAGCAATAAGGTCAAGAATTAAAACATAAGAAAATCATAAAGCAAACCACAAGAGCAAAACTCACAAAAAATATGGGTACGAGGCATGCATCTGTGCCTCTCACTCCTAAGTGCTCTCTTAGAATACACCATGCAACCACAACACATTAACCAAAGGAATGGTTCACCCATTAAGAACTTTATCCCAATTGTCCTGGATCTCCATCATCCACTCCACGAATTTCACATCATCCTCGATATCCAACTCTCTGCAATCAACAACATGTGAGTCATCATGTAGATACTAAAGAATTGGGGAGACGTGAATGAAATTGTGGATCCTCTACAACCATTTTGGAAATTATAGTTGATATTCAACCTCACCAACTTGTCCCAACTCCTCAAAAGGTCCTATAAAGCTAGGAGAAATCACTGTTTCCCTACCAAACCTCTAATGCCCATGTCGAGTGGAATCATTCAAGAACACATGGTCGCCAAACTAGAACTCCAAAGATCTCCTCCTATGATCTTCATATGACTTATGTAGGTCTGAATATTTCTTCACCCTCTCACACACATGACAAACCTTCTTTGTCGTGCTCTGCACCACCTATGGGCCAAAAACACCTACCACCCCAACCTCTATCCAACTCACGGGTAAACAACACGACCTTCCATACAAGGATTAAAACTGTGCCATTCCATTGGTAGAGTGAAAGTTATTATTGTAAGAACACTCTACTAGAGTAAAGTGTCATACCCAGGATCCTCTACAGTGTAGAAAACATTACCACAACATATCCTTCAGAGTCTAGATGGTCTACTCCGTCTTCCCATCTATTTGAGGGTAGAAAGTAGTACAAAGGCATATCTATGTTCCAAAAGCATGTTGTAATCCCAATAGACTCATGGGTAAACCACATTTCCTAATCTAATATGATGGATCTCAGAACCAATGCAACAACACCACCTCGTGCACATACCTTCTTGTCAAGGCATCCACTAAGCTCGACTTCTTGATCACCAGGATGTGAGCTGATTTCATCAGTCGATACACCACAACCCAGATTGCATAACAACCTCCCAGATCCTTGGGAAGTCCTGTGATGAAATCCATCAAGATTTCATCCCACTTACAGTCGGGTACGTCTAACGGCTGTAATAGACCATCGAGAACAGGGTGCTCAGCTTTCACTTATTGACACACTAGGAACTTCTCCATAAACATTGCACCTTCCCACTTCATCCTGGGACACCAAAACTATTCCCTCATGCCTCGGTAGTTCTTAGAAAATCCTAGGTGTACCTCTAGAGGTGATATATAGAACTCACGAAGAACTCCCACATGAATCGCCCCTATGAAAAACTGTATTTCATGGAATGAAATCTGATTTTGACTATCCTTTAACCATCCCTTAGGAGCATCACCCTAGACAACACAATAACACACCACTTCAACCTTTGAGTCTCCCCATTAAGACTCCTCCACCAACCATATTAGTAAAGACTTAACTATCATCTAAAATAGATAGCCTCTTCCACTATCCACTATCACATCTAGATGAAAAGCGGCCAACTCCTCCATTTCCTTCAAAGCACATGTGGATTCATAAACTATCTCATTATGTGACATCCTACTCAAGGAATCAGCCACCACATTCATCTTTACTGAGGATTAAGAGATCTCAAAGTCATAGTCTTGGAGAAACTCAATCCAACTCCACTTCCATAATTTCATGTCTCACGGGCAAAAAATATACCTCAAGCTCTTGTGATTCGTGAAGAACAAAAAGCGCTCCCCAGTGAGGTAATGCCACCCAAACATCTGTGAAAACATGAATGTTGTAAGATCCAGATCATGGGTGCCAAAGTTACGTTCATGTGGACAGAATTTCCCAGACCCATAAGAGACCACTCCTTACTATTGCATCAACACACAACCCGATACTAAGTCAGAGGCATCACATAACTCCTCAAACACCACCCCTTCCTTTGGAAACCTGAGCACTGAAGAACTGGCCAACCTCCCCTTCAAATAGCTGAAAGATACTTGACACTGATCAATCCAAACAAAGGACTAGTCTTTATTAGTCAATTTTTTCAATGGAGCTGCAACTCAGGAGAAGTCATGTATGAACCTCTGGTAATATCCCTCCAGACCAAGGAAGCTACAAACCTCCACCACATTCTTGGGTGATGCCCAAGAAAAAACCAATTTGAACGTTTATGGGTCCGATATTATTCCCTTCTGAGACACCACATCTCTGAGGAAGTGCACCTCTCACATCCATAACATGTCCTTGGGAAACTTCTCATAGAGATGGTTGTGTCGGTGGACCTCCTAGACAGCCCTCAAATTCACTACAAGATCCTCCTCTGATCTGAAGTAGATTAGGAAACCGTTGTTGAACATGATAATGAACCAGTCTAGGAACTCATGGAAAATAGATTTCATGAGACCCATGAACATGGCTAGTTCATTTGTGACACCAAAAAACATGAACACTAACTCAAAGTTCTCATACCTACACCTAAAAGCAGTCTTTGGAATGTCACCCTCTTTCACCCTCAACTTTTGATATCAAAACCCTAGATTAGTCTTAGGGAACAAACCCGCTCCCCTAATTTGGTCGAAAAGAACACCTGTTCTTGAGAGAGGTTAATGGTTCCTGACTGTCACTTGATTTAGTGTAAAGTAGTCTATACACAGCCTTAGACCACTATCTACATTCTTTGTGAACAAGAACGGATCACCCCATGGGGACACACTGGGCCGAATAAAAACCATTTTCATTAGATCCTCAATCTGAATCAATAACTCCCATAATTCAAAAGGTGTCATCCAATAGGAGCCATAAAAATAGGATGGGCACAATTTTGTAAGTCTATCATGAACTCGGCATCGCTTTGAGGGGGTAGAGCCACAACCTCCTTGGGGAAAACATCAAGTAATTCCCCTACAACACCTAGAACCTCCACCATCTCAGCATCCACAGATTCCACTAACATCTTGGCCAACATGGAAATGTGCGGATCCACATGATGGCCAACCACTTGATAACTCTTCATTACAACAAATGCTACATGTTGGCCACCCACATCTGAGAACATGAATATCCCCAGGAAGAATTTGATAACAGTATGCATAGATAACATCCATTTTATTCTAAGGATGACATCATATGGTTGCATCTACAGTAGGCAAAGATCCCCACTAGACTGTTGTGGCCCCAACATTAGACTACATCCCTGGAAAAAATTAAAAAAAATTGTCTGACCTCTAACAGGCATGCTTAACACTAGGGGGATGGAAATTCACTCTACTTATAGACCCATAACATGGGATAGACTGTGTGAAACAAAGGAGTGTGAGGCTCTTGAATCAAAAAATTCACAATCAATAGTACTGAATAAGATGATCGTACCTTGAACGACTTCTGGACCTGCTAGAACTACTGCCTCTACGGTGTGCAACGGACCACACATAGCTCCTCTACCCCTCATCTGTCATCCACCACCACAACCATGCCCTATTCGAGGTCCCTGAGTAGCTCCTTGTGGTCGGCATCCTCCTACACCATATGCCCTTAGTAGAATGGAAGACTCCTATACATGCTGTTGAAAAGGTCCGGCCATCAACTATTGCTTAGGTGGGTGCTAAACCTTCCCATCTCCACCGTACTAAGCATGAATAGGAAACTGGCTCTGAAGATGTCCAAAACCTCTATAGACAAATCACCTTGGTCTCAAGCCTATGGAGAAAGGGTGAGGACTAGGAGATCGGAACTGGAACTGCTGATTCCTACTCCCTTCTAGACAAAACCTGGAAGGCCCTTACACTAGAGACTCGATGATAACTGCCTTCCCCTTTGACAAACTTGGTTGGCTCCCCTCTCGCACTACACCTCCCCATGAGTGCATCCTCTCTACTACCTCATCCTTCTTCTAAACCAAATTATGTCAGCAAAGTGAACAGAATAGAATGAAAAAGGTCTTCCTCCAAGAATCTCTCTTGAGACTCCTCATCTGGAAAGAGATTCGAAGTAAAACAGAGGAGATCCTTGAACTTCATCCCTAGTTCCCTCACTGACATACTCCCTTGCTGGAGGGAGATTAGTTAATGTCACTTCTCATCCTTCATCATTATGGAGAGAAACTCTGTCCAAAACTCCTTTTCGAATTCATCCCAGAAAACATCGGTCTCCTTACTCTCCCCAAGGTAGAGCATCCACCTTAGACATGCCACTCCCCTCATCTGGCTCACCGCAAGAGGAACCCAGTACTCCCTCGGAGCACAGATCAATGTAAAGGGGTTCCCCAGCTCTACAATCCATCCCTCTATATCTAAGTCTGAAACACTGCCTTCGTACATTCCCAGAGTCTACCACTAGAAAGTACGAAGGGAATTATTCCAACATTATTATTCCCAATCTTCATCAAACCTCTGCTGATCGACCATGTCAGCCTACTGGGCCTCGGTTGCTTAAGCCACCCATGTATGGCGTCCAGGTGCTATAGCTGAAAAGTAAACAAGGAATTCCTACGTCTGGGTAGTATGGAATCTCACTTAGAATTTTATTTTAACTCTTTATTTATTTTAATTTCCTGAAAATTCCACAAGAAGAGTAAGAACACAAGTAATTGTGATGCATGTGCCTTTCCCGAGGTCTCTACCCCACGATCAGTGTAGCCCCAATGGGCCACTTGTTAGGCTCAGATTCCTTGAATCGGATCACGGTGGGACCTAAAATACCATATCCTAACTGGTTTTCCTAACCAATGTCATGCACCAAGATCACCTAACACTATTTTGCTACCATACCCTGAAATCCTCATTGTTCCTAACTCTGAACTCTATCCCATCCCTCAAAAACATTCCTCTGATACCATTCTATCATGACTCAACATTTTCAATATAGGGTAAGGGACAAAAAATTTCCATACCCTTCCTTCATTGAGATGAAGGATATATAATGACCCCTGATTACTGCCTTCAATAGGCCGTGAAGTGGAAAATATAACCAATGGTATAGAATCTCACACAAAATAAAAGGAATTACCCTTTAAATGAATACAAGATCGGTAGATAAGATGGTAAAAATCCCAAACAACACCAAACATCTTTATAAAGGACAACAAAATCCAACCAATACATGATATAAATGTAAAATGTGAAAAAATTACAACAAAAGTACCAAAGAAAGTATCAAAAGAAAGATACTAAGCAACAACACAACAAATATCCTGATGCCTGAGCTAGTAAAGTCCACCATTGTCTTCAAAGTTCTCCTGGAAAACTAAAAGCGGTTTTATAACGTAGGGTTAGCATACAAGTATACTCAGTAGGGAAATCAATGTCACTCGTGCACAAGTGGGAGAAGAATAGTAATTCCCCTATGAAAGCAACAGAAACCAACCGCACCTACCAAGGAAAAATACTAACCATCTCAACCACACCAAGGCACACTCACCAGATAATAAAAGTTAAGTAAGGTAATAATATAATCACATTGATAATTTGGGTACCCCACACCACTTTTCCCACTGGTTAACTTATCATTCCTAACAGATAATGTGTTGACACTACTGCCCTTCCCTAAATGCAGTCCCACTGCACAACTCCCCACACACACCTGGTCCACAAACCACACATATCCTGCCCGCAAACACCTGGGTCAAAGAAACCATACTTCTCACCAGAAAACACTTAGGCCTCATCCTGAATACACATGGGAAACAAACCTGGTCCGCAAACACCCGGGCCCCTCATCCACAACACAAACTTCCTAAAAGATATTGGAATATAGTAAAACACATGACATTATATCCTTCCCAAATATTCTCAAGTTGTAAGAACCCAGAAAGGGGTTCAAGGAACAAAGACAGTAACTAGCCATCCATCCTCTCACCCAGATCTTGGGAAAGACACCCTCCCCCATGAAATGGGGGTGTTCGGCACATAGTGCTCAAAAATGTTGGGGTGAATATTGAAAATAACAAGAAACTACAATTTATACATATAGGTAAACAATAACTCAGCCCAAACTATGGGTTAAAAAAATCAGCCCACAAAAAACCACCTTTGCTGATACCCTTATAAGCACAACCACCCAACAACCACAACCAAAGAATAAACCTAACATTTTTTCATTTAATCACCGATAATTCTTTATTAAGGAGTTCACTGTAATTAATTCCAACACTACCCAGTATACCACTATTCACAACCATTTTCAACACAACAAGCAAGTCACGTTGCAATCCCACTACACAAACAACATGTAACCACATTACAGTCCCACTGCACAACGTCTCTCAATGGAAACAACACAAAAAAGGCATCCCCACTACCTAAAAGTTCATATGTTCCAAAATTAAACAACATATCAACCCAATATTCCATCACACCTCCTGTACAACCCTATAAACAAAGGCATTCCCTCTTTCCACCCTCATACCCGTAACAAGGATTTCAATGATAACTTCACACAACCCACACAAAATACAAAACACAACCAAATACCGAACACGACCACACCATTAAGCCAAGCATATTCAGATTTAGAAAGAGGGGTTCTTTAATTCCACTTTAAATAAAAGGGGTTATCACATAACAAGTTTTATCCTTGGTCATCCATTAATTTAACCAAGTGTACTTGATTAAATGGATTGATATTTTTAAATCATTCATAGAGTATCAACAAAAAGAACAAAAAAATCACCAGTGCGCAAGAAAAGGCCACCAACATCCATGATTTTTAGAAGGCCTTACATCCAAAACATTTATAATAGGAAAAAAATGATAATAAAATAAAACAGCGCTCAACATTCATCCATCTTCTATCCCCTTCCTGTTATCATAACAGGTCTCGTTATCTTTTTATCATCAACTTCCCCCTCATTTATTACTCTTATTAAATAAAGAATTCAGCCATTCTCTCCCAAGAAGGATTACTACACCCACCCATAATGATACACAATTAAATAGATAAAAAGAAAAATCCCTACTAAGAAAAAAGGAGAGTAGAACACCTCCTTGCACCAAAAAAGGGGTCACACGACCAGCAGGGGACTCCAAAGAAAAGAACAGGGAGGGCACTACAACACTGGTGCACAAATATTTTATGAAGAGAGACACCAAACACACCATGAGATAATTAAATAGTCTAAGTAAAATATGAGATCTAGGATTTAGAAATATTTAGAACCTAATAATGAAGTAGATGATTTCAAAGTGCATGAAAATCGGATCGTGGTTTGACCATATGACTAGGCTGTAACAAGGTTTTGTGGGACGTTACAGATATTAAGAATTTAATTATCCTCCTTGTAGATGGTGGAAAGTGCATTAAAATGGATAAGAGTTTATAGGTTCTCATTTAATGATGAAAAACATGAAAGTGGGGTAAAATTGGTAAAAAACATGAGAAAACTAGAAATGACGCAGATGTTGGAACTTACACCGACACCGACACCGACTCTAATGCTAACGTTGACGCCAACAGTACAAAATGGATTGTCAACACAAAAATAAAAAAATGAATCCCCAACACTAATAGTACAAAATGACTCACTAACACAAATAGTAAAAAATGTCACACCAACACCAACAATTTAAAATGACACACTGGCCCTGACAGTTCAAAATGACACACAAACACTGATAGTTCAAACAGACACGTAGACACTGACTGTTCAAAATGACTCACTGATACTGATAGTTCAAAATGACACATTGACATAGACAATTCAAAATTATACATTGACACCGATAGTTTAAAATGACTCACTGACACTGATGGGTCAAAATGAAACTCTAACACCAACTGTTCAAAATAACTCATTGACATCGGCAGCTCAAAATGACACGCCGACACCGATAGTTAAAAATGATACGCCGACACTAAAAATTCAAAATGACACACTAATAGCCCCCAGAACACCCTAAATATTTTAATTTCACAAAGGAATATGCTAGAGAAATCTGGGCCATTACAATATTGTTTTATTGAAATAGTTTTATCTTTTTTTAATTGGAATAGTTTTTGGGAATACATGGGTGTGCGTTCATATTGCATTTAATATGATTATGCTCGGTTCCAAAGGTGTAATGAAATGAACGATATAATTACCTAGTGATGACATGGTATATAGACTAGAGATTTCTCATGAGTATTGAGTTTTCATAAGGAATCATCCTAAGTTGGTTTTTTGGTTGCCTAGAATAAAATTGTTATTCCAAACAGAGTTTGTGGAATGGTTTTAAAAGTATGTTTCAGTTGCTTCATTGAATAATTTATTTTGTTGGAAAATTAGATATTATGGTACTTGTTTATATTGAGTTAGAAAATATTTTGGAATTTATTTTACCTGAACTATTTTAGAAGTTATTTTTATTTAGTTATTAACTATTTTGTAAATTTTTTTATACAAACTGTTTTATATAAATATTGATAATTCTTTTATCCTAGTGGAATGAGTGGGTAAGTCATTGGGAAAAACCTATTGAGTTTTAGTACACACACCTTCTTTGGAACTTTGGTTATTTTGTAGATGTCATCTATCGTTACATCGGCAAAGGTAATGTATCACATGTCTTTAAAACTACCTCATGATATGTGTGGATGTTTGGTGAAGTTACAACATGGTGTATGTGGAGCTTGGAGTCTTATAGTTTTCTTGGAGTTTTATTAATTTTTCACCCAATTTTTACTTTTCTATTGTAGTCTTCAGTAGTGATACTTGGTTTCATGTATGATTTTGATAAATGAAATGTTGGGTTGTCTTTCAGGGTTATCATGCATAATTTAATGGTCTGTTTAGTTGTAATTTATTTGGTGATTTAGTTTATTATTTATGTAAAAATAATCCCCCACATGTATTGAATCCCTTCGGAATTTACTTCCAACCTTTAGCACCATGTGGATGTCACATTAGGCAAAGTATCATTCTCCCATATTCTCAATCCAATGAGGAGAAGGAGGGAAGTTACAATTACTTAACTTTAGTTTATCATTACATAACATGTACAAGTACCTGCTTAACCTTACATAACTTTTTTTCCTTAATTGCATTTTTTTTACATTTACATAACTTTTATTTACCATTTCTTAACATTTTTTACCCTTATATGACTTTTTTTACTATTACATAACTTTATATTATCTTTACATAACCTGTAAAAGTATCTACATACCCTTACAGAACATTTTTTTACAGTTACATAACTTCTATGTACCCTTACACAACTTTGTTTTACCTATATTTAACTTATTTTTACCTTTATATAAATTTATCTTACCCTTATATATCTTTTTTACCCTTACATAACTTTTTTTACCCTTACATAACCTGTACAAGTTTTTGTTTACTCGTACATAACTATGTTTTACCCTTACAAAACTTTTTTTTACCCTTAAAGAACTATATTTTACACTTACTTAAAATTATTTTACCCTCACATTACTTTTTTTCACCCTTGTATAACTTTGGTTTACCCTTAAATAAGTTTGTTTTACACATACATAACTTTTGTTTACCCTTAAATAACATTGGTTTACCCATACTCAACCCTAACATAAGTTTAGTTTACCCTTTCTTAACGTCTATAATTTTTTATTTACCTTTACCTAACTTTTATTTACCCTTAATTCACTCATGTTTACCCTTAAATAAATTTATTTTACCCGTACACAACATTTTTTACCCTTACATAACAACTTTTTACACCTACATAACATTAATTTACCCTTAACTAACTTTATTTTACCCATACATAACTTATGTTTCCTATACAAACATTAATTTTACCCATACTTAACTTTATTTTACCTTTAAATAACTTTTATATATTAAATTAAAATATTATCTAATTAACTTTCAATATATTTTACATAATTAATTAAATCATGTAATCATATTTATTTTATTTTATTCATTCTGAATATATGTGTGGGTATATAATTTTATTTAATTATATATTATTATTAATATTATTAATTCACAAAATATATCTTATTTCATTAATTAATGGAAATATAATAGATATTAATTTAATACGTTAAATAAATAAAATAAATGTATAAATAAGTATACTCAGAGAATATTATTTTTGGTGTAAAAACTAGAGTAATACATTGGATAATTTTTACTATCCACACACATTTTAGATTAACTATACTCCAAAATGGATTATTGCATCATATATGGTCTACTATGAAAACATTAAACTCAATATTTAAATGGCTATCACTCATCATCTAATTATAAATAATCTTAATTATAATAAATTATAATATGAAATTTATATATATAAGAATTTATAAGAACAAACAGTTCCAATAAAAAGAAATTATACCATAATAACTAAAAATTTATAATCACAAATACAATTATACTATGAAACTAACCATAGTAATTTATAATTGACTATGATTTATATATATAAAAATAAATGAATGAAATTTAAAACAATAAATAACTAGTTGAATATTATAAAAATAAAAAAATAGATATTCTACTTACAAAATATAGAGATTCAGGATGTAAATTATTGACCAAGAGATCCAAAATGGTGACCGATTAACTTCAGGTTTCAAAAAATGATAAAATACATATCAAAATATAGATGAAATCTAATGATGGTGAAAATCAAACATAATAAATGTAATAGATATTGGTCAACTGAATGAAGGGAATGATGATATTAATGTTTCTTGAGATATATTTCCAAATTATATCTCATATAGAGTATTCAAACAAAATACACATCTATGGGTGATATATACCGATATCAATGTTTTTTCCTTACAAAAACTATATGATTGGTCTTTATCAATTAATATTAGTTGATATATTTCATCAACTACCTAAATCCACCTCTCAATAACACTATTTTTTTTGAGAATTCCTTATCACTGAAACATAATTCTATATCATGTTCTTTTTTAGATAATCCATCACATAAATATTTATAAACTATGAGCTATTATAATTCTAGAATCTCAATATTTTCTTATCAAACATCTTCTCTGCAAATTTATGACACTTTTTTATGTAATCCAAAATTTTATACTTGTGAGTGACCACCATAAACTATGTCATTCTCTTGTAATCATTAATTAATAACACATATTACGTCTTCTCATCAATTTATTTGGGTGATATCAACCCAAAAGATCATCATGTTCCAATTCAAAAGGTCAGATTAATTTTTTTTCGTTAGATTATATATCTTTAGAATAAATTTTCCCTTTTGAAAATTGCTTCATGTACGAATATGAACATTTGTAATATTTGAAAAATAACATTATCCTTCATGTTTCTCCAGATCATTCAATGATTTTTTTCTACTTAGTGGAAAAATTATCAATTAAAAAAATCATCTTCCATTGATAGAAAGAATATAACCTCTTCTCCATTAATGAGGTATATATTCCACTTTTTATGTTTTTTACGTATCGAAATCACAGCATCTTTTCCCTCTATAGTACAATACTTCTTTGAAAAATTTATTACTTGTCACGAGTCATAAAATTGGTTGACACTGAGTAAGTTGTGACCAAGACCTTGAAAAACCAATAAATTCATTTTATTCACATCTTTACCTCAAACTTTTACCTTTCTAGTGCCAAATATATTTAAAACATAATTGTTTAAAAATTATTTGACACATTTCTTGTTGTATTTGATGCTCGTGATAAGATCATCATTTCCCATTATATAGAAAATACAAAGGATTTCAAGGATCCACACTCATGATCAGTCCATTAGTTTCAAATAAATATCCATAATTATAGCCTCTTCAACCATTTAATTATTGAATTGTGTGAGACCTCTCTCTCCTTGCTATGTCTCTAAAAGGGTTTAATGGAACCGATTGAGTTCCCTTGTGGCCGCTTCGATGGCTATAGATATGGTATTGTAGATGACAGATTCACGATAGTGGTTCCATGTGTGGTTGTGGAGTCAGCAACTGATGGAGGTAGTTTCACAAAAACGGTTGTTAAAGGGGAAAGCGGATCTTCGGTGGTGGTGACTGAAGTGGGATGTGCGAGCCATGTGAGTAGATCTATACTGGTGGTCTCTGATGTCAACGGTGCGACCGGAGCATGCGGATAAATCCAGGCTGGTGTGGGCCGTATGGTAGGTTCTCACTTTGGAAACTGATTACTTTCGTTCCCATCATCAGATTGGGATTGAACATCGGAGGTCTCTGGTGCACTTTTTGGAGCTGAGGTCTCCTGTCAAAAGTCTTCAACACTTGTGACTGATCCTAGGTCGACAGTGTTGTGTGATGCGAAGTGAAGTCACGGTGCTCCTAAATATATGAATGGGGTTTTCTCTTCTACCTCTATTGCTAGAAATTCAGATCCAGCAATTCTTTAGAGAGATGTACCAGTAGTTTTTGGCAAAGAGGTGGACAATAAAAATTCCGTTGCAGTTCTGGATAATCAAAACCATGCCAGACAGGCTGTTTCTAATGAGTGGTTTTCTTGGAATCGATACATTTCCTGCTTCAAAGGAGTGCATGATTCTGATATTCGAAGAAAGTAGAACATCACACACATCAAAGAGGAACCTAATGTTGTTTCTGAATGGCTTAAAATGGGTGAGTTCTCGATCATTGCTAGATTATTTCTTCCTAAAAGATCATAGACCCTAAAAATAGATGAATTTAAGAGGCATATTTCATCGATTTTTAGCTTGTTATCCTATTAATGTGTCTCTCTATAATGGGGATACTTCCATATGGTCTTCCCCATGGAAGAAATGAAAGTCATAGCTTGGGTATTTGGTTCCATTACTTAAAAACTAGGAATCCTTCACCTTGATAAATGGGATAAGAAATTAAACCCCTTTAAAGTTGGTAGCACCACCACACAAATATGGGTTAGAGTGTATGGGTTAAATTGGATACTCTGGCACACCAAAATTTTATATGATATAGCACTTTCAATTGGAATCCCTATCAAAATTTACAAGGAAACAGATGTGGCTCTATTTTTTCACTACGCCCATTTCATGGTTGAGGTTGAATTGGGGTCAACCTTGGTTGATAAGGTTATCTTGGTAGCTGATGATTAAATTATTGAGTTGAAAATTATTTATTAAAAAATTCCAAAGTTCTGTAAAGACTGTAACGTTATAGGTCATGACTCATCTACATATAGGTGATAAACAGTAGGAAGCTTTTTCTCTTCACGTGGAAATGAGATGAGGAATTATACCTGTAAGAATAAAAGTACACATGATCAGAATCTTGAGGATTTCAAGGAACATTGCAAGGGTCATGAAGAAACTTCCTTTACTGCTGATAATCTAAGGAATGAAATGCAGGGAGTTGTTTCTGAGGATGTTGTCAATCCTACAGTTGATGAGAAGGGTGGGAAGACATGTAACACACCTAATATCTTTGCCACTACCATTGTGAACAAGACCAAGTCTTAGTATTCCATATTTTCTGAGGAGGTTATTAATGTTGATTCCAGTATCCAAGATAAGTTTGTTGATTTTAAGAAAATTCATATTTCTTCATCTTCTAAAATTTCAGGCCATGATGAAAAGTTTAGAGTTGAACGAGAGAATGAAGATGAAATTCAGAAAGAAATTGATCATAAACTTTCTTATAATAGGATGGTTTCTTTGAATAACAGAAATGGTAAAAAAAAATTAATATATGACTCTCCATTCACTTCTAAACCTTGTCAGGATTTTTCAAAACCCGTTGTATATAATGATGGTTTTTAACTTATTTCCTACATGATGACAAAGTCATCAGATATGTAGAATATAGGTAAATCCAATCCTTATTTTGCTAAACATTTAGATGATTCCACTGAGATTAAGGGTTAAACTTACAGCTCTTTTGATGAGACTCAGGAGACCCCAGACCTGACAACCATAAAAGAGGGAGATCCTACTATGGGCAAGTGCAAAAAGCAATAAGAAGATAGCTCTAATTCTAACAGCACTGATAATGAAGAAATTTTGTAAAGGATCCAAGATCTTTCTACAAATAGAAAAATATCGAGAGGTCGGGGTCATGGTCATAGTCGTGGAAGGGCTGAATGGAATGCAATTCAAGAAGAAGAAATAAAGCTAAGTGCAATATTGATGAAGAAGATAGGTAGAGAGTAGTTTGTCTTGGGTTTTTCCTTGTTTTCCATATGCTTTTGGGTTTCTTTATTCATCTGGGTTATTAAGAAAAGAGGCACAACCTCATTAAAAAACCAATTAATTCTTAAACCAAGAGTTTTCTACACATTTTTTATTTATTTTTATTCGCATTTCTCCACTAGATATAACGTTTCCTACACATCTTACAAAGTTGTAAAAATATTTTTTATCTTAATTAATGATTCCTTTAGTTGTTTAACTCTACTAATTTCAGCTTCCTTTATCACATTCCTTCACATACTTGATAATAAATACATGGATTGGTTTCCATATCCTAAACACAAAAAATAGTATCCATCAAAAACAAGATAAGTGTGTTTAATTGAACTCATTTTTCATATTTCTCTTTCACCTTGAAATAACACCTATTTATAAAACACACATATTATATATGCCCCATTTCTTAACATAGGAACTCCTAATTTTTGGTTTACTCTTATTTTTATTCTTTTAAACTATGGTATATTATTCATTTTATCCTAGGTCAATCTTCGATTGAGTAGTGGGTTATTGTGGATTATCCCCAACCACGATCATCTTTTACTTATGACGAAGCCTCAAATCTAGTTTTTCTTTTTGATAATGCCCTTTTTAAAAAAATCCTCTAACTTATCTATATGATCTCAACACTTATCCTTTACATTATACATAACCTACACAATCCTACATTCCAATGCCATCCCAGGAGTCATAATGCCTTCTTGATCCTCTAGTTTTCACTACATCTTGGTGATTTACCCTTTACTATTTTCAACCTATTTGACCCTATATTTTACTATATTGATCAAGACAACCATGATTTAAACCCATTTTTCCACCTTGATCATGTTCTCAAAACCATTCTCTATTTTTTCTATCCTTATAGATTTAATATTTTATATCTCAACCTTCATATAGGCCTTTTCATATTCATATTACCTAATATATGTTTAGAATAATATTTCACTCCATTATCTTTATTTGTTTGTCCCTATAAATATATATTTCTTCAAGTGAATCCTCCAACTCTAACCAGATGGAGATGAGTTTCCTACTACCTGTTAGGAGAACCTATAATCATCATCACTGTAATCAAGGACTTTTCCACTAATCATTAACTAGGTTATCTTCGCCCCTCATGTGCGACTAGATGTCGATGATATTTCAGAATCCAACTGATATTTTCGAGATTATCAGGATTTTATTCGATTTTGATTGAAGGAAGACAACATATTGAGCCTGAAGGGAGACTTTTGATCTAGATATGGTTGGGATCTAGGATCATGTGAGTTGAATAAGTTTGTTGTGCAAGCTCATTCGATGCTTCCCAAACTTATATGAGGCTTTTTATGACAACGTATCATCAGTTCTTACCTTTGATTCTATTTCAATGATATAGAGGGCCACACACATTGTTTTTTATGTTGATATTGAGAGTCATTCCCAAGGGTCTAAGACAACACTGGTTCGATTCAGGTTTAGACTAGAATTAAAGTGTGGTCATGTAGTAGACAAAAACAATTTTAGGGTACGGACTATCATTTGTTTGGGCACTCACATTTTGGAGATGAGATCAAAGGATGAGGAAAGAATGGAGAAAAGAGTAGAAGAGGAAAACTTTAAAAAAATGATTAGAAGCTCAGAATGGGGGTAAAATCTACTCTAGAAGAGTATACTTATCTCTCTTTTTGTTTCTTATGCACTTTAATTCTGATATGTATTTTCTGAAATTTATCATTATCATTTTCTATTTGAATATGCATAGCTAAATCAATGTAGGGGATCAGGTAGCAATGGATCAAATGTTTTACTCTCCAGTTATCATAATAATTAACAGTGTGTTTTTTTGATTCAATGATCTTAATTGTATCCTTTATGAGTATAAATTTTACACTGCTCAATGAACTAATAGGAGACATGAGTGAATATTTATTACCTTTGACCATCAATCATATTATTGAAAATTGAAAAATATTGATGTTTCTATTATCCATAAATAATCAAACATTACCTTAGATTTTATCAAAAAATCATTTTTAATTTGAGAACATGGAAAATGTTGAACTTCTAAGAGATATCTAAATGTTTCTTCACCAACAATTCAAGTACTGTAAAATTGATATTTCGAGAAGTAGAACATAAATAATTTCATAAAAAATCAATCCAAAGATAATGGGTTCCCTGATCTTTCATCTTCTCAATTATTTCTCGCACTTTCTATTACTTTATTTCATTGTTTCACTTCCACATTTTTCACAACATTCACATACCACATCATTCAGGGTAATGTTTCTCTTAGTTTATGGTTGGTTTGTTTTCTTTTTCCTTGAATTGAACACCCAAATCTTTATGGATACTACCTTTATTATGTAAAATTTTATTAAGTAGGTTATAAGTAATTTCAATTTGACTCACGCATCCATGATTATGCGTGTATCAGATCTTGAATTCCTCATTGTGGAATGTGACATTTGTCCAAGCAGAAAAACCATTTCAAAAATAAATGGATTAAAAATAATTAATAAAATAAAAAATTGAGAACATTGAGTTTATAATTTAACATTATATTCCAACTTAACATATGAATAAAAATATAAAAATTCCTAAACATATTGAATTTTAACCTCCAATCATTTCAGGAAACTCATCTTTCATTAGGGTTTCTCAATGAGCTAGGAACTATGAACTCAAGAAATCTCATTTGGCTTTGAAAACATCATTTTATATGCTACCTGATGAGTATAATCTATCTTTCTTTAGGAACTTTTATAATGTGTTCCAATAAATACATCGTTGGTGCATTAGTGATGATGATATTAAACTAATAATTTTTTCATGTTGTAAAAAGAACACAGGTAAGAAATGTTTCAATGAATTAGAAGAAATTACTATTGACACATAGGCTCAAATATATAAATATTTTTTTTACGAGATTCATTCTCAATTTTATATCTCCAGAGTTAAGACACAAAATCAATAGTTTCCATCAAGGTGAAAATGATTCATTCATGGAGGTGTGGGATAGGTTTCAGTGTTTTCTTAGGCAATACCCCCATCATCAATCTCCCACCCATATTATTATGGGTGTTTTTTTGTGAAAATATATTACCATCTTTTCAGGATTTACATGAATATATGGATTCTAGGAGTTAAATTTAAAAAACTACTAAATAATTGAAAAAACATTGAGGTACACTAGCACTAAATTCATAGAAAAAATCTCCTTTGAGAAGAAAAGATTATAAAACTAAAAACAACAATTGTTAAAGTTATGAAATGAAACTACAAATTTATGAACATCAAATACAAGTTTGTTCTTTAATGAACCAAAGTGATAAGAAATAATCTTGGAAAAATCATGTGAGCCATGTTGAAAATTCTAGTTTTGTCGATTTTGATGTAAAATAATGAATAAATGAAGAACCTTTAAAAAATTACTGTTTATGATTTCAATATTTTATAAATATGACCATGGGAGACCAAGTGTGAATGAAACAAACTACATCCCCTGAATAATCCTCAATATAAATCGCAAGGTAAATATGCTCTTTCTCATTCCCTTGGAATATTGAAAGGAAGCTACAAAATATAATGAAAAAAACAGACTCACAAAATGTTGTATAAATATCACAAAGAGATGAAATATATTCTAAAATTATTAATCTTGAAAATCAATTGGGGAAATTTTTTAGAGGCTTTATAGATAAAGGAATTAATAAGTTTTAAAGAACCTTTGAGATAATATCTAGAGATAATTTCAACGGTATTACCGCTAGTTCATGCCTCAAAACTCAATAAAAAGTTATGGTGCAGCCTAGAGAGGTCGATATTAAAGATTTAATAGATTATAAAACTCAAAATATAGAAAATTAAAAATATTTAAATTTGGATAGAAAGGTATAGAATGAAAAATATGATAAATATTCACCAGAAAAATCTAAATAACAAAGAATGATAAAGTGGTGACTAGTTAAGGAGGTAATGAAAATGGTGAGATTTGAGGATAAGGAGAATAATCAACCAATTTTGAGGATTTATGGACCTCTCATCTTTTTTAACAAATGGTTTAATACTTTTAAAGAATATCACTATTTAAAATTCATTCACATGTTTAGAGAACTTACTGTCAACACACCGTTTGTAGTTTCTTTAGATAAAGTCCCATTAAATTTAAAATTCTTTAAGATATTGGAAATAACTTAATACCATTAATCTCACTAAACAATGTAGTGTTATTCTTCATAAGTAATTACCTATGAAATTAAATTACCCATGATGTTTTTTTATTCAATGTAGAATTGGACATACTGGGTAGATGAATTGCTTATGTGACCTAGGTTCTAATGTCAACCATGTTACTTTCAAAAAAATGATAAATTTGGTTCTAAGGGATATGAAACCAATATTAGTTTCTCTTTAACTAGCCAATAGAAATATAACTCATCTTTATGGAAGTGTGGATGAGTTTTTAGTCAGGGTTAAGAGGCTTACCTTACCCACTGGTTTTTTGATCCTTGAGATTGAGTGTGATGAAATGTTTATTATTTTTGGAAGACCCTTCTTAGTTAATGGTGGTTACAATAATGATGTTTCTAAAAGAATTATGAATCCTCAAATTGTAGATGTTATATATTAATTTTATGTTATTTGGAAAACCAAACTTAAGGATATTTGTAACTCAACCGATGACATCTCTGATAAGTTCAATGTTTAGTTTTGGTGAAACTTCCTTCAGCCTTCACCTGATGCATGAAAATATGTTTCTATGGTTACCTCACCTATTAATGAATGTTGAGAACATTAGTTATAGTCTGATTTTTATTATTTTCCATTGTTTGTTACTGATATTGATTTTTTCCATTCTCTTGACAGAATCTCTCAAGTTTATGTACCACAGTCAATGTCATCACTCTTCATGGAAATTCCTTCCATATATCCCAATAAAGAGTCAAAATTTCCAATAATTATTTTTATTTTTTAAATCCTTTCTATGAGATTTTTACATTTGATTTTGAATATTTGGATGTTTTTGAAATTAGGTAAACTTCTAGTTTGAAACCTTCAAAAAAAGACGTATGCCAACATGAACATGTCTCCTTCCTTGATAAATTCTTACTATTTCTTACTGAATTGTTTCATTATTATTTCCCACCTATTCTTCAGAAATTAACTCATTTTAAACATCATTAGAATTTGAAAAAAAAATTATTAAGATTTCAAAACTTTTACGTGTGTGTCTTAAGAAATGTTTGTTTCCAAATATATTTTGTTTGCTTACTTTAGAGATCTTTAGTGCGTTTCATTTTTTCACATATTTTTCAGTTTTCTAAATCCCCAATTGTGGGGGTAATTCATAAAAACTTTCCTCATATTTTTGGAAATTTTTTGGGTTGTTTTCAGTAATGGTTTATCTTGATTTTGGAATAATTTTCATAATAATTGTAATGGAAACGTCATTGATTCAGTGTTGTTGATGGAATTTATTGGATTTTTTATAATAGATAGTGTTTTAGCAGAATTTAGTGGAGATCATGAACATGATTTTAAAAACATGTCAATTAGATTCTATAATAAATATTACCCATTGAATGACTATGTTTATACATTTTAGAGATGCAGTCTAGATGAAGAATATAAATCTAGCATTGAATGGGAGGTAACCCATGGTTTAATAACTATTTTTCACAATTTTGCATGTTATTTATTTTGAATAAATATCCCTCTAAAAATTTCATTCATATCAATCCTTTCATTCTCACTTGATTTGACGCTTACTATTACACTCTCACTATTATCATGATCTTGTCTTTTTGAAATTAAATGTATAGGCTTAATTCTTTTAGATTTAAAGGTACTTTTATGGTGGAGATTAAGTTTAATTGTCAGTATAATGGAAGGTTATTTATAATCTAAACTTTGAGGAAACAATTTTTTAGGGATTTAATTTTATAGTCTACATGAATAATTAATTTTGTAAATAATTTACTCCTTCCAAATTTGTATTTTTAATTATGAACTTGCTTAGAAATTATGTGTGGGTGGGGAAATGTTGATGTTTGAAAATTATTTTGAGAGTTTGATATAAAATATTGGGTTTCAATATTTCTTTTATTTTTGTAGTTGGAAATTATTTTGAAAATAAATTGAAACTTTTCTTAGAACCCTTGAATTACCTCCAAACTCAACACATTAATTGATGTAAAATCATTTTCTTATGTTCTGTTGTTTCTTTTTATTTGAAAACATTTATTCTATTACAATGTCAAATAATTTATCTTTTAAAATTATATTTTTTAATGTTTTGGATTTTTATGGAAAAATCATATGGAACTATATAATTCCCTTTAAACATGTTATAATACTACTCAATTTAAATCAGTTTTGAACCAACATGGATAATTGTATTCTGTAATTATATGATTCTACTATGAAGAAAACATTTTGGCTTAAGTGTGAGGGAGGGGTCTTTAATGTGATAAACTATAATTCATCTGAAGCGCATCATGTCCCTAAAAGATTACAAAATTGTGAGCTTCTCCAGATTTTATTTACATTTTATGTGGGTGAAAATTTTATTTGAGCATATCATTTTTTAATTTTCCTTTTAAACATTTTGTTTTCAGTAAACTTTTGGTGATTTTTTCACATTTTCATTGGCTTAAAAAAATTTTGTTGGAATTAAACTTATAATTTATTCATATAAATTGATTATGAAATGAAAACTTTAATTCGGGTTGACCAAAAAATATTAATTATTTAGTTATTTAATTATTTAAGTTGATGTATGACTTATTTATCCTACTTATAATTTTTAAACATTCCAATATAAGAAGTGTGTCTACATAATTTTTATTTTAATTATGTGAGTCAGATCACTTATAGGTAAAGAGAATTTTGGACTTCCAATAGTATGAAAATCAGTTTTTACTTAATTTGTTTCAAAATTTTCAATTTCAATATCTTTTTTAAAATAGGAAGTCTTCTTTTAATAATTTTATTTGATTTTAAATAGAAATTTACTTCTTAAACTTGAAAAGGTATAAGGGGAATATATTTTTGAGGAGTAATTCATTGTGAGATTAGAGTTCTACATATTTTTGATTTGTTAATTTTCACTTAAATAGACTAAATAAATACTTGAGGACAAGAAATGATTGCATGTGGCAAAATTTGATGTGGCTCTTATTTCATGCATTTCTTCACATCGGTTTTATTTTATTAATGTTTATTTAATGAAAAATTATTTATTTAAGTGAATAATTTGAGTTTGATGTTTCATTTTTAGTTAATAATTAAATTTTTGATTTTTCTTTTAAAAAAGTTTAATTTATCATGTGAATGTTTGTCTTATTTAATTTTCACTATCTAACATTATTTTAAAACATTAATTTTATGCATTATAAATTAATCATTAAAATTATTTTATTTTATTTATTTATTTAATTCCATAATTTTGAATTAAATCATTAATTATTTATATTTTATTTTAATTTATTGTTCGTCTGTTTTATAAATATTTTTTTCTTTCCAAACTAAATGATAATTTTAAATATATTATTTTTAGAGTTTAATGTTAATTTTGAATTTTTTCATTTACATGTTTCATTCACTTTGATGTTTTATTTTATGATGTTAACTTATTTTCTAATTATCTTGTTTTCAAATTTTAATTCTGCAATAATTTATTTTATCTATTGTAGTGACACGTGAGATGGTGAAAAATTCTATCCATATAACATAAATTTTAGTATTCATAAGAGAATTTGAGGAACTTTTAAAAAAATTTGAAATATATATAAGGGAACTACATGATATAATTTAAGATGTTTCTATGTAAGAAAATTTGTGAAAGATAATTTATATTACACACTTCTGTTATTAACCTGCAGCTCAAGCCTGAAGTGAACCAAAATTATTTGAAACTAAAAATTTCTTAGATAGTGAAAACATACTATCCATCATTTTTAGACCAAATAATGAGAATCACTAACCATTTTTAGATCAGTCAACAAGGAAGAGAGGCAATGAGAAATTATTATATCAGATTACCCAAGACTGAAGGATCTTGAATCTATTATTGTAAAAGTTCAATATAATGTAGAGGTAAATTTTTTCATCACCAACCTTACCAAAGGTCTAGGAAATTCCAATTCATTTATGAGATGAGTTCACTTCAAGGCATTGCACCTAATCGATCGTATCGAACCCTACTATGTTTAAGATGTTGTGCATGATGTTGTTTTCTGATGCATGAAGGTTGAAATGAAATTGGTTGGAGGTGATGAATGTGTGCCATTGGGATAATTGAGCATATTAGGGTTTTGTTTATACATGTTCAAAGTATGATAACCCCTCTTTCTTGATGTGGGACTGTTGATTTGGATATGTGGAATCAGAAATTTGTTGAGCTCTAGGATCATGTAAGATAAAGAAGTTTGTTGTCCAAGATCAGTCAATACTTTCAAAACACAATTGAGGATTTATTATGAAAACATGGAATATGATATTACCTTTGATTCCATTCCACATATGTATAGGGATTCACACATTGTGTTTGATGTTTCATTTGGGAGTTTGAGATTGAGAGTTTTTCTAAAGCGGCAAAGATAACACTAGTTCAGTTTAGGTGCATACTAAAATTAAAGTGGTTTAATTTCCATTGGTCTAGTTTTGTCAAAATTTAACTCTAAGATTTATTAGAGTGATGGGGTGATGATAAAACGCCAACGGAATTTTTTACTTCATGTAATGAAATAAAAGTGACCATATCAAATTGAGTCAGTAGAAAATTCTAAAAAACATAAGTAGCAGACATGAACACTTTTAGGGTATTGTCTATATTTTTTTGGGATGAACACATTTGGAGATGGGAGTAGAAGAAAAGGAGATAATAGAGAGAATATAATAATAGTAATTCTTTGACAAAAAACTATTGGGGTCTCATGACATGGAATAAATCTACTCTGATAGAGAATATTGCTCTCATTTTTTCTTGTTTCTTATTCACTTTGATTCTATGATGTATTTTATAAAATTTATCATTTTTGTTTCCACTTTGAATATGAAGAACTAAATCAATGTAGGGGATAGAGAAAAATGGATTTAAAATGTTAATATATAGTTCTCGTAATAATTATCAGTGTGATTTCTTGATTCAATTACCTCAATTTTATTCTTTATGAGTATAATGTTTTTACTGCTCAATGAACTTACCGAAGACAACAGTGAATATTTATTGGCTTTGAACATCAATCAAATTACTTAAAATTGGAAAAAAATTATATTCCTCTTCCCCATAATGTATCAAACATTAACATAGATTTTATTGATAAATAATATTTATGTAGAGATCATTGACAATATTGAGCTTCTAAGCCACATAAATATATTTAATCAAGGTTCATTAAACAAATGGATAATATCAATTTCCAGATGTATAACTTAAAATATTTCTTCAAAAAAATCAATCCAAAGCTGACTAGTTCCCTAATAGTTCATTTGGTCAAATATTTCTCCCAATTTTCATTAATTTCTTTCATTATTTCACTTCAACAGTTTTCAAATCCCACATCACTCAGTGCAGTTTTTCTCCTTGTTTTTGGTTGTTTTCTTTTCTTTTTTCCTTGAATTAAACACTCCTCTTATATTTGGATATAACACTACTACTTCGGTACTTTTTTAATTAGGTTATAGATAATTGTAATTTGATATGCACGTCAACGACCACACATGCATCTTTATCCTCTTGTGAAAGAAAATTCACCATCTCAAATAAATTATTCTTCTTTCCCTTATTGAATTTCAAATTGTTTCAAGGTTTCTTTATTGTAACATTTTCTTCATCTTCATCTCAAAACTTCTGGTGTCACATAATTATGAGCCTTAAAACTTTTTCACACTAAATGCATGTCACCAGAATCTTTTATTTATGCATTACTCTTCTATTATTCATATTTGAGGAATGAAATGACGCATCCTCATTAATTACTTTTCCTTCATAATAATCCTCAACTAAAAGATTCAGTATTTCCTTAAACACCATTTCATTAGATTTATCAAATTAAACTAGATCATCATCATTATTTCTTATCTCATATATTAAATTAGTACTACAAAGACTATCAAATTTAATTTACTTTGTATATGTTTCCTCATGTACATAACCGTTAGAATTGAAAATAGGTGGAAATATTCTCAATATATGCTTCATGACATTGATATTTTCAAATGTTTTTCTCATTATGTTCATGCCATCTATAATAACACTTATGTTGTCAAAGAATGCATCAACAAAACCATTTAGTTGCATCCTCCAATCCTAAAACATGTTCCAGATATCTTATAATTTTTAATCACACGTTTCTATGTCATATTCATAGATTTTTATAAATTTTTCTCATATGGATTATGAGATTTTACCTAACACCACATTCATGTATATTTTATTTCCAAAATACCCCACTAAAATATTTATTTCGTTTTTTAGTAACAAATTCCTTAGGATCTCTTTTCATCAAAGCTCCATTTTCTATGTTGACTATAATTCCATGTATGATAACCATATGCACAACCATTATGAGGGATTAGAAATTATTTTTCAAATTAGACATTTCATTCTATTGAGGATAACA
The DNA here is from genome assembly GCA_963277665.1 of Viscum album. NCBI lineage: Eukaryota > Viridiplantae > Streptophyta > Magnoliopsida > Santalales > Viscaceae > Viscum > Viscum album. Next base: position 4,273,618 of record OY728125.1, read on the forward strand.
ATTAATTTATGATTTATAATTTCTTTAATGGATTCTAAATAGAAGTAACACATATAAATTATATATTCCACTTTGATACAGCTTATTCATCTCAAAAAGAATATACCCTCAGAGGGGTGAATCATAGTATGGTGATTTTAAATTTCTCTTCCTAATGATATTTTTTATGGTAAGCTAAAATAATATTCTCACTCTCAGTGAATATATAAGAGAAAAAAATAAAAGAGATACAAAATAGATATTACTTGGTTCACCTTCACTTGGCTATGTCTAAAGAGTATACCCTTAGTAATGTTCCAGTGTGTAAAAATTCATTAAAGTACACTACATATTAATATAATTTATAGAATACTCACTATACCTATAGCGTTATTAAGTTAATAATTATTTGATAACTCACTAAAATCCTTAATCAAAAGAACACAGTACTACTTTAATTGATAGCTTTATAATATATGAATAAACAATTAGTAATTACACCAATTAGAGTGTAGCTACTTTATTTTCCTTTATCTATATGATGAATTTTAACATAATCCTATAAGAAAAAATCATGAAAAGAACTCTCTTATTACCAAAACAACTCTGTAATTCCACTATTCAACTCAACTATAGTATATTTCCTCCTCCTCTACATTTTTGTGTCAAAAAAATCTCTCTAACTCTCTCAAGGAATTATCCTGATTTTAAAAATTAAAGTATTAAATTTTCTTTGAAAATATAGTTTAAATTAATTCATACAGTATATTTAAACCACAATAAAAACCCCCTTCATATCACAACAAAAATAAAAATATATTATAAATCTAAATCTATTAAAAAAAATTACGAAAATCATGGAATGATAATGCCTATTAGGGTGAAATATTCCATTCCTCTAAAATTCATTTCATCACCTATCTTGATCTATATATTTTTATGGTTGGATTTCCTTTTCAAAATATTTCTCTATTCATTGATTCATGACACATCATGATGTAATTTCCTCAAATAAAAAAATAAATAAATTTTCATAGCCTCCTTTGTAACAACAGAAACATATCCTTCAAAACTCAACATGTTCTGTTATGGAAGGATCCTTTACCCATAATCAATACTTCTATAAAACAATAATCCTATACAACATTTATGGAATGATCTTTATCCTTTATTATGAAAAACACCATATGGCCTAAAAAGGCATGAACTAAATAATAAAAAACATTATATATAGTGCATTGCAGTGTGATTTAGGTCTTTTAATCCTAAAATTATCCAATTTCCTTTAAAATTATATAAACTCCATGAAAATAAATGTTTATTGGCATTTTATTATTTTATAGGATTGTAACAAGTATTTGTTAATAAACATTTCCTCAAACTCACATGATGATATTTTTCAAATATATTATAAAATAATGACAAATCTTTTCCTTGGGATGAAAAATAAATGATATATTTTTATATTTAGCGATTATTTTTTCAAAATATAAATTCTATGATTAGGAATCATAACTAAAAATCCTCAGAAAAGAAAAATAGGTACACATTTTGGTCTATATATCATTTGACTTCATTAATACTGATTTAAATAGAATGATTTTAAGTATGAATAAATATTTTTTAATAGAATATTCACAGAATGATATATAGATGTCACATTGATTCATCATTGATCGAACCGTGTATAAAAAGGTGCATCTCCTCCTTTGACATAATCTATTCCTCTATTGATTTCTAGGAGGAATGGGTTGTAAAACAAATCCCATAATCTATAAAATTATTACTAAATTATTACCTCAAATATTCCCCATACTAATCTAAGTATAGAATCATAATGTTTTTTCATAGTTTATTCCATAATTAACTTTTTTAACACTTTGAACCTTTACATGTTTTTAAACTTATTTATCATAAGAAACACATAACCATACCAAAAAATCATCAACAAAGGTTATTAAGTACAGATAAAAACCACTTTCTTGGGTATCCACTGGTCCATATACATTACTATATGTAATATCAAATAGTCTAATATAACTATCACATTTTGTAGAAAAAGTTGCATTAGGAATATTTATAAAAATATATTCACATTTTATAAATGATTTATAATCAAATGAGTTCAATAATTTATCTCTATAGAGTCTTTGGATTTTTTTATCATTTATAGACCTAAGGAAACCATAATAAACATAATTAATCATAGAATAAATCTTATTCCTATTATATTTAATTTTATATATTAAATTATACATATATAGGATATATAAACCATTCACGGTATTCCTAATTCCATAAATCATTTCATTTGTGAATATAAAATAACTAATATTTTTAATAATTATTAGAAATCCCATTTTGAATAAACAATATTTTAAAATTAAATTTATATTTATGATAGGGACATAGTATCATTTTTTTAATCGCACAACTAATATTTTGGTTGGACAATAAGGAAAGAGGGGGTGGATTTCTATTTAAAAAATAAAACAAACAAAAACAATTGCCAAATTCAAATAAAAAGGAATTTGAAACAATTATATAAAATATATGGGGATACCATCCAAGAATACAATAATTTCAATGTAAAGTGTAGTGTAAAAGTAAATATTGAAAATGAAAATAATAAAGTACACTTTGATAATGGAGTTTTGAAATAGAATGAAAATTTTATTTATTTATTCTTCCATAACAATGTCTTGAGAGAGTTAGATGTAACCCCTTTGTTTTAATGAAAATACAAGAACCAAAAATGGTTTCCCTTGGTTTTAATGTAAACTATAAACCAAATAGTAGCATTATTTTTAATGGAGAAGCAAGAAACAAAAATCCCATGATTTTGAATATAGAAAGAAAGAAACTAATAATGAGAAAAATAAAGAAGAGAATATATGGTTTTACTTTTGGAAAAACCTATCACAAAGCTTATATCTACTCTCACTAAAAGATAATAAAAAAATAAGGTGTTTGTGAGAGAGGGTATATACAATATGGGGATTTAAGGGGTTACTAAGATAAATTACAAGGGTTCAAGAAAAGAAGAATAAAGAGGGTATAAATAAAGATAGATCGGAGAATCTTGAAGGTGATTGAGGATTGTTGATGAAGTTCATGCATTTTAATAGTTTTCATTAATGTTATGAATTTACACTGATTATAATCACTTGATATTCATTATAAATTGATGAAAATATTTCATATTTTAATCTCATTAATGTTCATTGATGAAAACTTGATCATTGGAAATTGAAACGTTTTTTATTGGAATTATACTTAGATTGAATGAAGATGGATGCCTCCCAAGATATCTAAGTATTAAATTATAAGGTATCAGGGTGTTATAAGGTCAAGAAGAACCTTTAATGAGGAAATATGAGACTTTTTTACCAACATTTATTGCACCTTGGATGGTTCATGAATGTTTCCCCTGGATTTTCACCCAGAACCACCAGATAGACAGTGTGTAAGATAGTAGCTTAGAGCTTTTGGAATCTATTTTTGTTGATAGTGGATTTCTACGGGATAAAGGATGTTCTAGTTGATCTATAGTGTAGATATTTCTTTCAAATTAGTTAGACAATTCTTTAGTATTGTGTTGGACTAAGAAATGGACTTCCAATCCTACTTTGGATTCCTCTCCTAGAAAATTTCTTTCATATCACTATAACATATGAAAAACATTGAAAACATGCTTGAAACAGCATGTTAGATCACAAAGAGTGTTTTTAACCGTTAAAAAAATTATGATCATAAAAAATCTCCCCTGATGTTAATGATTAGAAACACTATATATACTAACAAATTAAATTAAGAGGGGAAAATAAAAATAATAGAGTTACCAAATTTTTATTAAACTATGTATCCTTCTTTTCATAAATCAATTATAACCAATTGTTATACTATGATATTATATCCACTTTTGATGTGTGAACCTTTGAAACAATTTTATATCCGTTAATGAAAAACTATTTAAACTATCTTACATTCTATTATGTTACTCCCATATACTAAAAATGTCTTCTCCTTTAAAAATATCAAAAATAAACATAAAAAATAAGAGGGTAAAATAAATAAGATAGAAAAAGATAACAAAAATTCAAATATGATATTGAATATATTTCAAAACATTATTCATATATAAAAATCACAACATTGTATTACTCCCCCTTAACAAAAGTATGACATCTTAAATTAAGGATATTTTCAAGCTGTCATTATTCAAACAAATTATATATAAAATCAATTAAATCCAATAATTTATATAGATATTTAACAATTAGGATAATTCTAAACATAAGGTAATAAATGAATAAGAAAACCTTCAAATTGAATTATATTAAATACAATAATACTTAAAACATATATAAATATTTTTAAATAATTTATAAATCATTTTCAAATAATGAAAAATATTATTTCATTAGATTTACACTTAAAACATTTAACCAACACAATACTTTGAAGATAACACATTCTTAGTAAAAGATAAAACAAATATGATAATTATTATTATAATCCTAGGTATAGGTATGATAGAAAATATTGGTCATAAAACATCTCCCCTATATAAAAAAATTAAATCAGATGAAAACAAGATAATTCATAAATTTTATGTCATTTACAACTATGTAGATTTTCCTTTTGATAAAAAAACTACTTTAGACATGGATCAATCTTTATATTACCTTTATTGTATAAAAAATATATGATATTTGAATTATATTTGTTGGAAAGGGCCAAAAAGATTTAAAATTAAATTTTCTTTTGGTACCAATATTTTAGTTTTGGTAGTGTTATCAATAAAACATTGGGAATACAAACACATTTAAGCCTATAAATATTGTAATGTAATAATTTATGGAACCAATTTTTTTTATTTTTAATTAATATTTAAATAAAGTTATATTCTTCTATTTTATCTATACCTTGATTTTTTTAATAACACTCATATATAATATGCCTATATTATCAATAATAAATAATTATTTTGAGAAACACCTTTTACGAGTGTATTATTTTTCAAAGAGATTTAATTAATTAAAAAACCAAATTCATGATTATTCATTTTAACACATTGAGAACCAAGGATCATGTTAATAAATTTTTTTACCTTGGGTGATTTTTTAACGAGAGTTATTATAAACCTTGATTTCATATTTTAAAACTTCATTATCTGGATAATCTTTCAATTATAAAACCAAACTATATTTTTCTATATAAATAATAACTTTTTTCCTTAAGTTATTGTTTATATTTATTAGTAAGATTTTTGTAAAATGAAGTAAGTTTACGAAACCTATTTTAAATTTTCTCATGAGAATAGTGAAGGTATTCATATATTTAGGGACAAGAAGATGATGATGATGAATAATATGTGGTACAATATTTAGAATTCAAATGTATACTTACAAAAATCTCATCCATGTGAAATTTTCTACATGAGTCCCTTGAGGAGGTTGAGTCATGGGTTTCTTCACTAGCACTCTAAATGAAAACAATATGATAATTATTACACATATTATTATATTTTAACTTTTTTTATTAGATCTTATATTCCAATCTAATATGACCCTTCTAGTTTCATTCACAGCAAGTCACAAAAGGTGCTTCAATTTGATTTTTACTATCATGTTAACATGATTTCTTATTCTTAATAATTTTTCTCACATTTGAGATAATTTATTCAATTTTAATTTCATAATTTGTGGCAATTTGAAATGAAATATCATTATTATTTCTTAAAATTAAGGTTAATCTCGGTTTTCAAATATTCCATTTCTTCTTTTACCACATAGAATTTCATAATAATTTCATATTCCATGAGCAATATATTGATCTCATTTATTGAAATATTATTTATATACTTTACTTATTTGACTATTTTGATTTTTGGATCCCACAAACTTTGTAAATCTCCTAGTATTTTCTTCATGAACATTTCTATAGATAAATTATCTCCAAAATAATTTTGACTATTGAAAATTTCACTAATCCTTATAAACATAATAGCAATGGATTAACTTCAAATAATATAAAATATTTAAAAATACTATAAAAACACTCATTTATATTATTCTTAACTTTATTGGTCCCTTCAAGAGTGACTTCTAGAAAAGTCCTTATTTTATGTGTAGTTTACCAAGTAGATATGTAATTAAATTAATTTTGGTTAATCCCACAACGAATATAATTCATGTAATTTTCATTAAGATAAATTTAAACAAAATATTGAGGTGTCAATTTTTCTTTTGGTTATTTGGTAATAATATATTTATGAATATCAATTTTGAAAAATATATATATAACTAACGATACTAAGAAAATTTGACATTCAATTTTTATAAAATGAGTAATTGATTTTATCAAAGATAAGTGCATGAGAATAATATTTATTAAAAAAAATAAAAACAATTGAATTCAATTTATATTTAAAAAATAATAATTTCAAAAATAAGGAATACAAAAATGAAAATATAAATATCTCCTTAGATACCAACTGTTGGATGGAGTATATGGAAAGAGGTGGGGTTGATTTTCCTTCAAAAAAATTAAATGAAAAATAATTAAATGGAAAATTAAAAACATAATTCAATAAAATCTATAAAAGATATGTAAATATCATGAAAGGATTCAATAATATATAATTAATTTATTATGGAAATCTAAATGTGGAAAATAAAAGGACAAGCGAAAAAATGATATTGGAGTTTCATAATAGCAGATGAAGTTCCCCTATATCTCCTTCCCCAAATAAGGTTTTAGAGTATTATATTTAACCCCTCTATTTTAACATAAATCCATGAACCATAAAGATAGTCCCATATTTTAACAGAAACCAATAACCAAATAGTTCTAATGTTCTGAATGAAGAATCATGAAACCAATAACCCTTTTTTTGGAATGAAAAATTATAGAAACCGATAATGAGAATAAGGGGGAAGGAAATAAATGGTTTTCCTTTTGGAAAAACCATTACAAATACAATCTCTCCTCTCACTAAAAGATAAGAAGAATAAAGAATGTGATAGAGATATGGAGATGATAAAATGGAGAGAGTGAGGGGGTTGAAAATATAAAGTACAAATGATCATGAAAATAATAATAAAGAGGGCCCAAATAGAGATAGATCAAATATTATTAAAGGTGCTTAATGATTTTCAATGACGTTCATATTGAGTGGATCCTTGAGCTACATTATGTTTTGATAATTAAATAGATTTATTTATTTTATTTACATTAAATGTATTGATAATTTGGAGAATGTATTAATTAAAGTGTGATTAGTCATTATCATATAATTATATTTAGATTTGAACCACTATAAAATATCTTTTTTTATTTTTCTTTAATTTTTTGATATATTGTCATTGAATCTTTGTTATAACTGTTAAATTCATTAATTCACTTTTAAAATTGCAATTTACACCCACCCCAATTTTCTATTTTCCATATTAACTTTGGACCAACAATTATTGTTATAAAAGGAACCTTAACTCCATATATATACATATATATTATTTATGATAACCATTTACTAACATAACAATCAAGTGGAAAGGATCTTGTTTACGATGGAAGGAACTAACTAGAATGATGGATGGATACCTAAAAAAACTCGTTTTTAGGGAATTCACTATGTATATTAGATATCCTAGATTAAATCTTTCATAAAGAAGAATTGCATTGATCATTGGAAAATTATATCAATCCCATACAAGCTTCCCAAATGTGAACCTGAACATTTAGTTGTCAATTATTTGTTAAATTATGTTCTGAAATATAAGGTCAAGGATATTTTATTCTATGTAATAAAAAGGAATGTGTATATACATGTTTCATCATGTAAACTTAATCATAAAATATGAAAAATTCTACATGCTACACATATTTGTTATGATAAACATATTAGAACTATGTTGGGTATGTTGAGAGCTAAATATCAAGAATTTAAAATGAGTGAATGTGAAACTATAAATCAAATGTTCCATACATTCACTGGTACTATAAATGGTATAAGTTATTTAGGGGAGGATATACATACTACTATTTTATTTAAATAGTTCTTAAATAACATCCTAATAAGTCGCACGGTAAAAAAGTAGTCATAGGTGAAAATAAGAAATTTAAGGAATAAATACTTGATGATTTTATGGTATCATTAGCACAATATGAGATGGAGAATAGAAAGCTTGCGGAAAAAGATAATTTAATTAATAAGGTAATTTATTTTAATAAAAAAAATTATACATTACAGATTATGAGATATAGAGTAGTGATAGAAATGATATAGATTATGCTATGAAATGTGGATATAAAAGGAATAAAGGTTACTCATAGATATCCTGGAAAGAATGTCATAAGGATGATCACAAGCAGTATAATAAGGGAAATTTTATTTCTAACGATACTCAAGATGTCATTTGTTATGAGTGTGAAAATAGATGGAACATCATGCTTGATTTTCCTGGGTTAAAGAAGGACAAGAACAGAAGGAAGAAATAAAATAAATAAAAAAAAGGCAAGGGAAGGTTGATAAAGTCATACATAGGATTCATGTACTGCTGATGAATCCGGTTTTGAAAAAGATGCTGAAAATTTTTGTTTAATGGATTCATCAAATCAGGTATGTGACTCAAAAAATTATTCATATTCTAAATCTGAATCTGAAAAACCCAATGCTGTGGAATTTCTTAATAATGACAATTTACGAGAAGAAAAATTTGAAAAAGATACTAGTTTATATAAGAACCTTTAGAGACAACATAAATAAGTTTTTATGGAAAGCGAAAATCTAAAGAAATCTATCTAGGATGAAAAAAACTATGATATTTAAAATATGGGAATTACATTAGAAAATATGAAAAATAAACTTTATGAAAATGATAAATAAAAATAGAATTTGATTTCATATCAAAGTGTCATTATGCTGAAATAAGTAATTTAGATGTTATTCTTAAGGAGAATGGATAGCTCCAAAATGAAACTAAAAGTTTAAATTCAAATTTGTACATTATTGTAAAAGATAGATAATACATTGATAAAATGATGTGTTTTAATAAAATGAATAATATTATATCTGATATTGGTTATGATAATATTTACCTAAAATATATTATGATTTCTTAATTGAAATCTCTCATGGAAATTTATTTACTTCCACCTGTTTTAGACTTTATATGGAAGGTAATTATTCAAATGAGTATTATTTTAAGTTTACATAATCCTTTGGATTTAATAAGTATTTTATTTCTAAATCATTAATTTCTAGATTTTCTATATTCAAATGTTTGGAATCTGTTTGAATTCATAATAATTCATATACTAATCCCATAACACCCAAATTTCCATACATACCAAATCTTTCTTAAATATGTTTTATAGGAAACGAGTCATGGGAGTGTCAACAAGGATTTTTGGTAGATGGATAATGGATGGTCAAGACATAGAATTAGTGATATATCAAATTTCAATTTATATAATAAGTGTGATGTAGGTAATGTTACTTTTGGTGATAATCCAAAAGGAAAAGTAAAAGGTTTTTGTGAGGTTTGAATATAAAATTCCATTATTTTTTCTAGATTATTACTTTTTTAAGGTTTGGAACATAATTTAATAATTATTTATCAACTGTCTGATGATTGAAGGTTTTTTAAAATTCTAAATGATAAATTCATTATTTTTTATAATATTTTTTTTTTATTTTTTCAAAACTAAATAGATAATATTTATTCTATTAATTGTGATTATTTAAATGATCAAAATGTTACATTTTTAAATGTTTTAAAATATAATAATATTTCATGTCATAGGATGTCAGTACATGATAACATCAGGATGATGCACAAGATTTATAAGAACCAAACTATTTTGAAGCTTCAAAAACTGAAAGTATACAACATCTTTGATTGTGATTATTTCTTTAAAGGTAAAAAAATAATAAGTTTAAATTAACATAAATAAGTAAAGAATTTATAGCCTTTTTTAACTCATTAATTTAGATTTGTTTGGTCATATTAAAGCTGTTAGTTTGTGAGGTATGAGATACCATGCTGTAATTATAGATGATTTCTCAAGATACACATCTGTTTTCATTCTTACTCTTAAATTTAACACTTATCTAAATCTATCACTTCATATAAATTGGTTTAAATTGAGAAAACTAGAATAATTAAATCAATTAAAAGTTATTATGGTATTTAATAATAATGTCTATAATATATCTAGTCTTTTAAAAAAAATTAGTACATCCACTATTTTTCATCCTGAAGGACACCACAATAAAATGGTACATTAAAGTGGAAAAGTATAACACATTAAGAAATGGATAGAATTGTGATAAATGAGTTAAATTATCTAAATATTTTTATAAGGAAGAAATTAATACTTCTTATTATGTTAAAAATATAATTTTTTGAATATTTGTTACTATAGAGAGTTTATGAGCTTTTCAATTGAATAAAACCTAAATTTTAATATTTTAGAGCATTTAGTTGTAATGTTTTTTTTTCTAACTAATAAGCATGTTTAGGAAGAATTTGATGCAAAGTATGATGAAGTTATATTCCTAGGATATTTAAATAATTGTAATTTATATAGAGTGTAAAATAAAAGAACCTTGGTTATTAAAGAATAAACTCATGTTAAGTTTGATGAAAATACTTTGAATATAAGATATGATAATATTGATCAACGTGAGGAATAATTTAGAGACTTTCATTTTGAGGAATATGGACCTCAATATAAATATACACATATTGATGGTGAGAATATTTATTCTCAATATGAACCTATTTATTAGTTTTTGTTGAAAATTCTTAGAGACCATCCCATAGAAAATGTGATTTAATTGAATCAAATTTTCAAAATAAAAGATCTGTTATGAATATTTATGATTTTCATGCTTTTATTTTTTATTTTTTCCTTAAGAATATTGGAAAGTATTTAGATGATGATAATTGGATCTTGTCAATGAATGATAAATAAAATAAATTTTCTTTGAATAGAGTGTAGATTTTAGTTATACCACTAAGTAATTCTCCTACAATTAGAACAAAGTGTATTTTTGTAAATTAACCTCGTGAATATTGAAATATAGGTTAAAAATGCTATATTAGTTTCTATGGTATGTTCTCAAGAATATATTTTTATGTTAAAAGAATATTTTTCACCAGTTACATGATTAGCAGTAATTAGAATATTATTAGATTATGGAGCTTCTCATGGTTTAAAATTATTTCGTGACACAGATAATGAAGAATCCCCGAAGAAAAAATCATATCGAGATGCTTCTAATAAAGGAAAAGCGATTGTTGAAGATTTCTCTTCGGCACCTTTGAAGAAGGCTAGACCAAGGAAGGACTACTCGCACTTGAAACCCACTATGAGTACTAGATCCATCTCAAGAAGAAGAAAGGTTCAAGGTAATATTTTCAGTACATTAGAGGATGAGTCTGATTGGGATTATGATGAATATAATCCTATTGTTTTTTATTACTGAACTTCTTTCATCTGAATGAGGGCTTTAGGTCTTGTATGACCCCATTCCCCTCCATCGTGTCTTACTTACTACTTTTTATTTAATATAGAGGCATTGCATCACCTTTCATAACAAAAAATGGTTTAAAATTATTTCGAATGGATATCAAATCTGATTTTATAAATGGTTATTTTTCTGTAGAATTATATATTATAAATCCACTTAGTTTTGAATGTGAAACATTATCCTGATCATGTTTTTAAACTACCTAAGGGTTTATATGGTTTAAAATAATCTCTCTTATCATGATATGAAATACTAACTAGTTTTCTTTTGAGAAATAATTTTGAGAAAGGAATGGTTCATCCTAATTTCATTATTATGAAAAATTTATAATCCGATTTTTATTTCAAAAAAATAATATTGATGATATCATGTTTTTTTTAAAATTAAAATCTTTTTAATTAATTTTAGAATATGATGACTTCTGAATCTCATATGAGTATTATGGGGGGATTTAACATTTTCATTAGTTTACAAATTTTTCAAATAAATGATGGTAATTTTATAAATCAATATAATTAGGACGATTAATTATCTAATATATTTGGTCTATAATCATTTAAATGTGAATATACTCCCATGAGTAGTACTTGAAAATTATTTTTGGATAATTTTAGAAAATCAATTGATGTTAAAATATATAGATAAATGATTGGAATCTTATTATATTTAACTACTTCAAGACCATATTTAATGTTTTCAAATTTTATGTGTATTATATATAAAATTCAACCTATGTGAATTCGAAATAAATCAGTTAAAAGGATTATTAGATAAGTTAAAGGATCTTTGAATCCTGGTTTACATTAGATTGAAAAAAACTAACTTTGATTTGATAATTTATTATGATCCTTATTTTAGTGGATGGAATATAGATAAAAAAGAAAACTTCTTTTATGTATGATTTACTTGGTATATTTTTAGTTTCATGGGCTTCAATGAAACACAATTTTGTTTCTTTTTCAACAGAAGAATCTGAATATATTCTTGTTGTATCTTGTTGGGCTCAATATTTATTGATTAAGAAAAAAATAAGTATTTTGGTTTTATGTTTTATAGTATTCTTTTATTTTTTAATATTTCTCTTATTTATATCTCTAAAAATTCTCTTAAAACACTATATTATGAAACTCATTGATATTAAATTTCATTTTCATAGAGATCTTGTTCAAAAATGAAATATAAGTTTGTATTTTTTTATATTGAAAACCAAATTGATGATATCTTTACTAGTCCCATAGAATTTGATAAATATTCATAAAATTAAATCTATGAATTGTTATTATGGAGATTTAAATTTTCATGGAATTAATATCGAGGTACTTTCGGTGTGTTTATGGGTTGGAATTTTCATATTAACATGAAATTTGTAAAATATCAAATCTATTTTTAGATTATTATTGATTAATTTTTATACATATTTGTGCATTATATTACTATATTGAGACTTCTCATACGTGCTCAATAATTTTAACATTCTATCTAAACTTTTAGTTTTCATAAAAGAGTGCTTTATAAAGGTTTTCTCATTAATATTTATAGAAAACATTTAAAAATATTTTTGTTAAATAGTGGATTCTTGATATATTTTTTGAAATATGAATATTTAATAATTTTTTGGAATATAATTTTTTTCAAATATTTTTTTTATTTAAATGAAATTACTTTTTTATGTATTAATTTCAAATAGTGAATTATTCTATTGAAACATTTTTATAATTTCAAAAGGGGGGATGTTTTTTGAAATTATTCTTTATTTTTTATTTATAAAAAAGGGTGACAGTGTTGAGTGGATCTATGAACCACTTTATGTTTTGATAATTAAAAATATTTATTTGTTTTATTTCCTTTAAAATTATTAATACTTTAAATTACTCATTAATTAAAGTATTATTAAACCTTTAAATTTAATAATATTTATATATTTATTTTTTAATTTTTAGTCTTTAGAGTATATATAATATACTACAAGTTCAATGAAGTGTTCCTAGTCTAAATAATTCATTCAAAATAATAAAATAAGATTTTACATTTTTTGGAACTATAATTTGGAAAACTAAATAAATTGAAAATTTGGAAAAGTTTGGAAGTGATCATGACAACCAACCATTAGTACTAACCATGATAATTTAATATGAGTATTGACTGTGAAAACTGACCGTGCATGATGACCATGAAAACTGACCATGAGTGACTATAACAACTAAAACTTATTTTTAACTATGAAATCTAACCTTGTGTAATGATCGTGAGTACCAACCATGAGAACTGACTATGAGTGATAATTTGGAAAATTCTAGAACCGAACCTGAGAACTGATCATGAGTGAAATTATCTTCTATATTTTAACTACCACATCTCATAAATATCTCAATATTATGTGATTCTTATTGAATTTTAAATATAAATTTTTTTATAAATTTAATTATAACAAATCAAACTCTGAATCGATCATTGTAAATATTGAAATTATATTGAATTCACTATATGTTTTCAGTATGGATTATATAGTTTTACATAAATAATTTTATATTATATTTTGATGGTTACTTGACCTGTGTATGTCTAATTATTGTGATTATTGATAACATAAATATATAATGAAATTATATAAATATAATTCAATAATAGATATAAATTATTCTACAATTTTTTATATAATTTTTAAGTATAAAAATTTATAAGTAAATATGACTACAATTTTCTAGAGTCACCTACTTGAAATCAAGTATGTGAATTCCCTTATATAGATTTTTCTATATATAATCACCTATGTGAATCCTATATGATTATTTACCTATGTTAGTTCTTATTTTATATAGGATGTTGTAAACCCTAGAAATGTGCTAGGTTTAACATAAGATTTCACATTTCCCATTTGATTCATGTTTATTATATATATAATTACTATTTTATTTTTTATATAATTACTTTTTAATTATTTATAAGGCTTTTAAATATATTTTAAATTGTTTAATGCCCAATAAAATTCTTATCACTTGTGTTGAAACTTAACATTTTTTATTGAAATGAGATTTTCACATTAAATGTTGTTGAATTATGAATAGTTTATCTTCTGAAATTTATGGGAGATTGCCAAGGTAAATTAATGTTAATTAAAATTATTTGATATTAATATATTAATTATAATAATTTTTTATCATTTTATAACATAAATTTAATTTTATAGATTTTCTATGTGACCCATGTATGTATGTTTTTCATGTGCATTCAATAAATAAATTGTAAGCTAGATTAGGAAAGATAAACTATAATGGGATTCTATGCTTGAATATTTTGTTTATAGGTGAACTTAATATATGGAGTTAAATAAATCAGTTCATTGAAAAGAGGTTGAGGGTATTTTTTAACTGTAAAAGTGTAACGTCCCGGTTCTGGAAGCCACCCAGAGGCACCCCATACCTAGTTGGTCACATGGCCTCAAGCGCATTGCCCCAAACGCTAGAGGCTGCCGACTAGCAGCGAGGGCCTTGGGTGTGATAGTGGGGAAACTATGCCCTAATTGGAAGAGTACACAGCGAAAATAGATAAACATGCAATAGCGGTAGCAGTAATAGCCAACAATATAACAGCGGAAGACTAAATCAAAAAACTGGAGCACATATGTATAAAATAAATGATGTATGATACATAACTAGGAAAGCATCCAAACAAATAACAATGATGGAAAACACTACAGTACCAATCAAGTACAAAACAAAAGTAAACATCACCTCAGCATCACGAGCCAAATCTCGGTCCCATGCTCTCCTGCTCCAAGCAATCAAGTTCCATAAGTCGAAGGGTGCTTTCCCTTGTCTACACCTACAACAACATAGTCTTCTTGGGCCCAAAATCATGGCCCAAATAGGGTGTGAGATAAAGTCCCAGTAGGAATTCACCTGAAGATATGTGCCTAACAGTCAGTGAGTATATGGAAGGTAAAAGTATAATAAGCTGTAAAAAGCAACAACAAGCAGTAGGCAGTAAGCAGTAAGCAGTAAAACAGGATGATACCTGGCATCAATCAATCCACAACTAATCAAAAGAAACAAATAGCTAAAATCCAGAAACCCTCTGGGATGTACTCGCAACCATTCCCTCTGCTCCTATCCAAGAAGTACCACAACCCTTTGGGTAGTGCATTCAGCCTAACCCTTCTAGCTTGGTCATACGAATTTATGAGACTCTCTGGGGAAACTCACTCGGTCAATTCCACTCATAGTCTAGGGTAGTCAGGGACTCTATTGAGGAAGATCACGTGGTCTAACCCGCTTATCCACAAGTTCTAGAGACTCTCTGACGAAGCTATCTCGGTCAATTCCTCCTATAGCCTCAGGTATACCATAGACTCTCTAAGGAACCTCACTCGGTCAATTCCTCCTCTAGCCTGGGAAGGTTCTTAAAGAGATTCAAACAAGGTAAGACTCTCTGAGGAAGCTCACTCAGTCTACCCTCCTGTAGTCTATAAAATCCAAGACTCTTTGGGAGCTCACTCGGTCCATCCCCTCTGTAGTCTATGATATCTAAGACTCTCTGGGAAGCTCACTCGGTCTATCCCTTATAGTCTTTAGCGGTAGGTTCTCTCAGCCACGTTCCAGTCAGTGCATAATAATCCTATAAGGACCAAGTACACCTATAGAGCTACTTGGCTAACCAAAGTACACCAATAGAGATACTTATCTAAATTGTAACACCCCGACCCCAGCTACCCAGAGTCGGTGCATTACTTCGTAACATTGGCATGATCACAAAAGATCAAGTCTCGAAAGACTGATTAGTTTAGTAGCCTTGGAAACACTAGATACATTCATAAATGTTACATTACATCATAAATTGAAAAACTACAATAACAAAGTCTTCATAGTCCACACTCATATCCTCTTCTGACTATCCCTGCAGGTCATTCATAAAATACTTCTTCACATCCTGGAAAATATTAAATCATTGAAAGGGGTGAGCTCAGATCCTCAGTAAGGATAACAATATTGCGGAAGCTTTCATAAATAAACATTAACATTTAAGGCAATGTATAACTAAAACAAAAGCCTTTTAAACTTGAACATCCACATAATATGGCAAAAGTAAAATGAGATAATGTCATTTACTTCTTCACATGGATATTCTACTGGTCGAATAATCACATGCAATATTAATAACCATTTTCATAATGATGGAATGCATAATTCCAGACTATCATAACCACGTAGCCAAACCCTCGTGCCAAGACCACAAATAAAATTTTGTCAAGGCCTCGTGCCAAGACACTAGTTTGTCTCATGAGACCTGCCGATGCAATTTTTTTAGAAGATACTTACGTTTAAAATTGCATAAATATACTCCAGTGTTTTCCTAAAAACATTATGCAAGCTTCTGAAAACAAAATAATTAATTCTGAGACTGCTCGACTAATTACAGTCCATGATGGGTCCACGCCCAAACCCTTCATGTCTACCACACTCGAGAGTCAGGTTTTCTGAAAACATTTTTAAGCTTGCGTTAAATACGTATACATTTGCACTGGATTTTCATATATTTGAGAAAAATACCTATTTTTTGAAATCATTTATAAATCACATAATTATAAAATAAATCCTTTTTAATAAATGTAATAGTCAAAGGGGTTTATACACCGTATAAAAGAAAGTTGTGTATAAAACAAAATATGCCTCAATGAAAAGAGATTGAGACAAAGACCCTTAAAAAGATAATTTTTTTAAATAAAGTAGATCTATTATGTGTATTCACTCTAATTACACATAAATAAAGTACAAATACAATATAGGACATAATAATATCATGACATAATTTGAATGTAGGAGATTAACCCAAAGAATGGAAGTTGGGTTAAGAAGTTCACTTACCTCATGTCTAACTTGACTCAACCGTTCTTTAACCTCCTGAATAATAAACTAGAGTTAATATCTACCATATTAAGAACCATTTTAAATTTCATTATCCTTTTTATATTACTTATTACAATGATATGAACATTATGTAATTATTTAAGTTAATAACGGTTGTTTTGTCGATCTTTGGTACTTGAGTCAACAATAAACTTCTTATAATTACAAGTTGTTCATGTGGTGAAATATCCATTATATCCAGAATTATATTCATGATGTATATATCTTATATATCATATATATACAGTATATACATTCATTCATAATGTCACGTAACATTTAGAGGTAAGAAATGAAATGCACCGTTCATGGAGACAGTAAGCCGTACGTACGCATGAACGCTACTTTCATTTCTATTTCCTACTTAATGGAATGAAATCATAATGATATAAATTTATAATATAATTACAGTATAATATAGTGTAAAATACCATTTACCCCATCCTTTATACATCCCACATATGGCATTAACGATTCAAATCACTTTGAGGGGGCGGTAGTCCGCACTTCCTAAAATGAAATTATCCCGTTTTACCCATAATGGAAATTATAAAGTATGCCATAAATGAGAAATACAGAAGCATAAGTAAATCATAAACATATTATATATCATATATAAAAATAGTGACATCTTAATGGCCACCTTTTAAGGTGTTATATGAGTGTTGAACAATCATCGTTTCGTGAGGCAGAGATTCGCTATCCACAGAAACCGTATGTTCTTTAACCATTAGATGTAGGTGTGTGTAAGTGTAGCTTGAATACTTCTTATAAAAAAATCATAGTATATTGAGTATACTGGTGTTGTTACAAAAGAAATGAATAAAAAGAGTTTATGTGGTTGGAGAAGAAAAATGAAACAAAACAACATTAGAGAAGACATTACCTCAAAATCGGGTAACTCTTTTTGATTTGAGCCAAAGGCTTCCTTGGGAAGAGTTCTGCCCAAAGTGAGGCTTCTAGGAGTAATAGGGGGAAGTTGGGAGAGTATTTGGGAAGATTGTGGCCGAACCAAAAGGCTTGAAAGTGTGAATAAGGTGGTAGAGGTGGGGGCCTTTTATAAGAGGAGAGGAGGGGCTCTTTTGGAAAGATTAAAATGTTACATTATTATACAATGCTTTTCGGATTCTAAAGGTCCCACACTTATATAATTCGTGGATAAGGTGATAAGGGCTCTAAATCTACCCATCCAATAGTCTTTGGACAAGTGTAAGCCTTGGATTTTACATTATCGTTTCATTTTATTGAAATCGTTAAATAATGAGGTCATCGCTGCATCATAATGATGTCATAAATAATTTAATTTATTTAATGTATAAAAATTATAAAAAAAATACTATGATGTAGTAAATCGTTTTATATTTCTAATGAATATTTATAATCAAAATTTGGACTTGTGTAACCCCACTTAAAAACTGTTTTAGTAAAACAACTCATGTTTGTGTCAAATTAATTTTAACATTAACTAAATATATATTAATGTCATTTTCCAACCAAAGTGGCTCCATGGGGTCCCCAAGTTTACCCATGGGTTGTCTTGGTCGGCCATGACTCATCCAATAGGAGTAGGACAAGTTTCAAGCTCATCTCATATTATTGAAACATTATTTTTACCTTAAACTACACTAATTACCTCTAATCGCGATTAAGAACTTAAAAGTTACTATTCACCAAAAAATTATTTTAATCTCATTGAACCACATTTTACATCTTAATGACAACCATGTATATCGGAGTTTTGAAAATCAAATCACATAAGTGGTAATATTTCATTTTAACGAAAAATCAGTTTTTAACAACCACTTAGTGGTTTCACTATTCATCAAAAATTGAAGTTTTTCAGAATAATGCCAAAATTTCACCCTAAGCTATAATTGATATTCCGAATTCAAAAATGATGTCTATTTTACAAAATTCCAAACATATAAGTTGCATTAATTAATTTTATAATTAATTCCCGCTGTTACAACAAATAGCGTGTTTTTAAGAAACAATTTATATCAAAAGATTGGCAATTGTTTATGTCCAATTTCAATATTAAATTAATTCTAATGACCACCATTGGATAAAATGGTAAAAATATATTCTAATTATACTTTAAAACCACTAAATAGTATAATTTATCACTATAAATTATTTTGATTAAAAAAGTTGTTTTTAAGTAATTTTCACTATTCATAAAAAAAATTAGAAGTTCTCAGAAAAATACCAAAAATTCAACATAGGCTAATTTCGATATTACGAATACAAAAATGAAGTCCATTTTGAAATATAAAGTTTCTATAATTTTAAAAAGTGGATATTACTATTCATAACGGTTACTTTGATTAGTCGCGGTGTTTTAGAACTCGATGTTGCGTACAATGCAAGTTATTGCATTATTGAATGAGAAGCATATCGTGGAAGCTCGGGGTGTTACATTCTCCCCTACTTCAATAAATTGCGTCCTCGCAATTTGAAATTTTTTTTTCTTTGAAAATAAAAGGTTGAAAAGAGAAATTCCTTTGTGGAAAACCCACATCGGAAATAAGGTTAATAAATATATAACATTAAAAGAAATCAAGATAAGTACAAAGGTCACCCGATATAGCCCATTCTAGGATTCTATGAAAATATAGATATGGAGGAGAAACAAACCATCAAGGTCTGATGGAGAGTCATAGAAAACAAGATTAGTAGAATGTTTAACTACAAGAAAATCACAAACTTGTGATTGGTTAAATGGTCATTGAATCCCCAGTTGGAAAAGTTAACCGACAACATTTTTGTTTTAAGTTACCTTTTATAATGATAAGGAATTTATTTAGGAGATTTACTAAGAACGTAAGGGAATATAGATACTTGTTATATATACTTTCATTCGTTAATAAATTTTTTACCACAAACCCAACTTTTACTCCAAATGGTAACAGAACTCAAAAATATTCTATTTATCCTAATTGTATAAGGTTACAAATGTTAACACATACCATTTAGATTAGTAAAATTATTTTGTAATAACCAGGGACTTCTTTTAGGCTAGTGGTAGGAAATAAAGGCCTGTCGCACTATGGTTGTGGGTTCGATTCCTGCAGCTTTGTCCGACGCGATGGGTTATTCCCCACCCTGCAGGTTGTCCTTTTCCTAAAACTATAGTATTATAATATTCCAAAAATAATCTTCAGAAATGATTTAACCTTAAACAATACTATCCAAAGATCAACTTAATCCATTCCAACCATTATAGTTATCCAAAATACTTCTGTCCAACTCACAATCCAAATTTTATAAGGAAGGTAAACATAATAAAGATCCTTTTTTCCACGTAACAACATGTGGACACCTTCATCATGTATTCTTTTTAAACATATTGAATTACCATGATCCCTTATTCCTTATAGAATACTATATATACTCCTTCTATCCAAAAAATGTATACAAATCATCAATCAGTTTCAAGGAAGTTAAGAATATCCAATATAATTTATCCAAATCAACCACGTCTTATTCCAAAATTACTATCTTGTTATCAGAACCATGTTATGGTTTATCTTTCTCTCAACCATATATTTTCCAAAAATTTAACCTACTATGGAGTCAATTTTCTTGGTTCCAAAAAATCTCAAGTCCTTGATGAAATAGTACTGCAGTACAATCCTTATATACTCCATAATTATTATAACCAGTACATCATTGATACAACACTAAAATTACAAAATTCTTTAATAACAACATACAAACTCTAATCATTACTCCTCATCTGTGGTAGTATCATAACTTGATTATTGTCCAATAACATCATTTGGGGCATACTCTGATGATTTGGACATTGGTTTGCATAGTGTCTCTAATCCTTGCAGAAGAAGCATTGTACATTTGAAACCATTTTCTTACCCTTGCAGTCACGCACTTTGTGTCCTTTTTCTCTACACTTATAACAAACTCTCATTCCCTTTAGGCAAGTTCCATGATGTTTCTTCCCACAATTACCACATATTGAAAAATTCTTCTTTCCCCTCATCCCTTTATCCATCATTCTCTCTTCCATCCCTTTCGTCTCTTGCTTCGCTTCAAAGCCATAGGACTTAGAGAATTCTTTACTTATCTTATTAACACATGATACTATTTCTTCATATGTTGAGAACACATGGGAGACTATTTCCCTTTGAAATGTTGGCTTAATACCATGAAAGATATGATCCTTCTTACTCTTTGGATCATACGTATTGCTGGAGTTCACATTCCTTCTACTGGGCGCCATTTCTATACAATGGCATAAACTAGATTAGTTTATGAATCAAAATACATAATTCCATACTTATAAAATACATAACATAAATTGAACTATTTATGGATATAATCCATAAAAATGGTTTCTTTGAGGAAGTATATACTCATAACCCTTCATAGTGGTTTGTAAAGAAAATGAGAATTATCCTAAGCATATCCCCCGGGAGTGTCGTAACTAAGAGTGCAGCAAGGCCCGTTGTCGTGCACCAGTTCCCGTTCGAGTCTAGCTCAAAGCGGTGTTTTCGGGTTTTACCCCTAGTTACATCTGTGCCAGATCCGCCTCTACCTGCTCGTATCCAGACATGGATGTATTGCTCGGAAAACTCATAACATCTCTATAATACCAAAATTCTAGGAAGTTCTTCTATACTAATCCTCAAAGTCTATCTTTGGGCTATGTGCTCTAATCAGAGTTTATCTAAATCTAGCTTCCAAGGTTAGTACTAAACTGCCTCTGATACCAACTGTAACGCCCCGACCCCAGCTACCCAGAGTCGGTGCATTACTTTGTAACATTGGCATGATCACAAAAGATCAAGTCTCGAAAGACCGATTAGTTTAGTAGCCTTGGAAACACTAGATACATTCATAAATGTTACATTACATCATAAAGTGAAAAACTACAATAACAAAGTCTTCATAGTCCACACTCATATCCTCTTCTGACTATCCCTGCAGGTCATTCATAAAATACATCTTCACATCCTGGAAAATATTAAAACAATGAAAGGGGTGAGCTCAGATGCTCAGTAAGGATAACAATATTGCGGAAGCTTTCATAAAAAAACATTAACATTTAAGGCAATGTATAACTAAAACAAAAGCCTTTTAAACTTGAACATCCACATAATATGGCAAAAGTAAAATGAGATAATGCCATTTACTTCTTCACATGGATATTCTACTGGTCGAATAATCACATGCAATATCAATAACCATTTTCATAATGATGGAATGCATAATGCCAGACTATCATAACCACGTAGCCAAAGCCTCGTGCCAAGACCACAAATAAAATTTTGTCAAGGCCTCGTGCCAAGACACTAGTTTGTCTCATGAGACCTGCCGATGCAATTTTTTTAGAAGATACTTACGTTTAAAATTGCATAAATATACTCCAGTGTTTTCCTAAAAACATTATGCAAGCTTCTGAAAACAAAATAACTAATTCTGAGACTGCTCGACTAATTACAGGCCATGATGGGTCCACGCCCAATCCCTTCCTGTCTACCACACTCGAGAGTCAGGTTTTCTGAAAACATTTTTAAGCTTGCGTTAAATACGTATACATTTGCACTGGATTTTCATATATTTGAGAGAAATATCTATTTTTTGAAATCATTTATAAATCACATAATTATAAAATAAATCCTTTTTAATAAATGTAATAGTCAAAGGTGTTTATACACCGTATAAAATAAAGTTGTGTATTAACAAAATATGCCTCAATGAAAGGAGATTGAGACGAAGACCCTTAAAAAGATAATTTTTTTAAATAAAGTAGATCTATTATGTGTATTCACTCTAATTACACATAAATAAAGTACAAATACAATATAGGACATAATAATATCATGACATAATTTGAAAGTAGGAGATTAACCCAAAGAATAGAAGTTGGGTTAAGAAGTTCCCTTACCTCATGTCTAAATTGACTCAACCGTTCTTTAACCTCCTGAATAATAAACTAGAGTTAATATATACCATATTAAGAACCATTTTAAATTTCATTATCCTTTTTATATTACTTATTACAGTGATATGAACATTATGTAATTATTTAAGTTTATAACGGTTGTTTTGTCGATCTTTGGTACTTGAGTCAACAATAAACTTGTTATAATTACAAGTTGTTCATGTGGTGAAATATCCATTATATCCAGAATTATATTCATGATGTATATATCTTATATATCATATATATACTGTATATATATTCATTCATAATGTCACGTTACATTTATAGGTAAGAAATGAAATGCACCGTTCATGGAGACGGTAAGCCGTACGTACGCATGAACGCTACTTTCATTTCTATTTCGTATTTAATGGAATGAAATCATAATTATATAAATTTATAATATAATTAAAGTATAATATAGTGTATAATACCATTTAATCCATCCTTTATACATCCCACATATGGCATTAACGATTCAAATCACTTTGAGGGGGCGGTAGTCCGTACTTCCTAAAATGAAATTATCGCGTTTTACCCATAATGGAAATCATAAAGTATGCCATAAATGAGAAATACAAAAGCATAAGTAAAACATAAACATATTATATATCATATATAAAAATAGTTACATCTTAATGGCCACCTTTGAAGGTGTTATATGAGTGTTGAACAATCATCGTTTCGTGAGGCAGAAATTCGCCATCCACAGAAACCGTATGTTCTTTAACAATTAGATGTAGGTGTGTGTAAGTGTAGCTTGAATCCTTCTTATAACAACATCCTAGTATATTTAGTATACTGGTGTTGTTACAAAAGAAATGAATAAAAAGAGTTTAGGGGGTTGGAGAAGAAAAATGAAACAAAACAACATTAGAGAAGACATTACCTCAAAATCGGGTAACTCTTTTTGATTTGAGCCAAAGGCTTCCTTGGGAAGAGTTCTTCCCAAAGTGAGGCTTCTAGGAGTAATAGGGGGAAGTTGGGAGAGTATTTGGGCAGAGGTTGGCCGAACCAAAAGGCTTGAAAGTGTGAATAAGGTGGTAGAGGTGGGGGCCTTTTATAAGAGAAGAGGAGGGGCTCTTTTGGAAAGATTGAAATGTTACATTATTATACAATGCTTTTCGGATTATAAAGGTCCCACACTTATATAATTCGTGGATAAGGTGATAAGGGTTCGAAATCTACCCATACAATAGTCTATGGACAAGTTTAAGCCTTGGATTTTACATTATTCTTTCATTTTATTAAAATCATTAAATAATGTGGTCATCGCTGCATCATAATGATATCATAAATAATTAAATTTATTTAATGTCTAAAAATTATAAAAAAACTACTATGATGTATGAAATCTTTTTAGCTTTCTAATGAATACTTATAATCAAAATTAGGACTTGTGTAACCCCACTTAAAAACTATTTTAGTAAAACAACTCATGTTTGTGTCAATTTAATTTTAACATTAAATAAATATATATTAATGTCATTTTCCAACCAAAGTGGCTCCATGGGGTCCCCAAGTTGCTCATGGGTTGTCTTGGTCGGCCATAACTCATCCAATAGGACTAGGACAAGTGTCAATCTCATATCATATTATTGAAACATTATTTTTACCTTAAACTACACTAATTACCTCTAATCGCGATTAAGAACTTAAAAGTTACTATTCACCAAAAAATTATTTTAATCTCATTGAACCACATTTTACTTCTTAATGACAACCATGTATGTCGGATTTTTGAAAATCAAATCACAGAAGTGGTAATATTTCATTTTAACGAAAAATCAGTTTTTAACAACCACTTAGTGGTTTCACTATTCATCAAAAATTGAAGTTTTTCAGAATAAGGCCAAAATTTCACCCTAAGCTATAATTGATATTCCGAATTCAAAAATGATTTCTATTTTACAAAATTCCAAACATATAAGTTGCATTAATTAATTTTATAATTAATTCCCGCTGTTACAACAAATAGCGTGTTTTTAAGAAACAATTTATATCAAAAAATTGGCAATTGTTTATGTCCAATTTCAATGTTAAATTAATTCTAATGACCACCATTGGATAAAATGGTAAAAATATATTCTAATTATACTTTAAAACCACTAAATAGTATAATTTATCACTATAAATTATTTTGATTAAAAAAGTTGTTTTTAAGTAATTTTCACTATTCATAAAAAAATTAGAAGTTCTCAGAAAAATACCAAAAATTCAACATAGGCTAATTTCGATATTACGAATACAAAAATGAAGTCCATTTTGAAATATAAAATTTCTATAATTTTAAAAAGTGGTTATTACTATTCATAACGGCTACTTTGATTAGTCACGGTGTTTTAGAACTCGAAGTTGCGTACAATGCAAGTTATTGCATTATTGAATGGGAAGCGTATCGTGGAAGCTCGGGGTGTTACATAAATAGTATACAAGACAACAAGCATGTCATGAGTTTCACTTCAACCTTTAACCGCAATCCATGAAACTAGGTGTAGTAGCCAAAGGCAAACAAGACCCAAAGGTCGTAAACATAACTAATCAAGTAAAATACATCCAAGCACAACAATTATCCTCTAACATGGTCAAATTACCTCTACACAAGCATAAAATCAAGGCAGGAAAACAAAAAGGGCAAAACGGTAAACACGCAATACCCCGTTCACGGGTATCGGTGGAATTTGCACATAAAACTCAAGGAATTTGAACAGTAAGGCACAAAACACCTACCTCGATCCAAGGATAATGATATAATTGAACCTCAATGGATAATTCCCCCTAGAACATCGTATATCTGAGAAAACGCACAAAATGTTCAACCTTAGATAACTTGATAAAGAGGAAGAATTGGAAAACAAGGCTCAAGCAGAAGGAAGTACTCACTGCTGTGCTTCCAACGCAATCGACAGAGCTCGAATTGGAGAATGGATGGAGGCTCAGAAATCCGAAGATGTTTCACGGTCGTACGACGTCTCCCGATCAAACCAGACCAAGAAGAAGATGATTTTGGCGATTAGGCGTGACCCCGGTTCATTTAGTGGAAAAACTAAAAGTACACGGCTTGTATTTTTAAAGTACACGGTGTGTAGTGGGTCTTTCCATACTCCACCAAAATCGGCCTCCACGTCACCCCTACACACCGTGTGTGTGGCCTAGACACGGCCAGCACAAGGCTTCGAGCGTGAAAAGAGTACACGACATGTACTCTGAAAGTACACGGCGTGTACATCAAAAATTTCCAGAATCTCCAAAAATTCTCAAAAACTCCAGAAAAGGAAAGACATACTTGAAACAAAGATCTCGATTCTTAAAAAGGTCCCCCCTTAAAGAAAGTTTTCCCCGAATTTCCCTAGATGGGTCTTGAAGAAGAAACCTCGAACATTTCCGGCCACTATGATCAAACCTCGGCCTCCCTCTCCCAAGTCTCATCCTGTACTCGCCCGTGCTACCATTGCACTCGTACCAGAGGAACAGACCGGTCTCCGAGAACCTTCCTACTACGATCGACAATCCGGATGGGATGCTCTTCAAATGATGCATCCGCTTCGAGCTCAACCTCCTCAGGCTGAAAGACATAATACGGGTCTGAAAAGTAATGTCGGAGCTAAGAGACGTGGAAGATTTCATGCATGGCCTGGTACCTCTGAGGTAGCTGCAACCAATAGGAAATTGGCCCAACTCTCTTCAAAACCTCAAACAGCCCGACGTACCGCGGTGAAAGCTTACCCTGTCTCCAAATCCTCTTGTGTCCCAACCTCGGTGCTACACGCAGGAAAACCTGATCTCCAACCTCAAACTCCAAAGGTCATCTCCATTGATCAACATAATACTTCTGTCGAGACTGTGTTGTATCCATCATTTTCCGAATCAACCCTATCTGCTCTGAGGTATCCTAAACAAGACGAGGTCCTAGTAAAGCTGCATCTCCTACCTCTAGCAAGCATAAGGGTGATCAGCATAGCCTACCATATAGAGCCTCGTATGGTGCCATCTAAATGGTCTCCTGAATACTATTGTTTTAGGCGAACTCAACAAGAGGTATATGCTTCTCCTAAGAACCACCAAAGTCTAAAATGAAAGCTCAGAGCATATCCTCAAGCACCTGGATCATGCGCTCAGACTGGCCATCAGTTTGGGGATGGTATGTTGTACTCAAAATTACCTGTGTACCCAAAGCCTTCTGGAGTCCCGGCCAAAACCGAGAGGTAAAGCGTGCATCCCTGTCTGAAACAATGGAGTGTGGAACTCCATGTAGATGTAAAATCTCTCGGACGTACAGTCGTCCCAGATCATCAACACTGAATATTTCATTGATAGGCAAGAAGTGTGCTACCTTCGTAAGCCTGTCGACGAAAACCCAAAGAGCATCACTTTACTGAGGTGACCCTGGTAACCCGGTCAAGAAGTCCATCGCGACATCGTTCAACTTCCACTCCAGAATGGGTAACTGCTGTAAAAGCCCTGCTGGTCGCTGATGCTCTTCTTTCACCTTCTGACATGTAGAACATCTCATGACAAAACCATCAACATCTCTCTTCATACCTAGCCACTAGTACTGGCGATGAGGATCCTGATACATCTTGGTGACGCCAGGATGAACTTCCCAAACTGAGGAATGGAAATCCCTCATCAGATCCTTCCGTATGTCTGTTGGCACCCATACACATCCATGGAACCGCAAGATCTCATCCTCTCCCACTGTCCATCCATGAAGAGGGTCCCCTCCGGGCACACTCTCCCGCAGAACTAAGGCCTCTGAATATGATAGCTGCCTAATTCATACCCGATCAAGAAGTGAAGAGGTAATAGTCACAGAAGATAGGACTGTCTATCCCTTCCTGTCGTGCACCTCTAGATGCATCTCAGAGAATAGAGCCATAAGCTTCCACTCACTGCTGGCCTCCTAAACTGCCTGAATCTGGGTTTGTCTTCTCAACGCATCTGCCACTGCATTGACCTTTCCCGGCATATAGGCGATCTTGAAGTCAAAGGAATGAAGATAATTGACCCACCTACATTGTCTCGGATTCAGATTACACTGAGTGAAGATATACTTGAGACTCTTATGGTCGGTGAAAACCACAAAGTGCTCTCCCAGAAGATAGTGTCTCCAACAGCGTAAAGCATGAACAACTGCTGCCAACTCCAGATCGTGCATAGGGTAATTCCTCTCGTGTGGAATCAACTGTCGAGACCCATATGCAATGACTCTATCTCCCTGCATGAGCACAGCTACCAGCCCGATACCTGAAGCATCACAGTAAACAGTGTAGCCCTTGCCCAACTCTGGAAAGACTAGTATCAGTGCTGACTTCAACCTCCCTTTCAGCTCCTGAAAGGTGGACTCACAAGAATCTGACCATAAAAACATTACCCCCTTCTTGGTCAGACCTGTCAACAGTGCTGCTAGGCGTGAGAAGACCTGAATGAAGCATCTGTAGTATCCGGCCAGCTCTAGGAAACTCCACAACTCAAAGACGTTCTTCGGCTTCTCCCAGAAAACTACAGCTCTCACTTTCTCTGGGTCCACTAACACTCCTGTCTCCGAGATAACATGACCCATGAAATGAATCTGATCCATCCAAAAGTGGAACTTTGAGTGTTTAACATACATCCGATGCTCTCTCAGTATACTCAGAACAATCTCAAGATGTCTGGCATGGTCGTTTCGAGTGTGAGAGTACACCAAGATATCGTCCACGAAGACCACGAAAAAGGAGTCCAAGTACAGATGGAACACTCAGTTCATCAGTTACATGAAGACTACAGGCGTGTTCGTTTGACCAAACAGCATGACTGTATATTCGTAAAGACCATACCTGCCCTTGAAATCTGTTAGAGGTATATATGATAGTCTAACGCGCAACTGATGATAACCGAACCTCAAGTCAATCTTCGAGAACACCTGGGCTCCTTGAAGTTGACCAAAGAGGTCATCAATCCTTGGAAAGGGATATCAGTTCCTGACTGTCAACTGGTTCAACTTCTGATAATCCACACAAAGCTGAAGGGTACCGTCTACCTTTTTCGCAAACAGGAAAGGCGAACCCCAAGGAGAAGTATTGGGTCATATGAAACCCTTTTCCTGCAACTCCTTCAACTGCTTCTTGAGCTCCTGCAACTCAGGTGTAGCCATCCTATAGTGAGGAATGGACACTGGTGCCACTCCTGGAATGAGCTCAATTGAGAAGTCTACCTCACTCTCTAGAGGTAAACCTAAAACTTCCTATGGAAAGACATCCCTGAAACGATCCACCACTGGAGGAAATTATAACTATGAAGTCCCCGGGTCATCCTGATAAAGACAGGAAATAGGGGCTGTAACCCTCCCTAGCTCATGATGCTCTGGTCTAGCTCTACCCACCTGGACATCCCACTCACCTCTATGAAGGAAGGATCCTCCCTCTGGTGATATGAAACTCACCCTGTGGTGATAGAAATCGACGACTTCCTGGAAGGGAACCAACCAGTCCATCCCGAGAATGATGTCATAGCCCATCATCTATAGGACATAGAGTTCCCATAAGAAATGACACCCCAAAACCTCGAGAGGGAACTCTCTATACTGACATATGCAATATTTCCTCGTTCCCAATGGTGTGTCAAGAGTGAACAAGTCGTTCGACGAAAGGATACAGAGCACAAGGCTCTCCACAACTGCAACAGAGATAAAGCTATGGGAAGCACCTGTATTGAAAAGGACTGAAGATAAAACTGAGGCTACTAAGATCGTACCTCGAACTGTATAAGGGCCAGGATCCTTCTCCTGATAGATCCGATCTAAGATGAAAGACTGTCTTGCACCGCGGCCCTGCGCCCCTGGCTGACCGCTCTAAGCTAATCCACTCTGATGTCACTGATGACCTGGTGACTGACCACCATGGTCGCAACCTCCACCTCAGCCTGAACGGCAGGAAGAAATCATGTTCCCTAACTGGTGGGAAACTGGTGGGGCATCTCCAGAACGGGGGGTCATAGAGGAACCCCTACCACCAGTTGAAGGTGAGAAGATGTGACAGAAACACTGAAGATGGCCAATATTGCCGCAATTTCGGCACTCCATCGGATCCCTCTGGCACTGAGGCATAGTATGCCCACTCCTACCACACTGGTAGCATAAAACCTGGCTGCCAGAAGATGCATCCCGCGAACCTCGATCTCCTTGAGAAGACTCTTTGTGATGCTTCCTACTGTCCGTAGGAGGAACACCAGCTCTAGATACTGAACCACCATGGCTCACTGCTCCAGAATCTCTCAGATTGCGCTCAGTGATTAGCGCCTGGTTGACGATGGAGGATATCGAAGTCAACTGGAATATATTCACCTGGGAATATATCTCCTACCTGAGACCGTCCTCGAACTTCCTAGAAAGGAACAAATCATCACCTGCTGGGATCGGTGTGAAACGTTGCAGCTCAGTGAAGCGAGACGAGTACTCCATAACAGAGAGAGTACCCTGCTATAGACTCATAAACTCTCGGGCTCGATCGGCCCTCAGGGTCTCCGGATAGAAGTAGTCATAGAAGGTGCGTCGAATCTTGTCCCAAGACATATCCTACTGACGCCCTGACTGTTATATAACCTCCCACCACCTCTTGGCGGTGTACCAGAGCATATAAGTAGCGAGATTTTCCCTTTTCTCTGGAGGGATCTCTAGGTGCTCAAATATGGTCAGTGTGGCCTCTATCTATGACTCTGCAGCCTGAGGTCCTCCATACCCTAAAAAAGTAGAAGGATGTTGCTGCTAAAAAACCCGTGTCAACTCATCCATTGATGGGGAAGGACGCATCGCTCCCTGGAAGGTCTGCATCATCCTCAGAAAGTTCTCCCTGAACTGCACCTCGGTGCCTGCAATGGGTATGACAATCGGTGCCAAGGCTGGCTCGACTAGAGGATTGGCAGGAAGTCCCTGATCATCTATATCGAGCATCTGATCCCAGCCTGATGACAGACGTACAACTAAGGGAAATCTCGGAGTCATCCCTCTGAAAGATCAAAAGCATACATTAGATCAGAAACAAGGACAGAGAGCAAAAGAGTAAAAAACGGGAGAAGGGGGAAGAAACAATCATGTTTTACAAAACACGACTACACGACATGTATAAAAACTACATGGCATGTCTACTTAAGACATTAACATGGGCGTGTACCCCTTCCTGACAGGTCATGTAATGCCTCAAACTACATGACGTGTTGACCCAACACACGACCTGTACTTGAAAACTATTCCCCTGCCCGATTCTCCTTACACAACTATCTCAAACAGTTCAAACTAACCTCAGATTACACGGCCTATTCCCTAGGGACATGACGTGTAGTAAACAAAGACACAGCAACCCGTGTTGTTAGGTAAACGGTCATCTACACGGCTGGCCCTTACATGGCGCGTTCTGAACAAACACGACGTGTATAGGAAAAGGTGACACCATCCTGTGTTGTTCGTGACACGGCTGGGTACCTGTGCAAGACTACATGGCGTGTTCCAAAAGCAGCACGACGTGTCTAAGATAAGGTCGCGCTGACCCGTGTTGTTCCTGACATGGCCGGGTACATGGACAAGACTACACGGTGTGTTCCAAAAGCAACACGGTGTGTCTAAGAGAAGGTCATGCCGAACTGTGTTATTCGTGACATGTCTGGGTACCTGGACATAACTACACAGCGTGTTCCAAAAGAAACACGGCGTGTCTAAGAGAAGGTTATGCCGACCCGTGTTGTTCGTGACATGGCCAGGTACCTGGACATAACTACATGACATGTTCCTTTACAACACGGCGTGTTCTACTCGAGATTCCCCGACCCATTTTGTTAGTGACATGGACGGGTACAAGGCTCTACACCACACGACATGTACATACCATACACGGCGCGCTCCTGACGTTATTTTCACAACACCAAGTCTTTTCACACATATTCAGTAACACGACCTAAAAACTACACGACGTGTAACCAAAAAGTACATGCCGTGTATTTTGGGTTTTTCTGTGCAGTAGCTCAGAAACTACACAGAATCCCAGAAACATGGAAAACAAAGCAAAGAGGTTCCAAATTCTAATCTGCGAGGGCCCATACTCCCCGTGAATTAAAGGTTGGCATCCCCTGCAGTCATGTACAAGAGAAAATAGGATCATGATCCACCAATTTACGATTCAAGAGGCCCCATAACACCTCAAGAATCAAAATTTGGCATTCATTTAAACAAAGTACAACACAAACATTTATCTAACATGCAGTAGAGATTCTATCAAGCATCTATCACAACAGCATGCATAATATACACAACATCTATCATAACAGCATGAAATCTCTAATTCACCCTAAATGGCATGGCAAAAATTCATGGCATGTGATTTCTTCAAGTGCCTATATGATGCATGAGAAGGCATACCCTCATCTCATCAGGTTGCGACAGAAATAGAACCGTAATATCAAAACAATAATAGTACAAAACATGTGAATCACTCTAGGTGAAATCGTATCAACTGTAAAATCTCAAAACCATGAAACTGCAATAAACGAGGTAGTATGGATTTTCCCTATACACGGGTTAGCTACTCCTGGGCATAACTTATTACCAAGTACTGAATCCGCCCTATCCCTGGCTAAGTCTCCAAATAGTAATGCAAGAGAAAATAATTCCTCTGATACCACTTTGTAACATCCTGGTTCCGGAAGCCACCCAGAGGCGCCCCATACCCGTTTGGTCACATGGCCTAAAGCGAATTTCCCCAAACTCCAGAGGCTGCCGACTAGCAACAAGGGCCTTGGGTGTGATAGTGGGGAAACTATGCCCTCATTGGCAAAGTACGCAACGGAAATAGATAAACATGCAATAGAAGTAGCAGTAACAACCAACAATATAACAGTGGAAGACTAAATCAACAAACTGGAGAACATATGTATATAAGAAAGGATGCATGATACATAACTAGGAAAGCATCCAAACAAGTCACAATGTTGGAAAACACTACAGTACCAAACAAGTACAAAACAAAAGTAAACAGCTCCTCAGCATCGTGAGCCAATGATCAGTCCCATGCTCTCCTGCTCTAAGCAATCAAGTTCCAGAAGTCGAAGGGAACTTGCCCTTATCTACACCTGCAACATCATAGTCTTATTGGGCCCAAAAGCATGGCCCAAACCGGTTGTGAGATAAAATCCCATTAGGCATTCAATCGATGATCTGTACCTAACAGTCAGTGAGTATATGGATGGTAAAAGTACAATAAGCTGTAAACAACATCAACAAGCAACAGGCAGTAAACAGTAAGAAATAAAATAGGATGATACCTGGCAGTAATAAATCCACAACCAATCAACAGAAACAAATAGCTAAAAGTTGGAAACCCTCTGGGAAGTACTCGCAACCATTCCCTCTGGTCCTATCCAAGATGTACCACAACCCTCTGGGCAGTGCACTCAGCCTAACCACTTTGGCTTAGTCATAATAATTAATGAGACTCTCTGGGGAAGATCACTTAGTCAATTCCCCTCATAGTCTAGGGTAGTCAGGGACTCTCTTGAGGAAGATCACGCGGTCTAACCCTCTTAGCCCCAAGGTCTAGAGACTCTCTAAA
Source organism: Viscum album (assembly GCA_963277665.1). Taxonomy (NCBI): domain Eukaryota; kingdom Viridiplantae; phylum Streptophyta; class Magnoliopsida; order Santalales; family Viscaceae; genus Viscum; species Viscum album. Next base: position 4,307,569 of record OY728125.1, read on the forward strand.
GAAGCTATCTCGGTCAATTCCTCCTATAGCCTTAGGTATACCACAAACTGTCTGAGGAAGCTCACTCAGTAAATTCCTCCTATAGATTGGGAAGGTTCTCAAAGATATTAAAAAAAGGTAAGAATCTCTAAAGAAGCTCACTCTATCTACCCTCCTGTAGTCTATACAATCCAAGACTCCTTTAAGAAGATATTTCCCATTTGATTCATGTTTATTATATATATAATTACTATTTTATTTGTTCTATAATTAATAATTAATTATTTATAAGGCTTTTGAATATATTTTAAATTTTTTAATGTCCAATTAAATTCTTATCACTTGTGTTGAAACTTAACATTTTTTCTTGAAATGAAATTTTCACATTAAATGTTGTTGAAATATGAACAGTTTATCTAGTGAAATTTATGGAATATTGAAAAGGTAAATTAATGTTAATTATAATTATTTTCTATTAATATATTAATTATAATAATTTTTTATCATTTTAAAACATAAATTTAATTTTATAGATTCTCAATGTGACCCATGTATGTATGTTTCTCATGTGCATTCAATAAATAAATTGTATGCTGGATTAGGAAAGATAAGCTATAATGGGATTCTTTGGTTGAATATTTTGTGCATGGGTGAACATAATATATGGAGTTAAATATACCAGTTCAATGAAAAGAGGTTGAGGATATTTTATAACTGTATAAGGGTTGAAAACGTTGATGATATCCTATGGCTCTCAGCTAGATTTTAACTATTTGATAATTTGTTTCAAGGAAGTTCATTACTACCTCGCCACTCAAAAACTGAATTTGTTCATATGGTTCTTCTATTATACTTCATTTTATCCTCTTCAGAAGTGAATAATTTTAATGGTTTATTCTACCCAATAAAATGTATGTAACTGGGTTACTACTCCCAAACAAATTTAAATAATTGGGTTGTGCCTTTAGGGGAAAAGCCAGGTTGTTCGAGTTGTGACTCCAAGAAGAAAACGAGATGTTATTTTGGGTTTAAGAATCCAGAGGAAAAATGATTTGAAATTGGTTTGTGACGTAAGGTGTCCAAATTTCATTTTAACATTCTATTATATTGGTTACATTGGTTTCCATCACCCTCATTTCATGAGAAGGGTGAAGAGTGGAGTAGTATCATTTAGATTGAAACCAAAATAAATATCACTTGTATTATTTTTCTTTTATTTTTCACTAAATTAAAATTTTAACTCTATTCTAACCCTTAAATGACATAATTAAATTTAAAAGGAAAATTAATCCCCCCCCACATGGTAATTTTTATATATTGACTCTGCGACAATAGTTGACACCTTTGAATTGTTCCCATTGATGTTCTTGGTTCTCATAAATGACGATCACATGATCTTCTTTAGAAATAGAAAGTAATGATTTTAACTTTGAATAAAATTAAATATCAATGAGGAAAAATTGGTCATTGTAAATTGTAAAGAATGTTTTTAGAATCATAATTCAATCATATGAAGATTCATGCCTCCCAAGATCTTTATTTATAGCCTTCTAGGGTCCTAGGGTGGTCCAAGATTGAGCCAAAACTTTAATGATCTGAGAAATCCATTTTATACCATTATTTAATTAACCTTGTATGTTTATAGAATAGATCCACCATTCGTCTACCCAATTACATCGGTTAGCTGGTCTGCAATGCAGTAGCTTGATAATTTTGGAGTCTCCAACAGCTTGTTAGTTGAGTGTTATTGGCTATAGGAGGTTCTATTTGATCTACTAGTTGGTTGGTACACTCCTAGAATCCTCCTGATGCTTCACTATTGTGTTGGACTATAAAATGGTCCTTCAATGCTACTTTGATGAACTCTTTAGGTCAATCACCTTTCTATCACTATAACACAATAAAAACATTAATACACACTTAAAATGATATGTTAGTTCATATATAGTGTTTTTTATCATTAAAACCACTACAAGTGTCAACTTCATCCACTGGGTATAATTATATTATAAGTTTTGACCTCCAAAAAGGAATCACAATCCTAATTTCCAACATATAGATCCACTTCCAAGTTCATCAATTCACTCATATTATTGAGTATATTTTTTTGGTGCAAATGTGTGATACACACTTTTTATCCAATACCAATGAATTGAAATGATAGAAATTGATTTCTATAAGATTCATATCTATATTATAATAATGATTATATTTTATAAAAGTTCTCAACATTAGACTCCAATCTATTTTACTATATGTCAAACCTCTGTAAGATCTCAAAATGGTATTCTCGATGCATCACATTGTCTAAAATAAGACATGTTTTTGGTTCATTATCATTGTTAGACCTGAATACAAGAATTAATGTGAGATCACCCATAGAGGGGGTGAATTAGGGTGTGTAAATGACTTAACCAATTAAAACAAATTTAACAACTAATCTAACATCCGTTAAAGAATATTAGACACTCGGCCTTACATGCCACTTTTTTATTCTCTTTAAATATATATGCTTGTTGTTACATGATTTATTTTTGTGTGAATATATAAAGTAAATATGGACATGATTATTTACATGGTTAAAGATTACTAGGATATGTCCAAGGAGCAAGAATCAACATTGGTTCATGCACCAAAAATAAATATGAAGCTCAATTCTTAGAAAGGTTTGTTCTAGGTTACTCCTATGATAAAGCTCACTAACCTATAATGTTTAGGGATAAATCATTATTTACCATGGTTTTCTCCATTTAATGTTCATTTTTTGGATCATTACCTTAGAAAATGATCACCTTTATAGTTTATAGACATGTAGATCCCATAACAAAAAATGATATATTGGATTGCATCTTCGAGTATGAATAGATGAAATATAGAACAACACAATGGGTTGCTCCTTCACCTCTATGAAAATACCTCAATTAAAAACCATCTTCATTCCCAAATATATTTTGAATAACTTTAATTTTTTTAGTTACAACAATAAAATCTTTTTTTCTTATTTGATCTATCTTGAGTAGATTCAAATTTTTCAAGACTTCTAGCCCCCCATTGGAACAACACCTTCTTCTTTATTTGAATATAAAATACACAAAAATCACTTTGTAAAAATCATATATCTCTCTATTTTATTGATATGAATGATGCACAGAGAGATAACTTCACCATTTATTCAATTTAATTACCCTTTCATGGTATAAGGAGGTTGTTATACCATCAACTAGACACTTGGAAAGATCATTTATGGAATTTAAAAACTACTCATAACTCCCCAATGATTCCTCTAGTATTTCTCTAAAAAACAAATGAAATATAGAAACTCATGGACACCAAAAAAATATAACATATGGAATGTTCTATAACACCCCATCATAGCAAGAAATACAACGAGTTTTTTTTAAATAATTAAAAAACTATGTTGGTGATCATATACGACATGCAAAACCTAACCAAAATGAAGCCTCAAGTAATATTTTTCAAGAATGATGGTTTTAAACTAGCCATTAAACTGGTGGGTATGAATAGGAATAACTAAATTATTAAAATTATATTTTTTACACATGTATAAAATAAATTCATTGGTTCCAAAATTATAAATGAAAATAATAATCATTGAAAAGTAAAAGAAATGTTTTTTCTTCTGAAAAAATAGTTTTTATACACATAATATGTTTTTATCTTAATATATTAAATTAATCATAATTGGTGAATGTTTTAATGATATTTGTATAGTAAATATTCAATAATTTTTTTACCATTCATCTAATATTCCTTTTAGGTATTATATAAGAATAACTCTAGTTTTATGCATAAAAATGTATTTTTTAAGTTGTTTCGTCACATTTTACGCACTTATTTTAAAATAATTTTTTCTAATTATCGAGAAAAATAAAAAATTTAAATCAAAATTTAAATAAAAATTTCAAAATTATCTTAGATTAATGTTTTTTAAATTTCTGAAAAGATTACCTTTTTTATGAGTAGTGAGAAACACTGATTACTATCAAAAATTAACTTTTCGTTTAAAGTATTTACAAAACACTATATTGTTTTAGAATGGTATTAAATTTAAAATTAGTTAAATTGTATTATTATTATTCCAATTTAGGTCATTATAATCAATTTTATTTTTACTTTTTACATAAAGACACTTTATACTTAAGGAAATGTTTTCTTTGGAAAACTACTTTTTATCACGTTTAGAATCATAATATTAAATTAGATTATTCAAATTATATGAATTGAATTTCATATAATTAATTAAATATTTGTAATTATCATAATAAATATTATTTGATAAGTTAAACTTAATTTTTAAAATTTATGAATAGTAACTTTAGTAGATAATTATCTTCATGTTATGGGTAAATCAGGTAATTAAAGTTAAAAATGATACAATAATATATAAATATTGACTGTAACACTTCAATGTATTATATTTTATGAGTTTATTTCATCCATTTATATCCAAGACTTGGATATATGGCCACCTTGTACCATATTTATATTATTTTTTCTTTTTTAATAATTTAGTAAAAGATAAAGACACATATGTAACTTTTTGCATTTAAAATATTTAATAATTTGTGACAGGGATAAAATTAAATTATTTTTTTTTCTAAATATTAATTTTAAATATAAATTATTATATTTATCATGTTAATTTATTATTATTTTTTAATTATGAGATAACATCCTAAAATCTGTGCATAAAACTAACACAACACAAGGTTAATAAATAAAAAAATAATATTGATAATTTTAAAAATATTTGAAGTAATATAATTTTAATGATTTATTATGTCCCATGAATTTTAAAGAAAAATACAAAATTTTGGAAATTATTTAATGGAAAATATTTTAATTTATTTGTTTTAATGTTGTTTTCAAAGTCAAATTAAATAGATGGATCCAAAAATTACATTAATGATATTTTATGATAAATAATATTTTATTAAATGATTTTAATTCCTAAAAATTATTTCATCATACATGGGATTGGGATAAGATTTATAATACAAACCATGGTATATTTATTTTAAAATTTTTCTTTTATAGTAGCTATCTCAACCCCGAAAAAGTGAAAACTTTGTTATCATGGTAATTGTAAAAAAGGTTTAACATGGATTAAAACCAAACGATAAGTGTGAAAACATCATCTAAACATATCCAAATTTTATTATCTAGAATTATTTAGACCCATACTCATATTATATTTAAATCATATCACTTTTCAGCCTTTTTCCATGAAAATAATTTAAAATAAGTTAATATTTTACGAAATTCCAAAAGTGTCCCTCCCCTCAACTTTAAAAGGGAACCTCATATTCTCTTCTCATCACACTTAAAAATACTTTTATTTAAAAAAATACCTACAAAATTAATATCCTTTCTTCCCTCCCCACACACTAGATCATAAATATAATTTGTTAAGGCTGGACATATAATCCTAAAGTGGCTATCTAAAGAAAACGTATCCTTTTTAACCAAAAATTCTTTTTATTTCTTCTTCAACCTACTTCAAATCATATTAAAACATGGTGATAAAATAAAATAAATATTTACCATAAAATAATATGTTTTAATATTAATTTAATTACATAAATTCATCTTTTATTCCATTAAATGGGAAATGAAACAGTCATTCATTTGTAGGAAGGACTACCAGCTCACGAACTAATGTAATTTGTTTTCCATCATCACCTCTCACAATTATTTAGGATGATGAATTTAATATATATATATATATTAATGACATATGAATCATTATTAAAAAGTAATATATCATATATTATCTTATATTTCCATTCATTTAAAGATGACAATTTCATTCATGCGTACGTGTGGGTTACCATGTCCACGAAGTGATGCAATTTGTTTTTTACTACCACGTCATGTTGATGGTATATATAAGTGTATTTTAAAACATAATTTTATGCCTATTATATGTTTATAATTATTTAATGAAAAAAATAATACTTACCTACTTTCAATCATGATTTTTGAAAATTTGGTACATTACTCATGTGTAAGTGCGACCTACTATTTCCATGAATGTAATGTAGTTTATTTTTCATAACCATATTTCATTGTTGGTTTTAAAAATTTTAGTCTCAAAATAATTATCATTTCATTAAAATTATTCTATATATTATTGAATAATGACCTCATTGACCATAGTCGACCTTCTGAAGTCATTTTGGACTTACGATCCAAATATCATCAAATTTTCTGACATGAATTTAATAATTATTTAATTGAATATAACATGATAATAAATATAATAAAAGGGGTATCAAAATTTAAAATATTTTTTAAAAAATTAAATAATTACATAATGTTATTATTTAGGAAGATAAATAAGCTATGTGACAATTCAGACTCGGGGTAAGGTGCTTTCTTTTAAAAAACTCCTCCTTTAAATATTATCTTATAACTGTTTTTATTCCACGTCCATGTTCATATAAATTTTTCAAAAACATTTTAATTTATAATTAAATGGATTATAAATTTTATTTTTTTTCAATATTTTACTTTCTCTATAATTTTGTCTTACGAAAATGGATATTCTTAAGTTTTTACGTGAGGGACACTTTAATTAAAAAACCTCACATTAAATGTTATAAAGGTTAATTTTATAATTCTTTATTCTAAACCCATGTTTTATAAAAACAATTCTGGAATTATTATTATTATTATTCCATTATTTTTCAAATTCATTTATACCTATGATTTACTTTTAAAAAAAATGGTTTAAAAGGAATCTTCTTATCATTTTCCAAACAAGTGACTTTAGAATTTCTTTAAAAAATATTAAATGTATCCTTGTTTTAATGTAAACAAAATGAAGTAAATTTACCAATATAATTACCCCTCTATACATTAAAGCTTAATTTATAAGTTCAAAAGATTATTTTCAAAGAATTGTTTTTTAAAATAGTTTATAATTTCTTTAAAATCAAGGATCTCTATGAATTACTCTTTTTCTTCAGGTTATGACCACTCTCTCAATATCTCGATTTATCTCTCATTAATTTTATAGAATGCTTTAAATTTTATATATATACTACATATATACCTATATTATTCCACCATTATTTTATGGGGAAATATATTCCATATCTTCTTTCCTCAAATGGCTTAATTATGAAAATTTGTTTGATTATTATATGAGGTAAGATTATGAACCCCATTTCTTTACAAAGTAAATTCTTTTGATTATGCCTTATGATTGATTTAATTTTATCACACAATTTATAATGAACATTTGATGATGGTTTCACATAGATATATATCCAATGAATTAGGTAAAGTTTTATTCTCATGAGACATTGTGTATGGGATTGGGGGGTAATCCTAATCAACTACGGTACTTTATCCAACATGTGATGTTGTCTTCAAAGTTAGTATTAACTTCTTATTAGGTCATGTTTTATATTTCATCAATATTTAATATGTTTCCATGATCTTATTATACTATTTTATTCATCAAATTCTCCAATGTGATTCTTATTAGATTATGTTTAATGGAATGTTTATGCTACTTCATAATTGTGGAAAGTATAAATTATTTTGAAAACGTTTACATGTTTTTTTTCATAATTTAAAATAAAACCTTTATGAAAATTATTTTTCCTTTATAATTTCTTATGAAATTATTTATGAAAATACTTAGGCAAAAATTTTAATTCTGTTTGTAATAAGTTGTTATTTTTTATCCAAGAGTTTGATTTTGAAAATTTTAAATCTTGTACAACTATTCATGAACTAACATGTTTTTTTATTTCTTTTTTTATTTACCTTACTAAGATATTTGTACTCATCCCACATTTAAAAATCATTTTTTAGGGTTTTAATAATGAGTAAGGATAAGGATGAGATCATGATGAAATTTGTGACGATATTTCTTGAAAAGAAATCTTGTTATAGCATAAAATTTCTGTTTTGTTGGAAAAGTGCATACTAATTGGATTTATCCTCTTTGTGATGTAATGTTTATTTATCTACTAGGTATTTAATATTTTTATAGAAATATATTCCTTAATGATCCTAAAATGTAAGAAAAATAACTCTTGACTTAAAACTCAAGATATTGATATTTTTAAGGTTGGGTCCTTATAGTTGTTATTTGTAACACCTAGAGATTTTAAAATAAGAACAAAATATTTAATTGTGTGTGTGACACGCAACACCAAGAATAGAAAGGAATATAACATTGTGGGAATCTATGTTATATTTAATGTTTTAAATAAATTCAATAATTTTTATAGATTTCAATTCATGTAACACTGAGTATAGATTATGTTACATGCAACATCATGAATCTTTGATTGCTTTCGTTACATGGAAGACAATGTTTTACCAAACAAAAATAAACAATTATTATTATTATTATTATTATTATTTAAGATGAAAATAATTTCATATCCATTGGAATGTAAACTAATAATAGTATTAACAAGAATATAAAAATATATATTTTAATAATTTTTATTTATTATTTACTTATTAGAAATAATATAAGAATCATTTAAAAGGAAAAAAGTAATGTTTTCTAAAAACCCATATTTTTCTAAAATACGGTTTAATAATGGTTGGAGAAAATAATTTAAAATTATTTTTTAAATATTTTAGATAATTTATATGAAAAATAAAGTAAAGTATTGAAATAATAATACAAAAAAATTATCTTAGGGACATTTTTTAGATTCTTTTTTAGAAGATTTATTTGTTTGATAAATAGTGAAAAATATTAGATGTTATTTGAAACAACCTTTTCGTCTAAATAATTTGTAATGTTAAATTATATTTTGAATTTGTTTCAAAGAAAAACATTATTCCATTATAAATATATTAATCCAATTTAGGTGATTTTAAACATTTTGATATTGAATTTAGATATAAAAACATTGTAAACATTTGAACATTTTATCTTTAAAACCTTGCTCTCTTACCTATTGTGTAGGATTAATTTTAAATTGATTTTTTCCACATATTTAAATTAAAATTGGAAAAATGGGTTTTATATTATTAATAAGATTAATTTATAATGTATAATGTGGTAAATTTAATTATTTACCAAAATTATTAGGAAAAATAATAAAATTAATTACAGAAATTAAGAGGAAAATAAGTTTACTTAGTGGTTAAACATAGAATATATGGTGTAAAAATGAAACAAAACTTATCCCAAACCCATTGGATATCCATAATAATCCTTATCCTATATAATATTGATATCCTAATGGGTGTTGTTAATTTATTTCATGTTTTTGAATTTAAAAATTTAAAACAAAAAATAGAGAAACTGTTAAACTACAGGGTAGAGATTATGAAAGTTTATGGACGAACCCACAAAGATAGGGTTGGAGAAAATATTAATTAAATAAAATAAATCTAAACTAATATCTATTTTAAGAAATAAAATCTAAGATACTGATAATTGGATCGGTGAATAAATTAGGAGAAGAAAATATAAAATGGGTGTCGGGTAGTACTGAATCCATGTTCATGGGATGATTATGTATTAAATAATTAATTAAAAACTATCCAGTCATCAGAATTAGGTCGTAGTGAGTACAATGGTCATGAAAACAACTCTACATCATAAGTCTCCTTTTTTTTCATGGTCAGATAGATTGGATTATAAAGAATGAGGTTATCTGAAACCTTATTTAAATTTAGGTATGAGATAAACCCAATGGTCATGGAGAAAATATAAACCCTAGAATTCACAATAAATGATGTAATTAAATCAAATCAAGAAATTTTCATGATCAAAGAATGAAAGAAATTAAACTCACCCCCAACCCCAATCACAATGATCAAGTAAGATGAAATCAGGGAAGAGATATAAATTAATAAAAGATGTGAAATCCCAACATAAATTGCATTAAAATATAAAATAACTCATACATTCAATAGTTTTTCATCATTAATTACATGAAAAAATAAATCATCTACTCATTATAAACATGAATGGGTATAGAAAAAATAATAAATAAAAATCCAAATAAAATGGTGAAGCAACATATAGGAACATCTCTGCAGATATCAATTATCAAGTCTCTATCCAGAATGTCTCCAAATGTGTGGCTGAGGGTTCCTTTTATAGGTGTTTTTTGTGAAAATCCTGATAGCACAGCAGGTCTGGAGAATCTATAATTTTTTCTATTTTCTAAAGGGTCACAATGTTTAAATGAAGTACACATCCTATAATATTGATCTTATTTTCATCTTTGTTTTTAGAATCTGTGTAAATCTTGTGTGAATCTCATTCATTGATTTTGAACATTGACCCATTTCATGATGTTTAATCAGGACTCATGGCATGTAACTGACTTTCACCACATGTAACTTTTTCGTGAATTTCCCATATGGATATGCTTTATTTGAAGAAGGCAGGACATGTAATTATGTAATAAGAAATTCAATCACATTTCTCTAGTTTTCTAGATTCCCTTATTCATAAAACATTAGGTGTCACGACACATTATAGATCCATAATTAATCTAATTTTCTCCTTTTCACAATTCTAATATTTCCTTCCATAAAAACATTTAACAAATTAAAATGTTACAAATTTGGAAAGATTCATAATTTAAAAGACAAAAATCAATGCAGTAAAAATCTCTAAAAATTATGCATTAAATACACTTATCAAATAACGAGAATGGATTATTATTGAGTCTGAGGGAAATGAAAAATACAGGGGTGGAATTCACCTTTCAAAAAAATTACAAGTGTGCCACTCACCCCACTTATAAAAGGTAACCCCTTTCTTCTCCACTTCACCTGCCTAAAGCCATTTGAATAGACAATAACCTACCCAGATCACTTTCCAATTTAACTCCCCTCATCAGAGATGAATTAGTGTGGGCATGAATTCACCCCTTCAAGGCATTAGTGTAAACCTATGGAGGATACTCAAAGAAGAGGTAATGCTCTTCTAAAAGAATTTTTTTTATTTCATTCTCCACCTCCTTAAATTATTATTATACCATGATGACATAACCAGATTAGTATATTAAATATACTTATATGTTTTTATTTTAAGTGTACAGACTGAAACCTCAAACACTTTCAAAAAATGGGTTATGAAATCATCATTCATGTGTACGGCGGACTACCACCTCACAAGTCCATGTCATTAATTTTTTACATTACCATCACTCAAGGTTGGTAATAATGATGGGAATCAAATTTATATATTATATCTATGATATTTATAATATTATTATTCTTTTGAAATTATTATATTTTAAATAACATTATAAATTCCATTTTTTAGGAATATGATATTGTCACTCGTGTGTATGGTAGACTGTTGCCTCTTGCAGCCATGTGATTCATTCATGCATTACAGGAAATGTATTAAGTATGGATTTAACAAAAATATGGGACATATATTACCTTAAAATGATAATATAATGATAATATACATATATATCATTTACAATTACTTATTTCATTACAACAAGAATATGGAAACAACATTCACGCATACGTACAACCTACCATCTCCATGAATGGTGTATTCCATTTCTTATCAGTAAATATTATGGAATAATCTAAATACATATATTCAAAATATATAAGATATTTATATAATGCTTATTATTTTTTATATGATATAACTAAATAATATTAGTAAAAACTGAAATGGTCAAGACAGAGAACGAATGATAAAACAAGGAAATTAACACCTGAAATGATAAAAATAATGAAAGATTATTAACAAAGGGTGACAGGATGTTATAAAAGTATAAAACATGATATTATAAATATTAATAAGGTTTATAAATAATTTAATAAATTATTAAAACCATTATAAAAGATTTTAAAGAATGTTTACTATAGTAACTGTAAGGTAACTGATTTCATCTCAATTTACATTCCATTAAAACATATTTATTATTAATCACCAATTCACTTTTATGTGGTGTATATGATGCCCCTTTAAAATTTAATATAATCAATTGTTTATTATTTATGTTATTTTAAGTTTCAATTTTCATTATTTCATCCAAGATGATTTAATTTGAAAATTTACAAGTGATAAAAGTTATTGTGAAATCTCACATTCTTTTATGATTGTTGATTTTATCTTGAAAGAATAACTTTATTGTAATCATTTCTCATTAGAAATTAAATTTCACTTAAATATACATTTTATTATGTGATGGATATGAATATTTAAAAAACCTTATATTATTTTTACATATAGTGTTTACTTTGAATATTGTTTGATTCTTTGGGTAAATATTAATAAATACGTATCCATTACTCAATATGAATATTTGATGATAATAAATACTATTAAATAATTAAATTTATTTTTTAATATATGAGGAATTCTTTATACATTCAATTAAGAGTGGCACTTAGACATTTTAAATCCCCTTAGTGCGTTGACATGTCTCATGATACAAATTAGTTATCTAGATTAAACAGGTTTATTCCTATAGATTTAATCTTTATAGAGGATATATCTTGAAAGTGGATTTCTTCATGAGCCTGAGTCATTCTGTCTAATAATTGACAATTTTCTTCATTTGGAATTCATTTATTGTTATTATCCATCATATTTTTCAATGAAAATATCTATGTATGCATTTCATTCTTAGTTTATTGATTAAATAGCATGTGTTTCATTAATTTACCTTTTGTGTTTATTATGACCTATATATATATATATTTGTGTGGATTTTTTTTAATTATAAACCTTGAAATACTGATTATGATTATTTATTAATGATAGATTCTATTGTACTTAACCCTTACTAAGAATTTAATCCCAGCATTATTTATTTCCTTTCCCCAGGATTTCCTAAAGTGTAATATGAATTATATGATGGGATATGCTCTCTGAAATAATGTTATTCCCAAGAAAGAAAAAATTATGAAGTAATTTATGTATTCAAATTAAATTTTTGAATAGTGTATATATCTAGTTTTTTGAGACTAATAAATTATTTAGTCCTTTGGGATTTGATCCTTTTTAACTTATTAAAATGTAATGGTAGCAGACACTGGTTCTAGTCTACTGGGATTAAAGTTGCTACTGTTTTTGTCAAATAATTTTTAGTAGAAACATTGGGAACTATATTTTGGAAAAATATATTTGAGACTATAAGCCTATTATGGACCGTGAGGATAATTATATAATTACATCCTAATGTATTGGTAAGGTATATATTATGTTTTCTTTCCTATAAATACACATTTCTTTGGATATAGGAAGTGGATCTGGTTCTAGAACAACTGTACCTAGGGTTAATAACTTTGAAAAATGAAAAATCAAGCTTGAATTTATCATTACTTCGTACATGAAAATGGTCTTTACTATTCACCTAGTTTTACACTTCGAAGGGATATTATTATGATAATTCACATTTTCTTTACAAACCATTATGAAGTATTTGAATAGATAATGATAATGAATGACCTATGATAAAACCTAGACCAAGGAAACTTATGTTGAAATAAAATGAATGAATATTGGGACACAAGAATTAAATTGTAGAATTATTTTACGAATGATAAATTGTTTATGTGAATTACGAAACATCTAAGGATTTTGTTAAATTTTAGAAGATTATATGTCTTCATTAACTTAAGAATAATAAACCCGATCATGGTTACTGATTTTAAGATTGATCATATGTTCAAAGTAATATACACATGTTTTAATGTTTTATGGTATAAGTATCTACCATAATTAAGGAAATTTGGGGAGAATTTTATTTCCAAGAAAAGTTTTTAGTGGAAAATTTATTTCAGGAATAATTCATTTATATTTAATAGACTTAATATTAAAGTTATTTTTAACCTTTATAGTTAAAATGATCATTAATGACATTTTAATTGTAGTCAAATCAGATTACAAGACCATGTAAAAAACAAGTTGTGTTAAACACAGTATAAAAAAGGTTATTTAATTATTAGTTTTTCTTCAGGGATGTCCATCATATTATTTTAAGAACATTATAGTAATTATATTAACATTATTTAGAAAAAGGATAACATATATGTTTACTGACAACCCATTATATATGAAAAGGCCATAGATATTGAACCCATGATCGAAGAATGGTAAGGGTTTCATATAAACCATTGGCCCATGTGATTTCTAGGTTAACAAGTCATTGCTTTTAGTTAAAAAATTTAAAGAAAAAATATTAATGATGATCTAGTAATATTAGTTTTGAAGCTAAGATATTTGTGTATTAACCATATTTGTTTGGGAAAATAATTATAGATATACAAAAATACATTCACTATTTTATGGATGTTATGATTTTTTAAAAGTAAATTCCAGTTCTTCATTCATAAAAATTCCATTTTGTTAGATATTCATTTCTTAGAGTAAGAAATGAATTCGAAATTGATCAAAGAAAACCCAAAGGATGAAATTGTGCTTATTAATTAGAAACGTATAAATTAATTATAATGAATTATATTCTTATATATTAAATTAATTCCAATTATTTATGAAAAGTACCATAAAACAAAAACGTTATCCTGTTATATTCATATCTTATAAATTAAATGGTTTTTTATATCATCAAATATTTATGGATTTAAGGCCATTAACTCTCAATGATCATTTACATTATTACGATTAACTAACATTGTCACTATATATTAATATTTATCTATTTTCTTTATGTCCATATCATCAAATGACACCAATGTTATCCTAGTTAGAAACCTATATATGTGTTATTCTATATGACCATTGTACCTCCCTTTCTCTCTTATTAAAGGGATTTTTTATTAACTCTTTTAAAATGTTATATTTTAACAATAAAAATTTAAATTTAAAACCCTTGATTCTAGAGATGATTTTTAAATTATAGGGACAGAATTTATTTAAGGTGGCGAGAATATAACACCCCAAAATTTTAAAATATGCACATAATCTTCGATAATGTGTATGACACACAACAACAAGTGGCGAATGTAATATAACATCATTAGACATTATGATATATTTACTATTTTAAATAAATTTAGTATATTATACATATTTCAATGCATTACACACTTATTTTATCTTATGTTACACAAAATAGAATGTTTCTATGATATCTTGCATTACATGGAAGACTGAGCTTTACTGAACAACAATATACTATTTTTATTATTATTTAAAATGGAAATTATTTCTTATCTATTGGAATGGTGGGAAATAATAGTACCAAAAAAATAATTAAAATATATAGTTTTCACATGTTTATAGATTATTTATTTTTTATAAATAAAATAAGAATCATTTAAATGGAAGAAATATTTTCTAAAAAACATTATTTTTCGGAAAGATGTTTTAATCATGTTTGAAGAACATGATTTAAATTAAACTTTTAAATATTTTAGAAAATTAATATTAAAAAATGATATTAATTTTTGAAATCATAATAAAAAAATTATATTAGTTTTAATTGTTTTTATTTTTCCTCAGAAGTTCACTTTTTGATAAATAGTGAAAAATACTGGATTTTAATTGAAAATTTCCTTTTTATATAAATAAGTTATATAGTTAAATTTTATTTCTAAATGGTTTTAAAGTCACAGTAGTTAACTTATACATATATTAATCTAATTTATTGTATTATATTAATTTTCATATTGAATTTAGATATAAAAATGTTTCAAACTATTAAACATTGTATCTTTAAAATAATGTTTTCTCATTCCGTCCATAAGATTAATTTTAAATTGAATTGTTTTTGTTATGTGAATATAATTTGTAACAGTGGATTTAATATTTAGAATTATAATAATTTATAATTTAAAACGTGGTTAAATAATTTTTTTATGAAAAATATTATTGAAAATAGTTAAAATAAATTACAGTTATTAAGGATTAAATGAGTTTACTTAGTGGGAAAATTTAGAATACAAGGAGTAATAACGAACCCAAACTTGTTCAAATCCCCTTTTATCAAAATGTTGAGACCATATACTTTATAGTTTTGATAATATATCATTATTGGTTCTTGGTGAAATGAAAGGAACATGGGTGGAATTCACTCTTTTAAAAAAATTACAAGTGTGCCACCCAACCTACTTATAAACGACCAACCCTATCCTCTCCACTTTACACCTATCAAGTCATTTGGATTAAAAAATAAATTCCAAAATAAATTCAAAACATCCCTCCTATCAATATAGAATCCTTAGTGTGGTAATAAGTCTATCTCATCAAGGTTTTATTGCAAACCTAAGGAGGATACTCTAAGAAGAGGTATTGTTCTTCCAAAAGCATTTTTATTTCATTTCCTTCTCCACCTCTTTCAATTATTATTATAAGATTTTTGATATAATAACATAATTAACATAAATATACTGATATGTATTTATGTTATGTTTATGACCTATAACTTTACAAACATCCATAAAATGAGTTACTATATCATTATTCGTGTGTACGGAGGACTACCACCTCGTGAACCAATGTTGTTCGTTTTTTCATTAACTCCTCGCAAAGTTGGGAATAATGATAGAAATAATTTTTATATATGATATAAACTATATTTATAATAATAAGAATATTTTTTTAATTATTATATCACATATACCATCATGCCTTCCATTTTTTGGAAGACGATAACTTCGCTTGTGTGTACAACAGACAACCACCTCATGAAGCGACGTAATTCATTCACGCTTTACATGGAATGTATTAAAGATGGGTTGAATAAGAATATGTGACTTATATAAAATAAAAATTATATTGAAATTATAATATAAATATAAATATATATATTACTTTTATTTCTTTCAATATGAAAAGAAAATGGAAACAACGTTCATGCATACGTATAACATACCATCTCTATGAGAGGTTTATTCTATTTACTATCACTAAATATTATAGAATACTACAAATACATATATACTGAATATATATGATATTTATATCATGATTATTATTTTCGATATGATATAACTAAATAATATGTGGGAGAACCAAAATGGTCAAGATAAAGAAAGAATGAGATAATATGGAAAATAATACCCGAAACGATAAAAATAAAGAAGGATTATTAACAAAATAATGATAAGATATTACAAATGGATTATATATTATATTATATATATATGTATTTATGTATCATTAATAAGTTAATTACATGTTTAAAATCATTATACAGTAGTTTAAATCATGTTCTACTAAAGAAACTGTAAGGTAAGGGATTTCATCTTAGTTTACATTTCATTGAGTAACATTCATTATTATGAACCAATTAACTTTTATGTTTTGTATATAATTACCCATATAAGTTTAATATCATGACTAATTAATTACTCATGGTATGTTAAGTTCCAATCTGAATTATTCCATCCAAGGGGATTTTATTTGAAAATTTGTAATTGATAAAAGTAATTTTGAAATCTAACATTACTCTATGATTTCTAAGTTTATCTTGAAAAAATATCTTTATTGTAATCATTTTTCATTGGAAAATAGATTCAACATAAATAGAAATATTCTTGTGTGAAGGATTTTATTATTTTATAAATTTTATACCATTTTTATATATGGTTTTTAATTTGATTGTTATTTAATTATTTGGGAAAATATTGATAAATATGTTTCCTTTTTTCAATATGGATATTTAATGATAAGGAATATTATTCATGAATTAAATAGATTATTTTGTATATGAGGAATTCTATGGGAATGTAGTGATGGGTGGGTCTCAAACATATTATATCCCCTCAAAACATCTGCATGTCTCATGAGATAAATCAATTACCTAAATTAAATGGGGTTTTATATATAGCTTTAAACTTTCTAGATGATAGATCTTGATAGTAGCATTTTTCATGTACATGAGAGATAACATCAAATAATTAATAATTTCCTTTATTGATAATTTAGTTATTATTATTATCCATGATATTTTTTCTATGAAATTATCTATGGATGTATATCATTCTCATTTAATTGATTAAATTTCATGTGTTTCAATTATTTACCTTTCCATATTGATTAGGCTTTATCCGGATATTTATGTTTCATGTGTGTTTAATTATCTGCCATTCCATATGACTGATAATGATTATTGATTCATGATATCTTCCACTATACTTAATTCATTCTTAGAATTTGATATCAACTTTTTTTCCTTTCCCCAGGATTCCATGAAGTGTAATAACAAATATATTTAAGGATATAATAAATAGAATAATGTAATTCTCAAAAAAGAAAACAACTATGTTGTATTTTTTGTATTCAAATGTAATATGTGAATCATGTATGTATCTTGTTTACCAAGACTACTAAACTATTAAATCCTTTGGGATTTGATTTATTATATCTTATGCCAATGTAAATCTAAAAGGTGCTATCTTTGGACTATAAGGGTCAGAGTCACTAAAGAATCGAAGGAAATATTTAGATAACTTTTGAGATAAATATGTTTTCATGTGAGGTTAACTTAATAGTTTTAGATACCATAATGGGATTATGGGTTTGAGGTTGATCATAATATAAATTTCCTAGACACACCATTTGAATTTATATGTTACAGAGTTTTAATATGATTAATAATGTTTTTAGAGATGTTTTATTGGGTTATATATACGTTACCCTTGGGTTTAACATGATTTAAAGAAGATTTCTCTTTTCATAATTTTAAATATATTGATAAACATCAGGGTATATATGATCTATGGTGATTAAGATTATTTTTTTTATATTTTTCATATTTCTAGGAAAATTATAATAATTACAATAATGTAGTTTTAGTAAAAAGGACAACCAGTCACATCCATAAAGGCCGCCAGGATTGAACCCGCAATAGAAGGGCGACAAGGGTGCAACACCAACCACTGACCTATGTGATATCTTGGTTAGTATGATTTTTTTTAAATTAAATGACAAGTAAATACTAAGTTTATTTTGGGAATATATGTTTTATTATAGTGATAACCATTATATTGAAAAGTTATTTGGTGATTAATGATACTTCAAAAGAGGATAACTATTTTGGGAACCTTATATAATGAAGTTAAATAAAACACTATAGGATTTTATTTTAGTAATAAATGTTAAATTATATTTTGAAATCATATATAATTTTAATATGTCATTATGGTGATTTAGGTTATTTTGGTAAATTATTATCATATCATTTGTGTAATATGATTAAAGCATATACATTTTTTGTATGAAACATTCAGAGTGTTTGATATTATTTGAAGATAAATTTTAAACTTATCTTGGATGAATATGTGATCAAATAATTCTACTTTTTCAGTTTCAATATTAGTCTATAATATTTTAAATAATTTTAAGCTTATTTATTTATCCAGTGATCTATGTATATTTATGGGTGTTATTCATGAGGATTTGGTGATTAATGTTGTATTTTTTCATATAAGGGTTTATTCATTTTTAGAATTATCATGTACTAACCATTTTTTTCTTAATGTATAAATATATAAGGAACATCTAGTTATCCTTATTTTTCTTATGGGATCCATTATAAGTTTATTTTCATGCTTCAAGAATGAAAAATTCATCTTGAATACTCATCATTTGGAGAAAAAAGATGCGGTTGAGGTGGAAATAAATTAAATGTTAAAACTATACTTATCATGTAAGTAAAATACCTTAATATATTCATCCATATGGTAAAAGAATTCCAAAATACTAGAGAACATGTCTTTAAAACAAATATCACATTACCTTCATTTCTGATAAATTGATGGTATTTCTCACACCTAGTCATTTTATAATTTTTTGTCCACTATCATTATCTCGATCATTCACTTTCTCATGATCAATGATATCTATCACTCTCCAATATTATTTTGACATTAATATTTTTCTTCATATCTATATTTTCACTTCGCATTAACATTCTCTAATTTGGAAACCAAGTTATGTGATTACTTTTGTATTTCTTTTCCCCTTTTCTCAAAATGATGTTTTATTAACACTTTATACAATGTGGAATTTCAAAAAAGTGATTTTTATATTTAAAAACATTGTTTATCAATATTGAGATAAAATTGAATGGTTTAAATATATTAAAGTGGTGGTTAATGTAACACCCTAAGTTTATTTTAAATGAAAAAAATAAAACTATGTTCAGTAGCATATATGGTATGCAACATCAAGCCTAAATTAACAATGAAATTAAAATTTTTAAATATGATCATTATAAATTTTTCATTAAATTGGTGGGTATAAATAGGTAAGAAAATTATCAAAAATATATGGCTTAAATATTTCAAAAACAAATTCATTGGTTATCAATTAATTATAAATAAAAATAAAAGTCATTTAAAAATAAAAGAATTGTTTTCTATGAAATTGTTTTTACATGCACAATGTATTTTTATCTTAGTAAATTAAATTAATATGTACTGGTGAATAATTTTAATGAACTTTATATATTACATAATCAATCAATTCATAATTTTCTAAAAAACATTAATTTTTTTGATCAATAGGGAAAAGTATTAATTTTTATGAAAAATAATCTTTTCTTTTAAAATATTTAAAAAGTTCCATTTTGTTATAATTTTTTTTTAAAATTAAAATTATATCAATGATATTATTATTAATCCAATATATATCATTTTAATCAATTTTTTATTGTCTCTTAAAAAAATATTTTATACTTAAGGAATATTTTTGTTTGGAAAAACAATTTTCATCACGTTTTCAGGTTTAATTTTAAATTAAAATATTTCATTTTTATGAATTTTATTTGATAAAAATATTTCCATATTTCGAATCATAATAATTAATATTATCTTATAAGGTAAACTTAATTTTCAATCATTATAAATAGTAACTATAGTAAACAATTATCACAATGGTAAGGGTGAATCAGGTAATTAAAGAAAACAAATATGATAAGGACTAAAACATGACCCTGAAACTTAAATTTATTAGATTTTATAAGCTTATTTCGGCTATATTAATCCAATTTATTGATATATGGCCACTTGGTTCCATATTACTTTGATTTTTTCCATTATAATAATAAAGTAAAAGATGATGACAAATGTCACTTTCTTACTTTTAAAATATATAATATTTTGTGATAGAGATAACAAAAATTGTTTTATTATAAATCATAATTTGAAATATACATTATTTTTTGTTAATATATTTCTAATTTTTAGTGATTAAATAATTACCTTCAACATTTGCGCAATGCTAACACATAATTTATTCAATTATTAGTAAAATAAAATAAATTATTTTAAATATATTAAAGTAATATAATTTTAAATAATTATTGTATTAAATAAGTTTTCTATATAAATATAATTTATTTATTATGTTTTAATGGAATATATTCTAATTGTTTTCTTTCATATTGTTTTAAAAGTAAAATAAAATTTATATTTCCAAAAATGACATTGATGATATTTTATTATAAATAATATTTTATTAAATAATTTAAAATTCTTTAAAAACCTATATTCAGAAGGATGATTTTGATATGGTTTAAAATATCAACCATGTTTCATTTATTAATAAATTTTCTTTTTATAGTAACTCTCTTGACCCCAAAAGAGAAAAAACATTGTATTAATGGTAATTATAAAAAAGGGTTAAGAGTGGTTAAAACCAAAACATACGAGTGAAAGAATCATCCAAACTTGTATAAATTCTATTTTATTATAACATATTGTCACTTCCTAATCCTATATATTAGTTATATAAGTTTTTTCTTTTTCCCCTGAAAAGTATTTTATGTTTATTTAATATTTTAAGAAATTCCAAAAGTGTCACTCCTCTCACTTATGAAACAGAACCTCTTCTCCTCTTCTCTTAATTATTCCAAATCCTTTTGGTTTGGTCAGTAACTTTCCAAATACCTTGATTAATTCCTTTTATACATCCTATAGGATTTTTTTAATCATAAATCCAATATATGAAGGCTTTATGTATAATCCTGAAGAGGTTGTCTAAAGAATAGGTATTTTTCTAAGTAGAGTGTTTTTGTTTTACTTATTATTCCACCTCCTTCAAATAATTTTAAACCATGATGATATAATAACATCAATATATAACATATATTGAGATATTATTATATTAATTTCATAACCTACATTCGTATCTTCTTCTATTAAATGGAAAATGAAACTATCATTCATGTTTATGGGGGAATAAAACCTTGCGAACCAATCTAATTTGTTTTCCATAATCACCTCTCAAGTGTATTTATGATTCTTAGGATCAAAATATGGGTAGAGGAAAAGCATCGCAAAGGTAAAACCAACTCCAAAGGGGATTCCTCGCGAAGACCATTCATGGAGCCCTACACCGCGGCCGTCACAAATCCTAGGCCCCACACCACGGTTGCCACAAATCAAATAGGAAAAAGGCTCCGCGATTACGACAGAATTGACTGGGAGCTTCGCACTGTAGAGGGTTAAAAATCAATCTCTTCAATCCCCAGAAACTTGACCAAATACTCAATGAGTGATCGCTTTGTCGAGCGGGTCGAATTAGTTATTTAGTTTTTTACTAGAATTCCTAGAGTATAACAGCAACCCTAGATCATCTCTCGACAGAGCCTTAGATCATTAATTTGAAAATAGGGTTTAGATTATCAAAATATAAGGGGATTGAGATTTAATAAAACATGGGTTTGATGATTAAATATGACAATAGAAAACTAAAGTGATAAAACAAAGTAGAAATGAATAAGATTAATTAAACCTGATCAACCTAGGGGATTCTAGTGATGCTCATCCTTCATAGATTCAAGATAAAGGGTATATATATTTTAATCCCTCGATTGTAACACCTATTACCATAATTTTACTGAGTTTATACTTGGATAGATCCTAGGTTTTAGTCGAAAACACACAATGATATATCGGACACCACTGATGATTGTGTGATCTGTGTTGACTTCATAACTGAAACTCACGAAGGAAACACATGAAGAACTTGATGTTATTTCAAATTTTGTATGTTATTAATTTGTGATAACATGAAATAAATTTACATGGACTTGAGATTGCTTATGTGGGTTCAATTGACCAATATGAACCACACAAACACCGCAACTGAATGAGGGAGGAAAAAGGGATGAACTGTGTGTAAAGCATCACATGAATGGGTACCCCCCAACATGATCATTTGAGTCTGAGTATAACATAAATGTATATAACTCAATCAAATAAAAATATTGGATAATGAAAAAAAACATAAACAAGTAATTAAAAAGATCGTTCAAAATAATACTAGTATGATGCTCAGGATTACATCATGTTCCTCCCCGGGTGATTACAAGGGGTTTAGAAATCCATGGGAGGGGAGGAAGAAGAAGATGTTTAAGTAGAACATATCATAGCATCCAAAACATATATGGATGTTGGGGAGACACATTTGGGACTCCGAAATGGTAGAACCTTGCCTCCTGGTTGAACCCCAAAATAGGGTTCCCCAGGTGTTAATTTATCTGAAAAGTGGGAAGTGGTTTTTGGCACCCTGATTTCGAGAATATTCTTTGTCCATGGTTTTGGCCACACAGAAAGTCATAAATCACTTTGGAAAAAACTAAATAGTTGTTTATTCAAAACTTGTCTACCTCCATGTCAAATATGGCTACCATATCCGATACATAATAATATATATTGCCAAAATATAGAGGAAAAACTTTGACCCCGTGAAGATTTGTTTTGTTGGACATATCAGTCTGCATGGGCCTCTTAAAGGAAAAATTGGGATTCAATTATATTGGATTAAATGTTTATCATTTAATTCTAGACCATACCACTATGTTTCAGCCCATTTTTATTCACGTTTTAGAAGAAGTATGCATTTTAGGTCACTAGTGTTCTTGGATCCTATGCAGATTGGGCCATTTTTCATGGACTTCATCATGGGTCCTCCAAATTACTTCCACATACAATGTAATTATCAAAAAATGTAACATTTCCTTTTTTAATAGTGTTAATCATAGAATAATTAAGTCCATCATAAAGTCAAATTTTTTATAATACTTGTAATTTTGAATACAACACCAGTTTAATACATTGGTAGAAGAGTGAAATAAAATAGTGAATCATGGTACGATCAACGAGCGCCACGAAGGGAGATCTGTGATGAGGAGAGGATAGAAGTCAGCTCCATGGTTATGATGAACTTGGAATAGTCTAAAACTGATTGCGGGGTGCCACATGGTGTTGTGGAGAGCCGTCTCTGCTTCACGCTACCCCACGCCTATAAATACCAGGATCCCCTCGATCCCAAAGGATGGATACTATGACCCTTCACCTTCACTACCCTCAAATTAGGTATCAAATTATTCTCCATGAATACTTGAGAAAATAAGCTTTTCCAGGTACTTGAACTTTTCTAATAACACTTCCCTTTGCTAGAATATAACCCGTCTTCAAGAAGGGATGCCCTTTGCGAAGCCTATCGGTCATCGCGAAGGAAGGAGATCATCAAGGGGACATGGGTCTTTGCAAAGCCATCATGCTTCACGAAGTAACGTACATGAACATGTGAACCATATGCTAAGCCTGAGTCACTATTCTTCACAAATAACATTTCTTAGTGCAGCATATTGCTTGGTAGTGGTCTACTTTTCAGAGTACCCTTTCTTTGCAAAGTCCTACTCTACGAAAGCCTTTACACTTTGTGAAGCACCCTTTATATGAACCAACGCCTTATTCCTAGGCTTTGCCACCCAACTTCGTGAAGCATACACCTTTAAAAATCCCCTCCACTACATGGATCACTAGAGCTTCAAAAATTATTTTCCTGTGAACCCATTTTCTTTACAAACCCCTCTTACGTATGACCTTCCATGATTGTACGAAGTGACATCAAGGTCCCTTGGGATTTTCTACACATTGTGTTGCTTAACCTTATTCTTCTTCACATAGGCATGCTAATAGTTATTTCTTGTTCGAATAGACACGCTAATGTGATCACCTCAATGGATCACTCCCCAATGCCCCACACAACGGCCTTGTCGGTGCCTTCCCTTCACCATGGGTTAAAGTGTGTCGGTTATGTACGTATTAGGGGTATGGAGTGAACCTGCCTCATCCGAAGTGCAGGATGTTAAACTTTCAAGCACCATCTTACTCAACACCTGATGTTAAGTTGTGGCCTCACCCAATGCAATATATGTGGGGTGCCCCATCTCAAACATTCTCTATGCATGCTTTTCTCCATGGGAGTGAGATCATCCCTACATGGACTGAGATCCTCTTTGCTGGGGCGGTGCCTATCCATGGATAAGGGAGACTATCTTGGTTTAATCCCCTAGACTTTCCTATAGGAGGGAGCACCACTGCTCGTCCTTTCTTCTTCAGTGCCAAGGACTACAAGAGTGATGGGCCTAGGGACCTTCGTTACCCCACCCCTCTCCATCTGGGATTTGTTGCTATCAGGCCTCAAACCTAGTGTAAGTCCCAATATCCATCTCCCTCGGAGGATAACTATGCATAATCCATTGTTTTCTATTTGTTCCACTAACCATGTGTAAGCCCTAATCTATTCCCCACATACGCACCTTTCGTGACATGATCATTAGGTCTTTACTGCCTCTTGTTTCTCACACCGAGCATGACTCACATGGGCTTAGAGTAATAATTTACCATGACATCCTTCCTGGGATTCTTTAGTGTGTAATCCCAAATAATCACTCCCTAACTACATGTACTTTGATCCGTGTCTTCTAGACATGGTACGTAGGAATCCTCCCTAAGGTTCAAGACAAAAACCTACTTGACCGGACCACTTCATGTATGTTCAGTTTTGTCCTCCATGATGTTAAATTGAATTCCCAACTCCCAAACTACATGGAATTTGATCCTTTCCTCCTTGACTTGGTACATAGGAAGCCTCCTTGAGGTTCAATCCCAACACCTCCATTGGTCTCGACCACTCCATGTCGGTTCACGTCCAACCCGCATGACGTTAAATTGTATCTTCTATCCAAACTATGTGGACTTTGATCCCTGTCTCATAGGCATGGTACATAAGAAGCCTCCCCGAGGTTGAATCCCAACACCCATCATAACCTGGACACTCTACGTTGGTTCACCCCATCATACACGACGTTAAACTGTACACCCCAATTTCATCCTGTATGACTCTATACTGTACCTATTCAAACTACATGGTATTTGATCCCGGTATCCTTGGCAGGGTACGTAGAAAGCCTCTATGAGTTTCAACCCCATCCAATGGTAAGTCGTTGTGATCCCCATCCAGTGGTATGCCATTGTGATCACATCCAGTCGTAAGTCGTTGCACCCCATATAGAGGTAATCCATTATGATCCACATGTAGAAATAATCCATTGTGATCCCATCTAGTGGAAAGTAGTTTCACCCCATCCAGTGGTAATCCATTGTTGTCCCAATCAATGATAAGTCATTGTAGTCCACTCTATTGGGACCCAAATCTCTGGTCAGTCCCAGTGGTGTCAGACCAATTCCTATGCTTCTAACCACATGTAAGGACCAACATATCGCTGGATCACTGTCCTATGCGTACACCCCTATTTTATGCATCCATCCTAAACTATGTGGACTTTGATTACCTGCCACATGGCTACATTGGAAGCCTCTCTAAGGTTCAATCCCATCACTCATGTTGCGTCATGGTCCCTCCCTTGAGACTGTGTTTCATGATGTTCATTCCCCAACCCGTAGGTTCCACTTCCTCCAAGTCTCATGCCTCCATTCTCATGGGTTGCCTCCTCATGTGTCACATCGCCCCACCGAACTATATAGACTTTGATTCTCTTCTATGGTGATATGTAGGAAGTCTCTTTGAGGATCAATCCCAACATCACTATCATCATCAAGATGATTCCATCTCACTCCCCATACACTTCACTCACCATTCAATATCGATCCTAATTCATACCCGAGATACTGCATCCTGGTGAGATCATATCATCCACTTTCTCATTTCTCCAAGCAACAATCGGGTGACTAAACACACATTATCCCCAGAATCAGTGTTGACTTCCTGAGTTTCACCAATCTGATCCACATCCATTAGTCTTCTGATCTGTCTGATCCATCTCTGATGGATGTTAAACTCATGGAATACCCTATGTTAAACATGGGAGGCTGAGGAAAACCTCAAAGACATGACTAGGGCATATAGTTCCCTTTATTCAATGTGGGATGCATCAGGCATCAACGCCATCCAGAAGCCCTATTATAAGGGAAAGAAACCCAGACGCACCAATTTTCTAGTGTCTAGACACGGCAACGATATCCAACGTGAATACTCCCCTCACTGAAGATTTCTACCTAGACTTGACCCATTAGAATGTCCTCACAGAAGCAGCATAATTAAACGGCATCCAAAAATAAATGGCACTGGGAAGAGTTTCATGAATAAAGTTTTATGTCTATGAGGGAGACCCGAACTAAGTAAAACATTCTGAGGAGGAATCCATAGAAGGATAAACCGACATCCCATCATCCCATTTTGATCAAGGACAAAACATCCCAGAATAAGTGACGGGTGCCACCGGCCATTGGAAAGCGTGAATGCGGGGAAACAGATAAGAGCATCCTCAACAGATGGATATGCGCCCCGGCAAAAGAATCAGAAAAAGAAAAGGTGAAACCAACCTGAAATTCTTCACCTCAATATAGATATTAGTAGCGTTCAAGACATTAGTGGATTAGCATGTCACCAAATACATGTATCCAGTGCCAGGTGCCACCAAGAAAATAGTGGGTCTGGTGTGAAACTCATCAGAAATTGGGGCAGTGGAACATTGGACAAACCAGTCTATGACGTTGTCAGCGTGGATCCTTCTTACCAATAATTGGAGAAGGAATGTCACTGGTGCACTAGACATCGATTTCCTTCTTGTAGCACTAATGGTTTGATCTCCCTACTTTTCAGGACCCAAGCTGCTTGGATAGGAAACTGATCACTACCCACACACCGACATAGTGGTAGGGAAAAAGACAATGTGTTAATCCCATGTGACCTCATCCCTTCCATGGAGGCCTCTACATCCATGGTTGTTGGGAACCTGCGCCCCATCACCCCATCTAAAATAATTTAGAGAAGGGTGATAAATGAACTTGTTTGGCGATACGAGGTAGAGGGGCTTATACCAACCCAGGATATGGCCCGACGAGACCTTGAGGCTTATGTGCTTCACCACTGCCCCCACCCCCATGGGTTTCACAGGGATCCACTACTCCCCACACCGACGTATAATCATTTTGAGGGCCTCTCCTTGGAGCGCTTCGATGAATCCTTCCCCTACGCCAATGAGGTGAGTGGTGTCCGGGCCAACCCAACTGTAGTCCTATATCGGGGGCCACCGAGGAGGGCTCCAACCATGCCTTGCCAGCGCCGCCACCTAGCCCACCCAACTAAGTAATGGGTAAGTTATACACCTGTCCCGTCATCCTCATCCGAGTTAAACTGACGCTAGTGTCAGGCATAGGCTGAGGAGGATGCCCACCGAAGGGGCATCAACATAAACAGCTACTGTGGCCCATGCCACTACCGACCCATACCTTTAATCTCTCATTAATACTGAGCAGGGGAATTTGTATGCTCGGTCTGGATTGAGGCCCCAACCACCCCATGGGCAGGTTGGGTTGACTCTCCTAGTTTATAACATAGGTGGTGTCTGTTGCAGGATGACCCACATCGTGGACATCCAAGACAGTGTTCCTCCCTGTGCCACCACCAAAGAGAACATAGGTCCTCCCCGATCCCAATCTTGGAATGGAGGCCCTCCACATGCCATCGTCGATCTGAGTGAGGGTCCTCTCTTCCACATCAACATCTATCACTAGGATTCCCTCATACCCATGATCTCATGTATGGAACCATTCCTCCTATTACAGTTTGCTGATGTGAAAATCATGCCCATCAGGTTAACTACTATCATGGGGGTCTTCTCCATGCTCGTATTATAGATAACTAAGGCCTTCTTCATCTTGGTAACCTGGGAAGTGGAGGTCTTACCCACTTATTTTTCACCTAGCATGGAGGTCCTACCCTTTTCTATCTTGACCAGTATGAAGACCCCCCTCGTACTAGCACTACTAAGGGGAACAAGCATGGAGGCACTTCCCAGGATCCTACAAGATCCAGCAAAGGTCCTACCCGCTCTAGCAGTTCAAATGGATATTCCCTCTGAGCGTCACCAGTCGAACATGGTGGTCCTCCCCATGTTCCCTTTGATATCTGTCTAGGTGCCCCTCACACCCCATCTCACTCAGGTGGAAGCCCACTTTCCCCAACACCAATTCGGATGAAGGTCCTCCTTGTTATAAAAACCTACCATGTCTTGAAAAACTAGTCTAGGGAAAGAGGGTGGGCTTTTACCACTATAAGAAGAGTGCCGATAAGATTCATACTATAATTAAACCTGTTTGCTTCCCAGATTCCAAACTGGAATGCGATTCGGCAATGGTAACCTCACCTAGATCCTCTATGTCAAGGGCCAGGGTAGGAATGTGGCATATCAGTCTCGTCCTTCCTGAATGTGAGATCCACCAGATCCCTGCCTCCCTCTAGAGAGACATTTAAGAGGAGGAATATTTGGCTTCATTATAGGGCTTGACAGTGCAACCCCCATGTCATCACCTAAAGCACTCTCTACCTCAACCGGAGATCACTGAGAGTTTTTCTAGGGCTGATGGGGGACGAGCGTCAGCATGGGCCACCACTAGTAACTGCCTCCCCTACACCAGAAACTATGACCGCCAAACCATCTTATCAGTAGGTGGTGGATAATTCGCTCTATTATTTGGAGAAAAGTTCGAGATGTGGTGGCTTTTCAGCCCATTCACCGTATTCCTTGTCGTCCAGCCTACCATATCAGTGGTTTACTTCAGTACCACTACTAGTTACCTAGCAACCTCTAGTCGATGAATGCGGAAACCAAGGGCTAGACCCCATGTATGATCCGTAGAGATTGGGAGAAATTCTTTGTGATGAACCATTTACTAGAGATGTTTTGGCCAGTTGTAACACTGAACTTCAGTGTGCCAGAATCACTCACCCATGAGGAAGTCAGGTGTTTTCTCTAAAACCTCTGGGAGAAACATTTCTTTCTTCATCATCAGTGATTGGATTATCCAAAAAGCCTGGCACAAGTTGAAGACATTGGCCAGTAGTGTCTCATTGTTGACTTGGCCACGCTCTCTATGGACCAACTCCTTAAATAGCTCGGTATCTATTGGACACTCAAACAACGATGCATCCAAAGCTTCAAAGTTCTCTACAATATCATCAAGGAGGCTTCCCCCGTGTGTAGATCTATGGCTGGGCCTAGTACACGGCTCTTCACTTCACTCTTATTCAGCGCCATCCTGACTCGCCAGTAGACATTGAGGATATGCCTCTAAGTAGAGTCGTGGTTAACATGGACGATCTATCATAGGGGGATAATGATTTGGATCTCCTTGATGAGGAATTACCCCCTGGGGGAGTGCCACAACTATTGGATCTGTTAGAAAGGGTTGCATACCAGCAAAAAAATATACTTTCTCTTCATGTTCCCACTAATGCCTTAGTCCTCAGCTGGAATCCCAATAAGAGAAAAGAGCACCTTGGAGCCGTCAAACCCTCTGAACTGTCCAACACAGTGCAGAAGATGGAGGGTAATACCGAAAAAGCTGCATTGTTTAAACAGATCGTGAAGCACAAGATGATGGTCGATGACCTCCTTGCTGAACGCACTACGGAGAGGTGACCCGATTATGGTGATCCAGGACCGGGGAAGTAGGGCTAGGTGCAACTTCCCCTGAGTGAATTGCCTCTAGGTGAGACTGACCATCCTACGCACCTAGATAGGATAGAGTTTTGAAATTATAGAAATAGGGTGTGGTATGGGTCGCCAAATCCTCCCGGGAGACATGATAATCCCTGAGACCTAGATCAAGTTCCCCCAGCCGCTCCACAGGTCATCCCACTAGTCAATCCACGAGCCACATGGCCTGCCTATTACGTTGAAGAACCTACCAACACACTAGTGGTTAGAGGCACTTTCCAAAAAAGGAATACCCACCCAGATGATCCGATAGTGACGCTCATTGCTCACCTCGAGGCATTA
The DNA here is from genome assembly GCA_963277665.1 of Viscum album. NCBI lineage: Eukaryota > Viridiplantae > Streptophyta > Magnoliopsida > Santalales > Viscaceae > Viscum > Viscum album. Next base: position 4,338,615 of record OY728125.1, read on the forward strand.
TAAACTCGACAAGTGGATTTCATGCCCGATGGAAGTCCATGTCTGGCGTGGGTCGATGATATGTCGGCACCCCTGGGTTTTTTGAAATCCCACTTTTTCCCCTTTCAATGGGACATGAGACCCACTGCATCATCTGGCCCACTTCATCTCAAGGTGTAGAGCAATACTTGGAACTCTATCAGAGCAAGAGGTCGCCCAGCACCGGTGTTTTGTAAAAACATTAGAAGCGTCCGTGTTTGTTTGGTACAACCAACTACCCATTGGGACAGTAGCCAGATGAGAAGATATTCGTAGGAAATTCATTTACCAGTTCAGCTCCACCACCCAGAAGATGAGTATTGCAGACCTCTTCAAATGCAATTAGAGGCCTGATGAGCATGTCGCTGACTTTATCTCCCGGTGGAAAGGACGCACATACTCTCCTGACATGATTCTTACTCTCAAACATCTGTTGATGATGTGTGTGGGGAACTCTATGACAGAATGGTTCCCCTCTCTCATTACACATAATTACCCAAGGGTATCTAGGATATCTCTAATAAGTCTTAATGCCTAGAGGAAGCCTTGCAGCGGGCCAAACAAGCATTCCCATTGCCTCCTGTAGTCCCCATAAGATGGGATTCCAAGGATGATCCCACTACGGTGGCCCAGATAGAGGCCCCCAGGCAACTAAATTTATTACTAGTGGAGCCACCTCTACAGCCTCGTAGAGGCCTGCCACTTCAGGCACAGCCGCCGGCCCATCAGTTTCTACCTCATAATTGAAAGGTTCCCCCCACGTAATGTGTTTCCACCACCGAGATAAAGATAACCAGATCCCGACTCCTTGATAGGATACTCCTTCCCCTCGTCAGGGCCAGGATCATAGAGCCCCATTCCTAGATAAGAGAAATCGAACCTACTCATTCAATGAGGCTCAGGTCCGTGGTTAATTTCGAAGCGCCTTGGAACAGGGACTCTTGTGATTGTCATAATGCAGGAGGCCTGAATAGGCATATCACATTGATCTCCCTAATTAATACCCCTATCACCATATCATGGGGAATACTCTAAAACTTTTATGTGTTAAAATACTGGCTTCAAGACCAGGTCGATAAAAATATAGTCTAGTTGGGTCCAGCATAGACACAAGTAGCATGTGTGTCCATGCAGCCTGGCAGTGACACTGATAGTGGGGGAGAGTGGTTGTAGGATCTTAAATGAGTGTCCCAAATGTATTAAGACTAGATGGAATGAAAGTCAGTCGCCCATGCCCATGGCATTATTCATGCACGTCTAAATCAACCTGAGTCTTCAGAAACCGATGCGTCATCCGCAACTACTACTTCTGCATCATTGTCCCAGCCTCCCTCTTCCCAAAAGGACAAGCATTGACGGAGTAAGGGAAACAAAGTCCCCCACCAATTCCATCATCATCTCATACTCTTAGTGACTTCATGCCTCTATAGATGACGATTACCCTCAGGGTCCCTCCAATGGTGCAGGATTATTCATGTGATATCCAAGATTACTCTTCGGTTAATATCGTGGAGCTGGTAAATCCCTATATGATTCCTAGCCATGAGTAGTGCCAAACAGATCCTCCCAATATCCCCAGCTATCGCCAGTGGCCACGGGGTCGCGGTTATGCAATTTGTCCGAATGATTTCTTCCACACTCCCAACCAGGCTATCTATTCCACCGAAACCAATCAATAGACCCAGTGTAGAGCTCAGCATGCGCATTCTTCTAATCTAGTTTCATCAGGCCCACCTTAACCGGTATTTGTGCTACTTGATCTGGCTGAGTCACCTCGACCCCACCACAATAAGCCACACTTTGTTACGGACCAACCTCAATCGTCTATTCCATAGCCAGTGGTTTCCCCCAGGTTCCATCTAGAAAACTATGGGATATTCTCAGCACCAGTTGGTCGTTGGTCCATCCAGAGGGGCCCGACATACCTTGTTCCACAGAATGACCTCCTATCAGCATAATATCAGGATTGGAATAGAAGTATGATGTTATTAATCATTATTCGTAATTACTATGAGACTCTCCATCCTCGAGGCCCTTATCCTATTAGTTGATATGCATGAAGCCCTCACCGAATCTTTAAGAAGCCCCCTCTAGTTTGAGATAGAGGTAGAAACTACAGAAGCCTTCCATGATGAGACAACTGAGCATGCTGAATGTCAGGTTATTATCTCTTTCTCTGGAGGAGAGGATGGCTCTACCATATAGGGTCACATTATCCCAGTGTAAAACACTAGCCACTTCAATGGTGTAATGATTTTCCATAGTCTTGCCGACACAGGCTCTAGGATCAACATAGTCCCCACCCTGACACTAAGAAAGATGGGGCTATCCAGGGATGACCTGATTCCTTCTAACCTGAGAATCTAAGGTTATTACAGGATAGGATAGACACCAGTCATCAAGATCCATCTAAAGACTTAGTTTTGTATCCTAGTTACCAGCATTGAGTTCATGGTTGTCTCCCAAGACACTAACTAAAATTAATTGATGGGTAGACAATGGATTCATCTCCACATAAAGGTCCCTTCATTGTATCATAAGTGCCTTATGTACTCCTTTAATGTTCAAGTGGGTGTAATAGAAGGTGAATCATCTCCCTTTTCCTCTTGTGAAGACCACCACTTGGATGCTGACTATTACTAGAGAAAAGACAAGCATTTCAAGAACAGTGAATTCAAGCCCTCTATGGCTGCAACCAACCAACAAACAGGCCTAGATAATGCCTACATCTTCCCAATCCATCGATTGGAGGCCATGAATCTGGATTTGGGGAAATGTTTTGTTGTCTCTAGAACGAGGGAGAAGAAGATTCCCAAGTCAGACTGACGTTGGAAGATCACCTCATATTTCTACACAAATTAGGCTCGGGTGATCTTAGAACCTCCAACCCCTATAAGGTATTGGGAGGTCTGCCTCATGTAGACAAAAATATTGCATACTTGCATGTTTCTTCAGGCCGTCATAAACCTAATCAAGCCTACATGCCACTATTTAATTAACATCATTAAGCATGGCCCCTTAGGAAAAATTCCATATGGGATGAGGTCGACAACTTTCATCGCAATGGTTTCGAAAACACAGAATTCCCCTGATGCAGTATCTACTGCTACTCAGGCTGGCACCAGCATCCCAGCAGGATCTTTTGAATCATAGGAATCACCTCCTACTGAGTATCATTCCCCTGTAAGTGAGGAAGAAGGTTTAGAAGATGCACAACCAACTTTTGAGGAGGGTGTCACTGCCATGATCTATGAACTGGTATAGGTGACCCTCCGTAGAAAGATGGTTCTTAAAACAATATTGATTAGTGTTGCAATGCCTGTTGAAGAGAAACATCAGTAAGTAGACTTCCCTAGGTAGCAACCTAAGGTATTCTCCTGGAGTTATGACCAGATACCCGGACAGGATCCTCAGGTCACTGTCAATCGCCTCGGTCTTCATGTGAATCCTCGTGTGATCAAACAGCCTCCTAGAAGGATGCACCCTTCTCATGGCGCCATGGTTGCAGTCAATGTTGATAAGATCATAAGATCCAAATTCGTCAAATAGGTCCAATACCCAAAATGGATTGCCAACATTGTGCCAGTCAGGAAGGAGAACAAACTGATCAGTGTCTCCATTGACTTCTGGGATCTCAACCATCACTGTCTGAAGGTTGATTTTCCCCTTTCTATGACAGAGCTCTTGATTGATGCCATCGCTGGGTTCTGATGCCTCTCTTTCATGGATGGGTATTCCGGGTATAACCAGATCCAAATGGCTCTTGAGGATGAAGATTATATGGCCTTCAGGGAACCACAATATACTTTTTAATTCTAGGTAATTCCCTTCGGCTTAAAAAATGTAGGTACCACCAATCAACATGTCGTGCATCATATATTTAATCCAATCCTTGAGACATTGGAAGAATGCTCTGAGGATGATCTGGTGGTCAAATCTCACCAGAGCTAGGACCATCTTTAGGACCTTGAGAAAGTATTTGGATACCTATAATCCCACCATCTGAAGATGAACCCCTTAATGTGCCCCGTCGGGGTCACCTCCAGAATGTTTCTCGGCTTCATTGTTGGATACAGGGGAATCGAGATAGACCCAGAGAAGATCAAGACCATCATCCCAATTTCTTCCGCGATAAACATTCGGTAGCTTCGAGGCTTCCAAGGACACTTGTCCTACATACGCTGATTCATCGCAAAGTTTTCTGGTAAATGTAATCCCTTTTCTCAGCTCATCAAGAAAGGGACTGTTTATCAATGGGACAAAGAATGTCATACTTATATTGAGAAATTCATACAGTATTTTCTCTAGCCTCCGGTCTTGATGCCACTCATTTTCGGAAGTTGCTGGTCCTTTATGTGACCACCCTGGAACGATCTCTCGGCGCCCTTCTCGCCCAAATGCATAATGAGGGAATGAAGAATGGTATTTACTACCTCATCTGCATGATCCTCGATACAGAGACCAGATACTCCTATATCGAGAAAATATTCCTTGTGCTGGTATTCACAGTAAAAAAACTGTGACATTACTTGCAGCACCATAAAGTATAGCTGGGATCTTGAGTGGATTGTTGGAGTACATTATGAATCTCCTAATGTTGACATGTCATCTAGCTCAGTGGGCAGTGATCCTCCAGTAGTTTGACCCTAGGTTTTTCCCTTAGAAGGCTATTAAGGGACAGGTGTTGGTAGAATTCCTTACTATCCATCCAACTCCCATGGACTAGTCTCTAGATCTCAATTTTCCAAATAATGAAATCCTCTTGGTAGACCAAGCCATTATGTGTTGGAAAATTCAATTTTATGGTTCTTACTGAATCTATACCAGTAGAAGACTCAATGATTCATGGATCAATAGAGTGGGCATGGGTATCATCTTCATCACGCCAGCACTGGCTATTCTTCTATATTCATTCTTGTTATCAGAAGGTTGTGCTGATAATAAAGAAAAGTACCAAGATCTTATCACAGGTCTTGAGTTGGCCCATGATATTGATATTCCCCATTTACATGTTAAGGGGGATTCTGAATTGGTCATCAGGAATATCAATGGTGACTACATCGTTAGGAATCTGGATCATGTACCACTATTGGAACGTACCTTCTAGTTGATGGCCTAATTCCCATCTCGGTAAGAGGTTACACATGTCCCTCATTTGTAGAACAGTTGATCTGACTCATTGTCCATCTTGGTCACATCTATTGTAGAATCTAACCAATATGATTTGATTATTCATGTGGCGCACTGAAGATTCATTTCTCTCATCACTCCAGACGATGATGATAGCCCACAGGTAATCCCCCTTACCACTCGTGCCTCTACATTGAGGCCCCCAGGCCCCATGCCTCAGTGCAAGAAGTTACCCCCGACTAAAGTACACCCTTGGTTAAGTATCTTTTGCACAACAATCACCCAACATATTTATTCAAGGGTGAGCGAATTCGATGTTGTGCATTACAGTTTACCCTCTAGGGTGGTCCCGATATTGAGAAGATCCTCCAAAAATGAAGGTTTTGTGGAGTCCTCATCTATTTCATTCAAGGAGTTGAGATTTTTTTAGGTCATGCAGGAGGTTCATGCTTGATCCTACGGGGCTTATCAAATAGGGCTGAAACTATCTCACTAGATCTAGAGACAGGGATATTTCTGGCCCTCTAATATTTGTGACTGTATCATGTTTTTCACGAGGTTCCATATGATTCAAATCCATGCTAATTTTGTGCATCGGCCTCCAAAATCTCTACACACCACCAAGTCTTCTTGGTCCTTTTCTGTCTAGGGGCTCAATGTCATGGGACCCTACCAACCAGTGACAGCTCGCTAGTGTAGGGATATCCTGACTGCTACAGATTTATTTTCCATGTGGGAAGTGGCAGTTCTGGTCAAGCAGGTCAAGGCCGGTTCTATCGTAGACATTGTGATCTCCAATATCATTCACCATTTTGGAGTCCCTCACACTGTTCTCATTAATAATGGCATCAACTTCTGGTCAGCCAAAATGAAAAATTTGTATGCCCAGTACAACATCCAGTCAAAACATTCCTCTCTTTATCACATGCAGTCCAATAGAAAGATATACGCATTGAACAAGACCCTATATAATATCCTGCAGAAGGTGGTTGGTCAGAACAAGAAGAGTTGTCCGAAAAATCTCCCTAACGTACTCTAGGCCTATCGGATGAAGAATCGAAATTCCACCCAGGTGAACCAATACTCCCTGGTGTACGGAATAGAGGGAGTCATGCCCATTGAGATCCAAGTTCCTTCATTGCACACAACAATCTATGATCAACAGACACTAGACAAGGTGGCCAAAATTGTTATGGATAAATTGGAATCCCTCGATGAGAACAAGCTTTGTACCCTACACAATCTAGAGAGGCACGAGGACAAGATAGTGAGAGATTTTAACAAGAGATTTTTCCTCCACTCTTTATCTAAAAGTGACTTGGTATTGGCCCTGAGAACACCAATGATACCTGGAGAAAAACCACCCAATTTGGGGCCCAAATGGGAAGGAACCTACATCTTTCACAAGGTTTACCCCAATAGAACATACTCACTTGTCACTATAGATGGTTCACATATAACTCAGCCCACCAATGATAAATTCCTCAAGATATACTTTTCCTGGGCACCAGGGTCCTACATTACCTTGAACTATTATGTCCCACATGACATTAAACTGTATGTCGTCCCGCAAGATGTTAAACTATATCTGGTCCAATATGACCTTAAACTATTATGTTATTCATTAAATTAAATTTCCATTGTCATCCCACATTACAATAAACTGTAAAGTGGTCTGAGCTCTATGACCCTAAACTAAGATCAATGTGGTCCTATATAAACATAAACTCTTATGTCCTACATGACATTTAACTTCTTTTTCATCCCACAATGACAATAAATTGAAAAGAGTTATGAACTCAATGGCCCTAAACTAATATCTATGTTGTCTTTTAAAACCTTAAACTGTTATTTCTCACATGACATTAAACTGTATGTTGTCCCGCATGACATTAAACATTAGATGGTCCCTCATGACCTTAAATTTTCCCACATCCTTACTAACGTCAAACTACACAACAGTTTCCAGAACTGCGTATGTCTTGATTCCCATCCTCATGGGATATGTAGGGATACACAGATGATTCTTCTTGGAGTCTAGCCTCCAAATTCTCCTATTTAACTTCCCCCTTGTGTGTAGTTACCTTAGAGTACTGCACACGACATCGGGTGTACTTCTTTGGCCCCATTGGTGCTAGGTTTACGATGGTCGCTCCATGTGCCCCTCCCATTCTTCAATTCTCCCTTATCATCATTGCATGACGTTAAACTGCTTGGCCCCTTTCAGAACTACGTAGGGCAAGATTCCCATACTTATGGGATATGTTGGAATTCCTAGATATTGCCCAACCCCAAACTTCAATACCACCCTCTTGATCGGGCCTCTCGGCCCTGATACCTCCCCAAATGCATGGTGTATTGTGGGCTTATGTCCTCATTTCACGTCATGTTTATCATGACTGCACCATGTGTTCCCCTCCTTAGAGGCCTTCACCCATCGTCGTCTTTAACATAAGACTTTAAACTACATGGGTACTATTTTGCTTCACATGTTACCATAATTTGGGAATCCATTAACATTATCTTCCAAAAGGACCTCCGAACAGCATGGATGCTAGGCCCCAGGCATCTCCTACCGTTTCGGGCCAATAACCTTAAAGGATTCTGGACACCAATTTGATACAAGTATCATGTTGTGAATAATGTCAGTAGTTGACTATCATTTGTTGTTCCCATTTCAAGTCACGTGATATGGAGGTTGTGATTCAAATATGGTCAATATCCATACTCTATCCTTAGAAATACCCCTGTATGTACCAACTGTTGGGTGCAGTGAATCATTTGGTTCTACTAGCCCTTTAATCATCAATCTACACCGGGTAGGAGCATTAGTCTGGTTACGACCAACACTACCCGATCTCTTTCCCTTATTGTTGTACTCCTATATGTTGTGAAGATCCTGGTCGTATCCCTTGTTTCCCAGAACAAGTTTTTCTCACATAGTCTTAGGAGCTTTGGTAAGGCAATACTCATGTAAAGGCTCACATATCTTGGTTAGAGTCCTATGACCTTCAGCTGAGACCATTGTCATCCACACCACAATATGTTAAAATGAAAAATGGCGGGGACTTCCTGTCTCAAGTCCCATGACCGTTTCAGTCCCTTGGACCAAGTTCTCATCTTGGATTTCATGGTGTGGTGTGGAATCTATGTCCTCATTCATGTCAGGTTATTTTTTCCGCATCGCATACATCCCCTTGGGAAACCCCTCTATTATCATCCTCACTGCATGACATTAACTAGAAAATTGGATTGGACTTCCCGTCTTATATCCCTGGACATTGTCGGCCTCCTAGCCCAAGTTCTCAATCAGGATTGTACGGTGTGGTGTGGGATTATGTTCTCATTCATGTTGGGTTACTCGTCGTGTTATACACATCCCTTGTTGAGATACCCTGCACCTATCTGCGTCCTTATTGCATGATTTAAAACCGCACAACATCCTCTAGAACTATGTATTTCTTGGTTCCCATATTTAAGGGATACGTAGGACTGCCCGAATATTTATCATTTGGGTCCAATCCCATCTCTTAGAAACCCCCATATCTCCATGTCCCCTTGGGCTGAGTTCTCACAGGAGAGGGGCATGGGATTTGGTATGAGCTTTTGTCCTCATTCACGTCAGGTTTCCAACAACCGCCCCATGTACCTATTTCTCTTAAGAGCTCTTTGTCCCCTTGTTCCACACGTATCTCTTCAAGTTGGGTGCTCTGAATGTGGGTCCCTCAACTCTCTTTGGTAGTTCTCCAATGTGTCCAAGAGCACTCTAGTTTAGGAACGAGAGTGTTGAATTATACGTAGACATGTTCTCACCCATTTTCATGATTCATATTCCCCTTCATTTGTGGCTTCCATCATCTTCCAAATCCTAAAGGACCCCTTAACAGTATAGATTATAGGCCCTAGGGCTCTCCTATTATCTCAGGATAACGTCCCCGAGGGTTCTAGATGACAATTTGATATAAGTCTCACGTTGCGAATACAGTCAGCAGTTGTCACTCATTTTTTGTTCCCATTTTAGGTCACATGATATGGATGCTTTGTTTAGAACATGGTCAATAGTTATCCTCCATCATCACACCACCCCCATAAAGCCTTAAATTTTTGTTGCATGATTCAAATCCTTTTCCACTCCATCATGTTTGGGGGAATTTCGACACTCCTAGTACTTCTCTTTAGTGTGTATTGGCATTTTAGGAGGGAAACGTCCTGGTGAGGCATCATTTGGGCCTTTGCACCAACTTCCCTATGTGTGTATTCTGTGTGTTGGAATGACCTTATCTTCCCGTGTTTCCCACATCAAGCATAGCTTACATGGGCTTAGGGGTATGTTCGAGGTTTGTGCCTATTTGGAAGATTCTCTCTTAGCCTAGTCTGAGATCTATGAGCATAAAATAAGATCTACTATGTCCTTGTCACATGACCTTAAAATGAAAGACATCTTGAAGAACTAAGTTTGGATTCACTCCCATTCTCATGGGATACGTAGGAATGCCAGGTCATTTCGTATTCGGATCCATCCCAGTTTTTACTAATTACCTTTTTTTGGTCTTTTGGCCCTAACTTTCATAGGATTACATGGTGTGGCATGTGTGATCTTATGTCTTCGTTCACGTTGAGTTTGCGAGAGCCAGACCTTGTACTCACCCTCAAAGAGCTTGTCCCTCCTACCTATTATCATGTATGGAATTAACCTACACCCTCAGAACTACGTATGGCTTGATTCCCATCCTTATGGGATATGTTTGAACACCTAGACATTACATCCATAGGTGCATCCCCATATTCTCTAACCTTTATGGACCCTTGGCCCAAGGATTCATCCCTATAATTGTGTGTGGGGGGGGGGATTCCATCCTCATTCATGCCAGATATGCTTTATCATGCCATGAGCACTCCCCCATAAAACCTCGTTTCTCCTATATGTATCCAAGCCACATGAATTTAAACTATGCTTCCCAGTCCCGCATGACTTTAAAATATTACATACTTGCTTCAAGATATTAAAATTCATGGGATGGTCTCATCATATGACCCTAAACTGTGACATTATCGTCCTGGCCACATGATGAAAAATGGAACTGATTTGTGATATCCTCACTTAAGGGGATGCCATGTTTGGTATCAGTCATCCACCACACCATTTTTAAAGTCCTACTTATGGATTGATTCCTATAGTGATTCCTGGATTCTCCGTTTGAGGTTTATCACTTCACAAAAAAACACACACATCTATCCTAAAGAACAAACAACATCTATAAAATGTAGCTTCCTTTGATGCATAGGCCAGACCCACATGATATTATTGTCCCTAGCATTGGTACCCTTCCATTCCACTTCTATAACTATGTAAGTCTTGATTTCCATTATAATGGGGTATGTAGGAATGCTCAGGTACATGGCCTCGGGCCCATCCCAACTTTCATTTTTGGTCCATTGACCTAAAAATTCCCTAGAGAGAACGTGGTATGATATGGGATTATGTCCTCATTCACGTTAGGTTTTTCAAATACTGAACCATGTGTCTCCCTCCCCCCTTTTTATTTATGGTCCGAGCTATAAACCCTTAAAAATATGACTTAGTCATCCTTATAGCATAACATTAAATTGTGAGACACCTTCCAGAACTACATATGACTTGATTCACATCCTCATGGGTGACGTAGGAACACCCAAATAATCCATCTAGAGGTCCAACCCATGGAATATTCAATCCTACCCCTTTTTTCAACCCCATTGGCCTGATTTCCTTTGGGAGAGAGTATGTGGTGTGGCAGGTACCTCTTGGATTTTCATCCACATCAGGTTTTTCAACAACCACACCTTGTTTCTCTCTTGTATCTCCCATCCTGGTCCGATTTATATGACCCTAAACTAAGATCTCCCTATGGGAACTACGCATTGGGTTTGACGAATTTGTCTCCCTCTGACCATTTCAATAAATCATCTCCCCTCTTAATGGTCCACTCGATGACCTTAACCTAGGAGCATGTGACCCTATGGAACTTTTCCTGGAAAAGGTATTCGACCTCCTCTTCCTAATAAGTTTTATTGGCATACTCAAATCTGCCATGGTAAAGAGTTCAAGGAGTGGAATTTTTACATAAAACCCCCCTCATATCATGTCCACGCTTCATGATCCCTTTATTTGGATCCACATCCTATTCCATGTCTATAAGGGAACACCTTTATGGCCTAGTCTCATTCCACATTGGCTTACCTACCATCTTGGGCCAATGCCCCTGGAGACATTGGACAAAATTTGTGACACGACCCGTGTTTCGAACATGGTCAGCGGCCGACCCTCATTTTTCCCCATTCTAGGCTAACACGAAATAGATATAGTGTTTTGAACATGGTTATAAGTTATCCTCTATCATCACGCCACTATCATTTTGATCCAAATCTCAAATATCATGATTCACCTTTTCCACCTCTATATGTTTAAGTGGAATTATAACACACTCGGGTTTTCTCCCTTGTGAATCTATATGCGTTAATTAGGTGGGTCAGTAGTAGTGGGACGTCAATAACCTAGTGCTCCATCATTCAAAATGTGTGCCTCCCTGTACTAGGTAAATCCTACCTCTACATCGTGTTTCCCACAACGAGAATGACTCATGTGGGATTAGTAGTTTTGGTGGGGTGTGTACTGGTGTAGTTGTACCACATAGTCTTATCATCCCACATGACGTTAAACTGTAATTTTAGAACTATGTGTGGATTGATCCCCATCATGATTAGGTACGTAAAAATGCATGTGGACTTCACCTTGGGCCCATCCCCACATTAATTTTTGGTCCCTCGACATAAAATCTCCTCTGGGAGCACATGATGTGATATGGACCCCTACTGTCCTCCTTCATGTCAGGTTTTTCAATTGTCGCACCATGTGTCTCCCTCCCTCCTTTTTATTTATGGTCTGATCTCTAAGTCCTTTAAAGTAAGATATAGACATACTACTATATGATGTTAGACTACACGAGTCCACATGTCCTTAATTCATGACATTAAATTGTAGTTCTACCCTAAACAAGTTCCGGATGCCCCATGTAATTATGGGATGTGTCAGCTTCCTTTCTAGAGAGGTCACCCCCTACCAACCTTGGTCCCTGGCCACATTGTGCTTAAGAACTACATTTGGATTGATTCTCATTCTTATGGGATATGTAGTGACACCCATGCATTTTTCCTCTGGCCCAACCCAGGGTCATTTACCCTTAGGGCCCCTCAGCCCCAACCCTGGTCCAGTATCTATTACATTATACTAGGAGCGCACAATCCATGCAACATGAATTTAAACTATTATCCTTGGCCGAGGCAGTATGACCTTAATACTATGTGCACCTTCCACATATTATGACATAAAACTACATGTCTATCATCCATCTTGGTATGAAGTAAAACTACAAATCATTCTAGATCCTCACCCGAGGTCCTATTTGGAATTACGATTGATCCCCTATCAGACCGATGGGCTCACCTTATGTGTTTCTACCATGGTGGCATAATTTCCAGAGTGTTGGACTCTATTCAAAAACCCATCACTCCACCCTCCATGATTTGTGTTCCCATTATTAGGACCCTCGTCCTCTTTCACATATAAAGAGAACCCCCTGACAATAAGGATTTTCAGCCAATGGCTCGCCTAATGTCTTGGGATAACATTTTGGAAGACTATTGGATAACAATTTGAGTCAAGCCCTGTGTCTTAAACATGGTCAATGGTCGGCCCTCATTTGTTACCACTATTTTAGGATAACGCAATAGGGATACTATGTTTTTAACATGGTCAACAATAATCCTTCATTTTCATGCCATCTCTAAAATGTTACGAATTTTGGGTATCATGATTCACAACTTCCATTCCCCTATGTTCGGATTGATTCTAACGTCTCTATTGTTACCCCTCTCGTGCACCAAAAGCATGTTGGGAAAATGGAAATTCGATAGCTCTGAGAACCTTGTTCTCCAGTTACGCCTCCCTCTTTCTTCCTGAAAATCGAGATTGGTTATCCAAACCATGGGTGACGAAAGCCTGGTCGACATTCTCATATTTGGATGGAATCACAAAGAAGTCATCCCTTGTTTCTCACATTGGTCACAACTTACATGAGCTTTGGGATTGATCGTTGGGCCTTTCAAAAATATGACAAAAATGCGGTGTACTAGAAAAAATAACAGAGCTCGTGCATGCATCTAGCATAAACAATTAAAGCATGAAATTACGATTAAAAGTTTACACACCTTACAACACCAAAGGACTGGCCCCTCCCATGGATGGGTTGACCTACTTAAGAGTGTTTCAGATATTCCACACTCTGGCTTGTGTCTTCTAGGACCCATTGTTTCCTTTTTAGCTCCCAGTCCTCCTCGGCGGTGATGGGGAGCAGTTCGTCAGCCGCAATCTAGGCCTACTTTTCATTGGTTCGAATAATTACCATCTCACCAGAATATTGTTTTATCTGTCCTTCTACCTCCGCTAGTTGGGCCTTTAGGCGCAACACGATCTCCGGTTGTGAATTGAGGAAAGAAGAGTTCTCGCTAGCTCATTCCCACAACCGCTGAACCTCACTTTTGGCCTTCTAGAGCCTCTTTGTGTTCACTGATTTCCTCCGTTGTCGGCCTACGACAAGGGTATGATCATGCTTCTGAATCATCTCTTCCATGAAGTCTCAGATGAGCATGTGAGGATGTTAGACATCAACTCACCCAGTGCATACCTCACACATCTAAGAACAGAGAATCCACGTCTGGTCTATCCATTTCACTTGGGGGGTCTCTATGATGATGCTCTTGATCAGCTTTCACGACCGACGACAGATGATCTTGATGTCTTCTTCATCAGGGGTAGTATCATCTCGGTCTACGGGGTCGGAAGGTTCGTATGTGGGAAACAACTCCAGGAACTCATCAGAAGGGTCTGCATCTAGTGTCTGATCAGGTATCTCAGGACCCATGTTCCTGGTTGATCCTCATTGTTGAATCCCAACTCAATGATCTCAGGCATTGTCCTGCTGACATTCCCACTAGTGATTAGGAGCATTGTAGCTTGCTCGGTTCGAACATCCACTTCTATGATCACTGGAATTCCCCTAGAAATGTCATTGCTATGAGCTTTGACCAACTTCTCCATGTTATCCCATGCCATTTGAAGAACTGCAAATGTTAAAATACAAATATGTTAGTTAAATTGATCAATGAATGGTAGTTACGAACTCTTTAGAGGAGACTCATAGAGATCAAACAATTGTTCTCTCTCCTAAGTGGTTTCCATTGGAACCTCAATTCATGGCCCTCCATATATTTTTGGGAATTCCGAAGGCTCTGGGAGGACCACCCTGGGTATCGTGGTCCTTCTAGGAATGATGATCGTTGTAGATGTAGGTTTGGATCCCGAAGTTCCTGCAGAAGCATCCACTGTAGAGAGGAAGTGTGTTTTGCCTATGAGGACCTCCTACACTGGTGAGGTTTTAGTTCATAAGTCCCAAATGACCTAAATAGGGACTACGGGGAGGTGGTGTAAGGATTAACTCATTGGATTCTACAAACTCTTCCAAATCCAGGTCTAAGTTACCGACTTCACCCTCTTCTAGGGGGCTCCCTCCACCGGCTTCATCCCCCGAGGAGGACTCGTCTGATTCTTTAGGTAAAGGGAAGCACTCTCTCAATTCGGCAGCCAACGACTACGTGGGGGATGTATGGTCAAGAAACACCTTCCTAGGATCTGTCTTCTAGTGAGGAACACCCTGAGAGTGTACAAGGTCCACCATTTTGGAAAGGTACTCCTCCCACTCTGCCAGGGATACCGTAAAGCCAGCCCTGACCGGACTAGTCCCCGAAAAATCTATCCCAAGGTGATTCAGATGTTTCCACATTTCGAAGGGATTTAGGAATTATATTTTGACATACCAAATGTCCCAAGCCTATAGGAAGAAAGAATTTCTGGGCATGTCTTTGTGGCGCAGCCGCTTCCCCGAAGCCTGGGTGGGTATCCTAAGGAACCCCCTAGGTGGCCTCCCCTCCGGCTAACTCTATTCCTCTGGGACTGTCTGGTCCACCGCAGCCACCTTCCTCTTGACTTGTGTGGGTGTCACCACCCCTACTTCTCCACCACCATGGGATTTCCTCATCGCCTTCTATCACTAACCTCAAGGTTGGGTAGGCACTCCCTCTCTAACACAAATAGTCTGCTGCTTTAAAATTTCCCCTGGATAGGCTACCTTCCAACTCATAGCATATTCTTTCACCATCCCATAAACAACCGTGGACGATGCCAGCTCATTCCTCATCTTCCAATCCTCCTGTGTAAAAATTATCCACATTTTCCTTATCACACACGGGTGATCCTTGTGGCGCACTCCCTTGTAGACCTATTGGGTATGCCTCTACATGCACCGAAACTGCCTCGTAGAGCGATGTGGGCTGTATAGCTCATAGAGTGACTCAAGGTTGACTCGCGCCACTAGAAATCCGCATTGAAAGGCAAGTAGGTATGTCCAATACTCTTCTTTCCCCTGGATATCATCAGTGAACACACCTATTGGAAATGGGAATGGGTGTAAGTTAAACTTGTCTACCTTCCAGACCCGGTTCAGCACCAATTGCAGTGTCAACATGGTCGAAAAGCTCCCCTCCACATTTAGAGTGAATGGCTAGAAGTTTGATCCTGGATGGTAAATGGGGTTCAGATATTCATACATGTCTATACTATATGCCGCTATCCACTCGTAAAGAAGATGGAACAACCCACATATCCTCTGTGGCTTCTTCCCTTCACTGATGTGCCACAACACCTTGTACAGCTTGGTGAGAATTTTGATTCCTAGGTTGACCTGCTCACTAGTCGCCAACATGGATTCCATTTTGAACATTCTCATTTGTACGCCCATGTTTCTGTCCCTCACCAGTAGAATCCAACCACATATAATCACTGATATCAATGCATCCAACCTAACCATCAGTTGTTCCTTAGTACTGACACTGAATCCCCATGCCTTCCACTAGCTGTCCTCCAGATGTAGCCAATATGAATGCTCTTTTCCTAGATAAACCCCCTTTGGGAAGGTCTGAGGCCTCATGTGAAATTTTTTATATTTAGAGAAATTTAAGAACTTCTTGAACCAACTCTTTAAATGGACGTCCCTCACCAGCTGCTTGTCCTCCCCCGTCACCAGGTCCATCAATTCCTTTTTCAGTGGTGGCATATGCTCTAGATCTTCCAATGTATTTGTGGAAGGGAGGAACTTGTCATACATTTCCCCCAGTATTGGGACCCCCCAAGATCTGGTGCATGTTCCAGAGGCTAATACCAAACTCCCCAGGGTGAAGATGGAAGGTATTGGTCCTCGACAACCATCTACTCAAAAACTCCATCATTAGCTACTTTAGCTGGTAGATGTAAAATTGGGAAGCCCAAGCTGCCTCATACAGGACCACTCACCTCATTTCCACAGTGAAATCTTCACATGAGTTGCCTACCTAGTAGGCCCACACCTAGTTGATCGTGAAATTTCTGCCCTGGTGAAAATCCCCCTCATCAGTCAACCCCTTCTCTGGGTTCCCCAGGGCCTCCTTCAGGATGGTCTGGTACAGTGTAGGGGATGAATCCGGCTAAAATACTTTCCCGTAAACGTTATTCATGTGGTTGTACAGACAATCAGTGATGATGGGTGTGATATCCTCCCAATAATAGCCTGTAGCCACCCTGAACCACTTGTGTTTTCATGGAATACTCCTAATCCAGTAAGTCAGCTCATCCCTGCTCGCTTCAGGAATTAAGATGTCATCCCTAAGACCAAAATCATAAAAAGGAAACCTTTTTTATAGGGGGAGGTTCTTCTGACCCTGTAATATCAGCACGAACAGTGACATATGGTCTAAATGGATCAGTATGTGTTCCACAAATGCCTCAGTTATTATCCATTTCTTCTCTCAGGCAGCATCCTCAAGGACCCCCCAGCAGCTTCCTAATGAGCCATTCGGTCTTTAAGTTTTTGAAATTTTATCCTGGATCGTGGAGCTCGATCGGGAATCTCAAATCGCAAGGCTCGATCGTAGAGATAGTTTGTAGAACCCTTCCATAGACCTAGTATACAGAAGCTGTGGAGCTCACCCTCGCAGATTTGAAGGACATGTTGCGCCCTATAAAGCTGAATGGCCCGGTTCGCGAACAGAAAATCCCAGAGTGTGCGGAGCTCCACGAATTGAGAGCACAATCTTCAAAAACAAAAATATGAGAAAGGACAAAAGAGAGGTCATCCTCCCATATTTGTAGGTTATGACCTTTTGTTCTTAGTTGCATGTCCGTACATGGCAAGCTTTGTAGTGCTCTCAACCCATGCACTACCTCTCTGCAGCACTATCCTATTTTGAAACCATTCTTTGCGATTGGATGAAATATTTTTGTGATTGACCCTTAGGATTATACACTCATTTTATCCATGGCTCCAAGTATGAGAGGGGAATTTGTTGGTACCAAAATATGGGAAGAGGAAAATCATCGTAAAGGGAAAACCAACTCCAAAGGGGCTACCACAGAAAGACCATTTGTGATGCCCTGCACTGCATCATGTGTGAATCCTAGGCCCCACACGGCAATATCCATTGACCAAAGAGGTGGGAGGCTCTTCCATTTCAACAAAATGGAGTAGAATATTCGCACTGCGGAGGGAGACTAATCAATCACCGTGAGCCCAGGGAACCTGACTGAAGCCTCCATGATCACCGCGAAGGGATCTCTGCACTGAGGACGGGATGATTGTTGGATATATGGTTATGAAGAACTTTTCATAGTCCATGGTTGACCGTGGAAAACCACGTGGCGTTCTGCGGATCCATCTCTACTTCACTCTTCCCCTCACCTATAAATATCGGGCTCCCCTCGAGCCCAAAGGAAGGATACTACGACCCTTCGCCTTCTCTACTATCAAATCATGAAGCTCCTTTTGCTATGAGAAACCTTGATAAAAATGAGATTTTCTAGGTACTTGAGATTTGCGAAGCACTCTTACCTTAGCTTGAATACAACCCTTTTTCCAGAAGGGACACCCTTAGCGAAGCCCATGATCCATCGAAAAGGAAGGAGATCCTCAAGGGGACTTGGGTCTTGTAAAATTAGTCATGCTTTGTTAAGTACACTCCATGAAAAAGTGAACCATATGTTAAGGTCGGGTCATTGTTCTTTGTGAAGCACATTTCTTTGCAGTGCTCTGCTTTGCAAGGTACCCTTGATTTGGGAAGGCCGACTCCGCCAAAGCCTTTCCACTTCACAAATCACCCTTCATATGCACATAAGCCCTATTCATAGGCTAGGCCACCCCACATTGTAAGGCATACCCCTTAGAAAATCTCATCCACTACATGGAGAACTAGAACTTCATAAAGTCCTTTCTTGTGAACCCATTTTCTTCGCAAACCCCTCTTCTGCATGACCTTACAGGTTTGTACGATGTGACTTCAAGGTCCCCTGGGCAATGCTACACATTACGTTGCTTATCCTTATGCTTCTTTGTGTAGTCACACTAACAACTATTGTTTCTTTTCATAGTCACGCTAATGTGAACCCCTCAATGGATCACTCCACAACATCCCCACACCATGGCACTGTCGGTGCCTTCCCATCAGCAAGGGTTAAAGAGTGCCATTTATGTATGTCCTTGGGGTGCGGATTGAACCCACCTCATCTGATATGTATGACGTTAAACTCCCAAGAATCATCATCCTCAGTACATGGAATTAGAATGTGGCCTCACCCCGTGCAATATACGAGGGGTGCCCTGCTCGGACATTCTCTATGCCCACTCATCTCCATAGGAGTGAGATCTTCCCTACATGGAATGAGATCCTTTTTGCTGGGGTGGTGCATGTCCACAGGGAAGGGTGACCATCTTAGTGTAATCCTCGAGCCTTTCCTGTATGAGGTAGCACCTCTACTCCTTCATTCTTCTTTGGTGCCAAAGACTAGAGGAGATATGGGCCCAAGGACCTTTGTCACCCCATCCCTCTCCCTCTGGGCTTTGTCGCTATCGAGCCTGCATCCTGAAGTACGTCCCAATATCCATATCCCTGGGCCACTGACTATGCATAATTCCATGTTTCCTCTTTGGTCGTCTAACCTTGTGTAAGCCTCACTCTATTCCCCACGTTCGAACCTTTCACGACATGATCATCAGGTCTTTGGTGCCTCTTATTTCTCACACTTAGCATAACTCACGTGGGATTAGAGTAAGAATTGACAATGAAATCCTTCTCAGGCTTCCTTAGTGTATAAGCCCCAAGAATCAGTCCTGAACTACATGGACATTGATCCTTGCCTCCTAGACAGGGTACGTAGGAAGCCTCCCTGCGGTTCAAGCCCAACACCTTCTTGACCCGACCAATTTATTTCGGTTCACTTTCATCCTGCATAACGTTAAATGGAATTCCCCACTCCGAAACTACATTAACTTTGATCCTTGTCTCTCAGACATGGTATGTATAAATCCTCCCTGAGGTTTAAGGCTAACACCTCCATTGGTCTCAACCACTCCATGTCAGTTCACCTCCATTTCGAATGATGATAAATTGTATATTCCATAAAAACTACATGTACTCTAATCCATATCCCCTATTAAGGGTATGTAGGAAGCCTCACTGAGGTTCAACCCCAACACCCATTGGTCCCCATCCACTCCACATCGGTTCAGCCCATCCTACACGATGTTAAACAGTACACCCAGTTTTCGTCCTGTATGATGCTAAACTATACTTATCAGAACTATGTGGGCTTTGATCCCAGTCTCCTAGGTAGGGTACATAATAAATCTTTATGAGGTACAACCCTATTCAATGATAAGGCATTGTGGTCCCAATATAGTGGTAAGTTGTTGTGATCCCATCTAGTAGTAAGCCATTGTACCCCATCCAGAGGTATGCTATTGTGATCCTCATCTCACGGTAAGCCGTTGTGATCCCATCCAGCGGTAAGCTGTTGCACCCCATCCAACAGTGAACCGTTACAACCCATCCAAAAGAAAGTCATTGTAGTCCCAATTGATGGTAATTATTTATAGACTCTTCTATTGGGATCCACATATTTGGTCCATCCCAATTGATTCAGACCAATTCCCGGGCTGCTAACCTTGTGTACGTCCCAACATATCATCGTGTCGTTGTCCTATGCGAACACCCCGATTCTATGGCCCCATACAGAACTAAATGGACTTTTATTCCCTGCTGCAGGGATACATAGGAAGCCTCCCTAAGGTTGAATCCCATCACTCATATCCCATCGTGGTCCCTCCCTCGAGCCTATATGTTTCAGGAAGGTCAGGCCCCAACTCAGAGGCTCCACTTCCTCCAGATATCATGCCTCCTTTCTGATGGGCCGCCTCCTCAGGTGTCCCACCACCCCACCAAACTACGTGGACTTTGATTCCCTTCCATGGGGATACGTAGGAAGTCTATCTGGGGCACAATCCCAACATAACCATCATCCTCATGATGATTCCATCTCATCCCCCATTCACTTCACTCATCCTCCCATATCAATATAGATTCTTACCTGGTCTACCGCTTCCTGGTGAGATCATTTCGCCCACTTTCATGCTGCTCCTATAAGAAATTGGGTCACTAACCACGTGATAGACCTAGCATCTGTGTTCCATAAAGGAGTTGCACCCTTCTTATCCACTTCCATTAGTGTTCTGATCAGTCCGATCTGTCTCCGCTAGATGGTAAACTCATGGAATACCCTGTGTTGAACATGGGAATCTGAGGAAAAACTCAAAGAGATTCCAAGGGAATATAATTCACTACACTCAATGTGGGATGCCTTGGTATTCTGTGCCATCAGAAAGCCCTATTATAAGGGAAAGAAACCTAGACACACCAGTGTTCCAGGGTCCATGCATACCAGAGATGTCCAACGTGACTACTCCCTCGACTGAAGGTTGCTGCCCTAACCTGACCCCTTGGAATGTCATTATAGAAGCAGCATAATTAACTCAGGTCCACGAATACATGGCACTGGGAAGAGTTTCATGAACAACGTCTTAAGTATATGAGAGAGATTTGTACTAGGAAACAATATTCAAGGAGGAATCCACAGAAGGAGATACTGAAATCCCATCATCACGTTTCGATCAAAGCGAAAACCTCCCTGAATAAGTGATAGATGTTGCCCGCCTTTGGAAAGAGATAATGAGGGGAAACATATCAGTACGTCCTCAATAGACAGATGTGCACCCATGTGAAAGCGTCAAAAACAATGATGATACATTTAATGGATATATATGATATTGATGAAATATTATCATACAATAAATGTAATGAATCATATATTTTATTACATTTTTATTCATTGAAAGATGATAATATTGTATATGTTTTCGTGTGGGTTACAACCTTCATGAAGTGTTGCGATTCATTTTTTATCACCGCATCACATGGATGGTAAATATATTTGTATTTAAAGAGTTAATATAATAATTATGATATTATTATAATTATATAAAATTAAAAATAATGTCACAACCCATTCTCGGGGCCCGTGCCGTGACTACCCCAAGCCCGCCATCCATAGGCCAGGGGCTAGAAACTAGCACCAAAGGCGTAAATCCCAAAAGAAGGGAAGGAATTGCCTTTATGAAGTAACATGCACAACAGAGTACGCAAGCAAAGTAACACTAAGTAAAACTGAGTACAAGGTAAGTGCTGAAAAAGTAAATGGGCTAGTATAAAAACCCAACTAAAAGTACAGTACAACTGAAAGGAAATTACAACAGCTGTATGTAAAACAGTAGCACTGAGTCGTCCTCCGGAAATCCCACCTGAAGGGTGGGTACAGATAATCTCCTCATCTCCCCGGTCCGATCGTCCGCTCTGTGTACATCCCTCCAAGTGGTCCACCTCCAGGTACCGTCCAGCTCCACAAGCCTCCACCGCGATCAATGTTGTCCGTCTTCTGCATCCAACACAACGTAGTGCGGGCATAGCCCATGCAGGGGTGAGTATACGATACTCAGGGGGGACCTCGAGACCCCCGAAGGTCTCTCAGAATCCACGAAAGATAAACCACAAAGGAAAGATACAATCACGAAGTATCAACAACACTAATTAGGTATATGCCCATACATATACCTAAGTCATCAATTACAGTTCACCTCTAGCTCCCGAGCCCAAGCACAACCCAGTCCACATAGGGAAGCAAAACCCAATCGACAAAGGATAACACAACTCAATCCACACCGGAACAACAAAACCTAATCCACATAGGAAAGAAAGTAAATCACATCGATGATAATGATTGAAGTTAAGAATCATCTCACATAAGGACAACATAACCCAGTCCACATAGGAAAGAAAGTCAATCACATCGATGATAATGATTGAAGTTAAGACTCAGCTCACATAGGAATACACTTCGTAAGGCGATAGAGATGATCAGATATAGCCACTGATTCATCTAAGTTGTCGGACCCACATAGGATACAAGACCAGCTAAGATGTCGGACCCACATAGGATTCCAAACCAGCTACTCTGCCGGACCCACTCAGGATACAAGTACAGAGGTCAAATACTGCTGGACCCATGTAGGATATGAGAACAGTAGTCATCGTCGTCGAACTCACAGAGGATCCCAGTACGGTCTTCGTCACTGCCGAACCCACGGAGGATCCAAGTACAGTCGTCCTCACTGCCGAACCCACGGAGGATCCAAGTACAGTCGTCCTCACTGCCGAACCCACGGAGGATCCAAGTACAGTCGTCGTCGCTGCCGAACCCACGGAGGATCCAAGTATAGTTGTCCTTGTCGCAGTCACAGCCAGCTCTAGTGTTCCTGCACACAGTACGCCGATTCCGAGAGGGTCTCCTCCTTGAGAAAAAGAGACGATACATCAACTGTCACGAAGTCTAGATTTGATGTATCCCAAAGTTCTGTCTCATTAAAAGAATCCCAATGCGGCCGACGGTGCATCAATCGGACGCTCGGTCTCAATGTTATTGGCTTTTCCGTGCCAGGGGCCCAGTTGGATTTTAAGATAAAACCAATCCGACCATACTATAGCTATATCCAAACCTCAAGCAGAGTAAGCCCAAAAAACCGTCTCAACAAAATGATCCCAACGCAATTGACCCCACGTCAATCGGATGTCCGGTCCTTGAGATATAAGTGTTTCTGCTCTAAGGGCCCAATTGGTTTCGAGTTCTAACCAACCCGGCTGTATCCAAACCATGCCTAAACCTCAAGTGTAATATACTGAAATGGTCTTCTCAAAACAAGGGTGCATACACAACTTATGGTGTGTCAATCAGAGGTACACAACACAAGTTATGGGAAAATAACCAAAAGCGGTCCGAAGTGGGGGGTCTGGGCCCGGCCCAACCCCCCCCCCCCCCCCCCCCCCCCCCCGGGGATGCCCGAACCTGGTCGACCCGACCCGGGTCTGTGTCCGGCCCGTTAGGGTGCGGCCCGGCCCAGGCCGGGCGACCTGCCCCGGTCCAGCCGGGGGGTGCGCTGGCTCGGACAGCGGGCCGATCAGGGGGGGGGACGCGATCCCCCCTCCTTTGCGCTCCACGGAAGCGGCGCCCCGAGGTGCCGCCGCGCTGGCGACCCGCGCCGCCGGAGGTTTCCATGGGCCACCAGAGTCGTTCCGGTGGTCCGTTCTTGCTCCTGTTTGTGCCTGTGGTCATCCCGAGACCTATACATCACTGCGAAGGCCTCCAAATTCCATTTCGATCCCGCTTCGCCATAGCCATACGTTTCGCACATCAAGAACAGAATAGCAGTGAGTTCAGACTTGATCGTTGGTCCGCACCCACCGCATTAGCAGTTCGAAATTACTCCCAACAATTATATGCCATGTCGAGGGTATAATTCACAAAAAGAAAAGTAAACGAAAACCCCTCCCTCAACCAGGAATAATATCATTAGCGTCGCGATACACGGCGTCGTGGAGAAGAGGATCATAGGCGTCATCGGGGTGCACCAAGGAGGAAGTGGAACCTCCTCTCTAGCCGGAGGGAAGAGGATTGGTAGCGAGTCGTCAATCTCCGAGGAACCGGCGTTCTTCGTTGTTCTTCGTCAGAGGCCGGTGTCATTGCCTTTTCGTCAGAGCTTCCTCCCATGGGTTCTCAACTTGTTTTCCAAAGGGTTGATTAATAAAGAATTAATCCTCACTTTCTGTTCATTATTATGGTTCATTAATGAGACTAAATTAATGAACCTATTAAACACATGTTCGTTGATGTTACACAACCAAAGGGATGAGTCATTAAATGATCCTCATTTATTGATCGTCGTTACACTGTGATTCTTCCAACTATTTCTCAACGGTGGAAGAAAATGAATAAAATAACTTATAGTTATTTTATTATTTATAATTCTTTTTCTGAAAGTCTAAAAACTTATAATTTTCGTCTGACCCTTGTTTGTTGAAGTTAATCTTCGCCTAAGAGAATCTCAGTGCTGCAAATTCATTGGTGCCCTCAGATTTTAATTCCAAGCACCGGTTTCAAAGTTAGAAAAACCAGCTCGTTCGTTCACTGAACGTACCTGAGCTAAACTTCGAAAATTGATTCTGGGCACACCGGGCCTTGGAATCAAGGGCCATCAGAAACTGCGTACTCGTAAAATTCCAAAGTATTTAAAAAAAATTCCTTGAAATTTCTGGGTCGTGACATTACTCCCAACTTAGGGAAATACGTCCCCATAAAGCTACAACATAAACTAGGGGAACAAATGAGGGTACTAAGCACGCATCTGAGCCTCCCGCTCCCATGTGCTCTCCTGGAGATTCCTGTGCTACAAACTTTTATGCACCAGAGGTATCGACCATCGACGTAGGACCCGCTCCTTTCAATCCTCGATCTCCATTGGGACATCTGTGAAAGTCGCTCTATCATCAATATCCAGCTCCCCGTGTTCGATGTTATGCATCAGGTCGTGCATGTATCTCCTTAGCTGAGATACGTCGAAGACGTCGTGCATCTGGTGAAACTGAGGGGAAAGGGCCAGGCAGTAAGCCACCTCACCTACCCTGCTGAGGACCTGAAAAGGCCCAATAAAGCATGGAGATATCTTGTCGTTGTGGCCAAATCTCTGTAATCCATGTCGAGGTGAGACCCGTAAGAAGGCGTGGTCGCCATCCTCGAACTCCTGTGGTCTCCGCCTCTTATCAGCATATGAATTTTGTCTGCTCTGTGCAGTCCTCATCTA
Source organism: Viscum album (assembly GCA_963277665.1). Classification (NCBI taxonomy): domain Eukaryota; kingdom Viridiplantae; phylum Streptophyta; class Magnoliopsida; order Santalales; family Viscaceae; genus Viscum; species Viscum album. Next base: position 4,363,964 of record OY728125.1, read on the forward strand.
CTCATGGATGACCTGCACCTTCTCCGTCGTAGCCCGAACCATATCTAGTCCTACAAGTGTTGACTCCCCAAGGTCAGTCCAGCATAGAGCTGATCTTCAAGGTTGGTTGTACAGTTCCTCGTAAGGTGCCATCCCAATGGTGGAGTGGTAGCTGTTGCTTTACAAAAACTCCACCAAGCGTAGGTGATCCTCCCAACTGTCAAGGACACATGCACAGAGCATGTCCTCGAGTGTCTGAATGGTCCTCCCCATCTGGCCATCTGTCTGAGGGTGAAAGGCAGTACTCAGGCGTAGCTGTGTCCCAAAATCCTCCTGCAACCCCTTCCAAAGACGGGAAGTAAAGCGAGAATCTCGATCGGAGATGATAGATGATGGCACCCCATGAAGTCGTAAGATCTCCTGAACATAGAGGCATCCCAAGCAATCTACTGATCCCTACTCTCTGATCAGTAGGAAGTGGGCCAACATGGTGGGTCGGTCTACGATCACCCAGATGGTGTCATGTCCTCTGAAAGTATGTGGAAGCCCTGTCACAAAATCCATGGATATCCCATCCCACATCCATTCTGGGACCTCTCTGTACTAGGTCTGCTAGTACCTGGTGCTCCACATTCACTTTCTGACTAGTGGGGCTTCGTGAAACGAACTCTGCTATAAAGTATCCCCTTGTCGGGGGTATAGACTATCCCAAAGTCATAGTCCTCGTGGAACTCAAGTCAATGACACCATCTTAGGTCCTGGTCCTTCTATGAGAATACACAGCTGAGATTTTGATATTAGAGTATACCGTAAACTGTTCGGACAACGAACCATGGGTGTGACTGGCCATTGCAGAGAACTCGAATACACCCCTGTTTACTAACATCCCACAAGAGCTGATAGGATTTCTCCTTTGCCGAAAAGAGAAAAATCGGATCTCATCCTATTGATGAAACACATTCTTTTCCTAATACAGTCAATCCTGACATGAACGGTACTATTTCATGTCATGGATGACATCATAAGGACTCGATGCTACCACCCAGAGATCCAACAGTTACTCTCGCCTCCAAGGGTCGAGTCACACTATCGGCAGTAGTTCGTGGTCACTAGGTCTCCTCCAGTAGGTATTTCAAAAGTGACGGTCAAGTCAACGGTTTTAACCAGAACAACTCTGTATCAACCACATAAAAAGGACAGTGAAGAAAAAATCACAAGAACAAGTGTCTTTTATTACTGCTGCTCAAAGTACAAAGACACAAATCCTCCACAAACAATGACATTAACAAATCTAGAAACAACATGAACAAAAGTCTCCATGCCAGGAGCTAGTCCCACTCCTGACCGTCTGCTCCCGGAGCTCTATGGTCGTAGGCCTTAGCTGCCTGAAGCTGAGCTCTCCACTATCCAGTTGTTCCCTGCGGTCGAGGTGGTCTTCTTGGTGGTGGTGGTGGTAGGGCCTCTAAACGTCGTCCACCACATACTTCATGGCCAACCCATCTGCCACGTCCGCCTTCTCCTGAAAGACCACCACGGTCAAACCTTTGCCTGCGGTCGAGGTGGTCCTTCTACTTCCTGTTGCTCATCTGCAGGGTGAGTCGGTCAGTCTCGAGCCATGTGACCATGCTCACTACATGCATAGCACTGCATACTTTTCATATGGCTGGCTCTGTGTCGTGTTCCCCACACAGCCAAACCTGTATCCTGAGGTCCCCCACCTGATGACCTGGTCTGCTTAGACCCTTGCATCTGCTGTCTACTACCGACTGCAGAAGAATTCACTATGTGTCTTCCTATGGAGGGTCTCGCCGCTGGTGACTGCTCAGCGAGGAAACTCTCCACTAGGAGGGCTCTCTCCAGCACCCCTGCTTGCGTCGGGATGTTGAGGGAGATCATCGAAGCCCTGATCTCATGTCTGAGTCCCTGGTCAAAGGTTCAGGCCCTGAAGAATGGGTCTCGTACCATGTCTATGGAGTAGTGAGAGAGGTCAGTAAACCTCGCTGAGTACTGGGCTACTGTCATGCTGCCCTGCCACAGCTGTAGTAACTCCTGGATGCACACCGCACGGAGGGTGTCTGGAACAAAATCCAAGTGGAAGAGGCTCTCGAAGTCCGTCCAAAGTTGATATGACTCATAGTGAACCTGGAGCATCGGGCTCCACCATCTACCAGCTACTGCGTGCAGTAGTCTCACGACAAGGATCACCAAAAGATCAGCTAGTGTCCCTACCAATCTGAAGACTCTGATGATAGCCTCCAGCCAATCCTCGGCTGCCTGAGGATCCGTCTCTCCATGGAACCTGGGCGGCCTCTACCTCTAAAACTTGTGAAACGTGCTTAGGCGGCGTGCACTCTCCACCGTTGGGGCTGGTAGCATCGGTGGCTCAGCGGGTAGTGGTACCGCTGGTGCCTCCGATGTAATGGGGCCCTGCACCGAGGCCTCAACACTCGGTGGGCTGTCATCCCGTACGTAACTAGGTACCCTAGTTGGATGCCTTCGTGGGGCCATCCTGAAAAAAAAAACAGGTGCGCCACAGTCAAACAGTATACCTGGTGAGCTGACACAAAGTAATCACAAATAAAACTTTTGAAACACATAGGCAATCAATGTTTTCGTGCACTAAGTCGGAAATCAAAAGTCAGGGTCCTTGTGTATGGATACGTCAGCTGTTGCACCAACCCTGGACTCCATGGACTGATAACCACACTCATTACTCTAATCATTTTTTCTTCAAAGAGGAGAAATTATCTGAGTCCTGAGTTTTGCAGTAGAACCGACTCCCTTAATACCAATTTGTCACGACCCGTCCTCGGGACCCATACTGTGACTACCCCTTGACCTCTTTCCATAGGCCAGGGGCTAGCAACTATCACCAAAGGCGTAAATCCCAAAATAATGGAAGGCATTGCCTTTATGAAGTAACATGCACAACAGAGTACGCAAGAGAAGTAAAACAAAGTAAAACTGAGTACAAGGTAAGTGCTGAAAAAGTAAATGGGCCAGTCTACAAACCCAATTGAAAGTACAGTACAACTGAAAGGAAAGTACAAAAGCAGTAAGTAAAATAGTAGCATCAAGTCGTCCTCCGGAAATCCCACCTGAAGGATGGGTAGGGATAGTCTCCTCAGCTCCTCGGTCCGACCGTCCGCTCTGTGTATGTCCCACCATGTGGTCCACCTCTAGGTACCATCCAGCTCCACAAACCTCCACCTCGATCAGTGTTGTCTGTCATCTGCATCCAACACAACGTAGTGCGGGCATAGCTCGTGCAGGGGTGAGTATACGATACTCAGTAGGGACCCCGAGACCCCTGAAGGTCTCTCAGAATCCACGAAGGATAAACCACAAAGGAAATATACAATCACGAAGTATCAACAACACTACATAGGTATATACCCATTCATATACCTAAGTCATCAGTTACAGTTCAGCTCCAGCTCCTGAGCCGAAGCACAACCCAGTCCACATAGGGAAGCACAACCCAAGACACCAAGGATAACACAACTCAGTCCACACAGGAACAACACAACCTAGTCCACACAAGAAATCAAGTCAATAACATCGATGATAATGATTGAAGTTAAGACTCAGGTCACATAGGAACAACATAACCCAGTCCACACATGAAAGCAAGTCAACCACAACGATGATAATGATTGAAGTTAAGACTCAGCTCACACATGAATACACTTTGTAAGGCAATAGAGACGATCAGATGTAGCCACTGATTCATCTAAGATGTCAAACCCACATAGGATACAAGACCACCTAAGCTATCGAACCCACATAAGATACAAGACCAGCTAATCTGCCAGATCCACTCAAGATACAAGTATAGAGGTCAAATACTGCCGGACCCACGTAGGATACAAGAACAGTAGTCATCGTCGTCGAACCCACAGAGGATCCTAGTACGGTTGTCGTCGCTGCCGAACCCACAGAGGATCCATGTACAGTCGTCCTCGCTGTCGAACCCACAGAGGATCCAAGTACAGACCTCCTCACTGCCAAACCCACAGAGGATCCAAGTACAGTCGTCCTCGCTGCCGAACCCACGGAGGATCCAAGTACAGTTGTCCTTGTCGCAGTCGCAGCTAGCTCAAAGGTTCCCACACACAGCATGCTGATTCCGGAAGGGTCTGCTCCTCGAGAAAAAGAGACAATACATCAACTGTCACGAAGTCTATAGTTGATGTATCCCAAAGTTCTGTCTCGTTAAAAGAAACCCAATGTGATAGACGGTGCGTCAATCGGACGCCCGGTCTGAGAGTTATTGGTTTTTTCGTTCCAGGGGCCCGGTTGGTTTTTATGCTAAAACCAACCCAACCGTACTCTAGATACATCCAAACCTCAAGAGTAGTAATCCAAAAGGACCTTCTTAACAAAAGGATCCCAATGCAATTGACCACACATCAATCGGATGTCCGGTCAATGAGATATAAGTGTTTCTGCTCCAAGGGCCCAGTTAGTTTCGAGTTCGTACCAACCCTCCCGTACCCAAACCTTGCTGAAACCTCAATTGTATTATACCTAAATGACTGTCTTGATCCAAGAATTCATACACAACTAACGGTGCATCGATTGGAGGTCCGCAACACAAGTTATGGGCAAAAGACTGAAATCGGTCCGAAGTGGGGGGTCTGGGCCTGGTCCGACCTGGCCCAACCCCCCTGGGTCGGCCCGAACCGGGTCGACCCGAGCCGGGTCTGGGCCCGGTCCACATGACCTACCCCAGACTGGCCGGGGGGGGGGGTGCGCTGGCTGGGCCAGCGGGCTGAGCAGGGGGGGACACGGTCCGCCATCATTTGTGCTCCATGGACGCGGCGCGCGGTCGCCACGTCCCCTCCGGATCCCGCACGACCATGAGATCTGAACACCTACCGCCGCGGCTTCGGCCACAGCGGCTCCTGCCAGTGGCACGCTGGGGCACCGCCGTGCCGGTGACCTGCGCCACCGGAGGTTTTCGCGGGCCACCGGAGTCGTTCCTGTGGTCCGTTCTTGCTTCCGTCTGCACCTGTGGTCATCTCGGGACCTATACATCACTGCGAAGGCCTCCAAATGCCATTCCGGTCACGCTTCACCATAGCCATATGTTCAGTGCATCAATAATAGAATAATGGTGGGTTCAGACTTGTTCGTTGGTCCTCACCCACTGCGTTAGAGGTTCGATATTACTCCCAACAATTATACTCCTTGTCGAGGGTATAATTCACATAAAGAAAAGTAAACCACAACCCCTACCTCAACCAGGAAGATGATCGTCAGCGTCGTGGTACACGGCGTCGTGAAGAAGATGATCGTAGGCATCTTCGGGGCGCACCGAGGAGGAATCAGTGTCTCCTCTCTGGCTGCGGGGAAGAGTTTTGGTGGCATGTCGTCAATCTCTGAGGAATTGGCGTTCTTTGTCGTTCATCGTCGGAGGCCGGTGTTGTTGGCGTTCCGTCAGAGCTTCCTCCCACGGGTTCTCAAATTGTTTTCCAAAGGGTTGATTAATAAAAGCATTAATCCTCACTTTGTGTTCATTATTATGGTTCATTAATGAGCCAAAATTAATGAACCATTAACCACATGTGCGTTGCTATTACACAACCAAAGGGATGAGTCATTAAATGGCCCTCATCTATTGATCGTCATTACACCGTGATTCCGCAAACTGTAACTCGACTATGGAAGAAAAAGAATAAAATAACTTATAGTTATTTTATTATATATAATTGTTTTTCTGAAAGTGTAAAAACTTATCTTTTTTATCTGACCCTTGTTGGTTGAAGTTAAGCTTCGCCTAAGAGAATCTTGGTGCTATGAATTCATCGGTGCCCTTGGATTTTAATTCCGAGCAACGGTTTCAAATTTAGAAAAACTCGCTCGTTCGTTCACTGAATATACCCGAGCCAAACTTAGAAAATTTATTCCGGGCACACCGGGCCTCGGAATCAAGCGCCGTCAGAAACTGCATACTCATAAAATTCCAAAGTATTTTAAAAAAATTAAAAAAAATTCCTTGAAATTTATGGTTCTTTACAAATAACACATAGCTTATTTTCATCATGATTGTGGGGAAATGGAAACGTTACTCATGTGTATGTATGGCCTACCATCTCCTTGATTATAAGATTTTTTATTTTTAATAAACATATTTCATGATTATTTTTAGAAGTATAATTTATTTATAAAAACGATAATTATTTTTTATATGATGAAATAATGACCTCATAAACCATATTTGACCTTACAAATTCATTTTGGACTTATGAGATGGATATTATCAAAATTTCTGAGGTGAAATTAAATGATTAAGTAATTTAATAAAAATTGATAATAAATAAAGTTAAATGGAAAATAAAATTGATAAGGTATATTAAAATTTTAAATAATTAAGATAATTTAATTAATCAAGAAGATAAATTATGTATGTGACAAGTAGGACCTTAGGTAAGGGGTTTTCTTTTAAAAAAAGCTTCTTTAAAAGCTTCCCTTCCAACACTTTTTATTCCATGACCATGTTCTTATAAATTGTTTAAGAAAATTTGAATTTATGATTCCTTGAATGATAAAGGTATTTTTTCACCATATTTTACATTCATTAGATTGATTTTTTAAGAATATTTTTAAGGTTTTATGTGAGGGTCACTTTACTCTAAAAACTTCATTTTAAATGTTTTAAAGGTGTATTTTTTAAAATATTTTCTTCCATACCCATGTTTTCTAAAAATATTCCACAATGTTTTCACTATTTTTATACGTTTCTTTAAATTACTTTTCCCATGTTTTACATTTTTAAAATATATATTAAAAGGAAACTCCTTGTTGTTTTCCGAGCGAGGTACATTTGACTTTTAAACAAAAATATGAAAGGAAACTTTGTTTTAGCATACAAGATATGAACGTAATTTCCTACCATCATAATCCACCAATACTTTGAAGATTAATTTATAGTTTTCCAAGTTTATTTTCAATTAAATTTATCTATTTAATATTTTAGAATGTTTTTAAAAAATAAATGTTCACTCTAAATCACCATTTTTATTTATGTTGTGACCATTATCTCTCTAATTCACTTTATATCTCTATTTAATGTTATAGAATGCTTATAAATTCTATATATATGTATCCAAAATATATAACTATATTATTAATACTTTATTTAATGTGTTAATAAATGCATTACTTTCTTTTCTGAAATGAATTCATTATGAAATTTCCCTTGATTATGATATTAGGCAAGATTCTCCAATCAATTTCATTCCTTCAGTAATTATTATGATCATTCCTTATAGTTAATTTTTTTTGGAAAAAAATAATTAACATGTTATGATGGGTGTTCCCATATAAGGCTCTATTGTATTGGGTAATGATTTAGTCTCTTGATGCGTTGTGTTTGGGATTTGGGAGTAAACCTAAACTACTATAGGACTTTTCCCACTATGTTATTTTTTATTGGTAGTTAGACTTGACTTACTCATATGCCATGTTTTGTTTTTCTACCATATTTCCTATGATTCCATGATCATATGATACCATGTTATCTATGTTATTCTCCTACGTGATTACTCATGATCTTATAATTAAAGGAAAGTATATGCTACTTTATAAGGGTGAGATGTATAAATTATTTTGAACAACTTTATCATGTTTTTTATTATTTAAATGAAATATTTATGAGTTTTTTCTTGTTATTATTTATTATGAAATGATTTATAAATATATTTTGGTCTAAAATATTATTTCATGAGTAATAAGATGTTTATTTTTATCCAGATGTTTTATTTTGAGAAAAAACATATTGTATAATTATTCATGAACAAACAATTTTCTTTATTTTTTTTATATGTCACTTACTGGCATTATTTTTCTCATCCCATGTTTTAAAATGATTTCCCTAGGGTTTTAAGGATTATTATGGAAAAAGGTGAGGTCAGTATGAAATTTATGAAGATATTTCAATAAAACAATTGTTATAGAATACAAATTTTGTTTTGTTGGGAAAATTGATACTAAGTGGATGTGTCCACATTGTGATTTGATATTTGTTTATATAAGGGTTATTTTTTAATTTTATAAAATTATAAACCTCAAAAATCCTAAAATGTATGAAAATTAATTCTGAACTTAAAACTCAAGATTACGTGATGTTTAAGGATAGTTCCTTATATAGAACCTTTCATTGTGAAACTTTGTAGGTGTTGTCAGGTTTACCCTGTGGTAGCCTTTAACTCATCATACTTCACTATAGAATAGTATATATTACTCTATAATGGTCCTCTGTTTTTAACCAGCTCCACAAAACATGGCCATTAACTCCTTAATAGCACACACATGACTTCAGGCATGATATCTTATAACCACTTCTCATAGAAAACTAGTTATGGCATGGAAACATCACTGTATTGTGGTCTCCTTAAATAATGGATATTCATAATTATTTAATTTTGTTGAATTTACACCCTCCATGTTTCAAAGAATATGTACACTCTGGAATTTGTTTTTCCAAGGGGACTACGAAATATCCTTCTCTGTTTTAGTGTTGAAACCATAAAATTATTTGTCCATCTAGAATTCCTCTAAAACCCCTATACATTAAGGTAAGTTCAATTATGTCATAGCATCAACTTATTTCCCTTACATGATTTGTGAAATATTGGATATACCTTTATGCAAGTAATTTTTTACCCTTAAATGGGTAATAAAAGACTCGGTCTATAATTATATGAGCTGGGATTGACCTTTATGCGAGATTTGGAACTCATGGGTTACCCTAGAACATGTCAACTTCCTTGAATTTTTTGTAGTGTAACTCCCACATTGTGGTGTATACCATGGTGACTATTATGGGGACATACTTTTAGAGTTTTTGGAAACACCTCTTGTATAGAGTGTCTAGATGTACTATGGTGAAGTCCACTGTGAAAAGTATCTTCTATGGAATGGAGGATGATCATCATGATAAATAGATTCATTATTTTGTAGCTATAAGAACTCCCTTCACAATATGTCCATTGTGGCCACCACTATAGCATGGTCTTTCTTGTTTTATTTGTCTTGAAACATTTTGAAACATACTCCGTCATAATCACTTTTGGAATGCCTTTGGTCTTTTCCCCATTTCTACGATCACCAATATATTGTGGCCTTATAAATATTGGACATATTTCACTCTTGTATAATGTACACCATGATATTCACTTATGGAATTCCCTTAGTCTCCTCCACTTGTCCAATAATCAATTTTCAACACTTTATTGTTAAGAACGTACCTTTACCATCACTTTGGGAACTATCAATCTCCCAAGGATCACTCCAAAACTTTGGCCATCTTCAATATGAATTTTGAATGATTCTATTATAAAAAAATTCCAACTATCTCCATTTATATAATAGCATACATATTATTCATCAACATTTACCACCTTTATGGTTAATAAATCCAACATCAATCCACTGAAATTTCTAACAATTCCCCCTTTGGTTTTTTTTGACAATACACAACACTTAATTTTTTATCCTCATTATAATTTACACCCTTGATAATATATCCTCCAAATTAATGATATCTTCCCCACCTCAAGATATAATTTACATTTGTTAGAAATATAAACTCCTACCTTTTTATCCTCCTTAGACAGTCCTCCCTAAGAAGTATCCATCTCAATTGATTAACGTTTGATTTATTGAAAATAAGGATGGTCATGTGTGAATTAAAATAAGGATGTTTAAGGTTGATAACCATGATGTGTTTTGGAATCTCAATGGAGAAAGATGGATTTTTTTAAAATATCTTCATTGACAACACATTTTGAATATAACCAAATTGGTGAGTAGTTCATATGAGATTGATAGTTTCAAAACTGATGGACAAGGTATGTTGTATAAAACAAATTGTTGATAAATTGATGATTTGGAATGTGGAGAATATAAGAGGCATTCTAGGAGTGAACCTCATGAATAATGTTTCAAAAGAGTGTAATCTAGAAAAAACAGGGAAAACCACACTATAGTGGTCGCCTGAGTGGGGTGTAGAAAACCAAAGGAATTACAAAAGTTAATATCATGAAGTATATTGCACAAGATTGAAATCTAGACAAAATGGAGAATACCTCTATATAGTGGGTGTTAAGTAAAAGGAGTTCTTCCAAATATAACAGAGTGCATTTAGTTATTCCAAAAATCATGTTCCACATTATAGAATATATTTTTGGGAGTGGACTATTCCATAGTACATCTGGCTATGACATAAAGGAGTTGTTATAGGGAAACTCCAAAATTATGTCCATTACATAGTGACAATAGGTTATGTCATAGTGTGGGATTTATACTATAGGAAATTGTAAGAGGTTAACCAATATAAGGGTAAACCATGAGTTGCAAAACTCATGTAAATGTTGATCCAAGCTTAATTAGTTGAAGATCAGGTCTTTTATTACCCAGGTAAGTGTAACACGATACATATATAAAGGTATATCCAAGTTCCCCAAAATATCATAGGGGTAAGAGTTTGAGTCTATGATGTAATAGAAAATACGAATGCACAATGGGTATTCCTTGGAATTCTAGATCTACTAGATATTTTTGAGGTATTCATGTTGTATATTAGAAAGCTACATTTTGGTCCCCATATAAAATAACAAGTCCATGGAAGAACTATATCATGCACCATGGATGGGATGAATTTGACAGAAGTAATGAATTCAGAATATCTATTCATATAGGTGACCACTCTATAGTAATGTGTCCATTCCACATCTAGTTTGTTATGGGAAGTGATTAGAGGATATCATTATTAAAATTGTGAGGGTGATATGAAGGAGTTAATGGGTGTTTTTTTTGGATTTGGTTAATAATAAAAGACCACATCATAGTACTATAGACTATACAATTTTAAAATATGAATAATTTATTCTTTCACCATCTTAGACCTGACCACATCACAAAAGTTTCACAATGAGAGGTGATACACACTAGTACTTCAAACCACTCCACTACTACAACTATTCCATGTGTCCACGGGAATTTATTTCTCGACAATATTTTTGATAAATCATGCATGAATAATATAGGAATTATGGACATTTTTCAAAGTCCATAAATGAAATTTTCAGGTGTCGAGTTCATAGGAAAATAGACTCCTTATATCATGAAAGGGAGATAATGTAGAACCAAAGAGTGATGAATCTCCATGTGCATCTTGCATGTCCAGAAAATTATGTGATAGATGATCTGAATAGATAACTTTTGGATGATCCATTTTTCAGATAAATAATAACACGTAGTATAGTAAGGTTAAAGGAGTATCTAAAAAGTGGAATCTATTTAAGATCAATCAAAGATAAAGAATGCATATTTTTTGTTCCTACACCAAATTGATGTTATTTCAGAGTTATTCTAGAAAGAAAAGGTGTTGTATCGAGGTGTTTCCATAGAGGTGAAGAGGATTCCAAGTGGGGAATTCAACATTTTATCTATATATACCTAAATATGAAATACAAGATAGGGTAACTAGCAATGGGATATACCTATCTATAAACTTTAAAGGTGATCCTTTCCACTCACAGTGATCCAATGAAGTAACATTTGAGGTAGTGGCCCTAGGGAAGTAGTGATTTGTCCCTAAACATTATAAGGACGAGATCTTTGGTATAAGAGTAACATATAACTAACCTTTATAATAAATGATATTCATATTTATTTTTATAAATGAAAAAATATCGATTGATGCTCCTTGGATATAGCCCGATGAGGGAGAATTAATTAAATACTCATGTCCATATTTAAATTGTACATAAACACCAAAATAGATCAAACAACCTTAATCATATTTTTCTAAATGGAATAGACTAGTGACCCCTAAGGATGATAGTCCATGATCTAATAAGGATAGTGAGATTAGTGGTTCAATTTATTTTAATTGGGTAATTCATTTTCACACCCTGATTCACACCCCCTCTCGAGGTGATCTCACTATAAGTCCCTTTTTCAAGTATAAAAAGTTATATCAAAGTGATATGTTCAATTTTGGATTTTTTATTACTCTAATTTGATCTAAAGTTGTGCTGAGGATTTCATACATAGTGAAGGCTCCCATATTTGATTGAAATGATTTTAGAACATAGTAATATTAGTTTATCCTATTCTTGGAAGAATCTCTTTGATTTTATAGATACTTTGTTGAAGATGGAATTTTTATATAAAGCTGAAATGTAGTCATAATTGAAATGGATAAAAGAAATATTAAAGTTAATTATTTAATTAAATAGTAAATAATAGAGTATTTGAAGAAGACTTGAAATGTAATATGTTCCATTTATTGTTATTCAAATACACATGGATTCAATTAGAGTATTTAGAAAATTATAAAGGTCAAGTGAAATGTTCCTTTTTATAAAAGGTAAGAAGAATAAAATTAAGAAACATTCATCTCAAAAGTTGTGTTTTCCAGAAATGTTAAAATATAAACTTGATGTTATATCTTATTATAACCCTCATTTAGGGAAAGCATGTGAAATTTCAGAAACTATCATGGAGCTAAAAAGAATATGTGATTCTAGTAATGAAATGGAAACAACATCAAAATTTTATTCCAATGAATTATCATGAAATGAAAATTACTATTGACGGAGTTTCATGCATTAGGTATACTTTTCTATGGTTGAATACTTATCCTTATCAAATAAAATATTAAGAAGAGAATAAGTGGACTTGAATTCAATCATGAAGGGAAAGTAATTAATGAAAAAAGAAACATGATTGAAAACATTTCCTAATAGATTTAAATGAAAGTAACCTCATAGAAGGATTTGAATCATAAAATCATACTTATCAATAACTAATTTTAATAAAGGATACAATCTTTTATGGATACAACTTCAAATAAAAAGTTCATGGCTTCTTAGTTAAATGAAAAGGATTTGAAAATAAAAAAACCTTAAGGGAAGATAAAAATACTTCTAAAAGTATCCTTAGATGAAAGACATGTTCTATATATATAATTAGGAATAAAAGATTCATTTCATGAAAACTTATGAAGTATCATTCCACAAATAAATGAGGTACCAATGTTTATCTATTATTGAAAATTTGGGCACATCATGTCTATATTCTTCGAAGCCAACAAGTCCAAACATGTGAAAGTAACTTCAATAGTTCCAATATCCCATTCAAGGAGAGACCAAATGAGGTATGATTCTTATGGTAAATGTTTAATTTGTTTTAACCACATTCATATAGAAAGGAATTTAAATTATAAAAACTCATGTAAGGTTAATGAATTTATATGTAGACACTCATCTCCTATGACTTACAAGGATAATGATTATCGAGAAAAAAGTAATATTAAGCTAGAGAATTGTTAAATGTATTAGAGGATGAAAAATAACCTCAATAAATGGTGTATCATGCACCAAAATGTGGATTTTTACCAAAAATATCATGGAAATAAAGAATACATATCTGGAAGTAAAAGAAAGAGTTCATTGTATCTATAATGATTATGGAAGAGAATGTACATTTTAACTACTAAGGATGTTGTATTCCAAGATGGTATTTTTTCCTTCAAGGAAGATGTTTTCCAAATTTCTCAGACAAAAAACTCTAATAGGAAAAAGAGGAAGGTGAAATCTTGAATAAAGTTAGAGGTGAGATCCACTAGTGATGCAACCCAAAAAGCTACTTATTCTAGTTTGATAGATTCCACAATTATGGAAAATCCCATTCCAAATAAGAATGGAAATGTTCACATCCATAAATAGAGTTGTGATATAGGTAACACATAGAGGATATCCTTTATAATGAGGTTCATTTTTCTATCAAAAAGTGATGAAGAAAATTTGAAGAGTTTATTTCATTCCTACCTCGATATCTGAAAAAGGAAAAAGTAAATATGGAAGGTGATGGGTTGGTTCATCATATCCAGCCCTATTCTTTATCTTGAGAAACTTTAAGGTAACCATATCTTTATATTATTTATTATTTATAACTATTTTTTAAGTGGTTTGTAATTAATGGGAATATATGATCCATTAATTTATTGTTATATAAAATCACATGAATTATTGTGCTAGAAAAGAATAAGTGAATATAACTTAATTCAAATACGGAAAAGAAGAATATCATCCCCCTATTTTCTACACAAACAAGTGATATCAAAAATTGTTTCAACATAAATACTTTTTGGGGGAGTTTTATTGAACCTAATATGATATTATTCCTAATAATAAGTTTTTTAATCATGTGAAGATCTAAAAGGTATGGATTTCAAATGATATCATTTGTTAAAATTTAATTGTTCTTGAAACAAGTGGTGTAAAAGGTTAAAAAAGTGGTATCAATTACTTCATTTTGTTGTACGTTTATCAAGATGAAGTAATTTAATATTATGTACTAATGATTTGGTGTGAAATGATTAAGATCATATGTTTTCTTTTAAAATTATAAAATCCAAAGTTGTTATGTGTGATTCTTGGTATTCATGAGTGAAATAGATAGCAATGTTGTTTTCTATAAAAACTCATGATTCATACAATGATCTATGGATTATTAGAATTAAATCATTTATTAACATCTCAATTTTAAATTGGTAAAGTCACTGAATGAATCTATTTATATAATATATCCATAAAGAGTATTATCTTGTGTAAAATTTGGTTTCAAAGGATTTGTCTTATTAGCATGTGTTTGATGCCAAAAAATGAATTTTTTTTAAATAGGGTAGAAAATATCCCCAAGAGGAGAAGATATCCCTATTGTAGAGTTAATATGTTCTGGAATATTTTTTAAAATTAAGTCAAAGACTATGTGAAGATGATTTTCACTTAAATAGGTAGTAGAAGGAAGAAAAGTAAATCCCTAAAATTATAGAAGGATGTTTGTTAATACCCTTTTCATTTTAAATTCCCTTGGTATTTCATTTATAATAAGTGGTAGAGGAAGATATCTTCAAGAGGATGAGATATTATTAAGAGGTGAAGATACTTCCAAGAGTGAATTATATATGGAGGAGTAAAAAAGTAAGTATTTGGATTGATAAAAATCATGTTTTACATTAGAATAATAATGAATCTTATTTAATGTAATCCTACATAAAAAGATAACCACGGAAATAATATCTATTTAGTGATCCAAAATATATATTTCACTAACTTATTAAACATTAGTGTTCTTTTTCTAAAAAATATTTAGGTTGGATACCATTAAAATCCTATCACATGTGATTCTTGTATAGTTGAGTAGATAAACCTTTTACCAAATCCATCAAATAGATAAAATCAACTCAATTCCTCTGGTATCATAACTATTAGAGTTTCTTGATTATGTTTTACCCAGGACTTTAAATATAATATGGTTACTTAAATATTATAGTTATCTATATCCACCATTACTTCTATAATAAAATCAATGGGAACCCCTCTTTGTCATTAACATATATGTTTTAATGATCAATATTTTGACATGTTCTTACTTTAGAATGAATCCCACACTTTATATTTCAAGGGGATTACTTAGTCTCACCACTTATATATATGACATATGTATATCATGCATGACTATATTAACTCATTAAATCATTACATTTGATATTATCCCCATATATATTCATGTAAGAAGATATTTAGTTTCTGAATTATATAGCTTCTAGTTAATTAATATGTTATAATCATTTTAATGTATAACTCCTTGTGAAACTCATTATTTATTTTACATAACCAATAATAAAAATTAAATATCAATATATTTCTACATATATCTAATACATATGTTACAATAATATATTTAACATAAACACTTAACTAAAAAAAATAAAAATCCCCACAAGATCATGTATACGTAAATACATAACTAAATCAAACATTCCTTCGTTAAAGTATAAGACCCAAGTCAGTGAGAGCTCCATCCTAAAATCCCATTATCCATTGATAAATACTCAAGAGAGACCGTATCTATAATATTACTATAATAACTAATATGTATAAATCATAACCATTATTATTATTATTGACTTTAGAACATAAAAATCATGATTTTAGTTAGATGAAAATTATATCTTTTATAGCATGTAACACTTATACAAAAGTCATAGAAATTTTAAGATGTAGTTTAAATAATTTCAACAATGGAATAAATTTTTTATAATATAAATAATTTACATTCATGAATAGGGATTTTATAAATAATTCATATACCTAACATGAGATATAATACCTTCAAAAAAGTATAAATACTATCAAAACAACATTGGATACGGTATAAATTCTTGTCAAATTGGAGTGTTTTTTATTCATATAATTAACATGTGATATGACTCATAAGTTCCCTTTATTATATGATCATACAAAAAACCACAACCATTTAAAATTTACCAAAACACGGGTTTCCCGTATTGAAATCCAATTTCCATTGACCATGATTTTTTGTCCTTAACCCGTGATGTGGTAATGTCGAAAATGTCGTTATATTACATGATAAAAAATATCATGGTGAATTTTTTTAAAAAAAATCATTTATATAAATGTTTCTAAAAACTATTATTATATTTTATAAACCATGACATTTCTATAAAAATAATATAAACCTTGGAGTAGTTTTATAACATTAGTTACAATTTTGAAGAAACACTAACATTTTATAATTTTTCTAATTTTCATTATATTCATTATTTATAGAAAATGGATATAATGCCACTAATTTTTTTTTGGGGAATCTATAAAAAAATGGTATATGGAAATGAAAAACCCATATACAAGATGGGCCGAGAGAGGAATCAATAAGGTTATAAAATTACTGTACCTCAAAATCCATGTAAAAGTTTCTACAACAGTGTTCTTGGATGAGTTATACTAGTATAAACTAATGGGACCCTTCCTATAAAAGTATACAATTTCCATTAGAATCATTGGAAACTTTGGTGGAGCCTTTTCTTCTCCAAAGGTGTGTTATAACCTCCTCCAAAATGATAAATAAATTTAATGGAATTAATATAGATTTATCTGTATGAATAACCACCAAAGTCACTGAGTAAGGTCCAAAATCTCTAATTTATTGTTCTAATTCATTGAATAATTATCCATTTAGTTTCATGATATTTTATACAATATGAAATTTCCAGCCTTTTTATTTTCACCATCAAAGATCTTATAATGTCTACCTAATTGATTAAATTATATTTATGATCCATTAAAAATAAATACTCTATCTAATGGGGCCACTATAAAGGATATTGTTAAGATCATAGTGTTTGTGTATTTTACTAGAGTATTGAAAGATGGATCCCTAAACATTAAAGTGATGTTTTAAAAAGGGGGTTAGTTAGAGTGATGATTAAGTGAATATGGATAATGAATCATTATTTGGATTTTATTTTTAACGAATTGGTTCTTATATGGTTCATATTCAAACTCAAGTGATTCCTAGAGTCGCAGTTGTGATGAAGTGGTTTTGGAATCCTATAAGATAATTAAAGTTGGTTTGATTTGGAAATATAGATTTTCTGAGAATTTTTTGATATGTGTAAAAATCATAGTACAATGAATAGGATCACGCCTCAATTAATAATGTGTAAGATTAATTGTAATATTCATATGACTAAAATTTTCAAGAATAATGAATAAATCACACAATAGCCTAAGAGTTCATTTCATGATTTTATTTTCAATCTAATGATGGTTTTGAATTTATATTCATGTTACATAAGTCATTTCTCAATGAGGATACTATGAAAAATATGTACACTGTTTCACTTGAGGTTAAATGTAGTCACATTATAGTGCTATTGTTCACACTATAATTCACCTGTTCAAGGAGTTATATTAATATGAGTAGAATTATGTTTCACCATGAATGAGGTAACCATTCCACATTATATCTTTCATAACAATAAACTCAGTGTGAAAAAGAATAACTTAGAGTGTTGGTGATTGGATGCACTGTGAAGGGAGTTTCATGATGCATCTGGTTCTATATATGATTAATACTCAATATTATAAAGAGTAACATCTTGAGTATCGCATTATAATATTTATTTCCAAATCACAATGAAATAGGTTATTTTAAAGAAGTTAAAAGAAAACTGGTTTGTCACATCATGAAACTATTGAATGCATCATGAAATTATAAGTCACACCAAAATGGAAAGTGTCATTTCATGATAAAGGGAAAATCTAGAATTCAAAATTTTCTAATGTGTCCCATTTGGGATAGAAGGTTTGGATAGATCTAGTTATGAAAAATAAGTGTAAATTATTTAAGTGGAAGTTCTCACAAAAAATTGTGGTGGTAATTAAGTTTTGAAAAAAGTTATAGAAAAGGGCGGGAATTTTTGTTGTGAAAGTGGACATAATTAGAGTGTAAAGATTAATAATAAGAGTATAAAGCTGAATAATAAGAAAAATACAGAGAACAATGATAACTTGATGGAATTATGATTAATTTTAAGACTCACTTATTGTTAAAATTTTATTTTAAATATCTATATTTTATGCTAGAACATATTAAAAAGGCCAGAATACACATTATTTAGCATGATTTAAAGTAACTCTCTAATCCTTTATAATCCACATAGCGATTCTACTATAATATTTGATAATGGGTTTTATGGGATCACAGTAAGGATGCAGCTACTTTTTTCAGTATTAAGAATTATAGGAATTCATTATTTATATTGTTTGAATAGAGAGGAGTTTATTTATTGTCCATATATAAATATTTCATTTCATCTTAACAATATTGAACATGTCTTATGGAGAAAAATAAATGTATGTGAATTGACTTATTCAGCCACATTAAATTCTCAATTTTTATGTGGGGGGATTTTAAAGTCGTTTTAGTGAACTCAAGTTTACATTCAATTTAATTAGTTGTTTGGATTTTGGAAAAGAGATGATTTAAACCTATGTTTCAATATTTGAGTTTTTAATATCTATATTGAATATGGTTCACAATAATTCGATGAAAAATAAGGACCTTACCATTTTTTAGGTTATGATTTATTATATTTTTAAATATCATATGGTGTAACATCTGTTTTCTATTAGTCTGTATTTTTCATAGGCTACCACTAATGGTTTTATTCCTTGTGCCGATGGTTTTACCATGACAGTTGTGAATATATGGAATTTAAAGATTGGATTTCAATCTCAAAATGTTATCATATCCTCTCTTTTTAAAAAATAATTCTCACAAAGTTAAATGGATTATGATAGTAAAAAAATTGGATAAATTGTAAAATATTATGAAGGAAATGTCAAAGTAAATATTTCCAAGCTACAGGTTTAGAGTTTTTAATATGAATATATTAAAACAAACTATATTAAATAGTGGATTATTTATTTAATCAATAAAATTAAAGTATGATCAACAAAAGAGGTTTTTATTGGAAGATGAAAGAATCTATGTTTATCAAAAACATATTTCATCTCTTGGTAGATATATTGGATAAAAAGTTCTCAAAATTCAGAGATTTTGATCTGAGTACACTTCCACTAGATGAATTTCATAATATTTATCTTTCTTATTAAATGATAAAATGGTATTCTTCCAAGAATAAAAGCATGTATAATATGTAAATATCCATTAAATTCTTGAAACAAGATAAGATCATAAAATAAGATATTGTAGATGAAGATGATTCTGATGATGAAGAAGAATAAGTTGAAATTAAATTTGACAATCTCATGTCATAAATTTTAAGAAGCATGACAAGAAGAAGATAATATATTAGGAAAATAAACCCTTGTATTGTTTTAGTTGAGGTGATACTTTAAAATTTGTACTAAATTTTACTAGATTAAAATAATTTATATATTCTAAATTCTATGATGATAATCTAAATATTTACCAAAATAAGAACTCTTAAAATTTAACAAGTCAAAATTTTATTCAAATGGGAAAGGTAATAGTTTTCCTAAACCCAAAAAAATATAAATTTCTTATCTAATGTAAAATATGATGATATAGGTGATAATTAAGAGGATTTTTAGTCTTCCAGAGTAGTTGGTGAAAAGTTTTTATTACAATAGTGAATGGGAAATAATTCACTGGTGATTTGAGTAGTAATTATGGAAGTGAGGGAGAAACTCAAATAGAGTTCATGCTAAAATAGGGGCTCAAGGGATGGATTTGAAAGCTTTTAAAATTAATTAAGTGTAAAAATATTCTATAGAATTATTTCCAATCATAAATAAATAAATAAACCTTTAATAATTAATATTGGTAAATGTTTTTGAATGAAATTGATAACTCAAAATGTTTCTCACTGAAGAAAATAAGATAAATGTTGGTTTGTAAGATAAGGATAAATAAAATGAAAGAGCAAGAATGTTTTCAATTTAAATTGAAAAAACTATACATGAAATTAAAAAAATTAAATACAAATTTTTTAATTCTATAACATTAATTAAATAAAGTCCAATTGTGAAGAATATTGAAGTGGAAAATTTGAAGACATAGATATAGGATGAAAAATTTGTGGAAAGGGGAGAAAATTCTCATAAATTTTAAAATTATATAATCTATAAATTTATAGATAAAACTATTAAAAATGGTGATCAAAAGAATTTAATAAAGAATAATATGATGAATAATTAATTTTTAGGACTCTATTGTAATATTTATGGATAAAATATCCAATCTTGATAGTTAAAATGTGTAGGAATGGAAGGATTCTACTTAAATATAGTAATAAGTTTGAAATGGAAAGTAATCATTTTATGTATGATACTTTTATTTTTTAGCCTTTGGTCACATATAAAAGATTTTTTAGTTCAATTATAAATATGTTTATGAGACTATATGACATGGGCGGAATGTACTGAAATGGATTCTACCAACTCAAAAAAAATTCAAAACGAATTTAAAAATCATGGACTAATGGTTAAAAAATGTTACAATAATTGGAAGACTTTTGTGGAATTCATGACTTACTAGGCTATTTCACTAAATATTTTATCACTATTCTACCATCCCAACAAATTTTAATCATTATACTCAAAATTATTATAAAAATAATGTGAAAGTAAAGGAGAAGGTGTTGGTTATTTAAGGGGAAATCAAATAATATGAAAAAAATACCATATATGGATCTTGGTTGGTGGATGAACTTCACCTATGATATGGTATTTAATGATATATAAATATATGAAAAGGTATAATGAAATCAATGACCATTGGTAATGATGGGTCACTCAATAATTTTTTTCCCAGTGCACAATAGAGAAGACAAGATGAAATTGAAGAACATTATATTTTTTTATGGGTTTAAACACAAAATATTAAGCTTGTATTAGATGTTGTATGAATTCAATGAATGTTTTCATAATAAATAATATTTTTTAAAACCCATAAATATGGATGTGTATGACTAAAGGACGGTGAACATGGGGAAACTTTTTTGGTGATTCCAAAAAATCAAGTTACTTAAGCTTAATAGAAATATATATATATATTGGAACTGAAGACTTGGACACATTATTCAATTTAATTTTGGTAAGTTTACCCAAGGAAAAAATTTCATGATGTGATTATATTTAATAGGAATGAAGTTTTTTGTGATCTATATTACAAAAGGGGATGATTCCTAATTATTTAGAAAATAATGTTTAGCTTCTGACATATCACCCATTTGGGCTCATTCACATAGATGTTTATGGGACTATGGGTAATTAATAAATCAATTTCAATAATTACTTTATTCATTTATTATAACTTCACTCATATTACATGTATTTTTTTTATTAATAATAAATGAGAGGCCTTGAATAGTTTTAAGAGTTATAAAAGAAGTGTAAAAAATGAGTGTGGATTTTTCGTGATGAAATTGTAAATAGAAAAATGTGTTAAATATATATTTGTAAAATTCTAATTCTATATTGAGGAGAATAATATTTTCCATGAATTTATCACACACTATACCCACAAAAAAATAATTAGGGGAAATTGTATGGACTGTTTTTATAGATCATGGTACTTATCAATATTTCCATGTTCAATATATTTATATAGTATTTTAGATTCAAAACTATTATTTGTGATGACCTAATTTAGAAATGATTCCATAAAATATGTATTATATAAATAATTCAATCCTGAAATAATTTAGTTCATCTGGTATCCCTCGTATTATCAAGGTGAAAGGTGAAAATATAGCAATGTTTTAGTAAAGCAAATATGAAGCAATATTCTTTTCTTATCCTCTAAATACAATAGTATATTATACCTACAAAAAGATACAAGGAATATTTTAGATAGTTTTTATGTAAATATATTGAAACCCTAAAATATTTAGATCATGCGACAAGAAGAAGTTCCCAAAATGAAGATGGTGAAGCATAATTGTTTGAGAAATTTGAATGAGATTTTGAAAATTATGGTAATTAATAAAAATACATAGTTTAATATGATTATTCCATTAATTTTAGTGATGAATAAAAACCTTTTTCAACAAATAAAATTTTAATAATGATTTGGGAGGTCCATATTATTATTGGATATGATGGACCATTCATTCCAACTAAGAGAAATTTGATAACTTCGTCACACATCTAATTGTTTTATTAGGTTTAACCATGAGACCTGAAAGTTGATTTTGAGAATCAAGATTAAATGAGTGTTATGAATGATGGGTAATATTCAATTAAAGACAATAATAATTTTGAGTTGTTATCCAATCCGTAATAGTTATAATTTTATATGAGTGAAGTGTGTGTTCTATAATAAATTGAATGATAAATGAGAGGTGATTAGAAACAAAGAAGGGATCATCTCAAAAGGCTACTCATAGATGGATGATAGTAGATAAACATCCAATGGATATTTCTTTATTAGAGACATGTGTGTGTAATTCATGAAAAATAAACAATGTTTTATACCATTGAATACCTCCAATGTGATGTGTATGTTTCTACGAATCATGTTACAACCTAATAGATACGGATAAAAAATCAATTGGAATATCTCATGTTGGATGTGAATTTTTTACTACTAATTTGATGAGATAATCAAATTTCCTTCAATTTATCATGAAATTGAGTTAGTAATCCTTAATATAATCTCATTTATACCAAATAACACTTTATTTAGGAGTTTTTTGAAAAATTAGTGTTAAATATACAGTTTCCCTTGAATAGGGATAAACTGCTACATTTGTTTACTAATATTTTGTTGAAGGATTCGATTCAAAAAATGATGTTACTTATGGGATTTAAACCACAATTCATTCAAGGCTAATATATGGTGATTATGTACCCTCTATAATTATCTTTGTATTTAGGTTCTCAAAGTGGGAGTAAAACAACATAAATTCAAATAATATGTATTTCTTTTAAGCGGTGAACATAATTTGGGGGATTTTTTAAAAGGTGAAATCTATGTTCTCTATGTCACTGTGTGTATGTGTGATAGAGAGAGAGAGATTTATTTGGTGATGTGGAAATGTTTTCATTTTTTTTATCATGTGTGTAGGAATATTGTTTTTGGAACATGTGAGAATAATTTTGAAGACTATAGATAAATGAGTAGGGAAGTTTTGTAATAAGTTTTTGGAAAAAATGTAAAGCACCCTAATGTGAAACTTTTATATTTTTATTCATCATTCTTATTTCATAGGCCAAGATTTATCACGTGGTATTGTAATGATTTGATAATTATTAATTTATATGATTAAAGGGTGATCAATTTTCAGTGGTCAAAAAAATATTTTTTGAATTTGATGGATGCTTTGTAGAAAGATGAATCAAAAGTGTGAGATTTGTGAAACCAACGTGAAGAAAACTATTGATACTAGATTTTTAGTAGAGTTTGATAGATTTGAGGAAGATAAATCCTAAACAATTCAAATTATTTTTCTCAATGTGGGGGATTTTTTTAGGGTAAATGTGGGGTGAATATGGTTTGTGACTCTTGAGTTGGATTTTTTTCACTAAATGCATTATTATATGAATTATATTAAATCACACAACATTCATAGAGTCTCACATGAGGTGAGGTATTTTTTTAATATTTAAAGAGGATTTGAGTTTTTTGGATTTGAAAATGTTGAGTTTCAAAGAATATGTGGAGCTATATATGAAATCATGTTGTTATTCATGGGACCATTCAACAATTCATAATGTTTAAGATCAAATTTATAATTTGTATAATTAAAATTTACTTGTATATGAGTGAATCATATCACAAACTTTTGGTTCATTGAATGATTTAATTTTAACTCTAATTATAGTATTGAACCAATATTCATGTTAATTATATAATGTTTCAGTGAGGATATCATGATAAATTGGTGATCTTATGGATCAAAGGTTCTAGGTAGTGGCATTACAGTGTGGAATCCCGTGCCATAATAGATCTAGTTAATGAGTTATAATAGAAAAATAATAATGATATTTCACCATGAAGTATGTGATCACATCATAACCTATCTAGCGAAATAATAAGCTTGGTGCATGTAATAATAATTTGGAGTTTGACATGATTGGATATGCCATGAAGGATAAGTAACACCACAACTTGACAAATATAGTATTAAAATGCATGTTATATAAGATAATATTAGTGAGTTTCATGACATAGTGGATATTTTCATAATAAAATTGAAGAGGTAGGTTTTGAACAGGGAGAGGAAAACTAAATATTCTTTTAATGAAATTATTGAATGTATTATAAAGGTTATGGTCACACTATAATGGTATGTGACATGGCGTGATAATGGAAAAATCTAGATTCATGTTTTTCTAATGTAACCCACTTGGTGCTTCAAGTATTTTACCAACATGAATCTTTAAGTCCCTCAATAATATCTATTTGTTTTTGACATCTTTGATAGATTCTGCAGATGAAAAGAAATTGGGAATCATTGAGTTAGAGGTTTTCACCTAAAATTGTGGTGGGGATTTAGTTTTGGAAGAAGAGAGGGAAAATGAGAGAATGTTATTCTATAAAAATGTTTAGAATTATATTGGAGAGAATATGAATATGTGAAAAAAGTCAAACAATAAAAAAAGTGTCATAATGAAAATTTTATGGGAGTCTATCTCAGGTGAAGTCTCTATTGTTTCTTCAATTTCAGTGTTTGTATCTTTTTTTTATATAGGAACCCATTACATAAGTCAGGAGACACATTGGGTATCATGGGTTCAATTAAAATCTTAAATCATTTATATTCTACATGGTGATTCTAGTGTAATTTGTTTTCATAGGTTTTACTAGATTATAACAAGGTTGAAGCTGCTCATTTTGAGTAACGAACCTTGTAAAAATCCTTTGTTCTTACTACGTATGTCTAGGGATTTATTTTTTGTGTATTTAATTATTTTAACATTTATATTAAATAGTGGTGAATGTTATTTGAGGGAGAAATATAAAATTAAGTGTATTCATAGATTCACTCCCCACTCTTAGTAAATTCTGATTGTTTATGTGGGGATAATTTCACTATTAACACATCATTACATGATGTATCGATAAGATAAATAAATATGAAAATAATCATAGAAATATTAACTAAACTATATCCAATATCATTCCAATACGAACATTATGACATGGATTTTAGGACCATAATAAGACACAAACTATAGCATGGTGGCCCTCATCTTGTCATTTTATTCTTTACCCTTGTCTAAACTCAATTCAAATATACCATCAAAACACATTTTTCATAAAATACAACCATTCATTTGAATTAAATAACACATAAATAAAGAAAAAATATTTTCTCATATGAATATGGATTTTCCAAGATCTCCCTATATGATCTTGATGGGGATCACTCAAAGGAACAATTATTAATTCTTTAAATATAATTAATAGTTTGTTACATTACTCTTAACACTTGGGTATTACATCTCTTTCTTATGGTATTTTATAACCTTAGTTAAGGACCAAGAGGAAAAAGCTTTGTAGTTTCATCGATCAAGTGTGTCACACCTCATGCAATCATTTCACAAGGACATAACCTATGCGTACTAACTGAAAATTATTTTTTATTGGAATATCAAATCACTTTGCAAGGAATGTGAGAAACCGCAAAGTCCAGCATAACAACCAAATACAATTACATAGAATTCCCAACCAAATAAAAATTCAGCCTCTCCTCAACACTTGCATCTTATTAAGGTTCTCCACTAGGGAATGAGCACTCAGACAGTCCCATGCAAAGATGCACAGACACAAAACCGATGGCCAGGCCATACCCTCTCAGAATCCAAGTTCCATGCCAAAGTGGTGACCTCATGCTCAGAACCCCATCTGAAGCAGAACTAGATAAACGATGGAAAATTAACCCCAAATTCACCTTGAGACCCACTGATTGAAAATAAGTCCTCATAATAAAACACTTAAGAAAAGTGATAGACTAAGCATTAGTCATAAAATGGTATAATAGAATCATTGAAATAAATTTTAAACATACCATTGTTTATATTCCTAAACAACTTCCATAATATATCTGTTACCTGAGTGTGAGGATTTCACTTACTAGGACTTCTAAAGAAGAAGATAGCTTATCCCATACCTGTATGTATTCCTCGAGCTTTAACAACCCCTGATTGAACCCCCAAACCAGAATCGAGTCCTTTTTGTCAACCCAAGAATATTGTTCCTCATTAAGGTTCACTTAAATAGTCTAGCCCATCATCTTGGCTTTTTCCTCTTCTGATGCATTGAGATACAACACCTGATCTTTAACCTCATATCCCAAACACAGAATTAAACCCCAAGATCCATGATGATTAGGGTGCTTCGTTTGACATAAAGCCTCAGTGGATACCCTCTCATACACTCTCTTTTTTGCAGACCGAGTCTTCAATGGAGTTGGAAAGGAGGAGTAGTTCTTCCTACCATTCCTTCTTCTGGCACTCCTACTACTCCTCAGGCTTATTTATCTAGAAGAAAAACTCTTACTGTCTCCCATGGAATTCTATGCTCGTTCCCCATTTGTAGATTCTGATTATTCATGGTCATTGTTCAGAACTTCCATAGAAAGGCCATCAAATTGGTTTCCCACCTGTATGGAGTAGTGCATCCCCCTGACCACTTCCTCACAAAAAGAATCTCCAGCTTCCTCAATCCCTAATATTACTGCACTAATTATAGGGACCACCTCTATATCTAGCCCCTTCCTTCCTTTCCTCAGGTCGACCTGTTCGGAATCATCCACTCCCGTTGTAACCACCTCCACATAAACCCCCAAATGCTTCGAAACATGAGAACTCCCAAACACCCTTAGCCCCACATGAGTTGTATTCAGGTAAACCATCTCTTCCTCCCTCCTAGAAACCTTGAGTAGCGAATTATTGCTATAGGATGACCCAGATAAATCCTGCCTCTGCCTATTAAACACATTCTCCACTACCAGATTCACATGATTCTTCAAGAATTACTTCACTGGTGAACAAACTCGGGGAGTCTGCTCAGTTTCAAGCTCCCTTGATCCATCGCACACCCTTGGAGGGCTGAATGAACCTCTTTGTCGGTCCGTCAACCCAAAGAGTTTCATATCACCCTCAGAATGAATCTCAGCTTCTCTACCACCGTTACAAATAAACTTCAAGGCATTCCTCTTAGAATTCCTATGGTAAGCCTCCTTTGAGTGTCCCAACCTCTTGCATTTAGGACAGTAATCAGTCGAAGATTCATAACTTACACGATGTTTGCAGCGGTATTATTCACCCACCGTGATCCACACATAATCGAACAGAACCCTTAACACATCCATTTCAACATAGATTCTAGGGATCATGAAATGAGAAATGGCTAGTGTACAGCTTTCCGAACACATGTATCAAACTATTAAATTACCTAATATACGGAGAATGGAAGGATCTTGGAATGGTAGAGGAAGGTTGGGGAAACTTACCCAGGTTTCCATTGACGGAGAATCACGTTTCATATATAGGTCTAAGTACCACCGGAGTAGATAAAATTGAAAACCATTAAATCTTCTTGGAGCACTTGATCAGGCTTTGATGGGGTCGGCCTCCGAGGCAAAACGGACAATAATCTGTTGATTATCCAGAAGACCCACCATCGCCCTCTCTGTATACATCCACCGAAGATACTCGTTGGGTTTTCAAACATTTTAAAAAAATTTAAATATCATTGAAATAGTTTCTCAATGATTTAAAATATTAAAATTCATTACAATGTGTAGTTCTTTTCAATTATCAAGTATTTATCTTTTAAATCATCATAATGGGCATTGAAAACTACTTAAACATCATCACATGACGTTTCATTAATGTATAATATTGTATAGTAGGATAAATAAATAATTTGTATGCATTATATTACAATTCATAAACTTTCAAGAATAAAACAACAACATAGTATCCTTCACAATGGTGTAATATACTCCAATATAACCCACAACAATGTTTATACCAACACATTGTGGGTTTTATATAGTGAATAATTCAAAAAATTATTTCCTTTGATCGTAACCAAGAGTAAAATAAATAAAGGGAAAAAACAGAGATAATGTTATGGGTAGAATATAATATCCCACTCTGTCATGGCCATGCCTCTGTGGTGAAGCCTCACATGGCCTCATGTGTACTCCCTAATCAACAAAAGTCAGTGACAAGTTCCAAGGTTTTAAATATATATTTTTAGTGATTTTCCCTCTAAATTATCATCTCAAATAAAATAAAGAATCATTAGATTAATTCTCATAAAATTTAGATGACTAAATAGAGTAAAATCCATAACCAAAATACATGAATCAATGTGATATATAGATAAAAAAAACAAAATATTGAAAACATCTTACCACCACTTGGAGGAAGCATGATCAGAATAAAATATAATATCATGTAACCTAAAAAAGGTGAGGTTGAGAGAGATATGAAACTCCTATTGACATAGAATAAAATCAGTGAAAGATAGAATCTTTAACATAACATTGACAATTATAGACTTTTACAACTACTTGTAAATGAATACGGATAATGAATCAGACTTATGTTGATGGAGATTGAAGGAGATCCTTGGTAGATATAACATGGAGTATTACCAACTTAAATGTGGGAGGAAATCCCATGTTAAATGATAAAATTGATTTAATTAAAAATTTAAAAATATAAAGAAACCATACATAAATAAACACCTACAAACCTATGAGGTGCTTGGAATAAGTCCACTAGGTTCCAAGTGGTCTAACAGTGGCTCGACAGTAACCAGAGTGTCACCAAGTACTTCGTTTCTACTCCTTGGGTATTTGGTTCCTACTCATCGGGTACTTAGTGCAGCTCAAACACCTAGGTCCCTTCTCTTTTCATCCTTTACCCTTCTCTAAATTCCTCATATATTGCCTTTACTCAAAATTACACTTAAAAAGAATAGGTTCATTGAAACCTCTCCACCATTGGTTTTCTTATCCTCTAGAAACTTTATCTATATTTTATAGGAAACAAGTTTGGCTATATAATTATCATTTAGTTTCATGTTATTTTTACTTGTACGTGTTTGAACCATGTTTCTATTATACCAATACTAAAGGAATGATCCTTCCTCAATAGAGTTTATTACTTTGGTCAATGAAATCAATAGGTTGATAAAAAAGTAATTTTGCAGTATCAAATCTATATCATTAAACTAAAAAATATTGGTAGTTTCAATCACAAATTTTCATATATATAGGATATGGAAAACAACATCATTTTTCTAAACCAATAAGATAAAAACAACTTTTAATCTACCTCTTTAATATTCTCAAAAGCCTTATAGGGTCTAATAAATTAGGGGAAATATTCCCTTATATTCATATTCTCCAATGACCTATTCAAGGGGAGACTCGTAGAAATACATGATTTCTGACCTCAAATCCTAAAGTTTATCAATTGTGATCAAAATAATATCTTTTGAAACATTCTATAGTCACCAATCACATTTAGATCAATTTCACATGCTCAATAGTCACATAGACTATGTAATTTTTAATTAATGATCATTCAATGATATATGATTTCCAAAATAATGAAAAAAAAATTCTAATATATATTTACTAAAATAGATCCTTCTAAATACATTATTTATATATTTTTATTATATATAATCTCTAAAAGTGGTAAATGATCCTCCCAAGAGAAACCAAAATTATAAAAACCCATATTTTATTATACTTCATTTCATGATTTATTATATAAAGGTACACATAATAAAATACCTTAGTAATATGAGGCCTAGTGTATATTGGAAATTATGTACATAAAATAAGAATTTAAAAATGAAATATAATAATATTAATTAAAGACTCCATAACATGTACTTATATTCAATGGATCTTTTAAAACTGCATAAGTTAAGATGGGGACATACAAAAGAAAGGTGTGATCTATAAAGAATACTAATGGAATAAAAAAACCATATAATATGATAAAGTAGTAAATGTTATCCGAGAAGAATATAAAGGTAACATAATAGGGATTATAATCAAAATCATTAATAATGAGGCACGATATAACATGAAAGCATAAATGAAACATGGGAACATATAAATAATAAAACATGACATACTACGCAAAAGTAAAGTATAACCTCCAATTCATCATAACAAAGTGTTCTTAGAATAAACTCTAATTCACCATATAGGTTATATCATGAGATAAAAACATTACCCAATGCATTGGAGTTCTAACTGGGTGCACCCATCACTTTCATATCATGTACATCCATAAGTGTGCCACATATATCATACGACATAACATGCCATTCATATATTTTAATCTCATGATCATATAGTGTGGGTTACATACACCAAAGTCCCTAATAAATTAAGTATATGTAAATCTAGGTGAATATCCTTGAGTGGAAATAAGAATGTCTATTCAGAATAAAATTATTTTACATGAAGACATTTGAGGATAATTTTAGTAGAATAACGTATGTATATAAGGGTTCATGGGAGGGTTTAATGAGAGTAAAAGGGGTATCTAATCACATAGAAATTATAATGGAAGTAAGATGTATATTTAAAAACATATTCCAACAAGAAAATTTTGAAATAAAAATCCGTGATATAAATAAGGTGCTTGAATAAAGAGGAGTAAGAGAGGACTGCTTACCTTGAGAGGGCGCGTCTAAAAGTTTGGGAGGATATTTTAATGAGCATAAAGATAGCTTGGGAGGGATCTAGAGAGGTAATTGTTGAGTAAATTCATGACATAATGGATTTTAATGAAGTGGAATAGGAGATTGGGTGAGTTTTTATAGAAAAAGAAATGATAGTTTTTTAATAGTTTCCAAATATTGGTTTTTGAATCAATATGATAATGTAATCAAAACCAAAAAACCTCACATGTTTTATCCAATGTTTTCTTCCAATGAGGATAGTTTTTAATTATTTTATAATTCTAAGAACTAAAATCGTTAAAATAATACCCTTGGTGATCTTTAAGTGAGTCATGTTAACAAATAATTGATTGTAAAACCTTAAAATAAAATAACACTTTTGGAGGATTTACTATGTATTTATGAAATTAATCAAATAACAGAAAAAATATTTTAAAGGGGAAAAAAGATTTGGTTTTTTATACCTTTTATGGCATATATTACATCACATTTAGATCATGATGTGGTCATAATACATACCATATATTTATACTATATTTAATTTTTACCTAAAAATTTGGATATCTCAGAAAATTACAAAAAAAATAACCATTGGATAATTTAAACATGCTAACTGCAAAATAAATATTTATTTTAAAAAAACAAATATTTAGATTTGATAATCTAAAATTCTAATTCAAAACCCCCATTTATCGATAAATTCTGTTTTTTTGACAATAACATTTTTCGTATCATTATTTTAATTATATTTTACTGTGTAAAATTATATTATCATTAATATTAAACATATATAATTAAATAATAATATGTTATTAAAATATAATTTATTTCAAAAATTCATGAAATCATTAAAAATGGTGTCTTGATTGAAACTATTTATTTTCCAAGAATTTGATTTTTTCATCGTATCAAAATATAATATCTATCAAATGAAATATTTAATAAGCCTAAAGTAATTATAAAAGATAAATATATTCATTAATTTAAAAAAAAATATTGCCAGTGTCAAGATACCTATCCCTATATTAAATAAGTGAATTCTATAATTTTAAGTCATGCAGTTATAGCACATGAGCCTCAGTCCAGTTGGTGAGGACTCTTTATGTGCATCTAGGAGACCTGGGATCAAATCCATATAGAGGCTAATTTTGGGGGGTACTATAGCAGTACTGTATTACGTACTATAGCAGGTACTGTGTAGGACTATAGAAGGTATAGTAGTAGGCACTGTTTGGCACTGTAGTATCCGGAAATATTCCCCCATTTGGGCCTTCAGGCCACCGAATTGGTCCCTAATTCTTTTAAGGCCTTCATGCCACCCAGGTCTTCGGGTCAGTAAGGCCTTCGGGTTACCTCAAGGACTTTGAGACACCTTAAGTGCAGATGCAAACCAGAAAACCTACAAAGGAACAAACAACCGATGGAGGAGGAGCAAGGAGCTTTCACCATAACAGAAGATAAACAGATTGCAAGAATGAGAGGGTATGGAACCTGCCATCAGGACAAGCCTGTGCATGCATGGGAAAGCCAAGCCTAACAACCATGTGAAGGTGGGGAGTTGATTTCACTATGAAGATGTTGGGGAGGAGCAGTTCCAAGTAGTTAGTCTAGGTTGTATGTAATGCTCGAAGCCTACAGGAAATGAATTCATCGAAGGCCTATGGGCCACGTAATACTTACGCCTACGGGCCTTGTAAGGGTTCCACCTCACCCCTTGAAACGTGGATTTTCAAAAATCAATAGAAATAAAGGCCTTCAGGCCATTGGAGGAAGTCATGCATTTATAAGATTTTCTTAGGGTGGTTTCAAAAACATTTATTTGGTTATTATCTCAATGAATTTAAAATTACCTCATAAATGATTTCACTCATTCTTTAGTTATTTAATATCATCATGTTCATGGTCAAGGAAAAATCTCAGTGATGTTATCTCCCTTGGAATCTATAATAAATGTGATTCATAGGTTGTGATTCTACTAGTTGAGGCCATCGCTTCTTTTTTTATGGGTCAATTAAATTTATCACAACCCAATATATATATATTAATAATAGAATAATTTTATAATGGTTATACTATCAATGGTTATAATTCTTTATTGTCTTTTAAATCTAATATGATATAATTTATAATGGTCCAAAAACCAAATTAGTGCATGTTTTTTCAATTATTTTATTTCTTAATAAGGAATTTATTTATTTGAAAATGAAATTTCATTTATAAAACACTAGATCATTACATTATTCTAAATTTAGAATTTTTTCCCTCAGAATCAAAATTTTATACATTAAAATAGAATAGGTTACTTTTGTTTCACTACCTCTTCTAGTTCTACCTCAACTTGTGGTACTACTATAGCACTTTCACCAAATTAGTTGTCGTGTTTTATAGAAATTTTAATCTATAATATAAGATCTTTACTTGTTTCTCCTCATATGAAGTATCACTCTTCAAAGGAACCACCTCTAGATTTATAAAATGTGAGGGATCATGTATGTACTTCCTCAAGAGGGATACTTGGAAAACATAATATACTTGAAATAGTTTAGGTGCGAGTAATAGTCAATAGGTCATAGCTCCAATGTGATCAAGGGTCTCAAATGGGATAATTTATCTAGGGATAATCTTTCTCTTCTTTTTAAAATTCCTGAATTTTTTCTATAACGATGTGTTAATGAATAATTTATCTCTGAACTAAACCTATAGATTATACTAAATATTGGTTTCATAGATTTTATATAGATTGTGTGAAAATTTAATATGATGTTGATTGGTTTAAAACTTCTCTGTCAGATCTTGGATAAGATCATGTCCTATCAAATCCTGTTCTAAAACTTAATCTTAGCATATCGTAGTCCAAAATCTATTCGCATATAGATCATCATATGGTGATAATTTAATGATAGAGTATAAACTATTTTTATACGAGAACTCCATTGGGGAAATATGTTGATCTAAAAATCTTTAAAATCCATTGAACATGATCATAAAATATCACCCAGAGTTTGAATGGTTCTTTCAGAAAGACTATCCATCTGAGGGTGATAAGAAATGTCAAAGATGAGATCTATATGTAATGCTTTTGGAAGGATTCTACAGAACCATAAGGTAATCCTAGTATCTCAATCATATAAAATAGAGAGTGGAACTCTGTGAGATTTTACCATTTCCATTATTTATATCATAATGAGTTGATTAAGTGAGAAATGTTCCTTGATATCAATGAAATACACTAACTTGGTAGGGCGATCAACGACCACCCAAATAGTGTTATTTCCTTTAGGGGCCCTGGGGAGTCCTATGACAAAATCCATGGTTATGTTTTCTAATTTCTATACTAGTATGGTATATAGTTTTATCACACCCTTAGCCTTATATCATTCGGCTTTGACTAGTTGGAATACCAAGAGCAACGATACAAGTTCTATAATCTCCCCCTTCAAATTATCCCACCATAAGTTTTTCATTCGATCTCTATACATCTTAGTGTTTCTTGGATGAATAGAGAACATTTATCTATGTGATGAAAAAGATACAACATTAATTTATGTTTTAATGGGGCACATATCCAAGTTCCAATAATTATAATTCCATCTTTAACGAAGTTGAACTCTAGAATATTCTCTACCTTATTACATAGTAAATCATCGTTTTTATGACTATAATCCTCTAATTAATATATGTTTGAGAAGTTATCCCAGTAAAAATGGATTAAGATCTTTTTATAATTCCTATTTCTATTCTCTAGATATCCAAAAGACTGGATCCCTAGAAATACTTATCATGGATAGAGAATCAGGATCCTTTCTACTTAGAGAATTTTACACTTTTTTACATTATTAGGATGGTAATGTATTGAACAATAATAATCCATGATCAGATATAAACACCTAATTTTGTGAATATTAGGATCCTTTTATAAAAATATATACTTTAGGATTTTATTATCCGTATATATGTCATAATTCTCCCAGTAAAGATAATATCACCAAAAGTTAAACACGAGTATCACTGAAGTGAATTCTAGATCATGTATTGGGTAGTTCTACTAATGGATATTTAACAGGTGTGAGGCATAGGATATCACTTTTTCATCTTGTATGAGTACATAACCAAATCCTTTTTAATAAGGATCATTATATATTAAAAATAATTCACTACTAGTGGGTAGTGTGAGTATAGGTGTAGCGATTATCCTCTTATATAACTATTTAAATCTCTCCCTACATTCACCAGTATAGACAAACTTAATACCTTTTTGAGTTATCTTGGTCAATGCGATTGAAAATCATGATAATTTTCTCACAAATTTATGATAGTACCCAAAAAAGCTAAGGAAACTATGGATTTCCATAAAAAATGTTGGTTTGGTCAATCCTTCAGTTAGATTATTTTTTATATAATCCACATATATTCTTTTTTTATAACATTCCCAAGAAATTTACATGCTCCAAAAAACTCTCATTTAATTTAATTTTCATATATATTTTTCTTCTATAAGGTTTTCGGTATAACATTTTTATTCTCCTCATCTTTTTCCTTGGGTTTTGTGTAGATAATAATATCATCTATAAAGATTACCATATATTATTCAAGGTAATGCATAAAGACTTTATTCATCAAGTCCATGAATATTTATTGATCATTACTGAGTCTAAATGGAATCACTATGAACTCAAAGTTCCCATACCTTATAGAAAAGTAGTCTTGGGGATATACTCATTTACCATTACTTGGTAATATCCCATTAAAAGATACACCTTAGAAAAGTATTGGGATCCACATAGTTGATTGAACAAGCCATAGATCTTTGTTAGGGGATATTTTTATTTATCATGATCTTGTTGATATCACAATAATCAATTCATAGGTAAATTAACCCATCATTCTTCTTGATGAAGATGACGGGTGCACTCCACAGTGAAGAACTTGGGGATCTAACCCTTTAACTATATTCTCCTACCGTTTCTTCTTTAAATATTATAGTTTTAACAACATCCATTATATTTGTAGTATTAGATATTGTAAAATCTTCAAGAATATTATTGATTGATAACTCAACCTCATAGCTTGGAGGAAGACAAAGAAATTCATCTGGAAACACATCAATATGTTCCCTTAAAATGGGCATATCATCAAGTTTGATCTTTAGTATCAATAATTTGAGCGAGATAGGATTTCTAAAAATGAAATAATATATATTCTTTAGATGGTGATAATGAAGGATATTCTTCCTCCTCCTTTTAGTTGAATAAAATTGGACGGTGATTTACGATATAGAGGTTGATATCCTTTTCTCAGAAACTTATGTTTTCTCTATAAAATGAAATCAAATCGACAACGTTAATTTCATTGAATTCTAATAAAGGGAGTTTCAAATGGATAACAAGGAATTTTACTACAAAAATATAGAACTGGTACGAGTTATATACTTGGAATGCAATAATTCTCGCATTTTTTCAGTTTTTACCAACAACACTACTTCCATATTTTGAGGTGATGTATGAATAGTTCTACTAAACTTCCATGATATTAAAGAATTCATAGAAATATACCAGTAAAAATATTTCTATTATACTTTATTAAATTACCAGTGTACCAGTCACCACTATATTATTGATATCCACTTTAGTAGTTTTGATGGAATACAATCATTTATTCTCTCTTTCCCTTGGAAGTTGTTTTTTCCAGTTATCATTGGCAACCCCTGGATTAGGTAATAGATTCAAAAGTGCCTATATTTATTATTTCTAGAAAATTGGACAACATGATGAGGGTAGACTAAATCATTACATTAATCCATCACAATGATGGGTTTCTCCCTACGATAATATATATCCAGCTAGGTTCCATTCCTACCCTTACCTAAATCATTTCCTTGTCCCCTTAATGAAATATAAATTATGATTATTTGTGGAATTTTTAATTGTGGGATGTTGGGTTTTCATAACCCCTGATATTTCTCCATTGTATTACCAGAATGAAAATGTTTTCTCCACTTCTTGTCTCTAGGGCCATAAAAACCTTGGGATTTAGTGATATTTATTTCAAATTTGAGGGAACATACAAAAAATTACTTATAGATATCAAAGTCATAAGTGGAAAACACATTTCATATATTCAGTTTCATCCCTCCAAATAAGCTATGCAATAGTCTTTGCGGGTCAATAAAAATTTCATAGGAACATAATCTACGTCATTTGATATTTCATTCCTTTGAATTTATATATTTTGTAGAGACCCTAAGCCTGACGTACATGGACATTACATTACTTTTGCGGAATACTTAGTACATAACAAAAACACACACACAAGGATCGTAATAGTTTAGTGTCTTTGGAAACTCGGAATATAATCTTCTAATAGTGGTGAAAGATCTTCAACATCTCCCATAAAGATCTTCCTTTTTTTACCTAAAACCTTTCTTTATATCCTGGGGAAAATAAAACATAAAAGGGTGAGATCAAATTCTCAGTAAGGGTAAACAAAAGAAATATCAATCACATCATATTCATAAGAACATATCTTTTGGAAATCTTAACCTGCAAAAGAGATCATAATTTTCATAACATGGGATAAATCATAGTAGTGAAATGTAATCCCAATAATCATAACTTAAAAACCTGAAACTTTGTGGCATACACACATAATCATAGAGAATCATTTCTTATTAGTCAAGACTCATTTCCAAGACTATCTTAGTGGACAAAGTCCATTTCTGAACCGAGTTCACTCTTCGTTTCAGTCCTGTTTCACTGAACCGGTATAACCTACCGTTCCAGACATGTCTATCTCATGAGATATAAAATCTTTACCCAATGCATTGGAGGGAGATATAGGTCCCACACATCTCATAATTATACCATTCTTATGCGTGCCAAAAAATCATAAACCATACATCATAGCATAACCCATGTAATAAAAATGGGATTCTTAAACAACATGACATCATAAAACAATTCATATAAGATCAAGGAATTCATAAAAATAATTCCATCACAACATAATCAAATCAATGTAATAATAGGGATAGAAACATAACCCTATATTATCTTAGATGGAAAATAATTTTGATAAAGCACTTGAACTCCATTCTTGAGGAAAATATCCTTTCTACTTCAAATTTTTTTTCCTTTCTTAACATGTCATACAACTTTAAACTAAAAGAAGTTTATTAAAAATAAACATTAAAACTTGTAAAGGAAGCTTCTTGGAAATAATGTTTTAAAAATACATTCAAGCCGTATAAGTTAAAAAAACATTCTTCTCGTACTTTTGTCGGAAAAGTTAAAAAGTACCTCGTACGAAAAACGATAAAAGATTCCATTCATATCTTTTACTAAAAACTCACCGAAGGGTAAAATTGGATATAAAATAATGTAGAAGGATATAAATATTACATATTGAGGAAACATGGATGTGGATGATAAAATACACCCCAGTAAATACCAAAGTATAAACAATCTCGGATAAAAATGAGATTGTGATATTTCCCTTAACTTTGGTCCGATATGCTTTGTATGTGTCTGAACCTCCTGTATAATGATTTAAATAATGTTATTGACTTATTAAAGAATCAATATTATTTTTATGATATCATATATGGTCATATTATTAGCTTCTTAGTAGTAATATTTCATTGCTACTTGTTATTCGGGTGTTTATAACTTTTTGTTCTTATGCGTGTTTTGTCGAATAAATTCTTATTCTTCTCTTTAGGTTATAGATACCTCATTTACAGAATGGTATTAGTGTAATATATATCATATTCATTCAATCAATGGATTTATATAATCATTATGAAATGAAGATCATGTATAACTAGTCGCATCACATCGTGGAGACTGTATTCCGTACGTACGCACGAGTGATGATATCGTTCCTATGATCTTGGAATTGTATTGGAGTGTATGTATACTATTTCAGAATCAGTATCACTTTATCATTGCCATATATAGTCATTATTTATACCATTATACCCATCCAAGTAAGGTGGTGGTGGAAAATAGATTACACCACGACGTGGAGACGGTATTCCGTGCGTACGCACGCGCAGTGATTTCTTTTTCCATAGGATGGATAGATGGTGAAATAAGGTTGTTTCATACATATAATAACATATCAGTATATGAGTGATACTGATTTTATTACTTCATAATGAAACAACTAAAGAAGAAGAAGTGGAAGAAGAAATAAAGATGAAAGAATCGGTAACGGACATTACCTCTTCTTTGAAGTGCTTCTTTGAGACCGTCTTTTAGGGCACTAACATTGGTCTTTGAAGAAGACCAGGACCTCTAGGATGTCTCTAGGGAAGTTTAGAGGAGGAATTTTTAGGGGTTGGCCGAGCTTGAAGGCTCAATTTGGTGTGAGCAAGAGGGGGAGGAGGTGCCCTTTTATAAGGGAGGAGAGGGGCACCTTTGGGAAAACTAAAATTATTATTTTATTATAAAGTCAAGTTCGGTTTTAAATAGCTCCAAATTGATATATTTCAAATATAAGGTGGGTATGGGTCGAAATCCTCTCATACAAGAGAATTTAGACAAGTTTAGGTTCCTATTTTAACCTTATCATTTAGATTTAACATTAAGTTAAATAAGTTTACTTTTACCGTGTCTTCTTGTGTTCTTATACTATAAGGTTAATAAACTTACTATAAGCAGCCAAACGAACCCCAAGTTGTTTATTATTAATATATATAACCTTATCTAAGTCATTTGGCAGAACCTTAGATTTTTAGGAATATAATAACAATTACTAATATAATATTTGTTTTAAAAACTATTTTATGTAAATTTTGACACTATTTAGTAATTGATTTTTGTGAAAATCATAACAGAATTTTTAGTTCGAACCAAGTTAATTAAATCAATACTAACATGTCATAGTAACCTATAAAATTAGTGGAATTCATAGAATGTCTCAAAGTAGATTTATTTGGGTATTTATAACATCAATTATGTCAATATTTCATTAATAAGATAATTACTGCATCATCGTTGTGTCATAAATAAATTAAATTATTTAATGTCTAAAAATTACAAATAAACTATCATTATGTAGGAAATCGTTTTAGCTTTCTAATTAATATTTATTGTCGAATTTATCTTATGTATAACCTTATATTACAAATTATTTACTTATTAAACTTTGATTTTAACTATTTTAACCCTTCTTTAAATAAATTAATAATAAATGTCCTAATCTAATCCAAGTGGGCCTAAATGGTCATATTTTATTCCTAAGCTTGTTTTTGGTCGAATTAAACTTGTCCAATAGAATTAGGACATGTGTTAGGGTAATAATAATATCATCTTTACCCTTAATTACCCTATTTACTTTTAACCGTGGTAAAAAAAAGTAAAAAGTTACTATTCACCAAAATTATTTTCATCTCATTGAACCACATTTTAGTCCTTGATATTAACTGTGTCCCTCGGATTTTCGAAATTCCACTCACAGAAGTTGTATAATTATGTTTTATGAAAAATTCAGTTTTTTAACTACCACTTAGTGGTTTCACTATTCATCAAAAATTGAAAGTTTTCAGAAAAATACCAAAATTTCACCCTAGGCTAATGAAGTCCATTTTGAAAAATAAAATTTATAAAATTTTAAAAAGTGGTTATTACTATTCATAACGGCTAGTTTTAATAATATTTTAATAGCATATTTTTGTTTAGTGAAACTCGGTATTGCGTACGACGCAAGCTATCGAGGAAGGTCGCGATTTCTTGTAATGCAAGCCAAGTCAGGGTTGCGTGCTATTCACGAATCCTTCGTTGTATAACAGAATCCAACCATATTTCATTTATACATTGAATATATATATATATATATACTCAATGTTGCGTAGAATAACTATTATCAAAATTGTGTGTAACACGATCCAAGTATAGTGTTGCGTATACTGCAAGCTAATACGGTGTTGTGTATAGCGCAAGGTAATCTTGGTGTAGCACAAGACATTAATGACATTAAAAGAATATTTTTCATAAAATCTCGGGGTGTTACATTCTACCCCCCCTAAAATGAATTTCTCCCTCGAAATTCTTCGGGGTTATAAATGGATTACTACTCAAAAGTTTTTTTAATAGAAACCCACATCATACAAAGGAATACCAAAACATGGCTTTTAAAAACTAAAGTATGAAATGTAACGGTTAACCAAATTAACTCATCACGGGGTTTCCACATAGGAGAACATAGGTGAAAATATGGATATGGAAGAAAAATCTAACCATAAAGTTCTAATGGAGAGTGGTAGAGAACATGGCTATGAAAAATCCAACAATCACAAAGCTATTGATTTATGATGATCTAAGGTACCATATGATTAATCAGATATAAGGGAACTATGACAACATTTTTGGTTTTCAAGATCATTTCCCTAAAGTTGATGAATTAAAATAAATAATTGCATGATTTTGGTACAATCTCACTGTTGTTCGTGAATTGAACAATTTCCACTTCATCCCTTAACGAAATGAAATTGAATTTGTCATTCGTGATGTGTTAGCAGATCAAGTGATAGAATGATGGGTCATTCCATCTCTTTCAAAAAAAAAGGTTTGCAAAAGTTAAAAGTCCATCTTATGGTTAGATTAATCGTATATGGTTCCAAAAATAAACTTATACTTCATATATCATACCGCTTAATAAAATAAAACTAGTTTATACTAACCAGGGACTTCCTGTAGGCCAGTGGTAGGCGATAAAGGCCAGTTGCACTTCGGTTGTGGGTTCGATTCCCATAGCCTTGTCCGACGCGATGGGTTGTCGCCCATCCTGCAGGTTGTCCTTTTTCTAAAACTATATTACTATAACATCCCATCAATAATATCAAAAAACAAACAATACTAACTTATGCCCAACAAAATCCATTCCAATCTTTAGGCTTATCCATAATACTGCAGTCCACTCTCAGAGATTTAATACCATCGTTGATCCCCATATATCATAAGTTATATCTTGTTGGTCAAATTCCAAACATTCAAAGGCCTTAATCATGTACTCTCTTGAATACCCATTGAACCTTATTGAAAACATGAGTGATGTTAAAAGATAACTCTTTCCACATACCAAAATCCTCAAAATTCTATATACTCAAACCATGATATCACTTAGTCCTTATATCAATCATGAGCGCATGAATACTATCAAATATTTCATTTTCTCGTTTTCCCTTCATTATGCGCATATCATCTTTTTTCCAAAAATATCTCAATCACTTTCCATGGTTACAGGTACTATAAAATTATTGAAAACCACAGTAGACCAATACATAAATATTCCAATATTCCACAATACTATATAAAACATTATTTTTTATTCCCATTACATATACACTTAATCATTCCACCACATCGTTATCATATTCAAAATCGCCAATGGTGATCGCATGTGACTTCCCTTTGTCCTTTGCCTTGTGTGGTTGCTCATGTCGATCATCACTAACCCTTGGATTAGGGCATTTATTAGCATAATGCCCCATTTCCTTGCACTTGAAGCATTGAAGTGTAGTAGGTTCATTCTGTGTATCCCTTCCTTTGTTTGCATCATTATGAATCTTCTTCCCATCATTGCGGCATTCAAATGCCCAATGACCTTCCTTTCCACATTTGAAAAATTTACTTGTCCCTTTAAGACAATCTCCACCATGCTTCTTTCCACACATTGAGCATAAGGAAACATTCAACTTCTTTTCACCATTATTCTGAAATTTCTCCTTGAACTCCATCTTTTGTTTCTTGTCAAAACTATGAGATGGATAAGTAACACCAACTTCCATTTCTACCTTGATAGCACAACGTACAATTTCTTCATAGCTACTGAAGTCTCTTATAGCTAATGCCCTTCGAAGATTTGGTTTTAAGCCATTGAAGAATCGATCAACTTTACTTTCAGGTTGCATGATAAATCCAGATGCATACCTTACAGGCCTTGTAAAATTCGCTTCATATATACCAATAGATTCATCATCCTTTTTCTTTAGTTCAAGAAACTCCTTCTCCATCTTTGTTCAAAGAATACGATGGAAGTACTTATTGAAAAATAAGTTCTTGAACTCGTCCCATTCCATGGACTCAATTTCATCTCTTGGCCTCGTATTCTTGATAAGATTCCACCATTGATCAGCTTCACCTTCCAAACGATATACTGCTAAGATCACTTTATCATGTTTAGAACATTGAAGAACTGAAAATATCTTTTCAGTAGTACTGATCCATTGTTCAACAACAAGTGGATCAGAAGAACCACTGAAAGAAGGTGGACGTTGCCTCATGAAGGACTCAATAGAATATTGTTCCCTTCTCTGCTCATTTGGAAGTCCAGAATGATTCATAGCTTGTGTAAGTATAAAAATAAGATTTTTCACTCCCTCTCTCATAACATTTGTTTGTTTAGGAGGACAATCATTGCATTGTCCATTACATTGATAAACACGGTTCCTT
Organism: Viscum album; assembly: GCA_963277665.1. Classification (NCBI taxonomy): domain Eukaryota; kingdom Viridiplantae; phylum Streptophyta; class Magnoliopsida; order Santalales; family Viscaceae; genus Viscum; species Viscum album. Next base: position 4,407,442 of record OY728125.1, read on the forward strand.
CGGGCTCCAGCCATCGTCTAAAACCCAAAAAGAATAGTGTGAGAGGAAAAAATCATGCTAGGGAAAACAACATAATAAAAGGGGGTGTTTTCTCAATATATAACATCTAGGTTAAATTCTATGATCGTTATAGTAGTTCTAAGACTGTATCCTATACGTATACTTATCCTTAGGGACATCCCTAGACATATCTTAGAAATATCTCTAGGGATCTCACTAACGTTTTTGCATCCTAGTTTCCAAAGGTTGACTAAACCATTCCTCTGATACCAACTGTAGAGACCCTAAGCCTGACGTACATGGACATTACATTACTTTTGCGGAATAATTGGTACATAACAAAAACACACACACAAGGATCGTAATAGTTTAGTGTCTTTGGAAACTCGGAATATAATCTTCTAATCGTGGTGAAAGATCTTCAACATCTCCCATAAAGATCTTCCTTTTTTAACCTAAAACCTTTCTTTATATCCTGGGGAAAAGAAAACATAAAAGGGTGAGCTCAAATTCTCAGTAAGGGTAAACAAAAGAAATATCAATCCCATCATATTCATAAGAACATATCTTTTGGAAATCTTAACCTGCAAAAGAGATCATAATTTTCATAACATGGGATAAATCATAGTAGTGAAATGTAATCCCAATAATCATAACTTAAAAACCTGAAACTTTGTGGCATACACACATAATCATAGAGAATCATTTCTTATTAGTCAAGACTCATTTCCAAGACTATCTTAGTGGACAAAGTCCATTTTTGAACCGAGTTTACTCCTCGTTTCAGTCCTATTTCACTGAACCGGTATAACCTACCGTTCCAGCCATGTATATCTCATGAGATATAAAATCTTTACCCAATGCATTGGAGGGAGATATAGGTCCCACCCATCTCATAATGATACCATTCTTATGTGTGCCAATAAATCATAAACCATACATCATAGCATAACCCATGTAATAAAAATGGGATTCTTAAACAACATGACATCATAAAACAATTCATATAAGATAAAGGAATTCATAAAAATAATTCCATCACAACATAATCAAATCAATGTAATAATAGGTCTATAAACAGAACCATATATTATCTTAGATGGAAAATAATTTTGATAAAACACTTGAACTCCATTCTTGAGGAAAATATCCTTTCTACTTCAAAAACATTTTCCATTCTTAACATGTCATACAACATTAAACTAAAAGAAGTTGATTAAAAATAAACATGAAAACTTGTAAAGGAAGCTTCTTGGAAATAATGTTTTAAAAATACATTCATTCCGTATAAGTTAAAAAAACATTCTTCTTATACTATTGTCAGAAAAGTCAAAAAGAACCTCGTATGAAAAACGACAAAAGATTCCTTTCATATCTTTTACTAAAAACTCACCGAAGGGTAAAATTGGATATAAACTAATGTAGAAGGATATAAATATTACATATTGAGGAAACATTGATGTGGATGATAAATACACCCCAGTAAATACCAAAGTATAAACAATCTCGGATAAAAATGAGATTGTGATATTTCCCTTACCTTAGGTCCGATATGCTTTGTATGTGTCCGAACCTCCTGTATAATGATTTAAATAATGTTATTGACTTATTACAGAATCATAATTATTTTTATGATATCATATATGGTTATATTATAAGCTTCTTAGTAGTAATATTTCATTGCTACTTGTTTTTCGGGTGTTTATAACTTTTTGTTCGTATGCGTGTTTTGTCGAATAAATTCTTATTCTTCTCTTTAGGTTATAGATACATCATTTCCATAATGGTATTAGTGTAATATATATCATATTAATTCATTCAATTAATTTATATAATCATTATGAAATGAAGATCATGTAGAACTAGTCACATCACATCGTGGAGACGGTATTCCGTACGTACGCACGAGTGATGATATCGTTCCTATGATCGTGGAATTGTATTGGAGTGTATTTATACTATTTCAGAATCAGTATAATTTTATAATAGTCATATATAGTCATTATTTATACCATTATACCCATCCAAGTAAGGTGGTGGTGGAAAATAGATTACACCACAGCGTGGAGACGGTATTTCGTATGTACGCACGCGCGGTGATTTCTTTTTCCGTAGGATGGATAGATGGTGAAATAGGGTTGTTTCATACTTATAATAACATATCAGTATATGAGTGATACTAATGTTATTACTTCATAATGAAACAACTAAAGAAGAAGAAGTGGAAGAAGAAATAAAGATGAAAGAATCGGTAACGGACATTACCTCTTCTTTAAAGTGCTTCTTTGAGACCTTCTTTTAGGGCACTAAAATTGGTCTTTGAAGAAGAACAGGACCTCTAGGATGTCTCTAGGGAAGTGGAGAGGAGGAATTGGCAGGGTTTGTCCGAGCTTGAAGGCTCAAAGTGGTGTGAGCAAGAGGGGGAGGAGGTTCCATTTTATAAGGGAGGAGAGGGGCACCTTTGGGAAAACTAAAAATATTATTTTTTTATAAAGTCAAGTTCGGTTTTAAATAGCTCCAAATTGATATATTTCGAAGCTAAGGTGGTGATGGGTGGAAATCATCTCATCCAATAGAATTTAGACAAGTTTAGGTTCCTATTTTAACCTTATCATTTAGATTTAACATTATGTTAAATAAGTTTACTTTTACCTTGTCTTCTTGTGTTCTTATACTATAAGGTTAATAAACTTACTATAAGCAGCCAAACGAACCCCAAGTTGTTTATTATTAATATATATAACCTTATTTAAGTCATTTGTCCGAACCTTAGATTTTTAAGAATAAAATAACAATTACTAATATAATATTTGTTTTAAAAACTATTTTATGTCAATTTTGACACTATTTAGTAATTGATTTTTGTGAAACTCATAACAGAATTATTAGTTCGAACCAAGTTAATTAAATCAATACTAACATGTCATATTAACTTATAAAATTATTGGAATTCATAAAAAGTCTCAAATTACATTTATTTGGGTATTTATAACATCAATTATGTCAATATTTCATTAATAAGATCATTACTGCATTATCATTGTGTCGTATATAAATTAAATTATTTAATGTCTAAAAATTACAAATAAACTATCATTATGTAGGAAATCGTTTCAGCTTTCTAATTAATATTTATAGTCGAATTTATCTTATGTATAACCTTATATTAAAAATTATTTACTTATTAAACTTTGATTTTAACTATTTTAACCCTTCTTTAAATAAATTAATAATAAATGTCCTAATCTAATCCAAGTGGGCCTAAATGGTCATATTTTATTGTTAAGCTTGTTTTTGGTCGAATTACACTTGTCCAATAGAATTAGGACATGTGTTAGGGTAATAATAATATCATCTTTACCCTTAATTACCCTATTTACTTTTAACCGTGGTAAAAAAAAGGTAAAAAGTTACTATTCACCAAAAATTATTTTCATCTCATTGAACCACATTTTAGTCCTTGATATTAACCGTGTCTCTCGGATTTTCGAAATTACACTCACAGAAGCGGTAAAATTAAGTTTTATGAAAAATTCAGTTTTTTAACTACCACTTAGTGGTTTCACTATTCATCAAAAATTGAAAGTTTTCAGAAAAATACCAAAATTTCACCCTAGGCTAATGAAGTCCATTTGGAAAAATAAAATTTATAAAATTTCAAAAAGTGGTTATTACTATTCATAAAGGCTAGTTTTAATAATATTTTAATAGCATATTTTTGTTTAGTGAAACTTTGTATTGCGTACGACGCAAGCTATCAAGGAAGGTCACGATTTCGTGTAATGCAAGCCAAGTCAGGGTTGCGTGCTGTGCAAGAATCCTTCGTTGTATAACAGAATCCAACCATATTTCATTTATACATTGAATATATATATATATATATATATTTATATATTTATATATTTATACTCAATGTTGTGTAGAATAACTATTATCAAAATTGTGTGTAACACGATCCAAGAATAGTGTTGCGTATACTGCAAGCTAATACGGTGTTGCGTATAGCGCAAGGTAATCTTTGTGCAGCACAAGACATTAATGAAATTAAAAGAATATTTTTCATAAAATCTCGGGGTGTTACATATTTTTTATTCTTTTTTCTTGAGAGTTTGGAAATCCCTCTACATTTTATATTGAAAAGTGAGAGGACATTTTTTTTCAAAACAAATTATTGAATTCCTTCCACTCCATTACTTTGATCTTCTCATTAGACTTCGTAATTTTTGTCAAAATCCACAATTTATCATATTATACCTTCATAGGATAATGAGATACTGTAAAATTCTCTCACTCTCAGATAATTTAATAATGAAAAATATATTTTAAGTTGAGTTTATACATTTATCAATGATTTTGGGATCATAAGATCCATTGAAAACTTGTGTCCTTTGTCTCACAAAGGTATTAATTTAAACTTGATATCTTTAGGGGTACTTGGGAGTTCCTCCTGATTCAGATTTCTTTTAATATCATTATTTAATTGAGAAAGTTTCATCACAATGTTTTCAATTACTTCTACTATCAATTTTGGAATCTAATTTGGGTAGTCATCATAATTCCACTCACATTATTGGTTGATTCAGTTCATTCTATTTTTATCCATTGACTAAAACAAAGGAAAATTTGGTGGTAATAATTTTTAAATTATTAAATTCATTGATGGGAAACTGTAAACATTAAAGGTATAACATCAAAATGAAATAAATATTTTAATATATTTACTTATTATTTTAAATCTATGTTATCTATAATTTATTTCCTTATATAAAATATTATGGCACTTTTTCCCCATAATAATGGTTCATAAGAAGATTGAAAAATTTATAAAGAATATTCACCTGGAGTGTAAAATTATGTGTGTATAAAAGTTCATTTTCATACACCAGGTGATGATCAAGTCTAACTCAATGCATCCTTTTTGGGGTTATTATCCCTAGGTATATCTTGGTCAGAGCGAAATCCACTTATAGTATCCAGAAAGGGATATATTTTCTTAAAAACCACATACTCTATACATTAACCACGTTTAGGGATTTTTTACTATATTTATTCTTGTGCCTAAGGATTTCACTAGGGTTTTCTAATCCTATTCCCAAAAATAACTAGACTTTCCTCTAATACCAACTGTAATGACCCATATTTTAAAACACTTTATTTCATGATTTATTTACTGAAGGTACACAATACAATCCCAAATGATTTTGATGACTTTTCTATTTGGTAAATTAGGTATATTTTGAATAATAACTTGCAAATGAAATACAACAACATTAATTGAAAACTCGATAATAAGAGCTTATATTTCATGGATCTTCAAAGACTACAGAGGATAACCTGGGGACGTATATAAGAAATGGGTGAGACATAAATCCCTATAAGGGAATTAAAAACAATAGAATGTGTAAAGAAGTAAATGTGGCCCCATAGACATATCAAGGTAACATAATATGGGTTATAAGCATAATATTGAACAATGAGGTATGATATAACATGATTGAATAAAGGAAACATAGGAATGCTGAAACAACATAAAACATGCCATCATAAACATGAGTCAAGGGTAACCTCCTAAAACCATAACATATTGTTCTTAGGATAACCTATCATTCATAATAAATGTTATCTCCTGGGATAAACACATTACCCAAATCATTAGAGCACTATCTAGGAAAACCCCTCACTTTCGTATCATGTACATACATGAGAGTGCCATGTGGATAATACAACATAAAGATGCCTTTCATAAATTTTAATTCCCAAAACACAAATTATGTCTTAAATAACTTAATTTTCCCAATAAATTAATTATTTTACGTATAGTTTAATATTATTATAATAAATAAGGATAGGAATTCATGTAAAAAATGCTTCGCATATAAAAATCACAATATAATGGGTGTACATAAGGATTCATAAGAGGGTTTAATGAGAGTGAAAGGGGTATCTCATCAAATGGAAAAAACAAGGGCAGTAATAAGGGTATATGGAAATATATATTAAAACATGAAAAATTGGAAATAAAAAATCATAATAAAAAGAAGGTTCAGGAAATAATGTCGAGAAGCAAAGGATATCTTACCTTAACAGTGAACTTCTAAAAGCTTGTGAGGAAATTATTAAGAGATTTTGCAAACCTTGGGAGTGGTGAATAGAAGTAAGATAAGATTAAATTCATAATCCATGGTACATGAGTGAATAATAATGGGATATATGGTGGGTTTTATAGAAAAAGAGAGGGAAATTCTTTATTAATTCCCAAACATAGGTTTTCGACTCTATTTGATAATGTAATCAAAACCACACACCTTTACATGGTTCTTTAACCCAGATTACATAAAATATGAGTTGTTTTAGTTATTTTATAAGTATAAGAACCTAAATCATTAAATTAATTCACTTGGTGATGTGGAAGTGAGTCATGTTCATAAAGAATTGATTTTAAAATAATAAAATATAAAAAAGGTTTTGGAGGATTCATTAGGGATTTATTAATTTAATCAAATAAATTTTATAAAACATTTTTTTAAATTTGAATTATATATTTGGTATTTTATACCTTTTATGGCATATATGGAACCACTTTTGGGTCATTACTCTATCACAATTAATACGACATATTTATACCACACTTAGTTTTCACATGAAAATTCGATTGTCTGAGAAAATTATGAAAAAATCATCATTAGATAATTTAAAATTTTTGATTCAAAAATTAATATTTGTTTTATAAAATTAATTATATATATATTATAATTTTCACATTTAAATAGAAATCCCTTTTTATAGAAAAATACCGTTTTTTCTTACAATAAAAATTTTCTAATCCTTATAAAAATTACATTGGACCTCATAAATTTATATTATCATGTATATTTAATAAATATTATTTAGAAATAACATTTTATAAAAATATATTTTATTTAAAAATTTCTTGAATTCAACAAAAATAGTGTCTTGGTTGAAATAATATATTTCTAAAAATTATAATTTTAATTTCATCTTATCAAAATTTAATTTCTATAAAACATAATATTTAATCACTATAGTGTAATAATAAAAATAAATATATTCATTAATTTCTAAAAAGAATGAAAAATCATATTTTATGGTCTATATACATATCACTTTATTACGCTAATGAATTCCCTAAGGTCAAGGTGTCACACCCTAAACATTAAAAATATTTTATATTATTATTTATTGACTTTGGATTTTCTCGTTGATGTTTGGGTTGACTATATGTTTAATGTTTTTGATATTTGATGTTTTTATGGGTTTTAGACTGGTTCATGGGCACCGCATGGTTACCACTAACTGTACGGTCAACCCAGGTTCCCATGAAGTTTTCTAATGCTTAAAATAAATAAATATTTATGAAAATAAAATAAAGTTCATTTTTAAACCATAATGATAATAACATTACTTAGATAAGTAATAATAATTTTTTTGTTATTAAAAGTTTTATTAATATTTTTTTATTATTAAATTAATATCAATGGTATTACTATTTAAAAATTAATTGAATATTATTAATATTATGATTATATTTATTTTTAATATTATCATTAAGAATAAAATTATTTTTATGAAGAATATATTTATAATTAATTTAGTATTATGATCAATTATTATGATTATTAGTTATATTATTATTATTATTATTAATTTATCTTAATGGAGTTTTAATAAAAAAATCTTTATTTTAATTGAACCCTAATCAATTCACCCCCCCCACTTTCACACTGCCACCCCCTGCATTTTCCTATGCGACCTTAGCTCCTTACACCAATGACCACCTGTGAACTCCTCTCCAACAGCACATGACCCTCCTCACATAAGCCTCCTCATCTCCGCACTGCCTCCCTGCTTTTCCCTCCTACCGGCGGCCCTACCTCCCTACTCTGCCCTACTCCTGGTGGCCCAACCCCTCTACTCTGTCCTATTATGACGCAGCATGAACCCCCTATTCTTCCCTCATCTGATGTGTCCATGACCCCACCCCCCACTAAAAACCCTCTCCTTCGGTTTTTTTGTTTTTCTTTTCTTTTTAGGGGTTACCTTCCTTAGAAAAACCCTATTTCTAGGGTTTTGTGTTGGATTGTGTTTCATCAATTATAGGGTTACAGGTTTGTTCATAGAAGCCTAAAATTCCATCTTCAAGGGTTTCATCACTTTATCACTTGACCAATAGGTGCTTCCATGCATTTTTACCCAATTTAAATCAATATAATTCTTGTGATTTATTAATTAATTCTTAAAACATGTTTCACACCTTTATTATATTCGTAGTTAATCCATGGTAGTGTTTTATTGTCAGAAGATTCAACTAAAAATAGGTTTTTTATGTTTTTCTATATATTCCCATGTGTATGCCTTGTCACTTGAGTTTAAACCAATTTCACTTTCATTCAAGTGGTTATTTTTAATGTTTTGGGTGGTACTTTCCTCTAGAAACATTTTATGGAAATTGTTTCCCTTTTGTGTTGGGATGGATTTATGGAACTTGTTGTTTTGATGAAATGGATCATTATGATAATGTAAGGTGTGGGTAGTTTCTTCAAAGATGGTTAGGAAAGGACAACTTGTGTTATGCCATTGGATGTGGGCACATCCATGGGTGCACGAATTTCACATATGGATGTGCCTTCAAATGATGTTGATATAAGGAGTGGTTCTTTACTTGAATCATGGTTTTCTAAAAGAAATTATTATCTCCTCTTCCTCCATCTTTTTAGTAAATGGTTCTATGGCTTCCAAAATGCCTTAGGGTGATTTCAAAATTGTGTTGGAAATTCTGTCTTGTTTAGTGATTGATATATAGGAAATTGTTTCTTGATGTGGTTGAAATCTCGTTTGGACCCTTTGAGTACATTTATTATGTTTTTAACACACTTTTGTAACAAATTGGATTTAAAAATTAATGCATGTTTGGTACATAATAAAGGAATGTTTGTTCCTAAATGGTACGAAAGCATGTTTGGCATTTTTAAGTGTTGTGTCTTTTTATCATTGTTTTTTTAAATATAGTGGCCCATTTAGCATTGCTCATCTAAAATTGGTGTTTTTATTGAACTTGGGAAATGATGTGAAATCTATTTTATAAATTAATTTTAGTTTCATATGTATGATTCCTGATTGGAACCTTGTAACTTTTAATTTAATATGGTTTGTCAAATGTGAGTGCCTAGTTGGAAACTCAAAATGTTTGTAAAATTATTTGAATATTCAGGTGTAATGACGGCCCATTTGGAATCACGTTCTCAAAAGGGATAATTTTTGTTGAGTTTGGAAATGTTTGGGGAATGCTTTAAAAGCATGTTTAGGGCCTAAGGGCCTGTTTGGATTTATAAATTTAAAAATTAGTTTTGATGATGTCTTGGAAGTAGTTGTAAATGTTTTCTGAAAAATCATTTGATTATGTAAAACTAAAGGCCCAATTGGAAATTTTCATGTTTTTAAGGAAATGATGTAAATGTCTACAAAACATAATGGCCCAGTTGGAAACTCTCTTGATGTGAGATATATATGTATATGTATATTGGTCACCCCTATCTATGATTTCTATTTTTTGGGTTATTTTATATGGGATGTCCATGTTTGGTGTAGGCAAGTGCGGTGTTAGCAGGTAAGGTGAGTCACGTGTGTGTGGGCCTCCTACTAACATAGTTATACTACCACTATTGGTTCTTGAGATTCTTTTGGATAATCGAGTGATGTTTTCCTACTAGCCTCAATTACATGGGTTGATAGCCTCCTGGAGTTGTAGATAGGTCGGGAGGGTTTTACCACTAGTGAGGTCAGGTTAGGTCAGCCAGTTGGTTATCGAATTAAGGGATTCACTGTACACCATCAAGTTGTTCTAAACCGAGTGCATCCAGGGGTTTTTATGGATGTTTAAGACCATCCATGGTTACTTCACATATATCTACTTTTTTACTTTCCGTTGTTTTAGTTTTCATCTAGTACTGTTTATTTATTTATTTACTCATTTATTTATTAATTTATTTTAATCACATCCCTATATCATCCTGATTATGTATTTTTATAGTTTTTTGTATCAAAATGATAATCTAATTTGAAAATGAAATGAGGTGTGTGTTAGTTTCTAAAATGTGTAAAATGATTTTTTCTAAGTAAAAAGTGAAACCCCTATTTTCATATCTATATTTTTCAAACTAGTGTTAGTGAATTGTTTTGGGAAAAGAGACACATGGATTTTATAGTAATTTCCTACTGATCAGTTTGGTTCCCATCCCTATTTTACCTCTCCATTTGTATGTATTTTTTTCATTGTCTATCCGGTTTTAGATGCTCTTTGTAGGGGAAGAGTTGGTTTTGTGGTCTGAGGTGACTAAGTGGTCACATGGAGATTCCAGTAGCATGGTCCAATTTCAACTTTTTTCTTAGTCTTGTCTTTAGTCTCAGTCTTCATGGTTTTTTTGAAAGTAAATTGTTTTGTTTATTAATTTTAGATACAATTTTTCAGTTCAATCTATTTGATTGGTTTTTATTTTTTGACCTTGGTTATTTCTTTTGGGCTTAAATCTATCCCACTTGTTTGTTTAATGCCTGAAACTAGTTTATAGCCTATTGGGATTGGGAACGTCATTCGACCCATGCTGCGGACTGGTTTGGGTTACCATATCAGGGTTGACCTAGCTTGGATTATGAAAAAATGGTATTAGATAAATTTCTTGATATTTGTGGTGTCTGGTATATGGATATAAATACTATCATGACTTAGGAGGTAGGTGTGGGGAGAGTATCACGAACGCTTACTCACACTGATCCTCGAGTTACCATGGGTAGTCTAGGAATCAGGTCTTCTGCATTTTTTTTTGATCGAGTGATGACAATGGAGGTGATACAATGTCATGTTGTGGTCTCACATGGATTAGTAACCCATGTGATATCAAAGTGTTTGGTTCAAATTCCTATTAGTGTTATTTCCTACCTAGGGCATGGCTCTATTCCATGTAACCGTATTGGGAATAAACACTAGTCCCTATCCCTCATAAGATTTGTGTAAGTTATTATTTTCCTTGGTTTTGGTTGTTGTGAGTGTGTTTTTGAAAATGGTTTTGAAATGAAAATGCTTTCCTTTAAATGACTTTAAGTTAGGAAATTGGGTTTTGTGTCTGGAAAGTATCCTTGAAATAAGGTGGGTTTAGAATTGAAATGAAATAGAGATTTCAGAAAACTGAATTTTTATGTTTTTTTGTAGTATTTGGCATGTAATGTAATTATTTGGAATGATATTGTATTTTGGTTATGATTTGATTAGATGTTAATTTTAGACTCTATGTTTTGATGCTATTTAGAGAGTTCGGACCAGAAAGGTTCCAAATTCTTCCATTGATTCATGTCCAGTTTATGATTCTTATCAAATGTTGTCTGTTCTTTGTAGTGATTGAGGTCCCTTAAAGGAAATGGAGTGTCTTGAAAAGGTTGAGCGTGTCTTCATGGTATTGGGGACTCCCGAAGCTATTAGAGTGCATGTTGTATTAGGGCTATTTGAAGGTCCATCTTTAGACAAATGGGATCTTTTATCCCTGCCATCATTGCAAGTCAAGATGACGTGGGAATTTTTTAAGTCTTTCTCCATATGATGGTTCATACCTGAGGATAAGAACACAATGAAAAAGGAATAGATCTTGGGTATTCAACAAGTCTAGTAGACGGTGAAAGCATATGTTGACCATTTCAAGGAATTGGTTTGATTTAAACCAAAGGTATATTTTTAGTACTTCATGAAAACATATATCTTCATTGGTGGTGTTTATCCAGATATCAAGAAGTGGTTTCTATCTTCTAAGGACTATTGTTTTGAGAAGATTTTTGATGAAGTGTTCTTAGATAATTTGGTCTCCAGAGCGTAGGCGGTTGGCAATCCAGTATATCCAGTTTCTCGTGAAGGTTCCCCATCTTGTGAGAAGTGAGTGCTGGAAAAAATAATTTTTATGTAGTTTCCTTCATTGTTTCTAGTTTCTAGTTCATTAGCCCGTTCAATTATGTGCCACCAATGTGGCCAGTTCAAGTACTCGAAGCCATAAGGTTGCATCCCTCTGAAGTCCTTCCATCGATGAGACTATCTGGGTCATCTAGAGAAGGTTTTCAAAAATCATCACCTACAGAGGATGTTCTGATCAGAGGATGCTAATGCCTGACTGTGAGGTAGAAGATGCTTCAGTCATTAGAGCCCCAACCATAGGTCTCTGGGTGAAGCTCACACACAGTCAGGAGTTGCTAGGGTGTTATGCCTCAGTCTGGGCTTTGTGTTCTATGCTGGTATTTCAACATTTAAAGGTTTATTTTTACTCTTTTTTTTATTTTGAGGTTTTTTTTCATAGTTAGTCCACTTTTTCCTTGGTAAATCAGGGTGAAATTGTTTAGTTGAAATCCAAACAGTCCTATTTTTTGTATATGGTTTTTTGAGCCGTGTGTTTTTAAAGGGTGGTTGGCCCTTGTATAAAATGGTTTCAGTTTAGCAGTTCTTTTTTGGGTATGATTGGGTTTTTGTGGGATAGATGAGTGGTGTTTTCATCCATTGTTTAGTTGGAGTTTCTTTTGGTGATTATTACCCTAATATTGGGGGGTTCAGTTGGTTTAAGAAGAGATCCTAGTTCTAATGGTGGAATTGTTTTTCTCATGCTATAGATGTTGGTTTGGATCAGTTGGGAGTTCCCATGCAGGATCCCCTCTCTGAGGTGGTATGTTTGGGTTTTAATTTTTGTGCTAGTAGAATACTTTTGGTTGGGAGAACACCCTCGTGTTCTCACCTTGTTTTGGGGCTCTGGTTTTATTTTGATCGGTCAGGCATTACTTGGGAAATAAATAGTCACCCAGGAAATTTCTTGTTTCTTTTGGTTCTATTTGGGGATAGACACAGTTTTTGATTAAATATCAGGTTGGTGAATTAATGGGGGTAGAAAGTTTTATGTTGGGGATAATTTTCACTCCCCTAACTTTAAAATTATTTTATTTTATTATTTATTGTATTCTAATCTTTCATTTAGGTGTGTGTTGAGTATAGGTTTAAATTTTTTCATATTTGAAGTTTTTGGGGGGGGGTTTCGGGCTAGTTCATGGGCACCGCACAATTATTTGTAACTGTGTGGTCATCCTTGGTGCCCATGTAGTTTTCTAGGGTTTAAAATAAATAAATTTTTATGATAATAAAATAAATTTAATGTTTAAACCATAATGATAATAACATTACTATGATAGATAATAATATTATTATTGTTATAAAAAGTTCAGTTAATATTTTTATTATTATAAAATTATTATCAATGTTATTACTATTTAAAAATGAAGTGAATATTATTAATATTATTATTATAATTGTTATTAATATTTTCATTAATAACAAAATTATTATTATCAAGATTATATTTATAATTACTTCATTATTCTGATGGATTATTATTATTATTTTTAGAAGTAATATAATTATTATTATCAGTTTTTCTTAATGAAGTTTTAATAATGAGAAAATAAACAATTATCTGATCCCTAATCTCTTTCCCTAACCCCCTCTAATTTCACACTGCCACCTCTCCCACCCTAGTGTTTGCATGTGTGATCTAGCCCCCAACTCCAGAAACCTATTTTGTCCTCCTCTCTACCAATGCACGACCCTCATCGCGGTAGCCTCCTCCTTCTCATGCCTTCTCTCTGCTCCACCCTACTCATAGTAGCCCGACCTCCCTGCTCCTCCAGGCTCCTGATGGCCCAACCACCCTACTTTTGATGGCCCAACCCCCTTGCTTCCCCCTATTTTAGCATGGCCCAAACCCCATTCTCTTCTTTGCTCTGGCACAGCCATGACCCCACTCACCGACAACCCTCTCCTCTGGTTTGTTTTTTTTTCTTTACTTTTTAAGGGTACCCTCCCTTTTTCGAACCCTAATGACAGGTTTTGAGTGTTGGGTTGTGTTTCTTCAATTCTAGGGTTTGTGTTTTCTTTTTAGTGGCCTAATCTTCCGTCTTTAAGGGTTTCGTCACTTTCACACTCGACCGATTGGTGTTTCCATGCCTTTTTCCCTCATTTCAATACATATAATTCTTGGTAGTCATTAATTATTTCTTTAAATATGTTTTTCACCTTTATTACATTTATACTCAATCCCTAGTAGTGTTTTATTGTTGAAATATTCGATAAAAATATATATATTTGGATGCTTTTCTATGTATTCCTAGCCACTTGGGGTTAAAAAATGAATCATTCTTTCATGTGGTTATTTTGGATGGTTTGGGGGGTACATGACTCTTGAAACATTTTATAGAATATTATTGCCTTGTGTGTTGGGTTGTCTTTATGAAACATGGTTTTTGATGAAATAGTTTATTATGTTAATAGAAGGAGTGTGTATCTTCTTAAAAATGGTTGGGAAAATATCACTTGTTCTATGAAATTATATGTGGGCACATCCATGGGTTCAAGGAGTGCTCGCATTGATGGGAATTCAAATAATAATGACATTAGAAGTGGTTCTCTTCTTGAATCATAGTTTTCTAAATCGAATTCTTATATCCTATTCCTAAATCTATTTGGTAAATGGTTCCATGGCTTCCAAAATGCATTAGGGTGGTTTCACCATTATGTGGGAAATTATGACTTTTTGGTGTTTGATAAAATGGAAATTGTTTCTTGAAGTGGTTGAAAGCCCATTTGGAACCTTTGAGTGGAATGTGTCTACTTTTAACTCACATTTATGAAAAAATGGATTTAAATATCAAAGAATTTTTGGTACTTTAGAAAGAAAGGTTGGTTCATAAATGTTAAAAAATCTCATTTTTCATTTTTAAGTGTTGTGTATTTATATGATAGTTTTTGAACTAAAGAGGCATGTTTGGAATTTATCATCTAAAAGTGGTGTTTTGTGTTAACCTTGGAAAATGATGTGGAAGTAATGTTATAAATGTGTTTTTGTTTTATATGTCTAAGTGAAAGTTGACACTTTGTAACTTATGATTGAATATGGTTGGACAAATGAGAGTAACCTATTGGAAACTCAATTTTTTTTAAATGATTTGAACATTCATGTGAAATGATGACCCATTTGTAATTGAATTCTTGAAAGTGATTTTTTGTGTTCAGTTTGGGAATGGTTTGTGAGTGTTTTGAATGTGTGTTTAGGGAATAAGGACCTATTTATATTTGTAAATATATAAATTATATTTGATGATGTCTTGAAAGTATTTGGAAATGTTTTTCGTAAAAGCATTTGACTATGTAAAACCAATGCCCCATTTAAAAATTTTCATGTTTTTAATGAAATGATATAAATATATAAGAAAAGAGATGGCCCAATTGAAACCTCTCATGATGTGAAATATATATGTATATGTATATAGTGGTAAACCCTATATAGGATTTCTATTTATGGTTTATCGTATAGGGGCTGTCCGTGTTTGGGATAGGTAAGTGTGGTTTCGTCAGGTAAGGTGAGTCACGCATGTGTGGGCCTCCTACTTACACATTTATACTACAACCCTGGGTTCTTGGGAATCTTTTAGATAATTGAGTGATGGTTTCACACTAGCCTCTATTAGATGGGTTGTTCCCCTCCTAGAGTTGTAGGCAGGCCAGGAGGGCTATGCCACTAGTGAGGCTAGGTTAGGGCAGCCAGTTGGTTATTGACTTAGGAGATTCATTATACGATGGTAGGTGGTTATGAACCGATTGTGTCCCGAGGTTTTCTAGGGATTTTTAGGACCACCCATACTTACATAACATATATTTTATTGTTTAATTTCCTTTGTATTTGTTTTCAATATTCACTTTTTATTTATTTATTTATTTTCTCATTTATATATTTCATTATATTTAGGGTAGCCCTATATCATCCTGATTTGGTATTTGGTCTAGTTTTTGTTATCAAAATAAAAATATACATTGAAAATGAAATAAAATTTGTGATGATTTCTAAAATGGGAAAAACAATGTATTCTATATAAAAGGTGAAAATACCATTTTCATATCTATATTTCTCAAACTACTATTAATGGATTTTTTTGGGAAAGGAGACACATGTATTTTGTGGTAATTTCCTACTGAAAATTTTAGTACTCACCCATACATTACATCTCTAGTTATAGGTCCCATTTTTTATAGTTTCTCCAGGTTTCCTTGGTAGTTTTTGGGGCATATTTAGTTTTGTGGTCATAGGTGACCAAGTGGTCACATGGAGATTGTAGTATCATGGTCATGTTTCAGTTTTGTTCTCAATATTGTATTTAGTATCTATTTTCTTGGTTGTATTTTGTAACTAAATTGTTTCATTTATTTATTTTAGATTCAATTGTAGGTAATATCTATTTTTCCTATTTTTATTTTATTGAACCTAGTTATTTCTTTTGGGATTAAATCATTCCAACTTGTATGATTGATTACCAACAATAGTGCCCGGCCCATGGGAATCGAGAACACCCTTATGGCCATGTCGTGGACTAGATCAGGTAACTGGTTGGTGTTTGACCCAATATGGTTCATGAATGAAGGTGTGTGATGGTGAGATTTTATTGGTGTAGTTCAGAGAACATGGTTTGGGTTGTGATATCAATGAGTTTGAACATATCCCATAAAAAATCAACTCATGCTTTAGTTTTTGAATATCAATATGGGTTTGGTCATGCTAAAATCCAAGTGATGTTATCTCCGTCAGAATCATTTGTAAATGGTATCCATATGGCATAATCTTATTGGTCAAGGCCATCACTTTATATGTATGTGTACATTTTATTTATCATAACCATATATATATGTATATATATATTAATCATATGATCACTATATAATGGCTATAAGAACAATGACTATGATTCTTAATGGTCTTTCAAATCTAAAAGATTATTACTTATAAAGATCCAAAAAACAATGTACTGCACGTGTTTTATATATTTTGTTTATTAATAAGGAATTTACATACAAGAAAATGGAATTTAATTTATAAAACATTGGTTCATTACAGAAACTAATGATGAAAAATCATAACATATCTTCAATAAAATGAAGGATCCTTTCACATAGGCTATTCATCTAAGGGTGACATGTCATACTCAGTTTTACCCAACTCCTGAGACATTTTTTCAACACTTTTAAGAAATGAGACACGAATATAGAGTCACAATTAGATTAAATTATAGTTGGAACCCCATGTAGTTTAATAATATATGAAATATAAATCATCCCCATGTCATCAATAGAGGATGTCCCCCAAATAGGCCAAACAATTGAGATCTTGGTTAGGATATCTACAATATCACGTGTCATATCACTACCATTCAAATATTGAGGTAAGCTCCTTAAAAAATACATGGAGATATCATCCTATTTTTATACTTGTATAAGAAGTGTCTAAAACTCAATAGATATTTTTTTATGTTTTTAAATGATCCTTTGGTGGGTAAGGTATCAAGATACAAATAAAACTATCTGTTATTTGATGTCAAGCAACCAAGATTTCCTACGCATATCATGAAAATTTTACAAATTATTGGGTGAACATCCCAACGAGAGGAGTGATACTCCTTTATCATCACTTCATAAATGCTAATGGGAACCACTAGTATTCCATGGAAATATAATAAAGAGTTAGAATCTTGAAATCCTCCATATAATATCTCCACACAATTGATTCTCACTAGAATGATGATATAATCATGTTTGGATATATGATAATCCTTCTCCTATTATATAAATTTTAATTCGAGATTAATATGATAAAACCTAAACTCATTCAAATCTTTGAATACATCCTTATAAAGCTCAACCATCATGTATGATGCAATTATTTTTCACAATTTTTTTTAAAAAACTATAATCAATTACAATGTTTCTTAATTTTTACCCATGAATTAATTGATTTATTTAAAATTGGGTGACTTTAATTTAATAAAAAATATAGAGCAACAGAGGTAAAAATTATGATTTTAAAATATTTATTTTAAAAATCAAAAAAATTAAATTTTTTTACCCTTTTGCATGACCTAAGAGCTCCATAAGGGCAATATACTCTATACCCATATATAAGGTAGTTTTCATACATTTTTTAAATAAAATAGAAGGATTTAAAAGTCGAGGATAGGGTTCCTCATTTAAATTGTAAGGGTAGCCAACAATTGTGATTTCCTATGTAAAAGTATGTTATCTGTTGTGTAAAGGATAGAAAAGTCATGTGTAAGGGAAACCTATGATCTCAAGAGATGTGTAGAGGTAACTCTGAGTTTTCAAATGATTCATAAGGATAGCCTCATATTTTAAAAGGATACATAAAGGTAGTACCATGTTCTTAAATATTATTTCAGGTTAAGAAAGGTTTTGTAAGAGTATTAAAATACTAGGTAAAGGAAGATCAATTTTTCAAAAGGATTCATAAAGGTAACATCATTTTTATTCAAGATACTTAAGGGTTGAGAATATTCATGTAATGGTAACTCTATAATTTTTAATGTTGTATAAGGGTAACTATGAGATTCCCTAGGCTACATAATGATTGTTGAAGCCAATAGAGAACACCATGGATGAAGTTTTTAGAGATTGGTCTTAAGAAAAAATACCATTATGAAGTCTTGGATCACTAAGAATTACCACAAGGGCTCTTCCAGAAGCCTATGATGATGTATAAATCCATTCTTGAGAAGAATTCTGAAACTTCTATGTGTAGAACACTGGGTACATCACATAAAATGATTATGACACACATCATCAATGTGAATATACAACGTGGATCAGGATTCCAAAAATATAATGGAAGGATAAATATAGTTTATGATTAGGATTAAATATAGTAATAATATAAGAAATGATGGGTGAGTAAAATACAGGTTATATATCACATGGATAATTAAAAGGTAAATAAAAAGGGAAAGATTGTCCAATTTTATGGGAGAAAGATTCAAATATTTTATGAGACGATCAATAATATGTGATAGATTACTTCTACAAATATATATATATATATATATATTATGCTTCACTAAAAGGTATTTTCCATTTCATGTAGGAATTATATTGTTTCAACTATTGTTTCTTGTGTAATTTAGTTCTGTATCTCATGTAACTCTAATTCATATTTTAATTACAGTGTTGTCCATCCCTCTATATTAATTTTTCTCTTACATTATATCCACTGTGATCTCTTACAGTCACTACTGTTAGTGAATGAGCCAAGGCTTCACCTTAGGAATGTTATCAATGTTCGTATTAATGTTTTAATTCTACTTATAGTGAATGAGAGAGGGAGAGAGGCGTGCAATCATGGATATTGTCTTCCACAACATTATGATAAAATTAATATCTATTTTTTAATTTACATTCATTCCATCACTTATATTATATACAACTCTTTATATTCTGATGTTGAGTTTATCCAATGGTTGAAATGGCATATGATGGAGTTGGGTCTTACAAGGTTCCACACTCTCAATTGAGGGGTGTCAATAACCATGATATTAAGAGGAGGTGAAGTTTATAATTCCAAAAAAGTATCCTAGGGATTCTAAATCTCACAATGAATAAATTAATGCATATAAATTCATTAATAATATATCATAAATGAATTATCAAATAGAATAATTAATATTCAATGAACCTGAGAAACTAATTCTAGGATCAAGACCTTTTTTTCTAACCTTAATTAATTAAGTTATACATGATATTTTTACTATTACCATATCTTTATATTTTAAAAAAAGTTCATTATTTTCATAAAAAATAAAAATTCATAAGAGAATAAGTTAACTAGTAATAGTAATTGATCAACTATAAATCTCCTCAAGTTATATGACCTTGGTTAGCCACTCTATTGCACTATAAAACAATAGTAACTTTTGTAAAACTTTATAACTATTTTTTTTCATAACTTTTCACCATTACTAAAGATATAATAATTCATTAAATTTATTTTTATTTTCACATTTTATAGATATTTTTATTTAAAAAACAACAAAATTATAAAAAAAAATCTCTTTTCCTATGATGTTATCAAATTACTATTACTATGCATTGAGTAATTACTCTCATGTTCTAGAAGAAGTGGTTTATAATACTAGTGATACCCTATAATAAAATTTGTATGATATCGTGGTACTAGTCAAGTAGTCGTTGAATTTCCATGAAATGTGTATCTCCCTTCAAGAAGTGATTAACATGATTAATCAAATCCAAACTTATTATCAAATTTTCAAGGGAATGGAGGAAGTACCACTAAGTCATACCAATTTTTCTTAAGATGTAATAGAGGTTGGGGCTCTACTTGAATAATATACATGGGACAAACATGTCATTATCTAGATCCAGACATACCACTAACAGATAGAGGAGAGAGATGATGAATTATTTCCTACTGAGATATGTGTCTGAGATCAAAAAAATATGGATGAATTATATAATGAATATAATGTGAAATATGATCCCCTATATAAGATAAATCAAAAGTTTCAGAACCCCAATACCTCTATCTATATTTAGAAGAAGAAAAAACATTAACGAATTAGGATTCTAAGAAAAGTTGAAGGATCCTGACTATATAACTCTACCTAGTGAAATTCAACTCCAAGAGGTACTTTCCAATAAAGAAGAAGTTTTAGTTGAAGAAACATAAGTATTTTATCTATTAATGAACTAATTCTCACCTATTTTTTTGAAACA
This sequence comes from Viscum album, assembly GCA_963277665.1. NCBI lineage: Eukaryota > Viridiplantae > Streptophyta > Magnoliopsida > Santalales > Viscaceae > Viscum > Viscum album. The sequence goes on from OY728125.1 coordinate 4,428,098, forward strand.
AAATTTAGTATCACCTCTCATGGTTTTGAAATTTTATATTTTTAAAACTCTTATTTATACATTGTGTAATATAATGAACATGAAGTCTCACCTAATCATGAACACAAAGAGTAACCAGACCATGTTGAACATCTATTAGATGAATTCCATGGAGAGATACAAGAGTCCATTCCTAATTAAATAGTGACATGCAATTCTCACATTTAAATTTTATATTTTCATTATTATTTTTCATGTTTAAATATTTTTAAGTAAAATTACATTCTAACTTCCCATTTGATTATTCAATTATTGTATCATATCTTGAGAAAACATAAGAAAATAAATAAGAGGTTGTAAAAGTATAAACTAGAAAATAATTGGACTCATAATTCATCATTCCCTCACCATGCATGTTGTATCTCTTTTCCGTAGGGGTGGATGTTTTGTACAATTTAAAGAGAGTCATATTTAATAAATAAGAAGGAATGAATATTGGAAAAAATCTGTAGGTGGTTAAAATATAAAAAACACTACCCACAATAATATTATAGATAATAGTTGGTAATATAATTATGAAGGGAATATAAACATAGGGACAAAATGGTTGATCAAACCAGGATATGTCACTCTTTTATACTATTTTCATTCTAGAATTTTACATTTTAATTTCTTTTTTAGGAATTAGTTTTATGAATATATTAGGATGTGTCCCAATCTACATCATTCTTTTTTATATTTATATGAAAATATCTTTGTGCTTTAATGAGGGATTTTATTTTGTTATACTATAATTATGTCACAAGGTAACCCACCAAAAAGAAATGTTAAGAAGAAAGAAGATTGGAGCTTCATTGGAATGTGGAGTTCATTCTTAAATTAATTAAATTTTATCACACTATATTTTTTTCTTGAAAATCTATTTTTATCTTTTAAATAGGATTTCCATGCCCACACATAGATTTTTTCCCTACGTTACTAATCTAGGAGAAATGATTTTCTTAGGAATACCATGATTCCACATTATATATTTCTATAATAATGACATTTAATGAGTAGGATGGTTATCTTAATTATTAGAGTGAATCATAGGTATTATTTTTATGGGACATAATTTGGAGAAATTATTTGATTCATGCAAATGAAATTTACCAACCATTCTTCAAAATGTAAATTTTGGAAATTCATTTGGATCAATTTTTTATTATTATCAATGCCATGAGTGATTATCTAAAATTTTATCTTCCATTCATGAGATTATTTCTTTACCAAATTCTTTCCATTATATTTTCAGAATATGTTCTGAGAGACCTTAGAGGTATGCTACCTACTATAACTTTAATTGGAACTTATTAAATCTTTGATTATATAATGTCATATTTAATTTTAATGAGTAATTTTTATTGACTTATCCCTTATCCTTGAGACCATCATTTAAATTATTTCTTTTATCCCATAGAAACAATTAATGACTTATCTAGGAATGATCCGTAATATAAGACAATTATATCCATGAATACCCTCATCTTGGTGTTTTTACTAATATTATAAAGTTGAGTTATAAGGATTAGAAAAGTCACGGTCGAAAGGATTCAATAAATTAAAATGAATAAGTGGGGGTGCTATTTTTGGTAGTGGGAAAGGATCATGATTTATTCATTTTACTTTAATTATTTTTTCATCTTGAAAAAATAAAAAATTGAAAAAAAAGAAAAAATGAAAAATAATTATTTATGACTTCGGAGTTTAAAAATCATCATTACTAGACTGATGGTTTTATAATATAGGTTTCGGTGCTACATCTGGTATTTTTTTCATGAATAATTTTCAAAATATTTAAAAATATGAAAAATATATTTGAGGAAAAAATTAAAATGAAAAAAAAACTCAACATGGTATACATCATTCATTGAGAATTAATTATTCATAACCTTATATTGAGATTGGAAAGGGGTGTTTTCATTTATAAGTGGATATTTTCATTACACTTTACTTTTTATATTTTGAACTATGATTTTGATATATTGATCCTTTCTTCAGAAATAATTTTCTAGACTTCAATACCAACCAAACATCAGAATCAAATCATTAGAACCCTGATTGAAAAATCCCCATGATTTCATGTGATTTTTTCTGTTACAAAGTGGAGGAGGTATGTAATTTGAAAGCTTATAAGAAGAACCACATATTCATGGTATGATCATAACTCTACTAGATTATGTATCATGATAAATGAGAAGAACATAATTTACTATGGGTTAGATCACAAATCATTATTTATAATAATAATAAATTAAAAATCTGGAATGGAAGAAATAAAAATATTTACATTCCATATGGGAAAAGTAAAATAAATGGGTTAATTATCTCTTTGAAAAATGGGGTGTTCAATTTATGTTTTATATTGAACTTGAAATATTGGTATAACATTTATAATCAATTTGTTTTATTACATTGAAATTTAAATATCGGTAGAATTAGTGCCCTGAGAAATTTATAGTTGATATTCAATGCTTGATGGTAAACATAGGCCAAGTGTGGGGGTATTTAATTTTATTCCTGAAAAATAGTATAAATTTTTATAAATAATTTTAATGAATTTTAATTGTTTTATCCATGAATTAATTGATTTTTTAAAATATAGTTGATTTTTATTTAATAAGTAATTTTAAGTAAAAGAAGAAGAAATACTAATTTTGAAAGATTGATTTTGAAAATGAGAAATTTTGATGTTTTTTACACTTACATATGAAATAAGATCTTTGGGAGTGTAATAGATGATTTAACTTTATGAAGGGTATTTTTTAGCTTGTTTATAAATGAAAAAATGATTTTAAAGGTTGTGTTAGGGTACCTAATGGGACACATAAGGGAAACCCACAATTGTGAGATATTGCATAACGGTTAGTTACGTGTTGTATAATGTTCGAACATGTCATGCATAAGGGTACTCTTAGTTCTCAAGTAATTATTAAAGGTAATGGTAGGTTTTTAAATGATACATAAGGGTACCCACCAATTTTCATTGGCTGCGTAAAGGTAATACTAATTTTTCAAAATCAACATAAGGGTAACAAATTTTGTGTAAGGGTAGGTAGAAGCTATGTAAAGGCACCTACGGTTTTTAATGATATAAAAAAATAACATTATTTTTCTCCAAAATACATAAGGGTATACAAATTATTTTTATGTGTAACTCCAATATACTTAATGTTTCATAAGGTTTACTCTGATCATCCATAATTTACACAAGTGTCACCGAAGCCCCAGGAGAATGCCATAGATGATGCTTTCCAGGCCAATATTAATCCAAAATACCACCCTATAGCCTCATATCACCATAGATTTCCACTAGAGATCAACGTGAACTCTATGATGATGAATGAGAAATTGTTTGAGAAGAATGGTGAAATATATATTTGGGGAAAACTATCTATATCATAGTAAATGGAAATTAAATGAATAAAGAAAATTGATCGGCTACATGAATCAGGATTTTGAGAATTTAATGGAAGGATAAATGAAATTTTGAAATTAGATCCATCTGAAGGTGAAAATTAGGTATGCTGAGATATTCCCAGTCACATTTTCTCTCTCATGGATAATTAAAAGATAATTTAAAAACCGGTCATTGAGAGGAATAAAAAAGGTAACATTATAATATTATATGGGAGAATGAATTCAATGATTTTAAGATAGTATCAATGATAAGAATGAGATTCCTACTTCTATAAATACAGACATGCTGCCCCATACTAAAATGTATCATCCACTTATATGAGAAATTAGGTATATGTTGTTAATTTTTTATGTAGTTTATTTTTCTTCTTTAAGTAACTCTAATTTGTATTTTAATTCCATTTTTTCATATCTCTATCTCAATTTCTCGATTTTATTATTTCCAATATGATCTCATGTGCTCACTATAGTGATTGACTAACCTAAGGCATGACCTTGCGGTAAGCTCTCAAGGATCATGAGTTTAACTCTTAAATTCATAATGTTTTAATTCTATTTATGGTGAAGCATATATAATTTTATCGGTGTAGAAATTGTCCACCATGGAATTACTCTCTAATTGTTCTCTATTATTTAATTTAAATTATTTCCTTCCCTTATATTTGAAAAAACTATTCATATAATGGAGTTGAGTTTATCCAATGGATGAAACGACATATGATGGATTGGGGTCTCATAAGGTTACACATTCTGGATTGTGCTGTGTCATTAACCTTGATTATAGGAGGATTTGTATTTTGGCATGCCAATGAAGTTTCCTATGTAGGATAAATCTCAAACTAAATATATTAAAGGGTATTAATTCATGAATTATTTATCATAAATGAATTATGAAACAAAAAAATGAATAATTAAGGAACCATATAAAGCGACCCTGGGACAAAGACCTTTGTTTAATAACTTGTATTAATTTTTTTCTTAAATATATTTTTAGTATTAAATTCTCATTACCTTTCATACTTTTCGATTTATTTCATAAAATAAGAAAATACCAAAAACCCTAAAAGTGAACTAGATATTTTTAGTGATCAAATGTAAATTTCAACAAATTAGATGACCCTAGATGAAAATTCTCCTACACTAGGAAAAAATAATTGATTTTGTATTTCCAAATGATAGGAACATCAATGGACATAATCTTCCATTAATATTTACCTTCCCATGCCTTTTTATTTTGATACATTATATTAAGGATTTCAGTTATAACATTTCATTTACCTAGAGAATAGAGAAGCTTAAAAAAATAGTCAACTCATTGATGTTACCTAAAATTAAGATATATTTTTGGATAGATATATTTTACACTCTTATGGTTTCTATATAATGAAAACTCTCACCTAATCATTAGTGTCACCATCACATTATAGAATTAACTAAAATAACTATTTCTAAATCATGGATTTGGTAATTCTTCATGTGATTTCAAAAACTACATATAACCACAGGCCACTGCATGATAGTCCTACATCAGCATTCACCTGAGACATATTAAATATAAATTATAATAAACATTGAAAATTGTACCTTAATATATTAAAATTAGGATAGGTTCTATTATAAGATACTTATTATGCTTCTAAAACTCTATCTCATGACATTCTAACAAAACAATTTATCTCCCTTCTTTATTAAATCAGTTATAGGAGAGGGTATATGGGAAAAAATTGAATAAATAAAGAGTAATATCTAGAAAGTTAAAAAATACTTAAAACCTAAAAAATATTCCTAGGTACTGACCTGGACATAAATACTTCTACTTTGTTAGCATTAAAAGTAATATCATCTTTTAAAACCACATGACCTAAGAATTTAACTTCATAAATCAAATGTGAACACTTATATATCTTCACATAAAACATATAATTTATTAATATTTCCAAAATCATCAGACAAAACATTACTAATATTAATAAAATATTGAATTTAAAAGGATATCATCAATAAAAACCATGAAAATGGTGTCTAAGAATGGGTGAAAAATACTTTTGATTGAATTGATGAAAACAATGGGATAATTATTCAATATTAAAGGAAGAACTATATATTTTATATTTCCATAACAAATTTTTAAATCTATCTTCAAAATATCTTATGTCTTACCTGGATTTGATGACTAAAAACCTCTTAGACACTTTAAATTATCCAAAAAAATCATCAATTAAATGCAATGGATATAGATTGTTCAGAGTTACATGATTCATCTTCAAATAATCTACAAAAACATATAGACTTCCATTAGACTTCTTTACAAAAAATAATCAAAAAACCCTAATGAGAAGTACCAGTTTGGATGAAACTTGTACAATCCAACTTCTAAATGTAAATTATAGTTCTCTTTTCTTTTTCATTATAATATGATATGGTGGATTAGAACTCCAATCAATTTCACTCACATGATTGATAGAAAACTCACACTTCTGTTTAGGAGGAAAATCCAAGAAATCTATAGGAAACACATAAGGAAAGAATCCTACCACAATATGTAATACTTCTAGTCTCTTAATTTCAACAAAATTAAGAACAATACATTATATTTGAGATTTAATCACTATAAAAGAATCTTGATCCAACCTACCTCTATTTTATTAGATTTTGCATTCTCCTATAAATGTGTGTTTAATTCTAGCAAGATAAGATAATGAAATCCATCACTTAAAGAAATATATAAAGGCATTAAACCAGGTCATACAGTTCATGTGTAGGATAATAAAAAACATTCTTATATCAAGAGATAAAATATCGAGAGATTCCCAAATATTCTTACCATTAGAGGATAATAAATTTATTTCTTACTCGTCACTATCTTTTTACCCAGTAGAGTATCAATACTCATGAGGTTCTATGATGCTTTAACTTCTAATCCCAAGTGATATTCTATATACATAGAAAAAAATTATGGGATGGAAATGTATCAAAAATAAAATTCATGAGGGAAATGATATTAGAATAGTACCTCCCACCATAAAATTAAATACCCCAGTGTCATTTATTGACTTGTAGACGATAATGACTTCTCTTTAGCCATCATGATGATCATGTGGCTATGATACCCACCAGGGGGGAGGTTTAACTATCTGCTAACCATAAATATATTACCTATTAGCCCATATATTCTAATAGAAGGGGGTTAGTTTCCTACATTAGCTTGTCTACTAGTCTTTAGATGCAAGGACTGACTATGCTGAGGACACTAGTAGAAACTATTTAAATGAGTGGACTTGAAAACCTCTGAAGGTTTCCATACCTACTACATTAATGGAATTATTGTTCCTTTAATGGATAGCTAGGTCTAGTATGATTCATACAACTACAGTAGAATCATCAAATCTAGGATCCCACGAAACAATGAGAAAAAATCACTCCCCCTTGATAGTCCTACAGGGATCCACCTTGATAGGCATCTACCCAATGTCACTTATATCCACTAAAATAACTATTATACTACATACTCTCATGGGATCCAATCCCTATTGGTACTAACTTATTTACTACCATAGAAAATATTTAGTTGTTAAACATAAGTGTTTATGTATACAGTAGTTCCCTTAATACCATCTCAAAACATATGACCTTAAACACATCATCCCAACTCATATATAGAGTAAAATTTTATAGATTAGTGAATTTAAATGTGCATTTCATAAGAGATATAATACCATATTTAATATTTATAAAATCTAAATATTTTACTCAAAGAAGAGTACCTGGGTGAACATCTTGAAAACAATTATTAAAAACCCATTCTAATTGATTCCCTAATCCTTATTCACCTCAACCATCACATCCCACCATCAATGACTAACTACTTCCAACATAAAAGTGTCTATGAAATTCGAAAAATACTATATAGTATAAATAATCAAAAATATGTTATGAATAGAATAAACCCACTCATCTAATTTATAGAGAGTAACTTTACCCTAGAATATAGTAGGGTAATGGAACTGAAGGTTGTACATTCCATCAGTATTTTACGATTCTTTTCACGATGTCTCCCATCATACTGCTAAAATTAGTTATGTCAAACCATCAATAACTTAAGGATCAATTATAGTCTTAGTAAGGGTATCATTATCATTAGATTCATTTTAAAGATTATTTGCTTTCGATGTGGTGGTATGATCTACATTAATGAATAGAATCGCATTATATTCCCTTCGAATAAATCTATAATTTAATATTCAACTCTAAACAATAATAATAATATAATAAACACATCCCCTATCCCATAGTTTTTATTTACTAGTGATTTCATATTTTAAATTATATTTTACAAGTAGATTTGGAAACCATTATTTTAAAGTAAACATGTAAAGTCTAGTAATATAGTTTTTAATATCAACTAAATCAATAAAATTAGTTATACTATCCTACTCAACAATAATAAATTTATAGTAAAACCTTATTTTTTATTATTTAGGTTTTAGTCAATATAAATATTCAAATGATTCCACTAATAAATAAGACAACCACATAACATAACACATTATACCATTTCATCCTACCTATTCCTACCTATTCACATCTAATAATGATTCATTAGACTCAAAAAAGGGAACTGACATAAGGATAGGTTAAAAATTGAACCTTAACTACCCATAATAGCTTAAGACTCTATTATATGTATATTTCTAGAAATATTTAAGGATTAATTCCTAATCCTTGATAGTACTATCACTTAAATACTCTTAATCTCATACCTTATATAATTTAATTCACTCGAATAACATTTTATAATAACACAACCTAGATACCCAAAAAATCCCAATCTAGTTTTCCACAAGACCCCAAGTGTACCTCTCAATAATCATATGAATGTATAAACCCCAAGCTATATCTATCATACAAGTTGGAGATGGTTTACCATCATTATGAATGAATCTATGTATGAATTAATGAGAGTATATCCAAGATAATGGCATTAACCTTGGTAACATTAGACATAGGTTACTTAAACATGGGTAGCCACTAGTGGAACACCTATTAGCCAAGTTACCAATATGAAAAAAGATATAAAACTATATGAATATGCATATATATTAGACCATGTTCTAGGACATTTATACCCTCTATGAAAAATTATAAAACTAGAAAAACCCCACTTTACACATGTTAGTTATTCCAAACATTTCCAGAAGGGAAAAATATAAGTTAGATACAAGCCTTCCCTCATAGATAACACCTAGGATAACCCCCCTATGTTTGCTTCACATGTCGATTAAAAACTAAAAAATCTAACTCCTTACGTAATGTCTGATATCCACCCATGATTTGGTTTACTCATTCCGCATGCTTATGTGTTATTCCTTTACCTAGGTCATGTAAAACAATGAAAATACACATTATGAAGGAACATTTATAGGGTATGAGTACATCATAACACATTAAAGTGACCACCTAGATCATCCAGTTTTTTATAAAGCTAAGTGTGTAATACAGCAGTACAAAGTAGGTAGGTACTAAGTAAGAAATAATTCATCTACAAAAATAATTAACTCATTATTAAATAGAAAAACGTTTAAAATAATTAGGTAATTAGATATCACAAATTATGAAAATACTAAAAAACATTCATGACGTTAGCCCAACCTGCTTCAATCCATGCAAGAAATCCTAGAATGATTCCTATTCACTATAAGAAAACTATATTTCAAGGATGTATATCAGAACACATCCTCTATAAGAGGTAGTGCACACACACACACATATATATATCTGGATCCCCTATAGAAGCCCGCTCTATTCTCATAATAAGGAACTGTATATGAGAATTAGCTTCATCCTCACCTAAGAGAGCACTCATATTCTTATAGAAATGAATTTGTGTGTATTTCCACAAACAAACACAAATATGTAACCCTTATTTATATTATGACTCTCTCATATTAAGAATGAATTGTACCACATATACATATGATCCTAGGTGTATCTAGAACACTAGTCTCAATATAGGACCTATAAAAATATCTAAATACATTCATATGAAATATATAGAAACACAAGGCTATACATAAGAAATATCATCTTATAATCCTCTAACAATCATGATAATATTAGATTAAAAACATAAAACCATGATCATATAGCTACCAAATCAAAATTATCGCCTATATGCATCAAATAATAAACCTCTATCGTAAAACAAGGCTAATAAATAATTGTTAAATGTTTATAAATATAATTAGTAATATCACCAATGCCTATATAGGGATACTTATAACCATGTATTAATTATTATAAATGTGTATGTTAACTAATTGTTTTACTTTTATCATAGAAAGGCATAAAAAGAACTGTAGGGGGATGTTTTTTTGTAATTGTTCCAAACGAACACCTAATAAACTATAGGAAACGAGTGATAATTTAAAATCACATATCAACTAACAAAAAACATTCAAGGTAACTCATAATATGTGTTATTCTTCACTATCATAAATGGGCATAATCAAGAAATATAAATCAAACCATAATGCTATATTAACCAATAAGGGTTCTTTAGTTTTTTCTTCTTCTTATGAAATCAACTTTATTATAAGAGATTTAGTTGAAAAATAAATATTATTTCATTCCTCACTCTACCCCCATACCACTAAAATGGCAGAACTATGCTAGTATGAGAGAAAGAGAACATGTATCCCACCATATCCTATAGAGATATATGTCTCCACACCCAAAGAAGATAGGTATACAACTATCATCTAATTAAATAATCCTATAGTAAAAAAGGATATTTATAGGTCACAACCCTAATCCAATAATAGAGGTATAACAAGTATAAAATCATCCTCACCTCAAGATCATCAATTACTACCTCCTTCCAAAACATAGTGGAAGTAATGTCAAAAGAGTATCTTAGGCCATAAACCCTTGAATAAGGCGTGGTTAAGAGATATATGAAACCATTATTAACATTACAAAAAATCATATAATGGTAACCATTTTACCTTAGCTTCAATGATGAAAGAGTTATATTCCTACTTACAGAAGTATTTGGATAAAAAATCACACTATGTTTGAATGAGATCGAAGGAGATCCATGGGATATCTCTCAAGGATTTTATATAATGAAATATATGAGGGAATAATTAGCTAAAGGATACTATGGGTATTAATTAAGGATATGGAAAGATAATAAAGACCCTATATAAAAAACTACTTATAGAACTACTAACCACCCAGTTCCACTCCAAGTCTTCAGTCCCATATCTTTTCCTCCTCCAACTTTAAAAATTAATTAAGTGACTAATTTTTTTTAATTTTATCCTAGAGGGATGATGGTCATTACGAGAATAAATTCATAATTATGTAGATTTAGTGTTCATATGTATAAGAGAGGCTTAAGGATGTTATTTTCTCTATATTGAACTCCATTTCAATTGATTTATTGTGTACTATGAATTTATTCATGTATTATAAGGAAATTTAGATAAATTACACCTCATTTGTAGTTTATAATTTGGTTATTTTCTATATTTTAATTCATGGTGTGCATTGGGAGTAGGAAAAACCACATTGTTCAGAGTGTCAGCATTATACTGAAACAATGTGAGTTCTATACCTATTACACTATTGTTGTAAAGTTATATTTAATGGTTCAAGAATATATTCAAGATTTTTTATGGATGTGATAGTTTCTAAATGTATTTTTAGTTTCTAGTATGATTAGGAATGATTATTTGATATAAAAATAAGGTAGGTACCCTTCACCCATTAATAGTGGTGATTATTGTAATGAACCTGGTGGGCCGCTAGCCCAATGAACATGACCACACCCAAGCACAACCCTATAGTAGATATAATACCCCACTCACTAGTGTATAATATGCCCCCACCACTCGATGGCCTAGATAACACATGGCAGGAATTGTACCATGCCTGACGAGGATCTATATCGCCTCCCCGTCAACTCTAACCCATGACCACGGGCTTAACAGCCAACCAAGAAGCGTTATGAGTACCACTAGGCTAGCCACGTGTTATCTGGACAGGGGTCAGTTCCATTCATCTGTTATCTAGGACAACAAGAGGTGGGGGCCTATTTTCATCTGGTGGGTGGGTGTCTGCTATCTGCCAGAGGGTTGTACTTGGGCGTGGCCGAGTTCATTGGGCTATAGGCCCACCAGGTTCATTACAATTATTTTGTAGTTTTTCTTATGTTTTGGTATATTATGTTTATCTGGTTATTATTATTATTATTAACATTATTTTTTAAATTACATTGACCATAATTGGGATAGTATTTGGTTGAATGAATAATCAATAAAGACCATATCATTTTCTAAATTAGTTTTTGGTGAAAACTAGGTTGAATGGGTGTCGATGGAAAATTTTGTGTATTTACTTGACATTGTGATAAGATTTTTATTTGGATGCCTAAAGTGAATTATTTTTAATTTAAATAATATTTTAATGGAATGTATTTTGAAATAAAATTTCAAATAAAATTTTATTTAAAGGAAGGTTCTTGTAATGTGAATTCAAAAACAAAATATTGGTATTTCCAAAAATGGTTTTCCATTTGTATTTTTGAAAAGGACCTTATATGATTAAAGCTAGTATTACATTTACTTTTAAATGATCTATGAAATTGGTTTTTGATTTTTATTTTAAATGAATGTAAAGAGACCTTGTTTTGATAAAAGTTTTCATCTAATTGACCTTGGTTTGCCAATGCGTCATTTTCAAAATATTGTTTCATTTTTTGATCCCTATTGATATATGGTTAACATGCATGATATATGTTATTTCATGGTGATACCTGATTTTATAGGATCCTTAAGTGAAAACTTTTCTTTTTCATGGGTCAATTATAGTAGGCTTGGATGTTTAGTGAGAATATTGATGATGGGAAGTCAAGGGACTTAGGGAGGTAATCTTTGGTATGGTCAGAGAGCCTATGACTGTTGAGTAACCTATAATACATGGAGTGATTCATGGATTATAGTGAGAAATTGATCAAGTAATCAAATAATGGTTATGATCAAGTCATGACAATGATTTAGTGACTGTGAGGTTGAATTACATCAACATTTTAGTTGTGACTAGAATTCTTGAAGAGTGGTTGGACACCCTGGTTATTATATATTGACCCTTTTGATTGATCTCAGTGGTTATTGGTGATGTTTTTTTAATGTATAAGAACAGATTATTGGGAATTAGTTGTAGTATTTTCATGATCCTCACTATAGATCTATATGTGGGATTAGGTGGTGAGTTGGTTACTTGGTATTTTTGATAGGAGGAGAGTGGTATCCTCCTGTGTGACGTTGAATTAGGTGTGATGGTAGAGGGTGATTTTGATAAGTTGTCAATTTCATTTGATAAATTATACCTAATTAATTCAGTGATCCATCTATTGTATGACTATAGTCACAAAGTATATTAGTGGATAATGATGTTGGTACATAATTTCATGGATATGTGTAATAATATCAGTATATTATTCCAAGGAAATATATACATCGGTAGGTTTTTACTATCATGAAGTGAGAATCATTCCCTTTAGAAACTTTTGAAATTTGAGATGGACCTGGATCTGGTTTGCTGGTAGTTTTATATATTTCTCTGGCTATAACTGGTGAGAAAAGATGGGACAAGGAATGAGTTATGAGACTGTTATTTCTTGTGGTTGGGATTTATTCTTTTTTTCCTATTTTTTATCATGATATTATTTTTAAAATGATATTTTATTATTTGGGAAAACTTTGAATACCCTTTTTGGTTTTTATTATCATTTGATATTTTATTTGATAGTTGGGTACTCTTTAATTCCAAATTATTTTTTTCATAATATGGCCATTATTTAACATTTTATTTTGATCTTTGTTTATTGATGCATAGTGAAATGAGGGATGGATCATGTGGGAAATTAATGAGTAATTCCTATATATTTGGTGAGATCTATTTGGGATTTATTATAAGGATATAAAAGTTTTTATGTGATATACCTCATAAGGATATAAGGGTATATGCGTATTTGATTAAAGTGAGACTTTAACTAAGATAGATCACATGTATGGATATTTGGAGTGTATAACACACCATCCTAGACAACACCAAACTATGTTTAAGATGGTGGTTCTATAATACCTCAACCACACCTCCCCATAGAGAATACATTGTTTACTATTAATGGAAGTCTATAACCAACCTGGGGATACAATACACTCGATATCAAAATAAGAATAATATGTAAGTAATATAACCATCTTGTAATACCTGAGTATATAAAAAGTATTTTTGGTAAACGTTTCACCATTAATAACTTTTAGCCATAAATAATGTTTTAAGATAATGAATCAATGCAAAAACATACATATATATGTGATAATGATCACCCACTGAGGATATTTAGAATCAAATAACAGAAAAATACATGTGGTGACATGAGTACCAAAATAAAATTCCCTCAATAAACCAATATATTAAAAATACATCTATAAAATATATCCATATTTTTTATATAATCTATTAAATAGAAAAATACTTGAAATTCGACCTGACAACCAAGGATCCCATGCAGGATGTGAGAATAAAACTTAGTCGGGAACTTCCAATGAGGTTTTAAAAATATTCCAAAACATTTTATGTATGTGTAATGACCCAAAAGTTTATAAATGTAATTTTCATTCTAAATAAACATGTGTGTCATATATATTAATTTATTATAGTATAAAACACACACCAAATAATAAAAATAAAAAATAATTTATTTCAATAATTAACAGCATTACATTTAGAAAACAAATAAACCCAATAAAATGAAAAGTAGTAAAATTGGAAAATAAATATAAACAAATAAAACATGGATCATTTTGATATCCCAGAAATACAACACTCATGAAAAAAACTATAAATCATAATCAAAACATTTTCAATACCATCGATATTTTTAAAATGAATAAAATATAACCTTGGGAGGGATTGAAGTTATTGATGAATCAATAGAATATGAGGTATTTATACAGATTAAAAAATGAGTATAACCAGTGGAATAGTAAAATTGACCATTAAGAATAGTAAAATAAGTATTGGTAATTTTAATATGGCTATTAGAATAGTAACCTAACCAATAAAATGGTAAAATGAAATGAAAATTAAATTTACCTTAAATAAATCAAGTAAATATAAATATTATAATGTCAAAAAATAAATATTCAAATTAAAAACTAAAATAGAGAATAATTACATATTTTATAAAGTTTAGTTTTATATATTTATTAAAAATATTTCATTTTTAGGTTAATAATTAAAATTACCTATGTTAGAAAATTATTTTGATAAAATAAATTTCATTTTAGGAATTAGAATGTTGAAATAGTCTATGGGTGAATTAAAGAGACTATATTTTTTAAAATTATTTATGTAATAATTTTTTTAAATTCTACCATAGTGTTATTTTATGGGTAATTGTCACCTTTTAGGGTTTAGTAGCATTTTTAGATTAATTATAAAAGTGGATTATTTTTTAATTTTTAATTATTTTATGTCGGTTTTGTAATTCAGAAATGAATTTCTCAAAACTGAACCAAATTGAAATTTTAATTTTTTTTAGGTTTTTATTTTTGTTGGGATTCATTCCATTCAACTGTACCCAAATCACAATTTAAAATTTTTAGGCACAAATCAAGATCACAATTTAGGACTTGAAAAATGTTACTATATATGGTGAACTTTAAGGATGGATCTCTATCTAACAAATTACAGACACAAATGAGATGATATTTCACATGGAGATAGAAAAAAGGCAGGAAAACATTTTTCCTAACTGGTTCCACATGTGATTCTACCTATTTCAAGAACATAAATGCATGGTGACTCAATAAATCTGAATATAAAGAGTCTCCCATCCAGAAAATATTTTTTTAATGAATATGATGTAAATTTTTCCACATGCTGACAATTCATATTACTATTTTGTGTTTTATAAACGAGAAATATAATAACATGTTTTAATTAGAACACATTTACCAATTTATCTAATTATTATATTTAACTCACGAAAACATTCAAAGGAAAAATCTGGATAGAAATTGAGATACCCCTCTCAGAAATATTTGTACTCCTAAAACCTTTCAATGGATCAGCTGCTACACTGAATAACATGATGAAGTTATACAATAGTTTATATTCATGATTAATTTTATTTTAATTCTATAATATATGTTCATATTTTTTATTTATTTTTCTTTTTCCTATATTATTTTATCTCTCCCTTGTTTTTTCTCCCCATTCTATGATCACTGTGAACACTTATAATCATGACCATGAGTAACTAACCAAAGGAATTTCTTAGGGGTGAAAAGTAGTGTTAAAACCAAGTATTAAAACACTAATGTTTAATTATTTTTTAGTTTCATAGATTTAGGATAAAGTTTATCTTAGTGGGAAAGGCAGCTTTGTCTATCCACTTTCCACCTGACACTTAGCTTTTTATTTTGTATTATTTTCCCTTTATTTAGGAGGTGTATGTGTGGTGTATGTGGTGATAAATTAGTTATCTGTATATTCAAAAATTGGGTTTAAGAGGATCCTCAATCATATGAATTATTTTTTTCATTATGTATGAAATTAATAATTATAAGATAAAGGTTCACTCTATGTGTTCTTCGGGGAGGATATCCTTTCTGTCTAACATCATTCTATATGAATTCATATTATTTACATTGTATGTGCATATTTATATTACAATTTTTTAATAATAAATCAAAAACCAAATTTCATTGTTTTCATAATTATATTGTTAGGAAAATTAATATTAGGCCTGTTTGACTGCAAAATCTCATCATGTAAGATGACCCTGGTAAACAATTATTCTTCACTAGGAAAATAAATAATTTCTTTTTCCATATACCATGATAGGAATTTGTCAAAACATTAATTTGACAATATTTTTTTGTGAGCTCACATAATATTTTTGATTTTCCTCTAAGTTCAACACAATTTCTGACATAGGTCATCTCTCTTGACGAACCTTAGTAATCAAACACTTAATATTCCTGATTCAAAGAAGTGGGGTTTGAGAAAGATGAAATTAATTAAAATAAAATAAGATGGTAATAACTAAAAAATATAATTGATAAATTACATTTTACTAATTTTGACTTATTAGTTTCCATCATTATCCATTATTATTATCTAAAGTATGTTTTATAATCCATCCCATCGCACATGAACTATTATCCCATGTTTTGAGTATGGAACTTAGCCTACCTAGGAGATCTCTTCATCACACTAAATATCACCTCCCTTAATAATAAAGATCAATTAACATGACTCAATAAATATTGTGAAAGCTTCTAGGACCCAACTCCATCATATTTCATTTAATCCCTTTAACACCCTCTAATACATCACATGAAGAGAATTCCCTATAGAGAGGAGGGAAATTATGTTTAATAGGGAATAAAATAAAATAGTTTGTAATATCTTCCAATGATGGACACTAAAATAATAACCCCTCTATAAACCCACTACACTATTACAAATAGAAAATAAAAATTTATTATTGAATGATAATAACTTAATAATAAGAAGAAAACCTCCCTCAACGCCAATCCTTGGGCTAGTTACCCAACATTGTGAGTATTAAAGAGGTAATGTAAAATAATTAATAGTTTAAAAGAAAGATTTAGATAAAAAAATAATATATATTAAAATATTATAAAACTATTTAAGTAGAAAATAAATTCTTATAGAATGTAAAATTACTAACTACTTTGAATGAGAGAGGAGGTGTACTTTTATAGGCAATAGGGGTGAAACTTTTGGATCCAAATCTATCCACCAGAAGTTTTTTCATGGTGGAGGAATTAAATAGAATAATTGGGAAATATTTAATTATTAAAATCTGTTATTATATCTCTAATATCTCAACCCAAAAAATTTCAACTAAATTGACCATGTGTGGAAAATGTTACATCTAATTCATTAAATAAATTATCTCTTTCTTAGAGATTCTTTGTATTCTGGTACACTGAGTTACCATGAATTTATGGCCTTGAAGGATATAGAATGACATGTGGAAACAATTATGGAAGATATTATAAGGATATTTTTCTATCTTCATTTTCATTTTCATATCATTTTCCCAGGTACTTTGTGAGATATATGCCTATATTAAAAATTCGCCATATATGGGCATATATTCAAATGTATGACTTGTGTGCTTCATTTTAGCCTCAGAATGTTGGATTTATTTTTGAGTCTAGTTGATTGAAATGAATACCAATAAAAATTAAACCACAAAAAGTAATTTTTAAATTTGGATTAGTTTTGATAATTTTATATCTGAATTACAAAATAGACTTAAAATTATCAATATTTGAATGAATATTCCCTTATCATATTTAAGATAAAAATACTTCTACAAAATTATATGTTTAAATTTCATATAAAATAAAAGTATATTGTTCTTAGAAAATTTTAATAAAATAGTTGAATGTATGAAAAGACTAGGTTTGTTAATTCCTCCACACATAAACAATTCACTCCTAGGTAATCATCAAATATTCGAATCAAAATCTATACTGAGATCAAAAGTGAAATATTTTCTAGAATCATTTCCAAAATTGAATTCCATCATGTCTAATAAATTAATAAAACTCCTAATAATATTTTATCCCATATCTACATTCATTAAACCTCAAAATCCATTAATTACCTAATCATATCTTTCCTCACAATGAATTTTATTTCACTCATCTCCCAAGAGAAATTTAATCCAGATTTTTTCACATACTAGGACATTTCATGTATCACCAGAGGCATTTGAAAATTACCATCTCTATGCACCATTATATATAAAAATATTTTCAATAATTGGAAAATTTCAAGGTGAATTTTGTGACTAGGGTTTGGGGTCAAATAATTTAATATTTTAAAGGATAAAAATAGGACAGTGAACTCTTAAGTATAATCATATGAATATTTATGTGAAAACACTATAAATAACTCACTAAATTACCCTTATAAATTCACACCATGAACCCTTTGACATGGAAGATTAGTTAAATAGTAAATTCAATGGTTGAATTCATCTAAACACCTCGTCTCTTGTTATCTTTTCTCTCTTTTTTATGATTTTTTATTTTTCCCATTTTTTCATGGAGGATAAGATGACAATTAAATACAATTAATGAATTACAATTCATTGCCTTGATTTTTTATAGGGATATTAGTCATAACAGTGCACATAATGAATAATTGAATCTCATATCCATTTTTTCTTTCCTTTTTTTTTAAATTCTTTTAGAGAAATTGGATGATACAAATAAACCACAATCAATAAAACTAATTCATTCCCATTAAAATGAATAAAAGGTTAAATAACACCTTAAACCATAGTATAATGAATTACATCCGAAAAAACAAAAACAAAATTCCCTTCCCTCACACTCAAACATTAAATATCCATGAAAAATTATCAAGAGTGAAGGTAAGTAAGGAAACATTTGCATGTGTTATGGATTAAACCTATAAGTAAATTCATATATTATAAAAGATATAAAAGTTTATATTTAAATTTAGGTCTCAAGTTAAAATAATTATTTCCAAAAAATCCACAATCATGTTAAAATGGTTTATGAAACCCAAATCATTGAAGGAGAAAAATCAAAAGTTCCGTTTCTCACAAAAAAATCCATGATTTTCCTAGTAAAGTGTGGTTATTAGAAATAATATGAAAATATGGTTTATAATACCTCAAGGGATGTAGAGAGAATATTTAAATAATTTTTACTAGGGAATGGATTTTAAAAATTATCCATAATTATAAAAAAAAATAAAAATGAAATTCCAGGAAAAGGTTTCCACATCAATGATCATTTCAAAAAAATTTCATTAAAACTATTGAAAACCATATCAAAATCAATTAATGATTGAAAATGATATGAATATTAATTACATAAAAAATTTGTTAAAAAATATGAAATACAAAAAATAAAAACACCTAGAAACACCCAAGATGTTTTAGACTCCCCCCACACTTAAATTTAACTAACCATAATTTAATCTCAAAAAAATAGAAAGATAAGGAATGAAAATCCAATGATAATAGTGGAAAAAATATAATTTTATTCTTCAATGTTGGACTTGAGTTAATCTCTAGCTACTACCAATTTAAAACTACAATATGGAAATTGAAAAACATAATAAAAATAAACAAAAAGGAAGATAAATGGGAACTAAAATGGACATTTATTGGTTTAGACCCCCCCCCCCCCCAAATAGGTAATAGGTTTTTAATTACCATAGTCAAAATGTTGCATAATTTTATACCCAATATGATGGTGGGTGAAGTTTCTTTGAGATGAACCATAAAATGTAACTTTTAATAAATTAAATGTGTAAAAAACTAGAATAGAGACCCCAAAATATGTGAAGAAAAGTTTCAACCCACATGAAAGAAGAAATATGGAATTTGAGGTCTAGAGGAATGGGAAAAGAATATTAGGGTGTTTCCAATTTACTTATGTGGTTTCATCCTCTATATGATATACAAGTTCATGTATAGGAGGTAGTCACATCACCACATGATTCTCCAACTCTTCTTCTTCTACCACTACTTGTGTGGCCGCTTCTTTAACATCTAGGGAAAACTCATTTGATAATATTGTATCAAAAATATTAGTGAAATGGTAGTCATTGAAAATATAAATATAAATGGATATAAAATAAGAAAAACCAACTTAGAAGTATTCCTAATTAAGTAAATAATATTAAATCCTGGTCTCTTTTGGAAGGACCATTGGAAACTCTTTCATAATAAGTGTGTCCTCATTATATTCTACCAAAGAAGGAGATAGATAGGGAGGTGATAATTTTTAATTATCATATATTGGAGAATAACATTCCTTTTTTTGTTCTACAAAGTATAACCAAAACTCATTCAAGTCATCTTGATCTACCACATGTATATTATTTTCATTTCTTATTTATTAACCTCATCTTTCAATGGTTGAGATAGTTCAAATAGATCTTATTTGAACTCATTAAAGGATTGCCTGAGTTCTTCAAATTTAAAAAATTTGCGGGGAAACAAATTCCACCACTGGTTCTGATTTTTGATCTAGTTTCTTCTCAAGAGTTTCATGAACATATCTAGCTATCCATTTCATGTTTCTATCCATGTCTTTTAATGTCTCACCAATACTTTATAATTGGGATTCAAGATCGTTTACAACAACATTCTCATGGTGTTGTACCTATGAGTAATAAATACCTGTCAAATAATTTTAGTTTTCATGCATTATGGGAAAATGTGTTTTTAGATATTTTTTTAGAAAAAAAATGTAAATATTTATAATTTTTTATAAAAAAATTGGAAAAAACTACTTGGATTCCATGGAGAAAGTGCCAATTTTATAAGTATTGTATTTTTTACTAAAATATATTTATTATTTTTTACTAGGTGTAGTAGAGTGGATGACCAAAATCATCTCTTTTAAGAAGCATTAGTAATCAAGAATTCAATATTTCAAATTCAAATAAATGGGATTTGGGAAAGATTACATGCATTAAAATCAAATAAGATAGAAATAATTAAACACATGTCATAATGAAAAAACTTGGTACTATAATTGAATTATTGGGTTTTATCATTAACTTTTATTATTTTCCAAAAACAATTTGATAGTTCATCTCATTGTACCCGAACTATTATCCCCTACTTTATGTATAGAACATATAATTCATAATGTATCACTTTGTAACACCAAATATCATCTCCTATAATATTAATGATCAATGAACACACCTAAATTGATAGTGTGACACCTTCCAAGTCCTATCTCTATCAGAGGTTATTTTATCCCTCAAACACACTTAACTCCACCATATGAAGAGCATTCTAGAGAGAAGGGAGGGAAATTGTGTTTAGTGGTGAATAGAACAAAAGAGTGGGACATATCTTGAAATGATGTAAAAACACCAAATAATTCCTCAATACACCTACTACCCTATCACATATATAAAATAAACATTGATAATTATAGAAGAAGAATTAAATAATGTCAAGAAAACCTCCCCCAAGGCTAATAATGGGGTCATTTACTCATCATTGTGAGTATTAGAGAGGTATATAAGAAAAAAACATGAAATTAATAAATAATAAAAAAATATGGCTAATATATATATTAAAATATTAGAAACCAGTTCTAGAAGGAACTTCCTACTTAGAAAATAAAAAATTCCTAACTCCATTGAATAGGAGATGAGGTGTATATTTATAGAGAATAGGGTTGAAACTTTTTTCTTTAAATCTATCTGTAATAAGTTTATGCATGAAATAAGAATTAAATATAATTTGGAAATGTGTTCAGCTTGAACATTTTTCTTATATCTCTCCTATTTCAACCCAAAACATTAATTTAAATTGTACATGTGCATAAAAATATAATTATGATTCACTAAAAAAATTATTTATGGATTAAAGACTCGTATTCTTCTAATGCTCTAAGTTCTCATTCATGTATGGCCTTAAAATAGATAGCGTCATTCATGTACATGGTAATTAAAAATACTCCATTCCATGTTATCAATATCCATATAAATTCAGCTCATTTGGGTCTGTAATTTGTGAGATATAGACCCATCATCAAAATTCACCTGATTTTGGAATAATTTCCAAGGCCTAACTTGTGAGTTTATTTTTCACCTCAAAATATAGGATTGAAATTTGGGACTAGTGGAATAAAATTAATCCCAATGAATATTAAGTTCTAATTTTTGTTTTTCAATTTGGATATGTGTAGATAATGTTATGTTAGAATTACAAAAGTAGCATAAAATTACACAAATTCCAAAAATATTTCATTTCAATAATTAACTTCAAAAAGCATCTAAAACCCTAAAATATGAATATTTCTCATAAAATAATACTATAGTGATATTAAAAACATTTAATTATAGAATAAAATGTATGAAACAATTAGCTATGTCAGTGAGTTTTTGATAAGTTTCTAAAAAACATCAATTTTTAGTTGGATGGTAAAAGTGAAATTGTGTATAAATAGTGTGTTTTAATTTCATCATTCATGATGTAATAATAAATATAAAATTATAGAATGAATGGATAAAATAACAAAAATTAATACGGTAAATTAATAATTTAAAAAAATAAACATAATTTAGAAACCTAAAAAGTAATATCCATAATTTAAAAATGTAAAGTATTCCCATAAAAACAAAAAAAAATTAATTATTCTTCTTTCCTTCTTAAAAAACTAATTAATTCAATTTATAAATGATTTTAAATTCATATCCAATTATATTTTTAAAATAAATATAATTCATAATCAAAAAAATATTAGTATTTAATGTTTTACATTTGAAATAATAATTTATTAAATATATTAACCTAAATATACCCATAACCTCGTGTATAAATACCCCTCTACCTTAATATGGAAAACCACTTCCCACCCATTTTTTAAAGCCCGAGATCTATAAAATTACCCTCTCTTAATCCCCTTAGTACCATTTGGTACATTATAAAGTCACAAAAATCCAAGCCTTCATAGCCATAAGGTCTTAACAAAAGAGTGAATTCAGAAACAAGGTATCTCAATCCTTTTCACCCATCTCTGTTTTCTCTTTTTTTCAATTATCACACTCCACTCTATAACAAATATTTCATAATTATTTAATCAATTTAATATCATGTTATTAATTATATTAATATACTAGAAAATTTTCATTTCTAATAAATACATGATATATATTTCTCCTCCAACTTTTTGAAAATCCATGTTAATGGTTGATTTCATTTTTGTATGGGGATATTGTAAATTTTTACTTATGACTACATTCAAGGATGGTTAGTATAGACGATATATTATATTTATAAATTTGATTTAATTTATTTTAAGATTTTAGATAAATGTTTTAAAATATAATAAATTAAAAAGATTAAAAATAATAAACCTAACATTAAAATTTTATAAATTAAAAGAAAACATGGCATCAAACCATTTCACCTCTAACAAAAGAGATTAATAAAAAAATAAAAAATTAATTGATCAAGAGTAACACAAATGAATTTAATTCACTTCTAGAATCATGATTTAATAAAAATAAGTTTAATATAAAGGATATATAATCATAGTGAAATAAAAGATGACTAAAGGTAATGGGTTGATAGTAAGAACCCAAGATTTTATATGTATTTATTGAAATAAACTTGTATTATTTGATAGATTTCTTAACACACAAAACCAAGTCTAAATTTACTCATTCATAGTAATCCTTTATAACCTTGCCAAAAAATTGGAAGGTATAGATATTAATAACAACATTATGAAAAATATAAACATTTTAAATAATTAACATTTATTTATTAATTCATAATAAACAATTTCTCAATTTTTAGAAAATTTATTGTATGCTTCAAAAATATGTTTTCTTCACAAATAGGTTTTATTGCATTTTAAGAGTGGTCAATATAATTAATTTATAAAATTTTTATAAATTATATTTTATTAAATGAATATAATTTTTCAAATCATCATGTATATATTATTTTAGAGGGAATTGTTTGGATTGTTTAAAGGGATTTATTTTTCAGTGAACAGTGAACATAGTGTTTCTTCTAAAACTATCATTTCTTTTCATTAAATAATATAATTTAAAAATAGACATTATGTTTTGAATTTTTTATAAAAAAATTATAATTTAATTATAAATTATATAACTAAACACAGATCAATTATAATTATAGTTAATTTTGTTATAAATTCTTTTTTGGTCCTAAGAACACATTTTTCTAAGAAAACATTTTATGCTTGCAATGTTTCTTAATCAAAATTAATTAAATTAATTTCCATTAAATAATATTCTAATGAAGTTTAAATATTATATATTCAATAATATATTTTAAAAAACTTTTTTTGGTTCTACAATGCATGTAATAGATGTAAATCTAGCTTTATGCTTCAAAATACATTTTTATAAAAAAGATGTTTACATTGTGTTTTGTGTGATAATTTAAAATTAAATTCTTCCACTTATAGAACTTTTTTCTAATTATATGTATTTCATATTTTTAATAAGTATAATTAATATTATTTAATATGTTAAATTTAATTTTTGATTATAATAAATAGTAAAAATAGTAAAAATAGTATAAACATTACCAAAGTTAAGTCTAAAACGGGTTTACTGGGTGGTTAAACAGAGAGTTAAGGGTAAGATTTCCACATAAAATTCTAATTTTTTTAATATATTTATACCTTATCTTATTTTTTCTCAATATAATTTTCTATTTATTATTATTTCTTATGAATTTGAATTTATATTATTGAAATATTCAAATTTATTCCATCTGTGTCCTCCCCTCGCTTATAAAAGGGAACCTATTCTCCTCTATTATTAAATAAATATGAGCCTTCTAGCTCAGAAAATATTTACAAAAAATCATTTTTATATTACTTATACTATAAATAGTTCTCATCTTTATCTCTTAAGAATAATGTTTAGGATTAATGAGTGATCTAAAGGAGATCTCTTAAAGAAGATGTAGGCATCATAACTACGCGCTTTTAATTTATTTTTCTTCTTATACATTATCAAAACATATATTTTCCTTAAAATAATGATAACTAAAGTTTCATAAATATATTTAGATGTTATTATTATTATGGTACAACCATTTCCCACCTCTTTTCCATCAAATTGTAAATTATAGTATCACTCGTGCGTACGTGTCGACTACTGCCTCCACATAGAGACATGATTCATTTTCCATCACCATCCCTCACAGTTAATTATTATAATGGATTAGTGTTTATATATGATATTTATAAAATAATTATACTTCTATAATTATAATATCTTATCTAACTTTTTATCATGTCATCCATTGAAAATGATAACGTTGTCTGTGCATATCTGTGGATTACCGCATCCACAAAGTGATGTGATTCGTTATTTATTTATACATTAACTGGATTATAATAGCGATATATGTAGTTAATATATATTATATTTATGATAAAATATATATTTTTTAGCATTTAATTATCATTTACCTATATTTCATTCCACCCATCAAAACGTGGAGTCATCACTCCTGTGTACATACAGATTACCATCTCCATGAAGTGATCTAATTCATTTTTCATTTCCACTTTATATCAATGGTCATGAAAGTGTACATAATAATAAAATATGATACTTAAATAATGATTAATATTCAATATATTATGGAATCGTGATAAAATTATAAGGACCAGATATGTTGAAACAAAACATACATGATAAATGAAGCAATTAACACCTAAAATGAAAATTTTAATAGAGAATTGTTAATAAAAGGATGTTTAAATTTTATAAGAGGATAATTTATGATCTTATATGTATTAATATGATTCATATATACGAATATAGTAATTTTAAATCTATTATAATGTAGTTTAGAACACTTACAAATCTGTCCATATATAAGGTAAGGGTTCTTAATCTCAATATTATTTCATTGAGACATGTTAGATATTATCCACCAATTTATGTTTATGAGTTGTATATTAAAATACACTGACATGTTATATATTGTAACCATATTAATTAATAGTTTTTAAATTTATAATTAAAATTATTTCTTCCAATGTGTTTTGAATCTAAATTTACCAAAGGGGTAATAGTTTTTATTCAAAATTATCTTTCTAGGACATATATTTTGTTATACACCTATCTTATTTTAATAGGTTTATCAAATTCCAATTGGATATGTTATACCATGAATATTACTACATTCATGGAATATAAAATTTCATTTTAGTTTATTTCTTTTATGGAGGATATGATTCAAAAGTTACAACAACAGTATGGATTTTACACTACAATTTGAGTTTTTATCGAGATTGTACATGGTTAAATTTTTAGGAAGAAATTATATGATTTATCTCTCTAAAATCGTCTAAAATTTATTATAAAAATGTTATATATATATTACATTTTTTTTCTTTTCTTTAAGTACTCAAGATACCGAAAGAATGTATTTATGTGAAAATGACTTCATTACTCTCTTCTGTTGGGAACATTTTTATTCCACAAATATATTTTATTTCAAAATATTTTCAAGAATGTTTTTTACTGTTCCCCAAATATTTTGTAAATAAATTTTTAGTTATGTTTTACATTATTCAAAAATAAATAAAAGTAATATGCATCTGGTTTTCTGAATGATGGACATTTGTTTTACTAAAAATGTAAATGGAAACCTTTTTTATCATATAACCACATGAAAACAAATTCACACTTTTATGACTAGAATTTTATTGAAAGTTTACCTAACAAGTTTCGTGGTTCTTTTCAAATAAAATGTGTTCTTTAACATTTTTTAAATTTTTATATTTTTAAAAAGTTATTTAAGAATGAAAAGTGTATCACTATATGAGTTTTAGTCTTTTATAATGGAGAATTAGGGACAGATTTCCGTTGTTAAATGTCATTAGAAATGGGAATACATCTCTAATGCTATGTCATATAAAGTGGTGTTGTAAATATTTTTTTTCAGAAATATATATCATAAATAATTTTCATTTTTGATGGATACAATTTTCATCAAAAATAACAGTGGTTCAATTTTAAAAAGAATAATTATGATGGTCAGTCCTAAATAAGAGTTATTTTTAATGGATACGACATTCATTTATAATAAGTCTAACTAAATTTTTAACAACCCAGTTTTGATGGATATAGTAATCCTTCACAATTTATTATATTAAAAAAATACAAAACTACAAAAATTAATTAAAAAATAAAAAAATCAATAAATATAATAAAAACATGAATAAAATTATAACATAATTTCTCAAAAATATGTTTATCAAATAAAAATACATAATAATGATAAAAACATTATAATCAACTGATATCAGTATCCTTTCAGTTAAATAAATTAAGATCATAATTTAGAATTTATACATCAGTGAATGAATGAAATAGATCATCAAGAGGATCTTTGGTTATCTAAAACAAATAATATTACCTTTAAAAAAATTAATACAAATATAAAATATAAAAGACTAATAAATACTAAAATATAATAATATCATATAAATATAATTTTTAAGAAAATATCAACTACAAAAAACAATTAAAAACATAAATATAATAAATACCAAAAAATAAATACTAGAATATAATAATATAAACATTAACTAATTGTTAAAGTAGATATAAAATATAAAAAAAATAATAAATATTATGCAGAATATAATATAATTAACTATTAGTGACTTATGAATCACTCCCCTAAAGTATCACAAAAGTCTAAATTTTTCTGATCAGTTTTGATTATGTAACATGTGTTTTGAACTAAAATTTTTATTTTAAACTAAATACATAAACATCGACTTATACTGGGTATATCAGGTATTGGATTGAGGTGCGATAGATTTCTAAACATCACACCATTTGTTTTTTTTTCTGCAATGATTCCACCATTTGGGATTATCAAACAATATTTTTGTTTGATAAACTAGAATGTTGAATGAATTGAAGAATAAAAATAAAATTTCATCATCATGAGTGCATCATACTCATTGAGTGCATGATCATAGTACATGTGTGCATAATTTTTTTTAAAGACATCATCTATAATTATTTTCTCTAATAATGTGTCACCATATGTTTCAAAAAAGAATAGTGGCCTCAGAGCGGCGGCATATCCTCTCTCGAGCGTTCAGGTTTCAACCAAGGCTTCTCTCCCTTACCTCCTCGGGCCTCGGTCGACTAGGCATCAGTGTCCCCTTCCTCGGTGATCCTCGGTGGCTCGGTTGTCATCATTGTCTCATCTCGGCAAGAG
Source organism: Viscum album (assembly GCA_963277665.1). Classification (NCBI taxonomy): domain Eukaryota; kingdom Viridiplantae; phylum Streptophyta; class Magnoliopsida; order Santalales; family Viscaceae; genus Viscum; species Viscum album. Next base: position 4,456,401 of record OY728125.1, read on the forward strand.
AAAGCTTCGGTCTGGCAGGTGGAGGCATCTTGGTGGAGGATTAGGGCTTGGTGGCTGCAGGTGACGGCTTCGGTCCTGAGAGTCTTCGCGTCGGTCATGGTATGGCATGGAGGGGGGAGGGGCTTTGATGGTTTTTTTCTAGTTTTTTTATAGTATTTTGTGTGGTTCTCTGTTGGGTTCTTGCGTTGGATTCATCTTTGGTGTGCCCTTCTGCATCATCGGTCCCTCTTGTTATCCATGGCTCATTCGCTGAGGAATCCGTTGAGGTTTCTTCTATGGTAGGGATTTGTCCAGCTCGAGCCCAGAGATGAGTTGTAGGATCTGATGTTCTCAGATCCCTTGAATGGAGACTTTCCCTTGAGGTGATGTCAGTTCTCCCAGTTCTAGGTGACGGAGACCCGAATTCTTTATCCTTAGACCATCTTCTTCATCTGGTTATTGTGGATGTGGATGGAGGAGTCGTGTTTGCGGTGGGGTGCTTCCCGTTTTGGTTCTGGAACTTGGGATCTGTGTTGTTGATGGATTTCTTTTTCGAGATCGTGAAGTGGACGGTTGGCCTATGAGGTGCGATGAAGATTTGGTGAGCTCGTTTGTCTTAGTGGCCACTAGTTCGCTGTGGGACGACGACGACTTGGTGGCTGGTTTGTTGATGGTCGTCGTCAGTGATGGTGGTGAATGATGCTAGTGTAACTCCCCGACGGCTTGGTTGATGAGGATTTTTTGTGTTGTGTCTGTCGAGTCAGGCCGTGGATAGTTTTGAATAGACGGCGACGACATGATGATTAAAGTGATTTGATGATGATGACGACGATGCAGATGAGGTAGATGATGCAGTGGACTCGACGTTCGATGCGGGTTTCTCGGGGAATCACATGACGTGGTGGTTCCCGGAACGTGATCCGAATTTTGAATATGTTTTTGGGTCCTATGCCCCGAAAATTTGAATTTTGAATGTCCCTCCCTCCCTTTATAGGGTGTAATTTGGTTGGTTCCTACTCTACCCTCAAAGTGGATTTTATGAAAATACCAAAAAAATGATTTCGCCATTATTTTCTCTAATAATTTTCTTCTCTTAATAAAGAATAAAAAATTCACTGCAAAAAAATTATAAATGAATTTATTTCTTCATGAACCATATGAAAATTAACAAAAGGCCTTGGATAAAAGTGATAAGAAAATTAACAAATAAAACTGGATAAAATGATGAGAAAATTAACTAAATAAGTAATAGGAAGTCACCTCTTCATGATGTATCTAAACATTCTGACACCATGTATTCTATCTATCCTTTTCTAAACAAATATATTTCCTCATATTTATATATTATTAATAATTTTAAATAGTTAACATAGAAAATTACTAATTTATAATAATGTTGACTAATTATTTATTAATCGTTACCAATTATTTATTGATTAGTAGTAATAACTTTAATTAATATTACATTTATACTAATTGTTTTGAATTTTGACTAGTTTTTAGTATTTTTTGTATTTTTTACAATGAATTACAAAAATTCTAGCAATTCCTATTTTTTTATTTTTACTAATTGATAAAATTATTTATTTTTAAATACCATTTATTTATTAATTATAACCATATTTTTAATAAATATTACAAATTTTAAATAATTACCAGTATTTAATATCATTTCTATTACAATTTATTACAAATTATTGTAATTTTAATGTATTTAGAAATTATTAATAATATTTAGTATGTAACACTGAAATTTACTAATTATTATTAATATTTACTAATTATTTATTAATTTTAACAAATTTTTTAAATATTATTACTAATTATTTAAATTATTACTAAATTTTTCTTAATTAAAAATTATTTTATATTTGTAATAATGGTAAGTATTTTTTATATTTAATACAAGGTATTAAAAAACTATTTAAATAAATTTTATAATGCTTTTATAAAAATTATTTGTTTTATAAAATTTTTAATTTAAAATTTTTCTTTATATTGATTTCCTCATCTTTTTATAAAACACCCATTTATTATTTATTTGATAAGTTATATATATATATAAGATGATTTCATAATCAAATATATATATATATATCAATTATAATTTTACACTTTTTTAGACAATATACATATCAAATATATGCATACATACAAACATATATATATATATATCAAAAACATTACATATTTTTTTAAATTTATATATATGAATATTCACATGTCAATATATATATATATATCCAAATTTTTACAAAACATTAGTAATCTGTTTTAAATAAATGAAAACCAATCATTATATAACAATCAAATTGTTTTAAAATCACTGCGACAAAGTAATAATTATCACAAATCATAAAAAACTATATCATCATAAGCATGCTTTAAAAATAATTATAATAAGTCTTAAAATTTGATAATCCCTTTAAACAAATTCATCAACGTTCATGTCTTCAACAATTATATATATATATATATATATATATACACATGTTACACATAATTATATATATATAGATCTAAAAAATCATTCCACGTTTTTATATGTATATATGTTTAAAAGGTTTGATTTTTTATATATGTACATATATAAATTTTCATATTTTTCAGTCATATAATATATATATATTCTTTGAATATGTGAAATGTTAGTAGGCATGCGCAGACACGCTTATTCACATCAAGAATTTGCGGGGTGGCCAGATATTTCAAAATAAACCATTGAGAATCCAAATAAAAAAATCTCATTAATTTATGGTTTAAATATTGGTAAAACATCTCAAATAAAATGGAATACGCTTGTGCATCTCCCAAACATATGGTATTCTACGGTGGACACCCAAATATAGAGTAATTATTATAAGTATCCCTAATTACCAAATAAACCATAATAATTGGGTAAAATTTTTAAACTAGGGTTTGAATAAACAGATTTATTTATTATTGAATGCAAAATCACAAAGATAATGAATAAAGATGAAATAATAGTCCATACCTGGTAGATTCAAACTTAAATCTATAAGAAATCAGTCACAACAGGTTATTTTTGGAGTTGGGATGATCATTTCTTTAGTGGATAATATGATAGAGAATGAAATCAGGTAGTATAGGAGAAAAAGGGGTGTGTGTGAATTTATTAAATGTTTATTTATGATGATTTAAAAGAGAAATATTTTTTTCTTCATAAAAAGTGATTTGAGAGAACATTTTGGGATGGATAACAAAATATTTTGTTATTAGTATTTAGTGATACATATTAGATAAGTACAATATAGTTCGTTACTATTATTCATCACTATTTTTTCTTCCCTCATAATGGATTGCATGCATACCAAAGTAATTTTTTATGGGAAACAATTCCCATTGAAAATAATACTAAACAAACATTATTTTTATGGAAAATATTTTTGTTGTAATTAATTATTTCTGAGAGACTATTTGCAATGAGAATCCTTCCCTTTGAAAATATCCCATCATAAGTAAGAACTTTTACTATAGTGTGTTTTCTTTAACAATTTGTTTCTATAATCATTTATATTTATTTACATCTATAACAATATCCTTTCATATTTCTTATGATTTACTGGGAATATAATCCAATGTCACCATATTTATTATTTATCTAGATGTTTTATGATTATGATGATGAAATATTGATGAATCTTATCTTCTTTTCCATGATTTCATATTTTATGTAATTCTTGACATTTTGGCATACATATGAATGGATTATTATTCCATGATAGTTGGATTTATTATAGACCTCCAGTGCATTGAATAAAGATTAATGTTTTATTAGATTAAAGGGTAATCTAGAGGTTATCAAAGCCTAAAATAGGGTACGCATTAGGTTATCCCAAGAACAAAATAGGATACACTGGGGGTTACCCCAATCCCAAGAGAGGGTACATGGGAGGTTACCCCAAGAGAGAATCAATTACAAAGGTGGGTATCCCAATCCTAACATATGATTAATTTCATGGTGTGTAGCCATACCTCAAGATTTATATTGTTATATTTATTTTATATTTTATGCCACTCTTTTATGAAATTATATTATGCCAATGTTATACTCTCATAGATCATGTTCGTTGATTCATTTATGATTCATATATTATAAATTTCCAATATTAGTGCAATGACTCATAATTATATTAATTATTCAATATGAATTTCAAATGTTATGCTCATATCTAGTACCCTTATTTAAATGATATGATTGCATATGATCATTGGTTTATATATCCCCAATTTACCATTAATGGGAATCTTATCTAACCCCTATTATGTTTTCGTTTCCCCAAGATATAATGAAATGTTTTAAGTATGATATATCGAATAAGGGATCTAATTGTGGAAAAATAAGTTATAGATAATATAGATCATTTTTATAAGAGATGTTTATGCATCTTTGTTTCCAAATACTGTAAAAATTTATGTTTATGGAATGGATAATAATGATATATAATGAAAATTAATAAAAAAATGATGTAATATTCATGTATGAAATTTTTGGGTCACTATAGTTGGTATCAAAGTAAGGTTTAGTTATTTTTAGAAACTAGGATGAATAAACATTAGTGAGAACCGTTAGGATAACCCTGAGTATAAGAGAACATCCTCGGTTATACTAAAGAAAGGAATGTGTTTTTCCTAGAAAATATATCTCTATCTGGATATTGGAATGTGGATATGGTTGCGGCATAGATGCACCTAGGGTTAACAACTCTAAAAGGGGAAGAATATATATTAACTCATTTATCACTGGTGAATAATGGGATTTCCTAATACTTCAAACATGGCTATACACTCCTTAGAGATATTCTTTAGTTATTTCACATTCTCTTTATGAAACATTATGACGAATGAGATAGTAGATCATATGATAAACAATTATAATCCCTAGTGATATGAGATGAAATTAATACTTCAGGGGTTGTAAGAAGGTTCCATAATTTAGGAAATATTGGGAATTATTTTATGATTATATGATTGGTCACTTTAATTAGAAATTATTTATGGACATGCTAACTATTTTGGTTTTAATGTGGGATTTAAGATAGAATAATGATATTTAGGTGGTGATAGGTATGATCAAATATTAAAGTATTTCATTTAATTTTGTTATATGAGTTCCTTTAAATAATTAAAATTATCTTATCATGTTAATTCATATCCTCAATGAATAAATTTTAATTATTATTTAAAAACCATAATTTTATGATGATCACATCTTAAGTCTATGATTCTTATATAATTGATGAATGTGGAAATGTTATTCTTGTAAATCTTGTTTTTCTCCCTCAGTTTTAATTTGTTGTGATTGTGGGCATGTGTTTGATTTATTTATATAAATACCATATCAATTTATATGGGAGTTAATTAAAATTTTATATTTCGAACCATCCTATAATTGTCTATCAGGGTGAAGATAAATATGAAGTCCTGATAGAAATTAAATTTATTTCATGGGTCATGGATTATATTCAAAGGGTTTTATTATATTAGATGGTTGGGGAGGAACTAAACATAAAATATATGTTTATTTTTTGGGAGTTTTTTGGTCTCTTTTCAAAAGAGTTTACTATTATTTCTCTAAATCCAGAAGTTGAGTTTCAATATAACTCATTTCTAGTGATACACTTGTATAAAAGAATACATATAGAATGGAACTAATTGAGTTGTATGAATTGAAAAAGAAAAACATTGAGAATATTTATAAGGGATTCATTAGATTATGTGTGTCACATAGGGAGAAGTTATTATTTTTTAATAAGAAATTGGATCAATGGGACTCTATATTGATTATTGGGAACTTAACAAGATGAATATCAAGAATAAGTATCATCTTCCCTATATTGATTATTTGTTCATTCCATTATGAGGATCTCAATATTTTTCCTACATTGATCTTCAATCTAGATACTATAATTTGAGATTAAAACATGAATACATAACCAATATAACAAACCATTTAAGGTATGAACACTATAAATTTATAGTGATGCCATTTGGTCTTATAAATTCACTTGTTATCTTTATAGATTTAATGAATATAGTATTTATAAATTATATTGATCATTTTTTATAGTGTTTATAGATGATATTATTATATATTCTAAGGGAAAGGATGATCGTAAATATCACTTGAGGATTTTAATAAATAACCTTAGGAATGATAAGCTGTATGAAAAATTTACAAAGTCGTAATTTTATCTATTGAATGTTTTATTTTTGGTCCCTTTAATCTCTAGAGAGGGTATTTCACTAGATCCATCAATGAGAGAAGTCATTAAACATTTTCATGGATGAACCACTGTGACATTGATCTATGGTTTTATTATATTTGACTGATATTATCTATTTTTTGATTAATTTCTCATTGTTTTCTAATTCACTCACAATTTCACATGAATGGTAATTAATTTCTTCTAGGCTAATGAATGTGAATGAAATTTGAAGAAACTAAAGTGATGGTTAGTCAGAGCACATATACTCACACTACCTTGAAATAAAGAATATATTTTTACTTATAGTAATGCATAAAAGAGGGGTTTGGTATGTGTCCTTATATATTATTATATAGTGATATCTTATTCCTCACTCCAATTAAAGTTCCACAAGAAAAGTCACTTGACTTTTGATTTGGAGTTAACAGTTGAAATCTTTTCATCAAATATATGGTGGCCTTATATATAACAACCCATGGAATTATAGAATAAGTATTTTTAATATATATTAATATTTTTGAGATAAAAAGAGATTATAATAGAAAATTAACACTATTTTCAATAGCATTTACAACATGCAATAAGCGTTTCTTCAAAATATTATGTTCCACGCAAGCATGAGTTATACGCAATAATAATATATTGTTAATATTATTATTTAATGTGGTATTTATCACTTAGATAATATATTGGAGGGTATAAATAGGGATAAATATAGTATTTTCACACACATTTATAAATATTTTCATTCATCCATTATATTTTATAGGAATAATATAAGAATAAATCCAATTTTACACATAACAAAACTGTATTTTTCTAAAAAGTAGTTTTACATTATTTTAATAGCTCACGTGTTTTAAACATTTTACACTTATATATATTTTATTTGAAAAAATAAAAATCATTTTTTAAATAATAATATCCAAATTACTTTGGGTGAATTTTTTATCTTTTTTTGAGAAGTTTCATTTTTTGATGAATTGTTAAAAACAATCACTTTTAATTGAAAACTATATTTTTGAATAATTTATTTATATAGTTAATTATATTTAAAATTGTTTTTAAAGTGTAATTATTTCAATTATATATAAATAAATCCAATTTATGTCATTTTAATGAATTTAAAATTGAAATTTCATATAGAAACATTTCAATCTTTTAAACTTTTTTTCTTTAAAAACTTACCGTTTTGTCGCATTATGAGGATTAATTTTGAATTAAATTATGACACTTATGTGAATGGAATTTTAAAAATGGATTCCATATTTGGAATTAGAATAATATTTAATTTAAATTAACGTATAATCAGTTTTTTTACCAAAAATATTATTGAAATCAACTAAAATTACTTATAGTGATAAAAGAAAAAATTTGTTTGCTAAGTGGTTAAGCATTAATAATAAGGGGCCAAATGACCTATAAACTTGTTAAAACCCAATTTACTAGACATATTTTCAAAATATACCCTATTTGATAAAAACTAGTTCATTATTGGAGTCACATGATATAGAGGAGACCTGACAATAATGTTTATCTTTCTATACTTACAGGAATGTCACTCCTCCTCCATTATAAAAGGGAATTAACTCTCCCCATATCCTCAAACCTCTCAATCATTTTGGATCATCCAAAAAATTAAAAAATAAAATCCAAAAATATATCCTCTCATCCTAAAATCCTCACCTTAGACAGAAATTATATCAATGAAGTCCTTTGGTTCAAACCAAAAGGAGTTACCCAAACAAGAGGTAACGTTCTTCAACGAGCACTTGTGTTTTATTTCATTCTCCAGCCATTGAATTATTTTATATAATGATTATATAATAACCGATGTAAATTAAATATAGTGAGATATTTTTATGTTAATTTTCTACCTAAAACATTAAAAATGTCCATCACATGGGATATACAATCATCGTTCGTGTGTATGGTGGACTACGACCCCACGAACCGATGTCGTTTATTCTTCCATTACAAACACTAAAGGTTAGTAATAATTATGGAAATAATATTTTTTTAAGATACATATAATATTTATGATGTCCTTATTTTTCTGGAAAAATTATATAACACATACTTTCATGATATCCATTTTTTGGGAAGACGATAACATCGTTTGAGAATATGTTGACTACCGCCACCTCAAAATGATGTGATTAATTCATGCTTTACATGGAATGTATTAAGGATGCGTTTGATAACAATATGTGATATAAATTAAATATATATTATATTTATGACATATTTATATTTATTTAAATATAATATATCATTTTATTTAGAAGTTCTCAAACAATGAAAAAGTGATAATGTCATTCATGGATTTGTGGACTACCGCCTCCTTCAAATGATATGATTATTCTTTTTTTTCACCACCACATCACAAAAATATTATATATAATTATATAATATAGTAGTTATTGTATAATTATCATTATTTAATGATGAATTTTACTTACTTTATTTCTATAACGATCATTGACAAGGTGGAACATTACTCATGTATACATATAGTCTATTGTCTCCATAATTGTAATGTTGGATCATTTTTTATAAAAAAATTCCATGATAGGTCAAAAAAAGAATAATTTATGAATAAATATGATAATTTATTCATCACTATTATTCTGAATATTTTTAAATAATGACCACTTTCACCACATTTAACCAACCAATGCCTTTTTGACACATAAGATGAATAGGTTCAAAACATCTAACATAAAATTAATTAATTAAGTAATTGTATAAAACATTGTAATAAGTGAAATAAAATTAAAAATAAATATTAAAAAGTTTCTCAAGAAATTTAATAATTAACATAAGTTTATTATTCAGAAATATAAATACACATATGATAAGTCAAACTCAATGTATGGGACTTAATCTCAATCACCTTTCATTGAAGCATCTTTTTATGTTCTACACCCACCTTATTTTATGAGGTGTACATACAACCCCTTTTGATATATCATATCATGAATTTATTTATTATCATTTTATTTAATGGTTTTTAAAATTATTTTCCTTCATGGGGATTATGAATTAATTGTTTCAAAGTAGTATGGAATCCTTCGATTTAAAAATATATTTTTATATGTTTAAATATTTAATTTCAAAATTTATTCCTCCATGTTAATATTCATGATATTATTTTATATGTTTATTTATATGAATATATAAGGATTATAAATAATGTTTTTTGTATAATTTAAATTTCAATCAATGTTTTTCAAAAAGTAATATTTTCATGTTTTCTTTATGAAATGTTTGACTTTATTTACAAATGACAAAAGGAATGTTCCTTTTCATGTATACAGCAAAAAACAATTTCTTCAAAGAAATGACCATTATTTGATATTTGTATTCCTCTATAAGACATTATGTTTTTAAAAGAAAGATAAACCCCAATTTACCTGGTAAGGGTATATTGTTATTAAAAATTGTATTTTAAAATGGCTTTATTATTTCAACAACTTGAAATGTTTTCTTATGGGTGAAAAATGATATTTTATAAGTGACATGTTTGAAATTGAAATATTTTATGTGTTCTGATTACAAAGTAGTACATAGAAATTTGAAATTTTGTTACATGATAAACGAACGATGTGTGGATTCCTAATAGACCAATGATGGGTGGTTTTATGATAAACCAATGATGGGTGGATCTATGATATCCCTCCAATTCATTAGAAAAAAATTAGACCATAAAGTTATTCAATTTGTAAGAGTAAAATGTAAAAAAATTACCTCATATTTATTGAATTTATAAGAATGAAAAGTACAATGGTTTACCAAGATACCATTGTGTGTTATTTATTCTTTCTTTGGGTTTTATGGTAATCTTGTGATTATAAAAACAGATAATCAATGTGATTATTTTTGAAAAGAAAGTATTTAATACTTGTTATGGTATAAAATTAATAATATATGATAAATGTTTCATGGTTTTTCATTTTTACACATGACTAACAGTTTTACTTCTTTGTGTATCCCCTACTGAGCTTTTTGTGATCATCTATGCTTTTTAAATTTTTCTCATAGGATTTGAGGATGGATAAGGGAAAAGAATAATTCAAGTTGAAATTCATAGATATTTTCCCCAAAAATAAATTGTGATTTGTTTTATAAGTTTTATATTAGGGGAAAAATGGATACTAATTAGAAGTTTCTACTTTTTAGTTTTTGGTTTTTTTTATATTTGAGTTATGGAATAATTCTCTAAAACTCTAAACCTAAAAAGAACCTCAAAGAAAATGAAAGTAAATTCTTAACTAAAACTGAAGATTATTTAATGGTTAAGGATGAATCCATATAGTTGTTTGGAAAGTAATTTCATAGATAAATATAGAGTTTATGTAAATTTTAGTATAATTCCCTTGAAATATTTCACTTTATAATTAATTTAAATTGATATAGAATTTGAAGATCATCATGTTTCTTCATCTAAAGTCTGTTTTTTCAGAATGTTTTCCCACAAAAAAAATTTGTAGTATCAAGGAATCAAATATGAAATATCTTCTAAATAATAATCTTTAGATAGCTGGAATATGAAAAGAATAGTTTTTTACATCGATGGATCAGTTAAAAATCTATAAATTGTGGTGGCATCAATTCTAGAGGGGAACATGATCTACCACGAATGAATATTTCTGTGGTAGGGAATTTCATGAGGCAATACCCCCTATCACTCAATGGACTATATAACCCAGTGGTATTCAAAGGATGGATCCATGCCCTAGAAACTATATTTGAAGACATGGTATGTTTAGAACGTGAAAAGGTAAATCTTTCCATATATAATTTTGAAGGCCAAGTAGATTAATGGTGGTCTTTAGTTAATAATTACATATAGAAATATGATATTTATAATAGGTAGTAATGCACATTTAAGAATATATTCCTTGAGAAAATTTTCCCGGAGTTTTTTCGACTTAGGATGGAGAAACAATTACTAAAATTGTGGTGAATATATGAAGATTTTATAGCTTTATATGAAGAAAACTTCACAAGATATGATAAGTATTTTCTGGACCTTATTTGATACATTGATAATATAATTAACAAATTTTAGTCAGTACTAAACCCAAGATTACAAATATCATTGGAAACACAATAATTTAAATGTTATGAGATAGTTTTTTATTGTGTATAGAATGTTCAGATTGAGTTTTCTGACACTTATCTTCCATGAGATTATAAGAGTAAGAAAAGTTCAAGGTGAAAAAAATGGAGTATAAACCTACTTATAATTTTAGAGGTAAGCCCAAAACATGTTCCCAATGTGGGAAAATACATTTTGGAGCATGTATTTTGGGATCTAGAAAGTGTTACCGTTGTGGCAATTTTGGTCAGAAGGTTCGTGACTACAAAGAAAATAGTATTAGACAATCCTAGATTAAGATGGAAGATATCCAGTCAATAGTGAGATGTTTTAGTTTCAATAATTTGGGACATTACAATAACATGTGTCTGTAATTACTTAATTAGGGTGGAAATAATCACGATCAGAAGAAAAAATGGGTGGAAAATGATTTTCTAACTCTACAGTCGATTTTGGTCTATATGATGAAGAGTGGACATATACATTGAGATCTATTTTTTAAGGTTAAATATAATTTCAATGTTTTATACACTCCTTAAGATGCTTTAAGTGATAAAATCATAAATTTATTAACTAATTTTTGGGATATTTTTTGATGGGTTTATCTTTATGTAATGATTTAGTATAATAATAAGTGTGACTTTAATTTTAAGACTTTAATTTTAAGGTATTGACAAAATTAAGGATTATATTCTCTTGGATGATTAAGATTATTTTTATGGATTTTCGTCATCTTTTTGGGAATTTTATGTGGACGAAATTTTGCTTTTAAAATAAAAACATATCAGGTAAATATATTTCATTATATTATTAGATAGTAAATTAATTCCTCAAATCTAGGAAAAGGATCATAAAACAAAAATTTCTTTATATTACCCTGATATTTTATGAACCAATGGTTTTTTATATCATCAAATATGTATGGTTTTTAGGCACTTAACTTTCCATTGATCATGCACATTTTTCGATCAATAACCTCCATCACTCTATAATTATTTACACTATTCCTCTATTCCTACAGAGGTTATTCAATTTAGGAACCTAGTTAAGACTTATTCTAGATAACCTTCTTATATCCTTTTCTTTCTTATCAAGATGATTTTTTATTAACCCTTTTTATGATGTGGGTTTCTATGAAATGATTCTCAAAATGATACAACCTTTACCAGTGCCAAAGTGGAAATAAAAAAAAATATATCAATAAATTTCATGGTGGAATAACCAAATACTTTTCAAGGGAACAATGTCAGTTGTCTTATTAATGATCGACTGACTAAATTTACATATTTCCTTCCAATCCAAGATATTATGTCTTTATATCAACTTTATCGAAAAAATAATAAAGTTATTTTCAAGATGCATGGAATTACTCTCTCCATTGTATTAGACAGTGATATCAGGATGAGTTTTAGTTTATGGAAAGGTCTTAAAAAGTTTATGGGTATTAAATTAAATATTAGTACAGCATTCAATCCTCAATTAGATGAGAAATATGAATAATCATTTCAATCTTATAGGGCATGCTTTGTTATTGTTCAATGGATTACAAAGGAATTTAGGATCAATATATTTATTTTTTTGAGTTTTCTTACAATAATAATGTTCATTCCAGTATATATATGTCACCCACTAACGGAAAAATTTCATATACCAACGGTTTGGAACCATTTTTATAGGTCCCTAAACTATAGGTATAGAACATACCAACGGTTTGGGAATCCATTGGGTGATTTGGTGTAGGGAAAGACCTATCCCAATGCTTTAGAGAAAAATGTTGGTATAGGTCTTTCCAAATGGTTTTCCAAACCGTTGGGATAAGTCTTTACAAACGGTTTTCCCGTACCGTTGGGATAGGTATATATATAAAAAAGTTCAGTGGAGGTTTGAACTTACAAACTCCAATTTACCATTATCATATATTTGACTTTGTGAATATATTTAGACATATATATATATATAAATATATATCTGTGTGTGTGTGTAATTTATATATTGATTTATTTAACGATATTTGATAAATGTACTCATAAAAAATAAGGGTGATTATCCCAATAGTTCTCAAAACTATTGGGATAGGCCATTCCCAATGGTTTTGAGAACTGTTGGGATTGGTACCCACCCTTTCCCAATGGTTTTCCAAAACTGTTGGGAAAAGTGGTCTCAAATTACCATTCCCCAACGGTTTTGAAAAACCCTTTGGGAAAAGTGGACCCTTTCCCAATGTTTTTGGAAAACTGTTGGTAAAAGTGTCCTTAATGTACCCTTTCCTAATGGTTTGACCAAGCCATTGGGAAAAGTGGACCCTTTCCCAATGGTTTGACCAAGCCATTGGAAAAATTGGACCCTCTCCCAATGGTTTTGAAAACCATTGGGAAAAGTGGACTCAAAGTACCATTCCCCAATGTTTTTGGAAAAACTGTTGGGAACCATGGCCTCAACGTACACTTTCCAAATGGTTTTGGAAAATCCATTGGGAAAAGTGGACCCTTTACCAACGGGTTTCCCAAACCGTTAGGAAAAATGTGACGTGTTTAATTAAAAAGGGAAGGTGAGTCCATGGTTCATTGAACCAAATTAAATACTATATAAATATGGATATGTTACCTACTGAGTGGATTTACCTTTTATGTTTTTTCAATTACTCAATTTATTTCATGTTTCAATGTTATGGAAGTGTGTACTGGATTCACCTTTTATTTTGAGCGCTAAAGTAGTTCAGCTGGAAGTGAACATTTCTTATGAGGAACAACTGGTTCAGATTCATGACCATAGAGGGTAGGTATCACGGAACAAGATAATTCACCAGGTTAAGGATTCATGGTAAGCTATATGGTTGAATAATAAACATGGGAATATGAAAATTATATGAGGAAAATATATCAATACTTGTTTAATAAGTGAATAAAATTGAAAGGAAACAATTTTCAAAATGGGGAAGAATGTAACAACCCACGTAATGATAGATTAAGTATTTTTCATATTTATTAATATTTATTAGTTATATAGATCTTTAAAATTAAAATTCATGCTATTTTCATTAGTTTATATGACATGCAACAAGTGTTTCTTTGAAAACTTACGTTTCACGCAAGACTGGGTTGTACCGAACAATAATATATTAGAAATATTATTATTTGATATGGAAGTTATTCCCAAGAAGTTATATTTCTGGGTATAAATAGGAGTAAATATATAATTTTGAAACATTTCTATAATATTTTATTCATTCATCCAATGGATTTTATAGGCATAATGTAAGAATAAATGATGTTTTACACTTGAAAAACATTATTTTTCTAAAAAAAAAATATCCCTTTCTAATGGAACTCTTTTTTTAAAATTAAATATTGAAGATTTTATAATTTTTATTTCAAAACTAAAATTTATTTTTAAAATTGCAATATCAAAATTTATGTTATGTTATTTTTTTATTTTTTTGAGAAGTTTTATTTTTTATGAATAGTGAAAAACACTGAATTTTAATCGAAGACTACATTTTCATATAATTGATTTATATATATAAATTATATTTTAACTTTAAAAAGAATAATTAGTTTAATTACACATAAATAAATCAAATTTAGGCCATTTTAGTCAATTTAATAGTGAATATTGATATAAAAACACATCAAACTTTTGAACTTTTTTACTTAAAAAAAATCATTGTTTTATCCCATTAACAATATTAATTTTAAATTAAATTATACCAAATTTGTGATTAGAATTTTTTAAAAATTAATTAAATGTTTGGAAAAAGTATAATTTTAATTTCTATTAATTTTAATTTTTTTTGATAAAAAAATATTATTGAAAGCAATAAAAATAATTACATTGATTAAGGTAAAAATGAGTTTACTTAGTGCTTAAACTTTAATCTTAATGGACCAAATGACCTAGAAACATATCCAAAAAAAATTTATGGTAATATTTAGACCATATATAATAATTTATAGAAATTATTTCATTATTTTAGGCATATGGTCTAAGGGAGACCTCCTAAAATTATTTACCTTTTGTGTTTAGAAATATGTCACTCCTCCACCAGTATTCAAAGGAATTCACTCTCCCCTACCATAACACCTCTAAAGAATTTTTTATAATCCAAACCATTCCCAAATAATCTCCCAAAATATATACACTAATCTTATAAATATCAACTTGGAAAAGAACCAAACCAAGGAATTCCTTCGGTAAAAACCAAAAAGGGTTACCCAAAGAAGAGATAACATTCTTCAACGAGCACATTTGTTCTATTTCATTCTCCATACATTAATTTTTTATATCATTATTATAGAATATAATATTTATATAAAATATATTTATGTGATTTTATGTTCTTTTTAAGTCATAAAACATCACACACTTCCATCAAATGGGTTATAAAATCATCGTTCATGTGTATGGAGGATTATTGCCCTGTGAACCGATTATGTTCGTTCTTCCATTACCACATCTCAAGGTTGGTAATAATTATTTACATACTATTTTAATATTATATTTATTATATTTATGATTTATCTCTGCTTCTATAAATATTATATAACACATACCTTCTTTGTTTTCATTTTTTGGGAATACGATAACCTTGTTTGTGGACATGTGGACAGTTGCCTCCTCAAAGTGATGTGATTCGTTCACACATTACATGGAATGTACTGAGGATGGGTTTGATAAATATATGTGTTATAAATGAAATATATATGATATTATTGACATAATTATATATATGTAAATATAATATATAATTTTCTTCATTCCTTTTCACACACTAAAAAGTGATAATGTCATTTATAGATGTGTGGACTACCACCTCTTTGAAGCGTTGTGATTCTTATTTTTTCATCACCACATCACAATAATGATATATATAAGTAAATATAATTAAAAAATATGTTAATTATTATATAATTATAATTCTTTAGAGATAAATATTACTTACCTTCTTTCTATAATGATCACTGGAAAATGGGAATGTTACTCATGTTTACGTATAGCATGTCGTCTCCATGATTATAATGTTGGTTCATTTTTCATAAACATATTACATAAATGGTTATAAAAATAATATTTTATGTATCAATATGATTATTAGTTAATTTTTACTATTATTTATATGTTTAAATAATGATCTCTTTGACCATATTTGACCATCCAATTTATTTTTGACACATAATTCAAATATGGTCAAAACATATAACGTAAACCTAATTGGTTAAGTAATTGTATAAAACATTGTAATAAGTAAAAGAAAATTAATAATAAACTTTAAAAAGGTTCTCAATAAAGTATAATATTTACATAATTTTATTATTTTGGAAGATAAGGTCACACATGACAAGTCAGACTCTATATAAGGGTCTTCATCTCAATATCCTTTCATTGTGGGTTATTTTAATGTTAAACACCCACCATATTTTATGAGGTGTATATAAAACCCTTTCTGACATACCATATCATGAATTTATTTTTTATCATGTTATTTAATATTTTTAAAATTTTATTCCTTCATGGGGATTATGATTCAAATGTTTCAAAGTGGTATGAGACACTTTGATTTAAAAATCTCTTTTGAAAATTTTAAAGATTTAATTTCAAAATCATTTCCTTCATAATAATATTCTTGATATTATTTTATATGTTTATTTAAATGGACACAAAATGATTAAAAATAAATTTTTATATATTTTTAATTTTATATAAAGGTTTAAAAAATGAATCATTTTAACTTTTTTATGCAATGTTTGACTTTCTTTTCCAATCACAACAGAAATATTTTTTCTAATGTAAATGGTGAAAACACTTATCCACTACTATGACTATTATTTGATATTTTATTTCCTATACTAAACATCATTATTTTAAAATATGACTCGTATATATCTTTTATGGGAAAGTTTTTATGAAAAAGGTGATTTGAAAATGGATTTATTATTTAAATAACATAAAATTTTTTCTTATTAGTGTAAATGATATTTTATGAGTAACATATTGAAATTTGAATTATTGTATGTGTTATAATTATATAATTTTACTTGGACATTTTATGGGTGGTTACGGGGTAAACCAAGGATGGGTGGTTCTATAATAAACCAATGATGAGTGGTTCTATGAGAAACATATGATAGGTGGATCCATAATATCCCTATAATACATTGGGATTGGAATTAGACTATATGGTTATTCCATTTATAATAGTGACATCTATGGAAGTGGACCACATGGTTTTTCCATTTATAGGAATAATAAGTATAATTATGTCCCAAGATACCATAATGTGTTATATATTCTTGTTATAGGTTTAATTATATTCTTGTGATTATAAAAAAGGGTAACCAATGACCTTATTTTCAAAGGAAAGTATTCATTAATTCCCAATGGTTAAAAGTATTACTTTTTGATAAATTTTTCATGGGTTTTTAATGTTTTCATAGGACTATTGGTTTTCCTTCATTGTCTATCCCTTATTGATCATTTTGTGGTCATCCGATTTATTATGGGTTTTTCATAGGATTTAAGGATGTGTAACTGGAAAGAAGAAGTCAAGTTGAAATTTTTGGATATTTTCCATGAATATTGATCATGATTTTTTAGATTTTTTATAATATTGGAAAAATTTATACAAATCAGAAGTGTTAAATATATAATTAATGTTTTTTGATGTATGAGTTATGGACTAATTATATAAACTCTCAACCTGAAATGATCCTCAAAGAGAGTGAAAGTAAATACTTGACAAAAACTCCAGATTATGTAACGTTTAAGGCTGGTTCCTTATATTATATTTATGGATAAAAGTTTACTTTTATACTAATAATAAATTTTGAAAGTATATACTCACCCATAATGAGATGAATATACACTAGAGAATATGGTTGGAGTTGATTAAATATTATTAATGTTGAATACATTACCACCCTGTGAATGAGAACAAAGTTGTGGATGCTTTAATTATAATGTATCCTGGTAGTTTATCTATGATGAGGATAACAAAGGATCGAATAATTATGGATTGTGAAAATATGGATGTTGAAATCTTAGTGAAAGGGGAGAAATATTCTCTTGCATAATTGATTATTCATTTATCTATCCTGTGAAGGATAAAGATGTGAAAATGAGAAAATAAAGATAAAAAAGGTGGGAGGTGTTCATAATTTCAACATTGATTATGAGGGAATGAAAACATGTGTAACTTATTTTAATTTCCTTTAATATCAGACTTAAAGAAAGATGTATTGGAAGAATCCCATAACTCATCATTCCCTATTCATCATAGAAGAATGAAGATGTATAAATACCTAAAAGAGTTTTTCTAGAGGGATTACATAAATAGAGATATTAAAGAGTATAGATTTTAATACATGGTATGTCTTAAAGTTAAGTATGGGAGATAGAATTATAATGGGATTTTATATCTATAACACTTCTAAAATGGAATTAGAAAGACATCACCATGGATTTTGTTGTCGGACTTCTGAAAATGTCGAAAGACTATAATGTTACTTCGATTATAGTCGATCACATCATAAATTAAGAATGAATCATTCTGATTATATAATATTTCAATATTGATCATATTTCCATGATATATACTAAGTAAGTTGTACGTTTTTATGTATTACCACATTCGATTGTGTCTGATCGAGCTCTGAGGTTTACTGAAATGTTATATCAATGTCTTCAGTTAGTTATGGATACAATATTTTGTTTCAATACTACTTATCATCCTTAAACATATGGTTAGTATAAAAGGTCTATTCAATCCTTTGAGGATTTTTTGAGATCATATTATCAATATTTAAAATGGGGGTGTTATTAACACCTTTCAATACTCTAATTTCCTTACAATAATAGATTTTACACAATAATTCATATAGATCCTTATAAATCCCTATATGGAAAGAAGTTCATAACTATGACATGTTGGTATTGAGTTGGAGAATAAATATATTGGGTAATTATATGGACAAGGGAATGTAAGATAAGTTTAAATGAATTTATAAATATATCATTGTAGATCAAGGTTAATTAAAGTGTTATGCTTACAATCATTATTAAGATCTAGAATTTGAAGTTGTGGGAAAGAATTTATATGAATATATCTAAGACAGAATATTTTGAGATTCATAAATAAGGAAAACTAAGACTTAAATATATTTTTCCCTTCAATATTCTTTATCGATTAGGGACATCAGTTTATTCCATGTCACTTCCACTAAACCTCTCTCAAGTTCATGATGAGTTTATTGTATCACTTTTGAGGAAGTACATAATTGATCCTTCACATGTTATAAACTCCAATATTATGTTGTTAGATCATGATATTTCCTTTAGAGAACAACTTATTTAAATTTTGTAATTTAGAGATAAATTTTCTATAGAACAAGACTACTTATTGGTTAATGTTATTTTGAGGAATTAGAAATTTGAAAAAGCTACATGGGAATAAGAGGATGTGATGAAGTAGAGATATCCTCATTTTTTTGTATTATAGTAAAAAATAAAATGGGTAATTTATTTTAATATATTTATAATGTAACACCATATTATATTATATGTATTTAATTTGAAATAAACATGAAATATTCGATATCTTTCTTTACATGCAACCATAAATCTAAATGATTTTTACAAAGTAATCATTTATAACTCTTCCATTAAATTGAAAGATATGAATAATAATAACCAAAATATAAAAATATAAATTTCTTAAATAATTTAAATTTATTAATTAATTCATAAAAATAATTAATCAATATTTAGTAAAGTCATTTTACACTTCAAAAATATGTTCTCTCCAAAAATAGTTTTTATTTTATTTCACAGTCAGAAATAAAAATTAATTTACACTGTTAACCAAATTTTTATTTATGTAAATTAAAATACTTTTTGAAATAATAATGTTAATTATATCTTATGGTTATTTTTTATTATTTTTCTAAAAAGATTTATTTTCCGGTGAATAGTGAAAATACTGATTTTTCTAAACTTTTCATTTCTTTCCATTAAATCAAGTAACTTAAAAAGTACTATTATTTTTTAAATTCAATATAAAACTAATAAATATATATTTTAATTATAAATAATTTAATAACTTATATAGGAATCACAATTATACTTTATTTTGGGGTATAAGTTCATTTTTTGGCTTAAGAACACATTTTTCTACAAAATGTTTTCATGCGCGCAATGTGTTTTTATCATAATAAATTAAATTAATATCTATATATTAATTTTAATAATAATATTTATAGATCATAAATTTAACCATATATTTTGACATTAATTTTATGGGTTTAATTCAATAAATAAGAGTAAATAAAGTTTTATGCTTACAAATCCATTTTTCTAAAAAACAGGTTTTTGTTTCATTTTGTAAGCATATTTAAAATTAAATTATTATACATATATAAATTTAATATGTTAAAATGGATTCCATATTTTTGATAAATGTAATTAATATAATTTAATTAGTTTAATGATTGTTTATTTCATTATTAATAGTTAAAATAATAAAAATAATTATCACAATTGAGGCTAAAACGGGATTATCCCAGGTTAAACATAGAGATAAAGGTATTAATTCCACATAAACTTGTAAAATTAATATTTTGGAATAAAATTAAACATTATATTATATTATCTTCAAATAAGTCTCTATTTTTCTACTTTTTCATGAAAATAGCCTTATATTATTGAAATAGTTTAAGTAATTCTATTTGTGTCCCTCCCCTTACTTATAAAAAGGAACATATTCCACTCCTTTATTCAAACAATTATAAAGTTCTAGATAAATCATTCATATATTCCTTACATTTATCTTGGATATTATGGACTTTTTATGACCAATCTTTCAAAGATTACAGATTAATTCAAAAGTGGCCTCTCAAAAATGAGCTATAAATCTTAACCAAGATCCTTCAATTTTATTTATTATTACACCTAATATAAACCTATTATATCCATAAACACGTGCTAAATTCAATATAATTAGTATACTGAGATGTTATTATGATGATGAAACAACTATTTCCCACCTATTTTCCATCAAATGGGAAATTAATACATCACTTCTGCATACCTATGAACTTCCACCTACACTTAGCGATATGATTAATTTTCCATTAATACCACTCATGGATGGTTATTATGATATATTTAATATTTATGTATTATATTTATAACATTAGTATTATTCTATGATTAAAATATATTATTTACCTTCTTACCATATCATCCATTGAAAAATGATAATGTCACTCATGTGTGAATGTGGATTACCACCTCCACGAACCGAAGTGGTTGTTTTTTCATATCTGATTTACATAGATTATAATAAAGATAAATTAAATTAATATATTTATATTTATAATATAATAATGATTATTTAAAGTTTAAATATTATTTAACTTTATTTCATTCAACTCATCAAATAAATGAAACATCACTCGCGTGTCCATATAAATTATTGTCTCCATGAAGTGATGTAATTCATTTTTTATAACCAATTTATCTAAATGGTTATGGATTTGTATATTATGGTTAAATATGGTAATTTTACCATAATTAATATTCCTTAGATTATTTAATAATGATAAAGTTATAAGAACCAAAACAAAATATACATGAGATATAAAGCAGTTAACACCGGAAATGAAATCATTATTAGAAAAGTGATGATAAATAGGTGTTGAAATGT
The DNA here is from genome assembly GCA_963277665.1 of Viscum album. Taxonomy (NCBI): domain Eukaryota; kingdom Viridiplantae; phylum Streptophyta; class Magnoliopsida; order Santalales; family Viscaceae; genus Viscum; species Viscum album. Next base: position 4,478,410 of record OY728125.1, read on the forward strand.
TATAAGTGGAATATATATGATATTATAAATATTAATATTTTTCATTTATATAATTATAATAAATAAAAATTCATTATATATGAGGTTATATTTCTTATGAATTATGTCAGATATATACTAAGGATTCTTCATCTCATTATTGTTTCGTTGATACATGTTTCATGTTATGCAATTATTTATGTTTATGAGGTGTGTATAATTATAATTTTAGACATTATATCATTTATCCTTATTTATTTATGGAATTTGATATTATTATTCATATTATTTTATTCAAGGTGTTTATATTCCCAAGTTACTAAAGTGGTAAGGTTTTATAGTCTCAAATTTTCTTCTTTGTGGAATATATTTTGTTATAAAACTATATTATTTTATGAGGTTCATTTGATTATCTGTTGATAATTTGTACAATTAATGTCCTTATATTTAGGGTATTTAATGTTTTATTTTAGTTTATTTATTTTATGGGGATTATGGTTCAAAATTTATTACATTGGAAATGGTTTTTCATTAAATTCTCACTTTTTATGAGGATTCCATCTTTTCCTTTCATTCTCCTCTCTATATATACTATATAGACTGAAAGAATATTTTTAAGGAAAACTGACCTCATTTTTCTCTTAATTTTGGATACTTTTTCTTCCATATAAATATTTTATTTTAAAAAAATTCAATAATGTTTTTACCATTCCCCAATAATTATATAAATTCATTTTTACCCATGTTTGTCATTATATGAAAAATTAAGAATAAATATTATTGTCATTTTCCAAACAAGTACTTTTTATCACTACCAAAAATGTGGAAGTATTGTTTATTTTAATGTATAACCACATGGATATATTTTCCCACTATCATAAAAAATCATTTCTTTTAATATCCCATTATAATTTTTCATTGTTTTTTTAAAAGAAAATATTTTATTTAACATTTTCAAAAAATTTATATTTTAAATAATTTATTTCAAATTAATATGGGTATTTTACTCAAGAATTGTTCCAGAAATCTTCTAAATTTACATTTATTTATGACAAAATACTTCTAATTTTATTATTAATTATTGGGAATAGGATCCAATGTTACCATATTTATTATTTCATTGTATGATTTATGACTATCATGATGAAATACTGAGGAACATATTTTTATTTTCCATAAATTAATCTTGAGTTAATGAAAATGGTTTCATGATATTATAGAAATTATATAAATATATTATGATTATGTTATGGTTGTTTCCATTATATCCCTCCAATTCATTGGGTAGAGATTCATTTTTTAGGATCCCAAAGGGTATACAAGAGGTAATACCAAAACCAAAATACGGTATATAGGTGGTTATCCCAAGCCACAGAGAGGCTACATAGGAGGATTTATTAGTCCCAAGAGAGGGTACATGATATTTTATCTCAATGTTTAAGTAGGTACATGGATGTTTGTCCCAATAATAACATGAAAAAAATTATCATTACATATTATGTGAAACTCTTTTATGAAATGATGTTATTCCAACATTATGATCTCACAGATCATGTTTTTTAATTATTTTAGGATTATTATCTTATGAAATGCTATGATTTTTTCTATAAATATTGATTATATAAAGTTTTAGGTATTAATTTAAAACGTTAAGATCATGTTCTCATACCCTTATGCTCGTGTTATGATACTATATGATCCTTAATTGATATCTCCCTCAATTACCATTACTGAGAATCTAAGATCACACTTTCTTATAATTAATTTTCCCAAGGATATAAAGAAATATTTCAAGTATGGTATGAAAAATAAGGGTGCTACTTGTGAATAAATAAGTGGTAGATGATGTACATACATTATATACTAGTGGTTTATGTATCTTATTTTCCAAATACACTAATCTTTTATAGTTATACTGTTGATTATAATGATATATAATGAATACTCATCTAAAATGATTTAATGAATGTAATTTATAGGTCACTATATTTCTCATCTAAATCTTAGAACTTTTAGTTATGTCTCCACTTCATGATCTATTATGTCTTATGATGATTTCATGATTATATTTTAGAGTCTCCTTATAAAAATTTTATTTAATTCTAGATATTTACATGTGCATTCGATTTTATCCCATTAAAATGTTAATTCTTATTATGTTACTATATTTTTAAGGGGAATCTATGTAAATATATATCTTGGGATTATATCTCTTTATTTGATATTTTTTAAAAATATTTGAATATATTTTCTACCTCTATTTTCAAAATTACTTTCTTATTAACCATTTTTGGGGACTTTTTTTGACTTTCATTATGATCTCAAATATTTACGATAATGTTATACCTTACAATGTTCATATGGGGATTTTAACTTCTATCTAATATACTTCAAATGTTTTTTAATTATGTTTTACACTAATTTTTTTTAATAATTTTCTTATTTTCCATTTCTAGGTATTGACATGCCTATTCCTTAAAATCTATAAAAATTGTGATCAAGTCCAACCTTATAAGTTTCATAAGGGGACTCTCTAAACCCACTTTTATTTGGGGTTTATCTTCTCTTAAAATATACTTTCAATATGATCATTATAAATTTTTTTCACTTTTTTGAAATTTTCCTTATATAGTTATAAATTTTAATACTTCTTTGAGATGAATTATTTTCTTACATCATGTTTTTGATAGGAAATTTTTAAAATTTTCCATTGATTCTTCTTAATTTTATTTTTTTCTTCTATAAGAAATATGATCTATTATTTTATAATGATAACCTTTTTTGACAAAAATAATTTTTCCTATCCACTTTTTGGAACCTCCATGTATGATATTTTACATATGATTTACAAAATCATAATGGAAACTATTATTTTCTCAAATATTCATGTCATTATTATTAGTTATCTGGGTTTTAATTTTTTTTAATGCATGATTATGATTATTAAAAAATGTTATGGGTAATCCCGAAATTATATATCACTCCAATAAATTGGATAATGTGATATATCTCATTAGATTATGTATATTATATATGAACACGATTATATATTTGTTCACATTTCAAAAAGTGATAATTTATAGACATATGTTATGTGTGGACATTATATTATATTTTTTAATAATTTATGTGTGGTCCTTAACCACATTATATTAATGTTTCATTAATATTCCTATCCCACATTCTAGGTCTCATTCAAAATAATCCCTCATATATATAATTATAATCCTTTTCTTATGATATAATGTTGATGATGACGCCCACCAATGTACTATATTGATTCATGTATCATGTTCTTTTCCAATTATTACTCCTATTAATAGGATTTAATCTCATGTTTATTTGATATATATCCTCAAGTGATTACATGTACTAAGGACTGTATGAAATAATATAAGAGGACTATGTAGAAAGAATTCAATAATGTTTATTATTTTATGTAAAATTATGTTGTATGAACCTAATTTTCCTAAGATATAGAACCATTATATTCTATATTATATTATTATTCTGTTTTTATCTTAAAATTATGTTATAATAATTTATGATATATTTAGTTTACTATAGTTTGTATCAAACCATGGTTTAATTAATTTTGGAATTAGATTAATAAAAAATAGCATAGTCCAAACATAGATACTTAAAAATTTAGGAATTTGGAATTTATTTTCACATATGAATAAGATATTTATCCATGATTTATTTATATATGTTTTATTTTAACACTTTAATATTAAAAAAATAATGTTAACCTAAATCAATAAATGTAAATAGTTAAAGGTACACTTAATATTCATGTATTAATAGTAAATATTTTATTTTAATAAAGTGTTGTGTATTCCTTTATATCTTGTAAGTATTATAAAACTATAGAATATCTTCTCTAATAAAAATAATAAGATATATCTTTAAAAACACCTAATGGTGTAATTATTTAAACCCAAGAATTTTAATGTTCCCAATTTAACATCTACGAGAAGATTCTTCTAGTGAGTATAATAATCCTTCATTTGGTAGAATTTTATTCTATATTAGGCTTAGATTATATCTGATTATATAGAGGTCACATAAACTTCTAGGAAAATGGAATCTCCTTCTATATCCCAAATCATCTAATGATCTTATATATATGTAAGGAAGATTAATACCCTTTAGAAAATTCGAACATATTGTTGGTGTTTATACCCAATTAAGAAGAATATCATACTAAAATGGACTAGACAATTAAAATAATTTTCCTTGAGGACATTCCCATTATAATGGAGAATACTAATGTATATCATGAATAATTTTATGACCTAGCATAGTATCATTAGGTAGATTTATAATTATAATTTATATCTAAACACAGACCTATATCCAAGATTCCCTATAAGATAGTGATGATAGGACTATATAAGTTAAAGAAGCATTTTAAAAAAATTGGGAAAAGGTTTTATAAACCCTAGTGTATCCCATTAAGTTTAACTAATGATCCTTTTCATGAATAAGTATGGGTAAATTCAATTGTGTAATTATTACCAAGATCTCAACAATATCATTTTGATATATTAACTATCCACTACTATGGATTGGTGGCTTTCATTGTTAACTTATGGAGATTAATACTGCTCAAAAGTGCGTATTTATTTAAAATATCATCAAGAAAAAATAGATAAAGAATATATTCAAAATAAATCATTTTTTATGAGATGTAGATGATATGAGTTCATTATGATGCCATTTAGAATTACAAATTCCCATAAAATCTGTATAGACTTTGTAGATAGAGTCTTCAGAGACTGCCTCATTAAATGTTTGGGGGTATTTGTTGAAAACATTCTTATATAATCTATGGAATAGCATGAAGAGAATATAAATATTTTGTTTTCAAAATTAATGAAGTATAATTTGTATATTGAATTCATAAAGTGGGACTTTTGGATAGAGAAATTCATATTATTAGTGCATGTGTTCATGAAGGTAAATATTTTTGTGGATCCTTGTACGAAAAAGGAAATTTAGGATTGGATCAAACCCAGAAGTATCATAGAGATCCATAGATTTCTTATATTAATTAGGTATTACCAGTTTATTGTGAGAAACCTCTCATAGTTCCCTATCCCACTAACTAATTTAACACCTAAAGGGGCAAAGTATGACTAAATTTAACAATGTGAGGAAAGCCTTGAGGAGATCACGAAAGGTAAATAATTGAACATGTACTTATAATTCCCTCAAGTGGATAAGGGTTTTTGATATATATTGATGCTTTAAATAAATTATTAGATTTTGTATTCATTAAAAATGATAAATCAATATCCTATTCTTCATAAAAATTGGTTATCCATGAGTAGAAAAATAAGACATGTGATCTAGAGTTAGTAGTCAATATATATTTAGTGAAAATTTTGACACAATAACACTATGGAGAGAAGTGTGATATATATAGTGATCATAATAATTTAAAGAATATATTAAAATATAGTGAGTTTATCTTTCATTAACAATTATGGTTGGATTTAGACATGTAATATTATTTACTATTTCACTCCCATGCTTAAAAAATGAATAAGGTAGTTATTTCTCTTAAACAATGAAACCCGATACTCTATCCATGATAAGGATTGACAAAGACCCTATCTTCATGGTTATGAAAAGGATGGATCTGGAAATTATAAATGTAGGGAGGACATCCTTCCTTTCCCAAGTTATTTCCCAACTACCTATCTAACATATTATAAAGGAGGTATAAAGGGTTGATTTCAAAAATTAAAATAAAGTGATATAAATAATGGAAGGGAATATGTATGAATTCAATATCAATAAATATTATGTCCTTAAGTTGGTAACTAAAATCCATGTTCCATCATTCTTAAAGATAAATAAAGAGATATTGCATGATTTTCATAGCTCACAATTCTCCATCCATCTAGGAAGTACCAAGATGATTCAAGATCTTCTAGAAATTTTTTTATAGAAAACAAGAAGAACGATATTTCTAAGTACACCTAAAAGTGCTTGGTATGTCAAAAAGTAAAATAAATGTTTCATAAACACAAAGGGTTGATAAAACCATTACCCATACTAGTATGAAAATGGTATAAAATTTCAATAGAATTTATCATGAGTCCTTTAAATATATCTAAAGGAAACAATGAAAAATGGATTATAGTGGATCGACTCACTAAGATTTCTCACTTAATCACTATTATGTAAGTATTATCTCATGATAAACCTGCTTAAATATATTCTAATGAATTGGTGAGGAAATATGGGACACCACTTTAAATTTTATCTGATAATGATAAATGGTTCATCTCTATGTTCTGGAGGAGCCTAAAATAGGTCCTGAATATTGATTTGAACTTTAGTATAGATTATCACCCCTATGATAACAGCTAGTTTGAAAAAAAAATTATACACACAAATATATACTAAGAGATTTCTCAAAATAATTTAAATGAAGATGGGATCAACATCTTCCATTTGTTGATTTCTCAAAAAGCGTTGGTGCGCAATCAAGTATTCATATATCCCCATATGAATCTCTATATGGGAAGAGTATTATAACTTATACATGTTGAGATGATGTTGGTGAATGGAAACTACTTAGACTAAAACATTTATATGAGATGAAAGATAAGGCTTAATTCATTCAACAAAATATTAAATCTTATCAAATTTGATAAAATATTTTCTCTAACAATCATTGAAGACACTTTAAGTTTGAAGTTTTAGATAAGGTTTTTCTTCAAATATCACTGTAGAAGAGAGTCATGAGGTCTATAAAGAATACAAAACTCATCAATAGGTACATTATTCCCTTTTATATCCTTAATAGAAGATGATATATGGCCTATAGCCCTAAACATCCATCAAACATATCTTAGGTTTATAATGTGTTATATTTAACCTCAAATCCATTTTTTTATTTTCTAAAATGTTAGTTTTAGGGTTATCAGTAACCTATCAAACAAGTAGTGAAATTAAAAAATCACACATCACGGTACCCATGCATTCCAAAAAACATTTAAAATGTTCAAATCACAAAAATCTAGTGAAATCATGACTAAAACAATATCCACACAATGTCGCACGCCACACGTCACCTCGTGATGCAAAACCACATCGAGACGGGAACCCTATCATCATGTGCCTCAATAGTCCCATTATAGAAGGTCGTCGGTGAGACCATCCACTAGAATTCATCGTCATCATCCCATCATCATCACATCGTTACTCACCCCAATAATCATACTTATTATATAGAAACACCACCATTGAAATCATAACCAAACACCATCGCTTAGCTGAGAACACATGTCATCGCAGAGAAATCCACCACCACTGCTTCCGACTTTCCCATCTGGTAGGTCCTTGTCGTTGACCTAAACAACACTTCCACTATCATAGAACATCACCGATGATAGATCCCAATAACTAGAAACAAACTCAAACAAAATGCAGGAGTCTTCATAAGAACAAACCAACCATTCATACCATTTGAAATGAAGAGATTCATCAATCAGGATCTTGAACTAGAGCTTCATTCTGGAGCACCATGGCCAAAAAAATGAAAATCCCAAAGTGTTCTTGCAACCAGCGAAGCTGACCGGCTGGGAGAGCAGAGCAAGGAGTGCGACACCAGAGAAGAGAAGGGATTAGGTCAGTCTTCAATGGAGAACCAACCACCAGGATTATATCTCAAACTGACAAATCCATCACCCACGGAGAAGGGAACTCACCAATACTAGGTACAACATCAATCCAACGAAGACCATCGCATCACAGATTGAGGCCAGCATAAGACACACCTCTTGGAGCACCGACGACCAGATGACCTGCACATCCCAAAGCCTCTGAGAAACCACCACAGTAAACCAAATAGGAGAGAAGTGGAGGATCAAAAGTCTAGATCTGTGGTTTAATCTAGTCCTGGATTCAACAAAAGGACACAACCACAACTGGGCCACAAAACCCTTCCAATGAAGCTAACATTGAGAAAAAAAACACCTACAATAAAAAAAGATAAAATCTATAAGGACGAAGGAAAATGGGGTAGACGACGTCGTAGACCACGCCAGCCTCCCCCTCATAAGAACCCCCAAGAAACCCTAGCTGAGAGACTTTGTGGGAGATATGCCACTCAGAGGACCTCACCACATTAGAAACCCTTCATTTTTTCTATGTATCACTGTATAAGAAGTATATGTGTGAACACTCACATGAACTAAATTTGGAAGTGGTACAAGTAGATAATGACCACACTTATGAGGAGAAAATAATGAATAACATTTATCATTGAGACAAATCAATGAAATAAGACAACTCGCCAAGTCAATGTACATTAGTGGAACCATAAGTATAAAGATGTAACATGCGAACATTTGAATAAAATGAAATAGAAGTAATCGCATATTTTCTTCATAGAGGATTTGAGTTGAAATTTTGAGGATAATTTTTTAAAATGGGTTAAGAATGTAACAAATCAAACTTTTATATGGGGAACTTTTCTTATAAATAAACATGTGTGTCATATTTAATAATATGGTATAGTATAAAACACATAAACCACATAATAAAAACAAATAATAATTTATTTAACTAATTTTTAATAATACATTTAGATAATAAATATATATAATAAAACTAACATTATAATAATGGTACAATAAACACACATAAAACAACTATAATAGAGTTTTTTTGATCATTTTGATATCCAATAAAAATCAAACTCGCGAGGAAAACATTAAGAAATAAAAAAAATTATTATTGAATTCAAAAATTTGAAAACGAATAATATATAACCTTAGGATTAATTGGAGTGAATATTGAATAATAAAATAAGAAATATTTGTATGAAGTATAAAACCAAGATAACCATTAGAATAGAAACATGTCCATTAAGAATGGTTTCATATCCATTAGAATAGTAACTTAATCAATAAATAGTAAACTTTAATGTAAATTATATTCTATATGAATAAATTAAGTAAATATAAATATTATAATGCCACAAAATAAGTATTTAAATTAGAAACACAATGAGAGTACAAGTATATTTTTTATAAAGTGTATTTTAATTTTTTTTAAAAACCATAATTTATATTTTAATAATTAAAATTACCCTCGTTAAAAAATTATTTTGATAAAATAATGTTCATTTTTTAAAATAACATTTTAAATATTACTAAGGATTAATTTTTCTTCAATTTTCTAAAAAAACATCAATTTTTGGTGAATAGTAAAAAATACATTTTTTTTTAAATTCTAAGATTTAATTAAATAATACAGCATGTAATAATGATAAAATAAATTCTATAATGGTTATAAAAACTAAAAAAATTAATAAGAAAAATTAGTCATTTAAAAATAATAAACTTAATTTACAAAATAAAAAATTTAATTTTCAATGTCTAAAAATTTAAAGTATTCCATTTTAAAAAATATGCTTTCATTTTTCTACCTTTTTTTTAATAAAATAATAAATTTGGTGTATAAATTTTTTGAAATACCTATAATCCTATATTTTTAATAAAATATAATTCATATTTTTAAAAATATCACTATTGAAATTTTTTACATTAGAAATAATAATTTATTCAATATTTTATACCTAAAATATCCCTCCGATCATGTAAAAATACTCCCTCTAACTTCCCTTATAAAACCACATCCCATAAACTTCTCAAAGCCAAAGATATATGCAATACTCTTATCTTAATCTTCATAGAATTCTTATAGATTCACAAGAGTCACACATCACTAAGTCTTCAATGTGTTAAGGTCCTAATAGAGGGGACACTTTATAAACAAGGTGAACACCTCTATTTCTTTCATCTCAATGTTCTCATTTTATTTTTTAGTTATCCCACTCCACTGTATACCAACACTTCCATAGATTCTCAATAATCATAATATAATTTAATTAATTATATTAATCTAATTTAAAAATTTTATTTAATTTATATACACGATATATATCTCTCTCACTGCCCTATTTTGGACATGTCCCATTAACTGTCACATCTGTGATTTCATTTTGAGGTATTATTTTGTTTTTATTTGGTCTTGGATTTATCTATTGGCTTTACTAGATGTTTTTGGAGAGAAATGGAGTTTTTTACCCAATAAAAGGTGCCACATAGTCGGTGCGTGTTTAGAGGAAACCAAGGTCCATCCCTGGAAATATTGTGAACCATGGAAGGTGGCACTGTCTACACTATAAAACCTACCATAGAGGCATGCTCCCTCCCCTAGGAATCAATATAGCCTCATTCCTATTGGATAGATAGTGGTTCATTGTTACTGCCTGGTTTTTCCAAACTATTCAACTTTTCCATATCATTATAAATTGGAAAATTACCCTTTTACCCCTTTAAATTTAATAACAATTCCACTAATTTATCCCCAATTTAGGATTTTTCATCCCTAGGAACCTCCTACCCTCTTCTTTTATCCCTTGTACCTTAATTGTTTTGGTGTTTTTTGTATAGATTCTTCAAGAAATCACCAGGTCCCTTCTCTCTTGATTTCATCCTTTTTTTGGGGTTCTTCATTCCTTCATCTCAGGTTTTCTTTTCTCCAGTGGATTGGATGACCTAATAAGGGTTCAATATTGAGATGTTGGGTAAAATATTGGTTTTTGTTTGATCTTTCCTTTGTAGGTTCCACTTCTTGTGTGTTTGTGATTTTCTATCGAAATATTGAAGTTTCCAAGGTTTAGGTAGGTGATTTTATGTTTTAGCATTATTATATGATTTTAGAATACTTTATTTTCTTCTTCAATGTGTTCTGTGGATTTTGTTAAAGGTGAGAAATGTTTTTTTAATATTTTTTTGAGGTTCTTATTGGTTGAAAGATTATTTTCTAAAATAATGTGGTTATGTTTCATTTACGCTTCTTTTTGTGCTTCTTAAATGAGTTCCATAAATTGTTTTAAGTGTTGTGATGCTTATTTTAACATGGATTTGGTGTTCGTATATATTTGAATAAGGTTTTTCCTATGGAAACCATGGTCTTCCATATGTATTGGTGTTTTTTGGAATGTGTATATGAAATTTTTGATTTATGTAACATGTGAAATGAAAATTGAGTACAAAAGGAATCCTAGGTATCAAGGTGGGTGGACTAGGACTAGTATGCTAGTTTTATTGGTAGTGTTGAGGCTTGGTTTGATCTATACGGATTTAAAGTACAACACTAACTAAATAATGATAATGATTCAAGACCATTAGAACATTGAATGGATTCATCTCTAGTGGATCATGTACGAGGATGTTGTGGTCCATGATTGTTATACCATTATCGCTGATATATGACTTTCGTAGGGTCCAACTAGTGCTGGTAACTATAGATATTTCCCTTGAAGTGGTTATCTCTAATGTTTTGGTACTCACCATCAGTATATGGTGGACCTTTCCCCCATTTTAATTTCAATGAAATCTTCTATTGAAAATGTTTTCTTAAAAAATGTTTTTATAAAAATGATTCAATTTTCTTTTTTAAAATAGGCATGTTAATTTATATTATAATGTTATGGAATAGAATCTTTCTTTTGGGTGCCATCTTACAAGGCCTTTGATCACACCCTAAACACAACCTTGCGTGTTTTTAGATCTTGTTATGTTTGACCCAGGTAAAGTAAAGATGTATCCTGGCAGTGATGGTGAGTCCTATTGTTATTTTCCTTCTCCTTGTTGTTGTTGGTGGAGGTTTCATGAGGGTGTGGGAACTTTTATTACATAGATATTGAGTTGTATAGTTTTATTCTCCTCTAATTTTTGTATTTTTGTTTTTGTTTAATTTTGAAAGACTTATAACTATAAACTGGTGTATCTCTTTTATAATATATATTAATCTTTGTATGATGTTTCATTTTGAGATTTTTGTGGTTATTTTTTATGGGTTAAACCATTCACATAAGTGTATTGTTAATACCCAGGAACTAGTTTCCAGCTCGTGGGGATTGGTAATAGCCTTCGGTCCATGAAACAGATCAGGTTGGGTGTTTGGTTGGATGGAACCTTGGCTTGGTTCATGAAAAAATGGTATGAGATCCATGTTTTCACCTGTTCTTTCAGTCATTATATTTGGGAATAATATAGATAAATCAGCACAAGGATTCTTGAGGCTTGAGGTTTTTTTTGTGAGTGAGGTGTCTAGCCAACACACTTCATAACAAGACTTAAGTGTCTATGGAATTTTGGTAATTTGGGTTGACTTATGCTCTGAGTGAGATGTATAGGTTTCCTACTCTGCATTGACACCAAGAAAGGGTGGATTTGTTTGGATTGTTATAATGATGGACCTGGTGTTATTTTAATTTATGGAAATGTTTGGAATTTTTCATTATTACTGGAAAAAATCATAATGTTTTAATAATATTTTTATTTTTGGTTGTTTCTAGATGTAGAATGATACCTCCTCAGAGATATCCTTTGCAGCCACTAGAAGTGGCCAGAAATAGTTCTCCCTCACCAATTGATCAGAGACTAGTGGAATTCATATTTAGGGTTGTCTAAGAATTAGGTCATAGAGTAGGCTCTTGTCCTACTCATTTTTTGGACGCTAAACCAGGTTTTTGAATGGAAAAAACTCAAAAATTTCTCAAGAACAAGCCTCCTACCTTCCGGGGTAGCATGGTTTGTGAAAATAGAGAAGATTTTTGGGTTTCTTAACACTCATGTGGTGATAAAAGTGAACTTTTTCTCATTTTTTATTGTAAGGTCCTAGTTTTAGGTGCCGGGATTCAATGGTTCAGGATGGGAATCATGAGAAAAATGGGTAAGAAGGACTTCAAATTCATGTTTAACAAGCGGTATTTCCCTAAGACCTTATACCTTTCCAATACATTAAAGTTTTCTGGATATCCATTAGGGGATCAGACCATGATGGATTATGCCAATTGCTTTTTAGAATTGGAACAGTTCACACCTGATTTACTCTCCAAGGTGTAGCTTAAAGACCAATGGTTTTAGATATGTTTTTGGTTGGATATTCAATCTCAATTATAATTGTTTAAAATGAAGACATATGCTGAGGTGGTAGACCATGAAAAGATGGTGAAGATTGATTGGAATGGAAATTCTACTTTTTATAGAATATTGTTAGTAGTGGGTTAGGGTAGTTGTAGTTCATATACAAAAAAGAAGAAGCGTGATGAGAATAAGAAGAAGGGAGGTGGTAGTTTAGGCCACCATTCCCGACTGTCTTTTCATGTGGCTTCAGATGCCGTATTATTCCTGTGCCATTAGTGTGGAATGGAAGCACATGTGTGGTATGTGTGTTCAGCTCTACCCATACCTTTTAATCGGTATAGACATATGATGAACTTCTAGTGATTTTGTAGAGAAACATGTCCATAACCGGGTGATACATCTTCAATAGCCTTTAGTGGAATGTCTTCCCAATCAAATCCAACCAGGATAGTGGGTTCTCCTCTTGCTGATCATGGTAGTTGGGTTGTATCATATTCTGGGTAGAGTTATATCAAGGCAGAGTTTCAATCCAGTGGTAATTCTCAGGCATAGGTCGAGACAAAAAATATTCATGTAGTGGATCGACCACCAGTGGAATCATATGAAAGACCTATGTCAGTTCAAGGTATCGTTCTTATTACATCATCTATAGTCGTTTCTCTATCTGATACTAGTTCCAATGTTTCTTTCATATTTAACCATCTTATGGGATTGTTAATTTTATCATCTAGTGGTATGTCATATGCTATACAGTTGGTGATATCTCTTAGTAAGAAGTGAGAGTAGGGTTTTAGGTGTCTGTCTTGTGCACTCACCATGTCAGGGGTCAAGTTAGAATGAGATTTTTCGGTTTTGGAGATGGAACTCATTGATATGATCCTTAGTACATATTGTATGGTGCGTTTTTAGACGTATATCAATTATTATTTGTGGTGAGTGATTTTTTGGCACATGATGGGAGTACCCAGGTTTTTTAGGGTAACTGGGATCCTCATTCGGGTTGTGCTAGACCTCCACATCCGAATATGGGAAACCTCATTTTTTAACTCCTATCCCTCATGTTGGAGGATGATGATAGAGTCTTTAAGGGCGGATTACCTCTTGTGGTGGTTGTGTTCCAAGAGGTATTTACTAATAACTTTTCAGTTTTTACTCCAAATCAAGACATGGATTTCACAATTGATTTATCCTCAGGAACACAAATGATATCTCTTACCTCATACCAAATAAACCCCACCGATTTGAGGTAATTAAAGGTATATCTAAATGATTTTGAATAAAAAGGATTATCTCACATGATCTTCTCACATTGGGATTCCCCATTCCATTTTTGCTAAGAAGGTTGATGTATCTCTATGGTTGTGTATCAATTACCAGAAGCTGAATAAGGTGAAAATAAAGAAAAAAATATCTCATTCCTTGTATCAATGACCTTTTTTATCAGCTCAAGGGGTGAGGTTGTTCTACAAGATCGATTTGAATTACAGGTATCACCAGGTCAGAGTTAGAGAGGTGGATGTTTTTAAAATATCTTTCCAAAGAAGTTATGGTTATTTTGATTATTTGATCAGGCCTTTCATATTTATGAATGCTCTAGTGGTCTTTATGGAACTTATGAACTGAGTATTCCACTTGTATCTTGACTCTTTTGTCACGGTATTTTTGGATGAAATCCTAGTCTATTTAAGGATAGATAAAGAGCATGAAAGTAATTTTAGGATCTTGCTGGGAACTCTTTGATATCATCGCCTCTATGATAATATTTTCACCTACACTTTATGGACCAAGGAAGTTATGTTTCTGGGACACGTGATCTCAGAACAAGGAGTTTTAGTGGACCTCGAGAAGATAGGTGCAGTGATTTCATGGGAGAATCCAAATAAAGATTTTGATATCAGGATATTTTTGGGCCTGGTAGGGTACTATATGTGGTTTTTCATAGATTTATCTCATCTTGATCCTCCCATGAAGGCACTTACCCAGAAAGGGGTCAATTTTGAATAGAACCCGGGGTTTCAGGAATCCTTTGTGGAGCTTAAGCAGTGGTTGACCATAGCCCCTATTTTTATTTTATCCAAATAGTGTAAGGGATATGTTCTATAATATGATACCTTGGGTATGGGTCATGGGTGTGTGCTAATATATGATGATATGTTGTGGTTTATGGGTCTCAAAATATCTAAACACACAAAAAGATTTACCCAACCCACAACTTGGATTTCCTGGTAGGGATGTATTCCTTGAATTCGGGGAGTCATTATCTCTTCAGGGAGAAGTTTTTGGTCTATTTAGATCATAAGATCTTAGCATACATTTTCACTCAAAAGGATCTGAATCTATGGTATCATATTTGGGTTGACTACCTTCATGGGTTTTATTTTAAAATTGTATAAACCCTAAGAAAAGGTAATGTGGTAGCAGATTCCTTAAGTAGGAAAATGTAAATGTAATATTTTAAGGAGTCTAGTGATTAGTTGAATTTTATATTTTTGTAGATCCATCTGGAAGCCAAGGATCACAATGGAGGTGAATTATTGGACAATGTTCGATTGAACCCTCCCCTACTAGAGTTAATTCGGTAAGAGAATCCAAATAATGCGTTGTTTTATCACTCTATGCAGTTATTAAATGGTGGGGAGGTTCTCAGTGAATGGTCATTGTCTCCAAAGGGTGTTTTTCATTTTAAGGGTTTCTAAATGGTTCCATTGTCATTATAGAATGTGGTAATAAATGATATCTATCATTCTTAGTGGTTCGTGCATCCTTGTACCACGAAGATATTTTATGATGTGTGTTGTCATTTTTGGTGGTTAGGTATGAGATGTGACATAGCTAACATTGTATGATAGTGTTATACATGTCATAAAGTTAAATTAGAGTACCATAGGACCTCCTGTATTCTTCATCATTTTCCCATTGCTACATGTAAGTGGGATGAGGTTACCCTATATTTAATTATCGGCATACCTTGTACATCCTAGGAAGAATCCCATTTTGGGTAGTGATTGATTATCTAACCAAATAGTACCTTTTTCACCCAAACTCATCTAAAGTGGAGGATTATGGTTGATTTTATGTTTAGAAGATATTGAGGATTCATGGTTTTCTATTGGAAATTTTTTCCTATGGGGACCCCCATTTTAATTTTTGGTTTTGGTAAGGCCTTAAAAGATAAATAGGGTTGAAGATCTTGTTGAGTATGGAATACCATCATCAAACAGATGGTCAAATAGAGGCTATGAATAAGATATTCAAAGACATGCTCTGAGAATGTGTGTTTTATTATGGAGGCTCTTGGGATAACCATTTGGTGCTGGTCAAATTTTCCTATAATAATAGTTTCCAATCCTCAATAAAAATGGAACCATTTGTAGTTGTTTATGATATTCCTTATCAGTCTCTTTTTTTTGGGTTGAGGTATGGGATACCACATTGTTGAGATTAAGCTTGGTCCATGAAAAATCTGATAAAGTTCAACTGATTAGAAATTGGTTGTTTGAAGCATAGACCAATCATAAATTCTTTGCCGATAAGAGGCATCGATCCTTGTAATTTTAAGTTTGTGATCACGTGTTTCTAAAATTGGAACCTCCCTTGGGTTACCATTGTTTAGGTATGGGAAGATTACGATTAGGTATGTCATACCTTTTGAGATTACTAAGACAGTTGGTAAGGTGGAATGCCAATTATCTTTCCCATCTCAGTTACCGTTAACTCATGACATGTTCCATGTCTCTTAGCATAAGAATTATAACCTAGACTCATCTCATTTGTCGAATTGGGAAGAGTTAGAGCTGGAATATGATTTTTCAGTGTTTGAGTGGCCAGTGTAAATTGTGGGTTCCTAGGAGAAAGTTCTTCAGGGGATGTATATACTGTTAGTCTAAGTGATTTGGAAGTATGGTAATGATGAGCATGAGACATGGGAGTGGAAGTCTTGGGTTGAGGAGAAATATCTATTTTTTGTTCTCTGATAAGACTCTGGAATGAAATTACATGGGAAGAATGTTTTCATGGTAGAGAGAATTATCACATCCATCAATTCATTTTGAGGAATTACCTTTTTCTTGGTTTTTGTATTTATCCCTAGGTTTTCCCCCATGTTTTTGGAGAATAATTGAGTTTTTAGTCCTGATAGAAGACAACACATGATTGGAACACAGTTAAGGGAAACCATGCAATAGCCTAGGATAAACACTACACCGTGGAAAGTGACACTATCCAATAACCATAGCTAAATAAATAGGCATGTTCCCTCCCTTAGGAAACATTGCGGCCTCATTCCTCTTAGAAATACATGGAGGCACGATTTCTTCATAGTTTGTAAAACCATGAGGTCTAACCATGTGACATTTGGAGATCATTAAAAATCTGAAAATTACCCTTTTCCGTATTTTAATTTAACCACAATTCAACCCATTTCTATCAAATTTGGGATTTTCATCCCAATGAATCTTTTCCCCTCTTCCTTTCTCCCTTGGACCTTTAAGTTTTTGGTGGTTTTGGTGTGTATTCTTCAATAAATCTCAAATTAAGTCCCCTATATCATGATTTAATAATTTTTTTAGGGTTTTTATTTTCTCCATCATTAGGTTATCTTTTCTTTAATAGATTCTTTGATCTAGTAAGGGTTTAATATTGAGTTTCTGGGTGAAATATTGATATTTGTGGTTAAATATGTCCTTTAAAGGGTCCCCCTGTGGTGCAGTTGTGGTTCTCCACTATATTCTAGAAGTTTCAGAGATTGAGGTAGGTGATTCCATATTTTATAATTATTATATGGTTTTTGTATGCTTTCTTTTCTTCTTATATGTGTTCTATGGTTTTTTTGAAAGGTGAGAATTTTTTTAAAAAAACATTATGGTGAATATGGGTTGAAATATGGTTTTATAAAGTATTTTTTTTTGTGTTTCATGTGTGCTTTCTTGTTATACTAGTTAAATGAGATCCATAAATTATTTAAATGGTGTGAATATTATTTTAAAAAGGATTTTTGTGTATAACGATTTAAAGAGGGTTTATTCTATTAAAATGAAGTTTTTCTATGGGTATTCATATTTTTTTGATATTTTTATGTGAAATTGATTATTTATGTGACAGGTGAAATAGAAATTGACCACATAGAGAATCCTAGGTATATTAGTGGGAGGACTATGACTAGTATGCTATTTGGATTGAGGGGACTGAGGCTCAGTTTCTTTTAGAAGGATTGATGCTGTAGAAATAACTAAACTATGATGATGATTGGAAAACACTATAACTTTGGATGGATTCCTCTCCAGTGGATTGTGCATGAGGACGTTGTGGACCATGGTTTCTATACCATTATCACAAAGTTACAATCTTTCTAGGGTCCCAATAGTTACTGTACCTATAGGTATTTCTCATGAAATGGTTCTCTCTTGTGATTTTGTGATCACTATAGGCATATAGTGGACCTTTCTCCCATTTTAATTTCAAAAAAATCATATTTGGAAAATTGTTTCCTTAAAAAATTATTAAGATTTTTTATATTTTAATCCTTAAAATAGTCATCTTAATTTATATTCTAATGTTATGAAATGGAATAATTACTTTTGGTGGCATCTTATTGGGTTGTGTATCACAACTTACACACATCCTTGGGTGTATGTATATCTTGTTATGTTTGACCTAGGAATGTTAAAGATGTATTGTGGTTGTGATAGTGGATCTGGTTTCTAGTTTCCTTCTCCTTTAAGGTGTTGTTAGAGGTGGCATGAGGGTGTGGGCCCTATTTTTACATATAGTTTGAGTTATGTTGTTGTATTACCCTCATATTTTTCTATTTTTTAGTTATAAAATTTTTAAATTGAAATTGTTGTATCTCTTTTGTAATGGATATTAATCTTGGTTTTATATTTTATTTTGAGTATTGTTTTTGGTTATTTATCATTGGTGGAGTCATTACAAGAAGTGTATTTTTGATACCTAGGAACTAGTTTCCATATTATTGGGTTGGTGAATGCCCTTAAGGTGATGCCACATATCAAGTCAGGTGTCGAGTTGGATGGAACCATGGCTTGGTTCATGACATTAATGGTCGGTTTCATCTTCCTATAAGGATGTTGTCAATGATTTACTTATAACTACTATCATAGGTGGTTAGTTTAGACTATATATTGTATTTAAAAATTTATTTTAATTTGTTTTTATTTTTTTGATTCAATTTATTTTAAAAAAAACATAAATTATAATGAATTAAAATGAAACAATCCAAATGAGACTGTATAATTTAAAAGAAACCATGTCATCAAAACAATTCACTTTTAAAAAATAATATTAATTAATAAAATGAATACGACTACTCAATAATGACACAAATGAATTTAATCCACTTCTAGATTCATGTTTTAATAAACACAAGTTTATTATTCAGAATGTGTAAACATGAAAAAATAAAAGGGGACTAAGGTAAGAGGGTTCTCATCTCAATCTCATCTATTTGGGTTATATATCATATTCTTGATCTAATATCACTTATGATGATTGTCTAATTCCATTTTAAAGACTCGATAAACATTTTTTATTTAAATATTTATATTTACATGTGAATTCTATTTTCTCCCATTAAATGATTCATTCTTCCCACATTACCATGTTTTTAAGGGAAATCTATCTCAATATTTCTCATAGAATTATCTCTCATTGTTTAATATTATTTATAAAAAATTATGTATTTTCTGGTCCAATTTTAAAAAATAATTTATTATTGAAATTTTATTGGTACATGCATAATCCTTTAACTGTGATCTCAAATATCTGTGATTAAGTCCTAACTTGAAATGTTCATAAGGGGATTCTCTCTTATCCTTTCACTTGGATTAATATCATGTTTTTATAATATTTTGTATTTATGCTCTACTCCAAATACCCTATTATTTTTTATTTAACGTTTCTATGGATTTACAATACTATTCATTGAAATCATAAAAAATTATGATAAAATCTTACCTTATAATGTTCATAAGGGCTCTCTCAACCCCAACTATTCCTTATGGTTTATCTTTTTTAATTGTACTATTATTCATATAAAACATTATTCTAAATTTATATCACTTTATATTCCTTTTTTCAAGGGATTTTAATTTTTCTACTTCATTGAAATGAATTATTATCTACATTAATGGTTTTAAATAATTAATTTTCTTCAAATATCAAATTTATTCTTCTTATGGTTATTCTTAACCTCTCAAAAGAATATGATCTCTTATTTTCTAATGCAATAATTTTATGAACTAAATGATGTTTTATCTTCCTATTTTTTAACCTATATATATGTTCTTTGACATATTCATTATATATTATCTATAGAACATATTATTTTATCATGGTTTCATATCATGTTTATAATTTATGTATATTTTATTTTTATGTTGAATGCATGATTATGAGAACTCTATAATGTTACGGGTGGTCCCAGAAATATATATAACTCTAATAAATTGGTTAATGTAAAATATCTAATTAGATTATATGTATTATGTGAGAAAATGATTCTAGATTTGTCCATATTTTTTAATGTGGTAATTTTTACACCTATGTTATTCACTAACATGATGATATATTTGTTCAAAATTTATGTGTGGGATTTGGAAACAATTTTATAATGTGTAATTATTATGAAATTGTTATATTTTTATATCATTTTAAAATGATTCCTAGTTTTTTATGATGATTATCCCTAACTTATGATATGATTTGGATGATTATGATCACCCGTGTATTATTTTGATTCTTATATCATGTTCTTTTCCTATTATTCCTCCCCCTACTAGGATTTTATCTCACCCTTTACTTGAGGTATACCCTTAGGTGATTACATATACTAATGAGATTATTAAATCTAATAGGAGTACTATAGTAAGGGAATAAAATAATGTTTAATTTTTTATTTATAAATATATTATAAAAACCAAATTTTCCAAAGTTACTAAACCTTTGGATTCTAGATTGTAATATTATTATGTTTATTGTATTAAAAATGATGTAATAATCATATATGAAATAAGTGGATCATTATAGTATGGATGCACAAGATGGTAATAAAATAGTCCTAATTAGTATATAAGCAATCATGCTAGGTTTTCATGGGTTAACTAGGACACCACAATTCCTAACCCCACATGCTTCATCCAACTCTAGCAATCATTATTTTTATAGCCATATAAAATATGAAATATATATATATATATGAAACCTGAAACATATCCAAACCTATATAACTGAGAAACATGGGGTCATATAACTCCACTTTTATATTCCTAAAACTCGGGTTAATAAGAACATGTGAGATATAACACTACACATTGATCCATAGGGCCCCATGTTACCTCTAACCCAGAACTGCATCAATATAGTCCAATAAAAATATATTAAATACATATATAAGAAGAATAATATATCTATACCTTTGAATCAGAGAAACTAGGGATCACCTTAGTCCACCCAAATATTAAAATAACTTGGGAAGTATTAGAACCTTGGCGGTGTAACTCTAAACCCTAATGCAAGGGTCTCAAAGAAACAAACATATATGTGGCTTCATAGAGATGGTCTATATACATTAGAAATTTATGTAAACATATCTCATATCATAACTAATAATTGTAAAAACCCATACTAAGCAAACTTGTAGATAATAATACCACATATATCCAAATAAAATCCATCATGATCTATTATACTATACTTGGTCACTTGAGACATAATCTATAGCTAAACAATAACTCACAATGATCCCAAATCCCTTAGGCCATAAAAAATATATAATACGTAACCCACCAGTGATACATGGTTACATTAATTCACTATACACCTCTCATACAATAAATTGTTCCATATAGGATTTAAATAATTCCCATAACCCATCACTTATATCACTAACATGTCATAATAATCCAAATAACACATAAATCTATTTAAAAAGGATTAATTCACCTTCTTGGAACTTTCCAATGAACAAAGAATGATAAAAAACTATGTTAAGATCCCTACATTAATATATTTATAGGCTCCAAACTCTCATGAAACCTATTATGGTATACCTTAACATGTTCCCATGTAGTCACAACTAATATACTAGTTATCTAAGGTAACATTATGTCAATTTTTATCCAATCCATAATAAGAATATTACTAGAACCTTCATCCTAGAATGTTTAATTTCTCTATTAGAATTTATTCCTTTACCTGATAAGGTCTTATCACTACCACTCTACTATAATCAATTGGTATTAAAGGTTTTTAGACTATCCCAATGGATATTCTCATAAAATCATTAAGGCCCTTAATTTACTAGATTATCTATATGAAGAATTAACCACTCAAAAACTATGAAATCAAACCATAGAGACTCACCCAATGATTATCCTAATTTATTACATGAATTGAAACAACTTTGGGACCCATTTAGAAAAACTATTTCTTACTCCCCATGGTGATGTAGTCTTCATGTGTCTCTAAAATCTATAAACCAGGTGTTTTACATATTAACTACTCTTAGAATTATTACCCAAACCACTAACATAATTTGAAACATATTTGGTCCCTCTATATAATTCTCAAACTCATGCCCCAAGGAACATGTATGAGAATAACATATATACAAAAACATATGGTGAAATATAAAAGGTAATACCTATTAAAATTTTATTGGAGTTATATTATTCAATATCATGGCTTGATTTGGTTCCTTTTTCCTAAAATTAAATATTCATAAAAATATCCATAAAAAATGTTTATTATTGAATAGCAGTGAGATGCTTGAAACTATGAGAGGAATCCTATGGATTTACTTATCCTTTCCAATAAAGGACTCCGGCTTTATAAGAGATGTCTATCTAGTAAGATGTTATACACTAAGAGTGATTATAATTATAGGGGGAGGAGAGAATGGGAGAAAAGAGGCTAGAGGGGTGTTCTGGATCAATATATATAACAGTTTAATGGTTTCAATAATTAAAAAAAGAATTGATTTCATTAAAATTTTAAAAAAAACTACATAGGTGTCTTTAATGTGCGTTATATATGGACACCATGTACCAAATGGCCACACATGTCATTTCCTAAGCATCTGGATAGCTCAACCAGGTACCAAATAAACATCCAATGGATACCTAGTGGACTCTTTATCTTTTTTATCAATTTTAATACTCTCACAAGTTACCTAGTATATACCAAAGACCAACAACTGTAACCCATTCAAGTTACACAATACATACTTTAAACATCTAAAAACTACCCAGTATATATTAACAACCTATACTTCCTTTTGAACCCCTAAAACTTTAGAAAATAATACCAAGATCAAAACTAAAACATTATAAATTAACTAAAAAACTACAAATTAATATCTATCCTTTTATAAAACCTTCCTATATTTCAAAATATACCTTAAAAATATAATTTCAAGATTAAAATATTTAAAAAAACTCGTATCTATAATCTAATAAGATCCCAATTGTTCTCTATTTCCACTAAGATATTGTTTTTCCCTAGAAAAAACTGGCTTTGTGCTTTCAATTATTTTTTTATCTAGATGTTGAATATTAATTAATTTCTTGCCATATTCTCATCATTCGTTTGTGTGATAGTATATGTGATAATTTATTAGGATACTTGTCATTTTGAAAGTCCATATGATGAGTTACTTTAGAAGACATGATAATATACCATAAACCTAGGTTCTTTTTATAGATGAAATTATCTCTAGTAAAATTGAATATACATTATAATAGGGTTAGGAGGCTCTTTAGATATTCAGACACCATCTCATAGTGTCTATTAGAATTGAATATCATAGGCCCTTTGATGGAGTTCAAAAATCCTATTAAGTCTATGTCCATGGAATTACATATTGACATGTTCATTTCTATAAATTCGAAGAAATATTTTCATGCATATATGTTTATGACATGAGCTATGAACCCTGATTGATGTGATATATCAAGAAAAAGGGCGTCTATTATATTGTAATAATTAATAAGTGGTTGAATTTCATTGTGATATTAACTCATTTCTCTATTTTCACCTAGGAATCTTGCTAGATGTTAACTTTGGACAATGTTAAGCATAACTTAATGCTACTAAGAATCGAGACTAGTGAGTAAAAAACTAATTGTATCTAAGAAACTCATTTAAATTCAATGTGATTTTAACAATTATATTAGAATATTATTCTCGTTTCTGAGGAATAAAATTTAATCGGTTCAATTGGTTGATCCCAAGTATTTATTTATCAATGTATAACATAGTGAGATTTATTTTTTTGAATAAATATTCATTATACAAGGGCTAGTGAATAACGATAAGGATGGTCCGACCAAGTAATGGTCTAGTGAGAATAGAATATTATTTTAATATATATCAATTTATTTCGAACAAATATATTTATTTAGTCCATAGGTTATGAACTCTTAAAATAATATTAATAATACTAATATTATTTATACCTGGGATATTTTAGGGACTTAGAGAATATTAATGGGGGTTTGTGAAAATTGTATTCTAAACTTCTCTCTATAAATACCATACTAAATAATTATCTAAAATGTAAAATTTTCATTTGAAAAGACAATTGTTATGCAAAACATTTTTCTCTCCAAATAATAACCTTAACCAAAAGATATACTCAAGAACACTCCAAGTTTTGTGATCATTGTCGATCCTCCTCCTCCCTCTCAATATTTGAGAGAACCAATAGAATCTAATTGACCACATTGGGATTATATGGCATGATCAACAATGAATGGTGTATGGCATAGGTCTAGCATCCAATGAACCCTACAACGATGTTAAAAGTTTATTAGTACACAAGTGGATCACTGGTAGTTTGAATCTACTCTTGATTACTTAATCACAATGATGGTTCAACAATTAGGGATAACCACATTAGATAGTGAAGAAATAATTAATACATAAAGAAATTATTGACATATCTAAATTAAATATAAATTACATGTGAGATCCTATATTTATTGATTTGGAGAACACTTTTATATCTAGTTTGGTAGAGAAATATGAATAATTCTATGGAAAAAAAGTTAGACACCACCAGAAACACTTCTACTACACTACAGAACCTTGAATTGGTATTAGAGTGGTCACATGTATAATTTATAACTACTTATTTTAATTGATCATTTCATGTATTTTTTTAGATTGATTTCTAGATTATTACTTATTTATCCCTATTATAGTTTATTATTATTTTTCACCTTTATGTAATCAATAATATATTAAAGATTAATAAAGAATTAGGTGATGAGATCCTTCATAAGGTATAATAGTTTTGGTCAATTGACGTCAATTTCATATTTTTTTAATCAAGTTCAATGAATTTGGATTGGCTATATTATACTTGGATCACCTCATGGAGTCAACACATAGTGTATTTATTACACCCCACATGTTTTCTAGCCAAACTATTATGCATATTGTTAGATTAAATAGTATATATCTAGCTTATACATTGTGTAGTATACACATTTTTAAAACATAAATTGTTGAATCTATGTGGTGAAAATGCATTATGTATTTATTACACAATGCAAGGGACTAACATCCAAGAATCATAGTTACTAATGTACATGATGTAGTGGTAATGTAATTAATACATGTTTTGTGTATTTAATAGTTACAACACAGTGGTCATGTAATTAATACATGTGTGGTATATTTAATAAAAATGATGTGGTCTTCATTTAATTAATTTTCATTTAATGTAATGAAAATAGTTTGCAATTAATTCACATGCTATGTAAAAATAAATTAACATGTGGTGTATTTAATTCATGATTATTTTAATTAATTAATTCTCAGATTATGTGATTAATTAAAATGTTGTGTTATTATTTAACATGTGGTATATTTAATTATCACATATTATAATTATTTAATTCTAATTTTTTTAATTAATTTTTATGTTGTTTCATTAATTCACATATTGTGTCCTAAAAATACACAAGTGGGGGGAGGGGTATCACATGTACTGTAATTAATTAATTTATATGGAAATATAATAAATTATAGTATTAAACTAGTCTAAACATTGTGTGAAAATGGTTTAAATTATATTAAATACCAAATTAATTCCATGTTGAATTAAAAAAATGAATTCTATATTTCCTATAAGTACAAATTAAGTAATTAAAAGTTTAGGGACTTCTATGATGGTTTAGATATACTTTTATGAAAAAATAATTAATTAAAAATTTGGCTTAATTAAATTACTTGTATCAAAAATTGTCTTAATAAAATAATGAATTGAAATGAATGCTTTCTAGTATAAAAATGTTTTTTCATTACATGTGTGGATAATCATGGGATTATATTGAGATATGTATGGATGGTTTATTTTAATATAATTTAATTCCTTGGGTTTGTGATTATATATTGTTAAATTAAAATTGTGTTCTTCATGTAGTCCCCTACTATATTATAGAAGGGTCTAAGTTCCTCAATCACTTTTATGTAAACCCCCTAATACATTCTTTGTTTCTCCTCACTTGTGTGTGAGTAATAGAGTTTAAAATGGATGGATCTATCATGACAGTATAGGTGGTTCATGTATGATCTGAGGTCAAACCATAATAGGATATACACTGGTGTATAGCTGGAATGTTGCAACTCAAACCAGGACCAGTTCAAGAAAAGTTTCTCTTGGGGTCAGAGGAGGTTTATCATCCACTAAATAAACCAACTATTAGATAAATATCCTCATCATAACACTTTATTTATTGATTTTTGTCAGTCTTATGATCAATTATTTAGTTTTAATGTATGGTTATCACATTAAATAAATGAATTAATAAGAATTCTAGATGGAATTAAATAAACTAAATTATGTTTAATTTTTTATCTGTATATGGTTAATCACATTAGTAAAATCTATTTAATATTAGAAATATTGGGGTTAGATAAAATGGGGTAAATTTTATTCATAAGAAAAAAACCACCAATTAAAATATTAAGCCAATATAGCCTTCCATTGCTTAATTTAGATTGAAACTAGTAGTTTTAGAGTGTGTGTCCGACCGTCATTAGGGTTCTTCAAAATAGTTAGGAATTTTGAATATATATTTGGGTTAAAATAACCACATTTATATAAGGTTCACTAGCCCATTATAGGTTTGTTACAAATATAGAGGAATATTTTGAGAAAATACAAGTACATGATTTTATGATTGGGAAGCCCACTCAATGGATTAAAGAGATAGAAATCATTAGTTGGAAAATAATTTCTTACTCAGATACCATCAAAAATATTGAACAACCCTTATTGTGGTTATGAGAAGAGAAATATGGATTCTTGAAAATAGATTATACATACATCGGGATAATCCTTGTTAGATGGTGAGGGATATTAGCACTTGATAAAATAGTTGGTGACTAATCGATTAATTTTTTCATCACCTTTTGTAATCAAGGAATGTAATACATAATATCATTACTTGTTATAAAAAATGGAAACTGATACATTTTTAACATTATCATTTTGATCCATACTAGATAGGGATAACCTTATCACTGACATGAATTTCTAGAAATGGTATATGTGGATTTTCATTGTACTATGTGAAGATTATAAATTATACATGATGGAATCTTTATTTTATAAGGCTCTTACTAAGGAGTATCATGGGGAGGATCCTGGTCTCATTGAAAAACACTAATATTATGTGATAGATTCCCAAAATTTTATGTTATTTATTATTTTTAATGATCTTTAATAGCTATATAAAGATATGGATTAATATATAAAATTTTCACATCTTTCTTAGTGGAATGATTGACAAGTGTGATGTAAGATATTCATGGAGTTATTCACATGAGTTCTTAGAGATTTGGTGCTAGATAGACCTCATGTAGTCATTATGATTGACTACATGGAGTTCTTGAACATTCTATTATTTAAGTTACTATATTAGTTTCACATAGATCTCATATTATCCTTACTACCATATAGTTTCTAAAGTTTCATTAAAAATTAAAATATATGAAATAATGATAAGTCACTCTCAGAACTCATCACTCTAATTTTCTAAGTCAATAAGGACAGGAGGAATGAAAACGCGATGATCCTTATGGTGGATAAAAATAACTCCAGGGTAAAGGGACATAAGACTCTCTCCAAGACTAAATCTCCCAATCCAAACTCTTCCAAGAAGAGGAAGTTTCAATTGAAAGTAAAGGAAGAAAATATTATTTTCATTTTATTTGATAAGAAATAACATTGGATATAGAATATTAATGAATTGAGGAAGATTCAATCAAATACATATAATTCGGGTGATTCCCCACTTTATATGTTTCAATTATTTGTTATTGAATATAATAAGATGTTAAAATGTTTTTATTGAATATGGAAACCATAGAAACATTATAGTAAGGAAGGTTAATTATCATAAAATTTGATAAATGATTTTTCTTGAATTAGTATTTACAGGTTCACAACTTTTGACTACCAAGGATGTATTGATTCAAGTTTTTATTTTTTGTTTCTAAACATTTATATCAGTGTTTATTTTGACATAAGGGGATGTAATTACTTTTTTGAAATGATATTTTTTTGGTACGTCATACTTAATTTTCATTCAGTATAACATTAATCATAATTATCCACATCAGTGAGTGATGAATATAAAATATAAGACTCTTACCCAGTTATGGAAAGATAATTATATATTCAGTGTATTTGACTAATAATCCTAAAATAATGTTTAGTCTCAAATGGGATAAAACACTTTTTATAAAAAGAACACACTTAATGTATGAGTAAATATTTAAAATTAAATGTATGCAATAAAATATTCTATAATTAGTTGAATATCCATAGAACTACCATAAGGAAAATCTATATTTGAATTCATTTACTTCATGAAATTATTTTTTCTGTTCTATGAATATACTTGGAAGGAGATACTAGATATAAGGATTCTATAAAGAACAGGGGAAGAGACAACATTTTCCATAGTGATTTATTAGATTATATCAATAACCATATTTTTCTTTTATCATTTAAAATGTTGAGTAATTAAAACTCAAATTATCTTATACTTAAAGGAGTTACAAGTTAAATAAATGAAGAGTATTATATATATTACATATGTTCCATAATTTCACTGAGATGTAAATTGTGAAATATTAACTAAAAATATGACAAACAATTCATGATAGATTTCATATAAAGAATCCATATGGTATGAATCTATTAAGATCATAAGATCAATTTTTTTATGAGAACCATATGTTAAGATTGTCTTAGCTTCAAATGTATATCAAAGTGTACACAATTTATATCTTAGTTAATTATCCTATATTCACTTAAGATATTAAGATCCATAAGATACAAATTTATTAATCATACCAACTATATTGATTTGAGGGATCACATCACATTCGAGATAGTAGGAACATGCTATATTTTTGGGAAGCCTAGGATCTGGATTCACATAAGATTTCATAGAAGTAATAGACTCTAAAATATTCTCTGGGAGTATTTTTTTACAGACACATATTTTATAATAATAATAAAACCATTATTATGGATTTATATTCACTAAGATGGGTGTTATGTTATTCTTGGAGAATAATGATCCCTACAAGAATAAATAAGTTTCAATAATCTATGATTGACAAGTTATTATCAATTATTAAATGTATTCCATGCACTAAAATACAATTCTTTATTTATTGACTGATTTAAATCCATTATTTGTATTTGAAAACATACTATACATGGATGGTACAAGTGAATACTAATAAGGACCGATTATTTGGACCAAGGCATCATGCATAGATTATATTTAAAGTATTCATGTCATCGCTTTATGAACATTTTTTTTAGTTATCTATTTCCAAGTCCATTTTTTATTGAAGGAAACCTTAGGCGTGATGTATGTATGATTTGACCAAAAGGATGGGTGACTTCAGAGGATACCAATATGGAATGAATGTTATCATGATCTAATTATAGGCTGAAAAATAATAATGATCATAGTATATTCATTTGAAATAAATGGTTTTCGAGTATCAAAAGGTTCTAGCGAGATATATATGTTTTCAAGATATATATATATTCTATAAAAAATTAAAAACAATTGATTAGTATTAAGGTTAATTAAGGATAAAGTTAATTTCTTTAATAATAACTTAAGTATCAACCCTTGCTCTGGAGAACATGATCAACTATTATAGATCAAAGGGTTCTCTAAATAAAATTCATATACACAAGTTGATATTGTATTGGGAATAAAGAATTGTACAATTCACTAAAATTATATTTATTGTCACGTGGAATTTATCATGTATATACTACTTATGCCCAACAGTACATTACATATATATTTTACATACCATGGTCTACACTTAGATTTTATATTTCTTATACATAAAATATAATTATGGAAATATCAGAGGATAACATGTGGACTATATAGGTCAGTAGTGAAGACTATCCTACAAGGCTTGAGAAAGAAAAAATGGATGAGTTCTTAGTAAATAGAGAAATAAGAATACTAGTTTTGAGGAGATAAAAACTAATATTATTTTAGATCAAGAGTGATATAGTATCATATTAAGGATAAGTTAATATGAAATTAAATTACATTATATCCACTAATGGCCATATCTATATACACTAATAACATTGCAGCTTCTCATGTAGCTTAAGAACAATATAGAAATAAGATGTTCCAATCATGGTTCATACAATTAGTTGTGTTTTTTTTTGTAATAATAAAAATTTTATTATTTTGTTAATAGAGATTCAAGGATTTAAAAAATAAATATTGAGGTTGATGCTCAGAGATACCATCTCATGAGGGATCTTTTAGATAGATGATTTCGTAGTAAGTAGACAAGTCATTGGGAATTGTGGAAGTACCAATAGGTTATATGCAAAATTTGTTAGGAAAAACACTATAAGACTTTATTTAATATAATAATGTTTATAATTTGAATCTAGAAGGAGGGTAAGCAGTTTTCTTTAGTGTTATTATGATTCTGTTAGAATTGGTTCCCTGAAACTAACTATTATTTTGTTTTTGATTACTATTATATTTAGTCTTCTAATATTAATTAATTTTTTATGATGTCATAATAATTATTATACATGATAGTTTATATGATAATATCATATAATACCTTTCTCCTAAAAAGTACATAGTAGTTCCCTACTATGATTAAATGCTTCATATTCCACAATATTATACCTTAAACATATGTTCTATGGATGGTTGACATCACATAAAGTGGAAAACATAACACAATATATCAGGGGTACAAGGCTCATAAGACATTGAGAAAATATCTCATGGTATTATCCCTTAGTAATCTCTATGAATTGAGGTTATGAAAAAGGACCTACTAATAGGAATTCTACATTTTTCACATGTCATTAGATATTCCTTTTAGTGGATGTGTCATTTGATCCCTTAAATATTTAATTATTATTATTTTTTATCACAAATCACATACTAAAATATATTTTGTAAACTATGATGATGATCGTTCATGGTGATGTTGGATACATTGGGCTTGTCGTGAGTGCTACTGCATTAAATAATAATATAAGAGAGGATTTTCCCCTTCCATTGGAAGTGAATAACTCAAGACCTTTGATAAATTTTTGACAACATAATAAGACTATTTTCATGGAAATATAGAATGACATTTTTGTTTCTACAATTTCAATTAAATAGATTCAAGCATAGAGGTTTATGACACAAGCTATGAAACCTTCTTGATGTGAGATATCATGGTGAAGGGATTAAAATACATGGTTAGTGTTCGTTAGAGGCTAAATATCATTATAATATTAAATATTTTCTTTATTAGAGACTTGGAATATTTCTAAATTCTAACCAAGAACATTAAGTGAATTATCTTAATTTTACTAAAAAGGGCCTAAAGGGGCACACTATATGTGTATCAAATAACATAGGTTAAATTCTATATGAGTTTAATAAGTATATTAGAATATTATTCTTAGGTCCAAGGAATAATATTTAATCGAGTTTATTAGTTGATCACATGTATTTATTTATTACTATATAGCACTTTGACATATATATATATATTTAAATAAATAGTTAGTTTATGAGGTTTAGTAAAGAATTACGTAGACATGAGTGAGTAATGGTCGAGTGGGGTTGGTAAATAATTTGAATAGATATTAATTTATTCATAAAAAATAAAATTTATTTAGTCTATAGGTTATGTACATATAAAATAATAAAAACGTTATTATTATTATTTAGACATGGAGTATACCTAGGATCAAGAGTATATTAAAGGGTCTTTGTGAAATTAATATTGTAACCCTTGATCTATAAATACCTTACTATGTAGTTCATTAAAATTTTAATTAACATTTGAAATTACAAGTTTTCTGCACTGCATTTAGCTCTCAAGAGAATTCTCTTACCCCAAATATATTATAAATAAACCTATATGTTTTTTGGGAATTGGTTATCCTTATCATCCCTCTCTAGTTTTGAGTGAACCAGGAGAATCAAACAAGACTCATTTGGGATTGTAAGACATAATAAAAAATGAATAATGCATGGAAAATAGATATCCGCACTAGCATCCATATAACTATAAGATTATATTTAGTTTTTCTTGGTACACGTGTAGATCACTGAAAAATACAACCTATCCTTTATTCCTTAATTGCAACCATGGTCTGACAAGATCGACAAATGAAATTAAAAATGAATAAATAATTTAAAACGATGTAAATATTAAACTATAAAAATTATTCATAAATTACAAGTGACGTCCAATATTTTTGGATTATGGGAATGAATTTATATCTAGTTATAAGGAATAATACAAATAATTTAATAGAAAAGGTTTATTTAGAGCTTCTCAAAATGCTTTTTTCACCCCAAAACCTTCACAAAAATCCACAATAGTGTGAGTCATTAAAAAATAACAACTATAGAGATTATCATCATCTAGAAGAGGCTAAAAAGATATCTCAATTCTCAATTCATCCATAAAAATCAAAAGGCACTAATAAATTTTTTATCTCACACTAGATATGGATCCATTATGCATTCACATAATTTATCCAAATTATATTTTTTACTATGACTCCCAATTTGATTTTGAATACACCCTAATCATTTTTCAAATGAAATATACACTAATATTTTTTTCTTCCTCATACTCAATTTAGTATGGAATGTATGAGTTAGTTATCTTACACACTAACCTTCTAAAAACTCACACATAAATACTATGATATAAACTTCATTCCCAAAACAAGAAACCTTAGCTAAAATGACATTAAAGACACAAAAGATCTACTCACTCTATTAACTAAATTAATCCCTCATTAGCTAATAAAATAATTTATCTCACTGATCACTATATAAAGATCCTATAATACACTATTTCATAGAAAAAATGACTTATCCTACCTTTTTACATAATGATTACCCACTAAATGATCGGTTGGGTTCACTACACTATAGGATTATTCATATCATCATCAAATTAATAGTTACAAACCTGATCTCCTATACCACATGATAATCACTCTCTCAAGCATATCCTTGAGCATCCTGATAAACATACTTTTCAAAACTCAATTATCTCCCAAGGCTCCCATAAAATCCAATAATTGAAAAAACACTTAATAGGATTTAAACATTGGTAAGTAATATCATAGCAATGTGCCAAAATAAATATATCAAAAAGGAGATAGTAGAAGACTATTTCAACTAGGATTTCTTATCTAAATATAAAACTCTATATATTACCTCCATCCTACTATAATAGTGATGTTTCCTTAGTTTATTGGAATTCCATGGATTTATATTTCCTTCACTTACACACTAGAAACATTCAAAGTACAACTTACATTTATATTATGAAGTTAATGGATTATTTCACTAGACTATCCCATAAATATCTCCCCACTTTTGAGCTAATAAGATCCATTCATTCCCATATAACACCTAGCCTGTCGCAACCTATCAAGGTAAATAACCTTTAACCTTAATCACCAAGTCCTTCTTGAAAACCTTTTAATAGGTGTTTAAGAAATTAGGGACTTCCAAGAACCTGTAAGGAATTCTCACGACCTTTCTCAAAATAAAAATTCATTAAAAACTCATTTCCACTCAAGGATTAAATAAATCAAAATATCCTATATTATTTGTTTGTATGATCTTATATATTCCTTATAACATGATTTAAATCAAAAAATTTATAAAACATGTTTTGATGCATAAACTATGAGAAAACCTCTCATAAATAGGGAGTGAAACTCATTCCTAGATATTCTACAATTATTAACTTTATGATCATGGAAATTCCTCTATTTAATAAAATTTCCTCTAAATTTAGATATCATAACATGCTCACCTATATACTTATGAGAACCTAAACTTTCAAGAAGATTCCATGATTTTACGACTAGTTCTTAGATTCTTTTTTTCTAAGGTCGCCACTCAAACAAGTTAATACTACATTTGAATCTCATGAATGTATTTAGCAACACATTATTAACTCATTGTTAGTACTTGTTAAAATTTATCTAAATAAGTGAAACAAACTCACTATTAAGGACACAACCACTGAGGAATTGTCTCCTAGAAAAAACACTTTCATTCTCGGTTGATGGTGAACTGGTGAATTTCAATCTAATATTTCCCTATAAGAAACCCATTATCAACTAAAAATAAATTTCATCATAATATTTTTATTATAATTTCCAAAAAAAATGCCATATTTCAAAACATGATTCACTACCATGTAATGATGAGACTTCCTTTCATTATTACCTCATAAAGGAATCTTATTTTTAAAATACTACACCACTATAATCTTTGCAACAAGACAAGGCATATTGTCCTACACACGTTGTGAAATAACCAAAACCCACTCACCTACCTTCAAAAAAACTGAGAACCGTATACTCCACTAACCAAAAAACTCAAAAAAAAACTACATAATAGGCATACCCAATCACTCAACCCTAAAACCAGTCAACTTCCTTCAATACTTAATCATATACCAAAACCACTTATCAAAACCCTTTCTATCACAATCCATTAAGTGATTTAAAACCAATCCAAGTATCCCAAGACAAAACTAAACCAGAAATTATACATAACACTAAAATATCAAACCACATTACATATAATACACACAACTAGCCTCTAAATTTCTATAATCTTCCGTATAAT
The DNA here is from genome assembly GCA_963277665.1 of Viscum album. Taxonomy (NCBI): domain Eukaryota; kingdom Viridiplantae; phylum Streptophyta; class Magnoliopsida; order Santalales; family Viscaceae; genus Viscum; species Viscum album. The sequence goes on from OY728125.1 coordinate 4,513,577, forward strand.
AATTACTATAGAACTATAATATAACACACAAAAATAAAACTCAATATTTTTTTAGTTAATTAATGTTTCTACAAGATGTTATTCATGAAAACAATAATTAATTTTTTTGATATTTTAATTAATTGAAATTTTTTATTCCAATGGTTTCTAAATAAATTATTTCTATAAAAAACTATATACTTTTTACACTTTTGAAAACTATTTAACACTAATAAGAAATCATGCACGTGTTAGAAACCATTATTTTCCTAGTGTGATGAATGGCCACATAACACATTCCACCCCGAAAGGAGGAGCATGTCACTAGGCTCTCATCAATTATAATTTATAAAACTAATTTAATGCAGTATAATAGATAACCAATGTCATATATCAATGATCTATTCTTGAAGTTTCACTATCCATAGAACTTATGATTGTGTTTTCTATATTTTTGAAACAATACAAAGAATAGGGGTTTGATGCATTGAATAATAAATTAAATAAAAATACCTGACATAATGAATACAAGAAATAAGACACGTCTATATGTGACCATAGTGATCCTTCATTATCTCATAACATTGAAACATTATCCTAATCTTTGTGTGCTCTAACCTGAAACACACAACACCACTACATCGATGATGTGAACAGAATTCTCACTCAGGATTTATTCCCCACCTATTTATCCTATCACCCTCTCGGATGGGAAATATTTAGGAGTTTATCAACTACTCAAACCACTAACCCCCTAATACATCACGAATTTGAACAGTGGAAGAGGAAATTATTGTATCAATTGTAAAATGAACATGGGAAGATAGGAGCCTAAGGGAAAAAAGTCTTATATATAGCTAACTCTCCTAAAATTACTACAATAAAATAGAAAAAAAATCTAGGTACGTGTAATATGGTTCACTGGCTTTCATCTAATTAGAGATACTTGGGTTAACTTATCATGATGGGTGAGATATTAAAAATCTCTATATCTTTCTAGTGGGAGAAGAGTGAAGAAATTTGGAAGACAATAAAAACATAGCACACATATGAACATATTTGAATTAAAATTGAAATGAATAAAGTAATATAAAATCCAAAATATAGATAGTATGAGTCTAATCCCATACAAGTGTGGAGGGAGTTAATATTTATAGGAATAAAATCATCGCCTTTTTAAATTATATCTAGTTTTCAACACCAATTAAAAAGATCTTCTTTTACTCATCCTTAGATGAATTTCACATGTACAGCTTGAGGGTTGATATTTCACAAGAAAGATTCATCTCAAATCATCTTCTACTCCAAAAATGAATTCTTGGTCAGTGTTTTCCCCCTCTGATAGATGTTTAATGAGTGTATCATGTTGATAGGTTATTCCCTATTTAGTTAGACCAGAAGAATTAATTTTCTTTACCTTCCTGAATGGCCTGAAGGCCTTCATTTTTATTGATTTTTGATAACCCTCCTTTAAAGAGATAAGGGGGAACCCTTACAAGTCTCATAGGCTCAGATATTACATGCCCTGAGGCTTAGGAGATTATGTGACCCGAAGGTCTTAGGGAATTCAACTAGACTATCTACAAGGAACTACCACTCCCCATCATCTTCATCCTGATAGTAGCTCTCCATCTTTTCATGACCATCTGTCAAGGCTTCCTGTGAAAGCACGGGCTGGTACCGATGGCATATCCATACCCTCTCATTCTGACATTCCATTTGGCTCTGCTCTGGTGAGTGCACCTGCTCTGAATCCTCTTCTGGGGCAGCTCCTTTTTGTAGTGAGTCTAGGGTCTGCATTCATGTGTCCCAAAGACCTTGTGGTGGCTCTAAGGCCTTAAGGTCGCCCAAAGGCCTTGAGAATCAACTGGCTCGAAGGCCTTGGGTGGCCCGAAAGCCTTACAGGACCCGAGGACCAAACTGGTGGCCCAATGGCCCAGATGGATGAATAGTTATGGTTTCTACAGTACCGAACAGTGCCTGCTACAGTGCCCTGCTACAGTACATGCTATAGTACTGCTACAATAACCCGGAAATATGCCTCCACCCATATTTGATATCGGGTATCTTGGATGCACCTAGAGAGTCCTCACCAACTGGGCTAAGGCTCATGTGCAGAATGAATTTTTTTTTCATTTGATCATAATAATTTTTTGAAATTCTGAATTATTCTTCCACTTGGGTACCCTTATGTATAAAATTTATCAATAAATGACCCTTATTTTGGTGTTATAATGGTGTAGGTACCCTAATTCATCTCATTAATCTGGTTAAGTAACTTTATGTAGACTAAAAATCTTTATGTTACTCTTATGTAAGAAATAATGACCTTTACATAGCCCTTCTGAAATGTGGATGTACCATTACATTGCCTTTTAAACTATAGTGGTACATTTATATAGAACTCATTTTTTAGGGATAACCTTTACACAAATCATGAAAGTCTATTACATAGAATATTAATGACCTTTATGTCGCTCCATAATTACCCTTACAAAATGGAGGGCTCGTATATTTAGCAGTAGATGAATCATATATAGTCATAGTGACACATATTTAAGGAATTTAATTACTCATACATTGGTTAGCTATGACTTGTACATTGGTTAGTCCTTCAACAATTTTTGGTCCACACTTGCACTAAATGGAAATTTAAAAATAAATTTAGACTTTTTCCTTTTGAATCATGCTTTATTTAAATAATAAAATTCAAAATTAAATTCTTTTAAAAAAGTAATTATATATTCCCAAATCAATATATTGTTACTCAATTAAATAAAAATGAATAAAACTAATAAAAATAATGTTTAAAACCATTTATCTAAATAAATCCATATTTCCAAAAGTAACACAAATAAATTAATTGTCTAAAATCTAGATCAATTAGGGGTTGTTTTTTAATGAGAAATGATGTTCCTGGAGGGCATCATGGAATCCTTCAGTCGAATCAAATTTATAAATTTATAAAAACATGAACTATATTAACTACTATAAAGTATAATATTGTTAATATGGGATCAATACCATAAGGAAAATGGTTATAAATAATTAAATAGTTTTTACTTTGTTAAAATTTTGTAACATTAAAATCAGATAAACTACTTTGTGGTGTGAATGGACTGACACAAAAGAGAAAGATGGATGAAGAGAAGTGAGAGTGAATTCAGGGACAGTTTTTTTAATAATATAATTCATATTGAGTTATCAAATTAATCGAATCAACTAGCCATGATAATTATTAGGTTACCTATATTTTTCTCTCATCCTATACTTAGACTACCTAACTCAGTTTAACCCTCTCTCCATTTTTCCTATAACCATCTTAGGTGTATGAAGTTTAGTCTATAAACATATAGTGTAATTATGACCGCCTCTCTCTCACTCTCTTACTCTCCAATACCACATTTAGGTTCATCCTTTAAATTCCATATATATATATATATAATTAAGTTTATATTATATTGATTAATTTCAAATTGAAACTAATTAATAAGACACTCCTACAAGATAACCAGAATTAAAACATTAAGTACCAATCAATTTCATCAACTCCACACTCTCCCACGAGATTCACCTTCTAATAATCTCTCTCATAAAATAATTAATTGAAAATAAATGAAAGAGGAATAGAATGGAAAGGTATAATGGAACAATGAAAACATACAGGAATTTAAAGATGCAAACCACATAGAAAATTGATTATTACATAATGAAATGAAAAATGGGAACAACCTCCCTGGAATTATTTTCTCTTAATATCATGCCATAAAATAAAATTGTAACAACATAATACCCTTTTTTCTTCAACCTTGAACCAACATGCTTATGTTTCAGTTTATGGGTGATTTAATAGCCTTATAATCATCTTTTTGAGCTTCCTTAGTCACTATTCAACATATCCACGGTTATGGTGTAGTGAGCCTTGAATATTCATTAGTACCTAAGATCCCTTCATATGGACATAGTTGAATTGAGGTGTAGTGATAATGGTATCTGGAATGGTAGGTGTTTTGGATAATGAATATGCAAGAAGATCCCATGACAGCATTGTTTCTGTTAAAATTAATAGTGAACAGGTGAACTGTGTCCAACATCAGAAGTCCCCATGGTCTGGCAGTACTATGTAATCTATCCCATGTCATGAGATGACATTAACATGGTTGGGGATGGAAGACCCCAACATTCTCTTTCCCCACCCTATTCCAGTGGTGCATTCCTCCCACTGCCACACGAACGATCATCTCATGCACTGGTGTGCTCCAATTCTCATGTGTTATATGTGATTTATCCGCTCCATTGCTTGAAGATGAAATTCCCTATGAGTGGATTGTCCAGTAGCAACACATGGGGATTCCATAATTCTTACTCTACCCTAGTTGAGGGATATCCCTTGATGGCCATTTGTAACCTAAACACACACAAAATTGTAAAAAACATAGTCAAAATTATATCTTGGTAACACATGTATTTTAATTATTTTTGTTTCTTTTTCAAAAAAAAATATTTATAAAATACAAATTGTCTAAAAATTAATAAACTAAAAGGTAATATGGGAGTAATCGTTTAATAATTAAATAAATTAATTAATTAAAATTAACCAAAATATATAAAAAAACTATCACATCAAATCCCCCACACCAAAAAAAATGCTTGACCTCAAGCATAAATTTTCACTATGAATGTAAAATAAATCCCCCATAATAATAATATTAAAAATTAAAAATTGAAGAACTAAGTAATTATCAATCTGGTAGAAATCACTTTAAAATATCACATAATACTAAATTGAATTTAATTATTTACTAAATATAATTTGATATATTTTCCCATGAAACATTATGGAACTTCTCATATATTATAGATAGGTAGTAAAAATACTCTAAATTATGACATGAAACATTTCCCAAAAAATTAATTATAATTCCCAAAACATTTCACTCAATAAATCATATCCTCATTTTACCATGAATTCTATTCCTCCAACACTTGAACTTTTAAAATCATGAAAAATATTAGTATAAGGGTATGAATGGATGAAATTGGCCTATATTGTGGCTTATTCCTTTCAAAGTCCATTTCATAGTATGTAAGGGATAGAAGTAGAGTCAATTTAAGGTAAGTATCAAGGGTAACCGATAAATCATTAAAATGTATCAATCATATTTAATGTGAATTTTTGTAATCAGAATTTTGGTAAAAATAAAATTTAAGTCCTAGTAGGTAACAATTCCTATGTTCTCTCAAAAAAATTACTATGAATGATTAGAAAAGATTGTTTGAGAAAATCTCAAGAATGGGAGAATATTAAAGAGAAGATAATCACTCTTGTAATGTTTAATAATAAAAAATTAATCCATATGAACTTTTGAAATTAAAATCATGAAATATGGAAGGTAATAATTCAACTACATGTGACTAAAAAATCATGATTCATTAAATTCTTATTCATATTTTTAACTCTAATAATTTAATATTCTCATCTTACTTATAATATTCTATCAACTTGAAAATTAAAACATGTCATCATGGGGTTCATAAAAATTATAAGTGTTATTGATCAAGCTTAATCAATAATATAAGTGTGGGTATGAATCTTTTACCACTTAATATCAAAAAATATTTTGAGAATATAGGTGTATAAGTAAATATTGAAAATTAAATCTTACTCTAGTTTTTTATCATACTCTTATTTTTTATCCTTTCATGGTACATTAGGTCCTTGTACCTCGAATCATAATGAAAATACAAATCTTAAAAAACTATGAATGTGTAAGACCATTCTCATGAAAGTTCAAAAATAAAAGGAATTTTGCATTTAATGTAGTTTTTAAAAATAATTGAAAAGAAACTATATCCTAGTCCTAAACCAACAAAAGTGTGGGTTACCTTCGGAAAGAACTTTGGTTATGGTATTTAAGATCTACCTTGCCTCATTCATCGCATGATAAGAGTAGGTTATATATCTAACTATAACAGAATGAACAAATTCTATCTATGATGAGTTTCTGATGTATCTATTCTACTTTTCCCCCTCTTTAAGATTAGTTTCACTCTTGGTGTAGGGTTATTAGTGATGGAAAACACCAATGTTTGTATTATAATTTCATGGGTTTTATATACTAATTACTTCCAAATTTTTTCCTTCTATGGTTTTTGTTATTCATAAAATTCTATAATGACTTCATCAAATTAATCATCCACCATGTCTTCCTCTTCTTCTTCTTATGGATACTCTAATGTTGTCATTGGAGTCTCTTCTTGTTTAGATGTTTTGGTATTATCCTATTCTACCATGTCAATGATGATATCCGATAATTGATCACCACCCAAATCTTCCTAATTTTGTTTTGTTTTTTTTCTAATGGATAAAACCTCTTTATCTTTTTCCCCATCACTTAAGTAAGTTTCCACCATATAAAATTCAGAATAAGTGTTATAATAGAAGCCTGCCTCAGATTCATCCACTGGTTCTATGATGATTTAAAATTGAACTTAAATTCCTTATTTAATGTGGGCATCCTCCTTAGTTCCTTACATCACATCTTTAGCTTATTTTCCTTGTTCTCCAAGAGTCACATTTTTTCTTTGAACTGAGATTACATACATTGGAGTGTTTCTTCCAAATATGGTTCTTGTTTGGGGAACTCATAGTTTATATTTATTCTCCCATCCTCACATTTGGATTTCCCTATAAAATTAATCAATTCATTTTAATAGGTTTAAGAATTGGATTTAAAATTATTTGTGTCCCTTCACCATTCCTATTTATGATATCATAAAATAAAAACACCCAATGTATGACATTGAATAAAAGAAAATAAATAAAATTACTAAATATAAAATAAAAAAACAAATAATTAGTGGATTACAGTTTTTTTTAATATAGAATTTATTATAACAGTTTCCCCAAAACGGTGTAAGAAATTTGTTACACTCGGAGGATGTCGTTAGATCCTACGGCTAAATAAAATTTTAAAATTTATAGTAACATAAACTACACTAACTACAAGAAAGTAGAATAGTGGTAATATAGGGTTGATCGCATAAGGAAAAGGGTTATAAATGATTCATTAGTTTCAACTGTGTCACAATTTTCTGAAATTAAAATTACTTAAACTACTTTGAGGCATGAATAAACTAACATAAAAAGGAAATAAGTTTTAATTGAATGAAGATTGAATTCAAGGAGGTTTTTTCTAAAATTAATTCATCATGATGTATGAAATTAATTAAATATATTTTCGATGAGAATTATTAGGGTAACTATATTTTCTTCTTCGGTTCAACCATGACTACCTAACCTAGCCATATCCTCTCTCATGGTTTCCTATAACTGTTTTTGGTGAATGAAGTCCAGTCTCTAAATTGAAGGTAGAATTAAGGGTGTCTATTGATCTCCCACTCCCCTCTACATCATTGAGCTTCATCAATTAAATATCATCTCTCTATGTAGAAAATTAGAGTATATTATTTTGATTTATGTTAAAGTGGTACTAATTAATAAACCACTCATAATATTACCAGAATTAGAACATTAGGTGCTCATCCCTTTCATCAACTTCACCCTCTCCCTAAACATTTAGCTATTCATTACATATCTTTTGACATGAATTAATTATAAATCGAGGAAGATAGAATAAAAAAATGTTTCATGAAAAAATTAAAATATAAATGAATTTTGAGACATAACCCACGTAATAAATTAATTATTACATAATGAAAAAAATCCTAAATTATGCTAACTTGATATTTGATGATAACCATCATCCCACTCTCATGCTACATGTCGAATTCCATTCTTATACAATGTTAGGGAACCCTTTCATTTTTTCTCATCATATCCCTTTTTATAACAGTATCATCCTTCTATTTATAAAGATAATTCTCTTGTGTGAATTTTTAGTTTTAATTTTTTCCCCCCCACTTTGATTCAAACAACAATTTCATGTGCAATCTTCTAATATGGGTGAGGGTTTGGATGATTCTCTTTTATTAGAATTTTATAAGAATTCATCATTTATATTCAAGGATCCATGTGCTAGTTTCTTTTCATATTTTTCTAAGACTTATTTATATCACGTGGACAGCCTGAAGAAGTTGGGATTTTGAAATATGCATTAGAACCCTTTGACATGGTAGGTGCCTCTATGAACAATCCACCTTCACATGGCTCATATATGTTACATAAGGGTAAGAATATTTACCCTTAAAAATCCTTTATAAATCAAGGGTTACCTTTATGCAACTCATATCCACCCTTACATAACTATTATATTCATTATGCATGGATATAGAATAGCCATCCACCCCACGGTCAAAGCTTTCTTCACCATTAAAACCTTATCACTGCCAAAATTATCACCTCCATGATGTAGCCTTAAATACTAATATGTAGGCTCTGATTTAATATTTTTTATTTATCTTAATCAATCGCATCGTGTTCATATGACATCACAACATCATTTTCTTCAACCTCGAGCTAATCGGGCTACCGTACAATATATGAGTGATAGTACAGCCTCATAATCTTTATTTTCAGATTCCTTAGTCACTAAATTGTATATCCATGGTTGTGGTATAGTGAGGCTCAAATATCCAATAGAAATACATATCCCTTTTTTCATCCATGAGGGAATTTTAATGTATCGACAGTGTCATGAAGTTGTGTATGAGAATGAAGACACAAGAAGAACCAATGATGACACCATTTTGGTTAAAATGAACAGTGACTAGGTGAAGTTCACCATACATCGGAAGTCCCTATGGTCTGTAAATTATATATAAGCAATATCATGGCTTGAAAAATAATCACATCAGATGGTGACTGGAGGACCCTGGATTCTGTTGTCTGTCACCTTGTTTTGGTAAACCATTCATTCCACCAAGGTATATAATTTCCCCATATGTTACATTTCACTCTTTTTCAAGTGTGATGCACATAATTTATCATCTTTATCTTATGAAGCTATCCATGCCTCTAAGTGGCTTGGTCTTCGGCCCCACATGGGGTTGTCATGTTTCTTTCCCCCTACTAGTGTGGAAATTTTTACCCTAAATACAAAAATAAACACATAAAAGTACTTAGTCAAACTAATATCTTGGTAACATGTTTATTTTAATTCTTTTTATTTATTTTTCAAAAAATTTCATTCTAAAATAAAAATTTCCCATAAATTAATAAAAAAATGATAATATGGTTATGATAATTTAATAAATAATGACGCTAATTAATTAAAATTTAAAAAGTGTATCAAATAAAGGTAATCAAAAATTTGTTAAAAAGTTGAGAAATATTGGATCTGATAACTCCTCCACAATTAAAAAATTTCTATATAGAATAATACAATAAATTCAATATATTTAAAATATTTTTCCTATATTGGTTCAAACACACATACCAAAAAAAAGGGAAAACAAAATATTATCCATTATTGAAAATTTCATACCTCCTCTATGAATTAATCATACTACCTTACTTTAATCCAATTTAATGTTATAATTCAAAGAGTGAAACAAAAAAATATTTTTGTGAAATTAAAACATTAACAAGGGTCAATTTCATTTATTACTCTCCCTATAGGTTACTTATACCCAAGTTCTATTTTCTACTTTCTTAATACAACTAAAATGATATTCTTACAAGTAAACTCCCACCTTATTTATTTGGTTTAAATGTTTCCCTCACATAAATCAATTAATTTTTTATAATTAGAAACTTAATGAATTTTTCCCATCCATTTTTTGTGAAAATAACTTATTGGATATAAAATAGTTTTTATTACACAAAAACCTAGTGCATAATTATTCCTTAACATCATTATGGGATCATAATTTCCCATTTTACCCAAGTTTTAAATGACTTATTGATGTTCTAGGGGATGGGTTGTACCACTATGTAGGGGGTCTTATTTAGTTGTACTGTCAATTTATTAATATTTTCATTGAAATATACCCTAGAGTCTTGTTAAGAGTCTAATCGATATGACATTATTTTTTTACAAATTCCACCTCTAAGCTGGGTGAATACATTATTTTTATGGTCATGATGATCTGAATTACATATTTTCCACTAAAATCAATAAATAATTACAATGGGATTAGTTAGGTATCATTCTATAACCATGGAAGTTAAGTATCAACCATATCTCAATACAATATCTCTTGAATGATTTGATAACACCAGTTCCCACCAGTTTACAAACATGATGCCAACACATTGACAAAGGTCATACAAACTTCATGCTACTTACACAACACAAAACTAATATTCCTATTTCAACCTATATAATAATTCAATACATCACCTTCTCACTAATTCACTACTCGCTATAACTGAATTTCACAAAACTTCTTCACTCAAATGACTAGTGAAACAGTTCTACACTACTTCTTCAAGATACACTCTTCACTTATTATCATAAAATATAATTAACATATAAATATTATGTCATTTATTTATAAACCATTTTTATGAACCTTTATTTATATATAATGTTATGCATGGACTTATTGAACTCAATTCACTTCAAAATCATTGTATAACACAAATGCATGAAATAATTAGGTTCTTCACAAATAAGGTGTCACTTTCTTTTATAATAATTTAAACTCACAAAACACCTATAATTAATACATATGAAACTATATTTATGTATATATAAAATTTAATGCATGATTATAAATATCCTTGCATAAATTTTAATGTAGATTCTATGTATTTTCTCATGAAAACTAGAGTATGATTAACAGTGCTCTTCACACAAGTTTGGGAACATAAAAATATTTTCTTCTTGCGCATAGATATTACAAAGATCTTAAGTTCACATATCTTCTAAATCTTTCTTCATGAAACATGATTAATATGTCTCTATATAGGTATAAGTTTTTGTAACAGATCAAACATCATGCAGCCATAAAGGGTAAGGAATAGTAAGACAACACATGAAATCCTTCCGTGAATACATATCACATTAAAGACTCTATTTTGAATCATAGATATCCCTATCAATTATATTTACTGGTCACTCTACAAATGAGATCATCTTGTGGTACATATTAGGACTACTCCACTAATTTACCTTTCTTATAAAAGTGGTATGCCATCAGATCCACAGACTTACTCCTTCTTCACTGACATCCACATAATAAAATTCACTCTATACCAAATTCACATGTTGAATTCTCAAATAATTCATATGTTCACACCTCTATGGTTTTCAATTTTTTAATTCCAAAAAACATTGTTAGATATTTTCAATTTATACTTCCTTAACAAATATATCTCAATCAGTCAGAGTATCCTATATGAAAAATCATCATTCATATCAGATTGGAAAACACATTTCAGTACATGGTGTATTCTACTGATGACTCGTGAAATTTTTAGTACATCGTCTTAATATTTGGATGATGCGTCCGGATAGTTCTACACATCATCACATCATCCCATATTGGATATGAACTCATACTTCCTCCACTTAATAAAAAAAGTTGAATCATTTTCTTAGTGGATGCAAGTAATGGTGTCTGTTCTTAGTCTCCACTGCCTCTCCACCTTGTTTATACCCCACAGTACAGTCTGTGTGTCCTCCATGTGCCTTCATGTGCACCTTCATTTTATCATTTTTCTTAGGTGTATCTCATTCAACAGTTTTCTTGATAGTGATATACTTATCATTATTCTACATTTTTGCGTACATTTCCTCATAACATAATATGAAAAGTTTATTGTTTTTATATACTAAACTCATCATAATTGTAACCAATTTTGTTGTAATAATCACAATAATATTCGAGTTATGCAAATATAAAATTGATAGATATATTCTTCTTCATCTGTGAATTATGCTTCAGTCATACAAGATTTCTCATCATAATAGATCTTATCCATCTTAATTATAGCATCTTGTAATTATTAGGCATTGAAAGATTAATTATTTGATTAAGAAAAATAATAATCAATTATGTAGAATTACTAATACCACAGTTTTTTGAATAAAATTATCAATATAATGGAAGATGAAATTTAAATGGGTAATGTTGGTGTTATGGAATTTTTGGTCAAAAAAACTACTCCTATTGGTACAACATTTCGCTTCCTTGGAATAGGTATAATTAAAGATGGCAGTATTAAGAAGAATGGAATAAAATATCAAAAAATGTAGAACCATTTAGTGAAACATAAATCTGTGAATACGAACACATCAAATCTATCCATTCAAAAAAATTACTATTTAAAATAAATATGTAGAAAATGATATCAAAAGGGTCATTATTTTAATGAATATATAACTAATCATTTTACAAAAAAATAATGATAAAAAGGCTAAAGAAACTCATAAATTCAAGTATGATGAAATATATATAATTGTTTAAGTTTCTTTAAACATTATAAAAAGGGAAAACTCATATATTCTTAAAAGTTGTTTTTCCTATTATAAGAAAGGTGATGAAAAAAATCTTCAAGAACATTCAATAACAAAATGGGGGAACAATAAATTATAGCAATGAATGTTCACTAAAAATAAAAGGTCTTCGTACTGTTGATATAGAATCCTAAAAGCTAAAAATAAAAAATATTATTTTTGTTGAAGGAATTAGACACAATATTTTTATTTGATTGAATGATAAAAATATTGTGTGATGTGCTTCCATTTTTTTTGTCTTACATGTGTTTTGAATTTTTTATTAATAGGTAAGACCTATTCATCCAAATAGGTGAAGATACTTAAATTTAAAAAAGTAAAAAAATTTATATAAAATAAATTGGTATGACCGGTGTACGTTGATTCCCCCCAGTAAAGATTCCCAATCCACTAAGTATTTTACTTATATGACTATATTTTGAATTGGATCCTTGAGGTTTTCTTTTTCAAAAATGTTAATTTACCTTAGATTAGGTTAAAAAATCTATTTTCCATATATTATAATTTTAATTCCACTTAAAATTTTATATCACACTCCAATTATTATTTATAAAATATATTTTTTATGAAAATAGTGGAAAACACACTCAAAAATACTGAAAATAAAAAAATTTATTAATTCTTAAAATCCTAAAAACTAGAATTCATTCATCACTCAGAAGGACAAAAATTAAGGATCAATTTATTATCCTAAAAAAATAACAACAAAATAAAAAATAAACATGAAGAATATTTATATAGTTTTATAAAAATAGATCTTGAAAATATTTCTAAACAAATCAAAAATTTGTTTGAAACCTCAACACACTTTTTCAACACTACTCTTTTTTTGTTTAGTAAAAATGAACAAATAATTTTAGTGAATAAAATAAAACAAAAGGTTATAAACTGCCCGGTTTTTATTGTTCCTATAAGTTTTAGTAATGATATCCCTTGGGTACTTCATATAAATATTTGTGTTGGCCTCCTGATATGTTATACACTTTGGGAAACCTATAAAAAATATATTCAAACATGAAAATTTTTATTAAAATCTTCATAAAATTAAACAAGAAAGAGTATTAGGTTATCCCTTCTAATATGGGATATATTTTGATTTTTTATATCTATATATACCAATGATTATACCCAACATTCTAGAGTATGTAGTTTGTGTAATCAAAACCAACATATCATCATTCTTCCACGACTTCTCAACATCACTTCTATATAGATCTTGTTGGATTCAGTGCCCTAGAACCAATTTATGTGAAATTATGATAACTTGTATTCATATTTTTTAATATTAATAAACCTATTATCACATCATAATTGTTATTATATGTAACATAGTATATGATAATTACATTAAAGTAGTTGTAATAAAATGTCATAGTAGTTTCTCGCTATGATGAGAAACGAGAAGTGCTATGACGCTATTCTTAAAAATTGTTCTATAGATAGATGATATCATTTAAGGGACAAAAATGATACATGCTATTAGTGGTGGAGACCCATAAAACTTTGAGGCACCTTCTTATAGTGTACGCCCTTGGTATGATCTATTGAGATATTATGAGAATGAGAACATCCAGTAGGAAATCCACATTTATATGTGTCATTGGATGTTCTTGTATGTGGATGGGTCTATTGGTCATTAGACTTTAATATTATAATTAATGAGTATTATGAGTCACATAATTTGATGTATTTATAAACAATGTGATGGCAGATGTTCACGGTGAGGTGGTATATTTTTGGGAGCATCACAAGTAATATTAAGTTAATTAATAATGCGAGAAAGTATTTTTTTCCTTATGTTCTTTAATATAAGTTGATATCTTATGCCCTTTTATTGAAATGTTATATCCTTAAGAATCCATGGATATGGTGTTATAAAGGCTTTTTCAATTTCTGGGAAGTCAAAGAAAGAGACATTGAACACATAGGTTGATTTCACTAACATTCAATCTTCTTGATCAGATATATTGTGAAAAAGGGATTATATTACATAGTAGGTGTCTGTATAAGGTATTATGTCATTAAATCATTAACTTATTTCTCTATGGGTTCCTTGATGTGTTTCTAGATTATAACCTTGGACTTTAGGATTCTTCTCTTAATTCCACTGAGAATGATTCATGGAGGTTCACACTCTGTGTGTATCTAGAATCTCAAATAAATAATAATATTATTATTTATCATTTAACAAGTTGAATAAATATTATTCTTGCACATGGTTTAATAATTATTCATGTTTTCTTGATATCATATATTCTGTCACCAGTTATTCAAGAAAATATAATGTGAGTGAGATAATTAATAAATATTGATTTTCTATTTAGTAAATTATATATTCATTTATTTATTAGAGAATAATGAAATGATATTTATTTAATAAATAAATATTCATTATTAAAGGCTCGATAAATATTATGGAGAAATGGAGAACCGAGTTTAATAGTCTGATAAGAAATAAGAAATATTGATTTCTATTTAATAATATAATATTTAATATAAATCATAAGTTAATCTCATGTTGAGAAATAATATTATTATTATTAATATTAGTTGATGTGGGGTTCCACATGGTTCAAATAATTAATAAGGTTCGCTTGATCAATTATTTATTTATGACCCTAGCAATATATGAACCAAATTATATTATTTTCTCTAAGAGTCAATTCATTTGTTTTGGTTGTGCACAATGGATTTAGGGAATTCTCTCAATCCTTAGAGATATATCTTCTCCAAGAATGCTCTTAATAACGAAGAGTGACATTCCTCCACCTCCCACTCTCAATACAAGAGAAATCTAGGAGAATTCTCTTGAAGTGGTTATCGAGGCAATCAAAGGCAGACTACATAAGTGATATGGTCTTCTGTTCTAGAATATGAAGCATACTATGACGAAATTTGGAGATTTTTGGAACACATGTGGATCACCTGTAGAGAGAATATTCTTTGATTCCTACAACGTAATGACCATACAACACATAATCTATTTTTATATTCATCAATGAATAAATAATTTCCCCAAGGTAATAATTTAATTAATTAAACTAATCATAATTAATATGTGATGATACTCTCTCTGGTTTTGGCTTTATATCCCTTATCTATTTATTTTACTAAATTTTGTTGATCATGACGTTCAACATTATGTCATATCTTTAATTGATCATCGATCATGGAAAAATTAATGTTGGGTATGACCCATCACATGATTCCATTGTGTCTACAACATTGAAGTGTTATCAGAGATGTCACATAATTATTTATAATTATTTAAAGATCTTTTATTGATTTAAACATTTTGGAGATAGTTTTTAATTAATGATTAATGATTATTTTAAATATGATTTATGTGATCTGCTTCTTCCTCCTTCATTTCTCATAGATCTAATCAATATGATCAATTTTAGGAATGAAATAAAATAGAAGAACTCATCCAGAAACTCCAATGATTCTAGATAGATAACACAGGAGTACATGCCTTTTTACTAGATTTAAACATTGTGTACTTGTGTCAAATGCATTAGGAATTAATTCAAAAATTAATTCAAACCATGTGTATTGAGAACATGTGGTACATTTATTACTTACACTGGATGTTGACTGGGCCAGGGTGGTGCATGATCAATAGGAATACACACTGTGTAGCCCATATACACAACATTTATTGGCTTTGAGTCATATATGGGTTGTGTATTACAATAGATGGCCTATCTGACAGGTGACCATGTAATTTGGAAACAATAGGCCGTGTATCCTATTGTACATGTCGTGTACTCCATTTTTCAAGGAAACATTTACATGCTAAGTCCCTTAGTCTGTGCCATAGATAGATGCTTAGAGACATACATACAATTTAGATCACTTGTACACACCATGCACTTATACAAGATTTCACAGATTTAAAATTTATTTATTATATTATGTAAACCCTATCGTCGTGTGCATGCATGTGGTTATTAAGTTGACAGGACACGCCATGTGATGGGTTTAAATATATATATATGTGTGTGTGTGTGTGTCTTTTTAATTAATATATGTGTAATGTTGGGAAATGTACATCATGTATGAGTTGTATTATACTTGTTACTCCACATGCATTCAGTCATGACAGATTACAAAAAAAAATCATTTAGTTATTGTAATCATTAAGTTCATAAAACACATCATGAAAGTACGTGATAAGTCATCTATGTCATATGTCATAAGAGTAAACAATATACAAGTATAATAAATTTTGGGTAGATTTGAATGGATATTCACCATGTTTCCTCCAAGGTACATTTATGCACACAGTTAATTATAAATAAAAATATTTTTTTTCAAATTATAATGTATGAGAATATCCTGAAAATTATGATTATAATTAAGATAAAGTAATTCATTAATTAAAGATGATAATTAATTGATTTTAGCATAATTTATCTTAAATAAAAATGATTAATAATTTAATTCTAGTTTTGTTAAATGTGTAATTTTTTTCATGCATGTGGATGATCATGAGCATAGATCATACCTTTGTATGTGATTGGTTTTATTAATTTTTTATTAAATTAAATTTTTGGTCTTCATGCATTCTCTACTCTTATTATGTAAGGGTCTGTTTGCCCATGGTTTCTTTAATATCAACCCTTTTCACCTCACCTATGTGTGATTATAATCATATGTAATGGATGGAGCTTCCAAGCTAGTGGAGGTGGTTCAAGTGTGGAGCCAAGGTGAAACCAATCCAAGAGAGATAAATAGGTGGTTAGGTGGAAAGCTATAACATGAAACTTAACTAGTTAAAGGTGTTTTCCCCCTAGTTTAATAGTTATATTAGCAACCTCTAGATAAAATAAATATTAGTAAAATATCGTGATCATAACCATTTATTATTTTATTTCTGTTAATTTTCATCGTTGCTTCATTATGGATGTTTTTTCATGATCACATGAATTAATGAAGTTAACAAGGATTCAAGATAGAAGTAAAATAAATTAAATTATGCATAAATATTATCTAAATACATGGTTAATAACTAGTGTAGATCTACATAATATTTACAAGAAAGTGATAAAGATAATAATTTTCAATTTACACATAATGGATGATATCCATCAATAATGTATATTAAGTTCGTATATCCTTACACTAATTCAGTTAAAATGAAACCATGGTTCAAAGTGCCTGACTAGACAAAGTTGGGGTGATTTCAATTATTAGGGAATTATAATTTGAGGTTTTGGGTTGACTAAACTTAGGTCACATCAAAGGTTGACCACCAAAGTAGGACTTCATGTAACTGTTAGGCAAGGGTTGAGGAAATAAAATTAAAGGATTTAGATATTGGGGAGTCCACTCATCAAATCAAATAGTTGTGAGTTAATGCAGTTGGTATTTATAATTCCTACCTAAAACCATTCAATTTTATTGACCAAAAAAATTTGGGTTAATATGAAAAGGAATATGGATCCTCACCATAAGAATATCCAAGAAACAAGATATTATGAAGTCTATGGTGAAGGCTATTAGTTTTAAATAATATAGTGTGAGACTAATAAATGAAATATATATTTATTTAAATAAGTTTGATCAGATAAAGAACTAAAATTATTATTATTTTATTTGAAGAAACAACATTAAAATGACTTCAAACATATCATTGTGATCCATACATGAGAAGGATAAGCTTCTCATTCTTACAAGTTTCCAAAAGTGGAAACTGAGCTTACGTGTTTTCCTTCACCATAAAAGGAAATTATATGTGCTATAAAAACCTATTCCTGATGTTCCTGGTAATTAGAAATGTGATGAATAGCTATATCTCTATGATAAACATCTGAATGATTCTTCATATATTTAGTGGTTCATGCTATCATCCATGTCCAATGATATTTCGAAGAAACATGAGCACATGGATGCATGTAGCATGATGTCTCACCTTTGAGATATCTATCAAGATAAGGTGATACCAGAGAGGTATGATATCTACAATGCTTTTTTACAACTAATATTGCAGATTCTACACCATATTGGCCTCATGTAGTCAATATTATTGGCTACATTGAATGATTAAACATCTTAGGGATTAAATTCTTAGATGATTTTCATATAGATCTCATACTTTCATCACTACCCAAGACATTCTCTAGATTTATTGTTAATTAAAATATGAGTTATAATGAGAATAGTCTTTCAAAACATCTTAATTTAATTCTCCAAGTGGATATGTACATGGGGTGTGATAAACCAATTATCCTTATAGTGAATATGAAAAGGAATAATAAGGAAAAGGGTCCCAAGACAGATAACATGTCTAAAGCTCCCGAGCACCATCCTTTCAAGAAGAGGAAGTTACAGAGATAGGGTAATGAAAAGTATCATGTATATTTTTCTTATAGTGGGATAGGATATTGTAATAGGAACTGCACCCATAAGAAAGTGTAAGTTAAAGGTGCATTCATTATCGAGTGTAGTATTTCAATATCTACACATTGGGTTTTAGATCCTACTTTTGGTCCTCGCGTCTATATCCAAATGCAGGAACCAAGTAGATTTCAAAATATTTCTAGAGGATAGGTGGATATGTGATATGTTAATGGTGTGAGGATAGATTTCATAACCATCATTTACTACCACCTTTTATATCCAATGGGAATGATTTTGGTTTTAAAATATTCTTATTATGTACTGATGGCTACCGAAAACCTAATTTCAGTATCATTCCTATATGAAGATGGTTTTATTTTCAACTTAGAAAATAAACTTTGTTTCTTCTATAATGAAAACACATATTATGAGATGGAAAATTTAAATAATTTTCTTTATGTATTAAATTATGGAAACCAGTATTAGAAATTGACAATGAATCAGGTTCACATGAATCAGATAATACCCAACAATGAAATCACCATCTATCTCATTTAAACAAGAATAATTTGATAAAGCTCTTTAAATATGGTTATTTAGAATCTTATTAGATAAAATCACAATAAATATTTCATGTTTGTTTACAAGGAAAAATGAAAAAACCACTATTTAGTGGATAGGGTGAAATGGCCAAAGAGCTTCAAGGATTGATACACATGGATATGTGTGGACCATTTCTAGTTGAAGCTAGAGGTGGATATTCTTACTTAATAAATTTTACTGATGAATTTAGTATACATGGATATGTTTACTTTATGTGGTATAAGTTTTATTCCTTTGATAAATTCTTTGAATTAAATAATTATGTAGAGACTCATTTTGGAAACAAGACAAAGAATCTTTGATTGTATCTGTAAGAACCCGGTTCTTCTCTTTGAGGTACCGACATTTTCTTTTCTCTTTTCCTTAAAGTTTTTTTAATAAAATATGGAAAATGGGGAATAATCCTAAATTTTGGAACTACACGTCGTGTACTTTTCCACAAGCCGTGTACTTCTGGCCGTATAGGGATAAGTACACAGGGCGTGTAGAAATGTCGGCGACAAAGGGTGTAGGAACCGACTACACGTCGTGTAGTGGTCCTTTACATGCCGTGTAGTCAGTCAGTAGGCCTAAATAGTAAGGTGGTGGAGCATCCACCAGCTGGGCGGTAGTACACGCCGTGTACTCAGGAGTACATGTCGTGTACTCTTGTCGGCAGGTGAACAGTTCCACGCTGGCAGAAATCCGCCAGGTGAACAGTTTAATAAAAGGAGTACACATCGGGTACATGGAAGTGCACGCCGTTTCCTTTGTTTTTTCGGCTTAAAACAAGCAGTAGCCTCCTCATTTGGTAGAGGAGGAATTTGAGCCATTTTTTAGCCAAGGGAGGAGGCCGAACCTTTGAAGATTTGTCGGGTGTTCATCTGGAATCTGATTCCGCCTCGGACGATCTCTTTGGAACCGCATGGGTAAGCCCTCTCTTCTCCCAGCGTGTTGCTTACCAATTCTTCTCCTAACGTAAGTTATTTACATTTGAGTGGGTTTCGTTATTCATCAGATCTACGCCGTTCTTGAGCGTTTCTAGAGTCGGCATCCGGGTATAACATTTGGTGGCATATAAGGTAGGTGGCTTGGTGTTTAGTTTTCCAACTATTGTGTGTGTGGTGCATTTTTTGTGCCACGAACCCATGTTGGGGTGTCGTGTGGCCGAGTCTGTTACTATATGAAACACCTAGAATTGATTAGGTATTTAAATATGATATTAAAATGCTGGTTGGGATCATTTCTTGGATCCGGAACCACCCCGGGGGTGTGTTCCACTATTTAGCCGTTTGGCCGAGATACCCGAGGGCATGCCTGTAAAGTAGTAATTGTAGAATTACCTTGAGAGGAATTACTTGTTACTACATGTTTACCTGTTGGGCATGGCCCGGTTACCTATTTAGCCTGAGGGCATTGTTTTGATTAGCGTGTGGGCATTGTACTGTATTAGCTTGAGGGCATTTTTGTGATTAACCTGTGGGCACTGTACTATATTAGCCTGAGGGAGATGTTCTATTTCGCCTGAGGGAAACCTTTTGTGCCTGAGGGCTTTACTTCTGTGCCTGAGGGTGACAATTCCTACACTTGAGGGCAATTTCTGTTACGCCTGAGGGAAATACCTGCGGGTTGGATTCTGTATAGCCTGAGGGTGTGGTTCACTATATTAGCCTGAGGGCATGATACTGGTTGGCCTGAGGGATTGGTGATGTTGAGAAAAAAATGATACTAAATTTAATGGATTAAATAAATAATTAAATGGCAATATAACCGGTAAGTTAGTTACTTTTGAGTATTGCTTGGTTTATTGCATTTTACTGTTGCACACTGTTGTTGCATGCTTACACGCAGTTGGGCACGGGCCTTTGGTGGGTGCCTACTGAGATATATTTCTCCCACCCTGTTTGGGTCACACTTTTAGGCCCAAACAGATTACGTTGTTGGAGGTGTGGATAAGGGAAAGAGTCCCTATACAGGTACTTGACTGTTGCTGAGGAGTAGGAGGGCATGGGACCGATCCTAGGCTCGTGATGCTGCTGCCAGCTATTTTGCTTTGTTTTGTTGTACTCTGCTTTGGTTGTATCGTATTGATGTATAACATGTTATGGCTGTTTTCATATAACTTGAGACATGTAGCATCATCATTTATATACTGTTTGTTGTATCCAATGTTGTTGTTTATTTCAGTTGTGTTTGGTTTACTTCTTCCGCTTTTTGTTGTGTGTTTCATTTCATTCCGCAGTGCTACACTTTGACAAATGAGGGCATAGTTTCCCCACTATCATACATGGTCCCTCGCTGCTAGTCGGAAGCCTCTGGCGTTTGGGTAAATGCGCTTGAGGTCACATGGCGAACCGGGTTCGGGGCACCCGTTATGTGGCACCCGGAGCCGGGACGTTACAAAGTGGTTTCAAAGCAGTTTCTTTTCTCTTGACATACTATTTGGAGCCTTAGTCAGGGATAGGATAGACCGGTAGGTGGTAATAATATGTGTCTGGACATAGCTAACCTTTGTATATGGAAAAGCCAGTCTACCTCATATTTTTGCAATTATTTCGGTTTTTCAAATTTTACAGTTGATATGTTTTCACCGTTGGCTGACGCACTTCTATTCTGTTGTTTATCTTTTATCAGTGGGTTCTATTTAGTTGCAACCCGATGAGATGAGGGTATGCCATCTCATGCATCATTTAAGAACATGCTAGAATCACATGCCATGAATAGTTTCCAAGCCATGTAGGAGCATTAGAAAATTTCATGTTGTTATGATAGTTGTTGTGCTAGAAAAGCATGATGTTGTGATAGCTGCACTGATAAAATACCTGCTGTTTGATAGGGTAATTTTTGTTCGAGTTGTTCCTAGATTGGACGCCAAAATTTGGTTTTTGGGGAGTATGGGGCCCATTGACTGGAATTTGATGGATTATTGACTGTTTATTATGTTATAACATAGATAAGCTGTCAAACTTTGATTCGTGGGGAGTATGGGGCCTCACAGGTCAGAATTTGACACTTAGGTGTTGTTTTTCAGTGTTTTCTGGGTTCCGAGGAAGTTTCGGAGGCATACTGTATGGAAACCCAGTATACACGCCATGTAGTATTTTTACACACGTCGTGTATGGTCTTCTGTTCGGGAAGAAAAATCAACTTTTTGAGTACACGCTGTGGACCCAGAGTACACGCCGTGTAGTCGCTTCCCGTGTCATAAACTATGTGAGCGGTGACACGGGGTAGGGAAGAGCTTGGGTAAAACACGTTGTGTACCGGATATACACGTCGTGTAGTTTTGACTCAGAGTCTGGTCGTGTAACTAACAACACGGGTCGGTGAAATCCTTTACAGAACACACCGTGTAAATTATGAACACGCCGTGTAGTGTGACCTGTGGACTCGTCCGTGTAACTAACAACACAGGTCATTTTCACCGTTCCTTGAACACGTTGTGTACCTTTGAGGACACTCCGTGTAGTCTTGTCAGAGGAAAGACCATGTGGACTTTTCCAGGTGGCTGGGAAAACAGGGTGGTGTACATGCCGTGTACGGGTGTAACACGCCATGTAGTTTCAAGACGGGTATTCGGCCGTGTCACAAGCGACACGGGTAGTTGAAAAATAACAACATACACTCCGTGTAGATTATGTACACATTGTGTAGTTTTTATTAACGGGAGTCGTGTGGCTTAGCCATGTCGAAGGACCCGGGCAGGGGAAGGGAAGTCAAGTACACAACGTTTAATAAGTATACACATTGTGTAGTCTTGTTTTGCAAATTTTGAGATGCCTTATTCCTCTTGTTACCTTTGTGGTTCTTCGTTTCAGGCTTAATAATCTTGAATCTAAGGCGTGATTTTGACCTTGTAGTGTCATGCCGCCTAGACGACCGCGCGTTGTTCGCCAGGAGAGCGGCGATGACTTTACTTCGGAGATGGTGGGCCATGGGCTACCAGTTGATCCTCCAGCAGGGCCAGATGCGGCACCAGCTTCTATACCGGACATAGGCGTGGAGGTGCATTTATGTTAAGGCTTATTACAGTTCATGCAGACCTTTCAGGGAGCACCGCAGGTTGCCACATCTATGGCCGAGCTGATGCGTATCTTCCAGCAGTAGCATCCACCTACGTTTTCAGGGGATGGTGGACCATAGGCTACAGAGTCTTGGTTGGGGTCGATGTAGACTATTTTCGAGCATCTTGAGACACCTCCAGGGCGGAGGGTCAAGCTCACGACATACATGCTGTGTGATTCCACCAAGAGGTGGTGGGATGTTACCACCCAGTCAGAACATCATAGGGACATGGCCTGGGAAGACTTTCAGGTAGTCTTCTATGACTTTTTCTTCCCGGAGACGCTGAGGGTAGATAGATCTCGAGAGTTCATGAATCTGTAGTAGGGCGCTATGTTAGTGATGGACTATTCTGCTCATTTTACGGAGCTTCAGCGCTTTGCACCCGTGCTATTGGGTGATCAGACGCTGAGAGCCAGATGTTTTGAGGATGGTCTTCGGTATGACATCCGAGCACTGGTGAATGTCTTCAGGTTTCCTATTGTACACGCCATCGTGAACCAGGCACTGATTATGGAGAGGAACCTTCGGGAATCTGGTGGTGTGGGATAGGGCGTTTCAGCACCAGTTACTGGTACTATTTCTGCTTGCAAGAGGAAGAGACAGATAGACTTCTCTCAAGGCAGCAGTACCAGCCAGATAGTTTCTTCAGGTGGCACGATCAAGTGATACCAGTGTGGTAGAGAGGGGCACAAGAGACCGTAGTGTCCACGAGACCTAGTGGAGTACCGAGCTTGCGGCAAGATGGGCCATCTTCAATACTTCTGCAGGGCGTATCTACTAGTGGCTAGTGAGAGGGGTTCTATGCAGACTCTGCGTGTGGGAGCAGGACCAGTGGCTTCTTACCAGTTAGGGAACTGGAATGCGTTAGGGCGTGTAGGTAGAGATGGTGGTTGTGGTCGTGGTAGCCAGACACTAGGATCTCAGAGGCAGCAGGGCGGGACAGCTCAGGGTAGCCAGGCTGTGTCACAGGGTTGCGGCACTGGGTAGGAATTGGCAGTACAACAGACCCAAGAGGAGCAGGATCCCGGACCTTCTACAGTCAGAGGTACTATTTTAGTAGCTTCTGTTCCATCTTTAGTACTTTTCGATATGGGTGCTACACATAGTTTCATATCTGTACCCATTGTGGAGAGCCTTGGGCTCTATGTTTCTACTTTTTCTGATATCATGACGTTATACACTCCGTTGGGAACTAGAACGGCTGGTGTGTGTCAGTGCAAGGAGTGCCCCCTTGAGGTTGGTGGGTGTCACTTTCTTTGGGACCTCTATGTTCTAGAGATGACGAGCTATGACGTCATTCTCAGGATGGACTGGTTGGTTCCCTTTCGAGCCTTTGTAGACTGCTATCGTCATAGGGTGTGTTTCACGTTACCAGAGGGTGGAGAGTTTTTATACAAGGGTGAGTGGGATGTTCAGGCAAGTCGAGCTGGACCAGAGCATCGTGGGTGAGGTGGAGTCATATCCTAGATTGGGAGCTTATATCTAGATGACCAGGGGACTTTTCAGACGGATTTCCCTCTAGTTGTTGATCGTTTCAGGGATGTCTTCGCAGACGACTTTTCAAGTCTACCTCCGGAGCGTGAGGTGGATTTCTCTATTGAGATTCTGCCAAGAGCAGCACCAGTGTCCATTCCTCGTTATAGGATAGCTACACCTGAGTTGCAGGAGCTCAAGAGGAAGTTAGAGGAGTTTTAGGGAAAGGGATTTATCTGACCCAGTACTAATCCGTGGGGATCACCGGTCCTTTTTGCGAAAAAGGCAGACGGTACCCTCAGACTTTGCGTGGATTATCGGAAGCTGAACCAGTTGACAGTTAAGAACCAATATCCCTTACCGAGGATTGATGATATTTTTGATTTGCTTCGTGGAGCACGAGTGTTCTTGAACATTGACCTGAGATTAGGATATCATCAGTTGCATGTTAGACCATCTAATATACCTCTCACATCTTTTAGGAGTGGGTATAGTCTATATGAGTATACGGTTATGCCGTTCGGACTCACGAACGCACCAGCAGTTTTCATGGCTCTGATAAATCGTGTGTTCCATCCTTATCTGTATTCTTTTGTGGTGGTATTCATGGATGGAATCTTGGTGTACTCTCACACTCAACACGACCATGCCACCCATCTTGAGATTGTATTGAGTACACTGAGGGAGCATCATCTATATGCTAAGCTCTCAAAGTGCCACTTTTGGATGGACCAGATTCACTTCCTCGGTCATATCATCTCAGAGGTAGGAGTTTTAGTAGACCCAGAGAAGGTGAGAGCAATAGTTTTCTGGGAGCATCCTAAGAACGTGTTTGAGATACAGAGTTTCTTAGGGCTGTTTGGTTACTACATGCGTTTCATACAAGACTTCTCCCGCATGGCAGCGCCATTGACGGGCTTGACTAAGAAGGGTGTGAAGTTTGTTTGGTCGGAAGCTTGCGAGGCAGCTTTTCAGGACCTGAAGGGAAGGTTGACATCAGCACTGATCCTGATACTCCTAGAGTAAGGGAATACCTATAGAGTTTACTGTGATGCATCAGGTATTGGGCTGGGAGCAGTGTTGATGTAGGGCGATCAAGTTGTTGTGTATGGGTCTCGGCAGTTGAGGCCTCCTGAGAGGAATTACCCGACGCATGATCTCGAGTTAGCTGCAGTTGTACATGCGTTGCGCTATTGGAGGCATTATCTATTGGGGGAGAATTTTGTGGTTTTCACTGACCACAAAAGCCTCAAGTATATCTTTACACAGCGTGGCTTGAATCTGAGGTAGAGGAGGTGGGTTGAATACCTATAGTCCTTTGATTTTGAGCATTCCTATACACCTGGTAAAGGTAATGCAGTAGCTGATGCACTGAGCAGGAAGACTCAGATATAGGCAGTGCAGGAGGCCAGTGGTGAGTGGCAGCTCATGGCTTTGTTCTCTGAGATACATCTGGAGGTGCATGACAGTCAGGGGTAGACTTATCTTTCCTATTTAGTTGTGACTTCTATCCTCCTGGATAGAGTGAGGATGAGACATCTATCTGATTCAGAAGGCCTAGTTCAACGAGAGTCGGTGGGAAATGAGGACCCTCATCCTAGTTGGACGATAGTCAATGATGAGGTTTTTCATTTCCATGGACGAGTATGGGTTCTAGGGGATATACGTGAGGAGCTGATGCAATAGTTTTATGCTTCAGCTTGGCCAGTTCATCCCGGGGTTACCAAGATGTACCGTGACTTGAGACGTCGGTACTGGTGGCATGGTATGAAGAGAGATGTAGCTAGTTTTGTTATGAGGTGTTCCACCTGTCAGCAGGTGAAGACGAAGCATCAGAGACCATCTGGGTTGTTACAGCAGTTACCTGTTCCATAGTAGAAGTGGGACGATGTCATGATGGATTTCATGACTGGGTTGCTGAGGTCACCTCGTGGCAATGATTCTGTATGGGTCGTTGTGGACAGACTCACGAAGGCAACACACTTTTTTCTGATCAAGGAGACCTTCGGTGATGACGGGCTCAGAAGGATGTATATCTAAGAGATCGTACGTCTTCATGGGGTCCCTCATTCTATCATTTCTGATAGGGACACCTATTTCACACCTCATTTCTGGAAGAGTTTTTAGAGGGCATTGGGTACACAGGTGCTTCTGAGCATAGCTTATTACCCTCAGACAGATGGCTAGTCAGAGCGTTTGATACAAGTGCTAGAGGATATGCTTCCTGCATGCGTCCTGGACTTTGGAAGCTCTTGGGAGAAGCATATACCCTTACTCTAGTTCTCCTATAACAATAGTTTCCAGGTGACTATTGATATGGCACCATACGAGTATTTATACGGTAGGTCGTGCCGATCACCTTTGTGCTGGATAGAGGCAGGTGAGGCAGCTTCACTGGGGCCATAGCTCATGCAGGAGACGTCTGATCAGGTCCAGTTGATTCAGAAGCGGATGGCTACAGTGTAGTCTCATCAGAAGTCTTATGCTGATCACCGCAGACGACCTTTGGAGTTCCTGGTCAGGGTTTAGGTTTTTTTGCATGTTTTGTCGAGGCTCAGACACAATCGGATCAAGAGACAGGATAAACTTTCACCGCGGGATGTGGAGCCATTTGAGATTATGGAAAGGGTCGGGCTGGTTTCTTATCGATTGTGGTTACTACAGTGGTACCGAGCCATGCACGACGTCTTCCATGAATATTAGTTGCGTCGCTATCATTCAGACTTGTCTCACGTCTTTCAGCCCAAGGAGGTTGAGCTGGAGGCAAGTGCATCCTTTGAGGAGCATCTGATTCTTATCGTTGACAGGAGCACGAAGGTTCTCTGAGGCCGGTAAGTTCCTCTCGTACGGGTTCTATGGAAGCATGGACGAGTGCAGGACGAGACCTGGGAGAGGTAGGCGGACGTATGTGCTCAGTGGCCGGAGTTGTTCATGGCTATTTCTTCACCACCCTTGGAAGGGAAATTCGGGGATGAATTGCTATAAGGGGGGAAGTTTGTAAGAACCCAATTCTTCTCTTTGAGGTATGGACTTCTTCTTTTCTCTTTTCCTTAAAGTGTTTTTAATAAAATATGGAAAATGGAGAATAATCCTAAATTTTGGAACTACACGCCGTGTACTTTTCCACACGCCGTGTACTTATGGTCATGTAGGGATGAGTACACAGGGCGTATAGCCATGTCGGCGACAAAGGGTGTAGGAACTGACTACACACCATGTATTGGTCCTTTACACGCTGTGTAGCCATTCAACAGGCCTAAACAGTAAGGCGGTGGAGCAGCCTCCAGCTGGGCGGCAGTACACGTCGTGTACTCAAGAGTACATGTCGTGTACTCTTGTCGGTAGGTGAACAGTATCGCGCTGGTGGAAAGCCGTCAGGTGAACAGTTAAATGAAAGGAGTACACGCCGTGTACTTTGTTTTTTCAGCTTAAAACAGGAAGTAGCCTCCTCATTTGGCATAGGAGGCATTAGAGCCATTTTGGATCCAAGGGAGGAGGCTGAACCTTGAAGATCCATCAGGTATTCGTCTAGAATCTGATTCTGCCTCGGACGATCTCGTTAGAACCACACGGGTAAGCCCTCTCTTCTCCTAGCATGTTGCTCACCAATTCTTCTCCTAACTTAATTTATTTACATTTGGGTGGGTTTCATTCTTCGTCAGATCTACGTCGTTCTTGAGCGTTTCTGGAGTGGGCGTCCGGGTATAACGTTCGTTGGCATATAAGGTAGGTGGCTTGGTGTTTAGTTTTCCAACTTCTGTGTGTTTGGTGCGTTGTTTTTACCACGAAACCATGTTGGGGTGTCGTGTGGCTGAGGCTGTTGCTATAATAAACACCTAGAATTGATTAAGTATTTAAATATGATTTTAAAATGCGGGTTGGGATCATTTCTTGGATCTGGAACCACCCCGGGGGTGTGTTCCACTATTTAGCCGTTTGGCCGGGATACCCGAGGTTATGCCTTTAAAGTAGTAATTGTAGAATTTCCTTGAGATGAATTGCTTTTTACTTCTTGTTTACCTGTTGGGCATGGCCCGGTTACCTATTTTTCCTGAGGGTGTTGTTGTGATTAGCCAATGGACACTGTACTCTATTAGCATAAGGGCGTTGTTGTGATTAGCCTGTGGGTACTGTACTGTATTATCCTGAGGGCGACGTTCTATTTCACCTGAGGGAAACCTTTCGTACCTGAGGGATTGACTTCTGTGCCTGAGGGAGACAATTCCTACACCTGGGGGCAATTTCTGTTACGCCTGAGGGAAATAACTGCGGGTTGGATTCTGTATAGCCTGAGGGCATGGTTCACTATATTACCTTGAGGGCATGATACTGGTTGGCCTGAGGTCTTGGTGTTGTTTAGCACAAAATGATACCAAATTAAATGGATTAAATAAATAATGAAATGGAAATATAACTGGTAAGTTAGTTACTTTTGAGTACTACTTGGTTTATTGCATTTTACTATTGAACACTATTGTTGCATGCTTACACGTAGTTGGGCACGGGCCTTTGGTGGGTTCCTACTGAGATGTATTTCTCCCACCCTTTTTGGGTCATGCTTTTCGGCCCAAATAGATTATGTTTCTACATGTGTGGATAAGGGAATGAGTCGCTATACAGGTACTTGACTGTTGTTGAGGAGTAGGAGGGCATGGGACCGATCCTAGGCTCGTGATATCGTTGCCAGCTGTTTTGCTTTGTTTTGTTGTACTCTGCTTTTGGTTGTATCGTATTGATGTATAACATGTTCTGGCTGTTTTCGTAGAACTTGAGACATGTAGCATCATCATTTATATATTGTTTGTTATATCCACTACTGTTGTTTATTTCAGTTGTGTATGGTTTACTGCTTTCGCTATTTGTTGTGTGTTTCATTTCATTCCGTTGCGCTAAACTTTGATAAATGAGGGCATAGTTTCCCCACTATCAGACCTGGGCCCTCACTGCTAGTCGGCAGCCTTTGGCATTTGGGGAAATGCGCTTGAGGTCATGTGGCGAACCGAGTTCGGGGAACCCGTTGTGTGGCACCCGAAGCCGGGACGTTACAGTATCAATGTGTTGAATATCTTAACCACGAGTTTATCAACATTTTACAGGAGTTTGGGATTTTATATCAACTCACCCCACATTACACACCACTGTAGAATGGTGTTAGTGAATGAAAGAATCATACCTTATTAGACATGGTAATATCGATAATGATTCATACAGATCTTCAATTATCCTTTTAGGAATATTTATTTCAAACCATGACATACAAATTAAACCAAGTACCAACTAAAGTAGAAAATGGAATTCAGTTAGAGCTATGGATTGGAAAGAAACCAGTTTTGTTTCACACACAAGTATGGGGTTGTTAATAATTTTTTAATACCTTATCAAAAACAAATTGCACCCTAGGGCAAAAAGTGTATCTTTATGGGGTATCCCAAGGAAACAAGGGATGCTACCTATATAACCCCTCAGACAAGAAAGTGATGGTTTTGAGACAATCCATATTTCATGAGAGTGATTACATCCTAAAAAGTAATAGTGGGAGAAATATTGGCTTCAATGAAGTTGATGCTCAAGATACACAAGACATGGTACATGAATAGATTCCATAGGTCCCTGTGGAAGAAGTAGTTCCTGAAACACAAGTAATGTGTAGGAGCTTAAGATAGGAATGATAACCAAAGAGACATGGTTTTCTAGTCCCTGAAGATGGTGATTCATTATTGGTTGACAATGATGAACCTCTATACTACATGGATGATGTAAAGAGATTATAATCTACAAGATGGAATGAATCTATGAATTTTGAAATGAATTCCATGTATCAGAACCAAGTTTATGTTTAGGTCGGTGTGCTAGTTGACGTGAATATCAATGGATGAAAACAGGTACCCAAGAATAAAATGGACATGGAAGGTAAAGTAAATACCTATAAAGAAATGATAATGTCTAAAGGGTTTAAATAGCATCAAGTAATTTACTATGATGAAACCATTGAACCAGTTTCCATGTTTATATCCATAAGAATTCTAATTTCTATAGTATCTTACCATGAATTTGAGATTTAGAAGATGGATTTCAAAACTAAATTCTTTAATATAAACTTTTAGGATGATTTCTATATGACACAACAAGAAGGGTTTTTTACACTAGGTGATGCCAAAAGTATTTAAAAGTTACATAGATCCATTTATGGATTTAAGTAAGAATCCAGGTCATGGAATATTCAATTAAATGAATACATAAAATAATTTTCTTTCATTAAGAACAAATGTGATCCATGTGTTTACAATAGGTTTAGTGGGAATGTGGTCTTTATCCAAATAGTATATATTGATAACATATTACTTATTATAAATGTCATACTGGTATTATAGTTTATTAAGGGATGATTAAACAAATGTTTCTCCATGAACGACTTAGGTGAAGCATACTGTATTATAGGGATCAATATCATCTGTGATATATCCAAGAGGCTTCATGGAATAATTAAAAGTACATATCTTGACCAGATACTAAAGATATTTAATATAAAACAATCCAATTGAGCATTGGTTTCAATGTCACATGGTTTATATCGTTCTTAGAAAATGTGTCATCAAACACAACCTTAGAAATAAAGAACATGTAGGATCCCATATCCTTTATTGATAGGATCAATCATGTATGACATGTTATGTTCTAAAATTTATGTTTCCAATTCACTGAGAATTGTAGGTAGATATCAGTCAGATTCAGGAGAACAATATTGTTCTGTTATTAAGGTTGTCCTTAAGTATCTAAGAAGAACTAAGGAAATATTTCTAGTGTATGGAGAAGACATGGATCTAGTCATTAGTGGTTATACTAATTCTAGTTTTAAAAGGATCAAAAATATCTAATTTCATAGTCAGGATATGATTTCTATCTCAATATAGGATCTTTGTGTTGGAAGAGTTCAAAGTAGCTAGTTGTCACTAATTCTATAGAGGATTTCAAGTGTATAGCGGCTTCTAATGCAGGAAAGGAAGCCATTTGGATTCAAAACATTTTTTAGGATATTGATGTGGTACCTAGTAGTAAATACACTATCACATTATATTGTGATAATACTGTAGCGTTGTATCCTGCAAAATATCCAAGGTCACAACGAAGGATAAAGTGCATACACTGGAAGTATCACCTATTAAGGGATTTTTATCAAAGAGATGAATTTGCAGTGAGTGGAGTACCCACAGAAGAGAACATGGTGGATCCAATGACTAAAGGCCTGTCTCTGTAGAATAATGAATATCATGTGAGATCTAGCAGACTAAAGGTTGTTAAAAAATGGATATTGTGCATGTGGGAGTCTGTTGGAGTCAGTGCCTTAAAATTAACTTCTGTGTACTTTATGATAACTTGTATTCATTATTTTTTATATTAATAAACTTCCTATCAGTTAATGACTATTCTTTTTTATAACATAGTATGTGATAGTGTCTTAAGAGAAGATGTCACACTAAAATGTCATAGTAGTTCTCTGCTATGTTGAGAACCAAAAAGTTTCAAGGAAATATTCATAAATAAATGTTCTATATAATAATTAAATCATTTCAGGGACACAAATGATACAAGATATTATGGGTGGGGACTCATATGACTTTTAGGAACATTATTACGGTGTAAACCCTTGGTAATAGAGTATAATATATTATTAGAATGAGACCTTCCAGTAAGAAATATACATTTATATGGATCATTGTATGTTCTTATATATGGACGTGTGTATTGGTCCATAGACATTAAGATTATTATTAATTAGTATTTTCAGTTTCATACTTTCATGTAGTGATGAAAAATGTCATGATAGATGTTTGTGGTGAGCTAGGTATGTTGGGTTTGTCACGAGTAATATTGCATTAATATATAATACAAGAAAGGATTTTTATCTTATGTTCTTTAATGAAAGTTTATATCTTATGCCCTTTGATGGAAATGATATGACCTAAATAAATCCATGGCCTAGGTGTTCTATAGGAAATTTAAATTTCCAAGAATTCAAAGAAAGTGACATTGAGAACATAGGTTTATGGCACCGGTATACCACCTACTTGATTAGATATATTGTGATAAAGGAATTATATTACACAGTAAGCATCTATATGATGTATTATTTCATTGTAGAATTAACAACTTTCTCGATGAGTGCCTTGTCAGGTTCCTAGATGCGAACATGTGATATTATATGGCTTCACCTAATTCCATTAAAAAAGAGGCCTAGAGTGTCACACACTAAGTATATCCAAATTCTTAGTTAAATAATAATATTATAATTTATTATTTAACAAGTTGAATAAATATTATTCTCACACATGGTTTAATAATTAATCATGTCTGCTTGATCGTATATATTTCATCACCAGTTATTCGAGGGAAAATAATGTGAGCATAATATTTAATAAATATTAATTTTCTATTTATTGAATATAATATTAATTTATTTATTGGTGAATAATACAGTGATATTTATTTAATAAATAAATAGTCATTATTCATGGCCCGATAAATATTATAGAGTAATGGAGTATTGAATTTAATGTTCTGGTGAGAAATAATAAATATTGAGTATTATTTAATTGACTAGTATTTAATTTAAGTCTCAAGTTAAGCACATGTTGAGAAATTGTAATAATAATAATAATAATATCATTTTTATTTGACATGGGGATCCATAGGGATTAAATAAATAATAAGGGGCACTTGTGCAATTATTTATTTCAAACCCTATCAATATATGAACTCAATTATATTATTCTCTCTGAGATCCAATTCATTTGTTCTGGTTTGGAAGAATGGATTTGGATCATTCTCTCAATCCTTAAAGAGATCCCTTCTCAAAGAACACTCCCAATAATGGAGAGCATCCTTCCTCCACCTTCCACTCTCATGATGAGAGAGATCTAGGAGAATGCTTTGGAAGTGTTTCTCAAGACGACCAAAGGCGTATGACACAAGTGATAGGATCTACCATGCTAGAACCTTGATAATCCTATGGTGGTGTTTGAAGATTTGTGGAACAGGTGTGGATCACCTCTAGAGGGAATATTCATTGAATCCAACAATTTAATGAGCATACAATAAAGTCCTATTGTCAAATTCATAAATAAAGAAATAATTACATCAAGTTAATTATTTAATTAATTTAATTAATTATAAATAATAGGTGATGATCATCTCTCTAGTTCTGAAATTATATCCCTTGTATATTTCTTTGATTTAATTCTGTTGATCATGATGTTCAATGTTGTGTTATATCTTGTATTAATCATTGATCATGATAAAAATAAAATTTGGGCATGACCCATTGCATGCTTCCGCTGTGCCCAAAACATTCAAATCTCCCCATTTTTATATTTTTTCTTATCCATCCCCTTTACATTGTGGTATAGAATGTAAATTGGGGGTTGAGGGATGATGCATGTGACCTCCTATAGTTCTTCCTTACCTCACATTAAATAGTGTTCTTGGTGTTCTTAAGGGGTTATTTATAGGGTATCTTCAAAAGTGTTTTCTATGTCTTTTCCAATGGTTTTTTATATGCTCAACAAAGGGATAATTAGTGAAAACTCGTATTTAATAGGATTAAAAAATATGAGTTTGGATTAAAATTATTCCCATTGTATATGGTAGCATGTGTTTATATTTTATCATTAGATGCCACTAGGAACTACTCCTATTTAGCTTCAAACATCATATTTTCATTGAATCCAGAGACCTTCACTTTTATGTTAGACTCACTAAACTCTTTAAAGCTACTACTAAGTGTGTGAAAAAATACTCTTATGATTGGATTGTCGTCTTTTTTATCTTCAACCAGTTTCTTACCATGGGAGTACTATATTTTTCCATATCTTAAACCAACATCATTAGGTAACTATAGTAGATATTCCTTTCCTTACTCCATGACCTCTTCATATATTTCAAGGGTAGAAAAGAATATAGTTGAAACTTTAGTTTTATAATAATTAAATAAAAATATAGTTCATGGTTAATAAAATTTGAATGAAATATATTTAAATCCAATAATTTTCCCTCAGTAATATTATATTTTTATTCTTATTGTTCATGTGACACCCTTGGGATATCATATCTAATTCTTATGGCTAGTGGGTATTCAAATACACCCAGAAAAAATAATTCTTCTAGTGAATCATCATTGTCACCAAGTATAGGAAACATGTTAGTTAAATTTGTGATTATATCATAAGGGATGTCTGATTTTAATGCGTTATAAATTATATATGAATAATGTGATTTTAGTTTAAGAACATATACCTCTTTAGTTTTAGTATATACTTACTTGTATGAGTTTAATTCCACCTAGAAACCTTTTAGTGTTGGTGTAGATAGAAGTGGGAATTCTATATTTTCCTCAAAATACATCACATTCATTCCATACTTATCATCATAATCTAGGTCCTATAAAGTTGGTGTTGAATCTAAAATCACATCCTAGGGAGAATATATCATTAAACTAGATTCAATAAATTTAATAGAGAACAATTAAATAGAAATAACATTTCCCTTATTTATTTCAACTTCTAACTCTTCTTGAAACTGAATGGCTATGAGACAAATATTTCCAAGAGTGAATAATGGTAGTTTTTTTCTATAAGGACTTCCAGAACCTTCACTATAGAGTATATGAGAGGTCCTAGTTTTGTTGCATCCTCTTCTAATACATTACAATATTATTATTGTCATTTCTCTCGTTGGTTTTGAAAATTTTATGTGCCTTTATCAGGAATATTGAATAGTTCATACATGATAAGAATTTCTCTATCCTTCTTTAGCTACGCATATGGGTAGAATTACCAGTCAATAGAGTTATTTTTATAACCTAGACTAATGGGGCTCAAGAAACAACAACCCCAAGCCAATATCTAGAGGCTAGGGTTGGATTTCAGCACCAGGTAAGAACAAAACACACATGGAAGGCCTTATCCAAAGGTACATGTACACATGAACCCACAAACATCTCCATGAAACATTATAGAGATAATAAAACATAAAATAAATACATGCATACACATATCCCAAAACTAGTGTACAATAGGAGAACTACAAACATAAATGGGAAAAATAAAATCCTACTAAAATATGAATAAGAATACAACCTACTCAAATAGAGGAGATCACTATCAATTGAAACTGTCAGAAATCTCCTCAACCAAGCACCGAAAATCACCTCATTAAGTATAGCTCACTAAATTATTCCTATCTCAGGGCCTCCTAGGACTCCATCAAAAAGGCATTTGGTCTACACAAGACATAACATGGGTGGTAAAAGCTAATATAGGGGTGATTATAATAATAACTTGTAGGCATGCCAAAACCTAAAATAAAAGGGAGCAACTAAAGTACAATATTCCACTTGACCTAGCCACAGGGAACCCAATCGAGATAGAAACTCCCTCTCGATTATCCTTGGCTATACATGAAAATTAATCTCTATCCACATGGTGTGTCACCAAATAAATGTGACAACACTATCAGAAAACCTATAAAACACCCAAATAAACTCATCTCACACTCCAAGTCTTATGAGGTTTTGACCTCATAGCTGGCTATAGGATTCTACTTGAAGGTCAAAGGTAACATTCATCCAATAGAACACATCCCATGATTTCTACCATCATATATGGAACTAGTTCAAGAGATACACTCCATCGGTAACAAAACTACTATCCCTGATGAAACATCCAAGAGATATCACTCCATTGGGTATTGCAAAGCCAATGGAAAACCTCCCCCATCCTAGGTGGCACACATGTGAGATATCATGATCTTCGGATCTCACTACCAAGATGATCATGCTAGAACCTAGAAGATCTCGATACATAGATAGGGGATCTCACCCATCCTTGATTGACATGCTAATAACCCTACTGAAACCATTAAAGGTCACATCACTCAGAAAGGGGATCACTCTCAAAATCACTAGGGGACACTACAAACACAATCTAGAGAACTAAAGACCACACCTCCTCATATATGGGATCACTCTTAAAACCATTGGGGGACACCACAAACCCTATCCGGTAACTCAATATCTCTCATAAAGGGGATCACACCTAGAACCATTGGGGGACACAATGAACCCAATCTAAAATCATGGAGATCATATCGATCAGATAGGGGATCGTTTTCGGTGTAGTGTTAGCCATGAAACTTCCAAAAACCCCACCTGTTAAAACTCGTGAATTAGGTGATCATATAATTAATGACACCACAAACCCTACTTAAACCTTCTACTTAGTAGGGTGTTATAAACCCAATGAAGCCACAAACCCTATGATATCGCCTGCTATGTAGGGGACTATATAACTGATGATGCCACAATCCTTACTTAAACTATCTACAGAGTAGGGTATCTTATACCCTATTATTACATAAACCCTATGATATATCCCACTATATAGGGGTTGTATAATCAGTTATTCCACAAACCATATTATTCTATACTTATCGATAAGTGATTGTCGCCCACATAGTGTTGTTCATGACGATTCCAAGAACCTAATCTAGGGAAAACAATATGATAGAGGATCCCACCCCATCCTTCATATAGGGATGTTATAACTATATCCAATTTCATCCTAGAAATTGGATCAAGGTCATGTACTAAGGATGTAATGCCACATTATACCCTCATAGGTATATACCAAGGGACACCCTCAACTACTGTTAGTCCCAATTTCTCTAACCAAAAGTGAACCGAAAAATCACCTCATTTTGCAACTCCAAGTCACAAACTATGGCCACCAAATTGATCTAAATGAGAACATTATTAGTATCGGCTACTCATAGGCCTAATTACAAGCCTCAAAAAAGGAGATAAATTATGTGGAAGTCTCAAAGAGGAGTACATGATGTGTATTGGGGTCCACATAGTCTGTGACACCGCCTGAACAACCAACTGTGTCCTCTACATCATATCTTGGCTGGCCATGTGATCTTACATGGTGTTTAAAGGATTTACATAGTGTGTCTCACCTCAACCAGACCCCCAATCATGTTCTTACACCACACTGACCAGCGATTTGTGTCACCACATATAGTGTGTACCCCTGGTAAATGGCGTGTCATAGCTAACCGGCCACTTGCCTATGTCATCTTACCATTCCCATGCCTGACACACCATGTCCATGTACTTTGGTTGTGTACTTTCACATAGCCATGTCCCAACACACAGCTACCCTGGACATGTCCCTTAGACACACAACCTGTGATCACTACGCATAGTGCAACTCCAATACACAGTGTTCAGTTCCAAAAATTCATATTCCCAAATGGGAATAACACATGGTGTGTTCCAATAAAGTAGACATTGTGTGATCTAGAATTCCATATGAGTTTCCCAAATCACACCATTTTCCCCCAAAACTCATAAATCAATAACCATGGGTCCTTATCAATCATATAAGGGCCCGAAAAACTTAAAAAACACATAATAATGGCTATTTGGACTTAAATCCAAAATATTTGTTCCTTATTGTGAAACGTTGAATATTTGGGTTCATATCCATGCTCTGAAGCCACTACACCATTATCATGGAGTAATCTTCATCAAGATAGAATAATTGTGGTGCCTCTTATCCTTGAATTAGCCTTGGTTCATCTGTCATTGTGGGAGAACCTCCTATTATCACATTTTTGTGTGTGACAACGTGTTGGGGGAGGATATTCATTTATTTTAATAAACTAATATCATTAAATCTCCTACTATTGTTCCCTCGATCGAGCACCCAATTTCAAAAAAAATTATTCCATTCCTAGAGTAAACACCACATTTTGAACTCATTCATGGTCACATAATTATAATTTCAGACTCTGTTTAGGATTAATTGAATGTTTAAAATGAAAATATGAATGAATTATATAATATTTTTAATATTTTTAATATCACTACCCTGAGGCTCTCTTGGCCCCAGTATCCTGCACCGAATCAGTGTTTGGCTTCAGAAATATTCTCAGAAATGTTTTGAAATCTTACAGGGGAAAACCTAATTCACTACATCCACTCAAACATATGGATTTTCATCCCCAAAAATATAAATCATATGAAGAAGAAGAAAAACTAAGATCTTCACCAGGACTCCAACACCGGTGATCTCGCCAAGGGGTTCTCGTGCTGCCTAGAAGAACACACTTAGGGGGAACCACAACTGCCATACCACACCAATGTCTAGCTCAAACCTTGTTGAAATCACGCAACTAGAACCATGTGTCCCCTAAAATATGATAGGTAGAAAAAAATCATCTTGATACATCCATAGTCATAGGGTCTAGCGGTACCCCACCTCGCTAACTTGACATAGAGACCGATGAATCTTGACAGTTCTCATCCACCCCTAGATGAATTGTACAATGTCATCCTCAAGTGTCTCATGAAAAAATATGATTCCAAACACATGAGGTTACCAATGAAAAAAAACATGGATTCCTAAGTGCAGAAATTGGGTCTTACCAGGCCCTCCATAGAAACCTCTAACTCGTAGTCCTGCCCCGATCACACAAGTTAAAGGAACTTGTCTGCCACACCTCGACACTATCCACTTTATGAAGAATGGACTCACTATAACAGTTTTAATAAAATCATAAAAACATTTATTGGTTTGGGAAAGCATCCATCTTTTTCATGCATCCTCATTGACATCAAAAAACACCAATACAGGGTTCTATCGATGCCCCACATAACCCTTGATAAAACTAAAGAAAGAAGTGAAAATAATAGAGTAACTCTGAATAGTATCTAAAAATATTATTTCTGAATGTATAAATGACATAGAGTATACCTCTAATCATCTATGGAGATTTTGGGTCATATCCCTTGGCATCCAGCTATATTACTCTCTGTTATCCTATAGTTTTGTGATCCTGAAACAGACCACTTGGGGGGTGGAAATAAATTGTAACGTCTTCCACCAACTACTTCTCTCCCCACTCCTCCACTGTATCAACCATCATGTGGAACTCCATGCTAAATATTATGCCTCTAACAGAGTGGTCCATCAACTATCTCCCTCTCAAGAATATAGTGGGTCAGATAATATCTAGCAAGATGTCCCACACCTTTGTAATGATAACACCACCTCTCTTGTAGCTGAGTAGAACCATCCTGGAAGCCCTAATTCTCAAACCCTTTTTCCTGGGATCACCTCCAAAAGTGGATCACTTTCTTGGATCTTTGACCTTGTTGTTTCCTACCCACTACTAAGGACTCAACTCTTGTATTCCCAACACTAACAGTCAGAGTTTACTTGGCTCTGAATCTCTATACCACCAAGGTCCTCTCAAGCTCTCAAGCAAAGATGGGAATGCATAGTGAGACAATTTACACCTTTATATCCTAGCATAATCTCTACTCAAAGGTATATTCTCTAAAAAATATCTCAAACCATATCTAGGGAGTATCATAATAGGTTTGTGAACCTCACCAAATAATCCACCATTATCATGATATCCTACAAAAGATGCCCATACTTTTGGATATTCACTAATCTCAACATATCTAGAAAGAATTTTTATTTGAAGAGATGATCAAACTCTTTCAAACTAAATGTTTCCTCATCATGGGTCTGCATCACCAAACTCCACCATCTCCTAGACGAACCCTGTAGAAGGATCGCTTCTATGACCACCTCCTAATTAGGAGGTTTCCATGAAAGGGGAAAAACATTCATGACTATCTCAAGCCAATCATAAGTTTCCTAGGGGTCTAGATCACCCTAAAACCTCAAAGGTAACTTCCTATGGAACTCATGCAGTGTACTCAGGCAACAAGTATTTCAAGCCTGAACTATTGGAAATACCTGATGCTCGACGGGTAGTGTCTCAACTGGTGGATCAACTAAAGGTAATACCTAATGTCCAATTACCTACACTGAAGACTCATCACTGGGAGGATCATCCTCAAAATCCTATCATGTAATCCTATCTAGATGTCATCTCAAAAGAATACTGAAATAGAATAAAGATGTTCCATGATCAAGAGTATATCTGGGGAGATTACTCAAGAAGGACAAGGAAAACCCGAAAACTTGTCCTAAATAATGTTGGTACCATGATTTTCATGTGTCAAATTCTTTAATGTATTGTGTCAACAAGAAATTAATCAGAGTCTTAGTGAATGAATACGTCGGCTGCCACACCAACACTAGAGTCCCTATATTGAAATATGAACCTGAAACAATTTAAAATTTTCTCCATTCAACCCAATCCAATATCATGAAACTATGGCCCCAATGTGGAACCCACTCTGTATTGACCTGATCTAATAGGTCTCGGGCCACAAATACCCCCAATATTGACTCTATAGGCCAAGGGCTAGCGACTAGTTCTAAGTATGAATAACACACACATAGGGGGCCTTAGCCTAAGGTACCTATATGAACACACCAATAAACATCTCCATGAAGTAGTTCAGATGTAATAGAACAGAAAAGAAATTAATTCATACATCTATCCCTCGACCAGAGTAAAATAGGAGTATAAAAAAATAAAATGGAAAAATACAATCCCACCAAAAACTATGAAAAGAATCCAACATTTTCAGATGGAAGGGGTTGTTTTCCATTGAAATTGCTGGAATTCTTCTCAGCTAAACACTGAAAAACACGTTGCTCAGTCTAGATCACTATAATCCATCTACATCAAGGCCTCCTGGGACTCCGCTAAAATTCTTGTGGTCTACACAAGACAAAACATGTTTGGGAAAAACATGTGTAGGGGTGATTATAAAAATACCCAGTAGGAACCCCAATACACCAGATAAAAGGGATAAAAATATAGTCAAAAGTCCATTTGACCTGTCTAGAGGGAACCAAATCATGAGAGAAACTCCATATCAACCATCCTTGACTATACATGACAAGTCAGCACTATACACATGATGTGTCCTCAAACTCTATGTATCATGGGATTTTGACCTCGTAGACAGCTATAGGATTCTACTCAAGGATCAAATGGTAACATTCAGATAGGATAACACACTCCATGATATCTTCCATCCCAGATAGAACATGTTAGAGAGATACACTCTATTGGTAACAACTTTACCATCCCTGATGAAACATCTGTGAGATACCACTCCATCGAGTATCACAAAGTAGATGGAACACATTAGACATTCCAAGTGGAATACATCCAAGAGATCAAGATCATTGGATCTCAATACCAATAAAGTCATGTTGGAACCCATCAGATATCAATACAGAGATAGGGGATATCACCCATCCCTGATGGGGGATGCTACAAACCCTAATGGAACCGTTAAAGCGCTTATAAATAAAAATGTGGATTACTCCAAGAACCATTGGGGGACACTACAAAAATAGTCTGAAACACTGAAGACCACACCTCCTCAGATAAGGGATCACTCCAAGGACCACTGGGGAACACCAATAGCCCAATCTAGTAATTGAAGATATTTCAGAACGGAGATCACACCCAAAACCAATGGGGGTCACCAAGAACCCAATATGGCATCATGGGGATCATATCACTTAGATAGGGGATCACCACCCATGTAGTGTTGGTCATGAAGATTCTGCAAATCCCACCCAGAAAAACTCATTAAGTAGGAGATCATGTAATCGATGATGCCACAAATCCTAATTAAACTTTTTGGTGAGTAGGGGATCATATATATGAAGATTCCACAAAACCAACTAATACCACATGTTGTGTTGGGGATTGTATAATTGAAAATTCCACAGAACCTGCAGGGCTATCCTAATTGATAGGGGATCATCGACCATGTACTGTTGGTCATGGACATACTAAGAACCTTGTCTAAGGAAAATGATATGATAGAGGATCCCACCCCAAACTTCCTAGAGGGATTATGAACTCTATTAATTCTCATCCTATTGAGGGGTTAAAAATAATTTTCTGAGGATTTAGTGCCACATTATACCCTCAAAGGGACAAACCAAGAAACTCACTCAACTATTATTAGTCCCAACAACACTAACCGAAGCGATCCATAATATCATCTCGCATCACATCAAAAAGGCACAAACCATGGCCTCTATCACATTTTGCATGGAACACTTCTCATGATATGTTACTCATAGGCCTAAATTTGAGCCCCTAAGAAAGCGATGCGCTAGGTGGAAGCCTTCAAATGGAGTAAAAGGTGTGTATTGGGTTTCACATAGCTTGTAACCCCACCTGAACACCCATCCATATCCTCTACAGCATGTATTGGCTAGCCATGTGAGATTACATATCATGTATAGGCTACACACAGCATGTATCACCTCACATGGGTACCAAACCTTGTTCTTCCACCACACAGATCAGACAGCCGTGTCTCTAAACATGGTGTGTACCCCTAGTACAAAACATATCCTAGCTAATTGGACACTTGGTTGTGTCATATGACTATGAAAATGCTCATAACCTTGTGTCCATGTGCTAAAGATGTGTGTGTCCACACGACAATGTACCATCACATGAATACCCTATCCATATCCATTGTCCACATGTCCTGGTGTCACTATAAGGAATGAAGCCCCAGTACACTGCATGTAGTTCAAAAAAATCATATTCCCTAAATATTAATAACACACAATGTGTTCCACTAAACTACATGCTATGAGATCGGTAATTCTAAATGGGAATTCACTTTGATCCACCTGAATCACCCCAGTTACCCCTGAAACCAACATATCAAACCCCACGGGGTAACTAAAAATTGTATAAGGGCTCTGAAACCTAAAAACAATGAATAAAAAAAGTATCTGGATTTAAAACTAAAATCTACACACCATGAGGTGAATCAAAAAGGACATTGTGTCATATTTATGATCTGAAGTCACTTCATCACGATCTGGGAGCGATCACTATCGAGATAGAAGAACAGTAGTGCCTTTTCTCCTTTGGATTTTCCTTAGTTTGTCCGTCGACATGGGTTAACCTTCACATATCCCTTTTCTTCATTTAATAATGTGGGGGTATTAGTTTATTTTAATAAACTAGTATCATTGACTCTCCCACCAACGCACCCTCAATAGAGTACCCAAAACTGAAAAAATTATATTCCACCTAGGGTAAATACTACATTCTGAACTCAACCATGGTCTCAAAATTCCTATTTGAGACTCCACTTGGGATTCGTTAAATTTTTACAAAGAAACTTCCCTATATGATATAATATATTTAATAAATTTAATATAACTGCACTGAGGCTCTCTAGGCCCCAGAATCATATGCCTACTCAGTTCATGGATTTTAAAATATTCATAGAAATATTCCAAAGTCTAACAGGGAAAAAATAATTCAATACAGTTTTCTTATGATTTTCTTAACCGCACAAATAAATACAATAGCAATTTGTAACTGGGACTAATAATTATATTCCATTATGAGATAAATGGTATATGCTTGGTGCTCAACCCAATAAATATAAAATGAGAGAAATAAATAATAATGAAAAAAATAAAGATAAAATTAAAAGTAGAAAACAAATTGAAGACTAAGATTAATTTAAAAT
Source organism: Viscum album (assembly GCA_963277665.1). Taxonomy (NCBI): domain Eukaryota; kingdom Viridiplantae; phylum Streptophyta; class Magnoliopsida; order Santalales; family Viscaceae; genus Viscum; species Viscum album. The sequence continues at coordinate 4,557,962 of OY728125.1, forward strand.
GTCTTAAAATAATTAAAGATAATACAAACTCCCTATAAAAGGTTCCATGTTTATGGTAGTATCCTATAATGAGACTCTCATAAAATAAAATATATAAAACTCCTGGAATAAAAAATTCTGGATGACTATGATCATTTCTCAGGGATCTAGATTTGAAGGTTCACTATCCCTATCCCTTATGATTTGTTCCTTATATTGTTAAAAGTAAGAAAAATAAGGGGGTTTGATGCATGTAACAAGAATTTAAATGAAAATACAAGACCAAATTTATGGAATTATCATTTATAAAGTAATATTAGTTGGTTAGTCTGTCACTCTCTCAAATAGTTTTCAACTGTGAGTGCATCCATGGCTCAAACTACTAATCCTTGGAGAGTAAATTATTTAAACAATGAAAATGGAGTTCAGGAATAGAAAAGCATGGGGTACAATTTTATCATTTTCTCCTCACTGTCCATAAATCCATATAATAAAATAGAAATAAAAAATCTAGTTTTGTAGACTCTGGTTCACTGGTTTTCATCCAGTGGGCGATCCTTAGGTTAGCCACTCATTATAGATGAGTGATTTAGAATCACCATAACTTCATATTGAGAGAAACATGAATAAAGGGGGAAGGTAATAACAGCACATCATATGGATGAATTTAATATAATTGAAATTGAAATGTAGAAAGAAATCCAAAAATCCTAGTTATGGTCAGAAATTCCTATACCCTTTACAAGTGTGAAGGGAGTAAATAATTATAGATATCAAAGCACATACTTATTATATTCTCCCATGTTTTCATCACCAAGTAGTAGGATCATATTATCTTCCTACATATATTAATTCCATGAGTACAACTTGAGGGTTGATATTCCACTAGTAATATTCATTTCGAATCTTCTTATCCTTTAACATTCTTCCAATAATCAGTGTCTTCTAATTTTTATGGATGCACACAATATGGATCATGTTAGGTGGTTCCTCTCAATTTGTATGGATCAGAACAATGGAATTTGATTTTTAGTCAAGCCTAATTTTTTTGGGAAATTCTGATTTGATCTTCCACTCGAGTACCCTTATATATCAGAACTAGTAAATGATGACCCTTACACAATTGTTGGAATAGTATCATTAGACTAATGTTGATCAGTCTCATTGTGAATTATATTTACATAGCCTCAAAACTGTGGGGGTAACCTTACAAGAGTGGGAATTACCATTACATATCCCTTCTGAAATATGAAAATACCTTTATGTAATCTTTAGGACTATGGTGGTACCTTTATATAGTTATCATTATTTAATGATTACATCTAATCGGTGGATTGAGGACCTTTACATGATACCTTGAGAACCTTTAGTTAGCACCTTGGTTACCCTTTCAAAATATAGGCACTCTTAAATAGAACACTGAATGACTCATAAGCATGTGCAGTAACTCATATCCCGAGCACTGAATGATTCATATGAAGTTGTAGTGACTCAAATGTAGAGAACTAAAAGACTCATATTTTTTTAGTGATGAATTGTATGTTGGTTAGTCTTTTTTTAATTTTCATCCCAGATCTATACCAAATGAAAATTGAATAATAAATATTTATTTTTTCCATTCGATTCAACATTGATTTAAATAATAAAATTTAGAAGTAAATGCAATTAAACAATGTAATTCCATATTTCTAAACCAATTTATAGATTTTCAATTAAATAAAAGATGAATTAAACAACTAAAAATCAATTTTAGATCCATTTATCAAAATTAACTCTGTATTTCCTAAAGTAACACATTTGAGTTAATTACTTGAGTTCTAAATCAATTACGGGGTTAATTATTAAATAAAAGAAATTATTGTTTTTGAAAATAAGGGCTCTCATAACACCTTGATAAAATATTGAAACCATAAATAAAAATAGTCACCCAAACATTATACTGGAATAAAAATGCGTACTGTAATAGTGAAAATCAAGATCATAAATCCCATTCCCTCAGTAGACAGGGTTTCCACCGTACAAATGTTTATGGTGTATAATGTTTCTGTATTTATTAATATTTGACTAACAAATTCTCTATCTACAACGTTCTCTCATAATACGACAAAAAAATGGTTTGATAACATTTTTTAATACCCCATCCCATACCCACCCAAATCAGAGTTGAGCCAATGAAACATCAAGACCTCAAGAATTCTTCTATGTATTCTAGAGGTTATTGACTATTATTAAGAGGCTATAACCATCATGGGATGACTATACTCTTGGTATCATAACATGAAATAACACATAAGTAATAGAATCATAATGTAATATTAAATTATTTAAAGGATTTATAATTAATGGAATATCTTCAATAACATACAACCATGAATAATTTTTTTATAATCTATACCCATGTTGAAAAATTTATGCATGTGTGATAAGGATCACTCACTAAGACAATTATGTATAGAATAACAAAAAATTAAAACATTTGTGGATACATGATCAAAACTAGAAAAAATATTTATAGAGATGGTGCAGGCCCATGATTATAGGTTATAGCCATGAGAATGAAAATCATGGCTCCTATTACTATGGTAATAAAAACCTTTATGAGGAACCTGGTCCATGTTTCACATATATCCATGGGAATTGTGCTCATGTAAATATGTGTTTCCATGTATATACACCTAGAAACACTGGAAATAATCCCATATCTTTATGTATTCACGGAAAAATAAATTTGAAAAGTGTGTTTTAATCCTGAAGATTGCGACTTCTATTGAAGGGACTCTACCATTATATTATGAAAATTATTAAATATATTTATAAATATATATATCTATGTCTATGTCTATGTATGTATATATGAATTTATAAAAATATTTTATTATTATTATCATTTAATAAGTAATATTGTCCCCTTTATCCATGGGTTTATAGCCATGACCATTCTGAACCATGACTATAGTCCCCTAGGCATACCCTAAAGCCATGGTAGGGCCCTGAAAATAGTTATATCCCCCTAAACACACATCATATAGCTTCGGTAGATCCGTACCATGTATATGACCCCCACTCCCCCTAGTTACTCCCAATAGCCATGGTCAAGCCATAACCATGGCTATATCCCCACACCCACACACACTATATCCATAGTAGGGCCAGACCATAGCTATAACACCCCCAACAACACCCTATAGCGATGGAAAAACTGGAAAATGACTATAGGAATCCATCCCAGATACCTATATCCATGATTTGATCAACATTTGGCTATAAAAATTCCCAACTAGATCCTATATCCATTGTATGGCTCTAAAAATGGATATATCCACCCATCCATGAACCATATTGACATGATCTGGACTGAACATCCTTATATCCCCCATTCACACATTCTATTCATGGTATGGACCCAACCATGGTGTGTGGCTATATCACCCCCCCAATTGAATTTTATAGCAATGGTCTAGAATGGACCATGTCTTTAAGATCTATCCCAAACCCTTACCGAGTAATAAAATAGCACACATTGGCATGGGTTAAAAAAGAGACACAATCATCTATTTCCATGTCTATATGTAACATATATCCATTGGAAGGCTAAAATGTGGCTATAGGTGATTTTTTAATAGTGAACTATAAAAAAAATTGAGTCCCTCATAAATATCCTCCAAACATCCATCCATTTACACCTATCAGGTCCCTTATATAATATATTAACTATAAAATAAACATAAATATCTATATACGCACCAAGGATCCCATGCAAGGTATGAGAATAAAACTTAATTGGAAACCAAAATTTTGGTTAGTAATATATATCATAATATGAATTGTATTGATTCCTGAAATATAAATTAATAGTAATAATCAGCATTAATGAAATCATAGTAGGTTTTCATATTATAACAAGTCCACCATTATACTTTCTCCATACTTTATCCAATTCCATTAATCATTTTTTTTCGTATCTGCATAAAATTGTAAATTCATATAGGCAAGGAAAAACATATACAGGACCACATAACTGGGAAATTATGGGTCATCTCATTCCACTTTGATCTCCCCTGTACTCTAGTTTATGGGAACCTAGAAAATGTACCTCTATACCCAAATCCCTAGGGACCCATGACAACCCCAATGTAGAACTATATCGAATTGGTCAAATAATTATATTTAAAATGCAACGAGGAAAGTTGGAGCATATATTGACCCTTGAAATAAGGAAACTGGGGATCATCTCACTCTACTGAAATCTTTCTATAACCCATGAAGGGTGAGTACATGGGTGGTATAACTCTATACCATAATCTGTAAGTCTCCAATATACAACATTTTCTATAGATACACTGAAATGTTTAGGATCCATAGGAAAATCGTGATATATATAACCCATATCCTAGCTCTTAGTTAAAATCAAATCCAAACATTGTGTTTTTTATAGGATTATATGACATAAAACCCAATACAATCGATCCAGATCCACTATACTATTCCTGGTCAAATTATACATAATATATATCTAAATAAAAACCCATGATGATACTAAATATCTTATATAATAGCCAGTATATAATACATGGACCATCAGTCATAATTTTCAACATTAATTCATAATACCCTTCTCTGACAAAATAGTACACCATAAATCATTATGGAATTCCAATCACCCATAACATACATCAATAGAACATCACTATAATCTCAAAAACACCATAAAGTGTTTTGATAGGATTAATACACCATCCTATACTTTGTTATATACAACACGTGGTAAGGAACTAAGGTAATATAACCACCTTAATCTACCCATACCACTCACACTCCCATTAAATCCATTGTGTCATACCTTAACATTCACCCCAATATTAAGACTCAACATACATTCTTGTTTTCCATGGTAGCATACTTCTAGCTTTTAACCATGTTCTACCAAGAATCTCATAGGGACCCTCACCCTAGAATTTATTATTTATCTCTTTGAGGTGAGTTCTCTTCTTGAGGATGACTTATCTCTACCAATATACTCAAAACAAGGAGGTTTCATGGTTCATTGGCTATTCCCATGGCTATTCACATAAAATTCTTGAGCCCCTCACTTACTGAAATCTCAACCCAATGTATTAACCATTCAAAAACCATAATACTAACTCAATGAAACTCAACCTTATAAAATCATAATTTAATACATGAATTCAAAACATTTGGGTGTTTTTTGATAAAAAAAGGTTTATCGCCTTAGTGTCATATCTATTGAGTGTCTTTAAAATTCCCAAACCATGTGTGGGATGCCCAATCTTCTCTTTAGAATCTTTACCCTAACCTACGACACAACATAGATCTTATATTATCTATCTATGGAATTATGAAATCTAAAACCTGAAGCACGAACATGAACATCACACACATATATGAACCATATGGAGAAATATAAAGGTATTTCCTACTATAATATTATAGGAGTTATATTATCCAATATCATGGATTGATTCAACTATATTCACCTAAAATCAAAAAAAATAAAAAAAAATATGGTCTAAAATGTGGTTTGTGATTGACCAGTGGTTATATTATTGAAATAGAAAGTTGAAACCTAAGTGTTACCCTATAAGTTTTGAGAGTGATCTCTAGCTTCATATGGCATGTCGATTGAGTGAGATTTTATGCTTCATGAGTGATTGAAATGAGAGTAAGAATAGGAGAATAATAGTTAATATTGGTGTTTTGGTTCAAATGGTGGATAGGAAAAACAGTAATAATTTAAACCAAATAATTAATTTCTTAAAAAAATTAAAAAAAATACCATGTGTAAATATAGTATGCAGTGGCCACTCAAAAATTTTCCCAAGCTTCTAGATAGATCCCATGAGTACACTGTACACTTTTTCCAGGTACCTAATACCCCATTTGTCATTTTTTTCAATTATACTTCTCACATTAGGTACATAGTACATACCGATAAACCATACTAGAAACACATACTAGATACCTAGTACATACCAAAAACCCAAACTAGATACCTAGTATGTACCAATAACTCCTACTTCTTCTGGAACCTCTAAACCTCTATAAAAACCTTCATAAATCAAGACCCAAACACTATAGAAAAAACACAATTCTTTTGAGTGTGTTTTTGTGTTTAGAGAGTGTTTAAACCTCCCTCAAATGATTCAAGGTGGTTTTTTAACACCACAACTAATAGTGATGTTGGGAATATATTATATGTTAGTTGCATTTCAACCCATGACATATTCCACATATTCCACCACCTTTAACACTTACATAAGCCCAACATCTATTAATTATATTGATATAATAGTTAAGATACTTATATGCATATATATAAATTTAAGTAAATACAAATATATAAATATATATATATACATATATATATCTACAAATATAAATATACTCATTTATATATAAATATATCTAAATATATATTATTATTATATATAAACATAAATATATATAAATAAATAAATATATTTATATTTATACACACACACACACAGAGAAATAATATATAAATATATATATATATATATAATATAAATATATGTACATATATATTTATATATTTATATGTTAATATTTATGTAAATATATTAATATATGTATAGTAATATATATAATTATTAATTAATTATTAATTAATAAATTTTATATATATTTTTTAAATAACAAATAATTTTGTGTGTGTGTTATGAAATAAGGATTACTAATTACAAATAATATTACATTTTATTAACACTAATTATAAAATTATTAAATTTTAATTTCATATATTAGAAATTATAATTTCTTTATTATTTATTATATATTTTTAATATATATATATATATATATACAATCATAAATTATTTAATTTTTATGATTTATTATTAATGTGTGTATGAGAGTGTTTGTATTTAAATATACTCATATATAAATAGAAATATAAGTATATAAATCAATTATTGATATAAATATAAATGTATAAATGTATAAAATTTCAATATATATATATATATATATATATATTAATAATAAATTAATTATTAATATATATATATATAATTATTAAAAAAATTAAAATATTTCTTAAAAATAATAAAATAAAATAAAATACTACCACGAAATAGAAAAACCTCTGCTAATAAAAAAGCATCAATAAAAAAATAAAAAATAAAAAGCAACCACTAATTATCTAAAATTGACACTAAAACCCTCCACCTAATAGAACTGATACAAAATAAAAAAATCATCGTTAAAAACCCACTACTAATATAAAACGCCGCTATATGCCATATTTTCTAATGTTTAGCAACAACTTTGAAACCTACCATTAAATGTCATTATTTTTGTATTGAAATGTTAAAAATTAATCTCATAACTTCTAATTAACCTCCAAATATTTATAAAACCAACACTTATTTCATCTGTTGCCATTCGAATTCAAATTCAAAACTAAAATAAAAAAACCCTTGGCTCCAATCTCACAGAAGACTTGATTTTATCTAATTCCACAAACCCATAATGAAATGGATCATTATAAGGTGTGTGATCTTTATACCCATAATGGCACGTATGTATGGATTTGTACAAGCATGCATGGGTTATGTTTCTAAGTGGGTAAGTTATACTCACCACAAATTTTTACCCACTATAGACTTGCACATGCATTATCTTGACCACTAGCAGTCATTTCATAAAGCTGAGTGGGGACATTAAAAGGTAATTGGACTCACCCCGTACCTCTATAATTGGCATAAAATTTGATTTTTATGGGCGGGCCTTCATGTTTTCATTTTAGGATAAAGAATCATCCTAGGGTTGGACACATGGATTAAGATGATCATTGTGTCAAAGGTCAAGGATTCAATGGGATATTTTCTAGTGTGTTTCACTATAAGTAATTGTATATGCACATGTCAGTTTTATTGAATATTTTGTTTTACCATTTTATCTAATACTATAACTCAAGATGGGTAAGAGTTGAGTTCTTTAGTTTCACTAATTAAAACTTTAACATCCCACTTCAATTAATTTCTTTTAATTTATCCTATTTTAAAATTTATATTCAAAGGAATTTAAAAAATTGCAAAAGATTTTTTACATAATGATTTTTATAGTCACTCAAGGTCTACCAACTAATCCCTTACTTCACTGTAGAAGCGTGCACTCAATAATAAATAGATTTAGTTTGGATTTATTAGTTGAAAAGGTGAAGAATTGTATTGAACCATAACTGATAGTGAATGGATCACCTTTAGAAAAATATATCATCCCTGATAGAAGTTATGAAAATATCCAAATTTATACACTAATTTTCAAGAATAAAGAATAGTAACAGAATTATATTCTTCTTATTTAATTTATTTCTCTTTCTCTATCATGGATTATGAATATAATAATCCAAGGGATTTTTTTAAAAACATGGTAGATTTGTTTGAAGGTAGTTTGAGAATATGATTAATAGTACATAAATTACCTCATAAAAATAGTGACATTAATTTTCTTCTCCATTCCCATGATATCATATTTAAACAATAATTAAAATAATATTTATCCAAATATTTTCCTTGATCATATAATTAAAAATATTTAACCTCTACCCATCAGTAATTACTTCATTCTTAAAAAAAATAACTTAATATAAAATCATTAAAACTTCTCATAAATGAATGAATGAGACAATGTACTGTTTAAAATTTGATGAAAACTTTCCCATTTAAATCAATAATTTAAAAATTCGATTAAAATGTATTTAAATTTTAACCACATAAGAATGGGACCAATTTCTTCCTTTACATACCATAAATCTTGAAAAAAATGATTTTTCTAACAGTAACTTAAATTTTCTTGCGTATGAAAAGTAATATAAACATGTTCGATAATGTATAATAATAACTCATTCTTCATGTAATAATAAATTATAATAATAAATATATGTATAGGGTTATTTAGTTAGTATAAAATATGTCATTTGGAAATTAAATTACTCTTAAATAGATAACATGTGAATAAATTCACACAACATAAGATATTTCACCAAGATAAGTTTTTCCTATGAAAATAAAGTTTGGATTCTATAGAATATATAATAATCACTAATAGTTATTTTTTCTTTTTCACTTTGAAAAATATTTCACATAAAAGTAACTTCAAGATCGTGCTTCCCATGTAAGAATAAATTGATTATCACATAAAACTTTATACTTGTAAAATATTATGAAAAAACTTCAAGAATTAAAAACATAATTCAAAATTGATAAAATTAATACAAATAAACATTGATAAATTATTATTAGTTTAAAAAATAATCAATCACTCAATAAAAGTAAAATCATTAGTAAAACAACCAATGGATTTTGTGAGCAACAAAACTTAGGATATGTTTGAGCTCAAAAAGTATCCAATAATCCACATATTATTTACAATCACAAAACCTAAAATATTTAAAACATAATATTTTACAAAATATGTAATATAATATAAAAATAAGAACTAAAAAACTATAATAAATATAAAAACTAAACTAATTAAATAATAAATACTAAAAAATAAAGTTAAAGTACAAAATAATGTTACACATATTGAGTGGCTCTATTATACTTTATTTATTTTATTTTAATAATTACATAACCCTCTCATAATTTTCTTATTTTATATTTTTTATTATTATTCTTTATTAATATTTATGTATTTCATTTATAAGGTTTTTTATTAAGCGTGGAATATTAATCTTTTGGAATTTAAGGTTTCAGATGTTAAGTTAAGAAGAATATTTTTATGGAATTTAAGAAGAATCTAATGAATTATAGGTATTTTAATTTCACTAAGTATAATACCTTTACATATTATAAATTTGAGAATTCATAAAATTCTGGAATCTTACATATTATAGAGGATGTTGTAAATTACTTTTACATATTGACAATCCATTAAAGGGAATAATTTTATATATTTAGTGGAAGTTGGGAATTACTTTTACAAGTTATTTCTATTGAAAATATTTCTAATTCATGGACCCATACATACTAACATATTATATTTATTTATGAGTTCATATGTGAATAATAAGTTAATTATATAACTTTTACATATGCTTCACACATAGAAGATTAAATCTTTTTTACTATAAATTTCACAAAGGATAAAAACATATGCATCGTAGTATAGGTGAGAAAAATATTATGCACTGATTTATAGAAAATTAAAATATATGACGCACTGAATAAAATCTTTGGAATTAATTTTTGGAAGTTTTATACCTTATGTATTGATTGGAAGATAGTGTTTCTAAAGATAATATCATAATGTTTCAAAATTTACGAAATCAAAAGAGATACTCTTACATATCATTAGTGTTTTTCATGGTAAATTATTCATCTCCACTAATGATAAGCCTATCAACTATATAATATGACTGATTATCTTAATTATGAAAATATTGTAAAACCAATGGGTTCATGTTGTATTATATGATAATACTTTTTATAAAAAGTTCAGATTTCTGTTTACTAACAATATTTGGAGATAGCAGAATGGATGGTGATGATGATCTTAGAGTGTGGAAATGGATGTCATGCTTTCCAACATTATTCTTGGAGGATTTTTTTTATAAGTGAAGATAAACTGATATATTTTTTCGATTATTTTATAGAGGAAAGGGAATGCGAAAGACTTGGGAGAATTCATGGAATCTCTCATGAAGGATATAAGTTACTTGGAATCATCTTGAAGAAAATTTTCAAGGTATTCTAATGTATGTGTGTTTATAGATCTAACTGGGTGTACATGCCAGTGGAATATGTGTAATTAAAAATGGGTGTGTGTGTGTGTGTAATGATTAGACCATTGTAAGTTTCATCCTAACTAGGATGTGTAAATTTTCAGAAGGTAGGGATCATATTTTTCATTGGGAATAATTGAACATGTCGTATGTCATATTTGTAGGTTTCATTGATAGTAATGTATGTTCCATCCATACTACATAGGTATATTTTCAAATCTACATATATAAAAACCCTAGCTAAATATATCATTATTTGACATAATTTCCATAATTTAATCATCATATATCATAACAATCACGTAATATCAAGAACTAATGTTTCAGTGTCTCTTAGTATCATCTATATAGGTGAATTATTTTATAATACTTGTGAATGTTTCTCCATAATCGAACCACACTGGACTCCCTTCTATATACTTCATATGTTATACTCATCATCATAACTTATGTAATAGAAACATAAGAATATGGTTATCTCAAATGATGAGTAAGGGGGAAAATATTATAATCATATTATTAGTAAGAAAATATAATATTGAATGAAAAAATATTATTCCATAGTAAAATAGTGTGAGATAGTAATCATGATCCAAGGGGTGTGACCATTGGAATATAGAAAATATAGAATGAAAATGATACATGGCATTATAAGGAATTATGGAATAAACATAGGCATAGAAAATCTTATAAAACAAGCTACCTGTATCATATTTATGAGAAAACTTGTGAAATAATCTTCCAACATCGCGTTAAAATATGAAACTTATGAAAAAAGATTCTTGCATTATGTTCACACAACAAAGTTGTGAATAAAGCTTCTTGCATTTTTTTTACACAACAAACTTGTGAAAAACGCTTCTCATATAACATTTAGATAAAAATTCATCATCACATGTGATACAAAACCTTCACCAATTCATTGGAGATCTATATAGGGCCTCAACCTTCATAATAACTATAATTTATACATATGTGTGCCATTAGAACATGAAAACATTTATACTTAAAAAATTACTTAATTAACTCGTGGAAAATAGATAGGTTTCATAAAAAACTTCTCCTAGAACATTCCATAAGATATCTAGATAAAGAAGATATATGGTGGCCTAAAAACATATCACTTGTGTAACATAATCAATTTCAAAGGATATAGACAAAAATTAAGAAGAACTTTTAAGATTATTTGAAATAAACCACTTTGAGAAACATAAAGTAACATTCTTTTTAAAAATATATGCAAAATCCTCAAAAAAATTTCTTTAAAATGAAATACTTTGATCTTGATAAAACATTTCAATGAATATCCTTTAAAACAAAAAAGGGTTATTTGAAGAAACAATTTATAATTGAAATATTCTTTAAAAAACACTAAATAAATCTTTCTTAAAAAAATACTTTAAAATCCATTTTAAATTATTTAGTTCCTTTAAAAATAAAACTTTTACTTTTGAAAAATATAAAAATATTTCCCTTTCCTTTAATAATCATCAATGGTTGAAATCATATAGAAGACCATTTAAAAACATAAGAAAGATTCTTCATAAATATGAATTCATATATGGTAATGGAAACCAATAATGTTTTTTTAGAAATTTTTTTCAGCGTTATTCTAAAATATTGAGTTATAGATCATAGTTAAACGTCATTTTTGAAAAGGTGAAGTGAATTTTTTTTTCAAAGACCTTTACTTTTAAAAGGAATATTCAATATTATATCCTTGAAAAATACATAAAGGTTTCATAAACATGAAGTGAGAACTTCATTAACCAGTTAATTTTAAAATAAATCTTCAACAATAGATCCTTTAAAATACATAGTAGTTTTCAACAATAAATGTGGAGTGGGAGATAAAAAAATTATTCTTAAAGTAGGAAAAACATTTTAAATATTTTGAAATACCTTTTTTGAATCCCAAATCATAAAAATATCAGAAAAACATCATTTTTAAAAATCATGGAAGGTAAATGCAAATGTTACAAGATATTAAATATAATTTGGTTTCTAAATATAATGAAAAATAGTGTATGGAAAGGTATATATGGATAAGGAGGAGAAAAAATCATTAAAGTGGATGGGAAATATTCTTTACAATGATATAATTTTTTAGCAAAAAATTATCAACGTAAAATCATTGAATTGAAAAATCATGATCCCTGGATGTGAAGTGAAAGTACGGTGAAATAAAATATTATGGTGGAAGTAACAAAGCATAGAAGAAATACGTTTAAGAAGAGGTGTTGAAACTCAATGAAATAAGATTTGAGTTATCATAATAAAATATGGTTTTAGTAACAATTGAATAAAAATGTCTTGAAAAGGGATATAAAGATGTAATTTTTAACCCCATAGATTGTATGAAAATTATTAAAAATTAAATCCATGTCCAATATATATACATGGAAAAAAAGGAAATAAGTTTTGAATATGCATCATATCTCAATGAAAAAAAATGAGATGCAAAAAAACCATGAAAACATTAATATCCTTTGAATCAAAATACATTTAACAAAAAACATTATGTAGCTAAACACCCCATGAATTCCATGAATTTGGTAAAAACATATATGTTCGGAATTAATCACACCATATTAAAATATTGTGGTGCAGAATATAAAATATGTCACAAGAAGTAAAATTTATGATAAATAACCCCTTAAATATATTCATGAATTATACTAAAGTGTTTTGAATATCCTAGGTAAAAAAATAACTATCTTAATCACATATTTCAGAAATTTATTCATATCTCTATCCTTATATAAATGTTGTTTTTAATTATTGTCTACATGTATATTGGTTATTTATTATCTATTTTCAATATCAGGTGTGAGTAGTCTTGATTATTTTCAACTAGTTTCATAATAGTGGTATTTTTGGTTATTATTATCCAAAAGTTAATTATTCCTATATCATACAATGCATTGTGATTAATTATTCATAATTATTATTAATTTTATAATTTCATTTAATGGGATTTTTGGTTATGATCCTTAATGATGCAGTCAATGATGAGCATGTTTTAGTTATTTTTAACAAATGGATGTTGGTATCTTAATTAATGAGTTAAATATTAATGTTACCATTTCAGAAACAAAATAAAATAATTATTTAATTATTTATATCATAAATAATAATTAATTATGTTCTCATATTCATACATTATATTATTTTATGGTTTTTTAAGTATATAGTTATCCCAACCCAAACATGAATATATCATAATTAATGGATGAGTATAGTTACGAAAGCGTAGTTGAGGTTTGGCTTAGTGGTAAGCACCCCTTAATTATACATGAAAAATGGGGGTTCAAAACCCATTGAGCGCAGGTACTGTAGCATACTATTGCAGTGGCGGTACTGTAGAAACGGTGGTACTGTAGCGGCGGCAGGTCACTGTAGTGGTGGTAGAGCACTATAGCAGTGGCGGGTACTGTACAGTACTGTAGCAGCACAGGTACTGTTGTAGTACTGTTCGCAGAATGGGGTTTGGTCTTTAAAATTGGGACTACGGACCATGTAATGGGCTAAATGCCCACTGGGCCTTCGGGATATGTAATGGGTCTCCCTCTACCCAGTTAAAGAGGTCTTTGCTTTCCTTTAATAATAAATGAGGTTTCTGCCCCAACCTTTTAAAAAAAAGTATATTTACGAAAGTGGTTTCATTTGGAATAATATAATTATTACAAAATAATGATAATATTGGGAAGGTATTTTTAAGGTTTTGAATCATAATGGAAGAGAGATTAATAAATAATAAACAAACTATATGGAAAATTCGAAACTTTATATTGTGGAGGGAGTAGTCTACACAAACGCATGAATGAAGTTCTTTTTCTTAATTGAATAAAGGAAAGGTATTTACCATATATTACCAAAATATAATATAAGGTCCTGGGTATTTTTAAGTGGGTCAAAAACCACCCTTTTTTGAATTTTTATAATTAGAGGGTATTCCAATTTATTTTTCAATTAGTGGAAACTAATTTTGAGTATTCTGTACACACTATCTCATATTTTTGGATGGTTTTATAGGCTTGGAAATTTACGTCAGGTGTTTGAATGATATTTGGGTTCGTTGGAGGTTCGAAGGCCCTGTTTTGGATGTTGCGGACTGAAGCTCCTGGTTTGGGTAAACTGTACGACCTCTCAATGAAAACTATGCAGCCCAATTTTGAACTACTGCGCCGTTTGGTAGACCATGTGGGTTAGGGTGCACGACCATGAATAAATCTCTTCAATTTTTTATAGGTTTTCTACAAGGATTGCATATTGTTTTCCAAACCATGTTCATGACACATAGTTAGTTACACTTAGGAAGTACCCCCACATTGTAGCATGCCAGATATGCGCATATTTCAGAAAACTGTTTGAGCTAACTGTCTGAGTTCTAGGTTTATAGCAGAAGGTGCAACATGGTTCTCACACAATTTGGAAAACCATGTGAGCTAACCAGATGGCTCGTTAAAGGGATGAATTGATGATTTTACCCTACTATAAATCTAATTTTTCTCTGTTTTCTTCTTTCTGGGTCACATGTAATAGTAGAGGGAGATCCCATTTTCCTCATCCTCTTTATTTTTATCCATATCCTCCATCCAAGCTCTTTTTTGATCACTGCCAAGTGTGTTGGAACCACATTAATGACTGTCTCATCCCCCAGGTTTCTCTTTTCATTTTTTTCTTCCATTAAAGACCACTATATCCTTGGGAGTTGTTTTTTCCCTATTTTCATTATGTTTGGTAGAAATTCTGATTTCTCCTAAAATGGTCAAAGTTAGATCATGATATCTAATGTGCCTATGTCTATGACTCTAAGATAGGTGCTTCATACCTTTCATTGAGATTTTTTCAAGTGTTTGGGGTGCATATTTCAAAGAGGATAGGTGTTGACCAAGAGAGACCATGAAATTTAAATGTTTTCTTTAAAATAATTAATTGAAACTTATGAGATGCATTTGGGCCTGCTCGATCGAGACAAAAAGTGGATTGAGCTATGCGAGAGGCCCAAAACCTTGGGTGGTTGGGTCAGTGGTGTTCTTTATATTAATTTGTTTTTTATTTAAATTGATTGTTCAATTCAATTATATTTAATTAAATTTCTTATTTAAATGAATAATTTATTTTAAATTTAGTGATTTAAAAATATAAATTTCTTTTTCTATTCTGATGTGATCCATGGAATCATGATGGGTTATGCTCGAGGGATTGAGGTGGAATGGCCATCGGTATTGATGCATTGTTAGTCATTTGGTTTGGCTTGGCCCTGATATTTTGAGTGATGTTAATCACATGATTGGGTGATTCGGTCATCAGATTGAGGTTAAAAGGTCTCCAGGTCATGGGTAGGGGCCATATGATTTTGGATGGCATGACTATAAATTTGAGTGATATGGTCATAGGGGTATGAGGGGTCATCTAATGCAGATTAAATGCTAAGTTTTGTATTTTCTCTCACCAGTATTAGAAACAGTTTCATTTGGAGTCATGTGCACAAAAGTTGACTCAGTGATGAGGTGGTTTTGACAACTCATGTGGGTAAAGTCCCCCAATAGTGTAGATGAGGTAATTGGTTTGGGGGTTCTTTCCATTGAAAGGCACGGGGATGGTGAGGAGCCATCAGATGATAGCTTTGAGACAATCAGTTGGGGGATGAGTCTCATAGTATTGAGTTTATTGGTCCATGACTATATTGAGAGGATGGAGATCACCATTCCTTAGATCATTATGCTTTGATCCAACAATGATTTTACTTTGTGGATAGATATCATTTTTCCTCTAGATCTCGGGCTTCAAGTTGATGGGTGCTTTCAAGAAGGGGTATGAGGGACTAAGTTTCTATTTTCTTGGGTATTACTTTGGGATATTTGTGGCATGTTCTGAACATGAGGTGTCAGGAGGCACAAGGTGCTGGGTGATTTCCTTAGAGGTGGAACCTAAGGGTACACCTTAGGTTATTTAACATTAGGGGATGCCTTCGGCAATAGGCTAAGGAACCTCATTTCTACGACATGGTGTTGTCCGAGGTAGGTGACAGATTCATGGTGGATTTTTATCACTATTAATGTTTTTATTTATTCTTATTCATATGTTTTTGTTTATTTATTTACATTTTACATCTACTTAATCACAAATGTAAGGTATGGGCACTTAGGTGGTACCATATTGGGACTCATTCTCACATCCTACATAGGACCTTTGGGACACAAGTAGACTTTATGTTTAGTAATTAAAGTAAAGGATAAGGTTTAAGAGTTGGATCTCAATGGCCGTTTAGCATGGCATGGAAGGAAAGTGGCCATTGGTTCTTGGATTAGCTGGAGTTTCTGTTTTGTTTTCTTTTTATATCGGTATTCTTATGAACTCTGTATATATGATAGAAAAAATATTTTCAATTATTGTATTCTGAATTTCAATGTTTTTAATCCCAACAATGTGTTATTTTAAGGGAAATTGTCACATTTTATAGTTTTAGGAGTATTTTTTAGATTAATTGGAAAAATTGCTTATTTTGGATTTAAAAGGTTTTCATTTATTTTAATGTTTAGGACATAACCTTTTCTAAACTGATCCAAATTGCATAATTATTCATCTATAGGTTTCTATGTTCGATTATCTTCATTTTATCCTTCTCGACCCAAAGCACAATCAATCATTTGGAAGCACAAATCCATCTCACAAGTCAGGCCTCGATAACTGTGCACAGAACTGCATAATTTTATTTCTGGGCCCATATCTCATAACTGGCCGACCCATTGAAGCTGAAAATTTACATGGAGCTGGAATACATCCAGAGGAAGAACTTGAATTAAGATCTAAGTGTTTGGATATTTCATTTTCAAGGACATTAATGCTTTGGAACTCGGAGTATTGGAATACAAACAGTCATCCTGGATAGATTAAATGTCATGAGTGAAGCGACCATATCTCTCTCCACACTTTACCAAAAAAGATGCAATTTCGTGGGTCGACATAGTATATGTAATGTAACAACATTAAAGAAGTATAAATTCCCCAATTATGTCATTAAAGAGGCCATCCACGCACATAAATATGGTGGATAGAATTGGGAGCCAAAATGTCATCCCTTATCCCTATAAAAGAGTGTTTCCTTTTCATTTCAAAGGGTTGGAAACTTAAGAATAGCCTTTGTTGGCCATTTTATGTAGTTTATTCTTTTTTTATTTTATTTTCATTATGTAATTGCATTACATATTTTTATTTAAGTGTTCTTCTTTCTCTCCATTTCATTCCTTCTTTTGTTTTCTCCCCCTGTTTTCTTTCCACTGTGAACTCCTATGCTCATGATCATGAGTAGCTAACCCAAGGAATTTCTCAGGGGAGTAATTCAGTGGTGAACCCAATTCATTGATCATTAATGTTTTATTGTTTATTATTTACTTATAGTTATTATGAGGGGGATATTATTGGGAAAGGCACCTTTGTGTCTCCACTTGCCACCCGAAGCTTAGCTTTCACTTCAGTCACATTCTCCCTCGATCGAGGAGGTGGATGTACGGTCTCTCGACGGTCGTTGAGTGTATATTACTTTCACAACCATAGGCAGAATGGTATTTTCATTCATATGATGGAGAATGTTCATTATGTAAATTGTAAACTACAAAAATAGACGATGAAGGTTCACTCTGGATAATCTCCTGGGAGGATCTCCTTTCTATCTAACATTATTCTGTTTGCATTCATTATGTTTGCATTGCATCTGCATATTTAATTTTAGTATTTCATTATCATTTTTCAAATATCTATTTCTATTAATTTTATTTCATATATATATATATATACATATATATACATAGTGAATTAGAATTAGTGAGTGATTGACTGCAAAAAGACTCCTCAAGAGATCGACCTAGATCAGGCATTGTGTTTCACTTAGTATAAATATTTTTGAAAGCGCACACGACAACGCATCATTAATATACTATGGTTATACATTGGAGACCCCTTATAGATATTATATTGTATAACTTTAATTAGATGTATGATCTGTTTAGTAGTTACAGGTGGTATGTTTGGATGTTTATTTATTCCGTTCTTGTTATTTAATTATGATCCCTATATTAAATGATATTTATTATCCTTCTACCAGTGGTGGTTTTGGTGTTGAGTTTACCTTTATTTTCTTCTACTATTTTATCTATTAGACCATTAATTAAATCATCACTTGAGGTTATATACTCCCCACAATTACTCTTTCACACCTTCACTACTAGTTGGTATCCTTTGGCATATGGAGGGTATTTCCAAAAGACTAGTGGAACTCGACCCGGAAGCACAGTTCAGGTGGTTAATATGGTTAGGGTGCTACAAGTGGTACCAGAACTGTTACTTGTTATAAGAGCTAGCAGGTGTGATAAAATGGAGTGATTTTGATCACCAGGTTGGGTGACAAGGTCTTTAGATTGAGGTGATGTGGTTCATCAGGTCGGTGAGGCCTGAACTATGTTTGATACCAGTCTTACGTATAAGTAGGTAAGGAGTTCATGAGGTCGAGATGCCATGTGGCATGGTTGTGATGGGAGAGAGTAAGGGTAGTGATTTGATGCTACCTATTACTGCTTTCCATATCTATGATATATATATATATATATATATATATATATATATATGTTATCTAGGTTGCCTAACCATGTAATGGTATTCATTGGGTTTCCTCCTAGATTGATAAGATGGAGAATTAAGTGGTATACGGTTTTGTTCCAGAGGAGCACGAGGAATTTGATACACCCATGAGCCAGACAGATCATGAATGTAGGTACGACCATAGGTGTAGGCTCCAATGTAAGTGGGGGAAGCTGCCAGATTTGATTGTTTTTGGGTCATGGCTTGATGAGAAACTCAGAGAGAGCCTAGTATGTGTCATCCAGGTTATCCATATGGGAGCTGAGGGAGTAGATTCTTCTATTGTGTATCTGACTAGAGAGTTCCAATCACACCACCGACTATCATTTCAGGGTAAGGGTGGGACACAAGTGGCTGAGAACTAGATCGATTCTATGCATATGATCATCAAGAAGCAAGATATTACTCTAGGGTATAGGGTGATGTAAGTGATTTACATAATCAGAGGACCAGGTAAGTGTTGGTAGGACTTGAAAGTGTAGGAATGAATACATGAGGGACTAGCCTATAAGGACTTTAAGTCTAGGTTCTTTGAACATTTCTTCCCAAAGACGTTAATGGAATGATGGGCTCAAGAGTACATGATTCTTCAGTAGTGATAGATGTTTGTCATAGACTATATAATGACATTACTCAAATTGTCTCACTTTTCACCTATTATGGTGAGTGATGACACCTAGAGGGTGAGTTACTTCAAGGATGGTTTATAGCACATCATTAGGGTGTAGGTAAACATCATTAGTTTGGCCTCATTCTCATAGGTGGTGAATCAGGTGCTCATAATAGAGGGTAACATGATGGATAGGTCATACATGAGCCCAATGATAGATTCAGATGACTTCAGTGGAAATTTCTTAGATATCAGGAAGCATGTCTAAGATGAGTTCCAGTAATTCATTTAGGCCAAGGACTCAATAATACCACATCAGAGTGGGTTTCCAACAGTTTTCTTCCAATATGGGATTCCATGACATGTCCATACTCATTGTGAGTGGCCTCCAAATGAGTTTCAAGCATGTGGATAGGTTAGTTATATCAAGAGGTTCTATAGTAATTATTCTCATGAATTTGGTAGTTTAAGAACTGGGTGGACTAAGGGTTATGATATCAGACCAGGAGTGGTACTAGGTGATGGTAGTCGGGATACAACTGTACGCAAAGGTCATGGAAGATATAGAGGGACCCAATAGTGGAGTAAGTGTTTGGTGGCTAGTACAGTCCCACATGGGAGGTTAGGTTTTAGGCAGTCAAACTTCAGGATAAGTGCGCACCATGGAGCTACAAGGGTTTGAGTAGGCTGGTGAGCCGATGATGGTAAGAGGTACTCCATGGGCTTGACTGGGGTTAGTTTCTATTTTTCTTTGGCATGGCCTATTGTGGAATGTATGTCTTTAAGTGCACAAGGTTCTTGAGATGTAAATATAGACCAATTAGACACTGGTTATTAGGTTGGAATCATATAAAAGGTGTTATATATATATATATATGAGGTGCACGGAATCGGGTTCCATGTATGTGAGCATCATTTGATGTGGGATTATTAATGTTTGTTGGAATCAGGGAATCAAGGAGATGCAGGTAATGTGAGGTGTGTTGGAATGTAGGAATCATGGTGATGTGGTACTCAATTTAGGTGTGAGGCACTGAGACTTTTGAGAATCTGTTGGGATGTAGGACCTCATTGGTGCCATATGTGACTGGACATGAGGCATGCACTGATGTGGTGTGAGATTCTGATGGGTTTCAGATATGAAATAGGAGAACCTAATGATGTTCAGGAGTGGATATGCACCATGGGGGACATTGGGATCTTGGGATGGTAAATGGACCATCATTTTGATTGATCTTTAGGTTGGGATGCGACCCGGGCAGGTCACTCCTAAGGTGGGGATCCCCATTGAGGTAGTTGGCATATTCCCTTTTGACCGGGGTAGTCCATGTATTATTAAATAGTATGGGTATGTTTATTACCATACTGGGGTTTTTATTGCTTTAGTATGATGAATGTTAAGGTGGAGAGATTATAACATCCTGAGTATTTTGGAGTGGGTCAAAAACTTCTCTTTTTTTGAATTTTTTGAATTGGTTGGTATGCTAATTTTGTTTCCAATTATAGGAACCTAATTATTAGTTTTTCTTCAACCCTATTTCATGTTTTTAGATGGTTTTAGAGGCTTTGAATGTTTTTTGGGTGTTCGGATGGGTTTCGGGTGCGTTGGAAGATAGAAGGACCTATTTTGGATGTTACAGGATGAGGCACACTGTTTTGGGTAAACCGTGTGGCCTCTTAGAGAAAATCATGAAACCCAATTTTGAACAACCACATGGTTTGGTAAACCATACAGGTTGGGGTACATGATTTTTCATGAAGATCTATAGTTTTTTTTAAAGGGTTTATGCACGTCTTTTACACGGTTTGGGAAAAAATGCGCAAGTCGCATGGGTAGTTCCACAAAGATAGTACCCACACATTATAGCACACATAGTTTACAAACATTTTTGAAAAGCATGTGATCTAACCATGCGTTTTCTAGGTTTATAGAATAGGTGCCACATAGTTTGAGAAACCACTCGTGATAACTATGAAACTCATTAAAGGAGTGAATTGATGACTTTTCTACTCCTTATATAAACCTAATTATCCTCTCTCTTCACCTTTGTTGGTCACGTGCAGTAGTGGAGGGAGATCCCATTTTCCTCCTCCTCTTGATTTTAATCCAAATCCTCCATTAGTGCTCATTTTGTATCATCTTATGGTGAATTGGAATTGCTTCAGTGAGTATCTCATCCCCCATGATTCACATTTAATTTTCTCTCACCTCACAGATCGTTAAATTTTTGTGGTTCGTTTTCCCTTATTTTCAGGGTGTTCAATAGAAACATAAATTTCTCCCAAAATAGTTGAATTTAAAGCTTAATATCAGGATTTACTTTTTGTATAACTCCAAGGTAGGTTGGGAATACTTTTCTTTGATATTTTTTGGGTGTTTGGTGGGTTCTTACTTTATCATTCAGAGGTGTTGGTGGAGAGAGACCCCAAAATTTAAATGGTTTCTTTAAATTAATTAATTAGACCATATGAGATGCATTTGGGAATGCTTGATCGAGACTACAAGTGGGTTGAGATGTGTGAGAGGTTCAGAACCTTGGTTGGTTTTTCTAAGGGTGTTCCTTAAAATAATTTAGTTTTTCTGTTTAAAATATTTTTTCATTTCAATTATATTAAATAGAGTTACTTTTTTAAATGAATTGTTTCTTTTAAATTGAATTTATTTACTTATATAAATTTCATGTTCTATACTGATGTAATCCATGGGATCGTAACAGGGTCGGTCTAAGGGATAGATGTAGCGTGGCCAACAAGATTGGGGAGACGTTGGTCACCTAGTTGGTCTTTGGCCAAATATTTTTAGTGATGTTAATCACAAGATTGGGTGACTCAGTTTTCAAATTGAGGTGGAAAGGTCCTCAGGTTACAGGCAGGTCCCATGTGATTTTGGATGGAATGGAAATTAGTTTGAGTGACACGGTTGAAGGGGAATGAGGTGACAGTTTATGTGTATTTAGTGCTAAATAGGTGATTTCCCCTCATCCTTATTATCCAAAGCATTGTTTGGAGTCAGGTGAACGTTGGTTGACTTAGTGATATGGTAGTTTTGACCACTAGTGTGGGTATATTCCCCTGGTAGGGAAACTTAGGTAATTGGTTTGGGGGTGCTTGTCATAGAAATCCATGGGGATGTTGAGGAGCCATCAGATGGGAACATTGAGCCTATTTGTTGGGGGTTGAGGCTCGACTTATTGAGGCCATTGGACCTGGATGATTTTCAGAGGGAAGAGATCATTATTCCTTAGTATGTTGTGCTTCTATCCATTGATGATTTTACTTTGAGGATATATATCATTGGGCCTTTGGACATTGGGCCTTGATCTAATGGGTTCTTTTATTAGGGGTTCAAGAGACCATGTTTTTATTTTATTCGGTGTTCCTTCGAGACGTCGGTGACATGGTTTTCACGCAAGGTGTCGGGAACCACTTGGTGTAGTTTGATTTATTTAGAGGTAGAATATGAGGGTTCCCCGGTGGTTATTTAACATCAAGGGATGCCTTGCGCCATGGGTGAAGGATCCCCTCTACTGTGGCATTTTCTGAATTACATAAGGTAGGGGACAACTTTCTAGTAGATTTTTAGGACCAGTGAATTGTGTATTTACTCATATTCATATGTTTTTATTTATTTATTTATGGTTTACACCTTCTTAGTCATAAATTTAAGGTACATAAAAATGGGTGGTACCTTACTAAGACTTATTATCCCACCCTTCATGATGCATGTTGAATTTATGCTTCTACATTTATTTAAAGGCCCAGGTTTAGGAGTTGGGTCTTAGTGTCCATTCAGAATGGGATGGAAGGAAAGGGACCATAGGTTCCTAGCTCATCTAGAGTTTCTATTTGGTTTTCTTTATTATTACTATACTTATGATATATGTATATACTACGCTCATCCATTGGATACCCCTTATGGATATTTTATTGTATGACATTCATTAGATGCATGATCTATTTAATAGTTATAAGCGATATGTTTGGATGTTTATTTATTCAGATGCTGTTATTTATTTATTTTTTATTATATTTTTTTTTTTGAAAAAAGGATTATATTAATGGTGAATATCAGCAATCATACATAAGTAGATCCAAGAAGAAAAATTGTCCATCCACAGTTGATTTGAGTGGGTTTGTTATTGATTTTTCATTCATTTATTCCACTGCTACATCTATTAGACCATTAATTATATCATCACATGATGGTATATTATCCCCACTATTAATTTTTCACACTCTCACTACTAATCGGTAGCCTTTGGTGTATGGGTAGGCGTGTTTATGTCTAGTGCCAATCAACATTGAAGCATTTTTCGTGTGGCTAATTAGGTCGGTATGCTACATATAACAACATTGAGTATAATATAAATATTTATTTAATAATATTAGTTATTAAAAAAATAGATTTCAAAGTGAATTATAGAAGATAAGTAATGTTAGAGAAATGTTTGTAATTATGTTGAGTACTTGAGTTTTCCTTTAGAGGACTCCATGGAAATGGGGGACAAAGGCCACACTCTTGTTTCCAAAAGATTAAGTAAGTGAAAGAGGATTATAGTGGAAGAGAATATAAACTATTTTAAAGAGTAAACCTAATTTCTGGGGTGGTCTTGAAGAGGTGGTCAGAGGAAACTTTTTTTAGTGGTGAGAATGGTATTTTTGGTAATATAACAACTTAATATAAAGTGAGTGCATGTTTCACATGTCAATAACACTCAAAAATGGATAATAAAAGATTTTAGATAAGTTTCATTCAATAAAAACCTAAAAAAATAAATTATAATCATTTTTTAATATGTTTCTCCTTTTACCCATTTGTTTAGCCATTTTTACCTTTTTGGATTTTATAGTATTAACTAATTTTCACAAAAGTAATTCAATTTTTATGAATAAAAAAATGTCCTTATTACTTAATATTAACCTTATAATTAAAATTTTTAAATCCATTTTATTGTATCCACTTCCTAAAAGTGATACAACTTAGTTTTAAAATAATAAATGTGTTATATATTAAAAAAAATTAGAGAATAGTGTATCTTATGTTCTAAAATATCAAACATGGGATTTTAAAATAAAAAATATTTTTAAATTAAAATTTTCTATTAGAAACAAAATATTTTCTCTAAAAAATTGTTTCAAAAAATTCCAATTCATACTTATATACTAATAAAATCATGGAAGTCGCAATATTTATAAAAATGGTATTTCTCACTATTCACCAACAAAACAATATTTTAACAAAATAACATAAAATAATCATAAGATAATATTGTTGTGCTATGTCTAAAAATTATGATCATTTTTCTAAATTAAAATTCTAAATTTTTGGAGTTTAACTATTAAGTAAAATCATAAAATATAATGGAGAACTCTTTTTATGGGAGAATAATTTTTTTTTAAAATACTATTTGTACTTATTCTCAATTACTATAAAAAATAATAAAATGTTAATTAATAAATAAAAATTATATTTTATTAACATTCAAATTTTAAAATATATAATTATTTTTCGTTAATAATATTTACAATACATAAAAATATAAATTTTATTATGACATATTTTTAAGAGAAAAATAAATAAAGTGAATTTGTATAAAAAACTTTTATATGTATATATATATTATAATTTAGATATAATTATTAACAACCTATAATTCTATGGATATATTTTAATGGTTGTATTTTTATTTAAAAATAATATTATGGTTTCATTTCAGTTCAGTGTTTCGTGTGAAACTTGTTATTTGATATTGTATTTATTTAAGGAGATCATACAGAAAAATATCAGTACATCACATTCTCCCCCTATTAAACAAATTTTTTTCCTAAAATTTTTAATCACCACTTACAAAAAAGTGTTTGGGTATCTAAAATATATACATGACTCGATATATAATTTCAAATGTGGTATCTAACTTAAAATCTTATGTAAAACTAGGAGACACACCATTTCCCTTATTTTATGTATATATGATAATTATCGACCAGTTTTTCCCAATATGCCTCTATAGATATGTATCATGAGTTTCTAGAGTCATAGCTTCCCCGGATTGAATTTCAATATCTTTTTTCCAACCAAATATTAAAACCAAATTGATTATTATTATGTGTTATAGAATGAAATTAAATAATCATATGAATATGAAACCCAATACAAAGATGTATTCTATAATGACACATTAATTTTAAATTGTGATTATTTTGTTTCATCTATTTTACACATGGTTTATCCTATAACTATCCTGGTTCAACTTCGGTTACTCTATGTTGTTTTCTATCACACATATTAACCAAACCCATTTAAGTTAATTAGAAAATAAATCCTTTATAATGGATATTTAAGAGAATATGTTCAAAAAAATAATACCCTATAGGAGTTTATATCCATGTTTGTTATCTTAGGTTTAATCTTCATTTAATATAGTGAAGATTTAGTTGATATTTAACCATATTTTTTTAGGTTGATTACCCCTAATTTCATTTGTTCCACAACCACATCCATTTTCCAGTTTCTTGACAAGGCAGTAATTGTTAGGATATTCTCACAATATATCTTTAGTATAACTTTAGGATATTATATTATACTTAGTATTATCCCTTAGACTCTTTACAAGGGTTTTCACTAAAGTTATGTCATCATAATCCCCAAAAATAACTAAACTAAACCTTAAAAACAACTAAACATTGCTCTAATACCAACTATAAATACTCCAACTAAAAATATCTTTATTTTACATCATTTTCACATGTTAATACTTACATATCATAATAATCACACAATCCCAAGAATGGATTATTTTTCTTTGAGTATTAGCTACATAAGATACTTATTTTACGATACATGTGAATGTGTCTCCATAATTAAACCATGCTAAACTCCCATCTAGACACTGCGTAGGTTATACTCATCATCATAACATAGGGAATGGAATCATAAGAAATGGTTGATATCAAATTCTCTGTAAGGGAAAAAACTCATCAACATGTCATCAAGTTTTATATTATAATAGTATGATAAAACTTATGTTGGGAAGAAACATATTATTGAAGAGAATGAGGAACATTTATATTTTTTCACAACTCGTTATAAATAGACATGTAATCCTGAATGAACAAACATATGTCATTGAAAATTAGTGTGAGAAAACAATAATTATACTAGGGGAATATTCATAGGAATATATAAAGTATTTCATGACATTGAAACATATAATGATAAGGAATTATGATACAAACATAAGAATAAAAAACTTGTAAACAAATCTAGCTACATCATATTCACACAAACACTTGTGAACAAAGATTCCCACATCACATTCACAAAACAAACTTATGAACAAAGCCTCCCATATCATGTTCAAACAAAAATATTATAAACAAATAATCTTGAATCACATTTATACAAAAAAACCTAAACAAAACTTCTTGCATCATGGTAACATAATAAACTGATAAACAAATCTTTATGCATCATGTTCACACATAACAATTATGAACAAATCTTCTCACATTATTCTCACAAAAACATTCTTCATCTCATATCATATGAAAACATAACCAATGAATTCATAGGAAATATAGGACCCCAACCTTCATAATTATATTCATATATACATATGTGTATCACTGGAATGTCAAAACATTTAGGCTTCTAACATCACTTAATTAAGACATATAAAAGAGATAGGTTTCTTGAATGAACTTACCTAGAATATTCCATAATAATTTCTAATAAATAATATAAATGGTGGCATAAAACCGTATACCTATTGTAATATAAGTAGAATAAAAGGATATTGACATAGATAAAAATCACCCATTGAGGTTATTCGAAAAAACAATTTGAAAACATGAAGACACATCCCATTTCTAAAATCTTGAAAACTCCTCAAAGTGTTTTCTTTAAAATGAAATAATTTCATATTGATAAAAAAATTTAAAGATTATCCTTTAAAGTTATAAAAGGTTTTTCGAAGAAATTTTTTATACAAATAAATATGATTTTAAAAACACTAAATAATTATTTCTAAAAAATAAAAGCCTTCAAAAACCCATTTAAAATCAAATATTCATTAAAAAATAGAACTTTTAATTTAAAAATGTTATATTATATTCGTTTATTTTCAAAATCATCATGAGTTAAAATCATTTCGAACACCATCTAAAAACATTGGATGGATAATTCATAAAGAATAATGTGCAAACAAAAAAATTATACAGTAATTTTTAAAAATAAAACTTATCATTATCATAAAATATGAATTTATGGATAACATTTTAAATTCATTTTTGAAAATTTTATGTAAAAAATAATGAAAACACTTTACTTTTAAAAAGGAAACTTAAGAAATAGAGCCTTGAAAATTGTATAAATGTTAAAAAAGGTGAACTAAAAATTTGGAAAAAATATACATTTAAAAAGAAACTTCAATAATATATCTATGATAAGACATAAAGGTTATAAAAAAATAAATTTGGATTTTATGATAAAACATTTTACTTTTAATGTATATAAAACATTTTTAATATTCTAAAATTTCTTTTTTAAAACCTGGTATCATAAAAAAGTAACAAAACTTATTTTTAAAATATGTAAATGGAAACATGATGGTATCATGAGATAACACATTATTATTTTTTCAACTATAAAGGAGTGCATTATAGGGAAAGTTAAAAAAGGACAATGAGGGAAAACTTTCATTAAAGAAGATAGTAATATTTCTCAACCATGATATACTTTTTGTGGAAGAAATTCACCAAGGTAAAATATTTGAATTAAAAATTCATTATTCCCACATAATAATAGAACTTACCGTATGATAAATTATTAGGTAGGAAGTAAATAATCATAGAAGAAATCATTTTAATAAGAGATGTTATAAATCAAAGAAATGAGATTTGAGTTATCAAGATACCCAACAACATTAGTTACACTTGAACCGAAAACCCATGAAATAGGATCTCAAGATGGATTTTTAAATCCATTATATTCCATTAAATTTATGATAAAATAAATCCATGGAAAATATATATACATCAAAAAAATAAAAAAAAAGTGGTGAATACAAATCAAATCTCAATGAATCCAAATTGAATCACAAAAACCCTGACAAACTTGACATCCTTTAAATTGAAATCCATTTAAATAAAGGAAAATTAATGGAACTTAAAACCCAATTAATTACATTAATATTGTAAAATAAATAAATTATTCATTAATCTCACCATATCAAATAAAATATGCTTTATAATATGAAATATTTCTCAAAAATTAAATTTAGGTCAAAGAACCCCTTACATTAATTCTTAATTTCTACTCGATCTAATGAGTCTTTTGTAAATTGAAAATAAATATCTGAATAACATATTTCATAATATTATCCAAACAGTTAAAATTTTATAAACATTATTTATAATTATTCTCTATATTTATGTTAGTTATTTATTTCCAATTTTCAATATCGAGTGTGACTGCTCTTGATCATTTTGAACAAGTTTCATAATAAAGGTGTTGTTATTCATTATTATCCCAAATTTAATATTTCCCAAATAATAAAAGGTACTCTAATTTATGATTTATATTATTTGTATTTTTAAAATTACATTCCATAGGGGTTTTGGTTAATATCCTTAAATATTAACTCGGTGATTTTTAACTAAAAAACGTTGGTATCTTAATTAATGAGTTCAATAATAATGTTTCAATTAAAAACCCAAAGTAAAATAATTATTTAATTATTCTTATAAAAAAATATTTGTAATTAAGTTCTTATAGTCGTACATGATATTATTTAAGTTGGTGGTTGGCCCAAACCAATCATGGATATATCATAATTAATGGATGAGTATGGTTATGAAAGTAGTTTATTTTGAAATGATATCATAATTAAAGAATTATAATTATATTATTTATATATTTTTAATTTTTTCAATCATATTTTAAATTATGTTAATAAATCATAAATAATCTAGATTAAAAATGAGATACATTACTTCATGGAAGTGTTATTCCATACAAATACACAAATGAAGTTTTTGTTTTTCTTAATGGAATAGAGGAAAGATGGTGAATAATTATTCTCAAAATATAAAAATATTAGGTATAACATAAATACTAATATAAACATCTAATATTGGAAAAAAATAATTTAATTTGAGATTAAGAAAAGAAATAATGTTATGGAAAAGTTAGTACTTAAGTTGCGAACTTGCTTTTTCCCTTAAAAGACTTCTTGAAAATAGAGGACATAGTCCAAATTATTATTTCTAAAATATTAATAAAGTGAAATAATTTTATATCTGAAGTAAATAGAGAATGTTTTAAATGGAAAACTTAAATGTTGAAGTGGAATTTAAGGGGTGGCGAGGGTCCCTATTTATAAGTGGTAAGAATGATATTTTTTTAAATATAAAAACATAATATAAAGTGATTTCATGTTTCACATGTTAATCTGATTCCAAAATAGATAATAATAGGTTTAATATATTGTTTTCTATATAAAACTCAAAAAAATTAATTGTTAATATTTTTTAACATGTTAGGCCTTTTACCCATTTTGATAACATTTTTTACCTTTTTAGCTTTTACGAGAGTAATTAGTTTTTCCTTAAGTAATTTATCATTTATTACTAAAAAAGAAATGGTACTTATTAAACAATTTGAAACATATAATTCCAAATTCTAAATTAATTTTATTATTATCACTTTATAGAATTGATAAAAATTAATTTTAAAATAATTAATGTCTAATGTATTTAAATAAGTTTTAGAGAATAGTCTAACTTAAGTTTTAAAATATTAAACATGTGTTTTAAACTAAAATCAATATTTTAAAAATTTATAATTTATTCTATAAAAGCACATATTTTTCCTATAAAAGTGTTTCATAAATTTCTAAGTCATACTTATATACTAAGAATGACATAAAATTCATAATATTTGTAAAAATGGTATTTTTCACAATTCACATAAAAATAAATCTATTTAGAAAAATACTAAAAAATAATCTTAAGAATATATTTTATTTCTAAGTAATTTATTTAATTATTTAAATTTAAAATTCAAAAATTTAAGAATTTAACATTTAAATAAAACCATAATGTATAATGGAAAACTATTATTATATGAAAATATATTTATTAAAATACTAGTTATTCTTATTCTTAATTTATTTAAGACACTATTAAAAATATAATTAATAAATAAATATTATATTTTATTAATAGTATAATTTAATTATAATATAGTTAGTTTTATTTAATAAAATATCCAACACATAAAAATATAAATTTTAATAAAACAGATTTTAAGCACATAATAGACTAAGTAAATTTTTATAAATTGAACTATATATATTTTATAATTCGGTTTATCCTATTTATATAAACTAATTCGATGGATAGGTTTTTTTGGTTATATTATATCTAAATAAAATATATCTTGATTTCTTTTTAGTTTGACGTTGTGTGTAAAATATGTTATTCAAAATTATATTTAATTAAGCACAACATACACTAGAATCCTAGGTTGTTACTTTGTAGGTTTTATAATAATGTATTTAGGTGTCATTTGGGACATAGAGAAATTCAATAATAAACCTAAAAAATTTCTTCAAGGAATTTATTTTAAATTAATTAGTGATATTATTTGTGATATTTTTGTAAGATTATTTATTAAGTCAGATGATGCTTTAACTATTGTGAATAACTCAAAATCCTGGAAATTGAATTGGGATCCATGATTTAATCCAATATAATAGGAATTAATTTAAATTTCATTGAATTAAACATTATGTTAGAAAGGATAAATTTATGACATGAAGTAAGAGTGGGTGCATGTTGAGTTATTTGAAATATTCTGTAAAGCTACATGATTTGATGGAGATCATGGATATTTATGATTCTGGTTCGTCCACACAAAATTCCAAGGAAAAATGGATAACATGGCATAGAGTATTCTATAGTATATAAGTGTAGTGTATTTTAATACATGATTTTATAGGAGGTTGTGAAGAGTGGTATTTACTATATTTTAGGAAATAAAAATGTAGTGAGGTGTTTGAGTAATTGAATCAACTATAAATAGAAGATTTTGGTAGATTTTATAAACAAAAGGATATCCTTATATATTATTCCTATAAATAAGCTATATCAAAACCAAAATTATAGGGATAAGAAGTAATTTCTTTCTATATTTTCATCATATGGCGGATAAACTTTCATTGAGATTTTATATCTTATAAAAGGAAAATTAGAAGGGGTATAAAGAGAGTATTTATTGAATAAATATCACTACATACATATGAAATAGATAGAATAATAAGGGAGATGCCATGATAAATAATAGAAACATATTCTAGGAAGGATTATTAGGAAGTAGTGAAGCCATCCGAAGTATCTGGTGTTCCAAGAAGAAGAAGGGGCTGAGTCTTGAGAGGAGAATTAAAAGTTGTGATGGTGGTTGTTGTTGTCCAAAAAAGTGAGGAAATATAAGGACCCAAACATAAAAATTACATATTCTAGTAATTCCATTATATTTCTCCTTTTACATTCCTATATATCTTTTTAGTTTATATTTATAAAAATTTAGGACATAATTCATACATACTAACCCACATGCATACAGAGTGGGTACAACAAAAACAATATCTGGTTTTTCATAATACAAATATTTTTTAAAAAACATGAAATATTTTCATGAAATTCTTAACAACATTTATCATGGTTTATCCTTTAACATTCTCATTCTTAAACCCAGTGAATTTTCTTTAAAACATCGGATGAGCACAAAATTCCCAATAAGGGATATAAAAAGAATGAGAGAAACCATTAGTACATGAATACTCTAAACATATGAAATAATTTTCACAAACATAATTCTCACCCATAACATTTTAATTGTATACAAAATAAAAAACCATAATGGTATCTTCAGGAATTTATAACTTAATATTGTAACCCTTGTGACTACCTTATGATTTGTATCCCTCACGGTTGTCTTATAATGTAACCATCATAGCGACCTTACGGTGTAACCATCATAATTACACTTAGAGTAACCATACGGCCGACCACAAACTTACACATACCTAATGAATTTTAGAAAGATATAGGTCCCACCCTTCATCATAAATAATTCCCAATAACCATAACATAATCATAAAACATGAACACTTTCATAAAAACATTCCTTTTTAATTTTTTAAAAATATAAACTTAAAAGATTATTTTTAAAAAAGAGTCCCTTATATATACCATATCTTTAGAGTGATAATTGATAAAATGAAAAGCATATTTATATGCACTATAAATCCACATAATAAAACATAATATATTAAGCATTAATATCACAAGTAATCTTATAATATAAAAAATCAAGGAAGTAGAAGGTTAACCCACATAATAGAAATTGGGTTAAGAATTCTATTACCTTGTGTTTGTCTTAATTAAAATGTATTTAAACCTCTAATATAATGGTTAAAATAGTGTTATTTATATTTTAAAAAAAATAATCATGTTTATAACACCATATATTATCATTTTATAACATTATTCCACCCATTTATTAAAAATATTTTGTTATTTCCATTGTTTCGTGTGCGTGTTTTACATGGTTTCTATGGTCGGTTCGTAATGGATTTTATTATCGAATGGAATAGAAACTAAAAAAGTAGAATGAAGTGGTATTAATATGTTCCCAAAATGTTAAATGATATGGTAAATCATTTTTTATATATATGATGATGAATAATCAGATAAAACATTAATGATATTCATTTAGATCATTTTGTAGATTCATCGATAATCATAAACTATTTTCAATATAAAATTTAATATTATGTGAAAATTTTAATTCAAAAACATAAAATTTGTTATATAATACACTTTAAAATATTTTTCAACCATTAAAATGGTTTTATGACCATCCATAAAGGCAATAATTGAAATTAAATATTTATTGTCCACAATGTCGGTAAATCAACATATCAGATATGGTGATTTTATTTTTAGAATAAGTGGGAGAGGAGAAGAAGTATGATGATTAATTTTTCCATAAAAATTATAACATTTTAGTGTGTATAATATAACAAATTTCTCATGAATATTATATAAGGGTAGGTGAAGATAGCATAATAAAAGAAAAATAATTAAAAAGGGAATAAAAAAATGAAAGATGGTTTTTACCTCTTGAATTATCCTCCTTGAGAACCTCCTTAAGGAATTTGTTTTTGGAATTTTGGTGAGACCATAAGGTCTTGGAAATTGGTAATATAATTGTAAATAACCTTGGGTAGAAATTGAATAAGTCACAAAGCTTGAGAGGTGTGAGGAGAATAGGGGTTGAGGGTGATATTTATAGTGGAGGGGAGTGGGGTTTTCCATTACTTTAATCATTATTTTATTATTTTGCTCAAGAAAAGAAATAGTGTTTGTTCTTGTGACCAAAAACCATAAATAATGCATGTTAGCTGGAAAAAAGGGTTCTTATCTTAGTATAACATCATCCATGACTCATGAATTCATGTATTTAGCTTATTTGTAAATTATTGTATTTCACTATTCATAAAAAATTCATGTATTCCAGAAAAATCCCAAAAATTCATACCAACCATTTTTTCAATGTTTAGAATTTAAAAATGAACTCCATTTTATCAAAATAAGTTTCTAAATATGAGAAATTTAATTTTTAAATAAAATTATATTTTATTCGAAAAATAAAAATTTTAAAACTATAACTAATTTTATAACAACATGAAAAATTAATCAAGGTCTCATAAAATTATCTTATAACCATAATAAAAATATTAATAATTTATGATAATATTTTATGAAAATAAATTTTCTTTTAAATTATAAGATTATTTATAAAATTGTAATAAAATATTTAGGACTCACAAAAATACAAAAACATAATTTCTAATTTTCAGAAATATTATTTAGTTTTTCATTGATATAAATATTTCATAATTCACTTATAGGATGGATAAATGTTATTTATAATTTTATAGGTTAGGTTTCGATTATATGGCCATATTACTATTCCTAACATTCATGTTACTATTCAAAAGGTCAAGTTACTATTATCTCAGTATAAATTACATAATTTCTATAAATATCAATTATTTCATTACAAATATATAATGAATTTAAATATTTAATTACCAAATGAAAACAAATTATTTTATAAGTACCTTGGTTGCTAAATTCTCCCCACCTTTTGTAAAGACCCGCAAATTTCAAGGAAATTTTTTTTCTTAATTTTCTTTGGAATTTTACAAGAGCGCAGCTTCAGACGGCACCTGATTCCGAGGCCCGGTGTGCCCGGAATCAATTTCCGAAGTTTGGCTCGGGTACGTTCAGTGAACGGACGAGCGGGGTTTTCTATCTTTTGAACCGATGCCCGGAATCGAATTCTGAGGGCACCGATGAAATCGCAGCGCCGGTATTTGCTTAGAAATGCCCCTTCCGGAGTTGCGTTTTCTCAGACGTGGTTTTTAAATTTTGCGGCTTTAAGTCAGAAATAAAATAAAGTTTGTGCGACAACTTTATTTTATTTCACTTATGCTGCTTGGAAGCCACTTGAAGCCACTTAAAGGCGGTTTGAACTGAGTTGAACTGGATAGGATGCTATCCAGAAATATCCTACCCCTTGGTAGGATATTTGTGCGGTGGGGCCCGCACGAGCCCCGTCGTTTCTTTCGCTAAGTAACGCACCCGTGAAAACACGTCAAAGTAACTGAAAAGTCAACCGACGCGTTTTCTTTAATTCTTAACAGACCATTTAATTGGGCGGTTTATTTCGTGAATTAAATGGGCTGTTTTATTCGTTGAATTAATTCAATGAATTAAATGGGTCGTTACTTACGCGTTTTGCGTTTGTTGGCAAAATAATAAAATAGACAACTTGTCTATTTGGGAGAATTGCTATCGTTGTGCAATTCCTCTGAACCTCCACTCTCCCCGCGAAGAACGCGAAGAACGCGAAGAACGCGAAGAACGCCGGCGACCGAAATTCGACGACGCACACCGAGATCTGCGACGTCGACGAGCTTTACCCGCGACGTTCTTCGGCGACGCCTTTTATTCGGCGGCCGATCCTCGTTCGGCAACTAAGGTGAGAATTGGATCTTTTCTTCTCCCTTTTTAATTTCAATATCAACGGATTTAAACTAATTAAATCCGTTTGATCTTGATCCGGAGATTGGCGACGCGACGCCGGAGACCGCGACGACGCGACGATCCCCCTTCTTCCGCGACGAGCGATTCCGCGACGACCTCTTGTCCGACGACGACGACAAGGTAAGGGTTGTTGGAATTCTTTTTAAAATCCCGTGTTTATTCTTTTGAAATAAAGAACCCGATCACGAAACAATTTTAATTTATTTAAAATTGTTGATTGGTTTCTTTCTTGTTTCTCCCGTTGATTATGACTAACGCGGAGGGTGCGGGTCTAACGAACAACACCCGGCAACCCTACGCCGATCTTCCTTTTTGTGTGGATTTGGCGGGCGACGGCAAAAGCATGACCCAAGGGCCATTTGTTGATTCCGCAATGAAGGACGCGTCCCGGGAGGAACAATGGCGCAGACGGGAGGCAAAACGGGCCACCGGAGCAACTCCGGCGGCCCGCGGAAGGCGGCGGCACCCGGCGCGCCGCCGTGGAGAACTTCCGCCGCGGCTGAAGCCGCGGCGGCGGCGGCCGGTTCCGCGGCCGCGCGGAACCGGGAACGGATGCGGCGGCCCGGCCGCGTCCGCGTGGCAGGCGGCCCCCCGCGGGGCCGCGATTCTCTCCAAGCCGCGGGTCAAACCCGCGGCGTTAGCTTCGGCCGCTCGGCCGAAGCCAAGCCGGCCGGTCCGGTCGGCCGGGCCGCGCCCAGGCCGGACCGGACCCGGCCGAGCCGGTTCGGGCCGGCCCGGTTCGGCCGACCCAAGGGGGGGGTTCGGGCCGGGTCGCCCCGGGCCCAGCACCCCCGTTTCGGGCCTTCTTCGGTCTTTCGCCCATATCTTGGGCCAGGGACCTCCGATTGACGAACCGTCAGTGGCTACGCGATCCTTGGATCGAGACGGTCGTTTCGGTATATTATACTCAAAGTTTCGGAAGACTTTGGGTTCGGCCGGGTTGGTTCGTACACGAAACCAACCGGGCCCTCGGAGCGGAAACGCTCATAACTTGAGCTACGGACGTCCGAACGACGTACCGTCAGCTGTGGTAGTTTCCTCTAAGTGAGAAGGAACTTTTGGCATACTCCGCCCGAGGAACGGGTACAGGCGGAGTACGGTCGGGTTGGTTTTGCCCTAAAAACCAACCGGGCCCCTGGGACGAAAATGCCAATAACTCTCAGACCGGGCGTCCGATTGACGCGCCGTCTGTCACGTTGAGATCCTGTTGTCGATACGGAACTTTTGGATACATCAACTTCGGACTACGTGTCAGTTGATGTATCAGCCTCTCGGCTCGTGGAGCGGACCCTCCTAAACGAGCTCGCTTTGTGCGGGAACCCTAGCGCTGGCTGTGACTTCGACAACAGAGCAGAGATCCTCCGTGGACTGCGACGACGGCAGAGCAGAGGTCCTCCGTGGACTGCGACGACGGCAGAGCAGAGATCCTCCGTGGACTGCGACGACGGCAGAGCAGAGATCCTTCGTGGACTGCGGCGACGACAGAGCAGAGATCCTCCGTGGACTGCGTCGACTACTGCACTCAGCGATCCTACGTGGATCAGTGCTACCGGTTCTGTGTGAGCCTCTGCCTACAGGTTCTGTGTGAGCCCGATCCTATGTGGGTCCTTACTACCGGTTCTGTGTGAGCCACTGCCTACAGGTTCTGTGTGAGCCTGATCCTGTGTGGGTCTTTTGCGGGGGTTAGTACCTATCGATCCTTCGTGGGTCCGACGACTTAGATGGATCAGTGATCATCTTTGACGTCATCTGAAAAAGTATACCTGGTTGAGCTGAATCTTATGTTACTCTCCTTTGTGGATTGTGTTGAACTATCCTATGTGGATTTACCGTTTACTCTCCTTGTGGATTTGAGTCTTGCTTTCCTTTGTGAATTGAGTTGTTCTTGAGCTCGTGAGCAGAGCTAGAATTGGGGACTTAGGTATATGTATGGGCATATACCTAAGTCGAGTCAGATGTTACTTCGTGATTGCATCTTTCTTTTGTGCTATATCCTTTGTGGATTTCGGGAGACCTTCGGGGGTCTCGGGGTCCTTACTGAGTAGCTTGTACTCACCCCTGCACGGGCTATGCCCGCACCTTGTTGTGTTGGTTGCAGACGACGGACAGCGCTGATCACGGTTGGGGCGTGGAGCAGGACGGTACCTGGAGGTGGACCACTGGGCGGGACGTTCTCAGAGCAGACGTGGGACCCGAGGAGCCTGGAGGCTATCTGTACCCACCCTTCAGGTGGGATTGCCAGTGGACGACACGAGGCCGCCGTCTTTTCTTCAGTTGCTGTACTTTACTTTTCAGTTGTACTTTACAGTTGGGCTTGTATTTCCGGCCCCCTTTACTTTTCTGCACATTACTTTCCGCTTGCTGACTCTGTGTGGTTGTTACTTATAAAGGCAATGCCTTCCCTGTTTACTGGGATTTTACGCCTTGGTGCTAGTCGCCAGCCCCTGGCCTATGGAAGGCGGGCTTGGGGTAGTCACGGCACGGGCCCCGAGGACGGGTCGTGACAAATTGGTATCAGAGGCGGTCGGTTCTACCGCAGACTCTGATCGTCCTTTCTTTCTATATGAAGCAATAGTGTTTAGTGTATTGAGTGTGGTTATCAGTTCAGGGAGCCCAGTGTTGGTGCGGCGGCCGACGTATCCGTACACCAGGACCCTGACTCCTGATTTCCGACTTAATGCATGAAAACATTGATTGCATGTGTGTTTCAAGTTTTCTTTGTGATTACTTGTGTCAGCTCACCGGGTATACTGATCTGCTTTATGAAAGTCTCAAGTTTTCCTTGTGATTACTTGTGCCAGCTCACCAGGTATACTGTTCTGACTGTGGTGCTCTTGTTCTCCTTTTCAGGATGGCCCCGCGACGACTGCCAGCTAGGGTTCCGAGTGTAGGGCGCGACGGCAGCCCACCGAGCGACGAGGCCTCGGTGCAGGGCCCTTTGCCAGCAGTGGCACCGGCGGTAGCCTTACCCGCCGAGCCACCGATGCTTCCAGTACCAGACGCTGACGATGCGCGTCGCCTCAGGGCACTGCATGAGTTTCAGAGCCAGCGACCGCCCAGGTTTCGCGGTGAGGCGGACCCCCAGGCCGCCGAGGACTGGCTAGAGGCGGTGGTACGGATCTTTAGGCTAGTGAGGACACCAGCGGATCTCATGGTGATTCTCGCAGCGAGCCTCCTGCAGGCGGCGGCAGGACGATGGTGGAGCCTGATGCTCCAGGTTCACGATGAGGCATCCTTGCTCTGGGCGGACTTCGAGAGCCTCTTCCGCTCTGAGTTCGTCCCAGCCACCCTCCGAGCGGTGCGCATCCAGGAGCTTCTCCAGTTGTGCCAGGGCAGCATGACGGTCGCTCAGTACGCGGCAAGGTTCACTGACCTATCTCGCTACTCGACCGACATGGTACGGGACCCCTTCTTCCAGGCCCGGACCTTCGAGCAGGGCTTGTGACAGGAGATTCGGGCGTCGCTGATCTCCCTCAGCATTCCGACCCAGGCGGGAGTGCTGGAGCGAGCCCTCCTGATCGAGAGCTTCCTGGCAGAGCCTTCTTCAGCGGCGAGACCTAGCGCAGGGCGGCAGGTAGCTGAGTCTTCGGCAGCAGGTAGCCGAAGGATGACCCAGGATTCCAGGCGGACCAGACCTTCCGACAGGCGACCCCGGGACACTGGCTCAGCAGTGCAGGGCACACAGCGGAGTTCCAGCCTTCCGAGAGGCAGGTTGTGCTACACCTGCGGCGGGCAGGGTCACATGGCTCGTGACTGCCCGACTCGCCGATCAGAGGAGCAGCAGACGGTGGAGGGGCCACCCAGGCAGAGGCAGAGGGTCGACCGTGGCGGTCCGCAGGGAGGAGGCGGACGAGGCAGAGGAGCTGGCCGAGCAGCGGGTGGTGGGCGACGCTTCCAGGCTCTACCCCCACCACCACCAGGAGGGCCACCTCGACCACATGGAGCTGGCGGGCAGGGACAGGCCCAGCTCCAGGCAGTGGAGGCCTACGACCCCGACTTGCCAGAGATGATTCGAGGTACGATCTGTGTCTATTCCACCCTTGCTGCAGTACTTATAGACACAGGAGCGAGTCACTCTTTCATAGCCTCTGCCCTTGTTCGGAGCTCGGAGATTCCGACTGAGCCGTTGGCTCGATCCTTACGGCTAGAGACTCCTACGGGAGCAGACTCGACGATTACGCACTGGTACCGGCAGTGTGAGCTTACTCTAGGAGGCGAGAGCTTCGGCTGGGATCTCCTTGTAGCGGCGTCGAGGCCTTACGACGTCATCTTGGGCATGGATTGGCTATCCACTGTTCATGCCCAGATCGACTGTTTTAGGCGCAAGGTGCGATGTGTTCGTACCGACGGGAGCAGGTTTACCTTCACCGGCGAGAAGGGAACCATTGCAGCACATGATGGACTTCCGCGGAGGAGAGTGCAGCCCATCTCTCATCAGTTGGCTAGCCTCATCCTAGGAGCAGTGGACGTGCGGAGTCCAGCTTTTCCTGCAGTGGTGGACCAGTACGTGGACGTCTTTCCCGACGACGTTCCAGGGCTACCTCCTCGTAGAGAGGTAGGCTTTTACATCGACTTGTACCCCGGGACAGCCCTGATATCTACTCCAGCTTATCGGATGGCCCCCGCCGAGCTTCGAGAGCTGCGGGTACAGTTGGAGGACTTGCAGAGCAAGGGGTTTATCCGACCCAGTGTTTCACCCTGGGCTTCCCCGATTTTGTTTGCCAAGAAGGCGGACGGGAGCTTGCGACTGTGTGTCGACTATCGTCGCCTGAACCAGGTGACAGTAAGGAACAAGTATCCGCTGCCACGGATTGATGACCTCTTCGATCAGCTCAAGGGAGCGCGGTGGTTCTCGAAGATAGACCTTCGGTCAGGCTATCATCAGCTCAGAGTTCGAGATGAGGACGTGCAGAAGACGGCCTTCAGATGTCGGTATGGCCATTATGAGTTCTTGGTTATGCCATTCGGCGTAACCAATGCTCCAGCAGTGTTCATGAGCCTCATGAACAGGATCTTCCAGCCATACCTCGACCGATTTGTCGTGGTCTTCATTGACGACATTTTGGTATACTCGACGACTGAGGAGGAGCATGCCTACCACCTGCGAGTTGTGCTAGACACACTCCGAGAGCACCAGCTTTATGGCAAGCTCTCAAAATGCCAGTTCTGGTTACGTGAGGTCCATTTCTTGGGGCACGTCATTTCTGAGGTGGGAGTTGCAGTGGATCCCGCGAAGATTGAGGCAGTGCTAGCTTGGGAGCCACCCAGGAGCGTGACAGTGGTGCGGAGCTTCTTGGGCCTAGCGGGATACTATCGGAGATTCGTTCCAGACTTCTCCAGAGTTGCGGCACCACTCTCAGCCTTGACGAAGAAGGGGAAACCCTTTGTGTGGTCAGACAGATGTCAGCAGAGCTTCCAGGAGCTGAGACAGAGATTGACCAGCGCACCTATCTTGAGGTTGCCTGAGGAGGGAGTTGGATACATAGTTTATTGCGACGCATCAGGGACTGGACTCGGGTGCGTCCTGATGCAGGAGCGGTCCGTGATCGCCTACGGATCACGTCAGTTGAGGCCGCATGAGCAGAACTACGCCACTCATGACCTGGAGTTAGCAGCAGTGGTCTTCGCTCTGAAGACTTGGCGGCACTATCTGATGGGCGAGCGCTTCACGGTCTTTTCTGACCACCAGAGTCTCAGGTATATCTTCTCTCAGAAGGACCTGAACCTGAGACAGCGGAGATGGCTTGAGTTCCTCCAGGACTATGACTTTGAGATAGTCTATACTCCTGGGAAGGGGAACGTGGTAGCCGATGCCCTCAGCAGGAGGACGGGCATTCAGCTACTTGAGGAGGCGACGGAGCAGCTGGCCTCCTTACAGATATCCTTTGTGGATAGAGACGGAGCAGCCTTTCTTCAGTCTCTTACAGTCTCTCCTCCACTTCTACAGCGAGTCAGAGAGGCTCAGCGTGAGGATGTCGACTGTGAGACCCGGCGTGCACTGATATCCTCAGGTCAGGCGCCTGATGGCTTCTCCCTTGGAGCAGAGCACGACATCCTTTTCAGAGGACGTACCTTCGTACCAGTCGCTTTGCGAGAGGAGGTGCTGAGAGAGTTTCACACTTCTCCCTTGGCGGTACATCCCGGAGTGGCGAAGATGTACCAGGATCTCAGACGACAGCACTGGTGGCCGGGCATGAAGAAAGCTGTGGCAGAGTTCGTTTCACGATGCCTCACCTGCCAGCAGGTGAAGGCAGAGCATCAGGTACCAGCAGGCTTGGTACAGCCCTTGGAGGTCCCGGAGTGGAAGTGGGATAGCATATCTATGGATTTCGTGACTGGACTTCCACGCACTTCCAGAGGTCACGACTCCATTTGGGTGATTGTCGACCGACTCACCAAGTCGGCACACTTCTTACCCATCAGAGAGCAGGGCTCAGTGGAGAGCTTGGGACGTCTTTAAGTCCAGGAGATCGTACGGCTTCACGGTGTGCCATCATCTATCGTCTCCGATCGAGATGCTCGTTTCACTTCCCGGCTTTGGAAGGGGTTGCAGGAGGCGTTCGGGACGCGGCTCCATCTGAGCACAGCCTTCCACCCTCAGACGGATGGTCAGACGGAGAGGACCATACAGACACTCGAGGACATGCTCCGTGCATGTGTTCTCGACTTTGGTCACAGCTGGGAGGACCACCTAACCTTGGTGGAGTTTGCGTACAACAACAGCTACCACTCCACCATCGGGATGGCACCATACGAGGCGTTGTACGGCAGACCCTGCAGATCACCGTTGTGCTGGACAGACCCTGGGGAGTCAGCACTCGTGGGACCAGAGATGGTCCGAGCCACGACAGAGAAGGTCCAGATCATCCAGGAGAGGATGAGGACAGCTCAGAACCGGCAGAAGTCATATGCTGACAGGAGGCAGAGGCCACTGGAGTTCGAGGATGGCGACCACGTCTTTTTGCGTGTCTCACCTCGACGTGGTTTACGGATATTTGGCCGAGGCGGCAAGTTGTCTCCACGCTTCATCGGGCCTTTCCAGGTCCTCAGCAGGATAGGAGAGGTGGCTTATCGCCTGGCTCTACCACCTCAGTTGCACCTGGTGCACGACGTCTTCCACGTGTCTCAGCTGAGGAGATACGTGCACGACCCGACGCACATCATCGACTTTGGGGAGCTGGACGTGGACGATGGGGCGACTTTTGCGGAGGTCCCAGTGGAGATCGAGGATCGACAGGAGCGGGTCCTACGTGGGAGGTCGATTCCTCTTGTGCGCATCAGATGGCAGCACGGGAACCTCCAGGAGAGCACTTGGGAGCGGGAGGCTCAGATGCGTGCTCAGTACCCCCATTTGTTCCCCTAGTTTTTGATGTATCTTTACGGGGACGTAAAGCCCTGAGGTGGGAGTAACGTAAAGACCCGCAAATTTCAAGGAAATTTTTTTTCTTAATTTTCTTTGGAATTTTACAAGAGCGCAGCTTCAGACGGCACCTGATTCCGAGGCCCGGTGTGCCCGGAATCAATTTCCGAAGTTTGGCTCGGGTACGTTCAGTGAACGGACGAGCGGGTTTTTCTATCTTTTGAACCGATGCCCGGAATCGAATTCTGAGGGCACCGATGAAATCGCAGCGCCGGTATTTGCTTAGAAATGCCCCTTCCGGAGTTGCGTTTGCTCAGACGTGGTTTTTAAATTTTGCGGCTTTAAGTCAGAAATAAAATAAAGTTTGTGCGACAACTTTATTTTATTTCACTTAAGCTGCTTGGAAGCCACTTGAAGCCACTTAAAGGCGGTTTGAACTGAGTTGAACTGGATAGGATGCTATCCAGAAATATCCTACCCCTTGGTAGGATATTTGTGCGGTGGGGCCCGCACGAGCCCCGCCGTTTCTTTCGCTAAGTAACGCACCCGCGAAAACCCGTCAAAGTAACTGAAAAGTCAACCGACGCGTTTTCTTTAATTCTTAACAGACCATTTAATTGGGCGGTTTATTTCCTGAATTAAATGGGCTGTTTTATTCGTTGAATTAATTCAACGAATTAAATGGGTCGTTACTTACGCGTTTTGCGTTTGTTGGCAAAATAATAAAATAGACAACTTGTCTATCTGGGAGAATTGCTATCGTTGTGCAATTCCTCTGAACCTCCACTCTCCCCGCGAAGAACGCGAAGAACGCGAAGAACGCGAAGAACGCCGGCGACCGAAATTCGACGACGCACACCGAGATCTGCGACGTCGACGAGCTTTACCCGCGACGTTCTTCGGCGACGCCTTTTATTCCGCGGCCGATCCTCGTTCGGCAACTAAGGTGAGAATTGGATCTTTTCTTCTCCCTTTTTAATTTCAATATCAACGGATTTAAACTAATTAAATCCGTTTGATCTTGATCCGGAGATTGGCGACGCGACGCCGGAGACCGCGACGACGCGACGATCCCCCTTCTTCCGCGACGAGCGATTCCGCGACGACCTCTCGTCCGACGACGACGACAAGGTAAGGGTTGTTGGAATTCTTTTTAAAATCCCGTGTTTATTCTTTTGAAATAAAGAACCCGATCACGAAACAATTTTAATTTATTTAAAATTGTTGATTGGTTTCTTTCTTGTTTCTCCCGTTGATTATGACTAACGCGGAGGGTGCGGGTCTAACGAACAAGACCCGGCAACCCTCCGCCGATCATCCTTTTTGTGCGGATTTGGCGGGCGACGGCAAAAGCACG
This sequence comes from Viscum album, assembly GCA_963277665.1. NCBI lineage: Eukaryota > Viridiplantae > Streptophyta > Magnoliopsida > Santalales > Viscaceae > Viscum > Viscum album. Next base: position 4,602,858 of record OY728125.1, read on the forward strand.
ACGCAAGGGCCATTTGTTGATTCCGCAGTGAAGGACGCGTCCCGGGAGGAACAATGGCGCAGACGGGAGGCAAAACGGGCCACCGGAGCAACTCCGGCGGCCCGTGGAAGGCGGCGGCGCCGGCGGCCGGAGGCGGCGGCGCCCGGCGTGCCGCCGTGGAGAACTTCCGCCGCGGCTGAAGCCGCGGCGGCGGCGGCCGGTTCCGCGGCCGCGCGGAACCGGGAACGGACGCGGCGGCCCGGCCGCGTCCGCGTGGCAGGCGGCCCCCCGCGGGGCCGCGATTCTCTCCAAGCCGCGGGTCAAACCCGCGGCGTTAGCTTCGGCCGCTCGGCCGAAGCCGAGCCGGCCGGTCCGGTCGGCCGGGCCGCGCCCAGGCCGGACCGGACCCGGCCGAGCCGGTTCGGCCGACCCAAGGGGGGGTTCGGGCCGGGTCGCCCCGGGCCCAGCACCCCCGTTTCGGGCCTTCTTCGGTCTTTCGCCCATATCTTGGGCCAGGGACCTCCGATTGACGAACCGTCGGCGGCTACGCGATCCTTGGATCGAGACGGTCGTTTCGGTATATTATACTCAAGGTGTCGGAAGACTTTGGGTTCGGCCGGGTTGGTTCGTACACGAAACCAACCGGGCCCTCGGAGCGGAAACGCTCATAACTTGAGCTACGGACGTCCGAACGACGTACCGTCAGCTGTGGTAGTTTCCTCTAAGTGAGACGGAAATTTTGGCATACTCCGCCTGAGGAATGGGTACAGGCGGAGTACGGTCGGGTTGGTTTTGCCCTAAAAACCAACCGGGCCCCTGGGACGAAAATGCCAATAACTCTCAGACCGGGCGTCCGATTGACGCGCCGTCTGTCGCGTTGAGATCCTGTTGTCGATACGGAACTTTTGGATACATCAACTTCGGACTACGTGTCAGTTGATGTATCAGCCTCTCGGCTCGTGGAGCGGACCCTCCTAAACGAGCTCGCTTTGTGCGGGAACCCTAGCGCTGGCTGTGACTTCGACAACAGAGCAGAGATCCTCCGTGGACTGCGACGACGGCAGAGCAGAGATCCTCCGTGGATTGCGACGACGGCAGAGCAGAGATCCTCCGTGGACTGCGACGACGGCAGAGCATAGATCCTTCATGGACTGCGGCGACGACAGAGCAGAGAGCCTCCGTGGACTGCGTCGACTACTGCACTCAGCGATCCTACGTGGATCAGTGCTACCGGTTCTGTGTGAGCCTCTGCCTACAGGTTCTGTGTGAGCCCGATCCTATGTGGGTCCTTACTACCGGTTCTGTGTGAGCCACTGCCTACAGGTTCTGTGTGAGCCCGATCCTGTGTGGGTCTTTTGTGGGGGTTAGTACCTATCGATCCTTCGTGGGTCCGACGACTTAGATGGATCAGTGATCATCTTTGACGTCATCTGAAAAAGTATACCTGGTTGAGCTGAATCTTATGTTACTCTCCTTTGTGGATTGTGTTGAACAATACTATGTGGATTTACCGTTTACTCTCCTTGTGGATTTGAGTCTTGCTTTCCTTTGTGAATTGAGTTGTTCTTGAGCTCGTGAGCAGAGCTAGAATTGGGGACTTAGGTATATGTATGGGCATATACCTAAGTCGAGTCAGATGTTACTTCGTGATTGCATCTTTCTTTTGTGCTATATCCTTTGTGGATTTCGGGAGACCTTCGGGGGTCTCGGGGTCCTTACTGAGTAGCTTGTACTCACCCCTGCACGGGCTATGCCTGCACCTTGTTGTGTTGGTTGCAGACGACGGACAGCACTGATCACGGTTGGGGCGTGGAGCAGGACGGTACCTGGAGGTGGACCACTGGGCGGGACGTGCTCGGAGCGGACGTGGGACCCGAGGAGCCTGGAGGCTATCTGTACCCACCCTTCAGGTGGGATTGCCAGTGGACGACACGAGGCCGCCGTCTTTTCTTCAGTTGCTGTACTTTACTTTTCAGTTGTACTTTACAGTTGGGCTTGTATTTCCGGCCCCCTTTACTTTTCTGCACTTTACTTTCCGCTTGCTGACTCTGTGTGGTTGTTACTTATAAAGGCAATGCCTTCCCTGTTTACTGGGATTTTACGCCTTGGTGCTAGTCGCCAGCCCCTGTCCTATGGAAGGCGGGCTTGGGGTAGTCACGGCACGGGCCCCGAGGACGGGTCGTGACACCTTCTATAAATTTCATCCTTGAAATTTTTATTTACTTATTAAACAAGTGAGTGTGCCTTTCCATCATAGCATTTTCATATTCCCTTTTTTCTTCTTCAACCATGTGCTTTCTCCACAAAACCTTAACCTGGAAGATTTCCTTATTCCATAATACTTTCTCTCTACGATCAAGAATTTGAATATGTTTATCTTCATAAGAAATGTTCTTTTCCAGCTAAAATACTTCTGGCCTCAAAACATGATATGAATCTGGAACATACTTTCTCAAAATAAAAAAATAGAAAACATTATGTACCTGAGATAAAATAGGAGGAAAATCTACTCTATAGGTGACTGATCCAAAATTCTCCAGTATTTTATAGGTTCTAATAATCTATGGACTTAACTTTCTTTTCTTACTAATTATGGTCCCATCAAGTTTCATTCCTTGAATTCATCCCAAAATGATGGAGTTCGACACCATTTCCCATATAATGCCTCAAAAGGTTCCATTTGTATATTGGAATGAAAACTATTATTATTAAAAAACTCATCTAAATAATTATGTTGATCCCAACCTTCCTGATAGTCCATTGAACAATATATATGCATATCCTCCAGTGTCTAAATTTTATATTCGGTCTATCTACCATATTGGGGATGAAAAACGGTGCTAAAATTTAATTTTTTTCCCCAATGACTTCTGAAGCCCTTTCCAAAAGATAAAAGTGAACCTAGATCACATTCAGGTACAATGGAAATAGGAACTCCATGTAAACTCACAATATCATTAACTTATATTCGAGAAATCTGACCCAAAGGCATAGTATCTTGAATTGGAAGGAAATATAGAGATTTAGTCATCCAATCAATAATAAACCAAATCACATTGTTACCTTGAGAATTATTTGGTAGTCCCACCGCAATGTCCAGGGATATATTTTCTCATTTCCAATCTATCACTAGAAAAGGCTGAAACATCCCCTTTGGTAGTTGTCGCTCTTCTTTAAACTATTTACATGTCAATCATTTCCTAATAAATTATAAAATATCTCTTCTCATTCCATCCCACCAGTAATACTCTTGACGGTCTCTGTACATCTTAGTAATTATATGATGAAATGAAAATATAGAACTATGAGCCTCACACAACAATTCTTTCTTCATCTTGGAATCACAAGTAACACATAATATATTCCCAAATCTCAAAAAACAATCTTTATAAAAATTAAATTCTTTAAATATACCATTTTTCACCAATTATTTTTTGTCTGATAGAAACGAAAACACTAACACCTGAAATAAAATAGTGGATTCCCTCCACAAACAACTTTTGAGAAAAAATTCATCAAATCATCAATCAAGGGGTCATATTCCAAATGTAAGATGGTTAACATAGAATGATTTATTCAATTCAAGGTATTTTCCACTTTGATTTCTTTTTTAGGATAGTAATTGATCATGTAATCATAATCATTAATTAGTTCAATCCATCTTCTCTGCCTCATGTTCAATTCCTTTTATATAAATATATATATCAAACTTTTATGGTCAGTATATATTTCACATTTGGATCATTATAAATAATTCCTCATAACTTTTAAATCAAAAATCAAATCTTCTAATTCTATATCACGTGTGGGATGGTTTAACTCCTGAGGTTTCAGTTGTCTTGAAGCATACGAAATTACTTGATCATTCTATACTATAACACAACCAAGTCCCTTCAATGGAGCATCACTGTAGATGAAAAACTAATTATTTCTGGAAGGAAGTGCGAAAACTAAATAATTCTCCAGTCTCTTATTTAGTTGCTAAAAACAAAAAACACATTCTTATGTCCAAATAAATTTAACCCCTTTTCATGTTAACTTAGTAAGTGGGATAGATAACATTCAAAATTTTTTAACAAACCAAAGGTAATAAATTGTTAATCCAAGAAATCTACAAATCTCTATAACATTTTTCGGTCTTATCCATTCATCAAACACTTTTGTTTTGGCGGGATCAACTATTATTCCATCCTTATTTACAATGTACCCAAGAGAAGAAATCTGTTGTAACCAAAAATCACATTTTCTAAATTTCATGTATAACTTATTTTCATTGAGAGTATGCCAGATAGTCCTCAAATATTTTTCATGATCCTCATAACTTTTGCAAAATACCAACATATTATCAATAAAAACGACAAAATTCTTATCCAGATATTCATGGAATATTATATTCATATGATCCATGAATACAATATGGGCATTTTTCAAACCAAAGTTCATAACAAAAAACTCATAATTACCACATCTAGTATGAAAAAATAATTTCGGAATGTCATCTTCATTAAACTTCAGCTAATGGTACCCAGATCTAAATTCAATCTTGGAAAAATACTGAGCTCCCTAGATCTGATCAAATAAGTCATTGATATGAGGCAATTAATAATTATTCTTGATAGTAATGTTATTCAAATATATATAATCAATTTTAATTATCATGGAACCATATTTATTTTAAATGAATAAAATAAAAGCACCCCATGGTGAAGTGTTAGGATGGATTCAAGCCTTTATCAAGAAACTCTTGCAACTGATTTTTCAATTCAATAAGTTCCATTTGAGCTATTCGATAAGGGGGTTTTCAAATTGTATTAGCTTCATGAACTAAGATAATGGTAAATTCAACTTCCCAGACTTGTATAAAACCAAGAAACTCATTATAAAAACATTTAGGTATTGATTTACCACCACAACATCATTAATCTGAATAGTTCCTTTATTTTCAATAATATGAGAAAGATAAATTTAATTTCCATCTTATTACATTTTCTGGACTTATTGACATGTTTTCTGTTGTATGGGTTCTTTCTTGTATACAACTCGAATCTATTTCTAAGAAAATAACTTCTTTAGGTCTAAAATCAATCTTAGAATGAGAAACAGAAATTGAATCCATACCTAAAACGAAATCAAACTCTACAAAGGGTAAAAAACAAAGTTTGTAAGTAATTAATTTCCAAATAAAAACAATAAAAATATTCTTATAATTTCTTTTTTCCTATATTATTTCACCCTTATGTTTTAACCATAAGTTTTTATCTCATTTATGGAGGTGAAATTTTCTATTTATAAGAAAATTTCTCGAAAATAAAGGAATTTGTAGACCCCGTATCAAACAAGGCGTTAGAAAAATCTGAGTATAAAAACAAAGTACATGTTAACACTTCATTAGATGGCCCGAAATCTACTAACATAGTCGCAAAGGATCTCACTGCACCTTTCTGCTTATAATTTGGATGCTTTCTATAATTCATATCTTTATTTGGGAAAGTGTTTGCATAATGTCCCATCTCACCACATTTAATAAAATTTATAGTTTTCTTATCATGATTGATCTCAAGATCATTTTCATTACAATCTCAGGCCATATGTACAAACTTACTACATTGAAAACAATTCCCAATTTTGGTAAGGCATTCCCTAGAGTTCTTTTTTCCATAATTTTCACAAACTAGAAATTGAACATTCTTACCTTCAGATTTAATTGATTGATTCTAACCTAACACTTTCAATCTGGACATCTTCTTCAGTACATTTTCAAAGTACACATGATCATCAAAAAAATCCATTTATAACCTCTCATTATATTAGAAAAATTTCTCATAATTTTTTAATTCATCGGAATATAATCCCCTTCGATATCTTGGATTTAATCCTGAGCAAAAATTAGTTGATTCCTCTATCAAGATCCCAAATAAGATTTCGATCATACCTTGCTAATCGAGTGATGTTTTATTAATACGCAGCCACTAAATCCTCCTCATTTTTCTTAAATTCAAGCAATTTCTCTTCCATCCAAATTCAAACAATGTTAGGAAAATATTTTTCAATGAATAGATTTTTAAATTCATCTCATTCCAAGGCATCAATCTCCTCACTATCCCTGATACTTTTGACAAATAACCATCCATGGTCAGCTTCACCTTAAAAATGATAAGTGGAAAGATTAACGTTTTGATTATCCAAAAAACACCATGACATTCAATATCTTTTCGATGGATTAAATACATCCTTCATTCACCAATTAGTCAGAATATCCACTAATAGTAGCAGGGTTCTACCTCGTAAATGTTCCACTATTGACATGTTTCTTTATGTTAGTTTTGTTTGTTCTCTTGCATGGATTCCACGTCCATTTATTGTTTGCATCATCTTATAAATTACTATAAAAAAATTTTCGGTTCCAATCCCTACCATTCTAGGTTGTGTATTCAAAAATATATTAGCCTCTCAGTTCCTTCTAACTTTATTTTCCATGTTTCTTTTGCAAAAAAATCATTTTGAACAGACATGTCTTAGATGAAGTAACATGTTAATCTTGAAATTCTATATCATTTCAACATAAAAATAAGGTAATAAAATTTTACGGTATTCTATTAACATCATCCTAACCCCTAAATCTATCTAAATCATTCTCTGATACCAACTCTAAGGACCCAACCTTTAAAATTACATAGTCTAGTAAATTTCTTTAGAATTCACTTTTACATTCCCATAGATCCTTTCAGTTTGGTTTTTTAGAATGTTAGGAAATAATTCATATATACCAACCCACATGAATACAGAGTGGGTAAAACTAAAAAAATCCATTTTTCATAATATAAAGGTTTTATTAAAAATGTGAAATCTTTTCATGAAAAGTCTTCACATCATTCATATTGGATTCTTATCTTCTCTTAAAAATCCTTAAACCCTGTGAAAATATTTTAAAACTTTGGATGAGCATAAAAATCACAATAAGGATAAAAACAAGGATATAAACTATTAGTATATAAATACTTTTAAAAATATTAAATAATTTTCAAAAATACATACTTCTCACCCATAAAGTATCATATACTTACTTTGTGAAACATGATATTTCCGCAAAACATAAAACCATAAGGGTATCTTTGGTAATTAAATACTTAATATTATAACCATAAAGTCTACCTTATGATTTTTAACACTCATGACTACCTTATAATATAACCCTCATGGATACCTTATGGCGTTACAATCATAGTTACACTTGGAGTAACCATACAGACAACCTCAAACATACACATACCCAATGCATTGGAGGGAGATACAGGTCCCACTATTCATCATAATAAATCCCCCATAACCATAATATATTCATAAAACATTAACACTTTTATAAAAACCTTCCTTTTTAATTGTGTAAAAATAAAAATTTAAAAGAGGATTTTTAAAGAGGAGTCTCGTACATATACCATATCAATAGAGTGAGAATTAATAAAATGAAAGGAATATGTATATGTACTATAAATCCAAATAATACAATATAATATATTAAAACTTAATATCACAAATAATCTTATCATGAAAAAATAAATAAAGTAGAATGATATCCCAAATAATGAAAATTAGGTTAATAATTCCTTTAACTTGGGTTCAACTTACTAAAAATGTTTTTAAACCTCATGTATAATGGTTAAAAGGGTGTTATTAATATATTAAAGAAACATAATCATGTTTATAATACCTTATATGATAATTTTATAACATTATTTAACCCATTTAGTAATAGTGTTTTTTTTTTATTTCCATTGTTTTCGGTGAGTGCTTTACATGGTTTCTATGGTCGGTTCGTAATGGATTTTCATGTCGAATAGAAGAGAAACTCCTAATGTGGAATAAAATGGTATTAATATGTTTCCAATATATTAAATGATACCAAAGATCATTTTATTTCAAATATTATGATGAATCACTAGATAAAACATTAATGATATTCATTTATATCATTTTGGTGATTCTTCGATAATAATGAACTAGTTTTCTTATATAAATAAATATTATGTATATATGTTAATCCCAAAATATAAAAAATGAAATATCATAAAATTTAAAAAAAACAACCATTAAAATTTTTTTAGGACCAGCCATGAAGTTGTTAATTTAAATTGAAAACACATCGTCCATGATATCGGTAAACCGACACATCGAGAACGATGTTTTTATTTTTCGAATAAGTGGGAGAGGAGAAGAATAATGATGATAAATGTTTCCATAAACATGATAAAATTCTAGTATATATAATATACAAGAGTTTTCATGCCTCTTGTATAATGGTATGTGAAGAGAGTATAAGAAAATAAAAGTAATTGAAGAGGAAATAAAAAAATGAAAGAGGATTTTTACCTCTTGAATTATCCTCCTTAAGAACCTACTTAAGGGCTTTGGTTTTGGGATTTTGGTGAGACCAGTAAGTCATGGATGTGGGAAATATTCTTAGGTAGATTCTCTATAAAAAATTGGAAAAGTCTGAAATCTTGAGAGGTGTGAGGAGAAGCGAGGGTGAGGGGTGATATTTATAGTGGAGGAGAGGGGGGTTTTCCATTATTTTAATCATTTAATTATTATTATTTTCATGAAATTAAATAGTGATGGTTATTTTAACCATAAATAGTAATTATTGGATTTTATTTCGAACTAAGGGTTCTTACCTTAGAAAAAGATCATCAATGACTCAATAATTCATGTATTTATCTTTTTTTGTAAATTTTTGCATTTCACTATTCACCATAAATTCAATTATTTTAGAAATATCCAAACAATTCACCCCAATAATTCTTCAATGTGAATAATTCAAAAATGAACTACATTTTAACAAAGTAATTTTCTAAATATGAGAAATTTAATTATTAAAAAAATAATAATTTCTTCAAAAAATAAAAAATTTAAAACTATAACTGATTTTATAACACCTTGAAAAATTAATCAAGGTCTCATAAAATTACCATATAACTATAAGAAAAATAATAATAATTTATGATTACATTTTATAAAAAGGCATTTTTATTTAAATTATTAAATTATTCATAAAATTGTAATTAAATATTTATGACTCACAAAATACCAACAATTAATGTATAATTTTTAGAAAAATTATTTACTTGTTCAATGATAGAAATATATCATATCTTCACTTATGGGGTGGATAAATTTTATTTATCATTTATTTGATGAGGTTATTATTCTATTGACCAAATTAATATTCTTAATGGCCATGTTACTATTCTTAAGATCAAGTTACTCTTCCATCAGAATAAATTTTTTAATTTTTTTATATATCTAATATTTAATTATAAATTTATAATTAATTTAATATTTTAATTCTATAATTAAAAAAATATTTTATAAGTACTTGGGTTTTACAAGAAATCATTCTGGATTTATTCTTGAAAGAAAAAAGTGTTGTTTGAGGATTTTTTCACCCAACACTATGAAGGAGAAACTAATAGTTATGAACAATGAATATATTTATATTTGAGGATGTATTTAGGACATTTTTTGTTGAAAGATGGACCTATATTTCTATAAACTATTTGCGATCTTCCCTAGAGTAGGGAGAAAATGGGGAGATACAGTATTGAGATGTGGGTATCCTCTCTTAAAGCATTTAATAAAGAGATAAGGAGGGAAGTGAGACTTGGGTGATATTGAGCCAACCAAAAACATTAATAAGGTATTAAAACTAGGTATAGAGTGACCATAGCCTATTGTTTCTACCAAAATAGTGTAGTAATGGGTTATGGTGCATCGACACGTCATTAATACCATACTCCTTGGATTATCCCAATGTGAGTGAACCTAGTAAAATACTTATGTCCTTACATGCATTAATTTTTTCACATTTTCATATTGTTTTTTTGAGTTCAATTGAATATAAATTGGTTTAAAATGTTCCTACCTAAGTGTGAACAAGATCTAAATAAGAAAATTTTAGAAGTAGTTTAAATTGGTCACACCCTAATTCACCCCCATAGGGTGCCTTAGGGACCTAACAAGTTGTATCAGAGTTATAGTCTCAGACTTTGTTCAACAAAAAATAGAAGTTTTAGATTTTTAAAAAAAATTAGGATATAACGAAGCTATTAAATTTTAATAAAATATAATTTTATAGGTTAAAATGTGTTTTTTTATTCATGGGATCCATTTTGGATGTGCCCTAAGAATATCTGTAAGAAGAAATTATTTTTTAAATTTCACATATATATATCTTTAAAATAAATAAAAGAAATTTGGATATTTATGTTTCGATCAAGAAGTTATTGAAGTATAATTTAAGAGAAGATAAGGAAGTTTCTCATGGGACATTATTGAAGGATATAGAGATGAAGTTATAAGTTTTATATATAAATGAAGTCTTAGTGAAGGAATCAGGTAGATATAGTCAAGAGGAAAAAAATATGAAGATGAGAAATACCTCATGTTCAAAGGGGAGAAGAATAGAATAGCCCAAATGAATCCCAAGAAGGAAGGCTCTCCAACTGATGTAATAAAATATGAATATAATATTTTATTTAATTTTAAACCCAGTATGGAAAAACCAGGTTTACCAAAAAAATAATACCCTATATTAGATATTAAAATTAGATTTTATTTTGGTTATGATGTGTAAAAAACATCATATTTGCAATCTGAGAAGTGTTCATGCATTTACTATTCGGAAATTATGTATTTTTAAGAAAATTTAAAATAATTAGAGGTCAATAATGAAGTGTATTCTGTTTTTTTGGAAATTTTATCCTTGTAAAATCAAATTCTAAGAAGAGATATGGTGGCCTTGAGTTTTGAAATCAATAATATGTTCATAGTAATAAAAGAAAAAATTAATTTTCTTAAATTAATTTCTCAACAAAAAAAAATTTCTAATGACTACTAAAAAGGAATTGCAGGAAAATAATTTCCCCCAAAAGTCACAGATTGAATAGAGGAGACAATCTAAAAAATTATTTTCCCCAAGTCAAAAAGTGATGGCTTTCCAGCATGAAAATAAATATGAGGTGATAAATGAACTTCAAATAATAATAAGTTTCTTATAGAGAAAATAAAATATTCATGATCCGATTATGATAGACCTAATAAATAAAGAAGGAAAAATCTCAAATATAGAATCTTTTGGAAGAAATCAAGATTTTTAATCCTAAAATAAAGGTACGTATCTTAGAAAAATTTGGAAGGATGAATATAACAAGAATTTGGAAACAAAGTAACAATATTATGGAACATTTTTTAATATTATAAACACATGTTTTAAAACCCGAAGACACAGATGTGAGGAAAAACCTAATGCATAATCATCTCACTCAAAACGAGACCCCGTGAGGTATGGTCTTGATAAAAAAATTATTTATCTATTAAAACCATGAGAATTTGGAAATAAATTTAAATTAAAGGGGAACCAAATAAGTACATGTAAAACATCCCCACCTATGACATATAAAGAAATATTTTACCTAAAAAAATATGTTAAGTAAGAAAATAAGCCCACTATATTGGAGAAGTGTAGTGGAGCTCAAAAATGGTACATCAAGAATAAAAATAAAGTCACTCAAAAAATAATTCTAGTAAATAAATTAAAAACTTTTGGAATATAAATAAATATTTTCTTTCCTTAGTTATGAGAGAAAGAAAAATTGAGAAGGACCCCCAAAAATATTTGAGATGGAACTCATAGCCATATGAAAAGAGAAAATACAAGGTGGTCTCATAAAAACAAATCTAAGTAAAGTTATTAATTTTAGTGTATGTTTCCTCCAATGGAGAATAAATCTTATATAAATATCCATTGATTTTTTAAAAAAAATAGGTTACTTGTCAAAGTGGAATTTATTCCACATTTATGTAAAAGCCAAACCTAAGAAACAACAAGAGTTATCTCATCTGACAAAAAAAGTGTTTAAGTGGTTTCACAAAAATAATATCTATTTTATAAGGGATAAATAAATTTTCTATAAAATAATATCAAAATTAATATAATGAAATTGATGATATATTATCATTCTTTTCCCTAAATATGAAAAATATAAAAGGAAAGGTGGAAAAACTAGGGTAGGTCAAACTTGGCTTGCCCTAATCCTCAAACTAGGGAAGATAAATGTTATAATATAGCTGGTATTTTCATTATTTTTAATTTTTATTTCAATAATTTAATTTCCATAAATTTTTCCTTCTTTTTAAAATTTCATCAATTTTTTAATTTTGTGGTGTTTTGAGTAAAATTGGGAAAATGCCATAATAATGGAATTTTAATATTTTTTTTATCAGTTTTATATTTTGGGAATAACATTTTAAATACTTGTACAATTTTCTAAATTCATTTTTTTATTATCCCTTGTATCGTGAGCTTCAACATCTTTAATTGATCAAAGTTCTGAATTGACCATTTGTAGGAAATAAAAAAAATTTAATTTGTAAATTCAATTTTTTAGATAGAATTTGAACACTTTTAGTAAATGAGATATAACACAACCCAAATATTTATAATTCAGAGTATTCCAAATTTAATGTATATATTATTTGAGGCTGCATCTCCAAATGAAATTCCAATATTAAATTCATTAATTAAGACAGTCAATGGGCATGTCAGTGTTGAGGAAGTTGAAGAGTCACTTCAGAAAGAAACTATTTCTTTAGTGAATCAGATTTAAATTTTTCAACATGAGTCACAAGGATATCAAATTTTTTGGGTGAATATATATGATATGTGATAAAAACATTAATGAAAAAACCTCAATAATATTCATCAAATATGAGGAACAAAATTGTTAAAACAATAAGGATACAGATTTTGGACAAAACTTTTTCTACCCCTCCTATTCTTTATATTTTCTTCTTCACTTGATTTCAAATGATGGTTGTATTATGGGAGTGTGAAATAATGGATAATATATTTTATATGATAGGAGTATTCAATGATGTAATCAATCCATTAATTGATAAACTCCATGTTTTTTGGGAAATAATGATCTAAAGTTTTTTCCCTATTGAGTTTGTGTTTTTAACTCTAATCACTTTTCTTTTAAATTATACTGGATATTTTTTTAATTATTTAAGGTGGTATATTTCTTTAATTTTTTCAATTTCTTTTTTAATCTATATATCTTATCAACACATTACTATAAAATTGTATTCTTTTTTTTAAAATTTCACTGGGCGAGGTCTCCCCATTGAGAAAAACATGGCCGATTAGTTTTGGTTTCTCAAAGGTCTTTGTATAACTGAATCACTTTTATATGTGAATAAATACCCATATTTTAGGTATAAATATGTTTTATGGTCTATATTGTTATATACCTTAAGGTATTGAGGTATAAACTGGATAATTTATTAGGAATAAAGTTTTCGACAATGATAAAGGGCATGTCTGAATAATAAATCTTTTCCACTACTACCATCATTAGTTTTTCTTTTTTAGTCCATATTGATTCTGATATCTAATATATAATAACAAGTTTAGTTATAATATAATTTTTGTCTTTTTAACAAAATTTAACTCATTTTAATACCAAATTTAATATTTTAAATTTAATAAAAATAAATTAACAAAGTGACAATTTTAAAATGTAGCATGCAACCTTCTCATGAGACAACCCCATGTCACCCCTATATTACATTTTTTTAGTTGGAATTATTGATTGGAGATTCATGAAAAAAACCAACATTAAACACTCATCCAACAATATCATTAATTTTTTTCTAACTATTTTGATGTGTTTCAGACATTAAGGGGAGACATGAGCTATGGGGTGGTTGTTCTGAAAAATTTCATCTACTGAAAGCTGAAAGACATATTTGTTTTTATATAGAAAAGTGCATGAAACAAGTAGAATAAAGAGTATTTAGATTCCAATTTTTCGTTAGGAGTGAATAAGATAATTAAATATGGACCTAACTACCCAAGTGGTGTTAATAAACCAATTTTATTCTCATAAATAGATCTGAAAATGCATGCTAAAATTATAATTAATGATGAATCTAAAGAGGTTTGAAGATCCTTAACTCGGTTAAAAGAGGATGTTAAAACCATATTTGAGTAAACAGTTGTATCATTCCAAATATGATTTAATACTAGTTGTAGCAGTCAATTAAATTAGTTGAATCTATCCACTAAAAAAGTGGGAAATTGAGATCAATCGAAACAAAATAAAAAAAATTCATGCTTATTTTTTTATGTGCTTGAAAAATGGAGTCTAATGTCAATCGTGTATATAATACTCAATGATGTTGAACTGGATATGTTTTCCCAAATAAGTGAATCCCTCAAAATGAATAAAAGTTCAATAAATGAGTATTCATAATCTATGGGAGTTGAGGATGAATTTTCAAGATTCTTTAGCCTTATTATTGGTTGATGAAGCCTGTGAAGTATCGGAATTCAGGTGATATCACTAGTTCAGTTTCAGCAAGTGGAATAAATATTTTATTCAAGAGGTGTTCTATATCACTCATGTTTTTTTATTTCTTATGTATTGATGATTAAGTCTAAAATTTTGGTGATATTATCGTTTTTTTATTGAAAAATGAGAGGTTTTTAGTTGTAAGTGATTTAATGGAAAACTAGTGGGTGAAATGGAAGGATTTGATTATTTTCAAAAAAAACACATTTTTCCAACACAAATCCTAAGATCAGTAGGTATAAAGATGTTTTTGATAACCCAAACACTAAGTTGTAAATTAAATTACTCGATTTATTTTATTTTATGTGGCTAAATTTAAAATAATATCTCATAAATTGATGGAGTAATACTTAATTTGGGAATTCCAACTAGAAATTTGTAAATTTGGAACCTAAAAACTAGAGTAGTTATCCCATGAAAAGGGGGTAGAATATTTGTAAATTAAGAGTTCATACCTATCCAAAAGGGATTATAATTTATGGTCATATTCACATAGAGTAAGTGGAGAATCACATGAAGAAGACCCTATTTCATCTTAAGGACCAAGGGGTTAATATTTTTTTCAAATTTCTTTCTAGGAATTGAGGGGGATACAATTCAAAGTCATAATGAGGATTTCATCAACCCTTTGTATTTAATTAACAAAATGGGATAAGATAATATGTTATATTATCAATAAAATACAAATATAGATATAGTTTTAAACCTTATTTGTTTGTGGTGTATTTTTTGACCTGACTTATGGAAGAATATTGGATGTATATTGGATAACAATATGTGGAGATGGTAGAGAAGATATTAAAGGGGAGTATAGAGTGTATCATTTCATTTCATTCTTTCCAAAGTGATACTTGGAAGATTTTCTAAAAGTGTAAGGTTAATTTCTATATCATTTTGATTTTTGAATAAGGAAAGGGTATGTAAAATCCTTGAAATAATTAATGGAATGTCCCATGATGTCTGAAGCAGTAGGGACCATCTTGAAGAAATTTAGAAATTTCCTATCCAACATACGTGTATTTATAGATCTACATATTTTTTCTTTACAGTGGTGTATGTGTCATCAAGAATAGGAATATGTGTCATGTTTATCCCAATATAATATTCATCCAAGATGGGATATAAGAATTTGGAAAATTTAGGGAGTGTATGTTTCATTGGGCCTAAGTGTACCTTTGATATTTCGTCTGTGTAGGTTTCCTCACCTGCAACATATGTGTTATCTAGGCTATATAGATTTGTTATCCAAGATGTGTAGCTATCATCCAAAAACATATAGGGGTCATCTGGGATATAGAGAATTTCAAGAATATACCTGTATCATTTCTTTATGAAATTTATTTTAGATTAATTGGTTATATTATTTTTCATATCCATGGAATATTTTTTTCCAAGTCAACAATGCTTTCACTATTGATAAATTATTCACTAATCTTGTAACTTCAACTATGATCCATGATTCACTCCAAAATCAAAGGAATATATAGTTATATTTTAATGAATAAAATATCATGTTACAAGGATATGTTCATTTCATAAAGTAATATTGGGTACATAGTGAGTTACTAAAAAAATTTATTAACACTATATAATTTAAGGGATATTGCTAATATTAATGATTCTATTATCTACACAACACGCCACGGAAAATAGAGATGGTTAAATGGATTTTGTTGTAGATAATAAGTGCACTTTATTTTAATACATTATTCTATATATGTTTCTGAAGAGTAATATTTACTAGATTTACGAAAAATGTAAAATAAGTAAGTTGTTTTGGAAGTTTTATCTAATCCAAATGGAAGATTTTTTTATATGGGATAAACAAAAGGATATCATCATATCTTATTTGTCTCAAGTAGCTATCTGAAAACTAGAAGAGGGTAGAGTAGAATAATGTGTTTTTTTATATTTTCTAAATATGGAATGTGATCTCATTTGAAGATGTCCTATCTTCTAGAATAAAATGTATAAGGAATAGTAATAGATTCTCTCTCAAATAATTGAAATTGTATATCTATGAAATGTGTATATGAAGAAAGGATAAATCCTACTAAAAAATATCAATATATCTTTGGTAGGAAGAGGAAGAAGTAGTAGAACCATCCTAAAGACATGATATTCCAATAAAAAAAGGATTTGAGTCTATAGAGGTGAGATTGAAGCAATTAAGGTGATTGTTGTTGAGCATCAAAGTGAAGGAGTTTCGGATTTATTATAAAAATATGAAAGTTTATTTTAGGAGGTGTTCATAGTAGATTGTGAATTATAATCCAATAGTGATCAATTATGCATATATCTATCATTGAGGATGCATTCATCCTAGTTGATGTTTTTAATATAGGCCTACATGTCTACAAATTTGTGTGAACATTATTATATGTTCACTAAAAATGTATATGTATGAAATTCATGTTCACATGTATATGATTAATGAGACATAAATATATATATATATATATAACATATGATATTATAAATATTGTAGATTTAATATATTCATGTGATGCATGTATTCTTCATGGATGTGATACATAAATATAATATATATATATATATATATTATTCATTTCTATTAAGTGGTTTATTCATCAGTTATCATTAATTATGAATCGATTAAAGGCCTTGTATTAAATTCATTAAAAACATTTAGTGAATTATAACCCAATAGTCGTAAAATCATAAGATGTATTATGAATACAACATACCTCAGGCATCGGCTATATAATAGGATGAGATCCTCTCATATTGGGTGTGCAAAGTGTGACTTGTATGAGCATATTCTAAAATCTATTCCTCTAGAATTTTTTATATCTTTTGATAAGGATCTATCACACCTTCCTTTTTGGTGTATCCTCATGATATAATCATGTAGACATTGTCTGGTGTATCACCTCAAAAGCAGGGTGATATTTTTCACTACTTCTTGTGATCTTTATCAACCTTTCTCCTTCAAAGCTTATGGTAGGTCACTACAACATGAAAATAACAGATACTTTTTATTATGTTATTGTTTACATATTGATACCTTGAATATATATCTCCTATATTTTAGGTTTTATTTTTCTTCAAAAGGTCATTATATGAACATATAAAACCCATCAATGGTATTAGAGGAAGTTTATTCAAGAATTAAATGTGTTTTGATCATTGGTTTTTGAAGAAAAAAATGAAAAACAAAAATTTTGTAAAATTGGAGGAGGATTGCATACCCTTACATGATCTTCAAAGGGGTAAATTTGATTTTTCGTTACTCATGTTGGCTAGGTAAAGGTAATACCCTTACATAGAATGTTTTCATAAGGTTAACCTATATATTACCTTTACACAAATGGGTTGCATAAAGGCAGTACCCCTATGTCGGTAAGATATATAATGGTTATACCCTTACATGATCCATTGTGTAAAGGTAGATATTCCTTTACCCTTACATGTAAGGGTATTATAGTTGTTAGTTCAAGGTCATTTATGTTTAACTTTACACAACAAGAGAAATATTAGGATTACCTATATGTAGAGGAGTTGTGTAAAGGTAATACCTTTATGTGAGGGAAATTCACAATGGTAATCTATGTATTATCTTTCCACAGTGGTTTCTCAATTGGGTTGTCTTATGGTAACCTTTAAATGACCTTTATGCAGGCCTCAAAAAGAATCACTTACCATTAAATAGAGAATCTGTACAAAGGTAAAAGGTGGATACCCTTGCATAGAATAAGGATTCTATGTAAGGGTAAATAAAAAATTGTTTTAAAATGTTTTTAAACAATATTTTTTTTAATATTTTATAAATTTTTTATAAATCATGATAAAAAATATTTGGGATTTTTAAATTTATAGCGTTTTTAAAAATAAATAAATAAATTATAAAGTTTTTATAATTAATTAAATATATATTTATGATTCCTTTTTCCGAATATTAAAGGTTAATATTTTAAAATATCATTTGAAAAAATAAATTTCATCCCTTATGATGTAGAAATAAAAGGTTTATTTAGAAATCATAACAGGTGTTTTATAAATTATTTATAAATTAAAAAACATATTATATTTATATTTTATAAAAAATTTATATAATAGATATTGACTTAAAATATTTCTAATTCATAAAATTACATATAAATTTTATTTGATATAAAATATGATGGAGTTCATATTCAAATGAATATAAAATGTTTATATTCTTTCTAAGTTATAAAATGTTTATAATTAATATTTATTTATGAATGGTTCATAAATGTCTCATTTTTTGAGAATAAATAAATTATTTAGTTATTTGTTAAATTTCTTTGATATTGATTTTTAGTAATTTTTTATGAAATATAATTATTTTTATGCTCTTTTATTTGATAAATCGCTTCAAGGATAGAGCCTTGAACATTATTCTAGGATTGATATCATAAAATTTAGTCTTCATCAACCATAAGCATGGTTTTTAATTATTGTCATGATCCTGAGAATTATAGTTGGGTATAGTTTGTGCATATTAAGTGATAGAGTTTTGATGAATTGAATTATCTATTTATTAAATTATCCTTGAGTAGAGGAACTTTGGGTTAGGCCACCTATTTTCTAGGTGGTTTTCCTTGTTTAGGAATTTGAATTTGGTTGGCTATTTGTTTCTCTAGGCTTACTTATGTAGAGTTTTAAACATTCATATAACTCTATGAATTTAAATTAAGTGTTCATGTATCTTATGTATTTGATGCATTTGGATATGTAATAATATACTTGAATTCTATTTTTTGGTGATTAACATTGTATTTTGGGTCATGTAAAGTGTTTGACATTAATGTGGTGTGAAAAAATTAATTTATTGGTTGGAGTAGAGATTTTGTAAACAAAGTAGTCAGAAGTATGAATATATAAAAGGAAATAAAACATGAAATGATTAGAAAATTTGTAATAGTTATGAATTTAATATTTATATGGTTTATATTAAATTGGTGATAAATTAAAATAAAACCACAAAAATACATATTCTGATATTCTATACAAATATACACTTGTCAAAACCTCAATAATATAACTAGGTAGGCCATGTCATAGTTGGGTTCCCATGAATTATCTTATGTAAGGTAAGAAAGTAATGGATGAAACTTCGAAATCCTTCAGTGGGTCATGACATAGATGGGTGACCTTTTATTGACCTTTTTTATCTTATTTTTGGCGTTTTCTTTGGGTTACACTAGACAAGAGACCCTTATAGTATTAGGTTACTGGAGGAATAGAATCGAGTGAATCCATGTGACAGATTTGGATAACTGGTTATCAACTCAACTATCCAAGAGTCAAAACTATTGTGATTGGGATTATTCCTTACCTAAATAACGAATTTATGAGATAAACTCCATAGTGGACTCGTTTTTTAGTGAAATGTGGATCTTGGCTAAATAAATTGATATGATGTATGAGTTCATCACTTTTAGTGGGAGCACTTTTATTTAAATACTTTATTGAAAAGATATAATACATGGTACTCACCTACTAATAAGTATTTTTTGTAGATTTTGGAAGAGTTCACACTAATAATATTGTGATCATTAATAGGTATGACCTATAAAAAAGTTAATGATTAGTATCTATGATTGATAATTATACTCAAAGAGAAACATTCAATGTAACCAAATATGAATATTATATAAATCAATTTCCTCAACTCCGGCTCAAGGGTTTTAGATACCATGTGGGCGTCACAACTTTTTCTTAACAAACACAGACTCAAATATATGGGAGAGTTTCTTAAGGGTGAAATAGATATTAATGTTGGTAATGGAGAAAGAGTTTTTTCATTAGATGTTGGTACTTATGATCTAATTTTACCAAGTGGATTAATCCTACAATAGAACATTTTTATTATGCTACCTCTATAAAAAGGAATTTGATTATTGCATCATGTTTGGAAAAGATGTTATTTTCATTCATTATTACGAACAAGAATTTTTCTATTTTTAATAATGAAATATTTAATGGAATTAGGAATATAATGAATGTTTTATATATTTTTGACATGGATAATATTTTTTATAAAATTTAGATTAAGAAATTTAGTGTTGATTCTAATCCCACCTACCATCGTACTTGTGACCTTGGAGATATAAATAAGAAACATGTTTAAGTACTCAAAAGAGATGGATTGTTGGACTCATTAAAATATAAATTTTTTGATACATGTGACTATTTTTTATTGGGAAAATTTATTGTCACATTTTGGTATAAAACATGAGAGGGCTAGTGGACTGCTGGATCTCATACATTATGATGTATGTAGACCAATGAGTACACAATAAAGTGGTAGTTTAAGGTGCTTTATTATTTTTACCAATGAATTTAGTAAATATGGGTATGATTTTATATTGGAACACTAGTATTAAACTTTTTAAAAGTTTAAATAGTTTCAAAACAAAGTATAGAATCAATTGGAAAAGTATTAAATTCCTCTGATTAGATCTGGGTGGTGATTACTTAAGTTATGAGTTCATAGATCATCTAAGAGATTTAGGAATATTTACACAATTCACTCCTACTAAAACTATAATCAAATTATGCTTCTTAAAGGATGAGTTGTACATTGTTAGATATTTTTTATCCATTGTGAGTTTTTTTGACCATCCTATGTCATTTTGGGTTATTCTCTGGAGACTCTTGCAATCCTACTAAACTATGTTCCACTTAAAGAAATCATAAATACACCATATAAGATATGGTATGATAAAATTCCATGTTTGTCTTATGTGAATATTTTTTGTTGTAAAGATTGCGTATGACATTTTAATTCTATTTAACTTGATCCTAAATTTGAAAATTCTTATTTATTAGTTATCCCAAGGAAACCAAGTGATACTATTTACAGCACCCTGCTGAATCCAAAGTGTCCATGTTTTGAATTATTAAAATTATTGTGAATGAATATCTAAGTATGGGTGTTTCTAAGAGGAAATTTGATCTTGTAGAATTTTAAGACCAAAAAACAAGAATTTTTCTTGAGATATACTTTGAGTTGGTTTCAAAAAAACTTGTGGAAGAAGAACCGACTCAAGTTACAAAATAATATCAATGGACTCATGGGATTCATCAATTACCAGAGATATATAGATTTATTATGGATAATTATGATCAATTAATGTTCATAGAAGATATACCTACTTCCTAATGAGAGTCCATTGAGACTTTTAATTCCAATAAATGGTTAAAATTTATAGAATCGGGGATAGACTTCATATACACTAACCAGGTTTGGAACTTGTAAGATTCACCTAAAGGGGTGAATCCCATAGGGTTAAAGTGGGTTATCTTTAATAAAACTAAAATAGATGATAAATTCTATACCTATGAATCACACTGAGTGGAAAAGTATTAAAAATAAGTTCAGGGTATTGAATATAAAGTGAAATTTTCACTTCTTATGATAATAAAGTCCATTCGGATTTTTCTAGACATAGTATCTCATTATGATTATGATATATATCAAATGGATTTTAAAATTCATTCTATAATGGGAATTTATCTAAGGATCTATTTATGGTACAACCCAAGTGTTTTTATTTTCAAAATTATAATTCTAAGGTTTTCATGTTTTGGTGATCTATTTATGGACTAAATCAAGATTCTAGAAGTTGGAATATCTAGATTTATGATGAAATCAAAGAATTTAGTTTCATAAATAATTTGGATGAATCTTGTTTATACAAGTGTCTTAGTGGGGGTATAGTAGTATTTATAATACTATATGTAGATTGCATATTTATTATTTGAAATGATGTCTGGAAACTTCACTATCTAAAGATGTGGTTGGGTTAATACCTCTCAATAAAAAACATGGGTTAAGTTTATTACATACTTAGTATGAGAATATATAGATTTATAATTACAAGGTTTTTTGGATGAACTTAAAATACATATATTAGTAAAGTGTTAAATCATTTTAACACTCCAATAAGGGGTCATTCTATTGGTCCCTAGCATGAATATTATGAAGATTTAGTATCTTTATAAAGTTTAAAAAAGTATGGAATTGATCCCTTATAAATCTTTCATAGGTTCTATCATGTATTCCATGTTATGTACCTTACCTTATGTCTCGTATTCCTTGATCATTACAAGTAGATACCAATCCAATCTTGGTGATATTAACTGGATTTATATAAAGAATATCCTTAAGTACTTTATGACTAGGATGTGTTCTTGGTATTTATAGGAGAGGGAAACATCTATGTAAAGGGTAACATAGATGCTGGTTTCCAACCTGAAAAATATGATATAAAATATTATTATATATATTCATATTTTTCTAAAAATTGTGGATTAATTAGTTGGAATATTTGCAAAATATTTACCATAGAAGACTTCAAAATTGAGAGAAAATTCATTAATATATTAGATGATGTGAAGGAATCTATTTGGATCAAGAAGTTCATTTCTAAACTTGGAGTGGTTCGTAGTATTGGGGAAGAAATTAAGATATATTATGATAACAATGGTTTTGTTTCATATGTTAAGGAACCCCAATATCATCAAATTAAAAACAAAAAACATCAAAAATACCATCACATATAAGATATCATTGAGCAAGGTGGTGTAAAGATAAGTTGGTTATCAACATGGGAGAATGTATTAGATCCATTGATGAAACAATTATTGTAGAAAAACAGGAAGTTCATGTAGAAACTTTGGATGTGAAACACATGAGGTATTTTTTTAATAGTTGTAAATGTTTTATGTAATTATAATAAATGTAATCTTAACGACTCATTCATTAATGTGTTTTGTAAATTTATTTTATATTAATAATGAAAAAAAATATCCCCTCAAAGTATGAATTTTAGTTGTCCCTAACTAATAACCATTATAGAGTATTATGGATTGTAATGATATGATAAGGTTTGTTTTAATTGAATCATATATTCATTTCAATGAGTTATATATGATAAATGGAGAATATATTCATTTGGTAATAATTAAATCAGTGTTTCTTAGATTAATCTACTAAATTATATCTCATGGAATTTCATACAATCATTGATATACTTAGTGGTGTATAATTATTGTCAATATTTTTTACCTAGGGTAGGAGAAATACCTAGAATGTGAACATTCCTAATTTTATACCCTACTTACGTAAGTCAACCATGTTTACTTAGATAATATGAGGGTGGTTGGTTATGTTTCTGAACATGTCATTGGTTAGATCACAACCAATATGGGATTTGTCAACTTTCGTGAAAAATTAATGTCATCTAGCCCTTGATTGAATTAGATTGAGAAAATGCATTGTCATTCTTAGTTGTTTAACATATTATGTTTTCAAATATTTGGATAAGGGACATGTGATGTACTTATCAGATAGATGATGTATTTCTTGACTTGGTCTGTCTTATTTTAAGAATTAATAAATGATGAGAGACAAATACTAGATTTAATTGTTCAAAGTCTAGTGGTCCCTCATTTTCATGGAAAATGGATTGTATAGGTATATGTCTGATACATATGATACATATTATGGTGGAAATGTTCATATAGAGATATGTGTATGTTTTATGGATATCACACTAGACCCCTTAGTAACTTGAGTAGCAAAAACACCTTTTTAGAGGCCTCTTTTTGATAACATCTATGAAATATAGATTTCATGGTTGTTTTCAATTTTGTTAAGGCCTATAGGATCACACACTTAGGACCCTATATAAAGATAAAATTTTAGACAATGGTTTTTTTTATAATTAAGGGTGTTTGATAAAAAATATTCAAAAGAGTTTGCATTTATTCACAATGAGTTGTAATGTTTTTTCGTGAAGTTCGTGTGGGATTTTAGTGCAAGTGGGAGATTTTTGGATGTTAATTAAAAATCACATGCATGAGATACATTTTTGAATTCATATGATGAATGAGACATATATATATATATATATATAATATTATATAGTGTACATTTAATATCTTCATATGATGCATGTATTCTTCATGCATGTGATGCATGAATATAATATATATATATATAATATTATTTATTTATCATAAAAATATTTATTCATCTATTATAATTCATTATTAATGGATTAATGGTTTTGAATTAAATTCATTTAATTTTTTATTTAATTAAACGAAAATGTCAAAAAATCATACGCCAAGTTATAAATACAAGATTCCTCAGTTGTTAATTATATAATAGGATGAGATCCTCTCACATTGGGTGTGTAAAGTGTAATGTGTATGATCCTATGACAACATCACTTCCTACTAAAATATTATTTATCTATTTTGATAAGGCACCATCACCCCTTCTCCTTTTAGGTATCCTCATTATTTGATCGTGGATCCGTTGTTCGATGTATTGCCTCAGAGGCAGGGTTCTTTTTTCACTACTGTATACGATCTTTGTCAACAATTATAATTTAAAGGTTGAATATCACTACTAAAATAAGTGAATACTTGATATTTTGTTATACAATATTTTTTGTATGTTGATATCTTGAAGATAGGTCCCCATGCTTTAGGTTGTCAGCTTTTGGTTAGAGTAGAGTACTAAATATGGGAGTGAATTGAGTATCTATAAAAATTTATGTCAAAAATTGGTTCTTTGAAAACTACCCCCAATTAAAAAATAAAATCTAAGTCAGTTTGAAGTGAATTTATAAGAGTCATGAATGTTCAATTAATTTATCAAAAGATTTTTTGGTTCTAAACTATAATAATCTAAAGATTAATATAACTTTTTAAACTAACCTACTGGTTCAAAACAGTTATAAACACTTACTAAACTAACTATTAGAGTATGAATATGTTATAAAATATCGTGAAAGAAAATAAAAAAAACACATCAGAAATTAAAAAAAATAGGTTCAGTCTCAAGATGAGAATTATTCTTCTCCACTTGGTGATCACCTGCAACTAATAAGTTTAAATTAATAAACAAGATTGATCCACACCTTGGATCAGGGTGCATAATAGCACACAAGGCTATCCAGGTCACACATTACCTCTACCACAGTTATTCATGGAAAACATAAAACAGGTCTCACATAACCTCTTCCACAGTTCTATGTGGGATACAAAATGATAAATAGAGTATGAGTTTGAGGATATCAAGTATCCAATAGTTATGCACAAGAGTCAGTGTGTGTGAGTAATAGAAAAATACACACACCTATCAAAAATGTAAATAAATGAACAAAATAGAGCTAAGGATGTAGAGTAAGGAATAGAAGTCTTTGTGTGTTATGCAGTGGAGCTCTGGACTCGTTTGATGTAGTGGAAATGAAGTTTGAGTCCTCTTTTGGATGTTGACTCCAAAACAAAGTGTCATAGTCTCTGTGGTTTGGCTTCCAAGTGTGTGATATGTTCAGCTTCTTGTTGGTAAATTTTTCAGGTCCACTCTGTATGTTTATCTCATCTAGTTGATCTCCCCATATGTTCTTCCTTTTGAGCTGTTAGGTTTTTGAAGTATTCTCAATAATCGAAGGTGTTATTCTACAATTTTTCACTTGATTTTACTACTACACATTTTCTCATATATTGAAAGATCCAACTTCTAATTATTTTATACTTTGATGTTCAACAAACAGAATGATCTCTCCACATGAATTTACCTCGTATTATCCTATGAATATCCTACAAACAACCTTAAATAATGTCAGAAACATTAATTTGTCTAAATATGACCATTAACTATAAATTTGAATTAATAAACTAAAGCATTTTTTATGACTATTAGTGAGTCATAAGTATCAGTGAGTCATTAGAATCAGATTTTCTGCATCGGTCCATCAACATCGGTCTCCCAGTATCAGTGACTCTCTGTATCGGTGAGTTCTTTCCATCAGTATCAGTGACTTTGGGCATCGGTGAGTCATTTGTGTTATCATTCTATCTAGGCATTGGTGAGTCATCATCGGTGACTCATTTTGAACTATTGGTGTTCCTCCCATCAATGAGTCCCTTGAACAAACATTAGGCATTCTTACCTAAAATTTAATATTACTATCTAGTAATAGGTTAAGGCACCCATAGAGGAAGAATATATATCGTAATGACAACAACCATATATAAATGCTCATTGTGTAATATAATCTCATTGTCTAGATATCTCATCAAGCAGTTTGCACACCTGTATCAATAACCTATTTTCTTGATACATATTTCATTGAATATCATAAATGATCTCATCTATACATTGTGGTCATGGAATTTAATTTGACGGTTCCATTTCAATCAAAGAAATGATATATCAACTTTCATTAAGATGGAATGGAAAAATTATTCCTCAGCACATTCATTAATATCATATCATTTTTTCACACCCAATATTCCCAAATTCATCATAATTATATGGATTCATGGTTTGCAATAAAATATCAAAGTGCATGAGTTGTGATATGAATTAATAGTCTTCATAATGTCTAAGGATCATTACACATGCTCGCGGAAAATAATGTCTCAGGATAGAAAAATATGTGGATTTCCTACAACTGCATAAATTATCATAATCACTCATCTTAAAGATTACAAATTTTGAACTTCATGAGGTAAATTATCATCTACTTACAAGTAATCACACCTAATATTCAAAAAAAATATTTTTCTATCAATAAAATTTTATCTGATCGTAGAATTATATTTAAGAATATCATCATATAACTTCATGGGTCTCATCATAGTGTGGAATAGTTATGACCTTTTAATTGAGAAAAATATTAGAGGAAATTATCACATTAATGTTACATATAACAATAATAAATACGTGATAAGTTTTTTATTAATATTTAAATCCACGAATATATGTGAAATCTAAAGTATAAAGTAGTTTATTCAAGGGAACCAACACCAATAGACTCCCACTTTCACTATAGTCAAATACTAAAAACTTTTTTGTCTTTTAGTTATCACATGTTATGCCTGATTCTTCTGAGTATAGTTATATATGTTGGATCTAGCATGCCATCCTATAGCTAATGTTGGTTTTCCACGTGCCTTTCGGGCTAATCAATTTTTTACAACTTCACATCCTTTACAAAATACATCATGTAGTGATGTTACCATGTATCCACATCCTAATCCGTTTTTAGAACACTATCATGTTAATTAAGTACATAGTATAATATTATCACTATAATGACAAAACTCTTAATTTTGGTATAGCCCAAAATAAGAACAAGATATTTCTTAAACTAATTCTTAAGCTGCATCAAAAGCCACAACATACTCAGATATTACATATATGAAACTTGTTGTTATAATAATTGTGTGTTTTATATTATCTTAACACTTATTTGATACTATATAAAATTTTACTTACTGAATACAAGTGTTTAATTCAATTTATTACTAGTATTTCCACTTTTATAGTCACTATGAACTCATCCAGTTGTACATTTTCAAATACTATTAGATATTTCTAATTTCAATTCATTACAGTTACGTTGGATATGTTTGATATTCTCCTACTATGAATTATGCGTCAGTAATATCAAACATCAGTATATATCATGGAATATAAGATAAATTCATTGAACTAATGCTTGTGAAATTATTCTATCTGAAAAATCATTTCCTATACTAATGCATGTTCCACTTGAATGATTTTTTTACACCACAAATTCAATATTTAATTTTTCCAACTTATATTTTCCAATACTTTGCCAATATATATACTATAACTAGATTTAGGAAACCCAAGTGTCAATTTTATAGATCTTGTTCCCAAGAAAATGGTTACTAATTTAAACCATTAATAGAGAAATTAATTCCTTGGTCTTAACAAATAGTAATACATGAAAAAAAAATTCCATGTGCTATCAGTATATATAAATTGAAAATTATAGTACTCCCACTAACCTGGTAGAGAAATATAAAACTACTTAATTTCAAAATGAATATTCTAATATCACTATGCATAATTTATCCATAAATAAATTTATATATCTTTTATATATTATTAGAATTTATTAATTTCACATAACCTGTCATGACATGACATCTAGACATATACCATAGGTTATCCTTTTTGTATCATATTATATTCATTTTTCATAAGGTTTCCTCCAAATTAGGTGTGTTTAAAAACAATATCCAAATATGATAGAGAAGTATTGTTTGACATATAAAATTCAAAAGGATTTTAGTTATGATTATTGGTGTATATGTTTTTTCATAAACAAAACCTTTCAATAATCAATCATTATTTTTTGGTACCATCTTATACCATTCATTTATATTTTCTCTTGAATACTAACAAGTAGTATCAAGTCTTAGAAAAATCCAAAATATTGGGTCCTTGAATCTTGATACATGTACTCCATTATTGAATTTATACATACTTTTCAATTTTAGAAGTTTTTGATTTAATTATTATTTATAGTAATCATTACTCTGAAATAATAATAATATATATCACCCACCATAGTGAACATAAACCATCTCTTTTGGTATGAATTTCTATGTAGTATGTGTCTCTAGAACATATCCTCACACTGAGCTCAGTGGATTTTAGCATTCATGTTCCAACTTATGTATATATATCTTTAACCCCTAAAAGTTAATTCTTCTCCCAATATCCTTAAAGATATAGTTTTACCTTATAGAATCATATTCAAACATGACTATACATTAATATCCTTAGTGTTTGTATGATTATTAACTATGATGAACTATGCATTTGATGTTTTTTTTCGAAAATCCAGATTTTATCAAATTGTTTTCAATAAAAATGTGAGATTATAACCAAACAAATTCTTATCATATTGAAATTATGATATACATTATCAATGTAGTTGGAATATAGTTAGTTTTTTTATTTATATTTTCAAAATATGTCTTAGAAGGAATCATTGAAGACTTGTAATCCATATAATACTCATCATTGATCTACCGTTAACTGTGATAACTATTCCAACATTCTAGCCCAGTTTACTCTATAAAAAGTAACTAATCTGGTTCATCACCTGACCTCATGTGCACTTCTTCAAACTCTATAGGGTGCCAAATATTATTAGGGGTTTAAGGAGTTATTATAGGGAGGTTATACCCCCTATATCTGAGTGTCTGATTATAAAAAATAGTCAAACATCAACCATCAATAGTAAATATCCATCATAGTATATAGAAGAAGATAAATAAATGAGAATCGTCCTTAATAAATGATATGAAATCATATATTCATATTGAAAAATTGACCAACCACTTCGTCGATCACATATACAAAACAATAAAAGATACCAAATAAAGGGATCAACTAAAACTTTGATCCATAACTCATCCTAATCTCCCAATGTCATCTAATCCATTTTACTCGACCATGAAAACCACTATCTCAGGCCTCAACCTAACCTTTTCTTACAATAACCATGTGAGAGATGATGGGGTACCCATGTGCAATGGGAGACCAAGTAGGGTGTTAGTATAAAACTTGGTAAGTAACCACCAATGAAATCTCAAACTAACCAGTATATGTTATGTTATTTTCATGTTACAAAACCAGATGAAATAAATAAAAATATAATAACTACATAAATGTAAATAAAATCTACTTATGTTTTCCTAATGTTGGAATGAATCTTAGTACATCATAATGATTGTTCCAACATATTAACCAAAATTTATCCTTAAGTATAATACCTCAATCAACCATGCCTCCTTCATCCAGTTCCAGGGTATCTCAGGTTGTTTCAAGATGACCATGACAACCCAATATAGCCCTCTAGATGATCCCCATGTAATCTTAGTTGATCAGTATAGCATATCCCTATGAGGGTAATGTAAACATCCCTATAGAACATGGGCGCATCCAATCAATGGTAATAT
Source organism: Viscum album (assembly GCA_963277665.1). Classification (NCBI taxonomy): domain Eukaryota; kingdom Viridiplantae; phylum Streptophyta; class Magnoliopsida; order Santalales; family Viscaceae; genus Viscum; species Viscum album. The sequence continues at coordinate 4,633,043 of OY728125.1, forward strand.
ACTCATCCTCATAGCCCGATCATGACTTGGGGATAATATAATCATCCCTAAGTATATTAAAATTGGGCATTGGGGGTAATATACCCATCCATGATCCAATTATAGTTGGGTATCGAGGGTAATATACCCATTATTAGGTCAATAACCTAGACCTACAAAAGAAAACACATACCCATGACATCCATCATCATGGGACATCATGTTTAATCATAAATAAAATAAGACATACAATAAGGGTTTGATGAATTCACATGACCATCATAATCATCTCACCCTTATCAAGCTTACACGTTTTTTTAGGTTCTAGGTGACTCCCACAACTATGAATACACATCCCATGCACTCTCTCATGGTCGATCTATAAATAGACACCCACATGGGTCATCTTGGTCAATTTATAGAAACAATAATACCTCTTGGGAACCTCTAGGTCACAAAATATTATTTTGGTACAACATTTTCACTTAGGAAAGACCTGCTTCCCAGCAGTTTGATCATTTATAATAGACTCTTGGCCTCCAAGGGTAACTACATTGAAAAAAGGTAAAAAAGATATCTCATTGACCATATTAGTCTTCAAGGTTTCCTTTGGTTGGTCCAGCAACCCAACCCATCATCTATGGAATAAGGTCTATCCAGATAGATTAATCATATATAAAAGGACCATATATGGCCTACTAGAGCCATCCACCTAAAATCATGGTATACCTCCATAGGGATGTGGTCACAAGCTCCTACTCAAGTGACACTAGGTCATTCTTACTCAATTTATATAAAGGAATCACCTCATGGGGATCCAAATTTATTAGGTCAAGGACTTGGACATTAGTGGTTGAGGCTCTACATTTGTTCCCTAGGACCAACATAGCCTAATCATGCAATTATTTACCTCAAGGTGTTCAATTAGTCAAACACTTTGATTTAAACATTTAATTCAATTTAAAATATTCCAATTAAACCAATGGGTTTCACCCAAGTGGTGAGACTTCACCTCATATTCTACATAAAAACTATAATAACTATATAGGGTTAGTATATGTGACCACCTACAGTTTTAGAAGCTTCCCCCTGTGACATACAAAGTACAGAAGATCCACCAAGACTTGTTAATCCTTGTCTAATTCCTCACCAACCCTATATTAATTATTGATCCCCTAACTAAGTCCAATCATCAACAAATAAATAAATACAAAACCTAAAATTAATAGAAAAAATTAAAATAAAATTAGAATAATATCCTAAAACTTAACAATGTGATCATTGTACATTAAAAATAAAATCCAACACCCTATTGGAGGTCCTTATGGGACTCTTAACACTATTTCAGAAAATTATATGGCCAGCGACATCGTTAAAATCATTATTTTAATTTTACAATTTATGAAAGGCCATAATAATTACATGACATGTAATACCTTATAGGAACAATTAAGGGAGGTATGTGGACATCACCTCATGACATCCTCTTCCTAGACTTCATGAAGGTTCTAAAGGATTTAGATTATTGCACCATTCTCTGATGAAATTCTCAAAAAGACCTAAATTCAGCCATTATTAAATTACTATAAATAAGAGGGAAAGTAAAGAGGATAAAGGAAACAAAAACCATACCATGAATCTTCACCAGAATCACCAATAATGGGTTAAAGAAACCATAGATAAGGAGGGAGGGTGATGGGTTCTTCGACCAAGTGCACCAACAGAAGATGGGGAATGGGGCTTCCCCTCGAAAAACTAAGGGTGGAAAGAGTAATGTACCCATTTAAAAATCCGATCATCTAAATGTTATTGGGACATATTCTAGCCAATGATCCCAGTAGGATAGCCTATCTATTGTCTAGACACTGAAAAATTGGTGGATCACCATAGGTTGGATGGTAGCCACATGATGTGGCCACCCTACATCCTAGCCACCTCTAGCTACCTCCAATACTCCTCGGATCCCTCTAACTCCCTTACAATCCTTGAACCATGTACAAAATATTCCACATAGAGTGATTGAAATATTGAAATTACATTTTCAATCCCATTTCAAAATTCATCGCACCCAATAATTGAAAATTAAAATTTACCTTGAATTTTAAAAGACTATATAGACACAAGGCATTACATACTCCCCACAAAAAAAATTCGCATCCCTGATAAGTGCTAACAAGCATTCCATCATTGTTCCAAACTTACTCAATTCATAATATCTCATTAAATTGGTTTTTTTCTATATTTAAACACCCAAAAAAATTCTAAAACATATCTTTAGACATAAACTGATAAAATTCTAAAACATAATCCACTACTGATATCCATTACCAAAATACTAGAATGATGCTTTCCAAATCTCATCCATCATGAAACATGATCACTTTTTCACACAATTCATCATTGGGTTCATGGTTCTCCCCACTACAGGACCTTGTTAAAGGAGGATAAGTTTGAGCTATGGGGCCTTGAACTTTTATAATTTCCTATCAAACCATGATCAAGGTGTTTCAGCGATTCCCTTGATTCATTTTATGAAACTCCCACTAGAACATGAGTGAAATCACCAATCCAACATTGTTTCAATTTTCTACTCCCATTTATTACATGAATCGATGAGTCCTCTTGTCTAAGTATGAAACAAGAAAGCTGTATTTTAGCCAAAAAGTACCAACCAATTATCAAAACATATTCACCATATCCAAAATGTTTCACTAAATGTAGTTTTAGGATCATCACATCTAAATAACCAAAAAACCATTGGTCAGACCTCCTTCAGATAAACCATCTCAAAATTCTCATATCCACTCATTGGAATGTCACTAACTCCCTGATCATGATGAAATCATATTTATAGGCATCATGTGATCATCAAAATATGTTTACTAACTTTTGTACCCAACTTTCTGTGTAATTCCATGGTTGATTCCTCAAAAATTCATAACCATTTTAACTCTTTTTCACAAGCACCAATGCACCTTTAATCAAAACATGCCGGATTCACTTTACTCCATCTCAAGCTTGATGGTAATTCTTGGTCTCTATCCTCCATTTATTCTATTTTCCTATATGGAATTCCCTAAGAAATCTAGACTCAAATAAATTTCATTGTACACCAATAACCAACTTCCATCATGGCCACCCCATTATTGACACTACACACCCACACCCCTTTTAGTACAAGAGTCATACATCCATGATCAACATACCTCTCCCCACTATGGGAGTGTTCTTTACATCACTTCACTTAATCAAAACCAAACACCACATCATATTCCCTATCCATCCCTAAATGTGATGACTGGACATATCCAAACCCACTCATACATGTGCGCCAACACAACATCAATTTTTTTCAACTCCAAAATCATAATGAGGGTCACATCATGATACATACACTGGTGTAATCCTACCATACAGATTCACTTAAACTAATACTTTATCACAACATCCCTATCAAGTTCCTTTTCCCAACACACATTCCATTCCTCTCAATATATGCTCATTTCATCCCAGGAAATACATTCCTTTAGCCAAATCCTACATCGACTGTGTCCCTACACCCAATCTAAATATAAAAATTACCACATCATTGGGGAACTACTTATTTACATCATACCTTTGGAAAGTAATATCATAAATATTCCATTAATTTAATCGTTACTTGGATCACACCTAGTTTCTAACTGAATTATAATTTAAATAGGTATCACATAAAAACGACATGTATCATTCCCATATTGTACAGCGTAGTCGGTGTAAAAACCCATACCACCCAATACATTCCCTGAATCATGCTTCCATGACTCTTATGTCATAAAATTGGTTTGACCCTAATCTGTGGAATGTAAACTCATCACATCAAGAGCTTCCTTGTAAAACCTTTTCAAAAGCATCAACTTTACTCATTATATATTTTATTGTATGATCCCCTTACCTTTGGTGACATTCACAATTCCAAGTGTCTATTCTCACTCAAACCATGCTACTAGAATCACATCAATAATTACCAGATTTATGAATCCAAATTATAATTTCCTCTGAAACTGATCTTGAAACTGAAGTAATAAAGGTGTTTCCTCATGAACTAAAGGAACCATCCCACATATTCTGCACCCCCCAGAACCTCTCATGCATCAATCTCAAATGAAAGGAACTACCCATGATTCCAACCTTTAAGACTCCAATACACCTAGCTACCCCCTCTCATGGGTTTTTCTCACATGAAACACAACTCACCGACTCAATAAAAATTGATCCATTTCTCAAGGTCTCTATGTTCACCCACATATCCCAAGCCAAATCTCACAAGGGTCACAACTCCCAGGGAATCCTCCATGCACCCACCTTAAAGGTCTCATGGAACCATGTTTCAAACACCATCTCAAGGGTCTCCCAATATGAGGAAATCGCATGCCATCCCATAGCCTATCAAGGCACTAGTTGTCACCAAGAATCCTCTAATAGGACTACTCTCTTGAGAACCATATCTCATACAGGGATATAAATATATAATAGAATCATCCTAGATGACTTGTTCAAAAGAACCACAAACATGAGGTTTGTTTGAATATAATATCATTCCATGATATATGAGAAATCACCATATAGGTTGTTACTAGAATTTTAAATAAACAAATTGATATCACTTATACTCTCTAACAATATCCACATCCAGCTACTCCTTGGAGGATCTGATCACATAACAGAAGTATACACATGAAACCAACATCATCCTATGGTGATATTTATCCCACGAACCACTATCGCATGGTTCAGTTAAATAGAGTTTCATTCCAAGCTATATTGCAAAACAACATATATGTTATTACTGTCACTTTAAGTAACTGAATCTTATATAAAACTCACCCTAAGAGGATGTACCTATAAGGAAGCAATTACCTTTAATTAACCCTTGGGGTATCCACATGTGATATGATGAATAGAATTGATAATATTCATTGATTATCTCACCAACAGATCTATAAGACATACCATTGAAAGGAAATAAATGTACAAGATTATTCCCAACTGAGTTGAATCCCACCAAGAAATTATATAGGAAAACATCATATAAGTAATTGTTGACACTTTAAACAATTTATCCTCAGACTTTAGAGAAAATAATCACACTAATAGGATAATATATAGTGAATATTACATGTCTGGTATGATGAATGAGATTCATATTACCTCTATATGACTAGAACTAAATTTCAATAACTAGATTCTTTACAATAACCAAGATAAAAAAACTCATAATCCATAAATATAAAACTCCATGTGCTTCACTCTAGGTGAAAATCACAACAACCATAATAACACAATACAAGAACATCAATACTATATCCATGGTAACATGTAATTCCACTAAAAAAGGTGTTCATGATGCACTAGTCCAGTTCCATTGCACGTTTCAACACATTATTATGTCTCTTATCTACCAAATCCAAAAATAGTATACAAAACTAAAATAGGACATGATGCCACATTTTAAAATACCATACCAGCTCACTCTATGAATAGTAATTGGATTGGATTTCCACATGACCACAAGTATGCCTCCCTGATTTCCAAAGGCTTCTGATTAGGATTGGAGGCCTAATGAGGTATACTGGGGAGGTTATACCCCTTGTATTAGAGAGAACGGTATTAAATAAATAACCAAACATCAACTATCAATAGTAAACATACATCATAGTATGTTGAAGTAGATAAATTATTAAGAATCATCAATAATAAATGATATGAAAGCATATAGTCATACAACATGACTGACTTCTCACTAGGCTAATCATATTTACAAAATAGAAAATGAGACAAAATATAGGGATTTATTGATAATCCAATCCATACCTCATCACAAACATTCATCATCATCCACTACGTCCCACTAGACTGAGAAAACCCCAATCCCAATCCTCATCCCAACCTATGTCTAAACTATGTGAGATATGCTTTGGTGCCCATGTGTAATAGAGTACTGAGTAGGTTTGGAGTACATAACTCAGTTGGGAACTACCAAAACATTCTTTGACTAACCAGAATGTGTTTTGATGTATGCATGTGACATTATCAACTAAAATAAAAAAAACAACTACAGAAATTTAAATAAAAGTTACCTACTTTGGCCTTATTTCAGAATGTCCCTAGGTATTTCCTGATGACTACACCAAAATTGTAACCAATTTTGATCCTCTAGTATGACACATCAATCGACTATACAAACCTCATACAGTGTCAGTGAGTCTCTAAATATTTCATGATGACCATACTAAACAAGAATGGCCCTTTGAGCAATCATATTGTGATCCTAGGAGATTCATAGAGCATAGGCCAGTAGGGGTAATATACCCATCCCTCCAACATGTGGGTTCAACCCAACCAGAAGTAGAATACTTATCCCCACCGCACATTCAGGCACCATGGGTAATATACCCATCCCTAATCTATGTAATTTTGGGAACCAGGTGTAATATACCCATCCCTAATCAAAGTGTAGATAAATACTTAGATTAATCTACCCATCCCTAGTCCAATAACCATGACCTAAAAAGGATAACACTTACTTGGGAAATCAATAATCCTAGGGATTGTTATATTCCCCCCATATCAAAATCATAGGGCTTACACATCAGTTTAGGTTCTGGGTGACACGTATAACTATCACTTCCAATCCCAGGAAATCGGTCAGGGCCATTATATTAATGGGAACCCACACGGATCTTCTATATTAATATGCAAGAGAAAGAATCACTATTTAGATCCTCTAGATCACAAAATATTATTTTGGTCCAATATCATCACTCGGTAAAGACCTACTTCTCAACAGTTTCATTGCATGTAATAGAATCTCAGCCTCCAAGGTTAGTAGCCTAAATAATAGTCAAAGAGGTGGTCCCCAACCAATATTATTCATCAAGGTTTCTCTTATTTTTTTTACTCACCCATCCCATCATTCATTACCTACAGTCTATCCACCTAGGTTAATCACATCACAAAGTTATACACATGGCCTAATGGAGTTTTCCATCTCAAACAATAGAATGAATCTATAGGGAGGTGGCCACAGGCTCTTACTCAATGTCCCCTAAGTCATCCTTACTAAATATTTTAGAAGGACACCCCTCATGGGGTCCAAATGTCTTAGGTCAGGGCCTTATCCATTTGTGTATAAGGAGTCAAGCTGGTGCCCTAGGACCAATATGGACTAGAAACTAACTCATTTACCTCAAGGTTTTAAATTATTAAAACACTTCAATTTATTATTTAATTCAATTTTAAATATTCCAATTAAACCATAGGTAACCTCCACATTGGTGATCCTACACCTCTCACATCATACAATAAAACCATAATAACATAGGTTTAGTATACGAGACCACTGGCCATTTTATAATCTTTCCCCATTGATATCCAAGGTTCAAAAACTCTAATAAATTCTATCCACTCCCATCCAAGTACACTCCAATCCAATGTTGATTCCCAAGCCCCTAACCTAATCAAATCATTAAAAATTGATTAAATTCAGAATTTAAAATTAATAAAAAATTTAATCCATATTTTACTGACCACCCAAAACTTCACCACATCACCATATTGCATCAGAACCAAATCCAAAGGCCTCGAGATGTTCTATTTGGGACTTCCAACATCATTTATCTAAAAGTCCCAAAATAATGAAATCATTATAATTATTATTTGAAATTTATAAATTAATAAAAAACCATAATAATTCTACGGAATGACATAATTTTGGATAAAAGATGAACTAAAGTAGGCAGATTTCAACTTAGGGCATCCTCTTCCTAGAATACATAAAGGTCTCAAAGGATTCAAATGATTTCACTATTCTATAGTGAAAGTTTCATAATTCCCTAAATCTAACCATCACTTAATCAACATGAAGTATAGGGTATGTGAATTGGATGAAGGAAAGGGAGACCTTGACTTACATAATCACCTAAATTTACAACAACTGACACCCCAAACTAAGGGGAAGGGAGGGAGGAGAGAAGAGGGGTACTTCGACTGCATGCACCAATAGAAGAGAGGGAAGGGGATTACACTCTAAAAATCTAAGGAGGTAAATGTTAATTTCCCCTATAAAAATACAACTAGATAACCAGTACTAGGCCACTAGAAGGATGGTTTTCCTTATAATCTATCCAAGCAATGGTCTATCACATGGGAAAGCTTGTGGCAAATAACTATAGAGAACCTTCATCCCAACTACCACAAGATGACTCCAACAATCCTCTAAACCCTCTAAATCCCTTATAAGCCTCAAACCCCATCTAAAATATTCCTATTTGGGTGATAAAACTCTCATAATTATATTATGAATTCTGGTTCAAAATTTAGTCAGTACGCTAATTGAAAATTCAAATTTTTCGTAAATTTCAAAAGCCTATAGAGACATGAGGCATTACAACCATATTGATGTACATAAGAAAATGTGAGTTCTGGTATTACCTTTACTCTACATATTTATGATCAATTATTACTTGGATAAGATATTCTCAAACAAGCCAAATTGGAGGTTCCTGTATCTTTACCAAGTATACTAATTTACATAACTTATAATTTCTATAATTTCTATAATATTATCATGAAGTATATGAATTTAATTTTAGAATCAGAATGGATTATGTGGATGTATTTAACTAACTCTAAAATCTATATAGCATGCCTTTATTTCTAAAGGTTTCTTTGTCTAAAACATGATAATTTGTTTGTTAATATACATATTATCTTATCTCAATAGAGACTAAAACATGTATTTGGATATAAATAAGTCAACTACTGTCATTTTATCTTGAAAAAGAATTATTTTTCCACTATCAGGTAATAAATTATCATATTATTCATCATTTATTATTGGATGGGAATTTATTATTCTAGAATTTTTGAACTATTATTCCAGTATTAAATTCCATAACAACGTATATTTAAAATGTCAAATAATATATCATTATGACTAAAATAGACACTGGGATAATTTTTTTAGCAATAATAAATACAAAATAATTGTTTTATCTTGAAACATTCAACTGTGAAATCCATAATTTTTGTACTTATTGTTACTAATTCATGAATCACCATTATTAGGTTCCTTTGAGATTGCATAGTATTTTTGTAAAATTTCAATTCTTACTTAGTTCCTATATTTTAAATGCATATATATGTGAAAATATATACACAATAAATATCTTAAAATTTTATTTATAATGATGAATATATTTGAAATACAATCTTCTCATTACCTCTTCTTCAATTCATCAAAATTATTCTTTCATTGACCATTCCTTCCAAATGAGAAGCATATATCCAGTTATTTTTTGTTTTACCCTTTAATATTTGTGTCTTCTCAAAGGATGTAGTAAAGGAACCATTGACTCTAAAATGGCCATGGTATTTTGGAACTCATCCTTTAGTTAATAAGGAATGAGGAAACATATTCCATAAAAACCTTACTTGACTGTGAAGAATATTCAAAAGATTCATGAGAAATTTTTCAATATTATTCATCTGGTCCTGGATAAAGGAATATAACATTGGTAGTCATGATGATAATTTGATATAAATAGAAAATTTATTATCTAAATGGAATCCAAATATTGTTAATTTTTCAATACACTCCATCATTTTAAAGACATGATCAACTGCAAGTTGGCCTTATCCTATATTACACTAATAAATTGAAGTGATAATTTCATTTATATAAAATCTATCATTTTATATTGTTAGATCAAAGAGATGATACTTCATGGTCTAAGCATTCATTTCCTTATTGTAACACCTTGAAATTATAATGTAAGAACCTTATATTAGATAGCATATATGACATGTGGTACCAAGAATGTAAGGGAAAACAATACCGTGATGCTTTAAAATAAATTTAATTTTTTAAATAGAATTGATATATTCTATATTTTTTAATTCAGTCGACATTGAGTTACCTTGTGTTACACTTAATAGAGACTTTCTTTGAAAGCTTACATTACACACAAGACTGAGTTTTACCGAATAAAAATATATTATTAAATATAATAAGATATAACCTAGCCTTTAAATTATTAGTAAAATAAAGGGGTAACTAATTTAGGAAAATATATATTTTATAAAAATTTAAATTGAATTAATTGGAAATAAATTAATTAAAAATGAATATGAAATCAGATTGAATATAAAATAAAATATTATTATTTTCACAAATTAATTTTAGCATAATTGGTTTAATTAATAAATATTAGTGGGTTATGTTAATATAATATATATATATATTCAATATAATATTTTTTATGTTTATCCAATATATTTTATAAGAACAATATAAGAACAAATCAAATATTACAATTAAAACCCTATATTTTTATAAAGGCAATTTGATTACCTTTTAATGGAGAACCCATTTTAAATATGAATTTAAACACTTTAATTTATTTAATATGTCAAAATAAATCGAATATTTGAAATTGAAACATAAAAATTAGGTCAGGGTGAATTTTTGATATTTTGTTGAAATATTTCTTTTTTTAAACAAATAGTGAAAATGTTGAATTTTAGTTCAAAACAACTTTTTCATGAAATTTATTTATAAAGATCAATTAAGTTTTAGTTTGGTTTTAAAGTATATTTATATCATATTTTTATTAATTAATTAAATTTAGGTAATTGGGACCAATTTCACTTTGAAATTGAATATAAAAACTTATCATTCTTTTTGATGTTTTTACATTGAAAACTTGTATTGTCGTCCCGCCTGCAGGATGAATTTTTAATTAATTTATTCCACTTATTTTATTGGAATTTTGAATAATGGGTTCCATATTTTTAATAGTCATACTTTTTAATTTCTAATTATACCAACTTTTTTTTACCTAAAATATTAGTGAAATTAATTAAAATTAATTACAATTATTAAAGTAAAAATAAACTTAATAAATGACTAAACCTTTAACTTAAGAGGCCAATTGACCTAGAAACTTGTACAAAACTAAATTTATGGACATAATTAGGTATTTTACCTTCTATTTTTGAGTTTGGTTTGTTTTTGAATACTTTTTTAATTAAAAACTTGGGTGCACCTAACTTCCATCCAAATATACCAAGTGAGTCATTTTCTTCTCTTATAAAAGGCCACCAAGTCTCCCCATTCCTCACACCTCTCAAACCACTTAGGTTTGGCCAATATATTCCCATATAGCTTCCCAAAATCCCTACCCTATATCTTGAATCCTCCCTTTGATCATAAATACTTCCATGGAAGCCTTTTGGTACAAACCAAAAGAAGTTACCTAATTGAGAGTTAACGTCTTATCATAAGATCTATAGTTTTATTTCCATTATCCAACCCCTAAAACCTTCTTATTATAGGATTTTATAACAATAAAATTATCTTAAATATACTAGTATATTTTTATTATAAGTTGTTTACCTAAACCGTCACACTATTCAATCTAATGGGTGATGAACATATAGTTTCTCTATATGGAGAACGACCGGCTCACGAAATGATGATTTTTCATTTTTATCCTTTACCACCTATCATGGAAGAAATTATGATGTAAAATATTTTTATATATTATATTTATTATATTTATTATCTATTTATATATATTTAATCCTTTTATTACACATACCATTAATACTTTCCATTTTATGTTAATATGATAACATCGTTTGAGGAAGTGTGGACTATCGCCCCCTCAAAGTGTTGTCATTCATTCACACTCTACATGGAACATATAAAAGATGGTTTTAATAAAACTATATAACATATATATTATACTGAAATTATAATATACATATGTATCATTTAGTTTTCATTCTTTTAATAGAACAAATAAATGAAAGTAATGTTCATGCGTACATACGACCTATCGTCTCCATGAATGGTGCATATTATTTCTAATATCCAAATATTATAAATTATATAAAATGAATATGTAATGAATATATATGATAATTAAATCATGGTTTAAACTATATATATAATGAAATTGTGATCTATGTAATAGTAAAAGAAATTAAAAGTCAAATAATACATATAAAACAAGTCTATTAACTCCTGAAATAGTTAAAATAATGAAAGAGTGTTAACAAACGGGTAATAAAATACTCTATGGAATTAATATATGATATTATAACCACAATTATGATTCTATTATAATTTAGTAACCTATTATAAACCACTAAAAATGATTATAAAGACCACACAACAAAATAAAGGTTAAAGTAAGGGAATTTCATCTCAATTTACATTCCATTGAGACTTATTTGCTATTATAAACCAATTCACTTTTATTTTGTGTATATAAAACATTTTAATATTTTATAGCATTAATATCCTTACTATCATGATATTATAAGTTTCATTTAATATTATTTCATCATGAGTATTGGTATTTAAAGGTTTCAAAGTGGTATTGGATACTTTGTAAAGTTCAATGATTATTATCCTAAAGACTGTTCTTAATTATTATATTTATAATCTCACTTCCTTTTGTGATTGTTAATTTTTTTTAAAGTATTCACTTTATTTTAATAATTTTTCATTGTAAATTTACTTGAATATTCATATTTTATCCAATGTATATTAGTATTTCCTAAACCGTATATCATTTTTACATGCAGTGTTCACATTGATAGTTATTTGATTAACTGGGGAATTATTGATAAAACCATATTCTTTATTCAATAAAGATATTTAATAAGGCATATTATTTATTTTGATAAATTGATCTGACGAATTACTTCTACTTGTAATGAAAGGTGGAGATCTAACTTTATATATTCTCTCAATTCATCGATAGGTTCTCATTTGAGGATTAAGTCGGAAAAAATAAATGGGTTTCTATCCATAGTTTCAACCATCTTTTGAGTAGTCTTGATGGTATAGGTTTTCACACTCCATAGACATGAATTCCTTTAACAAATAAATTCCTTCATTTAGTTTCAGTTATTATTCATCCATGATATTTTTTATAAACATATTTATGGATACATTTAATTTTTAGTTCATTGATTAAATGGAATGTGTTTGAGATTCTTACCTTTCCGTATTTAGTTCTCCTAATCAAGTTATTTGAATAGCGTGGGTTTTTATTTATTACTTTTCCATATTGTTTATGAACATCTTTCTCAATTTATTGATTATATAGAATGTGAGTTCGTTTTTATACCATGTCATAATTATTATTCTCATTGATTCATTATTTATTCTGCTATATTTTTACCATACAGAGAATTTGTGCTCACCGTTATTATGTTTCTTTCCCCGGGAATCCAATAAGAATACTAGGAAATATATATAGGGTTTTACAAGATGGAATAAAGTTATCCTTGAATTAATTTATTTAAAAAGAATAAGAAAAATAATTTTGTAATTGGGTATTATTTTTACATGTATTTATCTTGTTTACCAAGAATTATAAACTCTATGTCCTTTAGGATTTGATTCCTTATAGTCAGTCGAATGTAATTAGTATCTGATACTGGGTTTGGGAATTCTGCGGTTAGGTCACTGCACTTATGTTTAATTATCAGATCTCCATACACAATTAATGGTATAAATTAATGAAAATAATAATAATCATCCGTGAATTTAATATAGAAATCTTTCTTATCATAAAATGATTACTAAGGTAACAAATCAAGAATAAGAATTTCAATACATAGTAAAAAATATCTGATAGTGAAGTATTATAAAAAATATATGATAATCCATGAAATTTGTGCCTATAGGGATATTCTCTAAGTTAAGAATGGTTACAGTGTTTTGGTGGGTTTTCTTTACATTTTTTACAATAATAAAAATAGATTATTAAAAATTTACTTGATTACCGAAATGAGTGAGAAAAAATAATTTAATTATTTTATTATGTCTCCCTCTATTTTACCAATTCTCAACACCCCTCAACATTGAACTCAGAATATCTAGCCACTTGGAAATTATATTTCAAAGGATCTAAATTTCAAACCTTATGATCTAGATAATGGAAATAAAAACCCTAAGAAAGTGTTTAAGTAGGTATTATTTCCAACTATGGGTTTGTGTTTACTTATTCCATTGATTGGACTCCCAAATCTGAAAATCATTACTTGGATTTTCTCAAAACTTTCCTCCAAATTTGTATTGGATAGACTAAGGCCATTAAACCCAATAAAAATCAGTTAAGTCAACCCATTATCCTTGATAAGACTTTGAGATAATTAAAAGTTACCACGAATAAGGTTTAATTGACACTTTAACTATGGGTCCATCTTAATTTAGATGATGGAAGGATTAGTCTGACTTAATATCTGATAGTGGGATTTTATTTACTATGTATAAACATTATTATTTTATCTATTTACATGTCTTGTTAATATTAAGTGGATTTTTCTTAAGTGATTAACCATGTGTCGATAAAATATTTATTCATAATTATATTATTTAAATTACATCTTTGCATGTTAATCAATTTATTTATGTGATTGTGGTGTGGTATCTATAAAATAAATCATGCATCATAAAAAAATAAAATTTGGTAAGATCATGATATTTAATTATTATTATTTTAATAATAAAACAATAAATAAACCATTGGCCTTAGGTAAAAGAAAACTCATTGAGCCAGTCTGGACTCGAGTTTCATCATTCTGCCTCTTTCTAGTGTATATCTTAAGTTTAGTTTCACCTCATCTCTATCTTGAACCAACTCCAAGCATAACAACCCATATCGTTTATAAACATTATTTCATTGATTTATTATATCAATATACACATACCACAATTAGATGAGATCAAGAGGCCTACTGTATTTGGGTAATTAGATAAACATCATAATAACATGAAATAGGGATATGATTACATTATTAAAAAAACTCTAATACATTCCATAATATTCCATTGATCTTCTAATACTGCATGGGATAACCTTAGGATGTACATAAGAAAGGGGTGAGTTTAAATGCTTATTAAGGGAATAATAAATTAATAACAAGAAGTAAATAAGTACATGTTAGTAAAGGGAAATAACATGGTGACATAAAAAGTTTAGAATCATAATCATAAACCTCACATCATAAAAAAAAGATGATAACATCAAGCCATTATAATAATTTGGAAACAATATAAAAACTGACATCATAAGCATTAGTCATGAATAGCCTCTGAGAAATCATAACATAATGTTCTTAGGATAACCACATGTTCAACATACATGTTATATCATGGGATGAGAACATTACCCAATGTATTGGAGGGATAAATAATTTATATCATACCCATAACATCCATATCTTGTACATGAATTTGTGTGCCACATATAATATACAACATAAGAACATTTTCATCACATTTAATCTCTTGTTTAAGGGGTGTGGGTTATATAATTGGAATTACCCAATAAATTAGGGATAGTTACAACTAGGTGAATTCCATTTAGTGGAAATAAGGATGGGTATTCACAATATAAAATTTTGGCATGGAAAATTAAAAAATAATTTCAAAAGAATGATGGGTGTACATAAAGGTTTGTATAATAGAATAATGAGAGTGAAAGGTGGTATATAATTAATTTATAATCATATGTAAAGTAAAGTTATGTGTAGAAACATATATCTACATGAAAAATTGGAAATAAAAAGGCTTAATACAAAGAAATTAATTGAATAAAGGGAGGAGGAATAGAATCCCTTACTTTGATATGGTTCTTCTAAAAGATTGGGAGGAGCTTATTAAGAGCTAGAGAATACCTTGGGAGGTATTTACAGAGGTAAATAAAGATTAAATAAATTATCAATGGGTTTCGAGATAAGAGGAAATAGAATATGGGTGGTTATTTATAGAAAAAGAAATGGAAATTCTTTTTAAATTTCAAAACTTAAGTATTGAACTCTAAGTAATAAAATAATAAAAACCAAAAACATTCACATGATTTTTTCCCATGGTTTCTAGAAAATAGAATTTTATTAAAATATTTTATTAGGTTAAGAACTAAACACATTACAGTAAAAAAATTCCTAATGTGTAATTATGTCATGTTCATAAAGAATTATTTTTATAACCATAGAATACAGTATATGTTTTAGAGAATTCATTATATGTTTTTAAAATTAATAAAATAACTTAAGAAAAAATTTATTTTAAAGGGAAAATCTATTTTTATTTATGTATGAATTTTATATAATTTATTACATTAATTTTTATCTATTATGATGTTATAATACATGTTGTATATTTATACCATATTTAAGTTTTTCCCAAAATATTGAGTATCTTTGAAAATTATAAAAAATTAACCATTGAATAATTTTGACATGTTGATTTCAAAAATTAAATTTATTTTATCAAAATAATTTTCTAAATAGTGGAATTTAAAATTTCAAATAAAACCCCTTATTTATTGAAAAATAATAGTTTTTATGAAAATAGTAAATATTTAACCCTTATAAAAATTACATGTGTTTTTATTAAATTATATTATAATTTACATTTAAATAAATATTATTTAATAAATATATTTAATTAAAATAAAATTTATTTGAAAATTATTGGATATATCAAGAAAAGTGTTTTAATGTAATCTATATATTTCCCAAAAATACATTTTTGGTTTCTTCCTATCAAAATATAATTTTTATCAAAAATTATATTTATATATATATATATTTATATTAATAATGAAAACGAGTCAATATAATCATTATTTTATTAAAAAATATATATATATAAATTTATACTACTAGGGTCTAGATACTTAACCCCTTATTACACCAGTGTGCTCTCTAAGGGTAAGGTGTTTGATAGTAATACTTTCTTAGAGTGGTTTAACATACATATGTTGGGTGATGATTTTTATAGGCTTGAACTTATCATATAAATGGTTTCACATTAGTTTCTATTGTGGCATCTTATCTTGATATTGATCAAGTTAAAATCCTAGTGATTATATCTCCCTCATAATATAAAAAAAATGGGCTTCATAGGGTATGATTCTACTAGTCAAGGATATCATGTTTTCCTTCTCTATCAATTATACTTTACCATAACCCTTAATATATACTAATATTTATGATCACTAATGAAATAGTATATGAAACAAGGTTATAATTATTAATAGTATTTTAATCCTAACCAGAAAATTATTGTCATATTTTATAACAATTTGAAATAACAAATTATATATAGTGAAAGTGTTTTCTATAACTAAATTGCCTAATAATGCATTTATTCATTCAAAATGGAATTTAATTTATAAAATTTTGGATCATTGAAATTTCCCTCATTCATAAATTTATCCCCTAAAATTTCATTTCATACACTAATACATATATGGGTTCTTATGTTTCATCACCTATTAAGTTTTTCATGTTTCCTTCTCAAAATTAGGGTTCTACCATAATAGTTCAACCTGGTGAGTAATCTTGTTTCATATAACCTTAACTCTATTAAATATCATTCTCCAAAGGTACCGCCTATAAATTTTGTACATGTGAGGGTTTTTGTATGTAATTCCTTAATATGGATACATGGAACACATCATGTACTTGAGAGAGGTTAAGTGGGAGTGATTGTCAATAGGCCACAACTCTGATACAATCAAGGATGATGATGGGGAAAATATATCTAGGAATAAGATTTTTTTCTTACCAAACCTTATGAATTTCTTACAAAGTGATATATAAAGGATGGCCTTATCTATGATATCAAACTCTAGGTATTTTTGATGATTGTCCTTATAGATTTTATATT
The DNA here is from genome assembly GCA_963277665.1 of Viscum album. Classification (NCBI taxonomy): domain Eukaryota; kingdom Viridiplantae; phylum Streptophyta; class Magnoliopsida; order Santalales; family Viscaceae; genus Viscum; species Viscum album. The sequence continues at coordinate 4,650,762 of OY728125.1, forward strand.
TAATTTGTACTAATTTCATATGAAACTAAATAATTTTAACCTTTAATATCATAACTTGGATAATAATATCTCCCATTAACTTCCACTCTCTAAATTCATCCCAGAATATTGTAGTAAAAACTTTTCCAATATAGATCTTCATAAGGTTTCATCTGAATGATATAGTGTAAAATGTTGTTATATTATAACTCCACTATGAGAATATATGGGTCCCAACATCTTTGGAAATCCATTTAACATGATCTCAATAAATTTCTTAGAGTTTGACTGGTCTCTCAAACTGACCATCCATATAAGGGTGATATTTCCTAATAAAACTAAAATCTATATTCAATTTCTACTAAACTATTCTGCAGAACCTCAAGGTAAAGCTTGGATCTTGATCGAATATAATATAAAGTGGTACTACATGTAGTATTACCACTTCTATTGTAGAAACCCGACCCCAGATAGCCTGGAGCTAGTGTCTTCTATCAATTATAATGTCATGATTAAAAGGAATAAAATCTTTAAGAACTGAGAGTCTAGTAGTATTTATAAATCAAATACATACAAGATAAAATAATACCCTAATTAAAAAATATTTTTCTTATTCTTTATAAATAAATAACTTTGAGGATAGCTCTAATATATCTAGTAAATCCTTGAATATATTTCATAGTATTCCTCTTCAATTCCTGGTGAAGGAAACATAATAAGGGTGATCTAAAATGCTTAGTAAGGAAAAAAAATATAGCAGAAGTAATAATGAATCAATGATATTAATAATTATAGAATGTAAAATAATTGAACACAAATATAATGTAATCAAAAAACTAATAAGGAAGTTCATAAAAAATATGGAAAGGTAATAAATGGGAACACATTCCATTAAAATAACTAGATAAGGAAAAATAAATATGGAATTTTATGAAATTAAAACATGTTCTATTTAATCAATTAATAGAAAATGAAATTTATCCATAGATATGTTGATGAAAAATCACATAGATGAATAATAACTAAAACTAAATACAGGAAATTCTTCATTATTGGATGTAATTTTTCCTCGGTACATAGAACCATTATCGTCAAGATACTGTTTACATATTCCAATTTTCCCAACTAATTCATTCCATGAGACTACTGATACATCTAGGTTCTTTCATTATCTAGTCCCCAACACATAGGGATTTCTTTAAATAGTCACCATTCCATGTATTTCATGTCCAAAACATTCCTCATATCAAATAAATATTATTCATTATCAAATATTAATATTGGATAAAGTATATATATTATCAATATTTCCCAAAATAACCAAATAAATATTGAAGTAGTAATTATATTAAAAATGGAATATGGATTGCACAACAATCATATCAATGAAAAATTATATGGATATTTAGGGGAAATTCAATGTCAAATGATCATAGGAAATTGAAACTTTCAAGTGGACTAAAAGGAAACAATGAAGTGAATATGAATACTATCCTTGGAAAAATCAATCATAATCCATCAACAGTAAGATTAATCATGGTATTAATACAATATAACCTAAGTTGATTAAACTAAATGGTTGTTGTTGTTGAAAAATGTAAACATTATAAAAAGATCTTTTAAAATTATTCTTGAGGAAAATAACCTCTTGTTTTGAAAAATCTTTTGAAAATCCTTTTCTTTGAAAATAAATTTTTGAAGATATTTTATTTAAAAATTAACCATTAAAATATGAAAAGGAAACATCAAATAAATGATGGTGAGTAAATTTGAACAAGTTTTATGAGTTAAAAAGAACATTATTTTTTCATGGTTAAAGGTTAGAAAAATTCCTTGTTTGTAAAGAGATATGAAAATTCATTTGAAAACATTAGTAAAAGATAAAATTGGTATAAATTTATTTACTAAATCATTTTGAATTTTTTTTGAAAAACTTTTAATAAAACTTGGTTTTTAGAAGAAGACGGGTTCTCTAACTAAACAAAGATACAAAGTTGAGTTTTTTGAAGAAAAAAATTATAAAACATTTTGTGTAAAGAAGAGTGGGAAATGGTACAATTAATTGAAAATGGTCATGAATATCGATAGGAGAAAAATTAAATTTTTTATTGAAAATTGTTTATTTAATTTCCTTGAATGTAAATACCATTGAAATATCATTAAATTTATTATTAAGGAGAATAACATTTACAAAATTTCAAAGTGTCTCATACCACTTTGAAACATTTTAAATCATAATAATCATGGAGGAATACATTAAATTAAAGTCAAAATACCTTATAGATAATAATATTAATGATATAATATTACAAAAGGATTGGTAGATACACCACAGAAAAGATATAAGTGGTGAACATGATATTTATCTCATGGATGTAAAAAAGTGAGACAAGAATCCCTTACCTTGTGTTTCCTTTCGAATGAACATCATTTAAATTAATGTATAATAAAATTATTTTAATTTTATATTTATTTAAAACCATTTTCTTGTTTTTAGTTAATTTTATTTTAATTTTTACTATATTTTATACAAATACTTGAATAATTATGTTTATGTCAGGTGTTTTGACCAAATTTGGTTTATGTGTCAAAAATAACTTTGGTAAGTCAATTATCGTCAAAGGGTTCATTATATGAAATATACATAATTATAATCATGGAATAATTATCATATTTATATATGAAAATAATACTTCTAAAAAATAATTATGTACGGTTATGAAAAATGATTCAATGTTACAACCATGGTGACGGTGGGTCGTACTTACGCATGAGTAACATTCTTATTTTTCAATGATCATTATGGAATGAAGGTGAATAACACCATATCTTTTCATAATGATTATTATATCATAAATAAAATATTATTTAAAAATATATACTTATATATATATTAATGTAAAAAAGAATCACACAGTGTCGAGGAGGTAGTAGTCCACACGTCCATAAATGACATTATCACTTTTTAAGTGTGTGAAATGGTAATAATGAAAATGACATATATAAATATATATAGTATATTTCTAGAAATTTAATTATGTCATGAATATAATATATAAGTTTTTAATGTTTCATATTTTTAATTTAAACCATCCTTTATAAGTTCCATGTATAGTGTGAACAAATCGCATTACTTCAAGGGGTTGTCCACACTTCTTCAAATATTGTTATCTTATTAATATAAAATGGAAGGTATTAATGGTATGTGTAATAAAAGTATTAAATAAGTATAAAACAATAATAAATATTACATATAAATATCCTATATATAATATATAAATATATTTTCCATCATAATGTTCACCATGATAGGTGGTGAAGGAAAAATGAACAATCGTCATTTTGTGAGGCAGTAGTTCATCGTACACAGAAACAATATGTTTGTTACCCATTAGATGGAAGTTTGTGTAAGTGTAGGTATAAAAAATAGCATAAAACATACTAGTATATTGAAGATACTGGTGTTGTTATACAAACATATTATAATAATAGTTGAGGGGATGGATAATGGAAATAATACTAAAGAGCTTGAGGAAGTTTGTCACCTCTTAATCGGGTAACCCCTTTTGGTTTGAACCAAAATATTCCTTGGATTGCCTTATTTACAAGGGGAGGATTATAGAATGAGGGGAGTAATTTTGAGGATCTATTTTTTAATATATTTTTCAAGAAAAAGTTTCTTGATAGGTGTGAGGAAGTGGGAGGATATGAGGTCCTTTTATAGTAGAGGAGGAGTGGTACTCTTGTAATATTTTGAAAAAGGAATTACATTCACATTTTTTACAATATATGTGGCTCCAATAATAGACCTAATTATATAAAATGAACTATAGGGTTGATAAATGTCCAAAAAATGGATCTTGGACAAGTTTCTAGGTTATTTGGGCCCTTAAGATTGAGGTTTAGTTCCTTATCAAGCTTAATTTTTCCTTAATAATTGTAATTAATTTTAATTACCTCTACTAATATTTTTGGTCAAAAACTCTATTGATATTATTAGACATTATTATTTTATATTATTCAAATTTTGGAATTTATTTTTTGAAATTCCTATGACATACATGGCTGAAATTAATTTAAAATTCATCATGGTGGCGGGATAACAATGTGGGTTTTAAAGTAAAAACATTTAAAAGTTTCCTATGTTTTTATAATCAATTTCAAAATGAAATTGATTCCAATAAAATGAATTTTATTAATTGAAATAGAATATTATATAATTCAAAATTAAAACTAACAAAAAGTATAATTTAATTTTATAATCAAATTATATGAAAATGCAGTTTTGAACTAAATTTCACTTTTTTTAAGTATTTATTAAAAAATGAAACTTCACAGAAAAATACTAAAAATTAACCCTAACCTAATTTTCTTGTTTCAATTTAAAATATAAATTCTATTTTTACCTATTAAATTTATACAAGTTTCAAAAATTTTATTTAAAATAGGTTCACAGTTAAAAGGAGGTAAAAGTAAATTAATAAAAATATAGTATTTTATGAATAAAATTGGTTTCGTTCTTATCTTATTATTATCAAATCTATTGGTTGAATATAAAAAATATTTAATTTAAAATATAACATATATAATTCAATAAAATAATTAAATAATTTTAATTAATTATGTTTATTAAGACAAAACTCATTTAGAATCATAAAAATAATAATATTTAGTTTTATATCCAATTGGTTATTATTTAAATTTTCAATTAATTGGTAAAACATGAATTCATTTTATATTTATATAAACCAACACTTTCCATATGTTAGTTAATACTATTCATAACTGCTAACATAATGGTTAGGTTATATCATTTTATATTATATTATAATGTTTTAAAAATACATTGTTATTTGGTGAAACTCGGTCTTGGGTGTAACACAAGATATCCTAGAAAGTCACACTTGTGTGTAGCACAAACTTTCGAGGAAGTTTTCTCTTTCATGTAATGAAAAATAACTCGGTTTTTTGTTCATTACAATATATGTAATATATTATATTTATTTAAGATATTAAATATATATTATAAATTCCTGGGATATTATATTCTCTTATGCTCTTGGTGTCACGTGTCATACATGCTATTGAATACAAAGTTTTACTTTAGAACTTAGGGGTGTTATATTATCATCACCTTAATTAAACTATATATTCTCAATTTAAACTCTATATTGGTAATATATTGTTTGATATTTCCTATGTTTTAAATATCACACTGTGAGAAGGGTTTGTAAAACATCATCTAGAAAAGAGAGAATGGGAAGTATAAGGGAAACAGGGAATAAAATTTAAATAAATCTCTAAGTAGGAGACCATTAGTGAAAAGTAGATATTTGTAATTGGAGGAAAACATTAAATATTTATAGGTGTGATTAAGCTCATCAATCACAAAAAGTGAATGATCAATATAAAGGTGAGGGTATCAAATCCATAAATCTTTTATGATTTGAAAGACCATTGGTTCAACAAAAATTATGGAATTAGACAACATTTTATTTCTAATTCATTTTCCTAATTTTGGGTAATTATTTTATTGACCAAGAATATAAGAAAATATTCTTACTTGATAGGTTTCAATTCATATGAACAATCCTAAATTTTTTTTGTTATTCAATAAAATTATAATTAATTCCTTTACTACTATAAATTAATTACCAATAATGAATTTTTTTATGTCTAAAGCACTAAAATAAACTTTTAAAGGATCATAAGGCCTATAAAAGAGTGACAAGTCTAACTATTTTTCTTTAACTATTTTATAAAACCAATATGGTTTATATATTAATATCTAATCCTCAAAAAGTGATACTACTGGTTAATCATTAATATTTATTCATCAAATTGTTTAACTAAAAATAATGAAAATTTAACCATGACATTGAATAGGTCAGTGGTTGGCATGAAACCCTTATTGTCCTTCGGTCATGGTTTCAAGACCCACAACCTTGCCAGATTTGATAGGTTTTCACCCAATATATTAGTTGTCCTTTTCCAAAACATTATTAATATAATTTCCAAAGTAAATACAATGAACATCCTTGAAATAAGTGTAATCACTTACTATCTTTTTAACTAATGTTTTCAATACAACCCTAATTCAAAAATACTTCATCCATTTATTTTCATAAAGGTCCTTCCTTGGTCTAGATTTTATCTATAATATAATTTGTATAATTTATAAATCATGACACATTATCTTCTATATAAAATGACTTAGGTTTAACCTAGGTTATTCATTGTCAAAATCCTAAATAGTGGTTTGTAAATAGAATGTGAATTATCCTAAGCATATCCCCTAGGATTATAAAACTAGGTGCATATTAAGTCTCATTGTCATATACTAGGTTACCCCGATTCAGAATCAAAACACCTTGTCAGAGTTAATACTCATATGTACATATTATCTATATAGGTATGTATTTATAGGAAGACCCATATAATTTATACCTTACCAAAATTATAGGATGTTATCCTATAATTATCTTCAAATTCTACCTTAGGTTTATGTTCTCTAACCTATGTTTTTCTGAATATAGTTCTCAAGGTTTCTATTAAACTTAATTGTATACCAACTATAGAAACCCGACCATAGAAGGCTCAAAGTTGGTGTCTACTATTAATTACATTGGCATGATTTCGAGGAATAAAATTCCGAAGGACTGAGAGTTTTATAGTCTTAGTAAACCATATACATACATGATAGAAGAATACACTAATTATAAAAAATTTCTTCTTCTTTCTAAATAAATAACTTTGAGGATAGTTATAATATATCTAGTAAATCCCAACATATCTTTCATAGTATTCTTCCATGATTCCTGGGGGAAAACATAATAAGAGTGAGCTCAAATTCTCAGTAAGGGAAAAATATAGAGGAAGAAATAATGAATCAATGAGAGTAATAATTATGGAATTTTAAATAACTAAACACACATAACATTTAATCAAAAAACTAGGAAGGAAGTACATAAATAATATGGAAAAGTAATAAAAGGAAACACATGACATTCAAATAACTAGATAAGGAAAAATAAATATGGCATGGTAAGAAACTAAAACACATTCCATTTAATCAATGAACAAAAAATGAAATGTATCCATAGATATGCCGACAAAAAATCTCATGGATGAAGAATAACAAAAATTGAATGAAATAAATTCTTAGTTATTAGACTTTATGTTTCCTAGGTACATAGAACCATTACCATCAAGGGATAGTTTACCTATTCCAATTTGCGTAACTAATTCATCCCATGAGACTACTGATGAATCAAGGGGATTTCATTAACTTTTCCCCAACCCATATGCCTTTACGTAAACGGTCTCCAACCTATGTATTTTGTAACACCCCATGATTCCATGGTATGCTTGTCTTTGAATAATACAGTAGCGTGTGTTTTATGCAACTTCGAGTTCTAACACACCACAACCAATCAAACTAGCCATTATGAATAGTAATACTCACATTACTAAATTTTATATATTTTCTCTTTCAAAATGGACTTCATTTTTGGATTTGGAATATCGAAATTAGCTTAGGGTGAATTTTTGGTATTTTTCTGAAAACTTTCACTTTTTGATGAATAGTGAAAAACACTAAGTCATTGTTTAAAACCGAATTTTTATTTAAGTAAATATTTATTTTATTTAAATTTATTTTTGGTAAAAATAGATACATAATACCTAAATATGTTCAATTTAATTCATTGGAGTGAGTTTATAATAATTTTAGATATATAAAAAATTTATTGAACTTTTTACCGTCTTTTACCTACCTCTTAGGAGTATTTGAAAATTTACATAAAACAAAATTTTACCACTTCAGTGAGTTGAATTTTGAAAATATGAGAGACAAAGTTAATATCAAGGAGTAAAATGTGGTTCAATAAGATAAAAATATTTTTTGGTGAATGGTAACGTTTTACTTTTATTTACCACGGTTAAAAGTGAATATGGCAATTAAGGGTAAAAATGATATTATTATTACTCTAACACATTTCATAATTCTATTGTATAAGTATAATTCAAACAAAAACAACCTTAGTAATAAAATATGAACTTCTTTGGTCCACTTAGATTAGATTAGGACATTTACTATTATTTAATTCAAAGAAGAGTTAAAAGTGTTAAATTCAATGTTTAATAACTAAACCATTTTTAATATAAGGTTTACCATAATATAAATTCGACTATAAATATTAATTAGAAATATAAAAATCTTTCCTACATAATGGTATTTTATTTATATTTTTTAGACATTAAATATTTTAGTTTATTTATGACACAATGATGAGGCAGTAATTACCTAATTAATGAAATATTAAAATAATATATATTATAAATATCCAAATAAATGTAATATGAGACTTTTTATGAATTAAACTAATTTTATAGGTTAATATGACATATTATGGTTGGTTAGATGAATTTATTTCAAAGTAATAATGCTATTATGAATTTAGAAAAAACAAAATACCAAATAGTGTCAAAATTGACATAAAAACGTTTTTAAAACAAATATTATATTATTAATTGATATTCTATTCCTTAAAATATAGGGATCGGATACAATACTTATATAATGATAGGTGTATCATTAATTAACCACTTGGGGTTTTCTTGGAAGTATATAGTATGTTTATTAACCATATAATATAAAAATACAAAGAGACATGGTAAATGTCAAACTATTTAACTAAGAGTTAAATATAAAAGATAAGGTTAATATAGTGACCCAAACCAGTCTAAAACTTATTGGTTGAGTGTTGTTAGACCCATACCCACCTTAGCCTTTAAAAAATCCACTTTTGAGCCATTAGAAACCGAAAATGATTTTATTATAAAATAATATTTCTAACTTTTCCTAAGGTGCCCCTCACTCCTCTTATAAAATGGAACTCCCCCTTCTCTATAACTCAGACCTTCAAAGCCATTTGGATCAGAAAAAACCTGCCCAAATACCCTCTAAATTGTCCTTCCTTTATCCTAGATGCCTTCGTTTATTCATAAATCCAACCTAAGGAGCCCTTTTGATCAAATCAAAAAGAAGAGCCCGAAGAAGAGGTAAATATTTCATCACCTCTTTCAAGTTCCTTTCTTCTTCCACTTACTCTCTGTTATTTTTATTCTAAAATAATAACTCTAGTATCTTCTATTTACTGTGATATTATTATAAATTTGGTACAACCATATTCATTATTTTATCCATCCTTTGAATGGCATGTCACCATACGTGCGTACGTACGGCTTACCGTCTCCACGTCGTGGTGTAATTGTTATTCCATACATTATTATTTGGATGGGTATAATAATGATATGTAATTGATGTAAATGATAAATATAACATGATAATGATTCTGTATATATTATATACCATCCAATTATATATTATTTTAATATCAAAAGAATGATATTGTCGCTCATGCATACGTATGGATTACCGTCTCCACAAATGCGATGAGATTCATTCCCCATCGTATCCATTCAAGAATAATTTTTATTAGATGATTAAAAATAATTGTTAAAGACATAAAATAATTTTGAATATGAATAAGATACCTCATGTCCATAAATACTTACATAATCAATCATATAAAGTAAAATGAATCAGTTAACCCCCGAAAGGATGATAATACTAAGATATTATTAACAAAGAAATGTTAAAAGATCATATATGATATCATATTAATGTATATGATTCTTGTATAATTTAATAACAATTATTTCACCATTATACAGGAGGTTAAACTACCCTCTACCAAGGAAAAGTACAAGTTAAGGGTTAATTTCACAATCTCTTTATTATCTGAGGTTCTTTATACGTAATTATCTACTGGGACCTCTTTATCATCCACATCCATGTTTCTTAAAAATGTATTTCAAAACATTATTACTATTTTATAGACTATGGGTTAAAGTAATTTATACCCTTGTTTGAATTTTATAAGATGATTATAAAGGAATCATTTTGTCATTTTCCAAACAAGGTACTTTATGACCTTTTCGACAAAATTAAGGTAAGAATGTTTTTTTCACTTATATGGTGGGTGCAGCTATTTTCCACCGTTATAAAAACGTTGAAGCTTCCCTTACAAGCTTGTAAAAATATTTTCAAAAATAAATGTTTTATTTTATAATTACATTACTTTTAAATGATTTCAAAATATAAATATATATTTCTCTAAAAAGGTTTTGATTTCATCTATCTCAACATCCTTTGATGGATTTTAAGCTTATTTGAAGTTGATTTATTATGATACAAAACTTCCATATTATATTGAAGGTTTTTTTATATGTTTGAATATGGGTGTGTTATTTTTAGACCATTCATGGTTTATAGATAAGGTATTGACATTTTGTATGCTTGTTTTAATATGAATGTTTATGTTATGTTTAAACCTTTTCATATGAGGAATGCATTGAACTTAGTAAGTGACTGTGGGAGCCCGCTATAGCTCCTCGATGTATTGGTAGGTCTCATGGGACAAACTAGTGTCTTGACACAAGGCCTTGACAAAATATTATTTGTAATCTTGGAACAAGTCCTTGACTATGTGGTTATGAAAGTCTGGCATTATGCATTCCATCATTATGAAAGTGGTTATTGATTTTGCATGTGATTATTCGACTAGTAGAATATCCATGTGAGTAAGTAAATGGCATTATTTTGATTTTATATTTTAAATGTTATGCTAAAGATCAATTTTAAAAGGATTTTTTTTAGTCTTATACATTGCCTTAAATGTTTATGCTTATTTATGACAGTTTCTACAATATTGTTATCCTTACTGAGCATCTGAGCTCACACATTTCTGTGTTTTATTTTTCACAATATGCGAAAAGTATATTATGACTGACCTACAGGGATTTTATGAGGGGATATGAGTGTGATCTTTGGAAATAATGTTGCTGTAGTTTTTCATTTTATAATGTAATAGAAAACTTATGAATTTATCTATTATTTCCAAGGCTACTAAACTTATCGGCCATTCGGTACATGATTTCCTTGTATCATGCCAATGTTACATAATAATGTACCAACTCTAGTCTTCTAGGATCGGGGCATTACAGCTGGTATCAGAGGAAGTTTAGTATAAACCTTGGAATCTATATTTATATCAACTCTGATTAGAGCACATTTCCCTAAGATAGACTTTGAGGATTAGTATAGAAGAACTTCCTAGAATTTTGCTACTATAGAGATGTGAAGGAACATTTTTGGTGGGACAACATAAAGATGGAGATTGTTAATTTTGTGTCAAGATATATGGTTTTTCAACAACTGAAAGATGTAAGCCAACATCCTGGATGAGTCATGAAACCTCTTCCCATACCTGAGTGAAAATGGAATAATATTACAATGGACTTTGTCATGGGACTACCAAAGACTCCTATAAGGAATGATGTAACATAGGTCATTGTTGATTGTCTTACCATGTCAGCAAATTTTCTTTCTATAAGGGAATATTTACCACTTGAACGTTTATTAAGACTATATATTAATAAAGTTGTAAGAATTCATTGAGTACCTCTATCAATTGTTTTTTATCGTGATCCACGTTTTACATCAAGATTCTGGAAAAGTCTTCAGAAAGCCCTGGATACTGAACTTCGTTTGAGCACTTCCTACCACTCCCAAACTGATGGAAAATCATAAAGGACCATTAAAACGTTAGAAGACATGTTGACATCATGCTCACTTGACTTTCAAGGTATGTGGGATCAATATTTACCTCGGGTAGAATTTTCTTATAATAATAGCTTCCATTCATGTATTCAGATGGCACCATATGAAGCTTTATATATAAAGAGATATCGCACACCAGCCTATTGGGATGATATTGGTGAAAGAAAATTCATGGGACCAGAACTTGTGGAGGAAACAATGGAAAAGGTGAAGTTAATCCAAAACTACATCAAAGCATCTCAATGTAGGTAGAAGAGCTATGCTGATAACCAAAGGAAGGATTTAGAATTTCAGGAATGAGATCATATTTTCTTGAAGGTATCTCAATGTAAGGGTGTTATAAATTTCGGTAAGAAGGAAAAATTGAGTCCCAGGTACATCGGACCTTTCGAAATTATTGAATGAATTAGGGTTATAGCTTAACGTTTGGAAATGACTCCAAGTCTTTCCAAAGTTCACGATGTATTCCACATATCACTGTTGAGAAAATACATGCCTGACCCAATGTATGTACTCACCTATGAGGAATTAGAACTGGAACCCGATCTTTCTTATTTCGAAGAGCCTATCAAGGTTCTTGATATAAGAGAACAAGTGTTAAGAATCCATAAGATGGAAGAGGCAACGTGGGAACCTGAGGAACTTATGATGAAAACCCACCCGAGTCATTTTACGCAGTAATACTCTAGAAATTTTGGGGATGAAATTATTTAAAGGAGGGGAGAATGTAACATCTCAAGCTTCCACGGTACGTTTCTCTTTGAATAACACAGTAGTGTGTGTTGTAAGAAACTTCGAGTTCTAACAAATCGCAACCAATCAAACTAGCCTTTATGAATAGTAATACCCACTTTTTGAAATTTTATAAATTTCATCATTCAAAATGGACTTTATTTTTGGATTCAGAATATCTAAATTCACTTAGGGTGAATTTTTCGTATTTTTCTGAAAACTTTTATTTTTTTATGAATAGTGAAAAACACTGAGTCATTATTTAAAACTGACTTTTTATTTCAATAATTATTTATTTTATTTAAATTTATTTTTGGTCAAAATAGATAAATAATACCTATATATGTTCAATTTAATTCATTGGAGTCATTTTATAACAATTTTAGATATCTAAAAAATTTATTGAACTTTTTACCGTCTTTTACCTACCTCCTAGGAGTACTAAAAAATTTACATAAAACTTAATTTTACCACTTTTGTGAGTTGAATATTAAAAATCTGAGAGACGCGGTTAATATCAAGGAGTAAAATTAGGTTCAATAAGATAAAACTTATATTTGGTTAATAATAACTTTTTACTTTTATTTACCACGGTTAAAGGTAAATAGGGTAATTAAGGGTAAAGTGATATTATTTTTACTCTAACACATGTCCGAATTCTATTGGATAAGTATAATTCGACCAAAAAAAACCTTAGGAACAAAATATGAACCTCTTTGGTCCACTTGGATTTTATTAGGACATTTATTATTATTTAATTCAAAGAATAGTTAAAAGTGTTAAATTCAATGTTTAATAACTAAACCATTTTTAATATAGGGTTACACATAATATAAACTCGACTATAAATATTCATTATAAATATAAAAATATTTCCTACATAATTTTATTTTATTTATATTTTTTAAAACATTAAATAATTTAATTTATTTATGACACAATGATGATGCATTAAGTACCTAATTAATGAAATATTAAAATAATTGATATTATAAATATCCAAATAAATTTAATTTGAGACTTTTTATGAATTCCACCAATTTTATAGGTAAATATGACATATTAGGGTTGGTTATATGAATTTTTTTCGAAGTAATAATGCTGTTATAAATTTAGCAAAAACAAAATACCAAATAGTGTCACGAACTAGGCCGGGTCGGATGACGACCCAGGGCCCGACCAGGTCTGCGACATGGCCCGAAGGGCGTTCCCGATCCCCACGGGCTGGCAACTAGTGTCGGGCATAAAAAAAACCAGTTGGGAAAGGTTTAGCCCATAACAAGATAAATAAACATAAACTGAACAAGCATATAAACAAAAGAAAATAAACTGAACAACGTGGCAGTGGAAAAAAGAAATAAACCAAGAAATGTGACATACCTCAGGTGACCCTGTGGATCACCACAGTACGACAACCCCACTCACTCCCAAAAGTGATCCAAGACTAAAATCTGCAACTGAAAAGTAAAGTAGGCGTGAGCACCGAGATACTCAGTTGGAATGCCCAAGATATAACCACGTCCTATGCCTCTGCCTTTAATAAGAAATCCAAAAATGCCAGTTTGAAAATAAGATATAATAAAATAATGTTTTCCCTTATTTTCAAATTCAAGTAATGAATTTGCATTTTCAAATAAATCATTTTACTCTTACTACAATTTCAAAATAGGTTCCAAGCATGCATTAACATTTCAAATGAAAAGAAACCAGTTTGGAATAAAATGTGATTTTTTACAAACAAGACATCAGGTATGAAACAACTTAAAAGGAAGTTACATCACAAGCAGCATGTCACAAATGAGCACTATGGGTAATCCCTATAGGCAGCTAGAACAAGTGGGAACCTAAAGACCTCGTACCTCAGTGAAACGTGGCTTAGAAGACCACGACCCTCAGAAAACGTGGCTTAGAAGGCCACGACCCTCAGAAAACGTGGTTTAGAAGACCAAGACCCTCAGAAATACAAATATTTGGTTAGTGTTGTTGCGTCAATCCTGCTAGACAAACCGGGACGAACCCCTACCGTGTCGTCTAGCGTACTAGTCCTGGTCACCCACCTAGATACCCGGGTTTCCCCTTGTACTCCTACTGGAAAATGGACCTATCCCCACGGTTTTCCTCAAAACCGTGGGGATAGGTACCCCCTATACCCACGGTTTTGGAAAACCGTGGGTATAGGTCAATTTTCAAGACCTATACCCACGGTTTTCAAAAACCGTGGGTATAGGGGGGTCTATCCCCACGGTTTTCCAAAACCGTGGGGATAGGTCTTGAAAATTGACCTATACCCACGGTTTTCCAAAACCGTGGGTATAGGGGTACCTATCCCCACGGTTTTGAGGAAAACCGTGGGGATAGGTCTAGGATAAAAAACCTATACCCACGGTTTTGAAAAACCGTGGGTATAGGTTTCCCATGTGTGCGTGGGAAAAAAAAAATTTCCGCGGGAAAGATTTTTTTTTTGGCGGGAGTCCTATACCTACGGTTCTTCCCTCTATACCCACGGTTTATATAACTATATTTAACTAAATATAAATATATATACACATAATTGATAGTAGGGTAGTGGTTAGACGCGGTACTTTGCAGCGAAGAGGTCGTGGGATCGAAACCCGCCTGCAGCTTTATTTTAGGATCTATACCCATGGTTTTGAAACCGTGGGTAAAAGCCATTGACACCGTGGCAATTGGGAATGTTTTGTTGACACGGTGGAAGAACACCTATACCCACGGTTTTGGAGAACCGTGGGTATAGGCTGGGGACCTATCCCGACGCCGTTCCAGCCCACGGTTCCCAAAACCGTGGGTATAGCCTATACCCACGGTTTTGGGGGCTATACCCACGGTTTTGAACCGTGGGTATAGGCCTTTTTTCCAGTAGTGTGGTGAGTTTTCTTTATCAAGCAATCAAACAAGTACATTACACTTTCTTTATCTAAAACTCATTCAACCTTTCACCACCGCACTCCCTACTTAAGTGCATTCCCCCTCATTACATCACACAATCACGCACAAGCCTTTACACTAGGCACATATCACAAACCACTCATTAACACTTTCATCACATTTTATTTTCAAATTCAGGGGAATGACTAAAAATGGGTTTTCTATTTTCACAAATCAAATCTTAAAGTGCCAAATGGGCCTCAATAGAGGTTTTTTTCTATTTCACAAAACATTCTTAAGATGCCAAACATGCTTAGTTACATAAAGGGAACACTTTGTAAAATCGACCGGCCAAAAAGGCCAAACACCTTTGGAAATACACATTACCAATTCAAAACCACTTAAGAAATCAATTTTTTTTAGAAAAGTCACTTAAGACCAACAGCTTTGAAATACATTTCAATTTACCAATACAAGGCATAATAGTTTCTAGCAACCGCAATCAGATTCCATTGCATGTATATATAGCATAGTGTAAACATATTTTTAAAACAATCAAGCAATTGTGAATTTAAAATTAAAAGCTTAGGCATAGGGGACCTACCTCAAGACCCGCATCTTTTGACGATGGCAGCCTGAGACCGCTTCACCTACACACATATACAATTTCATATATATATATGTATATCCTTTGATCCAAGAACATATTCCCCGTGCCATGAGGGAACATGCGCAAGGAGGATATGTATATATAAATGCCTACCCATGTATATATATGTAGGTGTTTTTTGTCAACCACACGAACTCACCATGCCACGAACAACGCACTACAAGATAATTTAATAAATCAATCAAAACATAATAAAACATTCCCAAGATGCGAAACCAGCCCTCACTCCAAAGACACACTCAATTTCACGTAGGAAAATCCACTTTAAAAATCTAACGCAGACTTAATTTTTTTGGAGACCACTTTTGCACCACACACGCAATTGAATAAATCAATAAAACCATTTATGAAACACTTGAAAATTAGCACTATAAAATTTTCACCAAAAACTCACCCGATTTCATATAAAAACACCACTTTAAAATTGAATCCAAAGCACAACCATACCAAAAATATGTTTTTCGTTACTCAAACTATTTATAATTTAACTTCAAAGGTGCGCAATAAGTTCAACATGCCAAAATAATACATTTTTCCTTCAAACCACATCTTTAATACACTCGCACCTTGAGTGCTTTAGAAAATATTTCACACTTTCAAAACAAGGCTTGAAACTCATTTCAAGAAACACTACAATACAATGTACAGGACACACAACCATTTATTTTGTAGAAAAATTCATTTTTAACACATATACAAATTAAACTATTACCAAAACATACTTTTCACACCTAAAATAATTAATTGAACATTTCCAAGAATTCCCACAACATAACCCATATGAAAACATAAACAATACTAAAAGAAACCTCAATTCAATCACACATGCATGTCAAAATATTCATAGAACACAATTTGCACCACCCAAAATAATTAAAGAACAATCTAAATAAATTAATCCAGACAAAACCTTCATCAAACAACATTAAAAAATGAAATCACTTACCATTGGTGTCGAAAGCCCTAAATTTTGAAGCGAAGCACCAATTGCGCACCAAACGCATCGCAAACAACACCAATTAACCCTAAATCAAGAAATCAAACACACAAAAAAACAAAGAATTCAAAATCCAAAAAAAATGAACTCAAACCCTTGATAAGAGGAAAAAAAAGGGGGGGTGCCGACGTCGGGCGGCCGACAGTGCGAGGCAAGTCCGGAAGGGAGGAGGGACGTCGACGGCGGCTCGGGTCTCGGCCCGGAGGGGTTGTGTCGTGTGGGTTTGAGAGGGGGAAGCTGGGAGAGGAGATCGCGGAGAGGGGAGCTCGGAGAGGGGGATGCCATGGAGAAGGGGGCTCGGCCGGAAGAAGAGCAGGAGGGGCGAGCGCGGCGACTGGAGAGGGAGGAGGCGCGGCGAGGGCGGTGGCCGGAGAGGGAGACGGCATGGGCTCCAGGTGCGTATAGGCGAATGAGGGGGGGGGCTCGCGACGGGGTAAGGGAAAAGGGGGGAAGGGGGTAGCGCCGAAAGGGGGGAGGAAACCCTAACACAAAGAAAAAATAAAATAAAAATAAAAATAAAAATAAATCCTAATAATATGTAATAATATTAATGAATCATAATTATAATAAAAAAATGATAACTTAATAAAATACCAATTAAAATGATAATTTTAATCACTCCACAATTAACTTAATTAAATCATAAAAAAAAGATAATAATAATGATGATAATAATAATTATTATTATTATTAACATAATTATAATTTTGAAATACATCATTAAAACCTCATTTTATTTTTTCGTCTTGACGCAGGCCGCACGGTGTCCTGGGAAAAGTCGCACAGCTTTGAATACGACAAGCCATGCACCGGACGATGTTATGAGTGAAGCATTCATTTGTCAACCAAATGCAAATATTTCAAACAGGTTTGGTCGCATCTCGACAGAAAGTTTCAAAATCTGATAAAATCATAAAATAATATTATCTTAAAAGTTTGGGTGTGACAATTCTCCCCACCACAAAAACTTTCTGCCCCCAGAAAGCCACCTAGACAAATGAGGAAACAAACTTGAGTTTGAAATTGAATGAAGCCAACAAAATCACAAACTCAGTATGAATCTCCACTCCATCAGTCACACCCGACCAACTCAAGGGGAAACTGAAAAGAGAAGAACCATCAGGAAACGAGGAGGGTTCTCCCCACCACAAGAACCCGACTAGCACAACCGACGTTGAGACTCTTAGCATGGCTAACTCTGGAACTGCTAACTTGATCCAAGAGGGAACCGCCACACAGACCAAACCTCGAAAAAGGCACGACAAGATTCATGGTGAGTCTCCCCACCATTTAAGAACCGACTAGCCTAAACCAGCCAGTATAAACTGACTTGAGAAATTCCAACCCAAACTAGAAACCACTGCGACATGAGAAAACCCACAGAAGAATTCTACCAAATAACGAACTTAACCATAACTCATCATTTCCACAAGAGATGAGCATCTCCAAAACGAGCATGTACTAAAACAAAACGGGTCACATTTGAGGAGGCGCAACTACTGGAATTTCCAAAAAGATGAGATCACCACGCCTTCTTACCACCACAGTGGGATTTTCAAAGAACCAAGACTGTAACGAGAAAAGATACATTTATGCCTCTTATAGAAAAACAGAACCTTCAAGGATGAGGACGCATGAACCAAGAAATTTAAATCATCCTTATTTTAGCACTGGGGACAAAAGTTAGACCAATGTTACCCACACCCAATGATTCCTGACTGCATGAAAGGCTTCACTCCAAGACCTGTGGCTGGAGCTCTAATGTATTTAAGCATCTACTGCCCCACAGTCAGGAGCTAACATCTGTCAGTCGAGACTCTTTCTGACGTTAACACTAGCAGAACCTCTCTAAGTTCCCCAAACAGCCACACCGACAGCAAGTCTTCAATGGATGACGATGAGGCGACTTAAAGTACCCAAATCGGCCACAAAAGAAGCAAACAAGAGAGTGTCCCAACTAACAGAATATGGGATTGATGAGAAAACTTGTCTGAGATGGGTTCCACTGGCTCGCTCTCACAGAATGGGGAACCATCCCAAACACTAAAGGGAAACGGTCCTTGAACAATAGACGAAGACCCCACACAAGAGAAACTTTAACTGATTCTGCGACGTTACCTCTGGAGAAAATGGAATCAACCCCTTGGAATGTCCCATGTAGGCCTTCACTTCTCATTGGCCTTACTCAACACCCACTAGTTCTACCACTTTCCTTACATTCACTTCCTTGGGTATAAACTATCTGATGAGAGTCGTCTTAAACACATTCCAAGACATACCATCATACAACGACGCTGGGATTATCTCCTCCACTAATCCCAAGTTGCACCTTCAAACGGACTTAAACCAACACAGACTCTCTCTTAGCTTTAGGAGATCCCAATAACCTGAAAACACCAACGACTTCACCAATCTAGTTTGCTGCCTTCAATAAATCACGATCGCCGCGGAAGCTAGACAATGACTGAAAAGAATTCAATTCCACCACCCTGCTAAGGGTCTAGGTAGAACCAACAACTAGAAGAGGCTCACTAGAAACTTCTGGTACTTTTCTGGGCAGCATACTCAAAAACAAGAGGCACAAATCCGAATCAAAACACATCATAAATCAAAATTCCACACCTCAATCACAAAGGAAATCTCAAACTCAAATCAATATTCCAACCACAATTTAGTATGTCAAAACCAAGAACCCACGAAAAAGAATACTTAACATGAAAAGAGAACGCTAAACAATTTCTCACTCACTTTTCTAAACACTTGAAAAAACCTTTTTTTTAAACCATCTTTCATCAAACAGAACAACTTGAATATCCACCATTGATATCCCATGAAGTCTCACACATACATATCCATGTGCTAGCTCAAGTACCCATCCACTCACATCACCAATTTCCCCATTTTCCACATGCGCACCTCAATGTATGTGATCACTCATAGGAATACCAAGGGTCAATTCAAGACACTCCTCATTTTCAAAACAGATCATTCAGCATAAAGCACAAATTCCCAACCAATTTGAAAAAGTAACTTATCATCAAAGCAGTACATTTCCAATTTCCAAAACATTTTCCAATTCACATTCCAAAAAGTGTTACTGAGATTCCAAAACAACTTCCAAAACACCTCCCATTTTTTCCTTTTGAAACAACACATCCGTTAAAAAAACAATTTCCATTTCAAAACCACTTTTCCACTCTAACACCACATTTCCATTTGAAACCACCTTCACAAAAATCCGTTTTAATTTTTGAGGTCTACTCACACCAACCAAAACGAAGGTTAAACATAACTCACATTAAAACATCCAAAAATAAGGGACTAGTGGTTACACCAACCCGATAACATGGCTTAGCAGACCATGCTCCAAGCGAGCATCAACCACAGGAAGCATCTTGAATCATGCACTCGGCCCGTACATGGGTCGCTACTCCAAGCAGGCTCGTCACGTAACATCGGATCACTTCCCTTGTCATCCCTCATCCACACATACCAATCCAAAGAAGAAAATTCAAATCCCGGACTACCCCTAGAAACTCGAGTCTCGAGGCGAGCAAGGGTTCATGACGTCCTTCCCGCACCTACCTCTTGAGTCCCAACACACTTAATCACCAAGCTACTTGACACCCCAAATAACAACCTCCCTCTGATACCATTTTGTCACAAACTAGGCTGGGTCGAATGACGACCCGGCGCCCGACCAGGTCCGCAACATGGCCCGAAGGGCGTTCCAGATCCCCACGGGCTGGAAACTAGTGTCGGGCATCAAAACAAACTAGCTGGGAATGGTTTAGCCCATAACAAGATAAATAAACATAAACTGAACAAGCATATAAACAAAAGAAAATAAACTGAACAATGTGGTAGCGGAAAAAAGAAATAAACCAAGAAACGTGACATACCTCAGGTGACCCTGTGGATCACCACAGTACGACAACCCCGCTCGCTCCCAAAAGTGATCCAAGACTAAAACCTGCAATTGAAAAGTAAAGCAGGCGTGAGCACCGAGATGCTCAGTAGGAATGCCCAAAATATAACCACGTCCTATGCCTCCACCTTTAATAAGAAATCCAACAATGCCAGTTTGAAAATAAGATATAATAAAATAATGGTTTCCCTTATTTTCAAATTCAACTAATGAATTTTCATTTTCAAATAAATCATTTCACTATTACTACATTTTCAAAATAGGTTCCAAGCATGCATTAATATTTCAAATGAAAAGAAACCAGTTTGGAATAAAATGTGATTTTTTACAAACAAGACATCAGGTATGGAACAACTGAAAAGGAAGCTACATCAGAAGCAGCATGTCACAAATGAGCACTATGGTTAATCCCTATAGGCATCTAGAACAAGTGGGAACCTAAAGACATCGTACCTCGGTGAAACGTGGCTTAGAAGACCACGACCCTCAGAAAACATGGCTTAGAAGGCCACGACCCTCAAAAAACGTGGTTTAGAAGACCACGACCCTCAGAAATACAAATGTTTAGTTAGTGTTGTTGCGTCAATCCTGCTAGACAAACCGGGACGAACCCATGTCGTGTCATCTAGCGTACTAGTCCTGGTCACCCACCTAGATACCTGGGTTTCCCCTTGTGCTCAATTCAAATGGTGGTGAGTTTTCTTTATCAAGCAATCAAACAAGTACATTACACTTTCTTTATCTAGAACTCATTAAAACTTTCACCACCGCACTCCCTACTTAAGGTCATTCCCCCTCTTTACATCACAGAATCATGCACAAGCCTTTACACTAGGCACATATCACAAACCACTCATTAACACTTTCATCATATTTTATTTTCAAATTCAGGGGAATGACTAAAAAGGGGTTTTCTATTTTCGCAAATCAAATCTTAAAGTGCCAAACGGACCTCAATAGAGGTTTTTTTCTATTTCACAAAACATTCTTAAGATGCCAAACATGCTTAGTGAAATAAAGGGAACACTTTGTAAAATCAACCGGCCAAAAAGGCCAAACACCTTTGGAAATACACATTACCAATTCAAAACCACTTAAGAAATCAATTTTTTTTAGAAAAGTCACTTAAGACCAACAGCTTTGAAATACATTTCAATTTACCAATACATGGCATAATAGTTTCTAGCAACTGCAATCAGATTCCATATCATGTATATATAGCATAGTGTAAACATATTTTTAAAACAATCAATCAATTATTAATTTCAAATTAAAAGCTTAGGCATAGGGGACCTACCTCAAGACACACAGCTTTTGACGATGGCAGCCCGAGACCGTTTCACCTACACACATATAAATTTTCATATATATATATATATATATATATATATATATATATATATATATATATATATATATCCTTTGATCCAGGCACATATTCCCCGTTCCATGAGGGAACATGCGCAAGGAGGATATGTATATATACAAGCCTACCCATGTATATATATGTAGGCATTTGTTGTCAACCACACGAACTCACCATGCGACGACCAACGCACTACAAGATAATTTAATAAATCAATCAAAACATAATAAAACATTCCCAAGAAGCGAAACCAGACCTCACTCCACAGACACACTCAATTTCTCATAGGAAAAGCCACTTTAAAAATCAAACACATACTAAATTTTTTTTGAAGACCACTTTCGCACCGCACATGGAATTGAATAAATCAATAAAACCATTTATGAAACACTTGCAAATTAGCACTATAAAATTTTCACCAAAAACTCACCCGATTTCATATAAAAACACCACTTTAAAACTGAATCCAAAGCACAACCATAAAAAAAATATGTTTTTCGTTACTCAAACTATTTATAATTTAACTTCAAAGGTGCGTAATAAGTTAAACATGCCAAAATAATAAATTTTTCCTTCAAACCACATTTTTAATACACTCTCACCTTGAGTGCTTTAGAAAATATTTCACACTTTCAAAACAAGGCTTGAAACTCATTTCAAGAAACACTACAATACAATGTGCCAGACACACAACCATTTATTTTGTAGAAAAATTCATTTTTAACACATATACAAATTAAACTATTACCAAAACATACTTTGCACACCTAAAATAATTAATTGAACATTTCCAAGAATTTCCACAACATAACCCATATGAAAACATGAACAATACTAAAAGAAAACTCAATTCCATCACACATGCATGTCAAAATATTCATAGAACACAATTAGCACCACCAAAAATAATTAAAGAACAAGCTAAATAAATTAATCCAGAAATAACCTTCATCAAACAACATTAATAAATGAAATCACTTACCATTGGTGTTCAAAGCCCTAAATTTTGAAGTGAAGCACCAATCGCGCACCAAACGCATCGCAAACAACACCAATTAACCCTAAATCAAGAAATCGAACACACAAAAAAACAAAGAATTCAAAATCCAAAATAAAATGAACTCAAACCCTTTCTAAGAGGAAAAAAAGGGGGGTACTGACGTCGGGCGGCCGACGGTGCGAGGCGATGCCGGAAGGGAGGAGGGATGTCGGCGGCGACTTGGGTCTCGGCCTGGAGGGGTTGTGTCATGTGGGTTTGAGAGGGGGAAGCTGGGAGAGGAGATCGCGGAGAGGGGAGCTCGGAGAGGGGGCCGCCATGGAGAAGGGGGCTCGTCCAGAATAAGAGAAGGAGGGGCAAGGGCGGCGACCGGAGAGGGAGGAGGCACAGTGAGGGTGGCGGCCGGAGAGGGAGACGGCATGGGCTCCAGGTGCGTACAGGTGAACGAGGGGGGGGGGGGGGGGGGCTCGCGACGGGGTAAGGGAAAAGGGGGGAAAGGGGGTAGCGCCGAAAAGGGGGGGGAGGAAAACCTAACACAAAGCAAAAATAAAATAAAAATAAAAATAAAATAAATAAAAATAAATTCTAATAATATGTAATAATATTAATGAATCATAATTATAATAAAAAAATGATAACTTAATAAAATACCAATTAAAATAATAATTTTAATCACTCCACAATTAACTTAATTAAATCATAAAAAAAGATAATAATAATGATAATGATAATAATAATAATAATAATTAACATAATTATAATTTTGAAATACATCATTAAAAACTCATTTTATTTATTTGTCTTAAGGCAGGCCGCACGGTGTCCCGGGAAAAGTCGCACAGCTTTGAATACGGAAAGCCATGCACCGGACGATGTTATGGGCGAAGAATTCATTTGTCAACCAAATGAAAATATTTCAAACAGGTTTGGTCGCAGCTCAACAGAAAGTTTCAAAATCTGATGAAATCATAAAATAATATGATCTTAAAAGTTCGGGTGTGACAAATAGTGTCAAAATTGACATAAAAGTGTTTTTAAAACAAATATTATATTATTAATTGATATTAGATTCCTTAAAATCTAAGGTTTGGCCAAAAGACTTATATAAGGATAGGTGTATCATTAATTAACAACTTGGGTTTTTCTTGGAAGAATATAGTATGTTTTTTAACCATATAATATAAAACTACAAAGAGACATGGTAAATGCAAAACTATTTAACTAAGAGTTAAATCTAAATTAAAAGGTTAATATAGTGACCCAAATCAGTCTAAAACTTATTGGTTGAGTGGTTTTTGACCCATTCCCACCTTAGAATTTAAATAATCCACTTTTGAGCCATTATAAACCGAAAATTATTTTATTATAAAATAATATTTCTAGCTTTTCCTAAGGTTCCCCTCACTCCTCTTATAAAAGGGAAATCCCCCTTCTCTCTAATTCACACCTTCAAAACCATTTTGCTCGGCCAAAACCTGCCCAAATACCATCTCAGCTTTCCTACCTTTATCCTAGAGGCCTTCCTTTAGTCAGAAATCCATCCTAAAGAGCCCTTTTGATTAAATCAAGAGGAAGAACCCGAAGAAGAGGTAAATATTTCATCACCTCTTTCAAGTTCCTTTCTTCTTCCACTTCCTCTTTCTTTGTTGTTTCCATTATAAAATAATAAATCTAGTATCTTCTATATAATGTGATGTTATTATAAATATGGTACAACCAAATTCATTATTCTATCCATCCTTTGAATGACATGTCACCATACGTGCGTATGTACGGCTTACCGTCTCCACGTCGTGGTGTAATTGTTATTCAATACATTATTATTTTGATGGGTTTAATAATGATGTGAAATTGATGTAAATAATAAATATAAATTGATAAAGATTTTGTATATATGATATACCATCCAATTATGTATTATTTTAATATCAAAATAATGATATTTTCGCTCGTGCGTATGTACGGTTTACCATCTCCACGAACGCGATGAGATTCATTCCCCATCGTATCCATTCAAGACTAATTTTCATTAGATAATTAAAAATAATGTTTAAATGCTTAATATAATTCTAAATATGAATAAGATATATCCTATCCATAACTACTTACATAACAAAGAATATAATGGAAAATGAACCAGTTAACACTCGAAACAACAATAATACTAAGATATTATTTACAAAGCAATGTTAAATGATCATATATGATACCATATTAATGTATATGATTCTTGTATAATTTAGTAACAATTATTTCACCATTATACAAGATTTTAACCTACCCTCGACCAAGGAAATGTACAAGTTAAGGGTTAATTTCACAATCTGTTTATTTTCTGAGGTTGTTTACACGTAATTATCTACTGGGACCTCTTTATCATCCACATCCATGTTTCTTAAAAATGTATTTCAAAATATTATTACTGTTTTATAGACTATGGGTTATAGTAATTTATACCCTTGTTTTACGTTTATAATATTTTTATAAATGAATCATTCTGTCATTTTCCAAACAAGGTACTTTATAACCATTTCGACAAAATTAAGGTAAGAATGTTTTTTAACTTATATGGTGGGTGCGGCTATTTTCCACCGTTATAACAACGTCGAAGATTCAATTACAAGCTTATAAGAATATTTTCAAAAATAAATGTTTTCTATTATAATTACATTACTTTTAAATGATTTCAAAATAGAAAGATATATTTCTCTAAAAAGGTTTTGATTTCATCTATGTCAACATCCTTTGATGGATTTTAAGCTTATTTGAAGTTGATTTATTATGATACAAAATTTTCATATTGTATTGAAGGTTTTGCGATATGTTTGACCATGTATGTGTTATTTTTACACCATTCATGGTTTATGGATAAAGTACTGACATTTCGCATGCCTGTTTTAATACGAATGTTTATGTTATGTTTAAATCTTTTCATATGATGAATGCATTGGACTTAGTAAGTGACAGGTGGAGCCCGCTATAGCTCCTCGATGCATCGGTAGGTCTCATGAGAAAACTAGTGTCTAGGAAAAAGGCCTTGAAAAAATCTTATTTTTAGTCTTGGAATAAGGCCTTGACTATGTGGTTATTAAAGTCTGGAATTATGCATTCCATTATTATGAAAGTGGATATTGATATTGCATGTGATTATTCGACTAGTAGAATATCAATGTGAGTAAGTAAAAGGCATTATTTTGATTTTACCTTTCCTATATTATTTTGAAGATCATGTTTAAATGGATTTTGTTTTAGTCTTATAAATTGCCTTAAATGTTTATACTTATTTATGAATGTTTCCGCTATATTGTTATCCTTACTGATCATATGAGCTCACCCCTTTCTATGTTTTATTTTTCCCAGGATGCGAAAAGTATATTATGACTAACTTGCAGGGATAGTCTGAGGGGATATGAGTGTGATCTATGGAAATAATGTTGTTGTAGTTTTTCATTTTATAATGTAATGTAAAACTTATGAATGTATCTAGTATTTCTAAGTCTACTAAACTGATCGGTCTTTTGAGACATAATTTCCTTGTATCATGCCAATGTTACGTAATAATGCACCGACTTTGGGATTCTAGGATTGGGGTGTTACATATTTCATGTCCAAAACATTGCTCATATTGAATAAACAATATTACTTATCAAATATTTGTATTGAATAAAGTATACAGATTTATCAATATTTTCCCAAATAATCAAATAACTTTAAAAGTAAACATCGTATGAAAAATGGTATGTAGTTTAGGAAATAATAATATCCATGAAAAATTATATGGATATTTAGGGGAAATTCAATTTCAAATGATCATAGGAAAATGAATATTTCAAGGTGACTAAAATAAATCAAGGAAGTGAATTTGAATACTATCCTTATAAAAATAAATCATAATTCATTTATAGTAATTATAAGGATGGTATCAATATAATATAATCTAATTGGAGTAAAATAAATGGTTTTTGTCATTGATGAATGGAAACACTATAAAAATATATTTTAAAAGAATTATAAATAAAAATATCATTTTATTCTGAATAAAATTGTCTGAGAAAATAACTTTTGAAAATACTTTCTATAAAAATTAAAATTTTAAACATGAAAAGGAAGCCTCAAATAAATGGTAGCGGGTAAATACTTACAAGTTGTATAAGGTAAAAAAGAGTATTCCTTTTTAACGATTATGGATTAGAAAAAAGCCTTATTTAGAAAGAGAAAAGAAGATTCCTTTAAAAAAATTGGTAAAACACAAAAAGGGTAAAATTTTCTTTAAAAATCATTTTTAAAACATTTTTTTTAATAAAAGATTGTTTTTATAAGAGAACAGGATCCCTAACTAAAGAGAGATACAAATTTAGGTTTTTTGAAAAACAATTTGAGTACCAAAGAGTGGGAAAATGGTAATAATACTAGAAAAATTTCACGAATAACTAGAGGGGAGAAAATTAAAGGTTTTATTGAATAATAGACATATAATTTAATCGAATGTAAATACCATTGAAAGATCATTAAAGTTATTATTGAGGAAAATAATCTTCAAACATTCCAAAGTGTCTCATACCACTTTGCAACATTTTAAATCATAATCCTCATAGAGGAATAAAATTAAATAAAATTTTAAAATAAAATTCAGTTAAAAGTACTAATGATATAATAAAAAAAAGTTTCATTAGATAAACCACACAAAATATCTTAGTGGTGAACATGGAATTTATCCAACGGATGTAAAAAATGAGATGAGAATAATTTACCGTTTGTTTCCTTTCAGGTGAATGTCCTTTAAATTCTTGTATAATAAAATTTTATTGATTTTATACTTTCTTGAGAACCTTTTTCATTTTTGTTATTAATTTTATTTCACTTTTTACTATGTTGTATAAAACTACATAAACAATTATGTTTACATCAGGTGTTTTGAAAAATTTTGGTTTATGTGGGAAAAA
The DNA here is from genome assembly GCA_963277665.1 of Viscum album. Taxonomy (NCBI): domain Eukaryota; kingdom Viridiplantae; phylum Streptophyta; class Magnoliopsida; order Santalales; family Viscaceae; genus Viscum; species Viscum album. The sequence continues at coordinate 4,678,946 of OY728125.1, forward strand.
AACTTTAGTAGGTCAAATTTAATAAAGGGTTCCTTATATAACATCTAAAAAATAATAATGCTGACATAATTATCATATTTATAAATAAATAATACTTTTAAAAACAATCAATACATGCATTTATGAAAAATTAACCAATGTTTCAATCATGGAGATGGTAGGCCGCACGTACGCATGAGTAACGTTCTTATTTTTCAATGATCGTTATGGAAAGAAGGTAAGTAGCATAATATCTTTCTAGAATTATCATTATATCATCAATAAAATATTATTTAATCATGTGTACTTATATATATTTATTGTGATTTAAATTAATCACATCATGTTGATGAGGAGGTAGTATACACGTCCATGAATGATGTTATCACATTTTAAGTGTGTGAAAGGGTAATAATGAAAATGACATATATAAAAAAAATAGTATATTTAAATAAAGTTAATTATGTCATTAATATTATATAGTTTTTTATGTCACTTATTTTTAATTTAATCCATTCTTTATACATTCCATGTATAGTGTGTACGAATCACATCGCTTTGAGGGGGTGATAGACCACACTTCCTCAAACGATGTTATTGTATTAACATAAAATGGAAAGTATTAATGGTGTTGGACTCCTCCTGTTTGATCATGTTTTAATGCTTAGAAATCATTAATATCATGAAACTCATGCAAAATATGTTCATCTTTTTTAAATAATGTTTGAAGTTTGTTGGTCTTCTAATGATTCCATACTTACTAGTTTAAATTCAGAATTTCACTATTTATGCTTAATCTTGTTCTATTATACCACTAATTGAGTTTAAACCATTCTGTGAATATTACTACTTAAGACTCATTACATATATTTGGATAAGTCCTAAGCACCATGACCCATGATCAAATCTAGGCGGAGGATAATTTCTGGGGGTACTGTAGCAGTGTTGTAGCAGTACTGTAGCAGTACTGTAGCAGGTACTATAGCAGGAACTGTGCAGAATTGTAGTAGGTACTATAGTTGGAACTATAGCAGGAACTATTTGGCACTTTAGCATCCTGGAATATTCCCACATTTGGGCTTTCAGGCCAACGATTTGGTCTCCGAGTCCTTTAAGGACTTCAAGACACTGAGTCCTTTAGGTCAATAAGGCCTTCGGGCCACCTCAAGGTATTCGGTCCACCTTAAGTGCATATGAAAACCAGAAAACCTAAAAGGAACAAGCTTCATAAAGAGGAGGAGCAAGGAGATTTCACCATAGCAGAAGCTAAATGGATAGCAAGAATGAGAGGGTATGGCACCTACCATCGGGACAAGCCTGTGCATGCATGGGAAAGCCTAGCCGAATAGTCATGCGAAGGTGGAGAGCTGATTTCACGATGAAGATGTTGAGGAGGAGCAGTTCCAAGTAGTTATTCTTGTTTGTATGTAATGTTTGAAGCCTACGGGCAATGAATTCCTCTAAGGCCTATGGGCCATCTAATACTTATGCCTATGGGCCTTTTAAGGGTTCCACCTCACCCCTTGAAAGGTGGATTATCAAAAATAAATAAAAAAGAAGGCCTTCGGGGCATTGGAGGTGACCAGACACCATAACCCAGACACCATGACCAAACACCATTACTAGACATTGTGACCCAGACACCATGACCAGACACTGTGACCTAGATACCGTGACCAGACACCATGACAAGACACTGTGACCCAAACACCATGACCTAAACATCGTGACCCAGACACGGTGACCTAGAAACTGTGACCGGACGACTAGATCCTAAAATTTCATTTGTGATACCAGTTTCAGATGTCAACATAGCTATGGCACCGTGATTGTCTCATCGCTCAAAGGAAAATGAGAGGACATTGTCTCCTTGTGACACCGTTTCCAAGTGACATCGTTTTATGAAAAACTATGACACCATTCCTTACTATTATTTTTTTGTTTTCAATTTAATTTCTAATGGTAATATTCAAGTTATTAAATGGAACTAACAGCATTAATGTTTCTTTGTAGATATGTCACCTGACAGTATGAGGTACATGGTGCAGAATACATGCATCCTGTCGATTCCAACACGGGCACCTTCAATTAAAAAGGAAGATAAACCTGGTTTCCAAAAAAGAGATAAAGAGAGGCGTGCAGTCATTGTTTTGAAAAAAGAGAACTCGTGCATGAAACATACAATAGAAGAACACACGAAGCACTCTCGATCCCTGAGGGCTGAACTACCATAGATCAGAGCTTCAAACCTCTTCATAGAAGAACACATGCTACATAGCTCGCATATTCAAACTGGAAACCAGGGATCCAGACCTAAAATACTCTATTTTTTATAGGAGGGCTCAATACTTTCATCTTCCTCATCTTAAAAGTCTAGAGCTACATAGAATAACACTCAGAGAATTTTTAATCCTTTCTCATCATATTTTCTCTATTGTTATAGTTTTTATCTTTCGAGAAGTGTGTGTGTGCCTGTATTACAACACACATTATATCCTATATTAAAGTGAAGGATACAATATATCCTTTCTCTCACATATTCTTACATATATTTACACCCATGGATAAGTGTGGAAGAGGTCCTTTTGTGACCTGATCGTTTATACCCATGAAGAATAGTGGAAGAGGTCGTGTGACCTGGATAGTCCTATGTACTGTTGTTTACCCCAATCTAGGGTGTGGATCAAGTTTATTGGTAAATACTACTTGGAGGCAGGTAATCACCAAGTGGAGTGGATTAAGTCTCATATTGAGACTAAACCACTTGTTTTCTCCTCTATTTCTTTTAATTTGGTTTTTCTCTACTTTAATGTATATTTCAGAAAAACTGGTTTTTACTTTGATATTTAGTCTTGGGTAGAAGTTTTAAATTTTTTCCTGTTAGAATAGCTTCAAAAGTGATATCAATAACTCACATTGATATTACTAAGAATTAATCAATCTTATGAGACGTTATTTTAACAATAAAACTAGTATAACCATATTACCTTGATTAACTAGCCTGCATTCATTTTTATTAGGGAATCTTTTTAAGTGAAATTTTTAACAGAAATTTTTATAGATGCTCAATTCACCCCCCCCCCCTCTTGAGTACTCTAATCCGACCAATATTTGGTATCAAGTGAGATTATTCTTATTAAGAATCGGTTTTTAAACCTTTTAATTGTGATTTTATTTGTCCTTTAAAGATATGTAAATTTCTGTTAATTCTAAATTTCTCGCTCTTTCAAAGTTTTTCTTTCTTATGGATATTAGACTAGAAGGTTCTGCTACCAAAAGACCGCAATTATTTAATGGAACGAATTATGCCTAGTGGAAAATTAAGATGAAAATGCATTTAGAAAGTATGGGTTTTGAAATTTGGTATTCAATTGTAGATGAGTATAATATTCCTGCTACTGTTAGAACTACATGGGCTTACCCAACCAAGATTTCTTACAATAAAAATTTCAAACCCATGAAGGCCTTATATTTCTCTTTAGGAGATGATGAATTTAATAGAATATCTACATGTAAAACTACCCAAGAAAATTAGGATACTCTGTCGGTTTCACATGAGGGAACCACTATTGTGAATGAAATGAGACTCAATACTTTTACTAATAATTATGATAGAATTAAAATGAAGCATTATGAGCCTATTTCTAATATGTATCTCAAGTTCAATGAAATTGTCAAAACAATGATCTCTCTTAGAAGATATTTCATTTCCAAAGAACAAATCATGAGGATTCTCAGATTCCTACCTGATAGATGGAGAGGAACTTCTATCTCTATTAGAGAATCATGTGACATCAACAAATTACTTTTCAAATAACTCATTTGGAAACTAATGATGTACAAAGAATAGTTGAAAGTCCCCAAGTAATAAGAGGATGAACCCAAAAGAAAATCTATGGCATTTAAGACCACTACCTCTAAACACAAATAAAATGAGAAACTTCAAGTCTCTATAAAAAGTTCCAGCAGTGGAAATTATTCACTTAACAGTGCTGGGGAGATGCCCTAATTATCCAAAAGGTTTAAGAAATATTACAAAAGTGAAAAATTATTTAGAAAGCCTAACTTCAATAGAATATATGATCAAAAAAGGAAGATGGAAGAATGATTTGAAAAGAAATGAAAAATCTGATGAGATAATATGAAATAAATGTATGTGAAAGGGACATGTAAAGGCTAACTGTCACAAGATAAATTATAAAAAAATATGATTAAAATGATAGAAAGTATGAAAAGAAAATTAAAGCCACTTGGAGTGCTTCTAAGGATAGTTCAGTGACTCAGATTCTTCGCCTGATGAACAAGCTAAAAAATCCAACATGTGTTTCATGACAAACACATCTGAGGTAACCCTAGAATCTCATATAAAAATTCATATTATTCAAGATATGATAGTGATTATGAAAATATGTCTAAAGAAGAAATGTTTGAGTATCTAAATATGCTTTAACAGACATGTAATGAACTAAAAGATAAAATACAAGTCTTTAATTAAACAGTATGCTCATACCTCATTTGTTAAATCATAAATTTCTATAGAAAGAAAGAAAAATGTTCAATTACTCAAAGAAAATAATGAATTAAATTTATCAAATGAGAAATTGAAGAAGGACCTTGAAATTATTAATAATGGTAAAAAGATAACTTGGTAAAAATTCTAAGTAAAACAATTTCCCCAAAATACACTACTTGTATTGGCTATCAACCTGGTGACAGAAATTTTGGAAAAACCCATTTTTCTTCTAAATCTAGAACATAAAACTTTATTCCTATTTTAGGAAAACATTATTCTAGTTCTAACTATGATACATACTCTAAAATATTGATCTTCTGTGGAACAAATAAGGTTTATTTCTCAGATATTTTACATAATTATTATAGGAAACATATCAGGTAGTTGTTGGGTTCCTAAACTACTAGTTAGTAATATTACTGGACCCAAAAAAATAAGGGTACCAAAGTCTATCTTTATTTGACTATTTTGTTGAAATTTGTTTTGAAGAGCTCTTGTAAAAGTTTATGGTACTTGGACAGTGGGTGTTCATGACACATGACAGGATACTATTCATGCTTCAAAGAACCTAATAAATATTGATGGCAGACATGTCACTTTTGGTGACAATGCCAAAGGAAAAATAATTGGTCTTGGACGAATCAGTAACTCTAACTCAGTGTTAATTTCTAATGTACTTTTTGTTGATGGACTGAAATATAACCATCTTATTATTTTACAACTATGTGATGATACATTTAATGTCAAATTTGAAAATGATACTTTCAATGATTTTATTTCTAAAAATAAATTAGTATTTTCTGTATTAAGAAATGAAAATGTATATTTTGTTAACATAAATTATCTAGTTTATCAAAATGCTTCACATTTAAATGTATTTCAAAAAGAGTCTTGGATGTTCCATAGAAGACTAGGGCACTGTAATATTAACTCCCATAAAAATATAACTAGAAACATTTTAGTCAAATATCTACCCAAACTAGAGTTTTCGAATAATAAAGTGTGTAATCCTTGTCAAAAGGGAAAGCAACACAAAATTCCATTTAATCCAAAGAAATAATTTTCAACTTCTCAACCTCTCGAGTTTGTTCACATGGATTTGTTTGGACCATCTAGAGTTTCTTGCTTAAATGGGAAGCACTATGTTTATGTTCTTGTAGATGACTTCTCTAGGTATAGTTGGACCTTTTTATTGGCTCACAAAATTGAAGCCTTCTCTCATTTCACCAAGTATACTAAAACTATAGAAAACCTTGGTGTACTTAGAATCAAATATCTAAGAATTGACCATGGCCGTGAGTTTCAAAATCAAGAGTTTGAATCATTTTGCTCAAAAATTGGATATAATCATAATTTCTCTACCCCTAAAACACCTCAGCAAAATGGAGTTGTGTAAAGAAGAAATAGGACCTTGTAATAAATTTCTCGAACCATTATTAGTGAATATTACTTGTCTATTTATTTTTTGGCTGGAGCTGTAAATATAGCATGCTATATTATTAATAGAGTGTTGATTAGAACTATTCTTATAAGAAATCCATATGAGTTGTAAAAAAATATAAAATACAAAGTAAACTACTTAAAAGTATTTGTTTGCAAAGTTTATATCCTTAATACTAAGGAAAATCTTGAAAAAATAGCATCCAGGAGTGATGAAGGAATATTTCTAGGATATTCAATCTCTAGTAAAGTATATGGAGTTTTTAATGAAAGAACTAAATTTGAGGTGGAATTTTTCCATGTCAAGTTTGATGAGTCAGATCCACATGAACCTAAGACCTCCCTGGGGAATCTTGAGGATGATATTTCTAATCTAGACATTAATGCAAAATCCTTTGACCATCCTATAACCAAATCTATAAAAACCTATAGTTTTGGAAACACTCCGGAATCTTGCCATAATGAACCAGAACCAAGTAATGAACCTGAAATAACTATACCTACCTTTTCTAGACCAACTATAACCCTTAAAAATCATCCCTTAGATGTTTTAGTTTGAGATCTAGAGAGACGAACACACACTATAGCTTCCTTGAGAAATTTGGTTGAACATCAAGCATTTTTGTCACAATTTGAACCTAAAAACATCAATGATGTAATCAATGATGAATTTTGACTGATGTATATGCAAGAAGAACTTAATCACTTTGAAAGAAACAGAGTTTGGAAACTTATTTATAGACCCAATGATATATTTACCATAGGCACTAAGTAGGTGTTTAGAAATAAAGTAAATGAATATGGTAACATAGTTGGAAACAAATATATATTGGTTTCACAAGGCTATAGTCAAGAATAAGGAATTTACTATGTGAACAATGTTTCACCCGTAGCTAGACTTGAAGCCATTATAATTTTGCTTACATATGCAGTACATCATAATTTCAAACTATATCAAATGGATGTCAGTAGTGAAATCCTAAATGGGTATACAATTGAGGATTTTTTTGTTAAAAAACCCCCCGGATTCACAAATCATCACTTTCCAAATCATGTTTTTAAATTACCAAAATCTTTGTATTGTTTAAATCAATCCCCAAGGGCTTGGTATGATAGATTAAGTACTTTTCTTATTTTTAATGTTTTTACAAAAGGTATAGCTGATCCTAAAATTTTTATAAAATGAATTTCCAATAATGGTTTGGTTGTTCAAAATTATATAGTTGATATTTTTCTTTATCTTCAAAAAATTCTTTATGTATTGAGTTTTCTAAAGTGATGAAAAATGAATTTTAAATGAGTTTAATGGGTAAACTAAAATTATTTCTTGGATTTCAAATATTTGAAAATAAATATGGTATTATTTTAAATAAATTCAAATATACTATATATATTCTAAAATGTTTTATCTTGGACATCACTAAAAGTAGTGATACTTCAATGATTACTACTTGTAAGTTTGATCTTGATGAATATAGGGAATCTATTGATCAAACCACTTACAGAGGAATGATTGAAAGCTTAGTCTACTTAACTACTATCCGACCTGATATTATGTTTAGTGTATGTATGTGTCCTCTATTTCAAGAAAAACCTAAGTAACCTTATTTAAATGTTTCTAAAATGATTTTCAAATACCTCAAAAATACACCTAATCTAGGACTATTCTATCCCAGAGGACAATCATTTGAGTTAGTTAGCTATTATGATTCTAATGTTCGTGGTTGTAAGTTAGATAAAAGATCACCTCTGGAACATGTCTCATTTTAGGCAAGTCTCAAGTATCATGGTGTAGTAAGAAATAAAACATTGTTTCATTATCTACTATTGAAGCTGAATACATAGATGATGGTAGTTGTTTTTCACAAATATTGTGGATGAAACACACATTACTTGAATATGCATATTAATTTAGAAAGGTACCAATAAATTTTGACAATACTAGTGATATTAACATTTCAAAGAATCTTGTTTCACACTCCAGGACAAAACATATTGATGTAAGACATCACTTTTTAAGAGACCATTATCAAAAAGGTGATATCACTTTGGAATTCATTGGAACTGAATATCATCTTGCTAATATATTCACTAAACCATTAAGTTATGAAAAAATAGATTACATCGTACAAGAATTAGGGATGATAAGTCTTAAGTGAAAGGATTGTAGTCTGGACTTACTGGTTCACATGTTACTGTCTTGGACTTATAGTTTCACCTTCACAGTCTCACAGTTGTTGTCTCTCAGTTACTGTCATGCACTTACTATCTCAACTTTACGGTCGCACCATTTGGAGTCAGACCATAAGGATGAAACAATGACAACCTATTCCAGTCTCACCGCAAAGATTCGGTTTTCTATTTTTCTTTAATTTTATTTCTCATATCACTATAGATTATTTTATTATTCCTTTTTTGTGCTTTTTGTTTAATACATTTATACTTCTTAAATGATAAAAACCAAATATTTCTCACTTCTCTCTTCACTCGAGCCTTCCTCTCTCGAAACCTAATCCCTTTCCCTCTAAATCTCCAACTCTTCAACTCATTCTCCTTCGTATACCCATTATTTTATACCTATAATAAAGTGACCCTTTTCATCAACTCCTGAGAAGTGTAAGTCTCAAAAGAAAAAAAAGGCATTGTGAATACCACCTGAAGGACCTCTGAATCTTGGTCTTGTAAATATAATAGTCATTCCTGAAAAGGAAGTATGTTTGAAGTGGCTAATGTCAAGTAAGTCACTGCTCTTGAATGTTCTGATTGAAGAAGTTTGGTTATACTAGTTTACTAATGAAAAAAGAACTATTTATCCAAAACTTGTTTCACAGTTTTATCAGTATGTTAAGTTTTCATTTAATACTACAAATGACTTTATTGTAAGAAACTGGATTAATGGTCAAAGGGGTACCTTTTTCTTGAGGTTATGGGTTTCCTGACTAGGGATACCTCCTAAAGGAATATGTGAGGATCATCAGAAAGAACTTCCTACTCCCAGTGATATATTTGTCTTGGAAGAATCCTTGGAAATTCTAACTGGAAATATAAAAAAAAGAAGAGAAACTATTGGTTAGTTTTATGGTGAGACAAGGTTGTTATTTAAGTTTATTCCAAATCTTGTTAGTCCAAGAAAAGGGTATTTTTCTACTCTTAAGTATCAACATGTATTCTTGAAACATCTTATGAATAATGGTCATAAGATTAATTTGTTTAAGTATATTGTACTTCACATGTGTGAATTGATCAAGACTACTTTGAAATCTACCTCTTTAGTCTATTCAAGAGTAATCTCTGCAATGCTGTCTACTAAAAGAGTAGATGTCCTGAATGAAGAATTCATTGAAGGTTATGAGTTCTTTATCTCCAAGGAAACACTTTTAAGGATGAAGATAAACTGTAATTCTTGTAAAAAGTCATGGGTAGAGGACAATGAAAGGTTGTATGAAAAGTTCAATCCCAATGAAAATCCTTTAAGGCCTATGTACAAGTGTGACCCAGGCCTAGAACATAATGAGTTGGGTAAATAATCAAGTCAATAAGTAGAGTATTTTGAAGTTGAATCTATGGAAAGAACTGTCTTAGAAGAAGAAAGTGTCCTACCTAATCAAAAAATTAATGAACAACAAATTAGTGATGAAATAGTTGATGAAGGATTTATTGATAAAGAAGGACCTTTTACTGGTCTGGATGTGCAAGATGTTTCTAATAAAAATCTAGAGGAACTTGTTATTGAAGAAGGCCCTACATATGTGGAAAGGTCTCAAGAACAAGCAGAGCCATAAATAATCCTGTCAGCATAAGAAAGAACCAAGCCTTCTGGTAAGCTAGAACAGAGATAGGTGAGCCTAAATTTGATGCAAGTATGGAAATAGAGAATTATTTTTGGACTCTCACTCTTAGTGATAATGCAAAACTTTAGGTGTAGAAAAACCCCATTTTGGAATCTACTCAAGCACAAATCTCTATTGAGACAAGTCTTAGAGACAAAGTGTATATGTTCCCTAGCTATTTTGATGTCTCATATTCTCAAGTAGATTCAATGAGAAGAATTGATCTTACAATAGTTTTCAGTTGAAATATTTTTCTCTACCAAGAGTAATGCCTTCTAATGAGTCTAAATCTATTGAGTTCCTCGAACTCGATAGTTCTCCAGAAGCCCTAATATTTATAATCCATGGGGACTTAAAAATGTTTGGAGAAAATATTTTGGCTGGCTTGGAGAAGCTTTTGAAATCTCAAACTCTTCCTATAACAAATTTAAGTGAACATGATGATTATATGATTTTGGAGAAACTTATATGGAAAACTCAACCTCAGATGATGCATGAAATTCAAGAATAAAGAATTAAAAATCAGCAGCTAAGAGAAGAAGTAAAATCTTTAAAGTTTTTGGTTGACGAACTGAAGAAAGAGTTTGAAGATATTAAACCTCATGTTGCTCGATTTAGTATAAAATATGCAGACAAAATAGCTAGAAAGGTTTCGGCATTGATTTGACCAAATTTGGTAGCTATTGATGAGAAAACAACAGCAAACAATGATAATATGGTAACAAGAAGTTTGAAAATTAGCATCCTCAATTTATGCCTTTCTTGGTATTTTCAAGGACTTTGTTGAAACTATTGTCAATATCCTCCCTGAACAATCTGAAACCTTCTTAGCTCCATCCTCCTCAGCCAAGCCTATTCAATCATCTCAGTGAGACAGTTCAGTTCTATGAAAGTTTATTCATTAAGATCTTACATCGTTGAAAATTCCATCTGTTCAAGAAAGCCTCACAAAAATTGTTCAAAACAGTTAACATGTCCATGACATGGTTTAATTTACTCAAAGAAAGTTTCTATACCCTATGATGATATTACAAAGAAGGCGTACTTCTATTTGAAAAGGATTTATACAAAGCATGAATTGAAATTTTATATCAAGTACCTGTTGGATAATTTTAAAATGCCTCATGCGACTCAAGTGTTTAAGGATCAAGTGCAGAAAATGAAAGAATTAACACCTACCTTGGAAAAATTTATTGAGAATAATTATGATTTTTAGAAATCAATGAAATATGGTGGTGAGGTCATTATTGATTTCATTAATTTTCTAAAGCCCTATCTCCATATGCAGGTCACTTCCATAGTGGCTCCTACAGCTTCTCCCTTGAATCCTGGTTCCACCCCTTATTTATTATTTTCATTTTCCCCTGCTACCATTTCTATCTCTCAGGCTCTAAGCCAGATCAAACCTATTATTCTTGAACAATCTGTGCCTCAGTATCAAACAAAACCCACTCTTTCCCCTTTGGTTTTTGAAGGTGTGACCCTTCCTTATCTCACCATTGGATCCCTCTCAACTACAACATCCTCTTTTTTTCATGTGGATCCTCCTACTAATTCTACCCAGGGACAAGAAAAGGTTCATGCCACTGAAGAGAAGTGAAGAATGTATACTTGATGGGAATGTTCTCTATTTGTTTCTTTTCTCTTATATTTGTACTACCTAGTCTCTTATTTTTCAATGGAATGTTCCTTGTTTCCATTTAAGTTTATTCTTATATTTATTCTCTTTTTATTTTTTGTTTCTTATTTCCTTGTTTTGATAATCCCAAAAGGGGGAGAAATAAGACTAGATTTATTCACTTTTGATCATTCATGCATTCCATGATCTAAGACTAAATTTATTCACTTTTGATCATTCATAGATTCCATGATATAAGACCATATTTATTCACTTTTTATCATTCATACATGACATGATTTGTGATCATCAAAAGGTGGAGATTGTTGGACTCCTCCTATTTGATCATGTTTTAATACTCACAAATCATGCAAATTGTGCAACTCATGAAAATTATGCTCATCTTGTTTAAATCATATTTCAAGTTTCTTGGTTTTCTTATTATTCCATACTTACTGGTTCAAATTCAGAATCTCAATAGTTATGCTTAATCATGTTCTATTATATGACTAATTCAATTTAAACCATTCTGTGAATATTACTAGTTAAGACTGATTACATATATTTGGATAAGACCAAGAAACTATGACCAGACCCCATGACCCAGACACCATGAACATGCACTATGACTAGACACCATGACCCAAACACCATGACCAGACACCATGACCCAGATTTCGTAACTAGACACCTTGACTAGACACAGTGACTAGTCACCATGACCCAAACTCCGTGACCCAGACACCATGACCCATACATTGTGACCCAGATACCGTGACCAGACACTGTGATCTTAACACTACATATGTGCTACCAGTTCCATATGTCAACATAGTTATGGCACCATGACTGTCTCATCACTCAAAGGAAAAGGAGAATACACCATCTCCTTGTGACATGGTTTCCAAGTGACACTGTTTCAAGACAAACCATGACACTGTTCTCTAATCTTCTTTTTTTATTTTTTATTTAATTTCTAATGATCATATTCAAGTAAGTAAATGTAATTGACCACATTAATGTCTCTTTGTGGACATGTCACCTGATAGTATGAGGTACGAGGTGCAGAATACATGCATCCTGTAGGTTCCAAAATGTGCACCTTCAATTATAAATAAAGATAAACATGGTTGAAAAAGTGAGATACAGAAATACATGCGAGCATTGTTTTTAAAAATAGAACTCATGCATGAAACATACAACATAATAACACATGAAGAATTATTGATCCCTGAAGGCTTAACTACCATAGATAAGAGCTTCAAACATCTTAACAGAAGAACATAACTACATATCTCACATCTTCAAATTGGAAACCAGAGCACCAGACTTGTGATACTCTATTTTTCACAAAAGGACTTGATACTTGCATCTGCCTCATCCTACAAGTCTAGATCTACATATAATAGCACTAAAATCACTTCTAATCATTTCTTATCACATTTTAAATGTTATGTACTATTTTTAGGTTTCGAGCAGTGTGTGTGTGTGTGTCTGTATTACAACACACATTATCTCTTGTATTAAACTTAAGGATACAAGATATACTTCCTCTCACATCTTCTTACATCTGTTTACTCCTACGAAGAATAGTGGAAGAGGTCATGTGACCTGGACAGTCATGTGTAATATTGTTTACCCCAATCTAGGATGTGGGTCAAGTTTATTAATATAGACTCCTTGGTTGCAGATGATCACAAAGTAGAGTGGATTAAGTCTCGACTTGATACTGAATCACTTTTTTATCCACTATGTCTTTTAATTTGGTTATTATATTCTTTATTATATATTTTAGGAAAAATAGATTTTACATTGATAGTTAGTCTTGGATAGAAGTTATAACTGTTTTTCCTATTAGAATAGCTTCAAAAGTGATATCAATAACTCACATTGATATTACTGAGAATTAATCAATATTATGGGGAGTTATTTGAACATTCAAAATATTATAACCTTATTACCTTAATTTACTAGAAAGTTTTTATTTTTTATTGGGGAATATTTTTAAGTGAACTTTTTAACAGAAATTTTTATAGATACTCAATTCGCCCCCCACCCCTCTTGAGTACTCTACTCTGACCAAGAAAAGATATGTGTAATAAAATGATTAAATAAGTATAATTAATTAATTAATATCATATATATCATATATAAATATATTTTCCATCATAATTTTCACATTGATAGGTGGTAAAAGAAAAAAATGAACAATCATTGTTTCGTGAGGTGGTAGTCCATTGTACACAGAAATAGTAAGTTCGTTACCCATTGGATCGAAGTGTTTATAAGTGTAGGTAGAAGATTTAGAATAACAAAATACTAGTATATTGAGGATATTGTTGTTGTTATAAAATCATATAATAATAATAGTTGAGGTTTGGATAATAGAAATAAAACTAAAGAGTTTGACGAAGTTTATTACCTCTTAATTAGGTAACTCCTTTTGGTTTCAACCAAAAGCTTCCTTGGATTTCCTTTTGCACAAGGAGAGGATTATAGGAAGAGGTTAGGGATTTTTTGGAGCTATTTGGGAAGATATTTTTCAATTAATAGTGTATTCAGTGGTGTGAGAAAGTGGGAGGAGAGGGTGTCCTTTTATAGTGGAGGAGGAGTGGCACTCTTGTAATATTTTTACAAAGGAATTCCATGCATATTTTTAACAATAAATGTGGATAAAATAACAGAACCAATTATATAAAAGGGATTATAGATTCTAAATATTTCTATAAATGGATCTTGTATAAGTTTCTAGGTCATTCGGGCCCTTATGATTACGGTGTAGTCGCTTATTAAGCTTAATTGTTACCTTAATACTTGTAATTAATTTTAATTACTTCCACTTATATTTTTGGTCAAAAACTAATTTGACCTTATTAGAAATTATAAATTATTATAATTTAAAATTTTCAATCCTTTTTTACAAATTCAAATAACATAAGTGGAAGAAATTACTTTTAAATTGATTTCATAGGTGGGAAGACAATGAGGATTTTTAAAGTAAAAACATCCAAATGTTTGCTATGTTTTTATAATCAATTTCAAATTTAAATAGATTAAAATGACATAAATTATATTAATTGATAAAAAATCTATCTAATTAAAATTTAAAACCAAATAAAATTATATTTAACATTATAAATAACTTAGATGAAAAAATAGTTTTGAACTAAAATTCAATATTTTTAACTATTCATTAAAAAATGAAACTTCACTGAAAAATACCAAAAAATCACCCTTACCGAATTTTTATGTTTCAATTTAAAGATGAATTTTATTTTGATATATTAAATTCAAAAATTTTACAAATTTTATTTAAAATTTGTTCTCTATTAAAAGGACGTAAAAGTGCCTTAATAAAAATATAGTATTTTGTGTGTAAAATTGGTTTGTTATTTACTTATGCTTATCAAATCTATTTTATGAATGTCAAATATATTTGATTTAATATATAAAATATATATTTAATTAAAATTATTAAATAATTTTAATTAATTAGGTTTATTAAGACAAAACTCCTTTGGAAGAATAAAAATAAAAATATTTCTTTTTTATAACTGATTGTTTCTTATTTTCATTTCTGATTAACTGGTAACCCATAAATTAATTTTATATTTATATAAAAAATAAATCTCCATAAGTTATTTAATACTATTCATAACCTCTAACATAATGACTTGGTTGTATCATATGATTTTAAATAATAATGTTTTAATAATACATTGTTATTTTGTGAAACACAATCTTGCGTGTAACGCAAGCTATTGTAAAAGGTTGCACTTGCGTGTAATGAAAACTATCAAGGAAGGTCTCTCTTGCATGTAACGAAAAATATCTCAGTGTTATGTGCGTTTTAATCCATATAATATATTATATTTATTTAAGATAGTAAATATATATTATAATTTCTTGGGATATTATATTCCCTTACGTGTTTGGTGTCGCGTTTCGTGCATACTATTGAATACAAAGTTGTACTTCAGAATTTTGGGGTGTTAAATATATTATGTATATCTTGGTGAGTTGGTAAAGATGGAAATATTCCTTGATAGAAATGAAATTATATACCTTTTTAAGGTTATTTACTACCACCCAAATGGTATTATTGACTTTAGATATCTTATAGAGACCTATAAAAAAATCCATGGTTATGTGTTCTCATTTTCATACTAGTATGGAAAATGGTTGAATCATTCCAAAAGAATTGTTTCATTCATCCTTGACTTGTTGGCATACTAAGAATTAAGAAACAAATTTTTTAATCCCCCTCTTCATGTGACCCATCCAGAATTTTTTCATCAGATCTCTGTACATCTTAGTGCTTCATAGATGATTATAGAAGGATGAGATATGCATATCATCCATACATACCCTCTTCAATTATTGTTTTTATGGGACATTTATTTTTGTTCCAAACATTATAACTTCATCTTTATAAAAGTTAAACTTTGGAATATTCTATATTATTATTTTTAGCTCCTTATCATCTTGTTAGGCCTTATTAATCCTCTCATGAATGGATGGTTTAGTAGTTATTTGATCAACATAGGATTAATTACATTTTATTTGTATCATGTACATATTTTTCATGTCTAGAAGGATTGGATCCATTTCAGTCCTCATCATGGATCGGGTTATAAGATCCTTTCTACTCAGATCATCTACCATTTTATTAACCTTTCCAAGATGGTAATATATTAAATAGTCATAACCTTTTATTATCTATAAATACATATTTTGGTACATATTATACTCCATTTTTCTAAACATATACTTTAGAATTTTCTAATTTATATATATTTCACACCTCTACCCATATATGTAATGTTTCTAAATCACCAATTTGAAGATCACTGCAACCAATTCTAGATCATGCATGGAGTATTTATTCTCATGGATCTTTAATTAGCTGGAGTCATAAAATATCACTTTTTCATTTTTCATGAGTAAACAACCAAATCCTTTTGAATTAATCATTATAGATCATAAATTCATCACCACTGGTGGAAAATGTGAGTACAGGTGCAGTGATTATCCTCTTATTTAACTATTTACATATATACTCACATTGATTGGTCCATAAAAACTAAACTCCCTTCTGAGTTATCTTGGTTAGTGGGTTTGAAAATCATGATAAGTTTCTCAAAAATTGATGATAGTACATAGATAATCCAATAAAACTATGGATATTGGTTATAAATATTGGTATGGGTCTTCCATACATTACCTATATCTTTTAAGGATCTATATATATCCCTTTTTGGTGATAACACGCCCTGGGAATGTTACTTACTCCATCAAAAACTTATATTTACTATACATGGAATATAAATTTCCCTCTCATAAGGTCTTCAGTACAACATTCAAATTCTCCTCAAGTTCCACCTTACTTTTTTAGTAGATAATAATATAATCTATAAATATTACCACAAATTTATTGAGTTAATCCCTAAAGACTCTATTCATTAAGTCCATAAATATATATAGAGAATTATTTAGTCCAAGTATAATCACTATGAACTCATAGTGATGGTACCTTTTTTGAAAATAAGTTTTGGTGATATCATCCTTCTTCATCGTTACTTGATAATTTCTTGACCAAATATCCACCATAGAAAAATATTGGGCTCCACATAGTTTGTAAAACAAGTAATCAAGATATGGTAGAAGATTATTTTTATATATCAGGATCTTTTTGATCCTGTGATAATAAATTTTGAGGTGAAATAACCCATACTTATTCTAGAAAAAAGGGATTGGATCACCCTATGGTGAAGCAATTTCGTGTACACATGCTTTATCTATATTCTTTTTTACTTTCTTATTCATAAATAAATGTTCAATAGTATATATTCTATAAGAAGTCTTGGATATTTGAAAAAATATTAGTATATGTTTGATTGAGAACTCAACCTATCAGTTAGGAGTAATACCAGTAAATTTCTTAGGGAACACATTATCATACTCCCTTACAATGATCATGTCATCGAGGATGATATTTTCCTTAGTATCGATCATTTGATCAAGATACACTTTCATATTTGGTAATAATATCTATGCAAGAGATAATGATTCCAAAGGATATATTTTCTCCCCCATAGACTTCTATATAATCAGAGGGTGATTCATGGTATAAAGGGTGATTTCTTTATCTTGACAATTTATGTTGGCTCTATATAGGGGAAGTCAATCAATGCCCAATATAGAATAAAATAACACTAAAGAGAGTATCACATGGTTCACAAGGAAATATAGCTAACAAATATTGATAGGGGATAATTTATATACTTGGGGTGAAAAAAATTCCCCATTTATTATTTTCACCTGTAACTAGGCTTTAATTTTTTGAGGTAGTTTTTGAATAGTTCCACTTAACTTATCTCATATGAAATAATGTGTAAAACTAGAATCAAATACTACTTTTTATATTACTAAATAAATAACTTGAGTACCTATCACCACATCATTTTCAAGATAAACCTCACAAGTTATGATGGAATATGATCACCCTTGCTCTCTAGACCTCTGAGTTTGTTATCATTGGATATATTTGAAAACCATTGGCTTAGTAAATTGGTTTTCATTGATTTTTTCTTTCGGTTGAAACATTTGGAAATAGGTTAAGGTTTCATTAGAAATTTTCTTTCTTCCATCACACTGGGGGGTTTATGCCATCCAAATTAACTAGCATAGTTACCCTCCTTCCAAAAACTACATCATTTCATTATCCCCTATAATAAATTTCAAATATTTTTATTCTCAAAAATTTTACATGTGGGATGTTTGTATTTCTTACCCCCATTGTGTTTTTCTATCACTCCCCCAAGATTAAACTCTATTATCCTCTTTATATCTACAGTCCTACAGGACCCTTCATATTCAATAATCCCTATTTTCACTTTGAGGGAACATTAGATAATTTATTCATGTATTTCAAAGTATTTAATCACTATGTGTTTTCATTGATTTGGATGTATCCAACTGAATAAAAATTAAAATTTAGTTTTGAGTTTAAAGAAAAAGTAAGAGGCATATCATGAATGTCCTGTGAAATTTTCCCCATATACCCTAATGGATTCATTCTCATTTTATATGATCCAAAGGAACTCCATCTCTATTTTAAGTTCAATATTGAAAGTGAGATATTTATCAAAAATAATTTTTCCTAAATTATTTAAACTCCATCACTTTCATTTCTTCTTTGGGGTTTTTATTTGTGATCAATGTCCACCATTGATCAGCTTCTCCCTTCATGAAATAAACATCCAACATGAACTTCTCTTGATTAGATCATTGAATTAAATAGAATAAATTTTCAATAGATTTTATCCATTATTCCATGATTAAGGGGTCAGAAGATCCACAGAACTCTAGAGGAATTTTCATATAAAGGTCACAATGACAACTCTCTATTTCTTAAGGGGTGTGGGTGTTCCTCCTAATTCAAGTTATTATTCAAAACATGAGTTAATTTAATAATTATTATCATGATTTTCTTGACTATTACACTAATTAGATTGGGAATCTCATTTTAGTACTCATCACATTTCCCATCACACTTTTTGTTGACATGATTCCTCCTATTTTCATCCATAAATTAAAATAAAGGAAACTTTGGGATGAGATTTTCAAAAATAGTAAACATATTAAAGGGAAACTGTGAACATTAAATAGATAAATCATAAATGACATGTATTCGTCAACCTATGAATTTCTAGGATTCAATTTATGTTAACCACAAAATATTTACTAAAATTAAATTTCAAAGAAATTTTAATCCTATCATAATGGTTCGTAAAGAGCTTGATAATTCACTAAATCATATCTTCTCGGAGTGTCAAACTAGTTATTCCAAAAATCCTATTTGTAATGCAGGAGGTACAGGTTGAGTTAATACCCAATGAGTCCTTTCTAGTTTATAATCTCTAGGTACATCTATATCAGAACCACATGCACTAGTAGTATCCAAATAGGTATTCTGTTGCTTGAAAGCCACTCGATCTATATTTTACCAAATTTTTAGTATGTTTTTACATACTTATACATATTACTTTGGTTTTTAGTAATTTATTATTATCCTCATCCCCAAAAATAACTATACCTTTCTCTAATACCAACTTAACAAATCATATCATTTATACACTTTATATCAGGATTAATTACATTAAGATGAATATAACATAATCCAAAAATATTGAGAGGCCTAGAGTCTTTGTAGCTAGATATATGTCATAACAAATTGAAACATGGATATAAATATATTATTTAAAAACTTAGTAACAAGCCCTTATATTTCATTTATCTTCTAATATTACATGTGATAACCTTGGGATAAACATAAGAAAGGGTGGAGCTGTATTGCCCAGTAAGAGAATAATCAAAGCATAGAATGAAGTAAACTAGTACAAGTGATTCAATGGGAATAAAATGGTGGTATAAAAATAGAGAATCATAATCATGAAAATCTAAGCATAACAAAATATGGTGATATCAAAACATCATAAGAATGTGGTAACAACATAAAATATTATATCATAAGAATAAGTCAAGGATAACCAAAAATAAATCATAAAATAGTGTACTTAGGATAACCACCATGCACTATAAATGGTATCTCATGAGATAAAAACATTACCTGATGCATTAGAGGGCTATATAATTTCACCCCACCCATTACATTCATATCATGAACATGCATTTGTGTGGAACATAGATCATACAACATAAGAACATATTCCATAAAATGAAATCCCATTATTAAGGAGTTTATTTTACATAAAATTATGTCCCTAATAAATGAATGATATATAAAACTAGTTGAATATCCTTGACTGAAAATGGGGATGGATAGTTACAACATAAAATTTTGGCATTGAAAATCATAGAATAATTTCAGCATCATAATGCATGTACATAAAGGTTCTTGGAAGGTATTAGTGATAGTAAAAAGTAAAATATAATTAATTAGGAATAATAATATTATTAAATTTATTTTTAAAAACATATTTTAACATTAAAAATTAGAAATCAATAGGCTTAATAAAAATAAATTTCTTGAATAATGAGGAGACGGAAGAGAATATCCAACCATTCAAGGGTGATTCTAAAATCTTGGGATGGGGTTATTAAGATATTAGGAACACCTTGGGAGGGATTTATAGATGTATAGGGATATTAAATTCATAATCGATGGTTTTTTAGTGATGATTAATGGATATTGGGTAGGTATTTATTGAAAAATATATAATAATTGTTTATTGATTTCTGAACTCAGGTTTTGGAATCTAAGTAATAAAATAATAAAAACCAAAAATATTCCCATGGTTTCAACCAATGAGGATTTCTTTAAAATATTTTATTAATTTAAGAACATAACTCATTAAAATAATACCACTCAGGATGTGGAAATGATTCGTGTTCATAACGTTTTTTTTAAACCTTAAATATAATATTGGTTTTAGAGGATTCATTGTTGGTTTATTTAAATAATAAAATAACTATAAAAGAAAATTATTTTAAATGGAAAAACTATTTTTGGTTATAGATTTATTTTATAGTATTTTTTACATCACTTTTGATCTATTTTGATTTCATTAGACATTCAATATATTTATAATGTATTTAATATTTCCCTAAAAATGAAACTATCTTTGAAAATTATGAAAAAATAACATTGGATAATTTTGACACACTAATTTAAGAAATGATATTTATTTTACCAAAATTATTTTCTAAATATAATAATTTATACTTTTTTAAATAAAAAACCTTATTTACTAGAAAATACTATTTTTTATTAAACTAATAACTTCCAAGCCCTTATAAAAATTACATGGGACTTTATTAAATTATATTATCAGTAATATCTAAATAAATATTATTTAATAATACTACTTAATGGAAATAAAATTTATTTAAAAATTATTGAATTTATCAAAAACTATGTTTTTATTGAAACTATATATTTCCTAGAAAAATATTTTTTTTATTCATATCAAAATCCAATTTTTATCATATATATATATCAATAAAAAATGGGTCAATATATTAATTATTTTACTAAAAAAATATAAAAAATCATAATACTAGGGTTTGGATACCTAACCCCTTATTACACCAGCGTACACCCTAAGGGTGAGGTGTGAGATGGTAGTACTTTCTTGGGGTGGTTCAAAAAACATGGTCTAGGTGGTGGTCTATATAATCATAAGATTCTCCCATAAATATTTTTTTTTGAGTGTTAGTCATTGAATCTCGTGTTAGGCATGATCAAGGGAAAATTCTAGTGATTCCATCTTCATCAAAAGCTCTAAAAAATGGGATTTGTAGTGTAAAATCATACTAATTGAAGTCATTTCTTCTTACTTATGTGTCAATTAGACTTTATCATAACCCTTAATATATACTAATCATAATGTTCACCATAGAAAAGCTATATTAATAATGGTTATAATTTATTAATGTTCTTTTAAGCCCACCCAAATTATTTTGGATATATTTTATAACGGTCCAAAATATTAAATGAAATATAGTGCAAGGGTTTTCTATAACTACATTACTTAATAAGAAATTTATTATTTATAAGGGGGTTTAATTTATAAAATTCTGGGTTGTTACACCATACGTCTGTGATCTCCATCCTTGTTGGAGTTGGTGTTTTGGAACTAATTTTTTGTACTTTGGATTACATTAATATTTAAAAAAATTAATATTAATAAAACATTTTATTACATATTATTCATTATTATTCAATAATTTAACGTAATAATGTCCTAGAGTATTTATCGCATTGATAAGATCATATAATTTCCCGATTATGATGAGAACCTATAGATACCATGAATATATTCTTAAATTTATTTATATAGTTAGATAACACTCTATGATGGGGAACATAGTATGTTTGTTGTCATGTACGAGTACTCATAAGCAGATGAGACTTCATCTCATGAAGTTCACACTTGGTAATCTCTAATATGAGAGATTATGATAACATACCTAACAATGTGAATTAAACATGTTTATGTGCCATTGTGTATTCCAATCTAAATGTGTGTGTAATGGTCTTTAGACATTATGATTATTATTAATTCCTTTAATGACTCATCCACTAATATTTTCTAACCAAAATAATAAGTCTATATGCTTGCAGGAAGTAGGTTGCATTGGGTGTGTCACGAATGACATGTTATTAATAATAAAAAAAGTATTTCTACCTTCCATATTTATGGACTTTGATATCTCAACCCTTTGATTAAAATTGAACTATTACATTAAATTCCATGTTCATCATGTAACGAAAATTTTATTTCATATAATTAAAGAAAGACATATCAAGTGCATAGGTTGATGGAACATGTGTTCAAACTTATTGATGAGATATCAAGATAGAGGAATTATATTACATATCAAGCATTCATATATGGTTGTACATGTTATGACATTATGCTCTTTCTCTTGGGTTCCTTGACCCATTTCTATACAATATTATTGGACTTTAGGAAAGCCCTCTTAATTCCAACAAGGAATAATATTATAGGGTCACACACTATGTGTTTCTGTTGATCTTGATTAAATTATATTTTAATTTAATTAATAGAATAAGTATTATTCTGAAAACTGAGGAATGATTTTATTTAAGTTTTATTAATCGTACAAATATTAAATAAATATTTATTCTCCAAACACAAAATAGAATATTTATTTTATTTATTTAATATATATTAAATTTCTATTCACCATATTATGAAGAGAATATTTATTTATGAATGAAATTTTTAATTAAATATTTATTTAGTTATTTAATAAATGTTGAGAAGGATGGGCGGACAAAGAACATATCTGGTGATAAATAATAATTTACAATCTAGTGAAATATTATTTATCATTGTATCATATAGTGCATACCATAAAAATAATAATATTATTAATATTATTATATGGAATGAGGTTATATATAATTAATGTATTATTTAAGTTTCATTGTGAAATTAAATAACATTTTTAACCTAAACTCAAACTCTGTAAATTGATTGTTATGTCTATTGTATAGGGTTAATCAAGAATGGATAATTGAGAGTTATTGTGCACAATGAACTTCTCTCTTGATTTATCCTACTTTAATCAATAATGAGAAGAAATCCTTCAAGACTAAAGGAAAAGTGATCAAGATGAACAACACAAGACAATTGATCTTCTGTGCTAGCACCTGGTAACCCATCGGTGTCATTTAAAGATCAAAGGACCACATGTAGATCACCACTAGAGGGGATCTACTTTGGGTCCTCCCTACGCAATGAAGGTAATATAGAAAAGGTTTTCTAAAATATACAATATCATAAAATAAGGATCCTAATATGAGGTATTATTTATTTATATCTGATTTAAATTGGTTATAAATTTATCATATAAAAGATTCTCTTTGCGTTCTAGGATTTCTATGTCAATATTCAATGGAAAATTTGTGTTGGTCATTAAGTTTATTTCTTATACAATTCAAAAATGATTCATAAAATATGATAAACCCATTATAGTTCTTCACCCATAACGAACTTCCACTTTTCTCAAAACCTTCAAGTTGTATTAGATCGATCATGTTTAAATTTATAATGATTTATTTGTTGTTGATCTATGTGCACAATAGTAGTTTGATTGTTTATTTGTATATTAATAATTCTTTAATATGATGTTTAATTAACTTTTTTTTTATATTTTAGTATTTTTTTGTTCAAGATTCATATTTTCTTAACGGCTAGAATATATGAAGAATGATCAGAGATGCCATCAGGAGGTTCCAAAGATTATACCCAATTGATTGTGTTACATGGTGTGTTCCATATTACACATCATGTACACAAGTTCACTACACATGTACACATCTTGTGATACACAACATGATAATGACCCATTATACATGGTGAATTTATTTCACACAGCTTGTAGACCATGCCAACCTAGCACATAGTGTGTCAGATTATACAACATGAATCTAGTGCACCCATCATGTTTTCTTCTTAGTTTATAGGTAATGTCTTCACTAACCATGTGGTCAAATACATGGTTTTTAACTATGTGAGACTAACATCCTTGATAATTAATAGGATACACATCATGTAGATAATTCACATGTCATGTAACTCATTAACTCTCACATATAAAGTACATTCTAAGTTAATTAGAAGATTGTATGGAAACATGGAAAAGAGGAATGCACAATGTGTATCCAGAGCACACATTTTGGGATTCTATTTGGAGAGCACTCCAAAATTCCCTGAAATTTATCCTGGTCACACAGTAAGAAGAACACACATCATTCAGCTTGTTAGTATGTGAAATGTAATCCGACTATGGAGTATGCTAAATCCTCGAGGGATTATCCCAAGTACACGTAATATAAGTAAACCAACATGTAGATCATAAGTACAAACTTTTTAGTAATCCAAAAAATAGATAGAATTAAATTGAATTAAAATATTTAATTGCAACATTAAAACGTTATTACATTATTGGAACTAGATGTGCTTAACTATGTGATAAAGTTTCTGAAGAATTATAAAATTATCAATTAATTTAGTGTAATTATTTGTAATTATTAGTTGTGTTAATTATTTTCCATGAATTCATTTATGATGGGTGTCTTCAAGATACTTTGTATGGTCATTAAAAAAAATGGAATTAATTAATTAATGCATGAACATTTATCTTAATAATAAATAATGAATATAAATGAATGATAATCATCATACTCTTGTGTAATCATTGTATGTGTATGGCCATTTATGAGATTGACTAAGACATGTGTATTCATTAGTTTTATTTAATTTAATTTATTCCATTATTTTTCAATTATTATTTATTCAATATGATAGAATGTAACTCATCCATACCTCCCTTATTATGTAGGACCTACATGTACAATGTTATTAATGTAATTCTCTTTAACCAATCCATCAATTTCCCCACCTATGTGTAATTTATAAATTCATGTAATAAAAGGAGTATCCTAAGGAATATGGAGGTAGTTTAAGATGGAACTAATATAATACCAACCCAAGTGATACACTAGTTGATAGGTGGAATGTTGTAACTCATCATAATATTGGTATAAAGAGTTTTCCTCTAAGTCATAGATTGATTAATTTTCCTCTCATTAAATCAATGTTTAGATAATCACATGATCGGGTCATTTATTTATTTATTTATTTCTATCTTTTTCATTATTTATTTTATGGATTCTAGACTGCGATCACATAAATAAATGAATTAATATGAAAATATGGAAAATAAATAAATCCAGTTTGGGTAAATGTTTTATCAAAACATGGTTAATATGTTAATTAATATCTACATAATATTAAAAATTCATGTAAAGGACAAAACAAAAAAATATTTATGTATAAAAAATAAAAACCCCTCAACTTAATATTGAGTTATACTAAACTTCCATTAATTGATTAGGAATGAAATCCATATAAATAATTGTCTTAAAACCCCTTTTTTAGAAACATACTTTTATCATTGAGTTATGATGAATAATTTGGGTTTACATAACTAATTTATATCGAAATAAGTTTCCCTCTCTAGACTTAGTGTAACTTGGATGAAAGTGTTGAGGAAATTTGATTCAGGATTTCAGGATTGGGGGAACTTAAAAGATAAAGGAACTATAAGCATGTAGTTTGTAAAGACCTAGATACCTAACTAAATTTGAGAAATTAAATAATCCCTTTCATGGGTTGTGATAAGGGGAAGATATATCCACCCTACTAGAATGTCCGGCCAAATATAAATTCTAATTCCAATGATGAGGGATGTCAGGAGTTGATAAAATAGTGGGAGACTTAATAAAATCAAATCTCATTATGTATCACATAAATTTTAATCAAGTAATATACTAATATTATTCTATTTTATAATTATAGAATAATGGAATTTTTATCATCCACGGTATCCATGTGATCAAGTCTAGAGAAATACCATCTCTTTACTGGTAGAAGCTTCGAGGAATGGTTCATATGCCTAAGGTTTGTGTTGTACCATGAACAGAAATCTTACATACTAGAATACTCAATACCTAGTCCTCCCTCCAAGGAGGTAAGTAATGAAGAGATCACTTTATATGATAAACACTTAAGTGATGATGTTTTCATTTATTATTTAATGATTTCATCCATGTCTAGTGAACTCATTAAGTCACATGAAGACATGGATACTTATATAATGATCAATAATCTTTATGGTTTATATCAGGAGAAATATATATAGGAATTATTTGAGATATCCAAGGAACTCTTTCATAGTAATCTTGGAGAAGGTACATCGGTTAAGCCTCACATAGTCAAACTCATTGGCTATGTTGAGTGCCTAGAGGTTCTAGGATTTAAAATCCCTGAATAATTATTCATCGATCTCATTCTGATATCACTCCCTAAATGCTTCTTCAACTTTGTTTTTAATTTTAGTATGAACAATATTGAAATGTATCTCGTGTATCTTCTTACCTAACTTCTCTAAGTTTACAAGGATATGAAGTGGGAAAATACTTCCATCCTTATAGTGAATAAGAGGAATGTCCAAGTGAATATCTCTAAGTCTAATACTTCTTTATAATGCCCTTCCAAGAAGAGAAATATCAGTGAGAAATTAAAGGAATAGGGTGTTCTTTATTTTTCATATAGGAATAAGGGCCATTGGAAGAAAAAATCCTCCCAAAAAGAAGAAGAAATGGGGAGCTTCAGGTGAATTTTTTATTGAGTGAAATTTATTTATTTCTAAAAAATGGGTATTAAATATAGAATATAGAACTCACATATGTATTCAAATATATAAACTAATTAGATTTAGGAATATTGATTGAGGGGAGGTGGATCTATAAGTAGACAATGGATCCAAGCTTACTGTTATGGCTATCAAGGACTACCACCTCACGTTTTTTATGGGAATGATCTTAGTTTTATAATATTGTTATTATATGTCATATGTTACTAAAAAATATTTTTGTAACCAAACTTGACACAGATGTATTTATTTTCAAATATAGGAATAAATGTTTCTTATTTTATAAAGATAGCATTTTTATGGTAATATATATTTAAATAAAGGTATTTATGTGTTGGGATATTAAAACCAAGTAATGGAAATCGATAATGAAAACACTTAACATGGATCAAACCACACCCAACTATGGAATCACCAGATAGGTCATGTAAACAAAAAAATACTAAATTACACCAAGATGGATATTTAGATTTTTTTTTACTAAAACCACTTGGTATATATCACACATGTTTACAAATAAAAATCACCAAATCCCCATTTAGTGGAAAATGTGAAAGAGACAATTATCTTATATAATTAGTTTATACTAATGTGTGTGACCATTTCCAGTTGAAGTAGGAGGTGGGTACTCATACATCATAACATTTACTAATGATTCAAGTAGATATAGATATGTCTAATTAATGAGGTATAAGTTGGACTCATTTGAAATATTCATGTAATATGAGAATTCAGTTCAGAACCATATTATTAAGAATATTAAGAAACTCTGATCATACCATGGTGGTAAATATATTAATCAAAACTTCATTGATTATTTACAGAAGTATAGGATTTTATCCCAAATAAATTATCTTTATACAAAATAATATAATGGTGTAAGAGAAGGTAGGAACCACACCTAGTTATAAATGGTGAGATAAATAATGAGTCATGTGAGTCTTCTATTATCCTTTTGTAGATACGCATTACAAACAGAAAACAAAATACTAAACTAAGTGCTAACTAAAGTGGAAGATGGTATTCTATACCAAATGTGGAGTGGAAATAAACTCATGTTTTCATAATTACATGTGTGGGGTTGCGAAGCATTTCTTAAGGCCTCTATAGGAAAAAAACTGGCACCCCAAGTCACAAAGTGTACCATTAGAGGATACCTTAAAGAAACAAGGGGATATTACCTATACAAACCCTCATACAAAACGTTAATAGTGGAAATACATGCCATATTACTTAATAGGGAGCACATATCTAAAAGTGATAGGGGGAGTGGGGTAGACTTCGATGAATTATAGGGTTAAGGTACACAAAAGTAATCATAGGAATATATTTCATAAATCCCTATATAAGAAGATGTTCTAGAGACACAAGAAATAAATCGGATTACAAGAGAGGATAAATAAATAGAATGATATAGTTTTATAGTAACTGAGGATGGTAACTCATTAATATTTTATAATAATGATCTTAAAACCTACAAGGAAGAAGTACGTGGCACAAATGATTCCATGTGGAAAGAATCTATGAATTGTGAAATGGATTACATGTGCTAAAACCAAGTTTGAATTTTATTAAATACTCTAGTGGATGTAAATCCCATAGGTTATAAATGGTTATTCAAGTGGAATTTGGACATGGATGGACAAGTAAGTAATTATAAGGCCTGACTGGTTGCAATAGGGTTCAAACAACATCAATGCATTGACTACAATAAAACCTTTTCACTTGATGTTATACTGAAATCCATCATTATTCTAGTTTCCATTATGTCTTTCCATAACTATGATATTTTCCAAATGGATTTCAAAATATCCTTCATTAATGGAAAACATTGGGACAATATCTATATAACACAACCCAAAGGGTTTTTGACTCCAAAGGATGTCAAAAAGGTATACAAATTGAAAAGATACATTTATAAATTAAAGAAACAATATAGGACATAGATGATTTAGTTCGATGAATCAATAGCCGAATTTAGTTTCATAAAGAATGAATTTTATCTCTTTGTCTATAAATAGTTTAGAGGTAGCATGGTCAATTTTTTAATAGTATATGTCAATGATATGCTACTTATTGGAAATTAAATATTAGTCTTATAGACTGTTAAATCATGGTTGAATAAATTATTCTCCATGAAGGGCTTAGGATAAGTACTAAATATTATTTGGATCAAAATCCATCATGATAGATCCAATAGGATTCTTGGTCTATGTCAAGGTACTTATATTGAGAATATTTTGAATAGATTTATTATGGAACAATTCAAGTAACTATTATTGTCGATGTCACAGGGAATTCATCTTTCTAGGAAAATGTGTCGTCAAACATGTGATTAATGATAGAGAATGATAAGGGTTCCATATGAATAATTGATTGGTTAATTTATGGTTTTTATGATATATACTATGAAAATGTATCCTATGAATTAAGTGTGGTATTAAGATATCAATTTAACCTTGGTGACTGACATTAGATAATATTCAAGACTATCTTCATGTATCTGAGGCATACTAAGAATATTTTCTTACTCTATGGAGGAGATGAGGAATTATTTATCAGAGGATATGAATATGATAGTTTCAAAATAGATCAAGATAATCTCAAATTGAAAATTAGATACATCTTCATTCTCAATGGAGGTGTTGTGATATGGAAAATCTCAAAGAAAATTGGGGTTTTATATTCTACGGCATAGTTCGAGTATATTATAACTTATGAGGATGCTAAAGAAGAAGTTTTTATATGAAAATTCATCCATTATATTTATGTGGTACCTAGAATTATAGATATTATAACACTATATTATGATAATACTATAGTTGTATCCCTTATAATGGAGCCAAGGTCACATCATCGTATTAAGAACATACTTCTAAAGTATCATATCTTGTGTTATTTTTCTCAAAGAGTTGAAATTTCATTGAGTAGAATATCTAAGGAATCCAACATGGAGGGCCTTTAACTAATCCTTAACTTAATAGAAACATGTACATCATGTGACGTTTCGTGAACTGAAATTTATAGGCAGCTATCTATAATATAATTGGAATTCTATTAGAGCTTTTATTCTAGAACCAACTATTTTGTACTTCAAATTACATGAATATTTGAATATTTTAATATTAATAAAACATATTATTAAATATTTTTCATTATTCTGCATAACTTTAATATAATAATTTCCTAGAGTATTTATCGCATTTATAAGGTCATATTAGTTCTTAGGTATGACGATAACCTTGAAATTATATGATGATATTATTAAATTTAGTTCAATGTTTACTGTATTATTAAAGGGTAATTGTTAAATTAAATTATATATTTATCCTAAACCCTATCTCTATAAATATACTATTATGTATATTGTGTAGGGTTAATCAAGAATTGAGAATTGAGAATAGTTGTGCACTATGAAATTATCTCCTAATTTCTCCTTATCTTTTATTCTCAATAACAAGAAAAAATCCATTAATATTGAAGAAAAATCGATCAAGATAACAAACACAATATGATTGATCTACCATGATAGCACTCAAAAATCCATCAGTGTTATTTAGAGATTGAAGGACTATATGTGGATCACCACTAGAGGGAATCTACATTGGGTCCTCCTTACGCAACAAAGCTAACTCAAAAAAGGCTTTGGCGAGATCAATAATATCATCAAATAAGTATCATAAGAATATGTAATATTTTTTATATTTGAGTTAAATTTATTATAAATTTAAAGTGAGAAATATCTTATCTAAGTTCTGAGCTTTCTATGTCAATATTAAATGGAAAACTTTTATTGGTCTTGATGCTTACATCTTGTATAATTGGAGAATGATCCATCAAACCCAATAAAACCATTATGGTGATTCACCCACCAGATTCTTCCACTACACTTAGAATATTTAATCCTTTAAATTAATTTACTTCAAATGCAGGTGAAGGGAACAAAAAGGGAAGTTTATATAAAAGAAACTGTGGGCGCACTTTCCCCTACAAAATAAATAGAGGTATATGGCTTCTATAAAATCTATTTAATTAAATAATAATAATTAAAAAAATATTAAATAATTAAATTAAAATAAATTTAACATATACACAGGTTGGTATAAGTTCATGATAATCCAATTATTTAATGAATATGAATTTAAAATAATATAATGGAATTTTTTTATTCATTTTTTTATTAATATAAAACACATGTGATTTAATCTAATTAACTATGATATTAATCAATTAATTAATTTTATATTAATATCCACAATCTATTCAAGATATAGTCATCCACTATGATTTTAAATAAATTAAAAAAAAATAGGTTTATTTAAATTTTAATTAATTACATATCTTATAGAAACACGACATATACCTATCAAAACTACATAGCATGGTATTTGTTGTATAAAGTTCACTCACATGAAAAATCATGCACATGAAATGTGGAATAATTTCTTAGTTTGTAATATTAATAAATGACACACAGGACACAACAAAATTACACTATGAGTATTGATTTAATACACATAAAGTATACATTATATAATTACTATACATGACTTATAATTTCAAATTTCAAGGGGAAATTAATTAAGCATTTAATATCATATAAAACCTATCATATGGTGTGTAAGAGTCAATACATAATGCACGTAATGCATAATGATGAGATTTATTGAGTAATAAATTAACTTTTAATTTTATTGATAAATTAATTTCTTCAATGTACAACCTATATTGGTGTATATTTTATATAAATATGTACGAATTAATTATGTCATGTGGATTTAATTACACTCTGTGTCAATTATTTACGTAGCATGTAAATTAATCACATCACATGTATATTAATTACTCTATATGTGTATTAATCACACTTTAGGTGTATTAACTACCTAATGTGTAAATTAATTATGTGGCATGTGAATTAATTAAACCATGTTAGAATTAATTACACGATATATGAATTAATTAAACTATGTGTGAATTAATTACACCATGTATAAATTAATTACATCATGTGTGTGTGTTTTTGTTAATTTCACCACATTTCTACTAATTATATTATGGGTAAATAAATTATTTAGCCTGGGATTTAATTAATTACTTTGTGTCTATTGACCACACGATTATTATGTCATGTGGGGTTACATGGAATGTTGATGAGTTAAATGTCATGTAACCCTATAAATACTTTTTCTCTTCTAGAAAATTCTTTAGATGTTCTTCATATATTTTTAAATGATCTGGGTTATATGAGTGAGAAACAAAGAAGAGGATAAGAGATTTCAACAATCATACTATAAGAATGAATAAAATGTAAATGAAAACTAACCTAATATAAAAAAATGATCAATAATCAATAAATAATTCTAAATTTAATCAGGAGACTCTTATACCACTTGTAGATTGAAAATATAGTAAAATCACATAATATGCCTATGGTTAACTGAATTTTTTTCAAATTCAATAAATAATCTACAATGTACATGCTAATGAATGCCTTGACCAATTGAATTTTATGAATAGTATTGAAAAATGATGTCGGAGCCAAGAGATGATATTTCTCATGTTAAATTTATAATTAATTTAATAGAATGAGTAAATACCATTATCTTGAGTTCTTTCTTCACTATAGTTTTTTATCATTTAAACATCATTCGGTTACACTTTCATTGCGTTGATGAGAAACCAAAGTAGAGCCCCTCTAGTGGTGATGGAAAAATGATCCTTTGATATCATAACATCATTGATGGTACTCTAAGTGATATAGTAGAGGTATCAATCATCTTGTATCACTCCTTTGATCACTAACATGATCCCTTAGAACTAGAAGGATCGCCACTTGATCTTTTTGGCATGAGGGAAGGAGGAATGAGGAATAGATTCTATTAAGATTGAGATAAAACCCTAGAGAATTTATTCATTGAGATAAAATTATCTAGGGAGGACAATATTTTTCATAACAATAAGCCTATCATAATTATCATAATTGTCTACTTATAGACTCATGGTTGGGGTTTTTCCTTAATTAATTGCATAAAATCTCTTAATATTATGTTAAATCCATAATAAAACTCTTATGAGGTAAAATAATAATATTATTATTTTATTATATTATCTGCAATATCCCACTAAATAATAAATATTATTTCTAGTCTGGTAAATAAATATTTATCATTGGACTAATAATTAGGTTCACTCTTACAACTTAACATTTATTTAATTTAAAAATAAATATATATCATAAATAAATATTATATTCCTGACCTGGTGAATAAAATATTCATTTTAATACTCATTCAATTAAATAAATTATTTATTAATAAATAATTATTTATGACCTTGCGAATAATAAATGTCACACCCACCATCTTTGAATTAATTATTTTATTAATTTTCTTTTCATTGGGTGGTCCGGGTTGAAACCCATCATAAGATTTCGAGTTCTTTTTTTCTTTAAACACGTTTTTTGGCCCCGACTACATCCAGCACACTATAGTCGAAGTCGCGCGGCCTCGCTCGGGTCGTCGTGCAACCTCACTCGGTTCACCGCACGCCCTGCCCAGTGTTTAAGGCAGATAAAGGCAATACAATGAATAATAAAATGTAGATAAAAAAACAAGTGTGGTAAAATTTAACAAATTATTTTAATATTGTTGAAAATAATATTATTTCGGAATATTATTATTGTTATTATTGATAGCATTGGGAATATAAATTTTATTAAGTTATTAATATTATCATTATCATTTTAATTATTGTTACTACTATTATTATTA
Organism: Viscum album; assembly: GCA_963277665.1. Taxonomy (NCBI): domain Eukaryota; kingdom Viridiplantae; phylum Streptophyta; class Magnoliopsida; order Santalales; family Viscaceae; genus Viscum; species Viscum album. The sequence continues at coordinate 4,712,873 of OY728125.1, forward strand.
TTATTACTTGTGTTATGATATTAATATAATTATTAACCTTATTAAAATTATTATTATTATTAAGAACATAATTATTATTTTTAAGCTTCTCATTATAATTAATATTATAACAATTAACTATGATTATTATTATTGTTAATATTATGTTAGGTTGTTACAACTTTTATTAATATCATAAATGTCATTATTATTATTATCACCAAAATTATTATTATCATCATCCTTAATTATTCTCATTAAAATTTCTAACATTTTAATTAACGATATCAATTTAAGGATATAACTTTTATTACGCTATTATTTTTATTCTTTTTCTTATTATTATTCTTGTTTTTAATTTCTAGTTTAAGAATAATATTATTATTAATGTTAATAATATTATTAGTTTTGTTTTTGTTTTTTTTATCATTTTTCTTTATTTGTTTAGGGCTTCACCCTTTTGTTTTCGGCACCCCCTACACATCCCGGTAAGCCCCTCCCCCTTCTTCTCTTTCCCATGAACCACAGCACCCCTGCTTTCCCCTCGCGCCATCGCACAGACCCCGCCGGCGTAACCCACGGATTGATACGCCCCCCCCCCCCCCACCTCGCATCGTCGCACCATCACGTCAACCCCCCCCCCCCCCATCCCGGCCTCTTGTTGCCGCCTCCCTCTTCTGGCACTATGACCCCCCCCCCTCTAGTCTCTCCTCCAAAAAACCCTCAGCTGACCCCTTTGGAGACTAAAACACCCCTGGTCGACCACCGCACCTAGGTCCAGCCACCGGACCTCCCCTTCTCCCCCTTTAGATAAGTATCTCCCCTTATTATTTGAGTTTTATTTTTTTCAGAGGGTATGATTTCATATTTTAGGGTTCGAACATGAATTTTTTGATCCAAATTCGTGTTTCGGAGTTCGCCCGAGGTTCCTTGTGGTGAAAATGGCACGTGATTGATGTTTCACGCTATAATTTGAAGATTTCACATCAATTTTTGGGGTTCGACGTCGAGGATGGTGGTTCCATGTCTAATTTATTATTTGATGAATTTATTTGCAAGAATAATTTGTTTAACATATTATTTATTTATTTTGTGTAGTGCGAAGTGGGTTTTTATTGATGTTTGTTTTGTGTTAAAATTGTTTAGTACCATGTTTATGTTACGTATGTGTTTTCTGTTGCGAAATTTTATCTAGTTAGTTTTTAGTGATTTATAAATTATTTGGTTATCATATTAGTTTGTGAAGTTGGTGAACATTGTATTTTTGGCATGACTTCAGGCATTTATAGTCATAAAAGAGGGGTTTGTGTAAGTTTAGTGGTTAACGCCAAGTGATTTATTTTCAATTGTTTTATAAGCTTTTAATTTTGGACTGTTTATTATTATTTTGTAAATCAGGCAGTGTGTGAGTTAGGGAGTGCGGATGACACGGTTTATATTTTGGCGTGTGTCAGAATATGTTTTATTTTGGAAAGGGGTTTTGAACGACTTTTTTCCGTTTAAGAGTTTGGCGACATGTTTGAAAACTGTTTACTAAGTTCTCTAAGGGGTTTTCTTAATTATCAAAGCATTTTTGTTAAACTATGCATCTAGTATAATTTAATGTGTAGGTAGTGCAGATTAAGTTTTAAAAAGATTTTGGTGTGAGTATGGTTTTAAAAGCTAGTTTGGGTGTGAAAATTGTTTTTTTGCGTGTGTAAGCACCCTGTTTGGATTTTATGCATTGTTGTGACAGGTGACTTGAACTGAAACTTGATTGAGCACAAGTCGGGAAGCCCGAGTAGCTAGGAGGGTGGACTAGACTAGTGGACTAGTGTTCCAGAGGTGAATCAACCTGGTTTCACTAGAAGGACTGACAATTGCAACACTAACTAAACATATGCTTTTCTGAGGGTCGTGGCCTTCTAAGCCACGTTTTCTGAGGTTCATGGCCTTCTAAGCCACGTTTTATGAGGGTTGTGGACTTCTAAGACACATTTCATCAAGACACGACGATCTAGGGACCCAAGATAGCAAACACTCATTCAGCCTCTCCCATGTTATTTCTCATTGGTTACTTTACGGTCGTTGGTGTGACACATTGATTATTTTAAAAAGGTAAGGGTGTGTGTGTTTTAGTTTAAGTTGTTCCATTTGAAATTGTTTTCCTTAATTCTATTTTCTTTAAAATTGTTCCATCATTTACTTATTTGATTTAATTAAAATTGTAAATGTATTTTTCATTTAATAGTTCTGCGTGAAACCTTTTTATTTGGTGACATCCTACTGGGCTCTTGGCTCACACCCTACATACACCTTCAGGTGTATGTAAACCTTGTTCTCTATGTATTAAAGGTTGAGGCATCGTGCTCAGCGATGGTGGTTCGAGTTGTCGATGTTTTGCCCATGTAGGTCTGAAAATTATGGTTTGAGGAGATGGCTCCTTGTGTTGCATGAAGGTGCGATTTGATGTGTTAGTTTTCTTTCCATTGTATTCTCCTTAGTGTTTTGGGTTAAATTGTAAACTCTAAGTTTGGTCCAAAGTTAAGGGTCTGTTTGTTTGTCAGTTTCCAATTTTATTTTATCTATCTTGTTGGTTGTTTGTGTTTACTATTTCGGGTAAATCATTCCCATGTATTATTTTGATACCCGGGCACTTGTGCCAGCCCTTGGGGATCGGGAACGACCTTCGGGCCTTGGCACAGACCGGGTCGGGCGCCGGGTCAGATGGCGACCCGACCTGGTTCGTGACAATAAAAGATAAGGATATACATTTAATAAATAAATTAATATTATATTCATAGTCTAGATAATAAATAATTATTTTAATATTCACATAATCAAATAAATTATTTAAAAATAAATAATTCTCTATTACCTTCCAAATAACATGAGAAAAAAATATTATAAATTCACATAATTAACTAAATACCATATGAAAAAATACTTATTTAATATATTTGATCAATTAATCTTGAAAAAATATTCTTTTTAGTTAAGGAGAATAATATTTATTCCAAACGTTAAATATAAATAATAATTAACTGATATCAATGGAAAAACATTATGTTTAACCATCATGGCCGCTTCCTCAGTGGTATTAGGTAGGTTATCCTAAATTCCAAGATTACTATCTAGTAATGGGTTAAGGCACCTACATAGGAATAAAATATATCACAAAGACAACAACCTCATATGAACGCTCACTATGTAATATAATAACTTTTTCTTGATATCTCATCAAGCTGATTGCACGCCCATGTTATAACACCCCAATATTTTATGGTATGATTAATTTCAATTCATTAGATAGCTTATAATACATGCAACATTGATTCTCTGTGAAATAACACTTTTTTATAGGAGATTGTTTTAACCTATCCATTAAACATAATTTTGTCTCTTTTGTGATTTGAATTTTGAAAAACGAACATACATGGTTGCGTTTAGTATGATATTTAGAGGCGGATAGGATAAACTTAATTTTTTTGAATAGTAATGTACCCTTATGAATAGTAAATTGACCCTTATGAATAGTAATGTACCCTTATGAATAGTAACTTGACCATTATGAATAGTGGTTTACCCTTATGAATAGTAATTTACACTTATGAATAGTATTCTCTCTTATGAATGCTAATTTACACATATAAATTGTAACCTCACCCATGTATGTATAAATAGAATTTAGGCACCTTGCAAATGAGAGTGAATATTTTAAAAATTAATAATTAAGCGTTGGTATTTTTATGAACACTAAATAATGAATTATAATTTTATAATTTATATATTAAATTAAAAGTTAATTCATTTTCACAAAATGTATTCATGAATTAGTGTTTTTATTTCCAATTATTATAATATAATTTTATGAGACCCTAGATAATTTTTCAGAGTGTCATAAAATAAGTTATAATGTTAAAATTGGTATTTTTTTAATAAATGATGATTTTAATTAAAAATTAAATTTCTCATATTTAGAAAATTATTTTATTAAAATGGAGTTCCTTTTTATATTCTTATGAATTAGTTTAATTTTTGTTGAATAGTAAAAAAAATACCGTTTTTTATAAAATACGGCATTTTTCGTGACATCATCATGAAATTATTATTATATAAAAATTTCTTTAAACTATTTAAAAACTAAATAATTATATTACAAGTGTAATATTTCACTGAATTAATTTAGAACATGAAAAGTTTATTTTTCGAGATATGTATAAAAAAATTGTCAATATCGATGTAGTGCCTGCGCAGCGCTGACAAAGTCAAAATTGGTAACTTATATATAGTAATTGAGTTCTAAAAATTATTTTCATGAATTATTTATTTATTATAATGTATATATTTTATTGTTAACTTTTAATTTTATTGTTATATAACATGAGTATTTTCAAATTTCTATGCAATGATTGTGCTCGATAAGAAAAGACCAAATGAAAAATTTAAGAAGATTTCTTGTTATGTATAAGAGTGAATATACATAATGAATGAATTTTGAATTTTATTTTGAACCTAATTTATTTATTTTTATGATATTAATTTATTTTTAAATTTTATTTATTAAATAATTAACATTAATTATTTTGAAACATTGATGTAGTGCTTGTGCAATAATATGAAAAATAAATAAAATGTTTTTAATTAAAATAACAGGAATTATTAAATGAAACTTATTTTGACTAAAATATTTTCTATAATTAAGGTTCAAACCAAGTATATTTTTTTATTCTATGTGGGGACCCTTTGGACCCACAAGAATCAATTTAAGACCTTTAGAATATTTTATTTAAAAGTAAGACAAGGTATTAACACTATAAACATAATTTTGTATAACATTTCTTATTTAAGGTTTTCTAGAAGTTTTATTCGAACAAGAATAGTATTTGGAAATCTAATAAAATTATACTTCTCATAGTATTTAATTTTTAATTTCTAGACAACAAATAAATACCATAATGGCTTCCAAAAAGGTGATGTAGTATTAATTTAATTAATGAATAAATAAAATAAATGATATTAAAAATAATAAAATAAATATAATTTTATATTTTTAAGCTAATTCACAGATTCCATAAATTAATATGACATTTATATTATATAATATAAAATTTTATACGATTTTGAAACTTTATTTTCATGTGTTTAAAGTCTTATTTATGAATAGTTTTTATATTGACAAAATTGTTTTTCGTGAATAAAATATATTATTAAATTATTTAAAAATATAAAAATTAATTAAAAAGGCACAAATTAATGATATTAATTCTAAAATGTAATCCCATTTAGTTTTATGCATTTTTGGAAGTCTGGAAACCTATAATATATTTATTGTAATTTAATAATTTTGTTAATTCGTAAGTTATCCTCAACCTTACTTATAAAAGGAGACTCTTTCTTTAACAAATATTAATCACCTTGAGCCTTCTTGTTTGGCCAAACTCTGCCAATTCCCATCCTACATATCCCTTATCACATTATTATGCTTCTTTTATAATAAAAATATCACATCCAAGAGCCTTGAGGAGGTTTCAAAAAGACATGTTTTCAAGATGTAAGATTCATTCTTCTTCTCTTTCAAATTATTTCTCTCTTATAACTTATCCCAAACCTATTATCCAATGATTATTGACAAATATATTATCATATATAAACTGTAATGTTGTTTTTTTATGGTATATTCACCATAAAATCTATTATTTTCTTCTTCTATTCTTGAATAAAAAAAATTTTGTTTGTAGTGTGTCAATTAAACAACTTTGTGGATGATCCATTTTTTTCAATTTACCACAATCATGGGTAGTTTAAAATCACATGTAATTGTTTAAAATGACCTAAATAAATATATGTTATCAATTATTGATTATTATTTCTTTTTTACAAGGAATTCCATAATAAACTAGCCTTTGAAAGAATGAGTAGAACATACCCAAAACAATGGGAAAAATAAAATATTGTTAATAAATAGACGAAAAATGGTATAATAAAATTATGTATGGTATTATAAAAATTAATTTAGTTATCTAATAATTTAATAACACTATTAAAACCATATTACATGATGTTTGAACAAATTTGAAGGAATTCGGACCCGAGGTAAGGTTTATCATAACTCAATTTCCATTCATTGAGTTAAACATCAATGTCATTGGTTTTGTCTTTACCAGAATATGTGGGAATGTACTATGATTGTTTTATGTTGTATATCCACTTTTACTATGCGGGTTTATATTTTTCACATGAAATTATTTCATTGATTTTTCCTAAATCTAATCAAACATTTTTTGTAAGGGTTCTCTCATCTCTATCTTATTTTCATGAGATTTCCATTATTCACAAATTATTTATTAAATGTGGTGTATTTTTTATTCAATTGGGTATATAATATCATGAACCTATTTATATTCATGGTAATTGTTTGACTCATTTAATGATTAATAATTTTTTCCATGTGATTTGATTTGTTACAATGTGGCAAGGCACTTTGTGTCAATTTCCATTTCATTGAGATTTATTTGGTATTGTACAACTAATCTTTCTTATGTGGTGTATCTACTTACCCTTTGACATCATATTTCATTTTAAATTGTAATTATATTATATATCCATATTATTGTATCATGGATATGATTATTAACTTAAGTTGTATACTATCTCGCATATGGTGTTTATTTTGAATGCAACTTTGACTATGAAAATATTGATGAATTTGTATCCTCTTCTCAATAAGGATAATTAAAAGTCATATTGTACTTGTATTAAATCTATGTATAAAGAAAGATTTGGACTTTCAATGAAAAGAGGGGCCCTATATATCCTCTTGATGCATCAAAAGTTCTCATGAGAGAAATTATTTGGCGACAAACCCATCGAGTTTGATTCTAAAAATCAAACGGGTTTCTGCCTAGAGACTTAAACTGTTTCGATGATATAGTGGTATCATGTTCCAGATACATGACGTCCAATTAATAAGAATTATCTTTATTTGTTTTTAGTTATTAAATTCCATGAGTTTTTCACTATGAAAAAATCTATGGATGTATTTTCATTCTCAGTTTATTATTGGTGTGTGTTTTTTAAATATTTACCATGCCATATTGATTATTTCTAATTAATCATGATTCAATTTTATTTATTCATTCTTCCACTATATTTATCCCCTACTGAGCATTTGATCTCACCCATTTTATTTTATTTTTCTTCCCTAGGTTATGAAGATGAGATAATTTATTGGGTTTTCAAGGATACCATTTATTATCTTTTGTTATGTATCATATTTTTTTCCTTTATAAATTTAAAATGGGTTCTATGTATGTATCTAGTTTCTTCAAGACTTCTAAACTCATCGGCCCTTTGGGATTTGATTCCTTGTAATCATGCCAATGTAATAAAGTAATGCACCAGCTCCGGGCTTCTAGGTTCGGAACATTACAGTTGGTATCAGATGATGTTTAGTAGAAACCTTGGGAACTAGATTTAGAAAACATAGTTTAGTGAACAAAACCCTAATATAGACTTTGAGGATAATAATAGAAGAACCACCCACATCCTTTTTTTAGGACATTATACATGAAAAAAAATTTAAGGATGAAATTTCCAAAGGTGGGAAGAATATAACACCCCAATATTTTATGGTGTGATTAATTTTAATTCATTAGATATCTTATAATACATGAAACATTGAGTCTCTATGAAATAACACTTTGTTATACGAGATTTTAATAACATATCCATGAAAAATAATTTTGTTGCTTCTATGATTTGAAATTCAAAAAATTTACATACACGGTTGCGTTTAGTCTGATATTTAGAGGCGGATAGGATCAACATAATTTTTAGTGATTAATAATGTACCCTTATTAATAGTAACTTGACCCTTATGAATAGTAATGTACCCTTATGAATAGTAATGTAACCTTATAAATAGTACTTGACCCTTATGAATATTAATTTACCCTTATTAATTGTAACCTCACCCATGTATGCATAAATTCAATTTAGGCACCATATAAATGAGAGTGAATATTTTCAAAATTAATAATTAAGTGTTGGTATTTTTCTGAGAAATAAATAATGAATTATAATTTTATAATTAATATATTAACATAAAATTTAATTAGTTTTCATGAAATTTATTCATGAATAAATATTTTTCTTTCCTATGATTATTAGATAATTTTATGAGAACCTAGTTAATTTTTAGGAGTGTCAGAAAATAAGTTATAATGTTGAAATTGGTATTTTTCGAGGAAATGATGATTTTAATTAAAATTAAATTTCTCATATTTAGAAAATTATTTTCTTAAAATGGAGTACCTTTTTAGATTCTACATGATGAAAAATGGTTTGGATAAAATTTTGGGATTCTTATGAAATAGTTTAATTTTTATTGAATTGTAAAAAATACAGTTTTTTATAAAATACGGCATTTTTCATTACATCATCATGAAATTATTATGATATAAAAAATTATTTAAACTATGTAATAATTAAATAATTATATTACAAGTGAATATTTTTCTGAATTAATTTATAACATGAAAAGTGTAATTTTTATGATACGTATAAAAAACATTGTCAATGTAGACGCAGTGCCTACGCAGTGCTGGAAAAGTGAAAATTGGTAACTTATATATAGTCATTGAGTGCTAAAAAGTATTTTCATCAATTATTTATTAATTATTATGTATCTATTTTATTGTTAATTTTGAATTTTAGTGTTATATAACATGAGTATTCTCAAATGTCTATGCAATTCCTGCACTAGGTTTGGAAAGACCAAATAAAAAATTTAAGAATATTTCTTGTTATGTATAAGAGTGAATATACATAATGAATGAATTTGGAATTTTATTTTCAACCTGAATATTTTATTTTTATGATATTAATTTTTTAAAAATTTTATATGTTAAATAAATAAAATTAATGCTTACGAAACGTTGATGCAGTTCTTGTGCAAGAATAAGAAAAATAAATAAAATGTTTTTAATTAAAATTATAAGAATTATTAGATGACCCATATTTTGACTAAAACATTTTCTATATGTAATTTTAGACCCATATATATTTTTTTATTCTATTTGGGGACACTTCGGACCCACAATAATCAATTTAAGACCTTTATAATATTTTATTTAAATGTAAGACAAGGTGTTCACAATATAAACTTAATTTTGTATAACATTTTTAATTTAAGGTTTTCTAGAAGTTTTATTAAAAAAATAATTGTATTTATAACTCTAATAAAATTTTTGTTCTTGTATATTTTTATTTTTAATTTTTAGACAAAAAATCAATACCATAATGGCTTCGACAAAGGTGATGTAGTTTTAATTTAATTAATGAATAAATTAAATAAATGATATTAAAATAATAAAATAAATATAATTTTACATTTTAAGCTAATTTAGGGATTTTATATATTAATATGACTTTTATATGATATAATATAAAATTTTATCAAAATTTGAAACTTTTATTTGATGTGTTTAAAGTCTTATATATGAATAGTTTTTATATTGACAAAATTATTTTTCATGAATAAAATTTATTATTAAATTATTTAAAAATACCAAAATTATTGAAAAGGGATAAAATGATAATATTAATTCTAAAATGTAATCCCCATTAGTTTTAGGCATTTTTAGAATTCTTGAAACCTATAATATATTTATTGTAATTTATTAATTTTGGTAATTCCTAAGTTATCATCCACCTCACTTGTTAAAGGACACTCTTTATTTCACAAATATTAATCACCTTGAGCCTTCTTGTTTGGTAAAAATCTGCCAAATTGCATCCTCCATATCCCTTAACACTTTATTTTTCTTCTATTATAACAAAAAAGAAAACTTTCAAGAGCCTTGAGGAGGTTTTAAAAGAGATATTTTTAAGAGGAAATATTTCTTCTTCTTCTCTTTCAAATTATTTCTCACTTATAAATTATCCCATAATATTATCCAATGATTCATGAAAACTCCATTATAATATATATACTAGATTGTTTTGTGTTTATGGTATATGCACCATAAAATCTATTATTTTCCTATTTTATTCTTAAATTACAAAATCACCGTTCGTGGTGTGTCAATTAACTGACTTTGTGGATGATCCATTTTCATTTCACTTTACCCCAATAATGTGAAGTTTCAAATCACATTTAATTTTTTTAAATGACCTAAATATATATATTTCATCAATTTTTTATTATTATTTATTTTCTTACAAGGAATTCCATAATAAACCGACCTTTGAAACCACGAAAAGAGCATATCCGAAACAATGAGAAAAATAAAATATTGTTAATAAATGGATGGAAAATGGTATAAGAAAATTATGTATAGTGTTGTAATCCTCCTGTACTAATCATGTTTTAATGATCATAAATTCTATTCAACCTAGTTAAATCATGTAAATTATATCAAATCATGTTTATTATTGTTTAAGTATTATCATGATTTAAGAAGATACATTCAAGATCCAAATTTCTCTACATTCAGTTTAATTAACTTTATATTATCCTTGATTTGCTTTTTAAATACCTTCTCTAAAAATGATTAAGTCCAATCCATTCTATTATCATCATTGCTTAAGTCTGAATGCAATTATTTTGAAAAGTCTGAGACACTGTGTGTCTGCCACTGGTTATTTCTTTTTTGAAAAGTAAAGGAGACATCGTGAAGCAGAAACCGTAAAGCAGACACTATGAAACAAGACATTGTAACCTTGAGACACCAGGAAAAAGCAGACACCATGAATTAGCCGACACCATGAAGCAGACATCGTGAAGCACAAACCGTGAAGCAGACACCGTGAAGCAGACGCCGTGAAACAAGATACTGTAACCTTGAGACATCGTGAACAAGCAGACACCATAAACATCCAGACACCGTAACCACGAGACACTATGACCAATCCAGACACCATGTGAAGAAGACACAGTTTCCATGACTTAATGTGACACCATTTCCTAATATATATTTTTTGTTTCTATATTTAATCTCTAACGGTCATATTTTAAGACTTTAATGAACTGACATAATTAATGTTTCTTTGTAGACACATCATCTGACAGTACGAGGTACGAGGTGCAGATTACATACAACCGTTGGCCTCAACACATGCACTCCAAGATAAAAGAGTAGTGCGGCCTAGAAACATATATCCTAGATAACGCATGAGAAATAAAACCAAGTGGGCATGTGCACCATAACGAAGAACGCACTTAGAGAAAAAATTTAAAGAAAGGCCTATTGCATGCAACTCGACACTACTGAAGAACACAAGAAGTATACTAGAATCCTGATAATATCTTCACACTGAAAAACATCACGAAGAACACGATCCAAATATGTCTGTCTTGCAACACTATGTTTTCCATACGAGGACTTGGGTTCTACATCTACTTCATCTCTGAAGTCCAGAGCTACAAAGACTAACACTCAGAGCATTTCTAACCTATCTCAATATTTCTTCTCTGTTGTGTATCATTTTTATTAACTTTTGAGCAGTGTGTGTTTCTGTATATAACACACTCTATCTCCTACATCAAACAGAAGGACACTAGATATCCTTACTCAAACATCTATTTACACTTGTGTATACCCACGGATAAGTGTAGAAGAGGTCCCTGTGTGGCCTGGTTATTTGTACCCACATAGAACTATGGAAGAGGTCCTTGTGCGGCCTGGACAGTCTTCTGTGCTGTTGTTTAACCCTGATCTAGGGTGTGGATCAAGTTTATTTATATAAACTTCTTGGTGTCAGGTGATCACCAAGTGGAGAGGATTAGGTCTTGGCTTGAGACTGAACCACTTATTTCATATCTGTTGTGCTGCTTAATTTAGTCTTCTATGTTTTACTACTTTTCTTTATAACATAGAAGTCACGAAATTCCCTTTGATATTTATTCTTGGAAAGAAGTTATAAATGTCTTATCTTAGTATAATAGCTTCAAAAGTAATATTAATAACTGATATTAAGATTAATGAGAACTAATCAATATTCTAAGAAGTTATTTAAACAGTCGAAATCTTATAATAGTATAACCTTGATTAACTAGGCTTTATTTAATTTTGGGGAAACCTTTTTAGAAATATTTTTTACAAAAAAATTTATAGTTACTCAATTCACCCCTCTCTTATTGAGTAATCTACTCTAACCAACATTTTGTATCAGAGGATATTTATTAGGACTCTGTTTAATCTTTTTCAACTATGATTGTAGTTGTACTTTAAATATTTGTAAAATTGTGTTAATTATAAATTTCTATCTCTTTTAAAGTAATACTTTATTATGGATAATAGATTGGAATGTGATGCAACCAACAGACCACCATTCTTTAATGGAACCAACTATGCTCAATGGAAAATTAAAATGAAAATTCATTTAGAGAGTATGAGTTTTGAAATTTGGTCTTCCATTATAGATTAATATAAGATTCATTCTACTGATATAATCACATGGGATGAACCTACCAAAACTGCCTACAATAATAATTGCAAAGCTATGAATGCTTTATACTGCTCCTTAGGGGATGAAGAGTTCAATATAATTTCTACTTGTAAAACTTCCCATGAAATTTGGGATACCATGTCTGTATCACATGAAGGAACATCTAGTGTAAAAGAAATTATACTTAATACTTATACTATTAAATATGATAATTTTAAAATGAAACCTGATGAGCCTATTTCTGACATGTATCTTAGGTTCAATTAGATTTCCAACACAATGATTTCTCTTGGAATAGAAGTCACTGTCAAGGAACAGATCATGAGACTTCTCAGATGTCTGCCTGATAGATGGAGGGGAGCCTCCGTCTCTATTAGAGAATCATGCGACATAAGAAAAATACCTGTAAAAGAACTCATTGGGAAACTTATGATGTATGAGGAAGAACTGGAAGTCAACAAGGAAGAGTATGATGAACCAAAAAGGAAATCTATTGCATTCAAGATCACCACCTCTAAGCACAAAGACAAAGGGAAACTGGAAGCCTTTGTAGAAAGCTCAACCAGTGAACAATCATCACCCGACAGTGATGAGGAGAAGGCTCAATTAGCCAGAAGATTAAAAAGATTTTACAAGAATAAGAACTTTTTTAAAAAACCTAACTTCAAGGGAAAATATGACCAAAAAGGAAGTTGGAAGAAGAACTAGAAAATAACTGACCAGACTGATGAAATTGTCAACTATGAGTGTAAGCGCAAAGGACATATCAATGATGACTATCCAAATCTCAAGTATAAAAAGAGATATGAGGACAAGGACAGGAATTATAAAAAGGAAATGAAAGAAACCTGGAGTGCTTCTGAGTATAGTTCAAGAGACTCAGAAACATCAAATGATAAACCGAAAAATAAATACAATATGTGTTTTATGAAAAACACATATGAGGTAACATTGTATTCTCTTGTACTTAATTCATACTATTCAAAAGATGAAAGTGACTCTGAAAATATGACTAATGAAGAAATGATTGAATACTGTAGCATGCTTGAAGAAACATGCAATGAACTAAAAGACAACTATAAATCATTGAAGAAACAACATGCTCTTACTATAACTATTAAATCTGAACTCACAACTGAAAAGGAGAAAAATGTTCAACTGCTCAAAGAGAACAACGAATTAAAAATGTCTAATGATCAATTGAAGAATGACCTAGAAAAGTTTACCAATGGGAAAAATACCCTTACCCAAATGATAGGAAAACAAATTGCCCCTAAATACAACACTGGAATTGGTTATCAAACTGGTAAAAGAAACCTTGGTAGAACTAATTTTGTCTATAAATCTAGGACATAAAGTTTTACTCCCAGTTCTGGACACAAATCAACTAATTCAATTCATGATACATATTCTACTGTTTCAATTTTTTCTAGACTGAATCGAGATTATTTTTAAAATACCTTACTTAATGCTTATAGGAAACCTATGAGGTAGATATGGGTTCTTAAATCACTTATTACTAAAATTACTGGACCCAAAAAAGTATGGGTACCAAAATCTGTTTTTTCTTAATAATTTTTGTAGGAAATCTGCTTAAAGATCTCCTCTAAAATTCTATGGTACTTGGACAATGGATGTTCAAGACACATGACATGATACTACTCATGCTTCAAGAACCTAATCAAAATATATATAGGACATGTCACATTTGGTTACAATGCAAAAGGAAAGATTATTGGCCTCATCCAAATTGGTAACTCTAATTCAGTATTTTTTTCTAAAGTACTATTTTTCTATGGATTAAAATACAATCTACTTAGTATATCAGAATTATGTGATGATGGATTTCATGTTAGATTTAGAAATGATTCTTGCAATGTATTTAATTATAAAGATGAATTAGTATTTTCTAAATTAAGAAATGGAAATGTGTACTTTGTTAACTTATATTCTTTAGCTTCTCAAAATGCTTCATGCTTAAGTGTATTTCATAAAGAGTCTTGGCTCTGGAATAGGAGACTAGGACACTATAATATCCACTCCCTTAGAAAGCTAACTAGAAAAGGCTTAGTTAAAGACTTACTCAAACTTGAGTTTCCAAATGAAAAAGTGTGTAATCCTTGTCAAAAGGGAAAATAACACAAAGTTTTCTTTCAAACCAAAGAAATAAGTGTCAACTTCTCAACCTCTCGAACTGGTTCACATGGATTTTTTTGGACCATCTAGAGTTTCTAGTTTAAATGGGAAGCACTATGTTTATGTTCTTGTATATGACTTTTCTAGATATACATGGACATTATTTATGGCTCACATAAGTGAATCCTGCTCTTATTTTACTAAATATGCCAAGTCTGTAGAAAATCTTAGCAGACTTAGAATTAAATCCTTAGGAAGTGATCATGGACATGAGTTTGAAAATCAAGAGTTTGAATACTTTTTCTCACAAAATGGTTATAGTAATATTTTCTCTTCCCATTGAACACCTAAAAAATGGAGTTGTAGAGAGAAGAAATATAACCCTGTAAGAGATTTCTAGAATAATGCTCAGTGAATATGACCTACTTATTTATTTTTGGGCTGAAGCGGTCAATACAGCATGCTACATAATCAATAAAGCATTGATCTGACCTATTCTTAAAAGGACTCCTTATGAGTTATGGAACAACAGAAAACCCAATGTTAACTACTTCAAATTTTTTGGTTGTAATGTCTATATTCATAATACTAAGGACAATCTTGACATATGTGCATCCAAAAGTGATGAAGGTATCTTTTTAGGATATTCCAAGTCTAGTAAATCCTATAGAGTATTTAATAAAAGAACTAAA
The DNA here is from genome assembly GCA_963277665.1 of Viscum album. Classification (NCBI taxonomy): domain Eukaryota; kingdom Viridiplantae; phylum Streptophyta; class Magnoliopsida; order Santalales; family Viscaceae; genus Viscum; species Viscum album. The sequence goes on from OY728125.1 coordinate 4,728,112, forward strand.
TGTGTGGAAGAATATGTTCATGTAAATTTTGATGAAAAAGATCCACATGAGCCTAAAACCATTCTAGAGAACCTGGAGGATGATGTATCAAATCTGAACATTAATCCAAAATCCTCAAACCATTCTGTGAAAGAATCTGTGAAAACATCCAGTTCTTTAAATTCCATAGAAACAAGTCACAATGAACTTGAACCTGTTGATGAACCTGAAATCACTAGTCCCTCATTTTCTAGATTTGTTTGAACTCTTAAGAACCATCCCTTAGATGTTGTTGCAGGAGACCTAGACAAAGGAACTCAAACTAGATATCCTCTTAGAAATCAGGTTGAACATCAAGTCTTCTTGTCACAACATGAACCTAAAAACATTAATGATGCTATCAATGATGAATTTTGGGTGATGGATATGCGAGAAGAACTTAATCAGTTTGAAAGAAACAATGTTTGGAAACTTGTTGAAAGACCAAAGGACACATGAACCATAGGTACTAAATGGGTGTTCAGAAATAAGGTAGATGAAGCTGGTAACATAGTTAGAAATAAGGATAGATTAGTTGCACAAGGCTATAATCAAGAAGAAGGAATTGATTATGAAGAAACTTTTGCACCAGTATCTGGACTTGAAGCTATCAGAATCTTGCTTTCTTATGCTACACATCTGAATTTCAAACTATATCAAATGGATGTTGAGAGTGCATTCCTAAATGGGTATATAGCTTAAGATGTTTTGGTTGAACAACCCACTGGTTTTAAAAACCCCTATTTTCCAAATAATATCTTCAAATTATCAAAAGCTTTATATTGTTTAAAAAAAGCTTCAAGAGATTGGTATGATAGGTTCAGTACTTTTCTTATTTCTAAAGGTTTTATAAAAGGAATAGTTGATCCTGACCTTTTTATAAAACGAATTTCTAATGATGTTTTACTTGTTCAAATCTATGTAGATGAAATTATCTTTGGATCTTCAAGAAATTATTTATGTGTTTATTTTTCTAAAATGATGAAAAATGAATTTAAAATGAGTTTAATGGGTGAACTGAAATTCTTTCTTGGATTTCAAATCTTTCAAAATAATGATGGAATTATTTTAACTCAAAGTAAATATACTAGAGATCTTCTAAAACATTTTGGATTGGATAGAACTAAAAGTAGTAACACTCCCAAGAGTACCACTTGTAAGTTGGATCTTGATGAAGATGGAAAATCTATTGATTAAACCACTTATAGAGGAATGATTAGAAGTTTACTCTACTTAACTGCTAGTCATCCTGACATTATGCTTAGTGTGTGTATGTGTACTCGTTTTCAATAAAATCCTAAGTAATCTCATTTAAATGTTGTAAAAATAATTTTCAAATACCTCAAGAATACACCCAATCTAGTATTTTTCTATCCTAGAGGACAATCATTTGAATTAGTGAGTTATTCTGATGCTGACTTTGGTGGCCGTAAGTTAGATAGAAAAAGAACCTCTGGAACATGTCACTTTTTAGGCAAGTCACTAGTATCATGGTGTAGTAAGAAACAAAATTATGTTTCATTATCTACTACATAAGCTAAATACATAGCTGGTGGCAGCTATTGTCCACAAATTTTGTGGATGAAAAACACATTACTAGACTATGGATATAAATTCAGGCATGTTCCTATAAACTGTGACAACACAAGTGCTATTAACATCTCTAAAAATCTTATTTCACATTCTAGGACAAAGCATATTGAAGTAAGATATCACTTTTTGAGAGATCCTAATCAGAAAGGTGATATCACTTTGGAATTCATTGGTACTGAGTATCAGCTTGCTGATATATTCACCAAACCATTAACTTCTGAAAGAATAGACTACATCATACATGACTAGGCATGATAAACCTCAAATAGATATCTTATTGTTTCATGTCATACTGTTCGATATCTTACTGTTTCATGTTTTACTTTTCAATATCTTACTATTTCATGTCTTACTCTTCGATATCTTACTATTTTATGTTTTACTTTTGTATATCTTACTATTTCATGTTTACGGTCTCATAGTTAGTGTTTCGAGATTACTGTCTGATAGTCACTATCTCAATGTAAAGTTAATGTTCATTGTCTCACCGTGATGTTCGTTCACTGTCTCACCGTAACGCGTGTTTTCTCTCTCACCATAACACGCAGACACGGTCTCACCGTAAAAAATTCTTTATGTTTTTTTTATTTTCAAAGTAAAAACTCGTATCATAGTAATTATTATTTTCCCCTCTTTACTTTCCCGCACTTTTACTTTTGCGACATTTGGTATTTCTAAATGATGAAATAAAGAAAGTATCAATTGATGATTCACTTGTGGTTTCTTATATTCACTCATTTCAAATCCTTCTTCAACCCTAAAACTCTTCTCTCTCTCTATTTAGAACCTTCGGTAGATACCCAGGATGAAGCGCCATTCATCGATGACTCCTAAGAAACGTAGCTCAAAAAAGAAGAGAATTGGACCTAAGCATGCACCTAAAGGTCCTATGAACCCAAATCTAGTAAATTGAGTTGTAGTAGCTGAGAAAGAGGTTTTCCCCAAATGGATTCTTTCTTGTAAGTATCTATTTCTGAAAGTTTTAGAAGAACAAGGCTGGCTAGAGTGGTTTTCGAAGGAAGATAGACCTATCTATCCTAAGTTAGTGTCTTAGTTCTATCAGTATGTACAATTATCTTTTGATTCTAGTGATAGTTATGTCGTGAGAAGCTGGATCAATGGGCAGAAATTCTCATTCTCTTTGAGGTTATGGGCTGCATGCCTTAGGATACCTCATTAAGTCATCTGTGAGGATTATCAGAGAGTACCTCCACCTTCAACCGAATTCTTTGATCTGGATGATGCTTTGAAAGCCTTAACTGGAAATGACACCAAGAGGAGAGCCATTGCTGCTAAACTATATGGATAATCAAGGATTCTGTTCATGTTTATACAGAATCTGGTTAGCCCTAGAAAAGGTGATTTTTCTGTTTTGAAATATCAGGATGTGTTTCTGATTCACCTTATGAAAAATGGGCATAAGATCAACTTGTGCAAGTATATCATACACTACAGCAAAATACGGATTTAGAGGTGGTTTTTTTTCATTTCCTGGTGGTTTAAACTGTCGCTAAATCCATTGGCGGCAGTTTTGAAAAACCGTTGCTAAATTGTGCATCGGGAAACTATTCGCGGCGGTTTTCAAAATCGTCGTAGAACATTTCGCGGCGGTTTTTTGGATTTTCTTATTTTGAATTATTTTTTTTATTTTATTTTTTATTTTATTTTTTATTTTTTATTTATTATTTATTTATTATTTATTTATTTTTTATTTTTTTTATTTTTTTATTTTTTTTTATTTTTTTCTATTTTTTTATTTTTTTTATTATTTTTTTTTTATTTTTTTATTTTTTTAATTTTTTTATTTTCTTATTTATTTTATTATTTTATTTTTTATTTTATTTTTTTTTTATATTTGTTTTATTTATTTTATTTATTTTATTTATTTCATTTATTTTATTTAATTTATTTAATTCGTATTTATTTATTTATTTATTTCGTTTTTTATTTCTTTATTTCGTTTTTATTTTATGTAATTAATATTTATTTTAATTAATTCATATTACTTTATTTACTTTATCCATGCATGCATGCACATGCCCATGCACATGCCCATGCAATATAAAGTAATACTACGTTTGGTGAGATTTGAACCTCTAACCTCTTGCATATTTTCCAAAGACTTTACCACTCCAGCAAACTCGTCATGTGGTTAATAAACAGAATTTAATATACTCATATATACTAATTGAAAAAATAAATAATACATAACTAATAGATATAAACTCAATAATAATTAAATAATAATCAATAATCAATAATTAATAACCAATAAAAAATAATTAATAATTATTGATTTATTAGTTATTTATCGAGTTATTTATTATTATTTATTGTTTATTATAATAAATAACAAATAAATTATAATAATATTTACATAAATTATAAAATTATGAAAATAAAATTATAAAATTATAAAATTACGAAATTAAAAGAATAAAGAATGAAGAATAAATAATAAATAATAAATAATAAATAATAAATAATAAACAATAAATAACAAACAATAAATGATAAATAATAAATAATAAATAATAATAAACAAATATTAAATATTAAATATTAAATATTAAATAATAAATAATAAATAATAAACAATAAACAATAAATAATAATAAATAATAAATAACACATAATAAATAATAAATGATAAATAATAAATAATTATTATTATTATAAATAAAACATAATAAATAATTATAAAAAAATAAATTATAAATAAATTATAAATTATAAATTATAAATTATAAATAATATATAATAATAAATAATAAACAATAAACAAAAAATAATAATAAAGAACAAATAAAAAATAATAAATAGTAAATAATAATAAATAATAAATAATAAATAATAAACAATAAATAATAAACAATAAATAATAATGAATAATAAATAATAAATAATAAATAATAAATAATAAATAATAATAAAGAACAAATAATAAATAATAATAAACAATAAATCATAATAAATCATAAATAATAAATAATAAATAATAAATAATAAATAATAAACAATAAATAATAATAAATAATAAATAATAAATAATAAATAATAAATAATAAATAATAATAAATAATAAATAATAAACAATAAATAATAATAAAGAACAAATAATAAATAAATAATAATAATAGAAAATAAATAATAATAAATAATAAATAATAAATAATAAATAATAAATAATAAATAATAAATAATAAATAATAAACAATAAACAATAAACAATAAATAATAATAAATAATAAATAATAAATAATAAAAAATAAAAAATAAATAATAATAATAAATAAATAATAATAAAGAACAAATAACGAATAATAAATAATAATAAATGAAAAATAATAAATAATAAATAATAAATAATAAATAATAAATAATAAATAAATAATAAATAATAAACAATAAATAATAATAAATAATAAATATTAAATAATAATAATAAATAATAAATAATAAATAATAAATAATAAATAAATAATAAACAATAAACAATAAACAATAAACAATAAATAATAATAAATAATAATTAATAATTAATAATTAATAATTAATAATTAATAACACATAATTAATAATTATTAATAATAGATAATAAATAATAAGTAGTAAATAATAAATAATAATAAATAAATAATAATATATAATATATAATATATAATATATAATATATAATATATAATATATAATATATAATATATAATATATGAAATACTTGAAAAAGTATGAAAAGGCGTGATAAGGGATGAAAAATCATGAAAACGCATGAAAATGGATGGAGAAGCATGAAGGAGGCATTAGAAAGCATGAGAACGCATGAAAACTCATGAAAACTCTGGAAAACCCCTTAAGAATTCAACATAATCATCATAATAACTCACAAAAACCCATTGATAAAGATAACAAGTCATAGAAAACCAAATAAACAGTAGTAAATGGAGCAACAGTTAAAACCCGTCAAAACGGTCATAAAGTGACAAAAACATTGGACACTCATAAACGGAGATAACTTATGATCTGAGAGTCTGTTCCAGATCCAAGACCAGTCAAATCAAAGATCCTAAAACGATCTTCGAGCTGATAGGTAAAAGAGACTGAATGGACCGGCAGATCGGAAGTTACGACCATTTAAAAAAACTGACGGGGAACGGGTGATAGAAACGAGGCATCGAAAAACATGACAAACTTGATACCTACTAAAAAGGTCATAACATATGATCCATGAGTCCATGTGGGTGCTTTGACTAGTCAAACTGAAGCTCATGGAATGAACTACGATCTGGAAGGCGGAGGAGTCTGAACTGACATGCAGATCCAAAGTTAGGTCCGTTTGAAGACAAGTTCGAGGGGACACCGGTCACAAAAAAGGGGTTTTGGAGGCCATCGAAGGGGTTTTGGGGTCGAAAAACACAATATAATCCTGTTTCTGTTGAACCCGTGCATGGCTCTCTTCGCTGGCTTTGATTTGATATGTGGTAGAGCCCAAACGGACACCCGGAGCGAAAGTTATGGTCGTTTGAAGTTGGAGAACCTTTTTCATCTTTCTTATCACTCTTATATCATCCGCACCTTAGACCGTCTTATGGTTTTGATTATACTTACATCTATATCTCTTCATGAGTTTCGATTTGACTGGTCGTGGCACTCCAACGGATGCCCGGATCAAAAGTTATCATCGTTTTAGTGATTTCGGGGTTTCTTATGTTTTTTTATTTTTTTCCTTTCATTTCGTGGCAGTTTTACCCAAACCGCCGCTATTTCACGGCATTTTTTTATAAAAATGCCTCTAATCCTCGAATAAATTTAAAAAAAATTAACACATTTCGCGGTGGTTTTTAAACCGCCGTGAAACGCCTGATTTCCTGTAGTGATTCACCATTTGTGTGAGCTGATCAAAGCCACATCCAAGTCAACTTCCATGTTTTACTCTCGGCTTTTCTCAGCCATGCTTCATGCCTAAGGTATGGTCGTACCTAAAGAGGAAGTAATTAAGGACTGTGAATCTTTCCTTTCAAAAGCCACTATCAAGAGAATGAAGATTAATTGGAATCCTTGGAAAAAGGAATGGGTGGAAGACAATGATAGAATCTATGAGAAATTAAATCCAGTAGAACATCCCTCAAGACCAAGAGATATTTTTTATCCCGGTTTGGAACCGGATGAGGTTTTTGGATACTATTCTGAAGAAGAAGAAGAAGAAGAGGTTGTTGTGCCCCCCAGTGAAACTGTTTCTGTTGAGGAAGACAGTACTCTTATTCCTCATGATGTTCTTGAAGAAGAAGTCCCTACACCTACAGAGGTTGTTACTCTGGAAGCTCAACCTAATGCTAAAACAGAATCTGTTTCCAAAGAAAATGAAAAAAAAATCATGGAAGAACCTATAGTGGAAGTGCTACATGTTATGCAAGAGGCTGGCCTTGAGGAACTCCCAGTAGAATAATATGTTCCTGAAATTATTCCTTCAGCTGAGGAAAGCATGGAGTAGGATTTTTAGCAGGTAAGATAGGAAATGAGAGAAGAACTGTGAGATGAGTTTGTGGAATTAAATCAAGATCATAAGCCTCTCAGTCCTGAGAAGGATGCAACTGTTGATGGGGAGCAACACCCAAATCTGGAATCCACTGAAGTACCAAATCTAGTTATTTCAAGTCCTATAGCCACTAGGTATAAGTTTTCCAGTTTCTATGATGTGGATGACTCTCAACAAGTCTCAGCAAAAGGCCTTGACCTTTCCTCTTTGTTCTAGTTGAAATCGGTCTCTAATATTGCCCCTTCAAAGGAACATGAAACCATATCAATCCTTGTTTCTGAACCTTCATCAGAACAATCATCCTTTGTGAGTAATGATGATATAAAGGAATTTGGTGCTACCCTTTTGTCTAGTGTTGAAAAATTCATGACTTCCCAACCTTATCTTGTGACACATCTAAGTGAGATAGATGCCTCATTATTGTTGGAGAAAGTTATTTGGAAAATATAACCCAAAATGCTTCATGAGATTCAGGAATTCAGAGTTGAAAACAGACTGCTTAGTGATGAAGTGAAGACTCTGAGAGGTATGATTGAAGAAATGAAAAAAGAGATGCATAAGAGATCAGAGCTTGTTTCTTCTCCTGTAGCACCTGTTGTTCCTCAAAACCCACGGGTTGTTGTATCTCATATTCAACCTTATTTATCTTCCTTAGATAAAAAGGTCGCTGAAATAAACAAACAGATTGTGAAGGAGATGAGAGAGCTTGTTTTTAATCTTAACAAGCTCACTGATGAATATACAGGGTGTCTTCAGAAAGTGTGGAATCAACTAAAATCTCTCACCACCACTGTCAATGCTTCTAAATCATCTGGTAAATCTTTTAAACCCTCTTTAGACAGTGATAAGCTCAAAATAGTGGTCAAAGAAGAGCTTCAGAATGTACTCAGTGGTTTCAACGCAGCTTCTCTCCCTGAAGTTATCAAGAATAGTGACTGAGTTCTCGATCTTGTCCAGATCCACTCAAAAATTTCTAATGATGTTCAGAAAGACATTGAAAAGAAAGTGGATTTCTACTTCAACTGAATCTTCTCAAAGACTGATATGAAAAAACATTTCAAGTATCTTGTGGAAAATTTGAGGATTCCTCCTGTTATTCAAGCTTTCAAGACCCAAGTCCAAAAACTAACAGAATTTACTTGATTATTGGATAAGTTTATGGAAAACAAGGATGATTTTGAGAAAGTCATGTAGTATGGTGGAGAGATTATTGCGGATTTCATTAATCTTCTAAGGCCTTACCTTCGTGTTCAGAGTACAACCATTGTTGCTCCTATGGCTGCACCTCTAAGACCTGGGTTGCATACCTTCACCTCTTCCCTATCCTCCACTACTATTTATGTCATCCAAGCACTGAGTTAGATTAGGCAGGTGATCCTTGATCAACAACTTCCTTGATCTTCTAATACTCTTACTCTGGCTCCATCGGTGTTTGAAGGACTACCTTTACCCTCTCTATCAACCACCTCACTCTCTTCTTCTACCTCGACCTCTGCTCTTGTGGCTTCCTCTTCTGCCACTGCTGATAAAGGCAAAGAGAAGGCCATCCCATGAAGAAGAATAGTGATTACTCCTTTTTGATAGGAATGATATTGCTTTTGTTTTGCTCCTTTCTATTTGTACTGGACCTTCTTTGCTTTAATGAATTGTTCACTTTTCATGACTTCTCTTATTCTATCTTTTTGATAATCCTAAAGGGGGAGAAATATCTATATGTTAGACACTTATCTCTATATCTATAGTTGAATCAAATATTTACTTTAAATCTATATGATTTATGATCATCAAAAAGGGGGATATTGTTGGACTCCTCATGTACTAATCATGTTTTAATGATCACAAATCCTATTCAACCTTGTTAAATCCTGTAAATTATATCAAATCATGTGTATTATTGATTAAGTATTCTCATGATTTAAGAAGATCGATTCAAGTTCTAAATTGCTCAAAATTCAGTTTAATTAACTTTCTACCATCTTTGATTTACTTTTTAAATACATTCTTTGACAAATGATTTAGTCTAATCCATTTTATGATCATCATTGCTTAAGTTTGAATATAATTATTTTGAAAAGTCTGAGACACCATGAGTCTGCCACTGGTTATGTCTTTCTAGAAAAGTAAAGCAGACACCGTGAAGCAGACATCGTGAAGCAGACACCATGAAGCAGACACCGTGAAGTAGACACTGTGAAGCAGACACCGTGAAGCAGACACCGTGAAGCAGACACCGTGAAGCAGACACTGGGAAACAAGACACCATAACCTTGAGACATCATGAACAAGTAGACATCGTGAACAAGCCGAAACTGTGAAGCAGACATTGTGAAATAGACACTGTGAAGAAGACACCGTGAATCTGACACCGTGAAACAAGACACCGTAACCTTAAGACATCGTGAACAAGCAGACACCGTAAACATCCAGACACTACAACCACGAGACACTGCGACCAACCCAGACACTGTGTGAAGGTGACACTGTTTCCATGACATACTATGACACTGTTTCCTAATCTGTTTTGTCATTTATCTATTTAATCTCTAACAGTCATATTTGAAGACTTTAATGCACTTACATAATTAATGTTTCTTTTTAGAAAAATCATCTGATAGTACAAAATACGAGGTGCATAATACATGAAACATGTCAGCCTCAACACATGCACTCCAAGATAAAAGAGTAGTGCGGCCCAGAAACATCTATCCTAGATAATGCACAAGAAATAAAATCAAGTGGCCGTGAGAACCATAATAAAGAAAAAAATTAGAGAATTTTTTTGAAGAAAGTATTATTGCATGCAACTCGACACTGTTGAAGAATACACAAATTATACTGGAATCCCGAGAACATCTTTTAACTAAAAAACATCATAAAGAACACAAGACGAATCTGTCTGTCTTACGACACTCTGTTTTCCATATGAGGACTAGATTTCTTCATCTGCTTCATCTCCGAAGTCCAGATCTATAAAGATTAGCACTCATATCATTTATAGCCTATCTCAATATTTCTTCTCGGTTGGGTATCATTTTTATTAACTTTCAAGCGGTGTGTGTTTCTTTATATAACACACTCTGTCTCCTGCATCAAACTGAAGGATACAAGATAACCTTACTCAAACATCTATTTACACTTTCATATACACATGGATAAGTGTGTAAGAGGTCCATGTGTGGGATGGTTATTTTTACCCACGTAGAACTTTAGAGAAGGTCCATGTGCGGCTTGGACAGTCTTGTGTACCGTTGTTTAACCCCGATCCAGGGTGTGGATCATGTTTATTTATATAAACTGCTTGGTGGTAGGTGATCACGAAGTGGAGTGTATTAGGTCTCATCTTAAGACTGAACCAATTGTTTCATATCCACTGTGCTTCTTAATTTAGTCTTCTTTGTTTAACTTCTTTTCTTTATAACTCAGAATTCACTAAATTCACTTTGATAGTTAATCTTGGAAAGAAGTTATAACTATCTTGTCTTAGTAGAATAGCTTCAAAAGTAATATTAAAAACTAATATTAAGATTACTGGGAACTAATCAATCTTTGAAGAAGTTATTTAAATAGTCAAACTCTTATAACAATATAACCTTGATTAACTGGGCATTATTTAATTTTGGGGAAATCATTTTAGAAATACTTTTAACAGAAATTTTTATAGTTACTCAATTCACCCCTCCCCTCTTGAGTAATCTACTCCGACCAACATATAGTATAATAAACATTAGATTCATTATTTAATAATTTAAGAAAACTATTCAAACCATATTACATTAGGTTTCAGCAAATTTGAATGATGTTGAACCTGAGATAAGGAATATCTTAACTCAATTTCCATTCATTGAGTTAAACATCGATGTCATTGGTTTTTTCATTCCTAGAATATATGAGAATGACCTAATATTGTTTTATATTTTATATATACTTTTATTGTGTGGGTTTATGTTTTTCAAAAATAATTATGTCATTGATGTTTCCTCAATATAGTGATACATTCTTTGTAAGGGTTCTCTCATCACTCTCTTATTTTTGTGAGATTTCCCATGTTCACCACTTATTTATTGAATCTGGTGTATATTTTCTTCCATTTGGTATATAATATCATGAACTATTTATATTCATGGTAATTAATAAAGTCGTTTTATGATTAATAATTTTTTCCATATGATTTAATTGGTTACGATGTGGTAAGGGACTTTGTCTCAATTTCCATTTCATTGAGATTTACTTGGTATTGTGCACCTAATCTTTCTTATGTGGTGTATCTACTGCCATTTTTAGATCAAATTTCATTTAAAATTTTAATTATATTATGTATCCATATTACTGTTTCATGTATATGATTATTTACTTAATCCATATACCATCTCACATACAGTGTTTATTTTGAATGCTACTTTGACTGTGGAAATATTGATGAATTTGTATCCTCTACTCAATAAAAATAATTAAAAGGAATATTGTACTTGTATTAAATATATGTATAAAGAATTATTTGGACTAATTGTGATGGATGGGGTCTTCTATATCCCCTGGATACATCGATGGGTCACATGAGACAAATCATTTGGCGACAAACCCTTCGAGTTTGTTTCCAAAAATCAGACAGGTTTTTACCCAAAAACTTAAACTGTTTCAATGGTATAGGGGTATCATGTTCTAGATACATGAATTCAAATTAATAAGAATTATATTTATTCATTTTCAGTTATTACATTCCATGAGTTTTTCACTATGATAAGATCTATGGATATATTTTCATTATTAGTTTATTATTGGCGTGTATTTTTCAAATATTCACCATGCCATATTGATTATTTCTAATTAATTATGATTAAATTTTTATTGATTCATGATTCCACTATATTTAACCCTTACTAAGAATTTTAACTCACCCCTTTTATTTATTTTTTCTTCCCTATGTTATGAAGATGAGGTCATTAATTGAGTTTTCAAGGATGTAGTTTATTAGCTTTTGTTATGTATCATATTTTGTTTCCTTTCCAAATGTGAAATGTGTTCCATGTATGTATCTAGTTTATTCAAGACTACTAAACTGATTGATCCTTAGGGATTTTATTCCTTGTAATCATGCCAATGTAATAAAGTAATTCACTGGCTCCAGGCTTCTAGGGTCGGGGTGTTACACATGTCATCAACCTGTGTTCTTCATACATCATTCTCTAACTATAAAAAATGAACTAATATATACAAAACTGTCATGGAATATAATGCCATTATATAATTTTAATTAAATTTTATAGATATCAACTTTAATTAAGATGTAAGGGACAAATCCTTCCTCATTTTATTCATTAATAACATATCCTTTATGATGAACAAAAAATACCCAGATTTTTCAGATCATATGTCATCACCGTTTGAGAAAATACATCAAATTGCATGATTCATGAAATCTATTAATAATTATGTTAAAGTCTAAGGATTATTTCACATACTCATAGATAGTAATATCCAATGACACATAAATATATGTATTTCCTATAGAAATGTATGTTCTCATAATGTCTCGTCTTAAAAAAACCTAATTTTGAACTTCATGATATGAAGTCTCATATTCTTATGAGTACTTAACCTTACAGTGAACATTTTATGTATCCCATTATAGAATTTTATCATAACCTAGAAAAATATTTAATAATATTGTTATATCACTTCAATTTTCTCGTCATATAAAGGAAAAACTATGACAATTTAAGTTTCGTAGATATTATAGGATTTTATCACATTAATGTTATGCAGAATAATAATAAATATGTGATAAGGTATTTATTAATATTCAAATTCATGAATATAAATGAAATATAAAATAAAAATTAGTTGGATTTAAGGAACCAACTCCTACATTTATTTGTGCTATAAATTAAAGAACTCATTTAAAACCCCTCTTGAGTCATTGTGCAACACCTTTTGGACAATAATTGGTATCAAAGCAATGAATTTAGATTTTTTAAATATTACTGATTAAAGACATTAAGATTATTCTCTATGTGTCTGAATGGAAAATATAAAGGAAGAAATGTCCATGGGTATAGATCCTTATTTTAGTAATCAAAAAATATAGTTGTTGGAAAGCTCAAATGATTATTTATTTGAATAACCATGTATTGAAATTTTATTTTAAAATGGTGAAATCTTATGAAATTCCTAAAGGTGAACTTGAGAATTGAGATGATACTCAATAAGATGAGTTTTATTAGAATTAAATGGCTACGAATTATATTATATTTGTTTTAGGACCAAAAGGGTTTAATGGAGTTTCTTAATGTTCTACATCTTATGAGATGTCAGATCCTATTTTAGTTTCCTATGAAGGGACTGACAAAGTTACAAAATTGATGTATAACACTTAAAAACTCAAATTTGAAACTTTTTTATGCATAAAGGTAAAAATATTACTCAAATTAATGGAATTATTATAGATATTGTAAGTTATGTTCATTTATTGGGAATTTTAGTTTTAATATCGAATCAAATATTAAAATTTCTAAGAGTATTACCTTCTAGATGAAGTAGGATATCTGTTTCCATAAAAATATAATACTATTAAAGATATGAAAATAAAGTAAATTATTGGAACTATTATGATGTATGGTGTATAAATAGAGGTTTAATCCATTGATCACAAGGTTACTAAGAAGTAAAATAAATCAATCAAGGTTATTACTTCAAAAAATAAGAATAAATCCAAAGAAAATTTATTATTAGACTCATCTGATGAAGGAAACTCAAATTCTTTTAGAATTTAATAGTTATATTTATTAATTTACAATGAATTTTAATAAGTTATATAAGAATAGAAGGACTCAAAAAATCCTTCAACAAATATAATAAGTTTTATATAAATTTAAATGTTTCCAATTGTTATGAATGCAACAAGTTAGGACACGTAAAAAATAACAACATTTAACTAAAGGAAAATAATAAATGTGAGAAAATTTTATATAGAAAAAAATATTATAAGAATAAATAAATAAGGGATATTAAATACACATAGAGTGCATCAGAATACTCCATTAGTAATTCTAATTCTGATTTATAATATGAAGTATTAAATCAGAGATCTAATATGTGCTTTATGGAACAAAATGAAGAGAATAAAGGAAATTATTAAAAGAGTAAAAATACATGAAATATTTTTCAAGTGTATTTACTAAGTGGGGTGAATACATCAAAAAAATTATTGAAAAGAACAAATAAAATGAATGAAAATATGGTATTAGAAGTAATGGTGAAAACCCCATGTGGAATATGAATTACTTTGTTCTTGGAAATAATATTAAAATCATGTCTAATATCGTTTGTTTTCATTTTTTAATTACTAGAAACTATAATAATAATCATTTCATTATAAATTTACAATTTTGTTGTGTTAAACAAGAATATATTTCTAAAATCTCATGAAAATCCAGTACTAGAAATTCTAAATAGAAAAAAATATTTGGTTTCCCAGATCATTAGTAGAAAACATTTATGAACCCAAAATCATTTGGGTACCAATAAATATTCTTTTTTTAATCTATTTTTTGGGGAAAAATACAGAGGGATATTAAATCTAAACGGTATAACGATAATTGTTATTCAATGAATATGATTGGAGAATTTGAAAACGTCCACTCATTATCAATGGTTAGTAGAAGCTATGGTTATTTTGTTAAAAATAAAAAAGGGAAACATATTAGTGTTGGATCAGCAAGAGATCCAAAATCTATCCTCGTAAATATAGTACTTTATGTTAAAGTCTTAAAACATAACCTAATATTTATTTCCTAACTTTTTTATAATAGATTTATTATTTATTTTTCTAACAATTTGTATTTTATTTTTAAAGATAAATTGATTAAATTTAAAACACCAATAACTGAGAATTTTTATACTTTAGATCTATATTATTTTTGTAAATACTATGTAGAATTATTGAATATTAAAATCTATGTATCTTGGATTTGGTATAAAATAATTTTATGTTTCAATGTTTATTCTTTGATAAAATTATATAAAAAGTATCTAATCTCATATTTTCCTTAACTTAAATTAAATAGACAAACAATATGTTGCATGCCAAATGGGTAAGAAACACAAATCATCTATTAAACCAATAAAATAGATTTGTACTTATAAATCATTAGAACTTATCCGCGTGAATTTTTTTTGGACCTTATAGGATATAAGTTATCAATATAAAACTATTTATTTATGTGTGAGTTAATTTTTTTTCATGATTTTCTTGGGTTTTATTGTTATAAATAAAAGTGAATCATGTTCTGTTTTTATCAACTTTTTAAAACTAGTTCAAAATGTAAAATATGTTAAAATTATTTCAAAAAGAAGTGACCATGGATGAGAGTTTAAGAATTATGAATTTGATTTTTTTTCTCAAAGAATATTATCAATCACACCTTTTCATCACCTAGTATGCCTCAATAGAATAGTTTTGTTGAAAGGAGGAATAGGAACTTGTAATAAATTACAAGAATAGTGTTGTATAAATATAGCATACCAACTCATTTTTGGTTTGAAGCAATTAACACGGTATGTTATGTTATAGAAAAAGTTATTATAAGCCTTATCTTGAGACGAATACCCTATGTGTTATAGAATAATAGAAAACCAAAGGTTGGTTACATAAAAGTTCTTGATACATGGTTTACGTCTTGAACACCAAGGAAAACCTTAGTGAGATCAATCCAATGTCTCATAAAGGAATCATCCATAGATATTCTACCATGTCTAAATACTATATAGTTTTCAATAAGAAATAAAGGTTAGTATAAGAGTTTACTCATGTTAAATTTGTTAAAAGTAATCCCTTTCTCACAAAAAACTCAAATTTATAACCTAGGTGGTTCTATGGATAACTTGAGACTTGAACCTCTTTTTTATGATAAATAAGATAATGATGTGGAATATGAAAATAAATAATCTCGTCCTAAGAAATTATAAACTAGTAAACTTGAGAGTGTGCTTCCTAAACAGCCTAGGACTCTTAAAAACAATCACTTTGAAATTACTATAGGGAGTTTAGATGATGGATTTAGAATTAAAATAAATGTAATAAACCTAGATGACTTTTTCAAATTTTCATTACAGATTAAACCTAAATAAGTAAAATATTACTTAAATGATGAGAATTATTTTCTAATCATGCAAGAAGAGTTAAACTGATTCTCAGGGAACAAAGTTTGTGAGACATTTGATAGACCCTATTGTTATCCTATTATTGGAAATAATGATTAATTATAAATAAACAATATGATCTTGGTGTGATTATTAAAAATAAGTTAAGATTAGTAGAAATATGTTATAATCAAGTATAAGGGATAGATTATGATTAAACATTTCCCCTCAAAACTAGACTAGAATGTTTTAGGATCATTGTAGCTTATGTGTCTAATTTAAACTTTAAACTTTTTCATATATGTGTTAAATATATTTTTTAAAATGGTTTTATTATGAATGAAGTCTATGTTGATCAACCTCTATATTTTCAATATCCCCATTTTCTAAATTATGTATTCAAAATTATTAAATCTCTTTTTGGTCTTAAATAAGAACCAACAACTTGGTGTGAAAGTCTAAGTTGAGTTATTTCCTAAAAATTTTTGTTGGGGCATGTAATACCCCTCTTTATTAAAGAAAAATTCACAAAAGATATATTTTACTTGCATAAATCTATGTTGATGATGTCATTTTTTACTCAATAAATAAAAAATTATGTAATGATTTTTTAGAACTTAAGAAAAAAATTGGAATTAACATGATGGGATAATTAAATTCCATTCTTGGATTTCATATTTATAAAAAATATTTTTGTAATGTTTTGAATAAAATTAAATACATATATGATTTTCTAAACGAGTTTATTCATGAATATAATAATATTTATGAATAGACTTTGAGTTCTATTATTAAAATTGATTTGGAGGAAGTTGGTAAACCAGTGGAAAACAATCTATATAGAGGAATAATTGGGAGCTTGCAATATCTAACTTCAAAAAGACTAGGCATTATGTTTTATTTTTTTATGTGTAATATTTCATGAAAACCCTATAGAATTTTACTTGATTGCTACCAAAATAATTTTAAGGTATATAAATGGAACTATTTATTTATTTTAACTATTTCTAAAACCCTAGGGAATTGAATTGATTTCATAAATTGATACAGATTTTATATAATTTAGTTTTGATATAAAATTCACTTTAATAACATGCCACTTTTTTGGTAAATAATTGGTTTCTTGATCAATTAAAAAACAAAACTTTGTTGAGTTATCAATAAATGAGTATGAATACAATGTTGCTGGTAGTTTTTTTGCACAAGTTTTTTTGATGAAACACACTTTGATTGACTTCAAATTTAATTTTTATCATGTGCCAATAAAATTTGATAATGTAAGTGCAATAAGAATTTCAAAGAATCTAATAATCTATTCTAGAACTAAGCATCGATATTTATGACATCAATTTTTAAGAGATCCCACAAAGAAGGGTGATTTTTAACTTGAATTTATAAATACTGAAAATAAACTAACATATATTTTCCCAAAACCATTACCTTATGAAAAAAATTAATTTTATCAAAAATGAATTAGTATTATTCAAATTTAATTGATTATAATTTTATTTTTAATATATTATTTTTTATATTTTTATTAAATGTCTAACTTTAAATACTGTAATTTACTTTTATTTATATAAATACTTTATAGGGACACTAAGTGAGATATATATTTATCAGTTTTATGGTTTTATTTATTTACATTATTTTATCACTATCAATGACTCATTTTATTTCTCATTCGATATTTTATTAATTTTTGGCTTGAGAAAATCACTCACTTGAAAAACTCATATTTTATCACTCAAATATAAACCATTCTCATCCTAAATCTCAAACATTTAAACCCCAAGTTTTATCTTCTATTAGACAATAGTAAATTCAATGATAAGGGAAGATATTGCTTCTAGTATCTTGAACAGATCCAATGTTCAATGAAAGGATTTTAGTTGATAGGAAATTGATGTCATATAGTTGAATTATAAAAAAAAATTGTTGAATAAAGTATTGAACTTTTAAGGATGGGACTATGTTTTTTATAAAATTATGAAAAAAATTTATAAAAAAATAAATTTAGAGACTTTAAAGATCATGTCAAGTTCAAATTTAGCGATAATGAGGATATAGTTGTTTAAAAGGTAAACAAAAAAGAGTTTTTTATTTCTTTAGTAGTGTTGGATGAAGTGTTTTATTGTCCTCGTGATAGATTTTATTACTTTAATTCATATCTTGTTAGTGTAGAAGAAGTAAGTCCCACTGAAATTATGACTTTTCTGTTTTTAGTTTTGGCTGTTGAGAAGAAATATATTGAGGATATTGAAGTTAAATGAAATATTTTAGTCTAGTTCACTCAAACCCATATTTCCTAGTGTAATAGGGAATTTGGAAAGTATTATTTCAATACATTTTCTTTCTCTATATTTTATTAATTAAGAAGAAGGTAATATTTACATGATATATACTAAGGTATATCCTCCATGTTGATAAAATTAATTTTATTTTTTATCCTTTTATAAATATTCTCACTCTTGTGTTTAAAATAAAAAAAATGGATTCAAGTGCAGTTATGCTGTCTAAATGTCATAGATGGATTATTGAAGAATATATTCTATTATTGGAGAATTTATTTCAAAAAATATTATCCCTTTGTGAATTAAGAAAAAGTTGGGGAGTATCCTGCTAATTTTTAGTATGACCACTCTATGAAAGTTTAGGATGAGGCTACTCTACCTAAATAAGAGGTATACAAACAAACTTTTTCTATTATAAAAATAATACAAGCTGCTACCTTAGAGCATTATAAAGAGGAGAAACATTATACTAATATTTTTTAAAGGGTTTAATAAGAATCTATTGATCAAGTAAGATATAATATTTAAGACTCAATAGAGGAATATGAATTTCTTCTAAAAATAAGAAGTATGCAAGTTGTTTCTGAGAATATTCATTCTCTTATTAGTGCATCCATAGGTAGGGCAGGAAAATATATTTATGATTAGTCTGAGGTCTTGGTGCTTAATTATTATGGAGTTATACCTCATATTCATGAAAATTTGGATTCTAATGTTGATGATCATGGATCTCCAACGAAAGTATCTATAAAGGATTCTCTATAAAATAGAGTAATTGTTCAAGGTGGTGAGAAGTAGACCATTTCATTTATAGTTTATTTTTGTTCCAATCTTAATAAAATAGGAGTAATTGTAGTTTTGGATATGTTTTAAAGGCCTAGTAAATAAGTGTTAGCTAGTCAAAAAAATTCACTATGTCTTTAATGACTTTTCTAGTTTGGATGAGGAAGTAAGTGAGGATACTCCTTTAGTTTTGAAATCTGAAAGGATAATTGTGTAGATTGATCATTCTATTAATGTAGAAGAATGGGGATAAACATCCTTGTGAAAAAGGAATTATTCTTTGAATAAATGGAAAAATTTAGAACTTTTCTGAGAGAATCTTTTCTAAGTTCATATTATGAAAAGAAGAAATTCTTAGTTTAAAGGATTATATTGAAGGTCCTTGAGAAGAGGTAAAATCTTTTAAATAATTATCAATTTATATAAATGATTTTTAAAATATGTTAGATGAGTTAATAACTAAAACTAATTTTTATCTGATGAAGAAAATGATGATATCTTAGTTTCAGTATATATAAAAATTCATCTACTCCCATGGTTATTTCATATCTTATTGAGAAGGATAATGATACTATTTCTTAAAAATTATGAAATTTTTCATCAAATTTCTATATATTGGAAGGCATGAATTTGGAATTAAAGTGTGATTCAATTTCTAGAGATAGCTTTAAACTTTTGAAAATGGATATAATTTCTAAAATTAAGGATGGCCAAGCTAACTACAGACATTATATTCAAGGGATTGAAAAATATATGTATGGGATAAATACCCTTATTTAATACTATTATAGTTTTTTAAGTCAAAATTTATTATATAATATTATATACTTTTAAATGTTTATAAACATGATGAAACAGTGGGTTCATACTCTAAATAAAAACTTTGAGATTATGTTTTTTGGGCTAAAAAACATTTGGTTGGAGGACGAAAATGATTATAATTCAAATAATAAGTCTTCTTCTTCTAATGAATCCTATTATGATCCAAAAAAGGCTCATAAGAATAATAATAAAGTCAAATAAGTGGATAATATTAAAAACATATCATTCATTGATACCTATAATATCTACTTAGGTATTTGTAAAAAAAACAAGTCTTGTTTTTTGGGAATTTTCTAACCAGGTGTGAAACCAAGTCATATTTTCAGGAATATATCAGTTTTTTTATAGAATTTATAGAAAATATATTCTATTACCTAATATTTTATCATCAAGAGAATAGATATGTTTTTTCATGCTATCTTTTAGTTTAGAGTCAGAAGATATCTAGATCTTGTACCTATTGATTGATATCATGAAGCCTAATATAGTTAAAGGATTCATTTAATCCTTCTTATTTCTATCAAAAAGTGAATAAAAAGGCTACTAAAAAATAAAGACCTAAATCTCCACCTACTTATTCAAACATGGTTCCTTTCTTTAATTCAACTAAATATTATAATTACAAAGCTGATGAAATCGATGCCAATATTTTTGTTATTATAGCGAAGGTTTTTAAACAAGATAAATTTTGTAGTGGTTGTCTCTCTAGTTTTGTTGTCCCATTTGGTAACCTCATTCCTAATTCTACCAAATCTCTATGCCAGAATCTTCATTAACTTGATCCTTTACAAAATCACCTCCTCGATCAAAACCTGTAGATCCTAAACCGTTATATGCACAAACATTTGAGCAAAAATATTTAAATATTTATATTTTTGGATCATTTATTTTAATTGAAAATTTTTTAATCTCAATGAAATTATAGTTTTAATTATTCCATACAAATTAGGTGTTGTTATATTATCTTACATTTACTATTTTATTGTGATTTTTTATTGATATATTCAATGTATTACTGATTTTTTAATATCTATTTTTGCTTACCTAAATCCGTTGTCAAATTAGTATTCATTTTACCAATATATATTCTCTTAGTTAATTAATTTAGTGTGTTATTGTTATTTTTTTATCTCACTAACCTATATTAATTTTTGATATCATAAAAGGTGGGAGAAGATATAAGTAAACATAAAATTTTAATTCTAACTTACAAACTATATCTCTCAAATATTTTTCAAGTAAGTATCATAGATAAAGGGGGAGAATATATAAATAGATATCAAATTCAAAATTAAGAATTTATTAAATGTAAATTTAACTTTAATTTAAAAATTATTTATCATTAGATTTTTTATGAGATATTCTTTTTAAATATGTAAAATTTTCGTTAAAATTTTGATGGGTTATGTGATCATAAGAAATGGGAATATATTTGGACATATTAATATTGTTCCAATTATTCCAATAATTCTCTTGATTTTATGCTCACAAAATCACTATTTATTTTACTAATTCATGTGCAAATTTAATATTTTTCCTAAGAATTATTCTATTTGGAAACTTTTAGTTCAATCTCATAAAATTCAGGTTTGTATAAATTTTCCAAAGGAATTTATCATACACACCTAAAGAAATATCCCATTGGAAGTATCAAATATCACATTCTGGAAATTTAAGTTTTTTTCAAATTAAATTATCTTATGTTTACTTTAAAATACTATATGTCGTAGGATAAATTTTATATGTCATACTATACATTTCTTGAAATTATTGAATATATTATCTAAGGAAGCTTCAATTCATAATTTTATTATATATGAAAAATTTATACTAGAAATATCTTAATAGAGGAAAATCCCTATAGGAAATATATTACGAGCTCAAAAAGTCATACACGATGAATATTTTTCAAATTCAAATATCTAACGGAGTTGTAAAATTGCCTATATGGATCAAGATTTATTATGTGGATAAAAATATTCAGCATGTACTCAAAATATCATATGTGTGCTCAAATTATCCTACACCATAAAAAATTATACTACATTAATAGTACTTCCAGATCATCTCATATAAGATTATCTATATGGAGTTCAAATTTCAAACTTTATATAATTTCCTATGAATAATAATATCATACATAGAATACAAGCATTGTGAGACATGGAAATGTCTTGAAGAGTTGCAGATGTCCTATAGAGGAGAAAAGGACTTATGAAACTAATGATATGTGATAAAGGAGATAAAGTCTTATGAAACTTTCTAAGATCCAAAATTAAGTTATTTCAACTCAATAATATGATTGTTTGTATGTTTATTATAGAATGGGTTATTTACCAGTATCAAATAACATTTTTTATTTTTTAAGGTAGACACTGATTTAGAGGACTACTGGTTTCTTCAGCCTGTTTTTTTTAATTCTTTCTAGTCATTTCTTATAATTAAATCTTTCTAGGAAAATTCCACTACAAATTTTGTTTTATTGAAATTGGAGTTGTATAAATATTGAAATATCAAGTTAATGTGTGGTGGTAATTCCAATGAAGTTAATATTTTTTTGAATACCTAGTTACACTAAACATATATTTTTTGTATATAATTACATGAAAAGAATAATTAAATATTATACTTATTATTATTTTATTCTTGATTGTTAGAAGATATAAGCAATTAATGTTATAAGAGAAGAACAACACTCTGTTATTATCATGAACCACTACTGTTATTCTTATTACATTGAAGCTTTATTTTTCCTTCTCAAAGAATAATAATAAAAGTGGAGTACCGGTTCTATTATGATTATTGTACATCTACTATAGTTGAATATTCTTTTACAGATACACTTTAGATACATGATCATATATCTAAAATATTTCATCTACTATCAGTTTCTTCTTGAAACCATATACCAAAAATATTATATTTCCTAAATCTATTTATTTATAAAATTTTACACTCCTTGTATCGAGTCTATTGAATGTTGTTGATAGTTATTAGAAATGGAGATCCTGGTTTAAATATCTTTGACCATTTTACCAAGTGACAGTTGTTTAAAAAAATTTCTGAAGCCCCTAATAAAATGGATAGTTGAGTAAAAGTATCCAAACTCATATTGAGTATTAGTGTAGTAGATTAGGGGAAGTTCAACTTTCCCTAAACCACTATAAATTCTCTATGTACTCATTCATTTCTTTTTATTCTACTAAATATTTGATACAAGAGATAATTACATATTCAAATTAAGTTTTAAGGAGGGCCTTATTATTTGGGGTAAATATTTAAGAACTCAATTAACCCCCCCCCCCCACACACACACACCATTGAGTCATTGTATGAAACTATTGGGACAAAAAAATTATTTTATTAAAAACTTTTCTATACAAAAATTCAGCAGAAAATTGATCCATTTGTTACCATTCATTTGAAATAATATTTAAGAGATCAACCAAATTGTCCTCATATTTTCTTGACATACTACCAAAAACTTTTAATGAAGTATTTAGAGCTCTTAAATTGTCCTGAAATACCTCCAATATGTTATTGTAATTTTGCACATATTTAACTATAAATTTATAAAAACATGTATCTTTTTAAATAACCACATTGGATTTTTCCCTATTTATTTCTTCTTCACTTTCAAAGGATTTTGATTTTGATCATTATTCTATTTCAGAATCATTATATTATTTAACATAATCATGAATGTGGTTCAATAATCATTCATTTTCAATATGGAATGATGATATTTCTCTTGTATAATTTTAATATTAAATACCACCTATGTTTTTACTTGTTTTACATCATGAATCAATTCTTAATTAAAATACAACAAATTCTCTAATGTTAAATAGTCACATTGAAATATGATTATATTTTAATCAATATCAAATATAATTATAGTAGTAACTGAAGTATACATTTAACTTTTAAGTTACTTATATTCTATGACAATATAATTATAAATAATTGTTTAAACGGGTTTACTCACATTTAACAATTTAGTTTGATATTTAATTATCTCCTTCAACTCGTTAAAATTAGTTTTTAAAACTATATTATATTTCATTTATTTATAATATGTCCTTGAAATGAAAATATTCTTAAAATGTTTATATTAATTTCCCCCTACAAAACACATTTTAATGTAATAATTTCTTCCTATAATTCTTCATCATATATTTTTTTATACCTATACTATTTTTTTATTTTTTTATTACTTTTTTGTATAGAGTTACATCCTATAGGATATTTTATTTCATATATTGGACTATGGTATGTTTCATTAGCTAATTAATTTTTGTCTACATGATTTAGTTATGTATGTTATATAGTATGCTCATGCTAAAATTTTGTTAGATCAAGGCATAACTCTTACACTTTATATTTGAGGGCATAATTTCCCTCATGATTATTATAAAACCATTATAAACCTATAGAATACGAGAAGGAACTCCTTGGGTAAGATGGTGACTCTAACATTATTACAATTTTGGTAAAATAGGAAAAGGATGTAACATAATTTATCATAATATCATTAAATTATAAAAAAAATTAATTATACCACATAATGATTCCCTAAACTATGTATTCACCTCATAGTATTCAAACACCCTTTTAAATACATTTATCATTGTTTAAAAACATGAACTCAGTTCATCATCTTTATAAAATAATTCCAACACATAACTCATTCCCTAGACTTAATTTTAATCATTTTCAAAACTTTATCAATCATTTATATATCAATTTAATAACACTAAGTAACCCAAAGATACCTTAAATAAATCATTAATATGATATCATGCACATTTTAATAATATCATCATGTAAAACATTATTTATATGATTTCTAAAATCATTAGAATTCAATAAAATCTATTTAAAGACATAAATGGTTCAATGACACCGAAAAATCATTTAATTAAATCATCATCAATAATTACTTATATACAAAATAGATTTAAACACTCATTTAAACCATTTAATATAATATTTATTAGTGAGAAAGTAAATTCATCACTTAATCTCGCTTAATAATTTTTCATAATCATCAATTATCCATTAAACATTTAAACAATTAATCATGTGTGGAATTATCACTTTAATAACAATCCATCAAATCACTATCACCTTGTATTATATTTCATTTAAATTCCCTTTGGATACTAAATAGTTAAATTTACATACAAAATTAAAATAAAAACCATTAAACATTCAATTATAATAAAGTAAAATTTTAAAATTACATACATGTTTCCCAATCAGATTTTAACATAAGAATTGAAAGATTGATTCCAAGGAAACATCCGAATATTAATAAATCTCCCAAACTAAAAAATAAAATTAGATGAAAAAGTATAAATAGTGAAATAATCAGGCATGAAACCATAGGTATTTCATTTTCCTTACCATTTTAATCCCAACACACTATACAATTCATTATTTTATCTAGAACTAAAAATTATAAATATAAAGGAAGGTCAAGAGGATAATAAGAATTTTAGACAAATAAATCAACTTATTGTTTACTATTATAGAAACTAGAAGTATTAAATAAAAAATCCCAACATATAAATGATGAAAATATACCCTATAAAAATTGATGTTGGGGAAACTCACTAGGATCCCAATGACTCATCAGATTACCTAATTATGAAAACCCTTCTATTTATAACATATTAATTAATGATTTATTATATAATAGTACACATAATACAACCTAGAATATTGATAATTCTAGTGTATTTGGTAATTAGGTACATTACGTAACAACTTAAAATATTGAATACATCATCTTTATTGAAAACTTCCTTAACTTTCTCATAATATTCCATCAAACTTATAACTACAAGGGATGACTTAGAGACATACATAAGAAATGTTTGAGTTCTAAAACACAGTAAGGGAATAAACATGACATAACATGAATAAATTCATACATGTTAGAAAATAGGTATATAACTGGGGAATAAAAGGGGTGATAATGATAAATATGAATAATAAGGCATGATATAGCATGATAACATAAATGCAGCTTGACAGGGGTGGAAACAACTAAATATTGCATCATAAGTATAGGTAAAGTCTACCTTAAATAAATTGTGATGGAAAAAAGTCCTATGATGGATTAGTTTCACTCCATAATCCCTTTTATGACATCTCATGAGATTAAAACATTACCCAATATATTGGAGTACTATATAAATATGGGTGTACCTACCAGTTTCATTTCATTCTCATGCTAAGTGTGCCACATATAGCATAAAACATGGAATCATTTTTCATCACTTTTTATTTCATGATAAAGGATTTTTTAATAAATAAATTTAAATAACCAATAAAATAATCATAATTTCATAAATTTGAAAACCCTGTATAGGAATTGTGTATGGTTATTCACTACACATTTGTTTAGCATGGAAAATCGCAGTGAAAATTCAACAAAATAATAGGGGTGTATAAATGTTCATGGAAAGTCTTACTGAGAGTGGAATGGGTCTATCATCATATAGTAATCATATGGTAATTAATGGGTATATTAAATAACATATCCCAACATTACTAATTGGAGAAAAAATGCATAAGATAATGAAGATACTTGAATAAAAAGGAGAAATAAAAAAATCGTTACCATCAGAGTGTGACTCCAAATGCTTGGGAGGTGATTATTGAGATATTTTGGTAACTTTGGGAGGGTTACATATAGTGTAGGGAAGATTAAATAAATGTTATAAGGATTTTTAGTGAACATAAATTGGATCTTGTGCGGGTTTATATAGGAAAAGAGAGCGTGGTTCTTTATTATTTCTCGAACTTGGGTTTTGGACTCTATATAATAAAATAACCATTACCAAAAACCTTTAAATGGTCTCAGAAAAAGAGTGGTGGTTTTTATTATTTTATTAACCTAAGGTCCAAACTTATTAAAATAATACCCTTTTGATGTGAAAGTGAGTCATATCCTTATAGAAATGGTTTTAAAACCTTAAAATGAATTATAAGTATTGGAAGATTCATAATGGATTTATAAAATTAATAAAACAAAGTTAATATTACATTATTTTAAAATGGAGACATATATTTGGTTGTGGATACCATTTATAGTATTTATTACATAAAGTTTGGGGTACTATGATGTCATAATACTCACAATATATTTGTACCATATTTAAGTTTTACCCAAAAATCCGACTTTCTTAGAAAATTATGAAAAATTCACCATTGGATAATTTTAATATTATGATTCAAAAAGTAATATTCATTTTATCTAAATAATTTTCTAAAAATTTTATTTTTCAATTTTAGTATAATAATCAACATTTATTGAGAAATGTTGGGTTTTTTACAATAATAGTTTCTGACCACTTATAATAATTACATTTGAATTCATAAAAATTATATAATCATTTATATCTATTAAATAATATTTAATAATAAAATTTTAATAAAATAATATTTATTTCAAAAACCCATTAATTCATCAAAATAATTTATTTAATTTAGTTTTAATAATACCCAAAAATAAATTTTTTGTTTTATTATACCAAAGTCAGAATCATTTATAAAGTAAAAGTAATAAGATGAAAATATATTCATTATTATTATAATATAAATATTAATATTATTAGTTTCTTTATATATATCCCTTTACACCAAAAAATTACCTAAGAGTATGATGTGAGATAGTGATACTTTCATGGGGTGGTTCGACGTACATAGTTTGGGTCTTGATCTCGATGAGCTTAAACTTCTCCCATAAACTATTTTTTTCATGCTTAAGATTTTGGATATCAACTTAGTCTTGGTCAGGGTAAAATCTCAGTGATTTTATATCCCTTTTAAGTTCCTATAAATGGGCTTCATAGATCCTAATTATTGAGGTTATCAGTTCCATTGTTTATGTCAATTGGATTTATTAAAACCCCATATTTATACTAATCAAATGATCACTGTTCAATGGCTATATTATCAAAAATAATGATGATTATTAGTATTTTAGATCTGATAAGATATAATAAAATAAATAAGTGAATGTGTTTTATATATCCATAGTATACAACAATTTATTTAATTAAATTGCAAGGGGAATTTTATTTACAAAATTTCAGGACATCACAATCTTCCCCCTTCAGGAATTTCACTCACAAAATTTTCATTTCACACACTAAAACAAATGAGGGTAATTTTTTCATCACTTCATTTGGTTACCACATTGCTTCTTAAAACTTTTGGTTTCTCCATAGCACTTTTACTAGGTGTATTATCTTATTCATA
This sequence comes from Viscum album, assembly GCA_963277665.1. Classification (NCBI taxonomy): domain Eukaryota; kingdom Viridiplantae; phylum Streptophyta; class Magnoliopsida; order Santalales; family Viscaceae; genus Viscum; species Viscum album. The sequence goes on from OY728125.1 coordinate 4,756,567, forward strand.
TAACTTTGTCTCCATAATCCAAGATCTTCACTGGTTGCTCCTTATAGGAAATATCATTCTCCAATGGAATAACCTTTAGTTTGAGTACATGAGTGGCATGGTATGTACTTAATCAAATGTGATATGTGGAAAAAATCATGTACTTGAGATAGGTCAGGTAAAAGTGCTAGTCAAAATGCCACCACTCTGATGTGATCAAGGATCTCAAAGGGACCGATGTATCTTGGAATAAGCTTTCCATTCTTCCCAAATACCATGACTTTCATCCATAGATATATGTAGAGGAATACCATGTCTTCAACCTTAAACTATAGTCCTCATAAATGATTTTCATCATAAATATTTTGTTGACATTGAGAAGCCTTAATGTGATACTGAATGTTATTGACCTTCTCTACAATTTTCTCAACCATTTCAGGAGCTAGAATTTTGTGTTCTCTAACTTCATCTCAACATGAAAGTGTTCTGCACCTCTTCCCATAAAGGTTTTTATAGGGATCCATTCGTATGATATAGTGGAAATTGTTTTTATATGAGAACTCGAAGAAATGAATATATTTATCCCATCCTCCTTTTAAGTCAATTGAGGGTGCTCTGAATATGTCCTCGAGTGTCTAGATAGTCTACTCAGACCGACCACTAGTTTGAGGGTGATAAGTTGTGCTGGAGTTCAGGTCAATATTTAGAGCATGATGGAGACTCTTCCAGAACATGGAGGTAAATCTTGGATCTTATAATGATCTAATCTTTTATCAATGTAATTTATCCCTTCCTAAAGTAATGTCATATAGTATAAATCCCATAAAATCACTTATATACCATAATAAAAACTTTATAAACAAGTCATTAAGCAAATAAGAAGTATTTCTTGAAGTTAAAGAACCAATACCAATGAGATAGTAACTTTACATTAAGTATAGTAATATAACCCATATGAATAGTGAACTAGCCTAATGAAGAGTATCCTCACCCAAGAAAGTATAATTAAAATTTAGGCATCTTATGATTGAAAATAATATATAATTATATCATAGTATAAGTAAGGAAATATTTTAAATATATTAATTAATTGTTACTATTTTTATAATTCATAAATATTTAATTATAATTTTATGATTAATTTAATAATTTAAAATAATATTTATTTTCATAAAATGTATTCAAAAATTAATATTTTTATTTTTTATGATTTTAAGAAAATTTTATGAGACCTTAAGTAATTTTTCAAAGTGTTATAAACGCAGTTATAATTTTAAAATCTGCATTTTCCAAGTAAATTATGATTTTAATTAAAAATTAGATTAATCATATTTAGAAATTTATTTTCATAAAATAGAGTTTATTTTTTTATGCTACATGTTGAAAAATGGTTAGGGTGGATTTTTGGTATTTTTCTGAAATAGTTTAATTTTTTGTGGATAGTGAAATACGGTAATTTACAGTAAATATACATCATAAGTTGAATATAGTATTAATTGAGTCATATCTGATGTAATAATAATTGGTTCAAACTCAATAGATCTAATTACTATATTTAGTCTCATGAATCTGCACTATTTCTTGTCTTGATCAAAATAAAAAACTAATGAATTAAATAATGAGAAAACACCCCTCTCCTCCACCATAAATACTACCCCTCACACCCTCTTCTCCTCAAACCTCTCTATACTTGATACTTGCCAAACATTTTCCCAATACTCTTCCATATCCCCTATCCCACGTACAGGATCTCTTGGTCTCATTAAAATACCAAAAACTTTCCCTAAGGAGGTCCTCAAGGAGGATAAATTCAAGAGGTAAATCCTATCTCTCTTTCATTTAAATTTCATTTATTTTTTCTCTTATACTCACCTTATCTTATCAAAATAATGATAAAGCCATTATATTTTATATATTTTAATTCTATCATGTTAATGGAATATCCCTCAATAAACTCCTCCCTCTCTCTATTTTATTCTAAAAAATAAAATCGTCGATCGTGATGTGTCAATTTACCGACATCATGGGAGATGTGCTTTCATTTTCCTTTAACACCTTAGAGGATGTTAATAAAATAATTATAATGGTTTAAAAAGATTATAAATTTTATTTTAAAACCCTCTTTATATTCTGGAAATAACTTATACACATAATACTAAATTATACAACCAAATGAGTTCATTGCAATCGAAAAACCACCAAAATTAACTTAAAATGATCATCATTAACATTTATCTAATGATTCATCACCATAAAATATAAAAAAAATATTTATAAGATAATTTAAGATTTTATAAGATCATTAATAACATAAAATAACAATTCTGGATATTTATCCTCATTTTACATGGACTTCCATTCATGAATACAAGCAAACAAATCATGAAAATCATGAAAATGAATACTCCCAAATGATGAAATTAAACTATATAACTCATCTTTAAGGCCATAAATGAATTTAATAAAACCGTATTGAATAAAATTCATGTATAAAAGGTTCTTTATTTATTAATTAAATAATCTAATGTGATTATATAGGATATTAACGTGAAGGAAAATTTCAGACACAAGGTATGGGGAATTCTCAAACCTAACTCTCTTTCTTTGGGTTTCCCCTCTTTCAACCCATTTTAAGTGTGTATATTCCTTAAATATAATTTATTCATCATTATATTACCTTTTCTAGGATATAAATGTATTCAAATGGATTTTATGAAAAAAAATTGTGTTTTCAAAAAGAATTATTCCTTAAAAAAACACACATTTTACTTCTCGATATTTGTTTCTTCTTCACTCAAGGTTGATGATTCTTATACTAAGTTTGTTACTCCCTCTTTCATTTGGAAACCCAAATATTATGAATATATTCTTATGAAATTAAACACATTCCTTTACATGGGTTATTATATGTTCAATGTTGATATATGTTCTATGTGGCATGCATGATAATGCAAATGTTGTGCTAGGACGGGTGCGCCTGGAATTATATAGAGCAATGTAAATGTTATGATGTGACGGGTGAGCCTAGAATAATATAGTTCTCCAATTCATTGGGTAATTTGAATAACCTCATGATAAAAAAAATATGTGTGAACATGATGCTATCTTTATTCACAACTATTTTTGTTAGTTGACCACTAAGAGATGATGTTTCATTTTTATGTGTTGCCACATTCCAAGCCTTTATCAAATGCTTCTTCTCATGATTATGATCATATTCTTTTTTTATAATGATAATGATTATTCTCACCCATGTTATATTGTCTCATTATCTTATCTATCCTCTTACTGGTATTTTTTATCACCTCTGTTTCTTATATATCATTATGTTATTACATGTACTAAGGATAATTCAAGGGCCAATAAGAAGATATATAAGAAGGAATTAGATAAATGTTTTGTTTTATTTTTTAAATATTAGGTATGGTCCTAATTATCACATAACACTAATTCTTTTTATCCTTTTTGAATAATGATTTTGAGTTGATTGTCCTTAAAATGATTTAATAATAGTGTAAAAAAAAAGAAGGGTCGCTATAGTTGGCATTAGAGTACGGTTTAGTTAATTTGGGAATTTGGATTAGAGAACCAAAGTGAAAACCCATAGTATAAGACTAAGTATAAGTAATCACCCAAGAAGATTTGTTTTAGAAAATTATAAACATAGGGATCCCACAAGATATGACTGTAGACTTATTTTCACAAAGGAATAAATTATTTATTCATGAATTTTTTACTTATATTTTGTTCTAAAATTTTCTATTTTAGAAAATTCTGTAAACTATGAGAAACTAGGACAACAACCCATCCGAGGGACAATGCAGTGATTTCCCAAATGACATCCCCATTGATTTGGTAGGTTGAGTTCAAAATTTCATAGTGATTCTTACCCAGTTGTATCAGGTTATTAATAATAACCTAAATAATGTGGAACGTTCACCTTCACCTAAGAGGGAGAAACTAGATATCGAGTGTTTTATGCGGCAAAGAACACCAATGTTTAGTGGATCTTACAATTCTCTAGATGTGGAATAGTGGGTTAACTCAATGTATAAGATTAGTTTTGTTATTCACTATTTTGAGATGGAGAAGGTGAATCTCTTTATTTATTGTCTAGATAGAGAGGTCGATCAATGGTGGGATTTGATTAATAACACCAAGACGAAGGATGAAATTGAAGATATAGAGTGGGAAGACTTTAAGATAATGTTTCTTAACAAGTATTTCCCTAAAAATATTCAAAAAAATATAGATATAGAATTCATAGAGTTGAAGAAAAGGAAAGGGGAACCTATCACAACCTACGAAGAAAATTTCCCAAGGTTTTCAAGGAATGATTTGGGTTTTTTAATCCACAATGATAGAAAAATTGATATGTTTTAAAACCAAGCCTTTAAAAGGGTCTAGAAATTTGAAACTTTGGGAGTTATGAATAATTTTTCTGATGTGCTCTCAAAGTGGAGATAGAGTTTCGAGAATGGTCACATTGATATGGTGATAAGAAACAACTGATAGAGTTTCAAGCCTATGGATCCAATGAGAAAGGTGAAAATAAAACTCAACCACCCACATGCCAAAAATGTGGGAAGAGGCATTAGGGGAGTTACCTCAAAGGGATGGGGAAATGCTTCAAGTGTGGGATCGAAGGCCACCAAGCTCATGAATGTTGAAAATACATGAGGAAGAAGGATTATTTGGTGGAGGAAAGGAGAGAACCATGCATGGTCCAATGCTATAATTGTAGGGAGAAAGGAAACTATGAAATCCAGTGCACTAAAACTTGAGTTCTCAAGGGTAATCAGCATCATCAACCACCAAATACAAAGAAGAAAGGGAAGGCTTATGCCATCACTATTACTGAAGTGGATTAAGAAACTGAATTTATACAATGTAAAATTCTTATTCACTCAAGAATATAAAATGTCTTATTAGATTCTAATTCTACACATTCATTTATATCTTTCAAGCTTGCTATAAATATTGAATCGAATACTCAAATCCTTGAAGTAGAGATATCCATAAAAACACCTAGTGGTGAAATCATTGCAAACTAAGTGTTGTACTCTTCTTCTATTGGTGTATGTGGTAATATTCTTTAGCGAATCTTGTAATACTTCCCTTGGTGGAATTCGATACTATACTGGGGATGGATTGACTCTAGTTATATAGAGAACATATCAACTATCAAGAAAAAGAAATATCTTTTCATATTTAGAACCATTACATGCTCCTATATAAATTAGAATAAGTCCATGAATCTCATTTTGAAAATCCATCAATGATGTGGGTGTTGATCCCCTATAAAGAAGAATACCTCACTCAAATGGTTGAGTAAAAGGAAGTTATCAACCTAGGGTAAATTCCCATCATGAGTGAATATAGTAATGTATTTCTTGAATAGTTATCTAGACTTTCCCTAGATCATGAGGCAGAGTTCTTAATAAAACTCATACCCATAGCTACTCCTATATCAATGTGTCCCTATAGGATGGCTCCTATTAAAATAGAAGAGTTAAAGAAGAAGATTCTAGAGAATTTAGAAAAAGGGTTCATATGCCCTAGTCAATCACCTTGGGGTGTGCTAGTTCTCTTTATTAAGAAGAAGGATGGATCAATGCGGTTCTGTGTTGATTATTGGAAACTCAACAAGATCACTATAAAGAATAATTATCCTCTTCCAAGGATTGATGACTTTTTCTATCTGTTGTGAGGAGATCAGTACTTTTTAAATGTGGGTCTTAATTCTAGACATCATCAACTAAAGGTGAAGAAGGATGATATTTAGAAAAATTCCTTCCATGAAAAGTATGAGCACTATGAGTTTCTATTGATTACCTTCAGAATTACTAATTCCCCTACAATATTAATGGATTTGGTGAATAGAGTCTTTAGACATTACCTTGAAAATTTTTTTGTAGTGTTTATCGATGATATTATCATTTAATACAAGAGAAAGGAGGAATATTAAGAACAACTAAGGCTTGTGTTAGCAATATTAATGAAGGAGAAGTTGCACTCTGAGTTTTTCAAGTGTAACTTTTTGGATGTAGCAAGTCACATTCTTGGATCATGTGATCACAAGTGAGGGAATTTCTATGGACCCTTCAAAACAAGGTAATTGAGGAATGGCCTAGACCCTCTAGTGTCACATAAATCTATATTTTTGTTGTATTATCTGGGTACTAATGATTTTTTGTGATAAACGTCTCAAATTTTTAATCCCACTATCTATGTTAACAAGAAAATTGGGTAAAGTGTGTCTAGATTGAATAATATGAGGAAAGATTCAAGGAGCTAAAGAGAATGTTGATCACTGCACCTGTAATCACATTACCAAGGAGTGGATAAAGTTTTATGATATACATGGATTCTTAAAAGAAGGTCTTGGGTTATGTATGCATGCAAAATGATAAAGTGGCAGCCTATGCCTCAACTCAATTGAAGATCCATGAGCATAACTACCTGATGGATGATCTGGAGTTAGCAGCTGTTTTTTAATCTTGAATTTTCTTTTGAACTACCTATATGGTGAGAAGTGTGACTTATATACTGATCAAAATAGTCTAAATCATATATTCACACAAACTAATCTCAACATGAATCAAAGGATATGTTTATATTTAATCAAATACTATGATTTCTCTATTAATTATCATCCTGGAAAGGAAAATAAGGTAGTTGATGCTAAAAGTATAAAAGAACCTTCTACTCTATCCATGTTTCATATTGAGAAAGATGTTATCCTCATGGATATGAAAATTATGTATTTCGAAATCATAATGGTAAGGAATAAATCCTATCTTTCCTAAATAATTTCCCAACCATATATCCAAGAGAGGATAAAGGAGGCATAAAGGGATGACCAGAAGTTTTAAAAGAATATTAATTCAGTAAAGGAATGGAAGATGTAAGAGATCCATATTGATGATGATGGTGTAATTTTTTTTGGAATAATGCTTTGTGTGACTTCATCACCTATGATAAATAATGATATATTGGATAATTCACATAGATTAACTTTCTCTATCCATCTCGGGAGTACCAAGATGTAGCATATCTCTGAGAACACTTCTGGTGGGACAACATGAAAAAAGAGATTTTTGAGTACATCTCAAGGTGCTTTATATGTCAGTATGTTAAATTCAAGTGATATAGTTCCAAAGAGATTATGTAACCATTTTCTATACCCATGTGGAAATGGGAAAATTTTACTATGGACATTGTCACGGGTCTCCTAAAGATATCCAAAGGAAATAATGTGATATGGGTTGTAGTGGAATGACTCACCAAGACCGCCCACTTTATTGATATTCGTGAATATATCTCACTTGAACTACTTTCAAAGATATGTGTGAAGGAAGTTTTGAGAATTCATGTGGTTCCACTATCAAATATCTCTGATCGTGATCTGAGGTTCACATCTAAATTCTGTAGAAGTATTCGATATTCTTTGAGTACTTAATTAAATTTCAACATGGCCTATCACCCCTAAACTAGTGGATAATCTGAAAGGACTATTCCGATGCTCGAAGATATGGTAATATCCTACTCTTTAGAATTAAAAGGTGTATGGGATCATCATCTCCCATTGGTTGAGTTCTCATACAATAATAGCTTCCACTCAAGTATTCAAATGGCTCCATATGAACCTCTATATGGAAAGTAATATAGAATTCAAACCTGTTGAGGTGAAGTTAGTGAAAGAAAGGTACTTATACCTGATCTTGTGTAAGATATAATAGATAAGGTTAAAGTCATCCAACAACATACCAAATATTCTCAGAGTTGGAAAAAGAGAAATGCTGATAAATTTTGAAGGGACATGGAGTTTGATGTTGGAGATAAAGTCTTTCTTAGAATAACACCATTGAAGAGATTCATACAGTTTGGAAAGAAAGTTAAGCTAATCCCAAGGTACATTGTACCCTTTGTGATCCTTGATTACATAGGATTTGTGTTCTATCACCTTTAATTTTCATTGAACATGTATCAAGTTCATGTTGTGTTCCATGTATCACTCCTAAGGAATTATATACCAGATCCCTCACATGTACTGAACTCAGAGGTGGTATAGTTGGAAGAAGACCTCTCTTATGAGGAGTATCCAGTAAAGATTCTACACTGGAGAGATAAGGTTCTACAAAACAAGACAACTGACCTTGTCAAATTATTGTGTAGGAACCATAAGTATAAATAAGTAACTTGGTAACCATAGGAGGTGATGAAGAGGAATTACCCTCACCTATTTATGTAAAATGAACATTCAAGGGAAATTTTTCAAAATGGGGGAAGGATGTAAGTGCCCAAAATTTTATCAATGGAATTCCTCCCTTATTAAAGTAATTTCATATAGTATAAATCTCATAAAATCACTTATATACCTTTAAAAAACATTATAAATGAATAATTAGTGAAATAAGAAGTATTTCAGGAAGTTAAGTCACCAATACAGAGTAAATTTACATTAAGAATAGTAATATAAGCCTTATGAATAGTAAACTAGCCAAATGAATAGTATACTCACCCATTAAAGTATAAATAAATTTTAGGCATCTTATAAGTGAAAATATGATATAATTATATCATATTATAAGTAAGTAAATATTTTTAAAAATTATTAATTAAGTTTTTTTATTTTTATAAGTCATAAATCATTAATTTCAATTTTATGATTAATTAAGTGTTGTTATTTTTATGACTTATTATTTTAAGATAATTTTATGAGACCTTAAGTAAATTTTCAAAGTGTTATAAAATCAGTTATATTTTTAAAATATAAATTTTCTAAGTAAACGATTATTTTAATTAAAAATTAAATTAATCATATTTATAAAATTATTTTCATAAAATTTAGTTCATTTTTTAATTTTACACATTTAAAAATGGTTAGGGTGAATTTTTGATATTTTTCTGAAATACTTGAATTTTTGGTGTATAGTGACATATGGTAATTTACAGTATATATACATTGTAAGTTAAATACACTATTAATTGAGTCATATCTGATGTAATAACCATTGGTTTGAACTCACATGCTCTAATTTCTGTATTTATTCCCAATAATCAATACCATTTCTTATCTTGAGAAAAATAATAAACTAATGAATTAAATAATGAGAAAACACCCCTCTCCTCCACTATAAATACCACCCCTCACACCCTCTTCTCCTCACACCTCTCAATCATTGATCCTTGACCAAATTATGATCAATAATATTTCTTATCCCCTCTCCCACATTCAGGAGCTCTTGGTCTCATCAAAAGACCAAAACCTTTCCCTATGAAGGTCCTCAAGGAGGATAAATTCATGAGGTAAATCCTCTCTCTCTTTATTTTAAATTTATTTTATTTTTTTTCATATACTCACCTTATATTATCCAAATAAAATGATAAATCCATAATGATTTATATATTATTATCATATCATGTTAATGGAATCTCTATCAATAAACTCCTCCCTCTCTCTATTTTATTCTAAAAATGAAATCATCATCCATGATGTGTCAATTTACTGACATCATGGGCAATGCACTTTAATTTTCCTTTAATTCCTTCAAGTATGTTAATAAAAACATTATAATAGTTAAAATAGATTAAAAATTATATTTCACAAACCACTTTATATTCTGGAAATAACTTATACACATAATATTAAATGATAAAACAAAATGAGTCTGTTGTGATCGAAAAACTGCCAAAATTAACTTAAAATTATCAACATTAACATTTATTTAATGATTCATCCTCATATAATATAACCAAATCATTTATAAGATCTTTTAAGATTTTTTAATATCATTAATAACATATAATAAAAATTCTGTATATTTATCCTAATTTTACACGGACTTCTATTCATGAATACAAGAAAACCAATCATGAAAACCATGAAAACGAATGCTCCCAAACGATGAAATTAAACTATATAACACATCTAAAAGGCCATAAATAAACATAATAAAGCCACAATGAATCAAATTAATGTATAAAAGGTTATTTATTTGTTAATTAAAGAATCTAATGTGATTATGCATGATATTAATGTGAAGGAATCTTTCAGACACAAGGTAACGGTAATTTTCAAACTCAACTCTCTTTCTTTGGGTTTTCCCTCTTTTAACCCATTTTTAGTATGTAAATTCCTTAAATGTAATTTCTTCATCATTATATTATCTTTTATGGGATATACATGTTTTCTACTTGAGTTTATGAAAAAAACTATGTTTTCTAAAAGATCTCTTCTTTAAAAAATACACATTTTACTTCTTGAGATTGTTTCTTCTTCACTAATGGTTGATGATTCTTATATAAAGTATGTTACTCCCTATTTTATTTGGAACCCAAAGTTTATGAATTTATTCTTATGAAATTTAACCCATTTATTTCCATGGGTTATTATATGTTCAATATTTATATACTTTCTATGTGGAATGCATAATAATGTAAATGTTGTGTTGTGACGGGTGCACCCAGAATTTTATAGTGCAATGTACATGTTATGATGTGACGGGTGCACTCAGAATTATATATTGATCCAATGCATTGGGTAATGTAAAGAACCTCATGAGATAAAGTGAAATATGTGTGAACATAATTCTATCTTTGTTCACAAATATGTGTAGTAGTTGAACACTAAGACATGATGTTTCATTTTTTATACACTTCTACATTCCATTCCTTTATCTAATAATTATTCTCATGATTATGATCATATGCCTATTTTATGATGATAATTATTATGCTCACCTATTTTATATCATTTCATTCTCTTATCTATCCTCTAACTAGTCTTTTAGAACACCCTTTTTTTATTTATATCCTCAAGTGATTACATGTACTAAGGAAAATTAAAGGGCCAATAAGAAGATAGAGAAGAATGAATTAGATAAATGTTTATGTTTTATTTTGTAAATGTTATGTATGGTCCTAATTTTTTCAATAAATTAAACATTTTGATCCTTATTGTGTAATGATTTTATGTTGATTGCATTTAAAATTATGTAATAGTAGTGTAATAAAAATCAAGGTCACTATAGATCTCGATCAGATACAATCGATAGTGGTGTTCCATGCAACCTCACCACTTCCCTAATGTATATCCTTTCAATTTGATTGAGTGATAAGTCCTCCCAAAGTGCAATGAAGTGTGCAGTATTTTGTAAGTCACTCCACCACAACCCATATGGTATTATTTTTTCTTTATGTATTTTTAATACTAGTGACAAAGTTCATGGTCATATTTTCTCATTTCCATGTAGGTATGAGGAATGGTTGCATCATCCCATTGGATGTTTCCTTTTCTTCCTTCACTTTCTGACATACAACACATCTTGATGTATAATCCATGATCTCCTTCTTCATATTATCACACCAATAGTGATATTAGAGATCTTTATATATCTTTGTGCTTCCTAGATGGATAGAGAAGCTCAAGCTATGTGTGTAATCCAATATCTCCTTCTTTAACCCATAATTTGATGGTACATATAGTCATGACCCAAATATCACAACTCCTTCATTAACATTAAACTCTAAGTATTTCCCTTTTTTAGAGATTACACTATTTTCTTAATTCACACATCATCTCTTTAAGAATTTTTCACCATCTCTGGAAGGGATGGTTGAGCAATCATTTATGTAAGGATTGATGATGTTCCATCCTTTATGATTCCCATGTCCATCCTTTTCAAGTCTAAGAAGATAATATCTTTATAAATTCTCATAAATGATAAAATTGCTAGATCCTTTCTACTTAGAGAGACTGCCACTTTATTTTCTTTTCAAGGATGGAAGTAGATTGAGAAATCATAGTCTTTGATCGGATCTAACCATCTTTATTAGACAAAATTCATATCTATATGTGTGAATATATACTTGAGGATTTTGTGATCCAAATATATTTCATACTTCTCCCCAAAATGATAATGTCGCTATATTTTAAATGTTAATATCACTAAAACCAACTCAATATAATGTATTGGGTAGTTTTATTCATGAACATTAAATTTCCTTGATGCATAGTCTATCACTTTTTCATTCTACATTAACACACAACCCAGTCCATTCTTTGAAGCAATGTTCAATACCACAAAAAGTTCTCAACTTGTGGGTAGTGTGAGTACAGGTTTAGTGATAAGCCTCTTTTTCAACTCTTTGAATCTCTCTTCACATTCATGATCCCAATAAATATTGACTCCCATCCAAGTTATCTTGGTTATAGGGTTGACAATTGCAAAAAATTTCTCACAAATCATCGATAATACCCAACAAACCTAAAGAAACTACGCATTTATGTCATAGATGTTGGACTCAACCATCCTTAAATTGCTTCTATATTTAAAGGGTACATAGATATCTGATTTCTTGTGATAATATTCCCCAATAATGATACTTCCTTAAACCATAACTCACATTTTTTGTACTTTTCATAAATCTTCTCCATTCATAAGGTATTTAGCATAGTGATTAAATAATCCTCATGCCCCTACTTTATTTTAGAGTATATTAGAATATCATCTATAAAGGCTACCACAAATCTATCAAGCTAATATCTAAAGACTCTATTCACTAATTTTGTGAAAATTTATGGAGTATTAGTGAGTCTTAATGTCATTACTATGAACTCGTAGTGCATGTGTCTTGTTCAGAAAATAGCCTTTCGGATATCCTCCTTCTTCACCCTTACATGATAATAACCCAACTGAAGATCCACCTTGCAGAATTAGTGTTCCACATAGCATATTGAACAAGTCATCAATCTGTGGAAGTGGATACTTATTATTTATCATGATCTTTTTGAGATTACGATAATCAATTCAAAGTTGCATTGACCCATCCTTCTTATTAAAAAAGAGGACTGGTTCACCCCAAGGTGAAGTACTTGGTCACATGAGCCCTTTATCCAGATTCATCTATAGTTGTTTCTTCAACTCCCCAATTTCTATAATAGCCATTCTATATAGAGTCTTGTATAATAGAAATTACCTAGCTATAAACCCAATTTATAATTCAATTTATCAAGTGAGTGGAAGACTAGGAAATTCTTTAAGAAACACCTCAGTGTATTATATTATAATGGTCATGTATTCAAGGATGATTCTTTCCTTGGTCAAAATCATTTGATCTAAATATGATTTCTCATAGGGAAATTATATCCTTATTTTAGATGATGGTGCTAAATAAGATTCATATCCCACCTTTCACTTGTACAGAATTAGGGGAAGATTTTTGATACAAAGGGTGATTTCCTTATCATTGAAATTTATGTTGGATCTATACAAGGAAAGTCAATCCATACCTAGAATTGTATAAAATTTAACTAAGGGTAGTATCACAAGGTTCTATGGGAAATTAATTCCACAAATCTTAATATGGTAGGAGTTATGTACTTAGGATGCAATAATTTCCCCATTTATCATTTTCACTAACAAATCTACTTCCATGCTTTGTGGTTGTGTCTGAATAATTCTACTAAACTTTCATGATATGAAGGAATGTGTAGAACCAAAATAAAAAAGTACATTCTCTATTCTTGAATGAATAACTAGAATACTAATCACCATTTTTTTAGGATCCACCTTAGTGGTTTGATGGTAAAACCTCACCCTTTCTTCTTTGGAGGTTGTTGGTTGTCTCTAAAAACCCTTAGCTTAGTGCATTGGTTTTCAAAGTGTCTCAGTTCCTTGTATTTGAAACAATTAACAATTTTTTTAGGTTGTATTGGGGAATTCGTTTCCTCCATCGCAATAGTGGTATTCTCTCATCGGTAATTTTAAGCTAAGTGTCCTTCATTCCGGCACCTAAATCATTCCCCCATTCTACTTAGTCAATTTCTAGAGTTCTTTTTTCCACACTTTTGACAAGTGTGGTGTTGAAATTTCTTAGCACCTTTATATTTCTCCATTGGACCACCAAAATTAAACTTCATTTTTCTCTTCGTATCCTAGTGATACCCTAGAGATTTACCAATATTAATCTTGAATTTTATGGGCCATTAGACAATTTCCTCATAGCTATCAAATTCTCAGATCTCTGGGGATTTTCATATACTAGGGTTTAACCCACCAAAGATGTGGTCAACTTTGAATTTAGGGGTAATGAAAAAGATAGAGGTTTGTTGTGAAAGTATTTTAATAATTTTTTCATAATCCCTAATATCGTTGTCATCTTTTTTTACTTTAGGGAAAGGAAATACCTTTCCATTTTAACTCACAGAGTGTGAGGAAAAAATTTATAGAAAAAAAAGTTTGAATTATTTCCACCCCATTTCTTCAATATCTTCCCCATAATTAATATTATTGATCAATGTCCTCTATTGATCACTTTATCCCTCTATATAATAAATAACCAGTAGAAAATTCACTTTCTCCGAATATTAAAGGATATTTAAGATCTTCTCAATAGAGTTGATCCATTGTTATGTTGTTAAGGGATAGAATGATCCATTGAAAGTCAGAGGCCTTTGTCACATAATGTTCTCAATTGAAGATTTTTTCTTTATTAGGGGTATTTTGGTGCTCCTCATGCTCTAGGTTTCTATTCATAACTTGAGTCATCTAAGAGAGTATCATCACAAATTTCACTATTACTGCTCCCATTGAATTGGGTATCTCATTTGGGTAGTCATCACATTTCCCTTCACATTGGTTGTTTACCTGGTTCCTCCTATTTCAAACCATTTCCTATAATAAAGTGAAAATTAGGGATGATTATTTTTAAACAACTAAACACATAAATGGTAATCCAATTACATTAAATGGATAACTTATAAATGGCATTTATTTATTAACTTATGAATTTCTTGGATTCAATATATGTTATCCATGATCAATTTCCTAAAATATACTATTATGGGATGTTTTTACCTTAATAATGGTTCGTAATGAGCATGTGAATTTACAAAATCATATCCCCCAGGAGTGTCAAAGAATGTGTGAAGTAAGGCCTGTTGTTGTGAACCATTTCTTGGTCGAGTCTAGCTCAATGCAGTGTTTTTGGTTTTTACCCCTATATACATCTATGCCAGAGCCACATCCACTTTTTGTATTCATAAAGGTATGTATTTACTTGATAAACCACTTAATATATACTTTAACAAATTTTACGGATGTTTTATTATACTTAGTTTTATCCCTAAGGATTTTTCTAGATTTTTCTAATCCTAATCCCAAAAAAAACTGAACTTTTAATTTGATACCAACTATAAAAACCCTTATCTTTATTACATATTAATCTGTGATTTATTACATAATATTACACATAATAAAACCCAAAAAATCAAAAATTATAGTATATATTGAAATTAGGTACATTACATAACAACTTAAAATAGGGAATAAATCATCTTTTTAGAAAGGTTTCTTAACATGATCATAATATTCCTTCAGACTTAAAACTACATCGGATAACAGGAGGACATATATAAGAAAGGGGTGAGATATAAAGTACAGTAGGAAAATAAAAAAATACATAACATGAAGAAAGTAATATATGATAGATAATATCCATGTAACTAGGGTATAAACGTCAATAATAAGGCATGATATATCATGATAACATAAATGTGACATGGGAAATGTGGAAACAACTTAAAACACTACATCATAAACATAGTTCAAGGCTAACTACCAAGACATGGTGATGTAAAAAGTCTTGTATTAATTAAGTTCACTCCCTAATACCTTACATGATGTAACAAGAGACTAAAACATTACCCAATTCATTAGAGTGATATATTATTCCGGGCACACCCGTCAATTTTATTTCATTCTCATTCTTAAGTGTGTGAAATAGATCATAAAACATGGAATCATTTTTCATCACTTTTTATACCATAATTAAGGACTATGGAATACATACATGTACGTTCCTAATATAATAAGTATAAGTGTGTAAATTTGAACACCCTTGATAGGAATTGGGTATAGTTATTCACTACACATTCATTAGTCGTGGAAAATCATGGTGAAAGTTTGGCAGCATAACGGGGTGTAGAAGTGTTCAAGGAAGGGATTAATGAGATTGGGAGGGGTATATCATAATTTATTCATAATTTTTCCAGTAAGGGGGATATTTAAGAACATATCCCAATATTCGGAATTGGAGAAAAGGTTTATATGATAATAAACATACTTGAATAAACAGGAGAAAGAAAAGAACCCTTTCCTTGAGAGTGTGACTCCAAATGCTTGAGAAGTGATTCCTAAGAGCTTTGGGGACCTTGGGAGGACTATATATAGGGAATTTAAGAGTAAAGACATGATATAAGTATTTTTAGTTAAGCTAAATGGGATCTTTTGTGGGTTTATATAGGAAAAACAGAGGAATTATTTATTATTTCTCAAACATAGGTTTTGGACTCTAAATAATAAAATAACCAAAACCACAAACCTTCCCATGGTTTTTGCCCATGTTTTCAAACAAAGAGTGGTGATATTAATTATTATTTTAGTTCAAGGTCTGATATTATTAAAATAATACCCTTGTTGATGTGTAAATGATTCATTTCATTGAATAAATGATTTTAAAACCTTAAAATATATTATAGGTTTTGGAGGATTCATAATGGATTTATAAAATTAATAAAATAAACCTAATATTACATTATTGTAAAGTGGAAACGTATATTTTCTCTTGAATACCATTAATAGTATTTATTACATTGATTTTTGGGTATTAATATGTCATAATATGCATTGTATATTTATTCCATATTTAATTTTTACCTGAAAATTTGACTATCTCAGAAAATTATAAAAAATTCACCATTGGATAATTTCAAAAATATAATTCAAAAATTAATATAAATTTTATCTAAATAATTTTCTAAATATTTTAATTTCACTTTAAAAATATAAACTGACATTTATTGAAAAATTCTAGATTTTTGACAATAATATTTTTTTAACCCTTATAAAAATTACATTTGAATTCATAAAAATTAAATGATTATTTATATTTAATAAAAAATATTTAATAATAATATTTCAATAAAATTTTATTTATTTCAAAAATCAATTTATTCATAAAATTAATCTACTTAATTGAATTTTAATATAACCTAAAAATACTATTTATGTTTTATTGTATCAAAATAAAAATAATTTATTAAGTAACAATAATAAGATGAAAATATATTAATTATTATATATAATATAAATATTCATATTATTATGGTCTTGATACATATGCCTTTAATACACTCGAAAACGCCCTAAGGGTAAGGTGTACGATGGTGAGACTTTCATGGGGTGGTTTTCCAAAAATAGTTCGGGTCGTGATCTCGGTGAGCTTGAACTTCTCTCATAAAAGGTTTTACTCATCTTAATTAATTGGGAATAAAATTTGGATTGGTCAAGGAAAAATACCATTGATGTTATCTCCATTATAAGCTCCTATAATGGGCTTCATAGGGTATGATCCTACTAGTTGAGTTCATCACTTCCTTTTTCTGTGTCAATTAGTTTTGTTAAAACTATATATTTATACTAATCATATGATCACTATTCAATGACTATATTATCAATGGTAAAAATGTTTAATGGTATTTTAAATCTGATAGGATATAATAAACCAAATAATTTAATAGGATTTCTATATCCATAATATATAACAATTCATTTAATTAAATTAAATGTGGAATTTTTATTTATAAAAGTTTGTTTCATTATAATAATTTTAACCACTGATCTTCTGATGGTACTCATAGACATGAAATCTCATTGGTTATATTACTGTACTCTTGGTGGAACCCATCATATTCTTTTTGGAAATCAAATTCCACTACCAAATTCAAAATTCTCAATAAACTCCAAATACTTCTTTTTTTCAAATTTTAATAAAAAATTACAAAAATATTTAAAATAGTAAAAAATAAATTTGACACATACCCAAGACATTTGGACTTGTTGTAGAGAACTTTTGAGAGAGGTGGGAAGGGGAGTGATATATTTTTTTAAAAATCACATTTATTTTTACAAGTACCAACATGAAAGATTTCATTGTTTTGATTTTATATTTAAATTATTAAATAACCAATATCAAAATTATAGTTTAATTTATTATTAAATAACTTCTATAGATGTCAAAAAAATTAACTAGTGAAAACATGTTAATTAAATTGTAGTTATTTTAAAATTTGATTACACAATGCTAGATAGATATTTATTAAATCATCATATTTGTACGATCAAGCAAAATTTTAAAAAATGATTGAATTAAATATATATAATGAATAGATATAAATGTGTTGCAAGTCAATTGTGAAATATGTGTAATTGTAAATTTTTCACATTACAATTATTTAAGACTTCATCTTAGTAGAATTAAATTCATTTTAATTCAATATTGTACAATCATAGAAAATTTTAAATGTAATTCTCTTTAACCTGATTATTAACATAAATGCAACTTTTTCATATGATTGTATAAACATTTATGTAAGAGTAGCCAAATTTTTATCTATTATTCAAATTCATGGAACAAAAATATATTCAAATTAATATAATTTCTTATTTATCATGGTCCAATCAAATTTTAAATAATTTTAAATTGTAAATATATTTAACATTAATTCTATAAAACTAAATTCATTTAAAATCAATCATGAATTTAATATTACCTATGAAATTTTAAATTATAAAAATTGAAAATGGGTTTTCATAAAACTTGAGGTATTTAAAGTAAATTTTGTTATTTTTATAACCATGAAATTTTTTATTTTTTAATTATTTTATTCTTTCAAGGATAGTATTTTTAAATTCAATTTGGTTTAATATAATATAAAATTTTATGTTTTTAAGCCCCAATTATTTTAAAACTATCTAATTTAAGGAAAAATGGAATATATTAATTTAAGTAAATTATTAATAAAAACTAAATTTTCCATAAAAAAGTAAAATTACATTATTTTTAACCATAATGATGAGTTTGGATGAGAAAAAAGATATTTAGAGGGATACAAATAAAAATAAAAGAAAAATGTAAATGAAGAGTAAATGATAAAGGTCATGATTTTGTTTGGTATGAAAGGAGAACTAGTGAAATATAATTAAAAAGTATATTATAATAAAAATATATTATAATTAGTAAAATAATATATAATAAAACTTATAATAATATAGAATGAATATTTCCACCATAATAACTACTAATACTAATAGAAGTAATAAAATATTGAAGATATTATAATATAATATCAATAATATCTGCTATTATTATTTCCATTATCATTGAACATTGGATAAAAAAGAAAATTTCCATTTATATAATTTTATTCATGAAAGAGTGTCATTCATTGAAACTACATAAAACATTTCTCATCTTTATTTTTGTTACCTTGAATCAAATGGGCTTGAATGGAAGAGTTGGAAAATGGAAGAGAGGAAAACAAGTGGACATGAAACATCCCAACCTGAATATCTAGTCATTATACCCAAACTAGCATGATAGAAACATATGGAAAATTATTGATCATTGTAAGTCAATATAAGTCTTAATGGTATTATACATGTAAAATGGGAATGATTCAACCTCTATAAACCATGAAAAATAAATAAATGATTTAATCTAAAGATTATAAATGGTGTGTTCATTCTTTAAACTTAACAAGACTTGTGAGAAATATAGTAAAGATTCAACTAAATATGAACATGGTATAAACAATGAAAAATATCCAACCATATGATATTATATACAATATTATCACTAGATAAATTATAAAAATTACTGGTATAAAGTTAAAGTCAATGTGGTCGAAAAAATTAACCCAAAATTCATGCAATTAAAGATACATTTTACTTCATATTCCATATGATGATACTCATATGTCATCGCCTCCATAGCTCCATACCTCATGCAATGGTCTAAACCTAAAAAAGGATAAATTTTGTTAGATACCTAGAATATAAATAAAAATGTAAAATCTATATGAACATCATTGGTGTACATGTAGGGAGTGAGAATAAAGCCCAATAGTATGACTCCAATGATTTTATACACTCCATTTTATTAAGAAAACAAATTCTAGTTTTAAAATAAGTAATGAAAATGTTTTTATTTTTTAAAAATGTATGATGAAAGAAAAATTAACTTTATTTTAAATAAAAAATCATGTCAATTCATAAAAAAGTTGATATAAATATAAATTATAAATGTAAGAAGTCATAATTAAATAATTTTTAAAATTAATAGAAATCCAATAAAAGAAACAATAAATATTTTTATGAAAAAACACATTTAATTTAAAATGAATAGTTCCCCCTCTTTACTTTTATATAAATCAAACTTTGAAAATTTAATTGTATTAATCAAATAATGAAGCATCATAAACATAAACATCAATCATATCTCAAGCATAATGTGAAAAATATTAAGTTGCAACGGATAAAATTTAGGACTTAGATGGTGTGGTATCCATCTGCTAGCCTATGATGCAATATTATCTACATAAACATCCAATTTTCTATCAATTGGCCTCATCGGGTGGAAAACCCCCAAATTAGAGTATGATCCTAATTGGGGGATACCATACAAAGCTTAATCTCAATAGGTATTATGACAACCTATATATTAATACACCTTAATTAAGATTTATTACATACAATAACACTTAGTAAAACTCAAAATATTGTGATTCATAGTGTCTTTGTGAAATTAGGTACATAACATAACAACATGAACATGGGATATAACAACACTCTCTAAAAACTCCATAACATGAGAATATATTTTATGAGTCTTATAAAACATCATGGGACAACTTGGGTATGTATATAAGAAAGGGGTGAGCTATAAATCTTAGTAAGGGAATAAAAAATTACATCGTAAGGTTAAGTAGTATATGGTACCCAATAATTATATCAAGGTAACATAAGAGGGGTGATAATTGTAATCTTTAACAATGAGGCATGATAATCATAATAGCATAAAGGAAACATGGGAATTTGGGGAAAACATAAAACATGACCTCATAAACATAGGTCATGGATAACTACAAAGATATCATAACATATTGTGCTTAGTATAACCTCCCTTGCACCATACATGGAATATCATGATATAAAAACATTACCCAATGCATTTGAGTTCTATCTGGGTGCACCCATCACTTTAATATCATGTACATGCATAAGTGTGCCATATAGATCATACAACATTAAGATTTATTTCATCAATTTTAATCCCACAATAAAGGAGTGAAGGTTACATACATGGAAGTTCCAAATAAAGGAATGATAAGTACATCTAAATGAATACCCTTAAGTGGAGATAATGATGGGAATTCATAAAAAAAATTGGTATGGAAAAACCAATGGATAATTTTGGTAGCAAACGGGTGTACATAAGGGTTCATGGGAGGGTTTAATAAGGGTGAAAGGGGTCTATCATCACATGTAAATCATAATTACATTAATAGGGATATTTAAAAACATATTCCAACATGAAAAAATGGAAATAAAAAAGCATAATATAAATAAGGACCTTGAATAAAGAGGAGAAGGAGAGGATCCCTTACTTCGGTAAGGTAACAACTTGGGTAAAAGGTTATAAAAAGAAAGGATAAATGATCTATAATTATTAGAAAATAAATTGTATATAAATGGATATTTATAAATACATTACAATATTATAAATTTCGATTAAAATGATAAATAAAAAGTAGGTTCTTGAATGGAAAAGAAGAGAGATAAATCCCTTACATTGGAAAAATAATGACTTAGGAAAAAGGTTATAATGAGATCAGATAAATTATATCCCATTATTATAAAATAAATTTTATAGTATAGGGATATTTATAAATACATTACAATATAATCAATTGAGATTAAAATTCTAAATCCAAAGAAGGTTCTTAAAAGGAAAAGAAGAGAGAGAGATCCCTTACCTTGAGAGAGTGCTTCTAAAAGTTTTAGAAAAACTTATTAAGAGATTGGGGGAACCTTGGAAGGGCTTTATAGAGGGAAGGGTAGATAAAATTTTCATTACAAGGTACTTTATTTAAGTGGAATGGTATTTTGGGTGTGTTTTTATATCAATAGTGAGGGGAGTTCTTTATTAATTTCCAAAATTAGGTTTTGGACTCTATATGATAAAATAATCAAGAACTCAAACCTTCTCATAGTTTTTTACCATGGATTCTACCAAATAATTGTGGTTTTCATTATTTTATAAATAAAATAACTTAAATACTTAAAATAATAAATTTTTTGATGTAGAAATGTGTCATATTCATAAAGAATTGATTTTAAAACCTTAAAATATAATATAGGTTTTGGAGGTTTCATTAAGGTTTTATAAAAATAATTAAATAACTTAAAAAAAATTATTTTAAAGGGTAAAAATATTTTCTATCATGGATACCTTTTATGGAATATATTAAATCACTTTTGGGTCATTATAATATTATAATAAATATCATATATTTATAAAGTATTTAATTTTTACATAAAAACTCGACTATCTCAGAAACTTATGAAACATTCACCATTCACTAATTTCAATATGATGATTCTAATGACCCAATGTCAAGTAACCTAGATTCAGTGTCTACTTTATTAAATTTCCATAATATATAAGGAACCGCATCCTGAAGGACTGAATAGTTTAGTAGTCTTGGTAGACTAGATACATACTTGATTCTCATATTAAATTTGAATATACAAATTACAAAAATAATTTTTTTCAAGAATATCATTATTACCTCTAAAATATCCTTGAATATCATTCATATTAAACTTTATAGATTCCTAGAAAAGGAAAAAAACAAGTTTTATCACAAATTCTCAATAATATTTACATAAAGTGGAAGCTATAATGAGTAAATGAAGAATAATCAATATGGAATGATGAATATGGAAAGGTAAGTATCTGAAAATACTTGACGTTTAATCAATAACATGAATATCCAGATTAGATAAGGAATAATAAATATGTAAAGTTAACTAACTAAACACATATTCCATTTAAATAACGTGACTGTAATGAATAGATAATGCATAATCAATATAGAAAGGTAAATAACTGAAAACACATTCCATTTAATCAATTATTGAGAATAAAATGCATCTAGATATAATATCTTTGTGAAAATATCATGGATAATAATAACTGAATTCTTAATTAAGGAAATGATTAATTATTGGACACCATTATCTCAGACATCATGATACATCTACCATAAAGACCTTTCACAAGATGGTTTAAAACTACAGGTAGAACCCTTTTTAATGCTAGTTTACTGATTTTCCTCATGAGACTACTGATGCATCCAAGGGATATATAATTCCAGGCCCCACCCATCACTATATGTCCAAATTATTCCCTATTATCAAATAAAAAATTTAATTCATGAAAAATGTGTATTTTCATCAAATATCCATATTGAGTAATGAAAATGAATTTAAAAATATTCTCCCCAGATAAAAAAATAGAGTTGAATGTATAAAACCATATTAATAAATGATATATTTTTTAAGTAAAAAACATATCCATGGTAAATAATATAGATATTTAGGGGAAATTTAATTTCCAATGATCATAGGAAAGTTAATGTTTCAAGGGAAACTTAATGACTTCAAAAATGAATCAAGAAAGTTAATATCAATACTTTCCTTGGTCAAAATAATCATAAACCATACACATAAAGAATAATCATGCTATCATTACAAAATATCCTTAGTGTAGTATAAGTAAGATAAAGAGTTTTTTTTGTTGATAAATAGAAATACCATAAAAATATCCTTAAAATACATTCTTGAGGATAATATCCTTTTCAATTTAAAAATATATTGTTTCAAAAAAGCTCATAAAATATTTTAAACATAAGTTTTATTGAAAATAACAGTTGAAACTTATAAATTTATATTTAAAAAATTGAGTGGTCAAGAAATTAAAAAAGTTTATACATTTTTTAAATGTTAAAAAAATATTCCTTTCATATATTTGGTAAAATCCAAACGGGCCATGTTTGGAAAATTACATGGACATTCCTTTCAAAAAAATTAAAAAAAGTTAAAAATTAGTAAAAATTTATTTAATAAAACATTTATATACTGTTAAAAAAATTGAAAACATTTTTGAAAATATTTTTATAAATCATGGTTTCGTAATAAAAATGATTTTCCACCGAATATAGAAATTAATTGAAATTTTCTTAAAAACATTTTCTAAACTATTTTAAGTACCAATGAGTGGAAAAAAATTGTAATATTACTTGATAACTTAATGAATAACCAGAGGATAAAAAATAAAGTGGTTTATTATCTAACTATAAAATAATTTCTTTCAATGGAAATTCAAGCATAAACAATCTCAATTAAAATGATATTGTAAAATAAACCCTCAAAAAGATTATAATGTGAATGTGATAATTAATCAATGAATCAATTATTTATATCAAATTTAAATACACATAAAACAATTGTAAATAAAATGTAAGATAATAAAAATTCATGACATAGATAATCTTAAAATATCAATGACAACGGATAAGTAATATAACCAAATGAAATGAAATTGAGTTATGAAATTCTTTACCACTAATTAACTTTTAAGTCAAATCCCCTTGGATGAAATGATTTAAATTGAAACATAAAATACAATTAATTATTAATTAATCATTATATTACATTTCAAAGTGTTAGTATATAGTCCTTATAAAAATAAAATAGGCGTATAAAATTTCAATATGCCTCAATGAAGGGAAATTGAGATAACGTCTCTTACCTCCAACTTCCTTTTGGTTGAACATAATTTAAAACAACTATATAATGGTTTTAATAATGTTATTAATTTATACCATAACTATATTCATATTTATAATATCTTATATGATTCTATTATAACATCTTACCACCCTTTCGTTAATAATATTTCATTATTTTCATTATTTTGAGTGTTAATTGCCTTGTTTTTTCATGCATGTTTTATCATGAAAGTTACAGATCCTGCACATATTATATAGTTACATAATATAAATAATTATATTAATTTTATAAATATCATTTTTTTCATTAGATACATTTTCTGAATCATTGTTTAAATTCAAACATTGAGAATGGATCACATTGCATCATGGAGATGGTAAGTCATATGCCCACATGAGCGATGTTATCATTTCCTTAATGGGTGAAGGGGTAATAAAGTGTGATACATTAGTTTTCCATAATCAATATAACTTAATATATATCATATAAATTCACTAAATTTATCCTTATTACCTTCCATATAAATAGTAAGTGAGAAACTAATCACATTGTTTCGTAAGGCGGTAGTTAGCATTACACACGAGCGACATTATCGTATTTTAAACAGAATGGAAAGTAAGAAGGTATGTATGATATTAAAATTACAGAAGTATAATAATATCATAAATATCATATAAATGTTTTAAATCTATCATTATATCCATCTGTTAAATGTTGTGAAGAAAAATGAATTACATCGGTTCGCAAGGCAGTAGTCTTTTATACACACGATCGATGATTTTGTTCCCTATTTGATGGAAAGGGAGAAAAATATAGGTCATTACCTAAAAAATTAAAATCTCAGTATATGCGAGATATTTATTTTATTATATAATCATGGTTTAATAATATTTTAAGGAGGTGTAATAAGAAACAATATAAGAATCCTTGTTTAAGAACAATACCTCTTCTTCGAACAACTTCTTTGTGTTTTCACCAAAATCCTTACTAGATTCATTTTATAATCAAATAAATGGATCTAGGGTGTTGTATTTGGATTAATTAAGTGCTTTGGTCAATTATTGGCCGAACCAAATGGATTTGGGAGTGAGAATAGGGGAGGGTAGGGGCTGTCCACTTATAAGTGGGGGAGAGGACACACATGAAATTTTTGAAAACTTTCAATTACAGACATGTTTTTATACTAACACAAACATAAAAAATGGGTAATTATCAAACCTTAGAGGTTATAAGGATACCATATTTCCATAAAATGTTTTTTGAACAAGTTTTTGGGTTATTTAAACGCATAACCTTTTAGTTTAACTCCCTGGAAAATCAGTTTTTACCTTAACCGTGATAATTAATTTTTACTTATTTTACTATTTATAATGGTCAAAAATTAATCTGAAATTATTAGATAATATAATTAATTATGATTAAAAATATGGAATCCATTTTTTCATATTCAATTAATAGAATTATCATAATCCAATTTAAAATTATACATGTAGATGTGACGAAAAAGCAGGTTACCAAAGAGAAACTTATCATAAGTAAGAATGTTTAAATATCAAAATTAAATATTAAATTGATCAAAATGGACAAAATTAGTTAATTTTTAATATAATTTAACTAATTTTACATTAAAACCAATTTTAAATATAACTTAACCATGTGACTTATTTAAAGGAAAAGGCATTTTTTATTAAAAGAAGGTATTTTTCACTATTCATTGAAAAATGAAATATTTCAAAAAAATACCAAATATTAACCCTACGATAATTTTTATATGAAGTTTTTAAAGAATAATCATATTTTATAAAAAAAATTCTAAAATATTTTAAAAAATAATTTTAAATGTTTTTTTAAAGCGCGACCAAATCATCTTTTAAAAAAATACAGCTTTTCAAAAAAAATCTTTTTCATTTAAATAATTATTATTTTATTTATAATGAACTGATTGCCATTATTTTCATAATTTAGTTAGTATTATTCATTCCAAAAAAATTAATGGCTAGGTTATAATGGTATACTATATTTTGGTTCATTTATGCTCGGGGTTGCGTGTTCTGCATGTTATCAAAGAGAATAAAATTAAATAAATATATTTTGTGGGAAATTTAATCTTGGTGTTGCATGTATCATACACTATAGAATAAAATGTTCTTTATTTAAAATATTAGGGTGTTACATTCTTCCCTCCTTTAATAAATTTCATTCTCACAATTTATACTTGATCTCGGTAATCAAGGGTTTAACGATTGTAAATACCATTGTTTAAGAAACTACATCGTAAAAGGGTTAATAAAACAACTCATTGATAATAGTGAAAGGTAATTTCTAAGTAAATATAGAGCAAAAAATATCTATGTTTCTAAGTGGGAGAACATTGTTGTAAAGTGAAGATATGTACATGGAATAAATGCATAAATAATTGTAACGAGTGATAGTGGTCATTAATCATAAGAAAGTGAATGATCAATTGAAAGTTAAAGACTTAAACCCATAAATATATAATGAATTAAAATACCATTTGATTCATCGGCTATGAAATTAATAGGATAACATTTTTTTTAAAGATCCTTCTCCTAAATTTGAGAAATTATTTTACTATCTAAGAATATAATGAAATAAAATTACTTTATATATTCCTATTTCATAAGAAAAATTTCATCCTTTGGTTGTGTCTTGATCAATTTCCAATTCATCACTTAATCCAATAAATTAGTATCCAAAAATTAATATTTTATTCTTAAACCACAAAAAATAAATTTTAATGGATCATATGATTCATAAAATAGTGAAAAGTCTTTCCATTTGTCTCTAACTATTTTTCAAAACAAATATAGTTAGTACAAGTTATCCAATATAATAAATTGTTCTCTAAACCTCAACAGAAACATAATTGGTTCATCGTTAATATTTATTCATCAAATTGTTTAAGTAAAAGCAATGAAAAGTTAACCATAACATCACGTAGCCCATTAGTATGTGTTAAACCCTTTTCACCCTTCAGTTATGGGTGTAGCCTTTCCAGATGCAATGGGATGTCACCAGACATGTGCATTATCTTTTTTTGAAAACTATATTAATATAATTCTTATAACATTATAATTGTGTGATAACACATAATTACCTCAATATCAAAGATAATATAAACCCTAAATTTTACCAATACCTTTAAACTTATTCCCAAAATATTAAGGGCATTCTTCCTTATATAACATTTTTATTAAAACATATACTACACCAATGGGTTGTATTGCCATAAATGTATACCAAAATATCCTTAATCATATTAGACTTATTTCATATAAAACCTAAAAATTTGTGTTTAAGAATTTGAACTTAATCAATATTAAACTCCAAAACCCGTGATGGTATCCATAATTCTTAATCTAATGAATACATATACTCTTCTAAAATTTTACACAATCCTTAGATGTTTCATTCATCTTATAACCAAAATACCATTAGTAAAAATAATTATACAATATAATTATGGAATACCAATACATAAATAATCTAACCATTTTATATCAATATAAGTCCTTCCTTGTTCTATGGGTTAATATTTATAAGAGGGAATTGAATCAGATAATGCCCAAGTTCCCCACATTTAATAAAATAACCAATAAATGGATTACTAGGATCAGATTTATTTCCTTCCATCGTACTCTTCATTTTTTTCTCATAAATTCATCACTTTATACCTTTTTTCACACATAAACCATCTTACCATTCTATTGAGGCACTTTCCTAGGTGTCACTTTCCACATTTCTAATATGAAGGAAATCGATCCTTTTTTCCTCTATGATATCCACAATTCAAGCTATTAGTAAGCTCCATCCTTCTATTATTTGTTAAGTTTGAGAGTTGATTAAGGTATAGGTTTTCAATCATATTTCAAGATAACTGCTAAGTCATAATCATGATATATTTCAATCTTATCATAATCCCATGTTTTTCCCATAGTCCCCACATTGTCTTTCATATTCAATGTTAACATGATTTATTTATGTTCCAACCATTATCTAAAACTAAAAATCATAGTGTGAGAAATAATAATCATAGTGGGAAACTATATAATAGTTTATAGGATGTATAAATCATGAAACCTTATTTTCAAGATAAGACACTTTAGTTTTAACCTAGGTCATTCATTCTCATTATCTATTCAAATCCTTCATAATGGTTTTTAATGAGAATGTGAATTATCTAAATCATTTATCTTGAGAACACCAAACTAGGTGTGTAGTAAAGCCCATTTTTATGTACCAAGTAACGCTCATGCCAAGCCTGACGTGCCTTTTTGGATTCTTATTCCTAGGTACATCTATTCCAGAACCACATCTACTTGCAGTATCCATACAATGATGTATTACCAGTAAACCCACATAATATCTAACATACCAAAACATTAGGATGTTCTTATACACTTATTGTTGGTGCCAAAAAATTGGGGGGAGAGCTGACATGAAGAAGAAACCACCTCCTCTAAAGTTGCCTCGCAAAGCTTGTTCGCAGAGCCCCGTAGCACCATGGCCGGTGGGAAGCTTCCTCTCTGCTAAGCCACCTCAAAGGAATGAGGAGGGAGGCTCTGTGAACTGCTTTGACATTTGTGAAGCCTCCGTGAATGAATTATGCGGGAGGCTCCACGAACTACTTTGACGTTTGTCAAGCCACCACGAAGGAAGGATGTGGGAGGCTCTACGAACTGCTTTGACATTTGCAAATCTTCCGCGGAGAAAGGATTTGGGAGGCTCCATGGTTATGACATAGTTTCATGTAGCTTCGGATTAGTCAATCTCTCCTTTGCGGCACATCATGCCTATAACTACCCCCCACCCAAAGCCCAAAGGATGGATACTACGACCTTTTATCGTCCTGTCTCTTGAATCGCAGAGAAATTTATACTCTATGAACCATGAGCTCTTCAAGGTACTTTAGCATCATGAAATGCCTTTCTCGTCACTTAAATTCAACCCCTCTTCAAATTTGGATGCCTTTCGTGGAGCCTACGAGCCTTTGCGAAGGAAGGTGATCCCCGAGGGGACTCGGGTCTTTGCGGAGCACTTATGCTTTTCTAAGTACCCTCCATGAACATGTACACCCTATGCTAAGGCAGGTTCACTATGCATCGCGAAGCACATTACTTTGTAGTGCTATAATTCACAGGGCACCCTTGATTTGCGAAGAACTTCTCCGCAAAAGCCTTTACACTTCACGAAGCACCTTCCATATGTTCATGTGCCCTCTGCCTAGGCCAAGCCACTTCACTTCGCGAATCATACCCCTTCACGAATCGCCTCCACTATATAGAGCACTAGAGCATCATGCAATCTCTTTCTATTAACCCCTTTACTCCACATTCCTGCCTCCCATATGAACCTCCAGGCTCATACAAAGTAACTTCAAAGTCCCTTGGGTGGTGATTTCCATTGCGTTTCTTTGCCTCATTCTTCTTCGCATAGGCACGCTAACTACTATTGCTTCTTCGCATAGCCACGCTAACATGGTCCCCCCATTGGATCACTCCATGACACCCCCTCTCCATGGCATTGTTGATGCCTTCCCTTCCCCAAGGGTGGGTGGGTATCAGTTATTTAAGTCTTAGGGGTGCAAGGAGAACCCGCCTCATCTGAGCTGCAGGATGTTAAACTTCCAATCATCATCATCCTTAGCACATGATGTTAAAATGTTGCCTCTCCCCATGCACTCTACATGGGGTGCCTCAGATTGGACATTCTCTACACTTGCTCATCTCCACAGGAGTGAGATCTTCCTCACATGGAATGAGATCCTTTTTGTTGGAGCAACGCCTGTCTGTGGGGAAGGGTAGCCATCTTGGTGTAATCCCCTAGCCCTTCTTGTAGGAGGTAGTAACCTTACTCCTCCTTTCTTCTTCTATGCCAAATCCCTCCCCCATTGGGCTTTTTCACCATTGGGCATCCATCCTGGAGTAAGTCCCAATCTCTATCTCCCTGGGCTGCGAACCACGCATAAGCCCTTGTTTCTTCTTTGGGCTGCTAACCACATGTAAGCCCCACTCCACTTCCCACAGACACACCTTTTGTGATGTGATCATCAGGTCTCTGTTACCTCTTGTTTCTCACACTGAGAATGACTCACATGGTCTTAGAGTAAGAATTGACCATGACATCCTCTCTGGTATGTCTTAGAGCATAATCCCCAAAGCCCCACCAAACTACGTGGACTTTGATCCTTGCCAAGGTAAGGTATGTAGGAAGCCTCCCAGAGGTTCAAGATCAACACCTA
The DNA here is from genome assembly GCA_963277665.1 of Viscum album. Taxonomy (NCBI): domain Eukaryota; kingdom Viridiplantae; phylum Streptophyta; class Magnoliopsida; order Santalales; family Viscaceae; genus Viscum; species Viscum album. Next base: position 4,787,512 of record OY728125.1, read on the forward strand.
TTGGTCTTGACCACCATCACACTGGTTTACCAATCCCCATTTCCAAACTACGTGGACTTTGATCCTTTCCAATGTAAGGTACGTAGGAAGCCTCCATGAGGTTCAATCCCACCACCCATTGGTCCCAACCACCTTCACATTGGTTTACCAAACCCCCATCCAAACTATGTGGACTTTGATCCTTATCAAGTCAGGGTACATAGGAAGCCTCCATGAGGTTCAATCCCAACACCCATTGGTTCCAACCACTTCATGTTGGTTTACACTTGTCCCGCGTGACGTTAAACTGTATGACCCCTCTTCATCCATGTTGATGCTCCTTTCCGTCACAGAGTCTAAACGAATGGAAAAGGGAAATGCCTTAGCATAAAGTGATTCATCCTTTGAAGAAAACATCAAAAATCGACAAAGGCATAAAATAAGAGTCATTTACACTTGGGTCGCGAAAGTTCCACCGAGGTTGTGCAGGTGACTTGCGCGCCCTTTTTAAAATTCACCCAGGGTCTTCTCCAGCCTATAAATAACCCCTGTGGGCCCCCCATTTTGAGGACGAAAAATTCCAGAACTTCACATTTGAGCTCCCAACTCCCTAGTCTCTTATCAAAGCTTTAGAACACTTCTAAGGTAATTTCTTACCTAGAACGGAAGATCTAAAGAGAGGGAGGAAGGCCTAAGTGTTGAAACTCATCGACACTTGTGCGCCTAGGTGGCCAGACCTTAAGGGAAATGACCACAAATACACGCCTCCTTACTCCGTCCACATAACTTGCGCGCCTCTCTTCTGGAAGTCTCTAGGGTTAGTATAAAAGGCTTGAGCTAATCTTCACCCAAATTCTAACCTAAGTATTGAAAGTCACGCAAGTACCTAGATGACGCGCAGGTATACCTGCGCGACCAGTACTTTCGCGTCTATGAAGAACTTGCGCTCCCACACAGTAATTGTGCTCCCCTATTTTTTTTGGGTGCCCTTACTACCCATTTCACCCCTCTTACACCTATCCACCTCTTATATTCAAGATTAAGCCTTCAGAACTCTCTCCAAATCCATTTATGGAATTATTTCTTTGTTGGCTTCCTTATCTGAAAGGAATTCTGTGGAACATCTCTCAAAACCTAGTGATTTACACATCTTTACATCACTAAAGTTAGAGAGTTCATTCATTCAACCTCATCCTTTAAGATGAGAGAATCCTTAACCTGGGCCTCCTTTTCAGGAGTAAGACCCAGCCCAAATTCTCATTAATTTGGGAATAATCTTTAGGAATAAGCCCCAAGTCCTCATTAACTTGGGTTTCCTTTTCAGGAGTAATCCCCAAGTCCCCTAATCTGGGCATCCTCATTATGAGTAAGCCCCAGTCATAATTCTCTTAACCTGGGCTTCCTTTCTAGGAGTAAGCCCCAGTCTCCAAGTTCCCAAATATGGTCATCCTCCTTAGGAGTAATCCCCAACCATGGTTCTCTTAACCTGGGATTCCTCTTCAGGAATAAGCCCCGATCTCAAAGTCTACAAATATGGGCATCCTCCTTAGGAGTAAGCCCCAAGTCCCTTAACCTGGGCCTCCTTCTCAGGATTAAGCCCCAGTCTTAATTTCTCTTAACCAATCATAATTTAATTTTGATCTGGGCTTCCTTCTCAGGAGTAGAACCCAATCATAAGCCCCTTCCTAACTTGGGTATCTTCCTTAGGAGTAAGCCCCAATATTATAGTATCCAAATTTCCATAAAGTACATATACCTTTATGGACCTTATTCATGGGTTTCTTCCCTGAAGTAAAACCCAATATTCATCTATTTTGGGCAGTCATACACACATAAGCCCCACATCGTTGCATCTTTCATGGAACAATTGTCTGGTTTCACCAATACCTCTTGTTTCTCACACCGAGCATGACTCACGTGAGCTTAGAGTGTAAAATTAATCATGAAATCTTTCTTTGATCCATCAATCATGCATAAACATTATACTCCCTTACTCGAACTATGTGGGTTCTGATTCCTTTTCTAAATAAAGGATACTTAGGTAGCCCATCTGCGGGTACGATCCCAACTCTGAAATAATCCATGTCCTTTTGAATGACAATAAACTTCAAGTGCCCCACTGAGTGGCTTTAAAACTAGTATAGTCATCATAATGGCCAAGAGACTTTTATGTATTGAAGGATACCATTGACTAAGAATCTCTAACAAATACAGATGATTCTCTATTGATGAAGAACCTCAAATACATATAAAAGATTCTCTAAATTTCTTACATATCAATCATTGATTTTCAGATCTAAAGGAAAGCTCATTTTATACTTGGTAATGTAATAAGGATTCACGAACATAACTTAAATCTATAAAGAGAGTCCCGCAGTATACAATAATTCCCTAAAAAAAGGTGTGATGAGTCTGACCTCCCATCCTCTCGACCAATGAAAATTCCTAAGCCTCATCATTTCACAACTAGTGAGCACCTACCTTTGGAAAGTAGGTCCAAATGGATATAGAATCATTGGATGTTTCCAGTTCTACAAACAAACCCGTTAGAAACTAATTGGAATGCTTGAACCTTCAATCAATGAGGTCATCCCCAATTCCAGAGGAAACAAAAAATGGTGAACCTGACATGAATCCTTAACCAAGTTAAAGTGATGTTTTACCTATTTGTTAGGCCCCTATTTTAACTCAATGAGAGGGCCAACAAAGAAATCAATAACATATGTGCTCATCAAAAAGATGTAGTAGCCGAATTTATCTTGATTATGTGTGTTATACCAAAAAGGTACTCTTTTACAAGATCTTATTCATTAAAAGAATGGATTTTCTTAAGTTCACTTCTATGAATACTTCTGTTGTGAATACTTCTGCTGTGAATACTTCTGTTGTGAAAACCTCTGCTATGAATGTATTTGCTGCTACTCCAGCTGGATCGTTGTCTGCTCTGAGGGCGACATCACCTACTCAGCATCTTCAACACTGGGTATCAAATGCGCTGGTTAAGGAGTATCATCAACACGATACCATTCCAACTCTGGAGGCTGCTCAACAAGCCCTCCAAGTGAACAACTCACACTGGTTGTCCAGACAGTGATGACCAGCGATCAAGAAGCAGGCGGTGCTAACTGTTGTCTCCAACCGTTTCGGGTCGTTATCCCCGGAATGCAATCACCATTCTCTCCCGTATTTTTGGGAGGTGAATTAGTAGGTCCCCCAGGGCCTTAACTAAAAGATACAGGAGTCCTTCTTGAGGGCTCCTATCAACAATCGCCGCCAGACTCGTGCGGCAGTGCGCCCTCAACATGATGAGGGTGTCATATCTAGGCGTTCGGCTCAAGTTCCTCGAACCCGGGTAGGAAAGACGAACCACCAGAGGCAAAAACCAGTTAACAGTGAGTAGGTTCTCATCTCTGCCATTTTCGGAGAAGTCCACCAACCTAACTTGGTGGAAAGCAACAAGCGGGCACATACACCCGTCTATTTTAATCTCGTTGTCCAATAGAATCGTCTGGCATCAGCATGCCAATCCCGCCAGGAAATTCCGGAGGAGTACTATAGATAGGAACATACACCTTTTTATAAATCATCAGCTAGTCAGAAGGCTCATCTGACTACATGTGATGGAGCCCGCCAACCCAATGTATTGACAACTGGTAAAGAGGCACATACACCTGCTTACACTCATCAATCCTGCTAGCAGCCTCGTCTGTCAGTATTGAAGGAAGCTCATCAACCACGTTCGGTAGAATGCAATCAGTAGGCACATACACCTGCTAGTATTGACCAAGCCTACCAACAGTCTCGATTGGTAGCATTCGGAGAAGTCAGTCAGAAAGCTCCGATGGAAAACAGGAGGCAAACTCAACTCTCTGCCCCCACACATGAGTACTGTCAGAATTCACTGACAGGAAAAGGAGGATAGGAGGAGGCTCATACACCTACTCCGAGCACAAAATGGACATATATCCCCGTTCTGGTAGCTGAAGTCACCAAACATATCCTATCAATGGTGAAAGAGAAGAAGAAAATCCCGGATAATATTCTGGATGCCTTCCAGGATATTATAACAGCTTCAGCAGCATCTCAGGGAAAGACACATAAATCTATCCCTACCAGTGGAGTGAAAAATCAACAATTCACTCCGGAACAGACACACACCTCTGTTCCAGTCCAAGAGGGTTGTGGGGCGTACTCCCCCATATCATACGGACAACCAAATCAGGCACAAACACCTGGTTTGAGTGGAGATAATCAGTCTAACCTGATCATTTCTCATGAGCAAGCACATACACCTGCCAAATTGAGTAAGAAGGAATCTAAGAAGAAGACTCACCCAGCACAATCAAGAAATCAAAGGCCCATATGTGACAAGGCCTTACTCGATGCTAGAGTTATTGATGCACTCAGACAATTATCTGTTGAAACTCAAGATTATACTCCCTCAGTTCCCAATAGTCGGGACATTAATTCTGAAGGTCTGCATCAGACACTGCCTCATGAAGGCTTGCTTCATGACAATTCGGTCGATCTTGAATTTTTATCTTCATATGAGAGCCACAAGATCCCTCTGTGTAGACAGAAGAGCAAGGAGAAAAATGTTTCATCTTTTGCTGTAACCCACCATGGTGGTCCTCCCTATGATGATGAATTTGGATGCGAAATTCCTCTCCGTAGTAGTGATTCACATTGCTTAGAAAATTCTCCAACAGACAATGTAGTGATGAGAAATCCCTCTTATCTTGAGGAACCTTCAAATGAAAATCCAGTCATGTCTGATGCTTTACCATTATCAGGTGAAATACTTTCTCAACCAGAAGATATCCTAGGGAGTAGGTCATTCTCCAAACCACCCCTAAGTCATGCATCTTCTAGTTTGATTAGTGATTTCTCTACCGATCTTGTTGAATTCGATGAAGCAACAAGGAAGCACCAGCTCTAGTCTAATCAGGTATAAGAATCTTCATTGAATAATAAAGAGGAAGTACTGAACATGATAAAACAACTGGAAAAAGGTGAAGTTCCATTTATGTTTTGGCCTCCAGCTGATTCTTAGTAAGACATTCCATAGATGTTGACGGAAGATAGAATTCATGATATTCGTCTCAACATATGGAAAACTATTTGTTAGTTGAAAAAGAAAATATTATCTTATGATGAATATGAAAATCATGTTAAGATAATAGAAGGGTTACAAACCCAAATTTATTTGGCATCTCTCTTAGTTTCTCGATATCCGAAGGCTGAAAAGTAGCAGAGAGCCCTTCAGAGTTCATGCCTTGGTGCACTAAGAAGATTGCGCCAGTTAATTGCTAATTCCCCATCTGGTATTCATATCAGGGTATGGGGTGTTCATGGAGCGCTACATTTTACTGTACTCTCCAGTCAGCAAAGCCTGCCGAAAATGGTCTCATTCAATGTTATTGCCCATGGCCGGCCACAATCATTGGGTTTTGTTTGTAATCAAAAGCTTGCCCAAGAACAGGCCTCAACTAGTTCCTCTCAAAATCAAGCTTATAGAGAAGAAGTTGTTGAATTACTCATGCATCAAGAAAATTAGAATATTGAATAGGCCTCTTGTTTGGAGAAAGCACATCATCAAGTGATAGAAGTGTCAAAAATCATTCAATGGTCTTTTGAGACAGGTGATAAAAGTGGATGCAGGATGATGCATCCATCCAATTTCAGGACTAAAGTCCATAAGATCAGGAGAGATTTCAAGAAGGTCTCAGATATATCATGTCAAGAACCACCCCAGTTCACCAGACTAGGGACTCTTTTAACCCAACCCTCAGAATCAACAAATAGGATTCGAGGAGTTGAGTAGAGACAGCAGGAACAGCCCCAGTCCACCGGACTATGGACTTTCTCAAATCCTCAATCCCTCCCTCAGAGAAAGTCAGTCTTCTCTCGATTGGGGAAGAAGGCTCAAGAGAAACGAAGAGACAAATTATCAGGAGATTCCCTCCAAATTACAGTTCGTCAACATGTTCCTGAGGGATCAAATCAACAAAAGGAAATGTCTCATCCGGGACATGGAAAAAGGCATTATCGTAAAAATGCTGATATAAGGGATGCAATTCATTATGCATCAATTAATGTCATTAATGTCATTGTTGCTGATCCACCAGATGAGGTTCACTCAGATGGATCAGATGAATAGGTTCCTGCTCAAGAAGTTGTACGCACAGACACAAATGAAGAAGGTGTGCGTACATGAAATCAAAGGATTAATCAGAACCTAGGTAATCCTTCAAGTAACCCACTTCCCCCTCTCTGAAAGGTGTCCAATAAGGGGAAAGGAAAGAATCAGGTTACATACCCTTCCTCTGAAGAAGTCCAATCGGTCTCACTAGAGCAAATATTTGCACAATAGGAGGAAGAAATGAAGGAATTGAGGAGGTTGAATGCATAATTACTTCAAAGTAGTATTCCTCATAAATGTGCTGGAGTCAGTAAGCCAATAGAATTTGTTGCAGCTACTAATATGGATCAAGAATATCCTCCTCTATCAGTACACCCTCACAGGTCTAATCCTACGGGTCAAGTGCAACAAAAATTGTAGGTGCTACCATTAGTTGCAGCACCAGCCACCACATCTGTACCAGCTCCAGTCATTGCTCCTATTAAGGTCCAAGCCCAACCAGATGTTTCTCAAAAGTTAATAACTACAATTGAGTCATTAACAGCTTTGTTGGAAGCTATAGAGGGAAATCGTGCTCAAATTCAACTAGAAAAGAAAGCTTACCCTTAATGGGTTGATGCAATTCCTCCCCCATCAAATTTTTCAAGTACCACTTTCCCAATCTTTAATGGTTTGGGAGACCCAGAGAAAAACTTAACACATTTTGTTTCTCGTTGAGATCCTATTATGGGAACCCCTCAGCAACAGGAATCATTTAAGATCAGGTGTTTTGTACAGTCATTACAAGGACCTGCTTTTGTCTGGCACATAAGCTTGCAATCCCGGTCAATTACCGGATGAGAGGATATTCGCCAAAAATTCTTTCTCCAGTTCAGCTCAACATTGCCAAAGACAACAGTTTTTGATCTTTCAAACTATAAGAAAAGGGAGAATGAAAGGGTCTCAGATTTCATTACTTGCTGGAAGGGATTAACATATTCCCTAAGTTTAGAACTCCCTCAAGAGGAATTGTTTCCAATATTTGTGGAAAATTTACGTGATGAGTTGCGCACACCACTGATCCCTGTGAAATACACATGAGGGTTTCGAGACCTTACTTCAATCGTTCAACAAATTGAATATTCTCTTATAAAGACTAAGGATAAAGCTTGTGTAATTCCATCAGCTCCAGGAAGAATAATGGGTAAAGTAGAGACTGCTATAGTTATGCTTAAACAAGCACCTGTACCCGCTTCTACTTCAAAACCTTCATCTTCTCGAAGGGATTCACCTCCTGAGCGTCACCAATAGAGGTCATTTCATCAATATGATCAAAGAGATCAAAGACGGAAACAATTTGAGGATCTAAAGAGAAAATTTTACTCTTTACGAAATGAACAAGTTCCTGGTTACTTCATTTCGGCTCCAGAAAATAATTTGGTTCAATTGCCAAGGCCCAAGAGGCCGAATAAGGAAGGAGATGAAGACTGTCCCAAATATTTCCCATTTCATCAGATGTTGGATCATCTCATTCAGTAGTGTTTTGTCTTCAAGGACCTCTTGCAAAAAATGGTCAACTTGGGACAAGTCAAACTGAAAGGTTCTTCAGCTCAAGTAGCATGTGTTACTGCTACATATCTAGAGGAGGAGGGCGAGTGGCAAGAAGTCAAGAACAAAAATGCAAAAAAATATGATGATTGGATGGTCATAAAAACGATCAACCGAACTCATGCCATTTTGTGAATGCAATTGAAGAAACCAATTGTGTCCTATGTCATGAATGCCGCAACAAAACCCTCTTCATCAAAGGGAAAATCCTCAAAAAAATAGAATGATTCAAAGAAAGAAGAAGAATCCGAAGAAGATGAGTATGTGTCAAAGCCTAAGCTGTATTTGACTCTGGCAGACTTCATTCCATCTACTTCAATGCCACGGGCACCACCCCACCAAATGGCATAGCCTAAACAGGCTAATCAGGCAGAGTCTTCATTCGATGAAGAGTTAATTTTTGGTTATGTTAATATGATTCAATTAACAGATCCATATTCCATTCATAGTTTCAATTTTGATGAGCCTGAAATCCCTGTATAATGTAGAGAAATCATAGGAAGTTCCAGAGGCTCAGGATACATGGGAAGACATGGATCTTTCAGAGGACACTATTCAAATTCTACCCCTTCCAGAATTGTGTATGCGGTATAAACTCATGGCAGAGCCCTTCAACGAGCTCAAAAAGAACAAGCAAGTTATTCCACACAAGGCAGACTCAGCCCTAGCACAATTATTCTGGAAGATCGGTTGAAGGTTACATCTTCTTCCTCTCAGCAAGTAAATACACCTAATCAGTCTAATATTCCAAAGCCAGGAGTGTTACCAACTCCTATCCTGGTACAAGATGAATCAACTTCCAAAGCATTTACTTCTAAGGTACCTGTGAAACCACATGTTCCTGTTGGGAAACGCAGACCTTTGGATCAAAATTATGATGTATTGAAACACTTGGCCCAAGTAACAGCTAAGTTATCAATTCTGGATGCCTTGAATTTATCAAAGGATCATCGAGATGCACTCATCGAGGCTTTGTCATGTCCTCAGGAGTTTGAAACTGAAATTGATGCAGTTGAAGCCTACCATGTTGAGAATAATATTGCAGAATGCCATGCAGTGATATCTTTTACTGATGAAGATGAAGATGATTTCGTGCATGGACATATCATACCTTTATACTTATCTAGAAAGGTCAATGGCATAGATGTTCGAAGAGTTTTCATTGATAATGGTTCAGGAGTCAACCTCATCCCCATTCGTACACTTTGTTGATTGGGCCTCACAGAATCTAATTTATATCCTTCTAATTTGATGTTACAAGGATATGATAAAAATTAACAAGAACCACTGGGCGAGATTACACTCAAAACTCAGTTTGGAGATCCTATATCCAATTCATATTTCATGGTTGTTGATCAAGACTCAGCCTTCAACATCTTGCTTGGTAGACCCTGGCTACATCGGCATATGGCTATCCCTTCATCATACCATCAATGTATCAAATATTGTTTCGATGGTCAAATTGGGACATTGTATGGTGATAAATCCCCACTCAAGAAATGTGAATCTCAATACATTGAGGTGGAATTCTATCACATGAAGGGAAATGAGAAATCCACAACAAGGGAGATTACCAAAGTTAATGCTCCATATGGTTTGGAAAAGATTACAGTAAACCCATTTACACATGTGAGTACAGATTATGTATTGTCTATCAGTCAAATTGACAGGATATACCCAAATCAAAATACTCTTATGGAAACCTCCATAATGTCAATTACGGCAATCAATCCAGACAACATGGGAGAAATTGGTGATTCACCAAGCAATGATGAAAGTTCAAATAGTGATGTCTTCATTTCATCTGGTGGAATTCAGAAAGTCTATACTTCACCAATCAGGTCATAGCAAGTTATAGCAATGTCAGAGGTAAACGATGATGTTGATTCTCAATCCATAATCTCCTCTTTATTACCCAAAGAATACCCTTCATCATCAATCGGGTCAGAAATGGAAGCTTCTTTTTCAAGATGTGCAAATTTTGGCATCTCTTATGATCACGAAAATTCTTCTTCATCATCTATTATGCAAGTAGAAACAGAAGAAATAACACATGTTGTAGAAGAAGAGGAAGATCTTAGGTATGCTCCTCCAGCATTTGAAGAGGTTATCTCTACCACCGTGGATAAACTTAGAGAAATAAATCTGGGAACAAAAGAAGATCCACGCCCCACTTTAATTAGTGCGGCCATGAATCTTGAAAAGAAAGAGATTTATATTTCCTTTCTAAATCAAAAACGAGATATATTTTCTTGGAACTATGCAGAGATTCCAGGGCTTGATATTGATGTATCCACTCATCATTTCGGTTTTCCAGAAGAAAATCGAGGATTCAAACAAGCCACTAGAAGAACACACCCAACCTATGCTTCCAAAATTAAAGCTGAAGTGGATAAGCTCATCAAAGCTAACTTCATCAGAGAAGTTCAATATCCCAAGTGGCTGGCTAATATTATCCCAGTGAAAAAGAAGAATGGGAAAATTAGAGTTTGCATTGATTTCATAGATCTTAATCGGCATTGTCCTAAGGATGATTTTCCAGTACCAATTATATAACTCTTAGTTGATGCAACAGCTGTCTATGAAGAACTTTCCTTCATGGATGGATATTCTAGATATAATAAAATCTGAATGGGTCCAGAAGATAAGGAATCTACAGATTTCAGAGCCCTTCAGGGTGTGTTTTTCTATCGGGTAATGCCCTTTTGCCTGAAGAATGCAGCCGCAACATATCAGCGTGCCATGCATCATATCTTCAAACCCTTTCTAGGGAAGTTTGATGAATGTTATGTGGATGATTTGGTGGTTAAATCCAATCAACATTTAATCACTTGGATGATTTGGAAATCATATTCCACAAACTTCGGCAACATAATTTGAATATGAACCCCTTAAAATGTGCTTTTGGGGTAACCTCAGGAAAATTTCTCATCTTCGTCATACGCCATTGTGGTAACGAGGTCGATCCTGAGGAGACAAAGTCAATCCTTGGTATGTCACCTCCTCGAAATTTAAATTAAATAAGAGGACTTCAAGGACACTTGGCATATATTCAGAGTTTCATCGCCAATTTTGCAGGCAAAAGTTTACCCTTCACCAAATTGATGAAGAAGGGAGTCACTTACCAGTGGACTAAAGAAACTCAAGAAGTGTTCCATATTCTCAAGAAGTATCTCTTGAGTCCACCAGTGTTAATGCCACATGTTGAAGGAATACCACTTATCCTCTATGTGACAGCTCTAGAGAGATCATTGGGTGCCTTTCTTGCTCAGAAGAATGATGCTGGGAATGAAAACAGCCTCTACTATCTCAGACGGACTATACTTGAAGCAGAAACCCGATATTCAAGTATTGAGAAGTGCTGCCTAGAATTAATCTCTGCAGTTCAGAAGTTGAGACACTATCTGCAACATCACGAGGTCCAATTGATATCTTGTAATAACCCACTCAAATTTATCCTTAGCCATCTAATGCTTACAGGACGTCTAGAAAGGTGGGATGTTATTTTGCAACAATTTGATATTCAATATGTGTCTCGAAAGGAAATAAAGGGCCAAGATCTGGCTGATTTCCTTGTTGAACGCCCTTCAGTAGAAGAAACATCTTCAGATATTTAACTCCCTGATGAGGAAGTCTTCTCTATTCAAGAAATTATTCAAACATGGGAAATGTACTTTGATGGTGCTTCCATATGTCCAACAGGGAGGAAAATGGAAAATCCTAAATTCAATAATGTTGGGTTAGGATTTGTACTCATTTCCCCAGAAAAGGCATTGCTACCTTATTCCTTCTCATTATTGGGAGGTGGTACAAATAATGAAGCGGAATACCAAGCTCTTATTGCGGGATCGGAGTTGGCACTTCAAGCACAAGTGAATCACTTAAAGGTGAAAGGTGATTAAAACCTGGTAATCAAACAAGTCAATGTGGATTATGAAATCAGAAAAGAAGAACTAATCCCTTTGTATGATTACGTCAGAGAGTTAATGGAGGAATTTCCTTCGGAACCGACATTTTCTTATGTCCCAAGATCACAAAATGCCCAAGATGATGCACTGGCTAATATAGCCACATCTTTTGTAGATCCAAATAGGGACGATACAACTATCAGTATTGCCCACCGTCATACAATTTCACCTTATGTTCATCCCAGAACAGAGGAAGTCAATGAAATTAGTCCCATCTCTGAACCATATGGTCATACTAAAGGATGGATGACACCTATCAGGGAATACCTTCAAAATAGAACACTTCCACCTGATAAAGCTGGGAAAGAACAAGTCAGGAGACGTGTGGTCAATTTCACTCTTTATGATAGCCCAGATCACCCAGAGAAAATTCTCTACAAGCGTGGTTTTGATGGAGTTCTCTTTAGATGCATTGATGGTGAAGAGACAATGGCTGTCATGAAAGAAGTGCATGCAGGAGTCTGTGGTTCCCACCAATCTGGACACAAACTATCTGATCAAATTCGAAGGCTTGGATACTTTTGTCCTTCAATGATACAAGATTGTGTTGATTTCACAAAGAAGTGTCATTCATTCCAAGTACATGCCAACTTCATTCATCAACCCCCAGAGTTGCTTCATACAGCTAAATACTTGTGGCCATTTTCCACATAGGGAATGGATGTAGTGGGACCTTATCCTTCGGCTACAGCAAAGCAGTTGAAGTATATTCTCACTCCTACTGACTTATTTTCCAAATGGTCAGAGGCAATACCCCTCAAAGAAGTCAGTTATAAATGAATTTTTAGCTTCATCAAGTCTAACATCATTACCAAATTTGGTGTCCCTCATACCATATTGATGGACAATGGCACCAACTTCTGTTCATCCGAGGTGAGGAAGTTGTATCAAGAATACATCATTAAATCCAATCATTCCTCTTGGTATCATGCAGCGGCCAATGGCTAGATAGAAGCTTTCAACAAGACTCTGTCAAATATACTACAAAAGATGGTGGATAAAGATAAGAAATCATGGAATGATAAACCCTTTCATGCTTTATGGGCTTATCAGACCACCACCGGCACTAAAATGTGGTTAACTCCATATTCATTGGTAAATGGAACAGAATAAGTCTTGCCAATTGAGGTTCAACTACCCTCTCTTAGAGTAGCCATTTGTGATCAGTCATCTACAGATGAACAATCTCAAAAGCGATTGGATGAATTGGAACAGTTAGATGAGAAAATATTGTGCACCCTGCACCACATGGAAGTCTATCATAATCGAATAGCACAAGCTTTCAACAAAAAACTTCATCTTCGTTCATTAATTCAGAGAGAATTAGTATTAGTTCTCATAACTCCAATGATACCAGGAAAGAAACCTCCCAAGATTGAGCCAAAATGGGAAGGACCTTATTCAATACATAAGGTCTACTCTAATAGAGCTTATTCTTTAATCTCAATGGATGGAGAACTCATCACTACTCCAACCAATGCCAGATTTCTGAAGAAATATTTTGTATGAACACAAAATACACCAAGGTTCCATGCATATGGCTTTAAACTATTGGCACTTACGTCCAACATGATGTTAAACTGTGATATTGTCCAGTAAGACGTTAAACTACAGCACCAAGGGTCCATACATACGACTTTAAAATATTGGCACTTACGTCCAACATGACATTAAACTGTGATGTCCTAACTACATGACGTTAAACTGTACAAAAGTCCCTTACGTCCAGCAAGACGTTAAATTGCATAACCAATGATCCATGCATATCTCCTTAAACTATTCACACTTTCGTCCAACATGACGTTAAACCGTGTCCCTTTTCATCATCCTATACGACGTTAAACTATACAGTTAGGGTCCATGCATATGACTTTAAACTATTGTCACATACATCCAACATGACGTTAAACTGTGATATTGTCTAGTAAGATGTTAAACTGCAACACCAATGGTCCATGCATACGACTTTAAACTATTGGAACTTACGTCCAACATGATGTTAAACTATGACGTCCTAACTACATGACATTAAAATGTACAGAAGTCCCTTACGTTCAGCAAGACATTAAATTGCATAACCAACGGTCCATGCATATGGCCTTAAACTATTCGCACTTTCATCCAACATGATGTTAAGTCGTGTCCCTTTTCATCATCCTATACGATGTTAATCTATATAGTTATGGTCCATTCATATGACCTAAAACTATTCACACCATTGTCCAACATGACGCTAAACTGTATCAGCCCTTTTTCATCCAACATGACGTTAAACTGTGGAAAATCTCTAATACGTACAACATGATGTTAAATTGTGTCCTCTTTTGTCCTTACTGCATGACATTAAACTGCACAGTCACCCTTTTTCGTCCAACATGACGTTAAAATGTATTGTCCCCATCATCTTAGCTACAAAACGCTAAACTGTATAGCACCCTAATACGTCCTACATGACATTAAACTGTATTTTTGTCCCTGCTACATGACACTAAACTGTGCAGCACAAATAGTCCTCACTGCAAGAATTTAAACTGCATAGTCCCTTAATAGGTCCTACATGACATTAAACTATGTATTGTTAAGGTTTTTTCTACCTCTTGTTTCTCACACCGAGTATGAATCACGTGATCTTAGAGTAAACATCAACCATAACACCCTTTCTGGGCCGCTAGCCATGTGTAAGTCCCAACGCCATTTTTTAGGTTGTTGTCCCCAAGAACAAATTGATCACTAATTCATTATTTAATTGAACTACGCGGACTTTGATCCTTGCCTTAAAGGATAGGTACGTAGGAAACCTCCCAAAGTTCAAGCCCAAAACCAATCTCTTCACATTGGTTCACCTTCATCCTTGTTATACGACGTTAAACTATACAACATTTTTTGTCATGTATGACAATAAACTACAATACTCTTTGATACCCTCACCTGAGAGGGAATCATTATTTAAATTGATTTTTAATCATGTTATATTTCAAAGACTACGTGCATACATGGAAATACCTGAACCTTTTATCTTAGGTCAAACCATCATTGAACTAAAGTCCCCTTTTTCACCCTTCACTTGTACGAACCAAATCTGTACAGAGGGTATTTCAAGAAATACATGTGGCTTGATTCCCATTCTTATGGGATACATAGGAACGTTCGAGCATCCCTTGAATCTAGCCCCAAGTCTTTTGGGCCTAACTCCAAATTCCACTTTCAGTCCCCTGGCTGAAAAGTCCCTGTGAAAACACACATTGTGTATTCATTATAATGGTCTGAGTTCTTTGACCCTAAACTATGATCTCTTACACTTTCATCCCACACTACGTTAAACTGTATTTCAATAACTATGTGCGGCTTGATTCCCATCCTTATGGGATACGTAGTGAAGTCCAACATTTGAATTTAGGACCCAGCCACTACATGATTATGGTTAGCATTGATCTGTGTACCTCTACATACATTGGACAATACCCATTTTTATGTGTCATAATCCTAACCATAAATACTTCCAGATATTCATAACCATTTTCTTGACTTCTGGTCACAAAATTTCCAATTTATGAGAGTTTTTTTCCTAACTATGCAGCACGTGCCCTTAGGCGGCCTTGCATAAACAGTCTACATAACAGACTTGTCAGCAAAAATATACTATTATTTGACTATATAGCCAATTCCCTTAGGCAGCCCTGCATAATTCAACCCCCTAACGGGTTTGTTAAATAATGGTAACTTCATTCTTGGAAAGAAAACCTCTTTTGTCTTTATTTTTCTTAATGAAAATATGTAGGGATCCGCAAAAAATGGCCATCCTTAACATATTCGTCACGTGTTCTTTTTAATGATCTCAAAGTATTCAAGTCTATGGTTTATATTTCTCTTCCCTACGTTTGGGTCAGACCTTCGTAGGAGTGACATTCATCTAGTTCTTACACAATTTTGTTTGGAAATATCTTCTCCATATTCAAGTATCTCTCTCCATACAACAAACTCTATGCTTTTGAAAATTTGAGTCCCCGTAAACTTCCACTGGATTTTTAGAAATAGAAAAGTAAATTTATAAGAGTTCTTTTTTCCTAACTATGCAGCACGTGCCCTTAGGCAACCTTGTATAAACAGTCTACATAATGGACCTGTCAGCCAAAATATACTATTATTTGACTATGCAGCTAATGCCCTTAGGTGGCCCTGCATAATTCAACCCCCTAACGGGTTTGTTAAATAATAGTAACTTCATTTTTGGGAACTACTTCTTATAATTCCTTTTAGCCCTTTTCATATCATTCCTCAAATTCAAAATTTCTTAAGTCCTCGTTTACATATTTTCCTTCATACTTGAACATGGTAATATGTTTTCAAAAAAATTATCAGGGAATTGAGTCAATCCATTCAGTCAAATCTATTTCGACCTTAAACATTTTCCTTTTTTATGTCTGATGTGCATGACTTTAAACTTCCCATAAAATACATGGGAACTATGAATAAAAGTCAAGTTCTAGCTCACTAAACATATATCTTGTATGATTTTAGGTAATATTGAGCGATAAAAAGACTCAAAGTTTGTAGGGTTATTTATAATAATCCTAAAAAGAATCAAACTATGATTACTAGGCCCATTGGATTAGGTAAAATTTAAAAGAAGGTATCAAAGAATACAAGCACAAATGATGGAAGATGAAAATATTCTTCATTGATGCATAAAAGTTAGAAGGACATCCACAGACTGGATTCTCTTCTCTTTTCCAGGAATTACAAAAGACTGTCAACATAAGTCTTCACTTGATGTACAGCATCCCAAGCTTCATCAACAGCCACTTGAAGCTCATGCACTCGACCAACTTCACTCTTTTGAGCCTGATGAAGTGCTTTCTTGGCATCCGTGATGTCTTTCATTCTATTTGCTTGAGCTCCCTCCAGTGAATTATTGAGTTGGTCAAGTTCCCTAGTAACAACATCTAACTGTTGCTGAAGATTCATCTGTTGTACGGCTTTATCTTTGATCTTATGCTTCATCTCCTTCATCTTGGCAGCATAGTCAGCCTCAGCTCAGGATATCGCAGCCTCAAATTCACTTATATTGGCTGACAGCTTCACCCTGGTCAGATCTTCACGACACTTTTTCTCCTGCTCCCTTCTTAATATTACTTTCTTCACCGCGTCATGGATATTTTGATATCCAAAACTGCCAAGTCCTAGCATAACAAATAGGGATTACAGTCGCGGGATCTTTGATGACAGCTCTTCTAAAGGCACTTTAGATATGGTATTCTATATGTTTTTCCATGCCTTGTGTTGGGAAAATTGGAGTGCCTTTTGTACTTATGGATCCGACTTAGCATCACTGTCACAGGGGGGAATATAATCTGGGATTAATGCACTTAGGGAAGTGCCCTGTTCTACTCCTTCCCCCAGACCTGTGCTTCTTCACTTTCAATTCCCTTTGGGGTGGAGGCTGAGGCTTTACCTCCAGTTCAAGACACTGAAATTGATGGCCCTGCATAATCAATTGAAATATTTGGTTAGTTTCAAAGGATAACAAAAGTTAATTGTCTATCTTGCAAATTAAGTATAGTCACAAATATTTTTATCCTTTACCCAACGGTAGATCAGTAACTTGAGAAGGCTCCTCCCCGTCATTCCTAGCCTCAACATAATTTTCAAGGTGAGTTTGAGGAAGCTCTACAGGGTTCAGCTCCACTTGAACTAATGTCTCTGTAATAGTAGGGTTTTCTGTACCCCCTTCAGGCTATGGTAGTTCAGCAGCTTGCTCAGATAAAGATGCATATTTGAACCGATCATGATTAGACATGTAATAAGAATTTATTTTTAATAGGACGAAGGATAACACTCACGTCCATAATCTTCTAAATTACATGGTAATTTAACATGATTTATAAAATCTTCGAAAGATGGGCCAAGTTCCATCATTTCAACTAATGTCATCTCAGAATCCTGGTTAGTCTCACCAGTGGGAGCATTTGATGTGTCTTCTTGGTGACCTTCATCCTATGGTCCCTGACCATGGACAGCATCTTCAGATAAACTCGCGGCATCAGTTGCAATAGTCACCAAAAGCTCTAATGCTGGGGTTGAACCTGAAGTATCACAGAATGAAAGTCAGTCAATGTTTCATTCAACATTTTATGAAGCATTGTTAACTTACTAGAAGAAGGTTTATGTCTCCTTGCAACAGTAGAAAGAGGGATACTAGGAACAGATGTTGGCTCTTCTCCAGGAGCAATCAAGTCAGCCTGAAATTGCGATTGTTCCACAGCACCCTTCGTGGTCCTCAAAGGAGGTTCATTCCTCTCTCTCAGTGGAGAAATTGAAGAATCCCCTGCAATCCCCAGAATTATGAGTAAACTTTTCATGGGTATAGACTCGTGATTATCTGAAGGAATTACCACTACTAATGAAGCGTTTAGCTATGGACTTCCTCCTTCATTGCCTTTTCTTCTTTGGTTTTTTGGGAGTATCAGAAGTCTCCCTTACAGGCACTTGAATTGGAGAATGGAAGGCCAGGTCCAACTCCTCATTCATGGCCTGCTGGCCTGGAGATATCTCGCCCGATTCGCGAGCATATTCAGCAGCAGCCCCAATGGCAGTACCACCAGGGCTGTACTATGGTGAAGGAACCTCAGCTGTTCCTTTCTTTGCAAGCTGCAGGGTGAAGAAAATAATTTACTTGAGAAACAAAGCTTTGACAAATCAAGCTGCAAAGAAAATAAGGAAAGAAAAATTACATCTTCAGGAGCCACATAATCGTGCCATTCCTCATCTCTGGAAGCATTATTCCCCTCAGCGGTGCCACGATCTATCATTTCGTTCACTTGCTTGGTGACAGGAATGGAATTTTCAGTGTCATATATGAGCATTTCCAGCTCTCTGATATAATCCCACAATTCATTAGGGTTATCCTTGTAATGGATATCTGTAGAAGCCACAAGATTCCCTATTCTCGGGAGTTGTAGCCCATCGCAAAAATCCATCCAGGCAGTTTCAGTACCACAATATAAACTCTGTCGTGTCTAGACAGCCTCTGGTCATAGATATTCAGTATGTGTATCAGAAGGGTGTGAGGAAGGTCCTACACTCTTTGACTTCAATTTCTTCCCAACTCCTGCAACTATTGATAGAGGATAATAAAATAAGACTTATTTCTTTATGAAGTAATGGTGATTAAAATTGCCGCAATGATGTAACTCACCAGGAGTTGATGGAGTGGGTCTTTTGATTCTGACTGGAGGATTATATCGTGCATGAGGTCGCTTTGCCACTTGTTGTGCCTCATAATCCCCATCTTGGGAATCTTGTGAATCAGTACTAGATGAGGAATCTAGCGAATCAGCTTCAGGTGGGGAAGCATCACCTTTATGAGGAAGATTTTCTTTCTCTACAGTCCTCTTCCTTTTCCCCACCTGATAAACTGGATGATTCAGCACCCCTCAAGGATATGATGCTATCTAGTTCTCGGCATACCATGTAGTCAATTTATATGCTGCTTTTTCAACTGGTAGCTCAAACACTGCCCTGGTCTTCTCCCTAGATGTCAGCAACCATAGTTGTCGG
This sequence comes from Viscum album, assembly GCA_963277665.1. Lineage (NCBI taxonomy): Eukaryota > Viridiplantae > Streptophyta > Magnoliopsida > Santalales > Viscaceae > Viscum > Viscum album. The sequence goes on from OY728125.1 coordinate 4,806,745, forward strand.
GAAACCATCAAATGTTTCTCTAACCTGACATGCACAGGGGGAGATACAGCAGTTTTCTATAAACACTTTAATTGACGTGCAAATCTATATGGAGCATAGGCCTTGCATATAATCTCTCCATTAATTCTGGCGACCAACACACCATCTCTGCAGGCCAGCATGTATGCCCTCAAATTCAGGTTGGTTGTTCCATCATCAACAAACCGCCCGGTTGGCATATTTCCATAAGGAAAGAAATTAAATTCCTTATACATGCTCAGCCTCACCTTCATGTCATAATAATTGAGAGCTAGTGGAGCAATTCCAGAGAATGCCTGCACTGATGGCCTGAAAGAACTTCTGGGGATTTGTACTCCATTCTGTATATTATACGTCCTAAAGTGAGTGGCGATCCATCCCCATAAAACTTGGAATGGTCCCACTATTCTTAAATGAGACTTAACCATGTAGACATGAAGTAAGCTCCTGTGAATCTTTGCTAAAATGGGGGTAGCCAACCCAACCATTTTTCCCTCAGCCAACTTTGCCACAATAATGAAGGTCCCTGGCCTGACGCCTTCCTTCAAGTCCCTGACTGGAAGAAGATAAACGCTGAGTCACAAGGCCAAGAAGCCCTCTAGATGAGTCTTCTTTGGGATTCTCTCATTCACCTCATATCCCCATTTCTCAAATTCACATGCCTCAAGGGTCGGCCAGAATGTGCCGGGAGCACCCCTTTTCTCTGTTTTTGGGCAAGTGGTAGGAAGACCGGGCCTCTTCTCCTTTATCCCCTTCTTCTTGGATCCCTTCTCCTTCGATCCATTTTCCTTCGGCTCCTTCTCCTGCTTATCGATATGAAATATATTCATCCATTCCTCTGGATGAATATCCTTTCTAATATGAGTTAAGGAGGTCTCTGAACTCTTGATCTTGTGGAAGATTTTCAATAATTCCTGAGCTAAATCTGAAGTCTTCTTCGAATCATTCCAAGTCACCTTGGGAGGGATGAGTTCATCATACATATCACCCAAAATTGGAGCCCTTGAGATCTTGTGGACATCCCATAGACGGATTCCTACTTCTCCATGAGTCAGATGAAAATAATTGGTTTCTGGGCTCCAATGGCTGAGTATCTCTGGCACGAAGTTATCATGCCTATAAACATATGTTTTCCCAGCCCAGACGGCTTCATATATCGCAACCCCTTTCAAATCCTCGAAAAACTCTGGACAGGTTTCTCGCACCCAATATGCCCACATTCAGGTTGGCTTCACACCTCCTCCAGGACGGAAGTCCCAACTTCTCTTCCAGCCTTTGGATTGATCCATCTAAGGGTTTCGGAAAATTGAGGGATAACAATGTGGGTGCAACTCGGGCTTATGAGGTTTCAGATCTGGCATACAAGGGATATGATGCATCATATGGGCCTTCTCTACTGTTCTAGCACATAGAAATACTCCTCCACATGAAATATTTACTGAAGCAAAGTTGGTATAATTCTGAAACCAAGAAATTGGAAGATAGTTCTTTGCTTCTGGAATGGTAACTTCTCGCAGATGACCATATCCATACAAAGGCAGATAAATGCTCTGGGGGAATTCACGATGATAATTCTTCAAATACTTATCCAAATACGAGAGAGTGCTGTCGCAGACGGTATAGTAATCATGGCCAATGATGCTCATCTTATCATCAAGATGCTTGATTTCTAGTTCATCAGTCGTTCCAATTCTCTTGGGAGCTATTGAATCTACACAAAAGTTGAATGAATTAACTCTTAAAAGGGTTTATTTTTCATAAAATTTGTGAAGGAATTTGAAAAAATGGAAAAGGCATTAAGGCATTCAAGTCTCATTTTGTCGTGCAAGTATTATGTGTCACACAAGTTTTTGGCGCCCAGGTATCACCGCGCAAGTCCAAATACCTTGACAGTAGTGCTGCAATGAAGAAACAACGGAAAACAAGTAACTTGCGCGGCGAAGGTAACTTGAGCGGTGAGAGCTCAAAAATTTGAAATCCAATAGCTTTGCGCGAGAATGACCACATATTTATAGGTCAGGCCGCACCCTTGCGCATCGCTGCCTACGCGGTTAAACACTTGTGTGCTGCCCTTTGCGCGCTCAACACTTGTGTGCCGCCTTTCCTTTGGTTTTCTTATTTTCCTCAGAGTCACATCATCATTTCTTTCATATCCAACTCTGAGGGGGGACTTTTTTTGATGCTCCTTTCTGTCACAGAGTCTAAACGAATGGAAAATGGAAATTTCTTAGCATAAATTGATTCATCCTTTGAAGAAATCATCAAAAATCGACAAAGGCATGAACAAGGAGTCATTTACACTTGGGTCGCGCAAGTTCCACCAAAGTCGCGCAGGTGACATGAGCGCCGTGTAGGTGACCTGAGCGCCGCGTAGGTGACATGCCCGCCCATTTTGAAATTCGCCCAGGGTCTTCTCCAGCCTATAAATACCCCCTTTGGGCCGCCCATTTTGAGGAAGAAAAATTCCAGAACTACACATTTGAGCTCTCGGTGCCCTAGTCTCTTCTCAAAGCTTCTGAACACTTCTAAGGTAATTTCTTACCTAGAACGGAAGATCTAAAGAGAGGGAGGAAGGCCTAAGTGTTGAAACTCATCAACACTTGCGCGCCTAGGTGGCCAGACCTTAAGGGAAATGGCCACACTTGCGCGCCGCCTTACTCATTCCACATAACTTGCGCACCTCTCTTCTGGAAGTCTCCAGGGTTAGTATAAAAGTCTTGATCCAAGATTCTCCCAAATTCTAACCTAAGGATTGAAATTCGCGCAAGTACCCAGATGTCCCGCAGGTATACCTACGTGCCCAGTACTTGTGCGCCTACGCAGCACTTGCACGCCCACATAGTACTTGTATGACCCTCTTTTTTTTGGGTGCCCTTCCTACCCATTTCAACCCTCTTACACCTATCCACCTCTTCTCTTCAGGATTAATCCTTGAGAACTCTCTCCAAATCCATTTATAGCATTATTTTTTTTGTTGGCTTCCTTATCTGAAAGGAATTCTGTGGAACATCTATCAAAACCTAGTGATTTACACATCTTTACATAACTAAAGTTAGAGAGTTCATTCATTCAACCTCATCCTTTAAGATGAGAGAATCCTTAACCTAGGCCTCCTTTTCAGGAGTAAGCCCCAATCCAAATTCTCATTAATTAGGGCATCCTCCTTAAAAATAAGACCCAAGTCCTCATTAACTTGGGATTTATTTTCAGGAGTAAGCCCCAAGTCCCCTAATCTGGGCATCCTCCTTAGGAGTAAGCCCCATTCATAATTCCCTTAACATGGGCTTCCTTTCTAGGAGTAAGCCCCAGTTTCCAAGTTCCCAAATATGGGCATCCTCCTCAAGAGTAAGCCCCAACCATGGTTCTCTTAACCTAGGATTCTTCTCTAGGAATAAACCCCAATATCAAAGTCTACAAATATGGGAATCCTCTTTAGGAGTAAGCCCCAAGTCCCTTAACCTGGGCCTCCTTCTCAAGAGTAATCCCCAGTCTTAATTTCTCTTAACCAATCTTAATTTACTTTTGATCTGGGCTTCCTTCTCAGGAGTAGAACCCAATCATAGGTTCCTTCCTAACTTGGGTATCTTCCTTAGGAGTAATCCCCAAGATTACAGTATCCAAATCTCCATAAAGTACACATACCTTTATGGACCTTATTCCTGGGTTTCTTCCCTGAAGTAAAACCCAATATTCATCTATTTTGGGTAGTCATACACACATAATCCCCACATAATTGCATCTTTCATGGCACAATTTTCCGGTTTCACCAATCTCTCTTGTTTCTCACACCCAGCATGACTTACGTGATCTTAGAGTGTAAAAGTAATCATGACATCTTTCTTTGAGCCATCAATCATGCATAAACATCATACTCCCTTACTTGAAATATGTGGGTTATGATTCCTTTTATAAATAAAGGATACGTAGGTAGCCCATCTGCGAGTACGATCCCAACTCTGAAATAATCCATGTCCTTCTGAATGACAATAAACTTCAAGTGCCCCACTGAGTGGCTTTAAAACCAGTATGGTAATCATAATGACCAAGAGACTTTTATGTATTGAAGGATACCATTAAATAAGAATATACAACAAATACAGATGATTCACTATCGATGAAGAACCTTGAATACATATAAAATATTCTCTAAATTTCCTACATATCAATCATTGATTGTCAGATCTAAAGGAAATCTCATTTTATACTTGGTAATGTAATAAGGATTCACGAACATAACTTAGATCTATAAAGAGAGTCCCGGAGTAGACAATAATTCCCCTAAAAAGGTGTGATGATTCTGACCTCCCATCCTCTCGACCAATGAAAATTCCTAAGCATCATCAGTTCACAACTAGTGAGCACCTACCTTTGGAAAGTAGGTCCAAATGGATATGGAATCATTGGATGTTTCCGGTTATATGAACAAACCCGTTAGAAACTAATTGGAATGTTTGAACCTTCAATCAACGAGGTCATCCCCAATTCCAGAGGAAATAGTCCAGCATGACACTATCATGTCCCTTTTGAACTACGTGGGTTTGATCCATGTCTCCTAGATAGGGTACGTAGGAAGCCTCCATGAGGTTCAATCCCAGTCAGCGGTAATCCATTGTGACCCCAATGAGTGGTAATCTATTGTACCCCAAACAATGGTAAGACATTGTGTTTCCCAATCAGGGGTAAACCGTTGTGTTTCCCAATCAATAGTAAGTCGTTGTGTTCCCCAATCAGTGGTAAGCAGTTGTAATCCCCTTTTTTGGGACCAACATCTTTGTTCTGTCCTAGTGGTGCCAGACCAACCCGGGCTACTAACCATGTGAAATCCCCCTATATATTATCGGGTTGTTGTCCTATGCATACACCCCAATTCAATGCCCTCACCATAAACTACATGGACTTTGATTCTCTGCCACAGGGATATGTAGGAATCCTAAATGAGGTTCAAGCTCGTCACTCATGTTCCATAGTGGCCTCTCTCCCTCGAGCCTATGTGTTTCAAAAAGATCATTCCCCAACCCAAAGGTTCCACTTCCTTTGGGTCCCATCCATGTGTTCAATTTTAAGGGTCACCTCCTTAAGTGTCCCATCGCTCCACCGAACTACGCGGACTTTGATTCCCTACCACAGGGATACGTATAAAGCCTCTTAGAGACTCAATCCCAACATCACCATCATTCTCATGATGGTTCCATCTCATTCCCCATCCTCGTCCACTTCACTCAACCATCCATCACCCATATGGATTCTTACCCTAGCCACCACATCCTTGTGAGATCATGTCACCCACTCTCTCGCTACTTCTAGTAGCAATCGGGTAACTAACCACGCGTTAGATCCAACATTAGTGTACCCTCTAGGGGTTTCACCCATATAATCTACTCCTGTTAGGGTTCCGATCAGTCTGATCCATCTTTGTTGGAAGTTAAACTCATAGTGTACCCTGTGTTAAACATGGGAAGCTGAGGGAAACCTCAGATACATGCCCATGACATATAATTCCCCGTATTCAACATGGGATACCTCGGGCTTCCGCACCCTCTAGAAGCCCTATCATAAGGGGAAAAAACCCAGATATGCCGGTGTTCTAGCATCTAGACATGCTAATGATGTCCAACGTGACTACTCCCCCGACCGAAGGTTGCTGCCCTGACTTGACCCCTTGAAATGTCCTGAAAGAAGCAGTGTAATTAACATGTGTCCATGAAGATATGGAACTGGGAAGAGTTTCATGAACAATTTCCTAATCTATGAGGGAGACCCATACTAGGTAACAAGTTTTAAGGAGGAATCCACAGAAGGAGGAACCGACATCCCATCATCCCGTTTCGATCAAGAAGAAAAGGTCCCTGAATAAGTGACGGATGCCGCCCGCCTTTGGAAAGTGGGAATGTGGGGCAACAAACCAATGAGTCCTCAGCAGATGGATTTGTACCCTAGTGAAAGTGTTGAAAATAGAAATGGTGAACCCAACATGAAATTATTCTCCTCAATGTAAAGATTAGTAGCATTCAAGATATCAATAGATTAGCGTGTCATTGGATCCAGTTATCTGGTGCCAAGTCCTACCAAGAAAATAGTGGCCCTAGCATGAAACTCACTAGAAGATTGGGGAATTTAAAAATTTGGACATCTCGGTCAGTGAAATTGTTAGCATGGATCCTTCTTAATAACCATGGAAGATAGAATGGCGCTGGTGCACTGGACATCGATTTCCTCTTTGCAGGTCTAATGGTTTAATCTCTCTACCTTCTAGGAACCAAGCTACTGCAACAGGTACTCGATCACTGCCCATCCACCAACGCAAGTGTAGGGGCAATGCCAATGTGGAAGTCCCGTGTGGCTCCACCACTTCTACGATGGTATCCACGTCCACAACTATTGGTAATCCATTCCCCATCTCCCCGTCTGAATTTATTCAGCGAAGGGTGATCAACGACCCCGTCCGCCAGTACGAGGAGAAGGGGATTATCCCAACTCGGGATATGGCCCACTAGGATCTAGAGGCATCTGCGCCTCGTTGCCACCGCTGCCCCCAAGGGCTGTTCAGGGATCCACTACTCCCCACGCCAACTTATAATTGTTTCGGGAGCCTCTCCCCGGAACACCTCAATGACTCCCTCCCCTACGCCGATGGGGTAGGGGATGTCCGAGTAAGCCTGGTTGGGATCCCATTCCAAGGGCTCCCAAGGAGGGCTCCCTCTAGGTCGTTCTAGTTCTACCACCCAACTCCAAGGATGAGGAGCAGGTAGGCTAAATTCCTACACCACCAACCCCAGTCCGGTTGACCCGACTCTAGCGTCGGGTACAGGCTGAGGAGGACGCCCGCCAAGGGGCATCAACTTCAATGACAATTGTGGCTCGTGCCACCATTTATGTGTATCGTTAGTTCGCTGTCTATTACGAGTAGGTTCATGCAGACATCCAGCCCGGATTGAGGCCCTAAATGGACCATGGGTATGCTAGGTAAACTCTCATAGCTGCCAGCGCAGGTAGGGCCTGTCACGGGCCGACCAGTGGAAATGACGCCCAGTACAGAGTTCAGCCCCGTACTGCCACCATTGAGAACGTGGGTCTTCCCTGCTCCCAAGCTAGGCATGAAGGTTCGTCCCATGCCACCTTCAATCCAAATGAGGGTTCCCCCCATGTAAGTGACACTCAGTGTGGAAGTCTCTCTCGTGCACATTACATCAGGTATGGAGTTATTCCTCCTGCCGCAGTCTGTTGATGTTGAGATGTTACACGTTTGGTCAACCTTCAGCATGGGGGGGGGGGTCCAAATGTCCTTATAGCTGCTGGCGAAGGTCCTCCTCACCCCAGAAATTAAAGAAGTTAAGTTCATCCCCACTTTATCAGCACCTAGTATGGAGGTCAAACCAGTGTTCATCTTACCCAGTACGAGGGCCCCCTCACGCTGATACGTTCTGGGGAAACCATCATGGAGGCCCTACTTACGCCCCCACTAGCTTCGGTGGAGGTCATACACGCTCTAGCACTTCCCGTGGATATTTACTCCACACATCATCCAGCGGACATGGAGGTCCTCCCCATGTTCTTTTTAATATATGTCCAAGTGTTCCTTGCACCTTGGCTTACTCATGCAGAAGCCCTCTCCATCCCAGCACTAGATCGGCCAAGGGTCTTCCTCACACTAGAAATATACCCTATCCAAAATAGCCAGTATGGGGCAGGAGGTTGGGTCTTCTCCACCATAAAAAGAATGTCAGGAAGGTTTATATAGAGATTAAACTTGTCTTCTTCTCAGATTCTGAAGCAGAATATGACTTAGGGATGGTACCCTCCCCACGGTCCTCTGTGTCAAGGGTCGGGGAAAGAATGAGTCACATCAGCCTCATACTTCTAGAATGTGAGGTCCACCGGATACCTATCTCCTTCAGTAGATACATCCAGGAGGATGAAGATTTGGCATCTCCCAAGGGTTCGACCGTGCAATCACCACCATCATCACCAGGAGCTCCCCCAACCTTGACCATAGATTTCAGAGAATTATTTTTTGGATTGATGTTATATGAGTAGCAATAGGGTCCACCGCTAGTAGCCATAGTAGTTGTGCTAGAAACCATGTTCAGTATCCCATCTTATCACGATGTAACAGCCAGGTCACTGCACTCTTTAGATAATAGCCCAAGATGTGGCAGCTTGTCATCCCGCTCTCCGTATTCTCCACCGGCCATCCTACCGTCCCAGTGATTTGCTTCAGTACCACTACCGGTTCTTCAACCACCTACAGTTGAAGAATGGGGAAATCAAGGGCCATAACCTGAATCTAATCTGAGGATCTTTTGGGATATTATTGTAGTGGACCATTTCCCTGAGATGTTTTGGCTGGTTGTTGCGCCGAATTTTAGTGTGATGGAATCCCTCACCCAAGAGGAAGTTGAGTGTTTCCATCAAACCCTCTGGATGAAGAACTTCCTTCTTTGTCACCAGCGAGTATCTTACCCCAAAAGTCATGAACATTTTAAAGACATTGGAAAACAGTGTCGTCTGGTTGATTTGGCCGCACTTTTCGTGGCCCAGTGCCCTGAGTCACCAAACCGTCATAGGACCCTCCAACAATGATGTGTTCAAAGCTTCAAAGTGATCCGTAGGATTATCAAGGAGGTTTCCCCCCATGTGCAGATTCGTGGATGGGAGAAGTATGTTTCCCTCTACTTCAGTCCTATCTGGCGGTTTCCTAACTTTCCACATGATATTGTGTACATACCCCCAGGTAGATTCGCAGTTAACATGACTGACCTATCAGAGGGGGAGAACGAGCTGGAGCTCCTTGATGGGGACCTACCTCTTGAGGGTGTGCCACAAATATTGGATCCATTGGGAAGGGTTACTTTCTAGAAAAGGAATTTTTTGGGTCTCCCTGCACCCATCGAGGCATTAGTTCTTAGCCCGAATCCCAATAAGGGTAAAGAGAACCTCAAAGCCTCCAAACACTCCCACCCATCTGGCTCAGTGCAGAAGAGGGAGGAAGATCCTGAAAAAGTTTCATTTCATCAATAGCTTACGGAGCATAAGAAGATGGTTGATGACCTCCTTGTTGGATGTGCTGCAGAACGATGACCAGATAATGGCGATCCATGACCAGTACAGCAGGGGAAGACACAACTTCCCCCTGGTGAGTTGGCTCCAGGAGACCCTGACCATCCTGCCCACACCGATAGGGTAGAGGCTGGAACTTATAGCAATAGGGCACGATATGTGTTACCAAATATGCTCGATCGACATAATAATATTCGGGACCCAGTTCAAGTTCCCCTGACTGCTCTGCTGGTCTCCCCCTATCTTCTCCACCAGCTTCTGGGCCTGATTATCACATTGAAGAACCCTACAATGCACTGGTGGTTAGGGATCCCGGTCAAGACAAGAACCCATACCCATATGATCTCATGGCGGTGCTCATCGCTCACCTCGAGGCATTAGAAATGTGATAAGTGGCACTCCCACTTTATGGAAATCCTTATCTGGAATGGGTGGATGATATGTGAGCACCCCCAGGTTTTAGAAATCCCACCTTCTCTCCCTTTAATGGGACAGGTTACTCGCCAAAACATCCAACCAACTTTATTTCAAGGTGTGGACCTATGTTGGGAACTCCAGCGTAGTAAGAGGCTACTAAGCTCTGGTGTTTTGTACAGACATTGGAAGGGCATGTGTTCATCTGGTACAGCCAGTTACCCATTGGGTCAGTAGCTGGATGGGAGGATCTTCGTAGGTAATTTTTGTACCAGTTCAGTTCCACCACTCAGAAGATGAGTATCATGGACCTCTTCAAGTGAAATTAGAGGCCTGATGAGCGTGTCGTAAACTTTATTGCCAGGTGGAAAGGTCTCACATACTCCCTTGAAATGCCACTAACTCAGGAGAAACTACTGACGATGTGTGTGGGGAATATCAAGATAGAACTGGTCCCCTCAACGATCACCCAGAACTACCCTAGGTAATTCTGAGACTTCTTCTATAAGTCATAGTGCCTAGAAGAATTCTTGCAACATCCTAGCCAGGCCAGCTCGTTTCCTACCTTAATCCCCTTGAGGAGGGCCTCCATAACCGATACCACTATGGTGGCCCAAATAGAGGCCTCCAGACAACTAGAACTATTACCAGTGGAGCTGCCTCTACAGCCTCATAGAGGCCCGCCACCACAGGTGTATCCTCCAGCCCAGCAGCGTCCACCCCAGAATCGGCAGGTGCCCCCGCATAACGTGCTGTCACCACTCAAGTAGGATAATCAGGCTCTGCCTCCTTGACAGGCTCTTCCAAGCCCCTCGTCATAATCAAGCTCTCATGGCTCTCTTTTCAGATAAAATAAACCAGACCTACTCATTCAACAAGGCTTAGGTTCCTAGATATTTTTGAAACAGCCTGGAACAGGGGATAGTACGTTGACCTGAATGCAGGAGGCCAGAAGAGGAGAACCTCATCGATCTTCCCAACTACTTCCCTTATCACCGGATCCTAGGGAACACACTTAAACAGTGCTATGTTTAAAGGAATGGCTCTAAGAGTAGGTTAACAACAACATAGTCAGGTTGGGACCAACCCCGGCACAAGTGGAATGTGTACTCCTAAAGCCCGACAGTGGTAGTGACAGTGAAGGTGGGTGGAAGTAGGTATTCAACCGTGGGTCCCAGAAGTATGATGAGTGGATGGTTCGTAAGACAGTTTCTCATGACCATAGTATTATCTGTGTATGTCTAAATTGACCTCAGCCTTTAGAAGCCAATGCATCAACCGTAGCCACTAATTCTACATCATCTTCTCATCCATCCTCTTCCCAGAAGAGAAAGCATCGCTGGTGAAAGGGAAAACAAATCCCCCTGCCAATGCCATCATCATCCCATACTCTCAGAGACTTCATGCCCCCAGAGATGGCGATTCCTCCCAGAATATGTCCAGTAGTGGAGGATTCTTCAAGTGACAGTCAAGGGTAGGATTTAGTTAATACCGTAGAGATGGCACGCCCCTACATGATTCTCGGCGACGGGGAGCACCAGATGGATCTTCCCAACATACCCATCCAACACCAGAATCGGTGGAGCCAAAAATATGTGGGTCGTCAGAGTGCCTCAGTCAACACTTCCATCTAGGACACACATACCACTAAAACCAGACAGCAGTCCCAGGATAGATCTCATCATGCACAGCCTTCTCATATGATGTCATTAGGCCCACCTTCATCATCGTTTGGGCTAATAGATCAGGAAGAGCCACCCTGACCTCGTCGTGATCAACCATGCTTCATTATGGACCGGTCTCAATCAGTTGGTCCTCATATGTTAGTCTCTCCACATGCTTCGACTAGTGAGCAACGAGACATTCCCAGCACCAGTCGACCGTTTGTCCAGCCGGTAGGGCCCATCATACCTCCTATCATAGAGCAACCTCTTATTGGCAGAAGATCATGGCTGGAATGAATGTATAATGTCCTCAAGCATCTTGCCAGCATTCCGGAAAGGTTCTCTATCCTCGAGGCCCTTCTCCTATCATTGGATATTCTTGAATCCCTCACCAAGGTTTTAAGAATCCCCCTTCAATTTGAGATGGAGGTATCAGTTGCAGATGCCTTTCATGTTGAGGCAGTCAAGAATACTGAATGTTAGGCCATTATCTTCTTCTTTGGATAAGATGAAGGTTCTCCCATATAGGGGCACATTCGCTCACTATACATCACTGACCACTTCAATGGTGTGGAGATTCATCACTGTCTTGTCGACATAGGATTTGGGATTAATCTTATCCACACCTGGATACTTTAAAAATGGGTTTATCCAAGGATGATCTAAGTCCCTATGACCTGAAAATCCAAGGTTACGATAGGACGAAATAGGCACTAAGATCCGCCTAAAAACCCAGTGCGGTGGTCTGGTAGCCAGCACCGAGTTCATGGTATTTTCGCAGGACACTGCTTACAATGCGTTGATGGGCAGGCCATGGATCCACCTACATGTGGCAGTCCCTTCATCATACCACCAGTGCCTCAAGTACTCCCTTAACGGTCGAGTAGGAGTACTTCAGGTTGATGAATCACCCTTTGACTCTTTTGAAGCCCTATACCTGGTTTCTGACTATTACAAGAGAAAATAAAAAAAAGATTCAGTCCATCTAAGTCAAGCCCTTTGCGGTTGCGACCGACCCATGGGTAGGCCTAGATGATGCCTACGTCTTCCTGATCCATCGATTGGAGGACATGACTCCAGATCTGGGGAAATGTTTTTTTGTCTCGGGGAAAAGGGGGAACCACATTCCCAAGTCCAAGAAACATTGGAATATCACCTTGTACTATTATACGAATTAGGCCTCGGTGATCCCTAAGCCCCCTACTCCCATAAGGTATCGGGATGTCCGCCCCATGGAAACGGCAATATAGCACACCTGCTTGTTCTACCGGGTCAGGATACATCGACTTAAGCCGATGCGCCACTACTGCTTTTATATCATCAAGTGTGGCCCCTTGGGCCAGAGACTATATGGGATCAGATCTACGTCCTTCATTGTAATGGTTTTAGCAGCACAAGAGTCCTATGATGCACTATCTACCACCGCTCAGGCTAGCATCATTCTCCCGTCAGGATCTGTTGCCTCAGAGGAACCTCCTCCTACCAGGGATCCCTCCTCCATTATTGAAGGATAATATTTAGAGGATTCTACCCCACCTTAAAAGAGGGTATTTCTACCATGGTTGATAAACTAGTACAGGTGAATCTCAGTGGAGAGAAATATTTGAAACTCACATTGATCAGTGCAGCTATGACTCTCGAAGAGGAGAAATAGTATGTAGACTTCATGAAGCATCACCGTGATGTATTCTCTAATAGTTATGATGAGATGTCAGGACTAGATCCTCAGGTAGACATCCACCGCCTCGGTCTCTCAGCAAACCGTCACGGGTTTAAGTAGACTCCCAGAAAGATGCATCCTTCCAACGATGTCATAGTCTATGCCGAAGTTGATATGCTCTTCAGAGCCAATTTTGTTAAGTAGGTCTAGTACCCGAGGTGGCTATAAAACATTTTTTTAGTCAGGAAAAAGAACAGACAGATCGGAGTCTATATCGACCTCCGAGATCTCAACCATCATTGTCTGAAGGATGATTTTCCCCTTCCTATGACAAATTTGGTGATTGATGCTACAGCTGGGTTCCAAGTCCTCTCCTTCATTGATGGGTACTCTAGATATAACCAGATCTGAATGTCCCCCTAGGATGAGGAGTCTACAGACATCAGGGAACCACAAAGTACTTTTTGTTACCGATTCATGCCCTTCAGTCTAATAAAGAATGCAGGTTCCACCTATCAATGGGTTGTGCATCGCATATTTAAGTCAATCCTCGGAAAATTGGTGGAATGTTATGTGGATGATATGGTGGTAAAATATCATTAGTTCCAGGACCATCTCAAGAACCTTGAGAAATTGTTTGACTTCCTTTGTTCTTGCCACCTGAAGATGAACCCATTGAAGTGTGCCTTCGAGGTCACCTCTGGAAAGTTCCTCAGTTTTGTTGTCAGATAAATGGGCATCGAGATTGACCCGGAAAAGATCAAGGCCATCAGCCAGATCTATCCCCTGAGCAACATTTTGGAACTTCAAGGCTTCCAAGGACACTTGGCCTACATACGCTGATTCATTACAAATTTATCTGGAAAGTGTAAGCCCTTTTCTAGTCTCATGAAGAAAGACACTTTTTATCGGTGGGATGAATAATGTTAGATTGCGCTCAAGGAAATCAACCATTATTTTCTCCAGCCTCCGGTTTTGATTCCACCCATTTTCGGAAAACCACTAGTCATTTATGTGACCACCCATGAATGATCCATCAGCGCTCTTCTTGCCCAGAAGAACAACAATGGACTTGAGAACAGTCATTGCTACCTCAGTTTCACACTCCTTGATATGGAGACCAGATACTCTCTTATCAAGAAAAGATACTTTGTGCTGGTATTCACAGTATAGAAATTGCGACATTACCTACAGCACCATGAGGTACAACTGGTGTCCCGAGTAGATCTGATAAAGTACATCCTGAACTTCCCCATTTTTATAGGCTTTCTATCTCGGTGGGTAGTGATTCTCTTGTAGTTCGACATCAGGTTTGTTCCTTAGAAGGCTATCAAGGGGAATGTGTTGTCAGATTTTCTTACTACCCATCCAACTCAAGCGGACCAGTCTCTGGACCTTGATTTTCCAGATGATGCAATCCTCTCAGTAGACCAAGCCATCCTATGTTAGAAAATGCAGTTCTATGGTTCTTCTCAGAGCCCTACCGGCGGAAGGATCAATGACCCTAGGCTCAAAATTGTAGTCCTAGGTATCACAGAGCCCCTTTCCCGACCTCCAATAGAAGTCGTAGAGCACACCGTTGCAGAGTCAAAGACTCACTATACACTGTGAAGTAGAAATCTCGATTCGTGGAGAGTAATCACGGAGTACGTGGAACATCACAAATAAAAATCACTAAAAGCCAAAATGCAGAGGTGAGAAAGGAAAAAATAGAGGTCATCCTCCCCTATTTATAAGCGATGACCCCTTGTGCTTCACGGTGCATCTGACCAAGGAAAGCATTGCGGCTCTCTCAGCCCATGCTTTACATCTCCACCTTACGAGCCTCCTTCGTTAGCCCTCTTCGCGATTGACCAAAAAGTTTTGGTGATTGAACCTCAAACTTAAACCCTCGTTTTCTCCTTGAATCGAAGTCTAAGGAGGAATTTTTTGGCACCAAAATTTGGGGGGAGAGTTTATGTGAAGAAGAAACCACCTCCTCTAAAGCTTCCTCAAAAATCTTGTTCGCAGAGCCTTGCAACATCAGGGCTGGCACGAAGCTCCCTATCTATGAAGCCACGGCGAAGGAAGGAGGCGGGAGGCTCTGCGAACCACTTTTTCATTTGCGATGCCTCCACGAAGGAAGGAGGTAGGAGGCTCCACAAACTACTTTGAAGTTTGCGATGCCGAAGAGAAGGAAGGAGTCGGGAGGCTCCACGAACTACTTTAACGTTTACGAAGTCGCTGCGAAGGAAGGAGGTGGGAGGCTCCGCAAACCTCTTTGATGTTTTAGAAGCTGCTATAAAGTAAGGAGGTGGGAGGCTCCGTGGTTACGATGTGGTGCCACATAGATTTGCACCAGGAGATCTCTCCTTCACGACGTTTATTTCCTATAACTACCGGGCTCCCCCCAAGCCCAAAGGATGGATACTCTAACCTTTTTCCTTCCTAGCTCTCGAATCGGGAAGCAATTTCTGCTCTGCAAACCATGATCTCTTCAAGGTACTTTAGAATCATGAAGTGCCTTTCTTGTCGCTTAAATTCAACCCCTCTTCAAAGGGGGATGCCTTTCACAGAGCCTACAGGTCTTCATGAAGGAAGGTGATCCCCAAGGGGATTCGGGTCTTCTCAGAGCACTTATATTTCGTGAAGTACCCTCTATGAACATGTACACCCTATGCTAAGGCGGGGTCACTATGCTTCTCGAAGCACATTTCGTCATAGTGCTACGCTACACAAGGAACCCTTGCTTTGAGAATCACTACTATGCGAAAGCCTTTCCACTTTGAGAAGCACCCTCCATATGTACCTATTCTCTATGCCTAGGCTAGGCCACTTCACTTCGCAAAGCATACCGCTTGGAAAATCTCCTCCACTATATGGAGCACCAGATCTTCATGCGATATCTTTCTTTGAACCCCTTTGCTCCATAGTCCTCCCTCTCGTATGACCCTCTAGGATCATACGAAGTAAATTCAAAGTCCCTTGGGTGGTGATTCCCGTTGCGTTGCTTCGCCTTATGCTTCTTCACATAGGCATGCTAACAGCTATTTCTCTGTCACATAGACACACTAACATGGGCCCCCCATTCAATCACTCCATGACACCCCCTCACCACTGCATTGTTGATGCCTTCCCTTCTACAAGGGTGGGTGGGTATCAGTTATGTAAGTCCTAGGGGTGTGGAGAGAACCCGCCTCGTCTGAGTTGTAGGATGTGAAACTGCCAAGCATCGTCATCCTTAGCACATGATGTTAAACTGTGGCCTCACCCCGTGCACTCTACGCGGGGTGCCTCGGCTCTGATATTCTCTACACCCGCTCATCTCTATGAGAGTGAGATCTTCCCTATATGGAATGGGATCCTCTTTGCTGGAGTGACACCTATCCACGAGGAAGGGCAAATATCTTATTGTAATCCCAAGCCCTTCTTGTAGAAGGTAGTACTCGTACTCTTACTTTCTTCTTCCATGCCAAATCCCTCTCCCATTGGGCTTTGTCACCATTGGGCCTCCATCCTGGAGTAAGTCCCAATATTCATCTCCCTGGGCTGAAAACCACATATAAGCCCCTATTTCTTCTTTGGGTTGCTAACCACGTGTAAGCCCCACTCCCCTTCCCACGGACGCACCTTTCGTGACGTGATCGTCAGGTCTCTGTTTCCTCTTATTTCTCACAACGATCATGACTCACGTGGTCATAGAGTAAGCATTGACCATGACATCCTCTCTGAGATTCCTTAGAGCGTAAGCCCCAAGACCCACCAAACTATGCAGAGTTTGATCCTTGCCAAGGTAAGGTACGTAGGAATCCTCCCAGAGGTTCAATACCAACACTAATTGGTCCTAACCACCTTCATGTTGGTTTAACAATCCCCATTTCCAAAATATGTGGACTTTGATCCTTTCCATGGTAAGGTACGTAGGAAGCCCCCATGAGGTTCAAGCCCACCACCCATTGGTCCTGACCACCTTCAAGTCAGTTTACCAAACCCCCATCTGAACTACGTGGACTTTGATCATTGTCAAATCAGGGTACATTGGAAGCCTCCATGAGTTTTAAGCCCAACACCCATCGTTTCCGACCACTTCATGTTGGTTCACCCTCGTCCTGCATGACGCTAAATTTTATTCACCCTCTTTTTCTTGCACGACACTATCATGCCCCTTTCAAACTACATGGGTTTGATCCCTGTCTTCTAGATAGGGTATGTAGGAAGCCTCTATGAGGTTCCATCCCAGTCATCAGTAAGTCGGTGTGACCCTAATCAGCAGTAAGCTGGTGTACCCAAAACAGCAGTAAGCCATTATGTTTCCCAATCAGTGGTAAGCCGCTGTGTTTACCAATAAACAGTAATCCATTGTGTTCCCTAATAATTGGTAAGGCGTTGTAATCCTCTTTGTTGGGACCCACATCTCTGGTTCGTCCTAGTGGCATCAGACTAACCTGGGCTGCTAACCACACGCAATCTCCCTACATATTATCGGGTTGTTGTCCTATGCATACACCCCAATTCAATTCCCTCACTATGAACTATGTGGAATTTGATTCTCTACCATAGGGATGCGTAGGAAGCCTCCCTAATGTTCAATCCCATCACTCATATTCCATAGTGTCCTCTCTCCCTTGAGAATATGTGTTTTGGGAAGGTCATTCCCCAACCTAGAGGTTCCACTTCCTTTGGGTCCCATACATGCGTTCAATCACACGGGTCGCCTCTTCAAGTATCCCATCACCCCACCGAACTATGCGGACTTGGATTCCCTACCATGAGGATACATAGGAATCCTCTTCAAGACTCAATACCAACATCACCTCTGTTACCATGATGGTTCCATCTCATTCTCCATCCCCGTCCACTTCACTCAACCATCCATCACCCATATAGATTCTTACTCGGACCGCCACATCCCGGTGAGATCAGGTCACACACTATCTCACTGCTTCTAGAAGCAATCGGGTAACTAACCACACATTATCCCCAACATCAGTGTACCCTCCAGGGGTTTCACCCATCTGATCCACTCCTGCCAGTGTTCCAATCAGTCTGACTCATCTCCGCTGGACATTAAACTCGTGACGTACCCTGTGTTAAACATGGTAAGCTGAAAAAAACCTCAGAGACATCCCATGTAATATAATTCCCCTCATTCGATGTGGGATTCCTTGGGATTTTGTTCCCTTGAGAATCCCTATCATAAGGGGAATAAACCTAGATATTCCAGTGTTCCAGCGTCCAGACACACCAATGATGTCCAACGTGACTACTCCCCCAACCGAAAATTGTTTCCCTGACTTGACCCCTTGGAATGTCCTAATAAATGCAACGTAATTAATCATAATCCATTAAGATATGGCAATAGGAAGAGTTTCACGAACAATGTCTTAATCTATGAGGGAGACTCAGACTAGGTAACGAGTTCTGAGGAGGAATCCACTAAAGGAGGAACCAATATCCCATCATCCTGTTTTGATCAAGGAGCAAACGTCCCTAAATAAGCGATAGATGCCACCTTCCTTTGGAAAGAGGTAATTTTGGACAAAAGAACAGCACATCCTCAATAGAGGGATTCATGCCCCAGTGAAAGCTTCGAAAACACTTATCCTCAAATTTTATCATAGTTTTATGTTTCCTATTATGAATTTTCCTTAATAAAGATCCCAAGGTTTCTAATAAACTTCCTTTGATACCAATAATAATGACCCCAAATCCAATAAACCAGATCCAATGTCTAATTTATTACATTGGGATAAGATACAAGGAATCGTATCTTGGATGACTAAATAGTTTAGTAGTCTTAGTGAAATAGATACATACATGATTCCAATATTTTATTTTTATATAAAAATTACAATGTAATTTTTCTTTTGAGAATATAATTATTCCCTCTAACATATCCTTTAAAATCATTCATAATACACTTCTAAGATTCCTGGGAAAATAAAAAAATAAGGCTTAAATCAACAACTTGAAAACACATGTCATTAAAAAACATAAATATTGGAAAAACACATGAAAGGTAAATATCAACAACTTGAATATCTTGAATAATAAATGAGGAATAATCTATATGCCAAGGTAAATATCTGAAAACACATGTCATTAAATCAAAAACTTGAATATCTTGATTAGATAATAAATAATAAATATGGAAAGGTAAATAATTGAACACATATTTCATTTAAATAATGTAACTATCATGAATAGATAAGGCATGATAAATATGGTAAGGTCAATAACTGAAAACACATGTCATTTAATCAATATATAAAAATGAAATTCATCTAGAGATAATATCATTATGAACATATCATGGATAATAATAACTTAATTCTTAATGAAGGAAATTCTTAATTATTGGATTTCATGATCTCAGGTATCATGGTACATCTAACATGAAGTCCTTTCACAAGATAGCTCAAAGCTATATGTAGAAACCCATTTAATGCTAGCTTAATAATTCTCCTCAGATGACTACTGATGCATCAAAGGGCTATACAATTCTAGGTCTCACCCATCACTTCATGACTAAATCATTCTTCATATATCAAATAATAAATTTAATTCATGGACAATGTTTATTTTCATCAAATATATATCTTAAGTAAATAATATCGATTTATCAATATTTCCTCAGATAAAAAAATAACTTTCAATGTAGAACACTATATGTGGAAATAAAATATGATTTAATAAATATATATATACAAGATAAAACACATGTATATTTAGGGTAAATTTAATGTCAAATGATCATAGGAAAGTGAATATTTCAAGGAAAAGTTAATGACTGCATAAACGAATCAAGAAAGTGAATTTTAATACTTTTTGTGGTCAAAATTATCATAAAATATCCATATAAATAATAGTCATGGTATCAATAAAAACATCCCTAGTATATTATAAGTAAAAAAATTTGTTATCATTGATGAATATAAATACAATAAAAATATATTTAAAAAAATCCTTGAAATAAATATCCATTTCACTTTGAAAATATCTGTTTTTAAATAAAATTTCACAAAATATTATGAAAGTAATTTTCTTTGAAAATAAATTTTAAAACTTATAAATGATTCATTAAAACAGTTATATATTATTATGGTAGTAAAGTCCATACATGTTGTACATGTTAAAATGAAGATTCCTTTCACATTTTTGGTAAAAGCTAAACGGACCTTGTTTGGAAAATGACATGAAGATTCCTTTAAAAAAATTTAAAAAGTCAAAAAATAGGTAAAAATGTCTTTAAAAAGTCATTTGGATAATTTTAAAAAAAATTGAAATCATTTTTAGAAAACATGCTTTTGGAAGAAAAATGATTTTCGACCGAAGAAACAAATGATGTTCGGTTTTCTTAAAAACATTTCCTATGATATTTTAAGTACCAATAAGAGGCAAAATGAAACTATTACTTGAAAAAAAATCATAAATAACCATATTAGAATAAAATTAAATGGTTTTATTATCCAATTATCAACAAATTTCCTTCAATGTAAATTCAATTATAAATAATCTTGATTAAAATGAGATTGTGAAATAAACCCTCTCAAAGATCGTAATGTCAAAGTGAGAATTAATCAATGAAATGATTATGTGTATAAAATTTAAATCTATATAAAATAAGTGTAAATACAACATAAGATAATAAAAATTGATTACAAACATAATTTTATAATATCAAAGACAATGAAGAAGTATTATAACTCAATGAAAGTAAATTGAGTTATGAAATTATTTACCACTAGGTAACATTTAATTCAAATCCCATTGGATGAAATAATTCAAATTGAAACATAAAATACCATGAATTATTAATGAAATTATATTTTCATTTATATTTAATAGGAATTATTTAATAATAATATTTTATTAAAATATCAGTTATCTAAAAAAATTAAATTCTTTAAAAAGAGTCTCTTGATTAAAACTCCGCATTTCTAAAGATATAATTTGTGTATCATCATATCAAAATATCATTTTTATCAAACTTATTATTTAGTCATTTATAAAGTGTTGATAAAAAAGGGATAAATATAATAACTTTTTTATTAAAAGAAAATATAAAAAATCATACTATTAAAGTCTAGATACAAAAACTTTTATTACACCAGTGAATGTTCTAAGGGTAAGGTGTGAAATAGTGATACTTTCTGGGGGTGGTTCAACATACATAGATTGGGTTGTGATCTCAATGAGATTTAAATTGTCCCATAAATGGTTTTACTTGAACTTTAGTTTTTGAATATTGACTTGGGGTGGGTCAAGGGAAAAGTCCAGTTATGTTATCTGATGCACACTTATCATTGGAAGTCGTAAAACAATTTTTTATATTTCCTAAGTGTAGTCTAGTGATTAACCATAGTAATTATCCTGAAGAGTAGGGCACACAAAATAGTTTATCACTTTTAATTAGATGGAAAAATGGGGAGGTTTTTTAAATTTCTTGGATTTGAATGAAATAAAATAAATTAATTAAGAAAGTGATTTAAATGAGATTCACTTGATTTAAAACTACGACATGTAAATGGTGATCAAGTTAGGGTTGGTATTCAAATTTCAATGCTATCCTTGTTATATTTTATTCAAATCGCTTATATTAAGTTGATTAAAGTGATATTTCATGATTATTTCCTCTCACTTCTTTGGTGAAATGGTGATGATGAGAGTAAACCTTACCAAGATCTCAGTTTGGTCTACTCTCCTTCTATGTGTGAGAAAGTTACATTGAATATCCTCTATTAACTTGGGAAATACCCAATTGGGTCTTGCTTATCCCAAAAATTTAAGAACATACATTACCCCTCTCACATGAACTGATAATCATTGAGTACTTCACCACTAACCCTCGTTCTATTCCATCGTATATAAACCAAAACCTAGTAGGGGGAGATAATGATCATTTACCAAAGAGAAAATCAATAACAGAATCAAAAATAAAATATAATTTCACTTAATAATAAAAATTTCTATATGAAATTGAAAAAAACAATACATAATAGAGGTAGAGTTTTTGTTCAATAAAGTACATGAACTGAAGAATTACAAAATAGATAACCTACCCTTCCCTAATTACTCAAATATTTACCCCCCCATAGTAATTCTAATAGAGATAAAGTGGGAAGAAGAAGGCATTACAAAACTAAGAAGATGAAAAGGGGAGAAAGAATATGGTTAAGTAACCAGACTCCCTTAGTGGAGATCTCCTACTTGGTTCCTCAGATGGTGTGGGTTGGATTGGAATGATTTGAGAAGGAGGATATCTCCTCCTTTTATAGGTAAGAATTTACCCTCGAAATATTTTGCATGTTAGTCCCATTAAATGTACGATTCACACATATAATCCTTTATAAAATTTGTTCAAAAATATATTTTGTGTCTCCCATAAAGATTCAAATTTATTTTTCCATGTGTAAAGATATTTATGACCATTTTACTCTGAGACTTTATTCTGCTCAGATATACTCTCCATATTTCATGTCTCCAGAATAGGATCCATTAATGATCATGAAAACTGAAGATTCATGCATAGAATCATTCATGAAAGTTATTAAAAATATATAATTAATGTATTTATGTAGAATTTCAGCTCATTGTTTTAGTCAATTTAGAACTTATGGCCCCACATAAAAAATCTCTAGATATGTGCAAAGTTTTCATAACCAAACTTGTGAGCTAATTTTGGGCTTCCAAATGTAAGATTCAGCTTTGGATCCATGAGAATTAAATGAATTCAATAATACATAGAATCCCAAAAATAATTAATTTCACAATTATGATTTGTGTAAAAAAAATTATTCCCTAAATACTTAAATAATTTAAAACTGTTAAAATCTAAAATAGGCCATTTTCCCAATTAAGCTCAAAATACCAATAAAATTATAAAATGTGCTAGTTTACCTTAAAATAAATATTTTTTGGGAATAAAAATATTTAAATTAAATTTAAATTTATTTATAATATTATTTCTCTAAATTCCCCCTCACCTAGAACTTAGACTCCTTGACAAGTAAGCATCAAAATCAAATCAAAGAAAATTAAAAACACATACTCATGAGATATAAAAAATCCACAACAAGAAACAAAAAAATATCATGACTCATCAAAAACCATTATTTAATGTTCTATATTAAGATAATTTAATATATTTTCACTTAATTTATCCATCCATGAACATAAAACACCAACGTCACATGAATTGTTTTCTCATCTCACAAATGTGAATTTTCAATAAGGATTTTCTCATCCAAACTTGTGAAAGAGTTACCATAGGCTTGAAAAATTAATACTTACCCACATTATGTGAGTGAATTATATGTGTTTATCATGAGTAATTTTTATGTTTTATCTGTTTATTTCATTTGGAAAGATATAGATGTTAAACATTGTGAGGCTGAATGAGGAGGGATTAGCTCTTTTTTTGAAGCAAAATTGAAAGATTCTAATTCTCACTCAAGTATGGTCTTCTCCTCGCTCCCATTTATATAAAATAAGATTCATCACCATGAAATATAAAGAAAAGGGAACACCATTTAGAATTTTAATATTATAAATTTCAATTTTCCCAATAATAATTTTTCTTGAAATCTCTATATTGGCACAACTTTTATTCTTCTTTAGAATCTCTAGAAAGGCACAACTTCTTCTATATTGAAATATCTATAAAGGAATATATTACTATATAATGAATTATTCATTAGACACATCATCTCTTCAACATTTTATTTCTAACCAAAGTATCATAAAATGAGGTATAACAATACAAGATAGCTTCCCCCACACTTAAGTTCAATAAGATCGGGCAATTTCACTTCAAGAGAAGGTTTGATAGGGAAAATTGGATTGTAATGTGGATAAACTAATAGGATGATCATGGATTATAAGGGATAAAAGGATTAAATATACAAGTAAGGATAAAATAAAAAAGGATTCTTTTTAAAAAGGGGCTTTGAAACCAAATAAATTCCTCAATCATTTAAAACACAAGTACCTCAAGCCCTTATGTTTTGATATGAATAAATAAAATTATGTTTAAAGAAATCATGGATTATCTCTTTAAATAAATTATGTGAATTTCAATAGTATGAAAATAAGGGTTTATAATCCTCACGATAATGTGATTTCAAATATAAAGAAAGTAATTTGTGGCATGGGATTCAAAAATTAGAGGACTTTTCATGAAATTCCTAAAATATATGAACTTGAAATATAGTAATTATCAGAATTCATTTAAGCTCGGTTTCATGGAATAAATTATTTCACTCATAGACATGATATTCAAAAATGTCAATGTTAATAATTTGATCTCACAATTTTCAAAAAAAATAGAAAATTTCAAAGTAACATTTTTTCTGAAAAATAGAAAAACAAAAAATTGAAAATACTAAACATCAAATTTTCCCTCCCCACACATTATGATGTAGGGTATATAATTAATTAATATGGATTTTAACATGTAATCAGATTTTTAATTGAATCAAAATAACCAAGAAAGTGTTAAGAAGAGGTACAACCTGACTTTTTGGCAGTGCAACATTGTGTTAAGCTCCTAAGTTTTTCTCCCAGAAAACCTACAAGAAAAAGTAAAAAAGATAATATAATAATCTTATTAAAAGAAAAGAAAATAGAAATAGAATGAGAAAATAATGATAGATCTTGGTTTAATCCCCTAATTGAGACCTGGTTTTCGACTACCTCAATATGGGTAGTTATAATCAATTATCCCTAATCCGATGGTGGGTAAAGTTTCTTGCTCATGAACCAAAAAAAATTATTCTTTCCAATATGCACTTGTTACTTTTTATTGAGGACTCCATGGATATAGTATTCCAAATCCACCCCTATGGGAATGAGATAAAATTTTCATGATGGCGGTAGGACAATGAATGATTCCTTCTCTTTCTTGGTTTCCACTTGCACAATATATTTTTCATTCCCCAGTAATTTCTCATGTTATGATACTTCAATGGAATAATAAAAGGCAATTTTAGAGTGTAATTCTATTTGAACAAAATTAAATCATGAAGAATCAAAATCAAATTCATCCCCTTTAATATGAGTATCACGTGTCTCGTTTTACTATAGAAAAACAATTTTTTTCTCCTCTTGAACTCCCTCAAATAATTTTTCAACAAGTTTAGGTATTTGCTTATGTTATTCATTAGGTGTTACTTATTTTTCTTGATTATCCACCAAGGAAATAAATGTGTTGACCTAATTTAAAAATTTAAAAAATTATAGTCGATACTTAATTCAATTTCACCAAAGTCAGAAGATAAAAAGTTAAATAAAATATCATATCCTTGAGTTTGTTTGTATTCAATCTCTTATTCAGTGGAAAGAATGTCTAGGAGTTGATTAGTAGAAAATAGAGGCAGGTAGTCAGTATCCTCCATTTCTAGAATCTCCTTAGAAAAATCAAGGAAGGATTAGGAAGGATCTTTCTGTACCTTGTAAACTTTATAAAAATATGTAAAGTAATGGGATAACTCAGTTAGTGCCTGGTCCATCGCTTCAAAAATTTGTTTGTCCATGTCCTTCCTCACGCAATCAATGAATTCTTTGAATATTTTCCCCCAATTATTTGATTTTACAAATAACCTCACCTTTCTGACAATATAATAAATTCCATCATCCATTGAAAAGGGTGAGTCAATAATTAGTTCTTTCATATATAGGTAATTGTTCTATAAAATAAAGAAATAAGCATTTGAAAAGATCATGGAAAATATTGTTTTTATTAAATTTGAAAAGATTCAAATATTTATAATTAGTTTATGGAAATTCCTCTGCAGAAATGATGCCATGTTAGATGAACACCTATTATGGGATGTGGAAAAACAATTCTTTACATTTCCTAGGTGTAGTCTAGTTATTAACCCTAGGAATACTCCCAAGGAGGAGTTCACACAAAATAGTTTATCACTTTAAATTAGTGGGAAAAATAGGGTGGGTTTTTAAATTGTTTGGATTTGAATGAAATAAAATAAATTAATTAAGAAAGTGATTTAAATTAAATTCACTTGATTTAAAACTATGATATTAGAATTGTGAATAGGTCAGGTTTGGTTTTCAAATTTAAATAGTATCCTTGTTCTATATTATTCAAATATCTACTGCTCATTTGATTAAAGTGAGATTCCATGATTGTTTCCTATCACTTCCTTAGTGAAATGGGGATGGTTAGAGTAAACCTTACCAAGATCACAGTTTGGTCTACTATCCTTCCATGTGTGAGAAAGTTTCATTGAATATCCTCTATTGAATTTAGAAATACCCAATCAAGTCTTAGTTATATCAAACAGTTAAGATCATTCATTTCCCCTCTCACACGTACTAACAATCATCGAGTACTTTACCACTAAGGCTTGGTTTATTCCATCGTATATAAAACAAAACCTAGTGAAGAGAGGTAATTATCATTTACCAAAACGAAAATAAATAACAAAATCAAAAATCAAATATGATCACACTTGATAATAAAAACTGCTATATGAAATTGTAAACAATGTTCAGTAGATAGATATAATTTTTATTAAATAAAATTCCAGAACTCAATCATTAAAAAATTGAAAACCTACCCTTCCCCAATCACTCAAATTTTTACCCCACCATGGTAAGTGTAATCAAAATGAATTGGGAAGAATAAGGCATTAAAAACTAAGAATAATAAATGGGGAGAAAGAATATGGTTAAGTATCCATCCTCCCTTAGTGTATATCTCCTCCTTGGTGACCTGAATGATGTGGTATGGATTATAATGATTTAGTAAGGAGGTTATCTCCTCATTTTATTAGCCATAATTTCCCCTAGAAAGTTTCTACATGTTACTCCCATTAAATTCTTGATTCATGCATAGACCCCTTCATGAAAGTTTTTGAAACATATATTGTGCATATTCCATAAATATTTTAACATATTTGGCCATGTGTAGTGAGGGTTATTCTTTTTTTACTTCAAAACTTTATTCTTCCCAGATAGACTCTCCATATTCCAAGTCTTAAAATTAGGATGTATTAATGATCATAAAAAATGGCAGATTTATGCATAAAATTCTTCATGAAATTTTTCACCTATATCTTTCACGTATCTTTATATAATTTCATATCATTTTGTCCATCCATTTAGGAGTTATGTGCCCCACATAAAAATCACCAAATCTATGAATAGTTTTTATGACCTAACTTGTGAGCTAGTTTTGGGCTTCCAAATGGAGGATTCATCTTCAGTTCTAGAATAATGAAATGAATCCAATGATTTATAGAATACTAAAAATAAATAATTTTAAAAAAATTATTAGTGTAAAAAAAATTTATAGCCTAAATACTAAAATATTTTTAAAAAGTTAAAATCCAAAATAGGTTATTTTTTCAACTAAGCTCAAAATTCCACTAAAATCATAAAATGTGATAGTTTCCATTAAATTAAAACTTTTTGGGATTAAAAACATTGAAATTAAAAGGAAAATTATTTAAAATATTAGTTATATCACTATGTCCCTAGGAATCTCTAATAAATGGGCTTCATAGGGTTTGATTATACTGTTCAGGGTCATTTCTTCCTTTGTCTTTTTCAAATGGATTGATCATAACCCTATATATATATACTAATCATATGATCACAGTATAATGGTTATATTATCAATGGTTATGATTCTTAATAGTCTTCTAAATTTGATAGGATATAACTTATAGTGGTCTAAAAACCAAAGTAATGTATGTATTTTCTATAATTTCACTTCTTAATAAGGAATTTACTTATTTAAAAAGGGAATTTCATTTATAAAATTTTGGATCATTATAGGTATATCATTAATTTTTTCTTGAACTCTCACTCAGATACCCAAGGATTCTCATGCGGTTTTTTAAATGAAAATCATCAATCAAAATAATATAACATTTAATAAATCCATATATCTCACCCTAATACACCCTTCAAAGAAACAACCTCTTTCGACATCAAATTCCATTATTGAACATAGAATTATATCATACTTGAATAAGTAAAAATAAATGTGCATACCAACAAGGGTTTATATTAAATAAAGTATTGTTAACTGATCTAAACCAACCTTTATCCTTTGAAAAGAACTCTAAAACCATGATATCACCTCTTTACAATCAATAAGAAATCTGATCATTAGAATAGATTAAATTATTTCCTAATAAAAACCAATATTAATTTTATTGAATACTTTGTGTGTGAAAATAGTTCTAAACAAAATTTTGAATCACTTCCATGGAAATTACATTTTATATAGTTTAAAAATAATATAAAATCATAAAAAATATGTTATAAATATTTAATAAATAATTTATATCATGTAAAACTCAATTTCAAGACCGAACTACTCAAGGATATGTTGAAAAAAGAATAATAATATAAAACCACTGGCCTTTAAATTCATTTAATAATTTTAGTGGGTATCATTGACTTAATTCCCGCCATTTAAACCTATAAAACCATATAAAAATAAACATTAAAATTTATACATCCATTTTATATAATCTACCAAGGTTTGGTTTAGGAAGCCACTTACCAGAGACTAACATGTCAGTTAAATCACTTCAAATAGAGTCAAAAATATTGGAAGAAAACTCCTCTAGATGTATCTGGTAAAAACCCTCTTCCCTTTTGGTGCATCACCATATTTTGTAAAAACTCCCAATGTCTCTATACACCCTTATATAGAAAATATACATGATAAAGAGGAAATTATAGAGGGGGTAAGAGAAGAAAAAATAGATGAATAGGGAAAAGGAAATAGGAACATACCTTTCTCTTCTATAGAGGGAAGATGAGAAGTTTAAAAGAATAAAGTGTCAAGGGGCTCTACCCTCCTTGGAATATCAGTCAAATGAAAGAAAAATGTGGGTTTAAACTTCTTTATAAAATATTAATAATTCAAAAGAAAATTAATAATAACTATAATATAATAATCATCATGTAATAATAACAATAATAATATGAAATAAATTTCCAGATTCATAATTCATAATAATAGTAATATCTCCACAGATACATATTAATTACAAACTTATAAAAAATATATATGTTGAATAGAAATAACTCAAAATACACATAGAATTCAATTACACAAGTAATTGTAAAAATATAAATAAAATTATTAAAACACAATTCAAAATTTACATGACCATATAATACACTCAAAATTAACATTATAATTATCTATGAGTCAATTATAGAAGGTCTCAAGAAGTATGGATACGAAAACTGATGTTTATGGTAGTTTTTAAGAGAGATATAGTTATTGTGTATGGTATCCTTACTATGTGTCCACACTACTAATATAATTAACATTCATGGTTGTTAAGAAAGGTTTCTAATACCATTCCTCCCAATGAAACTCCTCAAAAATGTTACAAATTCAAAAAAAAGCATCAAAATATATAAATAATAAAATATATTTAAAATAAACAGAAATGGGGTTTCATAATTCTTCTCAACATAACACTTTTCTCCCATAGAAATTCCATTAAAACTTCATTAAAGAAAAACTCATTTTTATTTAAAAATGAAAACATTATTTACTTTGATAAATAAAACAAGATATATAAATAGACATACTTTACAGTAAAACACATTAATATTAAATACAACACTTAAAAACATCCCATAGTCACTCCCCACCAAAATGGATGTCCATATAACTCATCAATAAAATACCATATATCAATCATCTATCTCATATCAAATCAAATATCTATCAATTTGATGGTTTTAGGTAGATTTTACTTAAAAATACATATATAGTTGAGAAAAGCACTTTTTTATAAAATATAACTCTTTTAAAAATTTATTTTAAATCATAATTCTTAAAAAATATGTTAACATAGGTATAAAATAGAAATAATTAATAAAAAATTAAAGGTTTATTTTTAACACTACAAATTTTCCATCGAACATAAAAAATTCTCTACTCTAATTTAAAAATAAAATTTTAAAGGTATTTTAGGGATTTTATACTAATAAAAAACTATATATAGCATTCCCATTCTAATAAACATTGCATGTATTTGTGTAATCATCAATTTGACATATCTTGGATCCCAAATGGACACATAGATCAAAAAATATGTCCATTTAAAGTTGAATACTCATTTTTCAACTACCCTTTAAGACATTAATTATGTATAAGGATCATAAAAAATATTTTATAAAGGTTTTAAGGACACAATGAAGTAATTATCACTATACCAGGTTAATATGAATGTTCTTCAAACCATGTGTATGACCATCTGATCTTATTATTGCAACACCCTAGCCTGACTTACTGTGAACAGTAACTGGATTGGACTGCAATGTGACCTCAGGGTTTCCACCTCATATTCCAAAGAATATTGAATATAAGTTGGGTTCAATGTTGTTATTGTGATAATATTATACCCATATACAAAATTTAAAAATCATATTAAAGAATCAAAGATCATACACATCAAAGTATGTAAAAGAATAAATTAATTGAATGTACTGTAACAAAACGAAATTCTAACATAATTCATATAACTAAAATTATTATGCTCACATACAAGACTAATTTTCCATTAGGACAATCCCAAATACAAAAAATACAAAAAATACAAAAAAATAAAGAAATAACATAATATAAGAGTTTTTTCTCCCCACCCAAAGCCTTATCTCATCTTGATCTCCAAAATATCTGAGTTTCTCCAAACCGATGGCATAATATCGAGGCCTAATCCCAACCTGTTACTAAAAAAAAGTGAGAGATGATCAGGTAACAATGTACCATGGTCACCTAAGGGGTTGAGAGTGCAAAACTTGATAGGGAACCACCAACGTGGTCTTGTATAATACGATAAATGTAGTGATATCTGCATATGATATGCTTAGAATAAATAAATAAATCATTGAAAAAAAATAAATAAACTCCAACCACATTACCTACATTAGCCTAATTTTGGAATGTGTCTTAGCATGTCATGGGGGCCATGCCAAACATTGTATCACAACCACCCTAATGGTATATACATAAAACTAGGGTCATGCCCAATATCCATAATTGATACTGATCTCTATGACCTTGATTGACCATGCCTGCTTCAACCAGCATTGGGGTATCTCTGAGAATAAGAATCACCTCAAGGGAACCTTTTTCCATGCATTGGGGATCCCACACTCATTCATACATCATGATGAGCAGCAAACATTGGAATTTCACCAGACATCCCTCATCATAAATCCCTAGAGATGAACCCTATAGTAGTACCTAGGCATTCATCACTGTGAGGATTACATCTGATTCCTAGGAGTTGGAAGGCCTTATGAAATCCTATACCTCCTAATGTGACTAATTCCTGGGTGACCTAGGAAATCAAATTGTATACCCTCCTAGATTCTACACACACTCACATGGGAATCCATGTCTCATGTCTCCTCAAAAAAACCATAACTGGAGCATCAAACCAATCCTATTGGGTATCCTAAGCATCAATAGAGGGGATACAGCAGTCTCCCTTGGGATGTACAATATCCATGATTGGTGAAATACTCCTGCCCTGAACCTCATACCTCCATTAAAATTTCAAGATTCCTAGGAATTCACAATGGTTTAATGGTATCACCATTTGGATTTCAACACCTTGGGAATTTGAAATGACGTCATTATGTCCAATGAATCCCTTGAATCTCTGGAATTCCTCCATTAATGCTATTATATCCTCTAATGTTGGATCATATGAACCTCCACTAAGAATCCACCATTGTATCAATCATATTTGATTCTATTCAAACTAGTAATCCACCCTTAAAATACAGTGATACTAGATCCCACATATCTCGGGAATCCTAGGGTCTCATCCATATCAATAGGTGATTCATGGGCATCCTAAGTAATCACAATAGCACTAGAACCGACATCTGATTCTTAGTAATCCTTTTAAATCACATATAATATCCAAAAATAAAATTAAAATATGATAAGGGTTGGTCAAACACCCATTCCCATTACCATCATCTCATCCCCATTGGGATTACACATCAATTCAGGTTCTAAGGTGACACCTACAACCATATTTATCCAAATTCATATACACCCATTCAGGGTCCCTAAGGCCATCACTTGAGTGGATGTATCCCACATGGGATTCTTATCCTCCAGCTAGGTTCTAGGTCAACACTCCATGCTCAAGGAATTTCATGTACCTCAGTGTCATCAATGTTATCATAAAACCTCATAGGCTAACAAGAGTATAACTCATAGATAACCCACTAAATAGATATCATAAAAATTTTCTCTAACTTTATGGTCTCTCAAGTTCAAACACACACCCAACCCATGGTCATGTTTCAACCCACTAAGGCCAACTAAGACCATTTTAATACTTCCCACCATGAGGAAGGTTTAAGGGAACCTACACTGGGGACTCTAAACTAAATTTTGTTTCATTTTATTTAATTTCACCCCTATTAAGGGGTCTCAAAATTCTAGGTTAGTCAATATTTAAGGTCTCAACCATCGACAACGGAGGCATAAGAATAGTGTACAAGGCTTACCACAGCCTGGGCACTTCCTTATATTCAAGGCATTTCAATTTAATTAATAATTTAATTAATCATTAAATATTTAAAATTAAATAGTACAATACCCTTGGTGTCATGAATACTTGTCCTATGAATCATATACAAAATCCATAATCACCATTGGGAAATTATGTTGACCACCTACCTTATCCATAAAACATGCCAATTTAATTCCAAGTTTGGAAACTCTTCTAAGGCCTGTTAAGCCTTTCCAAGCCTTATATAAGCCTATGTTTCCACCTAAGTTCCTACAAGCCCATATCTCAAACATAAACATCATTAAATTAATTAATTAATTAATTGAAAAAATATCCAAAAATGGAATAACTCGTGCTAAAATCACTAGGAAATCCAACAATTTTGGAATTCCAAGAAACTGGTTATGTTTTACATTAGATGCATCCTCAATCTAAGGAAATAAAAAAGTACCAAATTATAAACCTAAATCAATGGAAAATTTTACCCAAAATAACCGAAAACCCTAAATAAACTCATTTAATGAAATTCCATTCATCAAAAAAAGAACAACAACTTTTTTACAAGCTCCCTAGATGTCCTCTATGAGCCGTATGTGAAAGCCATATTAAGTGGAATGATTTTTCCATTTTTTGGTGAAATCATTTTTCTAAAACCCAACAAATTTAGACTGAAATCAATGAGAGCTAAGACATATGAACAAAATAAATAGAGGAAAAATAAAACATTTATTCCATGTAATAAACTTCCAATAACTAACCTAGATCGAAGGAGAAGGGAGGAGAAGGGGGAGGTTCGGCCCACCCCTATGCATGAGGCCTCTTAGTGGATAAACTTGAGGGGTTTCTATTTTAAAAAAAACCCTTGGATTATTTAAAAAACCAGCACAACATACATCATTGTGTGACCCATGTGCTCACATTGTGACTTTTTGATCTATCACTCTATTTCACCCCCCTTTTCCCCATTCACATATTGCAAAACTCCCTAAAAGTAATTCATGTTGTGAATAACCCATTCACACCATGAATAGCTAGAAGCAACTATTTTCAATATCCCTTCCACTCCAGTTTTCCCTGACTCCATCCCAAACCTTCAGGACAGCCCCAACCTAAAACCACATCCAATAACACCATTTCAGGATGTTCAATCCCTTGGAATCTCATTTTGATTCCTAATTTTCAAAATGAACCACACAAAATATCAAAAAATTTAAAAATACCTCAAAATTAAACAAATTGTATAAATATTAGGTATTAAAATCTCCCCACCATAAAACTTCACATCTCTAAGAAGTCATGTTGACCATTCAACTAATAAATCTAACCTACTCTGGTTTCCAAACCTTTCTCAACTCATCGTGCTCTACTATGAAATGGAGAATGAGCTTCTACTTAGAAATTACACTCATGAGGTATATAACTAACCAAAAATGAGCCACCACTTGTAACCATCACTAAAACATATAGACAATGTTCCATGATGCCCATCTATCCTGAGAGACAATTGTGTTGTCAATAACTTCAACACCCTGTTTATGGAGATTCCAGCCATAATATTTAGTTTGTAACAGCTGATGTTGACCTGTGGTTCTCCCCACCTTCAGAACTAACCACTAAAAAGATCTCTTAGTGGTATACTATCCCACCATATGAATCCAACACAATTCTCTTGGAACAGTTTTCCTCTTACCATACATAACTTCAAGTAAAACTCTAATCAGACCTCTTATGTCTAACTATACTCAAAATTCTTAGTCCCATCCATTAAGATGTACTCAAAATAAATTCATGAGTTCATCCCAATATTTACATTAATGAACCTCACAAATGGGTTCTTTCTCATTACCTAAACCACAACACCATATTCCCATTATTCCTAAGATTTTCATCTCCAAACAGCACTTCACTATATTTTGTTTCATAATACACCCCATGAATAACAAGAATAAATAAATTTTCACCCTCTTAAACAAGTGAAACAACTGGTTCTCCCCCAGAATCATGTCACAAAAAGGGGATTCACCACCTTAAAACAAGTCAGGAATCATGGATCACTCAAAAAAACACCCCCAGGTCACACCGAGATCACTATGAACCTGATGCCAACGTTTGACTTCATCTAATGCTTCATCCAAATCTTGAACTTGGTATTTTTCAAGGAACCATATCACATTGGATCTTATCACACATCAGTAACCAATTTTCACCTTGACCATCCGGTGACCAGTATGTCCACACCCTAACCCTTCCAACATAAAGGTTGTTTACCCACTACTGATACAATTCACCCTTCTATAGGAGCACCATTATTATAAACTAAAGAACTCAAACATTCACCATCCATGTCCCACATACTACACATTACTAAACATAATGACTGTAAATGGATGGAACTTCTTATACCTGAGCACCACTCTAAAACATAACTTTTCATGCATTCCTGGTTCATAAAAATGCCACTAGAGAATCTATCGAATCCAAAACATAATGATAATAATTCCTTATATTCCCAATGGTTCACTTATGATCATATGAATCACCTTATACCACTCCTTGATCTCCACCATAATAGGTTCCATTACTTTATGCATTTCGTTCCTCTCAAGCCACACTCCCCATTCATGTCAATCCTTAACACTTCTATAAAGGTCTAACTATGATTGTTCGTTCCACCACACCTGATCCCTTTTCCAATGTATCCTCTACTTTGGAGTAAAATTACTCATTTCATCATAAAATCTCAAATTACCATGATTATATAATTTCAAAAAAACCATCAGTCCTTAACTCACACATGTATGATCACCAATTTCAAACTCAGAAACATCACACATATCCAATGCATGCTACATCGATACCATCTAAACCTAGGGGTCATGTACACTCATTGTGACCAACCATAAAACATGATTCATGACTCCATGAGTCCCATGTCATCGAATTAAGGCCCAACACTAGAACCACTGACCATGCTCTAGGACATGTCAGCGTCATTCATCCTAAGAATCCTTAGTGCTCCTCTTCTAAATTGGGAACATCACCTATTCCAATCTTATCTGCCACCCATAGTCATACTAAAACAAAATGTGTCTACCCGTTCTTTCACCATGATTCTAAATAATATTTATAATTTACAAGGTCATGAACATGAATATTCATTCCTTTCAAAACTATCCTTGATACCCAGGCACTCCACGTGAATCACATTCTAAAGTACTAGAAATCAAGGTACTTATCACATAAATGGTACTAAATGATCACCATGACTATACCATATTCTTAATATAACATTTCATGCAATAATCCCAAACTGAAGAGTACACCCATGCTTCTATCTCTAAAGAACTCACAAGGTCAAGCTAACCCCACACTCGGGCTTCCCACATAAGAAAACTCAATAATGACCCACTAAGGTCCATGTCAAGTTTTGAGGTCTTCAGGTATCCCACCTAGTTCACAAAGTGAAGTATCTCAAGGGTCCATGGCTCATGAGACTCTATCCACACTCTCATATCCAAATATCTCATAGCATCCATAATTCCAAAACACCCATATCTAGGGTATCATATACATATACAATGGTATCCCACACCAAACTGCCTACAAGGGCACTAATTCTCACTAAGCATTTGTATGTAAGACTATTCCCTTGAGATTCCCAAACTCATCAATCATAAAAAGTATAAATGATGAAATCACTCTAAATGCTCTAGGTCAAAGAACTATAAATATGAGTTCTAGTTAGATAAAATACCATTCTAATCAATATGGGAAAACACTATATAGGTTGTTAATAGATATTTAAATTATTAAAACTAGGGTAACTACCTCTCTGAGTATATGTACATAAAAATTATCCCTAGAGGATCTGGTCATGTCACACAGGCACACACACTCAATTAGTATCTCCCTGTAATAATATGTGTCCCATGAACCACTATCACACAATTTGGTCAAGTAGAGCATTATTCTAAGATATATAAGAAAACACCATATAGGTTGTTAGTAGAACATTAAATGACTGAACCTTTAAAATAGTCAACCATAATGGGTTCATCGTCAAGGAATCAAATTCCTACACCAAAAAACCTACTAGGGTCACCACACATCCCCGGTAACGAGGGACTGGATCATTTTCATTGTCATCGATCATATCACTATAGGATCTATTAGACCTTCATTAGAAATAAGCACACATATTGGTCCATATAAGTAGAATACCACTAATATATTATGTGGTGAAATACTATATTTTCTATTACTACCACATTAGATAGATTAACCTCTCATCAATGATAAAATCACACACTATCATACCCTTATTTTCATGTTAATATTATGTTCCTGGTATGATGCATGTACAAAAACCTATTTCCTATTTGTTATATGAGAAAAATCTAGAAATGATCACTTAATAAAATTCCAAGAGTCAAAATATAGTGTGAAAATCATTAACTGCAAATATTATTTTCATCATATGAGTTGAAAATCATATCAAATGTGTCATTGAAAATATACAACATTAATCTCATCCCTAGTAACCTAGACTTCCTATTGGAAATTTTATTTAGGATAAACCATCCTAGTATCCATCATAGGTTCCAAAACATTTGTATGTCTCCTAGGTATGATATCTAAAATAGTAATAAAAAATAAAATGAATGATATGATACCAATTTGTAACACCCCATCCTAGATTACTATGAATAGTAACTAGACTGGACCACCACATGACCTCAGGTTCACTTCCTCATATGCAAGATACTACTGAATAGTAGTGGGGGTATATGGTGGTACTGTAAGGAGATGACACCCCATATATGAGAGTGTTCAATAATAATAAATAACCAAACATTATACACATCGGAGTACACAGAAGAATAAATAAATTGAACAAGATATAATAAAATAAAATTTTGATATACAACATAAAACTAAAGAATCCATACTCACATACAAGACTGATCACCCACATGTCTGATGAAAAATAAAAAATAAAAAAAAAAATAAAGAAATAAAACTTCATAAGAGTATTTTCTACCTACCTTGAGCCTCATCATATTTTGATCTCTAAACCATATGAGTTGCTCCAACTCGAGAACATAATATCGGGGCCTCAACCCAACTTGTGCCTTAAACCAAGTTAGAGCTGCTCAGGTACCTAGGTTTCATGGATATCCAAGTAAGGTGTGAGTACATAAATCAATATAGAACCACCAAAATCATCTCATATATACTAGAAATTTAGTAATATGTTCATATGACATGCTCATGTTAAATAAATAAACAAACAAAATAAATAAAATCCAACCACAATATCGGCTTCACCCTGAGGTCAAAATGTATATGAGCACATTATGGGGGCCATTACAACCACTATATCACAACCACCCCAAGGGTGTATATGTAAAACTAGGGTCGCACCTGATAAATATTATCGATCTTTAGGTCCAAGACCCTAATAACCCATACCTACTTTTTCCAATGATGGGGTGTCTTTGAGCATGATCATCAACTTAGGGGAACATTTGTCTTCACCCTAGGGATCCCATGATCATTCCTCAATATTGATGAGTAGTGGATCTTGGGGAATCACCAGGAATCCCTCATCCTCAAAACCTCAAGCTAATTCTCATGGTAGTACCTGGGTGTTCATCACTTCCAGGTATACATCTGATTTCTAGTAGGGGGAGGACCTATGAAATATTTTATGTTTAGGCATGATTAAATCTTGGGAGACCCATGAAATCAAATTTAATTCCCTCCTGGACCTCGTGGTCACTCCCTCAGGTTTCTACATTTCATAGATCCTTAGTTAAAATAGCACGGGTTCATCCACCGGAACCTAGGGGGTATTCTAGGCATCGATCGAGGGGATCCAACATTCTACCTTG
The DNA here is from genome assembly GCA_963277665.1 of Viscum album. Lineage (NCBI taxonomy): Eukaryota > Viridiplantae > Streptophyta > Magnoliopsida > Santalales > Viscaceae > Viscum > Viscum album. The sequence continues at coordinate 4,844,972 of OY728125.1, forward strand.
GGAAGTCCAACATCATAAATTTAGGATATACTCCCACCCATAACCTTATACTACCATTAAAATACTAAGAGTCTTGGGAATTCGCAATGATATAATGGTATCTCTATTCGAATCTTGGTTCCTCAATTATTCACAATGGTCTCTCTATGTCCAAGGCATCCCTAGAATCTCAGGCATTCATGTTTGCACACTAACATACCCTCTAATGTTGTATATTATAAATATTCACTGGGAATCCAATATTTAATCAACAATAATATATTCTAGTAAAAAAATTTATATTACCTAAAAATAGTATGAGACTATATCTCAGACATCTTGAGAATCTTAGGGCATCATCCATCTCAACAAGTGATTCTCGTGTATCCTAGGTAATCACAATAGTACCAGTACCAATGGATGATTCCCATGCATACTAAGAAATCAAATATCATATCCAAAAATAAAATTAAAAAAAGGGTTGTTTGAATGCTCATTCCCATCACCGTCATCTTATCCTCATTAGTCTTACACATTATTTTTTGGTTCTATGGTGACACTTGAAACTATCTCTACCCAAATCCATACACACCCGCTCAGTGTCCTTAAGTTCATCACTTGATCTTAGGAATCCCACTTGGGATCCTCAAGCTCCAATGAGGTTCTGGGTCAACACCCAATGCTCGAGGAACTTCACATCCCTCAGTTTCATCAAATTTATCATACAGCCTTATAGGCCAACCAAGTTATACCTTGTAAAAAATAGATAGCATAAATCCCATATCAAACTCCATGTTCAATCAAGTCCAATAACTCACCCAACCCATGGTCATGATGAAATCCACTAGGGCCAACTAGTATCAGTTCAATGCTTCACTCCATGGGAAAGGTTCAAGGTAATCTGTACTAGGTCCTATAAGCTAAATTTTATTTCATTTTATTTCATTTCACCCACCTTAATGGGTCTCAAAATTCTATAGTAGTAAATAGTTAAGGCCTTGGACATCAACAACCAAGGAATAAGGCCAATACAGAAATCCCAATATGTCCTTTGAACTTTATTCTATCTTGGTAATATCAATATAACTACCTTAAACTTTAAAATTAAATAGGGAAACACCCTCAGTTGTGTGATCTCACATCCCATGAATCATAAAAAATGCATAAATACCATAGGGCATGTACACAGACCACTTTCCTAATCCATGAATCTTTCCAATTTAATTTCAAGGTTGAAAGCTCTACCAAGGCCCACCAAGCCTGTCTGAGCCTCTTCTGGGCACATGTTTCTACCCAAACTCCTACGATCCCATGTATTAAGCATAAATATCATTAAATTATTTTATTGATTAATTTAAAATGATTTTAAAAAAATAACAACTAACATTAAACACAATGGTCAATCCAACAGTGTCAGAATCACGGGCTTCTGAGTGCATTTTTCTCTTGATGTTCCCATGATCCTAGACAACAAAAAATTCCCAAATTATTACCCAACTCAATGGCCAGTTTTACCCAAAATCTCTATAAAAAAAATAAACTCATGTAATGACATACCTTACAACAAATTAATAATGGAAACTTGTTTATAATCTCTCGGGATGTCATTTATGAGCTGCATATGAAAGCCTGGTTAGGCGCAATGATTTGTACATGTTCTAAAAAATCATTCATTTGAAACCCTATAAAATATGAATAAAATCATCAAGAGGAAAATAGTAATAAAAATTGGAAGATATTAGAACATCCTACCATGATTTGGTGTGAAAATCTACCAAGAAACAACCCAGATCGATGGAGAAGGGAGGAGAGTGGGGGGGGGGGGGGGGTTCGACCTCGCCCTATGTGTGCGGCCTGCAAGTAAATAAACCTGAGGGTGTTTCTATTTTAGAAAATTATAGGCTTCTTAAAAAATATTAAAACATGAATCATAGTGTGATCCATGTGGTCATGATTTCAATTTTTGGTCAATCCCTCTACTTTTCCTCTCTTTTCCCATTCATGGCATGCAACACCTCTAGAAATTCATTCATAGTTTGAATGACCCATTCACACCATGAATGGCCAAAAACTGTTATTTTAAATAGAATTTACAGTCTAATTTTTCCTTATCCCCATACTGAACCTTTGAAACATCCCATCAACCTTAAACCATATCCCATAAAAAAATTCAAGTTATGCAAACCCTCATAATCTCATTCCAATTCATGTTTCTCAAAATGAACTGCCCATCATATCAAAAAAATTTAAAAAACACTAAAATTATATAACCCATTTGAACACAAGGTATTACAAATGTGTCCCATAATAATAGTGTATGGTTATTTAGAACATGTAGGAAAATTGTTCTTTAAATACATGCATCATGATTTCTAGTTATGCAGCAAGCTAAAATCACCTGATTAGAAATCAATTTTCATAAGTTTGATTCACAACTATCTATATTCATGTTTAACACTAAAATATATTTATTAGAGGAGAATTTTATCTTTCAAAAATAGTTTTTGATTAGTTTTAATCATTCATCGCTTGTTTCCTTATAAAAATAATAAACATCTCATGAAACTTCAATAACTAAATCTATCATTTTCACAATTCTCCAATAAAATTAATTAAACGCCAACCAAATATGTCTATTTAGGCATAATACACATAGTTCAAACATGAATTATGAATTTTAAATCTATATGTAACTCAAACCAACTTATTCCTAGCAAACATCATAAAACAAACTTTAAATAATAAATTTCATGTTATGATCACCAACCAAACATGTCTTACACTACTAGAAAATAGGCCTTTCACACTCGCTAAAACCACGGAAATAGGCCTCCTGGTTGTGGTTGTAGTCTATATCCATAGTCACATGGGTTGTGGATACTATTATCATTGGAATAGGGCTATGACCATGGTTGGGGCATGACTGTGATCATAGCTCTACCACCATGTTCCACGCTCGTGATAGTATAACTATGACCACTTTCAGTTATCGTGATCATGGATATTAATAAAAAATAAATATAAATTAATCATGTTTTTTATTATTATTATTAATTAACAATTAAAATTTTAAAAAAATGTTATTTAATTAAATATTATTATTCTTCCCATTTCATTTTTATTCTTCTTTTCACAATACATCGACTTCTTAAGAGACCACTCATCCACACACCACTCACACCCAAGTACATGTAACTCCATATCTTACCAACTAGTCCAAATGAATTATGATATTATAGTTATAAATATTATTAAACATATTTTATAATCATAATATATTATTCAAATAACAAATAAATAAAACTATAAATTAGTAATTAGTAATTAACTATTAGTATTAATAATTTCTTATTATTAAAATTAAATATTAATAATTATTTAATATATATTATTTTCAGTTAAATGTAAATAAATGATAATTAGTTAATAATTATGGATTTGTAATAATTAATAACCAATAACTAATAATTGATCTATCATATTTAATAATGAATAATTATTAATTAACCATAAATAATATTTTATTTTCTATTATAAAATAATAATTTATAATTTATAATAAATTATAATTGATAATTAATTAAAAATTATTAAATAATAGTAAAAATAAATTAAAAATAATAAAAAATAACACTAATTAGTAATTAATAATGAATTTTAAATAATTAATAGTATATTATTTTTATTAATAATTATTAATTATAAATTGATGATTATTAATTGGTGATTATTAATTGATAATGTAATGTCTCATATTTTTCATGTATTATTTTTAAATATTATATGGAATTATTTCGAGACCGGGCATGAAAACAGCACATCATTCCTAGTCCTAGTGAGCCCGGAATGCTGGTTTGAACTTTTTTTAAGTTAAGTGAATTGGCACTTGTGCGCGGTAGTGGCAGTTTCCAAACAGATGCCCGGATTAAAAATCTAGGGGCACCATTGTGTTTGGGGCGATGACTTTACCTAAGAATGAGCCTAACCTCGACCGGCGCAGGTTGAGGGAAAAATTTAATTTTCATACGTTTTAAGTAAAATAAAATAAGAAAAATTCGCAAGTTTATTTTATTTCATTTATGGAAACATCTGCAGCAGCACGGAAATGTTGTAGATATTTCCTTAATAAATGCCATGTCATAATGGCTTAAGAAATAGCCACTTGACTCATTAATTCCGCACCATAACATAACGCTGAATCACGTTTCCCTTTTTAATGGGTTGAGTGATTGGTGGTCGTTGACGAATGTTTTAGGGGAAGCTCTGGAGAAATTCATGAAGCTTTGGAGGAAACTCTCGGCGAAAAACGACGACCAATCGAATATGTGAATCGCTAGGCCAACAGATTTGAAGGGTCTCGACGATGACGGCAGTGCGACACGATGATCATTCTTCAATTAGTTTAAGTTAGGGGTTGTTATTTCATTCCTCTTTCCCCATTTTGGTGTTTAAATGACGAACGCGGATCAACCACAAACAAGTTGATTCGTGGATTCGTACGTTCTTGCGGGAGGGTTTTATTGGGATGATTATGGGGAAATAGTCCATGTTGTTTCTTGTTGATTTCTGCTCCATTTAAGCCTATTAATAGGAGTGGATCAACGCCGTGACGAATGATGGTGGAGGTTCATTCCTCAAATTTGTTTTATTGGATTTCTCCCCCTTTTCTTTCATGCATTCTTCACGTTCTTCATGGGGAAATGAAAAACGGATTGTTGCATGTATGTTTTGCGACACAACGATCCCAAATTAAAGAATCAACACCACAGCGACCTTGCGGAGGTGCGACGATGATGGCGAAAGACGAATCGGATCAGATCGGAAAGGTTCATTCTTCTATAATTCCTCGTGCGGAAAGATCAAAGCATGTTTTCGAGGCAAATCAGAGGTCTGGAAACACCAGAAGAAGATTTGTGGCATTGGGATGACCAAAACCCGAGAGTTTCATGGCGATCAGACAGTCGAATCGATGGTCGGGTAGCACGGGAGGCACGCCGGCGAAGAGCACCATTTCTGGAAATTTCCAGAATACACAGCGTGTACTTCCGAAGAACACGTTGTGTAGTACTGGAATAAGTGACTAGGGTTTCGGGGGCCAGAGAAGAATCACACGGCGTGTTAGACTTCCCTCGAAGCTCGGCGTGTACTTTGGGAAGTTCACGGACACGGGTTGGATTACACAGCTTCAGATGACACGACGTGTACAACATGGAAAATGTGGCTACATGGAACTCGGCATGTATCCAGGGGGTACACGGACACGGGATGGAGTACACGACTATGTACTACATCACACGGCCAGGCAAGGCCAATAACGCATGTCACCCCCGTGTACCGATTACATGGGTTAGTGTACACAAGTTGATGACTATGTACGGGCACATGGCCAGCGTACACAGAGCCAACCCCAGTCACTCAGACATGACGTGTACACCGTACTACACTCCATGTACTATGTTTTCTATATGACCAGCCTTACGACATGGGTCGTTGTACACGGGCAGTACCTGGGGTCAGACTACATGGCGTGTAACTTCTCTACACGCCATGTAATTTTTGGAAAATGGCATGGTCCTCTTGTTCACCACATATTGTACATCTTTCATTTGGGTTAGTTCCCCTTCTTCTCGTTCCCCTGAAGGTCAGGCATCGTTTCCTTCTATAGTAGTATGATCCCTTCAGTAGGACTTTCTGTGATAGAGTCAGGCATCCATCCGAGAGGCCCGGATCGAGATCCTATATCCATTCTTGACCCTAGGTAGAGTCCGGAATCGACATGACCAACTCCACCAGGCATCGATCCTCTACCTTATCGGGTGAATTCTGGATGAGTCGCAGTATCTTCCATGGCCCTAGAAGTGATCCTCATCTATGTATCGTGATCTTTCCCACTCAGGAGTGTGTCTCCCATAATGAGTGCATCTATCTACCATAACCTTCTCACTCATGAGTGTGTCTCTCGTAATGAGTGTAACTACCTCTCATGATACTTCCCGATGAATAGTACTTCTCGAACGGATGTCATCAGAGCTATAAGACTCATGGAGTGTGTCCTCCGGTAATGAGTGCTTCATGGAATCTTTGAACTGAACCACTAGCTGGGGGTATGTGGTTGTGTAACTTTTCTCTAGACTACGGGTTTGGGTTTTGAGTATATATGGTTTGTGCTATATGTTCTGTAGACATATATTGTGCATAGCTGACTGTACCTTTACTTTGTGTACTGTTTTGTGGCTTTTGAGGTCCTCTACTGAGTATTTTTATACTCACCCATGCACGGTCTTTGCCCGTACATGTCGTGTCTTGTGAAGATGAGTAGCCTTTTGACGGAGTCCGGGTCAGACCAGGACAGGACCGAGCTTTCTGAGTTCCCTACAGGCCAAGGCATTCCTACGGCTATGAGCATCAGTCCCAGTACCTTTTGTGTTTACAGGTTGGACTTTGCAGTTTTTAGACTTTTTTTGGGTGGGCTTGTATTCTGGCCCGGTTTACTTTCATTACTTTACCTTCTATCATACTCTATTGGTTGGGTTTAGTTGTATGCATTCATTTTTTTTGTTCCTTAGTGTTTTTACATTTCAGCATTTGTGGGCTTGGAGATGTGTGCATGTGTACAAGTAAATAGGTAATGCCTCCCATGATTAGTAATATTCCTACTCGGTGCTAGTCACCAGCCCTTGGCCTATTATAGGCAGGCTTGGGGAGTCACGACGTGGGCCCCACTGGGATAGGTCGTGACAGAGTGGTATCAGAGGTGGTCGGTTCTACCTTAGGACCAAGAGTCTCTGAGTTTGGTTTGGGACAACGGTGTTAAGTGTTTCGAGCTCGGATTTCAGGCTAGAGACTCTAGTGTTGGTTCGGCGACTGACGTATCCATACACCAGGACTCTGATAACCTTATTTTCGACTCAGAACATGAAAACACTGGTTGTGTGGAAATAAAATTATGGTACAAGAATCATATAGGGATGGGTTATGTTTTCCATATCCTTTATTTCATCTATCTAGATATACTCATTGACCATGGTACATCTTGTTTCATTACAGGATGCCTCTGCGATGCATAACCGCTAGGATTCCGCAGTGTGATCATGAGTATGACCCCCTCAGTGACGAGGATTCGATACAGGGACCATTTCCCCAGGCGTTTCCACCAGGTGGTGCACCTGCTATACCACCACCAATGGAGCGGCCAATGGTACCTACGGTACTGACCGACGAGGAGCGCAGGCTTAGCACACTCCATGAGTTCCAGAGATAGAGACCCCTCAGGTTTAGAGGCAAGCCTAATCCTCAGGCGGCTGAGGACTGTCTTGAGGAGGTGACCAAAGTTTTCCATCTAGTGAGGACACCAGCAGATCAGATGGTGATCCTAGGAGTGAGCCTTCTACAGGGTTCAATGGGACGATGGTGGAGTCTGACCACATTGACTCACGATGAGGAGACTCTTCCATGGACAGAGTTTGAGCGAATCTTTTGGGAGGAGTTCTCTCTGGTTATGTTGAGAGCAGTACGCATCCAGGATCTTCTTCAACTCCAGCAGGGAAGTATGACAGTATCTGACTATTCATCGAGGGTCACCAACCTCTCCCGGTACTCAATAGATATGGTCAAGGATCAGTACTTCAGAGTTCGAACCTTCAAACGAGGTATACGACGAGAAATCCGATCTAGTGTCATGCCTATATGCATATCGACTTATGCTGGAGTGCTCGAGCGAGCCTTGGTGATCGAGAGCATCTTGGCGGAGTAGAGACAGCTGACGATGGTTAGTAGCAGGCAGACAGATGCGGAGACCCTGGCAGCAGGGAGCCGATGTTAGGCACAAGGATCTGGATGCGGGAGGTGTCATAGGAGGACCCAGGACATGGGATCGATAGTCCAAGGCTCTTAGGCTAGATCCAATCATCCTAGGGAGAAGAGATGTTATGCGTGCGACGGTAAGGGGCATCTCTCTAGAGATTTCCCGACCCATCGAGTTGCTGACAGGGAAGTGGTGGATGGACCACCGAGGCAGAGGCAGAGAGTGGAGCAGACAAGCCCACCAGGTGGAAGACGTGGAAAATGAGTAGGGAGAGATATGGGTGGTGGCAGATGCTTTGAATTACTTCCACCACCACCCCCAGGAGGTCCGCACTAGGCTCAGGGAGCAGGGGTCAGGGGAGGGGACAGTTGTAAGCGGTTGAGGCATACGACCCAGCGGCTCCAGCGATGATTCGAGGTACGATTTGTGTCTTTTCTACCTTACTTGTCGTACTTATAGACACAAGTTCCAGTCATTCCTTCATAGCCACATGTCTTGTACGAAACCTAGAGATTCTGGTAGAACCATTGACTCGATCCTTATGCTTGGAGACACCTACGGGAGGAGACTCGATGATCATGCACCTTTGTAGACAGTGTGATCTTACCCTTGTATGCGAGAGTTTTAGTTGGAACCTCTTGGTGGTAGTGTCAAGGCCTTACAACGTCATTCTTGGTATGGATTGGTTATCCTTGGTCATGCCCAGATTGACTGTTTTAGGCGAAGATTGCGGTGTGTCCGCTGTGATGGAATGAGGTTTTCCTTTGTCAGATAAAGGGAAACCCATATAGTGTATAATGAGCTTATGCATAGAAGGGTGTGGCCAATCTCTCATAGTTGGCTAGCCTTTCACTTGTATCAGTGGATGTTGTGAGCTCCCAGTTCCCAAAAGTAGTGGCGGAATATGAGGACGTCTTTCTCGAAGATGTACCAGGATTACCTCCCCGCCGAGAAATTGACTTCTGCATCGACTTACACCCTGGGATGACACTGATTTCCTCATCAGCATATCGGATGGCTCCCACATAGCTTCAAGAGATGAGGGTGTAGTTGGAGGATTTGCATAGCAAGGGTTTCGTGAGACCCAGTATTTCACTATGGGCGACCCCAGTCTTGTTTGCCAAGAAGGTAGACGGGAGTCTGAGGTTGTGCATGTATTACCGGCACCTGAACCAGGTGACGGTGAAGAAAAAGTATCCACTTCCAAGGATCGATGACCTCTTCGATCAGCTAATAGGGGCATAGTGGTTCTCAAAGGTTGACCTTCGATCGGGCTATCACCAGTTATGAGTACGGGTTGAGGACATACCGAAGACGGCTTTCAGATGCGGCTACGGTCACTATGAGTACTTGGTGATGCCTTTCGGCGGGACGAACACCCCTACAGTGTTCATGGTAATGATGAACTGGATCTTCCATCCATACTTGGACCAGTTCTTAGTGGTCTTCATCGATGAAATCCTTGTGTACTCGGTGTCAGAGGAGGAGCACGCGAGACACATGCGGATGGTTCTAGACGTACTTCGGGAGAACCATCTTTATGGGAAGCTCTCAAAGTGCCAGTTCTGGATTCAAGAGGTCCACTTTCCAGGACATGTCATCTCATCAGCTGGAGTAGTTGTAGACTCATCCAAGGTGGAGGCTGTGTTAGCATGGGAGCCACCTCGGAATGTGATGGAGGTGCAGAGCTTCCTTGGGTTGGTAGGATATTACCGGAGATTCATTCTTGATTTATATCAGATATCAGTGCCGATGATGGCCTTGACCAGGAAGGGGAAACCCTTCATGTGGACGGAGAAGTGCCAGTAGGCTTTCGAGCAGTTGAGACAGAGTTTGACGAGCACCCCAGTCTTGAGATTGTCGGAGGAGGGTGTCGGGTACATAGATTTCTACGACGCATCAGGGATAGATCTTGGTTGTGTCTTGATGTAGAGGAAGGCGGTGATTGCTTATGTTTCATGCCATCTTAGGCCACATGAGTAGAACTATGCAACCCATGATCTCGAGTTGGCAGCAGTAGTCTTCGCATTGAAGATTTGGCGATACTACCTTATGGGAGAGCAGTTTATCGTCTAATCTAACCACAATAGCCTCAAGTACATCTTCTCACAAAAGGATCTAAATTTGAGGTAGAGGCGTTGGCTAGAGTTCCTCCAGGATTATGATTTCGAGTTCATATATACTCCAGTGAAGGGGAACAAGGTGGTGGATGCTCTTAGCAGGAGGTCGAGCTCACAGTTGTTGAGTGAGGCAACAGAGCAGTTAGCCGTGTTGCAGTTATCCTCTGTGGATGGAGAGGATACAACTTATCTATAGTCATTGTTTGTCACCCCTCCACTCTTACAAAAGGTTAGGGAGGTGGGAATAGGAGATGTCGACTGTGTGGCCTTACATGCTCAGTTATCCACAGGACATGATCCTGATGGATATTCGCAAGGTGGGGAACACGTACTTCTTTTCAGAGGATGCACTGTTGTACCAGTGGCATTGCTGGAGGAGGTCCAGAGGGAGTTTCATACATCCCCTTTGGCGGTAGATCCTAGAGTGGCAAAGATGTACCAGGACCTTCAACAACTGTTCTGGTGGTTAGGCATGAAGAAGGCAGTAGTAGAGTTCATTTCTCGATGCATTACATGATAGCTGGTGAAGGCCGAGCACCAGGTTCTGGCAGAATTAGCTCACCCCTGGAAGTTCCAGAGTGGAAGTGGGATGGAATATCTATGGACTTCGTGACAGGCTTACCACGGATTTCCAAGGAGCAAGATTCCATCTAAGTGATCGTTGACCGACTCACCAAGTTGGCCCACTTCCTAGCTATCAGGAAGCAGAGTTCCGTAGAGAGATTAGGACGCCTCTACGTGCAGGAGATAGTTCGCCTTCATGGAGTCCCCTCAACAATAGTCTTAGACCGAGATGCACGTTCCATATCCCAGCTGTGGAAGGGATTGCAGGAGGATTTTGGGACTCAGCTACGCTTGAGCACAGCGTTTCATCCCCAGACAGACGGTCAGATGAAGAGGACCATTCATGTTCTGGAGGATATGTTGCGAGCATGTGTCTTGGATTTTGGTTGCAGTTGGGAGGACCACCTACCACTGGTGGAGTTTCCATACAACAATAGATACCACTCCACCATTAGTATGGCACCGTTTGAGGCCTTGTATGGGAGACCCAACTGGTCACCCGATTTTCTAGACCGACCCTGGAGAGTCAGCACTCATGGGTCCAGAGTTGGTGTGAGCTACCACCGATAAGGTGCAGATCATCCGGGAGCAGATGAAGACTGCACAGAGCCGGCAGAAGTCTTATGCTGACAGACGATAGATACCTCTGGAGTTTGAAGATGGAGACCAATTCTTTCTTCGGGTCTCACCTTGATGAGGGTTACGGAGATTTGGCCAGGGTGAAAATCTATCTTCGAGGTTCATCAGGCCTTTCCAGATACTGTGAAGAGTTGGCGAAGTGGCATACTTCCTAGCTCTACCACCATAGTTGCATTGGGTAAATGATATCTTCCACGTGTCGTAGCTAAGGAGGTACGTGCATGACCCATCGCATGTCATCAACTGGGGTGAGCTGGACATCGAGTATGGAGTGACCTTTTCTAAGTACCCAGTGGAGATCGAGGATCGGTATGATAGGATCCTTCATGGGAGAACGATTCCCTTGGTGCACATCTGGTGGCAGCATGGGAATCTTCAAGAGAGTACATGAGAGTGGGAGGCCCAGATCCATGCCTAGTACCCACATCTTTTTTAGTAGCCTTTGTTTTGGCTTTTCGGGGATGTAAATCCTCAAGTTGGGGAGAATTTAATGTCTTGTATTTTATATGTATTATTTCTAAATATTATATGGAATTATTTCGAGATCGAGCATGAAAACGGCACATCATTCTGAGGCCTGGTGAGCCTAGAATGGTGGTTTGAAGTTTTTTTAAGTTAAGTGAGTCGGCACTTGTGCGTGGTAGTGGAAGTTTCCAAACAGATTCCCAGATTAAAAATCTGAGGGCACCATTGCGTCCGGGGCAACGACTCTACCTAAGAACGAGCCTAACCTTGACTGGCACAGTTCGAGGGAAAAAGTTAATTTTCGGACATTTTAAGTAAAATAAAATAAAATAAATTTGCAAGTTTATTTTGTTTCTTTTATGGAAACATCTGCTGCAGCGCGGAAACGGGGCAGTTGTTTCCTTAATAAATGTCATGTCATAATGGCTTAAGAAACAGCCACTTGACTCATTAATTCTGCAGCATAACAGAACGCTGAATCATGTTTCCCTTTTTAATGGGTTGAACGATTGGTGGTCGTTGATGAATTTTTGAGGGGAAGCTCTGGAGAAATTCATGGAGCCTTGGAGGAAACTCTCGGAGAAAAATGACGACCAATAGAAGTTCTGAATCGTTGCGCCAATGGAGTTGAAGGTTCTCTACGATGATGGTAGCGCGATGTGATGATTGTTCTTCAACCAGTTTAAGGTAGGGGTTGTTATTTCATTCCTCTTTCCTCATTTTGCAGTTTAAAAGACGAATGCGGATCAACCACAAACATGTTGACCCGCAGATTCATAAGTTCTTGCGGGAGGGTTTTATTGGGATGATTATGGGGAAATAGTCCATGTTGTTTGTTATTGATTTCTACTCTATTTAAGCCTATTAACGGGAGCGGATTGACATCTTAACGAACGACGGTGGAGGTTCGTTCCTCAAATTTATTTTATTGGATTTCTCCCCTTTTTCTTTCATACGTTCTTCGCATTCTTCGTGGGGTGATGAACAAAGGAATTTTGCATGTCCGTTTTGTGACACAACAATCCCAAATTGAAGAATCGACACCACAGTGACCTTTCGGAGGTGCGACGACAATGGAAAACGACGAATCAGACTGGATCGGGAAGGTTCGTTCTTCGAGAATTCCTCGCACGGGAAGATCAAATCACGTTTTTGGGGCCAATCGGAGGTCTTTAAACACTAAAAGAAGCTTCGTGGTGTTGGGGTGACCAAAACTTGGAAGTTTCGTGGCGATCAGACGATCGTATCGACGATCAGGGAAGCACAGGAGGCGTGTCGATGAAGAGCGTCATTCTGGATATTTCCAGAATACACTGCATGTACTTCCGAAGAACACATCGGGTAGTATTGGCGGTGGTGGATAGGGTTTTAGGGGCTAGAGAAGAATCACACGGTGTGTGACCCTGGTCACACAGTGTGTTAGACTTCCCTTGAAGCTCTGCATGTACTTTGGGAAGTACACGGACATGGGTTGGACTACACAGCTTCAGACGACACGGCATGTGCAGCATGGCAGAGGTGGCTATGCATAACTCGGCGTGTATCCAGGAGGTACATGGACACGGGATGGAGTACACGACCGTGTACTATATCACATGACCAGGCAAGGCCAGTAACGCATATCACCCCGTGTACCGATTACACGAGTTAGTGTGCACGGGTTGATGACCGTGTACGAGCACTTATCCAGCATACATGGAGTCAACCCCAGTTACTCGGACACAGCCTGTACACCATAATACATGTCGTGTACTATGTTTTCTACATGACCAGCCTTACGAAATGGGCCGTTGTACACGGGCAGTACTCGGGGTCAGACTACACGACGTGTAACTTTTCTACACACCGTGTACTTTTTGGAAAACAGCATGGTCCTCTTGTTCACTGCGTCTTGGACATCTTTCATTTGGTTTATTGCCCCTTCTTCTCGTTCCCCTAAAGGTCAGGCATCAATTCCTTCCACAGGAATATGATCCCTTTAGCAGGAATTTTTGTGATAGTGTCAGGCATCTATCTGAGAGGCCTGGATCGAGATCCTCTATCTATTCTTGTCCCTAGGTAGAGTCTGGCATCGATGTGACCAACTCCACCGGGCGCTGATCCTCTATCTAGCAGGTGAATTCCAGATGAGTCGTGGTATCCGTCGTGGCCCTGGCAGTGATCCTCATCTGTGTATGGTGATCTTTCCCACTCAAGAGTGTGTCTCTCGTAATGAGTGCATCTATCTACCTTAACCTTCTCATTCAGAAGTGTGTCTCATATAATGAGTGTAACTACCTCTCGTGATGCTTCCTGATGAATAGTACTTCTCGGACGAACGTCATCATAGCTATAAGACTTGTGGATTGTGTTCTCCCGGAATGAGTGCTTCATGGAATCTTCAAACTGAACCCCTAGCTGGGGGTATGTGATTGTGTGACTTGTCTCTAGACTATGGGTCTAGGTTTTGAGTATATCTGGTTTGTGCTATATGTTCTGTAGACATATATTGTGTATAGCTGACTGTACCTTTACATTGTGTACTGCTTTTTGGCTTTCGGGGTCCTTTACTGAGTATTGTTATACTCACCCCTGCATGGGCTTTTGTCACACATGTCGTGTCTTGTGCAGAAAAGCATCCTTTTGACGGAGTCCAGGGTGGACCAGGACAGGACCGAGCATTCTGAGTTCCCTACAGGCTGAGGCATTCCTACGGCTACGTGCAGCAGTCCTAGTACCTTTTGTGTTTACAGGTTGGAATTTGTAGTTTTCATACTTTGGTTTTGGTGGGCTTGTATTCTGGCCTAGTTTACATTCAGTACTTTACCTTCCGTCGTACTCTGTTGGTTGGGTTTAGTTGTATGCATGCATTTTTTTTGTTCCGTAGTGTTTTTACATTTTAGCATTTGTGGGCTTGGAGATGTGTATGTGTGTGTACAGGTACTTAGGAAATGCCTCCCATGATTAGTAATATACCTACTCGGTGCTAGTCACCAGCCGCTGGCCTATTTGAGGCGGTCTTGGGGAGTCACAATGCGGGCCCCACTGGGATGAGGCGTGATAGATAATTATTAATTCATAATCGATAATTAATAATTAATAATTAATAATTAGAAATTAATAATTAAAAAATACTAATTATTAATTATCAATCAATTATTGATTAACAATTACTAATGTAGGTGCTGGAAAATAGTGGCGGGAACACAAGTGATTATGGGAATGTCCAAAAATTCAGGCAAGTGGATGCATGAGAAAATATAGGATTGTTTTGTTCATTGATGCGAGGATGTGGGTGGGCAGACACATAGACCTCCAATGGGTCAAGTAATCAAGGGCCTTCAAGGGACATCATGAAGAACAATAAACTTCTAAAATATCAATAAAAATGTTATAAAAAATTGGGTCTTAAGGCATTTAATGGTCTTTCAAACCCATCAAGCCTTCTGGCCAAAATTTAAAAGGGTTTTCTTGGTTGTTAGCCAATCCTTATGGGTGTGAGTTATGAGCCATGCTAGCCCACCAGATGTGTGTGAATGTGTTTCTTTTTCTCATAACCCACAAGACCTAAAATAAAAATTAATAACAAATAATTATTAATTATTAATTATTAATTAAATATTAATATTTAATAATAACCATTCAATATTATTTAATGTATATTAACTAATAATTTATAATAAAAAATATATCATTAATAATTATATATTAATAATTAATAATTAGTGATTAATAATCATTATTGAATAATAATGAATATGTATTAATTAATAAATAATATCTAATAACTAATTATTAATTATTAATTACTTATATAAAAAATATGCAATAATTAACTAGCTTAATGTAATTAATTGTTAATAACTAATAATTAAAAAAATATTAATTAATTAATTTTGATAAATTAATACATAATGTTAATAATAATTTATTTTATAATAATTAATACTTATTAAGTGATAATTTAAAATTTAATATTAATCATTAATTATTTGTATTAAATATTTCATATTTCATATTTATCATCAAATAATTTATAAATATTTATTAACTAATAATTTCTATCATTAATTAATAATTACTAATTTCTATTTTATAAATAAGTTATAAATTATAATTAATAATAAAAAATAATAAATAATTATTATTTAATGACCCATAATTTATAAATAAATGATAATATATAATTAATAGTTAATAAATATTTAATATTTAATAAATTATTATTTGTTAAATTATTATTTGTTAAATTATTATTTTATTCAATAAATAATAATAATTTAGTATCTAATAAATAAATATTAATTAGTGAAATGTAATTTTAAGTTAACAATTAATTAAAAAATAATAAATAGTTTATTTACAATTAATATTTATTAAATAATTTTTATTATTTAAAAAGTTGTTGTTTTTTGGTTTTATATATTAATATACAAATACTTATTGAAACCTATAACCATGGTCAGCTACAAAGGTTGCCATAGGTGTGAGTTACAATTACAGTCATCTTTGATTATGGTCATAGGGTGGAGTTACGACCATGGTCGCATGAGATCATGGTCGTAGGGTGGAGATACATCCACAGTTAGCTGCAGCTATGGTCGTAGGGCGGCCATAACCAATCTATAACCATGATCATGGCTGCTTGTGGAAAAACAATCGTTGGTGTGGCATATTTTTCTAGTAGTTTTAACATGAACTTTTACTACACACACCAAATATATCAAACTAAAATAGTTTTACAGCTATCCATAATTAAAACAACCTTTGAAAATATCAATCCCTATTAATAAATCACATTATTGCAACAACAACAAAAATAATACTTAATATTATTATTAGAATAAATGAAATCCACTCATCTCAATGAATATGTGAAATTCAAAATTCTTCACACTGAATCCAAAATAATTTTAACCAACAATTAAACAAATAAAGTATATCTTTAATGAAAACTAAATTTTATTTTTGAATCTAATCAATCAAATCCTTATGTATTCAAAACATAACCTTATTTCATTAAAAATCACTTACACTTTGAGTATAACATAATAGATAACCATAAATACATATTGTTTATAAATTTCTTCCACAAAATTTCATAAACTCGTTTATATACATGTTATAAACAAATACTACACATATGTAATATAAATAATAATTTTAACCGAACCAAATAAAATTTTAATAATACAAAAATTAATTTATTTCTCCTTTTAAAATTAATTATAAACTCAACTCTATCAATAAAAATGTAAAATCCCCATTTTAAATCATTACATTGTATGTTCAAAATACATCAATTAAATAATTTAATTATTCTTTTTAATCAAAATTAGTAGTATTCAAAAATAAAATTCATTGAAAACATAAAATTTTATATGAACGTAAGAAAATTTAAAGTTACACATAAAATCTTACTTATAAACATTAACTACAGAACAAACAACATTAATATCACCTACACATTTTTATTATAGTGGGAATTAAAATTAAAGGGATTAATGGATTGTGATGATTGTATTTATTGACAGTGAGTAATTTGGTTGTCAATATATGTTGGGTGATAGAGGAAGGTCCAAATGAATAATTAATTTAAAACTAAATGAATATTAAGAATATGTTTTCCTCTATAATGTGAAAGGACTACTACTGCAACTAGGAATTCATAGATAAAAATTTCAAGGAAGAATCCATGTGTGTGAATAAATGAAAAGTGTTATAGTTAATAAAAGCAATATCAACTACATTTTCTTATTATAGGATGTGATAATCCATATTTGTGATTAAAAATCATGAAAAATTATTTTGATATTTGAACTACACTTGGATGAGGTTGAAGGAGTTGATTTGGAAGAAAATTGATTCTAAAAATTATATCTGGAAGTCATACTTCCAAAATTCATACTTATAAAAGAAGTAATAGGGATTCGGATATATCTATATATGAAGTAAAAAATTAATATTTCTGAAATATTTATGCACTAAAAATTAAACAAAATTAATTTTTTAATCTACTATTTGGAAGTTACATGTTGAGCTACAGATGATCAGATGCATATTACTACTGAATATCTTGAGTATCAAAGAAAGAAGAAGGGAAGAGAATCGATGCTTCATTCATAGAGAGAACACTATGTTTTTAAGAGAGATAATCTAATGATATTATAGATAGATTAGGATTTGTGCATCGAGGAAGAATAATATAAGAAGGATAAGGAGAAGCAGGAGTGAATTTGTTCCCTATAACATCTCCATATCATAGAAGGTGAAGAAGTTGAAGAAGATGTGAGGATTTGAGAGATATACCAATTGGTACCATCTCCATTATTTATCAACCATGTTGAGAATCATATATATTAAAAAAAATTAATATTATGGTGAGATTTATTTAAAAATAACAAGTTTGACTTGCATGATATTATACAAGAGTACATATTGTCAATCAAATACATATTCCTGAGAAAGAATATCTTTCATTATTAATGATGTGATATCTTGGAGTATATTAAAGATATTTTTCAAGAGAGGAAGTTAGAGGATCATTGGAATATTTAAGGGTTCTGTGTAATTTAATACAAAACATTCAAGATATTGTGGAGCATTTTGGGAGATAACTATTATCATGAGATGACTTTGGGTCAAGTATGATACCTTCTTATAGGTAAAAGATGATACTTTCCCACTCCTTGTAAGTGTTGAGTTAAGGATAATACCTTCTCATGATTTTTTAATCATTGTAATTGATTATAAATAATCTATATTACATACTCAACCTAAACACAACAATTAATAGATACTCACATTATAATAAAACCTTGTAAAACATATTACATGTTGTTATCTATTGTTTATTTACCACTTAAATATGGTTCTATTTATTAGGAATGAACAAACATAACCATACATAATAATTGAGATAGAGGTTAAAATATTGTTATGGTATAATTAAAATAGAGTATAATTTGGTAAACATAGTCACATTGACTCACCTACCCCCTCTCAAAGTGACTTCATGATATACTAGACACTTCAACTGGTATCAGATCAAACCTGGTTAACTTAAATTAGATCTAGTTAATTTTAAAATTATTTTATCAACAATATATAAAGTAAATATTTGAATAAGAGTCATATCTTCCTTGTATAGAAAATATTTTTCTCATTCCTTTCAATACAAACATGGATATTTCGACCAAAACATTGAATAATAAAAATAAAATGGAGGCTAAGAAGTTGATAAATATTTTTAAGAAGAAAGTTTATTCATGAAAACTTTAAGGCAATTAGAGTCTAAATCATATGTTAAATCTATTGATTATGACCCTTTAGAATAATCAAGTTCAAGATATGAAAAGTATGAAAGAAATGAGTCTATTAAATCAGTTGAATTCCTCTACACTAAATTTAAAGGCTACTTGAAGAAATTCCTCATTGAATTTTTCACTAATATATTTGGTTTTATCAAGGGAATATATGATGAAAAGGCATGGATAGTGATGGAAGCATATGATATGGAGAGAGAATTGGCTAATAAGTTATAAATGTGAGAAAATAAAACTCAAATTATTAAATCCATGGAACAATATTTATAATATTATAAAAAAAAGTCTTCCCTTTATTAAAAACAATTGTAAAGGATAGTTTGTGAGAAAGAAATTTCGATAAATATACATGATGAAGAGTTCTATTAAATGAAAGAAATTATATAAAGATATAATAATATCAAATATTCTTAGTTGTAAATCAAATAAAAGAGGATAAAATAGCTTAAAAATATCTAAAATAGGTGACTAAGTTTTATAAATATTCTATAGAGGTAATAAGAAATAAATTTGAAGATAGGGTGAATTCCATTAAAGATAAAAAATAATTTTCTAAATCAAAAGTGTTTTAGGCTAGTGGCCAATTTGAGAAATATGAGAATCACCAAAGATTAATATTCACATGAATATGAGAAAGGAAGTGCATACATGATAGGTTTTTATGATAAAATTTCTTTCAAAGAAACTCACATTAGTGGAAATAAGGTATTGAGAACATCTAAGAATTTATCTACTACAGGCTTATAATAAAAGGTAACCCTTATCCTATAAATTTCTATTTAAATTATTTTTGTTTCATATTATAGTACAGGTTATAAATAAAAATATGAAAAAATATGGGTGAAAAAGGTTCTAATAAATTCACCATAGCATCAAATGTGGATGTGATCATTTACATGAAGAGAGGCTCCCCAAATGAAGCTTAAAATAAGGATTTTTTTTCCAAATATAGTAATGTCTCAAAACTGACCAGATTGAAACCAAAGGTAAGAGAAAAATATTTATTGGTAATTTTTTGTTCTAAGGGATATTTAATCATAGTTATTTTGAATATTGGACTAATATATCAATTTATATATATTATATAGTCCTATATTAAGGGGTAAAATCTAAATAGTAGTAAATCACATAGAAAAAGAAAAACCTATTCCCTAAAAATAAATTTGAAAGTATAGATATACTATATGGGATTTTAAAAATAAAGTTTCACTATGATTACGAGTACTTGTTTCTTCTAACCAACCATAATTTATATATGAATGATAAGATAAGACCAAAAAATATAAAGAAACAAATGAAAAGATAAGGTGTGTCGGCCTTGGGTTATAAACATATGAAGAGTGTTAAAAAAGGCATATCTAAGAAGAAGATTAATATGGATGTTACAAAAAATAAGAGATGCTTATAATGTGGAAGAAAAACTTATGTCATGGACCTTTTAAAATAGGATATGAATATTAATGTTGTAGGAAGACATTTAGAATAAAAATATATAATCAATCCAATAAAAGAAAAAGATTATTAGTTTCGTGGAAGAAATCCATGAAGATGAACTAGGAGGAAGGTGAAAAAAAGTAAGTCATACTTCTAATAAATTCATGAGATAGATACTAGCATAGAAAAGTCATATGAAAAAAAATCACTATTGAATCTATCTTCAAAAACTAAGAAATTTGGACATGTTATAAAAGAATGCATGACTGTTTGGCCAGCTCAATTTGAAATAGCTAAGAAAATAGATCAATAACAAATAAATAAATTTTATTTTATATATAATGTAAAATATATTATTCTATATTAAAATAATATTTTTAAAATTAATAATAACATGCTTCCTTTGAATGTTCAAGTCTAGAAAATCACAAGAGGATTTATCATTAACAGATCTCTTAAATATGGATTTGAAAATAAAAGGGTTTCTAGGTTGATAAAAAAAATATCAACCCTATTTCTCTCAAAAAAAATCTAATAAGAATCCACTTTAGTCCAATATTTTTTTGATGATTATTCATAAATGTAATTGAAGGTGATTCATATAGAGGATGAACTTATTGAAATTTATGATTATTATGAACTATAAAGTGTTTTCCATCATAGAATGATTTAACTGGTTCATGTTTCCTTCTTAAAACACTTCAAGTTATATCAAATTGGATTTTTTGAGTTCATGTTAAAGAAAGCATTCATGATTAATAATGAAATAGTGTATCCATTAAGGGGGAACTAACAAGAAGAGAAGTATCCAGATGATAATATTTTATGTGTATTTGGAAATCTAGATAACACTTAAAGTAATTTGGGGTTGAGGTATGAAAATAACACTTTACCATTATTATTTTTATTATATAAAAACTTATTATTAATATTTAGTGTATATAAATATATAGGATAGTCTAAAGGTGGATAAACTTTCTTTCATGTGAATTTTTAATGTCTTTTTTCAGTTGCGTTTAGGTAATAAATTTCTTTAATGTCTTCTCAAACATCCCCTATAAAGATAAAACATAGTTTGTATCATATATTGAATAGTTTTATAGAAATATTTATTGTCTAGCTTAATCACTATTATTTTCTCCACTGAGCTCAGTCAAGTAGACTTAGATTTGATTAATTGATGTCTCGTTTCATAAGAGAAATTTTATGTCACCCTTCTCTCAAGTGGGTCAAGCTTTACTAGAGGTGTGATGATTTTATTTCAATCATGATTGAAGTATAATATGAGTATGAATTTTCATTATTATTGAAACTTTTTATTTTTTTCAAAAAGGGGGGAGGTGATTTGTTGAATACATATTTTCAAGTGATTTATGTTATGCAATTAATGGTATTTATTACAAATCCAAAGGGGTGACCAAATATCCCAATGAATTGTGATTATTATATTTTTTTCAATAAGTAAGATGGTTATTTATATGTGTTGGGTGATGGAGGAAGATCCCAATGAATCAACAAGTTGAAAGGAACTAAAGATGAAGAATATATTTTCCTTGAAAATGGTAAAGGATTGTTTCTACAAGGTATTCGTGTACAAATAGACTCAAGTAGTCCTTATTGTGAATAAATGATAAGTGTTATGGTTGATAAAAGTGTTTTAAACTACATGTTCTTGTTATAGGATAAGAGAATCCATCTTTGTGTTTACAAATCATGAATAAAAAAATTGAAAGTTGAACTAAACATGGATGAGGTTGAAGGCATTAAGTTAGAAAAAAATTGATTATGGAAGTTTTATCTGGAATTCATACTTATGGAAAAAGTACTAAATATATAGGAATATCTACAAATGAAGCCTAGAAGCACTATTTCTAGAAGATTTATACATTTAAGATCATCCTAAAGTAATTTAAGAAGATATTATCCAAATGTTATATGTTGATATATAGTGTATCTAGAAGATGAGTTAGTTGAGAAAGATAAAAAAAATTGAACTAACTAAATATTTTAGAAGTTAAATATAATGATTCTATGATAATCATTCAAAGTAGAAAATATCATGGTTTTTTATAATATTTCATTATTTATGATAATTCTAAAAGTTATAAGGTTTGAAGAAATTTAAGTATGTGGAATTTAGAATATTTTATGAATTGGAAAATTCCTAGATAGTTAACACTATGATTCATAAAATATTCAATATGGTACACTGGATATTTTGTTGATAATTGATATATCTGAGAGAATATGGAATATATTTTACAAATAAAATTTCAGAAATTTTTGAATTAAAAAATGTTATTTAAGGGATCCACTTCTCAATATGAAAGAATCATACTATGATGGTGCTAAAAATTTGTAGGCATGATCTTATTACGATACATAATATATGTTAAATAATGTGTAAGGTATTTTTTACACTTCCCACTGAAATTCAGCAAAGAGAAAAACCTTATATCAATATGTAAGGGTTAATATGGTTACAAGAAAGATAATTAATTCAATTAATATATAAATATATCTATGAAAAAAACCTTATTTCAATACATAAGGGTTAACATAAGCATATATAAGATAATTTATACAGTTCCTACTAAAATATGGCTAAGGAAAAATACTTATGAGGATATATAAGGGTTATCATAATAGTTGTATAAATATACTCAGAGGGAATGTAATTTTGTAAATTAAAAGATCTTCACTTTGATACATGAGATTAATAATATATTACAATATATTATTGCTCACTGGAAATTTAAAAAAGTTCCAATTCCTCATTGTGATGTGTAAGAGTAACAATTTATTATTAAATGGTTAAGAGTTTAAGAAAATGTGAGATTACTGGATATTCAGATTAAAATTATGCTTTTTTGATCTTTAAGTCACAAATATCATGGGGTATTGATTATATGATGATTCAAGATATGATTAGTGGATAATTATATAAGAAAATATTTAGAACATTACTAATTGATTATTATAGTGTTTTAAATGTGAATATTTGAAAATAATTAATGGTGATCAAAACTAGAGGATTTATCAAGGATATTGTCAACCAATTTTAATGAGAAGGGTATTTTTAGAATATTTTAGGATTAAAGGGTTGTTTGGAATATCAATTATTCGAATACTATGAGATTTTTCATATTGAAATATGGAAATAATATTCATGGGATTTAATGATGTTAAAAAAGGGATAAGAATAAGAAAATAAAATAGTTACAAAACTAATATTTTATTCTACTATTGAATATCTTGATTATTGATGAAAAAAGAAGAGGAGAGAACTAATATTGTATTCCTATAGATAATTCTATATATCTAAGAGAGAGGATACAATGATATTCTAGATAGAGTAGAGCATGTACAACAAGGAAGAAGAATAATAGAATGGGGAGGAGGATAAGTAGTAGTGAAGTCCAGCCCTATGATATCTTCATATCATAGAAACCAAAGTAGAATAATAATAAGTAATGTTCTAAGATAAAATATTATAGGTAAAATTATTGTTTTTTACCAATAATGTTGATAATATTGAATATTAAAAAGATTTTTTTGTATCTCCCCAACCCTAGTAGCCCAGAGTCAGTGATTACTTTATTACATTATCATAAGATACAAGGAATCACATCCCAAATGACTGAATAGTTTAGTGATATTGGATAATTAGATATATACATGAAATTCAAATTACATTTCAAACATAAAATATACAAAGTATTTTCTTTTATAACACCAATATCTTTTTATAACAACCTTGCATAATCAATAACAAAACACTTGGTGGTATCCTGGGGAAAAATAATACGTAAGAAATAGGTGAGATCAAAGGCTCAGTAAGGGATAAATACAGTGGATTCTATTATGAATCAATAATAATAATAATAATTTCAAGTTAAATATCTAGAAACACATTCCATTTAATGAATAATTGAGAATGAAATGCATCCATAGATAATATCATAGTGGAAATCTCATGGATAATAAAAAATGAAAAGTTAATAAATGTAATGATTAATTATTAGATGCCATGATCTCAAGAATCATAGTACATCTACCATCAATAGCTTTCAAAATATGGTTTAAAACTACTAGGTAAGATGTAATTATGTTTTTTCACCTTTATCTCTACTATCAAGACCTTTCACAAGATAGTTTAAAACAAATGGGTACAAACCAATTAGGTTTGGCCAACTGAATTGTCTCATGAGACCTACCGATGCATAGAGGGGCTATTTATAACTATCCCCACTCATTTCTTGCATGTGAAAAGAATTACTCATATGAAAGGGTGAAACATAATAAACATAAGAACTCATATTAAAAACTAATATAAAAAATGTTAATATCTACCCTAATCAAATGAAAAAAATCATAAATCATCTAGAGTATTATAGTGAATAGTATCAAAATAGTAAATCCTCGGTCGAACAGATCATAAAAAATTTAATAAACTATAGAAGATGGTATCATAACAGATCAACCTCAATGAAGAATAAGATTCAACTAAGGATATTAAGATAGATGAAAATACTTTAAATTATATCATTGAGAAATTCTTGAGGGAAATACCCTTTTCACTTTGAAAATAAATTATGTATAAGACACCATGAAATTATAAAAGAAAATGTTTTATTTTAAGATAACCTTGTAAACTTGTATAGTAATATTGAGAAAATTATGTCTTCATGATGGAGAAAAAATCCACTCATGCAGTATAAGTTAAAAAAAATTCCTTTAATATTCTTTTCAAAAAAAATCTCAAAGAACCTTGTTTTGAAAACAAAAAAAAAATATACCTTTCAAAACATTTTGTAAAAATTAGAACATGATTAAAATGACTTCCAAAAATAATTGGATAATAATAATAATAATTGGAAACAATTATAAAAATTATGGACATGGAAGAAAAATAGAGTTTAAAGGGAAACTTTAAAAAAACAATTTTTTTAAAAGAAAATCTCTTAAAAGTATCATATCATTGAAGTGAGTATTAATAAAATGTATTAAATCCACATAAAAAAATTGATATAAAGATAATTTAAAAAAATCATTTCACGAATAATATTATCATTAAAAAATAATTAATTATAAGTTTAACCCAATGAATGGAAATTGAGTTAAGAAATCCCTTACCTCATGCATCCCTTTAGTTTTTAATAAATATACCTCCTATATAATGGTTAAAATAATGTTATTAATTTATTATCGAACTATATTCATATTTATTATACCTTATATGATCCTTTTATAACATCTTACCTTCCATTAATTCATAATATTTTATTGTTTTTATAGTTTTGGGTGCGTTCATTTCTTGGTTTCATGGTCGGTTAACTTGTGTATTATAAATGTAATTAAAAATGAAAATAAAGCTACAGAAGTGAAATAAATGATATTCATGAACTTAAAAAAATTAAATGGTACCATATATCATTTTTATTTCTCACATGAGGATGATTCATTTGATAAAATGTTAATGATAAATGTTTTGTTTATTTTTGTGGGTTTTCTGACCATCACAGAATAATTTAATTTAATTTAATATTATGTATATATATTAGTTAAAGAACATGAAATGGGTTATAATATAACTTTAAAAATATTACTTAACCATAAAAATACTTTTATTATGAGCATTAAATGTGGTAATGGAAAACAAAAAACCATTATTCATTGAGATGTTTAACCATCACAATTTGGACAATGGTTTCATTTTTTTAATAAGAGGGGGTAATAAAAGATATGGATATAAGATATTCCATTATCAACATAAAATTCCAGTATGTAAATTAATCTATAGTTAGTATTCCTTGATGTATGAATGAGTTTATGATAAGGTATAAGAATAAAATAAAATAAGAGAGGTGGTTTGAATAAATTACCACTTGAATATCACCTCCTTAAAAGATCCCTTAAAGACCTTGGAATTGGTCTTTTGGTGAGACCAGTAGAACTTGGATGTGGGGGATTGGGGAGGAGATTGTTTTTCATATATTTTATGAGCTTCAAGGATTTTGAGGAAAAATTGTGTGGTGATGGTGGTATTTATACTTGAGGAGGTGTGGTTTTAAGTGATTAAATAATGATTATTTAATATTTAAAGTCAACCTCATTTGTGTGGAATTAATTAAAATTAATTAGATAGATAATTAATATTTTAAAGTATTTTTATAGTCTATAAAAACATTAAAAACCCATTTAAAATTTTATTTTTTTAGGTATTTTAATCTTTTACCTTTTAACTTTAACTTGTTTCATTATTTTACTTATATTGCGGTAAAAACTTTTTTTACCACGGTAAATTTTTTTATGAATAAAAATGAAAATTACATTACAAGATAATTTTTAAATTATTATTCCAAATGTGGAATCTATTTTACCAAAATAAATTCACATGGTTGGAACAATTATATTTAAAAAAACCCATATATGCGACAAAATAGCGGGTTTTCAAGAAGTGTATTTTTCAATCAAAAGATGATTTTATATTAACTCTATGACTAATAATAATAATTTAATAAAAATAAATTAATATTTACTAATATAAAATCTATAAATTTCAATTAAAACATTCCCCATTATTTATTATTTAATTACTTAAAAATAAGAAACATTATGTACTTTAAAACACTTTCCAGAAAAATATCATTTTTAAACCCAAAAATAAACTTATTCTAAAATACAATATAATTTTGATTAAAAATAATTTAAGTGGATTAAATATAAATATATAATAATTATGTTACTTTAAACCATATTATAAACATAAGGGAACTTTAAATGTTCTTAATTTATTGAAAAGAAATGACATTTTTACAAAAGTTAGTATTTTTCACTATTCACTAAAAAATTAATATTTTTAGAAGATTATAAAAAATTCATACTTAAATAATTTTTACATGATGAATCCAAAAATTATTTTCATTATATAAAATTCATATTATAAAATTTTCAAAAAATATATATTTATTTTCCCACAGAAAGCAATAAAAGTTCTTTTTGAAGAAAACATATATTTGAATAACAAAATGACTTTATTAAAAATATTGTGTTTATTTTATAAGAAAATATTAATATATTAAAAATGAGTTTTAAAATTATATATTTCATAATTTGGTTAATATTTTTCATTCCCACTAATTTAACAACTAGGTTATAATAGTCGTGTTAAAATAATAATATTTTAGAGTTCATTCAAGCTTGATGTTCTGTCAACATAAGCTATCGAACATTGTGTTATTTTAAAGTCTTAGGGTGTTACATTCCCCTAATTCAATAAATTGGATCCTTAAAATTTAATCTTTTATTGGTAATCCAGGATTTGACATTTTAAAATACCTTTGTGGAAATCTCACATCGTAAAAAGGGTTAATAAAAATTCCTCTTAAAAAGAGGGAAAGGAAAATGTAATGGTCACCACAAGACCAGGTTTCCAAATAGAAGAACATTAGTGGAAAGTGAAAATATATACATTTAAAATAAATCAAACTATCAAGTTCTGATGTAGAGTGATAGATAATATGGTCATTAAAAACTTTACCATCACAAAACTATAAATTTGTGATGGGTTAAAAGGCTAATGATTTCTCGGTAAGAAAATTAAATGAATAACATTTTTCTTTAAAAATAATTTTCATAGAGTTGAGTAATTTGTCTAGATAAATCACTCAAGATAATAAAATTACTTTATTTCATTAAATTTTATAAGCATAATTTCACCCTTTTAGTTGTGCTTCAATCTATTTCCACTTCATCTCTTACGTTGGGAAATGGATATTCAAGATGAATTATTTTCATGCCTAAAGGACTTTTAATGAATCATAATACCCATAAGTAATTCCTTCGAACTCTAAATATTTAATTAAACCAAAATGGTTATCAAATTTTATCAAAAAATAGTGATATCCAAAGTTTAACTTAATCCATTCGATAAGTAGTTAACCTTAAGACTCATCCAAAATACATCTTTCTAAATTTTAAGTCCAAAAATTTATAAGGTAACTAAATTTCTAAAATCAACTTAACAATAGATTCCCCAAGAAACATAATGTAGCTATTAATATCACATACCAAATATATTAATATCTTGATCACTTTAAATCCATAATTAAAACATGCATGATTCCAAAAAAAATCTCAGGTTATCGAATATATTCATTAAATCCAAACATGTAGTAAACCCTACAAAGATGACATAAACCATAAAATCACTAACCAATTTCACGGTTGAAAATATTATCCCATAAACAACCCTTTTTCATTATTATCTCAATATTTGGATCATAATTATGGTTATCTTCCCCAAATAATGTTTTTTATAAAAGATCATATTGCAACAGAAACACTTCCCTTGGTTACTTGTACTATTAATCACATGCTTCCAATTCCTTAAAGAATAAATATTGCAATACATTCCTTATATATGTATTTATTTTTTAAATCATAATATCATTGATAATTTTACAATACAGTTCTTTAATCCAAATACATAAGAAATTAATCATTTCACTTCATTATTAAACCATTAAATACACTTCATCATCTTATTCCTCATTCCTTTTTTAATTTCATTTATAGCTTCCTCGTAACAAATAATATAATCATTATTCATATAAAATTTATGATTCTCTTCATGATTTTTCCCCTAGGACATGGATTTTTTTAATTCTCATAAATTCCACGTTTAAAACATTCAACCATCGATAATACTTTTGGGAGACCATTATTCTCATCCATTAAGTTAATCAAACTTTTTATTTTTCAAAAAAATTTACTTACTTTGTTTCCTTCTTTTACACCCCCAAAATATCATCCCATTATTATAATATATTCACTTGGGTTTTTATTCTCACATTTTCTTCATATAGTAAATTGATATCTTCTTTCCTCTGTAGTTTCTACTACCCAAGCTATTAGTGAAATCTATTCTTCTCTTCTTTGGTGGGTTTGAGAGTTGGTTAAAGTGAAAGTTGTTAATCATATATCATGATAACTAATTAGGAATAATCACAATATCCTTCACTCTAATAATTATCAAATTTGGTTTCTCATTAACCCATTAGCTATCACATTCATCATTAACTCGGTTCCTTCTAGTTCCATTCATTGACTAAAACAAAAAATCCCATAGTGAGCAACACTAATCATAATGAAAAATTACAGTCATAAAGATTCATTTATAAGATGTCTATATCATGACACTTTCTCAATCTATGAATCATTAGGTTTAACCTAGGTTATCCATTACCATTACCAAATCTATTGGGTGATATCCTATACTTAGACTTATCATCAAATTTACTCATAGGTTTATATTCCCCGATCAATGTTTTCCTAAATCTTTTCCCTAATGTTTCTATAAAAATTTCTCTGATACCAATAGTAATTCCTCAACCCTAGTATCCTAGAGTCAGTGGTTACTTCATTACATTGGCATAAGATACTAGGAATCACATCCCAAAGGACCTAATAGTTTAGTAGTCTTGTAGATTTAGATTCATATATGAAATTAAAATTACATTTCAAAAAAAAATACATAAAGTATTTTATTTTAGAATAACATTATCCCCTTATCACAACCCTACATAATAAATCATAAAACACTTCTTGGTATCTTGGGGGAAAATAAAACATAAGAAAGGGGAAAAATTAAATTCTCATTAAGGGTTAAATAAAACATAATCTATTAAGAATAAATAATAATAATCAAAATGGAAAGATAAATAACTGGAAACACATTTCATTAAATCAATAACTAGGAATTAAATTCATCTATAGATAATATCATAGTGAAAATCTCATTGATAATAATAACTAAAATCTTAAGAAAATGAAATTCTTAATTATTGGATGTCCTTATCTCATAAATCTTGGTACCTTTACCACCAAGAACATTCAAAATAAAGTTTAAAACTACTAGTTAAAAACCTATTAGGTTTTGACAACTTCATCACTACTTTCAATACCTTTCATAAGATAGTTTAAAACTACTAGGTAAAAAACTGATTTGGTTTGGCCAACTAACTTGTCCCATGATACCTACTGATGCATCAAGGGGCTATCTATAATAATTTCCCACCTATGTCTTTCATGTATATAGAATTTATCATATGAAAGGGTGAAATATAATCAACATAAACATTCATTTTAAAAACTAACATACAAAATGTTAATACTTACCCCTATCAGATGAACAAAATCATAAATCCTCTAGAGTAATATTGTTAATGGTATAAAAATAATATATCTCTAGTTGAATTGATCATAAAACATTAAATATAGTATTTAATATGGTATCATAATAGATCAAACTCTATGAATCATAAGATTCAATAAAGGTTGTTCAAATAGATGAAAATACTTTAAACGATATCATTGAAAATTTCTTGAGGAAAATGCCCTTTTCACGTTGAAAATTACTTATGTTTAAAATACCGCACAATTATAAAAAATATTATTTGAATAAAAACTTGTAAAAATTTAAAGTAATTTTTAAAAAATTAATCCATCATGATGGCAGGAAAGTTTCTTATTTCATATAAGTTAAAAAAATATTCATTCTGTGTTTTTGTCAGAAAAGGCTCAAAGAACCTTGTTTAAAAACGACAAAATATACCTTTCAAACCATTTTTTAAAAATTAAAACAAAATTAAAATTAATTTAAACAATCATTGGATAATATTAAAAACATTTTTGTAAAAAATTATAGAAAACAAGGACATGTAAGAAAAATATAGTTTTAAGGGAAACTTTAAAAAATACAATTTTTTAAAATGAAAGTCTCTTAAAAATCTCATATGATTGAAGTGAGTGTTGATAAAATTAATAGATTATGTGTATCCACTGTAAATTTACATAAAAAATTGGAAATAATAAATAAGGTAATCAAAATTTATTTCACACATAATCTAAGCATGACAAAATCAATAAAGTAGAAATTAACCCAATGAATGGAAATTGAGTTAAGAAATCTGTTTCCTCACACTTATATTTAGTTTTTTATACTTAAAACTCTTGTATAATGGTTTAAATAATGTTATTAATTTATTAAATAACTATACTAATATTTATAATACCTTATATAACCTCTCTATATCATATTACCACCTTTTCATTAATAACATTTTATTATTTTCATTGTTTTGGGTGCGTTTGTTTCTTGGTTTCATTATCGGTTCACTTGTGTATAATAATGAATGTTCTTAAAAAATGGAAATAAAATTATAGAAGTAAAATGAAATGGTATTCATTCACTTATATAATTTTAAAAGTTCCCATATATCTTTTTTATTTTCGACATGAGGATGATTCATTTGATAAAATGTTAATGATAAATGTTTAGTTTATTTTGGATGTTTTTTCAACCATCATGAAATAGTTTATTTTTATATAATATTATGTATATATATTAGTTACATAACATTAGATAGTTTATAATATACCTTTTAAAATATTATTTAACCATAATGATACTTTTATGATCATCATTGAAGGTGTTAATGTAGAACGAAAAATCATTATTTATAGAGACGGTTAACCACTATAATGGTTTTGTTTATTTGAATGATAGGAGGTAATAAAAGGAATGGATATAATATATTCCATTAGAAACATAAAATTCCAATATGTGCATTATTTTTGAGTTATTATTCGTTGAGGGATGAAGACTTTTAGGATAATGTTGAAGAAGAAAATATAATCAGAGAGGTGGTTTGAGAAAATTACCTCTTGAATATCACCTCCTTGAAGGATCCATTAAGGACATTGGAATTGGTCTTTTTTTAGACCATAAGAACTTGTATTTGGAGATAGTGGGTAAGATAAGGTTTGGTGGATATTTTTGGATATTCAAGGCTTTTTAGGAGAAATGGGGTGGTGAGGTTGTTGTTTATACTTAAGGAGGGGTAGTTTTAAGTGATTAAATAATGATTATTTTATATTTAAAGACAACCACATTTGGGTGGCATTAATTACAAAGAATTTGATTTATAATTAAATTTTTAAAGAAATTTTATGGTCTATAAACACATCAATCACCCATTTAAATTTTTAATTTTTAGGTATTTTATTCTTTTACCTTTTAACTTTAACTTGTTTCATTATTTTACCTATACTATGGTAAATCCTTTTTTACCAAGTTAACTATTTTTATGAATAAAAAAGAAAATGGAATTAAAAACTAATTTGGAACTTATGATTCCAAATATGGAATCTATTTTACCAAATTAAATTCACATATTTTAGAAATATTTTTTAAAACAAAACCAGTAGACGTGAAGAAAAAGTGGGTTTTCATGAAGTATATTTTTTAAGAAAAATATGATATTATATTAACATAAAGACAAATAATTATCATTGTATGAAAATAAATTAATATTTAATGATATAAAATATATAAATATCATTTAAAATATTCCCCATTAAGGATTATTTAACTACTTAAAAAGAAGAAACATTATGTACAATAAATCATTTTTGTGAAAAAAAATAGTTTTTAAACCCAAAAATAAACTTATTCTAAAATAAAATATAAAGTTGACTAAAAAGACTTTATTTGGATTAAATATAACTAAATAATACTTATATTAAATAAAACTATATTTAAAACATAATATTACTTTTAAATTTCTTAATTTATTGAAAATAAATTCCATTTTTACAAAAAATAGTATTTTCACTATTCACAGAAAAATTAATATTTTCATAAGATTCTAGAAAATTAATCTTAAGATAATTTTTACATGATGAATCAAAAAATTCTATTCATTTCATTAAACACATTTTATAAAATTTTCGAAAATAAATTATATTTATTTTCTCATAGAAATTAATAAAAATAATTTTGAGCAAAACATATATTTGAAGAACAAAATGACTTTACTAAAAATTATGTGTTTATATCCTAGGAATATATTAACATACTCAAAATTATTTATAAAATTATATATTTCATAATTTGGTTAATAAAATTCATTCCTACCAATTTAATGGTTATTTTATAATGGTTGTGTAAAAATAATAATATTTGGAAGTTCATTCAATCACAGTGTTTTGTGAAAACTAAGCTACCGAACATAGTATTATTTTAAAATAATGGGCTATTATACTTTTCATTGAATACCAAAATGATATTGAGTTAAGAATAATAAGTATAACGTAAATTATACTATATAAAATGATATATTGTTAGTATAACACTTATTCTTGAGGTAGAATATCTTTCATTATTGGTGTAGTGACATCCTAGAGTATATTAAAGATCTAGTTCAATAGAGTAATTTAGAGAATCACTAGAGACTAGAGAGATCCATTTTATTCTAATATAAAATAGTCAGAAGACTATGGAGCTATTGAGAGATATATACTATCATGAGATATATTTGGATCAAGATGATACCTTCCCATGGATGAAGAATGATACCTTCCCACCCCATGTAAGTGTTGAGTTTAGGATGATACCTTCTCATGATTTTATAATCACTTAAATTTATTAGTAATAAGCTATTTCTTATACTCAACCCAAACACAGTAAGGATTTGATACTCAAATTGTGTTCAAACCTTGTAAAAATAATTACGTGATGTTTTCTCTTATTTATTTACTTCATTTCATATGGTTTTGTGTGTTTGGAATGCATAAACATATTCATACATATTAACTGAGACATATATTTGAATATCAAGAGTGGATAATTTAAATAGATTATAATTTGGTAAAAATGGTAACACTTATTCACCACCACATAGTGACTTTATATTCTACTGGGAACATTGAAAATATATAAATAAAAAAAACCTATTTATTAAATTAAAAAATAAAATATGGATTTATATTATGAAAACTAACTCATAAACACATTTGAAACTAAACATATTCTAGAATGAAAATCATATTGAAATTATTTCCAAAATCATTTTATTATGTTTTGAAAACAACCTCCAAGAACACTTTACTGATTGGTTCATAACAAAATAATTTTATGCAATCATTATTTAAGACAACCCCTCCTTCAAAATGTGGCTTTTAACATAAAAGGATAAATCACAAAAAAAAACTCAATCATACCCTTAAATGAATTTAAAGATATTTTGATTTTAAAATAGTTGGTTGTTTCAAAAGTAAACTAAATGAAAATACACATTATTCAAAATCAATTTTAAATTTGTTGGTGTGTATAATGAAATCCCTATTAAAATCTTGATTTCACGAAAATACCATTCAAATTTTTTTCTTTAAAAAAAAGACACACATAATTTTTCCAATAAATTATACTTTTACAAAAATATAAAAATACCATAAAACACAATAATGGATAATAAATCCTAATAATTTTTAGTAATTACCCAGAAAATGTTCATTCAAACTTATTACATCAAATATAGTTATAAATAAAACACATTAGTTCATAAAATGAACCAAAAATTATTTGTTAATTATGTTACCACCATAATAAGTTTTTTATTAACTGTGAACATATTTATTGAATTAAATTTATTTAATTTATGTCACATTTTATGGAATGATCATATCCAAATACAAGCTTACTAAAATAGTTGTGATTCAAAAACAATACATGTCCAAATCAAAGCACACACAATGAGATACCTTTCAAGTGATACAAATCATGAGTGAAAAACATTCCAAATATCACCCTTGAAAATACAATAACATAAACCATTCCATTTCAAAATTATTTTCAAAACTTTAAGTCAATTAAAAAACATTAATAGGAAAATGAAGATAAATTTATTCATACGCATAAAATTTACAACACCATTTAATTTACTTGATCTATTTAAAGTAATGAAAATCCCTTTTTATTTAAATTATTAGAAAAAATCCCTTCATGTACATGTTTATAATTTTTCAAAATAACCATTTTAAAATATTTTAAAACAATCTCACATCCAAATAAATCATTATATAAATTAACTAATCAATAAATCATCACTCGTACCATATAACATATAAAGAAAACATATCAAAATACATCAACAAATGTTTCAATCAATTAAATTATTGCTAATAACCATTCAATAAATAATATAATATTTATAAGGGAAACTAATAAATAGAAACTATTAATAATACATGATTTTAGATTCAGAATAACATCATCCATAATGGACATAAATGTTCAATACACCTAACCATAGTAAAAAATAAAGACAAATCAATTAAGGTTTGAATGACACCACTTAATCACAAAATGCACTGGTTTCATGATTTTCTACCATAAATAGGTTTTTCAAGTCTATTTATGGTTAAATTGTTAATTTACATCAATACTAACTCTACCTTCCACTGACCCAACTACCCACTCACATATGATACCATTTTTTACAATACTTCTCTGAATATATGGCTATCATACCTGAACTAGCATGCCACAAACATAAGGCACGTTGTTAATCACCTTAGGATCACAAAAGTGATAAGGTAATCATACATATAAAGTGGGAATGATTTAACCTCTATAAAATATAAAAAAATAAATAAATTATTTTATATAGAATCACATATGGTGTGTCTATACTTTTCACTTAGCATGATATATGAAAAATACATTTTTGTAAAACCAGATAAATCCAAACATGGTATAAACAATAAGAAACAAAAAAATCATATAATACAACATACAAAATAATCCCCATAAAAAATATAAAACGTTTCTATGTAGAAATATTGTTTATGTGGTCTCCAAAATAGACATAGCATTAATGAAATTCAAGACACATCTAACTCTATATGTCATGTGACCATCCCCATGTGTCACCAACTTTGTAACACCATACCCAATATAATTGTCCAAAACTAAAAATTATAAATGTTACTTTGTATCTACATGGAAAATTAAAATGGGTAAATCTACATGAACACCATGGGTATACATGTAAATAGTAATCATAAAGCCTTGTAGGATACCTCTAATGATTCTATACACTTCCTTTTATTAGAAAAATTAAAAATACTAGTTTGAAAATAAATATATAAAATACCAATATAAACTAAATATAAGTAAATAAAACGAATAAAACTTCCATATTTCTTTTAAAACAATAGTTGATAAAATAATGATAAACATCAAGGATAACTATAGGAATTTATAATGGATTCATATTTAAAACTAAAAGAAATTTGATAAAAGAAAAAACATATTTTTATAACAAACTAACTTTAATTTAAAATGAATAGTTAATCTATTTACTTACATATTAATCATTATTTATAAAAAAATAATTTAATTAATAAATTAATAAATAAATAATTGTAGACATACACATCATCCACATATCAATTATTACAATAGAGCTCTCTAGGTCTAAGGAAATAATGTAGGGCTTGGCTAGGGAAGAATCTATCTGCTAGCCCACAATGTGATCATATATTCCTAAAAATGTGATTATCATACAATTAGATTATAGTTTTTTGGAACATCTCAATTCCCATTAGTAATGAAATATAACACAAGATTTATGCCAAGATAAATCATGAGTAAAATCGATAAAATGAAATAAGAAAAACCATAAAACAAATATACCTCACCATTTATGATTTTGATCTTCACTGGTAGTGATATTGACTAAGATAAATCAATAACAATAAATAGGTTATTTCTTACAAAGGTATCAACTATCCCATAGAATCACCAAATGCTTTAGTGGGGCCTCTTCTCCATAATAGTGTATTAGCACCTCATATATGAAGGAAAATAGATAGAAGATAAAATGAGAGATTTTTTACCAATAGATAATGATCTCAAAAATATCAAATTAGGTCCAAGAATATCTATTTTATAGTTATCATTCATTTAATGATTAACCCTTTTATATTTTATATGTTTCATACATTATGAAATGGACAATCGATTTTCCTACAAACATATTGTTTAATCTAATTATTAAACTCTTTTATTAATTAATTATTTTTCTATGAATTATCAAATAATATGTTAATGGTCAAAATAATTTGATAAAAAACTTGGGATAGTTTATCAAATAATATCATATATCGTTCAACATGTTCACTACAACATGGTATAGAATACCACATGAATACATTGACCATGGCATGGAGACTTTCACTATGTCATGGAATGTGATTTAGTGTACAATATTCTACAATTTTACGCTTGAACTAAAGCCTCATAGACTTTAAAAAAACTTCAAAACTCTTTATGAAACTATCCAAACTCATTTGGTCATGATTATCATAATATATCGCAAATTTTGGGAAAACATTTTGTACCAAAATCAATCCTCATTACAAGACCTTATGTGTAACCCTAGAATACTTTGTATAATTGAAAGAAATATATAAATTTCCCAATCTATAATCATGATAAAAGTTTGACCTATAGAAAAACATAATTATTACTTATTCTAAAAAGGGGTTCGGCATGATCTAGATCATATTCACTCATATATTTATATGAACATGTCTACCACAAGATGTTTATCTATACATATTATGCATGCTTCTATAATCCCTTTATTTAAGACATTGAGTAGACACTAGATATAGAACATGTCAATTTAGTATAATCCATCCAGTATATTCATGATTCTCTAAAATAGATGGAAAACTTTAAATGAATTCATCACATCTCATTCATCCAGGTAATTGAGCACATCATATATCACTCAACTAAGAATGGTCATGGATTTCCCTAGTCTAATTCAATCATGTGAAAAAAATGTAATAATTTTCATACAATATGAAAAATTCTATTTTAGTTAAACTGTACTAATGATATGATCAACAACTTACCCAATCTCTCTTTGATTAGCTCGGCATCATGGTTGGTATAAGAAAGGTATCAAAGTATGAAGGTTGACATGCTAAGTATCTTATCAAACTCAAGTAATAAGAATTAATATTAAGAAAAAATCCATTAAGTATATCAAATACTATACGAAGTTCCATGTGATATACTTTCATAGTCCAGTCAAGATAATAAATCTCTACTTATTATCTCATGATTCTACTCTATATAGTATAAAATATTATACCCATACTTATCATAACATATCATAGTAACCCATAGTACTCTATGATAATCATCAATTAGTGATAACTAAAATTCATACATCTAGGGAATTTTTTCATTCTATAATTCATATAGTATATATAGAACACATGAATGATTGATAAATGGATATTACTTTTATTGTAAAACTATGATATAATCTCATTGAAAACAGTCATTGTATCTAGTATTTTATATATTAAATTCCCATATACCTTACATAACCCTCTTGATTTTACTATATTGATTTATTTTTCAATAGATTGGATAAATTATCCTTTATAGCCACCCAAAAAATATTTATATCACCCATCTAAAAAATCTATAAAATGAGATGGTATTTCTAAAAGATGTGTTTATTCATTTGGTGATATTGGGGTTACTTAGCTTGAGAAACAACTCCATTATTATCAAAGTAATTCTTAATTTCTCCCTCAATTCTAAGAACCCAAGTTTAGTAATGGACATTATGATAGTTATAAATTCATTCATAGCATTATATGTATTTATATACTCTTCCTTTTCTGTTAAGACCTCCATAATGACTTATTTTTAACTCTTCAAACTAATTGCACTCTCATTGAGGTAAGATGTGAAACTAGATTGAGATATCCTATCATCCTTATCAGTATGGAAACTAACATCATTGTAATGAATTATAATGAGATCATCCTCACCTATAAAGATAAAGAAAATATCCTTAATTCTTATAAAGTGATTAAGGGTGTTTTTTATAGAAATCTAGTGACCCTACTTGATATTGTATTGGTATATACTTGTTATTCTCAAAGCATAAGAGACATAAGGTAAAGTGAATAACATGACATAAATAATAGATCCTATAGAAGAAATATAAATAATATTATCTATATTTTATAAATATTTAGAAGGATCCCAAATATTCCTAAGATTTATACCATGATACACAAGTAAAACCCCCTTCTTAGAGTTCTCTATGCTAAACCACTTTAGAACTTTATCAATATATGTTTTTTAAATTGGTCCAATTTAACTATTTGATCTACCTATATATATATTCATGCCTTATTTGTATGCTTAACCTATGTCTTTCATTAATAAGAACTTTCTCAATCACTAAAAAATGAAAATTCAACGTGTCATTTTCAATGAGTAGTATGTCATACACATATAATACCAAAAATGTCACATCACATCCACCAACCTATTTGTATACAAAATAATAAGTCATGAACTTTATGAAACTAAACTCTTTGATTTCATCATTAAACAAGATATTCCAACTCTTAAAAACTTAACTCAATCCATATATAGATCTTTACAACATAAAAACCTTATCATCCTCATTTGGAACCTTAAAAACAAAAAGATATATCATATACACATCCTTGACTAAACTCTCATTAAAAAATACAGATTTAAAATCTATTTTATATATCTTATAATCATAATTATTTATTATATAAATCAATATATTAATGTATTTTTTCATCTCAACTAGAGAAAATGTTTTTTCATAGTCATTATCATGAACATGCTTATAAACTTTTGTTACCAAATGAGATTTATAGGTAGAAAATATATTATTCCAACTGGGTTAAATACCCTAAGATGGGGGAGGGGTTAGTCAGGGTATGATAGATTAAAACAAATTCTCCTACATATCTTATTTTTTTGTTAAATAAAACATTATTCTCTCCCTTTACTGTAGAAATGTATGAGCATATTTGAAAGTACGCACAAGACACAACAATTTTAGTTGGTTCACCCACACAGGGATACATCCAAGGAGTATATAAAGGCAATGTTCCTATGTATCAAATCCACTAAAGCACACTAATATTAAAAAATTTGGAGTGGAATCACTACCCCTTATGGTTTACAACTAATCACAATTTGAAAGATCACTTCTCTCTCCACTGAAGTTTGATCAATTCAACTTCAGATGAATCTTATATAGTTTTGAATCACCTAATAACTATTTCAAACATATATGAGTATTCCATGAATCCCTATATTTACCTGGTATATGAAATAAACATCACTATGTAGTATTTTATTTGTGGAGAGTCCTTTCACAAACTGTTATTGATTATTCATGAACTATTTGTCTCCTTCACAAAAAACCTAAATCTCTTTATGAGCATCCTTTCACCATATATAGTGATTTATTCATGTAATTAAAGTGATTTGTGGATTTATTTTCCCTCATGGATTAATTATTCCATGTTATCCCCTCTTTATTTGGGAGATACATCACCCTTCAAAAAAACCTCTGCAAACTTCTTTTTCTTTGTGGACTACAGTGTACTAAAAATTGAACTCCTTTGTGAACTACCTACTTTGTCAACTAAACCCCTTTGTGAGCTTATCTACTTCATGGAAAACTTTCAGACTTAGTTGATATCTCCCAATGATGATTCTCTAATGAAATTATCTCTCTTTGAACAAGTGATCAAGGGTCCTTTATAGAAGAAAAGATACCCAAAACCCCACTAATCACAATTACAATTAATTAATTTTTGAATTTTCCTTCACCATGAACTAAACTCTCCATGTGGTTCTCATAGAACATGATTCCCTTGTGACAACTTTAAATTCACCACCTTCATCCGCAAATGATGAATTACTTCACAGCAACATTACTTCACCAATTTCATCCGAAATTGAAAAGACCCTTTGTGGTGTCCTTAAATTCACTATATATGAATGAAAATGACAAAATCCCTTTTCAGTTCACATAGCACAACTTCTATGTGGAATATATGCCTTCACTTGTTTCTCTTTTCGCTTCTGAATACCTTATATATGGTTCACATAGAAAACTATTATACGGTTCATATACCTTTTTCAAAAAACTAGTGTGAACTACTTTAGGTGTTATGCAATCCAACCATATGCTATTCTATATTTCTTCCTTTTCCATAAAACAAATCCTGATTTTGAGGCCCAAAAATATAGAAATAACTGAGAAACTATACCACCTTCAAAAAAACCTTACATCAACAATATCCATAATGTAATATTGTCAACCAGATATATCAACCAACACAAACAACCCAAAAATACTACAAAGTTTCTTGGAGATATTTTTTAACAATAATCTCCCCCTTTGGTTTTGTTAACAACTCTTCACCCTTTGATATCTCTTTAAATATTTTATTTCAAATGTGTTGACAATACATTGTGATCTTCCATTTTCTACCAAAATTTTCTTCTTATGATTCTATATAGAGATAAAATATTTACTCAATACACACTCTAAGCCTACATGATCCATGATTGGCATGATAAATAAGAGTATCATGAAAATTTAATCAATGAATCACTTCATTAACAAAACAGGAAACTGCTTTCATAATGAACCCCATCTATCATGACATATAAACTTTGATTGATCATCATCAGCATCTTTATATTTAAAACACCTCCTACTTCGCTACTCCCCCTATCAACTTTTCACTATCTTGATCAAGATATTTTCTCCCCTTTTTCAATAAACCCAAAGGTCACTCCTTTGTGGCCGTAACATTGTAATAAACACATATCATGAAATAAGGGAAAAATACACTATACCTCAATGATATGGGGTTCCAATTCCACAATTATCAAGTATGAGGTTTATACTAAATTCAAATAGGTAGTTTATGATGTTAAAATTCTTATTCCGGTAAGGCCTTCATCATAATATATACATCTTGTAGTTCTATAGGCATATACTCCAATTTCACAAGCTCAAACTCCACCTTCTCCTTGAAAAAATGATATTTGATTTCAATGTAATTTTTCCATGAGTGATGGACTGAATTTTTTCTAAGATTTATAGAACCTTAATTTTTATAATAGATTCAAATCATATACTTCACTTCAACTACCATGCTTCAAGATGCTACTTAATCCATAATAAATGTGTTCAATCTTTATTATCCACAATATATTCAACTTCTAATGTGGTCATCTAAATGAAATCTTGTTTCTTTCTTATCCAAGAAATACACAATCTTCCAAGATATGATGCAACACCTAACATTGATTTTTTTCTCTATTGAACTGGCCCAATCTGCATATGTATAACCCAATAAAAAAATTTTGAGATTTTTTATCATATATAAAACCAAAATATGTTGTGCCCTTAACATACTGAATTATTATTTTCACTACAAGAAAGTGTATTTCCTTTGTATTAATTTGATACTAGATTGCATGACATGTGGAAAAACTAATATCAGGTCATGTCACTATCAAGTAAAATAGAATAATAATGATTTCCCTATATTATATGACATTAACCACTTTTCCTTCATCATATCATGATAGTTTAATCAGGGTAGAAACCATAGTTTTCATTTACTTGTAATTATCTGTTACAAAGATTATTAGAACATACTTAGAATATTTGGATAAATAAATTAATATTATATTTCTTCTTTTCATCACCTATAAACTAAGG
This sequence comes from Viscum album, assembly GCA_963277665.1. Taxonomy (NCBI): domain Eukaryota; kingdom Viridiplantae; phylum Streptophyta; class Magnoliopsida; order Santalales; family Viscaceae; genus Viscum; species Viscum album. Next base: position 4,887,741 of record OY728125.1, read on the forward strand.
AAAAACATTAGTTCACCAGTCATTGACATTTCAAACTTAGTTTTCATGAATTTTGTGAACTGTTTGCGTTGTGATTTATCTAATCCCCCAAATTTTATGGCATCAATATACACCAATACCTTCATTATTTGATTATTATCATTGTGGAAATATATATTGTAACCAATTTCACCATGTTGAAAACTGATATTCTTCAAAAACTAATCAATTCTTGAATACCATGCTCTTAGTGCTTGCTGCAACCCATATAGTGCCTTCTATTATAGAAAATATTTGTTCTCACCCTCATAAATTTGAAAACTATACAGCTTCTTGATATACACTTCTTATTATAGAACCCCATTCAAAAACTCTTACTTGATATCCATCTAGAAAAATTTTAATTTTCATTTCACTATTATGGCAAAGAATAGGATAATGGTCTCAAGCCTTGCAATAGGTGAAAATGTATCATCATCATCGATTCCCTCAACCTAGTAGTATCCCAAACATGCTAGTTGTGATTTTTTTTAATTTATATTCATTTAGTTTGTGCTGGAATACCCATTTGGTCTCGATGAAATTATTATCTATTAATCTCAAAACAATCACCCATGTCTGATTCTTCTCAATTTGATCAAGATATTTATTCAAAGATTTAAATCAGTTCTCATTTTCACCTGCTTTTTAAAAACATCAAATCTCTATCTAAGATAGTATGGATTCCTTCTGTGAAGACTTTAATATAAATTTTTGAACTAGTAATTCTTTATCATCAATGATGTTTTTTCTATCAATTTCATCTCGACTCTTCATCTTACAAGAAGATAGAGATTTGAATCCATCCTGATCATCATCATTATATTCTTCTGAATCAACATTTTCCACTTTTAATCCCACTGAGTTAATTACCTTCTCATCACTATCATCAAGGAACTATTAACTATGTTATTTAAGGTTTTGTTCATTCTTAAGAATAGTGACATCATTGCATTCAACCATTTTTTCAAGACTCATGTTGAATAATTTATATGCTTCAATTTTTCCTAAGTATCCAAGGAATATCCCCTTATTTCCATGTGAATCAAACATTATATTTTTCTCTTTATTAATAATAAAATGATTGATTCAAAATATTAAAAATTATTTTAATGATGGATTCTTTCCATGCCACATCTCATGTGGAATATTTTCTTCTTTTGGACACAACAAAGCCCTATTGGATATGCAGATTGATGTTAAGATTACTTCCTTCCATAATTTCTTTGGTAGGTCCTTCTCAATAAGAAATTTTCTATCCATATTTTTTATGATCTAATTTATCCTCTCAACCACTCCATTTTTTTAGAAGAGTTTCACTACCCAAACATGGTGTCTTGTCTCATGTTTCTCAAGATAATCCTCCACTTTTCTATTTGTGAATTTCATTGTATTATCAGTTCAAAACATCAAAATCTTATATCTAAGAATCATTTTAACTTCCCTGTGATATTTTGTTATGAAACTAAACAAGTCATACTTGTGGAAAATGAAAAATATCCATTCAATCCAACTGAAATCATCAATTAAAAGAACATAATAACACTTCTAGTTAATGTCTCTTTGTGAGATAGATCCACACACATCTCCATGCACCAACTCAATCACTCTGGTTGAATTTTATTATTTTTCCTCATATATCTTTATAATAATCTTCCCTTGTCAAAAATAATTGCATGTGTGAGTATGATCATGTGATATCTTGGGGAGATCTCAATATGTATCACATTTTACCAGATCTTATATGGATAGTTTACATAGATGGAAAATAAATTTATACCATACCATATTTTCTTCCTCCTTGGATAGAAAGCATGTATCTTCTTCTCCACTTACATAATATAGATTCCTATTTTTTTATTTCCATATAAAACAACTTAATCATATCTTCCCTTGGTGATATATATATTCTTAGTTAATCTTATAGCATGTTCTTAGTTTCATAGTTGACTGATACTAAGAATGTTGTGAATGAAACCTTTGAAAATCAAGATATCAAAACGTCTCATATCTTTTCCCCAAAATTTAGATTTTCCCAAGCCAATAATATTTAGAGATTCATAATTTCCAAATTTGAAAACACCTTCCTTGTCATATCTAATTATTGTAATAATATACTTATTTCCTATCATATGGTATGTGCATCCACTATTAAGGATCCATACACTAGCATGATCTGATGCTTTAAGAGTAATATATATAACCATTGGTTTCTCAACTATTTTCTTTTTAATCCACATAATTTATTTCATACTTATTGTGGACTGGAATACTTGATCTTCCTTAGAGTATAATAGAACAAATTCATCTTGCAGAGCTAAAAATAGATTTTTTTTCTTTCACCTGATTCGATGATTATTTGATCTACTGCTTATGACCACTTTAGGTATGATTAGACACATTCTTTTTCATTGTAAATGAGAAATATAGGGCTATGTGTCTGAATAATCCACACCAGAAACAATGACCATCAAAATCATTCTTGGAATATTGAACTTTATGTGGATTTATTTGTTTCTCTTATTCCCTTTGGTACCTTTTGGTTGTGGAACATAAATTTTGGGAATATATCATATTTACACAATAATAACACCTAATATGAGGTGTATTCCTATATATCATTGGAAAACCACTAGTCATCCCCTGGGATCTATAAATCTTTTAATTCTGATTTATTCTCAAATCAATTTTCAACCTCAAAGTGGGTACTTAAGGTTTGAAAATAGTCATCACAACTTTCTATTTACAACCAAACTCATACCAACCTTTTCATTTGGATATGAATATTTCTTCTATTTTATTAGACCTCTATGATCCATTTTATTCTTTTTTTCTTATTGATCTAATTTCTAAATGTCATAATGGGTGTCAAGATTCTCTCATAATCTTCTAATTTTTTTCATAGGTCAACTACTTCTCATTCAAGTTATTTTATATGTTTGATTTGATCTTTTTCAGCGTTAGTCAAACCATCAATCACCCTTTTCTATTTTTCAACTTTGAGATTGTATGAAACAACCATTTCTGAGTTCTCTATCATTGAATACTTAAGATTTTAAATTAATTCCTTCATCTTAGAGTTCTCTTATTCCTAATGCTATATATAATTTTTGGCATCATGAATCACTTTGTTTGTTTGTTTTTTGTTTTGGATTTCTAAATACCTATATCCTCAAGATCATATTCGAATTCAACTTGGTGGTCAAATATTCCTTTGACATATTTTCATTATTTTTTCTTTCTTCCCTTGTTTTGGAGTAACTTATAACTTCCACCATAGAATTTTCTCCATGATCCTTTTAGTCCTTCATATCTTCCACCTCAGATTCTTTAGAACTTATATTCTCTTGTGAAAGAAGGTTCTTCTTATAAAATAAATTTTATTCACATTTTTCATACCTTTCACTTAGGCTGAAGATATCTTTACGGGAATTTCAACTCCATCCTCATAATCATATTGGAATTTCTTTGGGAACATTACTGTAAGATTTCCAACAATTACACATTGAAATAATTATTTAATAAGTTTCCCCTTAAACTGTTTTTTCTTATTCATAGATTTGAGTAAAGGAATGACATGACCTCATCTATATATTCTTCTTCCTTACCATCTTCAATGGTGAGATTCTTTATGGCCTTGAATTCCACCAATTTGGAATTCCCTTTTTTCAAAGACTTTTTATCTTCATTTCTCATATCATATGAAATAAGAGTACTATAAAAACTATCCATTGTCAACTCCTTTGTATCTTAATCTATAAAAACTGATACTTTTAGATTAAATTTTGGTGGAATTATTATCAATATGTTCATAATATTTAAATCTTCAAGAATTTATTTGATACCATGCATGTCTTCCATAACAACATTCACCCAGTCAAATAATGCATCTAGAGACTCTTTGGGGTTCATTCTTGGGTCCTTGTATTTTTTCCAAAAAACCTATAATTTTTATTCTCTAACTTTTTAATCACCTTTATAGATATTTAATAGATTTTCCCATATGTAATGCATTAATATACATGAAATCACCTTAGTGTAAATCATGTTAGCTAATTATCCTCCTAAGGCATTGAATCATTTTGAATCAGCATCAAATTTTATTAAGTCTACTTATGATAGAAATTCACTATACACACTAGTAGAAATACCAAACCTCATATATATAAATACATTAATACATAATGGTTGTAAGTAATGATATATCTATTTCTTTCATAACTGAAAATTATTTCCATTGAATATTGGAATCTATTTTTGATTAACAACCACAATTAAAATCACTAAGAGAGAAAAACTGATTTAAACATTTCCCTCTGATACCAATTATTAGTCAAACTAGGTTAAATACCCTGATAGGTGGTTGAATCAAGATATGATAGATTAAAAAAATTCCCCTATATATCTTGTTTCATTGTTAAACAAAACACACTTATCCCCCTTTCTTGTATCATTGTATGAGATGAAATGAAAGAACGTATGAGACACAACTATTTTACATGGTTCACTCATACTGGGATATGTCTAAGGATCATACAAAGGTAATTTTATTGTGTACCAAATCCACTAAATCACACTGGTGTTACAAAGTTTGGAACAGACTCACTATCCCTCCTGGTTTACAACCAATAACAATTAGAAATATTACTAATCTATACATTGATGTGTTCTCACTAATTCTTCAGAGGAATATTTTGTTGTCCTAAATCACCTCATAATTTTTTCACACATATATGAGTGTTCCATGAATACCTTTATTCACTTGATATATGAAATACACTTCACCATGTCGTGTTTTCTTTGTGGAGAGTCATTTAATGAGCAGTTTTTTATTCTTTGTGAACTACTTTTCCTACTTTTTGAACTACCTAAATCCCATCACAAGCTTCCTTTATCTACATAGTGAGAGTGATTTAAAGAATTTTAGTTCTTCAAGAATTTATTTTCCTTTACGGATGAATGACACCATGTGATCCCCTTTTCATTTATGATTTATAGTGCCCCATAAATAAACCTCAGCAAACTGCTTTTTTGTGGGCTACAATTCACCACAAACTGAACTCTTTCATGAACTACATATTTCATAAACTCAACCCCTTCACGAGCTTATCTTATTTGTAGATTAATTTTAGAATTATTTGAAATATCCCAGTGATGATTATCTAATGAAATTCACCCTCTTTGAAAAAGTTATTAAGGGCCCTTTATATAGGAAAAATACTTGAAAAAACCAGCTAATCACAATTATGATTTATTTTTTTACAGATTTTCCTTCACCATAAATTACACTCGTTATGTTATTCACATGGAATATGATTCCCTTATGATAACCATAAACTCACTATCTTCATCTATAAATGACAACTTACTTCATGGAAGACTTAATTCACCACCTTCATCTGTAAATGAAAACACCATTTACGGTGGCCTCAAATTCACCACCTTCAACTGTAGATGAAAAACTTTGTTTTTGGTTTTCATACCACATATTCTATTTGTAATATATTCCATCATTTATTTTTCTTCATATTTAATCATAATTTCTATGTGGTTCGCATAGAAAACTCCTATGTGATCCAGATGCCTTTGCATAAAAACCATAGTGAACTCCTTTAGGTGTTATACAATTCATCCTTTTTCTATGTGGGAGTCCTTCCTTTTCTATAAAACAAATCCTGATTTTGAGGTCCAAATATATACCAAACATTGTTAAAATATGACACCATAAAATACATCTTTCTTCAGAAACAACCATGAAGGAATCTTTTCAAGCAGCATTATCAACAAAAAAACAACCCAAAATCACTGTAAATTTAGTTGGAGGGATTTTTTCCCAACACACTATACTATCCATGTCAGTTTTCTTATATAAATCCCAATTCAATGCTATTGGTCTCACCCCTTTAGATGAATCCACAAAGTTTCTAACTTGGTTAGTGTACATGGATTACATATCAAATTTTATAACTTCTAACCATTTCCTAGAATTAAAGCTCTAAATGGACTCAATTTAGGTAGTAGTTTCATCTTTTATGAACATAAATCATCATAATTTAACATAAGAAATCTATATCTCTCAATCTTCTAAAAAATACTACTAGACCTATATAGTTCTTGTGTAACCTGGTTCCACCCTTCCTCTATAACTATTTGTCGAACCAATTCAAATTTAATCTTAGGATCACTTCTTTTTTATTGGTCTTTAACTTCTCTAAGTTCAATTTTCATCATATTAATTCTTTGATTCATGTGTTTATTCTTTTTTAAAACACTATATTAGGCAAAAAACACTTTTTTGTAGGATTGTAGAAATAATATCCTATGGTTTTTTTAGTATAACCAACAAATAATCATTTTTTATTTATAATCAAGTTTTTTGATATCCAAATATCATTCATATACTTCAAAACCCCAAGTACTCATAAAATATAAACAATGACACTTCCCAAGCCATAACTCATATGATGTCTTTATGACTACCTTATATGGAATGTGGTTAACCAAGAATGAAACAATTTTAAGAGAATATCCCTAGAATAATATATAAATATCACATTAACTCATAATTTTTTGAACCATCACTACTAGAAAAATAACCTATATCAATGGTTTTTAGCCATGATTTGGTTAAACCATTGGTATAAGTGGCCCATACAAATGGTTTGATATAACTATTGGTATATTTACCACTTATACCAATGGTTTGTTTCAAATATTAGTATAGGTTAGACTATACCCATAGTTTTGATGAACTATTAGTGTAACTCCCAAAATATTTTGTGATCAATATAAATGGTTCTAGAAAACCATTGGTATAGGCCTATACCAATTATTTTCTAGAAAGTTGGTATAATTAAGACCATTATTTATGTGTTTTTATATATAAAAATAAAAAATACTTCAAAATTTGTAATTAATTTTATATATACATTTTTATATTTATCTATATATATTTATGATTATAGGTTAGTGGTTAAGTTTTTGAATAATAATGGAGAGGTCCTCGGTTAAAAACTCACTGCTATATTTTTGGTACAGTGATTATACCAACAGTTAGGTAAAAGCATTGGTTTAAACCTATACCAATAGGTTTATAGACAATGACTCATCAATCCTTTGGTATGGGATATACTAATGGTTTGAGAGCCTATACCAATGGTCACAAACCACTAATATATCCTTTATTTCTACTAGTGCATGTCCAACAAGTTGAGATTACTCCTCTCATGCATGTCATTCTAGTGTGGTGTTTTGGGAGGATTAAATTATGAAATTATTCCAAAATATCTCAAATGATCATAACATTATTATCTTAATTAATCATCAACTCGATATAATCAAAAAAATATTAATACTTTTTCCTAGTTGATTTTGTAATTCACTTTTGAACACCTTGAAATTTTCAAAGGTTTCAAACTTGTGTCTCATCAAAAACACATAACCATACCAATTTAAACAATTATTAAAGGTTACAAAGTACCTATTCCCACCACTTTCTTAAGTATTCATTAGTTTACACATCACTATGTATTATATCCAATACTCCACTAGCTGATCCACCTTTTCTAATTAAATGTTATTTTGTGATTTTACTTAATAAATTGTAGTTTCAATTAGAAAATGATTCATAATCAAATGATTCAAACAATCCATCTATATAGTGTTTTTAGATGTGTTTCTCATTTATATATCCAAGGAAACAATTCCAACGATAAGTGGTGTTAGAATACATTTTGACCTTTATACTTTGAATGATATATATTCGATTATCCATATCTATAACACATAAACCATTCAATATATTTTCAATAACATAACACATTTTATTTATATACATAAAACAACTATTGTTCTTGATAATGAATGAAACCCTTATTTTTCAAATGATATATAGAAATAAAATTTCAATTAATGCTATTACATTATGAAATTTTCCCAATTCTAGAACTAATCAATTAGGTTAGATTAGATCATAAGTTTCATCCACTAATACAAAAACTATTTCCCCATTCACATCACCTAGGTCTACTTATCCTTTCATCAATTCTATAATATTTCTAAGTTTGTTTTTATTCATAGATGCATGTAATGTGCACCCAAAATCCAATGCCCATGAGTCATAATTAGAGGAATTGACTTCTAGAAAATTCACATTTATATGCTCGAAATAATTCTCTATGAGAACACTTATAAACCTTATATACTAATCTAGAAATATATTATAGGTCAAAAATATAAGATACCTCAAAATGATAACCATGATATATTATATAATCTATAAAAAATACATATCTATGAGTGAGTACCATGTTTTATATATTTTCATGACTTTTAATAAAATTACTCCCACTAAAATGATAATATCATGCATCATTACCTTTATTTTTCCAAGATCTATATTTCATTGATTTTTTATTCCACTTTAGTGTTTATCTCAAAATTTAGCAATTAAGGTAGGATATCATGAAAATTATATCAGATATGATTCTTAGGTAGTTGAGTGAATAAACCTTTTCCCAAATACATCATATAGATAAAATCAACTTTATCCCTCTATTATTCTACCTCATAAGGTTTCCCATATATGTTTCACTCAAATAATATAGTGAGATTTTGTCACCTAACCCTTAGGGTTAACCATTTCCACCATGACTTACACAAGATAATCCATGGGTACCCAGATTTAGCATGAAATTACCCAGCTGAATGATCAAGGTCTTAATGTGTATTTTCTTTAGAAGGAATATCATACTAAATATTTGATTGGTTTTCTTAGTATCACATTTTCTATATTCATCCCATGCATATCATTCATAACTATTTCTTCCCATGTATCCTCTATATATCATGTAATCCCTATATGTATACATGATTCAATAATTTTAGTTTTCTAATCCCTATCCTTTCTTCTAAATTAATATGTTCAAACCATATTAATATGTAATTTTTTACAAAACTCATTGTTTGTGCTACTAACCCAAAAAATAGAATCCAAATATATCTAGATGTATTCAAATGTATCCCATGTATTAGGTACATGAAACCTTTTAATGTAAAGGTTTATAAATATATGAAACTAAAATTCTCCCAAAAGAGTAAGCATTAAGCAATATGTATTCAACCCTCACATATTTATATAAATCATAATCTCCCAGACTAGTAAGTTGTCTAACCCAAAGTCCCTCCACCCATAGTTATTTACTCAATATAGAATTTAATTCTATAATAATTATAAGACTGAATATATATATATATATATATATATATATATATAATTAACTATTAAATTCAAGATCATAACTTCATTAAAAACTGGATTCAAGGTATAAGAAAACTAAATCCCATATTTGTATTCCTAACATGAAATGCATGGTATGAAAATTTATAAGAATAAAAAATTTATAGTGTAAAAGATTTATCAACATGAACATTTAAATATGGATATCATAAATTAATTAATTATTAAATTATTCAACATGATATATAAAAATTTTACCAAACCCATTTTTTATATGTTCTAATGTCACGTGGATCTGGTGTGGGCCCAAATAGTGAAAATTAGTGAAGGTTGGGAAAAACAATTTTATTTATTTTTTTATAGACCATAACTTATCAAAAAAAAATATTTTAACTATCCTAATTGTTTTGGACCATGGAATAATGTATAGTCACATGTATTTTTGGTTCTTCAACCTCACCAAAAATGATGATGAATCAATATTCACCATAGTATAGTTCGATCCCATGGTAGCTTTGATCATGACATAGTGATCAGCTAACCATATCAGAGTAACATTAAAAAAGATACCCTATTTTATATTCATAAAAACCATGATGTTTACCCTTATGTCACATCATTTTCCTGGTAAATATTTACATGTTATGACATGGTGATAAGATAACCACACAGTATTTAGGAAAAACATCACAAACCATAATTTTATGATATAACCATGATTATGATTCTAGAAAAACACCACATGCAGTTTTTAAACTCTATTTTCAAATTATTAATACATAAAAGGACCTAAATCTAATACCACCAATGAGTTTTGTGGGAAATATAAATTTTATTAACAATGGAATATAATATAAAATTCATACCAAGATCGACCAAGAGTGGAATCAATAAGATAAAATAAAAAAACTATAAAATGGGTGTACCTCACTATATATGATTTTAATATTCACTAGAAGTGAGTTTTATTAATCTCACTTAGAAATAAAAAATATATTCTATCCTAAAAAGGTATCCAATAGCCACTAGAATAAATGAACACTTTGGTAGGGCCTCTTCTCTATTATAGTGTACTGGAACCTCCTCCGTAAATAAAAATGGAGAGAATAAAAAATGAGGGAGTTTTAACCAACAAATAATGATCTCCAACATATCAAATGAGGTATATGAATATTTATTTTATAGGACACCTTCACTAAATAAATGAGTCTTTTTTATCTTATTTTCCTCATAAAATCTAAAATGGACAAACAATTTGTCTTTGGCCTCATTAATTTATCTAATCATTAAAATACTTTAACAAAATAATTATTTTTAACATCATCACATTATGTGTTAATAGTAAAAATAAGATGATAATAAACTTGGGAGAGTCAGTTGGATGATATCATATATCATTCAACATGATCACCATGACATTGTATAGAAGACCATGTGAATATACTGACCATGGAATAGTAATTTTCTCCATGTCATGGTGTATGATTTAGTATAGAATATTCAAAAATTTCCCATTTTCACTAAATCCTCATGGACAATATGAAAAACTTCAAAATTATTTTTGAGTCCATCCAAACACTTTTAGACATGATTATCATAATCTCTATCGATTTTTTGAAATTTTTCTTTTACTATAATTAATCCTCATTAGTAGACCTTATGTGTGAGACTTCATAAATTTATAGTGTTGAAAACAATTATGAATTATCCAATCCATAATTGAAAGTAAAGAGCATCCTCTGAAAAACTTGTTTTCTACTCAAGATATAAAGAGGTATGGATTGATCTTGATCAAACACATGCATATCTTCATATAAACATGTCTACCACAAGATGTATCTATATATATAATATTCATGCTTAAATAATACTCTTTTCAAGACATTGATTGGTCACTATACATGGAATTTGTTAATATAGTATAGTTCATCTCATAAATTTGTGATTCTTTGAAATAAACAATATTAATGAATGTATCGTATGTAATTCATCTAGGTAATTGAAAAAATCATATGTAACTAGAATGAGAATATCCTTGAATTTCCCCAATCCAATTTAATTAATGGACCACATTTCATACTTGATATAAAAGAGGAAAAAATCAATCTTAATTAAACTCAATTTATGACATAGTTAGCAACATAAATGCTAATGACATAAACCCAAATTTCTTTATAAACCCTAATATATAAAATATATATAAGGAAGAGGATAATAGAGAGTGGGTGAAGATAATAATGTGGATAGTAAGGGGTAAACAAGAGAGGAACATATCTTGATCTTTTATAGAGGGAAGAATAATATCATAGAATAATGGATAAAAAAGGGGCTCTCCCCGATGGATATACACTAAAAGGATAAATTATATTATATGATTTATACTCATCATAAGTGTTGATATGAATATGATTAATATCATAGTAAATGATATGGATATATCATTAGAGGCATGGGTATTCCAATGTCATATAGTATGACATATGATATGACATATGATATATGATATTGGGTGCATAGACTACTACCATGACTTTTAAACACTTTATCATCAGTTATGAATAATATAGATGATTAATTTCTGATATTAAAAATATATTTAATCATTAAAACATTCAATGATTATAATACTATAATGTAAATAAGTTGTGGGTAATGTATGTCGGCTACTAAATATTTATAGTTGGTACTCAACTTCCTTCATCAAATGTAGAGTGCCTATATAAAGGATTGTGTCATCCTAGTAGTTGTGTGTGGTAATTCTATTAAGAAAATCTAAAGATCCCTTCCTCCCCTATATCATCCCCAGCCCGATTAGCCACCCAAACAGTGCTATTAGGTCAGGTTCCACTATCCTTAGGCGTTCCTCCCCATATAACAAAGGTTTATGACTAGTAGTGATGGTGTCATGAGTAATAGTGGGAGACTATATGCTCAAGGTGATGATATAATAATGGTATGAGTAATAATATATATCATGCATTGGAAATAAATACTCAAGATACTCAAACTAGACCTACCAATGGAGGGATAACAATCATTAATAAGAAATAGAATAAGCATAATAATAAACATTAGTGGAAATAATAAACAAATCAACATGCCACTTATAGTACTTAAAACAAAACATGATTACATATCATGTCATACATATCAATATCCAGAATTTTTGCTAATGGATAACCTCAATACAATACATACATATATATCATGCTGATAAAAAAAGGAAACAAAAAGAAAAACTCAAAAGTGACTCCTATAGAGGAAATAACCACAAGGTACCTTGAAAATATCCCATACCAAATAGCTACTAATGTCCATCTTCTGAAGTTGATCCCTTACCTAAACACAACATCATAAAGTCGGTATGCATCTTGAAAGGATTGTGTAGGGTGTGAGAATGAGTCTTAGTAGGATACCAGCCAAGTGTGAATAACCAACATTATTTTTTAAGTGGGTGTAAATTATAATAAAGAAAACATCACAAGTGTAAAATAAATAAGGAGTTCCCTGGTGCTAAACAACCACTAGGAATCCATCACCTTCCTTGAACAATTCCAGAATAACTGAAGAGGAGAGGATCCTTAGCCCATGGACCAATGTATCCCCTAATGTCATACATCCCTGGTGAACCCTCAGGTTCCACCTTGAATCAAGAAACCTAGAACCACATGCCTCCTAAAACCTTGTGTCTCAACAAAGTACCAATGTCCGGAAGGCATGCCCAAGAAAAACAATCGGATCCCTTAAACCCCTACTTGAAAGCACTAGTCAGCTTGAATCCTAACATCCAAAGGAATGATGATATCTATCCTCAAAGAAATATCACCATTGGATCACATCATTAAATCCCAAGGATTAGTGATCTTTATCCTCCCAAAACATTTCAGACCCAAAGACCTCAATATGGTGATACTTATCCCCCAACTGATAGCCTCATCACTGTCAACTGAAGGCTCCTCACCTTCCCCATGACTTTCTAGGGAAATAATGCCAACATAGTTTCATAAGCAACAGTACCGAGGGCCTCTACCCACATGAGGGGTCAAAACCACCTCATTACTAAGTCAACATTTGTGCACGTGACGCCAATTGGTGCTTTGGCCATCACATATGAGTGTAAGTCACCAAATTAGTTCCTAATAAACATCCAAAAGGAACCTCGTGCCCCTATGACCATTTCACTCAATTATGATGGTCATGTCACGGGCCATAACCACAACCTGATGGCTTCACTACCTCTACTGACATCCATGACACCCAACCAATAGTCAACACCAGCCAAGTAATCTAGGTCAAGCCCAACCATATGAGCATGTCACCTCAATCCTGATGGCCATTCCATTCTAATTCCTTCGGCCAATCCCATCACAACCACATTGGTATCAACTGTATATCAAAATAATCTTATATAAATAACTTCAATCTAAATAAAAAAAATTATTATAATTTAATTGAATTAAAAAACTTAAAATTAATTAAAGAATTCAATATAATTTAATTGAACATCTCAAATCCAAAAAAACTCAATTTAAATATAATAAATCAATTAAACAAAGAAATAAACCCTAGCCTAACTACCTAGGTGGTACACAACCTATAAATTGGCCTCAAACGTATTAATTAGTCTAGGTAATTCCCAAAGGCATCCTATAAGGTCACACGGTCATCTCAACATCAAGCAATCAAATCAAAAAGGGGCTCACTCAATTACCCAATGGAGGGATAAAATCTAAACCCCCAAAATAACTGCAAAAATACAAGGAAATATATGAACCACCTACTTTAGACTCGTAGATGTGTGCATGTCCAATATTAGCCTCTAACTCAAAGAAGTTTGAAAGAAATTTACAATTATTTTGAATGCCCTGAGAAGAGGGGAAATCATCTCAAATAGATTTAGTTCACAGTGAAGAGAAATCAAATAAGAGAAGAGGCATGGGATAGGGGATACTCATTGATGTAGTTCTAGCACACCTAATGGATCTAAAAATAGAGCATTCATAAGTGATCTAGGCCACACCCTAGAGGAGAGGAGGAGTAATACTCATCCTTTATTATTCCATGACCCATGAATGAAGGAGGAGGAGAAAGAAGGAGAAAAAAGAAAAAATAAAAGAGGTTTGAAATCTTAAATTTACCCCTTTAATAGGCCTCATGGTTAGCTTGAATGGTTTTCCAAACTGTGTGGAAACGGTATGGGAAACAGTGCATAGGCACTGCCTATATGGAACTACCTATGTGGCTTGACATAAATTTGTCCCTAACTATGCAAAAAATGTGCAGAAGGATCTGCAAAAAAGGAAGAATTGGTTGTGCAATCATGTACCTCTCTCTCATGGTTTACCCAAACCATGTAGAAGTTCAAAATCAGGGTGCACGGTTAGTGGGGAGAGGCCGCACAGTTTTTCCCAAACTGTGTGCCTTGACCTACAACTTCAAAACATGACTTCATGCCTCCGAAGCTCTCAAAACCCCTTCTAAACACCCAAGGATTTGAATAAACCTTTAAAAATATCCAAAATAAGGATATTGGATTGTATAAACTCTCATAATTGAGTTTCGATGCCCAAAAAAGAATTTGGAATACCCACTAATTCTAAAATTCAAAATATAAGAGTTTTTTACCCGATTCAAAAACCAGGGATGTTACAATATCCTCACCTTAACATAGATCATACATGAGATATAAAAAAACCCGAATATGGTATCGAATGTACCCATATCTGTAAAACTGACTCATACTACCCTGATCTTACGGGTATAAGTCAACCACCTCAAGGGGGACCCCCACCTTAGGATTAACCTACCTCAGTCCATCCCGAACAAAATTCAAATCAATAATATGGTCCATCAACCATTCCCAGACTCAAAATTACTCCTATGACACATCATCACTCTCATACCTAATCAGGTGCTCCAGTTTCGTAATTGACACCCATCATAATCCCACACTGTATCATTGCCCCCCTTGTGACCATGGCTCACATGGAACCAATGAGGTCATGCATCTCATCATATGCTTAAATAAAACCAGGTGCCTCACACCTCAATCAGATCCCACATCACAACGATGCCCAAATACCTCACACATAAAGTAAATGCATCTCCTTGATGCCTCGATTCCAATGCATCTCAAGTAATACTGCATCCAATGATGCTCAAATATAGAACCTGGTGCCATGCACCTCATATATATATCACACACCCAACATGCAGTTCCAACCTACTAAAAAACATCTGGTTATTCCATAAACATATATTGCACACCTCATTCACTCAAAACAGATGTGCCTCAAAAGGACATTCCAAAGCAGAACAATGGAATACACCTATCTTGGATCCTAACTTCCTGAAGTCTGAAATCCCTATGGTGCTACACCTTCCACCGGCCACTGATTCCACTTTTAGGTCCCACTGTCTCTATCAAGACCTCCATGTGTAGTTAAATCTTATCTACCATCACTTGGTATCGATCCTAAACCAACCTCATAAGCCTAATTCTACCCTTTTCAATGGATGTTTAATGTCTAAGAAGGCTTCCTATAGAACCCATCAAAATTCTCAACCTGACCACATGCCCAGCACTCCTTTAGAAGACGCTCACACCGAGTCTGGAAAAATCCCAGCTACCCACACTAAAAGAAAACTATCGACGACCCAGTCTATGGTAGTCTACTCAAGTCCTTATCCTGATCGTGCTACTGGAACTCATCCTTGTCTCACTTCTATCCATATGAAGAATCACCACTGAAATCATTTGAAGTCATCACTCGACTCGAGTATGACCTATCTATCACATTTCCCTCATCTATGAGCACCTATTTCACCACCTCGGATGATGAGTCCAGCCTATATTTACCTACACCTGAATGGTTTGTCATAAATCATACTCAAATTGTATCACCCTATAGGTGTCGTCGCTCACCATACCGAGTGAAATGAAATATAATTCAGTGAACATCGTTGCATATTCCATGAAGTTCATGTCACCGCACTGAAGGTTCAAGAACTCACGATCTCTTTTTTCCCTCAGTATCTCTAGGAAGAACTGATCGAAGAACCTAGCCTCAAAGTCCTTCCAAGATAGTTCCTTGTGTCTTCCAACCTATACCTGCATGTTCCGCCATAGATTTTACAACCCTTTGAGTATATAGGTTTCCAACTTTACACTCCACCCTAGAGGTATCTCTAACTACTCAAAGAATATCTGTATAGCCTCGATCTAATTTTCAGCTTCCTTCGAACCACCCTCACCCTGGAAAAGTGGTGGTGTTATGATTGGAAATCTTAAGTAAGATACGCCATATATGGATCTACACCCATAGCTAGCCTTTCGATCCCCTGGATCACATGTACCAGGATCTCTTGGAGCTGCTCACCCAGCCATGGCCCAAAATCAGTCAACTCTGGTAACCACCCCGCCTACCATAGAACCTGTTCCTAATCCTCTCTCTAAGCATGTACTTGCTTTGTCTAACCCTTAGGGGTCTTAACCTTATCTCCCTCATGTGGCATAAAAAATGTCAAGAAATGATCCAGTTCATGATGTCACTAATTAAGAAACAACTTTTTAAATTCACAACTCTATCCTCTATTTTATCAAATAATTTACACTCACATTCCCCAGTAAATAGTAAGACTTCTCCCAATATATTTCCCTCACCTATAATTGATTTCAACTATGATCATTTATTTACTCCAATGTTAGGTTGGTTATGGGATTTTAGTCTTTTAATGAAACTTCATAACATGATTTTTCATGGATTATAGGATCTAACAAGGGATGGATGTCAAGGGTAGGCTTGAATAGAGGTTGAATTTCAAAACAACCTTTAAAATTATACCACAATATTTTTTGACATAATTCATGAACTCTAACTATTTTAAAAAATATAAAAATATAATTTTATATATTTCATAACATGCCTTGTGACTCTAAATAAAAATAGAAATATAGTAATATTTGAAAAAAATTAGAAACCTCTTGTGTTAGTGATTTTTAAAATTAGACAGTACTTGGGCGCATGGGTTTCACATTTAATCAAACATCCTTAAATGTATAGAGTGTTACTAGGGATAAAATATATTTTAGTAATAATTTAAATAATTATATTTATAAATAAATTAGGTTCTCTAAAAATTATCAATTTTTATGAATTTATAAAGAATTCGATAAAACTCAACATATCCAAAAAAACACCCCAATAATTAAAAACAAATAAGAAAACATTCAATCCCTAAACAGGTTAGTACCAAATTACACACACTTAGGTTGTTACTACCCACTTTGAAGATCAATAATAAATTTAACAATAAGAACATATTATATAAGTATGGTAAAATACCTTTAATATAATTAATGGATACAACCTAGTGGTTTTTGGGTAGGGGGAACCTGAGTTAAGAACCAATATTATACCGCTTTCATTATCTTATAAAATAAAACAAATAAAAACATGATAATGTTTTCTTAAAATAAAATAAAAATGATAAATAGAGAGAAAAATAGTGATTTCTTGGTTTTAACCCTAAGTGGGTACTGGGATTTTACTTACCACTAATTGGGAAGTTCCAATTTATTATCCCAAATCCAAAGGTTTATGGGGTTTTGTGGTATAAAACACCACATTTTATTTCTCTAGATATCTATAACTGGATACCAAGAGTGTGAATCTCCAAATAAAATAATAATAAATATCTCAACACCTAAGAGAGAGGAGAGAGAAAGATTGATGTGTAAAGGGGGAGGGAAGAGATGGTATAGTGGATCCTTATCAACTTTTTATATTTCCTCCTCTATATGATATTCATGTTGATATAGAGGAGGTAGTCACATCACCATAAGCTCAATGAGATATTACTCTTATTTAACCACCACCTCTTGGGAGGTTTATTTGGTAACATCCAGGGTTGGTATCAAAAGTTCCAATTATGTATGAAAAGAATGAGGAAATTCATTTAAAATTATATTTCATAAATATTAAAATATAAAGAATTAAATTATGTATGACCCCCCCCCCCCATTTTTATTATCTTCCAAATCTATTTTTTCTTGCACAACCCCTATAACTTCTTAATCATTGAATTCCACCACCACATTCCCTTAGTGGTGGTCGATCTATACTTATCATCATCACTCCCTAGGAAAAGTATAGGATTTATTTTTATAAAACACAAATAATGTTAGTTAATTGGATTCATTAACAATGTAAAATCAAAAAAATATGAGAATCCAGTGTTAATTCCACTCCCTTCAACCGATCATCTTCCAAAACTGGTTCTTCTTGAAAGTTCACTGAAAGGATTATATAATTGTTTGGGAGAAACAAGTTGTATAGTTTAGTTCTCACATCCATGATTTACTATTTAAATTTAATATTTATGAGCTATTTTTTTACCTTTTCCACCTTGTAATGGAACACTGAAAAGTAATAAAATAATTATTCAAGATCCTTGGACAAGGATTATAAAATTGGTTGCTCAAGGTCTTACTTAAGGTACCAGATAATATCTTTAAAAAACTTTTCCCTATAGATTAAACTTAATACTCTCTTTAATTATATATAAAAAAAGAAACTTAATACAAGGGAGAGGGTGAGTCAAATATTGATTCTATTGTTCTTAAAAAAATAAAATTTTTAAGTAATAAAATATTTACAAAGTGAAAATAAATAATGATAAATTAACATGGTTCCTCATAAATGATTCCTAACTTTTAAATATTTTTCATAGGGTGGTACAAAATAATATTTATTTTTCTTAGTACAGCACAGTGGCTAACCAGGGTCATCTCTCTTGAGGAGCATTGTTGATTACTCACTACTCTAATTCACTTATTGAAAATTTTAGTGTTTTTAAATATTGAAAGCATAAAATGGATAAGGATGTAGTTATTTTTGTAAAATATATGAAATATAAATTAAATTATTATAACCAACAAAATTATTAGTAGGAATAATCTCATCCCTAGGGTTTTCTACTTGGGTTCCTTTATTATCCATTATTTTATTTTTTTAAATTATTTTTTATAGATCATCCCATCAGATATGAACTATAATCCCTTAATTTAATTGTGATATTTAAAATCACTAGGAGATATATTTGGCACACTAAATATCACCTCCTCTAATATTAAATAATTATGAACACACCTCAATAAAGTATATGACACCTTCTAAGACCTGGATCCATCATATGTCATTTCATATCTCATTCAAACTCAAATTATTCATATGAAAAGTTTCCCAAGTGAAATTAGGTAATGAATTTTTGATAAGTAATAAAATTATATTTAGATTCATGTTATGAATAAGTGTACAATCTCCAAACCAACCCACAACACTCCCCTTTCCTCATTGTAAAAATAAAGTAAACATTAAGAAATTAAAATTATAGATTTGGTAATACTGAGATAAGATTCCCCAAGGCCACGAACTAGGATAGATACTCACTATCACAATTATTATTGAGGTTTGGTGGGGAAATACACAAATAAAATGATATATTATTGAAATATAAAAAACTTTAATTAAAGATATAAAAAATGAATTAAAATAAAGAGAAAACAGTAAAATCCCTAATCTATTCTAAATCAATAAGTGAATGAATCATTTTAAAAGTGGTATATATATAATTTAAATATTAAATGAATTGTGTAGCCAATTACATTTTCATAGGGATGTATTCCATTTATACATCACACTTGAATGTGATTTTTCCATGTGGTAGTAATCATTTTTTATTCTTCCAAATATTTCCAAGAATTTTGGTACTTCCTTCTTCTATTTTGAAATAATTCACAAGATCAATAGAATATTTGAAATTATTCTTATGGTCAAAGATATTAAAGATTAGCACCACATGTTTTTGAATTGATCTTAACAGTCAGCATTATTTTGAGTGGTTGTAAATTTTTAACTCTTGAATAACCTGTAGTTCTTCTAATTTCACAAAGGAAAGAACCTCTATGAAACTACTTGTATCAGTTTGTGACCCCTATCTCACATATAATTTATTCTCTTAGTTGAAAAAAATAAACATTTATATATGATTTGTTCCATGGTAAGATCTTACATATTATATCATCGTGATAAAAATTCTCACATTCAGCAATAATATAATTTTCCTTACATATCAAGGTATCCAATGATAAATCCTACATATTATTTAGGGGACCTTTATGTATCGATTTTTTCATCCCCGAAGAAAAGGCATCAACCTTTATGTATCACTCAAGTTGTGGTTAAACCTTTATATATGGACTGATTAACTCTTACTATGGGTATGGGAGCTCAATTCTTCATGTTAAATGGAAAAGTAAAATTTATTAGATACTAGGGAAAATATATTATGTGTGGTGAATTCCTTATATAAGGTTTATAAAATATTATTTATTGCCTTAAACATTTTACATATCACCAATTAATTTTTCAATATTAAAAATTTCTTCTCAATAAAAAAAGTGTAATATCATGTGTATCAAGTTGGTAACTCTTACACATCATTTGGCCCATACATAAGGTTTTCCACTTATAGATTTTTGTTAACTTCTTTAAAAATATTCCATAAATTCATCTTCCTACTTATAAACTATGATAATTCTATATAAAACTGATGATGGATTTTTCCTAAACATCAAAACACCATAAATAAATTTTAGGTTTGAAAAAATTTGAACTGTTGAAAAAACAAATTAAAGTCATGAATTTTGACCATATTCACAATAAAGTACAAAATATTATTATAAACTAAATATGTGATAATTTCCCTTAAATTAATAAATTCATGTGGAATGATTCATTGAAGTACGTAGAAAAAATAATGAATATTCTATCTCTTTCAATTTCCTCCTACTTAAACATTACTCTCCTAGGAAATCATTTAACACCTTGGTAAAATCAAACATATCAAGACATTAATGTAATATCCATTAAATTATGTTACACTTGGACATATAATTATTCCTATATAGATATTAACCACTTAATTCCTCAATTTTCATAAAAATTCATTCAATCTAATACTAATTCCCATGTGCATTTTGTACTTACCATCATAAAAATGTATCTCTCTTTAATAAGGGCATTTTATATGGAGTTTTTAACATTATAAAGTGAATGAATAATTTATGTAGGCTTGATGTAATCCTAATCTCTCCAATTCATAAATTCTCAAAGATGAATCAATCATGAGGACTTGACATGGGTTGTTCTATTGGTAAATATTGGTAGTTCTAATATTAAAAATCCTGAGGTAGAATGAGGAGGTTTGAATATAATTAAAGAAAAATAAATGATTAATAGTTTATGTTCAAGAATGGTATCCTCACTCAATCCCCTTTAAAAAGATTAACCTCTAAACTTATTTTTATTCTCATGGAATATTCCTATAAATAGCACTCTAGTGGTAATAGTTTTTTTATTCACTCAACTTTATTTAGCATCTTGTTTTTTTCATCTTCTTTTTTAATCGATTCTAAATAGATTTAAATTTTAAACATAAATAGGAATCATTAAACAAAAAAATATTGTGTGAAATTAAATTCCTACTTTTAGAAGGATATTTTCCATTATAACTTTATATCTTTGATGTTTCATAGAACTTCTCACAAAAAAACTCCATAGCATGATGTTTTATTACCAAATATGTTATCAAAACAATGATAGTTGAAGCAAAGATATATCTCCTTACACTTAGGATACTCATAATATATTGTTTTAATTATATTTATAAGTTAATAAATTTCTCTAAGGTATAATTTTAATGAAAAATCAATAATTTTATACCTCCACAACTCTATACAAATTTAGTTTATCAATGAATTTGTACTTCCATGCTATAGAAAATAGTAAGCCTTATCAAAAAATATCTCTCTACCACACACTTGAGTTCAACTATACTCATGTATTTTCTCATAGATTAGTTTCTTTACGGACTTTTAGGATTATATTGTGGATTCCTAATAAGGATTTTCATAGACGATAGGGTATAATAAGGGTATGATGTCAACAGCATGCTAAAATAGAGGTTTAATTTCAAAAGTTATTCCAAAATGATACCTCAATCGTTTTTGAAATAATTCTTGAACTCTAACAGTTTTGAAAAGGATAAAAATACCAAGTTCTAGATTTCATTAAATTCCTCATAACTCTGAAGAAAAACTGAAATATGGGAAGATGTAAAAATGGTTTAGAAACCTCTTAGTTTGGTGATTTTTGAAATTGGTAAATATCTATGCACATAGGTTTCACATTTGATCAAACTTCATTAAATATATATATATTAGTAATAGAGAGAAAATAAAATAGAAATCATTAAAATCCTAAAATGTTTAAATTAATTAGTTTCTTCAAAAATACCAAGAGAGTCTAAAATTCCCAAGTATTTTTTTAAGCTAAATATATCCAAAGAACAATCCAATAATATAAAATAATAAGAAAATATGAATTTCATAAACAATATCACACTTAGACCATTATTATTCTCTTTAAATCTTAATTATAAATTTAACACTAAGCATGTATTATGGAAGTAGGGTAGAATATAGTTAAGATAATGGATAGATATAACCTAGTGGTTATTAGGTAGTGGTAGCCTAAGTTAAGATCCTAGATATTGCCACTTAGTTTATCCTAAAAAAAGAAAACAAAAAACACGTAAAACTTTTATTTAAATAAAATAAAAATAATAAAGATAGAGGAAAGGATAAATTTCTTGGTTTTACCCCCATGTGGATAATGGATTTTACTTGCCTCCAGTTGAGTAGTTATAGTTTATTATCCTAAATCTGAAGGTGGATGGGGTTTTTGTGGCATGAACCATCACATGTTATTTCCCATAATATCCATAAGTGGACACTAAGAGTGGGAACTGTAACACCCTAGAAAATTATAAGCATGGTTTTCTTTTAATAAATGTTTATTTACTAATCTGTTTTATATTTCAAAAAACTAAAGTATAATCTAACATAAACTTAGATATATTTCCTTAATCATTTTAGATATTATTAGTAAATTAAGATGAAATATAAAATATTACTTTTATTTACAAGAAATGATATTTGTATAGTTTAATGAAAATGAATTAATTTATATATTTGTTATTTAAGTAAATGTATTTTCATGAAACAAGCTAAATTATAACATTACTTAAATAAATTTTTTTAAATGCTCATGTTTTAATATTATATCTGAAAAAAACTATTTTATATGAATTTTATATAAATACGTTTTCAAGTTTTTATAGATTCTCTTATATAATTTTCCTGCCATAAAGAATGTTAATTACTTTATTTTATTGCTTTTGAGTTACATATTATTTTCAATTTGAAATACTTTTTATCTTTGTTATAGATGTAATATTATTATTAGATTAATAAAATATAATTTTTAAAACTCTTATTGTAAAATGATTCTTTGATACTTTTTTCAAAGAAATGATCAATATGAAGATGTTCATAAAATAATTAACACATTTATAAATTGAAGATAAAAATGTTTGAACAATTATACTTTTTAATTTTAACACATTTGAGTATTTAAGTGGTTCTTAATTTTTATAAAAAACTATAATCCATGCTAGGGGGCCCCTCAATACATTTTGGGACCCAATTGTGGAGAGGTATACCCTTTATCAGCCTTGATTAGTGGCAAAGGGGCCATGTCTCCTACCATGAGGCATAAGCATAGCCTTGTCTTGAACCTGCGAGACTGTGTGTGCATATTTTAGGTGATCTCTAGATCAGTGTGTGTGTGAGTTAAGAAAGATCGCCTACGTAGGTCCATTTATAAGGCCCATTTTTCCTTTTTTCCATTTTAATGTTATGGCTTATCTTACATGATATTTCTCAATTGTATTAAATTTTTATGTGGGATCCTTTTAGTAGTTACAGCTCACGCCTTAAAGACCTCAATTAAAATATATCCACTCAATCGAATGACTATAGCCATCGGATCATATCATACTTATATTCCTCCTCACAACCACCCGATCTTGCTTATTCGGGGCTTCTATCATACACTATGTCATCCACCATCATTCTTAATGAAACCCTTAGATCTCATTTATCCACATAAAAACAATAGTTGGATCGACCTATGAACAATACCCTACTCTGTTTTTTTTTCCCATAAAAACAAAATAGGATCGAATATTTTCTTATCTACCCTTTTAGATATAACCATTAAAAGCCTTCATCCTATAGTTAATCTGATCCACAATAATTGTTCCTTACATATCAAAGAATCATTGAATATAGAACACATAAATATTTTTGTACAAGTGTATTTTTTTTATTTCAAAATAAACCATTTCATTTTATTTTTTTCGAAACCCTTGATTCTTCGGGATAAATGAATTCAAAAATATTATTTTAAACACCTCCATTAAAATCAATAAAATATAGTAACATTATTTCTTTGATAATGGAAAATTAATTTGAAACCCCTAGCTTCCCTTGGAATAATTTAAATCCATACATGTATATATATAATCTTCAACATTCATTTGAACAACCCCCATTTATGATGTTGAAAATGAAACCTTTCTCGATCCAAGATCCTCCCCCATTTCTCTCTTTTTCCCACTGGTTCGAATGCCCCAAGAAAGCAGAAGGAGTGGTTGTCTTTAGGTTATTCATCTTCAGTCAAGGTTGTATGGGTGTGTGTATATATATATAATTCTCAAATTTAATTTCAAAACAGGTTATAAATTATATGTTTTAATTCAAACCATTATTCCATTCAAGTCAAAGATATATACATATATGTATATATTGTTTTCAATTTCAAGTTCTTCAGGTATATATATATCTTTGTGTGTGTGTGTGTGTGTGTGTAATATTACAATGTTCCCATTATAATTAATCAAGTATTTTAACATTAATACTTATGTTACATATATTTTTTTAATAGGAAATTATTATAATAATTTCAAATTATTTTATATTCTTATATTTTATGTGATAAAGATATTATTCTCAAAGTTTTAATAGTTTTATAATTTTTATGTGTGTGTGTATACATATACATATATACACACACACACACACAATTAATTATCATTTTAGTATTAGAAATAAGTTATATTTCATATTCATAAAAAATTCACCTTAAATATAGGTTATGATCTTTCTCAATTTGAAATTTTTTAAATTATGAAAGGATGAAATGTTTTATTTAAAAATGTTACTTATTATAATTTTATATGTAGTATATAATTTTTTATGCTTATGATTATTTTAATAAATCAAAATTATATATATATTATTTTATGTGAATAATAATTTATAATTGTTGTTATTTTATGTAAAGGGTTCATACATTTACACCATTATTTTATGCATAAAATCAATTGAGAAAATTAGTACTAAATATATTTATTCAAGGTTTATTTTTAAATGATAAAAGTTATAACTTTATGTCCTATTTCAATAAAATATATTTCATGAGTTTAAAAAGGAAATTCTAAATACATGTATGTTAGTTAACATCTCATTAATTTATGCAAAGTCTAAATGTCATGATATTTGGTTGTACTAAATTTAACAAGTGATTTCCTATGAAAGTTCATATATATATATATATATGTATGTATGTATGTATTTAAATATTTATAAATTCATTATCAAGTCTTTTTAATTTATTTAATGTTTTTTTCAAATGAAAAGGGGTATTTTCTTTGAAAAGGGGGGTTTTTAATAAAAAGGAATGGGTATTTTGATATCCAAAAGTGATTTTCTAATGAGTGAAAATGAAATCTTAAGAGTTGTAGGTTGAAAATTGAATTATTTTATGTGTTATTATTATATGTATATACTTGGACATTTGATGGTTGGTTATGTGATAAAAAAATGATGGGTGGTTCCATGATAAACCAATGATGGGTGGTTCCATGATAAACCAATAACGGGTGGTTCCATGATAAAAAAACAAGGAGTGGGTTTGTTATAGCCCTAAAATGCATTGGGTATAGAAGTTTTTAGTATGGATATTCCATTTTTAAGAGCGACATGTATGGAATTAAGCCTCATGGTTATTCTGTATATAAGAATGAAAAGTATAATGATGTCCCAAGATACAATTATATGTTATTTATGATTGCTATGAGTTTTAATGAATATTATTTGAGAACAATGTGTGTGTTTTCATGTGAAAATGATTTTTTTCATATGCTCAAAGAACTTTCAAGATAAAGGTAAACATTATATGATTTTTTCATGTTTTTAAAGAAACATTCATGTGTTCAATTTTCCATTTAATTTTCTTATCAAATGTTTTCATATGGGCATAAAATATTTATAGAGTATATTTTATGTCTCTTTTACCTTATTTAAAAATTATTATAATGTTTTCAAAGGTGTAAGTATTTTCAAAGGAATTTTCAAAATTATATTTTTAAAAGGATTTTTAAAAGTTTTTTTAAAGATGTTATATTTTGAAAAATCTTTTCAAAATGATGAATTCAAAATTATAATTATTTTATAAAAGTATTTTCCAAATCTATATATTTTTGAATAGAATATATATTAAATAACTATTTTGATATAAATGAGTTTTCAAAAGTATTTTAAAAGGTATTTTAAAAAATTACATTCAAAAAGGTTTTTCACGTGATTTTTAAAAACCCCTAACTAGGAAATTATTCTCACCATTTGTTTTATAAAGTATTTTTAGGATTATTTAGTGATTTCATGGAGTTTATCTTTGATAAAGATCTAGCATGAGCAAAGTTATATCAATACTTTTTTATTTATTTAACTTTGATAATTTGTAAGAGTGGCCCTTTTCCTCTAAATCATATACTAAAAAAGAACCTTATATGTAATTAACTATATATTTTTCAATTACATTTTATAAAAATAAATATACATCATTTGTTTACCAAATTCATAAGAACGGGTTTTGGGGCACCATAGGAACCAACAAAGAAAAATAAAAGATATGTCCCAACCCCAAAGCGAGAAGAGAGAGGGAAATGGAAGTGAAAAATGGGAATAGAAGGTATAGGGTCTCCCTATCTAATTTTTTGGTTTCTTATTCTATATAAAATATACATTAATTTAGAGAAGAAATTAATATCACCACAGGCCACTTAATTTCTTGTACTTATTTAACCACCACCTCCTTAGTGTTTTCTTTGGTTACAACCATGGATGGTTTCAAAAGTTCCAATTATGCATGAAAATTGAGATTAAAATCATTTAAAAATAATATTATATTTAAAAAATATTAAAATATAAATAATTAAAATTTGTTTGATCCCCCTTATAATTTTTTCATTTTAGATCTATTTTAGCTTCAACATCCCTTGTAACTTTTTTATATTTTAATTCCACCACCGTGTTCACCTAGGTGGTGGTCACTTAATCCACATCATCACCACTCTATAGAGTAATTATAGGTGTTGGTCTTGTAAAAAAAGGTTATTGAATTGGATATGATGATTGTGTAAAATCAAAAATAAGATACTTTAGTGTTAATTTCATTCCTTCAAACTGATCATCTTCAGGTGTTGGTTCTTCTAGCAAGGTCACTGGGAGGAATATATAATTGTATGGGAGAGAAGGGTTGTGTGGTTTATTTCTCACCTCTATGATGTATTCTTCAAAAGTATTAAGGATGGTATATTTTTTCTCCATATATTTCTTAAGAACCTAGATGAGATCCTTGGATATCCTTTATTCATAGATTTACCTTTAAACTACCCTTACCCATTTAGATAAAAATAAAACAACTTTATCTCAGGGTGAGGGTGATTCAAACATTGAATCCAATTTTTTAGAATTGTTTTTAAAATTAGGAAGTGAAAAAATATATACAAAGAAAAAATAAATAAATAGCAATCAGTTTTTCTCCTATAAAACGATTCCATATTTTGACACACCTATCATAGGGTAATAAAAAATAATATTTTTTTCTATTGCATCATAATAGATGACCAAGGTTGTATCTATTAATGAGATCCATTGTTTAATCACTGCTCTAATTCACTTATTAATATTTTTGGTGTTGTTAATTATTGAAATTAGGTAAATAATAGTGGTGTTCTTATGTGTTTAAAATAAGTAAAATATAAAGGAAATAAGTAAAACCTACACAAGTGTTAGCATAAAAGTTCTCAGTCTTAGGTTGAGCTACACATGTTCCTTCGATATCTATTATTTTACTATCTAGATTTTATTTTATATATTGTCTCATCATACATGAACAACCATGACCTAATTTGAGTGTGATAGTTATAATTCCTAGGATATCTCTTTGTAACACCAAATCCCACCTCCTATAATAGTCAAAAATGATAAACACGTCATAATCAAGTATGTGACACCTTCTAAGACTCGGCTATATCATATATTGTTTCATATCTTGGACAAACTCAAATTTATCATTTGAAAAGTTTCCTAAGATAAGGGAGGGAATGAATGCTTGGTAGGGAGTAGAATAAGGTCAAGATTCATACTATAGAGAGGTGTAAAATTTATACACTAACCCACAACACTCCCCCTTCCACATTACAAATAGAAATTAAAATTTATAAAATTAGGGGTATATAATTGGTAATATCAAGAAAAACACCCCCAAGGTCAATCCTTGTGTTAAATACTCACCACTATAAATATTATAAAAGTATGTTGGGGGACACACAAGGAAAATGATAGAAGGGAGAAACAAAAAACACATCAATTAAAAATATAAATAATGAATTACAATGAAGAGAAAATAGTTAAAACTCTAATATATTATAAAATAGTCGGTGACCGATTCATTTACAAAGTAAGGAAAACATAATTTAAATATGTAGTGGAATTAACATTCTTTCATGTGTGCATTAGGATTTATTCCATGCATGCAGTGTGCTTCAAAGTGATTTTTCCATATGGCGGTAATATTTTATTATTCTTCCAAATATTCCCATGATGTTCAATATTTCCATACTATATTTATAATGAATTCACATGGTAAATATAAGATTTAAAATCATTATTATAGATAAAGATATTTGGTATTCGTGACACATAGCTTCTAGATGATCTTAACGGCAATAATTATTTTAAGTGATTGTAATTTTTTAATTCTCATGTGACCTATAGTTATTTTTATTTCACAAAGGATTGATATTTTATGTATATCCTCATATTATTTTGAAACTCTTATGTAGAATGTCATTTATTCTCCCATCAAATAGGGAATAAACCTTTATGTGTCAGTTTTTTCATTGGTAACTATTTCATATCATGTCATCTTAATGAAATCCTTCCCTTTATCAAAAAATCAATTTTCCTTGTGTATCAATGTATCCACAGGTAATTCTTACATATCAGTCAAGGTACCTTTATGTATTGGTTTTTTTATCCCCATGGTAGAGGTATTAATCTTTATATATTTCTTAGATCACGGAGTAAGCTTTTTGTATGAACCAATTAACTCTTATGTGTGGGAAGGGGACCTTGAGTCTTAACAATAAATTGAAAATAAAAATTCCTTATATATAAGGGGAAATATTTTATACATAATGAATTCCTTACAAAAGATTTATAAAGTCTTATATATTTCCTTGAAAATATTATGTATCACCCATTAGTTTTCTAATCTTACAAATTTTTACTCATCAATAAATTTTAATATCTTAGTATCAAGTCAATAACTCTTATTCATTATCTATCCCATTAGTAAGGTTTTTCACATACAATCCTTTTTCAACTACTTCAGCAATCATCTAGAATTTTTTCCTCCTACATTAAAACTATGTTTCTTCTGGAATATACTACTTATGGGATTTTCCTAAACATAAAAACACTAAAAATAAATTTTATTAAAGGAAAAATAATTTAAATTATTAATGAAATCAATTAAAATCATGAATTTAGGCTATTTTCACAATAAAGTCTAAAATTTTCTATATACTAAATATACAATATTTTTCCATAAATTATTAAATTCATGGGGATTAATTTATTGAATTATGGAGAAAAAATAATGAATATATGATCTTTCTAAACTCCCCCATACTTAAACATTTATCTCCTAGGAAATCATCTTACACTAAGGTCAAATCAAAATTATCAAAACATTAATGGAAACTACATTAAATTCTCACAGACTTTGATATATCATTCTTCATATATGTATCTTAACTCTCTAATTCGTTAATTTTAATAATAACCCACTCAATCTCTCATTTATCTTGAAGTGAATTTTTACCTACCTTACCAAAAATGTATCTATCTTTACTCAAGGAATTTTATATTAAGTTTTTCTCATTATTAGTTGTATGCATAATTTCTATAGGATTGGTTTCATCCTAATATCTCTAATTCATAGAGTGAAAAATATACACTGACCATGAGGACTTGACATGGGATGTTTTGTGGGTAAAGGTTGGTAATTTTTTATGTTAATAATTTTAAGGAAAAATGAGTAGGTTTGCCTCTAATTTAAGTAAAATTCATGATTAATAGTTTACACTAAATAATAATATACTCACTCACTCCCTTTTTCTATTATTTATCTCCAAAATCCTTTTAATTCTCATATAATATTATCATAATTATCAATCTAGTAATAGAAATTTTTTCTTCTTTTTTTCATAAACTTTTCATAGATTTGTATTCTGAAGACAAAGATGGATCCTTGAATATAAAATAGTTGTTTAAACTCTCTTGACAAATTTTGGTAAGATATTTTCACTTGTATATTTCTATATTTGAGGTTTCTTAAGTTATATCACAAAATATCTCTTTATAATGATGTTTTCTTCCCAAATCATCTCTCAAAACAGCCATTGTTGATGCAAAAAAGTAGCTCCTTCCAATTTGACTACTCCCAAGACATGTTTTTCATTTCCTTTAAAATAAAATAAATTTTCTAGGGAATGATGTTAATTATTAAGAAACAATATTATACCTTCACATATCTTTCATCCTCTATATTATCAAAAAATTTGTAAACCCATGCCTCAAAAACTAATAACCCTTATCACAAAATAGATCCTCACACACACACACTTTAGTTTTAATATGATCATGCATTTAATCCTAGGATAGGTTGGTTAGGGATTTTTAGGATTCTGATTTTTCAACCTAACAAGGTTTTTCATGGATACTAAGGGATAATAAGGTTCAAATTCCAAGGGCAAGCTCAAATAGAGGTTAAATTTCAAAAGGTATTTCCAAATGATGCCTTAATCATTTTTTGAACAATTCATACACTCTAACAGTTTTAAAAAATATAAAAAGAATTATAGATTTTATGATATTCCTCATGGATCTCCAGAAAAATAGATTTTTAATAAGATGTTTAATAGACATAGAAACCTCTCAGGTTAGTGGTTTTTGATATTAGGTGGTACTTATACACATGGGTTTCACATTTGATCAAACTTCATTAAATTTATATATTATAACTAAGAAGAAAATACCATTTCGATAATCATTTAAATACGTATATATTTAAATCATATAGTTTTTTCAAAAATAATAAAATGGATTAAATTTCCTAGGAATTTAGTTAAGATCAAGATATAAAAAAACACTCCAATATTTTTTTTTTAAATAAGAAAACATACAGGTCTTAAACTTTTTGGTAGAAACTCCCCCACACTTAGTATATTAGTACCCTCTATGAAGCTTATTTACAAATTTTACAATAATAATATATTATATTAGTATGTTAGAAGACAGTTAATAT
Organism: Viscum album; assembly: GCA_963277665.1. Classification (NCBI taxonomy): domain Eukaryota; kingdom Viridiplantae; phylum Streptophyta; class Magnoliopsida; order Santalales; family Viscaceae; genus Viscum; species Viscum album. The sequence goes on from OY728125.1 coordinate 4,919,682, forward strand.
AAGGGATATATACAACTTGGTGATTGTTTCCGACACTTTCTTTGGAGCGTGCACGTCTGTCTTGTTTGGGGGACGGTGGAGCTGTTTTTTGCCATGCATTCCTGCTTTCCAAAGGTGAACGGCATCCATTCCTTGTTCTGGGATGTCTTCTCCTTGATCGAAATAGGATGATGGGATTTCAGTTCTTCCTTCCATGGATTCCTCCTTGAAACTCTTCACCTATTCTGGGTATCCCTTATATATTTAAGACGTTGTTCGTGAAACTCTTCCAAGCCCCATATCTTCATATACACTGGTTAATAACACTGTTTCTGTCAGGACATTCCAAAGGGTCTGGTCAGGGTAGCAACCCTTGGTCAGGGGGGTAGTCACTTTGGACATCACTGGCGTGTCTAGACACTGGAACACTGGCTCTTCTGGGTTTCCTCCCCTTATTATAGGGCTTCTCGAGGGCATGGAAGCCCGAGGCATCCCACATCAAATGTGGGGAATCATATTTCATAGGCATGTATCTGAGGTTTTTCTCAGCTTCCCATGTTTAACACAGGGTATGCCGCAAGTTTAACGTCTGGCAGAGATGGATCGGACTGATCAGAACACTGATTAGAGTTGATCAGATGGGCGCAACCCCTAGAGGAAACACTGATGTTGGGGACAACATGTGGTTAGATTCCCGATTGTTGTTAAGGGGAATGGGGAATAAGTTGTCTTGATCCCACCAGGATGTGGTGTCCGGGTAAGAATCAGGATAGAGATTGGACAGTTAAGTGAAGTGACTAGATATTGATATAGAGTCGACTCGAGGATGACGGTGATGTTGGGATTCTCTAAGGGACATCCTACATATCCCTATGGCAAGGAATCAAATTCCTCGTAGTTCATCTGACGACAACTTACCGTCGATTGGGGATTTCAATGGCTTACCGCTGGATGGGGTCACAACAGCTTACCGCTTGATGCGGTCACATCAGCTTACCACTGGATGGGGTCACATCATATTACCACCAGATGGGGTCACAATGTCTTACAACTGGATGGGGTCACAACCACATGGAAGATTATTACATCCCCTGCCTAGGAGACAGAGGTCAAATCCGTGTAGTTCATATCGGATAGGGGTCGGTTGACTGTCATGAATGAGGACCTGGGGTCTAGATGGATGGTGGACTTGAACCTCATGGAGGCTTCCTATATACCTCACCTTAGAAAAGATCAAAGACCTCGTAGTTCATGATTATGGTTGGTGAACTGACGTGAAGGGGGTCGGAGTGACCAATGGGTGGTGGGCTTGAACCTCAGGGAGGCTTCCTACGTACCTTTCCTTGGCAAAGATCAATGTCCTCATAGTTCAGGTTGATGGTTGGTGAACCGACGTGAAGGGGGTCAGAGCTACCAATAGGTGGTGGTCTTGAACCTCATGGAGGCTTCCTACATACATTTCCTTGGAAAAGATCAAAGACCTCATAGTTCAAGTGGTGGGAACCGACATGAAGGGGGTCGGAGTGACCAATGGGTGGTGGGATTGAACCTCAGGGATGCTTCCTACGTACATTTCCTTAGCAAGGATCAAATTCCACATAGTTCAGGAGGGGTTGGTGAACTGATGTGAAGGGGGTCGGAGCGACCGGGTGTTGGGCTTGAACCTCAGGGAGGCTTCCTACGTACCTCGCCTTGGCAAGGATCAAAGACCTTGTAGTTCAGGTTGGGTTTGGGGCTTACACTCTAGGCTTCTCGGAGAGGATGTTATGGTCGATGCTTACTCTAAGCCCACATGAGTCGTACTCGGTGTGAGAAACAAGAGGCAGAAAGGACCTGACGATCACAACTCAAAGGTGCGTCCATGAAAGGTGGTGAATGGGGCTTGTGCAAAGAAGTTACCCAGGTGCCGCTAAGGAGCAGAAACGGTGGATGGGGCTTATGCAAGGAATCTTACTGGGTGCCGCTATGAAGTGGAAATAGCGGATGGGGATTACGCAAGGAAGATACCTGGGTGCCATTATGGATCGATAATGGTGAATGGGGCTTACTCAAGGAAGTTTCCTAGGTTCCGCTATGGAGTGGCAATGGTGAATGGGGATTACACAAGGAAGCAACCCAGGTGTTGCTATGTAGCAGCAATGGTGGATGGGGTTTACGCAAGGAAGATTCTCGTGTGCTACTATGGATTGGTAATGGTGGATGGGGCTTACGCAAGGAAGTTTCCCGGGTGCCGCTTTGGAGTGGAAATGGTGAATGGGGATCATGCAAGGAAGCTGCCTGAGAGCCTCTATGGAGCAGCAATGGTGAATGGGAATTATGCAAGGAAGCTTCCAAGGTGCCGATATGGAGCGTCAACAGTGGATGGGTCTTACTCAAGGGAGCTCTCGGGTGTCGCTATGGACCGGCAATGGTGAATGGGGATTATGCAAGGAAGCTGCTCGGGTGCCGCTATGGAGCGGAAATGGTGGATGGGGCTTATGCAAGGAAGCTTCTCGGGTGCTGCTATGGAGAGGCAATGGTGGATGGGGTTTACGCAAGGAAGATACCTGGGTTCCGCTATAGAGTGGTTATGGTGAATGGGGATTACGCAAGGAAGCTGCTCAGGAGACGCTATAGAGTGGAAATGGTGAATGGGGCTTATGCAAGGAAGTTGTCTGGGTGTCTCTATACAGCGGAAATGGTGGATGGGGATTACGCAATGTAGCTACCCGTGTGCCTCTATGGAGTGGCAATGGTAGATGGGGCTTACGCAAGGAAGTTGTTCGGGTGTCGTGTGGAGCGGCAATGGTGCATGGGGCTTACGCAAGGAAGTTTCTCGGGTGTCGCTATGGAGCATCAATGGTGACTGGGGATTATGCAAAGCAGTTTCCCGTAATGTCTTCCTCATGTCTAGACATGAGGGCATCCCAACCCACTGGTGGGTTGAGTCCTTAACCTATGCGGTAGTGCACAAGATGGATAATGCCAAGGGCGTTGGAATCGATCTGAAAAAAGGAAGATGAAAAGTGTGAATCACATGCCCGACATTCAGAACACACTGAGGGTGGTGTGATAGTGGAGGATAACTCTTGACCGTGTTCAAAACATAGCATCTATATCACGTTAGCCTGAAATGGGGAAAAACAAGTGAGGGTCAACTATTTACCGTGTTTGAAACACAGGACCTGACTCAAATTGTTATCAAGTGTCTTCCGGGGTGTTCTCCCAAGATGGTAGGTGAGCCGAGGTGGCATGGGACCAAGCTGTTAGGGGGTCCCTTTATATATGGAAGAGGATGAGGATCTGAATGAAGGACACGCAAAGCGTGAGGTGGAGTGATGGATTGTTTGAATGGATTCCAATGCTTTTGAAATTACGCCACTGTAATCATGGCATTAGGCATCTTATTCTTGGAGCATAAGGCATCTATTATTTTGAGAAAGAGGCATCCTATGATTGGAATATAGGGCGTACTACAGTTTAGAGTCATGTAGAAAGGACTGTTGGCATCTCATGATTGGATTATAAGGAATCTCTTGTTTGGAGAAAGAGGCATCCGATGTTTGGAACATAGGGCATACTATAGTTTAGAGTCATGTAGAAAGGACGGTTGGCATCACATGCTTGGAGAATAAGGCATCTCTTGTTTAGAGAAAGAGGTATCATATATTTGGAACATAGGGAATACTACAGTTTATAGTCATGTAGAGAGGATTGTTGGCATCTTATGCTTAGCGCACAAGGAATCTCTTATATTGAGTAATAGGCATCCTATGTTTTTTCACATAGGGATTACTACAGTTTAAAGTCATGTAGATAGGACTATTAGGCATCTTATGTTTGGCACACAAGGCATATCTTATATTAAGAGGCATCCTATGTTTGTCATATGGGGATTACTACAGTTTAAAGTCATGTAGATAGGACTATTAGGCATAAGGCGCCTATCAATGGATGGTGTTGGGACTTATGAAAGGGGCGTCCCTTTCAGGTTCAACCTGGCATAGGAGTCTGGTGACGGGGTTTGGATTAGTTGCTTGAATAATGGTTCAACTCAAGGTACTCGGGGAGAATTGATGAAGATAATCTCAACTCACGACATAGGAAACGGACCAAGAGGAATATGTTGACTCAAGGTGTTTCATGGTGTGTGGAGGAGTATCTCAAATCATGGTATTCCATAGGTGGAAGGTGGGTGTGCATAAGGGAGCAATGGAATATGTCAATATCCCAGACCTAAAGTTCGTGGTGAAACTCTCCATTTTGCATGGGGTTCAGTGATGGTAGCGAAGGGACCGACCTGGAGAGTTGGGACCGTAGCTCGTCACTGACCTTGAGCAGGGGTGCGGGGGCATAGCCCCCGCTGTATGGACCAACGGGCATAGGCCTTTGTACCGTTTCACATAAAATGCACTGCATGTAGGATAGGTTGCGTGCAATATTGCATTGTGCGGCATAGGTGCATGAAATATTGGTCATCATGGTACTGTTTCATGTAATAGGGAAGGTTGGCACACTATAGGGAAGGATTCGCACACAAGAGGGAAGGATTACATGCAATAGGGAAGGTGTGCATGCAATATGGGAGTTGTGCACGCAATAGGAGGACGTGTGCACAATAGGGGAGGTGTTCATGCAATATGGGGGATGTGAACTCAATAGGAGGTTGTGCACGCAATAGGGAAGGAATTTTCGTGCAATATGGGAGGAATTGCACTCAATAGGGGAGGTGTGTGCACGATTGGATAGGTGAAACATTGGTGTGCGAAAAATCAGCTGTCATGGCACTCTTGCGCACAAAATTTGGAATGTTGGCCCCTTTACACACAAAAGTGATGTTCTGCATGCAAGATGGGGGGTTTTACACGCAGGGGCGGAAAATGCAGACTTATACGCATTAGAGCAGTAGCTGACCTCTGGGGTCCTTTAGGAAGAAGGGGGTGCACTTGTATTTATATGCGAAGCCTTTAATGTCGGTGCGCATAAAATTCCATTCCAATTTTCCACACAAAGCCTTTTTACATGAAAGATTCTTTTTTTACATGCAAGGTTCCCTTTTTATGCATAGGATTCCCTTTTTACGTACAAATCCATACTTATCCCCAAAACCGTTCCAGATGGCCATTTCTAGTAGCCCAACTTCGAACAGCTATAACTTCTAATCTGTATCTCTGTTTGGGCTCTACAACTAGTCAAATCGAAGCATGCAGAACAAGCTACGCTCTGGAATCATTTGGTTAATTAAATGGATGCATTTTCTAGTGCCAACAAATGACCCCCTCAGAATGGGGTCCAATGAGGATGAGGAGTGTGAGGCAGACCACATCCTGAGGAAACATATGAGGAAAACACATAACTTGAAATCCATTATATCTCGATCGCATTGAGAAAATAGCTGACTAAATCTCTACGCCCGCATGATCCGTTCTTGGTGCGGGAAATAGATAATAGAAGGTAATTCACCTATACGAGAGTGCTAAAAAATAGAAGGTGTGAGGGGATCAGAATGGGACATTGATCACCATTGGGAGCATCCAAAAAGAGGGATTGAAGCTGGAGAATGGGGATCTCTGAACAGACAATCAGGATTTACAAGGAGAAATAGGGAGTCCTAACTGGAGAATGAATCTCTCAAAATAGTCGAATTACCGCCTTCCCAATGTGCTCTAGTGCACAGGTGGGGTAACTCTAGGGGTGTTTGAAATCAACCTGAACATAAGGGAGTGGAAAGTGTGAATCACAATACCCCAGATTCAGAATACTGTGGGGGTGGCATGGCAATAGAGGATAACTGTTGACCGTGTTCGAAACATAGTATCCATATTGCATTATCCTGAAATGGGCATGAAAAATGAGGGCTAACCGCTGACCATGCTCGAAACATAGGGCCTGACTCATAATGTCCTCTATTAGTCTACCAGAACGTTGACCTAGGATAGTAGGTGATCCATAGGCCAATAATCTATACTCTTAGGGGGTTTCTTTAGACGTGAAAGAGGACGAGGGTCCGAATATAGGGTATAAGATTTTAGATTCCTAGGGCTGGACCCAGAGATAGGATGTATGTGCATTCTTACTTATCCCATGAAGATTGGAATCAAGCCATACATAGTTCTATAAAATGTCTTGCAGTTTTACATCTTGCAGCAAGGACGAAGGTGATCTTAGTTTAGGGTCATAGAGCACGGACCATAGATGGTAGGGAACGCGAGAGACACATGGTGAGGTAATCATAAAACCTAACATTAATTAGGACCTGGCATCCAGATCATCATGTGTTTCTTGGAAAGGTTTTAGGTCAAGGAACCAAAAACATAAGTTAGGTTGGGCCTGAGGCAAAGTGCACGAGTGTTCTTACGTATCCCATGCGGATGGGAATCAAGCCACACATAGTTATAAAAGGTGGCACGGTAAGGTACCAGTGCTGAAGACAATAAGGTCGTGTGAGTCTGGACCTTGCACCGAAATAAGCGGTATTTGATAGATCTTGTTTGTCCTTTTAGGATGAATGAGTGTTTTTTTGGTGTAGTGATGGAACTACGATAGAAATTCCAGGCATCACCATAAGGATCAAGCCATGTGCAGGCGTTGACAAATGGTATGGTGTATGACCGATACCAAACATGATTCCCCCTCAAATGAGGATATCACGGTGCAATGTTGTTTTTTATCATGTGGCTAGGACGATAATGTCACAGTTTAGGGTCGTGATGGGACCAACCATGCATTTTAACATCGTGCAGGATAGACTCAACAGTTTAAAGTCATGTGGGACTAAGAATCATAGTTTAAGGTCATATGGCTCAGACATATACATAAGATATGAATTTCTAGAGGGGATGTGCACGGCGTGATAAAGCATACCTGGAATGAATGAGGACGATGTCTACACCATACCACGCGTTATTCTGAGGAGGAAACCTCTGTCCAAGGGGCCAAGAAATATCAAAGGATAAGGGGCAGAAAAAACTAGTTCCCAATTGAGCTGGACCCGAAGAGGAGATTTCCATGTGTTCCTACATATCCCATGAGGATGGAAATCAATCCATATGTAGTTCTTGAAGGTGCCTTTTAACGTCATGTAGAACAACATACAATTTAGTGTCATGTGGGACAGGAATTAGGGGGGATAACTCCTAGAAAGGGGCATACGTGGTGCGGCTAATGAAAACCCAATGTGAATGAGGACATAAGCCCATACCATGCCACGTAGTCCCATAAGAGTTAAATCCCTAAAGACAGAATAAAAGAGATAAATTAGTGGAACTCGAGCTGGACCCAAATGCAAGATGTCTAGGAATTCCTACGTATCCCATGGGAATGGGAATCAAGTTGTACGTAGTTCTAAAAGAGATCTTAGTTTATGGTCTTAAAGCTCGGACTATAGAGGATCAGAATCCTTCCAAGTAAGTGCGGACCTCAACCTGATCACTAAGCCCACGTGAGTCAAACTCAGTGTGGGAAACAAGGGTGGAAGTGGTTTTTTGCAATACTTGGAATGCACGCTAAATGGAAATCGGTGCGGAGCTAGATGCGCACTAAAGAATAGTACCAAGAGTTTTGAAGTTCTACATGAACATGATGAAGTGGACAAGGATGTGAATCATGTAACTGACATTTTGGGCTTAATGTGGTTGGTGTGATGATGGAGGAAAACTGTTGACCGCGTTCGAAACACAGCATCCATATCGTGTGACCTAAAATGAGAACAACAAACGAGCGTCGACCGCTGACCGTATTCACAACCTGGGACTTGTATCAATTCTTTGTTCAAAACCCCCGAGGATGTTGGCCCATAATAGTAGGAGGGCCCTTGGGTCGAGAATCCATGCCATTTGGGGGTCCTTTCGGACATGAAAGGTGATGGAAGCCCTAATGAAGGGGAACATGAAGCCTCAAAAATGGTGAAAGCATGTCCGGGTATAATCCGAAAACTCTAGGCTCTGAACCAGAGTACTCTTGGGTACATTGGTAAATCACCGAAGAGGATCGAGGGGCTCAACTTGAGAGCAGCTGATTTGAAAAGATGATTATAGAACAAGGGGATAGAGAAATCTCAGGAGAAAGAGGCACATGGCGTGGTTGTTGTAAACTCGGTGTGAATGAGGGCATGAACCCATGCCACACCACACCCCTCTCCCTAGGAAAATACAGGCCAAGGGGCCAAGGTGAAAGGGATATTTCTAAGAGATGAATTTGGACCTGAAGGCTAGACGGTTGGGTGGTCCTATGTATCCCATGAAGATGATAATCAATCCACACGTAGTTATAGAAGAGGGTAATGTGTAGTTTACCGTCATGAAGTAAGGATGCAAATGGGTAAGATACCTCAAACAAGGGATGTGTACGGCGCGGTGAGTAACTCGAAGTGAACGAGGACATAATCCCACACCACACTGTAAAATATTGAGTGAATACTTGGGTCGGGGGGCGAGATTGGGCCACAGATAGAAAGTTGTGGCCATGTTGCAGTTTAATGTCTTGTATTGAGGATGATAGTGGTCTTAGTTTAAGTTCATAGAGCTCGGACCGATAATGGATAGTTGTTGACCAGATTCACAACACAGCATCCATTCTTGCGTAACTGGAGGTCAGAGCAAACAATTGAGTGTCAACTGCTGACTATATGTGCAATACAGGACCTGTATCAATTCATTTTAAATCCTCAAGGATGTTGGCCCGTAATTGTAGGAGGGCCCTTGAGCCATGAAACCATGCCATTTGGGGGACCTTTTGAACACAGAAGAAAGGAAACCAAATTGATGGGGTCCGCAAATCATGGCAGGGCCTGCGCTCATGGATGGGGCATAAGTGGGGAAGGAACACCTCATAGGGATGCATGAGGTGTGGCCAGATAGCCCGATGTGAATAAGTATGCTAGTACATACCACATCATGCAGTCCTGAACAAAAACTTGAGCTGAGGGGCTGAAAGGGTCGAGGGACCTGAGATTAGGTGTCCTGATCAGTTGTGGCCACATAAACTCTTATGCAGGTGTTGCCTCATTGTAGTTCCTAATCCCAGATTAACAATGCTCATTGTGAGAAACAAGGACTAGAACTTGGCCCTCCCAATCATATAAGGGTTAGATAGCTGTAATCAATTGAAGGAGACCGTATTAAGCGGAGTATAATGAACCACTACACTCAATATTTGGGAACTATGGGGATGAAGATAATGACAAAGGATAGATGTTGACAATGTTAGAAATGGAGAATCCATATCATGTGACCTAGAATGGGAACAAAAAATGAGGATCGTCCGCTGACCACATTCGCAACATGGGGCTCATGTCAATTTCTTGTTTGAAATCCTCAAGGATGTTGGTCCCTAATGGTAGGAGGGACCTTGGGCCGAGAATCCATTCCATTCAGGGTCCCTTTGGGCATGAAAGATGATGGAGTTCCAAACAAAGAGCGTGAGTGAAGCATAAGTGTGCCTGTGCATTTCAACTCCAACGCATTTCAACGCCAAACAGGATGGTGAAAGAGGTGGAAGTCTCCGGGGAGTGGGACGTATGGCAGGGTTGTGATGAACTCGATGTAAATTGAGGCAAAATCCTACACCACACCATATGTCCTGACCCAAGGGGAGATTCTGGAGTTTGGTCTGGGCCAACAGATGAAATTTTTGGGCATTCCTACATATCCCATGTGGATGGGAATCAAGCCACATGTAGTTCTGAAGGGGCCATGTAGTTTAACGTTATATGGTAAGGACGTGGGGGATTAAAAGAACGAGGAGGGATCACATGTTATGAATGTCATAATCTGGACATGAGTGGGGCCAAAGAAGCTCGTACTACACCATGTGGGGATCCCCTAAGATAACTATACCTAGGGGAAATAGTCAAAGAGAAGAGTATGGGGGATATACTCAAGAAAAAACATTTGAGCATTCCTACGTATCCCATGAATATGGGAATCAAGCCACACATAGTTCTAAGGGTGTAGTTTAACATCTTGCAGGATGACATATAGTTTAATGTATTTTGGGACATTTCACAGTTTAAAGTCATGTAGGACCAGATATAGTTTGAGGTCATGTTGGACCAAATACAGTTTAAGGTCGTGTTGGACCAAGCAGTTTAAGTTCATGTTGGACCAAATATAGTTTAAGGTCGTGTTGGACAAAATATAGTTTAAGTTCGTGTTTGACCAAATACAGTTTAATTTCATGTTTTACCAAATATAGTTTAAGGTTGTGTTGGACCAAATATAGTTTAAGGTCCTGTTGGACCAAATACAGTTTAAGGTTGTGTTGGACGAAATGCAGTTTAAGGTCGTGTTGGACCAAATACAGTTTAAGGTCCTGTTGGACCAAATACAGTTTAAGGTCATGTTTAACCAAATAGTTTAGCAAAATTATTTCTTGAGGAACATGGCATTGGTAGGAGGAGTTATACATTCTCTATCCATAGTTACCAGGGAGTATGCACCATTGGGGTAAACCTTGTCAATTATGTAAGGTCCTTCCCATTTGGGCTCCAATTTTGGTGGCTTCCATCCAAGAATCATTGGTGTCCTCAAAGCCAGGACTAAATCACCTTGCAGGAAAGAGATGAGGCAAACCCTCTTGTTGAAGGCTCTAACTATCTTATTCTGATGCCTTTCTAGATTGTGCAGGGCACGAAGTCAGTTCTGTAAAACAGAGAATATGGAGTCACCTGGGTAGAATTACGAGTCATTTTCCGATAAGACCATAGGGCATTGGGGAGCTTGTTCAGCCAACTCTTCTTGTTCTGACCAACCATTTTTTGCAAAATGTTGGATAGGGTCTTTTTGAATGCCTCAATCTACCCATTTTCTTGCATGTGGTAGCGGAAGGTATGGTTAGAACGGATGTTGTACTTGGCGTACAATTTCTTCAACTCGGTCGCCTGGAATTTGGTGTCGTTATCAGTGAGGACGGCATGAGGGACTCCAAGCTGGTAGATGATATTAGAGCTCATGAATTCAACAATAGAATGGGCCTTGACCTCCTTGGGTAGAACTTCCTCTGCCCACTTGGAAAAGAAATTTGTAGCAGTCAGGATGAACCGACATTGGAGAGCTTTCACTGGCGGATATGGTCACACGACATCCAGACCCCAGACTGCGAAGGGCCAAGAGTACTTGGTAGTGTGGAGAGGCTCTAGTGGACGATGCATGAAGTTTGCGTGAACTTGACACGCATGACACCTTTTGGAGAACTGGATACAGTCATGGATCATGGAGGGCCAGAAGTACCCCAGTCTTCAAATCTGATGGGACATCTTCAGCCCAGTATGGTATGAACCGCAGGAACCGGCATGAACCTCTTGCATGACCTGATAAATCTCGACTCCTTGGATGCAATGGAGGAGAACACCGTTGAACCCATGCTTGTAGAGGTTCTTATCAAGACTGGGACCACTCTAGAGGGTAAACTGGAGTGTGTGGCATCGGATTCGCTCACGCTCAGCCCGATCTGCTGGGAGATTACAGTGTTGGAGGTATTCAACCAAAGTTATCCTCCAATCGGGAGATACTTAAATCACCGCATTCGGGGGACCTGGGGGTCCTGGAGTGGAGGCTCCGGTGGTAAGATGGATTACCCATGGGCCATCATCATCATCTGTAATGATGGGAGAAATTAATATCCAATGTGCCATGTGGATAATCCAGTCATCCTACTCGGGTTCTTCAAGTGATGCAGCCAGGGCGTCAGCTCGATCATTCTAAGATCGAGGGACATGAGTAACTTCTGGATGATATGGTAACTGTTCCATTAGTTGGAGAGTGTGTTCCAACAATGGTATGAGCTCTGGATTTCTGACAAAGTAGTCACCATTGATCTTCTTGACGACTAGTTCGAAATCCTCTTTCACATGCAAATGGGGCACATCAATCTCGAGGGATAGCTCAAGGCCAGTGATGAGAGCCTGATACTCTACCTCATTGTTGGTGCAGCCTTCTGACAATAGGAATGAGTATGGAAGGATGTCTTGTATCGGGGTAATAAAGATGATACCCAAGCCTACCCTGTTGAGCCTAGGATCATTGAGCCTTCTCCCGGTGGGGCTTCGGGAAGCACCATCGAAATGCATCTGCCAACACGGGATGGCATGATCTACTGAGAGGATTGCCTCATCAAGAAAATACAGGTCTAAAGACTGGTATGCAGGGGTTGGATGGTCAGTAAGGAAATATTCCAATGCTTTTCCTTTAATATTATTTTGAGGGACAAACTTGATGTCGAACTTCTAGAGGATTACCGCCCACCATGCTAGGTGGCCTCTCAGCATAGGGTGGTTCAGAATGTACTTCAGCGGGTCTACTCGGGACACCAGCTATACCTCATGGTGTTTCAGGTAATGTTGCAAGTTTTGTACTACGAATACGAGTGCAATGCAGCTTTTCTCGATGGGTGAGTATCTGGTATTCGTATTGAGGAGTATGAGGCTAAGGTAGTAGAGGTTGTTTTTAGTTCTCTCATTGTTCTTTTTGGTGATAAGCACATCGAGATATCGTTCCAAGGCAGTCACATAAAGGACCAGTGGTTTTCCGGAGATGGGTGGCATCAAGACTGGAGGATGAAGCAGATACTGCTTAATTACCTCGAACACAGTCTGGAAATCTTCATCCCATTCATAAGTGGTTCCTTTCTTCATGATCCGAGAAAAGGTCTTACACTTTCCAGCTAGATTTGAAATGAATTAGCGTATGTAGGCCAAGTATCCTTGGAAGCCCCAAAGTTTTTGAATGTTGCTCAGGGGAGACATCTGTTTGATGGCCTTGATCTTATTAGGGTCAATCTCGATACCCCATTATCTAACAACAAATCTGAGGAACTTTCCAGAGGTGACCCTGAAGGCACTTTCAATGGGTTCATCTTTAGGTGGAGATAACGGAGGATGTCGAAAACCTTATCAAAGTCCTTTAGATGGTCCTAGAACTGGTGATATTTGACCACCAGATCGTCTACATAGCATTCCACCAATGTCCCGAGGATTGGCTTGAATATGATATGCATGGCTTGCTGATAGGTGGCACCTGTATTCTTTAAGCCGAAGGGCATGACTTGGTACCAAAACGTACCTTGTGGTTCCCGGAATGTTGTGGACTCCTCGTCCTCGGGGCCCATTCAGATCTGGTTGTACCCGGAGAACCCATACATGAAGGAGAGGGCTTGGAATCTAGTTGTATCTTCAATCAACAACTCTGTCACAGGAAGGGGAAAATCATCCTTCGATCAGTGGCGGTTGAGATCCCTGAAGTTGATGCAGACTCTAATCTATCTGTTCTTCTTCCTGACTGGCACAATGTTGGCTAGCCATTTAGGATACTATACTTTCTTAATGAAATTGGATCTGATGAGCTTATCAACTTATGCCTCTACCATGGCACTGTGAGAAGGGTGTATCTTCCTGGGAGGATGCTTGAACCCATGATGATTTGCAGGGAGACCAAGGCGTTGGACGGCTACCTAAGGATATAGTCCTGGCATCTCATCATAACTCCAGGTGAACACATCACGGTGTTGTTTCAAGAAGTCTATATATTGATGTTTCTCCTCGAAGGACATGGATACACTGATCAATGTGGGTCTCGGGTCTACCTCTCCACCGAGTTTTACCTGTACCAACTCGTTGACTATGTCAAATATTCCCTCTTCAAAGGTAGAGTTCATCCTCTAAATCTTATTCTTCACTTGTGGAGGGGGAATACTCGGCAGGAGGAGTCACTTCTGAGTCGTCAGATCCTGACAGGAAGCTGGTACCCACCCGAGTGGCAATGGACACCGTATTGGAAGGCTCTTGTGCTACTGAAACCATAGAGATGAAGTTTGTCCACCTGGTCCCATCTGGAATTTAGCCCAAGGGGCCACGCTTGATGATATTGAAGCAATAATGGTGTGTTGGCTTGAGCCAGTTAATTCCAGCCCGACAGAACAAGCACGTATGATGTACTTCCATTTCCATGGGGTAGAAATCCTAATACCTTAAGGGGTAGGAGGCTATGGGATCACCTAAACCTGATTTTTATAAGAGTACGAAGTGATTTTTCAGCATTGCTTAGACCTGGGAATGTGTTCCCCCCACGTCCCAGACACGATGAATAATTTTCCTATATCTGGGGTTGTATTCTCTAATAAGTGGATTGTAAAGACATAGGCATCGTCTAGATCTATCCACGGGTTAGTCGCAGTCATGGAATGTTCGACCTCATTGGTCTAAATCTGCTTGTCCTTGCTCTTGTAGTAGTCGGCATCCAGGTAGCGGACTTCACAAGAGGCAAAAGGAGACGTGTCACCTTGGAGAATTCCCACTCAACCATTGAGGGAGTACTTGAGACACTGGTGATACGATGATGGAACCACCGCGTGAAGGTGGATCCATGGTATGCCCATCAATGCATTGTACGCGGTGTCTTGGGAGACAACCATAAACTTGGTGCTGGAAACTAGGCCACCGAACTGGGTCTTCAAATGGATCTTGCTGACCGGGGTCTGCTCTGTCTTATCATAGCCTTGGATTCTTATGTCAGAGGGACTCGGGTCATCTTCGGATAACCCCAGCTTCCACAGTGTCCGTGTCAGGATAAGGTCAATCTCAGATCCGGTGTCAACAAGACAGAGGCGAACCTTCACGCCATTAAATTGGTTGGTGATGTATAGTGGGTGAATGTTCCCCTATATGGGGGAGCCTTCATCTTATCCAAAGAATGAGATAATGGCTTGTCATTCAGCATTCTCGGCCACTTCAGCATGAAAGGCCTCTATAGTTATTACCTCTGTCTCAAACTGGAGGGGGCTTCTTAAAGCCTCAGCGAGGGCCTCACGCATATCTGACGACAGGAGAAGGGCCTCAAGGATGAAGATCCTTACTGGGATACTAGAAAGATTCTTAAGATAATTGTAATTCTATTCCAGGTGTGAACTTATTCTTGTAGGAGGCCGCTTCATGACAGGAGGCATGGCGGGGCCCGCCGGCTGAACCGGCAGCTGACTGGTGCTGGGAATGTCCTGCTGCTCAATAGTTGAAGCACACTAAGAACCTTCCATACTGAGGCTAGTTGACTCAGACCGGTTCGGGGTGAAGCGTGGATGATCACGGTGAGGCCTAGGTGGCTCTGCTTGGTCCAGTGGCACAAACGGCGGTGGAGGTGGGCCTGATGACACCGGATGAGGAGGTTGCGCATGCTGAGCTCTGCGCTGGGCCAACTGTCTAGTCTCAGTGGCGTGCACAGCCTAGCTGTAAGTGCCAACTGATGTGCCTTGATGGCCCATATGGTTGCGGCTTCACCGAAATTGGTGTCAGCTAGGGACGTTGGGGAGATCCCCCTGGCACTCCCCGTCATCGGGAGTTATATTGGGGTTTACCAACTCCACGGTGTTAACCAAAGTGTACCATTGGCAGTCACTTGAAGAGTCGTCCACTACTAGATGGATTCTGGGATGAATTGCTATCTCTGGGGGCATAAAGTCACCAAGAGTACGGGATGACAATGGCATCGGTGTGGGACTTTTCTTTCCCTTGCGTCGTCAGTGTTTACTTTTCTGGGAAGAGGAGGGTTTAGACGACGATGCAGAAGTGTTGGTTGCAGCTTCTGAAGTCTCTGGACGATTTAGGCATGCCCGAATGACACCATGGGCATAGGTGACTATTTTTCAAGCCATCCAGTTGTCATAATTTTGGGATCTGTGACTATAAACTTGATGCCACTCGCCCTCACTGTCACTACTGCTGTCTGGACTCACAAAGACACTTGCTACCTGTACCGGGGTTGGGCCCAGCCTGACTATGTTGTTTTTGACCTGGTCTTGGATCTAGTCTTTGAACAAAAAACACTGTTTGAGGGTGTTCCCCAAGATCTGGTGATAGGGGCAGTAGTTGGGGTGATCAGTGAGTTTTGCTTCTTCTGGACTTCTGCACTCAGGAAAACGCACAATCCCTTGTTCCAAGGCACTTCGAAAATAGTCGGGGACCTGATTCTCGTTGAACGAGTAGGTCCAGTTTCTTTTGTCCAGAAAGGAGGGCCTTCGATCTTGGCCCTGACGAGGAGTTAGAGGCGCCTGTTGAGGAGGCAGAGCCTGATTATCCCACCTGGGTGGTGGCAGCGTGTTACGCGGGGGTGCCTGCCGATTTTGAGGCAACTGCTGCTGGGCCGAAGGCTGCACCTGTGGTGGTGGGCCTCTGTGAGGCTGTGGAGGCGGCTCCACTGGTAATAATTCCATTTTTCTGGGGGCTTCTATTTGGGTCACCGCAGAAGGATCGGCTCTGAAAGCCCTCCTCGTGGAAATTGTAGGGGAAATAGACGTGCCTAGCTAGCCTGTTTCAGGGATTACTCTAGGCACTGGGCCTTATCAGAGAAGTATCGAAATCCTCCAAGGTAGTTCTGGGTTATCAGAGATGGAACCAATTTTTTCTTAACATTTCCCACACACATCGTCAGTAATTTCTCCTGAATCAATAGCATGTCAAGGGAGTATGTAAGCCCTTTCCACCGGGCTATAAAGTCTGCAACACACTCATCAGTCCTCTGTTTTCACTTGAAGAGGTCTGTGATACTTTTCTTCCATGTGGTGGAGCTGAACTGGTACAGGAACTACCTACGAAGATCCTCTCATCCTACTATTGACCCGATGAGGAGTTGGTTGTACCAGAAAAATGAATACCCTTCTAATGTATGTACAAAAAACTAGAGCTTGGAGGCCTCTTGTTGCGCTGGAGTTCCTAACATGGGCCAACACCTTGAAATAAAGTGGGCTAGATGCTACGGGGGGTCACCCGTCCCATTAAAGGGGGATAAGGTGTGATTTTCGAAACCTGGGGGTGCTGGAATATCATCCAACCATGCTGGATATGGATTTCCATCAGGTGGGAGTGCCACCTGTCGCGTTTCTAATGGCTCAAGCCAGAAAACGAGTGATGTCATTGGATCATCTGGATGGGGGTCCCTGTCTTGATGGGGATCCCTAACCATGAGTGTGTTGGTGGGTTCTTCAACATGGTAAGCAGGCCCAGAGGATCGTGGAGTAGTTGGTGGAATGACCCTCGGGGAAGCTGGGGGAACCTGAGCTGGGTCCCTTGGATTTTCACGATGTTCCAGAGGATTCGGTGAGACATATTGTGCCCTCTTTCCGTAATTTTTGGCTTCAACCCTATCCACGGGGGTAGGATGGTTAGAGTCACCTGGAGGTAGCTCGTCGAGGGGAAGTTGTTCTTTCCCCTGCTGCCCTTGAATAGGATTACCATAGTCTGACCATCGCTCTACAGCACGTTCATCCAGGAGGTCATCGACCAACTTATTTCATTTGGAAATTTGTTGATTCAACGCATCTTTTTCGCGGTCTTCCTTCATTTTCTGCACTGAGGCAGATGGGTCAGAGTGTTTGGCGGCTCTGAGATGCTCCTTACCCTTGTCGTAATTTCGGCTAAGGACTAATGCCTCGATGGGTGCAGGGAGACCCAACATATTTCTCTATTAGAGAGTATCCCTTCCTGATGGATCCAATGGTCATGGTACGCCCTTAGGGGGGATGTCCCCATCAAAGAGCTCCAGCTCATTTTCCTCTTTTGTTAGGCTGACCATGTTGACCATGACCCTACCTGGGGGAATTTCCTCGATATCACATGGCAGGTCGGGCTAATACCGGATAGGACTAAAGAGGAGGGCATCATATTTCCCCCATCCATGGACTGGAACATGGGGGGAAGCCTCCTTGATAATCTTGCAGAGTACCTTGAAACTCTAAACGCATTTTTGTTGGAGGGCCCTACGGTGTCCTAGTGACTTAGGGCGCTGGGCCACAGGGAGCGCGGCAAGATCGACCAAACGGAATTTCTCGCCGATGTCCTCAAAATGCATTTGGATATAAGGATAAGTCACTCGCTGATGAAGAAGGTGGAAGTGAATTTCCCAAAGGGTTTGACGGAAGAAATAAACTTCCTCTAAGGTGAGGGATTATGGGGTGCAGAAATTCGATGATGCAACGAGCCAAAACATCTCAGGGAAGTGGTCCGCTGCAAGGATATTCCATAAGCTCCTTGGCTTGGATTCAGGGTCTGGCCCTTCATTACCTCACTCGTCAAATGGGGGTGGCTGAGGAACTGAAAATAGTACTGAGGCAGACCGCTGGGATGGTAGGTTGGCCGGTGGAGAGTATGGTGAGTGAGCTAACAAACTGCCACATCTCAGGCTATCCTCTGAAGAGTGTAGTGACTTAGCCACCACATCGTGTTAGGATGGTCTGATGTCCACAGTTCCTAGCACAGGGTCTAGGACTACTAGAAATGGTTCATGTTACTGTTGTCCCGCCATTGGTCCCCAAAACATCTCTCTGTGATCTCTAGGAAGGTAGGGAGTGCATCTGGTGATGATGGTGGTGATTGCATGGTCGTAACCTGTGGGGTTCCCAAATTTTCTTTCTCTGGGATATACCTACAGAGGGAGGTAGGAATCCGATGGACCTTGTATTCCGGGAGTACTAGGCTAATGCGCCTCATTCCTGCCCCATCCCTTGACTCGAAGGAGCGAGGGGAGGGTTCCTACGATGAGTTGTACTCTACTTTAGAGTCTGAGAAGTAGAATGGTTTGATCTATGTCTGGACCTTCCCAGAGTTCTTCTTATGGTGGCGATGACCTGCCTTCCTACCTCTGGATGGCTCTTCTATACATGTCATATTTCTGGCATGAGGAGGTCCTTCAGCCATACTAGTGCTGGGGTGGAGAGGGTTTCCACCAGAGTAATCCAGGGTGCGAGGAGCACCAGGAAAGATATCAAAGGGGACATGGGGAGGACTTTCATGGGAAGTTTTGGAGTGGTCAGGACCTCCTCTGGAACCAGTAGAAGCATTGGGAGGGCCTCTATGCTTGTTTCCCTTGGTGACATCAATGCGAGGAAGGTCCTCGTACTGGTCAAGATGAACATGGGTATGACCTCCGTGATTGGCATTGGTGAAGTGAGGCCGACCCTCAATCCTCTGATTACTAGGGAGAGGAGGACTTTCGCCAACTGCTATGAGAACATGGGGAGGGCCCCCATGTTGGAGAGTGACCGGATGTGCAACATCCACGTACCAATGGTCTTCGATGGGAGGAATGACTCCATATCCAGTGTAGTGGGAACGGGAGATACTTTTGTACTGATCATCACTGTCGTGGGGAGGACCCTCATTTGGATTGAAGGTGGAACGGGGCGAACCTCTATGCGGAGCTTGGAAGTGGGTAAGATTTGTGTTCTCCATGGTAGTGGTACGGGGAGGACCTCTCTACTGGGTGGCATTACTGCGGGTTAGTCTACAGCAGCCTCTACCTATACTGGCGACCAAGAGAGTCGACCCAGCCTGCTCGTGGGGCAGTTGGGACCTCGATCCAGGTCGTGCGTAATACTTACCCTGATCAGCATGTATAGAGAGCTGGTGATATGTGTCAGCAGTGGCTCAGGCCATAGTAGCCGCTGATGTTGACGCCCCTTGGAGGGCGTCCTCTTCAGCTTTCGCTCGACGCTGGCATCGGGTCGGACGGACCGGAGCTGGTGATTCTGGTACGCGACTTACCTTCTTCTTTTCCAGTAAGACTGGGCAGCGGCACTAATGCGGCTGGGTGGGGGCCCTCATTGGGAGTCCCTAGAATGGGCCTCTGACTGGGCTGGCCCGAACGTCCCTTACCTTGTTGGTGTAAGGCAGGGAGTCGTCAAGGCATTCCGGGGACAGGCTACTGAAATGATTATATGTTTGAGTGGGGAGTAGTGGCTCCCTGCGTGGACCTTGGGGGATGCGTTAACAATGAGGCACATATGCCTCTAAATCTAGGCAGGCCATATTTCAAGTGGGGATAATACCCTCCTCCTCATACCGACGTATGAGGTCATTGATCACCCTCTGCTGAAAAACCTCATATGAGGAGATGGGGCATGGGAACCCCATGTTCATGGCCATTGAGATCGTCACAGAAGAGGTGAAGCCACACGGGAATGTTGTGTTGGTACTTCCCCTACCCCTGCATCGATATGTAGGCGGTGATCAAGTTCCGGGTGCAGCAACTTGATTCCTTGAAGAGCAGGGAGATTAACTCATTAGTACTAAAAGAAAAAAGGAATCGAAGACTAGTGCCCTAGAGCCATTCTGTCTTCCATGAACGGTAAGAGGGGTCCACACTGACAATGTTGTAGATCGGGATATCTAACGCTCTACTTCCCCAACTTCTGGTGAGTTTCAGGCCAGGCCTGCTATTTTCTTGGTGGGACCCTGCACCAGGTAGATGGATCCGGTGACACTCTAATCCAATGATGTCTCGAACACTAATAATATCCATATTGAGTAGAATAACTTCACATCGGGTTCACCATTTCTGTTTCTGATGCTTTCGCTGGGGTGCACGCATCCATCTCGTTTGGGGGGGGGTTGTTGTTTGTTGCCCTGCATTCCCACTTTCCAAAGGTGTGAGACATCTGTTCCTTGTTCAGGGATGTCTGTTCCTTGATCGAAATGGGATGATGGGATGTCGTTTCTTCCTTCTGTGGATTCCTCCTCGAAACTCATCACCTAGTTTGGGTCTCCTTTATAGATTTAAGACGTTGTTCAGGAAACTATTCTCAGCGCCATATCTTCATGGACTCCGGTTAATTACACTGCTTCTATTGGGACATTCCAAAGGTTCCAATCAGGGCATCAACCTTTAGTTGGGGGAGTAGTCACATTGGAAACTACTAGCATGTCTGGACGCTGGAACACTGGCGCGTCTGGGTTTATTCCCCTTATTATAGGGCTTCTTGAGGGCAAGGAAGCCCGAGGAATCCCACATCTAATGTAGGGAATCATATGTCATAGGCATGTATCTGAGGTTTTTCTTAGCTTCCCATGTTGAACACAGGGTATGCCGCAAGTTTAGAATCTAGTGGAGATGGATCGGACTGATCAGAACACTGATTAGAGTGGGTCAGATGAGCACAACCTCTAGAGGAAACACTGATGTTGGGGCCAATGTGTGGTTAGCTTCTCGATTGTTGTTAAAGGGATGGGGAATGAGGTGGCATGATCCCACTGGGATGTGGAGTCTCAGGAAATAATCAGGATGGAGATTGGATGGGTAAGTGAAGTGAGTGGAGAATGAGATGGATTTGATTCAAGGACGATGGTGATGATGGTATTGAGTCTTGAAGGGAACTCCTACATATCCCTATGGCAGGGAATAAAAGTCCTCATAGTTCATCTGATGACAGGTTACCGTCAATTGGGGATTTCAATGTCTTACCGCTGGTTGGGGTCACAATGGATTACCGCTAGATAGGGTAGCATCAGCTTACCACTAGATGGGGTCACATCGGCTTACCACTGTATGGGGTCACAACGACTTACCGCTAGATGGGTTCACAACCTCATGGAAGATTCTTACGTCCCCTGCCTAGGAGACAGAGGTCAAACCTATGTATTTTATATGGGATAGGGGTCGGTTGACCGTCGTGAATGAGGACCTAGGGTTCAAGTGGATGGTGGTCTTGAACCTCATGGAGGCTTCCTATGTACCTCACCTTAGCAAAGATAAAAGACCTCTTAGTTCAAGATGATGGTTGGTGAACTGACGTGAAGGGGGTCGGAGCGACCAATGGGTGGTGGGATTGAACCTCAGAGAGGCTTCCTATGTATCTTGCCTTAGAAAAGATCAAAGTCCTCATAGTTTAGGTTGATGGTTGGTGAACCAATGTGAAGGGGGTCTAAGAGACCAATGGGTGGTGGGATTGAACCTTAGTGATTCTTTCAACATACCTTTCCTTAGTAAAGATCAAAGACCTCATAGTTCATGTGGTGGGAACCGACATGAAGGGGGTCAGAGCGACCAATGGGTGGTGGGCTTGAACCTCAGGGAGGCTTCCTACGTACCTTTCCTTGGTAAGGATAAAATTCTATGTAGTTCATAAGGGGTTGTAAAACTAATGTGAAGGGGGTCGGAGTGACTGGGTGTTGGGATTGAACCTCAGGGAGGCTTCCTATGTACCTCACCTTGGCAAGGATCAAATACCTCATAGTTCAAGTTGGGTTTGGGGCTTATACTCTAGGCTTCCCGGAGAGGATTCCATGGTTAATGCTTACTCTAAGCCCATGTGAGTCATACTCGGTGTGAGAAAAAAGAGGCAGCAAGGACCTGACGATCACAGTACAAAAGTGCGTCCATTAAGGGTGGTGAATGGGGCCTGTGCAAAGAAGTTACCCAGGTGTCGCTAAGGAGAAGCAATGGTGGATGGTTCTTACGTAAAGAAGTTGCCCGGGTGCTGCTATGGAGCGGCAATAGGATATGGGGCTTATGCAAGGAAGTTTCTTGGGTGCCACTATGGAGCGACAATGGTGAATGGGGCTTACGCAAGGAAGATGCTCGGGTGCCGCTATAGAGTGGCAATGGTGAATGGGTATTACTAAAGGAAGCTACCCGAGTGCCGCTATGGAGAGTTAATGGTGGATGGGGCTTACGCAAGGAAGTTTCGCATGTACAGATATGGAGTGGAAATGGTGGATGGGCCTTACACAAGGAATCTGCCCTGGTGCCGCTATGGAGCGGTGATGGTGAATGGGGCTTACGCAAGGAAGCTGCACGGGAGCCGCTATGGAGTGATGATGGTGAATGGGGCTTACGCAAGGAAGATTATTGGGTGCCGCTATGGAGAGGCAATGGTGGATGGGGCTTACGCAAGGGATCTCTTGGGTGTCGCTATGGAGCAGCAATGGTGAATGGGTCTTACGCAAGGAAGCTTCCTGGGTTTCGCTATGGAGCGGCAATGGTGGATGGGGCATACACAAGGAAGCTTACCGGGTGACGCTATGGAGCGGAAATGGTGGATGGGGCTTATTCAAGGAAGTTGCCCAGGTGACACTATGGAGAGGCGATGATGGATGGGACTTACGCAAGGAAGCTACCCGGGAGCCGCTATAGAGAGGTAATGGTGAATGGGGATTATGCAAAGAAGTTGCCCAGGTGCTACTATGGAGCGGCAATGGTGGATGGGGGCTTACGCAAGGGAGATCCCGGGTGCCACTATGGAGCAGCAATGGTGAATGGGGATTACGCCAGGAAGCTACCTGGGTGCCACTATGGAGTAAAAATGATGGATGGGGCTTACGCAAGGAAGATTCCTGGGTGCCACTATAGAGCAGCAATGGCGTATGGGGCTTATGCAAGGAAGCTGCCTGAGTGCCGCTATGGAGCGGCGATGGTGAATGGGGCTTACACAAGGAAGTTTCCCGTAATGTCTTCCTCATGTCTTTCCATGAGGGCATCCCAACCCACTAGTTGGTTGAGGCCTTCATCTATGCGCTAGTACATAAGAGGGATAATGCAAAGGGCGTTGGAATCAGTCCAAACAAAGAAAGATGAAAAGTGTGAATCACATGCCCAACATTCGAAACACGGTGAGGGTGGCATGCCAGTGTAGGATAACTATTGACCATGTTCGAAACACGGCATCCATATCGCATTAGCCTAAAATGGGTAAAAACAAGTGAGGGTCTACTGTTGACCGTGTTCGAAACCCAAGACCTGATGCTAAGTGTTGTCAAGTGTCTTTCGAGGTGTTGGCCCAAGACGGTAGGTGAGACGAGGCGGCATGGGACCCAGACATTAGGGGGTCTCTTTAGACATGGAAGAGGATGAGGATCCGAATGAAGGACACTCAAAGTGTGAGGTGGAGTGATGGAATATTTGAATGGATTCCAATGATTTTGAAATTACGCCATTGTAATCATGGAATTAGGTATCTTATTCTTGGATCATAAGGAATCTCTTGTTTTGATCAAGAGGCATCCTATGTTTGGAACATAGGGCATACTAAAGTTTAGAGTCATATAGAAAGGACTGTTGGCATCTCATGCTTGGAGCATAAGGAATCTCTTGTTTGGAGAAAGAGGCATCCGATGTTTGGAACATTGGGCGTACTACAGTTTAGAATCATGTATAAAGGACTGTTGGCATTTCATTCTTGGAGCATAAGGAATATCTTGTTTGGAGCAAGAGGCATCCTATATTTGGAACATAGGGAATACTACAGTTTATAGTCATGTAGCGAGGACTGTTGGCATCTTATGCTTGGTGCACAAGGAATCTCTTATATTGAGTAAGAGGTATCCTATGTTTTTTATATAGGGATTACTACAGTTTAAAGTCTTGTAGATAGGACTATTAGGAATCTTATTCTTGGAGCACAAGGCATATCTTATTTTGATTAAGAGGCATATTATGTTTGTCATATAGGGATTACTACAGTTTAAAGTCATGTAGATAGGACTATTAGGCATAAGGTGCCTAGAAATGGATGGTGTTGGGACTTATGCAAGGGGTGGTCCTTTCTGGTTCAACCTGGCATAGGAGTCGGGTGATGGGGTTTGGATGAGTTTCTTGAGGAATGGTTCCACTCAAGGTACTCAGGTGGAATTTATGACGAGAATCTGAACTCACGACATAGGAAACAGACTAAGAAGAATATGCTTACTCAAGGTGTTTTAGGGTTTGTGGAGGAGTATCTCAAATCATGGTATTCCATAGGTGGAAGGTGGGTGCGCATAAGGGTGCAATGGAAAATGCCAACATCTCAGCCCGAAAATTTCACGGTGCGACTCTCCATTTTGCATGGGGGTCAATGACGGTAGCGAAGGGACCAGCCCGGAGGGCCGGGACCGCAGCTCGGCACTGACCTCGAGTGGGGGTGCGAGGTCTCATCCCTTACGGTATGGACCAACGGGCGCAGGTCTTTGTACTATTGCACATAAAATGCGCTATATGCAGGATAGGCTGCGTGAAATATTGCACTATGCAGCATAGGTGCATGAAATTTTGCGCATTGTGGTACTGTTGCGCATAATAGGGAAGGTTGGCACACAATAGGGAAGGATTCGTGCGCAAGAGGGAACGATTGCATACAATAGGGAAGGTGTGCGGGCAATATGGGAGTTTTGCACGCAATAGGGGGATGTGTGCGCAATAGGGGAGGTGTGCGCGCAATATGGGAGATGTGCACGTAATAGGAGGCCATGCACGCAATAGGGAAGGAATTTGTGCGCAATATGGTAGGAATTGCACTCAATAGGGGAGGTGTGCATGTGATTGGATAGGTGCAACACTGGTGCGTGAAAAATCGGGCGTCGTGCCACTGTTGCGTGAAAAATTGGGCATGTTGGCCCCTTTACACGCAAAAGTGATGTTTTTCATGCAATATGGGGGGTTTTATGTGTCGGGGAAGAAAATGTGGACTTACACACATTAGAGAGGTGGCCGACCTCCAGGGTCCTTTAGGAAGAAGGGGGTGTACTTGTATTTATAAGTGAATCCTTGAATGTTGGTGCGCGTAAAATTACATTCCAATTTTCAACGCAAAGCCTTTTTACGTTCAATATTCCTTTTTTACATGCAAAGTTCCCTTTTTACGTGCAAGATTCCATTTTTACGCGCAAATCCATACTTATCCCCAAAACCTTCCCGGATGGCCATTTCCAGTAGCCCAACATCAAATGGCCATAACTTCTGATCCGTAAATCTGTTTGGGCTCCACAACTAGTCAAATAAAATCTTGCAGAATGAGCTACACTCTGGGATCATATATGGAAGCATTCGGTTAATTACCTGGATGCGTTTTCTAGTTCCAATAGTTTTTATTGGGTAATGTTATCCTGATTTAAGCTCCTAGCTACTACCACTTTCTTTAACCTATAAAACACAAAAGAAAATGAAAAATTTCTTTCAAAAAAATAAAAAATTAAAATGATATAGGAAATGAGAGATTTCTTAGTTTTACCCTTAAATTGGTTTTGGGTTTTTACTTGCCTCTAGTCAAATAGTTCTTGTTTATTTTTCTAAATCTAAAGGTGTATGGGGTTTTGTGGAATCAAACACCACAATTTATTTCACCATATATCCATAAGTGGATACCAGGAGTGGGGACCCCCAAATAAAATTATAAGAAATATCCTACCCCTAAAATATAAGATAGGGAGAAATGGAAGTGTAGAGGGGGGTGGAATATAAGATGTGCAGGCTCCCAATCTACTTTTTTAGTGTCCTCCTTCATATGATATTCATATTTTTTAAATGAAGCATTCACACCATCATATGCTTTTTACGATCTTCCTCTTATTTAACCACCGCCACATGGGTGGTTTCTTTAGTAATATCCAGGTCTGGTTTTAAAAGTACTAATTCTACATGAAATTCATGAGGAAAACCATTTAACAATTCTATTTAAAAATATTTAAAAAATAAAAATTAAAATATGCTTAATCCCCCCTCATTTTTTTTGAATTTTTGGTATATTTTATCTTGTACAACCTCTGGAGTTTCTTAATTTTTCAATTCTACCACTATCTTCTCCTTGGTGGTGGTCACTTCATCCTCATCATCATCACTTTCTATGAAAAGTATTGGTTCTAGTTTTGTAAAACACAAAGAACGATAGTGAATTAGATTTGATAATAATATGAAATCAAAAATAATATCATATAGTGTTAAGTCCACTACCTTCAATTGACCATATTCAAGATTTGGTTCTTATTGTAAGGCCACTGGGAGGATTATATAATTGTGTGGGAGATAAGGGTTATGTATTTAAATTTCCACCTCCATGATGTGTTATTTAAATTTTAGATAGATGATCTCTTTTTTACCCTATCCACCTCTTAATTAAACTCTATAAAATAATGCAAGAATTTGTCAAGATCCTTGGAAAAGGCTTAAAAAATTGGTTTCTTGCTGTTGTCTTTAAGGTCTCAGATGATCTACTAGAATGTTTTCTATACATATATTGACCTCTAAACTCCAATTACCTATTTATCTAAAAAATAAAACTTCATCCTAGGTTGAGGGTGAGTCAAACATTGATTCATTTTTTTATAATTTTTATTTAAAATTTTAAATCAGTAAAATATTTACAAAGTGAAATGAAATAATGAGAAATCGACTTGGATACCTGAAAAAGGTTCAAAATTTTGATACACCTATTTTAGGGTGATATAAAATAATATTTATTTTTCCTAGTGAAACATAGTTTCTAACCAAGTCCATCTCTATTGGGGATCTTTTTCAATTACTTACAACTCTAATTCACTTATTAATATTTTTTGAGTTTTTAATTATTTAAAGCATGAAAATTATGGTGTTGTTTTTGTGCGTAGAAAATTCGTAAAATATAAATTAAATCATTAAAACTACATAATAGTTGGCTAAGAAGATCTCGGTCCTAGGGTTTTCTACTAAATTACTTCATTATACACTATTTTATTTTCTAAATTCTATTTGATAAATCATCCCATTGTACGTGAAATTCCATTATGTGTGATACTTTTCTTGGTTTCATAGGATCTAAAAACATTAATTAAATATAATAGAAGTAATAAGGAAATCCAAATCAAATATCTACCATGCAAGAAACTGAAATCATGTATACTATAAAATAAAGAAACTGTGTACCTTTCACCAAAGATGTACACAACACTTGTCCTCATCCCATATTCTTAAATAAAAATTAGATGAGATACATTCGAATTTTATCCCTCCTATAAACGTATCCATGGGTTGTGTTAAATTTTAAATTGTATGAGCAGGACCTATCTTATCACCATGGAATGCTAGTCCCTCTCTAGGTAAAGGTGGAATAAATAGAAAGATTCAGGGTAAGGGAATTATGGTTGGATATATATAAGAATCACATACATTTTTCATTGATTGGGTACTTCCTACTTATATATATACATTTAGGATTCTCCTTGAGTGTTCATGAATTTCCTCATATGTTATAATGCATGAGTAAATGTCACTTGGCCAGTTCATGAAATTATTTCATGAATACATTGAACTCTGGATTGTTTCATTATATAAAACATATAATAAATGATATATTGGATATAATTGATTTTGGTGTTAACTCATTAATACTCTAATCCTTCAATAAATCATAGTTATTCCAAATTAATCATACCTTATGATTCATGGAATTTTCATTCCTCTATTTCATATAATACAATTGGCTAAGTCATCCTATACGAAATATATACATCATATTTAATGATATGCCCAAAACTAAGAAATATCACATAACATCAATTTATACATGTCATACCACATGAATATTTATACTATTACCTATGATATAGTCCAAAAAACATCATATGTGTAAAGGATTTAGGGTATATCTCCTTTAATATCCCACTTTCACTAAAGCTTCATAGACTTTGTCTCATGTAACCTTATATTGTATCATATACAATAACTTATGGAACCAAATCCAAAAATATTTTTAATATCTTCCAAAACACTTTTATAAATCTATTAATAACTTCATTATGTATCACATCATATGAAATATCATATGAATACCAATCCAAATAGTTTTTGGATTGAATCTAAAATACTTTTAGAGCATCTATCTGAGTCATAATGAATCTTTATTTGTACAAACAGAAAATTTAACCCCATGGTCCTTTATAGTGTTTGAAATAAATATGAATCACTAGATCCATAAATCTAACAAAATAGTATTATATATCAAATCATCAGTTATACTCAATCTACAAAGGGATCTAGCATGATCTCCATCAAACACATGTATCTTTATACCTTTTTCTGTCAGTTATATCATATTCATGTGTGTATTATCATATGATATATTTTCATAAGACATAAAGTATCTATAGTACATGGATTATGTCAATCCCATATATTCCACTAAAAATTTCTTGACTTTATGGGTATATAAATACTAGGTTGATGAATATATCACATGTCATTCACCATTATAGACGATCACATCACATGTACCTCATTTGAATTGATAAGAACATCATTTATACTATCTAGTTATGGTATCACACTTCCTCGGTCTACCTCAATCTAGGGACTATATTTCATACTCATTAAATTATAGAAAAATCACATCTTAGTTGAGCTCCAACTGAAAAAAATGATCAATAGTATACCCAACCACCCTCTGACTAGATAAGACTCAAGGCTTACATAAGAAATATATCAAAGTAAAAAGGTTATTATACTAGGTATATCACCAACCTTAGGTATTGGGGACTCTAAATACGATCCATGAACCCCTAGTATACCAAAAATATAGCATATAACACTCCATGTGGTATACTTAGTGGGTCATCTAGTGCACAAAACATGTTTTGAGCCACATGAGAAAATTATTTATAACCATAACATTTTATAATAACCTATAATAATACATGTAAAACATCATTTATAGATAACTCAAATTCATAAAATGTGAGGTAAATTATCATTACACTTCATGAAATGTATATAAATATATATATATATACATATACATATATATATATATATATATATATATATATATTTCCAATGTAAAATAATGATAAAATGGATATTTCCTTTTATATAACATGATATGTTTTATATTATTAATCTCGTTTAATAATACTTGACAAAATCATACATGATTAACTATATAAAATATCATATATGATACACAACCATATTAACCTTATGTTTTTTTTCACTTTCAAATGTTTTATTAAACTCACTACATCTTAATGTAATACCTGACACATCTCTATCTAAACACATGATAAAACCCTCACACTAAAATATTTAGTGAGTAACATCTATGAAGAAATAAAGTTTTAATAATTGTGAGAATTATGAATCATGTTCCTAGTGTTCAACTTCTTTAACATATTCAAACTCTATAAATTCGTAACATTAAATTTCATGATGTTAATAACATCTATTTTCTACTAGGAACTCATTATAAGTACATAATCATCATTCTTGGAACCCTTTCCCTCAAAAAATTTCCTTGAAAACTTTTTATATCTAATATAACTATTTACATAATCATTTACCAACATATCTTAAACTAATTTAGGATAACAAGTGATACTATAAACTCCTTTATGATATTAAGTAAAATTCACTTTGAATTTGGACTGGTTGTTGGGTCCTAAAAATTCGGCATGGAAGAAGAAGAGGATTCCATCAATTCATAAAAGTAAAGAAAAATAATTCAAAGAACAAATCAAAGGAAAATATTCAAAAGCGGAAAATCCATGAGGAACGGATTGATCCCATGAATTGAAATCACTTTACGAACATCTGCTCCATATGGCGATCCACCATTTCGTGAAGTGTCCAAGAACTAAATAGTTCACGGAAGGAGGCGGTACCATTGGTTCTTTTGAATGAAACAAATTCATTTGTGGAACTGATATGGTGATTTCCTCCTCCACAAACAATGACCACACTTCCATGAATGACGTCCTTGTTGACTAAGTCATTCACAGGTCGGATCACCTTCCTTAGGCTCCAGCAAAAGAAGCCCCATGGCCCATCATGGATGACCACCCACACTGGTATCTGGTCCCTCTACTCTTTTATAAATATAACTTGAGGGGACCTAAAAATAGAAAATAATATAGAAAGGGAGACTTAGATGAATGAAACTGAAGAGAGCTGAAGGATGGCACTGAAAAAACTGGAGCCTTTTGATAATTCCCTACAGAAAAATCCTGCCACATAGCATGAAGGAGGAAATAATAAATCATTTGGTGGTCTAAAACCCCAAAATCCTTTGTAGACATAATTCTCATGAGGTTTAGAAACCGATGTCCCATTTTCAAATTGGAATCCCGCACAAAAAAGTGTTATGCGAGTGGAACTCTATCCTATGTAGCCAAATGCTACACGAAAGGAACTCAACCCCACATAGAAAAATTCTACATGAGAAGAATCTAGGTTTTCATAGTACAATTATATGTGGACGATCCCCTTACCCACATATCAACATGCTATGAAGAGGGAACCCCATCCCATGTAAGAATATGCTATGAGGAATGAGAAATCCTAGGGCATCCTACTGTCTAGATTCCACCACTCTCTTCTATCATATCATCAATCTCCATGTTGGACCCTCCACAAACCAGTTTACCACCATTAGGCTAAGGCCCCTCCCAAAGCCACCTGACATGTATGATAAGATCATCGATCACATCTGTATACTCTTTTGAGTTTCCATACCCATGGTAAGTAGAGTCACATGGGTAATCTCTGTAGAAAGGTGAACCCTCAAAATATCCTCAAGTTTACATTCATGTGGTAGCATGAGTTCCATCCTTAATATTCTCATGTGAACCTCCTAATTCTAGTAGTTTAGAATAATTTTTGGTATTTCCCTTTGATGAGGTCTAGTGATGAACTTTCCTCTCTTTCCTAGAATTGGTCTTAAGGCACTCCTCTAGAGGAAATCCCCAAGCCTTTCTTGTGGGAGGTGGCACTTTTTCTCCTCTTCGCCTTTGCATGGGACGTGTATATATAGATCGTAAAATGTGACTATCCAGGATATGAAAATAAGAGAGGAAACATGCACACTCAAAGTCCTTTCTCTCTCCCTTTGGGCTTCAGTGCCATCCATCAGCGGATAGGGAGAGATCGTGTGATTATCATATCATCTACTTCCTCTTGTTTCTCACACTAAGAATGACTCATGTGGGCTTAGAGGTTAGCATAAATTATGAAATCTACATGATCTCAAACCTCATATGGGAATCCCATGTGATTTAATTCTTAAAACCATACTTCAACCTTCAAAGATCCATATTCCCAATGAAACAGCATCAAATGGGAAGTTTCCATGTGTAAGCCCCAATCTACCCCTTTAATGGGCCTCCTCTAAGGTGTAAGTCCTAGTCATAATGAACTATATGGGATTTGATTCCCAACTAACTAGGATATGTAGGAATCCTATTTTAGGTACAAACTAAACACCCAAATCACCCTAATTTTCTCCATGCCACATTCCCAATAGGGTCATTTCCACCCAGGATATCACATCTCTTCTTAGTCCCTTAGGCCACCTCAGTATAATTACCACACTATCCTTGACCATGCACCATTCACTTGGATGTCCTTATCGTATGATTTTAAACTTCATGGTTGGGTCCTTTTCACATGACCTTAAAAGGTGATGTGTCTGGTTATCGACACTGAAATATGTGGGTTATGATTCCTCACATGAGGATATATGAGAATCTCATATTATGGGTTTGATCCCAATATAAAAACAACTCTATTACCCCCTAGATGATTATAAACTCTAGATCACCCCATCACATCACTTAAAACCAGTGTCATCATAATAATAGGAAAATGAATCCTAGATTTTTCAACAAAAGGGTAACATTGATGGAGGACCATGGATACATATAGATCCCTCCATTAATGGAGAACCTCGGATACATATAGATGATTTAGAACCAATGTGTGGTTATGATCAATCATTACTTAGGGGTACTCCATGGAAACATACTTTGGAATTAACCAAGGATTCATGAACATATCTTAAATCTATAAGAGATTCCCATAGCAGAAAATAGTCCCCCCCCCAAAAGGTGTGATGAGCTCAAATTCCCATCCTCTCAACCAATGTTCTTAAGTGTCATTGTCCAAGTTACCCAATGAGCACCTGCATTTTTAAAGTAGGTACATTAATCATGGATATGAGATCCATTGGAAATTTTAGGCTCCATGAAAAAAACCATTAGAGACCATTCGAAGAGCTTGTACCCAACATCAGTGATTGAACACCATTTAACCCCCTTGAAATCAAATGTTTGGGCCACAAATATGTATTTGATGTAAACAAAATGGTGAATCCTTTTTGAATGATTTGATATGGTGTCACATTCACAGTGTAAAAATGATACATTATCATTCATTGTTGGGCCCTTTCATTACTTATGCAGGAGGACTCTTTGGGTCAAAAAAAATGGTGAACCTAACGTGAATCCTTAACTAAGGTGGCAGTGTTACCCCGCTTCAGGCCCCTTTCACATCCAAAAAGTAAGAGGGCCTAGAAATACCCTTAATTACGCATGTGGTCATGAGATTCTACTTTGATGAGGTTTTTTTCTATATATGTCACATACACTATAGGAACCCTTCATATAATATCCTTCAATCCAATGGCATATAAAAAAAATTCATAGGCACGCATTTCAACCACTGCACTGGCTGGGTCCTCCATAAAGTAGAGGATTCCATTCCCCACTTAGCACCTTCAATGCTAGGTATCAAATACACTAGTTCGAGAGTACCACCAAAATGGTACTCTCCCTACCTTGGAGGCAACCAAGTAGGCCCTAAAATCCATGAATCCCCACCAGCCATCCACCCAGCAATGGTCGGTAGTCCAAAACCAAGAAACTCCACTATCCATCTACAACTGTTTCGGGGGCCTATCCCCAAAATGCAATAGTGAGTGACTCCCTTATCATATGGAGGTTGATGAAGTTGTAACTAATGATTTCATCCCTACAAAATAGGGGTCCCACTCAAATACCCCTTCTAAAATTCATCACTGATAACTCCATATATCCTAGTATCCTCACCCTGAGAAAGATATTTCCCCAAGGGCCCCTGCTAAAGAAAAATGGACCCAGGTCCCTCAGGAATCCCTCCAAGGGTAACAATCAGACTACTAGGAATAGGTCATCACCCTTATTCCTAATAAAGAAATACTACATGAAAATATGGAAGCACACTATAGGAATATGTATATTCATGATCCCTCTTATGAATCCTTCCATGTAAATACGGAGAAAATTACAATCAAGCACAAATTCCTAATAATACTTCCCAAACCCGTCATGCAAGTAGGGTGAAAAATTACAAGCATATAAAAATCTCTTTCAATTCTTATGAAGCTCATATGCTAAATAGGGTGTAAACTAGATATGAGATAATGAAAATTCCTGATGATACATACCAATCCCATCATCTAAATAGGACAGAAAACTACAAGAAGGTGCATATCACTGCCAATATATACGAATCACATTATTCAAATATGATGGTGATCAATGAGAAGATAGAAATCCATGCCTAAAAACATGAAGACCACTAGTCAAATACAGTGTTAACCAAATATAGGAAAATTTAAATTTTTGTTGATGCATATCAAGCCCATCAGATAAATACAATGGCACTGAATGAGTAGATTAAAATTCATTCTTTTTCATATCTAGTCCATTAGACATATACAGCAGAAATTGGATAAATAATTTGTTGTATCCTAGCTATAAACTAGGGGAAGACTCATTCCTCTTCCCCCATATAGAAGAACTGTCAATACCTACTAGAAGAAAATGGAGGACAGGAGTAGGCACATATTTCTACTCTGATATCAGAATGGGCATATATTCTCAATCTAACCAAATACATCTCTCAACACATCCTATAAATTATGGAGGATCAGAAATAAATTCTTGATCATATCCTCAAAACTTTTCACTATATAATCACATACAAGGAAGTATAAAGTAGTAAAGACCAAAAAATCACCACCTCAAGTGGGGTGACTCATCCATATAATTGGGTGGTAACTCCGGAGAATACATGAATCACTGCTTCTATTTAGGAGGGTCATCAGCAATATTTTGTGATACATAGAAAGCCATATTGGGTATAAATACTCATTCCCACTGGGGGACACTAGTCCACCATGGTCGCCACTCTGGAGAAGGCATATATCCCTACCATAACTCAAGATAATCTCTGGAGTATCCTGACATCACCACCAAAACTATAAAATCAGCTTATTTCCATGGTTGAAAACCATTGTAATATGGTCCAAAACCATGTTCATAGCCTACGTCCATGGTTTTTCTGAACCGTGTGTGCTATGGCCTTTGAAATAGGGTCTAAAATATTTCCATAGTTTAAACTGTGTAAATAGGTGTCTATGAGAATGGTTTTTAACTGTGGAAATATTTATTTATGTCCATGGTTTGAAACCATGGTGATAGACTTAAAAAAATAAATTCTCCCAGCGAGGTTTGATCCTACAACCTCCACTATATTCTACCAATACTTTACCACTAAATGAATAAATATTATATATATATATATACATATAAATATATAAATAATTATATATAATTATAATTAATAATCATTAAAATAAATAAATCTATGGCTATGATTTAAATTGTGGTGATAGCCGCCTATTTCCAAGATTTACTAAATTGTTCCACTAGACCTTTCCTACCAATTTCCCTTGTCCTATAGCCATGGTTTTCAAAAACCATGCCTATAGGCTACCTAAAACCACAATTTTTAAAACCTTGGTAATAGAAAGTGTGGTCATAGCCTATTTTTCTAGTTGTGTATGTATCCACTTGGATAATAACTCTTATGTGAAGGTCGTCACCTACAGAAAGTGGCCCTAGTCCCCCATAAGAGAGTGCCCGGAAATAAATTGCGCTAAAAGAAACTGGAAAATGAAGAGCAAAATCATGATCCTGATCTTCCAAAATATGGTGTCCTTGATGCCATCAAACACTTATCAATAGTGGATTAGGATCCTCCCAATCTGTTACCAAATTACAGAATTGTAAGTAGCAGTTGTGAAGGTCATCCCGATGACATTGCTACCAGTAGCTCTGAAGGTCTTCCCCATAGCATGTACCATTAAGGATTACTTTGTGTATAATAAATGATCAATCATGAGATCCTATCTTATGATGAGTGTCACGGTATCCCTCCTCATTTCCAGAATAATTAATAGTAAGAAATTACTCCCCTTACTATTGTCCACCCTAATGATACATCTCAAGGTATACACTATAGAAATTCACCCTACACTCATACATGGATCTATGATGGTAGTCCTCACCATTGTGGAACCAACTATGAAGTTCCTCCCCATAGTGGAATCTTATCTCATCAAGAAGGTCTTTCCCTTTATATCTTCCAACTTAACGATCCTCCCCAGGGTATACACTATAAAAATTTTCCCTACATTCATACATTGATCTATGATGGTATTCATCGCCATTATGGAACCAACTAAAAATTTCCTCCCCATAGTGATATCTTATATCATTAAGAAGGTCCTCCCCATGCTATTTTCCACCCTGATGGCCCTCCATAGGGTATATGCTACAAAAATTATCCCTATATTTAGATATAAAGTCATGATGTTAGACTTTTCCATTATGAAACTAACTATAAATTTCCTCCCCATAGTCAAGTTCTATATCATCTGGAAGGTCCTCCCCTTTCCGAATCAAATACAATAAATCCCTCATATGTTGAGGTTCTAAGAGAGGTAGGGTAAATCATGTTAGATACCCATTTGATAACAAGTTATATCCTTTCTCAACCAAGAGATGACCTAGGGAAACACTCATCTTCTGAGCAACCCCCATACCATTCACATATCAACAAGACCCCTACCATCCCTCCTAACTGTGACCAGATCATCAAGAATCATCACAGTTGGATAGATCAAGTATGGGAATCTCTAGAGAAAGAACAAAAAATATGTTGGTTGTGAGAAGAAAATTATCCAAGGATGACATACCAGTTATGTTTTGGCCCACAACTACTTCTCAGTTCGATATACCAAAGGATTTGTCAGAAGAATGCATACATAACATTCATCTCAATCTCTAGACAACTCTCTACCACCGAAAAAAAATTCTTTCCCTATAATAGGTATGCATACCATGTCAAAATATTTTAAGATATTTTTCATCAAATCGACTTAGAAGCCCTTCCTTCTGCGTGGCGACCACAATCAGAGAGGCAGAATAAAGATCTCCAACTATCCTAACTCCATGCACTGCATAAGTTGTGTCATCTTATCTATGACACCCCACCTAGTGTTCATATTTGGGGATGGGGATAGCATAGATATTTTCATTTTACCCCAAATCGTATTCAACAAAACCCATTGGAAATGGAATCATGTAATTTCATTATCTAAAGACAATGATAAAATGAAATTATTTCTTAGGAAAGGATACATTCTCAACAAGAATTGACCCTGAGTAAGTTTCAAAAGAATCAGGATCAATGATATTAAGACAACGAAAAACTCATAAACAAGGAAATTGAGAACATTCAGTGAGTTTATTACCTAAGGGAATCCAATCATCAATCACTCTTGATGTCCTCAGAAAAAAAAAATTCACATGAATACTCAGAACCATATACAACTCACACTCTAATGGGAATGTGTGAGATTGAAAAAGTGTAAATAGTAATAGAAACCACCATAGTATAGGATCAACCATAGCCCGTAAGACTGGGGGCATTTTTAACACAAAATTCCCCTGTGAATCTAAAAAATCCGGGTCGAGGCACAACAATAAGGGAATGGGAATAGCCCCAGCCTGTAGGGTTGGAGACATTTTTACCTCAACCTCCCACCCAATGGAAATTTGTCTTTTTCTATCTAGGGAGGATGATAAGTAGAGAGTTTTACCACTCTGTCCCATATAATGACTCATTTCCCCCAGAAGGGAGGCATAAATAAAGTTCATATAAAGTTTCTCTCTAAGTTACCCATCACCAAGAATCCTGAAGAGGATCTCATAATGGGAAGAGAAGATCCAATAAAGGAAAAAAATAGCTCTCCTACCATTCGATAGCTAGTAATCCACCCAAAATGCATTATACATCGATGAATATTGTGGACATGAATACTTAAAACCACAACTAAAATGATGTAAATATGGAAAAATAGGGAGAGTATGGTTCTGCTCAAAATCTAATCCACACTGAGATTAAAGGTGTGCTCACCCAGAGACAAAGGGTTACCCTGAATCTGGGTGTTCCCCCAATCAATCCCCCCTACCCCACCTCCTAGGAAAACCTATAACAAAGAGAATAATAAAAGAAAGTTTCTATATGATCCACAACCTCATCTTGGGGAGAAAAATCCCCTTACACTTGATGAAGTATTTGATCGACAGGAAGAAGAAATGAAAGAGTTAAGGAGAATCAATGTTGAACTGATTTGGGGTAGTCTCTATATTGAATATGCTCCCTAGATAGAGTCTCAACATACACTTATAGTAGTTATACCTCATCCACAAGGGTTTATCCAGACAAATAAAGCAAGGCTAAGATATATTCCCAACATGGCGCCTACACGATTAGCTTACCCAGATCCAATCACAGACGGATATCAAGATTTCTCTCTATTAAAGAGACAACCATCATAGGTTCTGGTAAATCCTCAAACGATGCCTTTGGTAGGATATCCACCTCAATTATCGGTAGAACCGGCATGTCAAATCTTGCCCCCTATTATTCCCTTCCAAGATTAGGCTCAACAAAACACTCATCAAGGGATTATCAATATTATCTATTCATTGGTAGCTCAATTAAAAGCCATAAAATAGTAGCACACACCAGTATAGTTGGAATTAAAACCTTACCCTGATTGGGTGAGCAACACTCTACTGCCATCAAATTTTGAGAGCTCTATGTTCCCAATATTCAATGGATCGGGTGACCCGGAACAACATGTGATGCACTATGCATCTTATTGTGATCTCATGATGGGAACCCCAGAGAAATAAGAATTAGTGAAATTTAGATACTTCATGCGAACTCTGCAAGGGTCATCCTTTGTATGGTATACTAGTTTATTGGCTCGGTCGATAATAGAATGGGGGGATCTCTGTCGATAGATCCTTTTCCATTTCATCTCAACACTTCCAAAGAAAATATTCAGCAACCTATAAAACTAAAAACAATAGGAAAATTAGTGTCTTGGACTTTATTTCTAGATGGAAAGGTCTGAACTAATCTTTGAACCAGCCACTCACCTAGGATGAGATGCTTTCTATGTGCATTAATAACCTCTGCGATAAGCTATGAATACCGCTCATCCCAGTGAAATATAAAAGTGTATTTCATTATTTCTCCATCATTTGTCAAAGAATGAAAGACTTCATAAAATTTACTAAACTCAAGTCCTGAGTAACCCCACTAGTCCTGGGAAAAAGAGAGAGAAGAGATGAAGTGGATTTCATCATGCTTAAGCCAGCCCCTGCACCTGCTCTAGCTCCAAAGCCTATACCGAATCATGAAGGCCCCCCTGGGAATCCAAAACATCCCCCACCTCTACAATTCAAGTGGAGAGGACCCATGAAAAATAAATTCAAGGAAAAGAGGAATAAATTTTACTCATTCTGAGATGATCAATTTCATGGATATTCTATATTCACTATAAACTACAACATACTCTAGATACCAGATATGAAAAGGCCTGATGAGGCCAATCTTGATGACCAGATATATTATTATACCTTCCACCAGATATTGGGACATACTATCCAGGAATTTTTTTTCTTCAAATACCTCCTACATAAAATGATAGATTCTAGTCAAGTCAAATTAGGACCACCACCAGCACAAGTGGAATATGTTTCCACTACTACCCCTGATGAAGGATATGATTTGAAAGAAGTTTTTAGCAAGAGATCATAAAATTTTGATAGTTGGATGACACAAAATAAAATCAACCAAACTCATGGTATTCTCCAAGCACAGTTGAAATAATCAAATATGCCCCCAGGTTCTCCTACTGCAACACAACCGACATCCTTGGCCCCATAACCCTCCATAAGTTGACCGTACAAAATGAAGTATAACCAGGGAGGTAGGGAGCCAGTGTAGGAAGATGAGACTACATCATGGAAAAAGTTATTCTTGAACTTCTCAGATTTTATGCCATCAGGTATGAAATAATGGGTACCACTCTGCCAAACGATACCACCAGAAGTAGTCAATCATGCATATTCATCATCATATGGGGAGTTAATATTCGGATCCATTAATGTAATTCACTTAATAGACCAATTATCAAATAATGAGTATGGGTATGAACCCAAGTTCCTCTCACCTAATTGGGGAGATGGAGAAAGATGTTGTAGGAACCAATGATATCGTTGAGGGCGCAACCATGGCAGAAGTCAAATTTCTGGACACACCCCTACTCAAATTCTTAATGTTGTATAAACCTACAGAATATCCCTTTAGTGTCCCCAACTATAACAATAACATCCCCTTGTACCTACCAAAATACACTATAGCCTGATCATTCTGAAATATCCATCAAAAGAGGAACAGATGTCTAATCACTCTCAGCGTGCAGTAAAACATTCTTAGCCCGACCCACAAAGAACAGAATCGCCTACAGCTCGTGTCTTAGGGGTCGATCCATCTACATCCATACCCATACCCCTAAAGCACCTGTAAAATAGAATTCACACATTAGTAAGTAATGACCTTTAAACAAAAAGTATGATATGTTGAAATAATTTTCCTTAGTACCAGTCAAACAATCAATCATGTTCACCTTGATTTTGTCAAAAGATATCAGGGAAGCACTCGTAAAAGCTCTATTAAGACAATGGGAGTTTGAAGCCAAAATGATTGTCACCAAAGTCTATCAAATAGAGACCGATACCTTGGAATTCCATGTAATTATCTCCTTCACAAATAAAGATAAAAATACTGTTATACAGGGGAACATTAGACCCTTGTATGTATCTGAAAAGATAAATGGTGATGATGTCTAAAAGGTTTTCATTAAAAATGGCTCTGGAGTTAATCTTACTCAAGTATTAACACTTCATCAGCTAGGCTGTAATGAGGATAATATATCACCTTCCTTTATAACCTTGATATGTTATGAAAAAATTGATCACAATAAATTGGTCTAAATAAAGATCAATACTCCTTTCAGAGACCGGGTGGTTGACTCAGAATTTCTGGTTAGATGGAAAAACACTACCTTCAATGTCTTACTAGGAAGGCCCTTGGTGCACCAACATGTAGTGATTCCCTCTCCATTCCATCAGTGCATAAAATATTGTATTAATGGAAAATATGTATTTTATATGATTATAAGGCCCCATTTGAATCCGACGAGTCACATTATATCGATTTAGGATTCTATCAGGGGAAAGGGAAGAAAACCTTGGTCAATGGTATTGATCAGGTCACCACTGCAAATAGTTTGCAAATGATCCCAGCTGAACCATTCAAATAGATCGGTAAAGAACATATACTTCCCATCAATAAATTTAGGTGTATGAGTCCAAATTTATACTTGTATTCAGCAGTCCTCGTGATTTCAGTCATGGACACTGATTCTAACAGTGTGGAAAAATATACTGACCCCCAAGATAAAGGTGAATGCTTGAATTGAAATGCCCTCAATCCATCCCTGAGCTCCAGGAAACCCTTGCCCCACCCACTGAGTTAGAAGAAGAAAAAAACTTTGTCCCTCACTCCATTCTATCTAGAAAGTCTCCTGCTATTATCTAGGTTAGAAAACGTCGTTTTATCTTCTGAATACCAAGATCTCAACTCTTATCCCAACTCTGAAAAGCTCATATCAAGAATTGTTTCCCCATTAGAACAAGAGTAATAAGATGAAGAGTATGAAGAGGAAGATGAGAAATACCTTAGGGATTCCCCTCTAGAATTTTAGGAAGGTTTATCTACCACCATCGATGAACTAATGGAAATAAATCTGGGAACATAAGAAGATCAACAGCCCACCTTTATTAGTGTATCCATTTCTTAAAAAGAGAAAGAGGTGTAAACCTCCTTCCTAAGTAAGGATCGATATGTTTTCACCTTGAACTACATGAAAAATACAATCCCCAATCTCGAGGTGGCCACTCACCACCTAGGCCTTCCAAAAGATCATTGAGTCTATAAATAGGTAGCCAGAAGGACACACCCAACACAGATAGACAAAATAAAATCTAAATTTGACAAGATCATCAAATCCATATTCAATCGGGAGATCCAATATCCCAAGTGACTGGCCAATATAGTCCCTTTAAAAAATAATAATGGAAAAATTAGGGTCTGCATTGGTTTCATATATCTCAATAGGAACTCTCCAAAGGATGATTTCCCAATCCCGACCACAGAACTATTGATCAATGCAACCACCAGATATCATGCTCTATCTATCATAGATAGATATTTTGGATACAACCAAATCCAAATGTCCCAAGAAGATGAATAATACACCACCATCAAGGCCCCCTAGGGAGTATTTTTCTATAGGTTAATTCCCTTTGGTTTGAAGAATATTTGTGCCACATATTAACATGACATGCATTACATCTTCAAACCTTTCCTAGGAAATTTTATTGAATGTTATGTTGATGATATATTAGTTAAGATGTGACAATTCTCTAACCACCTATCAGATCTTGAAATAATCTTTGACAAACTGTGATGATATAGCTTGAAAATGAACCCCTTAAAATGTGATTTCTTTATTACCTTAGTAAAGTTCCTTGGCTTGGTCGTATGTCATTATGGAATTGAAGATGACCCCAAGAATACAAATACTATCCTTGGAATGTCACCTACTCTCAGCATCACCCAGTTGAGATGAATTCATGAAAACTTATCCTATATTTGGTTCTTCATATCCAACCTTTCAGGAAAATGTTTTCCTTTTATTAGGTTGATGAAAAAATGTGTTTCATATCATTGGATTGGTTATTTTCAAGAAGCATTTGATAGTATCAAGAAATATATCTTAAAACCACCAGTGCTAATGTCACCTGTTGAAGTAAGACCACTCATTTTTTATATGACTACCCTGAAACGATCACTAGGTACCTTCCTCACATAAAATAACAACATTAGTATCAAAACAATCCTTTATTATCTCATTAAAACCATGATCGATGCTGATAATCATTACTCATATATCAAGAAAATCTATCTACAGATAATCTTTATAGTCTAAAAATTAAGGCACTACCTACAACATCAAGATGTCTATTTGGTATCTTATATTAACCAACTCAAATACATTATCATCCTTCTAATTTTTACTGGATGTTTATCATGGTGGGAATTCATCCTACAGAAGTTTGACATCCAGTTCATGCCTTAGAAATCCATCAAAGACCAAGTGTTAGTAGATTTTCTGGAAGATCACTCCTCGATAGAAATAAATTCATTGGATACCGAGCTACCCAAAGAAGTGGTTTTATCTATTCAAGATAACCCCAAGATATGAAATATTAATTTCGACGGTTCATCTAAAAGCAAAAAAAGGAAAAAGGATGGAAGACCCCAAGCTCAATAAAGTGGGGTTGGGAGTCAGACTCATATCTCTAGAAAATTCGGTCCTACCTTACTACTTCCTACTATCAGAGGGGTGAAAAAAATTAATCAAAATACTAGGATCTCATTATAGGAATAGAGTTGGAACTTTAAGTAAAAGTAAAACACTTGAAGATATAAGGTGATTCAGAACTGGTCATTAAGTGGGTCGATGGAGATTATGCTATCAAGAAGGAAGATCTAACCCCCCCTGTAAGACCACATCCAAGAAATAATGGAGAAATTATCTTTGGATCCAACATTAACTCATATACCCTGATCAAAAAATTCTTAGGTTGATGAACTATAAAATACATCCATAGCTCTGGTTTATCCCGACTAGGATGAAATAATCATCATCATTACGTACCACTCGATGGTCTCAAAATCCATTCTGGCCAACATGAAAGAAATAAATGAGATTAGTAGCATCCCTAAGCCGTATGGTCCTACTACTGGCTAGATGATACCCATTGTGGACTACCTTCAAAAGGAAGAGCTCCCACTGAATAGGGCCAGTAGGCAGAAAATTCGGAGACAAGTAATTAATTTTGTTTTATACGATGGCACAAATCACAAAAGGTCCTCTATAAGTAGAGCCTTGATGGGGTCCTTCTTAGGTGAATTTATGGAGAAGATACTACTACTATCATGAAATAAGTACACACTGGAGCCTGTGGTTCCCACTAATAAGGATCCAAGATTTCCCATAAAATTTGAATACTTCGATACTACTTGCCCACGATAACGTAGGATTTCACTAAATTCACCAATAATTATCATTCCTACCAAGTTCAAGTTAATTTCATCAACCAAAACCCAGAGTTACTTCACACGA
Organism: Viscum album; assembly: GCA_963277665.1. Lineage (NCBI taxonomy): Eukaryota > Viridiplantae > Streptophyta > Magnoliopsida > Santalales > Viscaceae > Viscum > Viscum album. The sequence continues at coordinate 4,963,389 of OY728125.1, forward strand.
CTAAGTACTACTGTCCATTTTCTATATGGGGAATGGACATCATGGGACCATATCCTCCCACTATATCCACGCAATTCAAGTATATTCTCATAGAAACCGAATTCTTTTCTAAATGGGAAGAATTCATACCCATTAAATTGTTCGAGGTAAGAAACATTTTCAGCTTTGTGAAAGCTCACATCATCAACAGATTTGATGTCCCTCATACAATACTAACAAAAATTGGAACTAGTTTTTGTTCTGTTGAATTAGAGAAACTATATCATGAGTATGGTATCAAGACCAACTGTTCATCCAACTACCATGAAGCAGCTAATGGAAAAATAGAGGCCTTTAATAATACCCTATCCAATATACTCTATAAGATGGTAGATAATGATAATAAGTCATAGTCGGGAAATATCCTTCATTCTTTGTAGACCTACTAGACCATGACCTACACTTCCACTCAAGCAACCCCATATTCATTAGTACATGGGAAAGAGGTGGTCCTACCCATCGAAGTTCAATTTCCCTCACTCTGCATTTTTATTTGTGATAAACTATCCACAGATGAGCAATCCCAAAAATGGCTGGATGAATTGGAGAAACTTGATGAAAATATATTTCATACCTTTCACCATTTGGAGGTTCACCAAAACTGGATCACAGGAGCCTTCAACAAAAAGGTTCACCTCTATTCTTTCCTTGAAGGATATATGGTGTTGTTTCTTAGGACTCCGATGATACTCAGAAATAAACCTCCAAAGCTGGATCCAAAATGGGAGAGATCGTATGTCATACATAAGGTCTACTCCATTGGAGATTATTCCTTGATTTCAATGGATGGGAAGCTCACTATGGCTCCTGCCAACACAAGTTTCCTGAAGAAATATTTTTTGTAGTTACACATCAATCATCCTGGTCACATGAAATTAAACTGTAGGATGCATCATCCTTACCACCTCAAAAAAAATGCATGGCACCCATAAACCCAACCACATGATGTTAAATTGTATGGATTTTATCCCTAAAACATGATGTTAAATTATTCTTCCATCATTCTAACAACAGGATGTTAAATTGAATGGGGTTCTTTCGCACAACATGATGTTAAACTATGTTTCCATCATCCTGACCGCACGATGATAAACTACACACATGGTCCAAACCTTACAAGATTAAACTAGAAACCCAAGTCCAAGCATTATGACTTAAAACTATAGACAAGATTCCTCAGGAATGTGTATGTGGTGTAGGATTTATTTTTTCGTCTTTCAAGTTGGGTTTGTTATGCCACCACATGGCATGCATCCCTTCTTTAAAGGATCACTCCTTGGGTCAAAACTTTATGGTATTAAACAAGGAGTTGATGTACTTACCATATGATGATAAACTACATGTAACATCACCCTTTCCACATGTCATTAAACTATATAGAGGCCATTTTTTAAATAAAAAATTCACCACGCATGATCTAGATCTACGTGGGAGAAAAATGAAATGCCCTTGGTTCCTACGTAAGATCCAGATCTACATATGAAGTCTCTTTCCCCAGAACTATGTGTGGCTTGATTCCTATTATCATAGGTTACATAGTTATTCCTAGGATCTATATATTATTCCCATCCATAGAGTAAAGAAAAAAAATTGTTCAAGTCCCATACATGCAAATTTACGAAAGATATTTTGAATCTGGGTCCCTCATTCATATATCCATCAAAGAAACAGAATTTCCCCCCTACATAAGATTCAGGCCTATATAGGGAGTTTCCAACTCCATGGACAATCACAGTCTAAATGTTTCTTATATACCTAGACACATCTTTCACGTTTATAGAACTCTATGCCCTAGGAGATTTTGGATCTTCAGAAACCTCCCCATCCATTGGAAGTGGAGGGATAGTGTCCTGAGGAAAACATTGTTTTACTATGTATAATACACCCACTTCATCTCTTTATAATTTTCCCACAAAAAACTCATGTCAACCAAAGGAAAATTCATCCCCGTGAGAGGTTTTTCCTACCTTCGTATTCCCTAAAGGCGTATATTCCCTAAAAAATCATTTTGATATGAGAATCCCTAGAACCATGGTTTACACTCTCCTTCCCCCTCATGTTTGGTTCATGTTAGAACATCTTGGCCCAATTAACCCCCAGCAACTCAAGGTTTCTATAACAAATTGTCCTCACTGCATGACATTAAATTGCATGTTCAATTGTCCTCATGACATTACATTAAATTGCATGGCCAATTTTCATCACCGTGTGACATTAAAATGCATGACCAATATCCTAATCTCATAACGCTAAAACTCCATGATATCAAGAACTATATATGGATTTATTCTTGTCAACATAGGATATGTAGTGATGTCGGTATTTTTACATCCTGGTCCAGCCACCCCAAAATTAAAAAAAATCCCCCTCCCTATGTATGGACCAAACCTATGTAGGGAATTTTGTATCAAGAACTACATGTGGCTTGATTCCCATATTATGGGATATGTAGTGATGTCTGATCTCCAATCTTGGGTCCAGTCATAATGAAAAAGAAATGTCCCTTCCTTGTGCATGGGTCAGACTTGTGCAAGGAACCTCCTCACACTTTCTTATATAAGGGGAATGTCTCTACTTATTCCTAGGAAATATAGACTTTAAATGCCTCATTCATGTTTAGGAAACCTTATTTAACAAAACAAACTATTTTCCAAGAGAGGTATGAATCCCCATAACCTTCCTCATCTATTGAGAATAGAGGGCCAATATCTTGGGGACACCTCTGTTTGACTATGTACAATATTCCCCAGTTGGATCTGCATAAGTTTTATACAAAAAAAGTCCTTTCAACTAGTGAAAATTTTATCCTTAGGATAGGATTTCCCTACATTCATACAACCTATAAAGTTTAAATACTACATCACTCCTTGGATTTGGAAACACCCTAGATTACAGTTTACATCATTTCATCCCTTCATGCTTGAAGATGGTTGAATATTCCTGATCAGACTACCATGAAAAGGGAGAATAGTTTATCCCTTTATCAAAGTATATTGATAAATCCTGATTGTCTGGGAAGTAAGACATTAAAAATAACCATCAAAGACCTAGTTTCATGAAGTTAAATAGTACTATAATTCAACCCTCCTTTACACAATCCAAATACATGTGGGAGTGGTTTCCCATTCATGATCAAATCAGATACAGATGCCCTTTTAATGTTTAGTCATCACTCCCTTGACAGGACACTTCTCATTGTCTTGATAAATCCAAATTCCCATAAAATTACCTGACCATTGGAAATGGAAGTTTAGTGTCCTGAAGACAGCTTTTTTTGAAAATTCATAATATTCCCTAGTTGGATCTGAATAAGTCACCCGCTAAAAAGTTCTATCATCCAAGGAAAATTCATCCTCATGAGAGACTTTTCCAACCTCTATACGCCCCTAGAAACATCACGTTGGAAACCATTCTTACAGTTACTCCTCATATACTTTCCCCATAACATGTTTCAAATTTAGAATTTATAAAACTAGGGTAAATAAAAATCCCTAATTTATGTCTGAAAAATATTAGGACATTCTCACCTAATAAACACTATTGGGGCCCTCGCCCTGTAATTTTTTTTTCAAATATTTTTGACCTAAAACATCATTAATGTTAGTCCAGTTTGAAATACTCTAAACCTCCCAAGAAATGAGAAACAAAATTCACCAAGGTGAAGACCTACAAAGGTAACCCTAGATAAAAGTCAAGTATGAGATCACTAGACATATACTTCACATAGTTTATACAAGAATAAATAAATAAAAAATTAAAGAGACACAAAAATAACTAGTATTAAAAACGGGAAAGGGACCCCTAAGTAAAATTAAAGTATCATCTCTCTATACCTACACTTAGCATGGTTTAAACAAGAATCAAGCAATCAAAAATTAAAGAGACATAAAACTTCCAAGATGAAAACCTGTAAAGGGAACCCTAGGTAAAAGTAGATTATAAAATCGCCATACCTACACTTCACATGGTTTAGGAAAAATATTGATCAATCAAAAAATTATATATGTACAAAGCTTGTTAGATCGAAAACTCACAAAGTGTGGCCTAATAAAAAGTCAATTTATACCCACTAAGCCCGCACCACTGTGGACTTAGGAAAAAAATAAGATTATAAAAGAAAAGACACAAATTTTGTAGGGTTTTCCATGTAACCCTAGAAATATTCAAACTACGCTCACTGAGTCCCCTATCTTAGGAAAAAATTAGATCATTATCTGATCTATCATTCAAATCAGGACTACTTGTACATTGGAATATCCTCCTCTTCATCCCGATCAGAACCCATTCTGATGGGGGGAATTTTTTAGGTATGTAATATTATTCATAGAATAAGAAGAGGATTATATCAATTTATAAAATTAAATAAAAAAAATCAAAATAAGAAATTGAAGGAAGATATTCAAAAGAGGTGAGGTTGTGAGGAACGGATTGATCCTGCGAAGCGCAATCCCTTCACAGAAAGCCGCTCCATGTGGTGATCCACCGTTTCATGGAGCATCTGCAAACTCAATAGTTTTTAAGAGTTGGTACCACCAACACCCATGAATGAAACAAAGTCATTCATGTCATTGAGGTGGTGATTTCCTCCTCCACAAATGACAAAACCACTTCTGAAAACAACATCTATGTTGACTAAGTCATTCTCGGGCTAGATCACCTTCCTTGGGATCTCACAAAAGAAACCGTACATCCCATCATGCATGATAGGCCATTACAGTATCTGGTCCCTCCACTTTTCAATAAATATACCTTGAGGGGGACATTAAAATAGGAAGAACTGTGAATAAAGGGAGACTAGGATGAACAAAACTGAAGAGAGCAGAAGGAAGGCGCCATGAAAACCAGAGTCCTTCGATGATTCCCCATAGGTAAATTCTGCCTCATAACATAAAGGAGTAAATAATAAATCATCTAGTGATTCAAAAACAAAAATCCTTTGTAGACATAATTCCCATGAGGCATAGAAACCAATGTCCCCTTTGAAAATAGGCATCTCTCATAGAAAAGTGTTGTGTGGGTGGTACCATGTCCCGTGTAGTAAAGCGCTAAGCATAAAGAACTCGACCCTACATAGAAAAATTCTCTACTGGTAGAACTTGATCCTGTGTGGAAAAACACTATGTGGGCGTAACTTGGTGTTGCATATCAAAACACTATGTAGGCAGAACCCAGGTCTACATAGTGAAACGATACACAGACGGTCCTCTTATCTGCATAGCAACATGCTATATGGAGGTAACCCCATACCATGTAAGAACATGCTATATATAATGAGTCATCCTAGGGTGTTCTACTCTCCAACTTCAACCATTATCTTATGTCATATCATTAGTTCCCATGTTGGTCCTTTCATGAACTAGTCTACCAGCATCAGGCTAAGGCCTCTTCTAAATCCACCAGACATGTATGATAAGATCATCGGGTACATCAGCATGCCCTTTTGAGTTCACATACCCATGGTAAGTAGAGTCATGTGGGTAATATATATAGTAAGGAATACCCCCAAGGTATCCTTGAGTTTACATTCCCATGGTAACGCGATTTATGACCTTAAGATGCTCATGTGAACCTCCTCGTTCTATGAGTTGAGAGGAACTGATTTCCTTTTCCTTCGATGAGGTCTAGTGTTGAACATTCCTCTCCTTCCCAGAACTAATCTCGGGGCACTCCTCCTGAGGTAGTCCCCTATCCTTTCTTGTGGGAGGCGGAACTTTTTATCCTATTCTCCTCCACTTAGGACATATCTGGATAGATCACCAAATGTGACTATCTAGGATATTAAAACAAGAGAGGAAACGAGCACACTCAAAGTCCTTTCCCTATCCCTTTGGCCTCCATCACCATACATTAGCGGATAAGGCAGGATCATGTGATTATCATATCTTTTACTTCCTCTTGTTTTTCATACTGAACATTAATCATGTGGTCTTAGAGGTTAGTGGAAATTATGGAATCTACACAATCCCAAACCTCATATGGGACTCCCACATGGTGTAAGTCCTAAAACCAAAATTCAACCTTCAAAGGGATATATTCTCCATGAAGAAGCTCCAAATGGGTGGATCCCATGTGTAAGACAAATCATGCCCCCTTTAATGGGCCTCCTCTAAGGTTTAAGTCCTATTCATATTGAACTATGTGGGATTTGATTCCCAACTAACTGGGATATATAGGAAGCCTCTTTGAGGTCCAAATATGATGCCCAAATCACTCTAATGTTCTCTAATACACATCCCTAGTAGGGTTATATCCACCCAAGAGACCACATCTCTTCTTGGTCCCTCAGACCGCCTCAGCATAAGTCCCACACCATCCTTGATTGGGAACCCTTATCTTGGATGTCCTTACCATATAAATTTAAACTATATGGTTGGGTCCTTGTCACATAAACTTAAAAGGTGATGTGTCTAGTTAAGTGGCACCAAACTATATAGGCTTTGATTCCAAACTAATTGGGATACATAGAAAGACTCTTTGAGGTCAAAACCTGACACCCAAATCAACCTAATGTTCTCTAAACCATATTCTTGGTAGGTTCATATCCACCCAGGAGACCACATCTCTTCTAGGTCCCTAGGTCCACCTTGACATAAGTCCCACACTATCCTTAATCAGGCACCCTTCCCCTAGATTTACTTACTGTATGATGTTAAAATGCATGGTTGGTTCCTTGTCACATGACCTTAAAATTTGATGTGTCCATTTAAGTGACACCAAACTGCGTGGGTTCTGATTCCTCTCATGAGGATACATAAGAAGCCCATTTTATGGGTTCGATCTGAATATCAAAAAAATTCCCATCCCCCTTGGATGATGATGAACACTAGAGAACCCCATCACATTTCTCAAAACCAGTGTTGTCACAATAAACAATAAAGAAATACATAATCTATCAAAAAAAAGGGTAACAATGGTGGATAACCTTGGATACATATAGATCCCTCTATTGATGGAGAACCTTGGATATGTACAAATGATTTCAAACCAATGTGTGGTTGTGATCAATCTTTACATAGGGTTAATATATGGAAACATACCTGGGAATCAACCAAGGATTCATGAATATATCTTAAATCTACAAGAGAGTCCCATAACATAAAATAGTTCCCCCTAAAAGGGTGTGATGATCCCAATTTCCCATCTTATCAACCAATGTGAGTTCTTAAGTGTTGTTGTCCAAGTTACCCAACGATCATCTTCCTTTGGAATTTAGGTCTATAAATCATGGATATGAGAGACATTGGGAGTTTCTATCTCCAAAAAAACTTTTGGATATCATTCAAAGATCTTGTACCCAATTTTAGTAATTTCACACCATTTATCCCCCTTGAAATCAACCATTCATGCCACAAACACATCTTCAATGGAAACATAATAGTAAATATGATCTGAATGAATTGATATGGAACCTCCTTCATAAGATAAAAAATGATACACTCCTAGTCATCATCAACCCCTTTCATCCCATACCTAGGAAAGCTCTTCGGGTCGAAACACTGGCATTATATTTTATTTGTTAACTTTGAACTTCTCTAAGTTCAATCATACTCCCACTAGCCTCTTAAACATTGTATCCTTTTCCAAATATCATTATATGATACACAAATTCCTTTGTGTTTATGAAATAACTCTTATTTTCTTTTAGTGGGAATATTTCAGAAACAAACCATTGTTTCAATATCATATATGAAATTCTATGTGTTTTTATTTTTTTCTTAAAAGGAATATTATTCCTTAAAATATTACACTAATGGGTGGTGGGATCATATCCCTAATATATTAACAAATATCTAGATAAAATCCTTTATCTAGGATAAAAAAAATTATCCTTATCTTCTTCTTAAAGCGTGTTATAGAAACTGATGAATCATAAACCGTTTGTATTGAATTCATTATCTCATATTGTTAATTACAACCCTTTATTAAGAAACTAACCATATTATCATATAAAATAAATGATATAACTATATACGTACTTTAACTAGATCCATATAAACTTGATAAAATCCATTGAATTCAAATATTAGATATAGATACTCTTGGCTTCATAACTTGAATGAAAATTGAAAGCTCTATCAATTATTCCCTTGATTTTGAACTCCTGTATATCCACAATACTTGTAAATTATACATTTGGTATTATATACCCATAAAAATTAAAGAATTGATTTCTATAACTTCAATATATAACAATGAAATTCTATAGATCTTCTCAAAACCCTTCAAATATCCTAGAAAATCTCATCTAGTAGATCACTACTCCTTCATTCTGGATAACTCCTTTAGGTTTTTGACTGGATACTTGAAGAAACATTATTGGAATTTCTAGATAACTTTGGTTCTAATAGTTCAGACCTTTTCCCATTCATACTGACTATACAATACATGAACCTATACATCACATGCTTAGATCAACTATTCTTAAAACTTTGAGAATATTGAGTAAACTTTTCTTGAACTCATTCACATTGGAGAGACATTTCCATTTATGAAAATAGAATGAATTCCCTAACCAGTATAAGGAGTTTCTTACATTAATCTTATATTTCTCAAGGATTAATATCAAAGATAAGTTTAATGATGATAGTTTCATTTATCTATAATATAATATTTCATTATATGGTTATCATGTTTTAATAGAATTTAATAAGGACTTATATTAAATTTCCTCCCACTAAAATGAAGGCCCATTTAGAATCACATCATATCCATTAGCGGGATAAGATCTATCAAAACCCCCCTCTATTATTACCGCCTATTTTGATAGTGAAGAGAAGGTATGACCCTCAAGTCCTATCTCTAGTGGGCCCTGGTTTGGTGACTAGCACTGAGATTTTAGAACACTCAAATAGGAAGAATTACCCTCATTTTATAAAAAGTATTGAGAGAAAATATGAAAAATCACCAAAAAACTCAATAACATAACATAAAATAAATAAAATTATCCCACATGTGAATATCAAGAAATATAAATAAATTCTATAAAGTAAATACCAAAAAAATAAGGAAGTGATGTCGTAACAGCTCAGATCTCCAATATAGTAATGCCTAGGTTGGTCCTTGTAACCCTACAGGAATCTTGAAAAATATTTTATGTATATATCATGAGAAAAACATATATACCCAGTAAGATCATACATAAGGTCTCAAATGAAATTTTTAAAATATCATACTAATCCACTAGTGAATAAATAGTATAACTAATAAGAAACTAGACATTTCATCTATTCATACCAACCTCATCATGGATCACTCACAAAATAAAGTAAGAAATTAGTAAGATAATATTAAGAAAACATCAATAAAGGTTCCCCACATCCACTTCCCTACTTATTTCTAGCTCTCAGGTCCCAACATCAAATTTCATATACTCCCATCCCTATCATTCCATATCATCACCACATATCCAACCATCTCTGATGTGAGTTGGATCAAAACCCTACCTAACCCAGCCTTCTATAGGGACTGATCTCTTGCGATAGAGTTAATTTCATCATGAACATCTCTCTTGTCACTTCCACATCACTACACATCCAACTGCAACATCACAACCAGGGCAGTATGGTATCATGAATGTGAAGGACATCAATTGCATAACCTCATCCTACCATATATGACCCCCACTACATAACACATACTATCATCATCAGTAATCACCACCAACTGTGTCATTATCAAAGGATAGTATTTGACACTAACTATGTCATTTACCAATAGTACTATTTAAGGAAGATTAGGGAAGAGTGGGTAATCAACCATCTATTCCTCACCATATAGATGTTGGGGAAAACACTCCCAAAATATCTAGGTGTCCATACATAGTACTTAATTTGGGTGGGGTTTGTATAAAAGTAACATGAAAATAAAATCATATATATATATTTATATAGACATTACACAATCCTACCCTAAAGTTTTGACATCAATACTACATCACATTCCAATTATCATCAACACCATACTAACATTACCATATCCTATAACCAACTAGATGAAACCCATCCCACAAAATAACCACGAACAGCCCATGATTTCATTTCATTCAATTACAAATTCATCCACCTTTCTAGATTATTACATTATCACCCATTTAACTTAATATTTTAAGGAAACTACTGAATCCAACACCCTTATTTAATTTCCATCTAAGTTCATCCCCCTTCTGTTAACATTCAGTTTGTTAATTCAATTACTATATGTAAATTCCATCCCACACCATTACCCTTTCATCATTTCCAATTTCATATTCCATCACTACTAGTATACTTGAACAAGGAACCACACAACAACTCATCATATTACCACAGCAACCACATATCTTCCACCACACTTCTACTACCCACAACACATACTGCATCTAAATTGGTCACCACCATCATCATACTACCCCAACATATCCCACATAGCCATAAGGATAATAAACAATATACTGGTAGCATGAAATAATATATTCCAAACCACAATTCATTTATAGGGGGTTTTACATTAAAACATATTCTTGTGCATGGGTATTTTTTCATAGTTCTAAATTTTCATAGGAAACCAATTCTTAGCTGAATATAAGTATTAAGACATTTATGAGTGTTGGGTTTAAACAAAAAAATAATATAAAGGGTTATCAATCAAAAATTGGGGTTAATAAATTCACAATAGTCACAACATTCACATGATATTATCTTACAATCCTAGATAACAATCATCACTTAGAAATAATAATAAATCTAGTAAAACATGTGAATACACACCATACCCTTCAATTTAATTTAATTTTTTTCATTTTATTCATTATCTAATATATATTACCCATCCACAAGAAAAAAATCATATTAATATCACAAATGAAAAAAATAAGAGAGAATAAAGATCCCTTATATTGGAAATAATTTCCAAAACACACTATATAGAAAATAGGAAAAAACGAAGATGATATTGACACCTAAATATCATGAAGGTAAAGTCTTAACCTATTATACAAAAGTTTTTTATAATTGAGTAATATGAAATATAAATGAGCTCTTACCTAAAATGTGATACACTTCTTCAAACAATAAATAGGGAACTGAGATTTCAAACACATATGAAAAAAAGGCTTCGGATCAAATGTAGATGAATCTCAAGGTTCAAGAAAAAGTTCTTGATTCATATGGAATAGAAGGAAACAATCAAGTACTTGAATGGAGGAAATATCATACTTTTAAGATACCAAATACAGTTTTCTAAATATCCCAAAGTATTTAAGTTATCCAACTTTCATTTTTTGTATCTTAATTTAAATTTCATTTAAAACATATAGAATGAACCATTTAAAACCATGGGGTTTAAGGAATTAAAATATTGTATCTAATCCCCAAAAAATATATTTAAAAAAATATTTTATATTTAAATACAATATTTTATATTAAAATTATGTTGCATGACGTTCTATAAAATTCTAGATATTTTGAAAAAATTGGAAATTTTGAAAATTGTTGGACCGACCTTGAAATGGGATAAACCATGAGAAGGGATCAAACATTAGAAGGAATCAGTAATGAGAAGATATCAACCATGAGAAGGAATAAATCATGATAAGGAATAAACTTTGATAAGGGATTATTAGTGAGAAGAAAATAATTGATCGTATGAAGGAATTGGTCATCCTTGAGAATTAATTGATCAACCATGAGAATAAATCAATTGATCATATGAAGGAATGGATAAAATGTGAGAAAAAACTTATCGACCATGAGAATAAATTTATTGACCATATAAAGGAATTTATTTACCATGAGAACAGACTTATTGACCATCAGGAAAAATTTATCAACCATATAAAGGAACTGGTTGATCGTGAGAACAAAATGATCGTCTATGAAAAAAAATTGATCAACCATAAAAAAGAATGGATCGACCATGAGAACAAACTAATAGACCACAGAAAAAGTCCATGAACTCCCTTATGGAACTTTTAGGCCTTGATAAATAATAAAAGAATGGTTTTGGGAACCCAATTCATTATATCAGATACCTCTTAAACCATTCTCATCCTCAAGAAGCAAAACAAAACACAGAATAAATGGAAATGAGGTCTATACAATCACCAATGGGATACCTCTCAAGGATCTTGCTATAACAAGAACACAACCACACATTATAGGAATAAAGAACATAGCCAAGAGATATCATCAAAAAAATTATAGATTTAATATCATATAAATCTTAAGGTTAAACATGTCATATCACTAAAAAGGTAAACAAGTGAAGCATCAAAACAACTCAAGGTACTAATCATGAATCTATGTATCATGCTCCCAAGTAGTCTCCTCCAAGACATCATGCTCCCATGGAACATAAACCAAGGGGATAAATTTCCCATGTATCACCTTATACCAATAATCTTAGATCTCAAATGGGCACTTCACAAATGCCACGTAGTCCTCGATGTTCAACACTCCCCAATCAATGACATGATATACATCATGAAGATAATAACATAACTAGGACATGTAGAAGGCAGAATGAACTTTGGTAAGACATGGTGAGAGAGTGAACTAATAAGCTACCTAACCAGCATGCTCGAACACCTTGAAAGTCCCAACAAACCTAAGAAAATGATTACTCCCTTGACCAATCCTCCACTTCCACCAATGAGGGGAAACCTTTAAGAACACATGGTATTTGACCTCAAACTCTAGGATCCACCACCTATGGTTTGTATAGTCTTTATAGTAGTCTTGTATTGACTTCATCCACTCTCTAACCACCTAGATCTTCTCTATTTTTCTTTATACCACATTAGGACCAAGGGATATTGACTCCCTAACTTAACTCCATCACAATGAAAAATGACATAGCCACCCACACAATACCTCAAAAGGATCCATGATGATGAGTGAGTGATAGATATTACTTTAGTAAAACTCAAACAATGTTAGTTGGATCACCCATAATCTTCCAAAGTCCAAGACACAATCCTGTAACATGTCCTCCAACATTTAAATAGTCTAATCTTTCTACCCATCTATCAAGGGATGGAAAGCAATGTTAATTTACAACTAAGAGACAAAATCGTGTTTCAATAATCTCTAGATTCATGAGGTAAAATGAGAATCCTAGTTGGATATAATTTTCTTCAGTACCCCATGGAGTCTCATAGCCTCATCCACATGCCACCTTAATAGATCATCCACATCGCATGAGTCCTTGATCACCAAAAAATGGGTTGGAATCATCAATAAATCCACAATTACCCAAATGATATCTCAATATCCCTAGTCCTAGGGTAACTCAGTGATGAAAACCATCAAAATGTACTCCCACTTCAACTTGATTAAATCCAACTAATACAAAAAAATCCAATAACATAATGTTCTACGTTCACCTAATAACAAATAAGACATTGTGTTATGAACTCCACCATCGACCACTTCATCCCAGGCCACCAAAAATACCACCTAAAACCATTATACATATTGGATACACCTAAATTAACTACTAAGGGTGAGCTGTAAAACTCATGGATAACTCCATCATGCATTTAAAATTAAACAAATAGTGTCCACATTGGACCACCCTTCTAGGGAATCACTATGACCGACGTGGTCTCATATCACTTACACCCCTTATTCTACCCACTGAGACTCCTCCACCTATCACATAAAAGATGATTCTAAATTCATATGATAGAGGAATACTTTTTCATTGACTTCTTCCATATTGATATGTGTCTATAAAAGCTCTTTTATTCCTTTCTATACATCTTCATACTCCTAAACAACATCTCTATTTGTATTCCAACTTAACATGTTGGTGAATATATTTCCATTTCTTTAAGTGTAGGAGATCTAAAAATCATAATCCTAGAGAAACAGCATTCAAATTTATCGATTCAGGTTCAAATACTATTAATAGAGAACATAACTCAGACTCTTATGGTTTGTGAATACCACAAATAGCTCATATAATTTCACTATAACTTCTAATAAAACACTAATACTTCCAACTCCATGTCGTGAGTGGCATAGTTACTCTTATGGGGATACAACTACCTAGGCTCATAAGAGATCATCACCCTTTACAACATAGAGACACATCCCAATTCTAAATAACAAACATCACAAAATACCTCAAATATCACCCCTTCTTATGGCAACCAAAGCATAGGGGAACTAATCACCTTTTCTTTTAGGTAGTCAAAATCTATCTAACACTGATCATTCTATATAAAATCTTGGTCTTTCCTAGTCAAAGTTATTAATGGGGATGTAATCCAAAATAATTCAAACACAAACCTTTGGTAATATCCTGCAAGACCGAGTAAGTTGTGAACCTCTACCACATTATTGGGAACTTCCCAAGAAAAAACTACCTCAATCTTTGATGGGTCCATGGATACACCCTATTGAGATAAAATATGTTCAGGGAAATTTACCTCTCATGCCCAAAACTTACACTTTGATAGATTTCTATAGAGTTTATGGTGTCAAAGAACCTGTATAAAAACTATGATATGATTTTTATGCCCCTCCTATAGCATTGAGTATATAAGGATATCATCGATGAACACAACTATAAAATAATCTAGAAACTCATTGAATATAGAGTTCATAATCCTCGTGAACACAGTTAGTGATTTTTTTACACTAAACACCATAACCAAAAACTAGAAGTGTCTATATCTACATTGGAAGGTAGTATTAGGGATATCTTACTTATTCATCCTCATTTAGTGATACCAAGACCGTATATATATCTTTAAAAATCAATTGACCCCTTTCATTTGGTTGATCAGATCATATATTCTCATAAAAGGATAATGGTTCTTGACCGTAACCTTATTCAACTTATAGTAATCCATGAACAGCCTCAAACTACTATCTACCTTATTGGAAAACAACATGGAGAACCCTAATGAGATACACTTTTCTAGATGAATCCATTATTCAATAAACCATTGATTTGGAGTCTCAAATAAAACAACTTTGTGGGTGTCATAGAATAAGGATCCATTGAAATCAGAGAGGCACTCGGTTGTAACTTTATCCCAAAATCGACATTGTGTTGAGGGGGTAATGTAAAAATCTAATTTGGGAGAAATCAAGAAACTTTGAAATAACCTTGGGGATCTATATTTCTTGGGTATCAACTAATAAATACACTAACAGAGATAAAATGGGTTATTTATGCCTGTCACCCATACAATAGCTCTTCTCACCAATGAACACCACTTGTTAACCCTCCACATTAAAGAACATGAATCTTATTTAGAAACATTAAATAAATTCATTCATGGAGTAAACAATATCCATGTAAAGGATGAAATCATATGATTTAATTTTTAATAAAAATAAATTCCCAACCGATTGATATTTACCCATCATTAGCTAATATCCTGACACACATCAAACAAGTAATTCTAGCCTCTAACTAACATAGATAACACCAAGGGAACTAGAAGCCTCTTCACCTCTATTATTAATGCATGGACCTAGGAGGGTGAAACAAAGGAGTGTGAAGCTCTAGAATCAAACAAAATAGAAACCAAGGTAGATGGTAAACTGATCATACCTCGAACAACCTCCAGTATCTCTAGTGATCGATCCAATCGATTATGAGAGGCATTGCAAGCATTTTATAAAAAGGATCAAAAGAAAAGATGAACAACCACCAAAAAACACTATCACATAACATAAAATAAAT
Organism: Viscum album; assembly: GCA_963277665.1. Classification (NCBI taxonomy): domain Eukaryota; kingdom Viridiplantae; phylum Streptophyta; class Magnoliopsida; order Santalales; family Viscaceae; genus Viscum; species Viscum album. The sequence continues at coordinate 4,979,106 of OY728125.1, forward strand.
CAAACCATCCCACATGTGTATATAAAGTAATTAAAATAATGTCTACAAAGTAAATACCAAAAAGAAAACTAAGTTGACGACTCTACATCAGCTCTGATTACCAAGCTAGTAATGCTTAAATTAGTCCTCATAACCATCCTAAAAACATGAAATATATATATATATATATAGGAGATCATAACATGTATACTTAGTAGTATCATACCAAATCCTGTGAAAATTTGAAAAAACCATACTAATGTAACAATGAACAAATAGCGGGACCAGAAAGTACCTAGATAGGTCATCTATATATCTCAAACTCATCATCACTCACTCAAAAAATAATTCAAGAAAGTAGTAAGAAAATATTAATAAAACATTGATAAAGGTTCCCTACATCCACTTCCCCACTTATTTATTTCTCTTTCCCCAATGAAAAATTTCCTTTACTTCTATATTTTCCATTCCATCTCATCGCCACATATCAAACCATCTCTGAAGTGGTTTAAGATGCAACCCTACCTACCCCAACCTCCCATGGGACCCAGCATCTCATGTTGGCATCAATTTCATTATGAAAATATCTTATTCCAATATCAAATCATCACATATACAACTGAAACATCACAACCAAGGTGGTAGGGTATTATCAACATGAAGGATATAAACCTCATACCCTCCTACCATGCATTACCCCCACTATATATTACATGCTCTCATCATCAAGAATCACCAACAACTATTTCATAATCATGGGATAGGCTCTTCCATGAACTCCACAATTATCTAATACTACCATCGAAGAAATAGAGGGTAATATTGGGAAATCGTCTATCTATTCCTCGTGATTTGGATGTTGGGTAAAATACCCCCTATAACAAATGGGTGTTGGTACATGGTACCCGACATGGGTGGGGTGTGTGTAAAAGAAACATGAAAATATAAGCATGTGTGTGTGTGTGCATAGACAGCACACAAGCCTATCCTAAAGGTTTTTCATAAATACTTTATCATCTATACCTTTTCATCAACACCATGCTAACATTACCACATGCTATCACTAACTAAATCAACTCATCCCACAAAACAATCACACACAGCCCACAGTTTCATTTCTTTTAATTATAGATTCATCCACCTTTCTAGATTATTACATTAACATCCATTTAATTATAAATTTGAAGACAAAAATAGAATAAAATGACTAAAAATAATTTCCATCTAAGTTTAACCTCTTTTTATTAAAATTAAATTTGTTAATTTAGTTACCAAATGTAAATTACAACCCACACCATTACCCTTTCATCATTACCAATTTCATATTCCATCACTAATAGACTACTATAATAGGGAATCACACAGAAACACATCATATTACCACAATAAGAACATATCACTACTGCAAATATGGCCTTTATTAGCACTAGAAAATTCCATTTACAGTGCTAAAACAAGTGCTATTAATAGAGATGTTGATAAATGGGTCCTTTATCAGTGCTTTTTTTAGCGCTGATAAAAGTTTAAAAACATTAAAAAAAATCCTACAATATGGGGAGGGGCTTCAACAGTGCTTGAAGCCCCCTTCAACACCCCCCCCCAGCCTTTAACAGTGCCCCCAGCCTTTAACAGTGCTTAACCCCATTTCCACCTGCGCACACCCCCTGCCTCCCCCAATATTCGAACCTAGAACCTCTTGTCTACGCGCCTAAACCTTTACCACTCCACTATATTTCTTTTCTCTTCATTTAATAATATATCTATTTAATTATGTATATATATTTAGTAATATTTACTCATATATTAATATATATATATATAGTTATATTAATATATATATATATAGTTATATTAATATATATATATATATATTAATATATATATACAGTTATATTTAAATATTAATATATTTATTTGTATATTAATATATATTTATAAGATCAGTTTTAAATACATTTATAAAATATACTTTTTTGTGTGTGTTTATAAATAAATAAATACATATATACAATATATACACACACAACACACACACATATATATATTATATGTGTATCTGTAAGTATAATTATACATATTTATATATATTTAAAAATATTATATATAAATATGTATATAAATATGTTTAGAATATATAGATAATATCAGTTTATCAATATAGACGCACACACACACATATATATATACACGTACACATTATATAGGTATATAAATATTCATATATTTGTATTTTAAATAAAATGGATATTAGTTTTTTATTTAGATAAGGCTTATATCAAACGATATTTGATATGATAGGTGGTGGAGGATGAACGGACAGGCAGATAATAAGTTACAGTTGTTTGAAAAAATAACAGACATGAAAAAAGTGCTAGATTGAGGGCTTGAAAAACCTAACAAGTCGCAGAGTCCCTGAAACGGGCATAAATTCTGATCTGGGTGTCCATTTCAACTATGTGACTAGTCAAACCGAATCTTGTGGAATGAACTAAAATATAAAAGGTGGCAGAGGCCAAACAGACATACAGATCTAGAGTTATTACCATTTTAAGAAAAATTTGACAGGGGAACCGGACACGAAAACAGAGTTTTGGAGGCATTATGATGGTTTTTTTGGGGTTTTAGGGTCCGGTAAAAGACTCTAATTTTTTTGAGTCAGTATAATTCATATATATCTTTGTTTCCTTCAATTTAATATGTGGTAGAGCTCAAACGGACACTTGGAGCGAAAGTTATGGTCGTTTGATGTTGGAGTTTTTTTAGAGTGGTATAACTGATATATCTTCCTTTTATTTGATCTTATCATGGTTTCAATTAGACTTTATCCTCAATCATCTCACGATATTCAATTTAAATTGTCATGATGCTCAAACGGACACTCGAAGCATATGTTATGGCTATTTTAGTGAGTTACGGGTTTATTAGGTTTTCAGGCGCTAGGAGGGTTGCTCAATTTCAAACAATAATAACTTCTCCTCTGGGTGTCTGTTTTCACTCTACCACATATTAAATCAAATATTGAGAAAATATCTACACTCGGGTGACCACTAGAACCCATTCTGAAGTTCTTAAAGGCTAAAAAAGTCCCACAATTCCTCCCAACAGTCATAAGTTCTACTCCGGGTGTCCGTTTTTCCTCTACCACATATCAAATTGAATCTTGTAAATAAACCAATACTTCGGTGACCATTGGAACACATTCTAATTTTCTTCAAGGCCCGAAAAGGTCCTTAATCCCTCCAAATGGCTATAACTTCTGCTTCGGGTATCCGTTTTCAATCTACCACATATCAAATCGATCTAAAACATATTTAAATATATATATATATATATATATATATATATATTATTTATATCAATATAAATATACTTATATATCAATATATTATTATTATTTTGAAATATTTTTTTTTTCAAATATACACTTTATCAACGCTAGGGAAAAAAGAACTGATAAAGCCCACCCCCCCCCCCCCTTATCAGTGCTACTAAAAATGTGTTGATAAAGGGGGGACCTTTAACATCACTAAAAAATTCTGATTAAAGGGGTGCCTTTATCATAACTAAAAAAAGACCTGATAAAGGGTCACTTTTAACAGCACTATTTTTAGCATAGTTAAAAGTACCCTTTATTAGCACTTTTTTTAAGCGCTGTTAAAGGGTGGCGTTGCAGAAACCCAGTTTTCTGGTAGTTTATTTACCACCACACTTATAATACCTGCAATACAACCCACATCTAAACCTATCAAAACCATCATTATACCACCCCCACATAGCCCACACAACTATACGGATAATAGTAAACATATTGGCAGCACGCAAAAATAGATTAAAAACCACATATTTTACCAGAATTCATTTAAAATTTTCTTTCATATTAAATCATCTTCTTGCACATGGGTATTTTCACACAGTTCTATATTTAAATGGTTAACCAATTCTTAGCCAAATATAAATTTTAACCCTTTTGTGAGTTGTGGGTTTAAAAAATCAAAGATTGTGTTATCAATCTATAATAGGTGTTAATAAATTCACAATAGTCAAAACATGAATATAACAATATCTTATAATCTCAGATAACAAACATTACTTATAAATAAAAATAAATCAAGTAAATCAAGTGAATACACCTCATACCCTTTAATTAAAATTAAACTGGTTCATTATCTCCATTATCTAATCTATAATACGTAAACACTAGAAAAAATAATTTTAATGGCATAGATGCCCAAAATAAGAGATAAAAAGGATCCCCTACCTTGAAAAGAAGTTCCAAAATACTCAACACCAAAAACAATGGAAAATAGGATAATGTCACCTCCAGGATATCATGAAGGTAAGGGATTGATCAATCATACCAAAATTTTTGAGAAGGGAGGAATATGAAAAATAAATGAACTCCTACCTGAAATGTGAAACACTACTACAAAAAATAGATAGGGAATTGATATGTTGAATACACAAATAGGAAGGCTTTGGGTCAAAGGTAGATGACTCTCATGGTTCAAGAACAAGGTTCTAGTTCAGCCTGACTGAAAATAAATATAAAAATACTAAAAATATATAACATATTTTAATTTTTAGATACTAAATATAGTTTCTAGAAGATCCCTGAGAAGTTATTGCAGTCAAATTTTTTTTGTGTATCTTAAATTTTACTTCTTTTAAAAAACCCATTTAAAACCATGAGTTTTAAGGAATTAAAATGATAGATTTAATCCCTACAAAACTGATTTCAAAAGAATTTATTTTATATTTAAATATCACATTTTATGTTAAAAACATTTTTCACAATGTTTTGGAAAAATATTGGTATTTTAAAAAAAACCATAAATTTTTCAAATTGTTGGATTGACCATGAGAAGGGATCATCCATAATAAGGCATTGACTGTGAGAAAATATTGACCTTGATAAGGGATCAAACATGAGAAGAAAATAATCAACTATTAAATGAATCAATCAATTGTGAGCACAAATTGATCTACCATGAGAATAAAATGATAAATTGTATGAAGGAATAGATCAGATGTGGAAATAAACTAATCATGCATAAAGAAAAACTGATCATTAGTGAAAACAAACTAATCGATCATGAAAAAAAATGATCAACTGTGAGAAAAAACCGATTGACTGTACAAAGGAATTGATAGACCATGAGAAAAAACTTACCAACCAATATATTAAACTAATCATCTATAAAAATGAATGGATCAATTGTGGGAACAAACTAATTGACTGTGTGAAAAAAACATATAAATTTAAAAAGGAAAAATGGATACTAACTTCCTTGTGACACTTCAAGGACTTAAAAAATCACAAAGGAATGGTTATGAGAACTCATGTCATTATAAGATTCATATTTCACTATGACTTACACTAGTTTTCATATAAATAATCCATTAATACATATTATAGACAATTATTGTAAATTATATCATAAATGACTCTTGGATCACTGAATGGATAACACTTTATCTAAATTCGTCATATGGATTCACTCAACTCAATTCCTCTAGTATCCTAATTATTAGGTTTTATGAGCTAAGTGTAACTCAAATCAAATTCTAAGAACAAAGAACCTAATGATTAGGGTTTCCTCATTACTTTCTTACCTTGCACAAGATAACCCATGGGAACCTAATGGTTAGGGTCACATGTACTGAATGATTGAGGAAATGACATGTGTCAATTTGTTATGAATATAACACTTAGTATTTTAAGGTGATTTAATTCTCACCATATTATCTCATATTATTTCCTTTATTTATTCATGCTTCTATGATTTAGTTTATAATCCTATTCATTCTACTAAATCAACAAGATTGAATTATATTAATATGTAAATATTTACATAAATCACACCATGTGTTACTAACCCAAATCAAAAAACAATTATATTCACATATATAGAAATACATACTATAGTTTCCCAAGTCTTTTACACATATCATTTCATTATTTTTAACATAAATATCAGATAAATGCAACCTAAGGATCGAGAGGCCTGGTGTTTTTTGGAAGGATGGGTACATAAAACATCAAAATAAAAAAAATTATTTAATATTTATAATAATATTTTAAATACCTATGAGATCATTAAAAGACAAAGGATGATCTAGGGAATACATAAACAAAATGGGTGAGCTATAAATCCTTATAAGTGAATAATCATGATAACAAAGAATAGCATATGAATCAAATGGCACAACATGTTATCATAAAAGAAAAGTATCATGGATAATCATATAATATCGTGAAATAAAGAATATAGAGTCTCAAGATCATGTAGATATAGGAATTTTCCAAAAACATAAGACATGAAATAATCATAAGTCATATCTAACTGCCAAGACAATATCACATGGTGTAAAAAGTCTTATCACGGATTATGTTTACTCCATAATATCATACATATTATCTCATGATAAATTAACATTAAAAAATTCATTGGAAAATTATATGGGTTCACACATCAAAACATGTACATGTATATGTGTTCCATATAATGAAATCACACATAAGTCATAAGCATCAAAAAAACACATGGAAAGTAAAATGGGTTACATAATCATGTCTTATAACATAACCAAATGGAACATCATAATTAATTCTATAAAATAAGGTATTAAGTCATTATTTGACATTAATATATATAAAAAATAAGAATAGGGCATGAAAATGAAGTCAAAGTTAATTGAATACATAAAAATGAGTGGAAAAATAATTTTGGAAATATACCTTTTAAGTGGGGTTTTAAGAAAAGGGGTAAAGAAACATTAAAGAGGGTAAGGGCATAATAATTTTCATAAAACCAGAAATGAACTAAGGTCATTTTCTATAATAAAATTAGTGTTTTTAAAAACTATGTAAGTTTTAAAAAATTTCCTTGAGTGGTAATTCAATTAGGTAATAAAATAGAGAATTTCCCTTTAATCAGCTCTACTTAATGAAATAAATTGAGAAGGGAATGTTTGAAACATGTATATCTTCATTAAGGAAAGGTGAATTAAAATATGTATATATTTTTGGGACATATATATAGAATATAAAATAAGTAAATAATAATAATATAGAGATAAATTGAAGTAAATGTATAGAAATCATAACCCAAACAAAATAGGGTGGTTCAGAGAGATTTCTTTACCTTAGGTCCATAATCATTCTAGACATGCACTTAACATCCTGAATAATAAAATTAGACTTATTAAATATATGATTGAGAATCATATTTGAATATATTATATTTATTATCATGATTTTTTTAGTTTTTAATTGAAATGTTCTAAACTTAACATAAATAATACATTAATATTATAAAGTGACTGATCATAAAAGTGAAGGAGAACATGATGGAGACTATAATATATTAATAATAGATTATAAAACCATATATGATAATTATAGAACGTGATAAATTAAAAAAATATGATAAAAGAACATTAAAGATGTGTAAAATTTATGAATCATCTCAAAATATATATTAATAACCAGAAACATGTGAGAATAACATAAAAGTGTGGGATACTTTAAAAATAAGGCATAATCATGAAAAATTGGCATAACATGATAAAAAATTTTAAAATTTTGCATAATAATAAACATAGGATATCTTATCATTATGAACATAGCTAACCTCCAACATGTTCACAAGTAAAATTGGGAGTGGATCTTAATTCCATCACACTCACCCTTTTTGAACCTAGCTACTCGTTAACCTGTTCACATGAAAAATTGTGAGTAGATCTTAATTCCATCACACTCATGCTTTTTGAATCTAAAAACTTGCTAACTTGGCCACACATGAAATTTTAAGTAGATTTTAACTCCATTACACTCACCCTTTATGAACCTAGCTAATCTCTAACCTTTTCACATGTAAAATTTTGAGAAGAGCTTAATGTTTTCACACTCACCGTTTGTGAACCTAACTAATCGCTAACCTATTCACATATAATTTCTAGACCATTAGATATAATTATTTACCCAGTGAATTACAGAGAGATATAGGTCTCACCCATATCATAATATATACATTTTTTCCATTTGAAAATCAATCATTCATCATCTTATAAAGAACTTGTGAAAAAATATTGGATTTCTTAAAAAATTCAAAAACATCACATAATATTAAATTAAGAAATAATATAGCATAAAAACTCTCATTTTACAAATTATTTCATGTCATAATAACATATAAAGGGTGATAAAAGAATCTATTCATGAAATCTAAACCTTATAGGGTAAATATAAGTGAAAATACAATAGTTTTCACAAAACCTTGTAAAAACTTTAGGTGAAAATTAATTTTAAAAACACTTTTGTGAAGGTAAAGAGAAGAATTTCGAAAACCTTAATATAAAGAGTTCCTAAATAAAATATCTTTGAAAATACATAAAGTTTATCAAAAAGGATAGGTGAATTTGAAAAATTGTACTTTTAAAATAATATTTGATAAAGGAGAATTTAACATGTCATAAAGTATTCAAAAGAGGAAGTGAAAATACTTTGAAAACTTTTAATTTTAATAGAATATTTAATAATAGAGAATTGAAAAATACATAAAGTTTCAAAAAATGGAACTTAAAATACTTTTAAAGCTTTTAATTTTAAACCAAATAGTTAATAATGGAACCTTGAAAAAATAAATAAAGGTTATCAAAATAAAATGTGAAGTGTATGATAAAAAATTATTTTTAAAAGATGGAAAAAACCTTTTGAACATTTTCAAATAACCTTGTTGGAAACCCACATCATTAAAAAGTTGGATAAACCTCTATTTTAAAATCAGTAATTGTGAATAAAAGGATCATTGGAGATAAAACCTATTTAAGTTTCCACTAGTTAAAGAAGAATATTGGTTCGAACTAAAAACATGGACATGGAAGAAAAATTCATTAAAATAAATGGAAATTATTCTTAAAAAAAAGAATTTTAACAAAATAATATAATCATAAAGGAAGAATAATTTGGTGTGGATCGTTATTTCCCTAGAAAATAAGGTTTAAATACAACATAACATCATACTATGTTATAATATATTGATCTTAAAATATTATATTCAAACAAAAGTGATTATAACCCAAGGAAAATATTTGAGTCACGAAAACCCCTTACAACCTTTATAACATTTGAATCAAAAACCCATGAGAGGTATAACCTTAAAAATAACATTTAATATCAAGAAATATAGTATAATAATAATACTTTAGGTTATTATTTACACTATTTAAAAGTAAACATGGTGTATAGCTTAAACATGTCTCAAGGGATTCAAATTTGAGACGAGGAAACCCTTACAACCTAGGAAAAAATTCAATAAGATCCCCATAAAATAAAGAGCATGAAATTAAATAGAAAATAACACGAATAAAATATAATTAATGATATTTTATATCAAATATTCAGTATACACACTAATTAAATAAGAATTAGTGTATAAATATGAACTATGTATCAATGAAGGGAAATTGAGATGAAATCCCTTAACTTATTTCATTTATTAGTTTATCACACTCTAACCTCATGTAGAATAAGAATAAATAACTTAATATACTATTTAAGAACTTTAATCAAAAATATTTTTCTTTTATAATCCTTGTTATATTTTTTTATCAAGAGTGAATTAATTAGTTATAGTGTATTATGATCATCAGGTGTTAATAACTTTAATTGGTTTGTGCATGTTTAATAATGTTGATGTCATTACCCATACTTTGAATAAAATTTCATAATTAATAAATAATTTAATATCTATCTTATAATTATTTATAAATATATTATATCATTACTGTTTCGGTGCGGATGTGCGTCGGGTTACGCTGTTCCGCCAGGACGCGTTCGCGTGTGCACCCGTCAACCCGAGGGGATGGGCGCGCGGCTTGTGGTCCCGCAGTCCCGCTTTCCAAGGGCGGGCGGCATTCGCCCCTTATTCAGGGACGTCTGCTCCTTGATCGAAACCGGGATGATGGGATGTCGGCTCCTCCTTCCTTGGACGTCTCCTCGGAACTCGTCGCCTAATCCGGGTCTCCCTCATAGACTTAAGAATGTTCGTGAATCTCATTCCCGACGCCATATCTTCATGGACACCGGTTAATTACGCTGCTTCCGCCCGGACGCTCCAAGGAGTCTGGTCGGGGCAGCAACCTGCGGTGAGAAGGCCGGGTGGCTCTGGGTGCTGGGGGCGTGTCATAACACTGCGGCTCTGCACGTCTGTCTTCCGTCCCTAATAGGGCTTCTCGAAGGCATGATGGCCTGAGGCATCCCGTACTGGGTGCGGGGAACTGTGTCACCTGAGGTTTTCCTCAGCTTCCCATGTTTAACACGGGGTATGCCGCGAGTTTAACGTCCAGCGGGGACGGCATCGGACCGATCAACACGAAAAGTGGATCAGATGACAGAACCCCTTGCGGGGAACCTCCGATGCTGGGGCCAGCACATGGGCGGCTTCCCAAGTAACGTGGAGTGGAGTGAAGTGGCATGACCCCACCGGGATGTGGCGGCCCGGGTAAGGATCAGGATGGATGATGGAGTGAAGAGCTTGGACCCCGGAGGGGCTTCCTACGTACCGCGCGTTAGCACGGATCAAAGTCAACGTAGTTCGGGTATACAGTTTAACGTCATGCTGGACGTCGGCAAGCCGACTCACGAAGAGGTCGAGGCCGCCGGGCGGAGGATTGAACCGAACCACCTCACACAGAGGGGGATGGAACGGCCGGGTGGATCACAGTTTCACGTCATGCTGGACGATAAAAGGAGAAATGGAAAAGGGGGGCTGTGGGGAGGCACCGTGGAGATACACACGGGCAGTCTCCCACAGGGGCGGATTCATAGGTGAATCGACGCAAGCGTGAACCCTGGAGGGGTCCACTGATGGACGAACCGACGTAAATACGACCAGGACGACCAGGTGGCGGGCTTGGACCTCAGGGAGGCTTCCTACGTACCCTGTATAGAAGACAGGGATCAAAGTCCACGTAGTTCATTCTGTCAGGACTTACGCACTTGAGGCAGCCCGGATGCGGCAAAACTCAGTTGGAAGGGACTTGGACCGAAAGCAGAAGGCACCTCGATCCCAGTCAAACCCTCTACTGGCTTCGGCAGTGGGGAGGCGCAATGGAGATACACATGTGCAGCCTCCCACGAGAAACTAGGGGTTTGTAATACCCTGCCCCCGTAGGGAAAAGCCGCTCCCATTAAATCGTCCCAAAAGGGGGACAATCCCGACATCCCTGCAGAGACGAGCGGGTGGGGGCCACATCCAAACCGGGGGAGACCCTGCGTGCGAGGCACGGGATCGAATGATGCGGACGGTTTAGCGTCTTGCCAGACGAAGTACAGTTTAACGTCGTGTGTTGAGGACGGAGCGGACGGTTTAACGTCTTGCCGGACGAAGTACAGTTTAACGTCGTGTGTTGAGGACGAAACACTTGGCAGTTTAACGTCTTGCAGCGCGGACGTAGTGCAGTTTAGCGTCATGCGGGACGAATGTGCAGTTTAACGTCTTGCGGGACGAATGCTGTACAGTTTAACGTCTTTGTAGCTTGGACGATGAAGGCTAGGCAGTTTAGCGTCGTGCAGCTTGGACGTATGCTGAACATTTTAACGTCTTGTAGCTCGGACGAGGTACAGTTTAACGTCGTGCAGGACGTATATGCAGTTTAACGTCATGCTGGACGATTATGCAGTTTAACGTCATGCTGGACATACGTGCAGTTTAACGTCATGCTGGACATACGTGCAGTTTAACGTCATGCTGGACATACGTGCAGTTTAACGTCATGCTGGACATACGTGCAGTTTAACGTCATGCTGGACATACGTGCAGTTTAACGTCATGCTGGACATACGTGCAGTTTAACGTCATGCTGGACATACGTGCAGTTTAACGTCATGCTGGACATTGGTCGGTGTCACTTCACGCGAGCCTGGAGGGCCGCACGGGAAGACAACGCACGGTGCGGGCACCCAGGATGAGGATCATCGGGCGCCACGCAGGCGGGTACCCTCGGGGGGTCAAGGGAGGCGACCCTGGCGGATTGCGCGCAAAAGAGGAGCTTTGCGCGCAAAACCGCGGGTCGGCGCGCAATATGGCGGGCTGGCGCGCAATTGGGCCAGCGCTTCGCGCGCGGATGGTTGGGATTGCGCGCACCGGGCTTCGGATAGCGCGTGGGGGCAACGGCTCATTCTCTAACGAATGGCCACTTTGAAAATGGGGGGTGCGCGCAATCGGGTCGGATTGCGCGCACCCGGGGGCAATTGCGCGCAAGAGGCTTCTTTTGCGCGCAAAGGGCCTTCGGGTTGAAATTTATTCAAAGGAAAGGAGCCAAGGGAATTGCGCGCGAAGGCGAACCCCAAGGCTCTATTTCGCGAAAGAAAGGAGGTTACCTGAAGATCGGCATTGCGCGCGGAAGGGGTTGGATTGCGCGAACGAGCGACGCTTCGGATTCTGGAAACCTTCAAAACGTCGGGGGTCGCCTTATATTTATAGGCAACCCCGGGCGCGAAATCCGGTCTCGGGCGCGCAATTCGGTTCGCGGGCGCGAAATCAGGACCCAGCGCGCAAAGGGCGCCGCGCAGGCCGCGGGCGCGCAAAATAGCGCGCCGGCCCAGCGCATTGCGCGCATCCCGGGAGGATTGCGCGCCGCGACTCAACTTTGCGCGCGAGCCTCTGAAATTTCGCGCAAGTCCTCCGGGCCCTCCGGAACATGCCTCTGACTCCAAATATCACTTCGCTTTCCGCATCCGGAGCTTCGTTTGGGAACAACGGACTTTTCCGGCGTCTACAAAAGCCCCCCCTCGGAATCTGATCGGCGAGAGGTCGCAACGATCGGGTTCCGAGGGAGACGCCGGAATGCCGAAATCCTGGGCTGCGCGGGACTTAGGCGCGCAAAAAGGGGCGCTGGGCGCGAAATTCGCCGCTGCGGTCGCGCAAAGCGCTTTCCGCGCAGCGCGGACCCCGGCCTCGCCTATAAATAGGGGCCCTGGGTCCCGCGTTCCGTACTCTGGCCTTCCGCGCGATAAGCTCCAAAGCTCTCGTGCGCGAAATTGCCTCTTCCGGCGCGAAATTCGCCCGATCAGCGCGCAAAACCGTCCGGATTTCGCCTGTCTTTGCGCGAAAACCCGGAACTTTGCGCGACAGTCTTCCCAATTGCGCGCCGTCCACTTGGATTGCGCGCCAACCTTCAAACTTCTCTACCAGCCTCGTCCGATCCCGCACGCTTCATTCCTTAACCCGCACGACTCCCGAAACTTCTGAGATGGCCGCGCACAGAGGAAATGAGGGGGATGCCGCCACTCGCAGGGCTGAGATGGCGACGAAAGAGGAGGTTTACGGAGCCAAGGAGATTGTTTCCAACAATCAATCCTTGTTCGACTTACTGACGCCGGCCCAGAAGACATATCCACTGTCGGACAACCTGCCGTTCTGGAACTTCGGCATCCTAGATGAGGTTCCGGTGCCAGGGTTCGAGATTGATGCGCCGCGGACCTGGGTGACCCGGGAGGACGAGCTTCTCCGCTATAACATCACCAACAATGGGCATCCTGCCAGGGAGACCAGACACTTGGATTTCTATGTCCTTAACCCGAGGACGCGAACCATTGATGGGGGTGAGCCTACTGCGGAGAATTCTCCAGCCCTCTACTCGAGCATATATCGCCAGAGCGTCACGGACGACACCAAGGGCTGGCTGAAGGACTGGGACTTGCGGTCTGGGGGCAACTTCACCAGCGAGTGGGCCTGGGCGTTCTGGGTACGCCACACTTGCGATCACTTCGCAGAGGAGCTGCGGTACATCGGCCTGTTCGAGGCGGTGTGGACGTCGCAGTTCCACTTCTACCAGCAGTCCGAGCTCGGGCCGGAGCTGTTCACTCGATGGTCTCCGGATACCAACACCTTCCATCTTCACCATGGGGAGGTCGGCATCGGTCTCTGGGACATCCACTGCATCGGAGGTATCCCGCTGGAGGGCTACCAATACGATGAGTTCCTGCCACCGAAGAACACCTGGGAGGACAGGTCACGGACTCCCATCCTGACCTGGCATCTGCTTGACCTGGCTACGCAGCGGCTCGGGATCAAAGACTTCTAGAAGGACATAGCCTACAAGGAATGGTTCGGCCAGTTCTTGGAGCATGACCCGGCGGTCAAGATGCCAGGCAGGGGGAAGCGGTGCCCGACCGCAGCTCAGAGGAGCCGGAACGGGTCGTACTGGCGGGTCCTGGAGACGGGTGACTACCGCTCATGGGGGTACCGCGTCATCGAGGCCCGGGACCCAAATGTCCGGTACGCGGCGTTCCTGACCGCCTTTCTGAGTGGGTGGCTCCTGCCAGTGCGGGACGCGAGAATGGGCGTTCGCCCGGCGACACTGGCGATGGCAGGCGCTATGGCCGCCAACAAGAGATACAACCTCGGGGTCCCAGTGCTGGCGAGGCTGTATGCCATCCTGGGACGCATCTCACGAGGGGGGTCGCCACGAAGGATCTGTGGGCCCTTTCAGTTCTTCCACGGCTGGGTGGCTTCTCACCTCGGTGGGTACACGTTTCCGAACGCCATCATTCCTCCGGGCAACGGCCTGCGACCCTCCCTGCTGAACATCGCGGGGGTCGCTCCGATGACCCTAAGTGAGGAGGGCGTGCGGATCCGGATTGGCAATCATGCCAACTTCAACTTCAGTCTGTTCCCCACTCCCGTTGGCTAAATGATCGACAACGGGCAGGGTCCATTGGAGCAGCATGAGTACTTCCTGAACATGCGGGGCGGGGTGCTCGTGGCTCGGATCGACGGGAAGGTGATCTGCGAGCCTTACGTGCCGACCCGGTTCGCCAGGCAGTTCGGGTGCCTTCAACGGATGCCGAAGAGGGTATTCACTGCTGTCCGGGAGGAGACGAACCCTGGCGTCCTTCGTCAGATGTGGCTGATGTTTGCCGCTTTCGGCTCTAGCGACGTCATCACTCTCCCTCCTACCGGAGTTGACGCAGGCTTGGCAACCGAGTACGCCGAACACTGGGCCATCGCGTACCCCGAGGGGCTTTTGCGGAAGCTAGTTCGGCGGCTCGAGGTTACCCGTGCGGAGACCGGGCGTCAAGGAAGGAGGCGAGGCGTCGCCACACGGGGGAGAACGGAGGCGCGCCAAGCAGCGGAGCCGGAGCGGGCAGGGACTTCGGCGGCGGGCACATCGCGAGCTGCCGCCACGACCTCAGCGCCCAGAGAGGGGGCACGTGCGGTGGTCGACGAGCGGCCCGGGAAGCAGGTGAGACGTCTGCTCGAACCTTCCCATGATGCGGTCTTCCCGGCGCTGTGGTCGGCCTGGATGACTCTGCGGCAGTCACTGGGGACCGACGCCATCTGGCGAAAGATACTCAGAGAAGGAATCTATCTGCCAGAGGTCGGGCGCCTCCAGATTGCCGACAGAGTAGACTTCAACCGGCAGTATGCGTATCTGACGGCCATGGACGAGTACGCGCGCCAACGTGGTCAGCGCGCGGAGCCATCCCTTCTGGTGAAGGTGATGCTCGGTCTCGAGCCCGCTCCGGAACAGATGCCGCCGGAAGAAGATGACAGTAGCGACTCCGAGGAGGAGGAGGAGACGGGGGAGGATGAAGGCTCCGAGGGAAGATCCCATCGGGGGAGCCCACGGGAGAGCGGCGAGGTGGCCGGCTCTGACAACGTTGATGTCATTGAGCTCCTCGAGGTCCGCTTCTATCCCTACTCAATCTGCTTCATCCGTTCTCTTATGCAGCTTCTAACCCATTTCTCCATCTTTCTCAGGAGCACACGGATGTCGGTCAGGCGTCCTCAGCGGGAGTAGGAGAGGCGCCAGCAGGACAAGGCGGGGGCCAAGCACCCATTATCGAACTGACAAGCGCTAAGGGGTCCCCTGCTGCAACTGTTCCTGCGGCGACCGGGATAGCGGGAGATGACGCTCCGAACTCCCGTAAGTCTCCCTACTTTACTGCTGGTGCTTTCCGTTGACGATCCGTGACTAACCATGGCATGCCCTGCGCAGTGATCTCAACACTGGAGGCTCATCGGGTTGCCGAACCCGGGCCATCTACGAGTGGACCAGTGGCAGACATGCCGCCTGCTCCGGAACAGACTTCCCAAACTGAGCCGGCCCCACCAACTGCTGATCAAGGGGCTGCGGACGTCGGCGGTGCTGCCACCGGAGAGAGGTTGGGGGCTGACGAGGGTGTCAGCGCCGCTGGGGAGAGAGAAGAAGGTCGCCCAGATGTTGGGGAACCTATCCCTCGTGAGGACCTCCCAGGGGCGGACCCTGCAGCAGACCTGCTGGCTGCCTTCCCTACCTACCGGCCTGCCGATCCCGAGGAGATGGACGACTCAGACACGGAGGCGGTCGAGGAGAGCCGGATAACGCGCCGTAGGGGGTGGAAGTGCATCCAGCGCTTCCTCAAGCGAGACCCGTCGGAGTGGCTGGGGCGCATGGGATTACTTCAAACCTGGCTGCGCTTCCTGTGCGCCGGGGGAGCTGATGCTCAACGCCTCCATCTGACGGTCCGTGATTTCATGGCCGAAAAGATGCGCGAGAGCTGCCGGCGTGCCGACGTCACACAAAGTCGGGACATGTCGGAGAGCACACGGGCGCTCCTCGCGGCGGAGCAGGAAGTCTGGCGCCTCGAAGGGCAGGCGGCAGAGGAGGAGGCCTTCGTCGCAACGTGTACCGAGCTTGTGGAGCAACTAGCAGCCCAGCTGGTTGACGCTCAGGTACAGCTGACGGAGGCGGGCCAACAGATGGTCACAATTCAGGTCGAGCGGGAGCGTGCACAGGCCAGAATCGACGAACTGCGCGCTGCGACCGTCGACGAAGAGAGGGCATGCAGAGAGCGAGAAGCAGCTCTGGAGGCCACCAGCCAAAGGGTAGCGGCATTAGAAAGACTCATTCAGCACGCTAATCCCTAAGGGCTTTGTTTTGCCATTCCCAAAACATTTGCTTCCGCTACTTTGATCCATCTATATGAATCAATATATTTATCTGCATCTTTTGGTTTAACATCCTCAACCACAATTCGTTGTCTTGCGGGAGTGTTAACCAAGCATCAGGCATCCATAATTGGGCCTGGATTGCTGGAGAAAAGAGGGAGGTCATTCCTAGGAAAGGAGACCTCAAGCCTAATCAATGTATCATCCCCCCAACTTGTTCCAACACACGAGCGGGACAATGCTAGGGGCGTTGAGATTTTATCCGAACATAGGGAAATGAGAAAGGGTGAATCGCGTGTCCCGAATCCAGACATCCACAACGGTCGGCCTTCCAGGAAATGCCCAAGACGGTAGGCGGACAGTGGATCGACCATAACAACTGCAATAGACGGACCGAAAAAGGCCATCATTCATATTGCAGGAGGCGGACCACATGTCATCATGAATACCGCTTTGGGGTTCCTTCAGACACAAGGGTGGAAAATCCAGATCAACAGGGCATGCGAAGCGTGGGGCGAAGTGACGGTTTGTTCGGACAGAATCCAACGCTCTCAAAATTGCGCCACCGTGGGGAAAGCGTATTAGGCGGATGCACTAATCTGGCCGTGAGTCACCTCAATTCTCAGACAGCACCTCTCTGATGAGGAAACCGTCGCTTCCCATCCCTGCGATGGGGCATCCCGAGCTGAATCGGGGAGAATATCACAACTGCACCACTCTACCCGAAGTCAGGCCAGACGGCCGGCGACGAGGAGGGGCGAGACTTAACGATCCCTGAGGCTGGACCCGAGTCGAGATGCCCGGGTGTTCCTACGTACTCCATCAGGCTGGAGATCAGGCCACACGTAGTTCTGAGAGTGCAGTTTAACGTCATGCAGGACGTAGGACCCCATTTGGGGAGATCTTAGTTTAGGGTCGTAGAGCTCGGACCATAGGGGTAGATCTTAGTTTAAGGTCTTAGAGCTCGGACCATAAGGGCTAGATCTTAGTTTAAGGTCTTAGAGCTCGGACCATAAGGGGGGATCTTAGTTTAAGGTCTTAGAGCTCGGACCATAAGAAGAGATCTTAGTTTAAGGTCTTAGAGCTCGGACCATAAGGAGAGATATTAGTTTAAGGTCTTAGAGCTCGGACCATAGGGGGAGATCTTAGTTTAAGGTCTTAGAGCTCGGACCATAAGGAGCTCAAAGCACGCCACATCGTGGTCATATCCCCTGGATATGCGAAGATGCACTGAGGGATAGTGTCAAGAGTGTCAAGGTTTCGCCTGGCCGGGATGGGAGGTGGAAAATGTGAATCATGCGGCCATTCATTCAAGGACTAGAGGCACCGGAGTAACGATATGGGAGTACTGCCGACCGTGGCGGAAAGGCAGCATCAATATCGCACTAACCGTTGGTGGAATGAGGCAGCAAACGAGCATCGACCGCTCAATCGCAGGATTCATATCGATTTGCTGCCCGAGGCCATTGGGGGTACCGGCCCGAGTCGGTGGGAGAGCACTGAGGCATTGTGTCCGAACCGTTCACGGGGGCTCCACCCAGGGCGTAGACGATGGGTCCGAATGAAAGGGAGCACGAAGCCTGAAAAGCGGAGGAAACCTGACCAAGCGGATCCTGACCCTCCTGGCAATAAACCAGAGTACTCTTGACACCGGTGGACCACTGCAAGGGGTCGGGGAACACGCCTTGAGGGTGACCCGAAGGCGGCGGACTCCCCAGAGAAGGGGGAATCTCTAAGAGGTGGGGGGCTGGACCCGAAGTTTCAAACATCCGGGCGTTCCTACGTATCCCATAAGGATGGGAATCAAGCCGCACGTAGTTCTTGAAGCGCGGCGCAACACAATCGGGCACCAGCGCGGGGAAGAGTGCGGGTCTGACCCTCGCACACAGAAGGAGCGGCATTTGATATTTCTTGTTTGTCCTTAAAGATGAGTGGTTTTTCTTTGTGCGGCGACATGCCTGTGATTGAGAAATCTCTGGCGTCGCCACAATAATCAAGCCATGGAAGGCATTGATGAATGGCGTGGTCATTATCTAGCGCCCAACATGAGTGTCCCCTGAGGAGGACATCACGATGCAGTGTCGTTTCTCGTCGGGCGGCCAAGACGATCACAGTTTACGGTCGTGTGGTAGGACCAGACAACACAGTTTAAGGTCGTGTGGTTCGGACCATGGAGGAATCCGCTTATCGCGGTACGGCGGACACGGCGGAGGTGGGAACATACCCAGCCCTGCGGTCACGCACGATTCCAGGAGAAGAGTCTTGGGATAGGGGTCTGCGTATGTCCATCACCCGAGGGGCAGAGATGCTAGCCTCCAGATATACTGGACCCAGAACGCAATTGTCCGGGCGACTCCCTCCTCCTTATGGGGACGAGGGTCCAGCTACGCATGGCCCTTAGGGAGGATATCCGCATATATCCCTGGTGCTCAGATCATGGGAGCCTCGAACGACATCATTACCCTGGTTGGTCTGCCTAACGTGTAGAGGTGTACTGGAGGTCAGTATGAAGAGAGTGTCGAGATTCCACTACAACGCATAAAGGCGGAGTGTGACGAGGACTGCGCAATCCAATGTTCAGAGCCTGAAAGAGCCGACATGGCGATCAAGGATGTTGCTGACGCATTCGCAACACAACATCCGATCGCGTCAGCCTAAGACGGGGCAAGCAAACGAGCATCAACCGCTCAATCGCAGGATTCATATCGATTTGCGGCCCAAGACCCGCCGGTAAATCGACCCGGAGCGGTGGGAGAGCACTGAGGCATCGTACCCAAACCATTAACGAGGATCCCTTTGAGTGAAGGCTCGAACAAGAGGAAGCGCGAGGCCTGACAAGCAACACAAGACTTGTCGGGATTGAATCTGACACTACGAGTCATAGACCGAAGTACCCAAAACATGTTAACAGATCACCGGAAAGGGTCGGAGGACTCACCCTGAGAGCAACCAAAAGAGGGCAGATCCCCATGATCAACCAAGAGACGGGGCTGGACCTGAAACATAAGCGTCCAGGCGGTCCTACGTATCCCATAAGGATGGGAATCAAGCCATACGTAGTTCTTGAGAGGCAGTTTAACGTCATGCAGGACGATGAGGGAAAAAGAAGGGGGGAGCAGAAGGCATCCCCAAACGTGGGGGGCGTACAGCGTGGCGAGAAAACCGACGTAAATGAGGGCATAATCCCCCGCGCACGCGATACGCCACATACCCAGAGGCAACTGGACCAAGGGCCCAGGATGGAAATTCCCGAAGGATGGGGCTGGGCCTGAAACATGAATGTTCAGGCGGTCCTACGTATCCCATAAGGATGGGAATCAAGCCGCACGTAGTTCTTGAGGGGCAGTTTAACGTCATGAAGGACGAATGCTGAACAGTTTAACGTCTTGTAGCTCGGACGTAGTGCAGTTTAGCGTCATGCAGGACGAAGCACTTGGCAGTTTAACGTCTTGCAGCGCGGACGAATGCTGAACAGTTTAACGTCTTGTAGCCTGGACGAATGATGCTTGGCAGTTTAACGTCTTGCCGCGCGGACGTATGCAGTTTAACGTCGTGCAGGACGTGGGCACACTCAGACAAAGTACTGCTTGAGGAACCTAGCGTTGGTGGGAGGAGTGACACGCTCACCATCCATAGTCGCTAGGGAGTACGCGCCATTGGGATAGACCTTGTGGACAACAAAAGGTCCCTCCCACTTGGGCTCCAACTTGGGCGGCTTCCTGCCGGGGATCATCGGCGCTCTTAGGGCTAGCACTAGATCACCCTGCAGGAAGGAGCGGAGGTGAACCTTCTTATTGAAAGCTCGAGCCATTCTGCTTTGATGCCTCTCCAAGTTGTGCAAAGCGCGAAGTCTATTCTCATCCAGTGCTTCCAACTCGACTAGACGGGCTTCAGCAACTCTGTCCGGCGCTTGCTGGTCGTAGACCGCAGTGCGCAAGGACGGCAACTGGATCTCGATGGGCAGGACGGCCTCAACTCCATACACCAGGGAATAAGGGGTCATCTGGGTGGAATTGCGAGTCGTCGTCCGATAAGCCCAGAGGGCGTTGGGGAGCTTGTCCGGCCAACTCTTCTTGTTCTGACCAACCATCTTTTGCAGAATGTTAGAGAGGGTTTTGTTAAACGCCTCGAACTGTCCATTCGCCTGCGCATGATAGCGAGATGTATGGTTCGAGCGAATGTTATACTTGGCGTACAACTTCTTCAACTCGGCTGCTCGGAAATTGGTTCCGTTATCCGTGAGGATAGCGTGAGGCACTCCAAATCGATAGATGATGTTGGAGGTCACGAAGTCAGCGATCGAACAGGATTTGACCTCTCTGAGCGGAATCGCTTCTGCCCATTTGGAGAAGAAGTCTGTGGCGGTCAGAATGAACCGGCACTGGCGAGCTGTCGCCGGCGGGTAAGGTCCCACAACGTCCAGACCCCAGACTGCAAAGGGCCAGGAATACCTTGTGGTATGGAGAGGCTCCGGCGGCTGATGCACAAAGTTCGCATGAACCTGGCACGCATGGCACCTCCTGGCATACTCGATGCAGTCATGGATCATAGAGGGCCAGAAGTATCCCAACCTCCGAATCTGGTGGGACAGCTTCGGCCCAGTCTGGTGGGCGCCACACGAACCAGCATGAACCTCTTGCATGACTCGTGGGATCTCAACTCCCTGAAGGCAACGGAGGAGAACACCATCAAATCCGCGTTTGTAGAGGATCTGCTCTAGGCCGGGACTGCTCTGGAGGACGAACTGCGATGCGCGGCGTCGAACTCGCTCGCGCTCGGCCCGATCCGATGGAAGAATGCCATGTTGGAGGTACTCAACCAAAGGCGTCCTCCAATCAGGGGCTGATCCGACTGTCATATCTGGGGTACTCGGGGCTCCGGGCATAGGGGCAACCGTGGTGAGGTTACTTACCAACGGGCCGCGATCTTCTTCCGGGATAACGGGAGCGATGAGCCTGCGGCGCGTCACGCGGACGATCAGGTTGTCCTGTTCAGGTTCCGCAAGTGACGCAGCAAGGCTGGCCAAAGCATCTGCTCTACCGTTCTGCGACCGGGGAACATGGACAATTTCCGGCCGAGAAGGGAACCGGGCCATCAGAAGGAGGGTGCACTCCAACAATGGCACAAGTTCCGGCTTCCTGACAACGTAGTCGCCATTGATCTGCTTAACGACCAGCTCGGAGTCCCCTTTCACGCACAGACGGGGCACGTCGATCTCGAGAGCCAACTCGAGGCCGGTGATGAGGGCATGGTATTCCGCCTCATTGTTGGTACAGCCCTCTGACAACAGGAAAGAGTATGGCAGCACGGCTCGCTCCGGGGTAATGAAGACGATGCCCAAACCCACTCTGTTGAGCTTAGGATTATCGAGTCTTCTACCGGTGGGGCTCCGGGATGCACCGTCAAAGTGCATCTTCCAGCATGGATCGGCTCGATCAACCGAGAGAATGGTCTCATCAGGAAATCCTAGATCCAGCGGCTGATCCGCGGAGGTCGGGTGAGCGGCCAGAAAGTCTGCCAATGCTTGCCCTTTGATGGCGTTCTGAGACACATACCTGATGTCGAACTGCTGGAGAATCACAGCCCACCGTGCTAGGCGGCCAGTCAACATAGGCCGGCTCAGGATATATTTCAACGGGTCTACCCGAGAAACCAACTGTACCTCATGGTGCTGCAAGTAGTGCCGTAATTTCTGTACGGCAAATACGAGCGCCAGGCAGCTCTTCTCGATGGGGGAATACCTAACTTCCGCATCGAGGAGCATGCGACTGAGGTAATAGAGGCTATTCTCTGTTCCCTCGTTGTTCTTCTGGGCGAGAAGGGCACCCAGGGACCGTTCCAGGGCGGTCACATAAAGGACCAGCGGCTTTCCGGATACGGGCGGCATCAGGACCGGAGGTTGAAGCAGGTACTGCTTGATTTCCTCGAAAGCGGTCTGACACTCTTTATCCCATACATAGGTGGCACCTTTCTTCATGAGCCGAGAAAAGGGCTTACACTTGCCGGCCAGATTCGCGATGAATCGGCGTATATAGGCTAAGTGGCCTTGGAACCCTTGCAGTTCCCGGACGGTACCTGGGGGAGGCATCTGGCTAATCGCCCTGATTTTCTCTGGGTCGATCTCAATACCCCGGTATCTTACCACAAATCCAAGGAACTTTCCGGAGGTGACCCCAAAGGCACACTTCAACGGGTTCATCTTCAGGCAGCGAGACCGGAGGAAGCTGAACACTTTCTCAAGATCTTTGAGATGGTCCCGACGCTGGCGCGATTTGACAACCAAGTCGTCGACGTAGCATTCCACTAGCGTGCCGAGGATTGGCTTGAATATGCGGTGCATCGCCCGTTGATAGGTGGCACCTGCATTCTTCAGGCCGAAGGGCATGACCCGGTAGCAAAAGGTACCTTGGGGGGCCCTGAAGGCAGTGAACTCCTCATCCTCAGGGGCCATCCGAATTTGGTTGTATCCGGAGTATCCATCCATGAAGGAGAGGGCTCGGAACCCTGTCGTGGCATCAATCAACAGCTCTGTCACCGGAAGGGGAAAATCATCCTTCGGACAGTGGCGGTTGAGATCGCGGAAGTCGATGCAGACTCTAATCTGCCCGTTCTTCTTCCTGACCGGCACAATGTTGGCCAGCCATTTGGGGTACTGAACTTCCCTCACGAAGTTGGCTTTGATAAGCTTGTCAACTTCGGCCTCAACCATGGCACCGTGGGATGGGTGCATCTTCCTGGGAGGCTGCTTGAACCCGCGATGGTTCGCCGGGAGACCAAGGCGGTGGACGGCTACCTGAGGATCTAGCCCCGGCATCTCGTCATAGCCCCAAGCGAACACATCACGGTGCTGCCTGAGAAAGTCCACGTACTGCTGCCGCTCCTCAGAGGGCATGGCGGCACTAACCAATGTGGGTCTTGGATCGGCCTCGGTTCCAAGGTTCACCTGTATTAACTCATCGACCGTGGCGGGGACGCCCTCCTCAAAGGCTGGGGGTGCGTCTTCCATATCCTCTCCGCTCGGGGAGGGATCGTCCACGGGAGAGACTGCGTTGGCAACTGCATTGGGGATACCAGATCCTGCTGGGCCACTGGTGCTGGCGCGGGCGGTCGCGGCCATCTCATCAGGAGACTCGCGGACCGTCAAGACCATGGCGACGTCCAACCGGTGAACCGGGAGGACGTAAGCGTCATCCAGACTTGCCCAGGGATCGCTTACAACAGCGACAGGCTCAACCTCACCTGCCAGGATCTGCTTATCCTTGCTCTTGTAATAGTCCGCGTCCAGATAGCGGGCTTCACATGAGGCAAAAGGAGAGGCATCTCCTTGAAGCACGCCTACTCGACCATTAAGGGAGTATTTGAGGCATTGGTGGTATGACGAGGGAACCACCGCGTGAAGGTGAAGCCATGGCCTGACCATCAATGCGTTATACGCAGTGTCCTGAGAGACTACCATGAATTCGGTGTTGGCAACCAAGTCACCGAACTGGGTCTTCAAACGTATCTTGCCGACCGGGGTTTGCTCGGTGCGGTCGTACCCCTGGATCCTGAGGTCGGAGGGAATCAAGTCATCCTCAGACAACCCCAATCTCCGGAGCGTCCGAGTTGGAATCAGGTTAATCTCGGACCCCGTGTCGACAAGACAGCGCCGGACTTCAAGGCCGTTGAACTGGCCAGTGACATACAGCGGACGAATGTGTCCCTGTATAGGAGGGTCCTCATCCTTACCAGAGAACGAGATAACTGCCTGACATTCGGCGTCCTCGATCGTTTCGGCGTGAAAGGCCTCTGCAGCCGCAACCTCTGTCTCAAACTGGAGGGGGCTTTTC
This sequence comes from Viscum album, assembly GCA_963277665.1. NCBI lineage: Eukaryota > Viridiplantae > Streptophyta > Magnoliopsida > Santalales > Viscaceae > Viscum > Viscum album. The sequence goes on from OY728125.1 coordinate 5,003,854, forward strand.
AGGGATTCAGCGAGTGCCTCGCGCATCTCAGATGACATGCGCAGAGCCTCAAGGATGGAGAGCCTTGCTGGGATGTCGGCCAAGTGCTTCAGGACATCATACTTTTTGGCCAAGCGCGAGCCCCTGGTTGCAGGAGGTTGCTCCGTGGTTGGTGGCATGACGGGCCTTGCCGGTTGGATCGGCGGCCGACTGGTACTTGGCGCATCTCGCTGTTCACTGGTCACAGTCCGGGAAATGGTCACCGTACTGGAGTCAGGAGGCCGGGATGGACTCGTGGCAGGGCGGAGCTGGTCGCGACGCGGCTGAGGTGGTTCTGCCTGGTCCCACACCACAAACAGTGGCGGAGGCGAATCCGTCATCCCCGGATGGGGGGGCTGCGCGCGCTGAGCTCGGTTTTGAGCCTGCTGCCTAGTCTCAGTGGCGTGCACGGCCTGGCTGGAGGTACCAACGGTTGTGCCCCGGCGACTCCTGCTGCTGCGGTTCTTCCGACGGTGGCGACGACCGGGGACACTAGGGAGGTCCACCTGGTGTTCTTCAACGTCGGGAACCGAAAAGGGATTTACCAGCTCGACGGTGTTAACCGAAGCGTACCCAATACCGTCATCGGACGAATCATCCATCACCGGGCGGATCCGAGGAGGGACCCCCATCTCCGGGGGCATGAAATCGCCGAGAGTACGGGATAGTGGCGGAACTGGCGGGGCGCGCTCTTCCTTCTTGCGCTGCCGCCGTTTGCTCCTCTTGGAGGAGGCAGACTGGGACGACGATGCCGAAGCAGCACCCGCAGGTTCTGGGGGCTCAGGCTGATTCAAGCGCGCACGGATGATTCCATGGGCGCGAATGGTCGTCTTGCGGGCCATCCAGTTATTGTACTTCTGGGATCCGCGGTTGGGGACCAGCTGCCATTCGTCCTCGTTGCCACTATCGTCATCTGATCCCACGAACACGCCCGCCACTTGTGCCGGAGCTGGGCCCAACCTGATTACATTGTTGTTAATCTGGTCTTGGAGCCAATCCTTAAACACATAGCACCGCTGGATGGTGTGCCCCAAGGCCCGATGGTAGGGGCAGTAGCGGGGGTTATTCGTAAGATGTGCCTCCTCTGGCCTCCAACACTCAGGAAGTCGCACAATCCTCTGCTCCAGGGCGCTCCAGAAGTAACCGGGGACCTGATCCTCATGAAATGAGTAAGTCAGGTGTCGTGGGCCCCTGGGAGCGTGGTCTTGATGAGGGGCTGGAGGGGCCGGCCGAGGAGGTGGACCCTGATTATCTCGCCTGGGTTGCGGCGGTACATTACGCGGAGGGGCCGGCCGGTTCTGGGGCTGCCGCTGCTGGGCCAGGAACTGAGCCCGTGGAGGCGGATTCCTGTGAGGCTGTGGAGCTGGCCTCACCGGCAGCAGCTCCAATGGCCTGGGGGCCTCTATCTGGGCAACAGCAGCGGGCTCAGCCCTACTGACTCTCCTTGCAGGGATCATAGGAGGCAGCGGGTGTGCCTGGCTGGCCTGTTGCAGGGCTTCCTCAAGACGTTGAGCTTTGTCTGAGAAGTCCCTGAACCCTCCGGGGTAATTCTGAGTGATCAGGGAAGGGACCAGCTCGTTCTTGACGTTCCCGATGCACATTGTCAGCAACTGCTCCTGAGTCAATGGCATGTCAAGGGAATACGTGAGACCCTTCCATCGGGCGACGAAGTCCGCGACTCGCTCATCAGGCCTCTGCTTGCACTTGAAGAGGTCTGCGATACTTGTCTTCCAGGTCGTGGAACTGAACTGGTAGAGGAACTGTCTACGGAGGTCCTCCCAGCTGGTTACCGACCCGACGGGGAGCTGGCTGTACCAGACAAATGCTGGCCCTTCCAATGTCTGAACAAAGCAGCGAAGCTTAGCGGCCTCCTGCTGCGCCGGAGTCCCCAACATAGGCCCGCACCTCGAGTTGAAGTGGGCTAAATGCTGTGGCGGATCTCCAGTTCCGTTGAAGGGGGCGAAAGTGGGATTCCCGAATCCCGGAGGCGCTGGCATGTCATCCACCCATGCTGGGTAGGGCTTGCCGTCCGGTGGGATCGCCACCTGCCGAGTCTCCAAGGCTTCCAAGCGGGCAATGAGTGTCGCCATCGGATCGTCCGGACATGGGTTCCAGTCCTGGCGAGGATCTCTAACCACGAGCGCATTGCATGGCCCTTCAATCGGGTCGTCGACCGGGTCGTCGAACTCGGCAGCTCGTGGGATGGCGGGCGGAGCGGCCCTTGGGGCAGCGAAAGGAATCCGAGCGGGATCTCTCAGGTAGTCACGCCGCTCGGGAGGGTGTGGCGAAACATACCGCGCCCTCTTGCCATAGGAAATGGCCTCTCTCCTATCGGCGAACACGGCGTAATCACGGTTGCCTGGGAGAGTCTCATCGAGGAGCGGTTGTTCCGGTCCCTGCTGTCCTGGCCTGGGATCACCGTAGTCAGGCCGCCGTTCTGCAGCGCGCTCGGCGAGGAGCTGGTCAACCAGCTTCTTCTGTTCGGCGAGCTGCTGACGTAGCGTAGCCTTCTCGGGATCCTCCTCTGCCCTCTGCATGGAGGCAGATGGGTCGGCGGGCCTTATAGCCTCGCTGTGCTCTTTTCCTTTGCTGACGTTTCGGCTCAACGTCAGTGCTTCAGTGGGTGCGGGGAGCCCCAGGAGGTTTCTCTGATGACGAGTAACTCTCACCGATGGATCTGACGACGGCTTGTCTTCGGGGGGGAAGCCCCCGTCGAGAAGTTCCAAGTCGTTCCCCTCTCCCGACTGGTCAGCCATATTGACTGTTTCTGTCCCTGGGGATATACCCTCAGGGCCACCCAGCGAATCGGGCTGTCGGCGGATCACACTGAAGCGTAGGGCAGCGTACTGCCCCCATCCACGGATATACACGTGGGGAGTGGCTTCCTCAATAACTTTGCGGAGTACTTGAAAACACTCGACGCATCGTTGTTGGAGGGCCTCGTGGTGCTCAAATGACCCGGGGTGCCGAACCGCGGGGAGCATGGCCAGGTCAATTTGACGACACTGCTCACCAATATCCTCCAGGTGCGCTTGACTCCCGGGGTATGGCATTTGTAGGCGGCAAAGACAGGAGCGAGTCTCCCGGAGAGTTCGGCGGAAACATTCGAACTCATCCGGGGTGAGCGATTCGGGTGCATCAAAGCCCGGTCCTGCGACTGGCCAAAACTTCTCAGGGAAGTGGCCCTCTGCAAGGACGGTCCAGAAGCTCCACGACTCAAACTCGGGACCCAGATCTCCTTGGTCCTCTTCAATGGCTGGGAACGGACGGGAAACTGGTAGTGGTGCCGAGGCGGGCCGCCGGGCCGACGGGCTGGCCGGCGGTGAACACGGCGAGCAGGCCGATTGGCCTCCATATCCCGGGCCGCCCTCTGAGGGTGGCGGTGCCCTGGCTACCACATCACGATGGGATGGGCCGGCGAGCGAACATCCTGCCGTAGCATCGGTGCTCGCCGAGGGCGCACCAAATCGTGGTTCGACCGTCGGTCCCCAGAAAAAGTCTCCGGCTTCTCCGATCGAGGCGGAAGGCACTTCCGGAGGGGCCGGTACCAACCGCAAGTTTGATCCTTGGGGGTCTACCAGGCCCTCGTTACTCCGGATATACCTTCGGAGAGAAGCGGGGATCACATCGATCTCGCTCTCGGGGAGCACGAGGCTGACGTGCCGCATTCCTACCCCTGCCCTTGACTGGCGGGATTGGGGAAGGGGCTCTGTCGCCGAATCGTACTCCGCCTCTGAGTCAGAGAAGCAAACCGGTTGGATCTATGTCCGTAATTCCGTAACATTCTTCCCCCGGCGTCGACGCCTTGCCTTCCTGCCCCTGGGTGGTTCTTCGGGGCAGGGCTGATCTCTGTCCTGGCGTCCTCCGGCCGCACTGGTGCTGGGGCCAAGAGGACTGGGAACCAAGGTGCGAGGGGCACCGGGACAGATATCAAAGGGGACGCGGGGAGAGATGATTCCGGGCAGGCCTCCGGGCCGGGATCGGAAGGTGGGATGACCCATGCCTCCTGGATCAGCCACACAGAGTAGATCCTGCCGGTGAATAGCGCTACCGCGAGGTGGTCCGCGGTGGCTACTGCCAGTGCCAGTAACCGGGAGAGTCGACCCAACCTTCTTTTGGGGCGGTCGGGGCCTCGATCCAGGTCGGGCATAGGAGTTCCCCCGCTCAGGATGCACAGAGGCCTGGCGACTGGAGCCAGCAGTGGTTTGGGCCAATGCGGCCGCTGTTGCTAGAGCCCCAAGGTGGGCATCCTCTTCCGCTCGTGCCCGACGTTGGCGTCGAGACAGACGAGTCGGGATGAGCGGTGCGGGCAGGTGGAGAGCCCGCTCTTCGACTGGAGAGGCCTGGCGGCGGTGTCGCCGTGGCCTGGCGGGATTCCTTACCGTAGATCCCTGGAGCGAATCCCGGATAGGGTGATCCCGGGCATCTTCCACCTCATCTGCATAGGGAAGGGAACTGTCAGAGCGCTCCGGGGATAAACTCCCGAAGCGATTGGACGTTGAGGTAGGCAGCGGTGCCTCCCTGCGCGGCCCTCGGGGGTGGCGGTGGTGGCGAGGCGCAGCCTCCTCAAGGTCTAGGCGAGCCATTTCCCTAGTGGGGATGACTCCCTCTTCCTCGTATCTCCGCACCAGGGTGTTGATCACCCTTCTCTGGATGACCTCCGAGGGGGAGAGAGGGCGTGGTCGTCCCGAAATTGCGGCTGCTGAGACGACTGTGGAACGGGCAGGACCGCGCGGAGTAGCCGCGTCGGTGTTTCCCCTATCCATGCGCCAATGGGCGGGTGGCGATAGGGCGCTGGATCGGGCGACCTGATTTCTGAAAGCAGGGAGAAAGACCCATTAACACTGACAGGAAAAAGGAATCGACAACCAACCATTAGCGCCACGACGCCTTCCGTGGGGGGAACCCAGGCCCTCGACGTTGCGAGACGGAGTGCCCGATTTCACTTCCCCAGCCCCTGGCGGGTAAGACTGAATGCTTGGCCGGGCAACATGCCGGTCTTCCAACACCTCTGAAAGCCATCGGTCTTCGTATCGAGGATAAGAGATTCACGTCGGGTTCACCATTTTTCTGTTTCGGTGCGGATGTGCGTCGGGTTACGCTGTTCCGCCAGGACGCGTTCGCGCGTGCACCCGTCAACCCGAGGGGATGGGCGCGCGGCTTGTGGTCCCGCAGTCCCGCTTTCCAAGGGCGGGCGGCATTCGCCCCTTATTCAGGGACGTCTGCTCCTTGATCGAAACCGGGATGATGGGATGTCGGCTCCTCCTTCCTTGGACGTCTCCTCGGAACTCGTCGCCTAATCCGGGTCTCCCTCATAGACTTAAGAATGTTCGTGAATCTCATTCCCGACGCCATATCTTCATGGACACCGGTTAATTACGCTGCTTCCGCCCGGACGCTCCAAGGAGTCTGGTCGGGGCAGCAACCTGCGGTGAGAAGGCCGGGTGGCTCTGGGTGCTGGGGGCGTGTCATAACACTGCGGCTCTGCACGTCTGTCTTCCGTCCCTAATAGGGCTTCTCGAAGGCATGATGGCCTGAGGCATCCCGTACTGGGTGCGGGGAACTGTGTCACCTGAGGTTTTCCTCAGCTTCCCATGTTTAACACGGGGTATGCCGCGAGTTTAACGTCCAGCGGGGACGGCATCGGACCGATCAACACGAAAAGTGGATCAGATGACAGAACCCCTTGCGGGGAACCTCCGACGCTGGGGCCAGCACATGGGCGGCTTCCCAAGTAACGTGGAGTGGAGTGAAGTGGCATGACCCCACCGGGATGTGGCGGCCCGGGTAAGGATCAGGATGGATGATGGAGTGAAGAGCTTGGACCCCGGAGGGGCTTCCTACGTACCGCGCGTTAGCACGGATCAAAGTCAACGTAGTTCGGGTATACAGTTTAACGTCATGCTGGACGTCGGCAAGCCGACTCACGAAGAGGTCGAGGCCGCCGGGCGGAGGATTGAACCGAACCACCTCACACAGAGGGGGATGGAACGGCCGGGTGGATCACAGTTTCACGTCATGCTGGACGATAAAAGGAGAAATGGAAAAGGGGGGCTGTGGGGAGGCACCGTGGAGATACACACGGGCAGTCTCCCACAGGGGCGGATTCATAGGTGAATCGACGCAAGCGTGAACCCTGGAGGGGTCCACTGATGGACGAACCGACGTAAATACGACCGGGACGACCAGGTGGCGGGCTTGGACCTCAGGGAGGCTTCCTACGTACCCTGTATAGAAGACAGGGATCAAAGTCCACGTAGTTCATTCTGTCAGGACTTACGCACTTGAGGCAGCCCGGATGCGGCAAAACTCAGTTGGAAGGGACTTGGACCGAAAGCAGAAGGCACCTCGATCCCAGTCAAACCCTCTACTGGCTTCGGCAGTGGGGAGGCGCAATGGAGATACACATGTGCAGCCTCCCACGAGAAACTAGGGGTTTGTAATACCCTGCCCCCGTAGGGAAAAGCCGCTCCCATTAAATCGTCCCAAAAGGGGGACAATCCCGACATCCCTGCAGAGACGAGCGGGTGGGGGCCACATCCAAACCGGGGGAGACCCTGCGTGCGAGGCACGGGATCGAATGATGCGGACGGTTTAGCGTCTTGCCAGACGAAGTACAGTTTAACGTCGTGTGTTGAGGACGGAGCGGACAGTTTAACGTCTTGCCGGACGAAGTACAGTTTAACGTCGTGTGTTGAGGACGAAACACTTGGCAGTTTAACGTCTTGCAGCGCGGACGTAGTGCAGTTTAGCGTCATGCGGGACGAATGTGCAGTTTAACGTCTTGCGGGACGAATGCTGTACAGTTTAACGTCTTTGTAGCTTGGACGATGAAGGCTAGGCAGTTTAGCGTCGTGCAGCTTGGACGTATGCTGAACAGTTTAACGTCTTGTAGCTCGGACGAGGTACAGTTTAACGTCGTGCAGGACGTATATGCAGTTTAACGTCATGCTGGACGATTATGCAGTTTAACGTCATGCTGGACATACGTGCAGTTTAACGTCATGCTGGACATACGTGCAGTTTAACGTCATGCTGGACATACGTGCAGTTTAACGTCATGCTGGACATACGTGCAGTTTAACGTCATGCTGGACATACGTGCAGTTTAACGTCATGCTGGACATACGTGCAGTTTAACGTCATGCTGGACATACGTGCAGTTTAACGTCATGCTGGACATTGGTCCGTGTCACTTCGCGCGAGCCTGGAGGGCCGCACGGGAAGACAACGCACGGTGCGGGCACCCAGGATGAGGATCATCGGGCGCCACGCAGGCGGGTACCCTCGGGGGGTCAAGGGAGGCGACCCTGGCGGATTGCGCGCAAAAGAGGAGCTTTGCGCGCAAAACCACGGGTCAGCGCGCAATATGGCGGGCTGGCGCGCAATTGGGTCAGCGCTTCGCACGCGGATGGTTGGGATTGCGCGCACCGGGCTTCGGATAGCGCGCGGGGGCAACGGCTCATTCTCTAACGAATGGCCACTTTGAAAATGGGGGGTGCGCGCAATCGGGTCGGATTGCGCGCACCCGGGGGCGATTGCGCGCAAGAGGCTTCTTTTGCGCGCAAAGGGCCTTCGGGTTGAAATTTATTCAAAGGAAAGGAGCCAAGGGAATTGCGCGCGAAGGCGAACCCCAAGGCTCTATTTCGCGAAAGAAAGGAGGTTACCTGAAGATCGGCATTGCGCGCGGAAGGGGTTGGATTGCGCGAACGAGCGACGCTTCGGATTCTGGCAACCTTCAAAACGTCGGGGGTCGCCTTATATTTATAGGCAACCCCGGGCGCGAAATCCGGTCTCGGGAGCGCAATTCGGTTCGCGGGCGCGAAATCAGGACCCAGCGCGCAAAGGGCGCCGCGCAGGCCGCGGGCGCGCAAAATAGCGCGCCGGCCCAGCGCATTGCGCGCATCCCGGGAGGATTGCGCGCCGCGACTCAACTTTGCGCGCGAGCCTCTGAAATTTCGCACAAGTCATCCGGGCCCTCCGGAACATGCCTCTGACTCCAAATATCACTTCGCTTTCCGCATCCGGAGCTTCGTTTGGGAACAACGGACTTTTCCGGCGTCTACAATTACATAAGTGTCTTTGTTATGTTGCGTGAAAATGGAATTAGTGTTGTCTTGTTAAGATGATTTTTAGGAAATAAAAAAGTTACTTTAATAATAAGTTAAATATTTAATATAATATTTATAGAAATATATAAAAATCATGGTTATATTATTATATTTTAATAAAATTAGTTTTTATGTTTCTATATTCATATATAATCATATATTAAATCATCGTTCATGTAGGTGGTTAAACCAACCCAAACTTGAAAACGCTTTAAACTGATGGGTTGGTATAGTTAAAGAGGTGTCTATTTTGACATAATATCATTATAATAGAAGTATAATTATATTTTATTTATGTTTTTATGAGGTTGAAAAATATTTTAATATTTTTAGATAAATAATGAAAAACTAGAAGAAAAACAAAAAAATGACTCTTCATGGAAGTGGTAGTTTGTGCACACGCACGATTGAAATTCTTATATTTTTATAAATAGATTTAAATGAATAAATAAGGGTTTTAAAATTAATATAAAAATATATAATTATATTAATTATACATAATTAATCATATTATTACAGCGATAAGATATTTGTAATAGTAATATTAAGAATAAAAACTTAAGAAAGAGATAGAACTCACACTGGAGACTTGATCTTTCCTTAGAATACTTTTTAGAATTGAAGGGAATATGAAAACATAGCATGACCATAGGATTTATAAGGTGTGTTTTAATTATATGAGAGGATATTTGGGCATATTTTTAAGGAAATTCTGAATGTTGTGTGTGTGTTTGAAAGGGTTTAAGTGACCCCCTTTTATAAGTGAGGAAAAGGACCCTTTTGGAAACACCTTTTATATTTTAATAATTACATGACACTATTCCAAGTTAAATGACTCAAAAGTTTCAAAATAATGTATTTTGGGTGAATTTGCTTCTATAAATACTCAAACAAGGCTTTACACACATATTTTAAACATTTTATAGGGTTTTTACCATTATGTTTTTATATTTTATTCTTTTACTTTTAAACTAGGTAACTAGTTTTTAACTAAGTGATTTTATATTTTATTAAGAATATATAATGACCCATATAACCAAAGTTGACTATTATGGAACTAAATTTAACATCTATTTAATCCAATTAAAATTCTAAATATTATAAAATTAACTTTTAAATTAAAATAGATAATCTGTAGAAAAAAGGTTTTAGTAAAAAATGACATTTTACCATTATAGATTCTTAATCTTATTTTATATTTATTAAATATTAAATGAGTGATAATATATTTATTTATGTATTTATAAATAATATTATATTAATTATTTAATTTATTTAAATTTAATTTATTTTATATAAATTCCTTGATATTAATAAAATAATAATTTTAAAATAATTGTTCTACCATTATCGTGGTAATTAGCATTAATCCTAATAATCTAAATTTTATACCTAAAATGAAATTGGAAATATTAAATAACATGAAAATTATTATCTCAAATATAATAATCATTTTATAAAAATAACTTTCTATGTTCAAGGAAATTAATCTTTACATTAGTGCATGTATCACGTAAAAACCCATTTTTTTTAAAAAGTTTATTCTTAAGAAAAAAAAATATAATTATGATATAATTATCAATGGAATTTATTCCAATGGATTTAAAATAATTATTATCATTAAATTAGTATTTATTTAAAAATAAAATAAATCAAAAATTCATTTCATCATGTTATAATTAATTAAACAAAATATTCAAAAAACAGTTTTCATTAAAATGTAATATAAATTTTAAAAATATTGAGCATGAGTTTATAAATTCAATATAGTATTTTAAAATTATTTATTATAATTTATAATATATATTTTTATATTAAAAAGTTTTAAAAACTTCTAATGCATATAAAATTGATGGTACTAGAAAAATCTATATTTTCACTATTCACTTAAAAACCAATTATTTTTAAAAAATCTATAAAATTCATCCTAAGATAATTTCGTTGTGATAAATTTAAAAATTCATTTCACTTTATCAAATTTAATTCTAAAATTTTAAGATTTATGTTTTTAAAATAAAATATATAATATAAATAAAATAGATTTTATTGAAAATAGCATTTTCAATATTAAGTCATATTAATTATTTACCTTTTAAAGGTAATGATTTTTAATTTATTGCCATATTAAGTTAGTTAATAAAGTAATTCTAACATGTTATAGATTGTTTACATCAGGTGTTGTGTGAAATAAAAAATATCAAAATTGTGTTATTTTTTTCTTAAGATCTAAAATCGCAAGTTGTTATTGTTTAGTGTTATTTAATTAAGATGTAATTTTAGTTTCTACTATCCTAAGGTCATTTGTATCATGGTTCTAAGATCGAATTAATTTGGGGATAATTATTGAAGTTATTTTAAAATGGGACTAAAACTCCATAAGTGAAATGAAATGATATTCATTCCCTTCTATAAATTAAAATTTTCCAAAATATCTATTTTTTCGGATATAGGGATCATTAATTTAGGATAAATGTTTTTGTTATATATTTAGTTCATTTATACGGTTTTACATTATGAACTAGATTTGTTTTATTTAATTTAATGGTTATTAACACATTATAGAATATGAAATAAGTTATAATATACTTATTATTATTGTATTTAACCATAATATTATTTCTATTACCAGCCTTAAAGGTGGTGGAGAAAAATGAAGTACGTTGTTTATGGATGTGGTGAACCATCCATATTGTAAACAACGTTTTTTTTAGAATAATAAGAGAAGATAAGAGTATGGATGATAAATATTACATTAACACAATAAAATTCCATTATATTTATGATATTGAAGTCATTGTGTCATGTTTTATGGATTTTTTTGGATGATGAGGAGAAAGAAAAGGTAAAGGGCTCGGTTAAGGGTATTACCTTCTCTTTTGGATGTATCCTCTTAGGCTTTCCCTTAAGGAACCATGGATTGGTATTTTTATGAGACCAAGGATTATATAAATGTGTGGAAGATATTATGAGAGAATTTAGAAGATATTTAGTAAGGTAAGGAAGTTATAATGTGTGGGGTGAAGGGGTTATAAGGGGTGGTATTTATAAGGGTGGGATAGGAGTGTTTTTTGAATTTTATATTCACTAGTTTATTATTTTGGACCAAGACTACTAGTGGTGATGAAACTTATGACTATATATATTGAATACTGAATGTGAGTTCAAATTAATGCTTTCTTACATCACCCCTCATAAAATTAATAATGTATTTAACTTATAATGTTAAATGTCATATTTTGTTGTATTTCGTTATTCACTAAAAAATAAACTATTTTATAAAAATACAAAAAATTCACCCTAACCATTTTTTAATGTGTAGATTCCAAAAAATAAATTCATTTTAGGAAAATAATTTTTGAAATATGAGAAATTTAATTTTTAAATAAATTCTTCATTAATTTGAAAAAAAATAATTTTAATATTATTATCATTTTTATGTCCCTTTGAAAAAATATTTATGGTCACATAAAATTACATTATTTTTATAATGAAACTTAATATTATTTTATAAAAACATTTTATGAGAATAAATTTTATTTTAAAACTTTATATTTTTTAAAAAAATAAAAATAAAACATATATGTTTTACAAAACTATAAACACTTATTTTATCATTTTTAAAACATTTATTTATGTGTATCATTATTTAAATATGTCAGATTTTCATTTCATAAGATACCTAAATATTATTTTATAGTTCCATATTTAATTACACTAATATAATGGTAATTTTATTATTATTAATGGTTATATTACAATTTCAATGGTGAATTCCAACGATTAGATTACTATTCTAACACTCATATTTGTAACAGTCATATAGGTTCCTTACTTTATATAAATACCTTATATTTCATTCATTATTCATTCACTTATATTTTCTCTAAAATTTATATATATTTTCATTTTTAAAATTAATATGGATTTAATAATATTCTATTTCATTTATACTATGTTTTTCATGAGTGCGATTATTCTGAGGGATCAATCATATCCAAATTTTTACATTATAATTATCTTATTTTCTATTTTTGTCCCATTGTAATACCTTCAATTCTTATGAAAAAAATTTATTATCTAAGTGTGATGTTTAAATTAATATAACAAAAAAAATTTGGTTCTATCATGTAGTTCATACACTTTATATAATACTACATTACTAAATATGACACATTTATATAAAAAGTAAAATTACATTGATAAATTTTTGGGTAATTTCATTATTCCCCCTTGAGAAATTTTGTCCTTGAAATTGTGTTTTAAATACTTTGTTGAAAATATGTGAGGGTACTTCGGCTTCATTACTTCCTCCAATTACTATGTCACCTCCATGTACTTATGGTTCTTTCATGATACTTTTTACTAGATGAGTTATCTTGTTGCATAGAACTTTGTCTCTATAGTCCAAGATCTTCACTGGATGCTCCTTATAAGAGAGATCATTTTCCAACTATACCACCTCCAAATTCAGTACATTTGATGGATTTGGTATGTACTTTCTCAAGAGGGGTATGTGGAATACTCCATATACTTAATATGGGTTTGGTGGAATTTTTAGTCGATAGGCCACATATCTCATGCGATCAAGAATCTCAAAGGGGACAATGTACCTGGGACATAACTTTCCTTTCTTCTTAAATCTCATGAATCTCTTCCATGGAGATATACAAAGGAACACCTTATCTTCAACCTCAAACTTCAGGTCTCATTGATGATTGTCATTATATCTCTTTTTTTTGACTTGGAGAAACCCTAATGTGTTTTTGAATGGTCTTGACCTTTTCTATTGTTTCTTTGATAATTTCAAGTCCCAATGGATATCATTCACCAACTTCATCCCAACACATGGGTGTTCTACACCTATTACCATAAAGGGATTCCTATGGTTCCATTTGTATTCTTCGATGGAAGATATTATTTTATGGTAACTCATCTAAAAGAATTTTTTTCACACCTTAAGGTTTTAAAATATCACTATTTTTGATAGAATATACCACACGCAACACTGAACTTAAACAAACCCCAGAATATTATTATTTAAATATGACCTTATAGCCTAGCCATTAAATTGGTGGGTATGAATAGTATTAACTGAATTATGAAATATATATATATAAAAGATATTATCAATACAAATTCATTAATTAATTCTTATCAAATAAGTACTCAATTTTGAGTAAAGTTATTTTATGATTCAGAAATACATTTTCTTCACAAAATTACTTTTATTGTTTTGTTAGAAAATATTATAATTAATTTATAGAAATTTTAGAAATTTTATTTTATAAAAATAATATCAATTTTTAAATCATCATACCAAAATTATCTTAGGGTGAAATTTTAGGATTTTCTGAAAAAATTGATTTTCCAATAAATAATGAAAACTACTGATTTTTATTGAAAACTGTATTTTTCTTTCAACCATTTGAAAAGATCCATTTAATGTTAAAATTTTTATAAAGTAAAATTATTTATATTATATTTTTAATAATTCAATTAATTTAATTTGAGTATATTTTATAATTTAATTTGGTATAGAAACATTTTTTACAAAAAATGCATTTTTAAGAAAAAGTGTATTTTTCTAAAAAGTGTTTCTCATCACATTTTTCACACTTATTTTAAAATTAATTTCTAAAAATTATAGATATTTAATTAGATAAAATGAATTCAATATTTTGAATCAGGAATTTTAGTTCTGGTAAATAGGTCTATTTTATTTATAGGCATTATGAATAGTAACTGTGGTAAAGTTTATTACCTCAGTAAAGGGTAAATCAGGTTAATCTTGGTTAAAACTAACTGATAAGGCCATAATTTTTCATCCTAATTATTATTGGATAAATTTAATTTGACCCTAATCACCTTATGATCTAAATATACTTGTTTAATGGATACTTAACCATAAAAATGACCCTTATAATATTTAAAGCAAAGAAAGTTACAAAATATCACTCTCTAGGTTTTAAATATATATTATGTGTCCACATAGGGGAAAAAGAAATATATGATCGAACCTAAATTCAAATTTTGATATTAATAAAATTATTCTCATGATATAAATTTATTTCTATTTTTTATAAAATATATAATTACCTTAAATGCTTGTGCAATGCTAATACAGTAATTATTTAATTAACATAAAAATAAAATAAATGATTTCAAAATATTAAAAGTGATGTAATTTGAATTATTTAATGTGTACCATGAATTTTATTAATCTATATAAAATATTATATAGGTTATAAACCATTATATTATAATTACCCCTTTGTCTTGATAAACTTAATGTCAAATTAAATAAATAGTCTCAAAATTTACATTAACAATATTTTGTCAAAATAATAATTTATTAAATAATTTAAAATTCATAAAAAACTTTTCTTTGTCCATGTGAATTTAATATGGTTTAAAAAATCATTCATGGTTCATTTATGAGTAATATTTATATTTATAGTATCATTTTTAACCCTTTGTGATTAAAACAGAGGTTACAACGGTTAAGGTCAAAAATGATTAACCAAGGGGATAATAAAAAATATATGGATTAAAATGATATCAAAACTTTTATAAATTTAATTGGATGATTTTATTTAGAACCTATACACTTTATTCAAAATCATTAACATATGAAAACATTTTTATCTAGGATGTTCTTATTATATTTTAATTGTTTATGAAATTCCAAAAGTTTTCCTCACCTAATTTATAAAAGGGAACATCCTCCATCACTTATTTACACCAATTTTGGCCTTCTATATTGAACATAAAGTACCAAAATATCATATAAACTTCTTTATACACATTCTATAGCTTTATTCTCCTCAAAATACCAACTTTAGGGTCCTTAGGAGGATATCCAAAGGAGTTCTTCCAAAGAAGAGGTAATTGCCTTAATCGATCACTTTATTTTTACTTATTCTTATACCTATTATATTTATATTATATTTATCATAAAATGATAAAAATATTATACTAAATATACTTAAATGTTATAATTATTATGAATTCTCCGTTATCCTCCCTCTTTTCCATCAAATGGGAAGTGAAAGTATCATTAGTGTGTACGTACGGTTTATCATCTCCACGTAGCGATACAATTAATTTTTCATCACCATATTTTATGGATGGTAATTATTATGGGTTTAATGTTTATATATTATATTTATAACATAATTATACTTTTTTTATTTTGATATCATATCTACTTTCTTACCTTCCAAACCATTGGAAAATGATAATGTCCCTCGTGCGTGCGTGTGGACTACTGCCTCCACAAAGTGATGTGATTTGTTTTTCATTTATATTTTAGATGGATGGTAATAATGATGGATTTTATGGATATATATGATTTAAATGATATACTAATTATTATTTCAAGGGTAATAATTATCTACCTTTCTTTTATTACATCCGACTAAAAGTGAATACAGTGTTCATACGTACGTACGGCCACCATCTTCACGAACAATGTAATTAATTTTTCTATATCTATATTTTATAGATGTATCTAAATATATGTATATTGAATATATAAGTTATTTAAATCTTGAAAAATTTTATGGATATTATGTAACCATGAGAAATATTCAAGGACCGAGACTAGAAAATCGAAACTTAAAAAACAAAGTAGTTAACACCCAAAATAATGATAATAATAAAAGATTATTAACAAATATGTGCTAAAATATTATAAATGGATAATATATTATATAATATATGTTAATTTTTTTATGTTATGTAACTATATTAAATTTAAATTTATTATATATAAGGTTAGAGCACCTGCGTGATAAGTTGAACCAGAGGTAAGGGATTTCGTCTCAATTTTCGCTCCATTGAGACATACTTGGTATTATGCACATATTTATTTTTTTATGGGGTATATAATAAAAATTTATAGTAATTAACATGAATATATATTTATTAATTATGATTAAAGTTCATTTCAAGTTAACTCTCTTAAATATTTTCCATATTTTCTTCCAACTTTTCCTCTCTTTAAAACTTGAATCAAGAAAAGAAATTTTTAAAAGAAAAATCGATCGTATTTCTATTTTGATCAGATATATTTTTATTACATGTCTATGTTTTATCTAAAATATTTTCAAAAACAATTACACTTCTATAATTATTTTTCAAAATAAATTTTTACTCATGTTTTAATTTTTACAAAAATGGTTTGAAAGGAATTATTTTTTTATTTTCTAAATGAGGTACTTTGTAACTTTTTCAACAAAAGTATGGACGGAATATTTTTTTAACTTACATAAAATAGTGGATTTTATTTACATCATGAATAATATTTTCTTTGAAGCTTTCTTTATATTCTTATAATTTTATTTTCAAAGAAAATGTTTTACTTTATAATTACGTGTTTTTTTTAAATTAGTGATTTTAAAAAATAGAAAGGTTATTTTCCTCAAGAATGTTTTAATGATATTTTAATGGAATTTATATTCATCAATGAAAACAACCATATATTTTACTTATTCACTACTATGTATATATTTTAATTATAACATCCTTTGAAACATTCACTTACTTGTGATCATTAGATATTATATTTCTCTTAGATATCCATAATCCTTATATCATGGATATGATTATTGCCTAAGTTGTACAACATTCTTATATATGGTGTTATAATTTGAAAGTATTTGATTTACTAGGGAATTATTGATAAATCTTTATTATTTACTCAATACAGATATTTTTTGATATGGTATATTTTTCATGATTTAAATTGATCATTTGATATATAAGGAATGCATTTGATATATAAGGAATGCATAGGACATGCAGTGATGGGTGGGGCCCAGAATTATATAGCCCCTTGATACATTAATGGGTATTATGATAAAAATTAGTAAGATATCATTAAATGGGTTTTGGTGTATTTATAACCATAGTTTTAAGCTATATTGGCATAATTCCTTGATGGTATAGATACCATGATGTTTAATATCATGGTGTCCAATATTAAGCATTTATTTTATTAAGAATTCAGTTATTATTATCTATGATATTAATACATTTATAATATCCATGTATGAATTTTGTGTTCAATTTATTGATAAAATGGCATGTGTTTCTAATTATTAACCTTTTTATATTGGTTATACATTATTTACTCATGATAACTTCCACTGTATGTATCCTTTACTAAGCATATGAGCTTACCCTTTTATTTATATTATTTTCCCTAGGATATGAAGATGGATATTGTGAATAATATCAAGTATGAATGAAATTTTTTTATGTCATGTATTTCATATTTACAATGTAATATGGGAATAATTCATGTATCTAGTTCTCCAAGACTACTAAACTGATTGATCCTGCATGGTGAGATCTCTTGTATCTATGCCAATGTAATAAAGTAACCACTGACTTTGGGATACTTGGCTTGGGGTTGTTACAAGTTCTTAATATCATCATCCATTAAATTCCATCGAGCATTATGTCAACATTCCCTCAAGTTTTTGGATAGTATGCTAATATTGGCCATCAGTTTGGGGGTGATAAGTCATACTAAAGTTTAACTTGGTGTTTAGATCATATTGGAGAGGCTTTTAGAACTTTGAGGTAAACCATGGATCTTGATCAGATATAATTGATAGTGGTATTTCATGCATCCTTAACACTTCTCTTACGTATATCCTTGCAAGTTAATCAAGTGATAATTCCTCTCGAATAACAATAAAATGAGCAGTCTTCATAAGATAACCCACCACAACCCATATAGAATTATTTCATATAGATTTCTTTGGACAACCAGTGAAAAATTATATAGTGATGTTTTCCTATTTACATATATGTATGGGTATCATTCCCTTATACTTTTTCTATTTTTCCTTCACTTACTATCAGATTATGCACTTTGATTTATATTACATGATATCATTCTTCATATTTTACCACAAATATTTCTCTTATAGATCTTGATAAATCTTCATTCTCCCTGGGTGGATGGAGAAGGTCAAGCTATTTGTATCATTTAAAAAGTCCTTATTTATCTCAGGATTTTATGTTATACATATTCTTGAGCCAAATATTACAAATCCTTCATCAATTTTGATCTCTAAGGATTTCCCTTTTCTTATAGCTTCCACTTTATTTTTTATTTCCATATCATCCATGTGAGCATATATTATCTTCTCTATAATGGGTGGTTGAGAAATAATTTGAGAAATTAATGATGATATTCCTTCATTTATGATTCACATGCACATCCTTTGCATGATGATTGGATCCCTTTCAATCCTCATCATGGATAAAGTTGTAGGATCCTTTCTACATAGATCATCTACCACTTTATTTTTCATTCCAATATTGAAATGGATTGAGTATTCATAGTCCTTTATTAGCTCTAATCATCTTTATTGGAACATATTAATATACTTATGTATGCATATATATATATAAGGCTCTTATGATCTGCATATATTTCACAGTTCTACCCATAGATATAATGTTTTTAAAATTTTCAATGATAAGATTGTTATATACAACTCTATAGCATTTGTTGGATAGTTCCTTTCATAAAATTTCAATTGCTTTTTGGGATATGCTATCACTTTTTCATTTTACATTAGTACACATCCCAAACCCCTTTTTGAATCATTTCTTCATACTATAAATAGTTTCCACATGAGGGTAGTGTGAGGACTAGTGCAGTGATAAGACTCCTTTTTAACTCCGTGAATCTTCCTTAATACTCATCAGTCTAGACAAAATTTACTCCCTTATGAGTAATCTTGATTAGAATTTTTGACAATCTCAAGAAGTTTCTCACAAATTTTTTATAATACCCAGCTAGTCCAAGGAAACTATAGATCTATTTTACAGATATTATTATTGTCTATTCCTTAATTTTTTTATCTTAGAAGGATCTATAGATATCCCTTTTCTATTGATGAAATTTCCCAATAATGATACTTCTTATGTAAAAAACTCACATTTACTATAATTTTCATATAGATTCTCCTTTCTAAAAGTCTCTATCATAGTATTCAAATACTCCTCATGATCCTCCTTGATTTTGGATCATATTAGAATATCATCTATAAAGATTACCAAAAATTTGTTGAGTTAATCTCTAAAGACTCTATTCATTAAGCCTATGAATATTTATATATAATTAGTGATTCTTATGGGAATTACTATGAACTCATTGTTTCTATACCTTATTTTAAAGGAAGGATTGGTAATATCTTCCTTCTTCACCTTTAATTAGTGATATCTTGCCTGAAGGTCCACCTTAGAGAAATATTGATCCCCGTGTATTTGATTGAACAAGTCATCAATCCAAGGAAGGGGATACTTGTTCTTTATTGTGATTTTATTGATTTCATGATAATCAATTCAGAGGCATATTAACCCATCCTTATTTTTGAAAAATAAGATCGGCATACCCCATGGTGAAGGACTCAGGCATATAAAATCCTAGTATAGATTCTATTGTAACTACTTCTTTAGTTCTTACAACTCAATGGTGTCCATTCTATATAGAGTATTTCATATTGGAAGATATCCAAGTATAATTTAAATTGAGAAATAAATCTCTCAGTTAGTATGAATACCAAGAAACTCTTTAGGGAATACATCAATATATCCCCTAGTAATGGGAATGTATTTGAGCATGATTCACTTCTTTGCCTCAATTATTTGAGCTAGATATTCGTGTTCATAAGGGAATAATTGTAACATAAAAGTTTCTAAATGCATTTATTTTATTATAATTTTTTCAAATTTTCTCTTGGAGAGGGAGATAATAATATTAGTTTGAGCTTCATAATGTAATTCCAAGAATTTTACCACTTAAAAGTTATTTTTTGGATGAATTTTAAGCCCCAAGAGGTGTCTCAAAAGTTCGGTTGAGTTTTAGAAGCACTAGTCTCTGAAATCACTAGTTTTTAGAGAGAAAAAATGAGATACACAGTTGGTGTGCAGTTATTTTAATTGTGTGGTTCAACTATCCAACCCCTTTTCTTAAGGGACATGATTTTTTAAACCATTCAACCACCCTAGAGTAGTCATGTTCCTTGCTACAGTTGTTTATAAGTGACCCGCACGAGTTGTGCATGGTTTTCCCAAACTGTGTTCCTTTACCTAACCCTTAGTTCCACTTAAATAGTATCTACGGATAGTTTAGGTGCATGGTTTTCCAAACTATGAAATTTAACCATGTTGGCTGTATCTTCTTAGCATAAGATACCACACGGTTAGTGCATGATTTGGAAAACAATTCAGTCTAACTGTATGGCTCATTAAATAGGGTTGAAATGACCATTTTTCACCTAACTCTATTTATTTTACTCCCCCCTCTCTCTTCCTCACTTGTGCAGACTAAGGGAACCATGTAGGAGCTCCTTCCTCTTCTCTCTTAGGCTTTAATCTAGGGTCTTCATCTAGGATATGTTTTTCTCACCGTTGGTTGCATTGGAACCGCATTGGTAAGATCTTAAATCCTTATTCTCCTCTTCTCCATTTACCTCGCATTATGGAATTATAAATCTATGCGAACTATTTTTCCCTATTTTTAAGGAATTTGAATATTCTTCCATTTTTTCTGTTATTTCAAGAATCAATGCTCGATACCAGACATGTGAACCATATTAAGAATAAGGTGGCTGGTATAGTTTCTTTTCCCTAAAATTCACATCATTTATATCTTTTTTTCTTTGTGTCCCATGCTGAAATTGTCCAGGTGTCTCTCCTAAATTATTAAATGTATTGAATTAAATAGGTAGACCACATATTAACTACCCTAGACACCATTACATGGTTGGAGGAGATAGACTCAACCTGAATCACCCCATTAGGTTGACTTCAACACCTTTACCCTTGATATTTAGTTGTCTTATTTATGTCAATACACCCTTTAGAGTGTTTTGTTTAATTATGTTATTTGAAATTCTTGGATTTCCTAGATCTCAATTTTAGGGTGAGTTTATTTTTTTATTTATAAATGAGATGGTTGAATAGAGTCAAATGAATTGTTTACTTGGAATATTATGTTTTTTAATAAAACCCCTCTTTTTAGGTGCACTGTCTTATAAACCAAAAAGTGATTTGATTGTTGATGTGTGTTTGCATCATCATCTTGGGATCCTTCCATGGACTTATAGTTTTGTAAATGTAATGTCCCTCTTGTAACTTATAAATAAAGTGGCCCAGTGATATAAATGAATTGATTGTGTCCTAGATGACCCTTGTCCAGTTATAAAAATATTATATGAATTATACTAGGAAGGGTCCAAGGTGCCTTGCACGATACCGGTTTAATTTTTATGGAAATTTGGGAAATGGGATTATATGGAAAGTTGGATTACATTATATTTTATTATGATAGTAGGTACCTTGGTTAGGGTAGTTGAGTATGATGTCTCACACCCCTAGGTTGATGATGTTTGGCATGGTGTCTCACATTGCTTGGGTAGTTTTTCATAATGTCTCATGCCCCCTCAATAAGATATTGATCATGACGATCACAGCCATGATCAGGTTGATGGATATGATTTCCCTATCTCGTTTCAAAATTTTGGGCTTATAACCTATTTCTTATAATAATCATTTTATTCATTATTAATTTCACCCCTAAAACTATTAGATGGGATGTCCTTTTTATTCTTTGATTTATTATGGAAATTACATCCCTTACATAGTGTGATACTCTATTATTATATGTCGATGCTTTAGTTATGACATGGATCTTTCTAGTTATACCATTTTTCTTTTATATATATATACATATATTATATTACAATGTTGATGTCTGGGCACTAAGCCATGGGTCCACGCTGTAAAATGTATTTTTATTCAAATGATTGTTTGATGTATGCACATATATAAATAGGATGGAAGTCATGTAGAGATATCTTGTCTTATGCTGAAGTAGGTATATTTGGTTAAGTGTCCTTGAGAAACTTGATTTTACCATTTTACATTTATTTTTACAGCACTACTTTACATCTAATATACTTCTACACTTCTTTATTATATATGCACAAAATGGATTATGCATTATACACCATTGGTGGTGGAATACTGAATATATCTCACACCCTGTTCTAGCTAACATTGCAATGGGGTAACCAAATAGACCTCATGTGTGTGGGATCAGGTTCTTGGATTTTACTTTCTTGCTATTACCCATCTTGGTTAGGTTGAAGTACGGAGCAAAGGACTGAGCCAATGCTCATGATGCTATTAGAGATGGTTGTAGTTTCATTTATTTATTTATTTCCTTTATCATTCAATATTTGTATTGTGCATCTATTGTATGCCTATTTGTACATTGTAGCATGTTCATGCATGATACATTCATTCAATTACTTTTACCTGTTAGTTTATTTATATTCATTTACCCTTACTTATTATTTATTTTGATGTGTTTATACTGATCCATAGGGTATAGTGTCCCCATTGTACCTCCTTCACACCCTCATTACTAGTCAGAAACCTTTGGTGTATGGGGAGGTACACTTGAGGCCCAATTTCCAACTAGCTCGAGGCACCATTTAAATGGAATCTGGGTTGGTATTCTATAAATGGTATCAGAGAACTTTTTACTTTTGTCTTGTTGTTTGGGAAGGTAGACAGAAGACTAAGAATGTGTTAGAACTTGATAAATAGATTGTTTTTATAACACCCCAAGGTTTTAAAAATAAATTGAAACTCATGAAACTTTTTTTTAAGTAGATAGTTATAAACTAGCCTTTAAATATAGTTTTTACACTTCTAAGATTTGAATTTCAAAAAATGGTCATCTACAGTTGTGATTAGTAAGTTATTTGGAGTCTAATAGAACTAACTTATTTTTTTGGTAAATAGTAGCATACTCTTATGAATAGTAATATGTCCCTTGTGAATATTAAATCATATTATTATTTTATTTTATTAAGTTTATAAGATAATGATATCTTGATTAATTTTTCAAGGTGATATAAAATGAGTTATAGTTTTCAAATTGTCATTTTTTGAATAAATTATGATTTTATTTAAAAATTAATTTTCTCATATTTAGAAAATTATTTTCAAAAAATTTATTTCATTTTTTAATTATACACATCAAAAAAAATTAGGGTTTTTTTGTGATTTTTCTGAGATAGTTGAATTTTCAATGAATAGTAAAAATAATGTTTTAAGTTTTCGGGTGTTTAATGACATCATAATGATGTAATTATTCTGGTAGACTCTTGAGGATTAAAATATGATATGAGGTGTCCAAAGTGTCCAATACTATGAGAAAAAACTATGGTAAATCCCATGGTTTTCAAATACCACTAATGAGGTGTCCTTTGAAATTAATTTAAAACTCTATTACTTTCACTATAAATACCACACTCACCACCACCACCACCACCCCCTCTTCCTATCAAAACTCTCAAGCTTTTAGAATTGTCTAAATTCTACCCAATATCATTACCAAGGCTCTTCCCCACGTCCAAGATCTATTGTTCTCACCAAAATTCCAAAACCAAAGGCCTTAAGGAAGATCTCAAAGAGAAGAGATCAAGAGGTAAAGATCCTCTTTCATTTTCTTGTATTTTCTTTTCAATTATTTTATTTTCTTATATTATCTTCGACTAACCTTATCCAAGATGCATTTAATCTCTATTATTATATATATTATGTATTTTTATCATGTTTATGGAAAACTTCATCCTCATTTTTTGTCTCCTCTTCCTCTTATTCTAGAAATAAAAACATCGTCCATGATGTGTCCATTTACTGACATCATGGACGATGTTTCTTAAATTTCCTTTACTACCTTCAAAGATGGTTGTAAAACCATTTTAATGGTTGAATAAGATTTTAAGTTCTATTATATGACCTCTATTATGTTCTATAATTAACTTATATTCATAATATTAAAGGTATATGTTGAAACAAGTTCGTGATTATAGAAGAACCGCCAAAATGATCTAAACGAATATCACTAATGATTTATCTAATGATTCATCCTCATAACATATAAACAAAATTATTTATGGAATCATTTAATATTCTAGAAACATATTAATAACAAATCATTCCACTTCTTGAGTTTAAAATCCATTTGACAAGAAAATTCTTTACGAACCAACCATGGAAATCATGTGAAGCATACACCAAAAATAGTGGAAATAATAAAACTTTATTCATAAATGGGTTGAATGATGTTATAAAATGATCATATAAGGTTTTATAAACATGAATGTGTTTCTTTAAAATATTAATAACACTATTTTAACCATTATATAGAAGTTTTAAACAAGTTTGAAATAAGACAAACCTGAGGTAAGGGAATTCTTAACCCAATTTCTATTCTTTGGGTTCACCTTCTACTTCTTTAATTACATGCTACTGAGATTATTTGTGTAATTAATTTTCATTTATATTATAATTTTTTATGTGGATTTATAGTGTATACACATATTACTTTAATTCTATTAATTCTTACAATAATTATATGATATTTGCAAAGGAATTTCCTTTTAAAATCCTCTTTTAGAATTGTATTTTATAAAATTCAAAAGAAATGTTTTTATAAAATTATTAATGTTTTATAATTATGTTCTATTTCTTGGGAATTGTTTATGATTAATCATGGTACCTGTAATTCCCTCCAATGCATTAGGTATGTGTAATCTGGAGGTCAGTCGTGTGGTTACTCTAAGGGTAACTGTGATGGTTACACCATAAGGTAGCTATGAGGGTTACATTGTAAGGTAGCTGTGAGGGTTACAAATCATAAGGAAGTCAAGTGAGTTATAATATAAGTAATTAATTTCCAAATATACCTTTATGTTTTTATATATTTTCTCTAAATTTTTATGGAAATCTCATGTTTCACAAAGTAAGTATATAAGGGTAAGAAGTATGTCTTTGTGAAAATGATTTCATATGCTTATAAGTTTTTATAGAATAATGGTTTCTTTACTTCTTTTTATATCCATTACTGAGATTTTTATACTCATCCCATGTTTTTAAATTTCTTTCACAATTTATAAGTATTTTTAATAGAAATGAGGAATTTAAGTTAAATGTTATGAAGTTTTTTCAAAGAAACCATGTTATTGTTTTATGTTAAAAAAATTTTGTTTTGAAAGAAATGGATAATATTAAAATGGTACCCACTTTGTATGTTTTTGGTTTGATATGTATGAGTTTTTTTCTAACTTTATAAAACTATAAATTAAAAATATCTTTGGTATTGTAAAGAAGTGAAATCTATTTGAAATAGCTAGGTTATGTAATGTTTAAGGTCAGGTCCTTATAGTTTGTTTCAGAGCAAGGTTTAGATAACTTTAAGGGTTTGGATGATGTTAATAGAATACCATAAATTATTTTTACCATATTTTTATATTTAAATGGTATATAATTTAAAGATTATCATGTTGCTTCATCTAAGATATGTCTGTTTAGAATGGTTTTCCGTAGAAGAAACAAGGAAGCTGAAGTTGGAAGGAACTGAGAGGCTGATATCTTTCTAAATCCACAACTGGGAATGGTGGGAATTGGAACTGATTATTTTGTGATAGTAATGGATCAACTAATATAGGTAATAAATGGAGGTGGAATCCATTCAAGAGAACAACCAGATCTACCACAAAGAAACATGATGACAGTGGAACATTTTATGAGGCAACACCCTTCTGCTTTCAATGGATCTTCTGACCTAGTAGCAGTTAAAGGATATATTAAATCCCTTGAAAATATTTTTGATTGTATTTAATGTTTAGATAATCAAAATTTTAGTCTTTACCTTTATCATTTTGAAGTTAAAGCTGGTAAGTGGTGGTCAATGTTCAAGAATATCAAGGATAGAGTGGTTATTGAAGCCTTAGTGTGGGATGAATTTAAGTATTTTCTTGAAAAATATTTTCTTAATGTGGTTTGAATTAGGATGGAGAATAAATTCATTGAATTGAGGAAAAATAAAGAATATTTAGTGGCTTTTTATGAAGCAAACTTCACCCAACTGGAAAGGTATGTCCCAAATCTTATTCTCGATCATGATAGAAAAATAAATTGTTTTTACTCAGGATTAAAGAAAAGATATCGAAGGTCATTGGCCTCTTGAGAATTCAAAAAGTTATGAGAAAATTGTATGATGTGATGAGAGGGTAGAAATGGAGTTTGTTGATGATCATGTGTACTTTGAGAATAAAGATAAAAAGAGGTCCATATGGTAAGTGATGGGTAATAATCAATCAAAGAAATCTGATGGTAAGAAATTTTAGTTTCCAGTTTGTGAAAAGTGTGGTAAAAAACACCCTAAATAATGACTTACCAAAACTAGGAAGTGTTTTTGATGTGGTAATTTTGGTCATATAGACTGAGATTGTAATGAAAATGTTCTTAAGGTTAATACTAATAAGAAAAATGTAAAGTGTTTCAAATGTGGTGAGATGGTTCATTATGTAAATGTCTATCTAAAGAAAGATCCAAGTGATAGAAACCAGCCAGACTATAAGCAAAAAGGTGTAGTGATATCCTTTGCGACTATGTCAGTAGATGTAGAGTCGTCTAATGAAGTGGTATCAGGTGCTTTATTTATTTATTCATATTTTTCTAAAGTCTTGTTTGATAAGGGGTCTATACACTCCTTTATTTCTAAGAAATTTTTTTGTAAATTAAAAATATCACCTCAACAAATGAGACCAAAACTTATTGTTAAAACACCAGTGTAAATGTTGAAGAAAAAAGTAATTTTAAGAATCGTTCTATTATTATTTTTAGAAATTCATTACCTACAAACCTTTTTGTTTTTCCCTTAGTATATTTTTACATCATTCTGGGTATGGATTGGATTTCTGTTTATTATGCTAAGATTGATTATAGAGCTAAAGAATTTTTTTTTCAGAAAGATTTTTAGTTTTTATACAAGAAAGAACTCATAAAATTGATAACATATCAAGAAGCTGAGAAACTATTGAAAGATGGAAATAAAAGTTATGTTTATCATATTGTTGAAAATAAGGGAACTGTTCAGATTAATAATGTGTCAATGGTAAATGAATACCTTGATGTTTTTTTTTTGATGAGTTACCCAACTTTATACCTGGTTGGGAAGTTTAATTCACAATTGACTTAGTTCCTCATGCTAAGATAATTTCAAATCTCCCTTATCGAATGGTTCAAATGGAACTTCTTAAATTAAAAAAAATATTTGTAGGAGTTTATTGATAAAGGATTCATTCATCCTAGCACTTCACCATGGGGATATCCTATTTTGTTTGTTAAAAAAAGATGGTCCCATGAGACTTTGAATTGATTATAGAGATTTGAATAACATTACTATTAAGAATAAGTATCCTTTTCCTCACATTGATGACTTATTTGATCATCTCCAGGGAGATCATTATTTTTCCAAGATTGACTTGAGATCCGGCTATCATCAGCTGAAGGTAAAGGAGGATAACATTCCAAAAACATCTTTTCGAACTATATATGGTCATTATGAATTTATTTTTATTCTTTTTGGGTTAACTAATGCATCTATTGTATTCAAGGATCTTATGAATAGAATATTTCATGAGTTCTTGTATAATTTTTTTGTTGTGTTTATTAATGACATTATGGTATATTCTAGAAGTAAATAGGAGTATGAAAAACATATAAGGGTTGTTTTAAAAACCATAAAAGAAAATAAAATGTATGTAAAATTCATCAAGTGTTAATTTTGTTTCAAAAAATTTCTTTTCTTGGTCACATTCTTTCTAAAGATGGCATAATAGTTGATTATGCTAAAACAAAAGTTGTTAAATAATGTCCAAGACCCACAAATATAACCAAGATTTTTAGTTTTATTGGTTTGGTAGGCTATTACTAGAGGTTTGTTGAAAACTTTACATGGATATCTAGTCCACTGACTAAGTTAACTTGAAAATGAGTTAAATTCATCTAGACAAAAGAATGTGATTATTTTTTTTAGGAATTGAAAAGATGATTGATGAATACTCCAGTTCTGACCCTACCTTCCAGAAATGGTGAGTTTTTCATCTACATTGATGCTTTGTTAAAGGGATTTGGTTTTGTTCTGATGAATAATGATCTGGTAATTTCTTATGCTTTAAGACAACTAAAACCTCATGAGTTAAATTATCCTACACATGATTTGGAATTAGTAGTTGTGGTTTTTTCTTTGAAATTTTGGAGGCATCATTTATACGGATCTAAATGTGAAATATATATTGACTAAAAAATTCTGAAGTATATATTCACTCAAAAGGAATTAAACATGAGGCACATTAGATGGCTTTAATTGATAAAATATTGTGATTTAATGATAAATTATCATCCTGGAAAAGCAAACAAAGTGGAAGATTCCTCGAGTCAAAAACATCATGCATCATTAACCGTGTTACGGCTGTAACAAGACCCTTTGATTAATGATTTGATGAATTTTAGCATGGAAGTTGTTGGTGTTGTAAATTCATCTATTTTGTTTTAGGTTTTAGTGTAGTCATATTTGTCAGATAGAATTAAGCAAGCGTAGAAGGCAGATAGGGAGTTACAAAAAAAGGTAGAATTGATTAAAATGGGTAAGTTTTCAGGATTTAACATTGATAAAGATTGTGTTTTGAGATTTGGAAAAAAGATTGTGTGTGCCTTGTGTTTCCTAACTGAGGAAATAATTATTGTGTGAAGATCATAGTTCTCCTTCAGTTCATCTTGTCATCACAAAGATGTACAGAGACCTTCTGGAGCATTACTGGTGGGATGAAATGAAAAGATATATTGCATATTTTACTATGAAATGTTTGGCATGTCAACAGTTCAAAGCAGATTGGTAGTTATCAAAGGGGATGCTTCAGCCTTTACCAGTTTCATAGTGGAAATTATAAAATATATCCATGGACTTCTTTGTGGGACTATCAAAGACTTCTCGATATAACAATGCAATTTGGTTTATTGCTGATCGACTAACTAAATATTCTCACTTCCTTCATATTCAAGATACTATATCTTTGGATCATCTTTCTCATTTGTACCTCAAAGATATTTTTAGATTATATGGAGTTAATCTTTCCATTGTATATGATTGTGATCCTAGGTTCACATCTAACTTTAGGAAAGGCCTTCAGAAGTCATTGGGAACATAATTAAATTTCAGTATAGATTTTCATACTCAATTAGATGGTTAGTCATAATGGATGATTCATAATTTTTAGTATATTCTTAGATCTTGTTCAATGGATTAACAGGGAATTTGGGGTCAGCATATTTATTTAGTTAAATTTTATTATAATAACAGTTTTCATTCCAATATACAGATGGCACCTTTTGAGACATTATATGGGAAGCGGTGTAAAACTCCATCATTTTGGGATAAATTCAGGGAAAGGGTGTTGATGGGAATATAATTTGTAGAGGAAGTTGCTGAGAAAGTGAAGATTATCCAACAACACATGAGAATAGCTCAGAGCAGGAAGAAAAGTTACGCAGATAATAGAATGAAAGACTTTTCTTTCGAGGCATGTGATTATGTTTTTCTTAGAATCTCTCCATGGAAAAGTTTTATGTGTTTTGGTAAGAAAGGAAAGCTAAATCCCCAGTTCATTAGACCTTATTAAATCCTAGAGAAAGTTGGATCATTTTCCTACTGAGTAACTTTGCCTCCGATTTTATCTCAGGTACACAATGTTTTTCATGTTTCAATGTTGAGAATGTATGTGCCAGATTTATCTCATGTTTTGAGCCCAGGAGCAGTTCAGATAGAAGAGAACCTTTTTTATGAAGAGAAACCTATTCAGATTCTTGATCAAAGAGAACAAGTATTGCAGAATAAGGTAATCCACTAGGTGAAGATTTTGTGGAGAAACCACATGGTTGAATAAGAAACATGGAAATATGAAAATGTTATGAAGGAAAGGTACTCTCACTTGTTTAATAAGTAAATAAAATTGTGAGGATTCAATTTACATAAGGAGGGGAGAATGTAACACCCCAAGGTTTTAAAAATAAATAAAAATTCATGAAAATTTGTTTTAAGTAGATAGTTATAAACTAGCTGTTAAACATAATTTTTCCACTCCTATAATTTGAATTTCAAAAAATGATCATCGACGGTCGTGATCAGTAAGTTATTTGGAGTCTAATATAACCAACTTGTTTTTTTAGTGAATAGTAACATACCCTTATGAATAGTAATATGACCCTTATGAATATTAAATCATATTATTATTTTATTTTCTTAAGTTTATAAGATAATGAGATCTTGATTAATTTTTCAATGTGATATAAAATGATTTATAGTTTTAAAATTGTTATTTTTGGAATAAATTATGATTTTATTTAAAAATTAATTTTCTCATATTTAGAAAATTATATTCAAAAAATGGATTTATTTTTTGAATTCAACATGTTGAAAAATTTTAAGTGTGTTTTTTTTTTGATATTTTTCTGAGATAGTTTAATTTTTGGTGAATAGTAAAAATTCATTTTTAAGTTTCTAGTTATTTAATGGAATCATAATGATGTAATAATTATGTAATAATTATGTAATAATTATGGTCTACTCTTGATGATTAAAATATTATATGATGTGTCCCAAGTTTCCAATACCATAGGAAAAAACCATGGTCAATCCCATGGGTTTTCAAATACTACTAATGAGGTGTCCTTTGAAATTAATTTAAAACTCCCTTACTTTCACTAAAAATACAACCCTCACCCCCCCCCCTCATCTTCTCACACCTATAAAGCTTTGAGAATTTTCTAAATTCTTCCCAATACCCTTACCAAGGCTCTTACCCATGTCCAAGATCTTATGGTCTCACCAAAAGGCCAAAACCAAAGGCATTAAGGAGGATCTCAAGGAGAAGAGATTAAGAGGTAAAGATCCTCTTTCATTTTCTTGTGTTTTCTTTTCAATTATTTTCTTTTCTTATAATCTATTCACCTCACCTTATCCAAGAGGAATGGAAGCTCCATTATTATATATATTCTGGATTTTTATCATTTTTATGTAAAAATTCATCATCATTATTCATCTCCTCTTCCTCTTATTCTAGAAATAAAAACACTTTCCGTGATGTGTCGATTTACCGACATCATAGATGATGTGTCTTCAATTTCATTTACTTCATTAAAATATGGTTGTAAACCCATTTTAGTGGTTGAATATTATTTTAAAGTGTATTATATGACCTCTATTTTTATCTATAATTAACTTATATTAATAATATTAAAGGTATATGATGAAACAAGTTTGTGATTATCGAAAAACCGCCAAAATGATCTAAACGAATATCACTAATGATTTATATAATAATTCATCCTCATACCATATAATGAAAAGTATCTATGGAATAATTTCATATTATGGAAACATATTAATAACAACTCATTCCACTTCTATAGTTTCTCTTCCATTCGACAAGAAAATTCTTTATGAACCAACCATAGAAATCATGTGAAGCACGCACCCGAAACAATGGAAATAACAAAATGTTATTAATAAATGGGCCGAATGATGTTATAAAATGATAATATAAGGTATTATAAACATTAATATGTTTCTTTAAAATATTAATAACACTATTTTAACCATTATACATGAGTTTTAAAAAAATTTTAAGCAATACGAACTCAAGGTAAGGGAATTCTTAACCCAATTTCCAATCTTTAGGTTATCCTTATAATTCTTTAACTATGTGCTACTGAGATTATTTGTGTAATTTATTTTAATTTATATTATGATTTATTATGTTGATTTATAGTTTATACTCATATTACTTTCATTCAATTAATTCTAAAAACAATTATATGATATTTTTAAAGGACTTTCCTTTTAAAATCCTCTTTTAAATTTATACTTTAAGAAATTCAAAAGCAATGTTTTTATGAAATTCTTAATGTTTTATGATTATGTTTTGGTTCTTGGGAATTTTTTATGATGAATGGTGGTACCTATATATCCCTCTAATTTATTGGGTATGTGTAAGTTGTATTTCAGTCATATAGTTACTCCAAGTGTAACTGTGATGGTTACACCATAAGGTAGTCGTGAGGGTTACATTGTAATGTAGTTGTGAGGGTTATAAATCATAAGTTATCCATGAGGGTTACAATATAGGTAAGTAATTCCCAAAGATACCTTTATATTTTTATATATGTTATCTAATGTTTTATGTAAATCTCATGTTTCACAAAGTAAGTATATAAGGGTGAGAAGTATGTATTTGTGAAAATGATTTCATATGCTTATAAGTTTTCATGAACTAATGGTTTCTTTACATATTTTTATATCCCTTACTAAGATTTTTATGATAATCCCATATTTTTAAATTTTTTCACAGGTTATAATGATTTGTAATAGAAATAGTTAAGTCAAGTTAAATATTATTAAGTTTTTTCAAAGAAATCATGTTGTTGTTTTGTGTTAAAATTTTTATGTTTTAGAAGAAATTGATATTGTTGTAATGGTACCCACTTTGTATGATTGTGGGTTGATATGTATTAGTTTTTTCATAAATTTTTAAAACTATAAATTTAAAATATCTTTGGGATTTTAAAAAAGTGAAACCTAGTTTAAATATCTATATTGTGTAATTTTTAAGGTATGGTCCTTCTAGTGTCTGGATCTGGCCAACCCATGCATGAGGGAAAGATCAAGTGGCTAAGGAATGAGATTATTATTCTATATTACTGTTGATTATTATTTCACCTTGGGTAACTATTTTACTTATGCTGGTTAATGATTTATAGATTTAATGGACTTTTACCACTTGTCTCAGTATGGAAAGAGAAGTGAGGTGCATTTATACATAATTTTAGGCACATAGAGATTCACATGTCATGCATATGCCATGCCATATAGGTTTCATTATATATTTCATGTTCTTTGTTATATAGAATGATTTTTTTATGTCATGATTCTATGATGACATGCCTTGTTTATTTTTACACCATGCTTGGGTGATTTAGCCCTTGATTTTCCTATATTTACTACTTGTAATATCATTCCAAGTGATAATCATGATATATGGTTGATAAAATAAAATTTCAACTTCAACCTAAATAGTGTTTTACCACATAGGTTGGTGGTGTAATTCTATTTAATTGACTGATTTTTTTGTGTTGGATCCATGGCCATTAGTTTCATGAGCTAAAACATTAATGTCTTCTATTAAATGGGTGTCATACTACCAATTTATGGGGTGTATGGTCACATTATAAATTGGATAATGGTGACCCATATGATCGGACCATCTTATATAAACTCACTATATTTTGAAATCAAAGGTATTAATCTGATTAAAATTAAATTAGAACCAATATCCCAATTTATAAGGTTCATGGTCCCTTATCAATTATAAAATAGTGATCCATTTAACTGGACCATTATATGGAATAAGAAATTTTGAATTTTGATTTATAAATTGTAGTACCTCGTGATAGATTAACTACTAAGATGGGGGTGAATCAATGTTATAATTTTACATGTTATTTACTTTTGAATTCAACCTCTCAAACTTATTAAGGTTCTTGATACACTCATTGATATCTCACAATCTCACTTCATATTCAAAAATAATCAGCGTGAGCACAACACATGCTACTTAAATTGTTTGGTAAAAAGACCCACTCCTTTATATGTTGGTTAATCCACCCAACATAGATTCTCCACTGTATAAGAGTATGATTACAATGAATAATTAATCAACTGGTTATACACACTAGTAGTCAGTCCTCCAATTGATCTTGTTTTTACACCCCAACAACCAACTCTTTTGGATCAGTTGGTTAGACACCCTAACTGTCTTCTCTTCTCCTTCTTCTAGACTAGTTAGACACCCCATCTCTGAGCCTCTTCAGCAACTGGTTATACACCCCAATCAAAAGCTCCTTCTTCTCAATGTTGTTGATCCATAGATAGTAAGATCTTTATTTGCTTTTGGTTTCTCTTAAAACACTTAAATTAGATCTTCCTCTATGAGTGTAATAGATCTGTTATACTCATGTAAAACTTCAAGATATTCAGTATCTTCTTGAAGTAAGACTATTGGTCATGAAAATAATTCACACTAGATCTTGAGTTATCTATTTCTTCTCAGATTACTAAATTCTCAAACCTGACTTTCTTCTCCTGCAAGTATATTCTGGATTCAGTCTCTTCAACTTATGATCTTCAGTGATGATTAGATATTTCTCAAATTTCTACTTGTGAAATGATTATTCCTTCTTCTAATGAAGTCTCATACTCAAACAATGTGTACAAGTGATGCACACAATTTCTTCAATATTATTTTATGCAAGATAGAGACTTTCACAACTCATAATAATCTGCCTTTTAAATCTCAGCTCAAATGCATCAAGCAATCATGTGTATTTCATGGAATTGAAATTTTTTTATCCACTTATTAAACTTCAAATGTTATCCAAAATTGATTATGTTCACATGAAATTATCATAAAATAGCATGTATGATATTCCACGTACTGTTGGTCCACTTATTTGATGCTTAGAATACTAATGATTATATCATATTGCACATCAGTTTTCTATTCACTATATATTGATCAAATAGTATGCTAAATTGTTACATCTATCATGAAATGGTCATAGCATAGCATTTCTGATATGTAGCGTACTATTGCTCCACTTATTTGATGATTAGAGTATTGATGGTCCACTTATTTGAATCTTAGTGAATTGATTCTTGCATCATATAGAAATTTACTTTACTATTCAGTGTATGTTCTTCAAACAGTATGCTAAATTGTTTCGATGATCATGAAATGATATTAGTATAGCATGTATGATATGTATCATAATATTGGTCCACTTATTTGATGTTTAGCGTACTGATGGTTCGCTTATTTGTTTCTAAGTGAACTGATGATTGCATCATATAGAACTTCACTTTATTATATTGTATGTACTTCAAACAATATGATAAATTGTTCCAATGATCATGAAATGATCATAGCATAACATATATTATATGTAGTGTGTTGTTGTTTTTATTCTTTGATTCTTAGTGAACTGATGCTTGCATCATATAACACTTAACTTTACTATTCATTGTATGTTCTTCAAACAGTTTGCTAAATTTTTACTATGATCATGAAATGATCATAGCATAGCATATTTGATAATTCATGTGCTATTGGTTGACTTTATTGATTCTTAGCAAACTGATGCTTGAATATTATTTTAATTATTTTTCAAATTTTCATAGAAATTCACCTACATTGTACACACTACTTAGAAAAGGAATTCGCTTAGCGCAACACCTCTCTTAGCATAGAACCTTGCATAGAATTTTATCCTTTACTAAAAGAACAAATTACTTTGCAGAACTCAAATGGAGAAGAATAAGAGTTTTTTCTCTGAATGAACATTTCTCCCAAATTATTGATTCTCTTTAGTTGAGTGTTAACTGGGTACTTATATGCTATAAAGGAGCAATTATTGTTGTAGTTTATAGCATGATAATACTGAATGTGGGTATTAGTGTAAAGTAGTTTATCTCCATATATCTACTTGGAAACACCTCATTTTCAAACCACTATCTGAAAAGCACCATCTCTGTAAACTACATGTAAACCCATAAATCACTCTTCTTCTGAGAACTATTTGGATCATCCATGAACTCAACTGACTCATTTGCATGGGTGATCACAAAAGGACTTCGTATATAATTTAATTTTAGGATATAAAGTCTCTTAGAAAATCATTTTATCATATCAAGTCACTTAGCATAGCATTTTAGTGAATAAAATACAACATAGTACACTTCACGACTATATATTACATAGATAGTATGCTAAATTATTCCAATACACATCTCATGATTATAACATAGCATCTATGTCAAATAGCATAATATGGAATCAATTTATTGGTGTTTAGAAAACTATGCATAGGCATCTCAATTGTATTTTATCAACCTTATTTTCTTTTCCACTGAATTTACCTCAAATAGTATGATAAATTTTTTCTATTAAAATCGCATGAATATAGCATAGAATCTATCTCAAATATCATATTTTGGCATCACTTTATTGATGTTTGTCATATTGTGTATGTTCATATTAATTATGTTCTATCAAACTGATTTTATTTTCCATTGAATATACCTCAAATAGTATGCTAAATTGTTTATATTCACATCACATGAATATAGAATATCATATATGTCAAATATAATCTTGTAGCTTCACTTTATTTATGTTTAGAAAACTGTTTCATTTTTATCTATAAATAGTAAACCCTCATTTTAATGGAAGCCTCATTCACAAACTCAACTTCGTAAACTATTCTTACAGTTTACAGAAATCCATACTTAGTTTATTTATATAATTACAATTAGCATTGGATGTCCCACACATGACACCACACATAATCATTCAGCATGAAAACCCATTAATAATACCTCTACCCAGTCTAAAGAGGTCTTTGCTTTCAAATAATAAATTGAGGCTTCGGCCCCAACCTTTTAAAAAAAACAACAAAGACAACATTAATTCATCAATCATGAACTTGTTCTCTTCAATCTCCCCATTTGTATTTTTTTTGTAGATACTTCTTCACTTTATAAAGTCAATATTTTTCTCCCCCTTATTGATAATAAATTCAAAGGGTAAGTGGTGGATCTTATCATCTCATCTTTTTATAAAAAACATGATCCTCTACCTTATATGAAAATTTCATGATCAATTCTAAGAGATTGATGGTCTCACATGATTCTCTTAGAAAAGTTCCATTAGTTAATAAACTTTAAGACTATATGGGACAACCCAGTGTAGAAAACAAGATATATGTAACCAAGGTTGTTTAAGCTTCCCATAAATACCATGCATGTGAAATAAACCTCATAAATTCTCAACTCTCATTATAGAAATTTTAAATAATCAAATTCATCAATTAAATACTATACCATGCACATACTTCAACAAACACATTGAAAAATTCATGTGAAAATGATATAGCTCCCCCTTTGTCTTATCTTGAAATCAATCAAGAACTCCCCCTTAACTGATATTATTAATATAATTAATAATGAGGGAATAAAGTGTGATTGGAATAACTCAACTTTTTATAAGGTTGTTTAGATTTTACACATTCATTATATAGTGAAGATTTAACAACTTCATCTCATAAATTCTCCCCCTCAAGGGATACATGCTTCTCTTCCATTTCATAGAAGTTAGTAAACTCCATAAAGTATAATCTCATCATATTGTCCAGAAGTGACAGCCTCAAACATCTCCTTCAATTGCCTACATTTTTAGTTCAAAAACACACAAATATATAATGGAATAAGGATGGGTTACTTTTTCCTCAATGTGAACAGAAAGGTTCTTGACCAAGTTTCTCCACTTTCTCCAGTCTTCACGCTTACACATATGATTTTCAAACCTGATTTCTCATTTGTTAACATGGATCTTATCACACCTATCATTTCTTTGTGTGATATGGTTCTTCTTTATTTATCCATCATACCATATTCATCTTATGATGTAAGATTCATTCTATTCAAGACTTCTTCTTATATTGGCAATGTGGTTAAGCATCCTCTTTCATTATGTCTAGTTTTATTGCATTTATCACACAGAACTTTCTTAACACATGAGTTGTCCTTTGATGAAAAATTCTCATGTAATTATCCTTCTTCATGTGGAATATTTATTTTACCTTTAGCATGATATGTTTCTTGTGATTCTTTTAACATTATGGGTTTCTCCAAATCAGGTGGAAAAATCATAAGAATATATTTAGTGATGTTGATAGATTTTTTGGAGTTTCAACATGGATTCACATGAGTGAATTTATTTATATATTTATTATGAGATGTAGCACTCCTATTTATCTTCATAGACTTGGTTTATTTCTAATCTTTTTTA
Source organism: Viscum album (assembly GCA_963277665.1). Taxonomy (NCBI): domain Eukaryota; kingdom Viridiplantae; phylum Streptophyta; class Magnoliopsida; order Santalales; family Viscaceae; genus Viscum; species Viscum album. Next base: position 5,041,832 of record OY728125.1, read on the forward strand.
TGTATTGAGTTTAAGGATGACTTTCCATGAAAATTCTTAGGATTAATTTTATTTAAATCATTTTACAGATTTCTACCCAAGGTTGTCACTTATTTATCATGTGTTTTATACTTTATTAATAAATGTCGATATATACATGTATCACTTTTGTGACCAATTTTATTGAAAAATCATAGATGCAGCTAAGAAGTTCAAATCTATTTTAATGTGAAATTTTTTTCTTAGTCTATGAATTTTATTTCATCTTATTCTTTGGAATTATTCCCCTTGATATATGATTATTTTGTGATTTATAATTTAAATTATTGTACCAAAAATCCATAACACAATGCATGAATCTATTGCAACGCCAACATTGAACCACAAACCTTGATCCTCATTTATTTTCTGAATGTTGTCCAAAATTTCAAACATAATGCTTTTGGGTCTTCTTCGCCACCTATTGGGCTTCCTATGGGGAACAAGAACTTATACATAATCTTCTATACACCATTTACATAGTGGTAGGATATTATCCATTTCACCTCACCCATATTTGTATAGAGTTTTTATTTAAACATGAACTTTTTTAGAAACAAATTTCGCAATATTATTACATTTGGATATAGATGGTACCACTTTGTAGAGACCCAAATCTTGGTGTACATGGACATTACATTACTTTTGTGGAATACTTAATACATAACAAAAATATACACCAAAGGACCGTAATAATTTAGTGTCTTTGGAAACTCGGAATATAATCTTCTAATCTTGGTGAAATATCTTCAACATCTCCCATAAAGATTTTCCCCTTTTTTTCTTACCTAAAACCTTTCTTTATATCCTGGGAAAAAGAAAACATAAAAAGGGTGAGCTCAAATTCTCAGTAAGGGTAAGCATGGAGAAAATAAAACAAACCATATACATTTGAACATAAAAACATGAACATAATGTTTAAAAATCAACATCTTGAGCAATGAAATAAAACATGGTAGTACGTAAGGCATAGATCATAATAGAACATCAATCATAATAAAATATTTTGGAAATAAAACTTGTAATTGTGGAAAAACATTAAGCACATGATATGATTTCCATAGTAGCCAAGGCATTGCGGCCAAGACCATCTTAGTGGACAAAGTCCCTTTCTGAATCGAGTTCACTCCTCGTTCCAGTCCTGTAACACTGAAATGGATTAACTTACCGTTCCAGCCATGTCTATCTCATGAGATATAAATCTTTACCCAATGCATTGGAGGTAGATATAGGTCTCACCCATCTCATAATGAAACCATTCTTATGTGTGCTACAAAATCATAAATCATACATCATAGCATAACCCATGTAATAAAAATGAGATTCTTAATCATCATGCCATCATAACACAATCCATTTAAGATAAAAGGACATAATAAAAATAATTCCATCATAACATAATCAAAACAATGTAAAAATAGGGATAGAAACATAACCCTATATTATCTTATATGGAAAATAATTTTGATAAAACACTTGAACTCCATTCTTGAGGAAAATATCCTTTCTACTTCAAAAAAAAATCCTTTCTTAACATGTCATATAATTTTAAACTAAAAGAAGTTGATTAAAAATAAACTTGAAAACTTGTAAAGGAAGCTTCATGTAAATAATGTTCTAAAAATACATTCAGGCCATATAAGTTAAAAAAACATTCTTCTCGTACTTTGGCCGGAAAAGTCAAAAAGTACCTCGTAATAAAAACGACAAAGATTCCTTTCATTTCTTTTACTAAAAACTCACCAATGGGTAAAATTGGATTTAAACAATTTTAGGAGGATAGAAATAATATTACATATTGAGTAAACATGGATGCCGATGATAAATACACCCCAATAAATACCAAAGTATAAACAATCTCGGATAAAAATGAGATTGTGATATTTTCCCTTACCTTATGTCTGATATGCTTTGTATGTATCCGGACCTCCTGTATAATGATTTAAATAATGTTATTGACTTATTACATAATCATATTTATTGTTATGATATCATATATGGCTTACTTATGACTTTATATTACCCGTTATTTTATAAATTCGATGTAAAAGCAGTGATTTTGGTAAAATCGTTTCATTTATTGTACGTGTTTCGACTTGTTGTTCTTGATATTATTACTTATATCCTGATTTACTTAATTATAGAATGTAAAACATGATTTATATATAATATATATTCTGAATATACATATATATATGATAGATCGATAAATGGAATGAAATACACCGTTCATGGAGACGGTAGGTCGTACGTACGCATGAACGCTGTTTCTGTTTCCTTATTGAATTGAATGGAATTAAGTAGATGAAATACATATATATATATAAATAAATCCAGTATCATTATTATATCATATATTTCATGATTACTTATTATATATACTTTATAATCATTCATGAATGGTTAACATGGAGAATGAATCTCATCGCATCGTGGAGACGGTAGTCCGTACGTACGCACGAGCGATGATACCATTCCCATGATCATGGAATTGTGTTGAAGTTTATGTATAATATTTCAGAATGAATATAACTTTACAATAATAATATATAGTTATTTATTTACACCATTATACCCATCTAAGTAAGGTGGTGGTCGAAAACAGATTACACCACGGCGTGGAGACGGTATTCCGTACGTACGCACGCGCGGTGATTTCATTTTCCGTAGGATGGATAGAAGGTGAAATATGGTTGTTTCATATTTATAATAACATATCAGTATATATTTAATTCTGATGTTATTACTTTATAATGAAACAACTAAAGAATAATAATTTGAAGAAGAAAGAAATTGGAAAGGATCGGTAATGGATATTACCTCTACTTTGACGCGCCTCTTCTTAACCTTCTCTTAGGGCACTAGGGTTGGTCTTTGAAGAAGACCAGGACCTATAGGATGTTTCTAGAGAATTGTATAATATAATTTGGCTGTGTTTGGCCGAACTTTATGGCACAAAGTGGTGTGAGGAGGAGATGGAGGAGGTACCCTTTTATAAGGGAGGAGAGGGGCACCTTTGGAAAAACTAAAAATATTATTTTATTATAAAGTCATATTCGGTTTTTAATAGCTCCAAATTGATTTATTTCGAAGCTAAGGTGGGGATGGATCTAAATCCTATCATACAATATAATTAGGACAAGTTTAGGTTACTATTTTAACCTTATCATTTAGATTTAACTTTAAGTTAAATAATTTTACTTTTACTGTGTCTTCTTGTTTTCTTACACTATAAGGTTAATAAACTTACTATAACAAGCCAAAAGAACCCCAAGTGGTTCATTATTAATATATATAACCTTATCTCAGTCATTTGGCAGAACCTTATATTTTTAGGAATAAAATAAACATTAATAATATAATATTTGTTTTAAAAACAATTTTATGTCAATTTTGACACTATTTGGTAATTGATTTTTTTGAAATTCATAACAGCATGATTTGTTCAAAAACAGTTAATTAAATCAATAATAACATGTCATATTAACCTATAAAATCAGTGGAATTCATAAAAAGTCTCAAATTACATTTATTCGGGTATTTATAACATCAATTATGTTAATATTTCATTAATAAGGTAATTACTACATCATCATTGTGTCATAAATAACATAATTTATTTAATGTATAAAAATTATAACTAAATTACCATTATTTATTAAATCTTTTTATATTTCTAATTAATATTTTTAGTCTAATTTATCTTATGTATAACCCTATATTAAAAATTATTTAGTTATTAAACTTTGATTTTAACTATTTTAACCCTTCTTTAAATAAATTAATAATAAATGTCCTAATCTAATCCAAGTGGACCTAAATGGTCATATATTATTCCTAAGGTTGTTTTTGGTTGAATTACACTTATCCAATAGAATTAGGACATGTGTTAGGGTAATAATAATATCATTTTTACCCTAAATTATCCTATTTACTTTTAACCGTGGTAAATAAAAGTAAAAAGTTACTATTCACCAAAAATTATTTTCATCTCATTGAAACACATTTTAGTCCTTGATATTAACCGTTTCTCTCATATTTTTGAAATTCCACTCACAGAATCGGTAAAATTAAGTTTTATGTGAATTTCCAAATTCTCCTAGGAGGTGGGTAAAAGACAGTGAAAAGTTCAATAAATTTTTTATATATCTAAAATTATTATAAAATGACTCCAATGAATTCCATTGAACTTATATAGGTATTATGTATCAATTTTTACCTAAAATAAATTTAAATAAAATAAATAATTATTTAAATAAAAAGTTGGTTTTTAAATAGTAACCTAGTGTTTTCACTATTCATCAAAAATTGAAAGTTTTCAGAAAAATACCAAAAATTCACCCTAGGCTAATTTTGATATTCTGAATCCAAAAATGAAGTCCATTTTGAAAGATAAAATTTATAAAATTTCAAAAAAATGGGTATTACTATTCATAACTGCTAGTTCATAATAATATTATAATAATATCTTGTTTAGTGAAACTCGGTATTGCGTACTACACACGCTATCGAGGAAGGTCTTGATTGTGTGTAATGCAAGCCAAGTCAGGGCTGCATGTAGTGAAACCTCCATTTTGTATTTCGTATATAATAATCAAAACTTATTTCATTTATACATTAAACAAAATCTATACTTAATGTTGCGTAGAAAAATTTCCACAAAACGAACTTGAAAATGTGTGTAATATGAGCCAAGAATAGTGTTGTGTATACTGCAAGCTAATACGCTGTTGCATATAGTAAAAGATAATCTTGGTGTAGTTTATAATAGAACACATCAAAGAAGTTAAAAAAATAATATATCTCATAAAATCTCAGGTTGTTACATTCTACCCCCCTTAAAATGAATTTCACCCTCAAAATTCATCGGGGTTATAAATGGTTTATTACATGAGAGTTTCTTTCAAAGAAACCCACATCGTAAAAAGAAATACCAAAACTTATCTTTAAAAACTAAAGTATGAAACGTAACGGTTACCCAAATTAACTAATCACTGGGTTTCCACATAGGACAACATAAGTGAAAATATGGATATAGAAGAGAAATCTAACCATCAAGTTCTGATGGAGAGTGGTAAAGAACATGGCTATGAAAAATCCAACAATCACAAAGCCATAAATTTGTGATGATCTAAGGTACCATCTGATTCATCGGATATAAGGACACTAGGACAACATTTTTGGTTTTCAATATCATTTCCCTAAAGTTGAAGAATTTGAATTAGAAGAAATACTTACTTTATTTCGGTATACTCTCACCGTTTTTCGTGCCATGAACAATTTCCACATCATCTCTTAAAGAAATGAAGTTGAATTTGTCTTCCATGAAGTGTTAGCAGATCATATGATAGAATGATAGGTCATTCCATCTGTCTTAAACATAAGGTTAGGAAAAGTTATATACATAAGTCCATCTATGGTGAGATTAATCGTATATGGCTCCTAAAATGGACTTATACTTCATCTATCTTACCGTTTAATAAAATAAAACTAGTTTCTACTAACAAGGGACTTCCTGTAGGACAGTGGTAGGTGATGAAGGCCTATCGCACTTCAGTTGTGGGTTTGATTCCCACAGCCTTGTCCGATGCGACGGGTTGTCGCCCGTCCTACGGGTTGTCCTTTTTCTAAAACTGTACTATTATAAAATTTCAAAAATAATATCAAAAAGTTCAAGCCTTAAACAATACTAACATATGTTTAACATAATCCATTCCAATCTTTAGGCTTATCCAAAATACTTCTTTCCAAACTCATAGTATAAAGAGAACGATTACTAAAAAGGTCATATAACAAGCATGTGAATACCATCATTTATCCCTCATATATCTTGTTGGTTACACTCCAATCATGTGAATACCTTAATCATGTATTCTCTTGAAAAATTAATACCCATTGAACCTTAGTGAAAACATGAATGCTGTCAAAAGTTAACTCTTTCCACATACCAAAACCCAAAAATTCTATATACTCAAACCATGATATAACTTTGTCCTTATATCAGTCATGAGCTCATGAATACTATCAAACATTTAATTTTCTCTTTATCCCTTAATTATGCGCATATCATCTTCTTTCCAAAATATTTGAATCACTTTTCATGGTTACCAGTACCATTCAACATATACTTTCAAATACTTTAGGAAAAAAATAGTGTAACAATCCTTAGATGTGTCTTTATTCCATAATACCATTACCTATACAACATATCTCTTGATAAACATAAATCATTCCACTACCTTCTTAAACCATTGACCAAGCTTCAACACTTCTTTAATCTCATATATCATTTGTAGTCTCCTCATCATCATCCACATAAATACTACCCATATGACCATGCTGATTCTCTTCATGAGATTTTCCCTTAGGGCATTATTTTGTATAATTCCCATACATTCCACATTTAAAACATCTAATCATTGTTGATGTCGTAGCAATACCATTATCCTTATCCATGGTGTTAACTGAACCTTTTCCTTTGCACTTACAGGATTTGTGTCCTTCTTTTCCGCACCCAAAGCATCTTCCAGTTCCTTTGAAACATTCTCCTTGATGCCTCTTCCCACATGATTTACATCAGAGAAATTGAACTTTGTTTCCTCTATGATCATCATGAAACTCCATCTTTCTCTTATTAGCTAAGTCGGTAAACTTACCAAAGTTGAGATTATTGATCATATTATGAGATTTCTGATTAGGCATAATAACGATATGTGGACCGCCAGATCCAATTTCATTTGGTTGCTCAGGAAGAATATCATTCCATTGTCCATCATATCCTCCATTATTGTGAATCTTCCCATTTCCATCCATTTTCTAAAACCCAAAAAGAATAGTGTGAGAGGCCAAAATCATAATCAAGGGAGATTAACTTCAATATCTAACATCTTAGGTTAAATTCTAAGATCGTTACCATAATTCTAGGACTATAACTTATACTTATACTTAACCTTAGGGACATCCCTATACATACCATAGAAATATCTCTAGGGATCTCACTAAAGTTTCCGCATCCTAGTTTCCAAAGGATAACTAAACCTTTACTCTGATACCAACTGTAGAGACCCAAAGCGTGATGTACATGGACATTACATTACTTTTGCAGAATACATAATACATAACAAAAACAGACACCAAAGGACCGTAATAGTTTAGTGTCTTTGGAAACTCTGAATATAATCTTATAATCTTTGTGAAAGATCTTCAACATCTCCCATAAAGATCTTCCCCTTTTTTTCTTACCTAAAACCTTTCTTTATATCCTAGGGAAAAGAAAACATAAAAAGGGTGAGCTCAAATTCTCACTAAGGGTAAGCATGGAGAAAATAAAACAAACCATATACATTTGAACATAAAAACATGAACATAATGTTTAAACATCGACATCTTGAGAAATGTCATAAAACATGGTAGTACGTAAGGCATAGATCATAATAGAACATCAATTATGATAAAATAGCTTGGAAATAAAACTTGTAATTGTGGAAAAACATTAAGCACATGATATGATTTCCGTAGTAGCCAAGGCATTGCTGTCAAGATCATCTTAGTGGACAAAGTCCCTTTCTGAATCGAGTTCACTCCTCGTTCCAGTCCTGTAACACTGAACCGGATTAACTTATTGTTCCAGCCATGTCTATCTCATGAGATATAAATCTTTACCCAATGAACTATAGGGAGATATAGGTCCCACCCATCTCATAATGAAACCATTCTTATGTGTGCCCCAAAATCATAAATCATACATCATAGCATAACCCATGTAATAAAAATGATATTCTTAATCATCATGTCATCATAACACAATCCATTTAAGATAAAAGGACATCATAAAATTAATTCCATCATAACATAATCAAAACAATGTAAAAATAGGGATAGAAACATAACCCTATATTATCTTATATGGAAAATAATTTTGATAAAACACTTGAACTCCATTCTTGAGGAAAATATCCTTTCTACTTCAAAAACATTTTCCTTTCTTAACATGTCATATAATTTTAAACTAAAAGAAGTTGATTAAAAATAAACTTGAAAATTTTTAAAGTAAGATTCATGGAAATAATGTTCTAAAAATCCATTCAGGTCGTATAAGTTAAAAAACATTCTTCTCATACTTTGGCCGGAAAAGTCAAAAAGTACCTCGTAATAAAAACGACAAAAGATTCCTTTCATTTCTTTTACTAAAAACTCACCAATGGGTAAAATTGGATTTAAACAATTTTAGGAGGATAGAAATAATATTACATATTGAGGAAACATGGATTAGAATGATAAAGACACCCCAGTAAATACTAAAGTATAAACAATCTCGGATAAAAATGAGATTGTGATGTTTTCCCTTATTTTATGTCTGATATGCTTTGTATGTATCCGGACCTCCTGTATAATGATTTAAATAATGTTATTTAATTATTAAATAATCATATTCATTTTTATTATATCATATATGGTTTACTTATGACTTTATATTACCCTTTCTTTTATAAATTTGATGTAAAAGCAGCGATTTTGGTAAAATCGTTTCATTTATTGTACGTGTTTCGACTTGTTGTTCTTGATATTATTACTTATATCCTGATTTAATTAATTACAGAATTTAAAACATGATTTATATATAATATATATTCAGAATATACATATATATATGATAGATCGATAAATGGAATGAAATACACTGTTCATGGAGACGGTAGGTCGTATGTACGCATGAACGTTGTTTTGGTTTCCTTATTGAATTGAATGGAATTAAGTAGATGACATACATATATATATACATAAATACAGTATCATTACTATGTCATATATTTCATGATTACTTATTATATATACTTTATAATCATTCATGAATGGCTAACATGGAGAATGAATCTCATCGCGTCGTGGAGACGGTAGTCCGTACGTACGCACGAGTGATGATACCATTCCCATGATCGTGGAATTGTATTGAAGTGTATGTATAATATTTCATAATAAATATAAATTTACAATAATCATATATAGTTATTTATTTACACCATTATACCCATCCAAGTAAGGTGGTGGTCGAAAACAGATTACACCACGGCGTGGAGATGGTATTCTATACGTACGCACGCGCGGTGATTTCGTTTTCTGTAGGATGGATAGAAGGTGAAATATGGTTGTTTCATATTTATAATAACATATAATTATATATTTAATACTAATTTTATTACTTTATAATGAAACAACTAAAGAAGAAGAAGTTGAAGAAGAAAGAAATTGGAAAGGATCGGTAATGGATATTACTTCTTCTTTGATGCGCCTCTTCTTAACCTCCTATTAGGGCACTAGGGTTGGTCTTTGAAGAAGACCAGGACCTCTAGGATGTTTCTAGGGAAGTGGAGAATAGGATTTGGCAGGGTTTGGCCGATCGTGATGGCTCAAAGTGGTGTGAGGAGGAGAGGGAGGAAGTGCCCTTTTATAAGGGAGGAGAGGGGCACCTTTGGAAAAACTAAAAATATTATTTTATTATAAAGTCATATTCGGTTTTTAATAGCTCCAAATTGATTTATTTCGAATATAAGGTGGGTCTGGGTCGAAACCCTCTCATCCAATATAATTTGGAGAAGTTTAGGTTACTATTTTAACCTTATCATTTAGATTTAACATTAAGTTAAATAATTTTACTTTTACCGTGTCTTCTTGTTTTCTTACACTATAAGGTTAATAAACTTACTATAACAAGCCAAAAGAACCCCAAGTGGTTCATTATTAATATATATAACCTTATCTATGTCATTTTTCTGAACCTTAGATTTTTAGGAATAAAATAACAATTAATAATATAATATTTGTTTTAAAAACTGTTTTATGTCAATTTTGACACTATTTGGTAATTGATTTTTGTGAAAATCATAACAGCATGATTAGTTAAAAAAAAGTTAATTAAATCAATACTAACATGTCATATTAACCTATAAAATCAGTGTAATTCATAAAAAGTCTCAAATTACATTTATTTTGGTATTTATAACATCAATTATGTTAATATTTCATTAATAAGGTAATTACTACATCATCATTGTGTCATAAATAACTTAATTTATTTAATGTCTAAAAATTATAAGTAAATTACCATTATGTAGGAAATATTTTTAGATTTATAATTAATATTTATAGTCTAATTTATCTTATTTATAACCCTATATTAAAAATTATTTAGTTATTAAGCTTTGATTTTAACTATTTTAACCCTTCTTTAAATAAATTAATAATAAATGTCCTAATCTAATCCAAGTGGACCTAAATGGTCATATATTATTCATAAGGTTGTTTTTGGTCGAATTACACTTATCCAATAGAATTAGTACATGTGTTAGGGTAATAATAATATCATTTTTACCCTTAATTACCCTATTTACTTTTAACCGTGGTAAATAAAAGTAAAAAGTTACTATTCACAAAAAAATTATTTTCATCTCATTGAACCAAATTTTAGTCCTTGATATTAACCATGTCTCTCGGATTTTCGAAATTCCACTCACAGAATCGGTAAAATTAAGTTTTATGTGAATTTCCAAATTCTCCTATGAGGTGGGTAAAAGACGGTGAAAAGTTCAATAAAATTTTTATATATCTAAAATTATTATAAAATGACTCAAATGAATTGCATTGAACTTATATAGGTATTATGTATCAATTTTAACCTAAAATAAATTTAAATAAAATAAATAATTATTTAAATAAAAAGTTCGTTTTTAAATAGTAACCCAGTGTTTTCACTATTCATCAAAAATTGAAAGTTTTCAGAAAAATACCAAAAATTCACCCTAGGATAATTTTGATATTCTGAATCCAAAAATTAATTCCATTTTGAAAGATAAAATTTATAAAATTTCAAAAAAAAATGGGTATTACTATTCATAACGGTTAGTTCATAATAATATTATAATAATATCTCGTTTAGTGAAACTCGGTATCGCATACTACACACGCTATCGAGGAAGGTCTTGATTGCGTGTAATTTAAGACAAGCCAGGGCTGCGTGTAGTGAAAGCTCCATTTGGTGTTTCATATAACATAATCAAAACTTATTTCATTTATACATTAAACAAAATCTATACTTAATGTTGCGTAGAAAAATTTCCACAAAACAAACTTGAAAATGTGCGTAATATGAGCCAAGAATAGTGTTGTGTATACCACAAGCTAATACGGTGTTGCGTATAGTACAAGCTAATCTTGGTGTAGTGTATAATAGAACACGTCAAAGAAGTTAAAAAAATAATATATCTCATAAAATCTTGGGTTGTTACATTCTACCCCCCTTAAAATGAATTTCGCCCTCGAAATTCGTCGGGGTTATAAATGGTTTATTACATGAGAGTTTCTTTCAAATAAACCCACATCATAAAAAGCAATACCAAAACTTATCTTTAAAAACTAAAGTATGAAACGTAATGATTACCCAAATTAACTAATCATTGGGTTTCCACATAGGACAACATAAGTGAAAATATGGATATGGAAGAGAAATCTAACCATCAAGTTCTGATGGAGAGTGGTAGAGAACATGGCTATGAAAAATCCAACAATCACAAAGCCATAAATTTGTGATGATCTAAGGTACCATCTGATTCATCGAATATAAGGACACTAGGACAACATTTTTGTTTTTCAATATCATTTCCCTAAAGTTGAAGAATTTTAATTAGACGAAATACTTACTTTATTTCGGTATAATCTCACCGTTGTTCGTGCCTTGAACAATTTCCACTTCATCTCTTAAGGAAATGAAGTTGAATTTTTCTTCCGTTAAGTGTTATCAGATCATGCGATAGAATGATAGGTCATTCCATTTGTCTCAAACATATGGTTAGGAAAATTTATAAACATAAGTCCATCTATGGTGAGATTAATCGTATATAGCTCCTAAAATGGGCTTATACTTCATCTATCATACCGCTTAATAAAATAAAACTAGTTTCTACTAACCAGGGACTTCCTGTAGGACAGTGGAAGGTGATGAAGGCTTGTCTCACTTCAGTTGTGGGTTCAATTCCCACATCCTTGTCCGACGCAACGGGTTGTCACTCGTCCTACGGGTTGTCCTTTTTCTAAAATTGTACTATTATAACATTTCAAAAATAATATCAAAAAGTTCAAGCCTTAAACAATACTAAATTATGTTTAACATAATCCATTCTAATCTTTAGGCTTATCCAAAATACTTCTTTCCAAACTCATAGTATAAAGAGAAAGATTACTAAAAAGGTCATATAACAAGCATGTGAATACCATCATTTATCCCTCATATATCTTGTTGGTCACACTCCAATCATGTGAATACCTTAATCATGTATTCTCTTGAAAAATGAATACCCATTGAACATTAGTGAAAACATGAATGCTCTCAAAAGTTAACTCTTTCCACATACCAAAATCCAAAAATTCTATATACTCAAACCATGATATAACTTTGTCCTTATATCAGTCATGAGCTCATGAATACTATCAAAAATTTAATTTTCTCTTTATCCCTTCATTATGCGCATATCATCTTCTTTCCAAAATATTTGAATCACTTTTCATGGTTACCAGTACCATTCAACATATACTTTCAAATAATTTAGGAAAAACAATAGTGTAACAATCCTTAGATGTGTTTTTATTCCATAGTACCATTACCTATACAACATAACTCTTGATAAACATAAATCATTTCACTACCTTCTTAAACCATTGACCAAGCTTCAACACTTCTTTAATCTCATATATCATTTGTAGTCTCCTCATCATCATCCACATAAATACTACCCATATGACCATGCTGATTCTCTTCATGAGATTTTCCCTTAGAGTATTGGTTTGCATAATGCCCATACATTCCACATTTAAAACATCTAATCATTGTTGATGTCATAGAAATACCATTATCCTTCTCCATGGTGTTAACTGAACCTTTTCCTTTGCACTTACTGGATTTGTGTCCTTATTTTCCACACCCAAAGCATCTTCCTGTTCCTTTTAAACATCTCCTTGATGCCTCTTCCCACATGATTTACATGAGAGAAATTGAACTTTCTTTCCTCTATGATCATCATGAAACTCCATGTTTCTCTTATTAGCTGAGTCGGGAAACTTACCAAAGTTTAGATTATTGATCATATTATAAGATTTCTGATTAGTCATAATAACGATATGTGGACCTCCAGATCCAATTTCATTTGGTTTCTCAGGAATAATATCATTCCACTGTCCATCATATCCTCCATTATCGTGAATCTTCCCGTTTCCAGCCATTTTCTAAAACCCAAAAAGAATAGTGTGAGAAGCCAAAATCATAATCAAGGGGGATTAACTTCAATATCTAACATCTTAGGTTAAATTCTAAGATCTTTACCATAATTCTAGGACTATAACCTATACTTATACTTAACCTCAGGGACATCCCTAGACATACCATAGAAATATCTCTAAGGATCTCACTATAGTTTTTGGATCCTAGTTTCCAAAGGTTAACTAAAAATTTCCTCTAATACCAACTGTAGAGACCCAAAGATTTATGTACATGGACATTACATTACTTTTTCAGAATACATAATACATAACAAAAACAGACACCAAAGGACCGTAATAGTCTAGTGTCTTTGGAAACTCAGAATATAATCTTCTAATCTTGGTGAAAGATCTTCAACATCTACCATAAAGATCTTCCCCTATTTTTTCTTACCTAAAACCTTTATTTATATCCTAGGGAAAAGAAAACATAAAAAGGGTGAGCTCAAATGCTCACTAAGGGTAAGCATGGAGAAAATAAAACAAACCATATACATTTGAACATAAAAACATGAACATAATTTTTAAACATCGACATCTTGAACAGTGACATAAAACATGGTAGTACGTAAGGTATAGATCATAATAGAACATAAATCATGATAAAATAGCTTGGAAATAAAACTTTTAATTGTGTAAAATCATTAAACACATGATATGATTTTCATAGTATCCAAGGCATTGCTGTCAAGACCATCTTAGTGGACAAAGTCCATTTCTGAATCGAGTTCACTCCTCATTCCAATCCTGTAACACTGAACCGGATTAACTTACCATTCCAGCCATGTCTATCTCATGAGATATAAATCTTTACCCAATGAATTTTAGGGAGATATAGGTCTCACCCATCTCATAATGAAACCATTCTTATGTGTGCCACAAAATCATAAATCATACATCATAGCATAACCTGTGTAATAAAAATGAGATTCTTAATCATCATAACATCATAACACAATCCATTTAAGATAAAAGGACATCATAAAAATAATTCCATCATAACATAATCAAAAAAATGTAAAAATAGGGATAGAAACATAACCTTATATTATCTTAGATGGAAAATAATTTTGATAGAACACTTGAACTCCATTCTTGAGGAAAATATCCTTCCTACTTCATAAACATTTTCCTTTATTAACATGTCATATAATTTTAAACTAAAAGAAGTTTATTAAAAATAGACTTGAAAACTTGTAAAAGAAACTTCATGGAAATAATGTTCTAAAAATCTATTCAGGCCGTATAAGTTAAAAAAACATTCTTCTCGTACTTTGGCCGGAAAAGTCAAAAAGTACCTCGTAATAAAAACAAAAAAAGATTCCTTTCATTTATTTTACTAAAAACTCACCAATGGGTAAAATTGGATTTAAAAAATTTTAGGAGGATATAAATAATATTAAATATTGAGGAAACATGGATTTGGATGATAAATACACCCTAGTAAATACCAAAGTATAAACAATCTCGGAAAAAAAATGAGATTGTGAGATTTTCCCTTATTTTATGTTCGATATGCTTCGTATGTATCTGGACCTCCTGTATAATGATTTAAATAATGTTATTGACTTATTACAAAATCATATTCATTGTTATGATATCATATATGGTTTACTTATGACTTTATATTACCCGTTCTTTTATAAATTCGATGTAAAAGCTACGATTTGGGTAAAATCGTTTCATTTATTGTACGTGTTTCGACTTGTTGTTCTTGATATTATTACTTATATCCTGATTTACTTAATTTCATAATTCAAAACATTATTTATATATAATATATATTCAGAATATACATATATATATTATAGATCGATAAATGGAATGAAATACACCATTCATGGAGACGGTAGGCCGTACGTACGCATGAACGTTGTTTTCATTTCCTTATTGAATTGAATGGAATTAAGTTGATGAAATACATATATATATATATATAAATAAATCCAGTATCATTATTATGTCATATATTTCATGATTACTTATTATATATACTTTATAATCATTCATGAATGGTTAACATGGAGAATGAATCTCATCACGTCGTGGAGACGGTAGTCCGTACGTACGCACGAGCGATGATACCATTCCCATGATCGTGAAATTGTATTGAAGTGTATGTATAATATTTAAGAATAAATATAACTTTACAATAATCATATATAGTTATTTATTTACACCATTATACCCTTCTAAGTAAGGTGGTGGTCGAAAACAGATTACACCACAACGTGGAGATGGTATTCCGTATGTACGCATGCGCGGTGATTTCGTTTTCTGTAGGATGGATAGAAGGTGAAATATGGTTGTTTCAAATTTATAATAACATATCAGTATATATTTAATAATAATGTTATTACTTTATAATGAAACAACTAAATAAGAAGAAGTTGAAGAAGAAAGAAATTGGAAAGGATCGGTAATGGATATTACCTCTTCTTTGACGCGCCTCTTCTTAACCTCCTCTTAGGGCACTAGGGTTGGTCTTTGAATAAAACCAGGACCTCTACGATGTTTCTAGGGAAGTGGAGAAGAGAATTTGGCATGGTTTTTCTGAGCTTGATGGCTCAAAGTGGTGTGAGGAGGAGAGGGATGAGGTGCCCTTTTATAAGGGAGGAGAGGGGTACCTTTGGAAAAACTAAAAATATTATTTTATTATAAAGTCATATTCGGTTTTTAATAGATCCAAATTAATTTATTTAGAATCTAAGGTGGGTATGGGTATAAATACTCTCATCCAATATAATTTGGACAAGTTTAGGTTACTATATTAACCTTATCATTTAGATTTAACTTTAAGTTAAATAATTTTACTTTTACTGTGTCTTCTTGTTTTCTTACACTATAAGGTTAATAAACTTACTATAACAATCCAAACGAACCCCAAGTGGTTCATTATTAATATATATAACCTTATCTAAGTTATTTTTATGAACCTTAGATTTTTAGGAATAAAATAACAATTAATAATATAATTTTTTTTTAAAACTATTTTATGTCAATTTTGACACTATTTGGTAATTGATTTTTGTGAAACTCATAACAGCATGATTAGTTCGAAAAAAGTTTATTAAATCAATAATAACATGTCATATTAACCTATAAAATCAGTGGAATTCATAAAATGTCTCAAATTACATTTATTTGGGTATTTATAACTTCAATTATGTTAATATTTCATTAATAAGGTAATTACTGCATCATCATTGTGTCATAAATAACTTAATTTATTTAATGTCTAAAAATTATAACTAAATTACCATTATGTAGGAAATATTTTTAGATTTATAATTAATATTTATAGTCGAATTTATCTTATGTATAACCCTATACTAAAAATTATTTAGTTATTAAACTTTGATTTTAACTATTTTAACCCTTCTTTAAATAAATTAATAATAAATGTCCTAATCTAATCCAAGTGGACCTAAATGGTCATATATTATTCATAAGGTTGTTTTTGGTCGAATTACACTTATCCAATAGAATTATGACATGTGTTAGTGTAATAATAATATCATTTTTACCCTTAATTACCCTATTTACTTTTAACCGTGGTAAATAAAAGTAAAAAGTTACTATTCACCAAAAATTATTTTCATCTCATTGAACCACATTTTAGTCCTTTATATTAACCGTGTCTCTCGGATTTTCTAAATTTCACTCACAGAATCGGTAAAATTTAGTTTTATGTGAATTTCCAAATTCTCCTGGGAGGTGGGTAAAAGACGGTGAAAAGTTCAATAAAATTTTTATATATCTAAAATTATTATAAAATGACTCCAATGAATTACATTGAACTTATATAGGTATTATGTATCAATTTTTACCTAAAATAAATTTAAATAAAATAAATAATTATTTAAATAAAAAGTCGGTTTTTAAATAGTAACCCAGTGTTTTCACTATTCATCAAAAATTGAAAGTTTTCAGAAAAATACCAAAAATTCACCCTAGGCTAATTTCGATATTCTGAATCCAAAAATGAAGTCCATTTTTAAAGATAAAATTTATAAAATTTCAAAAAAATGGGTATTACTATTCATAACGGCTAGTTTATAATAATATTATAATAATATCTTGTTTAGTGAAACTCGGTATCGTGTACTATACACGCTATCAAGGAAGGTCTTGATTTCATGTAATGCAAGCCAATTCAGGGCTGCGTGTAGTGAAAGCTCCATTTGGTGTTGCGTATAACATAATCAAAACTTATTTCATTTATACATTAAACAAAATCTATACTTAATGTTGCGTAGAAAAATTTCCACAAAACGAACTTGAAAATGTGTGTAACATGAGCCAAGAATAGTGTTGTGTATACTGCAAGCTAATACGGTGTTGCGTATAGTATAAGCTAATCTTGTTGTAGTGTATAATAGAACACATCAAAGAAGTTAAAAAAAGAATATATCTCATAAAATCCCAGGTTGTTATACACTTTCTTTACTACTTCTTTGGAAATATCATTATATGATGTAATGTTCTTCTTCCCATATGATAAATATTCTTTAATAGTGAAATCCTTAAAAGAGAATTTTATTGCAGTAGATACAAACATCTTTGATTATGAAGTCTCAACATAAGTCTTTTCAAAATTGGCCAATTTAATTTTCAATTCAAGATATCTCATGTTAAGGGAATTTTTCTAATCTTTAGCAGATTCTACTTTATCTTCATAGTCATTCCTCATCTTCTCAACATCCAATTCATGAAATACAACCTTTTCTTGCAACAATGATTCAATATCATTGATCCTATTGAATTTGATATCCATTTGAGCATTCTTGACATCCATAGACACTTTGTGTAATTTTTCATGTTCATTAAAGGCTTATTTAAAAACAATATCAAACACAACTTTCTCATAGTTATACCATTTCAATTCTTCTTCAGTTTTTTAAAATGGATTGTTAACTTTCTTCCACTAGGTATGTGAGAGTGATTCACTTTTTGAAATTCTTACTTAGTGCATCCTCCAATTATTTAAATTTTTCTTCAAGAAGTGCTTTATCAAAAAGGAGTCCCTTGATAATACTAAAAATAACTTCTTCAGGAATGTTATTCAGATGTTATTTGAATTTAAAATGAAGATCACCAAATGATTCATTATCCTCACAACTTGAACATGGTTAATTAGACTAATCATAATCATATGAATAATTACTAATTTTACCACTCTAATTACCTTCATTCAGTGGTATTTCTCCATTAACTGTTGGATTATTATTTAATTTTCTTCCCACTATTATCTTCCTATTCTTTTGAGTTTTGGTATAGCTCTATAGATTTTTATCCTTGGGATTAAAGTCATTTTTCTCCATGTGATGTAACTCAAACACTTCCTAAAATCTTCACTTCATAATGGCTATTAAAAATAATCAGGGAAAACTTTTGGATCTTTAGAGGGACCTATTATATGATACCAATTGTAGTTCCCCAGACCATATTGACCACTGATATGGGTGATCAGTGGTATAATTTTACAAGTTATTTAGTTTTGAATTCAACCTCTAAAACTTTTTAAGGTTCTCAATCCACTCAGTGATATCTCATAATCTCACTTTGTATGCAGAAATAATCAGTGAGAGCACAGCCGATGGTATTTACAAGGTTTGGTACAATGATATACTCTTTTCTATGTTGATTAATACCAAAAACAAATATTCTTCACTATATAATAGTATGATTATAATTAATAAGGCAGCAACGAGTTATACACCCTATTAGTCGATCTTCCAGTTGATCCTGGTTCTACACCTCAGTAATAAACTCTTATTCCTTGGTTGGTTAGACACCCCAAACATATTCTATTCTCCTTATTCTATACTAGTTAGACACACCATACTCAATCCTCTTCATCAACTAGTTAGACACCCCAGTCATAAGATCCTTCTTCTCAACGTTTTTGATCCACAAATAGAAAGATCTATGTTTAGTTTTGGTTTCTCCTACAACACTTGAAATAGATCTTCATCTAAAAGTGTAATGGATCTATTATACTCATGTATAAATTCAAGATCTTAAAAATATTCTTAAAGTAAGACTATTGATCTTTAAACTCATTCACATTAGATCTTTAATTATTTGGTTCTTCTCATATTACTAAATACTCATACCTGACTTTCTTCTCTTGTAAGTATATTATAGCTTCAATCTCTTCAAATTATGATCTTCAGTGATGAACATATCTTTCTCAAATTTCTTATCAGGAAATGATTCATTCTTCTTATAATTAAGTCTCAACCTCAAAAAATCTTTGCAAGTGATGCACATAATTTCCTCAATATTATTTTATCTAAGATAGAGACTTTCACAACTCAGAACAATCTGCCTTCTAAATCTCAACTAAAATATATCATGCAATCATGTGTATTGAATGGAATTCCCATTTTCTTCTCCACTTTGTAAAATTAAAATAGTATACTAAATTTATATTTTACACATGAGATGATCATATCATAGTATATATGATATTCCATGTACTGTTGGTTCACTTTTTTGTTGCTTATCCTACTAATGCTTAGATCATACTGCACATTAGTTTTATATTCACTATATATTGATCAAATAGTATGATAAATTGTTCCAATTATCGTGAAAAGATCATATAATAGAATGTATGATATGTAGCATACTTTTCGTCAACTTCTTTGATCCTTAACATACAGATGGTTCACTTATTTTATTCTTATCAAATCGGTGCTTGCATCGTATAACACTTCACATTGCTATTCACTATATGTTCTTCAAACAGTATTCTAAATTGTTTCAATGGTCATGAAATTATCATAGCATAGAATATGTGATATGTAGCATAATTTCGGTCCACTTATTTGATGATTAGCATACTGATGGCCCACTTATTTGATTCTTATAGAACTAATGATTTCATTGTATATCACTTCACTTTGCTATTAATTGTATGTTCTTAAAATAGTGTGCCAAATTGTTCCAAAGATTATATCATAGCATGTATGATATGTAGCGTACTATTGGTTTTCTTCTTTGATCCTTAGAAAATTGATTCTTACATCGTATAGAAATTCACTTTGTAATTCATTGTATGTTCTTAAAATAGTTTTCAAAATTGTTCTTATGATCATGAAATGATCATAGCATCGCATATATGATAAGTCACATAATTTTGGTTGGATTTCTTGATGCTTAGAAAACTGATTCTTGAATATGATTTTAATTATTTTTCAAGTTCGCATAGTACTTCACCTGCATTGCACACATCACTTAGAAAAGTAATTTGATTAGCATAGCACCTATCTTAGCATAGAACCTTTCACATCATTTTATCCTTTTCTAAAATAAAAAACTGCTTTGCGGAGCTAAAATAGAGTATAATAGGAGCTTCCACTCTGAATGGAAACTTCTCCCAAATTATTTATTCGTTTTAGCTGAGTGATAACTGGGTTTTTATAGGAAATAAAGGATTGATTATCAAAATATTTTATAGCATGATAATATTGAATTTTTATATCAGTTTAAAGTGGTTCATCTTCACCTATCCTATTAGAAACACCTCATCTACAAACCATTGTCCATGAAACATTGTCACCACAAAATTCATGGAAACCCACAAAGCACTCTTCTTATACAAACTATCTGGATCATCTATGAACTTAATTGACTCATCTGAATGGATTCCTACAAAATGACTTCACAGGGAATTTCATTTTAGCATAGAAAATCTCTTAGTAGAGCATTTTAGTGTAGAAAGTCACTTAGTTTAACATTTTAGAAAATAAAATCTCATAGAGTATGATTCTCAACTATATATTACACATATTGTACAATAAATTTTTACAATACAAATATCATGATTATTTAATAAAATCTATGTCAAATAGTCTAATACAGAATCACTTTATTGATATTTAGTATACTGTGCATAGGAAACTCAATTATATTCTATAAACCTTATTTTCTTTTCCACTAAATGTACCTCAAATATTATGCTAAATTGTTTCTATTCACATCACATGAATATAGCATAGAATCTATGTCAAATATCGTATTATGGAATCACTTTATTTATGTTTAGAAAACTATGCATGGGCATCTCAATTTTATTTTATCAACCTGCTTTGCTTTTCCTATGAATGTACCTCAAATAGTATGCTAAATTGTTTCTATTCACATCACATTAATATATCATATAATATAAGTCAAATAGCATATTATAGCTTCACTTAATTTTTTTTAGAGAACTGTTTTATTTTTATCTACAAACCATAAACCCTCATTTTCATGGAAGCCTCATTCACAAACTCAAATTCACAAACTAATATTATAGTTTTCGGAAATCTATACTTAGTTGATTTTCATAATTCTAATTAGATTTGGATGATCCCACATGGAACCTGATATCTCACAAAATTGTTCATAATGAAAACCCATCAACAATACCTTAGGACAAATATATGGATATTTCATGGCCTTCACATAAAATCCACATGAAAACAAATATTTTCATGACATTCAATAATCTTCCATATTTTAGATAATGTGCCACTTTTGACACAATTCCTTAAGCTTTAAGATCAGTTTAAAAATCATCATAGTTTCTTCTTCTTCATGCTATATATATATATTTGAATAGACATCTTATTTAATTATTCTTCTTTACTTCATGAAAATAAAACATTTTCATGGTCTTTCACTTGTTTTAGACAATGTTCCTTCACCATAACACTTTTCTTGAGTTTATTTGAAGATCATCACAAAAATCATCACATTTAATATGGAGAATTAATCAAGCGTGACATTTAATTCCATCGAGTGATTCTACAAAAATTCTTCAGTAATCACCACTTCAATCATCCTCAACTCCTCATATAATTCTTCCATATATATTGAATTTATGACACACTAAAAAAAGACAGAATTCCTTTATTAATCACAAACTTATTCTCTTCATAAATGAAGGGTTAATGAATTAACCAAGTTGACACCTTAATAAGTGAAGAAATTAATTTTTTGAAAAATTTAAACTGGTGCTTATTAATTCTAGTTAAACGTGTGATAAATTGAAATTATAAATTCTTTCATATCTATCGTTTGGGGCATGAAGAACTATTTGTATAAATTCTTGAAATTAAAAACTAGAACTGAGTAGGTTAGTTGGGGCATACTAGTAATGAGATAAATTGGACTTGACCCAATTAGGTCAGTCTTGATATGATATTCTTATGTATGAAACCCTTAAGGGTGTTCTAAAAGTCTTAAATGAAATAGAGGGACCCTTATAGGTTTCATTATCCCTTTACATGCCTTGGTACTTAACCCCATGGGGGTGTTTATATAATAAGTGGGATGGTTATTTAAAGTGTCTGCATCCATTTATATGGTGTTACATATAAACATATGGTGGCATCTTACTTGACCAATTTCCTTAATTAATGAGAGCCTTTATATCATCTTTTGAGATTTATTATTATAAGTAATTAGTTAATCAAAATTTCAATTACAAACTAAAGAGTGTTTTCCTCCTTAGATTGGAAATTAGAATTTTCTTTAACCAAGACAACAGTGAAATTATTAAATCAAATAAATGGTTAAAAAGGAAATTGTGAGATAATTTACCTAATGTCGCATAATGTAATCTAAATAAAGTTCATAGTATAGTTGTTTTAAAACTGGTACTTTACATCCCTTGTATTCTAGATGTTTAAATGCTTAATAAATGAGAATCATTTAAATGCCTTAAAAGTGAGGCCTAGTATAGGTATTTATAGTGGAAACCCTCATGTAAGGGTTAGTCCTTGATGTTTCCCTAGAGTGGGAATGTGGCAGTTTCTCGTAGCCCCAAGTTGATTTCTTCCTAGGTTGTGATGGACCGAGAGGTTGGGAAGCGATGCCTAGTGATCTTTCAAGAGTGTCCTTATTTAGGATCGATGCATTATGCTTTGTAAAGGGGTTATCCCTAAATAAGTAGTGCCCTTATAACATTTAATCATTTTAAATGGTTGTGAGAAGTTTACAATGAGTGGTTCCATTCGGGTGTCATTTTTTCCAAGTAGGAATCTTTTAATGAAATGAAACCCCTGAGTAAATGGGTGATCATATAGTGAATTGAGACTTTTTAAAGGTATGATCATCGTGTAATGATCCAGTTCAATGGATTAAACATTTCTCTAGCATGATCATATGTTTTTTAGGTTGTATGAAATCCCACTTCTTTTAGTGTGCTATCGCGTGCCTGAAATTTAAAGTTCCAAATACACTATTTTTTTCATTGTGGTACATGTTTGTATGCATAGTACCTATCAAGTTAAAAAATGATTTTTTATCCCTTTAGTTGTTTAAGAAAAAATGTTGTGTAATTCCTTAAACCATATGGTTACCCAGACACTTGGATGAAGGGTTGTGGGTTCTTATAGGTGATGCTTACAGGTCATCTCTAATGTAGAGTGACCTGAGTTTTATAATATCATTGTGAGTGTTTTACTTTTAAGCTGGAAATCAAGGTTCGAGTTTGTCCCAATTATTTTGGAAGATGTTATAGAAAGGGTCGTGTGTTTTATTATGGTCGATCTAGATTTTCTTGGCTTCTATGTCGGGTGATGATGATGCCCATCTATTTGACTTGGTAGGAGTGTCATATGTGTATGTACAAAAGGAATCTAACCTAGTGTGATCATGAGTGATTGGTTTTACATTCTTCTTATATTTTGATTTCAAAAATAATTTATCCATGTCTAGAACCAGTTTTGGTGGTGAAAAAACATGTGCCTTCAAATTTTTTCCATTTTTTGAAACACAATGACTGGGACACCCCTAAGGTGGGTAGAATCACATTTATTTTAAAGGGCATGTAATTCCAAGTAAAATGAACATGATTGTAAAGGCCTAATCAGAAATAGTCAGAGTGGGTTTTAAAACTAGTGATCTTGTTAAGAGTTTTAAATCTTAAAGTGATGTTGTGAGGTGGACAATCATTTTATGTTTAATGGATTTTGGATTCTTGCCTTCAAGGTGAGTTCCAAGGGAGCTCCTACCTTAATGAGAGTGATATTCCAGGTTGCATAGTAAACTTATCCTTGGTGATTAAAGACCCATGGGAGTGTGAGTCGGATCTGTAAATAGGTGGTATGGGGGTTTACATCCACTATGTAAGGAAATTTGGTATATGCCAGTTACATGAGGTACTGTCTCGATACCAGTCAGTGGGTGGCCAAGTGAGATCTGAGGACCAATGGTTTCTTCTTAATGCTTTCAAGCACGGAGACCCGAAGATTGATTAAATTAAAGTTCATTCCCATAGTGATGGCTATCATGATATCAAATTGGGTACTAAGATATGGTTGACCCATGTTTGAACCTGGGCACTCATGGTCAGAAGATGGGATGTCAGGTGGTGGCTAAGGACATTATATCATGTTTTAAATGTGAGTGTGTCTTGGGAGGATTAGTACACACCCCCAATGACATATTGGTGTACTTGTGGGTTATTGATGAGCATGAACCTTATCTTGACTTCATCCTAATTTCACTGAGAAATCATCGGTTATATGGTAAGTTAATCAAATCAAATTCCCTTTTCTGTTTTGGTAGATGGACTCCTCGAGAATGCACTCCAGGAGTAGTTTCAATGAATCCTTATAGTGTGGATACCAAATTAGGTAGTTGGTGTTAACCCTCATGAGGTAAGGGTCATGGATGTTAGGACTAGTCATTGGATGGTCATCTTGGAACTCATATTTCGTTTGACAAAATAACCATGGGAGGTTTTGTTAAGAGATACCATTGGAAGTCAATTTCAAGCTTCGGTGAGTGTGGTCGATGTGATCTTGAGATGTCTCTTTTTAAAGGAATTGGAATCTATAATTTGAAACACATTGGCCATCTAAGATGATAATTCTTGATAATATTCAATCATAGGTGGTTTGACATGGGATCTTCAAAAAGATTTGTATGGTCACTGTGTAACTTTTTCATATATTCCATGGGTGAAGGTAGGTGTCGAGGAAAGGAATATTTGGGATTTTAAATGGAATTTAAGGTGACCAGTTTGAGATGTGTTAATCAAGACTGACCATTGATATTAGAATGAGGTCCAAGATAAGTTTCCTTACATGTTTATTGTGTGTTTCATTTTGATAAATGTTTCAAGAGAATCATTAGAGTGCTACAGAAGTGTTTTTGTAGGCAATTTTAATTGTTTAAGTGTCATGACTCGGAATTAGTTGTTCAAAGGTTAAGACCTAATGTGGGGAGATCCTTAGGCCTCTTGATAAAAAAAGAGACAATAAATTGTTCATTTCTTATATTATATAGGATCGGGTAAGATTCATCTTGATTTTCCAATTCTATTCACAATCACTGGCTCAAGTTTTGGTGGTTTGAGCACCATATGCTTAAAGTGACTCTTGAAGGTGTGTTGGGTCATTCAAAACACAACACATCCATTTGAATTAAAATCCACATACCAAGTAGGTTGGGTGTTGTTTTTATCATTTACTAAAACTTCTCATGGATAATAAGTTCTAAGATGGGGATACTGTAACATCATGGGTTTTGAATAGGCCGGTTTTCTCAGAAGTTTTTGGAATTTTCACTTGGAGAGTGAGATGAATCTTAATTTTATATTTGGAATGTAATTATGAGTGTTTTATACTTAAAAGTGATGTTTTTGGATGAGGTTTAATCCCTGGGAGGTGTCTTATATGTTTTGTTGAGTTTAGGAACATTCGGGCTCTAAAAGAGTAGAGCTTTTGAGAAACAAAATGAGCTACATAGTTGGAGCACAATTAGTTTAACCATGTGAATCAACTGTGTGGACCCTTTTCTTAATGGGTGTGGTTTTTTAAACCATTAAACCTCCCTAGGGTAGTTTTTTACCTTGATGTAGGTTTTCAGAGGTGATCTGCATGGTCTGCGCATGTTTTCCCCAAACTGTGCTTAGCCCACACCCTTAGTGCCACTTAACCGGTAGTTATGCATGGTTTAGGCACATGGTTTGAATAATTGTGAAATCTAACCATATGAGGTGTGGATTATAAGTAGAATAGGACACATTGTTATCACATTATTTGGAAAATCATGCGGCCTAACCATGCATCTCATTAAAGAGGTATGAAATGACTATTTTTTTCCTGTATCTATTTCTTTTTCTTCCCTTATTTCTTCCTCAATCATGTGCACTAAGGGAGACACATGGGAGGTCCTTCCTCCCCTCTCCTAGGATTTGAGATGGGATATTTTTTCAAGTTCTATTTAACTAATCACCGGTTGTGTTGGATACACATCAGTAAGTTATCGACTCCTCATACTCCTCTTCTCTGATTACCTCACCTTACAGAATGGTAAATCCATGTAATATATTTTTCCCTATTTTTAGGGTGTTTGAAGATTATTCCATTTTCTTCCATTTTGGATCAAATAAAAACTCTATACTAGATTTATGAACTGTACTAAGCATGATTTAGGTGGTCTAGTTGCTTTCCCCTAAAATTAGCATCATTTATATCATTTTTCTGTTGTGTCGTGCACTAGAATTTTCTATTTTTCACTCCTAAATTACTAAATACCTTGAATTAAATGGGTAGACCATGTCTCGACCACCTTAGATGCCATTACATAGTTGGACAAGATAGACTTAACCCAAATCACCCCATTATATTGACTTCAACAACTTTGTACTTGATGTTTAGTTGTCTTCTTTAGGCCATTCTACCCTTTAGAGTGTGTTATTTAATTATTTTGGTTAAAATTATTGGATTTATTATATCACCTATTTAGGGTGAGTTTATTTTTTGATTTATAAATGACATGGTTGAATGGAATCAAATGAATTGATTAACTAGAATATCATGTTTTCTAATAAAACCCCTCTATTGAGGTTCACTATCTTATAAAGAAAAAAGTGATTTGATTATTGTTGTGTGTTTTCATTGTTAACTTGGGCTCTTTCCATGGCCTTATAGTTTTGTAACTATAATGTCCCTCTTGTGACTTATAAATAAAGTTAAAAATTGGTATAAATGAATTTATTATGTCCAAGATGACCCTTGGCTAGTTTTAGAAATCTTAAATGAATTATACTATGAAGGGTACATTATGCCTTGAGTGATTCTAGTGTAATTTTTACAGAACATCAAGATAAGGTCCCATAGGGTTAGTTGGATTACCTTATATTTTATTATGAAAGGAGGTACCTTGGTTAGGGTAGTTGAGCATAACGTCTCACACCCCCAAGTTGAGGAAGTTGGGCATAGAATCTTAGATCACTTGTGTAACTAGGCATGAAATCTCACACCCCCTTGATATGATGTTGAGCATGACAGTCACATCCACAAACAAGATGACAGATGTGATTTCCATATCTCGTTTTAGATATTTGGTCTTATAACCTATTTATTATAAGAACCAGTTTATTCATTATTATTTTCACCCTTGAGACTATTGTATGGGATATCTTTTTATTATTTGAGTTATTATGAGAATGACATCACTTGAAGAGTGTGATGATCTATGATTATATGTGGATTCTTGAGTTATGCCTCGGCTCCTGCTAGTGTTACCCTTTTACTTATATATATATATATACATATATTATACTACTATGTGGATGTCTAGGTACTAAACCATGAGTCCATGTTGGTAAATGTATATTTTTTCAAAAGATTATTTGGAGTATACATATATATAAAATACGAAGTTGTACAAAGATATCCCGTCTTAGAATAAAGTAGGTATAGTCGACCAGTTGTCCTTGAAAAACCTGAGCCAACTATTTTACATTTATTTTTACAGCACTTATTTACTTCTGATATACCTAAAAATTGCTTTATTATATATTCATGAACTAGATTATGCATTAAACACCATTGGTGGTGGCCTACTGAATATATCTCACACCCTGTTTGGGACACCATTACACTAGGGTACCTGAACAAACCACATGTTTGTAGGATCAGGTTCTTGGATTGTACTTTCTTATTATTGCCCTTCTTTTCTAGGTTGGAGTATGTAATCAGAGGACCAAGATGGTTCTTGTGATGCTATTTGAGATATTTGCAGTGTATTTTATTTATTTATTTCCTTTGTTATTCATGATTTGTATTGTACACCTAGTTTATGCATATTTGTGTGTTGTATAATGTTCATGCATGATATATTCATTCATTTACTTTTACTTATTAGATTATTTATATTCCTCTACCTTTACTTATTATTAATTTCAATATATTTATACTAATCCAGAAGGTATAGTCTCCCCATTGTACCACATTCACACCCTCACTGCTTGTCATCAGCCTCTGGCATATGGTCAAGCATTCTTGAGGTCCAGTGGCCAACCATTTCAGGGAACCATTTAAGTGGAATCTGGTTCGGGACACAATAATAATATTCATGCTTGATAAGATGATTAAAAAATAGATTCATTCTTCTTATTATGATTATAAAGAATTGGATGATGACATGGGATGTGAAGAGTGATCTCCCTCTCCCAACAGTTGATGTTGGATTTATTTAAGGATATCCAATCCATGCCCAATATAGCATTAAATTCCAATAAAGTATGACAAGATTTTTTAGGAGGTTAAGTTCAAAAACATTTAATGGGTAGGAGTTATATACTTGACATGCAATGATTTATTTATTTATTTTTCTCATAGATAACTCAGCCTCCATGTTTTGCGGTGGTTTTTGAATAGTTATACTGAAATTACATGATATAAAAGAATGTGTATAATAATAATAAAATAGTATGTTCACTATTATCAAATGAATAACTATCACCACAGCATTGTTGGGGTCTATCTCAGCAGTAGTGATATCATATGTCCTTCCTTTCTTTCAAGGCCTTGGATAATATAGTCATTGATTATCTTTGATAACCCTTGGCTTAGGGCATTGGCTTACATAATTCATGTGTTACGTGTAGTTGAAACCCTGGAATATAGGATGAGTGTTTATATGGACTTTATGTTCTTCCCTTTCATTAGTGGTATTATTCATCTTCCTTTGAAATTGATTATATTATGCCCCCACTTTTCCACATTTTAAGCATCTCCTAGTTACATTGAGATTTGGGATGATTCTTCCCACATTTTTAACATATTGGCAGTTGGGTATTCTTTCCTCCATATGATTTATCCATTGATCCTCCTAAAAAAACTCCATTTTATAATTTTTATCTCCATCCCTATGAGACCAATAAGATTCACCAATATCCATCACAAACTTAAGATAAAAATAGATAATCTCTTCATATTTTTCAAATTCTTGAATCACAAAAGCTTTTCATAGATTCAACTTTAATCCACTAAAGAAGTGGTATGCCTTACTTTCAATGTCGATGAAAAATTCGAAGTCATACCATGAAATCCTTGTGAATTTTTCCTCATACTCCCTGATAGAATCATCTTTCTTTTTCTTTAATACAAGGAAATAACTCTCTACTTTAAGATTGAGAGTTCATGGAAAATATTTATTGAAAACAATCTTGACTTCTTCTCATTCCATGGAATCAATTTCCTCTTTGGGATTCATGTTCTTGATTAGGGTCTACCACTAATCATATTCTCCCTCCAGGGGATAAATGTCTAGTACAACTTTATCTTATTCTAAGCATTAGAGAATAGTGAATATCTTCTCAATGGAGTTAATTTATTATTACATGATGATGAAATTATAAGATTCACTAAAGTTATGTGACCTTTGTCACATAAATGAGTCAACCAAAATTTCCACTATCTTAGGAGAAGGTGGGTGTTCCCATGATTCAAGTTATTAATCAAATATGTGTCAGTTGATCAAGTAATTCCATGAATTTTTATGCTCCCACTCTATTATATTAAATATCTCATTAGGGAAATCATCACATTTTATATCACATTGGTTGTTGGAATGGTTCCTCCCATTTCCCACTATAAACTCAAATAAATGAAATAAAATCATAGATTAGAATATTTTATGAAAATCCTAAAGACAATAGATTTTTATTGATCTTTGGATAATACCCTTTTTAACTAGGTGTATAGGGAACCCTTACATGACCTATATTCCCAAAGGTACAAGGCCTAGTATATGACCCGAAGGACCAAAGACCTGACTACACTAGAACTACCCCTCCCTAATATCTACATCATTGATGGTGCATATCTCTCCATATCACATGAATGATCAAATATAATTTATTCATGTAGAGCTACATGGTTCCTAGTACCGATGGTAGTTATCATACCCTCTCTTCATTCCCAATCCAATTAGTTAGGCTTTGGTGGCTACTACTTAAGCTAATTCTTCTTATGGTACTTGATCTTGTGTGGTTTGACATGATTTCTTCATAGCCCAAATGCCCTATGGATTGAAACCCAATCACTATAACCCAAAGGCCCTATGGCCCGAAGGTCTTGGTTGGACCAATGGCCCCGTGGATCATAGGGCCAAATTAGTGGCCCAAAATCCGAAATATGGTGAATACTTTCACTACTACAGTACTACTATAGTACTTGCTATAGTAACTTTAAAAATTATCCCCTATTAGTATTTTATCTTTTGGTTTATAAAGTATTATGAGGTGTGATAACCACTTGGATACCACCCCAACTACATGGATGAAAATACTCAAACAAAAAAATCATAAAAAGGGAAACTATAAACTTATAATGGATAACTTATAAATGGAAAGTATATCCTAACTTATGAGTATATAGGTTTAAATCTTGGTTATACATGGTAATTTTACTATTATGTTTTCTAACCTAACAATATATTCAAGTCCTTTATAATTTTTTATAAAGATTTTTTAGATTTTCCAAAGAATATCCCCTAATAGTGTAAAACCAGGTGTGCAGAAATGCCTCTTTGTCATGCATCTTGTAGAGGTTGATTTAATACCCAATGATCCCTTTTGAGGTTATTACCCCTAGGTAAATTTTTTTTATATCCATATCTATTTGTAGCATCTAGACAGGGATGTAATTTCTTAGAAACCACTCGCTCTACACTTCACTAAAATTTCAAGATAATTTCCTATGCTTAGACTTATACCAAGAATTTTTACTAATATATTATTATCCTGATCCAAAAAAAGAACTAGGACTTTCTTGGATACCAACTATAGTGACACAAGTCTTTTACACATATCATTATATTATTTTTAACATAAATATCAAATAAACACAACCCAAGGATCGAAAGGCCTAGTGTCTTTAGAAGACAACATATATAAAGAATTGAAATTAAACTAAAATAAAAAAATATTTATTTTAATATTCATAATGATATCCTAAATCCTTATTAAGTCCTAAGTTTTTATAGAATAATGTGGGGAATACATAAATAGAGGGGGTGAGCTATAAATCCTAGTATGGGAATAAGCATGATAATGAAGCATAGCATATTAGTCAAAAGGCATAACATGGTATCATAAAAGACAAGGATCATGCATAATCATATGGGGGAATGAAATAAAGGATATTGAGTCATAATATCATAGAAATATAATAATTTGAAAACAACATAAAACATGAAATAAGCATAAGTCAAGGATAACTGCCAAAACAACATTACAATGTGGATAGAGTCCCATCATGGATTAGGTTTACACCCTAATCCCATACATATCATCTAATGAGACAAAGAATTACTCAATTAATTGAAGTTATATATTTATAACACCCTGATATTTTTTAATATATTTCTATTTAAATAATTTTATTTCTTTGATATCTTGTGTTACACACAACACTGAGTTTAAACGAACCATGTTATATATTAAAATATTATTATTTAATGTAAAAGTTATCACATGAAAATTTGATAGGCAAGTATAAATAGAAATAACTAAATTATGAAAAACTTATGGTTTAAATATGTATAAAATGAATCCATTGGTTTTCAATTAATTGTAAGTAGAAATTAAAAAAAATTGAAAGTAAAAGAGATATTTTTCTCAAAAACTATTTTTATGTGCACAAAAGTGTTTAATCTTAATAAATTCAATAAATAACTTTTGGTAAATTATTTTATTAAAATTTATATATTGTAAATTTAATCAATTTTTTTCATTCATCTAATATTTTTTCTAGTCATGGAATAAGAATAAAATTCAATTTAATGCTTAAAAATGTATTTTTATAAAAAATGGGTTTCATCAAATGTTTCTCTCTTATTTTAAAATTAATTTATACCAATTATAGGAATTGAATTTTATAAAATGTATTTCATATTTTCAATCATGAGATCTATATTTTTTAAATAGTTCTCTTTTATTTTTAGGATTATGAATAGTGACTATGGTAAAATTTATCACCTCAGTAAAGGGTAAATGGGGTTAATATGGGTTAAAACTAATTGATAAGGCCATAATATTCCATCCTAATTCTTATTTGATGAAGTAAATTTGGCCTTTATAACCTTATTCTCAAAATTTAATTGTTTAATGGACATTTTTCCATGAAAATGACCTATATAATATTTAAATCAAAGAAAGTTACAAAATGACATGCTCTTAGTTTTAAATATCTATTATATATCCACATCGGGATAAAATAAATTTATGAATGAATATAAGTGTTTATTTTGAGAATAATGAAATTAGTTTTATGATATAAATTTATTTCTAATTTTTAGTAATTATATAATGACCTTAGATTCATATGTAACACGGATGCAGTATTTCTCCAATTAATAAAAAAATATAATAAATGGTTTTGAAAATATTAAATGTAATATAATTTGAGTGATTTAATGTGTTTTGTGAATTTTTTAGATGAATATGACATATTTTTATTATTTTAAATTATTATATTATAATTCCAACTTTTTATTTATGTATTTTCAGTAAAATTAAGTGAATAGAGTCTAAATTGACAATGATGATATTTTATGAGAATAATATTTTATTAAATTACATAAAAATCATAAAAGAAAACATAAAATATGACAAAAAGGGTAATTTATGGTTTGAAATTTTATCAATTTTCCATTTATATTTCGTTTGTAATCAATTTTCTTGATGTTGAATTTATTATATTTTAATCTTTTTAAGAAATTCCAAGAGTGCCCCTCCCCTCAATTATAAAATCACACCCCTCCTTTCTATTCTCCACACTACTTTGAGCCATTTAGATTGACCAAAATATAAAAATTTCACTTATCCATTTACCTAGTCACATCTTAGAGTTTTTGGTCTTCCTAAAATACCAACCCTAGAGCCCTCAAGAGGAGATATAAAGATGTTGTTTCAAAGAATAGGTAATTGCCTTAACCGACCACTTTCATTTTAATTCTTCTTTTACCTCCTATAAATATTTTATATTATTCATAAATTAATAATTTAATTATATTAAATATAATAAAATTTTATTATGATTATGAACCCACCTTTATTCACCCTCTTTCCATCAAATAGGAAGTGAAAGTATCGCTCATGCTTACGTACGATTTACCATCTTCCCATAGCGATACAAATAATTTCTCATCACCATATTTCATGGATGGATATTATGATGGGTTTAATATTTATATATTATATTTATTAAATAATAATTCTTTTATAATGTTAATATCATATATACCTTCTTACCTTCCACATCGATAGAAAATTGTAAAGTCGTTTGTGCGTACGTATGGACTACCACCTCCATGAAACGATGTGATTTATTTTTCATTTCCATTTTACTTGGATGATAATAAGGATGGATATAATTAATATATATGATATATATGATATAATAATTATTATATAAATTTTATTTATTGTTTAACTTTATTTTTTTCTATTAGTCAAAAAATGGAAACAGCGTTCATCTGTATGTACAGTCTACCATCTCAATGAATGGTGTAATTCATTTTTCTATCTCTATATTTTATGAATGATTATAAATATATATATATATATAATGAATATATATAATAATTATATCATGATTAAAATTATATAAGTTATGGAATCATGACCAATATATAAGGACCAAAACTACCGAACTATAATATACATGAAAAACGAAGCAGTTGTCACCCATAACGGTGATTTTAATAATAAATTGTTAATAAATAGGTGATAAAAGGTTATAAGTAAATAATATGTAGTATAATATATATGATTATAGTTATATAATTCATTTATAATAAATCCAAATATATTATATAGTAGGTTTGAACACTTAAAAATGGATTCAAACCTGAGGTAAGGGTTTTATGATACAATCTCATTGTTTATCAGGATTGTTTATGATTAAGTTTATGATGATGAAATATTATGATATATCTCTCAATAAAATATTTAATTTTATTATCCTATGATTATTTATTTATATTGAATATTTTCATTTCATTTTCCTCACCTTATGTACTCAAGACATTGAAAATATTTTTTTAAGGGAAATTGACTTTATTTCTCTCTTTGGTTGAAATTTTTTTTATTCCATATCTATGTTTTATGAAAATGATTTTAAAAATGTTTTAATATCCTCATATAATTATTTAAATTCATTTTTATCCATGTTTTAATTTTTATAAAATGTATTAAAATGAATCTTTTTATCATTTTCTGAACGAGGTACTTTTTGACTTTTTATAAAAATATGAAAGGAATGTTTTATTTTAACTTATATGACATGAACAAAATTTCACTCCATAATGACCACTCAATACTTTTAAGATTAATTTATAAGTTTATAAGGTTGTTTTTAAATAAAAAAATTTATTTAATATTTATGAATTTTTTATATTTTCAAAGTTGATATGTTGTTTTTCTCAAGAAATGTTCTAAGCGATCTTTCAAAATCATTTTCCATCTAAGATGACATCCTTTGATTTTAATTATGATTTATTGGGGATATTATCTAATGATAATATTCTTAATTTTTCTATGACTTGTTAATGTTTATTTTCATGAAACTAATTAATTTTACATGGTTTATATTATGATGAAATAATTATGAAACTCGTTTCCTTTGCACGAGTTATGATATGATGATATGATGAATGTTTTATTATCTTGTAGAACATATATGTATGGTTTTCATTATGTTATGGTCGTTATTTTATAACCAAGTATATTTTTTACATTATAAATAAGGAAGGTGGTTACATTATAACCAAGGTTTGTGGTTATGTTATTACCAAGGATGATTGTTACATTATAACCAAGGACAATGGTTATGTTATAACCAAGGACAGTGATTACATTATAACCAATGAAAGTGGTTAGGTTATAACCAAGGATGTTGGTTATGTTATAACCAATATGGGTGAGACCTATATCTCCCTCCAATGCATTAGTTAATTATTGATATATCATGAGATAAGCAGGACTGCAATGGTGAGTGAACCAAGTTCAGTGAGGGACTTTTTCCACTATGATAGACTTGGGAGTGAACCATGACTACTATGATGGTTTGGGGAGTGAACCCAATCCACTATGATAGTCTTTATAGTGAATCCTTGACTACTATGTACATGGTTTTATATGCTTATTTGTATTCCACAATTCCATGTCTTATGCTAATGTTATTCTATCATGTCTCATATTCTTTGATTCCTTTATGATCCACGTCTCATGAACTTCTAAGACTTTATTTAATAACTCAATATTATGATCTATTATATTTAGGGTATATATTTAAAATGTTAATCTCATGTTCTCATACTATTATACTCATATTATGCTTATGTGATCCTTGATATCTCCCTTGTTTACACTTACTGAGAACCTTAACTCACCATTTCTTATGTTTCCTTTCCTCGAGTTATGAAGAATGGTTTTAGGAATGGTATGACTAATAAGGGTGATATTTATGAGATATTTTATGAAAGAATCTTATGAATCAGTTGTTTATGTGTTCATGTTTCCAAAGATACTAGACCTATGCGATTATGGCATGGATCATCATGATATGTAATGAATATTCATCTAATAAGATGTAATATACTTGTATGAAAAGTATGGGTCACTATAATTAGGGCACACCCATAATAACATGTACATTCATATATGTGCCGCATGAGGAAATTATATATAAGTCATAAGCATCAAACAAACCCATGGAAATGAAATGGGTTACATAATCATGTCATATAACATGGCCAAATGTCTTATTATAATGAATTCCATGAAATAATACATTAAGTAATTATTATATGTTCATAGATAAATAAAGAATCAAATTACATTAAAATGAAGTCTAATTGAATTGAATACATAAAAAAGTTGTGGAGAAATAATTTTGGAAATATTCCTTTTAAGTGAGGTTTTAAGAAAAGGGGTAAATAATCATTAAATATCGTAAGGTAATAATAATTTTCATAAAAACAAATAAAATAATATGGTTTTCTGTAATAAAATGAGTGTTATTATAAACCATGTAAGTTTAAAAATATTTCATTGATTGGTAATTGAAATGAGGCTAGAAAATAGATGAGTTCTCTTTAATCGGCTATGCTTAATGAATGAAATTAAGAAGGGGGACTTTAAAACATGTATATACACATCAAGGAAAGGTAAATTAAACTAGGTATATGTTTTGGATATATATATAAAATTTAATAATTAAATAATAATAATAGAGGGAGAGAGTGATGTAAAGATAGAGAAATAATAACCTAAATAAAATAGGGTGGTTCAAAGAGATCTCTACCTTAGGTCCAGAATCATTCTGCACTTGCACTTAACATCCTGAATAATCAAATTATATGAATTAAATATATGATAGAGAACCTTATTTTAATATATTTTATTTCTTATCAATATTTTATGTTAGTTTATAGTCATTTAATTGAGATATTGTTCAGTTTCTACTGTCCCGAGGCTATTTGTTTCATGGTTTCAAGATCATACTAATTTTTGGATAATTATTGAATTTATTATCAAATGGGAATAAAACTCTAGAAGTGAAATAAAATTATATTAATTTTATTCCAAAAATTTAAATAGTCCCAAATATCTATTTTTATTCTGATATAGGGATGATTCATTTAGTATAAATGTTTTTGTTATATAGTTAATTCATTTAGGCGATTTTACTAACCATCACAAACTAGATCCATTTTAATTAATTCAATGATTATTAATGAATTAAATAACATGAAATAAATTATAATATACTTATTATCATCATATTTAACCATAATATTATTTATATTTCCATCCTTGAAGTTGGTGGATAAAAAAGAAGTATGTTGTTTATAGAGATGGTAAATTGTCCATATTGTGAACAACATTTTTGTTTTTAGAATGAGAAGAGAATATAAGAAGATGGATGATGCGTATTCCATTAAAAAATAAAATTATATTATATTTATAATATTTTAGTCATTATTTTAGGTTTTAATAAAAAAAATTAGTGGATGAGGAGGAAGAAAAATTAAAAGGTTCAGTTGAGGGTATTACCTTCTCCTTTGGATGTATCCTCCTAGGATTCCTTGTAAGGCACCTTGGATTGGTATTTTTATGATAAAAAATAGTTTAATGATGTGGGGATATATGTGGAGTTAATTTGGTACATATTTTTTAAGGTAATAAATTTAGAATGTGTGAGAATAAGGGGTTGTGATTGGTGGTATTTATAAGGGGGAGATGGGTGTTTTTTGAATATTATATTCATTAATTTATTATTTTTTATCCAAACTACCAATAGTGATGAATATTGTGACTATATACAGTGAATTGTGGATTTAAATTCAAATTAATGGTTTCTTACATCACCCCTTATGCAATTAATCGTGTATTTAACTTATAATATTAAATATCGTATTTTGTTGTATTTCACTATTCACCAAAAAATCAACTATTTTAAAAAAATAGTAAAAATTCAACCTAACAATTTTTAGATGTCTAGATTCAAAAAATGAAATCATTTTTATGAAAATAATTTTCTAAATATGAGAAAAATAATTTTTTTAAAAGTCTATTTATTTTAAAAAATGTCAATTTTAATATTATGATCATTATTTTAACCCTTTGAAAAAATATTTACGGTCTCATAAAATTTAATTATTATTATAATAAAACTTAATATTATTTTATAAAAACATTTTATGAAAATAAATTTTACTTAAAAACTTTATATTTTTTATAAAAATTCAAATGAAACATATATGTTCTATAAACATACCAACACTTATTTTATCATTTTTAAAATATATATTTACTTGTATTGTGATATAAATATATCATATTTTCATTATATAAGATGCCTAAATATTATTTTAAACATTCATAGCTGAGTATATTATTCCAATGGTCATTTTACTATTCTTAATAGTCAAATTACTATTCTAACTGTCAGATTTGTAATGGTCATATGGGCCCCCTACTTTCTATAAATACCTCATATTTTATTCATTCTTTATTCACTTATATTTTCTCGCAAGGTTATATATATTTTCATTTTCAAAATGAATATTTCATTACTAATATTTTTTTTTATTTCTACATTGTTTTTCATGAGTGTGTTTATTTTGGGGATCGAGCATATCTTAATTTTTATATTATAGTTATCTTATTTTCTATTTTTCATCTTATTATAATACTTTCAATTATTATGGACATTTTTATTCTATAATTTTGATTTTAAAATTAAAATAATAAAATTTTGTTGGTTCTATCATGTGGTTCATGTGATTTATATAATACCACATTACTAAATAAGACATGTTTATATAAGAATGGAAATTTCATTTTTAAAATTTTGGGTCATTATAAATCCTATGTATATGGTACAAGAAACTCTTTCATGTAAATCCTTAAAATTATATGAAATCAATGATATCTACATAAGTAAGCTTGGATACGTATATAGTCATCCCACACCTTTCTATAATATGTCATAAGCCTCCTGGCTAGTGGGAATTCCAACCCAAATTCTCTCTACCTAGGGATACTTTACTAAAGAAATATCTAAATTCCATCATAATTCTCAAGCCTTATACATCAATCAAGAATTGTCTCAAAAATATCAATCTTCTATAAAATCATTGAGCATAAATCCTAATACACATGATCATCTATATCTAAACCACACCCAAATTTCCTTTCACTTCTATAAATCACTCTCTTTACATGTTTTTTAAATATGATTCAGATAGACACATAAAAGAAAATTCCCCATATATCTTAAGAAATGTGGCTTATAAATACCAAGTGTCCTACACTAGAAACAAATGAGAGATATCTTCTTTTTATA
Source organism: Viscum album (assembly GCA_963277665.1). NCBI lineage: Eukaryota > Viridiplantae > Streptophyta > Magnoliopsida > Santalales > Viscaceae > Viscum > Viscum album. The sequence goes on from OY728125.1 coordinate 5,081,311, forward strand.
ATAAGTAATAAGTATCTAAGAAGACTGAATCTCACCAACCTAACAAGGTGGAATAAATGCATCACCCATCACAGGTTGTCTTATTTGATTAGTTTCTGCCAACAAGGCCCTATTCAAACACTTCCTTATAAGATGTCAATCCAAATTCAAATAAAATATATCTATGTACAAGATGAAGACCTCTTCCAAATAAACAATATTTTAAAGAGTCATCAGATACTAACTCGATGGAAAATAATATCAACTCCAAAAAAAATATCAATATACTCCTTTATAACTCACTTACCCTGATGGATACTCATGAATTCAATGGATTTATCTACTTTAACGCTCTCATGAAAATGAAAATAAATAAACATAGTATTGAATAATTCTCAATACATGTTATTAAGTAATTCATCAGGGATATTTTTTCTACCACACTCATGTTGGTCCTTCAAACAAGACTATAACATATTTCACCTTCAAGGATTAAAATTTTTCATAGAATTGATGATTTCCCTCCATCCTCTCTAACCACTCCATAACCTAAAGTATACATTTATCACTACTGAATTCATGTGTATAAGATTTAGAAAGTTCCTAGGGTTAAAATAGTAGAAAAGATTTTGACTCCACCAATTTATTCAGATTCTAGGTAGAGCCAAAAATTGGAAGAGTCAAACCCAGCCGATAATAGAAATCACCCTAAGGTTCATCCCTAAGGAAATACTTTCCATTATCAATTCTAGGAGGTATATTCTAAATAATATTAAACAAAAACTCCATAAATTCATTATTCACACATCAAATCAATCAATCTCATTCTATCCAATGGATTAAACACAAAACCAAAAAATCACCAAATTTAAAACACATTGAAAAAATATTTCATTTCTTTAAAATTGCCACATTTTATAAATAAACTAAAAACTCATTTTTCAAAAATCGCATGCACTTTAAAAAAATTTTATAGAAGTCAAAATCCATTACAAATAAATCACTCTAAGTGTTTTTAAAATAAACCATTCGATGATTTTTTTTCAAGTAAACCACTAAAATTGGTTTCAAATTTTAAACATTTCATAAAATTATCTTTTCACATAATACTATCCTTTAAGATATAAATAAAAATAAAATATACACATCATAAAACCATATTTGATTAATCTCTACTAAATGGACATCACTTTAGGATCATTTAGGAATTAAAAGAGGTTCAAACAATAATTCTAAGAGGGGTGAAGGACTATGCATGGTTTGGATGCATGGTTTGTAAGATCATGCAATAATCATGAAACAACCTCTTATAAGTCCTTAAAACCATGTGAATAGGCTCTGTATAGTTTTATGGACTATGTGAGCTAACTATTTAGCTCTTATTATTCCTCAATTTTCACCATAAAATTCAAATAAATTCCCAAAATATCTAATATAACTCAATGGGGATCAAAATAACATAATTTTATGTCAAAATACATAAAAAAATCAAGAAAAAAACAAATTAAATACTCAAATTATGAATACCCATGGAAACTCAAGCTTCATCATGAAAGGTACTGATTGGGAACCTACTCATAACTTACCTTCCAAGTTCTGACAATCCTATCTCCATAATACTATGACACACCAAAATAACAAGAGAGTTATCTGATACCATTTTGTAATAAACCATCCCAGGTTGGCCTTCCATGTCACCCAAACTGAACTATCATAAGACTCAAAGTGCATTCTCCATCACCACATGCTGGCGAAAAGCACCAGGGTATAACATTATAACCACATGGGAATGGTTTCACCCCTGAATAATAATAATAATGAAATGGAATCCAACCAATAATCCAAAATGGTATATACAAACATTGGAACTTGATGCATATAAAATAAATATGTACAAATAATAAATTCAAACTAAACAAGGCATAAAAAAGAATATTGTCCTAATAATTCATAATAAAAAGGAATGATCTAATTAATTTTTACACAATTACATAATTCATAATATATAAATATTACTTGATATAAAGAAGACCAAAAATATAAATACATCACAATAACTATAATATAAGATAATAAAAGATAAATAAATACCTAGATGAATTGTACAATACATAAATATTCAAAAAATAATCAATGACCCAAGCCACTACTCAAGAATCTCTTTGTGACCCATGGTCACTCACCACATCCTAACCCATCCATAAATAGACCAAAATGATCATCATCCAAACTAATATTAATACCTGGGAACCTGTATAAAACATAAGATCTATATACACAAAAGTGTGTATGTAAGGTGTGAGATAAATAGGGCTAGTAGGATTTCACCAAGGTTTCTATGAAATTAATTTTATAAAACATTTCATATATTCTATTTTTAACATCATTTAGAAAATAGGTTTCTCAAATGAGAAGACATAAAGGAAAAAAGGTATCATTTATTTAAGGTTTTTTCAAATCCAAAAGGTAAAACCTTTTTGGAAAACAAAATCACAATTGGCCTTTAAAAAAATGGTTTCAAAATAATAAAAATAAACCACTTTCCTTTATAATCTTTCTTTTAAAATTACCTTTTATCAACCGAAGGGTGGAATCCAAAATTTCAAATGTAAAACAATTTAAAACATTATAAAGGTGTGATTCTAGGTTTATAAAAACAAAACTATACCTTTTTTTTCTTTCAAATGTTTTCACAAATACCCTTTTCAAAATAAATTGAAAAGTAACTAAACCATGAAATAAAGAATGCATATAAATCAAACATATACCAGCATATTAATGAAGAATAATAAAAGTAAACAACAATAAATAAATAGTTCCATATATACAAGAGAAGTAAAAGGGCATACAAATAAAGTGTGCAATGGGAATACCCAAGATAATATCATCAACAATGAAATATATTTCATAATCACTCACTAGATCCTAACATGAGATGATCTTAGACATATATTATTGGAATAAACTGTTGATCTTATATTGTATTCCTTAATTATATAAACACTCAAATCACTCTTATTTGGGTCACCCCCCCTAGTAAAGTAACAACCTATATAAATGGGACATTATCCAGGGCACAACCTAACTAGTATAGTAAATTAGATCTCTCATATAGTTATTTTAAGCTCCCATGACATAAGAAAAGTGGTGGTGGTGGGAAATACAAAGTCTATATGATCATCACATGAATCAGTAATAAAGAATTAATAATAAAAAAATCTCACCTCCAACTCCCTCTCAATAAAAAACCACTTTCATATCATACAAGTATCACATAATAATCAACAATTATCATCCCAAAAGGGGGGAAATTCTGTACAAGACATGCAAAAATAGGCTTAAAATAGGGTATACAATCATTAAGAAATATCATTTTATAAAGTTACAATGGGGAATTTAAAAACTAACTTGAAAATACATGTTATAATACCATCCTTTCAAAATCAAGCAATGAAAACATCTTTTAAAAATCATTTGGAAATAAACACTTCCCTTTAAAAAAAACACAAAACATCCCAAGACTCTCAAATAATAAAAAATAAATAATGTCTAAGGAAACCCATTTTTAATAAAATAAATAGCTAAAACCGTGAAATATTTTCTTTGAAAATTAGTGTAAAAACTCTTTAAAGTTTTCAAATTCACTTGAAAGAGCCTTTCATGTGTTTGTATAAATATTCATTTTTGAAATCAAGAACTATAAATCCATATAAAACCCTTTTTTATTCCAAGTGTAGGAATATTTGGAAACATTTTTTAAACACTTTATGGGTATCATATATATATATATATATTGATAAGAAATTGGTTTTATAAAACCCAAGAATTTCATGACATGTGGAATAAAATAATTTCTCAAAAACGCATACCTCATCCAAGTAGAAATCACTTGCCTTCAATGGTTAAATAATAAGCATGCAAGGAAGCAACCTTTATAAGACATAAAAACCAAATAACCATTATTAAACTAACCCCAAACACTAAATTTGACCCCCATGACCATTAGAGTTTATAGTGAAAGAAACATTAATAGGAAGTGTAAGTAGAGATAATAGGAGTGGAAGAATGATGAGTAAAGAGGGGATATGCCTTCAAAAACTATTTGAAATATGATAAGAAATGGATTGGGACCATGGAAGAAGAAGGGAGGAGATCCCTTGATCTCTCTTAAGAGTCAGTCAAATGAGATAGGGAGGAGAGAAGGTTCAAACAAGTTAAACTCAAGTAGGGGCATAAGAGGAATGTAATGCTTTAAAATTATGAGCAACTCACATGGTTTGGACAAATGGTTTACTAAATCATGAGTCATCCATGAAAATCACACTTGAATAAAACTACAACATCGTATGCTTTGATATAATGGTTTAACAAACCATGTACCAACTGTGCATCCCCTATTGCAATCAAGCTATAGTACTCTGCAAGATTTCCCCACACGGTTTTCTAAAGTGTTCTCAAGCATGCACAAGAGACCCCATATATAATAATATCTACATAGTTTCCACTAAAACCTACACGTTCATGCACTAACCATGTGAAATAGGTTAAACTCATACTTAAGACTATCCCACATGGTTTCCTCTTAAACATAAGGTTTTTATCATGGTTACTAATAACCATGTGGTAACCACACAATAGATAAAAACTATTAAAATTTTAAAGTTAAAATTCAAAAATAAAAATCCCAAAATTTAAAAAATAACTCATTATTATATAATATTTAATAACAAGGTGGCATGGGGTTGTCACAAATTCCATCTTCAAGTTTTGAAAATGAATAGGAGGAAGAAATGAAGGATGTTTTCCCAGCCTTTGAGGAGGGTGTTCCCACCACCATTAATAGACTTAGGCAAGTGAATATAGGTACCAAAGAAAATCCATGACCCACACTAATCAGTTTTATTGTGGATCCTAAAGAATAATAAAAATACATCTCTCTCATTAATTAATATTAGGATGTGTTTTCATGGGATTACACAGAGATATATTGGTTATATCCCAAGGTATTAATCCACTATTTAGCTTTACTAGACAACCATCGTGGTTATAAATAGGCAACAAGAAGAATAAAGATGACTTATTCCACGAAGGAAGAAGCTGAATTTGATAAGTTGATCAAAGATAACTTCATTAGGGATTTTCAATACCCTAATCGTCTCACTTACATTATTCAAGTTAAGAAAAATAATGGGAAAAATTTGAGCCTGCATTGACTTTAGGGATTTGAACTATCACTGCCTAAAGGATAATTTCTTGGTCCCAATCACGGAACTTCTTATTGATGCAATGGACATTTTTCAATCCCTCCCATCTATGGATGGGTATTATGGTTATAACAAGATATAGATAGCCTCAAAAGATAAATAATCTACTACCTTCATTGAACCTTAGGGGTATACTGCTATCTGGTGATTCCCTTTGTCTTAAAGAATGATAGGGATACTTACCAATGTGTTATGAGACACATATTTAAGTCATTTATAGGTAAAATAGTGGAATGTTGGGTAGATGATTTAGTGGTAAAATACCACCAACATAATGATCACCTTGTTGAAATTGAGGTATCTTTCATTAATTAATTCCAAAGTATCTTGAAAATAAACTCATTGAAATGTACCTTCAGGGTGATATTAGGAAAATTATTCAACTTCAAGGAAATACTTGATACGTACCCTCCTCAAAACCATTGAGAGTTGAGAGGACTTCAAGGTTGAATCACATGCCTTAGGTGCCTCATTGAAAACCTTTTTAGTAAATTCATACCCTTTACAAAGATAATAAAGAAAGGAGTAACTTATCAGTGGGATGAAAGTTTTATAAAGGCCTTCGATGACCACAAGTAGTATCTTGTTTACCCTTCAGTGTCAATGTTTCCTATAGATGGGAAACCTCATATCCTCTATGTGGAAACCATGGAGCATCCATTTGGTTTCCTTATCACTCAAAAGAATGATGTAGGAAAAAATAATAGATTCTATAATCTTAGTAGAACAATATTGGAAGATGAGAATCGATACACTGGTATTGAGAGGAACTTCCTTGTAATGATCTTTATTATAGAGAAGCTTCAGAATTATTTCCAACATCATGAGGTCCACCTAATTTCTCATGTGGACCTTCTCAAGTATTACCATAAGAAAATAGTATTTAATAGTAGTTTTTATACTTTCTAAATGATTCATTATGCTATCTAAAAACCATTGTGAATTTCTATTTTAGAAATCATTTATCATTTTTTTACCGTGGTTTAAACTCTCATTGAATGTTTAATGATGATTTTTTATTAAAATATTTTAAAAAAATAATAAGTAATTTTTTATTATAAATATAATTTTAAATTTATATAATTATTAATTATTTAAAATATATATTATATTTATTTATCATTTATTATTTATTTTCTACTTATTTTAATTTATTTTTATACATGGAACAATAACTTTCCAAAAGGTCACTTATATTTACACTACTCCCACTCATTTCCATTTAACTCTTTAAGTAATAACCACTCCACTAAATTCATTTACATGTATTAATTTTTCAATACATGTTATTTGGCCTACTTTTTTAATATTTTTTTACATTACACACCAACTTCTCAAGAAGTGAATCATCATTACACTACTCTCAACCATTCTCACATAACTCTCTAAGTATTGAACACTTCATCAAATGAATTTATATGTAATAATATGTCAATAAATATTATTTAGCCTCTTTAATAAATAGAATACATTATATAAATAACTAGTGAATAAAATTACAAATTCATAATGAATTAATAATTATTAATTATTATTAATTATTATCATTTACTAATAAAAAAATAATTAACAAATAATTAATAATAAATTCATTAAAAATGGTAATGAATAATTAAAAATTCATTAATTATTAATAAATAATAATTTATAAGTAATTAAAATTTTAAATAATATATAATTAATAATTACAAATAATTGATAATTGATAATTAATAAATGGTAACTAATAATTAATAATATATAATATATAATTAATAATTAATAATTGATAATTAATAATTAATAAATTTATGATTAATAATTAATAATTATTAATTACTAATTAATGATTAATAATAAATAAACGATTAATGATTATAAATAATTAATAACTAATAACTAATTTAATTTTTAAATAATTAATAACTAATAGTTATAAATAATTAATAATTAAAATTAACCATTAATAATTAATTAAAATATTAAATATTAAATATTTATTTATTATTATTTATTAATTATTAACAATTAATTAAAATTTTAATTAATTATTATTAATTATTATTAATTTCACTGCAGTTGTTTTAAAAATGTTGATAAATTTAAATAAAAAATAAAAAATCATAATTAGTAATGGTTTTAACCAATGATAAAAACCCACATCTAAATGGTGGTGATTTTTAATAAACTGCCATGAATTAGTAATGATTTTCTAAAACCGTCATAAAAAAATAAAAATAAAAATATTTAACAATGATTTTGAAAAAGATCGCTAAAAATACACCATTAAATGCTCTTTTCCCTATAGTATATATCTGTGTTCGTCCAATATTGATGGTTTGATTAGTAGGATAGGTTATCATACTAAAACACTTTGATATCCATGTTGTATCTCATATGGTGATCAAGGGACAAGTGCTAGAATATTTTCTTACAAGACACCCTAACGTGAAGGAACCATCACTAGACATGAAACTCCCCAATGAATAAGTTTTCTCTATCCATGAAACTTCCCAAACATGGGAAATTTATTTTGATGATACTTCTTGAAGTATAACTAGGAAAATGATTGAGGATCCGAGACTCAACTGGGTTGGCTTGGAGGTTGTGTTTATTTCCCCAAGAAAGGAAATTCTTCCATATTCTTTCCTCCTATTAAGAGGGTGCACTAACAACGAGATAGAATATCATGTTATCATCATTGTCTTGGAACTGACTCTATAGATATTGATTTCCCAAATAAACATTAAAGGGGATTTTAAGTTAGTAACCTAGAAAAGTAATGGAGACCATGCCATCAAGAAAGAAGAACTAATATCCCTCCTCAATTATGTATGAGAGTTAATGTCATAGTTTCTTCCAGATCCAGTGTAATCCCATATACCATGATTGTGGGATACACAAGATGATACATTATAAAATGCATCTACCACATTGGTTGACCTAGATTAGAATGAAATACTTATCCATATTGCACATTATAGGGTAGCCTCTTCATTTATCAGTAATCATATACGGGAGATCAATGAAGGTAATACAAACATAGGTTAAAGTGATTCCTCATGATTTTCAGCTAACACAATAGTTGATTGGATGTCTCCCATAATAGAGTATCTTCATTATGAGTACCACCTATAACATCAAGTCAGGACATAATAAATCTGTCGATGGGCAGCCGATTTTTTCCTTTATAGTGATCCAAATTCTCACAAAGTTCTCTATAAATGAGGATTTTATAGGGTCCTTTTATGATGTATCAAAGTAGGATGGGCTATAATCATTATAAAGGAGTCAAGATCTTCCACAAAATCAAGATACTTATATATTTATGTCCGTCAATGATGCATGATTACTTGAAATTCACCAAGAAGTGTCTTGCATGCCAGATACATGCCAACTTTATTCACCAAACCTCATAGTTACTGCACACTACCTAATACTCCTATCTATTCATCATTTGGGGGATAAATATCATGGTTATATACCCTATGTCCATCTTCAGGTAGTTCAAGTTTATCTTTACTACTACTGAATGCTTCTCTAAATGGGTCAAAGATGTGCCCCTAAAGAAGGTTGGGACAAAAGTTATGATAAATTTCATAAATTCCTACATTATTACCATATTTGGGGTTCCTTATACTATCTGAGAAGACAATGGAACCAAATTTTGTGCCTATGAGCTGAAGAAGTTATACCTAGAGTACAATATTCAATCCAATCATTCATACCGCTGTCATGTAGTGGAAAATGGAAAAATATAGGCATTTAATAAGAATTCATTAAATATTCTTGAGAAAATGATAGATAAGGTCAGGAAGTATTGGTCTAAAAAACTCTTCTATGATTTTTCGGATTATCACACCACAACTCATACTATCATGTAGGCAATCCAATATTCACTAATATATGGGATAGAATCATTCTTTCCCATCAAAGCACAGTTTCCCTCGCTTCACATTACCATTTGAAATCAATTATTTAAAGATAAAAAGTATCATATCCAGCTTGATCTTGATGAGAAAAGGTTACACACACTGCATAACCATGAATTCTATCAAAATTGATTCACATGAGGCATTCAATAAGAAGGTATTCTTTTACTTGTTTAACCAAGGGGAATTGGTATTATCTTGAATAATTCCCATGATACTTGGAAAGAATCCTCTGAAACTAGAATATAAATGAGAAGGGATTTATATTATACACAAATTTTACCCCAATGGATCATATTCCTTTATTATAATGGATGGAGATGATGGGTTTCTAATGATCGAACAACACTTTTTCAATATAAAATAAGATAATAGAAATATCAAATTCCAAGATCACTATGCTATGAAAATTGAAACCATGTATAAATGTAAATAAAGAATTCATGCCTTGCACTAATGACAGCCACTACAACTATCTTCAATAATTCACTTGATGAGTATCCATTATAATAAAGCATCAAACTCCTTTCTCCGTGGTGTATCCATAGATAGATATAATTCACCTTATACTCGGGAAGGATTATCATCCACACCCATGTTATACTAGTATCACTTTGTGGAAAAGGGTAGCAGAAAAAAGAGCTCTAGGGAGAGGGAGAATCAGTGAGATTATGGTCAAATCTGAACTAAAATCATCTTATTAGAAGTATCCCCTATATATCCCTCAGTAAATTCTTGAGTTTTCATGCATTAACTCATATATTAAAAAATTCATGAGTAATGCTTCGAATGTTTCATGCATTCATCATGTGAACGCATCATTGATTCTCCCATGCATTTCATCATATAAAATGTTCACCATTATGATAGCCAACATGGAATAATACATGAGTAATGGTGACTGAAATTTTATTTTTAATTAATAATAGAGTGATGGAGTGAATCATACCATATAATTCTAATCATAACACTATCATACCATATAGCTCAATCATACATTATGATTACTTAAGGCAGTGGCATGAGATCTTCTATCATGCCTTATGGTATACCCAAAATAAGGAATATGATATGCCTTAAATTCCCACATGTTGTACCATATGACATGTACATATTATACATTGTGGTATAGAGGATTTAAGTCATATCTCTATTAATCTTACACTTATACTAAAGCCTCAAAGACTTTGTTTCATTTCACTTTATATTGTATCATATATAATAACTTGTTAAACCATACCCAAAACTCCATTTATATGTCTTCCAAAACTCTTTTGGAAATCTATCATCAACTTCATTGTGCATCGCATAATATTAAATACCATTGAATACCCATCCAAGACTAATTTTTGATAAACTCTAATACAATTTTAGAGTAACACTCTGATATTTTTAAAACTCAATCCCCATTCGGTCAACCACAAAGTGTGACCCCATGTTCCTTTGTAGCATTGAAAAAAATATGAATTCTTGAATTAATAGTTGTAAGAAAAGAGAAACCTCTAGAAAAGCATCAGTGTTACTCAATCTACCAAGGGGTCTATCATGATCTACATCAAACACGTGCATTTATATACCTATACCCATAGACTATATCATATAAAAGAATTAATTTTCATAATATCCCTTTGTCTAATACATCAAGTAACCACGAGACATGAAGTATGTTAATATCTTATTACTACTCATTCATTATTGATTCTCTAAGTATATACTGTCTAGGTTTATGAATACATCAATGTCATTCACTCTTATGGGTGAGCACATCACATTCCCCTTATTCGATATATAATATCATCAGATGTCTTATCTTGGTATGATCATTCACTTCTCTGGTCAATCTAAATCAAGGTCCTAGATTTTATACTCATCATATGAGAGTATAAATCCCATCTTGGTTAAGCTCATTCCAACAACATGATCAATGACATACCCAATCACCTCCTAATTAACTAAAACTTATGGCTTTCATAACACAACGTATCAAAGTATAAATTTTATCATGATAGTTATCTCTCCAACCTCATGTATTGGGAAAATAAAAATATGAAACATACACCCCTAGTATATCAAATACATAGTTATAACACTCCATGTGGTATACTTCATAGGCCATTCAGTATATGAAACCCATTTTTTACCTCCTGAGAATATTTCAAATCTTTATATGAAATCCTATCTACACTAACATTAACATTTTATCATAACTTATAATAATCCATGAAGAACATTGGTTAGGTATAGCTAAAAATTTTACTTTTAGAGGTCAATTATCATTTCACTTAATGTAATATATGAAACCAATATGAAAGAATGATAAATTAGAGACTACCTTTTATATAACATGATACATTTATATTCTTAAACTCTTTTGAGAATACTAAAAAAACCATACATAAGTTCTTATCAAATCATATCACATTTAATATACCACTATATCATTTGTATGTTTGTTTCACTTCTAGGTTTTTGTTATATTAATTACATATCTATGTAATTTCTACCACATATCTATGGAACCATCTAATAAAATCCTTTAACTAAACTTCTTAAGAAAGTAAAATCTTTGAAGTAATCTAGTTTTAATAGTAGGGACTTAAAAATCATATTACTAATGTTCAACTCGGTGAACATGGTATTAAAACTCCTTAACTTCACAACATCCAATGTTATGATGTTAATAACTTTTTTTGTCTACTTTGAACCCTTTTAAGTTAATTATCATTATCATTTTTAGAACCTTTCCATCAAAATTTTACTTGAAAACTAATATAACTTTTTATACTAATCATTTATTGATGTGCCCTAAATATTTTATAATATTAAGTGGCATTAACTTTGAATTTTGAGTGGAATAATATTTTATTTATTAATATTTGAACCTATGTAAGTCCAAACATACTTTAATTATCCTCTTAGAAACTATATTATTTATAAGATATCATGATAAGACACAAAAACTCATTTGTTTTAGGAAATTAAATTTATTTCCTGTATTGGGAATATTTAATAAATAAACTATTATACTCAATTCTTATATAGCGGTCTATGTGTTTGGAGAATTATACTGAAAATATGATTTTATTATTTGAAATATTCCACTGATTGGTGGTGGGATTATATTTCTCATGTTTTAACAAAAATTTAGATGAACTATTTTATCCTTATCTTACTTTCAATAATGTTTTATAATCTAATGAATCATAAACCATGTGTATTAAAATCATTATCTCATATTTATCATAATAATTATTTTTTGAGAAATAGATTTTATTATTATATAAGATGAAAATAAACATCCTTTATATAGATCTATATGATATTTTATTTACATTCCTTTTAATTCAAATACATGATTCAAAAACCTTTATATTTATCAATTGAATATAGACTACAAGATTCATGAATCCTTTCCTTAGTCATGAACTCTTGTATTTTTATAATGTTTGCAAAGTATACATTTGGTATCATATACCCTTTAAAATTGAAGAATAAATTTCTATAACATTGATACCTAACATAAACTCTCCATGAATTTTCATAAACCCCTTAAGGTATAGTAGAGAATTTTAATCCTTTGGAAACATACCCCACCCTCCTAACACCTCCTTTAGGTTTCAATGAATGTGGTTAACTATTAGTAAATCCAATATTATTATTTAGGCTTAAACATTTACTATGTTGTATTGTCAACACAATACAAGAAGCTAAAACATCACATGTAAATTTCAACCATCCTAAAAACTTTGAGAAAATAGGATAAAATTTTATTGAACTCATTCACATTTTCAAAAAAATCCCAATAATTATTGAAAAAATAATTTTATTTCTAAATCAAGCCTTAAAGGTAACCTTCAGTCTCTCCACGTTATTCATATACCCTTTGTTCATAATGTATCTAATTATTTTTAAACCTTGAGTGAATCGTGTTATACTTCTTATAAGAATCTAGATTCAATTACTTAATAACTTAAAATTTTCGTTACTCATGTAAGGTTTTTCTCTAACACATATAATTTCTTTTTCCTTAATTAAGAATGATTCTTAAGTTTCTATACCAGTCTAATAATTTTATTACATTAAGCTTCCACTTTCTTAATATTGATCTCAACATCAATTAGGGCGATGATGATTCCATTTATATATACAACATAATCTTTTATAAAATGAGAATCATGTTTTACGTTCATTTAATAAGGATTTTTATTAAATGTGTTCTCACTAAAATAATGACCCCTTGTAGATTATATCATATCAATTAGTGGGTTGAGATCCATATTTCACTAAGATTTAGTCCACTTTATCATTTCTCCCATCACTTGGATATTTTGGTAAACAATAGTGTCAATCATATCATATATGACTCTTGGATAGTTGAGTGGACAACTCATTGCCTAATCTATCATATAGATAAACTCAAACCTATTCTTGTGGTAACCCGATCCTGTTAAGGTCTCCTAGATAAGTGTAACCTAAATAAAATTACAATAATGGGTATATAATCCTATTATAGTTACTCGTTACTTTCTTGCCTTATGCAGGATAATCTAGGGGCACCCATATTTAGCTTGACCTTCCTGGTTGGATGATTTAGGTCTTAAAAAGTGTTTTATTTGGAAGGAATTTTAAAACTTAGTATTTATAAAGGGAATTCAATCTCACTATATTAACTTATGTTATTCCATTTACATATCCATGCTTCAAATGACTATGTTTTAAATATATATTCCTTCCATCAAATCAATATATTCAACGTATATTGATGTGTAACTCTCTACAAAAATCATAACTTGTGTTACTAACCCAAATAAAAATCCAACTATATTCACAAATATCTAAATTCATCCTATGTATAAATTACATGAAACCCATTCATGTAAAGGATTAATAATAATATGAATTCAAAAATATCTATAAGAATAATCTTCAAGTGATAGATAACCAATTCTCACTATTCTAGACAAGGCATAAGCCTTTAGGCCAGTGAGCAATCCAACTCAAAGACCCACTACCCAAGGAAATTTTACTCAATAGAGATCTCAATTCCATCATAATTATAACACCTAATATTTATAAATTATAATCAACCTTTAAATTCAATCTCATAACCTAATATAATCCAAAATCAAGGTAGATAAAAACTAAATCAACTATTATACCTATCTTGTAACTCCTTATATGCATGTATGAAAATTTATGGAAGTAGAATAACACTTTAAACTAAAAAGTATGACCATTCTTAATATAAAAATATATATATCTGAATAAATCAGGAAATTAACTAAATAAATGAACAATTCATAAATTTAAACATGAGGTATGCATTTATGAACAATTCATAAATAAAGATAATTATAAACACTTTAAAAATTATTTATGCATAATGGACATTCCATAATTGAATAAATATAAAAAATTTATATTTATTTACAATATGAACTCCTATATATTTTCTTTTTATATGGTATTTTATTTTAAATATATGATATCATGAAATATAAACATTTTATATATAAATTATTCATATTTTATGTAAATATTCATATTTTATGTAAATATTTAAAATATCACATATTTAATAGTATTTAAACCTTGATCATATCAATTATCAAATAATTTATCAAATAATTTATTTTCATTTGAATAATTCATATTAATAATTTTGAATAATTCAAAATTTTAAATATAAACTCTTTTATATTTCACCTAATTTTGTTATATTTAAACACTTTATAAACTACCCTTATAATTTCCATATAAAAATTATATATCTAAATTATAAGGTGTTCTATATAAATTTTAAGTGGTATTTTATTATTAACATTTAATATTATGGATATTTATTTAGAAAATGTTCCATAAACATTTAATAATTAATTATGAATAATTTATAATTAATTAATTTATAAATATTTTATAAATTAAATAAATATCCCAAAATACCATTTTCCATGATTTATTAACAATTTATAAATTATTTAAATCAATTCATAATTGAAATTTTAAAACAAATATCAAATTTTCCTTTATGTCATATTTAACAATATATAGATATTTTTTAATTTATGTTTGATAAGTCACAACATGTGAAACTCAATAATGCCATCAATCATATTTTATGATGAATAATATTGATTATCATAAGTTGTGGTGGGATACGCAATATTAACTCAGGGTACCTTATTATTACAACATATGATAAGTCGTTGAGTAAGAGTAATACTTTGTCAGAGGGAGTCCTGCTTTATGAAATACACTGATATCATTCCTATGATATGATGTTATGTTTTCTCTAACTTGTATCAATACCATTATACTGTAGGATATTCTATATTATATGCTACAATATGTTGAAACTAGATAATTTGTACTGAATTGTTTACTACAACACTATATGTTATATAACATGACTTGTCACGCCCCAGCCTTCACTTTCCTTATTATTTTATTCAATTAATGATATTTGGTCTTTCCCTTGAGTTTCGAGTCAAGTTGGTGTGGAAATTTTTAATTTCTAAAGTTTAGTGGAAGGCACATGATTTGGCACATCGTCGGTAGAAATTTTGTGTTTAATTGTGTGAAGGTCTATACTTCTTAATATACATGTTTCATATAGTTGTTGTCTAGTTTCCCTAACAGTGTGGCCAAACTATGTGGGTGTCTTGATTATTCCAATGAGGAATGCATAGTTGGCACACAATTTGGTATGTTGTGCAGCCAAACCATGTGACTTACCCATTTTTCTTAAAAATTAAAATTCTTATTATACCCTCCTACATTTTTACCCCTAAACACACACAATTTGGTTGTCTCATCCCTTATTTCTTTGGTTTAATTCTAGATAAACCCTAAAGGTTGGGGTTGATTTAATCTTGTGATTATTTTTGGTTTAGGATATGTGGATTGTTTCTTGGGTCTTTCTCTTCCCATATTCAAATTTTCACTTCAGCTTTACTCTGTTTTAGGTAGATGGTTCTGTGTCATTGCTTTTTTCTTCGCACACCATGCTTACTTGAGATTTCTAAATGATCTCTTCCTAAAATTAGTTATTTTTAGAGGTTTTGAATCAATTTTAAATAGATTGATAAATCATGTAGATTCTTGATTTGATTTTTAAGGAAATGGGTGTATGTTATGTGTTTGATAAAATGCCTAAAGTGGTTTTATGTTGATTTTTAATTGTTTAATTGATATTTTTTATTTTTTATGCTTCCATATGATTATTTTAAGGTATTGAGTTATTGTTTGACTTTGTTTTTTAATTCTTGTTAATTTTTATGGGGTTATCTTGTTAAATCCTTGTTTTGATGAGTGGATTGAAATGTGTCTCATTATTGTTTCCCTAGGTGAATCCTTTGAATATTGATACATATGTTCCTACATAAATGTACATATATATGTATGTGTATGAACACACACACACACACACATAAATATATATATGTGTGTGTACATGGGTGTATATATATGGGATTACATAGGATGCTTTTATTTAAGTTTGGGTTTAGAAATTGTATCTTGCTTTTCAAAACAATTTCCAAAATAGGTTTTAAATGTTTAATTATAAACCATGGTATAGAGGCCTACTTGGAACTTTAAAAAGGGTCTTTTAAATGTAATTGAATTATAAATGGTTTTTTAAATGGATTTTGAAAATTTATTACTAGTTTCAAAATTCAAAGCCCATTTGGCACCTTCAAAACGTTTTATCATATGATATACACCCCAATAGAATACCCCCTATGTTTATGTGTTTATTATGGCTTGGATTTAGAGGGTTTTTCATTGGTAGGTGTATAGAAGTGGGGTGGATTTGTGATATTGAGATATATTGTTTATACTTTCCATTGGGTTGATGTACCTTACCTTTTATCACTATTATTATTCTTAGGGATCCTATGTATATTTGTGAGGGATGAGATATGGTTAATACCCCATCCTGATTATATGGAATATATCCAATATGGTATTAGAGTCCATAGGGCATTGTCACTGGTGATTCCATTTCAGGGTGGTTAGTTGGTTATTGATTTAGGAATGCATCGATAAGCTTGTATATTGTTCCATCTCGAGTATTTTTAGGGTCTCTTCATGGGATATTTATAAATTTCTCATGATTATCTATCCTCTTTTTGTTATATTTACTTTACTTGGTTAAATTACAGCTTCACTATTTTAGGGTTTTATTATGACATTCTCTACTAATCCCATTTTTATATTATGACCCTACTTCCATTAACTTGGTTATTATTGGTTGATGTTTTCTTTGTAGTTGTTTTTTGGTCCCTTCATTATGGTTTGAGAGTATTTTTAAAGAGGATTGAAAAGTATGTTTTTTAAATGGATTTTTTTATAAAGGGTTTTCAAGAAGTTTCTTTAAAAAATATTTTGAGTTTTAAAGTGGGTCTATATGGATAAACTCATGGTTGTTTTTATTAAAATAATAAAATATATTTTCTATAATTATTTCAAATTATCACATATGGTCTATTTTAGAAAATGAAATGCATGGCATCTATGGTGATTGCCTACTGAGATCTATAATGATCACACCCTACTTGTGCCACTTAGTGTTGGTATAATCAAGTTAGTTTTTTAGTTTTAGGTTTAGTTTGTATTGTTCATGGAGTGATTTGGTATTGTGGATGGATAGTTACCAAAAGGACACATGGAGATCATGTCGATTTCATGGATTTCATTTTTGGTTTATTTTTCATCAAGATGGTATCATCCATGTCAGACTTATATATTCTAGATACTTTATTTTCACCATTTTTGGAATATATTTATATTGAGTTCATTTGTATGTTTATTCTTGTTTTTTTCAGTTCAGTTTTTTATTATTGTTTCTTTTTTTTATACTTATTTGATATTGTGTATGGAACTTGGATATATGATGGTCATTCCAAACTTCTAGGTATAATCTTCATGTATCTTGTTGTTTAGTAGGATAAATCATTCCCATAAACTCAAATTAGATTCCATGGAACTAGTTACTAGCCCAGGGTGATCAGGAATGAACCTCTAGTATGTCATGGCCTAGATCGGGAGCCTGGTTCCGGGGTTTTCCTAAGTTGGTTAGTGAAAAAATGATATCAAAGACTAGTATTTTTTGAAAACCTAGGTTATTAGAGTGCCCACTATTATTCAGTGTATTTGTTATATTGTATATTAGAACCATCATGAATCAAGAGGTAGGTGTGAGAAGAGTCTCACAAGCTCTTACTCTCCTTAACCCTCAATTTATCATGGGTTATTGGGGGGTATGTGTTGAATTTTTATCTTTTTCTGTTTACTCCTAGTGCATTTTGATTGAGGTTAATGGTATTTTGAATTATATCAATGTTTTATGTGTTACTTTGATATTTTATATACATTAGAGGTGGAAAAGGTAGGATGAAATAGGGAACATGGTTGACCTACACACTATGGAAAACCATGCAGATCCTGTGCACCTATCTCTGTCTACTAAAAGTGGCGTTCTACATGGTTAGCGCAAAATCCATCAAACTGTGTAGCCAAACCATGCACAACCACTATCCTCCCCTTTAAATTTTATGTTGGGATCCTTTTAATCAAAATTTATTATAATATGTGATTGGATTTTATTAGGATGATTTAAAATATATTTCCATAGTGTACTTATGGAAATTAGTTTTATTTTAATAAAAATATTGATTGAAACTTGTATTTTCAAAAGGTTTAAATTGGTCTTGAAATTTAAAAAGGGTGTTTCTTAAGATGAAAAAGGAAATAATTTAAGTTTTTGGACCTATAAATTTTTTAAATAAGGGATTATAGTGGCATTAAAATGGATTCATGCGGGAAATTAAAGTTTCAAATTAAGGTGTGGAGTTTAAAGTGATTTTCAAGCAAAGTTTTAAAATTTTGAAATTTGAAATTTAAAGTTTTCATATGCTTAAAAGGGAAATTTTCATATTGTTCTTAGTTATTTTGATTGATTCCTTGAATCATTGTTTTGAATTGAGATTTTTTTTCTATCTAGATGTGGTTTTATTTTGAAATACTATTGATTGGGTTATATGTTTTCTTTTTATTTATAGTATGCCTCCCAAAAAAGTTCCTAAGAATCATAGGTGATCAAGTCTGGCCTTGTCAGTTGGTGGCCCTACCCAGACTCATGGTGGAGTGGTGGAGTTGGATTCTTATCAAGTATTTTCTATATTTTTGGGCGGTCTAGGTTCTATAGAGGCTGTGAAGTGGGTTGAGAGAGTTTAGGACATCTTTAAATCTTTGGGAAATCCAAATGTTCTAAAAATGAGAGTTATTTTTCATTTATTTGAAGGGCTGAGTTGGGATCAATGTAAGATTATTATCCTGACTTAGTTTCAAGTTGGAATTATGTGGGGATTATTTAAGTCCTAGTTCATTTATTGATTCCTTCCTAAGTATTTTAATGTATCAAAGGTGGTGGAGCCTAGGAGTCTCTAGAAAGGTCAATAAATGGTAAAGAAGTATGTTAACCATTTTATTGAGTCATTCCCCTTTTCTTTTGATATCATATTAAGTGATTCCTTAAAGGCTCACTTTTTTGTGAAGGTTCTTTATTTGGATCTATATTATAGAGTGTTATCATCTGGAATGACCATATTTAAATATTTTTTGGATGAAGATTTATTATTAAAGTTGGTTTCTAGAGGAAAAACCATTATTGGTGGTAGCCCTATATCTATTGGAGATGTTGAAGGTACCTCAACTGATTAGGAGTGGATGCTAGAGCAACCTGTTCTAGGATAGTTTTCTTCTTCAATCGATGCTTCCTTGAAGCAAAATAAATTTTTACGTGTGCTTCCAATGTGTTTGGTTTGAGTATTCTAAGTCATATTGATTATATTCTCCAAGATCTACCATAACTATGGTTGGTTGGGACACCTATATAAATTTTGTAAGTGGAATAATCTCTCAGGGAAGAAATCCTGATCGACATCAAAATCTTGATAGTGTTACCCTTTCTATATTTTTAAGTATTAATCATTTCCTATTATTGGTTCGTATCCCTGACATGTATTTTGGGATGTTTGATGTTTTGTGTCTACTTAGAGAATAAAAGTTCATTTGTGAATTTATGTATGCTCCATCATTTGTATTGGTTGCTTGAGTCTCCTTGGCTAAGACTTTGAGTAGTGTATCCTTGTTTCTACATTTCTCCACTATGCTGGTGAATTATTAAATAGTGGGGGATCCACTATGGATATCCAAATTATGGATTTCTCATTGGACAGTTTGATCATGAGTTATATTTTAAATATCTAGTTATAGGTACCTTTATCTTATTTATTATATTGGTTGGACTATTATTCCTTTTATTTGTAACTTGATGACTTTCTAGGGGCAGAAAGTACTATAGTGGGGAGAATTGTCACACCCCAACCTTCATTTTTCTTATTATTTTAGTCACTTATTGATATTTTTTCTTTTCCTAGAGTTTCAAATTGACCCAATGAAAAACTTTTGAATATTTTTAAGTTCATTAGAGGCACATGGTTTAAATAACATTTATTATAAACCATGTAGCTAATCATGAAAAGGTATTTAATTCTTAACATACATGTTTTTCATGATTAGTGCACAATTTCCAAAACCATTCAAGTTTCCTAGTGAGTCCAATGAGGGGCACATAGTTGATGCATGGTTTGGTAAATTTTGCATCCAAACCATGTGGCTTACCAAATTTTCTTAAAATTTAAATTCCTATTATATCCTCATAAGTTTTTAAACACTAAATACCTTCACCTCCTTCTCACTCAACTAAAACCCCCAGGGGATCCTAGGGCTTAAGATTCATTACTCCTCCCTATGATTTTGACCTATTCCCACTTCAATTTATTAGTGTTTCCCTTGAGTTAAGTCCATTTATCCTTTCCCTATTCCTTTCTACTTGGTTTTCCCATCCCCTCTTTATATTTTTCATTTTAGATGAACCCTAAATATTGATGGGGTTGATATGATCTTATGATTATTGTTGTTTTAGGGTGTGGGGATTGTTTCTTGTATCTTTATCTTCTCATATTCAAAATTTCTATTCATCCATACTCCATTTGAGGTTGGTGGTTCTGGGATATTGATTTTTTTTAGAACATCATGCTTTCTTGATATTTCCAAATGTTTTCTTCCTAAAATTATTGTTATTTATAGGTTTTGGTTCAATTATAAGTATATTAATAAATCATGTAGATTCATGATTTTGTTCTTAATCAAATGGTTGTATGTCATGTGTTTGATAAATTGATTAAAGGGGTTTTATGTTGATTTTTAATTGTTTGATTAAATTTTTGGATTTTTTATGATTCCATATGATAATGTTAAGGTCTTGAGTTATCATTTGACTTTTTTTCTAATCCTTGTGAATTTTAGTGGGTTTATCTTTTTAAATCCTTAATTTTGATAAGTGGCTTAAAATGAGTCTCCTTGTTGTTTCCCTTGGTGTATACCTTGAATATAGATACATGTGTACCTATGGAAATGCACATATATATGTATTTATATGCATACATATGTTTGTGTGTGTGTGTCTAGGTGTATAGATATGGGACTTCATAGGATGCCTTTAGTTAAATGTGGGTTTCAAAATTGTCTATTGGTCTTCAAAACAATTTACAAAATAGGTTTTTAATTAGTATTTAAAAATCATGATCTTGAATCCCACTTAACACTTTAAATAGGATCTTTTAAATGGTATTAAATTATAAACAGTTTTCAAATGGATTTTTTAATGGTATTAATAGTTTCAAAATTCAAGGCCTAATTAGAACCTCTAGAATTTTTTCTCATATGATATTTACCCTAATGTAATCTCACGTGTTTTTATGTGTCTATTATGTCTTAGATATAGAAGGTTTTCACATTATTAGGCATATGGAGGTGGGATGGAGTTTTGATATTGTGATATATTTTTTATGCTTTACATTGGGTTGATTTACCTCTCCTTTAATCACTATTATTATTCGTGGGGATCCTATGTATCTTAGTGAGGGATGAGAGATGGTAACTACCTAGTCCTGATTATATGTACGAGATCCACTATGGTATCATAGGCCATAGGGGAATTCCAATGGTGAGGCAAGTTGATGCTAGCCAGTTGGTTATTGATTTAGTAATATAACAATGGGCCTATATATGGTTCCAACCTGAGTACTACTAAAGTCTTCTCATGGGTTGTTCAGGAATCACGTATGATTATCTATCGTTTATAATTCCATTATTAATGTATTTTTTTACATTACTATTTAATTATTTTATGGTTCTATTATAATCTGATCCACTAGTTCCTTTTTTATATTATGACATTGCTTCCATTGACTTTGTTTATTATTGGTTGATATTTTATTTGTAGTTTTTTTGGGTCCCTTTGGTATTTTTTAAGAATATTTTTAAATAGGATTGAAAACTATGTTTTTAAAGGAATTTTTTGATAAATGGTTTTCAAGATGTTTCTTTAAAACATATTTTTATTTCTAAAGAGGGTTTGTTTAGATAAGATCAAGTTTGTTTTTTCTTGAAAGAATAAAATATATTTTTTAACTTTATTTCAAAATATAACACATGGTCTATTTTAGAAAAAGAAATTCATGGACTCTTTGGTGATTTCCTACTGAGATATATGATTTTAACACCCTACCATACCACTCGGTGTCGGTATACTTGAGTCTATTTTATAGGTTCAGATTTAGTTTGGATCATTTATGGAGTGAGTTTGTATTGTGGATGGATGTTGACCAAGAGGTCATATAGAGATCATATAGGTTTCATGGAGTTTGTTTTTGGTTTATTTTTTATTGAAATGGTATTATACATGAAAACGTTTTATATTTTGGATCATGTATTTGTACCACTACTGTTATATATTTATATAGAGTTAATTTTGGTAATTTTTAGTTTAGCTTATTGTTATTGTTTCTTTCTTGCTACTTATTTGATGTTATGCATGGATCTATAATATATAGTAATCATGCAAAACTTTTGGGTGTAAGATTCGTGTATCTTATTATTTATTTGGAGAAATTTTTCCCACATTCTCACATGAGATTCCCTG
Organism: Viscum album; assembly: GCA_963277665.1. Taxonomy (NCBI): domain Eukaryota; kingdom Viridiplantae; phylum Streptophyta; class Magnoliopsida; order Santalales; family Viscaceae; genus Viscum; species Viscum album. The sequence goes on from OY728125.1 coordinate 5,104,518, forward strand.
GCACTAGTTTCCAGTGCGCGGTGATTGGGAATGTGCCTCAAGTATGTCGCAGACTAGATTGGGTTCCCAGTTTAGGGGTTGGTCTAGGATGGTTCATGATATTACCCCATCACAATTTATGATATCATATATAATAATAAAATACATAGTATAAAATATTGATTTTATTTTACAAGAGTTAATATTATATCAATATGATATATTTTTTCTTTATTTTTAAACATGGTTTTTGAGAATCAAACAACATGGTAATGCTATAGTACCATTGATATGTTTTTAAGGATCTAACAACACTTTTTCAATGCAACAGAATACAATAGAAACCTCGAATCCCAAGGTAACCATTCTATGAAATCCAAAACCATATATAAATATAAATGAATAACTCTTTCCTCTATGTTTTATCCATGTGTTGATATGAATCACCCAATTCTCGGGCATGATTATCCATATCATGCATGGTATGTTAATACATTCTGGTGGAAAAAGGTAGAGGATAAAGAGAGTTTTGAGGATAGTTAGGATCATTAGAAGCAAGGGAACATCAGAACTCACACCATCTCAATGGAAGTGGACCCTTATATAGCCATCAGTACATTTCCAAGTGTTCATACAATAACTCATACAATATAAAATACATGATTAATGCTATAAACATTTCATGCATTCATCACATGAATTCATCATTGATCCTCCCATGAATTTCATCATATGAAATGTTTATAATTATGATATCAAACATGGAATAATACCTAAGTGATAAATCTTATCATTCATATTCCAATCAATCATAGAGTGTTAGAGTGAATCAAACCATATGATTCTACTCATAACACTGCCATATGATATAACCCAATCATGAATTACTATTAGTTAAGAAAGTGGTGTGAAATCTTATATCATGCCTTATGGTATGCCTAAGAAAAGGTATATAATATGCCACATGATAGAGGTAATAAATAAATTATATTTTATTGATATTACATTCATTTTATTCTCTCGTATTAATTAATTAATTGAGTTTTAGTGGGGTTTATAAATAAAGTAATATTTCATTGGATTTTGTGAATATTACTTCAAATGGTTGAAATTGTGAATTTAATTGATTTATTTAATTTCTAGAATAGAATAAATGGGTAGCTAATGATAAATCCTTTGGTTTATTTTTTTAGGTGAAGTTGTATGAAGTATTTTGTTTGGAATCAAAGTATGGAATCAAGTGAAAAAACCATTATGTATGGGTAAGTTCATACATAAGAGGCATATGGCCTGATATGTAAGAGTTTTTATTTGTAAATGTAATTTTAAAAGAGTTAAAACCTTACAAATGGGCCAGTATGTATGTAAATATTATCTAGAAGATATAGAGGATACACAAATTTAACCTCATGGATCACCTTATACATGTAAAAGCTATGTATTTTCCTTGGGGGGTGAAACACTTCACATGTAAATATCACCACACACTCACCCAATATACATAAATTCCATGCCTTTGATATAGAAGTGAAAAGTCAAGTTTTCATATTATACATAAGGGTTACATTTATCAAAACATAAAGTTTTGTAGGTGATATTTAAGGGTTATATATAAGAGTTCTTATGACCCAAGTGATGTGTAAATTTTAATGCATTTTCCATTAGAGAGTTGAATTTTGGTGTGTAAGGGTTATTTAGAGAATATGTAAGGGTCACTTTGGAAAAAGATAGGATACACAATGGTGTTTTCCTTTACAAAATTTGAAGAATGGAATGTTTCATGGGTATAATTATTTTAAAAATACTCAAAAGAAATTATACTAATAGAGATCATCTTTATGATACTTAGATTTGGTATATGAAGAGATAACTTAGAAACGATCTTTTAATAGGGGAATAATGAACTCATGAGCCAATTGTGGACTGATCCATGGAGTAATGAATTCAAGATATATATTTTTAGGAATCCTTAAATATTTAAGGTAATATTAAAAATTAAAGAGGAGAGAATATCATGAAGTTTTACTATAATGAAATAGGATATAAATAATCTACAAAGAAGTCTGGATCCTGAGAAGAAAAGGGAGATTAGATTTTTGAGTTTTTTTATTATGTTGCTTTAATTTTATATTTTCAATTTTTCTTCGTGCAACATATCACATAGAGGGGTAAACCTTTTTGGTGATTGAGATAGGGTAAAGAGGATCCTTTTATATTTCTTGATTTTGAACTTCATTAAATAAAATTCTTATTTTATTGATTGATTCTTGTACTTATTTATAGGGTATTACTTTGAATATGATTGGGTTTACTATATTATTATTGAATATTGTTTTCTAATTGTTTTGATAATCATAATTCCCCCTCCATTTAATGCATTTTATATATTATGGAATAGATAGTATTGAGTGGTAAAGTATACAACAATTGCAAATATGTGAGTGGAAGGTAGTGAATTGTCTTTAAATTACTTTTGAGTACCTTAACTTGATTAGTATTTTCCTGATTAGTTTAGTGTTAGTTTATTATTGAGGTGTCATATGATATATTTCGACACACTTAGGAAGGAGGTTTAATTAATAATGATTATTTATTGATTAAAACTCACTATTTCTCCCAGCCTAAGGTAAAGGATAAGTGATTTTAGATTCTATCATTTATCAGTTAATAAGAAAAATAGTGAACAATTTTAAGAACTAAATAGAATTACAATAGGTAATATGACCCTTGAATCAATCACCTATCATCACATTGATAAAAATTCACTTTTTAAAATTATTTTCAAGTTATATCAACCTAAAATTCATCAAACCCCCTTTTACTAATTGTGAAAATTGAATTTACACCCCTCCTTGGAGCTACCTTTGGTCCCCACTATGCTATAGTATAATCATAGTTTTATATAGCTTTTTGAACCACCCAAGGTATTTCACCTCAACATACCACATGTTTTACCATATGAAATTTACATATCATTCACTATGATATAGGGGATTTAGGGAATATCTATATGAAGAGATCTTATCACACCTACCATTAATAAAAGGTTTCTCAATAAATAATTTTCATAACTCCATTTTGGGTATATAAAGTCCTCACTAAATGAATTTAAATTTTCTAACATAAATTCCTCACTGCATGACTTTGAACATCATAACATATTATTCTTATCATAATATATTAAACTTTATGACATAAAAGTTCAACCTGCATAACCCTTAAACTACTTGGAGTGGTTTGTTTCATATGACTTGATTTCTTTACATGAGAATTTGATCCATGTAATAGTTCTCAATGTATGTTTTCACTAATCTATAATCCTTCACAAGGATAAAAATTCCCCCATATTTCAAAATTATGCGTGTCTTGAATCCTATTCTCCTAGGATACGCAACAACTCTTGGATCTCTTATCTTAGGTGCAACCAAAAATTTAATCCACTCTAATTTCCCCAAGATATACTAGTGTTCAAGTCATTTACCCATTTATATTAGGTCCACTAAGTACCCTACAATAGATGGAACCATTTCATTTTTTCGTGGTGTTGATACCTCACCAATTCATGTATGGTTCACCATTTTTGTTTCTAGACATTTGCATAGGAATTTTATTTTTTTCATGGGCCCATTTTCCAAAGGTTTATGATCATTAAGATTAGATAATGTTTCTTAAAATTATGCATCAAAATAGAGAGTATGAGAGGTTGAATCATACCATAAAGGGTATTATTATCTAGTTCGAGACTCTCTTGTATATTTAAGACATGTTTGTGAAATCCTTCCCAGTAACAATACCAGATACCCTTATCATGAATTTGATCAATTGTCATCATGCATATTTTTGAACATATCTATCTATCAGAGGTTATCTATATATTTATATATGATATTTTCTTCGTATTTCCCCTCACTAGTATTTATGATCTATTTTAAAGTCATATGGCTGGGAAATTTGGAATTTATCATTGTCTAGGGAGGTAGTGGGTGTTATGGAGTTGGGATGGCACCCATGACAAGGGATACCTATAAATCCATGTGAATAGAATTAAAATCCATATTCTTCATTATTATTTAATGAGGTATGTTGTTCCCTTTGAGTTTTTGTAAGAAGTACCATCATGGTCCCCTTTAAGGTCATTTAGTCATGATAAATGAAGTTCCTTTTAAGGTCATGCATCTAGGACCAATAAAGAACCTTTTAAGGTTATGTGTACATAACCATTATTTCTTGTAGTTTAAGTTTGTAGGAATAGGAACAGTTTAAAGTAGTTTAAAGTCATGTATAATATACTACTAAGTAAAAGGTATCTAACAATGGTTTAGTGTGGGGATCATGCATGAACAACCCTCTCTTGTTTGAATTGAAAAGTGGGTTAGGTGAAGGTAAGTTTTCACTTACACTAGGTCTGAAGCCCATTTATATACATGGATAATATATTGGACTAAGATGTTGAATAAATAATCCAACCAAAAACATGGTGGGCATAGTGGTGGTTTATAATAGCCAAGTTGAGTGACCCGAACTGATAGAGCCAGAAAAACATACATCAATTTCCAAAATTTAGATATCCTTATTATCAAAGGAATTCATAATTGAATATACTTTGGGGATACAATAAATTACAAATAAAAATAGGGGGAGATATCCCACAGTATGATATCCTTTAATTATCAAAGGAATACATGATCTAGGAAACCACATGAACATGGAAAATGGATTGACTATGCTATCAAGAAGCTATAGAGGAGGCCCATATGGAATGATCCTTTTGAGTCATTGACTTGGACATGAGGGTTTCCAAAAAGTATTTTTTTTATTTTAGGACTAAGTAATTAAGTTTATCCAAGTTAAATGAATAAGGTAATCATGGTCCTTAGGTCAGTAGGTCATGTGGATGAGGCACCCAGGTATGTCCTGGAAGGCTAGGAGCAACTTCATCTATGGGTAACTTGGGTTCCATGGATAATTAGCTTGAGTACAACCTCAAATGATAGGTATAAGTGTATATGAACCCTATTAGTTATCCAAGGGATACCTGGGTAAGGTGGAGCCCTAGTGATACTTTTGGGGGAACATCGGGCGATGTGTCACCTTAGTGGTGCTTCTTGGGGAACCTGGGTGAAAGGGTACCCTGGAGGTGCTTGTTTAGGAGCTTGGGGGAAGTGGCACCCTAATGGTGCTCCTAGAAGAGTCTAGTAAAAGTTTATCCCTAGAGGTTAGACTATGAAAATTGGATTCCTAGTGATTCTCCTGAAAGATCCTAGGTGAAGTGGCACCCCAATGGTGCTCTAAGTATATCTTGGATGAACTGGCAACCTAATGATGCTCCTAGAGTGTCCTTCTCCCTAGCCTTGGTAAGGCATGGGTGAAGTGGAACCCTAGTGATGCTCTAGGAGGGTCATTTTCCCAAGCCTTGGTAAGGCACATGAAAAGTGGTCTCTCACGAATTTTTGTGTCAAAACTTTCAGACGACATAAATACTCTACACCATCATTCATTTTCCAAAATTTTTTAAACTAAAAATCACTTAAGGGAAGTCTTTGGAGATATGGGCACATAAGATCTTTTTATTTGTGATCAAGTAATATGGGTTCTCCATGTGTGTAGAAAATAGGAGGCTATGGTTCCTTATATAGGTAATGGGAAGGTTGGTCACTCAGTCCAGTTTTGTAACTAATCCTAACCACTCTGAGTTCCCTAGTGAGGTGAGTAGAGCAATCAAGGTATGCAAGGAATGTGGATGAAGGTGTGGGAACCATTGAGGTGAAGACCCTAATTCCTAACCTTTATGTGTGTGATTGTTCCTCAATTATTCCTTGAAACCCTTGTGCTTAACCTTCTCACATGCACCCATGCCTCAATGATGTTGACATCCTCATACATAGTGCTTTTACACCTTGAATGCTCTAGTTATGAGCAGTTACAATGTTGTAATGGGTACCTAACCTTTCTTTTGCCTATATAAGTACCCCACATACCATTTTCCACACACATGGAAACCCCACGGCACCTAAGAATAGATAACAATATCCTATATGCCCAGACCTATGAATAATTACCTCATGTTATTTTTAGGTCAAAACCTTTGGGAAAAGGAATGATGGTAAAGATTATTTGTGTCCTTTGAAAATTTTAACACAAAATTTATCAAGAGATGACATCACCCATGTATTTCCAAGGTCAGGGTGAAGGAACCTCCAAGATCACCACTAGGGTGGAACCTCACTTAAACTCCTCTAGGGGAACCATTAGGGCACTACTTCACCAAGTCTCCTTAAGAAGATCCATCAGGTTCCCACTTTCCTAGGTTATTTAAAAAGAACTAATAGGGTGTCACATCACCTAGGGTTACCCAAGAAGTATCACTAGAGTTTCACCCCACCTAGGTCTCCTCGGGAGCGCTCCTAGAGAACATATCTGCTCAGACCTCCCATTTGAGGTTGTGAACAAGTTGACTATCTATGGAACCCATGATACCTAGAGATAAAGTCTCACCCAACCTTTAAGGCCATGCCTGGGTGCCTCATCTACCCGGCCCACCGACCCGAGTTCCCCAATCACCTAGGTCCCATACCTTGGCTAAACATAATTACTTATTACTAAAATCCGAAAATAATTTATAGACACCCTCATATCCAATTTAGATCCTCAAAAGGATAATTCCATCCAGGCCTACTCCTTCACCTCTCAATATACATAGTCAAGCTATTTACCATGTTCATTTGGTTTCTTAGATCATATATTCCTTTCATAATTGAAATGTCTCGTCCTATGATTAACATCCCCCTATTATGATCCTTGACTAATAGGATCCCTAGAGTACAATCAATTATATATTTATTTAATAATGAGGATCCCTATTTTCAGGTAACCAGTGGATGTTTTCATGGATCTTCCCATCTATCTCACCTGACTTGGTTGTTCTGAATCACCACCAAGTACACTAAGCACCTATTCAGCCTCTTTTTCCAATATCCTAGTCTAATAAATAATCCATTGGATACAAATGAACTACTAGAAAAAAAAGGTTATAGTAATGGTTTGGAACCATTGGTATAATCTCTCAAACTATTAGTATAACCTATATAAATGGTTTGAAGAGTTTTGAGTAGTTTGGAATTGATATTAACTTATACCAACATTTTTTATAAAACCATTGGTATATGTGGTCTATATAAATGGATCCTAATCTGTAGTTATAAGTTATATGAAATACCTATACCAACAGTTTGGGAAAACCGTTGGTATGGGTAATGTAAAAAAAGGTCGTGAATTTTGATCCCAGTGCCTCCTGGTTATACTTCAATGACTTAACCACTAAGCTACAATCACTTTTATGGAAATAATTAGATATATATATATATATATATATTTGTAGACCCCGGAAAACGCGTCCCCAAAATTTTCCAAATGCTTCCATACATGATCCAAGATCGTAGTCCATTTCGCAAGCTTCGATTTGGTAGGTCGTAGGGCCCGAACGGAGTTACGGATTAGGAGTTATGGACGTTTGAAGTTGGGCTGGAAATCTGGTTCGCGAAGCCCATTCGCGAAGCCCCCCCTCCGTGATCGCGGAGCCCCGCCACGAAGCAATGAGGCGAGAGGCTCCGCGAACCCGTTTGACGTTTGCGATGCGCCGCAAAGACCCCCCGTGAAGCACTAATGCGAAGCACCGATGCGAAGCACTCGTGCAGCGCGGTCCCACGAAGCCCCGCCGCGAAGCGCCCCGACCATCGCGGCCTCGCGAAGCTCTAGAGGCGGTGATGCTCCGCGAACGCATTTGACGTTCGCGAGCCTCCGCGAAGCTCTGGAGTCGGTACCTCTCCGCGAACGAATTTGACGTTCGCGAGCGCGCCGCGAAGCTCCTGAGGCGGTGCGGAAGTTCTGCTTCGCGGCGCCCCTGCCTATAAATACCCAGCTCACCCCCCTTCTCCGAAGAGGACGGCCACGGCCACTTCGCCCCTTGGGCGGCCGAGCGGAGCTCCGCATTGCGGCTCCGCGAATCCATGCTCCGCGATCAGCTTCCTTCGCGTTGCTGCTCCGCGAGCCGAGACTCCAGGAGTCCATGCTCCGCGAGCCTATGCTCCGCGATACTGCTCCGCGAGACCAAGCTCCGCGAGAGCCCTTTGCTCCGCGAGCCCTTGCTCCGCGATGCTGCTCCGCAATGCTGCTCCGCGAGACCAAGCTCCGCGAGACCCCTTTTGCTCCGCGAGAGACCATTGCTCCGCGAGGCCATGCTTCGCGAAGCTACTTCGCGAAGACCCATCCTTCGCGAGGATCCTACCTTCGCGACCACCGGTCCATACCGCGGGGGCTGCGCCCCCGCACCCCCGCTCGGGGTCACTGCCGGGCTGCGGTCCCGGCCCTCCGGGCCGGTCCCTTCGCAACCGTCACAGACCCCCATGAAAAATGGAGAGTCGCACCGTGAACTTCTCGGGCCGGGATGCCGGGATTTTCCATTGCGCTCCCACCTTCCACCTATGGAACACCATGATTTGAGATACTCCTCCACACACCATGAAACACCTTGAGTTGATGTATTCCTCTTCGTTTGTTTCCTATGTCGTGAGTTGAGGTTCTCATCATCAATTCCCCGAGTACCTTGAGTCGAACCATCCCTCAGGCAACTCCTCCAAACCCAATCACTTGGCTCCTATGCCAGGTTGAACCAGAAAGGGCCGCCCTTGCGTAAGTCCCGACACAAACCATTTCTAGGCACCTTCTGCCTAATAGTCCCACCTACATGACTCTAAACTGTAGTAATCCTTATGTGCCAAACATAGGATGCCTCTTGCCCTACACGAGAGATGCCTCCTGCTCCTAGCATGAGATGCTAACAGTCCTACCTACATGACTATAAACTGTAGTAATCCTTATGTTCCAAACGTAGGATGCCTCTCGCCCTATATGAGAGATGCCTTATGCTCCTAGCATGAGATGCCAGTAGTCCTACCTACATGACTCTAAACTGTAGTATTCTCCCTATGATCCACACATAGGATGCCTCTTGCCCTATACGAGAGATGCCTTATGCTCCAAGCATGAGATGCTAACAGTCCTTTCTACATGACTCTAAACTGTAGTAATCCTTATGTTCCAAACGTAGGATGCCTCTCGCCCTATATGAGAGATGTCTTATGCTCCTAGCATGAGATGCCAATAGTCCTACCTACACGACTCTAAACTGTTTCATTATCCCTATCTAACAAATGATATGATGCCTCTTGCCCTAAACGAGAGATGCCTTATGCTCCTAGCATAAGATGCCTAATGCCATGTTTACAGTGGCATAGTTTCAAGAGCGTTGGAATCCGTTCAAACATTCCAGCACTCCGCCCCATGCTTTGTGTGTCCTTCATTCGGATCTGCATCCATTTCCAAAGTCTGAAGGGACCCCCTAACAGTATGGATGGTAGACCCATGGTCCCCCTGCTGTCCTGGTCCAACGCCCCAAAAGGCTTCGGGTGACACTTTGAGGTCCTGTGTTTCGAATACGGTCAGCAGTCGACCCCTCATTTGTTTGTCCCCATTTTAGGCTAACGCGATAGGATGCTGTGTTGCGAACATGGTCAGCAGTTATCCTCTATCTCCATGCCACTCTCATCGCATTCCGAATGCCGGGCATGTGATTCACACTTTTCTTGTCCCTTTGTTTGGGCTGATTCCAACGCCCTTGGCGTTATCCCGCTTGTGAACTTGCGCATAGGCACATACCTCAACCCACTAGTGAGTTGGGATGCCCTCATGGCCAGACATGAGGAAGACATTACGGGCAGCTTCCTAGCGTAAGCCCCATTCACCAGTGCCACTCCTTAGTGGCACCCGGGCAGCTTCCTAGCGTAAGCCCCATTCACCATTGCCGCTCCTTAGCGGCACCCGGGCAGCTTCCTAGCGTAAGCCCCATTCACCATTGCCGCTCCATGGCGGCACCCGGGCAGCTTCCTAGCATAAGCCCCATTCACCAGTGTCACTCCTTAGTGGCACCCGGGCAGCTTCCTAGCGTAATCCCCATCCACCATTGCCGCTCCTTAGCGGCACACCTGGGCAGCTTCCTAGCGTAAGCCCCATCCACAATTGTCGCTCCTTAGCGGCACACCCGGGCAGCTTCCTTGCGTAAGCCCCATTCACCAGTGCCACTCCTTAGCGGCACCCGGGCAGCTTCCTAGCGTAAGCCCCATCCACAATTGCCGCTCCTTAGCGGCACACCCGGGTAGCTTCCTTGCGTAAGCCCCATTCACCAGTGCCGCTCCTTAGCGGCACCCGGGCAGCTTCCTAGCGTAATCCCCATTCACTAGTGCCACTCCTTAGCGGCACCCGGGCAGCTTCCTAGCATAAGCCCCATTCACCAGTGCCACTCCTTAGTGGCACCCGGGCAGCTTCCTAGCGTAAGCCCCATTCACTAGTGCCACTCCTTAGCGGCACCCGGGCAGCTTCCTAGCATAAGCCCCATTCACCAGTGCCACTCCTTAGTGGCACCCGGGCAGCTTCCTAGCGTAAGCCCCATTCACTAGTGCCGCTCCATGGCGGCACCCGGGCAGCTTCCTAGCGTAAGCCCCATTCACCAGTGTTGCCCCTTAGCGGCACCCGGGCAGCTTCTTGCGTAATCCCCATTCACTGTTGTGATCCTATTCAGCGGTAAGCCGTTGACATCCTCATCCAACGGTAAGCCGTTGTGAACCAATCCAGCGGTAAGCCGTTGTGAACCAATCCAGCAGTAAGTCGTTGTGAACCAATCCAGCGGTAAGCCGTTGTGACCCCATTCAGCGGTAAGCCGTTGACATCCTTATCCAGCGGTAAGCCGTTGTGACCCAATTTAGCGGTAAGCCGTTCTGGGCCTCCATCCTGGAGTAAGTCCCAACACCATGGGCCGCTCAACGCGTAAGCCCCTCTTCGCTTCTCACGGACGCACCCTTCGCGATGTGATCGTCAGGTCCTTGCGACCTCTTGTTTCTCACACCGAGCATGACTCACGTGGGCTTAGAGTGAGCACTGACCCTGACAAACTTCCATTTGAACTACGAGGTCTTTGATCCATGTCAAGGCATGATACGTAGGAAGCCTCCACGAGGTTCAAGCCCACCATCAGTGGACCAAGGTCTACTTTCACCTGAACTACGAGGTCTTTGATCCATGTCAAGGCATGGTACGTAGGAATCCTCCACGAGGTTCAAGCCCACCATCAGTGGACCAAGGTCTACTTCCATTTGAACTACGAGGTCTTTGATCCATGTCAAGGCATGGTACGTAGGAAGCCTCCACGAGGTTCAAGCCCACCATCAGTGGACCAAGGTCTACTTCCATTTGAACTACGAGGTCTTTGATCCATGTCAAGGCATGGTACGTAGGAAGCCTCCACGAGGTTCAAGCCCACCATCAGTGGACCAAGGTCTACTTCCATTTGAACTACGAGGTCTTTGATCCATGTCAAGGCATGGTACGTAGGAAGCCTCCACGAGGTTCAAGCCCACCATCAGTGGACCAAGGTCTACTTCCATTTGAACTACAAGGTCTTTGATCCATGTCAAGGCATGGTATGTAGGAAGCCTCCACGAGGTTCAAGCCCACCATCAGTGGACCAAGGTCTACTTCCATTTGAACTACGAGGTCTTTGATCCATGTCAAGGCAAGGTACGTAGGAAGCCTCCACGAGGTTCAAGCCCACCATTAGTGGACCAAGGTCTACTTCCCTTTGAAATACGAGGTCTTTGATCCATGTCAAGGCATGGTACGTAGGAAGCCTCCACGAGGTTCAAGCCCACCATCAGTGGACCAAGGTCTACTTCCATTTGAACTACGAGGTCTTTGATCCATGTCAAGGCATGGTACGTAGGAAGCCTCCACGAGGTTCAAGCCCACCATCAGTGGACCAAGGTCTACTTCCATTTGAACTACGAGGTCTTTGATCCATGTCAAGGCATGGTACGTAGGAAGCCTCCACGAGGTTCAAGCCCACCATCAGTGGACCAAGGTCTACTTCCATTTGAACTACGAGGTCTTTGATCCATGTCAAGGCATGGTACGTAGGAAGCCTCCACGAGGTTCAAGCCCACCATCAGTGGACCAAGGTCTACTTCCATTTGAACTACGAGGTCTTTGATCCATGTCAAGGCATGGTACGTAGGAAGCCTCCACGAGGTTCAAGCCCACCATCAGTGGACCAAGGTCTACTTCCATTTGAACTACGAGGTCTTTGATCCATGTCAAGGCATGGTACGTAGGACGCCTCCACGAGGTTCAAGCCCACCATCAGTGGACCAAGGTCTACTTCCATTTGAACTACGAGGTCTTTGATCCATGTCAAGGCATGGTACGTAGGAAGCCTCCACGAGGTTCAAGCCCACCATCAGTGGACCAAGGTCTACTTCCACTTGAACTACGAGGTCTTTGATCCATGTCAAGGCATGGTACGTAGGAAGCCTCCACGAGGTTCAAGCCCACCATCAGTGGACCAAGGTCTACTTCCATTTGAACTACGAGGTCTTTGATCCATGTCAAGGCATGGTACGTAGGAAGCCTCCACGAGGTTCAAGCCCACCATCAGTGGACCAAGGTCTACTTCCATTTGAACTACGAGGTCTTTGATCCATGTCAAGGCATGGTACGTAGGAAGCCTCCACGAGGTTCAAGCCCACCATCAGTGGACCAAGGTCTACTTCCATTTGAACTACGAGGTCTTTGATCCATGTCAAGGCATGGTACGTAGGAAGCCTCCACGAGGTTCAAGCCCACCATCAGTGGACCAAGGTCTACTTCCATTTGAACTACGAGGTCTTTGATCCATGTCAAGGCATGGTACGTAGGAAGCCTCCACGAGGTTCAATCCCACCATCAGTGGACCAAGGTCTACTTCCATTTGAACTACGAGGTCTTTGATCCATGTCAAGGCATGGTACGTAGGAAGCCTCCACGAGGTTCAAGCCCACCATCAGTGGACCAAGGTCTACTTCCATTTGAACTACGAGGTCTTTGATCCATGTCAAGGCATGGTATGTAGGAAGCCTCCACGAGGTTCAAGCCCACCATCAGTGGACCAAGGTCTACTTCCATTTGAACTACGAGGTCTTTGATCCATGTCAAGGCATGGTACGTAGGAAGCCTCCACGAGGTTCAAGCCCACCATCAGCGGACCAAGGTCTACTTCCATTTCAACTACGAGGTCTTTGATCCATGTCAAGGCATGGTACGTAGGAAGCCTCCACGAGGTTCAAGCCCACCATCAGTGGACCAAGGTCTACTTCCATTTGAACTACGAGGTCTTTGATCCATGTCAAGGCATGGTACGTAGGAAGCCTCCACGAGGTTCAAACCCACCATCAGTGGACCAAGGTCTACTTCCATTTGAACTACGAGGTCTTTGATCCATGTCAAGGCATGGTACGTAGGAAGCCTCCACGAGGTTCAATCCCACCATCAGTGGACCAAGGTCTACTTCCATTTGAACTACGAGGTCTTTGATCCATGTCAAGGCATGGTACGTAGGAAGCCTCCACGAGGTTCAAGCCCACCATCAGTGGACCAAGGTCTACTTCCATTTGAACTACGAGGTCTTTGATCCATGTCAAGGCATGGTACGTAGGAAGCCTCCACGAGGTTCAAGCCCACCATCAGTGGACCAAGGTCTACTTCCATTTGAACTACGAGGTGTTTGATCCATGTCAAGGCATGGTACGTAGGAAGCCTCCACGAGGTTCAAGCCCACCATCAGTGGACTAAGGTCTACTTCCATTTGAACTACGAGGTCTTTGATCCATGTCAAGGCATGGTACGTAGGAAGCCTCCACGAGGTTCAAGCCCACCATCAGTGGACCAAGGTCTACTTCCATTTGAACTACGAGGTCTTTGATCCATGTCAAGGCATGGTACGTAGGAAGCCTCCACGAGGTTCAAGCCCACCATCAGTGGACCAAAGTCTACTTCCATTTGAACTACGAGGTCTTTGATCCATGTCAAGGCATGGTACGTAGGAAGCCTCCACGAGGTTCAAGCCCACCATCAGTGGACCAAGGTCTACTTCCATTTTAACTACGAGGTCTTTGATCCATGTCAAGGCATGGTACGTAGGAAGCCTCCACGAGGTTCAAGCCCACCATCAGTGGACCAAGGTCTACTTCCACCTGAACTACGAGGTCTTTGATCCATGTCAAGGCATGGTACGTAGGAAGCCTCCACGAGGTTCAAGCCCACGATCAGTGGACCAAGGTCTACTTCCACCTGAACTACGAGGTCTTTGATCCATGTCAAGGCATGGTACGTAGGAAGCCTCCACGAGGTTCAAGCCCACCATCAGTGGACCAAGGTCTACTTCCATTTGAACTACGAGGTCTTTGATCCATGTCAAGGCATGGTACGTAGGAAGCCTCCACGAGGTTCAAGCCCACCATCAGTGGACCAAGGTCTACTTCCATTTGAACTACGAGGTCTTTGATCCATGTCAAGGCATGGTACGTAGGAAGCCTCCACGAGGTTCAAGCCCACCATCAGTGGACCAAGGTCTACTTCCATTTGAACTACGAGGTCTTTGATCCATGTCAAGGCATGGTACGTAGGAAGCCTCCACGAGGTTCAAGCCCACCATAAGTGGACCAAGTTCTACTTCCATTTGAACTACGATGTCTTTGATCCATGTCAAGGCATGGTACGTAGGAAGCCTCCACGAGGTTCAATCCCACCATCAGTGGACCAAGGTCTACTTCCATTTGAACTACGAGGTCTTTGATCCATGTCAAGGCATGGTACGTAGGAAGCCTCCACAAGGTTCAAGCCCACCATCAGTGGACCAAGGTCTACTTCCATTTGAACTACGAGGTCTTTGATCCATGTCAAGGCATGGTACGTAGGAAGCCTCCACGAGGTTCAAGCCCACCATCAGTGGACCAAGGTCTACTTCCATTTGAACTATGAGGTCTTTGATCCATGTCAAGGCATGGTACGTAGGAAGCCTCCACGAGGTTCAAGCCCACCATCAGTGGACCAAGGTCTACTTCCATTTGAACTACGAGGTCTTTGATCCATGTCAAGGCATGGTACGTAGGAAGCCTCCACGAGGTTCAAGCCCACCATCTGTGGACCAAGGTCTACTTCCATTTGAACTACGAGGTCTTTGATCCATGTCAAGGCATGGTACGTAGGAAGCCTCCACGAGGTTCAATCCCACCATCAGTGGACCAAGGTCTACTTCCATTTGAACTACGAGGTCTTTGATCCATGTCAAGGCATGGTACGTAGGAAGCCTCCACAAGGTTCAAGCCCACCATCAGTGGACCAAGGTCTACTTCCCTTTGAACTACGAGGTCTTTGATCCATGTCAAGGCATGGTACGTAGGAAGCCTCCATGAGGTTCAAGCCCACCATCAGTGGACCAAGGTCTACTTCCATTTGAACTACGAGGTCTTTGATCCATGTCAAGGCATGGTACGTAGGAAGCCTCCACGAGGTTCAAGCCCACCATCAGTGGACCAAGGTCTACTTCCATTTGAACTACGAGGTCTTTGATCCATGTCAAGGCATGGTATGTAGGAAGCCTCCACGAGGTTCAAGCCCACCATCAGTGGACCAAGGTCTACTTCCATTTGAACTACGAGGTCTTTGATCCATGTCAAGGCATGGTACGTAGGAAGCCTCCACGAGGTTCAAGCCCACCATCAGTGGACCAAGGTCTACTTCCATTTGAACTACGAGGTCTTTGATCCATGTCAAGGCATGGTACGCAGGAAGCCTCCACGAGGTTCAAGCCCACCATCAGTGGACCAAGGTCTACTTCCCTTTGAACTACGAGGTCTTTGATCCATGTCAAGGCATGGTACGTAGGAAGCCTCCATGAGGTTCAAGCCCACCATCAGTGGACCAAGGTCTACTTCCCTTTGAACTACGAGGTCTTTGATCCATGTCAAGGCATGGTACGTAGGAAGCCTCCACGAGGTTCAAGCCCACCATCAGTGGACCAAGGTCTACTTCCATTTGAACTACAAGGTCTTTGATCCATGTCAAGGCATGGTACGTAGGAAGCCTCCACGAGGTTCAAGCCCACCATCAGTGGACCAAGGTCTACTTCCATTTGAACTACGAGGTCTTTGATCCATGTCAAGGCATGGTACGTAGGAAGCCTCCACGAGGTTCAAGCCCACCCATCACCCAATTCACGTCGCGTTCTACCTACGTCCAGTATGACGTTAAACTACATCCTGGTCCAGTGGTAAGCCATTGTGACCCAGCCCCATTTGAACTACGAGGACTTTGATCCATGTCAAGGCATGGTACGTAGGAATCCTCCCAGAGGTTCAAGCCCAACTCTCCTCAGACCAAGGTCCAGCTTCACGTTGGTTTACCGGCACCATCCTGAACTACGCGGACTTTGATTCCCTGCCACGGGGATACGTAGGAAGCCTCTTCAAGGCTCAAGCCCAACTTCGCTGTCGCCCCCCTGCGATGGTCCCATTTCATTCTCAACCGTCTCTGCAAGACGTTAAACTCGCGACCTACCTCGTGATAAACATGAGATGCCTGAGGAAAACCTCGGATGAAACGCCATTGGTGTAACCGTCTCTGCTAGACGTTAATCTTGCAACATACCCTGTGTTAAACACAGGAAGCTGAGGAAAACCTCAGATGTATGCCTCGGGTTCTACACCCTTGAGATGCCCTCCTATGAGGAAGAATACAGGTTCCCATATGTCCACACACCCAGAGATTCCCCGACATTCCTGATGTTGCCTTCTACTCCGACCGAAGGTCGCTACCATGTCAAGACCCTATGGAAAGTCTTGAAGGAAGTAGCGTAATTAACCGGCGTCCATGACAATATGGCACCGGGAATGAGATTCACGAACAACGTATTAAATCTATGAGGGAGACCCGGACTAGGTGACGAGTTCTGAGGAGGAATCCACGGAAGGAAGAACCGACATCCCATCATCCCGTTTCGATCAAGGAGCAGACGTACCTGAACAAGGAATGAATGCCGCCTGCCTTTGGAAAGCAGGAATACGGGGCAACAAGCCGCGCGTCCTCCTCACGGACGGATGCGCGCGCCCCGGCGAAAGCATCAGAAACAATATTTGTGTGTGTGTATTTAAAATTGATTTAAATTTTAAAGTATTTATTGTTATTTTATAAAATAATTCATAAAAAAAATTGGGCATCTATACCGATGGTTCTCCAAAAATAGCTGGTATAGGTCTGTGGGTATAGTTAAAGTTTATAGTAGTGGTGAGCCTCCAACCTAGTGTAATAATCAGCCTAACTTTACCTAACTGACATAACGACCAATCCAGAGAGGTCCTATCATGCATAATTTCCACACTAAACCATTTATAGGTAACTTTAACCTAGTCGGGGTACCCCGATTTTTTAACATTTTGCGGATTTTCAGCCTCGTTTAAGGGGTTATTATTTGATTTTTTTGTGGGGACTGAATTTATTCCAAGGTATTACATTCATATTGATATTATATCTTTGAAATTTCATCGTTTTTTATAATTCACTGCTATTTATAATCAAATATATAACAATATATACATATTTTTTATATATTCATACCTAAAAATTTAATTATAAATATAAATAATAAAATATATTAGCTTTATCTAAATAATAATTATTATCCATTTTATTTAAAATACAAATATATGAATATTTATATACCTATATATTAATCTAACTATATATATATATATTAATCTAACTATATATATATATATTAATCTAACTATATATATATATTAATATAACTACATATATATATATATATTAATATTACTATAAATATATATATTAATATCACTATAAATACATATATTAATATCACTATAAATATATATATTAATATAACTATATATATATTAATATAACTATATATATTAATATAAATATATATTACTATATGAATAAATATAACTAAATATATATATATATAAATAGAGATATATATTAATATAACTATATATATATTAATATAACTATATATATATTAATATAACTATATATATATTAATATAAATATATATTACTATATGAATAAATATAACTAAATATATATATATTCATAAATAGAGATATATATTAATATAACTATATATATATATTAATATAAATATATATTACCATACGAATAAATATAACTAAATATATATAGAGAGAGAGATATCATGAAATGGAAAAAAATCAAAATAGAGGAGTGGTAAGGGCTTAGGCGCGCAAGGGGGTGGTCTCGAGTTCAAATCCTGGTGGCAGCAGGGGTGCGCGCGCATGGGGGAATATGGGAGCAAGTGCTGATAAAGGGTGGAGGGGGTGCGTGGGGCGCTATAGGGTGGCGGAAAAGTGCTGTAAAAGGGGGGGATCAAGCGCTATAAAATCCCCCCCAATTGGCAGTGTTTTTTTAATTTTTTTAATTTTTTTTAAAAAATTTTTAATTTTTTTTAAAAAATTTTTAAATTTTTTTAAATTTTTTTAAATTTTTTTAAATTTTTTTTAATTTTTTTAATTTTTCTATTTTTTTACCTTTTATTAGCGATTTTTTAAAAGCACTGATAAAAGGGGTCCTTTATTAGCGCTAAAATGAAAGCGCTAATAAAGGGGTCTTTTATCAGCACTAAAACAAAGCACTGATAAAGGACTCTTTTATCAGCGCTTTGTTTTAGTGCTGATAAAAGACCCCTTTTATCAGTGTTTTTTTAGCGTTGATAAAAGAGGTCTTTATCGGCGCTTTTTGGAGCGCTGATAAAGGGGACCCCCCCCCCCTATCTTCATCATCTTTAACAGTGCTTTTCTAGCATTATTAAAGGCCATTTTTAGCGCTGATAAAAGGCATATTTGTAGTAGTGCACACTTAGGGTGGGGTGATTCATTATTGGTAAGTCTTAATATAAATAAATACTAATTGGATTTTATCCCATCTCAATTTAATTATATCACTTGATAATGTGAATAGATCACTCTTGGTCTCTCTTTCCTTTATTTCTTGTAGCATAATTGAACACACACGCACAAGGAACACATTGATTTACAAGGTTCACCAATCAATGTGAGATGCCTATTCCTTGGAGTGAATTGGATTCCTCCATGATCACACAACCCACTAAATTCCTCATATGAAATAAAAAGAGAATATTATAACCTTGAGACTCATGTTTGAACTTAAATAAACTATGATTTGGTATATCTTATACACAGGTTCATATCACACATTACAATGATAATCAGTTGGGGTAACAAGAAGAGAGTATCACCACTTTAGATCGCTTTAAGTTGTTAATGTGTTACCTTACCTTATTTTTATTTTTCTTCTTTCACTTTCACAACAACATGAAAAGAATTATCTCTTTTGTGTGTTATGTATAAATGCACACAATATCCTTATTCATATTCTTTCTTCTAAATTTAGTCCATAGAAATATTGGATTTCCTTCTTCCCTCTCTTATTTTTCTTTAGTGTACCACAACAACAGTGGATCTCTTCATCTTCAATACACAAGGATTTATTTAATTATAAAGTCGATATTGGATCTATTATTAGATACTAAAATGGTTTCTTCTGTGTGTTTCAGTATCAAATCACTTACATTCTCTATTCTACTTTTTCTTCTTCTCAACTCTGTTGTGTATATAGAAATTTTAATGACAACCTTCTTCAAAAACTAATTCAAATATGAATTTTAATTTCAAATTCAAATCCATTTATTAAATAAAAACCCTTGGATAATATATCATCTTAATATTGACTATTAAATTCTAATTAGTGGTTATAATAGGCTGAAATAACTATAAAAATTTGAATATGATTCCAAATCAAACTACCCAAAAATCCACTTCTATGGTACATCCTCCTCCCTTGCGATGTGGGTGTTAGTTCAAACCAGTTATTTTCTAACTGCTCAAAAATATTACGGTGTAATAAATATTTTGTCATTTTGAGGTTTTATAAAGTCCAGTGGCACTAAAAACTCTATCAAACTTCCTTGTGGCATGATCCATGCAATGTGGTATAGCCCTTCACATTTTCTCCTAATTATAGTGTGGAATATAAATGTGGCATAGAGGTCCAAAATTATCCAGGAACACCTGAAATCCAGATTATCATATATTTTGGCATTGACCTTCACTACGGCATGGAGGTCCCTAAATTTTTTGAGGCTATATTTTTCTTCAAGTGCAACTAGTTTCACTATGACATGGAGACCTCTGATCAAGCCTCCTCTGCAGCATAGTCACTCACACTACAGCATGAGGTCCTATAGACCATTTCTCATCCTGCTACCTAATTCAAAATTTTCAAGGCATGGACAATACGTTGTGGTGTGATCCTCCTGTATTCTTCATTTACATGGTTTGGTATACAACTTATGGTGGAAGACTTCTTCCTTAAACAAATTATACGATACAAAACCTTATTTACAATGTATAACCCCTTATGTTAATCCCTTCAATATGATAGCATCATAAACTATTCTCATGAAATATAATCACTTTTAACTAGCTTAATAATCATCTAAATTACTCTCCAAGACTTCTTTAAAGTGATCAGAGATAGATATATTCACTAAGAATCCTCAAACTCCATGAAACTATAATCTCCAAATCACTTTTTCCTTCAATATACCAAGTACTTACAAGGAAATAACTTCAAAAAACTTCCAAACTGACCATCAAAGATATTTCATCCAATCTTGAAACACATAGAAATAATTAGACTCCTTAGGAACTTCTTCTCTTTTAAATTCTAAGCTAATTTGTATTTTATACAACTCTAACATATTAACATCAATGAAATACTTCTTTATTTAAAACCATTGAAAAAAATATAACTCGCACAAAGTGATCTAAACAATCTAACCCTTTTTATTTTTTGGAAATACCCATATAAAATGATACATCAATATCAACATGTGAAACTCAATTATTAATTACTTTTCAGAAAGGATTGGGAACTTCTTCACTCCCCTATACTTGTCAACTTTCATTTCATTCTACCCCTACTTTCTCATCACCCCCCCCCCCTCTCATAAATATTTTCATTTTTATTTCCCTCCCCCTTATTGTCAATAAATGAAAAGTACCTGAAAAAGGGTATCAAATCATACTTATCAAAGTGACATCAACCATTCCACAATGAGTCTATTGATCCATGTTTGGTATAGAAAATAATTGGTTTGATTTAAAAACTATGTTTTCCCTTACAAATTGAAAATGATATCAAATTAAATTAGACCACTCACAAACTTGTCTTCAAGGGTTTTCCAAGCTATATTAGGCAGTGAAAAATGATACCAATTGAGACACAAATTTCTCATAAAACATATAAACCTAAATTTTTCTACACCCACTTTAACACACTGGTCAAAAACATTCAAGAACAAATGGAAGGATATAATATCCTTGTAACTTCTTCAAATGTCCACTTTATTTCATTGTGTTAAAAATCAATTTCTCCCACTTTAATTTAAAATATGGTTTTGATTATCAAGGATGGTAGATAAAGAATACATACCTTCTACAATGACATATTCATAAAGCACCTTCCAGAATGTTCATATCTACATGAGATAATAATTTTAGTAGCTTCTTAAACATTATTCATTTGTATCCCCCTCAAGAAGACACTCTTCATGATCTTCATAGTGATGAATCTCTCTAATAGATAAGATTCAGGATTTCTATGATGAGAATACATCAAAATGAAATTCTTTATGTGGTTATCTAAATTTGAAAACTTCCATATATTCATCAACGATAATCACTTTAATATATTCTCTTCAGAATATAAACACATGAGATTAATCTATAATAGGATATTCATATTCTTGTTGTCTAGTGTTGACAATACCTTATTCAACTTCATCAAAGATGATTTTCCATCATATTTTTATTTAAATACCAATTAAGAAATCATTCAAGGATGGTGACTTCTTTGTATTTACTGTCTAGAATTGAAAACACTCCACTTTCTTAGGTTCTCACCATAAGAACATGTTTCATCTTCATTTCTATGCATTGTAAGTACAGATAAATACACAAGTGTTTGGGGAATGAGGTGGATTCCTATTCTCTAATGTGAATAACAAGACTGAGAGTAATTTCTCAACCAAGTTGCTCTGTTCTTAATGATTCTATATTTTCTTTCAAATCTTATTTGGATTGGGGTCGCATGGATATTTTGACATCCACTTATTCCTTATGTGATATATCAGCCTTTATTATCACTATATATTGAATTCATTTCAAGTATTCTTCTTATGTTGGCAAGATATTCAAATAACCTTTGGTATTGTGTCCAGTCATCTTACACCTCCCACACAAAACTTCTCTATCACAAGCGTTGTCATTTTTTGATAAACTCTCATGAAATTTATCTTATTGATGTTGAATCTTATTTTTTCCTATAGAACTAATTTTTTATCCTGATTCCTTTATCTTATTAACATTTTCCAGATCTTCTAGCCAAATTACTAAAATATCATTGGGAACATAGATGGTCTTCTTAGTGTTTCCACATGTCTTATTCTTGTGTTTGTTTTTCTTTACACCATTCACTCTTGATATTGCACTCATATTATCCTTTTTGTACTTGATTTGAATTTTATTTACATTTATCTTATTGTTCAAGGATCTCTTACTAGTTTGAAACTTCTTGGGAGTAATCTAATTTATAACATTTTTCATATTGTTACCCAATATTGAATCTTCCTTCATTACAAGTGATTTTATCTACTTGCATTCATTTAATAAATTTTGGGATGATAATGTACCACTATTATTACCACCATCACTACAACCTCAATAAAAATATATAAGTACCTCAAATGTGTTAGAACCAGACATATTTCTCTTATTCACTTGTGGTTGTTGGATCTTCTTTGACATTATCCCCTTAGAGATGGGATTCCTTTGTGATTATGATATGATTTGATTATATGAAAAATCCAATGCACAATGTCCAAACCTATTGCACCACCAAAAAATCCCCACAAATCTTAACCATTTATTTTTTACAACATGTCATCCAGATCTAGATGCTTGTTTCTTTTGGGCTCTCTCCTCCACTTGTTATAATTTTATTGGGGAACCAACACTCAAACATCTTATTCTATCCACCAAAAACATAGTGGTAAGATCCTAATCATTTATTCTCATCCATAATTGTATATATTTTTCATTTAAACCATCACTTTTTATATAAGCATATTTAGAAAAAATCATTATAATGAGATATGGATAGTACCTCCATCTTCACAACTAATTGTGAAATATTATCAAATGATTTCATGGTATATTTTTCACATAAAATGGGTATTTGGAAATTAGAATCCTAATTATAATTTTCAATGGAGGCATCTACATCTTCCTTTAATTATGAAGACTCGATATATGTCATCTCAAGATTGGCCAATTCAATATCCAAATTAGGAAACTTCATATTGAGTGAATTATTATGATATTCAATGGATTAAGCCTTCTCTTCATAATATCTTCTCATTCTTCCAACTTATTTATCATGTGTTCTACTGTTTTTTAAAATTAATGTATCATCATCCTTAGTATTCATGGATTTATTATCCAACTATGTATTCTTGGCATCATAGTTGTTTTTTTATTTTCATTAAATACATGGATCTTCTTCTCAAACTCGTTAGTGGACTCATAATTTTATATGATTGTGTTGATCCAATCTTATTCAAATTTGGATCATATCACCATAAGTTCTTTATAATCATATTCTTTGACAGTAACTTATTTTTTGGATCTTAATTCAATTAAGAGTTATTTCTCTCAAAACCTTCTCCAAGTTATCTACCTCACCTTCAAGGTGAGTGATCTCTTCCTATCAACTTTCAAAAATCTCAAAAATAATAAAAACTAATCCATTGGGTAATTCATGCATTATATCCTCTAATGGATCGATAGATAAATCTATTGACATATGATCACACCCACTTAATTCTTCATCTTATGGATTTTAAATATGAATATTCACATACATTAGGATCACTTTAATCCCTTGATCTCTTTGAGGTTGTAATTATTTATATACCCTTGGTTATTGAAACAACCATTTATTCATCTCTAACAATCCTATATCTAGCTTTATCATTATTTAAGGGAACTAAAACTTCTTCCTCTTTTGATCAGAGGTACATCTTCCTCGTCTTCTTATTTTCTTTATTTTTTTCTATTTATCAAATAACAAGTGGAAACTAAGTTATAGTTTTACATATAAATAATTTCTCTAAAACCTCACTTCATTATAATTTTAGGAAAGAAACTTCAAGTCTTCAAAGAGAGAAATTTCCAAAAATATAATCTAATATAGGTGAACTTATCACTCTAATTCCAACTGAGGGGACTGATTGAGATATGAACCATACTGAGAGGGAGGGTGAATAAGGGTTAGTAAGTCTTTATATAATTAAAAATTATTTGACTTTTATCCCTTTTCAATTTACCTCTATCACTTGTTAAGGTGAACAGATACCTCTTGTTCTCTCTCTCCTTTCTTTTTTGCAGCATAACCAAACATACACACATAAGGAATATAATAATCTACAAGGTTCACTGCTCAATGTGATATGTCTAGTCCTTAGTGTGAACTGTATTCCTTCATGATCAGATAACCCACTAAATTTCTCCTATGAGCTACAGCGAGCATGGTATAACCATGAGACATATGTTTGAATGTCTCCTGATTATGCTTTGGTACATCTCGTACACAGGTTCATCCCACACCTTATAATGATAATTGGATAAGGTAACAACAAGTGAGTATCACCACTTTAGATATCTTCAATCTATTGATGTGCCACCTTCCCTTATTTTTCTTTTTATTCTTTCAATTTTATAGAAACATGAAAGGAATTATCTCTTCTGTATACAAAGCAGGAATGCACACAATCTCATTTTTCTCCTTTTTTATTCTTCTAACTTTAGTGAATAGTAAGATTGTACTAACTTATTTCATCTCTTCTTCTTCTTTAATGAACTACAACAACACTAGATCTCTTCATCTTCAACACACAAGGATTTCATCGATTATTAAGTTTGTATTGGATACATGATTTGATACCCAAAGGTTTTATTGTGTGTGTTTCAATATCATATCACTTTCATTCTCTGTTATACCTTTTATTCTTCTCCACTCTGTTGTGTATATAGTAATTTGTACAACATCCTTATTCAAAAACTAATTCAGATTTGAATTGTAATTTTAAATTCAAATATCCTCTTTTAATCACAACCCATGGATCATCTACCATCTTAATCTTGATCATTAAATTTTATTTTTTTTATTATAATTGGATTAAATAACCACTAAAATTGGAATATGAATCCAAGTCAAATAGTAAAAAAACTGCCTACACTACCGCAAAATTGGGTTTCTGCAACTTCACCCTTTAACAATGTTAAAAAAAAGCACTGATAAAGGGGTTTCCTTTATCAATGCTAAAAAATCACTGATAAAGGGCACTTTTAATAGTGCTAAAAAGGAACTGTTAAAACTGACACTTTATCAGTTCTTTTTTTAGCATTGTTAAAGGATCCCCCTATATCAGTGCTTTTTTTAGTAACGTTGATAAAGGGAAGATTTATCAGTTCTTTTTTTCTTAACACTGATAAAGTGTATATTTCAAAAAAAAATCATAAAAAATAATATATTGATATATAAGTATATTTATATTGATATAAATATAATATATATTTTTTAAATATGTTTTAGATCGATTTGATATGTGGTGGATGCAAAACGGACACCCGGAGAAAACATTATGGTCGTTTAAAGGGATTAAGAACCTTTTAGTTTCTTGAAGAATATTATAAGGTGTTCTAGGGATCACCATATTGTAGTTCTAGTCTCAATATTTGATTTGATATGTGGTTGAAGAAAAACGGACACCCGGAGAAGAAGTTATGGAAAAACGGACACCCGGAGCCAAACTTATGACCATACGGAAGGATTTTGGGACTTTTTGGCCCTTTAAGAACATGATAAGGTGTTAAAGTGGTCACCAGAGTGTGTGTATTTTCACAAGTTTGGATTTTATATGTGGTAGAGCCAAAACGAACACTTGGAGCATAAGTTATTATCGTTTGAAATTGAGCGACCCTCTTAGCGCCTAAAAAACTAAGAAACACGCAACTCACTAAAATGGGCATAACTTCTTCTTAGAGTATCCATTTGAGTACCGTGACCAGTAAAATATAATCTTGTGAGACAAGTGAGGACTAATTCCAATCTAATCTATGATAATATCAAAGAAATGGAAGATATATCGATTATACCTCTCCAAAAAAAACTTCAACTTCAAATAGTCATAACTTTCGTTTCTGGTGTCCGTTTGGGCTCTACCACATATCAAATCGAAGGAATCAAATATATATACATAGATGGATGAATACAAAATAGTTTAAATCATTTCTTAGACCCTAAAACCCCAAAAAACCATCAAAAATCCTCCAAAACTTTGTTTCCGTGTCTGGTGCCCTATCATTTTTTTCTTAAAACAAAAATAACTCCTGATCCATGTGTCTATTTGGCCTCCGTCACCTTTTATATTGTATTTCATTCCATGAACTTTGGTTTGACTGGTCACGGAGCTGAAACTCATACCCGGATCAGAAGTTATGCTTGTTTCAGTGACTCTACGGTTTGTTAGGTTTTTCAAGCCCCCATTTCTAGCACTTTTGTCATGTCTGATGTTTTTTCAAACAGTTGTAACCTATGATCTGACTGTACGTTCGGCCTCCACCACCTATCATATCAAATTTTGTTTGATTATCTTTGATTTGACTAGTCACGGAGCTGGAACGGACTCTAAGATCAGAAGTTTTCATCGTTACCCTAAGTTTAGGGTTTATTTGACTTTCTGACTGTATTTACGGGTTTTGAGGGTTTCTCCATTTTTTACCCATATAATGTGTATGTGTGTATATATATATATATTTGTGTTCATATATATTGAAAAACTAATATATATTATCTATATATTCTAAACATATGTATATATATATTAATATATAATATTTGTAAATATATATAAATATGTATAATTATACTTACATATACACATATAATATATGTGTGTGTGTGTGTTATATATGTATTTATTTATTTATAAACGCACACAAAAAATCATATTTTATAAATTTATTTAAAAGTGGTCTTATATATTAGTATACGAGTAAATATATTAATATATAAATATAACTATATATATTAATATACAGATATATATATTAATATACAGATGTATATGTATATATATTAATATAAATAAATATATATATTAATATAAATATATATTTGTTAATATAAATATATATTAATATACGAGTAAATATATATAAATATATATATAAATAGATAGATATATTAATAAATGAAGAGCAAAGCAATATGGTGGAGTGGTAAAGGCTTAGGCGCACAGGCAATAGGCCCCGAGTTCGAATCCGTGGGGAGGCAGGTCACGCGTGTAGGTGGGGAATAAGGCCTAGCACTATTAAAGGGGGTGGGGGCACTATTAAAGGGGGTTCAGGTGGCTGGGGTGTGCGGTCTGGGGTGGGGGCACTGTTAAATGGGTCTTCAAGTGCTGTTGAAGCCCCGAATTGAAGAAATATTTTTTTAATGCTTTTTTAACTTTTATCAGTGCTTTTTTTAGTGCTGATAAAATAGGTCCTTATCAATTCTTTTTTTAGCACTTTTATAGGGGACCCCCTATCTTCGCCTCGATTAATAGTGCTTTTCTAGTGTAGTTAATACCCTTTTCTAGCTTTGATAAATGCCATATTTGCAGTAGTTCTAGAAATGCACTTCTACAACATAGCCTCCTCCATTACGACATGAGGTGGTAGTTCAAACCACTTATTTTTTACCTGATCAAACATATTATGGCATGATACATATTATGTGATGTGGTGTTCTTCCAGAGTCCAGTGGCACCAAAAACTCCATCGAACTTCCTTGCAGCGTGATCCATGCACTGTGATGTGGTCCTTGACATTTTCTACTGACTACAATGTGGAATATAAGTTGTGGTGTGGAGGTCCAAAATTATACAAGAACACCTAAAATATAGTTTTCCATGCATTTCAATATTATCCTTCACTGGGACATGGGGGTGCTTGGATTTTCCAAGGCCATATTCTTCTTGCAGTGTAACCAGTTTCACTACAGCATGGAGACCTCTAATTGTGCCTCCTTTGTGGTGTTGTCACTCACACTAGGACATGAGGTCTTGTGGAACATTTTTCATATCATTTTACAATTCATAATATTCATGGAATAGACAATATTTCATGGTGTGATCCTACTTTCTTCTTCATTTCCATGATATGGTATATAACTTACGGTGCAAGACTCCTTCCTTAAACAACTTCTACAATGAAAAATCTATTTTACGACATGAAACCCCTTCTACTACACCCTTAAATATACTAGCATCATAAAATATTCTCATGATATATAATCACTTTGAACCAACTCAAGAATTGTATAAATTACTCTCCAAACCTTCTTTAAAGATCTCCTTTATCATCGAGAAAGAGATCTTCACAAAGAACCATTAAACTCTATGAAATCCAATATTCAAATCATTTTTTCCTTCAATATGTCAAGTAATTACAAAGAAAGAACTTAAAACAACATCCAAACCAATCAAAAAAGATATTTCACCCAATCTTGAAACACATATAGATAATTAGACTCATTCTCGGGAAATTATTTTCTTCTTTGATGAGCTTGGATTCTTCAACTTGTTGGTTCCAGGAACAACGAAAGCATCAATTGGGCATGTACAACTTGGATTTATATCATAATCATTGAATAATATGATATGTACATAGTGAAAAAATCTTGAACAATGGAATTAATTCAAGGATTAATTAACATGAAGGTCAAAATTATAATAGGTCCATCATCACATATAATTCATAATTAATTTATAAGAAGATATAGAATTTGATAACTTGTAATTTTTTCTTTTTTAATGATCCATTTTACCCTATTTAATTATACCATCATTTTTTTTATAGGATCAAAATGAATAATCCTTCTATCAGTGATCCACACGTGCACCAAAATCTTTGAACATCATCATATAATCATTAGGTGTTGGTATGGTTGATCCTAATCACTTATTCCATTCATGGTTGATCACAAAAAAGTTATCTTTGAGGATGAATAATTTTTTGTGTTCTATTGATGGATTGAGAGATGAGGAGTAGAGAGAACACTCTAGATCTCTAGAAATTGCTCTAGGGTTTGAGAGATTTTCTCTCTATCTGTTGTTCACAATGAATCTCACTTAAGAAAGAAATATAACTAGATATATATTAAGAAAAGTTTAGGGTTTTCTATTTTTATATAAGACCTATTATAAAATCCTTAATCCTTAATGAACCCAATGTCTTAATATTAATATAATTATTATTCATTCGATATGTGAATCATATAATAATAAATAAATATCATTTATATCATTTCCAATTAGACCATTAAACTCAGTTGGCTTATCCTCCTCGACATTTATGAACCTTACATAATGACTATTTATTTAATAAATAAATATCACTTTATTATTCATCTATAAATATAATAAATATTATATTTTCCAAACCTTGCAAATAAATATATATTATTATTATTTAACTCACTTATTATTTTGGATAATTTGTGATTAAATATTGGTGATCAACCAAAACCAAATAAATATTAGACCACAAAACATGAATAATACTTATTCTTATATGTTAAATTCATTATATAATTTAACTTTTATTTTTAATACCCTTAATGTGTGACCCTATAGGCCCTTTAATTAGTGGAATTATGCAGAAACTCCAAATTATAAGGTTATCATCTAATAACATGTAGGAACCCATAAACAAATAAGTTAATTTCTCAACAATATAAAACATCCTATGAATTCCCATTGTGTAATATAATCTCTTTATTGGGATCTCTCTAATCAAGTAGGTTTCATACTGGTTTCATCAACCTATGTGCTTGATGACTATTTCTTTGAATTTTCAGAAATAAACTTTCCCATAGAACACCATAGCCATGAATTTATCCAGGCAATTGCATTCCCATAAAAAGGCCTAAGATATAAACTTTTGTAAATGGATAGAAGAGATAAATTATTTCTCTCATTATCCATTAATGTCATATCACTCGGGACGTACTAAATGTATCCTACTTCACTGTGAGTATACGTCATCATTATTTTTATCAATCCATAAAAGTATACAACTTGTGATATTCATTAATGATAACTTTAGAGTGTACTGATCAATACACACATTCATAAATAGTAACATCAAATGACACATATAAATGTGTATTTCCTATTGATGGGTCTTGTTCTCATTATATCCTACTTTGGAAATTACCAAGGGTTCACACCATGAGAGAGTGCCACAAAATCTTATGAGTCTATAACCCTAAAAGACTATATCATTTTTTTCCTAGTAAATGATATCATTTGGATACAGAACATATGTATTCAAGAATATTTTTGTGGAACCTCTAGTTTATCATCATAGTGGGGAACTGTTATGACCTTTTAGTGTGACAGATATTCTTAGAAAATTATCATATATTATGCCATACAGAGGAACAATCATGATGTGATTATAAACTTCATTGATATTCAAAAAAATGAATTCATGTAATCACAAAGTACTTAGAGGTTGGTTCTAGGGAACTAACTCTAACAAACTCTCACTTGAACGAGATTCGTCCATTAACAACCTTCGGTCCACTAGCTCTCACATGATGTTCATGCCTCTTCTGAGATATAGCCTTTATCAATGGTTACATCATGTTTTACTCTATGGATACTCTAATCACTGAAACTTCACCTCGTTGAGAAAAATGCCTTAATAGATAAAACTTCTTAAGTATATACTTTGTCCTTTGATGTGGCCTTGGCTCTTTAGAAAGAGTTGTTACTTCAGTGTTATAACTATAAATTGTGATGGGGTCTTAACTACTAGGAACCACATCAAACTCTTGGACAAAGGTGTGAATCTTAACTACTTCTTTGGAAACATAAGAAGCCATAATATACTCAGACTCCACTATAGAATTGGAAATAACTATCTGCTTTGAACTTTTCCATCTCATATCTTCTCTATTGAGATTGGAGATATATCTTGATTGAGACTTTAGATAATTTAGATCTATCTAAAATATAGAATGTGTATAACCCTTGATTGTTTCATCTACATCTCATCCATATACTAGTAACATGTCCTTAGTTCACCTCAGATACTTAAGGATAGTTTTAATAGCAGTCCAATGTTGTTCGCCTGGACCATCTTGATATCTTCTTACCATGCTTAAAGAATAGGAAACATCAAAACTTGTAAATAACATGATATACATGATTGATCCTATCTCTAAATAACATGGTATCCTACTCATTATCTCTCTTTCTTATTGAGTTCTAGCATAGAATTTCTTAGAAAGATATATACCATGTGACACTAAAACCAATCCCCTATTGGGTTATTCTATAATGAACCTCTCTAGTATATAGTTAATCTATAACTTTCATTCCTTTCTAGCATTTCATAGAGTCATAAACCCTTATGGTTGTGTCGTATACACATATTTCTAATTGTTATCAATAAGGAAAGATGTTTAGAAATCCATATACCAAATAACATAGCCATGAAAATTTATTATGACAAACAAGGTTTTGATAGATTTAATCATGGAAATTGGAGAAAAGGTTTCATCACAATTTATTCATTGATGTTGTCTAAACCCTTTAGCCACTAGTTGTTCTTTATAGGTATCAACCTAACCTTCCATGTCCATATTTATCTTGAATTCCCATTTACATCCAATAATATTTACATCTACTAGAAGATCAACCAAAACCCACACATGGTTTGGAATCTATCTCATAATTCATGGTTTATTTCCATTTTAAATATTTTGTTCTCTCTAATACCTCTATGAAGGATATAGGGTCATTATTTTCAACCAATAATGTGTCACTGTCTTTTTTGACTAGAAAACCATATATTTTCACTTCCCTGGCCTCTCTGGTGATTCTGTGAAGTACTTGTGTTCCTGGAACTATATCTTCCTCAATGAAATGTGGAGTTTATTACCATATCAACTCTTGTGTATCTTGAGAAACAACTTCCTAAAATTTGATATTTCTCCCACCATCCTTCTTGAATATGTGTTCCATCTTAGGTAATATGACTTTCCTGATAACTATAAACTTTTTATCTAAGGGATCATATAGGTAGTAACCCCTCATTTCCTTGGGGTAACCTATAAAGATACACTTTGTTCCTTGAGGTGTTAGTTTTTTCTTGAGTTATCCTTAACAAAAACTTAACGCCCTGACACAAAAATATGTGACAAAATTGGTTTATTTATACTCCTTAACTCAAAGGGAATATATTTTGTCACTTAAGTTTGTATTTGGTTTAGTATTTATGTTTTCATGTGTAATGCATATCCCTAAAAGGATAATGGAAGGCTTGTGTGACTCATGATCAACCTTATAATATATAGCAAGGTATAGTTAATACTTTAACTAACACTATTCCACAATGGTGTATAAGGCAGATTAAGTTGAGATAAAATCCCATATTCCCATATAAATTCAATAAACTATTGGTTAATATATTCAGCACCTCGATCTAATCGAATTTACTTTATCTTATTACCAAGTTGATTTTCAACTTCATTATTGAACTCCTTAAACTTATTAAAGGATTTATACTTATACCTTATCAAGTAGACATAATTATACCTACTCAAGTTGTCAGTAAGAGTCATGAATTATGATAATCCACCTCTAAACTCTACTTAAAAATGTCTGCACACATTAGTGTATACTAATTCTAGATTCTCTGTGGAACATTCACCTTGACCACCAAATGGTGGTTTGGTCATCTTACCTTATAAATAATCATTACATCTCTCAAGTGGTTTAAGATCAAAAGATTTTAAGTAAACATCTTGATGAAGCTTTGTCAAATACTTCTCATCTATGTAACCAAGACAATGATGCCACAACTAGGTGTAAAATGAGTCATGTTTTTTTTTGTGTGAAATGAGTCATGTAAATTTGATTTTTTTATCAATTTATAGTATTTGGTTTTCATAATTTAATACATAAATACCATTATTTAATTGTGAAATACAATAACATATGTTATCGTTATAAAATTAGAAACTATTATTTCCAAAAATAAAAATAAATCCATTAATGTGTAACAAAGAAATAGATATTATTTTCATAGTAAAACTAGGTTCATAATAATATTTATTTAAAACAAAAATCATTCATGTTGGAAACATGAGGTAGTAGTCTCCAATGGCTAGAGTAACCAGCCTCTCTCCAATGGAAGCCCTCACATTTGGAAACTTTTCAGAATCTATTTAGTTTCTTTATTTCGATACAAACGTGAGCACTGCATGTAGTATCTAATGCCCAACTTGTAGATATGGAAGGTTACACTCAATAATAATTGAATCTAAAGATTCTATAGTGATCCTATCCTTTTACACATATCATTACATTATATTAATCATAATAAAACATCATATTACAAGCCAAGGATCGTGAAGTCTAGTGTCTTGTAAGACTGGGTATATAAAATAGAAAACATGAGACTAAATAAAAATTTTCTTTATTTATTATTCACAAAGATCTCCTAACTCCCATTTTTCTCATACATCTTCATAGGATAACCTGGGGATAACATGAACAAAGGGATGATCTAAAATCCTGTTAAGGGAATAAACATAAGAATAAAGCTTTAGCACATGGGTTAGAAGGCATGACATAATGATATAAAAATGCATGGAATATATGGAATAATAACATATAAACATGGAATCATATAAAAATAGTGTCATAGTAATGTGGTAGCAACATAAAACATGAATTTACCATGATTCAAGTCTCATTACACATATAGGATCACAAGTCAAGGTTAACCACCAAGACAGTTGCACATAGTAGCATGAGTCAAGGCTAACCGCCAATACTGTTGCACATAACATCTCATGAGACTCAACTTTACCCAATGCATTGGAGTTCTATCTGGATGCACCCATCATAACATGTTCATGAATATTTTTTCCACATATACAATCATACATAATCAATCATACATAAACATAAGGTTACCCATAGAAATAAATGGGTATCATAATCATGTCATAAAGCTAATAGATGGGGGTATCATACAAGTGTCCATGAAAGAAAGGAATTAAAACATACATGGACATTGATAAGGTAAAATAGGCATATATCATGGTAATTTATGTCAAATAGAATTTATAACATGTAATAAAGGTATTTAAGAAATTTTAGCATTAAAACATTTTAGTGCGGTTTTATGGAAAATACTAAAGAGCCTTTAAAATAGAAAAGGGTATAATATTTTATATAAAACTATAATTGAACCAAGAAGGTTTTAATAATAAAAATAATAATTTTATAAAAACAATGGTGTCTTAAAACAGATGATAGAGCGCACTTGAAATTGGGTAAGAATTCAGGAAGTTCCCTTAAAACGGGTTTTCTTATCAGGAAGTATTAAGGGGGGACCACTTAAAAACATGTATATCCACAAAAAAGAATAATTAATAGATATTAATACATGATTTTAGATAAATTTATAGAATTTATAATATGTACATAAAAATAACAGATAAGTTAATTTGGGTACAAAGAAAGATAGAGCAACCCGAAGGAATAATGGAGGTTCGGGTAGAATCCCTTACCTTAAGTCCGAAGGTGTTATTACCTTGATATTAATGTCTTGGATAACCAAATTAAATTAATTAATTAATATTTATATAACCTATTCATTTTTTAATTGATTTATTATAACCTTATTAAGTTCATTCATGGCCTTTTTGATGGATTAATAGGTTCAATTTCATTATTTCATTCATTAGTTTTCACGATTGTTTTACTTATATACATGTAAGGATAGCCATGTGAGATGAGAATGGTTATCCAAAATTGGAGTTATATGTTATTAGTTATCATACAGTTCATTACTTGGTTTTAAAATTCATTTGGTTATTTGGAGTGAAGATGAATCATTATATAAAACTTTAATGATAACTGTTTTGGTTAATTGGAGGTTTTTGATCATATAGAACACATTTTGCATTACAAATTAATATCATGTGTACAAAAGATTCCAAAACCTTACATTATAAACAATACACATATTATATTCTGGTTATACCATCAAAATGGTTTCATGACTAGAATTGAATATGGTGATAGAAATTGAAAACTTATCATCCTTGAATGTGATAATTTAACACATCTCGGATCGTGTTTTCATTTCTAGTATAAAACGAGGGGAAATGAGAGATGATGATAAATTATTATATTATCATAACAAAATCCTATTAAATGTAAGGTACTAGAGTTATCATAACATTTTGATGAAAGGAGTTGAGGAAAAAAAAGAAAGGAACTTCAAAGAAAATAAAAGAAATGAAAAGAGGAGTTTACCTGTTGAATGTAGCTTTCTTGAGAACCTCTTTAGGGGAGAAGATCTAATATTTTGAAGAGAAATAGGGTATTTGGACGTGTTATAGTGTCTTATGGATATATTTTATCAGAATTTAGACAATTCATAAGTATTTAGAGGAGTGAATATAAGAGGTAAAGAGGGGTGGTATTTATAGTGGAGGAGAGGAGGGGTTTCCCACTATTTTAATCATTAGTTTAATATTTTTGCTAATGACTATAAATAGTCTTGATTCTTGTGACCATAAATAGTAATAAGTGTGTGTGAGTTCGAACCAATTTCCATTTACATTATCCATGACTCAAGCATGATGTATAAATTCAGGTTTTAGCACTTTCCGTAAATTATCGTATTTTACTATTCATAAAAAATTCAAGTATTTCAGAAAAATCCCAAAAATCCACTCTAACCATTTTTTGATGTTTAGAACTAAAA
Organism: Viscum album; assembly: GCA_963277665.1. Lineage (NCBI taxonomy): Eukaryota > Viridiplantae > Streptophyta > Magnoliopsida > Santalales > Viscaceae > Viscum > Viscum album. The sequence continues at coordinate 5,140,449 of OY728125.1, forward strand.
AATTAAATCCATTTTATGAAAATAATTTTCAAAAATATGTGAAATTTAATTTTTAAATAAAATCATCATTTACTTGAAAAATGCATTTTTTAAAATTATAACTGATTTTATAATACATTGAAAAATTAACTAAGGTCACATAAAATTATACTATAATCGTAAGACATCAAAACAATAATTTATGAATACATTTTATGAAAATAAATTTTATTTTTTAATTTTTAAATTATTCATAAATTTTTAGTTAAATATTTATGTCTTATAAAAATACCAACAGTATCATATTGTCACTTATAAGATGGATAAATTTTATTTATACTTTCATTGGTAAGGTTACTATTTAATTGACTGATTTACTATTCACAAGGGTCATATTACTATTCATAAGGGTAAAATTACTATTCATAAGGGTCATTTACTATTCACTAAAAATTAATTTTGTCATATCGGACTCCAAACATCTTACTGATCACAACCATGTATGTCATATTTTCAAAATTCAAATCACAGAAGTGATAATATTGTGTTTAAAGATCACATAGTACTTATTAGTTCATTGTGTTGTGATTTCATGCGATTATATGACATAATTATAAGAAGGAAATTTCCATTGATTAAACTTTGGGTCCTTACATTCTTCCCCCTTATGAAATTTCACCCTCATAATTTCATTTTACATTCAAATCCATAAACAAGTGTGGATATTTTTCCTTCATTACCTCCTCCAGTTCCCATGTTGCCTCTTCTTACTTATGGTTCCTCCATAGTACTTTGATAGGTGGGTAGTCTTGTTACGTAGAAATTTATCTCTACGATCCAAGATCCTCACTAGTTTCTCCTCGTAAGAAAGTTCATTCTTCAATTGTACCACCTCTGAAGATAGTACATGTGAAGGATCTGGTATATACTTCCTTAAGAGGGACATGTGAAATACATCGTGAACTTTAGACATGGTAGGTGGGAGTGCTAGTTGATAGGCCATAACTCTAACATGATCAAGGATATTGAAGGAGCTGATATACCTAGGACTTAGCTTTTCTTTCTTCCCAAATCTCACAACCTTCTTCCATGGAGATATGTGGAGGAATACCATATCTCCAACTTTAAACTCAAGTTCTTGTCGACGATTGTCTGTATAGCTATATTTTGACTTTGGGATGATTTGATGTTCTATTGAATGGTTTTCACCTTCTCCACCATTTCTTCAACCATTTTAGGTTCTAGCATCTTACACTCACCGACTTCATCCCAATATGTCGGTGTTCCGTATCTTTTTTTATAAAGGGATTCATATGGTGTCATTCGGATGCTGGAGTGGAAACTATTGTTCTAGAAGAATTCAACCAGTGGAAGATGTTGTTCCCACCCTCCTTTAAATTCCATAGAACATGCTCTCAACATGTCTTCCAGTGTCTGAATAGTTTGCTCAGATTGGACATCAGTTTGAGGATGATAGTCCATACTGAAGTTCAGTTCCATTCTTAGAGCATATTGGAGACTTTTACAGAACTTCGAGGTGAATCTTGTATCTTGAACAGATCTAATAGATAGCGGTACTCCATTCATCCTTACCACCTCTTTGATATATATTTTTTCAAGTTTATCTAATGATAATTCTTCTCAAATTATGATAAAGTGAGCTATCTTTGTAAGACAATCCATAATGACCCATATAGCATTGTTTCCTCTGAATGTCCTTGGAAGTTAGGTGACAAAGTCCATGGTGATGTTTATTCACTTCCATGTTGGTATGGATAGTGGTTGCATCATCCCCTGGTAATTTTTTCTTTCATCCTTCACTTGTTTAAATACCAAGCACTTTGATGTATATTCATCAATCTCGTTCTTCATATTGTCCCACCAAAAGTTCTCTCGGAGATCTTGATACATCTTTATGTTTCCTGGGTGAGTGGAGAAGTTTAAGCTATGTGTTTCATTAAAAATCTCCTTCTTTATCTCTATATTGGATGGTACACATAATCGTGACCCAGTTCTTACAACTCCTTCCTCATTAATATTGAACTTAGAGGATTTACCATTTCTGATAGCTTCCACCCTTTTCTGAATTTCTACATCTTTTCTTTGAGAATCCTTTATTTTCTCCATGAGGGATGGTTAAGAAATCATTTGATAAAGGATTGATGATGTTCCTCCCATAATGATTCCCATTTCCATCCTCTTCAAATCTAATAAGATTGGTTCTTTTTCAATTCTCATCATTGATAAAGATGCAGGATCCTTTATACTTAGAGCATCTTCCACCTTATTTACCTTACTAGGATGGTAGTGAATTGAGTAGTCATAATCATTGATGAGATCTAACCATCTTCATTGGTGCATATTAAGTTCTTTCTATGTGAATATATATTTTAGACTCTTTTGATTAGTATATATCTCACACTTCTCCCCATAGAGAAGATGCCACTAGATTTTTAACACAAAGATCATAGCTGCCAACTCCAGATCATGCGTAGGATAGTTTTGCTCATGGATTTTCAGCTGCCTTGAGTCGTAGGCTATCACTTTATCATTTTGCATCAGCACATAGCCTAATCCCTTCTTTGAATCATCACTGTATACCACAAAGAGTTCTCCACTTGTTGGGAGTGTGAGTACTGGTGTAGTGATAAGCCTCTTGTTGTGCTCCTTATATCTTTCCTTGTATTCTTGAGTCCAAATGAACTTCACTCCCTTCTATTTCATCTTGTTCATTGGGTTTTAAAATCATGATAAGTTCTTCACAAATCGTCGATAATATTCATCTAGACCCAAAAAGCTGCGGATCTCCATTACAAATGTTGGCTTTGGTCATTATTCAATTGCCTTTGTCTTGGAAGGGTCTATAGTTATCCCTTTTATAGTGATTACATGCCCCAAGAATGATACTTCCTCCATCTAGAACTCACATTTATTGTACTTTGCATATATTTTCTCCCTTCTCAAAGTCTTTAGCACAGTATTCAAATTCTCCTCACGTTCCTCCTTGCTCTTGGAGTATATGAGAATATCATCAATAAATACTACCACAAATTTGTCAAGGTAATCTCTAAAGACTCTATTCATTAGATCCATGAAAATTACTATAGCATTAGTGAGTCTGAATGGAATCACTATGAACTCATAGTTTCCATACCTCGTTCAAAAGGAAGTCTTGAGAATATCTTCCTTACCTTTAATTGGTGATATCCCGACTGAAGGTCCACCTTAGATAAATAATTTTCCCCATGAATTTGATTGAACAAGTCATTTATATGTGGTAGGGTATACTTGTTCTTTATCATGATTTTATTGAGCCCATTATAATCAATTAAGAGGTTCATTGATCCATCCTTCTTCTTGATGAAGAGGAGTGGTACACCCCATAGTGAATCACTCGGTCATATAAAACCCTTCTCTAGATTCTTCTGTAACTGCTTCTTCAGCTCTTCCAGCTCTATTGTGGTCATTCTATAAGGTGTCTTTGATATAGGTAGGGATCTAGGAATAAGTTCAATTAAGAACTCAGCCTCTCGATCAGGAGGAATACTAGACAATTATTCGGGAAATACATCAGTGTAATCCCTCATGATGGGAATATCTTCAAGAAGTATCATCTCCTTTATCTCAATCATTTGAGCTAGACATTATTTCTCATAAGGTAGTAATATCCACACTTGAGACAATGATTATAAAGAAGATTCATTTTCCTCCTTACACTTGTAAATAATTGGAGGATGCTTTGGGATGTGAAGAGTGATCTTTCTTTCCCAATAGTTGATGTTGGATTTTTATAAAGGTAGTCAATCCATGCCCAAGATGACATCGAAATCCACTAAAGAAAGTATGATGAGATTTTCTGGGAGGTTTATCCCACAAAAGTTAATTGGGGGGGATTTATATACTTTGGATGTAGTAATTTCCCCATTTTTTGTTCTCACAGATAAATCAACCTCTAAATTTTGATGTGGTGTTTTAATAGTTATACTAAACTTGCAAGATATAAAGAATGCATAGAATTATAATAAAATATTATATTCTATATTCTTGAATGAATAACTAAATTACTTGTCACCACATCTCTATCTGGAACCACCTCTCTAGTAGTGATAGCATAATCCCTTCCTTTTTTCCTTGGAGGTTGTTGTTGATTTCCTTCGACAACCCTTGGCTTAGGTAAATTGTTCACATAATGCCCATGCTCCTTATAGTTGTAACACCACACTACAGGCTGATCGTTGATCTTAACCTTTATTTCCTCTTCCACATTATTGGGATTCTTCATATCCCTCTGACAGTTCTTAGAAAGATGTCATATTCTTCCATATTTGAAGAAATCCCTAGTTCCCTTTAGATAGTTCCCAAGATGCTTCTTCCCATAATTTTGACACATGGGATGTTCAATATTCTTTCCATCATGGGATTTATTTGCTGAAACACCCATATTAGACTCCATTCTCTAATTTTTTCACTATGCCCATAAGACCATTGAGAGTCTCCAATATCCATTTCAACCTTTAGGGAACAACATAAAATCTCTTCATAACTGTCAAAGTCACGAATCTCTAATGCTTTTCATAGACTCAACTTTAGTCTGCTAAAGAAGTGATCCACCTTACTTTCAGTGTTCATGACAAAGTCGAAGGTGTATCTTTCAAGCCTTGTGAAGTTTGCTTTATACACCCTGATGGACTCATCTTCCTTTTGCTTAATTTTAAGGAACTCTCTTTCCATTTTGAGACAGAGGGTTTGGGGAAAATATTTATTGAAAAAAAAATTCTTGAATTCCACCTAATCCATGGAATCAATTTTCTCTTGGGACTTCATATTCTCGATCAGTGTCCACCACTGATCAGCTTCCCTATCAAAACGATGGACCACCAGCAAGACTTTATCTTCTTCTTAGCACTATAGGGCAGAGAATATCTTTTCAATGGAGTTAATCCGTTGTTCTGTGAGGATGGGATCAGAAGATCCAATAAACATGGGAGGCCTTTTCTGCATGAAGGATTCAATGGAAACTTTCTCTTTACTTGGAGGAGGAGGGTGTTCCACATGATTTAATTTATTATTCATAACTTGAGTCAGCTGAGCAAATACTCTCATGAAGTTTTGAGCACCTTTTCCCATCATATTTGGTATATAATTAGAGAAATATTCACATTCCCTATCACATTGATTGTTGGAACGTGTTCTTCTATTTCCCACTATTAACTATGAAAAATAACATACAATTATAGGTCTTGAATACTTAGCTAATAAGAATAAAAAAGGAAACTTTAAACATAAAAGGATAAACTCTTAAAGTAAAAGTATATCCTAACTTGTGATTCTCTAGGTTTCAATCTAGGTTATCCTCGATTTGTTTCTTAAATTATATTCTTATGGGATCTTTTTCCCCCTTAATAATGGTTCATAAGGAGCTTATGAATTTACCAAATCATATCCCCCCGGGAGTGTCAAACTATGAGTGCAGTAAGGCCCATTGTTGTGCACCAATTCCCATTCGAGTCTAGCTCAAAGTGGTGTTTGTGGGTTTTACCCCTCGATACATCTATTATAGATCCACGTCCACTTTTTAATATCTATATAGGTATGTATTTTCTTGATAAACCACTAACTCTATACTTACCAAAATTTAGGGATTCTTTCTTATATTTAGTCTCATCCTTAAGGTTCTTACTAAATTGCTCTATTCCTAATCTCCAAAAATAACTATACCTTTCTCTGATACCAACTATAACAACCCTAGCCTTTTACACATATGATTACATGATTTTAAGCATAATAAAACATCATATTACAAGCCAATGATCTTGAATTCTAGTTTCTTGGAAGATTAGGTACATAAAACTAAAAACATGGGACTAAATAAAACATGTCTTTATTTATACTTCACAAAGAGCTCCTAACTCCCATTGTGCTCATACATCTTCATAGGATAACCTGGGGATAACATGAAAAAAGGGATGATCTAAAAGCCTGGTAAGTGAATAAACATAAGAATAAAGCTTTAGCACATGGGTTAGAAGGCATGACATAATGATATAAAAATGCATGGAATATATGGAATAATAACATATAAACATGGGATCATATAAAAATAAAGTCATGGTAATGTGGAAGAAACATAAAACATGACTTTACCATGATTCAAGGCTCATTACACATAGAGGATCACAAGTCAAGGTTAAACACCAAGACCGTTGCACATGGTAGCACGAGTCAAGGCTAACCGCCAAGACTGTTGCACATAACATCTCATGAGACTCAACTTTACCCAATGCATTGGAGTGTTATCTGGGTGCACCCATCATAACATGTTCATGAATATTCTTTCCACATATATAATCATACATAGTCAATAATACATAAACATAAGGTTACCCATAGAAATAAATGGGTATTATAATCATGTCATAAAGCTAATAGATGGGGGTATCATACAAGTGTCCATGAAAGAAAGGAATTAAAACATACATGGACATTGATAAGGTAAAATAGGAATATATCATGGTAAGTGATTTCAAATAGAATTTATAACATGTAATAAAGGTATTTAAGAAATTTTAGTATTGAAACATTTTAGTGCAGTTTTATGGAAAATACTAAAGAGCCTTTAAAATAGAAAAGGGAAAAATATTTTATATAAAAATATAAGTGAACCAAGAATGTTTTCATAATAAAAATACTGATTTTATAAAAATAATGGTGTCTTAAAATAGATTATATCATGTACTTGAAATTGGGTAAGAACTCGAGAAGTTCCCTTAAAATGGGTTTGTTTATCGGGAAGTATTGAGGAGGGAACCACCTAAAAAAATTTATATCCCTAAAAGAGAATAATGAATTGATATTGATACATGAGTTTGGATCATGTACACAGAATTTATAATATGTATATAAAAATAATAGATAACTTAATTTAGATAAAAATAAAGATAAAGAAACCCGAAAGAATAATGGAGGTTTGGGTAGAATCCCTTACCTTAAGTCCAAATGTGTTCTTACCTTGATCTTAATGTCCAAGATAAACAAATTAAATTAATTAATTAATATTTCCAGAACCTCTTATTTATTTAATTTATTTATTATATCCTTATTAAGTTCATTCATGGCCTTTTTGATGGGTTAAGATGTTTAATTTCATTGTTTCTTTTATTGGATTTCATGATTGGTTTACTTATATACATGTAAGTATAATCATGTAAGATGAGAATGGTTGTCCAGAATTGGAGTTATAATTTATTAGTGATAATCCAGTAGATTACTCTATTTTAAAATTCATTTGGTTATTTGGAGTGAATATGAATCATTATATAAAACATTAATGATAATTTTTTTGGTTAATTGGCGATTTTTGATCACATCAAACACATTTTGATTTACAAATTAATATCATGTGTAAAAAATATTACATAACCTTAAATTAGAAAAAATAAACATATTATATTCTGGTTATACTATAAAAATGGTTTCATGACCTGAATTTAATATGGTAATAGAAATTGAAAACCTGTCGTCCTTGAATGTTATAATTTAACACATCTCAAATGGTGTTTTCATTTCTAGTATAAAAGGAGGGGAAATGAGATATGATGATGAATTATTCCATTATCATAACAACATTCCAATACATGTAAGTTACTGTAGTTATCATAACATTTGGATGAAATGAGGTGAGGAAATAAAAATAAAGAAAGGAACTTGAAAGAAAATAAAAGAAATTAAAAGAGGAGTTTACCTCTTGAATATAAATTCCTTGAGAACATCTTTAAAGGAGAGGATTTGGTCTTTTTAAGATACCAAGAGATGTTGTACATGATAGAGGGGATTGGGAAGATATTTTATCAGAATTTATACAAGGTACAAGGATTGAGAGGAGTGAAGAGAAGAGGTAAAGAGGGGTGGTATTTATAGTGGAGGAGAGGTGGGGATTCCCATTATTTTAATCATTAGTTTAATATTTTTACTCAAGACTGTGAATATTATTTATTATTATAACCAAAAATATTAATAAGTTTATGTGAGTTAGAACCAATGGCCATTTACATCATCCATGACTCAAGCATGATGCATAAATTCAGGTTTTAGCACATATCGTAAATTATCGTATTGTACTATTCATCAAAAATTCAAGTATTTCAGAAAAATCACAAAAAATCACCCTAACCATTTTTTTATGTTTATAAACCAAAAAATAACTCCATTTTATGAAAATAATTTTCTAAATGTGAAAATTTTAATTTTTAAATAAAATCATCATTTACTTGAAAATACATATTTTAAAATTATAACTGATTTTATAATACTTTGAAAAATTAACTAAGGTCTCTTAAAATTATACTATAATCATAAGACATAAAAACAATAATTTATGAATAAATTTTATAAAAAATAAATTTTATTTTTTAATTATTAAATTATTCATAAATTTTTAATTAAATATTTATGACTTATAAAAATACCAACACTATCATATTATCACTTATAAGATGGATAAATTTTATTTATACTTTAATTAGTAAGTTTACTATTTACTTAGTCAATTTACTATTCATAAGGGTCATGTTAATATTAATAAGGGTAACATTACTATTCATAAGGGTCAGTTACTATTTACCAAAAATTAAGTTTATCTTATCAGACTCTAAACATCTTACTGATCGCAACCGTGTATGTATGATTTTCGAAATTCAAATCAAAGAAGTGGGAATATTATGTTTAAAGGTCACATATTACTTAGTAGTTCATTTTTTTGTGATTTCATGTGATTATATGACATAATTATAAGAAGGTAATTTCTATTTATTAAACTTTGGGTCATTACAGCTTCCCCTTTTTCATCTGGGTGCAATTTCTCTTCTAGTGGTCTTGCTTCTCACCTGAAAAACACACCATATTCTGATTATTTTCTTATCATTGGATCTTATTCTTCTTAGAAGGATAGTGATCTAGATCCTTAAACTTTGAATGAGTCTTCATACCCTTTTCCTTGTTCTTCATTTTCTTATTCGGTGTAAATATTGTGGGTTTTTCATGCCTCATGTCATTATCAACTTAAAAAAGGAAAGTAATAAGTTTTGAAAGTCTTCTCATCATTGCTCATATTATAATTCATAATGAAATTGGAGAAGGTTTTAGGTAATGAGGAAAAAATTAAATCTTTGTGAAACTCATCATGTATCTTAAACCCCAATATATATAAGCAATCTTTGTATCCAATCATCTTGATTAAATGAGGCCCAGTTGGCACTAAATCTCCAATCTTGCATGTGAACAGTGTATTGGAGATATCATATTTCTCTTGTCTCACCTTCTCCTAATAAATATCATGAAGTCGATATGTGATTTTATATGCATCCATATCCTCATATTATTTTATAATCTTGATATACATGGATGATAACATAAGACATTTGATATTCATTATATCATCCACATATTTCAAGTAGAGAGATGCTTCTTCCTCACTAGCCTCATTTGGAAGTTACTTAGGAAGTGGGGTTTCTATCATGTATAATTTATGTTCATGGTGTAGAATCACATGTAATAATCTATACCATTAATTAAAATTCATGTCATTGATAAGGTTTCCATTCTCTAGTATGGATCATGGTGATATGGTTGAAGTCATATAGTTTTATATTTCTACAAAATTTAAGAGAAGATTATTAGTAATTCTTAATTACCAAATTAGATTAATAAATTTAAATTTTATTAAATTTTATTAATCACCCACTATTTTTTTAAAACCTAATATCCTTCACCATTAGTTTTTAAATATCCTGTTTTATGTATATTCTAGTGGAAATGAACCATATTCCCCTTATCATAACCCAAACTTGGTTCTAACAAGTTATTTGAAGGGTTTTAGGTGGGAAAAATTTATCAATTGCATTAACTTATAGTTTATTAATCATTTAAGTAGACTCCCTAATACTAAAATCCTAGATAAATATTTACTCAACCCTTTCCTCTCAGTTACACCAAGTCCTACTTGGGTAGTAAACCCTTGATGTAAACCAAGTTAATTCAACCCAAAATTTCAAGATAAAAATTACCTGATAATTGAAAGCACCCCGACTTGAGTCAATTAAGTACTTTGAACTATGTGTTTGATTCCAACTTAAGTAGTGTAAGGCAATACCAACTTAATATTTTTGTTGAGGTATTTTTACTAGTATGTGAAAATTTTCAGTTTTATCTTATCACGTGTCTTGTTAATATTAAATGGATTTTAATCAAGTGATTAACCATGTCTAATAGAATTTATGCATAATCTAGTTTTATTTTATTCCATTAAGCCTGATTCTTAATCCATTTATTAAGTGATTTCATAGCATCCACGTAAATAATCAATCATGTGGCTAATAGAGATAAATAAAACATAAGTGGCATGATCATGAGATTCTCTAATAGTTAGTTTATCTGGCAGATGGTAAACTAAACCTTTCCCCTTGGGGGAATACCTTAAACCGCAACTTGGTTTGTGTTGCTACATTCCACTTCAACTCATATGTATCACCTCGATTGGTTTCACCTCAACTTCGGGACTCAGACTCCCTCTTATCTCATGGAATATCTATCCTTACATAATATTTTAAGCATATGAAAATGAAAGGATCCAATTGATTGAATAAGGGGGATAACATAAAAGAAACCATGAGCATTGTTCCATTGGGAAATGTGGTATGGAATGGGTTTTGCTCGTCACATTGTCATTTTCACTTTTCCCTGAAACTCCCAATGGTTCCCCCATCCGTAGCTGGGTATAGACCTACTTTCCAAAGTTTGCAGGTCATCTGGGTTTTTAGGCCCAGTGACTCTTAGCAACTCCCATTAGTCAAGATGATGGGAGGTCAGGCTCATCGCACCCTTTTAGGGGGAAATTGTTACCTACTTCAGGACTCTCTTATAGATTTAAGATATGCTCATTAATCTCTTTATAATCTCGATACAGGACCAGTTGCCCTAACAAAATGACTTTAGGACAATTCTCTTTTATATACAAAAGACCAAGATCACTTGGGTGAGTCCATCTGTATGTGTCTGAGGTTCTTCTTCATTCCCCAATAACATGCAACTTCTTATATATTGAAACTATATAACCAAGTGCTTCAGAACATACTCCCATATAAGGAGGAAATTAATATTCTGAGGATGGGATTGATCCATTATGAGGTATCCTACGTATCCTAGTTATTGCAGTAATCAAAACCCACATAGTTTGTTTAAACCATGTAGTTTTACATCATGCGGAATGACTTATATGGGTGATATAGGACACAATCAATCTCTGGCCCTGGAGGGACGTCCTACGTATCCTGGATATAGAAATAATCAGAGTTATCATAGTTCATTATTTCAATACTTATATATTGGAGTTTCCTGTGTCATTATAGAGACTCATGGTGGAGATGGCATGATTACTGCAACTCTTTAAGCTCACTTGATTTGTGATTGGTGTGATAAATAATGGATGGTAAGTAACCAATGTTATTGCTTTGAGTAAGGGACTTAGATGCTAGGATCACCCCAAATGATCAATATGAAGCTCAAACCTTGGAGATAGGTAGCCTACGTATCCTGAGTATGGTAAAAATCAGAGTTGTAGCAGTACCCTTGATGTCGGGTCTTACACACTGAGGTTTCCCTGGATGATGTAGATTTATGATGCCAGTGAGGTGTTCATTGTATCCCCCTAAGCCCACGTGAGATATTCTCTAGGTGAGAAACAAGGGGGAGAATATGATCAGCCTCATGGAGTATGGGTATGGTACTTTTATATTGGAACAGTCCTTGGGGTGTTTGGTATAGAGTTCAGGCCTTAGGGAGGCATCCTACATATCTTGGTTATGGTAGGAATCAGAGTTCTCGTAGTTCATTTTATGTTGGGGATTACACATGGAGGTTGACTTATACCATTGTAGGGGTTCTATAGGGTAGATGATATGAAAATTTTAGCTCTCTAATCCCACATGAACCATGCTCGTTTGTGAGAAACAAGGGATAGAAAGTAATCAATATCATTTGTTTGGACAAGGGAATCATATGTTGGTCCCTCCATAGACGATCAATATGGAGCTTATACCTTAGAGGTAGTTGGCTTATGTATCCTAAATATTATAGGAATCAGATTCTTCATTATTTCCTTTATGTTGGGGCTTACACACTGAGGTTTCCCTATACTATTATAGGGGTTTATAAGGCAGATGATATGACCATTGAAACTCCCTAATCTTATGTGATTCATGCTCATTTGTGAGAAATAATGGATAGAAAGTAATCAATGTCATTGTTTTGGACAAAGGACTCATATTTTGGTCCCCCCATTTATGATCAATATAAAGCTCAAACCTCAGGGGAAGGTGGCATATGTATCATGAATATGATAGGAATCAGAGTCTTCATAGTTCCCTTTATGTCGGGGCTTACACACCGAGGTTTCCTTATTGATTGGGGCTTACACGTCAAGGATATACATTATTGTCTAGTTCGGGGATGCCCTGGTGATCTAGACTTCCTATCTGGAAGTCATCTCAAGTCCCAGTTGGCATGTCCTGAGGGTTATCACATGACCTAGCTTGACACATATGTATGGTGTCGCGACAGCCAGTGTGGCACAGTCCAAGATGCAACGTGTGCCTTAGATGAAACCTCTGGGAGACACCGCAAGACCTGTCTAACATGTCTGGAGGGCATCACGAGTCTCAACTGAAGTGAATAGAAGGCTGTAGAAGTCTGGTTTTCATACCCAGATACCTTCATGAGACTCGACTGGCATGAATAAGCGTAGTTATATGAGTCAGGTAATGTGTCTGAAGGACGTCGCATTCCCTTGGTGAGAGACCCAAAGGGTTTTTGAGATCAAAGATGCATTTTTGGGGGGACCATGTGACTTGTTTTGACATGTCTGGAGTATTTCTCGTGTCCCATATGTTATGTCAAAGGAGTGTCACAAGATCCGGGTGACATTTCCTGGTGTTGTCGCGCGTCTTTAGGTGACATACGCGAAGCATATGAGGTTCATTGAAAAAGTCTTTTTATTAATCCTTTCACCTTTGATCTTGGTCCTAACCTTTTTATTACAAATGACTTAGATCTGTTCAGTGTTAATTTTTTTGAGTCTTGTGTGATTTGGAGTGCATGTGGTATATTCTTCGCATGTCCTTCTAGAAGTCCTTCACATGATCTATGAGTGATCACGCAAAGCACTTTATATTTGGCGCATGAATAATCCATCTACCTGTTGGTATATTACCTAACGGAAAGTTGTTCAGTCACATAATTATTTTTCCCGAGAAGTTTGTAGAAGTTGAGAGTCGAATCCTATAGAGCCTAGGTGTTTGGTCGATTAAAAATCCAACCCTTTCTTTGTGTTGGGGTGTGGAATTTATAATCATTTCCACCCCTCATACTCTTCATCTTGTGAGGCGTATCTAGTGCAATTAGATACTAGATTTGGTGAAGGGTCTTGGTGCCACGTAGTTTTTCAAGTCTCTTTCATGGACTACTTCAAGCGTATCACCTAATTTTTAGAGATTGCGAGTCTCCTTATTCAACTCATCTTTTACCGAATTATTGCTAATTATTAAAGACTTGATCATGAAGGTTCCGGGTGCATCAGAACCTCATGGGTGGATGTGCCCACTTGGATTTTTGTCATTAGTAATGATCAATCTGGGACCAATACGATGATAAACGCCAGACTCCATGGATCGAATCACAGAAATAGAAAAAGAAGAAGAATAGTCCTGAAACCATAAAGTAGGATCATCACAAGTTGATTATAATTAATTTAATTAATTAACAAGAAGTACTTTTTATGGTTTTCTTTCTTTGTTGATATTTTTGATCATGTTCCGATGTGATTCGTCATTGCGTCACAAAATCCAAGTGTAGACTTCCTCTAGCGGTGATCCACACGTGCACCACGTATCTCTGGACATCGCCAAAGGAATCTTCGGGTTTTATCATGGAGAAGTCTTTTCTTGTGTTGTCCACCTTAGATCGCCTTGATCCGATGGAGGTGGATCTCTCTCGGTCTTGAGAGCATTCTTGGAGGAAGGAGTTCTTTCGTCCTTGAGATAATTCTCCAAAATTGTTGTGCAAAATGATTCTAAGGAAAAGTTTTGGGGTTGTGAGGATATTTATAATTGGGTTTGAGATTATAGATTTATGACAATAAATAAATGTGTTACACGTTTTATTTATTTCATTAACTCTTATTGAAAACCTGATGTCGAATCATTAATTCCTTGACATGCTCCCACGGTGATTATAATAAATATCATTTAATAAAACGATATTATTTCCTCAAAATCCCGAGTGGAAAAACTACACGGCGTGTAATCATTAATACACGGCGTGTGCTCGATTTTCATTGAAAACTACATAGCCTATACATTCAATGTACACAACATGTATATCTTGTTTTCATTTTTCATTTCCTTTCCAAAATGAAAACTACATGGCGTGTACATTCAATGTACATGACGTGTATATCTTTTTTTCATTTTATTCTTCCTCCAACATTAAAACAATTTAGGCTTCCTTGAATAATTATTAAACCACATATGGGAATAATCTTTATTCTACTTGAGATACTTGGATACACTTAGTGTGTGGCCCTCTAGTCCTCTTTCTCGTTCTCATTAGGCGGGCTTTCCTAAAGTCCAAGATTACTGTCTAGAAACGGGTCAAGGCACCCAAGAGAAAGAAGTTGATGTCGTATTGACGTGTCACCTCATATGAACGCTTATCGTGTAATTTAATCCCTTTGTCTCAATATCTCATCAAGAAGGTTTCATGGAATTTTCATAAACCTATATGCTTGATCTGTCATTATTTGACATCTAGAAATAAACTCATCGTGACACCATGGCCATGGAATTTGAGCGACAGTTATATTTCAATAAAAGAGCCCAAGATAAGTACTTCCATAAATATGGAAGGGACAAATCCTTCCTCGACTTATCCATTAACAACATGTCATTCATGACACACCCAACGTACCCTACTTCCCACCAACTGTATTCGTGACGGTTTTCGTCATCAAATCTAAGTGCGTGAGTACTGACATGAGTTAATGATAATCTTCTAGTCTAAGGACCATTACACACACTCGTAGATAGCAATGTCTGATAACACCAAGACATGCGGAATTTCTACTGGCGGGTCTGTTCTCATAATCTCCCATCTTGGAGATTACCAAGTGCGAACTCCATGAGAGAGAGTCCTATCTTCTTACGAGTACTCGCACATGAAAGTCTATATACCATGTGTCCTAGCATAGTATATCATCCAACTATAGAACTTTATTTAAGAATATTTTTATAGAATTTCAAGGTTCTCATCATAGAGGGGATCTGCCATGACATTATTAATGCAACAAATATTCCAGGACATTATTATATTATAGTCATGCAGAACAATGAACAATATATAATAAGTTTACATTCATGTAATCAAAGTATAAATAGTTGGTTCTCAGGACACCAACCCTAACAAACTCCCACTTGGACTAGAGCCAACTGCCTATGACTTTTAGTCCACTAGACCTCACATGATGATCATGTTTCTGTTGAGTCAAGGCTTTAGTTAAGGGGTCCTCCACATTGTCTTTCGTGGAAATAATGCTCATTGTAACTTCACCTCTCTGAGAAAAATCCCTCATGAGATGATACTTCTGAAGTATGTGCTTTGTCCGCTAATGTGACATTGGGTCTTTTGCAAGTGTCACCACTTCAGTATTATCATAATAGATTGTGATAGTATCTTTACTACTAGGTACTACATCCAACTCTTGGATGAACCTTCGCATCCATACTGCTTCTTTAGCTTCCTCATAAGCTGTGATATACTCGGACTCTACTGTAGAATCTGCGACCACACCTTGCTTTGAGATCTTCCAGCTCATTGTACCTCTATTCAAACTGAATATGTATCTAGTCTACAACTTCATGTCATCTTGATCAGTCTGGAAACTAGCATCTACATGTCCTCTGATGACTAGTTCCTCATATCCTCCATAAACAAGGAATATATCCTTAGTACGCCTCAGATACTTAAGGATAGTCTTGACTTCCATCTAATGGTGGTCTCCTGGATCAACTTGATATTTTCCTACCGCACTTAATTCATAAGAAACATCTAGCCTTGTTTATAGAATAGAATACATGACTGACCCAATCGCAGATGCGTAAGGTATCCGTGCCATTTTATTTCTTTCCTGATGTGTCTGAGGACACATTTTATTGGAAAGATGAATGCCATGTGACACTGGAAACAATCCCATATTGGAATATTCCATACTGAATCTCTTCAGTATCTTGTCAATGTATGTACTTTGACTTTGGCCCAGCATTCTCTTGGATCTATCACGATGGATCTTGATCCCAAGAATATATGATGCCTCGCCCAAGTCTTTCATAGAGAAGCATTTATCCAACCATGCCTTAACTAACTGTAAGATAGGTACTTCGTTTCCAATTAGTAATATGCCATCAACATATACTATTAGGAAGATTACTGCACTTACACTAAACCTTTTGTAGACACAAGGATCACATTCATTCTTAATAAATCCAAATTCTATTACGGCTTCATTAAAACGAATGTTCCATGACCTTGATGCTTGCTTTAATCCATAAATGGATTTCTGCAACTTTCATACCTTGTTGGCATCCTTTGGAGTCACGAACCCTTCAGGTTGTGTCATGTATACATCTTATTGGAGGTTCCTGTTAAGGAATGCTGTTTTGACATCCATTTTCCAAATTTCATAGTCATGGTAAGCGGCAATGGCCAATAGGATTATGATGGATTTCATCCTCGAAACCAGTGAAAAGGTTTCATCATAGTCAATTCCTTGATGCTGTCTAAAACCTTTTGCAACCAGTCATGCCTTATAGGTGTTGAATTGTCCCTCCATGTCCAGTTTCTTCTTGAATACCCATTTATTACCAATAGGCTTTACATTAACTGGAGGATCTACCAAAATCCAGACTTGGTTTTGGTACATGGAATCCATTTCAAAATTCATAGATTCTTGCCACTTGGCAACATCTGTGCATTCAACTACTTCCTTGTAGGTAAGAGGATCATCATTGTCAACCAATAATGAGTCACCATCCTCGGTGACAAGAAAACCATATCGTCCTGGTTCTCTCACCTCTCTCATTCTTCTACACAGTTCTTGTGTCTCTGGAATATATTGTTCTTCCACAGGGCTTTGTGGAATCTGTTCTTGTACCAAATCATGTGTATCTTGAGCCTTGACTTCATCGAAGTCTATCTCGCTCCCACTATCTCTTTTGTAGATGTGATCCCTCTCAAGTAATATGGCTTTTCTTTCCACTGTAACCTTTTTATCTTAGGGGTTTTATGGGTAATATCCCTTTGTTTCCTTGGGATACCCTATAAAGGTACACTTCGTGCCTCGGGGTGCAAGCTTATTACCTGAAGAGGCCTTAACAAATGCTTCGCTACCCCACACATGTAAATTTGATAACATGGATTTGCGACCACTCCATAATTCATATGGAATACCATTTATCGATTTAGTTGGTAATTATTTTAGTATGTGTGCAACTGTTTGTAATGCATATCCCCAAAAGGATAATGGAAGATTCTAATGACTCATCATTGATCTCACCATGTCCAACAGGGTTCGGTTCCTCCTTTCACTTACACCATTCCACTGAGGCGTGTAAGGAGGAGTGAGTTGAGATAGAATACCAAACTCCCATAAGAAATCAATGAAGTCCGGATTAAGATATTCTCCTCCTCTGTCTAAGCAGATTTTCTTAATCTTATTACCAATATGGTTCTCAACTTCATTCTTGTATTCTTTGAACCGATCAAAATAATCTGACTTATACCTCATTAAGTAAATATATCCATATCTACTAAAATCGTCAGTAAAAGTTATGAAGTAAAAGAACCCACCCCTTGCTTCAACTGGAAATGGTCCACACACATCTGTGTGAACTAATTCTAGAATCTCTTTAGCCATTTCACCTTTCCCACTAAATTGGGCTTTGGTCGTTTTTCCTTGTAGACATTCATGACATACACCAAGTGTTTTTAGTTCGAAAGAATCTAAATACTCATCTTGATGTAATTTTTTCAAACATTTCTCATTGACATGACCTAACCGGTGATGCCAAATTTGGGTGTGGTATGATTCATGTGAATTAACTTTGTCATCGATTTCCATTACTTGGTTTGTGTAGTCTAACACATAAAGGTCATTATATAAATGTACCCTACCAAAACAAATGTTATCTTTATAAAAGTAGCAACATTAATTTACAAACTTGAACATGAATCCATCAGTATCTAATCTGAATAATGAAATAATGTTTTTGGTTACAAAGGGTACATAATAAAATCCTTTTAATACCAAGACCATCCCAGTATGAAATGTGAGGTGGTAGTCTCCGACAGCTACAACAGCGAGTCTAGTTTCATTAGCTGCTTGTAGATCCACCTCACCTTGGTCAATATTTCTAAATCTACTTGGTTCCTATATTTAGATACAGATGTGAGAACCATAAGCAGTATCTAATACCCAATTGTTAGAAATAGATAGATTGCATTTGATGAAAAACTCACCTAAAGCTTCCCCTTGATTCCTTGGTTGGGTGCATTTTTTCTTCCAGTGGCCCTTCTTGCCACATGAAAAACAAACAGCCTCATGTTCTCTTTCCTCCCATTTGATCTTCCTTTTCTTGGAAGGCCTTACAGAATATTTGGGCTTAAAGCTCTTCGCTTTTCCTTTCCTTTTATTCACCATAAGGACAGAAGGCTTTTCATGCTTTATATCATTGTCCACTTGGTGAATGAGGATAAGAAGATCAGATAGAGACTTCTCAATGTTGTTTATGTTGAAATTTACAACAAAGTTAGAGAAGCTCTGGGGGAGTGATGCAAGAATTAGATCGGTACCCAGTTCGTCAGGGAGTTTAAACCCTAGAACCTCCAAGTGCTAAATGTAGCCAATGAGCTTAACTACATGAGGCCCAGCTAGGGAACCCTCTCCAAGCTAGCTCTGAAATAGATCCTTGGAGATCTCAAACCTTCCCTATCTTTCTCTCTCCTTATATAGACCACGGAGGTGATCGAGCATGCTATAGGAATCCATGTATTTATGTGACTTCATGAGCTCACTAAACATTGATGATAACATCAAACATTAAACATCTAGTGCATCGCTCAAATGTTGATCATAGACTGGGAAATCTTTATCACTCGCCCCTTGGGCAGGTGAATCAGGAAGTGAGGACTCTATCACGTAAAACTTTCATTCAAGGCGTAGGATAACCCGAAGGCTCCTAAACCATTCTTGAAAGTTAATTTCGGTGAGGATATTGTCTTTATCCAGAATTGATCGCAGAGAAAATGTGGTTGATGAGTTTTTCATATTGATTCTACAAATTAAAAGAGTAGATTTATCAGTGCCTTTTGATTACATTTTATGAAAAATAATAAATGAATTTATTAATTCTCCCACTATTTTATCAAGTCCCAATGGCCCTCACCATTAGACTTAGAATGTCCAGTTGTGATGACATTCTATTGGAAAGGATCCATATTCCCCTTCACATAACCCCAACAAGGGTTGGTCAAGCTATTTAAAGGTATTTAGGTAGGCAGGTCTTTGCCAACTGTGAGCTTATAGATCCTTGATCTATTGAGTGGAATCCCCAATCCTTAAATCCTGACTTGGATTTCCTCAACACTTGCCTTCATTTTACAACAAGTCTAGCAAGGGCTACTTCTCTTGATGTAAAATCTTTAAGTTAGCCCAAAACTTTCATGAGAGCTTCCTTTATAAAAGTAAGTGTCCCAACAAGGGTTGGTCAAACACATAGTTTTATTAAGTCTTGCCCTTAATCAAGTAACGAAAGGCTTGTTCTGACTTAATATGGTATTTGAGGGATTTTAATCCTTTATGAGTTGTTTCGCATTATCACATGCTTGTTAATATTAAGTGATGCTTTCTTAAGTGATTAACCATGTTCTGATAATGTTTACGCATAGTCCAATTTTTATTTTATTCCATCTTTGCATGCTTGTTTATTTCATTAATTATGTGATCGCGACAACACATACATAATAAATAAACCATACAATCATATAGAAATAAAATAATATGGAATAATCACGAGCTTCTATGGGTTATCTTATCTAGCGGTTTTGATAAGCTAACCCTGACCTGGGGAAAAACACCTTGAACCCGGTGGTTTGTGTTCTGCAGCTCCCACCTGTCCACCTTTGTATCTTCCTGGGTTGGTTTCACCTCATCTTTGAATTTTGTGTAACACCCCAAGCTTCCACAGTATGCTTCTCTTTGAATAATACAATAGCGTGTGTTGTACGCAACTTCGAGTTCTAACATACCACAACCAATCAAACTAGCCGTTATGAATAGTAATGCCCACTTTTTGAAATTTTATAAATTTTATCTTTTAAAATGGACTTCATTTTCAGATTTGGAATATCAAAATTAGCTTAGGGTGAATTTTTAGTATTTTTCTGAAAACTTTCAATTTTTGATGAATAGTGAAAAACACTGAGTTATAGTTTAAAACCGAATTTTTATTTAAATAATTATTTATTTTATTTAAATTTACTTTAGGTCAAAATAGATACATAATACCTATATAAGTTTAATGTAATTCATTGGATTCAGTTTATAATAATTTTAGATATATAAAAATTTTATTGAACTTTTTACCGTCTTTTACCCACCTCCTAGGAGCATTTGCAAATTTACATAAAACTTAATTTTACCGCTTCTGTGAGTTGAATTTCAAAAATCTGAGAGACACAGTTGATATCATTAAGTAAAATTTGGTTCAATAAGATGAAAATAATTTTTGGTGAATAGTAACTTTTTACTTTTATTTACCACGGTTAAAAGTAAATAGGGTAATTAAGGGTAAAAATGATATTATTATTAACCTAAAATATGTCCTAATTATATTGGATAAATATAATTCGACCAAAAACAACATTATGAATAAAATATGAACCTCTTTGCTCCACTTGGATTAGATTATGACATTTATTATTATTTAATTCAAAGAAGAGTTAAAAGTGTTAAAATCAAAGTTTAATAACTAAACTATTGTTAATATAGGGTTATACATAAGATAAATTAGACTATAAATATTAATTAGAAAGATAAAAATATTTAATACATAATGGTATTTTATTTATAATTTTTATACATTAAATAATTTAATTTATTTATGACACAATGATGATGCATTAATTACCTTATTAATGAAATATTAACATAATTGATATTATAAATACCCAAATAAATGTAATTTGAGACTTTTTATGAATTAAACTAATTTTATAGGTTAAGATGACATGTTAGGGTTGATTAAATGAATTTTTTTGAATTAATAAAGCTGTTATGAATTTAGAAAAAACAAAATACCAAATAGTGTCAAAATTGACATAAAAGAGTTTTTAAAACAAATATTATATTATTAATTGATATTTTATTCCTAAAAATATAAGGTTCGGCCAAAGGTATTAAATAATATTATATATTTCATTAATAAACCACTTGGGGTTCTCTTGGAAGATTATAATAAGTTTATTAACCATATAATATAAAAATACAAAGAGACATGGTAAATGTCAAACTATTTAACTAAGAGTTAAATCTAAAAAATAAGTTTAATACAGTGACCCAAACCTGTCTAAAACCTATTGGTTGAGTGGTTTTCAACCAATACCCAAATTATCCTTTAAATAATTCATTTTTGATACATTATAAATAGAAAATTATTTTATTATAAAATAATATTTCAATGTTTTCCTAAGGTGCCCCTCACCCCTCTTATAAAAGGGAACTTCCCCTTCTCTCTAATTCACACCTTCAAAGCCATTTGGATCATCCAACCCCTGCCCAAATATCCTCCCAACTATCCTACCTTAATCCTAGAGGCATTATTTTGATCATAAAGCCAACCTAAGGATCCCTTTTGATCAAATCAAAAGGAATAACCCGAAGAAGAGGTAAATATCTCACCACCTCTTTCAAGTTATTTTCTTCTTCCACTTCCTCTTTCTTTGTTGTTTCCATTATAAAATAATAACTTAAGTATCTTCTATATATTGTGATGTTATTATAAAAATGGTACAACCATGTTCATTATGTTATACATCCTATGAATAACATGTCACTATACGTGCGTACGTACGACTTACCGTCTCCATGTCGTGGTGTAGTTGTTATTAAATACATTATTATTTAGATGGGTATAATAATGATGTATAATTGATGTAAATAATAGATATAACATGTTAATTATTCTTTATATATTGTATACCATCCATTTACTTATGATTTTAATTATAAAAGAATGATATTGTTGCTCGTGCGTACGTAGGTATTACCGTCTCCATGAACACGATGAGATTCATTCCCCATCGTAATCATTCAAGAATAATTTTCATGTGATGATTAAAAATAATATTTAAAGAAATTAATTTCATTATGTATATTAATCAAACACACTCTATCCATAACAATCATGGCTTACATAACTAAGCATATAAAGGAAAACGAATCAGTTAACAACCGAAACGATGATACTACTAAAATATCATTAGAAAATAAATATTGGAAGATCATATATGATATCATATTAATGTATATGGTTCTTTTATAATTTAATAACAATTATTTCACCATTATACATGAGGTTAACCTACCCTCTACCAAGGAAAAATACAAGGTAAGGGTTAATTTCATAATCTCTTTATTATCCGAGGTTGTTTTTATGTAAGTATCTACCGGGACCTCTTTATCATCCACATCCATGTTTCTTAAAATTGTATTCCAAAACATTTTTACTACTTACTAGAGTATAGGTTAAAGTCATTTATACCCTTATTTGAACTTATACTTTTTGAAAGGAATCTTTCCGTCGTTTTCCAAACAAGTTACTTTATGACCTTTTTTACAAAATTAAGGTAAGAATGATTTTTTTTAACTTATACAGTAGGTGCGGCTATATTCCACCATTATAAAAACTTCGAAGCTTCCCTTAAAATATTATAAGAATATTTTCAAAATAAATTTTTTCTTTTATAATTATGTAACTTTAAATGATTTCAAAAAAAAATAATGAGGTATTTCTCTCAAATAGTTTTGATTTCATCTATGTCAAAATCCTTTAATGGATTTTAATCTTGTTGGAAGTTGATTTATTATGATACAAATCTTACATTTTGTATTGAAGGTTTTTTGATATGTTTGACTGTAGATGTGTTATTTTTCTACCATTCATGGTTTATGGATAAATTATTGACATTCCGTATGCTAGTTTTAATACGAATGTTTATGTTATGTTTAAAACTTCTCATATGAGGAATGTATTGGACTTAGTAAGTGATGAGTGGAGCCTGCTATAGCTCCTCGATGCATCGGTAGGTCTCAAGAGACAAACTAGTGTCTTGGCACAAGTCCTTGACAAAATCTTATTTGTATTCTTGGCACAAGGCCTTGACTATGTGGTTATGAAGTATGGAATTACACATTCCATCATTATGAAAGTGGCTATTGATATTTCATGTGATTATTCGACTATTAGAATATCCATGTGAGTATGTAAATGGAATTATTTTTATTTATATTTGCCATATTATGATGAATTTTATATTGAAAAGGCTTTTGTTTTAGTTTTATACATTGCCTTAAATGTATATGCTTATTCATGAAAGTTTTCGCTATATTGTTATCCTTACTGATCATCTGATCTCACCCCTTTCTATGTTTTATTTTTCCTAGGATGTGAAGAAGTATATTATGACTGGCCTGCAGGGATAGTCTATGGGATCTCAGTGTTTTCTATGGAAACAATGTTATTGTAGTTTTCTATTTTATGATGTAATGTAAACCTTATGAATGTATGTAGTACTTCCAAGGCTACTAAACTAATCGGTCTTTCGAGACTTGATCTTTTGTGATCATGCCAATGATACATAATAATGCACCGAATATAGGCTTCTGGGGTTGGGACGTTACATTTTGAACCATCTCCTCTGGCTTGGGAGATCCTCCATTACATGGGGTTTACATTAAAGAAACCATGGGCACATAGGCCCTACATTTTATTGGAAGAAGGCTCACAGGACAATGAATTTAAATTAAATAAATTTAAATGAAACCATACACATAAAAAGGGTCTTTGGTCTAGATCATGATCATCCATAGCATGCAACGACATTTATGCATATTTAGTATTCAAATTCTTTTAATCATTCTCTTATTTAAGATAAGTCGCGCTTGAATTCAATTAATTATGATCTTATAATTAATCAATTCTTTATCTTAAATTAATTTATGAATTTCCTTGAGATTCTTCTCATCCATATTCCTTGTACGGGTCTTTGTACTTTGGAGGAAACCTGGTGAAATTCCATTTCTGTAAAGTACACGACATGTAGCCTATATTACACGGCGTGTATTTATTTTCACCCTTTATCCAAAGTACACGCCGGGGGATTTGGCATGTTCTCTGTACTTTGGAAATTTTGGAGTACACGACATATAGATTAATATAACATGGCGTGTACTTCCTTGTTACGCGGTTACCGGCCTGGTAATCCAGTGTACGCGGTACATGGCTTCTCCTTGTACGCGGTTTCACCTGGGCCGAATCGGACTACACAGTGTGTTGATTCAACATACACACCGTGTATTCTTATTTCCACATGGCGTTTAGTTCTGTTCAACACGGTGTAATAAAAACTTAGGTATTCTCAATTCACACGGCGTGGGTTTGGGGGACCAGTACCGGTTCGTTGAACCTAAGTACACGAAGTGTAGTTTTTACTACACGTCGTGTATTATTTTGTTTTACAGACAGAATGAGTGGCTACTCCGAATGAGTTCCTTGTTTTTATTTTAATCAGAATTAAAATTAAAAGGTCATTTCTGTGATGTGAATCAAGAAACAAAGGAGGAAGAACATATCTCATTCATTCAGTTTTATAGAACAATTTATCTTTAATTGAATCAAATATAAATGCGTAAATTATCAGCGAAAATTAAATAACTATAATCAACTTAGTGACCCCTCTGATACCAATTGAAGGTTCCGGGAGCAGCGGAAGCTCATGGGTGGATGTGCCAACTTGGATTTTTGTCATTAGCAATGATCAATCCAAGATCAATACGACGATAAATGCGAGACTCCACAGATCAAATCACAGAAATAGACAAAGAAGAAGAATAGTCCTGGAACCATAAAGGAGGATCATCACAGGTTGATTATAATTAATTTAAAAGAAGTACCTTTTATGGTGTTCTTTCTTAATTGATATTTCTGATCATGTTCCCATGTGATTCGTCATTGTTTCGCAGAAGCCAAGTGTAGACTTCCTCTAACGGTGATCCACACGTGCACCACATATCTCTGGACGTCGCCAAAGGAATCTCTGGGTGCTAGCGTGGAGAATCCTTTGCTTGTGTTGTCCACCTTAGATCGCCATGATACAATAGAGGTGGATCTCTCTCGGTCTTGAGAGCGTTCTTGGAGGAAGGAGCTCTTTCATCCTTGAGATAATTCTCCAGAATTGTTGTGCACAACAATTCTAAGGAAAAGTGTTGGGGTTGTGAGGATATTTATAATCGGGTTTGAGGTTATAGAGTTATGACAATAAATAAATGTGTTACTCATTTTATTTATTTCATTAACTCTTATTGAAAACCCCATTAATTCCTTGACATGCGCCCACGCTGATTATAATAAATATCATTTAATAAAACGATATTATTTCCTCAAAATCCCGATTGGAAAAACTACACTGCGTGTAATCATTAATATATGGTGTGTACTCATTTTTCATTGAAAACTACACAGTGTGTGCATTCAATGTACATGGCGTGTATATCTTGTTTTCATTTTTCATTTCCTTTCCAAAATGAAAACTACACGGTGTGTACATTCAATGTACACGACATGTATATATTGTTTTTTATTTTATTATTCCTCCAACATTAAAATGATTTATGATTCCTTGAATAATTATTAAACCACATATGGGAATAATCTTTAATCTACTTGAGATACTTGGATACACTTAGTGTGTGACCCTCTAGGCCTCTTTCTCATTGGCATTAGGTGGGCTTGCCTAAAGTCCGAGATTACTGTCTAGTAACGGGTCAAGGAACCCAAGAGAAAGAAGTTGACGTCGCATTGACGTGTCACCTCATACGAACACTTACCATGTAATTTAATCCCTTTATCTCAATATCTCATCAAGAAGGTTTCATGGTAGTTTCATAAACCTATATG
This sequence comes from Viscum album, assembly GCA_963277665.1. Lineage (NCBI taxonomy): Eukaryota > Viridiplantae > Streptophyta > Magnoliopsida > Santalales > Viscaceae > Viscum > Viscum album. The sequence continues at coordinate 5,166,761 of OY728125.1, forward strand.
CTTGATCCTTCATTCTTTGACTTCCAGAAATAAACTCGTCGTGACACCATGGCCATGGAATTTGAGCGACAGTTATATTTCAATCAAAGGGACCGAGATATCTACTTCCATAAATATGTAAGGGAAAAATCCTTCCTCGACTTATCCATTAACAACATGTCATTCGTGACGCACCCAACGTACCCTACTTCCGGCCAACTATCTTCGTGACGATTTTCGTCAGCAAATCTAAGTGTGTGATTCATGACATGAGTTAATGATAATCTTCTAGTCTAAGGACCATTACACACGCTCGTAGATAGAAATGTCTGATGACACCAAGACATACGGAATTTCTACTGGTGGGTCTATTCTCATAATCTACCATCTTGGTGATTACCAAGTGCGAACTCCATGAGAGAGAGTCTCGTCTTCTTATGAGTACTCACACATGATGGTCTATATACCATGTGTCATATCATAGTATGTCATCCATCCATAGAACTTTATTTAAGAATATTATTATGGTCTTTCAAGGTTCTCATCATAGAGAGGATCTGTCATGACCTTATTAATGAAACAAATATTCCAGAACATTATTATATTATAGTCATGCAGAACAATGAACAGTATATAATAAGTGTACATTCATGTAATCAAATTATAAAAAGTTGGTTCATAGTACACCAACCCTAACAGATCTATCATGTGATTGTATTGAAGGGCCTCTATGTTGTTGTGCTGATATGTCTGAGGGCCTTTTTGAAATTCAAATTTCTGTGGGAATACACTCATGATACCTTGGGTGACTTGTCCTAGGGTCTCGTGGGACAGTACTACGAGTGTTTTGGGTGCGTCGCATTCCTTTTAGTGACTGTGAGTACCTATATCCTCCTCCATTCTAATCCCCTTTATTCGATGTAACAAAGGTGGGTATTCATGCATGGTTTCATGTATGTTCCTAGGGTATTTATTCTATTTTTGGAGATATGTCACATAACCAATATGGGTCACATGGGGATGCATGAGAATTTCATGGAAAAATATATTCGTTCGTCATTAGAGTGCCATGGGGTTGCCTGGACATGTCTTAGGATTTTCGTGTGGCGGGGCTGACAAGCCAAGGGCTTTTGTGAGGCGAGTCAGACATGTCGCTGAGGACTCGCAGTGTCTCGCAGGTCGCTTGGGGTGCGCGTCACATGCCTTTTAGTGACCATGAACCCCTATCGCCTCCTCCATTTCTATATCCTTTGTTTTATTTTATAAAGATTAGGGATCATATGAGTTAGAACGAGTATTATCTATGATTGTTACTCTATTTTTGCATGATGTATTACTTGACCAATATGATTTATATGGAGAGTGTGAAATAATGTAGTGACCAGCTCTATCCACCTATCTTTAGAGCATCGTAGGGTTCTTTGGGAACTACTGGGGAATTCCATGTGATGAAGCTGACAAGACAGGTGGATTTCGCGAGGTGAGATGGGTGTGTTGTTGAGGACTCATAGTGTCTTGCAGGGTGCTCGAGGTGCATGTTGTGTGACTTTTAGTGACCGAAAACCCCTATTTCCTCCTTCCCTTTATATCCTTTGTTTTATATGGAGAAGGATCATAGGTCATGAAATATTGTTTATATATCACCAAGGGATTTTTTTTCTTCCTAATGATTACCTAGAGCATGAGCTTCATGGACACTGGGGGTCTCCTCCTTTATAATTTCATCCCTCTTTATTCTTGAAGGATTTTGGAAGTTTTTTCAGGCACTTTCCAATGAAAAACCATGTGGTGTGGGGATACACATTCGGTTGTCTGGGGGGCTTCACAAGAGCATGTAGGTTTGTTGAAGAGGGCTTTGTGGCACTAGCTGTGGTCGATGCACCATGCGTGGAGCCTTTTCATTACCTTAAAATAGTTATGCGATTGTGAGTCTCTCAAAGGCTTCATGATTCTTCAACCATCCCCTTGTTCCCTGCTTTCATGGGGAAAATAATACCCATATTCAAGTATTTCTTCCCTTGTGATTTTATCGATGTTTATTTGGCGGGTGTCAACAAATCCCCCCCCTCGGGAGCAATGTCTGAAGGGACAAGGACTCTGTTATGAGGAAAAATAATGCCCACCAGAACCTTTGACGATGTTGTGAACCAATGCTTCGGGTGACGTTTGGTCTACCAAGTGACCTTTGGTATTTTGAGAACTGCCTAAATGTAAGGGGGTGTAGGAAAATTCATTCCACCAACCACCTATCTTCAGAGCACTCATGTTATTGCTCCTGTCGCGAGACCCTACCATGAACTTTGGTCGCAAACCCTGTCTGCAAGTTCGCATCATGAACCCATCCCGCCAAATCTCTTGCGCAAGGTTGTTTTCTACTCAAGTGCTCGTCTACCACAACTGAGGAATAGATTTTTGGTAATTCCTTAGACTTCGACTATGATGGATATGGTTACCTCAAGTGGTTTTGTGAGACTCGTTGACTCAATCATTCGAGAATTTTTGAATCATGTGACCATGTTTAGGTCACACGATCATGACTCTTAAGGGGGATCATGTGATTTGCATGATTCTCTATAGGGTCTATACACCCCAAAATTCCTCTAGAGGTCAGGCGGTTCATGAAACCTCTATGTGGTTCATAGGTCCCTTGCTGAGTCATGTGATGTGCATGATTCCGACAGAACTTTCATCATACTTTATTTTTATCTAGACTTTGTGTTTTCTTTTTCTAACTTGTTCCACTTACATATTTTTAGATGGCTTGTGGTTTTTATCAAGTTTCTTCATTTGAGACCAACCAGAGGGCCATGATTTCCAGGAATCACAATACAGATCCCCATTATCGTGTGCGTACTGATAATGATGTTCTTTTCATTTGGCATTCAAAATTACCCCTTATATGATCGACTCCCACTATATGGGTTTTTCTTACTGGATGATGTTTTTATACCTCCCCTAGATTTTAACCTACCATTTCACTGGGTATTTAGCTCTTCAGACTATGTTCAGGCAATGATTACCAATGACGCTCGGCTGGTTACAGCCTAATCTCAGGGCTTGTCTTATCTATTTTCCAATTCTTCCTTGAGTCCTGATGGTTAAGACCTTTCTTAGAAACCTATTTCCCATAGTTACTCAAGAATATTATCCTTTTATCTAGATTCCTCTGGTGGTGGATGGTACTCAAAATGGGATCATCGTCCCAGTAGTAATTTCTCTGAAGAATGGGCATGGCCATTCTAGGTGAGGCAAAGCTATTTGGAATTTATTGATGATATATATATGGTTTATATCCATGAAGCCATGTGGATATCTCAACTCATCATTTACCTAAAACCCTACCTCCTTCAAGAAATGATTAGTCACTAGTGTCCTAGCACCAACACGTTCCACCTTCCTTGTGGTGAGGTGGGTATCAGTTTATGGGATATCCAATAATTGGGTAGCATACCTCCTCTCAAAGAGATGTATGATGAATTTATTACTAATATGGATGTCTGGGAAAATCCTCTACATACTCCAGTTCTAGAGAAGGATATTCACACCATTGTGAAGAAAATTCTAGGGAAAGAGTTGACAGTCTGCTCTCTTATTTCCTTCACTGGATCAATATTTCTTGGTGTGGCAGTGGGGCAAGACCCAATGTTATTCACCCCCATCAATGACCTTCCTAGCAAGTCTTAAATAGTTTTGGCTCATATTGTGCCATTCTGGAAGTCGAGAATATGCCTCATGGGGTTATCAGGTGAACCCAAAGGTTTCTTCGGACCTTAGGTTGGTTGGTTTTCTTGATATGTTCCTAAATGGGTGGCTCTTTCCAACTAGGGATATATGCTCAAGAATCTACATTAGCACATTGGTAATGGTGGTGCATCTTGAATAAGGGTGGTTCCTTAACATGGTAGTACCTGTTCTTGCATTCCTCTACCAAATGTTGGTTCATATCCAATAAGGTAGCACTCCCTATAGGATTGGTGGTCCTCTCCACTTCATGTTCAGATGGATGGGTGAGTACTTCCATTGTTATGAGTACTACAATATATCCAGGATCTAGGATCTCATATTCATCCCTAGATTGTTGAATATCTATGGGGTTGGACCTATGTCTTTATCCCCTATAGAATTCAAAGGTGCACTATGCTGATCTGATAGCTTCAACTTTGATACCTTCCATGCATCAGGTAGTCTGATTATTTATGACGACAACAACTCTCTTGATGAGAGGTCTTGTATGATCTCTATTCAAGATTGGATTCTTGCAGTCAGGGTGGATGAGATGATTATCTGTGAACAATACACGCAGTACCGATTTTTTCTCTACAGTTTGGTTGTGTTTAGGGAGTTTCCCCTATTCCTTTGGCCAGCATCCGAGGGGAGCAACATCCTAGCATCATCCTTTAATTTTGGAAGATACTATCCCATGAATATACCCAATATATGATCATATTTTCACCTACCGACACTCCCACTTTCCTCACTCGATATTATGCTCAGGCTTGGGTGATGGCTTATCCCAATGGGGTGCTAGGCCAACTGGTCCTCCTTGTGGATAGACCCCTTGCATCACTAATTCCCCTATCTATGGAACTAATGGAATTGATTAAGGATTTATTTGAGGTGTTAAGGAATCAAACTCACTTTAATGATGGTTATTCAGATAGTAAGTCAAGTTTTGTTGAGGAGACCAATCCTCTGGTGCAGGCTACAGATGTGTGCATGTTAAGAGGGAGGTGTATGGGGCTTCTTTTTCAATTTCAACATTAATTCAAATAGTTGTTCATCCTTCTACTATAACCTCTTAATTAGTTGTCAAGGTTCAATCATGTAATAAGATAATCTATGATAATTTCCATGTCTTGATTACAGATACCCCCTAGAGGCATTCTACCATCAAGGGGGTGGCTTCACCAGTTATTTCATGATTTAGGGGCTGATGGTTTTAATCGGAAACCTCTGTATGAAATTATACAGTGGATCATCTTGACCTGAAGAGACTTGGATGCATAGTAAAGGGGATTTCATGACCTCATGGATGAGTCCTACCTTTACAAACAAATGATGGAGGCAGCGAAGGTGCTAGAGCAGGGTCTCCAGTTTTTGTCTGAGCTACAAGAGCAGATGGATGATTGGATATCACAGATATGGAGTCATAAAGAGATGATCACTCATCTAAAGTCCAATAATTCAAAATTATAGACCTCGTTATCCACTTCTCGGAGGAGGGTTTAATAATTGACTTCTCTGGTTGAAGTTCTCTGCCCTGAGGTAGAGGTGGAAGAATCGGGGAAGGCAGCACTCCAATGCTCAATTGATGCCTTCCGCTAGACTCTTGTCGACCCGGCTAGCGCTGCCAACCATATTTTGTTGCGAATCAATTTTTTTTGTATTTCATCCCATAATTTTTCACTACACTCTATTTTTTTATGTTTTAGAGAGACTAAAAAATGTGGAGATTCCTCACCCTCATTTTTACTGGGAATGGATGGGTTTTTTTAGATTACTATCCAATTTTATGTCTTATATTATACCTTGATATTCTGTCACTTTTCTATAGACACCTATCCCTTGATTTTCATCGCATGATCATGAATGTATGATCTATGAAGGGGTCACCTAGGCAGGAAGTGTGTCCTGTAAAATGAGTGATTTGCATATCTATAGAAAGTATCTTGATCGTAATAAGGACATATAGTGGACATCACAGTAATTGAATTGTGCTTTATTTTAATGTATTTTAGCTCAGACCACCTGTTGATTTAGTTTAAGGTCCTTTAGCTCAGACTATCTGTCGCTTTAGTTTAAGGTCTTTTAGCTTGGATCATTTTTCTATTTAGTTTAAGGTCTTTTAGCTTGGACCATTTTTTGCTTTAGTTTAAGGTCTTCTAGCTCGGACCATCTATTTCTTTAGTTTAAGGTATTCTATCTCAGACCATTTGTTGCTTTAGTTTAAGATCTTCTTGCTCAGACCATCTAGTACTTTATTTTAAGTTCTTGTAGCTTAGACCATTTATTTCTTTAGTTTAAGGTCTTCTAGCTCAGACCATCTGTTTCTTTCATTTAAGGTCTTCTAGCTGGGACCATCTGTTGCTTTATTTTAGGGTCTTCTAGCTCAAACCATCTATTTAGTTGGTTTAAGTTCTTCTAGATTGGACCATCTGTTTCTTTAGTTTAAGGTTTTCTAGATCAAACCATTTGTTTCTTTATCTTAAGGTCTTCTAGCTCAGGACATATGATCATGGGATATGGTGAAGACATGCTGGGAATGACCCAAAACACACTAAGGTATTGTATCCTACCATAGTGTTACTAAGGATCATGAGGATCAGAATACCCATTTTGTAGAGTGACACGTTTGGTTGATAGCCATAGGTTCATATGTAAGAGCCATGAGCATGTATGCGTAGTCAAGAAAAGGTTCCTTGAAGCCAGGTATCTTTTCCAAGGGATATGGAATATTTATGGTGGAAATGTTGATGATGTTGGAATACTAGGGATACAAAACATGTCTGGGTAGTTGGGGTATGGCTGACGTAAATCATAACCTGAGAGTTTGAGTCTATGAATATGAAATAGTGAAAACATGTCGGGTATGTCCCTTGACATTATGAAATACTAGCTTTCACTATGGTGTTATAAAGGCTCACAAGGATTGAAGCTCATTTATGGAAAAGATAATATGCATTTAGTTTGTGGTTCAAGGCCCTTATGTGTCAGTAGCATGCTAAGAGAAATACAATATCCACTTATTTTCAAGGTCTATGAAAGATTTTTGAAGACTCAAACATCTAGATGATGAAGTTGGATATGGGAAGAAAGTTATCCAGGAAGGGTTATGGAATCCTAGGTTAGCTATCTTTTAAAATTAATCTTGATATATGCGCCATGTGGTTTCAAATCACAATATGTGGGACATCAAAGGCTAGGAAATTAAGTGTCACAGTCCATCTTTGAGAAAGGGTACGAGACACGGTGACATAACATAGAAGATATTTAATCTGCTTGGATAGTTTGGTACGAGGTTTTTAAATCATGATTTGGATCATTTGAATCCAGATAATGGTATGGGACAGTCATACAAAGAGCAGTTCAAACACACTGTGGTGTTGAGTGTTGTCGTGATGATGTTAGGGATCATGAGAATTGGAATTTCCTTTTTCAGAGTGATGCATTTGGTTGAAGGCCATAGGCACATATGCAGAATCCATGGGCATGCATGCATAGTCAAGCAAAGGGTCCTTGAAGCCAGATATTCTTTCCAAGGTCCATGGAAGTTCATGATGATTTGAGGCACCCCAACTCACGAAGTATGGTTCGTAAAATACAAAAAATCCAAGGAGGGTTTGAATGCCCTAAAGGTTATGTCACCGCCAAGTAAACATATTCTCATGGCAAGGAGGTGTGGAAAATATTTCCCTAACTTTTTCCTAGACTAGTGGGTCTAGAAAGAATAGACTGGATTTTACTAGGGTTATAGACCCTATGAGTTTTGTGCCTTTTATTTTTTCACCCTAATTTTTGCCTAAACCCTAAGAACAAAGAGTTTAGCGGGTGTAGACTCGACTTTTTCTCAGGTTCCTTTGTAGGGTTTTAGCCTGAAAATTTTTGTGTCTCTTCTGCTAATAGTTTAAGTTCTTATGATTTGGACCACTATGGTCTAGAGTTTAAGTTCATACATCTTGAAAAAATCATAGACAGTTTAGGATTATGACTTTCATGGACTTTACATGGAGGATGTGACACAAGAGATTAATTAGGATACCCAAGGTTAAGAGCACTCCAACCTCTTCTCAATCATGGAATGGAAATGATATAAATCAGGGCTTGAGTTTATCAGGTCATGAGTAATAACGTGGGACAATCATACAAGGAGTTATTTAGAAACACTGGGTTGTTGAGTTCTATCGTGATGATGTGAGGGCTCACAAGAATGGGAATGTCATTTTTCATAGTGATGCATTTGGTCGACATCCATAAGTGCATATGCGGGATCCATGGGCATTCATGTGTAGTCGAGAAAAGGGTCCTTGAAGTTGGGTATCCTTTCTAAGGGCCATGGAAGGTTAACGGCAGTCTGAGACGCTCAAGACATGAAGTGTTCTATATGGATTTGAGGTGCTTTTAAAGAATGGTAGAAGCACCTCGTACTCTGGTTGATTGAGGTAAGTCTTTGTAAGTCCTTTGATGAGGAGTGAAAAAATGGGAGGTGGTCTACATAGTTTATTGTCATGTGGTGGGGACGTGTTTGTGTCAGTTCATTTTAATGTCATGTGGTAAGGACATGCTTCTGTGCAGTTTAACATCATGTGGTAAGGATGTAGGAATCATCGTGAAAGGTGGTAATGTCATGTCTAGGCACATAGAAAGAAACTTGTGTGTCACTACGTATCCCAGGAAAATGAGAATCAAGCCACACGTAGTTTTGGATGGTTGTGTAGTTTAATATCTTACAATAAGGACAAACTTTGTATGATTTAACATCATGTGCTCAGGAAAAAATGTTCCATATAGTTTAATGTCATGCGAAGAGGAAGATGGTGGATCGACGTGAATTGGTGGGTACATCACGTTTGGGCCCAAGTATAAAATCCTGGGAATCACTACATATCTCATGGGGATGAGAATCAAACCACATGTAGTTTTTGGAGGACCGTGCAGTTTAATGTCGTGTGGAAAGGACATAAACTGTGCATTTTAATGTCATATGGAAAGGACTTATGGAATTTCTTTTATGGTATTGCATTCAAAACCATAATGGACCCATTATTCACCTCTATGGATTTAGTTTGAGGGTAATTCACTATTGTAATTCTTAATCTCATGTGATCTATTCTCGGTGTGAGAAACAAGAAGCAGAACAGGTTCCCCTATAGTGTAGAGACAAAAGAGGGGTATGACATGGGTATTTTGTATGATGTAGTGGATGGAACAAGATATGGGATTGAGGCATCCCTATGTATCTCATTGGGAATTAGAATCATGGTGTATGTAGTTCTAAAGGAACTGTGTAGTTTAACTTCTTATGTTAAGGACAATGGATTACCCAATGTGTAGAGGAAGGGGAGTTGTGGATCCATGCAATTTTATTTCATGCGGTAAGGACAGACTCTATATATTTTAACATCATGTGGTCAAGAAGAAATGTTCCATGTATTTTAACATCATGCAACATGAGAAAAATGTTCCATGCAGTTTAACATCATGTGGCGAGGATGAAACAATGGGGATTACTCAGATGTGGAAACCCTTTTGGAAATATTTCATTAGTGGGTGGTGTGACATGCTCCCCATCCATGGTGGCCAACTAATAGGATCCATTATTATAGACCTTATGTATGATGTAAGGTCCTTCCCACTTGGGATCCAATTTTAGGGATTTCTTCCCTGATATCATTGGGTTATAAGAGCAAACACCAGTTCTCTTGGAAGGAATGAGAAGAGGCAAACCTTTTTATTAAAATCTTGTGTGATATGATTCTGGTGGACTTCAAGGTTGTGCAATGTGTGAAACCTTTTCTCATCTAACTATTCCAACTCATCTATCCTTTTTTGTGAATGTTCATCATCTAAGAGATTTCCATAAATATCTATTCAGAGTGAGGGAAGCTAAACTTATATGGGTAATACTGCCTCATTCCCATACACAAGTGAGTATTGAATTGCTTATGTAGCAGTACATGTGGTGGTATGGTAGTCCCATAAAGTATGGAGGATTTTATCTAGCCAAGACTTTTTATCCTTGTTCACCATATTCTAGAGTATTTTTTATAAGGTCTTATTGAAGGCCTCTATCTGTCCATTTTCCTCTATATGATAGCAGGACGAGTGATTGGACTCAATGTTGTACTCCTAGTAAAGCATCTTCAACCTTGTGGAATAGAAGTTGGTGTCGTTGTCCATCAATATTGTGTGAGGGACTTCGAACCTGATGATGATATGGGACTTCATGAAGTTGAAGTTATTCTTCATCCTGAATTTTTTTAGGGTATTGCCTCATCCCATTTAGAAAATAAGTCGGTGGCAGTAAGGATATACTTAAACTATTTAGTTGTGGCTGGGGGATATGATCCCACAACATCCATCCCCCAAACGACAAATGTACAGGAATATTTAGCAGTATGCAGCAATTCTGGGGGCTTATAGATGAAGTTTTCATGGATTTGGGATGCATTACATTTGTTAGTTAATTCCACAAAGTCATGTATCATGGTTTTCTATTTATATACTAACCTCATGATTTTGTGGGAGAGCTTAGTTCTAGATTTATGGGCATCGTAAGATCCTATGTGGACTTCCTCCATGATGGAGAGAACTTCCTCTTCTACTATGCACCTAAGGATAATTCCATCAAAGTCGCGCTTATAGAGTATTTTTTGCTCATTTGGGCCATCTTGTAGAGTGAAGTTCACTTCCCGGTGTAGAATCTATTCTATTATGACATGATTTGTTGGGAGAGTCTCATCTTGAAGATAGGTGATTATGGGCTCCATCCATCCATGGTTGGTCATTGATTCAATATATGGGTGGTGTTGATCTGGTTAATCTCTTTCATATTGTATACGGTGACTAATGACACCATTCTTCGATGTGTAATACAAAAGGTTGTTTCTTCCTGATCCGGGTCATCTATGATGATGGATGCATTGGCTAGTGCATTGGAATGATCATTCTACGATCGGATAACATAATTCAAGGTGGGATCAAAGGGGAATTCTACCATTAATCCCCTAGCATATCCAGTGAGGGGGTCCAGTTCCTCATTTTTTATGGCATGTTCTCCATTGACCTACTTTATCACTAACTTTGAATCCCCTTTGATGTTCAATTAGACTAAGTGCAGCTGTAGGGATAGTTCCAAGCCAGCAATGAGGGCTTGGTATTCTACCTCGTTATTTTTTGCAGCCTTTAGATAGTGAGAAGGAGTATGGAAAAACTACTTTGTTATGAGAGATAAATACAATCCCCAGGCCAACCTGATTGAGCTTTCGGTTCTTCGTTCTAGTGCCGAGAGGACTTTGGGAGGCAACATTAAAGTACATATCCCGTGTTAGGGGAGTGTCATGGGTATAAAGGGCCTCTTCATCGGGGAGATTGGTGTATTCCGGTGTACTTTTTGGGGCAGGGTGTGCTGTGAGAAAATCAGTCAAGGATTTCCTATTCGCCGACTTCTAAGATATTAACTAGATGTCATATTACTATAGAATAACTACCCATCAAGCCAATAACCCATTCAACATGGGGAATCCAATGATATACTTGATCGGATAAATATGAGAGACTAGGTGGACCTCGTGGTGCTGTAAGTAGCAGCTCAACTTTGACATTGTGAAGATGAGTGCAAGGTAATTCTTCTCGACATCGGAGTATCGAGTGTCAGTACCTAGCATGGTCCGACTGAGGTAGTAGAGACTATTCTTTCTTATCGCATAATTATTCTATATGAGAAAAATTCCCAATGATCATTCCATAGTAGCAACATATAAAATGAGTAGCCTCCCTTCCACCAGAGGTATCAAAACTGGTGGATGTAGCAAGTACTGCTTGAGACTTTCAAAGGATTTCTGAAAATCATTATTCCATTGGTAGGCAGCTCCCTTCATTAACCTGGTGAAGGTAGAGCCTTTCCTACCAGGTTATCTATGAATAATTGAATATAGGTGAGGTTCCCTTGGATTCCCCTTAGTTCTTTCAAGTTCCTAGGGGTGACATTGCCAAAATAGCAGTAGTCTTCTCTGGGTCAACCTCTATATCATGGTGGCATACCACAAAGCTAAAAAAATTTCCCAAAGTTACCTCAAAGGAACATTTCAATAGATTCATATTTAGACTGTTATCATAGCTTGTTGAAGATTGCTCAGAGATCTGTGAAGTGATCACATCACTGTAGGGATTTAATGACTAGATCATTGATATAACACTCAACTATCCTTCCCAAGAATATCTTAAAGATGTGATGCATGGTGTGATAATATTTGGTGCCCACATTCTTTAATCCAAAGGGCATGATTTGATAGCAGAATATCCCTTAAGGTGATCTAAAGGTAGTGGATTCTTCATCTTTGGGGGCTAGCTTGATTTGAATGTACCCTGAGTACCCATCCATAAGGAAATGGCTTGGAAGATATTAATGGCATCGATCAAGATTTATGTGGTCAATAATGGAAAATTATCCTTTGTAAAATACTGATTAAGGTATTTGAAGTCAATTTAGATCCTAATCTTCCCATTATTCTTCTTGACGGGGATGATGTTGGCAATCCATATCGGGTATTGCACTTCTCAGACAAAGTTGGATTTGATCAACTCATCGACTTTTGCCTCTACATTGGTGGTGTGGGAGGGGTGCATCCTCTTGGTTGCTTGCTTGAAGTCCCGATGCTCATCGAGCAGTCCGAGATGGTGCGTAGCCACATCTAGATTCAATCTAGTCATTTTTATGCAGTTTCAGGCAAACACATATCAGCGCTGCTTCAGAAATTAAATTTACATCTCTTTCTCTTAGAGAGACATAGAAGCACTAATCAAGGTAGGTCATGGGTATTCTTTTATCCCCGTATTTATCTGCCTGAGCTCATCTTTGGTAGTATATAATCCTTCCTCGAATTCTAGAGGGTCATTTCTAAGATCGTTGTCATCCATTTCTAAGACTTTGGAGATGTATTTCAGTAAATATGACTATTTGGGGGACTCTCTGTTGGTATCAAGGAGAGGGAGGCCATCAAAAGAGATATCACCATCCCCTGTTATATGGGTTATTGTAGAGATATGCTGGGGATGATTGTCACTGAGGATAGGAGAGGTTTGGACCTATAGGGCCAGATATGCTACTTTGACCATGTTTATGGGGAACACACAGTCATCATCAAGCATATTCCATGGATTCATAAGGGTGGTCCCTAAGCCATTGTGAGCTGCAACCTATATATCATCATCCATCATTGGTTTCTTACCTTCCTTCTTATAGAAATATGCTTTGGCATATGTGGCTCCACAAGTATCGAAGGGGGAATTGTCAACATGTAGTATGTCAACCTTTATATTTATGGGATAATTCATACATTGATGGAATGTTGAAGGTACTGTGAGGTGGCTATGGAGACAAGGTCTTCCAAGAAGGATATTATATATGGTATCCTACTAGATAACCATGAAATCAACATCAGATGTGAGATCCTTAAATTGGGCTTCGAGTTTGATTTTCCCTAGGGGTCTCTACTCATGCTTGTCATATCCCTAGATGGTTAGCTTTATAGGGGATAAGTCCCCTTCGCTATGACCTAGTCATTGGAGGGTCTGAACTAGGATAAGATTGATCCCTGATCTATTATCAATTAGTACCCTTTGGACATTGACATTATTGAGTCTGCCTGAAATGTATAAGGGTCTGATGTGCCCCTGGATGGCCTCCTCTCAATCTTGATCAGTGAAATAGATGGAAACATGGCATCCTAAGGGAATAGTCTCCATTCAATATACTTCGGTGGTAGTGACTTCTGTATCAAATTCATGTGGGCTCTGGAGGGTTTCGACGAGTGACTCTTTAAGTTCTTTTGATAGACAGAGAGAATCCAGGATCAAGATCTTTGATGGGGCTATAGCTAGCTATTTCAAAACATCATATTTTTGCACCATAGTTTATCTCTTCCTGGTATGGGGATACTCCTAGGAATGTGGTTCAGGAGCTGGAGCATCCGAGGTAGATGGGCTTGGTTCTTGTGTCGAGGTTGATGGAATATCTACTACCAGTAGTGCGGGTTGCACTGGACTTCCTTATTACCTAGGTTGATCATACTAGATCCCTTCTAGGTAGTCATGCAAGACAATTGGATGTGGAAGACTACTAGAGGGCTCTGAGGCACCTCCCCACCTCCTTTGGGTCTGTTGGAGTTCTTTCCCATGAGTCTCAACTACATATATGTCATCTATGGGGAAATGACCATAATATTGAGTCTTACCATGTCTGTGTTTCCCCCTATATCCTCCGATCTAGTGCATGTGTCCTCCCACTCCTCAATTATATGCAGGAATACTGTATTTAGGGTCATACTCGTCATTAGAGAAGGGGTTTGTCAAGTGTATTGTGTTTAAAGAACCAAATATGAGATCCTCATATGACGAGGGTTCCGTTTGGTGGGGCGGTGCCCATGATGCTGATGTAGTAGGGGAGAAATAAGTGAGGGTTAATGCCTACTTTAGAGGAGAATATGACTCTTCCTCTTCTATTTCATTCTACCGCTGGTGGTCACACCCACCATTGGGAGGCGCATCTGACACCTCTTTCTTGGGTTGTAGAGTTGTTGTTGGCCGATGCAACCATTCTCTCAGAGTGGCATGGGATCGATCAACTGTCTTCTGAACCATCCATTTGTCGAATTTTTACACACGTCTGGCTGGGACCTCTTTCCAATCATCCTCTTCTTCTGGTTAGACTATAGTTATGAAAGCCACTTGCTCTGGGGAATTATCTGGCACTACTTGTATGGAATAGATCATGCCTTGACGGACATCTTTGAATACAAAATAATTCTGGATATTATAACCTAGCCTTTTGTGGAAAGGGTAGTAATTGGACCAGTCGGTGAGGTTGACCTCATCGGACTTCCTGGATTGTGGAAGTGTGAGCAGATTATTGTCCATGGCTACCAAGAAATAATCGGGTACCTATTCATTCTATAAGGAGTACACCTTATTCGTCCGTTCTTCAAATCTTGGATGACCCTAGTTTCTATGTGCTTCTGGCCAAGGTTGATTCTGTGGTTTTCACCACTCAATAGAAGGTACTAGGTAGTTTGGGGCATGCTTGGGAATCTGGATAGGTGTTATTTTCAGCTTGAGAGTGATAGCTTTAGCTTTTGTTCTGGTTGTCCTTTTTCCCTATGTTGTGGCCATGAGTCGAGCTTTGGATCGGGTCCGCTGAATATCCTCTTCAAGGAGTTGTGTTATTTCAGCAAATTCGTGAAATATTTCCAGATATTTCATTAGAATTATGGGTGTTTACAACTCATCCCTAATATTTTTGTAATATATTTCTAAAAACTTCTCTTATGAGAGAGGGATGCTGAGTGAGTAGGTCAAACTCTTCCACCTTACTATGAAATCAAACACCCTCTCATTTTCGCGCTACTTTCAGTTCATCAGGTCAATGATTATTGTCTTCCTTAGTGTTGAACTATACTAATAAAGGAATTGAAAATGAATGTCTTTCCATCCTGTAACAGATCCTACTGGAAGACTGCTATACCAAATGAAGGTCGGCCCTGTTAGAGTTTGTACAAAACACCTTAGCTTGGTTACCTCCTGTTGATCTCGAGGGACCATCATTGGCCCGCATTAGGACACGAAGTGTGTGATATGTTTCTCGGGGTCACCCACATCGTCAAAGGTAGAGAAGGTATAATTTCCAAAGTTGGGTGGAGTTGGGGTATCATCAAACCATTTGGGATATGGTTTCATTACAGAATGTATAGGCACACGCCGCCCTTCCATGGATTCCATTCGAGTAGCCAGGGACTCGATGACATTAAGGAGATCCGGGGACATTGTTTCCTAGACCATCTAAAACCCATGGGGATATAGAAGGGGTTGATTAAGTGGCCTCATTTTTATCTCATGCCGATTTTCAATTCGTCCTAAGACGGAATGGTTATCCTGGTGGTGAAGAGGTTGTTGCTACAATGGAGGTAAGTCATGATCATTTTCAACTTCCTCATGCATGTGGTCTGGTTGACTAGACCCATATCCAATCAGATATTTAGAAGATAACCTTGATTATGGATCAACTGTGGGAGGGAGAACATTTGTCTCTGCTTGGAGACAATACCCTATGGGAATATTTCCCCTGAGTAACTCCTCATTAAGTTTCTGAAGAGCTTGTATTTCATTCTCATATTATGATAATCATTCCTATGGTGAAGGAATCTTGCTCCTCCAGGGATGTGATCGGTATGTGGTTGTACCCTTCCCATTGGCAGCATTTCTTTAGGGAGGTGGAAACTCGATATTTGGAATTACCAAGTTTTGGATCCGCCTCTGGATCCTGGTGTGTATAGCCACATTAAGTGCATTCAAGACACACTCCTCTTGAGGTACCTTTTTAGTTTCATGACCTCCTATATTTATATCATGATTAATATCTGTCATGTTGATAGTGAAAACATTCATTGAGGCATATCGGGTAATGGTGGTCGTGTCATTACTTTTGACGCAACAAGATGATTCTGCACTGCTTCCATCAGGGTTGTTATTTGAACCCTTGGCCTTATTGGGTTTTTTGGATTGTGACCCTGGTGAGGCTTAACCACCCTCATTGCATGTTCCTCCCACTTTGGTCTATGAATAGTGATCTTGAGGTGTGTCTTGCAGTAGGTGGGACACCGACTGTCGATTCATTTCTCCCAATCTGGAGACGATTGGTTCCCTCTATATTGGTGGTGATGATGAAAATTCCCCCAACCCTATTAGTTGGGGGTCATTCAGGTCCATAGTTGGTGTTGATTGGTCCAATTGTTGAGGATCAAATGGATCTAGTCGAGGATTTGGACATGAAGATATAAATTCCCCCAGCCCAGTGAAGTGGGATTATTCTAGGATCATCGATGATGTTTCTATGGTCCTCTCAAGGGATGATGAACCTAAGGATGGTGATCGAGATATAAATTCTCCCAGCCTAGCGGGCTGGGGTTCGCTCGCAGCTACTGCTGATGTATCCCAAATCCTCTCAGGAATCGACAATCTAAGAGGTGGAGGTGGTGGTAGATATTATCCTGGACCGGCAGGTTGGGTATGCTCTTGGATGGTTAATATTATAGTTGCAATAGTGGCCTTCTTGATGTGGTGCAATTTTTCTTGCATAGGAGTTGGGTGTGATGGCGACCCGTAATGAGAATCATTTCCCATGAGAAGTTGTCTGGGTGATCACAACTTTGGTCTCTATGTTTGAAATGTCTTATTATTGTTTTGAGGGTCTAAGTTTGAAGTCATGTTGGCTATCCTCCCTCTCTGTCTATAATGTCTAGGAACTATTGGAGCAGAGGAATTCTATTACAGTGACCAGCTAGCCCGAGCGTTTCTCAGTCCCTTGATCTCTCTAGAGGATATAACATTTCAATATTTCATATCTGAAGGGTTATGATATTACAAGGGAGAGGTTAAGTGTAATTATTAATATTGTCCCCATCCTCAAATGTGAATGCCTTATGTAGCTTCGTAGATCAGCTGTTGAAGCGTCATGATGCAATGGAAGTAAGTGTGTTGTAGGTTTGCATTGTGATCTTCCAATTTTAGATCCTGGGCCATAGAGATAGCGGTTAGGTCAAGATAGCAATAGAGTATCCTGATTTTCTAAAGGTGACACTCATATCTAGTATAAGAGAGATATCGATCCTTTGGTCACTAATTATTAGACCACATATTTTGACATGGATAAGGAATTCAGTCCTTTTCTAGCTCATTTGGGATCTCATGGATGGAAGTAGTGAGGGGACAGAACATGATGGGGATGTTATTTCTATAAAACTCTCTCCATATGTTAATGTTAGCTTCCTTCTCATCATACTTATGCATCTACCTAGTCATACCATAGAAGATGGCTATGATGGTCTCCTACTGATGGGAATAGAGTGTTGTTGGAAGTTGATGGGGAACCATATACAGTTGACCACGATGTTTAGAGCACCTCTATGTATGAAGGTGTTAGGGTTTGGTTCATCTCTATATATGGAGGTGTTTGGGAAAAGGTAGTATTGCCTTTACCATGGGAGATATCATCATGGGGAGGTTGACCACGGTGGATGTCAGGAGTAGAGTCCCTACGATACATCTCCACACTACCATAAGGAGGGCTATCTTGGTAATGAATGTCTCCATCTTACGCTTTGATAGAAGATTCAAAGGACCCTTTCAGTATTGATAATGTGTCTCGAACTACCCCAAGTGCACTAGTATTAATCAAATTATGGGTATGGTCCATGTTCTGCATTATGGTCGGAATATGTTGACCTGCCTTTTTTAGTTGTGTAGTAGTATGTGCATGTTGTAAGGTGGTTGTTGGAACTTGTATATAACCATCAAGTGATGTGGGAGTATGATCCCACTACTGAGAAGCTATTGAAATATTCCGATAAGATGTCTCATTATTGATAGGAATATGAGCTCATCCTGAAGCATGTTTCATTCTCACTTGGTGAGCCTCGGTCAAGACAAGAGTATGAGCTTGATCTTGAGCCTTTGTTTAACATAGGTCGGATAAAAAATATGAGTCTGGTCCGAATATACATTCCCCATCAGAATATGCTGAAAACACACTAGAATGGAAGAAGGAATATGATCCTTCCCCTATGTTTCCTTGGAATGATACTAGCGTAGTTATTCATCGACAAAAGTAGGAATATGTGCCCAACTTTGATGATCTTCCAAAATATGTCGGACAGATCCATTAACAGAAATATGAGCCTATCTCGAGTATTATATACAATTATGCAAACAACAAAGAACAAGGTTACTGATTAGTGCAGTATCTTAGTCATAATATGCTCAATCAGATATACATGGTTAACTCATTTGTTATTTTATTCCTGATTCATCCATTCCACTCATTTGGACTTATCAAAACGAGTATGGAATTATGAGAACTCTGGATATAGAGGATCATTTGTAAGATTATTCCGGTCTTATTTCTTTTTTTGTATATTGTTTTCAAAATAATGTGGCCTAACACATTATAACCCAATAGTCTTATCATTCGATATATTCACATTAGGTTCACCATTTTTGTTTCGCCGGGAAATGTGGTGTGGAATGGGTTCTGCTCGTCATGTTTCCATTGTTACTTTTCCTTGAAACTCCCAATGGCTCCCCCATTCGTATCTGGGTACAGAACTTCTTTCCAAATACCGACATTTATCTGGGTTTTCAGGCCCAATGACTCTTAGGGACTTGCATTGGTTGAGAGGATGGGAGTTCGGGCTTATCACACCCTTTTTGGGGGAAATTATTGCCAACTATGGGACTCTCTTATAGATTTAAGATATGTTTGTGAATATTTTCCTAATCCTGATACAGGACCAGTTACCTTGATGAAATGACTTTAGGACAATTCTATTTTATATGAAAAAGACTGAGATCTCTTGGGTGAGTCCATCTGTATGTGTGCGAGGTTCTTCATCATTCCTCGATAATAGGCAGCTACTTATATAATGAAACCATATAACCAAGTTATTTGTAACATACTCCCATATAAGGAGGTGATTAATATTTTGAGGATTAGATTGAGAAATTATGAGGCATCCTACATATTCTGGTTATTATAGGAATAAATACCCATGTAGTTCGTTTAACCCGTGCAGTTTTATGTCATGCGGAAGGACTTATATGGGTGCTCTAGGACACATTCAAGCTTGGGTCCTAGAGGTATGTTTTACATATCCCAGATATAGATATAATCAAAGTTTTCATAGTTCATTATTTCAGGACTTATATATTGGAGTTTCTTATATCATTATAAAGACTCGTGGTGCAGATGACATGATTACCACAACTCCCAAATATCATGTGATCTGTGCTTGGTGTGAGAAATAAGGATAGTAAGTAACAAATGTTATTGATTTGAGTAAGATAATTAGACGATGGGATCACCCTGAATGATCAATATGGAGCTCGAACCTCAAAGAGAGGTAGCCTACGTAACCTAAGTATGATGGGAATCAGAGTCTTCATTGTTCCCTTGATGTCAAGGCTTACACACTAAGTTTGCCCTTGATGATGGAGATTTATGATTCTAGTGTGGTGTCCGTTGTATCCCCTTAAGTCCACATGATCCATGCTTGGGGTTAGAAACAAGTGGGAGCATATGATCAGCCTCATGGTGTATGGGTATGGGACTTGTATATTAGAACAGTCCTTGGGGTGTTTGGTATAGAGCTCGGGCCTTAGGGCGGTATCCTATGTATCCTAGTTATGGTAGGAATTAAAGTTCTTGTAGTTCATTTTATGTTGTGGATTAAACACTGAGGTTTCCCTATACCATTTTAGGGGTTCTATAGGTCAAATGATATGGTTATTGCAACTCCCTAAGCCCACATGATCCATGCTCATTTGTGAGAAACAAGGGATAACCAATATCATTGCTCTGGAAAAGGGACTCATATGGTGGTCCCTCCATGGATGATCAATATGGAGCTCATGCCTCAGAGGGAGGTGGAAAACATATCCTGAATATGACAAGAATCAGATTCATCGTAGTTCCCTTTATGTTGGATCTTACACACTAAGGTTTCCCCATACCATTGTCGAGATTTATAAGGCATATAATATAACCATTACGACTCCCTAATCCCACGTAATCCATTCTCATTTGTGAGAAACAAGGGATAGTAAGTAATCAATGTCATTGATTTGGAAAAAGGACTCATATGATGGTCCCTCCATGGATGATCAATATAGATCTTGAACCTCCAGGGGAGGTGGCCTATGTATCATGAATATGTTATGAATTAGAGTCATCATAGTTCACTTTATGTTATGGATTACACACTGAGGTTTCCCTATTGATCGGGGATTACACATTGAGGATAGAAAATATTTTCTAGTCATGGTATACCCTGTTGATCTATCCTTCCTATCTGGAATATGTTTCAAGTCCCAGTTGGCATGGCTTGGGGGTTATCACATGACCTAGCTTGACACATATGGATGGTGTTGCTAAAACCAATGTGGGACGGTCTAAGAGGCATCGCGTGTCTTGGATGACACCTCTGGGAGACACCATGAGACCTGGGTGACATTTCTAGAGGGCATCACGAGTCTCATCTGATGTAAACAAAGGGTGTCGCAGGGGCCTGGTTATCATACCTAGATGCCTTCATGAGACTCGGCTGGCATGAACAAGCACCATTATATGAGTTAGGTGATGTGTCTTAAGGACATCGCAGGCCCTTGGTGAGATACCCAAAGGGTTCACGGGATCAAATAGGTATCTATGGGGGGACCATGTGACTTGTTCTAGCATGTTTGGAGTATTTCGTGTGTCCCAAATGGCATGTTGAATGAGTGTCACATGATCTGAGCAATGTGTCCTGGTGTTGTCGTGCCTCTTCGGGTGACATACGTGAAATATCTAGGGGTCATCAAACAAGTCTTTTTCTTAGGTCTTTCACCTTTTATCTTGGTCCTAACCCTTGTATTGTGAAGTCCTTAGATCTATTCAGTGCCAGTTTCTTTGAGTCTCGCATGATTTTGAGGACATGCGGTATATTCTTCACATGTCATGACGAAAGTACTTTGTGTGATCTATGAGTGATCACGCAAAGCACATTATTTATAGGGCATGACTACTCTGGCTACCCACTGGTATATTACCTAATTAAAAGTTGGTTAGTTACGTGATTAGTTGCCCCGAGAAGTCCACAAAAGTTGAGAGACGAATCCTGTAGAGCCTGGGCATCTGATCAATCGAAAATCCAACCCTTTCTTTGTGTTGGGGTGGGTAATTTATAGGCATTTCCACCACTGATACTCACCGTCTTGTGCATCATATCTGGTGTAATTCCAGGTTGGAGTCGGTGAAGGGTCCTAGCACCACGCGGTTTCATGAGTCTCTATTGTGGATTACTTCTAGCGTGTTGCCTGATTTTTAGCGACCACAAGTCTCCTTCGTCAACGCATCCTTTATCAGATTATTTCTAATTATCAAAGACTTGTTAGATCATGCGGTTGTGTCAAATTACCTTCATGTTATCATGCTAACATGTCTAAGGGCCTTCACAATATTCAAATGCCTATGGGAAGAAACTCATGAGACCTTGGGAGACTTGTTCTGGGGTCTCGCGGGATAGCGTTGTGGGTGCGCCGGGTGTATTGCATGCCTTTCAGCGACTATGAGTACCTCTCACCTCCTCCCTTTTAATCCTCTTTATTTGATATAACAAAGGTTGGGAGTCATGTGATATTTCATGTATGTTTCCCAGGGTATTTATTCTATTTTTTGGATATGTGTCATGTGACCAATATGGGTCGCATGGGGTGCATGAGAATTTCATGGAAAAATCTATTTGTTCTTCATTAGAGTGTTGTGGGGTTGTCCAAACACTCCCAAGGACTTCTGTACGACGAGCATAATAATCCAAGGAGATTTCATGAGGCGAGGATAACATGTCAATGAGGAATCGTGGTATCTCACAGGTTTCTCGGGGTGTGCGTCACATGCCTTTCATCGACTACAAACCCCTCTCGCCTCCTCCCCTTTATCTCCTTCGTTTTATGTGGCGAAGGCTCATAGGTCATGCAAGATTGTTTAGATATCATGAAGGGATTTTATTCTTCCTAATGTTAGTCTAGCGCATGATATTCATGACCACTAGGGGTCTATAATCGCATTTTCATGCATGTCAAATTAGATGTTTATTTTTAACTAGAATTTCTGAAGTATAGCAGCAACCCTAGGTCGTCTCTCGACAGAGCCTTAGATCATTAATTCCAAAATTTGGTTCTGATTATGAATGTAAAAAGATAAATGAGGTTTTATAATACTTGGGTTTGATGATTAAATATGACAACAGAAAATGAAAGTGATAAAACAAAGTAGAAATGAACAAGATTAATTAAACGTAGGAATAATATGCTCAATCAGATATACATGGTTATAAACAAGATTAATTAAATGATTAGCCTCCATGGTCGGGATATTACCATATCAGTGGTACTCTCAAAGAATTGTATTCTCTATCTTACATTGAATTATTTGTGTAGGTGAGACTGTTTTACGAGCTGTGGAAGTTGAATTTGTGGATGATTTTCCAGAATGAATGTTGGATGATGACAACATCATCTCGAATTGGGAAATTTAAGCAGTATATACAATTATGCAGACAATAAAGAACGGGGTTACCGATTAGTGCAGTATCATAGGCATAATATACTCAATCAGATAGATAAGGTTAACTCATTTGTTCTTTTATTCCCAATTCGTCCATTCCACTCATTTGGACTTATCAAAACAAGGATGGACTTATGAGAACTCTGGATACATAGGATCATTTGTAAGACTATTCTGGTCTTATTTATTTGTTTGCATAGTGTTTTAAAAACAATGTGTCCTGACACATTATAACCCAATCATCTTATAATTGGATAGATTCACATTAGGTTCGCCATTTTTGTTTCTTTGGGAAATGTGGTGTGGAATGGGTTCTGCTCGTCATTTTTTCATTGTTACATTTCCTTGAAACTCCCAATGGTTCTCCCATTTGTAGCTAAGTACAGACCTACTTTCCAAATATTGACATTCATCTATGTTTTTAGGCCCAACGACTCTTAGGGACTCGCATTGGTTGATGGGATGGGAGTTCGGGCTTATCGCACCCTTTTTGGGGTAAATTATTTCCAACTCTGGGACTCTATTATAGATTTAAGATATGTTTGTGAATATTTTCCTAATACTGATATGGTACCAGTTACCCTAACAAAATGACTTTAGTCCAATTCTCTTTTATATGAAAAAGACCGAGATCTCTTGGGTGAGTCCATCTGTATGTGTCTGGGGTTCTTCATCATTCCCCGGTAATAGGTGGCTGCTTATATGCTGAAACCATATAACCAAGTTATTCATAACATACTCTCATATAAGGAGGCGATTAATATTTTGAGGATAGGATTGAGCCATTATGAGGTGTCCTGCGTATTCTGGTTATTATAGAAATAAAAACCCATGTAGTTCGTTTAACCTGTGTAGTTTTATGTCATGCGGAAGGACTTATATGGGTGCTCTAGGACACCTTCAATCTTGGGTCCTAGAGGTATGTTTTCCATATCCCATATATATATAGAATCAAAATTTTCATAGTTCATTCTTTCAGGACTTATATATTGGAGTTGCCTATGTCATTATAAATACTTGTGTTGCATATAACATGATTACCACAACTCCCAAAGCTCGTGTGATCTATGCTTGGTGTGATAAATAAGGGGTAGTAAGTAACAGATTTCATTGCTTTGAGTAAGGGAATTAGATGATGGGATCACCCTAAATGATCAATATGGAGCTCGAACCTCAAAGAGAGGTAGCCTACGTATCCTAAGTATGATAGGAATTAGAGTCTTTGTTGTTCCCTTGATGTCGAGGCTTAAACACTGAGTTTTCCCTAGATTATAGAGATTTATAATTCAAGTGAGGTGTTCATTGTATCTTCCTAAGTCCACATGATCCATGATTGGGGTTAGAAACAAGTGGGATCATATGATCAGCCTTGAGTGTATGGGTATGGGACTTGTATATTGGAACAATCCTTGGGGTGTTTGGTATAGAGCTTGGGCCTTAGGGTGGTGTCTCCTAGTTATGGCAGGAATTAGAGTTCTCGTAATTCATTTTATGTTGGGGTTTAAATGCTTATGTTTCCCTATACCATTGTAGGTGTTCTATAGGTCAGATGATATGGTTATTTCAACTCCCTAAGCCCACATGATCCATACTCATTTGTGAGAAACAAGGGATAACCAATATCATTACTCTGGACAAGGGACTCATATGTTGGTCCCTCCATGGATGATCAATATGAGGCTCATACCTAATAGGAAGGTGTCCAACGTATCCTGAATATGACAGGAATCAGAGTCATCGTAGTTCCCTTATGTTGGATCTTACACACTGAGGTTTCCCTATACCATTATAGGCGTTTATAAGGCAGATGATATGACTATTACAACTCCCTAAGCCCACGTAATCCATGCTCGTTTGTGAGAAACAAGGGATAGTAAGTAATCAATGTAATTGATTTGGACAAAGGACTCATATGATGGTACCTCCATGGATGGTCAATATAGAGCTTGAACCTCTGGAGGAGGTGGCCTGCGTATCTTGAATATGTTAGGAATCAGATTCGTCGTAGTTCCCTTTATGTCAGGGATTACACATTGAGGTTTCCATATTGATTAGGGATTACACATTTAGGATAGAAAATATTTTCTAGTCTTGGGATACCCTTTTGATCTATCCTTCCTATCTGGAAGATGTCGCAAGTTCCAATTGGCATGTTCTGGGGGTTATCGCATGACCTGGCTTGACACATGTGGATGGCGTCGCGAAAACCAATGTGGAATAGTTCAAGAGGCATCGCGTGTCTTGGATGACACCTTTGGGAGACACCACGAGACCTGGGTTACATGTCTAAAGGGCATCGTGAGTCTCATCTGATGTAAACAAAGGGTGTCGTAAGGGGCTGGTTATCATACTTAGATGCCTTCACGAGACTTGGCTGGCATGAATAGGCACCATTATATGAGTTAGGCGATGTGTCTGAAGGAAGTTTCAAGCCCTTAGTGAGAGATCCAAAGGGTTCGTAGGATCAAATAGGCATCCATGGGGGGACTATATGACTTGTTCTGACATGTCTGGAGTATTTTGTGTGTCCCAAATGGCATGTTGAAGGAGTGTCGCAAGATCTGAGTGACGTGTCCTGGTGTTGTTGCGTGTCTTCGGGTGACATACGTGAAATATCTAAGGGTCATCAAACAAGTCTTTTTCATAGGACTTTCACCTTTTATCTTGGTCCTAACCCTTGTATTGTAAAGGCCTTAGATCTGCTCAGTGTCAGTTTCTTTAAGTCTCGCATGATTTTGAGGACATGCGGTATATTTTTCACATGTCCTGCTGAAAGTACTTTGTGTGGTTTATGAGTGATCACGCGAAGCACATTATGTCTAGGGAATGACTACTCTGACTACCTACTGGTATATTACCTGACGGAAAGTTGGTCGGTCGCGTGATCAGTTTCCCCGAGAAATCCACAGAAGTTGAGAGATGATTCCTGTAGAGACTGGGTGCCCGATCAATCAAAAATCCAACCATTTCTTTGTGTTGGGGTGGGTAATTTATAGGAATTTCCACCCCTGATACTCACCATCTTGTGCGAAATATATGGCGTAAATCCAGGATGGATTCAGCGAAGGGGCCTAGCACCACATGGTTTCGTGAGTCTCTATTGTGGACTGCTTCAAGCGCGTCGCTTGATTTTTAGCGACCACAAGTCTCATTTGTCAACACATCCTTTATTGGATTATTTATAATTATCAAATACTTTTTCGATCAAGATTTTGTGTCAAATTACCTTCATGTTATCATGCTAACATGTTTGAGGTCCTTCACAATATTCTAATGCCTATGGGAAGAAACTCACGAGACCTTGGGTGACTTGTCCTGGGGTCTCACGGGATAGCGTTGTGGGTGCGCTGGGTGTGTTGCATGCCTTTCAGCGACTGTGAGTACCTCTCACCTCCTACCTTTTAATCCCCTTTATTTTATATAAAAAAGGTTGGGAGTCATGTGAGATTATATGTATGTTTCCCAGGGTATTTATTCTATTTTTTGGAGATGTGTCGCATGACCAATATGGGTCGCATGGGGGTGCATGATAATTTCATGGAAAAATCTATTTGTTCGTCGTTAGAGTGTTGTGGGGTTGTCCGAACACTCCTGAGGACTTCCATACGATAAGGATAACAAGACAGGGGGCTTTCTCAAGCCAAGGAGAACATGTATCTAAGGAATCATGGCATCTTATAGGTTTCTCGGGGTGCACGTTGCATGCCTTTGAGCGACTACAAACCCCTCTCGCCTCCTCCCCTTTATCTCCTTTTTTTAATGCAGTGAAGGCTCAGAGGTCATGTGAGATTGTTTAGATATCACCAAGGGATTTTATTCTTCCTAATGATGATCTGGTGTATGAGCTTCATGACCACTAGGGGACTCTAATTGCATTGTCGAGTGCATCAAATTAGATGTTTATTTTTAACTATAATTTCTGCAGTATACCAGCAACCCTAGGTCGTCTCTCGACAGAGCCTTAGATCATTAATTCAAAAATTTGGTTCTGATTATGATTTAAAAATATAAATGGGGTTTTATAATACTTGGGTTTGATGATTAAATGTGACAATAGGAAATGAAATCGATAAAACAAAGTAGAAATGAACAAGATTAATTAAACGTGATCAACCCGGGGAAGTCTCGTGATGCTCATCCTTCATTGCTTTCAAGAGAAAAGGTTTAGATATTTTAATCCCTATTTATAAAAAATAGTACCATAATGTTACTGAGTTTATGTTAGGATACCTACTAGGGTTCAGTCTAAAACACATAATGATTCACCGGACACCGCTGATGATTGAGTGATTTGTGTTCGACTTCATAACCAAAACTCACCAAGGCAACGCACGAAGAACTCAATGCGCTATCAAGGTTTGTATGATATTTCAATGTGTTACCATGAATTTAAATTACATGGCCATGATAGTTTTTATGTGAGTTAAATTAAATAATATGAACCACACAAACACTAAAATTAAATGGGGGAAGAAGAAGTGGTGAACGGTGTGTGAAACATCACATGAATGGGTACCCCCAAGCATGATCATATGAGTCGAGCATGACGTACCAGTACATGACTCAATTAAATAAAAAGATAGGATGAATAAAAAAAATATACAACCTATAATTAAAAAAAATCATTCAACATAATACAAACATGAAGCTTGGGATTACATCATGTTCCTCCCCGGGTGATCACAAGGGCTTTAGAAACCCATGGGAGAGGAGGAAGAGAAATATGTTGAGGTAGAACTTCTCATAGACTCCATAACTTATAGGGATTTTGAGAAGACTCATTGGGGACTCCAAAATGGTAGCACCTTTCCTCCTGATCGAACTCCAAAATGGGGTGCCCAAGGTTCCAATTTATAGGCAAAGTGGGAAGTGGTTTTGGGCACTCTGATTTCACGAATCATCTTGGTCCATGGATTTTTCTGGTCAGACAGTCTTAAATCACTTTGTATAAAACTAAAGAGTTGTTGAAAGAAACGGTGTCTACCTCCATGTCAATTTTTTCTGCTAGATATGGAATATAATGAGAGATATTTCCAATATACAGAGGCAAAGTTTTGACCCCATACAGATCCACTTTATTGGACAGATCAGTTTGTATGGGCCTCTAAATGGAAAAATTGGGATTCGGTTACTTAATATGAAATGGATATCATTAAATTTAGGACCAGACCATAATGTTTCAGACCATTTGAATGCACGTCTTATTATAATTACACGTTTTAGTCCACTGGTGTGCTTGGATTATGTGCAGATTGGCCCATTTTTCTTGGACTTTATCATGGGTCCTCTAAATAACCTCCACCTACAATATAATTATCAAAACAAGTAACATTTACCTTTTTAATAGTGTTAAACACAAAATAATTGAATCAAACATGGAGTGAAATTTTTTATTATACATATAATTTTCTATACAAAACTAGTTTAATACATTGATATAAGGGTGAAATAAAACAGTGAATCGTGGTACGATCACACCCCCACACCTAAAAATTTGCACTCCTGGCCAAAGTATAATATCCTAATCATGTATCATTCCTAAATCAAATGTGTGAAAACATCAAAGATTATTTTGAAATGAAATTCATCATGTCTTGTTTATGGAATCAATTTTTCTTTTCATCTTTCTTTTCTCACATTTGAATTTGTTCAACTTCATTTGTTTGCCCATGCAACATGTCACAGTCTACCTCACTTAGAAATTCTCCCTCTTCACTCAAAGAAAATATGAAAGTGGATTTATTCTCTTTTCCCAGAGTTCATGTGATCTTACTATATGTTTTCCAAGATTCTAAGTTCTCTATCGGTAGAAACTAGTGTGTTACTCAAGAGGACTTCCAACAAGTTGTTCTGAGATTCAAGGGTTGGTAGGATTTAATGTTTAAAAATATGAGGCTGAAGAAGAGTGTTTAATATCTTATGTATAAAACATGTCAAAATTCAGTAAGTTTTCACAATTAATGTAAACACTCAACCCCTCACAAAGTGTATCACCTCCAACTCACTCTCCACATTGTCCATCTATGTGGGTCACAACCAAGCAGTGAATAATAATGAGTAAACGTCATCTTTTCTCCATTTTTTTCTTTTGTTATATGTTTTTTTCAGATTTATAGAACTATATTTTTTTAGTTTTTTTTGGAGATAAAGAGGGAAACATGTATAATACAATGATGCAATATGACTTATGAACCCATTACCCAAGGAAAATATAGGCTCCCTTTATATCAACCCATAACAATGATTATATTCCCAGAATTCCCATGGAAACACCCTCTCTCCCACACTTGCTGAAAATAAAACAAGAATATACACAAGATATGGGTAGGTAGGGACAAATTAGCTTATAATGTGGCTACATAACAGGCATTTCATGGTCTCTAAGGCTTAAGAAGGATAAAATGTAAAGGTGGCTGAAAATAGAGGATAATTGTAAAAAGGGATTTTTAATAAACGATTCTCTATCATGAATGTAGCATACTTGAATCTTATAGCTTCAAATAGAATCAAGGCAAGTTCTAGTTTCTCTACATGACCTGAGACTCTCAAGAAAGTGATTAAAAGGAATAATATGCAATAAAGGGCTTATAATGTCTCTCGGATAAGGGATTAAAATATTAGTCAGTGCTAATGCACTGCGGGAAAAATGGTTAATAGTGACGGGGTATTTGCGACGGGAATAATTCCCGTCGCAAATACCTTTCGCAAAGGAGTATTTGCGACGGGTAACTATTTTCGTCGCAAATAATCTGCTATTTGCGACGGGTTTTTTTACCCGTCGCAAATAGTTTGGCACGAAATGCGCGCCAAACCGCGTGAAAGTTATTTGTGACGGGGTTCTATCCTCGTCGCAAATAACCGACGGCGGTTAAAGACTAGTTGCGACGGGGCTGCAGTCCCGTCGCAAATACCCAGGCGGCAGGGGTTATTTGCGACGGGTCCCGTCGCAAATAACCTTTTTTAATGCCGCCCATAATTAAATGCGGTCAGGGTTATTTGCGACGGGGTTCAATCCCCGTCGCAAATAACCGGCGGCGGTTAAAGACTATTTGCGACGGGACTGCAGTCCCGTCGCAAATTACCGTTTTAATGCCGCCATTAATTAAATGCGGTCAGGGTTATTTGCGACGGGTCCCGTCGCAAATATCGTTATTTGCGACGGGTTTTCCGTCGCAAAAAAGCTCGTCGCAATTAATCTAACTTATAAATACTGTCAACCATTACAATTTTCCCACTCTCAACTCTCAACCGTTCCAATTTTTCCACTCTGGATCTTTTACGACTTTCAGTTGTAAAAAAAAATTTCCGACTTCGAGGATTCAGTTGGTGGTGTTCTACAATTACAGCGGCTCGACATTGACATCAAGTTTAAGGTTTTTATCTGAATTTTAATTTAATATTTATTTTATTTATTATATTTATTTAGTTTAAATTTTTAGAATTTTTTTTTTCTGATTTCTAATTAGAAATAATTATGAATAAGTATTAATAATTAACAGTAATTAGAGATAATTAAACACTAATTAATTTAAAATAGTCAGCTGTAATTACAAATTAATTAGCAGTAATTATGAAAAATTAAAATTAATTTGAATTAATTAATAATAATTAGAAATAATTAACATTAATTAGTAATAATTTATAATAATTACCAATAATTAGTAATAATTACTAATAATTAGTAATAATTACTAATAATTCCCAATATTCAATAATTGCCAATATTTGTCAATATTTTTTCCAATAATTACCAATATTTACCAAGAATTGCAAATAATTGTCAATATTTACCAATAATTAGGAATAATTACCAATAATTAGGAATAATTACCAATAATTAGGAATAATTACCAATAATTGGGAATAATTACCAATAATTAGGAATAATTACCAATAATTAGGAATAATTACCAATAATTAGTAATAATTACCAATAATTAGGAATAATTACAAATAATTACCAATAATTACCAATAATTACCAATAATTAGTAATAATTCGTAATAATTACCAATAATTACCAATAATTACCAATAATTAATAATAATTTGCAATAATTAGTAATAATTACCAATAATTAGTAATAATTAGTAATAATTAGTAATAATTACCAATAATTAGGAATAATTAGGAATAATTACCAATAATTACCAATAATTAGTAATAATTAGTAATAATTAGTAATAATTACCAATAATTAGCAATAATTAGTAATAATTACCAATAATTAGTAATAATTACCAATAATTACCAATAATTAGTAATAATTACCAATAATTACCCATAATTAGTAATAATTACCAATAATTACCAATAATTAGTAATAATTAGTAATAATTATCACTAATTACCAATAATTAGTAATAATTAGTAATAATTACCAATAATTAGTAATAATTAGAAATAATTACCAATAATTAGTAATAATTAATAATAATTACCAATAATTAGTAATAATTAGTAATAATTACCAATAATTAGTAATAATTAGTAATAATTACCAATAATTACCAATAATTACCAATAATTAGTAATAATTAGTAATAATTATCAATAATAATTTGTAATAATTACCAATAATTAGTAATAATTAGTAATAATTAGTAATAATTAGTAATAATTAGTAATAATTAGTAATAATTAGTAATAATTAGTAATAATTAGTAATAATTAGTAATAATTAGTAATAATTAGTAATAATTCGTAATAATTACCAATAATTACCAGGAGCATATGGAGTACATGCACCGACTCACTCATGCTTTAGGGATGAAGTTTCCTCCACCAGTATCTGCAGATCCCCCCCCCCTCCTTCAGATTAGAGTTTGTTTTTATGTTATAAAGTTTGTTAAATCAAAATATTAATTTTTTTTCTATTCGTAGTTTCAGTCTCATTATAAAATATTAATAATATTATATTTTGAAATAACAATATTAATATGAATAATAATATTATTTATATTTTATAATATTAAATTATATATATATATATATTAAAATTTTATAATATTATAATTTAATTATATTTTTTTGTAATATTTGAATTATTTTAATATTTGAATGTAAAATAATTCTATTATTTTTATATTAATTAAAATAACTTATTAATATTTTTTTATTTATGAATTATAATTCTAATATTATTATATTAATTAAAATCATTTATTAATATTCTATTATTTTTTATTTTTGAATTATAATTCTATTATTATTATATTAATTAAAATAATTTATTAATAATTTATTATTTTTATTTGTGAATTATAATTCTATTATTATATTAATTAAAATCATTTATTAATATTTTATTATTTTTTATTTTTGAATTATAATTCTATTATTATTATATTAATTAAAATAATTTATTAATAATTTATTATTTTTATTTGTGAATTATAATTATATTATTATATTAATTAAAATCATTTATTAATATTTTTTTATTTTTGAATTATAATTGGATTATTATTATATTAATTAAAATAATTTATTAATAATTTATTTATTTATTATTTTTTATAGTATTTGCGATGGGATACTATGCCTGTCGTAAATAGTATTATTATTATATTCATTAAAATAATTTATTAATATTTTTTATTTTTTATTTTAAAAATAGTAATTGCGACGGGCCCGTCGCAAATAATTGTTGTTGCGACGCCGTTTTCCACAACGGACTATTTGCGACGGGCCCCCGTTGCAAAAGCCTATTAGCGACAGGATCCCGACGCAAATACCTCATCGCAAATGTCATTATTTCCAGTAGTGATGAGGCATGGGATTCAAAAATACATTAAACACCTAAGAATGATTTGAAAATACAAATTTTAGAAAAATATTTCATATCAACATTCATTTGGAAAACATTTTTCAAAAAATAGTGGAATTTTCCACAAAATTGACTCAAGCATGAAAAATGATTTTAGATATTATTTTTAAGATTAATCTTTATCTAAAAACACAAAATAAAGAAAAATAAATCAAAAATGAAGACACATTTTTTTGTTTAATACTAACTATGACATGTCACCCTCTCCCACACCTAAAAGTTACATTGTCCTCAATAAAAGTATTTTAAATAAATAGACAAATAAATAAAGGTAGGGAGAAGGGACAGTCTGCTAAGTGGTGTCATATCTGGCATTTATCAGTTGGATTTTCTCCACGAGATGCTTTGGAAAATCCTCATAGAAGTGTTTGAGCCTCTGCCCATTGACAGTAATCCTTTTTCCACTCTTCTCATGCAAAATCTATATAGCACCAAAAGGGTAAACATCAGTAACAGTATAAGGACCGAGCCATCAAGAACGAAGCTTACCTGGGTGGAGATTTAGCCTGGAATTATACATGAGAACCTTCTCACCAATATTAAACTTCTGATGATGAATCATTATATCATGGATAGCCTTTGTATCCTCTTTATATATTCAGAAGTTCTCATATGCATCACGTCGAATTTCTTCCAACTCTTGAATCAGCAGCTTCCTATGTTCACCTGCATCTAAAAGATTCATATTACATTGTTTAATAGCCCAATATGCACGGTGTTTTACCTCCACTGGAAGGTGAAAAGCCTTTCCAAACATAATTCTATATGGTGACATTCTGATTGGGGTTTTAAAAGTTGTACGGTATGCCCAAAGTGCACCATTCAAGTGAAAACTCCAATCGTTGCTATTGGGTTGTACCATTTTTTCCAAGATTCGCTTGACTTCTCGATTTGAGATTTCTTCTTGTCCATTAATTTGGGGGTGATATACTGTAGAGAATTTATAAACAACCCCATACTTACAAAGCAAATTTTTCATGTTGTGATTGGAAAAATGTGAACCCTTATCACTAATGATGAATCTAGGTAAACCAAACCTACTGAAAATTTGGGACCTCACAAAATCAACAACCACTCGAGAGTCATCAGTCCTAGTAGCCTTTACTTCCACCCATTTAGATATATATTCAACAGCCAATAAGATGTACACAAAGCCAAATGAATTTGGAAAAGGCCCCATGAAGTCAATTCCCCATGCATCGAAGATCTCACAAAATAACATGGGTTGTTGGGGCATTTCATTCATCTTGGAGATATTCCCTATGAATTTACAATGACTACATGACTTGAAAAATATATGGGAATACCTATACAAAGTTGTCCAATAAAGTTATGAGTCAAGAACCTTTCGAGCTGTACGTTGAGAGCCAAAGTGAACCTCACAAGACAAAGTGTGGCAGAAGGTCAAAATAGAGGTGAACTCGTGGTTAGGGACACACCGAAGAACTACTTGGTCACCACAAATTCTCTACAAATATGGGTCATCACAAATATACCACCAAGAATCATGCTTAAGTATTTGGGATTGTGAAGTGATGAAATCAATGGGGACCCTAAATGTTGCTAGAAAATTCACAATGTCTGCATACCAGGGGGTAAGGTCCACAACATCACAAAGTTTCTCATGAGGGAATAATTCTCCAATGGGGAGGGGTGAGTCAACATGATGGTCTAATGGTGGGGAAATCCTACTAATGTGGTCAGCTACCACATTTTCCACTCCTATATTATCTCTAATCTCAAGGTCAAACTCCTGGAGGAGGAGCATCCACCGAATGAGGTGAAATTTAGCTTCAGGTTTCTTTAAGAGAAAACGAAGGGCAGCATGATTAAAAAAGACAATGATTTTTTACCCGATAAGATATGAACAAAATTTTTCTAAGGAAAACACAATAGAAAGAAGTTCTTTTTCAGTGGTTGTGTGGTTTTACTGGGTAGGGTCAAGGGTACATGAGGCATACACAATGAAATGAGGAGCCTTATCAACCCTTTGTGATAAAACTTCCCCAACTGAAAAGTTAGAGTCATCACACATAATCTCAAAGGGGAGATCCCACCATGGCGGTTGGATGATGGGAGGTTATGTGAGACTCCTTTTTAGTGAATTGAATGTATCCTCGCATTTTTTATCAAACCAAAACTCAGAATCCATTTTTAATAATAGGGACAGGGGAAGTGAGATCTTACTAAAGTCTTTAATGAATCGGCGGTAAAAACTAGCATGACCCAAGAAAGATCTCACCTCACAAACACATTTTGGATATGGAAGGGTTGAAATCAATTCAATTTTTAATTTATCCACTTGAATTCCCTCTTTTTAAATAACATGCCCAAGAACTATCCCTCGTTCAACCATGAAATGGCATTTCTCATAATTTAATACAAGATCTTTTTCTACGCAATGACGGAAGATAGAACCTAGGTGAGCCAGACAATCATCAAAGGGAGTTCCATAAACTGTGAAATCATCCATAAAAACTTCAATGAAATTCTCTAGGTACTCTGAAAATATACTCAACATACAATTCTAAAAAGTATCAGGAGAATTACAAAGACCAAAAAACATCCTTCTATATGAAAATGTTTTAAATTGACAAGTAAATGTTGTCTTTTCTTGATCCTCAGGGGATATATGGATTTTAAAATAACCCTACTATCTATCAAGGAAACAATAATGGGACTTACCTAACAATCATTCTAACATTTTGTCAATGAAAGGTAGAGGAAAGTGGTCCTTCCATGTGGCTTGATTTAGTCGACGGTAGTCAATACAGACTCGCCAACTGTTTTGCACATGTGTTGGAACCAATTAATTCCTTTCATTTGACACAAATTTTATTCTTATTTTTTTAGGCACAATTTTCACTGGGCTAACCCATTTACTATCAGATATAGGATAAATGATCCCAACAGTAAGTAATTTACTGACTTCCAATTTTACCACTTCAAGGAGAGTGGGATTCAACCGGCATTGAGATTTCCATATGAACTTAGCCTCATCATCCAAAAGTATATTGTGCATACAAATAGATGGGCTAATCTCGGGAATATCAGCCAATGTCCACCCTATCACCTTTTTACACTCTCTCAAAATATCAAGTAGTTTTGATTCCTGATGTTGAGAGAGGTTATTGGAAATAATAACGGGCAATTGGTCACTACCCTCAAGATAGACATATTTTAAATTAGATGGAAGTGGTTTTAATTTCAACACTGGGGGGTATTTGGACTGAGGGAGGGGATTTAGGGGGAGTGAGGTCTAGTGAAATGTTTATCTACTCATGTTTATTCTCTAAAGATAGAGAATCTATTAAAATGAGATTTGCATAATCATCGACAGTCATGGGTACCTCAGAATGAACACACTCATCAATTAAAGCACAAAATTTACACTTTTCAGAACCCACACAACACTCAAAACATGAATCAAAACTCAAATAATCCAAGGGTGAAGAAGAGGAAAATGAATTAGAGTATGGGTTGAGGAGAGAATTGTGTGTGTGTGCATCATTTGAGATCACTTCCATCGAATATACAGGAAGAGTGGAGTGATCTTCAATGGGGTGTTTCGTAGCCTCTAGAATGTTAAAACTTACCTTTTCTCCACTGAACTCCATGGAAATCATACCATTGTGAACGTTAATGGTCGTCTTTATTATTTTAAGGAATGGCCTCCCAAGTATGAGAGGGGCATGTCCTTGGGTTTGGGTATCTTCCATCTCAAGAATGTAGAAATTAGTAAGGAAGATGAGATTCTTCACCCTTACAAGGACATCCTCAATCACTCATGTTAGATGTTTTGTACTCCAATTGGAAAGTTGCACGACAATTCATATTGGTTGAAGCTCTCCAACCTATAGAGAAGTATACACAGAGTGAGACATTACATTAATGGAAGCACCTAAATCTAGCATAGCATCAAAAAAGAAGGTCTCCCCTATGGTACAAGGTATCGTGAATGTGCTCGGATCCTTGCACTTAGTCGACATTTTGGGTTGAATCAAGCTGAGACATTCCTCCCCAAGCTGACTCTCTTATTCCCCTTCATCCTTCATTTATGGGTGCAAAGTTCTTTAAGAAATTTTTTATAATGGGGAATTTTCTTGACTGCATCCGATAAAGAAACATTAACTTGAACTTTTTAAAATGTATCCATTATTTCAGTATCAATCTCATTATCAAAATTTTTCTTAGATTTAGAGAGTCTTTGGGGGAAAGGAATAAGAATTGATTGTTCATTTGAATCATCAATGATAATTTGATTACTCTTTTTTTCTTCATTGGAATCTTTTATGGGTGGAGAAAGAGTGTTTTTAAGAGGGGGACATACCTGTTGCGTAGAATCAATAGAATGAGAAACTTCTTTACCACTATGAAGTGTAACTGCACATACATTACCTTTGTCCTTTGGATTGTAAATGGGTTGCGATGGTAGTTGTCTAGAACCTTGCATCTTAAGCTCACCGATGGTGTTTTCTAATTACCCTACTTGAGTTCGTAAGTCTTGAATAGCTGATTGTGTGGTTTATTGGAACTTGAGGTTTTGGGATGCCATTTTCTTCACTATGTCCTCGAGGCTTGGTTCACATTTGGGAGGAGGAGGATTATTCTGAGAAGTTGAGGGATAAGAAGATTTCATACCTTGGCCTTGTTGAGACCAATTTTACTTGGGGTAGCTCAGGTTTCCTCCTTGTTGGTATTGTGGTTGTTCTTTCCACCTGGGGTTTGGATTCAGCCTAAGTGGTTCTTTCTTGAAGGGTGGTGCTTGTTGAAAAGGACGCATAGGGAATACTACTGCACAAGACTCAGATGAATTCTAAAGTTGTGGGCACTGGTCAAAAAAATGAGTGTTATCAGAACAAATACCACAATGTGATGGAATAGAAGTAGGGTGTGAGTTACCTTTTTCTTGATCTAATTTCCTTAGAAGGGTATAAATCTCATCAATCTTATTATCTACCTTTTTTAGGGATGAATTACTTACCTCATAAACTCCTCAAGTTGGTGCAATTGGTCATGTACTAAATTGTTGTGCATTTTGAGTCAAGTTGGCTATTAAGTCACGAGCGGCGGAAGAAGTTTTATCAACCAAGGCACCACCAGCTGTTGAATCAATCATTCAAAAATCCATGGGGATAAGTCCCTCATAGAAGTATTGGATTAACAATTTTTCACTAATCTGATGGTGGGGGAAGCTTGATCAAAGTCATTTGAATCTCTCCTAGTATTTATGAAGGGTCTCTCCCTGTGATTGCCTAATGCCACAAATTTCTTTCCTAATTGATGCAGTTTGGGAGGTAGGGAAGAACTTCTCTAAAAAGAGTATTTTCAGGTCATTCTAGCTTGTGGTGGGTAGATAGTATAGCCAGTATTTGGCTACACCATCAAGGGAGAAAGGGAAGGCCCTAAACTTAATTAGGTCCTCAGATACATTTTGGGGTTTCAGGGTGGAGCACACTATGTGAAAATCCTTAAGGTGTTTATGAGGGTCCTCACCGAGAAGACCATGGAATTTAGGAAGAAGGTGGATGAGCCCTGATATCATCTCAAAGTTGGCTACTTCCTCAGGATATTGGATGTACCCAGGTTGGTACTCCACATTCGGGGTGGTCAGTTCTTTTAAGGTTCGATCATTTGCAGCCATGTTTTCTTGGGTTTTATTGGGTTCAATTTTTGATTGGTTTATGGCCACTTTAGATTCCACAAGGAGTTTCTCAGTGTCGCTTTATTTACCTTATATAGATTCCTTTATTTTTGAATGGAGTGATTTTTCAATTTCAGGGTCAAATTCAAGTAGTGTTTCTTTACTAGGTCTTGTCATGCAACAATGATGTTCAGTTTGATTGATTGATTGTTTGTTGTTGTTGTTGTTTTTTTGTTTTTTTTTAAATTTTTTTATGAAAGATGAATGAAATAAAAATACTTAAGAAATTAAAGGATGAAAGAAAATATAATGTTATACTACAAAATTAGAGAGAGAGAGAGGAAGAACACACAAAAACAACAAAAAATAGAAACAAAAAACCAAAACAAAAACAATCAAATGGGGGTAGGTTATTGAAAGGAGTGTTGATTAAGAATTAAAATAAATAAATAAAAGAAAATAAAATAAATGATCTTGGATCCCTTGAAACGGTGCCAAAATTTGATCGTGTTGTCGAGCGCATCAAATTAGATGTTTATTTTTAACTAGAATTTCTACAGTATAGAAGCAACCTTAGGTCGTCTATCGACGGAGCCTTAGATCATTAATTTCAAAATTTGGTTCTGATTATAAAATTAAAAATATAAATGGGGTCTTATAATACTTAATTTTGATGATTAAATATGACAATAGAAAATGAAAGCAATAAAACAAAGTAGAAATGAACAGGATTAATTAAACATGATCAACCCAGAGAAGTCTCGTGATGCTCATCCTTCATCGCTTTCAAAAGAAAGGGTATAAATATTTTAATCCATGGTTTGTAACAAATAGAACCATAATTTTACTGATTTTATGCTAGGATACCTCCTAGGGTTCAGTCGAAAACACATAATGATTCACCAGACACCGCCGATGATTGAGTGATTTGTGTTTGACTTCATAACCAAAACTCACCAAGGCAAAGAACAAAGAACTCAATGTGTGGTCCAAGTTTGTATGATGTTTAAATGTGTTACCATGACTTTAAAGTACATGGTCATTATAGTGTTTATGTGAGTTCAATTAAACAATATGAACCACACAAACACTACAATTAAAAGGGGGAAGAAGAAGTGGTGAACGGTGTGTGAAACATCACATGAATGGGTACCCCCAAGCATGATCATATGAGTCGAGAATGAAGTACCAGTACATAACTCAATTAAATAAAAATATAGGATGAATAAAAACAACATAAAACCTGGAATTAAAAAAACCATTCAACATAATACAAACATGAAACTCGGGATTACATCACGTTCTTCCCCTGGTGATCACAAGGGGTTTAGAAACCCATGGGAGGGGAGGAAGAGAAAGATGCTGAGGTAGAACTTCCCATAGACTCAATAAATTATAGGGATGTTGAGAATACTCCTTTTGGACTCCAAAATTGCAGCACCTTGCCTCCTGGTCGAACTCCAAAATGGGGTGCCCAAGGTTCCAATTTATAGGCAAAGTGGGAAGTGGTTTTGGGCACCCTGATTTCACGAATCCTCTTGGTCCATAGTTTTGGCCAGTCAGACAGTCTTAAATCACTTTG
This sequence comes from Viscum album, assembly GCA_963277665.1. Taxonomy (NCBI): domain Eukaryota; kingdom Viridiplantae; phylum Streptophyta; class Magnoliopsida; order Santalales; family Viscaceae; genus Viscum; species Viscum album. The sequence goes on from OY728125.1 coordinate 5,206,662, forward strand.
GACAAAACTAAAGAGTTGTTGACCAAAACCATTTATACCTCCATGTAAAATTTGGTAGCAATATATGGAATATAATAATAGATATTTCCAAAATATAGAGGCAAAGTTTTGACCCCATGTAGATCCACTTTATTGGACAGATCAGTTTGTATGGGCCTCTAAATGGACTAATTTGGATTCAGTTTCTTCATATGAAATGGATCTAATTAAATTTAGGACCATCCCACAAAGTTTCAGACCATTTTAATGCACGTTTTAGTAATAAAATTCGTTTTTTCCACTGGTGTGCTTGGATCATGTGCAGATTGGCCCATTTTTCTTGGACTTCATCATGGCTCCTCCAAATCACCTCCACCTACAATATAATTATCAAAACAGGTAACATTTACCTTTTTAACAGTGTTAAACACAAATTAATTGAATCAAACATGGAGTGAAATTTGTTATTATACTTGTAATTTTCAATACAAAACTAGTTTAATACATTGGTATAAGGGTGAAATAAAATAGTGAATCATGGTACGATCAGTCTCCTCCTTTATAATTTCATCCCTATTTATTCTTGAATGGTTTTGGATGGTTTGTTAGGAATTTTCCAATGACAAACCATGTAGCCTAGGGATGAACATTCAGTTGTTTGGGGGGCTTCACAAGAGCAAGTAGGTTTGTTGAAGAGGGCTCTACGACACTATCCATGGGTGATGCACCATTCATGGGGCCTTTTCATGACCTTGAAATGGTCACACGATCACAAGACTCTTATAGTATTCATAATTCTTCAACCATACCCTTCTTCCTAGCTTTTACAGGGAAAATAATACCCATATTAAGTTATTTCTTCCCTTTTGATTTTGTCAATGCTTATTTGGCGGGTGTTAACAGGCATGCAAACCCTTATATAATTAGTAGGATGGGATGAATCACAGAATATCATCTTAATTTAATAATAATAAATTAAAAGGAAACTGATCACATACACAGTTCTAGTCTAAGATCATGATCATCCACCTAACATGCAACGAATTCACATTTTCAATCTAGTTCGATCTGTTCTTTAATTAAGATAAAAATCCATAAATTAATCCAATTAATTCATTTTATCTTAATTCCATCCAAGAATCCTTGAAATTTCATCACCCATAATTTTAATCAAATTCAAAAAAAATTATTTAAAATGAGTAAAGTACACGAGTGTACTTGGAGGCAACGACATATACTCATCTAAACTACCTAGAATGATTCTTGTGTTTGTGCATTCCCATGATATCCAATATATATTGTGTGGTAAGTAATTACATGGCATTAATCATCAAACAAATGACACATGTAACACATGTGAATTACATTGCATGTAATTTTTTTGATGTGCACATGGAACACTATAAGAAAAGGTCATACACAACTTATAAATTTAAAATTTAACATAGAAATTAATTTAATATAAAATCAACAATCCTATGAAATGGTGTGTATTGTCAAATAAATGACACATGGAAAACACGTGAATATGTTTGATTATATAATTAATTCTTCTCTCTGCATTAAATTATGCACATTGGATGCAGCAGACTGCATGACATGTACTGGGTTACACAGTGTCTGATCTCTTATGCTCATGTCATTGATACGCGCCTAGGGATAAAACATGTTTGTCTTCCATGAACATGTATGAGGTTCATGGCATGTAATCTTTGTACACAATGTGTGGCCATAAAGTTTCACGGTTTGTTAGTCCTTGTGTCATGTATCAGATACATGACATGCTTGGACTCTTGTGTGTTCCATGACGAGAACACAAGGACTACACGTCATGTATGTGAGTTGCAAGATGTGTAGTTATTAAAACTGCATGCCTTTTGGTCCGTATTTTTATAGATATGTTTTTGTCTGATTTGATATGATATCATCAGACTGATCCGATAACCATGCAAGATACATGTCAGATACATGGTTACAATGTTTAGTTTAGAACATGACATGTAGTCTTGTGTTATCCAACCAGAATGCTTAGAATCTCCATATGGTGTTTTTGAATATTTCTTCATTTTTATTTAAATCGTTTATTGGTTATGTGAGTGAGAATGGAGAATGGGAGGAGAAAATGATGTTCAGATTCCATGAATGGATATATCTGAAGTAAAAGAAATTCCAAACGTATAACATTCAATAAACGATTAATAAATAATTATAAATTAACCATGGGACCCTCTGATGCCACTTAATGGTTCTGGTAACAATGAAAGCACCTAATGGGCATGGAAAACTCAGCTTTCTATCATAATTATTGAATAATCTAATATGTGCACAATGAAAACATCTTGAACAACAAAATTAATTCAAGGATTAATTGAAATGAAGTTTGAAACCAGAAGAGGAGGGTCATCACATGTGATTTATAATTAATCTATAAGAATATAAAGAATTACCTGAACTTGTAATTATTTGTTTTTTGATGATCTGGTTGACTTGATCTCATTTCACCATCACTGTGTTATAGGATCCAAGTATAGAATCCCTTTAGTGGTGATCTACATGTGAACCATAATATTTGAACATTGTTGTAGAATCCTGAGGTGATGGCATGGTCGATCTTGATTGCTTGCATCATTCATGATTTATCATAGAATAATTATCTTTGAGTATGAATAATTATTGGTGTTCTCTTGATGGCTTGGGAGAGGAGGAGGAGAAATCACACTATATATAACAACCATGCTCTTTATTACAATTTATTTCATGATTTATTACATAAGATTACACTTAATACAAATTGTAAGATTGAGAAGTTGAGTGTCTTTTGGAATTAGGTACATTACATAACAAATTCAAATAGGGGATACATCATCTTTATTGAAAACTTTCTTAACATGACCATATTATTCCTTCGTACTTAACACTGCATGGGATAACCTGAGGATATACATAAAAAATGGGTGAGCTATAAAGCCCGATAAGAGAATAAACATGGAATAACATAGATAAAGTAATACATGTTAGACAATAGACATATCAACGGGACATAAAAGGGGTGGGAATCATAAATATGAAAAATGAGGCATGATATAGCATGATAACATAAAGGCGACATAAGAAATGTGGCAAAAACTTAGAATACTTCATCATAAACATAGGTCAAGGATAACTACCAAGACATCATGATTTAAAAAGTCCTTTGATGAATTAGGTTCACTCCCTAATCCCTTTCATGATTTATCATGGTAATAAAACATTACCCAATGCATTGGAGCGCTATATAATTATGGGTGCACATGTCACTTTCATTTCATTCTCATGCTTAACTGTGCCACATAGATCATAAAAAATGGATTCATTCATAATCATATTTTATTACACGACCAAGGAGTGTGAAATACATACATGTAAATCCTGAATCAAATAAGTATAAGTTCACAAAGGTGAACATCCTCAATAGTAAATGAGTATGGGTATTCACTATACAATTGTTTGACATGGAAAATTGCGGTGGAATTTTGATAGCATAACAAGGGCATATAAATTTTCATGGAATGGATAATGAGTGTGAAAGGGCTCTATTGTAATTTAGGAATCATGGGGATAGTAAGGGGATATGTAATAACATATCCTGGCATTAGGAATTGGATAAAAGGGGTATAAGATAATGAAGATACTTAAATAAAGAGGAGAAAGAAAAGAACTCTTACCTTGAGAGTGTGACTCCAAATGCTTGGAAGGATCTTCTTGAGAGCTTGGGGGAACCTTGGGGGGGACTCTATAGAGGTGAGGTTAGATTAAGGACATGATACAAGGATTTTGAGTGAAGAAAAATGGGATCTTGTGTGGGTTTATATAGGAAATGAGTGGGGAATTCTTTATCATTTCTCAAACATAGGTTTTGGAATCTATATAAAAAAAATAACCAAAACCAAAAACCTTACCATGGTTTTTGCCCATGGTTTCTACCAAAGGGTATTTTTTTCATTATTTTATAATTTCAAGGGCTAAACTTAATAAAATAATACCCTTGTTGATGTGGAAGTGAGTCACATTCTTAAAGAAATGATTTTAAAACCTTAAAATATATTAATGGTTTTGGAGGATTCATAAAGGCTTTATAAAATTAATCAAATAAACATAAAATCATATTATTTTAAAGCAAAAACATATATTTGGTCATTAATACCCTTTATATTATTTATTACATCACTTTTGGGTCATTATGATGTCATAATACATACCGTATATTTATACGATATTTAATTTTTACTCGAAAATTCGACTGTATCAGAAAATTGTGAAAAATTCACCATTGGATAATTTTAACATTATTATTAAAAAATTATTATTTATTTTATACAAATAATTTTCTAAATATTTGTATTTTCACTTTTAAAATAAAATTGACATTTATTGAAAAATGCTGAATTTTTTGACAATAACATTTTTTGAACCCTTATAAAAATGACATTTGATTTCATAAAAATTATATGATAATTTATATTTAATAAAAATTATTTAATAATAATTTTTTATTAAAATATTATTTATTTCAAAAATATATTAATTCATCAAAATAAACATCTTAATTGAAATTGAATTAAAAATACAATTTGAGTTTTATTGTACCAAAATCAAAATCATTTATAAAGTAATTATATTCATTATTATATAAATATTCATATTATTACAGTCTTGATAAATATCCTTTTATTCCACCAGAAAACTTTCTAAGGGTAAGGTGTGTGACAGTGAGACTTTTATGGGGTGGTTCGGCATACATGGTTTGGGCTATGGTCTCAACGAGCCTGAACTTCTCTCATAAATAGTTTTTCTCATGCTTAAGTTATTGGATATCAGCTTGGGATTAGTCAAGGGAAGATCCTAGTGATTTTATCTCCCTTGGAAGCTCTAATAAATAGGCTTCATAGGGTATGATCCTACTGGTTGAGGCTATTACTTCCTTTGTTTTTGTCAATTGGATTTATTAAAACTCTATATTTATAACAGTTCGGTTCGTTACACCATATATCTTTACAACTCTCTCTAAGTTTTGATGGAGCCTCTATCTATCTGTTGTGCACAATAAATATCACTTTGGAAAGATATATAACTATATATATATTAAGGAAATTTTAGGGTTGCTTATTTATATATAAGGCACCTTACTGATTCCTTAATTCTTAGTAAACCCTATGTCTTAATAGAAATATAATTATTATTCACTTGACATGTGCATCACCTAAGAATAAATAAATATCATTTATATCATTTCCAATCATACTATTAAACTCAATCTGTTTATCCTTCTTAACATTTTCCAAACCTTTAATAATGATAATTTATTTAATAAATAAATATCACTTCATTAATCATTGATAAATATAATAAATATTATATTTTTCAAACCTTACAAATAAATATTTATTATAATTAATTAACTCACTTATTCTTTCAAATAACTTGTGATTAAATCTTGGTGACCAACCATACCCGAATAGATATTAAACCAAAAAATAGTAATCATGTTTATTCTTACTTGTTAAATTCATCATAGAATTTAACTGAGATTTTGGATACACTTAGTGTGTGACCCTCTAGACCCCTTTCTCAGTGGTATTAGGTAGAATCATCTAAAGTATAAGGTTAGTGTTTAACAACACTCTAAGACACCCATGGAGAAATAAGTTAATGTTGCAATGAAATAAAACCTCCTACAAATGAAAACTGTGTAATATAATCTATTTATCATGATATCTCTAACCAAGTAGAATGCATACTGTTGCCATAAACCTATTTGTTAAATGTATATTTCTTTGATTTTACAAAAAATGAACTTTCCCACAGAACACCATGGTCATGGATTTATCTAGAAAGTTCCATTACCATAATATGTACCAAGATATAAATTATTGTTCATGTAAAAAAAAGCTAAATCCTCTATCATATTATCCATTAGTATCATATCACTCATAATGTAAATAATATATCATACTTCTCTATGAGCATACATCATCATTGTTTTCATCAATCCATCAAAGTACATGACTTGTGATATTCATTAATGATAACTTTAAAGTCTAAGGTTTAATACACATGTTCGTAGATAGAAACATCCAATGACACATATAAATGTGGATTTAATACTGGTGGGTCTCGTTCTCATAATATCTTACTCTGGAAAATTACCAAGGGTGCACACCATGAAAGGGTGCTTTAAAGAACCATGAGTCTCCACCCCTGATAGTCTGTATCATTTGTGTCCCATAAAATGATATTATCCGACTACAAAACATATATATTCAAGAATATTATCATGACACCTACAGTTCTCATCATAGTGGGAAACTGCTATGGTATTTTAATGTGAAAAATATTCTTAGGGAATTATCATATACTATATCATGCAAAGGAACAATCATGATGTGATAAAAAGCTTCATTGATATTTAGTATAATGAATACATGTAATCATCAATTACTTAGAAGTTGGTTCTAGGGCACCAACTCCAGCATAACTAAACTTCCAAGATACTCCTTATTTTCTACATATCCAACATATTGAACTTAATAAAATATATCTTCATTGATAACTATTGACAAAAAATACAACCCACACAAATTGTTCTCAACAAAAATATGTGTCTCTGAAAGGAAAACCAAGATGGGTGTAAGACCCCGACCTTTCGACAAGGTGTGTTTTGTTTTAGTTTTTGATTAAAATTCTTTTAAAATGGTTTGTGAAATGTTTTTAAGGGGTAGGGAAGGTCATAAGAGTGTCATGGGGGTTATAGATGTGAAAAGGGGGAGAAAGAGGCCATTCTGTGTAAGGCGCACAATTGTTGCATAGTTAGTAAAAATTGTGTGCCATGACTGCGCGGCCCGGAGAAGGGAGGTTCATAGTTGACAAATTATGCAAGGGGGCCCCTAGAAATCGTGTGGACTTGAATAGAGTTAATCACATGATATCCACAAGGTTTGAAAAACTATGTAGGCTCCCCAAAAAACTATACAACTCAAGATAGTGGAAGCCGCACGGTTGGCTCACAATTTGGAAAATCATTCGGCCAAACCATTTGCCTCATTTAAAGTGGTGAATTCCTTATTTTTTTCCCTCACAGGCTTAAATATTTCTTCCCTTATTTTTTACCCCATTTCTCATCCACCAACTAGGGGTGAAAACCAAGATCTCTCAAACTATCCAAGGGTAATTATCCTTCATTTCATAGGAGTTTGGTGGGTTGTTTATTGAGTATTGAAGCTTCAGTTAATAACTTGACTCCATTTACTTATATTTTATATAAGGATCATTTTGGATTATTTCATCCTCTTCTGAATCTTATGAACCCTATTTTCCTAGAAGTTCTTCACCTTGTGATTAAGGTCATTTTAGCTTGAATCAAGGTTCATGGTTGGATGAGTAGTTTTCTATGAACTAGAGGTAGGTGGTGTACAAATATTTTTCCCATAGTCATTATTTTTTCTATGTGTATGTGGTTGTTTCATTGCAATTTTGTGCTACACATTTGTGTTTTTGATTTAGAAAAGCTAATTGAGCCTTTAATTAATGTGTGATACCTTTCACGGTCCTCTTTGAATCTGTTGATGATTATGAGATTGGGCCTTTGGTCACCCATGGGGTGTGTTGCTCCCATGAAAATGGTGTAATGAGTTGTTAAATGAAAAATTAAAGAGTTTATGAGATTAAGCCAATTTAATTTGTGTTTAGCATGTTAACATGGTATAAAGGGTTGTTTGGATTTACTTGGAAAGTTAAATGGGTTATGGGATGATTAAGGATAAAGGTGATAAATGGTTAAAGGGTAATGCCTCTATTGTCAAAGGGTGTGAAAGAATGCTTAATGGTTGTGGTTATGAATAAATAGTAAATGGTCTAGTTATGGGATTGAGTTGAATGTGTTAGATGAAATGAACCATGGGATTATGGATAAATGGAATGGTGCACTCTTATTTTTATTGTTTGATAAAATGTCACTAATTATGAACCTTGGAAAGTGTGAATAATGGTGTGGTTGCGATGTTGGAATGAGGCTCCTCACCCTTGGGTTGGGTCAAAATGATGCTATAGGCCCCACTGATGTGTTGTATGACATGGATGTTGGACTGATGCTCCAAGATCTCATTGTTTGGATATGAGATGGGTACTTGGACTAATGCTCCAAGGTACATTTATTTAAATTGAGTTGATTAAATAACACACCTTTGTGATTCAAAATGTTAAACCCCTTATGTATATGGTTCAAACTTCCAGTGTGGGCCGAAGCAATATTGGTGGGTTAGGTGTCATTGTGAAACCCAAGGGTCCATGGGGCTAATTGAAAATTGTTTAATTATTGTTGGCCCTATCTAGTTTTAATGCTCTCAAATCATGTTTAATCATGTCTTAAGATTTAAGTTCAAATATGATTAATTATGATTATCTATGTTCAACTATAAGTTTAACATATTTTTTTAATGTTTATAATATAAGATAGAAAAACAGAAAAAAAATGTCTAAGTACGAGTCACTGATATCATGACTCACCGACAGAAGTATGAGCTACTGATAGAAGGACCTACCGATAGAAGGACCTGCCGACCGAAGGACCTACCGATAGAAGGACCTACCAACAGAAGGACCTACCAATAGAAGAACCTATTGATAGAAGGATCTACCGATAGAAGGACTTACCGAAAGAATGACATACCGATCAAAGAAAATTTTATTTAATCTTAAATTCAAAATTAATTTTAATGGTTATATTTATGAATCTCGGTACTACTTATTATATTAATTACCTTGTCTGTATTTTGTATACATTTTCATATACTAATATGAGGTATGAGGTACCTGCACGGATAGAGAACATGCCTATTGTCGACCTCTGCAATGTATAAAGAAATCACCTGAGCAAAAACCGCAAAAATATATAGAGAGAACTTACAAGGTGGAGAAAAGAATATATGAGAAAATCACTCATTCTTGCTAGCTGTGAACAAGGGAGGATTTGTTGTGAACCAAAAAAAATCCCAACATCCTTGCAAAAACAAACCCTAGTGAAGAGCACCTTCGAGGATCATCTCATCTCACTAGAAACCAGAACACAAAGCTTCCACGACACTCTATTTTGGTGTCTATTTCTAGAAGTGGACTCGAGCTTCACATCTATTATACATAAGAAGTCTAGAAGCTTCAATAACATCACACAAATCATTTTAAACCTTTTATAATTATTTTTTCTCTATTGTGCACACTCTTATTACTTTTCGAGTAGTGTGTGTGTGTGTGTCACAAACACATATTGTCTCCTGATCTAAGCTGGAAGATACAATATATCTTCACTCTCTCACTTGTTTACACCATTTTTCTCCCACGTATAAATGTGGAAGAGATCTCTATGTGGTCTGGTTGTATTTTTTTCCCACAGATAATTGTGGTAGAGGTCTAGTTGACCTGGACAGCCTTGTGTGATGTTGTGAACCCCGATTCAGGGTTTGGATCAAGTTTATTAATATAAAATGCTTGGTGGCAGTTGATTACCAAGTGGAGAGGACTAGGTCCCTGCTTAAGACTGGACCTCTTTTTTTCTCTGTTGTGTTTTTGAAATTTAGTTTTTTTTGTTTTCTCGCATATTTTAAAAAACTAAATATTACTTTGATAGTTAATCTTAGTTAGTGTTTATAACTATTTTTTATTTAGTAAATTAATTTCAAAAGTTATATCAATCTTATAAATTATTGTAACTAAGAATTAATAAATGTTTTTATAAATTAATTAAACATTCAAAACTATTATAAATTTGTTACTTTGGTTAACTAGGCTATTTAGATTTTAAATTGGGGGTATTTTTAAATAAGGTTTTTAACAGAAATTTTGATAGTAACTCAATTCAACACCTATTGAGTGTCCTACTCTGACCAACATTTGGAATCAGAGGATTGTTTTTTAATCTTCTATTTCAATGTTTTTTCAAATCTTTTCAACTGTGATTTTAGTTGTGTTTCAAAGATCTCTAAATTTTTGTTAGTTTTAAATTTTTAGCTCTTTAAAAACCTGTTCTTTATTATTTATTATAGATAATATATTGGAAGGTGTTGCTACCAACAGAACTCCATTTTTCAATGGCACTAATTATGCTCAGTGGAAAATTAATATGAAGATGCATTTAGAAATTATGGCTTTTGAAATTTGGTCTTCAATTGTATATGGATATAAGATTCCTTCTACTGCCCGAAATACATGGGATGGCCCAACTAAATCAGCTTATAATAATAACTACAAAGCAATGAATGAATTATATTTTTCCTTAGGATATGAAGAATTCAATAGGATTTCTTCATGTAAAATAACATTTTAAATTGGGGATACTCTAGTTGTTTCACATAAAAAAACCATTAATGTTAAGGAAATGAGACTTAACACATATACTATTAAATATGATAAAATAAAAATTAAGCCTGATGAACCTATTTATTCCATGTATCTCAGGTTTAATGAAATTATAAATACTATGATCTCTCTGGGAAAATATGTTATAGCTAAGGAACAAATCATGTGAATTCTAATATGTCTACCAGAAAGATGGAGAGGAACTTCAGTGACAATAAGGGAATCTTGTGACATCAACACTCTGCTAGTAAAGGATATGATAGGTAAGTTGATGATGTATGAGGAAGAATTGAAGGTTAAAAAAGAAGTGGATTATGAACCAAAGATAAAGTCAGTGGATTTCAAGACAACTGCTTCTAAACAAAAAGAAAAGGAGAAGGCACAAACTCATTCTGACAGTTCAAGAAATGAAAAATCACCATCTGACAGTGATGAGAAAGTGGATCAATTAGCCATAAGGTTTAAAAAAATTATATAAAGAAGAAGTTCTTTAGGAACACCATCTACAAAGGAAAGTATGAATACAAAGGAAACTAGAAAAAGAACTTGAAGAGAGGTGATAACTCTAATGAGATAGTATGTTATGAATATAAAAGAAGAGGACATGTAAAGGTTTAATGTCCTAAGTTAAAGTATAATAAGAAATATTTGGACAAAGATAAAATGTATAATAAGGAAATGAAGGCCACCTGGAGTGCTTCTGAGGATATCTCCAGTGAGTTAGAGTCTTCACATGATGAGAAAGGTGACAAAGCTAACATGTACTTCATGACAAACACTTCTAAGGTAACCCTTGAATCTCCTATACAAAATTCCTACTATTCTTGAGATGAATCTGATTCTAAAAACATGACTGATGAGGAAATGTTTGAGTACAAAAAAATGCTTTAAGACACATGAAATGAATTAAAAGATAAATATAAAGTTTTGAAGAAACAATATGCTCTCACCTCTACTGTTAAATCTGAGATTAATACAAAGAAAGAGAAACATGCTCAATTTCTTACAGAAAATTATGAGCTTAAATTATTAAATGAGCAGTTGAAAAAGGAATTAGAAAGGTTTACCAATTGAAAAAACACTCTCACTTAATTTTTTGGTAAAAAGGTTTCACCAAAATATGATACTGGTATAGGTTATCAACCCAGACAAAGAAACACTATTAAAAATAATTTCGTATCAAAATCTAGAAAATTAGGCTTTGTACCTAGATTTGAAAAATCTGCTGCAAGTTATGACAATGGAAAATATTTTACTACTTCTAGTTTTTTCAGATCAAATAGAGTTTATTTTTCCAATACTCTAAAAACTATTTATAAGAAACCCATGAAGCAAGTATGAGTTCTCAAAGCATTAATTACTAAACCTCCAATAGCCCGAAGGCCTTCATTTTTTATTGATTTTTGATAATCCACCTTTCAAGGGGTGAGGTGGAACCCTTACAAGGCCCGTAGGCATAAGTATTACATGGCCCGTAGGCCTTAGAGGAATTCATTGCCCGTAGACTTCAAACATTACATGCAACCCAGACTCACTACTTGGAACTTCTCCTCCCCAGCATCTTCACCGTGAAATCAGCTCTCCACCTTCGCATGGCTGATCGGCTAGGCATTCCCGTGCATGCACAGGTTGTCCCGATGGCAGGTGTCATACCCTCTCATTCTTGCAATTCGTTTAGCTTCTGCTGTGGTGAAATCTCATTGATCCTCCTCCTTCTGAAGCTTGTTTCTTGTAGGTTGGCTGGTTTGCATCTGCACTTAAGGTGGCCCGAAGGCCTTGAGGTGGCTCGAAGGCCTTACTGACCTGAAGGCATGGGTGGCCCGAAGGCCTTAAAGGACTCAAGAAAGTATGGGTACCAAAATCTTTTCTTGTTTTAATTGTATTTGTAGGAAGAATTCTTGAAGAGATCCTGTAAAAGCTTATGGTACTTAGATAGTGGATATTCAAGACACATGAAAGGGGACTACTCAAGCTTCAAGAATCTTATAAAGATTGATGGTGGGCATGTCACTTTTTGTGTCAATGCTAAAGGAAAAATAATTTGCATTGTCTAAATCTGTAACGCTAATTCAATTTTAATTTCCAAAGTACTTTTTTTTGATGGATTAAAGTATAATCTGCTCAGTATCACTCAGTTATGTGATGATGGTTTTAATGTTAAATTTGAAAATGATGCATGTAATGTGTTTAATTATAAATATGAGTTAGTATTTACTACTCTGAGAAATGAGAATGTTTATGTTGTGAACTTGGATTCCTTAGTTTCTCAAAATGTTTCTTGCTTAAGTGTCTTTCATAAAGAATCCTAGATTTTTCATAGGAGATTAGGTTACTGTAACACTCACACACTTATAAATCTTGCAAGGAAAGGGTTAGTCAATGATCTACCCAAACTAGAATTTTCATACAATAAATTATGTAATCCTTGTCAAAAGGGAAAACATCACAAAATATATTTCAAACCAAAGAAATAAGTTTCAACTTCTCAACCACTTGAGTTAGTTTACATGGATTTTTTTGAACCATCTAGAGTTTTAAGTCTTAATGGGAATCACTATGTATATGTTCTTATAGACAACTTCTCTAGGTATACTTGGACCTTCTTTTTAGCCAACAAGAGTGAAGCTTGTTCTTACTTCACCAAGTATTCTAGATCTGTAGAGAACCTAAGTGGTATTAGGATAAAAACCTTAAGGAGTGACCATGGCCGTGAGTTTTAGAACCAAGAGTTTGAATATTTTTTCTCACAAAATGGCTATAGTCATAACTTCTCTGCTCCTAGGACACCCTAGTATAATGGAGTTATATAAATAAGGGATATAGCCTTACCAGAAATATCCCAGAAAATGTTGTATGAGTATGAATTACCTATTTATTTTTGGGTTGAAGCTATCAATACAGCTTGTTATGTAATTAATATAGTCTTAATCAGACCAATTATTAAGAAAACTCCCTATGAGATATGGAACAATAGGAAACCCAAAGTTAGATACTTTAAAGTTTTTGGTTGCAAGGTTTATATTTTCAATACTAAGTACAATCTTGACAAATTTTCATCCAAAAGTGATGAAGGAATTTTTCTAGGTTACTCAACCTCTAGTAAAGCCTATAGATTTTTTAATAAAAGAACCAAATGTGTGGAAGAATCTATACATGTTAAATTTGATGAAACATATCCACATGAACCTAAAACCCCTCTTGAAAATATTGAGGATGATATGACTAATATGGACATAAATAGTAGACCCCCTGATTCTATTGTTAAGTAAGGTGTTAAATCCTCCTATTCTGGAAAATCTCCAGACTCTAATCATAGTGAACCTAAACCTATAGATGAACCTAAAATAATTATTCCTTATTTTTCTATATTTTTTATAACCCTTAAGAGCCATCCCTTATATGTTGTAGTTTGAGACCTAGATAAAGGGACACGGACTATAGCTTCTCTTAGGAACTAGGTTGAACATCAAGCCTTCTTATCATAGCTTGAACCTAAAAACATTAATGATGCAATTGATGATGAATTTTGGGTGATGGTTATGCAATAAAATTTGAATCAGTTTGAAAGAAATAAAGTTTGGAAACTAATGGATAGACCTAAAGACACCTTGACCATAGGCACTAAGTGGGTCTTTAGAAACAAAGTAAAAAAAGTAGGTACCATAGTGAGGAATACACCCAGACTAGTTACACAAGGATATAGTCAATAGGAAGGCATTAACTATGAATAAACCTTTGCACCAGTTTCTAGACTTGAATCCCTTAGAATCCTACTATCATATACAACTCATCTCAATTTCAAAATATATCAAATGGATGTTAAAAGTGTATTCTTAAATGGGTGTATAGTTGAGGATATTTTTGTTGAACAACCCTCTAGTTTTACAAACTCTAATTTTTCAAATAATGTTTTTAAGTTAACAAAGGCTTTATATGGTTTAAAATAGGCTCTAAGAGCTTAGTATGATAGGCTAAGTACTTTTATTATTTCTAAAGGTTTTACAAAAGGTATAGTTGATCCTACTCTCTTTATAAAAAGAATTTTTAAAGAATTTTTAGTAGTTCAAATCTGTGTTGATGACATTATTTTTGGGTCTTCAAAGTATTCTTTATGTGTTTATTTTTCAAAAATGATGCAAAGTGAATCTCATTTAAATGTTGTTAAAAGAATTTTCAAATACCTCAAGTATACTACCAACTTAGGATTGTTCTACCTTAGAGGAAAAACATTTGATTTAGTTACTTATTCAAATGATGATTTTGGTGGTTGTAAGTTAGATAAAAAAACACCTTTGGAACGTGTCACTTTTTGGGCAAGTCTCTAGTATCGTGGTGTAGTAAAAAGCAAAATTATGTTTCATTAGCTACTGCTGAGGCTGAATACATAGTTTTTGATAGCTGTTATGCTCAGATTTTGTGGATGAAACACACTTTTCTAGATTATGGATATTAGTTTAGACATGTTATTATAAACTGTGACAATACAAGTAATATTAACATATCAAAGAATCTTGTTTCTCACTCTAAAACAAAACATATTGATGTAAGACATCACTTTTTGAGAGATCATTATCAAAAAGGTGATATAACTCTTGAATTTATTGGCATAGAACATCAACGTGCTAATATATTTACTAAGCCATATAACTCTGAAATAATGAGTTACATTACTCATGAATTAGGAATGATTAATTTTTTAGGACCTACTGTTAATAACTCACTATTAAAAATTTAGTGTCATACTGACACTGATAGTGTCATACCGACAGTGTCATGCTGACAATGTCATGTCGACACCGATAGTGTCATGCTGACAGTGTCATACTGATAGTGTCATTCCAATAGTGTCATGTCGACAGTGTTACGCCGACAATATCTTACTAACACTGATGATGTCTCACCGATGACCACTCACCGATAGAACTTGCTGACTATTTTTTTAAACGACGTTTTTTTACTTATTTCTTTTTATTTGACCCGGATTACTCAATTTACGGTTTATAAAACCCTAAATGATAAAACTGAGTTGATCCTACTTACTTCTTACTCTAGATCTTCCACTCTCTCACTTTTACCCTTAATCTCTCTTTACCTTCGACCCTTTCACCTTCTTACCTTCAACTGAACCCTCAAGATAGTTAGAGTAAAATTCTTCTTGGAAGGATCTGGAGATGATTCACAACCTATGAAGATACAGAAAGGAGAATCGAGAAAGTCTAAGCCTATTCATTCAGGACTTGAAAACCATGTGGTAATGCCTGAGAGAGAAGTGCACTCATAATGGTTATTAACAAGTAAGTCTCTCTTGTTAAATGTACTACAGACACAAGGATAGTTAGAATGGTTCTCAAATAATGAAATACCTTATTACCCTAGACTGGTACATGAATTTTATCATCATGATTAGTTTATTCTAATCTATGGTGAATGGAAGAAGAGTATCATTTTCTTCAAGGAATTAGGAAGAATGTCTGAAGGTACCTCATGAAGGGATTTATGATGACTATCAGGGGAGTGTTCCTCCCATAAGTGATTTATTTTGTTATGAGACAGCTTTGGGTGAGCTAACTGGTAATGAAGATATTAGAAGACCAATTTCTACTAAGTTGGATGGTGAAATATGGTTATTATTCAAGTTCATCGAACACTATTTGTGTCCCAGGAAAGGGGACTTTGCTTCACTCAAGTATTGAGATGTATATCTGCTATACTTACTGAAGAAAGGACATAAGGTAAATTTGTGTAGGTATTTGATAGTACATATAAGTGAAATGATAAATCCTTATTGTAAGACAAATTCTCTGTTTTACCCAAGAATTATATCTTCCATGCTAAAAGCCAAAGGATGTGTATGTGAAGATGAAGAAACCATCTCTACTTGTAGTGGTATCTACCTAAGTAAGGATATTTGCAAGAGAATGAGGATAAATTTGAATCCTTGGAAGAGGGAGTGGATTGGAGATGATGAGAAATTATATGATAATTTCAACCCTTTTGACCATCTATCTAGGCCAAGAGATGTAGTTGATCATGGTCTGCCACCAGATGTTGATGTTGTCTATTCTGATGAAAAGGAAGCGGTTGAAACTGGTAGAGAAGCTGAGTCTCCTATAGATGATAGGAGTGACCTTGATATTGGTGAAAGTCCTAAGGGGGTGAATTTTGGACCTGCTAGTCCACCTTTATCTCTAAATTCAAAGGAAACTATTCTAGCCCAGGATGATGATGATGAGACTGAGGAATCATGTAGTGTAGAGTATAAAATCCAATCTAATGGTTCAAATGAGGAAACTGGAGAAGAAAAAGAAAAAAGTGTGGAAGAGGAAAGTGTCAGTGAAGATGAAGGCAGTGGCAATGAGGAAGAGGATGAAGAATCTGGAGATAAAAGTGAAGATGATAGAGGAGATGAAGCTGAGCAGGAAAGTGGTGGAAGTGATAGTAGTTTGAATCATCCTGGTGATGATCAAGGTACTAATATAGAACATGTTAGTATTTCGGTGCAATAATAGATTGTAGAACCTCCTAAATATGGTGATGAAGAAGGGGCAGTAGTTGAATTTCATGGTGAAGTGGAATCATAGGTAGCCCATGTACCAAGATTGGTTTATACTATAAGGAGAGCTCAAATTGAGAGGGAGCCTCATGCCAAGAAAGTGAGAGTTGATACACTCACTCCTTTTGATGCTAGTGTGGTGTCTGAAGAAGAAAGGCATCCTGGTTATATTGCTCTAGGTTTGGATTATTATAATTTATATGTTGAGGATGGTGTAGCTATTCCAAGGAGATGAGTAGTTGAGGAACTTGTTCATTCTGAGATACCTCCAGCAGTTGCATTTGCTTCTGCTCCTGCACCTCCAGTGACTTCAGTACCAAGTGACTATGTCACCAAATATGATTTTTAATGGTTTAAGGTAGATCTGATCTCTCTTATTAGAACTTCAACTCAACCTCAAAATGCTCATGTTCCTACTCTAAGTGAAAGAGATATTTCTGTTCTGATAGAAAGAGTGATTTCTCAAGTAGAACCTAGGCTGATATCAGTTGTTGAAATTGTAGTGAAGGATAACCAGAGCATGATTCATGGGTTGAATGAAATGTTTTCGGCCATAAACAGATTGAATATTGATTACAGGACATCCTTGGATAAAGTGCTAAAGACTTTTGAGGATGTAGTTTCTAGAAATGTTGTTGCTCAACCTTAGACCCCTGATATTGATATGAATCAATTGATATGGGAACTCAAAGATATAGTGCAAGGTGCATCTAACTCAGCAACTCTAGTTGCACACCCTCCAAACATTGAGATGGTCAGGAATGTGAACAGACAAGAGCTTCAAATAATGATGGGTGGCACTAACCAGGAGAGTCTCTCTAAGATTAGGAAGAACAGTGATCGCATCTATGACATGGTGAGATTCTACTCCAAAGGTGCTACAAATGCACAAGAAGAAATAACCAAGAAAGTAGATTTTTATTTCAATAGAATTCAAGTATTTAGTTGAGAATTTGAGACTTCCTCTAGTGACACGTGCTTTTAGAGATCAGGTGAAGCTACTTAAAGAGTTTAATCCTACCCTTGAGAAGTTTCTGAAAAACAAGGAAGATTTCACCAAGGCTATAGGATATAGAGGGCAGATTATCATGGATTTCATCAACCTTCTCAAGCCCTATCTGCATGTCTAGATTACGGTCGTTGTTGTACCAGCTGCCTCACCTCAAGAGACTAGCTCTCCAATATGCTACATCTCCTTCTGTCTCCTTGCCTTCTCAGGAACTCTCTCCTACTCAAGCTTTTAGGAAGATCAGTCATGTCATTTTTAGAAAGCTTACTGACCCTTATCCCTCCTCTAGCCCAATCTTGGCCCCTTCAGTGTTTTTTGGAGTTCTTCTTCCTCCTCTCAGAATTCACTCTGAACCTCCAGCCACTACTTCTACATCTACTACTTCCACCCCTGCAGATTCTGATAAGGGAAAGGCAATGATGGAATCCTCTTTGAAGAAGAAGTAGTTTGGATCACTTTTTTGATAGGGCTGTATTGTTGTACTTTTATTATGTTCTTCTCCAATGTAATTTCACTTGATTATGAAATTCAATATCTCTTCCTTCCTTTCTTTGTGCTCTGGTTATTTCTATTCTTCTAGTCTTTATTATTTGATGCAATTTACTCTTTTTGATAATCCCAAAAAGGGGGAGAAGGCATTATGCATTATTTTATGCATTATTTTAACTTTGGATAATATGGAAATATAAAAGGGGGAGCATGATCTTTCATTTTTTTAAGAAAAAACAATACTGGGGAGATAGTAAGCAGAATGACTACTTTGATCATTATGAATCAGCTTATTGTTCTTTATAATGCTATGATTTGTGATCATCAAAAAGGGATAGATTGTTGTCCCTCTCTAGTTTTAATGCTCACAAATCATGTTTAATCATGTCTTAAGTTTTAAGCTCAAATATGCTTAATTATGATTATATATGTTCAACTATAAGTTTAACATATTCTGTTAATGTTTATAATATAAGATAGGCAAACAAACAAAAATGGACAAGTATGAGTCACTGATATCATGACTCACCGACAGAAGTATGAGCTACCGATAGAAGGACCTATCGACAGAAGGACCTACCGACAGAATGACCTGCCGATCAACACTTAGAAAATTTTCTTTACTCTTAAATTCAAAATTAATTCTAACGGTCATATTTATGAATCTCAGTGCTGCTTATTATACTAATGACCATGTCTATCTTTTGTAGATATTGTCAGAGACCAGTACGAGGTACGAGGTACCTGCACGTGATAGAGAACATGCCTATTGTTGACCTCTGTAATGTATAAAGAAATCACCTAAGCAAAAAGCACAAAAATATATAGAGAGAACTTACAAGGTGGAGAAAAGCATATACGATCAGAACACTCATTCTTGCTAACTGTGAACAGGGAGGATTTGTTGTGAACCAAAAAAATCTCAACATCCTTGCAGCAACAAACCATAGTGAAGAGCACCTTCAATGAGCATCTAATCTCACTGAAAACTATAACACAAAGCTTCCACGAAACTCTGTTTTGGTGTCTGTTTCCATAAGTAGACTCGATCTTTACATCTGCTACACCTAATAAGTCCAGAAGATTCGAGCATATTACACAAAGCATTCTAAACCTTTTCTTATTATTTCTGTTTTGTTGCGAACATTCTTATTACTTTTCGAGCAGTGTGTGTGTCTATATCACAAACACATATTGTATCCTGAGCTAAGCTGGAAGATATGATATATTTTCACTCTCACTCATTTACACCATTTTTCTCCCACGTATAATTGTGGAAGAGGTCCATGTGTGACCTGGTTGTATTTTTTTCCCACAGATAATTTTGGTAGAGGTCTAGTTGACCTGAATAGCTTTGTGTGCTGTTGTGAACCCCGGTCCAGGGTGTGGATCAAGTTTATTAATATAAACTGATCGGTGACAGATGATCACCAAGTGGAGAGGACTATGTCCCTGCTTGAAACCGGACCCCTTATTTTTCTCTGCTGTGTTTTTCAAATTTAGTTTTCTCTTTTTTCTCACATATTTCAGAAAACTAAATATTACTTTGATAGTTAATCTTAGTTAGTATTTATAACTATTTTTATTTAGTAAATTACTTTCAAAAGTTATATTAATCTTTCAAATTGTTGCAACTGGAAATTAATCAATCATTTGAGAAATTAATTGAACATTCAAAACTCTTATAAATCTGCCATTTTGGTTAACTTGGTTGTTTAGATTTTATATTGGGGGATTTTTTAAATAATATTTTTAATATAAATTTTGATAGGAACTCAATTCACCCCCTCTTGAGTGTCCCACTCCGACCAACAATTATAAAACCTATTTTATTCTTCGTCTTGTTTATTATTCATGGTACTTCTGCATACGGTGTTATTAGATTGGATATGTTATAGGCACCATTGGCATGAGTCTACTGAGTTGTACTCACACCCTGCTCAAGCCGTCATTGGTACCCGAGCAGATTGCATGGCTGCAGGTATGGATAAGGGCAAAGGCCCTACGAAAGATGGTCGAGTTAAGACTAGGTATGAAGCATGGATGAGGGAACCATACGTGATGTCGGGACCCATTTTGGGGATTGTCAGTATGTCTTTATTTTGAGTTAACTTGACACATGACACTATTATGACATGACACAAGTGTTGTTTTGATTTGTGGGCATTTACCCAATTTTGAGAATTGTTATGAGATACATGGTTGTTGATGGTTATTATTCTAGTCATTGTTTGTTGTGATTTTTTTGCTATTTTACTTCGGTAAAGAGAGTATAGTCTCCCCACATACCATATCAGACCCTCACTGTTGGTCGGTAGTTTCTGGCATATAAGGAGGCGCGCTTGAGGTCATGTGACGAACCGGTTCGGGACACCGATTTAGCGGCACCTGGATCAGGGTTTACAATGGGGGCTTGCACTCTTATCCAATGGATAAACGCATGAACTGTCCAGGGGGTTTCTAAGCCCCTGATAGTTCTAGCATAAGATTTTCATTGTGCCCGCACGAGGCTACCCAACAACCTTCGTCGATTAACCAAAAATAAATCCAACATTTCCATCCACAGACTTCGACTGGTCCCCCACCATGCCAGCATCCCCTGAATAAAACATTGTTTGATGATCATCCCCTGAGATTTCCTTGATGGCAATTAATGAATATGCTTTATTTTTAGCACGAGCTACATTCTTAAAATTTTGATGGGGCTTTATAGGGAATTCACCCTTCCTCTCCATTAAAACCTCATTGGAAACTGAACATAATTCCAAGGGTGGAAATAGAAGCTTTCCCATCGAGAACATCTCAATAATACCTGTGCTTGGACATGGTATATCATACATCTTTTGAGTTTGACTAAGTGATTGAAGTAACCCGTTTCCACCCTCCAACCTGCTCTTCAAGCTCATTCAATTTTGAAATGAAAGCCGACATTAACTCAACATTTCATTTGGATAAATAATGCGGATGGTATTTATCCGGAAGGGAGACCATTAACTAATACCCAAAACCACGAGCAATAGAATCGGGCCCATCACAGGACCCGGAGACAAGTTTTTCGTTTATCTGACTCGTATTCAAAATGAAAAAGGAGCAAATTTGACCCCGCTGCTGAATACTACAACTATTCTTCAGATTCCGAGCTCTTCCCACCGCGGCACTGCTCAACATCCGATCAGCTACAATCTCACCGACAATTGTATGCCGAGCAACATCCTGAGCCAAACCATCATCCAGACGAAGAGAGAGGTTCATCTTCACAAGATAAGTCGAAGTCTCCCGGACCACATCTTCCATCCCAACTCCAGGGAATGCACACGGGACGAAAATCCTTAAACACCGCACAGCTGAACAAGAAGAGAACAGAACCCTAGGGCGCCTTCTGGAAAGCTCTACGAGGCGACGAGAGCGGAAATCCCCGATCAAAAGCTTTATTCACTGAGCTTTCCTCGTGTTTATATTGCCAAACAGGAGACATCTTCCGAATCCGTTGATTTATTTTCCCTTCTCCTCAAATCCTCCCTGCCAAATGACTGGTAACTCAGTCCGTATGGATAATGGTTTCGGAACCTTAGCTGATGAATTCCATGCTTTGGATGTAAGTGATCCGTCCGCCAGTAGCAATGATAGCTTATTTCAGGTCAAGAAAGCAGTAGAGGCTGCTGAAGCCACTATCCGACAACAGGTCCGCCTGGTCCCCGTTACTCAATCATTTCTTTTGCTCCGTCTTATTCATATTACCTGTTTATAGTAACTGTAATTGTTTCCAAGTCAATGTTTCTATCTTAATAATTTTGCCAGCATCTGTGTTTTTCTGTGCATAAACTTCCCACTGGTTCGTCCTTCAGTGATGAAAATGCTATTGCAGTCGTCTTCCATTCCAAATATGATTGAATATTATTTAATCTTGTGTTGTGTGGCACAACGGAAGCGTAAACCAAGTCCAGAACTACGAGTGCTTGTTATTGATCGAAACATAAGTCGTGAAATCAATCAACGAGAAAACGCACCAGAATTACGTGATTTGATCTAACGACTCGTGTCCATGAGCGCTGTTACAAAACCATTCACTATGCTCCAGGAGGAGAAATACAAATGGATTCACAAATAAGAGAACCCCAAAAAAAATCCCAAACGGGGATACAAATACGCTAATAAACCCAATCTGAATTTCCTTGCTTGAGCACCCTCTTAAACCATTCACTATACCTCAAGAGGCGAAATACAAATGGACTCACAAACGAGAGCACTCAAAAAAATTCCGAAGGGGATGCAAATAGGCCAACTGGTCCAATACAAACTCTATAACAAGTGCACTCAAACCGAAGTGATGGAAATGACACGATAAACACTTCCAAATTCTCTCACAATTGCACTAAAATCGAAGGTATGCGAATTGCCTTATAGGCCCAAAACACCATTGGTGCACTGTACCCTCTTGGCCAAAGAATCATATTTATAGCCTTCACTTACCTTTTTTCCATACAATTTAATATGAAACAATAAATGACCTCACAAAAACTCTTATAATTTCCCATGAAATGATAAATGATCACAAAATAATTCTCACAATAAATGAACAATAATTCAGTCATAAGAATCCAAGTCAACGATGATAGCTATCAATTACTTGATTAATCCACCAAGGTGCAGATTTCTGCAACATGTGGCTAAATTAGCTTTAAATTGGAGCATCATAGCTTTAAATTGAGTTATAAGAATATAAGTCAAAGATGACAACTCTCAATTTAAGGGCTAATACGTGCCAATTTAAATCTAATTTTGCCACATATTACAAAAATCTTCACCTTGGTGAATTAATCAAGCAATAACACTTCCAAATTTGTGGGTAGCCACTTGTTTTTGGGTAGTCAAATTTAAATAACCTTTGAAGATCAAACAAACGGAATTTTCGTTAACATTTCAAAAAATACCACATTGTCAAAAGTTCAAACCACTGGTTTTTTCTAATGAACTTGAACACTTGTTCAGAAGACCGAGACTTGATTAAAAGATGGCTTGGTCATGTTATAAAAAGACCTAGGGATGCACCTGTTAACAGGGTAAGCTTAATGACCAATTCCCTTATTAAAAGAGGTATATGTAGACCTAAAAGGACCCTTAAACAAACCATTCAAGATGATCTTATTTTAAATGGTTTTAATGAAAATATGGTCTTTAATAGAGCTAATTGACGACGTCTGATTCATGCAACTGACCCCATTTAATCGGGGTCGAGGGTTTGACTCCCACTGGTTTTAGGCTTTGCCTGAGATAATTTCACCGCTGTGCGATTTAACGCCTCGATAGTGCATGGAAGGGTGGGGAGGCTGGCTTTATCGAGATTAACCATAGCGTCGCATTTGAGACCTGGGGCCTAGTACACCCGCAGGGGAATAAGCTATGCCAGGAAGAGCATGTCATGTAATGGGGTGGCTGAGGTTTCCGTACAAAAGAAACAATCAAATGGTCATCTCCCAAAAAGGTTAGCCAGATATGTTTTTGCAAGTCTCAAATACACTTGCAACAAATTAACTATTCAATCGAAGAGTACACAAGCAAACCACCTCTAATAGTTGATCAATCCATAGATTACACAAAAACCTAGGACTTTAATACCTTTTGCTGTGTGGTGCAATGGAAGCTTAACAAAACCAACGACAATAGATGAACAATGAAATTCAATGTGTTAATGGCCTCTTATCGTCCTGCTCAAATCTTCAAGACATCGCATTCCTTATACTCATTCTATCGGTAAAGCTTTCATTGCATGAGTTTTATCGGTTAAAATAATAGTCGACTTTGGTTTGCCGCATGGTCATCCGATTCCTATCTCCTTTGAAAGTTGTGAACTTGTGTTAGGCTCAAACATTTATATAGGATGTATACAAAACTTATACACAACATTGTCAAAATCTTTGCTATAGGAATTTGTGATTTTTTTCTTTTCATAGTTCTTGTAAATGTTTGTTTTGAAGCTTTCTTAACATTGTACATGTTTGTTGTACTTTGTGGTCATGGCGCTTAATCTAGTTTATATCTTAGGTTACCTTTTGCTATGTGGAATGCTTATTTTTTTCATTCGAAAAATAAAGTTTATGGATACATTTGTCTGATGCATTATTTATAAGCATACCCCTTAAATAATAAAGATCATGTTATATATTTTTTGCCATTATATATTTACATTATTTAATATATTCCGCCACACCTTTTCCATTAATACTGTGTCGGAGTTGGCAACTTAAAACCAACCTCTGTATACTTTATGATAACCTGTATTCATTGTTTTGAATATTAATGAACTCCTTATCATATCATGATTGTTTTTTTGCGTAACATAGTATGTGATAATGTCATAAAAGTAGCTGTAACACTGAAAGGTCATAGTAGTTCTCCGATATGTTGAAAACCCAAAAGTGTCATGACATTATTCTTAAATAAATGTTTTATAGCCGGATGAAATCATTTGAGAGACACAAATGATACAGGCTATCAGGGGTGGAGATTCATAGGACTTTGAAGCACCTTATCATGGTGTGCGCTTTTGGTAATATCCAGTGTAGGATATTATGAGAACGAGACCCGCCCGTATGAAATCCACATTTATATGTGTCATTGGATGCTCGTATCTGCAGACATGTGTATTGATCCTTAGACTTTAAGATTATTATTAATGAGTATTATAAGTCGCGTACTTTGATGTATTGACGAAAACCGTGGTGATATATGTTCGCGGCGAGGTAGGATACGTTGGGTGCGTCACGAGTAATATTTTATTAATGAATAATGTGAGAAAAGATTTGTCCCTTCTGTTCTTTAATGAAATTTGATATCTCAGACCCTTTGATAAAAATGATATAGCCTAAATTAATCCATGATCATGGTGTTGATGACACCAGCATGCAATCTGCTTGATTAGAAATATTGCGATAAAGAGATTATATTACACAGTAAGCGTTTGTATGAGGTATTATGTTGTTGCGACATTAACGTCTTTCTCTATGAGTGTTTTGGTGTGTTGTTAGACGCTAACCTTAGACTTTAGGCTGTTTCGCCTAATATCACCGAGAAAGTGGCCTAGAGGCTCACATGCTAAGTGTATTCAGAATCTCAGTTAAATAATATATTATTATTTATTATCTAACAAATTGAAATAATATTATTCATACCAGTTATTCAAGAGGATATTATAAAAAACATAATATTTAATAAATATTTATTTGTTATTTATTGAATATAATATTTATTAATTTATTAGCAAATAATTAAGTGATATTTATTTATTAAATAAATAGTCATTATTGAAAGTTCGATAAATATTGTGGTGGAATGACATACCGAGTTTAATGGTCTGATGAGAAATAATATATATTGAATATTATTTGAATAAATAATATTTAATTTAATTCGCAAGTTTAGCGCGTGTCAAGAAATAATAATAATATTATTATTATTATAGACATGGGGTTCCACAGGGATTACGAAAATAATAAGGGTGCATGTGCAATTATTATTTTCTAACCCTAACGGTATATAAATTCAATTATATTAATTTTCTAGAGAGTCAATTCATTTTGTTGTGCACAACGAGATCCAGAGAGAATCCTCTCAAAGCCCTAGAAAGCTCACCAAGAATGCTCTCAAGATCGGAGAGCGATCCTCACCCACAACCACTCTCAAGTCTAGGGAGATTGAAAAGAACCCTTCCTTGAAGCGGTTCTCGGGATAATCAAAGACGAACGACGCAAGCGTTAGGATCTGCCGTGCTAGCATCCGGAGATTCCTACGACGACGTTCAGAGGTTTGTGGAACATGTGTGGATCATCACTGAAGGGAATCTATTCTTTATTCCTACAACGCAATGATGATACGACATAGAGGCGCTGTCTGATCCATCGGCGAAGAAAGAATTTCTCGCAAGGTTATTCTTTAATTTTTTAAATTAATTATAAATAATATGTGATGATTCTGCCCTTTGGTTCCGACGTTTATCTATTGTTCATATTCTTTGATTCAATTCTATTGATTACGACGTTTATCGTCGTGTAAATCTCGGATTAATCATCAATCACGACCAAAAGCAAAGTTGGGCATGCCCCATCCGCCGCTTCTGCTGCGCCCAGAACCTACATACTGAACAAACTATTGACTTGCCAATCTCTTTCCCATTCCCTTTTCCATGTCTTTTCTATTTCCATCAGAAAGACTTCCCTTGTACCAAACGTATAGTGTGCTATGTGTTTTGAGTTTCGCATGCGTTAATGTTGGGCTCACTAAGGGACGATACCCTGAGAGGGGGGGTGAATCAGAGTATGTAGGATTAAAGTATCCCCTTCAACGATCTTGTTCCGTAATTAATAGGAACGCACCTCTCTTCCTCATCGAATACGGAAGCGATAAAAGCACACGACACAAACAATTTTTACTTGGTCCACCCCTACTCGGCTATGTTTAAGGATTATACAACGATGATGTGCTGATGTATCAAAATTCTCCAAGTGCACTACTTGTACAAGGTTTAGAGCGGATTCACTACCCCTCTTGGTTTACAACCATTCACACTCGAAAACACATTGCTCTCTTACATAAGAAAGACTCACTACCAATCAATTGCACATGTATGAATCTCACAAATAAAAAAACAAGAAGAATCACACCTCTGTTGGTGTAGCAATAAGCTTCATCTTCATCACATTGATGATCTCCTCTTCTTTATTCTTTCTTTTTGGCTAATTGTGTCAATGGTAGCCAAATCCCTTCTACTTTTCAGAATGTCACTCTTTGGAATTTTTCTTTAATTTGTCTCTCTCTAATCTCCTCCTTTCAACTATCTCTGGAGCCATTTTTTCCACTTCACGAGTGTCGAGTTTGTGTCCCACATGAGACGTGAGTGTTTTTGTCATCTTTATTATTCATTATAAATAGGCACCAAGACCTCCCTTAGAGAGACATCTTGGGTATTGAGTCTCTGCTCTTATCATTTAACATGGTATCAGAGGGGGTTATCTAACCCGAGCACACCCTCCCTCTCTCTTTCTCTGTTTCTCTTGTAGACACCCTAGGGTTTTTTTCTTAAGGGGGGCGGCGACAACCCCCATGGCCTGTAGGCCCTCCTTTTCTGTCGTCGCCCTCATGGCCAACAGACCCTCCTTTTCACCGACCTCGACAGCGAGGCTCCTCCGCTGTGCTCTGACGCCAGCCCACCCACGCTGGCACCGCCCGTCCATCGACAACCCGCCTCCCCGGCTGCTCCCTGCGTAACAACGCAACTCCACCCGACGACCCCTCCTGCAACTTCTCGCCTCCTGTCGCCAGCGCCTCATGTGGAATCCTCGCCTCCTCACGCCGGTCGACCTTCCAAATCTGGACCAGCGAGCGGAGGTCCTCTCGCCGACCGACCTTTGTTTCGCGTGCAATCCTTAGATCTGCTTCCCCGCCAGCCACTGCCACCCTCCCGCGTCGACACCTCCATCCTTCGCGACTCTTGTGCGACGACTCCTGTGTGCCAGCTCTGACGGCTCCTCCGCGGTATCCCGCCCTCTGCGGCCCCGCCTCCCTGCGCGCGACGGCCCTCTGCGGCTCTCTCCTTGCGCGCGACTACCCTTTGAGGCCCCTCCCTGCGCGTGACGGCCCAATGCTGCACCCTCTCTGCGCGCGATCCTCTGCTTCTCCCCTCCCTGCGCGCGACTGCCCATTGCTCCCTCGTGCCCCTCTTGCTCGCACTCCAGCGCGGCTCCCTCGAGCCCCCTCACTTGGCTTCCGCTGTCCCTGTTGCCGGCTCTCATGCGAGGCAGAACCCCTTGCTCCATTGCCAGCCCTCCACCCGACAGTCCTATGCCGGTCTGACACGGCTTTCCTGACATCCAATTGATCGGCCTTGTCTGTCTTTCCCGACACCCCGACAATCGACACTGCTTGTGCGACTTTCCCGGCGTCCCGTCGACCGGCCCCGCCAACGCGGCTTTCCCAGCGCCTCATCGACCGACCCCTCCTGTGCGGCTTTCCCGATGTCCCGTCGACTGGCCTCGCCTGTGCGGCTTTCCCTGCGCCTCGTCGATCGGCCCCGCCTGTGTGGTTCCTCTGCTGTGCCTCGACAACATGCCGTGCCACCGATGTAATCCTGCTATTTCAACGACATCTTCCATCATTCATCATTTTCATCTCGAGGGGGAGCTGCGATCACGAATGATTTATTTTTTGTTTGTTTCGTCTTGTTTTGTAATCAAGCTGGGTATGTCTAGCTTGAGGGGGAGTGTTTGCAGTGTTTCTTGTTTTTTTGTTTTTTCTTTGTTTTTTCTTTGTTTTGGTTTATTTTCTTTATGTGTCCAAGCTAGTTTTGGTTTATTTTCTTTATGTGTTCAAGCTAGGTACACGTAGCTTGAGGGGAGTGTTGGAGTCTGCGTCCCACATCGGATGTGAGTGTTTTTGTTATCTTTATTATTCATTATAAATAGATACCAAAGCCTCCCTTAGAGAGGCATCTTGGGTATTGGGTCTCCACTCTTATCATTTAACAATGAGATTTTATCAATGGCTAAGATCTCTCCAAGCTGTTCGTAGTCTTCATGATCATGACACTTGTCCTCCCCCCTTATTAGATAGGCCAAAACGTCCAAAAGGGTTAAAAGATATCTCCTTATTTCATTCCAAAACCCCTCCGCATTTGAAGGATTTTAAATACTTCAAAATTTGCATATGTCGACTCCATTTTGGTGTAATGATATGTATTTAAGTGTAATGCCTTCAAATTTCACATCCCTCCGAAAATCACGGCCTTGTCCATATCTGCTTCCCGAATATTGCGGCGTTACCAATTTTGAAAATATATTTGATAAATTCATTATGGCATAATGATAATTATCACCGCACAATCCTCCTTATTTATGAACTTTACTTTTTTCATTTGCGGTGTGAACAACAACCTTGTAATGTAATAGCCCCACACACTCTTTAAATGAAAATCTTCATCAGCAAATCACGGTGTCATATTGTGGCATGACCATTTGTCCGCAATCCACAAAGCTGCATGCATTTTCACAATTCAACCATCCACAACAAATCACGGTGCAATTATAAACCTTCACGGTGCAATATTTTCAATTTTTTTCCACTGAAATTCCCCCACAAATAAATCACAGCTTGTGCCGAATAACCACGGCACAATTAATAAGGCTCAATCTCCAGCGCTGCATCAAATATATTATGGCGCAATTCATGGAGAATTACAACGTAATTTTTGTTTCTCTGACCAAAACCTCTTTAACTGAATTCAAACTCCATGAAACTTCAAAACACAAATTCCCAATGATATTTTGAGTCTTTTTGAAGGATTTCCATCCATCTTTTGTCAACAAACACAACCCAAAAGTTCTTCTGTGAATTTTTGCTAACAGTTGATAACCTTTTACTGTAAATAAACCTGGATAATTTCAATGACTGTATAATGTGAAGTGCATGCGGGTGTATGCATGGAAGCATGGTGGAGATGTGTCTTGTTTGCATGGAAAATCGAGAGACAATATGAACATGGAGTCATCACAACAGACATGCTTATAATTGGATGTGTGGTTTGTCCCATGTTGTGTGGCCATGCTTTTGGCAGCGAGGCATTTTGTTTTTTTGAAGGGCATCGTTCTCATGCTAACAGCTGTTTTTTCTGAAATGTGTTCAAATGCTTTTATTTTCAACTTCACAGGTTGCAGAGAACGAGAGGTTGAGGATTGAGCTACAGAGAAAAACTCAGGAGTTTGAAAAATATGTAAGTTCTTGTCCGGATCTTCTTGTCAAATACACTGGCATTTGAGTGGAATTGTTTGTATTGTAGTTTCTCCTTCGAAGCTTCCTGTTTTAGTTTGTTGCAAACCTTAACCAAACTATTTGTTGAACTTCAGGGAAATTGTTATCGCTTTATTTATTTGTTGAATGAAAGCTTGTTCTCATTCAAGAAAAACAATGAATAAATGATATTTTTTTTGTCTCTGCACTCTCAGTGCCAGGGCTTCCATCATTCTTTTACAACCTGTATCAAAAGCTTTACCCTCTAAAATCCTTTTTGCATGACACTTTTTTTGGCTCCTTTTCATTGGCAGAAATCAGATGGGTCAGCTATTCGATTGGTTTCACTCAAAGGTAATTGAAGAGATACTGCAAGCAGCATGGATCACACAAATATAGTCCCGTTTGGTACACTAGTTCTACTCTAAGATTTAGTTCTGAAAAACAACAGCACGTTCGGTTCTCTGGAATCCCATGAAACCTAGATGTAGAGAAGAACTCATCCTTCATAATAAGAATAGGAGGATGAAAGACTGTTATACCTTTGTAAAAATATTAAAATAATTAATAATAATTATTGCATTAAAATAATTATTTAGTCAGTTAACCTGTTAAAAATAATTATTATTTTGAAAATTTTCATTAATTTAATCATTTAATGATTTTATTAATTTATTATAATATTAGACATATATATAAATAATTATTTTAATGAATTTTATATTATTTGTAATTCAATTATTATTATTTTAAGTATCTTTATGTTCATGATGTATCTAATGTTTTTTACCCTTTCCATTGATTTCCATTTCACTTCATTCCATTTCATTCCAGACGATCTTGTGAACCAAACAGGTCCTAAGAGTCCAACACTTGATTGTGCAGAAGGTGTTGCTGGGAACAACATGATGAATGATACTCTGAAAATACTTCCCAGTGACCGGGACTTCATGGACCGCACTCCCTTGACACTGCGTTCTTCTCTATCAACAACATCCATTGCTCCAAACAGGTGGTTCGCATTACAGAATTTTGAAAGATACATCAATCATATTGGCCTGCAACTAGTGGATGGGTTTATGTTAAAATTCTTCAGTCTAAAATGCCACATTTTTCTTGGTTAGATATCAAATAGAAGGAGAATTCAATCGATGCTATAATTCGTCTAAATATGGAATTATGCCAACGGCTGATGCAAACAATTCTGGTAGCTTCTGGAAACAGGTACTATCATGTTCTTTAATTTATGAATAATGGTTATTAGTGGACTAAATATTTTATGCTTCCAGGATCTTTTTCTCAAGAATCAAGAATATGAAGAAGAGATTGCACGATTGCGGAAGCAGCTAGCTGAATTTTCTGTCAGGGTAATAAACCAGTTGTGTATATTGCAGTTTCCCAGAATTAGAATTTTTTCATGCTCTTTACCTGTCAATTAAAACATCTTATTTTTTTTACAACCTTTGACAACAGGAAGCACAAATAAACAATGAGAAATTTGTTTTGGAAAAGCGTATTTCGTACATGCGAATGGTATGCAGGGCTTTAGTCCCGCTTTTTCACATAGAAAAAGTTCTCTTTTTTCACACTGCCAAACACATCAACTGGGTTCGCGTGTGGATCCTTAATTTACTTCTTAATTTCCCGCTACTAGGCTTTTGATCAGCAGCAACGGGATCTTGTTGACACTGCATCAAAATCTCTTTCATACAGGCAAGACATTATTGAGGAAAACATACGTCTCACTTATGCATTGCAGGTATTCTTATTCGGCTTTCATGTGTTTCTCTATGTTTGCTATGTTTTTTTTGTTTTGCATCATTTTTCTTTCGTTTTTTTATTGCAAAGTCATCTGAGAATTTATTTACTTACATTTTGATTATTGTGTCTGATGTAAATATTGATATTTTTACTTTTGAGAATTATGCATTATATTCTATTTTCGAGGAGTTATAATTAGACCTAATTATTATAATTATATTTTTAATTATAATTACTTTTATTATTACAGATGATTAATTAATTACTTATTATATTTTTAATAATTATATATTTTTAAATTGACATACTGTTTTTTAAAAGTCAAATTTAATTATAATTATAATTAAATTAATCATTTTAAGTATATTAATTAAAATGAAAATTATATTTTAATTATTATTGTTAGTTAATTAATATATGTTTAATAGAATTTTAGGACGCTTATATATTATATTTATAATTACATTAATTATTTTAAATTGTTATGTTTTCTAATAAAAATATATTAAAAATATATTTTAATTATTTTATTTTTAATTATATTTTAAGATTATAATTATATTTTGAATTATTATTATTATCAATTAATAAATCGGCATTAAATATTTTCAGTACAACAAAAAAGTCTTAAACCCAATTAAGTGGGGTCGGCTACATAGATCAAACGTCTCCAGTTAACCCTTTTAAAGACCGTATTTTCATTGAAACCATTTAGAACATGATCATCATGAGGAGTATCGAAAAAGAATTACAGGCAGGGGGGGAGGAGATGGAAGGATGAAGAAGAATACTCGAGAGGCGTTTCCGCACTCACGCCCAAGCCTTAACAGCCGAAGTCCCAAACCTAAAGGCCAAATCCTCTCAACTGAATTATCCCCCGTTCCCACTCTCCTGCCTTCCCCCATCTTCTATTTATATAGTCTGGCCCCCACTTGTTTCCAACGTGAGACACCCCCAACTTATTCCTTTTTATTCCCCTCCCTAGGTCTTCTTCTAACATGTCCAAATCATCTTAATGTAGTCTCAGTAATTAAATATATTAATTTTAAAAATAAGTTTACAATAATATTTAATTATATTATATTTGTTAAACAGAAGGCGAGTGACCCAATACCCAAGATGCCTCTCTAAGGGAGACATTGGAGTTTATTTATAATTAATGATAAAGATGACATATATCCAAAGTCCGATGTGGGACTCGACACAACTTAACTTCTAACACTCACCCTAAGTTAGGTGTACCTAGTTTGGATACATAAGAAAACAAAAAGAAACATTCTCACACTTCTAATACTCCCCCTTAAGCTGAATATGCCCAACTTGAATACATAAAAAAAAGATTAAAAAAGAAAAGCATTCTCCGTATGCATTGCCTACTGGTTTTGCTCCACTTGTTGTGCTCTCGTCCATGGGTGCGAAAGAAAAGATGACCATCGTAGAACTCTCATGCTTCCATGTTGAGGACGACCCTTGCTTGAAGATGCCGAATGAAACGACGATTGACAAACGACCTCAAAATGGCCGGGTGAAACAACGCCTGACTAGCGGACCCGAATTGTCGAGGTGAAATGACGTCTGACATTGCGGACCCAAATATCGAGGTGAACGGACCCTAAATTGATTTTTGTTGACAAAAATGGTCTATGGAACATGGAGTAGCGGAGAACCTATAGTCAAAAAATCCATTTTGTAGCAGGATGTGGTTCGTCGCACAGGAGGTGCAGAGGGGTTGTCGCACAAGGTGGGGTGGCGTCGTGCAGGAGGTTGTTGCGCACAAGTGTCAGTGGCGCAAGGTGGGACTGACAACGATGGTGATGGTTGGTCCTATGGCGGATGTGGTGCAGCGGGCTGCAGTGTCGCACAGGCCGACGACTTCGACGGAGGGGCGGGGAGGCGGTGTTGAGGTCGGATGAGCGGTGGGGCCGGGCTCGATGTGGTCCCCTTCGGCCGGCGGAGATGGACTCCGCGGTGAGGGGGTGTCGTGAAGTAGCACAGGGCGGAGGGGATTCGTCGCGCAGGGTGCGGGCGACTAAAATGACGCCCTTTGTCCGGGAGCCGTCGCGGACAGAAGAAGAGTGACCCAATACCTCAGATGCTTCTCTAAGGGAGGCTTTGGTGTTTATTTATAATGAATGATAAAGATGACATGATACCCAAAGTCCGATGTGGGACTCAACACAACTTAACCTCTAACAATATTCATAATAATTATATTGATAATAGAATGATAGTTCCTTTCTAGCATACAAAATATGGCATAAAATCCCTTCTCCTAAAATCCCTTCTCCTTTTTATTTCCTTCCACTCTTCAGACTTTCAGTTTTTTTCCCTTTTTATCGAGTTCTTTAATTTTTCAAATTCACAGGAGAAAAGCGTGTCATTAGTCCTTCGGCAGGGAAACAAGAAAAAAATGATTTATTTTGTTCGATAAATTGTAATTTTCTCCTCACTGGAAGGGAATTGCAATATTTTAGTATGTTTTAATGCATTATTGGATCTTTGGATATATGTATTTTGTGCTGCATTGTAATTTAAATTATGTTTTATGTTAAAAATAAAAAACAGCAGTAATTAAATCAATTCGTCCTGTATTATTGTCAAACTCCCCTGTTTTAAAAATTAGAGATAGGTTGTCAAACTTCCCAGTTTTAAAAATTAGAGATGGGTGAATTATAAAAAATATAGATTTTAATGTTTGAATCATATCAGTCTATGGATTCAATTTGGCTCTTTAAAAAAATTAAATTTGTATCTTGTGCAACGTCATCCAAAAGCTTGATTGTTTTGGTTATCTCATTTTCTTGGTTCTAGTTTTAATTGCACTTGAGAGGATTCCTTGATCATGCTTTATTTCTTTCCCTTGTCCTCCGATCAAGTTCTTATATCATGTAAAATATGATATATATAACTGCCTTATTTAGATTTTATTTACTTGTATTCTTTTATGGTGCAAGTGTTATTCGTATAATTAAAATTTATGGAAACAGGGCCTTTTTTTTCCTTTTATACAAGTTAACCATGCCTCCCCTGCCAGTTTTCTGTACATCTGTTGTGTCGAGTTATATTTGGTTCTTTCAATAATTTATTTTAGTACTGAACATGGCTTCAATGAACTTTAATCCCTCCAAAATTTTCTCATTTTTGTCATACTTGTACTTTCTTCATATTGCAATCAAGTTAATTAAAAGTTTGATTTTGTCCGACGCACATCAAAAATTTCTCATGCCTGTCATACTTTTACTTTATTCATGTTGCAATCAATTTAATTAAAAGATTGATCTTGTAGGATGCACATCAAGAAAGAACAACTTTTGCATCATCTTTGCTGAATCTTCTCTCAGAGTATTCTCTGCAGCCACAAATTGCTGATGCACAATCTATCATTAGCAATCTCAAGGTCTGCATACACACTAATTAATTTTTATTTTGCTATGGGTTTTTTATTTTTAAAAGTGAGTTGGTTGTTTGGAACGCTTTGGCCAGTAGTGTTCTCCATTCCTAATACCATGAATCATAACATGTTTATCATCCCTTTCAAAGGCTCCTTGTGGTTGCTCCCAAGAGGTTGGAGAGCCTCCTTGATGTGATTATGTGGTTCTGATTTTTATACTTTTTTT
Organism: Viscum album; assembly: GCA_963277665.1. Lineage (NCBI taxonomy): Eukaryota > Viridiplantae > Streptophyta > Magnoliopsida > Santalales > Viscaceae > Viscum > Viscum album. The sequence continues at coordinate 5,242,231 of OY728125.1, forward strand.
GCACCGGCAATGATACTTTGGCATCCCCGTTTGACCCCTTGCGGATACTTTCATTAAGTGCTCGTTTGGTAGCCGAGATTTGGGAGGAAAAGAAACGATTTGGGGCAACTGAAACTGTTTTCCCTTGTTTGGTGATACCAAAGCGACGAAGGGAGATATTAGGGGGGAGAAACGGGGAGAAACATTTCTCTCCAACCCGTGGTTTTGAATCATCCCAAAATTGGGACGATTCAGACGGAAATTGTCTCTGGTTGAGGAGTTTTTTAAATTTCCCATATTATCCTGTATATCTATATAAACAATCGCTTCATGCCTTTTATTCCATCAAGCTATCGCGCCGTTCCCCTTCAACTTGATGCCGTCTAGTTCCTCCGCCACTGCAGCAGTCCTCTGCTCGTGTTCCTTCAAGTTGTGGCGTCGCCCTCCTTCATGCTTCTCATCATTTAATTTGTTGCGTTATGGGTATTTTAGGTTTGCCGTTTGAATGCTATACGACTCTGTTGAGTAGTTTATTTATCCATGTGTGAAACTCGAAACCGTTACTTTTGAAATATCTTGTGGATAACATGCATGATTATAATATTTTCCTTGATAATTTATATATGCCCATTGTAATGAGAAAATAAATGTATTTAGTTGATAAATTCAAAGTTGTGGTGCCTTGAATTTCATAAAAAAAGATAAATGTTTTACTTAGTCACGACTATACTATTTTCTTGAATTATTATTTATATAAATGAACATATTTTTCATTATTTATAATAAAAACAAACATTTTCATGTGTCTAAATATTTTGTTCAATGTATTTTATAAATAATGATTTTTCTAAGTTCAACGCAATTTATAAATAATAATAACAATCAGATATAAATAATTTTGATTATGTGTATATAAATAATTTTAATTATAATAATTTTGTGTATATAAATAATCATAAATGATTTATAAATAATTTTCATTATATATAATTTTGATTATAAATAATTATGATTATCTTTAATGAATAATTTATATAAATAATTTATAAATATTTTGATTTAATAATTTTGAATTAATAATATTTTGAATTAATAATTATTTTGAATTAATAATTATTTTGAATTAATAATTTTGAATTAATAATAATTTTGAATTAATAATTTTGATTATCTTGAATTAATAATTTTGAATTAATAAATTATATAAATAATTTATAAATAATTTTAATTATCTTGAATTAGTAATTTTAATTATCTTTTTTTTTTTTTTAAAATTTGTATTAATATATGTTCGCAGTTTAATGTTTATCTAATTTTGATGGCATGAAAGATAATGATTGTTTAAAATCAAAATTATTGTTTTTTGATTTGTTATGAAAAAGGTAATAAAAATACATTAGGGTTATTTGTGTCATTTAACATAAATTGTTGGATGTTGGACATACATGGTGGTATGTATGCTATCCGTAGGGATCTAATCTATGGTTGTTTTTGATCTTGGGCAAGTATGCCCTTTAATCCTGTGTGTGTGTTATTTTTTAACAAAATGTTATTTGTGTCATTTGCACCAAAACAATTTCTTTTCTTTTTTTTTAAAAAATTGTCACCAAATAAGGTCGAGAGAAATAACAATCATTTTTTTTCTTTTACTAAATTTCACATCCAAACAAAATGAAGAGAAATCAAAATAATTTCATTTTATTTCTTTTCTTTTATGAATTATGAAATCATTTATTTTCTATTACATACATGACCAAACAGTGTAAAACCATTGAATGAAATCCCATACTTCATAAAGAGGTTGGTTCCTTTTTTTATAGATAAATAAAAGAGTATAATAGGAACATCCCCAATATGGGGCTCAAATAATAACAACAATAATAATACGGGCTTAGCCCACTAATCTAGTCCATACAATAACACTCTCCCCATGTTGGTATAACTTGGAATATAAAGAGTCCCACGAAAAGAAAAAAATGGCGGAGAAGTCTCCCCCTCAAGTTGGGATATATATATTGTATAATTTGAAATTGGAGCAGAGAAAGTAAATTCGTAGTCCCAATAGGCCGTTGGTAAAGATGCCGACGAGCTGATCTACAGTACAAAAGGTAATGCGTTTCTGCTGATGAATAAAGTGAAAACTGACCCCAATATGTTTGGTGTGCTCGTGGAAGATAGGATTAGTCGCTATCTTTGTGTCAGTCTTATTGTCACACCATATCTGAGCTGATTGATGAACTAGAAACCCATTCTCATGAACTGCTGGGCCTATAGAATCTTGGTGATGACATGTGCCAAAGCACAATACTCTGAGTCTCCACCGGATCAGGAGATCATAGTTTGTTTTTTGCTTCTCCAGAATATGAGATTGTCACCAACAAGAACCGCAAAGCCGGAAGTGGGCTTCCGAGAAGATAAACACCCGACATATTTAGCATTGCAAAATGCCTCCATCAGGGTATCTGTAAGTCGAGTAAAGCAAACCATGACCGGGCTTCTGCTTAATATATCGGACAATGCACTGGACAACCTCCCACTAGAACTGTGTAGGATGCTCCATGTATTGACTGACATTGATTACAACACAAACAATGTTTGGCTAAGTCATGATGGGATAATTCAGTTTCCCAACGAGACGGTGCTAGTGATCCGATTGAGAGAAGGCTGGACTATCGACAAGTAAGGCATTTTCACTCTGCTCGAGCAGTGGGTTAACTGAAGTTGCCCGTGATAGTCCAATAACATCTCAAGGATACCTAGGGCATATCACCATTGTAGGGAGCGACTTGCGACTGGGGGAGACTTCAATCTTGAGAAAATATTTTAGTGGACCCAGGTCCTTGGTGTGAAATTGGTCCTGCATATATGATTTGAGATTAACAATCCCAACCGTGTCAATAACAGTAATAGTGATATCATCAACGTAGACTCCCCGTAAGATGCAGCCAGGTGTAGTATGTTGGTATAAGATGGATGAATCTTTTATGCTCTGGAGTAGCCCATGAGAAGTGACTTCACTGCAGAACTTGCCAAACCAGCCCGAGGGGACTGTTTGAGGCCATAAATCGAGCGTATAAGTCGAAATATAGCTGAAGGTGAGTCGGAAGCCACAGATCCAGGTCGATGCTGCATATAAACTCCGTCTTCCAGAAATTCTCGACAATCAAGGTGATGAAGAGGTCAATGAGAGGATGCCACCATAGAGATGAGCAGTTGAATTGAGGGCCATCTTTTATCACGGGGGGGAATGCATCAAAGTATAAGATTTCACAAGTTTGAGCATACCCTTTGGCTACGGGGCGAACCTTCAGTCTATTGAGAGTACCATTGAGATTTACGTGGACTGAGTAAATCTATTTGCAGCCAACTGTTTGCTTGCCAGGGGGAAGCGGCACCATGTCCCATGTTTAGTTTTCTTCCGCTGCCTGTAATTCTTCCTGCATTACTTGGAGCCACCTAGGCTTCGACCACTGTGCGGGGAACTGAGACCGTGTCAATTGTATTAATAAATGTTATAGTAACAACAAATAACCCTTTGTACTGTTTTTAATTGCTCACAGAAAGTGGTCCCTTGCAGGTTCTGTTCAAGCATTTGCAGGAGAAACTACTTGTTTCAGAGGTATGTTTTTTTACCCAAGGTATGTTATGCTGACATAAGTGTTGACGTTTAGTGGCTTTTGTTTTTTTCTTTTCTTTTGGGTTTCTAGCTTATCATTTGAATATCAGAATTGCTTTTTCCATATTAGACAATCTCAACAGCATTTCAATCCTTTGCTGATCATAGAGAAAGCTAAAGGATTCTCATCATCAGTTGGCACCCTGGGGTTCTGATGCAGTCCAGTCAGATTTTGTTCCATCATCCCCATCTATCTCCGTCAGTGCAGCACTGGCAACTTCAGTATGTTTATATGTTTTGTTTTGGTTTACTTATTGTATGTCATAGAAAATTGCTCAACTTGCTGTTTTTTTCCTCCTGTCAGAGAAAAAATGGGCTGGAGTTGGTTCCTCGGCCAAAGTACTCTCTTGGGAAGACTCCACTTCAGACTTCTAACATACATACAGCAACTGAGTGGGATCCGCTTGGTCCCTATCAGAGCAGTGCTGGTGGTTTTATGGCTACGAACCTGGAGATTGACGAGTTGGGGAGGTATTCACCTCTTGCAAACAGGTGAGACGATCAAGTGGGGAGTGCTATTCTATTTAAGCTCAGTGAAAATAGACCTCCTCTCCTTCAAAAGACATCAACTCCCATCAATATCCCATTCTCTCAATTATTCTCAGCTTGAACATTCAAGACCAATGAAAATACTCCGTTTCCTCTTTTCTTTCTCTTTTTTTTTCAATGGAAATTGCACATGGAACAAATCTCACTCATCAAACTACCTTTATTTGATCTCCCCATGGCACTAATCGTAATAGTTGTAACAAGATTATAGGTTGTGTATGAGTGGTCATCAAAATGTCTAAGACACAATCCATTATTTCAATTTTTTTTCCAAAATGATTGAGGAATAACAATGTAAATCAACTTTGAATCAAATCCCCAATCACCAATGGCGACTTCACATACCTCTTTAGAATGAGATTTTCAAATATTAGGCAATCACTCATGACATGAATGCTAAATAACTGGTCAATCAACAACTTCAGAAAATTAAAACCAGAGTCAAAATTCAATTCAACAATCATCTCAGATTTCTACCTAAAAATGAACAAATAGTGAATTTCCACTGGATTCCACCTAAAACTTTCACTTTTATTTCCACGGTTGTTTCGAAATTTCTCTGGTCAAAAGAAAGTTTCCTACGAAAAATTTCTCCTACACCATTGATTTCAAGACAAGAATCAAGTGCTTTCAAGAATCTATTCCCCACACTTAATATCAAATAGTGTCCTCACTGTTTGAAATCAAAGTGAGAGAGATGCAAACGAATAATGCCAATAAAAGCAGCAGAAGGCTCAAAATAAAAGAGTGAAACAGAGAACTCCCTTGAGGGAAACAAGCTTCCTCGATTCTTGGCCGGGGTTGAATTCTTTGAAGTTTGTTTGCATTGTGAAAGTTTTGATTTGGTGCCTGAAAGGGTAATTCTGCACTTGAAAACAAGTTAGTTCCAAGAGATATAACTAGATATTATCACGAAGAATTGCCGCTCAGAACTAAATTTCCGTATATTTTTTCAAAAGGTTACAATAGAGATATACATGAAGCTCAAAAAAGATAAGAATATTGGAAAGGAACCAAAAATATAAGCAAAAGAGATGGCCATGATACAAAAAATATGGGGAGGGGAAAAATTGCAACATCCTCAATTTAAAGGTACGCCTCGTTTTGAGCCTTGACACATCTTAGAGGGTGTTACCAAATGGGTTGAGGTGTGTTTTGGGCATTCGGGGAAGGAGATGATGCAAAAGCTGGAAAAATTGGCCATAGGAGCCAGTTCACGCCGCGAATTGATGATTTACGACGTGAATGACTCCTGGGCAGAAGTCGCGATTGTTCAGTTCAGGACGTGAAACCCGTCCACGACGTGAGATGTTGTTCACATCGTGAACTGGGCTTTTGGGATTTTAAACCAAGCTGATGCATTTTTCGGTGTACAAGCCACCCTGGAAGTTCATGTCGTGAATCAATAATTCATGCCGTGAATCGTTTCTGTTCCATCGAATTTAATGTTTTGCACGCCTAACTCCTCTCCCCATCCTGCTTGCACCTCCTCCCTCGAACCCTAGGTCTCCTCCAGGCGATTTTGGGTGGACCCTAAGTGTGATCGTTCTCTTCTTGTTTTCTCTTTGAGTTTGCAGCGGTGTTGGGTTGTGTTTCTGGGATCTATTGATCATGTTGTGATTCTGCTCCAATCTCTTCTAGATCCCTTGTGCGTTTGTCTTCCGAAGGCCAACTCTCTTGTTGATTGTGGTGTGACGCGTGTGTTCTTGAGGTATGTGTGATTTGTCTTCTTTGCTGACCCTTTTTGCCTATGAAATTCGATTATAAGATGTGAGAATCGCCAACGAGCCCGTACCCAAGTGGTAAGGGCTCCTGCTTGGCATCCAAGAGACCCAGGTTCAAAACCGGGTGGAGGCGAATTTCCGGGTACTGTAGCAGTACTGTAGCAGGCAATGTTCAATACTGTAGCAGATACTGTTAAGTACTGTAGCAGATTCAATACTGTAGCAGCCGGACTATTCACCTTATTTGGCTTTCGGGCCACCGGTTTGGGCCTACGGGTCTCAGGGCCTTCGGACCATCAAAGGCCTTCGGGCCACAGGGCCTTTGGGCCATTGAAGACCATGAAGTAGCCCAGTTCACACAGAGCAGACCCCAGATGAGGATCAGAGCACCAGTAGCAGTCACCAGAAGCAGAGCTAACCGGATTGGAAGAATGAGAGGGTATGACAACCGCCATCGGGACCAGGCACCGTGCAACTTTGTACGGGGCAATGCTAGCCGATCAGCAATGTATTGGGCATGGTATGCCTCTAGGCCTTCGGGTCATGTATTACGGGTCATGTCGGGCCTTGTGCCTTGTGCCTTGTGCCTTGTGCCTATGGGTCATGTACGGGTTCCCCTTCAACCCTTAAAAGGGGGATTATCTATAATAAAAATAAAAAAGAAGGCCTTTGGGCCATTCGGACAGATGTGAGAATCGATGTTAGAGCCTCTGTTCGTTGTTCTTGCGTTCTCTTCCCTTTTCGATGTGTGGATCTCGTTGTGGGTGGTGTGTGACCCGTGCTTGAGGTAGGTGGTTCCGTCTCTTGTCTGTGTTATATGAACCGTAAATGCTCTCGATTTTATAAATGGGTTTCTAAATGATTTGGCATTATCTTTGAATGGATTGATTTGTGCATGTAAATGCGTTTTTGAGAAAAGATGGTTTGTCCCCTCGTTTTGGTAAAAGAAATGTGTTTTTCGCATTGTGAAATGAATTGTGAAATTGGTTTTCAAAGCACGTTTTTTATGAATAAAGGGTTGTTTGGAATTGTTTGTGAAACATGAAAGCCCTTTAAAATGGATTTGATACTCATTCTGTTGGATTGGTGTAGCCCGATCTAGTTTGGATAATGTTTGGACCAAATGCTTGCGACCCGTATTGTGCACCAGGCCGCAGCTTCCGCTGGTCGAGCTCTGCGGTGAGCTCGTTGGGGGTTGTAGGGGGCAATGCGCCCCTGCTCTGGGTTCAATCCCAAATTCGGGGCACTGTAGCAACTCTGACCACTGTAGCAGAGCTGACCGACCGACACTGACAAGGCACTGTAGCAGTGCGGACTTTGGAGTCAACAGTACTGTAGCTCCTTGAACTTTCAACCGCTAGTCACTGTAACACTTTTAACTTGGGTGACCACTTTTTACTGTAGCGATGCGGATTTCCTGTGCGGTTGGTGGAAGAGTGGATCGTCTTCCTCCTTTTATAGTATATTTCGGGCTAGAGTTTAGTTAGTGATTGAGAACCCTGAAAACTCCCTGTAAATTGTTGCTCTCGAATCATAGTGAAGTTCAGCCTCTTCGTGGACGTAGGGATTATTCCCGAACCACGTAAATCCTTGTGTTCTCGTTCTTTTTTGTTTTTTTCCTTTTACTCTTCTCCGAATCGTTTCTTTCTGTCGTTGTGACTCTTGACGTTTCCGCATCACATTCTTCTCCTTGTTTATTCATACGTAGCTCTATCGTTGCATGAAAACTCTGCCGCACCGTGGTTTCTTCTTGGTTCTTCAAACTCTTGTTCTAGGTTCAGCCAATCACACTGTGAAACTTCTTGTTGCCGCATGAAAAGTCTGCAATTCTTCTGAAATTTTTCAGGAAGTCTCCAATGCTCTTTTAATCTCCAATCTTCCGAAAATCATAAAAAATACATATCATTAGGCAGTATTAAGTCCATTAATCAGTGAAAATCATGATGAAACTACATGCACAAGTAAAAAGTATCAATATTCCAAGCTGTACAGGCTTGAGGGGAATTGTTATTATATGGGTTAGATTAGTGGGCTAACAGATTTCTTATATATGTGACACATTAATTTATATATATATTTTAAAAATTCCTAAAAACAAAGAATTAATAAATAAGAAGATAATTTGACACTGCAGAGAAATATTTTTTATCTTTTAAATGAAAGAAATGGTTGACATTTGGGACATGGCCCTCATTTCAAAAAAGGGGAGGCACATGACATTTTTGCCGATGTAAAATTTTTTGTTTTCATTACCGGCTTTCCCATCGCTGGTAAATTTCATGAATTTAATGCTCGTTTCTATGAAAGAAATTCAGTTATGGAAACATGGTACTATGGATTGGAAGAAAAGATGGGAGAAACAACTGCAGGAGCTACGATCAGCAAAAAATAGCTTTTGTGATAGTTGACATTCCTGTATCGTCTCTCTTTTTTGTTTAGTGTTGGATTAACTCCTTTTAAGAAAATGTCCCCCAGTGTTTTAGGTTCAAGTGAAATTTGTCCAATCAAATTTGAATGTGCAAGGAATTCTTGAATCCTTGGGAAATGCTACTTTTCTGTTCGTAGAAGATATCCTTGCATTTTTCTTATTGATGGGAATTACTCTAAAATGCTTCTACTGTGTAGTAGGAATTCTACTGTCCATGACGTACATAGCCAGCTTGCAGGCAATCAACTTGATTCACGTGAAACTGCCAATAAACAAGTCACCTTTAGTGACCCTGTTAGCACAAGTGAGATGGATGATCCTGATATGAAGAGACAACCGATTGATAGGGAACTGTCAACTAATTGGGTTCCTAGAAACACCACTCTTGATGATGCTAATTCCTCAGCCCCTCCTTATTTGGCACCTGTTCTTGAAGAACCTTCCCCTTCTTTCTCTGAGGGTAACAATGCATAACACTTGAACCTCTGCTGCTGTTTACGGTGCTAATGTTAGCTTTTAGACAATAAATACATTATGGTTTGCTGCTGCAGATGATGATCCATTACCAGCTATAGAGAACCTTCAAATTTCAGGTGAAGCTTTTCCAGGATGTGAACTCCAGGCATGTGGATTCTCTACCAATGGAACAACCAGTTGTAATTTTGAGGTGCTTTCTTGTATAAGTTTAACTTCCGTGTTTCCTCATTAATTGAAGTGGGGAAGGGATCTGGGATTTTTAACCTTCTATAAAATGGTTATGTTATAGAATTGAGCTTAAGGCCTAATTTCTTGTTGCATATGATGAACTTTTATAAATCAGTGGGTTCGTCATTTGGAAAATGGATCTGTCAATTATATTGAAGGTATCTTCCTCCCCATATTCTATGATTCTTTTCAATGTGCCAAAACCGTTCTTTCTGAGGATCTGTTTTTACATTTTTTTTTATTACAGGCGCAAAGCAGCCAAAATACCTTGTTACTGCTGATGATGTTGATGCCTATCTTGCTATTGAAGTCCAACCTCTGGATGATAGGAAACGCAAGGTGGCCTATCTCTCACCGCAGTGGAAAAATTTTAAGACTGTAGATTATGTGCAAGGAAAATGTTGACTGGACATTAATGATACATTTTTTAAGTTACAAAAGCATGTTTATAGATTTTTTAAACAAATACACGGGCTCAGATGAAATGTTTGTGCTGTAGAGTTTCGGATGACTCACGCTGCTTTCTTTTCCAGCAAGTGACCCCTTTCTTTTGTTTCCCAGGCATCCCCACTAGAATGTCATGTTTTGGACCCAGGAATGTACATCGCAATTTTAAGTTATAGCCCAAGGATTGGGATCTACATCCAATGCCCTTTGTAGCATTTTAAACCCAGACTCTGACCATAAGTGAGGAATTGGTGTGCAATGGTTGTCTTGCTAATTTTCCTTCTTCGAATTCTGTCCGCTTTTGACATAAGAAATTAGCTAGGATTGTTTGGATGACCGCATTCCATTCTAATCCTTGTGACACGTGGCTGTGGGATAACTGGGATCGGTGTTCTTGCTCGATCTGTTTCTATGTATACTATCTTTCTTTATTCTTGGAAATGGCGGGGGATTTATTTATTCTTTGGTTGGGTGTTTTCCTGACTACCTTGTCAGACCGTTAGCATTTAAAACATTTCTGCTACTGATGTTTAATGTAAAATCAGCTGAATGACCCCCCCCCTCGAGCATGTAAGTCTGTTAGTTGCTGCTAAATCTCTAGCTTAATTTAATGAATTGAGCACCTATTACAGGGAGAACTCGTAAAGGTCTTCGCTAATGAGCACAGAAAGATTACTTGCCGTAAGTAATCTAGTCATTTTATATGTTTCTTTGTAGATTTCTTTTTCTGCTTATCATCTCTTGCATTGGTTATCCTTGTCCCTTTAATTCAATGATAAGCTTTCAATGAATCTGAATGAGTGCTAACGTATGGTATCTTTAGCATGCTTGTAAAATGCAGAATGTGACAGTCTGCCTTAAGTAATCTAGTCATTTTATATGTTTCTTTGTAGATTTCGTAGTCATTTTATATGTTTCTTTGTAGATTTCGTTGTCTACTTATCATCTCTTGCATTGGTTATCCTTGTCCCTTTAATTCAATAATAAGCTTTCACAAGATGTTACTACGTTGAGGGTGAGAAATGCATCTGAATGAGTGGTATGGTATCTTTAGCATGCTCGTAAAATGCAGAATGTGATAGTCTCTAACACTGTCTCACTCGATTCCCCTCTAAAAGGATCCTATGCATAATTATGGGGGCCAATTCTGGGATTGTCAACTGCTGGGTTCCATCCCAAGGCATTTTTTGTACTCTTGCAACAAATTTAGTAGCCTACTTCTTGCTCAGACAGCAGATTCTTAGTTATGGTCACAAGGAATTTCTCTCCTCTAGGTAGGCATATTTTAGATTGTGAGTGAAAATTTTAATTCTAGAGTGGGTGGACATTAGATGGATGGGGGAATCCTCTTAAATGGGAGGTCTATGCGGCTATCTGCTTGCTCCCTTACATTCTCATCAATAATGGGTGGGTGATCAGGGAAATGAACATGAGAAGCTGCAACAGACATTCTTTTGAACATGGATGGAACTTCTTATTTCTAGCACAACGATCTAAGCATTCATTAATATATAATGTATTAGTAAGTGCTGGAAACTCAAACAATAACTTGGTACATGCATGTAGGTTCAGAGAGCAATCCGTGCAATTCGTTCAGATGATGTTTTTGACAGAATGCTTCATGGCATTGAATGTGCTAAAAGAACTATATCACCATTGAATTCCATGGACAATCTGTTAGAGTTGGTGTCCTGAGAACCAACTGTTTGTACTTTGATTACGTGAATGTACACTTATTATATATTGTTCATTGTTTTGCATGACTATAATATAATAATGTCCTGGAATATTTGTTGCATTAATAAGGTCATGGCAGATCCCTGCTATGATGAGAAACTTAAAATGCCATAACAATATTCTTAAATAAAGTTCTACAGTTGGATGACATACTATGATAGGACACATAGTATACAGATCATCATGTGTGATTACTCGTAAGAAGACGAGACTCTCTCTCATGGAGTTCGCACTTGGTAATCTCCAAGATAGGAGATTATGAGAACAAACTTGCCAGTAGTAATTCCGCATGTCTTGGTGTCATTGGACATTGCTATCTACGAGCGTGTGTAATGGTTCTTAGACTGGAAGATTATCATTAACTCATGTCATGACTCGTGCACTTAGATTTACTGACGAAAACCGTCACAAAGACAGTTGGCGGGAAGTAGGGTATGTTGGGTGCGTCACGAATGACATGTTGTTAATGGATAAGTCGAGGAAAGATTTGTCCCTTCCATATTTATGGAAGTAGATATCTCGGGCCCTTTGATTGAAATAAAACTGTCACCCAAATTCCATGGCCATGGTGTAACGACGAGTTTATTTCTGAAAGTCAAAGAATGACAGATCAAGCACATATGTTTATGTCACTGCCATGAAACCTGCTTGATGAGATATTGAGACAAAGGGATTAAATTACACAGTAAGCGTTCGTATGAGGTGATTACACGCCGTGTAGTTTTCATTTTGGAAAGGAAATGAAAAACAAGTACATGTCGTGTATTAATGATTACACGCCGTGTAGTTTTTTATGAAAAACAAGTACACGCCATGTATTAATAATTACACGCCGTGTAGTTTTCCAGTCGGGATTTTGAGGATATAATATTGTTTTATTAAATGATATTTATTATAATCAGTGTGAGCGCATGTCAAAGAATTAATTATTCGACATGAGGGTTTTCAATAAGAGTTGATGAAATAAATAAAACGCGTAACGCATATATTTATTGTCATAACTCTATAACCTCAAACCCGATTATAAATATCCTCACAACCCCAACACTTTTCCCCAATCGTTGTGCACAATAATTCTGGAGAATTCTTTCAAGGTCGAAAGAACTCCTTCCTCCAAGAACGCTCTCAAGACCGAGAGAGATCCTCCTCCATTGGATCAAGACGATCTAAGGCGGACAACGCAAACACAAACTTCTCCACGCTAGCACACAAAGATTCCTTTGACGACGTCCAGAGATACGTGGTGCACGTGTGGATCACCGCTAGAGGAAGTCTACACTTGACTTCTGCGACGCAACGACGAATCACATCGGAACGTGATCAGAAATATCAACGAAGAAAGAACGCCATAAAAGGTACTTCTGGTCAATTAATTAAATTAATTATAATCAACCTGTGACGATCCTTGTTTGTGGTTCTGGGACTATTCTTCTTCTTTGTCTATTTCTGTGATTCGATCCGTGGAGTCTGACGTTTATCGTCGTATTGATCCCGGATTGATCATTTTTAATGACAAAAAGCCAAGTGGGCACATCCACCCACGAGCTTCCGCTGCGCCCGGAACCTTCAAATGGTATCAGAGCGAGGTTACAACGCTGATTATAGTTATTTAATTTTCGTTGATAATTTACGCATTTATATTTGATTCAATTCAAGATAAATCGTTCTATAAATCTGAATGAACGAGATCTATTCTTCCTTCTGCGTTTCTCGATTCACATCACAGAAACAGCCGTTTAATTTTAATTTTGATTAAAATAAAAACGAGGAACTCATCCGGAGGAGTCGCTCTTTCTGTCTGTACAACACAAGAATACACGACGTGTAGTGAAAACTACACGCCGTGTACTTAGGTTCAACGAACCGGTACTGGTCCGCCAAACCACGCCGTGTGAATTGAGTATACCTAAGTATTTATTAGACCGTGTTGACCAGAAATGAACGGCGTGTGGAAACCAGAATATACGGCGTGTATGTTGAATCGACACGCCGTGTAGTTCGATTCGGCCCAGGTGAAACCGTGTACAAGGAGAAGCCGGGTACCACGTACACGAGATTGCCAGGCCGGTAATCGCGTAACAAGTACACGCCGTGTTAGATTAATCTACACGCCGTGTACTCCAAAATTTCCAAAGTACAGAGAACACGCCAAAGCCCCAGCCGGCGTGTACTTTGGATAAAGGGTGAAAATAAATACACGCCGTGTAATATAGCCTACACGCCGTGTACTTTCCAGAAATGGAATTTCATCGGGTTTCCTTCAAAGTACAGAGACCCGTACAAGGAATATGGATGAGAAGAATCTCAAGGAAATTCAGAAAGGAATTTAAGATAAAGAATTGATTAATTATAAGATCATAATTAATTGAATTCAAGCGCGACTTATCTTGAATAAATAGAACGATTAAAAGAATTTGAATACTAAATATGCGTAAATGTCGTTGCATGCTATGGATGATAATGAGCTAGACCAAATACCCTTTGTGTGTGTATGGTTTCATTTAAATTTATTTAATTTAAATTCGTTGGCCTACGAGCCTTCTTCCAATAATATGTAGGGCCTGCGTGCCCATGGTTTCTTTAATGTAAACCCCATGTAATGGAGGATCTCCCAAGCCAGAGTAGACGGTTCAAAATCCGAAATTGAGGCGAAACCAACCTAAGAAGATACAAAGGTGGACAGGTGAGAGCTGCAAAACACGAACCATTGGGTTCAAGGTGTTTTTCCCTAGGTCAGAGTTAGTTTATCAAAACCGCTAGATAAACTAACCAATAGAAGCTCATGATCATGCCATCTTATTTTATTTCTGTTTAATTGCATGGTTTTTTTATTATGTATGTGTTGTCGCGATCGTAGTAGTCGAATCGCACCGTCGTGGCTCGGATCGCGCCGTCGCGGTGCGGAGCGGCACCCAGCCGCTTCAGGCGGCCTGATCGCGGGCGGAGCGCGATCGCGCCGCGACACCCGCTATCGCGGCCGTCGCGGTTCCGCCGCGATACCGGGCGACGTGGCCGCGCCGTGTTCTGGCGCCAAAACTGTCGGGTTTTTTTTCCTCCCGTAAGCAGTCCAACCCACTCGCCTCTTCTTTTTTCCTCCTGGTGCAGCGACTCGGCTCCCCCTTGCTGTACACCCTTCTGCGCGCGCGACTCCTTCCTCCATTCACTGCTGCCCGCACGCACCCTTCTTCCTCTTGCGCGGCTCGCCATTTTTTCTCCAGTCGCGACTTTGGCTTCCTCCTGCGCGGCTCCCGTTTTTGTCCAGGCGCGGCTCCCGTTTTTGTCCAGGCGCGACTCCCTTTTTTCTGTCCAGGTGCGGCTCCCTTTTTTCTCTCCAGGCGCAGCGCAACTCCCATTTTTCTCTCCAAGCGCAGCTCCCATTTTTCTCTCCAGGCGCAGTCCTATTTCCTCCCAGCAGCATTTCATTGGTATTTTTATTTTTTTTGGGTCATTCAAACATCTGTTTTTTGTTTGTTATTTGTGTCAAACAAGTCCAACATTTCTTTCTATTATTTCTGCCCAGCTATGGCTTCATTTTCTTCTCAGCCATCTATTGCACCAACCGATGCTACGACCGTACAGTCTTTTCCACCATTGGTGAAGCCTTAAGGAAAAAATATAGATATTGCTTGGCAGTGGAATTCTTTAAGAGACATCAACAATAAAAAGAAAGTTACATGTGACTTTTGCATGATGGTGACCAATGGTGGTATTACCCGAGCCAAAGAACATCAAATGGGATTATCGGGAAATGTTCAGAAGTGTAAGAAGACTCCTCAAGAAGTGAAAGACAAGCTTATTGCAGCTCAAACAAAGAAAAAAGCTGACAAATCATCATATATGAATGATATTCATGATATTGACGAGGATATGGAGGAAGAGCTTGAAGAAATTCATGCCGTTGAGAGTGGGAAAAAAAGAAGTTATGCATCAAGTGCTTCATCATGTCCTTTAAGTGGCAACAAAGTGAGAAATGTGAAAGGGTCACTTGATGCAATGTTCATGGAAGATCCGACAAAAGTAGTTAAGGATGCAAGACAAACAAGCATTAAAGATGAAGGGAAGCGATTGGACAATATGGACCACACTTGAAAGTTCTAAGCTATCATGAGTGCAGAGTTCCTCTTCTAAAAAAAGAGTTAAGAGTACACAAAGGAATTGTTAAAGGGGCATGAAATTGAACGAGAAAACTATGGTTGCTCAATCATGTGTGATGGTTGGACGGACAAGAAAGGAAGAACCTTGATCAAAAGTTGAAGAGATTGGAAAATCAAAAGTTGAAGAGATTGGAAAATCAAAAGTTGTGCAAGTAGTTACCGACAACGGAAGCAATTTCAAGTTAGCCGGTAATAAAAAAACTTTTGTTTTAATTTTTAAAAGCACTTTCATTTCATTTTAATATTATCAATTCAGTTAACAACTTAAGATTTTAATTGTTTGTTATTGATTTTGTATGATTTTAGGCAAGATGTTGATAGCTAAGAGGCAACACTTATTTTGGACTCCACGCGCTGCACATTGTCTTGATTTGATCTTGGAAAAATTGGCAAACTTAGTAGGGTGAAGAGGGTTATAGAAAGAGGCATTAAGCTTGTGGCTTTCATCTACAACCACTCATTGACATTGAACATTATGAGGAGGTTCACCAACAAAACTGAGTTGGTGAGATATGGAGTTACTCGGTTTGCTACAACCTTTTTAACTTTACAAAGATTGTATTTACAAAAAAATAATCTCAGAAAGATGTTCACTTCTGAAGAGTGGTTGAGATCCAAAAATGCAAAAGAAACAAAGGGAAAACGTACTGCCGACATCGTGTTGATGCCATCATTTTGGAATGATGTTGTTTATAGCCTCAAGGCTATGGGACCTCTTGTAGAAGTTTTAGATTGGTTGATAATGAGAAGAAACCCGCAATGGGTTTCATTTATGAGGCTATGGACAGGGCAAAAGAGACCATTCAGAAGCTTTTCAAGAATGATGAAACCAAGTATAAGGATATATTTGAGACAATTGATGAAAGATGGAATTCTCAGTTGGATCATCCATTGCATGCGGCGGGTTATTATTTGAATCCTCAAATTTTTTATGGAAATCCAAGTATTGAAAGAGGTGCAGAGGTGATGAAAGGCTTATATGATTGTATAGAGAGATTGTCTCCTAGCCCTGAGGAGGAAGAAAAGGCTTGTTTAGAATTGACAACATATAGAAGCGCACAAGACCTCTTTGGTGGGAAAGGTTGCATGCGACAACAGAGTACAATAGCTCCTGGTAAGAGTTTATTTTTGCCTTGATTATTTAATTACATGATTCTTAATTTTAGATCATTACAAAACAATGATAATAAATAATAATTGCAGCTGAATGATGGAAGAATTATGGAGGAACACATTGATGACAATTGCCATCAAAGTTTTGAGCTTGACATGTAGCTCGTCGGGGTGCGAGAGGAATTGGAGTGCCTTTGAAAATGTAAGTAACTTAGTATCAATACTCAACTCGCTTTCATTCATTTAAGCTTAAACTTCATTAGTGATACCAATGTTTTTTTAATTTTTATAAAACATATTCATTCTAAAAAGAGAAGTCGGCTAGAGCATTAAAGGTTGCAAGACCTGGTGTTCATCAAATACAACCAAACTTTGAAGGACCAATTTGATTCTAGAGATGTCACTGATCCCATTGTCCTAAAGAATGTTGATGATGACAGTAGTGAGTGGTTTTTAGGGCTAATGAATGGTGATGAAGATGGCGCTGAAGATGAATTGGTGTTTGAGGATGACAACACCATGACTTGGAGATTAGTTGAGGAAGCTACTGGGGCCCGTGAACCTTCTCATTATACAAGGAAAACAAAAGGAGGAACTACCCATGCTTCAAGTTCAAGCTCTAAAGGAAAAGCAAGGATGGTTATTGAAGAAGAAGAAGACGATGAACATGAATCATATGATGATGTTGATGGGGAAACAAGAGGAGATTTATAAAAGTGATGATAGTGAAAGTGAAGGTGAATAAGAAATGGAAGATCTTGAAAATGAAGAGGATGATTGAATTGAACTTTGGATGTTCTCATGGTTGTTGTTTATGAATAATTGGATGAAACATGTGTTTGATGTATTGTGCTGAATTTATGAATGTTTTTAATTATGAATTTGAATGGGTTTTTACTTTTTATGTTTTGTGTTTAATTTTTCAACATATATGTTTGTAAAATTCTATAATTTAACTGCCTCGCGATTGGATAAAAAAGCGGTCGCGACGCGATCCGCGTCGCCGCGATCCCACTATGGGACCCCGCCGCGTCGCGCCGCGATTCGAGATTGAAAACTATGGTCGTGATCACATAATTAATGAAATAAACAAGCATGCAAAGATGGAATAAAATAAAAACCGGACTATGCGTAAACATTATCAGAACATGGTTAATCACTTAAGCAAACATCACTTAATATTAACAAACATGTGATAATGCAACGCTACGCATAAAGAATAAAATCTCTCAAATACCATATTAAGTCAGACAAAGCCTTCCGTTACTTGATTAAGGGCAAGACCCAATAAAACTATGTGTTTAACCGACCCTTGTTGGGACACTTACTTTTATAAAGGAAGCTCTTATGAAAGTTTCGGGTTGATTTAAACATTTTACATCAAGAGGAGTAGCCCTTACTAGACTTGTTGTAAAATGGAGGCAAGTGTTGAGGAAATCCAAGTCAAGATTTCAGGATTGGGGAGTCCACTCAACAGATCAAGGAACTGTAAGCTCACAGTTGAGTTTAATGGTGAGGGCCATTGAGACTTGATAAAATAGTGGGAGACTTAATAAAATTTATTATTTCTCATAAAATGTAATCAAGAAAGTATTGATAAATCTGCTTTTTTAATTTGTAGAATCAATATGACAAACTCGTCAACCACATTTTCTCTATGATCAATTCTGGATAAAGACAATATCCTCACCGGTAGTAACTTTCAGGAATGGTTTACGCGCCTTCGGGTTATCCTACGCCATGAACGAAAGTTTTACGTGCTGGAGTCCTCACTTCCTGATTCGCCTGCCCAAGGGGCGAGTGATGAAGATTTCCTGGTCTATGATCAACATTTGAATGATGCACTCGACGTTCAATGTTTGATGTTATCATCAATGTCAAGTGACCTCATGAAGTCTCATGAAGACATGGATGCCTACAACATGCTCGAGCACCTCCGTGGTCTATACCAGGAGAGAGCAAGACATGAAAGTTTTGAGATCTCCAAGGCTCTATTTCAGAGCAAGCTTGGAGAGGGTGCCCCAGCTGAGCCTCATGTAGTCAAGCTCATTGGTTACATTGAGCGCTTGGAGGTTTTAGGGTTTAAACTCCCCAAAGAACTGGGTACTGATCTTATTCTTGCATCACTCCCCCAGAGCTTCTCTAACTTTGTTGTAAATTTCAACATGAACAACATTGAGAAGTCTTTATCTGATCTTCTTATCCTTATTCACCAAGTGGACAATGATATGAAGCGTGAAAAACCTTCTGTCCTTATGGTGAATAAAACGAAAGGGAAGACGAAGAGCTTTAAGCCCAAAGCTTCTTCAAGGCCTTCCAAGAAAAAAAAGATCAAAGGGGAGACAAGAGAACATGAGGCTGTTTGTTTCGCATGTGGCAAGAAGGACCACTGGAAGAAAAACTGCACCCAGCCAAGGAAGCAAGGGGAAGCTTCAAGTGCGTTTGTTATCGAATGCAATCTATCTGTTTCTACTAATTGGGTATTAGATACTGCTTGTGGTGCTCACATCTGTATCCAAATACCGGAACCAAGTAGATTCAGAAAGATTGACCGAGGTGAGGTGGATCTGCGAGCAGCCAACAGAGCCAGACTCGCTGCTGTAGCTGTCGGAGACTACCACCTCACATTGCCAACTGGAATGATCTTGGTGTTAAAGGGTTGTTATTATGCGCCTTCTGTTACTAAAAACATTATTTCAGTATCCAGATTAGATACTGATGGATTCATTTTCAAGTTTGGAAATGAATGTTGCTACTTTTATAAAGATAGCATTTGTTTTGGTAGGACACATTTATATAACGACCTTTATGCGTTAGACTACACAAACCAAGTAATGACAATCGATGAAAAAGTTAATTCACATGACTCATACCACACCCAACTTTGGCATCACCGGCTAGGTCATGTCAATGAGAAACGTTTGACAAAATTACATTGCAAAATGACCAAAGCCCCATTTAGTGGGAAATGTGAAAGGGCTAAAGAGCTTCTAGAATTAGTTCACACAGATGTGTGTGGACCATTTCCAGTTGAAGCAAGGGGTGGGTTCTTGTACTTCATAACTTTTACTGATGATTTTAGTAGATATGGACATATTTACTTAATGAGGTATAAGTCAGATTCTTTTGATCGATTCAAAGAATACAAGAATGAAGTTGAGAACCAGCTTTGTAAGAAGATTAAGAAAATCCGCTCAGACAGAGGAGGATAATATCTTAATCAGGACTTCATTGATTTCTTACGGGAGTTTGGGATCCTATCTCAACTCACTCCTCCTTACACGCCTCAGTGGAATGGTGTAAGTGAAAGGAGGAACCACACCCTTTTGGACATGGTGAGATCAATGATGAGTCATGCGAGTCTTCCATTATCCTTTTGGGGATATGCATTACAAACAACAACACACATACTAAACCAAGTACCATCTAAATCGATAAATGGTATTCCATACGAGTTATGGAGTGGACGCAAAGCCATGTTATCAAATTTACATGTGTGGGGTAGTGGAACATTTGTTAAGGCCTCTTCAGGCAACAAGCTTGCACCCCGAGACACAAATTATACCTTTATAGGATATCCCAAGGAAACAAGGGGATATTACCTATACAACCTCTCAAGATAAAAATGTTACAGTGGCAAGACACGCCATATTCCTTGAGAGGGAGCACATCTCCAAAAGAGATAGTGGGAGTGAGATAGACTTTGATGAAGTCAAGACTCAAGATACACAGGAGTTGGTACAAGAACAGATTCCACAAAGCCCCGTGGAAGAACAATCTGTTCCAGAGACGCAAGAACTGCGTATGAGCACGAGAGAGGTGAGAGAACCAAAACGATATGGTTTTCTTGTCACCGAGGATGGTGATTCATTATTGGTTGACAATGATGATCCTCTTACCTACAAGGAAGCAGTTGAAGGCACAGACGTTGCCAAGTGGCAAGAAGCCATGAATTCTGATATGGATTCCATGTATCAAAACCAAGTTTGGATTTTGGTAGATCCTCCAGTTGATATAAAACCTATTGGTAATAAATGGGTATTCAAGAAGAAACTGGACATGGAAGGACAAATCAACACCTATAAGGCACGACTGGTTGCAAAAGGTTTTAGACATCGTCAAAGAATTGACTATGATGAAACCTTTTCATCGGTTGCGATGCTGAAATCCATCAGAATCCTATTGGCCATTGCCGCTTACCATGACTATGAAATTTGACAAATGGATGTCAAAACAACATTCCTTAACGGGAACCTCCAGGAAGATGTCTATATGACACAACCTGAAGGGTTTGTGACTCCAAAGGATGCCAACAAGGTATGCAAGTTGCAGAAATCCATTTATGGATTAAACCAAACATCAATGTCATGGAACATTCGTTTTGATGAAGCCGTAACAGAATTTGGCTTTGTTAAGAACGAATGTGAGCCTTGTGTCTGCAAAAGGTTTAGTGGAAGTGTAGTCGTTTTCCTAATAGTATATGTTGATGACATATTGCTAATTGGAAATGAAGTACCTGTCTTACAATCAGTTAAGGTATGGTTGGATAAATGCTTCTTTATGAAAGACTTGGGCTAGACAACATATATTCTTGGGATCAAGATCCATCATGATAGATCCAAGAGAATGCTGAGCCTGAGTCAAAGTACATACATTGACAAGATACTGAAGAGATTCAGTATGGAACAGTCCAAGAGGGGATTGTTGTCTGTGTCACATGACATTCATCTTTCCAAGAAAATGTGTCCTCAGACACATGAGGAAAGAAAGAAAATGGCAAGGATCCCTTACGCATCTGCGATTGGGTCAGTCATGTATGCTATGCTATGTACAAGACTAGATGTTGCTTACGCATTAAGTGCGGTAGGCAGATATCAAGCCGATTCAGGTGACTATCATTGGATGACAGTCAAGACTATCCTTAAGTATCTGAGGCGTACTAAGGATATGTTCCTGGTTTATGGAGGAGATGAGGAACTAGTCATCAGAGGACATATAGATGCTAGTTTCCAGATTGATCAAGATGACATGAAGTCGCAAACTGAATACATCTTCAGTTTGAATGGAGGTGCAGTGAGCTGGAAGAGCTCAAAGCAAGGTGTGGTCGCAGATTCTACAGCAGAGTCCGAGTATATCGCAACTTCTGAGGCAGCTAAAGAAGCAGTATGGATGCGAAGTTTCGTCCAAGAGCTGGATGTAGTACCTAGCAGTAAAGATCCTATCACACTCTATTGTGATAATATTGCAGTGGTGGCACTTGCAAAAGAGCCAAGGTCATATCAGCGGACAGAGCACATACTTCGGAAGAATCATCTCTTGAGGGATTTTTCTCAGAGAGGTGAAGTTGCAGTGAGCAGTATTTCCACCGAAGACAACGTGACGGACCCCTTGACTAAAGCCTTGACTTAGCAGAAACATGATCATCATGTGAGGTCTAGCGGACTAAAAGTCATAGGCAGTTGACTCTAGTCCAAGTAGGAGTTTGTTAGAGTTGGTGTCCTGAGAACCAACTGTTGGTACTTCGATTACGTGAATGTACACTTATTATATATTGTTTATTGTTTTGCATGACTACAATATAATAATGTCCTGACATATTTGTTGCATTAATAAGGTCATGACAGATCCCCGTTATGATGAGAAGCTTAAAATGCCATAACAATATTCTTAAATAAAGTTCTACGGTTGGATGACATACTATGATAGGACACATAGTATACAGACCGTCATGTGCGATTACTCGTAAGAAGACGAGATTCTCTCTCATGGAGTTCGCACTTGGTAATCTTCAAGATGAGAGATTATGAGAACAGAACTGCCAGTAGTAATTTCGCATGTCTTGGTGTCATCGGACATTGCTATCTACGAGCGTGTGTAATGGTCCTTAGACTGGAAGATTATCATTAACTCATGTCATGACTCATGCACTTAAATTTACTGACGAAAACCGTCACGAAGACAGTTGGCGGGAAGTAGGGTACGTTGGGTGCGTCACGAATGACATGTTGTTAATGGATAAGTCGAGGAAGGATTTGTCCTTTCCATATTTATGGAAGTAGATATCTCGGGCCCTTTGATTAAAATAGAACTGTCGCCCAAATTCCATGGCCATGGTGTAACGATGAGTTTATTTCTGGAAGTCAAAGAATGACAGATCAAGCACATTGGTTTATGACACTGCCATGAAACCTGCTTGACTCGTTGCTAGACAGTATTCTTGGACTTTAGGCAAACCCGTCTAATGCCAACGAGAAAGAGGCCCAGAGGGTCACACACTAAGTGTATTCAAGTATCTCAAGTAGAATAAAGATTATTCCCGTACGTGGTTTAATAATTATTCAAGGAAGTCAAAATCGTTTTAATGTTGGAGGAAGAATAAAATGAAAACAAATAAACGCCGTGTATTAATGATTACACGCCGTGTAGTTTTTATTTTGAAAACAAGTACACGCCGTGTATTAATGATTACACGCCGTGTAGTTTTCATTTTGGAAAGGAAATGAAAAACAAGTACATGCCGTGTATTAATGATTACACGGCGTGTAGTTTTTTATGAAAAACAAGTACACACCGTATATTAATAATTATACGCCGTGTAGTTTTTCCAGTCGGGATTTTGATGATATAATATTGTTTTATTAAATGATATTTATTATAATCAGCGTGGGCGCATGTCAAGGAATTAATTATTTGACATGGGGGTTTTCAATAAGAGTTGATGAAATAAATAAAACGCGTAACGCGTATATTTATTGTCATAACTCTATAATCTCAAACCCGATTATAAATATCCTCACAACCCTAACACTTTTCCCTAATCGTTGTGCACGACAATTCTGGAGAATTCTTTCAAGGGCGAAAGAACTCCTTCCTCCAAGAACGCTTTCAAGACCGAGAGAGATCCTCCTCCATCGGATCAAGACGATCTAAGGCGGACAATGCAAGCAAAGACTTCTCCACGCTAGCACCCGAAGATTCCTTTGGCGACGTCCAGAGATACGTGGTGCACGTGTGGATCACCGCTAGAGGAAGTTTACACTTGACTTCTACGACGCAACGACGAATTACATCAGAACGTGATCAGAAATATCAACGAAGAAAGAACGCCATAAAAGGTACTTCTTGTCAATTAATTAAATTAATTATAATCAACCTGTGACGATCTTCGTTTGTGGTTTCGGGACTATTCTTCTTCTTTGTCTATTTCTGTGATTCGATCCGTGGAGTTTCACGTTTATCGTCGTATTGATCCCGGATTGATCATTGTTAATGACAAAAAGCCAAGTGGGCACATCCACCCACGAGCTTCCGCTGCGCCCGAAACTTTCACAATCAACCATTTTATGCACATTGGTAAGCCTTTGCTGTTTTTGGAATAGATCCTCCCTAAATCCGCAATACATGTTCATGAACCCTTTTATCCTTCATTTCTAAAACATAAAAATTAGTAGGAAAAGGATGGGTTTTTTACTGTTCCAAAACATCCTCGGCAAGTCATGTCAAATGTGTCCTGCTCCAATTAACCACACTGCACTTACGGGCTGGATCTAGCATACTTTGATATTTGTCTGATGACCACTTACAGAGGAATGCTTTCATCATCTTTTTTGAAGGTGTCTAATATTTCTTTATCCATCTTAGGCTCTCTACTTCCTAGATTGGGTGACTCGGGAATGGAAGTTGGATTCTGAAATTAGGGTTTTATAACACTCTTTTCCTGGTTAGAATTTTCAGGTTTTTGGATTAAAGGGAAGTGTGGTATGGGAATGTCCTGTTGAAGTTCTGGGTCTGGTTTGGGAACCTTAGGGTCACTATATTACTTGTCATTACACAAAGTAATGGTTTTAACATTCTCTTTATTCCCAGGATTTACTACTGGCTGTGATGATAGCTGCTCTTAACCTCGTGTCCAAACTTCACACATATTATCGGCCAAGCTCATTATTTCACTCAGTCAAGTCCTAGATTTGTTCCACAAGTTGTGCTGCGGGTGGTTTTAATTCTACTCTATCTCCAAACCCAGTAGTTGTAACTTGTCCATGAAATGTTCTCTCTATTTCCTAATAAAACTTGGCTAAATCACTAGTAGAGGATCAAATCATACATCAAGAAAAAATTATGGACTAGAAAAACATAGAAGCAATACAACAAGCAAAGGAAACACAAAATATGAAAAAGATATCCCAGAAAATAGGGGAAAATAAGAGGTTCAAAATATGTCCCGCACCTTTCCTAAATAATTCTTAATGATTCCTACTTAATTTCACAATGATTCAATGACATTTTTTAGCAAGGATACCAAAATCTTGACCATCTTATAGTGGCCCTACTGGATTAAAATTTATGTTCTGGATTTGCTTCAAAGCACAATCCCAAGAAATGTTCAATAATCCCAGAAAACAAACTACCAATGCAACATTGACCATGCTTACTTTTCTTCCAAATTCCTCTTTTTTCACTCTCAGTGTCTTTCAAAATTTAGTTCTGCTCCAATACCCATAGAATGCCATGAAATCGTCCAATTTATATGTTTTATGATTAAAGATGCCAAAACGCATAAAAAAATACTATGGGTCATGAAAGTGGACAATTACAGTTTGTAACATGGTAAAACACCAAGGGGGCATTTGGTTTTGGAGAATGTAGAATTCCTGTCAAGAATTTAGTTTTCTAAAGAAAATTGTCTTGTTTGGTTGAAGTATATTTTCCCCGATTGGGAATTTAAAAATCCCATGAAGGGGCGTTGCTGGGAATTTGGGGTGGGGGAGATTCAATTAGCACACTCTCTTGTGTTAGAATTTCCTTTGGAATTCGAATTTTGTGTCAAATTTCCCCCTAAAACAAAAACAAAATAAATGCACCAAAACGCCCCCACATTCTAATGTTTTCTTCAATTATATAATTAAATTTTAATTCATATAATTTTATTAAATTCATCTAATGGCTTTATATAAAATTGTTAAATAAATAAATAAAATAAAATTAGGTTTTTTCATAAAAATAAAATAAAATAAAATATTACATTTTAAATTTTATATAAAAATGTTTCTTTAACAAATATAAAAACATATAAAATATTCATTAATTAGGGTAGCATTGAAAAATTCATCATTTAATGATTTTTAATTTCTTTAATCAAGCAATGAAACGAAATATCGTCCCTAATGCAACCGGACATGGAAAATTAACACTCCTCAATTTATGGGGAAAGAATTCCAAGGTAAAACTATTCCCAAGGATAATTCTAAATTTCTTAAGCCAGTCAGACCCTTAGGGTATATTTGTAGTTTTGGATGAGATGGAATAAAATGGTCATTAATGTAATGAAGTGGAATGAAATCAAATGGATTAGCACGTGTCCATTCCATCTCATCCTTGACTCCCTAATTTGTGGGATAGGGGCAGTTGGTTGCATTCAATCCTAAATTAAACTCCTAAATATAGCCACAGTGCAAGGGAAAAAATATATGATAATTGACTAGGCAATCAGATTGCTTGCATCCTTAACATCTACGGTTACTGACAAGTGTGTTACATTTTGCTTACTATTGATAACAGCCTTGTTTGACTTTGCCATTTTCCCATTTTTTTACTGGACATACCTGCAATGATTTAATATGATTTTAATGGATTTTCCTTTGCTGAGATTACTCCACAGATCCTGAAATGCAACGCCAAATTGAAAAAGTCCTATATACTGGCCATGCTTCATATAAATTATCTTTGTCGGTATGAAAGCTTTACTGAGCGTATTAATTTATAAGTCACACTTTATTGAAGTGATTTTATAAGTCACACTATTGATGTGATTTAATTGCTCCATTTTATTTCTCTTGATCCTACACAGACAGGGTATCTTGATATATGGGAACTTGCTACGCTGTCCATTAAGAGTGAAGGTTATAGCATCAAGCGCAGTGCACCTAGTGGTCTTGGAGTCACTGAAAAGTTCTCATCATTATTGAAAGTACGATTTATTCAATCAAAGTTCAAATTTTCTGAATTTTTAAGGGATTTTCATGAATCATAATATTGCCATGTGAATGGTTGGAATTCCACCTAAACATTATATCCGAGCTTGCATTTTTACCTGAATCAATGTATGTACATTCGACTGCCTGAGAAGGAATGTGACTATTTCCTGCTATTTGTCAAGCGATGATGTCCTTATTTTGTTTTCGTTTGGGGCAGGTTTTAATTCCCTACGGGAATCCATCAGAATTTTCAATTATAAGTTCTGGTGGGGTTGAGAATCTCTTACAAGCGGATAACAGCACGGATATTAGCTGGTGAGTTCCGAAAACTCGGTATGCCAGTGACATCATGTCCCCGATGCAAAAACTGTCATATTTAGCATTTGTTTGACAACACATATCAGAAACTGTTAATAGCACTTATGAGGAGTGCTTCTGTATATAAGTGCTTTCAGATTGCTTATTGAAAGTGATTTTTTGCCACTAATTTAAGTACTTTTGTTCTGGAATTTAAATGAAAGCGGTTTTTCTGCACTTATTTTTTCAGACTGCTTAACATTAGTGATAAGTGCTAGTAGTTTTTTTCTTTTTAGTGCCGTAGAACAGTAGTACTGGAGATTCCATAAAGATGTATCATAAAGCAGGAGTTGCTTCTTTGTAAGTGCTGTTGAACACGGTCATACTGGAGATTCCATTAGGATATATGATAAAGCAGCTGGAGTTGCTTCTCTGTAATGCTGTCAAACACAGTCGCACTGGAGATTCCATTAAGATATATGATAAAATGCTGTTGAACACAGTTTACTGGAGATTCCATTAAGATATATGATAAAGCAGCAGGTGTTGCAATTGAAGTAAACTGTATAGGAAGGAGCTTTCGCCAAGTGCAGCAGTTAGCAAAATTTCAATTTGAAATACTTGTTGGCAAGCTCTTTCTGAATTGCAAAAATAGTTCAGAGTTGTCGTATAATAATAAAATGAACTCAAAGCCATAGTGAAATATGGACCTTGACGCACTAATAGTTATGATGCAGGGGGTCATCATTTTAGTGAGTGTATTCAATAAAAGTTCTTATTGAATACTTACGCATAACATGATACTCACTCACAATTGTTTGTTGTAGTTTTAAATAGCGTCAAAGACTAGTTCATCAAATGTTAGAGACACAGCACCAAGAGAACCCCTGTGGTATATTACTCTCTACTAGCAATGAATTAACAGGCTACTATGAAGAGAGGAGGAGAATAGTACAGAGGAGAAGACCCCTTCCGGAAGAGATCATCCTCTCAATCCCGCCCAAGCCCAGGCCGTTTCAACAGAGTTCACTCTTGCCCCCCCCCCCCATTCCTTTTAACAACAGGCCCAAAGGAATCTCCTAACCAATTCTAGCGGGGACCACCTCAGGTTGTTGGAGAAGGCGCGGGGACCATTTTACCCCTCCTGCAATACACTTTCCAGGCACCTGAGGTATCTCTTGGCCGATCCTCAAACCTTGAAATCTATTTTGGAATGGAAAAAACAAAAGCAGGAAGATTTTTTTTTTTTTTATTCTAGAGCAAACATTTCTGGAAAAGACACTTGTTGATGAAGCTCAACAAGCGGAAAAAGTTGCTCGTATGGATGCTAAATTTTAGACAACCTGAATAATCTCTATCAAGAACAAATAAGACGTGACCATTATGAGGTTTCAGAAACACTTTTTTGGTGTAGGATGTCAAAGGGAACTTCAATGTCTACTCATGCACTCAATATGGTTGGGTACGTAAATGATTTGGAAAGATCAAGATCGCCTTTGAGGTTGGATCTGGACATGATTTCATCTTGCAATGGTTGTCTGAGAGGTTCTGTCAGTTCTTCATCAACTACAACATTAATAAGTTTGACAAGTCTTTACGCGACCTCCTCAACATGTTGAGAACTGCAGACCAGGACATGAGAGATCTAGCCCGGGTACCATTATTATGGTGTAGAAAAATACGATGCGGGATTCTAAATACATGACATTGGGCTCAGACCCAAACCTGACTGGGTCTAATGATTATAATTAGTGCCTGTTGGTCAAATTTTCTAATTAAGATTGCACTGTTGAAGTCCTCTATAGCTGAGCTTCAAATCTCCCTTTAATTTTCTTTTAGTTTTTCTTTTTGGTTCGAGCTCATGCATAATTACGTCAGTAGCCCATGGTATTTCAGATTGGACATCCTTTCAATTCGATGGTTTGATTTATTTAACAGGGTTGTTTCTTTTGACTTGATTTAACACAAACTGTGCCCAATCCATTTTTAGTTTTTTGAAATTTTCTGGTTATTATGATTTACATATTGGTGACCATCCTCACCTTTTGTTTTTGGGGGGGTTGACATGATTTTGCAGTGCAAGAGACACGATCGTGCTTACCATGAGATTGTTCATCAGAAGGGTATGAATTATATTTTAGCGCCTTGTGTGAATTGCTATAATGATGAATCTGCAACATTCTGGAGCTCAAAACGAGTGCATAATTTTTACCCATTTGTGGAACTGTTTTTCCCCGTGTACCCTTGTCGTGGTCCCTTAAAAATTGAATCAGTATTTATCCTAAACGACCCATGCAGTCTTGGTCATTAATAAATACTGATTTCACATCTGTTCAAGCCAACGTCTCCCGGTGAAGGCGTTGAATTTATTTTGTTTATTTTTATCTATATAGTTTTTTTGGCTTTCCATTCTCAAATTGAGCAAGAATTGTTGTGTTGTGATACAGGCCGTTGAGAAAAAGAGAGTAAAGAAGAAGAGTTTGTTTTCTATCAAATGACAATACCTTCGGAAAGAAGAGTTAGTTTTCCACAACAGCTTTTTTATCGGGGGCGTCGATTTGTAATGATTTCATGCTATTCTGTAATTAAATTATTCAATTTTGTATTTATTGGGCTGCCCAACAAAATCTTTTTATTCGATTCGGCTGAATCTTCTCAATTTATTCTCAGGCTTTGCTTAATTAATTATTTTTTTATTATTTTTACTTTTATTTTATAAATTATTTATTTATTTATAAAATTCGGGCATATATATGATCAAACCGTCGTGCATTGGACGCCACTGCCACTTCCATGCTTTGCTAGTATGCGGCAGCACCTAAATTTTTGAATCTTCTCTGCTTTTAGGGCTGATTTAGGTTGTGTTTGGAGCGTGGGGATCTGGATCGATTGAGAGAGAATATGGAACGATTTTGATCAGAAATAATAAATTTAGACACAGGAGATGCAGGGGCCACTCCCATTTTGGGAGTCATCTTTGTCGGCACCCTGGTACTAGTTTTTCATGGTGAGCAACCGACCATGGATGCACAACAGTATGGTGGACAGCACCCGGAAACCAGGGAGATTTATCTCTTGGGTAGATGGACCAACCCCAACCATCGGAGAACAGTTGGTTTTGTTCTTTAAAACGGGATCAAATCTCTTGCTGTTAAATTGGAGTGTAATCTGGTGTGTAGTTTGTAATCCTTCGATGAGAATTGGAGAGTGAATAGAAACCGGCCCTGTTTCTCCTGTGGATGTAGGCAAACCTGCCGAACCACGTAATTCTGTGTTTCTTCTTTTTCTGTTTTATGTGTTCTGGTTGCCACGCACCTCTGCTGCGCCCTTTCAAGTGGTATCAGAGGCGAGTCGGAGCGGGCGAAGTTGAGACGATGAAGCAACGACGAGTTTTCCGGTGATCGGAAAATTGAAAGTGGTCGGAAAATGTTTTTGAGACCAGATCCATGAAAAAGGTGACGGGATGATTCCAACGGCGCAAGCAGCGTTGAAAACGGAGCTGAAACGAAGTAGATAAGTTTGGTCAAATCCATGGGTGAACAGTAACCCGTGTTGGAGAAGCCGTTACTGTTTACGCCGCTGACAAAAATTTCGACGAGATTCCGTTAGCTGCTCCGGTGCGCCACGTCAGCGCCACGTCAACAGACAATTTAGACCGTTGAACTTGTTTTAGTGATATCTTGGTCAATCGGTGTCCGATTTCGACGATCCAGGAGTCGATTCCGACTATTTCGACCGTTTCGGACGCATCCGTATGCTTAGTTTTTCATAATTATCACTCAATCAAGTGAAGTCAAAGGGGTGCAACATCAACGATGGTGATCGCGTTTTGCTACAACGACGATGACTGGTGGCAGAGCATTACCAAGATTTGAGATCGAGATGTTTGATGGTCGAAACAATTTCGACTTGTAGCAAAGCACGGTGAAAGACCTTTTGGTGCAGCAGGGCATGATGAAACCATTGATCAGAGAAAAGCCTGAGACAACCAGTAAAGATGATTGGAAAGAGCTCGAGATGCGGGTCGTCAGCACAATTCGACTGTGTCTGGCGAATGAGGTAAAATACTCAGTGTTGGACAAGATCTCACTGAAAAAGATCTGGAAGAAGTTGGAGCAACGATATATGGCGAAGTTGCTCACCAACAAATTATTCCTGAAAAAGAAATTGTACCAATTGCGCATGGACGAGAGAACGAATTTGTTGGATCATACTAACGAATTCAACAAAATCCTGACGCAATTATTGGGGCTCAGTGTGAAGGTTGAAGAGAAAGACAAATAAATTTTGCTTTTGTCATCACTACCAAGTTCATTTGATGGACTTGTGACTGCATTGCTCGTGGGGAAGGAGACATTGAAGCTGGATGAAGTGATGATGTCGCTTCAAGATTCAGAGGCATTCCGAAAACCCGCGACACATTCAGGCGAGCAAATCATGGCGATACGAGATGATCAACGTGAGAGGAGTCGACATCGGAAGTCAGGAGGTAAAGAATGACGACCAAAATCCAAGGGACATGATCATAGCGAAATCACGTGTTTTTTGTGCGAGAAAAAAGGTCACTATAAAAGTGATAGTGGAGAGCGCAAACGGTACGTTGCTGGGAAAGAGAAAGTTGAAGAGAAGGATGCGAACATCACATAATTATTGGCAGATGATGAAGTCTACGTGACAACGTGAAGCTTGCACTCAGATGAGAGAGTTGAACGGGAAGAAGTGCAATGTCATTACTGCAAAAGATACGGGCACATGAAGCGAGAATGTCAATTTCTAAAGAGGAAGAATGAGCGAGCTTAAAATCCAAAGGAAGACAAATGTGTTTTGGATTCGGGAGCTCGACACACATTTGTACAATGAAAGGTGCGTTTCATACCTTTCAGCAGGTGCAAGATTCAGTGAGATTTGGCGATGGGTCAATATGCGAGGTTTAAGGAGTCGGGACAGTGAAGACACCCGATGGAGGAGTACGTAAACTAGCTGACGTGAATTTTGTTCTGAGGATGAGACATAAACTGGTATCATTAACTAGGCTCGATGCGAAATGGTTTAAGATTTCCATAGCAGGTGGAGTGTTAGAAGTCTCACGTGGGGATGCAGCGATGCATACTGGGAAGGAGTTCCAAGCGCTGTATCATTTGATGAGGACCACAGTTAGCCCGAGGTCGATTGAAGACAATGGAAGTGCCACGTCATCTGGCGTGAAGAAGCGTGTTCAATTTGCTGATGAAGTTTTGAACACCTGTAAGGAGACTCCAGCTCAAGCTTCTACCCCAAATTAGTCGTGAGGGGGAAATTTGTGGGGGCTACTCCCATTTTGGGAGTCATCTTTGTCGGCACCAACCTGGTACGAGTTTTCCATGGTGGGCAGCCGACCATGGATGCACAATGGTATGGTGGACAGCAGCTGGCGGCCAGAGAGATTTTTCTCTTGGGTAGATGGACCGACTCCAACCACCGGAAAACAGTTGGTTTTTTTCTTTAAAATGGGATCAAATCCCTTGCTGTTAAAGTGGAGTGTAATCTGGTGTGTAGTTTGTAATCCTCCGATGAGAACCATAGAGAGTGAATAAAAACCGCCCATGTTTCTCCCATGGATGTAGGCAAACCTTTCGAACCACGTAATTCTATGTTTCTTCTTTTTTACTTCTGTTTTTATGTGTTCTGGTTGCCACGTACCTCTGGTGCGCCTCAATAGGAGATAAATATAAAGGAAATCACGCAGACAATCTTTGGAGTCTCAAACCCGAGACAACCACAATAGCGCAATCTCTAGTTAATAGCGTAAATAGCATTATGGAGAAAATCATTGAAACATAGTTGATCTTTGCCAATAATCAATAAGAGGAGAAAAGCATAGACTCCTTTTGCTGAAAATATTATTAATCATAACGGCGATACAATGAATTTGATATCTCATATTTCATTGTTAACATCAAAGTGTTGGACATGGTGATAAATAAAGAAGATTTTCCATAATTTTGTGATGTTTTAATAAATGTCTAATTGTTCAGTTTTTTTTATATTAATACGCATGAAAAAGTTTTTCAGATTAAGTAACATGATGTACACGTTTATTTTTAAGTGGGAGTTGGTAAAAATGAAATTAATATGTTCCCTCCATGGTTAATTCTAAAGAAAGGATTGAAGGAGTTTACTCAGATAATAAATTTGTTGTACGGGAGAAATTTATTATGAAAGTGGAAATTGGAAATAGCGGTTTTAACTTATTCAAAGGGATGAGAGAGGAAATGACATAATTAAGACAAATGATTTGTGATTTATTGTATGAGTTGGTTATGCATGGGAATCTACGAGACTTAATATTCTTAATTTATTTCCTTACAAATATTATAAATGATATGGAATTATTGAGGTAAGGAATAATTGTTTATGGATGATTATTGGTGATGGATAGTGATGAAAGATTATTTTGTCAATTTAATATAAAAAAAATTTGTATGATTTTTTAATAAAAAGCGTTGACATGGAATTTATTATGATTAAATAAAGGAAAAAGAGAGAAGTTTTGTTGAGCATGTATTGTCTCAACAATACTCTATAAATTAAATGATTTTGATACTCATAAATACTCTTTTTTGTTTTATAATAAAATTTTTCTTGAGTGAGTTTTCATGAATTTATATATGGGTTAAAGTAATTTGGCATTATGAGAACTACTCTGGAAACACTATTTCAAAACCCTACATTTGATAAATGAATGTATGGTATCAACCATACGTTATGCTGGAAAAATGAAACGCTTACGTATGGTATCAACCCTACGTTACATTGGAAAAATGAAACACTTGCTTATGGTATCAACCCTACGTTATGTTGAAAAGTTAACGTTTGCGTATGATATCAACCCTACGCTACGCTAAAACACTTTGCGTTTGGATCAACATCCTTACGTTCTGAAAATCGACACGTGTATGGATCAACGACCCTACGTTGTAGTTTGAATTTACTGTTCATACCCTACGTGCGGAAAAGTTGAACGTATGGTTAATTAATGTTACGTTTGAGATTTTATGCTGACAAGGATAAACGTATGGATTATCATCTTTACACTACTTTTGTTTTCTACGTTATGTAAAGGTAAAAATATGGTTAAGGAACCTGACGCCACAAAAAGGAACCCTACACTACACAGCTTAACCCTACGTTGTATTTTCAACATTGAAGTTTTTCAAGACGCGTTTTCAATCCGAGATTGCTGCATCGGTCAAGTCAGAATTGAAGACTGATTCAAGGATCATTTTGATTATTTCAAAGAACCGTATTCATCGGAGAAAATCACTCATGTTCCCAAGGGAAGTTACGACTCCCCTGGTCAATTGGAATTTGAATTTCCGCAATCAATCAGGTTATTCTTTTGGATCTGGAATACCAAACCAAGTTTTCTGTTCTATATATTCTTTCAAAGTATCTCTTCAAATATACACATGTATGTATGTATGATAAGCGATTCATATATGCAACTGTATTATTGAAATTATCTTTTACAGTGCAGCTGCAATGAACGATCGATTCTGAAAGAAGCCACACTTTGGAGATATAGATGTTCAACCTTTTACTGCTGTAAGATTACTAATACTATTTAATTGTAACCTTATTGAAGATCATTTTGTAACAAGGATCGTTTCATACTTTCATTCTTGAAGATATTCTTTTATGAAGAAGAAGATCCATCTTTTGTCAGTTGCTTGCTACTGCAACTGTGAAGAACAACACGAACATTTCAAATCAAACTCTTTTGATTTATTGGAGTTTCAACTGCTCGTACTCAATTGTGGTGGAGTATCAGTTTCTTGATCTAAGCTGTAGATAACCGTTTCTCTATTATAGAACCAGAAGCCTTTGGTATTAGTCTTATTGTAAAGGTGTCAACTGTCTGGACTCAGTTGTGAATGCACGGTCTTTTGATAAGAGGACCGTTCTAGTGAATTTTACCAAGCTCGCGGAGAGAGTGATTGGTAGAGTGGACTAGGGGATCTTTGTGTCCCGAACCAGTATAAAAAACTGCGTTTTTTATTTATGTTTATCTGTTGCATATTCTTTTTATAGAATTAAACACTGCATATCTGTATAAATCATAGTGGGTGCCAAAAGCTAGAATTGTGGAATTTTTTTGAAAAGACACAATTCACCCACTCTTGTGTTACTTTGTATATTCCGACCTAACAATTGATATCAAATGAGAGCTTTTTGGATAAAGTTATATCAAGCTAAAAGTATAAGGTCTATACAAAGATGACAATGATTGATCCTAGAGAAGGAATATCAATGACGCATGCTCCATATTTTTATAGTGAAAATTATGGAAGTTAGAAATCTCAAATGATTATCTATCGGACAAATCTTGGTTTCAAAATCTACTAAAAAATCATTACTCCTTAAAAGATTCTTGAGAAACCAGAAACTTGAATTGCTGAAACAGAAGCTGAGTATGATATCAATTCTAAAGCAATGAATGCTATCATTTATGGTCTTGTACCAGATGAATTCAATTGTGTATCACAATGTCCAACTGCCTATGAAATGTGGCAAATTATTGCAATTGCTTATGAAGGAACAAATAATGTCAGACAAATGAGATATGCTATAGCTAAACTAAAATTCGACACATTTAGAATGTTTGATGGTGAAAGCATCATACAGATGAATGAAAGGCTTACAGAAATTGTCAACAATATTATAGCCTTATGCGAACCCATCAAACAATCTGACCAAGCTTTGAAAATATTGAGAGTACTACCTTTTAAATGGAATGACATATCTGATGCAATTCATCAATCATCACCTGTCAAAGATCTGACAATGAAAGAACTAATTGGAACACTGATGACGTATGAGGCAGAAATGCAGGTTGAAGCTGAAGATCATAAGATTATAGTAAAGAAGGAAAATACCGCTCTGAAAGTGACATATCAGAAGCATAACAGGAGATCAAAGTAAGAAGTCAAAGAAGAAAAGAATTCAGATTTCTCAGATTCTTTAATGGAATTGGCTCAACTTGCTAGGAAGTTCAACAAGTTTTACAAGAAGAAAAGATCATTTAGAAAATCCTTCAGGAAGGATGACAAAGAACCAAGAGAAGTTCGATGCTACAAATACAATAAATTGGGACATATCATACCTGATTGTCCTCAACTGAAAGATGAAAGAAAAAGGACAGAAAAGAGATATCAGAAAAATGTTGATTATGGGCACAAAAACAAAAGAGCAATGAAAGTTACATGGAGTGTATCTGAAGACTCTTGCAGCCCTTCTAAATCTGATTCATAAAAGGAGTAATCAAATCTAAAAGCCAACATGTGCTTTATGGCTGAAGAGGAAAATGCATAAACTTATTACTCTTATGATTCTGATATTAGTAGTTTCTCAAATGATAAATTGGCAGCCTACTGTTCTATGTTAGAAAAAAATACGATTCTTTGCTATAGAAGCATAAATCTTTGAAAAACATTCATAATGTTGTTTTAAGTGAAAGAGATACCATCTCAAACAACATCAAGAGCTACTTGAAAAATTCAATTCCTCTGTATCAAACAGTATCGATCATGAAAAGAAAATCAAGGAACTGCAGGATGAAGTTGAATCCTATAAAAGTGATGCTCTTTTTTTTTACTAAAGGAGAAAATAATTTAAATGAAACTCTTGGAAAGAATTTCATCAAAAGGGAAAGATTTGGAATAGGAAGTAACGGTGAGAAATCAAAATTGTGTAAAAATTATTTTGTGTCCAACTCTAAAAATGCTACCTGTTATCACTGTGGAACAAAAGGCCATGTCATTAATAATTGCTATTTGAATCATCAAATTAGTGGTACTAAAAGAGCCTTTATTTCTGACAGTTTATCTGAAGCAAGTGATATGAATTATGGAAAAATAAAGGAGATCTGGATTCCCATATCATTGATTGCTAACACCACTGGACCCAAGAAGACATGAGTACCAAAACAAAAAATTGTTTAATTACTTTTGTAAGAAATATTTCATAGAAAAAGAATATCCATATGGTATATGGACAGTGGCTATTCCAGGCATATGAGTGGGGACTCAACAAACTTTCATACATTGACTCAAATAGATGGAAGATTAGTCACTTTTGGTGACAATGCCAAAGGAAAAATTGTTGGAGTTGGAACTATTGGAGATCCAAAGACTATCTCAATAAAAAAAGTACTGTATGTGAAAGGGTTAAAGCACAACCTAATAAGTATCTCTTAACTCTGTGATGATGGATTTTGTGCTGATTTTTCTAACAATTCCTGCTCTGTGTTTAAAGATAAGTTGGTTAAATTTAGAGCACCTAGAATTGATAATGTTTGTACGTTGAATTTAAATTCCTTATGTAAACAAAAAGTGAATTGTTTAACTACTAAGACAAATGAATATTGGATTTGACATAAAATACTTGGACACTATAATATATATGCTTTACATAAATTGTCTCAGAAACAGTTATTTTTTGATTTTTCTAGTCTTAAGTTTGGCAATGACAGATTCTCTGATGCATGCCAAATTGGAAAGCAACACAAGTCTTCTTTCAAATCTATTAAAAAAATTGCTACATCTAAAACTTTAAAAATTATCCATATGGATTTATTTAGACCATCAAGAGTATCAAGTTTGGTTGGTTAATTATATTTTTATATTTTAGTAGATTATTATTCTAGATTTACTTGAGTTTATTTTCTAAATCTCAAAAGTGAATTTTTCACTATTTTTGAAAGTTTTTGTAAAATTTTTCAAAATGAAAAAGGTTTTAAAATAATTTTATTAAGAAGTTATCATGGTGGAGAATTTTAGAATCAAGAATTCAATTCTTTTTGCTCAAATCTGGGTATTAAACACACCTTCTCTGCACTAAGAACAACTCAACAAAAATGAAATTGTTGAAAGGAGAAATAGAACTATTCAAGAAATGACAAGGACTATGCTGAATGAATATAGTCTTCCTACCTATCTTTGGGTAGAAGTTGTACGCACATCCTGTTATATCATGAATAGAGTTTTAATAAGTCCTATTTTCAAAAATACACCCTATGATATTTGGAATAATAGAAAACTTAAAGTAAAGTACTTTAAAGTTTTTTGATGCAAGGTTTATATCTTGAATACAAAGGAAAATTTTGGTAAGTTCGATTCCAAAGTTGATGAAGGAATATTTACCTCTAAAGCTTATAGAGTGTTTAATAAAAAGTCAAGGATTGTTGACGAATCAGTTCATGTAAAGTTTGATGAAACTGACCCTTTTATTAAAGAGAAAGATAAATCAGATGAGGTCACTGAATCTTTTGACAACATGAGACTTGAAACTCCTAAAAATGATTTTGAAAATGATATTAATAAAATTCAGTCCAGTTCAAAAGAACATGATACTAAAGACTCTGAAAGTGTCTTACCTAGACATTCTAGAACTCAAAAGAACCATCCTTTAGAAGATATTATAGGAGACCTAGACACAAGAATTAAAACTAGAAAATGTAAGAAACCTAGATGAATTATCTGCCTTTCTATCTCAGTTAGAACCTAAGACTATTGAAAAATCCTTAAAAGATGAGAGATGGATGTTAGCAATTCAAGAAGAACTAAACCAATTCAAAAGGAATGAAGTTTGAGAACTAGTAGAGAGACCAACCAATTATCCAGTTATAGGATCTAAGTGGGTCTTTAGAAATAAATTGGATGATCAAGGGATCATAACCCGAAACAAAGCCAGATTAGTAGCCAAAAGATATAATCAGGAAGAAGGTATAGATTATGATGAAACCTTTTCCCTTGTAGCTATATTACAATCCATTAGAATCCTTTTAGCTTATGTATCTCATATTAATTTTAAATTATGTCAAATGGATGTTAAGTCTTCCTTTTTAAATGTTTATTTAACGGAGGAAGTTTATGTTGGACGATCCCCTGGTTTTGAAAACTCTAAAAAAACTCTATTTTTAAACTTACTAAAGCTCTCTATGGCCTTAAACAAGCATCTAGAGTTTGGTATGAAAGATTACGTTCCTTTCTTTTGAAAAATGGATTTACTGTTGGATTGGAAGATCCAATAATTTTTAAGAAAACTGTTTTTTCTAATATTTTATTACTTCAAATTTATGTTGATGATGTTATTTTTGGTTCAACTAATAAAAATATTTGTCATGATTTTTCAAATTCAATGCAAAAAATAATTTGAAATGAGTATGATAAGAGAACTGAATTTCTTTTTAGAATTTCAGATTTACTAAAAAGATTATGAAAATGTTTTAAATCAAAGTAAGTATATTATTGATTCATTGAAAAAGTTTGTACTTAAAAACAACAAGACATATACAACTCCTATGTGTACTAATATAAAAGTTGATTTGGATGAAGCTGGAAAACCAGTTGACAACAAGTTATATAGAGATATGATTTGAAGTTTGTTATATATAACAGCTAACAGACCAAAAATTATGTTTTCTGTATGTTTATGTGCTAGATTTCAAACAAATCCAAAAGAGTCTCATCTTATTATTATTAAAATAATTTTTAGATATTTAAAAGGAACTGCTTTTTAATCTCCTTTTTACCCCAAAATTTATGATTTTAATTTAATTTCATATTCAGATCCTAACTTTGGAGGCTGTAGATTAGATAGAAAAATTACCTTAGGAAACTGTCACGTTTTAGAAAAATCTTTAGTTTCAATCTCTAGTAAGAAACAACACTCAATTTCCCTGTCAACCACTGAGGCAAAATATGTATCTACTGACAGTTTCTATGCACAAGTATTGTGGATGAAAAACACTCTACTGGACTTTGGACTAAACTTTAATAGTATAGTTATTTTATGTGCTAATACTAGTGCTATAAATATTTCAAAAAAAATCCTATAATTCATTTTAGCACTAAGCACATTGATATACGACATCATTTTCTAAGAGATTATGTCCTTAAAAAGGATATATCTTTAGAATTTGTTAATACCAAATATCGATTAGCTGATATATTTACTAAACCACTTCCTAGTGTTAGTTTTGATTTTATTAAGAGGGAGTTAAGAATATTTGAGTTTAAGTGATTGTTTATTAATTTATTTCCAGTCTCTCTGTTTTTATTTTAGTAAGATTTATTTATTATGTTTTATTTCAATTATATTTTAATTTAGAATTTCATTTTGATTTCATTATATATATATTTTCAAAATTAAAAAGTAACGAGTACATTCTCAATCGGTGCGAGAAGACCGTTTTCCTTCTCCCGTTCTCTTTCTCCTATCCTACACATCCTTTCGGTTTACAAAGATTATTTCGATTCCCGTTTACCGAAACCTTAAACCTTCAATCGCTTCAATCTCAAAACCTTTAGTGATGGAAGCCTCTTGAAGATTTGTAGATGATGAGTTGGACAACAAAGTCTATGCTTCAGGGAAATCCCGCAAAGTGCTCCGGGGAAAGGTAATTGATTTTGGTTATTTAGATTCTACGAATCTTTCGCTCAAGGAAGCAATGCGATTTCAAGGTCTGGTTTATGATTTTGGAAAAGATAATATGCCTATGGTTTATGACATTGAAGTAAAGGATTTTTTTAGAATTTTTTTGCTTAGTCTTGGATTTGAAGAAGATTCCATTGTCTCTAAGATTAATGATTCTGAGTTTTCTTTGTCTTATGTGGAAATTGATGAGATGTTACGTTGTCTCTATAAGGGGGAGTTTCAGTTTGATTTAAGAAATATCAATAATGGAAGACATTCATCAGAGGATATTATGTTTTCATTGTTTGGAATAAGAACTGTCAATAAGTTAATGATAAAAAACTTACTCATGATCGTTGAGTTTTGATGAAGTTTATTCAATATAGAATTTTTCCTAGGACTGCTGAGCTAGAGAAATTCCTATATCTTAACATGTATATCATGTTTTTGTTTCTAAGCCACATAAAGTTTAATTTCTATCAGTTTATGATAATATATCTAAACCATTGCTGCCACATGAATGCGAATATGAGATATTATCCCTATGGACAAATTATTTCTTTTTTGCTGTGAAGGAAAGAAAAAATTTTCAATATGTTTTTTGGAAAAACATGTCACCATAGCAACACTTTGAATGCTGGAACTGTTAAGAATCTTGAATTTGTCTGGATCAACTCTTGCAATAGTATTTTGTTGGTTGGTGTAGAACAACAACAAAAGTTGTTAGCAACTGCTCAGGGGGAGCAAATGATGATTCCTTCAGTTGGCTCTGTAAGACAGAGGCCCGATGAAGAAGGCACTTCAAGGCTAGAAGAATCTCTTGTTTGGAAAAGAAGAATTATAGTTGTCATTCTAGAGACTGTGGATGAATCACCAGGAGTAGCTGGATGTGAGAATCTAGTGGATGAACAAGTTGAGCAAGAGGATCATAATTAATAACTTATTAGGGAAGCTGTTTCTGATACTCAAACTCTTGTTATTCCTGATTCTGAAGTTACTGGATGATCTGTCTTAGGAAACATACCAGTTGGTAATGAAGAGACAAGTTTGGCCTTAGTAGAAGTTCGTCACAGGGAAGCTATTCCTGACCGTGGCACTCCATCTCCCACATCTTTTGATTCTCAGGATGAAGCCTTAGTTATAAAGATAAATATATTAGAGGCTCAGAAATTGTTTTTTGGAGAACATTTGGAGGTTGAGAAAAAGAAATTGAAAGAATACAAGGTTTATTCAGTGCCAAGATCTGATTTTGAAGCTCAAAATCTCCATTTAGGGGAATTCAAAGAAAATATTATTTCTATTGGAGACCCTAAAGATCTTATCAACAAGATGTATAGAGAGTTTAATTTGCTAAGAGATGAATCTGTTAAGAAATTAGAGTTTTATGAGTTTAAGCTAATGATAGGGAGAAAATTTCAGTCTCTCAGGGAAAGTAGTCAAGCATCAACCTCCACTCAATAGACAATGCTAGAACAACTCAGAAAGTTTGAAGCAATTACCTCTATACTGGATGATTTCAATGATAGACTACACACTCTTCAGTGTGATAGTACTCCTTTAAGTGTGCTATTGGAAAATCAAATACATCTGATTAGTCAACTAACTTCAAGTGAATCCTAGTTGGGACCAGTGATTAATCAAATTAAGGACAAGATGACCTCATTAATTCATTCATAGGAACCCGTGAATGAGTTTGTAAAGGTAAGTCTAGTTGAGAATTTAAAGGTTGGAAATGATTCAAAGAATCTTCTTCAACAATGGTCAGAAGTCTTCAACAACCATTTACAGAGCCTGCTTTTGAAGCTTCTTGATATTAGCATTGTAGTTCAAGCCCTTCCTCATCCCGAAAAACCCTTTGTCCCCAGAAATTCAAACCAAATCCCTTCATTTTGAAGACCCTTTCATTGAATGAGGACTGTACTTTATTTTTCAATTTAATTTCTTATAGGTTTCTACACAACTCAACCCTACGTTGTATTCTCAACAGTGAAGTTTTTCAAGACACATTTTCAATCCGAGATTGCTGCATCGGTCAAGTCAAAATTAAATCATGATTCAAGGATCATTTTTATTGTTTTAAAGAACTGTATTCATTAGAGAAAATAAATTCTGTTCCTAATGGAAGTTGTAACTCCCCTGGTCAATTGGAATTTGAATTTCCGTGATCAATCAGTCTATTATTTTGGATATGGAATACCAAGTAAGTTTTCTATTCTATATATTATTTTAGAGTATCTCTTCAAATATATACATGTATGTATGTATGATAAGCGATTCACATATGTGATTGTATTATTGAAATTATCTTTTACAGTGCTATTGCAACAAATGATCGATTCTGAAAGAAGCTACACTTTGGAGATATACATGTTCAATCTTTTACCATAGTAAGATTACTAATGATTTTTAGTTTCTACCTTATTGAAGATCATTTTTCAACAAGGATCACTTTAGACTATTTCATTCTTGAAGAAATTCTTTTTTGAATAAGAAGATCCATCAATTGTCAGTTGCTTGCTACTACAACTGTGAAGAATAACCCGAACCTTTCAAATCAAACTCTTTTGATTTATTGGAGTTTCAACGGCTCGTACTTAGTTGCGGTGGAGTATCAGCTTCTTGATCTAAGATTTGGATAATCAGTTCTCTATTATACAACCAGAAGGCTTTGTTATTAGTCTTATTATAAAGGTGTCAACTACCTGCAATCATTTGTGAATTCATGGTCTTGTGATAAGTGGACCATTCTAGTTAATTTTATCAAGATCATAGAGAGAGTGATGGGTAGAGTGGACTAGAGGATATTTGTGCCCCGAACCAGTATAAAAAGCTATGTTCTTTATTTTTGTTTAATTGCTGCACATTCTTTTTATAGAAATAAACACTGCATATCTGTATAAATCACAGTGGGTGTCAAAATCCAAAATCGTGGAAGATTTTTTAAAAGTCACAATTCACTCCCTCTTATGTTACTTTATATATTCCGACCTAACAAGTTTGACAAGGTGAGTTGATGCTTGATATAAGTGTAGTGTTAACTACACATTCCCTTATACCACTTTAGCATAAAAACCTATAAGTACCAAGTCATTCCTTTCCACAGGGACAAGATTTGGATCACAAATGTCTATGGTTGAATTAAATAGAAAGCAATAAAAAATATGGGGTGCGAGTATGTGAAAATGATGTAAAGGGGTGTTAATCCTACACTTGTGATAAACGGGTAAACAAAAATGGATATTACTTAACCTAGATTGATAACCAAGAGTTTACTTCCACTGTGAGTGGAAAATAAAGGCAATAGAATGAAATCAGTTTACCTACCTAAGTTTTTCCACTGGTCATACAAAAGTGACGACCAATCATTAATGAATGCTTTGGAATGATCTTTTAACACACCCATAGGTCTTTATAATAAAGTTGTAGGTCCCTATGATATGTGTACAGTGTCACTATTTTAATCAGTTTGGGTCTTCAATTCATGTTTTCCTAACCCTTACTGTTAGGTTTCGTACGAATATATTAACACTTATTAGACACAACTGAAGCAATTAGAAACCAAATACGAGGATATCTCATGCACGATATATGAAACTCATGTAAAATACTAAAATGAAAAATACAATAAAACATGCATACCATACACCATAAGGCATCTGCAACACCTTCAAACATCATTACATGAGTTTGATAACGATTATCAAGGGTGACCAAAGGACATACCCTCTCCATAGTGTATCCAAAAGTTGCACAGAATCATCTGGTGTTCGAATGAGATACATATTCTCTTTACAATATACTATTACCTCTATATAAAAAGGAGGAAGATGAAAGAGAGAAACAAGTCAGGGAATATCTACTAAGCATGAGGATCTAAAATCTACCCCACCATTTCCATCACATGACATTAGTTAAATAGGCAATCAAGGATACTCCTTGATTATTCTATTATTTATTCATGCGTTGAAAAACATGAATAAATACCATGACTGGTTTATGAATGACATATATGAATACATTTCCTCCCTACTATTTCATCTCATGAAACACTTCATTAATGATATCTTATGTGGAAGACTGTATTGAATGATAACCATTATCATTCGATTTATATACAACTATATGAAACGATACATCCTATTTTGCATGAAAATCATAATTTACATACAATAAAAATTAGCCCATAATTATATCATATGCAAATATGACTTAAGGACATATCTCCTTCAATCTACCACTTGCACTAAAGCCTAAAAGACTGTTCCATTTCACCTTATATTGTATAATATACAATAACTTGTGAAACCATATCCAAAGCTCTCTTGGATATTTTCCAAAACACTTTTGGGAAACTATCATTAATTTCACCTCGTATCACATTATATGAAATACCTTGTGAATACCCATACAAAACACTTTAGGATTAACTCTAAAACA
This sequence comes from Viscum album, assembly GCA_963277665.1. Taxonomy (NCBI): domain Eukaryota; kingdom Viridiplantae; phylum Streptophyta; class Magnoliopsida; order Santalales; family Viscaceae; genus Viscum; species Viscum album. The sequence goes on from OY728125.1 coordinate 5,286,906, forward strand.
CTTTTAGAGTAGCTCTCTGAGTCAAACTCAATCCCTATTTAGTCAATCACAAAGTGCGACCCCACATGCCTTTATAGCGTTGAAAAAAAATATGAATATCCATATTCATATATGTAAGGAAAGAGATGCCTATAGAAAATCATCAATTCTACTCAAGGTATAAAGAGATCTAACATGATCTTTATCAAACACACGTATCTCTATACCTGTGCCCACCAGTCTGCATCATATGCAAACCCACATTTTCATATTTTCCTTTTGTCCAAGACATTTAGTGACAATGAGACACAATCCCATATAGCCAACTCATCTATTATTTATTCTCAGAGTGCAGAATTATTTGAGCAATGAATATATAACATGTCATTCATCCTGATGGATAAGCTCATCATGTAACACCCCGAAATTTTAAAATATGAACATCATATTCAATTGCGCATGTGACACGCAACACCAATTGACATAGAAAGGAATATCACATCCTAATACTTTATAATATATTTAATAAACTAAATTTATGATATAGCTTGCAATGCACACAACACTGAGTTATCTTACGTTTCACGCAACAATAACTTTCTTCGATAGCTTACATTACACGCAAGACTGAGTTTTACTGAATGCTATTAATATTATTATTTAAAATGACAATTATATATTAGCTATTAAATTATAGGTTATGAATAAGATTAAATATCTTATGAAATTATGGTTGAATTTATTGCTTAATAATTAATTATAAATGAATATAAAAAATGATTAAATATAAAATATTTTTTATAAAAAACTATTTTTATGCGCCAAAGATGTTTTATCTTAATAAATTAAATTAATTACCATTAGTGAATGATATTAATGATATTTATATATTATATATTCAATAAATTGTTTTGAAATTCATCCAATGTATTTGATGGACATAAGATAACAACAAATCCAATTTTACGCATAAAAAGTTGTATTTTTCTAAAGGCAGTTTTGCTACCTTTTAATAACGCACTTGTTTTAAAACCAAATTTTGACACATTCATAAATTTTATGTAACAAAATAAAATTAATTTTTAAAATCATAATATCAAAATTATCTTAGGGTGAATTTTTGGTATTTTTCTGAGAAGTTTTATTTTTTGATGAATAATGAAAAATACTGAATTTTAATTAAAAACTGACTTTTCATCTAAATAATTTATAAGGTTACATTATATTTTAAATTAGTTTTAAAGTAACATGTGATCAATTATATATATATTAATCCAATATTGGTCATTGAAATCCTTTTTATGTTGAATTTAGATAAAAAACATAGTAAACTTTTGAACATTTTCACTTTAAAAACCCATTTTCTCGTCATGACTGCGAGATTAATTTTAAATTAATTTCTGCCAATTATGTGATTTAAATTTTTAAAAAATAGATTCCAAATTTGAAATAATATTAATTTATAATTTTTAATAAGTTCAACTTAATGTTTTTACTAAAACAATCAGCGAAAGCAGTTAAAATTAATTACAGTGATTAAGGTAAAAATGAGCTTACTTAACGATTCAACTTAGAATATAAGATGTAAAAATGACCCAACACTTGTCCAACATCCATTGGATGACCATATTTCGACCTTATATCTTCGTGGATCGAATTTGGTGTGTTATGGAAGCCTCTTGTTAGGTAAAAATGTGGGTACACCTAACCTACTTTTAAAAATTCCATGTGTGTCCTCTCCCCCACTTATAAAAGGCCACCACCTCTCCCCCTTATTCACACCTATAACACCAATTTGGTTTGGCCAAACACTATCCAAATCACTCCCTAAATTCACTCCCCTCATCTTAGAATCCTTAGCTTGGGAAGAAAACCAACTTATGAAGGCATTAGCGCAAACCAAAAGAGCATACCCGAAGAATAGGTAATGTTTTTCTAAAAGATTTTTTATTTTATTTCCTTCTCCAAATATTTTAATTATTTTTATACTGGGATTATATAATTGTAACATCCCAAGTATTTATAGAATAATACATTTTCATATCTATTAATATTTTTGAATTTAATATTAATTTTAGTTTAAAGGGGACACTATATACGATAGCGTACCCGACACACAACAATGAGTTTCTCCGAAATCTTACGTTGCACACAACACTGAGTTATACAAAAAAATAATACAATAATAATATTATTATTTTAAATGGTAGTTAAATCCTAGCCATTATATTGGCGGGAATGAACATAATTAACTATATTATAATTTTACATATTTTTTAAATGTTTTTACATTTATCCAATGAATTGTAGAGGCTTAAAATGAGAATGAATCCAATTTTAAGTATAAAATACTTTTATATTTTTAAAAGGTCATTTTACCACCTTTTAATGGGGAACCCTTTTTAAAAATTGTTTTTGTTACCTTTATATGTTTTATTTTATAAAATAAACTTCTTATTTAGAATTGGGACATCAAAATTTACTTCGGTTGAAATTTTGGTATTTTTCTGATAAAATCCATATTTTTATGAATAGTGAAAAATACTGCATTTTAATTTAAAACTGTCTTTTCATCTAATTTATTTATATAGTTAGATTATTATTTTAATTGGTTTTAAAGTGTAATTTAATTAAGTTTTTATCATTTAATCCAATTATGGTCATTGGAAGTAATTTTACATTTAAATTGGATATAAACACATGTCAATCTTTTGATAGTTTTTACTTCTTAAAAACCCATTTTCTGGTTTTGACAATGAGAATTAATTTTAAATTAATTTCTGAAAATTATGTACTTTGAATTTGGAAAATTGGATTCCATATTTTGAATCATAAGGTCTAAATTATGTAAATATGTATCTTTTATTTTTGGACATTATGAATAGTAACTTCAGTAATTATTTTTATTTACCATGGTTAAAGGGTATATCAGGTAACTAAGGGTAAAAAAATAATATTATAATAATATAAAACTACTCTAACACATGTAATAATCATTTATATGAGATATTTCTGACCATGATCATCATTGGGTTGAATTTAGAACCCCATGGTAAATAAAAATAATTTTTATCTATGACACAATGATGATGCAATGATTACCTTATTAATGAAATATTCAAATAAATGATATTATAAATATTAAAATAAATGTAACTTTAATATTTTGATGACATACATGATTTTTTTGGATGATATTGACATGTGAAGGATGTGTTAATGCCTTTGGTTTGAAGGAATCAAGTTGTTACGAATTTAACAAAAATCAATATCTAAATAGTGTCAAAATTGACATAAATGAGTTTAAAAAAAATACTATTTTATTAAATGATATAATAGTTCTAAAAATATAAGATTAATCCAAATGAATTATATATTATTAAAAATGTCATTAATTATCCACTTGTGGTTTGATTGTCATTTTATAGTAACTATAGTAACCATATATTATGAAAATACAAGAAGACATGGTAAGAGTTAATGTTTTTAACTATGAGTTAAAGCTAAAAGATAAAGTTAATATTGTGACCTAAACTTGTCTAAAACCTATTGTTTGAGAGTATTTCGATCCATCCTTATCTTATTCTCTAAATTTATTACTTTTTAACTATTATAATTATAAAATCAATTTATAATAAAATAACATTTCAAGACTTTCCTAAAGTGCCCCTCCCCCCTCTTATAAATGGCCACAACCTCTACCCACTTACTACTACATCTCAATCCCCTCGTATCATCCAAATTATGCTAAAATAATATCCTAAAATTCCTCAATTACTCCTAGAATCCTCACCTTGGCCAAAAGGAAACTCAAAGAATCCTTTTGGATCAAATCAAAAGGAGTTACCCTGTTTTGAGGTAACGTCTTCTCTCAAGCTATTTTCCTTTATTTTCCTTATCCACCCCCTACACTCTTTTTATTCCATTATTTTATAACAAAACAAATATAATAAATATACCGGTATGTTTTTATGCTAAGTTTTCTACCTACAATTACACACACCTCCATCTAATGGATATAGAACATACAGTTTCTATGTACGGTGAACTACAACCTCATGAAATGATGATTATTCAATTTTCTCCTACCACCTCTCATGGTTTCAATTATGATGACAATGTATTTATATATGATAGATATTATATTTATTTGGTCTCTATTCTTCTGTAATTTTTATTTACAACACACCTTTATGCTTTCCAAAATGTGTAAATACGATAATTTCATTTGAGGAAGTGTGGATGACCGCCCCCTCAAAGTGATATGGCTCATTTATGCCATACATGGAACATATGAATGATACCATTAATGAAATTATATAACATATATAATATATATATTATAATATAATTATAATATACCTATGTATCTTTTATTTTTTATTCCTTTAATATAATAAAGAAATGAAAGTAACGTTCATGCGTATATACGGCCTACCGTCTTCATGAACGGTGCATTTCATTTCTTATCTCTAAATGTTATGAACTATTATAAATTAATATATAATAGATATTTATGATATTTAAATCATGAATAATATTATGGAGATAATGGACTTATGAACATATGGATAATTTACATCAAAACAAGTTCATTTTTGACTCAAATACTGAATATCGACAAAACATTCGATATGAACTCAAATAATTAACTACTTTCTATAATATGGTAGTAAGTGATATAAAATTAATAATAAACTTTAAAAAGGTCCTAAAGAAAGTATAAATTAACCTAAGTTTTTTATTTAGGAAATTAAAGAACAAACGAGACAAGTCAGACTCAAGATAAGAGATTTCATCTCAATCTCCTTTCATTGAGGCATTTCTTGATAATATGCACCTTAATTATTTTATAAGATGTATATACAACCACTATGACATTTCATATCCATATTTTATCTATACTAACGTCATTTATTAAATCATGGAGATTAATATTTAAATGTTCAAAGTGGTATGGGACACCTTGAACATTTAAAGATTTAATTATCAAATCTTTTTCTTCATGATATTAAATTACACATTTATTTATATGGGTATAAAAGGAATATACAAGAAATTTTATGTCTATCTTGAATTTCATTCACAGTTTTAAAAAGTAATCTTTTCATACGAAGCATTTTACTTTCTTTACAAAACGACAAAAGGAATGTTTTTTTAACATATACGGAGACAACAACTTCTCCTTCACCGTAACTGTTATTTGATATTTGGCTTCCTCTATAAGCCTTAAATTTTTTTAAAAGGAAAATAAACCCCTTATTCTTTTATTTGGGTATATTGGTATTGAAAATGGGTTCTTAAATGAAAATTCTATTTTTATACGAAATTTTTTTCATATGGGATTAGAAGAATTTTTCAAAAGGGTTTTGTGATGAACATGTTTTATTCCTAAAATGGTACATAAGAATTATATGAAACGGGTGAGCCTGATATAACTTATACGATGGTTTGGTCCCCATTACAACTCACGAGTGATCTCAATATAGCTTATATGAAGGGCTTAGCCCCATTATAGCTCACAGGTGAGCCCGACATAGCTTATAAGAATGGTTGAACCCCATTATAGCTCATGGGTGAGCCCGATATAGCTTATACGAAGGGTGATCCCCATTATAGATCTCCAATATGGAAGTCTACCATATGGTTATTCCAATTAGAATATGTTTGAAATGGGTTTATTTATATGATGCTCTAAGTCACCTAAAGGATTTTTAATTGCTTACTATTGGTTTTAGTGTTTTTCATTGAGAAAAAAGTATGAGTGTTATACATGTGAAAATGTTTTATTTCATCTGCTCAAAGAACATTAAATGGGTCATCAGGTTTTAACTGGACTAATGGTTTTTATTTATTTTTATGTCCCTTACTAAGATTTTTTTTCTCATCCCAAGTTTTTAAATGTTTTCATAGGATTTAAGGGAGAATAGAATCAAGTATGGAATAAAGGAAAAATTATGATGATTAAACATGAAAAGAAACCGTGTTTTTTTAAAAGTTTTTATTTTTTGGAAGAAATAGATACTATTGGATGTGTCCAGTTTTTATTTATTTGGTTTTATTATGTAATAGTTATGGACTAATTTTATAAATCTCTAAACCTGAAAATATCATCAATGTGAATTCTTGATATAACTCAAGATTATGTAATATTTAATGTCGGAGCCTTATAGTTGGTATCAGAGGGAGGTTAGAAAATTTTGGAGATTAGGATGTTTTCTTAAGGGTTAGGGATATCATCATGGGTTTGTGATTTTAAGGTAGATCATAAGTTCAATGTCTTAGAAACCCCTTTTGAGGATTTATGATCTGAAATATTAAGGTGACTAATGGTATTTTTGGAGACATTCACCTTTGAGGAAACTATGGGTTAATAATTTTTAGGATGCAAAATGTGAGGTATGAGATAACCTTTGAGTTTAAAATATGTTATGGTTATTTTTGAGGAATTTATCTCATTTTTTAGAATTTTATAAGAATGATATAGTTTTAGAAAAAGGATAGCCTGTAGGATGGGTGAAAACCCATCACATCTAGCAAGGCCACAAGAATCGAACCGACAACTGAAGGGTGGCAAGGGCGAATCGCCTACCACTGGTCTACATGAAGTCCCTGGTTAGTATGACTTATTCTTTTAGTTAAATGATTTTATGGATTAAGAATAAGTTGATTTTGGGAACTTTTGTTTTATCAAATGAATATCCTTAGTATAGGAAAATTATTTGGTGATCAATTGATAAATGTTATTTTGGAAGATGTTCACTCTTTTGTGAACACTATATGCCTAAGGAAAATAGAATACTATAAGATTTCATTTGAGAAGTAATGGTTGAATTTTATTTTGAAAGAATATATGTTTTTATTGTAGACATATGGTAATTTTGGTTATTTATGGAAATGATTAAACTATCACAGAGAACACATGATTAGGTTAATTACTTTTAAGTATGAGACTTTAAGAGTAGTCGATGCTATTTAGAGATAAATGTTAAGATTTATCGTGGAAGAATATGTGATCAAATATCTCTAAATTTTGGGTTTCAATATTAGTTTAGATTATTTTGAGGAATTTTAAGGGCATTTGTTGTTGAATGGTCTGTGTATAAATTGTGTATTACTATTGAATTTTTGAGATTAAAAGTATTCCTTCTTCTTATAAAGGATTATTCTTTTTGGGGGATTATCTGATCTTGTACTAACTATTTTGGTTTTGGTTAATGTCTAAAGATAGGGGAAATATATAGTTCATCTTTTATGGATTATGTGATTCTCTATAAGTTGATTCTAGTGCTTCAGGTGTAACCAAGTCATCTTGAATACTCATCGTTTGGAGAAAATACGAGTTTGTGGTAGAAATTTATTAAAAGAAGAAACTCTACTTGACAAGTAAGTATTTTTTCTTATGTTATTAGTCAAGTTCATAAATAAATTCCTCAAATTTATGAAAATAATATTAAAACAAAAACGTTTTCTATTTACTTTTACTATTATGAAATCAAAGACTGTTTAACCCAACACAAGTTTGTGGTTTTTTTATTGATAACTTTCTCCGGATCATGTTTTCTATCACTCTCTATCAGAACAAGATGATTAGTTTTTCTTCCATATCCATGTTTTCCTACATGGAATCCCAGTATGTGTTATCTCGAGTGACCTTTGTACTTCTCTTTATTTATTTTAAAGTGACAGTTTTATTGACTCTTTTTCCAATGTGAGATTTTCAATAAAGTTTCTGAGCCCAATTTTAAAATTGTGAGGATGCAATTTTCAAAAGGGGGAATGATATAACATACCAGGTATTTATAGAATAATATATTTTCATATCTATTAATATTTTTGAATTTAATATTAATTTTAGTTTAAAGGGGAGACTATGTACGATAGCGCACCTGACACGCAACAACGGGTTTCTTTGAAATCTTACGTTGCACACAATACTGAGTTATACCAAAAAGCAATACAATAATAATATTATTATTTTAAATGATAGTTAACACCTAGCCATTGTATTGGTGGGAATGAATAGAATTAACTATATTATAATTTTACATATTTGTTAAATGTTTTTACATTTATCTGGTGAATTGTAGAGGCTTAAAATGAGAATGAATCCAATTTTAAGCATAAAATACTCTAATATTTTTAAAAGGACATTTTACCAACTTTTGATGGAGAAACCTTTTTAAAAATAGTTTTTTTTCACTTTTATATGTTCTATTTTATAAAATAAACTTCTTATTTAGAAGAAGGATATTGAAATTTACTTTTGTTGAAATTTTGGCATTTTTCTGATAAAATCCATATTTTTATGAATAATGAAAAATATTGCATTTTAATTTAAAACTGCATTTTCATCTAATTTATTTATATAGTTAGATTGTCCTTTTAATTTATTTTAAAGTGTAATTGGATCAAGTTTTTATAATTTAATCCAATTATTTTCATCGGAAGTAATTTCACATTTAAATTGGACATAAACACATGTCAATCTTTTAATATTTTTTTCTTCTTAAAAACCCATTTTCTAGTTTTGACAATGAGAATTAATTTTAAATTAATTTATGCCAATTTTGTACTTTGAATTTGGAAAAGTGGATTCCATATTTGGAATTTGAAGGTCCAAATTATGTAAATAAGTACCTTTTATTTTTGGACATTATGAATAGTAATTTTAGTAATTAGTTTTATTTACCATGATTAAAAGGTAAATCAGGTAAATAAGGATAAACAAATAATATTATAATAATATAAAACTACCCTAACACATGTACTAATCCTATTAGATGAGATATATTCAACCATTAGCATCTTTGGGTCGAATTTAGGACCCCATGAAGCCACTTGGGTGTGATAATGACCATTTATAATATTTATTTTAAAGAAAAGGGAAATATAACATAATCACATATCTCCTAACTAAATTTTTTTTAATTTAGTTTATATAAATGATATATTAGACTATAAATATTAATTATAAAGCTAAAAATATTTCCTAAATCATGGTATTTTATTTATAAATTTTATACATTAAATAAATAAATTTATTTATGACATAATGATGATGTAGTGATTACATTATTAATGAAATATTCAAATAAATGATATTATAAATATTAAAATAAATGTAATTTGAACATGTTGATGCCATACATGAATTTTTTGGATGAAATTTACATCTGAGGGATGAGTTAATTACTTTGGTTTGAAGGAATCAAGTTGTTATGATTTTAACAAAAATCAATTTTGAAATAGTGTCAAAATTGACATAAATGAGTTTAAAAAAAATCCTATTTTATTAAATGATATAATAGTTCTGAAAATATAATATTAGACCAAATGAATTATATAATTTTAAAAATGTCATTAATGATTCAATTTTGTTTCAATTTTCATTTTATAGTAACTATAGTAACCATACATTATGAAAATACAAGAAGACATGGTAAGAGTTAATGTTTTTAACTATTAGTTAAAGCTAAAAGATAAGGTTAATGTTGTGACCTAAACTTGTATAAAACCTATTGGTTGAGAGTATTTAGACCCATAATCTTCTTATCCTCAAAATATATCACTTTTTAATTGTTATAATCCTAAAATCAATTTATAATAAAATAATATTTCAAGACTTTCCTAAAGTGCCCTTCCTTCCTCTTATAAAAGGCCACCACCTCTTCCCACTTACTCACATATCTCAATCCCTTTTTATCATCCAAATTATGCTCATATAATCTCTGAAAATTCCTCCCTTACTTCTAGAATCCTCACCTTGGGTATAAGGCAACTCAAAAAATCATTTTGGCTCAAATCAAAAGGAGTTACATAGTTTTGAGGTACCGTCTTCTCTCAAACTCCTTTCCTTTATTTTACTTCTCCACCCCCTATGATCTTTTTATTACATTATTTTATAAAAATACCAGTATCCTAAATATAATATAATGTTTTTATTATAAGGTTTAGATCTATACTTACACACACCTCCATCTAATGGATATAGAACATACTGTTTCTGTGTACAGTGAACTACTGCCTCACAAAACGATGATTGTTCAATTTTATCCTACTACCTATAATGGTGGTCATTATGATGGAACTGTATTTATATATGATATATATTATATTTATTTTGTCTCTATGCTTTTGTAATTTTTATTTACAACATACCTTTATGCTTTCCATAATGTTTAAATACGATAATTTCATTTGAGGAAGTGTGGACTACCACCTCCTCAAAGTGATATGACTCATTAATTCCATACATGGAATGTATAAATGATGATGTTAATGAACTTATGTAACATATATAACATATATATTATAATATAATTATAATATAACTATGTATCTTTTATTTTTTATTCCTTTAATATAACAACAAAATGAAAGTAGCGTTCATGCATACGTACAACCTACCATCTCCATGAATGATGCATTTCATTTCTTATCTCCAATTGTTATGGAATATTATAAATAAATATATACTGGATATATATGATATGTAAATCATGAATAATATTATGGAGATAACGAACTTATAACCACATGGATAATTTGCATCAAAACAAGTTTATTTTTGACTCAAATACCGAACATCGACAAAACATCTGATATGAACTCAAATAATTAACTAATTGATATAACATGGTAATAAGTGATATAAAATGAATAATAAACTTTAAAAAGGATCTAAAGAAAGTATAAATTAACCTAATTTTATTATTCAGTAAATTAAAGAACGAACAAGACAAGTCAGACTCAAGGTAAGAGATTTCATCTCAATCTCCTTTCATTGAGGAATTTTTTGATAGTATGAACCTTTATTCTTTTATTAGGTATATATACATCCACTATGACATTTCATATCCATATTTTATCTATACTAATTTTATTTATTAAATCATGGAGATTAATATTTAAATGTTCAAAGTGGTATGGTACACCTTGAACGTTTAATGATTTAATCATCAAATATTTTTCTTCATGATATTAAATTACATATTTATTTATATGGGTATAAAAGGAATATGAATGAAATTTTATTTATATATTTAATTTCATTCAAAGTTTTCAAAAGAAATCTTTTTATATGAAGTGTTTTACTTTCTTTAAAAAACAACAAAATGAATATATTTTTTAACGTATATGGAAACAACAACTTCTCCACCACCGTAACTGTTATTTGATATTTGGATTCCTCTATACGTATAAATGTATTTTAAAAGGAAGAAAAACCCCTTATTACTTTATTTTTGTATATTGGTTTTGAAAACAAATTCTTAAATAAAAATGGTATTTTTATACTAAAATGTTTTTATATTGGATTAGAGGAGTTTTTCAAAAGGGTTTTGTGATGAACGTGTTTTATTCATGAAATGGTACATGAGAATTATATGAAACGGGTGAGACCAATATAGATTATATGATGGGTTGATCCCCATTATAGCTCATGGGTGAGCCTGATATAGCTTATATGAAGGGTTGAGTCCCATTATAGCTCATGGGTGAGCCCGACACAACTTATACGAATGGTTGAGCCCCATTATAGCTCATGGGTGAGCCCGATATAGCTTATACAATGGGTGATCCCCATTATAGATCTCAAATTTTGAAGTCAACCATATGGTTATTCTAATTGGAATATGTTTGAAAGGGTTTTATGTATATGATTCTCTAAGTCACCTAAATGAGTTTTAATTGCTTGCTATTGGTTTTAATGTTTTTCATTGAGCAAAAAGTATGAGTGTTATTTATGTGAAAATGTTTTATTTCACCTGATCAAAGAACATTAAATGGGTTATCAATTTTTAACTAGAATAATGGTTTTTATTTATATTTTTATGTCTCTTATCGAGGTTTTTGTGCTCATCCCAATTTTTAAATGTTTTCACAAGATTTAAGGGAGAATAGAGTCAAGAATGGAATCAAGGAAAAGTTATGATGATTAAACATGAAAATAAACCATGTTTCTTTTTAAATTTTTTTATTTTATATAAGAAAAAAATATTGTTTGTAGTGTCCACTTTGTATTTCCATGGTTTTGTTATGTAATAGTTATGGCCTAATTATCTAAATCTCTAAACCTAAAAAGATCCTCAATGTGAATTCTTGATATAACTTAAGATTATGTAATGATTAAGGCTGGGGTATTATAATAATAAACTAAATATCTTCAATATACTGATATTTTTTTATGTTAATTTTATTCACTACAACTTCACACACTTCCATCAAATGGGTTATGAAATCATTGTTCGTGTGTACGACGAACTACCGCCTCACAAACCGATGTCGTTCGTTTTTCTGTTACCACCTTTAAAGATTGGGAATAATGATATAAATAAAATTTATATATAAAATTTATGATGTATTTATTATTATTTAATTATTATATAACACATACCTTCAGTATTTACATTTTGTTGGAATACGATAACATCGTTCGTGTGTATGGCGGACTACCGCATCGCGAAACGATGTGGTTCGTTCACAAATTATATGGAATGTTTTAAGGATAGTTTTAATAAATATATATGATATATATTACATAAATATGATACCAAAATTATAATATACATATAAATTATTTACTTTTATTTCTTTCAATATGATAAGAAAATGGAAACAACGTTCATGCGTATGTACAACTTATCGTCTCCATGAATGATGTATTTCATTTCCTAGGACCAAATTTTATAGATTACTATAAATGTATATATACTGAATATATATTATATTTAAATCATGATTTAACTTATTTAGATAATGAAATCATGATCTAAGTAAGATGAATGAAAAATAACATGTCAAAACATACTCGAAAAACAAGGTAATTAACACCCAAAATAGTGAAAATAATGAAATATTATTAATAAATAAGCGATAAGGTGTTATAAAAGGATCATATATGATATTATAAAAATTAATATGGTTCTATTATAAGTTAATAGAATTCTTAAAACCATTATATTTGAGGTTAAAGGATGTTTAACCAAAAGGGAGTATAAGGTAAGAGATTTCGTCTCAATTTACATTACATTGAGGGTTATTTGTTCTTATACACCAATTAGCATTTATGTGGTGTATATAATTCCCCTTTAACATGTAATATCATTAATACTTCATTATTCATGGTATTTTAAGTTTCAATTTTAATTATTTCATCCAAGGGGATTTTATTTTAAAATTACCAAGTGATAAAGTTATTTTGAAATCTTTTGTGATTGTTAACTTTCTCTTGAAACAATAGCTTTATTGTAATAATTTTTAATTGTTCATTATGTTTATCTTAAGTATACATATTCTTGTGTGATGGATATCATTATTTCCAAAACCATACACCAACTTTACATACAATTTTTACTTTGAATGTTATTTTATTAATTGGGGAAATATTGATAAATCCGTATCCTTTACTCAATATGGATATTTAATAAGGAACACTGTTCATGAATTTAAATTGATTATTTGATATATTAGGAATGTTTTAAAAATGCAAGACATGGGTTGGGGACCAATTGATGCTATCCCCTCGAAGCATTAGTAGTCTCATGAGATGAACTAATTGAAAAAATCAGATGGAATTTTACCGAGTAGTTTTAAACTGTCTTGAGATTAGATCTTGATAGTAAAGGTATCATGTGCTTGGGAAACATGATGTCCAATAATTAATAATTTTCTAAATCCATGATTCAATTATTATTATCCATGATATTTTCATTATGATAAAATCTATGGATGCATTTCATTCTCAGCTTATTGATTAAATGACATGTGTGTTCAATTATTTACCTTTCCATATTGATTATGCATAATCCAGTTATTTAAATTACATATGTGTTAAGTTATTTAACTTTCCATATTGATTATTCTCATTGATTCGTTAGGTCTTCCATTATACTTAACCCTTACTGAGCATTTGAGATCACCCTTATTTTGTTTCCTTTCCTGAGGAATCCATGAAGTTTACTATGACTATTATGTAGGGATTCACTAGATGGAATAATGTTATTAACTAAAAATTATGTTGTAATTTGTGTATTCATTTGTAACACAAGACTCATGTATCTATTTTATATACCAAGACTACTAAACTATTTGGTCCTTTGGGACACAATTTTCTTGTATCTATGCTAATGTAATGGTAGTAGGCATCATCTCTAGTGTACTGGGGTTGGGGTCACTATAGTTGGTATCAAAGCATGTTTAGTAGCAACCTTGGAAGCTAGATTTAGGAAATCCTAGATTAGAGAATATAACCCTATGATATAATTTGAGGACAAGTAGAGAAAGAACATCCTAAAGTTTTGGTAAGGTAGACATTATGTGGTTTTTACTTGAAATACATCAATGTATGGATACTACAAGTGGATGTGGTTCTAACATAGATGTACCTAGGGGTAATAACTCCAAAAAGGGCACATTAGGCTTGAATCGAGCGTAACATGGAACATGATAATGGGCCTTACTACGCATCTAGTTTGACACTCTTGGAGGATATGCTTAGGATAATTCACATTTTCTTTATAAATCATTATGAATGATTTGAATAGATAAATATAATGAATGCCACACCCCGACCCGACATGTTTCAGTCGCAATTATTTATATTTATATTTGAGTGTTTTGGTTTCTTAAAGTTTAAAAAAATTTATTAAATTAAAATCAAAATGAAATAAAATAAAATAAATGAAAAAAATGATTTAATAAAAATGATAATGATAACATTATTATTTAGTTTTTATTATAATTATTATTAATTTATTATTGATATAATAATAATAATAATAATAATAATAATTATTATTATTGTTTTTATTATTAGTATCAATATTTTTTTTCATTTTAATTTCTTATTTTTTTTCTCTTGTTAGGGTTCCCCCTACCCCTTTGCATCACGACCGAAACCCCCCCTATCTTCCCCGTCACGCTCCACCCGCTCAAACCGTCTGGTGCACAATGACTTGGCTGGCTCTCCTCCGGTGCGACGAACCTCCGACCAACCTCCCTCCATCCTCGTGCGGCGACCTTCCCCCTCCCCTGCTCACGGAACCCGACCTCACCCCTCTCCTGTTCACATGACCTGGCAAACTGGGAGCTCTGGCGCACCGCTCTCCCTCTCTGGCGACCGAATCTCTTCCCGTTTTGGTGTAAAAATCCATCTGGTGAGCCTATTCTCCCTCCAATTTCCCCTATTTTGATGTTTTATTTGATTTCATGGGGTGTATGTTTCTTGGTCGAACCCTAACATGTTTTGGGGTTCTTTTTTTGATTGATTTTTATTATTTAGGGTTTTTCAGGTTCCATCGAGGCCGGTTCTAGCCACTGCCGTCAAGGGCAGTGGGTTCGCCATGGTTTTCGAGTAAGGATTTTTGAATTTCTTCATTATGGATTGATTTAAATTTAGGGGTTTTATGATTTTTGAGTTATCATCAATTTATTTTGGGTGCAAAAGCTATTTTTGAAATAGATTAACTTGTTTTTGATTTTATATGGCATGATTGTGTGAAACGGGGTGTGTTTTGGATATCAATCCTTTTGGTAATGCTTGGTTGTGTTTTATGACTTGTGCGTTTACTTTATTAGATCACACAAGGGATATAAATTATATTCTAGTATGGTGTTGGTGTGCATTTAACTTAAGAAGGGAATTTGGGTGTTTTTGACGTAAGGGCATGTGGCGTTTATTTGGTCTGTTTTTATAAATTTTCAAATGTTTTATTGAATGATATTAGTGATGCGAAACTAGTTTTTGAAAGGATTTGATATGAGTTTCGGTTGGAACTGGTTTCTTAATGTGAATTTGGGTGAACTTTTCATGTAAAACCTTGTTGTGCCTATGCTTTATAAATTGTACAAATGGTCTAATTAATTTTTCAAGTGGTGCGAATCACATTTTCAAGGGAACTTATAGTGAAAATGGGTTTGGGTGTAGGTTTTTAAAGGGAAATGCATAATTTGGCATGTTTGGGTTGTCGTGTATTTCTAAATGTAAATTGTAAATGGTTTAAACAATGAAATGCATGTTTTGGAATTGCTTCTAGTTTATGTGATGTTTTGAAAAGGCCTTTGGAAATGGTTAAATTGATTATTTTCTTTTCTTTTAATATTTTCAATGGGTTTTATGAGTTATGCAAGTGGTGTGAAATGTATTTTCAAATGGTTTAGTGTGCATTTGAGGTTTAGATAGTGTTTTTGGTGTAATTATTTTTTTTATAGTGCTAATTTTGAAATGTTTAATAAATTGTTTAATTGTTTTACTTATTTTTTATTTGTCAACATGTTTTGCAAGTTATTTAAAATGATGTAAAGTATGTTTTAATGTCACTTTGGTGTACTTTTAGTTTTAAAGTGGCTTTTCCTGCCTGAAGTTGAGTGTGTTATTGCTGCAGACCCTTGGTGTGTCATTTTTAAATGTTTTATAGATTGTTTGAGTGTTTAATTATTTTATTAAATTATATGTGTAGTGCATGGTCTTTTCTACGTTGTTTAGAGTAGCCGGGTCTGAGGCGACTCACCTATGTGTGCATGGGTAAGTATATATATATGTGGGTTCCCCCATTACATGTATAGTCATCCATGACAGTGAATATACATGTATGGGGCTAGGTGTGCCCATGTATATATATGAAAATTCATACGTAGGTGAGTGGTGACTAGTATATGCATATAATAATATGTGTAAGGATCCACTTGCACATGTTCCTGGCCATGAAGACGTGTGCATAGGGGCTAGGTGTCCTTATATGTATGTGAAAGTGCATATGCTTAGTGGGGGAGCAGCAACAACATTGAGTTAGAAAGTGCCAAGAGCCGAAGTGGACGACTTGATTCCACTCTGAGGTAGGTCCCCTATGCCTATACCTTTAATTTGAATTTCATAACTGTTTGCTTGTTTAGTAGAAAAAAATATGTTTTACATTTATGCTATATACACATGCTATGAAATTTGGTTGCGGTTTCTTGAAATGATTATGTCTTGTTTTGGAAATTGAAATGTATTTCTAACACCATTGGTATTAAGTGAATTTTCTTGAAAATTGATTTCCTAAGTGGTTTTGAATTGGTAATGTGTATTTCCAAAGGTGTTTCGCCTTTTGGCCAGTTAATTGTAAAAAGTGTTCCCTTTATGTAATTAAGCCCATTTGGCATCTTAAGAATGCTTTATGAAAAAAGAAAAACCTCTCTTGAGGCACGCCCCATTTGGTTTTAGAAAAATGATTTTTAAGTTGAATGTCTTATTATGTGCACAATTTAATACTTATGCGATGTGTGATGTAGAAGAGGGGGAATTCTCTTAAGGAGGGAGAACAATGGTGAGTGGTTGAATGAGTTTTAGATAAAGAAAGTGTTATGTAAATATATGTTTGCTTGATAAAGAAAAATCACCACCACTTGAAATAGAGCACAATGGGAAACCTGGGTATCTAGATGGGTGATCAGGACTAGTACGCTAGATGACACGACATGGTTTTTTCTTGGTTCGTCTAGCAGGATTGACACAACAACACTAACTAAACATATTAATTACTGAGGGTCGTGGTCTTCTAAGCCAAGTTTTCCGAGGGTCGTGGTTTTTAAGCCACGTTTCACTAAGTTACGAGGTCTCTGGGGTCCCACTTATGCTAGCTATCTATAGGGATTAACCATGGTGCTCATTTTTTATATGCAGTTTATGATGTAATCTTCATTTGAGTTTTTTCATACTCGGTGTCTTATTTGTGAAAACCATATTTTAATCCAATTTGGTTTCTTTTCATTTTAAAATGTTAATGCATGCTTGGAACCTATTTTGAAAATGTAGTGGGAGTGAAATGCTTTACTTGAAAATGAAAACTCGTTACTTGAATTTGAAAGGAAGGAAAAACATTATTTTGTTATATCTTATTTTCAAACTGGCATGATTGAATATATTACTAAAGGCAGGGGCACAGGGCGTGGTTATATTTTGGCATTCCTACTGAGCATCTTGGTGCTCATGCCTGCTTTACTTTTCAGTTTCAAGTTCCTCTAGTTTTGGATCGCTCTCGGAGCGAGTGTAGTTTATGTTACATGGTGACCCAGGAGGTCACTTAAGGTATGTCACGTTGCTTTGTTTATTCCTTTTTCTGCTACCAAGTTGTTCAGTTTATTTTTCCTCTATTTATATATTGTTTCATTTTATGATTATTTATTTATCTTTGATATGGGCCAAATTATTCCCAACCGGATTATTTTGATGCCCGACACTAGTTGCCAGCCCGTGAGGATCGGGAACGCCCTTCGGGCCGTGTCGCGGACTGGCTCGGGTGACCGGTTCAGGGTCGACCATGGTTGGTTCGTGACAATGAATGACCTAGGTTAAACCATATACCAAGGAAGGACCTCTGTTGAAATAAAACAGATGATGTATTTATGTATTTAGGTTCGAGAATTAAATTGTAGAAGTATTTTAACATTTGATATTTTGGGTGTAAGAATCATGAAACATCCAAGGATTATGTTAAATTTTATAAGCATACGATTATTCATTAACTTAAGAGTTATGGATACCATAATTATTTATGAGTTTATGATAGTAAATAAGTTCAAGGACATAAACACCTCTTTTTGAGGTTTTATGGGATGAGAGTCTACCAATATTAAGGACATTTTGGAGAAATTTATGGAAAGTTTATGTTTTAGTAGAAGATTTATTTGAGGAATAATGCATTTACATTTTATAGACACAATTTTAAAGGTATTTATAAACTTCAGGGTTGATATACAAATAAGATTATAAGAATTTTTGGAAAAAAGTTGTATTGAAAACCTTAGCAAAAAGGATATTTAATGATTATTTTCTTAAGGATGCCCATCATATTTTTGGAAACATTATAAGAATATAGTTTAAAAAAGGAAAACCTATATGCCGGGTGATGAACCATTGTATTCGGTGAGGCCGTATGGATTTAACCCACAACCAAAGGAGAATAAGGGTTTAATTACAACCATTAACCTACACAATTTCCTGGTCAATATGACATTTTTTAGTTAAAAAATTTAAAAAATAAATATTAATGATGAACCAGTAGTGTTATTTTTGAGGTTTATAGATTAATGTTTTAAACATATTGGGTTTGGAAAATAGTTAGAGTTATACTAAAAATATTTTCACTTTTTTATGGATCTTATGATATGTTAAAAGTAAATTTTAGTGCTTCTCACATAGAAGATTCATTTTTAGATATTTATTTCTTGGAGTAAGCGATCAAAGAACAAAAAAAGGATGAAATTAAATTTATGAAATAAAGATATATCATATAAGTATATTTCCTTATATTCTTAGATAGTAAAAAAATTCCTCAACTCTAGGAAAAAGGGTCTTGAAAACAAAAATATTATCCAAATACCTTAATTTTTGTTGAACTGATAGTTTTTTAGATAATAAAAGATTTATGGATTTGAGGCCATCAAATTTACATTCATAATTCAATTTATTATGATCAATGACCTCAATTAGTCTCTATAAATATTTACACTTTTCCTCCATGTTAATATAATCACTTTCCACTAATGTTCTCCTATTTAGAAACCTAGTTATATGTTATTCCATGTGACCTTTGTACTTTCCATTCTCTCTTATTAAGAGGATATTTTATTAAATATTTTTTTTATTTCAATAATGGTATTTTAAAAAATCAAACCATATATCACCGATATCAAGTTTAAATTATGAGGACATAATTTATTTAAGGCGAGGAGAGTGTAACACCCTGAAATTTTTAAATATGAACATCATATTCAATTATGTATGTGACACGCAACACCAAGAGTGTAATAGAATATCAAATCCCAAAACATTAAAATATAATTACTATTTTAAATAAATTTAATCTATGATATATCTTTCAATTCATGCAACACTAAGTTAGCTTGTGTTACACACAACAGTGACTTTCTTCGACATCTTGCGTTACACGTAAGATTGAGTTTTATCAAATATCATTAATATTATTATTTAAAATGAAAATTATCTACTAGATATTAAATTAAATTTTATTTATATGATTAACTAACTTATGAAAATATGATTGAATTCATTGGTTACCAATTAATTATAAATTAATCTAAAAACAGATTGAATATAAAAGAAACATTTTTATAAAAAACTATTTTTTATGCGTAAAAGGTGTTTTATATTAATAAATTAAATTAATTACTATTATTGAATGATATTAATAAAATTTATATATATTATATTATATATTTAATAAATTTTTTTATATTTATACAATGGATTTTATAGTCATAAGATAAGAACAAATCCAATTTTACGCATAAAAAGTTGTATTTTTCTAAAGGTAGTTTTTCCGCCTTTTAATGAAACACTTATTTTAATTTTTTTGAAAATTTTGTAAATTTTATATGAAAATATAAAATTTATTTTTTAAATCTAAATTTAAAAATCATCTTAGGGTGAATATTTTGTATTTTTTTGAAAGATTCAATTTTTTGATAAATATTGAAAAATACAGAATTTTAATCAAAATATGATTTTTTATCTAAATAATTTATATTGTTAAATTATATTTTAAATTGGGTTTAAAGTAAAATTAAATAAATTATAAATATATTAATCCAATTTATTTTATTGGAACCATTTTTATGCTTAATTTAAATATAAAAACACAGTAAACGTTTTCACTTTAAAAACCCGCTTTCTCATCCTGTCTGTGGGATTAGTTTTAAATTAATTTCTATCACTTATATGATTTGAAATCATAAAAATGTATTCCATATTTGGAATAATAATAATTTACAATTTATAACAATGTCAACTTAATTTTTTTACCAAAATAATTAGTAAAATCATTTAAAATAAATTATAGTGATTAAAGTAAAAACGAGCTTACTTAATGATTTAAATTAGAATATAATGTGTAAATAACGACCCAAAACTTGTCAAAAACCCATTTTATGGGAATATTTTGTACTTAAATCTTCATGGATAAAATTTGGTGTGTTATTGAAGTCTCTTGTTAGGTAAAAATGTGGGTATACTTAACTTCTTTTAAAAAATTCCAAGTGTGTCCTCTCCTCCACTTATAAAAGGTCACCACTTATACCCCTTCTTTACACCTCTAAAACCAATTTGGATCGGCCAAGACCTACCCAAATAAATCCCCAAATTTCCTCCCATAATCATATAAGCCTTATCTTGGGCATAAATAAAATTTAGGAAGGAATTAATGAAAACCTAAGGAGGATACCCAAAGAAGAGGTAATGTTTTTCTAAAAACTTTTTTTTATTTCTATCTCCACCTCCTTAAATTATTTTTATATCTAGATTATATAATAATATCATTATATTAAATATATTAATATTTTATTATGTTAAGGGTATGTTATACAACTTTACAAACTTACATCAAATGGGTCACTAAATCATCGTTCGTGTGTACGTTAGACTACCGCATCGCGAATCGATGTAATTCGTTTTTCCATTACCACATTTAAAGTTTTTGAATAATGATTTAAATACTATTTATATATGATATTTATTATATTTATGATGTATTTATTATTTTTTAATTATTATATAACACACACCTTCATGATTTCATTTTGTGTGAATACGATAGCGTCGTTCGTGTGTACGACAGACTACCGCCTTGTGAAGCGATGTGATTCATTCACACATTAAATGGAATGTATTAAAGACAATTTTAATAAATATATGTGATATATATGACATAAATATTATATTGGAATTATAATATACATATAAATCATTTAATTTTATTTCTTTCAATATGTCAAGAAAATGTATATATAATGAATATATATTATTTTTAAATCATGTTATAAATTATGGAGATAATTAAATCATGATCTAATTAATAGGAATGAAAAATAACAAGTCAAAACATACTAAAAAAACAAGGTAATTAACACCCGAAATAATGAAAATAATGAAAGATTATTAAACAACAGGTGATAAGGTATTATAAAAGGATCATATATGATATTATAAATATTAATATGTTTTTATTATAATTTAATAACATGATTAAAACCATTATAGATTAGGTTAAAATGAATTCAACTAAAAAGGAGCGTAAAGTAATATATTTTGTCTCAATTTATAATCCATTGATATTTATTTTTTATCATGCACCAATTCAAATTTACGTGGTTTATATACTATCTCTTTAACATTTAATATCATTAATACTTTATTATTCATGGTATTTTATTTTTAATTTTAATTATTTAATACAAGGGGATTTTATTTTAAAATTACCAAGTGATAAAGTTATTTTGAAATATTTTTTGACTGTTAAATTTCTCTTGAAACAATCAATTTATTGTAATCATTTTTAATTGGTCATTATATTTCTCTTAAATAGCTATATTCATGTGTGATGGATATGATTATTTTCTAAACTTTATACCATCCTTACATATAATGTTTACATTGAATGTTATTTGATTAACTGAGGAATATTGATAAATTGGTATCCTTTACTCAATATAGATATTTGATATGGAACATTTTTCATGAATTTAAATAAATTATTTTATATATGAGGAATTATTTATACATTCAAGGAATAGGTTGGGGATCAATTAATGCAACCCCCTCGATGAATCGTCAGTCTCATGAGATGAATCAGTTTGAAAAATCATATGTGTTTTTACCCAGTAGTTTTAAACTTTCTTGAGAATAGATCTTAACAGTAAAGGTATCATGTTCCTTGGAAACATTACGTCTAATAATTAAGCATTGTATACATTTAGGATTCATTTATTATTATCCATGACATTTTCACTATGGAAACATCGATGAATGAATTTCATTCTCAGCTTATTGATTAAATGGAATGTGTGTTCGATTATTTACCTTTTCATATTGGTTATGACTAATACAGTTATTTAAATGGAACATGTGTTCAGTTATTTACCTTACCATATTTATTATGCTCATTGATTCATTATTTCTTAATCTGCACTTGACCCTTACTGATCATTTGAGCTCACCCTTATTTTGTTTCCTTTTCCTAAGAATACACAAAGTTTACCATGACTGTTATATATGGATTATCTAGATGGAATGAAGTTATTTTAAAAAAACTATGTTGTAATTTTTGAATTAATTTGTAATAGAAGACTCATATATGTATCTAGTTTACCAAGACTACTAAACCATTCTATCCTTTGGGACATGATTTTCTTGTATCTATTCCAATGTAATGATAGTAGGCACCGTCTCTGGGCTAATAGGTCGAGGTCACTACACACCACATGTCCCTTATCCAAATAGATATATATAATATCTAGGTGCAACCATAGAATCCCACAACCTATCTCAATCGAGGGCCCATATGTAATACTCTTCATATGAGAGGACAAGTCACATCTTCATTAAGATCAAATCGACAACATGATCAACAAAATACCCAACCATCCTCATATTAGCTAAGTCAATATGTAGACTTGCGTAATTAGGGTATCAAAGTATAAAGGTTCTCATGATAAGTATCTCTCCAACCTCAGGCAACAGGGACTCAAATATGATCTATGCACCCCTAGTATACCAAATACACATGTAAGACACACCATGTGGTATACTTAGTAGGACATCTAGCACACAAAAAGAATCCTATTCTTTGTATTGTGCCTCATGAGTATATTATATATCTCTATACAAGAATCCTACTCACGCTAACCTTAACATTTCATCTTAACCTATAAAAATTCATGAATAACATCAGTTATTGATAAACTCAACTTCATACTTTAAGAGGTCAATTATCACTACACTTTACATAATGTATATCTATATATGAATTTATGTAGCCAACATGAAATAATGATAAAATAGAGGTTTACTTTAATATGATACATTTTAATATTCTCAAATTATTCAAGAATATTTAACAAAACCAATATAAGTACTAGTTTTTCATATCATAAATGATAAATTACCAGATCAATGCTATGTTTGCCATAATTTTTGGGTTTTATTAAATATTTTATCATATGTAATTCCTGTCACATCTCTATGTGAAAATCTGATAAAACCCTCCAACTAAACTATTTAGTGAGAAACATCTATAAAGTAATTTATTTTGAATAATTTTTGAGATTTAGGAACCATATACATAACTGTTCAACTTCTTGAACATATTTGAACTTCTTAACTTTAAAATATAAAATGTTACAATGTCAACTTCTATTGTCTACTCATAACTCTTTCCAAGTTAATCACCATCATCCTTGAAACCCTATTCCATAAAAATTTTACTTGAAACAATGCAACTACTTACATTATTATTTATAGGTCCTCCTAAACTCTTTTAGGATAAAGTAAAAATTACTTTAATATGGTCACTAAATTTAACTCTTACATTTATATTTACCGGCCTACCCTAAACTATTTTAGGTTAAATTGATAACACTTTGTTTTGGAAACTAATACAATTCCTTACATTTCTATTTGTCACTATATATTAAAACTCCTTTTAGGATATAAATAGTAATTCACTTTGTAAATTTGACTGTTACAATCCTTTGAGAAATAGTGTCTTTCACTTTTCATGATATCTAAATGTAATAGTTTACATTTTTATTTATCATCACATATCCTAAAATCTTTTATGGTATTTAATTAAAAACACTTTAATCTTAAATTGGTATAATCCTTTAAGAAATAGTGATATCTAATTTATAAATGGAAGGTAAATGTAAAACTTTACATTTTATTTACCATCACATATCCTAAAAAATTTAGGATATTATTGGAAAACACTTTAACTTAATATTGTGTTGTTTATACTTAATTTTTTAATTTTGAAATTCTCTAAGTCCAAATATACTCCCACTAGCCTCTTAAAGACTATATTATTTTTATAAGATCTTGCTAAGATACAAAAATCCTTTTGTGTTAGGAAATAAAATTTATTTCATTTAAGTAGGAATATTAAAAAAATAAACTAATGTTTCCATATCATATATGGTATTCTATGTGTTTGGATTATTTTTATTTGAAAATAATATTTTATTAAAATATACCACTGATAGGTGGTGGGAACACATTCACACATATTTTAAAAAATACATGAATAAAAAATTTATCCTGGATAATTTTTTTATTCATACCTTATTCTAAAAAAATGTTATAGAAATTTATTAATCATAAACCATGTGTATACATTTAATCATCTCATACTTGTTCATAAAATATCTTTATTATCGATTATCTTCTTTCATCAGATAATAGAAATGAGATGAAGATACTCATGTTTTACTTATATTCATTTGATCTTGATAAAATCCTTTACATTCAAATCCTTGATATAGTAACTATTTACTTCAACCCATGTATATAAACTACAATCTCGATTAGTTATTCTTTTTATTTTGAACTTCAATATATTTGCAACATTTTTCAAAATATACAATAAGTATCACATACCTTTCAAAATTGAAGAATTAATTTCTATAACCTCTATACCTGACATGGACATTAGAAAAAGTTTCACAAAATTATTTAGGTATATATTGGATAATCTTAACATATCAAATTATTAGTCTTCCTTCATGACAACCCTAGGTTTCAATGGCCTTTTTTGACTTATTTAAGAAACATTGTTAACCTTTTCAACCAACTTTTATTCTTTCAGTTTGAACTTTTACCTACTTGTAAAATCTATATAAGATTTTATAACCTTGACCTAATATGCCTAGTTCATACATATTCCTAACACTTTGAGAATATTGGAAAAAAATTCTTTGGATTCAGTCATATTGACATAACATTTCTGTAGACTATAATAGGATAAATCCCCTAACCATAACAATCCATTTTTAGTCTCCTCTTAAAGTATGGTATATAATTAAAAAAATCATAAAAAATGTGTATTAAAAATACCCATATCATTTCATTTAAACAACTATTATTCACACACTCATCTAAAGAGTTAAATGTGATAAAAACTCACATCTTATGACAAGTTTATCCAAGCTTGAAGTATCCAAGTTATCAATGCTACAACTCCTTTGCTCTATTACTTGAAAGAAAACTTCAAGATTCAATTATTTTCATTTTATTACCTTTTATATATTTACATTACTTTGTAAAACATACATTTGATATCATATATCTCTTAGAATAATATAATTGACTTCTATAATTAATAAACTTTAAGGAAACCTTTAGCCTCACTAATTAAATTAACATATTCAATCATATTGAATATCATTTGACGTACCCAATCACATCGAGTATATGAGGCTAAAATTGATGCATCCAATAAAATTATGTACATGAGTGGAGAATAAGATTCCATATTTCATGACGACTTATACCGATTATCACATAAATAATCCATGACTATATCTGTTATACAATAATCATCAATAATATAATATATTAATCTCATATAGTTGAATGAAAAAATCTTTATCCAATCCATCATATGGATATACTCAACCCTATTCCTGAGGTATTTTAACCATTAGGGTTTCTTAGCTAAGTTTAACCCGAATAAAGTGACAAGAATAAGCCGAAAAAGAATAATCAATGGGTACTCGATTGAGCTCAACAATACCATTAAGATAATCTAAAGTCACTTATAACTTTATTCACTTACAAAATATAATCTAGGGGGATTCATGCTAAGCTCGAAAATACCTGATTAAATGTTTGAATTCTTGAAAAGTATTGTTTTGGAAGGAATATCACACTGAGTATTTGAATGGGATTTTAATCTCACTATATTATCTCATCTTATTCCCTTTATGTATGCATGCTTCTAATTATTTAGTTTGGAGTAATTCTTAGCATGAAACTGTAAGGATCCTACCAAGAAGCAATTTATCATATAAATTTTGGCATATAAACATTCATAATATAAACAATTTATAACTATGAATAAAACATGAAATAAACTTTTAAACAAAAACAATTAAAATATTTAAAAATGAGATAACCATTTATGATCAATTTATAAATAAAATCTAATTATAATTTTTTTTAATTTTTTTAGATTTAGCATCATGGAAATTCCATAATTATGAATATAAAAATTTTAGATTCATTTCAATATGAACTATATCATATTTATCATTATATAGAATTTACATTTTAAATATATGATATTTTATGAACTATAAACAATTTATAATTCCATTTCTATTATGTAAAATTCTTATATAATCTAATATCACATATTTAATCATCATTTAAAGCTTAATTTTATCAATCATGAAAACACTTTTTTTTGTGGCTTAAATAATATCCAATTAAGGCCCCTTTAATTTGAACAATTCAAATTAATTAATCATGAATAATTTATAATATAAATATAAACATTTTATATTTTGAATTTATTTTATAATTTACAACTCTTTAAAAATTATCACTTGTGATTTCTAAATAAACACTTAAATATTTAAATAAAAATTCATTCTATATAATTTGGTCAAAAGGTATTTCAAATATTAACATTTAATATTTGGGAAAAAATGTTTAATAAAAATTTATTTAATTATAAAAAATTTATAATTAATTAATAAATAAAAATTTTATAAATTAAAATATCCCAAAATATATCTTATAATGATTTATATACATTTTATAAACCATCTAAATCATTTTAAATATTAAAGACATTTTTTTAACAATTTTAATACAATTCTGATTACCCTCACATATAAGGGTATTCCTATGTATGGGTAAATCCTTCTACCCTTAAGTAGGATATTTGAAATCCCTTTCATAAAGGCAGGTTACTAATTAACTTTACACAAATATTTAGGATATTATCTTTATTTGAACACCTCACGTAAGGGTAAGTCTCGAATTACCTCTATGCGGTCTTCTCAAACCATTGCATAAGAGTACTACCTTCACAATTTTTTTTTTCATAAAGGAAAAAAATAGGTTACCCTTAAACATACCTTTTATGTTAGTATATGAACATTACACAAAACTTCATCACATAAGGGTAAAGGGCTCATTACCTTTACATAACCCTTTTAAAAAACATAACTGCCCTAACACAACCCTTATTTTTGTGTAAGGGTAAGTTGTGATGACCCTTATGGAGACCACTCTGCATAAGGGTAATGCATTTTTTACCCTTACACATTTCAAATTCATAAGAGTAAGGTATTGGTTAACTTTACATATCCTATCTACATAAGGTTAAACACTTTTATGAAATCGAATTTGCAAAAATGAAAAACTGCTTTGTTTTTGGACTCTTCTTTATTTTAATCATGATTTAATAAATCTAAAGCATGAACTCCATTTGATAACACTTTTAGGGTGGAGGAATTTATATTAATAATATGAACACATCTAATGTGACATCTATATGAACCTATCGAAGGTCTCCATTTCCCAACATATTTGGGCATGCAACTGTTTGTATCACAATAAAGCTCCTAGGTGGAGAGCCACAAATCATCACCGTTAATGTGTAAGAATTATCATGAATTGGTAAAATATTTAGCCTCCCTTTGATACCACTATTAGGTTTCATAGGAATCTAATAAAACTTATTAGACACAACATAAGAAATTAGAACCCAAATATTAGGATCTCTCATGCATGATATATGAAGCCTACAAAAAATACTGAAATGAAAAATATAGTAAAACATGAATAATATACAACATAGGGCATTTATGATGTCTTCAAAAACCATCGGATGGGTTTTATTAAGATCACCAAGGGTAGATAAGGGACATCCCCTCTCTATAGTGCGTCCATGGGTTGTACAGAATCATTCGATGCTCAGATGGGATCCATATTCTCTCCACAGTATGCTAGTAACTCTATATAAAAAGGAGGAAGGTGAAAGAGAGAAATGAGTTAGGGAGTATCAACCAATCATGAGGATATAAAATCCACCCCACCACTATCATCACTTGATAGTATTTAAAGAGGCAATCAAGGACACTCCTTGATTATTTTATTATTTATTCATGCATTGAAACGTGCGAATAAATACCATGGACGATTCAAGAAAGACTTACATGAATAAATTTAATCCCTACCATTTAATCTCATTAAATAGTTCATTAATTATAACCTATGTTTAAGACTTTATTTAATGATATCCATTAACATTTAGTTTCATATACTGCGGTATGAAATGATCCACACTATTTCTCTTACAAATCATAATTTTTATGCAATAGAAATTAGATCATATGTAAGGACCTGCCCCCAGTTTCCCAGAGCCGACGCCTTATTTATTAAGTTGGCATACATACAAGGAATAAGAATCCTGAAGGATCTATTAGTTTAGTATTATTGGAAACAATATACATGCATAAGTTCATCATTACAACTTGAAATGAAAAACAACATAGAAACTCCTTAGACAACTTCCATAACTCCTAGGTTATTTCAGCATGCCATTCATAATAGAATTATTTTTGCCTTGAGAAAATAAAACATAATAAAGGGGTGAGATGAAATGATCAGTAAGGGTAATAAATACAGTGGAAGATAACATAAACATTAGACATGGTAAATAATTGAAAACACATGCCTTTAGAAATAAACTTGAACATTTTTATGGTGGAAATATGAGCTGAGTAAATATTTCCATATCATAGAATAATCATGGGTATTCTACTAGTCAAATAACCACATGAACATTAAATTACAAGCTTAATAATGAGGGAAGTGCATATTCTGGACAATCTAAAACATTTTGTCTTGGCCTCAACCAAGACTTCTAATGATTTAGTCCTCGGCCAAAATCCATATCACATTGGGAAAGGCCTAAGCCAATTCCACGTCTACTTGTCTGATGAGACCTATCGATGCATCAAGGGGCTATAGAGGGCCCCACATGTCACACAATAAGTCCAATTCATTCCTCATATGATCAGGTATAAACATAAACAACATATACATTCATATTAAAACTATCATATGAAATGTAACTAACTTTCCCCAATTATTGAACACAAACACTAACCATTAGGAATAATATGGTGAATGGTTTTAGGATAGATCATCCGAAATAAAGTTAGTCATAAACCATTAAATAAAATATGGTATATTAAATCATAAATTATTAACCCCAACAATACATAAGAATCAACAAGTGTGTTGAATCAAACGAGAATAATCTTCTAAAATCATTAAGCAATTCTTGTGATAAATACTATTTTATTTTGAAAAGAAGAGTTCTTTTGGAAAAAATATTTGTATAAAACCAGACATAAAGTAAGATAGTATTTCATGATAAAATTAGTGTTTTTATAAGGATAATGGTTTCCAAAAATAGATTATATCTTTCCCTTGAAAATAGATATGAATATGAGAAATTCCCTTGTATCAGACTCATATTTTTGGAAATAGTTTTGAGAGATTCATTTAAAACATGTAACTATCCAGCAAATAGGGAAGGATTATGGTTGGTGTACATATATATAATACTCAAACATAACTTATGAGGAGTACATAACAATACATAATAATTTCATCGTGGAAATTAGACAATAAAAGTAACCCCAATGAAAATGGAAATTCGGGTGGAAAACCCTTACCTTAACTCCAAACGTGTTCCTCTCTCGAACTTAAGCTCCTGGAATATGAAATTATAATTATTAATAACTTATTTAAGAACTTATTAGACATGTATTTAGTTTATAATACTTTTGGTTAGTTCATTTATGATTTTATTGATAAGTTATTGTATTGAATTCCGTCGCTTCAGAGTGTTCATTGTTTTTATTTTCATCTTCAGTTCACTTGTTTTTAAGTATGTGGAATGGATGTAAATCTCCAGAATTGAAATTATATATTATTTATGAACATAAATAGGTGTTATTGGTCATTTATATAACTTGGTTACCTGGAAAGAGGATGAATTATTATATATAACTTTAATGATAATTGTTTCGGTTAATTTGTGGGTTTTGATTACAACGAACTCATTTTTCTTTATAAATTATTACCATTTGTATGAAGGGATTACAGAATATTAAATAGGTTATATTATATATAATAATTTGATTCAACCATAACAATAATGGTTTCATGACCATAATTGAGAAAGATAATAGAAATCGAAAGTCCATCGTCCTTGAATGTGTAAAATTGACACATCTCAGATGGTGTTCTTGCTACTAGTATAAAAGAAGGTAAAAGGGGGAGATGATGATAAATTATTCCACTATCATGAAAACATTATAGTACATATAAGGTAATATATTCATTAAAAAATTTGGATAAGGATAGGTAATAGAAAAGGAAACAAGTGAATTTGAAAGGAAAGACAAAGAATTGAAATGAGGAATTTACCTCTTGAACCAAACTTCCTTGAGAACCTCCTTAAGGAGATGTTTTGGTCTTTTTATGAGACCAAGGCTTGATGGATGTGGGGGAGGAGGTTGGGAAGGTATTTGTATAGAATTTGTATAAGGCAAAAGGATTGATAGGAGTGAATAGAAGGGGGGGGGGGGGGGGTGAGAGGGGGTTTTTATAGTGGAGGAGAGAGGGGATTTCTTAATATAAAACTCATTAATTTATTATTTCTCCTCAAGATAATAAATAGTGAGTATTACATGACCATGAATAGTAATTTTTTAATGTGATCCTGAATCAAGTGGTCTTACATCAGTATAACATCACACATGACTCTATAATTAGTGTATTTATCTTAATTTTGCAATTTATGGTATGCCACTATTTATCAAAAATTCAAGTATTTCAGAAAAATCCCAAAAATTTAACCCAACCATTTTTCGACGTGTAGAATCAAAAAATAAAGTCCATTTTTCAAAAATATTTTTTAAAATATTATTAATTTAATATTTAATTAAATCATAATTTATTCTAAAAACAAGAGTTTTAAAACATTTGTTTACTTATTTTAAAGAATATATATATCGTACTTACACTTGAATATTATTTATATACTATCGTAAGTAAGGTTACTATTCATTAGGGTGTATCGCTATTCATAAGGTTATGTTACTATTCATAAGGGTAGGTTACTATTCACCAAAAATTATGTTTTTCTTATCGAACTCTAAATAACTTACTGAACACAACTCTAGATGGCCATTTTTCGAAATTCAAAACATATAAGTGGAAAATTTATATTTAATGGATAGGTTTTGACTATCTCCTAAATAACCTAGTGTTGTTTCAAAGGAACACAGAGATGAATAGAATGTATTTAATAGAAGCATACCATAAAATGTTTGGGGTGTTTCATTATTCCCTCCTTCTAAGAATTGCGTCCTTGAAATTCATTTTATAACCCCAAAATAAAGCTATCTAATGTTCTTACCACATCTCCCGTCATAGAGGATCCTCAGGTGTGTTCAACGGAAAACCCAAATTGATGCTCAACTCCTCTAGTTCTCTAACTCAGACACAACTCGGACAGAGGAGCTTGAACTCTTGCATCGAACACTCGGGCTTCCAGAGGGAGTCTCGAACGGTGGAAAGTTTGGAAATGTTCGAATGGACCAACACACGAAGAACTCACCGAACTATGTCTCGACTGAGGACATCTAAGTCATAGACATTGTTGTACAGGCTAAAACTGAGGAGTTGGTACATGTAGGCCTCACAACTGTTTCCCTACAAAGTAGCCTCTTGAAAACATAACCTGGCCGTGTAGTTTCGGCCTAGGGTGAAACATAAGAAAATCCCTTCGTGGTATTTTCCTCTTCGCCTATACTCAGCCAATTGTGCCATGGCTATGCGGTAGTAAGTGGAAGAATTTCCTTGATAGGTGCAGAGAATGTATGGACTGTTTGTCACTACATATATTTGTTTACACGTTTTTCACAAGTTTGCGAGAGGTAGGTACTCCTCTTCACAGGTTTTGATCGTCATAATCTCTAGTACCTCCACAGGAAGAGATAACATATGAGTTTTTACTTCTATCTGAAAATTTATTATGAAAGTTCACTTAGTGACACTCATTCAAAATTATAACTGATGAAAGTATAATAAAAATAAGAGACAACAAGTTATATTCTTATATAACTATGGGTTCAAAAACTAAAACATGGCTAATGGCTTCCCCAGTCCCCCAATACACGAATCCCCAAAACTAGTTCAAAGATTTCAATCTCCTAGAACTATATGCAACACTAGATACACGTCACTCCCGAAGTCCCTTTACTGGGAACACCACCGATGCTAGGGTGTTGACAACCTCAGGTGGATTCCTAAGGTAGTATTCAGCTACTCAATTTCCTTATCCCAGACACACTGTAGATAGCTAGGGTCGAATCTGTGTTTAAAGCACTCAGGATTCCATAGAGAGGCACACGAAGTGTGGAGGTCGGAAATTTAAGTGTGGACTAAATCCCTATAATTCCCATGCACAACATCATTCTTGAAGATATTGATGTCGTAAATTTCTCTGTACATACTAAAACTCAGGATCTGGAATAGGTAGGCCGCTCGATGGTCCCCATCCAAAGCAGCTTCTAGAAATTTACCCACAACTCGATAGTTATCAGCCAGAGTGAAACATAGAAAAAGAGCTTCATGATACTTCCCTATTTTCCTATATGCAGAAAATTATGAATATCAAATACGGTAATAGACCATATTGCTTCCTTGGTAAAGATGGATAATGTTCGGACGATTCGATACCCAATGGAGTAGTTTACAAGTCATACGTAAGTTGGCATAGGGATGGTCCTCTTCAGAGCATGTCTTGACAATTATAGTCTTTAACAACCCGGTAGGTAGTGATAAAATATTGGTTGGTTGACTCGTATCTTCTATCTGAAAAGTTTTAGTAAATCAACATTCAGTATGGAAAATCCATTTTACACCAAGTTATTGCTTTATATAAAAATATATCAAAACAGAGAATTCAACATCATTCATTTAGACATGATTTATAAAACTCAAGAAATTACACAATCTCTTGTTCCCTTTCACAAAACACTAGTATGGACTTCCTAATTTCCTCTAATATGACTCCTCATAGATTCCACCGATGTTGGGGATTTCCCTAGTTTTCAGACAAATGGATCCCCAAAGCGATTCCAAATTCCTCTATCTTCTTTGTCCAGATGCAATGTGTGCAACTAGGGTCAACCGCATGTGGACATCTAGATTTCAGATTGAGAGAAGCATGTTGGGTATCAAGTTGAGAGAAATCATTATGAAGTTGATGTCAATAATGAAAATGGGTAGTCTTTTTCTCAAGGGCTTCAAAGTCCATAACTCGACCACAGAGTCCGTAGGTCAAAATCTGACATAGATATGCTGCCCGGAGGTCGCCCCCTTGTGCCGCATCCTCAAAGTACTCAAGAGAGAAGAAATTATTATCTAGGAAAAAACATTTAAATATACCCTCAAATTATGTCCCTTATCTTAAATAGAATCGAAATTGTACGCTCATCATGAGGTAATAGACGAAACATGCTCCATGGTGAAGTTGGAGTACCCGAGGAGAGTTGGATACTCGGTAGAGGGTTTTGCATGATAAACAAATATTTTAAAAAGAATCATAGTTTTATACCCATGATTTTACCACTATGGTCTCTAATACATCCGTTGGAAGATACAAAAGACAAGTACCTTCATTTTCCATCTGAAAATTAAGAAAACAACGCTCTTAGTATTGTTTAAGTAAGTTTTTCATTGTTCAGTTCTGGTTTCCAGAGTTATCCAAACCAAATCCTCTGAGTAAAATTTATATTAAACTCCCTCATAATGGTTTGTAAAGAAAATGTGAATTATTCTAAGCATATCCCTTGGGAGTTTCATAACCAAAAGTGCAACAAGGCCCGTTTTTGTGCACCAGTTCCCATTAGAGTCTAGCTCAAAGCGGTGTTTTTGGGTTTTTCCCCTTGATACATCTGTACCAGAGCCACCTCTACCTGCTTGTATCCAGACAGGGATGTATTTCTTGAAATATCCACATAATCTATTCCTTACCAAAATACTAGGATGTTATTGCGTGTATATCCTCAAAGACTAACTTAGGGGCTCTTCCCTAATTCTATGTTTTCTAAATCTAGTTTCTAAGTATTATACTAAACTTTCTTTCATACCAACTGTAAGGACCCGACCCCAGTTGCCCAGAGCTGATGCCTTATTTGATTAAGTTGGCGTATATACAAGGAATACGAACCCTGAAGGACTGAGTAGTTTAGTATTATTGGAAACAAGATATATACATAAATCATCATTACAACTTGAAATGAAAAACAACATAGAAACTCCTTGGACAACTTCCATAAATCCTAAGTTATTTCAGCATGTCATTCATAATAGAATTATTCTTGACCTGAGAAAATAAAACATAATAAAGGGGTGAGATCAAACACTCAGTAAGGGTAATAAATACACCAAAATATAACATAAACATTAGACATGGTAAATAATTGAAAACACATGCCTTTAGAAATAAACTTGAACATTTTTATGGTGGAAATATGAGCTGAGTAAATATTGCCATAACATAGCATAATCATGAGTATTCTACTAGTCGAATAACCACATGAAAATTCAATTACAAGCTTCATAATGAGGGAAGTGCATATGCCTGACATTCTGAAACATTTTGTCTTGGCCTTGGCCAAGACATCTAATAATTAAGGCCTCAGCCAAAATCCATATCACATTGGGAAAGGCCTCGGCCAATTCCATGTTTACTTGTCTCATGAGACCTACTGATGCATAGAGGGGATATAGAGGGCCCCACCAATCACATAATAAGTCCAATAAATTCCTCATATGATCGGGGATAAACATAAACAACATATACATTCATATTGAAACTATCATATGAAATGTAACTAACTTTCCCCAATTATTGAACACAAACACCAACCATTCAGAATAATATGGTGAATGTTTTTAGGACAGATCATCCACAATAAAGTTAGTCATAAACCATTAAATAAAATATGGTATATGAAATCATAAATTATTAACCCCAAAAATACATAATAATCAAAAAAGAGTGTTGAATTAAATGAGAATAATCTTCTAAAATCATTAAGCAATTCTTGTGATAAATACTCTTTTATTTTGAAAAGAAGAGTTCTTTTGGAAAAAATATTTGTATAAAACCAGAAGTAAAGTAAGATAGTATTTCATGATAAAATTATTATTTTTATAAGGATAATGGTTTCCAAAAATAGATTATATCTTTCCCTTGAAAATAGATATGAATTTGAGAAATTTCCTTGTATCAGGCTCGTATTTTTGGAAACTGTTTTGAGAGATTATTTTAAAATATGTAACTATCCAGAAAATAGGGAAGGATTATGGTTGGTGTACATATATATAATACTTACACAGAAATTATGAGGAGTACATAACAATACATAATAATTTCATCATGGAAATTAGACAATAACCCGAATGAAAATGGAAGTTCTGGTGGAAAACCCTTACCTTAACGCCAAACGTGTTCCTATCTTGAACTTAAGCTCCTAGAATATGAAATTATACTTATTAATAACTTATTTAAGAACTTATTAGACATGTATTTAGTTTATCATAGTTCTGTTTAGTTCATTTATGTTCTTATTGATAATTTATTGTACTGAATTCCGTCACTTTGGAGTGTTCATTTTCTTTATTTTCATCTCTGGTTCACTTGTTTTTAAGTATGTGGAATGGATGTAAATCTCAATAATTGAAATTATATATTATTTATGAACATAAATAGGTGTTATTGTTCATTTATATAACTTGGTTACCTGGAAATAGGATGAATTATTATATAGAACTTTAATGATAATTGTTTCGGTTAATTTGTGGGTTTTGATTACAACGAACTCATTTTTCATTATAACTTATTACCATTTGTACGAAGGGATTACATAATATTAAATAGGTTATATTATATATAATAATCTGGAAAATCCATAACAATAATGGTTTCATGACCATAATTGAGAAAGATAATAGAAATCGAAAGTCCATCGTCCTTGAATGTGTAAAATTGACACATCTCAGATGGTGTTCTTGCTACTAGTATAAAAGAAGGTAA
Organism: Viscum album; assembly: GCA_963277665.1. Taxonomy (NCBI): domain Eukaryota; kingdom Viridiplantae; phylum Streptophyta; class Magnoliopsida; order Santalales; family Viscaceae; genus Viscum; species Viscum album. The sequence goes on from OY728125.1 coordinate 5,323,859, forward strand.
AGAGGGAAGATGATGATAAATTATTCCACTATTATGACAACATTATATTACATATAAGGTAATATATTCATCACAAAATTTGGATAAGGAGAGGTAATAGAAAAAGAAAACAAGTGAATTTGAAAGGAAAGACAAAGAATTGAAATGAGGAATTTACCTCTTGAACCAAACTTCCTTGAGAACCTCCTTAAGGAGATGTTTTGGTCTTTTTATGAGACCAAGGCCTGATGAATGTGGGGGAGGAGGTTGGGAAGGTATTTGGATAGAATTTGGAGAAGGCAAAAGGCTTGAGAGGAGTGAATAGAAGGGGGTGGGGGGGTGGGTGAGAGGGGGTTTTGATAGTGGAGGAGAGAGGGGATTTCTTAATATAAAACTCATTAATTTATTATTTCTCCTCAAGATAATAAATAGTGAGTATTCCATGACCATGAATAGTAATTTTTTAATGTGATCCTAAATCAAGTGGGATTACATCATTAGAACATCACACATGACTCTATAATTAGTGTATTTATCTTAATTTTGCAATTTATGGTATGCCACTATTCATAAAAAATTCAAGTATTTAAGAAAAATCCCAAAAATTTACCCCAACCATTTTTCGACGTGTAGAATCCAAAAATAAAGTCCATTTTTTAAAAATATTTTTTTAAAAATTATTAATTTAATATTTAATTAAATCATAATTTATTCTAAAAACAAGAGTTTTAAAACATTTGTTTACTTATTTTAAAGAATATATATATCGTACTTACACTTGAATATTATTTATATAATATCGTAAGTAAGATTACTATTCATTAGGGTATATCGCTATTCATAAGGTTATGTTACTATTCATAAGGGTAGGTTACTATTCACCAAAAATTAAGTTTTTCTTATCGAACTCTAAATAACTTACTGAACACAACTATAGATGGCCATTTTTCGAAATTCAAAACATATAAGTGGAAAATTTATATTTAATGGATAGGTTTTGACTATCTCCTAAATAAATTAGTGTTGTTTCAAAGGAACACCGTGATAAATAGAATTTATTTAATAGAAGCATACCATAAAATGTTTGGGGTGTTTCATTATTCCCTCCTTATAAGAATTGCATCCTTGAAATTCATTTTATAACCCCAAAAGAAAGCTATCTAATGTTCTTACCACATCTCCCGTCATAGAGGATCCTCAGGTGTGTTCAACGGAAAACCCAAATTGATGCTCAACTCCTCTAGTTCTCTAACTCAGACACACCTCGGACAGAGGAGCTTGAACTCTTGCATCGAACACTCGGGCTTCCAGAGGGAGTCTCGAATGGTGGAAAGTTTGGAAATGTTCGAATGGACCAACACACGAAGAACTCACCGAACTATGTCTCGACTGAGGACATCTAAGTCATAGACATTGTTGTATAGGCTAAAACTGAGGAGTTGGTACATGTAGGCCTCACAACTGTTTCCCTACAAATTAGCCTCTTGAAAACATAACCTGGCCGTGTAGTTTCGGCCTAGGGTGAAACATAAGAAAATCCCTTTGTGGTATTTTCCTCTTCGCCTATACTCAGCCAATTCTGCCATGGCTATGCGGTAGTAAGTGGAAGAATTTCCTTGATAGGTGCAGAGAATGTATGGACTGTTTGTCACTAAATATATTTGTTTACACGTTTTTCACAAGTTTGCGAGAGGTAGGTACTCCTCTTCACAGGTTTTGATCGTCATAATCTCCAGTACCTCCACAGGAAGAGATAACATATGAGTTTTTACTTCTATCTGAAAATTTATTATGAAAGTTCACTTAGTGATACTCATTCAAAATTATAACTGATGAAAGTATAACAAAAATAAGAGACAACAAGTTATATTCTTATATAACTACGGGTTCAAAAACTAAAACATGGATAATGGCTTCCCCAGTCCCCCAATACACGAATCCCCAAAACTAGTTCAAAGATTTCAATCTCCTAGAACTATATGCAACACTAGATACACGTCACTCCCGAAGTCCCTTTACTGGGAACACCACCGATGCTAGGGTGCGGACGACCTCAGGTGGATTCCTAAGGTAGTATTCAGCTACTCAATTTCCTTATCCCAGACACACTGCAGATAGCTAGGGTCGAATCTGTGTTTAAAGCACTCAGGATTCCATAGAGAGGCACACAAAGTGTGGAGGTCGGAAATTTCAGTGTGGACTAAATCCCTATAATTCCCATGCACAACATCATTATTGAAGATATTGATGTCGTAAATTTCTCCGTACATACTAAAACTCAGGATCTGGAATAGGTAGGCCGCTCGATGGTCCCCATCCAAAGCAGCTTCTAGAAATTTTCCCACAACTCGATAGTTATCAGCCAGAGTGAAACATAGAAAAAGAGCTTCATGATACTTCCCTATTTTCCTATATGCAGAAAATTATGAATATCAAATACGATAATAGACCATATTGCTTCCTTGGTAAAGATGGAGAATGTTCGGACGATTCGATACCCAATGGAGTAGTTTACAAGTCATACGTAAGTTGGCATAGGGCTGGTCCTCTTCAGAGCATGTCTTGACAATTATAGTCTTTAACAACCCGGTAGGTAGTGATAAAATATTGGTTGGTTGACTCATATCTTCTATCTGAAAAGTTTTAGTAAATCAACATTCAGTATGGAAAATCCATTTTACACCAAGTTATTGCTTTATATAAAAACATATCAAAACAGAGAATACAACATCATTCATTTAGACATGATTTATAAAACTAAAGAAATTACACAATCTCTTGTTCCCTTTCACAAAACACTATTATGGACTTCCTAATGTCCTCTAATATGACTCCTCATAGATTCCACCGATGTTGGGGATTTCCCTATTTTTCAGACAAATGGATCCCCAAAGCGATTCCAAATTCCTCTATCTTCTTTGTCCAGATGCAACGTGTGCAACTAGGGTCAACCGCATGTGGACATCTAGAATTCAGATTGAGAGAAGCATGTTGGGTATCAAGTTGAGAGAAATCATTATGAAGTTGATGTCAATAATGCAAATGGGTATTCTTTTTCTCAAGGGCTTCAAAGTCCATAACTCGACCACAGAGTCCGTAGGTCAAAATCTGACATAGATATGCTGCCCGGAGGTCGCCCCCTTGTGCCGCATCCTCAAATTCCTCAAGAGAGAAGAAATTATTAGCTAGGGAAAAACATTTAAATATACCCTCAAATTATTTCCCTTATCTTAAATAGAATGAAAATTGTACGCTCATCATGAGGTAATAGACGAAACATGCTCCATGGTGAAGTTGGAGTACCCGAGGAGACTTGGATACTCGGTAGAGGGTTTTGCATGATAAACAAATATTTTAAAAAGAATCGTAGTTTTATACACATGATTTTCCCACTATGGTCTCTAATACATTTGTTGGAAGATACAAAAGACAAGTACCTTCATTTTCCATATGAAAATTAAGAAAACAACGCTCTTAGTATTGTTTAAGTAAGTTTTTCATTGTTCAGTTCTGGTTTCCATAGTTATCCAAACCAAATCCTCTGAGTAAAATTTACATTAAACTCCCTCATAATGGTTTGTAAAGAAAATGTGAATTATTCTAAGCATATCCCTTGGGAGTGTCATAACCAAAAGTGCAACAAGGCCCGTTTTTGTGCACCAGTTCCCATTCAAGTCTAGCTCAAAGCGGTGTTTTTGGGTTTTTCCCCTTGATACATCTGTACCAGAGCCACCTCTACCTGCTTGTATCCAGAAAGGGATGTATTTCTTGAAATATCCACATAATATATTCCTTACCAAAATACTAGGATGTTATTGCATTTATATCCTCAAAGACTAACTTAGGGGCTCTTCCCTAATTCTATGTTTTCTAAATCTAGTTTCTAAGTATTATACTAAACTTTCTTTCATACCAACTGTAAGGACCCGACCCCAGTTGCCCAGAGCTGATACCTTATTTGATTAAGTTGGCGTATATACAAGGAATACGAACCCTAAAGGACTGAGTAGTTTAGTATTATTGGAAACAAGATATATACATAAATCATCATTACAACTTGAAATGAAAAACAACATAGAAACTCCTTGGACAACTTCCATAAATCCTAAGTTATTTCAGCATGTCATTCATAATAGAATTCTTATTGACCTGAGAAAATAAAACATAATAAAGGGGTGAGATCAAACACTCAGTAAGGGTAATAAATACACCAAAATATAACATAAACATTAGACATGGTAAATAATTGAAAACACATGCCTTTAGAAATAAACTTGAACATTTTTATGGTGGAAATATGAGCTGAGTAAATATTGCCATAACATAGCATAATCATGAGTATTCTACTAGTCGAATAACCACATGAAAATTCAATTACAAGCTTCATAATGAGGGAAGTGCATATGCCTGACATTCTGAAACATTTTGTCTTGGCCTTGGCCAAGACATCTAATAATTAAGGCCTCAGCCAAAATCCATATCACATTGGGAAAGGCCTCGGCCAATTCCTTGTTTACTTGTCTCATGAGACCTACCGATGCATAGAGGGGATATAGAGGGCCCCACCCATCACATAATAAGTCCAATAAATTCCTCATATGATCGGGGATAAACATAAACAACATATACATTCATATTGAAACTATCATATGAAATGTAACTAACTTTCCCCAATTATTGAACACAAACACCAACCATTCAGAATAATATGGTGAATGTTTTTAGGACAGATCATCCACAATAAAGTTAGTCATAAACCATTCAATAAAATATGGTATATGAAATCATAAATTATTAACCCCAAAAATACATAAGAATTAAAAAAGAGTGTTGAATTAAATGAGAATAATCTTCTAAAATCATTAAGCAATTCTTGTGATAAATACTCTTTTATTTTGAAAAGAAGAGTTCTTTTGGAAAAAATATTTGTATAAAACCAGAAGTAAATTAAGATAGTATTTCATGATAAAATTATTATTTTTATAAGGATAATGGTTTCCAAAAATAGATTATATCTTTCCCTTGAAAATAGATATGAATTTGAGAAATTTCCTTGTATCAGGCTCGTATTTTTGGAAACTGTTTTGAGAGCCTATTTTAAAATATGTAACTATACAGAAAATAGGGAAGGATTATGGTTGGTGTACATATATATAATACTTACACAAAAATTATGAGGAGTACATAACAATACATAATAATTTCATCATGGAAATTAGACAATAACCCGAATGAAAATGGAAGTTCTGGTGGAAAACCCTTACCTTAACGCCAAACGTGTTCCTATCTCGAACTTAAGCTCCTAGAATATGAAATTATACTTATTAATAACTTATTTAAGAACTTATTAGACATGTATTTAGTTTATCATAGTTCTGGTTAGTTCATTTATGTTCTTATTGATAATTTATTGTACTGAATTCCGTCACTTTGGAGTGTTCATTTTCTTTATTTTCATCTCTGGTTCACTTGTTTTTAAGTATGTGGAATGGATGTAAATCTCAATAATTGAAATTATATATTATTTATGAACATAAATAGGTGTTATTGGTCATTTATATAACTTGGTTACCTGGAAATAGGATGAATTATTAGATATAACTTTAATGATAATTGTTTCGGTTAATTTGTGGGTTTTGATTACAACGAACTCATTTTTCATTATAACTTATTACCATTTGTACGAAGGGATTACATAATATTAAATAGGTTATATTATATATAATAATCTGGTAAATCCATAACAATAATGGTTTCATGACCATAATTGAGAAAGATAATAGAAATCGAAAGTCCATCGTCCTTGAATGTGTAAAATTGACACATCTCAGATGGTGTTCTTGCTACTAGTATAAAAGAAGGTAAAGAGGGAAGATGATGATAAATTATTCCACTATTATGAAAACATTATATTAAATATAAGGTAATATATTCATCACAAAATTTGGATAAGGAGAGGTAATAGATAAAGAAAACAAGTGAATTTGAAAGGAAAGACAAAGAATTGAAATGAGGAATTTACCTCTTGAACCAAACTTCCTTGAGAACCTCCTTAAGGAGATGTTTTGGTCTTTTTATGAGACCAAGGCTTGATGAATGTGGGGGAGGAGGTTGGGAAGGTATTTGGATAGAATTTGGAGAAGGAAAAAGGCTTGAGAGGAGTGAATAGAAGGGGGGGTGGGTGAGAGGGGGTTTTGATAGTGGAGGAGAGAGGGGATTTCTTAATATAAAACTCATTAATTTATTATTTCTCCTCAAGATAATAAATAGTGAGTATTCCATGACCATGAATAGTAATTTTTTAATGTGATCTTGAATCAAGTGGGCTTACATCATTAGAACATCACACATGAATCTATAATTAGTGTATTTATCTTAATTTTGCAATTTATGGTATGCCACTATTCATAAAAAATTCAAGTATTTAAGAAAAATCCCAAAAATTTACCCCAACCATTTTTCGACGTGTAGAATCCAAAAATAAAGTCCATTTTTTAAAAATAATTTTTCAAAAATTATTAATTTAATATTTAATTAAATCATAATTTATTCTAAAAACAAGAGTTTTAAAACATTTGTTTACTTATTTTAAAGAATATATATATCGTACTTACACTTGAATATTATTTATATAATATCGTAAGTAAGGTTACTATTCATTAGGGTATATCGCTATTCATAAGGTTATGTTACTATTCATAAGGGTTGGTTACTATTCACCAAAAATTAAGTTTTTCTTATCGAACTCTAAATAACTTACTGAACACAACTCTAGATGACCATTTTTCGAAATTCAAAACATATAAGTGGAAAATTTATATTTAATGGATAGGTTTTGACTATCTCCTAAATAAATTAGTGTTGTTTCAAAGGAACACAGTGATGAATAGAATGTTTGGGGTGTTTCATTATTCCCTCCTAAGAATTGAGCCCTTGCAATTCATTTTATAACCCCAAAAGAAAGCTCTCTGATGTTCTTACCACATCTCCCGTCATAGAGGATCCTCAGGTGTGTTCAACGGAAAACCCAAATTGATGCTCAACTCCTCTAGTTCTCTAACTCAGACACACCTCGGATAGAGGATCTTGAACTCTTGCATCGAATACTCGGGCTTCCAGATGGAGTCTCGAATGGTGGAAAGTTTGGAAATGTTCGAATGGACCAACACATGAAGAACTCACCGAACTATGTCTCGACTGAGGACATCTAAGTCATAGACATTGTTGTACAGGATAAAACTGAGGAGTTGGTACATGTAGGCCTCACAAATGTTTCCCTCCAAAGTAGCCTCTTGAAAACATAACCTAGCCGTGTAGTTTCGGCCTAGGGTGAAACATAGGAAAATCCCTTCGTGGTATTTTCCTCTTCACCTATACTCAACCAATTGTGCCATGGCTATGCGGTAGTAAATGGAAGAATTTCCTTGATAGGTGCAGAGAATGTCTGGACTGTTTGTCACTACATATATTTGTTTACACGTTTTTCACAAGTTTGTGAGAGGTAGGTACTCCTCTTCACAGGTTTTGATCATCATAATCTCCAGTACCTCCACATGAAGAGATAACATATGGGTTTTTCCTTCCATCTGAAAATTTATTATGAAAGTTCACTTAGTGATACTCATTCAAAATTATAACCGATGAAAGTATAACAAAAATAAGAGACAAAAAGTTATATTCTTATATAACTACTGGTTCAAAAACTAAAACATGGCTAATGGCTTTTCCAGTCCCCCAATACATGAATCCCCAAAACTAGTTTAAAGATTTCAATCTCCTAGAACTATATGCAACACTAGATACACGTCACTCCCGAAGTCCCTTTACTGGGAACACCACCGATGCTAGGGTGCTGACGACCTCAGGTGGATTCCTAAGGTAGTATTCAGCTACTCAATGTCCTTATCCTAGACACACTGAAGACAGCTAGGGTCGAATCTGTGTTTAAAGCACTCAGGCTTCCATAGAGAGGCACACGAAGTGTGGAGGTCAGAAATTTTAGTGTGGACTAAATCCCTATAATTCCCACGCACCACATCATTCTTGAAGATATTGATGTCGTAAATTTTTCCGTACATACTAAAACTCAGGATCTGGAATAGGTAGGCCACTCGATGGTCCCCATCCAAAGAATCTTCTAGAAATTTACCCATAGCTCGATAGTTATCAGCCAGAGTGAAACATAGAAAAAGAGCTTCATGATACTTCCCTCTTTTCCTATATGCAAAAAATTATGAATATGAAATACTGTAATAGACCATATTGCTTCCTTGGTAAAGATAGAGAATGTTCGGACGATTCGATACCCGATGGAGTGGTTTACAAGTCATACATAAGTTGGCATAGGGCTGGTCCTCTTCGGAGCATGTCTTGACAATTATAGTCTCTAACAACCCGGTAGGTAGTGATAAAATATTGGTTGGTTGACTCATATCTTCTATCTGAAAAGTTTTAGTAAATCAACATTCAGTATGGAAAATTCATTTTACACCAAGTTATTGCTTTAAATAAAAACATATCAAAACAGAGAATACAACATCATTCATTTAGACATGATTTATAAAACTCAATAAATTACACAATCTCTTGTTCCCTTTCACAAAACACTAGTATGGACTTCCTAACATCCTCTAAGATGACTCCTCATAGATTCCACCAATTTTGGATATTTCCCTAGTTTTCAGACAAATGGATCCCCAAAGCGATTCCAAATTCCTCTATCTTCTTTTTCCAGATGCAACGTGTGCAACTAGGGTCAACTGCGTGTGGACAACTAGAATTTAGATTGAGAGAAGCATGTTGGGTATCAAGTTGAGAGAAATCAGTATGAAGTTGATGTCGATAATGAAAATGGGTAGTCTTTTTCTCAAGGGCTTAAAAGTTCATAACTCGACCACATAGTCCGTAGGTCAAAATCTGACATAGATATGCTGCCCGGAGGTCGCCCCCTTGTTCCGCATCCTCAAAGTCCTCAAGAGAGAAGAAATTATTAGCTAGGGAAAAACCTTTAAATATACCCTCAAATTATTTCCCTTATCTTAAATAGAATGGGAATTGTACGCTCATCATGAGGTAATAGACAAAACATGCTCTATGGTGAAGTTGGAGTACTCGAGGAGAGTTGGATACTCGATAGAGGGTTTTGCATGATAAACGAATATTTTAAAAAGCATCGTAGTTTTATACACATGATTTTCCCACTATGGTCTCTAATACTTCCTTTTGAAGATAAAAAAGACAAGTACCTTCATTTTCCATCTGAAAATTAAGAAAACATCGCTCTTAGTATTGTTTAAGTAAGTTTTTCATTGTTCAGTTCTGGTTTCCAGAGTTATCCAAACCAAATCCTCTGAGGAAAATTTACATTAAACTCACTCATAATGGTTTGTAAAGAAAATGTGAATTATTCTAAGCATATACCGTGGGAGTGTCATAACCAAGAGTGCAACAAGACCCGTTTTTGTGCACCAGTTCCCATTCGAGTCTAGCTCAAAGCGGTGTTTTTGGGTTTTTCCCCTTGATACATCTGTACTAGAGCCACCTCTACCTACTTGTATCCAGACATGGATGTATTGCTTGAAATATCCACATAATCTATTCCTTACCAAAATACTAGGATGTTATTGTATGTATATCTTCAAAGACTAACTTAGGAGCTCTTCCCTAATTCTATGTTTTCTAAATCTAGTTTCCAAGTATTCTACTAAACTTTCTTTCATACCAACTGTAAGGACCTGACCCCAGTTGCCCAGAGCCGATGCCTTATTTGATTAAGTTGGCGTATATACAAGGAATACGAACCCTGAAGGACTGAGTAGTTTAGTATTATTGGAAACAATATACATACATAATTCATTATTACAACTTGAAATGAAAAAAAACATAGAAACTCCTTAGACAACTTCCATAAATCCTAAGTTATTTCAGCATGTCATTCATAATAGAATTCTTCTTGAACTGAGAAAATAAAACATAATAAAGGGGTGAGATCAAATTCTCAGTAAGGGTAATCAATACACCAAAAGATAACATAAACATTAGACATGGTAAATAATTGAAAACACATGCCTTTAGAAATAAACTTGAACATTTTTATGGTGGAAATATGAGCTGAGTAAATATTGCCATAACATAGCATAATCATGAGTATTCTACTAGTCGAATAACCACATGAAAATTCAATTACAAGATTCATAATGAGGGAAGTGAATATCCCTGACATTCTGAAACATTTTGTCTTGGCCTTGGCCAAGACATCTAATAATTAAGGCCTCATCCAAAATCCATATCACATTGGGAAAGGCCTAGGCCAATTCCATGTTTACTTGTCTCATGAGACCTACCGATGCATAGAGGGGATATAGAGGGCCCCACCCATCACATAATAAGTCCAATGAATTCCTCATATGATCGGCGATAAACATAAACAACATATACATTCATATTGAAACTATTATATGAAATGTAACTAACTTTCCCCTATTATTGAACACAAACACCAACCATTCAGAATAATATGGTGAATGGTTTTAGGACAGATCATCCACAATAAAGTTAGTCATAAACCATTCAATAAAATATGGTTTATGAAATCGACCCCAACAATACATAAGAATCAAAAAAGAGTGTTGAATTAAATGAGAATAATCTTCTAAAATCATTAAGCAATTCTTGTGATAAATACTCTTTTATTTTGAAAAGAAGAGTTCTTTTGGAAAAAATATTTTTATAAAACCAGAAGTAAAGTAAGATAGTATTTCATGATAAAATTAGTGTTTTTATAAGGATAATGGTTTCCAAAAATAGATTATATCTTGCCCTTGAAAATAGATATGAATTTGAGAAATTTCCTTATATCAGGCTCGTATTTTTGGAAACTGTTTTGAGAGATTATTTTAAAACATGTAACTATACAGAAAATAGGGAAGGATTATGGTTGGTGTACATATATATAATACTTAAACAGAAATTATGAGGAGTACATAACAATACATAAGAATTTCATCAAGGAAATTAGACAATAACCCGAATGAAAATGGAAGTTCTGGTGGAAAACCCTTACCTTAACTCCAAACGTGTTCCTATCTCGAACTTAAGCTCCTAGAATATGAAATTATACTTATTAATAACTTATTTAAGAACTTGTTAGACATTTATTTAGTTTATCATAGTTCTGGTTAGTTCATTTATGTTCTTATTGATAAGTTATTGTACTGAATTCCGTCACTTCAGAGTGTTCATTTTCTTTATTTTCATCTCCGGTTCACTTGTTTTTAAGTATGTGGAATGGATGTAAATCTCCATAATTGAAATTATATATTATTTATGAACATAAATAGGTGTTATTGGTCATTTATATAACTTGGTTACCTAGAAATAGGATGAATTATTATATAGAACTTTAATGATAATTGTTTCAGTTAATTTGAGGGTTTTGATTACAACGAACTCATTTTTCTTTATAACTTAATACCATTTTTACGAAGGGATTACATAATCTTAAATAGGTTATATTATATATAATAATCTGGTTCAACCATAACAAGAATGGTTTCATGACCCTAATTGAGAAAAATAATAGAAATCGAAAGTCCATCGTCCTTGAATGTGTAAAATTGACACATCTCGGATGATGTTCTTGCTACTAGTATAAAAGAAGGTAAAAAGGGAGAGATGATGATAAATTATTACAAAATCATAAAAAAATTACAGTACATATAAGGTACTGGAGTCATCACAAAATTTGGATAAGGAGAGGTAATAGAAAAAGAAAATAAGTGAATTTGAAAGGAAAGACAAATAATTGAAAAGAGGAATTTACCTCTTGAACCAAACTTCCTTGAGAACCTCCTTAAGGAGAGTTTTTGGTATTTTTTTGAGACCAAGTATTGATGAACGTGGGGGAGGAGTTTGGGAAGGTATTTGGATAGAATTTGGAGAAGGAACAAGGCTTTATAGAAGTGAATGGAAGGGGGGGGGGTGAGAGGGGGTTTTTATAGTGGAGGAGATATGGATTTCTTAATATAAAACTCATTAATTTATTATTTCTCCTCAAGAAAAAGAATAGTGAGTATTCAATGACTAAGAATAGTAATTTTTTCATGTGATCCCGAACCAAATGGGCTTATATCAGCAGAACATCATACATGACTCTATAATTAGTGTATTTATCTTAATTTTTCAATTTATGGTATGTCACTATTCATCAAAAGTTCAAGTATTTCAGAAAAATCCCAAAAATTTACCCCAACCATTTTTTGACGTGTAGAATCCAAAAATGAAGTCCATTTTTCAAAAATAATTTTCTAAATATTATTAATTTAATATTTAATTAAATCATAATTTATTCTAAAAACAAGAGTTTTAAAACATTTGTTTACTTATTTTAAAGCATAGATATATCGTACTTACACTTAAATATTATTTATATACTATCATAAGTAAGGATACTATTCATTAGGGTATATCACGATTCATAAGGGTATGTTAATATTCATAAGGGTAGGTTACTATACACCAAAAAATAAGTTTTTCTTATCAGACTATAAATAACTTACTAAACACAACTCTAGATGGCCATTTTTCGAAATTCAAAACATAGAAGTGAAAAATTTATATTTAATGTCTAGGTTTTGACTATCTCCTAAATAACCTAGTGTTGTTTCAAAGGAACACAATGATGAATAGAATGTATTTAATAGAGGCATACCATAAAATGTTTGGGGTGTTAAATCATAATTATATCAAATACAAATATAAATTTAGGTAATATCTCCTTCACTTATGGATGAGGTTTTCAATCACTCATTTTCAAGGTTACACTCTCAAATAATGAAATGTTCTATCAAATGTACATGGTGTAAGTTCAACCTTTGTATATACCTCACACTCACTGGACTCTAGATGAAAAAAATGTTTAAATAATCAATGGATTCATGAGATTATACCTTTGTTCCATCACTCACACTCACTATTAATCCAAGAACAATCATATAAATATGCATTAAGGTTTATATAAAGAATCCAGAACATTAGAATCATAGTAGGTTAACAAAGAAAAATTCAACTAAAATTGATTCCTGAATTTACACATTTAAAACAACCCATGTCATCACACCATCAAATAGACAAGTAAAATAATAAAAAAGTTTATATTAATCTTATAGAGAGCTCTTTACTTCTCCTATTGACTATGAGAATGATACCCCTTATTTCAGCTTACTCCTAGAAGTATATTCTCAGTCTCAGTAATAATCCAAACCTCAGCTCTCATGCCTTCATTTATTGGTCGAGTGAACCCCTCTCTTCAGTGCCTTTATTAAATTCTTATAATTTCTATAGATTTATCATATAATATCCTTTTCTCCATTATTGTTCTATCTCTATCCTATATATCATATATTCTCCACATTGGAACCCTCAACTTTCATTCCATCTTAAGCTTGGTTTTCAGTGGCATGATATTCTCCTCCTATTCTCTCTATAATATACCTCAACCTGTCTATGTTATTGAGGGTTTCCTCATATGGTTAGGCATTTACATACATATATTCTCCCCCCTCGGTTTCATAGATTCCATGTGAAGATGTTTTTTTCAACAACCAGTATTTGCTTTATTCTTCCCCAACCCAGCTTTATTTTTTGATTTTTTAGCAGTGTTTATTCTCACATGAATGTTGTTGATATTAGTTATTTATACACATCTAATGGTTATTCTTATGTGATACACTGTAATTTGGGTTCAATATTCTGTTATTTCTTTTGATCTTACATAACCTTCAACATTTTAGAGTTAATCTTATGTTAGATTCATTTAATCTTACACAGTGAAGGTTCTCGGGTGCAACGAAAGAGGTTGAACCCATGCATAACAATGGTTTTCTATCAAATCCATCAAATTTATCCTTGGAATTAGATGGAATAAGAACCCTATAATCCATGATATAGGATCATCACATATAATTTATAATTAATTCACGTAGATTAATAATTACCTTACATTGGAATTATTTATTCATTAAAGATTTGGTAGACCACTTCTTGTCATACCATCATTACAGTGAGAGGATTTAAGGGTAGAATACCTCTTGAGGGCATCCACACATGCTCTGTGAACCCTCCAAACACCACCATATAAATCCCTTGGGTGTTTGTGCATAATACTCTAACACTTACATCATTAATTATTGATCGATACAAGAATCTATATAAGGCATAATGATTCTTTTGTTCTCTCTAGACTCAAGAGGGTGGAGGTGGAAGATTGTTCTATGTTATTGAGAGTGTTATAGGAGAATAACTCTATAGGGATTGAAATAATTATCTCTATAATCGATTATGCACAACGATTATAATGGCCAAGTTAGAGTTAAATAATGAAATAACAAATTATTTATAAACCTAGGGTTAGAGAATAAATAATTGTACACATGCCCCTATCATTATCTTAATCCCTGATGAACCCAATGTCTAAATAATAATAATAATAATATTTAATTGACAAGTGTTAAACTCATGGATAAATAAACATTATTTCTTGAATAAATAAATTAATATTTATTCAAATAATATTTAATATACCATTTCTCACTAGACCATTAACTCAGCCCATCATCGCTCCTTAGTATTTTCTGAGCCTTTAATAATGACTATATATTTAAATAAATAAAATAATTTAATTATTCCATGATAAACTGATAAATATTATATTCACTAAAATAGAGAATAAATATTTATTAAATATTCTATTCACATATATTCTCTCAAATAACTAATGAATGAATATTTGTGTTCAACAAAACCTGAATAATTATTAAACCACATATGATAATTATGTTGATTCAACATATTAAATTCATATAGAATTTAATTGAGTTTCCAAACACACTTAGTTCGTGATCCTCTTGTCCTATTTCTTAGTGGTATTATACAATATCACCTAAAGTTCAATGTTAACATACAATAATATACCAAGACACCCAAAGAGAAAGAAGTTAAATGACTCAATGATAATAGCCACATATGAATGCACATTGTATAATATAATCTCTTTATATCTATATATAAAATCAAGTAGGTTGAATACTAGTGTTATTAACCTCTGTGCTAGATGTTTCTTAATTTGAATTCATTGAAATAAACTTTCTAACAAAATGCTGTGGCTATGGAATTAATTAAGCAGTTCCATTCCCATTAAAGGGCATGATATAAAAACTACCATAAAAAATAGATGAGATAAATAATTTCTTGAATTATTCATTAATATAATATTACTTTTGATTCACCCAATGTATCTCACCTCACTATGAGCAAATATCATCATAGTTTTCATTAATACATTAAAGTAAGAAACTCATTATATGAATTAATAATAATGTTAAATTATAAGGATCATTACACATGTTTGCAGATAGGAAAATTCAATGACACATATAAATGAGGATTTACCACTACTGAGTTAATTTCTCATAACCTTTTTCTTGATATTAGTAAGGAAAAACTTCATGAGAAGAAATATCAATTTCTTATGAGCCTCCCAACCCTAATAAATTGTATCATATTCATCCATTCAGAAAAAATCATCCATCTATAGAACATGTATTTAATAATACCATCATTAAACTTCTAGGTTCTCATCATAATGGAGAAATTCTATGACCTTTTAGTGTAACTAGTATCATTGGAATATTATCTCATATAATGATACAAATAAGTACAATCATCATGTGATAAAAACTTTATTAATATTCAAAACCATGAATACAAGTAATAATAATGTACATAGAAGTTGGTTCTAGAGCACCAACTCTAACACGTAGATAATCTAAATCCCCATTTAATAACATATAGATCCTCCACCCATTATTTCTCATGTAAAAGTATAAAACCTTACACAGCATTCCTATTGTCACAGGTTACTCTTATATAGAATCTATTTATTCTTATTTAGCCCTACCAAATCCCCCTTTAATCATACATGGCTTGTTAATTATTCTTACATAGTTGGGAGTTACTCTGGTTGTAAAACCTAGTTATTATTACATAGATCAAATCCCTTTTATTCTTTGTTCCTTCATCGACCTTCCTCATTCCTTACAAAAATAAATTAAATAAAATTATTAGTAAATGTTAAAAATAATAAAAAGAATAAATAATTAATTTAAAAATGTATTTATAAAAAAATACTAAAACATATAATTTAAATGTTAAAAAAATATACAAGAGAAAAAAATAATGCATTCAAGTATGAAAATTAATGTTTAAAAATTTCTAAAGCAATAATGTCTAAAAATAACCACAAATTATTACCAAAGTTAAAATTTTCACATTTGTTAATGTAAAAACAAAAAATAATAAAATAAATTAATTATATGGCATTGTTTATGAAATATAACAACCTTGGAATCCATGAAGTTTACTATGATAGTTATATAGGGATTCAGTTGATGGAATAAAGTTATTTAAAAAATGTTGTAATTTGTGTATTCATTTGTAATATAAGACTCATGTATGTGTTTAGTTTACCAATACTACTAAACTATTCGGTCCTATGGGACATGATTTTCTTGTGTCTATGCTAATGTAATGGTAGTAGACATCGTCTCTG
This sequence comes from Viscum album, assembly GCA_963277665.1. NCBI lineage: Eukaryota > Viridiplantae > Streptophyta > Magnoliopsida > Santalales > Viscaceae > Viscum > Viscum album. The sequence continues at coordinate 5,340,444 of OY728125.1, forward strand.
GTTTACTGGGGTCGGGGTCACTATTGTTGGTATCAGAGAAAGTTCAGTAGCAACCTTAGAAGCTAGATTTATGAAATAATAAATTAGGGAATATAACCCTATGATAAAATTTGAGGACAAGTAGAGAAAGAACATCCTAAAGTTTTGTTAGGGTATAAATTATGTGGTTTTTCCTTTAAATACATCATTTTATGGATACTACAAGTGGACGTGGTTCTGACATAGATGTACCTAGGGTAATAACCCATAAAAGGGAACATCAGGCTTGACTCAAGCACAACATGGTACATGACAATAGTCCTTACTATGCACCTGGTTTGACAATCTTGGCGGATATTCATAGGATAATTCACATTTTCTTTAAAAATCATTATGAATTATTAAAATAGATAAAGATAATGAATGACCTAGGTTAAACCGTAGACCAAGTAAGGACCTATGTTGAAATAAAACAGATGATGTATTTATGTATCGATGTTCAATAATTAAATTATAAAATTATTTTTACCAATTGTATTTTGGGTATAATAATCATAAAAAATCCAAGGATTATGTTAAATTTTATAAGCATACGAGTCTTAATTAAGTTAAGAGTTATGGATACCATAATGGGTTCTGATTTTAAGATTGAAAATAAGTTCAAGGACATAAACACCTCTTTTTAGGTTTTATGGGATGAGAGTCTACCAAGATTAAGGAAAGTTTAGAGAAATTTATGGCAAGTTTATGTTTTAGTGGAAGATTTATTTGAGGAATAATGTATTTACATTTTATAGGCATAAGTTTAAAGGTATTTATAAATTTTAGGGTTGATATACAAATAATATTTTTAGACATTGTGAAAAAAAAATTGTATTGAAAACCTTAGCGAAAAGGGTATTTAATAATTATTTTTATTTTAAGGATATCCATCATATTTTTGGGAACGTTCTAAGAATATAGTTTATAAAATAGAAAACCTATATACTTGGTGAAAACTCCTTGTATTTGGTAAGGCCATATGTCTTGAACCCACAACCGAAGGATAATGAGGTTTTAATTCCAACCATTGACCTATGAAATGTCCTGATTAATATGAATTTTTTAGTTAAAAAATTTAACAAATAAATATTAATAATGAACCAATAGTGTTATTTTTGAGGTTTATAGATTAATGTATTAAACATATTGGTTTTGGAAAATAGTTAGAGTCATATGAAAAAACTTTTCACTTTTTTATGGATCTTACGATATGTTAAAAGTAAATTTTAGTGATTTTGGTATAAAAAATTCATTTTTAGATATTTATTTCTTGGAGTAAGAAATAAAAGCACAATAAAAGGATGAAATTTAATTTATGAAATAAAAATATATCATATAATTATATTTACTTATATTCTTAGATAATAAAATAATTCCTCAACTCTAGGAAAAAGGGTCTTGAAAACAAAAATATTATCCAAATAGCTTCATTTTTGTTGAACTAATGGTTTTTTAAATCATCATAGATTTATGAATTTTAGACCCTCAACTTTCCATTGATCGTTCACTTTATTATGATCAATGAACTCAATCAGTCTCTATAAATATTTACACTTTTCCTCTACGTTCATATCATCACTTTCCATTAATGTTCTCCTACTTAGAAACCTAGTTATATGTTATTCCCTGTGATCTTTGAACTTCCAATTATCTCTTATTAAGAGGATACTTTATTAACTCTTTTATAATTTTTTTTGTTTCGATAATGATATTTTCAAACATCAAACCATATATCAAAGAGATTAAGTTTAAATTGTGTGGATGCAATTTATTTAAGGTGAGGAGAGTGTAACACCTAGAAATTTTAAAATATGAACATGATATTCAATTATGTATGTGACACGCAACACCAAGTGTATAAAGGAATATAGAATCCTAAAAATTTAAAATATATTTACTATTTTAAATAAATTCAATCTATGATATAGCTTTAAATGCATGCAATTATGAGTTATCTTACATTACATACAACGACGAATTTCTTCGATAGATTGTGTTACACGTAAGATTGAGTTTTTTCAAATATTATTATTATTATTATTTAAAATGAATATTATCTCCTAGATGTTAAATTAGTGGTTATGGATAGGATTTAATAGCTTATGAAAATATGGTTTAATTCATTGGTTACCGATTAATTATAAATGAATATAAAAACTGATTAAATATAAAGGAAATGTTTTTATAAAAAACTATTTTAAGCATAAATTGTGTTTTATATTAATAAATTAAATTAATTACTATTAGTGAATTATATTAATAAAATTTATATATTATATGTTTAATCAATTTTTTTACATTCATACAATGGATTTTATGGTCATAAGATAAGACCAAATCCAATTTTATGCCTAAAAAGTTGTATTTTTCTAAAGGCAGTTTTCCACCTTTTAATGGCATATTTAGTTTAATTTTTTTTGACACTTTATAAATTTTATATGAAAAAATAAACTTCATTTTTGAAATTTTAATGTCAAAATCATATTTGGGTGAATTTTTGGTATTTTTCTGAAAGATTCATTTTTTTGATGAATAGTGAAAAATAATAAATTTTAATCGAAACCCGAAATTTCATCTAAATAATTTATAATATTAAATTATATTTTAAATTAATTTGAAATTAAAATTAGATCAATTATAAATATATTAATCCAATTTATGATATTGGAATCATTTTTATGCTAAATTTACATATAAAAACATAGTAAACTTTTGAACATTTTCACTTTAAAAACCTGCTTTCTCATCCTGTATGTGGGATTAATTTTAAATTAATTTATGTAAATTATATGATTTTAATTGGTAAAAATGTATTCCATATTTTTAATAATAATAATTTATAATGTATAATAATTTCAACTTACTTTTTCACCAAAATGATTAGTGAAAGCATTTAGAATATAATGTGTAAAAAATGAACCAACACTTGTCCAAAACCCACTGGCTGGGAATATTTAAAACTTAAATCTTAATGGATTAAATTTTATGTGTTATATAATCTTCTTGTTAGGTAAAAACGTGGGTACACCTAACTTCTTTTCAAAACTTCCAAGTGTTCCCTCTCCCCCACTTATAAAAGGTCACCACCTCTCCCCCGTCTTTACACCTCTCAAACCACTTTGGATCAGCCAAGACCTACCCATGTAACTCCCCAACTTCCCTAACATAATATTATGATACTTATCTTGGAAAAAAATAAAACTTAGGAAGTAATTAATGCAAAATTAAGGAGGATACCCAAAGAAGAGTTAATGTTTTTCTGAAAACATTTTTTTATTTCCTTCTCCACCTCCTTCAATTATTTTTATATCTAGATTATATAATAATATCAGTATATTAAATATATTAATATGTTGTAATTTTAATTTTATAATATACAAATTTACACACTTCCATCAAATGGGCTACTAAATCATCATTTGTGTGTACGACATACTACCGCCTCACGAACCGATGCCACTTGTTTTTCCATTACCACCTTCCATGTTTTTGAATAATGATGTAAATACTATTTATATATGATATTTATAATATTTATGATGTATTTATACTTATTTAATTATTATATAACACACACCTTCATGATTTAATTTTGTGGGAATACGATAGCATCGTTCATGTGTATGACAGACTACCGCCCCGTGAAGTGATGTGATTCGTTCACACATTACACGTAATATATTAAGGATAAAATTAATAAATATATTTGATATATTTGATATAAATATTATACTTAAATGATAATATACATATAAATCATTTAATTTTCTTTATTTCAATATGTCAATAAAATGGAAACAATGTTCATGCATACATACGAACTACTGTCTCTATGAACGATGTATTTTATTTCCTTTCACCAAATTTTATAGATTACTATAAATGTAAATATACTGAATATATATGATATTTAAATCATGGTTTACCTTATAGAGATAATTAAATCATGATCGAAGTAAGAGGAATGAAAAATAACAAGTCAAAACATACTCGAAAAATAAGGCAATTAACACCTAAAACAATGAAAATAATGAAAGATTATTAAAAATAGGTGATAAGGTATTTTAAAAGGATCATATATGATATTATAAATATTATTATGGTTTTATTATAAGTTAATAACATGATTAAAACCATTATAAATGAGGTTAAATGTAATTAACCCAAAATAAGTGTAAGGTAATAAATTTTATCTCAATTTCTAATCCATTGAGATTTATTTGTTATTATAAAACAATTCAAATTTATGTAGTGTATATTATTTAACTTTGAAATTTAATATCATTAATAATTCATTATTCATGGTATTTTAATTTTTAATTTTAATTATTTCATCCAAGGGGATTTTATTTTAAAATTAACAAGTGATAATGTTATTTTGAAATATTTTATGACTACTAAATTTCTCTTTAAACAATCACTTTATTGTAAAAATTTTTAATTAGTCATTACATTTATCTTAAATATCCATATTCATGTGTGATGTATATGATTATTTCCTAAACCTTACACCATCTTTACATATAGTGTTTACTTTGAATGTTATTTGATTAACCAAGGAATCTTGATAAATCAGTATCCTTTACTCAATACATATATTTGATATGGAACAATTTTCATGAATTAAAATTGATTATTTGATATATGAGGAGTTATTTAGAAATTCAAGGAATAGTTTGGGGATAAATTAATGAAACCCCTGTGATGCATTGGTAGTCTCATGAGATGAATCAGTTGACCAAATCATATGAGTTTTTACCCAGTAGTTTTAAACTATCTTAAGAATAGATCTTGATGGTAAAGGTATCATGTGCTTGGGAAACATTACATAAAAAAATTAAAAATAGTCTACATTTATGATTAATTCATTATTATCCATGATATTTTCAATATGGAAACATCTATAGATGCATTTCATTCTCAACTTATTGATTAAATGGAATGTGTGTTTAGTTATTTACCTTTCCATATTGGTTATAACTAATACAGTTATTTAAATGGAATGTGTGTTTAGTTATTTACCTTTATATATTCATTATTATCATTGATTAATTATTCCTTCATCTTCACTTGAACCATACTGATCATTTGAGCTCACCCTTATTTTGTTTCCTTTCCCCCAGAATCCACTAAGTTTACTATCACTATTATGCAGGGATTCTCTAGTTGGAATGAAGTTATTTAAAAAAAATAATGTTGTAATTTGTGTAATAATTTTCAATAGAATACTCATATATGTATCTAGTTTACCAATAAAACAAAACTATTCGGTCATTTGGGACATGATTTTCTAGTATCTATACCAATTTAATGGTAGTGGGCACCGTATTCGGGCTACTAGGTTGAGGTCGCTACACATCACATGTACCTTATCTAGATAGATATATATAATATCTAGGTGCGACCATATAATCCCAAAATCTATCTCAATCGAGGGCCCATATGTCATACTCTTTATATTAGGGGACAAGTCACATCTTTGTTAAGATCAAATCGACAACATGATAAACAACATACCCAACCATCCTCATATTAGGTAAGTCAATATGTAGACTTGCGTAAGTTGGGTATCAATGTATAAAGGTTATCATGCTAAGTATATCTCCAACCTCAGGAAATGGGGACTCAAATATGATCCAAGTACCCCTAGTATACCAAAGACATTTGTAAGACACTCCATGTGGTATACTTAGTAGGTCATCTAGCACACACAAAGAAACCTATTTTTTTATTATGCCTTATGAGAATATTATATATCTCTATAAAAGAATCATACTCATGCTAACCTTAAAATTTCATCGTAACCTATAACACTTCATGAATAACATTAGTTAGGGATAAGCACTAGTTTTTCATATCATATATGATAAATTACCAGGTTAATATTATGTTTGGAACATTTTTTGCGTTTTATTAAATCTTTATATCATAGGTAATTACTATCACATATCCATGTGACAATCTGATAAAACCCTCCCCCAAAACTCTTTAGTGAGAAACATCTATAAATTATTTTAGTTTGAATAATTTTGAGATTTCGGAACCATATTCCCAACTCTTTAACTTCTTGAATATATTCAAACTTCTTAACTTCATAATATCAAATGTTACGATGTCAACTTATATTGTATACTCAGAAATCTTTCTCAGTTAATCATAATCATCCTTGAAACCCAATTCCATTAAAATTTTACTTGAAATAATGTAACTATTTACATTATTAATTATTGGTCCTCCTAAACTCTTTTAGGATAAATTGAAAATTATTTTATTAGGTAACTCAATGTAACTCTTACATTTCTATTTACCACCATACCCTAAACTCTTTAAGGATAAATTTATAACAATTTGTTATGGAAACTAATATAACTCTTTACATTTCTATTTATCACTATATCCTAAATATCATTTTAAGATATAAAGAGTAATTCATTTTGTGAATTTGACCGGTACAATCCTTCAAGAAATAGTGTCTTTCACTTTTCATGATAGCTAAATGTAACCATTTACATTTTTATTTATCGTCATATATCCTAAACTATTTTATTATATTGAATTAAAAACAATATAATATTAAATTGGTATAATTCTTTAAGAAATAGTGATATCTACTTTATAAATGGAAACTAAATATAACACTTTAAATTTTCCTTACCAACACTTATCCAAAAAAAATTAGGATATTATTAGAAAACAATTTAACTTAAGATTTCATTGTTTATCCTTTATTTTTTAATTTTGAAAATCTTTAAGTCCAAATATACTCCCACTAGCCTCTTAACCAATATATTATTTTTAGAATATATTTCTAAGATACACAGATCCTTTTGTGTTAGGAAATAAAATTTATTTCCTTTTTCTTGGAGTATTAAACAAATAAACTATTGTTTACATATCATATATGGTATTCTATGAGTTTGGAGTATATTTATTTGAAAACAATATTTTATAAAAATACACCACTAATAGGTGGTGGGAAAACATTCACACATATTTTAAACAATACATGGATAAACAATTTATCCTGGATAAAATACTTTTATCCATATCTTATTCTCAAAAAATGTTATAGAAATTAATCAATCATAATCCATGAGCATACATTTAATCATCTCATACTTGTTCATAAAAAATCTTTATGATCGATCATCTTCTCTTATCAAAAAAGAGAAATGAGATGAAGATACTCATATTTTACTTAGATTCAGTTGAGCTGGATAAAATCCTTTACATTCAAATACTTTATGTAGCAAATATCTACTTCAACCGATGTATATAAACAACAAGTTTGATCATTTATTCTTTTTATTTTGAACTCCAGTATATTTACAATATTTTGTAAAATATACATTAAGAATCACATAGCTTTCAAAATCAAAGAATTAATTTAATACCATCTATACCTGACATGGAAATTCCATAAAGTTTCACAAAATCCTTTTGGTATATCTTGGATAATCTTAAAATATCAATTTATTACTCTACCTTAATGGCAAGCCTAGTTTTTAATGACCTTGATTGACTTCTTTAAGAAACATTTTTGAACTTTTCAACCAACTTTTCTTTTTTCAGTTTTAACTTTTACCTACTTTTACTTTCTATATAGTATTTTAGAACCTAGATATCATATTCATAGTTCACATATATTCCCAACACTTTGATAATATCAGGAAAACATTCTTTGAATTTAGTCATATTGTCAGAACATTTCTATAGATTACAATAGGATAAATTCCCTAACCAAAATAAGCCATTTTTATTCTCCTCTTAAAATATGGTATAGAATTAAACAAATAATAAACAATGTGTATTAAAAATACCCATATAATTTAATTTAAAAAACGATTATTTACTCGCTCCTATAAAGAGTTAAATGAGATAAAAACACACATCTTATGATAAGTTTATCCAAGATTTAAGTATCCAAGTTATCAATGCAACAACTCCTTTTCTCCATTACTTGAAATAAAACTTCAAGATTAAATTATTTTCATCTTATGACCTTTTATATATGTACACTACTTTGTAAAACTTATAGTAGATATCATATATCTATCAGAATAATAGAATTGATTTCTATAAATGATAAAACTTTAAGGAAAACTTTAGTCTCACTAAGTTATTTAACACATTCAATCACATTGAATATCATTAGACACACCCAATCACATTGAGTATATGAGGCTAAAATTGATGCACCTAATAAAATTTTATACATGAGTGGATACTAATATTCCTTTAGTCATTTTGTGTCTAATTCATTTGAAACTTTAAATGATTCACTCTATGCTTATATAAGCATCTCGATTCACTTGTTGAACAACTTCAACTCTTGGTTACTAAAGAAGGAACAATTCAGAACCATAGAATTTTCCTAAATAATTTTTCTTAAATCACTAATTGTGCTTAAGAACTTTTCTAAGTTACTAGCCTTATAAATAGCTTAAATTAAGCTTCTCCTTATCAAGGATTGATTACAAAGTTTTTCTTAATGATGATGATGATATTTTCTATAACAAAATATTTTATTAGATGAGTATCATGTATTATTAACCATTTAATAAGGTATTTTATTAAATGGGATCCCACTAAAATGATGAATCCTTTTAAAGACACATCAAATCAATTAGTGTTCCAAGATCCATATTTCACCACGACTTATACCAGTTATCACATAAATAATCCATGACTATATCTGGTAGAATAAATAATATAATATATGAATATTAGATAGTTGAATGAACAAATATTTATCCAATCCATCATATGGATATAATCAACCCTATTTCTTAGGTATTATAACCATTAGGGTTTCTCAGCTAAGTGAAACCCAAAAAAAGTGACAAGAATAAGCCAAAAAAGAACAATCAAAGGGTACTTGATTGAGCTCAACAATACAATCAAGATAATCTAAAGTCACTTATAACTTTCTTTCCTTACAAAAGATAATCTTGGGGTACTCGTGATGAGCTCGACAATATCTGATTGAATAATTTAATTCTTGAAAAGTGTTGTTTAGGAAGGAATACCACACTTAGTATTTGAATAGAATTTTAATCTCACTATCTTATCTCATCTTATTCCCTTTATGTATCCATGATTCTAATTATTTAGTTTGGAGTCATTCTTAGCATGAAACTATAATGTTCTAAGTAAGAATCAATTTATCTTATAAACTTTGGAATATAAACATTCATAATATAAAAAATTTATAATTATGAATAAAATAGGAAATAACCTTTTAAATAAAAAAATTCAAATATTTAAACATGAGATAACCATTTATGAACTATTCATAAATAAAAGATAATTATAAAAATTGTATAATTTTTTTAGATTTAACATTATGAACATTACATAATTATGAATATAAAATGTTAGATTCATTCCAATATGAACTATTTAATATTTATCATTATATGGAATTTCCATTTTAAATATATGATATTTTATGGACTATAAAAAATTTATAATTATATTTAAATTATGTACTTTTTTTATATAATCTAATATCACATATTTAATCATCATTTAAACCTCGATCGTATAAATCATTAAAAACACTTTTTTATGGCTTAAATAATATCCATTTAAGGCCCCATTAATTTGAACAATTAAAATTAATTAATTATGAATAATTCATAATATAAATATAAAAATTTTGTATTTTGTATTTATTTCATAATTTATAACTCTTTGAAAATTATCACTTATTATTTCTAAATAAACACTTCTATTTTTAGATCAGAAGTAATTCTATATAATTTGGTTAAAAGGTATTTCAAATATTAACATTTAATATTGGGGAAAAATGTTTCATAAAAAATTATTTAATTATAAAAAACTTATAATGAATTAATCTATAAAACTATTATAAATTAAAATATTCAAAAATACATCTTATAATGATTTATAAACATTTTATAAACCATCTAAATCATTTTAAATATTAAATATATTTTTTAACAATTTTAAAACAATTCTGATTACCATTACATATAAGGGTATTCCTATGTAAGGGTAAATCCTTCCACCATTATGTAGGAAATTTGAAATCCATTTCATAAAGGTAGGGAAATACTTACCTTTACACAAATATATAGGATTTTTCCTTTACATGAGCACTTCACTTAAGGGTAAGTCTCAAATTACCTATATGCGGCCTTCTGGAACCACTGGGTAAGGGTACTACTTTCATGAAAACAATTTTCATAAAGGAAACAAATAGGTTGCCCTTACACATACCTTTTACGTAAGGGTATGAACATTAAACAAAACTTAATCACGTAAGGGTAAAGGGCTCATTACCTTTACATAACCCATTTTAAAAACACAAATGCCTTTATAAAACCCTTATTTCTGTATAAGGGTAATTTATGATGACCCTTATTTATACCACTATGCATAAGGGAAATGCAATGGTTACCCTTACGCATCTCAAATTCACAAGGGAAAGGTGTTGGTTACCTTTACATATCCTATCGACATAAGGGTAAACCCTTTTATGAAATCCAATTTACAGAAATGCGAAACTGTTTTGTTCTTTTGAATTTTCTTCATTTTAAGCATGATTTCATAAATCTAAAGCATGAAATTACTTTCATACCACTATTAGGGTGGAGGAATATATATTCCTCATATGAACACATCTAATGTAACATCTATAAGGACCTATAAAAGGTCTCCATTTCCCAACATATTTGGGAATACAACTGTTTGCATCACAATGGAGCTCCTGAGTGGAGAGCCACACTTCATCACCATTAATGTGTAATAATTATCATGAATTGGTTAAATATTTAGACTCCCTTTGATACCACTACTAGGTTTCATAAAAATCTAATAAAAATTATTAGACACAACATAATCAATTAGAACCCAAATATGAGGAACTCTCATGCACAATATATGAAGCCTACATAAAATACTGAAACCTAAAATAAAGAAAAACATGCATACTATACAACATAGGGAATATATGTTGTCTTCAAACACCATCACATGGGTTTGATTAATGTCACAAAGGGTAGAAAAATAAAATCCCCTCTATATAGTGTATACATGGGTTGTATAGAATCATTTGATGTTTGGATGATATCTATATTCTCTCCACAGTATGGTAGTAACTCTATATAAAAAGGAGGAAGGTGAAAGAGAGAAATGAGTTAGGGATTATCAACTAATAATGAGGATCTAAAATCCACCACACCACTACCATCACATGATATTAGTTAAATGGGCAATCAAGGATACTCCTGGATTATTTTATTATTTTTTCATGTATTGAAACGTGTGAATAAATACTATGCCCGATTCATGAAAGACATACATGAATAAATTTAATCCCTTCCATTTAATATCATGAAATATTTAATTAATGATAACTTATGTGGAATACTATATTGAATGATATCCATTATCATTTGATTGAATATGATGCTATATGAAATGATCCAGACTATTTCTCATGCAAATCATAATTTTCATGCAATAGAAATTAGATCATAATTATATAAAATTCAAATATAAATTTAAGGAATGTCTCCTTAACATACTGGTAAGGTTGTTAATCGCACATTTTCTAGGTTCCTCTCTCAAATGAAGCAATGTTCTACCAAATTTACTTGGTGTAAGTTCAACCTTTGTATATACCTCACACTCACTAGACTCTAGATGGAAACAATGTTTAAGTAATCAATGGTGGCATGAGCTTCCACATTTGTTCCATCAATCACACTCACTATGAATACAAGAACCATAATATAAATATGCACTATGTTTTATATAAATAATCAAGAACATCAGAATTATTTTAGGTTAACAAAGAAAAATTAAACTAAAAATGATTCCCTAATTTACACATTTAAAACAACACATGTCATCACAATATCAGATAGATAAATAAAACAATAAAAAAGTTTATATTACTCTTGTAGAGATCTCTTTACATCTCCCATTGACTATGAGAATAATCCCCCAAGTTTCAGATTACTCCTTGAAGTATATTCTTGATCACAGTAATACTCCAAACCTCAGCTCGTATGCCTTCATTCATTGGTCAAGTGAACCCCTATCTTTAGTGCCTTTATCCACTTCTTATAATTTATATAAACTTATCATATAAGATCCTTTACTCCATGATTTTTCTATGTGTATCCTATATCTCAAATATTCTCCACATTGGCACCCTTGACTTTCATTCCATCTTAAGATTGGTTTTCAGTGGAATGGTATTTTCCTCCCATTCCATCTATAATATTCTTCAACATGTCCAAGTTATTAAGGGTTTCCTAATATGGTTAGGAATTTAAGTAAATATATTCTCCCCCCTCAGTTACATGGATACCATATGGAGATGTTTTTTTTTCAACAACCATTATTTTCTTCATTTTTCCCCAAAACTAGATTTATTTTTTCATTTTTTAAAAGTATTTATTCTCACATGAATATTGTTGACATGAGTTATTTATACACAGTCAGCAGTTGTTATTATGCGTCACACTGTAATTTGGGTTCAATATTCTATTATTTATTTTTATCTTACACACCCTTCAATATTTTATAGTTAATATTATGTTAGAGTCATTTAATCTTACACAGTGAAGGTTCTCAGGTGCAACAAAAGAGGTCGGACCCATGCCCAACAATAGTTTTCTATAAAATCATTCAACATTATCCTCAGGATTATATGAAATGAGAACCCCATAATCCATGATACAATATCATCACATGTAATTTATAATTAATTAATGTATATTAAGAATTACCTTACATTTTATTTCTTTCTTCATTGAAGATTTGATAGACGACTTCTTATCATACCATCGTTGTCGTGAGAGGATTTAAGGTTAGAGTACCTATTTATGTGATCCACACATGCTCTGTGAACCCTCCAAACAATGTCATATAAATACCTTGGGTGTTATCGTAGAAGACTCTAAGGCTTTTATCATTCATTATTGATCGACACAAGAACATCTATAAGGCAGAATGACTCTTTTCCTTTCTCTAGACTTAAGAGGGTGGAGGTGGAAGACTTTTCTATATTCTTGAGAGCGTTATAGGAGAAGAACTCTCTAGGTATTGAAATAATTATCTCTATAATTCATTTGCACAATGATTATAATGGCCAAGTTAGAGTTAAATAATGACATAATAAATTATTTATAGACCTAGGGTGAGAGAAAAAGTAATTGTACACATGTACTTATCATTATATTAATCCTCGATGAACCCCCTTTCTAAATAATAATAATAATATTATTATTATTTACTTGAAATGCATTAAACTCATGGATAAATAAACATTTTTTATCGAACAAATAAATTAATATTTATTAAAATAATATTTAATAAACCATTTCTCACTAAACTATTAACTCAGCCCATCATTCCTCCTTAGTATTTACCTAACCTTGAATAATGAATATATATTTAAATAAATAAAAATAATTTAATTATCCTATAATAAATAGATAAATATTATATCCACTAAAATAAAGAATAAATATTTATTAAATATTCTATTCACATATATTCTCTTAAATAACTAGTGACTGAATATTTGTGATCAACCAAACATGAATAATTATTAAACCACGTATGAGAATAATGTTGATTCAACATATTAAATTCATATAGAATATAACTGAGTTTCCAAACACACTTAGTGTGTGATCCTATAGGTCTATTTCTCAGTGGTATTACATAATATCACCTAAAATTCAAGGTTTTCTTCCAACAATATACCAAAATACCCATAGAGAAAGAAGCTAAATGATGTAATGATAATAACCAAATACAAATGAAAATTGTGTAATATAATCTCTTTATCTTTATATATATAATCAAGTAGGTCTCATACTAGTGTCATTAAGCTTTGTTCAAGATGTTTCTTACTCTGAATTCATGGAAATAAACTTTATAACAAAACACTATGGCTATAGACTTAATTAAGTAGTTCCATTCTTATTAAAGGAAATGAGATAACAACTACCATTAAAAAATAGATGAGATAAATCCTTTCTTTCATTATTCATTAATATAATCTCTCTCATGATGACCACAATTTATCTCACCTCATCGTGAGCATATATTGTCATAGTTTTAATTAATATATTAAATTACATAACTCATGATATGAATTAATAATAATCTTAAAGTCTAAGGATCATTACACACATTTGAATATAGGAGCATTCAATGACACATATAAATGTATATTTCCCACTACTGGGATAAGTTCTCATAACCTCCTTTCTTGATATTTCCAAGGAAAAACTTCATGAGAAGAAATATCAATATCTTATTAGCCTCCCACCCCTAATAGATTGTATCATATGTATCCCTTCAGAAAATTTCATCTAGCTATCGAACATGTATTTAAGAATACCATCATTACACTTCTAGGTTCTCATCATAATGAAAAACTTCTATGACCTTTTAGTGTGACTAGTACCATTAGAATATTATCTCATATAATGATACACATAAGACCAACCATCACAGGATAAAAAATTTATTAATATTCAAAACCATGAATGTAAGTAATCATAATATATATAGAAGTTGGTTCTAGGGAACCGAATCTAACACATAGATAATATAAATCCTCATTTAATAACATATAGATCCACTACCCTTTATTTCTCATAGATAAATATAAAACCTTACACAACATTCTTATTGGATTGGGTTACTCTTGTGTAGAATCTATTTATTCTTATTTAGGCCCACCAAAAATCCATTTAATCATACATGGCTAGTTGATTATTCTTACACAGTTTGGAGTTACTCTGGTTGTAAAACCAATTTATTCTTACATATCCTGAATCCCTTTGATTCTTTGTTCCTTCATCGACCTTCCTTATTCCTTCCGAAAATAAATTAAATAAAATTATTAGTAAATGTTAAAAAGAATAAAAAGAATAAATAATGAATTTACAAATGTATTTATAAACAATACTAAAAAATATAATTTAAATGTTAAAAAAATATATAAGAGAAAAAAATAACGCATTCAGGCATGAAAATTAATGTTTAAAAATTGTTAAGGTAATAATTTCTAAAAATAACCATAAATTATCATCAAAGTTAAAATTTCCACATTTGTTAATGTAAGCACCAAAAATGATAAAATAAATTAATTATATGGGATTTTTGTATGAAATATAATAACCCACATCTTTCATATGTGATTATTACATCATTTTCAAGATAAATAACATAATAATCATTTAATTTCTGAATAAAAAGGGTAAGTATCATGGGAGAATTAGGTTTATACAACTTAATCATACATAAAAAATTAAAATTTATTTAATTATTTTATAAAATTCCTCCTATATGATTTCATGTCCTTGTTATTAAATGTATTTAACTAGTAATATATATCAAGGAAAGGATGAGCTAATAAAATCCTAGTATGGTAAGGAATAAAATGGAAGGAACATGAGAAATGAAACAATATAGTACATGGGTGAGCATAATCATCAACATATTATAATCAGAAAAGGATCATCATTAAAATTAAGATGGAATCATTTGAAAATGGAATATAATGTGGCATATTCATAATAATTAAACATCATAAAATTATGGTCAAATCCCACACATAAATTTTGAATAAATCCAGCATCAGGTTTACGCATATCCTATGTGTACCAATAATCATTTCATAAAATGTGAAAAAAGTTAGTATTATGTTCATGTATAATTCACATAATATCACAAGATATATCACATTACCCAATGAAATTTAGGGTCATATAATTTTATACCCACTCGATACATCAAAATATTCTCATAATTAGGCGTCCCATATAGAAAGGAAACTTATAACAAGTGTACTCATGAAAAAAACCATGAAAAAGAATGAGTTTCCTATAGGTGTCATAAAAAATATTTCAATAAATAACCTTGGAGGTACTCAAAATAAGAATGAAAAAACATGTTTTTTGACATTAAATATTGGCATAAAAATATCATGGTACATGGTGAGAAGAGGAAATAACTCAAGAGGACTCATTGGGATCTTTTAAAAAATAAAGACCTTTGAAAATCATTATTAACAACATAAGAATCATATAAACGAATTAAAAGAATTCATATCCCCATAAAAACAAAGATAAATAAGTGAAAAATTATTTTAAAATATATTTTGAATATTCATTTTGAAAATAAAGAGTAAAAAGTAAAAACCCCTAGAAAGAAAGAGCTGGGTTCAAGATTCCCTTACTTTAGATCCTGTTTTATTTTATTGTCTTTACAATTCTAATATAATAAAATTACGATTATTAAAACCTAAATTTGGAACATTTTTTATTCGTTTTTTTATCATTCTTGGTTATTTAAAATCATTTAATTTTTTATTACTATTTCATCTTAAAAGTTAATGGTTCAAAGACATGCCATATTTTAAACTTTCCCTTTTTATTTTAATTTTTTAATTTTGATTATTCATAATTTATCATTTTATAAAATTTTTTCTATAAGTTTGGAATAAATTAAAATGCATTTTAATTTCATAATATACACCAACCATCCATGTAGGATGTGATAATTAAAGCATTGGTAGTGTTATCATAGATTGATGAAACCGATCCATATCAAGATGTGTGAAAAGTGAGGGATAGAGAGAGAGTATATATTATAAATAGATTAAAATAGTTATAATAGTATAATAATAACATTAATATGTTATATACTTATATATGAAATAATTTATAGAGGTATAAAAAGGAAAATTTATTGGGAGAGCAGAAAGTAGAAGATAATGGAAATAATGAAAGAGAATTAGGGATAACTCTTTGTGGGAGAATTTTACCTTTTCTAAAGCCTTGAAGGATTGGGGTTGTGTAACTACATAATATACATAAGGGTAGAACCCATTCCCAACAATGGTTTTCTATCAAATACTTCAAATTTATCCTTGGAATTAGATGGAATAAGAACCCCATAATCCATGATATAGGATCATCACATATAATTTATAATTAATTCACGTAGATTAATAATTACCCTACATTGGAATTATTTCTTTATTAAAGATTTGGTAGACCACTTCTTGTCATACCATCATTACAGTGAGAGGATTTAAGGGTAGAATACCTCTTGAGGGGATCCACACATGCTCTGTGAACCCTCCAAACACCACCATATAAATCCCTTGGGTGTTCATCCATAATACTCTAATGCTTACATCATTCATTATTGATCGGCACAAGAATATATATAAGGTATAATGATTCTTTTTTTCTCTCTAGACTCAAGAGGGTGGAGGTGGAAGATAGTTCTATGTTATTGAGAGTGTTATAGGAGAATAACTCTCTAGGAATTGAAATAATTATCTCCATAATTGG
Source organism: Viscum album (assembly GCA_963277665.1). Lineage (NCBI taxonomy): Eukaryota > Viridiplantae > Streptophyta > Magnoliopsida > Santalales > Viscaceae > Viscum > Viscum album. The sequence goes on from OY728125.1 coordinate 5,357,825, forward strand.
TTGTGCACAATGATTATAATGGCCAAGTTAGAGTTAAATAATGAAATAAAAAATTATTTATAGACCTAGTGTTAGAGAATAAATAATTTTACACATGCCCCTATCATTATCTTAATACCTGATGAACCCTATGTATAAATAATAATAATAATATTATTATTAGACAAGTGTTAAACTCATGGATAAATAAACATTATTTCTTGAATAAATAAATTAATATTTATTCAAATAATATTTAATATACCATTTATCACTGGACCATTAACTCAGCCCATCATCGCTCCTTAGTATTTACCGAACCTTTAATAATGACTATATATTTAAATAAATAAAATAATTTAATTATTCCATGATAAAACTGATAAATATTATATTCACTAAAATAGAGAATAAATATTTATTAAATATTCTATTCACATATATTCTATCAAATAACTGGTGATTGAATATTCGTGATCAACCAAACCTGAATAATTATAAAACCACATATGAGAATTATGTTGATTCAACATATTAAATTCATATAGAATTTAATTGAGTTTACAAACACACTTAGTGCGTGATCCTCTTGTCCTATTTCTTAGTGGTATTATACAATATCACCTAAAGTTCAATGTTAGCATCCAATAATATGCCAAGACACCCAAAGAGAAAGAAGTTAAATGACTCAATGATAATAGCCACATATGAATGCACATTTTGTAATATAATATCTTTATCTCTATATATAAAATCAAGTAGGTTGAATACTAGTGTTATTAACCTCTGTGCTAGATGTTTCTTAATTTGAATTCATGGAAATAAACTTTCTAACAAAACGCTGTGGATATGGAATTAATTAAGCAGTTCCATTCCCATTAAAGGGCATGATATAAAAACTACCATAAAAAATAGATGAGATACATACTTTCTTAAATTATTCATTAATATAATATTACTTTTGATTCACCCAATGTATCTCACCTCACTGTAAGAAAATATCATCATAGTTTTCATTAATACATTAAAGTAAGAAACTGATTATATGAATTAATAATAATCTTAAATTCTAAGGATCATTACACATGTTTGTATATAGGAAAATTCAATGACACATATAAATGAGGATTTACCACTACTGGGTTAATTTCTCATAACCTTCTCTCTTGATATTACTAAGGAAAAACTTCATGAAAAGAAATATCAATGTCTTATGAGCCTCCCAACCCTAATAAATTGTATCATATTCATCCATTCAGAAAAAATCATCCATCTATAGAACATGTATTTAATAATACCATCATTACACTTCTAGGTTCTCATCATAATGGAGAAATTCTATGACCTTTTAGTGTAACTAGTATCATTAGAATATTATCTCATATAATGATACAAATAAGTACAATCATCATATGATAAAAACTTTATTAATATTCAAAACCATGAATACAAGTAATCATAATGTACATAGAAGTTGGTTCTAGAGCACCGACTCTAACACGTAGATAATCTAAATCCTCATTTAATAACATATAGATCCTCCACCCGTTATTTCTCAGGGAAAAGTATAAAACCTTACACAACATTCCTATTGTCACAGGTTACTCTTATGTAGAATCCATTTATTCTTATTTAGCCCTACCAAATCCCCCTTTAATCATACATGGCTTGTTAATTATTTTTACATAGTTGGGAGTTACTCTGGTTGTAAAACCTAGTTATTATTACATAGATCAAATCCCTTTTATTCTTTGTTCCTTCATCAACCTTCCTCATTCCTTACAAAAATAAATTAAATAAAATTATTAGTAAATGTTAAAAATAATAAAAAGAATAAATAATTAATTTAAAAATGTATTTATAAAAAAATTCTAAAACATATAATTTAAATGTTAAAAAAATATACAAGAGAAAAAATAATGCATTCAGGTATGAAAATTAATGTTTAAAAATTTCTAAAGCAATAATGTCTAAAAATAACCACAAATTATTACCAACGTTAAAATTTTCATATTTGTTAATGTAAAAACCAAAAATGATAAAATAAATTAATTATATTTGATTTTTTTATGAAATATAACAAAATTGGAATCCATAAAGTTTACTATGATAGTTATATAGGGATTCAGTTTATGGAATAAAGTTATTTAAAAAAATGTTGTAATTTGTGTATTAATTTGTAATATAAGACTCATGTATGTATTTTTTTACCAATACTACTAAAATATTCGGTCCTATGGGACATGATTTTCTTGTATCTATGCTAATGTAATGGTAGTAGACATCGTCTCTGGTTTACTGGGGTCGGGGTCACTATAGTTGGTATCAGAGAAAGTTTAGTAGCAACCTTGGAAGCTAGATTTAGGAAATAATAAATTAGGGAATATAACCCTACGATAGAATTTGAGGACAAGTAGAGAAAGAACATCCTAAAGTTTTGGTAAGGTATAAATTATGTGGTTTTTCCTTAAAATACATAATTGTATGGATACTGAAAGTTGACGTGGTTAAAACATAGATGTATCTACAGTAATAACTCCGAAAAGGGAACATCAGGCTTGACTCAACTAAAACCTGGTACACGACAATAGTCCTTACTATGCACCTAGTTTGACACTCTTGGCAGATATTATTAGGATAATTTACATTTTCTTTAAAAATCATTATGAATGATTTAAATAGATTAAGATAATGAATGACCTAGGTTAAACCTTAAAACAAGGAAGGACCTATGTTGAAATAAAACAGATGATGTATTTATGTATCGATGTTCAAGAATTAAATTATAGAAGTATTTTTACCAATTGTATTTTGGGTATAAGAATCATGAAAAATCCAAGGATTATATAAAATCTTATAAGCCTATGAGTCTTCATTAACTTAATATTTATGGATACCATAATGGGTTCCGAGTTTATGATTTAGAATAAGTTCAAGGACATAAACACCTATTTTTAGGTTTTATGGGATGAGATTCTACCAAGATTAAGGACATTTTGGAGAAATTTATGGCAAGTTTATGTTTTAGTTGAATATTTATTTGAGGAATAATGTATTTAAATTTTATAGACACAAGTTTAAATTTATTTATAAATTTCAGGGTTGATATACAAATAAGATTATTAGACTCTGTGGAAAAAAATGTTTTATTAAAAACCTTAGTGAAAAGGATATTTAATTATTATTTTTATTTTAAGGATGTCCATCATATTTTTGGGAACATTATAAGAATATAGTTTATAAAATATAAAACCTATATACTGGGTGAAAATCCATTATATCGGGTAAGGCCATATGTCTTGAACCCACAACCGAAAGACAATAAGGGTTTAATTCTAACCATTGACCTATGAAATGTACTGGTTAATATGATTTTTTAGTTAAACAATTTAAAAAATAAATATTAATGATGAAATGGTAGTGTTATTTTTGAGGTTTATAGATTAATTTATTAAACATATTGGTTTTGGAAAATATTTAGAGTCATACGAAAAAACTTTTCACCTTTTTATGGGTTTTGCGATATGTTAAAAGTAAATTTTAGTGCTTTTGGAATAAAAGATTCATTTTTAGATAGTTATTTATTGGAGTAAGAAATAAAATCACAAACAAAGGATGAAATTTCATTTATGAAATAAAAATATATCATATAAGTATATTTTCTTATATTCTTAGATAGTAAAAGAATTCCTCAACTCTAGGAAAAATGGTCTTGAAAACAAAAATATTATCCTAATAGCTTCATTTTTTTTGAACTAATGGTTTTTTAAATCATCATAGATTTATGAATTTTAAACCCTAAAATTTACATTGATAATTCACTTTATTATGATCAATGACCTCAATCAATCTCTATAAATATTTACACTTTTCCTCTATGTCCATATCATGACTTTCCACTAATGTTCTCCCACTTAAAAACCTAGTTATATGTTATTTCGTGTGAACTTTGTACTTACCATTCTCTCTTATTAAGAGGATATTTTATTAACTCTTTTATATATTTTTTAATTTTGATAATGATATTTTTAAACATCAAATCATATATCACCGATATTAAGTTTAAATTGTGAGGATGTAATTTATTTAAGGTGAGGAGAGTGTAACACCTCAAAATTTTAAAATATGAACATCATATTCAATTATGTATGTGAAACACAACACCATGTGTATAAAGGAATATCAAATCCTGAAACTTTAAAATATATTTACTAGTTTAAATAAATTCAATCTATGATATATCTTGAAATGCATGCAATGCTGAGTTAGCTTACATTACACACAACGAAGTTTTTTGATAGATTACGTTACACGTAAGATTGAGTTTTATCACATATTATTAATATTACTATTTAAAATGAAAATTATCACCTAGTTGTTAAATTAGTGGTTATGGATAGGATTAAATAACTTATGAAAATATGGTTTAATTCATTATTTACCAATTATTTATAAATGAATATAAAAGCCGATTGAATATAAAGGAAATGTTTTTATAAAAAACTATTTTAAGCATAAATGGTGTTTTATATTAATAAATTAAATTAATTAATATTAGTGAATGATATTAATGAAATTTATATGTTATTTGTTTAATCAATTTTTCTACATTTATACAATGGATTTTATGGTCATAAGATAAGAACAAATCCAATTTTATGCATAAAAAGTTGTATTTTTCTAATGGTAGTTTTTCCACCTTTTAATGGAACATTTATTTTAATTGTTTTGACACTATAAATTTTATATGAAAAAATAAACTTCATTTTTGAAATTTTAATGTCAAAATAATCTTTGGGTGATTTTTTGGTATTTTTCTGAAAGATTCATTTTTTGATGAATAGTGAAAAATAATGAATCTTAATCGAAACCCAACTTTTCATCTAAATAATTTATAATATTAAATTATATTTTAAATTTTTTTTAAATTAAAACTAGTTCAATTATAAATATATTAATCCAATTTATGTTATTGGAATCATTTTTACGCTGAATTTAGATATAAAAACATAGTAAACTTTTGAACATTTTCACTTTAAAAACCCACTTTCTCATACTATCTATGGGATTAATTTTAAATTAATTTATGTAAATTCCATTATTTTAATTGGTAAAAATTTATTCCATATTTTTAATCATAATTATTTATAATGTCTAATAATTTCAACTTAATTTTTTACTAAAATGATTAGTGAAAGCATTTAGAATATAATGTGTAAAAAATAACCCAACACTTGTCCAAAACCCACTGGCTGGGAATATTTAGAACTTAACTCTTATTGGATTAAATTTTGTGTGTTATAGAATCTTATTTTTAGGTAAAAATTTGGGTACACCTAACTTCTTTTCAAAAATGCCAAGTGTGCCCTCTCCCCCACTTATAAAAGGTCACCACTTCTTCCCCGTCTTTACACCTCTCAAACCACTTTGGACCAGCCAAGAAATACCCAAATAAATCCCTAAATTCCTTAAAATCATATTATAATACTTATCTTGGAAAAAAAATAAAACATAAGAAGTAATTAATGAAAAATTAAGGAGGATAACCAAAGAAGAGGTAATGTTTTTCTAATTTTTTTTATTTCCTTATACACCTCCTTCAATTATTTTTATATCTAGATTATATAATAATATCAGTATATTAAATATATTAATAATTTTTAATGTTAATTTTATAATATATAACTTTACACACTTCCATCAAATGGGCTACTAAATCATCGTTTGTGTGTACGACAGACTACCGCCTCGCGAACCGATGCCATTCGTTTTTCCATTACCACCTTCCATATTTTTGAATAATGATGTACATACTATTTATATATGATATTTATAATATTTATGATGTGTTTATACTTTTTTAATTATTATATAACACACAACTTAGTGATTTCCTTTTTTAGGAATACGATAGCGTCGTTCATGTGTATGACGGACTACCGCCTCACGAAGCGATGTGATTCGTTCACAAATTAAATGGAATATATTAAGGATTAATTTAATAAATATATTTGATATATATGATATAAATATTATACTTAAATGAGAATATATATAAATCATTTACTTTTCTTTATTTCAATATGTCAATAAAATGGAAACAATGTTCATGCGTACATATGGACTACTGTCTCTATGAATGATGTATTTTATTTCCTTTCACCAAATTTTATAGATTACTATAAATGTACATATACTGAATATATATGATATTTAAATCATGGTTTAACTTATAGGGATAATTAAATCATGATCTAAGTAAGAGGAATGAAAAATAACAAGTCAAAATATACTCGAAAAACAAGGCAATTAACACCTAAAACAATGAAAATAATGAAATATTATTCAAAAAAGGTGATAAGGTATTATAAAAGGATCATATATGATATTATAAATATTATTATGGTTCTATTATAAGTTAATAACATGATTAAAACCATTATACATGAGGTTAAAGGTAATTAACCTGAAAGGAGTGTAAGGTAATAAATTTTTTCTCAATTTATAATCCATTTAGATTTATTTGTTATTATAAAATAATTCAAATTTATGTAGTGTATATACTTTACCTTTGAAATGTAATATCATGAATACTTCATTCTTAATGGTATTTTAATTTTTAATTTTAATTATTTCATCCAAGGAGATTTTATTTTAAAATTAACAAGTGATAATGTTATTTTGAAATATTTTATGGCTATTAAATTTCTCTTCAAACAATCACTTTATTGTAATAATTTTTAATTAGTCATTAAATTTATCTTAAATATCCATATTCATGTGTGATTTATATGATTATTTCCTAAACCTTACCCCATATTTACATACAATGTTTACCTAGAATGTTATTTGATTAACTGAGTAATATTGATAAATCAGTATCCGTTACTCAATATAGATATTTGATACGGAACAATTTTCATGAATTAAAATTGATTATTTGATATATGAGGAGTTCTTTAGAAATTCAAGGAATAGGTTGGGGATCAATTAATGAAACCCTTGTGATGAATTGGTAGTCTCATGAGATGAATCATTTGACCAAATCATATGAGTTTTTACCCAGTAGTTTTAAACTATCTTAAGAATAGATCTTGATGGTAAAGGTATCATGTGCTTGGGAAACATTACATCCAAAAATTAAGAATTGTCTACATTTAGGATTAATTTATTATTATCCATGATTTTTTGTGTATGGAAACATCGATGGATTCATTTCATTCTTAGCTTATTCTTTAAATGGAATATATGTTCAGTTATTTACCTTTCCATATTGGTTATAACTAATCCAGTTATTTTAATGGAATGTGTGTTTAGTTATTTACCTTTATATATTGATTATTATCATTTATTAATTATTCCTTCATATTCACTTCACCCATACTGATCATTTGAGCTCACCCTTATTTTGTTTCCTTTCCTCCAGAATCCACTAAGTTTACTATCACTATTATGCAGGGATTCTCTAGTTGTAATGAAGTTATTTAAAAACAATTATGTTGTAATTTGTGTATTAATTTGCAATAGAAGACTCATATATATATCAAGTTTACTAAGACAAAAAAACTATTCGGTCATTTGGGACATGGTTTTCTAGTATCTATACCAATTTAATGGTAGTGGGCACCGTATTCGGGCTACTAGGTTGAGGTCTCTACACATCACATGTCCCTTATCTAGATAGATATATATAATATCTAGTTGTGACCATATAATCCCACAATCTATCTCAATCGAGGGCCCATATGTCATACTATTTATATGAGGGGACAGGTCACATCTTTGTTAAGATTAAATCGACAACATGGTAAACAACATACCCAACCATCCCCATATTAGCTAAGTCAATATGTAGACTTGCGTAAGTTGGGTATCAAAGTATAAAGGTTATCATGCTAAGTATCTCTCCAACCTCAGGAAATGGGGACTCAAATATGATCCGGGTACCCCTAGTATACCAAATACATCTGTAAGACACTCCATGTGGTATACTTAGTAGGTCATCTAGGACACACAAATAAAACTATTGTTTTTATTATGCCTCATGAGCATATTCTATATCTCTATAAAAGAATCCTACTGACACTAACCTTAACATTTCATCATAACCTATAACACTTCATGAATAACATTAGTTAGTGATAAACTCAAATTCATACTTTAAGAGGTCAATTATCACTAAACTTTATGGAATGTATATCTATATATGAATTTATGTGGCCAACATGAAATAATGATAAAATATAGGTTTCCTTTAATATGATACATTTTAATATTATAAAATGGTTTATGAATATTTATCAAAACCAACATAAGCACTAGTTTTTCATATCATATATGATAAATTACCAGATTAATGTTATGTTTGGAACATTTTTTGCGTTTTATTAAATCTTTATATCATAGGTAATTACTATCACATATCCATGTGACAATCTGATAAAACCCTCCCACAAAACTATTTAGTGAGAAAAAACTATAAATTATTTCTGTTTTAATAATTTTGAGATTTTAGAACCATATTCCTAACTCTTCAACTTTTTGAATATATTCGAACTTCTTAACTTCAGAATATCAAATGTTACGATGTCAACTTATATTGTATACTCAGAACTCTTTCTCAGTTAATCATCATCATCCTTGAAACCCTATTCCATTAAAATTTTACTTGAAATAATGTAACTACTTACATTATTAATTATCGGTCCTCCTAAACTCTTTTAGGATAAATTGAAAATTATTTTATTAGGTAACTCAATGTAACTCTTACATTTCTATTTACCACGATACCCTAAACTCTTTAAGTATAAATTTATAACAATTTGTTATGGAAACTAATACAAATCTTTACATTTCTATTTATCACTATATCCTAAAAATCCTTTTAGGATATAAAGAGTAAATCATTTTGTAAATTTGACCGGTACAATCCTTCAAGAAATAGTGTCTTTCACTTTTCATGATAGCTCAATGTAACCGTTTACATTTTTATTTATTGTCACATATCCTAAAATATTTTATTATATTTAATTAAAAACAATTTAATATTAAATTGGTATAATTATTTAAGAAATAGTGATATCTACTTTATAAATGGAAACTAAATGTAACACTTTACATTTTCCTTACCAACACTTATCCTAAAAAATTTAGTATATTATTAGAAATCAATTTAACTTAACATTTCATTGTTTATCCTTTATTTTTTAATTTTTAAATTCTTTAAGTCCAAATATACTCCCACTAGCCTCTTAACCAATATATTATTTTTAGAATATCTTTCAAAGATACACAAATCCTTTTCTGTTAGGAAATAAAATTTATTTCCTTTTTTTTGGAGTATTAAAAAAATAAACTATTGTTTACATATCATATATGTTATTATATGTGATTGGAGTATTTTTATTTGAAAGTAATATTTTATTAAAATATACCACTAATAGGTGGTGGGAACACATTCACACATATTTTAAACAATACATGGATAAACAATTTATCCTGGATAAAACAATTTTATCCATATATTATTCTCACAAAATGTTATAGAAATTGATCAATCATAAACCATGAGTATACTTTTAATCATCTCATACTTGTTCATAAAAATATTTATTATCGATCATCTTCTCTTATCACATAAGAGAAATGAGATGAAGATACTCATATTTTACTTAGATTCATTTTATCTTGATAAAATCCTTTACATTCAAATACTTGATGTAGGAACTATCCACTTCAACCCATGGATATAAACAACAATTTCAATCATTTATTATTTTTATTTTGAACTCCAGTATATTTACAATATTTTTTAAAATATACATTAAGTACCACATAGCTTTCAAAATCAAAGAATTAATTTAATAACATCTATACCTGACATGGAAATTCTATAAAGTTTCACAAAATCCTTTTGGTATATCTTGGATAATCTTAAAATATCAAATTTTTACTCTTCCTTAATGACAAGCCTAAGTTTCAATGACCTTGATTGACTTCTTTAAGAAACATTTTTGAACTTTTCAACCAACTTTTATTTTTTTAGTTTGAACTTTTACCTACTTGTACTTTCTATATAGTATTTTAGAACCTAGATATCATATTACTAGTTCACATATATTCCCAACACTTTGATAATATCAGGAAAACATTCTTTGAATTTAGTCATATAGTCAGAACATTTCCATAGATTACAATAGGATAAATTCCCAAACCAAAATACGCTATTTTTTATTCTCCTATTAAAGTATGGTATATAATTAAACAAATCATAAACAATGTGTATTAAAAATACCCATCTAATTTAATTTAAAAAACTATTATTTACTCGCTCCTATAAAGAGTTAAATGAGATAAAAACACACATCTTATGATAAGTTTATCCAAGATTGAAGTATCCAAGTTATCAATGCAGCAACTCCTTTTCTCCATTACTTGAAATAAAACTTCAAGATTAAATTATTTTCATATTATGACCATTTATATATTTACACTACTTTGTAAAACATTTAGTAGATATCATATATCTATCAGAATAATAGAATTGATTTCTATAACTGATAAAACTTTAAGGAAACCTTTAGTCTCACTAAGTCATTTAACACATTCAATCATATTGAATATCATTAGATGCACCCAATCACATTGAGTACATGAGGCTAAAATTGACGCACCCAATAAAATTTTGTACATGAGTGAAGATTAAGATTCCTTTAGTCATTTTGTATCTAATTACTTTGAAACTTTAAATGATTCACTCTATGCTTCCATAAGCATCTCGATTCACTTGTTGAACAACTTCAACACTTGGTTACTAAAGAAGGAACAATACAGAACCATAGAATTTTCCTAGATAATTTTTCTTAAATCACTAATCATGCTTAAGAACTTTTCTGAGTTACTAGCCTTATAAGTAGCTTACATTAAGCTTCTCCTTATCAAGGATTGATTACAAAGTTTTCCTTAATGATGATGATGATATTTTCTATAATAAAATCTTTTATTAGATGAGTATCATGTATTATTAACCATTTAATAAGGTATTTTATTAAATGGGATCCCACGAAAATGATAAATCATTTTAAAGACACATCATATCAATCAGTGTTCCAAGTTCCATATTTCACCACGAATTATACCGGTTATCACATAAATAAGCCATGACTATATCTGGTAGAATCAATAATATAATATATGAATATTGGATAGTTGAATGAGAAAATCTTTATCCAATCCATCATATGGATATAATCAACCCTATTTCTCAGGTATTCTAACCATTAGGGTTTCTCAGCTAAGTGTAACCCAAAAAAAGTGACAAGAATAAGACGAAAAAGAACAATCAAAGGGTACTTAATTGAGATAAAAAATACTATCAAGATAATCTAAAGTCACTTATAACTTTCTTTCCTTACAAAAGATAATCTTGGGGTACTCGTGCTGAGCTCGACAATACCTGATTGAATAATTTAATTCTTGAAAAGTGTTGTTTGGGAAGGAATACCACACTCAGTATTTGAATGGGATTTTAATCTCACCATCTTATCTCATCTTATTCCCTTTATGTATCCATGCTTCTAATTATTTAGTTTGGATTCATTCTTATCATGAAACTATAATGTTCTAAGTAAGAATCAATTTATCTTATAAAATTTGGAATATAAACATTCATAATATAAACAATTTATAACTGTGAATAAAATAGGAAATAACCTTTTAAATAAAAAAATTAAAATATTTAAACATGAGATAACCATTTATGAACAATTCATAAATAAAAGACAATTATAAAAATTTTATAATTTTTTTAGATTTAACATTATGAAAATATAATAATTATGAATATAAACATTTTAGATTCATTCCAATATGAACTATTTCATATTTATCATTATATGGAATTTCCATTTTAAATATATGATATTTTATGGACTATAAAAAATTTATAATTCCATATCTATTATGTAATTTTTTATATAATCTAATATCACATATTTAATCATCATTTAAACCTCGATCGTATCAATCAGAAAAACACTTTTTTATATGGCTTAAATAATATCCATTTAAGGCCCCATTAATTTAAACAATTCAAATTAATTAATGATGAATAATTCATAATATAAATATAAACATTTTATATTTTGTATTTATTTCGTAATTTATAACTCTTTGAAAATTATCACTTATTATTTCTAAATAAACACTTCTATTTTTAGATCAGAAGTCATTATATATAATTTGGTTAAAAGGTATTTCAAATATTAACATTTAATATTGGGGAAAAAATGTTTCATAAACCCTTATTTAATTATAAAAAACATATAATTAATTAATATATAAAACTATTATAAATTAAAATATCCCAAAATACATCTTATAATGATTTATAAACATTTTATAAACCATCTAAATCATTTTAAATATTAAATATATTTTTTAACAATTTTAAAACAATTCCGATTACCCTTACATATAAGGGTATTCCTATATAAGGGTAAATCCTTCCACCCTTATGTAGGACGTTTTAAATCCATTTAATAAAGGTAGGGAAGTACTTACCTTTACACAAATATATAGGACATTACCTTTACATGAACACTTCACTTAAGGGTAAGTCTCAAATTACCTATATGCGGCCTTCTGGAACCACTGGGTAAGGGTACTACCTTCACGAAAACCATTTTCATAAAGGAAACAAATAGGTTACCCTTACACATACCTTTTAGGTAAGGGTATTAAAATTATAAAAAAATTAATTACGTAAGGGTAAAGGGATCATTACCTTTACATAACCCATTTAAAAAACACATCTGCCTTTACAAAACCCTTATTTCTGTATAAGGGTAAGTTCTGATGACCCTTATATATACCAATATACATAAGGGTAATTCCTTGTTTACCTTTATGCATCTCAAATTCACAAGGGTAAGGTGTTGGTTACCTTTACATAGCCTATCCACATAAGGGTAAACCCTTTTATGAAATCCAATTTACAGAAATATGAAACTGCTTTGTTTTTTTGACTTTTATTCATTTTAAGCATGATTTCATAAATCTAAAGCATGAACTTAATTTGATACCACTATTAGGGTGGAGGAATATATATTACTCATATGAAAACATATAATGTAACTTCTATAAGGACCTATCAAAGGTCTCCATTTCCCAACATATTTGGGCATACAACTGTTTGCATCACAATGGAGCTCTTAGGTGGAGAGACACACTTAATCACCATAAATGTGTAAGAATTCTCATGAATTGGATAAATATTTAGACTACCTTGGATAAAACTACTAGGTTTCATACAAATCTAATAAAAATTATTAGACACAACATAAGCAATTAGAACCCAAATATGAGGAACTCTCATGCAAAATATATGAAGTATACATAAAATAATGAAACAAAAAATACAGTAAAACATGTATAATATACAACATAGGTCATATATGATGTCTTAAAACACCATCACATGGGTTTGATTAAGATCACAAAGGGTAGAAAAAGAACATCCCCTCTCTATAGTGTATACATGGGTTGTATAGAATCATTTGATGTTCAGATGAGATCCATATTCTCTCCACGGTATGGTAGTAACTCTATATAAAAAGGAGGAATGTGAAAGAGATCAATGATTTAGGGAGTATCAACTAATCACGAGGATCTAAAATCCACCACACCACAACCATCACATGATATTAGTTAAATAGGAAATCAAGGACACTCCTGGATTATTTTATTATTTATTCATGTATTGAAACGTGTGAATAAATACCACGACCGGTTCATGAAAGACATACATGAATACATTTAATCCCTTCCATTTAATCTCATGAAACAATTCATTAATGATAACTTATGTAGAATACTGTATTGAATGTTATCCATTAACATTTGATTTCATATGATGCTGTATGAAATGATCCAGACTATTTCTCATGCAAATCATAATTTTCATGCAATATAAATTAGCTCATGATTATATCAAATTCAAATATAAATTTAAGGAATATCTCCTTTACTTACTGGTGAGGTTTTTAATCACATATTTTCAAGGTTCCTCTCTCAAATGAAGCAATGTTCTACCAAATTTACTTGGTGTAAGTTAAACCTTTTTATATACCTCACACTCACTAGAGTCTAGCTGGAAACAATGTTAAAATAATCAATGGTGGCATGAGATTCCACATTTGTTCCATCACTCACACTCACTATGAATCCAAGAACCACAATCTAAATATGCATTATGTTTTATATAAATAATCAAGAACATCAAAATGATAGTATCTTAAAAAAGAAAAATTAAACTAAAATAGATTCCCTAATTTACACATTTGAAACAACCCATGTCATCACACTATCAGATAGATAAATAAAAAAATAAAAAAGTTTATATTACTATTGTAGTGAGATATTTACTTCTCCCATTGACTAGGAGAATGATCCCCCAAGTTTCATATTACTCCTTGAAGTATATTCTCGGTCGCAGTAATACTCCAAACCTCAGCTCATATGCCTTCATTCATTTGTCAAGTGAACCCCTCTCTTTAGTGACTTTATCCAATTCTTATAATTTCTATAGATTTATCATCTAAGATACTTTACTCCATGATTTTTCTACGTTTATCCTATACCTCATATATTCTCCACATTGGCACCCTTGACTTTCATTCCATATTAAGCTTATTTTTCAGTGGAATGGTATTTTCCTCCCATTCCTTATATAATATTCTTCAACATGTCCTTGTTATTAAGGGTTTCCTAATATGGTTAGGAATTTAAGTACATATATTCTTCCCCCCCCTTAGTTTCATGGATTCCATGTGGAGATGTTTTTTTCAACAACTAGTATTTTATTCATTCTTCCCCAACCTATATTTATTTTTTCATTTTTTAGAAGTGTTTATCCTCACATGAATGTTATTGACATGAGTTATTTATATATAGTCAACTATTTTTATTATGTGTTCCATTGTAATTTGGGTTCAATATTCTATTATTTATTTTGATCTTACACACCCTTCAACATTTTATAGTTAATATTATGTTAGATTCATTTAATCTTACATAGTGAAGGTTCTCAGGTGCAACAAAAGAGGCCAGACCCTTTCCCAACAACTGTTTTCTATAAAATCCTTCAAATTTATCCTCAGAATTATATAGAATGAGAACCCCATAATCCATGATATAGTATCATCACATGTAATTTATAATTAATTAATGTATATTAAGAATTACTTTACATTGGAATTCTTTATTCATTGAAGATTTGATAGATCACTTCTTGTCATACCATTGTTGTAGTGAGAGGATTTAAGGTTAGAGTACCTATTTATGTGATCCACACATGCTCTGCAATTCCTCAAAACAATGTCATAGAAATACCTTGGGTGTTATCATAGGAGACTCTAAGGATTTTATCATTCATTATTTATCAACACAAGAACATCTATAAGGTAGAATGACTATTTTCTTTTCTCTGGATTTAAGAGGGTGGAGGTGGAAGACAGTTCTATGTTCTTGAGAGAATTATAAGAGAAGAACTCTCTAGGTATTGAAATAATTATCTCTATAATTCATTGTACACAATGACTATAATGGCCAAGTTAGAGTTAAATAATGAAATAATAAATTATTTATAGACCTAGGGTGAGAGAATAAATAATTGTACACATGTCCTTATCATTATCTTAATCCCTGATGAACCCTCTCTCTAAATAATAATAATAATAATATTATTTACTTGACACGCATTAAACTCATGGATAAATAAACATTATTTCTTGAAAAAATAAATTAATATTTATTCAAATAATATTTAATAAACCATTTCTCACTGGATTATTAACTCAGCCCATCATTCCTCCTTTATATTTAACAAACCTTGAATAATGACTATTTATTTAAATAAATAAAAATAATTTAATTATTCCATAATAAATAGATAAATATTATATTCACTAAAATAGAGAATAAATATTTATTAAATATTCTATTCACATATATTGTCTCAAATAACTAGTGACTGAATATTTGTGATCAACCAAACATGAATAATTATTAAACCACGTATGAGAATAATGTTGATTCAACATATTAAATTCATATATAATTTAACTAAGTTTCCAAACACACTTAGTGTGTGATCCTCTAGTCCTATTTCTCAGTGTTATTACATAATATAACCTAAAATTCAAGGTTTTCATCCAACAATATGCAAAAATACCCATAGATAAAGAAGATAAATGATGCAATGATAATAACCAAATACGAACGCACATTGTGTAATTTAATCTCTTTATCTTTATATATATAATCAAGTAGGTTTCATACTAGTGTCATTAAGCTTTTTTCTAGATGTTTCTTACTCTGAATTCATGGAAATGAACTTTATAACAAAACATAATGGCTATAGACTTAATTAAGCAGTTCCATTCCCATTAAAGGGAATGAGATAAAAACTAACATTAAAAAATAGATGAGATAAATCCTTTCTTGCATTATTAAATAATATAATCTCTCTCATGATGCAACCAATGTATCTCACCTCACCGTGAACATATATTGTCATAGTTTTAATTAATACATTAAATTACACAACTCATGATGTGAATTAATAATAATCTTAAAGTCTAAGGATCATTACACATGTTTGTAGATAGGAGAATTAAATGGAATATATAAATGTATATTTCCCACTACTGGGTTAAGTTATCATAACCTCCTTTCTTGATATTGACATGGAAAAACTTCATGATAAGAAATATCAATGTCTTATTAGCCTCCCACCCCTAATAGATCATATCATATGTATCCCTTCAAAAAATTTCATCCAACTATAGAACATGTATTTAATAATA
Organism: Viscum album; assembly: GCA_963277665.1. Lineage (NCBI taxonomy): Eukaryota > Viridiplantae > Streptophyta > Magnoliopsida > Santalales > Viscaceae > Viscum > Viscum album. The sequence goes on from OY728125.1 coordinate 5,374,669, forward strand.
CCATCATTAAAATTCTAGGTTCTCATCATAATGGGAAACTTCTATGACCTTTTAGTGCGACTAGTACCATTAAAATATTATCTCATACAATGATACACATAAGAAAAATCATCATGTGATAAAAACCTTATTAATATTCAAAACCATGGATACAAGTAATCATAATGAATATAGAAGTTGGTTCTAGGGCACCGACTCTAACACATAGATAATATAAATCCTTATTTAATAGCATATAGATTCACCACCCTTTATTTCTCATGAAAAAATATAAAACCTTACACAACATTCCTATTGGATTGGGTTACTCTTCTGTAGAATCTATTTATTCTTATTTAGCCCTGCCAAAACTCCATTTAATTATACATGGCTAGTTTATAATTCTTAAATAGTTGAAAGTTACTCTGGTTTTAAAACCAATTTATTCTTAAATATCCTGAATCCCTTTGATTCTTTGTTCCTTCATCAACCTTCCCCATTCCTTCGAAAAATAAAATAAATAAAATAATTAGTAAATGTTAAAAAGAATAAAAAGAATAAATAATGAATTTACAAATGTATTTATAAAAAATAATAAAAAATATAATTTAAATGTTTAAAAAATATATAAGAGAAAAAAAATAATGCTTTCACGTATGAAAATTAATGTTTAAAAATTTCTAAAGTAATAATTTCTAAAAATAACCATAAATTATCATCAAAGTTAAAATTTCCACATTTGTTAATGTAAGAACCAAAAATGATAAAATAAATTAATTATATAGGATTTTGGATTGAAATATAACAACCCACATATTTCATATGTGATTATTACATCATTTTTAAGTCAAATAACATAATAATAATTTCATTTCTGAATAAAAATGGTAAGCATCATGGGAGAATTAGGTTTGTACAACTTAGTCATACATAAAACATTATACTTTATTTAATTATTTTATAAAATCCTTTCTATATTATTTCATGTCCTTGTTATTAAATATATTTACCTTAGAATATACATCAAGGAAAGGTTGATCTAATAAAATCCTAGTATGGTAAGGAATAAAAGGGAAGGAACATGAGAAATGAAACAATATACTACATGAGTGAGAATAATCATCAACATATTATAATCAGAAAAGGATCATCATTAAAATTAAGATAGAATCATTTGAAAACAGAATAGAATGTGGCGTATTCATAATAATGAAACATCATAAAATTGTTGTCAAATCTGACACATAAATTTTGAATAAATCCAACATCAGGTTTACACATATCCTATGTGTACCAATCATTATTTCATAAAATGTGAAAAAAGTTAGTACTATGTTCATGTATAATTCACAAAATATCACAAGATATATCGCATTACCCAATGAAATGGAGGGTTATATAATTTTAGGCCCACTTGAAACATCATAATATTCTCATAATTATGTGTCCCATATAGAAAGAAAACATATAAAAAGTGTACTCATGAAAAAAACCATGAAAAAGAATGAGTTTCCTATAGGTGTCATAAAAAATATTTCAATGAATAAACTTAGAGGTACTCAAAATAAGGATAAAAAAACATGTTTTTGGACTTTAAATATTGTCATAAAAAGATCATGGTACATGGTGAGAAGAGGAAATAACTCAAGAGGACTCATTGGGATCTTTTAAAAAATAAAGACCTTTGAAAATAATTATCGACAACATAAGAATCATATAAATGAATTAAAAGAATTAATATCCCCATAAGAACAAAGAGAAATAAGTGAAAAATTATTTTAGAATATATTTTGAATATTCATTTTGAAAATAAAGAGTAAAAAGTGACAACCCCTATAAAGAAAGAGTTGGGTTCGAGATTCCCTTACTTTAGATCCTTTTTTATTTTATTGTCTTTACAATTCCAATATAATAAAATTATGATTATTAAAACATAAATTTGGAACCTTTTTTTATTCCTTTTTTTTATCATTATTTGTTAGTTAAAATCATTTATTTTTTTATTAGTATTTCATCTTAAAAGTTAATGGTTCGAAGACATGCCATATTTTAAATATTCCCTTTTCATTTTGATTTTTTATTTTGATTATTACTAATTTATAATTTCATAAAATTTATTCTATAAGTTTATAATAAATTAAAATACATTTTAATTTCATAATATACACCAACCATCCATGTAGGCTGTGATAATTAAATCATTGGCAGTGTTCTAATAGGTGGATAAAACCAATCCATATCGAGATGTGTGAAAAGTGAGGGAGAGAGAGAGAGTATATATTATAAATAGATTAAAATAGTTATAATAGTATAATAATAAAATTAATATGTTCTATACTTATATATGAAATAATTTATAGAGGTGTAAAAAGGGAAATTGTTTGGGAGAGGAGAAAGTAGAAGATAAAGGAAATAATGAAAGATAATTAGGGATAACTCTTTGTGGGAGAATTTTACCTTTTCTAAATCCTTGAAGGATTGGGGTTGTGTAACTACATAATGTAATTATAATAGAATTAGGATAGTGAGAATGGTTATATTTTTTTCTTATATAAGTTAATGATAATTGATTTACCCAGGGAAAGGAGATGAGATATTTATACTCGAGGCGAGAGGTGTTTTTGGGTTAAATTATTGATTATTTAATCATTTAGGCCAAATAAATTTTAGTAGGGATGATTCCAATGATTTTTTTATATATTATTAAACAAAGTAGTGTTATTAGACATTAAAAAATACCAAAAATAAATGGAACCTTCCAACTAGTCAATTAAAAGAAAGGAACTAAAAATGGGTTTTTATTAAGATAACATATAATTTAGGTTTTAAAATGTCAAATACAAGTTTCTAAAATCAAATTAATATTTTAAAATTCATTATTTTACTCCTTAAATAAATTTTTGGTCAAGTAAAAGGATTTAAATTTTTTAAATCATGATTACATTATTATGATATAATAAACGTTGTAGAATTTGTAAAAACTGTGTTTTTTACTATACACTAAAAATCATTTTCTTCATAAAAATTCCAAAAATTAATCATAATATAATTTAAATATTTTTATTATATAGATGAAATTATTTTTACTAAAATAATTTTTAAATAAGGTAAAATTAATTTAAAAAAATTCCCTATTCATTAAAAAATTGTAATTTTTATGACTAGATCAAATTCTTGAACCATATAAAAATTACTTATGATTCCATTGAAATATATTTTCATTTATTTAAAAATATATAAAACCATTTTTTGAAAACAAACTTTTATTTCATTATTCTAAATTGATTATAAAATGTATTTTAATTAAAATAAAACACATATGTTTTTGAAAAAATGATATTACACTTTCTTTGTGTCAAACATTATTATTTTTAACACTTTTATTTAATTATATTCTAATATAAATTATTATAATTAAGTTAATTTATTTTATAATACGTTCCTAACTTTTAAACTCATGTTTTTTCATAAGGGAAATTCTACTTTTAAAATTCTAGGTTGTTACATCCCCCCTTTAGAAAATTTATCCCCAAAATTTCAACTTGTATCCTCAATTATGAATAGATGAGGGTACCTATATTTCATTGTATCCCTGAGTTCTCATGTTTTCTATTTTTACATATGTTTTCAAAAAATTACTTTAACAAGGTGAGTTGTCTTATTGTGTAGAACCTTTCTCTACAGTCTACGATCTTCACCAACTACTCTTTGTAAGAGAGATAATGATCCAACTCTACCTCCTCTAGGATTAGTACATGTGAGTAGGGTTGACCGAGACATTATGGTTTCCCAATATGTATATTGAAAGTATTTTACTTTCAAATGGTAAAAACACCCCAATAATAAATCATTTAAATCACCAAAGAACAAAATTATAAGTGTAATGCATAACAAAGGAGGTAGGGAGGCTCCATCGTTTGAGTGGTTGTTATACTGGTGGTAGAAATGGTCAGTGGTGGTGAAAGGGAGGTCAAGAAAGGCGAGGAGGAAGGGAGATAGAGAACCAGGGAGTTGGGGCACCATGGAATCAGTAAGTGGAGTCATCCTAGGTGGCACTCCCCTTTAGCATATTGGTTGGCGCCACTTCAAAGTCATTATTCTTTCCTTTGACTTATTATAGCTGTATTATTACCTAAACCAAGGAGAATTCTTATAGAATCCCGAAATTTTATTACATTACTATTACATCATTTCAAAGATAAACAACATAATAGTATTATAAGTAGAGGATCCATAGGTTTAGTGTGTTGGGAAAACTAGGACCATACATAACAAATACAACATCAACTATAAACATTTATTTAATTTCTTCTTCACTAGATTCTTAGTGGCACTTGTCCTCTCCTTAGTACATGTAGCCACCTGAGGATATACATAAAAAGGGGTGATCTAGAATCCCAGTAAGAGGATAGATAAAAACAATATATCATGGGGTGAGCATAATCATAACATAGGCAAAAGATCATGAACATGAGAGGAGCATAAATAAAAGACTTGAAATGTGGCAATGCATAAAAATGAAATATCATGTCTTTGTGGTTAACTAACAAAAATACTTGTGAACCAAGCTATAATCTTGTTCATACATCATTTCAAATTTACTCATGAGATTCATCACTTTACCCAATGCATTGGAGCACTGTATAATTCTGGGCACACCCATCACATTTAAACATTGATATTGTGCTATATAATTCCGGTCGAACCCGTCACATCATAACATTATCATTTATCATGATTTCTACAATGAACATATAACATAAATTAACATAATTAACCCATGAAAATGAATGGTTTTAATATCATAATAAAATATTCATAAGCTTTGGGTTCCCAAAAGAAAGAGGGAATAACATACATGTTACAAGAACCCTTCACTTTGAGTGAGAAGTAAAAGGGGTGTTTTTAAAAGAAGAGTTCATTTGGAAAACATTTTGTTGGACATAAAAACCATTTAAAAATATGTATATCCCAGAAAAGTAAAGGAAATGATGAAAAAATGATCTTTTAGGAGTAACCATATCAAAAATGGAGTGAAAGAGGGATAACCCGAAGGAAGAAAATTGGGTTCGAGATTTCCCCTTACCTTGTACCCGAATGATTCCTTATCTTTAATGTCCTATATAATGACATTATATCAATTAATTAGAAATCCAGAACCATGTGTATATTAATAGGGTTCATTCTGGTTTCATTATGTCATATTATGTTCCTTTGGATGACTTATAGAGTTTAAAAACATTGTTTGAGGATGTTCGTTTTTATGGTTTTTCTTGGGTGGTTCACTTGTATTCTTAAATTGATGTTTGGGTAGAACATGAGTAAACATCCAGAAATGATATTACTTGTTATTAATGATATTAAAAGAGCTTTAATTATTTTATAATGAATTATATTAGACCCATGTGTATGAATCATTAGATAAGAATTAAATGATGGTTATTTGGGTTAATTTGAGCGGTTTTTGGATCACAACGAACTTTTTTTAACTTTTCACTTATTAATATGGCCATAGGTTATTTAAAGAACTTTAAATAGAACATAATACATATAAAATATTCTGTTTCAACCATAAAAATGGTTTCATGACCAGATCTGAAGGTAGAAATAGAAGAAGAAAGCATGTCGTTTTTGAAGGTGATAAATTAACACCTCATAAACAACGTTCTCTTTAATAAAATAAAAGGAAGAAGAAAAGGGTGTGGGGTGATATAATATCCCATTAGAATCATAAAATTATATTTTATGTATAATAATGGAGTTACAATACAATTTGGATGAATATAGGTGGTGAGAGATCAAGAAAGGAACTTGAACTTGAAAGGAAATTAAAGGAGAAGAGGGAGGTAAATTACCTCTTGAATCCTTCACTTGAGAACCTCCTTAAGGGCCTAATCTTGGTCTTTTGATGAGACCGGAATATCTTGGACGTGGGGCAGGGGCTAAAGGAGATGATTGGGAAGATATTAGACAATTATTGAATCTTGAGAGGTGTGGTTTGACAAGAGGAGGGGGAGGGCTTATTTATACACGAGGAGGGAGGTGTTTTTAGTATAAAATATTAAATAAAATAATATATCAAAAGTTAGACTTGTAATAGTAGTTTTTTGACATCATAAATAATATATTAATATAATATAATTCTTTTCAGGCTTTAATTATTCTTTATAATTTGAATTCATTAATTTATTAAAAGGAAAGTGAAAGAAAGAGAAAAAGACACTTTAAGAAACCACCTTTTGACTTTAGGCTTTGGAAAGTTCTTTTTAGGTTTGAGAATTGGATTTATTGTATTTTAAGAAACCATTTATGAAATTTAATATAATTTGGCCGAAACTAAAGTTCTAGAATGTTCATGTCATCATTACATCATTAATGATGCAATTTAGTATACACCGATTATGCGAAAAACTGTATTTTTACTATTCACCCAAAAATTGAAGTATTTCAGAAAAAACCCAAAAATTTACCCCTACCATTTTTCGACGTGTAGAATCCAAAAATGAAGTCCATTTTTCAAAAATAATTTTTAAATATTGTTAATTTAATATTTAATTAAAATCATAATTTACTTAAAAAAACAGTTTTTAAGATTAAAACTGATTTTATAGTGCTTCCAAAAATTACGTAGGGTCTTATAAAATTATCTAAAAACTATAATACATTGATTAAATAATTTATTAATACATTATAAGGAAATAAATATTCTTTTGAATATATTAATTAATTATAATTAATTATTTATGACTTAGAAAATACCAAAACATTTACTAAGGTCAAATTGTCACTTTCTAAGATGACTAAATTTTATTTAATTATCTATAGGTAATGTTACTATTATATTGGATGATTTACTATTAATAAGTGTCATATTACTATTCATAAGGGTATGTTACTATTCATAAGGGTAGATCACTATTCACCAAAAATTATTTTTGTTTCATTAGACTCCAAAAATCATCTTGAACATAACTGTGTATGTCAGATTTTCAAAATTCCAAACACTGAAGTGAAAAACTTATGTTTAATGGTAACTTATCACTTAGTAGTTCATTATGTTGTGATTTCATGTTAATTTATGACATATTTATAAGAAGGGAATTTCCATTAAAAAACTTTGGGTCGTTACACTTCTTCTATGAAACACCCTATATCCTCTACTCTATATTCCTTGATTATATCCTTCATAGTACCACACACTCCCTATCCATTACCCTCTTAAATTTTCTCCCACTAATATGTTTCATGGTTTGATCATCTAATTTGAAATAAACTTTTATCCACCTAATCCAACATGTTATTGTATCACTCACCAATGCTAAGACTAATACAGAATTATATCATCTCTCTATAGATGAATTTTGATAGGTGAGTGTTCATTCATTCACTTCTTCAGTTTCTAGTGAATGAAATAGAGGCCATGATCTTGGAACTACATATGCAACTGTTACCGAAGAGAAGGACCAACATCACTGTCACCAACTAACATGTATCCATCAATGGAATTCACTTTAAAATGTTCATGTAAGCAGGTAATTGATTTTTAGGCTTTGAGAATGGACTTCATTACTGGTGTAAGATCCCATATTAGTACGGGTTGAAAATACTATAAGGAATTTTATTTTTAGGTTAGTTTATAGTCCAAATATTGAACTGGAGGGATTCTGGGGCTTTTGGGGTAGCAACTGTAGCCACCAACTATCTATTTTCTGAACAATTCAACCTTCACGCTATAGGTGGATACCGGCTAGCCGATGGGGTATTTAAATGGGGTAAAATTAAATTTACCCCCTAAAATTTTAGAAGGGTAGACCCTCTTATACCTCTTCATTTCAATCACCCGATTAGGGGTTTCTTCACCATTATTCTCCTCTTCAAGATTCTTAATGAGGGTGTTTTAACTGGATTTCATAATTCATCCAAGATATGATTTAACCTATATTGGTCTCCATTTATCTCCTACTCCTTCCATTATAATTTTCCTTTTCTATGGTTAGGGTTTTTGAGATGATTCCACCGCAGCATGGTGTAATTGTTTGATTCTCATGGGGATTTTTCTTATCCTATCCATAGGATTCCCCAAGACAATGTTTTCAAATTATCGTGCTCTATTTTGGTGAGGTATATCACCATGGTGTTTTTTATAATATTTTCACTTAAAATTGAATTTAAATATTTTTTAATGTCTTTGGTTAAGGTTTTGGACCAAGATGATATCAAGAGTGTTTCATGAACCTACCATGTGGGTTTGGTTAGGGTTTTGGTGCAAAAATAGGACCCGATAAGTAATTAGGAAATTATTCCTAATTGTATTAAATTGGAATTTAATTTGGGTTTGTTTAAATTGATTATAATTAAATATTGGTGATGTATTTGCATGAGTTAGGGGCTCAGGTGAGTTATTTATGTCCTATGGAACTTGTATGGGCTTGGAGAACCTAGGAAGAGCTTCTAGGTAGTGAATTAAAGAGGGAAAAATCTTTGTATGAGATATGTGGTATTGGAAATTTCCATTTAGATTTTGAATGATGTTTATATGCATGTGTGTGTGTGGCCTCACCACTAAGGAAACATACATTTTTTAGTAGAATTATTTGATTTAATTTAAATATTTGAATTTAAATTAAATTGTTAAACTAACATGAGAATATAAGAATTAAGAGGATAAATGTGCCTAGGACACCACGAACCTAGTGCACTGGCTTGACGCCTTGGCCATCGAAGGCTAAGTCTTGGAATAATGGAACACCTTAACACTTAAACCCCTTGAGGGGTATTAATTTAATTAATTGAGAGAGATAATACTTATCAGTCCTTATTTGGGTTCCCTCACTATTACAAAAACTATTTATCATGTCACATTTTTAACATCGATTACTTATAAATGATGTGAAAAAGATGTGAAAAAGATTTTTCACATAAGTTATTATATAATTAACATGAAATTTAAAAGTATTTAATTTCATACATTGGTTACATAGAAATTTATGTTGAATATTAGGTTTATTATGTCAATTTTTGGATAACAAATGTTGAAAAATTATTTATAATTTCAGTTATTTGAAACCGATGTGAAATTTACAAGTTTTCTATTTTCTATGTCAATTACCTAGAAACTGTAATTGAATATTAGGATTTTCACATTGGTTTTAGGATAACCAATTTGATTTTTTTCACATCATTTATTAAATAAATGAGATGATATAACTTTTAAAATTTTATCAAAATTTGGGTAGGCTCATTTCAGTTTATTTCTTTCTCATGAAAAATATCTCGTTTCTCTCACACAGAAGCCCTAATCCTCATTTCTTCAATACAGTTGAATCTAATATTGCATTAACATCTTTATACACCCCCATGTTTTATTAGCCTCATAATTGCACGTATGAAGATAGCTCTGATCCTCTCTCAAGTAATCCTCACACATTCTCGATCCTCTCTTAGTTATTTGGCCCATGGATTATTCCTTGAAAAAATAATTCTCTGTAATTTTTTTTACATTTTTAGGGTTTTAGTTTTATTGTATTACTTTTTCATATTATTGAAACCCTTTATTTTGTGAAATTTCAGGTTTCCTTCTCCCTTTACTCACAATTTCTATTGAATAAGCACTATGTTGAAAGCCCAAGCCATTCCGAGTTTGGATTTTATATCATATTTTTTTAATTTTTATTTCCTACTTGAGTAGTAAAAGTAAAATATTTCTAATTTATCATGTATTTTAATTTTTTATTTAAATGAATCTATTTTGTAGAGTAATTTATTATGCATTCCCTTTTTAAATCTAACATGTTTCTAATTTTGTTTTGAGATTATATTTAATTTTAGTTTCATTTTTAATGATTTAAAACTAATATTTTTTTATTTAATGTATATTGTATTCTATTATATATATATATATATTTTGTAACATTATTTTATCTATAAATTGTTTTTTTGTAATCATATATTTTATTTAAAACTATTGAAAATAATTTTAATTGTTTCAGTTGTAGGTAGCACGCACTTTGGGGAAGAAATAAGGCATTTCCCTTATTTATTATGCAGATTTCAAAACCATGGGTTGCTATCCATAAATAGCTAAAAACCTATCTTGATATATCCAAGAATAGGTTATATCAATTCACAGAATCTTATAGGCAGCGAGGTATAAATTCGGTCTTGTGGATTTAAGCATTACTTTAATTTTAGTTCCATATGATTTCTAACTTCACAGTATTAGTCTAGCCTAATTTTAATAACCTGTTTACTACTTTAAAAAATAACATAATTATGAATTTTCATTGGGTTGATATATCCACTCTTTCACTAAAATATTATTATAATAATTATTCATTATAAAATAACATACCCTTATTATATTATTCAATATTTGGAATCATAATAATTTATAATGTCTAATAATCTCAACGTAATTTTTACCAAAATGATTAGTGAAATAATTTAGAATATAAGGTGTAAAAAATGACCCAATTCTTTTAAAAAACCCATTGGATGGGTATATTTCAAACTTAAATCTTCATGTCTTAAATTTGGTATCTTATAGAAGCCTCTTGTTAGGTAAAAACGTGGGTACAACTAACTTTTTTTCAAAAAATGGAAAGTGTTTCCTCTCCCCCACTTATAATTTGTCACCACATATCCCCCATCTTTACACCTCTCAAACCACTTTGGATCAGAAAAGACCAACCCAAATAACTCCCCAACTTCCCTCCCATCATCTAGTAATCCTTATATTGGGAAAAAATAAAACTTAGGAAGGAATTAATGCAAACTTAAGGAGGATATACAAAGAAGAGGTAATGTTTTTCTAAAAACTTTTTTTTATTTCCTTATACACATCCTTCAATTATTTTTATATCTGGATTATATAATAATATCAGTATATTAAATATATTAAGATTTTTTTATGTTAATGTTATATTATATAACTTTACACACTTCCATCAAATGAGTTACTAAATCATCGTTCGTGTGTACGACATACTACCGCCTTGCCAACCGATGTCATTCGTTTTTCCATTACCACCTTTCAAGATTTTTAATAATGATGTACATAATATTTATATATTATATTTATAATATTTATGATGTATTTATGCTTCTTTAATTATTATAAAACACACACCTTCATGATTTCATTTTTTGGGAATACAATAGCGTTGTTCAGGTGTATGATGGACTACCACCACACGAAGCGATGTGATTCGTTCACACATTACATGGAATATATTAAGGATGATTTTAATAAATATCTATGATATATATGATATAAATATTATACTGGAATTATAATATACATACAAATCATTTACATTTCTTTATTTCAATATGTCAAGAAAATTGAAACAAATTTCATGTGTATGTACGAACTACTGTCTCCATGAATGATGTATTTTATTTCCATTCACCAAATTTTATAGATTACTATAAATATATATATACTGAATATATATGATATTAAAATCATGGTTTAACTTATAGAGATAATTAAATCTTTATCTAAGTAAGAGGAATGAAAAATAACAAGTCAAAACATACTAAAAAACAAGGCAATTAACTCCTGAAATAATGAAAATAATGAAAGATTATTAACAATAAGGTGATATGGTATTATAAAAGGATCATATATAATATTATAAATATTAACATGGTTCAATTATAAGTTAATAACATGATTAAAACCATTATACATGAGGTTAAAGGGTATTAAACCAAAAAGGAGTGTAAGGTAATAAATTTTGTCTCAATTTATAATCCATTGAGAGTTATTTGTTTTTATAAACTAATTCAAATTTATTTAGTGTATATACTTTACATTTGACTTTTAATTGTAACACCCCAAACATTTTATGGTATGATTCTATTAAATACATTCTATTCATCATTGTGTTCCTTTGAAACAACACTAGGTTATTTAGGAGATAGTCAAAACCTAGCCATTAAATATAAATTTTCCACTTCTATGTTTTGAATTTCGAAAAATGGCCATCTAGAGTTGTGTTAAGTAAGTCATTTGGAGTATGATAGAATAAAATAATTAACTACTAAGTTCTATGTGACCCTTAAAACATAATTTTGTCACTTATGTGATGTGAATTTCAAAAATCCGACATACACATTTGCGATCAGTAAGTTATTTAGAGTCTGATAAGAAAAACTTAATTTTTGGTGAATAGTAACCTACCATTATGAATAGTAACATACCCTTATGAATAGTGATATACCCTAATGAATAGTAACCTTACTTATGATAGTATATAAATAATATTCAAGTGTAAGTACGATATATCTATGCTTTAAAATAAGTAAACAAATGTTTTAAAACTCTTGTTTTTAGAATAAATTATGATTTAATTAAATATTAAATTAAAAATATTTAGAAAATTATTTTTGAAAAATGGACTTCAGTTTTGGATTCTACACATCGAAAAATGGTTGGGGTAAATTTTTGGGATTTTTCTGAAATACTTGAATTTTTGATGAATAATGACATACCATAAATTGCAAAATTAAGATAAATACACTAATTATAGATTCATGTGTGATGTTCGGATAATTTAAGCCCACTTGGTTCGGGATAACATGATAAAATTACTATTCTTGGTCATGGAATACTCACTATTCCTTTTCTTGAGGATAAATAATAAATTAATGAGTTTTATATTAAGAAATCCCCTCTCTCCTCCACTATAAAACCCCCCTCTCACCCCCTTCCATTCACTCCTATCAAGCCTTGTGCCTTCTCAAAATTTTGTACAAATAACCTCCCAACCTCATCTACCACTTCCAGCAAGCTTTGGTCTCATAAAAATACCAAAACCTCTCTTTAAGGAGGTTCTCAAGGAAGTTTGGTTCAAGACGTAAATTCCTCTTTTCAATTCTTTGTCTTTCCTTTCAAATTCACTTGTTTTCTTTTTCTATTACCTCACCTTATCCAAATTTTGTGATGAATCCAGTACCTTATATGAAATGGAATGTTTTCATGATAGTGGAATAAGTTATCATCATCTCCCTTTCTTTTACCTTCTTTTATACTAGTAGCAAGAACACCATCCGAGATGTGTCAATTTTACACATTCAAGGACAATGGACTTTCAATTTCTATTGTCATTCTCAATTATGGTCATGAAACCAATAGTGTTATGGTTGAAAAATATTATTATATATAATATAACCTATTTAAGATTCTGTAATCCCTTTGTACAAATGGGATTAATTTATAAATAAAAATGAGTTCGTTGTAATCAAAACCCACAAATTAACCGAAATAATTATCATTAAAGTTCTATATGATAATTCATACTCTTTCCATGTAACCAAGTTATATAAATGAAAAATAACACCTATTTATGTTCATAAATAATATATAATTTCAATTATGGAGATTTACATTCATTCCACATACTTAAAAACAAGTGAACCGAAGATGAAAATAAAGAAAATGAACACTCTGAAGCGACGGAATTCGATACAATAAATTATCAATAAGAACATAAATGAACTAACCAGAATTATGATAAACTAAATACATGTATAATAAGTTCTTAAATAAGTTATTAATAAGTATAATTTCATATTCCAGGAGCTTAAGTTCAAGAGAGGAACACGTTTGGAGTTAAGGTAAGAGTTTTCCACCCGAACTTCCATTTTCATTCGGGTTACTTTTATTGTCTAATTTCCTCGATGAAATTATTATGTGTTGTTATGTAATCCTAATAAATTCTATGTGAGTATTATATATGTGTACACAAACCAGAATCCTTCCCTATTTTCTGGATAGTTACATGTTTTAAAAGAAGTTCTCAAAACTGTTTCAAAAAATACGAGCCGATATAAGGAAATTTCTCAAGTTCATACCTATTTTCAAGGGCAAGATATAATCTATTTTTGGAAAACATCATCCTTATAAAAACAATAATTTTATCATGAAATACTATCTTACTTTACAACTGGTTTTATAAAAAGATTTTTCCAAAATAACTCTTCTTTTAAAAATAAATGAGTATTTATCACAAGAATTGCTTAATGATTTTAGAAGATTATTCTCATTTGATTCAACACTCTTGTTGATCCTTATGTATTATTGGGGTTAATCATTTATGATTTCATATAACATATTTTATTGAATGGTTTATGACTAAATTTATTGTGGATGAACTATCCTAAAACCATTCACCATATTATTCCGAATGGTTAGTGTTTATGTTCAATAATTGGGGAAAGTTAGTTACATTTCATATGATAGTTTCAATATGAATGTATATGTTGTTTATATTTATTCACACTCATATGAGGAATGTATTGGACTTATTATATGACGGGTGGGTCCCGATATAGCCCCTCGATGCATTAGTAGGTCTCATGAGACAACTAGACGTGGAATTGGCCGAGGCCTTTCCCAATGTGATATGAATTTTGGCCGAGGCCTTTATCATTAGTCGTCTTGGACGAGGCCATGAAAAAATATTTCAGAATGTCCAGCATATGCACTTCCCTCATTATGAAGCTAGTAATTGAAAGTTCATGTGGTTATTCGACTAGTAAAATACCCATTATTATGTTTTATTATGGAATTATTTACACAGCTCATATCCCTGCCATAATGTGTTCAAGTTTATTATTAAAGACATGTGTTTTCAATTATTCACCATGTCTAATGTTTATATTATCTTCCTCTTTATTGCTTACTCTTACTGAGCATTTGAGCTCACCCATTTTTTATGTTTCATTTTCTCAGGACATGAAGAAGTAATTTATGAATGACTTGAAAAGCATAATCTTGGAGACGTGGTGTTTCTAGTGGAATAAATTAGTGTGGTTTTTCCCTTCATGTTGTAATGTTAAACTTATGTATGTAACTTTTTTCATATAATACTAAACAACTCGGTCCTTCGGGATATGTATTCCTTGTATGTATGCCAGCATAATCAAATAAGTCGTCGGCTCTAGGCAACTAGGGTCGGGTCCTTACAGTTGGTATCAGAGGAAGTTTAGTAGAATACTTGGAAACTGGATTTAGAAAATGTAGAATTAGGGAAGAGTCCCTAAGTTATTCTTTGAGGATATACATACAATAACATCCTAGTATTTTGGTAAGGAATAGATTATATGGATATTTCAAGCAATACATTCCCGTATGGATACGAGCAGGTAGAGGCGGCTCTGGCAAAAATGTATCTAGGGGTAAAACCCAAAAACACCGCTTTGAGCTAGACTCGAACGAGAACTGGTATACGAAAACGGGCCTTGTTTTACTTTTGTTTACGACACTCACATGGGATATGCTTAAGATAATTCACATTTTCCTTACAAGCCATTATGAGGGAGTTTAATGTAAATTTTCCTTAGAGGATTTGGTTTGGATAACTCTGGAAACCAGAACTGAACAATGAAAAACTTACTTAAAAAATACTAAGAGCGATGTTTTCTTAATTTTCAGATGGAAAACTAAGTTACTTGTCTTTTGTCTCTTCCAACGGAAGTATTAGAGACCATAGTGGGAAAATCATGTGTAGAAAACTACGAGACTTTTGAAAATATTTTTTTATCATGAAAAACCCTCTACCGAGTATCCAACTCTCCTTAGGTACTCCAACTTCACTATGGAGCAGGTTTCGTCTATTACCTCATGATGAGCGCACAATTACCATTCTATGTATGACAAGGTAAATACTTCTAGGGTATATTTAACTATTTTACCCTAGCTAATAATTTATTTTCTCTTTAGGACTTTGAGGAGTCTGCACAAGGGGGCGATCTCCGAGCAGCATATCTATGTCAGATTTTGACTTACGGACTCCGTGGTCGAGTTGTGGACTTCGAAGCCCTTGAAAATGAGACTACCCATTTGCATTATTGGCATCAAGTTCATACTAATGTTGCTCAACTTGATACCTGACATGATTCTCTCAATCTGAATTCTAGATATCCACATGCGGTTGACCCTAGTTGCACACGTTGCATCTGGACCAAGGAGATAGAGGAATTTGGAATCGCTTTGGGGATCCGTTTGTCTGAAAACTGGGGAAATCCCCAACATTGGTGGAATCTATGAGGAGTCATTTTAGAGGACTTTAGGAAGTCCATACTAGTGTTTTGTGAAAGGGAGCAAGAGATTGTGTAATTTCTTGAGTTTTAAAAATCATGTCTAAATGAATGATGTTGTATTCTCTATTTTGATATGTTTTTATATAAAAAAATAACTTGGTTTAAAATGGATTTGCCATACTGATTGTTGATTAACTAAAACTTTTCAGATAGAAGATATGATTCAACCAACCAATATTTTATCACTACCAACCGAGTTGTTAGAGACTATAATTTTCAAGACATGCTTCGAAGAGGACCATCCCTATGCCAACTTACGTCTGACTTGTAAACTACTCCATCAGGTATCGAATCGTCCAAAAATTATCTATATTTCTCAAGGAAGCAATATGGTCTATTACCGTATTTCATATACACAATTTTCTATATATAGGAAAAGAGGGAAGTATCATGAAGCTCTTTTTCTATGTTTCACTCTGGCTAATAACTACCGAGATATGGGTAAATTTCTAGAAGCTTCTTTGGATGGTGACCATCGAACGACCTACCTATTCTAGATCCTGAGTTTTAGTATGTACAAAGAAATTTACGACATCAATATCTTCAAGAATGACGTGGTGCATGAGAATTATAGGTATTTTTTCCACACTTAAATTTCCAACCTCCACACTTCTCGCGACTCTCTATGGAAGCCTGAGTGCTTTAAACACAGATTCGACCCTAGCTATCTGCAGTGTGTCTAGGATAAAAAAATTGAGTAGCTAAATACTACCTTAGAAATCCACCTGAGGTCATTAGCACCCTAGAATCAGTGGTGTTGCCGGTAAAGGGACTTCGAGAGTGACGTGTGTCTAGTGTTACATATAGTTCTAGAAGATTGAAATCTTTGAACTTGTTTTAGGGATTCGTGTATTGGGGGACTGGGGAAGCCATTAGCCATGTTTTATTTTTTGAACCAGTAGTTATATAAGAATATAACTTGTTGTATCTTATTTTTGTTATCCTTTCATCAGTTATAATTTTAAATGAGTATCAATAAGTGAAATTTCATAATAAATTTTCAAATGGAAGGACAAACCCATATGTTATCTCTTCCTGTGGAGGTACTGGAGATTATTGCGATCAAAACCTATGAAGAGGAGTACCTACCTCTCGTAAACTTGCAAAAAACATGTAAACAAATATATGAAGTGACAAACAGTCCAGACATTCTCCGCACCTGTCAGGGGAATGCTTACATTTACTACCACATAGCCACGACACAATTGGATTAGTATAGGTGAAGAGGAAAATACCACAAAGGGATTTTCCTATGTTTCACCCTAGGACAGAACTACATGACCAGGTTATGTTTTCAAGAGGATACTTTGGAGGTAAACCTTTGTGCAGCCTACATGTACTAACTCCTCAGTTTTAGCCTGTACAAAAATGTCTACGACTTAGATGTCCTCAGTCGAGACATAGTTAGGAGAGTTCTTCGTGTGTCAGTCCATTCAGACATTTCCATACTTTCTACCATTCGATCCTCCCTCTGGAAGCCCGAGTGTTCGATGCAAGAGTTCAACCCCCTCTGTCCGAGGTGTGTCTGGGTCAGAGAACTAGAGGATTTGATCATCAATTTGGGTTTTCTGTTGAACGCACCTGAGAATCCTCTATGACGGGAGATGTGGTAAGAACATTAGAGAGATTTCTTTTGTGGTTATAAAATGAATTGCGAGGACGCAATTCTTCGAAGGAGGGAATAATGTAACATCCCAAAAATTTTATGGTATTCTTATATTAAATAAATTATATTCATCACTGTTTTCCTTTGAAACAACACTAAATTATTTAGGAGATAGTCAAAACCTTGCCATTAAATATAAATTTTCCACTTCTATGTTTTGAATTTCAAAAAATGGCCATCTAGAGTATAGTTCAGTAAGTCATTTGGAGTCTGATAGAACAACATAATTAACTACTAAGTGATATGTGACCCTTAAAACATAAGTTTGTCACTTCTGTGATGTGAATTTCAAAAATCCAACATACACAGTTGCGATCAGTAATTTATTTAGAGTCCGATGAGAAAAACTTAATTTTTGGTGAATAGTAACCTACCCTTATGAATAGTAACATACCATTATGAATAGTAAAATACCCTAATGAATAGAAACCTTACTTATGATAGTATATAAATAATATTCAAGTGTAAGTACGATATATCTATGCTTTAAAATAAGTAAACAAATGTTTTAAAACTCTTGTTTTTAGAATAAATTATGATTTAATTAAATATTAAATTAATAATATTTAGAAAATTATTTTTGAAAATTGGACTTTATTTTTGGATTCTACACATCGAAAAATGGTTGGGGTAAATTTTGGGATTTTTTTGAAATACTTGAAGTTTTGATGAATAGTGACATACAATAAATTGAAAAATTAAGATAAATACACTAATTATAGAGTCATGTGTGATGTTCGGATGATGTAAGCCCACTTTTTTTCAGATCACATGATAACATTACTATTCTTGCTCATTTAATACTCACTATTCCTTGTCTTGAGGATAAATAATAAATTAATGAGTTTTATATTAAGAAATCCCCTCTCTCCCCCACTATAAAACCCCCCTCTCATCCCCTTCCATTCACTCCTCTCAAGCCTTGTTCCTTCTCCAAATTCTGTCCAAATACCCTCCCAACATCCTCTCCCACTTCCATTAATCTTTTGTCTCATAAAAAGACCAAAACCTCTCCTTAAGGAGGTTCTCAAGGAAGTTTGGTTCAAGAGGTAAATTCCTCTTTTCAATTCTTTGTCTTTCCTTTCAAATTCACTTGTTTTCATTTTCTATTACCTCTCCTTATCCAAATTTTGTGATTAATACAGTACCTTATATATACTGGAATGTTTTCATGATAGTGGAACAAGTTATCATCATCTCCCTTTTTTTATCTTCTTTTATACTAGTAGCAAGAACACCATCCGAGATGTGTCAATTTTGCACATTCAAGGACAATGGAATTTCGATTTCTGTTGTCATTCTCAATTCTGGTCATGAAACCAATATTGTTATGTTTTAACCAGATTATTATATATAATATAACATATTTAATATTCTGTAATCCCTTTCTACAAATGGGATTAAGTTATAAAGAAAAATGAGTTCGTTGTAATCAAAACCCACAAATTAACCGAAGTAATTATCATTAAAGTTGTATATGATAATTCATCCTCTTTCCATGTAAACAAGTTATATAAATGACCAATAACACCTATTTATGTTCATAAATAATATATAATTTCAATTATGTATATTTACATTCATTACACATACTTAAAAACAAGTGAATTGAAGATGAAAATAAAGAAAATGAACACTCCGAAGCGACGGAATTTGATACAATAACTTATCAATAAGAACATAAATAAACTAACAAGAATTATGATAAACTAAATAAATGTCTAATAAGTTCTTAAATACGTTATTAATAATTATAATTTCATTTTCCAGGAGCTTAATTTCGAGATAGGAACACGTTTGGAGTTAAGGTAAGGGTTTTCCACCCGAACTTCCATTTTCATTCGGGTTACTTTTATTGTCTAATTTACTCGATGAAATTATTATGTATTGTTATGTACTCCTCATAAATTATGTGTGAGTATTCTATATGTGTACACCAACCATAATCCTTCCCCTTTTTCTGGATAGTTACATGTTTTAAAAGAAGTTCTCAAAACTGTTTCCAAAAATATGAGCCCAATACACAGAAATTTCTCAAGTTCATAACTATTTTCAAGGGAAAGCTATAATCTATTTTTGGAAAAAATCATCCTTATAAAAACAATAATTTTATCATTAAATACTATCTTTATTTACTTCTGTTTTTATAAAAAGATTTTTCGAAAATAACTCTTCTTTTAAAAATAAAAGACTATTTATCACAAGAATTGCTTAATGATTTTAGAAGATTATTCTCGTTTGATTCAACACTCTTGTTGATCCTTATGTATTGTTGGGGTTAATCATTTATGATGTCATATACCATATTTTATTGAATGGTTTATGACTAACTTTATTGTGGATGAACTATCCTAAAACCATTCACCATATTATTCTGAATGGTTAGAGTTTATGTTCAATAATTGGGGAAAGTTAGTTACATTTCATATGATAGTTTCAATATGAATGTATATGTTGTTTATGTTTATCCCCGCTCATATGAGGAATGCATTTGAATTATTATATTACAGGTGGGTCCCTCTATATCCACTCTATCCATCGGTAGGTCTCATGAAACAACTAGACGTGGAATTGGCTGAGGCCTTTCCCAATGTGATATGAATTTTGGCCAAGGACTTAATCATTAGACGTCTTGGCCGAGGCCATGAAAAAATGTTTCAAAATGAAATTCATATGAACTTACCTCATTATGAAGCTAGTAATTGAAACTTCATGGGGTTATTCGACTAGTAGAATACCCATGATTATGTTTTATTATGGCATTATGTACACAGATCATATCCCTGCCATAAAGTGTTCAAGGTTATTATTAAAGGCATGTGTTTTCAATTATTCACCATCTATAATGTTTATATTATCTGCCGATGTATTTATTACTCTTACTGAGCGTTTGATCTCACCCCTTTCTTATGTTTCATTTTCTCAGGACATGAAGAAGGAATTTATGAATAACTTGCAAAGCATAATCTAAGAGATGTGATGTTTCTAGTGGAATAAATTAGTGTGTGTTTACCTTCATGTTTTAATGTTAAAATTATGTATTTAAATTATTTCTAATAATAATAAACTACTCGGTCCTTCAGGATTCTTATTCCTTGTATGTATGCAAATGTAATAAAATAAGGCACTGGCTCCAGGAAACTGGGGTCGGGTCCTTACATTAATATCATGAATACATTATTATTCATGGTATTTTAATTTTTAATTTAATTATTTTATCCAAGGGGATTTTATTTTAGAATTACCAAGTGATAATGTTATTTTGAAATATTTTATGACTGTTAAATTTCTCTTCAAACAATCACTTTATTGTAATAATTTTTAATTGGTCATTAAATTTCTCTGAAATATTCATATTAATTTGTGATGGATATGATTATTTCCTAAACCTTACACCATCTTTACATACAGTGTTTACTTTGAGTGTTATTTGATTAACCTAGGGATATTTATAAATCAGTATCCTTTACTCAATACAGATATTTGATATTTAACATTTTTCATGAATTTAAATCGATTATTTGATATATGAGGAGTTATTTAGACATTAAATTAATATGTTTGGGATAAATTAATAAAACCCCCATGATGCATTGGTAGTCTTATGAGATGAATCAGTTGACCAAGTCATATGTGTCTTTACCCATTAGTTTTAAACTATCTTGAGAATAGATCTTGATGGTAAAGGTATCATGTGCCTGGAAAAAATTACATCCAATAATTAAGCATTTTCTACATTTATGATTCATTTATTATTATCCATGATATTTTCAGTATGGAAACATCGATGGATGCATTTCATTTTTATCTTATTGATTAAATAGAACATGTGTTCATTTATTTACCTTTCCTTATTGGTTATAACTAATCCAGTTATTTAAATGGAATGTGTGTTTCGTTATTTACCTTTATATATTTATTATTCTCATTTATTAATTATTCCTTCATCTTCACTTGACCCTTAGAGATCATTTGAGCTCAACCTTATTTTGTTTCCTTTCCCCATGAATCCACTAAGTTTACTATGACTGTTATGTAGGGATTATCTAAATAGAATGAAGTTATTTAAAACAAAATTAATTTTTGTATTAATTTTTAATAGAAGACTCATATATGTATCTAGTTTACCAAGACTACAAAACTATTCGGTCCTTTGGGACATGATTTTCTTGTATCTATGCCAATTTAATGGTAGTGGGCACCGTATTCAGGCTACTAGGTTGAGGTATCTACACATCACATGTCCCTTATCTAGATATATATATATATATATATATAATATCTAGGTGAGACCATAGAATCCCAAAACCTATCTCAACCGAGGTCCCATATGTTATACTCTTTATATGAGAGGACAAGTCACATCTTTGTTAAGATCAAATCAACAACATGATCAACAACATAACCAACCATCCTCATATTAGCTAAGTCAATATGTAGACTTGCGTAAGTAGGGTATCAAAGTATAAAGGTTATCATGCTAAGTATCTATCCAACCTCAGGCAATGGGGACTCAAATATGATCCATGTACCCCTAGTATACCAAAGACATCTGTAAGACACTCCATGTGGTATAATTAGTAGGTAATCTAGCACACACAAAGAATCTTATTCTTTGTATTATTCCTCATGAGCATATTCTATATATCTATACAATAATCCTACTAACACTAACCTTAACATTTCACCATAACCTATAACACTTAATGAATAACATTAGTTAGGGATAAACTCAAATTCATACTTTAAGAGGTTAATTATCAGTACACTTTATGGATTGTATATCTATATATGAATTTATGTGTCCAACATGAAAGAATGATAAAATAGAGGTTTCCTTTAATATGATACATTTTAATATTATCGAATGCTTTAAGAATATTTATCAAAACCAACATAAGCACTAGTTTTTCATATCATATATGATAAATTACTAGATCAATGTTAATTTTGCCACATTTTATAGGTTTTATTAAATATTTATATCATATGTAATTCTAATCACATATCTATGTGAAAATCTGATAAAACCCTCCCACAAAACTATTTAGTCAAAAAAATCTATAAATTATTTCAGTTTGAATAATTTTGAGATTTCAGAACCATATTCCCAACTATTCAACTTCTTGAATATATTCAAACTTATTAACTTCATAATATCAAATGTTACATTGTCAACTTATATTTTCTAATCATAAATCTTTCTCAGTTAATCATCATCATCCTTAAAACCCTATTCCATTAAAATTTTACTTGAAATAATGTAACTACTTACATTATTAATTACCGGTCCTCCTAAACTCTTTTAGGATAAAGTGAAAATTACTTTATTAGGAAACTCAATGTAACTATTACATTTATATTTACCACCATACCCTAAACTCTTAAAGGAAAAATTTATAAAAATTTGTTATGTAAACTAATATAACTCTTTATATTTCTATTTATCACTATATCCTAAAAATCCTTTTAGGATATAAAGATTAATTCACTTTGTAAATTTGACTGGTACAATTCTTCAAGAAATAGTGTCTTTCACTTTTCATGATAGCTAAATGTAATCATTTACATTTTTATTTATTGTCACATATCCTAAAATATTTTAGGATGTTGAATTAAAAACAATTTAATATTAAATTGGTATAATACTTTAAGAAATAGTGATATCTACTTCATAAATGGAAACTAAATGTAACACTTTATATTTTCTTTACCAACTCATATCCTAAGAAATTTAGGATATTATTAGAAAATAATTTCACTTAATATTGCATTGTTTATCCTTTATTTTTTAATTTTTAAATTATTTAAGTCCAAATATACTCCCACCATCCTCTTAACCACTATATTATTTTTAAAATATCTTTCTAAGATGCAAAAATCCAATTGTGTTAGGAAATTGAATTTATTTCCTTTGAGTAGGAATATTAAACAAATAAACTATTTTTTATATATAATATATTGTATTCTATGTGTTTGGATTATTTTTAATTAAAAACAATATTTTATTAAAATATACCACTAATAGGTGGTAGGAACACATTCACAAATATTTTAAAAAATACACGGATAAACAATTTATCATGGATAAAATAATTTTATCCATATATTTTTCTCAAAAAAATGTTATAGAAATTGATCAATCATAAACCATGAGAATAAATTTAATCATCTCATACTTGTTCATAAAAAATCTTTATTATCGATCGTCTTCTCTTATCACATAAGAGAAATGAGATGAAGATACTCATCTTTTACTTATATTAATTTGAGCTTGATAAAATAATTAAAATTCAAATCCTTGATGTAGCAAATATCTACTTAAACCCATGGATATAAACTAAAATCTCGATCATTTATTCTTTTTATCTTGAACTCCATTATATTTACAATATTTTGTAATATATAAATTCAGTATCACATAGCTTTTAAAATCAAAGAATTAATTTATATAAAATCTATACCTGACATGGAAATTACATAAAGTTTCACAAAATAATTTTGGTATATCTTAGACAATCTTAACCTATCAAATTATTAGTCTTCCTTCATGAAAACCCTAGGTTTCAATGACCTTGATTGGCTTCTTTAAGAAACATTTTTGAACTTTTCAACCAACTTTTCTTCTTTCAATTTGAACTTTTACATACTTGTACTTTCTATATAGTATTTTATAACCTAGACATAATATGCCTAGTCTACATATATTACCAACACTTTGAGAATATCAATAAAATATTCTTTGAATTTAGTCATATTTTCATAAAATTTCCATAGACTACAATAGGATAAATTACCTAACCAAAATAATCCATTTTTTAGTCTCATATTAAAGTATGGAATTGAATTAAATAAATCATAATCCATGTGTATTAAAAATAAACATCTAATTTAATTTAAAAAACTATTATTTATATGCTCATATAAAGAGTTAAATGAGATAAAAACACACATGTTATGATTTTTTATCCAATATTGAAGTATCCAAGTTATCAATGAATCAACTCCTTTGATCCATTACTTGAAATAAAACTTCAAGATTCAATTATTTTCATCTTATAACCTTTTATATATTTACACAACTTTGTAAAATATAGAGTATATATCATATATCTATCAGAATAATAGAATTTATTTCTATAACTAACAAAACTTTAAGGAAACCTTTAGTATCACTAAGTCATTTAACACATTAAATCATATTTAATATCATTTGAAGCACTCGATCACATTGAGTATATGAGGCTAAAATTGATGCACACAATCAAATTGTGTAAATGAGTGGAGACTAAGATTCCTTTACTCATTTTGTATCTAATTTCTTTGAAAATTTAAATGATTCACTCTATGCTTCCATAAGCATCTAGATTCACTTGTTGAACAACTTCAAAACTTGGTTACTAAAGAAGGAACAGTTCTGAATCATATAATTTTCCTAAATAAATTTTCTTAAATCTCTGATCGTGCTTAAGAACTTTTCATAAGTTACTAGCCTTATAAGTAGCTTACATTAAGATTCTCCTTATCAAGGATTGATTAAAAAGTTAAGCTTGATGATGATGATGATATTATCTATAACAAAATCTTTTATTAGACGGGTATCATGTATTTTTGACCATTTAAAAAGGTCTTTTGTTAAATGGGATCCCACTAAAATGATTAAACCTTTTAAAGACACATCATATCCATTAGTGTTTCAAGATCCATATTTCACCATTACTTATACCAGTTATCACATAAATAAGCCATGACTATATCTGGTAGACAATAATTATCAATAATATAATATATGAATCTTAGATAGTTTAATCAACAAATCTTTATCCAATCCATCATATGGATATACTCAACCCTATTTATCTGGTATTCTAACTGTTAGGGTTTCTCAACTAAGTGTGACCCAAAGAAAGTGACAAGAATAAGATGAAAAAGAACAATCAAGGGGTACTTGATTGAGATCAAAAATACTTTAAAGATAATCCAAAGTAATTTATAACTTTCTTTCCTTACAAAATATAATATTGTGGTACTCATGCTAAGCTCAACAATACCTGATTGAATAATTGAATTCTTGAAAAGTGTTTTTTGTGAAGGAATATCACACTCAGTATTTGAATGGGATTTTAATCTCACCATATCATCTCATCTTATTCCCTTTATGTATACATTCTTCTAATTATTTAGTTTAGAGACATTATTATCATAAAATTATAAGGATCTAAGAAAGAATCAATTTATTATATAAACTTTGGAATATAAACAATCATAATATAAACAATATATAATTGTGAATAAAATAGGAAATAACCTTTTAAATAAAAAAATTCAAATATTTAAACATGATATAACCATTTATGAAAAATTCATAAATAAAAGATAATTATAAAAATTTTATAATTTTTTTATATTTAACATTATGCACATTGCATAATTATGAATATAAACATTTTAGATTCATTCCAATATGAACTATTTCATCTTTATCATTATATGGAATTTCCATTTTAAATATATGATATTTTATGAACTATAAAAAATTTATAATTCCATTTATATTATTTAAAATTTTTATATAATCTAATATCAAATATTTAATAATCATTTAAACCTTGATCATATCAATCATAAAAACACTTTTTTATGTGGCTTAAATATTATCCAATTAAGGCCCCTCTAATTTGAACAATTAAAATTAATTAATTATGAATAATTCATAATATAAATATAAAAATTTTATATTTTGTATTTATTTCATAATTTATAACTCTTTATAAATTATCATTTGTTATTTCTAAATAAAAACTTCTATTTTTAGATCAGAAGTCATTCTATATAATTTGGTTAAAAGGTATTTCAAATATTAATATTTAAAATTGGGGAAAAATGTTTCATAAAAATTTATTTAATTATAAAAACTTGTAATTAATTAATCTATAAAACTTTTATAAATTAAAATATCATAAAATACATATTATAATTATTTATAAACATTTTATAAACCATCTAAACCTTTTTAAATATTAAATACATTTTTTAACAATTTTAAAACAATTTCGATTACCCTCACGTATAAGGGTATCCCTATGTAAGGGTAAATCATTCTACCCTTATGTAGGAAGTTTAAAACCCCATTAATAAAGGTAGGTAACTACTTACCTTTACACAAATATAGAGGATATTACATTTACATGAACACTTCACATAAGGGTAAGTCTCGAATTACCACTATGCGGCCTTCTGGAACCACTATATAGGGTACTACCTTCACAAAAACCATTTTCATTAACAAAAAAATAGGTTAACCTTACACATAACTTTTACGTAAGGGTATGACCATTACAAAAAACTTAATCACGTAAGGGTAAAGGGCTCATTATCTTTACAAAACCCATTTAAGAAACACAACTACCTTTACAAAACCCTTATTTCTGTATAAGGGTAAGTTGTGATAACCCATATGTATACCACTCTACATAAGGGTAATTCCTTGGTTACCCTTATGCATCTCAAATTCACAATGGTAATGTTTTTTTTACCTCTACATAGCCTATCTACACAAGGGTAAACCCTTTTATGAAATCAAATTTACAGAAATGCGAAACTGCTTTGTTTTTTTGACTCTTCTTCATTTTAAGCATGATTTTAAAAATCTAAAGCATGAACTCCCTTTGATACCACTATTATAGTGGAGGAATATATATTCCTCATATGAACACATCTAACGTGACAACTATATGAACCTATAAAAGGTCTCCATTTCCTAAAATATTTGGGCATGCAACTGTTTGCATCACAATAGAGCTCCTGGGTGGAGAGCCACACTTAATCATCATTAATGTGTAATAATTCTCATGAATTTGTTAACTATTTATCCTCCCTTTGATACCACTATTAGTTTTCATACGAATCTAATAAAACTTATTAGACACAACATAAGTAATTAGAATCTAAATACGAGGACCTCTTATGCATGATATATGAGGCCTACATAAAATACTGAAATGAAAAATACAGTAAAACATGCATACTATACAACATAGGGAATATATGATGTCTTCAAACACCATAACATGGGTTTTATTAAGATCAAAAAGGGTAGACAAAGAATATCCCCTCTCTATAGTGTATACATGGCTTGTATAGAATCATTTGATGTTCGGATGGTATCTATATTCTCTCCATGGTATGATGGTAACTCTATATAAAAAGTAGGAAGGTTAAAGGGAGAAATGAGTTAGGGAGTATCAACCAATCATGAGGATCTAAAATCCACCACACCACTGCCATCACATATAGTAGTTAAATAGGAAATCAAGGACACTCCTGGATTATTTTATTATTTATTCATGCATTGAAATTTGTGAATAAATACCATGGATGGTTCATGAAATACATACATTAATACATTTAATCCCTTCCATTTAATCACACGAAATAGTTCATTAATGATAACTTATGTGGAAGACTGTGTTGAATGATATCCATTATCATTTGATTGCATATACTGCTGTGTGAAATGATCCACAATATTTCTCATGAAAATAATAATTTTCATGTTATAGAAATTATCTCATAATTATATAAAATTCAAATATAAATTCAAGTAATATATCCTTCATTTACTGGTGAGGTTTTCAATCACACATTTGTAAGGTTTCTCTCTCAAATGAAGCAATGTTGTACCAAATGTACTCGGTGTAAGTTCAACCTTTGTATATACCTCACACTCACTATACTATAGCTGGAAACAATGTTTAAATAATTAATGGTGGAATGAGATTTCACTTTTTTTACATCACTCACACTCACTATGAATCCAAGAACCATCATCTAAATATGAATTATGTTTTATATAAAGAATCAAGAACATCAGAATGATATTAGGTTAACAAATAAAAATTCAACTAAAAATGATTCCGTAATTTTCACATTTAACACAACCCATGTCATAACACTATCAGATAGATAAATAAAACAATAAAAAAGTTTATATTACTCTTTTATATAGCTCTTTACTTCTCCCATTGACTATTAGAATGATCCCCCAAGTTTCAGATTACTCCTTGAAGTATATTCTCAATCACAATAATACTCCAAACCTCAGCTCGCATGCCTTCATTCATTAGTCAAGTGAACCCCTATCTCTAGTGCCTTTATCCACTTCTTATAGTTTATATAGATTTATCATCTAAGATACTTTAATCCATGATTTTTCTTTGTGTATCCTATATCTCATATATTCTCCACATTGGCACCCTTGACTTTGATTCCTTATTAAGCTTGGTTTTCAGTGGCATGGTATTTTCCTCCTATTCCCTATATAATATTCTTCAACATATCCATGTTATTGAGGGTTTCCTGAAATATTTAGTCATTTAAGTACATATATTCTTTTCCCCCCTCAGTAGCATTGATTCTATGTGGAGATATTTTTTTTTCAACAACCAATATTTTCTTTATTCTTCCCCAACCCAGCTTTATTTTTTTTCATTTTTTAGTAGTGTTTATTCTCACATGAATGTTGTTGATATGAGTTATTTATAAACATATAATGGTTATTATTATGTTTACCATTTTAATTTGGGTTCAATATTCTATTATTTATTTTGATCTTACACACACTTCAACATTTTACAGTCAATCTTATGTTAGATTCATTCAATCATACACAGTGAAGGTTCTCAGGTGCAACAAAAGAGGTCAGACCCATAACCAACAATGGTTTTCTATCGAATCCTTAAAATTTCTCCTCAGAATTATATGTAAAGAGAACCCCATAATCCATGATATAATATCATCACATATAATTTATAATAAATTAATTTATATTAAGAATTACCTTACATTGGAATTCTTTCTTCATTGAAGATTTAGTAGACCACTTCTGGTCATACCATTGTTGAAGTGAGAGGATTTAAGGGTAGAGTACCTATTTATGTAATCCACACATGCTCTATGAACCCTCCAAACAATGTCATAGAAATACCTTGTGTGTTAGTGTAGAAGACTCTAAGTCTTTTATCATTCATTATTGATCGACACATGAATCTCTGTAAGGAATAATAATTCTTTTGTTCTCTCTAAACTCACGAGGCTAGAGGTGGAAGATAGTTCTATGTTCTTGAGAGTGTTACAGGAGAAGAACTCTCTAGGGATTGAAATAATTATCACTATAATTCATTGTTCAAAATGATTATAATGGAAAAGTTAGATTTAAAAAATGACATAACAAATTATTTATAGACCTAGGGTGAGGGAATAAATGATTGTACACATGTCCTTATCATTATATTAATCCATGATAAACCCTGTATCTAAATAATAATAATATTATTATTATTTACTTGACATGCGTTAAAATCATGGATAAATAAACATTATTTCTTGAAAAAATAAATTAATATTTATTCAAATAATATTTAATAAACCATTTCTCACTGGACTATTAACTCAGCCCATCATTCCTCCTTAGTATTTACCGAACCTTGAATAATGACTATACATTTAAATAAATAAAAATCATTTAATTATTCCATGATAAATAGATAGATATTATATTCACTAAAATAGAGAATAAATATTTATTAAATATTCTATTCACATATATTATCTCAAATAACTAGTGACTGAATATATTCGATCAACCAAACATGAATAATTATTAAACCACATAGGAGAATAATGTTGATTCAACAAATTAAACTCATATATAATTTAACTGAGTTTCAAAACACACTTAGTGTGTGATCCTATAAGCCTATTTCTTAGTGGTATTACATAATATCACAAAAAATTCATGGTTTGCATCCAAAAACATGCCAAGATACCCATAGACAAAGAAACTAAACGATGCAATGATAATAAGAAAATACAATTGCACATTGTGAAATATAATTTCTTTATATTTATATATATAATCAAGTGGGTTGAATACTAGTGTCATTAAAATTTTTTCTAGATGGTTCTTTCTATGAATTCATGGAAATGAACTTTATAACAAAACACTATGGCTATGGTATTTATTAAGCAGTTCCATTCTCATTAAAGGGCATGATATAACAACTACCATTAAAAAATAGATGAGAAAAATCCTTTCTTTCATTATTCATTAATATAATATCTCTCATGATGCACCCAATGTATCTCACCTCAATGTGAGCATATATCATAATAGTTTTAATTAATACATTAAATTACGCAACTCAAGATATGAATTAATAATAATATTAAATTCTAAGGATCACTACACATGTTTGTAGATAGGAACATTTAATTCCACATATAAATATAGATTTCCCACTACTGGGTTAAGTTCTCATAACTTCCTTTCTTTATATTTCCAAGTAAAAACTTCATGAGAAGAAATATAAATATTTTATTATCCTCCCACCCCTAATAGATTGTATCATATGTATCCCTTCAAAAAATTTCATCCAAATATTGAACATGTATTTAAGAATACCATCATTACACTTCTAGGTTTTCATCGTAATGGGAATCTTCTATGACCTTTTAGTGTGACTAGTACCATTAGAATATTATCTCATATAATGATACATAAAAGAAAAATCATAATGTGAGAAAAAATTTATAAATATTCAAAACCACGAATAAAAATAATCATAATGTATATAGAAGTTGGTTCTAGGGAACTGACTCTAACACATAGGTAATCTAAATCCTCATTTAATAACATACAGATCCTCCAACCTTTATTTATCATGGAAAAATATAAAACCTTACACAACATTCCTATTGGCTTGGGTTACTCTTATGTAGAATCTATTTATTGTTATTTAGCCCTGATAAAAGTCCATTTAATCATACATGGATAGTTGATTATTCTTACATAGTTAGAAGTTACTCTGGTTGTAAAACCAAGTTATTCTTAAATATCCCAAATCCATTTGATTATTTGTTCCTTCATCGACCTTCCTTATTCCTTTTGAAAATAAATTAAATAAAATTATTATTAAATGTTAAAAAGAATAAAAAGAATAAATAATGAATTTACAAATGTATTTATAAAAATTACTAAAAAAAATAATTTAAATGTTAAAAAAATATACAAGAGAAAAAAATAATGCATTTAGGTATGAAAGTTAATGTTTAAAAATTGATGAATCAATAATGTCTAAAAATAACCATAAATTATTATCAAAGTTAAAATTTCCACATTTGGTAATGTATGAACAAAAAATCATAAAATAAATTAATTATATGGGATTTTGGTATGAAATATGATAACTCACATCTTTCATATGTGATTATTACACCATTTTCAAGACAAATAACATAATAATAATTTCATTTCTAAATAAAAAGTGTAAGTATCATGGGATAATTAGGTTTGTACAACTTAATCATATATAAAACATTAACATTTATTTAATTATTTTATAAAATCCCTCCTATATGATTTCATGTCCTTATTAGTAAATGTATTCACCTGATAATATACATTAAGGAAAGGCTGAGATAATAAAATCCTAGTACGGTAAGGAATAAAAGGGAAGGAACATGAGCAATGAAACAATATAGTACATGGGTGAGCATAATTATCAACATATTATAATCAGAAAAGGATCATCATTAAAATTAAGAGAGAATAATTTGAAAATGGAATGGAATGTGGCATATGAATAATAATGAAACATCATAAAATTGTGGTCAAATAGCACACATAAATTTTGAATAAAGACAACATCAGTTTTAAACATATTCTATGTGTACCAATTATTATTTCATAAAATGTTAAAAAAGTTAGCATTATGTTCATGTATAATTCACATAATCTCATAAGATATATCACATTACCCAATTAATTGTAGTGTTATATAATTTTAGGCCCACTCAACACATCATAATATTCTCATAATTATGCATCCCATATGTAAAGGAAACATATAACAAGTGTACACATGAAAAAAACCATGAAAAAGAATGAGTTTTCTATAGGTGTCATAAAAAATATTTCAATGAATAACATTAGAGGTACTCAAAATAAGAATGAAAAAACATGTTTTTGGACATTATATATTTTCATAAAAAGATCATGGTACATGGTGAGAAGAGGAAATAACTCAAGAGGACTCATTGGGATATTTTGAAAAATAAAGACCTTTAAAAATAATTATCGACAAAATAAGAATCATATAAATGAATTAAAAGAATTAATATCCCCATAAGAACAAAGATAAATAAGTTAAAAAGGATTTTAGAATATATTTTGAATATTCATTTTGAAAATAAAGTGTAAAAAGTAAAAACCCCTAGAAAGAAAGAGTTGGGTTCAAGATTCCCTTACTTTAGATCCTGTTTTATTTTATTTCCTTTACAATTACAATATAATAAAATTATGATTATTAAAACATAAATTTGGAACTTTTTTAATTCCCTTTTTATCATTCTTTGTTAGTTAAAATCATTTAGTTTTTTATTACTATTTCATCTTAAATGTTAATGGTTCAAAGACATTCCATCTTTTAAACTTTTCCATTTTATTTTGATTTTCTTATTTTGATTATTCATAATTTATAATTTCATAATTTTTTTATATAAGTTTATAATAAATTAAAATATATTTTAATTTCATAATATATACCAACTATACATGTATCCAATGATAATTAAAGCATTTGTAATGTTCTCATAGTTGGATGAAACCGATCCATATTGAGACGTGTGAAAAGTGAGGGAGAAAGAGAGAGTATATATTATAGATAGATTAAAATAGTTATACTAGTATCATAATAACATTAATTTGTTGTATACTTATATATGAAATAATTTATAGAGGTATAAAAGGGAAAATTTATTGGGAGAGCAGAAAGAAGAAGATAAAGGAAATAATGAAAGAGAATTAGGGATAACTCTTCATTGAAGATTTTTACCTTTTCTAAAGCCTTGAAGGCTTGGGGTTGTGTAACTAAATAATGTACCTAATAATTATAAGATACTTATGATAGGGGTAATGGGTATATTTTTTTCTTTTATACATGAATGATAAGTGATTTACCAAGTTAAAGGATAGGATATATTTATACTCGAGGCGAGATGTGTTTTTAGGTTAAAATATTGATTATTTTATCATTTAGGCCAAAGCATTTTTATTAGGGATGATTCTAATGGTTTTTTATATATTATTAAACAAATGAGGGTTATTTGACATTAAAAAATACCAAAACTAAATGGAAGATTCCAACTATTCAATTAAAAGAAAGGAGCTAAAAATGGTTTTTTATTAAGATAACATATAATTGAGGTTTCAAAATGTCAAATACAAGTTTCTAAACTCAAATTAATATTTTAAAATTCATTATTTTACTCCTTAAATAAATTTTTGGTCAAGAAAAAGGATTCAATTTTTTTTAAATCATGATTACATCATTATGATATAATAAATGATGTGGAATTTGTAAAAACTATGTTTTTTTACTATTCACTAAAAATCATTTTCTTCATAAAAATTCAAAAAATTAATCCTAAGATAATTTCAATATTTTAATTATATAGATGAAATTATTTTTACAAAAATAATTTTCTAAATAAGGTAAAATTAATTTTAAAAAAATCCATATTTATTGATTTTTTTTAATTTTTATGACTAGATCAAATTCCAAAACCTTATAAAAATTACTTATGATTCCATTGAAATATATTTTAATTTATTTAAAAATATCTAAAACAATTTTATTAAAATAAAATTTTATTTCATGATTCTAAATTGATTATAAAATTTATTTTAATGAAAATAAAACACATATGTTTTTTAAAAAATGATATTACACTTTCTTTGTGTCAAACATTATTATTTTCAACACTTTTATTTAATTATATTATTTTATAAATTAGTATAATGAAGTGAATTTATTTTATAATATATTCCTAAATATGAAACTCATGTTAATTCATAAGGGAAATTCTATTTTTAAAATTATAGGTTGTTACATCCCCCCATTAGAAATTTTACCCTCAAAATTTCAACCAGTATCCTCAATTAAGAATAGATTAGGGAAAATCTATTTCATTGTATACTCAAGTTATCATGTTTTCTATTTGTACATATGGTTACATAAAATTTCTTTAACAAGGTGAGTTGTCTTATTGCATAGAACTTTGTCTCTACAGTCCACGATCTTCACCAGCTACTCCTTGTAAGAGAGATAATGCTCCAACTCTACCTCTTCTGGGATTAGTACATGTGAGAAGGGTTGACCTAGACATTATGGTTTGCTAATACTTATATTGAAAGTATTTTACTTTTAACTGGTAAAAAAACCCCAATAATAAATCTTTTAAATCACCAAAGAACAAAATTATAAGGGTAATGCATAACAAAGGAGGTAGGGAGGCTCCATAATTTGAGTGGTTGTTGTACTGGTGGTAGAAATGGTCAATGGTGGTGAAAGGGAGGTCAATAAAGGTGATTAGTAAGGGAGATAGAGAATAAGGGAGTTGGGGAACCATGGTATCAGTAAGTGGAGGCATCCTAGGTGGTGCTTCCCTTTAGCATATTGGTTGCTGCCACTTCAAAGCCATTTTTTCTCTCCTTAAACTTATTTTAGATATATTATTACCTAAACCAAGGATAATTATTCTATAAAACATCCCATATCCTCTCTTATATCTTCCTTGATTATATCCTTCCTAAGAACACCCACTCCCTATCCCTTAACCTATTAAATTTTCTCCCAATAATATGTTTCATGGTTCGATCATCTAATTTAGAATAACCTTTTATCCACCTTGGCCAACATGTTATTGTCTCACTCACCAATGCTAAGAACAATACAGAATTACATCATCTTTCTGTAGATGAATTTTTATAGTTGAGTGTTCATTCATTTACTTATTTAGTTTCCGGTGACTGAAATAGAGGCCATGGTCTTGGAACTGTATATAGATTTGTTACAGAAGATAAGGATCAACATCACTATCACTAACTAACATGTCTCCATTGATGGAATTCCATTTACAATGTTCATGTAAGCATTGGAATTTATTTTTAGACTTTTATAAGGTACTTACTTACCATTATAATATCCCATATTAGTACGATTTGAAAATACTATAATGAATTTGAATTTTAGGTTGGTTTATAGGCCAAATTTTGAACCGAAGGGATTATGGGACTTTTTGGGTAGCAATTGTAGCCACCAACTATATATTGACTGAATAATTCCACCTTAACACTATAGTTGGATACCAACTAGCTGATGGAGTATTTAAATGGGGTAAAATTACATTTCCCCCCTTAAATTTTGAATAGGGTAGACCCTATTCTCCCCCTTCAATTCTATCACTCGTTTAGGGGTTTATTCACCCCTATTCTCCTCTTCAAGCTCCTTAATGGGGGTGTTTTAACTGGATTTCATCATTGATCCAAGATATGATTCATCCTCTATTGGTATTCATTGATCTCCTACTCCTTAACTTATAATTTTCCTTTTTCATGGTTAGGGTTTTTGAGAATATTTCACTATGGCATGGTGGAATTATTTGATTCTCATGGGGATTTTTCTTATCCTAGCCATAGGATGCCTCGAGACAATGTTTTCACATTATCGTGCTCTATTTTGGTGAGGTATATCAGCATGGTGTTTTTTATAAGATTTGAACTTAAAATTGAATTAATTTAAGATTTTTTTAATGTCTTTGATTAAGGTTTTGGACTAGGATGATATCAGGAGTGTGTCATGGACCTACCATGTGGGTTTGGTCATGGTTCTGGTGCAGAAATAGGACCCGATAAGTAATTAAGAAATTATTCCTAATTGGAATAAATTGGAATTTAATTTCGGTTTGTTTAAATTGATTATAATTAAATATTGGTGATGTATTTTCATGAGTTAGGGGATTAGGCGAGTTGTTTATGTCTTATAGAACTTGTATGGGCTTGATGAATCTAGGAAGAGCTTCTAGGTAGTGAATTAAAGAGGGAAAAAAACTTTGTATGAGATATGTGGTATTAGAAATTTGTATATATATTTTGAATGATGTTTATATGAATGTGTACGTGTGGCCTCAACACTAAGGAAAGTCAAGGTGTCTTAGTTATTTAGTAATGGTTCTTGATACCATGGGCTTGACATGTGGAGTGGAGCTTAAAGCATGTTGGGTGTTTTTGGTTGATGTCACTCTAGAGTTTTGAGTTTTGTTGTCCTTTGGTCCTCTTGAGTATGTCCTTTTCTTCTTCTTATTATCTGATATGGTTTATTATTTTAGTTATGTTTTGAGTTTTATTTTTCTAAACCTACATTATTTATATTTTTTGTTGGTTATTGTTTTTGTGAGTTGGATGTTTCATCTTTAAAAGGTAAAATCATCTCCTAAATGTTATTGAGGCCCTTGGAATTTATTTCCTAACTTTAGTGTCTTTGGGATGCGACCTAAGTCCTAGTATCTCCCCTATCACTTCTCAAGACAAAGAGGAGGGGCATGATGTTATGGGGGGGGGGGTGTTAACTTGGGCTTGCAAATTATTTGGAAACAGAGGTATGGGTAGGTGTCTTGGTTTTGTATTGGTGCTTTCTAGGTGCTATCGAGTATGTGGTGTATGTGTGGATATACTAAGTAATTTTAATGGGAGATGAGAACTATGAATGCTAGTGGGTTAATGTTGGGGTTGGGTTTTGAGGGAAGGAATGATTGAGTGCTTGGCCCTATTGGTCTTGAATATGATTCTAGTATTAGAGTTCTGGAAGATAATTCTGGTTATGGGAATAATTCTAGTCAGTGGGTGGTCATATTATTATACCTTGGCACAAGTGATGTTCCCAATTTTGAAGAGAAGTGCCAAGGGTACTCAGGTTAGGTGAAATTGACATGCATGATTAGCATGGTCATTGATTTAGGTGTGTGAGCCTAGTTTATGATGTGAAAATCATGGGATCATGAATCAATTTTTATAAATTGGTTGATACAAGGGAAAACACTCATCATATTTGGTTGAGATTGAGTTAGTGTGTGTGGTTATACGTGATGCCTGTTGAATTTAAAAATTAGCGATGTACATTAGTGTGAGGGACAATGAGGTTAGTGAGTTGGTTATGTACTTATTAGCCTGAGAATTTTGATGGTCATGGCTTGGGAGGAGCAACGTGTATATGATTATGGATGAACCTAATGAGTTTGTTTTCTTGAAACAGTATAAGTAAATCCATATAGTGGGGAGTTCACTAGTGGCTGGTTGAGGGTGGAGACCCTCATTATTTTTTTTATTTTCGGTGGACTCTATAGATAACATCCCTATGGGTTGAAAATAGGTGATAAATTACTTTTCATAATGGTGATTGGGTATGAGCAATTGAGGAAACATTAGAATGTTGTATCTATTGATGGATAAGATACGAGGTATTGAAATAAAGGTTTTGACCTAGTGATTGGATGATAAGGAGGCTTCTATAGTGGGGAGTGGTAGGTATATCATAGTGATATAACACTCACATGAGAGGGATTGTTGGTATGTGAAAACGAAATTTCAATAGTCATTTTGGCACTGGGATAATAGTGAGTAAATAGGTTTGAAATCATTTTTATTCCCTAGTGAATATAGAATGTAACCCTAATTATGATTCTGGATGGAGTTTGTGCATTGGATTTTGTCTCAGGATGAATTGAGGTGATCCGATCATGATCATATTTTTGGTGTGTTTATACTTGTGGCATGACAGCGAACAATGGTGGATATGAACAATTAAGGATTCAACTATAGGAATTTCACCTAAAATAGGTATTAGACTTGGTGGGTGTATTCGACTGATCTTGGTTTGCCTTGGGGGGGGGGGTAAAGGTATCAATATTGGGTATATTAGTTGTGCATCATATCATGAAATTGAGAGTTTTCAAGGGAATTATACCATAGGAGTTATGACTGGTGGTTTCACATATAATTGGACATTGTTTAATGGAAACCATGTTGGAATCATTATTCAATACAAGGATGTGGTGTTTGAGTATCATTCGGGGTTTTTAGGAAAATTCAGTGTGTTGGGATCGATTATTGGATAATGGAGGCTTATTCATTTTAATTGGAAATTTAGAATGAGGTTTGGTACTATATTTTGATTGGATTTCTCACATGTGATCAAGTGTAGAGAGTTGTAAATCACATTGAACGTGAAGGTGGACTGAAAAAAATGTGTTTTGATAGGCATTTACGATGGCGAGAAGTATCTTGGGTTGGAATAGGCCATTATGAGTTGAGTTTCATGGTGGGATCACCCTAAACTTGAGAATAAATCATTTATGACATTGTGATGCATTAGGATGGATAGGTGTAGTCGTGCACTGTTTGAGTAGTTTGTTGATGGTGGTAGGAAGTAACTCAGGTTGTAGAAGTTTGAACACCTTATGTTTAAAGTTGTGTTGTGTGAGTGCGTTTGGAGTTTGGATATAGAAAAAAGTAATTTGAATAGGAACTAAAGACCAAGGTAGGATGAGATGTTCTGTTTGATGACCACTAAGACATTTCAAGGATGAGAAGTATTATGGTTGGGAGGTTGTAAGAACCCATGTCCGTACGGATAAAAAATTATAGAATGAATTCAAATTTTCAGTTAGTTGACAAGATAGATTTTTAAATGAGGTTAGAAATATAATTTTAGGAGTTTTAACACCCCAAAAATTCGTTTTTGGCCATTAAAAAAATATCGAATGGTGGCTTGGAGGTTTGGGAGAGCATTAGAGGGTTTTCGTGGCTGTAACTATTGTACCTCATTATCTCAGGAGGTTTTAATGATCACAAACACCCAAATATGATTCTAAATATTTTATTTCATGAATTTTAGTGTCTATATTTTATAAATTTTTCTATGAACTTTTTGGAACATATGGAGGGATCAAAATGGACGTGGAGAACCTTCTTCAAGTTCTCCACCTACATGTATTAGCAGCTGTGGAGTGGACCAGATGGCTGGTGGCATCTGGAAAAAACAAAAGTTTTGTCTAGGTGCCATCGATGATCCAATAACCCATAATTTATTATTAGTGGGATATGGATAGAACACTTGTTATTTCCAAGTTACACTGTCTATCCAATGGTGTCTAAACAAGAAAAAATAGTCATTTCTGGTAGACCTTGGTGTATAAACTTGACCCCCCAATGGCTCATTTTAACCCTTAGAGGTTCCAAAATGACCCCAAGTCTATTGGAGGCTATAAATACACCCAAGGGTTCTTTGATGCATGTGTTTACCTTGAATATTCATTCTTGAGAAAAATTGTTTCACATTTCTTTTATTCTTGTGCTATCTTATAATTGTCTCTCTTCCTCCCGTTATTTATTATTATATTATTACTAGAGGATTGAGAGTGTTCTTAAAATGTATTGCATATATCAAGAATATTCTTTTACCCTTTTTTGTTTTCTCACCACCATTGAGTGTGATGTGGATTGATTATCACAACCTTAAGTGAGGGATATTGGATGCTCACTACCATTTGAGTGTGAGGGGTTGGTGCACGGTAGCATCAAAATTTTGGGGATTGATTTTCTAGACACAAACATTAAAAGGATAGTGAGTTTATTACTAAAACTATTAAAAAGAAAGGGGATTGGGTTTCTTGGTACTACTACTAAAAACAAAGTGTTGTAATTGAGTTTCTTTCTACAACTACTAAAAAACAAGAGAGATTGGGTTTCTTTCCACAACTATTAAAAAACAAGGGTCTTACTTTTGTAATGGGCTGCTCGATAGCCACTATAGAAAAGGGTTTAATAAAAAACTGTCAATTATCTTGAGGTAATGAGACATATATATCCCTTTTTGTATTGTTTATTAACTCCTTTATCAAATTCTTGTGTATTTTCTTGTATTTTATATTTCTACTTCACTTTAACTCTTTTAATTTTAGTTATTGATTTAATCGTTTTAATTTAATAAAATTTAGTTTCAAATTATAATATGTTTTTAAAATAGAAATTCATCCTCCCTATTTACATCTTTACTCATAAAAACAATTGGTATTAGAGTTTACCTTGATTTCAAAACCTTAACCAATTTCAAGGCACAATAAATTAAAGATGGACACTTCCTTGAATTCCCAAGGTACTCTAGAAGGACACTCAATGGGAAAAGATCCATACTTTGATATATTTGACTATTATAATTGGGAAACTAGAATGTATATATTTCTTAGAAACATATGATATGTGGTATGGAAAATATTTATGCATGGTTACACCCCCAATCAAGAAAAGAAGCAAAATGGACCCCTGATGAGATAATGAATTTTGAGATCAATGAAAAATACATGAATTGTATACATTTTGGTTTAGATATAAATTAATTTAATATAGTTTATATGTTTAAAAATACTCATGAAAATTTTAAATTTTTTGAAGTTGTGCATGCGGGTACTGATAAATTAAAGAATACTATTCTTGATATATATTTCCAATATTTTGAAAGCTTTAGTACACATCCTAAATATTCCACAACTAAAATTTTTACCCATTTCACTGATATTTATAATGTATGGAAATCTTTAGGTGATGATATTACAATAGAGATTCTTGTGAAGAAGATCCTTTAGGTTTGGCCAAGTTCATGGGAACCCAAATTGAAGGCAATACAAGAATCATTAGACATCAATAATATACTAGTTGGATAAATCATTGAGTTAATCATGACCTATGACATTACAATTAGGATGTAATATATAAAGTAATACAAAGAGGTCAATGAAAATAAGACCATTTACTTTAAGGAAAATTATGAAGACACTTCTGGAAGCAATTATTAAATCAAGAACTTATATAATAAGCTAAGAAAATTCATGAAGAAAAAGAAGCCTTACCACTATGAAAAGATGGATAAGTAACAAAGTGAATTATAGATAAGGTGTTATAGTTTCAAGAAAAAGGGTCACATCAAGACAAATTTCCCCTAAAAAAATATGTTAAAAGAGAAAAATGAAATCAAGCAGGCCTTCAAAGTGTCATCATGGAGTGAAATAAATTACCCCCTCTCATCAGCCTCCTTAAATGATGGAAGTTACAAGTGCCTGATGAACCATGATAAGGTAAACTCTCCTTCTTCCTCTTTGTTCATCTTCAAATTCTTAATGTTATTATAGTAATTTTAAATATGTGGATCCTACATATTCTAGATAAAAATTACCAAATTTTTTTTGGAACTTACCTTTAAATTAAAAGAACTCAGAAAGGAATACAATCATGTTTTCTTTAAAAGTTGAACTTTACAAAGAAAATTAGAAACAAGATAAAGAAAATGAAAACTCCAATGATTTTCTTTCAAAAATTGGTACATATCAAGAAATAAGATTCAATTTGTTATTGGAGGAAAATATAATTTTGAAAAATGTATTAAATAAAGTTAAAAATAAAAAGGGTTGTTTAATAG
The DNA here is from genome assembly GCA_963277665.1 of Viscum album. NCBI lineage: Eukaryota > Viridiplantae > Streptophyta > Magnoliopsida > Santalales > Viscaceae > Viscum > Viscum album. Next base: position 5,416,792 of record OY728125.1, read on the forward strand.
ACTAACTTTATGTTTAAAAATTAGAAAATTCAATTAAATAACTCAAGGAATCTCTTTCTAAGTTCACCCAAGGTGTGGAGAATTTTAGTTTGAATTTGGGTTCCCAATGAAATGGGAAAGAAAATTATGGGATTGGTTACTATAATCAAGTAAAATTCTCCAGAAATATTAAAAATAATACTTTTGTAAGAGGTATATCTCAATATATTTTTTTTAATTCTTTTAGGAAACTAGGGTACTTTATTTATGAGCATGATTATAAAAATGTTCAAAATGGTAGATCGAAAATGATCCACCAATATTTAAATATTTTTTCTAAAAAAATATCATATTTATTATAGAAAATAATATACTAAGGAAATTTGGGTTCAAAGTTATATATTAGCTAAAATTTGTGTATCCAAATTTTGGGCACTAAAATATATAATATCATGATTTTTTTAGGTATAATGTCTCAAGAGAAAAAAACCTCGTAGTAGAATGTTTTATTATTAAGGGGGATGTAGGTATGAACATATTGTGAAATTTATATAATGTTTATTAATTCCTTGATTTTGAAAATTATATTTTTTGAATTGTGTGTTTTCTATTTGAATATTAGGTTGAATATTATCTATTTCATTTTAAAAGTAAATTTAAATTTCATAAATTAATCTTCTAATGTTTTACGCATTTTCTATTACAAAGGATATCAAAATTCATTTCTTTTAAAAATATGATAATTTCATCATATATTGATTATTTTATTTCTTAAGTTAGTTTTTCAAATCTTTTGAGATTTTATAGCATTAAATTAGATTGGTATTTGAATATTAAAATCATTGTAAATTATTGACTACTTTCTAGGTACTTTTTTTTATGTTTTAAATTTGAAATTTCTATTTGGGATACCAAGGAAGCCACCGACTACCTAGTGCTTCATCACCAGTTACCTGGTGCTTCATCACTGGTTACCTAATAGTGATTTCTACAACCAATATTCTATTTTTATCCATTTTCTAGATGATACAACTGACTAGATAACTGATAACCTATTTCTAGGTCTTCATGGACATTCACAATGGGAAAGTTTATCTTATGTTTTAAACCTATTTTCCCCCCCTCATCCTATTATTCATACCTCACTAGTTCTACAGTATGAGAAATAGATTTTCAAAGGCATCATAAAGGAGAGAATAAAAGACAAGGGTTTTCCCTTAGAGGTATATTTTCAAAATCTATTATCTAGGGGGAGTTTTTGTTTCCAAATATTGAGTATATTATTGACATGTTATAATTGTTTAATTTCCTTTTAAAACTTTGTTATTAAAAAACATGTCAAATTTTTGAAATCTTGGAACCTTGAAATTCAATCCTACATATCACTTTAAAATATTAAAATCCATTCTTATTTCTTGTTTAGATTTTATATTTTTTTAAAAAACTATCTTGGATATATTATTTTGAAATAAATATTATCATATCTCATGAATTTTTATTATTACATAAAACCACTTTCTTTAGAATATTTTTATTTTATTAAGGGAGACCTAAAAATGGGTTTCTTTTAACAGTCTATTTTGATATTTCTAAAAAAATGAGGTTTTAACTCTCTTTTAACATCCCTCCTTGAGCTTAATTTAATTATATAATTTGTTTTAAATATTGAATTGTATTAATTTATTTTGAAATCATTGATCAATTTATTTTATTTAAATTCTGATTTCATTGATTCATTTATCTCTTTTATTTAATTCATGAATTCATTGATTGATTTGTTTCACTATATTAGGTGAGTTTTTTTGTTTTCTATTTTATTCATTTAACTCTTGATTGACATGTCATGTGGATCCTCAAATTATGAATCAATTAACCTGTTTAAATATTAAATGATCATAAAGATAAACAATAATTTTTTAATGAACTCTATCATGATAAAATATATTTTATACTCTATTAGATTTTAAAATTGAATTTAAAATCGCATGGGTATGTTGTTTTTGGTTATTAAAATCTTTTTTAAAAGTTTGAATATTTTTAGTATTTGAAATTTGATTTTAAAATACACATCCATGGAATATTGGATTTATTCGTTTAAAATAATTTTATGTCTCTTGAACTTCATTTGACATAGTTTACAACCTCTTATGGTTTTAATGATCTAGTTTAATGGAATCCATATATATATATATATATATATAAATCAATTCCTAGAGAGAAATTCTTTTAAGTATGTTAACATTTAAAATTTATTCTTTTTTAAAATGTTATTATGAATTTATTATATATATTTTTTAAAATTTTGAATAGATGGAATGTGTAGATTTTAGTTTTCTAAATATGTTTTGGTAATTTGAAAGTTTTCAAGACTTCAATTAATTTTCTGTTTTGAACTCTCTTGATGAATTATTACGGGTTATAAAATTTTCATTTCTGTTTTGTATCTCTTTTTCTTGGACTACATCTTATTATGAATTAATTAACATTATTTCCTTAATCCTTGTTTATTATTTTTATGATAATTATAATGGGGGATAAGGTGATTAATTTAATGGTAATATTTATCTAATACCTTGTTTAACCTTATTATGGGGGAGAATATTATTAAATATATTATATAGTTATATTCTAGTCTTCTCAAGATACATTTTCTATTGGTTTCAAATCTTTTTCAAATTATTTTAATTTCTATAATTTGCATAGTTATGGTTTTATATCTTCAAAGGAAGAGATAATTTCAACATAATAGGAATTTTTTGGGTTTATGGGGGAAAAGGTAATAGTTTAAAAGTTATCTTGAATTGTTTTAATTATTTTAAAAATTTAATAGTTTTTAAAATTTAGTTATTCTTGAATTGTGAAACTTTTATGATTTTGAATTTTTAATGATTAGAAAGGGGGATAAGTTTTGAATTTTTTTACATGTTGAATTCCATTATTAAATTACTTTTCAAAGCATTGAAAATGATTAGATGAATTTTATTTTGAAATATTTAAATTCCTTTTAGTTATAAATGTATCATTCATATCTTTTCATTGATTAATTGTTTAAGTGTTTGTGATAAAAAAGGGTGAGAATGTTATAAATAAATATCTTAGGTGGTTTTAATGACCATAAACACCCAAATGTGTTTCTTTCCATTTTATTTCATGAATTTTAGTATTTCTATTTTATAAACATTTATAGTAAGTCTTCAGACCAAACAAAGGGATACAAAGGGATGTGAAGTGCCTTCTTAAAGTCCTCCACCTATAGGTACTGGTGACTACTTGGTAGTGTGAACTGGATGGCTAGTGGCATCAAGGCAGAACAAAAATTCTATCTAGGTGCCATTAGATGGATAGTGATAACCACACTCTATCTAGTGGTGTCCATAAAGACAAAACAATAGTAGTTTTTGGTGGACCCTGATGCCTTAATTCGAACCCAAAAACTCATTTCGATCATTAAAGGTTATATAATGGTCCTAAGGCTATTAAAGGCTATAAATAAACCCCAAAGGGGATATTGGATTCATTTGGTCACCTTGAATATTCATTTTAGAGACAAATTGTGTCACCTTTATTTTATTCTCATGCTCTCTTCAATTGTCTCTCTTCCTCCCACTCCATTCTTCTTGCATTCTTAACGGAGGATTAAGAGTGTGATTCAAAGGAATTTCATAGAGGAAGTCTCTTATTTATTCTTTTTTTTGGGTTATCACTACAATTGATTATGAGGGGCATTGGTTCTCATATCCTTAAGTGAAGTAGATTGGGTGATCACTGCCATTTGAATGTGAGGGGTTGGTGAACACTACTATAAAAAGTGTAGGGATTGAGTTTCAAGCCACAACCACTAAAAGGTTACCATTTTTCTTAGTAAAACCACTAATAAGAAAGGTATATTTTATTTATTGGTGTTACCACTAAAAAATAAGTGTTTTAATCAGGTTTCTTGCTAAAACTACAAAAAATTAAGGGAGATTGAGTTTATTATGACAACCATTAAAAATAAAGGGTATTACTTTTATAATTTTATTCTTCACTACTGCCAATGCCAAGGGTTTAATAAAAATCCAATCAAGGAAATTGAGGGGAGGATAAATAGGTATACATTTTTTGATTATTTCTAAGATACTTTGTCAAAGTCTTATTTATTATTATGTATTTTATATTTCAACTGCAATTTAACACTTTTAATTTTAGTTATTTATTTAATAGTTTTAATTTTATTTAATATAATTTTAATTTCTAATTAGTTTTTAAAAGGTAAATTCATCCACATATTTTCATATTTACTCAGAACAACAATAGCTATGGCCACCAACAAGCTGTTGGTTAGCCATTAGCTAGACAGTGCCACTTGCATGTTGTAGGTGGCCACTAGCTAGTAAATGAGGTATTTAAGGGGTAAAATTACATTTACCCTATAATTGGGGGGGGGGGGGTACACTTTTATCCCCCTTATTTTCTCTCACTCCACCAGAGGTTTCTTCCCCCTTATTATCCTCTTTAAGATCATTTAAGTGGGTGTTTTAAGTGGATTTTATCATCGATCCAAGGTATGATTAAAACTCCATGGGTCTCCATTGATTTTATCCTCTTTCAATTTTAATTGTTCTTTTCTATGGTTAGGATTTTGAGATGATTACACCAAATAATGGTGGAGTCATCTCATTTGTAGAGACCCGAAGCTTGACATACATGGACATTACATTACTTTTGCGGAATACTTAGTACATTAAAAAAACACACACACAAGGATCGTAATAGTTTAGTGTCTTTGGAAACTCGGAATGTAATCATCTAATCATGGTGAAAGATCTTAAACATCTCCCATAAAGATCTTCCTTTTTTTTTCTTACCTAAAACCTTTTTTATATCCTGTGGAAAAGAAAACATAAAAGGGTGAGCTCAAATGCTCAGTAAGGGTAAACAAAAGAAATATCAATCACATCATATTCATAAGAACATATCTTTTGGAAATCTTAACCTGCAAAAGAGATCATAATTTCATAACATGGGATAAATCATAGTAGTGAAATGTAATCCCAATAGTCATAACTTAAAACATGAAACTTTGTGGCATACACACATAATCATAGAGAATCATTTCTTATTAGTCAAGACTCATTGCCAATACTATCTTAGTGGACAAAGTCCATTTCTGAACCGAGTCACCCTCGTTTCAGTCCTGTTTCACTGAACCGGTATAACCTACCGTTCCAGCCATGTCTATCTCATGAGATATAAAATCTTTACCCAATGCATTGGAGGGAGATATAGGTCCCACCCATCTCATAATGATACCATTCTTATGTGTGCCACAAAATCATAAATCATACATCATTGCATAACCCATGTAATAAAAATGGGATTCTTAAACAACATGACATCATAAAACAATTCATATAAGGTAAAGGAAAAAATAATTCCATCACAACATAATCAAATAAATGTAATAATAGGGATAGAAAGAGAACCCTATATTATCTTATATGGAAAATAATTTTGATAAAACACTTGAACTCCATTCTTGAGGAAAATATCCTTTCTACTTCAAAAACACTTTTCCTTTCTTAACATGTCATACAATTCTAAACTAAAAGAATTTGATTAAAAATAAACTTGAAAACTTGTAAGGTAAGCTTCTTGGAAATAATGTTTTAAAAATCCATTCATGTCGTATAAGTTAAAAGAAACATTCTTCTCGTACTTTTGTCGGAAAGTCAAAAAGTACCTCGTATGAAAAATGACAAAAGATTCCTTTCATATATTTTACTAAAAACTCACCGAAGGGTAAAATTGGATTTAAAAAATTGTAGGTGGATGGAAATAATATTACATATTGAGGAAACATGGATTTGGATGATAAAATACACCCCAGTAAATACCAAAGTATAAACAATCTCGGATAAAAATGAGATTGTGATATTTCCCTTACCTTATGTCCGATATGCTTTGTACGTATCTGAACCTCTTGTATAATGATTTAAATAATGTAATTAACTTATTAAAGAATCATATTCATTGTTATGATATCATATATGGTTCACTTATGACTTTATATTACCCGTTCTTTTGTAAATTCCATGGTAAAGAAGCGTTTTGGGTAAAATCGTTTCATTTATCGTAGGTGTTTGGACTTGTTGTTCTTGACATTATTATTACTTATATCATGATTTACTTACTTCCAGAATATAAAACATGATTTATATATCATATATATTCAGTATATATATATATATATATATATATAATAGATAGATAAATGAAATGAAACACACTGTTCATGGAGACGGTAGTCCGTACGTACGCATGAACGCTGTTTTCCTTTCCTTATTGTCTTGAATGGAAGTAAGTAGATGACATACATATATACATAAATCCAGTAGCTTTATAATGTCATATATTTCATTATTATTGCTTATATATACTTTATAATCTTTCTTAAATGGTTAACCTGGAGAATGAATCTCATCGCGTCGTGGAGACGGTAGTCCGTACGTACGTACGAGCGATGATATCGTTCTCATGATCGTGAAATTATGTTGAAGTGTATGTATACTATTTCAGTATCAATATCACTTTATAATAATCATATATAGTTACTCATTACACCATTACACCCATCCAATTAAGGTGGTGGCGGAAAATAGATTACACCACGGCGTGGAGACGGTATTCCGTACGTACGCACGCGCGGTGATTTCCTTTTTCCGTAGGATGGATAGAAGGTTAATTAGAGTTGTTTCATATTTATAATAACATATCAGTATATAAGAAATACTGATGTTATTACTTTATCATGAAACAACTAAAGAAGAAGAAGTTGAAGAATAAAGAAATTGAAAAAGATCGGTAATGGATATTACCTCTTTTTAACGCGCCTTTTCTTAACCTCCACTTAAAGAACTAAGGATGGTCTTTGAAGAAGACCAGGACCTCTAGGATGATACTAGGGAAGTGGAGAAGGGATTTTGGCAGGGGTTGGCCGAGCTTGAATGCTCAAATTGGTGTGAGGAGGAGAGGGAGGAGGTGCCCTTTTATAAGGGAGGAGAGGGGCACCTTTGGGAAAACTAAAAATATTATTTTATTATAAAGTCAAGTTCGGTTTTAAATAGCTCCAAATTGATATATTTAGAAGCTAAGGTGGGTATGGGTCGAAATACTCTCATCCAATAGGATTTAGGTTATTATTTTAACCTTATCAATTAGATTTAACTCTAAGTTAAATAATTTAACTTTTACCGTGTCTTTTTGTTTTCATACACTATATGGTTAATAAACTTACTATATCAAGCCAAACGAACCCCAAGTTGTTTATTATTAATATATATAATCTTATCTAAGTCCTTTGGCCGAACCATAGATTTTTAGGAATAAAATAACAATTAATAATATAATATTTGTTTTAAAAACTAATTTATGTCAATTTTGACACTATTTGGTACATGATTTTTATGAAATTCATAACAGAATGATAAGTTCGAAACAAGTTACTTAAATCAACAATAACATGTCATATTAACCTAGAAAATTAGTGTAAGTCATAAAAAGTCTCAAATTACATTTATTTGGGCATTTATAACATCAATTATGTTAATATTTTCTTAAAAAGGTAATTACTGTATCATCGTTGTGTCATAAATAAATTAAATCATTTAACGTCTAAAAATTACAAATAAAATATCATTATGTAGGAAATATTTTTATCTTTCTAATTAATATTTATAGTCGAATTTATCTTATGTATAAACCTATATTAATAATGATTTACTTATTAAACATTGATTTTAACTATTTTAACCCTTCTTTAAATAAATTAATAACAAATGTCCTAATCTAATCCAAGTGGGCTTAAATAGTCATATTTTATTCCTAAGGTTGTTTTTGGTCGAATTACACTTATCCAATAGAATTAGGACATGTGTTAGGGTAATAATAATATCATTTTTACCCTTAATTACCCTATTTACTTTTAACCGTGGTAAAAAAAGTCAAAAGTTACTATTCACCAAAAATTATTTTCATCTCATTAAACCACATTTTAGTCCTTGATATTAACCGTGTCTCTCGGATTTTTGAAATTCCACTCACAGAAGCGGTAAAATTAAGTTTTATGAAAAATTCAGTTTTTTTAACTACCACTTAGTGGTTTCACTATTCATCAAAAAATGAAAGTTTCCAGAAAAATACCAAAAATTAGGCCTAAGCTATATTTGATATTATGAATTCAAAAATGATGTCTATTTTATCAAATTCAAAACATATCAGTTACATTTACTAATTTAAAAATTAATTCCCATCGTCAAAACAAATAGCGTGTTTTTAAGAGATAATAACTATCAAAAGATTGACACTTGTTTATAACTGGTTTAAATGTGAAATTACATCCAATGACCAAAATTGTATTAAATTGTAAAAATATATTCTAAATATACTTTAAAACTACTCAAATTAATAATTTATCACTATTAATTATTTCTATTAAAAAAGTTGTTTTTAATTAAAATTTAGTAATTTTCACTATTCATCAGAATATGAAAGTTATAGAAAAGTACCAAAATTTCATCTTAAGCTAATTTCGATATTCCGAATCCAAAAATGAAGTCCATTTTGAAAAATAAAATTTACAAAATTTCAAAAAGTGGTTATTACTATTCATAACGGCTAGTTTTAATAATATTTTAATAGCATATCGTTGTTTAGTGAAAACTCGGTATTGCGTACTACACATGCTATCGAGGAAGGTCGAGATTGCGTGTAATGCAAGGAAAGTCAAGGATGCGTGTTGTGTAAGCTCCTTTTGGTGTAGCGTACAACACAAGACATTAAATAAAAAAAATATTTTTCATAAAATCTCGGGGTGTTACATTCTACCCCCCTTAAAATGAATTTCGCCCTCGAAATTCGTCGGGGTTATAAATGGTTTACTATTCGAAAGTTTATTTGATAGAAACCCACATCGTAAAAAGGAATACCAAAACCAATCTTTAAAAACAAAAGTATGAAACGTAACGGTTACCCAAATAAACTAATCACTGGGTTTCCACATAGGTGAAAATATGGATATGGAAGAGAAATCTAACCATCATGTTCTGATGGGGAGTGGTAGAGAACATGGCTATGGAAAAGCCAGAAATCACAAAGCCATAAATTTGTGATGATCTAAGGTACCATCTGATTCATCAGATATAAGATCACTAGGACAACATTTTTGGTTTTCAAGATCGTTTCCCTAAAGTTGATGAAATTGGAATTAGAAGAAATACTTTCGTGATTTTGGTATAGTCTCACTGTTGGTCATTCTTTGGAAAATTTGCACTTCATCTCTTAAATAAATGAAGTTTAATTTGTCATTCGTGATGTGATAGCAGATCATGTGATAGAATGATGGGTCATTCCATCTGTCTCAAACAAAAGGTTAGAAAAGTTATCAAAAAATACATAAGTCCATCTATAGTGAGATTAATTATATATGGTTCCTAAAATGGACTTATACTTCATATATCATACTAATTAATATAATAAAAGTAGTTTCTACTAAACAGGGACTTCCTGTAGGCCAGTGGTAGGCGATAAAGGCCAGTCGCACTTCGGTTGTGGGTTCGATTCCCATAGCCTTGTCCGACGCGATGGGCTATCGCCCGTCCTGCAGGTTGTCCTTTTTCTAAAGCTATATTACTATAACATCCCATCAACAATATCAAAAAAAGTTTTATCCTTAAACAATACTAACTTATTTCCATCATAATCCATTCCAATCTTTAGGCTTATCTAAAATACTTCGGTCCAAGCTCATAGTATAAAGAAAATGATCACGTGAATGCCATCATTTATCCCCCATATATCATAAGATATATATTGTTGGTCAAATTACAAACACGTGAATACCTTAATCATGTATTCTCTTGAAGAATGAATATCCATTGAACCTTAGTGAAAACATGAATGCGGTTAAAAGTTAACACTTTCCACATACCAAAATCCTCAAAATTCTATATCCTCAAACTATGATATCACATAGTCCTTATATCAATCAGGAGCTCATGAATACTATCAAACATATTAGATTCTCTTTATCCCTTCATTATGTGCATATCATCTGCTTTCCAAAAATATTTCAATCACTTTTCATGGTTACCAATGCCATAAAATTATTGAAAACCACAATAGACCAAAACATAAATATTCCAATATTCCACGATACTATATACAGCATTATTCTGGAATCCCATTACATAAACACTTAATCATTCCACCACATCGTTGTCATATTCAACATCGCCAATAGTGATCGCATGTGACTTCCCTTTGTCCTTTGCCTTAAGTGGTTGCTCATATCGATCATCACTAACCCTTGGATTAGGGCATTTATTAGCATAATGCCCCATTTCCTTGCACTTGAATCATTGAAGTGTTGGTGGTGCGTTCTTTGCAGTGTTTGCTTTATTCACATCATTAGAAACCCTTTTTCCATTACTTCGACACTCAGCTGCTCGATGACCTTCTTTTCCACACTTAAAACATTTTCTAGTCCCTTTAAGAAAATCTCCACCATGCTTCTTTCCACACTTTGTGCATAAGGAAACATTCATCTTCTTTTCACCATTATTTTGAGATTTCTTCTTGAACTCCATATTTCGTTTCTTGTCAAAACCATGAGATGGATATGTAACACCAACTTCCATTTCTACCTTGATAGCACAACACACAATTTCTTCATAGCTACTGAAGTCTCTTATAGCTAATGCCCTTCGAAGACTTGGTTTTAAGCCACTGAAAAATCGATCAACTTTACTTTCAGGTTGGATGATAATGCCAGATGCATACCTTGTAAGTCTTGTAAAATTCGCTTCGTATATACCAACAGATTCATCATCCTTCTCCTTCAGCTCAAGAAAATCCTTTTCCATCTTTGTTCGAAGAATACGAGGGAAGTACTTACTGAAAAACAAGTTCTTGAACTCGTCCCATTCTATGGACTCAATTTCATCTCTTGGCCTCGTATTCTTGATAAGATTCCACCATTGATTAGCTTCACCTTCCAAACAATATACTGCTAAGATGACTTTATCATGTTCAGAACATTGAAGAACTGAAAATATCATTTCAGTGGTACTGATCCATTGTTCAGCAACAAGTGGATCAGAAGACCCACTGAAAGAAGTTGGACGTTGCATCATGAAGGACTCAATAGAATATTGTTCCCTTCTCTGCTCATTTGGAAGTCCAGAATGATTCATAGCTTGTGTAAGTATAGCAATAAGATTTTTCACTCCATCTCCCGTAACATTTGTTTATTCAGGAGGACAATCATTGCATTGTCCATTGCATTGATCAACACGGTTCCTTTGGGTTCCAGCCATCGTCTAAAACCCAAAAAGAATAGTGTGAGAGGCAAAAATCATGCTAGGGAAAACAACATAATAAAGGGGGAGTATCCTCAATATCTAACATCTTAGGTTAAATTATATGATCGTTACCGTAGTTCTAGGACTGTATCCTATACGTATACTTATCCTTAGGGACATCCCTAGACATACCTTAGAAATATCTCTAGGGATCTCACTAAGATTTTTTCATCCTATTTTCCAAAGGTTGACTAAACCTTTCCTCTGATACCAACTGTAGATACCCGAAGCTTGACGTACATGGACATTACATTACTTTTGCGGAATACTTAATACATTACAAAAACACACACACAAGGACCGTAATAGTTTACTGTCTTTGGAAACTCGGAATGTAATCATCTAATCATGGTAAAAGATCTTCAACATCTCCCATAAAGATCTTTTTTTTTCTTACCTAAAACCTTTTTTTATATCCTGGGGAAAAGAAAACATAAAAGGGTGAGCTCAAATGCTCAGTAAGGTTAAACAAAAGAAATATCAATCACATCATATTCATAAGAACATATCTTTTGGAAATCTTAACCTGCAAAAGAGATCATAATTTCATAACATGGGATAAATAATAGTAGTGAAATGTAATCCCAATAGTCATAAATTAAAACATGAAACTTTGTGGCATACACACATAATCATAGAGAATCATTTCTTATTACTCAAGACTCATTGCCAAGACTATCTTAGTGGACAAAGTCCATTTCTGAACCGAGTCACCCTCATTTCAGTCCTGTTTCACTGAACCGGTGTAACCTACCATTCCAGCCATGTCTATCTCATGAGATATAAAATCTTTACCCAATGCATTGGATGGAGATATAGGTCCCACCCATCTCATAATGATACCATTCTTATGTGTGCCACAAAATCATAAATCATACATCATTGCATAACCCATGTAATAAAAATGGGATTCTTAAACAACATGACATCATAAAACAATTCATATAAGATAAAGGAAAAAATAATTCCATCACAACATAATCAAATCAATGTAATAATAGGGATAGAAATAGAACCCTATATTATCTTATATGGAAAATAATTTTGATAAAACACTTGAACTCCATTCTTGAGGAAAATATCCTTTCTACTTCAAAAACACTTTTCGTTTCTTAACATGTCATACAATTCTAAACTAAAAGAAGTTGATTAAAAATAAACTTGAAAACTTGTAAGGGAAGATTCTTGGAAATAATGTTTTAAAAATCCATTCATGCCGTATAAGTTAAAAGAAACATTCTTCTCGTACTTTTGTCGGAAAGTCAAAAAGTACCTCGTACGAAAAACGACAAAAGATTCCTTTCATATCTTTTACTAAAAACTCACCGAAGGGTAAAATTGGATTTAAACAATTGTAGGTCGATGGAAATAATATTACATATTGAGGAAACATGTATGTGGATGATAAAATACACCCCAATAAATACCAAAGTATAAACAATCTCGGATAAAAATGAGATTGTGATATTTCCCTTACCTTATGTCCGATATGCTTTGTACGTATTTGAACCTCCTGTATAATGATTTAAATAATGTTATTAACTTATTAAAGAATCATATTCATTGTTATGATATCATATATGGTTCACTTATGACTTTATATTACCCGTTCTTTTGTAAATTCCATTTTAAAGAAGCGTTTTGGGTAAAATCGTTTCATTTATCGTAGGTGTTTGGACTTGTTGTTCTTGACATTATTATTACTTATATATTGATTTAATTACTTCCAGAATATAAAACATCATTTATATATCATATATATTCAGTATATATATATATATATATATATATATATATAATAGATAGATAAATGAAATGAAACACACCGTTCATGGAGACGGTAGTCCGTACGTACGCATGAACGCTGTTTTCCTTTCCTTATTTTCTTGAATGGAAGTAAGTAGATGAAATACATATATAAATAAATAAATTAGCTTTATAATGTCATATATTTCATTATTATTGCTTATATAAACTTTATAATCATTCTTAAATGATTAACATGGAGAATGAATCTCATCGCGTCATGGAGACGGTAGTCCGTACGTACGCACGAGCGATGATATCATTCTCATGATCGTGAACTTGTGTTGAAGTGTATGTATACTATTTCAGTATCAATATCACTTTATAATAATCATATATAGTTACTCATTACACCATTACACCCATCCAATTAAGGTGGTGGCGGAAAATAGATTACACCACGACGTGGAGACGGTATTCCGTACGTACGCACGCGCAGTGATTTCCTTTTTCCGTAGGATGGATAGAAGGTTAATTAGAGTTGTTTCATATTTATAATAACATATCAGTATATAAGAAATACTGATGTTATTACTTTATCATGAAACAACTAAATAAGAAGAAGTTGAAGAAGAAAGAAATTGAAAAAGATCGGTAATGGATATTACCTCTTTTTGACGCGCCTTTTCTTAACCTCCACTTAAAGAACTAAGGATGGTCTTTGAAGAAGACCAGGACCTCTAGGATGATACTAGGGAAGTGGAGAAGGGATTTTGGCAGGGATTGGCCGAGCTTGAATGCTCAAATTGGTGTGAGGAGGAGAGGGAGGAGGTGCCCTTTTATAAGGGAGGAGAGGGGCACCTTTGGGAAAACTAAACATATTATTTTATTATAAAGTCAAGTTCGGTTTTAAATAGCTCCAAATTGATATATTTAGAAGATAAGTTGGGGATGGGTTGAAATCATCTCATACAATAGGATTTAGGTTATTATTTTAACCTTATCAATTAGATTTAACTCTAAGTTAAATAATTTAACTTTTACCGTGTCTTTTTGTTTTCTTACACTATATGGTTAATAAACTTACTATATCAAGACAAAAGAACCCCAAGTTGTTTATTATTAATATATATAACCTTATCTAAGTAATATGGCCGAACCTTAGATTTTTAGGAATAAAATAACAATTAATAATATAATATTTGTTTTAAAAACTAATTTATGTCAATTTTGACACTATTTGGTACATGATTTTTATGAAATTTATAACAGAATGATAAGTTCAAACCAAGTTACTTAAATCAACAATAACATGTCATATTAACCTATAAAATTAGTGTAAGTCATAAAAAGTCTCAAATTACATTTATTTGGGCATTTATAACATCAATTATGTTAATATTTTCTTAAAAAGGTAATTACTTCATCATCGTTGTGTCATAAATAAATTAAATTATTTAATGTCTAAAAATTACAAATAAAATATCATTATGTAGGAAATATTTTTATCTTTCTAATGAATATTTATAGTCGAATTTATCTTATGTATAACCCTATATTAAAAATGATTTACTTATTAAACATTGATTTTAACTATTTTAACCCTTCTTTAAATAAATTAATAATAAATGTCCTAATCTAATCCAAGTGGGCTTAAATGGTCATATTGTATTCCTAAGGTTGTTTTTGGTCGAATTACACTTATCCAATAGAATTAGTACATGTGTTAGGGTAATAATAATATCATTTTTACCCTTAATTACCCTATTTACTTTTAACCGTGGTAAAAAAAGTCAAAAGTTACTATTTACCAAAAATTATTTTCATCTCATTGAACCACATTTTAGTCCTTGATATTAACCGTGTCTCTCGGATTTTCGAAATTCCACTCACAGAAGCGATAAAATTAAGTTTTATGAAAAATTCAGTTTTTTTAACTACCACTTAGTGGTTTCACTATTCATCAAAAAATGAAAGTTTCCAGAAAAATACCAAAAATTAGGCCTAAGCTATATTTGATATTATGAATTCAAAAATGATGTCTATTTTATCAAATTCAAAACATATCAGTTACATTTACTAATTTAAAAATTAATTCCCGTCGTCAAAACAAATAGCGTGTTTTTAAGAGATAATAACTATCAAAAGATTGGCACTTGTTTATAACTGGTTTAAATGTGAAATTACATCCAATGAACAACATTGTATTAAATTGTAAAAATATATTCTAAATATACATTAAAACCACTCAAATTAATAATTTATCACTATTAATTATTTCTATTAAAAAAGTTGTTTTTAATTAAAATTTAGTAATTTTCACTATTCATCAGAATATGAAAGTTATCGAAAAGTACCAAAATTTCACCCTAAGATAATTTCGATATTCCGAATCCAAAAATGAAGTCCATTTTGAAAAATAAAATTTACAAAATTTAAAAACGTGGTTATTACTATTCATAGCGGCTAGTTTTAATAATATTTTAATAGCATATCGTTGTTTAGTGAAAACTCGGTATTGCGTACTACACACGCTATCGAGGAAGGTTTCGATTGCGTGTAATGCAAGGCAAGTCAAGGATGAGTGTTGTGCAAGCTCCTTTTGGTGTAGCGTACAACACAATACATTAAATAAAAAGAATATTTTTCATAAAATCTCGGGGTGTTACATCATTCTCATGGGGCCTTTGCTCATCCTAGCTTGAGGATGTCCTAAGATACTGTCCACATGTTTCCACCTACCATTTCAAAAAGGTATGTCACCACAATGATTTTTTTATAATGTTTTTATTTAAAATTTAATTAAGTTTATCTTTTTTATAGTCTTTGGTTAGGGATTTGGACTGAGATGACATTGAGAGTGTGTAATGGACTTTTTGTGTGTGTTTAGTCATGGTTTTGATGTGGTAATAAAACTCAATAAGTAATTAGGAAATTATGACTAATTGGATTAAATTGGAATTTAATCTTGGTTTGTTTAAATTGATTATAATTTTATTATTGGTGATGTATTGGTATGATTTAGGGTCTTGTGTGAGTTATCAATGGTTAGTGAAACTTGGACGGGGTTTGCGAACCTAGGTGGAGCTACCCGATGGTGAATTAGAGAATGGAAAAACTTTATATGAGGTAGGTAGACTTGGTACTTTCCATATTACTTTTATATGATGTTTATATGCATGTGCATGTGTAGTCCTCTCGCTAAGGTGAAAAACTTTTTTATCATCCAAATAATTCAATTCAATTCAATTTTTTTAATTTAAATCTATCTGTTAAACCCACATGAGCATTTAAGAATAATGAGAAGAAAAGTTCCTAGGACAGCATAGATCTAGTGCACTAAATTGAATCCTCATTTGCTGATGGCCAAGACTTGGACCAATGGTATAAATTGACACTTAAACACCTTGAGGGGTTTTAATCAAATTAATTGAGATAGATAATACTTAATGACCCTTACTTAACTGACCATGAGATTGATTAGTCATAGTAGGTCAAATCATGACCCTTATGAATGTATAACATGGTAATAGACCCCCAAGTCGTTATTGTGGTTGGAATGGTCATAACAATGTTCTTAGAGACACCTTGACATTGGCCAAAGTAGGTATGGTTGATCAGGGTCACAAACCTAAGGATCAACAATGATTTTATTTATTCATTTATTTATTTATTTATTTTCATTAGTTATTTATTTATTCAGAGCATGTCACATGCTCAAATCACAGAATTGTAGGTATGTATGAGACCACATTGGTCAAACCTTACTAAGCTATATACTCGCACCCTAATAAATCCGCAATTTCACTTGGGTACCCAAGAATACCTCACTTGTTATAGGTTTAGGTTAGGATGAGGCCTGCTATTGCATGATCAATATGTAGAAGCTCTAATGGGATTGGATATTAGAATGAGGCAAGGCTTAGAGATAGAGAAAAACCTCTTATTCTTTTATTTTAATTTTCCTTATTTTTTTTGTATAGGTGTCAAACTAGTGGGATACAGTAGTTTGTATGGATGTATGTATATTTCTATGTTTTATATTATTATTGTTGGATGTTTTATTTATCCTGCATACTCTGATATTTTTATGTTGTGTATGATACTTGAATATTTCTTTAATTATTGTGTACTCTAATATAAGAGGGTGTAGTCTCCCCACGATACCTCCTTAGACCCCTACCGCTAGTTATAAAACTCTAATGTATAGGGAGAAATTTATGAGGTCATATAGAGCCACCAATATAATTATTTTTCATGGTGATCTAATTCAGGATGTTATAGCTATTGTATCTCAAAAATTCTTATTAAGTGACCACCAAAGTTGATCTAGATTGAATTAAAATTACAATACAAAAAGATAAACATGAGAAAAGGGGATCAAAAATCAAATGATAACTAGAGAGGTACGGTGGGTGGGTGTGAGGGAGGGATGTGTAGTCACATAGAGAAGAGTGGGGAAAGTGGTACTGAACATGGTAGAATTTGAGTGAGAGGACAATAATGGATGGTTCCCCCAACCACTAGTTTCCCTATCTTGACATCATACTAAGATTACCCTATCACCGATCCTACATGTGAGGGATTATATATTATTCAAGAGGGATACATGGAACACATCATTCATTTGAGTTATGTTTTTTAGGAGTGCTACTCGATATGCTACATGTCCTATGAGATCAAGGATCTCAGATGGGACAATGTAAATATTGCTGGGATTTCCATTATTTCTAAACCCCATGAATCTATTCCAAGTTGATATTCAAAGGAATAATTTGTCTCCAAATTCAAAATCCAAGTCCCTTTGATGATTTTCAACATAGTTTTTTTAACTCTAAGAAGCTTTAATGTGTTATTGAATGAATTAAACCTTCTCTATCATCTATTGCATAATATTGGATCCAAGAAGCCTCCTTTAAAAAACATAATCCCAACATGTATGAGTTCTATATCACTTACCATATATATATCCATATGGTGTCATCTTAATAATTGAGTGGAAAATATTTTTTATGATAACTTTACCAATGAAATATATTGATCCCATATTCTTTTAAATTCCATTTAAAAATATCTCAACATGAATTTAAGAGTTTGAAGAGTACTTTCATATTGTCATAATTTTGGTGGGTGATAAGTTATACTAAAGTTTAAATCATCATTGTGGGAATATTGAATACTCCTATAGAACTTAGAGGTGACCCTTGGATCTCGATTAGATATGTTCAAAATGGGTGCCCCATGCATCCACACCACTTCCTTAACATATATCTTGGTAAGTTGATCAATATAGATATATTCCCAAATATAAATAAATTGGGAAGTCTTGGTGAGTTAATCCATTTCAATGTATATCATTTTTCCTTGTATGTATTTGGAATAGCCACGACAAATTCCATAGTGATGCTCTAACATTTCCATATTGTTATGGGTAATGGTTTTATAATCCATTTGGACCTATGATTCTCTAATTTAAATTTATAACATACCAAGAAATTTGAGGTGTGAATAAAAATATCCTTCTTTATGTTATACCTCTATAAGTTCTCCCAAATTTATCAAAACATATTTTTAATTCCAAGAATGATAGAGAAAGACTAGTTATGTGAATTATCCAACAACTCTTTATTTATCTCTGATGATAATAGAACAAAAATTCTAGTTAATGAATCCATATTTATCAATGTTTAATTCACGAATCTTCTCTTACTTTACTTAACACACCTTCTTTTGAATTTCCAAATCACCCATTTGTACCTCCCTAATTTTCTCTTAGATAGACAGTTGATAAATAATTTGGGAAAGGTAGGATGTCTTCCCTACCTTTATGGTTTCCAAATCCATCCTTTGTACATAAATGAATATAGGGTCTTTCTCAATCCTCATCATATATAGAGCAGTAGGTTTCTTTCTACTAAGGGAATTAACTTCATTATTCACCTTTTCAGGATGCTAGTGAATTGATCAATCATAGTCTTTAATTAACTCCAACCATATTCATTGGTTAATGTTCAGATCCTTTTGTGTGATTATATACTTTAAATTATTTTCATTAGTATATATGTCACACTTCTCTCCATATAGGCATTGTCTCTAAATATTCAATGCAAAGACTACTGTAGAGAAATCTAGAGCATGCTCCAGATAGTTTTTCTCATGAATCTTTAATTTTCATGGGGCATAGGATATCAATTTATCATTTTACATGATCACACAACCTAATAATTTTTTTTGAAGAATAATTGAATATTAAAAACCCTTATCCACTTAAGGGGAGTGTGATTATAAGTGTAGTGATTAACCTCTTCTTTAGATCCATAAATTTTTACTAAAATTATTTTATCCATACATACTTTGCCCTTTTTATCATTAACTTAGTTAGTGGGCCAAAAAATCCTTAAAAGTTTATCATAAATAATTTCTAGTACACAAATAATCCAAGAAAAATATGGATTTTTATGACAATGGTAGATCTAGTACATTCCACAATCACCTTTGTTTTTTAAGGGATCTTATATATTACTTCACTCATGATCACATACTCCAAGAAAGTGAATTGGTACAACCAAAAGTCACATTTTCTAAATTTAGCATAAAACTTATCCTTCCTTAATGTTTCTTCTACATTATAATGATTCTCCTCATGTTCTTCCATTATCATGGATTATATGATAATATCATCAATAAATACCACCATAAATTTATCATGGAATTATCTAAAGACTATATCCATCAAATATATTAAGATTACAGGGTCATTTATCAGTTTGAATGGAACCACCATGAACTTATAGTGTCCATATCTAGAACAAAAGGCTATATTATAGATCTATTCCCTCTTCACATTTACTATATGAAATCCATAATGAAGGTATATATTTGATAATTACTAATATCCTTGAATTTTATTGAACAAGTTATCAATCTTTGGTAGAGGATACTTGTTCTTTATAGTGAACTCGTTGAGCTCTTGGTAGTCAATATATAACTATATTGATCAATCCTTGTTATTTAAAATGAGCACTAGTTCCCCCCTATGGTGATGCTCTAGGGTGTAATAACCCTTTTTCCAAATGATATTGGTGATGTTTTTTTAACCCCTCCATCTCTATTGAGGCCATCATATAGGGGGTCTTAGATATAGGTGTGGCTCTGGGTATATGTTCTATTAAGAACTATACCTCATTAACTAGGGTAGGGACAGGAAAATCCTCATAAAATACATCAATATACTCCCCTTAAATTTACATGTATTCAGGCTTGATTCTTTCCTTTGACTCAACCATTTTAGCGAGATATTATTATTTATTAAGTATCAAAAACCCCCACCATTAAGGGATTTACCAAATGAGATTAATAATCTTCCTTACATCTATACAAGATCATCGGATAATTAAAAATATGGAATGATATTTCCTTTTACCCACATTTTATATGAGATACATATAATGAGATCCAATCCATTCTCAATATAGTAAAAAGTTATAACAAAGGAAGGATTATTAGTTTTATTGAAATAATATTTCTAGAGACATCAACCAGGGAAGAATGCAACACTTCGGTAAAAATGATAAAACCACCAATTTTTTTCATATAAATCTCTACTTCAAAGTATCATGTAGGTTATTTAATATTTCTATAAAACTTATAGTATATAAAGTAATTCATAAAACCTAAATCAAATAAAATTATCACCATTTATAAGTGAATAGTAAGTGTACCTTGCATGAATTAATTTTAATGTTACACCTTAGTGATGGTGATGTTGTAACCTTATCCTTTCTCTCTGATTTTATGTGGTTGTTGACATTGATTCCCATCAAAGGCCCTTGGTTTAGTGCACTGGCTTAAAATGTTCACAAGTTACTTGTAGTTAAAGAGTTAGATTATGGGCGATGCATTCCTTTACTTCATTACATTTATTATCATATCTATGTATTTTCAACATTCTTAAGCTTCATGTACTTATTTACCATAGTTTAATCATTTTCTCATCCCCTTGAGGTAATTACCATAGTGCTTATTTCCACATATTTGACATGTGGGTGGTTGAATCTTCTTTCTATCTTTATCATTTGATCCTTTATCTAGAAACTCCATCGTTCACTTATTATCTCTATAACCATGGGACCATTCTTTAAATTCCATCTCAAATTTGAGAGCATAATTAACCATTTATTCATAACTCCTAAAGTTTCAGATAACCATAGTTTTTTTAATATGTGTTTCTAAACCACTAAAGAATCTATCTATTTTTCTATCACCATTGATGAAAAAACCCAATATGTACCTTGAAAGTCTTGTGAAATTTTACTTTCAAGTTACAATAAATTCACTCTCATTTTTATTAGGATCTAGAAATTCTCTCTACATCTTGGTGTGAAGAGTTTAAGAGAAATAATTATTAATAAATATATTCTTAAAGTTTTCCCACTTCATAACTTCCACTTCATCCTTTAAATTTACATTCTTGATCAATGTCAACTATTTTTCATATTCTTCTTCTAAATGGTAGATAAACATGATAAATTTATCCATATTGGAACAAAGAATAACATAAAAGATATTTTACATGAAGTTGACCCATTATGTTATAAAATTTTCATCATATGGTCTACTAAATATCAGTGGTCATTGGTGCATAAAGGACTCAATGTTAATTAATCAGTTTGATGGGTTGGATGAGGAAGGGTCTGAACAGAAACTATGGCCGATCCAGGGGCAGGAGATTCAAGAGGCAGTGGAAGTGCATTGAACCCTTTTATCAGAGGCTGATTATGAGGAAGAGTTATCTAGTCATCTATTGGTGGATTGTGATGAGGGAACTCATGTCAGAGGTCTTCTTAGTCCAAGGAAGAAGAAGGGGCTCAAGGGGACTAGCGATACAGGGGGATGGATTGTGGTTGAGGGGAAGAAATCCAAAGGACGTAAGGACTATTCTCAACTGCCAAAGCCGATGGAGACAAGGTCAGCCGGTAGGTCCAAGGTAAAGGTTGATGCAACTACAGACCAGGTTCAAGGTAGTAAGAAGAGCGTAGTTCTTCAAAAAGGAAAACAACAAATTGAGAGTCAGACTCCTAAAATACAAAATCCAGAGGAGGAATTAGGAAAGGTGGACGAGGAAAATGAGAAGGAACTTCTAGAGCTCCTAATATCTTCTAATGAAGAAATGCATGAAGATTCCATTAATCTCATGGCCTCAGAGGAGTAGAAGAACATAATCTTAGAGAGAGATCATTGAGGTGATTTCATAAAAAGTCAAAGGGATTGGATCTACAAACAAGACCTTCTTTTAGCATGTGACTTCAATGAAAAATAATGTGGAGGAGTACATCCAAACATGGGAAAAGCTTGTCAACTACTTTGAATACCTTATCAAAGATGATTCGGATACAAAGGCACACTCCCTTCATTGGGGGATATATCGGGTAAGCAATTACAATATCTTTAGTCTCACTATTAACGATTTCGTGATTTCCTACTGTGTCTAAAGCTTTTGTCCTTGTACTTGTATGGTTTCCCACTTTTCCTCAAAAGTGATTTTGGAAATAAAAATTTAATCTTAGTAGTAGTAGAGTAATTGCTTATTATTGGGTGAAGTAGGGTGTTCCACATGGTTTTATTCATTATTCATAACCTAGGATAGATGATTAAGTAATGCATGAGGTTTTGAACTCCATATCCCATTACATTGAGAATTTCATTTAGATAATCTTTCCATTGTTTGTACTTTGGGTTATTAGTCTAGTTTCTTCTAGTTCCCACCATTTTCTATAATAAAGGAAATATAGGGATGAGAATACTTAAATTAATAAGCATATAAAAGAAAAAATATGAACATAGAATGAATATATCATAAATGACATGTATACCATAACTTAAGGTTTTCTAGGTTTTAATCTATGTTATTCATGGTATATTTCCTATTAGTTTATCTAACCATACCTTTACAATGTACTAAAATAATTTATAATTGTTCATAAATTGTATGTAATTAACCAAATAATATCCCTCTAGAGTGTCAAACTAGGTGTTCAATTAGGACCGCTTGTTGTGCATTGAGTGAAGGTCAAATTAATACCCAACCAACCATTTTTTGAGTTATTACCCCTAAGGTCATCTAGTCTAAATACTATATCCACTTATTTGTATATATATAGGGATATAATTTCTATAAATCCACAACCTCTATATGAATGGATCCCCTACTATAAGGGGAAGTCAGAGATACATTTATAATCACCCTAAATATAGCACAATAAATAACCCAAAGGTTGGTCTCAAGGAAGCAGTGTTGCTCATTATAGTGATTCTCCTAAAATATTTTTATGATTCATATATTTGAAAGTAGTAAATGAAAACATGTAGAATTAGTAATGAAAATCAATGAAGTAGTATGTGGAATAGGAACAAGTGTGGTAGAAACATTGGGAGTCAGAACAATAGAATGGTTTATAGATAAAGAGAATAAAGAACAAAAGAATAAGAAAAAGATCACACAACAAAATGTTATATCAGGTTCAGGAAATAATCCCTACATCTATAGAGAGTTAGAAAAATCACTATGATTGGGTGAACAATTATAGGGTTATTTTTAGAGTTCCAGACACACATAGAAACCCTAGATCAAATGAGCTCATAAATAAGATAATGCAACTATTCCACCAACCACATAGTAAATCTGTATCACTAAAATGTTGTATCAACCCAATTACAAGCTATTATAGTCTCACTGGTTGGAATTCGATGTAGCTATTGTACCATATACACCCAACTCCAAAATTCTACTATAACCATGTCAAATTCCACACTGCTACAATGTCGGTGGATGGAAGTCTGCGGAGCTATGTACCATAGCCACCCAAGTCCAAGATGCTATAGGAACCATGTCAAAGTCTACAATGATACAATTCCCTATCAATGTATTATAGTTAGATCTACTACAGTTCCCTATTGACACAACCTAGTCATCTATGTTACAGTCATCCAAAGTTTTTATAGTGCTCAAAAATAGAACCTGGGTCCAACGACCCCTAAATCCCCGTAACGGGGGCACACTACCCCCTAAAACGCCCATTAAACTCACATCAAAGGTTGAAATATGAGATTTGTGGAATAGTGTATAGTTTGGGTCACTAGAATGTGGACCAATTTTATTCAAACATATCAGGACAAACCATTCCAACAAAAATATCATAATAATTAGAGAAGTGGGAGAAACACATAAAAGGGAAAAAAGACAGAGAAGAAAGTTAGTGAGAAACAAGCCGAGATCTAGGTTTATTCACTCTCAACTACCTATCATAGATTTTTTAAAGTAAAATACCATCAAAACTCAACATAAATCAATATATGATCAATTTCCCATATCACACATCTCTCTCACCTAAAACAATGGTCACTTATACATGGAATATCTTCCAATATATAAATACTCTCCCAAAAGTGAAGGAATCACCCAATTAGACCACTCTATTCAATAACCACTTTCTGGACGAAGTGATCCTTATGAGATCATCAATAAAACAACCTAACATAGTCACTATTTCAAGATAAATAAGAGAAAAAAAGGAATAATATTAAGGGGGAAATATTAGCAAACAATTCCTACAAAGTTTTCATCTCCACTTAACCATCATGATTGTAAAGACCTATATTTTCCATGTATTTTTTTTAAATTATATGGAATTATTATGAGTTTGTAAAAATTGACACTACGTGATTATGAGGCCCGGTGTTCCCAGAATGAATTTTTTTACTTTTTTTTAAGGTACGTTCAGTAAACGCGTGAGCAGCTTTTTCTAACTTTTGAACCAGTGCTCAGATTAAAAATCCAAGGGCACCGTTGAATCTACAGTGATGGGATTCACTTAAGGGAGGCTTCACTTCAACCATAGTAAGTCTGGAGAAAGAGTTAGATTTTGGGAATTTTTAAAAGAAATAAATAAAATAACTTTTTTTATTTTATTTTCATTCTTTTCCCTCAATAGACAAGCGGCAATGTGGGACCAACGACATGTCAAGCCAATAAATGGATTGACCTTTCAATCCTAAGTAACAAAAATGTTGTGGAATTAGGAAGGTTCCTAATTAACGAGCCCCCATTAATTCCCAAAAGCATTGCATGCCCTCCCCCTCTCATATTTATATGGATCTTGGGGGGGGGGAGGTATCAACACAAATTCACCAAAAAACGAAGTGTTAATAAAGTTCCGCGATGCCAAACCATTTGAGGATGGAGATGGTTCCAGTGAGCAGTGACGAGCGACACCAAAACCCCGAGATGAAGATCGATGATAGAGCAACATCATTGGAGGCTAGTTGTGGGGGACGACAAACACCGACCCACTTCCTCAATCACGATCGTTTCTCCATTGTTATTGAGGTATGAGTTTATCTTGTTTTAAATTCCGAGAGATTGTTGAATTTTTTATCTCCCTCATGTTACCAAGATAATGTGGAGGGCATGGGCCAAATAAAAAAGGCCTGAACACTCTGTCTTTTGTTGTAATTCATGCGTTCTTCGTGGGCATTTCAATTTGGGTTGGACGAAACTCAGAACGCCGGATGACGACGATGACCGGTAATGGCCAACCGTGAAGGAGATAGTGGCGTGCCGTCGTGCGCCGCCAGCAGAGAAGGCCATGCCCTGCACTGGACGACTATGAGAGAGGAGGGGGAGGCACACCCATGCTGTCGGAGGAACCGGCCGCGGCTTATCAGCCACGATGGTCGGAGGAGGAGGCCGACACACCGGCCGACCTTAGATGAAGAGGGCGGAACAACCAGTGTGCCGCCGGTGGGTACGGGCCGTGGCTCAACAGCCGCAACAGAGGGAATCGCAGTGGGTCCTGCATGACTTGGAAGCTCCCTTAGGTGCTACCGCTTTGGTTTCCAAATGGGGTGGGGATTGCTCCCCTCCCATGCCAGCCCGAGCGGACCTCGCTCCAACGGGTCGCACAAGCCAGCAGGTCACGCTTCACCGCGGGCCGGGCTGCAACCCCCTATGGGCTGGGACAGACCTAAAACCAATGGTTTAAGCCTTCCATGGCCCAGTATAGTCTGGTCAGACCTAGACCGGGTCATGTTGGCCCAGGCTGGGTCAGGTCGGGTCGGTCTGACTGGGTCAGATCGGAACCGGGTCCAACCGGACCCAGAAACACTTAAAGGGACATATCTTGAAAACCGAACATCCGTCTGTGGTGACGGGATCCTTGGATCAAGATAGTCCTTTTGTTATACTCCACTTGAGTTTTGGTGATAGTTGGAGTATGACTGGGTTGGATCGAACCTGAATCCAACTGGCCCCTCAGAACTAAAACGCTTATAACTCACAGACCGGGCATCCGATTGATGCACCGTCTATTACGTTGGAACCCTTATGACATGGAGGTTATTTGGGTTACTAATTTTTGGAGCTTAGTGGTGGTAGAGGTATGACCAATATCTCAAGGGGAAGTTTCTATGGAACTCAAGCGCATCGGGTGTGAGGAATCCTATGGTTGGCTGTAACGTGAAGAAAGAACATCGATCCTAAGTAGGTCAAAATCTATCGATCCTATGTGGGTCAGAATCTATTAGATACAGTGTGGGTTAGCAATCATCGATCCTATGTGGGTTAGTTCATACCGATCCTATGTGGGTCAAATCTTGCGTGGGTTAGTGGGGGTTATTAACTATCGATCCTGTGTGGGTCAACAACAGTTCCTCTTAACAGAATAAGATGATATAGATTATGACTAATAATTTGTACTTATGTACTTAAGTTATACCTGATTGTGAGATGAGTCTTTTCACCTTCGTAGTGTTATCTTCATGGTGTTACCTATGTAGTACTTCTATCTTCATGATATTACCTATGTGGTAATTCTACCTTTGCGGTGTTGTCTTGGTGGTGTTACCTACGTAGTACTTCTACCTTCACGGTGTTGTTTTCGTGGTGTTACCAGTGTGGTACTTCTACCTTTGTGGTGTTACTTGTGTGGTACTTCTACCTTTGTGGTGTTACCTTTGTGGTATCCTTTCCTTATGTATGAGATGAGTATATCATTATGACTTAGGTATATGTATGGGCATATACCTAAGTAGAGTTGATGTCTTGATTTGTGGTTTTTTCTTTGTGGAACTCTAGGATACCTAAAGGGGTCTCGGGGTCCTTACTAAGTATTGTTATACTCACCCCTGCATAGGCTTCGCCCGCACCTTGTTGTGTATTGTGCAGATGATGAGCAGCTAGGATAAGACTTAAGGGATCCAGGACCAGACGGTACACGGAGGAGACGGGTTGACATGGAGTGCTGAGGTAATGATATATACCTACCCTTCAGGTAAGATCCTCGATGGACGATCCAGGAGCTTCATTTCAAATTTCAATTGTATTTTTAATTTTTAGTTGTACTTGTACTTTACAGTTGTGCTTTTATTTACAGCCCCTTTAATTTTAGGACACTTTTACTACAACAATTTACTACATGGTTGCATCTTGTTTCATTCTAGTCTGTGTGTTTGTACAGGTTTAAAGGAAATTTCTTCCCATTATAGGGATACACCTTTCCGGTTCTAGTCGCTAGCCCCTGGCCTATGGAGGTGGGTTTGGGGTAGTCACGACACGGGCCCCAGGGGACGGGTCGTGACAAAGTGGTATCAGAGGGGATGGTTCTACCGAAGAACTAGGAATCTGATCTTTTCTATGTGGCAATAGTGTTAAGTGTTATGAGTGTGGTTTTTAGTTTGGGTAATCTAGTGTTGGTGCAGCAACCAATGTATCCATACACCAGGACCCTAAATTATGATTTCTGACTCAGTGCACATAAACACTGATTGCATATGTTTTGAAAAGTCTTTCTTGTGATCTCTTTGAGTCATCTCACCAGGTATAACTTATTGATCGTGACACACCTGTTTTCTTTTAGGATGCCACCACATAGATAGAAAGCTAGGATTCATAAGAGAGTACGTGATGAAGACCCACCGGGCGATGATGTCTTAGTGCAGATCCCTCTTATGGCGTTATCACCTTCGGGTGGTGTACCAACAGCACCACTACCTGTTGGGAAGCCATTTCCACCAGCCCCACCAGCAGAGGGTGAACGCTGACTGAACATGTTGCATGAGTTTCAGTAGTAGAGGACTCTAAGGTTATGAGGTGAGATGGAACCATAGGCGTCTGAGGACTGGATGGAGGCTCTAGCAAGAGTTTTATACCTGGTTGGGACACCAACTGACCTTATGGTGATCCTAGTTTCTAGTCTATTCTAGGGAGTAGATGGGAGATGGTGGAGCTTGATGCTGCAAATACACGACGAGGTGACCCTCATCTGTGAGGACTTTGAGGGCCTTTTCATGGAAGAGTTCATCCCAGTGAATTTATGCTCAGTACATATACAAGAGCTGATACACTTACAGTAGGGCAGCATGACTCTGGCCTGGTACTCGGTGAGGTTCACTGATCTCTCCCACTACTCCACTAACATAGTACAAGACCCTTTCTTCAGTGCCCATACCTTTGAGCAGGGTCTCTGATGGGATATCAGAGCATCAATGATATCACTCAGCATTCCGACATAATCTGGGGTTCTAGAGTGATCACTTTTGGTGGAGAGATTCCTAGCTGAGCAGGCACCGACAACGAGAGCCACCACCGAATGTTAGGTAGTGGAGTCATCTACAGAAGGAAGTAGATGGATGAAACAGGGGACCAAACAGGCCATACCTTCTGGTGGACGACCTCAAGATAGAGGGTCGGTGGTGTGGGGCTCATGGGACAAAGGAGGACAAGTGAGGAGTAGGCAGTGCTACTTGTGAGGCAGGTAGGGTCACATGGCTCATGACTTCCCGACCCGCCATATAGACGACAAGAATACAGTTTAGGGCTGAGGTAGAGGCATAGATTCGATCAGGGAGGTCCCTAGATAGCAGACATACATGGCAGAGGAGATGGCCGTGTAGCAGGTGGTGGGTGACCATTCGAGGTTCTACCGCCACCACCTCCAGGTGGTCCACCCTGACCACAGGGAGCAGGTGGATAGGAACGAGACCACGAAACTCTAGAGATGATTAGAGTTATGATCTTTGTCTACTCTACCTTAGCTATAGTACTTATAGACATAGGTTCTAGTCACTCTTTTATTACCACAACCCTTGTTCGGAGCTCAGATATTCTGGTGGAGCTGTTGGATCAATCCTTACGGCTAGAGACTTCTATGGGAGCAGATTCGATGATTAAAAATTGGTACCGATAGTGTGATATTACTCTAGGAGTCGAGATCTTCACCTGGGATCTTCTAGTAGCGGCATCGATGCCTTATAATGTCATCTTGGGTATGTACTGGTTATCCATAGTCCTTGCTTAGATTGACTATATTAGGCGCAAAGTACAGTGTGTCTGCATGGATGGGCCTAGGTTTTCCTTCATCGGTGAGAAGGGAACCTTTTCAGCACATGATGGACTTACCCGGAGGAGGGTGCATCTGATCACACATCAGTTGGCTAGCCTTACCCTCAGGGTAGTTGATATTGAGAGTCTGAGCTATCCTGTAGTGGTGGACCAGTATGTCAATGTCTTTCCTAATGATGTTTCGGGACTACCTATATGAATATGGGTAGACTTTTACATCAACCTGTACCCCCGGGATGACACTAATATCTATACCATCATATCAGATGGCTCCCGCAGAGCTTTGTGAGTTATGGGTACAACTGGAGGACTTGTAGAGGAAGGGGTTAATAAGGCCCATTGTTTCTCCTTGGGCAGCCCCAATTTTTTTTTCCAAGAAGGCAAATGGGTGTTTGGGACTCTGTGTGAACTATTGGAGCATGAACTAGGTGACCATGAAGAACATGTATCCACTTCTGAGGATTGATGATCTTTTCGATCAGTTGAAGGGAGCTCGTTGGTTTTTAAAGATAGACCTTAGATCAGGTTATCATCAGCTCAGGGTACGAGATGAGGATGTGTAGAAGATGACCTTAAGATGTCGGTATAGATACTATGAGTTCTTGGTTATTCCATTTGGCATGACCAATGCACAGCAGTGTCCACGAGACTCATGAATAGAATCTTCTATCCATACCTTGATCGCTTTGTGGTTTTCTTCATCGACAACATCTTGATATACTCAGTGATGAAGGAGGAGCATGCCTATCACCTGTCGATAGTTCTGGATACACTATGAGAGCACCAAATTTATGGAAAGCTCTTGAAGTGCCAGTTATGGATACGAGAGGGACACTTTCTAGGACACATTATCTCAGAGGCTGAATTTGCAGTGGATCCAGTGAAGATATAGGATGTGGTTACTTGGGAACCACCCATGAGTGTGACCGAGGTGCGGAGTTTCCTGGGGTTGGCTGGATTCTACCGGAGATTCATGCCTGACTTTTTGAGAGTTGCAACACCCTTGTAAGTGTTGAAGAAGAAGGGACATCCCTTTGTGTGGACAGAGAGATGCCAAAAGAGTTTTCAGGAGCTGAGGTAGAGACTAACGAGTGCCCCCATCTTGAGGATACTAGAAGAGGGTGTTGGGTATGCAGTTTACTATGGCGCATCAGGTACTAGACTTGGATGTGTCCTGATGCAGGAGCGAGCAATGATCACTTATGGTTTGCGATAGCTAAGACAAAATGAGAATAACTACGCTGCCCATGACCTAAAGCTAGCAGCAGTGGTCTTTGCCTTGAATATGTGGCAACATTACTTTATGGGCAAACACTTTACAGTCTACTCTGATCACAAGAGTCTCAGATATATCTTCTCTCAGAATGACCTAAACCTAAGACAATAGTGATGGCTAGAGTTCCTCCAAGACTATGACTTTGAGATAGTCTATACTCTTAGGAAGGGGAATGTGGTAGCAGATGCACTCAATAGGAGGTCTGGTATACAATTACTGAGTGAGGAGACAGAGAAGATAGCTGCGATGTAGATATCCTTTGTTGATAGAGATGGAGTAGATTACCTCCAATATTTGACAGTCACTCCCCCACACCTTTAGCGATCCAAAGAGGCACATCTTGGGGACATTGATTGTGAGGCTCGACATGCTCAGATATCATTAGGACAAGTACCTGAAAAATTTTCTAATGGTGGGGAGCATGTCATTATCTTTAGAGGATGTACCATGGTACCTGTTGTACTACGAGAGGAGGTGTTGAGGGAGTTCCATACATCCCCTCTGGCAGTACATCCGGGTGTGGCGAAGATGTACCTGTACCTCTGGTGTCAGCACTGGTGGCTAGAGATAAAGAAGGTACTGGCCAAGTTTGTTTCACGATGCCTCACTTGTCAGTAAGTGAAGGCCGAGCATCAGGTTCTAGCAGGATTAATGCAGCCACTAGAGGTGCCAGAGTGGAAGTGGGATGGAATCTCCATGGACTTTGTAATAGGGCTTCCAAGTATGTCCATGGGAAATGATTCCATCTGGGTGATCGCTGACCGAATCACCAAGTCGGCCCACTTCCTACCTATCTGAGAGTAGAGATCAATAGAGGTCTTGGGACGCCTCTACATGCAGGAGATTTTGTGACTTCATGGGGGTGCCATCAATGATCATATCTGATCGTGATACACATTTTACATCCTGATTGTGGAAGGGATTACAAGAGGCATTTTGGACTCAGCAATGTTTGAGCACCACCTTTCATCCTCAGATGGATGGTCAGACGGAGTAGACCATCTAGACACTAGAGGACACACTTCATGCTTACGTCCTAGATTTTGGCCATAGTTGGGAGGATAAATTTCTTTTGGTGGAGTTCACATACAACAACAGCTATCACTCCACCATCAGTATGACACCATTTGAGGCCTTGTACGATCGACCATGAAGATCACCTCTATGCTAGATAGACCCAGGGGAGTCAACACTTATGGGTATAGAGTTGGCACGGGCTACCACTGAGAAGGTGCAGATAATACAGGAATGGATGAAGACTATATAGAGCAGGCATAAGTCTTACGTTGATAGAAGAAAGAGACCCTTGGAGTTCGAGGAGGGAGACCATGAATTCCTATGGGTCTCACCTCGATGGGGACTTTAGAGATTTGGCTGAGCCGACAAGTTATCACTGAGGTTTATCGGACCATTTCTGATACTTCGTAGGATTGGTGAGGTAGCATACTACTTGGAACTGCCACCGCAGTTGGATAGGGTGCACAACATCTTCTACATATCTCAGCTGAGGAGATACATGCATGACCCATTTCACATCATCGACCATATCTATCTAGACTTCGATGAAGGAGAGACTTTTACAGAGGTTCCAGTGGAGATTGAGGATCAACATGAGAGGGTCCTTTAAGGATGATCGATACCTATAGTGCATGTTCACTGGTAGCACGGTAACCTCTAGGAGAGCATAGGGGAGTGAGAGGCTTAGATTCATGATTAGTACCCACATTTGTTTTCTTAGTCTATGTTGTGGCTTTCAGGGACGAAAATCCATAAGGTGGGGAGAATGTAAAGACCCGAATTTTTCCATGTATTTTTTTAAATCATATGGAATTATGAAAAGTCTGTGAAAATTGATGGTGCGTGATTCTGAGGCTCGGTGTGCCCAGAATAAATTTCTGAACTTTTTTTAAGGTACGTTCAGTAAAAGCGCGATCGACATTTTCTAACCTTTGAACCGGTGCTCGGATTAAAAATACGAGGGCACCATTGAATCTGCAACACCGAGATTCACTTAAGGGAGGATTCAATTCAATCGTAGTAGGTCTGGAGAAGAAGTTAGATTTTGGGACTTTTTAAAAGAAATAAATAAAATAACTTTATTATTTTATTTTCATTCTTTTCCTCCAACGAACAAGAGGCAACGCGGGACCAGTGACATGTTAAGACAATAAATGTGTTGACCTTTAAATACTAGGTAACAACAACTTTGGGTAATTTGGAAGGTTCCTAATTAATGATCCCCCGTTAATTCCAACGATCATTGCACACCCCCTCTTCTATTTATATAGAGTTTGGGTAGAGGTATCGGCACAACTTCACCAAGAAACAAAGTGCTAATAAAGTTTCATGATACTAAAAACATGAAGGATAAAGTCGGTTCTGGTGAGCGGTGATGAGTGACACCGAAACCCCAAACCAGAGATCGATGATCGAGCGATGTCGTTAGAGGCTAGTTGCGGGGGACGGCGAACACCGACCCACTTCCTCAATCACGGGTGTTTCTCCGTCATTCTTGAGGCAGGGGTTTATCTTATTTTAAATTCCAAGATATTTTTGAATTACTTATCTCCTTCATGTTACCAAGATAATGCGGAGGGTACAGGCCAACCGAGCAAGGCCCGAACCCTCCGCCTTTTTTCAGAATTGATGCGTTCTTCGCAGGCATTTCAATTTGGGTTGTATGGAACTTGGAATGCTGGATGACAACGGCAGATGGAAATGCCTAGTCATGGAGGAGATAGCGGCATGCCGTTGCGCACCATTGGCAGAGAAGGCTGCGACCGTAGCCTCGACGGGTGATGGCGGTGGCCGACACCAGCCGGCTGCGAGGGAGGAGGAGGCGGTGCACCCGCACCACCAGAGGAACCGGCCGCGGCTCATCAGCCATGGCGATTGGAGGAGGTGGCCGACACACTGACCGATTGTGGATGAGGAGAGCGGCGTAAACATCGCGCCGCTGGCGGGTGAGGGCCGCGACTCTTAGGTCCCGCATGCCTTGGGAGCACCCTTAGGCACTGCCGATTCGGTTTCCAAATGGGGGGGGGACTGGTCCCCTCCCATGCCATCCCGAGTGGACCCCGCTCCAGCGAGCCGTGCAAGCCCAGCGGGCCGCACTCCGCCGTGGGCCGGGCCGCGCGAGCCCAGCGGGCCGCGCCTCTATGGGATGGGCAGCGCGAGACTAGTGGGCCGAGCCTGCCGTAGCCTAGCCTAGACAGGTCAGACCCGGACCCGGTCAGGTCGACCCAAACTGGGGTCGGGTCGGGTTGGGTCGGTCCGACCGGGTCAGACCGGACCCAGAAACACTTAAAGGGCCATATCTTGAAAACCAGACATTTGTTCGATGAACCATCTGTGGAGTTAGTATCCTTGTATTGAGACAGTACTTTTGGTATAATCCACTTGAGTTTTGAAGATAGTTGGAGTACAATCGGATTGGATTGAACCCAAATCCAACTGGGCCCTTGAAACTAAAATCTTATAACTCACAGACCATGCATACGATTGACGCACCGTCTGTCGCGTTGGAACCTCTATCACATGGAGGTCCTCTAGGTTACTCCTTTTTGGAGCTTAGTGGTGGTCAAGGTATGACCGATATCTCAAGGTGAAATTTCTATGGAACTTAAGTGCACCGTGTGCGAGGAATCCTATGGCTGGCTGTAACGTGAAGAAAGAACATCAATCCTAAGTGCGTCAACATCTATCAATCATGTGTGGGTCAACATCTATCAGATCCTATGTGGGCCAGTGCTCAGTGATCTTGTGTGGGTCAGTGCATATCGATCCTATGTGGGTTAGTGGGGGTTATTATCTATCGATCCTGTGTGGGTCAGCAGCAGTGCCTCTTAACAGAATAATTTGATCTAGCTTATGAATAATCATCTGTACTTCTATACTTAAGTTATACCTGATTTTAAGCTGATTATTTTCACATTCATAGTGTTATCTTCGTGGTGTTACCTGTGTGGTACTTCTATCTTCATGATGTTATTGGTGTGGTACTTCTACCTTCGTGGTGTTGTCTTGGTGGTGTTACCTATGTGGTACTTCTAACTTCACAGTGTTGTCTTCATGGTGTTACCTATGTGGTACTTTTACCTTTGTGGTGTTACCTGTGTGGTACTTCTACCTTCGTGGTGTTACCTTTGTGGTATCCTTCCCTCGTGTATGAGATGAGTATATCATGATAACTTAGGTATATGTATGGGCATATAACTAAGTAGAGTTGATGTCTTACTTTGTGGTTTTTCATTTATGGAACTCTAGGAGACCTATAGGGGTCTTGGGGTCTCTACTGAGTATTGTTACACTCACCCCTACACAGGATTTGCCCGAACCTTATTATGTCTTGTGCAGATGACGAGTAGCTGGGATGAGACTGAGGGAGCCAAGACCAGGCGGTACACAGAGGAGCCGAGCTGCCGTGGAGTGCTGAGGTGACGATCTGTACCTACCCTTTAGGTAGGATCCTTGGTGGACGATCCATGAGCTCCATTTCACTTTTCAATTGTATTTTTACTTTTTAGTTGTACTTGTACTTTACATTTGGGCTTGTATCTCTGACCCCTTTACTTTCAGTACACTTTTACTACAATAGTTTACTATGTGGTTGCATATTTTTGTGTTCTAGTCTATGTGTTTGTACAAGTTTAAATGAAATGTATTCCCGTTATAGGGATACGCCTTTCTAGTGCTAGTCTCCAGCCCCTGGACCATGGAAGGTGGGTTTGGGGTAGTCACGACACGAGCCCTGGGGGACGGGTCATGGCAATGATTTTCAAAGAGTGAATAAAAATAATTAATGATGAATATGATGTTTAGATATCTAGGAAGAATCAATCTTCACTTCCTAGATCTAGATATTCCAATTATCTCTTTAACTATAATGGTTGGAGATCACAACATAGGGTGGAAGAACAATGAGAAAAACTATATTTACAAATTTAAAATAGATTAATAGAATAAATAAATGGATAGAGTAAAAAAATGTTCTAATGTCTAGGAATAAAATTGGGTAAGTAATCCTATGTCTAGAAATATAATTAGGGAAAAAATACTACGTCCATGAATGATCATTATAGAGCAAGGAGTTATCCTCTTATTAGAAAATTATTATAGAAAAGTGGTGACATAAAAAATAATAACAAAAAAACATTCACATGATCTTATTTGATGTGCTCACCATCTTCTCCTTATGTGATCCTTGTGAGAATAGCCAAGATCCTAAAACAACATGTAATTCCTATATAATTTATATTCCAAGAAGTGACCATGATCCCAATCCAAGATAGTTTCCACATAGAAAGTGCAAGGGTCATGATTTCTAAAGTGAGTATCACTTGAATCTTCCATTCGTTCCTACAATCTCCTTTTCCTTCACTTGTGATAGTTTTTTCTAATTCAGTTATAATAACTAAATAAAATGTGAAGATTACTTTAAGATGAGTTGATTTGATTGAGAAATTATATTTAATCCTCAGTTTTACTTGTTGTATTCAATTTCTCATTTATAAAGACTTGGATAAGATTTGGGATTTCTTGAAATACCCTTGGGTAGACCAATATTTTAAGATTCATCTTCTTCCATAGCCTAATTTCCAGGGCCCATTAAACAAAATATTTATAAGTTCATCACATTTTTACTCAGTATGAATATCCACCAATGAGAGGTCTCACTCAAATCCTCCTCAAGATCTCATAGGAACTAAAATTTACCAAGGTTAATCTTTTGATAGAATTCAAATTTGAAACATCTTTCCCAAGATACACCAGGAATTATTTAGTCACTTGTCAAGAAAACCTAAATAAGTCTTCATCCTAGATTCATACAACCCACTACTAACCAAATAAAACCTATATATAACAAAATCATGAAAAAATCCATGGTCCTTACTCATTTATTAAGTTTTAACTACTCTTATTGAGTTCACTCAATCATAGGTTGTGCCAATTTCATATCACTTTGATAGAGTTTGTATTATCAATCTGAAGCAGGAAAATCTAATCTTTTTGAGAACATAATCGCTAGTATATCTCAAATTTAGTCTCAATCATCAACTCGTTAACTCATATTAGGTTTCCACTAATGAGATATCTCTAGTGAGATAAGTAGGGATGCCAACTACATATCATTGATTCATTTTATTGAACATATCTAGTGCACTCAATTCTAATATTATAGCTACAACATTAGAGAGATTGATGTCCCATCATTATCTTCTTTTATTTATACCTATTCATGGAATAAAGAACAACAAAAAACATCTTAATTCTTGGATTCAGAGTCACAGTTCTAATTCAACCCAATCATAATTTTCCTTAGTTGAATTTAGTTCATTAGTGTGCATCATCAATGTAGATATTATCTTCATATTGATCTGGGAATCACTCTTCCCCTATGAGTTTATTTTAAAAGGATCGATAGGTCTCCTTAACATAAGATCAAAGTTGTATTCAACCTCAAGTTTTATTTTCATTTACAGATCAAATCATGCAATGATCAAACATGAATTCACCCCTCATCCATATTTGAGCTTCATCCTTGAGTATATTTGGGCTTCCAATTCACCCTCTATTTATGTTTTTAGGGTCTGTACTCCCATAATAATTCATAAAACATGATTTTAGGTCTCAAATTCCTTAAAAATTTCACCATCAAATCCATTATCCAAACTTATATTGATCTTTTACAAGTTGGTTTCCAAGCTCATGTACTCAATTTTATCACTCAGTCTTGGTCAACATTACCCAAAACCTCATCTTCTACATGATTTACCTTGAACTCCAATGAACATAGATTGTTATTTAGTTTTTAAAAATTCATTGGTTGGTGGCTTGTGAACCGACCAAACACACCATGGAAGACTTCCATTTTTGGCTACTACACATTCTACATGTTCAACCTCTATTACTTTGGTAGCCGTGGGAGAAGTCCATGGTAAGTGGGGGATTGGTGGGAATTGTGTCAAAAATTGATACCTCCTACCATGATTATAAAATGTGGCCTTTGGTTTGCTTCCTATATTCATTATCCAAGATTATAGAGATCATTGTATCTAGTGAGAGATCCTTGAGAGTCCCATGTGTGAGAAAAAAAAGGAAGTGTGGGAGGGGTCTTTTGTAAAATTTGTTTTTTCTGAAATAAAAGGCCAGTTTCCACTTCCATTCATCTCTATTTGTGATCAGTGGATCACAAAAAGTGGTATTAGAGGATGTTTCATTGAAATGAATGTGAGGAATGGATATTTTCTGATTATTAAAAAATTCAAGTTTCATAGAATCATGTTTGTAAGGTAGATTATTAAAGTTCATTTCGAGATGATTCCAATGTTCAAAAAGGCATTGAAAACATTGCCAAAATGAGATCCCTATACTCGATTGAAGTTTAGTCAAAGATCAAGTCCTACAATATCCCTCACTAGAGAAGAAAGTGCTATTCTGGTGTTTGTGACATTTCTGGTGTGATCTCAAAAGTTACTTCGGTATTCTAAATGATCACCATGTCATTTCCATGTCATCGGTTAATCACAGCTATTGACAGTTATTTGGTCATATATTGATCAATCGGTGTTAGATTTTGATGATTCAATAGTCGATTCCACCATTTTTGACCATTACACATGCAATAATATAGTCTATTTTTAAAAACTATGCTCCAATATTTACATAATTGAAATTCAATAGAGGGAGCATCCATGAGAGGGATGATCATGTTGACTTCTTCAAACTACTCCATTTGGAAGTATCGAATGGAAGATCTACTTAATGCTATGGATCCTTTTGACCCCATTGAGAACAAGGGTGTAACACCCTGATATTTTTTTTTATTTTTTTGAATTAATTTAATATTTTATATATCTTTCATTTCACACAACACATAATATAGTCTCTATTATATTAAATCACTATGTTTGGATTACGTTATATTCAACACCAAGTTAATCGTAAACTACACACAAATCATAGATTATATTTCAGTACATGAAACACTATGTTTGTCTTGTATTAAACAAAATACTGAGTCACATTTGATAGGTTTCATTACATGAAAGGACAAGTTTTTACTGAAGTATAATATACTATTAATATGATTATTAAAATATTATTATAGCTACCACCTAACTGTTGGAATAGAAGTTACAAATAAGATTAACTAAATTATGTAAATATGATTTACACATGTATAAAAAATAAATATTTTTCTTATAAATTAATATAAGTGAATGTAGGAACTATTTGAAAATAAAGAAATTACTTTTCTAAGAAAACTATTTTTCTATGTACAAACACAATTTTATCTCAATAAAGTAAAAAAACCACTTTTGACTAATGTTTTATATAAAATTTATATATCATATATTCAATAAATATTTCTAACACTCATCCAATATATTTGATATGTATAAGGTAAGAATAAATCCAATTTAATGAATAAAAAGATGTATTTTTCTAAATGGTAATTTTACCGCCTTTTAATGGTGAACCCATTTTAAATATATTTTTGACACTTTTATATTTTTTATTTGAAAAAATAAAATTAATTTTTGAAAGAAAAACATAAAAATTATATTAGGGTGAACTTTAAGTATTTTTATGTGAAGTTTCATTTTTTGATGAATAGTGAATAACACTAAATTTTAATTCATTTTTTTCATCTAATTTATTTATGTAGTTAAATTATATTTTAGTTTTGTTTTAGAGTTTAATTAGGTAAATTTTACATAAATTAATCTAATTTAGGTCATTGGAATCAATTTCACATTGAAATTGGATATAAAAATATTTCAAACATTTGAACTTTTTTACTTTCCTCCAATGGCCCGAAGGCCTTCATTTTTTATTGATTTTGATAATCCACCTTTCAAGGGGTGAGGTGGAACCCTTACAAGGCCTGTAGGCGTAAGTATTACATGGCCCGTAGGCCTTAGAGGAATTCATTTCCCGTAGGCTTCAATCATTACATACAACCCAGACTAACTACTTGGAACTACTCCTCCCCAGCATCTTCATTGTGAAATCAGCTCTCCACCTTCGCATGGATATTCGGCTAGGCATTCCCGTGCATGCACAGTCTTGTCCCGATGGCAGGTTCCATACCCTCTCATTCTTGCAATCTGTTTAGCTTCTACTGTGGTGAAAGCTCCTTGCTCATCCTCTTTGTAGAGCTTGTTCCTTATAGGTTGTCTGGTTTGCATCTGAACTAAGGTGGACTGAGGGCCTTGAGGTGGCCCAAAGGCCTTACTGACCCAAAGTCCTGGGTGGCCCGAAGGCCTTACAGGACTTAGGGACAAAATTGGTGGCCCGAAGGCCCAAACAGGGGCATATTCCCGGCTGCTACAGTGCCAAACAGTGCCTGCTACAGTTCCTGCTACAGTACCTGCTACAATACTGCACAGTTCCCACTACAGTACCTACTACAGTAACCCAGAAATTCTTCCTCCACCTGGATTTGATCCCTGGTCATTTGGATGCACTTACAGAGTCCTTACCAACTAGGCTAAGGCTCATGTGCAACTTTTTTACTTTAAAAACCCGCTTTGTCATCTAATCCACATAATTAAATTTAAATTAATTTATACAAATTATATAATTAGAATTTAGAAAAATAGATTCAATATTTTTAATCAGAATAATTTATAATGTCTAATTAGGTTAACTTAGTTTTTTTACCAAAAATATTAGTGAAAGTGATTAAAATTAATTATAGTGATTAAGATAAAAATTTGCTTAATAAATGACTAATACTTAAACTTAAGGGACACAATGACCTATAAACTTTTAAAAAATCCTTTTTATGGATATATTTTGAACCTATACTCCCTTTTTTTATTTTGGTTCGTTATTGGAGCAATTTTTCATAGGAAAAATGTGGGTAGAATTCCCTTTTCAAAAATTTTTAAGAATGTAATTCTTCCACTATAAAAAGAAAATCACACCTAACATTTATTCACAACTCTCAAGACATTTTTATCATAAAATATATGCTCAAATAATCTCCCAAAATCCATAAATTCCTCATAGAATCACCCCTTTTGGAATAGATCCATCTAAATAATCCCTTTGGTGAAAACCAAAAGGAGTTACCCAAAGAAGAGGTAACATCCGTCCTCAAGAACATTTGTTTATTTTAATTCTCCAACACATCAATTAATCTTATTCCATGATTATATAATAACATTAGTATAATAAATATACTTATATGTTTTTATTCTAAGAGTTTTAACTATTCTTACACACACTTCCATTTAATGAGTAATGAACTTACCATTCTTGTGTACGGTGAACTATCACCTCACGAAATGATGTCATTAGTTTTTCCTTTACTGCCTATCACAGTTGGAAATTATGATGGAAACTCTTTTTTATATGATATTTATTATATTTATGATAAAATATGCTTTAGTAATTATTACATACTACATACCTTCATTCTTTCCATTTTGTGTAAATATGATAATTTCGTTTGGGCAAGTGTGGACTGCTGTCACCTCAAAGTGATGTGATACATTCACACTCTACATGGAATGTATTAAGGACGGGTTTAGTGAAATTATATGATATATATGACATAATAATTATACTTTAATGATTATATATACATATACATATATGATATTTATTTTCTTTCTTTCAATATGACAATAAAACGGAAACAATGTTCATGCGTATGTATAATATACTGTCTCCATGAATGGTGTTTTCCATTTCATATTCATATATTATATATATTATTATAAATAAATATATAATGAATATATATTATATTTATATCATTATTTAAATTCTTTAAATACTTAAATCATGATCTAAGTAAGAGGATCAAGAATAACAAGCCAAAAGATATATGAAAAACAAAGCATATATTACCCAAAACGTAACATTAACATGGAGTTATTAATAAATGGGTAATATAAATTTATAAAAAAATATATGGTATTATATATACCAATATGGTTCTTTTTTATATTTATAATAATCCTATATTCATTATACATGAGGTTTGAATGTGTACGAAGAAAGTCAAGACTTAAGGTAAGGGAATTTCATCTCACTTTTTACTTCCATGAGATACATGCCTTATTCACCACCCATTTATTTTATATGTTTTATATAATACCCATGAATGTATTCTATGATTATTAAAATTTAATTCATGGTTATTTAAATATCCATTTTTTTATCTTTCTTTCACAGGGTTTATGTTTCAAAAGTTACCATATCAGCAAAGTAATTTTGTCTCAATTTTCCTTCCTTGAGACACATGCCATGTTATGCACCTATATTTTTATATGGGGTGTATATAAAAACTTTGACATGTTATATAATGAATATACTTATTTTCATGATATTTTAATCTTCATTTAATGTTATTATTTCCATTGTATTATGATTAAATGTTACCAAAGTGGTAAAGGTTTATTGCTACAATCTCATCATTTATCGATATTGTTTATGATTATGCTTCCATTGATGAAATATTATGATCCATATCTCAAGAACTCTCATGAATTTTCTTAAACTATGGTTATTCATGTTATATCTAGGAAATGTTTCCATTTCTCTACTCTTTGGTACTTAAGATAATTAAGAAACTATTTTTATGAAAATTCGACTTTATTTATCCTTTCAGTTGGAAATCTATGTTCTTTAAAAACAGTGTTTTCTAAAAAAATTCAAAATGTTTTACTATTACCCTATGATGTTTAAAAGAAAAATTTCCCAGGTATTACCTTTTTAAAAATGGGTTTAAAGTAATATTCTTTTCACTTTATGATCAATGCACTTTTTTAAAATTTTAAGGTGCATAAGAAATGTTCAGAACGTATAGAATTACCAACCATCATGATCATGATTTACTTAATTATTCTTTTGTAAGCCTACAAGTTTATTTTTAATGAATGTTTTTCCTAATATTCTATAATTTTTTTTGATTTTAAAATGGATTTCAAAGAAAAAGTGTTTTCAAAATCCTTCTCCATCTAAGATTAAATACATAGCTATAGTTTATGATCTACTAGGGATATTATCCAAGGATACCATTCATATTATTTATCTAAATGGTCTATGTTTATGAAACCATTTTCTATTCAACGGGTTATACCATGATAAATTCTTATGAAACCCTCTTCCTTTAATGGGTTATTATAAAATGAAATGACTATGAAACCTATATATTTATAGTATTTTATGATCTAATTAAATTTTTATGATACCCATTTCATTTCATGGGTTATGATATGATTTTTATGAAACCCATCTTTTTTATGGGTCATGATATGATGTATGTTTTATTATCTTTTGGCACATGTATGTATGATTTTATTATGTGACAGGTGGGACCTATAGATCCCTTCAATGAATTGGGCAATGATAAGTGGTATATGAGATCAAAGGGTAAATGGGTTTTATCCTAAGATCGAAAACAAGAGGTTATATGGGTTATATCCCAAGCTCAAAAAAAGAGGGTACACGGGTTGTAGCCCAAGCCCGAAAACAAGAGTGTACATGGGTTGTATCCTTGGCCCAAAAACAAGAGGGTATATGAGTTGTTATTCCAATCCAAAAGAAAGTACATAGGTTTTATCCCAAGCTAAACATGTTATGAAGGTATTGGTTGGTAGCCTTGACATAATATTTTCTATGATTATATGTATGCCACAAATTCTATGTCTTATTCTTCAGGTATGATTTCATGGATTATTCTCTTGATTCCCTTATAATTTATGTCTTATGAAATATCAATATTTATTCCATGACCCATGTATATGATATTTGATAAGTAGGGTATGATTTTCTAATGATATTATCATGTTCTCATACCCTTATGTTCATGATTATGCTTATGTATCTCCCTTGTTACCCTTACCAAGAATTTGAGCTCACCTATTTTTATGTTTCCTTTCCCTAGGTTATGAAGATATGTATTATATATGATATTTAGAAGAAGGGTTCTAGTCTTGATGAACCTAGTGGGAGATAATGTATCTCAATTATGTATCAGTGTTATGTTTCCATGTTTCCAAATTCACTAAACTAATATGGTCTTTGGGAATCTTTTTATGTAATGTAATAGGTATTCTGAAAAAATAATGTAATTTTAATGTATTTTAAGGTTGGGTAGTTATATTTGGTATCAGAGTGAATTTTTAGTCAACATTTGGAATCTAAGATGATAAAAAATTAGTTTGATACTTAGGGATATTTATAAGGATATGTCTAGGGATGTCTCTAAGGATAATTCTAAGGATGAGGAAAAGTATAGGAAAATGTCCTAGAATTTTGGTAAAGGATAGAG
This sequence comes from Viscum album, assembly GCA_963277665.1. Taxonomy (NCBI): domain Eukaryota; kingdom Viridiplantae; phylum Streptophyta; class Magnoliopsida; order Santalales; family Viscaceae; genus Viscum; species Viscum album. Next base: position 5,460,882 of record OY728125.1, read on the forward strand.
TGAGTGGTTTCATAGAAATATATCACTATCTGGATTCTACAAGTGGATGTGGATCTAGTACAGATATACCTAGGAGTAAAAACTCTAAAAAGGTGCATCAGGCCTGAATCAAGTGTGACCTGGTATACAATAATGGGCCTTACTGCACAACTGGTTTGACACTCCCGAGGGACATTCTTTTGGAATTAAAAAACTCTTTATGAACCATCATGAAGAATTTAAATATATATCAGATATTAATGACCTAGGATAAACCTATGTTTTCATATATTAAATAAATATGTGTCATGATTTAGACATCATATAAGTGATTTTTCATGACTATGTGGTTTCTATTATGATAAATGATTATCACAATATGATTTCTAGTTTTAGTAAATGGTGGGGACTAGAATGAAATTTGTTAGCATTGAATGTTTCAGTTGTGGAAAGTATGGTAATTATGAAAATCAATTTCCTAAGTGAAAATATCATAAAGAGAGTTAGGAAGGTAGTATGAGTATTGGTTATACTGTTGAAGATAAAGAGAATTCCAATGACATGTGAAAGGTATAAGATATTCTTCTAATATTTTTTACATTAAACATAATAATAATGATTATATTGAGGTTTAGGAACATTAAGACATGATTTATATTTCATAGTATTGGAAAGAGTTATTAAGTAATAAGATGATGAATCTTGAGTAATGGTTTAAGAATAAAGTTGGATGAATGAAATATTTATGTTGTGGAATTAAAAGATTATGTTATATAAATCATGAAATATATAAGTATTTTTAGTATAAGTTTTTCATGAAATATTATAAAGGACATGTTAAATGGTTTTGATGACATATAAAATTAATTTAATGGAAATGTGATATTTTTATTAAGGAAAGGTAACCCTTAACATATTCCTAAGGATGAGAAAATGATATTTTATATGGATAAAGAGAAGATGATATGGATAAAGTAAATTGGAAAATATTTATGACCTTATAACCAATTAATGATTTGTGGAAAAATTGGTTTATGTTATCATGGATAGAGTTTAAAACTTTTGGGATTTAAGTATTATATTCAGTAATATTTGGAATAAGGAAGCATGCATATTTTCCAAAAGGATTTATGGTAATTCAGGTTATTACCATGTTTCAAGAGAATATAAGATGAGGGTATTCACATGTTTTGAATGTGACAACCAAGATCTACTTTATTATATAATAGGAATCAATGTTAATATTATTTAGTGACCTTAATTATAATATTTTGAATTTTCATCTTTCAGAAGAGTTATAAGGTTGACCATTTATGGAATGGTTTAAGTTAAACTTTAGATGTGGTTTTAGAGATTAAGGTATTGTATCAATATATGAAGATTTATGAATATTGTATAACATATGATAACTTTTTTTTGTGATATAGATATAGGCAATGAGCTATTATTATATTTATGGTCCTCATGATCAGTTAGTGATTTAGGAATGAAAAAATTCACATTACTTTTTTGAGAAAGAGGGGAAGTGGAAATTGATTAAGGCACAAAAAAGGGTGAGAGTTTACTAAATCAAGTAATTATATATTTTAATTAAAATTATTCAACTCTAGAGAAAGTATCCTAAAACCAAAAAGTTTATACAAGTACCTTATTTTCCAATGAATAAAATGGACCCTTAGATCATCGCAGATTTATGGCTTTGTGATTGTAAGATTTATCATGACCATGTTCTCTATCACTATCCATCAAAAAATGATGGTTGTATTTCTATTCCATGAACATATTTTTACTTTACAACGATGTTCTCCCATGTGGAAACCTAGATATGAACTACTTTGGGTGATCGTCATGTTTCCAACATTCCCTTTTTTAATGAAATTTTAGTATTCATTTTTATGATGTGAGTTTCTATGAAAGGAAATTTCAAGTATTAAAACTTTAATAACCTAGATGAATTTCAAGGGGGTATAATGTAACACCCCTAGATTTTGTGATTTTTTTTTTCAAATTAATTTAATCTTTTTGATATTTTTCATTTCATGCAACACTGAATATAGTTTTTTTACATTAAATCACTATGTTTGGATTAAGTTATACGCAACACCAAGTTAATAGTGAAATAAATGAAATAATTATATTATCTTGAGGTACATTCAACACTATATTTATCTTTTATTACAAACAATATCAATTCCCTTTTATATCTTGCGTTATATGCAATGTTGAGTTTTTACTGAACTACAATATACAATTAATATTATTATTAAAATATTGTTATAGTTTCCACCTATCTGTTGGAATAGAAGTTATGAATAATATTAACTAAATTGTAAAAATATTATCAAAACTTGTATATAAAATTAATAATTTTGTTATCAATTACTAGAAGTGAATTAAAGAGGTACTTGAAAATAAATAAATTACTTTTCTAAGAAATCTATTTTACTATATACAAAAAACAATTTATCTTATAAAATTAAAAAAAACCACTTTTGAATAATGATTTAAATAAAATTTATATATTATATATTAAATCAATATTTTTTATACTCATAAAATAGATTTTATAGGTACAAGGTATGAATAAATCCAATTTTATGAAAAAAAAATATTTTTCTAAAAGGTAATTTACTGCTTTTTAATAGAGAACACATTTTAAATATGATTTTCGACACTTTTATAATTTTTATTTAAAATAATAAACTTAATTTTTTAAATTTTAACATGTAAATTATTTTAGGGTTAATTTTTGGTATTTTTTTGTGAAGTTTCATTTTTTGACGAATAATGATTAACACATTTAATTTTAATTCAAAACTGTTTTTTTCATATTTTTTATTTATATAGTTAAATTATATTTTCATTTAGTTTTAGATTTTAATTAGATAAATTTCAAATTAATTAATCTAATTTATGTCATTGTAATCTATTTCACATTGAAATTGGATATAAAATCTTTTCAAACTTTTGAACATTTTTTACTTTAAAACCCTCTTTGTCGTCCCATCTGTGGGATTAAATTTCAATTAATTTCTTAAACCTATGTGATTATAATTCTTAAAAAATGGATTCAATATTTGTAATGAACATAATTTATAATGTTTAATAATTTCAAATTAGGTTTTTACCAAAAATATTAGTGAAAGTGATTACAATTAATTACAGTGATTAAGAGAAAAATTATCTTAATAATGGACTAAACCTTAAACTTAAGGGCCAAAATGACCTATAAAATTGTAAAAAATCCATTGGATGCCCATATTTAGACCCTATAATAAATTTTGTATAATGTTGTCATTATTGGGTCCAATTTTCCCAGGAAAAACATGGGTTGAATTCCCTTTAAATATTTTTACAATAATGTCACTCATCCTCCAATATAAAAAGGTACTCACCCCTACCACTTTTTAAAAGATATAAAGGCATTTTTATCACAAAAAATATACTCAAATAAGCTAAAAAAATCTATATATTCCTACTTTTATCCTCTCTTTTGGAATAAATACAACCAAGGAATCCCTTTTGTGGAAATTAAAAGGAGTTACCCAAAGAAGGGGTAACATCCTTCCTCAAGCTCCTCTCTTTTATTTTATTTATCCACCACCAAAATTCTTATTATTCAATGATTATATAATAAAAAATATATCATAAATATACTAATATGTTTTAATTATAAGTATTTTACCCAAAATTATACACACTTCCATCTAATGGATAACAAACTTTCCATTCTTGTGTATGGTGAACAACCGCCTCACGAAACGACGTTGTTCGTTTTTACTTTACCACTTATAATGGTTGAGAATTATGATTAAAACTTTATTTTCTATGTTATCTATGATATTTATGATTCATTTATTCTTCTTAAATTATTATATAACACATACCTTCATGATTTCCATTTTCTGTGAGTACGATAATTTTTTTGGGCAAGTGTGGACTACCGCCTCCTCAAAGCAATGTGATTCATTCACAACTTACATGAAATGTATTAAAGATGAGTTTAGTGGTAGTATATGATATATATGAAATAATAATTATAATATAATTATAATATATATATATATATATATATACTTATATTTGTATTACTTAATTTCTTTCAAAATTACAACAAAATAGAAACAACATTCATGCATATGTACGACCTACCGTCTCCAGGAATGATGTATTCTATTTAATATTTATATATTCTATAGATTATTATAAATAAATATACATTTAAAATATATGATATTTATTTCATTCTTTTCATTATTTAAATAATTAAATTATAAACTATTTAAAAGGATCAAGAATAACAAGCCAAAATATATACAAAAAACAAAGTAGATATTACCCAAAACGTAACATGAACATGGAATTGTTAATAAATGGTTAATATAAAGTCATAAAAAATAATATATGGTATTATATATAATAATATATTTATATTTAATATTTATAATAAAATTATATTTATTATACATGAGGTTTGAACATGTACAAAGAAAGTCAAGACTTAAGGTAAATGGATTTCATATCACTTTTTATTTCTGTGAGATACATGCCTTATTCACCACTAATTTATTTTGTGTGTTGTGTATAATAAAAATGGATGTATTATATGATTATTATAATTAAATTTATGGGTATTTACTGTAACACCCCAAGTAAATAAAGAATATGACATTTTCTTATTTATCCATATTTGTGAATAAAATATTGATATGACCTTAAAGGGGACACTATGATCGATTGCGTACCCAACACGCAACAACGAGTTTCATTGAAATCTTACGTTGCACTCTAATAATAAAATAATATTATTTTAAATGGTAGTTAACATGTAGCCGTTGTAATGGAGGGAATGGATAGAAATAACTAAAATATGATTATATATGTTTTTAAATGTTTTTACATTTATCCAATAAAAGCTAAAGGCTTAAAATACGGAAAGAATTCAATTTTAGTTGTATATGCCCTAGTTTTCACTAAAGGTTCACTTATCGCCTTTTAATGTAGAACTGTCATTAAATATAGTTTTGATCACTCTTATACATTCTTTTTGACCAAATAAAACTCTTATTAAGAATCGGGACATCAAATTTTACTTTGTGTAATTTTTTGGTATTTTTCCGATAAAGTTCATTTTTTTAATGAATAGTGTAAAATGTTGTGTTTTAATTCAAAACCCCTTTTTAATCTAATTTATTTATATGATTAGATAATATTTTGAATTGTTTTTAAAGTGAAATTAGAAAATATTTTTACCATTAAATCCAATAGTGGTCGTTGGAATTAATTTCACTTTGAAATCAGACTTAAACTAGTGTCAATCTTTTGATACTTATTGTTTTATAAAAACACGCTATTTGCTCTGACAGCGGGAATTAATTATTAAATTAATTAATGTGACTAATATGTTTTGAATTTTTTAAAATAGACTTCATTTTTGAATTCGGAATATCAAATATAGCTTATGGTGAATTTTTGGGATTTTTCTGAAAAACTTCAATTTTTGATGAATAGTGAAACCACTAAGTGGTACTTATAAAAACTGATTTTCCGTTTAAATGAAATTTTGCCATCATTGTGTTTTTATTTTCAAAAATCCGACATACATGGTTGCCATTAAGAAGTAAAATGTGGTTCAATGAGATTAAAATAATTTTTTGGTGAATAGTAACTTATTAAGTTTTTAATCGCGATTAGTGGTAATTAGTGTAGTTTAAGGTAAAAATAATGCTTTAATAAAATGAGATGAGCTTGACACATGTCTTAACCTCATTGGTTGTGTCATGGCCGACCAAGACAATCCATGGGTCAACTTGGGGACCCCATGGATCCACTTTGGTTGGGAAATGACATAAATAACTTTTTATTTAATGTAAAAGTAAAAATGACACAAACATGATATGTTTTACTAAAAAATTTTTTTATGTTGGGTTATACAAGTCAGAATTTTTGTTATAAATAGTCATTGGAAATCTAAAAAGATTTCATACATCATAGTATTTTTTTCATAATTTCTAGACATTAAATAAATTAAATTATTTATGCAATAATAATGATGCAGCGATGACATCATTATTTGACGATTTAAATAAAATGGAAAGATAATGTAAAATCTATGAACTAAACATGTCCAAAACTTATTGGATGAGTGGATTTAGAACCCTTATCACCTTATACACGAATTATATCAATGTGGGACCTTTTAAAACCGAAACACATTTTCAAATAAAGTAATATTTCTTACTTTCCAAAAGTGCCCCTCCTCTCCTCTTATAAAAGGCCCCCACCTCTACCTCATTTCACACACTCCTCAAGCCTTTGGCTCGGCCAAACCCTGCCCATTTACTCTCTCCACATCCCTATCCTCATCCTAGAGGATTCCCTTTGGGCATAATCCTTTCAAAGGAAGCCTTTAGGCTCAAATCAAAAGGAGTTACACTTTTAAAGGTAATTCATTCTCTCATGTTCATTTGTTTTATTTTGCTTCTCCAACCCCATAAACTCTTTTTATTTATTTCTTTTGTAACAACACCAGTATCTTAAATATACTAGTATGTTTTTATAAGATTTATTCGAGCTACACTCTCACACAACTACATCAAATGGTTAAAGAACATACGGTTTCTGTGGATGGCGAAATTCTGCCTCCCGAAACGATGATTGTTCAATACTCATTTAACACCTTCAAAGGTGGACATTATGATGTAACTATTTTTATATATGATATATAATATGTTTATGTATTACTTATGCTTCTGTATTTTCCATTTGTGTCTTACCTTTATGGCATCCATTATGGGTATACGCGATATCTTCATTTTAGGAAGTGCGGACTACCGCCCCCTCAAAGTGATGTGATTCGTTAATGCCATACGTGGGACATATAAAGGATGGATTTAATGATATTATATATGATATTATACTGGAATTATAATATACCTTTATATCATTATTATTCCATTCTATAAAATACGAAATAGAAATGAAAGTAGCGTTCATGCGTACGTACGTCTTACCGTCTCCATGAACGGTGCATTTCATTTCTTACCTCTAAATGATTATGTAATGTTATAAATGCGTGAATGTACTGGATATATATGACATATATGATATCTAAATCATGAATACAATTCTGTATATAATAAACATTTGGCCACATGAACAACATGTAATTGTAAGAAGTCCACTTTCGACTTAAGAACCAAGTATCGACAAAACAAATATTATTAACTTAAATGATCACATAAATGTTTATGACATGATAATAAGTGATATAAAAGGAATAATGAACTTGAAAAAGGTTCTTAAGGAAGTAGAAATTAACTCAAGTTTATTATTCAGGAGATTAAAGAATGATCGAGTCAAGTCGGACCCGAGGTAAGGGATCCTACTCCTCTCTTTCTTTTTAAGTACACACTTTTATGTCATTCCTTTTAAAGCTCTTATTTCTTGTTATTGGTATGATATTTTATATTACACTTACTGTAATTTTTATTTTCATGTGATGAGAGACCATATTCTCTCTCATCAATCCATTTTGGAAGTTTTGAGTGGCGCCATTAGGCTGCCGAACTTTCGTAAGAGATCTAACCTCTCTCTTTCTTTTTAAGTACTCTCCTTTATGTCACTTCTTTTAAGCTCCTATTTGTAATGTTGGGGGATATTATTTTATATTCCTCTTTCTGTAAATTTTATTTTAATGTGATGAGATACCCTATTTGATCTCATCAATCCATATTCAGAAGTTTTATGTGGCGCCGTTAGGCTGCCGAGTTTTTGTAAGGGATTTTTCATCTCACTTTTATTCCCGTGATATTTATGCTACATTTGCCACAAATTCCATTGAGTGGTGTATGTAATGTCCATTATTATACTATTTGTGTAATATTATTTCGTTTATGAGTATTTACATCAATGATCTATTGTCCTTCTTTCATGGGGTGTATGTTTTGAAAGATACCCAAGTCGGTAAGGGAACATTTCACCCTCCTCTTTTTTAAAAGACTTCTTTTGTTGGGTCTTTTAATTTACATATTGTTATGTTGGAATATGTTCCAATATATCCTTATTGATGTAAATTTTATGTCCAAGTGATGAGATACACTTTTTATCTCTCATCAACTCATTTTGATGTGATGTCGTTAGGCTGTCAAGGGAACTTTTTAACCCAATTTCGATTTCTTTGGGTTCAACATGTAGTCATTGAATATGTCATCCATTGAATATGTGTGAATGAACTTTTATTATTTTAAACTTAATATCCACTTATATTGGGTGTATTTATATTTTTCAGACATATTTTTGAGATTGATTTGTCCTTAATTTAAGGATACCTTTTTTATAAGGGATTTCATCACAATTGACATTTCTATTGAGACTTCCTTGTTGTTATGCACCAATTCACTATTATATGGTGTATATACTGTCCTTTGGAATATTATATCATGAATACATTTATTCTCATGATATTATAAAGTTATGATTAAATGTTATTCCTCAATTATTGTATTCAAGTGTCTCTAATTTTGGTAAAAACCCTTTAACCAAAATATCGCTTTTAAATGTTTTAATGATTTGTTCTTATTAATATCCATGTTTTAAAAATGGTTCTAAGGATTTATTTATATGGATATTAATGGTTTAAAATGTTAAAAGCTTCAAGGTGGTATGGGACACTTTGATTCAAAAATCTCTTTATTAAATGTTTTAAATGGTTTTGGAAATGGTTTCTTTTTGAATGGATTCATTATTTCAATATACTAAAATGTTATATTGTGATTGAAATGTGGAAATGTTATGTTTACTTTATGCATGTTTTATGTGATACATTTATGTTATGGTTCTTGGGCATTGTTATGAAAATGGGTGGTTCCGTGATAAACTAAGGGCGGGTGAGCCCGATATAGCTCTCCAATGCATTGGGTAACGCGAAGGAGTGAAACGTTAAGGTTTCTCCAAAGAGATTTAGGGAATATACTGTGATGGGTATTCCAAATGTAACCAAGAGGTTTACTCCCTACGTAAGAATGTTATGAATGCCTCAAGTTACCTTTATGTCTTATGTTTTATATGATTTGTTCATGGTTTGATGAGGTATGTTAAAGTGCCTATGTTTTATGGGTAAAGTATGATTTCATTCTTACGTATATATGAACTCATGTTTCCTTTCCATATTTTTATAACCCTTACTGAGCTTTTTATGCTCATCCCAAGTTTTTGAAATGTTTTTCATAGGTCAAGGGAAAGGTAAATGATGTGATGATAGTGTCAAGGATGTGTCAAGAAAGAATCCATGTTTTATTTTCAATATGTTTCCGTTGATGGGAAGAATGAATACTGTCTTTTATATAACCAATTTGTTTAAATGTGGAATATAATGCAAGTTTCATGATCTAATTCTCTAAAACTCTAAACCTGAAAAGATCCTCAATGTGTAATCTTGTAATAACTCAAGATTAAGTAAGGTTTAAGGCTGGGGCCTTATAGTTGGTATCAAAGGTCGGTTTAGATAACTTTAGAGGTTAGGGTATTCTCTAAGCACAAGTGACATTACCATAATGGTTAGGATTTTAGAAAGAGTCCTAGTTTTAGATAAAGTGAATGAGTAAGTATATCTTAGTGTTTATCTTCCTCATTAGTACATGATGGTTATGTTGATATACTCACACTGACCTTTTTGGTTTTAGTAAATGGCTGGATCTAGCAGGCACCAAAGTGACAATGGGTTTGAAGGAAACTGTGGTGGTTCTCTAATTAAGATACTGGATGAGATGGGGGATTCAATGAGGAATCTCATAGTTATTCCAAACCAACTATCAAGGATTCATGATTAACCACTTCAAACTTGGTGAGTTCCCTAATGCATCATGCACGAGATGGACAACTCGATGTGGAAATTCATGTAATAATTATTAAGGTAACAATTAGGGTTTATATGATCCTTACTTTTTAGATAATTATGGGTTACTCTATGATATGATGGAAAATGAAAGGAATGAGATAAACTTGAGGTTAAAATATGTTATGATTATTTTTGAAGATTTTATCTCATTTTGGGGAATGTTTTAAGAATTATATAGTTTTGGAAAAAGGAAAACACGCAGACCTTGTGACAACCCGTCGCGTCGGACAAAGTTGCGGGAATCGAACCCACAACCAAAGTGTGACTGGTAATTATCGCCTACCACTGGACTACATGAAGTCCCTGGTTAGTTTGAATGATTCTTTTTAGTTATATGATTTTATGAATTAAGAGTAAGTTGATTTTGGGTTATTTATGAAAATGATTAACCTATCATGGAGGATATGTGATTAGGATAATTACTTTTCAATGCGAGACTTTAGGAGTGACTGGTGTTGTTTGGAGATAAATGTTACGATTTAACTTGGAAGACTATGTGACTAAATCCTTAAAATATTTGGGTTTCAATCTTAGTTTGGATTACTTGGAAGGATTTTATGGACAAATTGTTTATCTAATGGTCCTCGTTGAACTTTGGGTTTTGTTTGACAAATCTTGGAGGTTAAGAATAGATTTTCTTTTATAAAGGGTTATCCTTTTCTGGAATATCTGATCTTGTAATAACCATTTTGGTTTTGGTTAAAGTCTAAATACATGGGAAGTATATAGTTCTATTTTGTGGATTAGGTGATTCTCTAGAAGTTGATTATAGTACTCTTAATGTGAACAAGTCTTCCTAAATACTCGTCTTTTGGAAAAAATATGAGTTTGACTAAGGAATCTAGTAAAAGTTGAAAGTCAACATGATAAGTGATTATGCTTCCTTATGAATAAATTCCTCAATAAAAAGTAACTTAAAACAAAAATTTTGTCTATTAACTTTTCCTACTGGGGAACCCAACACCGTTTAACCCATCACAAGTTTGTGATTTTCTTATTGTTAAATTTCTCCTAAACATGTTTTCTATCACTCTCCATCAGAACATGACCCTATGTTTTCTCCTCCATGTCCATATTTTAATACTTGGAATCCTAGTATGGGTTAACTCGGGTGACCTCTGTGCTTATCTTTCTTTATTTAAAAGTGATTGTTTTACCGACTCTTGTTCCGATGTGGGACTTTCAAGGATGTTTCCAAGTTCAATTTTTTTAAAATTGCGAGGACGCAATTCCCAAAAGGGGGGAAGGATGTAACACCCCAAGTAAATAAATAATATGAAATTTTATTATTTATCCATATTTGTTAATAAAATATTGATATGACTTTAAAGGGGACACTATGATCGATGGCGTACCCAACACGCAACAACGAGTTTCATTGAAATCTTACATTGCACTCTAATAATAAAATAATATTATTTTAAATGGTAGTTAACATGTAGTCGTTGTAATGGAGGGAATGGATAGAAATAACTAAAATATGATTATATATGTTTTTAAATGTTTTTACATTTATCCAATAAAAGCTAAAGGCTTAAAATACGGAAAGAATTCAATTTTAGGTGTATATGCCCTAGTTTTCACTAAAGGTTCACTTATCGCCTTTTAATGGAGAACTGTCATTAAATATAGTTTTGATCACTATTATACATTCTTTTGGACCAAATAAAACTCTTATTAAGAATCGGGACATCAAATTTTACTTTTTGTAATTTTTTGGTATTTTTCCGATAAAGTTCATTTTTTTAATGAATAGTGTAAAATGTTGTGTTTTAATTCAAAACCCCTTTTTAATCTAATTTATTTATATGATTAGATAATATTTTGAATTGGTTTTAAAGTGAAATTAGAAAATATTTTTACCATTAAATCCAATAGTGGTCGTTGGAATTAATTTCACTTTGAAATCAGACTTAAGATAGTGTCAATCTTTTGATACTTATTGTTTTATAAAAACACGCTATTTCCTATGACAGCGGGAATTAATTATTAAATTAATTAATGTGACTAATATGTTTTGAATTTTGTAAAATAGACTTCATTTTTGAATTCTGAATATCAAATATAGCTTATGGTGAATTTTTGGGATTTTTCTGAAAAACTTCAATTTTTGATGAATAGTGAAACCACTAAGTGGTACTTATAAAAACTGATTTTCCGTTTAAATGAAAATTTTTCCATCATTGTGTTTTGATTTTCAAAAATCCGACATACATGGTTGTCATTAAGAAGTAAAATGTGGTTCAATGAGATTAAAATAATTTTTTTGGTGAATAGTAACTTATTAAGTTTTTAATCGCGATTAGTGGTAATTAGTGCAGTTTAAGGTAAAAATAATGCTTTAATAAAATGAGATGAGCTTGACACATGTCTTACCCTCATTGGTTGTGTCATGAACGACCAAGACAAGCCATGGGTAAACTTGGGTACCCCATGGATCCACTTTGGTTGGGAAATGACATAAATAACTTTTTATTTAATGTAAAAGTAAAAATGACACAAACATGATATGTTTTACTAAAACAATTTTTTATGTGGGGTTATACAAGTCAGATTTTTTGTTATAAATAGTCATTGGAAAGCTAAAAAGATTTACTACAGAATAGTATTTTTTTTATAATTTTTAGACATTAAATAAATTAAATTATTTATGCAATAATAATGATGCAGTGATGACATCATTATTTGACGATTTAAATAAAATGGAAAGATAATGTAAAATCTATGAACTAAACATGTCCAAAACTTATTGGATGGGTGGATTTCGAACCCTTATCACCTTATACACGAATTATATCAATGTGGGACCTTTTAAAACCAAAACACATTTTCAAATAAAGTAATATTTCTTACTTTCCAAAAGTGCCCCTCCTCTCCTCTTATAAAAGGCCCCCACCTCTACCTCATTTCACACACTCATCAAGCCTTTGGCTCGGCCAAACCCTGCCCATTTACTCTCTCCACATCCCTCTCATCATCCTAGAGGATTCCCTTTGGGCATAATACTTTGAAAGGAAGCCTTTAGGCTCAAATCAAAAGGAGTTACACTTTTAAAGGTAATTCATTCTCTCATGTTCATTTGTTTTATTTTGCTTCTCCAACCCCCTAAACTCTTTTTATTTACTTCTTTTGTAACAAAAACAGTATCTTCAATATACTAGTATGTTGTTATAAGATTTATTCGAGCTACACTCTCACACAACTACATCAAATGGTTAAAGAACATACGGTTTCCGTGGATGGCGAAATTCTGCCTCCCGAAACGATGATTGTTCAATACTCATTTAACACCTTCAAAGGTGGCCATTATGATGTCACTATTTTTATATATGATATATAATATGTTTATGTCTTACTTATTCTTCTGTATTTTTTATTTGTGTATTACCTTTATGGCATCCATTATGGGTATACGCGATATCTTCATTTTAGGAAGTGCGGACTACCGCCCCCTCAAAGTGATGTGATTCGTTAATGCCATACGTGGGACGTATAAAGGATGGATTTAATGATATTATATATGATATTATAATGGAATTATAATATACCTTTATATCATTATTATTTCATTCTATAAAATACGAAATAGAAATGAAAGTAGCGTTCATGCGTACGTACGGCTTACCGTCTCCATGAACGGTGCATTTCATTTCTTACCTCTAAATGATTATGTAATGTTATAAATGCATGAATGTACTGGATATATATGACATATATGATATCTACATAATGAATAAAATTCTGTATATAATAAACATTTGGCCACACGAACAACATGTAATTGTAAGAAGTCCACTTTCGACTTAAGAACCAAGTATCGGCAAAACAAATATTATTAACTTAAATGATTACATAAATGTTTATGACATGATAATAAGTGATATAAAAGTAATAATGAACTTGAAAAAGGTTCTTAAGGAAGTATAAATTAACTCAAGTTTATTATTCAGGACATTAAAGAATGATCGAGTCAAGTCGGACCCGAGGTAAGGGATCCTACTCCTCTCTTTCTTTTTAAGTACACACTTTTATGTCATTCCTTTTAAAGCTCTTATTTCTTGTTATTGGGATGATCTTTTATATTACACTTACTGTAATTTTTATTTTCATGTGATGAGAGACCCTATTCTCTCTCATCAATCCATTTTGGAAGTTTTGAGTGGCGCCATTAGGCTGTCGAACTTTCGTAAGAGATCTAACCTCTCTCTTTCTTTTTAAGTACTCTCCTTTATGTCACTTCTTTTAAGCTCCTCTTTGTAATGTTGGGGGATATTATTTTATATTCCTCTTTCTGTAAATTTTATTGTAATGTGATGAGATACCCTATTTGATCTCATCAATCCATATTCATAAGTTTTATGTGGCGCCGTTAGGCTGTCGATTTTTCCTAAGGGATTTTTCATCTCACTTTTATTCCCGTGAGATTTATGCTACATTTGCCACAAATTCCATTGAGTGGTGTATGTACTGTCTATTATTATACTATTTGTGTAATATAATTTCGTTTATGAGTATTTACATCAATGATCTATTGTCCTTCTTTCATGAGGTGTATGTTTTGAAAGATACCCAAGTCGGTAAGGGAACATTTCACCCTCCTCTTTTTTAAAAGACTTCTTTTGTTGGGTCTTTTAATTTACATATTGTTATGTTGGAATATGTTCCAATATATCCTTATTGATGTAAATTTTATGTCCAAGTGATGAGATACACTTTTTATCTCTCATCAACTCATTTTGATGTGATGCCGTTAGGCTGTCAAGGGAACTTTTTAACCCAATTTCGATTTCTTTGGGTTCAACATGTAGTCATTGAATATGTCATCCATTGAATATGTGTGAATGACCTTTTATTGTTTTACACTTAATATCCACTTATATTGGGTGTATTTATATTTGTCACACATATTTTTGAGATTGATTTGTCCTTAATTTAAGGATACCTTCTTTATAAGGGATTTCATCACAATTGACATTTCTATTGAGACTTCATTGTTGTTATGCACCAATTCACTCTTATATGGTGTATATACTGTCCTTTGGAATATTATATCATGAATCCATTTATTCTCATGATATTATAAAGTTATGATTAAATGTTATTCCTCAATTATTGTATTCAAGTGTCTCTAATTTTGGTAAAAACCCTTTAACCAAAATATCGCTTTAAATGTTTTAATAATTTGTTCTTATTAATATACATGTTTTCAAAATGGTTCTAAGGATTTATTTATATGGATATTAATGGTTTAAAATGTTAAAAGCTTCAAGGTGGTATGGGACACTTTGATTCAAAAATATCTTTATTAAATGTTTTAAATGGTTTTGGAAATGGTTTCTTTTTGAATGGATTCATTATTTCAATATACTAAAATGTTATATTGTGATTGAAATGTGGAAATGTTATGTTTCCTTTATGCATGTTTTATGTGATACATTTATGTTATGGTTCTTGGGCATGGTTATGAAAATGGGTGGTTCTGTGATAAACTAAGGGCGGGTGAGCCTGATATAGCTCTCCAATGCATTGGGTAACGCGAAGGAGTGAAACGTTAAGGTTTCTACAAAGAGATTTAGGGAATATACTGTGATGGGTATTCCAAACGTAACCAAGAGGGTTACTCCCTACGTAAGAATGTTATGAATGCCTCAAGTTACCTTTATGTCTTATGTTTTATATGATTTGTTCATGGTTTGATGAGGTATGTTAAAGTGCCTATGTTTTATGGGTAAAGTATGATTTCATTCTTACGTATATATGAACTCATGTTTCCTTTCCATATTTTTATAACCCTTACTGAGCTTTTTATGCTCATCCCAAGTTTTTGATATGTTTTTCATAGGTCAAGGTAAAGGTACATGATGTGATTATAGTGTCAAGGATGTGTCAAGAAAGAATCCATGTTTTATTTTCAATATGTTTCCATTGATGGGAAGAATGAATACTGTCTTTTATGTAACCACTTTGTTTAAATGTGGAATATAATGAAAGTTTCATGATCTAATTCTCCAAAACTCTAAACCTGAAAAGATCCTCAATGTGTAATCTTGTAATAACTCAAGATTAAGTAAGGTTTAAGACTGGGACCTTATATTTACATATCCATTTTATTTTATTTATTTAATGGGGTTTATGTTTCAAAAGTTACCAAATCGGTAAAGTAATTTTGTCTCAATTTTCCTTCTTTGAGACACATGCCATGTTATAAACCTATATTTTTATATGAGGTGTATATACTACCTTTGACATGTTATATAATGAATATAATTATTTTAATGAAATTTTAATATTCATTTAAGGTTATTATTTCCATTTTAATATGATTCAAAGTTACCAAAGTGGTAATAGTTTATAACTACAATCCCATCGTTAATCAAGATTGTTTATGATTATGCTTCCATTGATGAAATATTATGATCCATATATAAATAAATCTCATGAATTTTCTTACCCTATGTCTAGTCATGTTATATCCAAGTAATGGTGTAATTTTTTCACTCTTTGGCACTTAAGATAATTAATAAAGTGTTTTTATGAAAATTCAAATTTATTTCTTATTTCGGTCAAAAATATGTGATCTTTCAAAACTATGTTTTATAAAAAAGTGTTAAAAAAAGTTTTAATATTATACGATGATGTTTAAAGGATTTTTTCCCCATGTCTTAACATTTTTTAATTTTTTTAAAAAGGAATCTTTTTGTCATTTTCTATTCAATCCACTTTTCTAAACTTTTAAGGTGAAAAAGGAATGTTCGGAATATATAGAGTTACCCACTATTAAGACCGTCATTTCCTTGATTATTTATGTGTAAGTTCACAAGGTTATTTTTTTAAAGAAAATGTATTTACTAATTTTCTATAAATTTGTTGATTTTATAATGGTTTTCAAATAAAAAAGTTTTTCAAAAATTGTTTTATGTTTAAAAAGCATTTTAAATGATATTCAAAGCCTCCTTTATATGTTTTAAAAAGGTTGTTTTTAAAGAAAATTATTTCAATGGTTTAAAAGTCTCTTTTATAAGATTTCAAAGTATTTTCAAATAAAATGTTTTTCAAAATATTTTCAAGATTTTTTATAAAATTTCAAGCTTACTTTCAAGGAAAATGGTCTTCAAAATATTTTATCTTTTAAAAAGATTTTTTTTCAAAGTGTAAATGATATTTTTCTGAAGAAATGTTTTAAATGATTTTTAATTATTCCATTATATGTTTTCAAAGTGTTTTCAAGGAAAATGATTTTAAAAATATTATATTTTTTAAAAGTGATTTTCAAATAAAATTTAGGTTCCAAGTGATCTTTGAAAATAATTCCTCATATATGATGATATTATTGGTTATATTTTATGATTTAATAAGTGTATTATCCAAGGATACCATTCATATTATTTCATTTAATGGTCTATGTTTATGAAACTTGTTTATCTTCAGTTGTTTATACCATGATGAATGCTTATGAAACCCATTTCCTTTCATAGGTTTTTCTAGGATGAGATGATTATAAAACCTATATATTTTCCACAGGTTATGATATGATTAAATGTTTATGATACCCATTTCATTTCATTGGTTATAATATGATGTTTATGAAACCCATCTCTTTTTATGGGTCATGATATGATGAAAGTTTTATTATCTTGTGGAACATGTATGTATGATTTTATTATGTGACGGGTGGGACCTATATCTACATACAATGAATTGGGTAATGATAAGTGGTATATGAGCTCAAAGGGTACATGAGTTGTAGCCCAAGACAAAAAAAGAGGGTATATAGGTTATAACCCAAGCTTAAAAACAAGAGGGTACACCGGTTGTTTCCAAAACTTGAAAATAAGAGGGTACATGGGTTGTTACCCCAAGACCAAAGTAGGTACAAAGGTTGTAGTCGAAGCCTAACAAGTTATAAAGGCCTTGGTAGGTATACTTGACATAATATTTTCTATACTTATGTGTATGCCACAAATTCTATGTCTTATTCCTTAGATATGATTTCATGGCTTATTCTATTGATTCCATTATGATTCATTTCTTATGAACTACCAATATTTATGCCACGAATCATGTATATGATCTTTGATATGTAGGGTATGATCGTCTAATGATATGATCATGTTCTTATATCCTTTTATTCATGATTATGATTATGTATCTCCCTTTTTACCCTTCCTGATCATATGAGATCACCCTTTTTATGTTCACTTTACCCTGGTTATGAATATATGTATTATGTATGATGTGTCTAAGAAGGGTTATTGTCATGAAACATCTAGTGGGAGATAATGTATCTCACTTATGTAATAGTGTTTATGTTTCCATGTTTCCAAAGGCACTAAACTAATACGGTCTTTGGGTATCTATTTGTGTAATGTGTTAAGTATTCCGAAAAAAATAATGTAATGATAATGTATGTTAATGTTGAGTCATTATAAAGGAAGTCAACCCTGATTCCACCAAGTAAAAAGAGTAAAAGAATATGAAAAATAATAATATCGGTAAAATCTTCCAATGGATCGATCATAGTGTCTATCATCATGTTTCTCAAGAGACTGGCATGTAAGAACTTTGGATGAAGTTGGAAAATACATACTAGTCAAAGAAATCTTAGAACAATGTCCTATTATTAAAGTGATTGATTAATCTTTGATTAAAAATTATAAAATCTATAATTGAACAAACCAATGAGTTCCAAATCTTGTTTAATCAACTGGTTGCTACAGGTAAGAATCTGACTGATGAAGATCCAGAAAACCAACTACTATGAGTACTTCCTGATAGATGGGATATTCTTATTATGTCACTTAGAATTGTGTTTCCCAAAGGAAAACCTACCATGAAAATGGAAAAGGATGCACTATTCAATTAGGATGCCCTAAGTAAGGATGCGAGTTACAACCATACATAAGCGCTCATCCTGGTGAAGCGAGGGACACAATAAGGATGAGGTTGAGGGGTATGAAGTAGAGGCCAAATAAATATCATAGGATGGTACAAATATAGAAGGAGTAAAACATACAAATTATACCATTGTGGCATATAGGGACACATTAAGAATAACTATCAAAAGTTTCTACATAAAAAGGGTCAATGTTGTAACCAAAAAAGAAGAAATAAAGACATGAATGTGAACATCACCAAAGAAGTTGTGATTTTCTCTAAAGATTAAGAAGAGACTTCTTTTCACGCATTAAGGTAGGAAAAATAATGGGTGGTCGATACTATAGCATTGTACCATGTCACTATACATCATGGGTATTTATTGATTTATCTAAAAGGTGAATTTTGTGTAGTCAATATGGGAATACCAATTTAGTAGATATTTTTGGCTTGGGTGATATCCAAGTCAAGAAGCATATTGGATACACAATCACCCTAAAGGATTATTGACATGTTCTAAGCCTTTGGATGAACCTTTTACCTAGAATAACCTTTGACTAACAAGGCCATGATAACATCTCTGGTAATGGATCATAGAATATGAAAAAGGAGCCATCATCATCACTTGAAGAAACACATGTGGTATATTATAAAAAACTCATGTGAAGATATGTATATAAATCCTCAATATGGTGGAATGAGAGACTTCATCTAATATATGGAATAGGAGGCTCATCCAATTGAGTGAAAGAGATTTTTTCTACACTAATGAAGAAGTACATCATTATTGAAAACGATTCATCACTTGATCCTTGAAAATAAATCTTGTAAAGGAAACAACATAGAGTATCATTTAATAAAACTTCATTAAGGAGATAAGATTTTATGGATTTGGTGAAATCTGATCTATGTGGACCCATAGAGGCAGATTCACTGGGAGGTAACAAATATTTCCTATCCATTATTGATGATTCATCTAAAAGGGTGTGGTTGTTCTTCTTGAAGAAAAAAGACCAAGTAATGGACGACTTTAAGAAATTCCATTCTATAGTGGAATGTGAAACTGGAAGGAAGCTAAAGTGACTTTATTCAGACAATGGAGGAGAGAAAACATCTAGGGAATTTGATTCCTGTTGTATGAGTCAGGTCATTTGACATGAGATGATGGTCCCATGCACCCACAACATAATGGAATTTTAGAAAGGATGAATAGAACAATCATAGATAAGGTCAAAGGCATGATAAGTTTGGATAATACAATTAATCCATTATGGGGAGGATCTATTAAGGTTTCATACTACCTCATCAATAAACTACCGTTGGTCCTACTATATTTTGAGATTACATAGAAGATATGGTCTAGTAAACCTACCTCTTACACTCATTTACAAGTATTCAGATGTTTGAAATTTTCACATGTATCTAAAGAGATCAGAAAAAGGCAATATGAGAGATATACTCCATGTACCTTCATTATTTATAGAGGTGAGGAGTTCAGATACAAGATTTGGGACACAAAGGAGAATAAGGTGATTAGAAGTAGATATGTCATGTTCTACGAGAACCATATGATTGAGGAAATTCAAAATCCTAGAATGTATCAAAGGGAAAGTGTTAAGGAATAAATTAATTATTCAACACCCATACTTGTACCACCTATCAATGAAGAGAATAAGGTGAAAGAAGAATCATTGAAAATGGACTAAGAGGCAATGGTGGAGGATATTAAGTAGGGAGATACTCAATACTATCCCCAAGAAGTTTAAGAACCATCATAGGATATAGGTTATGTTGTACCTACCAAACCTAAAATTTCACAGGTTCTAAGATCCTCACATGGAAGGATTCCATCAAAAAAAACATTCAGAGTCAGAGTAGCTATTGCTGACTGATGAGGGTGAGCCAGAAGGATACCAGGAAGTGGTGTATCATCCTAGTAAACTCAAGTGACTGCATGCAATGGAGTATGAGATGGAGTCTTGGATGAAGAACCATATAAACAATTTGGTGTAACTACCCAAAGGTAAGAATGAAATAACAAAAAATGGGTATTTAGGATGAATAAGGGTGGCAGGAAAAAGGAGGTCAAGCATAAAGCATGGTTTGTAGTTAAGGAATTCCTTCAGAAGAAAGGATAAGACTTTGATGGTATCTTTTAACCTGTGGTGTAGATGGATTCAACCCAAGTATTTTTTAGATTGGTGTCTATCTTGGACATGGAGCTTGAACATATGAATGTGAAGAAAACTTTTCTTCATGATGACCTATTTGAGGAGTTTTATATGAATCATACTAAAGGTTTCAAGGTTTATAAATATGAAAAACGTGTTTGAAAATTGAAGAAGAGATTGTACGTACTGAAACAAGATCTCATACAGTGGTACAAGAAGTTTGACTCATTAATGGTGAGTCATGGCTACAATTGGACACAAGAAGACTAGTGTGTTTACTTATAGAGATTTCAAGATGGTTACTTTGTTTCTTTTTTACTTTATATTTATGACATGCTAATCATTGAAAAGGATGCAAAAAAGATTATCCAGTTTAAAATGGACTTATCTAAGTCTTTTGATATGAAAGATTTGAGATAATCTCAATAGATTTAGGGGATGTAGATCATTCATAACAGAAAGAGGAGGTTGTTATGTCTATATTGAGTGAAGTATGTTGAACGTGTTCTAAAATGTTTCAACATGGACATAGACAAACTAGTGAGAATTTCTCTTCCTAACCATTCAAAGTTGATAAAGAGTTCATGTCCATTGTCTAAGGAGGAAATTTATTAAATGGAGATGATACCATACTCCTCAGCAATTGGAATCCTGATGTATGCTATGGTGAGTGAGAGACTAGACATTTCCCATGTAGTGACGATCATTAGCTAATTTCTCTCTAATCATGTAAATAAGAAATGTGATGTAATCAAATGGATTCATAGGAAACTTAAAGGTACTTCAAGGCTATGTTTGTGCTACGGAGGAGATGAACCTATCTTGGAGGGATATAAAAATGCAAATATGGATGGAGATCCTGATAGTTGAAAGTATACAGCAGGGTATATCTATAATTTTATAGGAGGATCTATATCATAGTAGTCAAGGTTGTAAAATTGTGTTGTTTTATCCATGACAATAGTAGAGTACATTGATGTTTCATAAGTTATAAAGGAGATGTTATGGATAAAAATAATTCTCTAGGAGCTAAGATTTATCTATAAGGAGTATATAGTTCATTTTGATAGTAAAAGTGATTTGTAATTGAGTAATAACTCCATAAAAGATTCCTAGATGAAGAACATCAACATTTGTTATCATTATATACACAAGGTGAGGGATCAACAGTTGTTTCAACTTGTGAAGATCTATAAAAAAGAGAAACTGATGGATATGTTGAAATAGTTGGTTTCTTGAGAGAAGCTTTAACTTTATAGATGCTCTAGCATATTCTAGCTGGAGAGGGAGAATTGATAATGTTTTTACAGCTGCATTGGTTGGTGTTTGGTGAACCAAACACACCCACCATGTAAGACTTCCATTTTAGTTGGAGTTTTTCATAGTCGATTGATCTCGATACAGTAGGTTATGCTCCCATCATGTGGTCCCATGATCAATTTTCAAATTTTAAAGTCATGGTAGTTATAGAGGGTCACACAATAACTTTTCCTTTATCATGCATCCACTTTTTTCCTTTTCTAATTTCCCTTCTTATGGTTAGTTGACACACTCCACTTGCTTCCAGTTGGGAATTTTTCTATTTTTGTGGGCATGGTTAGTTCACTGACTACATAAACATTATTCACACAAAATAAAACAATCATAATTCTATTTTAATTAACTATAAATGTCAAAACACAAAATTGAAAAAGTTAAAAATTCAACACAATTATGGTTTCAATATTATTAATTAAGAAATTAAATCTAAAAACCTTTAAAGAGATGAGTACATTAACATATTTAATCCAATAATTAATTTGACAATCAATACTTAAAATTTATTCAATATTTTCAAAGGTCACCTAAATCTTTAAATTTACAAACACACTTGAAATAAATATTTCATCAATAAGAAGTTAAAAATGTCATCATATTATAATGAAATAATTATTACCAAGCCCCAATCTCATCAAAATCATTTGAAAGTTATGTTACAATGATAATTAATTGAAATCAAATTTTTTTGTTAAAAAATATATGGAAATTCAAGAGATGAAAATTTAAGGAATAAAACTTTAAAACATTTATTTTCACTATATATTTAAGGAAATATATTTTTAACACAAAATAATTAGATATTCCATAGTTATCCAATAGAAGCACACTTCCATGCCAAAAATATAATAAATTCATCAAAATAGATGTTATAAAATATATTAAAATAATTTCATATTAAATTACACAACACTTATTCAATTGATCTCTTATAAAATTCAATGAATTTTATTTATTTACAAAGACTCCTAACAAAAACTGATTACCTCACATAGGTTCAAATATGCATACCAAAATTTAAGAAAATTAAATATTCCTCCATTGTATACAATTTTATTTCCTCCTATATGAATATCACTCACTTCCTTATTTTAATCCAAACTCAAGTTCCAGTTCTGGGAGTGCATACATGTATGGTTTAATTGGAATTAAAACTATAATAATAAACACCATTAGTTATCACCCTTTTCCAAGTTAAGTAAACCAAAAATCCTCTTCCCACTTCATTGATATAATTAAAATGATTTTATTATAATTCAATTGTCTCCATATTATTTTGGTTAAAAATTTCCCTCAACTAAATGAATTCATTTTTGAAAACTAGACACATTTTATTTTACTCAAAGATGTTCATGGGGATTATTTGATTTACAATTGGTTTTTAGTGCATAATGTCTCATAGATTCATCATGGGATACCAATTTCCAATTTTACTCCTATTTCAATGGACTTATATGGCCATATTTTTGAGTTAGATCCCTGAGGTGTTCAATTACAAAAAGGCCAAGTTACTAAGTTCAAGTTCAAACATCTAGTTTGAAAAAGTTCTCATTCTAGAAGCATAATGATCTATAATATCACACTCTCTATCCTAGTTCCTAAATATATTTTTATAAAAATAGTGGGTAACATCACTCATCAATTATGAAATTTCATCAATTTTATAATTAATGGAATCCCTCAAAACCCAAATGTCATTTTCCCCATGGAAGGACACATTGAGTTTAAATTTTACTAACCTAAAAATACACTAAAAACTAAAGTAAAAAACATGTAGATTTTATCTATAGATAAAGAGTATATTATAATACCAAAACTATGCTCATAAAGGTGGTATTTTTTTGGGTTTTGTTTGCTATGTACAACATTGTATCATAATTTAGAATAATTAAAGGCCCTCTCCCTTACACTTGAAACCCAACATTGAATCTCAGGGTTGAGGAAAGATTTTATAGAATTTGGTTCAAAACATATTTAGAATTTTAGTAGTTGATAAAATGTTTGAAGTGTTTACTTGAATATTCAGAAAGTATTTTTCCAAACATACACACCATTTTTTTTCCAAAATATATATTTTTAACATTCATGCTACTTATTTGTAAATAAAAAAAGGAATTCATAATTCAGATCAAAAGGTAGCATGATGAACAATTATAACTTAGAAAGTAGCATTTTTAAAGGGTTCTAGAATGATTTTAAAATGTGTTTCAATTTTATTTTCAGAATCATAGAATTAAGAAATCTAAACACACAATCAATAAAATACATATTCACTAAATTCAATTAAAATCATATTATAAATATCCCCACCCGTTCCTTCTTAGTAGCATGTAGTAAATGGGTATATTATAATAGTACACCCTAAACTTAAAATCCTCTAAACTCTATTTTTAATCCAAATGAAGCCTCCCTATTTTACCCTTGAAAAAGATCCATTATTTTCTCATTTTTATACCCTAAAAAGGTAAAATATACAAACATTGTAATTCCACAACTAGATATCAAAGAGAAAAGAAACTAAAGTTTGAGTAATGGAGGTGTGATCCATATTTTTTTATAGTTTATAGCTTCTCTTATTCTTGAAATTTATAATTATTCTACCTTATTTAGTTAACATGTGTATTGTGGTAGGTTGGAAACTTGTGCAGTTTCAGGCTTCCCATTAACATGTTAATCACCTGGGTACCTTTGGAGTTTAATTACCTATTATTTACCTATAAGAATACAAAAAAACACTTAAAAAACTAATAAAATTAAAATAGTAAATAGAATAAGATAATATTGGGATAACCCCCCAAGGGGTTCTGTATTTAGATTTTCCATAGCTAGACAATCCTAATATCAACCCCAATCCTATGGATGTTGTGGATTATTCCTTAAAAACCACCAAACATGCTTAATTCCTATTTCAAACCTATACACGTTGCGTAGTACCCATTTATCAACTTCCTTCAAGTACCTATCCTCAGTTTTGTATCTTTTATAGATTAGGGGAGAGGGGAACATGATATAGGGGTACCTAGATTCTTCTTCACCTTTAAGAGTGGTGTGTACAAGATGTGGGAATTCAATTGTTGGATGTGACTTACCCTCTCGATCAATCTAAAATATTATTTAATCTTTGATAAAAAAATGTTTTACCATCCTATTTTACACCAGTGCACGCCTATAATACATTCTATTATTCCACAGTTTTGAAACTCACATTTCTAGTAAAAATTGGGAATTCCATAAGTTTTAATTTAGGTGCAGGTTTGGTTCTTTTAAGGATCTCTTTGAGATAAAAAATGTGAGACTTATATTTAATATATACATAGGTAAAATTGAAGTATAAATCATCTTCAATATAATCGAAATAAAATAAAAACACATCTTGTTCCATGAAATTAAATCTCCATATATTAATCCAATTTATTAATTTTCATTGTTAGAAAGTTCCCCTAGGAGTGTATCCAGAGTAAGATTGAGTTAGTCAAACTCCTCTATCTTCTCTTCAAAACAGACTAGTTCATATGTAATGTCTTCATGGGAATGATTTTGGATGTCTTATAGTGGTTCAGTCTATTCAATCATGGAGAAATACATAGACATGTTAGTGTAGTTAAAATCATTAATATGAATATTAGAAATAAATTGATCATAAAAAAATTTATCTAGATTCTTCAAACTCAGTATGTCCCATCTTCTTCCATCCCTTGAAAAAGTTCCCAGTGCGTTGATCTTCTATTTCCAGCTTTGAGATCAGTTCAAAGATAATAAACTATAACTTCCTATTTCTTCTTATACTTCTTTTCTCTTTTATTCTAAATTAATTTCCATTAAGTTCTTCATCAGGTTTCTAGAGTGTGGATTTCTTATTTTGGTCTTCTTAATCCAAGTTGGTAGTTCTAAGAAAATTCAAAATCCTCTTAGTAACAAACACATCCTTCTTGGTAGGTGACTTCCCCTATTAAACCTGTTTGACTTTTTTGAAAGATTATATAAAAATTAGATTCATTTTATGAGTAATATAAGTTCTTCCATTGGTGAGATCTCAAATTTTTCATTATTGTATCCAAAATTGAAATGTTGAAACCTCCTCATAAAGTTATTTCACTTGATATTACTCTAAAATTGACATTGAATATGAAACATTAGTTTTTATCACTATTGAAAATAGTAGAAATTAAAGAAAAAAAATATAAAAATCACTAAAATAAGTATTGATTCCTAAAAAATGGTGAAAAATATAAATGAAATACTAGTCATAAGGGTTGATCTGAGATACTTTTATAATATTCTTAAATATACACAATGGATAACCCCAAGTTCAGTCTCAATGAAGAAGTGTCACTCATTCTAGTGATTATATTAATTTTTTTTTATATTTTTATATATTTGAAAGTAGTAAATTAAAACATGTATACATAGTGATGAAAATAACTGAGGTGGTGGGTGGAATGATATTAGGAGTATAGGAAATAGATAAATGGGAGAAATAAGGAAACCATGAAAAATATAGAGAATAAAGTTTGTGAGAAACAAGACCAGGTGTTGGTTGATTCACTCTCAACTATTTTCAATGGGTTCCCTAGACCCAAATACTTTATATAATTTGATTACTATTACATGTATTTATTCTTACCATAATAGTGTTCATAATGTTTCTTCCATTGTTTATAAGGTATTATCCTTAGATTATATGTCATATCAAAAGGTTATAGCAGTTATTAGCTATAATGAGAACCGATATAATATGACAATAATCTTAAATTTATGTCCCATGTTATAGATACAACAAAATTATGGGACACATATGATGTCTATATATCATTTTTTGGAGGATCACAAGCATTGGGATATCTTTTCATGAAGTTCACACTTAGTGATCTTGAGTAGATGAGATCATGAGGACTGTCCCACTAATAGGAACACCACCTGTTTCTGGTGTCATTGGTTGTTTCTATCTATGAACATATTTTATTGGTATCTTTAATTGATATCATTATCAATATGTACCATTTGATTCAATACTTTTATTCAAGGAAAAAACCATGACATTGAAGTCATAGAAAGGAAGCTTGTGTTGGGTTCTTCATTGATGGTATATCATTGGTTGAATGATCAAGATATAATTTTTCATTTTTGAGTTGTGAAAGAGATTTCTTGTGGGCCTATGTTTACCAGGATGGTGGTACCTTTATTGAATCCATGACCATGGTACAAGAAGTTAAGTTTATCCAGTAAGGTCACAAAATATATAAATCATAAAAAAAAAGATGACAAAAGTTTGCATCATAATTTAAGAGATATCAAGAGATAAATAGATTATATTACATAGAACATGTTCATAGAAGGTAGTAATAGATATGAAATTCCTTATCTCCTTAGGGGACATGATGGGTTGATATAATACACTCTTGGTTGGGTTGGACTCATTTTATTGAGATAAAGACCTATAGGGTCACACACTAAGTTTATCCATAAGTTCCACCTACTTAGATGAATGAGAGTTTAGGATGAAGTGGGACTCACGTGAAAGGGTGGGTAAATGTATGAGTGTGATAAATGAAAATTTAATTAATTAAATTATATTATTCAAGTTTATAATAATGATGATTGAATTTATTTATCAAATTATTCACAAGTTTTTTATCATTAAAAGTGAATACGATAGAATATAATTTTTCAAATGAACATAACACATTCATGGTTCATTAAAATTTTTAGGGGAGCTTACAGGTTGAGTAAATGGTTTTTATTTTATCTCATAACTTAGTAAAGTGTTATAAGTGAGTGATAAATTTTTTGTGACATTTATAAAAAAATTTATTAAGTTATAGGAGTGCACAAGGGTCTAAAATGAGTGTTATTACTTTCCATGGAACAAAGTGAAATTTTAAAAAGTATAATCTAGGTATAAAATCTCATTTCAGCCTCTTTAATAGTTTAATCAACCATTTGAGTGAATTTTTAGTAGTTTTACACTCTCCCTCATGTTCTAGAGTGAGATACTAGAGGAAGAACAAGGCTGAATCGATCATGAATTCTTGATCAGGTCAACATTCTTCACATGCACTAAGGGACATGGAAGAGATATTAGATTCCCCATACTAGTAATTGATAATTAAATATACATGATCTATGAGCTATGGATAATGTTTGTATAATCTACATGGTAACTATCTTGGCATGTTTAAGCCATGAAACACCAATGGTGAGAGAATTAAATCAGAAATTTGAAACGAACAAGGTACCATTTACGATTTTATTTATTTTTTATTTATTCTTAAAATTAATTGTACAAGATTCTATAAGAAATCAATTAAAGGAGTTTTGTTGATTAAATGTTTTTAACATAAATCCAAACCCAAAAAACTTATATTGATTGTTTTTTCATGCTTCTATTGCGCCCTGAGTTCCTTCAATTGGTATTAGTGAAAACATGCAATTATTTAAGTTTAAAACTTCAAAACTTCAATTAATTATTCTAATATTAAAAAATAGGGTTTCAATATAGTCCCAACATAATTTATAGCGTGTTGAGAAGAGTTTGTATCACCAAGATATAGACGATTAAAAATTGAAAAGTTTTGTATATAAATTGTGATAAAAATAAAGGGTTTATTTTTTAGTACACATTAATGGATATTAGTGGGATAAATTTTTGGTTAGAGTGAAATGTGGGAATTTTGAATATTTACTAGAGATACCCGAATCTATATAGGGTAATCTATTGGTAATAATAGATTTTTGTTCATGATTTATTAATAAACCATAAAAACATATCATTTTTGTAAGGATAAGATTTTTTTAAATAAAAAATATATATAAATAATTCATTCATACCCATGGGTGTGCACATATAGGGTGGGGATGGTTTTTCAACCCCATTATTTTTGGTGGCCTCATATAACATATATATTATAATATTATATATATATATATGTTGCATATATAAATGTCCCTAAATAGATGACCATTTTCAGCATGACCCAAGCTAGACTGTGTTAGTTTAGATCCAACCTACCCGACCCATCAACCCCATTATAAACCCTAAGTTAATATCTTGAGATTTTTTATAGGTCTAAATAGACCTAAAAAAATATTGAATTTTTTTATAAATTAAAGTTAATTGTATATGATTTAATGAAATTATTTTTAGAACCATATGATGTATTTATAATTAATTAAAATCATTTAAATGAAAGTCAAAGCATTAAAAATACTCTCAAGTTGAATTTTAGAAAATTTAATTTTTCTTATGCAATATAATTACATGTTTACTGATAATGATCCAAGACCGACACATGCATATTTGATTTATTATTTATTTAATTTTATTATTTCATTTGAGTTTTAAAATGTAATAATTATTTTATTTTTATGATTTGTGTATCATCCCTCCATTTTTAAAATGTATAAGGGTCTATGTGTCCACATTTAAGTGGTAAAATGTAATTTCGTACCCCGATTTCTTCACACATGTGTGTGAGTTCACATTTCAAAGATCATAGGGGTTTATGGAGACTTGGTTCAGCTCAAGAGATGGTGTCAACCAAAAAAGTGAAGTGCATAAGAGTTTTGGGTGATACAATTTGATTCAGTTATTAAATCAAGGAAATCCCCTAGGGTCTTATTCAATCCATTATTCACTCAATGGATTAACCAATAGCTAACAGATCATGATCAAATCATTATTTATTTATTTTATCATATTCATGGTTTATTATTTTATGAATGTGTATTCATTACATGTGATCACATAGTATAATAATAAACAACAATGTATAGATAAAATAAATATTAACAATGAATTTAATCTATTAAAATCATGATTAAGTTGCAAGATTAAATTAAAAAATACCTTAGAGAAAATATCAAGCCATTAAACACCATCCATCACTTGAATTTGGACATAATCGATTGTTTGAGATGCTCATCATCTATAATTGAGGGTGACTCATTAGTAGAAACCTACAAAAGATATAGAGTCCAATGAAAAATACTAAATCTAAGGTCCATTAGTGATGATGTGAAAAAAAAATCTTATAGTTTCTCTCTTGAGCTCAATAATGCAAAATCTATCAATGTGATTGAACTTGGCATGCCCCTTGACCAAGTGAACCCAATTGAAGCAATGAAAAATTGAGTAAGGAGTTAGGAACTTGGATTATTTCATGATTTTTTTCAAGTGTAGTGGGTTTTCCAAATCTGGGATGAAGACTTGTTCATGTCTTCTTGACCAGTGAATAAAGAATTCAAGGTGGGTTTTGGGAAAGTTGTTATAGATTTTAAGCCTACCAAAATATAAATCCTTGATAAATTTGGGTTTTTGTGTGATCTTGAGGAGGATTTAAGCGAGGAATCTCATTGGGAGTCATGAATGATGAGTGAATATGCGATAGGATTTTATATATGATGTTTACTAGTCCTATCAAAAATTGGTACAAAATTCTATCCACCCTGACACCTGACCTAGCCCATGGCATGGTCTAAAGGGTGTTCCAATCCCCACAGGCTAGAAACTAGTGTCTAGATGTTAACTAAATCAGTTGGGAATGATTTTTCCAATTTAATAACAATAAAAATCCAAATCATACATCAATAAAATAATTAAAACATTTACATAAGAATCATAACCATCACCCATTCCAAACTATACAAAAAGGCATACACAAGTCTCAAGTTTACCATTACTATTACAGCTAAAACCCCATAAGAAAAAAATGGGAGGGGCCCTAAAAAATAAAAAAACCTCATCATGTAATGAGTGATAACAACCACCATATCCCCACCATCAATATATACCACAAATATTACAATATCACTAGTACCCACCATCTCCAAATTAGGCCTTGCCTTTACTTGGATCAGGAAACAAAAGATCTACATACACCCATTGGGTGTATGTAGGGTATGATATCACTTTACCATTAGGATCCCACCAATTTTTCTATGTATATCCATTATAAGATAAATAAAAATATCAAATTAGCAAGGAAGAAAAAAATTGTTTGAAAACATGCTTTAACTTTACATGGAAAGTAACAGATGCAAGAATAATTGGAAGAAAGTAAAAAAAAAGAATAAGAACCATTGAAAGGCCCTAAGTAGCTAGATTAGTTGGGTTATTAGGATCATATTACCCTCAGTGATCAATCATATAACTCCCCTCATGTATGATCCATTAGAGAGTATGAAGCCAACACTCCAGTAGTACCCATAGTATTATAATTTGTTTAGTTAGTGTTGTAGCATAATCTTGCTAGGGATACTAGGCTGAATCCATGCCCACTCACCCAAATTACTAGTCTTTAGTCCACTAACCTAGGTACCCATGGTTCCAAATTACCTTTTTCCAATTTCAAACCATAAAAACCCCCCTTTCATCATAAATCAATTCATCACAATCCAAACACATCATTTCCAACCAATACTATCGGGTAAAAACCATTTTGAGAGCCTTAAACACACTGAAAACTTTGAAATCACCCATTTTAACATAAAAAACAATTTATAAATCATTTATAAACAAATAAAATAACATCTAACTCATAAAATAATGTCACAATATTGAACCACCTACCTTTCCCTTTGAAACACTACCACAAATCAGGCCTTTAACAATGCTAGTAAATGGGATATATCAGTGCTATAGATGTGCTGATAATATAAGCGATATTAAAGTGTTAGATTTAATAGAACTTTTAAAAAGAGATGATAAAGGCCCCCTTTAACAGTGCTAAAAAAGTGTTGATAAATTCCCTTATGATAAAGGGTATAATTGTTTTTCATGCCCCACCCCCTTATTAGCGCTTCCCAGTCCCCGCCCCCTTTATCAGTGCTTCCCCACCCCTTTATCAGTGCTTTAGATAATCCCACCCCCAACGCATGCCCCTTCCTACAACTAGTTTCGAACATGATACCTCCATCTTATACACCAGTGCCTTTTCCACTCCCCTATACTGTTTTGTTTTATATTTTATGATATATCTATATATTTATATATTTTTTGTTATATTTTTTATCCATATATATATATATATATATATTTACATATATGTTTATATATATATATCTATATATATTTTAATACATATATATATATGTTTTAAAATGGATATTAACTCTAAAAACCCTTAAAACACATAAAAAATTTAAGAAACTCTGAAAACCATAAAACCCTTAAAAACCATAAAATGACCATAAATTTTGATCCAAGAGTCCTTTTCTGCTCTATAACTAGTCAAATCAAAGCTCATGAAACAATATTTTATGTGGAACGTGGTATAGGAAGAATGGAAACCGGAATCATAGAGACATGTTTTAATTTTAAGAAATTAGGGTTGGAGACAAAAAAACTCAGGTTTGGAAGCCTTATGGGCAATTTTGATATTGAAAAACCAAACAAAGCTCATATACCTTAGTCTAAGACTCTTTTTGGAGTAGATAACATCATATTATTTGATTTGATATATGGTGAAGCCCAAATGAACACCTGGATCAAAAGTTATGGCCGTTTGAAGTTTGAATTCGACTTCATACTTTTCTAAAACTATAATATATTTTATTCATTTGATTATCACATGATTTAAAAATCATGTTGTTTTATCTTGTTTCATAAGCTTCAATTTTACTAGTTGTGGAGCTAAAATGGACCCCTAAATCAAAATTTATGGTCATTTTAGGGTTTTAATGTTTCTTAACATTTTTATATATTTTAAGGGTTTCAAGAGTTATTATTGGGTTTTTAGGTTTTTTTGGGTTTTTAGGGATTTTCTAGAGTTATAAGAAATTTTCACTAAATATCTTATATATTTTTCTTAAATTTCTATTTATCCTTATCTAAAACACATTAAAAAAATTTATATTATATTTATATAAATATATTATTTTTAATGATTTTTTTGAAATATAACCTTTATTAGTGCTTTTTTAGAGGTGCTGTTAAGTGCCCATTTTATCAGTGATTTTTTTACTAGCATTGATGGAGGGGGGGGGGGAGGGGTCCTTTATCATCATTTTTTTACAAGTGCTGATAAAGGTCCCCCTTTAACAGTGCTAAAAAATTGTTGTTAAAGACCCCCTTTAATAGTGATTTTCTACCACTGAGAAAGGGGTTTTTTAGAGAGCTTTTAGATAGTGCTATTAAAACTCTATCATTAGATAAACCTAGTTTTTTAGTAGCAGAATCAGCACCAACTGTTTGAAAATTGAAATCTAAGAGGTGTGGTGATCCTATGGAAGTAAGATCACGCTACCAAAATTGAAACCCAAGCTAGGTAAAATAGATTAAACTCACTCTAGGCCACCATAACCATCAGAGATAAGAAAAATAAAGAGATAAAGGGGGAGAGACCATGAATAGTGAAGTAGAGGAACTTTATTGGATATTCTGGGAAAAAATAATCCCAAATTACCAAAAAATTGAAGACAAGTGGATGATGGAGAAGAGGGGAGGAACCCCTAGGATTGGGGAAGTCAAATAGAGGAAAATAAGGGGTGAAAGGGGTTAAAATCAAGGAGGGGTATTTTTGGAAAACACTTTTTGTTTCCAAAACATGGAAGGCCATATGGTCTACCAGACCATGAACCAATAGTGTGGGAGATTATTTCTCTATACGTGGAGGACACATGATTTTGGTCACATAGTTTTAAAAATAATGTTCTTAACCATGTAGGAATTCAAGTGCCATAGTCCAGGCCACACGACTTACTAGGTTTAGTTCACAGTTTATACTAACTTCATGCCAACCATACACCACCTTTTTTCTACCAAAAACATCCATTTTTCTCTAAAAAGACTCAGGAAATATATGGAATAAAAGATAGAAAAAAAATATCTGAAAAATACCAAAAAATAACACTATGAGTGTTAAAATTCTCCCCCAAATGACACTTTCCACCCTCAGAATGTCATTCCATAGCCTGATCAGAGAATAAGTGAGGGTACTAATCCTATACCCATGAATTCCATTCCCATATATCATGCTCATCATTCCCATGCTACCACATGAACCTAACCAATGAAGTATATTTTTCTCAAAGACCTTTCACATGGGAATCCAAAATCTGAATTAGCTACATGGTAACTAATAGATTAAGTTCCAGATCAATCTATTCCAAGATCATCATGTTATAAGGGTCTATATTATACTTATTCAACTTCAAAATATGGAAAATGTCATGAATCAACATCAAATTAGAGGGAAATTCTAATTAGTACAAGACCTTACTGATCCTATTAGTGATATCAAAATCTCTAACATACCTCGATGTAAGAATCCCCTACTTCCTAAGACATCGATGAACCAAGTGAGGCGTCACCTTCAGAAACACCTAGTCACCCACTGAGTATTCCAGAGCTTGACATTTATGATCAAAATATGATTTTATAAGAATTTTACTATCATCAAAAACTTCTTAATTGTCTAAATTTTTATAGTTTTCTCTTTCACAATGGATGGTCTCCCTAATTAAGCCTCACCCACTTCCATCCAGTGTAGAGGAGAATGACATGGTCAACCATACAATGCTTAAAATAGACCTATCTGGATTTAGGATTGGTAACTTTTGTTATAATATAATTCCACTAACCTAATATGGTTTTCCACAATCCACTAAAATATAACACATAGTCATGCAACATATATTACAATATTTAGTTTTATTTCTTTGTATGGCCATCCATTTGAGAATGGTATACCGTGATAAGCTTGACCTGTGACCTCATTTCCATATAAAGGCCTCCCTAGATCTGATAGGTAAAATGGGTGTCCTTGTTAGAGATGATAGCATACAACACACCATAAAACCTTCCAATTCTTCTACTTTGGTCAAGTCCTTGATTGGAATAAAATGAGTAGATTTGGTCAAATAATTGATAACCAACCAAATCATGTTACATCCTTGGGGTGTATGGGGTAAACCGTTAATTAAATACATGGATAGATCATCCCACTTCCAAGTAGAAATGGGGAGAGGATGAAGTATTACTAAGGGATTATGATGCTTAGTTTTTACCTAATGACAAGTATAACATCAATATATAAAGTTATCTATATCACATCTCATACCTAGACACTAAAACTGACATCAAACATCATAAAACATCTTGGTGGCACTAGGATTGATAAACCACTGGGAGTAATGATGGTCTTGCACCACCAATTTCCTCAAAGATAATGGAACAACAGAGAATACCTTAAAATATATAAATCATTTAGGAGACAATGACCATTCACTAGGTACCTACCCACAATTTTGAAACTGGGTAGAATGCTGGAGGAACTCATCTCTTGGATGCTTATCTTGAATCAACTCTAGAAAAGAAGGTGTAAAATTCATGATATCTAGAAACATACCACCTTTATCTTATTTGGATTATAGGTGTATTTGAGTAAAAATTCCCATTAAACTCCACTCATCATTGGACTCCTTCAGAGCCTGAGTTGGCAATTTTCTCCTTAGGGCATCAACGAACACATTTTATTTACCCATGATGTAGATGATATCAACCCATGAAGGTAATAAATCCATCTTTATTGCCTTAGGTTCAAATCATTCTTGAATAAAATAAATCTCAAGATTTAGTGGTCTGAATAGACTATAAACTTCTCCCCAAAAAAATTGTGACAATATGAATTTAAGATAACGCATCACTGCCTCAAGCTTGATGTCATGGTTTGGGTAATTATTTTCATGTGTTAAGAGGTTGGTGAGAGGCTTAAACTACCACATAATCACCCTATATGAGCACAGAACCCAAATCCATACTTGAAGCATCACAGTAGACCATGTAACCCTATCTTTACTTAGGTATAATTAAGAAAGGGAGAGTGGTCAACCACCTCTTAAGATCCTTGAAGGATGCTTGGAATTATGGGATCCATGATAACTTCACCCCTTTATGGGTGAGGGATGTCATTAATGAGGAAAGTTGAGAAATTTCCCTAACAAACCACCTATAGTACCCTTTTAGGCCCATAAAACTCATGATCTCAAAGTCATTCCTTGACTCCTCCCATGACATCACTTGTTTAATATTCTATGGGTCAAAATAAACCCCATGTTCTGATATCACATAGACAAGAAACTTAATTTATTGAATAAAAATACCACACTTTGAGAGTTTAATGTAATGATGATGGTCTCATAGAATACCTAGGATTATCCTCAAATGATTCCTTTGATCCTCCTCCATTCCTAAATAAACTCAATATCATCAACAAACACCAATATAAAGGATTAAGGGTTTCTATAGTACACCTAGTTCATAAGGGATAAGGACTTTAGGAGAATTCATTAATCTAAAAGGCATTACCAAATACTCGAAATGGATGTACCTACTTTGGAAAGATGTCTTGGGAAAATTTCCTTCTCTCACCCTAACCCGGTGATACCCCAAACAAAGGATGATCTTTGAAAACCATCCTTCCCCTTTGAGATGGTCAAAAATATCATCAATGCAGGTAAATGGTTATTTTTTCTTAATCATGACCCTTTTCAGCTTCTAGTAGTTAACACAAAGTCAAAGGGATCCACCCTATTTCTTATCAATACCACTGGAGGAGCCTAAGGAGAGACAATCAGGCAAATGAAAATTTTATATTCCAAATAATATGGCTGTATCTTTAATTTGTTCAATTTGGTAGGGGATATGTGATATAAAGGAAGTGATATCGGCTATGTCCCTAACTCAAATTTATGGAGAACTCTACATCCCATTCTATATTCAATCCTAATAAATTCATTGTAAATACCTTAATAAACTCATAAACCATGAAAAGTATCCCACTCTCAGAGTATTTCTCATCACCTTCCAAAAAGAGGGAAGATAACTGATAAGAAATCCTACCTAGCTCCCAAAGTAGAGGTCCATCTCGTCTTGACCACATATCCCATTATCCATAAAAAACTTGAGATCTCCCATTGGGGGAAGTGAATGTCAGTCATTGATGATAAAAATATATGCGGGCCTTGAAGAACATCATCCATTCCATCCTTAAGATCACATCAAAGAGGTCTATCTTTAAGACAAGGAAATATCATTTAGGATCAACCTTTGACAAGGAGAAAATAAATAATGGGCATCAGAATCCCTGTTCTTTCCTCCTATAAATAGGTATCACCAGATCCACATATTATAACCTCAACATAGTAAAAACTATCAAAAAGTTCATAAGAAAAGAAGAAATGAACGAATTAGAAGAACTTATATTGAAGAAAACTACTATGGGTGATGAAATAAGAACAATAACTCTAACCATCATAGGGCTTGCATCTGATTCCACTAATGGATTATCCATAACATGAAGATGATTTACCTATGTCTGTTCCTATGGTCAACTACTGACCTGTGGCTCTACCTTAACCTGAATTTTCCCATAAGAAAATCCAGTCCTACCACCAAATCCACTGGAACAAGATCCCATAGATTTCTATGCATCAAATAGAGTTTTATTCCCCTAGGAACTGTAGATAATGCACCACTCTGATATGGGGAAACATTCCTACAAAACCATTGTAGATGGCCCGAATTTCCACACCAACGACACATTCTAGTTGGAATCAGACATGTGGATTACCCGTTCCCAGATTTACCATACTGATAGTATAAAAAATATTAACCTCTTGTAGTTGTTGATGAATTTGGTTAGGTTATATAGATATATCCACTTAAAACCTTATTTACATTCTCCTCATGCTTCCATTTCTTATCAAACGATCCAATCCCACTCTGGATCAGTGCTGGAAGTATCTTGAAAAAACCTGATACACTATCATGGTTGATATCCTCTGTCAAAGCTCAGTCAACCACCTCAGTATAGTTATTAAACTTAAAAAATAAGACTTCAGATAAAATATCTATCCACAACCCTATTTTGAACTAATGGGCTCTCATCCCTTCACTGCTAACTAGTTTGGGAGAGAAATGAACTATCTCCGTGAAGCAAGTGGAATACTGAATCACTAAACTCTTTCCCTAGAACTCATAGTATTTTGAGAAGGATAAATTCTTAGGGTAGAACTACTCGGTAAATATGGCCTTTAATTCCTTACATCATATCTACTCATGCTTCCCTAACCGAACCACTAACTCCCTCCACCTATGACAAGGGCCTTCTAACATAAACGCTACACACTTTACCTTAATGGTATCAGGAGTTTCAAGGAACTCAAATATCATCTCAATATTCTCCACCTAGTGTTCTACTTCATGGGTATCCATGCTTCCCCCTAAGGATGGAAGATTATTCTTAATAAACTTCTAATCCCAATCCCTTTCTAGTCCCATTTTGGGTTCCTTAACCTGAGCATGACCAGAGCCTACTCCCTGATCTAGAGCTCGAATTACCTGAAGAACTACCTCAACTAATCACTAACCAACCAATGATGGATAACTCTCTCTAACATCATCCCATGGTTATACAATAGGTCTTCGAGGAGGCATGATACTACACAAGTAAAACATCAAAAAGAGGGAAATCATCAACACATAAACCTATGAATAATAAATAAACAACATGAAAAAACACCCACATATATCAAAACAAAACCACAAAAACTCAATAAAAAAATCAAAAAAATCAACACTACCTTGGTGCCCATACCTACTCTATATCATGTGAACTACACTTTAAAGAGGATTCAAAACAGATTCACAAAATTCCATGGAAAATCAAGTCCCTTCACAAGGTTTGTTATCTAGAAACCCTACTTGTAACCATATCATCAATCCATGATAGTCCTTGCTTCTATCTATCCATAATTTCCCAAATAACAAGGCCTAAAGAAAGGGAAAACCATGCTCTAATATCACTTTGTCACAAACTAGTCTAGGATGACATCCAACCCAATACTCGACTCGGCCCATGGAAAGTCCCGAAGGACATTCCCAATCTCCATGGGCTATTAACTAGTTCATGGGAATCAAAGAACTCCTTTGGGAACAATTTTTCCAATTGAATAATAATCAACCTACATATCAGACATTAATACAAAAATTAAAACTTGTATATAATAATCTTAACCATCACCCATTTTAAACTATACAAAAATCCATACAGAAGTCTCAAGTTTACCTTTATAATTGTAGCAGAAACCCTAGAAGAAAAAAATGGGATGGGTCTAAAAAAATTTAAAAAAACTTCTCATGGCATGAGAGACAACACCCACCATGTCACCACCATCAATACCATCCATAGTGATACCACTAGCATGAGTACCCTCCACCACAAAATGAGACCTTACCTTTACCTAGATCAGAAAACATAAATCCATTATAATATAAATAAAAAATGGTAGTTTTGAAAAGAAGAAAACAATTTAGTTTTAAAACGTGATTTAACTTTATAAGGAAAGTAAAATATGCAAGAATAATTGAAAGTAGGTGAAAAAATAGAATAAGCACCCTAGGAAAATACCTAAATAGCTATGTTACTTAGGGTTCTGGTATTCTTGTACTCTTGATGTTTAGTTACATAACTCCTCTCATGCATGAGCCGTTGGAGAGGAAAAAGTCAAAGTTATAGTGGTAACCAAAATATCATCATTTGTTTAGTTAGTGTTGTAGAATAATCTTGCTTCGTAGATTGGTATAAAGATATACCAACCCACCTAAAGTAGGATTATAATTCCTTATTAAATAATTGTAACTCAATCATCCTCAATTCTCTCTAATGGTTGGGCATACACACCACTCATTTTATATTTTTTTTACAATTTATTCAAATAAATTTTAACACCCTGAGATTTTGTGTTTTTTGGAATTAATTTATTATTATAAATATTTTTTATTTCATGAAACACTGAATATAGATTGGGTTATATTAAATCACCATGTTATTCTTTCTTTGTATGCTACACCAAGATAAGTTTGTGCTAGACGTAACATCGACTTGGCTTGCATTACACACAACACTGAGTTTCTACAATTTTTTTTACTATAATTATTTAAATGTGATAGTTATAACATAGTCATTAAAATTATTAATATGAATAGTAATTACTACAGTATTATTTATAATTGTTTCACATAGATAAAAATATTGATAATAAATCATATAATTTTTGGTAAAGTATTTATATGTTTGAAAATACTATGCCCTTCTATGAAAAATAATAAAATTAATTTTATGAACTTTTAGAAATTTAATTAGATACAATAAACTTAATTTTTAATTCATAATGTAAAAATTAACTTAGGGTGAATTTTTTGGATTTTTATGAAATATTTCATTTTTGGATGAATAGATAAAATACTAAATTTCAATTGAAATATTATTTTTCGTATAATAAATTTATATAGTTAAATAAAATTTTAATTAATTTTAAGTTTAATTATATAAATTGTACATAAATTATTCCAATGTAGGCCATCAGAATGAATTTCACATTTAAATTGGATATTAAAATATTTCAAACTTTTGAACTTTTCTCCTTAAAAGCTCGTTGTCTCGCAATGACTGTGAGATTAATTTTAAATTAATGTTATCCAATTATGTGAATTGAATTTGTAAAAATGGATATCCATATTTGGAATTAGTATGATTTTTTTTCTAATAATATCAACTTAATTTTTTTTACTAAAATGATTAGTGAAAACAGTTAAAATTAATTACGGTGATTAAGGTAAGAATAAGATTACTTTATGATTAAAATTAGAATATAAGATGTATAAATAACCCAAAACTTATCCAAAACCCATTTTATGGATATATTTATACCCTCAGAACCTTATGAATGTTTTTTATGAGTTATTGGGATACTATTCAATGAAAGTGACCTATATATTAAGTTAAGTAAAATGACAAAAAAAGAACCTACTTTGCCTTTAACACTTATAAAGATTTTGAGTATTGAAGATGCTACATGGGTTTGGTTATAAAAATTATTTTGGAATATAAAAGATCTATTATTATAATAATAATTTATATTTAATTTTTTGAGATCATATAATTACATTAAATTCTTAATAAACGTTGACGCATGAAATATTTAGATAATAATTAAGTAAAAGAAATGAAATTTTATTAAATGATTTAAAATTACTGAAAATATCAATTATGAAAATTGATTTATAACTATTGATAAATATAAAATATGGCCCATTTAAGGTCTGATTTATCTTTTATAATGAACATATTGACCCATAAATAGTAAAAACTTTGTTAGCACAGTTAGGGTTAAAACTATGTTTTTGCGTGTTACATT
This sequence comes from Viscum album, assembly GCA_963277665.1. NCBI lineage: Eukaryota > Viridiplantae > Streptophyta > Magnoliopsida > Santalales > Viscaceae > Viscum > Viscum album. The sequence goes on from OY728125.1 coordinate 5,502,318, forward strand.
AGTTTATGTTAAAATTAATTTTCAACACATATGGTATTTCTATTTTATAAATTAGAATTAATTTTTTATAATCAGTGTGTATAAAGTTTCTAATAATTTTCACTTTAATTTATTCTTAATAGATGAATTACATAGGTTAGAAAACTAGTTACCAAAATGAAAACCCAAAATGAAAAGAATAAGGAAACATAAATGAAAAAGAAAAAAAAATGAAAAAATGATTTTGTTTATATTTTGTGAGAGTGTGGACTGAAAATAATTCCCATTTAATCCATTATTTTTCATTTTTTAAGAACATTAGGTAAGGGAGACCTCCCAATAGAGTTTATCTTTTTATATTTACAAGAATGCCACTCCCCCTCCACTATAAAAAGACATTCAACATACCCATTTATTCACACCTATTAAGCCCTTTGAATCATTCAAAACCTGAACTAATAATATCAAAACATTCCTAATCTCACCCTATATTCCTACATTTGGGAATAACTCCAACAAAGGAAGCCCTTTGGTGCAAACCAAAAGGAGTTACTCGAGAAAGGTAACATTTTAAACATCCATTTATGTTTTATTTCTTTCTACACCCATTAAATTATTGTCATTTCATGATTATATAATAAAATAAGTGTATTAAATATAACTATATGTTTTTATATTAAGGTTTTTACTGAAACCTACACACACTTCCATTAAATGAGTAATAAAATTACTGTTTGTGTATGGGGAATTACCACCTTGTGAAATAATGTCATTTTTTTCCATTACCACCTCTCATGGTTGAGAATTATGATGTACACACTATTTTAATAATATATATATGATATTTAGGATTTTTTTTATACTTTTTGAATTATTATATAAAAAATACCTTCATGATTTCCATTTTGAGTAAACACGATAACTTCGTTTGTGAATGGGTGGACTACCACCTCCTCAAAGTAATGTGATTCGTTCACACATTGCATGGAATGTTTTAAGGATGAGTTTAGTAAATTTATATGAAATTTATGAAATAATAATTCAACTGGAATTATAATACACACACACACACATATATATATATACATATATTTCATTTACTTTATTTCTTTTACTAAGATAAGAAAATGGAAACACCGTTCATACGTACGTACAACCTACCGCCTCCATAAATGGTATATTCCATTTAATGTTTATATATTTTATAGATTATTATAAATATTTATATAATAAATATATATTATATTTATATAATTTATTATATTTTGGGAATAATTAAATCATTATCTATGCAAGAGGATCAAGAATAACAAGTCAAAACATATACGAAATCAAAGCGGATATTTCCTAAAATATAACATTAACATGGAATTGTTAATAAATGAGTACTATAAAGTCATAATAAAATAATATATAGTATTATATATAATAATATGGTTCTTTTGTTTATTTATAATAAATTTATATTTATTATATAGTAGGTTTTAACATGCATGAAGAAAGGTAAGACTTAAGTTAAGGCTTTTCTCATCTCACTTTTATTTATGCGAGACTTATGCCTTATCCAACACTCATTTATTTTATACCTATCTATTATTATTATTATTATTAAATTTATGGATATTTACATATCCATTTTATGATATTTCTTTCATTTGGTTTATGGATCTAAAGTCACCAAACTGGTAAAGAAATGTTTGTCTCAATTATCCTTCTTTGATACACACATTTTGTTTTGCACCAATATTATTTTAAGAGATGTATATACTGCCATTTGAAATGTAATATCATGAATATAATTCATTTAATGTTATTTTATGATTTATTTAATTTTATTAGTTCATGGGTATTAGGATTCAATGTTTCCAAGATAGCAATATTTTATTGCTATAATATCATCGTTTATCAGGAATAATTATTATTATGCTTCCATTGATGAAATATTTTGATCCATATCTCAATAATTCTCATGATTTTTATTCTCCTATGGTATTTCATGATATCTTCATGTATTGGTACAATTTTCTAACTCTTTAGTACTTAATATAATTAAGAAATCTCTTTTAAGAAAATCCAACCTTATTTTCCTCTTTGGTTATAAATTTGCTTTATTCAAAAGCCATGTTTTCTAAAAATGTTTTCAAAAATTAATTTAAGTGATATTTTAATAGAATTTTCAAGGAAAATGATTTTTTATGTTTTAAAAAGTGTTTAAAAGGGTTTTCAACATCTCTTTTATAAGTTTTCAAGGTTATTTTCAAAGAAAAATGTTTTCAAAATGTTTTATGATTTAAAATGTGTTTTTAAGTGGAAATGATATTTTCCTCATGAAATATTTTAATTTTTTTTAAATCTTATATTATAACTTTTAAAAGTAATTTTCAATGAAAAGTATTTTGAAGATGTTTTATTCCTTAAAAAATGATTTTCAAAGAAAAGTTATTTTCCTTAAGAAATAATCCAAGTTTTCTTTTTAGATCCTTCTCTAGCTAAGATAAAATCCTTTGATATAGTTTATGATTTAATGTGGATAAGATATAAGGTCACCATTATCATTTTTTTGGAATATTTTAGGTTTAATATGTCAAGTTTTTTTATGAAACAAATTTCTATTACATGGTTTATACCATTATAAAAAACTTATGAAATCCGCTTCCTTTCATGGGTTATTCTATAATGAAATTATTATGAAACTGGTCTCTTTTCCATAGGTTATGATATGATGACATGTTATGATACCCATATTATTTTATGGGTTTTGATATGATGAATTTTTATGATCTAGTGGTATACATATATATGTTTTTATTATATGAAAGGTGGGACCTATATATCCCTCTAATGCATTGGTTAGCTATAGATGAATGAAGAATATATATGTTTTGTGTGAACCATATTACATGTTCACAATGTTAAGAGTGAACCGTATTACATGTTCCCAATGTTGTACATGAACCTGATTACATGTTCACAATGTTATGTATGAACTTGGTTGGATATCAATATGTTTATGAATAGAAATGATTACATGTTCACAATGTTATGTGTGAGCCTGATTACATGTCAAAAATGTTATGCATGGACCTGGTGGCATGTCCATAAGTTTATGTTTGAACCTGATTTCATGTTCCCAATATTATGCATGAACCTGATTAGATGTTTATAATATTATGAGTGAACCTAATTACATGTTCAACATGTTATGAGTGAACCATATTATGTGTTAACAATGTTATGGGTTGACCTGGTTGAATATCCATAAGTCCATGTAAGGGACTGATTTCATGTCCTTAACTTATTGAGTGAACCTATTTCTATTTACACATGTTCAAAATGTTTTTAAATTTATTTTTATGTCACAAGTATATATTTTATGCCTATGTTATGATCTCATGACTCATGTTCTTTGATTTAATTATAATTTGTGTCTTATTAATTTCCAATATGTATTTTATGATTCATGTTTATGATCTTTGATATGCAGGGTACAATCATATAATGATATGATCATGTTCTCACACCATTATGATCATGTTATGCTTATATCTCTCTCTTTTTTACCGTTAGTGAGCATCTGAGCTCACCCATTTCTTATGTTTCTTTTCTTAGGTTATGAAGAAAGATTTTATGTATGAGTACTAAAGGGGAAGATCTTCAAGGGATATGTTAAATATATTTCACCAAACTAGAATAATATGTTTTAATTTTCCAAATACATTAAACTATTATGGCCCTTGGGAATGTACTTTTGTAATGTGATGAATATTCATCTAAAATGATGTAATATCTTGTCTATTAAGCTGAGGTTGCTATTGTCAGTATCAAAGGAAAGGTTTAGTCAACATTTAGAAACTAGGATGATAATAATTTAGTGAAATACCTTGGGATATTTCTAAGTATATATATAGGTATTTCTCTAAGGATAATCCTAAGGTTTAATAGATTGAAAATTTGGTGTCATGATTTATAAATCTTATAAGTAATGTTTCATGAGTATGTGGTTTTTTATATGATAAGTGTTTCTCACCCAATGTTTTTAGTTTTATTAAATGGAAGAAACTATAAGAAACCAGGCTAACATTAAATGTTCTAGATGTGGAAATTGTGGGCATTATACAAATCGATTTCTTATGTGGAAATCTCATGAAGAAAATCTGGAAGGTCGTTAGAGTATTGGTTATACTACTGAAGATAAATAGACCACAAACTACATGTGAATGGTATGATATATTCTAATAGTATTTTTTAAATTAAATGTAAGAGGAATCATTAGACTAATTTTGACTAAACATAATACATGATTCATATTTTATATTCTAGGAAAGGGGTATTAAGGAATAAGATGATGAAGTCCAAGTAGTGGTTTATGAATAAAGTTGGATGATTAAAATGTATATTTTTTGGAATTAAATGATTATGATATATGAATCATGAAATATATAAGTATTTTCAGCATAAGTTTTTCATTAATGATTTAAAAGGATATGTTGAATGATGATGATGACTCAAAAAAGTGATTTAATGGAAAAGTGATATCTTGATTAAGGGAAAGTAACCCTTAATGTGTTCCTGATGCTGAGATAATGATGTTTCAATAAGGATATATTGGATATGAATAATTAAATTTGAGGGTACTAATTAACTTGGAACTGATTCAGGATTTTTTTTGAAAAAGTGGTTTAGACTATTATTAATGAAGTTTAATTGTTTTTGTATTTAAGGGGTATATCCAATAAACTTTGGAATAATGAAACATGCACGATTTCAATAAATATCTATGGTAATTTATGTTATTACCATTTTTCAAGAGAATAAATTTTGAAGGTATTCACATGTATGGTTTGTGACAAATAAGAGTTACTTTATGATATATGGGGGGGGATCAATGTTAGACTTTTTTTTGATAAATTTCGGAAAATTCTTTCCAAAGTTTTGGATTTTCATCTTTTAGAAGAGTTAAAAGGTTGAATATTTATGAAATGACTTAATTTAAAATTAGTATGAGGATTTATATATTAAATTGTTATCTCTACATATGAGGATTTATGCATATCGGATAACCTATGTTATCCATTTTTTTGTGATAATAACTAAAGACAGATGGAATAAATTATAATTCTATCGCTTGATCTATTAATACTTGAGGGATTAAAAATTCACCTTCATTTCTTGGAGTAAGAGTTTAAGTGGAATTAAATAAAGGTATAACCAAAGGGTGAGATTGTGCATATGAAAAGGAATAAAATCAAGTAAGTATATTTCCTTATGTTTTTAGATGGTAACATAATTTCTCAACTCTATGAAAAGGATATTGAAAAATATTAATCCTAATAACTTAATTTATATTGAATTGATAGTCTTATAAATAATTATATATTTATGGTTTTGAGGGAATTAATCTTCCATTGACCATTCAGTTGTTGGTGATCAATGACCTTATCACTCTCTATATTTATTTACGATTTTATTCCATGTCCAATCATCACTCCCAACCTATGTTATCCTACACTAAAACCTAGTTATGAGTTACTTTGGGTAACTGTTATGGTTAAAACTTTTTTTAAAGTAATTTTTAGTATTAATTTTTATGATGTGGGTTTTTATGAAATAAATGTTTAAGTACTAAACCTTTGATAAACTAGGAAAATTTTGATGGAGAAATTCATTTTAAGGGGGGTAGAATGTAACACCCTGATATTTTGTGTTTTTTAATAAAATTAATTTAATATTTTAAATATTATGTATTTAAAGAAATAATTAATATATATTGGGTTATATAAAATCAATAAGTTATTCTTTCTTTGTATCCTACACATAGATAATCTTTCTTTACATGCACCACTAACTTGGCTTGCGTTACACGCAACACTGAGTTTTTATGAAACACTATTTTATTATAATTATTTAAACTAGATAGTAATAACATAGACATTAAAATTAGTAATATGAATAGTAATAATAATTTTAAATATTATTTATAATTGTTTCTCATAGATAAAACATATTTATAATAAATCATATAATTTTTGGTAAAGTCTTTATATGTTTGAAAATATTATGCCATTCTGTGAAAAATAATAAAATTAATTTTAGACACTTTATGCAATTAAATGGGATAAAATAGACTTCATTTTTGAATATAAAATTTCAAATTTATCTTAGGGGTGATTGTTTTTGATTTTTTGAAATATATCATTTTTGGATGAATAGTGAAAATACTGAATTTTAATTGAAACCTGATTTTCACCTAATTTATTTATATAGTTAAATAATATTTAAATTTTATTTTAAAGTTTAATTAGATCAAATTTAAATCAATGAATCCATTTTAGGTCATTAGAACCAATTTCACATTGTAATTGGATATAAAAAAATTTCGAACTTTCAAACTTTTCTCCTTAAAAGCCCGCTGTCTCGCAATGTATGTGGGATTAATTTTAAATTAATTTTAGGCATTTTTGTGAAATGAATTTGAAAAATTGAATATAAATATTTGGTATCAGTATTAAATTTTTGGTCTAATAATATCAACTTAATTATTTTACCAAAATTATTAGTGAAATAGTTAAAATTAATTAAAGTGATTAAGGTAAGAACAAATTTACTTAATGATTAAACATAGAATATAAGCTGTATAAATGAACCATCACTTTTCCAAAACCCATTTTCTAGGAATATGTATACCCCCAACACCATTTTCTTGATTCTTATGAGTTATTGGGATACTATTCCATCAATGTGACCTATATAATAAGTTAAGTTAGGAAAAGGACAAAAAAAGAACCTTCCTTGCCTTTAACACTTATAAAGATTTGTAGTATGGAAGAATATACATGGTTTTGGTTATAAATATTATTTTAAAAGATAAAATAGTTTTTTTATCATAATAATCTATATTTAATTTTTAGTGATGATATAATAACATTAAATTCTTAAGAAACGCCAACACATGGAATATTTAGATAATAATTAAATAAAAAAAATGATATTTTATTAAATTATTTAAATTTACTAAATATATTATCCGGTGAGAACTGATTTTTATGTGTTAATAAATGGAAAATATGGTCCATTAATGGGAAAATTTATCTTTTATAATGAAACTATTTCCCCATAAATAGTAAAAACTTTGTTAACATATTTAAGGTTAAAGTAGTGTTTTTGTGTGTTACATGCATTTCTATTAAAATTAATTTATAACACATATGAGATTTTTATTTTATAAATTAGATTTAATATTTTATAATCATTTTTTATAATTTTTCTAATAATTCTCACTTTAATTAAATATTAATGGATGAATTTCATTGGTTATAAAAATAACTACCTAAATGAAAAACCAAAATAGAAAAAATAAGGAAACTTAAAAACTAAGGAAAAAATGATAAAAATGATTTTATTTTTGTGTGGTGTGAGTGTGGATTGACCATAATTACCTTTAAATCCATTATTTAATAATTTTTAAGTACACAAGTTAAGGTAGACCTCCTAATAGTGTTTATCTTTTTATATTTACAAGAAATCCACTCCCCATCCAGTATAAAAAGACATTCAGCCTTCCCATTTCTTCAAACCTATCAAGAACTTTTTATAATAAAAAACTTAACAAAATAAGCTCTGAAAATACCTCATCTCACCCTATAGTCCTAACTTTTGGTATAAATACAACCAAGGAAGCCCTTTGGTATAATCAAAAAGAATTTACCTAAAAAAGAGGAAACATTTTTCAACGTCCATTTATGTTTTATTTCTTTCTCCACCCATTAAATTATTATTATTTTATGATAATATAATAAAACAAGTATCCTAAATATATTGATATAATTTTTTAAGGGTTATACTTAAACCTACACACAATTCCATCAAATAGGTAATGAAATTACCATTCATGTATGATGAACTATCGGCTCGTGAAATGATGTCATTTATTTTTCCTTTACCACCTCTCATGGTTGGGAATTATGATGGACATACTAATTTTATATGATATATATGATATTTATGATGTATTAATTCTTCTTTAATCATTATATAAAACAAACCTTCATGATTTCCATTTTTTGTAAATACGATAACTTCATTTTTGGACATGTGGACTACCGCCTCCTCAAAGCAATGTGATTCGTTCACAATTTTCATGGAATATATTAAGGATTAGTTTAGTAAATATATATGATATTTATGACATAATAATTATAATTTAATTATAATCTATATATTTCATTTAATTTCTTTCTTTCAATACAACAATAAAACAGAAATAATGTTCATACGTATGTAGACCTACCCTCTCCATGAATGATGCATTCCACTTCATATTTATATATTTTATAGATTATTATAAATATTTATGTAATGAATATATATTATTTTTATATAATGTTTTAAATTTTTAAATAAGCAAATCATTATCTAAGTAATAGGATCAAGAACAACAAGTAAAAGCATATACGAAAAACAAAGAGGATATTTCCCGAAACATAACATTAACATAGAATTATTAATAAAAGGGTAAAATAAAGTCATAATAAAATCATATATACTATTATATATAATTCTATGTTTATGTGGTAGATTTATAAGAAACTTATATTTATTATACAGGAGGTTTGAATGTGTATAAAGAAAGTAAAGACTTAAGGTAAGGGTTTTATCGTCTCACTTTTATTTCTGGAGACTTATACCATATTCACCACTCATTTATTTTATGTGGTGTATATAAAACCCATGAATGTATTCTATTATTATTATTATTATTAAATTTATATATATTTACATATCCATTTTATGATCTTTTTTTCACGGGGTTTACGGTTCAAAAGTTACCAAACCGGTAAAGTGATTTTTGTCTCAATTTGCTTTCTTTGAGACATATATTTTGTTATGAACTAAAATCCTTTTAGGTTGTGTATATACTGCCATTTTACATGTTATATCACTAGTATACTTCATTTAATGATATTTTAAGAATAATTTAATGTTATTATTTCATGGGGATTAGGATTAAAAGTTTCCAAGGTAGTAAGAGTTTATTGCTATAATCTCATCGTTTACCGAGATTGTTTATGGTTATGCTTCCATTGATGAAATATTATGATCCATATCTAAAAAATTCTCATGATTTTTCTTATAATCTGTTTTTTCATGATATATTCATTTATTGGTACAATTTTTCCACTCTTTGGAACTTAAGATAATAAATAAAGTGTTTTTAAGAAAATCTGACCTCATTTCTCTCTTCGGTCAGAAATTTATTTTATTCAAAAGCCATGTTTTCTAAAAATGTTTTCAAAAATGTTTTAAATTGATATTTTAAGATAATTTTTAAGAAGAAGGATTTCAAAAATGTTTTATGTTTTAATTTTTTTAAAATGGTTCTCAAAATATCCCTTTTATATTTTCAATGTTATTTTACAAGAAGATGGTTTTCAAAATATTTTATGATTTAAAAAGTGTTTTTAAGTGAAAAAGATATTTTCCTCATGAAATGTTTTAAAATATTTTAAAATATTTTTTTATAAACTATCAAAGTGATTTTCAAAGAAAAGTATTTTTAAGTTGTTTTATGCCTTAAAATGTGATTTTTGAGGAAAGGTTGTTTTCCTTAAGAAATTCTCCAATTTATCTTTCTAAATCCTTATCCTGCTAAGGTGAAATACTTTGATAGAGTTTACGATTTATTAAGGATATAATCTAATGAAAACATTCTATTTTTTTCTGAATGGTTTATGTTTAAGATGTCAAGTTGTTTATGAAACCTATTTCTCCTCCAAAAATTATAGAATGATAAAACGCTTATGAAACCAACTTCCTTTCATGGGTTATTCTATGATAAAATGATTATGAAACATGTCTCTTTTCCATAGGTTATGATATGATGAAATGTTTTTTGACACCATTTCACTTCATGGGTTATTATATGATAAATGATTATATTAAAACTTATTCTAGTTATTTGAACTAATTTATTATTATTATTATTATTATTATTTTTATATAATTTAATAAAATATTATATATTTTAAAGTATCATTTATGTCAATTTTGATACTATGCATTATTTGTATTTAAAAAAAATCATAACAACATAATAACTTCTAGAAAAAAATTATAATATATCACTAACATGTCTATGTTATCTTTTAAATTTATTTATGTCATTATTTATGTCAAATTTTTTATTTTAATTTTTAAATATCATTTATTTGATATTTCCAAGGATTAAACAATTACTTCATCATTATTATGAAAGAAATTAATTAAATTATTTATTATCTAAAAATTAAAAATAAATTATCATGATGAAGATAAATTTATTATATTTTAAATTATTATTTATAGTCAAATTTATCTTTTCTATAACCATATATTAGAAATGATTTATTTATTTCAAATATGAGTATGACATTTTTAACTTATCTTTAAATAAAATATAATAAATGTCATATTCTTACCCAAGTGGCATAAAAAAGTTATAATTTATGACTAAGGCTATTTTTGGTCGAATCTCACTTATCAAATGAAATTAGGAAAAGTGTTAGGATAAGTTTATTATATTTTAATACTATTTTTACCTTTAATTAATCAATTTACCCTTGGTCGTGGTAAATAAAAATTTACTAAAGTTACTATTAATAATATCCAAAAAATTAAGTTGATCCTATTAGAATATAAATATCATACTTATTATAATAATATATATCTATTTTTCTAAATTCAATTCATATAAGTAGATAAATTAAGTTTAACACTAATCCCACAGATGTGGAGAGAAGACAAGTAAAAGGAAACGTTCCAATGTTCAATAAGTTTTTATATCTAATTTCAATATAAAACTATTTTCAATAACCTAAATTGAATTAATATATGTATTTTTGATCTATTTTGACTTTAAAAATTAATTTAAAATGTAATAATTATTTAAATGAAATGTCAGTTTTTAACTACAATGCATCATTTTCACTATTCCTTAAAAAATAAAACTTCTATGAAAAATACCAAAAATTCACCCTTAGATAATTTCAAAATTCAGAATTAAAAAATGAATTTTATTTTGACAAATAAAATTTATAAAATTTCCAAAATTTAGTTTTAAAATAAGCGAGCCATTAAAAGGCGGTAAAACTCGATCTTGCGCAAGCTATCGAAGAAATTAGCTCTTGCATGTAACACAAGCTAACTCAGTCGTGCATGCATTATAGACTATAAAATATATTGAATTTATTTAAAAATAAAAATGTTGTAAATTATTGGGGTGTTATATTCTCCCCTACATAAATAAATTACATTCTAAAAATTTGAAATTATACTTTGAAAATCAAAGGTTGATACTCAAAAATTCCTTTGTGGAAAACCCACATAAGAAATAGGGTTAATAAAACATCATTTTAAGAAAAGGGAAAGGGAAATGTGAAGGTCACCACAACGTTAGGATTTTGAATAGGATAAAATTAGTGTGAAGTGAAAATCGAGACATAGAAGAGAAATCAAGACATCATGTTCAAATAGAGAATGATAAAGAACATCGTCATTAGAAATTCAACCATAAAAAAATTGTATATATGTGATAGGTTAAAGAGGTCATTGATTTCTAAAAAATAAAATTAAATGGATAAAGTTTTTGTTTCAAAAATACTTTTCCTATAATCGAGGTATTCCTTTACTATCAAGATAAGAAATTGAGAAAATAAACTTTATTAATTTTCACGTCATAAATTCATCCTTTGGTTGTGTTTCAATCTATTTTCACTTTTTTTCAAGATGATTTTTTCACACCTGAAGCACTTTTATAAATCATAAGATCCATGATTAATTCCATATGCTTTTAAATTTTTACTAAAACCAAATTGGTTATCATAGGTTATACATTATGATAAATAATAATTTAACCTCAAACAATAATATCCAAATTTCAACACAGTTCAGTACAAAATTAGTTACTTTAAGACTCATCCAAAATACATTTTTCAAATTTGGAAGACCAAAAATTTATATGGATGTTCACTAAATTTTCAAAATCAACATAACATTAGATTAACAAAACAACATAATGTATCTCTAATTGTCACAAACCGAATATTTGAATACCTTTATCACATTTAAAAACCTTAATGAAAACGTTCATGCTTCCAAGTACTTAAAGAAGAAGTACTACATTATTATACTTATATATTACATAATTATTATAACCAGTATATCTTTGATAAAATACTCAAATGAAATAATTATTAAATCCAAAACACAAATACATTAATTATTGAACTTCAACTATAAATCTTAACCTTGATCCCTTTTATTTTTTTGAGCTACATTTCCTTGATGCTTGAGAAATTCATTTGCATAGTGTCTCATTTTATTATAGAAGAAACATTGCACATTAGAAAACTTTTTCTTATCCTTGAAATCCCAAACATGGTGGAATTTCTCTATACACTTTTAGAAAACTCCAATTCCTTTTAAGCAAGTACCAAGGTGATTATTTAAATAATTACATGTGAGAAAATACTTCTTTACCTTCTCCCCTTTATCCAAATTTTCTCCAGCTATCCTATTATTCTCGTGCTTCCCTCCAAAGCCCTAATAGTTAGAGTACTCTTTGCCTATCACATTATCACATGATACTATGTCCTCATATGTTGATAATTCTTGGGAGAATACTTCCCTTTGAAATATTGGCTTAATACCATGAATGATATGATCATTCTTACTCTTTGGATCACTTTCATTAGTGAGTTAAACATTCCTTCTACTAGGAATTATTTCTAAATGATGACATACACTATATTAGATCATATCATAATTTATAATCCTAGAAATAGTAAAATACTTAACATAAATTGTAAAATTTATGTGTATCTTGTATCATAATCATAAACATGGTTTCTTTGGGGACATATTTACTTCTAAACCCTTTATAATGGTTTGTAGAGAAATTGTGAATTATCCAAAGAACATCCCTTGAGAGTGTCAAACCAAGTGCACAATAAGGTCCATTATCGTGTACCAGGTTATGCAGAGTTAGTCCCAACACATCTTGTTAGAGTTGCTACTCCTAGGTACATCTGTACCAGAACCATGCCCACTTGTAGTATCTAGAGACGGATGTATTGCTAGGAATACTCACATAATCTCTACCTTACCAAAATTATATGACATTATTATATACTTATCCTTATGTCTATCTTAGGTTTATGTTCCCTAATATATGTTTTCTAAATCTAATTTCCAAGGTTGTTTCTAAAATTCCTCTAATACCAACTATAATTTCCCAACCTTAGAATCCTAGAGACAGTGACTTGCTTTATTACATTTTAATAATTACAAGGAATAAAATCCTAAAGGACCAACCAGTTTAGAAGTATTGGAAAATACATTACATACATAAATCTTACATTAAATTTTAAAACATAAAGTAAAAAATAGAAAATATCTTTAAAAATCTATTATTCTCCTAGATTATCCCTACATATCATTCATAATACTCATCTTGGCATCCTGGAAATAATAAAGTATAAGAAAGGAGTGAGCTCAGATGCTCAGTAAGGGTAAGTGGACAACAAAAGCTATTAAGAACAACAATAATAAACATTAATACAAAGTGTATAAATAAAACACAATCCATTTAAAAAAAATCTTGAGAATAATATGGCAAGAATAAATAATACCATATAAAATAGTCAAATGATATAGAAAACATAACCGTGGATATTTTACTAGTTTAATAATCATGTGGAATATCAATAACTAATATCATAATGAGGGAATGAATAATTCCAGACATCTTAAATATCAATATCTATCCTTAAGATAGCCACTATCAAGATCTAGCCTCATTATAGTTTATGTTTGTGGGTATAAACTTATCTGATTTGTGTTAAGATCTATCCTTCTAACAATTTAAAACTGCTTGGAAACAAACAAAAAGTGTTTTTCACCAACTGATTTTGTCTCATGAGACCTACTGATGCATCTAGGGGATATATTTGGCTCCTCCCATCACTTAATAAGTCTATTGGATTCCTCATATGAGAAAATAAACAACATAAACATTATTATTGAAAAACTAGCATATGAAATGTGAATACTTTAACCATAAACCATGAATGGTATTAAAATAGAATATTCACTGTCAAAATGATCATAAACCCTTAAAAAATAAGGTATATTGTATCATAAGCGATCAAACTTATTCAAACTTAAAATTCAAAAAAGGATGTTGTCATATATGATGATACTCTAGTAAAATCTTTTGACATATCTTGTGAAAATACCATTTTCTTTGAAATCATTTATTTAAAAGCCACACATTTATAAAAGAAAACATTTTATTTAAAAGGAAATTTTTAAAACTATAAAGTAAGATTCAAAAAATCAAGGCATCATGATGGTAGTAAAGTCCACTCTTTCAATATAAGTTAAAATTAAACATTTTTTTGTATTTTTGTCAAAAAAGTCATAACGTACCTTGTTTGGAAAATGAAAAAAAGATTCCTTTAAACCATTTTATAAAAAGTAAAACATGAGTAAATGTTGGGAAAAAATTCCTCAAGGTATCATTGCAGCATTTTTGGGTTGATTGTGTTTGTTGACAAAGTAGGTTTCTAGGGAGAATCGTAGAGTTCCACATAAGTTGTTGACAATCCATGTTGACAAAGAATGATGAAAAAGGAAAGGATGATCTAGAGGCGATACAAAAGAGCAGTACAAGGTGGATCCGTTTTCCAGTGTTTTCCAAATTTTTGGGGTCCAAAATTTGGAGGTTGGTGAACATTATGAAAAGTGGATATTCTTGAAGATCTTATTTAAATATATAAAAGGCATGAGTTTCACGAAGATAGGCTTCATGGATTGAATTTCGCGAAGAAAAGAAAAATGTTGACGGTGTTCTTCACGATTACATGAAGCTTCGCGAATGGTAGAGGTTGAAGCGCATCATGGCGATGAAGGGATTTGTGAGGGAGCTTTGTGGAGAAGGCATGAAGGGATTGACGGTGATGCTCTGCGATTATGTCAAGATCTGCGATTAGAAAATTTCCGTGGTGATTCGTGAGATTGAGAAAATTTTGGAAGAAACTTCGGAGCTTTGCGATTTGAGATGGAATGGCGTTGACTTCGTATGGAAGGATCGAGGTTCAGTGGAATCGCCTATTAATAGAGGTCGACTCCCTCGAGATAAATAGAGAGTTTTCATAGAAAATATTTTGCTCTTAGTTCGCGAAGGTGGTTCGTGAAGGTAGTGTTCTTCGTGAAAGAGAGGTTCTTCATGGTGGATAATATAGCTCCGAAAAGGAAGTGCACTTCATGACAACCTAATATTTTCAAAGTCTTGAGCTTCGGAAAAATAAAGGAGCTTTGCGAAGGCTTGTTTGAGCTTCGTGAAATTGGGAGCATCGCGAAGTAGGATTCTTTGCGAAGGTATTTCCAAAAGAATTTCTCATTGTTCATGTGAAAAGGTGTATTCATCAGTGGATGAACTTTGGACTTCAATAGAGCATCTACATACAATTGAGGATGCATGCATTCATGAAAATGAAGAGACCTACAGGTCTATAAACTGTGAGTGGATCCCTTCCAAGTGCTGTGAGAAAAGGAAGAGGAAGAAGGTAATCCTTTCTACTGACAGTGAGCCGGTGAAAGAGAAACAGGGAGTGACCCTTGGGAAAGTAGTGAACTGACCCTAAACTTTGTAATGGCTGTGAGCCTGGGCATAGAAGTAATCTTGCCCGAACATTATTGGCTGTGAGCCTTAGTGGATTTGGTACAGCGGCACATCGCCGTTGTATGCTCCTTGGACATAACCCAGTGAGGGTGAACACAGTAAAAATCTCTGTGTCTACCTACTTGCTTCCCTGAATTTCATTCAAAGAATCATCATCATATAAAGAAGAAAATAAGTGGTTATAATAATCACACAAGTGCAAACAAAAATACCCTTGTAATAAAGAGGTCAAGATCTGGTGGGGCAGAAAGAATTTAGAAAAGAATATCCATACCCTAATTCACCCTCCTCTCAGGGTATATAGGCCCCTATTGTTCCTAACAATTGGTATCATAGGGATAAGTTTCTTTGATCAGAAGTTTTTTCTCTGACTTGGTTCAGTCGATTTCTTAAGTTAACGATCTAGTCTGATCTTATCTTGGTGTGCCATGGAAAAATGGAAAACATCAAATACGAATCAGAAGTCAGATGGTATTCCTCAATTTGGAAGTGTTTATGGAAAAAGTGTGATTCAACTAAAAGAATCAAACAGATTACTGAAGGAAGGTCTGGATGAATCTGATAGGGAAAATATTGATTTACTCAATCATGATGTAGGAACAAGTGAGGTACTTGATCTTCAAAGTGATACAGAAAGAACTGATGATGATGAAGATTCCAGAAGGAGGTCACCAGTATATGTTGTCAACATGACAAAGAAATTGGATCAAAAATTGGATGAAGAAGTTAAATCTAAAGATATCTAGATCTAAGTACTATAAATTGAGGTTAACAAGATAAGAGTCTTAAATCAAAGGCTTATTGATGTGGCTACTGACCTAAGGGAGAATAATGATTCTCAAAGTGAAGAACTACAAAATATGTCTAGAATGAACGGAAAACAAAAGGTTGATGAATATGAAAAAAATATGAACTCAGATGAGATTCAAAATTTTAAATCCAGAAATGATGATCTTTCTACACTCTATCTGAACTAGTTCAGCAGAATCAAAGGCTACAACAAGATAATGCATGTTGTTATGATTCTATCGAAAATGAAAAATTGAGTGTGAAGGAGCAATGTGACATGGTAGAAAAGCTCACACAAGAACTGGAAGATGAGTTGAGTAGCGGGAGGAATCTCAGAATAGAACTCAATGCCCAAATTGAATTAAGGAATATGAAGATTCAAAAGTTAGAAGAAGAGCTAGAATCAGTGAGGAAGGAAGTTGAGAAATCCAGTGCTAGAGGAAATCATAAAATTAAGGATGCCTTGCACTTACTATTTGATTATCCTTCGACAGGTGATGATGAAATGAAAAGAAAATTTTCTATTTCTAAAAAGAGGCAAGAACAAATTTTCTCAGCTCAAAGGCCATATAGTTTGTAAAAAACTGGTATTGGATTTGATGAATCCCCTCCCATGCATGACAGAAAGAGAGCCATGAATAATTCCAGAAGTGGAGAAAATACTGTAGGTACTGGAGATAGACCTAAGAGGTCATTCACAAGAAGTAGTGACAACATGTGCTATTTCTGTGGGATTCATGGCGACACATCAAGCTTCTGTTCAGTGGCTTTGGAATACATCTTAGGTTGTGAAAATAGAAACTGTGATAAATCTGAGAATAAAAAGAAGTGTTATGGGAAACCAGAGAGAAGAGACTCCCAGAGGAAAACATTCATCAGATGCTATTACTGTGGAGGAATGTGAAACACCATGAATATGTGTCAGGAATCTCAAGAGCTCAATGTCAGAGGAAGAACTGAAGCGACATCAATATCTCAACCGAGAGATAATGAAATAAGATATTCCTTTAAAGGAAGATGTTCCATATGTTTTAATTATGGGCATTTGGAAAGACATTGTAGTAAGAAGAAATCAGTAAAGGAAAAGGGACTCAAAAGGAGACTTTCGACTCCAGTGATAAATAATGGGAAATTATACGCTGGGAGACAAAGTGGTTTGTTGAAGAATAGGTTTAGAGCCTCAGGGGAATCACATGAAGCTGAGTGAAAGGTGTATCAATCACCTTCTCTACCACACTCACAACATATCTTAGGGAGATAATGTGAACAAATCTGGAATATTAAGGGGAGATCTTCTCTAGCTATGAGTAAGAAGAAGGAAAATTCAGTGGAGGACTCACCACCAGTGAAAAACATTGTAGTGACTCAAGTATCTGATAAAAGAAAGATGAACAACAAATGTATTGAAAAAAATTCATGTATTGTGCCACAGCGAGAAGTGGAGGAAAGAGGAATATCCATACAATGGTGGAAGAAGAAAGGGAAGACTCCAAAAAAGAGAGATTCTTACCCATATATAGAATCAAGGGAAGGGGCATATTGGTGGAACATCAAAGACGAAAGTGTGTACCAGTGGGCTTAAGCCCCAAATTGTGAGAAAGGCCAGGCCTACAGAATATACATATTAGAAAAAGACACAGCATGTGGGTAATGAATGCTTAGTCATATGGCCAAAGCAGTTGAAGTTGGCTAGGAAACTAGAAGAAGCGAGGAAAGAGTGTGATGCTATATAAGAAAGAATCAAAGAGTTGACCCATCAGGATCAACTGCAATCCTCATCTTAAAGAGTCTGGAAGAAGAACCCCCTCTCCCTATTCATATAAATGTTGTTAACTAATGATTCAAGTGTTTCAGGTATTAGAAAGATATGATCCAAGGTGAAGTTGCATCTAAAGATGAAAAGTGGAGAAGTGATATGCTTTAGAGTTTTAATTGACTCATATCAGGTACCAGAGTTGATGAAGAAAGGGAGAAATAGAGAACAATAGGAAGTGATTGTGTTATTAACTTTATCTCTTGTTTCCTACACTGAGTTCCAACTCATTAGGATTAGTGATTTTGTTAATGGGTCAATACTGAGGGACATATTAGAAAAAATGATGTAGTAAAAGAAGAATGTTTATGGGCCTAACATTAGGAAGTGTTTCATAACATAAGAGGAGCATTAAATAACAAAATTAGATGCAAGAGCCATCGAATAAATAATTGGATGACTCAGCTCAGGTGTTGTCTATCGAGGGAAGAAATATTGTGGGAGAAGCATCAATAATCATGCATATCATGCTCATTTATTTTGATCTAACAATGTGTTATCAACTGATTGTTTTCAGGATACCAAGAAGCTGCGAGAAGTAGTTTAAAGGAATGATTCCACTGAACAATGAAACAGTGAGAAAATTTCTGATGAATGTGATAAGGAGGAAAGCAAAAAAGGGGGAGCATAAGTGACTGATGCCGATTTAGAAAAGAATTAGACATGGGAGATTGTTTTGAGACCAGCAGATAAGAATGTCATCAGGACTAAATGGGTCTATCACAACAAGATGAATGAAGATGGTGTAGTGGTTCGAAACAAAGCATGACTAGTGTGCAAAGGATACTCCCAAATAGAAGGAATAGATGTTGATGAGACATTTTCACCGGTTACAAGGTAGGATACAATCAGATTATTCCTTGACATAGCATTGCAAAGCAAGTTCAAAGTTCTCCAGATGGACGTCAAATCTGCATTTCTGAATGGGGTTCTAGAGGAGGAATTGTATATTGAGCATCCAGATGGTTTTCTCATTCATGAAGATGAGAATAAAGTGGGTCAGTTGAAGAAAGCACTATATGGGTTAAATAAAGCACCAAGAGCGTGGTACTCAAGGCTGGATTAGTATTTGAAGAAGCTTGGGTTTCAACATGGTGGAGTTGATTAAAATATCTACTTCAACAACAACAGTAATCAAAGGATGATGGTGTTGGTCTATGTCGATGACATAATATTTGGCAGATCAGATAAAGCTCAGTGTAGACAGTTTTCTGAATTCATGAAAAATGAGTTTGAAATGTCAATGATTGGAGAGCTAATGTTTTTCCTTGGTCTACATGTGACACAAGGAAAGAATGTAACATTCATTTCTCAATCTAAATATGTTAAGGAGGTTCTGAGAAGGTTTGGAATAGATAATTCCAAGGAGATGAAGACTCCGGTTGCTACTCGGATGAAATTATAAAAAGATGATAGTGGAAAGGCAGTTAATATCACTGAATACAGGCAGATTATTGACATTTTACTATACCTAATAGAAAAAAGACCTGATATTGTTTTCACCACATGCCAAGCAGCATGTTACCAAATCAATTCAAAAGAAAGCCACATGCTCACAGTGAAAAGAATACTTAGGTATATCAAATGCACCGTGGATTTTGGTATGATGTATAATGATAGATCTCAATCAGTGTTATTGGGTTATATTGATGCAGATTGGGCTAGATCAACAGATGATAGAAAATCAACATCAGGAGGTGCATTCTATCTTGGCCGATTGTGTATTTCTTAGCTAGGAAAGAATCAAGATTGAATTTCATTGAGCACCATGGAGGGTGAGTATATTGCGGCCACTCAAGAATGCACACAATTATTGTGGATGAAGCAGCAGCTTGAAGATATGGGATTTGAAGTGAAGTATCCGATCAGAATCTAGTGTGATAACTCAAGTGATATAAATCTTATCAAAAATCCAGTTCATTACTCAAGGACAAAGCACATTGAGATTAAATATTATTTCATCAAGGAGAAGGTGGATCAAGGGATTGTGAAGTTAGAGTATGTGACTATAGAGCTACAGGTTGTAGATATTTTGACAAAGGCCTTACCCAAGGAAGCGTTTGAAATGCATCAACTGGCTCTGGGAGTTCATTCGACTCCCCGCACTTAAAAGAGTGTGGATGTGGAACCCCCACCCCCTCTCCCTGAGGTATGATGTGTTTTTTACCTAATGTGCTGATATGTGTTCTCTACTCTGTTACAGACTACAAAGGAGTGACCTTTGGGTTCGTTGACAAAGGGGGAGAAAATAGTGATTGTTTAAGGGAGAGACAGTGTGGCTATTTGACAAATCATGACTGATATGGGGAGAAGCTGGCAGGTGGAGCAGTGCGATATGGGGAGCAATGAGGAAGGGGAGCGTATTAAATCTGACGATGCTAAAAGTGATCAATCAAAGACTAGATATCATGATAGCTGAGGATCATGATAAAAGCAGAAGAGTGATGTTGGATTCTAGCTATCACCAATTGGTATTAGTGTGGTTTAACAATTGGTGTTTGAAATGAAGTGATTCAGTGATGAACTTTTCATACTACTTTTGTCTCTCATGCCGATCATTTCTCATGTGGTCTTAGAGTGCATGTTAAGTGAATCCTTGAATGCTATCAGAATCACAAGAGGTGAATAGTGGTAGCAGTTGGATATAGATTCAGAGAGGTATCAAAGTGCAGAGAATCATTATGAGAAGAGTTGTCAACAAACCCAAAGGGGGGATTGTTGGGAAAAACCCTTCAAGTTATCATTGCAACATTTTTAGGTTGATTGTGTTTGTTGACAAAGCAGGTTTCCATGGAGAATTGTCGAGTTCCACAGAAGTTGTTGACAATCCATGTTGACAAAGAACGATGACAAAGGAACGAACGATTTGGAGGCGGTACAAAAGAGAAGTACAAGGTGGCGCTATTTTCCAGTGTTTTCCAAATTTTTGGGGTCCAAAATATGGAGGTTAGTGAGCATTGTGAAAAGTATATATCCTTGAAGATCTTATTTAAATATAGAAAAGGCATGAGTTTCGCGAAGATAGGATTCATGGATTGAATTTCGCGAAGACAAGAAGAATGTTGACGATGTTCTTCGTGATTACGTCAAGCTTCACGAATGGAAGAGGTTGAAGCGCATCATGGCAGTGAAGGGCTTTGTGAGGTATCTTTGCAATGAAGGCATGGAGGGATTGACAGTGATAATCCATGATTACGTCAAGCTCCATGATCGAAAAATTTCCATGGTGCTTCGCGAGATTGAGATAATTTTGGCAGAAACTTTGGAGCTTCGCGATTTGAGATGACGTGGTGTTGACTTCACGCAGAAGGATCTACAGTCGGTGGAATCGCCTATAAATAGAGGTCGACTCCCTCGAGATAAGTAGATATTTTTCGAAGAAAATATTTTGCTCTCGGTTCGCAAAGGTGGTTCATGATGATAATGTTCTTCGCAAAAGAGAGGTGCTTCACGGCGGCTAATCTAGCTCTGCAAAGGAAGTGCGCTTCATGAGGCCGCATGCTCTAAGGAGTGTGCTTCGTAAAGAGGAATGATCTTCGCGATTACCTAAGCTTTGGAAAGGCTTGAGCTTCACAAAAAGGCAGGAGCTTCGTGAAGGCTTGTTTGAGGTTCACAAAATTGGGAGCCTCACGAAGTAGGGTGCTTTGTGAAGGTATTTCCAAAGGAATTGCTCAGTGTTCAGGGGAAAAGGGGTATTCATCAGTGGATGAACTTTGAACTTCAATATAGCATCTACATACAGTTGAGGATGCATGAATTCATGAAAACAAAGAGACCTACAGGTCTATAAACTGTGAGTGGATCCCTTCCAAGTACTGTGAGCAAAGGAAGAGGAAGAAGGTAATCCTTTCTACTGGCAGTGAGCCAGTGAAAGAGAAACAGGGAGTTACCCTTGGGAAAGCAGTGATCTGACCCTAAACTTTGTATAGGCGGTGATCCTGGGCATAAAAGTAATCTAGCCCAAACATTATTGGCAGTGATCCTTAGTGGATTTGTTACAGCGGAACATCGCTGTTGTATTCTCCTTGGAAGTAACCCAGTGAGGGTGAACCAAGTAAAAATATATCAGTCTACCTGCTTGATTCCCCGCATTGCATTCAAAGCATCATCATTATATAAAGAAGAAAATAAGTGGTCATAATAATCACACAAGTGCAAATAAAGAGACCCTTGTAATAAAGAGGTCAAGATCCAGTGGGGCAGACAGAATTTAGAAAAGAATATACATACCCTAATTCACCCCCCTCTTAGGGTATATAGTCCCCTATTGGTCCTAACAATTGGTACCAGAGGGATATGTTTCTTTTATCAGAATTGTTTTCTCTGACTTGGTTTAGTTGATTGCTCAATTTATAGATCCAGTCTTCTCTTATCTTGGTGTGCCATGGAAAATGGGAAAACATCAAAGAAGAATTAGAAGTCATATGATATTACTCAATGTGGAAGTGTTTATGGAAAAAGTGTGATTCAACTAAAAGAATCAAACAACTTACTGAAGGAAGGTATGGATAAATCTGATAGGGAAAATATTGATTTACTCAATCATGATATAGGAACAAGTGAGGTACTTGATCTTCAAAGTGATACAGAAAAAACTGACGATGATAAAGATTCTAGAAGGAGGTCACCAGTAGATGTTGTCAACATGACAAAGAAATTGGATCAGAAATTGGATGGAGAAGTTAAATCTAAATATATCTGGACACAAGTACTAGAAATTGAGATCAACAAGCTAAGAGGCTTAAATCAAAGGCTTATTGATGTGGCTACTGAACTAAGGGAGAAGAATGATTCTCAAAGAGAAGAACTACAAAAGATGGCTAGAATGAACGAAAAACAAAAGGTTGATGAATATTAAAAGAATCTGAACTCAGATGAGATTCAAAATTTGAAATCCAGAAATGATGATCTTACTACACAGCTATCTGAACTAGTTCAAAATAATCAAAGGCTACAACAAGATAATTCATGTTGTTCTGATTCTATTGAAAATGAAAAATTGAGTGTGAATGAGAAATGTGACATGGTAGAAAAGATCACATGAGAACTAGAAGATGAGTTGAGTAGAGGGAGGAATCTCAGAATAGAACTCAATGGCCAACTTGAATTAAGGAATATGAAGATTCAAAAGTTAGAAGAAGAGATAGAATCAGTGAATAAGGAAGTGTAGAAATCCAATGCTAGAGGAAAGTCTAAAATGAAGGATGCCTTGCACTTACTATTTGATTATCCTTCGGCAGGTGATGATGAAATGAAAAGCAAATTTTCTATTTCTGAAAAGAGGCAAGAAAAAATTTTCTCTGCTCAAAGGCCACATAGTTTGGGGAAAAGGGAGTGACCCTTGGGAAAGCGGTGAGCTGACCCTAAACTTTGTAAAGGCAGTGAGCTTGGGCATAGAAGTGATCTAGCCCGAACATTATTGGCAGTGATCCTTAGTGGATTTGGTACACCGGAACATCGCCATTGTATGCTCCTTGGACATAACCTAGTGAGGGTGAACCAAGTAAAAATATCTGTGTCTGCCTGCTTGCTTCCTTGCATTGCATTCAAAGCATCATCATCAGATAAAGAAGAAAATAAGTGGTCATAATAATCACACAAGTGAAAACAAAGCGACCCTTGTAATAAAGAGGTCAAGATCCAGTGGGGCATAAAGAATTTAGAAAAGAATATCCATACCCTGATTCACCCCCCCTCTCAGGGTATATAGGCCCCTATTGGTCCTAACAGTAAAAGATTTAAAAAATTGGTAGGATAATAGTAAAAATATTTTTACAAATATATTGAATAAACATAAACATGGATGATAAATATTCCCCTGTAGATACTTACATATAAATAATCCTGAATAATAATGAGATTGTGAAATTAACTCTTACGTTATGTCTGATTCCCTTAGTACATGTTTGAAACTACTATATAGTGGTTTTAAAAATATTATTAACTTATAATAAAATCATAATAATATTTATCATATCATATATGATTCATTTATGAATTTATATTTCCCTTTTATTAATAATTCCAAGTTAAAGAAATGTTTCGGGTAATAATCGATTTGTTTATCATACATGTTTTGACTTGTTATTCTTGATCATATTACTTATATCACAATTTAATTACTCAATAATGTAAAAAATGATTTATTTGTCATATATATTTATTATATAAATATATATAAGATATATATATATATATATGAAATGGAATACACCATTCATGGAGACGGTAAGCCGTACATACGCATGAGCGCTGTTTCTATTTTCTTATCATATTGAATGGAAGAAGGTAAATGAAATATATGTATATATATATTATTAAATTATCATTATTATTTCATATATTTCATATTTATTAATTATATAAATTTTTATAATCATTATTTATTGGTTAATGTGGAAGATGGATTTCATCGTGTCGTGGAGACGGTAGGTCGTACATATGAATGAGCGAGAATATCATTCCCTTAATAGTAAAAGGGTAAAGAATTAGATGGTATATTAATTATAAAGAATCAATATTATGTCATATTTATTATTTATATCTATTATATCCATTATTATACCCATCCAAATAAAGTGTTGATGAAAACAAATTACTCCACAACGTGGGACAGTAAGCCGTACATACACACACATGGTGATATTGTTTTTCATAGGATGGATAAAAGGAGGAATATGGTTGTCACATAATCATAATAAAATATCAGTATATATATTATAATTCATTTACTAATTTATTATGGAAACAATATAGTAATAGTAAGTATAAGAAGAAAATAACTTGAATGAATTGGTAAAACAATTACTTCTTCTTTGATGGACTTCCTTTGGATCTCCTCTTAGGGACACTAGGGTTGGTATTTTTAGAAGACTAAGACCTAGATAACTTATCTAAGAATGTTGGGAGGATAAATGGTCAGAGGATCATCAATATATATGAATCAAAGTGGTTTGAGGAAGTGAGGGAGGATGTGTCTTTTTATAAGAGAGGTGAGGGAGGAATCCTTTAAAATATTAAATTAATCTAAATTAATTTTATATTAAAAAAGGATCCAAAGTGAGCTATTTAGAATCTAATATTAGTATGGGTCGAAATAATCTTAAAAAATGATTTTTATACAAGCTTAGGTCAAATTATTAACCTTATATTTTGGATTTAACCCTTAGATAAACCTTTTAACTCTTGCCGTCACAGCATGTATTTTTTGCACTTTAGGGTTAATATAATTACTATAAAAGACAAAAGAACCCAAAATGTTTCATTGATTAAATATTTAACCTTATTATATTTAAGTGGCATAATTTTAAATTTTTATGAATTTTATATCATTTAATAAAATATTATGTATTTTAAAGTATCATTTATGTAAAGTTTGATACTATTCATTATTTGTATCTTTAAAAATATCATAACAACATGATAACTTATAAAAATATTATAATATATAACTAAAATTACTAAGTTATCTATAACATTCATGTATGTCATTAATTATTTCAATTTAAATTTATTCTAATTTTTTTAATATCATTTATTTGATATTTACATTGATTAAGAAATTACCGCATCATTATTATGAATGCCTTTAATTAAATTATTTATTCTATTAAACATAAAAATAAATTATCATGATGAATATAAATAAATTATACTTAAAAGGAATATTTATATTATAATTTATCTTTTGTATTAACGTATATTAAAAATGATTTAGTTATTAAAAATTGAGTATGTTATTTTTAACTTATCTTTAAATAAAATATAATAAAAGTCATATTTTTACCCAAGTGGAATAAAAAGGTTATAATTTCATCCTAAGGCTAGTTTTGGTAAAAAAAACACTTATACAATCAAATTAGGACAAATTTTAGGGTATGTTTATAATATTATAATATTATTTTTACCTTTAATTACCATATTTACTCTTAACCTTGGTATATAAAAACTTACAAAATTTAATATTCATAATATCCAAAAAAAATTAAGTTGAAACTTTTAGACTCAAAATATAATACTAATTAAAAATATTTATGTACATTTTTCCAAATTCAATTCATATAAGTGGATAAATTAAGTTTAACACAAATCTCGTAGATGTGGCGAGATAATGGGTAAAAGGAAATATTCCAAAGTTCAATTAGTTTTTATATATAATTTCAATACAAAAATGATTCCAATAAACAAAATTGGGTTAATATATGTATTATCGATCTATATTTTCTTCAAAAATCAATTTAAAATATAATAATTATTTAAATGAAAAGTCATTTTTTATCTACATTGTAGTATTTTTCACTATTCATAAAAAAATGAAACTTCTCAGAAAAATACCAAAAAATTACGCTAAGCTAATTATTAAATACCGAATTAGAAAATGAAATATATTTTAAAAAATAAATATTATAAAATTTCCAGAATTAGTTTTACAATAGGTGATCAATTAAAAGGAATTAAAACTCGATCTTGTACAAGTTATTGAAGAATGTCTCTCTTGCATATAACACAAGCTAACTCAGTGTTGAGTGCATTACAAGATATAGAATATATTGAATTTATTTTAAAAACAATATTGTAAATTCATGGAGTGTTACACATTGCTACAAAATTTAATATTATATAATATTATATGGCTCCTATATATTCTAGTGAGTTTTCCCTTTTCCAATCTCAAGTCCAAATCAACTTCCAGACTATACTTAATCTGAAATTTTTAATAAATTCTTAATTAACTTATTATCATTCATGAAATAACATCAAAAAACCAAAAATTCTATCTATAATTTATTCTAATAATTCTAAAAATAAACAAAACAATTAAAAATCAATATTTAAGTATTTTTTCACATTAAATCCAAAAATATTATTATAATATAAATATGTGATAATTAACCATGAAATATTAAAATATTGGGGATAAAATCATTGAGTTATAAAGTAAAACTAATTAACTATTGAGCTCTATAAACCCCCCCAAACTTAAATATTACACTCTTAGGTAGTCATCCAATACCAAGTTAAAATTGTATTTCTCGAGGAAGAGTTGGAATCACTTTTCAATTAGAAAATCCTTGGAAATATCATGCTTTATACATGGATATAAACTCACTAATTCCTCACTTATCATAAAAAAATCAATCAATCACTTGTTAATCCCCATGTGAATTTTGTACTTATCTCCCTATAAATATGTCATTCTTCACTCAAGGTATTTTAGTTTGAGTTTTTATCATTCTTAAGTGTAGCGTGATTTCTTTAGGCTCACTGACTTCCTAATATCTCCACTTCATAGATTCCTTAAGGTGTGTCAATCATGAGTAATTTACATGTGTTGTTCTATGGATAAGGGTTATTAGGTTTTTATGTTAAAAACTATATGGAAGACCGAGGAGGTTTTGGATCTAAAATGAAGTAATATTCATGATAATGTTATCCTCACTCACTCCCCTTTAAAAAGATTAACCTCTATAACCCTTTTGATTCTAATTGGAAGTTGATATATAAATAATTTCAGTAGTAGATATTTTTCATCCTTTTGTTCTTCTCATCTCATCATCAATATTTTTATTCCCTTTTACAAATTTAATTCTATGTAAATTTAAATTTTGAAATTAGAGAGGAATGCTTGGTCCAAAAATATTTTCACAAATTCTCTTAACTGTTTTTTTTCAACATATTTACCCTTTAATCCTTCTATCCTTAATTTTTTTTAAAACTTTTCACCCAACAGCTTAAAATGTTGTAGAATCCACAAATCAGTTCCCAAATTTTTTTTTCTATATCAAAACACAACATATATTCTTCCCTCACCCACACTTGATTTAAAAAATGATCATTCATTTACTTCTAGAATAGATTGGATAGGTATTTCAGGATAGTAATTTGGTTTAATAATAAGTTGATTAATAGATACTATGGGTTAACAAGGGTTATATGTAATGGTAATATCAACTATAAGCTTAATAAAAATATGTATTTTTACTCAAAAAAACCCATCTATCATTTTTGACAAAATTCATGAACTCTAGAAGCTTAAAAAAAAGATAAAAATAGAAAGGTTATAGATCTCATAACATGCCTCAAGAGTCTCAAGAAAAATATAAATGTAAGAAGATGTGAAAAGGGTTTAGAAACCTCTTAGTTTTGGGAAGATCAATATTATAAAACACTTATGTACATTAGTTTCACATTTAATAAAACATACTCAAATGAATAGATGGTAAATCATGGAATAAAAGTAATTTCAATTATCTTTTAAATCATTATATTTTAAAATCAACCAATTTACAAAAATAAAAATTTGATTTTAATTTTTTCAAATGGAATTTGATTAGTGCAAGGAATCCTAAAACACTCTATAAATCAAAAATATAAAAAAAAATATAGTCCTAACTAATTTCTATAAACTCCCCCATGATTAGATTAAAATACCCTTCATTTAAGCTCATAAAAATTTAAAAGAATAGTGAAATTAAAATATTGAGAAGGAGAGACACAAAATGATTAATTTGGGTAGTGATAACCTTAGTTTTGATTATAGTTGATTCCTTATTTAAAGATATAATAAAATAAAAAATATTTTTTTATTAAACTAATGAAAACATAAATAAAAACTATATAAATATATAGGAAATATAATATTTGGATAAACCTTATATAAGGTGATATATTTATGAATATACATAACTAGATAGAACTTGGTGTATCCATAATCTGATGGGGGACTTGGATTCTTTCTCAAGAACCACCAAATTCACTTCATTCCAATGTGTTTCTATACAAACTAGTTTCTTAGATCATATTAAAAATATCTTTATTTGAGGTACTCTTAAAAATTTTATAAGTATATCTAAAACAAATATTTAAGTGCTACCTAACATTTATAGTCCAAGGAAAGTGGGAGAAAAGATAAGACTCTATTAGATGTTCATGTTGGGAACAATATGGTTGAAGGTGTTTTAAATAAGATAATAGTTAGTAAGAAAGATGATTAAGAGGTTCTGTATTTTTTTTTATTTTTTTAATAAAATTTATTAAATACATAAATCAATTAACTTTTTTATTCTTTATAATAACTGTGAATAGAAGGATAGAATAATCTTAATGTTATAAAACCGAGTCTATCAGGAAAAGGTTATCAGTTTGAGGTATATCAGACAAACTTATTTATAGAATGTTTATCTATGCATAGTTACAGAGTTCCATTGAACAAGGTGTATGATAAATAAATCTAGAGATGCTTTGTTTTTCTCAATGTTTGTTACTTCATGAGTAATGAAAGATATCATGATCCAGTCTTGAGTAGAAAAGGAGATAAAAATCATTCGCACGTACAAATTTCATACTATGAAAGTCTTTGAAAGCTTTACGGATAGACATTTAGTAGAAAGAGGTTCTTAGACAAAGGCACCTATGTAAGGGTAATTGAGTGTAGTGTAATGGTAAAAAATATTTTGTGTAAAGGTACACCAAGATTTCCATTTTCCATGTAAGGGTAATGAGAGAAATCATGTAAGGTTCATCCCACTATTACAAAATGGTCATCCCACCAACTTGATGTTTCCAGATAAAAGATTATCTCTACAAGGTTTATTTCCTAATATTTTAAAGTTAAAAATTCCAAAGTTTTAAGTCTATGAAGTTTTGGGATTGGGGTATTCAAATTATTATCTATAACATATTTCTAAATTATGTCAATATGAAGAAAGTTATTTCAATTTTCTAGGGTTTGGAATATAATGAAGACCATCAGAATGATTTATTTAGAATTATTCTATTAGATAGATGTTTATGAGTCATCAAACAAATGTCTTGGTTGAAGAATTAATATGTAAATTTTTATATAATTTTCAACAAATAGAGGTTTTCATGTAGAGCTAATGGAAAAGAGTTCATATTCAAGCCATAAGATAGAGAAATTGTCTAGAAAAATTTATCTGATATTTTATACCACATTTTTTTATAAAGGACCATCAAAAAATGTTTCATCAGATGGATATTCTACTATAAAGATTTACCAGACTAAATATTGGGTTTCTGTTTTATCAGTTCGAATAATATTTAAGAAAATTTCCCTAATGATTTAAAGTGTGATGATGTTGATATAATCTTAAAAAGTATGTTATCTTGCTAAGATAATGAAGGTTGAATAAGTTCATTGATGGAGAGTTTAATAAAAATCGAATAAGGGTGTGAATGATGTTTTCTTCATGAAGCTTCAAGAATGTTTTAGAAAAATGGAGATGTGTCCAGTGAATTTTAGAAGAGTGGAAAATTTGACTTTGAGTTTTTAATTGAGTGGTAAAATCATTTTGGGTTTCCCCTTTTACACTTTTGAGTGAACCTTTATAAAGGGTTGTGTGAACAAGCCCATACTACCACTGTTAACACACGATAAAGAAGAGATAAATCACTGTAGAGTTTTTGAAGAGAGGTTTTAGATAGAGAGACCAAATAGATAGAGACCTGCCAGATTATCTTGAAGTGGAATTAGTCAAAGGATATCAAATATATTTTTCTATCAGGTGTTATTGGATAGAAAATATAATAATATGATCAAATGAAAAACTTGTAATAAGTGGTATTAGTATTTAGAATAAACTTACCAGATAGAAAACCAGATAGATATTGCTAGATAGAAAAACAAATGGAGCATACCATATGAACAAGTTCTTGGACTAATTTTTCATATGAAAGTCTAATAAGGATGTTCTTGCCTATTTATAAGAAAATGAAATAAGTATAAGTAATTGAAAGAGGAGAAAGTGTGAATAAGTTTAAACAACATAATGAAAACATATTGATTCATGTTGGTGAAGGTTTATTATAGTTTTTAAAAAATATTTGTTATATATTTATTCATGTAAATATGACATGTATTATTGTTTGATTATAGTGTAACACAAGTTAAAGGACATTTCCTGCTTTTTGAAACCATATACAATGAACTTTTTTCTAGTGGATTATGCGGTATTAGATTATTTCCAAACCATGACAAGGAATAGATAATCTTATTAAGTAGTGAACCTTGTAAATACTTGTGTTCCTGTGGTTGTTCTTGTGTGATTGTTTTTAGTAAATTAATATCTATCTAATAAGAGGTGAAGTTTGTTTCATAAGAAAGAAAAACACAAAATAAAAAATATCATCAATTCACCCCTCCCCTTCCCAGCGATTATACATATCTTGATTGGCCTTTCAAGTGGTATCCGAAGATGGTTCCTATCACTTACTATTTTTTGAAGTTGTAAAAAAAGAGAATTTATCAAGGATATTCATAATTTTGTGGGTAGAAAGGGGATTCGTGTTTTTGATGGAAAGAACTATCATATCTGGAAAGATAGAATATTACCATATCTTATTTCCCTTATCTATAAAGTTCTTAAGGCTACTATAGATGGTTTCCCCAATATTTTTAGGATATTACCCTCACAGTTATTGATAAGAAAAATTTATAGAATGATGGGTAATCCAAAAATGATATACTTTCTTTACTCTTTAAAAGTGAGTTTCTTAGAGTTAAAGGAATTTCAATGGATAGATACATATAAGAAAAGTTAAAGAACATCTATGAAGGAAATAAAAATGTAAATAATTTAATGTTATAGATATGTATATTGATGTATGATGATCTTAAAATAGGTGAATATGAATCCATTGGTGACTTATTTACAAGGATGAATGGATTGTAAGAACCATAAGATGTTTTCATGATAAGTTAGAAGATTTAACCATTGTTTAAAATATATTATGAATACTTATAGATAAATTTTATGTGAAGGTATATTCATTAGAAGATAAATATCTTAAAACTCTAACTCTGGATGACCTGTATTGTACTCTCATAATCTATGAAATGATATTATAAAGGGTTATGAATAACAATGAAAATTATGATTGAGAAATTTCCTTCAATGATTCCAAGAAAGGAAAATCTAAGAAAATTATCAAGTAAGAAACTAGTGAATCTAACAAAAAAATGATGTTAGTAAAAATTTCAATGAATTTATGGATTTGTTTTCTAAAAATGTGAAAAGAGGCACAAGAAAGAAAAAAGTAAAGTTATTGCTAAAATTATTTGGTTGTGGAGATATTGGACATTTTTATGAAAATTGTCCTCAATTAATGAAAGATGAAGAAAACGATGAAGATGATATAAAATAAAGAAGATCACTCAAGAATAAGGTATATAAATCCAAGTATTATTCTAAGGGAAGGAATAAAATATAAAATAAGAAACTTTTTATCTCATAATGATAAAGAAAATGATAGCAATGAAGAAGCTGATAACTTCAGTGATGATGCTACTAAAAAACTTATTATTGATAAAGTGAATGATGAAAAGTTCACTTATGGTGAAAGAAATATTTTTAAATAAAAAAAGACTAAGATGTAATTTATTCTCAATATAATGTTGAAGTAATGTCATGAAAATATTCTAAGACTTGAAAAGGTGAAGAAAAATTTGAAGAGAGAAAATATTTCAGCAAACAATCAAGAATCATGTCTTTAATAAAAATCCACGTTAATAAAATAAATTTATGATCTAATGAATTTTATTAGCTAAAATAAGATAATTAATTTCAAGATTCTATAAAAGTTTAAGGTGAAGGAGGAAGTGATAAAGATTTCTCAATAAAAGATTATTAAAGTTGAATAAGGAATTAAAAAAATTCCAAAACATATTTATAGAAGTTGGTGAAAAATATGAGAGGTGTAAACCTAATAAGGATATAGATGTTCATAAGAAAAATAAATATGATAAGACCATGTATGTATCCTAAATAAGAAAATATGAAATAACATTTTTTTTATCATTTCAAAATCCAAAAAAAAAGTTACCAATACTAGTGATTATATTGAGATTGAGATTAAATCTAAAATGAAGAAGAAACTTTTGGTAGTAACCAATACTTGAGTGTGAAAAAAAGTTCCAAGGTTGAAGTTAAGAAAGTTGATAGTGAGTAGGTACACAACTCTAGAAGACATGTCATTTTCAAAGTAAAATACACTTTTTATGGTTACTAATGGTTTTGTAGAGGATTTTGGAATAGAGAAAATATGCATTGGTCCAATGATTAATGATATAGTGAATCCAAGATAAAATGGAATTAAAGTTTAAGAGAGAGTAAACCCACTCAAAGAATAAAATATGACAAATCCATCTTGAATATTGAAAGTAGATTCCAACCCTTGGAAAATATTTTTGAAATATGTGAACAACCTATAAATCTTGTAAAAATATGTATTTTCATATTACTGTTGTAAAAAAGTTTATAAAAAAATATCAAAGGACACATGATAATAAATAAAAATTAAAGTAAAAATCCTTAGTTATTGAAATTGAGCTCAAATATACAAAAAGCGGATGACCTTAGATATTAGATAGTGGGTTTTATTCACATATGGAAAGATATATTAAGTTGTTATAGATTTTGAATGATTTTAAAGAAGGTACAACGAATTTTTAAAAGCAAGAGTCGCTCATAATCACAGGTGTTGTATTTTTTATCATCGGGGAAGAAAATTTAAAATCCTAAATAGACTTGTTTGTCTATAGGTTGAAAAAAAAATTGTTTAGTGTTTCAAAAATTTGTGATGAAGAAAAAAAATTTATTTTTAGAAAATATGGTATTATTGTTAAGAGGATTAAATATGGAAAATTTGTAATGAGAGTCTAATAAACCAAAGGAAACTTATTTTATTTTTTTGATGTAGAAAGTTCATGCTATCTGAGAATAATGAAATAAAATTATCTTTAGCATAAATGGATTGGGTATATGTGTCAGAAGAATATAAAAAAGTTAACTAAGAGATAAAATATTCATGAAATTCTTGACATTATTGGATATTACTTAATAGAGATTAATAACCAAGATTTTACTTCCATTGAGAGTGGAAAACAAATGAAACTAAGTAAAGGTTGATACTTTCTAGAGATATGAACATCTTGCTAATAATTAATTCTTCTTCTTCACTCTTAGAGGATCATTATAGTGAAGTAGAGATGTGACATCAATTGGAAGTGTTTCATACTCTTTCTTCCTTGATCTTATTCACTTTATTCTCTTAGATTTGTTGAAATAGTGACTGGGTGAGGCTGTTTGATTTTTGATCCCATGAGAATCACTTCAGTAAATAAGACATTTTTGTTTGGAATGGTCTGATTGGGTGATTACTTCACTTTTTGGAGAGTATTTATGTATTGAATGATATTCATTGCATATGTTCCAAGATCTATGATATAAAATTGAGTGGTGTGTGATTTTTTCATCAAGAATAATTTGAGAGAGGTTGAGTATTTATTTTATTTTCCATCATAACATCCATGATAGGTACTTGATTAAGGTACCTGTGGCACAATGAAAGCGTGAAAAATATGAAATTTAAAAATTTTCAGTTTTTATTTATTTTAAAAACACCAAATCCAAAATAACCTTTCCCAAATTTCTTAAATGATGACATGTAATTCAATTTAAGCATGAAGAAGAAAAACAAATGAAAATGTAAATGGTGCCTTGTTCATTTGAAATTTCCAATTTAATTCACTCACCATCAGGGTTTATTTGCTCAAAGGAACAAATATATGAATTATATAGATCATACACACATGTGAAACAACTCATTTATCATCAATATTCAATTCCCATGTGGTAGCATAGGAAATATAAGAGCTTTAAAATATCTCTTTTATTGTGTGAAGAGCACGGTCCTGATCAAGAAGTTGAGATTTATCTAGCCTTGTTATTCCTTAAGTCTATAAATCTTGAACATTATAGAGAAGTTAATAGAACTCAAAATTCGTTCAAATGGTTGATCAAACTATTCAAGAGGCTAAAATGAGTTTTTATAACTATGTTATAATTTCCAAAATTGAACTTTGGTCCTTATAAAGTAATAATATTTATTTTAGGTACTTGTGCACACTTATGAATTAATTAAAATTGTCACAAATGTCACAAAAATTTTATCACTAAATTTTAATACTTTAACATGATATATGATAAAATATTAACCACTTACTCGGCCCCCAAGCTCCCTAAATAATTTAACAAACCTTGAACATGTTATGTTCATTTGAAAAATTATATTTTCTCTTATACACATTTAATTATAAAACAAATTGTGAATACCTTGATAAATTAATTTAATGAACATATTTAAAAACTAGAACAATATAATTAAATTAATTCAATTGTGATCGATCACACTCAGATGTTCACCATCCCCACATGTGAGGCCCACTTCTTTATAAACACATATTCATCTGAATAGGTGGAACTTGTGGATACACTTACTGTGTGACCCTCTAGATCCTTATATTGATAACAATGAGTCTAACCTATAGAAAAATAGTGGATTATAGAAATACATAATAACTCCTATGAAGATAAATAATTTCATATCCCTGACTTCCTCACATGAACATGTTTTGTGTAATATATTCTCTTTTTCTCATGATATTTCTTAAAGAAGGATGCATGATTGTGTCATCATTATTTTTATGATTTATATATTTCATGATCTTACCAGATGGATTTAAATTATTTCACCATGTACATGGATTTTATTAAATCAATACCATCATGGCCAACCTGGTCCCCTAAGACATCTCTTCTTAAACTTAGAAGTGACAAATTCTATCTTGATCATTCAATAAATGACATACCATCAATGATGCACCCAATAAAAGCTAACTTGATATGTCTTCAATGTCATGGTTTTTTATTTCCATTAAAGTAAACAATCAAATGATATAATTTGATAATGATCTCATGTCAAGATACAAATACACATGTTCATAGATATGAATGACCAATGAAACCCAAAACATGTTCTGTTCCTATTGGAGGGTCAGTACTCATGATCTCATATAATTGAGATGAATATGGGAGAGCTTCATGAGAAGAAGTCTCAAAGCTTATGATCCCCAACACATGATATTCATAAATAACATGTTTCCCATCAATTTGATGTATATAGACCCTATGAAATATATTTAAGATTATTTTCATAGCATCTCAGAGTTCTCATTATATCTGGGAATTGCTATAACCTTTTTATATGACTCATAATATAAGGAAATTACCATGTAAACAGTGGATGAATATGTATAAAAAACTATCATTGTAAGAATAAAAACATTTATATATCAAACTATACACATGTAATGGTAATCAAATTACATAAAGGAGTTGGGTCTAGGAAACCCACTCACAACACTCCCACTTGCACTAGAGCTAACTGCTAACAATTATCAACTCACTAGCTATCACATGAGTATAATAATTTTTATGAGATATATATTTAGTAGTGGAGTATTTCATGTTATAATATTAGAAAATCTATGTAAAATTCCTCAAGAGATGAAACTTCCAAAGTATATGATTTGTCCTCTGGTGTGAACCAGGCTCCATAGAAAGCACCACTACTACAGTATTATCATAGTATACTATAATAGGGGTTGCATAGATAGGTACAATTACAAGTTGGGAAACAAATCTATGTATCTAAGTTGTTTCCTTATATACATTATAAGCTGCTATATACTTGGATTCTTCTATAGAATCGGCAACCATATACTAATTTGATCTTTTCAAGCTCAATGCACCACCATTCATGGAGACAATATAGCTTGACTATGATTTTAGACCATATTTATATTTATAGAATCAAGTACTAGTGTATCCTATAAAAACAAGATCCTAATATTCTCCGTAAACTAGGAATATATCCCTTGTACATCTTAGTTACTTTAGGATAGTTTTTATAGTTTCCCTATGCATCACTCAGGGATTTTCTCTATATCTTCCTACTATTCTTAAATAAAAGGCAACATAAAACCTAGTAAATAGTATAAAACTCATAATAGATCTCGTTTCCAAAGAATAATTTATTCTGATCATTCTATCAATCTCCCATTATGTATTTAGATACATCTTTTTAGAGAGACTAATGTTATGTGACACTAGAAAAAAAATCCTATCTTGGAATTTTCCATATTTTAACTTTTGAGTACTTTGTTAATGTATATAATTTAACTTAGATCAATAAAAATTTGAGAATTATCTTGAAAGATATTGATCCCTATAATGTAGGATGCTTCACCTAAGTCTTTGATAGAGAAGCATTCATTTAACCAAGTATTCACTGAATGTATGAATTTCCCTTCATTCACCATTAAAAATATATCATTGACATACAATACTAGGAAAACGATGGAACTCCCACTAACCTTATTATAGATATAAGGATTTTTTTCATTCCTAATGAAAAAAATTCTCTAATTTACTCATCAAAATAAAAATTATATGATTTTGATGCCAACTTCAACCCATCAAAAAATCTCTATATCTTGCACACTTTATTGGAACTATTTGACATAATAAACCCTTTGGGTTGAGTCATATTAAAGTATTCAACTAACTTCACATTTATAAAAGCAGTTTTGACATCAATTCTCTAAATTTTATAATCATGGAACCCACTATTGTAAGTAATATTCTGATGGATTTTAGCATTGTAACTGGTGAGAAGGTTTCGTTATAGTCTATGCCCAGACATTTACTAAAACCCTTACCAACTAGTCATACCTTATAGGTTATCACTTGACCATCTGTGTCCAATTTATTACTGAATACCCATTTAAACACAATTGGTTTTACATCATATCGTGGGTCTACCAAAATACAAACTTATTTTTATTACATTAATTATATTTTATAATGTATATATTATTTCCATTTAGAAATATCCTTTCAATTTACTACTTCTTTATTAGTTAAAGTTTCATCATCCTATAGGAGTAATGTGTCACCTAACTCAATGAAATGAAAATCTTATCTCTCTGGTTATCTAACCTCTCTATTATACCTATGAAATAATTGTGTCTTTATAATATCTTCATATCCCACTATATCTTGTGGATATTGTTCCCATACCAAATATTATTCATTTGGATGATCAACTTCATAAAAATTAACATTTCTCTAACTATTTCCATTTGAAAATTTTCCCTCTCTATAAATGTATCATGTATTACTACAATCACCATTCTATATGAAGGATTATATAGGTAATATCCTTTATCCTCTTTAAATAACCTATAAAGATTCACTTAGTGATTTGAGATGTTAATTTTTCACTAGGTACAACCTTGAAAAACAACTCCCATCCTCCTACACATATTTATAAAAAATTAGGTTTCTTTCTATATCATAAATCATATGGAATCACATTCTCCAATTTAGTTAGGAATATATTTAGTGTATATGCCAAAATCTATAGTGAATATCCCAGAAAGGATAATGGTAAAGTTTTATGACTCAACATTGATGTTACCAGGCCAAGAAAGTCATTATTCCTCCTTTATCTAACACCATTGAACTAAGGTTTATAAGGAGGAGTAATTTGGGTGACTATCCCACAATAATTTAAGTGATCGATGTAAAATTAGTTAAGTTATTATCCACCATAGCATGAGTGGAGTTTCTTAATATTCATACCAAGTTAACTTTATACTTAATTAGGATATTCCTTAAATATGATAAAGGAATCTAAATTATACCCCATTAATTAAATATAAATATATCTACAATAGTCATTAGTAAAAGTAATTAAGTAATAAAAAACATCCCTTGCCTATACTACAAATGGGTCACATACATCACTATGAACCAATTATAAGGGCTCTTTGTCTCTTTTTTCCTTTCCCAATGAAAGGTGCTTTGTCCATTTTACCTTATAAGGAAGTGTGACATATATCAAAGGGTTTTAACTCAATGGAGTCTAAATACCTTTCTTGATATAGTTTTCTTAAAATATTATCATTTAAACGACCTAGTTGGATATTCTATCAGTGGGTAGGATATGATTCATTCTTGATGGACTTTTCATTGATCACCAAAACTATATTTTATAGTTCAATTATATACAATTAATTGTTAAGATAAAACTTATAGGAATATATGTTATCTTTATACATAAGAAAACATTTATTTCTAAACTTGAAATAAAATACCATAGTGTATAAACTTGACACTAAGATTATATTTCTGATAACAAATGGTATATATTAAAGATTATTAAGTATAAGAACCATTCCACTTATAAAAGTAAGATGATAATCTCTCACTATCAATGTTTCCAGTCTTGCACCATTTGATTCTTGGAGACCCACCTCATAGTTTTCAATTTTCTTGAATTTACTTGGTTCATGTATTTGAATAACAATGTGTGAGACACATGCAATATCCAATACCCAAATTTTAGATATAAACATATTTCATTCAATGATAAATATACCTAATGAAGAAAAATCACCGTGCTTATTCTATCCAGATATGAAATTCTTCTTTCATTGGCCTTTCTTTCCACATGAAAATAAGACTACATCCTGCTCATTGCTCTCTCTTTTCATATTTAGCATCTTGAAATGGCAGCGAATCAATCTATTTTACTGGTACTTGGTCTTTGACACATTTTCCTTACCTTGAGTAGATTTGGGCTTCCTCTCCATCCTATTTTCTCTCTCTTTAGGTTCCAATCTCCCTTTATAATTCATCAAACATGATTTTGGGGCTCGAATTCCTTCAAAATTTTCTTTTAAAATCCATTATTTAAGCTTTTATTGATAATCTAAAATCAATTTTCCAAGACCACATACATCACAACTCAAGTTTATTACTTGGTCTTGATCAACATCACCAAGAAAATTATCTTCCTTGATATTTCCCTTGTGCTCTAATCAGTATTGGTCAAGCCTAAGAGTTTATGTTCTTTATTATTCAAATTTTATCTATACTTTATCTTCTTCTATAAATCATAATTATATTTTAGTTGATCTCAAGTGTTCTTACATTCAATCATGAGGTATGGTCAGGTCTAATGAAGTTAATCACCATGGTTGATAGTGGAGGAGGTACGATCGATTGATATTAGTTAGTATTTTTTATAGTCAATCGATATCCATACAATAGGCTGTACTCCCTTCATGTGGTCACTTAGAAAATTTACCAATAGAGAGGGTTATGTAGTAACTTCGCCTTCATTATACAGTCACTTTGTTTCTTTACTAATTTTACCCTCTTGTGGTCAGTTGGCACACTCCTCTTACGACCAGTTGGGGAATTTAATTTTTTTTGGCCATGATCAGTGCATCGAACACATGTCCATTCTTCTAAAAAGTTAAATAGTTTTAATTCTATTCTAATTAATTAAAAATGTTAAAAAAATAATAAAAAAAATAAAAATTCAACAAAATTATAGTTTCAATATTCCAGATTAACTGATTAAATTTTTAAAAAATTCAACAAATGAGTGCATTAACATATTTAATCCAATAATTCGATTAATATTACAATAAATACTTGAAATTAATTCACAATTCTAATAGTTAAATTCGATGTTCAAATTAAAATACACACTTGAATAAAATAAAATATTCCAAAAATAAGATGTTAACAATGCCATCATAGAATAATGATAGAATTGTTACCAAGATCCAACCTCATAAAAACTACCTAAAAGTTATGTTTTAATGATAATTCATGTATATCATGGGATATTTCTATTAAAAATATATGGAAATTCAAGATATGAACAATTAATCAATAGAACTCCAAAAAATGATTATTTTCATAATAAATTCAAATAAATAGAGTTTTAACACAAAATAATCATATATTAAATAACTCTCTAATAAAATCACACTTTCATACAAAAAACACTATTAATTTATCAAAATATATGTGAAAAAACATGTTAAAATAATTCCATATCACTATATTTTACAAAAATTTTAGGATGTTCTGTTGTATTTAAACTTATCCCTAGGGTATTCAATATTGTTTTATTGTCCCAATTTGCAAAAATAACTAAACCTTACTCTAATATCAACTGTAATGACCTGCCTATTTTATATTTTATTTTTTCATCATTTTTAAGATAGAAAAGGTAATAATCATTACATTCCATAATAGAAAGGTTTAATATCTAGGGAAAATTTTATTTGTATATATTAATCAAACATAAAACATTGAAATTTATTTAACCAATTAATAAAATACCTCCTATTTGATTTCATTTCCACCTTATTACATGTATTCACCTGAGGATATACATCAAGGAAAGGGTGAGCTAAAATCCCAATAAGGTAAGGAAATAAGGCAAGGAACATGAGACATGAAGCAGTATAGTACACAGATGAGCATAATCATCAAAATATTATCATAAGAAAAGGATCGTCATCAAAAGTAATATGTAACCATTTAAAAATGGAATGGAATATGACATATTCATAATAAAGAAACATTATAACATTGTGGTCAAATCCCAGACATAATTTGTGAAAGAATATTGCATTAGGTTCACACATATCATTCATGTACCAGCCATTATTTCATAAAATGTGGACAAAGATAACATTATGTTAATAAATGTAACGTACTGGTTCTGGAAGCCACTCAGAGGCGCCCCATACCCAGTTGGTCACACGACTTCAAGCGCATTTCCCGGAACACCATAGGCTACCGACTAGAAGCAAAGACCTTGGGTGTGATAGTGGGGAAACAATGCCCTCATTAGCAGAGTAACACAATGGAAATAAACATATAACAATAGAGGAAGAAATATTAATACCATACAACAATAAATAATGGAAGATTGAAAGAAATAAACTGGATCAAATATATAATGATGCATGATACAAATGTTTAGGAAATCATCCAAATAGGTAACAATGATGAAATACAGTACTAAACCAAAGTACAAGAAAAACAAGTAAACAACTCCTTATCATCTCAAGCCTCAGCTTGGTCCCATTCTCTCCAGCTCCAAAGCAGCCAAGTACCTAAAGTTGAAGGGAGCTTTCCCTTATCTATACCTGCAGCAATATAATATTTTTGGACCCAAAAGAATGACCCAAATAGGGTGTGAGAATAATTCCAATAGGAAACCACCCAAAGATCGGTTCCTATCAGTCAGTGAATATATATGGAAAGCAATAAGCAAAAAGAAGTAGTAAAATAAGGAAGTACTCAACGACAAAAAATCCTACAGTTTTAGTTTCATTAAATTTCATATATCAAGTAATAAGATAATCACAAATAGGTAACCCTTTGGAAAGTACTCATAGCCTATCCCCTCTAGTTCAACCAAACAACACAAGAAACCCTCAAGGAAGTACACACATTCTAACCCCTATAGATCATCTTTAGTAAAGACTCTCTGAGGAAGCACTCACCTTTAATTCCCCCTGTAGTATTTTATCGGTAACTATAGACACTCTAAGGAAGCACTCAACATTAAATTCCCCAGGTGGTATTGAAATGTGGAACTACAAACACTACGAGGTAACACTTACATCCATCCCCCCTATGGTTTCGCAAAGTAAAAGTAAACAAACACTCTGGAGAAGCCCTCAACGTCCATTATCCCTATGGTCTACTAAAGCAGGTTCTCACAACCCTATGTAATTCAATTGTGAATAAAGATATATGGAAGACAAAGTAAATCTGAAGAACTACTTTTCTAAACAGTCTACAACATATCACAATATGTTAGATAAAATCATCCCATCCTAACAATACTAGGAATTGAAAACAAAGCAGCTTAACAGACAAGCTAGAACAAATTCCCAATAACAAGAATACATTGGAGAAACATCCATATCATGGTAAATAACACTATTTACAAACAATTAACCTCTATCCAAAAAAATAAGGAATAACATGAAACAACAGGGCTAAAAACCATAAACCCGCAATACCCCGTTCAAGGGTATTGGGCAATTTTTCACATATAACTCCAAGACTATCTATGGAAAGGAACAAACCACATACCTCAGGGTTGTATGGATGATATAAATGAACCTCAAGACTTTAATCGCCCTAGAATGATATATATCTACAACAATGCTAAAAGAGATCAACTGAGGATATCCCACAAGAGAGGATAAATCAAGGAATGAGGCTCTAGAATAAGGAAGAGATTATCGTGGTGATTCCAACGCAATCAACAATGGTCAATTCGGAGAACAGATGAAGATTTGGGGGATCGAAAAAGATTCACGCCATACAGTCACTCCTGGATGAGATAAGTTGAGAAGAAGATGGTTCTGTCCATCAGACGTGACCCAGGTCCATTTAATGAAATATAAAAAAGTACACAGTGTGTACTTTAGAAGTACATAGCGTGTACTTTCCTTAATCAGCCTCTTCTTTAGGTGATCTCCAGGTCACCACACACGTCCATGTACTCGGTCGTTACACGACCAACACACGGCTACCCGTGGCAACCACGTACATGGTGTGTACATATAAGTACATGATGTGTACTCCTGAAATTTCCAGAAACTCTTATTTTCCTCAAAAACACTAGAAAAGAAAAACCCATACCTGAAAAGAAGACCCGGGTTCTTACAAACTTCCCCACTTAAATAAAATTTTCCCCATGTTTCCCTAGCAAGGCAGTGTAGAAAAAGAATCCTCGAACAATTTTGGCCTTTGTAATCGTACATCAGCCTCTCTCTCCCAAATTTCATCCTATAGTTGCCCGTGATGCCATAACACTCATACCAGAGGAACATACCGACCATAGAGAACCTTCACACTTTGATCAACAATCCAGATAGTATGCTTCTCAAATGAGGCATCCACCTCTAACTCAAACTCTTTAGGTTGAAAAAAATGAGATGATT
Organism: Viscum album; assembly: GCA_963277665.1. NCBI lineage: Eukaryota > Viridiplantae > Streptophyta > Magnoliopsida > Santalales > Viscaceae > Viscum > Viscum album. The sequence continues at coordinate 5,546,313 of OY728125.1, forward strand.
CTGAGAAGTAACGTCGAAGCTGAGAAACATTAAAGATGTTGTGCATAACCGATACCTCTATGGTAACTGAAACCGATAGGAAACTGACCTGACCCCTTCCAAAACCTCAAACGAACTGACATACCTTGGTGAAAGCTTACCTTGGCTACTAATCCTCCTATGTCCCAACCTCGGTGTGACACACAAAAAAACTTGATCTCTGACCTTGAAATCTAGAGGTCGTCTCCGTCGATCAACATAAGACTTATGTCGAGACTGTGTAGTATCCATCCTCTTTCGAATCAACTCTATCTGCTCTGTGGTCTCCAGAACAAGATGAGGTCCCAACATAGCTGCGTCTCTTGCCTCCAGCTAGCATAAGGGTGATCGGCATGGCCTATGGTACAAGGTCTCATAAGGTTCCATCTGAATAGTTTATTGAAAACTATTATTGTAGGAAAACTCTACTAGAGGTAAGTGATTCTCCCAAGAACCTCCAAAATCCAAGACGCATGATCGAAGCATGTCCTCAAGCACCTGAATCGTATTCTTAGACTGGACATCTATTTAGGGATGGTAAGCTGTACTCAGAAGTACCTATGTACCCAAAGCCTTCTGTAATCTCTTCCAGACCCGAGAAGTAAAACATGCATCCCTGTTTGAAACAATGGAGTGTCGAACTCCATGTAACTATATAATCTCTAAGATGTAAATTCTTCCCAGCTCATCAACACTGATAGTCTATTTGATTGGAAAGAAGTGAGAAAACTTCGTGAGTCTTTCAATGACAACCCAAACTGCATCATTACCTTAAGGCAACCTCGGAAAACCTGTCATGAAATCCATCACTACATCATTCCATTTCCACTCGGGAATGAGTAACTGCTATAAAAGACCTACTGGTTGCTGATGCTTTGCCTTCACCTGCTGACAGATGGAACATCTCATAAAAAACCCAACAATATATCTTTTCATACCTGGTCACTAATACCGATGGCGTAGATCACAACACATCTTGGTGACACCAGGATGAACTGCCCAAAATGAGGAGTGAAAGTCCCACATCATCTCCTCACGTATGTCTGCTGACACCCATACACGCCCATGAAAATGAAATATCTCATCCTCTCCTATGGTCTATCCAAGAATAGGGTCCTCTCCTGACACACTCTCCTGTGAGAATAGGCCTTCATAATCTCATAGCTTCCTCATTCGCACTCGATTAAGAAGAGTAGAGGTAACAACTACATAAGATAGAGATGTCTGCCCCTGTCTATCATGCACCTCCAAATGCATCTCAGAGAACAGGCCCATAAGCTTCCACTCACTACTGGTCTCCTGAAATTCCTGTATCTGAGTCCTCCTAATAAATGAATTAGCCATAGTTTTTCCCTTACTAAGCGTGTATGCAAGATCAAAGTCAAAAGATTAAGGCACTCAACCCACTTTCACGGTCTCAAATTCAGGCCACACTAAGTGAGGATGTACTTGAGACTTTTGTGGTCGGTGAAAACCCCAAAATGCTCTCCTAGAAGATAACGTCTCCAATAGCGTAAATCATGAACAACTGCAGCCAACTCAAGATCACAGGTCGGGTAATTTCTATCATGTGGTCTCAACTACTGAGACCCATACACAATGACTTCTTCTCCCTGCATAAGCACAGCTCCAAGCCCAACACCTGATGCATCACAGTAAATAGTATAGCTCTTGCTTGGATTTAGCTGTAACACCCCAGGTAAATAAAGAATATGAAATTTTCAAATTTATCCATATTTTTGAAAAAAATATTAATATTACTTTAAAGGGAACTCTATGCTCGATGGTGTACCCAATACGCAACAACGAGTTTCTTTGAAATCTTATGTTGCACTCTAATAATAAAATAATATTATTTCAAATGATTGTTAACGCCTATCCATTTTAATGGCGGGAATGAATGAAACTAACTACAAAATGATTATATATGTTTGTCAAATATTTTTACTTTTATTCAATAAATGTTAGAGGCTTAAAATTCAAATGAATCCAATTTTAAGCATAAATCTTCTAATATTCTTTAAAAGGTCGATTAACTGCCTTTTGATGGAGAACCCTTTTTAAATATACTTTTGAAAATTTTATATATTTTATTTGACAAAATAAAACCTTTCATTATAATTTGGACATCAAAATTTACTTTGTGTAAAATTTTGTTATTTTTCCGATAAAGATCATTTTTATTGAAAATGTTGCATTTTAATTCAAAACCTCCTTTTAATATGATTTATTTATATGGATAGATTATATTTTTAATTTAGATTAAAGTGTATTTAGAATATATTTTTACCATTTAATATAATGGTGGTCATTGGAATTAATTTCACTTTGAAATTGGACTTAAACTAATGTCAATCTTTTAATAGATATTGTATCTTAAAAAACACGCTATTTGTTTTGACAGCGGGAATTAATTATTAAATTAATTAATGCAACATATATGTTTTGAATTTTGTAAAATAGACATCATTTTTGAATTCGGAATATTAAATATATCTTAGGGTGAATTTTTGGTATTTTTTGAAAAACTTCAATTTTTGATGAATAGTGAAACCACTAAGTGGTAGTTAAAGAAACTGATTTTTCATTTAAATGAAACTTTGCCACTTCTGCGATTTGATTTTCAAAAATATGACATACATGGTTTTCATTAATAAGTAAAATTTGGTTCAATGAGATTAAATTTTTTTTTTGGTGAATAGTAACTTTTAAGTTATATTAATCGCGATTAAAGGTAATTAGTGTAATTTAAGGTAAAAATAATGTTTTAATAATATGAAATGACCTAGACACATATCCTACCCTCATTATATGTGTCATTGCCTACCAAGACAATCCATGGGTCAACTTGGGGACCCCATGGAGCCACTTTGGTAGGAAAATGACATAAATAACTTTTTATTTAAAGCTAAAATAAAAATGTCACATACATTAGTTGTTTTACTAAAACAATTTGTCAATGGGGTTATACAAGTCACATTTTTGAATATAAATATTCATTATAAATTTAAAAATATTTCCTACATCATGATAGTTTTTTTATAATTTTTAGACATTATATAAATTAAATTATTTATGACACCATGATGATGCAGTGATTACCTCATTATTTAACAATTTAAACAAAATAAAAAGATAGTGTAAAATATAAGACCTACACTGGTAAAAAACCTATTGGATGGATGGATTTAGAACTATTATAACCTTATCCTTGAAATATATAATTTTGGGACCTTTAAAATCCGAAAAGCATTTTATAATAAAGTAAAAGTTTATAACTTTCCAAGAGTGCCCCTCCTATCCTCTTATAAAAGGCCCCCACCTATACCACCTTACCCACACCTCTAAAGCCTTTGGCTCAGCCAAAACCTGCCCATTTCATCTCTCCAAATCCCTCTATTCATCATTTAAGCCTCACATTTGGGTATAATACTTTCCAAGGAAGCCTTTGAGCTCAAATAAAAAAGAGTTACCCGATTTAAAGGTAATGTCTTCCCTTGCGTCCTTTTGTTTTATTTTGCTTCTCCAACCCTCGAAAATCTTTTTATTAATTTATTTTGTAACAACAACAATATCTTCAATATAAGAGGAATTTTTTTATGAGATGGATTAGAGCTAGACCTACACACACCTTCATCTAATGGTTAAAGAACATACTGTTTCTGTGGTTGGCGATTTTCTACCTCACGAAACGATGATTGTTCAATCTTCTTTTAACACCTTTCATGGTGGACATTAAGATGTCACACTATTTATTTATGATATATATTATATTTATTTCCTCTATATGCTTCTGTATTTTATATTTAATACATACCTTTATGCTTTTCATGTTCTGCAAATGAGATAAATTCATTTGAGGAAGTGTGGACTACCGCCCCCTCAAGTGATGTGACTCGTTCATTAAATACATGGAATGTATAAAAAATGAAATTGATGAACTTATGTGATATATATAAAATATATATTATACTGGAATTATAATATATATATATATATATCTCATCTAGTTTTAACTCCATTATTGTGCCAAAGAAATGAAAGTAGCATTCATGCGTACGTACGGCTTACCGTCTCCATGAACGGTACATTTCATTTCTTATCTCCAAATGTTATGTACTATTATAAATACATATATATAATGGATATATATGTAATATATTAAATCTAAATTATGGATATTATTCTGTAATTATAATATATATATCTCTCTTTTAACTTTAATTCCATTAATATGACAAAAAAATGAAAGTAGCGTTCATGCGTACGTACGGCCTACCGTCTCCTTGAACGGTGATTTTAATTTTTTATCTCCAAATGTTATGGAATAATAAAAAATGAATATATACTGGATATATATGATATTTAAAACATTAATACTATTCTGGAGATGATGTACCTATAACTACATGGAAAATTCTTTTCCAACAAGTTCAATTTTTACTCATGTAACGAACATCGACAAAAACGTCTGATATGAAATCAATTTATTAACCACTTATTATAACATTATAATATGAGATATGAACTGAATAATAATATTTAAAGTAGGTCCTTAATAAATTATAAATTGTCCAAATTTTATTATGCAGGAGATTAAAGAACGATCGAGTCATGTCGGACACGAGGTAAGGGATCCTACCTCTCTCTTACTTTTTAAGTACTCTATTTTATGTCATTTCTTTTAATCTCATCTTTCTTATGTTTGGGGATGCTATTTTATTTTACTCATTCTGTAATTTTTATGGTCATATTACGATATACCCTATTTGATCTCATAAATCCATATTTGGAAGTTTTAAGTGGCGCCGTTAGGTTGCCGAGTTTTCGTAAGGGATTTTTCATCTCACTTTTATTCCCGTGAGATTTATGCTACATTTTCCACCATTTCCTTTGAGTTGTGTATGTACTGCCCATTATTCAAATCTTTTTGTAATATACTTTCGTTTATGAGTATTTGCATCAATGTTTTATAGTCCTTTTTTCATGGGGTGTACGTTTCGAAAGTTACCCATGTCGGTAAGGGAACCTTTCACCCTCCTCTTTTTAAAAGACTTCTTTTGTTATGTCTTTTAATTTACATCTTATTATGTTGGGATATGTTATTCTAAATTATTATTGATGTAAATTTTATGTCCAAGTGATGAGATACCATTCACTCTCTCATCGACTAATTTTCTGAATTTTGAAGTGACATCGTTAGGCTCTCGAATTTTTACAAGGGAACATCTTAACCCAATTTCGATTTCTTTGGGTTCAACTTGTACTTCTTGAAAATGCCATCCTATGAATATGTGTGAATGATCTATGATTGTTTCACACTTAATATACACTTATATTGGGTGTATTTATATTTCTCACACATAATTATGTGATAGATTTATCCTTAATTTAAGGATACCATCTTTATAATGGATTTCATCTCAATTTACATTTCCATTGAGACTTCATTATTGTTATGAACCAATTCACTCTTATATGGTGTGTATACTGTCCTTTGAAATATTATATCATGAATAAATTTATTCTCATGATATTATAATGCTCGGATTAAATGTTATTCTGCAATTATTTGTATTCAAGAGTCTCTCATTTTGTTAAAAATTCTTTAATAAAAATATTGATTTAAATGTTTTAAAGATTAATTATTCTAAATATTTTTCTTTAATGTCCATGTTTTCAAAATGGTTTTCAGTATTTATTTATATGGACATTAATGTTTTAAAATTAATATTCCATTAAAATCTTCAAAGTGGTATGGGACACTTTGATTCAAAAATCTATTTTAAATGGTTTTTGAAAATGGATTGATTAATTCAATATCTTGGAATTACTTATTGTGATTGAAAATGAAATGTTGTTATTGAAATGTTTATATTTTCAATATTCTATGTGTAATGATGGTACTTGGACATTTTACGGGTGGTTACATGATAAACCATATGATGGGTGGTGCCGTGAATACCAGGACGGGTGGTTACGTTATAACCTCCAATGCATTGGGTATGGAAGTCAGCTGTATGGCTATTCCATTAAGTGATATGTGTGGAAGTAGACTGTATGGTTATTCCATTTAAGTATGTTTATGTCCCAAGTTACCTTTGTAACGCCCCGACCCCAGCTACCCAGAGTCGGTGCATTACTTCGTAACATTAGCATGATCACAAAAGATCAAGTCTCGAAAGACCGATTAGTTTAGTAGCCTTGGAAACACTAGATACATTCATAAGTCTTATATTACATAATAAAGTAAAACAAAAATACAATATCTTCTCTTAATATCCCCTTATATTATCCTTGCAGGTCATTCATAATATACTTCTTCACATCCTGGAAAAATTAAAACATTGAAAGGGGTGAGATCAGATGCTCAGTAAGGATAACAATATAGCGGAAGCTTTCATAAATAAACATTAACATTTAAGGAAATGTATAACTAAAACAAAAGCCTTTTAAACTTGAACTTTAGCATAATATGGCAAAATTAAACTGAAATAATGCCATTTACTTACTCACATGGATATTATACTAGTCGAATAATCACATGAAATATCAATAACCACTTTCATAATGATGGAATGCATAATGCCAGACTATCATAACCACGTAGCCAAGGCCTCATGCCAAGACCACAAATAAGATTTTGTCAAGGCCTCGTGCCAAGACACTTGTTTGTCTCATGAGACCTACCGATGCATCGAGGAGCTATAGTGGGCTCCACCCGTCACTTATTAAGTCTAATGCATTCCTCATATGAATAGGTTTAAACATATCATAAACCATAACATAATCGTATCACATAAAAAATGCATAAAGGAAATATAAAATTTCCACATTTCAATCACAAGATATCAATACAACACATTGATATAATAAAAACGATTTCAAAACCATTTTCAATACCAAAATAAAAGAAAGTTAAAACTTTGTATTTATTTTTCATTAAAAAAAAGTGATGGCTTGTAGAGAAAGCCGAAACTCAAATAATGGTCATGGAGGAGGAGAAGTCATTGTCGCCGCATATGTACAGAAATAAAAACATTCCCTTTTTGTCGTTTAGTAAAACGCTTCGTATAAAAAAGATTCCTTTTGAATAAACGTAAAAGTGAAAGGGGTTTATACACCGTATAAAAGAAAGTTGTGTATAAAACCAAATATGCCTCAATGAAATGAGATTGAGACGAAGTCCTTAAAAGATTATTTTTAAAATAAAATAGATCTATTATCTGTATTCACTATAGGTACACATAAAGAAAGTAAAAATACAAAATAGGACATAATAATATCATGACATAATTTGAAAGTAGGAGATTAACCCAAAGAATGGAAGTTGGGTTAAGAAATTCCCTTACCTTGCGTCCTGTCTTGACTCGACCATTGTTTAACCTCCTGAATAATAAACTAGAGTTAATTTATAATTTCTTAAGAACCTTTTTCAAGTTTTTTATTCCATTTTTATCACTTATTACCATGTTATGAAAATTATGTAATTATTTAAGTTAGTAACGGTCGTTTTGTCGATCTTTGGTACTTGAGTCAAAAATAAACTTCTTATAATTACAAGTTATTCATGTGGTGATATATCCATTATATCCAGAATTATATTCATGATATAGATATTATATATCTCATATATATCCAGTATATAAATTCATTCATAATATTACATGACATTTAGAGGTAAGAAATGAAATGCACCGTTCATGGAGACGGTAAGCCGTACGTACGCATGAACGCTACTTTCATTTCTATTTCGTATTTAATGGAATGAAATAATAATGATATAAATCTATAATATAATTCATGTATAATATAGTGTATAATACCATTTACTCCATCCTTTATACATCCCACATATGGCATTAATGATTCAATCACTTTGAGGGGGCGGTAGTCCGCACTTCCTAAAATGAAATTATCGCGTTTACCCATAATGGAAATCATAAAGTATGCCATAAATGAGAAATACAGAAGCATAAGAAAAAAATAAACATAATATATATATCATATATGAAAATAGTGTCATCAAAATGGCCACCATTAGAGGTGTTAAAATAATTTGAACAATCATCGTTTCGTGAGGCAGTATTTCACCACCCACAGAAATAGTATGTTCTTTAACCATTAGATGTAGGTGTGTGTAAGTGTAGCTAGAATACTTCTTATAACAACATCCTAGTATATTTAGTATACTGGTGTTTTTACAAAAGAAATTAATAAAAAGTGTTTAGGGGGTTGGAGAAGAAAAATAAAACAAAACAACATTAGAGAAGACATTACCTTTAAATCGGGTAACTCTTTTTGATTTGAGCCAAAGGCTTCCTTGGGAAGAGTTATGCCCAAAGTGAGGCTTCTAGGAGTAAGAGGGGGAAGTTGGGAGAGTATTTGGGCAGAGTTTGGCCGATACAAATGGCTTGAAAGTGTGAATGAGGTGGTAGAGGTGGGGGCCTTTTATAAGTGGAGAGGAGGGGCACTTTTGGAAAGTAATAAAATGTTACTTTATTATACAATGATTTTCGGATTATAAAGGTCCCAAACTTATATAATTATAGGCTAAGGTGATAAGGGTTAGAAATATACTCATCCAATAGGTTTTTGACAAGTGTAATCCTTGGATATTACATTATCTTTCCATTTTATTTAAACCGTTAAATAATGAGGTCATCACTGCATCATCATGATGTCATAAATAATTTAATTTATTTAATGTCTAAAAATTATAAAAAAAATACTATCATGTAGGAAATCTTTTTAGGTTTCCAATTACTGTTTATAGTAAAAAATATGACTTGTATAACCCCATGTAAAAATTGTTTTAGTAAAACATTTCATGTTTGTGTCATTTTTTTACTTTAACATTAAATAAAAGGTATTTATGTCATTTTCCAACTAAAGTGGCTCCATGGGGTCCCCAAGTTGACCCATGGATTGTCTTGGTCGGAAATGGAACATAAAATGAGGGTAGGACATGTGTCAAGCTCATCTCATATTATTAAAACATTATTTTTACCTTAAACTACACTAATTACCTCTAATCGCGATTAAGGACTTAAAAGTTACTATTCACCAAAAAATTATTTTAATCTCATTGAACAAAATTTTACTTCTTAATGATAACCATGTAGGTCGGATTTTTGAAATTCAAAACACAGAAGTGGTAAAATTTCATTTAAATGAAAAATCAGTTATTTAACTTCCACTTAGTGGTTTCACTATTCATCAAAAATTGAAGTTTTTTCAGAAAAATCCCAAAAATTCACCCTAAGCTATATTTGATATTCCGATTTCAAAAATGATGTATATTTTACAAAATTACAAACATGTAAGTTGTATTAATTAATTTTATAATTAATTCCCACTGTCACAACAAATAGCGTGTTTTTAAGAAACAATTTATATCAAAAGATTGACAATTGTTCATGCCCATTTTCAATGTTAAATTAATTCTAATGACCACTGTTGGATAAAATGGTAAAAATATATTCTAATTATACTTTAAAATCACTAAATAGTATAATTTATCACTATAAATTATTTTGATTAAAAAATTTGTTTCTAAGTATTTTTCACTATTCATAAAAAATTAGAAGTTCTCAGAAAAATACCAAAAATTCAAAATAGGCTAATTTCGATATTCCGAATCCAAAAATGAAGTCCATTTTGAAATATAAAATTTCTATAATTTTAAAAAGTGGTTATTACTATTCATAACGGCTACTTTGATTAGTCGCGGTGTTTTAGAACTCGAAGTTGCGTACAATGCAAACTATTAAATTATTGAATGAGAAGCGTATCGTGGAAGCTCAGGGTGTTACATTCTCCCCTCCTTTAATAAATTGCGTCCTCACAATTTTAAATTTTTTATTTGAAAATAAAAGGTTGAAAAGAGAAAATACCTTTGTGGAAAACCCACATCAGAAATAAGGTTAATAAAATTTAGTCTTAATAAGAGGGAAATGGAAATAAGAAAGTCACCACCAAATTATGATCTCGATAAGGAGAACATTGGTGGAAATTAGAGACATATAATTGGAGGAAAAACGTAAATATTTGTAGGGAGTGATTGAGGTCATCAATCACAATCAACTGTCAAATTGAGGGCCTCAAAGCCTTCAATCTCTGTTGATTTAAAATATCATCAGTTCAACAAGACATAAGGTATTAGGATAACACATTTTTTTTGGTTTTAATATCCCTTTACTAAAGTTTAAGAATTAATTTATTCATTGAATAACAGATAGGTATATATATATTTATGCTTGAAAATTAGAGTTTCAACCTTCAACTCACCATTCACTCAAAAAGATAATAGAACCCAAAAATATTATAGTTATCCTAATTGTATAAGGTTCCAAATGTTAACACATACCATTTAGATTAGTAAAATTATTTTGTAATAACCAGGGACTTCCTGTAGGCTAGTGGTAGGAAATAAAGGCCTGTCGCACTATGGTTGTGGGTTCGATTCCTGCAGCTTTTTCCGACGTGACGGTTTATGCCCCACCCTGCAGGTTGTCCTTTTCCTAAAAATACAGTACTATACTATTCCAAAAATAATCTTCATAAATGTTTTAACCTTAAACAATACTATCCAAAGTTCAACTTAATCCATTCCAACCTTTATAGTTATCCAAAATACCTCTGTCCAGACTTTCTCTAAAAGGTCTCTAAATTACAAAATCAATTGTAACATCAGATTCCCCAAACAAATTAAAGTTTCTCTTTTTGTCACATACTAAAAATATGATTACCTTCATCATATTAAAACCTTACTGAAATCAACAAGTACAACAGTACAATCCTTATATATATATCACATTATTCTAATAACCAGAATATAATCCATGAGTCCAAAAGCACCAATACATTAATTATTCCGCTTCAACTGTAGTCACATCATAAGATTGGCCTTGATCCCTTGGCCTTTTCTGAGGTAAGTTTCCCTGACGCTTAGGACATTAATTTTTATAATGACCCATTTCTCTACAATTGTAGCATTCAACTTTGATAGCCTCTTTCTTTCCCTTGCAATCACGAGCCTGGTGACCCTTTTCTCCACATTTATAACAAACTCCCATTACTTTTAGGAAAGTACCAGGGTGATTCTTCCCACAATTATCACATAATGGAAAATACTTCTTTCCCTTTTTCCCTTTATCTGTATCTTGTTCCACTGTTCTCTTCTTCTCTTTATTTACTTTGTTGTCATAAGACTTAGAGAATTCATTTTCTGTCTTGATAGCACATGAGACAATATCTTCGTATGTTGAGAAAGATTGTGATACTAAAGCTCGATGGAGAAATGGTTTTAACCCATCAAAGAAATGATCAATCTTACCTCTTGGGTTACGTATATAATCTGCAGCATACCTTGCTAACCTTGTAAAGTTGGCCTCATACTTTGCGACATTCTCATCCTCCTTTTGTCTCAGACTCAGAAATTGCCTTTCCATATCTGCTCTATGGTCACGAGGAAAGTATTTTTCTAAAAAAAGATCTTTGAACTCTCTCCATTCCATATTTGATACTTCTTCATCTTCCTTTGTGTTTTGAATCAATGACCACCATTGATCGGCATCTCCAGTGAGGCGGTAAACTGCCATGATAACCTTCTCCCTTTCACTACTCCCCAAGGCGTGGAATATTTTCTCTAAGGAGTTTATCCATTGCTCAGCTACTAACGGATTTGTACCCCCATTAAATGTTGGTGGTTGTTGCCTCATGAAGCGGTCTAACATTGATCCTCCACGTTGCGGATCAGGGTGCTCCATACGAGTAAGGTTATTATTCATAACCTGAGTGAGTTGTCCCAGTATGGTAATAAGTTGATCAGCACCAGTTGTATCTCCAGATCCACAATAATTATCTTGAGCAGGAGGGAAATCGCTACACGGAGTGCGTGCATTGATACAGTTTCCATTCCTTCCACTAGGCACCATTTCTATAAAATGACATAAACTAGATTAGTTTATGAATCAAAATACATAATTCCATACTTATAAAATACTTAACATAAATTGAACTGTTTATGGATATAATCCATAATCATAAAAAGGTTTTCTTTGAGGAAGTATATACTCATAACCGTTCATAGTGGTTTGTAAAGAAAACGAAAATTATCCTAAGCATATCCCCCGGGAGTGTCGTAACCAAGAGTGCAGCAAGGCCTGTTGTCGTGCACCAGTTCCCGTTCGAGTCTAGCTCAAAGCGGTGTTTTCGGGTTTTACCCCTAGGTACATCTGTGCCAGAGCCGTCTCTACCTGCTCGTATCCAGACAGGGATGTATTGCTCGGAAAACTCACAAAATCTCTATAATACCAAAATTCTAGGAAGTTCTTCTATACTAATCCTTAAAGTCTATCTTCGGGCTATGTGCTCTAATCAGAGTTTATCTAAATATAGCTTCCAAGGTTAGTACTAAACTTCCTCTGATACCAACTATAACGCCCCGACCCCAGCTACCCAGAGTCGGTGCATTACTTCGTAACATTGGCATGATCACAAAAGATCAAGTCTCGAAAGACCGATTAGTTTAGTAGCCTTGGAAACACTAGATACATTCATAAGTCTTACATCACATCATAAAGTAAAACAAAACTACAACATATTCTCTTCATATCCCCTTATATTATCCCTGCAAGTCATTCATAATATACTTCTTCACATCCTGGAAAAATTAAAACATTGAAAGGGGTGAGCTCAGATGCTCAGTAAGGATAACAATATAGCGAAAGCTTTCATAAATAAACATTAACATTTAAGGAAATGTATAACTAAAACAAAAGCCTTTTAAACTTGAACTTTAGCATAATATGGCAAAAGCAAACTGAAATAATGCCATTTACTTACTCACATGGATATTCTACTAGTCGAATAATCACATGAAATATCAATAACCACTTTCATAATGATGGAATGCATAATTCCAGACTATCATAACCACGTAGCCAAGGCCTCGTGCCAAGACCACAAATAAGATTTTGTCAAGGCCTCGTGCCAAGACACTAGTTTGTCTCATGAGACCTACCGATGCATCGAGGAGCTATAGCGGGCTCCACCCATCACTTATTAAGTCCAATGCATTCCTCATATGAATAGGTTTAAACATATCATAAACCATAACATAATCGTATCACATAAAACCTGCATAAAGGAAACATAACATTTCCACATTTCAATCACAAGATATCAATACAACACATTGATATAATAAAAACGATTTCAAAACCATTTTCAATACCAAAATAAGAGAAAGTTAAAACTTTGTATTTATTTTTCATTAAAAAAAAGTGATGGCTTGTTGAGGAAGCCGAAACTCAAATAATGGTCATGGCGGAGGAGAAGTTATTGTCTCCGCATATGTACGGAAGGAAAAACATTCCCTTTTTGTCGTTTAGTAAAACGCTTCATATAAAAAATATTCCTTTTGAATAAACGTAAAAGTCAAAGGGGTTTATACACCGTATAAAAGAAAGTTGTGTATAAAACCAAATATGCCTCAATGAAAGGAGATTGAGATGAAGTCCTTAAAAGATTATTTTTAAAATAAAATAGATCTATTATGTGTATTCACTATAGGTACACATAAAGAAAGTAAAAATACAAAATAGGACATAATAATATCATGACATAATTTGAAAGTAGGAGATTAACCCAAAGAATGGAAGTTGGGTTAAGAAATTCCCTTACCTTGCATCCTGTCTTGACTCGACCGTTGTTTAACCTCCTGAATAATAAACTAGAGTTAATTTATAATTTCTTAAGAACCTTTTTCATGTTTTTTATTCCATTTATATCACTTATTACCATGTCGAGAAAATTATTTAATTATTTAAGTTAGTAACGGTCGTTTTGTCGATCTTTGGTACTTGAGTCAAAAATAAACTTCTTATAATTACAAGTTGTTCATGTGGTGATATATCCATTATATCCAGAATTATATTCATGATATAGATATGATATATCTCATATACATCCAGTATATACATTCATTCATAATATTACATGACATTTAGAGATAAGAAATGAAATGCACCGTTCATGGAGACGGTAAGCCGTACGTACGCATGAACGCTACTTTCATTTCTATTTCGTATTTACTGGAATGAAATAATAATGATATAAATGTATAATATAATTCCAGTATAATATAGTGTATAATACCATTTACTCCATCCTTTATACATCCCACATATGGCATTAACGATTCAAATCACTTTGAGGGGTCGGTAGTCCGCACTTCCTAAAATGAAATTATCGCGTTTACCCATAATGGAAATCATAAAGTATGCCATAAATTAGAAATAAAGAAGCATAAGAAAAAAATAAACATAATATATATATCATATATGAAAATAGTTTCATCAAAATGGCCACCATTAGAGGTGTTAATATAATTTGAACAATCATCGTTTCGTGAGGCAGTATTTCACCACCCACAGAAACAGTATGTTCTTCAACCATTAGATGTAGGTGTGTGTAAGTGTAGCTATAATACTTCTTATAACAACATCCTAGTATATTGAGGATACTGGTGTTATTACAAAAGAAATGAATAAAAAGTGTTTAGGGGGTTGGAGAAGAAAAATAAAACAAAACAACATTAGAGAAGACATTACCTTTAAATTGGGTAACTCTTTTTGATTTGAGCCAAAGGCTTCCTTGGGAAGAGTTATGCCCAAAGTGAGGCTTATAGGAGTAATAGGGGGAAGTTGGGAGAGTATTTGGCCAGAGGTTGGCTGAGCCAAATGGCTTGAAAGTGTGAATGAGGTGGTAGAGGTGGGGGCCTTTTATAAGTGGAGAGGAGGGGCACTTTTGGAAAGTTATAAAATTTTACTTTATTATACAATGCTTTTCAGATTATAAAGGTCCCAAACTTATATAGTTAGAGGATAAGGTGATAAGGGTTCTAAATCTACTCATCCAATAGGTTTTTGACAAGTTTAAGCCTTGGATATTACATTATCTTTCCATTTTATTTAAACCGTTAAGTAATGGGGTCATCGCTGCATCATCATGATGTCATAAATAATTTAATTTATTTAATGTCTAAAAATTATAAATAAAATACTATGATGTAGGAAATCTTTTTAGATTTCCAATTACTATTTATAGTAAAAAATATGACTTGTATAACCCCATGTAAAAATTGTTTTAGTAAAACATTTCATGTTTGTGTCATTTTTTTACTTTAACATAAAATAAAAGGTATTTATGTCATTTTCCAACTAAAGTGGCTCCATGGGGTCCCCAAGTTGACCCATGGATTTTATTGGTCGGAAATGGAACATCCAATGAGGGTAGGACATGTTTCAAGCTCATCTCATATTATTAAAACATTATTTTTACCTTAAACTACACTAATTACCTCTAATCGCGATTAAGAACTTAAAAGTTACTATTCACCAAAAAATTATTTTAATCTCATTGAAAAACATTTTACTTCTTAATGACAACCATGTAGGTCGGATTTTTGAAATTCAAAACACAGAAGTGGTAAAATTTCATTTAAACGAAAAATCAGTTATTTAACTTCCACTTAGTGGTTTCACTATTCATCAAAAATTGAAGTTTTTCAGAAAAATACCAAAAATTCACCCTAAGCTATATTTGATATTCTGATTTCAAAAATGATGTCTATTTTACAAAATTCCAAAATGTAAGTTTTATTAATTAATTTTATAATTAATTCCCACTGTCACAACAAATAACGTGTTTTTAAGAAACAATTTATATCAAAAGATTGACAATTGTTCATGCCCATTTTCATTGTTAAATTAATTTAATGACCACCATTGGATAAAATGGTAAAAATATATTCTAATTATACTTTAAAACCACTAAATATTATAATTTATCACTATAAATTATTTTGATTAAAAAATTTGTTTCTAAGTATTTTTCACTATTCATAAAAAAAATAGAAGTTCTCAGAAAAATACCATAAATTCAACATAGGCTAATTTCGATATTCCGAATCCAAAAATGAAGTCCATTTTGAAATATAAAATTTCTATAATTTTAAAAAGTGGTTATTACTATTCATAACGGCTACTTTGATTAGTCGCGGTGTTTTAGAACTCCAAGTTGCGTACAATGCAAACTATTGCATTATTGAATGAGAAGCGTATCGTGGAAGCTCGGGGTGTTACGACCTTTATATGTTATGTGTTCTTTATATGGGTTTTTATGGTAATATTTTGGTTAAAAAAGTGGTAAGTAATGATATTTTATTCAGTGAAGAGTTTTTTTTACTACTTCTTGAAGGTGAAAAGTATTACTTTGATAAAGTATTCTTGGTTTACTTGTTGTTTTGAAAAACTAACGGTTTTCCTTATTTGTGTATCCTTTACTGGGATTTTTTATGCTCTTCCCAAGTTTTTGAAATGTTTTCCACAGGACTTAAAGATGAATAGGGTCAAGGATGGGATCAAGGAAAGACATTCTATCTAAAACATAGAACTAGACATGTTTCTTTTTAAGAGTTTTTATTTTATGGAACCTTAGTAGAAGTGTCTACTATGTAATATTTTGAGATGTAATAGTTATGACCTAACTCTCTAAAACTCTAAAACTGAAAAGATCCTCTATGTGAATTATTCATTTAATTAATGATTAAGTAATGTTTAAGGCCATGCCTTATAGTTGGTATCAAAGGGAGGTTTAGTTAACATTAGAGGTTAGGGTATTCTCTAAGCATAAGTGACATTACCATAATGGCTAGGATTTCAGAAAGAGTCATAGTTTTTAGATAAAGTAAATGAGTAAGTATATCTTAGTGTTTATCTTCCTCATTAGTACATGATAATTTTGTTGATATACGCACACTGACATTTCTGTTTTTAGTAAATGGATGGATCTAGCAGGCACCAAAGTGACAATGGTTTTGATGGAAATTGTGGTGGTTCTCTGAATAAGTGACTGGATGAAATGGGGGATTCAATGAAGAATCTCGTGGTTGTGCTAAACCAAATATCAAGGAGTCATGATCAACCACTTGAACCTTGGTGAGTTCTCTAATGCATCATGTATGAGATGACCAACTCGATGTGGAAGTTCAGGTAATAATTATAAAAGTAACCATTAGGGTTTATATGATCTTTACTTTTTAGGTAATTATGGGCTACTCTATGATATGATGGAAAATGAAATGCATGAGATAAACTTGAGGTTAAAATATGTTATGATTATTTTTGAATATTTTATCTCGTTTTTGGGAATGTTTTAAGAATTATATAGTTTTGGAGAAAGGACAACACACAGACCGTGTGACAACCCATCTCGTCGGACAAAGCTGTGGAAATAGAACCCACAACCAAAGTGCGACTGGTATTTATCGCCTAGCACTGGACTACGTGAAGTCCCTGGTTAGTTTGACTAATTATTCTTAGTTATATGATCTTATGAATCTAGATTAAGTTGATTTTGGGTTATCTATGGAAATTATTAACCTATCATGGAGGATATGTGATTAAGTTAAATAATTTTCAATATGATACTTTAGGAACAACTGATGTTATTTGGAGATAAATTTTAATTTGTACCTTGAAGACTATGTGATTAAATCCTTCAAATATTTGGGTTTCAATATTAGTTTGGTTTACTTTGAAGAATTTTATGGACAATTGTTTATCGAATGGTCTTCATTGAACTTTGGGTTTTGTTGGACAAATTTTTGAGATTAAGAATAGATTTTATTTTTATAAAGGATTATCCTTTTGTGGATTATCTGATATCGTACTAACAATTTTGGTTTTTGTTTTTTTCTAAATACATGTGAAATATATAGCTCTCTTTTTTGGATTAGGTAATTCTCTAGAAGTTGATTATAGCTCTCTTAATGCGAACAAGTCTTCCTAAATACCCGTATTTCGGAGAAAATATGAGTTTGATTAAGGAATCTAGTAAAAGTTGAAAGTCTACGTGAAAAGTAAGTATATTTCATTATGATTTAGTTAAGCTCAAAAATAAATTCCTCAATTAAGATTAACTTAAAACAACAATGTTGTCTATTAGCTTTTCCTACTGGGGAATCGAATACCGTTTAACCCATCACAAGTTTGTGATTTTCTTGTAGTTAACTTTCTCCTAGACATGTTTACTATCACTCACCATCAGAACATGACCCTTTGTTTTTTTCTCCATATCCATATTTTCATACTTGGAATCCTAGTATGGGTTAACTCAAGTGAGATTTGTACTTCTCTCCCATTCTTTTAAAGTGATAGTTTTACTGACTCGTGTTCCGATGTGGGATTTTCAATGAAGCTTCCATGCCCAATTTTAAAATTGCGAGGACGCAATTCCCAAAAGGGGGAAGGATGTAACACCCCAGGTAAATAAAGAATATGACATTTTCATATTTATCCATATTTTTGAATAAAATATTAATATTACTTTAAAGGGAATGCTATGCTCGATGGCGTACCCAATACGCAACAACGAGTTTCTTTGAAATCTTACGTTGCACTATAATAATAAAATAATATTATTTCAAATGGTAGTTAACTCCTAGCCGTTGTAATGGCAGGAATGAACGGAAATAACTACAAAATGATTATATATGTTTGTCAAATATTTTTACTTTTATCCAATAAATGTTAGAGGCTTAAAATGCAAATGAATCCAATTTTAAGCATAAATCTTCTAATATTCTTTAAAAGGTCAATTAACCGCCTTTTGATGGAGAACCACTTTTAAATATACTTTGGAAAATTTTATATGTTTTATTTGACAAAATAAAATCCTTCTTTAGAATCTGGACATCAAAATTTACTTTGTGTAAAATTTTGTTATTTTTCCGATAAAGATCATTTTTATTGAAAATGTTGCATTTTAATTCAAAACCTCCTTTTAATATGATTTATTTATATGGATAGATTATATTTTTAATTTATATTAAAGGTTATTTAGAATATATTTTTACCATTTAATCTAATAGTGGTCATTGGAATTAATTTCACTTTGAAATTGGACTTAAACTAGTGTCAATCTTTTAATATATATTGTTTCTTAAAAAACACCCTATTTGTTTTGACAGTGGGAATTAATTATTAAATTAATTAATGCAACATATATGTTTTGAATTTTTTAAAATAGACATCATTTTTGAATTGGGAATATCAAATATAGCTTAGGCTGAATTTTTGGTATTTTTCTGAAAAACTTCAATTTTTGATGAATAGTGAAACCACTAAGTGGTAGTTAAAGAAACTGATTTTTCGTTTAAATGACACTTTTCCACTTATGTGATTTGATTTTAAAAAATCCGACATACATGGTTGTCATTAATAAGTAAAATTTCGTTCAATGAGATTAATATAATTTTTGGTGAATAGTAACTTTTAAGTTTTATTAATCGCGATTAAAGGTAATTAGTGTAATTTAAGGTAAAAATAATGTTTTAATAATATGAAATGACCTAGAAACATGTCCTACCCTCATTAGATGTGTCATGTATGACCAATAAAATCCTTGTGTCAACTTGGGGACCCCATGGAGCCACTTTGGTAGGAAAATGACATAAATAACTTTTTATTTAAAGCTAAAATAAAAATGTCACAAACATGAGTTGTTTTACTAAAACAATTTGTCAATGGGGTTATAAAAGTCATATTTTTGAATATAAATATTCATTAGAAATATAAAACGATTTTCTACATCATGATAGTTTTTTTTTATAATTTTTATACATTAAATAAATTAAATTATTTTTGACACCATGATGATGCAGTGATTACCTCATTATTTAACGATTTAAATAAAATGAAAAGATAATGTAAAATATAAGACCTAAACTGGTAAAAAATCTATTGGATGGATGGATTTAGAACTATTATCACCTTATCCTCGAAATATATAATTTTGGGCCCCTTAAAATCCGAAAAGAATTTTATAATAAAGTAAAAGTTTATAACTTTCCAAGAGTTCCCCTCTTCTCCTCTTATAAAAGGCCCCCACCTCTACCACATTACCAACACCTCTCAAGCCTTTGGCTCGGACAAAACCTGCCCATTTCATCTCTCCACATCCCTCTATTCATCATTGAAGCCTCATCTTTGGGCAGAATCCTTTCCAAGGATGCCTTTGAGCTCAAATCAAAAAGAGTTACCCGATTTAAAGGTAATGTCTTCCCTTGTGTTATTTTGTTTTATTTTGCTTCTCCAACCCTCTAAACTCTTTTTATTACTTTATTTTGTAACAACACCAGTATCTTAAATATACTAGGATGTTGTTATGATTTGGATTAGAGATACACCTACACACACCTTCATCTAATTGTTAAAGAACATACTGTTTCTGTGGTTGGCGATTTTCTGTCTCACGAAACGATGATTGTTCAATCTTCTTTTAACACCGTTCATGGTGACCATTAAGATGTCACACTATTTATTTATGATATATATTATATTTATTTCCTCTCTATGCTTATTTATTTTATATTTAATACATACCTTTATGCTTTTCATGTTGTGCAAATGCGATAATTTCATTTGATGAAGTGTGGACTACCGCCCCCTCAAGTGATGTGACTCGTTCATGAAATACATGGAATGTATAAAGAATGAAATTGATGAACTTATGTGATATATATAACATATATATTATACTGTAATTATAATATATATATATCTCTCATCTAGTTTTAATTCCATTAATGTGCCAAAGAAATGAAAGTAGCGTTCATGCGTACGTACGGCTTACCGTCTCCATGAACGGTACATTTTTTTCTTATCTCCAAATGTTATGTAATATTATAAGTACATATATATAATGGATATATATGTCATATATTACATCTAAATGATGGATATAATTCTGGAATTATAATATATATATCTCTCTTTTAACTTTAATTCCATTAATATGACAAAAAAATGAAAGTAGCATTCATGCATACGTACGACCTACCGTCTCCATGAACGGTGCTTTTAATTTTTTATCTCAAAATGTTATGGAATAGTAAAAAATGAATATATACTGGATAGATATTATATTTAAAAAATTAATACTATTTTGGAGATGATGTACGTATAACTACATGGAAAATTCTTTTCCAACAAGTTCAATTTTTACTCATGTACCGAACATCGACAAAAACATCTGATATGAACTCACTTTATTAACCAATTATTTTAACATTATACTATGAGATATGAAATGAATAATAATATTTAAAGGAGGTACTTAAGAAATTATAAATTTACCAAGTTTTATTATTCAGGAGATTAAAGAACGATCGAGTCATGTCGGACACGAGGTAAGGGATCCTACCTCTCTCTTACTTTTTAAGTACTCCCTTTTATGTCATTTCTTTTAAGATCATCTTTATTATGTTTGGGGATGTTATTTTATATTCCTCATTCTGTAATTTTTATGTTCATATTATGAGAGACCCTATTTGATCTCATAAATCCATTTTTGGAAGTTTTAAGTGGCGCCGTTAGGCTGCCGAGTTTTCGTAAGGGATTTTTCATCTCACTTTTATTCCCGTGAGATTTATGATACATTTACCACCATTTACTTTGAGTTGTGTATGTAAGTACCATTATTATAATATTTGAGTAATATAACTTCGTTTATGAGTATTTACATCAATGTTTTATAGTCCTTTTTTCATGGGGTGTATGTTTCGAAAGTTACCCATGTCGGTAAGGGAACCTTTCACCCTCCTCTTTTTAAAAGACTTCTTTTGTTATGTCTTTTAATTTACAAATTATTATGTTGGGATATGTTCTTATATATTCTTATTTATTTAAAGTTTATGTCCAAGTGATGAGATACCATTCACTCTCTCATCGACTAATTTTCTGAATTTTGAAGTGACACCGGTAGGCTGTCGAATTTTTACAAGGGAACGTCTTAACCCAATTTCGATTTCTTTGGGTTCAACTTGTACTTCTTGAACATGTCATCATATGAATATGTGTGAATGACCTATGATTGTTTCACACTTAATATCCAATTATATTAGGTGTATTTATATTTCTCACACATAATTATGTGATAGATTTATCCTTAATTTAAGGATACCATCTTTATAATGGATTTCATCTCAATTTACATTTCCATTGAGACTTTATTGTTGTTATGCACCAATTCACTCTTATATGGTGTGTACACTATCCTTTGACATATTATATCATGAATACCTTTATTCTCATGATATTATAATGCTCGGATTAAATGTTATTAAGCAATTATTTGTATTCAAGAGTCTCTCATTTTGTTAAAAACTCTTTAACAAAAATATCGATTTAAATGTTTTAAAGATTAATTATTCTAAATATTTTTCTTTAATGTCCATGTTTTCAAAATGGTTTTTAGTATTTATTTATATGGACATTAATGTTTTAAAATTAATATTCCATTAAAATATTCAAAGTGGTATGGGACACTTTGATTCAAAAATCTCTTTTAAATGGTTTTTGAAAATGGATTGATTAATTCAATATCTTGGAATTACTTATTGTGATTGAAAATGAAATGTTGTCATTGAAATGTTTATATTTTAAATATTTTATGTGTAATGATGGTACTTGGACATTTTATGGGTGGTTACGTGATAAACCATATGACGGGTGGTTCCGTGAATACCAGGACAGGTGGTTACGTTATAACCTCCAATGCATTGGGTATGGAAGTCGGCCGTATGGCTATTCCATTAAGTGATATGTGTGGAAATCGATTGTATGGTTATTACATTTAAGTATGTTTATGTCCCAAGTTACCTTTATATGTTATGTGTTCTGTATATGGGTTTTTATGGTAATATTTTGGTTACAAAAGGGGTAAGTAATGATCTTTTATTCAGTGAAGAGTTTTTTACTACTTCATAAAGGTGAAAAGTATTACTTTGATAAAGTATTCTTGGTTTACTTATTGTTTTAAAAAACTAATGATTTCCCTTCTTTGTGTATCCTTTACTGGGCTTTTTTATGCTCATACCAGGTTTTTGAAATGTTTTCCACAGGACTTAAATATGAATAGGGTCAAGGATGGGATCAAAGAAAGACATGCTATCTAAAACATGGAACTAGACATGTTTCTTTTTAAGAGTTTTTATTTTATGGAAACTTAGTAGAAGTGTCTACTATGTAATATTTTGAGATGTAATAGTTATGACCTAACTCTCTAAAACTCTAAACCTGAAAAGATCCTCTATGTGAATTATTCATTTAATTAATGATTAAGTAATGTTTAAGGCCGAATCCTTATACTAGAAAAACTAGTATAGGTGCTGAATTCAACCTCCCTTTCAGCTCCTGAAAGGCTAACTTATAAGAATATAACCACAAGTACTTCACAACCTTTTTATTCAGGCTTTTTAGTGGTGCTGCTAAGTGTGAGACTTCTTGTATGAAATATCTATAGTATCCAACCAGTCCTAGGAAACTCCGTACCTCAAAGAAGTTCTTCTGATTCTCCTAGAAAACTACTTCTCTCACTTTATTTAGGTCTACTAATACTCTTATCTCTGAGATAACATGACCCAATAAGTGAATATAGTCCATTAAAAAGTGGAATTTTGAGAGATTAACATATAACAAATGCTCTCTCAGTGTACTCAAAACGATTTCAAGATGTGTGGGATAGCCATGTCGAGTGTGAGAGTACACCAAGATATCGTCCATGAAGACTACCACGAAGGAATCCAAGTATGGATGGAAAAATTGGTTCATTAGTTCCATGAAAGCTATAGGAAAGTTTGTGGGACTGAACAACATAACCACATACTCATATAGACCATACCTTCTTTGGAAGGATATAAGAGGTATATGATATGGTCTAACACACAACTAATGATAATCGGATCTCAAGTCAATCTTTGAGAACACCCAAGCTCCTTAGATCTGATCAAAGAGATCATAAATCCTCATCAATGGATATCAGCTCTTGACCATCAATTGGTTCAACTTCCAATAATCAACAATAAGTCTGAGGGTACCATCTGCCTTCTTTGCAAATAGGACAGGCGAACCCCAAGGAGAAGTACTGGGTTAGATGAAACCCTTAGTTTGTAACTCCTCTAGCTTCTTCTTGAGCTCCTGTAACTCTGGTGTATCCATCCTATAAGGAGGAATGGACATCGGTACCGATCCTAGAAAAATATCAATAGAAAAGTCCACCTATTGATCTGGTGGAAAACCTGAAAATTCCTCTGGAAAGACATCTCTAAAATGATCCACCACTGGAGGAAAGTCCGTATGTGAAGTGCCATAGTCATCCAGATATAGACTAGCAATATGGACTGTAACTCCTCCCAACCCATGATGCTCAGGTCCCGTTCTGCTCACCTAGATATCCCATTTTCCCTTATGAAGAAACAATCTGCCCTCTGGTGATGTGTAACTCAACCTACGACAATAATAGCCAACAACAACCTAAAAGGGAACCAACCATTCCATTACAAGAATGACATCATAGACTATCATCTCTAAGACATAGAGGTCCCATAAGAAGTGAAACCCACCAATATCAAGAGGGAACTCCTTGAAATGACACACACTAGTTGTTATTATCCCCAACAGAGTTTCTATCATCAATACATCAGCAGAAGAAAAGATACAGACCTCAAGGATCTCTACAATAGCAATAGATATAAAGATATGGGAAGCCCTTGTGTCTAAAAGAGAAGAAGCTAAAACTGAGGCAACTAAAATCGTACCTCGAGCTGTGTAAGGTCTGAGATCCTACTCTTGTTGGGTCTTCTTCAATACAAAAGTCTGGCCTGAACCATGATCCTATGTCCCAGCCTGACCACCCTGAGATGATACACTCTTTTATTGCTAAAAGCCTAGCGACTGGCTACTATGTCCACGACCTCCACCTCGGCCTAAGCGACCGGAATAACTCCAGTTTCTAGACTGAGGAGAAACTGGCGGTGTTGCTCCTAAATGAGGAGTCATAGATGAACCTTTGTCACCAGATTCTAGTGAGAAAAACCGACAGAAGAACTGAAGATGCCCCATATTTCCACAAGATCAACACTCCACCAGGTCTCTCGGGAAATGTGGTCTCATATTACCATTCTTACCACACTGGTAGTACACCACCTGGATACCAGAATATGTATCTCGCCTCCATGGATCTGCATGCGTAGTCTTCCTGTGGCTCTTCCTACTATCAGTAGGAGGGACACCAACCCCAGATATCAAGCCGACCTATCTCACAACTCCAGAATCCCTCATATTGAACTCGGTGACCAGTGCTTGGTTGACTATAGAAGTCATGGTAGTCAACCTGAAGATGTTCACCTGAGATAGGATGTTGTTCCTGAGACTATCCTCAAACTTCCTTGCTAGGAATAACTCATCACCTCCTGGGATGGGTGTGAAGCGCTGCAGCTTTGTGAAGTGAGATGAATAATCCATGACTGAAAGAGTACCATGCTCCAAACTCATAAACTCTTGTGCTCAATAAGCCCCCAAAGTCTATGGGTAGAAGTAATCGTAGAAGGCACACTAAAACTCTTCCCAGGCCAGAACCTGCTGGCATCCCACCTATGAGATCACATCCCACCATATCTTGGATAAATCTTGAATCATGTACGTAGTGAGCTTCACCCTCATCTCTAGAGGCATCTCCAGATGATCGAAGATAGATAGCATGTATTCCAACCATGACTTTGTAGCTTGAGGTCCTCCTTCCCCTGAGAAGGTGGAAGGATGGTGCTGCTAGAAAACCTGTGTCAATTATGCCATAGACGGGGTAGGATGTGGTACTCCCTGGAAGGTCTGTATAAACCTTATAAAGCCCTCTCGGAACTCTGTGTTAGCACTTATGTCCAGAATGATGGCTATTGCCAAGACTGGCACTACAGGAGGATCTGCTGGTAGTCTCTGATCATCTATGTTTAGTGTCTGATCTCTACCTTGCAACAAGAGTACAACCAGAGGACGTCTCGGTGGAACGACTCTGGAAGGTCAAGAGCACACCTTAGATCAAGATTATTAGGGACCGAAAAATAGAAGCGTATGAAGGGAACATGAGAAATAAATCCTTCAAGTTTTTCAAAACATGGATACATGATGTGTATGACAACCACACGATGTGTTCCATTAAGCCTTCACATGGGTGTGTACTTTTTCCAACATAGGTCATGTAACACCCCATACACACGGTGTGTTGTCCTAACACACAACATGAACT
The DNA here is from genome assembly GCA_963277665.1 of Viscum album. Lineage (NCBI taxonomy): Eukaryota > Viridiplantae > Streptophyta > Magnoliopsida > Santalales > Viscaceae > Viscum > Viscum album. The sequence goes on from OY728125.1 coordinate 5,572,482, forward strand.
TAGATCCTCTTACCCTGCTTGAGTTCCCTTACACATCTAAGCCACATAGTTCTCCTAGAATAAGACTAAATGACATGTTAGTGCCAAACATGGTGTGTACTAGTTGAACTTCACTCACCTGTGTTGTTATTTACATAGTCGGATACACAGGTTACACTACATGGTGTGTTCACGCTTGACACAACATGCATAACGTAAGTTTTATCCATCTGTGTTGTTAGTCACACGGGTGAACACATGGTTTAAACACATGGCATGTACGTCCGATACACAACATGTCCCACCAAGAATTCCCAACCCCATGTCTCATCCCACATATGCAGAAACGTGGTTAGAGACTACACAGTGTGTACATATAGTACATGACATGTACACAATAAAAATAGTTACTTTCTGAATAGAATGACACATGGCATGTATTCATCATTACACGCCATGTATTCTGGGTTTTTCCAGACAGTAAGCCTTATAAACTACTCCGGAACCCAGAAAAACACTAAAATGAACATTAAAGTTCTAAATTCCAATCTGTGAGGGCCCATACTCCCCGAGAATCAATGCTTGGCATCTTTTAGACATCATATACAAGGAATGGAAATACAATGATCCGCCAAATTCCAATCCATGAGGGCCCATAACACCTCAAGAACCAAAGTTTAGCATTCATTCAAAAAAAACCTTACACAATCCAATACCCTATCAAATAGTAGATATTCTATCAAGGAATCTGTCACAACAACATGCATATCTAGGAAAACATCTATCACAACAACATGAAATCACTAATACACCCTAAATGGCATAGTAAGAATGCATAACATGTGATATCTAGAAAGTTCCTATATGATGTATGATATGGAATACCCTCATATCATTGGGTTGCAAAAGAAATAGAACCTAAATAACACCAACAGTAACAACACAAAACATGTTAATCACCCAATGGTGAAATCAAATCAACTATAATAATTGAAAAACCATAAAAATTACAATATATAAGGTAAATTGGCTTTTCCCTATACACGGGTTAGCTACTCCTGAGAATAGCTTATTACCAAGTACCTATTCCTTCCTATCCCTAGTTATATGCTCCAAATAGTAGGTCAATAAGAAAATAATCCCTTTGATACCACTTTGTAATGTCCCAGTTCTGGAAGCTGCCCAGAGGTGCCCGTACCCGGTTGGTCACATGGCCTCAAGCGTATTTCCCCAAACTTGAGAGGCTGCCAACTAGTAGTGAGGGCCTTGGGTGTGATAGTGTATAAACTATTCCCTCATTGGAAGAGTAAAACAATGGAAATAAATAGATAAAAATAGCGAAAGAAATAGTAATACTATACAATAGTAAATGATATATGACTGGAAGAAATAAACTTGAGCACATATATAATGATGCATGATAGAAATGTTTAGGAAAGAATACAAACACATTACAATGATGAAATATATTAATAAACCAAAGTATAGAAAAAACAAGTAAACAACTCCTCAGCACCAAAAGCCTCAACTTGGTCCCATGCTCTCGTGCTCCAAAGCAGTCAAGTACCTGAAGTTGAAGGGAGCTTTCCCTTATCTATACCTGCAGCAATATAATCTGTTTGGGCCCAAAAGTATGACCCAAAAATGGTGTGAGACTAATCCCAGTAGGTAACCACCCAAATATCCATGCCTAATAATCAATTAATATATATGGAAGGCAATAATCAAAAAGAATCAGTAAAACAAGGAAGTACTCAGTAGCAAACAATCCTACAGTTTCAGTTGCATTCAATTTCATATATCAAGTAAGCTGATAATCACAAATAGGTAAACCTATAGGAAGTACTCACAACCTATCCCCTATGGTTCAACCAAACAACACAAGCAACCCTCTAGTAAGTACACACAATCTAACCCCTCTTGTTCAGATTTAGCAAAGACTCTCTGAGGAAACACTCACCGTCAATTCACCCTGTAGTCTCATATCAGTAACTATAGATACTATGAGGAAGTACTCAACATCCAATTAACCCTATGGTCTCACAACATGGAACTACAGAAACTCTGAGGAGGAACTTACATCCATCCCCCCTATGGTCTTGCAATGTAAAAGTAAATAGACACTCTGGAGAAGCCCGCAACACTCATTCTCCCTATGGTCTACTACACCAGGTTCTCACAGCGCTATGTAAGTCAATCATGTGCAACAATACATGGAATCCAAAGTAAAACTCACAAACTACTTGGATAAATAGTCTATATCATATCAAAACATTTCAGATAAAATCATCATATCCTAACAATACTAGGCATGGAAAACAAAGCAGCCTAATAGACAAGCTAGACCAAATGGCCAATAACAAGCATACATGGGTGAAACATTCATAGTAGAGAAAATATCCCTATTTAAAAACAATTAAACTCTATCCAAACAAATGAGGCATAGCAGGAAACAATAGGGCTAAAAACCATAAACCCGCAGTACCCCGTTCAAGGGTATTGGGCACTTTTTCACATATAACTCAAATACTATTTACAAAAAGGAACAAAACACCTACCTTAGCATTGTACATACGATATACATGAACCTTATGCCTTGAATCTCCCTAGAACGTCGTAGATATACAAAAACTATAAAAACGATCAAATGAGGATATCTCATGAGAGAGGAAAAATAAAGGAATGAGGCTCTAGAAGAAGGAAGAGCTTACCGTGGCAATTCCAACGCAATCGACAGTGGTCGATTCAGAGAACGGATCAATATTCAGGGGCTTGGATAATATTCGCATTGCATGGTCGCTCCTGGATGAGATAGGTCTAGAAGAAGATGGTTCTTTCCATTAGACACGACCCTTGTCTGTTTAGTGAAATAAAAAGAAAGTACATGATGTGAATTTTCCTTAACAAACCTCTTCATTAGGCAGTCTCCAGGCTGCCACACATGGCCATGTACTCGACCGTTACACGACCAGCATATGGATACCCATGGAAACCACATACACAGTACATACTCTTGAAATTTATATAAACACCTCTTTTCATAAATAAACTTGAAAATAAAAACCCATACCTAAAAAGAAGACCTGAGTTCTTATAATAAATAATTCAAAAAATCTCATGATATATGTTACATAACCCAATTCATTATAAGGATATATAATTTTGGTCTAACCCATCACATCATGATATGCTCATAATTATGTATGCCACATGGAAAGGAAATATATAAGAATCGTACACATGAAATAAACCCATAAAAAAGAATGGGTCTAAAATAGGTTCTATAAAACATATTTCCATGAATAAAATTTTAGGTCCCAAAAATAATAACTAAAACATGTTTTTAGAAATTTAATATTCACATAAAAATATCATGGTCCATGGTGAGTAGAAGAAAAAAACTCAAGAGGAGTCATTAGGTTATTTTGGAAAATAAAGTCCTTTGAAAATTATTATAGGTGGCATAAGAATTATATCAATAAAGAAAAATAATGAATATACCTATAAGAACAAATATAAATAAGTTAAAAATGAATTTATAATGTATTTTTAATATTCATATTGAAAACAAAGAGTCAAAAGTGAAGAACCCAAAAAGGAAAGAGTTGAGTTTGATATTCCCTTTCATAGATCATGTTTTATTTTTTCACCTTTAAAATTCCTGTATAAGAATTATTTTTATCAAAAATTAGTTTATAATTTAATTATATTCCTTTTTATCATTAATTATTAGATACAATCATTGGAATTTGTTTACTAAATTTTTATCTTAAAAGAGAATGGTTTGAAGACATGTTATCTTTTAAAATTTCACGTTTTGTTTCAATTTAATTATTTTGATTATTGATAATTTATAATCTCATAATTTTTTTAGAATCTTATAAAACATTAAAATACATTTATATAAATAATACACACTAAACAACCATGTATATGGTGATAAATACAACATTGAGACTTCTTTCATAGGTGGATGAAACCATCCATTTTTAGGACATATCAAAATATAGGGAGAGAAATCATAAATTATAAATAGATTAAAGTAGTCATAACAGTATCATAATAATGTTAAAATTTTGTATACTTATATATGAAATAGTTTATAGAGATAGAAAAATTAAAATTTATTGAGAGAGTAGAAATAATAAGAAAATGAAAACAATGAAAGAGAATTTGGGTTACCTCTTTGTGAGAGATTTACTTCTTTACTAAATCCTTGAAGGCTTAGGATTATATAAGTATAGAATATATCTCAGGGTGATAAGAGACATTAGAGAGGGGAAATGGGTAGAGTTTTAGCTTTTATAAGTACATGATAAGTTATTTTAAAATGGAAGGGATAATGGGTATTTATAATTTAGGGGAGGAGTGTTTTTTGTTTAAAATGTTGATTATTTTATCAATTAGGACAAATAATTTTTAGTAGGGATGATAACCATAAATATATATTTTATTATAAAAAGGTTTATTTTACATTTAGACCACACTAAATCCAAATGGAGGCTTCCAACCACTCAATTAAATTCAATGAACTAAAAATAGTTTTTTATTAGGATGAAATATAATTTAGGTTCCAAAATGTCAAATAAAAGTTTCTAAACTGAACTTAATATTATAAAGTTAATTATTTTACTCTTTAAATAATTTTTTGGTTGAGAAAAAGGTTTTAATTTTTTTAAATCCCATTTACATCATCACAATTTCATAAAATATGTGGTATTTGTAAAAAGATTATATTTTACTATTCACTAAATAATAAACTTCTTTATAAAAATTTAAAAAATCACTCTAAGATAGTTTTTATATGATGATCAAAAAAATAACATTAATTGTTTTATGAATCGATCAAATTTCGGACCCTTAGAATAATTACTTATGATTCTATATAAATAAATTATCATTTTTATAGGAAATTTATAAATTAATTTTATGAAAATAAAATTTTATTTCTTGATTTTAAATTAATCATAAAATTTATTTTATTGGAAATAAAACATTTATGTTTTCCAAAAATGTCATTATTCTTTATCTATGTCAAATATTAACATTCCTAAAACTTTTATTTAATTGTCTTATGATATAAATTAGTGTAATGAAGTTCATGTATTTTATACTATATTACTAAATGTGAAAAACATGTTCATTAAAAATGGAGATTCTATTTATAAAATTATGGGTTGCTACCTAAAAGCACCTTAAAATAATCCAAAAATGATGATAAAAATTAACTCAAATTTTCAATAATAACTCCCCCACACTTAAAGAAATATCATCCTCAACATAAAAATCAATATTACCACCAAGTATATGAGATGATTTCAAGATTAAAAATATTAATTAATTTGACTTTAAATAAATATAATTTTAGTTCCTTATTAAGAAAACACTAATGAAATTATTTTAATCCACCCTTCACTGATAAAGTCAATAAAGTCAAGATAAGATAATTCATATAAAAAGTACAAAATTAAATCTTGAACTAAAAATCAAGGTTCTAATTCTTTATTTTTGAATTATAAATAAATCATCCTCAATTATATCCAATGGTTGGGCATACCCACTACTCTTTTTATATTTATTAGCCAATTTGTGAAAATAAATAATTAAAGTATGAATTAATTCTATACATAACAAAACCATTCAAATCACTAGAAATACCTTATGGTTACATATAATAATTATTGAATGAAAGTAACTTTGGAAAACTGATTCTCAAATAAATTTTTATTCATAGTAAGTTAATGTAATTTTGAACTTAAAATCCAAAAAACAGATACCCCCTATGAATATTTTTGATAGTCAAGGCATGAAATCTATGTGTAAAACTAACTCTTAGATTTCACATTAATTATAATTCATGTTTTTTTAATATTTTTATATTATTAATACAAATTTATATACCCAAATTTCCAATTCCATATTTGAAAAATTCAAAAGATTTTTTGTCAATTCAAAACTACTCCAAGTATTTCCCATATTGATTTAACATTTAAAATGAAGTTATGAAAATTTTCACTTCCAAAAAATCGTAAACTCACCAAAGTTAAGGTTTATTAATACAATGATTTAACTTAATTTAGAATAATACAATCATACTCTTTTCATTTAAGAATATGTTTTTTTAATTAAAGGCATAATATATTTTTATAAGAAACATATCTTATAGGTCCAAAAATATATATAGTTCAAGTGGGTTAAAAATTCTATCTATTCCCCTTATAGTTAAATTATGATATATATCTAATAAATTAAGTAAAATTGAGGTATCCAATCATATATAATGATAATTTAAATTCATTCAAGGTTGGAGAAAAATAAAATAAAGGGAAATGTAGATACTACCTAAGTGAATTGAAGCTACTTGCTTAAGTAAATTTCTTGAGTATCTCTCATTTTAAGTTTCAATGAGACTTAAATTCTTACAATGATGAAGGGGATTCAAATATTATTGGAATTTATTTGAAATAAACAAACTAAAAAATTGAAAATTAAACTAAAAGAAAATAAATAAAATAAAACCCCTTTAAAAATACTAGGCTACCTTCCAAATAGTGATATATTTTAAATATATTCAACCTAGATATCTATAAAAACTACCCCATCTAGTTTGGGGGTTGTAGTTTCTTTAGTTGGAAACACCATATTCTTGTTTCTCTTTTATGATTTAGGATTTTTTCATGAATCTCGTGTTGGTCCCAGTTAACCAAAGTAACAGATTTATATAAGTTTTTATATTTTAAAATACTTCTCAAAGAGTGATTAGTTCTAAGTTAAAAACAATATAGATTATTATTTTAACTTCTGAAATAAATCTACTAAATAAACTTCTCATATAAACACTATTTAAGATTAACTATCAAAGTGAAGTGAAGTTTTACGATTGAAATAAATATAAGTAAAGAAAAACTAAACTTAAAATAACATAATGTAATTTAAAACAACATGTTAAGTATCAAGAAGAGACTTAATCCTCTCCACTTAGTGATCACTTGACACTAACCAGTTTATATAAATAAACTACGATCCACAAAATGTTATTATATTATGTGCAGTGTGTGTATATATTTTATAAATAAAAATTTAAACCTATGAAAATTGAAGAATACATATATAACTTCACAAAACACCTATTTTACTTCTTACACTCCCATGAATAATAGTGTAATAAGTCCTTATGTAGCCTGGGTTTGTTTTCACTCCCACAAAAAAATTGGAAGAGTTCTAGTTGACTTAGACAGTGTGTATACTATTAGTTCAGGTAGCGGTGTCTTAGAATTGACGTCTCAAACTTATATCATTCTGTAATCTGGAATAATGAGTCGAGTAGCGGTGAATTAAGAATGGTAGGTCACTCTAAAGGTAGTTCCGCCTGATAGTGACTCATGATATCAATAGCTGAATGTAACAATGTCTCTTCCTTTTTGAAAATTCTAAGAAGCTGTTGAGTCTAGATGTGAGTCACTACAATGGTGTCTTTTCTTTTGTGAAAATTCTGAGTTGAGCTGCCAGAAGGTTGAACAATGGTAACTCAGTTTGTCAATAGATTGAGTGATGGTGTCTCATCCTTTTTTAGAATTCAACATCTTTGATTATGGTGATACATCTTATCAGAAGGTCCATAACAACAATAGCTCTTACTTAGCCATTTTTTCAGTTATCAGTAGGATATCCAACAGTGATTCCACCTTAACAGTGACTCATACTTAGTCAAATATTAGAAACCTGGATTATGATATGAAACACTAACATAATAGATTAAGATGATATTTAAACATGAGTAAACTCAATTAAACACAATGAAACATGATTTAACTTAATTATGCATGATTTTTGAGCATTAAAACTTAAGGAGGCCAACACTATCCCCCTTTTTGATGATCACAAATCATGTCATTAATAATCCATTCATAATGATCAAAGTACAAAAGAACTATTATGATTAATATTTCATATAGATCATGAGAAATTAATTATAGGATAAACAAAATCAAATAAAATTAAATTCCATCTCATATTTCTCACCCTTTTGGGATTATCAAAAAGAGAACAAATAAGAAAAGTAAAATAACATATAATTGAGGAAAAATATAATTCATTTCATGATAAAAAGAGAGTACATTGGATGTGGAAAATATAAAAAATACATCCCCATCAAAGATCAATCCAAAATCAAGAATTCTCCAATGAAGGACCCAAGACATATTTTCCTATTTCAACAACAACAAGTGGAGGTATAGAAGGTACAAAAGGAGAAGATGTATAGATATGAGGAATGGAAACTCTAGAGGGTAATGTAGGTGTAAGACCTTGAGTGGCAGAGGTCAAGGCTATAAGTTCCCTATAGATCAAAATATGTTGACGAATAAGAGCCTATGCTGTAGACATGATAAATGGTTGAAGGGTTGTAGGCAGAGGAACAAAAAGCTTTAGAGTAAAAAAAATCTCTAAATTAAGGATCAGAAAACTAGTATATTGAGCTTGAAATAAAAATTATCAGTCACTAGTTAAATAGGGAATTCCTCTGGTGCTACAATACCAATACTATGATTATGTAGGTAAGGCATGAAAAGGTTTATAAAATCCATGATTTTCTACCCAATTTTTTCCAAAACCTTTTTGAAATCATCTTTATTCTCCATAAACATCTAAAGATCTAGTGTAATCTGCTTCATCCATTTCACTTGTTCCCTGAATGCTTGGGTAAAATGAAGTATCCTCATATTTTCAACCAAATTCTTAAAGTGACTATCTAGATGATGTTTGGTATAAATACTTTTAAAATATAAATCTACCTTCTTTTTAATATCTTCTTGAGCATAAGTATCCCCTTTCATGTTAAATCATACCATATTATGTATATGGTCACTATTTTGTTTTATTTTTCTTAAGGTCTCATGATCTGAACTACCCAACAAAGATTTAAGCTCTTCTTTAATCACTGATCTGATCACACCACTGTAAGAAGATTGAGAAATATGAGTAGTAGAGGTTGAGGCATAATTTACTACATCTTGGACAACTAATCTCAAAATATCTAGATCAAGGTTTATAGGAGGAGCATTATCATCCTCAGAAGATGTATCTTCAAGAGTTTTTGAAATTTTTTCCAAGGATCCTGCATACTCAGATGACATCCCTTTCACAATAGGAATGAGTACATCCAAATCATCACTTAGCCTCTTATTTTCCAATCTTACTGGATGAAGTTCTGAAACTATATACGGTTGAATATAGTAGATAAATCTATCTACATCCAAAGTAGCATCACTTTCACTAAGATTGGCCATATGTGCTGGTGAAGTTTAGAGAATTTATCTAACCAATGAGCCTAATTCTTCTTAAAAAACATTTAAATCAAATTGAGTCTCATAGTACATAGGCATAGATTCAACTGGAGGAGCATGATCAGGAGATACTACTAGAGTAGGTGCTATTTTTAGATATGTTCCAACTATAACTCTTTGAGAATGATCCAATTCTTCTACCAATGATCCCTTTGGGTCATATTACTCAAAATCTGAATCTGGATAGTCTAAGACTAAAGTGATATATCTAGAGTACTTCTCCTATTCATCCACTACTATCATATCAAAAGGAGTGATAGTGTTAACTCTAACTCTCTTAGACTATTTATCCAACCAACAGATGCTTCCCTCTCAACAGGTTCTTTCTTCCTAGGATAAACAAGTTTTTACACTTGAAAAACTATAGCTTCTTCTTCAACTAGAACTGACTCAGTATCCTTTTGAGATTCCTCCACTAGTTCATTTTCCTCCTTTTACTCTTTCTTCATTTTCATCAATTCCAAATTCTTTTTTAGACTCTTCTTCTTCATACTATTCATTATCTTCTTATTCTTCTTATTCTTTTTCTTTAGCTTCCTCATCATCATCTTCACTATTCTCTGTCTCTTATTCACTTCCACTTTCACTTTCACTACCATTAGAAAATTAAATATCTCCATATTCTTTTGTGTCCACATCAAAATCATCATCTAGGATAGGTTTTTTGATAGGAATACTTTTTGGTGGGCTATGAGAGAAAAAATCATTTCCTTCTAGGATTCCTGCAATATCTGGATCACTCCTATCATCAATAAGATATCTTATTTCTCTATCATCCTCAGCTTAATATTCTTCTTCATCTGATCACTCTTCCAATTAATATGGTCCTAGACTAGGATCAACCATTCTTTAGAACTAGAAGTATTTTGAACAAGATCAAATTTTTCCTAAATTTTATCATTATCTTCAACCCACTACAACTTACAAGGATTCCAACTAATCTTCATTCTTTTTCATATGGATTTGGTAATGAAAAAACCTTCATAGTTAGTCTTAGTTTATTATCCTTCATTTATAACTCCTTTATCTTTCATCATTGTAGAAATAAGATTATAATAAAATAGAGAAGTTGAATTGAATTGTGGTTTAATCATATCTCTCATTTGGACCATGAGGTATCTGCACAAATTGATCTTATATCCCTCTTTCATGAGATATAACAAATAAACATCTTGATATTTTAAGGAATCAAATTCCCCTTTCTTAGGACATAGCTAATGATATATAAATTAAATAACAACCTTCATTCAGAATCTAGCTCAGTTGCAATAGGCCTTCTTAGATTTCAATCACTGGTAAACACAGTTAGTGCTATTTCATAACTGAAAACATCACATGGGGGAGGATGAATACCTTAGTAATCATAAAAAATACCTTCATGGGGTTCCATAAAACATTTAGTCCAATGCTTAAAAGAAAATGAAATCATTTTCCCATTTATTCTCTACTTAATCCAAAATACTTATATTCCCTCAAGAATAAAACCAAAATACATATAAAACTCATGAAAAATTTTCTAATAGAGAGGCCGAGTTTTGTTGGAGACAAACTCCAAACAACATTGTTCTTATAACACTCTAAAAATGAGAGAATTAATTGAAAACAAACATTCTACATGTACTTCATTCTCAGGCATGACTATTATATTGGAAATATCTAGGTTAACCGGTTCAGGTTAAGTAGCACTTAATTCAACCTTTTTCTTATTTTAAGAATGAGTCTCATTGAGAGACTTCTTAGATGAATGCTTCACGCAAGCCATTGTGAAATATTTGAAAGGTTCGATTTGAGGAAGAATGCATTAGAGGTTCAAGAGAGAAAGACTCGATTTTGGGAGAGTGACTGAGTAAGAAATGATTTTGGATCAATTCAATATTTATCATTTATGGATTTAAAAATCTTAAATTGAAAAATCAGTATAAAATAAAACAAAATAAATAAAACAATGAATTTTAGTTCGAGCCAGAAAAATAACAAAGTAAAGAACGATAAGTCACAACGGTGAGTTCTAACAGTGAGTTATCATTGGCGAGTTATCAATGGTGAGTCATAAATACTGAGTCACTCAATAGTTAGCCACTCAAAATTGATCATCAATAACTCATGTATGATGTATCTCATTCTCTTTGAATTTAAAGTCTTGGTAAAAATATCAGCAAACTAATGTTTAGTAATAATGAATTCAAGATTTATATCACCTTTTTGATAATGATCTCTCAAAAAGTGATGTCTTATATCAATATGATTGTTCCTTGAATAAGAAAATAAATTATTATAAATGTTAGTATCATTTGTGTTGTCACAGTTTATAGGGACATGCCTAAATTGATATCCATAGTCTAGTAATGTGTGTTTTATCTACAAAATTTGATCCCAACAACTACCAGTGGTTATGTATTCAGCTTTAGCAGTAGACAATTCAACATAATTTTGTTTCTTACTAAACCATGAAACTATAGACTTTCCTAAAAAGTGACATGTTCTAGAGGTGATTTTTCTATTTAACTTGAAACCACTAAATTTAGCATTAGAATATCTAACTAAGTCAAATGTTTGACCTCTAGGGTATAATATTCCTAAATTGGTAGTATATTTGAGGTATTTGAAAATTATTTTAACAACAATTAACTATGACTGTTTAGGATTTTCTTAAAAATGAGCACAAATATAAAAACTAAACATAATATCAGGTTGGTTATAAGTTAGGTAAATAAGACTTCCAATCATACATCTGTAATTGGTTTGATCCACTAATTTTCCATATTCATCAAGATCCAATTTATAGGTGGTACTCATAGGAGTATCACTACTTTTAGTGCAATCCAAGACAAATTGTTTTAAATTATATTTATTATATTTACTTTGATTTAAAATAATACCTTTATTCTTTTGAAAAATTTGAAATCTAAGAAAGAATTTGAGTTCACCCATTAAACTCATTTCAAACTCATTTTGCATCATTTTTAAAAAATCAACACATAAAGAATTTTCCGAAGATCCAAAAATAATATCATCAAAATATATTTTGATGACTAAAATATCTTTATAAATTATTTTTATAAAAATATTAGGATCATCTATACCTTTAGAAAAACCTTTAGAAATATGAAAAGTGCTGAGCCTATCATACTAAGCTCTTAGTTCATGTTTTAAACCATAAAAAGTTTTTTTAATTTAAAAACATGATTTGGAAAATGAGAATTTATAAAACTAGGGGATTTTCAAAAAACACATCCTCAACTACATAACTATTCATGAATTTACTTTTGACATCCATTTGATAAAGTTTGAAATTAAGATGTTCTATATAAGCTAGTAGTATTCTAATGGATTCAAGTCAGGCCATAAATGGAAAGTTTTCTTCGTAGTCTATTCTTTCTTCATGACTATATCCTTATAAGACTAGTCTGCCTTTATTCATAACTATTGTACCAGCTTCATCCACTTTTTTTATAAAAACCCACTTAGTGAATACTGTAAAGGTGTATTTAGGTCTATCAACACGTTTCCATACATTGTTTCTTTCAAACTAGTTTAATTAATCCTGCATATCCATCATCCATAATTCATCATTTATTGTATCATTGATGTTATTAGGTTCAATCTGTGACAAAAAGACTCGATGTTCAAACTAGTTTCTTAGAGAAGCTCTAGTATGTGTTTTATTGTCTAAGTCTCTAACTACAACATCTAAAGGATGGGTTTTAAGGGTTCTAACTGACTTAGAAAAAGGACTGGTCACTCTATGTTCATCTATAGGTTCAAGTTAATTTTTAGAATCTAGAGACTTTCGAGAACTGGGTTTTTCTGCTTGTTTATAAACAAAATTTGATTGTTTAGGATTTATTTATAGATTGTATAGGTTATCCTCAAGATTTTTTAGAGAGGTTTTGGATTCATGTGGATCTGTTTCATCAAACATGATATGAACAGATTCTTCCACACACTTAGTTCTTTTATTGTAGACTCTATAGGCTTTACTAGAGATTGAATAACATAGTAAAATCCCTTCATCACTATTGGAGGAAAATTTATCAATATTATCTTTTTTATTAATTATAAATACTTTGAAACCAAAAACATTGAAGAAATTAACCTTAGGTTTCCTATTATTCCATAGCTCATAGGGGATATTATTTAGGATAGGTCCAGTTAAAACTTTATTTATTATATAGAAAGTTGTACTCATAGATTCTAACCAAAAGTAAATAGGTAGATCATATTAATTAAGCATAGTACGAGCTATTTCTTATAAGTTTCAATTTATAATTTCTACCACTCCATTCTACTGGGGTGTCCTAGGAGTTGAGAAGTTATGACTATATCCATTTTGTGAGCAAAAAGATTCAAATTATTGATTTTCAAAATCACTGTCATGGTCACTTCTTAAGGTTTTGATCCTAAGTCCACTTAATTTTTATACTGATCTATCATACTTGATGAAATAAGAAAAATCCTCACTTTTATGAGATAAAAATAATGTCCAAGTATACTAAAAAAATAATCTACTAGAACATAGACATATTGCTTCCGATTTAAACTTGAAACTCTAGGAGGTCTAAAAAAATCCATGTAATCTAACTCAATAGGTTGAGAAGTTGAAACTTATTTCTTTGGTTTTCGAGATATTTTGTGCTATTTTTATTTTTTATGAATATTAAAGACTTTATCATTTGGAAGCTCTAGTTTAGGAAAATCCTTTAATAATAATTTTATAGTAATCTTTCTAAGAGAGTGAATGTGATAATGGTGTAGTCTTCTATTCTAGAGCCAAGACTCTTTATGAAAGACACTTAAGTAAGAGATATTCTATGAGACTAAAAAATCCAGATTAACATCATATACATTTTCATTTCGAAAAGCAGTAAAGACTAAATCCTTATTAGAATTGAAAAAATTACAAGAATCATTTTCAAATTTAACATAAAACCCATAATCACATAAATATGAAATTCTAATATGATTTTACTTAATACCACCAAGAAAAATAACTTTAGAAATTAAAATTGTGTTAGTTTTAAGAAAAGGCCAATAATTTCCCCTTTTTCATTGTCACCAAAGGTGACATGTCCACAATCAATATTTATGAGGTTCTTAAAGCTAGAATAGTCCCCTTTAATGTGTCTTGAATATCCACTATCCAAATACCATAAGATCTTAAATGAAATATTTAAACAACTTTCCTTTAAAAAATTTTCAAGCAAGAAAATAATTTGGTACCTAGATTTTATTGGGTCCAACAATATTCATAACTAAAGCTTTAGGAACCCAAATTTGCTTCATGGGTTTCCTATAACTAGTTTGTAAAGTTTAAGAAAAATAAGCTCCATTAGGTCTAAAATAACTACTAGAAGTAAAATATGTTTTATTACTAGAACTTGCAGAAAAATTCCCAGATTTGGGCATACAACTATATTTTCCAGACATAGATTAAAAGTTGGGTTTAAGAAAATTTATTTTCCTAGGTTGACAACTAATTCCAGTAGCATATCTAGTAACAACCTATTTTCTAAGCATTTGAGTTAAGATATCTTTACCATTTGTAAATTTTTTAATATCCTTATTTAATTTCTCATTAGAAAGTTTAATTTCAATGTTTTCATTGAGAAGTTGATCATTATTATTTTTTGTATAGAGAGTTATTATTTAATAATAGGAGAAAGATCATGCTATTTATTGAGAGATTTATATTTATCTTTTAGTTCATTATAAGTATCCTCAAGAATTTTGTAGTATTCAAATATTTCTTCATTAGTCATATTTTTAGAATTTTCAGATTCAGATTCATCTCTATAATAATAAGAGTTGTATACTTGAGATTTTAAGGTTACCTCAACTGTGATTTTCATAAAACACATATTTTCTTGGTCACCATTTTCATCAAGAGATGATACTGATTCACTAGAGATATACTCAGATGCACCCCAGGTAGCCTTCATTTCCTTCTTGTACTTTATATCTTTATCCTCATATTTCTTTTTATACGTCATCTTTGGAAAACCCTCCTTCATATATACATTTCTTTTTTATTCATAGAAGACTAACTCATTGGTATTATCACTTATTTTCCAATCCTTTTTCTAGTTACCTTTGTTGTCATACTTCCCTCTATAGCTAGTATTTATAAAGAACTTCTTCTTTCTATAAAACTTCTTAAATATCTAGGATAATTGATCTATTTCCTCATCAATATCACTTGATTTATCTTCACTGCTGTAACTTTTAGTAGAAACTCAAATTTTATACTTTTACTTGGATGTATTAGTTTTTAAATCCAATGAATTTATTTTAGTTTCATCATCTTCTTATCTGTTAACATTCAGTTCTTACTCATATATCATAATATTTCCTATCAGTTCCTTGAATGGAAACTTACTATTATAATAGGATTCTATTATTGATACCGAGGTTCCTCTCCACTTTTCTAGTAAACATCTGAGTAGCCTCATGATTTGTTCCTTAACATCAATTGGATTTCCCAAAGTACTCATTATATTGTTAATTTCATTGAACCTAATATAAATATCCAAAATAGTTTCATTAAGTCATTTTAAAGTTATTATATTTAATAGTATATGTGTTAAGCCTCATTTATTTATTATTTTTGGTTTCTTCATGTGAAACAGCTAAAGTATCCCAAAATTTAAAGGCTATTTTACATATAGAAATCCTATTGAATTATTCATCTCATAGAGCACAATATAATGAATTCATAGCTTTGAAATTATTATTATAGGATACCTTAGTTGAATAATCCCAAGTATTTCTAGCAGTATTAGGAATCTTATATTCAGATATAATTGTATACCACATTTCAAAAACCATGCTTTCTAAATGAATTTTCATTTTAATTTTCCAATGATCATATTTTGTGATATTGAAATAGGGAGGTTTTTTGGTAGTAGCACCTTCCCGTCTATTGTATATGATAAATAATAAAAAACTTTTTTAAATAATAACAAATTTTAAACTGATAGAAAATTTTAGATCTTTCAAAACAAAAATAAAATCACAGTTAAAAATATTTTAAAACTTTGAAAACTTTGAAACTCAAAAATTAAGAAACCTCTGATACCAAATGTTGGTCAGAGTAGGTCAATCAAGAGGGGGGGGATTGAGTTCCTATAAAAATTTATGTCTAAAACACTTATTTATAAATTTACCTAATTTTAAATACAAAATGACCCAATTAACCAAAGTAACATATTTATAAAAGTTATGATCTTTTAAAATAATTCTCAAAGAGTGATTAGTTTTCAATTAAAAACAATATAGATTATTATTTAAACTTTTTATATCAATATACTAAATCAAATTATAATATAAACACTATCTTAGATTAACTATCAAAGTAAAGTGAAGTTTCTTGATTCAAATAAATACAAGTAGAGAAAAACTAAACTTAAAAGAACACAATGAAATTTAAAACAAAAGGCTAAGTATTAATCATATACTTAATCCTATCCACTTTGTGATCAACTTCCACCAATAATTTTATATAAATAAACTATGATACACACCCTTGATGGGGGTAAACAATAGTATACACACGTCTAGGTCAAAAAGACATATTCCACAGTTTTCATGGGAGTGAAAAAAACTAGGACACACAAGGACCTCTTCCACTATTATTCATGGGAGTGTAAGAATTAAAATAGGTGGTTTGTGAATATATCTATATATTTTCTAGTTTTACAGAGGAATTAGTATGTGTTTATAAAATAGAGATACACAATGCTCGTAATATAAAAATAGTTTACAAATAGAGAAAAAATAATTAAAAAAAGACATAAAATGCTTTGTGTGATTGTCAATGTAGCTTGCGACTCCTTGAAGTTGTGTTGAAATGCAACTTGATTTTATTTCTAGAAAGAGACATAAATATAGAGAATCATGAGAGCTTATGTATACTATTTCCATTGAGGTAATATTTTTATCAAGTAGTGGTTCTCCTCTATTTAGTTTGCTGCTACAAGATATTCTTTAGTTTAAGATCTTAGTAGTATATTCATTATTCTACAGTTTACAGTTCCTGTGTTTTTCTTAGGCACACACATAGCTCGAAACCTCTCTTAGAGTTTTGATCAAATATTCCCTTTATAAACTGAAGTAGAGAAGGATCATATTTTCTGGTACCTCTTACCTCTTACTGGTATCTGACATCAATATTAATGTTGTCTAAAAAAGGCAAAAAAAGTTATTAAAATACATAATAACACTAAGTTTCACAAATATGACCATTGGAATAAATTTTAATTTAAATGAAAAATTAATAGTTGATAGTGTCTTAGGAAAATTAGATCTAGTATTAGTGTCTTAGAACTAGTGTCTCAGACAAAGATAATTTTTCAATCTGGAATAGTGAGTCGAGTAGTGGTGACTCAAGAATGGTAGGTGACACTGATGGTGAATCATGCTATCAATAGCTCAATGCAATGGGGTCTCATCCTCTGCGAAAATTATGAGTTTATCTATCGGTAGGTTGAATAATGATAACTCACTGTGTCAGTAGCTTGAGTAACAATGTCTCACCCTTTGTCAAAATTCAGTGTCTGTGCTGACGATGAGGCATCTTATCAGTTGTCTATTATAACGGTAGCTCATAATTATCCATTTTTTATATCATCAGTAGGATGTCAAATAGTGATTCCACTTTAACAATGACTCATATTTAGTCAAATATTGGAAACCTGTCTTCTGATATGAAACTCTAACATAATATATTAAGATGATAAGTAAACATGAGTAAACATAATTAAACATAATGAAACATTATGTAACTTAATTATGCATGATTTTTGAGCATTACAAATAGAGGAGGCCAACAACTCAATTCAATAAATTATTTTTTTACAAAATCATACAATATTGTTCACAACTTAGTGCTAATCTCACATGGAGTCCACTCACAAAAATAATTGTTTTATTATCACTATTTCTGTAACTAAAATATAATACAAAATGTAATACTATTCCAAAAATAGTAGGGTTTTTATAAGATACATGTGATACATAAGGACATAATAATAAAAAAAAATGATATTTGAAAGAGAAAATAACTGATTCCTTAAGAGTTCAAAATAATGCTAATCATTATTATTTTAAATATTAATTATCATTATCCTACTCAATCTCAAGATTTAGACATATTACTCTGTCCCCCCTTCTTGAATGGTGATTGCCCTACACTAAGATCTCAACATGTAAAAAAATATCTTCCTGAATTCAAATAAGTAACCACTTCATTGAATACCAGTACCTAATAAAAACTCTACCATTTTAATGTTTTATGCATTAAAGTAAATGAAAATAAATGAACAAGGAATATTAATGAAGTGGAATGGATAATATGAAGACTACTCATTTCTATCAGCTTAATTACTACTAAAGTCTAAAAACAGAGTAATGAGAAACCATTAATGTGATATAAAACTAGAAAAAATTACTTTTTAACTCCATAATAATAATAACAAAGGGTTAGTTCTCCATTACCATGGATAGGGTTAAAGTTTTGGAAACATGAATAAAGGATAAATGAGAGAGAGAAAACTACTAATATACTAAAATATAGAACTGTTACAACTGAAATAAATATAAATTTAACTATTTTTAAGGCCGGAGGACAAGTTGGGAAATCATTATTCTATTTGTCAACCCACTTATGATTGGGGGGGGGGTATATGTAGATTTACAAGAAAGATAACTCCATCAAGATCTAATGTTCATAGGGAATAACCTTCATGCTTGCAATATTGAGTAGTATGATGTTTCCATAAGTTAGTGATATTTTATTATTATTTTAATTACTCCCATGATCATTAGTATTTAATCATATCATTTAAATTAATGTATAAGATCCATAGAAGATATGGAAATATATTAATCATGAAAACCACTAGATTCATTCCACACTGCAACCACTATCTTGACATTGTAAATGAATTCCGTTTTTAATTTTTTTTAAAGTTCCAAACCTTTAAATATGTAGTGATGACTCTTACGCATTACAATAATCTTATTCTTGTTAAAGTATAAAGCTACTACATATATATCTTGGCGGAATTTTCACTAAGTCTACAACCCTTATGCATCCTTACTTGAATAGAATTTACCTTTAAAAATCATCAAAATTTACTCTTACATATTCCAAGGAAGCTCAGAAAAACTCTTATGTATCACTTATATCATTATTTGGTAAAAGGTATATAACTTTATGCAACACTTGGCCATAGGGTTACTCTTATGTATGCACCTTTTTAACATTTATGTATACTGTATATTAACCTCCAATGACAAAGGTATCTACATTTTTGCATTAGCTAAGGACTCTTACATATTTTTCTACTTACTTTTACACATCCCCAATCTTATCCAATTTTATCTCTTATACTATTTAGCTAACTTTTATATATAAAATTATAGACTCTTACAAATCCCAATACTTTTACAAATTCTACCCAATATATCTATCTTTGAAAATTGAACACTACCCCTATTATTTCTTCAAAAAACTTTAAAAAGTTGTTACTACTTTGCTTCTAGAATTTATAAACTCTTACACATCCCAATACTTTTCCAAATTCTACCCACTATATCTATCTTTGAAAATTGAAAACTACCCCCTATAATTCCTTCAAAAAACTTCAAAAAGTTGTTACTACTTTGATTTTATAATTTTATGCACTAATTTTGAATGACTCTTAAATAATAGTATATTACTATTATATTTTTTAGTAAGTTTTCTATTTTATATTTTTCACATCCAAATCAACTTCTGGACTTTTCTTTATCTGAATTTTTTTCATAACATCTAAATTAACTTGTTATCATTCTTGAAATAACATCAAAACTCCAAAAATTCATTATAAACTTTGTTCAAAAAATTCAAAGAATAAATAAAATAATTTTAAATCAATATTTAATAAAATTTTCAATTTAAATATAGAAATAAGATTATAATAATTTTTTTGATAATTACACAAGAAATATTAAAATATTGGGGATAAAATTATTGAGTTATGAAGTAAAATATATGAAATATTTATCTCTATCAATCCCCCCAAACTTAAATATTTCACTCCTAGACAGTCATCAAATACTAAGTTCAAATCATATTTCTCAAGGAAAAGTTGGAAACACTTTTCAATTATTACATCCTTTGAAATTTCATGCTTTCTACAAGGAACTCAATTCACTATTTTCTTAATTATCATAAAAATTCATTCAATCTATTTTTAATCCCCATGTGCATTTTCTACTTACCTCCCTGGAAATATATCTCTATTTAATCAAGCAATTTTAATTTGAGTTTTTATCATTATTAAGTTCATTCATGATTTAAATAAGATCACTATGTTTCTAATATCTCCACTTTATAGAGTCATTAAGTCATGTCAATATTGTGGAATTTACACGGGTTGTTCTATTTCTAAGGGTTAGTAGGTTTTGATATTAAAAACTCTAAGGTAGAAAAAAGATGTTTTGACTCTAAAATGAAGTAAAACACATGATGTTAAGTTTTCACTCAATAATGGTATCCTCACTCACTCACCTTTGAAAATATTTACCTTTCACACCCTTTGATTCTAATATAAATTTCATAAATAAATCATTTTAGTAGTAGGTAATTTTCATCATTTCCTTCTTCTCATCACTTAGTAGTTTTTTTCTTTTTTCCATATTTAATTCGATGTATATTGAAATATTGAAATTATAGAGGGATATTTGGTCCAAAGATAGTTGTTTGAATTATCTCTCCCATTTTTTACAATATATTTTACCTTTCATACTTCTATCCTTGATTGTTTTTTTAAACATTACACCTAAAAACTTCAAAGTGTAAAGAATCCAAAAACTGATTCCCAAAAAAACATCTCTAAATCAACACACAACATATATTATTTCCTCACTCATACTTTATTTCAAACATGATTATGAATTTACACCTAGAATAGTTTATTTAGGTATTTAAGACTTGTAATTTGGTTTCATAATAAGTTAATTCATGTATACTAAGGGGTAATATGGGTTATATATAAAGGTAATATCAACTATAAGTTTAATGAAAATAGGTATTTTTAATCAATAGACCACCTCAATCAGTTTTTATATTATTCATGAACTCTAATAGCTTCAAAAAAAGTGTAAAATGTTATAAATCTCAAAACATGTATCATGACTCTAAAGAAGAATATAAATGTAATAAGATGTAAAAATGGTTAAAAAACATCTTAGTTTTGGAAAGATAAATATTATAAAACACTTGTGAAAATGAGTTTCACATTTAATTTTAGTGATCATTTAAATCATTAGATATTAAAATCAGACAGTTTCTGAAAATACTAAAATGATCTAAATTTTATCACAAGATATTCAATTATTTAAAGGAATCCTAAAATACTCTATAAATTAAAAATATAAATAAAAAAACATGTAATCCTAACAAAATTCTATAAAATTCCCCATGCTTAGATTCAACTACCCTTTATTTAAGATCATGTAGAATTAAATGAATAGTGAAATTAAAATATTGATAAGGAGAGGTGAAAACTGATTAATTTTGGTAGTGACATACTTAGTTAAGATCCTAATATTTCTTTATTCAAATATATAATAAAAGAAATTTTTTTTCATTAAACTAAAAAAAACTAAAATAAAAACTAAATAGAAATATAGAAAATATAATATTGGGATAAAACCTTTATAAGGAGCTATATTTTTACTATCCATAACTAGACAGACTTTGGTGTATCCCTAATCTAATTGTGGATTTAGATTATTGTCAAAAAACCACAAAATCCACGTCATTCCAATGTGTTTTTACACACACTATTTTCTAAGATCAACTTCAAAAACTCTTTCTTGAAGTTCCTCTTAAAGATTATGGAAAGATATCTAAACCAAATATTTAAGTGCTACCTTAATTATGTAGTCCATGTAAATTTATAGAAAGGATAATACTCTACCTAATGTTCATGTTTGGAATAATATGGTTTAAGTTGTTTTAAAGAAGCTGGAAGTTGCTATGGAAGATGATTAAGAGGTGTTGTCTTTTTTTGATCAATGTTTTTACTTAAATTTTTCAAGTACACAAATCACATAACTTTATTGTTATTTATTAAAATGATGAATGGATTAAGTGAATCATCTTGAGGTTACCGCACTAAGTCCATCGAAAAAATATTATTAGTATGAGGTTTATCAGAAAAAGTTATGTATAGAATGTTTATCTATGTATGGTTACATATTTCTATCAAACAAAGTTTACAATAAATAAATATCATGATGATATGTTTATATAAATGTTTATAACATCATAAGTAATGAAATATATCATTATGAAAACCCGAGTATAAATAAAGATAAAAATCACTCATATGTACAAATTTCATACTATGAAGTACTGTGAAAGTTTTCCAGAGATATGTTTACGAGATAGAGGCTATCAGACAAAAGAACCAATGTAAGGGTAACTAGGGGAAGTGTAAAGGTAAAAAATCCTTTTCATAAAGGTACACCAAGATTTTTAATTCCCATTTCAGGGTAACAAGAAAAATCATATAAGGGTCATCCAACTGTTATGAAAGGGTCAACCCACTAACCTGATGTTTCTAGATAAAGGACTATTGTGTAATATTTATTTTCTAATGTTTTAAAGTTTCAAATTCAAAAATTTAAAGTCTTTAAAGTTTTTAAATTGGGGTATTCAAATCATTACCAGTTAGATATGTCTAAATTCTATCAATATGAAGAAATTTTTTTGAAGTCACTAGGGTTTTGAATCAAACAAAGACCATCAGACTGAGTCTTTCATACTGAATCTATTGGAAATATGTTTCTAAGTCATCAAAAAAATGTTTTTGTTAATGGAATCAGATTGAAATTTTTATATAATGTTTAATGAATAGATGTTGACATGTAGATCCAATGGATAAAGTTTTCTGATGCAATTCATCATATGGAGAAAGTTTATGAACAAATTTATCTGATACTTTCTACCACATTTTGTAAGGAATTATCATTGAATAGAGTTTCATTAGATGAAATTTATTCTATAAAGTTTTATCAAACTAAAGAATGGTTTTATGTTTTATTAGTTTGAATAATATTTAAGAAGTTGTTAATACATATTTCATGTGTGATGACACTGATATGATATTAAAAAGTATGTTATCATGTTAAGATAAATAAATATTAAAAGGTTACTTGATGCTGAGGTTAAGTAGTATTGAATAAGGTTGAAAATAATGGAGTCCTAATGAATCTTTATGAATGTTCTAGAAAAGTCGAGAAGTTTCCATAAAATTTTAAAGGAGAAAGAAATTTAAATTTGAGTGTTTCGTTGAGTTGGAAAATCAACTTGGGTTCCAAAATTTACCACTTTGAGTGCACCTATATAAAGGGGTGTATGAAAATACCCACACAACCAATTTTAATATGTGATAAAGAAGAGATAAAGTACTATAGAGTTTTAGTATAGAGTTTCTAGATAGAGAGACCTAATAGAGAGAGAACATATAGATAGGCCATAAAGAGTTTATTGAAGTGGAATCAATAAAAGGATATTAGATAGATTTTTGTATCAGGTGGTGTCAGATAGACAGTATTCCAATATGGTTTGATGAATAATGTGTAAGAGGTGGTATTGGTATTTTTAAGGAACTAGATAAATATTACCAAAAGAAAAACCAAATAGAGATTTCCAGATTGATAATCGAATGAAGCCTATCAGAAGAATATTTAATTGAACTAAGTTTTCATATGAAAGTCAAAGAAAGAAGTTGTTACCCACTTCTAGGAAATAAAGTAAAATAAGTATAAGTACTTTCAATAAGAGTAAGTATGAATAAGTTCAACCATTATAATGAAAACATATTGTTTCCTATTTTTGAAGGCTTCTTATAGTTATTAAATTTTTTTGATACATCTTTATTTTTGAAAATAGTACATACATTATTGTTTCATTATACTTAAATAAAAGTGAAAGGATATTCTCTAATTTCAGTAGCCACATATAAAGGATTTTTTTCAAGTGGATTATATGGTATTGAATTATTTCTAAACAATTGAAAGGAATAGAAACTATTATTGAGTATTGAATTTTTGAAATACTTGTGTTCCTATGGTTGTTCTTATCTTCTTATTTTCAATGAAGTCATATCTCTTTAACTAGAGGTGAATGTTGTTTCATAAGAAAGAAAAACATATAAATAAAAAGATCACTAATTCAACCCCTCACCCTCTCAGTGATAATAAAAATCCCAATTGTTCCTTTCAAGTGGTACCAGAGGGATGTTCCCATCATTAATTATTTATTGAAGTTGGAAAAAAGATAAGTTTTCATGGATATTCAGAATTCTATTAATAACAATGGTATTACTATTTTAATATAAATAAATATCATATCTAGAAAGATAAAAAAATACCATATCATATGTCACTTATCTATGAAGTTCTTAAGAGTACTATGTATAGTTTACCACCTATTTCTATGGATGTTCCATTAATACCTATTGATAAGAAAAATTTGGATAATGATGGGTGATTTAAAAATACTATATTTTCTTCACTCTCAGAAAGTAAGTTTCTTAGAGTTAAAGGAATTTCAATAGTTAAATACATCTAGGAAAAGTTGTAGAACATATATTAATGAAATAAAAATGTTAATAATGAGAAATAATAGATAGTGAGACTAAGGTATGAAGATCATAAAATGGGTGAAGATGATTTTTTTGGTGAAATATTTACAAGGGTGAGTGACATTGTAAGCACCATAAGATGTTTTGGTGAGAAGTTGGAATATTTAACCATTGTTAAAAAGATATTATAAATAATTATAGATAACTTTGATTCTAAGGTATCCTAATTAGAATATATAGATCCTAAAACTATATATTTATATGATTTGTATAGTAATCTTATCACCTATTAAATCAAATGAGAAAAGGTTATGAAGAACAAGGAAAATACTGATAGAGAAATTTCCTTCAATTATTACAAGAAAGAAAAATATAAGAAAGTACTTAAGGAATAAACTAGTTACTATAACATTGAAAACTTGGTTTGTAAATTTTTTAATGATTTTTTTTCTAAAAATGTGAAAAGATACACATGAATGTTTAATGGAAATTTATAACTAAAATTATTTGGTTGCAGAGCTATAGAAAATGTTTCTGCAAATTTTCCTTGATGAAAGGAAGATGTAGGAAGTGATGAAGATGATATAAAATTAATCTGATCACTTATGAACAAGGAACATAATTCAAAGTATTATTCTAAGGGAAGGAATATTAATTTATCTAAATAAAAAAGAAGAAAAATTTTGTCTATGTATGAGGAAGATGATAATAGTGAAGAAGAAGATGATAATTTTAGTGATGATGATGATTAAAAATTCTTTATTGATAAATTGAATAATAAAAATTTCACCAGCGATGAAATTAATAGTTCTGAATAGTAAGAGACACATATGTAATTTATGATCAAGAGATATTTTAAGGAATGTATTGAAAAGATTGTAAGACTTGAAAAGGTGAACATAAAGTTAAAGAGATAAAATATTTCATCAAAAAATCAAGAATAATATCTTGAAGATAAATACATATTACTAAAATAAATTCATGATATAAAGAAGTTTCTTGATGAAAAAATAACATTAATATAAGGATTGAATAAAATTTAAAGGTGAAAGAGGAAGAGTCATAACTTTATCAATAAAAACTTATTAAATATGAACAGGGAATTGAAAACTTCCAAAACTTATTTATAAATATTGGTGAATGTTATAAGAAATTTAAACCTAATAAGGAAGTAGATGTTATTAAGGAAAATAAAGATAATAAGGCTATATATGTGTCTAAAAAATAGCTATGAAAAACTAAATTTTTCTATAATTTCAAAATCTAAAACAAAAGTTACTACTACTGGTTATTCTGTTAAGGTTGAGATGAAATCTGAACTAGAGAAGAAAAGTTCAGTTTGTAACCAAAACTTTAGTGTGAAAAAAGTCCCAAAGTGTAAGGTTAGAAATTTAATGGTGAGTTGGAACAAAAATCAAGGAATCATGTTAATTTCAAATTAAAATTTGATTTCTATGGTTACTTTTTGTTTTTTGGAGGCTTTGGGCATAGATAAAATGTATAATGGTTTAATCATGAATGATGTAGTGAATACAAGAGAATATAGAAGTAATGTTTTAGGGAGGGTCAACCCACTCAAATGAGAAAACCTAAGAAAGATATCTTGAATATTGAAAATATATTGAAACCCATGGAAACTATTATTGAAGGATGTGAATGGCCTGAATATATTAAAAAAGAATGTCTTCTCATGTTACCAGTATAATTTGTTTTACAAAAACCTCTAAGGACGCATGAGAAGAAGGAAAAAGGTGAGAAATCCTTAGTTGTTGAAATTTCTCTTAAAGATGCAAAAGGATAAAGAACTTTGATTTTATATAATGGGTGTTCTTCATATATGAAAATATATTTTAAGTTATTGAAGATTGGGAAAGGTTTTATTAAAGGTATAGAGAATTTTGGAAATGATGAGTCACTCATAATCAAAGGGGTTGGATCCACTATCACTGGGGAAGAGAAGTTAAAATCCAAAATAGCCTTGTTTGTTGATGGTCAGAAACACATTTTTTTAATAATTCAAAACGTTGTGATGAAGGTAAAAAATTCATTTCCAAAAAAGTTATATTTATAAGAGGTTTTAAGATGGAAAAGTTATAATTATAGGATAACAACCAAGGAAAAATTATTCCTAGTTGGTGATGTAGAAATTTAATGCTATCTAAGTATGATGGAAGAAAATACACTTTGGAATAAAAATCCGCATAATATTTGTTAGAGGAACATGAAAAAGTTAGCTTGTAAAGAGATTATTCATGACATTCCTGAAATGATAATGAGGATATATTATCATTTTTCTATATTCCATAAAGGGGAGATATCAAACCCAGTTCATAAGAAAGTTGAGATACATTAAAATTCTCCCTTGGAGATGATTCATTCTTACATTTGTGGTCACATGAGTATATGGTAAATAAATAGAGATATGTAATTTATATATTTTATTTATGACTTTACTCAGATTACACATATTATGTTTTTAAAACATAAATCAAAGTATTTGAAAATGTTAAAGAGTTTTAGGAGAAGTGAAGAAAAGGAATGTGAATATTCTGTAATGAAAATTCAAACTAATAATGGAGGAGGATAAACAACTAGAGTGTTTATATATTTTCTTTTAAAGAATGTAATTCTTTATTATTTTAGATAACCATACACAACAAAATATAATGAGGTTTCTAAAAGAAGAAATAGAAGTTTGGTGAAGATGGAATAGACCATATTGACTGAACATGATACCTCTCGATATTTTTGGAGGCAAGATATCCGAGTAATAGTTTATGTTCATAATTGATATTTCTATATGATGAAATCTAATATGAATCAATATGAAATTTATTATAAAGAAACCTTGAGTTTGATAAATCTAAGGGTGTTCAATATTCCTTGAATTATAAAATTCAAGGGTATGAATCTTGGGAAGTTTGTTCAGAGTGGTATTGATGTAATCTTTCTTGGATACCCTTATAATGGTATAGGATACATTTTTTAATAAATAATTAGGAATTATTGTTGAACCAACATATGTGAAATATATTGAGAAATATGGAAATAAATTTTACTATATAGTTGCTAATATATAAGAAAGAGAATATGTGGTAGTTGTAGCTAAACAATTTGAAAAAGTTTTTAATGATAGTAATAATGTTGAAGTTGATAAAGATGAATATTATAATTAAGGTATCTTAAGTGACAAAAAATAATTACATTCATATCATCCCAGAATGAAAAATAAAGTGTAAGTTCATAACATAATTGGAGATCAATGATAATAGGTTCAAACCATAAGAACATCAAGGTCAGTTTCACATACTTACATATTCTCACAGGTTGAACCAAAATATATTTTTAAATATTTGAAGCATCAAGATAGGATTTATATTATTAATGAAGAGATGAATTTGATTGATAAGATTGATACATGGGAAATTTTACTAAAACTAAACAAAAATAATGTGATTAGTATAAAGTGGGTGTTCTAAAACAAGGTGAATGAGAAAGGTGAAGTGATAAGAAACAAGATAGGATTAGTTTGTAAAGGTTATTAAAAAACTAAAGACATTGACTTTGATGAGAATTTTTCTCCAATATAAAGGTTAAACACTATCTAAATATATCTTTCTATCACTACATATTTAAGTTAAAAATTCTTTTAGATGGATTTCAAGTCATATTTTCTTAATGGATATCTCAATGAAGAAGTTTATATTGATAAATCCTATGGATTCATGCTAGGGAAACTAAAATATAGGTGTGAAAGTTGAAGAAGGATTTGTATGGGTTGATGAAAACATTGAGAGCTTGATATTCCAAATTAGATACTTTATTAAGGAAGTTTAACTTCAATAAAGAATGAGTTAAAGTAAACTATATATATAATAAAATAAAGAGTTTTCTCTCATTGTTATCATTTATGTTAATAATTTCATATTTCCAAGGAATGATAAAGAAATATATATATAAGTTTTCTGAATAAATAAAAAACTTATTTGAAATTTATGCTATAAGAAATGAAATAATTTATTGAATTATAAATCTCACTAAAGAAGAAATATATTTTTCTATATCAAAATAATTATACTAAGGGAATTTTAGGGAAGTCTGAAATAGAATACTAAAATCTAATTTTCACCCAAATATATGTGGGAACTAAGGTTTCAAATTATGGGGAAGGAAAGTATGATGATTCTAAAGAGTTTAAGAAGTTGGTAAAAAGATTTTTATATCTAAAGTATTCGAGAATAGATATTGTGAATAATATTGTAGCGTGTTACAGCTATCAAAGTGCTCCAAAAAAATCTCATCATATAGTAGGAAAAATAATTCTCAGATATATTAAAGGCATACCTAATTTAAAAATAAAATATGGAAGCTAAAAAAATATTAATATGTTTAGTTATACAAGTGCATATTGGGAAGGTTGTTTTGATGAAAGAAGATCCACATCTGGTAAAATTTTCATTTTGGGAGAAAATAGTGTGTGTTAGAACACAAAGAAGAAAAATTCAGTAACTCTTAGGACTGCAGAAGTTGAGTATGTAGCTTCTACTCAATCTACGATAAAAACTTATTTGGATGAAGACACTATTGGAATATTTTTTATTTGGTGTGAAGCTGAACATTCTCTTGGGTTGCGATAATAAAAGTGTTATAAGTATTATTAATAATATATTGTGAAATTCTCATTCTAAGAACATTGATAAAAAATTTCACTTCATCAAAGAGAATGTGAAGAAGAATGATCTGAAGCTGGAGTTTATTCTTAAAATAGATAAATTTTCTAATATATTATCTAAATCAATACTGAAAGAAAAATTTTCATAATATAATGTTGGTAATGGGTGTTAAACCTCCATCTCTTTAAGTCTAAAGTGTATATTTCATCCCCTCTCCCATCTTATCACTGGATAGTGTTGTTAAGAGGGATAATTTTTTTAACATAAATCTATCCATTGGTAGGTGATTAACCTTTTTAAGGAATAACATATATACAGGGGGAGTTTTTAAAAGGGGTAAGATATGATTTCAGAAACTATAAACTATTTTAACAGTTTTTTAGAGTGGATTCAGAAAAACATGTTGTAGGAAAAAGTTGTGATTGTTTGATTTTTTTTGAAGAATAAGGAAAAATTTCCCTAAGTATATGTTTATAGACATGATGAAATTATTGTTCAATGATTTTTGTTTCCTACATCAAGTTAAATCAAGTAGGATTAGAATTATTGGATAAGTAATCCATTTCACGAGTTTTAAAGTTTTATTAATTTATGTTTCTTGGTTGACAATACAATCCAAAGGGGGAGATTTTTGGTACCAAGATGGTAGAATGTGTTTCCTAGAAGCTATAATTTGTTATGTAATATTCTTAAGAGGTATTGTATTTTTTTGATCAATGTTTTTACTTATCATTTTTAAGTACATAAATCGATTACATTTTTTATGATTTCCAATAATATTGAATGAATGGAAAGAACCATCTTGAGGCTATTAGACCGTGTGAAACAGATAAAGGTTATTGGTCTAAGGTGTTTGAGATGAATTTCTATGTAGAATGTTTATTTGTTCATGTTTATAAAGTTCCATTTAAGAAAGTGTTAGATAATAAAATTTAAATTAATTTATATTCTCAATGTTCCTAAAATCATGAGTAACAAAATATCAAATTATCAAAGCCTGAGTGTAAAGGTTTAGAAAAATCATTTGTATGTAAAATGTTCATACTATGATGTTTTGTGAAATTTTTCCAGATATAATTTCACCGAATAGAGGTTATCAGACAAAGGCACTTATTTAAGTGTAATTGCAAACAACATAAAGGTAAAAAATAAATTTCATAAAGGAACACCAAGATTTCTATTTCCAAAATTAGGGTAACAAGTGGAATCACATAAGGGTCATCCCACTACTGTGCAAGGGTTATCCCACCATCTTGATGTTTTTTGATAATAGAGTGGATATGAAGGGTTTATTTACTAATTCTTTAAAGTTTCACTTTGAAAAGTTTCCAGTTTATGAATTTTTGGATTTGGGGTATTCAAATTATTATCCATTGGAAAATTATAAATTATATTAATAAAAAGGAGGTTTATTGAAGTCTTTAGGGTTTGGCATAAGAAAAAGACCATCAGACTGAGTATTTTGGGCCGAGTCTATCAGAATGATTTTTCTGAGTCACAAAAAAAATGGTTAACGAAATTGGATGGAAATTTTTATATATTGTTCAAAGGAACGAGGTCGGCATGTAAGGCCAACATATGAAGAGTTATGATGTAAATCATCTAACAGATAAAGTTTCTGGTGAAAGTCAACCGATAATTTCCTACCACATTTTTTATAATGGATCACTAGATAGTGTTTCATCATATGGTAGTTTTGATATGAAATTTTATCGTAAAAAAGAGTTGTTTTATGTTCTATAGGATCTTAGAAGTTATTAAAAGTTTTTCATCATGATTTCAAGTGTGACGACGCAGATTTGAACTTATAAAGTATATTTTATTTCTAAGATAAGGAAGGATGAAGAAGTTACTTGAAACAATGTTCAAGGATGATTTAATAAGGGTACAGATTATGGAGTCTTTATGAATGATCACAAATATTATAGAAAAGTAGATAAGTGTGCAGTGAATTTTAGAAGAGTGCCTAATTTGAATTTGAGTTTTTCATTGAGAATGAAAATTATTTTATGTTAACAACTTTACCCTTTTTAGGGCACCCATATAAAGGGGTGTATGAAAAATAATATACCACCATTGGTAATACCTAAGAAAGAATATCTAAATCACTAAAATGTTTCCAAATAGAGTCTTTAGATAGATTTTTCTAATAGATAGATTGAACAGAGAGACCAGATAGAGAATGTAAATAGAGTTTGTTGAAGTGGAATTAGTCAAAGGATAATAGATAGATATTTCTATCAAATGGTATGATATACACAATATACCCTGATGATTTGATGGAAAACATGTAATAAGTGAAACCGGTATTTAGAAGGAACCAGATGGAGATTACTGGATGAATAAATGGATAGATATTACCATATGGAAAATGGAATGGAGCTTATCAGATGAACAAGTGATCAAAATAAGTTTTCATATGAAATTATAAGGATAAAGTTCTTGCTTGATACTAGATAATAAATTGAAATAAATAGAATTACTTTCAAGAGGAGAAAGTGTGAAGAAGATCAAGAAGCACACTGATAATATATTGATTCCTATTAGTGAAGGTTTCATAAAGTTATTATAAAATATTTGTTACATATTTATCTATTCAAAGAGAGCATGAACTTTTGTTTGATTATAGTGAAACACAAGTGATAATATATTCCATACTTTCTGTAACCACATATAAAGTATTTTTTTCTAGTGAATTTTGTGGTATTGAATTATTTACAAATCATGTTAAGGAATAACTACTATTATTGAGTAGTGAATATTTTAAATACTTATGTTCCAATGGTTGTTATTGTGTTCTTGTTTTTATTGAAGAAATATTTATTTAACAGGAGGTGAAGTTTGTTTCACAAAAAAGAAAAATATTAAAATAAAAAGAGAACTAATTATCACCCTCCACCTCTCACTGATCATATAAATCCTTATTGGTCCTTTAAGTTCAAATAATCCTTTATAATGATCTCAAAATAACTCATGGAATTATTTTCTTTATGTGCTTCCATAATTGGATATACATTATATGGGAGAAGCTCCATTTTTTACAATTTTTAGAGACATGTCATAGTTCCTCCTTTAGTTTCTTGACATGTTCATTTATTTCTTATAAAAAAATCACCTATTCCTTATAAAAATATTATTCCTTTCCATCAAAGAGATTACATAGATATTGTTTTCTCAAAATCTACTAAGGGAAATGTTTTTTTCAGTACAACATCACAAAACTAAAATTAAAGTGGATCATATAGTGAATAGAATCCTCATTTTAACTCAAGTTCAAGCTATTATTATGATAATAAAACCTTATAATTTTTTAATAGAGTGGGAAGTAGTTAAAGTACCTATAGTTTCCATTAAAATTTAACTAGCTTAGTTTTACTATCTTATTTATCCATAGAAGTGATTAAAGAAACTAATTTTTCACTATGAAAGTGTGGAAAATAACTGGGCATTTCTATTTCCACAATGTCTTCCAAATACTCCTCCAATTTATATTGATCTCCTAGAATAACATAAATGGATTATATTATTCAATTTCCACACATATTAATTGAAATTGGATATTCCATAAAGAATTATATAGTTTCCTTTAATGCCTAAAAATATCACGCTCAAATTTTTGTAGAAGAAGATTCTATTATTTCTCAATTTTTTTGTTTCTATTTTGGCCTTTGGAAATTGATTTCCTTAACTACAGTGGCAATATATTTCATTTATACTTTTATTTCATTAATTATATTTTGTTATAATTCCAAATAATCTCACATTTTATATTATTTTTTTCTATTTCATGTGTCCTTTAGTATCATTAACACACTCAAACTCTTGTGGGGTTTTAGTATTACTCAATACCTTAAAATTAGGCACATGTGAGTAGGTTGGATACATGTAGCCATGATATTAATATGAAAATTTTTCATTTACATGTTTTTTAATTTATAAATATTTTTTATGAAAAAGATGGGTGAAAGTGATATTCCTCCCCAAAAATAGTGTACGTTAAGGAGAAAGGATTTTTTTTAAATATCACTTAAATAAATTCTTATTTAAACAATAATGTAATATAATGAATAACCTAGGGTCTATATCACAAGGAGGATACTCACAAACACCATTACTTTATTATCTATATTTATTTAACTAAAATATAATACAAAAATGAATTAACATTACTAAAATAGTGGGATTTTTATATACTGCATGTGATAATATATATATGAATCTAAATGGAGGACACAATAATTAAAAATAAAATGAAGTTAATAAGAAAAAATAGGATATTCCTTAAGAGTTCATAATATTGATAATAATTATTCTTTTAAATATTAATTCTCATTATACTATTCAATGTTGAGAAAAAGACCTCTCAATCTGCACCCTTCTTCTAGAATAGTGATTATCCTATACTGAGAGCTCTATATATATAAAAATACCTTCCCAAATTTATTTAAGTAACCACTTCATTGAACATCAACACCTAAGTTAAACTCCACCATTTAAATAACTTAAATATTGAAGAGAAGAAAAATATATGAACAAGGAAGAAGAAATGAGTAGTAGGGATAAAAAGGTTACCACTCATTGATATAAATTCTAATACTTATATATTCTTAGAAAAAAATAAAAATAAATCTTTAAAGTGAAATAATTTTAAAATAATCATAATTTACTTCATTTGGAACAAAAAAAGGGTTATTTCTATATTACCATAGACATTTGAGGGTTATATTAAAGGAAGAATGAAGAAATGATAGATGAGAAAGATAAACCTACTTCTAAATTAAAATTTAGAACAATTACAATAGAAATAAACCAATTCCTAACTATTCATAAGGCTAAAGGAAAAGTTATGAACTCTCTATACTACCTCCACAACTCACGATCGGGGGGGGGGAGGGGATAATTTAAATAACTAAAATACTAATAAAAAAATACATTAGGCTATAATGTTCAAGGGGAATGGCCATCACATTTTCACTATTGAGAAATATGATGTGTAACGCCCATATGTTTTATGAAATATTTAAATAATTTTTATTCTTCAGTAGCTTGTTCTTCATGCATTCACGAGTTTAAACAAACTGTTAGATGCCCTTAATATAAAATTACCATTATAACCTAGCTGTTATGTTAGCAGGAATAAGTATAACTAACTTTTAAAAATCTATGATATATTTAAATCAATTATATTTCATATTAGTTATTTGAGTGAATGAAATTAATGAGATATGTATGTATTTATGAAATAGATTTTTAAAAGAATTTTTTTCCACCTTTTAATGGCATACCCTTTTTAATTCAAGATTTAGACACATTAACAATTTTAATATGAAAATTTAAATATTTTAATTGGAAGATGGATTTAAAAATTTACTTTGGTTAAAATTCTAGTATTTTTCTGATAAACTTCATAATTTGATGAATAGTAAAAATATGCGAAATTTTAATTAAAAAAACTTTTTTCATCAAGATAATTTATATGGTTAAATTATAATATTTAATGGTTTTAAATTATAAATATAATATAATTTTACCATTTAATATAATGTATATTATTACCATTAATTTTTCATTGAATTCATAGGTACAAACATTTCAATCTTTTTCAATGTTTTAACTTTTAAAACCCGTTTTCTCAACAACAGGACTAATTTTAAATTAATTACTGAAAATTTTATTTCTTGAATTTGGAAAAATGGATTCCATATTTGGAATCAATAGGTCCAAATTATGTTAATAGACTAATTTTATTTTTATACATTATGAATAGAAACTACGGTAAATTTTATTTACCACAATTAAAGGTAAATCCAGTAATTAAGGGTAAACATAATATTAAACAATTACCCTAAAACTTTTACAAATATAATTGGATGATTATATTTCACCCTAAAGCATAATTTGTTCGAAATGGTATCTATTGTAACCCACTTGGATGAGATTAAGACATTTAATTTTTTTATTTAAAGAAAAGTGAAATATGTCTCACTAAAACTTTAACAATTAAAGTATTTTTAATATAAGGTTATACAGAATATAAATTCGATTATAAATACTAATTTTAAAGCTAAAATGTATTTATTTATCATGGTAATTTATTTTTAATTTTTAATAAAAATATAATTACCTTAATAGCTTATACATTAATATTGCAGAAATAATTTATTTAGTAAAAAATAAATAATATAGTTTTTATTAAAATAATTACACATATAAAAGGCCAAAACAATTGACTTAAACTTATTGGTAGAATATATATAAACCATAACCATCCAAGTGCCGACTTGTGGATCATTTGGAGCCTTATAAAAGTGATTATGAAACTTATATTATTTTATTTTAAATGATGTCAAAGTTGTCACCTTCATAATTTAATAAAGATAACATTTTAAAAGTTGGGTTTTTTAGAAGATAAAATTCTACTAAAATCAATTATTATGAAATATATTAAATTTATATTCATCATAGTATTTTTTTTTAATTTTTATGAAAAAATAAGTATATTAAATAATTATACAAAACTTTTGTAGTAATTATTTTATTAAGAGAAATACAAAATAATTGGTTTTAAAAATATTAAAATAAATATTAAATGAACTAATTAATGTCCTACAGCAATTTTATAGGTTAATATGACATTTGAAGAATCTATTAAATATTTTGGTTCGAATATATCATCTCTTTGGATTTTATTTAAATTCAAATAATTTAATAGTGTCAAAATTGACACTATTGATATTTTATAAAAATAACATATTATTAAATTGATTAAAAATCACAAAAAAATTTAAAAATTTCAAATTGAAAATTATATAGTCTAAAATTTCATAATGTATCCAATTATGGAAAATTAACAACACATAAGTAAGTATTTTAACCATTTAAAATTTAGAATATTATTACCACAAATAAAATTAAATAGATTTAATAACGATAAATCAAAATGATACGGTTTAAATTAAATTAAAAACATATATTAAATTTATTGGTTGATGATATTATAACCTTAGATCATATAAGCTTCTAATTTGAGTCATTTTTTAGGGTTTTAAGTGGAGTTTGAGTTTATTATAAATTAATATTTTTTAGGTTTCCAAAAGTGCCCTCTCCTCTCTTATAAAAGGGAACCTCCTCCCTCTCCTCTTCAATCCATTTTGAGCTTTAAAAATCAGCCAAAACCTTTCCATTTACCTTATAAACTTCCCTATAAACATAATATTGGACATGTTATTCTTCAAAGATCATCTTTAGTGCCCTAAGAGGAGGTTTACAAGAGGCACATCGGAGAAGAGGTAATATCCTTTACCGATTCTTTCAAACTTATTTCTTCTTCAACTTCATCTATATGATTTGTTTAATTGTTAAGTAATAACTAAAGTGTACCATGTATATTTATATTTTATTATGAATATGAAAAAACTATATTACATCTTCTATCCATGCTATGAAAAATGAAACCACCACTTGTGCGTACGTACGACCTACCGTCTCCACACCGTGGTGTAATATGTTTTTCATCACCAACATAGTTGGATGGGTATAATGATGGAAGAAATAACTATATATGATTATTGTAAAATTTTATTGATTCTGAAATATTATAAACCATACACTTCAATACAATTTCACAATTATGCAAATGATATCGTCGCTCGTGCGTGCGTATGTCCTACCGTCTCCCCGATGTGATGCGATTCATTCTACATGATCTCCATTGAAGAATGATTATATAAATTAATTGAATATGATATATATTATAATAATACCAT
Organism: Viscum album; assembly: GCA_963277665.1. Lineage (NCBI taxonomy): Eukaryota > Viridiplantae > Streptophyta > Magnoliopsida > Santalales > Viscaceae > Viscum > Viscum album. The sequence continues at coordinate 5,609,882 of OY728125.1, forward strand.
TATTTAAATGATATAACTATAACCTAAAAATGGGAATCAGAATTTATTTGACAAAACATGCATAAGAACATAAAGCAGTTAACACCCGAATAACGAGTAACAATGAAATGTTACAAATAAAAAGATAAAAATATGACCATATATGATATCATAACAATGACTATGATTAATTAATAAATCAATTACATTATTTAAATCATTATACAAGATGTTCAGATACGTATAAATCATATCAGACCAAAGTTAAGGGAAAATCTCACAATTTCATTTTTATCCGAGATTGTTTATACTTATGTATTTACTGGGGAATATTTATCTTCCACATCCATGTTTCCTAAATATGTAATATTAATTATATCCTACTAAATTTTTTTAAGTCCAACTTTACCCATTGGTGAATTTTTATTATAATATATGAAAGTAATCTTTTGTCGTTTTCAGCAAGAGATACTATTTGACTTTTTCAGCCAAAGTACGAGAAGAATGTTTTTTTAACTTATACATAATAAACAAATTTTTATGTATTCATAGATAATTATTTACATAAATCATCATTTAAAATTTTTAAAGTTTATATTCAATTAACTTCTTTATTTTAAAATTTCACGACATATTGAGAGAAGAATTTTTTTTAAAGAATAAAGGATATTTCCCTCAAGAACTAAGTTCAAGTGTTTTATCAAAATTATTTTCCATATAAGATGATATAGGGTTATGTTTCTATCCCTATTGTTAATTTTATTTGATTATTTTATGATGGAATTATTTTTATGATTTCTTTTTATCTTATATGGATTATGTTATGATGACATGATGTTTAAGAATCCCATTTTATAACATGGGTTATGATATGATGTATGATTTATGATTTTGTGGCACACATAAGAATGGTTTCATTATGAGATGGGTGGGAACTATATCTCCCTCCAATGCATTGAGTAAAGATTTATATCTCATTAGATATACATGGCTGGAATGGAACGTTAATCTGGTTCAATGATACATGACTTGAATGAGGAGTGAACTCGGTTTAGTGATGGAATTTGTCCGCTACGATGGTCTCGGAAATGAGCCATGACTAATATGAAATGATTTTCTATGATTATGTGTGTATTCCAAAAAGTTTCATGTCTTATTTTATGATGATTAGTATTATATTGCAGTTCTATGATTTATCCCATGACATGATATTATGATCTCTTCTGTAGGATAATATTTTCAAACATTATGATCTTAAGAATATGATATGATTGAAATTTACTTTGTTTACCCTTACTGAGCATTTGAGCTCACCCTTTTGTATGTTTCTTTTCCCCAAGCTAGTAATAAGAGTATTAAATATGATATGCCAAAAAGGGGTTTAGTTATGATGAAATGAATGGGAGACAACATAGATTCTTTATGAACCAGTTGTTTATGTTTCCTAGTTTCTAAAGACACTATACCTATATGGTACTTTCATGGGGTTTTATATGTTGTAATAAATATAATTCAATTTTGATGTATTAACAAGGTCTGTAAAGTATGGGTCTTTATAGTTGGTATTAGAGGAAAGATATAGTTAACCTTTGGAAACTAGGATGTGAACGAATTAGTAAGAACCCTAAGGATATGTCTAATAATAGAACACAATCCTAGAATTTTAGAAATGTCCATGAATAACCTATGATAAGACCTAATGTGTGAAATATTATTCTTGATTATGTGGTTTTCTTGTTATGATTAGTGTTTCTCACACTTTGGTTCTTGGTTTTAGTCAATGGCTGGAACATGAAGGAACCATGTTAATGCTGAATGCGACGAGAAATGCAATGATTGTCCCCCTGAGCAACCAAATGTTATGGGAGCTAGAATAAAGAATCTTGTAGCCATGATCACACAACTTTGTCAAGCTATGAATTATGCAGGACTTCCAAACGAGCAAAGGAAGGAGAAAAAATCTGTTGAATCCTTCATGAGGCAGCTTCCACCTTTATTCAGCGGGTCTTATGATCCATTAGTGGCCGAACAATGGATCAGTACCACTGAAAAGATATTTTCAGTTCTATAATGTTCTGAACATGATAAAGTCATCTTAGTAGTATATTGTTTGGAAGATGAAGCTCATCAATGGTGTAATCTTATCAATAATATGAGGCAAAGATATAAAATTGAGTATATGGAATGGGATGACTTCAATAACTTAATTTTCAATAAGTATTTCCCTTGTATTCTTGAAAAAAAGATGGAGAAGAAGTTTCTTGAACTGAAGAAAAGGATGATGAATCTGTTGGTACCTATGAAGAAAAATTTACAAGACTTTCAAGCTACACTTATAGAATTATTATCCAACCTGAGAGTAAGATCGATCGATTCTTTAGTGTCTTAAAACAAAGTCTTCGAGGCGCATTATCCATACGATACTTCAATAGATATGTGGAAATAGTTCTATGTGCTCTCAAGGTTGAGATGGAGATTGGAGTAACCCATCAGTCATATTGGTTTGATAAGAAGAGGAAAATGGAATTCAAAAGAAAATATAAAGACCACACTGGAAAGAAGATGAGTTTTCCCTTATTCTCAATGTGTGGAAATAAACATAGAGGGAATTTTCTTAATGGGACAAGTAAATATTTTAAGTGTGGAAAAGAAGGTCATCGGGCAATTGAATAACGAAGTGATGAGAAAAATATGTCTAATGATGAGAACAAAGATAAGGCTACACAAAATGCACCTCCTACACTTCAATGTTACAAGTGAAAGGAAATAGAGAATTATAACAATCAATGCCCTAATCTAAGGGTTGTTGATGATGATCAACGTAAACAAACTCTTAAGGCCAAAGACAAAGGAAAGTCACGTGAAATTTCTATCGGTGGTGTGGAGTATGATAACGAAGTAGTGAAAGGTACACCTACCATCCACTCTAAAGTATCAAATGTTTTATTTGATTCTGGATCCACCCACCCTTTTATTTCTGAAGAATTTTCTAAGGGTATCATCGTATTACCTCAACAATTAGATGTTGAGTTAGCTGTGACAACTCCAAATGGCACAACAGTCGCATCAAAACTTTATACTTATTCTCCAACTGAAGTTTGTGGGAAAGTGCTTCTTGAAAATCTTGTGATCCTTCCTATAGTGTAATTTGATGTGATTCTTGGCATGGATTGGCTTTCCTTATATGGAGCTCATATCAGTTACCAAATAAGGCAAGTCACATTTCATATTCCAGATCAATCTATGATCATCTACCGATGCAAGGATGAAGATAACATTCCAGTGGAAATTTCTTCCATCTTATGGGTCATGAATCAATTAAATAAAGGTTATTTATCTCAAATGGTTGGTGAGAAAATCACGATTAAGAATAATCCCATTGTACGAGAATTTGGTGATGTCTTTACAGAGGAATTTCCAAGTCTTCCACCAAATTGTGATGTTAAATTTTCAATAGAACTCATACCGGGTGCTATGACTATTTCAAAAACAACTTACATAATGGCCCCAATTGGGTTCAAGAATTTAAGAAGCAACTCTAAGAGAATCTTGACAAGGAATTTATACGCCCTAGTGCATCACATTGGGGAGCACCTATTCTATTTGTTTAGAAGAAAGATGGATCAATGAGACTCTATATTGATTATAGATAACTTAACAAGATCACTATCAAGAAAAAATATCCTCTCCCATACATTGATGACTTATTTGACCAACTATGTGGAGCTCAATACTTTTAAAATATAGATCTTTGTTCAGGGCGTCATCAATTAATGGTCAAAAAAGGAGAATATACCAAATACAAATTTTTGTACAAGGTATGGACACTATGAATTTATAGTGATGCCATTTTGTCTTACTAATTCCCCTATTATCTTTATGGATATAATGAATAGAGTCTTTAGATACTATCTTGATCAGTTTTTGGTAGTCTTTGTAGATGATATTCTTGTCTATTCAAAGAGCAAGGAAGAACATGAAGATCACTTGAGAATTGTATTGAAGACCCTGAGAAAGGAGAGGCTTTATGAAAAATTTACCAACTATGAATTTTGGCTTCAAAAAGTTTCATTTTTGGGTAACACAATCTTAAGAGAGGGGATATATATAGATCCAGCAAAAAAAGAGGTCATTGAAAGATGGTTGAGGCCAACAACAGTAACTTAGATCCAAAGTTTTCTTGGTTTTGCTGGATATTATCGACGTTTTGGGAAATATTTTTCATGATTATCTAATACACTCACCAAGTTGACTCAAAAAGGAGTTAAGTTAATTTAGACAGAAGAATGTAAAGAGAATTTCAAAGAGTTAAAAAGAAGGTTATCCAGTGCACCTGTGCTCACACTGACTTGTAGTGGAGAAAGGTTTGTGATCTACAGTGATGCATCCAAGAAGGTACTAGGGTGTGTTCTCATGAAAAATGATATGGTGATAGATTATTCCTCACAACATTTGAAAATACATGATAAAAATCACCCAACTCAAGTTTTGGAGTTAGCTCTGGTAATCTTTGCATTAAAAATATGGAGGCATTATCTTTATAGTGAAAGGTGCGATATTTATACTGATCATAAAAGTTTAAAGTATATTTTCACACAAAAGGATCTAAATATTCACCAAAGAAGATGGTTGTAGTTGATTAAATATTACGAATACTCCATACATTACCACCCTGGGAAAGAAAACAAGGTAGAAGATTCATTAAGCCAACAAGACCATTCCATCTTATCCATGAAGAGGATAAAAAAAAATCCAATATTTATGGATTTTTAAAGGATGGATCTTGAAATTATAATGGAAGGGGAGAAATCATATCTTTCTCAAATGAATGTTCAACCATTTATACATGTTAATATTAAAGAGGCACATAAGGAAGATATAGAGTTATAAGAGAAGGTGAGATATGTTCCTGAATTCAACCATTATTGTGATGAAATAATAATGTTAAGGAATCAGATTTGTGTTATTACCATATCAAAATTAAAGAAGGAAATATTGTATGAGGATCATAGTTCTTAATTCTCTGTTCACCCTAGAAGCACAAAGATGTATAGGGACCTGAAAGCGTACTTCTGGTGGGATGACATGAAAAGTGATGTCTCTGAATATGTCTCTTGATGCTTGGTTTGTCAGCAAGTTAAGGCAGAAAGATAGAAGTCTAAGGGGATGTTACAACCATTACCCATACCAGAATGGAAATGGGAAAACATCACTATAGACTTTTTCACCAGGCTTCCCAAAAAATTTAAAGGAAATAATGCTATCTGGGTTATAGTTGATTGTCTTACGACATCAGCACACTTCATTGCAATTAGAGAGGATTTCTCTCTTAATCATCTTGCCGGGATATATGTAAAATAAGGGGTAAGGTTGTATGGAGTACCACTTTCCATTATATCTGATCGCGATACGAGTTTTACCTCGAAGTTCTGGCAAAGTCTTCAGCATGATTTAGATACATAGTTGAGTTTCATCACTGCTTATCATCCTGAGACAGAAGGTCAATCTGAGAGGACAATTCAAACTCTAGAAGACATGTTGAGAGTTTTCTCTATGGATTTAAAAGGTTTTTAGGATCAACACCTACCATTGGTGGAATTTTCTTACAACAATACCTTTCACTCCAGTATTTAGATGGCTCCTTATGAAGCCCTCTATGAAACAAAGTATAGAACTCCAACTTGCTGGGATGAAATTGGGGAAAGAAATCTATTAGGACATGATCTTGTTGATTAAATGGTAGAAAAGGTCAGATCTATTCAACACCATATAAGAGCAGCTCAGAGTCGAAATAATTTATGCTGACAACTGTAGAAAAGACATAGAGTTTGAAGTAGGAGATAAGGTGTTCTTACGAATATCTCCCTGGAAGAGAATAATGAGATTTGGAAAGAAGGGAAAGATAATCCCTAGGTATATCGGTCTTTTTGAGATTCTGGATCATGTTGGGAAGGTAGCTTACCGATTAACACTTCCACCAAATCTCTCTAAAGTTCATGATGTGTTCCATGTATCCCTCCTGAGAAAGTACATTCCTAATCCTTCACATGTACTAAGCTTAGATGTCATACCGCTGGAGCAAGATATTTCTTATGAAGAACAACCGATATATATTCTGAATCGTAGTGAAAAAGTCCTACAAAACATGACAACTTGATTGGTTAAAGTTTTATGGAGAAACCAACAATTAGAAGAAGATACATGGGAACTTAAGGATATGATGAAAGAAAGGTATCCTCATCTATTTATTTCCAAGTAACGAATTTCAAGGGTGAAATTCAGTTTAGGGGGGATATAATGTAATGCCTGTATTTTTATGAAATATTTAAATAAATTTTATTCTTCAATAGCTTGTTCTTCATGCAATCGTGAGTGTAAACATACTGTGATATGCCCTTAATATAAAATTACCGTAATAACCTAGCCGTCATGTTAGTGGGAATAAATACAACTAAATTTTAAAAATCTATGATAAATCTAAATCAATTATATTTTATATTAGTTATTTGAGTGAATGAAATTAATGAGATATGTATGGATTTTTGAAATAGATTTTTATAAGAATGTTTTTATGCATTTTAATGGCGAACCCTTTTTAATATAAGATTTAGATACATTAATAATTTTAATATGACAATGTAAACCTTTTCATTGGAACCGGGATATAAAAATTTACTTTGGTTTAAATTCTGGTATTTTTCTGATAAACTTCATAATTTGATGAATAGTAAAAATACGCTTAATTTTAGTTAAAAACAACTTTTTTCATCGATATAATTTATATGGTTAAATTATAATATTGAAAGGTTTTAAAGTATAAATAGAACATATTTTTACCATTTAATATAATTTATGTTATTACCATCAATTTTACATTTAATTCATAGGTACAAACATTTCAATCTTTTGCAATGTTTTAACTAAACCGATTTTCTCAACAACAGGACTAATTTTAAATTAATTACTGCAACTTTTGTGTCTTGAATTTGGAAAAATTGATTCCATATTTGGAATCAGTAGGTCCAAATTATGTTAATAGAATACTTTTATTTTTAGAGATTATGAATAGTAACTAAAGTAAATTTTATTAACCACAGTTAAAGGTAAATCAGGTAATTAAGGGTAAAAATAATATTACAAAATTACCCTAACACTTGTCCTAATATAATTGGATGATTATATTTTATCCTAAAACATAATTAGGTAGAAATGGTATCTATTGGAACCCACTTGGATGAGATTAAGACATTTAATTTTTTTATTTAAAGAAAAGTGAAATATGTCTCACTAAAACATTAATAATTAAATTAATTTTAATATAAGTTTATAAAGAATATAAATCAGATTATAAATACTCATTTTAAATCTAAAATGTTTTTATTTATCATGGTATTTTATTTTTAATTTTTATAAAAAATATAATTACCTTAATAGCCTATATATTAATGATGCAGAAATTATTTATTTAGTGAAAAATCAATAATATAGTTTTTATTAAAATAATTATACCCATAAAAGGACCAAAAACTTGACCAAACATTATTGGTAGAATATATATGAACTATAAGAATACAAGGGTTAACTTTTTTATCATTTTGATCCTTATAAAAGTGATTATGATACTTATATTATATTATTTTAAATGATGTCAAAGTTGTCACATTTATAATTTAATAAAAATAACATTTTAAAAATTGGTTTTTGTAGAATATAAATTCAAATAAAAGTATTCTTATAAACTATATTATATTTATATTCATCTTAGTATTTTATTTTTAATTTTTATGAAACAAATAAGTATATTAATTATTATACAAAAATTTTGTACTAATTATTTTATAAATAGAAATACAAAATAAATGGTTTTAAAAATATTAAAATAAATATTACATGAAGTAATTAATGTTCTCCATTAATTTTTTAGATGAATATGAAATGTTATGAATCAATTAGATATTTTGTTTCGAATATATCATCTCTGTGGATTTTATTTAAATTCAAATAAATGAATAGTGTCAATATTGACATTATTAATATTTTATAAAAATAACATATTATTAAATTTTTTGAAAATCACAAAAATATTTAAAAATTACAAATTGAAAATTATATGGTCTAAAATTTCATAATTTATCCAATTATAGACAATTCACAACCCATAAGTAAGTATATATAACCATTTAAAATTTAGAATATTATTACCACAAATAAAATTAAAAAGATTAAATAAGGATAAATCAAAATGATATGGTTTAAAATAAATTACAATCATATATAAATTTTATTGTTTGATAATATTACAACCATATATTGTCTCATATTTTAATTTGAGTCATTTTGGAGGTTTTTATGTTGGTTTTGAGTTTATTATAAATTACTATTTCTGAGGTTTCCAAAAGTGTCCCTCTCCTCTCATATAAAAGGGAACCTCCTTCCTCTCCTATTAACTCCATTTTGAGCCTTCAAACTTGGAAAAAACCTATCCATTTCCCTTATCAACTTTCCTAGAAACATACGAGAGGACCTGGTCTTCTTCAAAGACCAACATTGGTGCCCTAAGAGGAGGTTTAGAAGAGGCACATCGAAGAAGAGGTAATATCCTTTACCAATTATTTCAAACTTATTTCTTCTTATACTTCCGCTATATGAGTTGTTTCATTGTTAAGTAACAACTCCAGTATCACTTATATACTGATATTTTATTATGAATATGAAACAACTATATTCCATCTTCTATCCATCCTATGAAAAATGAAATCACCACGCGTGCGTACGTACTACCTACCGTCACCACGCCGTGGTGTAATATGTTTTTCATCACCAACATAGTTAGATGGGTATACTGATGGAAGAAATAACTATATATGATCATTTTAAAATTTTATTGATTCTGAAATATTATAAACCATATACATCAATACAATTCCATAATCATACGAATGATATCGTCGCTCGTGCGTATGTATGGCCTACCGTCTCCCCGATGTGATGCGATTCGTTCTACATGATATTCATTGGAGAATGATTATATAAATTAATTTAATATGATATATATTATAATAATACCATTCTGTAAATGATATAACTATAACCTAAAAATGGGAATAAGAATTTATTCGACAAAACATGCATAAGAACATAAAGCAGTTAACACCTGAATAACGAGTAACAATGAAATGTTACTAATAAACTGATAAGAATATGACCATATATGATATCATAACATTGACTATGATTCTTTAATAAATAAATGACATTATTTAAATCATTATACATGAGTTTTGGATACGTACAAAGCATATATGACCTAAGGTAAGGGAAAATATCATAATCTCATTTTTATCCGAGATTGTTTATATTTAAGTATTTACTGGGGAATATTTATCATCCACGTCCATGTTTCATAAATATGTAATATTATTTATATCCTCATAAAGTTGTTTAAATCCAATTTTACCTATTGGTTAATTTTATTTAAATATATGAAAGGAATCTTTTGTCATTTTCATTACGATATAATTTTTGACTTTTTCGGCCAAAGTACGAAAAAAATGTTTTTTTTAACTTATACAGAATGAATGGATTTTTATGTTTTCATAGAGAATTAATTACCTGAAGAATAATTTACTATTTTTCATGATTATTTTCAATTAACTTATTTTATTTTAAAATTTCATGATATGTTGAGAGAAGAAAATGTTTTTAAAGAAGAAACGATATTTTCCTCAAGAGCTAAGTTCAAGTGTTTTATCAAAATTATATTCCATATAAGATGATATAGGGTTATGTTTCTATACCTATCATTTATTTTATTTGATTATGTTATGATGTAATTATTTTTATGAATTACTTTTATGTTATATGGACTATGTTATGATGGAATGATGTTTAAGAATCCCATTTTATCACATGGGTTATGATATGATGTATGATTTATGACTTTGTGGCACACATAAGAATGGTTTCATTATGAGATGGGTGGGACTAATATCTCCCTACAATTCATTGGGTAACGATTTATATCTCATGATATAGGTATGGATGGAATGGGAAGTTAATCTGATTCAGTGATACATGACTGGAATGAGGAGTTAACTCGGTTCAGTGATGGAATTTGTCTGCTAAGATGGTATTAGCAATGATCCATGACTAATATGAAATTATTTTCTCTGATTATGTGTGTGTGCCACAAAGTTTCATGTCTTATTTGTAATGAGGAGTTAACTCGGTTCAGTGATGGACTTTGTTCACTAAGATGGTATTAGCAATGATCCATGACTAAAATGAAATTATTTTCTCTGATTATGTGTGTGTGCCACAAAGTTTCATGTCTTATTTTATGATGATTATGATTACATTGCAGTTCTATGATTTATCCCTTGACATGATATTATGATCTCTTCTATAGGATAAGATTTTAAAACGTAATGATCTTAAGAATATGATGTGATTGACATTTACTTTGTTTACCCATACTGAGAATTTGAGCTCACTCTTTTGTATGTTTGTTTTCCCCAGGTCAGGAAGAAGGGTATTAAATATGATATGACAAAAAGGATCTAGTTATGATGAAATAAACGAGAGACAATGTAGATTCTTTATGAACGAGTTGTTTATGTTTCCCAGTTTCTAAAGACACTATACCTATACAGTCCTTTCATGGTTTTGTTATATATTGTAATAAATATACTTCAATTATGATGTATTAACAAGGTATGTAAAGTATGGTTCTTTATATGATGTTTCCATACAACAATAACATTTTATTATTATTTTAATATCTTCAATGATATTTATTATTCCATATTATCATTTAAATGAATGAATGTGATCCACATATGATATGGAAATATCATAATTGTAAAGAATAGGGGATGCATGCCTTGTAACAGAATCCATCATTACATCAAAATTGAATTCAATTATTTAAATTTTATAAAGGACCCGACCTTTATATATAAAATAATGAATATTATGAATTATGGGATTATTCTTATCAGTAAATTATAAGAATCCATCATTTGGATATTTGATGAATTTTCACTATGTTTATAACCTGTATGTCTCCTTCTCTTAATAGAAGTCACCTTACACAACATGAAAATTTAATCTTATATATTGTAGGGGAGTTTGGAAAGACTCTTATATATAACTTTTATCATTCCAAAGGAAAAGGCATTGGACTTTACAAATTGATTCTCCATGGGGTTATTATTATTTATTCACCCTAGTGACCTTTACATATGCAATATAATATCTTCTAGTGGAAAATTCAATTATTTTTATACATTGGATGAGGTATCTTATATACTTTGCTGCCTAATTTTACACATCCCTAAACATAAACAATTTTATCTCTTATGCTGTTTGGATATCTTCTACGTATGGACTCAAAGATTCCTACTCATCCTAGTTATTTTTCAAATTCTATCCACTTCATCTATCAATTGAAAGTTAAAACATTAGCTTCATATTCTTTTAACAAACATTTTGATGTTATTCCCAATTTTCTTCTCGAAAATTCTCCATTACTTCAAAATGAAACTTATGTAAGAGTGTATGAATCTTATGTTTTTTAGTGATTTTTCCCTTTGTTAGTTTTTAGGTCTAAATCAACTTCTAGAATTTTTTTCATCTAAAAATCTTCACAAGTTCCATATTTATCCATTATAATCCATAATTTTTGAAATAAGATCAAAAAAATAAAAAATAAATGTAATATTTTCTCTAAAATGTTCAAAAATAAAAAAAAATAAAAAAAAAGATTTAAGATATTTTTCATTAAATCACATAATATTACTATAATATAAATATGTAAAAAATACTCATAAAATATGAAAATAGTGGGGATAAAATCATTGAATTAAAGAAGTAAAATTAATAAAATATTGAGCTCCATCACTTCGCATATCCTAAAAATGAAAACTTCAATAGTGTGATCCAAAGGCTTCATGATAAAACCCTTCTCCTTATATTATAAAAAATACCCTTAGAGTTCCCCTTTTCCAATGAAATGAAGTAGAAAATTCACTTTTTCCTTGATAAATATAAGTATATCAAAGTTCATGGAGGGTAAAATAAGGCTAGGGTATTCTCATTAGGTGTCAATTTCCTTTTCATATATTTGGGCCACCTTATATATGGTTTTATCTTTTTCTTGAGTGTTTATTTCAATAAAGAATTAAAAATACTCTCAAGTCATCCTCTATAATAAAATATTTTGAAACTAGGAGATCATAATTCAAACTTATTCATGTGAGTGAGGTGGTTATATTCTCCTCTTATGTGGAACTCAACTTCTCTTCGTTCTATAATTATATAGTAATCCAGATGCCATGATTTTTTTAATATTCTATGTATTTTTTTGATTAAGTGAAACAATTAATTTAATTAAAAAAGAATTGTTCCAGTAATTCCACCCTTGTCTTCAAATTTTGATTCCAACTGAGAAACCCTTGTGTTGATCCATCAAACACTATTCCAATTTATCTTAGATCAACCTCCACAACTTTTCCATTACTTCATAGTTAATAAATAAAATATAGTATAGATATAGTGATAGTGTAATAATAATTAATAAACAAAAAAACCTACACTATCAAAAAATAAGATTAAAAATGAATTCAAAATATAATATATAGGGTGGTTATCCTAAACTTGTAATAAATTAGTTAACATAATTAGAGATTAACTAAGATAGATTGATACCAATATTTTACTTCCATTGAGAGTGAAAAAAATTCAAGGGGAATGAAATTATCTAACCAACCCAAGCCTTCAAACTGGTCATAAAAATGTGATGTGTGGGAACCATTGGATTCTTTTTAAATCTCATCTGACACACCCCTAGGAATTTCTATTAAAGTAACAAGTCCCTATAAGGTTTCTTATCAAAACTCAATTAGAAGTATTAAGTTCTATCATTACATGATGTGTGTATCCTTCTTATACCTTACTTATTTTGGGTCTTTAGTTCAAGTTTTTCAGGCCCTTAATAGTGTGGTTTTCAATCACACATGTGCAAGGTGGCACACCTCTGCACCACCCTCACCAATTAAAGAAATGTTCATCCTAATATTCTTTTTATAAGTTCAACCTTTGTATATACATCATACTCACTGGAATCTACCTAGAAAAAATGTTTAAATACTTAGTGGTGGTGTGATATTATACTTTCATTCCATCACTCAAACTCACTATGCATCCACCCACCATAATTTAAATAGTAATTTAGTTTCATAGGTAAATTTAAGAATATAATAATTAAAACTAGTTAATAAATAAAAATTAAACTAAACCTGATTCCCATATTTACTTATTTAAAACAAACCATGTCATAAAACTATCATATAATAATTAAAATAAGAATAATTATTCTTAAAAAACTCAAACTAAGATATCTTCACCAATCCTCCCAATTATGAGTATGCTACTTCTAACATTAATTTACTACTTTAAATATCCTATTGTCATAATAAAACTATAAAACTAAATCAATATGATTTTATTACTCAATAAATTGAATTAATCTATTTATTACCTTTGGATGATTCTTATAATTTATCTATATTATTCACTAGAGATCATTTACCCTATAATCTATCTATGTGTATCTTGTAGCTTAAATATTATCCATATGGGAACCCTTGACTTTCCTTCTATATTAATCCCATTTTTCATTACCATGATCAATACCCATCTTCCCCAAATAGTGTTATTCCATGTGGATAAGTTGTTAAGGGTGTGCTGATATACTTAGGTATTGAATTATATATATTCCTTATAGTCCCCCTTAGTTTCATGGCTGCCATATGAAGATGATTTTTTTATGAATGACTGATATTCTTATGTGGCTCGATGGAAATTAGGATTAATCTTTCACAAATACTCCAACCTTACACACCCTTCCACATTTTCTAGTTAATCTTATATAGGTCTCATTTTATCTTATATAGACACGAAAAATTATAATTTAATCTTATATAGATTCTATATCCTTTATTTATTATGGAAAAGTATACAACATTTTCTCAACATATGCGTTGGATTGAGATACTCTTATATAGAATATATTTATTTTTATTTATCCTATCCAAAACTCCCTTTAATCATACATGGATGGACAATTATTCTTATGAAACTAGGAGTTACTATGGTTAAAAAACCATGTTATTCTTATGTATCTTGAATCTCTTTGATTATTTGTTCCTCCATAGACAATCCTTGTTCCCTTTTAAAATAAATGAAATAGAATTTTTATTAAATGTTTAAAATAATAAAATGAGTAAAGAATAACTTTAGTGATTTATTTATAAAACAAATTACTAAAGACTATAATTTTATTATTAAAACAGAATATACAGGGGAACAAAAACCCTGCATTCATATATGAAAATTAATGTTAAAATTTTGAGGAAAATAATAATATCTATTATTAACATGAAATTTTCATTAAAGTAAAGTTGTTCACATTTATTAATGAAAAATAGAAAAATGAAAAATCAATTAATTACATGGGATTTTGACAAGAAAATATATAAAATTATCCAAAAAAAATGGAAAAAATTACCTCATTTTTTTCTAATGAGTTATTATAGTCTAACATGGAAAAAATAATACATGATAATGAATTGATTGTGGAGAGAGGGAGAAAAGGAAATTTTGGTGAGAAATAGAATATTAACTATATTAATCAAAGAGTTTTACATGGTGAATTAATGTTGGAGGGATAATATTAACCCAATTATTATGGAAGCTACATGTAATTATTTTTTATGATAATAGAGGGAATAATATATTAATAGAGATAATGAAACACATCTATCATCAATTATCATTCAATGTAATATCTAATTTTTCATGGTATTGGATGAAGTGAATAATTATGATTGAATGGTGGAGAGTTTATTAGGTTTTCAAGGTATATAGAAATGAATTATGAATTATATATAAGGTGTTTAATTTAATTTCGACATCTGAAAACTCTTATTTTTTTAATGCTTTCATTTTTGAAGAATTAAAATAATGGTTTATAACTCTTTTACACTATGTATGCCAAAATGACATTGTTCCATGAAATATACTAGACTATAATTCTATGATATATATTCTTCAAAACCCATAAAATTGAGTTATATGGGGTCCATGTTTAATTGCATAAGGCCTATGTACTTATAACTAGTAAGTTATATGCATTTTGTTCTAATTTTTTATGTGTTCCATTCCAAATATTGACATGATATTTCTATGTATTTTTATTTCTTATTAGATTTTCATTGTGAAAATACCAATTTTCTCAATTTTTTAAGAAAATAGTCACATTACTTGGAATTTCTATCCAATATTGAATTAAATGGAAAATGGATTAACATCTTAATTTTAATGGATGTTCATAGGAAAATCCTAAATTGATGTTGGTTTGATTTTTGTTTAATTTAGGTAGAACAAGAGGTTGTGAAAGAAAGAAAGATGAAGCTGGGTTAATATTACATGGACAATGCTGGATATGTATGAATAACTCAAAAACATTTAATTATACAGAAGGAATTGATGATGAATTAAAACTAGTGTAAGAAAATAAAGGAAGTTACGTGTGAATAATTTAGATTTTACACTATTTTTTAAGAGTTAAAGTACTCACATATTATTAACCTAGGGAATATAAATTGTTTCACCTAAATAAATTAAATTATATATATTTTTCCTTTAAAACCTAATGTGTTCAATAGCTTGATTTACACAAAATACTGACCCAAAATGAACCACAAAATAACATATAATCGTTAAAATTTATCCATATAATTGGAGAGTAAAAATAGTTGTTATTGAATTATGAAATATATTTAGAAATAAAAAATAAATTTCATTATCAATTCCAAGACAATGATAAATTAAATTAGTATAGCTAAATAACTAATAATATTGATTTATGATTTAAAATGAAACCTTTATAAAAATTTACTTTTTATATGTTTAATAAAAAAACTAATTTTATTATGGGTAAAACTTTATGTTGATATTTTTAATATATTAATAATAATTTAATTAGTAATTTATAATAAATAATAGCAAGAATAATTAATATTTTTAAAAGTTGATTTTCTTATGAAAACATTTTTATTATATTTTTATATTTTTATTTAAAAATTAAATTATCATTTTTTAGAATATTAATTTCACAAAATAAACTTCATTTTTTATTTTTTCCATAAATATATTATCTTGAGATGTTATTTTTGGATTTTTACAAAAATATTGATTTTTTGGTGAATTGTGTAAATACTATTTTTTTTTAAAACCATAATTTTTATAGAATAATTGGGATGTAATCATAAAATAAAAGTCACAAGACCATTATCTTTATCAAATATAAGTTTTTAAGTAACATCATACATTTTAAAATATTATGTTTAATTTTTAAACCTATATTTTATATTTTAAAACATAAGTCACATTTTTCACTAAAACTGTTTTAAAGAATTATACATTTAGTATTTTAAAATTAACTTATATAAATTTTATAAATTTAATGTTATTTAATATATTTAAAATTTTGAATTATTAGGTCTAAATTATGTAATAATGGTCATTTTATTTTTAGTCATAAGAAATTATTTTATCAAGATAAAAACTAGTTACCATGATAGAAGTTAAAATGTAAAGAGTGGAAAATATAATGTTAAAAGGATGAAAATGTGATGTCCCGAGTCTGGATACCACTTAATAGGTGTCTTGATCCTGGTGGGACACATGGATTCAAGCGCAGATCCCTAAACATCAGAGGTTGCTGACTAATAACAAGGGATTAGGGTGTGTCCGTGGAGAGACTATTTCCTCATTACCAAAGTGTAACACAACAGATAAGGATGAACAAAGGTAAATAAGGGAAGAAATATAAGTAAACAGAAGGCACAAAAAAATAAAGACAACGTTCTATAGAAATAACTGAAATAAATGGAATAACATGGAAGCATATAATAACTAATGATGATATGTCATGTCACTATAATACTGGAAAACATGGATACAAGACATCAAACATAACATGTTCCACAAAAGAATAAAGGAAATAGAAATAAAATCCTGAGAATCCCAAGATCCAGCTTGGTCATCTACTATTAAGCTCCATCCTAAAAAGTAAGAAATCAAATGTTCTAAGTCGTATGCTTCTATTTATCAACACTGTCATTCATGTAATCTACCCCGAGTACCAAACGACACCTGAAGAGGGTGTGAGGAAAATCTCAGTGAGCTACCACTAATGATGTCTATAACATCCTGCCCATGTAATGGAAATGAATAGTGTGTAAGGATGTATATATAAAGTAAAGTAGTATAATGTAACTAATACCCAAGTACCTACTTCATCCCTCAGTTGGTATTTGAAAATGTAACCAATTAATTATTTTAGTGTTACTAGTTTATAAATGATTCACACGTTAGCAATAGAGAAGGTTCTGTGATGTAACAAGAAAACCTGTAATGATATTTCATAATGAAGTTTTAAGGTAGTAACCAAGGCAACATAGACCTCAAGGGTTTCTAGGTTAGTAGTAACTATATTATAGATAAGGGTAAGAGTGCAATCCAATGAGAATATTTCACAATTAGATTCCTACCTAATCCAAGGTGATCTCCGAAGGTAAAACATGGAAAAACAGTGAATGGACCCTATAGGATTTAACCATGGAACCTACTTGTCAATGCCAGATCCAAGGACTATATCCAAGGATCCTCTAATAATACATGAGGGATCCTACGTTGACATATCAGGAATCCAAAGTTAGAAAAATATTGGGTTCTAGGTGGGTGTCAACCTAAGAAAGCTATATCTTTGAATCAGAATGGGGTTCCTGAGTGCTCAAGGCATTCCCTGATAAGAATCCAAGGAGAGATCGAGTTAGGCCACTCCTATTTCATAATAAAGTCATATAATATTTAATTTGTTTCATGT
The DNA here is from genome assembly GCA_963277665.1 of Viscum album. Classification (NCBI taxonomy): domain Eukaryota; kingdom Viridiplantae; phylum Streptophyta; class Magnoliopsida; order Santalales; family Viscaceae; genus Viscum; species Viscum album. The sequence continues at coordinate 5,627,814 of OY728125.1, forward strand.
TTTTTCCTTTCATTAGTGTGATAAGGCCAAGTAGTATCCAACCCTTTAATCAATTCATAATTTATCAATAAGTACATTTTGTTCAAGCCTTGCCTTTCATTTGTGTGACAAGTACAAGTAGAATGAAACCATTCATTTAATCCATTTAAGGTATTTTCAATAATCTAGGTTCACTTTTCTACCTTCCATTAACATGGTAAGGGGTGATACAGATAGGAAACCTATTATTAAATTATATTTTAAAAGGATTAGTCATATACTTAGTATACTTGCTAATATCAATTTAACATTTATTTATCAAATTGATGCACTTACCTTAGGTGAGTCAAGTGGTGAGAATACATGGTACTTACCATTATGCAATTCAAAAATTAAATCAAACCCTTTAATATATAAAAACTTTCCTATAAAAATTTCTATACAAGGCACACCCAAATGGAGGCTCAAACATGTCAAAACACTAAAACAAAAAGTATGGAATAACATCCTACAAGGGATGCATGTATTTGTGGGTGTAACCATTAATAAATAATCACATATTTGTAAAGATAATAACTATACAGTTCTAATGATTATACACATGACATATAAATTCCATAAATGAAACTCGATGAAATCAGTGGGCCCCACACAATAATTAAAAAATAAACGAACTTGAGGGATGAGTCATAGAACACCTATCTTAGGATTGTAAAACTATCATCCTCTAGTATTATCCTCTGATTTGGATTAGATCAGAGTACATTTGAGAAAAAGGTAAAAATGTTCACACCCCGATAACTTGGTCAAGAGAAAGAGAGAAGAAGAAAGACTCAAATAGACTTGAGTACTTACCATTGTGCATCCAACATGACGAATTAAAGACCGATCATATACCTGATGAAAGAGATCTGTTGATCCCTATATTAGGCCTTTAAAATTATCCAAAATGATAGTAAAGGAGGATAAGCCCACTAAAAATCGTATTAGGGAAGAAGGATATTTTAAATATACCATTAAGGAAAAAATAGTCATTTTACCGAAAAATTATCTTGTGCACAGTTTTTCCACATAGTTTGACCAATTGTGTAAAAACCATGCTTGAGTACCTGGAAAAAAGGGGGACTCCTACGGTTAGGCCACACAGCTTGGGAAACCATGCACCCACCGTGCTATATGGATTTTCCTAAAAATGCATACCATTGGAACAGTTATATCTAACTATGATCCCTACCCACACAGTTTAGTCTAACTATGCTATAGGCCCAAATTTCCCCAGAATATGGGTTATAGGCTCTGAACAAGCCTCTTACTCCCTTGGGACCTTCTCTAAATCACTAGGCATCCATGTTAGGTTCAAAATAAAAGGTTCCATACCTAAGTGAAAAACTGGGTTCTTATAGTCTTTCCCCCTTAATAGAACTCATCCTCGAGTTTTCCTTCCAAGGGTGTTGAAACACAGTCAAAGAACAAATCTAGCTAGTGGGCATGTATGTCGGTCTCCTACTCCCAAGTCTCATCCTCCATGCGACTGTGCTTCCATAACACCAGTACTAGAGGGACATACCAACCTGGGAGAGACTTCATACTTCGGTTAATGATGCATATTGGATACTCCTCAAAGGCATCATCTATATATAACTAAAATTATTAGGGATCAAAATTATGAGATGGGTCAGCATGATATTGGAAAAGGTGTGAAACATGGAATACATTATGCATGGAATGGTACCTCTGAGGTAATAACAACTGATAGGCTACTAAACCAAATCTCTCTAGAATATCAAATGACCCTATGTAAAAAGGATAAAAATTAACTTTATTCCATAACTGTATGTGCCCTATCCTGGGCGATACTCGCAGGAAAACAAGATCTCATAAATCAAAATCTAGAGGTCATCGATAACGATAAACATAAGATTTCTATCTATAATGAGTGGTATTTATATGCTTTCTGATCAGCTGAACTTGCTATGAAGTCACCTGAATGAGATGATGACCTACTAGGACTGCCTCACCTACCTCTATCCAACATAGGGATGAATGAAATGAACTACCTTTTAATATCTCAAAAGGATCCATCTGAATTATAACTTGAAAGCTATTGTTATAGGAAAATTCAACAAGAGGGATTTTATTCTCCCTAGAACTTGAAAAATCAAGGACACATTATTGGAGGACATCCTCTAGAACTTGTATTGTCTGTTTTTTTTCCATCGTTCTGAGGGTGAAAAGTTGTGCTTAGAAGCACCTATGTCTCCATAACCTTCTACAGTCCCTTCCAAAACCGTGATGTGAAATAAGAATCTCTATTTGAAATGGTAGTATGTGGGACTCTGTGTAGTTTTATGATCCAAAAGACCTACAATTTACCATCTCTTCAACTGATAAAGTCTCTTGAATAAGAATTAAATGGGATAATTTCATTAGTTGTTCAATGATATCCCATACAACTTCTCTACCTCTAGGTGACCTAGGTAACCCTGTTACAAAATTCATGGAAAAATATTCCCATTTCCATTCTGGGACTATAAGTAGCTGTAATAAGTCTCTAGGTATTTGGTGCTCTACCTTCACCTGCTGATAGGTGGAACATCTAGTGATAAATATTTCTATCTTACATTTCATCCTAGGCCACCAATACTGGAATCACATATCTTGAAACATCTTGGAGATACCTAGATGAACTACCCACTAAGAAGCATGAGACTCACACATCAAATCCTCTATCATATTTGTAGGAACCCAGATATTTCCATAAATACGTAGGATGTTGTCTCTATCCATAGACCAATATAGAGGTGGGTTGTCTCCTAATATACTCTCACTGAGAACCATGTCCTCAAGATCTGATTTTTTTTACCCTTCACCTTCTGAAGGAGAGGTGAGGTAACTATCAAGTATGAGAGGTAAGGCTACTTGTGATTGTTGTGAAACTCCAGATGCAGCTTAGAAAGAGGGCCATTAACTTATATTCATCCCTGGCTTCTTGTATGATCCATGCATGAGTTTTCCAGCTCAATACATCCACAACTACATTGCCTTTCCCAGGCGTATAGGCAAGCTCAAGATCCAAGGATTATAGATATTTGAACCGTATTCACTATCTGATGTTCAGTTCACATTATTTAAAGAAGAATTTGAGGATCTTGTGGTCTGTGTACACCATAAAGTACTCACCTAACATATAGTGTCTCCAGAAACCTAAGGCAAGGACAACTGCTGCTAGCTCAAGGTCATGCATTAGGTATTTTCTTTCATGAGGCCTCAACTTCTGAGATCCATATGCATTGACTCTTTCCTCTTGCATCATCAATACTCTTAGGCCGTTGACTGATGCATCATAGAATATGGTATAACGTATTCCTGGATCTAGAAGAATCAGAATAGGTGCTAAGATAATCATCCCTTTCATCTTCTGAAAGGATTTCTGACATGTTTCTGACCACAGAAACTTAACAACCTTCCTTGTAAGAATGGTAAAAGGTGAATAAAGGTGGGAAAAGTATTTTATAAAACACCTGTAATATCTATCCATCTACAAGAAACTATTTATATCAAACAAATTCTTAGGTTTATCCAAGGAAACTACAACACAAACCTTTTTGTATCAATAGAGACCCCCCCAATTCCAATATGATATGACCCAAGAAGTGAATTTTTTCAATCCAAAAGTTGAACTTAGCAATATTTGTGTAAAAATGATGCTCTCTCAGTGTACTCATAATGAACTTAATGTGTTAATCATGGTCATCATGAGTATGAGAATACACGAAGATGACGTTCACAAAGACCACAAAAAAGTGTCAAGATAGGGATGGAAAACCCTATTCATTAGAGCCATGAAAATAGTGAGCACATTCGTAAAAAAGAATGTCATAACAAGGTATTCATACAGACCATACCTGCTATGAAAAGTCTTATGAGGTATGTTTGATGGCCTAACTCGTACCTGTTGATAGCCCGATTTCAGGTCGATCTTAGAGAAGACCATATCTCCTCAAAGCTGGTAAAAAATATCATCTATTCTAGGTAGTGGATACTAGTTCTTTAATTTAAGCTAGTACACTATCTGTAATCCATTTATATACGTAAGGTTTCATCTCCCTTCTTGAAAAAAAGAATTTGTAAACCCCAAGAGGATGTATTGGATTGTATAAAGTGTTTATCCTCTAAATACTTTAACTATTGATTGAGATCTTGTAGCTATATAGGTGCCATCATGTACAGAGGAATTTACACTAGAGATGCTCCTTGAACAAGCTCAATTGTAAACTCTACCTCTCTCTCATGAGGTAATCTAGAAAAATATTTTGGGAAATACATCTAAAAAATGATCCACTACTAGAGGGAAATTAGCTTGTCATAAACCCAAATCCTCCATGAAGACATTTTCAATTTAGGTGGTTACTCCACCTATCCCATGATGCTCTGGTCCTGATATATCATCCTAGACATTCCACTCACCCTTATATAGTTAACTTCTACCCTATGGTGATGTAAACGATACCATACAGAGATATTAGTCTACAAAATCATGATACTAAACCCAATAATCCATACAAAGAATGAAATTGAATCCTGTCATCTTGAGAACAAGGAGGTTCTATAAGATAGGGTAACTACCCTCCTTGAGGGGCAATCCTTACATTGACGTATGCCCTCAGAATGCACTCCAAACAATGTATCTAGGGTCATTACATCATAGTAATACTTTATATCTAGTTTAATACTTTCCATGATAGATACAGAGATAAAATATTTTGAATCACCTCTATCAAATAAAGAAGATACTATAGTAGATTCCACTATAATAATACCTCACACTCTAGATGGACCAACATCCTAATCCTTGGGTATCAGCTATAGTGCATGCAACTGGCCTGATCCATGGCCTTGTGCACCAACTGGATTACCACAATCATAACTGCTCTACTAGAACTATTGGTGATCAAGGGTATGGCTACCATGACCACAACCTCCTCCTCAGCCTATCTTGTTGTTTCTATTCCAACTCTCTTTCTGGAGTGGTTAAAAAGAACCTACTCTTGAAGGTGGAGCCAGTGCATATTTTTTACACTTAAAGCTGGTGGAAGGGTCCTTTAGAATATCTAAATATGCCCCATAAGTCCATAATACTGACACTCCAATGGGTATATATCACACTTAGGCTTTAGATTCCCCCATCGTTCACATTGATGACACACTATAGAGATATCAAAGTGGGTATTCTGGTTGTCACTGCCCTAACGAGAAACCTCAAGGGAAGGTTTCATACCACCGGGAGAACTACTGTCCCATCACAACACTGATTCTATATACCAAGTACTATTTTAGTCCCTTATGTTAAGCTCAACGATAAGAACATAATTGACTATTTCATAAAAAGTAGGCAGGAGAAATACATTCACCTATGTATAGATGGCATACAAAATTCCATCCTCGAAGCATCTAGCACGCAAAAACTCATCATCGGCTAAAAGTGGTGCAAAGAGTTATAACTTAGTAAAACAAACTAAACATTATTTACTAACATAGAACCCTAATCAACATTCATGAACTCTCTGGATCTATCAGTTCTCAATTTCCATGGAAAGAACTAATCATAGAAGGCGGTCTAGAAATCAACCCATAACATGCCCTGAAGACGACCAGCCTAGGTAATCACATCCCACCAGTGTTTGGTGGAATCACACAACATGTAAGTATCAAGTTTGACCCTCCAATATGGAGGTATCTCCAGATTATCGAAGATAGATATGGTTTCCTCTAGCCAAGAATTAACAGCATGTGGACTTCCATCCCCTGAAAAAGTAGGAGGATGCTGATGCTATAACTCACGAGTTAGTTCAACCATCATAGGTTGAAGCTGTGGAGCACCATGCATAGACAGTATCAGACATATGAAACTATCAAAAACTTGGTCATCAGTGCCTATATTAGGTATATTAGGCGGTTCCTTAAGTGTCACTCTTAAAGGCAAGACTAGTGGATTAGGGCCCACCATGTCAATAGTATGATTGTCTCCACCTTCCCAGCGTATGATATGTAGATGTTGTGACATCATTGGTCTAAAAATTCCAAGAACACACCTCGGAACAAGCTTTAAGAATATATATATATAGAAACACTTATCGAATATAAACAAGGAATGAAGCACTACCCAAGGTATACTACCTCAACCACCTGCTTAGATTTCCAGGTACTAGTAGGAACTAAATTATAAGTTTCATTTCATTTTACATTTAATTACCAGGTTCACTCCTTTAACTTTCATAAACATGACAAGGCATGATAAGGATGTGAAACCATTTCATATTATAAGTAATGTTTCACTTTATAATGGATAACTATTCCTTTTGAATCAATTCCCATACACCCCATCAATGAAAACAACACCCATTTATTAATAGCATAATGGACCAACTATGTAAATTAATCATCCCAACCCATGAGGGCCCATACACATCATTAATTGAGATAAGAAATCACTTAATCACAACCAAAATTAATACATGTACAATCTAACTATCACAACATCACTCAACATTCATAGTCATATCAAGTAATTCAATGTAGTAAAATTCACCTATATAGCTTGATGATATGCATGACATGAGAATAATAGGTTGTTATAATGATACATGTAATAATGCTCTTATCCCTCATATCATCAGGCTATGGATGAAAGAAATACTCAAACATAGTAATAATGATAACCTTAACACAGCATGTGCTTTATCGAATGGTGAAATAATGTCAATTGTAATTAGAAAAACATAACAATAATTATATTTTGGGTAACTTGGATTTTACGCCGAACATGGGTTTCTAATGCCCAAGAATGACTTATGACCAAGAACAAAGTAATCATAATCTCTTGACTATTATATCCAAATAGTAAAGTAAGAAAGGAAACCACCTCTAATACCAATTTGTGATGTCCTAGATCCGGATTCCACTTAATAGGTTCCATGAGCCTGGTGGGCCACATGGCCTCAAGCACATCTACCCAAACTCCAGAGGCTGTTGAATTGTAGTGAGGGCCTAGGGAGTGTCCATGGGGAGACTATTCCATCATTAGAAAAGTGTAACACATCAGAGAAGTATGAATAGAGGTAAATAGTGGAAGAAATATAAGTAAATAGAAGGCACAAAGGAAAATAGAGACAACAGTAACAATAACCAAAATAAATGCAATAACATACAAGTATACAACAATTGATGATGATATGTTATGTCACCAGAAAACTGGAAAACATGGATACAAGACAACATAAATCATATGTTCCCCAAAATTATAAAGGAAATTAAAAACTATCCCAAGCATCCTGAGCTCTGTCTCAGTCATCTACAATCAATCTCCATCTTAAATAGTTTACAATCAAGTGGTCAATGGTGTATACCTCCCTTTATCAAAACTTTTATTCATTTATTCTGGATTGAGTAGCAAACAATGCCTAGAGAGGGTGTGAGATAAATCTTAGTGGGCCACTGCCAAGAGTGTTTATAACATATGACCCATGTAATGGAAATGTAACAGTGTGAAAGCATGCATATATAAAGTAAATAAGTACAATGTAACTAAATACCCAAGTAACTATTTTAGCACTCAGCTGGTATCTGAAAATGTAACCAATTCATTATGTGAGTGTTCCCAGTTTATAAATGATTCAAATATTAGTGATAGAGAAGGTTCCAAGATGTAACAAGGAAACCTGCAATGATATTTCATAATGAAGTTCTAGGGTAGTAACCAAGGAAATATAGAACTCAAGGGTCACTAACTAAGTAGTAACTATAGCTTGGATAAGGGTAAGAGTGTACTAAGGATCATATTCCAAGGCATTCCACAATAAGTGCCTACCGAATCTAAGCTTATATCCCAAGGTAAAATTGGGATAATTAGTGAATGTCCCCTATTATCTTTAACCATGTCACATACTTTTCAATGATGGATCAAAGGTGTGTATCCAAGGCATCCTATAATAATACATGAGGGATCCTACGGTGTCATACTAGGAATCAAAAGTTAGACAAATATCAGGTTCTAGGTGGGTGTCAACCTAAGAAAACTGTATATTTGAATCAGAATGGGGTTCCCGAGTGCTCAAGGCATTCCCCATTAAGAATCCAAGGTGAGCTCGAGTTAGGACACTCCTAATTGATAATAAATTCATATAATATTTTATTTGGTTAAATAGTTTCCTTTCATTAGTGTGATAAATACAACTAGCATGAAACCCTTTAATCAATTCATAATTTATCAATAAGTTGATTTGTTTCAAGCCATGGTATTCATTAGTGTGAAAAGGACAAGTAGAATGAAATCATCCATTTAATCCATTTAAGGAATTTTCAATAATCAATGTTTACTCATCTACCTTCCATTAACATAGTAAGGGGTGCTAAGAGCATGCAACCTATTATTAAATCAGATTTAAAAAGTCTAAGGCATATACTTAGTATAGTTTCCAATATCTATTTAACATTTATTTATCAAATTGAAGAACATAAATTAGGTGAGTAAAGTGGTGAGCATACATTGTACTTACCATTATGAAATCCACAAATTAAATCAAGCCTTTTAATATAGAAAAATATACCCTTATAAAGGTCAATCCAAGACACACTTGAATAGAGGCTCAAACATGTCAAAACACTGAAACAAAAATTATGGCATAAAATCCTACAAGGGATGGATGGAGTTGTGGGTGAAACCACTAAAAAATAATCACATATTTGGAAATTTTATACCCATATGGTTCTAATGATTATAAATATGACATATAAATTCCATAAACAACACCTGATGAAATCGGTGGGCCCCACACAACAATTCTAAAATGATAAACCCCACATTTAGGTATCTAATGTATGGTTTTTAACCCAACATTTGAAATCAATGGTACGTTTCGAACCATACTTTTAAAGAGTTCATATGCAGAGCAACCCTATAGTGAATTAAGAGTATGAAAAATTTAAATTTTGTATTATTTTTATTGATTTATACAATAGGTTCTCTATAATAAATAAAACTTTAAAATATGTTCAAATTAATATTCAAATATTATTAAAAATAATATTAAATCATTATTATTTAAATGTAAGTTATGATTTTCAGTTGGTGTTTAAATGAAAATTTCAAATGTACTGAGTGTGTTAAAAGATCAAATTTTATTAGGTAACTTTTCTAGATCTATTTGACTAGGAATATAATTGGATTTATTATTTATTCTCAAAAATTTTATATTAAAAAAATAATGAAGTCACCGATTCTCTAAAGAGCTACAATTTAGAGACATACATGTTTATCATTTTCTAAAGTGTTCATCCTAATACAACTTTGAAAGTGGTTCTTACTTTTTCTGTGTGTTTATAAATATTTTCTCAATATAAAGATCAGTTTTTCTTATGAAGTAGTGTGAATTGAAAATGATTTATATTCTCTATGAAAATATCTTTATATGTCATTTCTAAAGGCAACTCTGAACATAAGTTATTTTCAACCAATCGAAAATCTCTTTTATATTTGAGTATCAACTTATAATACTAAGATATGGATATTTCAGTTCCCTATAAAAGAATTATAAGGTCCTATAAAAGTATTTTTTTAAGGTTTCAACTTACTTCACTAAGTTTTAGAGGTCCCTGATAAAAGGAAATATTTATTAAGATTAATAAAATCGCAGAGAGAGTGTTGGTGGAGTGGAATAGGGAATCATTGTGACCCAAACCACTATAAAAATTTACTTTGTTCCTTTACTTATTCTCCACTACTTAATATCATTAAAATAAAATGAGATATATCAAATTCTATGTAAAAAATGGGGATAAGTTTTACTTTATCAAGGTGTTTTTAAAAGGTAAAAATTCACCCTATCTTTTGTCTTTTTTTATATTACAACAAACAATTGGTATTAGAGGTTGTGATTTTTGAAAAATTAATTTAATATCTAGATATATTAATTTAATGGTCTATTCAAGGAAAATATGTCTATGGATGGACTCAAGGAAATCTTATTAATGATCATAGCACCATATTTCAACACATAACATTATGGGTGTTGGAAATCCAAAATGATTATCTATTTGAAGAATATTGGTTTCAAAGTCTATGTGAATATTTTCAATCCTTATGTAATCCATAGAGATCTAGATAAGTAGGATGATATGAAATAATCTGAATATGATGTTAAATAAAAATTAATGAATGCAATTATATGTGGTGTTAGTCTTGATGAATTCAAATAAGTCTCTTAGTGTGCTACTGCTTATGAGATGCGATAGATAATTGAAGTTTATTATTAAGAAACTAAAAGTATTCATAAATTTAGGCACAAAATGAAAAAAATAAAATTTTATTCTTTTGGGATGTATGATGGAGAGATTTTTACAAACATTAATGAGAGATTAACTAAGATATTCAATAGTTTCATTGCCTTAGGAACCCCAATTACAGAACCAAATTAGGTTTTAAATGTTCTTACATTTTTAACCTTGAAATTTAATTGAATTTATGTTATTATAATAAAACACACACCTATAAAAAGTTTAAAAATAAATGAATTGATTGGGACAGTAATGATGCATGAATATTAAATATAAGATGAAGTGAAAGATCAAAGAAAGATAAAAAAAGATAATATCACTCTAAAAGTTACTGCTTTAAAAAATGAAAATAAATTCAAAGAGGATGTTATATACTCAAATAGTTCAGGATGATTATATTATGGAATGGAACTTTCTCAGATATTATGAAGATTTAATAAATTATATAAAAATAAAAGAGACTTTAAGAAGTCTTACTATGATTTCAGAAAGAATGATCATCGATTGAAAGAGGTCTGGTTCTATGAATACAAACATATGGGGAACATTAGACATGATTGTCCAAAAATGAAAGAAGAGAAATTAAAAATAAAAAAGAAATAAAATAGGTTCCAAATGAAATTTAATTATGAGTGCAAAGGAAAGAAATCTATGATGGATTCATGGAGTGTTTTTGAAGACTATAGAAAATGTTTAATTTCTAATTTAGATAAGTATCCATAAAATTTGGAAGAAAACATATTTTTTATGGATAGGGAATAATAGTTATAATCATGTTATTCTTATACTTGGGTTTTTGAAGGTTTCTCAAATAAAAAGTTAACTACATACTGCTCAATACTTGAGGATAAATACGAATCCTTGATAAAAAAGAATAAATATATAAAGATTATTAATAATTCTATTTTAAGTGAAAAAATAATCCATGTTAAAACATAAATTGAAATTATTTTTTTTAGTAATTATACTTCAAGGTGCACTATTCATGATATTATAATTAAAGAGCTACAGGATGAAGTAAATCCTTTAAAATTGTTTCTATTGTATTAATTAAGGGATATGAATCCTTAAAGAAAATTCTTAGAAAGAATGTTTGCTGAAAGGAAAGAAAAGATATTAGAAGAAATGATGAAAACCCTAAGCTTAACCGATTTTATTGTGTAATTAATGGTCATTATGCTAATAATTGTTTCATAAAGAATCCCTAGATCTGTTGTGTAAAAAATCCTTTATTTCTAAAAATATGTAAAAAGTTAAATTTTTTAATTCAATAAAAATTAAGCAGATCTAATTTTCCTGACCCTTGGTTGCTAACATAGCTTTAACTAAGATAATTTGGGTAGCAAAACAAGTTTTTTTGATATTTTTGTAGGTAAAAATCTATAGGGGAAAAATTGAAATACGATATATGTATAGTGGTTGATAAAGGCATATGAGTGAAGAATTTTTAAGATTCCATACACTGTCAAAAGTTAGTGGTGGTCAGGTTTCCTTTGGAGAAAATAATAAAGGCAAGATACTTGTATTTTGATTAGTTAGAGATCCACAAAAAATTTTGATCAATAAATTTATCTATTTTTAAGGGATAAAACACAATCTAATATTCTTAACTCTGTGATGATAGATTTTCTGTAACACCCTATGTTTTTGTGAATTTATTTCTTTTGAAGAAATTAAATTTCTTTAAAATACTGTACTATATAAAACATTGATTTTATCTTGAATTATACAAAAAACTATTTTTGGATTGCGTTACACTCAATCCCAACTTTAGCTCGCATTACACGCAACATCAAATTTAAATGGAACCTGAAATAAACTTTAAATATTATTATTTAATGTGATAATTATCACCAAGACATTGGAATGGTGGATATGAATCGTATTAACTGAATTTCGAAAATTTAGTTTACATATTTTTATATAATGAATTATTTTTTGACCAATTAATTAAAAATAAAAACAACAGACTATTTGAAAATGAAGATTTTTTTTTGGGAAAACTACCTTTTATGAAAATGAATGTGTAATACATCAATAAAATAAACAAAACACTTTTAGTGAATTATTAAAATGAAATTTATATATTATATATTCAATAATCTTATGAGATAATAGATAATAATATATCCAATTTAATTCTTAAAAACTATATTATACTAAAAACTGATTTTGTCATTTTTTGTGCACTTATAATAAAATCTATTTTTGAAAATTTTATAAAATAAATTTGATAAAATAAATTTTATAAAATAAATTTGATAAAATAAATTTGATAAAATAAATTTCATTTTTGAAATCATAATTTCAAAATTATCGTACGTTAAATTCTTGGAATTTTTCCAAAAACTTTCACTTTTTGATGAATAGTAAAAAATACTATAATTTAATTGAAAAATTCCTTTTTATTTTAATTATTTACAATGTTAAATTATATTTTGAATTTGTTTTAAAGTAAAATTATTTCAATTTTATATTTATTAATTTAATCTAGGTCATTGTAACTAATTTCTTATTGTATTTTGATATAAAAACATTTCAAACTTTTGAACGTTTTTCTTTAAAAACCTACAATGTCATCACGTATGTTGGAATAATTTTAAATTAAAAATTTTCAATTATATGAATCAAATTTTTAAAAATGGATTCCATATTTTTAATTATAATAATTTATAATTTCTAATAAGTTCAACTTAATTTTTTGAAAAAAATGAATAGTGAATGTAGAAAAAATTAATTACCGCAGTTAAGGTAAAAACGAGTTTATTAGGGGTTAAAATAAAAATAAAAGAGTACAAATGAACTATAAAATTGAATAAATAATATTTTATGGACATATTTATACCATTATACCTATAATGTTCTATAATTTATTAATGTGGTACCTCGTGCCATATTAAAAATGTGGGACCACTTATTTCTTTTCAAAAATACCAAGTGTGTCCTCTCCCACACTTATAAAAGGCCACCCCATACCCTCTCATTTTCACACCATAAAAACTCTTTGGTTCAGACAATACATACCAAAATAAATTCTCAAATTCTATATTCTCATCCTAGAATCCATATTTTGGACATAAATCCAACCTAGTAAGGCTTTAGTGAAAACCTAATGATGATACCCGAAGAAGAGGCAATGTTATTCGATGAACATATTTATTTTATTTATTTCTACACCACATTAAATTATTATAAATACATGTTTATATAATAAAATAATTATCTTCTATATACTGGGATGATTTTATGACAAGGTAATGATCTACAACCTTCTCCACTTCCATCAAATGGGTTAAGAAATCATCATTCTTGTGTATGGAGGACTACCGCCTTGCGAACCGATGCCATTAATTTTTACATCACCAACTATTAAGGTAATAAATATTGATTGATTTATCATTTATATATTACATTTATGATATTATTATTCTTATTTAATTATTTTATCATACATACCTTTATTCTTTTCATTTTGTGGGAATATGATAACGTCGCCCATGTGTACGACTGATTACTGCCTCGTGAATTGATGCGATTCTTCCATGATTTATATGGAAGGTATTAAATATGGTTTTAATGAAAATATGTGATATATATGACATAAATATGATTTTTAATGATAATATATCATTTAAATTTCTTTCATTCAACCTAATAAGAAAATGGAAACAACATTTATGTGTGTGTACGACCTACCATCTCTATGAATGGTATATTTCATTTCCCATATCTATCTTTTATAGACTACTATAATTAAATATATAATGATTATATATGATAATTACATAATATGTTTAATTTTTATATGAATAAATCATGATAAAATTTATAGGACCAAAAATAAAAAATCAAAACATATACAAAAAACAAAGTGGTTATTACCCAAAACATAACTTTAACATGGAATTATTAATAAATGGGTAATAATAGGTCATAAGAAAATGATATATGGTATTATATAAATTAATATTGTTATTTAATATATTTATAATAAAAATATATTTATTATACAATAACCTTGAATGAATACAACAGAATTAAAGACTTAAGGTAAGGGATTTCTATCCCACTTTTTTACTTCTATGAGACACATGCCATATTCACTAATTATTTATTTTATGTGGTGTATATAATAACCATAAATGTATTATATCATTCTTATCCTTAAAATTATTTGTATTCACACATCTGTTTTAGGATCTTTATTTTGTGGGGTTTACGGTTCAAGTGTTACCAAAGCGGTACGAGATTTTCATATCAATTTGCCTTATTTGAGATGCACGTTATGCTATGAACCTATATTATTTTACGAGGTGTATATACTAGCCATTGTAAATTTTATATGATGAATTTATTTTTCGTCATTACATTTTAAGTTCATTTTATGTAATTCCTGTATGGGGCCTATGATTTAAAGTTACTAAAGTGGTAAAAATTTATTTTACAATCTCATTATTTATCAAAATTGTTTATGATTATGTTTCTGATAGTAAAATATTAGGATACATATCTCAAGAAACTCATGAATTTTATTCTCCTCTAGTTATTCATGATATTTTGAAGTAAAATTACCATTTCCACTATTTTTTCCTTAAAATAATTGATATTTTTTAATAAAATCAAACTTTATTTATCTCTTTGATTGTAAATTATTTTTCTTATAAAACCATGTTTTCTAAAAATGTTTTATTATTCTATAAATTATTTATTAAGGAAAATTTTACCCATTTCTGAATCGTTTTATTTTTTTTGAAATCAATCTTCACATTGTTTTCCAAATAGTTCCCATTTTTATTTTACTAAAAACATGAAAGGAATATTCATCTTAATGTTTATAACATGATTTAATTTTTTGAAATAATGACCAATAATTACACCAAATATTACTTTATAAAATTTCAAGGATATTTTCAAAGTAAAATATTTTCAAAATGTTTCTTGTTTTAAAAACAAATTTTCCAAGAAAAAAGATATCTTCCTCAAGAAAATTTTTAAATGATCATTCAAAATTATTCTCAATCTAAGATGACATCCTTTGATATAATTTATGATTTAATAGGGATATAAACCAAAGATACCATTATTATTATTTCTCCGAATGGTCTATGTTTACGATGATGATATTTTTATGAAACTTATTTCTCTTCCATGGGTAATACCATGATAAAATTATTATTAAACCCAATTCTTTTCAGGGGTTATTCTAGATGAAATGATTATGAAACCTATCTATTTTTCATAGGTTATGATATGTTGAAATTTTTATGAAACCCATTTCATTTCATGGGCTATGATATGATTAATGTTTATGATATTATGGAATATATAAACATGGTTTTCGTTATGTGATGGGTGGGACCTATATATTCCTCGAATGGATTGGGTAAATATTTATATATCATGATATAGATAATAGTGGAATGGAGAGTAAATATAATTCATTATGACATGGCTGAAACTGGTATGGAAACTAGTTCAGTAATTGAATTATTCTACTATGATGGTCTTGAGAGTGAACCATGACTACTTTGATGGTTTGGGTTGTGAATCTATCCCAATATTATAGCCCTTGTAATTATTCTTTACTAATTTGGAAATGATTTTTTATACTTTTATGTATGCCACAAATCCATTTCTTAAGCCAATGTTATGCTATCATGGATCATGTACTTTGATTATCTTATGATTTATGTCTTTTGATCTAAAAATCATTATTCCATGATTCAATGTTATGATATTTGATAGAAGGGTATGATTTTTAAATATTTTCTTCATCTCCTCATACACATATACTCATGTTATGCTTACATATCTACCATGTTTACCCTTATTGATAATTTAGGATAACCCTTTCTTACGATTCCTTTACCAAGGTTATGAAGAAATGTATTACGTATGATATGTATAATAAGGGTGATAGTTATAAAGAAACTAGTGTGTGATGACATAGCTCACTTATGGACTAGTGGTTATGTTTACAAGTTTAAAAAGGCACTAAACTATTATAGTCCCCAGGTGCGTGTTTGTGTAATGTAATGAATATTAAAAAAATGATTTAATGTCTATTTATAATAAGTCTAGATCAGTATAGTTTGTATAAAAGGAATGGTTTAGTTAACCTTTGGAAAATAGGATTATAAAACCTTTATGTGACCCCTAAGGAAATGTTTATGGATAAGTATAAGGATGAGTCAAAGTACAAGAAAATGTCCTAGAGTTTTGGTAAAGGATAAAGTGAGTGGTTTACTTGAAATATATCCTTGTCTAGATACTGAAAGTTTATGTGTATCTGAAACAAATTTACCTAGGGGAAACAACCCTAAAAATACCACATTGATCTAGACTTGATCCGGAAATGGTGCACCACAACGAGCCTTACTTTACACCTAGTTTGACACTCCTAGGGGATGTGCTTTGAAAATTCAAAAACTCTTTATGAATAATCACAAATGACTTAAATAGATGATGGATATTAATGAACTAGGATAGAACTAAGGTTTTATACATTAAAAATAAGATTTTATGGTTTAGAAATACTATAAGTAATTTTCATGATTATTTAGTCTCCTATTATGATTAGTGTTGCTCATAATATGATTTTTATTTTTAGTAGATGGATAAAACCATAAGAAATCATGGTAATATTTAATCTGATGGAAAATTCAATGATTATGAGAAACAAAAAAGTATTATGAATGGAGAGAAATATATTGTGATTATTCCTAATTAGATATCATGAAATATGACTAACATTGTAAACTTTGGGGAGATTCCTATAAAATTGAAAAAGAGGAAGATGGGATTTCATGGAATTTTTTATGGTAATGAACATATAAGAAAGAAGATAAATATTACCACATGTTAAGAATGTGAGAATAAAAACTCGAAGGTATATATAAAATGGGAGAGAAGATGTTATCTGTGTGGAAAATAAGGCCACAAAGTGATTAATTGTTGAGGAGTTCAGTTTCTTATCTATGGAGATCATAGAAATTATCCAACTCAATTCCATAACCCAATAATTAACTTCTAGACCAAGTAATTACATATACACTATCAATCAATGAATTTGAAGTATTGATGTATTAATGTATTCAAATTTAAGGATTATGTTGAAGAAGTATTTTCCCAATGGTATTTGGTTTTCAATAATCATTAAAAATATAAGGGTTATGTTATTTTTGGAACTATATAAGACTTTATTAAGTGTTATGGAATCAATAATGGGTTTATATGTTCTATATGGATCATAAGTTAAAAGTATTAGACACCCCTCATGTGGTTTTATGTGATGGTAGTTTATCAAGATTACAGATATTTTAAGAGACATTTATGGAAATAGAACCCTTTGTTTTTTTGGAGGAATTCCATTTTATAGATATATGATAAAAGTTATTTTTAAACTTTATGGTTTATATTATCTTTTATGAAAATGGTTAACCCAAAAGCTGGAAAATAATCATTTCATCTGGAAAGTCCACAAAGTTTGAACCAACAATTGAAGGGTGTTAATGGTATAATGTCTACCACTGGTCTATATGAAAGATTAATTCTAGTGGGATAATATAAAGATAGAGATTTTTGAGTATATGTATCAATGATTACTAATTAAAAATGTCAATTCTAAGAGAAAAAGTTATAAAAGAATGATAAAACCATTATACATAACAAAAAGAAAATGGGAACACATCACCATGGGTTTTGTCACTGGACAACCCAAAACATCTATAGGGAATAATGCTACACGGGTTGTAGTTGATCATCATACAAAGTCACCACTCTTTATCTATAATAAAGAATATTTATCTTCGGATAAGTTTTACCAGATATACATTAAGGATGTGGTAAGGTTATATGGAGTACCATATTTAATTACATCTAGTCAGGATCTGTAGTTTACCTCAATTGTTTGGACAAGTATTTAGTAAGATCTTAATACAGTTTTGAGTTTCAATATGGCGTATCATCCTCATAAAGATGGTGTATCTGCAAGAAAAATCTGAAATCTAGAGGATATGATAATATTTTGTTCAATGGATTTTAAAGGTGGTTGGTATCACACCTTCCTCTAGTATATTTTTCCTACAAGAATAAATTTCACTCGAGTATTCTGATGGCTCCTTATGAATAAATTTATGTAAAGAAGTGTAGAACTCCAACATATATGAAAGAAATTGTATAAAGAAATATATTGAGACTAGAGCAAGTTGATGAGATGGAAGAGAAGTTTAGTTCTATAAAAAAACATATAAGGATTGAAAAAGTTGACACAAATATTATAATGATAATAATTGATGAAATATAGAATTTCAATTTGGTGAGAAGGTATTTCTTTGAATTTTATCCATGGAAGAAAGAAGGGAAAATTAATCCTTAGGTATATTGGTCCTATTAAAATACTTAATAATATTGAGACAATATGTTATCATTTGGAACTTCTATAAAAACTCTCTCAGCTTCATGATGTGTTCCATGTATCACTTGTAAGGAAGTACATATGTAATCAATTATATGTATTGAACTTATAGGTTATATTGCTGGAGCATGATATTTATTACGAGGAATGACCGGTAGAGATTTTGGATCGAATAGAGAAGGTTCTACAAAAAAAGTCCAGTCACCTAGTCAATGTTTTATGGAAAAAACCATCTTGAGGAAGCTACGTGGTAACTTGAGTATATGATAAGGTATATGTATGTCATTATTTTTTATCAGAGTGATGAATTTTAAGGGCGAAGATCATTTTAAGGGGGGTAGAATGTAACACCCTAAGTTTTTGTGAATTTATTTATTTTGAATAATTTAAATTTATTTGATATATTATTCCACACGAAACACTAAATTTATCTTATGTTTCATAAAATAATAAGTTTGGCCTGTGTTACACACAATCCCAAGTTTAGCTTGCATTACACGCAACACCGTGTTTAAATGAAAAGTGACATATAATTAAAATGTTATCATTTAATGTAACATTTATCAACTATCCATTGGAATGGTGGGTATTAATAGTATTAAATAAATTATAAAAATATAGTTTACACATGTATATATAATGAATTATTGGTTAACAATTAATTTAAAATGAAAATAAAAAAATTACTTGAAAATAAAGGAAATATATTTTTTAAAAACAACTATATTTTTATAGAAATGAATGTGTTATATCTAAATAAAATAAACAAACCAATTTTTTAATGATTTTAATGAATTTTATATATTATATATTCAATTATCTTATATAACTTGAGATAATAATTAATCCAATTTTATGCTTAATAATTGTATTTTTCTAAAAAGAAGTTTTGTCGCCTTTTTATACACATTTAATAAAATTAATTTTTGAAATTTTTTTAAAATTAATTTCTTAAAATAAAATCAATTTTTTAAATAATAATTTTAAAATTATCTTAAGGTGTATTTATGGTATTTTTATGAAAATTTTCATTTTTTTGATAAATAGTGAAAAATACTGGATTTTAATTGAAAACTACCTTTTCATTTAAATTATTTATAATGTTAAATTATATTTTTAATTTATTTTAAAGAAATATTAGTTCAAATTTTTATCAATTAATCCAATTTTGTCATTTTAATAAATTTAATATTGATTTTTGATATATATATATATATTAAACTTTTGAACGTTTTCTCTATAAAAACCTGATTTCTCGTCACATCTGAAGGATTAATTTTAAATTAAATATTTCCACTTATGTGAATGGAATTTAGAAAAGTATATTTTATATTTGGAATAAAAATAATTTATAATTACTAATAAGGTTAACATAATTTTTTACAAAAATGAATAGTGAATGTAGTAAAAATTAATTACCGCGGTTAAGGTAAAAATGGTTTTACCAGGGGGTTAAATTAAAATGGTAAGGGTAAAAATAAACTATTAAATTGTCTAAAAACTATTTTATGGATATATATAGACCCTTTAACCTCTAAGTTTCTATAATGGACTAATTTGAACCCTTATGACATATGAAAAACATGGTATCACTTATTTCTTTTCAACAATACCATGTGTGTCCTCTTCCCCACTTATAAATGGCCACCACTATCCTCTACTCTCCCAAATTCAATCCTATTTGGTTTAGACATGAACTAATCAAATTAATTAAAAACCTCTATCCTCTCATCATATAATCCTTATTTTTGATATAAATCCAACCTAGGAAGGCTTTAGTGAAAACCTAAGGAGATTACCTGAAGAAGAGGTAATTCTCTTCAACAAGAGTCTTTATTTTATTTCTTTATCCACCTACTTCAATTATTATTAAACCATGATTATGTAATAGAATAATAATATTAAATTTATTAGGATTTTTTATAATAGTTTCATGACATACAACCTTCCCCACTTCCATCAAATGGGTTAGGAAATCATCATTCGTGTGTACGATGGACTACCACCTCCTGAACTGATGTCATTAATTTTTCCATTACCACCTATAAAGTTTGGACATAATGATGGATTTATTGTTTATAAATAAAATTTATGATATTATTAATCTTTTTTAACTATTATATCACACATACGTTTATGATTTACATTTTTTAGGAATATGATAACGTCACTTGTGTGTACGACGTACTACCGCCCCATGAAGCGATGTGATTCATTCATGATTTACACGAATGGTATTAAGGATGGTTTTAATGAATATATTTAATATATATTACATAAAATTATTCTATAATGAAAATATATAATTTAAGTTCCTTCTTTTAATCTAATAATAAAATGGAATCATCGTTCACGCATACGTACGACCCGCGTCTCCATGAACAATTTATTTCATTTCCAACATTTCTCTTCTATGGAATAATATAAATACATATATAATGATTATATATTATATTTATATAATTTATATAATTAGTTATATGATAAAATCATGATCAAATTAAAAGGATGAAAAATAGAAAATCAAAACATATAAGAAAAACAAGGAAGTTATTACTCGAAACATAACTTTAACATAGAATTGTTAATAAATGGGAAATAAAATGTCCTAAAAAAATAATATATGGTATTATATATTTAAATATTTTTATATAATATATGTATAATAAAATTATATTTATTACATAGGATCTTTGAATGAGTACAAAATAAGTCAAGACTTAAGGGAAGGGATTTCCCTCTCACTTTTTTACTTCTGTGAGATAAATTCCATATTCACCACTTATTTCTTTTATGTAGTGAATATACAGCACATGAATATTTTTTTTGATGGTTATTAGGAAAATTATTGGGACATAAAAATTTAAAGGTGATGTTGTGGGTGCTCTCAAATTATGTGTGATTTTTGGGTACTTAGGTGTAGTAGAGTGGCTGACCAAAGACATCTCTCAAAGGGAGAAGTAATTTGAAAACTTATTATAATTATTTTGAAAATAAAATAAAAAGGAAGAAAAAAACCTCATAAAAGGATTTGGATATTTCCATTTATAAATCTATAATAATTATACTGGAAGAAGATTTCATTTTTTTTTGTTTTTTGTTTTTTTAAATGAAATTTGATTAATATGATGCAACGAGAAAATGTTCTTTATAATATATTTTTAGAAGGCGTAATAGATCTAACTCTTCCTATTCAATCAATTATTTATCATTATAATTTAAATTAACATCTAATTAATTATGATCTCCTTAATTTTTAACCCCCAAACCTGACGAGAATTAACTTAACTCTGAAGATGAAATGAATTAAACCCCAAGCTAGCTTTAATACATGCAATCGTAGTACCCAACTTTGAGTGATGTTATTAGGATAGATTATTAAAGTGGTGAATTAGGGCACATAAAAACTCTTTAAATTAGGATTAATTTAGTATAGGTATTTTATTTGAACTCTACAAATTTATCCCGCAGGGTTTTGTTTTACTGATTAAGTTTTCACTCTCACGATTTACACAAATCCTGACCATGCCTATTTTTGTGTTAATTTTTCAATTGCTTGATTAGTTTATTATATTTTAAAAAATAAATTGATAGATCATATTAAGTGAATTAAATTATCTCATTGATTCAAAATATTTGAATGAATAAGGTAAGAGGAAGACTGATTACTGAAAAACTACTCTTTCATAGGAAGTGTAGTCATTGTAGAAACGAATTGCATTCACGACAGTTTAGAATGGGTATAACCCAATATCATTTATACTCTTTATTTACAGCCTAAAGAGGAAGATTAAAAAATAATATATGTGAACAAAATAGAGGAAAACAGAAGTAATAAAAGATGAACTAAGAAGTTTGTTACAAAAAGACAAATATTACAACATGAGAAGGAGAGGAAGGATTCGATGAAGGGATACTTGATTTAAGAGCCCCCTAGGAGTATAGGGATTTACAGAACTTCAATGGTGATGAGAGGAAACCTATATAACTCAAAAAATGGTGTAACTTCACTCCTTGTTTGAGCTTGAAAATGGGGTGCCCAAGGTGCCAATTTATAGCAAAAATGGGAAGTGGTTTTGTGCACCCAGATTTTGAGATATCACTTGTGTCTCAGTTATGGGGATGTAAATGGAATTATATATACTTGAAAAAATGAGAAAAGTTCTAGGTCTGAATCTTGAATATCTTCATTGAAAATTTGGTATCCAATGAGGAATTGCAGCGTGAGATATTTTTGAAATACAGAACCAAATATTTGACTTTGTGGATGGGACATTAGATGGAAGTATTGGGCTTGGGTTTCTTATGATGAGTTGTAGCCCACTAAATTTTGGATCAGAAGAAAAAACTTTAGACCCATTTGATGAATAAATTTTGTGAAATGTTCAAAATAGTGGACAAATTTCCTTGGTATTTCATACAGTTTGGATAATTTTCTTTTGGATCACCTCTGACCCTCCAAATCACCTCCTCCTACAATGAAATAACCAAAAGACATGTACTTTAAATTATTAAAAATGATGAAAATTTAATAATTTAATCAAATTGGATGTGAAATTTTAGATAATATTTGTAATTTTAAATACAAAACAATCTATAACTATGATTTAAGGGTGAAATAAAGTAGTGAATCGTGATGCGATCACACACCACCCTTATCCTTTTGAACTCATAGGAAAAACTTAATATCATGTATTCCAAAACATTGTAAAAAGGTATTCATGTTTATATTCCTCAATCCATAGTGAAAATATAGGCAATGTAAAAACCCCATCGAGGATCAGTATCGATTAATTTTAGAGTCATTGTCTCACAAATTATGTCAAAAAAAATACAGTGAGATTAATACTAATCATAGTGAAACAAGTCATGAGTATACCATGCCACTCATTCAACATGTGTGTGTGTTCCAACCATTACAAGTTCATATCTCTACCCATTATTCAATATATTTAGGTCAAGTGAAATGATTCTTATTAACTGGTTTAATTCACTGAACCTGTTCTATAATCCTTTGAAATAAAATTTCAATACCCATTGACATAATCATTCCCCAAAGTTAAACCATAAGTTACCGACTTAGATATACCCACATGTTGTACATTTCATCACTCCCCTCATTTATTATTTTTGTTGTTTTTTTTCAAAAGTTTCACTTGGAACAAATATCACACTCAACTCTCATCCCTTGTTTGATCTCCTCATAAAACTAATTGTATTAGTATAACAAGATAAAAGGTTGAGGAATAGTGGGGTTTTACCTACCCAATACACAACCCATATTTTTGTGTTTTTATTTTGATTATTTTTTTTTGATTTTATTTTTTTCGTTTTTGAGGGTGTATAACAATTGGATAACATGTACACATAGATAGGTTAATTCAGTAGAGTAATGAAAACAATTGAAAGAGAAACGAATGTATGCATCAACCATTGATATAAGATTATATTTTTATTTAACTTTGATATAACTTCCATTGAGTAGAAAAAATTTCACAATTTATGGTTGTGTGAAAATTTATGTGGAGAAATTAGTGACATAATTTACCCTGAGAAAATATCACAAATAATGGTCTCAAAATCTAAAAGGTTTTATAATGACATAATCAATCATATTATCGATGACTTCAATTTTTATAAAAAATAAACCCTTTCATGAAAAAATATTTCTTGTTCATCATTCCACCAATTAATTTTGAAAATATGAATTTTCCATATATTCCATATCTAGATGAGAATACTACATGATAATTTTTTTCTTTTTTTTTGTTTTTGAAAATTTTAACCACAAATATAACAGAAATCACACCCAAAATATACAAATGAAAATCCTAAATAACTACTTGAAAATATTGTTCCCTCCCCCAAACTTAAAATATTTTACTTTCCTAAATTTGAAATTATGAGATTACATGTTCATATGAAATGTAGAATTTTAAATAGGAAAAATAATATAAAATTGAAAGGGTTAGGAACAACATAATATTATCAATTGATGATGGGGTCATTTAGTGTGATGAAATCCACTACATCAGTAAAAAGTCCCTCAATATGTTACTTAAAACATTTACTATTAACTATAAATCTCCTTCTAGTGTCCTCTTGTGTGATCTCCACTACACCATAAGAAAAAACATTAGATACAATATAAGGGCCTAACCATCTGGAATGCAACTTACCAGGAACCATCTTCAGTCGTGAAATATAGAGTAGAACTTTCTCTCCTCCATGAAATTAACATTATTGAATCACTCTATCATGAGCTAATTTTGATCTCTCATTATAGATCCTTGATTTCTCATATGATGATAATTTAATTTCCTCAATATCTTTAATTTTCATCTTCCTTTGAATTCCACCTTGGGCCAAATCCATGTTGAATTTACATATATCCCAATAATTCGGATGCTCGACTTCCATGGGTAGATGATAGGCTTTCCCAAAAACAATCCTAAATGGGGACATATAGATGGGGGTGTTGTATGTTGTCCTATAATCTCACAAAACATCATCCAAGTGCATGCTCCAATCCTTCCTATTCGCCTGAATGGTTTTCTCCAAAATTTGTCTCAACTAATAATTTGAAACTTCATCCTTGCAATTTGGTTGGGGGTGGTATGGTGTTTATGTTTTGTGTGTAACCCCATATTTCCTAAGGAGGGAAGCCAAACCCTGATTGTAAAAATGTGTCCCTTGGTCATCGATGATGGCCATTGGTACTCCAAACATGAAGAAAATCTATGCCTTGACAAAATCAACTACAACACAAGAATCATTAGTCTTGGTGACCTTAATCTCCACCCATTTTTTAACATAATTGATAAAAACAAAACTGTAAAATATACCAAAGGAACTAGGAAAAGGACCTATAAAATCAATTCAACATACATAAAAAATATCACAAAATAGTATGGGTTTTTGGGGCATCTCATGTCTCTTAGAAATGTTCCCAGTGTGTTGTCAACATGGGCATGACTTAAAAAACACATGATCATCATGGAATAAGATAGTCCAATCTAATCCAGAGTCTAAGAATTTTATATCTATTATTTTGGATCCAAAGTTTCATCAACATGAAAGTGTATGACAGAAATGAAGAACAGACTCAAACTCATGATTAGGACTGCGCCTCTTAATAACTAGATCACTACACATGAACCGTACGTAGGGATTATCATAAACATAAATTATAGGATCACGCTTTATTTTTTGGATTTTCTGTTTCTTTAAATTTTTATTAATTTTATAGGAAATAAGGTAGTTAAATAAATAAACATACCAAGGATGTGTACCTAATAATTCATAAATATTCTCATTGGAGAAAGTGTCTAAAAGTGGTACCTAGTACAAGGAATCAACCTATAATGTGTGAGTAATACTACTCATGTGGTATACCACCAGGTTTTATGACCCCTTATTCTCCTTTATATCAATATAAAATTCTTGAAGAAGGAGCATCTATCAGATGAGTATGGGATTTTCATCTGGATTCTTCAAGAGGTACCTCAGAGTTCCATGTAAAAAAACAATTTAGAGCCCGATAAATATGAAAAGAATTTATATAAAGAAAATACGATAGCAATAAAATCATTTTCCATGGTTGTGTAGTTTTATTGGGTTGAATCAAATGTCATTGATGCATAGGAAATCACGTGTGAAAGTCCTTGCACCCTCTGTGTTAAGGCAACTCCTACCGTCAAGTTGTATGCGTCAGACATAAGCTCAAAAAGAAGCTCCCACCGTGGGGTTGTAAGATTGGTGGAGTGGACATAAACTTCTTTAACCCATAAAAGTAATTCCTACAATAATCATCAAACATGAGGTCAATATCCTTTTAAAGCAATTGAGATAAGGGTAGAGCATTCTTACCAAAATATCGGATGAAGTGTCAAAAAAATCACACATTCCCAGGGAATGATCTAACATCACGGACACACGAAGGATATGGTAAGGATAGAATAATATCTACCTTAGATCTATCAACCTCTATCCCATGTTTTGACACTATGTTTCCTAAGATAATTCCACACTCTACCATGAAATGACACTTTTCAAAGTTCAATAAGAGATTCTTCTCAATACAATGATTCAAAACCTTTCCCAAACCAAAGATACATTCATTAAATGATAATCCATACACTGTAAAATCATCCATAAATACCTCCATGAAGGTCTCAATGAAATCTAAAAAAATACTAACCATGCATCTTTGGAAGGTACCTGTGGTATTGCATAGTCCAAATGGATTCCTTTGGTAGGAAAATGTACTGGATGGATAAGTGAATGTTGTCTTCTCCTGATCATCAGGAGCTATTGGAACATGGGAATATCTAGAAAATCTATCCAATAAACAATAGTGTGTTTTCCAATCTCATCTATCAAGAATTTGATCATTAAATTGTACTGGTAAATGGTCTTTATGAGTGTATTGATTTAGTTTCCTATAATCAATACACACACACCAACTATTTTTCACCCTCATTGGAACTAATTCATCTCTCTCTAATTTTAACAACAATAACACCACTTTTCTTATGCACCACCTGAATAGGACTCACCCATTGGGAATATAAAATGGGATAAATTATACCTACCTAGAGAAAATTTTTCAACTTTCTTTTTAACAACTTCCAAAAGGGTTATATTGAGACTCCTTTATGGTTGCCTCAATAGTTTATCCCCATCCTATAAAAGAATACTATGCATGAAAATAGAGGGGATAATACTTGATATGTCAGCCAAGGTCCACTCGATTTCCCTGATGTTATCCCTCAAAAGATTCAACAGTTTTTCTTCATGTTAAAAAGGGATATTGTTAGGAATGATAATAGGTAATCTCTCACCACTCGACAAGTATAAGTATTTTAGATTTGGTAGGAATGGATTGAGTTATAGTGTAGGGGGTTATGTATGGATAGAGACCTTGAAGAAACTGAAATATGTGAACAATGACATTATTACTAGAATAAACATCAAGATCCGAGACTAATGCATCAAAACCATCAGCATACTCAATAACCAAGTCACAATTAGAGTTGACATGATCAAAATAAAAAAATGAATCCATTTAAAAATAAAATCTAATAGAGGTTTGTGCATTATAAATAGGTGTGGAAGTTCTCTTAGAAATCAAAATATAACCAATGCTCATAATCTCCCTAAGAATAAGAATATCAAATTCCATGGGGTCTTTATTTAGTGGTTCAAAATGGGAGATAACAAAAGTAGAATGGTCCTCTGAGGGGTACTTCATGGAGTACATAACATTAAATATCTGAACTTCATCTCCAAAATCCATGGAAAGTATATCCTCATGGAAATTTATGATCATTTTTGTAGTTTTGAGGAAGGACCTACCTATGATAATGGGAGCATGAGAACTTTCCTGGCCATACTCCATGTTAAATGCCTAAAAATCTATTGGAAATACCATATCTCTTACACTAACAAGTACATAATCAAGGACTCCCACTAGATATTTCATAGTTATATTAACCAACTTCCCCTCTAATCTCATTGGCTTCAACTAACCAAATAATAAATAAGAGAATAATATTGAGGCATTACATTTATAGAAGCTCCTAAATCACATAAATAATAAAAAAGTGTAACTCCCCTATGGTGCATGGGATGGTGAATGTCCCTAGATCCTTGGAATTTGTTGGAATTACTAGAGTTGTTGTAATGAGTACTGAAACTTTCTTTTTAAGATTGACCCTCTCATTTCCCTTGATCCCTCTTAGATTGGTAAAAAGTTCTTTTAAGAATTTTATATACATTGGTATTTGTTTAATGGCTTCAAGTAGAGTGAATTTGATCGTAACACACTTGAATTTATCCAAAACCTCTTTTTTAATCATCTCTTTAGACATATTCTTAGTTTGTACAACTATTTTTTGGAATGTAAGGGGTTTAGGAGGAAGATCATCAATATTTTTCTTACCTTTTTATGTTTCCATGGGCCTCTCATCGGTTGTTCTTGAATTGGGATTCTATAGAGTTGATGTGAATCCTAATTGAATGGTAGGTGTAGATGTATTAGTTATCTTCTTCCCACTTCTCAATGTGATAGAACTGACATTCTACTTGGTTTTTGGAGTTGGTTGGGAAGGAATATTTCCGTAGTTCAAACTTACCAGTTCATGGAGGGTGGTGACAATCTGGCTCATTTTCATCTTCAACTCTATCAACTCCGAACATTGACTCTTCAACTAATTCTATTGATTAAGAACAATTTTTTCAAAATATCATTAGTATTGTAATCAAACTTTGGTTTCAATTCACCTTGTTTTTGACTTGTTGATGATTTGGCTTCAAATCTCATTTGGGGTTGTTGGAAACCCTGTTGGTAAGGCGTAGGCTACCAGAAATATTGTTGAAAAGGGGGACATTGTTGTTATTTAGAGACATACCTCATTACATATTGATCTTTACACCATTTTTTATATGTTGGTGAAAATTAATTGTACTTTTTATGGGGATGTGGTTGCTTCTTTTTCTGATATAGTCTCCTAGGTAATACTGCTGCAATTTTTTTTGTCTCTTGTAGTTTGGGGAAACAGCCAGTTGGGTGGTCTGTTTCAGTGAAAATTACATAAGGCCTCATAGAAGTGGGTTTGGGATGTTTTTTGAGACAAATTAATCTACCTCACCATATTGGTCAATCCTTCTAGATTAGTACCAATTAAATGTATTTCGAGAGAATATGGACTTACCTGATGTACTCCCCTAACATGTGGTGTACCTCGATTGCAAAATTATTGGGAGTTTTGTACCATATTTTCGATCCATGCACATGTGGCGATTGGTGTTTTTCCACCAATGATCCTCCAATCACTCCATCTACCATGCTTCTCTCCATAGGTGTGAGGCCTTTATATAAGTACTGAACGAAGATTTGATCACTGATTTGGTGATGTGTACAACTTCTGCAGAACTTCGTGAATCACTCCCATTACTCATACATTGACTCCTCTTATGATTGATTGATACCTAATATCTCATTATGAATGGAATTGGTCCTCAATTTTGGAAACAATCTCTATAAGAAAAGTCATTTCAAATCATTCCAACATGTTAAGTCATTAGGATGTAATAATAAATTCAATCCTTTACAGCTCCATCAAGTGAGAATGGGACTGCTCTTAGTTTTATTTGATCTTCAGAGACATTTCTTGGTTTAAGGGTTGAGTATTCCACATTAAATTCTTTTAAATGTATGTTTGTACCCTCACCATATAATCTATGAAATTTTGGAAGTATGTGAATTAACTGAGATTTCAATTCGAAGTCGGATTTGAGATTTGGGTATGTGATACAATTTGGTTAATAGTTAATATCTCGCATAACCAATTATAGAATAGTTATGTTAAGTTAATTATTATTGTTTTCATCCATTAGTTATTATTTTATATTTAATTCATAATTGTTTTCAATTTCAATGTTACTAGAATGGACGAATTCTCCAACTTATTGAATGTTGAAACTTCTCATCAACTGAGAATGTCAGATTCGAGCCCTAAGGATATGCTCAATCTCAGGGTCAAGATCTAAGAGATCTCTGGGATTAGTTCGTGTCATAAATAAAATAAAAATGAAATTATGAAACATGGACCATAATAGAATTAAAATGAGAAGTTTGAGTTGATGGTCTGAAAAAAAAAGAAACCAAGAAGGGAAAAAAAGAAAACATGAGAAAGGGGAAAGAAGAAATAAAGAAGGGAAGAAAATATTAAAATGAAAAATAAAATAAATAACTATAATTGGTTTAAATAAATACTAGCCCCCCTAAAATCAGTGCCAATTTGAAATACACTATCGTGGGTTCCCTCTAATGAAGTGTGATTTTTTGGTACTTAGGTGCATCAGAGTGGCTGACCAAGAACTTCTCTCAAAGGAGAAAGTAATTTAATTTATTATTAAAGTTATTTTGAAAATAAAATAAAAAGGAATAAAAAAACAACTTAAAAGGACGGGGGTTCCATTTATAAATATATAATAAGTATGCTGGAAGAAGATTGCATTTTTTTGTTTTGTTTTTTTTTAAAATTAAATTTGATTAATAAAACACTATGAGAAGAAGTTTTTTAGAAAATGTTTTCAGAAGAAGTAATTGGTCTAAATCTACCTCTTCACTCAATCTTGTATCATTATCATTTATATTAAATCCAAATTATTACCCCATAACTTGTAAACCCCTTAACACTATGAGAATTTACTAAACCATGAATATGGAATGAATTAAACCATAGGCTAGCTTTAGTACATACAATCATAGAACCCTTATTTTATTGATGTTATAAGGCTAACTTATGGTCAGTGGTGAATTAGGTAACATACCCACCCAATAAATGAGGCTGAATTTGGTATATGGATTTCATTTGAACTCTACAAATTTATCTCATTTGGTTTTGTTTTACTAATTAATTTTTCACTCTCACAATTTACATAAATATCGACCTTACATGTTTTTTTGTATTAATTGTTCAATTTCTTGATTAGTTTCTTATTTTTTAATAACTCAATTCATATATCTTATTAATTTAATTATATTATCTCATTGATTTAAAATAAATCAATGAATTAGATAAGAGGTATATTTATTACTAAAAGAAACTACTCTTATATGGATGGTGTGGTCATAGTAGAAATGAATTGCATTCATAACGATTTTTAATGGGTATTACCCAATATCATTACTCTTTATTTCCATACCAAATATGAATATTAATAAAGAATATAAGTGAAAAAACATAGGAAAAAATAATAAATAAAATAAGAATTAATAAGTTTATTACAAAAAGACAAATATTACAATATGAGAAGGAGAGGAAAGCTTCGATAAAGGGATCCAAGCTTCAAGAGCTCCCCCTATGAGTATAGGGAGTTATAGAACCTCACAGGTGATGAGAGGAATCCTCTATAACTTTAAAATGGCAGCACTTCACTCCTTGGTTGAACTGGAAAATGGGGTTCCCAAGGTTCCAATTTATAGCCAAATGAGAAGTGGTTTTGGGAACCAAGATTTCAAGATACCACTTGTGTCTCGGTTTTGGGTTGGTAAATTGATTTATCTGGAATTAGAAAAAAGATAAAAGTTGTATCCCAAAATCTTGAATGTCTCCATGTAAAATGTGGCAGCCAATGGATAATTACAGCCTGAGATATGGCCGAGATAGAGAACTAAATATTTTACTTCGTGGAGATTCTTCTCCTAGACAGATCAGTTCAGATGGGACCTCAGATGAACGAATTGGGCTTGGGTTTCTTGTGATAAGTTGTATCCCACTGAATTCTGGATCTGCTAAAAATATTTCATCCCCTTTGGATTCACAGATTTCATGAAATTTTCAAGATAGTGGATATATGTCCTTGGGATTCCATGTAGTTTGGCACATTTTCCTTCTGGATCATCTCTGACCCCCCAAATCACCTCCTCCTACAACGAAATCACCAAAACAAGTATAATTTCCCTTTTTAACAGTGATAAATTTTTTATAATTTAATCAAATGGTATGTACAATTTGAGATAGTATTTGTAATTTTAAATAAAAATTAAGCTAAAAATGTGATGTAAGGGGGAAATAAAGCAGTGAATTGTGATGAGATCACCCCCACACTTACCCTTTAAAAAAATCCAGTGAGATTAACACTAATCATAGAGAAACAAGTCATGGGTATAGCATTCCACTAATTCCCCACACATGTGTGTGTGCCAACCATTCCAAGTTCATATCTCCACCTTTTATTCAATGTATGCAGGTCATGTAAAATAATTCTTCTTACCAGGTTTAATTCACCGAACCTAATATACATTCCTTGTAATAAAATTTCAAGACCAACTCACATAAGAATTATAGAAAGTCAAATAATAAGATCCTAATCTAGATATACCCACATGTTTTACATTTCATCACTCCCATCATTTATTATTTTTGTTTTTTTATTCAAAAGTTTCACTTGGAACAAATATCATACTCAACTCTTAACCCTGGTTTGATCTCCTCATGACACTAAGTATAATATTTATAACAAGATCAAAGGTTAAGGAAGAGTGGGTTTTGACATTCCCAAGACACAACACATATTTTTTTTTGTTTTTAATTTGATTATTATTTTTTTGATTTTATTGTTTTTATTTTTGAGGGAGTACAACAGTCGGATAATAGGTATTCACATAGGTCAATTTGGTATAGTAATGAAACCGATTGGAAGGGAAATGAATGTATACATAAAATATTGATATAATTTGAAATATTTTTTACTTAAATTGCATATACCTTCAATTGAGTAGGAACAATTTCACATGTCATGGTTGCAAGAAATTTTGCATAGATAAATTAGTGACATAGTTTACCATAATAAAATATCACAAATAATTGTGTAAAAATATAAAAGGTTTTATAATGAAACAAACAATCATATTGTCGACGAATTCAATTTTTATAAAAAAACAAACCATTCATGAATAAATATTTCATGTTTATCATGCCACCAACTAATTTTGAAAATATGTATTTTCCATATATTCCATATCTAAATGAGCATGATACATGATATGTTTTTTTATTTTTTTAAAAAAATTAACCAAAAACATAATAGAAATAACACACAAAACACACAAATGAAAATCCTAAATAACTACCCCAAAATTGTTTCCCCTCCCCCAAAATTTTAATATTTCATTGTCCTTGATGTAGACATATGAGATTATATGAGTATATAAAATTGAGAATTATTAATTAGAAAAATAGTATAAAAGTGAAAGGGTTAAGAATAGTATGTTATTCTCAATTGATGATGGGGTCATGTAGAGTGATGAAATCCACTACATCAAAAGAAATTCCCTCAATGTATTACTTTAAATGTTTCATGTTTACTATAAATCTTTTTATAGTGTCCCCTTGTGTTCTTTCCACTACACCGTAAGGAAAAAAATTAGATACAATATGAGGACCTAACTATATGAAACACAACTTACCAGACATCAGCTTCATTCATGAACTGTAGAGTAGGGATTTCTCTCTTACATGATATTCCATTTTTTGGATCATTCCATCCAAATCTAATTTTTAGCTTTCCATGTAGAGCCTTGAGTTATCATATTATGAAAATAGAATCACCTCGAGCTCTTGAATTTGTAACTTCATTTGAATTCCATCTTGGGCCAAATCCGAGTTTCATTTCCTTATAGCCCAATAAGACAGATTCTCGACGTCCATGGGAAGATGATAGGATTTCAAAAAAACAATCCGAAATGGTGATATACCAATGGGGGTCTTGTATCCTATCCTATAATACCATAATTTATCATCCAAGAACTTGCTCAAATCCTTCCTATTATGCCACACAGTTTTCTCCAAAATTTGTTTCAACTCATGATTTGAAACTTCATCCTTACCATTTGTTTGGGGGTGGTATTGTGTTGATGTTTTGTGTTTCACCCCATACATACTAAGGTGAAAAGAAAAATTCTGTTTCAAAAAATGTGTCATGTGGTCACTAATGATAGACTTTGGTACTCGAAACCTGTAGAAAATTTGTCCCTTGACAAAATCGACAACATCATGAGAATCATCAGTCTTGGTGGCCTTGGCCTCCACCCATTTTCTAACATAAAAAAAAAACAAAATGTAAAATAAACCAAATTAACTATGTAATGGAGCCATACAATCAATTCCCCATACATAAAAAAGACTCATAGAATAGTATGGGTTGTAAGGGCATCTCGTGTCTCTTATAAAATTTCCTAGTGTGTTGGAAACATAATCATGACTTACAAAACACATGAGTATCCTAGAATTAGCTATGCCAATATAATCCAGAGTCTAACAATTTTCTATATCTTCATTGAGGTCCAATGTGTACCCCATATGAAAATATATGGCAAAAATGTAGAATAGACTCAGACTCATGATCTGGAATGCACCTCCTAATATCTTGATCACTACACATGCACCATAGGTAGGGATTATTCAAAACATAAAATATAGACTCAATCTTTAATTTTATACTTGATGTTTATTTTATTTTTCTATATTTTCATAGGCAACAAGGCAGTTAAGTAAATTGGCATAGAAAGGATGTGTACCTGATAGTGTATAAATATGCTCATTCGGGAAAGTTTCCCAAAGTGGTACATGGTCCAAGGTGTCGGCCTCTAATGTGTGAGTAATCCTACTCACATGGTCTACCACCAGGTTTTTTGACCCCTTCTTGTCCTTTAACTCAATATTAAATTCTTAAAGAAGGAGCATCCATCGGATGAGTCTAGGAATTGTGTTTGGCTTCTTCAAGAGGTACATCAGAGCTATATGGTCAGAAAAAATCAAATTTAAAGCCCAATAAATATGAGTGAAATTTATCTAAATAAAACATGTAAGCCAGAAACTCATTTCCCATGGTTATGTAGTTTTATTGGGCTGAATCCAATGTCCTTTATGTATAGTCAATCCCATGTGAACGTCCCTCCACCCTTTGTGATAAGACAACTCCAACTGTGAAGTTGGATGTGTTACACATAAGCTAAAAAGGAAGCTCCCACCATGGAGGTTGTATGATTGGTGGAATGGTCAGATACTTCTTTAAGTCATAAAATGAATTCCTACAAGAATCATCAAACATGAGGTAAATATTTTTTTGATGTAATCGAGATTAGGGTAGAGCAATCTTAATAACATCTCAGATGAAGCGTCGATAAAATCCTAAATGCCCTAGAACTGATCAAACATCTTGCACACATAAAGGATATGAAAAGGATGAAATAATATACACCTTAGATCTATCAACCTCTATCCCATGTTTTGACACTACATTCCCTAAGATAATTCTATGCTCTACCATGAAATGACACTTTTCAAAGTTCAATACCATATTCTTCTCAATACAAATATTTAACCCCTTTCCCAAACTAAAGATACATTCATCAAATCAAGTTCCATACACTGTAAAATCATACATAAATACCTCCATGCAAGAATCAATGAAATCTAAAAAAACTTTCCATGTATCTCTGGAAGGTACCTGGGGAATTTCATAGTCCAAATAGTATCCTTCAGTATGAAAATTTTATGAATGGAAAAGTGAATAATGCATTCTCTTGATCCTCTAGAGCTATAGGAACCAAAACATATCCATAAAATCCAAACAATAAATAATATTGTGTTTTCCCAGCTAGTCTCTCATGTATTTGATCAATAAATGGGAGGGGTAAATAATCCTTATGAGTGGATTGATTTAGTTTCCTATAATCAATACACACACACCATCTGTTTTTCTCCCTCATTGGAACTAAATCCTCTCTCTCATTTCTAACAACAGTAACACCACTTTTCTTAGGCATAAACTAAATAGGACTCACCCACTGGGAATCTGAAATGGGATAAATTATACCTAGCTGGAGAAAAATTTCAACTTCTTTTTGAACACCTTTCATAATCGTTGGATTAAGTCTCCTTTATGGATGCGCCACTGGTTTAGCCCCATCCTCCAAGAGAATCATATACATTAAAATGAAGGGGTAATACCTGATATGTCATCCATGGTCCAACTAATTTCTCTGATATTCTCCCTCAAAATATTCAAAAGTTTTTATTCATGTTTAAAAGTGATATTTTTAGTAATGATAACATGTAATCTCTAACCACTTGACAAGTATGAGTATTTTAGATTTGGTAGCAATGGATTAAGTTCCAATATAGGGGGATGATGTATGGATGGAGATATTGAAGGAACTAAAATATACAAACAATGAACATTTGTACCATAATAAAAATCATCAAAATCAGAGAATAATTCATCCAAACCATCAGCATAATCAACATCCAAGTCATAATCATAATTAACAAGATCATAATAATAATATGAATCTATTTAAAAATCAAATCTAGGAGAGGTTTGTGCATTATAAATAGGTGTTTAAGTGATCTTAGAAATCAAACTAAATCCAATACTCATAATCTCCCTTAGTAGAGGACAATAAAATTCCATGGGGTTTTTATTTGGTGGTTCAAACTGGGAGATAAAAAAATAAGAATGGTCCTCTGAGGGGTACTTCATGGAGCCCATAACATTAAATATCACAACTTCATCTCAAAAGTCCATGGAAAGTGTTCCCTCATGGACATTTATGATCATTTTTTCAGTTTTAAGGAAGGGCCGACCTAAGAAAAGAGGAGCATGAGAACTTACCTGGATATCCTCTATGTTAAGAATGTAGAAATCTATTATAAAGATCATATCCCTTACATGAAAAAGTACATCATCAAGGACTCCTTCTGGACATACCATAGCTCTATTCACCAATTTCACCACTACTCTCATTGAATTAAACACAATAACCTATAAAGAAGAGAATAAAGAGTGATGCATCACATTTATGGGAGCTCCTAAATCACATAAATCATAAAAAAGTGTAACTTCCCTATGGTTCATGGTATGGTAAATGTACCTAGATACTTGCACTTTATTATCATTGATAGATTTGGTGTAATGAGTGCTGACACATTCCTTCCAATATTGATCCTCTTATTTCCCTTGAGCCATCTTCTATTGGTACAATGTTCTTTTAAGAATTTGACATACCTTCGTATTTTTTATTGGATTCAAGTATATAGAATTTGATCTGAAAACGATTGAATATATCCAAAACCACTTTTTTAATTTCCTCTTCATCCATATTCTTGGTTTGTACAACTCTATTTTAAAATGGTAGGGGTTTAGGAGGAATATCATCAATCTTTTTCTTACCATTTTCTGTCTCCTTGGGCTGCTCATTAGTTGTTCTTGAATGAGGCTTCTTAGGAGTTGAGGTGAATATCGATGGAATGATAGGTGTAGATGTATCATTTTTTTGCTTCCCACTTCTCAATGTGATGACATTCAAATTACCTTTGGGATTTCAAGTAAGTTGGGAAGAAATATTTCTATAGTTCTTTACTTTCCAGTTCATGGATTGTGGTGGAAATATGGTTCATTTGTGTCTTCAATTCTCTTAACTCTGAACCTTGAATCTTTATATCATTCTATTGATTATGTTTTTTTTCAAAATATCATCAATATTATAGTCAATTTATTTTTGATAATTCCCTTGTTGTTGATTTGTTGATGCGTGTGATCTAAATCTCATTTAGGGTTGTTGGAAACCCTATTGGTAAGGTGCTGGCTGTTGGAAATTTTGTTGAGAAGGGGGGATTTGTTTTTGTCCAGAGCTATACCGCATTTTCAATTGATCCTCTCACCCTTGGTTGTATGTTGGTGCAAATGAATCATACATTTTGTAGGGATGTGGATGATGCTGTTGTTAATATGGTATCCCAAGGAGTAATGTTATACAATCTTATGTCTCCTGTAGTTTGGGGTAACAGTCAGTTGGGTGGTCTGTTTTAGTTAAAATTCCATAAGTCCTCATAGGAGTGGGTTGGGATGTATTTTCAGCCAAAGAAATATGCCTCACCATAGTGGTAAATTATTCCAACTTGTTATCGATTAAATAATTTTCTAGAGAAACTCGACTTACCTGATGTACTCTCCTGACATGCTATGTATCTTGATCACCAAATAGTCGGAAGTTTTGTGCCATCTTGTAGATCAATTCATGTGCAGATACTCATGTTTTTTACACTAATACTTCTATATCCATGACATATACCATGATTCTTTACATAGGTGTGATGCCTTCATAGAAGTACTGGATGAGGATTTGCTCACTGATTTGGTAATGTAGATAACTTGCATATAACTTCTTAAATCACTCCCAGTACTCATACATTGACTCCACTTATGCTTGATTGATCCCCAAGATATTCTTACAAATGGAAGTGGTCCTTGATACTGGAAAAAATCTCTGCAAGAAAAGGCATTTCAAATCATTCCAACATGTTATGTCTTCATGTTATAAATAACACATCCAGTATTTTTCATCTCCATAAAGTGAGAATGGTAATGATATTAGTTTTATTTAATTTTCATAGAAATTTCTTAGTGTAATAGTTGATCAAAACACATTAAATTATTTTAAATTTTTTGTTTGGATCCTCACCAGATAATCCATGAAATTTTGGAAGTAGGTGAACTAACCCATATTTCAATTCAAATTCTAATTCGAGGTTTGGGTATGAGATACAATTTGGTTGATAGTTAATATATGGTGAAACCAATTCTCAAATGGTCCTATTAAGTTAATTTTTATTTTATTCAGCCATTGGTTATTCTTTTTTTATTGATTTATAATTTTTTCCAATTTTAGTGTTACCAGAATGGAGGAACTCTCCAACATATTGAATGTTGAAACTTCCCATAGACTGAGAATGTCAGATTTGATCCCTAAGTTTATGCTCAATCTCAGGGATAAGATCTAAGATATCTTCACGATTATTTCATGTCATGAATCAAATAAAAATGGAATGATTAAAATCGTACCATAATAAAATTAAAATGATAATTTTGAGTTGATGGTCCAAAAAAATAAGAAGAAGGGGAAAAAAGAAAACTTGAGAAAGGGAAAAATGGAAGAAGGAATAGAAGAAAATAATAAAATAAAAAATAAAAGAAATACCTCTAATTGGTTGAAATAAATACTTTAATCTATAGTAATTAAACCAATTGGAAATGCATTGTCATGGGTGCTCTCAAATGAAGTGTGATTTTTGGGTACTTAGGTGCAACAGAGTGGTTGACCAAGGTCATCTCTCAAAGGAGGAAGTAATTTAAAAACATATTAAAGGTATATTAAAAATAAAATAAAAATGAATAAAAAACTACATAAAAGGATATTTTGGGGGTTCTATTTATAAATCTATAAGAATAATGTTGGAATAAGATTTAATTTTTTTGTTTTTATTTTTTTTTTGAAATAAAATTTCATTAATAAGACGCAACAAGAAGCTGTTTTTTTAGAAAATATTTTTAGAAGGAATAATTGATCTAAATATACATATTCAATGAATTAATTATCATTATCATTCAAATTTTCATCCACTTAATTATGATCCCCTATCTTTTTAACCCCCAAACCCTACAAGAAGTAACTAAACCTCGAAGATGAAATGAATTAAACCCTACGATAACTTTAGTACATGCATTCATAACACCCTGATTTGATTGATGTCATAAGGACAGATTATGGTTAGTGGTTAATTTGTGTGAATAATCAGTATATAAATTAGGATGAATTTATTTTAGGGATTATATTTTAACTCTACAAATTTATCCCGTGTGGTTTTGTTTTACCGATAAAGTTTGCACTCTCACAATTTACACAAATCTCAGCCTCATGTATTTTTGGGTTACTTGTTCAAATTATTTATTTGTTTATTATTTTTTAAACCCTCAATTCATATATCTTATTAATTTAATTATAGTACCACATTGATTCAAAATAAATGAATAAATAATGTAAGAGGTAGATCAATTTCTAAAAGGAATTACTCTTCTATGGGCGGTGTAGTCATCGTAGAAACGAATTGAATTGGAAATGGTTTAGAATGGGTAAAACCTAATATTGTTTTAATCTTAATTTCTATACCAATGAAAAAATAGAGGAAAAGAGAAGAAATAAAATCGGAACTAAGAAGTTTATTACAAAAAGACAAATATTACAACATGAGAAGGAGAGGAAGGCTTCGATGAAGGGATCCTTGCTTCAAGATGCCCCCTATGATTATAGGTAATTAAAAAACCTAAATGATGATGAGAGGAATCCTCTATAACTCCAAAATGGAAGCACTTAACTCCTTGGTTGTACTTGAAAACGAGGTGCCCAAGGTGCCAATTTATTTCCAAAATGGGAAGTGGTTTTGGGCACCAAGATTTTGAGATACAACTTGTGTCTCAGTTTTGGTTTGGTAAACAGACTTATCCAAAATTGGTAAAAAGAGAAAAGTTTTATTCTGGAATATTAAATGTGTCAATGTCAAATTTGATGGCCGATGGAGAATTACAATGTGAGATATGTCCGAAATACAGAACCAAATCTTTGACTTTCTGTAGATTCTATCCCATGGAAATATCAGTTCAGATGGACCCACATATGCCCGAATTAGGCTTGGTTTTCTTGAGAGGATTTAAAACCCACTGAATTTTGGATCCTCCAACAAAGTGTCAACCCCTTTGGATGCATATATTTCATGAAATGTTCAAAACAGTGGACATATTTCCTTGGGATTCCATGCTATTTGGCCAATTTTCCTTCTAGATCATCTCTAACCCTCCAAATCACCTCCTCCTACAAATAAATCACCAAAAAAAGTATAATTTCCCTTTTTAAAAGTTATAAAAATTTAATAATTGAATTAAATTGGATATAAAAGATGAGATAATATTTGTAATTTTAAATACAAAACAATCTAAAACTATGATGTGAGGGTGAAAATAAAGCTATGAATCGTGATACGATCACAAATACATTTGAGTATCTATCTTTCATGGGGTTTATGGTTCAATTGTTATCAAATAAGTAATGGATTTTTTTTCTCATTTTTTCTTCTTTGAGATATAATTTATGTTATGAATCTATATTATTTTATGAGGTGTATATATAGCCTATTTGACATGTAATATCATGAACTTATGTATTCCCATGATATTTTAATTTACATTTTATGTTATTACTTCATGTGGATTATTATTCAAAGTAACCAAAGTGGTAAAATTTTATATTACAATCTTATCATTTATTGATATTATTTATTATTACGTTTTCGATGATAGAATATTATGATCCATCTCTCAAGAAACTCATGAATTTTATTCTCCAATTGTTATTCATGATATCTTTAAGTAAAATTATCTTTTTACCACTATTTTATAATTAAAATAATTGATAAAATTCTTTTAATAAAATCCAACTTTATTTCTCTCTTTTGTTGGCAATCCATTTTCTTCCAAAACCATGATTTCTACAAAAAAATTCAAAATGTTTTCTTATTGTGCAAATTATTTATTAACTAAATTCTTACCCATTATTCACTCTTTTTACAAAATGATTTGAAAGTAATATAGATTTAATTTTCCAAAAAAATATCATTTGTCTTTTACTGAAAATGTGGAAGGAATATTATTTAATATGTAAAACATGAACAGAATTTTCTGACGTCATGACCAATAATAGCTTCAAAGATTCTTTTATATGTTTCGAGGTTATTTTTAGAGGAA
Source organism: Viscum album (assembly GCA_963277665.1). NCBI lineage: Eukaryota > Viridiplantae > Streptophyta > Magnoliopsida > Santalales > Viscaceae > Viscum > Viscum album. The sequence goes on from OY728125.1 coordinate 5,669,692, forward strand.
AATATTTTCAAAATATTTTATGTTTTAAAAAGTGTTTTTCAAATATAAAAGAATATTTTCCTCAAGAAAATTTTAAATGATATTTCATAATTACTCTATATTTTAGATGATATCATTTGATATAATTTATAATTTACTAGGGGTATGAACCGTAAATACCAAAATTAGTTTTTCTCTAAATGTTTTATGTTTATGATTAAAATATGTTTATAAAAACCATTTATCCTCTATGGGTTATACCGTGATAAAATGATTATGAAACCTACTTCTATTCATGAGTTATTCTATAATTAAATGATTATAAAACCTATCTCTTTTCTAAAGGTTATGATATGATGAAATGTTTATGATACCCATTTCGTTTCATGGGTTATGATATGATGAATTTTTATGATCTTATGGAACACATAAATATGATTTTCATTATTTTATGGGTGGGATATATATCTCCCTCCAATGAATTAGGAATATATTTTTATCTCATGAGATAGACATGACTGGAATAGGGAGTTAACCCGATTCAATAAAATAGGGCTAGAACAAAGAGTGAAAGCAGTTTGGAAAGATACTTCGTCCACTGTGATGTTTTTGGGAGTGAACCTTAACTACTATGATGGTTTGGGGAGTGAACCCATTCCAATATTATATCCTTAGAAATGAGCCTAGACTAATATGTAAATTATTTTCTATGCTCATGTGTTTTCCAAAAATCCATATATTATGCCAATGTTATGATCTCATGGCTCATGTTATTTGATTATCTTATAATTCATTTCTTATGAATTTAGAATCTTTATTCCATGATTCAAGATTATGATCTTTTATATACACGGTATGGTTTTCAAATTTTATACTCATGTCCTCATTCCCTTATGATCATGTCATACATATGTGCCGCCTTGATTATCCTTATCGAGCATCTGAGTTATGATTCCTTTCCCTATATAATTTATAAAATTATTATGTATGATATGTCTAAGAAGGGTTATGGTTATTAATAAAATTATGGGAGATGATGTAGCTCACTTATGGAGTAGTGTTTATGTTTCCATGTTTCTAAAGGCACTAAATGATTATGGTCCTTGGGTGTGTGTTTGTGTAATTTAATGAATATTCATAAAAAATTATTCTATGTATGATAAGATTGAGTCACTATATTTTTAGTTTATTTTTATAACAATAAACTTTTTTTTTAAATAAAAACGACTCAAATTTAGGGATCCTAAAACTAATCATGGTTTACTTTGGATCGTAGTTCCTTGTGGGAAAAGAAAGTGAATTGTTGAACTACTGAAATAAATAAATCCTGGATATGGAATAGAAGAATTGAAAATTTTAATATGTTTTTTTCTCTATCTATGTTTTCTAAGAAAAATATGGTTTCTAATTTTACTAGTCTCAAATTCTATCATAACACACTTTGGGATACATACCAAATAGACATGAAACATAAGTCAACTTTTTAATCTATTAACAAGGTTTCTACCTATAAATCTATAGAACAAATCCATATGGATTTTTTGGACCATCAGGAGTATAAATATTGGATGTCATATTCTATGGTTATGAGTTGGTTGATTATTTTGTTAATTTACAGGGGATTATTTCATAAAATTTAAAAATGGAGATTCCACTATTTTTTGAGTTTTTTTAAAATTGTTCAAAATGAAAAATTCTTCAAAATAATTTCATTAATAAGTGATCATGGAAGAGAGTTTTAGAATCCTGAATTCAATTAAACTTAGATATTAAACAAACTTTATTTCCTCTAAGAAAAACAAAAAATAATGGAATTAAAAAGAGAAGAAATATGACTACAAGAAATGATAATAACTTTATTGAATCAATATAGTCTTACTACCTATTTTTGGATAGAGGCCATCAATAAAACTTTCTATATCATGAATAGACATTTTGGAATTCCATTTCTTGAAAAGAAACCCTATAAGTTTTAGAATAATAGAAAAACTAAAGTTTGATACATTTAATTTTTTGGATCCAAGGTATATATATTGTATACTAAAGAAAACCTTTATATGTTTTATCTAAGGTCCAGTAAAAGAATGTTTTTTTTTGGATATTCTAATTATTTTAAAACATTAAAAGTGTATAATAAAAATTCAATGATATATAAAGATCCAATTCATAGGAAGTTTGATGAAATTGATCCTTTTGATAATAATAAAATTTAAATAGATGAAGTTATTGATTATTTGAATAAATTGAGACCAGAATATTATAAATATTTTTAAGGTAAATTATAATATTATCAAAATCAATTCAGTTCTTAAGAACATGGAAATGTAGAACCTCTATGTGTCTTCCCTAGACAACCTAGAATCTTAAAGGACCACCCTTTATAGATTTTATGGGTGATCTAGATACAGGTGTTTGGACCTGATGGAATATAGAAAACCTAGATGAGTTTTATAATGTTATATCTTAGTTTGAACTAATATATATATAAGAATACTTAGATAATGAAAGTTGGATCATAGCTATGTAGGAAGAACTAAACCAAATCAAGAGGAATGGTGTTTGGGAATTAGTTGATAAACCATTAAATCAACTAGTAATAGGAACCAAATGGGGATTTAAAAACGATAATGATGATCAAGGTATAATTACTAGAAATAAATATAGGCTAGTTTTTAAAAGATATATGTAGGAGGAAAGAATATAATATGAAGAAACTTTTCCCTAGTTTCCAAGCTAGAAGCCAATAGAATCCTTATCCTATGTATTATATAATAATTTTCGATTATATCATATAGATGAAAAATCTTATTTTTAAATGATTATTTAATAGAGAAAGTCTCTGTTGAACAACTTTTAGGCTTTTAAAATCTTCATCCACTAAATTTTATTTTTAAAATTACCGAAACAATATATATACTTTTTAAAAAACCAAAAGATTTATATTAAATATTAAGTTATTTTTTATTGAACAATGTTTTTTAGTGGGGTTGGAAGATCCTACTATTTTTAGGAAAAAATATTCTTTTGATATTTTATTAGTTTAAATATATGTATATTACATTATTTTTAGTTAAACTAATAAAAATATTTGTAATGATTTTAAAAATTATGAAAAGGTAATTTGAAATGAGTATGATGTGATAATTGAATTTAATTTTTGGTTTTAAAATATATAAAAATTACTTTGTAAATGTTTTAAACCAAATAAAATATATTATTAATTTATTGAAATTTTTTTAACTTGAAAATATTAAGACTTATGAAACTCCCATGTGTACAAATATAATACTTGATTTGGATGAAGTTGGAAAACCGGTGCACAAAAAGTTATATATAGGTACGATTAATAGTTTTATACATCTTACTAATAATTGACCAAACATTATGTTCTTTATTTTTATTTCTATATGATTTCAATCAAATCCTAAAGAATCACATCTTACAATTGTTAAAATAATTTCCATCTTTTTAAAATTAATAGTTTTTTATCACTAATTTATCCAAAATCTGTTAATTTTAATTTAATTAAATATTTAGATGCTGATTTTGAATGGTGTAGGTAAGATAAAAAAAGAACCTAAGATACTTTTCACTTTATGAGAAAATCCCTAACTTCATAGTCTTGTAAAAAACATCATTTAGTTGGACCATTTCTCAATTTGTGCATGTCATCCTTTCGTAGGGGCCATGCTAATATTCTCTGTATCATTTATTTTCTAATATTCTCTCAATTTAGTTTCATTTTCCAAAGATGTGGCAAAATACATTTATGATTTTATTTACTCTGCACAAGTGTTGTGGATGAAACACACTCTTATGGAATTTGGATTAAGTATTAATCATATCCTTATTTTTTTATAATAATAGTGCTATTAATATTTTAAAAAATATTTTGAGTCACTCTGGGAATAATAATATTGATATAAGGCATAATTTTCTAAAATATCATGTCCAAAAAGGGGATATATACTTGAAATTTATCAATACTGAATATCAACTTGGAGATATTTTCACTAAACCAATTCCCACTACTCTTTTAGACTTTACTAAGGTGGATTTAGGTTTATTTAATTTTAAATATAGATTGTAAATTTATTTATTTACTTAATTTTTTTATTTTCACATATTTATTTCTCTTATTTAAAATTTAAAATTTAAAATATTATTTTTGCAATTCAATTTTTAAAATTGTCTTTTTAATTTTCAAAATTCCAAATGATTACTCTAATATTTTGACTAAAAAATATGAACCATCATTTGAAAATAATTTTATTTTCACTTCTCTCTCCTACCTTCGATCTCATACCCTTTAAAACTTCTAATATCTCAATATCTCTAAAACCCTTATCATTGGACCCTAACATATTCTGATTCTCACAATAGAAAAACCAAGATAACCTATGAAGATCGTCTGAGAAATTTGAAGAGGAAAATTCCTTCTAGTTCGGAAATAATAGTTCTTCAAGGAAAAGTTATAGAATTCGAATAGATTTTTGAGATTAATCATCTATTAAAACAAGTTCTAGGATTTCAAGGTCTTGAGTATTTGTTTAATAGAGAAAATATTTAGTATATTTGAGAGAAGTAAGTGAAGTAAATTTATAAAAATTCTTAGATTAGTTTTGGAGATTCATACGATATCATTTCTTCAAAGGTAAATAATGAATAATTTTCAATTTAATTAGTTAATATGGATTATATTTTTAACTACCCCAATAAAAGTAAATTTTAAAATATTTTAAGTTCAACTGGGGATAATGTATTCGAGTTCGAGGACATAATGTCATTTTTTGGGACCAACCAAGTTAGAAAGATATCTGTGAAAGATCTGGAGGAAGAGGAAAAGGTATTAGTCCAGTTCATTCAATATGCTATTATACCAAGAGTAGAAGAGTTGGATAAAATTTTATTTCCACATATGTATGCGATTTTTTTTTTGATTTTAAGTGACATAAAATTGAATTTTAGTAGATATATATTGAGATACATGGATCATTATTTTCATAGATATGCAAGGATGTATTTTTTATCCTTATAGAATACTAGTTTCTAATTTAAGTATAAGAAAGTTATGATCTATGACATTATGATAAGCATCTGATGTCACAACAATAATATTCTCTCTTCTGGAATGCTCATTTTATTTTTATTTTTATGGATGATGAAAAAAGGAAAGATAATTCTTATTGGGGGAAAGGGATAAGATCTATCTAGAGCTCATGCTCAGGGGAGAATATAATCCTGAAATCAAATAGATCAATAAGGAATTATATAGAAGAAGTTTGTGAGTCTAATGTTGAAGGAGTTGTAAGAGCTTAAAGATATGGAGTTTCCTAAATTGGTTCTTCCAATATCCTAATTAGTAAATGAATAATAGAAATTAAGGATGAGAATATCCCTACTCAGATGGGGGGGGGGGTATTCAATTCCATAGATCTTATGAAGAGTCTTCTAGAGATGAAAATAGAGATATTCATATTCTAAGACAAAGAAGAAGGTAATAACCTGTTAAGAAGGTTTTGGTCCTTATGATTGAAGAGGTGGATCAACCATATCTAGTAACTAAATAAATGATGAAAGAATCGAGTGTTCATGTTTTATTTTAAGAAATAGACGAGGAAGTAACTAATGAACACAATGTGAAGGCTACTCATGCCAATGAATTGGGTTTTCTTTTTTAAGAATATGTTGTTAGGGAATATCATTTTGAGGATCATGTAAGTGCTCCTTTAGTAGAAAAAATGATCTTCTCGGTGGATAAGATGGTTCCTCTTATTGATTCATTGGAAATAACTAATGAATTTGAAGTTGGTGAGAATAAATAAGTTCTTAGAGATCTTCTATCTCAATCAAGTAAATAGTTTTAATTTCATTCAATTCAAATAGTTGAAGTTGGTGATCCTTATATAAGTCCTACGAAAATATCATTTGATTTTGATGATTATATTGAAGAAAGGAATCAATATTTTTATATGAACATGGTATATAAATATAATCATATGAGAGATATGGATTTTATATTGAAGGGTAAACTTGATAATTCTCAAAATCTTATTGAAGATTTTATAAATAATTCTATTTCCCGAATAGAATTTAATTATGTCTAATCCTAGTATTAAATTTGGATGAAAATTTCAATGTCAAAAATAGATTTTGATGATTTTAATAGGGAAATTTATGATCATGTTTGGAAGATCAGAAGTGAATTAGTTTCAAAGTTTGACTTTGGAGATCTGGATAAGGTTTTGTGAAGCCAGTTTGAGTCTATCAAATCCAGTTCAAGCCAATGAAGAGATTCTAATTCTAGTGCAACAATATATTCAAATTTGATAAGGTGGCTAGAATATCTTACTATTTAGTTTCTATCGTAAATGACATAATTAAAATATTATAGTTTGATAGTACTCCACTACACACTCTGATAGAGAAATATAATATGTTAGTCATGAATTTAACCAATAAAAAACCTAGAACATAGCACTAGGTCAACTAGTTAGGTGGTATGATGCAAAAATATATTCATTTATTAGATACTATTCATATTTTTTTAAGGTAAACATGGTGGAAATTTGAAAGCTATATCAAGGATCAAGCTCTTTGTTGAAGGAATGGGTTGGGCCAATAAATAATAATGTTGAACTATTGATGGAATAATTAAAGGATTTTTATCAAACCATCTGTGATTCCTCAACCTTAGAATCTTCTTCCATACCCAAGTCTAAGCCTTCTTCCCACCCTACATATTAGCCTATTTCAATCCTTTGAGAAAAAATATTTTGTAACCTAAAATGATTAATGAAAACATGTTCTTTTTTTATATTATGTATCTTATTTTATTATTTACTGTTTATTATAGTTTTATGTTTAAAATCGTATTTATTTATCAAAAAAAACTTATTTGTATTAACATAACATTCACATACATTTTTATTGTGTTTCACTAAAATGTTTTTTTAATCTATTTAATACTTTATTTTTGATATAAAAGGGGGGATAAATATGGATAAACACAAATTTTTTAATTATTTTTGGGATAAATGTGAAAAAATGACATTTCTATCTACTTTATTCTTTAGTTAAGTAAAAATATGGATAAAAAAACATTTTAAATTCTTAAAAATTAAATCTATTCTTATTTGTTTAATCATTAAAGCCTATATTTTTGTGTTATGATCATGGAAAAGGTTAAATTTTTTGGAATATTTTGATCCAAAAATATTCCTTAATTTCTCATTTATTTTGATGCTCACAAACACCCTCATTTGTTTCACTAATAGAGTTACTTTAAGTGGATTTTAGGATTATATTTACGGAAATGTTTATTTATTTTATATAGAATTATGGAATCACTTTTATTATATTTCTATTGATTATTTTTTTTCTATAAGTATTATGGATGTTTTAAAGTAGTCCATAATCACTGTTCTATACCCTACATTTTAGAAAGAATGTTAGGTTTGGGATCCTGACATTCAGTAAGGAACACTAATTTTGTAACTTTTATTTTAAGTGAACATAAGGTTTGGGAACCCTAATTTTGACATCAAATCTATGCTTAATTATCTAATGTGTATTTTTTTACCCAAAATTTGAAATCAACAATATATTTGGAACTATAGTTTTGATGACTTTATGTGCAGGGAAACCCTATGGTGAATCAGTCATTTTCTTAATTTAAATTTCAAATTATTTTTTGAGATTTCTAAAATGGTTTAACTATAATTAAAATTGATTTAAAATATATCCAAAGAATAATTTAATTTATATTTAAAATTGGATTAAATAATTCCCATTTATATATGAATTTATTATTTTTTACTGGGTGTTTAAATTCAAATTTAGAAAGCGTCGATTGTGTAAAAATATTTCAGTTTATCTAAATACTTTTTTTGTATCTTTTTGTTTAGGAAACAACTTATATTCCTTATTTATTATAAATATACTTATAATTTGAAAATAATGAAGTCTTATATTCAATAAAGTAATAAACTTTGGAGAAATAAATTCTTATCATCTTCTGATGTGTTCATCCTTCTACTACTACAAAATTTGTACTTGTTGTTTCCATGTGTTTCTGAATATTTTCTCAACAAAAAAATTAAAGATTCCTATAAAATAGTGTGCATTGAAGATCATTTATATTATCTCTAAATATATATTTATATTTTATTCATATAGGTAACTGTTAAATGAACCTATTTTCAACTAATCAAACATCTCTTTTCCATTTGAGCATCAGTTTCTCATACTAAGCTATAGATATTTCGGCTCCCTGTAAAAGAACTAGATGGCACAACAAAAGATTTATTATAGGTTTCAACTTCCTAAAATCAGTTATATAGGTCCTCAATAAGATTACCTATCTCTAAAAATCACCAAACTTGTGGTGAGAGTGTTGGTGGAGAGGAATATAGGATTTTTGTGCCTTGAATCCCTATAAAAATGTATTGTGTTCCTTTATTTTTTGCCACTTAATCTTATTAAAAGGGAAGGAACTATAACACCTTCTAGATTAGAAGGGGAATAAGTTTTAATTTATCAATGTTTTTTAAAAGTAAATGATTTACACCCTCTTGTATCTTCTTTTATATTCCCCACATAAAACCACCACATAATCATCCTTTAATTGTTGTATGTTTATGTTTGACCCTGTTTAACCACCTACTTGAACAATGCTATGAATTTATACCATGGATTGCTATGAGAACATAATTATTTATATAATATGATATAAATATGAAAATAATTATTTTTTATTGGTTATATAATGGTAATAATAATATTATTAATCTCATTAAGTAAGAAAACACCTTTTATTTTTCAAGAATCATCAAAATATGCTTATTATTGATTACATCTTCAAGGATAAATGCTGAAAAAATCATGAAATTAATTTAAAGAATTATGAATTATTGTAAATCACCCTTAATATCAACTTTAATGTCCTTTTAAATATGAAATTTTTAATAATTAGGAATATGGACACCGTTATTATGAAATCAGTACAAATGATCAAAATTATAAACACCCAATGTGGGAAAATAGGTAAAATATAAACAAACTTGAATTCATATATAGATGGATGTATATGAAGTGTTAAATAAAAATTTATATGATTTAGGTTATAAATTAAGTGATTAGTATATCTATATTGATGATCTAGTAGGTTAAAGTATGTTCATGGAAGTCGGGATAAGTGGTAAGAGTTTTCTTGCTCTCAATTCTAATTCTTTGATGCATAATACATTTTGTGCAACATGTTTTCCTTATATAATTAATTTAATACCCATGGATGTATTTTTATCATATTATTTATTTCATGGGATATAATAATCCAAATCAAATTTTCTTCTTCAAATACTTATTAATTAAATTGTTACCCTAATAGTAAGTATTTTTAAGAACCAAAATTATCTTCATTGATTTAGGATCATTCTCTTGAAATTATTTCCTATAATTTTGGTAAATTCTATACTTTATTATATTATGTGGTATTATATCATTTTTTTATAGATTTACATTACAAATAGATAAATCCATATCAAATATTACTTACTTCGTGGAGTATGTTTCCTGCAAGGGGTATTGATAGATCAAATCTCCTTCCATTATGTTATAAAGTTTTATCTTGAACTTAATTATTCTATGATTGGGTTCTCCCATCATAATATATTACCATATGGTATTTTATAATCCACTATGAAAAAATAAAGTCTTAAAACAAATAAGGTTGTGTTACAATTTTTACAATATGGGTTTTCAATAAAGGTATTTTCTAAGTATTAAAAATATTCATTTTGTTTCATTATTAAATTTCTTATATTTGGATCTAGAATTCAAATAGAAAAATTTATGTAATTTTCAAGTATCCATTATTAGATATTCTTTTCAAAAGTAAAAATTTTCAAAATTGATCAGTCTACCTTTTCAAAAGTTACTTTTAAAAGTGAAATTTAAGTTTTTATTTCTCACCAATGTTAAAAATGTTTTATAAAATCTATTTTATATTTCACCTACATTTTCCTTTTCATATCACAAAAAGATTTATAATCAGGGGATTTATGTTTCATGATTTATCCACTAATATATATATATATATATATATATATATATATATAAATTTAGGGTTTAAAATCAATGTTTTAGACAATTATATTCTTGATCCCTTATTAGGTGATACTATTCGAAGCATTCTTTTGCAAAGATGTTTTTCATTTATGTGAACATCCTTTTGAATTTAATTTTTTACACTAGGGATATGTTATTTTATAACCTTCTACTTTCTTTATCTAGATGGATAATTTAAATTTATTTTCTATCATATATATGATCCATCACTGTGATTTAATTTCATAATAGTCCACTATGAATATGCATACATTTTCCCCCAATGAATTTCTTTATGAATACCAAATTTTCCATTTCTTTGATTAAAGTGTGTTTACCCAGATTCTATAATATCAATTGATTGGGGGAATTGTTGGCTAAAATTTATACCCTTTATCTATACTATGTGAATACCATATACACCATTATATTGGTTGAATGGTATTTATATAAAAAGTTACTAAATATATTTGGATACCCGTTTCTTGTCCACAGGTATATCATGTTATGATTTTTGATGGAATTATTAATTTTTTTCTTATATGATTCAATTTGAAAGGAATATGAAACCCAATTTCATCCCATGGGTTCTTTATGATATGATAATTATTTATTTTATGTGGAATACATATGTATATCTAATGACATATGGGGTTCTATATTTCCCTCCAATGCATAATTTAAGGTTCTATATTTCATTAGATAATGGGAAACAAGTTTGGATGACTTGATCCTCTAAGGTAAATAAGAAAGTGAGTCCTAATCTGCTAAGGTAAATTGGTGAGTAAAGCATGATACACAAAGGAAATTTTTTGAGTGAATCCTAATCTACTAGGGGAAACAAGTTATAAAAGATGATCCACTATATTATGATTTTTATGCTTATAGATGTTCTAAAATTATCAAGAATACCTTATTTATATGATCTTCAGAATTTTAATGATGTACTATTATGTTATTCCATGATTTATGATCTATTATTTGTTTGGTATAACTTTATTTTTTATCATGATTATAAAAATATTCTCATTTTATGCTCACTTATGTTTTTTTATTTTTACCAATTATGTTTACCCTTACTGAGAATTTGAGCTCACCATTTCTTATGTTTCCACTTCCACAAGTAATGGAGATAAGAACTGGGAAATATCTATAAGAGTATCTTATATACTGAATTAGTGGTAATGTATTCTAGTTAAATATCTAAAAGTTTTTGGGAATGTATTATAATGAAATATTTTCATTAAGTCATATAATTTCGATGTTCACATTTGTGGTATGCTATAGTTGGTATCAGATCATGATTTAGATTACTTTGGTGATTAGGAAGTCATTAGTTAAGGATATAAATTTCATTAAGGAGTGATAAGTTAAGTTTTATCATAATTTTAAAGGTATAAATAACACTTTAGGTTAGTTGAAGTAATATTAAATATTATAGGGATTGAGGAAAGTGTTCTTTAGTGAAAACCATATAAATAAATCTAAGTGATAATTCTAAGTATATAATAACATCCTGATGTTTGATAAAGTAAATATTATATTCTTCTCTTAGAAATTACATCCTTTTATAGATGCTACAAGTGGATATAGGCTTTATCACAAATGTACCTACGTGTAATAACCCCATAGGGTGGATTGGGTATTAACTTGATCATCACCTAGTGCACGATAAAGAGCATAAACTACACACATGGTTTTACACTCCCAAGAGACATTATTTGATTAATCACATTCTATTTAAAATATATCACAAATGATTTATTTTGTTAAATAATTAGTATAAGAAGAAGGGGAGAATCCAACCTAAAGAAACTTAGATTGAAACAAGAGTGATTTAGGTTGAGCTGAAAGATAATGTAATAATTATAAAGATTAATAAAATTTGAGGTTGAAATTTTCATGTAATTATCCTAAAATAATTTTCTTATAAATTTAATTATTAATAACTCGTGATTAAATCCTTTTGGTTTTAGTAATTTATGAATCCAGATGAAGCCAATTTAACAATGGATGTTATAGATAATGCAGAGATTTTCTCAATAAGAACCTAATGGGATAAGATCCAATGTTAGAAACCTTATGATTATGAAAAACCAGATATCATCAATTATTATTAATAATGTTAACATAGAAAAAACCCCAAATAAACCAAATAATATAAATGTAAAATATCATGGATGTTTGTGTGAAAAATATGATAATGGAAAAAGATTCAATTTCCTACATGTCAAAAAATGTGGTAAGTATCACCTTGGGAAATGTCTTAAATAAATTGGAAGTTGTTTTATTAGTGGAAAATAAGGAAATAGAGAAATTAATTATGGAAGAAAATAAAGAGTTTTTTTTACATGATGGATGTAAAAGATTTGTTTCCTAGTCATAAATAATATATTAATGTAGAAACCTCATTTGAAAATATATCTTGAGTCATGCCTATATTGTAGACACCCATAACTAATTTTATTAGTGATTGAAAATTAAAATTTTGCAGATGAAATTTATTTAAGGGAATATAACACTATGAGAATTCAAATTATTTATTTTTTTATATAAAAACTAATGTTTTCATTAAATTTATTCACATGCAACAATAAACCACAATAAACCATGAAATAGAATATACCCGCAAAAATATAGCTGTAGAATTGATGGATAAAAATTGATGTAATCATATTATGAAATAAATCTATCTCTAAATCCCATTTTTTTTATTTTTTAAATAACCAGTTTTACGTTAAGTGGGAACCTAGAATCCAAATTCAAAAAATAAGATAGATAAAATAATTACAATTCAAAATTAAAACATCCACCACCTATCAATAACTTAGTCATAGGATATACTTCAACAAGTAAAAAATCAAAATAGAATAAAAAAACCTAAAAATGAGTTGAAATAATAAAAAATTAGATGATAAGCTAAAGAATGAATATCATTTCTCAAAACATGAACCTATTTCAATATCTATGTTTAACCTTTTTAGGTTACCGCAATACACCACTGCATCAACGCCACCATTGTCACTACTAAAACTGTAAGGCCAATAATGAACCATCGAAGCCACACTAGAAGATTACATAACCCAAATGAACCGTACAATTATATAAAAACCATCATATAAATATAGATCAAATGATAAATACAATCCAAGTGGCATCACTGATATAAAACTAAATCTTTCACCAAAATGAAAATGTTCTGCCTTAGTAATCTCAAAAATTTTAGGACAAATCTGATTATGAAGAGCCGCCCTGAACTACTTCCATCATCACCATCCCAAAAAACTATAGGCACCATCATTATAGACCAAAATTGGGTCATTTATAGTGGATTAGTTATAAATAGTAGTCTAAAAGAGACCAAGGGCAGACATTATATCACTAAAGAAACACAAAAATGCCTTCATCATGAAGATCACTTGTGGAATGAATGAAACTCACAAGATATATCACCTATACACTACTAAATAAATGAAATATAAAAATTATTAGGTCAATGATTAGTAAAAGGAGATATAATAACACCTATTTGGTATAGAAGGTCTGCCACCGATACTAAAAGGGACCACTAAGGATGCCACTGAAGAAAAACCATATTTGAAGCCAACACTGAGTATTACCTCAAAACCAGAATAAAAAAAGGAAATAAAAACATAGTTTATGCATGACAAAACATCAAACCAAGTAGTGATAATGAGGACCTATATTTTAAGAGAAACTAGATTAACTAGAAAAGTGTGAAACCATCAATGAAAAAAGGATATAACATGACATGAAATGATAAAAGGAACTTATGAGTGAAAGTATAAGGGGAAAAACCCAAGAATATAGGTTCCTTGAGATCATGATGAGAGAAAAAAAACTCATTTTTCACTTTGTTTAAGTCTAGATTCATGAGGCATTGACAAATTAAATTACTGTGGGTAAATAACTAATAAGACAAATTTATTCATTAGAATGAAACATTTATAAAAAATTGATTTTTTAGTTTCATAAAACTAAATATATTATGTTTAAAATATATTATTGATATTAATAATATATTAACAACAATTTTATTAGTAATTTATAAGAAATTAGAAGAGAAATATTAAATTTTTATTAAAAGGTTATTTTCCTTTAAAACCAATTTTAATCATATTTTGATGTTTTAGTTAAAAGTTAAATTATGAAATTTTATAATTTCAATTTGCAAAAAGTATACTTCATTTTTGATTTCTTCCTAAATAGATTAGATTAAGACATATTTTTTGATTTTTCTGATAAGATTGATTTTTAGGTGAATAATGTAAATACCATTTTTTAAAATTGTATCTTGTGTGGAATCATTAGGATGTAATCATAGAATAAAATATAGAATACCAATATCTTTATCATATATTTTTATAGGAAACATCATAAAGTTTAAAATATTAGGTTTAATTTATAATCCTATATTTTCCATTTTAAAATTAAGTCACATTTTTCACTAAAACCAATTTAATGCATTAAAATTAACTTATATCCCTTTTAGAAATTTAATTTTATTAAATGGATTTCAAAATTGAATCATAAATTACAAATTATTTAATAAGGCACATTTAATTTTTAGTTAAAAAAAATATATTCACTAAGGTAAAAACTAGTTACCACAGTCAATGTTAAAACGGTAAAAGTGAGAAATCAAGTGGAAAAGAGTTTAAAACATGTTTAAAAAATGTGTGAAATTTAATGGTAGAGGTTTTATCAACATTATCTCTTCTCCACTCCCTTATTTTTCATTTTTTTACTATTTTACTTGAGAGTTACTTCATATTATTAAAAAGTTATGGGTAGTTACAAAAATAACATCCCTTTTCACTTATAAAAGAGGCCTCTCACTAACCCTTCAAAACCACTCCTAAAATATAGTTTCCTCTTAAAAAATTAGAAACTTTTCCTTACCCTTGAATAATCTCTTTATTCCATTAGGTTCTAGTTGAAAAATTATATGTTAATCCCTTTATTTCCAAGGTATCCTCAAAGTAAATATCAAAGTGATCAACATGAGTAGTCATTTTTTAATTAACTTCATTCCTTTCTAGATTAAATTTACAATTATAATTTTATAATTAATACATAGTAACATCATTATTGGTTATATAATAAATCTTATTATGTTAATTTATTAATAATTAACAACATTTCCCCTATTCGATTAAGAAAAATGAAAATGCAATTTGTGTGTACGTGTAGACTACCGCCTCCATGAAACAACGTGTTCCTTTTCCCTCACCACCTATAATAGATGGATAAAAAAAGAAAATTTAATATATAATTATGATATTTATAACTTATTTAATATTATTAAATTTAAAAACCATATTAATCCTTTATCCCATTATATGAAAATGAAATCATCATCCATGCATACATGAGAACTACGAACTCTATGGAATGATGCATTTCACATTTCATTACCACCTTTTATGGATGGTCCTACGAATGAGTTTAATGTATAAATATTATTATTATGATCTAATTAAGGTTATAGTATGAAAGAATTTAGAAACTATTAATGATATGATCAATAAATTGTTATCATTAATTCAATCATTGAAAACAAGCGTACTTAGAGGATTTTTTATTCATATTCTATAATATTTTCAAATCCATTACTTATTTTACTTACTTAAAATTATTATATATCAAACTAATAAACACTTAATATTATCATTATTCTTATATTATAATTATATTAAAACTAAACCACCACATAATCATCTATTAGTCATTGTGTGTTCATGTTTGGGTCGGTTTAACCAATAACTTGAGCAATGTTATGAATTTATATCATGGATGACTACATAAACATAATTAATGATATAAAATTATAAAAATATTTAAATAATTATTTATTTTTATTGAATGGTAACATTATTGTTAAACTCATTAATTAATAAAAATACCATTTTGTTCATCAAGAATTGCCAAAACATGATTGTTATTGATTTCATCTTAAAGAATAATGACTGAAAAACTAAGAAAATAATTTAAAAAACTCACATATTATTATAAATAATAACTATAAATAATTTCAATGAACTTATAAAGATTAAAGTATCCAGAATAATTCATAAAAACACCACGATTATGAAATTAGATAAAACGATCAAAACTATAAACATCTAATGTATGAAAATAGGTAAAAAAACCAATGAGAATTAATATAGTGAATAAAATTATATATAGATTATGAATGAAAATGGTTATGAATAAGGTTATAAATTATGTTATTAATATATCCATGATTTTTATAAAAGAGTTTAAAGTACATTCATTGAAGTCAGAGCAAGAATTAAGGGATTTCTTAGTCTCAATTCTGATTCTTTGAGACATAATACATTTTTCGCACCATATTTTCATTGTATGGGGTATTTAATTACCAAGAATATATTTTTATGATATATATTTTTATTTCATGGGAAATAGTAATAAAAACAATATTTTCTTCTTCAAATGGATATTGAGTCAATTATTACCCTAGTAAAAAGGATTTTGGTAACTTAAATTTCATTCATTGAGTTATAATCATTCTTTTGGAATTATTTAATATAAGTTGGTTACATTATACCCTTTATTTTATTATGTGGTATTCTATCATTTTTTTCAATGGATTTACATTTATAGAACATAAATCCTTGTCCTATATTTCTTACCTTACATAGTATGTTTCCCATAAGGGATGCTTATACCTCAAATCTCCTTTATTTGAGTTATAAAGTTTTGTCTTGAACATTGTTCTTCCACGATTTGGATCTTACACCATAATATTTCTTATAATTTTTTTTATAATCCTCTTTATGAAAATAAAATTTTAATAAAAATAAGTTTTTATTATTCTTTTTACTATATAGGGTTTCAACAAAGGTATTTTCAAAGTATTAAAATAGTTTATTTCCTTTGATGTGATATCAAAATAATGGAATATTATACATAATTTTGGAAAGAAGACCAACAAAACTAAACAAGAGACAAAAGTAATTCAAGGGGGTTTTTAGAAATGGAGTTCATGAGCATAATATCTCACAATATTCACACAATTACATATATTGGATACCATAAGGGAAAAAAGGAAAAAGGATAGTCCAGTTGT
Source organism: Viscum album (assembly GCA_963277665.1). Lineage (NCBI taxonomy): Eukaryota > Viridiplantae > Streptophyta > Magnoliopsida > Santalales > Viscaceae > Viscum > Viscum album. The sequence goes on from OY728125.1 coordinate 5,686,892, forward strand.
GCAGAAAAGGTAATCTGTTTGACAGTTCCTTTCATTCCATGTGTAAAGGATATTCACCTAGTCAGTAGTAGAATGCCTACATTACTAAATGTGATACATGATGGTCCAGGTAGTAGAGACCCACCATTTAAGAGATTTAATTCAAGGGATATATATTCAATGATTTATCCACTAATAAAAAATATATTTACAATTTGGGGGATTGAACTCGTGGTATCAAATAATTCAATTCTCGATCCCTTATTATGTGATACTATTTGATGAATTCTTTTGTAAGGATATTTTTCATCTATTTCAATATCCTTATTATATTCTTTTATTACATAAGGGATATTTTATTTTACAACAATCTAACTTTTTTCTAGATGAATGTTGCAAAGTTTTTTTCTATCAAAGGTATTATCCATCACTAACTTTGTCTTTCCTAGCCATTTGTTATGAATAGGCACAACATTTCTCCTAATTCCTTGGTTTTTAATACCCTATTTACATTTCTTTGATTGAAGAGTGTTCACCTAGAAAACATAATGTCAATTTATTTGGGAAATTATTTACTAAACTATATACAATTTATCTCTACAGTGTGATTACCACATGCTCTAATATCTTGGTTGAATGGCGTTTATCTAGAATGTTACTAAATATCTGTAGATACCCATTTGTTTACCCAGGTATAAAATGTTTCCGTTATTCATTTAATTATTAATATTTTTCTTATATGATTCCATTTTAAAGGAATATGAAACCCATTTTATTTCCATTGATTCTTTATGATATGAAAATTTTTTATTTTATAAGGTACCCATATGTATGGATGATAATTGGTGGGGTCCTATATCAACCTATAATTTATAGGTCAAGGTATTTATATCTCAAGATATATTGGGAAACTAGTTGTTATGACTTGATACACTAATAAAATTAAGTGAGTGAAGCCTGATCCACCAAGTGAAATATGTGAGTGAAACCCGATCCACTAAGGGAAACAAGTGAGTGAAGCCTAATCTACTAAAAAATATGTTATGATACCCAATTTACTATGTTATTATTTCTATGAATATGGATGTTCCATAATTCTCAATTATTTTTTTTCTATGATATATGGAATTTTCATGATGTACTATTATTTTATGTCATGATTTAGGATCTACGATTTTTTGGGTATAAATTTCATATGTATCCTGATTTTTCATTTTATTCTCACTAATAATCTTTCATTTTTATCTATTATGTTTACCCTAACTTATCATCTAAGATCAACCTTTCTTATTTCTCGATTTATATTTATAATGAAGATAATAATGGTATTAAATTCTAGAAGATTATATTATATGTAGAATTGACAAGAGATATTGAAGACTTATTATGGATTAAGTAGTTGCATATATAATAGGAAAACTATGAATTAGTTGAAAAATACTAGAGTTTTATTAGTTAATTTTTTATCCAAATTCTCTAAAACTCTAAATCTAAATTGTCTTGTGAATTTATTGAAATGAAATATTTTTTAAGTCACATAATTTAAATGGTCATGTTTATGGGATGTTATATAAAGTTCACATAAGAGATTCCTAAAGTTGCATATGATTATAATTAATGTATAAAAGATTAACTTGGAAGATTATGAAGCTATATAATATTAAATGGCAGTTTCTAGTTACCACATAATAATAAAAAAATGTGTCATATAAGAATAAATCAGGATCGTCATGTGTGATGGGGACACTATAAATATTCAATTCGTTATACCTAAAACCTTAGAATTTTCTTCGTAGAACCTAAAAGATTGGTAAATTCATGTGGAACTTTTGATGATGATATAATTACACGTTTAATACATACAAAATCTATATTCATGAAAATAACTCCGTGCGTCCCAATCTAAAAAAATGAAGTAACTATATACAAAAATCTCCATGTGGAACACATTAATATTTCCACGGAATGTGGGTTGATTATAGGAAAGTAATAAATCTAAAAAGAATATTATAATGGGATATATATATGATCATATCATGCATTAACTCTTACATGTAAACCATTTAGACCTTAGGAATAATTAAAGAACATTATCCTTACCATTATAAAAGGAGATGAAACCTATTGTAATAACGATTTTCCATTTTGAACCACATTTTGATATTTGTTTTGTAACTAAATGATGGAGATTTAAGACTTTGTGGATGATCCAAGGAGACTTCCCTCATTATCTCTATTCAATTACAATGGTATTTATATTTCATTTATCCTTATATAATCTTTATGCGGATCTATTTTTATGCATTATTTAGTGGGTATCCATCACTGTTCATATGTGTATTGGGTTGTAAACATTTCTCCCTCTTTATCATTCCTCATATAGTATAGAGGAGTGATTTTAGTTGAGTAATGAGTGTTCTTCATCACTTTAGAAACTTTAAGGTGGTTCATATAGTAGAAATTTTATGTTTCCATCTAAGAAAATCATATCATGTGATAGTGAGTATTTTTAAGTCTCAATGTGCTTAATGAGTTAATAGGGGGTTATTAATTTTTGTGGTATTTTGATAAAGTGGTTGGGAAGAATGTATATGCTACGACCTATAATAGATTGAACCCTTATATACTGTTACCTTATGATATTTTGGTGTAGAGGGGTTGGGATGAGTTTATTGGAAGAAGAGTGGAGTTAGAGATGAAATCTCAACTGGGAGGTACTAGTTATGAAACAAATGTTTGGGTTCTGGCATGAGAGGGTTGGTTACAATGGAGTTAAAGGGTTATCATTGGATCATCACAACATGGAGGAGGATTCACAATCTTTTTGTGAGGTCTATTAGTGATGGATTAAACATTGGGAGTTTAGTCATGGTGTAACAATTTTGTTCACAGAACAACATTATTCTAGGGGGATATAGTGAAATTTTCTATGGAGAGGATTTATGGCATAGTGATACTAGATGAAACATGGGGGGTTTAGAGGCTGTACATGGTGGTTTTTCTAGGTATCATAATGAAATGGTGATAATGGATATAACATGAACCTTATTTGGCCCTATCAAATTATAATGTTGAACTATTATTTAATAAAAAAGATATAACGGGGATTTGTGAAGTGGTTTTCAAAGGATGTGTTGAATTGACTCATCATAGTGTAATAAGGGTCCATCACACTATGATAACTTATTTTTTCATCTAGATATAAATTAGAGTCCCTTTAATTTTACCTTTATTTTCATCACTTTCTCTTAGACCATGGGTGATCATATGCACATCCTATGTAGTCTTTAATCCCATGATGGTTGGATTTTTTGCTTAGATTCAGTAGATTAATCATAAGTGATCTGAGGTGAGATTCCCCTTCCTCCTCTTGGGCTTTCTTCTAATTTTTAAACATAAAAGTCCATGTTAGCTGGTTTGGGGGTTAGATTGAGTGGTTTTGGACCATGGTTTTTATGCGTATTTTTTTGTTCTAGGTTGAATTGAGGTTTACATTATGAAGTGTGGTTATGCGTTCATCTCTTTCCATGTTTATTTTATAGAGGTTTTGGAAGAACTGGTTGAGGTAGGGGATTTGAGAACTATCTTTTATTTTTTGTATAATGTAGAAATATCATGTTTTTTTCATTTTGGTGAATGGTATGGATTTTCATAATAAATATAATGAACCATAATTAAAAAAAAATTATTAGGAAAATGTGAAATTCATAAGTGTTTATTCGTTTACATAATATTTCTCATGTGATTGATGATCATTACTGAAAATTGTTATTATTATTTCTATAAATTGAGTGTTACTTCTATGAAATTATATTTGGAACGGAATTTCATAAAATTATAATAATGTAAATATGTAAATGAATAATCATTAGGAAATCAATAAATTATTGTGTAAACATTCTCACAATTGAATGTAAATTAATCTGGAATCATGCATTAAAATGGAAATTGTGGTAGTGGTTGATGCTAAAACTAGTTAAAATATGATTCTATGTGGTTTTTGTGATTTTGTGACTACCGGAACATGGTAATTATTATGGATAGTTTACTCTGGGATGTATTGGTATGTGGGGTTGTGTTTTTTGGCAAGGGTTGTGTTGTTTTCAATGTGTAGTGGTTGAGCTATTAGTATTGTTTGGGTAGAAAATGTTGTGGAAAATTCTATGGGTGGGATAGTGTGATACATATGTAGATCTGTATTATGTAGTGAGTATTTGAATACCTTTCCTCGATTGGAAAGAGTGAATGTGGAGTTTTTTATGGGATAATGACATGAATGATTAATGTGGAATTGTTTTTTAGTTTCTCGGTAGTAGTGAAATATAATTGGAAAGGGTGAACTTGAAAATGGGTGTGATTGAAACTAAATTAAATAATGGATGTAAATTAAATAATTATAGATAAATGAATGGGTAATGGATGAAATAAAATTGTGTGATTTCTTAAATGGGTTTTCATTAAATATGGATTTGAATGTTACATTGAATATTATATGGTTGGTAATAGTAAATATGAAATTGGGTTAAATAATGTTTCTTCATAGTAATTTTTTAATTGTTATAGTGGTTTCTTTTCATAGGATGCGGGGTTGGTTTATCATGTTATAGCAGGAAGTATTGTTGGTGTGTGGATATGGAGACATGGTAATGTTCATGGGTTATGATAGACTTATTTTGGTTTAAACTTATTAGCTTGGGATTGTGTATGAATTATTATAATTTGGTTTTATTTTGATTTAATATGAACCACATCATAGTTAGATAAACTTACTGATACACAAATGTTTTCTTTTTCAAGTGTTTTACCTAAACATACAAGTAAAAGAGATAATGAATGGATGATTACACTCTCTTCACCACTATCCCTTCCATGTGTGGTGTATTATATTTGTTATATCACTGCAGTGATAATACTTGTTGGGGATCATGAATGGTATAAGGAGGTATTAGGGTTTATATAATGACTCAGGATTTTCATACATGGATATTACATATTTTTATATGAATATTGATTTTATTACACAAACACATGCACAATGATCGTAATAGTCTAATGTATTTAGAAACTTAGAACACTTTATTCTAATCTGATGAAAGATATTTAGTATCTCCCATAAAGACATTGCCCTTTATTATTCCTACATAAAACATTTCTTTATAACCTAGGGAAGGGAAACATAATAAAGGGTGATCTTAGATACCTAGTAAAGGTAAGAAAGGGAGATATGCATTAATAATCTTGAACATAAGGGTATGTTAACATGATCTTAACATTAGAAAATCATACCATGCATATCAAAGATCATATACATGAGTAATGGAATAAATAATGGAAGTTCATAAGACATGAATCATGTAGAAATCAAGAGCATAATCCATGAAATCATTACATAAGAATAAGACATGGAATTTTTGGAATATTCTAAACATGTAATATCATTCTCTATAAGTCAAGGCGCATTTCCAAAACATAATAGGGCACTTCATGGGGACTACACCTAATCGATGGGACACGGAACCATCCCCAATCATAGTCATTTCATAATAAGGGATCAAGTTTCCCTATATTCCTATAGTGGATCAAGTTTCACCATCTTCCCATAGTTGATCTGGTTCCCCCATATTCCATAGTGGATTAAGACTGTTGAATTGTTTCCATAATTATCTCATGAGACATAAATATTTACCCAATAAATTGAATGGATATATAGGTCCCACCCTTCCTATAATGAAAACCATACTCATGTGTTCCAAAATAACATAATTTATTCATTATATCTAAACCCATGGAATGAAATGGGTTTCATAAACATCATTCAATCATAACATAACCCATGGAAAAGAAATGGGTTTCATAAATATCGTTCCATCATAAAAATAAATCATTCTTAGAAAGAATAAGAATGCTATAATTGATTCATATCCCCAGTAAAACATAAGTAACATAAAATAATGTTATCTTATATGGAAACTAATTTTGACAGATCACTTGAAAATAATTCTTGAGGAAAATATCCTTTCTACTTTGAAAACATTTTGTTTTCTTAAAATGATGCAAAATTTTAAAAGAAACCATTTAATTAGAAAATAAAACTAGAATATTATAAAGGAAACTTCCATGAATTATTGTTTCATGATGTCAGAAAAATTATTTTCATGTTGTAAAAGTTAAAAAAAACATTCCTTTCATACTTGTTTTTAGAAAAGTCACAAAGTACCTCATTTGAAAAATGAAAAATAATTCCTTTCAAACAATGTAATAAAAGTAAAAAATTTTCAAAAATGAATTTAAAAATACACAGGATAACACTAAAAACATTTTTTTAAACATTTTTAGAAAACATGGACATGTAAGATAAATATTCCGTAATGGAGACTTAAAACGAAACAATCCCAAATATTGATGAGACTGTGAAATAAATATACCTCACTTTATAATCAGTAGAATCATATTCCCCATTAAAGAAATAAAATTATAGGAATATGAAAATACCACAATATTCTAGATAAGACACATAAAATATATTAATGGGTAGTATATATACCATGTAAGAAATAAGTAGTGCATAAGGAATGTGTCCTATAGAAATAAAAGTGATACATAAATCTGTTACCTTATATCTTGACTCCAATCATAGTTTTGAGAACCTCCTGTATAATAAATATAAGTTTATTATACATATATTATATAACCATATTCATTTATATAATACCATGTATTATTTATATATGAATTTATATTACCATCTTATTTACAATTCCAATTTTAAGTTATGTTAAGGGTAATAACCACTCTGTTTCTCGCACACATTTTAACTTGTTATTCTTAGTATATTTACTTAGAAAATGATTTAATTACCTCCAGAATGATAAAAATTATATAAATATGTTATATATTCATTATATATGTATTTATGGTTATCTATAAAATATTTAAATAGAAAATGAAATACACCATTCATGGAGACGGTAGGACATACATACACATGAACACTGCTTCAATTTCACGTTGTATTGAAATAAAGAAAGTAAAGAAAGTAAATATATATATATATATTAATTAAATTACCATTATTATCTTATATTTATCATATAATTTCACTATAGGGTCCTGAAAAGTTTTCCATGGGAAGAAAATACTCCCGTAATCACTTTTCAGAAGGAATCAAGAATTCTTACATGTTTAACGAAGTGAATGGATAGAAATTGAGTGGAAAACTTTGAAATAAACTTATAATAATGATTTATCTAAGATTTTTAAGTGACCCCATACCATCACTGGGAAGGGTTTTCAGACCGTATGAACTGGGAAGAGTTCACAGACCACATGAACTACGAACCACTGGTATGTGGAACAACCTGCGAGGCGTTTGAACGTAGAGCGATGACCAGAAAACCCAGGCACCTGTGAACCACATCGTTGAGGGAATCATGCACATGAAGGTCATTAACATATCGTCTCATGAACTCAGTAGTTCATGAATGAAGAAAATTGGTAGGGTTCCATGAACTATGACTCACGAACCACAACCTCTGCAAACCTGGGATTGACCGAGTCTTCGGCGAGTCAAGATATCTCTTCATGGGCTTTTGTAAATGGTGAAAAATTCCCATAGATACAATTTCCACAATACTATATAAAAGGACCACAAAAGGAAATGGGAATTTATAGAAGAAGAAAGCACCAAGGGGAACCTAGAGGTTCATAGAAATAATTTAGAGAGGATTTCAACTTCATTCTCAAATCATCAGTGAAGACCAAATTGCAAACCACGTTTTCCATAGGTACATCCAATTGCAAACCATAAAATGAAGGAACTTAATAATAATAAGAGAAGTGTGAACCTAATGGGTGAAGTTACGAAGAACATATTTCATGCGGATGAACTCCTCTCAAATGATAGTCCCAAGGACCCTCCTTCTATATGGTGTTCCACATAGTGTATTGCTATGTGAATTTAATCTGACATCGTGTACTGCATAAACACACTGATGAAACCCAAAGCGATATGGTGGAATGCATCTAGGACTATGTACCATTGTGGTGCATGGTGGTCCATGCCCAATCCTGCGTACTACTTTAGAACGCGGATGACCCCTCTTCCCACATACCGCTATGGTATAAAGAGATCACCCCATCCCACATATGAAAACATTACGTAGAATGGGGTGATTTCAGGTATTCTTCACTTTGGTTAAAATCTATCCCCTCTTTTACTGTCCATTCCTCGATAGCCCCTCCATGAACCAGTCCTCTGACATCAGGCCAAGCCCTCTTCCAAAGCCACTGGACCCGTATGATCAGATCATTGGTTACATCAAAGTGCCCGTTTGAGTCTACATACCCATGGTAAGCAGAGTCATGGAGGATCTCCCCACAACGGTTCATACTTAAGGGATGTCTGTAAGTTTACATTCCTATGGTAACCTAGAGTCGAACAATGGTACGCAAACATGAACCTTCTTGTTTTAGGGATTATGGTTTATCACTTTCTATTCCATTCAATGAGGAATAGTGATAAGTCAAAAAAGTTATGTTCACTTCTCTTTATGGCTAGGTTGACACTCCTCCCCTTTCCCAGATTGCATTCTGGGGAACTCCTACAAAGGTAAGTTCCCAATCATTCAAAGGCTGAGACACATGACCTTTAATTTCATCCCACATTAAAAGGTTCATCACTCTTATCCCTCACCCACTATCGCCCTGGCCTATTCTGTCATAGGCCCTCCCTTTCCTATCTTCAGAGGAGGAAGTGTGTGGTTGGTTGGACCTATCACATCCTCTTATTTATAACACCGAGGATGACTCACATGGGCTTAGAGATTTGTGATGATTACAACATCCACACAATTATGAACTATGAGAACATTGATTCCTGGCCAAAATAGGATACGTAGGATGCCTACATAAAGGCTAGAGCTCAAAAGGGTTCCCTTCCAAGAGGGTCCACCCAACAGTGTCCCCCAAATGGGAAGCTTCCATGAGTAATACCTAATTATTCTGAGCTATGATAACTCTAATTCCTGGTCAAACTAGGATATGTAGGACACCTAATTGAACGCCCGAGCTCAAAAGGGTTCCCATCCAAGAGGGTCTACCCAATAGTATCCCCCCAAATGGGAATCTTCCATCTGTAATACCTAGTTGTTCTAAACTACAAGACTCTAATTACTGGTCAAACTAGGATATGTAGGATACCTGATTGAAAGCCCAAGCTCAAAGGGGTTCCCTTCCAAATGTGTTTACCCAATCAAGTCCTCTCAAATTGGAAACTTCCATGCATAAGGCCCAACAATCCAAACTATATGGGTTCTGATTCCTCTCCTAGGGATACACAATAAACTCATCTTATGGGTTTGATCCCAACATCAAGTCACCTTATGTCCCCCTAGATGACAAAAAAATTCAAAGCACCTTATTTCATGGCATAAGTCAACATTACCTCTGTAGCATCAAATTCATGTATGCCTATGATGATCCTGAAAACTAGGGGTAGCCCATGGACACACTCTTCGGGAATGAACCAAGGATTGATGAACATATGATCATGACTTAAATCTATAATAGTGTCTCGGAATATGCAATAATTCCCCATAAAAGGGTATGATGAGCCCGATTTCCCATCCTCTCGACTAATGGACTCCATAAGTGTCGTAGGCCAAATAATCATCTAACGAGCACCTGAATTTGGAAAGCAGGAACATGAATCATGGATTCTAGTACCGTTGATTGTTTTTGGATCCACAAATAAACCCGTTGGAGACCATTCAAGGAGGTTATATCCTAGGAGGACCGATTGCACAAGTAATTGACCCCATACAATCGCCCGGTGGGACCATTTGACTATGGAACCTTATTCTCATTATAGGACGGGTAAACTACCCAGTCTCAGTGGGATTAATCCAATCCTCCTTTAAAGTATAATGACTCATAATGGGTCAAAACAAAAGAAATGGTGAAATTGACGTGGGACTGTCTCTATAATAAGAGATGAATGAGTATCCTTGTGAGACCATTTTTTAATCACCCCAAAACGTGTCACCTTGGATAGAAATAGAAATGGTGAACCCGACATGAATCCTGAAACGTGACAATGAGTACCTCCCTTATATAAGGGAGGCATATGAAGTCAATATTGACAAATTTATATCAACTGCACAGAATTCCTACACACAGAACCATGCTAGAGGGCATCACCACTGACATTGGGCTACTGGGTCTCCTAATGCTGAAGATGACCTTATGCTGATTCCACCTGCTAAATTCCAAGGGAATTGGGCCCCTTTGGATTCCCACCAAGTTTGGATAATATATAATATAGAACACACTATCACCCAGGTTCCTAAGGGGAAACTCTATTGTAAAAATGTGGAAACATTCAACGGGCAGTCGTACAACTATTCCCCCTCCACTAATTCCCACCATAGAAATAGGGTTGCACAATACAAACACGTTCATGTTCCTGCAAGTGCTCCCCAGTCCCGCATTGAAGACATATAAGAAAACTGTAGGCAGATACAGATATCTGTTGATGCTCTAGAAGTATTTAATCCAAATAGGGCTGCAACTAGTTATACGTAGGTATAAATACCTGTTGATGCATATCAATTCCACCATCCAAATAGGGCGGCAAGAAAATATGAGAAGAGTCAAATTCCTATGGATACATACAAATCTCATGAGAAAAATACAATGGAAAACAAGAAAATGAAAATCCTTGCTCGTGAATATGACGCCCAACCGTCAAATATGGTGGAAACCAGAGAATACAACCGGTGGAAAACTCATTACTTTGTCTCAGACTAAGAGAACTACAAGTATCTATTGGAAACCCATAGAGGACTGGAGCAGGAACAAACTCCTACTCTGACATTGGAATGGGATTTCACACATGTTCTATCCAAATATGTATCTCAGAACATCCTAGTATTGATGTAATACAAAGCGTCGATCCCAAACCATATACTCCAAATATTCCAAGATATTATTGCATCGGTGGTAATGGAGAGAAACCAGGCCCACAACCCGGTTTCCTCGAACGGAATGACTTTCTCACAAAATGGGTCAGTCAATCTAGAGTGATTATGAATCCAAGCTTCATTCCAGGAGTTTTGATGATAATATCCTGTGATATATGGACAACTGGATCAGGAACAAATACCCATTCCAACTGGGGGATACTGGTCCAATGTGGTGGCCACTCCAGGGAAGACATATATTCCTACCAAAAATCAAGATTCCCATCGATGTATCTCGATGCCATCATGGGACAAAAAAAGACAGGGAACAATATATAAAGGCCATTACCAACAACAGGTTACCCAATTACCTACAAGAGATCACTCAAAAATAAAATGCACCAAAGGAAATTAGAAAATGAAGAGCATGTACATGATCCTGCGCTACTGGAAGCTGGGGTTCTTAATGACCACAAACATATATTGATAAAGGATCAAGACCCTATAAATCCATTACCAAATTATGGAATTGGAAGTAGAAGTTGTGAAGAACCTCCCCACAATGTCTCTACCACCCCAAAGCACACATGAGAGATTTCTTCATGGGCTAGGAATGATTGATCATGAGAGACTATCTCTTGATGAGTGTCAGGGTAGCCCTCACCTTGACTTGAAGATCATATAGTAAGATGGTCCTCCCCTTGCTGTCATCCTCCCTGTTGGTCCTCCCCAAGGAATACGATGCATATATGCTTCTCCCTGTAGTTGGATGTCAATTCATGATGATAGTTATCACCATGATGAAAGTCATTGCAAAGGTCCTCCCCAGAATGGTGGATTCTATGAAGGACCTCCCCATAGTAACACAAAGAAATGATATGGTACTCCCCTCACTGCAGTACATTATGAAGGCCCTCCCCAAGATGTACACTACAAAAATTCTCTCTGAAGCCAGGCATCAAGCTATGATAGTAGTTCTATCGATCATAGCAGTCATTGAGAAGGTCCTACCCTCACTGTAACCCTCCCTGAAGGTCTCCCCAGGGTATACGTTGTAAAGGCATTTACCGTGGGTGGGCATCAAGTTTCAATGGTATCCCTCGCCATTGCAGCACCAATTGCGAAGGACCTCCTCGAAAACAAAACTCATACTGGAAAAAAGGTCATCCCCTTGTAGAAACAAATTTGGGAAATCCCTCCTATGATGAGGAGCTCGGAAATATGGAGTTAGAAATATCAAGAAATATGTTTATGATGAGTGATATCCTTCCTCAACTAGTGGATGGTTTGGAGCCACACTCATCTTCAGAGCCACCCCCGTACTATTCAAAAATCAATAAGGCTCCCACCATCCAGGCTCTTTAGAAAAAAATTATTAAGAAGCAGTCATGTTGGGCATATCATATAGAGGAGCCCCCCCAGAATAACAACAACAAGATATGTTACTCGTGAGAAGACAACTAGCTTAGGATAATATACCAGTGATGTATTGGTCTAAGACCACTTCTCACTTTGACATACCAGGGGAGTTGTTTGGGGAATGTATTCATGACATTCACCTCAATATATGGATGAATCTTCACCAGATAAAAGAAAAGTTCTTTCTATATGAAGGGTATGTGGTCCATGTCAACATATTAGGGGATCTTCAACATCTAATTGACCTAGAATCCCTCAAATTTGCATGAAATCCATGATCATAACGTCGAAATAAAAAACCTTGAATTGGCTTGACTCCATGTCCTGCAAAAGTTGTGTCGTCTTATTGGAGATTCCCCAACTGGAGTTCATATTCGAGGATGTGGAAAACATGGAGCTCGACACTTCACCCTACATCCCATCTAGAAAACCCCATTGGAAATGACATTTTTTAACATCATTACCCAAATATAGAAATCAAATGAAATCCCTACTTAAGAAAGATGGAATACTCATCTAAAATGAGCCCATAGTAAGTCTCAAAAGTATCAAGACTATAGAGATCAATTCATCAAAAAGCTTCTGAGTCAGGCAATCGAGAACATATAGCAGGCTTCCTACTTAAGGGAATTCAAACAGAAAGCAGTACTCATGTCTTTGAAATCCCATAAACCCCATGTAGGTCTAATTCCATACTCGGATTACACCCACACAGGAGTGAATGAAATAAAAAGGTGGAAATAGTGGCAGATACCACCACAATATGGGAACAAACCCAGCTCGCAGGTCTGGGGGCATTTTTATTTCAAAATTCCTTTATAAGACCAAAAAATCTAGGTCATAGCGTATCAATGGAAGAACGAGAACAACCCCAGCCTACAGAGCTGGGGTAATTTTTACCTCAAGTTCCCATACAGGGGACATCTGTCTTCTCCTATCTAGGAAGAACAATGAGCATAAAAGTCACCAGTACCACCTCGTCTCGTAGTTTACACCCTCTGAGAAAAATCCACATTACGAGGTCAGATTAGGGATCCCTTTGGGTAAATATTCTTCAAGAAACCCGAAAAATACCACAGAATAGAAGGAGAAAATCCAACAAAGGACACAATAATACCTCCTACCATTCAGCACCGAGTACACCACCCCAAATGTGGTATGCATTAGAGAATGTGGTAAATGTAAACCCCAAAAATCTCATAGGAAATGACACAGAGGGAGAGGATTCAAGGGGAGATGGTTCCCTCCCAAAGACATCCCACTCTGACCCTGATGGTGTCTATACCCAAAACTAGAGAGCAGTCCTAAATTTGGGCACACCATCAGATAATCTGTCATTACCTCCCATGAAAAACCCCAACAAGGAGAAGAATAAATACAAGGTTTTATATGAAACACCTCGTCCTCCCCGTGAGAATGTGTCCCTCACTCTCGAGGAAAGATTCGCCAAGCAGGAGGAATTAATGAAGGAGCTCAAGTGAATTAATGTCAAGCTATGTCGAGGGAGCTATCTTGCCGGATGTGTTTCCCCTATGGAACATCAACATGTATTCCCAGAATAGGTTCCCTTTCCACATGCACTCATCCCAGTAAATGAAGTTAAGCTTGAAGGCCCATCCAAATCGGCCCCAGGACCGTAAACTACTTAAATCTGGCCTCGGAAGGACATCAATACTTCCCACCACTAGGAAGGCATCTTGAGTATATTCAGGTAAACCCACAAATGATACCACCTGCTAGGTACCCACCCAAAATTCCAGCAGCACCGACACACCCAGCTTTGGCTACCACCGCACCAGCCCAAGATCAAGCCTGGTAGGATATGAATCAAGGGCTCTTGAACATTGTTGATCAAATAACATCTCAACTAGAAGCCGTGGAGGGGAAACATACTCTGATACAACCAGAGAAAAAACCCAACCATGATTGGGTGAGAAATGTTCCACTACCACCAAACTTTAAAAACCTCATATTCTTAGTGTTCAATGGCTCAGGGGACTCAGAATAGTATTTACTGCACTATGCCTCTTACTATGACCCCATGATGGGAAATATGGAGAAACAAGAAGCAGTAAAACTCAGATGCTTTGTGAAAAACCTAAAGGAATCGACCTTCATATGGTATACTATCCTTCCAGCAAACTCAATCACCATCTGGGAGGACCTCTGGTGATAGTTTCTCTTCCAATTCAGCTCAACGCTGCCTAAGAAAACAGTAAGTTATCTCATGAACTGCAAGCAATAAGAGAATGAAAGAGTCTCAAAATTCATTTCCAAATGAAAATTCTTGACTTATTCCTAGAATTATTTGCTTCCCCAAGATGAAATGTTCACCATGTGCATCGTTAACATTCTTGAGGAATTTCAAACACCGATCATCCTAATGAAGTACACAAGTGGGTTCTGAGATTTCTCATTCATTGCCGAAATGATAGAGGGATCCTTGAAGTGGACCAAACTCAAGTCTTGAGTGGCCCCATCAACACCATGGAAAAGTGTGAGAAAATATGAAGCGACTTCTGTAACGCTTAAGCCACCCCCGACAGTAGTTGCAGTTGCAAGGCCTCCACTAAACTGTGTAGGACCCCCTGTATGCCAATATCCATCCCCACCTTAGCAAGTTGAGTGATAGAGTGCTAAAATAAACCAGTTCTAGTTTCAAATAAATAAAGTCTACTCATTTCAGGATGACCGGGTCTATGCATATTTTATAGCCTCTATGAATTGAAACTTTCTCCAGCTACCAGTGCCATAGTGAACTGATGAAGTGGGTATCGACGACTGCCCAAATTATTTTCCCTATCATTGGATACTAGGACACACTATCCAGGAATGCTTCTCCTTCAAGTATATCTTACAAAAGATGGTGGATTCTAGGAAAACCAAGTTACGCACACTGCCATCACAAGTGGCGTATGTTTCCACATCAGACTCAAGAAAAGAAGAGGAATGTAAAATAGTTGCTAGTAAGAAGAGAAATTTTTTGATAATTGAATGACCCAAAAAAAATAGTCAATCGAGTTCATGGAATCCTACAGGCGCAGTTGAAACAACCAACCATGCCCCTGAAATTTCCTGATGCAACACAACTGTCATCCTTAGCTCCACAGTCCTCTAAAGGCCAGAAGGGAAGAAAGTAGGACCAAGAAGGTGGGATGAAACTGAAGCCGAAACCTATCCTGATACTCTTGGACTTCATGCTAGCAGACCTCGTACAATGAGCACCACCTCTCCAAATAGTAAAACGAGTGTCGCCTAGCTAAATGGTACAATGGGAACCGCCCCGCCAAATGGTACAATGGGTGCCGCCCCACCAAACGGTACCATCAGAAAGAGGCAGTCAGATAGAAACATTGTCAGATCAAGAACTGATCTTCAGCTCCAATAATTTCATTCACTTTATAGACCCCTTCTCTGATGGATACTATGGCCACAAACCAAAATTTCCTATGACCAACCAGAGAGCTGGAGGAAGAGGCCACAGAGGCCTAGGGTTTCTTGGAAGGCATAATCATGGCAGTAGTCAAATTCCCAGCAACATCTTAACTCAAAACCGTTAACACTGCGGAAACTCACAGAAGGAACCTTTGACAGACACAATGAGAATCAGAATGTTCCTCTGCCCCTATCAGAAGAAATCTGAGCCTAGTTATCTTGGATTATCCATTGGAGGAAGGAAAAATATTGAATCTCCCAAAGTGTATTGGTGAACCAGTCTAGTTGAACCTGGAAAGAACCGTAAAACCATCGAATCCAGTTATAGAGGCCGGAGCATCTAGTTACAAAGCTCAGCCCCCTAAAGTGTCTATTAAAGGGAAACACCGAGAGATGAAGCACTAAACTTTAGAGCAGAAATATGATATTATAAATTAGCTGGATTTAGTACCATCAAATCTGTTAATCCTGGATGCTTTGAGTCAGTCCTAATTCCTTAGGTAGGTGCTCATCGAATCTTTACTAAGTCCTTAAGAATTTGAGGCCTAAGTACTAGCACTCGAAGTCTATTGGACGGTGACAAATCCAAAATAATGTCACGCCATCATCTCCTTTACAGATATGGATGAAGACACCATCATGTAAGGGAACATAAAACCCTTATATGTGTCCAGCAAGATAAATAGAATTGATGTCTAGAGGATTTTCATTAGCAATGGATCTGGAGTCAACCTCCTCCCACTATGAATGCTTCATCAGCTTGGCTATGATGAATATAGTTTGACACCTTATACAAAAACTCTACTGGGATATGAAAAAAGTGAGCAGAAGATTTTGGGACGAGTCAAGATTAAAACATGGCTTGGAGACCTCATCTCGGTTCTTGAGTTCTTGTTAGTGAGGAAAAGTACGGCCTTCAACATCCTATTAGGGAGGCCCTGGCTGCATTATCATGCTCCAATTACACCATCATACCATCAGTGCATCAAATATTGTGCTAATGGAAAAAATGGTACACTACATGCTGAAAAATCCCCATTTGAGTCATGTGAGTTGCATTACATCGACGTTGGGTTCTATGAATTGGAATAGAAGAAGTATTTGACCGATGATTTTGACTAGATCAATGCCCCGAACAGATTGGAAATGGCTCTTGCTAATCCCCTCCAATAGTTTGGAGAAGAGTATGTATTACCCATCAACCAAGTTGAATTTATAAGTTCATGTACAGATACAGACTCAATTGTCTGCATGATTTCTATTATGTCCGCCAAGTCGAAAGACATAAAATAATGGGTTGGCTCCTATGATGACAGGAAAAACCCTACCAAATATGATCTCAGGCCATCCTTGGGACCTCAAACTTCCCCTACCTTACTCACTAAATGAAAAGAATATTTCTCTCACAACATTGGAAAGTTTTTCTCGAGAATCCTCTCTCCATTAGAATAGGAAGAAGATGATGAAGAGGATGATAAAGAAGGATACAAAGAAGAAGAACTAAAAGATTCCCCTCCCACGTTCAAAGAAGGTTTCTCCACTACAATCGATGAACTTATAGAGATAAACTTGAGCACTGAAGAT
Organism: Viscum album; assembly: GCA_963277665.1. Classification (NCBI taxonomy): domain Eukaryota; kingdom Viridiplantae; phylum Streptophyta; class Magnoliopsida; order Santalales; family Viscaceae; genus Viscum; species Viscum album. Next base: position 5,704,267 of record OY728125.1, read on the forward strand.
GACCCGTGGCCCACTTTTATCAGTGTGGATATGCCTGTCAAAGAGTAAGAGACATATACCTCTTTCCTAAAGAAGAATTGAGATGTGTTTGTCTGGAACTACATAGAAATTATAGGCCTCAATCCTGAGGTCTCCACTCATCATCCAGGTTTTCCAAAATATCATTAGGGTTATAAGCAGGCAGCCAGAAGGACCCACCCGACACATGCTACCAAAATAGAGGTTGAAGTTGACAAGCTGATCAAATCCAACTTCATACGAGAAGTCCAATACTTGATATAGATGGAAAACATAGTCCCTATAAAAAAGAAGAACATATATATTATAATCTGCATCAACTTTAGGGACCTTAATTGGATTTTCCTAAAAGATGATTTCCTGGTCCCAATCAGAGAATTGTTGATCGATGCGACCACCAAATATGAGGCCCTTTCTTTCATGGATGGATATTCTGGATACAACCAGATCTTAGTGACCCAAGGAGATGAAGAAGACACTACTTTTAGGGACCCTCAGGGAGTGTTATGTTATAGTGTGATTCCCTTTGGTCTAAAAAATGTCTGTGCTACATAGAAGCATTCCATGCCTCGAATTTTCAATCCCTTACTGGGAAATTCATCGAGTGTTGTGTCGATGATCTGATGGTTAAATCACAACAGTGCTCAAACCACCAGACTGATCTTGAAACTGTTTTTAACAAACTGCAACATCACAGTTTAAAGACGAACCCCCTAATGTGTTCCTTACGCATTACCTCTAAGAAATTCCTTGGCTTCATCGTAAATGATTACCTTTCATCGGGTTAATGAAGAAAAGGGTTACGTATGAGTGGGATAATGATTTTCTATAAGCATTTGATAATATAAAAATTAGTATCCTGATCCCACCGGTTCTGATGTCGTTAGTTAAAGGGAGACCACTCATTTTGTGTGTAACTGCCTTGGAATGATCATTGGGTGCCTTCCTTACACAGAAGAATGGTGCCAACAACAAGAAAAACCTCTATTACCTTAGCCGAACAATGATTGATGATGAGAATAGATATTAACAAATTGAAAAGAACTTCCTAGAACAAATCTTTTCAGTTCAGAAACTTAGGAATTACCTATAGCACCATGTGGTCCACCTGGTCTCCTACTGCAACCCGCTCAAATATATCCTCAATCGTCCAATGCTAACTAGATTCCTATCATGATGGACAGTCATCCTACAATAGTTTGACATACGATATGTACCCCAGAAGGCCATCAAAGGCCAAATTTTAGCATACTTCATGGAAGAGAACCCCTCAAAAGAAACAACACCATTGGATGCTGAACACATAGATGAAGAAGTGATCTCCATCCAAGAGGACCCCCATACATTGGAAATGTACTTTGATTGTGCTTCTAGAATCCCAATAGGGAAAATAATAGAGGATACCAAGATTAAAAAAGTGGGTCTAGGAGTTATACTCATATCTCCAAAAACTTCAATCTTTCCTTGATCTTTCCTTCTTTCGGAAGGATGTACAAATAATGAAGTAGAATACTAGGCCCTCATTGTGGGCCTAGAGTTGGCACTCCATGCACAAGACAAACACTTAAATATAAAGGGTGATTCAGATATAGTCATCAAGAAGGTCAATGGTGACTATTCCATTAAGAAAGATGTATTGGCCCCCCTGATGAACCATGTTCAAGAACTGATGGTAGAATTCCCATCATAACCAACACTGACCTATGCCCCCAAGTCACAAATGATCAAGCTGATGCTTTGGAAAATGCATCCATAATGTTAGATGATCCAGATCAGGATGAAACATTTATTATAATTTCCCACTACCATATAGTCTTTCCATTCATCTAGAACAAGATGGAGGAGATTGATGAAATTAGCCCCATTTTTTAGCCTTATGGTCACAACACCAGCTGGATGACTCCCACTGCAAGTTACCATAAAAAAGGGGAACTACCACCAGATAGGGATAGAAGGTAACATGTATGAAGATGATTAGTCAACCTCTTCTTGTACAATGGGGTAAACCAAGAAATGGTTATCAACAAATGAGGCCTTGACAGAGTCATTCTCAGGTGAATTGATAGAGAAGAGACTGATGTCGTCATGAGAGAAGTGCACGCCGGAGCTTGTGGATCGCAACAATCAAAAACCAACCTATTTAATCAAATCTAAAGGCTTGAGTATTACTATCCCACTATGATACATGATTGTTCCATATTCTCCAAGAAGTTTCATTCCTTCCAAGTTCATGACAATTTTATTCACCAACCCCGGAGTTACTTCATACAACTAAGTACTCCTAGAAATTTCATTCCTGGGGGATGGATGTTGTGGGACCATATACCCCTGCTATATCTAGACCATTCAAGTTCATATTCACAATAACCCAGATCTTTTCTAAATAGGCTGAATCCATACCCCTTAAAAAAGTTAGAGCAAAAATCATTGTTATCTTTGGGAAGGCCAACATCATTAACAAATTTGGTGTCCCTCATACAATACTGATGGAGAATGGGACCGACTTATGCTCTACTGAGTTGGAAAAATTATACGAGGAGTATGGAATCAAATCTAATCATTCATCCCGCTACCACGCAGCAACCAATGGAATGATAGAGGCTTTCAACAAGACTTTGTCCAGCATACTAAAAAAGATGGTAGATAAGGATAAGAAATCATCACTACTAAAAATATGCCTTTTATCAGTGCTAAAAATGGCCTTTAACAGTGCTAGAAAAGCGCTATTAAAGCTGGTGAAAATAAAGGGGGGGGGGGGTTCCCCTTTATCAGCGCTCCAAAAAGCGCTGATAAATACCCCTTTTTTCAGTGCTAAAAAAAGCGCTGATAAAAGGGGTCTTTTATCAGCACTAAAACAAAGCGCTAATAAAAGGGTCCTTTATCAGTGCTGATAAAAGACCCCTTTATAAGAACTTCCTTTATTAGAGCTTTGATTTTAGCACTAATAAAAGGTAAAAAAATTAAAAAAATTAAAAAAAAAATAAAAAAAATAAAAAAAATAAAAAAAATTTAAAAAAATACTGCCAATCGGGGGGGCCTTTATAGTGCTTGATCCCCCCATTTTACAGTGCTTTTCCGCCAACCTACAGCGCCCCATGCACCCCCTCAACCCTTTATCAGCGCTTGCTCCCATATTCCCTCATGCGTGTGCACCCCTGCCGTCACCATGATTTGAACTCGAGACCTCCCCCTTGCGCGCCTAAGCCCTTACCACTCATCTATTTTGATTTTCTTTCCATTTCATGATATATATATATATATCTCTCTCTATATAGTTATATTTATTTGTATGGTAATATATATTTATATTAATATATATATATAGTTATATTAATATATATATCTATTTATATATATATATAGTTATATTTATTCGTATAGTAATATATATTTATATTAATATATATAGTTATATTAATATATATATAGTTATATTAATATATATATAGTTATATAAATATATTTCTCTATTTATATATAAATATATATTTAGTTATATTTATTCGTATAGTAATATATATTTATATTAATATATATATAGTTATATTAATATATATATATAGTCATATTAATTTATATATTTATTGTGATATTAATATATATATTTATAGTGATATTAATATATATATTTTTAGTAATTTTAATATATATATATGTAGTTATATTAATATATATATATAGTTATATTAATATATATATATAGTTAGATTAATATATAGGTATATAAATATTCATATATTTGTATTTTAAATAAAATGGATATTAGTTTTTATTTAGATAAATATAATAGATTTTATATGTAAATATATTTTGTTATTTCTATTTATAATTAAATTTTTAGGTGTGAATTTATAAAAAATATGTATATATTGTTATATATTTGATTATAAATAGTAGTGCATTATAAAAAACGATGAAATTTCAAATACATAATATCAATATGAATGTAATACCTTGGAATAAATTCAGTCCCCACCAAAAAAATCCAATAATACCCCCTTAAACGTGGCTGAAAATCCACAAAATGTTAAACAATCGGGGTACCCTGACTAAAAGCTCAGTTTTAGAGGCCTTATGGGCCTCTTTTGGCCTAAAAAAACCTTCATTGGGGTCCTCCTAAGTCATAGTGACGTAGAGATCATCATAGGCTTCGATTTGATATGTGTTAGAGCTCAAACGGACACCCGGATCAAAAGTTATGGCCATTTGAAGTTCGAGTTGCATTTTCAACATATTTTGGATCTTTTTTTAATTTTTTTTAATTTTTTACTCTTCAAATTGTTATTAAATGACTATTACTCCATAATAATAAGCAAATTATTAATTAAAAATATTTTTTAAATTTTTTATAAGCCATTTTTACTAAATATATTATATATTAAGTATATTAAGTGTAAATGTATATTTATACTTATCTAAAATATATTAAAAATTATATATTATATTTATATCAATATAAAAATATTTATATATTTATATATTAATATATTATTTTTAATTAATTTTTTTTGAAGTTGACCCTTTATCAGCGCTAAAAAAAGCGCTGATAAAGGGACCCTTTATCAACGCTTTTTTTGAGCTGATAAAGGCACCCCCCTTTATCAGTGTTTTTTCGTTAGTTCTGATAAATGTTAGCGCTGGGAAAAACTGTTTTTATGGTATTGCGTGTCCAGAAAAGCTCCTTCATGCTTTATGGGCTTACTGGACCATGACCCAAACTTCTACCTAGGCGACCCCGTACTCACTAGTATATGGGGAAAAGGTAGTTTTCCTCTTAAAATTCAAGTGTCATCACTTTGTGTGGCCATTTTCAATCAACTATCCATGGATGAGCATTCCCAGAGACGATTTTATGAGATGGATCATCTAGATGAGAAAAGGCTGCACACTTTACACCATTTTGAAATTTACCAAAATCCGATCACACGAGCCTTCAAAAAAAATGTTCGCCTTCGATATTTCCTCAATGGAGAGATGGTATTAGTCCTCAGAATCCCGATGAAACTTGGGAATAATCCCCCAAAGATTAAACCAAAGTGGGAGGGACCATATGTAATACATAAGGTCTATTCCAATGGAAAATACGCTTTGATATTAATAGATGAACATCTCATCAGCGCTCCACAAATTCAAAGTTTCTGAAGAAGTACTTTGCATAACATCAATGCACATTAATGGTCCAAACTCTATGACCCTAAACTATGATTTATAGTCCTATCCACATGACGTTAAAATGTATGGAACTCATCCCTGAAACATTAAATTAAACTCTGACCCTTGTCCTTGATACATAACACTAAACTGTACAACATAGTGTCAAAGCTATAATACATCAAACTGCATATCACAAAGTGTCCTAACCGCATGGTGATAAACATAAAGATCCCTTATAGAACTATGTATGTCTTGATTCCCTTTCATTAGTGGCATACACAAGGACACCTCGATACTCAATCTTGGTCCATCCCCCACCATATAAAAAATGCCTCTATCACGTTCTCTATATCCCCATATTTATAAGGTAAACCCTTTTAACTCCTTGTTTCTCAAATCTAGTGTCACTCACATGAGATTAGGATCGGTGGTAAGGGCACTCTTACATAAAAAAGCTACAAAGAAATGTGGTGGACTTGGTATTTGTAGAAGTTGAAACAAAAATGTCCCTACCCCTATGTCTGAGCTAGATCGGTACAAGGAATGTTCATAACTATGTGTGGCATGATTCCTACCCCTGTAGGATATGTAGTGACGCCTGAATTTGTCATCTCGACCCAACCACTGAAAAAGAATTACATCACATGTCCCTATGCATGGACCAAACATTTGTAGGGAACATTTGAAACTACGTGCGGCTTGATATCTACCCTTGGGAGATATGTAGTGATGCCTAGATATGGAATCTTGGCCCAAATACCATTTAAAAGAAATGCCCCTTCCCCCGTGCGTAGGCCAGAATTTTATGGGGAGTCCATGAAAGGTTCTAACTGCATGACAATAAACTTCGAGATTCTTCAAGAGTCACATGTGGATCGATTCTCAATGTTATGAGATCCTGCACATGACCCCACTCATAAGAAGTCAAAATATCATGCTTACCACTATACATATGAGTTAGATCTATATGGAAGCTCTAGTATTTCACGGCTAATCATAGTCTGGGTATTTCATACATTCCCAGACATATCTTTCTCATTTTTCAAACATCATAATTCGGGAAAATTGGATCCCCATAAACACTCACGGTCATCTAATATAGATGGACAATGTACTGTATACACCATTGTTTGACTTTGCACGTCATGGTATGGTGGCTTTTCATATGGTTCCTACAAGATAGAGATAAATGAAAAGAAAATTCATCACCATGAGATTTCTCTCCTACCTCGGTATGCCTGATGCCTTCCAAGCCCCATATCACCCCTCCTGATTTGAGTTTCCTCCCCAGACTATGGTTTATGCCTTTTATCATCAATCACATCCAAGGATTTCTAGAACACCCCAATCATGATTAACTCTAAGCTATTAATGATCTTTGTGACATCATAATGTCTTCACCACAAAATATTAAACTGAAAGGCCAAAAGCATCCTTGTTGTGTAATATAAAATAGCATAACATTGGTTTAAGCCTAAAGTGATATCTGATGTTGATTCTTCTATTCTTAAGTGGTGATATAGAATCCTCATAATATCTTATTTATCACACCGAGAATAGATCATGCGAGCTTAGGTATCTTAGAGAGATATACACCATTACATAATGGAAAAAAAGTCTAGGAATTTGGTCCTAGAAGCACGACCCTAAAAGGCATGTCACAGTTCGCTTCCCCGTAAGGAACCCCATGTCCTGTCCATACGATGTTAAACTACAGGGTACCCCAAATATGGGATGAATGCCTCACCCTGTGCATGAATTATATCTACCTAAGGGATGCCTAATTCCATGAGTGAATCATAGCCCGAATGTCTTTAATGTATCTGGATACACTCCTTCCATAACTCAGCTCCATGCTCTAAGCGATCTTGAATCCACATAATCTTCCATGGCCATCGGAGATGAAAGGACAGTGTCTTATGGACACCTTTGTTTGACTATGCACATCATGACTCGGTGGCTCTGCATATGTCACCTACAAAATGACCATCAATCAAAAGAAAATGTATTCCTAGGAGAGTCCTCTCCTATCTCAGTACACCCAATGGATTCCAAGCCTCATGACATCCTTACTGATTCAAGGGCCATCAAAGTCATGGTTTCCATTCTACTTCCTACCCACATCCTAGATATATTAGAACATGCTGGCCTAATTCATTTGTGGTCTCTTTTAAGGTTTATGTAAAATAAAGATACCCCATCCATATGCGTGAAGTTGATCCTCATATAATAAAAAAATGCCCCCGATTATTTCTGGGTTTCCCAGAGAAGTTCATCTAAAATATATTCACCCTTTTCATGTCCAAGAACACCCCTTGTTAAAGGTCATATATTTTGTTCAGAAAGGTCCCAATCTCTATAATCCTTCATAGCCATCAGATGTGGAAGGATAGTGTCCTGCGGACACCTTTGTTTGAATATGAACATCACGCCCTGGTGGCTATTCATATGATAACTATAAGATGACAACAAATCAAAGGAAAATTCGCCCTCTAGAGATTAATTTTCAGTTTCTGTATGCTCATAGGAAAACCATGTCCCGTATCACCCCCCATATTAGGAAAACCCCTTTGGATAATGGCTCACATATCCTCCCCTTTTTGAATTCCCTAACATGAAAAATATTTCTAATTGAAATGACCATTCACATGCTCTCCCTTATGAAAGAAAGAATCGTATGGGAACAGTTGCCCACTCAAAGCCAATATGAATGCCCCAAATACTTTCGGACATCATCAATTAGACAGGACACCCACTGTGGCTCCCAACATAAAAATAAATTCAGAGTGTTGTGAATCTTCCCAGGCCATCGAAGATGGAAGGCTAGTGTCCTGTAGACACCTTTGTATGACTATGTACATCATTCCCCAGTGGCTCTGCATATGTCTCCAACAAAATGACCATCAATCAAGGGAAAACTCATCTTCATGAGAGTCCTCCCCTACCTCTGTAAGCCTAAAATGACTCATGAGCCTCATGCATGTCAAAAATTCCCAAATAAAGGGTCAAGAAAAATCCCTCATTCTGTATGAAAGATATTAGAACGTTCTCAACTGATGAATTAAAAATTTGGGCCCCTTCCCCATCAAGTTTGGTCAAAGATATTCGACCTAAAACATTAGTAATAAGTTTTATTGGTAGGACTGTGAACTACCAGCAAAAAAGATTCCATACTCGCCAGAGTGAAAATCCATAAAGGGGACCTCTAGATAAAAGTCGAGTATCAGCTCGTTAAACCTATATTGCGTATGATTTAGAAAAGAAATATGTTTTTTGAGCTATTTAAAGAGATGTGAAACTTTTTAGGTCAAAAATATGTAAAGGGAGGCCTAAGAAAAAGTCAAGTTATACATGCTAAGCCCGTGTCAAATAGGCTTAGGCAAAAGTTAGGGTAACAATGAAAATGACACAAAAGTTCATGATATTTTCCATAAAATCCCAGCAATATTATAACTATGTTCACTGAGTCTTAGGGCTCAGGAAAAAATTAGAGCCCGATTTGGTTATTTCAATTTACTAGTTTTTAGTTATGGTTTAAAATTAATATCTAACCGAAATAATGTTTATATGATTGATTGTAATCAATTGACTTGATAGGAAAAGGAAAAGAATAAGAATATAAAGGTAAGTTGGTTCAATCCTATTTCATAAAAATATATTGTGGGAATCCACAGCCTAGATCCTCTCCTTGTAATAAAGACTTGATCTTTACAAGAGATGTTCAATAGAGTCGCAAAGTTGCATCAATGATTGATGTGACTTCTTAATGTCTTGGAGAAGAATTAATAAATTCGAAGTCTCACCCTCCGTGCTTGCCCATAGTGCCTCTGTGTCCCTCATGGATTTGAGTATGGTCCTTTGTACTTATTTTATTTTCCATCACCCCTCTTCAACTACGACTGCGGCCCGAGATCACTCCTGTTTAATCCGATCTAGTTTCTAGCTCTGTTGCTCCACTTCTTTGCTGAATTGTTCTACCAAGTAATCTTGCTTCATGAGTTCATTTTCATCCTTGTAACCACTCCAGTATGACTAACATCTTTTTTGATAATAATTTTCTATGTAGTAGTAAGATGAGCCGTTGAATCTACCATGTATAGCTAAGACTCAAACATACTAGTTGATTCCAAACCAGTGACCACCTGCCTCACTATATCATGAATACCATTATAGTAAAATCCACCAAAAACCCAGGACCACAAATTGGTGATGTAATTTTGGAAACTTTGCTGGCATCTCAACCAATGGGGTATGAGAAATTAATCTCCAAATTTACCACCATGACTTTTGAAAAATGGGATGAAGATCAACTAGGCCTTCTTGATCAGTCTCAAATTCACTCCCATATGAATAAATATAGCCAAGAATGAACATCAAAAGAGAGGGACTTGATTCTGAGGCTACAATGTGGCTCGACCCTGCAATGGCATCATCTCTGGTAGTTGCAATAGTGGATAGAGTGGGGGCATCTTCCACTATCTATAATGCTTGTGGTTGTGATTTTGAGAATATGGAGGAGACAACTTCAATACCAACCATATCCATAGCAATACCGCTACCTAGAACATGTGGATCTATACATTCAATCATCAGTTTCACTCTACAACCACTTGGGGATATTAAAGACCTATGGCCATACTCAGTCGAAACAATAATCCTCAACACAACCCACAAAAGGACACTTATTGATATAAGGACTACATGGATAGTCAGTCTATAGAAGGGTACTAATCTCGAGATCTTTGGGGAAGAAAACAAAACTTCTCTTAGAATTGGAAAAAAGGGTATGATGAACCACTCCAAAATTTCAAGGGCCAGAACATCAGCCTCCCTGGTGATTGTGACTTCTTCCGAACCAGCATGAGCAGGTGGAATAACAATCTATAAAATGAATCCCTCTATAGGGTAAAGTGCTATCTGATAGATATTGATCAGTTCCTCATGATTTGAATCCCCTCCATAATTCAGTAGGGCTTGGGGCTCGCCACTCGATTTGGCCCCTGCCGTAAAGATCACCCTATCTCTCCATGAGAGTCAGCTCAACATGGTCAAGTGAGCCCTCAACTTCTTGATGTTATTCCAATATTGAGGTAATGATTTCTAGAGTAGGAGAAGGCAAAACTGAGGGGTAGATAATACCCCCAGTCTCTTCAGCTGGTCCTATTTCCATGCTTCGGTGAACTGCAAAGGATGACGACCCTTCCTCTTCCATAAAATGTATAGGAGCTACAAATGCATGAGAAGCTTCCATCTGGTTATCAATGGACCCTGCATCAAAATACACACATATAACAGTGATTCAACAAGATAAGGGTACTCGGTTCAATCACTATGAGAACAAACGATTACTTGTGATTCCCCTCCTAATGCATCTTGACAATTGGGAGGCCTGCTTGCATTTCTTTGATTATTGTGGAGATGGATCCTGAATAAGATAACCAAGGGGAGATGGAGGGGAAAATTCTTTGGAGGGGTATGCAATAACCTCTTCCATGTGTTCTTGAGCTCCATGGGAACCTACTGCAGTACCCCTACCATTTATAGGGCCAACTCCCCCACTGCAGTTCCTCCAAGAGAATAAATTAGAGAAAGAGTGATTTACCAAGGCCCTACAGGCCCTCAAAAAATAAAAGGTGGAGGGGGAACCTTTAGCATCTCCACATCAAAAGAATTTAAGTCCATAAGTTGTAGATAAAACAACATCTCTAGTCAACTGTGGGAGTACTTCCATCAACACCACATGGTCTGACTACTAATGCCTATCTGTTGGGATGTAAAGACACTTGTCCATTTCATCCAAGTAGGAAACCACCTCATCAGGCTCTTCTTCATCTGAAATACCAGTAGGATCAGTGGCTCCCCAAAAACCTGGATGGTTGAAATACCCATCCTGAAGAAGCCTCCAAACATCTTCATTTGAAGCATCATCCCATACTCCATAGTGTAAGGACCCAATTGGAGTAATGAACCACTGAGGGGGGGGGGGGGGTGAATCAGTGGTACCGCTTTTTATTCTTTTAAGTTCTCTTAATATGTAGAACAACATTTTTCTCCTATTAAAGATATAATTCCCTGTTGAGAAAACAAACAAGCACACATCCAAAGGAACAACACAATTAACAAGGTTCACTATTAAATAAGAATAGCTACGTCCTTGGTATGGTTGGAAACAATCCAGAACCATAAAATCCACTAAGAAAACAATCCTTGGATTACAACGAGTAGGATATACCCTTACACTCGCGAAGCACTGTGAAACAATCACTTCAGTGCGTGTGAACCCTCTTAGCATAATAGGGCAATGTATCTTTTCTTGTAACAACTTATGTTACCTACAATTCCTTTCAAATACACAAGTGTAAGCATGTTCAGCACAAATCTTCACTTCCTTACCAATAAGAAAGGCAAGGACTCCTTGGACTTGAGATAGATCAATTATAGTCTGAACTTCCCATTCCGAATCTCCATTCTGAGTTTTCTCAATCTGATTCTTCAATCCGATTTTTCTCCTTCAACCTAATTCTTCAATCCGAGTCTTCCTAAGTCTGAAAAACTCAATATGGTGACAACCATTACTGATTACCCATTCCGATTATCTCAGTCCGAACTTCTCATTCCGATTCTTCACTCCGAGTTTTCCTCATTCCAAGAAACTCAATATGGTGTCAACCTGTATCAAATTATCGTTTCAATTGAAATCACAATGAAACTCTGTCGGCCAAACACTTATTTCTCCCTCTATATTATTAGAGATTCTCTCACTAATGCATTTTATATTAATTACTTTGTACTCTGATCTCCTTTTATAGGTGTTCCAATGTATGCTTTTGCGGGAAACAAAAATATTTTCCCGCTTACTTAGATTCACCCAAATCTTAATTTCTCCTGAAATCTCGAAGTAATTAAGACTTTTTCAAAAATTCTAGAATCTTCTCGAAACTTCTTCCACTTCTCTTGATTTATAACTTTGTCCTTTTCTGGATCCGACCTTGTTACACACGATTCTCGATATCACATTCTCAGATCCACTCATCAAAAATCTTGGCATCATATTCTCGGATTCACACTTCTTGATTCTTTGGCATCACTTTCTCAGATCCACCCTTCTTGAATCTTCATAATCACTTCAATTCTTGGTATGACTCTTCATTTCTTCCTTAGCATGACACCATTTCAATTTTCGGTATGACTCTTCATAACTTATTTAGAATGACAAACACTTTTTCGGCATGACTCTTCTTCACTTCTCGGCATGGCTTTTCATTTCTTCCTCGGTATGACAAATTCTTCAACTCTCGGTATGGGTCATTTTTGGATTCTCGGTATAACTCCTCTTCATTCATTGATACTGAATATTTTTAATTCTCAGTATGACTCCTCTGGATCTCAGTACGACTTCTGGTTCTCAGTGCGACTTCTTTGATTCTTAGTGTGACTTCTCTTCATTCATCGATACCTTGGATTCTCGGTATGACTCCTCCTGATTCTCGATACGAATTCTCCATCCAAATTTTTCTTGTATTGTGATTACTTGAATATACTCACAAATATAGAGTTAAAAAACATCAAAGCATCTTCACAATTAATATTGAAGTCTTAGTGCGTTCACATATCCTATAAGCCAGCTTCCGAGTTCAACCACTTCTAGGTTCCGATAATTTGCAATTTCCTGGTTTCGAATTTCTCAAACTTCCAGCTTCTGAATTATTTGAAATGAAAAGTGTCTTTCCTTTATGAAAACTTACTTAAGATAAAAAAAAGGCAAATCACACAAACCATCTCTTCTTTCAGCTTGGTCCTAACACATAGGCATCCAGAAATGCAGCCATGACTGGGATGGCTAGTGTTGGAAGGTTGGTTCAGAGGAGAAGATCAGGTTTTGACAAACACAAATGTTTCCTTAGATTCCTTTCAAACTTAATACCTTGAGAAGATAAATGTTTACAAGAAAATGGGATAAAGTAAGAAGCCTTTTCCGCAATAGCCACAATAAGTCATCCAACGATGTCGTCATCCTCATCAACGGTCTCTGGTTTTAGCGTGGAAATCACCTGATTTGATTTTTTGCGACGAACAATTAGGGAATGGATAAGGGTCTTAAGGTCCTCAAGGTAACAACCCATACTCTCAAGATATTCATCAGAAGAAACATGAGCAGGTGCTGACACATATCCAATTCTTATAAGAGACACTTTCCTAGTTTAGAGGAGCTTCTATAAAACACAAGGGGAACAGTCACGAGTTGAAGTATTGAAATTCAAAAGGTCACATTGTCTCCAGGACATTGGAAAATCATCCTCGGGGTGAATGGATGGTGGAATCTCAACAGCAGAATCAACAATTCGTTCGGCCACCTGTGTGGTCACAACCCTGTCTTTCATAGTTTTCCTCAGGGGGAGCCAAGAGGCCTTCACATGACTTTTTCTAGTTGAGAGTGTTCAACAAATCCCTTTTTATTCTTCTTTCCCTTTTCCCCATATTATTTTTAATTTTTCGTGATATGAACCAGGTCAGCCGGGATATGGTTTAACCCAGGCCTCAACATAGATTTTGTTAAGGAAGGGTAGAAAATTCCCTAAATCTGGAAGTCTGGCCTGGTATTAGGTGTCCTCCTAGGTAAACATCAGCCATATTTGGAGGGATATCATCAAATGATTCTCATGATGATAAATTTTGAGAGTGGTAGGACACACCTTCTCGACACAATTAAATTGATGAATAAATCTACAGGGTGCACATCGATCACAAATAAGCTCCCCTATGATATGGGAATCCAAGTTTCTTTCTCTCAAAGAGAAGAAGTAACCTTAACTGAAAAAGTGTCTATATTCATTATTTTTGATAGTATTGGTATTGGAATTGTATGGATGATAAGATAAATGTTCATAGATTTTGAGATAAGCCATTAAGTCTTGATAATTCTTTTCGGTTTGTTCCTATCGCTTATCCTGTGAATCCGAAGCCGCCAACATAACCCCACTGGTACTTTGAAGATATGGGTGGAGGTTGGAATGAAAAATTAGTAGGGAATTGATAAAGGTGTAATCTCCTATTTGGGCTCCCATACAACCTGAAATAATTTGATAAGGCCTAGTTATCTTGTAAGGTGGTCCCCCTTCATTGATTCGACCTAGTAATGTTTGGCCAACCCTAGGATATCTAAATTGATACATCTAACAGTGGCCAACTGAGCGGTCATGATGAAATTTGAGTCTCTTACTACACTAGATTCCCACACTGGTAAGAGACACCCACTCAAAAACATGGCTAAGAAATCCACTAGTCAAAATAATCGATTGATGTTGGGGATGAGCCCCCATCCCCACTTATGAAACTTCCCCTCTTCTAGGGTGGGCCAATAGGTACCTTCTTGCCTCCGGGTTGTTTTTGTAGGATAGGATCTGGGTCTCCATGGATTGGGATCTATACCAGTATGATTAACAAAGTCACTAAACAACTTATCAAAAGGGATGTCCTGCTTCCGATAAGGGTCAATTTCCTTCAAAAGTGTCTTTTCCTGAATGACGAGTTTCTTAGAAAAATGAGCATTTATTTCCTCATTATCCCAAACAGAGGAGGGAGGTGGGAATTAAATATACATATCCTAAACTATAGGGACTCACGAGATTAGCCGAATGTCCCAAAGATTGATGCTGACCTCTATGTGGGTTAATGGAAGGTATTGGTATTTGGGATCCATCTTCTTAGGAGCTGTGAGATAAGGGTAGTGGGATGATGAGTGTATGTTTGAGAAACCCAAGCAGCCTCATATAGTCCCACAATCTACAGACCAGTTTGAAATTTTTCGCAACTCTAGAGAACCCAAAAGTCCACCCCTAATCTAATTCAAACAAGCCTCCAGAGAAAAATCCTTCCTGGATTACTAAATATGCTGCTCATTTGATATAGCTTTCTGCACAATGCTCTAGTAGTAGTGGGACATCTTTTTGGGATTCCACTGAACCTCCTTTAAAGTTATAGGTGTGTAGATCAAGAAGGACCTAGAGACAATATCTCTATGAAGGTACTGCCACTTGGAATAAATCAAGGAATTTAGGAAAGAGGTGTTAATTATCCAAGAATTAGGCTGATCGGTCAGATTTGGCACTGGGATCATTGTATCATACAATAGACCAAACCCATTAGAAGGAAGACTATCTGAATCTAGGTACTCCTATTGACTCACTGTAATCAGATTCTCCAGAGATTGGTGTAATGGAATGACTGAGATTTTGTTGTTGAAAAAGCCATCATGTTATTCAAAATTTCATTAGTAGTAGAAATAGGGGAAGTATCAGTAGCCTTATAAAGAGAGGCGATGTCATTAGTAGCTTATGAAAGATCCATTGTATCCTACACAGAAAGATCCAAAAGATGACAAAATGTTAGTCCAATAAAAATTGTTGGATAAATTCCACAGAAAAAGTGATAAGGGACTTAAAAATATGTCTGCATAGGGCTCAACATACTGTTCCCAGAAATGGTACAAGGTAGGCATATACCACGTGCTACATGATATATAGAAGAAACCCTCGCATACTACTATGGTACGTGGAAGCATTACACCGTGTATAGACATGGTATGTGAAACACCCGTGAGGCGTTGGCCTGTAGAGAATTGTCCAGTGAATAGTAGGGTTCACGGAAGGTGGATACCACGAACCAAGGCCTCGTTAAGTTCATTTTCAGAAAATTGTAGTTTAAAAGTTTATGTTTGGATTATTAAGGTTTAAAGTTCCGTTATCTGGTTCAAGCTTGGTGTGTGGGACACACAAGCCACGTAGCATTCTCTTATACAGAGATCTGAATTATGGTTTTTAATTCCATGACTGTTCAAGAAATTTAAAATTTGGTTCACAAGTAGATTCAATGGTGAAAAGTTTAGTTCGTAACACGTAGGATGCGGTTCACGAGAAAGGTTTTTCGTAAAAGAAATAGTACGTGAAGATATATAAAGTTGAGGGAGAGTCGAGAGAACTTTTCACCACAAGTAATGGTAAAAGAAAAATGACACAAGCCCCTATATATAGGTGTGTTCCTCTCCTACCAGACCTATTTGTTCTACCACAAACCATTTTAGTTCAGGACTGCTTTTACATAGGAATAATCTCCTCTTCATTATGAACAGACCCCATTCCGATGGGGGGCATTTGTAGGTTTCTAAAAATTTCACCAAGTACAGAAAATACTCCCACAATCACTTTAGAGAAGGAATCAAAAATTCCTATAAGTCTAACTAAGTGAATGGACTCAAATTGAGTTGAAAACATTGGAAGAAACTTGAAGGAATTATTTCTCAAAGAATTTGAAGTGACCCACATACCATCATTGGGAAGGGTTCACGAACTACATGAACTATGAACCATCGGTGCATGGAACGACCCATGAGGCATTGGCACGTGGAGCAATGGCCATCAAACCCAGGTGCCTACAAACTACATTGTTGAGGGAATCATGTGTGCAAAGGAAGTTCACATACCATATCATGAACTCAGCAGTTCACATATGAAAAAAATTAGAACGGTTCTGTGAACTATGGATAACGAACCACAGCCTCTACAAACCCTAGATTAACCAAGTATTCTATGGGTCAAGATATCTCTTCATGGGCTTATGCAAATGGTGTCACATTCCAATATATATGATTTCCCCAATACGCTATAAAAGGATCATAAAAGGAATTGAGAAAGGACGAATGAGGAAAGTACCAAGGGGACCCCAGAGGTTGGACGAAAGAATTCAGAGAGGATTCACTAGTGCAGAAAAAGTTTTTTTACGTCGGTTATTTTTAATTTTTTACGTCACTTTTTAGCCGGCGTTAATACGACCGACGTTATAAATAAAGTTTTTTATGTCGGTTATTTTAAAACCTAGCCGACGTTATAAATAAAGTTGTTCTACGTTGGTTATTAAATAACCGACGTGAAAAATGTTAACACACGTGTAGAAAATTTCCCGAGCTTCGATTTGATAGGTCTCAGAGCCCAAACAGAGTTACGGATTAAAAGTTATGTCCCTCGGAAGTTGGTCTTCCCTAAGACTTTGTTTAGTGACGATCAACTTCTGATGGCTATAAATTTTGATCTGTAACTCCGTTTGGGCTCCAAGACCTATCAAATCGAAGATCGGAAATATTATACATGTAGGTTAGCATTTTTTACGTCGGTTATTTAATAATCGACATGAAAAATGAACCCTGCCGCGTGTTTTTCACGTCGGTTATTTAATAACCGACGTGAAAAATAGTGATATTATTTTTTTGACGTCGGTTATTTAAAACCCGACGTGAAAAATGAATCATGTCGGGAGTTTTTCACGTCGGTTATTTAATAACCGACGTGAAAACCAATGATATTATTATTTTTATGTCGGTTATTAAATAACTGACGTGAAAAGTCACGAAAACTAGATTTTTCACGTCGGTTCTAATATAACCGACGTGAAAAGGTTATGAAATATGAATTTTCACATCGGTTATTATATAACCAACGTAAAATATAATTTTAATTTCACGCCAATGCGGAATTTCATTTTTTTTACATCGCCGCGTCAAAATTTTCAATTTCCGCCTAAAAATTTAAATACCATGTTTTTTTTACATCACAGAATTTATATTTCACATCGGTTCTTATATAACCGACGTGAAAAAGTCATCATATATTATTTTTCAAGTTAGTTCTTAAATAAACAACGTGAAAAGGTCCGCACAAATGGATTTTCACGTCGGTTATATAATAACCGACGTGAAAAGTCCACGCAAATGGATTTGACGTCGGTTATATAATAACCAACGTGAAGAAACGTGACGTTAAAAACAGTTTTTGTACTAGTGATTCTGACATCTGTCTTGTATCATCGGCGAAGCCTAAATTAAAAAACATGTTTTCCACAGGTACAACCAGTCACAGACTATAAAACGAAGGAACATAATAATAATAAAAGAACCGCGAACCTAATTGGTGAAGTCGAGAACCACATATTTCTTGTGGATGAACTCCCTGCGAATGATAGTCCCCAGGACCCTAATTCCATTTTCTATTCCGTACAGTGTATTAATATGCTGATTTAACCTAATTTCATGTACTGCATCAGTATGCGTATGAAACTCGAAGCGGCATGGAAGGTTTCATCCAAGTTTGCTTATCATTGTGGTGTGCGGTGGTCCATTCCCAAGCACACATATTGCTTTAGTACGTGGACGACCCCTCTTCCCACATTCCACTATGGTATGCAGAGCTCCCCCCATCCCGCATAAGAAAAAAGTATGCAGAATGGGGTGTTTTCAGGTATTATTCCCTTTGGTTCCAATCTCCCCCCTCTGTTACCGTCCAGTCCTCTATATCCCCTCTAAGAACCAGTCCCCTGAAATTAGGCCAAAGACTCCTCCAAAGCCATTGGACCCGTATGATCAGATAATCGGGCACATTAGCGTGCCCCTTTGAGTCTATATACCCATGGTAAGTGGAGTCACGAAGGCTCTTCCCAAAACGGTTCAGACTCCAGGGATATCAATAAGTCTACATTCCCAAGGTAACCTAGAGTCCAACCTTGGGACGCTAACGCGAACCTCCCTATTCTATGGATTAAGGGTGATCACTTCCTTTTTCATTTACTGAGGAATGATGATTAGTCGAAGGAGTTATGTTCACTTCTCATTATGATGAGGTATAAACTCCTCCCCTTTCCAGAACTCTTTTTGGGGCACTCCCACTAATGTAAGTCCTCAATCTTCTGAAGGCTAAGCCACATGACCTTTAATGTCATCCCACATTAAAAGTTTCATCACTCTGCACCCTCACCCATCGTCTCCCTAGACTCTTCCACCATAGGCCCTACCTCTCCCATATATAGGGAAGGAAGTGTGCGGTTGGTTGGACATCTCACATCATCTTGTTTCACACACTAAGAAGGAATCACATGGGCTTAGATATTTGTGACCCTTACAACATCCACACAATTCTGAACTATGAGAACTCTGATTCCTGGTCAAACTAGGATACATAGGATGCCTACTTGAAGGCTTGAGCTCAAAATGGTTCCCTTCCAAGAGGTTCCACCCAACTATGTCCCCCAAATGAGCATCTTCCATGTGTAAGTCCCAATTATTATAAACTATGAGAACTCTAATTCCTAGTCAAACTAGGATACGTAGGAGGCCTACTTGAAGGCCCGAGCTCAAAAGGGTTCCCTTCCAAGAGGGTCCACCCAACAGTGTCCCCCCAAATGGGAAGCTTCTATGCATAATCTCCAGTTATTTTAATCCATGATAACTCTGATTTCTGGCCAAACCAGGATACATTGGACACCTGATTGAAGGCCCGACCTCAAAAGCGTGACCTTAAAAAAGCGTTCACCTAATAATGTCCTCTCAAATGGGAAGCTTCCATGCATAAGTCCCAACAATCTGAACTACTTTGGTTCTGATTCCTCTCTTGAGGATATGTTGGAAACTCATCTTATGGGTCTGATCCCAACATCAAGTCACCTTCTGTCCCCACTAGATGATGATAAAATCTAGACTACCTTATTGTATGGCTTAAGTCAGCATTACCTTCGTAGCATCAAATTCATGTATCCCTATGATGATCCTACAAACTAGGGGTATCCCATGGACACACTCATCAAGAATGAACCAAGGATTCACAAACATATGAACATGACTTAAATCTATAAGAGAGTCCCTGAATAGGAAATAATTCCCCCAAAAGGGTGTGATGAGCCCGACTTCCCATACTCTCAACCAATGGAGTCCTTAAGTGTTTTTATCCAAATAATCATCCAAAAATAACCTACCTTTGGAAATTAGGTCCATGAATCATGGATACTATGACCATTGGGTGTTTCTGGCTCCACAAACAAACCCATCAGAGACCACATGGGGAAGTTATATCCTAGGAGGACCGTTTTCACAAGTACTTGACCTCATGCAATCATCTATTGGGACCATTTGACTGTGGAACATAATTCTTAATACAGGTGGGGTAAACTACTCAGTCTCCAGGGGATTAATACAATCCTACATTAAATTATACTGATAGAGAATGGGCCGAAACAAAAGAAATGGTTAACTTGAAGTGGGACAATCTCTACAATAAAATATATATGAGGATCCTCGTTAGACCATTTTGTCATCAACCCAAAATGAATCACCTCAGCTTGAAATATTCCTGAAAACAATCCTTAATATATTGCATGTAAAGTGTGAATGAATCCATCACTTTGTGGAGGTGGTAGTCCACATATCCAAAAACGAAGTTAGCGTATTTCCATACAATGGTAAGTATAAAGATAAACGTTATATAATAATTATAGAAGCATAAATAAATCATAAATATTATATATATCATATAAAAAAATAAATTTCATCCTTATTTAGAACCTTTAAAGGTGTAAATGTAAGAATGAGCGACATCGGTTCGCGAGGTGGTAGTTCATCGTACACACGAATGATGATTGTGTATCCCATTTGATAGAAGTGTGTGTGAGTGTAGGTAAAAACATTAATATAAAAATATATCATTATATTTAGTTTACTTAAGTTATTATATAAAATTAAATAAAAATAATTTAATGGGTTTTAGGAAGAAATAAAACAAAAACGTTCATTGATGAACGTTACCTATTCTTTGGGTGTCACATTTTGATTTGCACAAAAGGACTCATTTGGTTGTATTTATGATCAATGTAAGGCTTATAAGATGAATTAAAGTATTTTGGGAAAATATTTGGATATATTTTTTCCAAAACAAAAAGTTTTTGAGGTGTGAAGAAAAGAGAAGAATGAGTGCCCTTTTATAGGAGAGGGGAGGGGTACTCTTTGAATTATTCAAAATTTTAAATTAATACACATTAATTTTATATTCCAAATGGATCAAAAATGATTTATTTAAAAGATAGGATGATTATGGGACTAAATTAATTCATACAATAAAAATTATACAAGTGTTAGTTATTTTTTAATCCATATCCTTTTGTTTTAACCCTTATTTAACATTTTTAATTCTAACTATGATATCATGTACTTTACAGTTTGAGGGTTAATATAATTACTATAAAATTCCAAAAGAAACATAAATGAGTAATTTATGACATTTTTAGACTTATAAAAATAATTTGTCCAACATTTATATTTTTCTTATTTTTATATCATTTAATAAAATATTTTTTATTTTAAAATATCATTAATGTCAATTTTGATACTATTCATTACTTGAATTTTTAAAAATGTCATAAAAACTTGATATCGTTGAAAAAAATATTTTAAAACCTCACTAAAATATAAAATACTTTTAGGAAATTCAATTATGACATTAATTATATCAAATTATATTTACTTTAATTTTTTTAATATCATTTATTTGACTTTTCATTTAATTAAACAATTACTACATCATAATCGTGTCTCCATTTAATGCAACTATTTTATCACTAAAAATTATAAATAAATTTATTGGATGTATATAAACACTTTATATTTAACAATACTCTTTATAGTATAACATACCTTTTTTATAACCATATATTAAAAATATTTCTCTTGTTATAAACAAAAGTATGAAAAAATTGACTTTGTTTTGAATATAATATTATAGAGGTTATATTCTCATCTAAAAGTCTATAAATGATTTTATAAATGATAATTTAATGATTAGGGATGAAAAAAACCATCCAATAAAATTAGGAAAACTTTTAGATTGATTTTATAATATTTATAATATTAATTTTACCCTTAATTACCAGATTTACCCTTAACCTTGGTAATTATTATTTTTAACTAAAGTTACTATTCATATTGTCCAAAAATAAAAGGGACCTATTTAATAAATTTTTAACTTATGATTCCAAATATGAAATCCATTTTTCAAAATTAAAAACATAGAAACAAAATAAATTAAGTAAAAATTAATCTCATTGATAGAATAAGAAAACGAGTTTTTAAAGTAAAAACATTCAAAAGTTCACAAAGTTTTTACATAAAATTTAAATGTGAAATTGATTAGAATGACCTAAATTTTATTAAATGATAAAATTTTTATCTAATTACATTTTAAAACCAATTCAAAACACAATTTAACTATATAAATAAGTTAGAAGAAAAAGAAATTTTTAATTAAAATTCAATATTTTTTACTATTCATCAAAAAATGAAACTTTTCAAAAAAATACCAAAAATTAAAACAAAGTAAATTTTTATATTTGAATTTAAAATAAGAAGTTTATTTTCTTAAATTTAATTTATAAAACTATAAAAAAACTTGATTTAAAATAAGTGTGTCATCAAAAGATGGTAAAGCTTCCTTTTTAGAAAAATACTTCTTTTATGCATAAAATTGGATTTGTTCTTATATCATGTCTAGAAAACATATTATATGAATGTTAAAAATTATATTGAATATATTATATATAAATTTCATTAATATAATTCAAAAATATTTATGTTTTTATTTATTGGTATAAAACACACTTGTGTACATTTAAATAATTTATCAACAAAAAAATTCCTTTTATTATAAAAATCACTTTACATTCACTTATAAAGAATTATGTGTAAAAAATAATTTTATGATTCAGTTAATCCTATTCATACCTACCATTATAATATATAGGTTTTAACTATCTTGTTTAAATAACTATAATAAAAAATGATGTTTCGTAGAAACTGAGTGTTGCGTTTAATGCAAGATGAACCAGTATTGTGTGTAGAACAAACTTAAATTGATGTAGCATGAAAAAAAATACATTAAATAAGTTTTATTTATTTCAAAATAAAAAATATGGTTCATAAATACTCAGGGTGTTACATTCTACCCCCTTAAAATGAATTTCTTCCTCGAAATTCATCATTCAAATAAAAACAAATGAGGATAATTCCACCTCACCATATCCTCAAATTACCACACATCTTCTTCAAACTAGTGGTTTTTTACGAAAAAACTTTTACTAGGTGAGTGATCTTATTTTGTAGAACTTTTTCTCTATGATTTAAAATTTTTGCAAGTTTCTCTTTATATTAAGTATCTTTCTCCACTAGCATGACAGTTGAGTTAATTACATGTAAAGGATTAGGTATGTAATTTCCCAAAAGTGATACATAGAGGACATCATGAATATGATAGTGATTTAGTTAAAGTTCCAATGGATAGGCTACTGTTCCAATATGATCAATATTTAAAAAAAAAGAAATCACATCCTTGAAATTTCTAATTTCACTTCAAAAATCAATGGTCGATATTTGAGAATTTCTTTATGAAAAAAAAACATCATAAAAAGGATATGTAAAAATTTCTCTTAAATAGAGGGAATGTAAAAGGAGAAAATCACCAAATAACTAGGATTAGTGAAAAGTTAAAACATTAACATTGAAGATAATTCTAACAATCAAGTTCTGATAGAGAGTGATAGAGACCATGATCATTATAAAGTTAATAATCACAAAATGAAAAATTTGTGTAGATCTAAGGGACCATTTGTTTCATAAAAAATCAAGGTAATAGGATAATTTTTTTGTTTTAAGATAATTCTCCTAAAGATGAATAATTTTCAGAAGATGATATACTTACTTGATTTCATTCCATTTTGTAAGCATGATCTCATCAATAATTTTTTCCTCGATTAATTCCATCTTTATTTCTTACTCCAAAAAATGAGGTTGAAATTATAATTCCTGAAGAACTTGTGAATCATAAGATCCATAATGATATTATAATTCATTCCTTCGACCTCTAGGTATCATCACAATAAATGGTTTTTACATGTTATCCAATATTTATAAATTGAATAATTAATCTCGGAAACCCCATCCAAAATTCTATGCAAATAATTTCCTAAATAGTTACACTTATGGACCTTATAAATGATTAAAATTAATGAATTTTGAAATAAGGTCAGTAAACAAAGCATTTACCCCTCAAAGAAACTATGTAGCTCTTAATTTTCATATAAAAAACATGTGAAGACCATCATCATTTTTTCTCTTAAAACATGATAAGAACCCAAATTACCATAAAACCTTAGTGAAAACATGCATGCTTTCAAAAATTAACTATTTCCTCATACCATAGTTCCAAAAAATTTAAAAACTCAATCCATGATATCATAAACCATATTTTCATCTTATCAAACCCAAGGTCATCAATACTATCCCATTTATTTTATTGCAATAAAACATCTCTTTATTTCATTATCCCAACATCAAGAACATATTAAGAGTTATCCTTCCATTAATCATGTGTTTTAAAAAAGGGTCAGGAAGAAGTGAATAAGCCATCTAATGATGAAAGTGGTAGTCATGACTTCTTGCAGCCAAATGATCGTATGACTAATGTTGAGAAAGAAAACATTGAGGAAGAGAAAATAGTTCAACTATCAGATAGTGAACATGAGTTTCCAAAAGCATCTGAAATCATTCTGAGATCCAATAAGGGAAACATGGTGTTGGTTGATACACCTAACAAATCCATAGTGTCAAAGAAAATGTTTGGTGGTTCATCGAAGAGAAAAGGTGAAGAAATAGAAAAAGAATCCTCCCCAACCAAACAATCTGATTCTAAATCATCCTCTCATGGACATGAATTTGTAGTCCAAACATTGAAGAAGTTGGTAGATACCATTACCTTATTTCTAAGTATAGACTTGAGGTTCTAGATGCTTCTTCAATAATTTAACTAAAAATAGGATTCAGTTACCATGCTTATGGATAAGTTTGTCAGGCTTGAGGTAGATTTCAAAACCTTCTTCATTGGATATGAAGCTCACAAAAGATCATGAAAGTAAATCACAAAGTGGTAAATGAAAAACAATCCAATAGATGATAATCGTTGATTATTTTTAGGAAAGAGTGGAGGATGATTTTGACATTGAAGATGTAAAGTTGAATGATCTCACCAAAAGTATTGAGGAAAAGCTAAGTCTTGAACAAATAACCCAGAAGCAAGAAGTAAAAGACTTGAATGGGAATCTTAATTCAGTGGATATGAATTGAAAAATGGAAAGGGATATCAGAATTGAGTTTGAAGAAAATCTCATCAAGCAAGAAGATCTTTTGAAAGCTCAGGCATAAATTTTTAAGGCTCGGGAAGAGAAGATCATAGCCTTGGAGAAGAGAAATGAATATCAGGATCAGCTGCTCAAGCTTCTTAAAGAGAATCACAAGGAGATTAAAAAGCTAAAAACAATTATAAATAAATTATTACTAAAGGATAAAGAATAATAATTTTTCCCCAATCATATCTTTTGTTGTATTTTCTTCCCTATACAAATATTTCCTATCGTAATGATATTTTGATTGTTCTTAATAAGTTATTTTCTATATTACTAATACTTTAGGTACCATTCAGTTTTTTCCATTCTCTTTATTAATTTTTGAAAATAAAAAAGGTAGAGAAATAAATGATATAAAAAGAATACTAATTAAAAGAGAAAATTCTCTAAGGGGGAGGCTATCTAAATGGGAGTTTACTCAAAGAATATTTACTTATGAAAGTAAAAGAATAATCTCTTTATGGAAGTCAAGAATATGATCCTTAGGGATTTTAAAACCTAAGGGGGGTTAGTTGTATTCACTGTGATCCATATGTAAAGGGGGATAAGTTTTTATTTTAATCTCATAAATGAAAATTCTAAGTACTTATATTCTTTTTCATAAGGATGTTTGTGCTTTCCAAAAATGGGGAGATTATTGAGTCAATAAGGTTTCGTTTTCACTTTTCCATTCCTATATGTTTTGAAAATCACAAACACTCTTTCTTAAGGAAAATTATCTTTTCCCTAAGTATTATCTTAAAAAGAAAAATTTTCCTTCTCTAAGAAACTTTTATCCTTACCTCTGTTTTCATTGTTCTTTTTATAATCTCTCTAAATCTAACTCAAGTCAATTCTATGTCTAAAATTCAGTTTCACATTCTAAAACCTAAGAATTATATAGATACATAGATATAGATTATTATGTTTTTAGGTTCCAAATTCATGTAAAAAATTCTCTGAAATTCATATTCCTAATTCCTTGAAATTCAGACTCCAAATTCTCTGAAATTCAGATTCCGAATTCTCTGAAATACAGACAGCAAATTCTCTAAAATTCAATCTCCGATTTCATCAAAATTTAGACTTCGATTTCCTCAGAATTAAAACATTGAATTCCTTATAATTATGAATCCAAATTTCTCATAATTCAGACTTTGAATTCTTCAGAATTCAGAATCTGAATTCCTCAGAATTTAGACTCCAAATTCCTAAGAATTCAGATTCCGAATCCATTAGAATTCAAACTCCGGAAACCATGGAATTAATATTTCAAATTCTTTGTGAAATAGAATCCAAATATCCATGTATTATAGACACCAGATTTTTATTTTCTTAGATTCTGAATTTTATTTTTCCTTAGACTCTGAAAAATAGTTTTGGTTAAGAAACCTTATTTTTCCTACACTTACACTTGTTTTGAAAAGATGTAGTACAATATGTTTCTAACTAACCATTGGTTGAGTAACATGTGGACATGTCCCTCCAAAATTCAAGGAAAAAATTTGACTGTTGGAGGAGGGATTTGACCATTGGAGGAGTGCCTATAAATAGGAGCTCATTTGAACAGGCTCAACACAGTTCCAAATATCTAGAGATCACATGCTGTTGAAGTGATTTCTAGAGAGAGAGACTCTCATGCCTTGTGCATACTAAACACCTTGATCAGATTGATGAGTGTAAATCCAATTGTTTCTGTGTATAATTGAGGGATTATGGGGATAGGAATACTGAGGTGCCGACTACCATAAATCTCTAGGACTTATAGGGATAGGAAAACAAAGGTGTCGACTACCATAAATTTAGAGGGCTTGTGGGGATAGAAAGACAGATTACGATATTCCTATCAAGGGATTACCATTGTGTGGGTAAGATAAAATTTCTTGAATGTATAAATCAAGGGACCTTTATCCAAGGTTCTTGGATACCCTACTCTTTGAGTAAAAGATTTCATACTTGTTACCTGTTTTGTTTCAAGTTTATTTCTGTTTTATTTTGATAAAGGAAGAAAGTATAAACTACTTATACTTT
This sequence comes from Viscum album, assembly GCA_963277665.1. NCBI lineage: Eukaryota > Viridiplantae > Streptophyta > Magnoliopsida > Santalales > Viscaceae > Viscum > Viscum album. The sequence continues at coordinate 5,731,489 of OY728125.1, forward strand.
CTTATTATTTTATGTACTCTAATATTAGATACTCTATATGCTTTGGGGTAGAATATTTTCCTTGCAAACATTCCTTAAGTTTCATTTTTGGAATCACTTTTCCATAACCTAACAAGTTTGTAGAACTAAAATAGGTCTTGTGAATTTACCTTGTCTAACATTGTTAAACGTATATTTTCTTAAGGTTAAATACCAATGCTTTTTAAACTTACAATTCACCCCCTCTTATATTCAATCATCTACATCATTATTTTGATCCTACAGTAAAATTAAAAATATGATCTTAAATAATTATGAAAAACAACCATAGTGGACAAATACATACATGTTTCATCATTCCATAATACCATAGAAGTAATTATACAACATTATTATTGAATTCCATTACATAAATACTCAATAATTATAGCACTTAATTTTCATACTCCACATCACTAATAATTATCACATGAGATTTACCTTTTCCTTTGTCTTTAAGAGGATTCTGACATCGATCGTCATCGTTAACCCTTGGAATTGGGCATTTATTATCATAATGACCATTTTCCTTACACTTAATGCATTTATGTGTGGGGGGTTCATTCAATGTAGCCTTCTGCCTAATTGAATCATTAGCTAATTTCTTACCATTAATTCAGTATTTTATTTCTAGATGACCTACCTTTACACACTTAAAACATTTACAAGTCCCCTTAAGACAATCTCTACCATGCTTCTTCCCATGATTTGAACATAAAGGAAAACTCATCTTCTTATTTCCATGGTTTTTATATTTTTCATTAAACTCCATCTTCCTTTTCTTTTCAAAGGCCATGAGATTTATACGTAATTGCAACCACCATTTCCACCTTGATGGAACATTAGAAAATTTATTCATAACTATTAAAGTCCTTTATCGATAACTACCTTTAGATAATTTTTTTAAATCACTAAAAATTTGATCAACCTTACTTTCAGGATGAATGGTAATTCCATAAGAGTACCTCACAAGTCTTTTAAAAATTTATTTATAGGATCCAACAAATTCATCATCATTTTTCTTTATCCAATCAAATTAATTTTCCATTTTAATATAAAAAATATGAGGAAAATACTTATTGAAAACTATGTTCATGAACTCTTCCCTTTACTTGGAGTCAATTTCATCCCGTTGCCTCATATTCTTGATAAGATTCCACTATTTATCGACATCACCTTCCAAACGATAGACAACCAAAATGAATTTCTCATGTATTGAATATTTGAGAACCAAAATATCTTTTAAGTGGTATTGATCTATTGATCAACCACTAGTGGATCAGTAGACTCACTAAAAGATGGCGGATACTTCCTCATGAAAGACTCAATATAATGTTTTTGCCTCTTTTACTCATTTAGAATGTAACACCCCAAACTTATCATCAAAGAAATGATAATACCGTGATATTATTTTGTTTAATTTTTGTGCTATCGAAACAGAACATATGAAATAAATACAAGGAATTATTATTAAACACTGAATTGATTACATTGCTTTAAAGCTAATAAAATACAACTAACTGAAAATACCTACTAAAAACCCTATTAGAGCCACCAGAAGGCCACCTAGTGCAACAACGAGACCCAATAAATAGTGTAGATCCTTCTGGTCAGTCAGAATGAAGAACATTATATCCATAACCATTAAAGATGTACTAAGAATCAGTGGGATGAAGAGCACCATTTTCGCCAAGTTGTGCTGAAATATAGGACACCCTAAACATATTTTTATAATTCCTTAATTCGACCGTTCCCTTCAGGTGACCATTGATTTTCTAACGGCTATAATTATAGCCATTGATAATTTTTTTATTTAATTTAAAATCTTTGGGTATAATTAGTTTTCCAAAATATTTAAACTATGCATTGAGATCATAGCATTAAACATATAAACTATTGTTATATAATCTTTAGAAAGTATAAATATATGGATTTGAAAATAAAACTCCATGTTTTAAAGAAAAAATTTTAAGAGGTGTGCATTATTTTTTTGAATTTAAAAATATGATTAAGAATATGTTTATTAATTAATGGTTATAATATAATTTTTTTAGTAATTTTATCTTCTAAAGTTTAAAATAAAAATATTATTTAATAAAATTTAAGATATTCTTTTTATAGTTAAAATGAATATATTTATGGTTGGGTTTTATAAAAAAATATACCCACAAAGGCCATCCCTCTAGTCAGGCCAATGTTGGTAGCACACAATAGGTGGCCAAGCCTGGCCTTCAACCTTAGCATAGGCTGGCCAGTGGGCATGTGTGCATGCATTCGAAGCATGCACAAGGGAACCAGAGAACACCACCATGTGTGGAGACACGACTGAAGGGGTGGGTGCAGATCACTCTTACAGAACCTGGTACGGGGCAGTACCAGGAGGGGGGAGGAAGTATTCTGAGCTTATGCTCAAAGTCCCGGGTTTATAAAGAAGCTGCGGAGGCTCCCTCTGTTTCTATGTGGGACAAAGAAAATTGGCAAGGACTGAATACAGAGCATTGGATCACACCGCCCATGATCTGATTCGTTGGATCAGTCTAGCTTTCGATCCTCAAACGCCGCAGATATTCTACATATTTTGTGTGTGCCGTCTGATCCATCAAGGATATAATCTCGAGCATCTTAGTCTTTTTAGAACACCATGTCTCCCTTAGCCATCATATCTCACACAATCTAATCTGAGTCATCCATCCTTTTTAAATATCCACGTCGCACCTCAAACATTGGATCAAGGCAAGATTTAATCCTTGATGTCTATTCGTTTTCCGGTTTTCCTCACCCGCATCGCCTTCTTCTTCCTCCTGTGTGTGATGAACCAGTAGCCATGCTACTTCCTTTTCATTTTATCTTCCACACCCGTGACCCCGGTGGCCCCTCCTTTCACACGTTTTCCACAAGGCTGACACCTCGGTATTTTTTTAAATCGAGGAGGCTTGATTTTTCCATGAAAATAGAATTAAAAATATTATATTTATACTTTATTAATATATCATATTTGTCACCCTAACCCTACAGGTTCTCTTTTCTTCAGTGCCTCCTTCAAGCTCTCTCGATCCTCTCCCCCTCCCCGAAATAAGTAAGGGATTTATGTTTCCTTTCTTGTTGTGTTGAAAGTTTATATATATATATATATATTTATACTATTATATATATATATATATACATCCTTGAGGTTTGGATAAAAAACCTCTTATACTCGATTCTAGGACTTCTAGAATTTGGATTTATGTGGTATTTTTCAACCTGAAGGATAATTTTCTAATGAATTTTTTTTACATACCTTGTATTTTCAGTTATATATATATATATATATATAACCATAGAGGTTTATATAAACCTCTATTATGTCTATTTTTAATACTTATAAACTTTGCATTTCAAATTTTAAGAAGAATTTAAAACACAAGGAATTACACACACACATATATATAGTATAAATATTCTTATATAATTATAAAGTTTATATAACTCACATTTGGACTAGTTTTATGTTTTTTTAACATTGATCTTCAATGAGTAATTATGTTTTTGATAAACATGTAAGTATTAATTAATTTTGGTGTAAGACCCTTTTGTATACATGGTTATACATATAAGTTACATCTGTTTATATAAACATATATATAATATTATTTTATAAATAAACCTTTAAAATTTTATATTATTATTTAAAATGTAGGGACTCTTATAAATTAATGATACTAATATATTAAGTTCATATGGGTGTCATTGGATTTTTTGGTATAAACCCTTATACATATATTGTAGACTTGGTTATATATGTATATATATATAAATACAATTAAGTTATAAACTTAAATTGATGTAGTTTTCATAAAATCTATCTTTTGGAATTAATTATGTTTTTGAGATGAACAATGTCCACAATGATATATTAAACCGTGTGTTGGTTGAAAAAAATATTTTGTTCACATTTTGGGTTTCTATAGTTCAAACAATATTAAACAAGAACAATAATCACTGTAGTGTTTTCCCACTTAATATCTTTAGAAAGATGGAATAGATTATTTATTATTTCAAAAACACTTAAATCTGTCATAATAAATGTTTTCAATCATTAAGTTCAATTTTGTTAAATAGGATAATTTATTAGCATGTGTTTCAAATATGAGTAGAAATTATTATTGTTTTATAATTTTGCATAGTAAAATACAAAATGTTTACATTTATAGTAAGTATTTTAGGGATTGTCAGTCTATGTGATAAACTAGTGTTTAATGTTCTTTAGTTATTGACACGTGTACAACTTACCATACTTGTTATTCATTTTTATGCACTGATAGAATTTTTATTAACACCTAAATTCATGATTCAATTTATATATATGTAAATATTAATGAAATAAATCTAACTATTGAGACCAAATATGGATTAAAAACTAAATTATTCAAAGTGGTATGATACACTTTCAATAATATGAAATGAGAAATTAAATATTCAAAATGATATGGGAAACTTTGAATATACGACCTTACTTGGCATATGAGGAATGTATTGGACTCAGTATTAAATGGGTTGGTGACAAGTTAATAAAATCCCTACGGGTTGGGGATCATTTAATGAAAGCCCTACGTGTTGGGGACCGATTAATGAAAGCCCCACGATGCATCGATAGTTCTCATGAGACAAATAAGGTCATGGAACGAGGCCTTGACACAGGACGACATTATATATTTACCCCATTATGTATATGATAATATATAACCAAGTGGATATTAGACTTGTAGAATATCCATGGTTAAGAGCAAGTACTTATCAGTATCAGAATAAGTAAATGCTTATGACATGACATTTATTCAGCACTCAGAGAATTCATTAGCCAGTTACAACTTACAGTTAGTAATGAAAGAAATTGAAGTTATTATTATGAGCAACTCTTATCATGTATTTTGATTAGTTACAAATTTTGTACTTTCATAATCACATGTCATACCTACTACAGTTAGAATGTCTCTTACTTCTTATTCTGAATGAGCATGATTATAATTGAATCTTGTTCCCCTTTTTACTATGTTAGTATTCCTCGAAAAGTGCTCTTATAATTCTTAGATAATTGTTATGTTATGATACACGTGTTACAAAATTTCATAATATTTTTTTGGAAATTTAAAAAGAATGTTTTCAAAAGTTATAATTGGTATATTATGTTATTTTAAAACCCCTCACTGGGCATTTTTATGATCACCCTAAATTTTCAATCTGTCATCTTTTACAGGTTTAGTAGATTTGAGTCCCTCTATTTGGTGACATCTTAACGAAGACATTTTTTTTTTATTTTGAAGGAATTTTATTAATTGTATCTTATTCTCTAGGGCCTAAAACAAAATGATCCTCTTGAATAGAACATTTGTGTGTGATTTCAGCTCTTATTTTAAAGAAAAATCATTACACACCATTTTTTAAGATAACTCCACACTGTCTTTGGGGCAGTATGGGGCCAAGGCATGACGGTTGGTATCATAGGATTTGTTTAGAAAATCATGGAAAATGAGAACAATTAAAAAAATTGGTCATGACTTACTTAGTAGTAGTTAACCTTAAAAATTTTAGATGGCTGATGCATCACACCTTCTGTCTCTCCCAATGGAGATAGTAGAAACTATAGTGACCAAGTCATGTTCAAGGGGCTACGAGACTTTTGAAAACCTTCAGTTTTCTTGTAAACACCTTTACCATGAATCCAATTCACCAAATATACTCTAGATTCATGGAGGACCTGGTTTTGACTACTTCCTGAGGATGCATGCCCCACATCCCTTTTATGCTCGCAAGGGAAGATATTATGAAGTTCTATTATGATACTTCACCTTGGATGAAAATTTTTAATCACTAATGAACTTCTAGGAGGTTGCAAAAGAGGGTGAATTTCAAGCAGCATACCATTTTCAAATTGTTACGTATAGTCTTCAAGGTCAGGTCATTGAGTTTGAAGTTCTCGAAGATGAGTCTACCCATTTTCATTATAGACAAAAAGTTAAAGCCGACATCACCAAACTCCATACCCTTAATGATTTCCTTTTTTGAAACTTTATATGTCCATATACTATTGATCCAGACTTTCCATTCTACATCTAGACAAAGGGGATTGAGGAATTTGGAAATGCCTTAGGGATATGTTTAACTAAAAATTGGGGAAATCACCAACACCAGTGAAACCTGTTCCATCTTGGAGGTTATGAGGAAATATGTAAAAGTGTTTTGTGGGAGGGAGAGAGTGTTCATGTAATAAAATGAGTTTTATAAATCATGATCGAATGATTAATGATTTATTTTATGTTATGATATATTAAGTATGCTTTTATAAAAAAACATCTTTGTTTTAAAATAGATTTTCCATACTGGAAGCTGATTTCTTAAAAATTTTCAGATAGAAGATATGAGTTCACCAACTAATATTTTATCACTACCTACTGAGATGTTAGAGACTATAATTGTAAATACATTCTTTGAAGAATACCAACCCTATGAAAACATATGTCTGGCTTGTAAACAACTCCATCGGGTGTCAAACTGCCCAAACATCCTCCATCTTTACCAAGGAAGCAATCTTGTCTCTTACCGTAATCCAATTTCACAATTTTCAGCATATAGAAAAAAGGAAAGTATCATGAACCTCTTTTTCTATGCTTCATTTTGGCTGATAACTACCAAGCCATAGGTAAATTTCTAGAAGGTGCTTTGGATGGTGACCATTAAGTGACCTACCTATTCTAGGTCCTAAGTTTTAGTATGTACACGGAACTCTACGACATCAATATTTTCAAGCACAACGTGGTGTGTGAGACTTATAGGGATTTAGTACAATATCAAATTTCCGACCTCCACACTTATCATGCCTCTTTATGGAAGGCTGAGTTCTTTAGGCACAGGTTCGACCCTAGCTGTTCATAGTGTGTCTAGGCCAAGGAAATCGAGTAGCTGAATACTACCGTATGAATCCACCTGAGGTCGTCAGCACCCTACCATCGGTGGTGTTCTCGGTAAAGGGACCTCAGGAGTGACGTGTGTCTGGTGTTGCTATGGTTTGTGTACAAATATTTTATAATTTCGAGGATGAAATTAGTTGAAGGGGGGATAATGTAACACCCCAAACTTATCATTTAGGTAATGATAATACCATGATATTATTCTGTTTAATTTTTGTGCTATCCGCACAGAACATATGAAATAAATAGAAGAAATTATTATTAAACACTGAATTGATTACATTGATTCAAAAATAATAAAATCCAACTAATTGAAAATACCCACTAAAAACCATATCAGAGCCACTGGCAGGCTGCCTAGTGCAACAACGAGACCCAATAAATAGTGTAGATCCTTCGGGTTAGCCAGAAAGAAGAAAATAACGGCCATAAGCACGATAGTCATACTGAGCAACAGTGGGATGAATAACACCATTTTTTCCGATTTGTGTGGAAATATAGGATACCTAAACATATTTTTATAAGGCCTTAATTTGACCATTTCTTTTGGGTGACTGTTGAGTTTCTAACAACTATAAATATAGTCATTGCTCATTTTTGTTGTTTAATTTAAAATCTTTGGGTATAATTAGTTTTCCAAAATATGTAAAGTATACATTTAAATAATATAATTAAACATATAAACTCTTTTTATATAAGTTTTAAAAAGGACACATGTATGGATTTGAAAATACAACTCTATATTTTTAAAGAAAATACTTTAGGAGGTGTGCATTGTGTTTTTTGATTTTAAAACATTATTAAAAATACATTTATTAATTAAAGGTTATAATATAATTTGTTTTTTGTACTTTGATCTTCAAATGTTTAAAATTAAAAAATCATGGTTTATAAAATTCATGATATTCTCTTTATAGTTAAAATGAATATATTTATGGTTGAGTTTTATAAAAAAAATATACCCATAAAGGCCAAACCTCTAGCCAGGCTAAAGGAGGCAGCACGCGCTAGGCATACAAGCCTAGGATTCAGCCTCAGTACATGCCGACCAGGGGGTGTTTGCACACGCACTTGAAGCATGCATAAGGGAACTAGAGAGCACCTCCATGCAGGGTGGAACAATGATAGGGGTGGGCACAGAGTGCGCCCATAGAACCTGGTACGTGGTATTACCGGGAGAGGGGAGGGAGTATTCTGAGCTTATGCTTGGAGTCCCAAGTTTATAAATAAGCCGCATAGGCTCCCTTCATTTCGATGTGGGACATAAAAAATCATCCAGGATCGAATCCAGGCCATTAGATCACACCTCATGCGATCTGATCTGTTGGAACAGTCCAAATTTCGATCCTCAGCAGCTGCAGATATTCTCCACATTTTTTGTGTGTTGTCCGATCCATCATGGATCTAATCTCAGCCATTCAAATATTTTTAAAACAATGTGTCACCGTAAGACACCAGATCTCATACGATCTAATTTGAGTCGTTCGTCCTTTTTAAATATCCACGTTGCACCTCAACTGTTGGATCAAGGCAAGATTTAATCCCAGTCACCCATTCATTTTCTGGTTTTCCACTTCCGCAGCGCCATCTTCTTCCTCCCGTGTGCGCTGAACCAGTATCCATGCTACATAATTTTTATTTTTTCTTCCACACCTATGACCTCGGTGGCCCCTCCTTTCACGCATTTTCCATAAGACCAACACCTCGGTCTTATTTTAAACATAGGAGGCTCGGTTTTCCATGAAAATAGAATTAAAAATATATTATTTATATTTTATAAATACATTTGTCACCGAAACCCTTCGGGTTCTCCATTCTCCAACACCTTCTTCAAACTCCCCCGAGCCTCTCCCCCTCATCAAAGCAGGTAAGGTATTTCTATTTCCTTTCTTATTGTGTTGAAAGTTTATATAGTTATATATATATATATATGTATACTCTTATATATATATACATCCTTGCGGTTTTGATAAAAAACCTATTACACCTAATTCAAGGACTTCTGGAATTTGGCTTTATGTAGTATTTTTAAACATGAAGGATAATTTTTCTCATGAAAAACTTGTTTACATACCTTGTATTTTTGGTTATATATATATATATATATAGATAACCATACAGTTTTATATAAACCTCTATTATGTCTGGTTTTAAAACTTCTAAACTTTGAGTTTCAAAGTTTAAGAAGAATTTGAAAATGAAAGGAATTACATTTATATATATATAGTATACACAGTCTTATATAATTATAAAGTTTATATAACTCACCTTCTGGACTAGTTTTAAGTTTTTTAACATTGATCTTCAATGTGTAATTATTATTTTTTGATAAACATGTAAGTATCAATTAATTTTGGTGTAAGACCCTTATGTATACTCGGTGATACATATAAGTTATATATGTTTACATAAACATATATCTAATATTGTTTTATAAATACAACTTTTAAATTTTATATTATGATTTAAAATGTAAGGATTCTTGTAAATTAATGAGAATAACAAATTAAGGTCATATGGGTGTCCTTTTATTTTTTGTTATAAACCCTTATACACATATTGTATACTCGGTTATATATGTATATATAAATAAATACCATTAATTTATAAACATAAATTGATGTAGTTTTTATAAAATACATCTTTTGGTATTAATTATATTAGTGAGATGAACAATTTCCAAAATGATATATTAAACTGTGTGTTGGTTGAGAAAATATTGTGTTCACATTTTGTGTTTCTATAGTTCAAACAATATTAAACAAGAACAGTAATCACCCTAGTGTTTCCCGCTTAAATTTTTTAGAAGGATGGAATAAATTATTTATTATTTCTAAAACACTTATCCGCCACAATAAATGTTTTCAATAATTAAGTTCTTTTTTGTTAAATAGGATCATTTAATAGCATGTGTTTTTAATATGAATGACAATTATTCTAGTTTTAGAATTGTGTATACTAAAATAAAAAATGTTTACATTTATAGTAAGGATTTTAGGGATTGTCAGCCTATGTGATAAACTAGTGTTTAATGTGCTTTAGTTTTTGACACATGTACTGCTTAACATACTTGTTATTTATTTTCATGCATTGATAGAATTGTTATTAACACATAAATTCATGATTCGATTTATATATATGTAAATTCTAAAAAATGAAATCTAACTATTATGACCAAATATGGATTAAACACTAAATTATTCACAGTGTTATGTGACACATAGAAAATATGAAATTAGAAATTCAATATTCAAAGTGGTATGGGAAAATTGGAATATACGACCTTACTTGGAATATGAGGAATGTATTGGACTAAATATGAAACGAGTTGAGGACAGGTTAATGAAATCCCTACGGGTTAGGGACCCGTTAATGAAAGTCACATGGGTTGGGGTCCAGTTAGTGAAAGCCCTATGATGCATCATTAGTTCACATGAGACAAATTAGGTTATGGAATGAGGCCTTGACACAGTCCGACATTATACATTTCCCTCATTATGTTTATGATAATTAATTAATCAAGTGTATATTAGAACAGTAGAATATCCATGGTTAAGAGCCAGTACTTATGAGTATCAGAAGAAGTAAATTCTTATGTCATGATGTTTATTCAGAACTCTGAGAATTTATTAGAAAGTTATGACTTACAGTTAGTGATGAAAGAAATTGAAGTTATTATTATGCGCAACTCTGATCATGTATTACTCTTAGTTAAATTTTTTTTAATTGCATAATCACATGTCATACCTACTATAATTATAATGTCTCTTACTTCTTATTTTTAATGACCATGCTTATAATTGAATCATGTTCCCCTTTTTACTCTGTTAGTATTCCTTGAGAAGTGCTCTTATAATTCTTAGATAATTGTTAGGTTATGATACATGTGTTAAAACATTTCTTAAGAAAATGTATTATGGGAAATTTCAAAAGAATGTTTTCAAAAGTTATAATTGGTATATTATGCTATTTTAAAACCCCTTACTGGGAATTCATATGCTCACCCTACGTTTTTGAATATATTTTTTCTGGTATCAGTTTTTAGCCGAAGAAGTGTGTCAGAAGTGGATGGTTTCCCAGAACCTGAACCGTAATGATCCTCTATATGGGAAATGATGTGTAAAATATCAATGTATGTTTTAAAGGCACTGACTCTGGGTATTTTGGATTCGGGTTGTGACATGGAAGTCCAGAATGATTCATAACTTAAGAAATTTGTGTGATTATAACAACAAGATTTTTCATTCTTGAAACCATAACATTATTTTTCTTAGGAGGACTATTATTTCACTTACCATCACATTCATCATTAAAACTATTCATTCAGGATCCATCCATTGACTAAAACCAAAAAACATAGTGTGATAAACACTAATCATAGTGGTAGAATCACATAATCAAGGGAAATTACTTATAATATTTCAATCTATGACACATTAGATTTAATACTAGGTTATTCACGGTTATTATGAAACCTCATGGATTATAACCTATATGTAGACATGTCCTTAGAGACATCCTTAGATGCATCCTAAGAAATATTTCTAGGCATCTCACTAAATTTTGCTAATCCTAGGTTCAAAAGGATGACTGAAACTTTACTCTGAAACCAACTAAAATGACTTAGGATTTTCATACATGTATTACATATTTTTAGATGAATATTCATTTCATTATACAAACACATGCATGAGTACCATAATATTTTAGTGCCTTTGGAAATTTTGGACACATTCATATAATTTGGTGAAAGATCTTCAAAATATACCATAAAGATATTATCTTTTAGCAATACTAATTAAAAACATTCTTTATAACACTTGTAAAGTAAACACAATAAAGGGTGAGATCATATGCTCAGTAAGGGTAATAAAGGGAGATATGTATGCATAAGCATAAAAATAAATTTATGAGAACATTATCTTAACAATATAAAATCATACCATACCTATCAAATATCATATACATGATACATGACATAAATAATGGTAGTTCATAAGACATGAATCATATTGAAATCAATATAATAACCAATGAAGTAATAATATAGGAATAAGACATAGAAGTTTTGGAAGAAAAATAAACATGTAATATCATACCCTATAAGTTAAGGTGCATTTACAATACTTAGATTATAACTTCATGGGGACTACACCTACATGGAGGGAAACACCAAAATCCCCAGTCACAATCCTTTACCTATAAGGGATCATGTTTCCCCATCTTCCCATAGTGGATCGGGTTTCCCTATCTCCCTATAGTGGATCGGGTTTCCCCATCTTCCATGGTGTATCAAGCCCGTCAACTTGTTTCTATCATTATATCATAAAAAATAAATCTTTATCTAATGAATTGAATTCAGATATATATACCACCCATCATATAATGAAAACATACATTTTTTCTAAAATTCCAAAATTCATTCATCATATCAGAACCGATGGAATGAAATGGGTTTCATAAACATCATTCAATAATAACATAATCCATGGAAAAAATGGGTTTTATAAATATCATTCCATCATAAAAATAAACCATTATTAAAAATAATAATAATTTTAGAAATGAATAATATCCTTATGAAAACATAAGTAATATCAAATAATGTTATATTAGATGGAAAATAGCTTTGAGATATAATTTGAAAGCAATTCTTGAGGAAAATATCCAATCTGCTTTAAAAACACATTCTTTAATTAAAATGATGCACAATTCTAAAAGAAATAATTTTATTTGAAAATAACCATGGAATATTATAAAGAAAACGTCAAATCATTATGGAATCATAAAATCATAAAATTTCATTCATGATGTATAATTTAAATGAACATTCCTTTCATACTTTTTCTGGAAAAGTCAAAAAGTACCTCATTTGGAAAATGAAATAAATTCCATTCAAAAATTGTAGTAAAAGTAAAAAATGTGTAAAAATGAATTGAAAAATACATAGGAGGATTGTAAAAACATTTTTTGAAAACATTTTTAGAAAACATGGACACAGACGAAAAATATTCCAAAATTGAGACTTAAAACAAAACAATCCCAAATATTGATGAGATTGTGAAATAAATACTCATCACCATATAACCAGTAGAATCGTATTCCCCATGAAGTAAAAAAATTTATATGGATATTAAAATACCATAATCTTCTATATAAGACTCATAAAATACATTAATGGTAAGTATAAACACCGATTGAAAAAAATAGGCAGTGTATAAGTCATGTTTCCCACAAAAATATAAGGAACACATAAACCCCTTACCTTATATCTTGAATCACATCGTACTCGTGAGAACCTCCTATATAATAAATATAAGTTTATTATAAATATATTTCATAGCCATATTCATGCATATAATACCATATATTATTTAAATATGACTTTATATTACCCACTTATTAATAATTTAATGTTTAAGTTATGTTTTGGGTAATAACCGCTTTGTTTCTCATACATGTTATGACTTGTTATTCTTGGTCCTCATAATTAAACCACTATTTTATTATCCCTTGAATGATAAAAATGATTTAAATATCATATTTAGTCCATATATATGTATTTATGGTTACCTATAGAATATATAAATAGAAAATGTAATACACCATTCATAGAGATGACAAACCGTACGTATGCATGAATGTTTCTTCCATTTCATGTCATATTGAAAGAAAGGAATCAAATATGGATATATATAAATAAAATATCACTATGTATAATTATTATTCCATATATATCATATAATTTCACTAAAATAGTATTTAATACATTCCATATAAAGTGTGAATGAATCACATCACTTTGAGGAGGCGGTAGTCCACACATCCAGAAATGATGTTATAGTATTTAAAAAAATGGAAAGTATGAAGGTATGTGTTATATAATAATTAAAAAAGCTTAAATATATCATAAATATTATATATATCATAAAAAAATAAAAATTCCATCATTATTTCGAATCCTGAAATGTTGAAATGGAAGAACAACCGATATCAGTTCGCAAGGTGGTAGTCCGTTGTACACACAAATGATGATTGCATATCCCATTTGATGGAAGTGTGTATGAGTATAGGTTGAAACATCAGTATTAAAAAATATCAATATATTTAGGATAATTATGTTACAATAAAAACATTAAATAAAAATAATTGAATTGGTTTATGTAAGAAATAAAACAAAAACATTCATTGATGAATGATACCTCTTCTTTGAGTATCTCCTTTTGATTTGCACAAAAGAACACATTTGTTTATCTTTCTGAAAAAAGTAAGGATTATAGTAAGAAGTTAGATATGTTGGGAGGATATTTGGATAGATCTTGTCAAATTTTGTTTTTTGAGGTCTGAAGAAAAGAGAAGAACGAGTGACCTTTTATGGATGGAAGGGGTACTCATTGAATTCTTCAAATTATTATATTAATATAAATTAATTTTCTATTCCATATGAATCAAAACTGATTTATTTTGAGGATAATATTATTACCAGTTGAAATAAATTCATCCAATCAAAATTAGATAAGTTTTTATTATTTTTAAATCGTTGTATTTTTTAACCCTTATTTAATATTTTTAATTCTTACTATGATATAATGTAATTTACAATTTGATGGTTAATATAATTACTATAAAATTACAAAAGACTAATAAATGAGTAATTTATGAAATTTTGATACTTATCCCAATCATTTGGAATAATTTTATATTTTTATGTATTTGATATCATTTAATAAAATATTATTTATTTTAAAATATTAGTAATGTCAATTTTGACACTATTCATTACTTGACTTTTTTAAAAATATCATAAAAAATTTATATATTCAAATAAACACTTTTAAAACATCAATAACATGTCAAATTCATCTAAAAAATTATTTTATTTCATTAATTATATCAAATTATATTTATTTTAATATTTATTATCATTTATTTTATTCTTCTATTAATTAAACAATTGCGTCATCATCATTGTGTCACCATTTAAGGTAATTATTTTATCAATAAAAATTATAAATAAATCAACAAAATATAGATAAAAAATTTATATTTCAAAATACTATTTATAATCAAACATATCCCTTATATAACCCCATATTAAAAATATTTATCTTATTTAAAACAAAGGTATGAAAAATTGGCTTTCCTTTGAATATAATATTATAATGGTTATATTTTCATCCAAAAGGCCATAAAAGGTCTAATTAACAATAATTTAATGATTAGGTATGAAATATACACATACAATAAAATTAGAAAATGTTTTAAGGTAATTTTCTAGTATTTATAATATTATTTTTACCCATAATTACCCCATTTACTGTTAACCATGGTAATTATTATTTTTTATAAAATTACTATTCATATTTTTCAAAAGTAAAATTTACATATTTACTAAATTTGGAACTTAAAATTCCAAATATGGTATCCATTTTTGAAAATTCAAAACATATAAATTTCATACAATAATTAAAAATTAATCCCATTGAAATAATAAGAAAACGAGTTTTTTAAAGTAAAAATGTTCAATAGGTAAAAAAGTTTTTATATCTAATTTCAATGTGAAATTTATTACAATGAAATAAACTAGGTTAAATTATAATTTTTTATCTAATTATACTTTAAAACCAATTAAAAACATAATTTAACTATGGAAATAAGTTAGAAGAAAAAGCATTTTCAATTAAAATTCACTATTTTTTAACTATTCATCAAGACATGAAACTTATCAGAAAATTAAAAAAAATCAAACAAAGTTAATTTTTATATCCCAATTTCTAATAATAAGTTTATTTTATTAAATTTAATTTATAAAATTGTCAAAAGGTATATTTATAACAAGTGCACCATTAAAAGGTGGTAAAACTACCTTTTTAGAAAAATACTTTTATGTGTAAAATTGGATTTTTTCTAATACCATGTATAGAAAAAACCTAAAATGAATGTTAAAAATTATATTTAATATTATATATATATCATTAATATAATTCAACAATATTTACTTGTTTATTTATTATTATAAACACACTTGTGCACATTTAAATATTTTTTTAGAAAAATAATTTCTTTTATTTTAAAAAGGGTTTTACATTGATTTCTAAATAATTATGTGTAAATCATAATTTTATAATTCAATTAATCCTTTTCACACTTTTCATTTTAATATCCAGGTTTTAACTGTCTTGTTTGAATATATATAATATTAAAATGATGTTTCATAGAAACACAATGTTGCTTCTAAAGTAAGATAAGTTGGTGTTCTGGGTATCGTAAGCTTAAATTGATGTAACTTATAACACAAGAAATCAAAGAAATTTAATTTATTCGAAAATAAAAAAAGTTCATAAAAACTCGAGTGGTTATATTTGATATCCATTATTTTCATGGTGCCCTACTAACATGGATATGTGAAGAGGTTGCAGTGTAGGATATAGATTAGGATATGTTTTATACACTAGAATTTGTGGTTAGGTATGGATGGATTGATACCAACATAAGATGTTGTACCCTAAGGTTCGAATAGGTAGATCTATGGTTCAACTCAGAAAAGATGTGATGGTATTGGTATGGTGTGTTGTGACACAATTGTGGATGGTATGGGAGAACAGGATGTTATACATTGGGGCATGAGAGTGAAAAATTAGTAGAGAAGTGGTTACATGGTACCCATTTTGTTATATACTTGATATTACATTATTATACTTGGATTGGTTTTTTAGTGAGGTTGGGGGATATTGGCAGGGGATCATAGATGATGAGGTATTCAAGGTTCTGGCCATTGGGGAGTCAACCTCATTAGTTTTCTTCATCCCATTTCTCTAAGGATAACTATTCTTGTTCCCCTACTAGGAGCTTTCACTAGTGTAATTTTCCTGTTGAGGTCATGTTCATTGATGATCTTAGTTTCTGACTACTCTTGGGGGATGTTTTGGTGTAGGCTACAAAATTATTTAGCATAAAAAAGGTTTCATCAATAGTTTGTCATGTCAGGAGGATATATAGATATTAGAGGTCAACCACATGATGTTCCCCACCTTTTAGGACATAATATTGATCATGAGTATGGATGTGGTTGTCAATAGCAAGGTAATGAAGCTAGACCTAGGTAGTTTCATACTTTAGATATGTCAGTGTTAGATGGGCTAGATATTGTTTGAGGTACCATGTTTTTTTTCAACATTTGATTATAATTTATCTCATTATATAAAATTATACTTCTTTATTACATATGACTTGGTATGCACCTTGGGACTTGAGGCAATGGGGATTTTGGTTCCCCTAGTGTTGACTAAACCAGTTGGGGTTCACACAATTTTGGTTGATGTGTGTATTTTTTTGGTCTAATTATGGGGAACATCAGTAGTATAAGGATTTATTTCTATTTTAGATACTTCCAGACAATGTCATTATTGTCATTGACCAATTTTATTTTTTGCATGAAATTATTTATTTATTTCATAGGTGTGTCAAGTTCTATGAAGATGAAAGATAACATGTGGTATTTGTTAGTGTGTTATATCATAAAATGGACCATTGATGTTCAGAGAAATTATTGTCTCATATTGAAGTACTATCCTTGGATTCAGTATAGGTATAGGCAATGGACTTCCATAAATCTATGAAGGATTTTTCAGATGTTTTTTCTAAAGAGGTTTTGAACCTACCCCTTAGATGTGATATCAAGTTCAGGATAGAGTTACATTTGAGTACTTATCCTATTTCAATGGATTCCTATTGGATGAAACCTTCTATTATTTGAAAGTTAAGGATTTATTTTGATGATTTAATGTATAAGGGTTTCATCTGACCCAATTTATCATCATTAGGTGCTTCTTTGTTGTTCACCAAGATGGTAGATGGTGGTCTAAGGTTGTGCATATATTATTGATAGGTAAAGATAGTGAAATTAAAGAGTAGTTACCCCATTTTGAGGATTGATGAACTGTTTGTCTAGTTGAAGGGATCAAGATGGTTTTTGAATATTGATTGTCATTAAAGATATCACTAGATGAGTGTACAAAGTGATATATTTTTAAGAATTATTTCAAACTACTCTACGGTCACTTTGATTATGTGGTTATTATGTTCTATGACATGAATGACCCAGATAATGGGACTCATGAACTTTTTCTTCCTGGGTTCCTATATTAGTTTTGGTATTTTGCATCGATGACATTCTTGTATAATCAAGTTTTGAGGAAGAGAATTTTGGGGGTATAATAGTTGTTGTGAATGACCTTAGATACCGACATATGAATATAAAATTGTCTAAATGTAATTTTTGGATATAGGAGGTTCATTTCCTTGGGAACGCGGTGTCTCAATAAATATTTGTGGTCAATCTCTAAAAGATCAAGAAGTTGTTTCTTAAGAATATCCCAATAATGTTGCAAAGGTTAATATCTTCCTTGTCCTATTAGTTATACTATCATAGGTTTATGTTCGATTTTTATTCGGTTCCAACCCCATTGAAAACTTTGATGAGGAAGGACTAGGATTTTTATAGACTAATTAGTGTTAGGAAGGTTTCAATTACCAAAAGTGCAGGTTGATCAATGATCTCTTCTACCAGCTACCTATAGAGGGAGTGATGTTTGTGGTCTTTAGTAGCCCTCCCACCTATGTTGGGATTTCATATTGATGTAAAAGAGAGAGGTGATATCATATGGGTGAATGAACTTATGTCCCCACAAATATATCTATTAAACCCATGATCTTGAGTTATAGGTAGTAATTTTTCTATGAATATTTGGAAACATTACCTCATCAATGATAAATTTTGATCTTCACTAGTCCTAAGTTACTGATTTATATTTCATCTCAATGAGATATAAATTTGTGGCTATAACGGTGGATTATGTTCTTACATGAATATGAATTCTAGATCTTATATACCATAGGAAAAGTAAATGAATTTGTTAATCCATTCAGTATAAATCCATATGGATATATTTTGAAGAAATTTATATATTCTAGAATAGGGATAGAGGATCTTATGGTGATATATCTTGATGTAGAGGAGGTCATTAGAAAAGGTTAACTACTTCATATGATAGTTCAATCCTCTTTGATTCAGAGGGTGGTAGTGTCTTAGTGGAGAGACTTGGATGTAGAGGTGATCTAGAACCATGTTATTCAAAGTGAGACTTCATAGGGGTTCTCAAAGGATGATCAATACCAGATATTATTTAAAGGTATATTTTCAATTAAAATGTTGATGTGATAGGAGGTTCTCTATGACTTCTATAGCTTAGTAGTGGCAGCCCATCCCGGTTTATCCAAGTTGTACCATTTATTGAGGATTCAAATTTTATGTCCTAGGATGAAGTGTCTAGTAGTAGAGTTTGTGTCACAATTTCTAGTCTACCCACAGGTTAAGATAGGAAATTGTGTTCTAGGTGGGTTTTGGTAGCCAATAGATATCCCAAAGTGGAAATCATAGCACATCTTGATGGATTTTATCATTATTTTATCATGATCCTATGAAGGATGTTATGCTATTTGGGTGATCATGTATTGTATAATGAAATTTCATCAATTTTTAGTGATATAGGAGGAGAGTTTTTTAGAGGTTTTAGTGTGATAATATGTAAATGAGTTGGGGAAGATTCATGGGATACCAAGTATAACCACCTCCGACCAGTATCCTTATTTTACCACATATGTTTAGTGTAACAACCTGATATTTTATGAGTATTATTCTTTTTAATTTCATTGATGTCTTGTGTTGTATGCTACACCAAGATTATCTTGCGCTATACGCAACACCGTATTAGCTTTCAATATATGCAACCCTGACTTGGCTTTCATTACACGCAATCGCGACCTTCCTCAATAGCGTGTGTAGTATGCAATACCGAGTTCCACTAAAAAACGATATATTATTATAATATTATTAACTAGACATTATGAATAGTATTAACTGAATTTTAAAATTTATAAAAATATTATTCATCTTACATATTTTCTAGAACATGTTATGAGAACAAAATAAATTTTTTAGGTAAAATAAGTATTTTTCAAAAAATGCAGTTTTGCCGACTTTTGATGGCGCACACACTTTAAATCTAGTTTTTGACATGTTTATAAGTTCAATTTGACAAAATAAAATTCTTCTTTGGAATTAGGTTATAAAAATTTACTTTGGATAAAATTTTCATATTATTCTGATAACTTTCATATTTTAATGAATAGTAAAAACACGCTATATTTTAATTAAAAACAACTTTTTTCATCGCAATAATTTATATGGTTAAATTATAATATTGAATGGTTTTAAAATATAAATAGAATATATTTTTACCATTTAATATAATTTATGTCATTATAATTAATTTTACATTGAATTCATAGGTAAAAACATTTCAATCTTTGGCAATGTTTTAACTTTTAAAAAACCTGTTTTATTAACAACGAGATTAATTTTAAATTAATTACTGCAACTTCTGTGTTTTTAATTTTAAAAAATGGATTCCATATTTTTATTCCGAGGGTCCAAATTATGTTAATATGTTACTTTAATTTTTTTGAGATTATGAATAGTAACTACGGTAATTTTTATTTACTGCATTTAAAGGTAAATCAGGTAATTAAAGGTAAATATAAGATTATAAAATTACCCTAACACTTGAAAAAATCCTATTGGATGAATCAAAGTCAACCAATATCACCTAAGGGTTAGACTAGATTCATTTTATGGACTTTTGACCATGAAAATAATTTAATTAGTATTAAAACCAAAGAAAGTGACAACATGTCACTCTCTTAAATCTTATAAGTATAATAATTTTAATTTAATGATAAACTTCATGAAACTTCAAATATGAATAGTCTACAGAAATATAACAAAATTATCTACATCATGAGAATTTATTTAGAATTTTTAGGTATTAAATATTTGTCATTAATGGTGACACAATAGTGATGCAGAAATTGTTTATTTAGTGAAAAATCAATAATATAGTTTTTATTAAAATACAACTACCTATCCAAAGGACCAGAAACATGAAAAAAAATTATTGGTCGAGTATATATATACCATAAGAATCCAAGGGTAGATTTATGGACCATTTTGAGCCTTATAAAACCGATTATGACATTTATATTATTTTATTTTAAATGATGTCAAAGATGTAACCTTCGTAATTTAATAAATATAACAATTTAAATGTTGTGATTTTAAGATGATAAATTCA
Organism: Viscum album; assembly: GCA_963277665.1. NCBI lineage: Eukaryota > Viridiplantae > Streptophyta > Magnoliopsida > Santalales > Viscaceae > Viscum > Viscum album. The sequence goes on from OY728125.1 coordinate 5,752,646, forward strand.
TGTAATATTATTATTATGAAAGGTATTATATTTATATTCATCATAGTATTTTATTTTAAATTTTTATTCAACAAATATGTATATTAAATAATTATACAAAAATGTTGTAATAATTATTTTATTAATAGAAATATCAAATAAATGGTTTTAAAAATAGTAAAATAAATATTATATGAACTATTTAATGTTCTAAACTAATTTTTTAGATTAATATGACATCTTAGGAATCTATTAAACATTTTTTATCGAATATATATTCTATATGGATTTTATTTAAATTCAAATAATTGAATAGTTTTAAAATTTACAGTATTGTTACATTATAAAAATAGAATATTATTAAATTTTTTAAAAATCACAAAAATATTTAAAAATTATAAAATGAATTTTATATAGTCTAAAATGTCATAAAGTATCCAATTATGGAAAATTAACAACACATAAGTGATTATTTATAACCATTTAAAATTTAGAATTTTATTACCACAAATAAAATTAAATAGATTAAATAAGGATAAATCAAAATGATAAGGTTTAAAATAAAATCAAAACATGAATAAATTTGATTGGTTGATGAGATTACAACCATATATAATATCATCTTCTAATTGAGTCATTTTTGGAGGTTTTTATGTGGGGTTTGAATTAATATTAAACTAATATGTTTGAAGATTCCAAAGGTGCCCCTCTCCTCCCTTATAAAAAGGGCACCCCATCCCTCTTCTCTTCACACCCTTTTGAGCCTTGAAGCTCAGTCAAACCCTGGCCATTTCTCTTCTCCACTTCCCTAGAAACCTTTTTGAGGTTTTGGTCTTCTCAAAAGACCAACTCTACTTCCTTAAGAGAAGGCTTAAAGGAGGTGCGTCGAAGAAGAGGAGGTTTGGATACGTACAAAGCATATCAGACCTAAGGTAAAGGATAATTATTCCAATGTCATTATTATCCGAGATTTTTTATTCGTAAATATTTACTAGGGTTATGTTTATTATCCATGTCCATATGTTCTCAAAATGATTTCATAAAATGTTTATTTTTCATCCATATATGTTTAAAGTCATTCTTACCTTTTTTTACTTTTAACACATCGTATAGAAGGAATCTTTCTTTTGTTTACCATACGAGGTACTTTTTGACTTTTCCGACAAAATTATGAGAAGAATGTTATTTTTAACTTATATGGCACAAACGGATTTTTACGGTTTCATAATACATCATTTTTAAGAAGCTTACTCTACAAGATTTTATGACTATTTTCAACAAAATACTTTTCTTTTAAAATTGCATGAAATTTTGTGAAAAGAAAATGATTTTGAAGAAGAAAGGATATTTTCCTCAAGAATTCATTTCAAGTATTTTATCAAAACCATTTTCCATCTAAGTTGAAATTATTTAATATGTGTATGTTTGAAGTATAATGTCTCTATGATTTACATGGTTTCACTTTTCTTATGATTAAATATCCATTTGTTTTATATGGATTATGTGATGATGGGACAATGTTTATGAAACCCATTTTTTTTGGGTTATGATGAATGTTTCAAGTTTATTTTGTGGAACAAGTAATAATGATTTCATTATGAGATGGGTGCGACCTATATCTCCGTCCAATTCATTGGGTAAATATTTACATCTCATGAGATAGACATGGCTGAAACGGTAAGTTAATCCAGTTCAGTGTTACAGGACTGGGATGAGGAGTGAACTCAATTCAGAATGGAACTTTGTCCACTAAAATGGTTTTGGAAACAATGCCTTGGCTACTATGAAATCATAACATGTGCTTAATGGATGCCATAATTACATGTTTTATTCCCATGCTAGTTTATCATGATTAATGTTCCTTTATGATCTATGCCTTATGTACTTCCATAATTTATGTCTTTGCTCAAGATTTTGATGTTCAGATTTTATGTTCAAGTTTTTTCATTCAAATGTTTATGGATTGTTTTATGTTCTCTATGCTTACCCTTACTGAGCATTTGAGCTCACCCTTTATGTGTTTTCTTTTCCCCACAATTTAAATAAAGGTTTTAGGTAAGAAAACAAAAGGGTAAGATCTTTATGGGAGATGTTGAAGATCTTTCACCGTGATTAAAAGATTATTTTCCAAGTTTCCAAAGACACTAAACAATTACAGTCCTTGTGTGTATGTTTTCGTTATGTATCAAGTATTCCGCAAAAGTAATGTAATGTCCATGTATGTCAAGATTTGGGTCTCTACAGTTGGTATCAGAGGAAAGGTTTAGTCAACCTTTGGAAACTAGGATGCGAGAACTTTAGTGAGATCCCTAGATATATTTCTAAGGTATGTCTAGGGATGTCCCTAAGGTTAAGTATAAGTATAGGTTATAGTCCTAGAATTATGATAACGATCATGAATAACCTAGGATTAAACCTATGATGTTAGAGATTGATGGTACTCCCCATGATTATGTTGTTTTGCTAGTATGATTTATAACCCTCACACAATTCTTTTTGGGTTTTAGAAAATGGATGGAAACCATAAGATTCATATTAATGAAGAATATGATGGACAATGGAATGATATTCTTCATGATTAAGCAAATTAAATGGGATTTGGAAGGCAGAACATCGTTATTATGCCTAATCAGCAATCTCATAATATGATTAATAATCTCAACATTGATAAGTTTCATGACTCAGCTAATAAGAGAAAGATGGAGTTTCATGATGATCATATAGGAAAGAAAGTTCAATTTCCCTCATGTAAATCATGTGGGATGAGGCATCAAGGAGAATGTTTCAAAGGAACTGGAAGATGCTTTGGGTGCGGAAAAGAAGGACACAAATCCAGTAAGTGAAAAGGAAAAGGTTTAGTTAACACCAGGGATAAGGATAATGGTATTGCTACGACATCAACAATGATTAGATGTTTTAAATGTGGAATGTATGGTAATTATGCAAACCAATGCCCTAAGGGAAAATCTCATGAAGAGAATCAGCATGGTCATATGGGTAGTATTTATGTGGATGATGATGAGGAGACTACAAATGATATATGAGATGAAAGAAGTGTTGAAGCTTGGTCAATGGTTTAAGAAGGTAGTGGAATGATTGTATGTTTATCAAGAGTTATGTTGTGTAGGTAATTTAATGGTACTATGGAATAAAGAAACATCTTAAGGACTGTTACACTATTGTTTTTCCTAAAGTATTTGAAAGTATATGTTGAATGGTACTGGTAACCATGAAAGGTTATTCAGATATTTTTGGAAAGAAGATGATATGAACATAATGAATGGATAAGGAGGAAATAATATGTTTGATAGTATTCATGATCTCATGATTGTTATAAGGACTAAGTGATATCATGGTTTGAGTATACAGAATTTTGGGATTTTGGTATGTGGAAAGAGTTAACTTTTGACAACACTCATGTTTTCACTAAGGTTCAATGGGTTTTCATTTTTCAAGAGAATACATGATTAAGGCCTTCGAATGTTTGGAGTGTGACCAAAAAGACATATCTTATGATATATGGGGATCAAAAATGGTATTAACATGCTTGTTATATGAACTCTATGGTAATCGTTTTCACTATAATATGAGATTGGACAACAGTATTTTGGATAAGCCTAAAGATTGGAATGGATTATGTTGGACATAAGTTAGTATTGTTTAAGGCTTGAACTTTTTCGATATTATTGATGGAAAGTTATAATAATGTATTTTTAGAAAAAAGGACAACCTGCAGGACGGGCGACAACCCGCCACGTCGGACAAGGCTGTGGGAATTGAACCCACAACCAAAGTGAGACATGCCTTTATTTCCTACCACTGTCCTACATGAAGTCCCTGGTTGGTAGAAACTAGTTTTATTTTATTATGCAGGATGATAGATGAAGTATAAGTCCATTTTGGAACCATATCTGATTAATCTCACCATAGATGGACTTATGTATATAACTTTTGGTAACTTATGTTTGAGACAAATGGAATGACCTATCATTATATCACATGATCTGCTAAAACTTCGCAAAAGAAAAATTCATCTTCATTTCTTAAATATATGAAGTGGAAATTATTCAAGGCACGAACAACGGTGATATTTTACCAAAATAAAGTAAGTATTTCTTCTAATTTAAATTCTTAAACTTTAGGGAAATGATCTTGAAAACCAAAAATGTTGTCCTAGTGCCCTTATTTCTGATGAATCAGATGGTACCTTAGATCATCATAAATCTATGGCTTTGTGATTTTTTGTCTATTTCATAGCCATGTTCTCTACCACTCTCCATCAGAATATCAGGGTTATATTTCTCTTCTATATCCATATTTTCACCTATGTTCTCCTATGTGGAAACCTAGTGATTAGTTAATTTGGGTAACCGTTACGTTTCATAATTTAGTTTTTAAAGATTGGTTTTGGTATTCCTTTTTACGATGTGGTTTTCTATTAAAGAAACTTTCAAGTAGTAAACCATTTATAACCCCGACGAATTTCGAGGGTGAAATTTATTTTAAGGGGCTTAGAATGTAACAACCCGATATTTTATGAGTATTATTATTTTTAATTTCATTGATGTATTGTGTTGTACTCTACACAAAGATTATCTTGCACTATACGCAACACTATATCAGCTTGAAATATATACCACCCTGACTTGGCTTGCATTACACGGAATCACGACCTTCCTTTATAGCGTGTCTAGTACGCAATACCGAGCTCCAATAAACAACGATATATTATTATAATATTATTAACTAGACATTATGAATATTATTAACTGAATTTTAAATTTTATAACAATATTATTTATCTTACATATTTTCTAGAACATGTTATGAGAACAAAATAATTTTTTCAGGTAAAATAAGTATTTTTAAAAAAATGCAATTTTGCCACCTTTTGATGGCGCACCCACTTTAAATCTAGTTTTGACATGTTTATAAGTTCAATTTGACAAAATAAAATTCTTCTTTGGAATCAGGATATGAAAATTTACTTTGGATAAATTTTTCATATTATTCTGATAACTTTCATATTTTAATGAATAGTAAAAACACACTATATTTTAATTACAAAAAACTTTTTTCATCGCAATAATTTATATGGTTAAATTATAATATTTAATGGTTTTAAAGTATAAATAGAATATATTTTTACCATTTAATATAATTTATGTCATTAGCATTAATTTTACATTGAATTCATAGGTAAAAACATTTCAATCTTTGGCAATGTTTTAGCTTTTAAAAAACACGTTTTCTTAACAACAAGATTAATTTTAAATTAATTACTGCAACTTGTGTGTTTTGAATTTTGAAAAATTCATTCCATATTTTGATTCAGAGGGTCCAAATTATGTTAATAGTTTACTTTTAGTTTTTTAAGATTATGAATAGTAACTACGGTAATTTTTATTTACTGCAATTAAAGGTAAATCGAGTAATTAATGGTAAATATAAGATTATAAAATTACCCTAACACTTGAAAAATACTGTTGGATGAATAAAAGTAGACCCATATCACCTAAGGGTCGGAATAGATTCATTTTATGGACTTTTGACCATGAAAATAAATTAATTATTATTAAAACCAAAGAAAGTGACAACATGCCACTCTCTTAAATATTATAAGTACAATAATTTTAATTTAGTGATAAACTTCATGAAACTTAGAATATGAATAGTCTCTAGAAATATAACAAAATTATCTACATCATGATAATTTATTTAGAATTTTTAGGGATTAAATAATTGTCATTAACAGTTACACAATAGTGATGCAAAAATTGTTTATTTAGTGAAAAATCATTAATATAGTTTTTATTAAAATAAAAATACCTATCAAAAGGACCAGAAACTTGACCAAAAATTATTGGTCGAGTATATATATACCCTAAGAATCCAAGGGTATATTTTTGGACCATTTGGATCCTTATAAAACCGATTATGACATTTATATTATTTTATTTTAAATGATGTCAAAGATGTCACTTTCGTAATTTAATAAATATAACAATTTAAATGTTGTAATTTGAAGATGATAAATTCATTTAATAATATTATTATGAAATATTTTATATTTATCTTCATCATATGATTTTAGTTTAAATTTTTATACAATAAATAATTATATTAAATAATTATACAAAAATGGTGTAGTAATTATTTTATTAAGAGAAATATCAAATAAATGGTTTTACAAATAGTAAAATAAATATTATATGAACTATTTAATGTTCTACACTAATTTTCTATATGAATATGACATGTTGGGAATCTATTAAACTTTTTTATAGAATATATATTCTCTGTGGATTTTATTTAAATTCAAATAATTGAATAGTTTTAAAATTTTCACTATTGTTATTTTATAAAAATAACAATTTAATAAATTGTTTAAAAATCAAAAAAATATTTAAAAATTATAAATTGAAATTTATATAGTATAAAATATCATAAATTATCCAATTATGGAAAATTCACAACACATAAGTGATTATTTATAACCATTTATAATTTAGAATTTTATTACCACAAATAAAATTAAATAGATTAAATAAGGATAAATCAAATTGATAAGGTCTAAAATAAAATAAAAACATGTATAAATTTTATTTTTTGATGAGATTACAACCATATCTAATCTCATCTTCTAATTGAGTCATTTTTGGAGGTTTTTATGTGGGTTTTGAATTAATATTAAACTAATATTTTTGAGGATTCCAAAGGTGCCCCTATCCTCCCTTATAAAAAGGGCACCCCTTCTCTCTTCTCTTCTCTCCCTTTTGAGCCTTGAAGCTTGGCCAAACCCTTCCCATTTCTCTTCTCCACTTCCCTAGAAACCTTCTGGAGGTTCTGGTCTTCTCAAAAGGCCAACTCTACTTCCTTAAGAGAAGGCTTAAAGGAGGTGTGTCAAAGAAGTGGAGGTTCGAATACGTACGAAGCATATCTGACCTAAGGTTAGGGATAATTATTCCAATCACATTCTTATCCGATATTGTTTATTCATAAGTATTTACTGGGGTTATTTTTATTATCCATGTCCATATGTTCTCAAAATTATTTCATAAAATGTTTACTTTTCATCTATGTATGTTTAAAGTCATTCTTAACTTTTTTTTACTTTTACCACATCGTATGGAAGGAATCTTTATTTTGTTTACCATACAAGGTACTTTTTAACTTTTCCGACAAAAGTACAAGAAGAATGTTATTTTTTACTTATATAGCGTGAATGGATTTTTACGGTTTTATAAAGCCTCATTTTCATGAAGCTTACTCTACAAGATTTTATGACTATTTTCAACAAAATACTTTTTTTTTTAAATTGCATGGAATTTTTTAAAAAGAAAATGATTTTGAAGAAGAAAGGATATTTTCCTCAAGAATTCATTTCAAGTGTTTTATCAAAACCATTTTCCATCTAAGATGACATTATTTAATATGTGTATGTTTCAAGTATAATGTCACTATTATTTACATGGTTTCACTTTACTTATGATGAAATATCCATTTGTTTTATATGGATTATGTGATGATGGGATGATGTTTATGAAACCCATTTTTTTGGGTAATGATGAATGTTTTAAGTTTATTTTGTGGCACAAGTAAGAATTATTTCATTATGAGATGGGTGGGACCTATATTTCCCTCTAATACATTGGGTAAAGATTTATATATCATGAGATAGACATGGCTGGAACGGTAAGTTAATCTGGTTCAGTGTTACAGGACTTGAACGAGGAGTGAACTCAATTCAGAATGAGACTTTTTCCACTAAGATGGTCTTGGAAACAATGCCTTGGCTACTATGGAAATCATAAGATGTACTTAATGGATTCCACAATTACATGTTTTATTCCCATGCTAGTTTATCATGATTAATGTTCGTTTATGATCTATGCCTTATGTACTTCCATGATTTATGTCTTTGCTCAAGATTTTGATGTTCAGATTTTATGTTCATGTTTTTGCATTCAAATGTTTCTGGATTGTTTTATGTTCTCTATTGTTGCCCTTACTGAGCATTTGAGCTCACCCTTTATGTGATTTATTTTCCCCAGGATTTAAAGAAAGGTTTTAGGTACGAAAACAAAAGGGGAAGATCTTTATGGGAGATATTGAAGATCTTTCACCATGATTAGAAGATTATTTTTTGAGTTTCCAAAGACACTAAAATATTACGGTCCTTGTGTGTCTATTTTCATTATGTATCAAGTATTCCGCAAAAGTAATTTAATGTCCATGTACGTAAAGCTTTGGGTCTCTACATTTAGGGAGGTATCTATTGATTTGACTCAGTAATTATTCCATCCTCAGATGAATGAGAAGATGGAGAATACCATTTATACATTGGAGGATATGTTGTGGGCATGTGTTATAGGTTTTGGTGGATATTGTGTGATTCGTTTTCCCTTGGTTGAGTTTTCTTATAAAAAAACATCAAATATTACATTGTAATCTACCTATTTGAGGTGTTGTATGGATACAATTTTCTATATATGTTATTCTAGACTGAGGATGTGAAGGTAATAATCCTTAGTCCAACTAGGGTGTTGAGTAAAACTAATAAGATTAAATGGTTTTGGAATGGATAAATGTTGTGTGATACCATTAGAAATATTATGAGAATCATATGAGAATGCCTCTAGATTTGAAATCCAGAGACCATGTGTTCTTGAGGGTTTATCCAAGTCATGGGAAATAGAGGTTTGAATGATGGAGTAGAATCTCTATCCATCTTATCAGTCCTTTCGATGTGTTTCTATGTGTTGATGAGGTGGTGTATTTTTTGTCACTCCCTCCATGGTTAGACCGGGTCTGTGATGTATTCAATGCATCACCACTTTTTCTGGATCTTTATGATGAATCTTATGTCATTGATTTGGGTTATTTTGTTTTCTAAGAAGGAAAAAAAATCATTTAGTGGCTGGTTTAGATTTATATTTTCAAGGAGAAGGTGTTTTTGAGTTTAATATTCCTCTAATTCACATCTTATGGAGATAGGGTGGCATTAAGGAGAGTATTTGAGAATGTGAGTCATGGATGAGAGCCAAGTATCCCAATTTTTTTATCTATTTTTTACTTATTTAATAAGATTTTTTTTATTTTTATTGAAAAATTTATGATAATTAATATGGCTATTTTCCTGATTTGTTTCTCCTAATGTTGATTTTTACTTTTTAGTGGAATGTTTCTATTTGAGATGTATCTCTAGAGGGAGGTTGGTTGACAGTATTTTTGGATTTTCTTTCATTCTGGATTATTTTTTATTATTGATGATAAATGTTATTTGATGTAATGTATTAGACCATTTTGGTTCATCATTTAGTTATATTTGATTCTTCGAGGTGTTGGGGGGATTTTAGAGGAAAATGAGTATTTTTTTAGATAAAAATTCAGTTGGAAGAAAGTGATCCTATTATGAGAGGGTTAGTTATAGTGGAGCTCTCAAATTTTAATTGGAGCATCATAGCTTGAAGGAGGAGTTGCAATCTTGATACATGGGATTCCAAATATGGATTCATCCCTGTGAGTTTATTCTTGATGTCATATGTTTTTTATGTTGTGGTGATGTTCTAGGGGATGTTTGTAAAATTTTACATGGAGAGGCTCATGGAATGATGATAGATGATGCGATGTCAGGGAATAGAGGCTAAAATCAATGGTTATTCCTAGGGTATAGACATGGAATGATGATAATTGTCACAAAACTACCATTTATTTTTCCCTATAAAATTTGAAAGTTGACTGAGTATTTAATAAAAGAGATATAAGGGGGATTCACAACATTGTTTTCATATGATTAATATAATCAACCCATCTTGTTGTATGAAACCCTATTTTTCTAGAAAAATATGAATTTTAACTCCCTATATTTTCCCCTAATTTTACTTCTATTTCTCTCAAACCTTGGCAAATTAAAGGTCTGTCATTAGAAGTCCTCAAGACCCCATTGGTTGGATTTAATCCTTATCTTTATGAAATCAACCAGTAATGATATAAGGTGAGTTTCCTGTTATTCATATTGAATTTTTTCTATTATTTATATAAAAATTCAATAAAACATGTTTAGGGGTTTAATTTGGTGGTTTTGGGTTGTGTTTTTGATGTGCATTACTATGATTTAGGTTTATTTCGTGTTTCCCTAATGCAGTGTGGTTCTATGGTCATCTCTTTCCTCATTCCTTATGCAACAATTTTGGAAGCACCAATTGAGGTGGGAGATTTAGGAACTCACACTAATAGAAATTGGGGCATTTGAGATATGATATTTGTGACGAGATCCCGTTTCAAATGACCCATTGCAGAAAACGACATTACAAATAGAGTTTTTTGCGACGAACAGTTACAAATAGCTTCCTCATGGTTTTTAAATACCTTATTATGATGACCCATCAAAAAAAGTGTATAATAATAATAATAACATAATATTAATATTAATAAAATAATAATATTAGTAATAGTAAAATAAATTAAATAATTAAATTTTAAAATAATATTCATATAATAATAATAATATTCATAATATAATAATTTTATTATTATTACTATTAATGAAATAATAATAATAATAATAATAATATAATAAAAAATTATAAAATAATGAAAACCTCAATATTCGCGAAAAATATAATAAAATAATAAAAAGAAACTAATCAAAAATAATAATTAACAAAATAATCAAAATAATCAAAAATAATAAATAAAAAAATAAAAAATTTAATATTTGAAACAATATAAAAAATAGACTATATAAAAAGGCAGATAGTTAATATTACAAACAAAATTTACATTCAAATGTTTGATCATAAAAAATAAATAGATCACTATGGGGGGAGGGTCATTTGGGGGAGATGGTGGAGGGAACTCCATCCCTAAACCATGAGTCAGACATTGCATATACTCCAACTACCCCTGATCCAGCTACTGCTGCCATCGATGCATCTCCTCTTGCTGATTCTGCTATCATAGGAACTCTTTATGTTGTTAATTCTACCATTGATAAATCTTCTCTTGCTCCCTATTCATACTCTCTATAAGCTCACTTTGAGCTCGCAACTACTCCCAATAATATGGAGTAGATGATGATGGCTTTCCATGAGCTCCTCTCGAGTTCGATGCCGACATCGCAACGATTCCATAATAATCCATATGCATTAGTTGAGAGCCAATACAAATAACTCAGCCTTTCTCAATAGCATACTGGGTCGCCTGCATCCATGTTGTCTCATCAAAACGGTGGGCAGTGGTCTGAGTATTGGTCTCAGCCTGTTTTTGAGACTTTGTGGCCTTATATGACTCCTTCAATTTCAATTTAAAAGTAAAAAAATTATAATATTATTTAGAGTTAAATTTTAAACTCAAAAAAAATATACTGACCATAATCTGACATTGGTGAGCACCTCTAATCTCTCAAGTGTTCAGATCACTATACATCCTCCTATAAACATGGAGCTCCAAAATATCAGGTTGTTTGACTACCTATATGAATATAAAATAAACCATTTACAATTATAATTATATAAAATATATAATAAAATTACATTCCATATGCTTCATATGCGTACTAAATGTATGACTACCGGATCGATGTGTCACCTTTGGTCTCCCCCAGTTTTGATGACCTACCGATGATCTCTTCTGAAAATGATCACCCAAACACTGTGAACATAATACATCCCAAACATGAGATGAATTGTAATCAGGTCGGTGGGTGCGAAAAGACATAGCAAACTCTATCACTATTGCTTTCTCCATTTCTTTCCTTCTCAAATTGTACAAAAACTGACTGTAATGCTGATGCATAATCCCCTTCCATGCTTTCCAAATAGTACCACGCATTCTCTCATGGATTGGATACCATAATCCCAACAAATAATTTATAATATCAACTTCTTAATTAAATAAATTTCAAAATAAATATTATTTATTTACATACCATCCAATTATGGAACATAAGGTGTCACACATTAATGGGAATTTGATCCCATGAGACCCATGATTTAGAAACATAATTGCACAATATAGCACTCCCTTGTACAGTGGCTATATGCATAAAGCTGTAAAAAAACAAATAATCAAACAATTAGTATATAAATAAATTATTGAAAACTAACTAAAATATGCACATAAACATACATATAAACACATGGATCAAATCCAAGATGTAGATGTCACTCAGGGATCAGGTCAAAAATCATCAAACACACAAGACCACACCCCCTCTAAGTCCCCCCCCCCCCTGAACAGCTAATAGTCTAAGGGTCAAATGACCAAGCATCCGGCTCATCCAAAGGTAAATCAGCTTCCTACAATAGACGGTATAGATCCTCTTCCATCTAAAACATGAAATGAAGGTTGTTAGCAAAAAATTGAAAACAACTATTATATATAGATATATGTTATATATGATTATAACCAGCATTTAACTATGTTAATGTTCATATTCATCCTTATCTTCATATCTAACGATGTCAATGTCTTTATATTTCTTCTCAACATCATCAATATCCATATGAATTTCAGTTTCATTATATCTTGTTATTTCAAATTGATTTTTAACATCATTAACATCATCATCACCATCAACCCTTAACTGTTGGTGACATCATCGATATTCATGTATATTTATGAAAAATATTGATTTAGAGTAGTCTCTTGAAAAATTTAAATTACTTCCACTTTAGTGGAACCACATTCACTTTGATTAAATTGATTTTCCTAAGATTGAATTTTTATTATGCTCCACCAATCACTCAACTCTCCTGAAGTATCAAAATATTTGAATAATAAATTTCATGTGCCTAATGATCCAATAAAAATGGTTCATTTACTGCATGAATAATTTTTTATTTAATATCAATGATTCCATAGGTCAGATGAATATTCAATCCTCTCTCAGTATCCAACCACTGACATTCAAACATTATTATGTTATATTGTTCTAGATAACAGAGTTCAATAATATTTTATAGCATGTTGTAAAAGTCAACTTCAGTTTCTCTACGATGAGATTCTTTTAAGAAGACAAAACTATTAATTTTTTTTTGATTCCCCATATGCATGTGTATGAGATCGAAAACCATTCACCACATATGAATTTTATTATTTCACCATTTTTGATGGTGGGTTACTCAATACAAGAAACCGATTATCAATTTTATCATTATATTTAGATAACTAAATTTTTTTAAAATAGTTATTCATATAATAGAAAATCAATTGATTTTATATGTTAAAGTAAAAATAATTTATGTTTCCAGTTTTTTAAACTAGTAGGAAATGTTTTTTTGACAACGTTCTTCAAGAGAAGCTGTTGTAATTTGTGGAAGTTTTTTCTTAATATAATTATCATATAACCTATAAATAAAATAAGATTAATTTACTATAACAAAAAATATAGAATAATTGATAGGAGTACTCACTTTATAAATGATGTCATTTCGTTACGGTTTGGAATAACATATGTATGAGTTATGTGGTGTTCATCATCTAAAATACATCATTCATGAAATCCACTAAAGACAAGTTTGGGATGATTGAAAACTGATAATTGATTTCCCCTTTTATCATCAATATTTCCCTCGTTACGACACATACATTTTTTTGAGGGATATTTAGATTGAAAGTAACAAGAGGTTAAGAAAAAATTTCCTCTTCCAAATAACCTTATGAAATTGAAACTTCAACTGATGCTTTGTTACATACTTTTTTCTTCAATTTCTCCATGCATCTCTCAAATGGGTACACCAATCAGAACTGTACTAGACCACCACATTTTTCTTCATGCAACAAATGTAATATAAAATGTTCCATTGAGTAAAACAAAGTCGGTGGGAAGAGTTTTTCCAGTTTACAAAAAATGAAAATAACATCTTCTTATAGTCTACTTAAGGCATCGTATTCACTTTTCGCCATACAAACATCTCGGAAAAATATGATATGTCTATTTGCACATCACTAATAATAGAATTAAACATACCTCTTATTCCAATTAGCAAAAGTGTTTCTTTTATAACATGTCAATCATAACTTTTCAATCCAGTAATATGACCATTTCAGAAACATCTACCCAAATTAGAAGCATAACCATCTAGAAGTCTCAAATCTACAATCCACTAACAAAATTATAGTAGATTCTTTTTGGAGAGTGTATAAGTTGCTTTTGGATTCATTAATTATTATGATATGACTTTTTTAAACAGTTCATGTTCTGGTTGCCTGCATGTTTGGGCAAGATATAATCGTGTATTTAAATTATCATTGGTCTTACTTGGTGTGTCCAAAACTATATGAAATAAATTATTAAAATAGTTTATCTCAATATGAATGACATCTAACATGTGACAAACCATTAAATCAGACCAATATAACAGATCCTAAAAAACTGCACTATTTTATCCAATGGTGTTCTTTTCCAAAGCCATAAATTTTTTGGGGGTTTATTGTTGGTCCAAATGTTATAGGAGAAAATAAAGAGACAATTGATTTTAACTTTTTACCTGAGATCATTGTCAGAGGTCCATCTCTTTCAATTGTTCCTTTTCTGAAATGATATTTTTTCCTTTGAAAAGGATGATCATTTGGAAGGAATCTGTGATTATAGTAAAAAAAACTAGTGGTTTTTTTTCTATTAATGATCACAAATTCTTTGTTGTCTCTCATACTGTACAAACTTGATTTTGGACCATTTGTACTCTAGCCAGATAACATGCCATATGTTGGGAAGTCACTAATTGTACACTTCAATACAGCTTTCAGAAATATTTTTTTTGTAGCAACATCAAATGTACTAACACTATTACACCACAATGAATCTAACTCATCAATAAATGGTTTTAAATAAACATAAATATTATTTTTTGGATGTCCTAGATTTAATAAGGTCCAAAAGATATATGGTTCCTTCATCTACATCCATGGACATAAATTGTAAAGAGTTATAAAGATTGTCCGATATGAATATTGACTACCATAATAACCAAATGGATAGAAACCATAAGTAGAAAGACCCAATCACACATTTCGAGCTTCACAAGAAAAATACAGATGCACATAGTCAAAATATTTCCATGAATCACCATCATAGGAATGATTTAAGGTTTTACTTTTTGGAATATTGGTTTTCTACCATGACATCTATGTCGCTGTGTTCTAAGACATAAACAAACACTGCAATCTGGGTGTAATCAAGAAATATCTTAATTGATTTACAATAATCAATCCAGAATTCCCTTGTTGAGTCTATTTATATCTTGATTTTCCACATATGGGAAAACTATGCAATGAAACATTTTCACCATAATACAAGATGAAATCATTTGAACATGCATGAATCTTTAGATAACCAAGACCTAGATTACAAACCATCCACTTGAACTCATATGAATTGGTAGGAAACACATTTCCTTGATGTATCAATGTTTTACCGAAGATTATATAAGATAAAAATAGTTATTTGACATTTCATTATCTGATTCAATAGTCATAAATTGTAAATTGTTTCAAATTTTCATATCTTGAAACTATGATATAAGGAATCCTCAACGGACCTCAACAACTCATAAAAATGATATAGTTCCAACTCAGGAGTCAAATTAATATCATTATGTGTTTCAGCTTGTTGAAAAGAGAGACCTATCAGATCATGTACTAAATTTTGAAACCGTGCTAAATTTGGAACTAAATTATTAGTATCTTTTCTGGAACTAGGATCACCATGTTGATACCAAAAAATATAATATAGTTGAAAACCAAAATGTAATAAATGACCCCTAATATTGTCAAATGTGTAAAATGTACTTAGATCACATTTTTTACAAGGACATTTAATTGTCCCTTCTCAATTTTTATTGGTTTTGATGATGAAAATGATAAGAAAGATTCAACACCCTCAATATATACATGATTTAAACAAGAACCATTTTAATTGTTATGATTATTTATCAATGTGCGATCATCTAATAAGGATTTTTGTTGAATTCTTTATTCCACATTTATCTAGAAAAGATAAAATAATTAGTTTTTTTGTATAATTTGATATAGGAAAAACACTATAAAAAATGAGAAGATAATTAAATTCCATTTTCTATCAAATTATAATTATTTCAATTATTTCAAACATGTTTATAGTATTTTTTAAACTTTTATAACAATCTAAAATAACTTATAATAATTTATACTAATTACCAATAATTAGTATTAAATACAACTAATTTGTACAAATAATTGTTAATTACTGATAACACAATTTCCAGCAGATTGGCATTAGCTCTCTTTCCTAATGAATCATCTCCACTATCTTCAATAGAAATCACTATGAAAAATCTACTCAAAGGTATGGATATCTATTTTTGTATGCATAAAGATGGAGAGCAGTGCAGCGAGGCCTCCCTACTAACAATATTCGTGTATAAAGAAATGGATATTCGTATATCAGAGTAGAATTTTCATAGTGATTTCATTCAGAGACAGTAGAGATGAGTTATCGGGAAAAAGATCATCTTTTTCCTGATGAATCATCTCCTTGCAACTTTCTCAGACTAAAATTAGTATGAAAAATCTACTCCGACATACGCATATCTATTTTCCGTATGCACGAGAATGGAGAGCAGGAAGGCCTTTCCACACTTCTCTCTATTATTATGGATATAAAAATGGATATCCATATGTGAGGATAGATTTTTTATAGTGATTTTATTGGGATAAAATTTCAAGGAGATAAGGCGTCGGGAAAAAAGGAGCCAGCAATTCGTTGGAAATTAGGCAAATTTGTTACAATTTATTACAATTTCTTGTTAATTATTTTTAATTATTGGTAATTATTAGTAATTATTTCTAATTATTTTTAATTATTACTAATTATTAGAATTTATTACTAATTATTAGAATATATTATTAATTATTACAATTTATTATAATTTGTTAATAATTAATTTAAATTATTACTAATTGTTATAATTTATTACTAATAATTGAAAACTAATTATTGCAATTTATTACTAATTATTGAAATTTATTACTAATTATTAGAATATATTACTAATTATTATAATATATTAATAATTATTACAATTTATTACTAATTATTAGAATTTATTAATAATTATTACAGTTTAATACTAATTATTAAAATTTATTACTAATTATTACTATTTATTACTATTTATTATTAATTATATAAATTTATTACTAATTATTAAAATTTATTACTAATTAGTTCAAATTGTTGCAATTTATTACTAATTATTGCAATTTATTACTAATTTTTACAATTTATTACTAATTATTATAATTTATTACCAATTACTAATAATTTATTACTAATTACTAAAATTAATTACAAATTATTACAATTTATTACTAATTACTACAATTTATTGCTAATTATTAGAATTTATTGCTAATTATTACTAATTATTGTAATTTATTACTAACTGTTGCAATTTATTACTAATTATGAGAATCTATTACTTAATATTGCAATTTATTACAAATCATTGCAATTTATTACTAATTATTACCATTTATTACTAATTATTGCAATTTATTACAAGTTATTACAATTTGTTACTAATTATTAGATGTTATTACTATTTATTATAATTTATTACTTATTACTGCTTATTATTACAAAGTATTAGAATTTGTTACTAATTATTACAATTTATTACCAATTATTAAAATTATTTACTAATTATGACTAATTACGGATAATTATTATAATTTATTACTAATTATTTTAATTTGTTAATAATTATTGCAATTTATTACTAATTATTACAATTTATCACTAAATATTTGAATTTATTTCAAATTATTAGAATTAATGACTAATTATTATAATTTATTACTAACTATTATAATTTCTTACGTTTTTTGCAATTTATTAACAATTATTACTAATTATTGCAATTTATTACTAATTATAGAAATTTATTACTAATTATTATAATTTATTACTAATTATAAAAATTTATTACTAATTATTACAATTTATTAGTAATTATTACAAATTTTTTGCTAATTATTAGAATTTATTACAAAGTATTAGAATTTATTACAAATTATTACAATTTATTACTTATTGTTGCAACTTATTACTAATTATTTGAATTTAAAACTAATTATTAAAATTTATTACTAATTATTATAATTTATTATAATTTATTACAATTTATAACTAATTATTACAATTTATTACTAATTATTACATTTTTTTACTATTTATTAATAATTGTTACAATTTATTACTAATTTTTGTAATTTATTACTAATTATTTTAATTTATTACTAATTATTACAATTTATTAGTAATTATTACAAAATATGAATAATTATTACAATTTATTACTAATTATTAAAATTTATTGCTAATTATTAAAATTTATTACTAATTATTATAATTTATTACTACTTATTGTAATCTATTACTACTTATTATAATTTATTACTACATATTGTAATTTATTACTAATTATTATTAATTGTTTCACTTTATTACTAATTGTTTCAATTCATTACTAATTACTGAAATTTATTACTAATTATTTGAATTTATTACTAATTATTAGAATTTATTACTAATTACTGTAATATGTTACTAATTGTTGCATATATTACTATTTTGTGCAATTTATTACTAATTATTACAATTTATAACTAATTATTGTAATTTATTACAATTTATTACAATTTAATAGTAATTATTATAATTTAATACTAATTATAACAATTTAGTACTAATTATTACAATTTAATTCTAATTTTTAGAATTTAAAACTAATTAATACTAATTAATATTATAACAATTGATTGAGACTAATTCACACTAATCACACATAATTATTTGTAAAAATAAACATAAACAATGATAAATAAAACTATCTCATTCTAATTTAATTTAACGGTAGCTAATTAACAATAATTATAACTAAAATAAAATTAAGTGAATTAAGTAAAAAATAAAAGAAGTAGATAAATACCTTTAAACTAAAGCTTTTGAAGGATAAAAGCTGCGAATAATGCCCCACATTAAAATTTTAATCTATAAAAAATTTTCAGAGAAAATTTTCCTCTAGAAAGAGAGAGGAGTGGAGAATTGAGTGGAATGAGGGGAAAACAGGTGGGGGTATATACAGGTTAGATTAGTTGTGATAGGATAATTTGTGATGGTAGTCCCGTCGCAAATACCCTCTGGTTAGAAAGTCTATTACGACGGAGCCAGTCAAAAAAGACCACCTGCGGACACTGTATTAGTGACGTGATATATATCCCATCACAAATACTAAAAACGCCGCTAGGTATTTGCGACAGGTATAGTAGCCTATCGCAAATACCCTTTCCTGTATTTTGGCATGCAATGCGTACCAAAGCTTTTGCGACAGGAACCATCGACCTGTCGCAAAAACCTTATTATTTGCGACCAGATACTAACCCCTCAAAGATGGCCCGTTGTAATTGCCATGTTTTCTCGTAGTTTCTATTCTGTTTTTTGTATAATGTGGTACTATATTTTATTTTCTCTATTTGGGTTAATGGTATGCATTTTTCTATTGAAGGTAACGAATACGAGTTAAATAAATTTATGGGGAAAAGGGTGTTTCACATGTTTTTATTCATTTTTATGATATTTCGTATGTTCTTGATGACTGTTTTATGTTGTTACTAAAAATAATCATTTTTTTGTCGTGAGTTGATTATTTTTACTGTGAACTTATAATGGGAACCAAATTTTATAAAATATTAATAAAATAAAGTTGGTAATGAACCGGCTTTGTGAAATATCGAAAATTGGTGCATTGACATTCATGAAATCAAAGTTGAATTAATCTGGAAGCTTGTATTAAAATGGAAATCATGGTCGTGGATTATTTTAAAACTGGATTATATATAATGATATATTATTATTGTAATGTTGTAGTTTTGTTTCCTTGATTTGGAATTTATTATACTTAGTTTACTATAGGATGTGTTGGGAAATGGGGTTGTGCTTGGTTGGCATGGGTAGTTATGTTTTTCTAGTGTGTTGTGGTTGGGTTATTAGTGTGGTTTGGGTAGTGAGTGTAACAGAAGATGTCGTTGGTGGTATAGTTTGATAAGCGAGTATATGTGGATGGTACAGTGGGGATTTGGTTGCCTTTCTGTTATTGGAAAGAGGGAGTTTGGATGTTATTATGGGATGATGGAATGGATAGTTGATGTGGTATTGTTTTTTAGTTACTTGGTATTAGTAGAATATAACTTGTTATGATACACTTTTAAATGGGTACTTCTAAAATTAAATTAATTCATGGCTGTAAATAAAATAATGATGCATGAATAAATGGGTAGCAAATGAGATACAAGTGTGTTATGGATTGAATGGTTTTGAATTAAATATATAATTAAATGATACATTAAATGTAATATGGATGGTAACTCTAAATTGTGAAATATTTTAAATGATGTAGCTTGATGATATTTTTCCATGGTTCCAGTGGATGCTTCATTTAGGAAATGTGTTTTGTTTGTGGTGTTATAGTTTTAAGTAGTGGAAGTGTGTGATGATGGAGATGTGGTGATGTTCATGGTCTGTGATTGTACTATTTTGGTGTGAACTTGTTAGGTTAGGGTTGTGTGTATCTTATTATTCTGGTATTTTATTTTTATTTCATATGCACCCCACCTAAGTAAGATAACTTCATCGACACATAGATGTTTGGGTTCCTGGTGTTTCACCCAAACATCCATGTTAGTGCGGGAATAAATGGATGATTACTCCTTCATCCCCTCCCTCCCTTCCAGGCATAGTGTAGTGGAATGTTTATTTGGATTTTGTGATGATACTTTTTGGGGGACATACATGGTAGGAGGAGGTAACATGGTTGATGTCCTTCAAGTTCACAATACCATACCGAGATGGATATGTGATGAGGTTGTGGTGTGTAGTGGAGATGTGTATATGTTGTATGCAATATAGGTTATGGTTATAGTATGGATGGATTGATTCCAACATGATATTGTAGACCTTATATGTGGTAGGTATTGGTAGGGTTGTTCTCTAACTCACATCATATGTGATAAGATTAGTATGGTGGACAGAGATACAACTATGGTATGGATTGGGAGCATAGGATGTTTCACTTTGGGGAATGGGATTGAAAAACTAAAGGGGAAGTGGTATGGGAAATTTATAAAATATAATTGATATTAATTTATTATACATGGATGTGTTACTTACTGAGGGACCCTTGGAGAGGTTGGATGATAGATGACTTGATAGGTGGTTTCTGGTTAGACTATTTGTTCATTGAAAAATGAGTATACTTATTTTACATTTTACCAATATATCTCAAGTATGATTTTACAGAGTATACATTTCAGGATCACCCTTATTATATAAAAGTTTTTTGTCTGTTTTCAGAGTGAGTTTAGTGATTGTGATAGACAGTACTATCTTGGAGCATTGGATTGGCTGGGTAGTTTCTTCCTAGGACTTTTATTCAAAGACTTTTATTTTTATTAAATAACATTCATTTTGTATTGTCATGGGATTTGATTTATTTTACATTATAGTTTTGATTGGTGGATTTCTTATTATGTTTATGGGATATATGAGAGGAATTCCTCTCATTTTCATGTTATATACCCTCTGTTCTAGTTACAAACTAGAGGCCTATTGGAGGTGAGCCTCAAGGGTTGTCATCATCTTCACTATAGGCCTAAGAGGGGGACCTAGTGGGGGTGGGTTGCGACATGGACAATGTTTCTTAATACATTTTAAACCCAATCACGCTTATTCTGATTTATACATGACATATTTTCTAATTTTTTCCTTTTATTAATAAAATAAAATTGCATCCTAATCAATTTTTTTATTTTTTTCAAAAAAATCACTTTTATATTGAATGTGAAGCACATGATATTAGATTTAACCACATATAACAATACCACAATACAAATAACAACCCATTCCAAAAAAAATTAATTTAAAATTTCAAAACTAGGCTAGAAAATAGAATCCCCTAAAATCAAGTAAATGACATTACTTAATCCATGAATTCAGTTGGTACATCGATGCCCACACCGTGAAACCATTCCCAATATGCTATCGAGGCCTCCATCTGATGATGAAACCATCAAAATGATAATGAAAATCCACTAGTACAAATCAACCTAATTAACTATACTTAACTGAAAAGAATAAAAATAAAAAATTGAGACATTGAAACTAGAACCATCATCATTGTCATGAGTAAATCTCTTTGAACCAATAATTTCGAACCTTCTTGAACATCAAGAAGAAGAAAAAAATCATTTGGAAACCCAATGTAATGAAAAAAGCCTACCCAAATTGTGCCTCCCAGATCACCATCAATTTCTAAAAAAACATCACAAAACATCCTTGAAAAACACCACACCAAATGAAAATAAGGAGGGGAGATGGATAATAAAGCAATAAAAGAGTTTGAATCAGGAAAGTTCCTTAACAATGATCCATGACCTTTACCAGGAGAATCAAAACCTCCCTTTATAACTACCACAATGGGACCAAAAACCACTGGCATTTTATCTTCCTTGAATGATCAAAGATAAGGGAAAAACAACTTCCATTTATGCCTTGAAATTAGCCTAAAAACAATTACCAATAGACACAAACTAGAACTATAGATATTTAGAAGGAAACACACATGGAAACCCTAAATTGAATTGAAACCACCTACACCATCTTAAAACTTTTTGGACATCAAAACACATAACGAATATGGGGTCTGACATGTAGGTCAAAATAGGAAGAGTAGAGGAGGGAATTTAAGGACATGACCTCACAAGGAAGACCATAGATCACACAAGAGACAATATATTGTTGGCATAGAAGGAGTCTCTAAAAACATTTTATCCTTCATCGCCACCAAAAAACACAATCCGCAAAACATTTATAGACCGAAGATTGGATCAGGCATGTTGGGTTAGGCTGAAAGTGCAGAAGAAATAGTTATTCAACTATAAAAACTTGTTATGAAAAAAACATCCACCTCTTGATGAAATAACACCCACCTCTTAAACCCACACACACAAAAAAATAAACAAAATAACCGAGTGCCTCTTTATAAGATAAGATAACTTATACCACAGTAACTATATATTTTATCTTATTTTTATAAAACTATTCACGAACCATCCATGATAGTTCCATCTAGAATTTAGAACCATTTCATGGGAGACACACTAATTTTAGTTATTTTTTTATGTTTTCATCTTTTATATGATTTCATTATATGAATAGATCTAGTATTGATCTACACTTATGTATTATCTAGAGGTTGAGAGAACTTTTACAGATATAATAAGGAATTAAATAACAGTTAAACATTTGGATTGATGTTTAATTGAATTTTCATTTAATGTTTTTAAATATTATTCTTATAATTCTCCTAGAACTAATTCAAATTATGATAACATGTAAGTGAATTTTTTTTAAATTAAACTTATAAGGAAATATATATACACCTAATTTCAACTACCAAACTAATCAAATTTCACTTTCAAATAATCATGTTCATTTTGAACTAAAACATGAATTGATAAAACATCTACAAAAGTTTCATGGAATTTTAGGTGAATATCTAGACAAACACTTAAAAGATTTTAGTAATGTGAACATGACCTTGATCCCTAGATAAGTTCCTGATGATAAAATCTAGTAGAGATAATTTCCATTTTCACCCAAAGGTATAGTTAAGGAATGGTTTCATAACTATTGGAACTAGAAAATGTATTCCATGAACTTTGTTTTGGAATCCATGATAAAAGCCCCACTTATATAACATAATGATAATTGAAGGAAGAAAAATATATATGTGTAGTATGAAGATGAAAATTCAATATTTATGTGCCATATGATTGCTCAGCCTATAATGGATAGGGATTCCAAAATAATTTTTCTCATCCTGGTGATGTGGAGGTGAGAACCACCCATTGGGAATAGGCCATCTATGCCATCCGTTGCTAATGAAAATGGTTTTTGAAACCCTAAAAAACATTTTAAGGGTCTTATTGAAATTTATTTGGTCTTAAAAACCACCTGCTATTGGGTCACCCAATATCCATGTCATAGTTCATTTGTCAAGATTTTATTTGACCACTTCAAGATCCAATATAAACATACATATCAAAAGTTATTTCTACTTTAACTTGTGGTTCATTTTAGCATAAAGGAAAATCACAAAGGATTTTTTTTGTTAAGAAATTAGATTATTCATAGAAGGAAAATAATTTTTATTGTTGATTACATTTGTGATAACAAGTTATTGATCCTTAAAAGTCATATACCATCTTTATGGATGAATTTTTTTTGTGGAAACATGGTAGTGATTCTTCAAAATCTCATATCATATTCTGAATAGTCATAATTTTTTGATGGTATAATAATAATACTTCTTAAAAATGTAACATTCTCATGGTATGATGTCATTTGTGACTCTAAAGACGGAGTCTTACAAAACCATGTGATTCCTTTGTAGTGGTAGTTACATAAATTCTAGGTAAGGAAGTTATGTGACTCACTTATAAATACCCTATAAACACTATAAGGAAAATTGGATACTTTTAGGATGACTTCACATATTCCATGAAAAGAAGTTCGAGAGAAGAATCACCCTATTTGTGAACTCTACCTTTATGCGAATCCTTTAGTGAATCCCCTTAGGTAATTTCTGTAGTGTAAACTATAGATAATGATGAGGGAACTATGTAATATCTCTACATTAATTTCTTTCCTATATAAAAACTTCACAAGGAATCCTAGCTAATATCCATTGCATAGGATTTCTGAAAGTCTTCTTTATGGAGGGATAATCATATAAATTTGTCATTAACCAACACAAATTAAACATCATAACTTTAGAAAACCCTACTAATTCATAAATAACTATAATCATATATGAAATTTAGGTTTCCTAAAGTATATGTTGTCCTCTTCCCAATGGTCTATCATCATATAATATTTTAAATAAGGTGTTCCACTCCACAAATGATTTTATTTATAGGTTTTCATGACTCCTTATATGGAAAACTATCATTTCCCATGAACCAAATCTTTTTTGGTACTCTAGTATCTTGTATCACATGTTCAACCTTTGTAAAAGTCCACCACCTGATAATATTGGGTGTATGGTAAACCCTTATATGAAATATTACCAATCTGGGAAGCTAATTCATAATTCCCACATAAATCCTTGAGTTGTGATACTCTTATTTATTTTATTAAATGCCTTGAGTTGAGATACATCTCTTGATTACCTAAAATTATTTGAGTCGAGATACTCATATTGGATTCATTAAATTCATTGAGTTGAGATACTCTTCTTGGTTTCCTAAATTCCTTGAGTTGCGATACTCCTTTTAGATTCCTAAACCACCATGAAATATGATACTCCTATTGGTTTACTAAATCACATTTAGTCAAGACCCTTCTCTTGGTTCCTTAAATTCAATGAGTCAAGATCTTCTTTATGATTTCCCAAAAATACCTTCACCTAGATCACCTTCCAAAATAAACCAGAAAGGACTAATCATGCATAAATACACAAACCATCCTATTTCTAGGTACATTTTACCTCATGGTCCTAGTTGTACAACTTTAAACTTCAGAACACATAGTCCTTACTACATGAAATTAAACTATATGGATCATTACTATTAGGTGAACCTAAATTATAAAAATTAAAATAATTTGGTTTTTATTCTTTTTGTAATATGACACATGAGATTCCTCCCTGAGGTTAAATACCAAAACTATTACTATCCCATATCCCCTGAATATAATATTTTTCATAAACTTTTCCATACATCTTATTTAAATAGAATAGGAAACTAATCACCTTATGTGATGAGCATAATATTCCTTATGTGATTATTATAAGATTACCCAACCTTTGTTTTGTGATGATAATAAGATGACTTCATGTTTTGAAATGTGGATGATATAGAACTATATCTCAATTCCTTATCTGAAAAGAATAAGATTCCCTCTCACCCTAAAATAAATAAGATGCGACATATTCAAAATATACTAGTACACTTTTCATGACATTAAACTTCTTGAAATATTTCATGGATGTACAAACTTAAAAGTCACCAATTTGGTACTTATAAAATGACCTTAAAGTGTATGATGTGTCTCAGTAAGTTTCACCAAATTATTTGGGTTATTACTCCCTTCATAGAGATACATTTTAAACCCCTATCATGGGCCCGATATTAACTCCATAATACCTCATGCATCCTTTTAGAGGAGCCCAATTCCTCCCTAGATGAAAATAAACTATAGAGAACCTGTGTATATTTCATTAAGATATAGAGTGACCACATACTTGGTTCAAATGATAGGCAATATAATTCCCATGTGTAGTCTATAATTAATGTTGTTTTTCAATCAATTATACTTAAGGGTAAACAATATTGTTACTCATAAGGAATAAAAAACAAGTATTAAATCTATAATAGAGTCCCATACTAGTTAATAATACCACATAAGGTAATATATGACCTACCATCCTATTATACGACAAAAGGATCCATTATCACCACCCCAGGTGATTGTGAGGTCACACACCATTGGAAATAATGAGATCTATGTGAGACCTTGGACACTAAAATAGGCTCACTAGGGAAAAAAATCATTATAAGCAATAACCTATATTTGATAGAGTTGAAAAGTTTGTATGATATTTAAAGGGTTTTTTCAATAAAAATTCATTCTCACTTAAAGGAGTATAACATTGAGAACTAAATTCTATGGAATTAGTTAAGCAAATGGAGATACTCTATATGATTATTGGGAGAAGTTCAAGAAACTACATGAAATCTATCTACATCAAGTTATAGAGGATAAAAACTTCATTGTTTTCTTCGAAAAATGGGTATAAGATAATGAAAAATATTTTTGAGGAATTTAAGGGGAAATACCATTGATAACTCTCCATATGAGTTCAAAAGGTTTGATTAAAGTTATCTATAAAATATTTCAATAATTTAGTATATTGAATTCTAAAACAAGAGGTGTTCATGAGATAAAAACTTCAAACTATCCTTTAGTTGAATTTTGAATTATGGTACTCAATTATCTTGTAAGTCAACTGAAACTAGCTCAATTAGGTGAAACAACATCCACAAATTCTTGAATATGTGATTTTTATAAGTCTTTAAATAACTTTACATATTTCACACCCAAGTGAAAGATACTGAGAGTTGTGATAATTTCTACACAAACAAATAGTTCCAACAACTAATTAATAATCAATGGAGGAAGGAATTTACCATTATATAATATAGAGTTTTTACCCAAACTTAAAATTATCCTCAATTTAAATAAGGTTTCCAAAATATTTACCAACTAACATTATTTCATCATGTGAGGAATAATTCCCCCTATAAACTAGTTACCAACCACAAGGGAAATTTCAAGTGAGAGAAGATCCATTCATGAATTATTTTCTACGAAAAATTATAGAGTATAATGTTAAGTAATATAATACTATGAAAAACCATTTTAATAATATTAAGAAGCTTAAAAATAATTTTAAACAAATTCTTAAAACATGAACCCATTTTTTAACCAAGTATCGGTGGAACTTCCATATCATTCCATTCATAACTACAAAAGAAATGTTAATGTTATTTAATTGGGGCATAGTAGTGAATTTAAAATCAATAAGAATCACCCAATGGATGTTGAAACTAAATATAAATTTGGATAGAAGAAAAATTACAAGGAATAACATGCGAAAATACCAGTGTAATTAAAACATTCAAGGGTGGATAATCAGAAATATAAAATACAAGAACTCTCTCAACCATCACTTCTATTCCCATCAAAGATGACTCCACCAATGAACAATGATAAGGAATATTTTTAGAAATTGGTTTTTTACATATTCAAAAATATATATTTTAATTTAAGAGTATCTCTTATGGAATAAAACTTTATAGGAGGAACTATTTTTTAAAATTATTTGTAAATTAAACCAAATTAGTGTGATGAACATTATGAATATGAGTTAGTTGAATATAATTCAGATGAATTTTACTTTTTTAAATGATAATACTAATAATTAATCTTATTCCTTACAAATGTAGGTTATATAATTAGGTGAACCCAAGTAGTGACCATCATTATTTCAAATCCTCAAATGGAATTGAAAATATTACCAATGAAACTTAAACATCTATATCTTATGGATGATTAGTTACCTATAATAATTTTAAATAATGTTACACCAAATAAAGATAATGATTTTTTGAAAATTTTGAAATAAAATTAATGGTAAACTTGATAGAAACTTATTGATACACCTGGAATAAGTCATATTGTTTTAAACCATCATATTTTTTTTAAAACAACTCAAAACCAATAAGGAAACACCAAAGAAGTATTAATAAAACATTACTATAATTTGTTAAGAAAGTGGTTGACTTTTTTCGGAAGAAAGTATAATTTACACAACCTCATATTACAAATGGTTTAGCCATATAATTTTTTTCTAAATAAATATAAAATAACCATTTTGAAAACTGGAAAAATGAATGTTTTCCCACTAGAATCCCAAAAAGTTGAAGGATATGAATTGACTATAAAAAAACTCAATAATTTCACCTAGTAATATCACTTTCACATTCCATTTGATGACTAATTTTTAGTAGGCTAATATTAAATAACATTTTTTATTTTCTAAATGTGTTTTATGTTTATTTTTAGGTACAAATTTTATTTAGGATCTAGATGAGGCCACATTTACGTGCCCTTACAGTACATTTTGTTTTCAAAGGATGCGTTTTTTGTTATGAAATTTTCCAGGCACATTATAACATTTTATAGTGATTATTTCATTAGATTTAATTGAAATAATCCTGAATATATATTTTTAATACTTCACAACTTATTATTTATCATTTGATATTTTTTAAACAAATTTGATAAATTTTTTCAATGATTCATTAAAAATATACAAGTCTTAAACTTTGATAAATATTTTCATAACGTAGAAAGAGTAATAGTTTCAGGAAGTATGACCTTTAAACTATGTGCATCATTTTTACCATACGATGTGAAACTATGTGTTTATCATCCTCACTGTATGACATAAAACTATGTGTCATTCCAGGTCCTTACTAGTGAGGTCCTGTTCAGAAGTAGGTATGATCCCTGATCAGGACGATACACCCACATAATGTGTTTCCACCATGGTGGAGTAATTTCGAGAGCGTTGGACTCCATTCGAACAATCCATCACTCCACCCTCCATTATTTGAGTGCCCTTTATTCAGACCCTCATCATCTTTCACGTATGAATGAACCCCCTAACCATTTGGATGCTCGGCCTATGGCTTGCCTACTGCCCCAGACTAATGTTCTGAAAGGCTAATGGGTATAATTTTGAGTCAGGCCCCGTGTTTCGAACATGGTCAGTGGTCGACCCTCACTTGTTATCCCCATTTTAGGATAACGCAATAAGAATACCTTGTTTCAAACACGGTCAACAATTATTCTTCATTGTCACACCACCCCCATAGTGTTTCAGATTTTGGGTATAGTGATTGACACCTTCCACTCCCCTATATTTGGGTTAATTCCAATGCCCCTGGCATTACCCCGCTCGTGCACCAAAGCACGGTGGGAGAAGAAGGTTAGCTGTCCAGTGAGACCTATTCTTTGGCTGTGACCCCTCTCATTTTTAGGATTCTCCCAAATGGTGATCGATGTCCCATTCTGATCCCCTCACACCTTCCGTTGTTTAGAACTCTCATACAGGAGCTCCTATTATCTCTTGTTTCCCGCAGAAACAATTGATCATGCGGGCTTAGAGATTTATTTGGATATTTTCTCAATGCAATTGAGGTACAATGGACCCCATGTAATGGATTTTCCTAAGTCATTTCCTTAGAACGTGGTTCTCCTCACCCTCCTCGTCCTCATTGGACCCCTTTCTTAGGGGTGGCATTTGTTGACACCAAAACACGCATCCCAAAATTTTTCCAAATGCACCCATAAATGATCTAAGAGTGTAGCCCATTTCGTAATCTTTAATTTGATAGGTCATAGAAACCGAATAGAGTTACAGACTAGGAGTTATGAACATTTGAAGTTGGGCTGGAAAAATGGTTCATGAAGCCCATTCACGAAGCTACCTCTGTGATCGTGGAGCACCGCCGCGGAGTAAGGAGGAAGGATGCTCTGCGAACAACTTTGATGTTCACGACCCACCGCGAAGTAACAAGGCAGGATGGCTCCATGAACCCTTACTACATTCAAGACCCTCAGTGAAGCAATGGGGTGGGAAAGATCCACGAACCCCATTGACGTTCGCGACCTACTACGAAGCAAGGAGGTGGGATGACTCCCTGAACCCCTTTGACGTTCATGAAATGTGGTGAAGCAACAAGGAAAAACAACTTTGTGAACCCCTTTGACGTTTGCAACCCACCGCGAGGAACGTTTCATCTTCAGGTCGAGCGAACTCTGCTTCGCGAAGCCTCTAACCTATAAATACCCACCTCACCCCCCTTTGCTAGACGATCACTACACCCCTTGGGTGGGAATCTCCCAGTTTGCCGAGATCCGCTTTCCTTCACGAAGCTGCTCTGTGAGACCATGCTCTATGATCAGCTTCCTTCATGAAGCTGATCCGCAGGTCTATGCTCAGCGAGTAGCTTCCTTCGCGATGATGCTCCGCGAGTCCATGCTCTGAGAGTCTATGCTCCACGAGCCCATGCTCCGCAAGTCCATGCTTTGCGAGACCCCATTATCCATGAGTCCCTTTGCTCTGCGAAGCTACATCATGAAGACCTATCCTTTGTGGGGATCCTACCTTCACGCCCACCGGTCTATACTGCGGGGATGTACCCCTAAACCCCCACTCGGGGTCAGTGCTGGGCTGCGGTCCCGGCCCTACGGGCTGGTCCCTTTGCTACCATCACTGACACCCATGAAAAATGGAGAGTCACATCCCAAACTTCACGGGCCGGGACATTAGTATTTTCCACTACGAACTTATGCACCTCATCCTTCCACCAATGGAATACCATTGTTGACGCTCCTTTCGTCACAGAATCTAATGATTGGAAAAGGGGAATATCTGATCTCAAAGTGATTCAACCGTTGGAAAAATATCAAAAATTGACAAAGGAATGAATAAAGAAAAACAATACACAAGGGTCGCGCAAGTTCTAGAATGGTCGCGCAAGTACATGTGTGTGCTGCAATGGTCGCGCAAGTACACATGCGCGCCGAAGTTGGTCGTGCAAGTCACTTGCGCACCCTAGGTGATAACTGCCCGGGGTTTTCTCTAGCCTATAAATACCCTCGGTGGGCCCCCCATTTCGAGAGGATTTTTTCCTGAATTTAGATACAGAGCTCTGAACAGCCACGTCTCTTCTTTAGGTCTTCTGAACACTTATAAGGTAATTCTTTACCTATAATGGAAGGTCTAAACATGAGGAGTAAGGTCTAAGTGTTAGAATTCACTAACACTTGCGTACCTAAGTGTTTTACCCTTAAGGGAAATAAACACACTTACGCACCGCCCTACTTCTTCACCATAACTTGCGCGCCATCTTCTGAAAGCCTTTAGGGATGATTCTAAAGGCTTTGATCAAGGATCACCCAAATATTACTCTAAGGGGTGAAAATCATGCAAGTACCCATGTGTCGCACAGGTATACCTGCGCGACCATGACTTGCGCTCCCACGTAGTACCTGCGCGACTGCTAGGACTTGTGCGCCCCTACCTTTTTGGGTGTCTTTCCTACCTATTTTCACCCCTCTTATGCCATTCCACCTCTCCTATTCAAAATTCAGTCTTCAAGACACTCTTCAAAGCCATTTATGGCATGATTTCTTGATTTGGATTCCTTATCTCAAAGGAGCTCCATGGAACATCTCTCAAAATCTAGTGATTTACACATCTTTAAGTCACTAAAGATTGAGATTTCATTCATTCAACCTCATCCTTTAAGATGAGGGAATCCTTAACCTGGGCCTCCTTTTCAGGAGTAAGCCCCAGTCCAAATTCTCATTACTGTGGGCATCCTCTTTAGGAGTAAGCCCCAAGTCCCCAAATATGGGCATCCTCTTTAGGAGTAATCCCCAACCATAATTCTCTTAACAGGGGATTCCTTTTTAGGAGTAAGCCCCAATCTCAACTATGAGCCTCCTTTTCAGGAGTAAGCCCCAGTCTTAATTTCCTTTTGATCTGGGCTTCCTTCTCAGGATTTAAACCCAATCATAAGTCCCCTCCTAACTTGGGAATCTTCCTTAGGAGTAAGCCCCAAGATTAGAGTATCCAAATCTCCATGAAGCACATATAACTTTATGGACCCTATTCCTGGATTTCCTCCCTGAAGTAAATCTTAATCCTCATTTATTTTGGGCAGTCATACACACATAAGCCCCACATCATTGCATCTTTCATGGCACAAATTGTCTGGTTTCACCGATACCTCTTGTTTCTCTCACCGAGCATGACTCACGTGATCTTAGAGTATAAAAGTAATCATGAAATCTTTAATGAGTCATCAATCATGCATAAACATCGTACACCCTTACTTGAACTACGTGGGTTTTGATTCCTTTTCCAAAACAAAGGATACGTAGCTAGCCCATCAGCGGGTACGATCTCAAATATGAAATAATCCATGTCCTCCTGAATGACAATAAACTTCAAGTGCCTCAGTGAGTGGCTTTAAAACCAGTATGGTCATCATAACGACCAAGAAAATTTTATGTATTTTTAAGGATACCATCAACTAAGAATCTCTAACAAATACAGATGATTCTTCATCGATGAAGAACCTCGAATACATATAAAAGATTCTCTAAATTTCCTACGTACCAATCATTGATTGTCAGACTAAAGGAAAGCTCATTTTATACTTGGTAATGTAATAAGGATTCATGAACATAACTTAAATCTATAAAGATAGTCCCAGAGTAGATAATAATTCCCCTCAAAAAGGTGTGATGAGTCCGACCTCCCATCCTCTCGACCAATGAAAATTCCTAAGCCTCATCAGTCCACAACTAATGAGCGCCTACCTTTTGAAAGTTGGTCAAAATGGATATGGAATCATTGGATGTTTCCGGTTCTATGAACAAAATCGTTAGAAACCGATTGGAATGTTTGAACCTTCAATCAACGAGGTCATCCCCAATTCCAGAGGGAAACAGAAAATGGTGAACCTGACGTGAATCCTTAACCAAGTAAAAATGATGTTTTACTTATTTGTTAGGCCCCGATTTAAAACTCAATGAGAAGGCCAACAAAAACAGTCATTGATATATGTGATCATCCAAAAGATGTAGTGGCTGAATTTATCTTGATTACGGCTGTTATATCAAATAGGCACTCTTTTCCAAGATTTTTGGCATTATATGAAATGGCTGCTATCAAGTTCACACCCGTGAATACGTCTGTTATGAAAACCTTTGTTGCAAATTCCACTGATACTACTCCTGCTAGATCATCGTCCTCTCAGAGGATGACATCACCTACTCAGTGCCTTCAACACTGGGTATCAAATCCATTGGTTAAGGATTACCATCAAAACGGTACTATTCCAACTCTGGAGGCTACCCGACAATCCCTCCAAGTGAGCAATTCACCCTGGTCATCCAGATAGAGACAATCAGTGATCAAGAAGCAGGTAGTGCTAACCACTGTATCCAACTATTTCGGGTCGTTATCCTCGGAACGTAATCACCATTCTCTCCCTTATTCTGGGGAGGTGAATGACCAGGTCCCTCAGGGCCTTAATTCAAAGAGATAGGAGTCCTTTCCGAGGGCTCCCATGAAAAATCACCGCCAGAATCATGCGTTAGTACGCCCTCAACATGATGAGGGTACCGAATCCAGGCGTTCGGCTGAGGTTCCTCGAACCCAAGCAGGAAAGACGAATCGCCAGAGGCGAAATCTGGTTAATAGTGAGCAGGTTCTCATCTCTTACTTCTCCAGAGAAGTCCACCAACCTAACTTGGTGGCAAGAAATGAGCGTGCACACACACCTTCCCGTTTTAATTCTGATGACCAACAGACTCATCTGGCAGCATCACACCAATCCCTCCAGGCAATTCTGGCAGAGTACTATAGGCAATAACATATACCTATTTATACATCATCAGCTAGTCAACAGGCTCATCTGATTACTTATGATGGAGCTCGTCAACCACGTTCGGTGAAGTTCAATCAGCAGGCACATACACCTGCTAGTACTAATCAAGCCTACCAACAGTCTTTCTTGGTAGCATTCGGAGAAGTCAGTCAGAAAGCTCCAACAACAAACAGGAGGCAAACTCAACTTTCTTCCCCCACACTTGAGTACTGTCAAGATTCAAAGACAAGAAAAGGAGGACAGGAGCAGGCACATACACCTACTCCAATCACGGAATGGACGTATATCCCCATTCTGGCAGCTGAAGTCACCAAGCATATTCTATCAATAGTGAAAGAGAAGAAGAAAATCCCAGCTCATATTCTGGATGCCTTCCAGGATATTATAATGGCTTCAGCAGCATCACACGGAAAGAAATGCAAATCTATCCCTACCAGTGGATTGACACATCAACAGTTCACTCCGGAACAGACACACACATCTGTTCCAGTCCAAGATGGTTGTGGGACATACTTCCCCATATCATATGGACAACCAAGTCAGGCACATACACCTGATTTGAGTGGAGATCGTCAGCCTAACCTAGCCATCTCTCTTGATCAGGCACATACACCTGCTCAGAGCAGCCACTTTCGTCAACAAGTGGTTTTCAAGGCAAGTAAGAATGATTCTAAGAAGAAGACCCTCCCAACACAGTCAAGAGATCAAGAGCCAATCTGTAACAAGGCCTTGCTCGATGCTAGAGTTCTTGAAGCCCTCAGATAGTTATCTGTTGGAATTCAAGATTCTACTCCCTCATTTACCAATAGTGGGAACATTAATTCTGAAGGTATTCAACAGACCCTTCCTCATGAAGGCTTGCTTCATGACAATTCGGTCGATCTCGAAGTTTCATCTTCAGATGAGAGTTACAATAACCCTCTGTGTGGCCATAAGACCAAGGAGAAAGAGATATCATCTTTTGCTATAACCCACCATGGTGGTCCTTCCCATGATGATGAATTTCGCTGTAAAAGTCATGTCCGCAGTAGTGATGCACATTGCCCGGAAAATGCTCCAGTGGACAATGTAGTGCCGAGAAAGCCCTCTTATCTTGAGGAATTTGAAAATGCGAAACTAGTCATGTATGATGCTTCATCGCTAGCAGGTGAAATACTTTCTCAATAGGAAGATAACCCAGGGTGTAAGTCATTATCTGAACCACCCCTAAGTCATGCATTTTCTAGTTTGATCAGTTGTTTCTCTACCAATCTTGTTGAATCTGATGAACCAACAAGGAAGAACCAGCTCTGGTCAAATAAGGTAGAAGAATATTCATTGAATGATAAAGAGGAAATGCTGAACATGAGAAAACAACTGGAGAAGGGTGAAGTGCCAGTCATGTTTTGGCCTCTGGATGACTCTTAGTATGACATTCCAGAGATGTTGACGGAAGATGGGATTCATGATATTCGTCTCAACATATGGAAAACTCTTTGTCAGTTGAAAAATAAAGTATTATCTTATGATGAATATGAAAATCATGTTAAGATAATAGAAGGGTTACAACGTCAAATTGACTTGGCATATCTATCAGTCTCTCGATATCCGAAGGCTGAAAAGCAGAAGAGAGACCTTCAACATTCATTCCTTAGCGCACTAAGAAGATTGCGCTAGTTAATTTCCAATGCCCCATCAGGTATTCATGTAAGAGGATGTGGTATTCATGGAGCACTAAATTTCACTGTGCTCTCCAGTCAGCAAAGCCCTCTGAAAATGGTCTCATGCAATGTTATTGCCCATGGCCGACCACAGTCAATGGGTTTTGTTTGTAATCAAAAGTTTTCCCAAGAACATGCCTCAAATAGTTCTTCTCAAAATCAAGAATACAGAGAACATGTTTTTGAATTACTCCTGCATCAAGAAAACAGGAATATTTAACAGGCCTATCGTATGGAGAAAGCACATCATCAAGTGATAGAAGTGTCGGAAATCATCCAACGGTCTTTCGAGCCGGTTGATAAAAGTGGATACAGGTTGATGCATCCAGCTAATTTCTGGACCAAGATCCACAAGATCAGGAGAGATTTTAAGAAAGTATCAGACATAGCATTTCAAGAGCCACCCCAGCTTTCCAGACTGGGGACTCTTTTAAACCAACCCTTAGAATCAACAAATAGAATTCGAGGAGTTGAGCGGGAACAGCAGGAACAGCCCCAGTCCACCGGACTGGGGACTTTTTCAAATCATCAATCCCCTCTTCAGAGAAATTCGGCCTTTTCTTGATTGGGGAAGAAGCCTCAAGAGGAACGAAGATCCAAATTATAAGGAGATTCCCTCCAAATTACGGTTCGTCAAGAAGTTCCTGAGGGATTGAATCAACAAAAGGCAATGTCTCATCAAAGACATGGAAGAAGACAATATCACAGAAATGCTGAATGAAGGGATGTGATGCGTTATGCATCAATCAATGTCATCAATTCCATTTTTTCTGATCCACCAGATGAGGCTCACTTAGGGGACTCAGATGAAGAGGTTCCTGCTCAGGAAGTTGTACGCAGAGACACAAATGAAGAAGGTGAGCGTACACGAAATCAAAGATTTACCCAAAATCTGGGTGTTCCTTCAAATAACCCACATCCCCCTCTCCGAAAGGGATCAATCAAGGGGAAGGGATAGAATCAGGTTACACATCCTCCCTCTGGAGAAGGCCAACCGCTCTCACTAGAGCAAAGATTTGCGCAACAAGAGGAAGAAATGAAAGAATTGAGGAGGTTGAACGCAGAACTACTTCAAGGTAGTCTTCCTCCTAAGTGTGCTGGAGTTAGTCGGCCAAGGGAGTTTGTTGCAGCTACTGAGATGGATCAAGAATATCCTCCTTTATCAGTAAACCCTCAAGGTCTAATCCTATGGGTCAAGTGCAACAACAATTGGCAGTGCTGCCATCGGTTGCAGTACCAACCACCACATCTGTCTAAGCTCTAGTCAGTACACCTATTAAGATTCAAGATCAACTGGATTTTATCGAAAGTTAATAACTATTATTAAGTCATTAACAGCTCGGTTGGAAGCTATGAAAGGGAAGCGTGCACAGGTTCAACTAGAAAAAAAATCTTACCCTGAATGGGTAGATTCAATCTCTCCCCCATCAAATTTTGGGAACCCTGTATTCCCTATTTTCAATGGATCAGGCGACCCTGAACAGCATTTGATACATTACGTGTCTTGTTTCAATCTTATTATGGGAAATACGGAGCAACAAGAAACAGTAAAACTTAGATGCTTCGTGAAAACCTTGCAAGGACTAGCTTTTGTCTGGTATACAAGCTTGAAATCTCGGTCAATTACTGGATGGGAAGATCTCCGTCAATGATTTCTTCTTCAATTCTGCTCAACTTTTCCAAAGATAATAGTTTTCGATCTTACAAACTGTAAGAAAAGGGAGAATGAAAGAGTCTCTGGTTTCATTGCTCACTGGAAGGGATTAACATATTCCCTGTGATTAGCACTCCCTCAAGAGGAACTGTTTCCAATCTGTGTGGCAAATCTGCGTGACGAATTACGCACACCATTTTTCCCTATGAAATACACAGGAGGGTTTCGAGACCTTACCTCAATCAATCAACAGATTGAAGATTCTCTTATACAGACTAAGGCTAAATCTCGTGTAATTCCATAAGTTCTAGGAAGGAGAATGGATAAAGTAGAAATTGTTACAATTATGCTTAAACAAGCACCTGTACCTGCTTCTACCTCAAAACCTTCATCTTTTCGAAGGGATCCACCTCCCGAGAACCAACAAAAAAGGCTGTTTCATCAAGACGATCAAATAAATCAAAGGCAAAAACAATTTGAGGATCTGAAGAGCAAAACATACTCTTTTCGAAATGAACAAGTTCCTGGTTACTTCATTTCGGCTCTGGAAAATAATTTGGTTCAGTTGCCAAGGCCCAAAAGACGAAACAAGGAAGGAGATGAAGACCATCCCAATTATTTTCCCTTTCATAAAATTTTGGGGCATCCCATCCAGGAGTGTTTTGTCTTCAAAGACCTCCTGCAAAAGATGGTCGACTCGGGACAAGTCAAATTAAAAGGTTCTTCAGCTCAGGTAGCATGTGTTACTACTACAATTCCATAGGAGGAAGGCGAGTGGCAAGAAGTTTAGAACAAAAATGCACAAAAATATGATGATTGGATGGTCAGAAATATGATCAACCGAACTCATGCTATTTTGCGAACGCAATTGAAGAAACCAATTGTACCTTCTACCATGAATGCCACAGCAAAACCCTCTTCATCAGAGGGAAAATTCTCAAAGAGACAACATGAATCAAAGAAAGAAAAAGAATCAGAAGAAGATGAGTACGTGTCAAAGCCTAAGTTGTCTTTGACCCTGGAAGACTTCGTGCCATCTAATTTAAATCAACAGGCACCGTCCCACCAAATGGAACAGCCTAAATAGGCTAATCTGGCAGAGTCTTCATCGGATGAAGAGTTGATTTTCAGTTCTGTTAATATGATTCAATTAACAGATCCATATTCTAGTCGTAGTTTCGATTTCGATGAGCCTGAATTCCCTGTATCAAATATAGGAATCAGAGGAAGTTCCAGAGGCTCAGGATACAGGGCAATACGTGGATCTTTTAGAAGCCAATATTCCAATTCTAACCCTACTAGAACTGTGTACGCAACAGAAACTCGTGGTAGAGCCCTTCAGCAAGCTCAGCAAGAACAAGCAAGTTCTTCTACCAATAAAAAATTCAGTCCTGGCACAATTATTTTGGAGGATCGGTTGGGGGTTCCACCTTCATCCTCTCAACAAGTAAATAGATCTAATCGGTGTAATCTTCCAAAACCAGGAATATTTCCAACTCATATCCCAATACAAGATGCATTAACTTCCAAAGCATCTGCTTCAAAGGAACCTGCTAAACAACATGTTCCTGTTGGGAAACGCAGACCTCTGGATCAAAATTATGATGTATTGAAATAGTTGACCCAAGTACTAGCCAAGTTATCAATTCTAGATGCTTTGAATCTGTCAAAAGATCTTCGGGAAGCACTAATCGAGGGTTTGTCAAGTCCTCATAAGTTTGAAACTGAAATTGCTGCAGCTGAAGTCTATCACATAGAGAATAATCCTGCAGAATTCCATGAAATAATATCTTTTACTGATGAAGATGAAGATGATGTTGTGCATGGGCATATTAGACCTTTGTACTTATCTGGAAAGGTCAATGGCATAGACGTTCGAAGAGCTTTCATTGACAATGGTTCAGGAGTCAACCTCATGCCCATTCGTACACTTCATCGATTGGGCCTTATAAAATCTGATTTATCTCCTTCTACCATGATGTTACAAGGATATGATAAAAATGAACAAGAACCACTGGGCGAAGTTACACTCAGAACTTAGTTTGGAGATCTTGTATCCAATTCAGATTTCATGGTTGTTGATCAAGATTCAGCCTTCAACATCTGGCTTGGAAGACCCTGGCTACATCAACATGCGAATATCCCTTCATCATACCATCAATGTCTCAAATATTGTTTTGATGGTCATGTTGGGACATTATTTGGTGATAAGGCCCCGTTCAAGACATGTGAGTCTCAATATATTGAGGTGGAATTCTATCACATGAAAGAAAAGGATAAATCCACAACAAAGGAGATTACCAAAGTTAATTATCCATATGGTTTGGATAAGATTCCAGTAAAT
Organism: Viscum album; assembly: GCA_963277665.1. NCBI lineage: Eukaryota > Viridiplantae > Streptophyta > Magnoliopsida > Santalales > Viscaceae > Viscum > Viscum album. The sequence goes on from OY728125.1 coordinate 5,792,463, forward strand.
CCATTTGCGCATGTGATTACATATTATGTGTTGCCTATCAATAAAATTGACAGGATAGACCCAAATCAAAATACTCTTATGGAAATATCCATAATGTCAATTACGAAAATCAAGCCAGACAACATGGGAGAAATTGGTGATCCTCCAAGTAGTGATGAAAGCCCAAATGGTGATGTCTTCATTTCATCTGCTAAAATCCAACAAGTATATACTTAGCCAATCAGGCCAGAATAAGTTATAGCAACATCGGAGGTGAACAATGATGTCGATTCTCAATCCATCATCTCCTCTTTATTTCCCAAGGAAGACCCTTCATCATCAATTGGGTCAGAAATGGAAGCATCTTCTTCAAGATGTTCAAATTTTAACTTCTCTTCTGATCATGGAAATTCTTCTTTATTATATACTATGCAAGTAGAAATGGAAGAAATAACACATGTTGAAGAAGAAGAGGAAGATCTCAGAGATGCTCCTCCAGCATTTGAAGAGGGTATGTCTACCACCGTGGATGAACTCAGAGAAATAAATCTGGGTACAAAAGAAGATCCACTCCCCACTTTAATCAGTCCAGCTATGACTCTTGAAGAACAAGAGATTTATATTTTCTTTTTAAAGAAAAATCGAGACATATTTTCTTGGAACTATACAGAGATGCCCGAGCTTGATCCTGATGTTGCTACTCATCATTTGGGTTTACTAGAAAAATAACGAGGATTTAAGCAAGCCGCAAGAAGAACACACCCAACTTATACTTCTAAAATTAAAGCTGATGTGGATAATCTTATCAAAGCTAAATTATTCATATAAGTTCAATATCCCAAGTGGTTGGCTAATATTTTCCTTGTAAAGAAGAAGAACGGACAAATTAGAGTTTGCATCGATTTCGGAGATCATAATCGGCATTGTCCTAAGGATGATTTCCGAGTTCCGATTATAGAAATTTTAATTGATGCAATAGCTGGCTATGAAGCACTTTCCTTAATGGATGGATATTACGGATATAATCAAACCCAAATGGCCCAAGAAGATGAGGAATCCATAGCCTTCAGAGCCCCTCAGGGTGTGTTTTGCTACCGGGTAATGCCCTTTGGCTTAAAGAATGCAGGTGCAACATATCAGCGTGCCATGCATCGTGTCTTCAAACCCTTTTTAGGGAAGTTTATTGAATTCCATGTGGATGATTTGGTGGTCAAATAAAAACAAATTTTTAATCACTTGGCTGATATGGATGTCATATTCCGCAATCTTCAACAACATAATTTGAAGATGAACCCCTTAAAATGTGCTTTTGGGGTAACCTCATGAAAATTTCTCAGCTTTGTTGTACGCCATCATGGTATTGAAGTCGATATTGAGAAGAAAAATTCAATCCTAGGTATGTCACCTCCTCGAAATTTGAAATAATTAAGAGGAATTCAAGAACACTTAGCCTATATTCGGCGTTTCATCGCCAATTTGGCAGACAAAAGTTTACCATTCACCAACTTGATGAATAAGGGAGTCACTTACCAGTGGACTGAAGAATTTCAAGAAGAATTTGATATTCTCAAGAAATACCTCTTGAGTCTGCCGGTACTCATGCCACCTATTGATGGAATACCACTTATCCTCTACGTGATAGCTTTAGAGTAATCATTGGGTGCCTTTCTTGCTCAGAAGAATGATGCTGGGAATGAAAACAGCATCTACTACCTTAGTCGGACTATGCTTGAAGCAGAAACCCAGTATTCAAGTATTAAGAAGTGCTTCCTGGAATTAATATTTGTAGTTCAGAAGTTGAGACACTACCTGCAACATCACGAGGTCCAATTGGTATCTCGCGATAACCCGCTCAAATTCATCCTTAGTCGTCCAATGCTTACAGGATATCTGACAAGGTGGGAAGTTATTTTGCAGCAATTCGATATTCAGTATGTGTCTCAAAAGGTAATAAAGGGCCATGCTCTGGCTGATTTCCTGGCTGAAAAACCTTCAGTGGAAGACACATCTTCAGATATTGAACTCCCTAATGAGGAAGTCTTCTCTATTAATGAATGTCCTCAGACATGGGAAATGTATTTTGATGGTGCTTCCAGAAGTCCAATAGGGAGGAAAATGGAAAATTCTAAATTCAAAAAAGTTGTCTTAGGAATTGTGCTCATTTCTCCAGAAAAGGCAGTGTTACCTTATTCCTTCTTATTCTGGGAAGGTGGTACCAATAATGAAGCAGAATACCAAGCTCTCATCGCTGTCTTGGAATTGGCGCTCCAAGCACAAGTGAATCGCTTAAAGGTGAAAGGTGATTTAGAACTGGTAATAAAAGAAGTCAATGGGGATTATGCCATTAGAAATGAAGAACTATTCCCTTTTTATGATTACGTCAGAGAGTTAATGGCGGAAATCCCTTCGGAACCGACATTTTCTTATGTCCCGCGATCACAAAATGCTCAAGCTGATGCACTGGCTAATATAGCCACAAATATGGCAGATCAAAATCGAGACGAGATAACCATCAGTATTGCCCACTGTCATGCAATTTCACCTTATGTTCGAATCATAATAGAGGAAATTAATGAAATTACTCCCATTCCTGAACCGTATAGTCATGCTACAGGATGGATGTCGCCTATCAGGGAATACCTTCAAAATGGGACACTTCCACCTAATAGAGCCGAGAAAGAACATATCTGGCGACGTATGGTCAATTTTACTCTTTATGATAGCCCAGATCACCTAGAGAAAATTCTCTACAAACGTGGTTTTGATGGAGTTCTCTTCAGATGCATTGATGGTGAAGAGACAATGGCTGTCATGAAAGAAGTGCATCCAGGAGTCTGTGGTACCCACCAGTCTGGACATAGACTGTCTGATCAGATTCAAAGGCTTGGATACTTTTGGCCTTCAATGATACAAGATTGTGTTGATTTCACAAAGAATTGTCATTCATGACAAGTACATGCCAAGTTCATTCATAAACCTCCAGATTTGCTTTATACAGCTAAATACTCGTGGCCATTTTCCATATGGGGAATGGATGTGGTGGGACCTTACCCTTCAGCTACGGCCAACCAGTTTAAGTATATTCTTACTGCTACTGATTACTTTTCCAAATTGACAGAGGCAATACCTCTCAAGGAAGTAAGTTTTAAATGCATTATTATCTTCATCAAGTCTAACATCATTACCAGATTTGGTGTCCCTCATACCATATTGACGGACAATGGCACCAACTTCTGTTCATCCAAGGTGAAGAAATTGTATCAAGAATACAACATCAAATCCAACCATTCATCTCAATATCATGCAGTGGTCAATGGACAGATAGAATCCTTCAATAAGACTCTGTCAAATATACTGCAAAGGATGGTGGATAAATATAAGAAATCATGGCCTGATAAACTCTTCCATGCTTTATGGGCTTATCGTACTACCACCTGCACTGCAAAGCAGTCAACTCCATATTCACTGGTATATGGAACAGAAGCCGTCTTTCCCATTGAAGTTCAATTACCCTCACTCAGAGTATCCATTTGTGATCAGTCATCTACAGATGAGCAATCTCAAAAGTGATTGAATGAATTAAAACAGTAAGATGAGAAAAGATTGTGCACTTTTCACCACTTGGAAGTCTATCGGAATAGAATAGCACGAGCTTTTAACAAAAAAGTTCGTCTTCGTTCATTCACTCAGGGAGAATTGGTATTAGTTCTCAGAAATCCAATGATACCAGGAAAGAAACCTCCCATGATTGAGCCAAAATGGGAAGGACCTTACTCAATACATAGGTTCTACTCTAATGGAGCTTATTCATTAATCTCGATGGATGGAGAACTCATCACTACTCCAACCAATGCCAGATTTTTTGAAGAAGAATTTTGTATAAACACAAAATATATCATCATTGGTCTGGTATGACCTTAAACTGCACCACCGTCCAACAAGACGTTAAACTGCATAACCAACGGTCCATGCATATGACCCTAAACTATTTTCACATACGTCCAACATGACGTTAAACTGTTTCCCCTTCATCATCCATGCTATATAACGTTAAACTATACAGCAACGGTCTATACATATGACCTTAAACTATTTGTATTCCTTTTGTCTCACATGACGTTAAACTGTGACATCCTAAATACATGACGCTAAACTATACAGACGTCCCTTACATCCAGCATGGCGTTAAACTGCACCATCCACAGTCCATGCATACAACCTTAAACTATTGGCACTTACGTCCAACATGACGCTAAACTATATCATCCCTTTTTCGTCCAACATGATGTTAAACTATGAAAAAGTCCCTAATACATCCAATATAACGTTAAATGGTGTACTATTTTGTCCTCACTGTATGACATTAAAATTCACAGTTCCCCTTTCATCCAACATGATGGTAAACTATATTGTTCCCATCGTCCTAACTACAAGATGCTAAACTGTACAAAAAGTCCTTTATACGTCCTACATGACATTAAACTGTGCATCATTAAGGTTTTTGTTACCTCTTGTTTCTCACACAGAGTATGATTCATGTGATATTAGAGAAAACATCAACCATAACACTCTCTCTGGGCTACTAACCATGTGTAAGGCCCAACATCATCATTTTTTAGGTCGTTGTCCCCAAGAACAACTTGATCATTAATTCATTCTTTAGTTTAACTACATAGAATTTGATCCTTTCCTTCCAGGCTTGGTACGTAGACAACCTCCCAAGGTTCAATCCCAAAATCAATCTCTTCACCTTGGTTCACCTCCATCTCATATGATGTTGATTCGTGAAACTGCCCCTAGAATCAATATATTTACATTGGTTCACTTTCATCCTTGCTATACGACGTTAAACTATACAACACTTTTTTCCAGTATTACAATAAACTATAACATTATTTGATACCCACACCTGAGAGGGAATAATTATTTACATTGATTTTAAATCATGTTTCATTCCAAAGACTACATGCATACATGGCAATGCCCGAACCTTTTATCTTGGGTTAAACCATCATTGCACTAAAGTCCCTTTTCACCCTTCACATGTACGAACCAAATTTGTAAAGAGGGTAGTTCTTGAACTATGTGGGCTTGATTCCCATCCTTATGGGATATGTAGGAATGTTCGATTGTCCCCCGAATCTAGCAACAAGTCTTTGGGCCTAACCCCAAATTCCACTTTCAGTCCCTTGGCTGAAAAGTCCCTGTGAAAACACACACTGTGTATTTCTTATAATGGTCCGAGCTCTATGACCCTAAACTAAGATCTCTAATACATTTGTCCCACATGACATTAAAATGTAGTTCAAGAACTATGTATGACTTTATTCCCATCCTTATGGGATATGTAGTGAAGTCCAGCATTTCCATTCAGGACCCAACCACAACATGATTATGGTTAGCATTGATGTATCTCTGCATAAATTGAACAATACCCATATTTATGTGTCATAATCCTAACCTTAAATATTTTCATATCTTCATAACCCTTTTCTTAACTTCTAATCACAAAAGGCCTGAAATTATGAGAGTTCTTTTGCCTGACCATGCAACATGTTCCCTTAGGCAGCCTTGCATAAACATTTTATATAACGGACCTGTTAGCCAAAAGATGCTATTATTTGACTATGCAATCAATGCCCTTAGGTGGCCCTGCATAATTCAACCCCCTAACGGGTTTGTTAAATGCTGGTAACATCATTATTGGGAAGAAAGATTCTTTTTTCCTTATTTGTCTTAATGAAAATATGTAGGGATCCGCAAAAAATAGCCATCCTTAACATACTTGTCCCATATCCTTTCTCATGATATGAAAATATTCAAGTCTATGGTTTATATTTTCCTTCCCTATGTTTGGGTCAGACCTTCGTAAGAGTAAATTCTATCCAGTTATTCGATAATCTTGTTTGGAAATATCTTCTCCATATTCAAGTACCTCTTTTCATACAGCAAACTCTATACTTTGGGAAATTTGAATCTTCATAAACATTCACTGGCTTGTTAGCACTAGGAAAGTAAATTTCTGAGAGTTCTTTTGCCTAACTATGCAGCACGTTCCCTTAGGCGGCCTTGCATAAACAGTCTATATAACAGACTTGTTAGCCCAAAGATGCTATTTATTTTACTATACAGCCAATACCCTTAGGTGGCCCTACATAGTTCAACCCCCTAACGGGTTTGTTAAATAATGGTAACTTCATTCTTGGAAACAACTTCTTCTAATTAATTTTATCTCTTTTTCATATCATTCCTCAGATTCAAATATTCTTAAGTCATAGTTTACATATTGTTTCCCTCATACTTGAGTATGGTAATGTGTTTTCAGATACATTGTCTAGGAATTGAGTCAATTTTAATCCATTTCGGTCAAAGCTATTTCGACCTTAAACATTATCCTCTTTATGTCCGACGTGCATGACTTTAAACTACCAACAAAAGACAAAGGGAATATGAATAAAAGTCATGTTCCATCTCCCTAAACATACATTTTGTATGATTAAGGTAATATTGATCAATTAAAAGATTCAAAGTTTGTAGGGTTATTTACATTAATCCTAGTAAAAATCAAACTATGCTTACTAGGCCCATTGGCTTAGGTAAAATTTAAAGCATGTAGCAAAAGAATGCAGGTACAAATGATTGAAGATGAAAGTGTTTTTCATTGATACACAAGAGATAGAAGGACATCCACAGACTAGAGTCTCTTCTCTTTTTCAAGAATTACAAGAGGATTTCAACATAACTCTTTATTTGATTTAAGACATCCCGAGCTTCATCAGAAAACACCTGGAATTAATTCATTCAACTGGATATAATAAGAGATGCAGTGATACCAGATCTTCTTGGAATAATTGTAAAAGGATGTTCTTGAGTGTGGTTTGAGAAAAGTTTCTGCTGATCAAACAATGACTCTGTTTCTGTCCAATAGACTTGGAAGATGGATACATAGATTTGAGAATGGAGCATTGGAAGTAAATATCCATTTGGAGAGAGTAATATTTTCAGATATTTCTCTAATGCCATGTTTGTCTTCTCTCCACCAACTGACAGCAGAAAACATTTCAGCCCATGGGTTTTCCATTTTCATATCTGCATCGAAATGACATGGAGGAAAAATTTGAAGGTTCACACCAATGTTGTTGCTCTTAATGCACATCATAACCTAAATAGAGGAGTAGTGGTGCAGCTACATCTCAGGCATATAGTTCTATTCATCTAGAACATTGAATCCTTGCAGATGACCATGGCCATACAGAGGTAGGTAGATTCTCTATGTGAAATTAAGATGATATTTCTTCAAGTATTTAGCCAAATCTGGGAAAGTGCTGTTAAAGATATCATAGTAATCATGGCCAACAATGTTCATCATGTCATCAATTATTTTGCTCGCCAGTTCATCAGTCGTTCCGATTCTCTTTGGAGCCATTAGATCTGCACAAGAATTGAATAATTAACTCTTAAGGTATGTTAATTTTTCACAAAATTTGTGAAGGATTTGAAGAAATTGGCTAAGTCATTAAGGCGTGCAAGTCCCATAGTTGGCGTGCAAGTCACCTTCGGTCGCGCAAGTATTGGTCGCACAAGTAACACTGCCCAAGTACAAATTCCTTAACAAAAGCGCGACACAAGAAACAAGACGTGCGAAACAGCAGAATCACTTGTGCGGACGAGCAAAAGCCGAGAGCCAAGCTACATGCCGAGAGCAAGAAATCCGTGAGATCCGAGTGTTTTGTGAGGAATGAAGCCCCCTATTTATAGACGTGACCATGACCCTGCGCACCGTACCCTACGCGACTAAAGACCATACCCCTACATGCCAGACCCTGCGCACCCAAGCTCATTTTCACGCCCAACCTTACGTGCCCCAATTTCATTTTAATTCTCGATTTCCTCAGAGTCAAATCCTCATTTCTTTTGGATCCAAGTCTGAGGGGGGACTTTTTTTATGCTCCTTTTGTCACAGAATCTAAAGATTGGAAAAGGGGAATATCTAAGATCAAAGTGATTCAACCTTTGAACAAATATCAAAAATTGACAAAGGAATGAATAGGAAGAACATTGCACAAGGGCCGCGTAAGTTCTACAATGGTCACGCAAGTACACTTGCACGCCGTAATGGTCGCGCAAGTACACCTGCGCGCCGAAGTTGGTCGCGGAAGTCACTTTCGCGCCCTAGGTGATAACTGTCTGGGGTATTCTCCAGCCTATAAATACCCTTGGTGGGCCCCCCATTTCGAGAGGATTTTTTCCAGAATTCAGATACAGAGCTCTGAACGCACAAGTATCTTCTTCAAGTCTTCCGAACACTTCTATGGAAATTATTTACCTAGAATGGAAGGTCTAAATAGGAGGAGTAAGGTCTAAGTGTTATAATTCGCTAAAACTTACGGGCCTAAGTGTTTTACCCTTAAGGGAAATGAACACACTTGCGTGCTACCCTACTTCTTCACCATAACTTGTGCGCCATCTTCTGGAAATCCTCTAGGGATGATTCTAAAGGCTTTGATCAAGGATTGCCCAAATATTACTCTAAGGGCTGAAAATCGAACAAGTACCCATGTGCCGCGCAAGTATACCTACATGACCAGGACGTGCGCGCCCACGCAGTACCTTCACGCCTACCAGGACATGTGCGCCCCTACCTTTTTGGGTGCCTTTCCTGCCCATTTTCACCCCTCTTATTCCATTCCACCTCTCCTATTAAAAATTCAATCTTCAAGACACTCTTCAAATCCATTTATGGCATGATTTCTTGATTTGGATTCCTTATCTGAACGGAAATCCGTGGAATATATCTCAAAATCTAGTGATTTACACATCTTTATGTCACTAAAGATTGTGATTTCATTCATTCAACCTCATCCTTTAAGATGAGGGAATCCTTACCCTGGGATTCCTTTTTAGGAGTAAGCCCCATGCCAAATTATCATTACTATGGGCATCCTCTTTAGGAGTAATCCCCAAGTCCCCAAATATGGGCATCCTCCTTAGGAGTAAGCCCCAACCATAATTCTCTTAACCGGGGCATCCTTTTCAGGAGTAAGCCCAAATCTCAAATATGGGCCTCCTTTTCAAGAGTAAGCCCCAGTCTTAATTTCCTTTTGATCTGGGCTTCCTTCTCAGGAGTAAAACCAAATCATAAGTCCCCTCTTAACTTGGGAATCTTCCTTAGGTGTAAGCCCCAAGATTAGAGTATCCAAATCTCCATGAAGCACATATACCTTTATGGACCCTGTTCTTGGATTTCCTCCCTGAAGTAAATCTTAATCCTCATTTATTTTGGGCAGTCATACACACATAATCCCCACATCATTGCATCTTTCATGGCACAAATTGCCTGGTTTCACTGATACCTCTTGTTTCTCACACCGAGCATGACTCACGTGAGCTTAGAGTGTAAAATTAATCAAGAAATCTTTCATGAGACACCAATCATGCATAAATATAATACTCCCTTACTCGAACTACGTGGTTTCTAATTCCTTTTCTAAAACAAAGGATACGTAGGTATCCCATTAGCGGGTATGATCCGAAATATGAAATAATCCATGTCCCCCTGAATGAAAATAAACTTCAAGTTCCCCACTGAGTGGCTTTAAAACTAGTATGGTCATCATAATGACCAAGAGAATTTTATGTATTTTTAAGGATACCATAAACTAAGAATCTCTTACAAATACAGATGATTCTTCGTCGATGAAGAACCTCGAATACATATAAAATATTCTCTGAATATCCTACGTACTAATCATTGATTGTTAGACTAAAGGAAAGATCATTTTATACTTGGTAATGTAACAAGGATTCACGAACATAACTTAAACCTATAAAGAGAGTCCCAGAGTAGACAATAATTCCCCTAAAAAAGGTGTGATGATTCCGACCTCCCATCCTCTCGACCAATGCAAATTCCTAAGCCTCATCAGTCCACAACTAATGAGTGCCTACCTTTTGAAAGTAGGTCCAAATGGATATGTAATCATTGGATGTTTCCGGTTCTACGAACAAACCAGTTAGAAACCGATTGAAATGTTTGAACCTTAAATCAAAGAGGTCATCCCCAATTCCATAGGGAAACAACCATGATTCGAGATACTCCTCCAAACACAATAAAATACCTTTAGTCAACATAATCCTCTTGGTCCCTTTCACATGTCGTGAGTTCAAATTCTCATAATCAATTTCCCAAGTACCTTGAGTCGAAACATTCCTCAAGAAAATCCTCCAAACCCAATCACATGGCTCCTATGCCAGGTTGAACCACAAAAGGGCTGCTCTTGTGTAAGTCACAACACCACCCATTGCTAGGTGCCTTATGCCTAATAGTCCAATCTACATGAATTTAAACTGTAGTAATCCCTATATGCTAAACATAGGATGTCTCTTTCACCAAAAAAGAGATGCCTTATGCTCCAAGCATGAGATGCCAATAGTCCTATCTACTTGACCATAAACTATAGTACACCCTATGTGCAAAACATAGGATGCCTCTTGCTCTATATGAGAAATTCTTTATGATCCAAGAATATGATGCTAACAGTCCTTTCTACATGACTCTAAACTGTAGTACACCCTATGTTCCAAACATCGAATGCCTGTTGATCCAAACTAAAGGTGCCTTATGATCCAAGTATGAGATTACAACAATCCTCTCTACAAGACTATAAATTGTAGTACCCCTATGTTCCAAATATAGGATGCCTCTTACTCTATACGAGGGATGCCTTATGCTCCAAGCATAAGTTGATAATAGTCCTATATACATGGCTATAAACTGTAGTACTCCCTATCTAGAAAATAATAGGATACCTCTTGTTCCAAACAAGAGATGCCTTATGCCCCAAGAAAAATATTCCTATTTCCATGATTACAGTGGCGTAATTGCAAGAGTGTTGGAATCCATTCAAACATTCCATCACTCCACCTCACACTTTGCGTGTCCTTCATTTGGATAATCATTCACTTCCATGTCTGAAGGGACCCCCTAAAGGCCTGGTCCCATGCCACATCGGATCACCTACCATCCTGGGATAATGCCCCAGAAGACTTTGGATGACACTTTGAGGCAGGTTCTGTGTTTCGAACACGGTCAGGAGACGACCCTCATTTTCTTATCCCCATTTCTAGCTAATGCAATATGAATGATGTGTTTCAAACACGGTCAATAGTTATCCTCCATTTCCAGGCCACCCTCATTGTGTTCCAAATATCGGGCATGTGATTCACACTTTTCATCTCCCTTTTTTCGGACCGATTCCAACAGCCTTGGCATTATCCCTCTTGTGCACTAGCGCAAAGGAGAAGGCCTAAACCCACCAGTGGGTTGGAATGACCTCATGTACAGACATGAGGAATGAATTATGGGAATCATCATCGTGTAAGCCCCATCCACCATTACCGCTCCATAGCGGCACCCGAGCAGCATCCTTGCGTAAGCCCCATCCACAATTGATGCTTCATAACGGCACCCGACCAACTTCCTTGCGTAATACACATTCACCATTGCCACTCCATAATAGCACCTGAGCATCTTCTTTGCATAAGTCCCATCCACCATTGCTGCTCCATAGAGGAACCCGTGCAACATCGTCGTGTAAGCCCCATCCACCATTGCCGCTCCATAGTAGCACTCGAGAAACTTCCTTGCCTAAGTCCCATCCACCATTGCTTCTCCATAGCAGCACCCGTGCATCTTCCTTGCATTATCCCTATCCACTATTGCCGCTCAATAGCGGCACCCGGGCAGCATCCTCACGTAAGAACCATCCACCATTACTGCTCCATAGTGGCACCCGTGCAACTTCCCTGTGTAAGCCACATCCACCATTTCCACTCCATAGCGTCACCCGGTCAACATCCTCACGTAAGACCCATCCACCATTGCCAATCTATAGCCCCACCCGGGCAACATCCTCACGTAAGCCCCATTCACCATTGCCGCTCCATAGTGGCACCCAGGCAGCTTCCTTGTGTAAGCCCCATTCACCATTACTGCTCCATAGCGGCACCCAGGCAACTTCCTTGCGTAATCCCCATTCACCATTGTCGCTCCATAGCTGCACATAGGCATATCCCTTGTGAAATACCCATTCACCATTGCCGCTCCATAGCGGCACCTGGGCCTCTAACCACACGTAATCCCCCATTCCACTTCTCACGGATCCACCTTCCGCGACCTGATCGTCAGGTATTTTCTGCCTTTTGATTCTCACACTAGGCATGACTCGCATTGGATTAGAGTAAGCATCGACCATGACATCCTCTTTGGGAATCCTAGAGTGTAAGCCCCACAACCTTACCTGAACTACATGGTCTTTGATCCTTGCCAAGGAGAGGTACATAGGATGCATCCATGAGGTCCAATCCCAACACTCGGTCATTCCGACCATCTTCACGTCGGTTCACCAACACCCTGGGCAACCTAGAGTGTACGGCCCACACCATACGTGAACTACGTGGTCTTTGATCCTTACAAAGTCATGGTACGTAGGAAGCCTCCCTGAGGTCCAAGCCCAACACCCGGTCGTTCCGAACATATTCACTTCAGTTCACCAACACCATGGATATTCTAGAGTATAAGCCTCACAACCATACCTGAACTATGTGGTCTTTGATCCTTGCCAAGGTGAGGTACGTAGGAAGCCTCCCTAAGGTCCAAGCCCAACACCCAGTCATTCTGACCATCTTCACATCAGTTCATCAACAGCCCATGCAACCTAGAGTGTAATCCCCACACCATACCTAAACTACATTGTCTTTGATCCTTGACAAGGTGAGGTACGTAGGAGGCCTCGCTGAGGTTCAAACCTAACACCTGGTCATACTGACCCCCTTCACGTCGATTAACCCAAACCCTTATGAACTACGTGGTCTTTGATCCTTTCCAAGGCAAGGTACATAGGAATCCTCCACGAGGTTCAAGCTGACCATCTTTCTGGGCCCCAGGTCCTCTTTCACGTTGGTTCACCCCATCCTATATGACATTAAACTATGGACCTCAATCAGCGATAATACGTTGTTCCCTCATTCAGCGGTAAGGCGTTATCAACCTCATTTGGCGGTAAGCCATTGAAGTCCCCAATCAACGGTAACTAGTCATCATATGAACTATGAAGACATTGATTCCCTGCCATGGGGATATATAGGAAACCTCTATGAGGTTGAATCCCATCACCCATGTCTCATCCTGATCTATCCCTCGATCCCATATGTTTCGGGAAGATCATTCCCCAAACCACAGGTTCTACTTCCTCCCGGTCTCATCCATGCATCCATTCTCACATGCCGCCTCCTCAGGTGTCCCATCGTGCCACTGAACTACGTGGACTTTGATTCCCTACCACTGGGATATATAGGAAGTCTCTTCGAGGATCAAGACCAACACTACCATCACCTTCCCGATGGTCCCATCTCATTCCACCTCTACTCCATTTAACTATCCATCATCCATCCTGATTCTCACCCGGGCCGCCACATCCTAGCAGGATCATGGAATCCACCTCCTAGTTGCTCCTAGTGGTACCTAGGCCGCAATCCATGCATAAGACTAAACATGTATTCAGAGTGTTGTCCTCTGTGTACACCCTAATTCATTACCCCTTCGAACTACATGGGTTTTGATCCCTATTTTATGCACAGTGTACGTAAGAAACCTCCCTGAGGTTCAATCCCAATCAATGGTAAAACATGATGTTCCCACATTCTAGGGTCCACACTCCCTGATCCACCCTCAATGGTGTCCAGATCAGCCTTCACGGTGTGACATCTACCATTTATGGGACACACCATCTTGGGTCTTCTCTTATCAAGTGTTCTGATCCATCCACCTGGTAAACATTCCAAGTGTTCCCTCCTAGGGATGTACCAATCTGATCCATCTATATGGGATGTTATGATCACCCTCATTCCATCTCTGCAAGATGTTAAACTCGTGGCCTACCTCATGTTAAACTTGAGATGCTTGAGGAAATCCTTAGAAGACATGCCTTTGGCGTAACCGTCTCTGATAGATATTAAACTTGCGGCATACCCTGTGTTAAACATGGGAAGATATGGAAAACCTCAGATACATGCCTATGGAATATGATACCCTATGACTGACATGGGATGCCTCGGGTTCCGTGCCCTTGATATTCCCTCTTCTGAAGAAGAATATAGGTTCCCCAATGTCCACACATCCCGATATGCCCCGACATGCCTGATGTTACCGTCTACTCTGACCAAAGGTTGCTACCATGTCAAGAACCCATAGAATTTCCTGATGGAAGTAATGTAATTAACCAGCGTCCACAAAGATATGGCACCAGGAATGAGATTCATGAACCAAAACATAATCTTTAAGGGAGACCCGAACCAGGTAATGAGTTCCGAGGAGGAATCCACAAAAGGAAGAACCGACATCCCATCATCTCGTTCGATCAAGGAGCAAACATACCTGGATAAGGAACGGATGCCGCATGAATTTGGAAAGTGGGAATTCGGGGAAATAGCTACGTGTCCTCCATAGACAGATGCACGCGCCCTGACGAAAGCATCTGAAAAAATAGGATTATAATCACATTATTTGAGATTATTTTTTCATGAAATGATTAAATAAAAAATGTATTAACATATGAATTTAATGAAACTATTTATTGTTGAATGATCATGGGTAAATACTAAAACTATGTTAGTTTGGTTTTACTCTATGTCAGGATAATGGAGAAAAAGAGGTTGTGGAAAAAGAAATGAGGAATATAACTTAATATTACATATCCAATAATGGATATATAAGAATAATGTTTACATATTAAAGGTTTCATAAGTAATTCATAGTTAATTGATACATAATTAACTAATGGTAGTTATGTATTAATATTACAAATTTTACATAAGTTGCATAAGAGAATAAGGACTCAAGCATGATTAACCTAAGAAATACAAAGTCTATATAAGGTAATCCTAAAGTTATTTAATATAAATATTAACATTTATAAGATTAACTTGGTTGAAATTGAAGCTATTATAGATTAAATAATACTCAGTGGTTCTTATGTAAGAGTAAAAAGGGTGTACGTAAGAACAAAATATTATCACCATGCATGGTGGAAACATTGTGAATCTTCAATTCATCATACTTAGAAACATGGAATTTCCCAAGTGGAACCTAAATTATTGGAAAATTAATTTGTAACCATGGATGAATATGTGAATACTCATGTAGGACATAGAGAATCTAGAGAAAATAATAACTTCATGTGTTCTTGGTATGAAAAAATTAGGTAACTATATAACTCCTATCTTACATGAACTACCATACTCTTTTATATGTGACCAGATTATAAATATTATGAAAACCAGCATTCAAAAAAATGAAATTGAATATCTTAACCTATCTAAAATGACATAAATGAACTTAATAAAGTCACAATAAACTAAATAAATATATAAAGGGTTCTGGAATTGCTAATTAATGAACCTAATTAGGTTATTCAGGTCATTAAGATCAAACAAAGAACACCCTCGAATTTAAGGTAGGGGATCCTCTCTCTCACTTTTATTCAAGAATACCCCTAGGTTGTGTCCTTTTATTTTTAATTCCTAATGATGGGTTATGTTTTAGTACCTCCCCCATACTTCCATTATGATATATAAATGATGGTATACCACTTTACCTCTTATTAATCCCTCACAAGAACACCCACTACCATGCCGAAATGTTTGTAAGGGGTTTCCACCTGAACCTCCATTTTATTTCAGGTTACTCTTTGTATCTATTAACCTAAATAAAATAATTATTTATTTATATGTACTCATCATAAATAATATTTTAATATTCTATATATGTGTACCAATAAAAATCCTTCTTTATTTTATGGGGTGTTACATGTTCTAAAAGGATCTTTCAAAAATCCTTCACGATAAACAATCCCGTTTCAAGTGAATTTCTCAAATTCATACATTTTTTTATGGGCACTCTAGAATATGTTTTTGGAAACAATTATCTTTATAAAATCACTAATTTTATTATGAAAATACTATATTAATTAACATCTGGTTTTATACAAATATTTTCCCCAAAGAACTCTTCTTTTCAAATTAAAAGAGTATTTATATCAAGAATTACTCGATGATTTTATAAGAGTATGTTCATATATTTAAACAATATTTTTGATTATTATGTATTATTGGGATTAATATTTTATGATATTTTCTACCATATTTAATTTAATGTCTTATTATTAGTTTGAATATGGATGTTCTATGTTTAAACCATTCAAAAATTTACTCTAAATGGTTAGTGTTTATGATTAATGTTCATGGAAAGTTATTTACATTTCATATATTAGTTTCAATATGAATGTATATGTTGTTTATGTTTATCCAGATTCATATGAAGAATGAATTGGACTTAGTAAGTGTTGGGTGGGGCCCTGTACATCCCCTCGGTGCATCGGTAGGTCTAATGTGTAAAACTACAGTCTTGGCACAAGGCCTTGAAAAAATGGTTATTTATGGCCTTGGCACAAGGCTTTGACGATATAGTTATGATGTCCCGCATTATGCATTCCTTCTCTATGAAACTAGTAATTTAATGTTCATGTTGTTATTATAATAGTAGAATACCCATGATTATGTTTTATTATTGAAATATTTACTCATCTCATATTCCTACCATATTATGTTCAAGTTTATTTTTAAAGGCATGGGTTTTTAGCTATCCGCCATGCTAAATGTTTATGTTTATGAGATCTTCCACAATAATGATTACCCTTACTAAGCATTTGAGCTCACCCCTTTCTTATGGTTCATTTTATTAGGATATGAATAAGTTTATTACGAATAACCTGTAGGGATAAACATAGATTAGTGGATCTTCCCAATAAAACTTATATGTTGTATTTAATTTCAAGTCGTAATGTTGAACTTATGTATGTATCTTGTTTCCAAATATAATACAATACTTGGTCCTTAGGGATACAAATTTCTTGTAATCATGCCAATGTAATGAAATAATTCACCGACTCTAGGCTTATGGGGTTGTGGTGTTATAGTTGGTATCAAAGTAAGTTTAATAGAAAACTTGGAAACTAGATATAGAAAATGTATATTTGTAAAAAAAAGCTAAGATAGACGTTGGGGATAATAATAAAAGGACATAATAGAATCGTGGTAAGGAATATATTATGTGGCTTATAAAGAAAATACATCCCTATTTGGATACAAACAATTAAAGGTAGCTCTGGCACAGATGTATCTATGGATAAAACCAAAAAACACTGCTTTGAGATAGACTCAAACGGGAATTGGTTCATGATAACGGGCCTTACTGTACTCTTGGTTCAAGACTCATGAGTGATATGATTTGGTAAATTCATAAGCTTATTACAAACCATTATAAAGGATTTATACCCACAAAGTAACCAAGGTATATGGTTCTAGGATTTATGAAGCATAAATTTGTGTCATGTGTTATACCTTGTTTAGAGATATAAAGAGTTCATAATTTTATGAGAAAATAAATTATATGGAATTGATTAGAAATGGAGACTAAGAGAAGTAATGAGAAATTTACCAATTAATATGATGCAATGAGTGAGAAGGATCATATCTCTTATGGTATTAATTCATTGTTTCAAAGGAAGACAATCTCCCTTGTGTCCTCATCATATGATGAAATAGTATAATGTGTTAATAAGGTATGTAAATAATTCTCTGAGTCTTATGGATTTTCATGGAAGAAAATGAAGAAGAGGATGGTAGAGATAAATATGGATAAAGGGAAGAAGGGAAAGAAGGGTTTTCCCACATGTGATAACTGTGGAAAGAATCATATTGGTAAATGATTGAAGGGAATGAGATTTTTTTATAAGTGTGGAGAAAAAAGATTCCAATTTCATGATTTCAAGGGTAAGAAAAAGGTTTTCTATGTACAATGATTCAATTGCAAGGAGACGGGAAACTATATGAATTAATGTCCTAAGCATTAAAGGAATATTCCCCAGAATATGTTATTGGACAATGATCAAGTCATGATACTTCCGCAGATGAAGTAGAAGGATTAATTTTCCTCATTAGAAATCATTTAATTTGAAGATTTTATCAACAATTTACAGGTTATAATAATTATGGAATATATGAGGATTGTACTACAATACTATTTAATTAAGTATTTCAGGTCATATAATGAATTGTATGAAAGATAAGTGACTCAGTAGAAAGTTAATATCTTGGGAAAGAATATAGTTGAGGGAAAAAACCCTAAATATATTCTTTATGATTAATATAATGATGAATAAATGATTGATTTGGATAAGTACTGACTACCTCAACAATGATTAATGACTTATCGACAAGTGGTTATGCTATCATTGATGGAGTTTACAACATTTTGGGATATAAGGAATATATCCAATAACATGTGTAAGGATGAATGAATTTTTTGAATAAGGATTTATGGTAATTTGAGTTATTACCATATTTCAAGAGGACACATGATTAATATATTCACATGGTTAGAATGTAAAAATTTAGGGCTGCTTCATATTGATTAAATTAAAATAACATAACAGATGCCTTGAGTAGGATAGATCATGGAGTACTAAAATAATGAGCATTTCCAAGGACCCTGTGTACATGGATCCATAAAGGATGGATATGGGAATGATTATTAAGTGTTGGATCATGATATTTTGGAAAGATAAACCATTTATGAAATGTTTTAAGTTGATCATTTTATGAGGATTTAGAGTTTAATGACACCACATGATGCATCTTATGCTAAGATATGAAGTACATGTAGTTCATGGAACAATCAAAGGATACATATCATATTTAGGAAATATAAATGTATATTTATACACTTATAGAGTAGAATAATCCCTCAACTCTATGTAAAGAGTCTTAAATGTTTTTCTATTATCATAATATTTAATAATTTTAACGAAAACTTTCATAACTTTAGTTTACGGTTTGTGGTAATTTTATTTCATCTAAACCTATTTTTTATCATTAGAAATTCATAGTTTGGTTATTATTCTTTGCCCAAGTTATCAATTTCAGTTAATGTCACTCCATTTAAAAGGATAATTTATTATTTTATTAATAATATTATTATTATTTTGACCACCTATTTTATCTTAACAATTTAAGGAGGATATTTTATTAACTCTATTTTTTATATGGGTTTTTTTCACAAGAAAATTTTCAAGAAACAACTAATAAATTTCAAAGTGAAATATCAAATTTTGAGAATGAATTTTTTGTAAGGAGGGGATAATGTAACACCACAAGATTTTGTAAATAAATTTAATATTGAAATCATGAAACATTGAGTCTCTAAAAACACCACTTTGTTATAACCTAGCCAGTATACATAAATTTACCACCCCTATGATTTGAATTTCAAAAATCTAATATACACAGTTGCAATCAGTAATTTATTTAGAGTCTGATATGACCAACTTAATTTTCAATGAATAGTAACAAACCATTATGAATAGTAATATGACCCTTATGAATAGTGACATAACCTTATGAATATTAACATCACCTATGATAGTATAAAAATGGGATTTAAGTGAAATTATGATGAACCTATGATTTGGAATAAGTAAATAAATGTTTAAAAAAATGTATTTTTCAAGTAAATTATGATTTTAATTAAAAATAAATTAAACATATTTATAAAATAATTTTTTCAAAAATGGACTTCATTTTTGGATTATACATGTCAAAAAATGGTTTGGGTGAAGTTTTGGGATTTTTCTGAAATACTTGAATTTTTTACGAATAGTAAAATACGGTAATTTATCGTATATATACATTATCAGTTAAATTCACTATTCCTAGAGTCATGGATAATGTAAGAAAATTTGGTTATAACTCACATGAACATATTACTATTCTTGGTCACAATAATCAATACTATTGGTTGTCTTTGGAAAAATAATAAAATAATGTGTAAAATTATTGGAAAACCCTCCTCTCCTCCACTATAACCCACCTCACTCCCTATTCTCTTCACTCCTATAAAGCCATGTGACCTGCCTAAAGTTTTCTCAAATATCCTCCCAATATCATCCCATACAACCAAAAGCCCTTGGTCTCATAAAAATACCAAATCCTCTTCCCTAAAGAGGCTCTCAAGGAAGGTTAATTTAAGAGGTAAATTTCATATTTTCTTTTCTTTCATTTTCATGTTCCTTTTTTATCTTTTCTTTCCTAAAATCTCCTCATACAAATAGTATAAAAACTCTAGTATGATAAATGTAATATAATTTTGTTATAATAATGGGATAATTCATCTTCATCTCTAATTTCCTCCTCATTTATGCAAAAAATGAAACATCACCCGAGATGTGTTGATTTATCACATTCAAGGACGACGATGCTTTCGATTTGATTTAACTTATTCAAATCAGGTAATGAAACCATTTTTATGGTTTAAAAATACAATTATGTATGTATTCTATCTTATATGATGTTATGGAATCCTTATTCTCTCATGATAAAGAAATAATACAAAACAAGGTAATTGTGAGAAAAATCGCCAAATTAATCCAAGAGTTTATTATTAATGTTTTATATAATGATTAACCTACACTGAAAATAACCAAATTAATTTTATATCCATGAAATAATATTAATTTTAGTTAATAAAATATAAAATCAATTCTGTAATTCAACTCCCATCTTACATGAACTACCATACTCTTTTATTAGTGAGCCGATCATGGATATTATGAAAATGAGCATTCACGAACAATGAAATTGAATCCCTTAACCCATATAAAATGATAGGAATTAACTTAATAAATCCTAATAAACCAAATAAATATATAAATGGTTCTATAATCATTAATTAATGAACCTAATTTGGTTATTCAGTTCATTAAGATCAAGAAAAGAACTCCCTCATATTTAAGGTAACATATCATCTCTCTCACTTTTATTCAGGAATCCCCCTATGTTGTGTCCTTTTATTTTTAATTCCTAATGATGGGTTATGTTTTATCACCTCCACCATACTTACATTATTATATATAAATTATATGATATCCCTTTACCTCTCATTAATTCCTCACAAGATCACATGTTACCATGTTGAAATGTTTGTAAGGGTTTTCTACCCAAACCTCCATTTTCTTTTGGGTTAATCTTTTTATCTATAAACCAAAATTCAATGATTATTTATTAATATTTACTCATCATAAATTATGTTTTAATATTATATATATTTTTACCAACCAAAATATTTCTTTCTTTTATGGGTAGGTACATGTTTTAAAAGGATATTTCAAAAATCCTTCCCAATAAACAATCCCATTTCAAAGAAAATTTCTCAAATTCTGACATATTTTCAAGGGAACTATAGAATCTATTTTTGGAAAACATTATCATTATAAAATCAGAAATTTTATAATGAAAATACTATCTTAATTTACTTCAGGTTTTATAAAAATATTTTTCCAAAAGAAAGCTTCTTTTCAAAGTAAAAGAGTATTTATCTAAAGAATTAATCGATGATTTTATAAAAGTATATTCATATATTTAAACACTCTTGTTGATTCATATGTATTATTGAGATTAATATTTTATGATATCATCTACCATATTTAATTTAATGTTTTATTATTAGTTCGATTTTGAATGTGCTATCTTGAAATCATCCACCAATTTACTCCAAATGGTTAGTGTTTTGGCATAATATTCAGAGAATGTTATTTACATTTCATATATTAGTTTCAATATGAATGTATATGTTGTTTATGATTATCCCCATTAATATGAAGAATGTATTGAACTTAGTAAGTATCAGGGGGGGCCTGCTATATCCCCTCGGTGCATCGATAGGTCTCATGAGACAAACTACGATATTGGCACAAGGCCTTGAAAAAATGGTTATTTATGGTATTGGCATGAGGACTTGAAAGTATGGTTTGGATATCCCGCATTATACATTCCATTTTTAAGAAACTAGTAATTTAAAGTTCATGTGGTTATTTTACTAGAAGTATACCCACAATTATGTTTTATTATTGAAATATATACTCATCTCATATTCCCTCCATATTATGTTCAAGTTTATTTTTGAAGGCAAGTTTTTTTAGCTACTCACCATAAAAAATGTTTATGTTTTTGAAATATTCGGCTATATTACTTACTCTTAATGAGTATCTGAGCTCACCCTTTTTATATGTTTCATTTTCTCAGGACATGAAGAATTTTATTATGAATGACCTGTAGGGATAAAATTAGAGTAGTGGACGTTCCCAATAAATCTTATATGTTTTATTTCACTTCAAGTTGTAATGTTGAACTTATGTATGCATCTTGTTTCCAATGATACTAAAATACTTGGTCCTTTGGCATATGAATTCCTTGTAATGTTTTCAATGTAATGAAATAATTCACTGACTCCAAGCTTTCGGGGTTAGGAAGTTATAGTTGGTATCAAATGAAGTTTAGTAGAAAAAATGGAAAATAGATATATAAAAAGTATATTAGTCAACAAAACCCTAATATAGACTTTAGGGATTACAATACAATGACATAATAGAATTTGGTAAGGAATATATTATGTGGTTTATCTAGAAAATATATCCCTATTTCGATACAAACAAGTAGAGGTGGATCTAACAAAAATGTATCTAGGGGTAAAATTTGAAAACACCTCTTGGAGATAGACTTGAACGGGAACGGGTGTAGGACAATGGGACTTACTACACTCTTGGTTCTACACTCCTAAGGGTTATTATTTGGTAAATTTATAAACTTATTAAAAATTATTATGAAGGATTTATTACCCCAAAGTAACCAAAGTATATGGTTCTAGGATTTACAACACATAAATTTATGTTATATTTCATATCATGTTTACAAATGTATAGAATTCATAATTATATGAGATAATATATTATATGGAATTGATTAGAAATGGTTCCTAGCATAAGGAATGAGAACTTCACCAATGAAAAAGATGCAAAGAGTAATAAGGATCATATCTCTTATGGTCTTAAGCCATCATTTCAATGGAAGATAGTATCCCATGTGTCCTCATCATATAATGAAATAGTATCTTGTGTTAATATGGTATGTAAAGAATTCTATGAGTCCGATGACTTTTAAGGGAATAAAAATAAGAATAAGATGGTAGAGAAAAATATGGACAAAGGTAAGAAGAGAAATAATGGTTTCCCACATGTAATAACCGTGGAAAGAATCATCCTGGTAAATACTTGAAGGGAATGAGAGTTTTTATATGTGTGGAGACAAAGGACACCAATTTTGTGATTGCAAGGGTATGAAAAAGGTTTCTGATGTGCAATGTTTCAACTGTAAAGTGATGTTACACTATGCGAATCAATGTCCCAAGAATCAAAGGAATATTCCCTAAATGATGTTACCGGATAATGATCAAGTTAGGATACTACCATAGATGAAGTGGAAGGATTAATATTCCTCATTAAGAATCATTTCATTTGAATATTTTATCATCAATTTAATGGTTATAAGAATTATGAAATATATTAGGATTGAACTATAGTACTATTTTATTAAGTATTTGAGGTCGTATAATGAATTGTACCAAGGATAAGTGACTCAGTAGAATGTTAATATCTTGGGAAAGAATATGGTTGAGGGAAAGATAACGTTAAAGATGTTCTTGATGATTAAGATAATGATGGATAAATGATTCATTTGTATATGTAATTACTACCTAAAAATGATTGTTGACTTATTGACAAGTGGGTTTGCTATCATTGATGGAGTTTACAATTTTTTGGATATAAGGAATATATCCAATAAGATGTGAAAGGATGAATTTATTTTTCAAATATGGATTTATGGTAATTTGAGTTATTACCATATTACAAGAGGAAACATGATGAATATATTCACGTGTTTGGAATGTGAAAATTTAGGGTTTCTTCATGTTGATTAACTGAAAATAAGGTAGTTGATGCCTTGAGTAGGATATATCATGGAGTCATAAAAAGAGAGGATTTACAAGGACCCTGTGTACATGGATCTAGTAAGGATGGATATGGGAATGATTCTTAAGTATTGTATCATGATATTTTGGAACATTAAACCATTTATGAAATAATTTAAGTTGATCATTGTATGAGGATTCAGAGTTTGATGTCACCACATTATGAAACTTATGCTAAGAGATGAAGTATAGGTAGTTCAAGGAACAATCAAAGTATAAGATCATGTTTATGAAATATAAACTTATATTTAAATACTTATAGAGTGGAATAATCCATCAACGTTATGAAAAGAGTCTTAAATATTATTATGTTATCATAATATTCGATAACATTAATGATTTTTTTCACAATTTTTTATGTTTTTTGTAAAGACCCGTAAATTTCAAGGAATTTTTTTCCTTAATTTTCTTTGGAATTTTACAAGAGCGCAGTTTCTGACGGCACCTGATTCTGAGGCCCGGTGTGCCCAGAATCATTTTCCGAAGTTTGGCTCGGGTACGTTCAGTGAACGGGCGAGCGAGTTTTTCTAACTTTTGAACCGGTGCCCGGAATCGAATTCTGAGTGCAACGATGAAATCGCAGCGCCGGTATTCACTTAGAATCGCCTCTTCCGGAGTTGCGTTTGCTCAGGTGTGGTTTTTAATTTTCGGGCTTAAAGTTAAGAAATAAAATAATTTTGCGACAACTTTATTTTATTTCACTTAAGCCACTTAAAGGCAGCTTGAACTGAGTTGAACTGGATAGGATGCTATCCAGAAATATCCTACCCCCTTGGTAGGATATTTGTGAGGTGGGGCCCGCACGAGCCCCGCCGTTTCTTTCCGCTAAGAAACGCACCCGTGAAAACCCGTCTTAATGAAAGTCAACCGACACGTTTTCTAAATTCTTAACAGACCATTTAAATGGGCTGTTTCTTTCGTGAATTAAATGAGCTATTTCTTTCGTGAATTAAATGGCCTGTTTCTTTCGTTGAATTAATTCAGCGAATTAATTCAATCGTTTCTTAACCTGTTTTCGTGTGTTGGCATATTAATAAAATAAGACCAACCCAAATCTTTGGAGAAGGTTTGAGAGGATTCTTGTTCTTCTTCTCCCTCGCGAAGAACATGAAGAACGCGAAGAACGCGAAGAACGCGAAGAACGCCGAACCCGGAAATCGACGATGCTTCCGTCCGTGACGTTCTTCCACGCTCCGATCTCCGATCACCGACCGTTTGAGGTAAGTGATTTCGGATTTCCTCTCAAAAGTTCTTTTCTTTTGGTTTTTAACGAAACACAGATTTAAATATTAATAATTTAAATCTGTTGTTCTTGGTTCGTTGAGCTCGCCGACTCAACGCCGGATTCCGCGACGACGCGAAGCCTCCCCGCGACGACGCGACGATCCCTCTCTTCCGTGACGATCCTTTCCGCGAAGAACGCCCGCGCGCGACGATCGACGAGGTAGGGATTTTATAATTTTGGAATACCCCTCTTTATATTCCCGTGAACGTTCTTTAAAAACTTAAGAGCCGGTTTCAAATGAACAATTTTATTTTATTAAAATTGTTGGTTCATGTGTTGAACAATTTCTCCCGTTGTTTTTATCTAACGCGGAGGGTGCGGGTCAAACGAACACGGCCCGGAAACCCTCCGTCGTTCTTCGTGTTTTGCGGATTTGGCGGGCGACGACGGAACGTGCCGCAACGGGTGTTTGATGATCCCGCAGTAAAGAACGGAACCCGGGAGGAACAACGGCGCAGACGGGAAGGAAAACGGGTCACCGGAGCGACTCCGGCCGCCGGCGGCCGGAGGCGGCGGCACCCCGCGGGTGTCCAGCGCGACACCCCGCGGGTGCCGCGGGGTTGTCACGCGGCACCCCGCGGGTGTCCAGGGCGACACCCCGCGGGTGCCGCGGGGTTGTCACGCGGCACCCCGCGGGTGTCTGGCCGACACCCCGCGGGTGCCGCGGGGGTGTCACGCGGGGCGGCGGCTTTCCCACGCGTCGGCCGCTCGGCCGAGCCGAGCCGGACAGGCCCTGGCCGGGCCGGGCCGGGCCAACCGAGTCGGACCCGACCCGGTTCGGGCCAACCTGGGTGGGGGGGTCGGGCCGGGTCGGCCCGGGCCCGGACCCCCCGTCTTCGGACGGACTTTGTTCAAATGGCCGTATCTTGAGCTACGGGCCTCCAAACGACCCGCCGTCAGCGGCAACACGATCCTTGGATCGAGACGGTCGTTTCGGTTTATCGCAATCAATGTTTCGGAATACTTGGGGATCGGCCGGGTTGGTTCGTACACGAAACCAACCAGGCCCTCGGAGCGGAAACGCTCATATCTTGAGCTACAGACGTCCGATTGGCGTGCCGTCAGCTTGGTTGATTTCCTCTAAGTGAGACGGATCTTTTGGCATACTCCGCCCGAGGTTTAGACGCAGGTGGAGTGCGGTCGGGTTGGTTTTGCCTTAAAAACCAACCGGGCCCCTGGGTCGAAAATGCCAATATCTCTCAGACCGGGCGTCTGATTGACGCGCCGTCTGCGACGTTGAGTTCCTGTTGACGATACGGAACTTTTGGATACATCAACTTCGGAATTTGTGTCAGTTGATGTATCAGCCTCTCAGCTCGTGGAGCGGACCCTCCCGAATGAGCTTGCTGTGTGCGGGAACCCTAGGCTGGCTGCGACTGCTACTTCGACAGCGACGACCGTGCAGAGATCCTCAGTGGACTGCGGCGACGACTGTGCAGAGATTCTCCGTGGACTGCAGCGACAACTGTGCAGAGATCCTCCGTGGACTCCGACGATGACCGTGCGGAGATCCTCAGTGGACTACGGCGACGACTGTGCAGAGATCCTCAGCGGACTGCGACGACTACTGCACTCAGCGATCCTACGTGGATCAGTCCTACAGGTCCTGCGTGGGCCCGATCCTGTGTGGGTCACTGCAAGGTTAGTACCTATCGATCCTTCGTGGGTCCGACGACTTAGATGGTTCAATGATCATCTTTATCGTCATCTGAAGAAGTATACCTGTGTGAGCTGAATCTTGTGTTTCTCTCCTTTGTGGATTGTGTTGAACTATCCTGTGTGGATTTACTGTTTACTCTCCTTTGTGGATTGTGTTGTTCTATCCTGCGTGGGTATGCGTTTTTCTTTCCTGTGTGGACTGGGTTGTGCTAGGGCTCGGACGTTGGAGCCGATTGGGGAATTGACGACTTAGGTATATGTATGGGCATATACCTAAGCCGTGTCAGATGTTACTTCGTGATTTTACCTCTTCTTCGTGATTTATCCTTTGTGGATTTTGGGAGACCATCGGGGGTCTCGGGGTCCCTACTGAGTATCTTATACTCACCCCTGCATGGGCTATGCCCGCACTTCGTGGTGTTGGTTGCAGACGACGGACATCGCTGATCATGGAGGAGGCGTGCGGAGCAGGACAGTACCTGGAGGTGGACCACTGGGCGGGACGTACTCAGAGCGGTTAGGTGGACCCGAGGAGCAGTGGAGGCTATCTGTACCCACCCTTCAGGTGGGACTTCCGGAGGACGGGTCGACGCTGCAGTTTTCCCTTTTCAATTGCTGTTTTTTTTTCAGTTGTACTTTACAGTTGGGCTTGTATTTCCGGCCCCTTTTACTTTCAGCACAGCTTGTACAGTGTTTACTTTTCCGCTTGCTTACTCTGTGGTGCTTGTTTTCTTTTCAAAGGAAAATGCCTTCCCTCTTTGTTGGGATTTACGCCTTGGTGCTAGTCGCCAGCCCCTGGCCTATGGAAGGCGGGCTTGGGGTAGTCACGGCACGGGCCCCGAGGACGGGTCGTGACAGTTTTGTAGTATTCTAAATTCATCTAAAACTATTTTTATCACTAGAAATTCATAGTTTGGTTTTTATTCTATGCCCAGGTTTTCAATTCCAATCAATTTCATTCCATTCAAAAGGATAATTTATTTATTCATTTATTTATTTATTATTTTTTTACCACCTATTTTCACTTAACCATTTTAAGGAGTATATTCTATTAACCCTATTTCTGATATGAGTTTTTTCTTCACATGGAAATTTTCAAGTAACATCTAATAACTTTCAATGAGAAATATCAAATTTCAAGGTTGAAATTTATCTAAGGAGGGGATAATGTAACACTCAAAGATTTTACAAATAAATTTAATACTGAATGCATGAAACACCGAGTCTCTACAAAACACCACTTTGTTATAACCTAGCTAGTAAACAAAATTTTACCAGCCCTATGATTTGAATTTCGAAAATCTAACACACATAGTTATGATCAGTAAGTTATTTAGAGTCTTATATGACCAACTTAATTTTTAGTGAATAGTAACATATTCTTATGAATAGTAATGTCACCCTTATGAATAGTGATGTACCCTTATGAATAGTAACCTGATCTATGATAGTATATATATATGATTTAAGTGAATGTATGATGTACCTATGTTTTGGAATAAGTAAATAAATGTATTAAAAGCTGTATTATTCATGTAAATTATGATTTTAATTAAAAAAATAAATTAATAATTTTTAGAAAATTATTTTTTAAAAATGGACTTCATTTTTAGATTCTACACTTTGAAAATGGTTAGGGTTAATTTTTGAGAGTATTCTGAAATACTTGAATTTTTAATGAATAGTAAAATGATGTAATTCAAATTATATATACATTATTAACTAAATTCACTATTCCTAGAATCATGGATGATGTAAGCAAATTTTTTTCAAGCCCATATACACATATTACTATTCTTGGTCTAAATAATCAATACTATTAGTTGTCTTTGGCAAAACAACAAAAAATGGGTTAACAGATGGGAAAACCCTCCTCTCCTCCACTATAAACCCCCCATCAATACCTCTACTATTAAATCCTATAAAACCTTGTCCCATGTCTAAATTATTCTAAAATATATTACTAATATCCTCCCCCATGACCATAATCCCTTGGTCTCATAAAAATACCAAATCCTCTTCCCTTAAGAGGCTCTCAAGGAAGGTTAATTCAATAGGTAAAATTCTTCTTTTCTTTTCTTTCATTTTCATGTTCCTTTGTTCTCTTTTCTTTCCTAACCTAACCTCTTAATAATGGTATGAAAAATAAAATAAAATAAATATACTATAATTTTGTTATTCTAATTCTATAATTCATCTTCATCTCTCTTTTCCTCCTCATTTATGCTAAAAAATGAAACATCGTCCGAGATGTGTTGATTTATCACATTGAAGGACGACGATGCATTAAGTTTTATTTAGATTCTTTAACTCTGGTAATGAAACCATTTTTATGGTTTAAACATAATATTATATATTTATTTTATCTTATGCAATGTTCTGGAATCCTTATTCACTCATGATGTAAAATAATTACACAAAACAAGGAATTCTGAGCAAAATTGCCAAATTAATCCAAGCGTTTATCATTAATGTTTTATATAATGATTCACCTTCACTAAAAAGAAACAAATGAATTTTATAACCATTTAATCTTAGGCATTTTAATTAATAACATATAAAATCAATTCTGGAGTTCAACCCCCATCTTACATGAACTACTATAACCTTTTATAAGTGAGACGATCATGAATATTAGGAAAACGAGCACTCATGAACAATTAAATTGAATCCATTAAGCCATCTAAAAAGCCATGAATTAACTTAATAATGTCATAATATACCAAATAAATGTATAAATGGTTCTTCAATGTTTCATTTATGAACCTAATTTTGTTATTCAAGTCATTAAGATCAAGTGAAAAACACCCCCAGATTTAAGGTTAGGGATCCTCTCTCACTTTTTTTCAAGAATCCCCCAATGTTGTGTCTTTTTTAATTTATAATGATGGGGTATATTTTCTCACCCCCACATACTTCCATTATGATATATAAATGATGGGATACCCCTTTACCTCTCATTAATCTCTCACAAGAACACCTATTACCATGACGAAATGTTTGTAAGGGTTTTCTACCTGAACCTCCATTTTATTTAGGGTTACTCTTTGTCTCTCATAAACCCAATTAAATAATTATTTTTTCATATGTAATAATCATAAATTATGTGCTAATGTTCTATTCTTTCATTTATGTGGAGTTTCATTTTTTAAATGGATCTTTCAAAAACCCATCTCGATAAACAATCTCGTTTCATTGGAATTTATAAAATTCTTACTTATTTTCAAGGGCACTACAGAATCTGTTTCTAGAAACCATTATCTTTATAAAATAACTCATTTTATTATTAAAATATTATCTTAATTCACTTCTAGTTTTATGAAAAAACCTTTCCAAAATAACACTTCTTGTCAAAGTAAAAGAGTATTTATCTCAAGAATTACTCTATGATTTTATAAGAGTATCTCCATAAATTTCAAAAATATTTTTGATTATTTTCATTTAGTACGATTAATATTTTATTATATTATCAACCATATTTAATTTAATTTTTTATGAATAGTCTGAATTTGGATGTGTTATCTTAAAACCATTCACCAATTTACTCCGAATGGTTAGTGTTTATGCTTAATGTTTGAGGAAAGTTATTAATATTTCATATATTTGTTTCAATATGTATTTATATGTTGTTTATGTTTATCACCTTTCATATGAATAATGAATTGAATTTAGAAAGTGTTGGGTGGGGCCCAATATAGTCCCTCGGTGCATCAGTAGGTATTGTGAGACAAACTACGGTCTTGGAACGAGGCCTTGAAAAAATGGTTATTTATGGTCTTAGCATGAGGACTTGACAATAAGGTTATGATGTCCCGCATTATGCATTCCCTCTTTATGAAACTAGTAATTGAAATTTCATGTTGTTATTTGAGTATTAAAATACCCAGGATTATGTTTTATTATGGAAATATTTACTCATCTCATATTCCTGCAATATTATGTTCAAGTTTATTTTTAAAGGCATTTGTTTTTAGCTATTCACCATGAAATTTTTTATGCATATAAGATCTTACGTTGAATTGCTTACCCTTACTGAGCATCTGAGCTCACCCCTTTATTATGTTTTATTTTCTCAGGACATGAAGAAGTTTATTATGAATGGCCTATAGGGATAAACATAGAGTAGTGGATGTTCCCAATAAAACTTATATGTTGTATTTCATTTTAAATTCTAATGTTGATCTTATGTATGTATCTTGTTTTCAATGCTACTGAACTACTCGGTTCTTCGGGATACTACTTCCTTGTAATAATTCCAGTGTAATGAAATAATACACTGACTCGAGGCTTCTAGGGTAGGGCATTACAGCCATAGGTATACATTCGTAATCAAGAAAAGAGTCCCTTGTAGCAATTTATTCTTTCCATGGGCTATAAAAGGTTTATGGAGAATGGAGATACTCAAAGCATGAAGTATGATTTTTAGATGTTGATGCTCAAAAGGTGATAGATGAACCCAGTACTCTGGGTGAATGGGATAAGGCTAACGTGGTCCTTTTATGAGGAATGATGATGGGTGATGACCTTTGTGCATTTTAGCATCATGAGGAAATGATGTTTTCCATTCAGTTTATCATGATGCACTGAGGAAGTTTTCCATGAAGTTTAACGTCATGTAGTGAGGATGTGTTTAGTACAATTTATTCTGATGCAATGAGTATGTGTGTGAATCAACATGAAAGTATAGAAATGTTGTGGTTGGGACCAAATGTAGAATTATGAGTGTCAATACATATCTCATGAAAATGAGAATAAAACCATACATAGTTCTGAAGGACCATTCATTTTAATATATTGTGGTGAGGATGTGGATCCCCTGATGCGAAGTTGTGGTATTTCAATTGGGCCCATGAATAGCGTGATGGGTGTCCCTACATATCCCATGATGATGGGAATCAAGCCATAGATTGTTATTAATGAAATTATATATGCAGGTCTAACCCATATGCAAAGAGGGGGTATTTTTTTATATATTTTGTTTTGATTGGGAGTAGTGTTAAATATATGGATATCACTACATATCCTGTGAGGATAAGAATCAATTCACACACAGATCTTGAATGAGAAACACTCCACATAGATTTGACCTATACATAGTGGTGGGAAATGTTTCCATTTGATTGTTGTAGATGGGCCCAGGATTGGAGGTCCAAGAATCACTATGTATTGTATTATGGAAGAAATCAAGCCACATGTAGTTCTTGAGGAATCGTGCATTTTAATGTCATGTGCTAAGGACAAAGTTGGAATATCATGAAATAGTGGTGATGTTTCAGTTGGGACCAAGGTTGAAAGTATGGACATCACTATGTATCTCATAATTATGAGAATAAATCCATACATATTTATTGATAATGTGGGTGTGATAGAAGGTCAAAACCAACCATAGTGGTCTTATCAGACGAGGCCTACAGGAGTTTGTATTTTCATGTCGTGTGAAGGAAATTAATCGTGTAGTTTAACATCATGTGGCAAGGATTCATGGTATGCCTTTTAAGGCCTTTCATTCAAGACCGAGATGAGCCTTTTGAAAGATGATACACCTTGTTCATTCAGGGAATCCCTTTCAATAAATCCTAAGCCCATGTGAGCTATTTTCACTTTTAGAAATAAAGAATGACAAGGGTTCCTCCCACAATACAGTGGAATTTAAGAGTAGGACAGGGGAATTATCTATGATGTGGTGTATGGACCAAGATATAGGATCAGGGCATCCCTATGTATCTCATTGGAAATGAGAATAAATCTGTACATAGTTATAGGAAAACCCATGTAGTTTAATGTTGTGAAAAAAGGAAATCTACCATACTATTTAACATCATGTGGTGAGGACATAGATCAACCATCATGAAAGAAAGGGAACATCATGGAACCGTGCAATTTAACATACTGTGAAAAGGATGTAGGTTGCCCGATATGAATGAAGATGGATGTCACGAGACTGTATAGTTTATCATCATGCGGTAAGTATGAGAGATGCTGTTTAGTTTAATGTATTTCTTCCAGGATGAAGCAGTGTAGTTTAACATCATGTAACCAAGAATAACTCGCATAGTCTATCATCACGTAATTAGGAAGAATGGCGGGACTTA
Organism: Viscum album; assembly: GCA_963277665.1. Lineage (NCBI taxonomy): Eukaryota > Viridiplantae > Streptophyta > Magnoliopsida > Santalales > Viscaceae > Viscum > Viscum album. The sequence continues at coordinate 5,825,455 of OY728125.1, forward strand.
CACCAATGTGGAATCCCAATGGATTTATCTATGTGAATTATTTCTTGATAAATCTCACTTTGGTGGATTGTGTAGCATGCTCCCTATCCCTTGTGGTCAATGAGTATGCCCCGTTGTGATAATACTTTTGTATGATGTACGGTACCTCCAATTTGGGTTCTAGTTTCAGGCAATTATTGTTTAGTATCATTGGGGTTATAAGACACCACACTAATTCCCCTTATAGTAATGAGCGAAGGTAAATATTTTTATCGAATGCCTATGTAATTCGACTCTGACGGACCTCAAGGTTCTGCAATGCACACAATCTATTCTCATCTAGCTATTCCAATTTTTCCACTCACTTTTGGGATTATTCATAATATAAGAGATGCCCACAAATGGATATTCAAGGAACTAGAAGATGGAATTCTATGGGGAGCACTGCCTTAGTCCCGTACACCAATGAGTATGGTGTTTCCAGCATGGTAGTACATGTGGTGGTATAGTAGGCCCAAAAAACAAGGAGGAGTTTATTCAGATAAGACATTTTTATCCCCATTCTCCATCTTTTATATTATATTTAATAGAGTCTTATTAAAGGCCTCTTTCTGTCCATTTACCACTACATGATAGCGAGATGAGTGATCATACACAATGTTGTACCCCTGATACAATTTCTTCAATTATGTAGAATATAAGTTGGTGTCGTTTTCTATCAGTATTGTGTGAGAGACCCCAATCATTTTGATGATATGGAAATTTATAAAGATAATGAAGTTATTTGATCATAATTACTTGAGGGGTATTTCCTTATCCCATTTATAAAATAAGTTGGTAATAGTAAGGATGTTCTTGAACTACTTAACAGTGGCTAGGGGATACAAACCTATGACATCCATTCCCCAAATTGAAAATGGCTAGAAATATTTAGATGTTTGTAGCAATTTTGGGGGTTGATGGATGAAATTTTCATGGATCTGTCATGAATGACATTTCTTGGTGAGTTCCACATAGTCACATATCATGGTTTTTTGTAATATCCCAAACTTCTGATTTGGTGGGAGATCCTACTCCTCGATTGATGGGAGATATAGGAGCCTGCATGGAATTATTCCATGATGGTGTAAATGTATCCTTATTCTACTTATCTAAGAAGAATTCCATCAATATCCATGTTTTTAGAGGGTTTTCTTTTCACTTGGCCCATCCTGTAGGTTGAATTGTTTTTCATGATGACGAATCCATTCCCTTCCAACTCGATTCATTGGCAGAGTCCCATTTTGATGATAAACGATTATAGGTTCCATCCATCTAGGTGTGGACATTGGTTCATGACACTCTGGTGTAGGTATGAACTGATTTATTTTTTCTATATCACATATGATGAACTATGATACCATTATTTGATTTATGATATAGAACATTTCTTCCTCCGGTTCATGGTTGGATAGGATGGTGGATGGATTAGCCAATGCATCAGTGCAAGCATTCTGTGATCAGGGAACATGATACAATGTGGGATCAAAAGGGAATTATTCCATTAATCCCTTGATATACCTAGTGATAGGGGATAGTTATTACTTTTTAATGGAATATTCACCATTGACATTCTTTACCACCAATTACAATTACCCTTTGATATTTAGGTAGGATCTATGTAGCTTTAGGGCCAGTTGCAATCCAACGATAAAGGACTGATATTATATATCATTTTTTGTGCATCCCTCAGATAGTGAAAATGAGTAGGGAAAAACTTCTTTGTTTAGAGAAACAAATACAATTCGTAGACCAAGCCGATTGAGCTGCAGGTTTTCCATCCTTGTATTGAAGGGGCTCCGAGAGGATCCATCAAAGCACATCACCCATTTTCAGGGAGTGTCATGGGCATAGAAGACCTACTTCCCTTGAAGATTAGTGTGAAACAGATTATTTTCTAAGGTAGGATGTGTTGTAAGGAAATCAGCAAGCACATTCCCTTTCACTTATTTTTGTGATATGAACAGAATGTATCATTGGTGAAGAATGACCACCCATCGGGCCAGGTTCCCATTAAACATAGGGATGACAAGGATGTACTTGAGAAATTCAATATGAGAGACCATATGGATTTTTTGGTGCTTCATGTAATGCCCCATATTTTTCACCAGAAAAATGAGTATAAGGAAGTTCGTATCGACATCATAATATATTTTCTCGGTACCTAGAATCATCCTTATGAGGTAGTTGAGACTATTTTCACTTCCCATATCATTTTTTTGTGTGCGGAGGGAACTTAGGGAGAATTACATGGTGGAAACATATAAAATGAGTGGCCACCCTTCTACAAGAGTCATCAAAATAGGTGGGTGTAGTAAGTACTTATTGATAATTTTAATTTTTTTTTGACATTAATCATCTCATTGATAGGAAATTCAATTTTTCATCATCTTGGTAAAAGGGATAGCTTTTCTGACCAGGTTAGATACAAATCGTAGAATATAGGTGAGGTTCCCTTAGAGTCCCATTAGGTTATAAGTATTTCTAGGGGTGACATTACTAAGAAAATCTAGTCTTTTCTGTGTCAACATCGATGGTGTGGTGGCATACCAAAAATCCATGAAAATATCATGATGTTACCACAAAATCACATTTTAGGGGATTCATCTTTAAACTACGATGTTGTATCTTTTAGAAGATTGTACAGAGATCTGTGAAGTGTTCACATCATTTTCAAAATTTAACAACCAGGTTTCCGAAATGACACTCGACTATCCTTCTGAAGAATGTCTTGAAAATGTGATGCATGGTGCACTGGTATGTAGTGACAATGTTCTTTAATCCAAAGGACATGAACTGATAACAAAATAGCCATTAAGGTGATCTGAATTTAGTGTCATCTTCATCTTCATGCGTCATTTTTATCTGATTGTAACCTGAATATCTATCCATAAAGTAATGGTCTTGGAAGCTAGCAGTCGCATCAATCAAGAGTTCTGTGATTGATAATTGGAAATTGTCCTTTGGGAAATGTTGATTAAGGTCCCTAAAATCAATGCAAAGCCTAATCTACCTGTTATTTTTTTTTTGACGAGAATGATGTTGGAAATCCATCATGGGTATTTCACTTCTTGGAAAAATTTGAATTTGATCAACGTATATACTTCCTCCACTACATTGGTATCAAGAGAGGGGTGAATCCTCTTGAATACCTTCTTAAATCCTTGATGCTCATTGGGTAGTCTGAGATGGTGCGTAGCCACATCTGGATTCATTCCAGTCATTTTTGTATTATTCTAGGTGAACAGATATCAGTGATTCTTTATAAATGAAATATACATTTATTTCAATTCAAGGGGAATGAAATCACTAATCAAAGTATGTTTTGAGTCTTCTTCTTTTTCCATATCTATTTTTCTATGCTCATATATGGTACTGGATACACCTTCCTTGAATATGTGAGGTGTTTTTCTGAGGTAATACTAATATTATTCAATCTATGAATCTTTGGAGACATTTTTATATGAATATGAATATATCATCCCACCTTTTTATTACATAAAATCTCATTACATTTTAGAAACAGAGGATCTTTAAAGTCTAGTGTCTTGGAAATCAGGAACATAAAACATGAGAACAACATAAAACATTCTTCTAAACCACTTGTAAGTCTTATTCATTGTTCATCCTAAGTTCATTATAGCATATCATAACCTGGGAGAATACATCAAAGGAAAGGGTGAGCAGAATGCCCAGTAAAAGGAAACAAGAGAAACATTTTACATGTGAACTTGAGATACAACAATAAATTCATGATAAATAACTTTAAGGAATGAGAAAGAGATCATGAGTCACATCATAATAAAAATAACGTGTTTCATAACTTGAATATGTGGATACAAAATTCTAATATAGGAAATCATTTTCGTATCACCAAGGTCCATCCCTAAGGTGTCATAAAAAACTACCAAGGTTATTCACCAAGGTATTATTAAAATGTCTATCTCTAGAGATTAAGTCTTTACCCAGTGCATTGTAGAGCTATCAGGGCGCACCATTAATTTTCATTTATTATCAGGTGAGGAACATATATCATAATCAGTAATTTCATAAATAACCCATATATCATAAAAGAAATGGGTTTCATTTCATAGTCATAACATTTTAAAAACTACTTTAAAGATGTGATCTTTATGTCACTTTAAACCCATGGAAAATGGAAGTGGTATCATGTATGTAAATCCCAGAATTTAAAATAGAATATTTTGATATATATGTGAATACCCTTGTAGTATAAAGTGTTTTGAGTATTCACTAAATAAAATAAAATAATTTGAGAAAAAGATAGATATATTTTGAGACGAAAATTCGGCAGCATAACGACTATGTTGCAGGGTCTTAGAAAACATTGAAAAGAGAGGGGATATGGGTCACCCAATCGCAAATGATCCATAAAATAGTATAGGGACAAAATATAAAGGATATAAGAACATGGTAATTAAATTTTAAGGACATACCACATGAAATGAAAAACTTGAAAGGAAGACAAAAATGAGATTTCTCGTATGAAAAATCCGACAGCCTAACGACATCACTTAAAACTTCAAAAAAAAATGAATTGATGAGATTAGATAGGGTCTCTCATAATGTGAACATAAATGGACAGTATGATGAATATAGATATCATACCCCAACATGGAAAAAAGGAACTTGAAAGACTTGAATTGAAAGTAGAACTTTGAAAATGGGAAGAGTGAAAGAATCCCTTACCAAAATTCGGTAGCCTAACGACACAACTTAAAAATTCATAAAACAAAATGATGAGAGTAAGAGAGGGTCTCTCATCATATGATAATTAAAAGGGTAGTAATAGGAATATAAAAGAACATCACCCAACATAAGAACATGGGGCTTAAATGAAATGACATACAAAAGAGTACTTAAAAAGGAAGAGAAAGGTAAGATCCATTATCTTGAGGAGAAACTTCAAAATCTTGAAGGTCGGGACCTTGGGAGGCATGAGGGAACCTTGGGAGGAGTCCTTGGGAGGCAAAGAGACCATAAAATCATTTTAGAAGATTTGGAAATGAAATGAATGAGGTAAAGGCTTGGTATTTATAGGAGAAGTGAGGGGACAAAGCACTAATTGCCAAGGGACACCTCATCGGTGGTATTGGAAAAACCATGGGCTTTCCCATGATATTTTCCCATGGTGTTGGCCAATTTGGACACCTAATAATTTATCTTACTATTCATAAGTCAACCAGAATTATTGTATAATTATTACAGCTTTAATGATGTCATTAAACACCTGAAACACAAAAACTGTATTTTCACTATTCACCGAAAATTCAACTTTCTCAGAAAAATACCAAAAATTCACCTTAACCAAATATCAATGCTCTGATTTCAAAAAATGAACTCCATTTTATGAAAATAATTTTATAAATATTTTTAATTTAATTTTTAAATAAGAACACTATTCCATGAAAATTCAACTATTTTGGAAAAATCCCACAAATTCACCTTAACCAAATATCGATGCTCTGATTTCAAAAATGAACTCCATTTTATGAAAATAATTTTCTAAATATTTTTAATTTAATTCTTTAAATAAAAAACTATTCACCTGAAAAAACTAATACTTAACCAATAATTTCTGAAACAGTTATTTACCTATTTTTATTGAATCACATTACTTAATCAAGGTGCCTAAATTGTGTTAATACTTTCTTAATTGAATTTACTTAATCTATTTGGTCACATTACTAATCATAAGCATAAAATCACTATTCAAAATTTACTATTCATCAAAAATTATGTTGATCTTATTGGACTCTAAATTCTTTACTGAACAGAACTGCAGAAGACCATTTTTTTGAAAATCATTACACATGATTAATTATTTAAGGTTTACATAAATATTTTTAAAATATCCTTTTTCTAAAATTCTTCAATAATATGCATACTATATTAATCCGGACATTTGAAAATTCACAAACTTCATCATAAGATGAAATCCCAATTTTTATTTAAATCAAAGGATTACAAAAGGCAGTTACAGTCTCGTTACATAGCCCCTAACACTAGCATAGGACCTAAGAGTAAGGTGTGCTAGGGTGATAGAATCTTGGGGCGTCTCGACCAACATTGCCCGAGTATTTATTTCTATCAGCTTGAACTTATCAAGAAGGCGATTCTGTTCCATCTTCACACGACGAAGTTCGGCTTGGGTTTGGTCTAGAGCAAAGGCCAACAGAGCTACCTTTTTCTCGAGTTCTGTCAGATGGGATTCGATCAGCCCGAGACTACTGGATGGGGCCATCGAATCCTCTTTCTATATTAATTAATCAATATCACTTGTATTTATAGATAATAATCGCAGCATTTAGTTTCCAACGGTGTTATTGACCAATGATCATATATCAATCTAAACCCAACGGTCTTATTTTAATTATACTCATTTTATTAAAGGAAATAGTTTTGTTGAGTATAAAAAAATTAACAAACAATGTTAGGAAACAAAATTTATTCAAAATTTTGGGTCGTTACAATCTTCCCCCCTTAAGAAATTAATTCCTTGAAATTTTAATATTGGGCTTGGAAATTTCGTTGAAAGTCCCACATCAAAAAAGTGTTAGTAAAACTATTACTTTAAAAGAGAGAAAGGGAAGTACAAAGGTCACCCGAGTTAACCCATACTAGGATTCCATGTAAGAAAACAAGGATATGGAAGAGAAAACAAAGGGTCAAGTTATAATGGAGAGTGATAGAAAAAATTATTAAGAAAAAATTAACCAGAAGAAGATAAAAAACATAAGATGTGTTAAACGGTCTTTAATTACCTAGTAGGAAACATAAACCAACAACGTTTTTGTTTTATGTTCCTTTTCATAATTTTGAGGAATTCATTTACTACATAGAATAAAAACATAATTGAATACATTTAACATCAATTAGAGTTTCATCCCTTAATAAGTTTCCACCAAGACTAATATTTTCTCCAAACAATGAGCATTAAAAAATAATTGGTCTCATCAAAAGCATAAGAATCATCTTATAGAGAATCACATAATCCACAAAAAAATAACTATATTTTTCCCTTGTCTTTAGTTATCAACTAAAACCAAAAAGGTTATTACGAGATCATATAATCCCCAAAAGGATAATCCTATTTAAAAAGAAATATGACTATTAATCTACAAAATTCAACAAAAGTACCCAAAGTTTCATAAATACCATTCAATACACAACCATCCTTATAATTCTTCAGAATAATCCAAACTAAGACTGGAACCCAAAACATAGAAGGACTTAATCACGTAGTCTTACCCAATAAATCTTAACATTTATCTCCAAATAAAGTCGACTACTATTAATGTCTCCTACTAAAGTGTAATTAACCTATTCACATATTCTCTATGATAGGTTCATCATTTTACAATAATAACCCAAATCACCATATATCCACAATAAATACATAAATTCCTACAAAACAAATTCAACCATTCCTCCTCAAATTAAATCCTATAGTATTTTATTTCTCTCAGGAATATAGTACTATAAAAGAGAAAACATCTTCCAAAATAACCTTTATCATTTAATCACCAAATAATTTTCCTATACAAAGGATACCCATTTGATAAAACATAAGTTTCAAAAATCAACTTATTCTTGATCCATAAAAATAGCAGGTGAATTAGTCAGTCCGAAGGGCATAACAACAAACTCATAATGCCCATATCTTGATTGGAAGGACTTTTTTGGAATATCATCATTCTTCACCCTCAATTGATGATAACTAGAACGAAGATCAATCATAGGGAAGAATTGAGTCCCATGAAGTTGGTCAAATAAGTCATCAATTTTTGGAAGAGAGTATTTGTTCTTCACTGTGATCCGATTCAGTTCTCTTTAATCAATGAATAGCCGCATCGATCCATCCTTATTCATCACAAAGAGAACTGGTGCTCCCCAAGGAGACACACTTGGTCAGATAAACCCATTCCCCAAAAGATCTCAGAGTTGTTTCTTTAATTCCTATATCTCCACATTTTCCATCATATAGGGGGTCTTTGACATCAGATGAGATCTAAGTATGAGTTCAATGGAAAACACTACCACTATTTCTGGGGGAGGTCTAGGTAACTCCTTAAGATATACGTCAACGTATTCCTAGCCGATAAGGAAATTTTCTAAAATAATGAATCCTTCATGAGAAACCTATTTCATTTATGAATCTTTTAACTAAAAATGATTTTATGTCTTAAAAATTCATGCTTAGACAAATTAAATTTTTCTATAATTCCTTCATAATGATTCATAAAAAGCTTTAAATTAACCAAACATATCTCCCAGAAGTGTCGTAACCAAGAGTGCGACAAGGCCCATTTTTGTGTACCATTTCTCATTCGAGTCTAGATCAAAACGGTGTTTTTGGGTTTTACACCTTATGTATATCTATTCCAGAGCCACCTCTACCTACTCGCATCCAGACAAGGATGTATTTGCTTGATAAACCACTAACTCAATACTCACCAAAATACCAGGAATTTTTTTTATATTTAAACTTTTTACAGGGTTCTTCCTAAAGCTTTAATATCCAAATTTCCATAAATAACTAATCTATCCTTTGATACCAACTATAGCATCCTGACTTTTTATTACATAACATTTCATTACAATTTACAAACATAGGATCTTTAAAGTCTAGTGTCTTGGAAATCAGGAACATAAAACATTCTTCTAAACCACTTGTAAGGATTCTTCATTGTTCATCCTAAGTTCATTATAGCTTCTCATAACCTGGGAGCATACATCAAAGGAAAGGGTGAGCAGAAGCACCAATAAGGGAAATAAGAGAAACATTTTACATGTGAACTTGAGATACATCAATAAAGTCATGATAAATAACTTTAAGGCATGGGAAATACATCACGAGGCATATCATAATAAAAATAACATGTTTCAAAACATTAATACGTGGCTACAACATTTAACATAGACAATAATTTCTGTATCCCCAAGGTCCATCCCCAAAGTGTCATAAAAAAATTACCAAGGTTATTCACAAAGGTATCGTTATAATGGTCATCTCTAGAGATTAAGTCTTTATCCAATGCATTGGAGTACTATCAGGGCTCACCATTAATTTTACTTTTTTATCACATGATCCAAAAATATATTCGTCAATAATTTCATAAATAACCCTTATATCATAAAAGAAATGGGTTTCATTTCATATTCATAACATTTTAAAAACTACTTTAAAGACATGATCTTTATGTCACTTTAAACCCACAAAAAGGGAAGTTGTCTCATGTATGTAAATACCAGAATTTAAAATAGAAAATTTTGATATATATGTGAATACCCCTATATAATAAAGAGTTTTGAGTATTCACTTAATAAAATAAAAGAACTTGAGAAAAAGAGAGTGACATTTTGAGACGAAAATTCGGCAGCATAACGGCTATGTTGCATGGTTTTAGAAAACATTGAAAAGAGAGGGGACATGGGTCACCCACTAATAAATGATCCATAAAATAGTATAGGGAAATAATATAAAGTATGTAAGAACATGGTAATTAAATTTTAAGGAAATACCATATGAAATGAAAAATTTGAAAGGAAAAAAAATAAGATTTCTCTTATGAAAAATTTGGCAGCCTAACGATGTCACTGAAAACTTCAAAAAAAATGAATTGATGAGGTTAAATAGGGTCTCCCATAATTTTAACATAAATGGAAAGGATGATGAATATAGAGATCATAAACCAACATGGAAAAAAGGAACTTGAAATATTTGACATGAAAGTAGAACTTTGAAGATGGGAAGAGTGAAAGAATCCCTTACAAAAATTCGGCAGCCTAACGACGCCACTTAAACATTCATAAAACGAAATGATGACAGTAAGAGGGGATCTCTCATAATATTATCATGAAAAGGGAATTAATAGGAATATAAAATAACATCACCCAACATATGAACATGGGGCTTAAATGAAATGACATACAAAAGAGTACTTGAAAAGAAAAAGAGAGGTAGGATCCCTTACCTTGAAGAGTAACTTCAAAAGCATGAAGTTTGGGACCTTGGGAAGCTTGAGAGAACCTTGGGAGGACTCCTTTGGAGGTAAAAAAACCATAACTTCATCGGGGAGGATTTTTAAATGAAATTAATGAGGTAAAGGCTTGGTATTTATAGGAGAAGTGAGGGGATAAAGCATTAATTTCCAAGGGACACCTCATCGGTGGTATTGGAAAAACCATGGGATTTCACATGGTATTTTCCCATGGTATTGGACAATTGGGAAACATCATACCTTATATTTCTATTCATAAGTTGACCAGAATTATTTCATAATTATTACACCCTTAATGATGTCCTTAAACACCCGAAACTCAGAAACTGTATTTTCACTATTCACCGGAAATTCAACTATCTCAGAAAAATCCCAAAATTTCACCTTAACGAAATATCGATGCTCTGATTTAAAAAATTAACTCCATTTAATGAAAATAATTTTTTAAATATTTTTAATTTAATTTTTTAATAAAACTACTATTCATTGAAAATTCAACTATTTCAAAAAAAATCCCAAAAATTCACCTTAACCAAATATCGATGCTCTGCTTTAAAAAATGAAATCCATTTTATAAAAATAATTTTCTAAATATTTTTAATTTAATTTTTTAAGTAAAAAACACCATTCACCTAAAAAAACTAATACTTAACCAATAATTTCTGAAATAGTTATTTACCAATTTTATTGAATCACATTACTTAATCAAGGTGCCAAAATTGTATTAATACTTTCTTAAGTGAAGTTACTTAATCCATTTGGTCACATTACTAATCAGAAGCATAAAATCACTATTCATAATTTACTATTCATCACAAATTATGTTGATCTTATTAGACACTAAATTTCTTGCTGAACATAAATGTAGAAGACCATTTTTTCTGAAAATCATTACACATTATTTGTTATTTATGGTTAAATAAATATTTTTAAAATATCATTTTTCTAAAATTCGTCAATAATATACATACTATATTTATCCAGATAATTGAAAAATCACAAACATCATCATAAGATGAAATCAAATTTTTTATTTAAATCAAAGGATTACACAAGGCAGTTACAGACTTGTAACATAGCCCCTTATAACACCAGCATATGACCTAAGAGTAAGGTGTGCTAGGGTGATTGAATCTTGGGGCGACACAACCAACATTGACCGAGTAGTGATTTATATCAGCATGAACTTCTCACGAAGGCGATTCTGTTCCAGACTCACATGATGAAGTTCGGCTTGGGTTTGGTCCAGAGCAAAGCTCGAAAGAGATAACTTCTTTCCGAGTTCTGTCAGATGGGTTCGATTGGCCTGAGACTACTGGATGGGGCCATCAAACCCTCTTTCTATATTAATTAATCAAGATCACTTGTATTTATAGACAATAATCACAACATTTAGAGTCCAATGGTCTTATTGACCAACAATTATATAACAATCAAAACCCAACGGTCTTATTTTAATTATACTCATTTAATTAAATGAAATAGTTTTGTTGAGTATAAAATAAAATAACACGTAAAGTTAGGAAACAAAATTTATTCAAAATTTAAGGTCGTTACAATGAAAATAAGGGGCATTCTCCATCACTATCTATGTGATAGAAGCAATTAGAAGAGTCATTCTCATCCCTTTTTATCTGAGTTATCATAGAGAGATTCTAGAGTAGATTTCATTTTACACTGTATATGAGGACATGAGGTGTTTGGACCTATGATACTAGATATGTTACCTCAACCACATTTATGGGGACCATAGTCTCTATCGAGCATACTCTAGGGATTCATAGGGTCAGTTCCCAAACAATTGGGAGCTGCAACCAGTATATCATTATCCTCCATTGGTTTATTTCCCACCTTCATGTAAAAATTTGATTCAGTATATGTGGATATAAAGTCTCTAAGGGGACATTATCAATGTGTATTATGATTAATTTTCCATCCCTGGGATACTTCAGACAACAATGGAATGTTGAAGGCACTACCAAGTGGTGATGGAGTCAGGGCCTCCTGAGTAGGATATTATACATGGCGTCTTACTAAATAACCATGAACTCATCATCACATGTGTTTTCCCCAAACTGGGATTCATGTTTGATCTTACTAGGAGGCATTTTATCATGATTATCATACCATTGAATGTTAAAAATTTTGGGGATAAATCCCGTTCACCATATCCCAAACATTGGAGGGTTTGAGTTGGGATGAGATCCCTTTTGGTGTTGACATTATTGTGTCTAGACAGAACATATACAGGTTTGATATGTCCTTGGATGGAATTTTCTTAATCTTGATTAGTGAATGAGATGACCATATGAAAATATGAGTACATTGTGTCCCCTGGGTAGTCCTCAACTTTAGCGACTTCTATCTTGAATTCCTATGGGCTCCACAGGGCTTCAACAAGTGCCTCCATATATTCTTTTGAAATATGGAGTGCATCGAGGATTGATATCTTGGATGGGAAAACAATCAGATTTTTCATAACGTTGTACGCTTGTTTCAAAGGTTAGCGCTCCCCGATATAGGCCTACTACGAGGCATGAATTTCAGAAACTGAGGCATCTGAGGTGGATGGTCCTAGAGTCTATGAATACGTTGAGAGGACATCTGCTACTAGAATTATAGGATGTGTTATCCTTCCCCTTTTATTTTGCGTTGATTGGATGATCAAACCCCAATTAGGCGACCATGTAATGAAATTGAGTGAGAATATCTTCTAGAGTCTTCTAGGAAACCTTCCTATCTTTTTTTGGGCTCACTGGAGTGATTTTACATGGGTCTCAGCTGCATATATGACTTATATTGGGATATGATTATAATATTGGGTCTGACCACATCTGTGATGTCCCTTGTATGCTCGGTTTTGATGCATGTAGCCTCCCGTTCCCCGATTATGTGTAAGAAAAAAATATTTGGGACATGTTAATTATAGGAGAAGGGGTATTCTAATCATATCAAATTGATAGAACCAAATATGTGTTCTTCATACAACTAGGATTCTGTTTGGTGGGGCGGTTTCTATGCTATGGATGTGGCAGGGAGGAAGTCTGTAAGGGTTAGGGTCTTATTTGGAACATAATATGACTCTTCCTACTCTATTTATTCCTATTTCTAGTGGTCAAACCCACCTATGGATGGTATATCTAATGACTTTTTCTTATGTGGTGGATATATTGTAGGTCTACATAGCTGTTATATCAAGGTGGCATGAGCTAGATCAACTATTTCCCAAGTCATCCAGTAGTTGAACTTATAGGATGCATGGAAAAAGCTTTCATCCAATCACTTTCTTCTAGCTAAACTATGGTTATTTTTTCAAATTTTACCAAGGATTTATCTAACAATATATATCCCTAATTTATAATTAATTTAAGGACATCTTTGAAGATGAAGAATTTCTGGATATTATGTCCCAACCTTCTGTGAAAAGGGTAGTAATCAGGATTATCGGTGAGGTCGACCTCATCAGGCTTCCAGGGATGTGATAGCATAAGCAGGTTATTATCGATGGTTTCCAAGAAATAATTGGGGACTTGTTCATTTAAGAAGGATTATCTTGTTCATCCATTCCCCAAACCCCAGGTGACACTAATTTCTTTGTTCTTCTAGCCAGGGTGATTTTGTGGCTGTCACCACTCGATAAGAGGTGATGGGCGGTTTGGAACCTACCTGGGTACTTGGATGGGCTCCAATGTGGGTTTGAGAGTGAAAACTATGAATTCTAATTTACTTGACCATTTTTCTTGTGTTGTGGGAAGAGTATTGTTTTGGATTGAGTACACTTAATGGATTCCTTAAGATGTTGTTCCATTTCAGCGCACTCACAAAACCCACCTAGATACTTAATGGGGATCATAAGTGTCTATAACTCATCCTTGAGATTTTCAGCACAAAGTTCCAACAATTTCCTCTATGAAAGATGGATGCAGAGCGAATAGGTTAAACATTTCCACCTTTATATGAAATTAGACACCCTCTTGTATTCACATTGTTTGTAGTTTTTCAGGTCGACGATCATCATTTTTCTCATTGTACATCAAAACTACTAAAGGAACTAATGATGAAGGTCTTTTCATTTTTCAATTGATCTTACTGGAAAAATATTGTACCAAACATAGGATGACCCTATTCGAGTCTATATGAAACACCTAAACGTTTTTCCTCCTGTTGATATCGAGGTCCAGTCATGGGTTCACATCGGGATATGAAGTGTGCAAGATTTTGTTGAGGTTTTACTCCACCGTTAAAGGCAGAGAAGGTATGATTGATGAAGTTGGGTGGAGGTAGGGTATCATGCACCCATTTGGGATATGGATTCCTCTCATGCTACATAGGTACAAATTTCCCTTCCATGACTTCCATTCGAGTAGCCAAGGACTCGATGAAGTTTAGTAACTTAGGGGCCACTACTATTTGAGTCGCCTCTTGTTTATAGGGAGTGGGTGGGGGGTGATTTGGTGGTATTTACTTCATCTCCTATTAATTATTGATTTCTCCTATGAAATAATTATTTACATGATGAGGGATATGATTTCACCATAATTAAGGGAAATCACTATCATTTTTGACTTCCTAAATTATGTAGATTGGCTTTCTAGATATGGAGCCAATATGGTGCTCAGATACCTCTACTATTGGGGGATCAACTATTGGAGGGAGAATATTCATCTCTACCTAATGGTGATATAATATGGGAATATGTCCCCTGAGTAGCTCCTCATTGATTTTCCATATATCTTGTATTTTTCTCTCATATTGTGACAATTGTTCCTCCATAGAAGGGACCTCAACTATTTCATATGGTAGATGAGAAGTATTTGTGTGTTTCCATTTTTCTTTTGTAGTGTTTTTCTAGAGGGGTGGAAGCTCGATATTCATAGGTGCCAGATTTTGGATGTTTCTTTGGTTCTGGGTGCGTGCAGCTTGATTTGGTGCATCCAGATCACCCTCCTCTTGAGGTACATTTTTCCTTTAGCAACCCTCTATATCTACATCTTGATAAATTTCTATCATATTGATAGAGAAATCATTCAAAGAGGCATATCAAGAAATGTTTGTTGTTCCATTACTTTCAATTAAACATGGTTATTTTTCATACCTTTCGTTAGGGTCATTATTTGAACCCTTGGCCTTAATGAGCCATTTTGGCCTGTGACCCCAGGGGAGTCTGATCGCCTTCGTCGTACACTCTTCCCATCTTGCTCTATGAATAGTGACCTTTAGGGAGTTTTCGATCATGATTGATGAATATTACATGACCAATTTTTTTTTCTTATGATGGGGGGAAGAGGTGGGGTGTTGACCATTGATTATTTCCCCATAACCTAAAGAATAATGATTCTCTCTATGGTTGTAATGATGATAAAAATGACCCCAGCCCTATGGGTTGAGGGTTATTTTAGGCTGAAATTTTAATTCACTACTAAAAAATAGACCTTTAAAAATGATACAATATGCCTTTATCTGTGATAGAAAAGTAATGACTACCTCAACATAGTTAAAAGGCCAAGTATTTTATCAGTGCAAGAAAAGTGTTTTATAAAGGGTAGCTTTTTCAGCACAAATAAATGTGCTAATAAAGAATAATTTTATTAGCACTTATAAAATTTTTCATAAAGCATAATTTTATTAGTGAATTTTAAATAATTGATAAAAGTCACTATTTATCATTGATTTTATATTTCACTGATAAAGGGACCCTTTATCACTGCTTTTAGAAGCATGGGAAAAGATTCCTTTATCGATGCTCTAAAAAGAACAAATAAAGTATCCCTTTATCAGTGATTTTACAAGTGATAATAAAGGATATCATTAAAAGTGGTTTTAAAGAATAGATAAATGGATATTTATCATTTATTTTAAAATAGTTGATAATAATCTCCTTTATCAACGAATTTAGAAACACTATTAAAGGGGAATACTTCTGTGTGATGCTATAACACACTATAGCCCTAGAAATAAGGAATATAGTGTACCGTAACAACACACTACATCACAATAAACAAAAAAATAAATTACCAAAATAAGATAAAAATACTTAATTTAAATGAAATAAAATTTCTAACATAAATACAAGAGAAAAACACTATTATAAAGTATGTAAGTTGTTTTGTTTAATTAAAATAAATGTCAATTTTGAATAAAAATGTGAACTTGGAGTCATACAAGTCAAACATTGAGTCGAATTTAGGTGCGACTAATTCCAATATTTCACAAATGATTTATGGATCATTTTCCTAAATCACTAAAATAATCCGAGTTCATTTTCTCAGTTTTGAGTTTGTCATTTGTTTTGTGATTAAAATTAATGACTTTTATGAATAAAAAGATGCACTTGGAGTCATATCGAACACAGCATGCATCAGATTGATGTGCGTATGATTCATAAATTTTAAAAATGACTATGGATCATTTTCTTAAAGTACCAAAATAATATGAATGTTTTTATTGGTTTTGTGTATGTCAGTTGTTTTTTTCACGAAAATTAAGGTCAATTTTGAATAAAAAGATGTACTTAGAGTCATACCGGTCATATGGTGCATCAAATTGAGGCAAGAATTATTCATACACATCCAAAATGACTTATGGATCATTTTAATAAAGTAAAAAAATAATCAGAATGTGTTTCCTTGATTTTGAGTACACCATTTTTGTTTTTTACTAAAATGTCATTTTAAGCTGGAAAAATTCACTTTGATCCATATATGTGGAATCGTGTGTCTTCTTGACATGAGACTGATTCATACTCATTCAAAATTAATTACGAATAATTTTCACAAATTTTCAAGATAATATGATTTTGTTTTCATAGTCTTCAATGAGAGTCACTTTTTATAATAAAATATCAATTTTAAACTGATAATAAACACTTGGAGTAATACCGATGCAAAAGTGCATTGGATTGAGGCACAACTGGTTCCTACATGTCAAAAATGACTTATGGATTGTTTTAATAATTTACAAAAAACAATTAGAATTTGTTTTCTCGATTTTTAGTATGTCAAATACTTTTTTCACAAAAATTAATGTCAATTTTGAATAAAAAGACACACTTGGAGTCATAATGATCACACCGTGCAACGAATTGAGATGTGAATGATTCCTACACTTACCAAATTATTTATGGATCATTTTCCATAAAGTATAAAAACAATCATAATGTGTTTCCTCAGTTTTGAGTATGCCACTTATATTTTTTACTAAAATGTCATTTTAAACAGGAAACATGCACTTTGAGCCATACAGGTGGTATCATTTGTGGGTTTGAAGTGAGACTGATTCAGACATACCAAAAATTAATTATCAGTTATAGTTCAAAATTATCATGACAATTAATGAACATTTTATCTATTTTCAGTGAGTGACAAATTTTTTTTGTATTAAAATTTCAATTTTAAACTGATAACAAACATTTGGAGTCATACCGGTGACACCGTGTGTCGGATTGAGGTGCGGCTAATTTCTACACATCAAAAATTACTTATGGGTTATTTTACTAAAGTACCGAAATAATAAGAATGTGTTTTCCTAGTTTCGAATATTCTAGTTGGTTTTTCACTAAAATTAATGTCAATTTTGAATGAAAAGACGCACTTGGAGTTATACTGTTTACACCATGCATCGGATTGAGGTGTGCCTGATTCTTATATATCCCAAATGAATTATGGATCATTTTAATAAAGTATAAAAACAATCATAATGTGTTTCCTTGGTTTTGAGTACACTTTTTTTTACTAAAATGTCATTTTAAACTGGAAGCATGTACTTTGAGTTGTAAAGGCCACATCGTGTGTCGGTTAGACATGAGACTGATTCATACACATCAAAAATGAATTATGAATTTTTTTACTAAATTATGAAGATAATATAATAATGTTTTCTCGATTTTTAGTGAGTGTAACTTTTTGTATTAAAATTTCAATTTTTGAATGACAGTGGACACTTTGACACCAACTCTCCTTGATGAACATGATATATCAATACTGGTTTTTCTCTAATAGTTATTTCATACACCTATTGAATTCAGTGGTTGATTACACACATATTTATTCAAAAAATTAAGTTGGATTATATACCTTTTTAATGATTGGGAGTTGTATAGATCTTTTCTCAATAACACTAGTGGAGAATTGAAGATTCCAACATTGAATGATCTTACAGGTGGATTAATACCCAATATAAAATCAATCAAACATGTTTTGAAAAACATTATTTCTATAATTCACCTGAAAAACATGCATAATGGCTCTTATCTTATGTGAAATTTTTTTCTGAACATTTAAAAAATTGTTCTCAAACACAATCACGATATGATCCTCATTCTACTTCATTTCCCAAATATTTTATGGTTTTCAAACCAACGATTCATCTCTTCCTCCTCCTCCTCCTCAGTCCCCACCTTGGTATTCACATATTCCTCCTCCTCCATATCGGTCTTTAAATATACCTTCGCCTCAGCCTCAGCCTCTGCCTCCACCTCCACGATTTCCCAAAAAATTTATTGTTTTTAGTTCAATGCTTCTAAAAAAATGATTTCCTCCATTATACTTATCCTTGATAAATAGATAAAAAATAATATATAATCATTATGAAACCAATGCTTTACACACCAAATATATTTTGAAGGCATAACTTATACTAGATCACAAACATAGAAGGTAATCACCTAAATTTGTTGTTGGCATAAATTCTAACAAAACGTACACTTCCCACTCATCTCTAAAAAAATTTATTTCTTCTTTTGAGTATCTAGATTTTAAAAAATCTTTATAGTACTACAAAAAATTATACAAAAAAATTATTATGAAATATATTTAATGAAATTGTAATTACCTTCAGAAATTACCCTTTGGGGGATGCTGTTCTTTTCATGATTTATGATTTCTCTCAAAACATTTTCAACATAATATCTACAATCGATGTTATTATCTTTTTTTGGATACTATAGAAACATTGACCAAAATAATTAATTCTTTTTAAAAAAAATTATAGTGAAAAAATTATGTATATACCATAATTTGTTTCTGTTTATAGTAACTCACAGGATTTATCCCTTCAGACACCGACTTCATTCCATAATCTAGCCTATATTTAGTGATCACCTAATCATGACAAAAGTTTTGTTAAAACACAGACTAAACATATAATTCTAATTTTATCTATAAAATATTTATTGTAGTGTATTAAAAATTCAGAATATACATCATGTGTGGTAATTTGGTTGCATATCCATTCATTGGATCAAAAAAAAATAAATATTCAGAGTGTCTAGACTGACTGCGATCAACACCCAGTGGGACCAAAATAAAATTATGTAATGAAAAAATTAAAAAAAATATATTTTATGTGATTAGATTGTAGAGTTTTACCTTTTCATTATAATATTCAAATAGAGTCTTTCCTCTGAATATTTTTTATTAAATTCATTTGAGAAAATACTCATTTTTTCCAATTAGTTTCTTATCAAAAGTAAGTTCTACTGTAGAAATTATATAGGGATTAATGAATCCAAATCAGACTTCACATGATCTTCGCTTTATGTAGATTTTATATAAACTCTTGTGATAAATATGAATAGTAATTAACTTTAATAAACATATTATCCAAATATTTAGATAGGCATATTATGAAAATGTACCTTATGTATGTATTCACAACTCAGATACTCACCCTTTAATGCTTCAGAATCACATTTAGAGTCTCAGAACCAATTACTTTTTTCAAAGAATCTCCATATATTTATTCTTTATATTCAATGCAAGACATATTTTTATCTTTAAATGTGATCTCTGTATGAGGTTTTAATGATAATAATTGTTTCTCTAGAACTGGCGGGGAGAAGGAACTCTCAGAAGGTAGTTTTGTTTTCTTGGTCGATTCATTAGATTTTCTTGATTGGCCATTCTGTTTCTCCACCTCTTTATCCTTATTTAATATAATACCTCACTTCAGAACATTTATCATTAACTGTTATATGTTTTACATTCAAAAAATTTTGGTTAAGGTGTACCTCATGTATCATTATAATATTATACATCCTTGATATGAAAGTTATAATATCATCAATGACCATTGTAATATCTGGACCATCAACTGAAACATGCAACTTAGTAGTTGTCTCATAAGCTACCTCAATCCCAAATCTCATGTGATATTTTGGGAGGTCATGATGGTGTATCTTGTCTCCCAATATACTATACACTACCAATCACAACACAACAGTGTGTGGGTGTTGAAAGATGAAAATCAAATAAAATAGTACCCTGTAGAATTTTAGTAACATAAAGTTATCAGAAGTTGTTTGATTCACATTTAGGAGAAAGAGTTATGAAAAAATTTATTACCCCAGATATTGTATGTGGTTTTGGGGATGACTATCCTTAAAGATAGTGGGATCATTTGATTCATGTGTGGATCTTTGATCCACTCCCAGTTCACTTTGATCCTTTCTTATACATTGGTTTACCAATCCAGACTGAAAAATAATATATTACAGTCAGTCTATTTGTGTCATCAATCATCACACCATATTATATGTATCTTCACGTGATTTTATCTTCTCAATATATGTTCTATGAGAGACTCCAAAACATACTCCTCTAACACGACCATATTGTCCAGGCTTCTTCAAAGTTACTAAAAGTGACTTTTCTTCTAGTATGTTCATTTCTGATTCTTATGACTAAAATATATAAAACATTTGATCATAAATAGATATTTTTGTGTAATATTTTTTTAAAGAATAAATAATTATAATTACTTCATAATTACACATGCTTCCCATACTGTTTTTTTTGTTTTCATAAACTAATTTACCCTCCTTATTTACACAAGCCCCATTCCATAACACAAGACATGGTATAGAACTGGCTTTAGATTTTGATTCGAAAATCTATATATAAACAAAGGAACATATGTTGTTTTATATCACATAATTAAACATTTATTATTGATTTAAAATACATACCAATTTCTTCTCTATTAAATCATACCCCATCATTTCTTTGTGATAAGGGTATATTGGTTTTGATGCACGTTCTTTATTTTTAGCACTCTTTTATTGTTTAATAAATTAATAATTTTGAATCATGTTGGATAAAATAAATAATTTCAAATAATATATTATCAAATTAAATGCACCTGAAATGATTTCTCATTACAATGATTGACGAAAGCAGTCTATGTTTATTGCATTATAATTTATGCATAACTAACTGGTGGGTGGGGATTTATTTTTCCCTCACCATCCCTAAAATTTAACTTCATAAGAATAGTCTAGGAGCCTCTAGGTGATTTTCCCGTGGCCATTAAGACACTTTTATTATAAAAATATTCTAAAATAAATGAAATCTTCAAGGAATAACAAAAATTAAATTAATGTTTCATTATATATTTTTTTTAGTAAAAAAGAGAAATTATATTGTAACATTACTATTATATATTTCTAAAGGATTTAATTTATTATAGGTTGGAGGTGGAAACATGAATCAATATCAATCGGAACATTCATCTTCATTGTGAAACCAAGATAACTAATGAACATTTAATTTTTTGGGTCAATAGGTTTACCATGTTGATCCCTACCAAGATCAAATTTTAAATCCTTATTTTTTTCCTTGATAATTTTACTCACCACTATGATGCTGCATCATTGTTGTTTTCTTCATCATCATGTTGTTGATCCCAAAATAATTCCCCAGTTTCATCATCAATAATATATTTTTTCTTGATATTGGTAATATCATCATGTTTATAAGACATTGTCCTCATGAGTAGTCAAACATTAAATTTTTCATGAATAATAACAATACAATACACTCCATGCATAAAAGTACACATTTTCATGAAAGTTTCATGAAAATTATTACTTTATTGAAGAGAGATATTATAATTTAATACTCCAATACAACTATCCTTAAATACCTTTATTTAATCCATCATCGGATGCTTGATTTCCTTATATCTCTTGATGATGGATTAAAATCCCTCTTTCAAACTACCATACTCCCATAATTGTGGTTCCAAAGTTCCATGATGACATACCTCCAAAATATTTATTATATCATTTTGTTGTTTTCTATATATATCCTATATTTTTCGGACATCCACCCATGTTACTTGAACTACTGTAACCAAAATTTATCTCATACCAGGTACTGATGATCATTTTTGATGACTACTGCTAAATGAAATTTTAATTATGGATTCTTACACATTACATTTCAAAATTGAAGGAATTAACATTCAAATCCACATTAATTCTACTCATAGTCATTTATTTATACTCACAAACATTTATTATTTTCCACTTCCTCTAAAATGTTTCTTTTATTGGTAGGTCTTAAAGGAAATAAATTCTTGTGAAAGTATTGGTTTTATGTGGATGGGATAACTTGCAAACTGTCCATTTCTCCAAGCTACCAAGAGAATGTATCCTGAAGAATTCAAAAACAAGGATGGAGATCTCAGATCATTGTGGGAAGAATACCTTTGAGAGTTAGACTGGGAACCTTTGAAATTTATGAAGGATGAAGGGGAATAAAATCAAAAGGTGTGTTTTGAGTGTTTTTTACACAAAAAAACGTTGAACATGAGTACTTTCAAGAGTTCACTCATTGTAGTAGTATTCTCATCCATGTATTCTTAGTTATTAACTTATAATAGGATCCAATGGGACCGCAGTCAAAATAAAATTAATTTTTGATGAAGTGTTGTCAAAATTAATTGAGCGAGTTGTATAAGAAAATGAATATAAAGAAACTGAAAAAAATCATTCATTATGTTTTGATTAATTTTTCAGTTTCATTTTTTGTGTTCTCAGGAAGTAGAAAACGGGGAGGATGAAAGGATGAAAGTGTTAAAGAATGAGTTTGGAGATGCAGTATTCAAATACATGATAGGGAATTCGATGAATATTAATGAATACAATCTGATTGGGAGGTATTTCATCAATGAACTTTAGAACCACAATGATGGGAGTAAGGATAGTTTGAAGGAGGGTGTCCAATCAATAATGAAAATATAGAAGGAAATAAAGTGTTTGAGGAAGGATTTAATAAAGGAAGTGAAGGTTAGTTGTACTTCAATATTGATGTATTATATCTCTATTCAAGATAGTAATAATTTTCATGGAAAATGCATGAAATTGTAGACTTTTATGCATGGAGTGTATTGTATTTTATATCTATCTTACAAAAATGAATCATTATTTACACAAACTTATTTGTGACACCTATGGTCATTTTCATGAAAAGTTATTTATGTCTATTATGACTATTATGTGTTGTATGCTTTTTTCACAATATCATATGGAGATGCAGTTCAAAATGGTCTCCTATGAAGCTAAAATGAGTTAATAGAGTAGGGGTGGCATTGTGTAGGTCTAGATAAGTAAGAGAGATATAGATTGTGGTTCCCATGATGTTCATATATTATAGTTCCCATGAAGATCCCTAGAGGGATTATACACTTGGATCCAGTAGTGAAAAAATAGTATGATTAAATCTAGTTAACCATATCATTAAAAATATAATTACATGTTAAGTTAATTATATATCTACTTAAAAATAAATTATAAAACACATCTGATGATCACACTCTTAGGTTTATGAGATATTTATTTAGTAATGTAATCTATGTTTTTCATTGGACATGAATTTTTAATAATATGAAAAAATGATTATTCAATAATTATGACTAAATAATCAAGTTGGTCATGCCATCCACAATCTTTCACTATGCCAAAAACCTACATGAAAAAACCAGATAGTTTTGAGGACAATCAAAACATGGACTTGTTGTAAAAGATTAAGTGGAATATCTATGTATTGAATTAGGCATCCACATAGTGGAATGAAAAATTCAATGATTTCCTGACTAAGAGAGGTTTATCACATAGAAATACTGATAGGAATGTGAGGGGAGTGTTTTCTAGGTGAGGGTGAAGATAGTAATGGTTAGGGGTAGAACTTTAATTTCCTATGTATAGTTCTTGGGGATATTGGAAGTAGCTGAGAATAATAAATATGGGAATAGGTTGTAGGTGGTGGGGGACTTTAATTTTCTATGCCTTATAGATCGGCTATTTGGATGGTTTTTTTCCTTGGATTTGTGGTGTGTCATCCATATGGAGTCACATTCCTCTAACTTCTAATAAACATTCTATAATTCTTCTTGAATATCCTTATCTACTAAGGATAATAGAATTTTTCCAATTGATTCTTCTAATTTGTTTTCACTCTTTTGATGATGATTTTGATCAATTAATGGTTTCATTGAGAGAGTTACATTACTAGAAGGAGGATATATGATTATTGGACCATGATGGAGATACGAGGGCCAACATTTTAACTTTTAAGAGATGCTCTTGAATAGTTCGAGTAGGAGCATGTGAATAAAATGAAGAAGAATTGTAATTTGTGGACTCTATTGTAAGAATAAAGATAATAAAGAAATTAATAAAAGATAAAAAGGTTTCTAGTTGTAGTTTAGTTAAATGAGAGTGAGAAGAAGCCACATGAGATTCTATAGACCATATAGGGAAAGAAAGATCTCTTTCTGATTTTTCTATTTCATAGTTGGCTCCTATATTTTATAGACCTAGGTACTATGTTTCTATCCCCAAGCAGTAGCATGTGGGAAAAAATCTATTTTCTTTATCCATACAGGCTCATACACATATGTTGACTGACCTTACCATATGAAAACATCCTTCTCTTTCTTTTAAACCATTGTCTATGGAGGGAAAAGATGAAATAGAACCACTCGTTGTATTTTAGTGGTGAGGATATGAGATGTAGGGTTCTTCATGGTCATGAACAATGCAAAAACACAAAATACAGAACCTAAAAAATCAAACTAAAATAGAGGAAAAGTAGAAAATAACATACATTGGGTTCTAGCCTTGAATCCTCTAAGGGAACATATTGGAGTCGAACCAGTAGTAAGGGAGTTCCACAAGATCTTGAGAATCATGAGTGACTGAGTCATGGTTTGGATTCTTTCAAATATATTAGGGATTTGTTTAACAGTTCTTTCAAAAAATCACCCATAAAGATACATTTAATTAGTGACAAATTGGAAAGCACTGATAAAAGGTATATTTATCAATTCTTTTTTAGCGCTGATGGATGAAAAATTTATCAATGTTTACATTTTGGCGCTGACAAAGATTTCTTTTAATAGTGATTTTTAGTGCTGATAAAGATCAATCTTTATCAAATCTAAAAAATCACTGATAAATATTCCTTTTATCAGTTCTATAACTTTAGCACTGATAAAGGATTTATAATTATAATTAATTAAATAAATTTATTATAAAATTATAATTATTTAAATATATAGAATTATTTATTTATAATTATATAAATAATTATTTAAATAATAACAATTATTTATTTATAATAATTGTAAATTTATAAATTTATAAATATAGTAAATATAAATGTAAAGTCCGGTGTATTTTAACGAGGTTAAATTACCAATGTTTTAAAACCTTTTCCATTTATCGACGGGTCAATTTTTAAACCAAACTCCATAACATTATTTTGAATGATGGAACTTTTAAAGGTTTTGTTTTTGGACCTGGGTTAATACCCGATAATTTTCATGGGTGTCGAGATAGGTCTTGCGAGCACTAGATCCGGAAAGGTCCATTTTAATGGATCTACATGGGCTGCGCACGGTTGCGGTCCAACATGTATAGTTTACCATTTTTAATAAATTATTTATTTTAATTAAATAAGATTATATGAAATATTATGATTAATTAAAAGAAAGTTTTAATAATAATAATAATGAAGTTATTATTATTATTATTGTGGTTGTTTATTTAAATTAATGTTAAAGAATTAATTTAATGACGGTTAAAGAAATTAATGAGAGTGTTTGGTGTTCAACAGAAATGTTTAATTAATTGAGGAGTTTCAAAGTTAATGAAAAAAAATATTATTATTAAATAGAGGTTATGAGTTGGATTTTTTATCAGTAATATCATATTAATGATTTAAAATAAATTTGGGGTTATGGTGTTATTCATTTTTTTTAAATACAAATTATTTATGAGTGTTATTTTTTTGGTTAAAAAATAAGAAAAGAAAGAAGGATTCCCCCCTTCCTCTTGTATGTAAGGTGCATGCAACCCCCTAAAACCCTAGGTTCCCACCAAACCTCCCCCAAGCTACCTTCTCCTCGATGCGGCCCTCCTCCTTCGGACCTCCAGCAACACACATCCCTCATACGGACCCCCTTGCAGTAGCGCGACACCCTCAGGTGAAAACCATGCAGCACACGACCCCCCTTTTCTGGGTTATCCGTTCATAGCGTTTCCCCCCAATTTCATCTTGGTTTAGGTTTTATTCTTCAAGGTATGCCCTTATCTCATGTTTTTCTTCATTGATTTGGTGATTTATCTTGGTTTCAGTGCCTGATTTGATTTTGGTCGATTTTTGGGTTATGAGGATAATACCTATTGTTGTCTTATTCTTTCAATAGGATATGTGATTGGTGTTTAGGGACCCGCTGGTCCATAATCTGGCATCCACCACCAAGGGTGATGTGGATGGTTGCGAGTCACTCTTCCACCAATGTTTTGGGTAATGTTTACACACCGTTGTTTTGTTTCACATCATCCAATTTAGGTTCTTTCAGTTTATATGAGTCCCTGGTACTTTAATTGAGGTGCGTTGAGTCTTTTCATTGCATTTTTTTGATTCTAAGTTATGTTTTAGTGGGTTTTGATCAATGTAGAGGGCATTCATGTATATATATATATATATATAAAGGCGTGTGTGTGCAGTTGTAGTCTGGTTGCATTTGGTTTCCGCCTCTTATGCCAAAGTGATGGGTATTAAACTGGTTCGACCCCGAGGTAGGGTCCTTTTCAAAGTGCTCGACATTAATAAATGAATTTATAAAATTATTTCTAGTGGTTTAAGATTTTCATTTGACTTCTTGTTAGTGATAATATATGATATGTTGATGCACAACCCTTGATGTTATTGAATGATATACCCATGTGAGATAAATGAGGACATGACCATGTATTGGTTTTGAACATGTATTAATGATTTGGATAAAGAGATAATATTGAATCATTAAATGATTTTAATGGGGATGGATGAGTAAAAGTGTAAATTATCGAAGAATTAATTATCAAGATGTGATTTTGGAAATTGTGATGTTTATTAAATACTGGGAATATTGAATATGAATAATTACTTCACAATTTTTTTATCAAAAGATAAATTGGAGACTGGTAACGATTAAAATATGGATTAATTATAATAGTTAAATGGAGAATGGTTAATCAATTGGTGAATTTTTAAAAGTTATATGATTAAATTAATTAATTATTGAATTTATTAATTGACATGAATTCATTAAATTACTGAATTGGTTAATGCGATGTGATTAAATTAATTAATTATTGAATTAATTAATTGTTATGAATTAACTCATTCTAATGAATTAATTAAAAGATTGTGATGTTCAGAGAATGATTAAGATAATCATTTCTGAGAATTAATTTTGTTTATTCAAGTTGTAAATCAAAATGAGAGTTAAGGATATTTTAATTGGTAACTTAATTACCAATCTAAATGATTGAGAAATTATGATAATTAAATGTTGTGTTAATTATCAATTTGTACATTTTTGATCTAGAACATTTATTTGGTTTATATGATTTTTAATGTTGAGTTTTTAAAGGGTAAATTGATTGGGGAATTAAATAACAGAAAATTATCTTTGTTAATTAGTTATTGAACTAATTAACGGGCTTGATTAATTAATTTATGAATTAATTAATGAATGAAAATTTTTGAGGCCTTTTACATGGAATACTACACCAATAGTATATATATGTGAGTGAGATCATGGGGTGATTGACATAAATTATACACCTATGATATTTATATATTCGTATGTTTGATAAACGGGTTGTAAGATATGGACTGATGCTTCAAATACTCAGAGGGAGCTAGACTTGACATTCTACACCAAGGATATATATATATATATGTATGTATGATTGATAAACGAATTGGGAGACAAATACTAATGCTCCAAATACTTACGGGGTTCTAGACATGGTGTTCTACACCTAGAATTCATGCAAATTTCTCTTTTATGGGACAAGGACTGATGCTCCAAATACACATGGGTTTTCAGAGAAGAACTGATGCTCCAAATTCTCATGAGGGTTCTGGACATGACATTCTACACCCATTAATTGACATTGGACTATGGGTCCAATTGGTCGTACTAGATTTGAATTAAATGGTTAATGAAAGACGATGTGATGTAATGATTTGTGAATTTAATATGATAATGGTTCCTAATTTTTTAATGAATTGGGAGAATCACTATTTATTCGGCGAACCCAAGAGTGAATCACTATTTTTAGTGGATGGCCTCAGACATAGTACGTGAAAGATTAAATTTAATATCTTATGATGTGTTATCCAAGCCAAAGAACAAGCTTGCATTCAGCCTTTACTTTGTTTGCTTAGATGGTCTTTAGAGACATCTGTTGTGAGTGACATATATATGGGATGTCGAGCGTAGGTTGGATCTCAAGACATAAATAATTTAACAAGGCTTTAATAATTGATAAATGATAATGAATGTGTAATAAATATTGTGTATTCATGACAAATGAATAATGTAGGTTCAGACCCTAACCGAGGGATGATGCAGGTACTTGGGTATATAGTCACATGTTACTGATTAATTTATTTATGCATACTTTCACACTGTTTAAATAATTTATTGAATGTATGGATTTGGGGTAGACACCAGTGGTCCTGACCTACTGTGATTTATATCTCACACCCAACTTGGGATGCCATTGCACTGGGGTACCCGAGTAGATTATATTTGGTTGCAGGATTGTTCCGATTTCATATACTTGGGATTTAGGAGGAGAGGACTGAGAGGAAGCTCAGGATGCTTGAAGAGATCACCCTAGGGAATTTGATTCATTATTTATTTATTTATTTATAGACATATAAAGAATGATGTATTGTATATCTATTTCATAGTTGTACCATCATAACAAGAATGCATTGTGTAACATTAGCGTTGGACATTGTGTTTTATACAAGATTTATAAATTTATGTCTTCTGCTGTTATATCATTTGTTAAACACCTTCCAAAATTTCATTCCATTTTCCATTATTGAACTCTGATATGAGGTTATATTCTCCCCACTTATTATCTATAGACCCTTGTTGCTAGTCGGTAGCCTCTAGAGTACGGGGAGACACGCTTGAGGTCATGTGGTGACCAGCTGAACCACCGATTCAGGGGTGAGCCGGGTCAGGATCTTACAAAGTGCTATCAAAGGAACTTGTTTTCCTTTGTCTTACTATATTGGGGTTGGTAGATAGGAGACTAGGAGTGTTTTAGTGCTTGGGTTAATAGTCGTGCTTGGGAGTGATCACCCCACGTATGTGTAATGACCAAGTGTCCAGGGTTTGGATTTCAGTTTATGTTTTTCACTGTTACAGTTGATGTGATTTCACCTTGAGTGACTGGTGTATTTTCTGCTACTTATTAATTATAAAAATTTTGAAAAATTTACTTTGGCCTGATATGGTAAGGATGTTTCATTACATGCATCATATTAGGCACTTAAAAATTAAAATTCCATGTATATATGAATTGTCATGTTGTTTCATTAGTAGGATTCTTGATAATATGTATTGTGTGCCTTGAATATATGCCATGTCTTGTACTTATTTAGAATACCTTTTTAGACAGTATGTTTCAGTGATATAATCAACATTCTTTAGTGAAAATATGTAATGATTTTGTGTCATGGTTATATGTTAGAACATGTTTTAGTGATTTCTGCATGTTGATATGTGTTAGCTACTGGTAGTGACATGTTTTCTTGCTGATAAATGATTGGTTTCTTTGAATAATTTATTTGGGTGTAATTACGATGGAATTGGTTTTCAGTTGTAATGTGTATGACTACCTTATAACTATGAAAAAGGGTAACCCATGTTTTCAAATAATTAAAAAGGGATGATAAATTTAAAAATGTTACATAAAATTGGATATCTTAAATGGGATCCAAATACCAGCAGTAATGTGTATGGGTGCCTTATCGACTAGTATATGGACATCCATGCAACTGAACCATATAACCATAGTATGTTTGAAAATATTTATGAATGTAAAAATACTATGTTTTGATTGTAATGAACTATTGAGGGATTGCTTTTTGAAGAACCCAGATTGAATAAATAGGACATTTGGAGGTCACCTTTTTGGTAAAAGAAATTCAGATGCTAAATTGCCTATTTATATTTGAATAACCTTTAATGTTAAATGATTTAAGAGGATGTTTGTTATAGCATCATATTTTGTCCATGGAGCGTTGATTGAAAACCAAGTGACTTGTTGTAATAAAGTACCTGTGTGTTTGTTGAAATTCATTCAAATGTTAAAAGGTTGAAATAAATTAATTTAAATGGATAAAATGAAAAAGGTGCTTTTGAACCTTGTGATCTCGGTTTTACATGACCAAGAGAGAGGGTTGACATTTATGTTTCATAAGGGGCTAACTCATAGTGGGTAGTACCCTTATAATGTTTTGGGTGTTAAGGTAAGTTTTTCCCCCCTACTCGAGATGGCTTTTTGAGAATCGAATGTTTTGACACACTAATAATTTTAAGTTATGGATTTTATGATCAATGTTTGACATGGTGATCATGGTTCAGGGAATATCACACTCATGTGTTGGTGTTCTTAAATAGCATGCTGGTAAGCTACTTATCTTTTATTTCTCCATCATGGGAAATCCTAAGGTGGGTATTGTCACATTGATTTTGGTAAACATGTTGGTAGGTGACGGTAAGATTTTTGAAAAGAGTCGTCCCATAGTAGTTCAGCTGATCTTTTTAGTGACCTTCGTTTTCTCTTAGTGTTCTCTTCCTAATGAGAGGAGCATGTCCCCCATCTTTACCTCTTCATTAAGAGAAAAAGATAGCATTTGTCTTACGCCATGCTAAAGTTTTAAATGTATTTGGGCTTGATGAGTGGTTATTATTTGGGTTGTACGTAGGATTCATGGTTTCTTTAGACCATGCCTTCATTCATGTTGGGGAATGTTGTTTTTTTAAATAACCTTACAATGTCTTGACTTGGTAATGTCACCAGAGGTCGGTAAGGACTTCAGTGTACATGCAGATGGTGATGTAATAATATTAAAAGGCATGTTTCCAATAAAAGGGAATGTGTGGGTTTTGGGACCGTAATTTCTTTCTAGGAAATCATGTGAAACCAATTTCTATTAGTTGATTCAGATTCATAATTTTTCTTTAATGAGGTCCCTATAATGGCCTCAGTTGTAAGATTCATTTTGGTGAGACTTGTCTTAGGTTTTAAAGAATTAAGCGGTTGGACTTATGTTTTAGTTAGTAGGGCATTTGGCGTTTAGAAACATAACATCATTTTTCAAACAAAACTTCTCAAACTTGATGGGTCAGAATTTGTAGTAGTAGTTCACAATGACTTATTGAGGACGAGAAGTTTTTAAGGTGTTAGATTATAAGGTCCCATGTTTTTGAACCATGTTAAAATATGAAAGTTTTTGATCCTTTTATGTTTATCGATGGGTCAGTTTTTACACCGAGCTCCAGAACATTATTCTGAGTGTTGTAAATTTTAAAGGTGTTGTTTTTGGACTTGGGTCAATACTCGATAATTTTCATGATTGTCTCGATAAGTGTTGGGACCACCAGATCCCGAAATGTCCACTTTAACGAATCTTCATGGGCTACGCACGGTTGCGGTCCAACCCATGAAATTTACGCTATTTAATTGATTATTTATTTTAATTTAATAAGATTATATGATAGACTTTTGATTAAATAATTTTTTAAAAAAATAATAATGATGACATTGTTATTATTATTATTTTGGTTTTTTAATTAAATGAATGTTAAATAATTAATTAAATGGTGGTTGAAGAAATTAATGAGAGTTTTTGTGGTTTACCAGAAATGTTTAATTAATTGTGGAGTTTCAAAGTTAATGAAGAAACATTACTATTATTAAATAGAGGTTATACATTGGAGTTTTTATCATTAATATAATATTAATGATATTAAAATAAATTGGGGGTTATGGTGTTATTCATTTGAATTTTCTAAATACAATTTATTTATGAGTGTTATTTTTTTGTTAAAAAACAAGAAAAGAAATGAGGCTTTCCCCCTACCTTTTGTACGTGAGGCGATCACGGCCCCCTAAAACCTTAGGTGCACCCTGTACCTCCTCCTCCATGTGGCCTTCCTCCTCCAGACCTCCAGCAGTGCACAAACCTCAGTTAGACCCCCTTGTAGCAGCACAACACCCCAGGGCGAAACCCCTAGAACGCACGACCCCCGTGGTGCGGCCCCGCCTTTCCGGGTTCTCCATCCATAGAGTTTGTCACCCAATTTATTCTTGGTTTAGGTCTTATTCTTTAATGTATGGAAGTATCTCATGTTTTTCATAATCACTTTAGTGATTCATCTTGGTTTCGATCCCTGTTTTTATTTTTGTTGATTTTAGGGTTTTGAGGATATTACCTGTTGTTGTGTTCTTCTTTCAATAGGACACGTGACTTGTGTTTAAGGACCCGTTGGTCCATAATCCAGCATCCACCACCAATGGCGAGGTGGATAGTATCAATTCTATCTGTAACTGACGTTTCATGTAAAGTTTATACACCACTTTTTTGTTTCTTATAATCCAATTTAGGTTCTTTTGGTTTATACAAGTCCCTGGTACTTTAATTAAGAAGCGTTGAGTCTTTTTGTTGCATTTTTTTTGTGATTCTGAGTTATGTTGCAGTGTGTTTTGATGATTGTAGAGGGATAACATGTATATATATATATATATATAAAGGCGTGTGTGCGGTTGCAGACTAGTTGTATTTGCTTGCTGCCTCTTATACCAAAGTGCTGGGTATTAAACTAGTTCCACCCTGAGGTAGGGTCCTTTTTCAAGTGCTCAACATTAATAAATTCATTTATAAAATTATTTCTAGTGGTTTGAAATGGTCATATGACATCCTACGAGTGATTATATATGATATGTTGATGCATGACTCTTGGTGTTATTGAATGGCGTTTCTCATGTGAGATAAATGAGGACATGACAATGTGTTGGTTTTAAGCATGTATTACTAATTTTTTTAAAGTGATATGATTAAATAATTAAATTATTTTAATGGATATGAATTAGTAATAGGTTAATTAATCAAATAATTAATTATCAAGATGTGAGTTGGAAAATTGAAACGTTTATTTAATATTAGAATATTGAATATGAATAATTACTTCACATGTTTTAATCATAATATAAATTAGAGACTGGTAATGATTAATAGATGGATTAATTATTACATGTCAAATGGAGAATGGTTAATCAATTGGTGAATTGGAAAAAGAAATATGATTAATTTAATTAATTATTGAATTAAATAATTGACATGCATTCATTAAATTAATGAATTGGTTAATGCGATGTGATTAAATTAATCAATTATTGAATTAATTAATTGTTATACATAAACTAAATTTTATGAATTAATAAAATTATTGTGATGTTATATGAATGAGTAAGATAACCATTTTCATGAATTAATTTTGTTTACTCAAGTTTCAAATTTTAATGAGAGTTAAGGATATTTTAATTGGTTAATTAATTACCATTCTAAATGATTGAGAAGTTGGGATAATTAATTGTTGTGTTAAATATCATGTTGTACATTTGTGATCTAGAATAGTTCTTTGGTTTATTTAATTTTGAATGTTGGGTTTTTAAAGGGTAAATTGATTGGGGAATTAAATAACAGGAAATTGATCTTGTTAATTAGTTATTGAACTAATTATTGGGATTGAATAATTAATTTATGAATTAATTAATGAATGCGATTTTTTGACGTTTTAGACATGAAGTACTACACCAATAGTATATTTATGTGAATGGGATCTTGGCGTGCTTGACTTAACATTCTACACCCATGATATTTATATATTCAAATATTTGATAAACAAGTTGGGAGACAGAGACTAATGCTCCAAATACTCACAGGGAGATAAAATTGACATTCTACACCCATGATATATATATATATATATACATGTATATATATGTATGATTTATAATTGGGTTGTGAGACATGGGCTGATCCTCCAAATACTTACAGGTTTCTAGACATAGAGTTCTACACCTAGGATGATTGAAAATGTCTCTTTTATGGGTCAGAGACTAATGCACCAAATACCCATGGGTAGTGAGACGAGGAATGATGCTCCAAATACTCATGAGGGTGTTAGACATGACAATCTACAATGATTAATTGACATTAGACTATTGGTCCAATTGGTCATACATGATTTGAATTAAATGGTTAACGAAAGACGTTGTGATGTAATGGTTTGGGAATTGAATATGATAAAGGTTTCTTATTTTGTTAATGAATTGGGTGAATCATTGTTTAGTGTAAAAACCTAGGAGAGAATCAATATTTTCAGTGGCTGGCTCACATATAGTACTTGAAAGATTAAATTTAATATCTTATGATACATTATCCAGGCCCAAGAACATTCTTGGATTCAGTCTTTACTTTGTTTGCTTATATGGTCTATAGAGACATCTATTGTGAGTGACTTATATGGGGGATGTTAGGCGTAAGGAATATATCGAGAATTATATAATTTAGCAAGGCCTAAATAATTTACAAATGATAATGAATGTGTGATGACTATTGTGTATGCATGAAAAATGTATAATGCAGGTTCAGACACTAGCTGAGGGATGAAGTAGGTACTTGGGTATATAGTTACGTTGTACTGCTTACTTTATTTATGCATTCTTTCACACTGTTTAAATCATTTATTGAATGTCTGGATTTGGGGTAGACACCGGTGGTCCTGGCCTTCTAAGATTTATATGTCACACTCTACTTGGGCCGCCATTGAACTGGGTTACCCAATTAGATTCTATTTGGTTGCAGGATTGTGAAATTTTCATATACTTTGGAGATATGAATAGAGGACCGAGTGGAAGCTCAAGATGCTCGAGGAGAGAACCCTTTGGGTTTTGAGTCATTATTTATTAATTTCATTATTGATATGTAAAGCATGATGTATTGTTTATAATATTTATAGTTGTACTATTATAACATGCATGCATTGTATAACATTGGCATTGGCCATTTTGTTTTATACGAGATTTATAAAATTACATCTTCTGCTGTTATATCATTTAATAAACTATTTCTATTTTTTTTCCATTGTCTATTATTGAACTTTGATATGAGGGTATAGTATCCCCACTGATTATCCATAGTCCCTTGCTGCTAGTGGACAACCTCTGACATATGGGGAGATGTGCTTGAGGTCATGTGGTGACTGGTCCGGACACCGATTCAGGGGTGAGCTGGGTCAGGACATTACAAAGTGGTATCAAAGTCACATCATTTCCTTGGTATTACTATTTTGGGGTTGGTAGACAAGAGACTAGTAATATTTTGGTGATTGGGTTAATAGTCTTTCTTGGTACTGATCACACCACGCATAAAAAATGACCAACTGTCCAGGGATTGGATTGCAGTTCATGTTGTTTTCTATTATAGTTGATATGATTACACCTTGAGGGACTGGGGTATTTTCCAATGCTTATTGATTATGAAAATTTTAAAAAATTTACCTTGGACTAATATATCAAGGAGGTTTCATTTCATGAATCATATTAAGCACTTAGAGATTAACATTTCATGTATACATGCCATGTCATGTAGTTTCATTAGTATGATGCCTGCAAATTTGGATTGTGTGCCTTGAATATATGCCATGTCTTGTACTTATTTAGCTTTCCTTTTTAGATAGCATGTTTTGGTGATATAATCAACATTCTTGAGTGATAATATGCAATGACTATGTTTCATGCTTCTGTGTTATTGCATGTTTTAGTGATTTTATCATGTTGATATGTGTTAGATACTTGTAGTGACATGTTAGCTTGATAATAAATGATTGGTTTATTTGGATAAATTTATTTGGTTTCAATTACGATGGAACTAGTTTTCAGTTGTAATGTGTATGGGTGCCTTATAACTACGAAAAAGGGTAACCCGCATTTTCAAACAATTAAAAAGGGATTATAATTTTAAAAATGTTAAATAAAAATTGGACATCTTAAATGGGATCCAAATTCCTGTGGTAAGGTGTATGGGTGCCTTATCGACCTGTATATGGAAATCTATGTGACTGAACTAGATAACCATAGTATGTTTGAAAATAGTTATGAATGTAAAACTACTGAGTTTTGATTGTAATGAACTGTTGTGGGGTTGCTTTTTGAAGAACACATATTGAATAAATGGGACCTTTAGAGGTCTCCTTTTCTGTAAAAGTAATTTAGATGCTAAATTTTATGTTTATATTTTAATAACATTGAATGTTAAATTATAAAAGAGGATGTTTGTTAAAGCATTCTTGTTTTGTCCATGGAGCGTTTATTAAAAACCTAGTGACTAGCTGTGAAAAATTACTGGTGTGTTTGTTGAAATTCATTAAAATTTCAAAAGGTTGGGATGAATTAATTAAAATTGAAAAAATGAGAAAGGGTATTTGAACCTCATGATTTCAGTTTTGCATGACCAAGAGAGAGGGTCAATGTTTATGTTTCTTCAGGGGATAACCCATGGTAGGTAGTGCCCTTAGAATGTTTTGGGAGTTAAGGTAAGTTCATATCACTACTCAAGATGACTTTTCGAGACTCAGATGTTTTGAAATACTGATATGTTTCTATTATGGATTTTATGATCAATGTTTTACATGGTGATAGTTGTTCAAATAATGTCACATGAATGCATTAAGGTGTTATGAAATAGAACGCTAGTGAGTGGATGATCTTTAATTTCGACATCATGGACAATCCGAAGGTGGGTAGTGTCACATCAATTTCGGTAAACATGTCGGCATGTGACATTGAGATTTTTTAACAGAGTCGTCTGGTATTAGTTCGACCAATATTTTCAGTGACCTTGGTTTTCTCTTAATGTGCTCTTCCGAATGAGACAATCATGTACCTTATCTTGACCTTATCTTTGGGACACTAAGATAGTGTCTATCTTATGCCACTCTAAATATTCAAATTTTTTGGGCTAGATGAGTGGTTGTTATCTAGGTTGTACGTGTGATGCAAGGTTTCTTTGTACTATGCCTTCATTCATGTTGGGGCACATTTTTTTGAAATAGCCTTGTGATGGTTTGACTTGGTAATGTCACCAGAGGTTGGTAAGGACTTCTATGTGCATGTAGTTAGTGATGTAATAATTTTAAAAGGCACATTCCTAGTTAAAGGGTGAGTGTGGTTTTTGGGAGTGTAATGACATTCTTGAAAATCATGCACAACCATTTTCTAATAGTCAATTGAGATTAAAGATTTTTATTTATGAGGTCCCTATAACTGACTTGGTTGTAAGCTCAATTTTGGTGAGCCTTGGTTTATGTTTTAAAGAATTAAGTGGTTGGACTTATGTTTTGGTTAGTAGAGAATTTGGCGTTTTGAAATATAACGTATTTGTTCAAACGAAACTTCATGAAATTGATGGGTCCAAATATTTTTTAATAGTTCCCGATGAATTCTTGAGGATGAGAAGTTTTTATTGTGGGTATATTGTAAAGTCCTGTGTTTCTGAATCATGTTAAAATACAAAAGTTTTTGAACTTTTTCCATTTATCGATGGGATTGTTTTTAAACCGAGGTTCGGAACATTATTTTGATTGTTGTAACTTTTAAAGGTGTTGTTTTTTGGACTTGGGTCAATACCCAATAATTTTCATGGGTGTCCCGAAAAGTATTGGGAGCACCATATCTAGAAGGGTCCAGTTTAATAGATCTTCACGGGTTGTGCACAGTTGCGGTCCAACCCGTGTAGTTTACCCTGTTTAATAAAATATTTATTTTAATTAAATAAGATTATATGATAGATTATGATTAATTAAAAGTATGTTTTATTAATAATAACAATGAAGTTATCATTATTATTATTTCTATTCTGGTTTTTTAAATAAATCAATGTTAAAGAATTAATTAAATGATAGGTGATGAAATTAAGGAGAGTTTTTGGGTTTCACCAGAATCATTTCAATATTAAGGAGATTCAAAGTTAAGGAAGAAACATTATTATAATTAAATAGAGGTTATGAGTTTGATTTTTTATCATTAAAATAATATTAATGATATTAAAATAAATTTGGGGCTATGGTGTTATTAAATAGACTTTTTTAAAATTCAAATTATTTATGAGTGTTATTTTTTTGGTTAAAAAAAATAAGAAAAGAAAGAAGGATTTCCCAATTCCTTCTATACATGAGGCATGCACGACCCCCTTGCAACCCTATGTGGGAACCAAACCTCATAAAATCTACCTCCTCCTCCATGCGTCCCCCTACTCTGGACCTCCAGCAGTACGCATCCCTCAGCCGGACCCCGTTGCAGCAGCGAGACACCCCCGGGAAAAACCCCTATAGCGTGCGACCCCAGTAGCGCAACCCCCCCATTCCAGGTTCTCGATCCACAACGTTTTCCCAAAATTTATTGTTGGTTTAGGTCTGATTCTTTAAGGTATGACCTTATCTCTTATTGTTATTCGTCTCTTTGGCAATTCATCTTGGTTTCGATGCCCATTTTGATTTTGGTCAATTTTACAGTTTTGAGGATAATACCCATTATTGTGTTCTTCTTTCAATAGGATATGTGATTGGTGTTTAGGGAACTTTTGGTCCATAATCTGGCATTTTCCACCAAGGGTGAGGTGGATGGTCTCGATTCTCTCTGCCACCGTTATTTCGGGTAAGGTTTATACACCACTTTGTTTTGTTTCACATCATCCAATTTTGATTCGTTTGGCTTGCACAAGTCCATAGTACTTTAATTGATGTGTGTTGAGTCTTTTCATTGCGTTTTTGTGATTCTAAGTTATGTTTTAGTGGGTTTTGATCAATTTATAGGGCGTTCATTTATATATACCAGCAAGCCCAGCCAGAAGTGATGCTTCTGACTATTTATTAAATAAAGTAAAAGAGAACAGAGGATACAGACGAGGTCAAACAAAGGGACTTCCCCTCATCCGCCAGAGCACAGTGCTAAAGATAGTAATAAGACAAATCATTCCCATAATCAGAGTCATAGGCAGTTTCCCATTCAGAGTGGGACTTACCCAGATTGAGGACCTTAAAAAAATCAGAATTAATATTACCTAATATCTTAGAAGAGCAAGTACACACAGTGTGGGGAGTATTATAGTAGTCCTTCCTCAGCCTTTGTTTCGAGGGAGTAGGAGTGAAGTCGGCTTCCCCTTTTCTATAAATAAGTTCATCTTTGAAAGAAGTAGGGCCACCGCTACCTTCTGTACTCCCTTCTGCCTCCAAGATGTCACCCCACTTCCCAAATATCTTGGAGGATGTCAAGAGCTTCTGGATCTCCTGCTCGCAATCAAACTGTGAGGGGGCCCCAGTAGTAAGAGTCATCTCAACAGTCTCATCACATTTCAAAACTGCAACATGACTATAATTCATGCATATATTCGATGGGCCAAAGAAAGTAGGAGATCCTGCAATAGAGAGAGGAGCATTATTTTCAATCCCAACTAATCCCATGGGAGTAACTACACTACCATCCATGGGTATCTCCATGGAAGTGTCAACCCGAGCAGTGGAGGGACCACGCATTAGGGATGCATAGTTATCACGAATATTAGAAGGACCACTGTTGGATCTCAACGATGATGAGTCCACCATCAACCCCTTCCCTTTTGAAGGTAGCTGACGTTCTTCCTCAGAAACCACCACATCAGCCTTATTGGAAGATTGAATGATGTTACGATCCGGGGGTTGTGACAAATCCTCATCATTACTCTTTGATCTCATTCTATAGAGGTTGGATGGATGACCCTTTGTCCCACAGTTCTCATAGGAAATTCATCTTTGACATAATTCCAAATAATT
Source organism: Viscum album (assembly GCA_963277665.1). NCBI lineage: Eukaryota > Viridiplantae > Streptophyta > Magnoliopsida > Santalales > Viscaceae > Viscum > Viscum album. Next base: position 5,865,516 of record OY728125.1, read on the forward strand.
CCCAACAGACATACACTCATTACAAAAAGTAGCTTTCTTTCACACTCAACATCAATTTAAATTTCATCCATCAGAGTGGGAAGAGTTACCTTGTCAATAATGATGGAGCTAAGATCAATCTCAACTAACATCCTTGTGAAATGTCCAAACCGGACATTCTTAGTCTCCTTATCAAGACGTATGGGGGTTCCAATTTCCATGCCAATATCATGCAGAATATTTGGGTGCCAAAGGACCCAATTGAGACCATGAAGACGAACCCATACCTGGGAAAAATCATTCCTTGCACACAATGAATTTAATTCCAGGGACCATTCATGAAGGTGAAGCCAGCCAGGCTTCAAGGAAAGAGATCCAGTGCTCCACGCACAAATTTTAGAAGCATCTGAAGGAAAAATACAATGAAAAAAACCACGTCCAAGAGATACACACCACCAATCAGAGAAACCCCACAACCATGAAATCCGTTGGACCAAATCATCAATCTTCTAGGATTTCTAACCCTTAGGTAAGACAAGACGTACAATCAGGAAAGTTTTCTCAATGGAAATACTTTCAGCAAAGACATCAGGATTGGCCTCAACGTGTACAGAAGATCCCTTTCAAAGAATTATTCCAGAGCACAAGTTAGTGAAAGAAGAAAATGCAGGTTTCAAAACATCATTCGGATTTATCATCCGCAAAGTAAGAAAAAAGAACCAGAATTCAGCACCGCATCACCCAATTTACCTGGTCCATCACAAACATCTGAATGCAAGTCCTTCTTCAGCAGATGTACTAGATTGGACCCAGTAGCCTGACCCCGCATGACTGCATATGCCAAAATACCACATCCAGCATCCAAAGTCCGAGATCTGGGATCGGCACGGGTAACCTCCTGGGTGGCATTATGATCCCGCAAGCCATGTTCAATCATCCAACCGCGGACAGCGCAGATCTGTGAGGATTCATCCGATGAGGGAACGCAACATCCGAGATTCGGTGCACCATCACTCCGGGAAACAGTTTGGACAGTAGCGGCCTGAATTGCACCAGACTGAGATGTCGGCAAACTCACCGTATCTCCGAGACGCCGCAGACCTTCCTTCCCGACGGGTCCTATGCCGCCATCCACAAGCACGGTGCAGTCTAGTTGTGTTTGGTTGCCGCCTCTTATGCCAAAGTGTTGGGTATTAAATTGGTTCCACCCTGAGGTAGGGTCCTTTTCCAAGTTCTCAACATTAATAAATGCATTGATAAAATTATTTCTTGTGGTTTGAGATTTTCATATGACTTATTTCTAGTTAATATATGATATGTTGATGCACGACCATTGATGTTATTGAATGATGTTTCCCATGTGAGATAAATGAGGACATGAGAATGTGTTGGTTTTAAGTATGTATTACTGATTTGGTCAAAGTGATATGATTAAATCATTAAATGATTTGAATGGATACGTATGAGTAAAAGTGTAAATAATCTAATAATTAATTATGAAGATGTGAGTTTGGAAATTGTGATGTTTATTGAATATTGGGAATATTGAATATGAATAATTACTTCACATGTTTTTATTAGAAGATAAATTGGAGTCCGGAAATGATTAAATGATGGATTAATTATTACATGTTAAATGGAGAATGGTTAATTAATTGGTGAATTTGTAAAAGTGATATGATTAAATAAATAAATAAATAAATTATTTAATTGACATGCATTCATTAAATTACTGAATTGGTTTATGCGATGTGATTAAATTAATTAATTATTGAATTAATTAATTGGTATAAAATAACTCATTTTAATGAATTAATTAAATGATTTTGATGTTCGGAGAATGAGTAAGATAATAATTTGTGAGAATTAATTTTTTTTAGTCAAGTTATAAATCTTAATGAGAGTTAATGATATTTTAATTGGTAAATTAATTACCAATCTAAATGATTAAGAAGTTATGATAATTAAATGTTGTGTTAATTATCAAGATGTATATTTGTGATCTAGAATAGTTATTTGGTTCATTTAATTTTGAATGTTGAGTTTTGAAAGGGTAAATTGATTGGGGAATTAAATAACAAGAAATTGACATTGTTAATTAGTTATTATATTAATTAACGGGTTTGATTAATTAATATATGAATTAATTAGTGAATGAAAATTTTTGAGGTCTTAGACATGGAGTACTACACTAATAGAATATTTATGTGAATGATATCTTGGGGTTCTAGACATAACATTCTACACCTATGATATTTATATATTCGTATGTTTGATAAACAGGTTGTGAGACAGGGACTGATGCTCCAAATACTCACAAGGAGCTAGAATTGACATTCTACACCCAGGATATATATATATATATATATATGATTGATAAATGGGTTGTGAGACATGGAATGATTCTATAAATAGTAACGGGGTTCTAGACATGGCGTTCTTCACATAACATTCATGCAAATATCTCTTTTATGGGACAAAGACTAATGGTCCAAATACCAATGGGTTGTGAGACATGGGATGATTCTCCAAATTCCCACGAGGGTGCTAGACAGGAAATTCTACACCCTTTAATTGACATTGGACTGTGGTTCCAATTGTTCATACATGATTTGAATTAAATGGTTAATAAAAGACGATGTGATGTAATGATTTGTGAATTGAATATGATAAAGGGTTCTGATTTGTTAATGAATTGGATGAATCACTATTCAGTGGACGAACCCAGGAGTGAATCACTATTTTTAGTGGAAGGTCTTAGAAATAGTACTATAAATCTTAAATTGAATATATTATGATGCGTTTTCCAAGCCAAAGAACAGGATTGGATTCAGTCTTTACTCTGTTTTCATAGAGAGTCTTTAGAGACATCTATTGTGAGTTACTTATACGGGGGATGTCGAGCGTAGGCCAGATCTAGAAAATTATATAATTTAACAAGGATTGAATAATTTATTAATGATAATGAATGTGTGATGATTGATGTGTATTCATGAACAATGTATAATGAAGGATTAGACACCAACTGAGGTCTGAAACAGGTACTTGGGTATATAGTTACATTGTACTGCTTACTTTATTTATGCATGCTTTCACCCTGTTTAAATCATTTTTTGAATGTATGGATTTGGGGTATAAACCAGTGGTCCCAGCATACTGAGATTTATATCTCACACCCTACTTGATACCACATTGCACTAGGGTACCCGATTAGATTATATTTTGTTGCAGAATTGTGCTGTTTGCATATACTTGGGAGGTAGGAGCAGAGGACCGAGCAGAAGCTCAGGATACTCGAGGAGATCACCCCAAGGGATTTGAGTAATTATTTATTTATTTCGTTATTAATGTGTAAATCATGATGTATTGTTTATTTCTTTCATAGTTTTACCATCATAGCATGCATGTATTGTATGACATTTTCATTGGCTATTTTGTTTTATACAAGATTTATAAAATTATGTCTTATGCTGTTATATCATTTATCAAACTTCTTCCACTATTTCTTGCCATTCTCTATTATTGCAGTCTGATATGAGGGTATAGTCTCCCCACTAATTTTCCATAGACCCATGCTACTTTTCAACAACCTCTATCATATGGGGAGACGCACTTGGGGTCATGTGGCGACCAGTCTGGCCACCGGTTCAGGGGTGATCCTGGTCGAGATGTTACAATAAATTTAAAAATATATTTATTTATAAATAATTATTTGCAAATATATTTTTAACATTTTTAGTGGACATATAATCTTAAATACAGGCATTTAAAAATGAGTGAAATTGAATAGTTCGAAATTAGTACACAATTAAAATATTAAAAAAATGGATAAGTTTTATTAATTAAATATAAATGATTAAAAAATATATGGATATATATATCTAGGTAAAGATGAATAAATATTTAAAATACTAACCCATAGTAAATAAATAAATAAAAATAAATAAATCATAAAAAATGACCAAATTCCAAAATAAAATAAAAAATAAAAAATATAAAAAATGAATAAATAATAGCCTAACTATAATAGTATTAAAAACAAATAAATTAAATTGACCAATTAAAAACATAGTATATTAAATGAATCATGTTATAATAAAATTCTATAATATACTAAAATTTAAATAAATTACATAAATATGAGGCGTATGTGTTTCTATATAAGATTTAATTAATTGTGTAAATATATTTGTGTGTGCATTGTATATAAAAATGTATTAATTACATATATATATATATATATATATATATGTATGAGAAATCAATTTAAAACAAATCGTTTAACATATGTTAAATTAAAGAATCAAACAACATTAAAAATGAAATAGACATTAATATGTTTTAATTATAAAATTTTATTCATTTTATAAATATTTATATATAATATATATTATTTATTAATATTTACAATTAATATATATATATATATATTATAACTATTCATTTTTATCAATAATTTTTTCATTAATAAAATTTTCAATAATTTTTTAATTTTTTAATTTATAATTTTTTATTTAATTATTACAATTATTCATTTTATATATCTATATTTAATATATTCTATCTATTAATACATATAATCTATATATTTTTATATTATTTTTTTTCTCTTTTATCAATAATCATTTAAATAATAAAATGTTTAATATTTTTATTAATATACTCATTTTAAATTTTTATTTGTTTAATTATTTCATTTTATTCATTTACATATCTATATATTTAATATATACTATTTATTATTTTTTTAAAAAATTATATATGTATATTCAATTTATTGATTTTTAACCATCATTATTTAATTAATAAAATTGTTAATTTTTTAATTTTAATTAGTTTAATTATTTCATTTTATTCTGGACATTTAATAGTTCTAAAAATCACTAATAAATCAACACTAAAAATAAAGCACTGATAAAGGGTAACCTTTTTGAGCCCTATAATAAAGCACTGATAAATATGGACATTATCAGTGCATTTTACTAGCACAGATAAATACAAGTGTTGTTAAAGGCCTCTTTTGTAGTAGTGATTGATTAGTCTTGTTGTTGAGGATCTAATGATTCCAGAGGGGGATTTGATGACTCCCAGGATGGAAATGAAGATATAAATTCCCCCAACCCAGTAGAGTGTGATTGATATGGAATCGTTGTTTATGCCTCTAGTGTCATCTTAGGGGACAATGAACATGATGACGGTGATTGAGATATAAATATCCATAGCCCAGTGGGTATGGGTTTACTTTAAGTAGCTGTTGATGTGTCCTGAATCCTCTCAAGAATTGATGATATGAGAGGTGGATGAGGTGGTAGATATTCTCTTGGCCTAGTGAGTTGCGTCCGCACCTAGACAACTGAAATGGTAGCTAATTATATGGCCTATTTGATGCGGCATAGTTTTTCTCACTTAGGAGTTGGGTGTGATGAAAAACCGTGATGAGAACCATTCTTTATAGGAGGTTGTCCGGATGACCACAACTTTGATCCATATGTTTGAAATAAATTATTATTGATTTGAGGGGGCCAATTTTAATTCATGTTGGATATACACTCCCTCTGTTGTTGATATTTTCGCACCATTGAAATGGCATATTCCACTATATCGACAGACTAGACCAAGCATTACCTGGTCCCCTTATTTTGCTAGAGGCTATAACATTACAAGATGTCAAATTTAAGGATTTTTTCAGTACTAGGGGTGTGGAAAAATTTAATGCTCCATAATGTCCACATCCTCAAATACAGATGAATGATGCGTCTTTAGAGATCAACTGATAAAGATGTTTGATGTAATGGAATCAAGTGTGTTGCATATTTGTGTTGTGATTTTCTAGTTTTTGATCATGATCTATGATGAAAGTATCCAGATTCACCTAACAATAGAGTATCTTGATGGTCTAAAGGTGACCCTCATATCTTGGATAAGGGAGGTTTCTATCCTTCAACCACTTAAGAGTAGCCCACATATTTTTGTAAAGATAAGGCATACAATCATTTTCTAGCTTATTTGGGATCTCATAGTCAGAAGTTGTGAGGGGTTATAACATTATGGGGAGGTTTTGTCTGGCCAACTCTCTCCATATTTTAATTTCGGACTCCTCCTCATCATACTTACATGCCTCCATCTGATCGGATCATAGAATATTATTTTGAAGGATTCCTACTGACAAGAGTAGAGTACTATTGGAAGTTGATGGGGAACTGTATACCATTGACATAGATGTTTTGAGAATCTCTCTATAAAATGGTTTTGGAGTTTCATACACCTCTTTATATAGAGGTGTCTTAGAAAGTGGAGGATTTCCTTATTCGTGTGAGATATCACTATGGGGAGGTTGACTATAGTGGCTGTCAAGAGTAGAGTCCCTACATTCCATCACCACACTACACTGAGGAGTACTATCATGGTAATTAATGCCTTCTGCTTATACATTGATAAAAGAGTCTACAAACCCTTGTGTTGTTAAGAATATGTCTCATAAAAAACTAAGGGCACTAACATTGAGTAGATTAGGAATGTGGTCTATGTTCTACATCTTGATCAGAATATTCCGATCAACCTTTTGAAATTTTGTAGGGATATGAGCTTGCAAAATAATGGTTTTCGAAACATGTATATAACCATCTAATTCCATAGGAGTATCATCCAACTACTGAGAAGCTATTAGAATATAATTTTGAGCTATCTCTGTATTTATAGGAAAATAATCCTATCCTGAGGCATTCTCCATTATTACATGGTGAGCCTCAGTGAAGAATTGAGTATGATCCTGATCCCAAGCCTTTGGAATATGCCTCTGGTATTTCATGGAAGAAAAATGAGACTTCCTCGATGTATGAACCACTCTAACCTTTTAATCCGTAGTTGGAACATTAATATAATCCTGGTCTGAATATGAATTCCCCATCAGAATATACAAATAATCCTCCAAAATGGGGGAAGGGATATGAGAATCCTTTTTTATTTCCTTGGAATGTTGTAGGTGCATTTGTTTATCAACAGAAGTAGGAATATGCTCCTGGATTCTATGATCTTCTTAACCATGATAGATATATTCACTGATAGGAATATGAGTCTTTCCCAAGGATTGTTCCATTATCACTTGGTTAGTATCGGCTAGAATGGGAATATAATCCTAATCCTCTATCTCTAGAGTGTGTTTCTAGACTTCTTTTATAGGAATATGAGCCTGTCTCGAGGCTTCTACCCACTCATGTGGTGAGACTCGACCAAAATGAAGATATGAGACTAATAATGCGACTTTGGAATATGGAATAATAATTTTTTGGATATGCATGCACCCCTATATCGAGTCATGTGACATTATCACCCGATGAGCCCCAGTTGAAATCGGAGTATAATCCTGGTTTGGTGTGTCATCCTTTATTGGAATATATTAATAATCCTCCTAGATAGAAGCAAAAATGTTCCATTGCTCTGGCATATCCACCATTACTCAATGATCAAAGTGATGAGTTGTTCCGGATGTAGGTATATGAGTACACATCTGTCCCTTTATTTTCAAAAGTGCAGGAATATGCGTGTATTGTTCTTAAGACGTTGATAAAATATATTAGCATTTTAGTACAATGTGTGAAGTGATATAAAACTGCATATTTTCCATCTCCACTACCAGTTGGCAGAGATCTATGATTGAAGAGAGGATATGATCCCATTTATGTCCTCCTAGTGCCACTGAGATATGCCAATGGAATTCATGCATGGGGGTGGTAATATGCGCCTCCTCAATACATGTTGTCGGAATATTCCCATAGAATGTTTTCGAGTGAGAAGGGATATGTTTCTTCTTACAGGTTCTTTCTAGAGTATGCTAGTAGGTATCGTTAGTAGAAGTAGGTGTGTGAGCCTTCTCCTGAATATCAAATACCTTCCTCCTCTGATGATCCTTCCTTGTTGCCTATGCATGGGCATCAGAGGAGGAAACTTGTCAAATGGCACATGTATTAGGCAATTGGTGGGTACTGATGAGATGATTCTAGTAATGTTGGTTGATAGGACACCCCTTGGGTGTTCCATGAATTGGAAGAAACCATATTTGGATTCTTAATCCACATTTATCAGATAAATAAGGTGATAGCTATCTTGCTCTGAGGATAAGCTCTTGAATTTTTTGGTTGTGGAGACGAGGGACAGAGGCTTAGTTGCAGTCTTCCTAGGGCAATGAAGATTCATTGGATTCTATTTTTGGAGAACATAAAATGCAGTTTCCATGGTTGGGATCATACAATGTCATTGGTACTCCCGAACTATCATGTTTTCCACTTGCCATTGGAGTTGTCGAGATGGTGAGATTGTCTTACGACCCATGCAGGTTGATAGCATAGGTGATTTACGAGAATGACTGCTTGATGTAGAATAAATTGACCTAGGTTGGGATTCTGTTGATGAAAACAATATCTAAAATCATATATATGACAAGTAACAAAGTTATATATTAATGAAATATCATAGGCATAATGTGCTCAACTCGATATGCATGGTTAACATAATTTTCATGTTATCCTGGTCTAGCCATTCCACTCACACGGACGTGTTAATGTGAGGATGGACTTATAGGAGCCCCCGTCACAAAGAATCATTTGTAAGATTCATGCCGATATTACTTTTTTTTTTGCATAGGAAAACAAAACAAAGTATCCTGATGCATGTTTTAACCAATAGTTTTTTATTAGAGAGACTCACATTGGGCTTCCAATTTATGTTTACTTATAGTGGTGAAAAAATGGACTATAGGATTATAAACATTCATCTATTATTTTAGAGATTCATGTAGGGTTCGCCATTTTGTTTCATTGGATTAAGAGGTGAACTGAATGGCCCGATGTATTAAAACTCAATCATTTTTTCATTAGAGTTATTTTATATCAGATTATCTAATTTCGGCGGGGTTCGAGGTGCTATCATGAACCCTCATTGAATTGGGTTTGTTTTTTCCTGATGGTTGATTGTGGGGGGTATTTCTGTTGTGCACAATCAAGACCATCAAGTTTCCATTTTCAATCTTATTAGAAACTCCCAACGGTTCTCTCATCCATTTCTAGGTACATGGCTTCTATCTAAATGTAGGTGGTCATTAGGGTTTTCAGGCTCAATGACTCTTGGGGACTTGCATTGGTTGAGAGGATGGGAGGTCTGGCTCATCGCACCCTTTTGGGGGGAATTGTTTGTCTACAATGGGACTATCCTATATATTTATGATATGTTTTTTAATCTATTATTAATCTCAATATGAGACCAGTTACCCCCAAAAAATGACTATAGGTTAATTTTCTCTCATGTGAAAAATATTGGGGTCACTTTAGTGAATCTATTTGTATGTATTTGAGGTTCTCCATCATTTTATAGTAATGGGAAGCTTCTTATGTGCTGAAGATATATAACCAAGATATTTGGAATATACTTCCATGTAGGGAGGAAATTTTATATTATGAGGAGGGGATTGAGCCATTATGAGTCATCCTACACATCATGGTTATTTTAGTAATAAAAAACCACATAGTTTTTTAAAACCGTGCAGTTTAATGTAATGTGGAGAATACATATGCATGGATACTAAGGCACTAGATGTTTGAGATTGAGTCTCGGGGATAATACCTATGTATCTTAATTGTGGAAGGAATTAGAGTCACTGTAGTTTGATCACACCCTATAAGGTGGCCCCAAGGAATGTGTCCTTGTATATGGGAGGTTCATATCATGCCATTCATTGGGTCTTACATGCTGGGATTTCCACGGCTGGTGGAGATTCATGATGCTAATGAAAAGTTCATTTGGGCTCCCTAAGAACATGTGAGCTATGCTCGGTGTGATAAATAAGGGGTGAAAAGTGATCAAACTCATGACACATAAATGTGGGGGCTCATGTGCTTCTCTTGGGATATTTAATATAGATATTAGGTCTCATAGAGGAATCCTACATATCATGATTATAGCAAGAATCGGTGTCATCATAGTTTAATTTTTTCCTCAGTCTATTGGGGGATAAGGTAGAATGATCATCCCATGGTAATGAGTGGGTACCAATTATTGAAATGTCCAATACATAGTTTTTGTATTAAAATGAGTGTTTTTTTAAATTTGGACTTAAGGAAGGAATCCAATGTATCCTGGTTATGGTATGAATCAGAGTTATCATAGTTCATTTGATTGGGGATAAAAAACCGAGGTTTCCCTATTGATCAGGGATTACACACTGAGGTTGACCTTGTATTTGCAAAGGTTTATAATGTGAGTGATATGGTCATTGCTACTCCCTAATCCCATGAGAGTTATTATGCATGTGGGAAATAAGGAATGGAAAATGATTTGTTTCACCGCTTGCAGATGCAGGACTTATGTACTAGAGTGGCCCTTTGGGGGATTGATATAGATCTTGGGACTCTAATAGGTATCCTACATATCTTGGTTATTGTAGAAATCAGATTCCCCATAGTTCACTTTGTTCCTCAGACTACCAGGGGATTAGGTATAATGATCATCCTATAGGAATTATTAGGTCTCAATGGTTGAAATGTCAAATACATGATTCTTGTGTTGAAATGGATGTTTATTTGAGCTTAGGAGGCATCATATATTTACTGGTTATGGAAGGAATCATAGTTACCATAGTTCAGTTGATTGGGGCTTACACACTAAGGATGAACAAGGTGATCAAGTCATAGGATTCCCTTTCCCTTTGGCCTACTTTCTTACCTGACATGAATTGATTTTTCACTTGACATGCCTTAGATGTTTGAATTATATATGAGAGAACATTTTATTGGTATGTAAAAAGGTATTCATATTATCCAGTTGACTTTTCTAGATTAATTTTTGTGTACTAGAAGACATGTCTAAGGGTTGTCACATGATCTAGACAAACTTGTATAGAGGACATCACAAGACTCAAATGGATTTTCCTAGAAGCCATCACATGATGTGAATAGATTGTCTTAGAGGGTATCATATGATCAAGGCTAAAGTTTCTGGAGGACATCACATGAATCACATGGCTTGTCCTAGAATCCATCGCATGACTGGATAGCATTTCTTAGAGGGTGTCTCATGATTCAGCTGACTTTCCCAGGTGTCATCATGAGAGATGACTGACACATATGGAGGGAATTGTGAGAGTCAATGTGACATGGCTTAGAGGGTGACGCATGTCGTAGATGACTTGCCTGGAGAGAATCACAAGACTTGGATGGCATGTTCAGAGGACGTCACAAGAGTCAATTTACATGACTTGGTGATATCATAGGACTCAACAGTCATGAACTATGAGGTTTCATATGAATTTATTTGACATGTCCAAGGAACTTCACATGATCTGAATAGTAAAATAGGGGAGTGTCACATGATCTGAGTGACTTTTCCTGGTTCCATCGCATGTCTTAGATATTTCACGAAAAGCACATAAGGTTTAGAGTACTTGTAATTTTATTAAGTATTCTATTTATTAGCCTTTTCTTCTATATTTATATCATTAGTTCCTTATATTTGTTCATTGTTAGATTATTTTAAGTCTCACATGATCAATAAAATGTGTGGCATGTCTTTCGCACGTCCTATCAAGAGTCCTTCGCATGACCTATTAATGAACACACTAAATAATTTCTTTATGAAAAATTATTTCTCTAACTATTCACTGGTTTATTACCTAATGAAAGACTTTTCAGTCATGAGATCAAGTACTCTGAGAAATATGATCTGGTTCTTGGGTGTGCCAATGTGCCTGAAGGCAAACAATCTTACCCTTCATCTAAGAGTCCAAAGGTCAAGAGTCGAACCATTTTTCATGTTGGGGTTGGGAATTTATAGGGATCTATACCCTAGTTGTTTGCTAATTTTCATGTGAAATGCCTGGATCGGTTGTGATCACTGAGAGGGGAGGGGTGAATCAGTGATAACTTTTTCTTTTTATGAATTGTTCTCTTTCGATTATCAATTCAACCTCTGCAGCTGGTTAAAGCCTAGATCTACTCTTTTAGTGGTGCAGTAATAATGAGAGCACAGAACACAGAGATTTACAAGGTTCGGTACAAAGACCTACTCCTTGCCGTGTTGGTTATACCCCCCAACACGGATTCTTCACTATGCCAAACGATGATTACACAGTAATTTGTTATACCCCCCAATTACAAGTTGGTTAAACCCCCCAACTCCACAGCATCATCTTCATCATGGCTCCACTTCACTTCTTCAAAGGTGTTGTTCAGAACTTCAAGTAGCTTCAACAGTCTTCAAAAGATCTCGTTGGTCTTGCTCACCAAAAACCAATCACTTAGAATGATCAGTTCTTTTGCATTCACACACTTAAGTGTGTACTCCTCTTCTTCTTATGTTTTGTCACTCTTCTTCACTTGTGCACACATACACAACTCATTTTGAATGTACTCAACTGGGTACAAGCCGAACCTCGGCCTCTTCCTTTCTTTGCACACTCACAAGCCTCGGGCTCTTCACTTCACACACACTCAAGGTGTGTTCTTTTAGTTTGTTCTTCGAAGTGTGCACACACAAGGCTCGGCCTTCTTCATATACTTAGACACACACACACAACTTAGGTGTGGTCTTCTTGTTTTGCACATACACTACCCGTAGGTGTGTCTTTGGCCTTCACTCCACTTCTTGCACACACAAGGCACTATGCCTCGGGTCTTCTTGCTTCTATTCCACCAGAATGCCAAAGGAGGCGCGCAAGGGTCTGCTTGAGCCGCGGCCAACTTCTTCTCCAACAGCTGCACAAGGTATGAGCCGCAGCCTCTCTTCCTCAACACAGCCGCGCAAGCCTCAACAAAGGACAAGGCGCGCAGGTCTCAACAAACCTCGAGGGCGCGCAAGGTGCTTGCGGCCTCGGGTACTTCCTGTCGCGCAAAGGATAGCGCGCAGGGGGTCACTTTCGGGCCTCGGGTGGCACCGAGAACAACAGCCGCGCAAGGTAGTTGCGCGGTGACTCTTTCTTCGCGAGGCAGAAGGCTCTCGCGGATCACAAATTTTTCAGCAAACTTCCAGAGGTCTCGGCCTCTCTTTTTATAGGCAGAGGAATCCTCAAAACATCCGCGGGATATAAATCTTGATCCACCGAGATTTTCAGTTCTTTGAAAACTTCAAACGCGGGCCGAGAATCTCGTTCTTTCTCTCTGCACAACGCGGACTTCTTCTCCTTCTCCTTTATCCACGTGCATGCATTTTAAAACGCATGCAAGCCTCTGTTTAGGCTCATGCATGCAAAGCATGCTCTCCACGTGGCCTCGGCATTATATTTTGCCTCGGCCGAATCTCGAAATCTCTCTCGATGCATGTATGCAACAGTTTAATGCATGATCGTGTTCGTAGAGGCCAGACGATCACAATGGAGGCTTCGGCTCGATCAGCGGTGGCCGGGAACTCAAATTTTGTCGTCGGGAGGCTCTGGTTCATGCGGCGGCTCGCGGGAGGCTTCGACTCGAGCTCGAGGTGGAAGACGAGCCACGGCCGTCGGATCGATGATTTGGACGGTCGCGATCAGGATGGGCCACGGCGGATTAGATGGGCGGCCGAGATCTGGCGTGCGATTGATCGTGTGGCCAGGATCACTCCCGGGTGAAAATTCCGCGTCCCACATCGAAACGGGGCGCAGTTTTCACGCGGCTTATCAATATGCCGCTGCCGCTCAACTCCCAGTTGTACTTCTCCCTCCACGGTGCCGCCCCGCACCGTGTTCTCCCTGTGGGCGCGCTCTGCGCCCACTCTCTGCTCCTGCGGGTGCGCTCCTAGCGCCCACTATTCACACACCGGGTGCGCGGGCTTCACCACCGCGTGCCCTGCGCTCCTCCGGGCGTGCCCCAGGCGCCCATGCGGTGTCCTACGGGTGCGCCCCTGCCGCCCTGAGCTCGCCCCACGGGTTCCCCCTTGGGCGTGGTGCCTTAGGCCCACATGAGCCTTGGGGTTGAACCCACAAGGTGCTCACGGGCTGGCCATATTTTTTGGCAAAGTATAGAATAAGACTTTGTCAAAAACAAAGTCCTCCATGAGTATAAGCCAAATGCCAAGCCACTCCAAGCCTTCTTCCTCTCTTCTTCTTCATTTGAAATTCCTCCATTATCTCCTCAACATATACTCATTACTTAAGAGTGAATTCTTGAAGGTTCTTCTTCATCAACCGAACTCTTGAATCAAACATATTCATCAAAGTTCTTTATTGATCCAATCAGAGATCAATTGGATCTTTTTCTGATTCACATGCACTAAAAGTTAGCACATGGACTTCTTTAATCCACGTCATCCACTTAGAAGTTGTGGATGGATCTCTTGCTTCTCCTCATGCATTGTCAGTACAATGCATGGTCTTCAAACAATGTTGTGACATTGTATCATCATGATACAAGTTCTATGAACTTAAAGATCAGCTCAACAATCGTCAGATTTACTGCTTCTGTAATCATCAATCTTCAAGATGTACTTCATCAGATGGCACACCATGACAAGTTATTGACAACAAATGCAATTACTTCACTTGGCCACAACAATCTCCCCCTTTGTATTTGGTTGTCAATACTCCGAAGCACACTGAGAGAATGTCGTGTGCCTGATGATTTCTCCCCCTTATTGGCCAACAAATGCAAAGGGATGAATAAAAGCCATACTCATAGTATAGAGCTTCTGGAACCTGCACTTCTTCAACTACCAATGCTCCCCCTCAGGGGATGCACTCATCTCCTTCAATTCCCTGCATGTAAGTATAAGAATACAAAAATTTAGGGAATAAGGAGGGACTTTATTCTTCCTCAAGTGAGAGTAGAAGGCTGAACATGAAGTTTCAGCCTCAATTCAACAAATCTTTCCGTAGGCATAGCTTTGGTGAAAATGTCTGCCACCTGATCTTGAGTAGGAATGTAGTCTAGCTTGATGTCTCCACTGGCGACCCTTTATTTGATGAAATGATATTTTATATCAATGTGCTTGGATCTGGAGTGTTGGATAGGATTCTTAGACAACCCAATTGCACTTTGATTATCACATAAGATCCTCAATGGTTTTTCAGCTTTAATCCTCAAATCTGATAGCTGCACCTGCATCCAAATCATTTGAGTACATGCATGTGTAGCGGCCACATACTCTGCTTCAGCTGTGCTCAATGTTACAGAATTTTGTTTCTTGTTGTACCAGCTAACACATCCTTCTCCCAGAAAGAAGGTTCCACCAGATGTGGATCTTCTATCAGTGCAATCACCAGCCCAATCAGCATCTGTGAATCCCAACAACTGCATGTTTGCACTATGTTTGTATAATAGTCCATAGTTGAGGGTTCCTTTAACATATCTCAGGATTCTTTTGGCTGCAGTTAAATGAGATTCTTTTGGGTCACTTTGGAATCTGGCACACAAAGTCACTGCATATGCTATATCTAGCCTTGAAGCCGTGAGATAAATTAGACTGCCAATAATTCTTCTGAACTCTTTCTGATCAACATTGTTGCCTTCTTCATCCTTGCATAGCTTGGTTCCGACAGAAATGGGTGTGGAGACTTCCTTTGAACTTTCCATTCCAAACCTTTTCACTAAGTCCCTTGCGTACTTTTCTTGTGAAAGAAATATGGAGTTTTGTCTTTGTTCCACCTGAAATCCTAGAAAATATGTCATTTGACCAAGCATCGACATTTCAAAAGTTCTTTTCATCTGCTCAGCAAATTCTTCACATAGTCCTTCCTTGTTACCAGCAAAAATGATATCATCCACATAGATAATGACTATGAGGGTACCATTGGCCATTTCTCTGACATAGAGGTTACTGTCAACTGTTCCTTTGACAAATTTCATGTCTTTAAGACAACCATCCAATTTTGAGTACCAGGCTCTAGGGGCCTGCTTCAATCCATACAAGGCTTTTCTCAATCTGCACACCATACTACCATCTTTGTCTAGCAAAAACCCCTCTGGTTGTTCAATATACACCTCTTCTTCAAGATCTCCATTCAGAAATGCAGATTTCACATCCATCTGATAGACCTTGTACTGCTTGTGTGCTGCAACTGCTAAGAACATTCTGATAGTTTCCAGTCTTGCAACTGGTGCAAAGGTTTCCTCAAAGTCGATTCCTTCCATTTGTGAATATCCTTTGCATACAAGTCTGGCCTTGTTTCTGGAAACTTCTCCCTTTTCATTGAGTTTGTTTCTAAACACCCACTTTGTCCCAATAACATTTTTATTTTTGGGCCTTGGCACAAGATCCCAGGTGGAGTTCTTTTCAATTTGATTGAGTTACCCATGCATAGCTTGTATCCATTCCTCACGTACAACTGCTTCAGCCACTGTGTGAGGTTCAACTTGAGAAACCAGTGCAGTCTGATCTTCCAATCTCAATCTTCTTCTAGTTCTTACTGAGGACTGTAGGTCTCCAAGGACATTTTCTGTGTCAACATGCTTCTTCAATTTGTTGTATCTTCTTCTTCTATTTTCATTACCTTCATCTTCATCACTGGTATATTCAGAGTTGATCTCACCAGCAGTTGGTGTTGGCTCAGGTAATTCTGCATTCTTCTGTTCCAAGGCTGTGTCATTCTTTGAGTCATCATCATCCACAATGTATGGTTTGGTGTTGTTTTCAATTATTATGACATCACTGCAGTCAATCATTTTATTCAACCTCTTATTCCAGCATCTGTAGCCTTTTCCATTAGGTAGGTAACCCATAAAGATTCCTTCGTCAGCTTTTTCATCAAACTTTCCCAGATTGATGTTTTTAATCTTGATGATGCAGGGACTGCCAAAGACTTTGAAATATTTAACAGTTGGTTTTCTGTTAAACCACATTTCATAGGCTGTCGTTTGTGTTTCTGGTCTCAAGAGACATCTGTTCTGTATGTGTATATCAGTGCATACTGCTTCTCTCCAGAAAAACGTAGAGATATCATGCTCAGCTAACATAGTCCTCCCCATTTCAACTATGCTTCGATTCTTTCGTTCAGCCACTCCATTCTGTTGTGGAGTATATGGTGTACTATATTGATGTTTGATTCCATGCTTGACCAGATAGCTTTCAAAGACATCACCGGTATATTCTTTTCCGTTGTCTGATCTTACTTTCTTGATGCAGAGCTCTAGTTCCTTCTCAGCCTGTCTTCTGAAAGTCTTGAACATCGTGATTGCCTCTGACTTGTGTTTCATGAACATGACATTGGTCATCTGAGTGTAATCATCAATGAAGGTTATAAAATAGAAATCTCCTCTTGTAGACTTCTGTCTCATCGGTCCACATATGTCTGTATGGATGAGTTCAAGAGGCCTAGTAGTCATGATATCAACTCCTTTGTGTGACCTATGGGTCAGTTTTCCCACCTGACATGTGTCGCAGACTTCATCTCTTTCTCTCTTTAATTTGGGTAGATCTCGTACAACATTGTACTTCAGAAGTTTACTCATACTCCTTTGGCCAAGATGGGCAAGTCTTCTATGCCAGAGGTTGTTTTCATCTTTAGAGCTAAGAAAACAAGAATTGATGGGATCACCAATTTGAAATAGATTTCCAGTGGTTCTTCTTCCTTGAGTGATGATTTTTCCATCCTTTGAGCTCTTGATGATGCATGAGTCCTTCTGGAACAACACCTCATGTCCATCATCACATAATTGACTTACACTGAGTAGGTTGTGCTTTAATCCTTCAACAAACAACACATCATTGGATTTTAGATTTGTTGTTGCAATCATAGCCTTTCCAACTCCCTTGATTTTCAGAGAACGATCATTTCCAAACACCACGGTTCCTCCCTCATGACTTTCAATGTTGCTTAGAATTTTTGTATCACCAGTCATGTGGGATGAGCATCCACTATCAAGAATCCATGACTTGGTTTTACTGCTGGCTTTTAGAGCCACTTCAGCAAAGCATGTGATTTCATCATTGGTTTCTTGAATGCCTTTCCCTTTCATGTCTTTGACTTTTTGTTTAGGAAGAGTTGTCATACATTTATCATCTCTATGACCTTGTTGGTCACATCTTCCACAAGCTTCACTCAGGCAGTCAAATGTGTTCTGAGTTGGTGGTTTTTATGCTTTCTGCAAAACACTCTGGGTTTCAGGATGTCTCCCCCTTGACTCATGCCTCATGTTTGGACGAGACATGTTATACCAGCATGCATAGGCCTTATGTCCAAACACACCACAACACCAGCAGTAGCCTCTGAACCTTGACCTTCTTTGTTGATAAGAGTCATGTTGTAATTTTCTGTCCAAGATTTGAGTAGTCCTTCCTGAGGATTTCCTTTCATCCATTGAATATGATTTTACACAGGTTGGTTCATGCCATGTTTGTCTCAATTTTATCTTTGAACCTGCATTGTTAGGAATAACAGATGTATTTAGAGATTTACTTAGTGGTAAATTGACCTGCCTCTGAGCACCAGCATAAGATGATTCTGCCTTGACCTCAACAGCCTTGTTGAAGTCTTCTCTCATCTTTGTAAAGCTATTCTGTGCTTCAATCCACTTGGAATGTGTCACTGATTGCTCTTCTTCTTTGAGGTGAAGTTTCTCCTCAAGATCTTTTGCTATCTTGTCCAGCTCAGCTACCTTCAGTTTATGTCTCTTGATTTCTTCAATGTACATTGTCTCTTTCTTCATACATTCTTCCAACTCCTCAGTCATTCTTTTAGTTTCCTTTTGTAACAATTTCTTCTCTTTCTTGAGTTTAATGTTTTGCTCAAGGCAAGCCTCTAATTCATCTTTCAATATGTATTCAAGCTCTGTTCGTTCACTTTCATCATCTTCACTGCTGCAGGTATCAAACCCTTTTTCCACATGAGCCATAAAATTCGTTTCTTCTTCTGATTGACTGGCTGAAGTAGAGTCTGATTCTTCCCCTTTGCTTACATAGCTTCTTCTTTCACCTAGAACGAACCTTTTCTTTCTTACACCTGATTTGTTTCCTTCTCTTGGGTATCTACTCCATTTCTTCTTTTGTGACTTCTCATCTTCAACTTCTGGAGCACTATATCTCTTCTTGGGGCAGTTTACAGCAAAGTGTCCGATGTTATTGCAATTGAAACATCTTGATGGTGATTTCCCTTTTCCCCTGAATTTAGTTTTTCCAAACCTTTTAGAAAAAAGAGAAATAATCGTGTTGAGATCTTCATCCTTTTCTTCATTGTCAGTATCACTTGATTCTAGGACTTCGTCATCTTTTATCTTGAGTTGTCTCATGGCCTCAAAAGCCATCTCATCCTTGATCTTCTTCTTGAATACTGGGATCTTCCTCATTTCATATGCAATGAAAATGTTGTGTAGTTCATCAAGAGAGAGATCATCTCTGTCTTCTAATGCTGAGACTTTGGGGTCAAACCTGTCAGGAAAATTTCTCATTAGCTTTTTAACAATAGTGGAGTCCTCCAACTTTTCTCCAAAGCCCCGAGTGTTACTGACAATTTCATTGACTCTTGTGAAATAATCATCAATATTTTCTTCTTCTCCCATCTTGACATCTTCAAACTTGCTTCTCCAAATCTGTAATTTGGCTTCCTTGACTTTCATGTTGCCTTCATAACTACTTTCCAATTTGTCCCAAATTTCTTTAGCATTCTTGAGTCCCATGACTTTTGTGTATACCTTTTCTGAGAGTGACATAAGAATGGCATTTTGAGCTTTACCATCAACTTCCATATTTCTTTTCTCATCGAGTGTCATAGCAGCTTCATTAGCAAGAGGAGGGAATCCAAATAAGGCTGCATTTCTAACTTCAAGGCCGAGAGATAGAAGGTAGGGTAACATCCGATTCTTCCAGCTGTGGTAATTCTTTCCATCGAATGTAGGAACACCCCTACTATTAACAGAATTCAGATTGTCCATCTTCTCAGAAGTAGATCCTTACAGAGGGAACCTCCCTCTGATACCACTTGAAATGCCTGGATCGGTTGTGATCACTGAGAGGGGAGGGGTGAATCAGTGATAACTTTTTCTTTTTATGAATTGTTCTCTTTCGATTATCAATTCAACCTCTGCAGCTGGTTAAAGCCTAGATCTACTCTTTTAGTGGTGCAGTAATAATGAGAGCACAGAACACAGAGATTTACAAGGTTCGGTACAAAGACCTACTCCTTGCCGTGTTGGTTATACCCCCCAACACGGATTCTTCACTATGCCAAACGATGATTACACAGTAATTGGTTATACCCCCCAATTACAAGTTGGTTAAACCCCCCAACTCCACAGCATCATCTTCATCATGGCTCCACTTCACTTCTTCAAAGGTGTTGTTCAGAACTTCAAGTAGCTTCAACAGTCTTCAAAAGATCTCGTTGGTCTTTCTCACCAAAAACCAATCACTTAGAATGATCAGTTCTTTTGAATTCACACACTTAAGTGTGTACTCCTCTTCTTCTTATGTTTTGTCACTCTTCTTCACTTGTGCACACATACACAACTCATTTTGAATGTACTCAACTGGGTACAAGCCGAACCTTGGCCTCTTCCTTTCTTTGCACACTCACAAGCCTCGGGCTCTTCACTTCACACACACTCAAGGTGTGTTCTTTTAGTTTGTTCTTCGAAGTGTGCACACACAAGGCTCGGCCTTCTTCATATACTTAGACACACACACAGAACTTAGGTGCGGTCTTCTTGTTTTGCACATACACTACCCGTAGGTGTGTCTTTGGCCTTCACTCCACTTCTTGCACACACAAGGCACTATGCCTCGGGTCTTCTTGCTTCTATTCCACCTGAATGCCAAAGGAGGCGCGCAAGGGTCTTCTTGAGCCGCGGCCAACTTCTTCTCCAACAGCTGCACAAGGTATGAGCCGCAGCCTCTCTTCCTCAACACTGCCGCGCAAGCCTCAACAAAGGACAAGGCGCGCAGGTCTCAACAAACCTCGAGGGCGCGCAAGGTGCTTGCGGCCTCGGGTACTTCCTGTCGCGCAAAGGATAGCGCGCAGGGGGTCACTTTCGGGCCTCGGGTGGCACCGAGAACAACAGCCGCGCAAGGTAGTTGCGCGGTGACTCTTTCTTCGCGAGGCAGAAGGCTCTCACGGATCACAAATTTTTCAGCAAACTTCCAGAGGTCTCGGCCTCTCTTTTTATAGGCAGAGGAATCCTCAAAACATCCGCGGGATATAAATCTTGATCCACCGAGATTTTCGGTTCTTTGAAAACTTCAAACGCGGGCCGAGAATCTCGTTCTTTCTCTCTGCACAACGCGGACTTCTTCTCCTTCTACTTTATCCACGTGCATGCATTTTAAAACGCATGCAAGCCTCTGTTTAGGCTCATGCATGCAAAGCATGCTCTCCACGTGGCCTCGGCATTATATTTTGCCTCGGCCGAATCTCGAAATCTCTCTCGATGCATGTATGCAACAGTTTAATGCACGATCGTGTTCGTAGAGGCCAGACGATCACAATGGAGGCTTCGGCTCGATCAGCGGTGGCCGGGAACTCAAATTTTTTCGTCGGGAGGCTCTGGTTCATGCGGTGGCTCGCGGGAGGCTTCGACTCGAGCTCGAGGTGGAAGACGAGCCACGGCCGTCGGATCGATGATTTGGACGGTCGCGATCAGGATGGGCCGCGGCGGATTAGATGGGCGGCCGAGATCTAGCGCACGATTGATCGTGCGGCCAGGATCGCTCCCGGGTGAATATTCCGCGTCCCACATCGAAACGGGGCGCGGTTTTCACGCGGCTTATCAATATGCCGCTGCCGCTCAACTCCCAGTTGTACTTCTCCCTCCACGGTGCCGCCCCGCACCGTGTTCTCCCTGAGGGCGCGCTCTGCGCCCACTCTCTGCTCCTGCGGGCGCGCTCCTAGCGCCCACTATGCACACACCGGGTGCGCGGGCTTCACCACCGCGTGCCCTGCGCTCCTCCGGGCGTGCCCCAGGCGCCCATGCGGTGTCCTACGGGTGCGCCCCTGCCGCCCTGAGCTCGCCCCACGGGTTCCCCCTTGGGCGTGGCGCCTTAGGCCCACATGAGCCTTGGGGTTGAACCCACAAGGTGCTCACGGGCTGGCCATATTTTTTGGCAAAGTATAGAATAAGACTTTGTCAAAAACAAAGTCCTCCATGAGTATAAGCCAAATGCCAAGCCACTCCAAGCCTTCTTCCTCTCTTCTTCTTCATTTGAAATTCCTCCATTATCTCCTCAACATATACTCATTACTTAGGAGTGAATTCTTGAAGGTTCTTCTTCATCAACCGAACTCTTGAATCAAACATATTCATCAAAGTTCTTTATTGATCCAATCAGAGATCAATTGGATCTTTTTCTGATTCACATGCACTAAAAGTTAGCACATGGACTTCTTTAATCCACGTCATCCACTTAGAAGTTTTGGATGGATCTCTTGCTTCTCCTCATGCATTGTCAGTACAATGCATGGTCTTCAAACAATGTTGTGACATTGTATCATCATGATACAAGTTCTATGAACTTAAAGATCAGCTCAACAATCGTCAGATTTAATGATTCTGTAATCATCAATCTTCAAGATGTACTTCATCAGATGGCACACCATGACAAGTTATTGACAAAAAATGCAATTACTTCACTTGGGCACAACATCATGGTATATCTAGTGTGGATCCAGGCTGGAGTTAGAAAAGGGTTTTAGTGAATGCATCTTTACGAGTCTTTTGCTCGGGATCATTCTAAGGGTACTTATTGATTTTCAGTGACCACGAGCCCTCTGGATATTCTCCCTTTATTGGATTATCAATAATTAATGAGGGTTCATTGAATCATGTGGATATTCCTAAGGAATTTCATATTTTCATAATGACACGTCCAAGGGTCTTCATGTGGTCAGGATTCCTATTTAAAGGCCTCTGTGTGATCTTGGGTGACATATCTAGAACTTTCCACAAGATAAAGCTATCTTGTACATAGCATGTCTCAGGCATTTTATTACTGTTAGAGATCCATCCTCATCCATTTTTATTCCATTTGTTTTATTTAACAAATGTAATGGATTATGAGAAGTTTTACAAGTGTCGTTGTTGATTTTTCACAGGACCAAAAAATGTCCTTTGGGGGCGCATGATCATTTCATGGAAAAATCAATATGTTTATACTTAGAGAGCCAAATAGGGAGTGAATATTAACCTAGAAATATTCTAGGTGGTTAATGTGATGACGTTGAAAATATAAAGGAATTTTGCGAGATGAGGTGGACAAGTCATCTGAGACTTACGATGTCTTGCTTATCACTAGTGGTAGGTCGTGTGATGTTCTGTGACTGGGAGAGGCTCCACCTCCTACCCTTTACTTCCATTATTTTTTTCATAAAAGGTTCGAGGGTCTTCCAAGTTTTTTCAGGTGTTACCATGGATAATTATCCTTCCTAATAGTGATGCATCACATAATCCCTGCTTTCAAAAATGAATTTTCCATTCAGATTTTTTCCTCGTATTTTATGAGAATTTTTAAATGGTTTGCCAGGTTCTTTCCAATGGAAAACCGCGTGTTTAGGGGGAACATGTTCAAATACTTCCACATGAAAATTGGATATCCGGAGCACCTTCAAAATAGTAATAGGTTTCTTTTCAAGGGGCTCTATGGGATCCACTTTCAGGTATGGGATGCATGTGGAGTCTTTGTGTGACCTTATAATGATCAAGCGATCACGAGTCCTTTGAAAAACTATGCGATCTATAGGAATCAACCACATTCTCATTCCTTTCATTTTTTGGGGAAAATAATATCCATATTGAAGAATTCTTTTGTGAATTTACTGATGCTCAGTTGGTGGGAGTCAACAATACCCCATTATTATATATGTGGTTAAGGCCTCTTTTTTTCTATTTTGGTTGACCCCTCTTTGATTTCCCATTACTAGGTTATTGTTTTGTTAATTTAATGAGAATAAAATGAATTGGTAAATGGTTAATTAACTGTGATATGAATAAATATAGTTATGTAATATTTATGATAATAAAATAAATAATTATGTGTGAAATTTATAATTAAGAGAATTACAATATAAATATATTGAAATATGATTTAAAAAATATAATAGAATTTTAACATCATTCTCTGAAATGGTATTTACTGGGAACCATGATGAGTGAAATATATATTTATTTTCCTTTAGATGAGATGTATCATTTTTTTAATGATTTTATTTTATTGAATATCATATATTGAAGGTGTGTTTTGATAAATTTTTTTGAAAAAGAATTTTTTTTTCAACATGGATGGTATTGGACATCTTTTCAATCTAAATAGGATATATGAATCAAAGGTTTTGTTATTTAATTTTATGAATAGAAGGTTTGGTTAATGGATTAAATTATTTTCAATGATTAAAAGGGATATAATCACAACAAAAGGTTTGGTTTGTGTTGTATTTGTAGTTAACTATGGGTTATGGATTAACTACCGATAATATGAATATAAATGGTAAAAAATAAGACCATAAAAATATATAAGACAAGATGTGGATAATAATTTACATGGAAACGGAACATTATGATATAAAATATCATGTATTCATGTCACCAATGTGAATTTAGATTATTTGATAAAGAATGCATAGAGAGTAGCTACATTTGAGAAATTGAAGATGATGAATAAAGACTCATGATCAAACTTTTATGACTAAATCGAGTAGTTGAAGATGTTAATTATGGACAATTGAGGCATTTATAGAAGTTTGAGAAGTGTTGAAGATTTTTTAAGGACTTTGGAAGCTGAATTATTGAATATGAACAAATTTCATAGTATTAATATGTTATTTGTAGGTCATGGTTGTGGATAAATTATTCGTGGAAGAAATTTTGAGCTACTAGACACCATGCGGTGGAACCGCACCATTATTTCACAGAAACGTGATGGTTTATAAATCATTATCATTATGTGAAATATTTTTAGAGAAGTTGTATTGAAAAACATTCTGGACACTATAGGATCAATTAACCGAATCATGGATGCAATTATGGGTTTTGAAATATAAAGAAGGTTCTCTTGGTTTTAGGAAGATATATAAGGATTTTATATTAAGTTAATACTGGATTATTTAGGATCAAACCTCCTCATAATACTAATCATGATTCAAGATTAATGATTTAAAAAGAGTAATTTTGGAAAAATAATTTCATATTAGCATATCATTATTGAATGTGGAGTCTAATGAAGACCATAGATGAAACATGGAGTGAAGGTAATTATTTTCATGGATGAAGGTATTTTTTAAGAAAAATAGGGTATTTTATCATGGTGTAATATGATTTATTGGAAAAATAAACCGAATATTTATGGATTACTTAGGGAAAATCACAACATAGTGATTGGGAAACCACTTTATGTTATTTGACATATATGGTTTTCAAAAGAAGGAAGTGACCAATATTTAAGAAAGTGGAGTAATAAAGGTCATTGTTTTTGAGTCAAATAGTTAAAAAAATAAACCATGTCATAGTTTTTTATGTCATTCCATGATTTTTGAGGTAACCAGAAGATTTTAACAGTTGGATATATTTTAAAAATACAAAGATATAATTAAAATTTTGAGTATTTTAACAAACTAGATTGGATGGTTTTGAACATTCTTAAATGTTTGAGGCACATGAAATATTTTTTTGAATATCCTAATAACTCTATTATATCCTATACATTTATTGATTATTTAGATATTGAGGAAATTTATATTTATTATACAATAGAAGAACTAGAAAAGATGATTAATGACAAAAAAGGGAACTAAAAAACATTGATATATTCAGTTCATTAAGCGGGAATGAATCTTTGTCCATGGAAAATAATTGATACATATGACTAATTGTATGGATTTAGAAGTAAGAGGTGATAGATAGAGGAAGTTTTCCTAGCACTTGTGTTCTTTTTTTTTGATTAACTCTAATGTGGAGGTGGTGGGAACATATTTTCTCATTGAAACATAAATGGAAGATATAAATAAGATAAATGTTAGAAATATTCAGTCACATACACTAAAGAATAAAATAAATGGTTCTAGATTCAAGACTAAATTTTTATCCTTGGTTTTAATTGGTGAAAGATAAATATATATTTTTTAATTTGGATCTCTGACAATATTACCTTTTATTTTAAGGAAATTATCCTCGAAAAGTTTGAATGGAAGCCTTTTTTGATTGATCATATATGATATAGAGGGAATAACTCTAACCAGTTCAGTTTTCACTAGAAGGGATCATAATTTGTGATTATAATGTAATATTTTATGATATTCTCTTTTTTGGGTTCCCATTTAACACTTAAAAATGGTTTTTTCTAAAAGTAAATATTTCAATTAAAATAAGAAGTAAAGAATGTATTGATCTTATCTAGTCACAATTAGAGTAATTTGATATTTTTGTTAATTAACATTGAATAAATATTAATAAATAATCTTGTATAGATTTTTTCATATCTATATAGAGAAGATATATGAATAAAAGTAGATGAAAATGATGCACTACATTGGGAATTTGTTGATATATATCATATAAATTTTTATTATGTTGATTATAAAGGGGCCTATATATCAATTAGTTAATATATTATATCTTTAAATTAATGCATGCTGAAGGAGGCAAAGATAGTGTTTCATTAGCTGAAAAACTTCATCCATAAATATTTCAAAATAAAGGAAACAATCCTTTGTAAGTATCAAACTTACC
This sequence comes from Viscum album, assembly GCA_963277665.1. NCBI lineage: Eukaryota > Viridiplantae > Streptophyta > Magnoliopsida > Santalales > Viscaceae > Viscum > Viscum album. The sequence goes on from OY728125.1 coordinate 5,892,092, forward strand.
TAAATCCTTTTATCCATATATAAATGTGTTATAATATATTTTTGAGATGTTTATATGTCATCATGTTTATACTCCTTGGATATATCACATTTCTGGTGAACTAATTAAAAATCGTTGTGTTGTTGTGTACTTTACTTTCTTCATAGTTTTTATCCAAGGTGAAGATTCATTCAATTAAACTATAGATTGAAACATGTCGTTACTAACTATAGAACACGTTCTTATGATGAGCAAGGATTTAAAGAAAATGATTTAAATTGGTTATCACCCAAATCCACCTCCTAATAGGATTAATTGTATATCACTTAATTACTCAGTGTTCCCAATAATTAGTGTCAGATCCTAAATATTTTGACTTGGATTTCGACGTTTTAAATCTAATTTCAAGATTATTCCCCTTATTTATTTATATATAAATACTTTTTTAACAAAACTAACAATGAAGGTTGGACACTAGATATGTTTGTATTTTTAATGGCTTGTGATGATGCAGTTATAGATTATATACATCATGAAACTAATATGACATTCATAGGAAAGATATTGTGATGAAAACTCCCAAAGGATATTAGTTGATTCTGTGATTGATTTTTGTAAGAACACTATTCCTTATGCTATAATTTATGGTATATAGGAAAATTTAATGAGAGCTATAGAGAACCCATGAAAGATAAAGGTACTATGACTCAATCCAAAAGTATAAAATGAAAATATATCAATGTTTAGAGACTCATGTTAAATACTAAAAATAATTTACATATTTTAAAAGAAAGAGTAAGAAGAAGTCCTCTAAGAATACATGTACTCTAATTAATGTTACTATTTTCTAATATCTTAAAAAATTTGAATCTAAATATGTGTTTTATGTTTCTTTCAAATCTAGAATTACATATTCTACGTCCATGACTTGAAGTGGTGATGAAGCTATTAAAGAGGAAAAAAATCTTCTAAAATAGAAATCTAGATAATTCAATCATATTAATCGAGAGGAGATCCAAGCCTTTTAATAAAAATTGGATCATTTGTAAAATAATGAAAAATATGATCATATATACAAAATGGGATTATTTCAAGAAAATGAATGGCTAAAAAAATATAGGAACTTTAAAGGATTCATTTAACAAATGAATTTCATGTTTAAAGAGAAAAAGGATTTTATGGGATAAATCACTTTGGTAGTGGAATACTAAATGGACAGGGAAATATTACTCAAAGCCTAAATTATCTCTCTCAACAAACAATATAAGTAGAGGATAAAATTTCACAAAGAATTATATTCTCAATTTAGGGGAATATAAACCCAATTGAAGAAAATGTACATAGTGATTAAGGAACTTGATATAAAGATGAAATTCTTAAAAGAAAAGATAAAATTCAATAAACTACAAAAGATTTACTCTTATAGTGATGCTTTAAAATATAAAAATTTAGAATCTATGAAGAAAAGAAGCGTGTTGGTCAAATATAGAGAAACAATTCATTAAGGATAATATAAAAAAGTATTAATAACATAGATTAATTAGACAGAACATGAATGTATGTATCGTGATCAAGGATCCAAATAATGTAGGTGATCTTTTTTCCACATATCATATAAGAAATGAAGACACGATGTATGATTTTATTATGAGATATTTTATTTGTTCTAACCATTTTCATATGGAACGATACTGTGATAATGTAAATATAAAAGTATCCAATAAGGAAATATTTTCATTATGTTAAAATAATGAAATGATAGATGAAAAAATAGAGTAAACTAATAATAGATAGTTTATTACTCATAAAAAATAGCCATGGAAGAAAATAAACAAATCACAAAGATAAATGAGAAAGAATTTATTGTTTTATAAAATAAGGATGGATATTTTAATAAATAATTACCATAAATAAAAAAATATGAATTAGTATTAATGGATCATAAATAAGAGAATAAAATAATTATTCTTTAGTTTATTAAAAATATAAACTATAATATAAGAGAGAAAAATAAGAGGAATTTCCCTCTCCTGGAGAAATAAAAATGAAGGATAATGTAGTGTTGATGAATCAAAGGAAGAAAATTTCATTAGTGGGATAAATATCACATTTGAGTTGTATGTTGAGATGAAAATTTAAAGGATGAAAATAAAAATATTTGAAAATAATTTTCAACAAGTGGTATCATTAAAAGATTAATAAAAAAGTTTGAAATAAAATTGGAAGAAAAATGAAGGTTCATAAAGACTAACCACAATCCTATATTTTAGGATGATTAATAAGTACCCATATCCCTAATTTATTTTATTTAAATAACTATTTTAGAGTTAATACATGTTTATATGGGATATAATATCTATGGGGTTGATAAATTGTAAGGAATTAATTAAAAAAATAAAGTTGTATCAAAAAAATATAGAAACAAAATCAGAGAAGCTGATCCTTATGAGAAGAGTTCAAATATTAAAATATATACCAATATTTTATATAAGTGTTATCCAATAGAAGTGAATACCAATCAGTAATATACATTAAATAAGGAAGAGAAAAACTTAAGCACAATGAAGCAACTATAACATGCAAGTAGGAATTCAAGGATTATTTTATCTTAAAAAAAAAGTTATATCATCTATTTTTAGGATACTTTAGTATGCTATAAATAAAAGACTCCCATGAAGAATTATAATTTCAAATTTTTTTCTTTAACTCTATAAGTAAAGGGACATTTGAACTAAAAACATAACGTATACTAGCCTATTTCGAAAAAGGATAGATACGACGTGAAGGGTGTTTTTTTCAATAAGTGGTATGATTTACACACTTTTTCATTAATATTTATTTTCAAAATTTTTTATGAAAGTATTATTTTGATCATATAGTGATTTGTGAATGAGGATAATTATCAAATTAGATAAACCTATAGAAGTAAGTGAGTGTAATATAAAACATTAATGTTATTAAATTATCTTATTATTTATTACATTTATATTTTAATTAAGTAGGTTTGTATTATTTTTTATCTATTTCCATAGTTGTAAGTTCACTCACTAAAAATATATAACAATCACAAATAATTTTAGAGTGATAATATTTGTTAAAAAATCTGTAAATTTTATCATATTCTTTTATAAAATAATAATTAGTTATAACTATTATGAAATTTTTTATGAAAATGAGTGTTTCGTTAGGGGTAGTTTGTAGATATACCATAATTGTGGATCCCTTTTTAATTGCTAAAAAGTTTATATTTTTGAAACTTTCAACAATTGGCATCATAAAAAGGGATAATTTGAATTATATATTAAATGATGATTTTAATATCTTTAATTATATATGTTTAAATAGATAAAATTTTTATGAAAACATCCTTTGAATTTTATTTTCAAATATAGAAAGAGAACATGTAATAAATCTGAGAATATGAGATGAAATAATCCCCTGCTGAATGAATATGATGTAAAGTTATGGAATATTCAGATTAAATGTCAAAGGGGGAGATAGATTCATACATAGAGCTATAAATACATGGTTTTGAATGAGATTTATTTCTTAGTGTTGACAATAAAACAGAAAGGAGTAGAATATTGTATCTGTGTAGTTGTGTGTTTCTTTTAACATAGAAGTTGTTGGAATTATTATCAATCTAAAAGAATATTCTATTTTGAGTTTATGTGTTTTAAGTCGATGGAAAACTATTTTGGTTAATGGGTATAATTTGTTTCAATGGTTAAAAATATATATATTTATAACCAAAGAATTGGATTGTTTTGGGTATATTTTCAATCACATGCTATGAATTGAGAACCCATCATATTAAGATAAACGGTATATAGATAACATTGTAGTTAGTTCCCCAGAAATGATTTTATTAGTTCTTGATTATATTTTATATTTAGTGAAGTACCTTATAACATCATGATTGTTCCTCTTCATGATATTTTCATGTGATAATGTACTAAGAATATATGACACACTGAAATGTCATAGTAGCTCCTCGCTATGATGAGAACCTAGAAGTGAAACAATTGTATTCTTGAATATAATTCAATAGATGGATGATATATTCTGATTATACATAGAAGATATTGGATATTAGGGGTAAGAGGCTCATAATAAATTTCAATTCCTTCTCATGGTGTCCCCCCTTGGAAATTCTATATGATAGGAGGCTATGTTTATAGAGTCACCAATAAGAAATCCACATTTTAATGTTTCATTAGATGTCCCTATTTGTGAACGTATGTATTGATCATTAGACTTTAATATTATCATTAATTTATATCATGACTCATATACTTTGATGTATTAATAAAAACCATGAAATCATATTCTCACATTGAGGTATGATATATTGGGTGTGTCACGAGTGATATTGTATTAATGGATAATGTAAGGAAAAAATTTATCCCTTTTCCCCTTAATAGAAAATCATATCTCAAACAGTTGTATGATAATGGAATTTTCTGCATAAAACCATGGTCATGGTGTTTGGTGGGTGAGGTGATATCCAAAAAGTCAAAGAAAGATACATCGAGTATATAGGTTTATGGAAACAACATGTACCCTAATTTATAATAGTTTTCAGGATAAAGGTATTGTATTACATGGTAATAATTCATGTGAGGTTAGATGTCATTACAACATTAAATTCATTATATATTAGTGAATTTATGTGTTTCTAAATGATAACATTATAATTTCAGTGGTTCAGCATAATTCAATTGAGAAAGGGGTATAGAGGGTTACACAATAAGTGTATCTACAATCTCAATTAAATTTAAGTATTGAATTTAAAATTAGGAATAAATAATATTTATTTAGGTTTAGTTGATCACCATGATTTAATCACAAATTATTCAAAATAATAAGTGAGTTAAATATTAATAAATATATATTTTAATGGTTTAAATAATATATTATTTAGAATATTTCTCAAATAATATTGAAATTTTATTTATTTATTAAAAAAAATTCATTATTCAAGGATCATTAAATGTCGAATAGGGAAAGCATACAGAGCATAATGGTATGATTGGAAATTATATAAATGATATTTATTTATATTTTTAAAGGTGCTTCACATGATGAAAAATTAATAATAATAATATTATTATTTTTGGACATGAGGTCAAATAATAATTATAAAGATGGAAAGGGGCTTGTTTACAATTTTCCAACCCTAAACCTACCATAATGAATATCTAGTTATATCACATTCCAAAATCACTATTGTTGTTCAAAACAGATAGTGAGAGACTCTCTCAAGACATAGAGAGATATCTAGAGATCTAGAGATTTTTCTCTCTTCCTCATATCTCAAGTCATTGAGAGAACATCAAGGGTTATTCCTCTTTCACTAATAATTTTTGTGTGATCAACTATAAACAATGAAAATGACCAAGATTGGTCATTCTAGAACCCAAGAATTATATGATGATGTTTAAAGATTATAGTGCATGTTTGAATCAATAATAAAGGGACTATATACTTGGATCCTATAGGGAAATGATGGCATGATGAGATCCAGTCAGCCAAATCATTGATGAAAGTAGTTTCCCAAGTTGAGGTAATTATATATCTGCTTATAAATTAATTATAAATTACATATGAATATACTCCTCTTCTGGTTGCAGTGTTTTTTTATTTAGTTAAGTAATATAATATTTTCAATGGGTGTGATATTATTTTTCATGTGAAGGAATGATTACTCATAAATTAATACTAAAATTCAACTTGTACAAGATATTAAGGTGTTCACATTATGCATTGAACCTTCAAGTGGTATTAGAGTGGTAAAATATTTAATTTATAATCATTTATTATTCATTTATTTTTTGAGGGGGTTTTCATTTTATTTTACTTATATTGATTTATTTTAATATCCTATATCATCACCGATTCCATTATTCATTCTCACTAACATAACCAGTGAAACATTAAGATTAAAAAATAAAGAAGCATTTGAAAACACCATCAGGAGGAAAAAAAAGGTTCCCCATGGACAAAAACTAGGCTACATGGTGTGTACTTCCTAAATACACACCATGTATTATGTTTTCTCCCTTAAATATCTCCATATCAGGTCAGATCCAACAAAATCAGATCTAAGATCCAAATAAAGAGGATTTATGTGTAGATCTAGATATAATGGTACACAAAATTAAAGTACCAAATGTTGTGTATCCATTATACATGATTTTTAGTACTTGATTTCTCATGGTCAAGAATAAGGGTTATATCAGTGTTCCATTTATTGGATACAAGACACATGACTAACATGATATGAAAATCGAAGGTTGAAAACCATGTAATTTGGACTATATTCCAAGTAACTTGAACTCATTTAAGGTAGGGGACATGCCCAGGCCCTAGTCATGTGTTTCAAAAACGAGTAGAACAATGTACACATCATGTAAATAACTACATACTATGTTGTTTTCTATAAACAATGTACTCATTTTTACTTGGAGAGAAAAATTATATATTTAACCAAACCTTTTGGAATGTGTTTTTTGTTTCATTTATTTGAAAGTATATACCATGATATATGATTTATAAATATATATTGAATTAATTTTCATTCTATATTCCAAATCTATATGTTTTTCATAATCATACCAAGTAATTTGGAGGAGTACACACCATTGCTTCCAAATTACATTTGTGTAATTAATTAAAATTTAATGAAATTATTTTTTTTTTAAAATTACAGATGATAATGAGTTAATATAATTATATGGAATTAAGATAAATTCAATTAATTGGATTAATTCTTAATTCGTTAACTTAATTGATGAATGGATTGATGTAATTGATATAGAGATTAAAAAGGTGAACTTGTTTCATGTTTTGTGGATAATCATGGGGTTAGACCAGACCCTTGTTTATGATTGGTTTATTTTAATTTATTATTAGATTAAAATTGATAGCTTGTGTGTAATTCCCTTCTATTTATTTGTTAAGGGCCTCTGTGGCTGGTGTTTCTTTTATATAAACCAATTTTTAACAAATCCATTGTATCCCCTCACCTATGTGTGAGTTAATAGCTCATGTAAGAATGGAGCTCTTATGAGAGTGGAGGCAATCCGAGTCTAGGATATGAGTTCAAAACCAATTGAGGCAATACCTAACAACCAAGGAGTAATATTGAAACATGAACCGAGATATGTTTAAAGGTGATATTCCCCTATGTTTTAGGGTTAATATATTTTCATCTAGATAAACTAACCATTAAATAATCTTATGATCATTTCACTTATATTTTAATTTTATCAGTTGAATTGATAATTATTTTTGTCTGTGAATATTGAATGATAACCTAATAAATGAATTAACAAGAATGATATATAGAATAAAATATTATCAGATTATGGATAAATTTTATCATACATGGTTAATCAATTAAGTAAAATCCACTTAATATTAAAAAAGAATTTGATAAAGATAAAATGGGATTTTACATATAAAATAAAAAAATCCCTCAACTAAATATTAAGATAGTATAGCCTACCTATACTTAAAATCATAACTATCCTTATAATTTAAAGTACTTGAATAACCTAAACTGGAGTGATTTCTATTATCATAGAACTTTTAGTTTAAATTGTTGTGTTGTCTTAACTTGGTTCACATCAAGGGATAACTACCCAAGAAAGGCTTGGTGTAACTAAGAGGCAAGTGTTGAGTAAATCTTTATTTATGATTTTAGGATTGGGGATTCCACTCAACAGATCAAGGAATAATGAGTTAATGTTGTTGGAAAGTTATGACTGTATAAAACTCTTTAAATAACTTTTCATGCCTAGTTCTAGGTTATTAGAAGGGGAATATGGATCATTTCTATAAGAATATTTAATCAAAAGGATATTCTAAAACTAATTGTGGGGACTATTAGCTTTCTAGAAAATACTGGGAGATTAATGTAATTTAATTTAATTTAAATTTATTAATCTCCTTTTATAGTCAAATAAGTAGTAGTCATCTACTTATAATTTGTAGAAATAGAAAATAAAATTATTTCAAAAATATTACTATTATCCCAACATGATAAGTAAAACCTTCTCAACAGTGTGAATTTCTAGTAATGGTATTGGTGCTTACACATTATACTACACCATGAATCAAAATTGTACATATCAGAAACCTCACTTCCTAAGTCGCTTTCCAAAGAGGCTAGTGAGGAAGAAGTATCTCCCTATATAAAGCATGTGGAAAATGAAATGGATTTCCAATGTTTCATGTTATCCCCTGTTTAAAATGAGATTATAAATTAATATGAGGATATGTAAGTGTACAACATTGTTTCTAACTTTAAGGATCTACATCAAGAGAATGAAATATTAGAGATGTTTGAGATCTATAATGAACTGTTGACATGTAATCTTGGATAGTCAACACCATCTAGGACACATGTAGTAAAGATGATTTTCTATATTGATCACCTAGAAATATTAGGGTTTAATATCTTGATGAGATGTACATCGGTCTCATTTTCTCTCACTACCCAAAAACTTATTTATTTTTTAGGAATTATAATATAAGAAATAGTGAGCCGAAATTATAAGAACTTATTAATCTTATTTGAAAAGTTGATAAATATACATGACATGAAAAATCTATAGTCTTTGTGGTGAATAAAAAGAGGTGGATCAAGGTAAAGTGTCTAGAGACTAATTACAAGTCTAATGATCTAGAACACTGTACTTAAAAGAGTATTATGATTTAGAGGAAATGAAAGGAAGAATATGTGGTATCTTTTCCAAGTGTAAATCTAGGATTCATTAATATGAATTTCACCTAGAGAACAAATCATAAGAAATAATCACGTGAATTCATTATCGATTGTGAGATTTTCATATCTACAGGTTTGATATTAGATACTTAGTTTAAGGCTCACATTTGTATCCAAATAAAGGAAACATGTAGATTTTAGAAGGTTTCCAAAGATGATGTGGATTTATGGTCTCCCAATGGAGTGAGGATGGATACTCCAGTAATTGGAGACTACCATCTCATGTTTCAAACAAAATTTTGTTTAGTTTCAAATAATTTTTATTTTGTGTATGGTGTTATTAAGCACTTAATATCCATGTCTTATTTAGACATGGATAGATTTATATTCAACTTTGAAAATAGTAGTTTCTATTTTTAGAAATATAACATATGTTATGGTATGTAATAGTTGAAGAATGGTCTTTATGTATTAAATTATTAAAACCAAATATTGGTAATAAATAATGAATCAAATACATGAAACTAATATAACATGAAATTATGACATCACCATCTTGGTCACATAAATTATAATTTCTTGAAAAATCTCTATCAATATAGTTAATTAGAATCTTTTGAGCTAAAAGAACTTGAAAGCTGTCACACATTTTTATAAGGAAAGATAACCAAAACACTATTCAGTGGTCAGGGTGAAAGGGCCACATAGATTTTATAATTTTTTCATACTGATGTGTGTCGACCTTTCCAAGTAAAAGTTAGAGGTGTATTATCATACATTATTACATATACTGATGACCTGATCAGGTATGGTTATATCTACTTGATCAGGTACATGTTTAAATACTATGAGAAGTTTAAAGAGTTCATGAATGGATCTTAGAACCATATTGGTAATAAGATAAATAAAATTTAATTGGATCTAGGAGGTGAGTATCTTAACCATGAATTTATAAAATTCATATAAGATTATGTGATTTTATCTCAACTCACTCAGCCTTACACACAACAATGTAATGGTTTTAGTGAAAGAAGGAACCATAAACTACAATACATGGTAAGGTTGATAATGAGTCACATAAGACTTCTATTATTATTTTTAGGACATTAATTATAGATGTAATCATTCTTACTAAACTAAGCACCAACTAAAGTGGTGAATTTTATTCCCTTTGAGTTATTGAGTGGAAAGAAACCCATTTTTTCACAAGTTCATGCATGGGGTTACGAGACATTTGTTAAGGATAAATCAAGAAAGAAACTAGAAACCCAAGAAATAAAGTATATATTTATAGTGTATCCTAAATAAATAATGGAATAATATCTATAAAACCCTTCAGATAAAAAATTAACCATTAAATTATTGGCCATATTTCTTGAGAGGGATCAAATACTTAATTAGGATGGTGGGAGAAATATTGAATTCAATAAAATTAATGATCAAGTTACACAAGATCTAGTATATGAATAAGTTCCACAAGTCTCCATAAAAGATGTTATTCCTGAAGCAAAAGTGATACATATGAGTGCTGTAGAGGAAAGGGAAATAGAGAGAAATTATTCTCTATTCACCAAAGATGGTGACTCATTGTTGGATGACAATAATGATCCTCTCAACTCTAAGGATTCAGCAAAGAGATTAGGAGTTATAATATCGAAAGAAGATATGAATTATAAGATGAATTCCATATATCAAAACAATGTTTGGGTTCTGATTGGTCTTCCATTTGATGTAAAACTCATTGGGTGTAAATGGGTACTAATGATAAAGATTGACATGGAATTAAAAGTAAATACCTATACAGAAAATATAGTGTCATTGAGGTTTATAAAATATCAAGGCATTGAATATATTTTTTTATCTATTTATCATGTTTAAATCCATTATAAGTTTGTTTTTAATAGAAACTTACCATGTCTATGACATTTGTAAAATGGATATGAAGACTATTTTCATTAACAATAACCTTTAATAGGATTAAAAAATGATATAAGTAGAAGGGTTTGTGCCACCATGAAATGCCAAAAATTTGTGTAAGTTGCAAAGATCCAATTATCGATTAAAGAAAACATCCAAGTCAGGGTAAATTTGGTTCTATGAAGCTATAAAAGATTTTAGATTCATTAATAATGAATTTGAGACATTTTTACAAGACGTTTAGTGGGAGTATGTTTGTTTTCAATGTTGTATATTTTGATGGAATATTACAAATTGTAAACAACATACTAGCCTTACAAGAGGTTAAGGTTTGGTTGAGTATATGGTTCTCCATAATGAACTTATAAGAATTATCCTACCTTCTAGGGATCAAGATCATGAATTATAGATCGAAGAGGCTTCTTGGACTAAGTCAGAGTAAATACATTGAACAGATACAAAATGGTCTTAGTATGGAACAATCCAAGAGGGGATTGGTTCTAGTATCACATGGTATACATATTTCTAGGAATATGTGTCATCATATGGAAGGAATCATACCCCTATTGCCCAAAGTCGGTTCCTTATATTAATATATTGGCATTATTACAAGAAAGTCATATCCCGGAGGAAATAATAGTTTAGTAGTCTTGAAAACCCAGATATATACATAAGTTAAACAATAAAACTTTAAAGGAAATACACTATGTGAAATCCATTATAAACATCCATAACATCCAGATTATACCTCCAAGTAATTCATAATAAACTTCTTCACATTTTGGGGAAATATAAAACATAATAAAGGGGTGAGCTCATATTCTTAGTAAGGGTTCATAATACAATGAAAGTAATCATAAACATAAACACTAGGCATGATGAATATCTAAAAACACATGAATTTTCTACTAGTTGAATGCTCACATAGACTATAATTATCTAGTTTCATAATTAGGGAATTCATAATTCCAGACATCATAATAATTATATCAAGGCCTCATTTTATGACCATATATAAACGGGTAAAAACCCAAACTAGTTTGTCTCATGATACCTACTGATTCATAAAGGGGCTATAAAGGCCCCCCCAGTCACATAATGAGTCTAATTCATTCCCAATATGAATGAGTATAAACATAAGAAACATACATTTTCATATTTAAATTAATATATGAATTGGAAACAACTTTCCCCAATTATTAAATATGAAAACTAATCATTTGGAGTAATATAGTGAATGATATCAAAATATATAATACATAGGCAAATGAATCATAAAAAAAATAAAATATGGTAGATGATATCATAAAATGTTAATCCTAGTAAAACATAAGAATTATAAAGACTGTTTAAATTTTTGAAAATACTCATATAAAATAATCGAGTAATTCTTAAGATAAATACTCTTTTACTTTGAAAAGAATAGTTATTTTGGAAAAATATTTTCATAAAAACCGAAGAACATTAATGAAGTTTATTCAAAATAAAAAATGGGTGGTTTTAGAAAAATACTGTTGGATAAAAATTGATTATATAGTGCATTTAAAAATAGGTAAGAATTTGAGATGTTTCATTGAAATGGGATTGTTTGTCGAGAGGAATTTTTGAAAGATTATTTTAAAACATGTCACTCCCCATAAAATAAAGAAGGATTATAATTGGTAAAAATATATAGAACATTAAAATAGAATTTATTAAGAGTAAATTATAACAATTAAGAATTTTATTGAGGTATGTAGAGAGTAAGATTAAATCGAAATAAAAATGAGGTTTAAGTAGAAAAACCTTACCTTATTTTCAAATTTATTCTATAATTGACCTTAACATCCTAGAAAATCAAATTAAATCCACTAATTAATTAACTCAAAACCCTATATACATTTAATTTTCTCATTTTAGTTTTATTAATTTCATTTATGTCTTTATTGATATGTTATATGATCGAATTCTGTTATTTTAGAGTGTTAGTTTTGTTGATTTAATAATCAGTTCACTTGATTATATGTAATGGAATTCGTGTGGAATCGATATGATTCTCTAGAATTGAAATTAAATTATATAAATTTACATAAACAAGTTTAAATGGATATATAAATCATTTTTTTATATATTATAAGGATGAATCATTAGATAATACATTTAGTGACAATTGTTTAGATTATTATGACGGTTATTGATCATAATGAACTCATTTTGTTTTATCATTTATTATTATGTAAATATGTTAATCAAAAACATAAAAATGGTTATATTATTCATTTTAAAATCTATCTCAATCATTAAAATTGTGTCATTGACACCCGTCCGATGATTTCATTTATGAAATAAAAGAGAGAGATAGTAGTTTGAGGAAAGATATTACATCAACATGATATAATTCTAGTATATAGATGATAATGGAGTTATCATGATTATTTGGATAGAGTAGGTTGGGAGAGAATAAGAAAATAAGATAAATTGAAATGAAATTAAATGAAAAAGGAATAGGATTTACCTCTTGAAATAACCACTTTCAAAACCTCTTTAATGTAAAGGGTTTCAGTAATTTTCTAATAAAAAGGTATACTAAAGGTGGATAATGGATAGGGAATATTATCTAGGAAGAAGTTTGAGAATATTCAAGTCTTAGAGTAGTAATGAGAAGAGGGAGTGAGGTGTGGTTTTTATAGTGGAGGAGAGGAGGGGTTTTCCATTATTTTAATCATTATATTATTATTTTGGATCAATACTATGAATAGTAACTATTCACGTGACTTAAAATAGAAATAAGTGCTTGTGAGTAAGAACCATGGTCCATTTTAATTACCTACGACTCAAGCACGATGCATAATTTCTTTCATTTAGCATATTTCAAAAATTATCGAATTTCACTATTCAGAAAATTTAAGTATTTTAGAAAAAATCCCAAAAATTCACCCTAATAAAATTTTTTCATCTAGAATTGAGAAATGAACATCATTTTATCAAAATAATCATATAAATAAAAGATATTTAATTTTTAAATAAACTTATTATTAACTTGAAAAATAGAGATCTTAAATTTAAAAATGACTTTATAATACTTTCAAAAATTAACTAAGGTCTCATAAAATTATCCTAAAATCATAGGGAAACAAAGTATTTATTTTGTAATAAATTTTATGAAAATTAATTTTATTAATTTATTAATTTAAAATTTTAATTAAATATTTATTACTCACAAAAATACCAACTCTTACTTTTTAATTTTTAAAATATTCACTCTCATTTACATGGAGCCTAAATTTTATTTATACTTGCTTGGGTGAGGTTACTATTCATAAGGGTACATTAATATTCATAAGGGAATGTTACTATTCATAAGGGTAAGTTACTATTCACAAAAAATGTAAGTTGATCATATTAGACTCTAAATATCTTACTGATCACAACCGTGTATGTCAGTTTTTTCGAAATTAAAATCACAGAAGCAATACAATTATGTTCATTCATTAAGTTATAACAAAGTGTTATTTCATAGAGACTCCGTGTTTCATGCATTCAACAATAAATTTACTTTTAAATTATCGGGGTGATATATTCTTCCCCCCTTACAAAAAGTTCATCCTCAAAATTACCAGAATGTTACATTATAGAATGATTTGGGTAGTTCTTCATCATAAGTTCCTTAGGCTCCCATGTTTCCTCTTCAATTTTATGACATTTCCAAAGTACCTTTACCAGTAATGTCATCTGATTCCTCAAACAATTATTCATTAGTGTCCAGAATCTAGATCGGCTCTTCCTAGTAAGATAAGTCAGGTTCCAATTCTATACCTTCAAAAGTGAGGACATGTGTTGGGTCTGCTACATACTTTCTCAATAATGAGACAAGTAACACATTGTGTAGCATTGAAAGGCTAAAAAACATTTCCAAATGAAAATCCACAACTCCAATTCTCTCAATAATTTCAAAATGACCAATGTACCTAGGGCTTAGTTTCTATTTCCTTCCAAATATCATAACACCCTTCCATGGAGATACTTTCAAGAAAATGCGACCTCACTCCTAAAATTCCAAATCCTTTCTTCAATTATCAGTATATCTCTTTTGCGTAATTTGAGATACATTGATATGGGTTTGAATTGTCTTTACCTTTTTCATTGTTTCCTCCAGAATATCTGGACCAAAATCTTCCTTTGAAATACATCATTCCCAAAAGTTGGTGGATGACATACCTTTCTGTACAATGATTTATATGGTGCCATTTTAATACAAGAATGAAAACTATAGTTGTATTAAAACTCCACCAAAGGTAAATACTGATCCCAACTACCTGAAAATTCTATTGAACATGATATTAATATGTATTTCAAATTTTGGATCATCCCTTTTGATTGTCCATCAGTTTGAGGGAGATAAACAGTACTCAATCAAAGTACAATATCCAATTATTTTTGAATTATTTTCAAAAACATTCTATGTGAATCATGGATCAGGATCAGACACAATTGAGATAGGTGCTTCATGAGGTCTCACAACTTTATTGATTTAGGGTCATGCATGGTGCTCAAGTGGAAAATCCTCCCTTATAGTGAGGAAATGCATATATTTCATAAGTCGATCAATAATTACCCATATTATATCATTATCTCTTGGAGTTTTGGGTTATCTAGTGACGAAATCTATGGCGATGTCATCACATTTCCATGTAGGTATAGGTATAGGTTGTATGAATCCTCTAGGATGTTGTCGTTCAACATTCACTTGTTGACAGACTAAACATCTTGATACATAATTAGAAATTTCCTTCTTTATATTGTCCCATAAAAAATGTTGCTTCAAATATCTATAAATTTTAGTGATACCTGGTTGTATAGAGAAATTCAAGCTATGGGAATTGTCCAATAACTCCCTTTTCAGATCGATTATAGAGGGAACATATAGCCTCATCCAAAATATTAAAATTCTATCCTCACACATGAAGTCATCCAACTTCACCTCGGTCACACCTCTAATTTTATTTTTAATATTCTCATCACAAGACTTAGAAGTAATAATTATTTCCAATAAAGATGGTTAGGAAACAAGTTTAAAATGTAATGATGTTTCAACTTCTTTGATAATTCCATATCCATCTTTACTATATCCATGAACATAGGATCCTTTTCAATTCTAAATTTTTTAATAATTCCACGATCCTTACTCAATGCATCATCTCCATTATTTCCCCATCATGGGTGATAGTGTATTGGAGGATTATAATCCTTGAGTAGCTCTAGCCATATCATTTTCCTCATATTGATCTCTTTCTGTGAGAATATATATTTTATGCTCTTTTGATCTATGTATATCACACATATTTCTCTATAGATATAGTGTTTACATATATTTAGAGAAAAGAGTATAGATACTAACTCAAGATCATGATTTGGATTGTTATTTTCATTAAATTTTAACTACCTTGATGCATAGTCAATAACTCAACCATTCTGCATAAAAAATAGACAAGTCCGTTCTTTGATGCATCACTATAAATCACAAACACACCATTTCATGATGGTAGAGTCATGATTAGGGAATTCATTAATATCCTCTTTAATTCTTCAGAATATTATTCACATTATTTTTTCAATATAAATTTAGCCCCATTATGAGTAAGCTTGGTCAACGGTTGGCTAAATGGGTGAAGTTCCGAACGAAACGCCAATAATAACCTACTAAACCAATAAAACTATGTACCTCAGTTATGTTCGTTGGAGTAGGCCATTCATGAACTACCATTTTCTTCCTAGGATCCACTAAAATTCCATCCTAAGAGACAATATGACTTAGAAAATAAACTGTTTGAAGCCATAATTCACCCTTGCTAAACATCCCATATAAGTCTTTTCTTCTAAGAGTATTTTGAATAATTCCTATGTAATTCTCATTATATTCCTATCTTTTGGATTATTCCAAGTTATCTCCAATAAATAAATAAAATTCATCAAGATATTTGTTTAAAAATATATTAATTAGATCCATTAAAACAGAGGGTGAATTAGTCAGCCAAAAGGGTATTAATGTAGACTCGTAATGCCCATACCTGGTTAGAAATGTTTTGTTTAAAATATCTTTATTCCTCACATGAAAATGATGATATCTAGTCTGAAGGTAAATCTTTTAAAAATATTGGGCTTAGTGAAGTTGATAAAATAGATCATAAATGAAAGGAAGATGTAACTTTTTCTTTACCGTAATGGCATTGATATCCTTGTAGTCAATGCATATCCTCATAGATCAATCTTTCTTCTCAATGAAAATAACAGGGGATACACATGTATAATAACTAGGGAAAATAAATAATTTATAACTTAATTACTATAGTTTCTTCTACAATTATATGAATAACACAGTTGAAATTCTATAAGGAGTCTCTGATATATGTATTGAACAAGGAATTAAATCAATAAAGAACTCAACTTCCCATTTTGGAGGATGTCCAAGTAAATCCTATGGAAAAACATCAATATATTGTTTCACAATAGGCACATCTTCAATTTGAATATTTTTTCCTCACCCATATATATTTCATCATCATACTCCCAAATAATTGAATTCAGTAGAGCTATAGGGGTTGATCTATATAAGAATCATATGGTTATATATCTGCTATAAAGATAAGGAATTCTACATCATTTTCAAAAATTGTAAACTCCTTCTTATTACAATAACATTTTTCATCATAATTTGAAATAAAATTCATACCAAGGATTATATCAAATTAAATCATAGTTATGATAACAAGATCCACAACTAAAGCATGTTTATGGGTAATAAGGGGGACTTATTGACATATCTTTGTTTCTATGATATTTACCTTAGGAGTTTTAACTTGTATCTCCTTTATTGAATCAAATTGGAAATGTATAATTTTTTAAAAACACTGAGAATATATAAAATAATGAGATGATCAAAAATCAAATAAATCATTGTCTATGTTTGAGTAAATGATTAAAGCACCTCCCACCACATCATTAGGAACATCAACCTCAACTGTTGTGATCGCATAAGCCTAGTCTTGCTCCCTTTGACTTTTCTGGGGAACTTTTCCTTGATGCATAGGACAATAATTTTCACAATGTACTATCTCTTTATAATTTCAGCATTGAACATTAGTAGCTTCTTTATTTCCCATGAAATTAAGAGATTGGTGGCCTTTTCCTCCACACTTATAAAAAACACCCATAGCCTTCATAAAAGTACTAGGGTATTTCTTCCCATAATTATTATAGGATAGAAAATAAATTATCCCCTTCATCCCATTTTCCACATTTCCTTTTCTATAGTTTTTTAAATCCCTTTTCTTCTCTTGAATTCTTTTAAATCCACAAGACAAAGAAAACTCTTTTTCTATCTTGATAGCACATGAGACTATATATTTGTACGATGAGAATCTTTAGAAGACTAGAACCCTTCAAAATAATAGTTTTAAACCATAAAATAATTGATAAATATTAATCATTGGATTATGTATGTAGTATGTGGAATGACTTGCAAAACTTATAAAGTTAGCTTCATACTTTACAACATTCTCATCCTCTTTTTTTCTCATAATCAAAAATCACCTTTCCATATCTTCTCATTCTTTAGGAGTGTAGTATTTTTATAGAAATATTTCCTTAAAATACCTCTATTCCATATTTTCAATATCTTCCTCCTAAATTGTGTTTTGAATCAATGGCCACCATTGATCAGTATCTCCTGATAGATGATAAATCGCTATAACAACCTTCTCCCATTCATTACTTCCCAAAGAAAGAACTATCTTCTCTAAGAAAATTATCCACTACTCTAGAATTAATGGGTTTTTAGTCCCATTAAATGATGGAGGTTGTTTTCACATAATGAGGTATAACATTGATCCTCCACATTGTGGATTAGGATGCTCCATACGGGTAATGTTATTGTTTATAACATGAGTAAGTTGTCCCAGTATAATTATAAGTTTCTCAGAACCAATATCAACATCATTATCTTGCATATCATGGAAATTCCTACTTGGGTTATGTGCATTCATGAAATTTCCATTCCTTCCACTAGGATCCATTTATAAATAATGGAATACACTAGATTAGGTTATGAATCATATTTGATAATCTCAACTAGCAGAATAATTAACATAAATTAAAATCTTATGCATCACTAATACCATAATCATAAACATGGTTACTTTGTGTAAAAAATAAATTTTAAATCCTTCATAATGTCTTATAAATAATATTTGAATTATCCTAAGAATATCCCCTAGGTGTGTCAAACCTAGTGCACAATAAGGCCCAATGTCGTGTGTTATAACCACATCCATTTATAATATCCAAACAGGGTTGTATTTTCTACAAATATCCACATAATCTTTTCATTACCAAAATTCTAGGATGTTATTGTATGCTTATCCTCAATGTATACCATAGTTCTTTGTTCCCCAATCTACGTTTTCTATATCTAGTTTCCAAGGTTTCTACTAAACTTGCCTCTAATACCAATTATAAGGACCCAAACCCCCAGTTTCCCGAAGGTGTTTAATTATATTAATAAAATGGCCTGATTACAAGAAAATCGAATCCCAAAGGACTAAATAGTTTAATAGTTTTGTAAAACCAGATATATACATAATTTCAACATTACAACTTGAAAAGAAATACAATATGTAAAATCTATTATAATCATCCATAACAACCCTATTTTCCCTAAAATTCATTCATAATATACTTCTTTGCATCCTTAGTAAATATAAAACATAAGAAAGGGTGATCTCAGATTTTCATTAAGGGTAAGCATTACAATAGAAGTAATCAAAAACATAAACACTAGGCATGATGAATATCTAAAAACACATGCCTTTAAAATAAACTTGAGAATAATATTGAAGGAATAAACAAAAGATTAAATAATACCATAAAACATAACCATGGATATTGTACTATTTTAATAATCACATGGACTATTAATATTTAGTTTCAAAATGATTTAATGCATAATGTTGGAAATCATAATCATGTTGTCAAGGACTCATACCATGACTATACATAAATGGATAAAAACCCAATATAGTTTATCATGAGACATACCAATGAATTGGGGAGCTATAGAAGGCCCCACCCATCGTGGAATAAGTCAAATTCATTCCTCATATGAATGGGGATAAAAATAAACCACATATACATTCATATTTAAACTAAAAAATGAAATGTAAATAACATTCTCCAATAATTAAATATGGACACTAACCATTTAGATTAATATCGTGAATGGTATCAAGATAGCGCATCCATAGTGAAATTAATCATAAATGAGTCAATAAAATATGGTATATGATATAATAACATATTAATCCTAGTAAAACATAGTAATCAACAAGAGTGTTGAAATAGTTGAAAATACTTGTATAGAATTATTGAGTAATTCTGAAGATTAACACTCATTTACATTGAAAATAAGATTTTTTTTGAAAAATATTTTCATAAAATCAAAAGTGAATTAATTTAGTTTTTTTATAATAAAATTAGTGAATTCAGAAAAATAATGTTGGCTAAAAATAGATTATATTGTTCATTTAAAAATAGGCAAGAATTCGAGAAGCTTATTTGAAACGTGCTTGTTTATCGGAAAAAAGTTTTGAAAGATCCTTTAAAAAAATGAAATTCCCTATAAAGGAGAGAAGGATTATGATTGGTAAACACATATAGAACATTAAAAAATAATTTATTATGAGTAAATATGAATAATAAATAATTTAATTTAGGAAATTAGAGAATGATAGTAACCTAAAAAATGGAGGTTTGGGTAGAAAACCATTACCTTATGTCTGAATGTGTTTTGAACTTGACCTTAACGTCCTGGATAATCAAATAAAATACAATAATTAATTTATTAAGAACCTTATATACATGTATTTGATTTATTTATTAATTTCATTTATGGAATTACTGATAAGTTATATGATTGAATTTCTTCGGTCCAAAGTGTTCGTTTCCTTGACTTCATGATCGGTTTGCTTGATTATAAGTAATGGAATTCATGTAGAATGGATATAATTCTCCAAAATTGGAATTAAATTATATTAATTAATATAAAGAATCTTAAATATTTATATATATCATTTGGTAATATATTATGTGGATGGATCATTAGATGATACATTTAGTGATAATCGTTTAGATTATTATGGCAGTTATTGATCACAATGAACTCATTTTGTTTTTATCATTTAGTATTATGTAAATATGTTACTTATAGAGCATAAAATAGGATATATTATACATTTTAAAATATTTATCATCCATTAAAATGGTTTCATGAAATACCAGGAAGAATAATTTGAAGAATGAAACTTCTTCGTCCATGAAGGTTTTAAATCGGCACCTCCCGGAGGATGATTTCATATATAATAATAAAAGATAGAGATATATTAGTTTGAGGAATTATATTCCACTAACATGATATAATTCCATTATATATATTATATTGGAGTTATCATGATAATTTGGAAATATGAGGTTAGGATATAATAAGAAAATAAGATAAATTGAAATGAAATTAAATGAAAAAGGAAGAGGATTTACCTCTTAAAATAATTTCCTTGAGAACCTCCTTAAGGGAAAGGAGTTTGGTATTTTGAAAATAACATGGGATCTTGGACATGGGGAGGGACTAGGGAATATAATTTGGGGAGAAATCTGAGAATCTCCAAGGCATAGAAGAGTGAAGACAATAGGGAGTTAGGGGTGGTTTGTTATGGTGGAGGAGTGGAGGGGTTTTCCATTATTTTAATTGTTATTTTATTATTTTGGATCATGACTATGAATAATTATGATTATTGTGACTAAAAATAGTAACAAGTGCATGTGAGCTTAAATTAATGTCCTTTTACATTATCCATTAATCAATCATGATTCAAGCAATCATTTATTTAGTATATTTACTAAATTAAAGAAGTTAACTATTCACCAAAAATTCAAGTATTTCAGACAATCCCAAAAAATCAACCTAACCATTTTTACACAAATATAATTTAACAATTAACTTCTTTTTATCAAAATAAGTTTCTATATATTATAAATTTAATTTTTTTATAAAATCATTGTTTAATTGAAAAATACAGATTTTAAATTTAAAACTGATTTTATAATATTTTAAAAAATTAACTGAGGTCTCCTAAAATTATCCTAAAATTATAGTGAAATAAAATATTTGTATAGTAATACATTTTATAAAAATGAATTTTATTAATTCATTAATTTAAAATTATAATTAAATAAATATTACTCACAAAATACCAATACTTAGTTATTAATTTTTAAAATATTAACTCTCATTTATATTCTTAAATTGTATATATACTTAAATGGGTGAGGTTACTATTCATAAGGGTATATTAATATTCATAAATTCATGTTACTATTCATAAGGGTAATTTACTATTTACCAAAAATGTATGTTGATCCTATCAAACACTAAAAAACTTACTGATTACAACCATGGCTGTCGGTTTTTTAAAATCAAATCACAGAACTGGAAAAATTATGTTCATTGGCTAGGTTATAAAAATGTTTTGTTACATAGAGAATTAGTGTTTCATGTATTCAATATTAAATATACGTGTAAATCCTTGGGGTGATACATCAGAAACAATAGTAAATAGAGGGTATGAGCAAGATCCCATAAGATTCTATGATAGGATCCATCATTCATTCAATGTTATGTATGAGGTTTTATATTTCCTATTCTTTGAGCATGATATAAAGATAAAAAGTAGATCTAGGTGAGTAAAATTGTACTACTATTAAAGACATCTTTAAGTATCTAATTAAAACAAAGGTTATGTTCCTATTTTATGTAGAACATGAAGAGCTAATCATCAAGTGATATAAAAATATTTCTTTTATATAGAATAAAATGATATTAAATCACTATATGGATATGTATTTTGTCTGAAGATATGATATTTGAGCTAAATGAGTTCAAAGAATCATGTGGCCCTTTTGGGAGAGCTATGATCACATCAAATTAAAAATCACATAATTCAGAAATTTCATCAATTTATGTATTTTTCTTAATTAGGTGATGTTTTAATGATCAGAGTAATCATATTGGACAACATGGAAAATACGTTAATGAAGGATTTATCTCATCAAATTCATTATTATCCTATGTGAGCTAGTGGACTGAAAGATGTTACCAGTTAGCTCTAGTGAATGTTGGAGCCTTTTGGATTTTGTTCCTTGCAAAAAACATTTTTAGAACTTTATTGAATGTTTTATTTTGTTAAGTATCTTCTCAGAACATGATTTTTCCTCAACATGACATTTTCATGTGATAATGTCCCAATAATAAATGTCACACTGAAATGTCAGAACAGTTCCCCACTATGATGAGAATTTTGAACTATCACAAAAGTATTAATGAATATTTTTCTATGTATGGATGATATTTTTGGATGGGAAATATATGATATAGTCTATTAGGGGTAAGAGGATCATAAGACATTGAGATACCTTCTCATGGTGTTCTACCTTAGTAATTTTTAATATAGTTGATTATGAGAACAAACCAACCAATAGGACATCCACATTTGCATGTGTGTTTGGATCTTTATATATGCACACATATAAATGTTTCCTTATACTTTAAGATTATCATTAATTGATATCATAACTCACGTACTTTTTTGTATTGAAAAATATTGATACAATATATTATCATGGTGAGGTAGGGTACATTGGTTGCATCATGAGTGATATTATATTAATGAATAATGTGAGGAAAGGATTTATCCTTTATGTATCTTGATGGAAGTTTATATCTAAGGAGCTTTGATGGGAAAGTAACTTCTTACATAAAACCATGAACATGGTGTTCGGTGGTTGAGTTAACTTCCTAAAAGTAAAATAACTGGACATTGAGTATAAAGGTTAATGACATTTCCATTCAACCTTCTTGATAATAGATATCTTTTCAAAGATAATTTATTACATGGTAATTTTTTATGAGAATTTAGATGTTGTTGTGTCATTAACTTCATTATCTATGGGTTCAGTAGTGAGTTGTTAGATGAAAACCGTGGAATCTAGGACACTCAACCGAATGCCACTAAGAAAGGGGCCTAGAGGGTCACACACTAAGTTTATCCACAATCTTAGTTAAATTTATGTATTATATCTAACAATTTGTAATAAATAATATTTATTCATGATTTGTTGATCTTCATGATATAATATCAAGTTATTCAAAATAAAAATTAAGATAAAAAATAATAAATATTTTTTCCAAGGTTTGGAGAATATATTATTTATATATTTATGAGCAGATAATAAAATTATATTTATTTATTAGATAAATTTTAGTTATTCAAGGATTAGTAAATGTATATGAGGTAAAGAAGAATGAGCTTAATGTTATGATCAGAAATTATATAAATGATATTTATTTATATTCTTAAAGGTGTTGAACATGTTGATCAATTATTATTATTATTAATAATATTGGACATGAAGTCAACTAAGAATTATAAATTTGTAAATGGGATTTAATGTGACATACCAAACTTAAACATTCCATAAAAAATATCTAATTATATCACTTTACCTAATCAATCATATTGTGAGAAAATAATAATGTAAGACTCTCTTAATCCTTATAGAGATATCTAGAGATATAGAAAATGATCTTTCTTCATCTATCAATCCATCTAGTGAATATCATGATTTATTCATCCTTCAAGATTAATTCGGATGTGATCAACCATGAACAATGAAAGAAATCAAGATTGGTTATTCTATCACCCTAAAATTATACGGTGACATTCAGATATTGTGTCACATGAGTAGACAACTTCTTGAGGGATTATATACCTCGATCCCAAAGAGAAATAATGGTATAATGATATCTATTCAACTCTATCATTAATAAAATTTTAATTAAAAGTTGAGATAATTATATATATTATCATTAATTATTTGTAAATTACATGTGAAGACCCTCCTCTTCGGGTTCTATTTTTTCATTATTCATCTGATATGTATTTTTTATTAGACATGATATTATTTTTCATGTGAATCAATGATTATTTATAAATTAGAATAAAACATGAGTTGGCCATGCCATAAAAGAACTTATACTATGAATAAAACCCTAAGAGAATACCATGGTATGACATTGTCAAAGAATTAAATAAGGATGTGCATGGAATTGGAATATAGAAATATATAAAATCATATATAGAACTCAAAAATAGTAACTATAAATCCCCTAAAAAGGAAACTTATAGAGTTTAGGGATTTGAAAAAATAGAGTCATTGAATTAAGACACATGAACTATATTTGATGACTGTTTTAAATAGTTGATGTGTTTATTATGTCTAATTTTTCAATTTAGAGAAGTCATAGAAGCGTTGAATATGTTTTTAGGATGTTTAAATGTTAAATTTGTTAATATTAGAAACTTTTTTTTTCCCAAATGTCCCAAAGGAATTAATTATAGAAACTCATATACTATTTTAAGGTGTTTTATAGGTCAAGGTTGTGGATGAATTATTGATTGAAAAAATATAGATCTATTTGACAATAAATGGAGAAATTGTTCCATTATTTCACAAACCATGTAATGGTTTACAAACCACCATTTTAGTGTTCAAAATTATTAGATAAATTTGACTGGAATAATTTATATATTACATGAGATATCCAAACCACACTATAGTTATAAATATGGATTTTAGAAAATAAGGAAATTTATCATGGTTTTATTCATATTACTATGTTTTTTATCTGTAGTTTCTATTAAAAATTTCAAGATCAAACCAAGTTGTATAATTAACCATTATTCTGGATGAATATTGAAAAATGAAGAGTTTTGGAAATAATCATATTGTAGTGGTATTATATAGTTTAATTTATAATTTGATAGATACCCTAGATGAAATACTGATATAAGGTTATTATAATCACGATTGATGGTTATTATTGATAAAAATGTAGAATCTCCCCTTGGTTTAGATTGTGGGGTAAGATGTTTTTCTAGAGAAATAAATGGAAGATATTTTTAGTACTCAAAACAAATCCATTAAAAGTTAAGATAAAACCATTTCATTCTATATAAGAGATATGGTTTTCAAAATATGTAAACAAGTGAAATTCTTAGAAATTGGAGTAATGGAGGATGCGTTTTTCAGAGGCAAAACAATTATTTAACAAACCACATCTTGGTCTAATGCGCTATGTCGTTGTTTATTGGGATGCTATATGTTTTTCATATTTTAATATATTTTAATAATTTAAAGAGTTAATATTATTTTTATGGATTTGGATCTAGATTGAATGTTTTTTACTACATTTAAATGTATGGGAAACATGAAATATTTTAAGAAGATAAAGAAAAATATATTGGATCCATTGAATGGTGAATAAAAGATAAATAAAATCATTATTTATTCTAATATATTAGAAATAATGAATATATTAAATGATTTTAAATTTTATAATTGAATGAAATTGTTGTATTTGTTTCATTGAGTGATAAGAAGTAGTTATCCATCGAATATCATTTATAAATTCAAATGATTGAAATAAAAAAGAATAAAATCAATGATGATAATAACCATAATAAATAATTTATATTATCTAGTCCTCATTAGAGTAATTTGATTCTGCTGTGATGTTTAATGGAAGAAAAAGTAATAAATCATCTTTCTTGGAGTTGTTTATATATGGATTGTAAAGATAGAGGTAGTGAAGTGGATGATAACAATGTATCACGTATGTAATTATTTGATCATATAATATCTATTTTAATTTTTCTAAATAAAAATAATCCAAAATATCTATAAACCGATACAATCCCACGTATAATACTTTCATGGATAAATAGTAGGAGGAAATATTCATTGGGAGGTAGCATGCCATCCCAAAAAAACTAATCATAAAGGAATTGCGACTTAATGAGTTGTGAACTTACTTAAATAAGTATAATCAGAATATAGCATGTTATAATTATTTTTGTTCCACTAGAACAACATCATGAGTATTCTCTTTTCACATATACTAGTGCAAGTTAACCAAATAAAAACCATTAGGTAATAATGCACTTCACAATCCTTGAAAACTTTATACTTTGTGTAGATATATTTGAAAGATTGAAAAATTAAAACATGTTCCTGATAACATGATAACATTATTAAGTATTTATTAATGGTTAAAAGGGTAAAAAATTAAATTGGAAATCACCTATATTTACCCAACTCCTTGAGTGCCTTATGTGACACTTAATAACCCAGGGGCTCCAAAGAAATAAGTAAATTTTTTAAATGTTGATAAGTAAATATAGAAAAATTAAGACTGATATCCACCTTTTTTATAGCTTAAAAAGAAAATATTAATTATGATATTTTTTTAATATTATGATATTATAGAAGAAAAT
Organism: Viscum album; assembly: GCA_963277665.1. NCBI lineage: Eukaryota > Viridiplantae > Streptophyta > Magnoliopsida > Santalales > Viscaceae > Viscum > Viscum album. The sequence continues at coordinate 5,919,137 of OY728125.1, forward strand.
TCCATGGATTTGTTAAAAAAGATATGAAAAGAATATTTTTCACCTTTTGGAAACTAAACATTAACTATTATAATTATAGAAACAAGGATTTATTTACTATTCAATAAAAGATCATTAAATGTAAAACTAAGGGAATAGAGAAATCTTTTTAATGCTTCCAATTTATAGATATTGATCTTGTTAAGGCTTTTTTACCTATTATAACTTTTCTATGTTATCAGTATAAGGAGATGACATATCTAATTAAGTTTCATAATTGTCATTCTTAAAATATAGGTAGTAGTTCAACTAACTTGATGCAAGTAGAATGATCAATGATTCATGGGTTGATTCAAGAGTAGGGAAAGTTAACCAACACCTCAACTCCCTATGATGGATCATGTACATGATGTTACTTAGAGATGAAGTGATTTTTTTAATTTTAAGTGAAATAAGGATAAAATACTACATTTAATATTCTATTTTACTCTTTTTGGGATCACATAATATTATTTCACTTTAAAAAAGTGTTTTCCTAAGTATCTAGATGTAACATTTTCAATATTATCCAAGTTAAAAATAATATCTAAACCATTTTAGAAGTTAAAGATATATGAATATTCATATTTTTCTGAAATTAAAATATTTATAGGTATACTTTTATAAAGTATAGAAATAAAATAGATACGTAGAATAATGTATGTAAATCATTGATAAATTTATTGGGTAGTTTGGAAATTTTGAATTTTTTAACTAGTAAATAAAATAGTTTTATTATGTTTTTGTTAGAAATATGATTCCCCTAGTAATGAATTATACCCTTGTGATACGAATACCTTAATAATGAGAAGTTGAATATTTTATAGAAAGATACTTGACTCTAATGAAGTTGATTATTATAGTATTGTTAATGATCTATTTGATTATTTTCATTTTATAATTCTTAAAATGTGATTTCCTTGGAATGTTAATGAACATAGATTTTCTGTATTTATAAAAAATATATGAAATTAAATTTAGGAATAATTACTAGTATATAAATAAATTTTGAAAAATAATTGATTAACTTGAAAGGTGACAATTAATATTATTTTCAAATTTTGTAAGATTAATATTATATGTAATCATGAAAAATCAAGGATAGTGAATTATCATGTATTAAATTTTGGAATCATGTTATGGTAAAAGATAGTATTTATTTACTATTTTATAATGATCAAAAAAATTTAATGTTAAAATAATGTATATGATGAGATCTCATCTTATTTTATGTGCAAGTGATATTTGGAAAGTGTGATTGAATAAAATTTTCATGATAGTGTGATTATTTTTTTATATGAAATATATTTCATATAATTTAATTAAAACATGTTAAAAACATGTTTTCAAACAATATTTTTTTACTTTAATATTTTTAACATAAAAATACATATCTGCGTATAGAATTTTGGAAACTTATACTTTTATGAATATTTTATTTTTTACTATGTTGATTTAAAATGTATGTTAATCTACTAAATATATTGTAATATATATCTTTTAAATAATCTAAATTTCTATATTGATAATTTTGAAATTAAATGATGTGAATAAGGAATTGTTATAAGAATATGAACTTATCAATTGGGCATTTTAATATTTGTTTGACGAGTTATTAAAAATAATTATTAATATTAAACTGATTTATCATGTGAATATTTTATTATTAATTGATTAATGTGTATGAAATTACATTAAACATGCACTTAAGTTATGAAAATCTAAAGTATGAAATATTTAAATGGAATATTTTGTTTTATAAGATAATCAATTTTTTGGATAGAAATATTAAATAATTAAATTTTAAATAAGTGAAAAGGCATTTTTCGATTAATTTTTTTTGTCAAATATTGAATGAATTATTATGATTAATTGATTAGTTAATAAATTGTTAAAATTTTAGGTTAATATTAAATATTAATTTTATAGTGAATTAATTCTAGGAGAATTATGTTTTATGTATTGTGAATTTGATAAATCAATTTTTATATCTTAGGATGGAATAATTTTTCTAAATTGCGTATATAAAAAAAATAAGATAAATATAACGTAATTATTAAATTTTAAAAATATTAATGTAACTACATGATTTATGTTGATAAAAATTGAAGGGAATTGAAAAATTATTATGGTAGGGGAGTAGTGATCTTCAATCTCAATAGGATTATATTAGACCAAATATCAAAATTATATAAATATTATTATTTTTTAGATAATAATATTTTAATTGGACATGAGAAAATGGGAGAATTGGATTTTGGTTGATGATATTATTAAGCTAAATTATAGGAAAAAGTATAATATGTAGTTGAAATGACTAGATACTGTTATAAAATAAAGAACCATGTAAATTCCCAAGGGAGGAAAGTTTTACAGTTAGCATAATTGTAATACCAATATTTTTGACTGAATAGATTATTTAAATATCATAAATTAATTTGGATAATAAAGAGATTTATTTATTCACATGGTAACTATTTTATTAATTTAGTATTATTATTATTATTAATTATTTTGAAATATTATATGGGTGTGTAGAGTTTGAGATATGAATCAATTAAATATGTAATTATATAATTTATTTATGATGTTTATGTTGGATTTATTCAAGAATAAATTTAAAACATTCTCTCTTTCTAGAAGATGTATAAATGGATTTGAATTAAGGATTATTTTTTTTTATAAAAAATGATTTTTTTTTTAAAAATATTTTTTTATGAAAGTGGAAATTGGAAAATAAAAGGTTTTGGAATAGTTAAATAGATGAGAAATGAAATTAAATAATTAAGAAAATGATTATTTGTGATTTATTTTATGAATCGGTTATTTATGGTAATACATTAATTTCTTAATAATTGTAATTTCTTTCTTCCAAAATTTTTAATTATATGAAATTACTAACGTGACGAATAATTATTTATGGATAATTATTATTTAAAAAAGGAGATGAAATATTATTTTATTAAGTTAATAAATAAAACAATTTAGAGAATTCCTAATAAGAAGAGTGGACATAGAATGTATTATGGTTAAATAGATGAAATAAAGAGAAGTGTGATTGGTTGAGATACTATGGTCAGGTGGGAAAATATTAATAGAGAATGGATTGATATAGGGGGTGGAGAGATATATATATAGAAATTATGATGAGAAATACTATATTGACTTTATTAATGATGGATTTTTTATATTAAGATTAATATTTGAGGGATAATATCAACCCAATTCTTATAAAATTTACATATGGAAGATTTAATTTGAGAATAGATGTAATGGTATGTTGATAGAGGTAATTCCACACACCTCTCATCGATTCATTTTTATTGGTCTCTCTCTAGATTTTCGTTGTGACAAACACAGTGGCTAGTGGTGATTAAAGGTTTGAAAGTTTTTCAGGTTATCAAGGTATTGGGTTTTTAATTATTGACTTTATATAGGATTTTTAGTTGAGGCACAAATTCTTTGAACTCTTATTTTTAATGATTTCATTTTTGTGGTGTTAAAATAAAGAATTACAACCTTCATAATGTGGTTATACCAAAATGACACAATGCCATGACATATAGTGTACTATAATTATTTGAACATTCTTCTTAAAAACCTAGAATGGTGAGTCATATGGAGGTCAAGTCACGTTTCATTGGTGTTGTGACACTCACTATAAGAAGTGTACTCACATTCAATGAGTAACATAGATGGTTGTTCCATAATGAAATGAGCAATTCCAATTCCAGGCAGTGAACATTACAAAGGTGAATGCTCCTTGAAAAACATATTTTAAAATATGATTAATTCATTTGGATTATAAATGATAAATTATTATTCATATTTGATGATCGATATTGAGGATTTATCTATATAATATCAATTAATTTGGAACTTTTGGAATTTTGAGGAAACACAACATGGTAGGTGGTTCTAATTTATTCATAGCTTAGGCTAATATTTCTGTGAATTGTTTATGGATGTATTTAAATTATTATTATTTATACATAATTTTTGATAAATATTTATATACATGTTTTGAATCATTATTTGACAAAAAGATAAATTCATTATAAAATGTGGTCTTGGTGTCCATAATGACATTAATCAAATTTCAATGGTTTTTATATGTTTTTAAGTGAATTATAACTGTGATTTTTAAATTATCTTTCGATAATAGGTTTTGTTTTATAATTCCATTTAAAATAATGTTTTTGTAAATATAGTTTCACTAGATTTTATAATGTAAATTTTCAATATTTATTTGGGATTTGTTTTTATTTCCTCTAAAAAACATGTTACATTCCCACTATTGATTTTTTTTGGTTATTATAAATATTATGATTAATGTAATTTAAGTTAAATCCAATGTTTTAATACTAGGTTTATATTCTAGACTTTATATTTTCACTAGGAAGGGTTCTAGGGAGGGTGGTATTGGTGGGTTATAACTTTTTCCAAATAAATAATTTGTTTTGTAACGATTCATTACAGTTTGGTTTAAATTTCTAGAACACATGTTTACATTTTATAGATCATGATAAAAAATTATTATGATATTGGTGGATTAAATTAGTTGACTTACCTATGGGACTTATTGTACATATGTGACAATTATAGGTCATTACGGTAACAATCTAACCCGAATTCTAGAACATACCTAAGCTAGACCCGCAAAAGACCTCAGGTGAGCCTACCAATTTCTAGAAGACATTTTAAGAATAAAGGGATACCTATAATTCAAGTTGGATGTGGTTTTACCACATTATAATAATATAGTACTACCTAAACAATCACAAAAAAACTCAACATAACCTTTGGGTGTGTAGAGAAATCAAACACCTAAACCAGTCTGCTATTGGAATACATCTTTTTCTGGGGACCTAGAAAATTAATATCACATAATATATATGAAATGAATCTCCATGTATAACCTATCAAAAAAATTTCATATAAGACACTATAATAGTGTAACTACACAAAAAACAAATATATACAAAGTACATAAGAAAAAAATGTACTAAGGATCCAAAAATAGAATTCCCATATGAGGAACATGCCAAGAGAATGTTTATGGACAACCCATGTATCCTCATTGTTAATGTCTATGATAAACACCAGAAGTGTCCATGTTGAATCTATACACCACGTGAAACATCACCCATGTTCTAACACCACATACTATTATAAAAAACCACATTTTACCTTAGCCACAAAAAGGTTTACACATATCCTATAGGAACATGTGTAGCGTGTGAGTACATCATACATCATAAAAGACACCACCAAACCTCAAACAGTCTATCAGAACGTAAATTATGGAATAGAGGAACATAAAATGGGTAGGTAAAAAGAAAACATATGCTGTATATTAGAAGGGTACAAGTAAGCAGAAAATTAAGGTAAATAAGTAGACATGTTATTCAAATTAAGTAAATAATATAGAGAATTATTCATTAAAACTAATGATTTTCATCCACATTAACCAAACCCACTTCAAGCAGAGCTCGAAAACCATTAAGGTACCTGCCTTCCATAAGATACCTATCCGTATGAGATATTTAACCCAATATATTATTTATAAGAGGAAATGAATACAAATATTTATATACCAATATATATATATATATACCTTTTTGTGTGTTTGTTAGTATTCCTACACATAGGGTTGAACTATTTATACCATGTCATCTAGATGAATACATTTCTTTTTTAGGGGTCAACATTATATAATCATTCTTACATAGGAGGCACCATCCTCTAATATTAAATAAAGTAAATATATATATATATATATCATAATCATATATATATACATAATACTCAATCTATATAAGGAAATGTACATAAGTATTGGTGTGATCCCCATGAGTAATAATTACACCTACCTAATGAAAGACTTCTAAAACAAGTGATAATACCTTCATATGAAATACATAGAAATAATAATGAACATATAAAATATCAGAAAAAGTATTTAAACATTAATGTTAGGATAAAATCATACAACAAATCATGAACATATCATTATCAAATCAGGAGTCTATTCAATATGTTATAAGGGACCTAACTAATTTCTAAACATGTATGTTTTAACATTTAAATTCATAAGGGAATAATACACTTGGTATAAAATGATGGAATCCCAAAAAAATACTTAGAAGAATAAAATTTCAATTTGATGTTCATAAATGAGTCTATAATATGAAGGCCTCTGGGAAGCCCTTAGCCATGTCATATTCTTTCTCAAAATGTTTATGTATTACTACATGATTCAATACCAAATCAAGGAAACCCAAAATCTATTGGGACATGATTGTGAGTTATCAAGTACAAGGGAAACCCAATTACACCATAATAAAGGTTTTATGACGTAGCATCATCGAACACGGTATAATCGAATATAAACCATGTGAGGAAAAAACATTTCATTCAAATATTAGGTGAAACCAATTATATTAATGTGTTTTAATGATAAACACTAGTTTGGTTATTAGTCAATGTACCTCACATGATTGTAATAAAAAAACATTAATAGTATGAGAGACATATAAGAGGATCCACCCAAATCCTATGCAGATGAAAGGTCCCAATCCTAAATGGAAAGATATTCCACCACCAACAGATCTCAAGAAAAAATATTACGAACTTCATATACCACCCATAGGAAGTTCAATCCAAATGAAATATTTGATATAAACTATTTTATTTGAATATAGAGAACTCCCATGACCACCCAATGATGATTTTGGTTAAATAATAAAGTTATTATTGAAAGAGAGTGATGAAGAATAGATGAAGAATTTCCAAATGATTCAATAGAGGGAAAATAAAGGGTAACCTCCGAGTAAGGGGTTTTATGGTTTTAATTTTTATGTTTTATTTAGGAAAATAAAAAAAATCAAATTTTAGAAAAAATGTAGACCCCCCTTAACCTCTTGTGGACAACATCATAATTCTACTAGAAGTGGAAATATCCTTTTCATTGGGAATTAAAATTCCAGTGTCCTCTCAACAAAATTTTGGTGGGAATTTTTCTCACATCCAACCCTCTATCGCCCAACCCCATTCTAATTTAATGTGGATACCTGATGTTTTCCAACTCATAAAACCATAAATATTTATCAAAATACCCTAAGAGAGATATATTAAACAAAAAAAAGAAAGGTAAATACCATCCCCGAGATTTCAATTACTTTATGAACTCCCCACTATCAGCTTCCCATCACCAAGAAGCTTTAGATATCCTTCAGAGAGTATTGGTTTGACCATTGATTTTGAGCCTCCGTTCCCTATTTCTAAATCTCGTCAGTATGGTAACCATAATTATATTATACATATACCAAGGGAATAAAGTTCCATTAAAATATTTTACCACTTTAATTGATGATGAAAATATTTTGTTTCACAAAGGATCCATCTGACTCCAACCCCATGTCATCATATTATAGCACATGAGTTAAATCATATATATATAGATATATCCTCATCTATGAGATGTGAAATATGTCATGAATTATATTAAACTAAAGAGGAAAATACAATCAGTAAAAAAAATCATCGTTATTCTTTATAATATTGAAGGGTTTAATAAATAAAGGAGTAATCATTCCATGATTTCCTACCCATATATGACCCAATCGAATGGACACTCTGATAAATACATGATCAATTACTAATAATTATATAAAATTTCATCCCCTATAGTAATGATATTTTTTATAGAAAATTTCCATCCTCGATAATCAATTCTAGAACAATTTCATCCATTTCGTTATCTTGTGAACTATGCTAGGACTAGTCAATAATGGATTTCCAATATCCTAACAATATATCAGAGAATGAAACACCTTTCCATAGAGTCCTTGAAATGAAAATATCTAAATGGATTCATGATAGATATTATTATAGGAAAACTATATGAGTGGTAAATAAATATCCAAAGAGCCACTAAAATCAAGGATACAAACTTATAAAAAATATTACAAAATATAAATGGTCCTTTCTGATTATTAATCCACCTGAGGATGATATGAAGTAACTGACATCCCTTATAATAAAAGACATATAAATAACCCTTACAAAAAATAATAAGTAAACCTCAGATCATGGTTAGATACAATACTCTTCAAAACCCTACTATGTTTTATAATATCTACAACATCAATCTTTACCAAATCATCAATTGAGGATGAATTGTAAATAGGTAGGAAGAGATCAGTCTATGTTAATAATCCAAAATCACCAATAATACATCCTTTCACTTCATTAAATAATGTAATCCCATTATAAAATACATGGAAATTTTATCCCATTTTTAATTTGGTATAGGAAGTGGGTGTAATTATACTATGAGTCTTTGATGTACTGTTTTAACATGTTTACACTAGAGAAATCATGATATATATCCCACTATATCATATTTCATGATAGGACACCAAAATAGTCTATATATATCTCAAAAAATCATAGATATTACTAGGTGTAAAACCCAATGAGAGAAATAATGATATCTCATAACTGGAGAAAACATGAATTTAGTGAGATGGGAGACCACTTCTTACTAAATCACTCCAGTGACTAGAGCAACCTCACCTGACTCCCTCGATCTCACCATCCATGGAGGATTTCCTCAATCCTGGGAGTTTTGATTCCAATCACTTAGTACCCCCTCGAAAGAAACGATTTCCCTATTTTTAAGAAATTATCGCGAAAAAACCCTAAGGAGGATGCCTTTGATGAAAAATCATGCATCTGTGGTTTCTCTAGTAGATTATAGGGGATCTCGTTTCTGGATGCGCTGAAGAATACTAATTCAAGAAAAGAAATTTTGATGAGGCCTCCCCTTGTCAAGAGGCTCAATGACGGTGGGTTCTTGGTGGAAGCAGATTCAGATGCTCCTCAACAACGCACACAATTGTGCAAATATTCTGTCATGGGCCGCATCTCCTACCTCAAAGGTTACCATCCTTGTCCTTTATCTGAATTACATATGCGTATTGATCATTGTTGGAATTATTTAAACTAATAATTGATCCTAATAGGGAAAGGTTATTTTCAAATTCTACCAAAATCACAAGATGACTTAGAGAATTCTTGGAAGATAATTAATCTTAATCTAAAGTCTAGATTACTTAGAATTTCTGACTGGGACATTTCTTTTAATCCACACACATATAAGATTACAATGACACAAGTTTGGGTAAAGCTGCTTGGCCTTAATTGGTTCTTTTGGCACCCAAAAATTCTAAATTATATTGTTTCCTGCATAGGATCTCCACTAAAAATTGACCACATAACCTTATATACTGACCTAAGACTATTTATAAGAGTTATGGTGGAAATTAACTTAAAATCAAAGCTTCCTAATACAATCAATTTCACTACTAATGACTATAAAACTGAAATTCGAATTGAATATGAGAGTAAGCCTCCCTTCTGTGATCTTTCTAAGATCATTGTTCATATAATCTCTAATTATATGGTGATTAGAATACAAGTAATACAACTAATTGAAAATTATTGGAAGGAAATAAGGAGAAATAGGAATGATAAATCTCCCATGATGGATATACCTGAACCTCCCAAAAAGAAAACATAAATTTGGATAAAAACATAGGTTGACACACATAGGGGATACCTCGGGTATAAATTGGGTATATGTTTTTGAATAAGAAGAAAAATCCATTAAAGATTAATTTATCTTAGAAGAAATAGAAAATCTAGTTTTAGACACTATAAAGATTTCCAATGAGAAGGAAGAACACAAAACTTGTCAATATGGTCAGATCTCAAGATCTATCATCATCCTAGATGAAAATAATAACCTGGGTAAGAGGAAAAATCCACCTAAATAAGTGAAATACCATGCATGAAACACATTCATTGCAACTCCATATAATTGTGATTTCTTTAAAGCATTTTTAGTGAAAATTATGGAGGAATACCCCTAGATTCGGGTACTAGACAGATTCAGAACCCATGCCTTTTACATGACATCGATACTTAATAGATATAGAATGAATCCAAAAAACAATAAAAATGTATTTTAATATCCTTCCCATAAACAAGGCACATATTTATTTTTTTCCACAACTCAAGATTCCACTGAACACACTAGAAAATATATACAACTCACGACTAACCAGAAGGGAATCTAGAATAAAACACATCCCACTACTACTAAATTGAATGAACCTGTTACCAAGGAATTGGAATATGTTAATCAATTACACAAGACTATATTACATGTTCCCAAATGAATACACAATGTCAATATCCCCACGAAGCAGATTTCCATATAGAAATATGGGGTAGATAAAGAAAATGACCCAGGTACAACCATATCCACTACTAAAAATTCTTATTTTAATGGGTATAGACCTATTGATAGTAGTGATGGTATTGTTTATATGATGTTGTGTAACATGATATCTATAGAACTAATCCTTAAGGACTCAAAAACACAACCTCCTAACAAAGAACCTTATTTAGGGACATAGAATGAAATCAAAATGAAAGATATGGAACTACTTTCTACTCTATCTACTCAAACTAAATCTATTTTTAGTCCTATATATAATGGGAAACTAAATAATAATCCTAAGGAATCCCAGGATGAATCCAAATCTTGTAATACTACTATCATGGCATCAGAATCTATTGAACATGCACTATAAAAACAGAACTCTAAGATCATGCAGGTTATGAATGACCATATGGATCAGATGTCGTGCTACCCACCGGATCTAGACACTGTTAGAAAGTAGAACACAGACTCTTCAAAGGCTCTAGGTTCAAATTCTATGCCTAAGGATAGTGAGGAATGATTTATCAAGTCGGGAAATTTTGTTTCAAACCATAAATCTAATGCTTCGTAGCTGTGTTATAAGAGAACAACAAACTCTTCTACGAGTGATGCAATAATAGAACCTACAAAGAAGAATACCAATATATCTTTCATTAAACATGTTCATACCTATAATAATATATAACAGGTTAGATGATCTCATAGAAACAAAGTCTCTAGAAAAAAGAAAACGGGGAGTTCTAACTCCAAACACATGTTTTAATGAAGATCCTTTTTTTGGAATTTTTAGAGTATTTCTAACTCTGACACCTTCATTATGTTAAATAGAATGATTGGAATTTATAATCCGTTATTATTTTCTATTTTGGAGTCAAACATATATTATTACTCTAATTACTCTTACTTATGTAAAAATAATTATTTTTTTACTAGTGCAATCATTAACAACCTCAATACTGAATCACATTGTATTTTTTCACACTCCTCTCTACAAAATATTAGTGTTTTCAATATCTTTGGCCATATTTTTACATGAAAAATTAATATAGATGACACACATATTTTCTTCTCATTTGTTTATGCTAAGAATATATTCCAATAATGGAGAATGCTTTGGAATGATCTGTCTTATATTGGAACTAACATTAATGCTCCCTAGTTTATTATGGATGACTTTAATTCCATTCTCAAATCATGTTACAAAATTGGACCATATCATACTTCTCTATCCACAAGGTATTTTAATGCCTAAATAGATGAAAACAATCTCATTGAAATTAATCTCACTGGTGAAAAATACTCTTGGTATAGAAAATTCTAAAACAAAGTAGTTGCCTCCAAGTTGGATAGATCCTTCACTAATATCCCTACTTTAGATAAATGGAACACTATATTCAAAACCAATATTCATAGGATTAACTCTGATCATCATCCCATCCTGGTCAGTGTCTCCACTAAAGACATGAAACCATGTTTGCCTTTTAGATTTAACAATGTGTAGTTCTCTGATGATGAGTGCTCTCATATCATCCAAAACTATTGGTCCTCAATGTATCATAACAATGTTTTCCATGGATATAATCTCAAATTAGAACATATCAAACAAACTCTAAAAATATGGTTCATCTCTAAAGACAAACTTATTAATAATGAAATCATGATTCTTGAGAAAGATCTGAATGATCATCAAAACATAAACACTATCTATAACCTTAACACTGACCCTACTCAAGAGCTAAGAATTTTAGTCAAAATCAACTCCTTGCTCACTTCAAATAAAATATTAGAAAACAAGCATTTAAAGTTAAATGGATAACATATCGTGATATAAATACTAAATTCTATAACTCTATTAAATGAGTAAGGAAGACCTACATGCCTTTAACCTTTTTAGTGGATGGAGACAGGCTGTAACATCCCAGGTAAATAATGAATAAAACATTTTCGTATTTATTAATATTTACGAATTAAATATTAATTTTACTTTAAAGGGGTTGCTATGTTCGATAGCGTACCCGATACGCAACGATGAGTTCCTTTGAAAACTTACGTTGCACACTCGTAATATAATAATATTATTTTAAATGGTAGTTAACATGTAGCCATTGTATTGGCGGGAATGGATAGACATAACTAAAACATTATTATATATGTTTTTAAATGTTTTTATATTTATCCAATAAAATATAAAGGCTTAAAATACGGAAAGAATTCAATTTTAGGCATTTATACCCTAATTTTCACTAAGGGTTCACTTATCACCTTTGGACGGCGAACCGTCATTAAATATAGTTTTGATCAATCTTATAAATTATATTGGACCAAATATAACTCTTCTTTATAATTGGGACATCAAAATTTACTTTGTGTAAATTTTTGGTATCTTTCCGATAAAGTTCATTTTTTAATGAATAGTGTAAAATGTTGTATTTTAATTCAAAACCTATTTTTAATCTAATTTATTTTTATGATTAAATTATCATTTGAATTGGTTTTAAAGTGAAATTAGAAAATATTTTTACCATTAAATCCAATAGTGGTCGTTGGAATTAATTTCACATTGAAATCGGACTTAAACTAGTGTCAATCTTTTGAAACTTATTGTTTCATAAAAACACGCTATTTATCATGACAGCAGGAATTAATTATTAAATTAATTAATGTGACTTCTATGTTTTGAATTTTGTAAAATAGACATCATTTTTTAATTCGGAATATCAAATATATCTTAGGGTGATTTTTTGGTATTTTTCTGAAAAACTTCAATTTTTGATGAATAGTGAAACCAATAAGTGGTACTTATAAAGACTGATTTTTTGTTTAAATGAAATTTTACCACTTCTGTGTTTTGAATTTCAAAAATCCGACATACATGGTTTTCATTAAGAAGTAAAATGTGGTTCAATGAGATTAAAATAATTTTTTGGTGAATAGTGACTCTTAAGTTCTTAATCGCCATTAGAGGTAATTAGTGTAGTTTAAGGTAAGAATAATGTTTTAATAAAATGAAATGACCTATACACATGTCTTACCCTCATTTTATGTGTCATGTCCGACCAAGAAAATCCATGGGTCACCTTGGGGACCCCATGGAGCCACTTTGGTTGGAAAATGACATAATACCTTTTATTTAATGTTAAAGTAAAAACTGACACAAACATGAAATGTTTTACTAAAACAATTTTTACATGGGGTTATACAAGTAATATTTTTTACTATAAATATTTATTTTAAAGCTAAAAAAATTTCCTACATCATAGTATTTTTTTTATAATTTTTAGACATTAAATAAATTAAACTATTTAAGACATCACGATGATGCCGCGAGGACCACATTATTTAACGATTTAAATAAAATGGAAAGATAATGTAAAATCTAAGACCTACACATGTCCAAAACCTATTGTATGAGTGGATTTAGAACCCTCATCACCTTATCCTCTTAATACATCAATGTGGGACCCTTAAAATCCGAAACTCTTTTGAAAATAAAGTAACATTTTGTAACTTTACAAGAGTGCCCCTCCTCTCATCTTATAAAAGGCCCCCACCTCTACCTCCTTACCCACACTCCCAAATCTTTTTACTCGGCCAAACCCTACCCATTTTGTCTCTCCACTTCCCTCTCGTACTCCTTGAAGCCTCACTTAGGGCAGAAGTCTTCCCAAGGAATCCTTCGAGCTCAAACCAAAGGGAGTTACCCGATTTTAAGGTAATGTCTTCTTTTGAGTCCTTTTGTTTTATTTTGCTTCTCCAACCCCCTAAAATATTTTTATTATTTTATTTTGTAACAACTAAAATATATTAAATATACTAGGATGTTGTTATAAGAAGTATTATAGCTACACTTACACACACCTACATCAAATGGTTAAAGAACATACTGTTTCCGTGGATGGCGAATTTCTGCCTCCCGAAACGATGATTGTTCAAAATTCTTTTAACACCTTCAAAGGTGGACATTAAGATGAAACTATATTTATATATGATATATAATATGTTTATGTTTTCCTTAAGATTCTGTATTTTTCATTTTGGTCATTCCTTTATGGTTTCCATTATGGGTAAATGCGATATCTTCATTTAAGGAAGTGCCGACTACCGCCCCCTCAAAGTGATTTGATTCGTTAATGCCATATGTGGGACATATAAAGGATGGATTTAAAGTTATTATATATGATGTTATACTGGAATTATAAAATACATCTATATCATTATTATTTCATTCCATTAAAGTATGAGATAGAAATGAAAGTAGCGTTCATGCGTACGTACGGCTTACCGTCTCCATGAACGGTGCATTTCATTTCTTATCCCCAAATGTAATGTACTATTAAAAGTACATGTATATAATGGATATATATTATGAATGATACATCTAAATGATGAATATAATTATAGAATTAAAATATACATACCTCTCATTTAGTTTTAATTCCATTAATATGACAAATAAATGAAAGTAGCGTTCATGCGTACATACGGCTTACCGTCTCCATGAAAGGTGCATTTCATTTATTACCTCTAAATGATTATGTAATATTATAAATACATGTATATGCTGGATATATATGATATATATGATATCCAAATCAGGAATATCATTCTGGATATAAATAACCTTTGACCACACGAACAAAATGTAATTGTAAGAAGTCCACTTTCGACTTAAGAACCAAATATCGACAAAACAAACATTATTAACTTAAATGGTTAAATAATGTTTATAACATGCCAATAAGTGATATAAAAGTAATAATGAACTTGAAAAATGTTCTTAAGAAAATATAAATTAACTCAAGTTTATTATTCAGGATGTTAAAGAACGATCAAGTCAAGTCGGACCCGAGGTAAGGGACTTCGTCTCAATCTCCTTTCATTGAGGCATATTTCGTTTTACACACAACATTCTTTTATATAGTGTATAAAACCCTTTGACTTTTACTTTTATACAAAAGTAATCTTTTTCTACGAAGAATTTTACAAAACAACAAAAAATAATGTTTCTTTTAACATACGCGGTGACAACGACCTTTTCCACCTCCGCGAGTATTATTTGGTATTTGGCTTCCTGAACAAGCTGTAATGTTTTTTTTAAATGAAATAAATACCATATACTCTTTTATGTATTTTGGTATTGAAAATGGTTTTTATAATGGATTTGTTATGTCAATATATTTATGTGATATATTGTGATCAATGTGTGGAAATGTTTTATTTCCATTATATTTGTTTTATGTCTTATGATTTTATAATGGTACTTGGACATTTGACGGGAGGTTACGTGATGAACCATATGACGGGTGGTGCCGTGAATACCAGGACGGGTGGTTACGTTATAACCTCCAATGCATTGGGTATGGAAGTCGGCCATATGGATATTCCATTAAGTTTGTATGGAAGTTGGCCGTATGGCTATTCCATTAAGTGATATGTGTGGAAATCGACTGTATGGTTATTCCACTTAAGTATGTTTATGTCCCAAGTTACCTTTATATATGTTATGTGTTCTTTATATGGGTTTTATGGTAATCCTTTGGTTACAAAAAGGTAAGTAATGATATTTTATTCAGTGAAGAGTTTTTACTACTTCATGAAGGTGAAGGTATTACTTTGATAATGTATACATGGTTTACTTGATGTTTGAAAAACTAACAGTTTTCATTCTTTGTGTATCCCTTACTGAGCTTTTTACGATCACCCCAAGTTTTTTTTTGAAATGTTTTTCATAGGACTTAATGTGAAATAGGGTCAAGGATGGGATCAAGGGAAAGTCATCCTATATAAAACATGGAACTAGACATGTTTCTTTTTAAGAGTTTTTTTTAATTTTATGGAATCTTAGTAGAAGTGTCTACTTTGTAATCTTTTGAGATGTAATAGTTATGTCCTATTTCTCAAAAACTCTAAACCTGAAAAGATCCTCAATGTGAATTATTCATTTAATTCAATATTAAGTAAGGTTTAAGGCCGCGGCCTTATAGTTGGTATCAGAGGTCAGTTTAGACAACTTTAGAAGTTAGAAAAGTGTAAAATTATAAGTTAATTTATGGTATGATTGAAAATGATATAGGATTTGAAGATTACCATGTTGCTTCATCTAAGACATGTTTTTTCAGAATGGTTTTCATGGAGGAAATAGAACAGATTTTCCGGGAAGGCATATAGTGGGAAATGACCTTTCAAATCAGTATCCTGAGATGGTCATAATCAAAACTAAACAGCTTGTTGTAGTGATGGATCAGTTGACTCAGCTGAAAAATGTTGGTTGTTTTTATTGATAATATTTTTGTGTTTTCTAAAACTAAAGAGGAGCGTGGAAGTCTTTTAAGAGTTATTTTTCAAACCTTGAAAGAAAAGAAACTATATGGAAAATTCAGCAAGTGTGAGTTTTGGTTACCACAAATTTCTTTCCTGGGTCACATTGTTTCAAAAGATGGCATAACTGTTGATCCTGCTAAAACAAAAGTTGTTGAAGAATGGAAAAGACCCACAAATGTAACCGAGATCCATAGTTTCCTCGGTTTGGAAGGTTACTACCGAAGGTTTGTTGAAAAGTTTTCACGGTTATCTAGTCCAATGACTAAGCTAACTCGTATGGGTGTTAAGTTCATCTAGACAAAAGAATGTGATGATTGTTTTCAGGAGTTGAAAAGAAGATTGGTGAATGCTCCAGTTTTGGCACTTCCTTCCAGGAATGGTGAGTTTGTTATATACAATGATGCTTCATTGAAGGGACTTGGTTGTGTCCTTATGCAGAATGATCAGGTAATTGCTTATGCTTCACGTCAGTTGAAAACTCATGAGATAAATTACCCTACACATGATTTGGAATTAGCTGCTGTTGTTTTTGCTTTAAAAATTTGGAGGCATCATTTGTATGGAGTAAAGTGTGAAATATATACTGATCACAAAAGTTTAAAGTATATATTCACTCAGAAAGAATTTAACATGAGATAGAGGAGATGGATGGAATTAATCAAGTATTATGATTGTACAATTAATTACCATACGGGAAAAGCAAATAAAGTGGCTGATGCTTTGAGTCGAAAAAGTAATGCTTCATTAGAAATGTTGCGTTTGGAACGTGATCCTTTGGTTAAGGATTTGACGAACTTTGGCATAGAAGTTGTTGATGCAGGAAGTTCTTCTGTTTTGTTTCAGGTATCAGTGAGATCATCTCTATCAGACAGAATCAAGAAAGCACAGAAGCAAGAGAGTGAGTTGCAGAAAAAGCTAGAGTTGGTTCAGAAGGGTAAGTTGCCTGAATTCAACATTGATAATGATCGTGTTTTGAGATTTGGGAAGAGATTTTGTGTGCCTTGTGATTCACAGTTGAAGAGAGAGTTTTTATGTGAAGCTCATAGTTCTCTGTTTTCAGTTCATCCTGGCAGTACTAAGATGTACAGAGTTCTGCGGGAGTATTGCTGGTGGGATGGAATGAAAAGAGATATTTCTGATTTTACTATGAAGTGTTTGACATGTCAACAGGTTAAAGCAGATTGGAAGTTACCGAAAGGGATGCTTCAGCCTTTACCAGTTCCATATTGGAAATGGGAGAATATATCCATGGACTTAGTTGTGGGATTGCCGAGGACATCTCGAGGTAATAATGCAATCTGGGTTATTGTTGATCGCTTGACTAAATCTTCTCATTTCCTTGCTATATGAGATAATTTTTCCCTAGATCAACTTTCCCGTTTGTATCTTGGAGAGATAGTCAGGTTACATGGAGTTCCTCTCTCCATTGTATCTGACCGTGATCCTAGGTTTACTTCTATCTTTTGGAAAGGCCTTCAGAAGTCGTTGGGTACTGAATTAAATTTTAGTACAGCTTTTCATCCTCAATCAGATGGGCAGTCAGAATGAACAATTCAGACCTTGAAGGATATGATACGAGCTTGTTCGATGGATTATCAGGGAAGTTGGGACCAACATCTTTCTTTGGTTCAGTTTTCTTATAATAACAGTTTTCATTCTAGTATACAGATTGCCCCATTTCAGGCATTATATGGGAAGCGGTGTCGAACTCCAGCTTTCTGGGATGATGTGGGTGAAAGGAAGTTGATGGGACCAGAATTGGTAGAAGAGATTGCAGAAAAAGTTCAGCTGATTCAGAAACACATGAGAACAGCTCAGAGTAGGTAGAAGAGTTATGCAGACAACAGGAGGAAGGATCTATCTTTTGAGGTAGGTGATCATGTTTTTCTCAAAGTCTCACCATGGAAAAGTGTGATGCGATTTGGTAAGAAAGGAAAGCTGATTTCAAGGTTCATTGGACCATATGAAATTCTGGAGAGAGTTGGATCAGTTTCATACCAGGTGTCTTTACCTCCAATTTTATCTCAGGTACACAATGTTTTTCACGTTTCGATGTTGAGAAAGTATATGCCATATCCATCTCATGTTTTGAGTCCAGAGGTAGTTCCGCTGGAAGAGAACCTATCTTATGAGGAACAACTGATCCAGATTCTTGACCACAGGGAGCAAGTGTTACGGAATAAGGTGATTAATCAGGTAAAGGTTTTGTGGAAAAAACACATGATTGAAGAGGCAACATGGGAATCTGAAAATGCTATGAGGGATAAATACCCCCACTTATTTTGATAAGGGAATAAAATTGTTAGGATGCAATTCCCAAAATGGGGGAAGGATGTAATATCCCAGGTAAATAATGAATAAAACATTTTCGTATTTATTAATATTTACAAATTAAATATTAATTTTACTTTAAAGGGGTTGCTATGTTCGATAGCGTACCTGATACGCAACGATGAGTTCCTTTGAAAACTTACGTTGCACACTTGTAATATAATAATATTATTTTAAATGGTAGTTAACATGTAGCCGTTGTATTGGCGGGAATGGATAGAAATAACTAGAATATGATTATATATGTTTTTAAATGTTTTTACATTAATCCAATAAAAGATAAAGGCTTAAAATACGGATAGAATTCAATTTTAGGCATTTATACCCTAATTTTCACTAAGGGTTCACTTATCACCTTTTGATGGCGAACCTTCATTAAATATAGTTTTGATCAATCTTATAAATTCTATTGGACCAAATATAACTCTTCTTTAGAATCGGGACATCAAAATTTACTTTGTGAAAATTTTTGGTATCTTTCCGATAAAGTTCATTTTTAATGAATAGTGTAAAATGTTGTATTTTAATTCAAAACCTCTTTTTAATATAATTTATTTATGTGATTAGATTATCATTTGAAATGGTTTTAAAGTGAAATTATAAATTATTTTTACCATTAAATCCAATAGTGGCTGTTGGAATTAATTTCACTTTGAAATCGGACTTAAACTAATGTCAATCTTTTGATACTTATTGTTTTATAAAAACACGCTATTTGTTATGACAACGTGAATTAATTATTAAATTAATTATTGTGAATTATATGTTTTTAATTTTTTAAAATATAATTCATTTTTTAATATGGAATATCAAATATAGCTTAGGGAAATTTTTTGGTATTTTTCTGAAAAACTTCAATTTTTGATGAATAGTGAAACCACTAATTGGTACTTATAAAAACTGATTTTTCGTTTAAATGAAATTTTACCACTTCTGTGTTTTGAATTTCAAAAATCTGACATACATGGTTGTCATTAAGATGTAAAAATGGTTCAATTAGATTAAAATAATTTTTTTTGTGAATAGTAACTCCTAAGTTCTTAATCGCGATTAGAGGTAATTAGTGTAGTTTAAGGTAAGAATAATGTTTTAATAAAATGAAATCACCTAGACACACGTCCTACCCTCATTGGATGTGTCATGGCCGACCAAGAAAAATTAATGGGTCAACTTGGGGACCCCATGGAGCCACTTTGGAAGGAAAATGACATAATACCTTTTATTTAATGTTAAAGTAAAAAATGACACAAACATGAAATGTTTTACTAAAACAACTTTTACATGGGGTTATATAAGTCATATTTTTTACTATAAATAGTCATTGGAAATATAAAAAGATTTCCTACATCATAGTAGTTTTTTTATAATTTTTAGACATTAAATAAATTAAATTATTTATGACATCATGATGATGCAGCGATGACCACATTATTTAACGATTTAAATAAAATGGAAAGATAATGTAAAATATAAGACCTAAACATGTTCAAAACCTATTGGATGAGTGGATTTAGAACCTTCATCACCTTATACTCGAAATAAATCAATTTGGGTCCTTTAAAATCCGAAACTCTTTTGAAAATAAAGTAACATTTTGTAACTTTACAAGAGTTCCCCTCCTCTCATCTTATAAAAGGCCCCCACCTCTACCTCCTTACCCACACTCCCAAAGCCTTTGGATCCGCCAAACCCAGCCCATTTTGTCTCTCCACTTCCGTCTCTTACTCCTTGAAGCCTCACTTTGGGCAGAAGTTTTCCCAAGGAAGCTTTTGAGCTCAAACTAAAAGGAGTTTCCTGATTTTAAGGTAATGTCTTCTTTTGAGTCCTTTTGTTTTATTTTGCTTCTCCAACCCCCTAAACTCTTTTTATTATTTTCTTTTATGACAAATAAAATATATTAAATATACTAGGATGTTTTTATATGAAGTATTCACGCTACACTTACACACACCTACATCTAATGGTTAAAGAACATACTATTTCCGTGGATGGAGAATTTCTGCCTCCCGAAACGATGATTGTTCAACATTCTTTTAACACCTTCAAAGGTGGACATTAAGATGACACTATATTTATATATGATATATAATATGTTTATGTTTTCCTTAATCTTCTGTATTTTTCATTTTGGGCATACCTTTATTGTTTCCATTATGGGTAAACGTGATATCTTCATTTAAGGAAGTGCGGACTACCGCCCCCTCAAAGTGATTTGATTCGTTAATGACATATGTGGGACGTATAAAGGATTGATTTAAAGTTATTATATATGATGTTATACTGGAATTATAATATACCTCTATATCATTATTATTTCTTTCCATTAAAGTATGATATTGAAATGAAAGTAGCGTTCATGCGTACGTACGACTTACCGTCTCCATGAACGGTGCATTTCATTTCTTATCCCCAAATGTAATGTACTATTAATAGTACATGTATATAATGGATATATATGATGAATGATACATCTAAATTATGAATATAATTCTGGAATTAAAATATACATACCTATCATTTAGTTTTAATTCCATTATTATGACAAAGAAATGAAAGTAGCGTTCATGCGTACGTACGGCTTACCGTCTCCATGAACGGTGCATTTCATTTCTTACCTCTAAATGATTATGTAATATTATAAATACATGTATATGCTAGATATATATGATATATATGATATCCAAATCAGGAATTTCATTCTGGATATAAAGAACCTTTGACCACACGAAGAAAATGTAATTGTAAGAAGTCCACTTTCGACTTAAGAACCAAATATCGACAAAACAAACATTATAAACTTAAATGGTTACATAATGTTTATAACATGGCAATAAGTGATATAAAAGGAATAATGAACTTGAAAAAGGTTGTTAAGAAAATATAAATTAACTCAAGTTTATTATTCAGGACGTTAAAGAACGATCGAGTCAAGTCGGGCCTGAGGTAAGGGACTTCGTCTCAATCTCCTTTCATTGAGGCATATTTCGTTTTATACACAAATTTCATTTATACGGTGTATAAAACCCTTTGACTTTTACTTTTATACAAAAGGAATCTTTTTCTAAAAATCATTTTACAAAACGAAAAAAAGAATGTTTCTTTTAACGTACGTGGTGACAACGACCTTTTCCGCCTCTGCGAGTATTATTTGGTCTTTGGCTTCCTGAACAAGCCGTAATGTTTTTTTTAAAATGAAATAAATACCATGTACTCTTTTATGTATTTTGGTATTGAAAATGGTTTTTATATTGGATTTGTTATGTCAATATATTTATGTGATATATTGTGATCAAAGTGTGGAAATGTTTTCTTTCCATTATATTTGTTTTATGTGTTATGATTTTATAATGGTACTTAGAAATTTGACGGGTGGTTACATGATGAACCATATGACGGGTGGTGTCGTGAATACCAGAATGGGTGGTTATGTTATAACCTCCAATGCATTGGGTATGGAAGTCGGCCGTATGGCTATTCCATTAAGTTTGTATGGAAGTTGGCTGTATTGCTATTCCATTAAGTGATATGTGTGGAAATTGACCGTATGGTTATTCCACTTAAGTATGTTTATGTCCCAAGTTACCTTTATATATGTTATGTGTTTTTTATATAGGTTTTATGGTAATACTTTGGTTACAAAAAGGTATGTAATGATATTTTATTCAGTGAAGAGTTTTTACAACTTCCTGAAGGTGAAGGTATTACTTTGATAAAGTATACATGGTTTACTTGATGTTTGAAAAACTAACAGTTTTCATTCTTCGTGTATCCCTTACTGATCTTTTTATGCTCACCCCAAGTTTTTTTTGAAATGTTTTTCACATGACTTAATGTTGAATACGGTCAAGGATGGGATCAAGGGAAAGTCATGCTATATAAAACATGGAACTAGACATGTTTCTTTTTAAGAGTTTTTATTTTATTTTATGGAATATTAGTAGACGTGTCTACTTTGTAATCTTTTGAGATGTAATAGTTAGGTCCTAATTCTCTAAAACTCTAAAACGAAAAAGATCGTCAATGTGAATTATTCATTTAATTCAATATTAAGTAAGGTTTAAGGCCGGGGCCTTATAGTTGGTATCAGAGGTCAGTTTAGACAACTTTAGGAGTTAGAAAAGTGTAAAATTATATGTTAATTTATGGTATGATTGAAAATGATATAGGATTTGAAGATTACCATGTTGCTTCATCTAAGACATGTTTCTTCAGAATGGTTTTTCATGGAGGAAACAGAACCGATTTTCTGGGAAGGCATATAGTGGGAAATGACCTTTCAAATCAGTATCCTAAGATGGTCATAATCAGAACTAAATATTTTGTTGCAGTGATGGCTCAGTTGACTCAGGTGAAAAATCTTGGTTGTTTTTATTGATGATATTTTGGTGTTTTCTAAAACTAAAGAGGAGCATGGAAGTCATTTAAGAGTTATTTTGAAAACCTTGAAATAAAAGAAACTATATGGAGAATTCAGTAAGTGTGAGTTTTGGTTACAACAAATTTCTTTCCTGGGTCACATTGTTTCAAAAGATGGCATAAATTTTGATCCTGCTAAAAAAAAGTTGTTGAAGATTGGCCAAGACCCACAAAAGTAACCGAGATCTGTAGTTTCCTTGGTTTGGCAGGTTACTACCGAAGGTTTGTTGAAAATTTTTCACGGTTATCTAGTCTAATGACTAAGATAAATCGTAAGGGTGTTAAGTTCATCTAGAAAAAATAATGTGATGATTGTTTTCAGGAGTTGAAAAGAAGATTGGTGAATGCTCCTGTTTTGGCACTTCCTTCCAGGAATGGTGAGTTTGTTATATACAGTGATGCTTAATTGAAGGGACTTGGATGTGTCCTTATGCAGAATGACCAGGTAATTGCTTATGCTTCACGTCTGTTTAAAACTCATGATATAAATTACACTACACATGATTTGGAATTAGCTGATGTTGTTTTTGCTTTAAAAATTTGGAGGCATCATTTGTATGGAGTAAAGTGTGAAATATATACTTATCAAAAAAGTTTAAAGTATATATTCACTCATAAAGAATTGAACATGAGACAGAGGAGATGGATGGAATTAATCAAGGATTATGATTGTACAATTCATTACCATCCAGGAAAAGAAAATAAAGTGGCAGATGCTTTGAGTCGAAAAAGTAATGCTTCATTAGAAATGTTGTGTTTGGAACGTGATCCTTTGGTTAAGGATTTGATAAACTTTGGCATAGAAGTTATTGATGCAGGAATTTAATCTGTTTTGTTTTAGGTATCAGTGAGATCATCTCTATCAGACAGAATCAAGAAAGCACAGAAGCAAGACAGTGAGTTGCAGAAAAAGGTAGAGTTGGTTCAGAAGGGTAAGTTGCCTGAATTCAACATTGATAATGATTGCGTTTTTAGATTTGGGAAGAGATTGTGTGTGCCTTGTGATTCACAGTTGAAGAGAGAGTTGTTATGTGAAGCTCATAGTTATCCATTTTCAGTTCATCCTGGCTGTACTAAGATGTACAGAGATCTGTGGGAGTATTACTGGTGGGATGGAATGAAAAGAGATATTGCTGATTTTACTGTGAAGTGTTTGACATGTCAACAGGTTAAAGCAGAGTGGCTGTTACTGGAAGGGATGCTTCAGCCTTTAACAGTGCCAGAGTGGAAATGGGAGAATATATCCATGGACTTCATTGTAGGATTGCTGAGGACATCTCGAGGTAATAATTCAATCTGGGTTATTGTTGATCACTTGACTAAATCTGCTCATTTCCTTGCTATACGAGATACTTTTTCCCTAGATCAACTTTCCCGTTTGTATCTTAGAGAGATAGTCAGGTTACATGGAGTTCCTCTCTCCATTGTATCTGACCGTGATCCTAGGTTTACTTATAACTTTTGGAAAGGCCTTCAGAAGTCGTTGGGTACTGAATTAAATTTTAGTACAACTTTTCATCCTCAATTAGATGGGCAGTCAGAATGAACAATTCAGACCTTGAAGGATATACTACGAGCTTGTTCGATGGATTATCAGAGAAGTTGGGACCAACATCTTTATTTGGTTGAGTTTTCTTATAATAACAGTTTTTATTCTAGTATAAAGATGGCACCATTTCAGGAATTATATGGGAAGCGGTGTCGAAATCCAGCTTTCTGGGATGATGTGGGTGAAAGGAAGTTGATGGGACCAGAATTGGTAGAAGAGATGGCAGTAAAAGTTCAGCTGATTCAGAAACACATGAGAACAGATCAGAGTAGGTAGAAGAGTTATGCAGCCAACAGGAGGAAGGATCAATCTTTTGAGGTAGGTGATCATGTTTTTCTCAAAGTCTCACAATGGAAAAGTGTGATGCGATTTGGTAAGAAAGGAAAGGTGAATCCAAGGTTCATTGGACTGTATGAAATTCTGGAGAGAGTTGGATCAGTTGCATACCAGGTGGCTTTACCTCCGAGTTTATCCCAAGTACACAATGTTTTTCACGTTTCGATGTTGAGAAAGTATATGCCAGATCCATCTCATGTTTTGAGTCCAGAGGTAGTTCAGCTAGAAGAGAACCTATCTTATAAGGAACAACCGGTCCAGATTCTTGACCACAGGGAGAAAGTGTTAAGGAATAAGGTGATTAATTAGGTAAAGGTTTTGTGGAAAAACCACATGATGAAAGAGGTAACATGGGAATCTGAAAATGCTATGAGGGATAAATACCCCCACTTATTTTGATAAGTGAATAAAATTGTGAGGACGCAATTCCCAAAAGGGGGGAAGGATGTAATATCCCAGGTAAATAATGAATAAAACATTTTCGTATTTATTAATATTTATGAATTAAATATTAATTTTACTTTAAAGGGGTTTCTATGTTCGATAGCGTACCCGATACACAACGATGAGTTCCTTTGAAAACTTACGTTGCACACTAGTAATATAATAATATTATTTTAAATGGTAGTTAACATGTAGCCGTTGTATTGGCGGGAATGGATAGAAATAACTAAAATATTATTATATATGTTTTTAAAAGTTTTTACATTTATCCAATAAAAGATAAAGGCTTAAAATACGGAAAGAATTCAATTTTAGGCATTTATACCCTAATTTTCACTAAGGGTTCACTTATCACCTTTTGACGGTGAACCTTCATTAAATATAGTTTTGATCAATCTTATAATTTCAATTGGACCAAATATAACTCTTCTTTAGAATCGGGACATCAAAATTTACTTTGTGAAAAGTTTTGGTATCTTTCCGATAAAGTTCATTTTTTAATGAATAGTGTAAAATGTTGTATTTTAATTCAAAACCTCTTTTTAATCAAATTTATTTATATTATTAGATTATCATTTGAATTGGTTTTAAAGTGAAATTAGAAAATATTTTTACCATTAAATCCAATAGTGGTCATTGGAATTAATTTCACTTTGAAATCAGACTTAAACTAGTGTCAATCTTTTGATACTTTTTGTTTCATAAAAACATGCTATTTGTCATGACAGCGGGAATTAATTATTAAATTAATTAATGTGACTTATATGTTTTGAATTTTTTAAAATAGACTTCATTTTTTAATTCTGAATATCAAATATATCTTAGGGTAAATTTTTTGTATTTTTCTAAAAAACTTCAATTTTTGATGAATAGTGAAACCACTAATTGGTACTTATAAAAACTGATTTTTCGTTTAAATGAAATTTTACCACTTCTGTGTTTTGAATTTCAAATATCTGACATACATGGTTGTCATTAAGATGTAAAATGTGGTTCAATGAGATTAAAATAATTTTTTAGTGAATAGTAACTCTTAAGTTCTTAATCGCGATTAGAGGTAATTAGTGTAGTTTAAGGTAAGAATAATGTTTTAATAAAATGAAATGACCTAGACACATGTCATACCCTCATTGGATGTGTAATTTCTGACCAAGACAATCCATGGGTCAACTTGGGGTCCCCATGGAGCCACTTTGGTTGGAAAATGACATAATACCTTTTATTTAATGTTAAAGTAAAAAATGACACAAACATGAAATGTTTTACTAAAACAATTTTTACATGGGGTTATAGAAGTCATATTTTTGACTATAAATAGTCATTGGAAATATGAAACGATTTCCTACATCATAGTATTTTTTTTTATAATTTTTAGACATTAAATAAATTAAATTATTTATGACATCATGATGATGCATCAATGACCACATTATTTAACCATTTAAATAAAATGGAAAGATAATGTAAAATATAAGACCTAAACATGTCCAAAACCTATTAGATGAGTGGATTTCAAACACTCATTACCTTATCCTAGAAATAAATCAATGTGGGACCTTTAAAATCCGAATCGCTTTTGAAAATAAAGTAACATTTTGTAACTTTACAAGAGCGCCCCTCCTCTCCTCTTATAAAGGGCCCCCACCTCTACCTCCTTACCCACACTCCCAAAGGCTTTGGCTCCGCCAAACCCAGCCCATTTTGTCTCTCCACTTCCCTCTATTACTCCTTGAAGGCTCACTTTGGGCAGAAGTCTTCCCAAGGAAGCCTTTGAGCTCAAACCAAAGGGAGTTACCCGATTTTAATGTAATGTCTTATTTTGAGTCCTTTTGTTTTATTTTGCTTCTCCAACCCCCTAAAATCTTTTTATTATTTTCATTTTTAACAACTACAATATATTAAATATAGTAGGATGTTGTTATAAGAAGTATTCGAGCTACACTTACAAACACCTACATCTAATGGTTAAAGAACATACTGTTTCCGTGGATGGCAAATTTCTGCCTCCCGAAACGATGATTGTTCAACATTCTTTTAACACCTTCAAAGGTGGCCATTAAGATGAAACTATATTTATATATGATATATAATATGTTTATGGTTTCCTTAAGCTTCTGTATTTTTCATTTTGGGCATACCTTTATGGCTTCCATTATGGGTAAACGCGATATCTTCATTTAAGGAAGTGCAGACTACCACCCCCTCAAAGTGATTTGATTCATTAATGCCATATGTGGGACATATAAAGGATTTATTTAAAGTTATTATATATGATGTTATACTAGAATTATAATATACCTCTATATCATTATTATTTCTTTCCATTAAAGTATGAGATAGAAATGAAAGTAGCGTTCATGCGTACGTACGGCTTACCGTCTCCATGAACGGTGCATTTCATTTCTTATCCCCAAATGTAATGTACTATTAAAAGTACATGTATATAATGGATATATATGATGAATGATACATATAAATGATGAATATAATTCTATAATTAAAATATACATACCTCTCATTTAGTTTTAATTCCATTAATATGACAAAGAAATGAAATTAGCGTTCATGCGTACGTACGGCTTACCGTCTCCATGAACGGTGCATTTCATTTCTTACCTATAAATGATTATGTAATATTATAAATACATGCATATGCTGGATATATATGATATATATATGATATCCAAATCAGGAATGTCATTCTTGATATAAAGAACCTTTGACCACACGAACAAAATGTAATTGTAAGAAGTCCACTTTCGACTTAAGAACCAAATATCGACAAAACCAACATTATTAACTTAAATGGTTACATAATGTTTATAACATGGCAATAAGTGATATAAAAGGAATAATGAACTTGAAAAAGGTTCTTAAGAAAATATAAATTAACTCAAGTTTATTATTCAGGACGTTAAAGAACGATCGAGTCAAGTCGGAACCGAGGTAAGGGACTTCATCTCAATCTCCTTTCATTGAGGCATATTTAGTTTTATACACAACTTTCTTTTATACGGTGTATAAAACCCTTTAAATTTTACTTTTATACAAAAGTAATCTTTTTATATGAAGCGTTTTACAAAACGACAAAAAAGAATGTTTCTTTTAACGTACGCGGTGACAATGACCTTTTCCGCCACCGCGAGTATGATTTGGTCTTTGGCTTCCTGAACAAGCCGTAATGTTTTTTTTAAAATGAAATAAATACCATATACTCTTTTATGTATTTTGGTATTGAAAATAGTTTTTATAACGGATTTGTTATGTCAATATATTTATGTGATATATTGTGATCAAAGTGTGGAAATGTTTTCTTTCCATTATATTTGTTTTATGTCTTATGATTTTATAATGGTACTTGGACATTTGACAGGTGGTTATGTGATGAACCATATGATGGGTGGTGCCGTGAATACCAGGACGGGTGGTTACGTTATAACCTCCAATGCATTGGGTATGGAAGTCGGCCGTATGGCTATTCCATTAAGTTTTTATGGAAGTTGGCCGTATGGATATTCCATTAAGTGATTTGTGTGGAAGTCGACCGTATGGTTATTCCACTTAAATATGTTTATGTCCCAAGTTACCTTTATATATGTTATGTGTTCTTTATATGGGTTTTATGGTAATCCTTTGGTTACAAAAAGTTAAGTAATGATATTTTATTTAGTGAAGAGTTTTTACTACTTCATGAAGGTGAAGGTATTACTTTGATAAAGTATACATGGTTTACTTGATGTTTGAAAAACTAACAGTTTTAATTCTTTGTGTATCCCTTACTGAGCTTTTTATGCTCACCCCAAGTTTTTTTGAAATGTTTTTCACAGGACTTAATGTGGAATAGGGTCAAGGATGGGATCAAGGGAAAGTCATGCTATATAAAACATGGAACTAGACATGTTTCTTTTTAAGAGTCTTTTTTTATTTTATAGAATCTTAGTAGAAGTGCCTACTTTGTAATCTTTTGAGATGTAATAGTTATGTCCTAATTCTCTAAAACTCTAAACCTGAAAAGATCCTCAATGTGAATTATTCATTTAATTCAATATTAAGTAAGGTTTAAGGCTGGGGCCTTATACATGATCTTTGAAAATGAATAATATATCGCTCATCATATTGAATCCTACTATGAATCCATATTCAATGGTCCTGATATAAACAAAGACCTCCTACCTGAGGTCATTCCTCTAGTGATCAATAAATAGGATAACTCTTTCCTTCTCAATGCCTCACTGGATCATGAAATTAAATACACATTTTTTATTCTGAATCCTGATTGTGCTCTGGGTTATGATGGTTTCAAAAATTGTTTATTCCAACATTATTGGGACGTGATTCAGAACGACGTTTGAAAACTCGTTAAATCCTTCTCAAATGGGGTTATTCATCACACTCTAAATGCCCAATTTCTCACATTTATCCTGAAAGTGGATAATGATTCTGAGATCCATCTGTTTAGACCCATTGTTCTTATAAACTCTTATTTTAAAATTATCACCAAAATAATTGACAATATACTTTCCACTATCACGGAAAATATTGTCTCCTAAAAAGAATTTGGTTTTATAAAGGGTAGATCCATTATAGAATGTATTTTCCTTACCATTGAGTGTGTCAATAATCTGAATAAAACTAACAGAGGAGGAAACATATCTGTTAATATTGACATTGGAATATCCTTTGACACCATATAATGGAGTTTTTTTTTCAAAGTCTTTCATGGTTTTGGTTTTAACACCTATTTTATCACTGCAATCAGAAGCCTCTTCCACTATGTGTCTATGTCCATTTTGATAATTGTCTCTCCCAAGGGATATTTTAGATGCACCAAAGGTGTCAGGAAATGTGACCCCTTATCTTCCACACTCCTCTCAATAATAGAAGACTACCTCAGTCATCTGACCATCTGTTTGGTGAACCAGAACAAGCTAAATCCCATACATGTCTATAGGATTTTGAATTCTCATACTCATCTTTTTTATGTAGATTACATCATCCTTTTCATTCAAGGTGATAAAAGAAACATTCTTAATCTCAAACATGCACTCTCACACTATGAATAGGTCTCCAGTCAAACAATTAGTTAGAAAAAATCCTGTATATTCTATGGGAAGAACTTTACCCCTATTAGAAAATGAAACATTATCAATGACCTAGGACTAAAATAAGGTACACTCCCTTTCACTTATCTTGGTGTTCCCATTTTTTGGGGAAGACCTAAATCTGGTCACTTTGCGACTATTGTTGACCACGTTATAAACCAGCTATCTTCATGGAAAGGAAAATCTATCTCTATAGAAGTTAGGACACGCCTTGTTAAATCCTCTATTATCTATAAGATGGTTTACTCCATTATGGTATAAAAATGGCCTACTGGACTCATTAAAAAAATGAACACTACCATAAAGAATTTCATCTGGACTAGTAGTATTCTGGAAAAAAACAAGTGAATGTTAATTGGTCAACTTGTTGAAAGCCCATTGAAAATAGTGGTATTATTATAAAAAATATCAAATAATTCAATGAAGTATTTCAATCAAGACCCACTTGGATACTTTTTCAAAATACCTCTAAAGCTATTACCTTTCTCAAAAATAGTTTCCGTGACAAACATAAAATAGGCAATTCAAATTTCATTAATTCTTCAATATGGACTTCCATCAAATACTCCTTTTCCATGATTATGAATAATTATAGGTGGATCTTCTCCAGAGACTCCTATATAAAATTTTGGTTGGATAACTGGACTGGAATGCCTTTAATCTCCAAGAAATCTCCCGATAAAGATCCTGATAATACCAAAATCACTATGAGAGACATTTTAAACTCTCCTCATGATCAACTCCCTGATACTATTATGAAATTCATTGAAAACTGCTCTTTCGACCACAATAATGGTTTCATAACATGGGAACCTTCTCACAATGGTATTCTTAACTCAAAGAATTTCTACAATCATTATTTCTATAACTATGAGAAAAATTAAAGCTGGTTAAAACACTTAAAAAACCTTTAATTAAACCTTCAATATTCAATCTCATTTGGAATATTTCTCACAATAGAGTTCCCACTAAACTTTTCATCCAATCTTTTGGAATCCAACTCTATTCTAAGTTAAAAACCTGTAATCAACATATAGAAGATGCTAACAACATCTCTCTCTCTCTTTTTCTACTACTACTACTCTTTGGAACTATATTTTTGACATTTTTGACTATAGATGGTTGATTATTAATTCCGTCAAATCTCAAATAAAAAATGTGCAGAAATGGAAGGCTCCCAGCAAATCAAGAACCTCTTACTTTATGTGGTTACAGAGCTCCACCATGTGATCTGGTATGATCATAATGCTATTATTCATAACAATCACTCGATCAATCAAAATGTAGGTCAGATGAGTATCCTCATTTCCATACAGGAAGCTGGTTGGATACAATAGATACATTTCCACAACACCATTCATGACTTTGGGATTCCGAAATGTATAATGATTGCCGACAATTTATGTCAGCGACATCTCACACTGGAGGTGTTCTGGAGAACCCCCTACCTAGCTGGATAAAAATCAATATTTTTCCACCTTCGAGGGAAATCTAGGACATGCAGGATGTGATGAGTTTTTCAAAAATAACCTCGGTTAGATTCTTGTATGCTTCATGGGTAAATGTGGCATTTCCACCTCTCTTGAAGCTGTGATACTGATTTTGATACATGGTGTTTCCTTTCCCAATCTTTTTGGATGGAACAACCTATGGATTTAATGTTACATGATGACTATCATTAAAGCAATTTGGAATGACATAAAAAATATTTCTTGGCCAATTACTACCTATTAGATGGAATGAACCCATTTTCTCATTGATATTAAATTTTTCATCACACTTGTTTATTGAGAAGAAGACACAGTTTCAGATGGTCTAGAAAACATGTGAGTAAATTAGAACGTTACCTGGTTTGAAGACCTTCTCGATGCTCTTATTTCTTCTCACGAAAAATATTGTAATATGATCCCATATTTTAGCCTTTGGTAATCTTTATTTTCATAATATTTGTGTTTTTTCATTTTGGCCCGTGGCATCACCTTAAAAAATCACATAATACATTCCCATTTATTAGATATAACCATTAATTTTACATGGACATAGATAAATGAATTAGATTCTGGAGACCATACATCTAGGATATATCCATCACTAAATCTATTTCAAATGATAATTCAATATTAGTTATAAATATGAGATTCTTTCATGCTATCCACATTCAAATACATAAGATTGATAATGTATATGCATATTTCACCCCAGACTTTAAAGATATCTAGATGAAGGACATCCTACATAGACATACCTATGACTCAATTGGATGATGATGTTTATCATTTTTTGTCAATAAGAAATGATTTCAATATGTGTTTATAAGAGGATATTATATGATAACTAAAGTATCCAAGAAAGGATTCTTATATTTGACATGTTAATGATGATTAAAGAGCACAATTGTTCTTGGATAATTACCCTTAGTTTTGATACAAGATAAGGAAATAATGTTAATTAGGGGGAATCATTAAGATATAAGTTTCATATTGATAATTGTATTCTTCATTCTACTATTTATCATGTCACTAGATGTCTATTCATATGTTGGAAAATGAATAATTTTAATAAGGTGATAAATTAAGTTGTTGTAGTTATTGTTTATAGTATACTATATAAAATTACACAGCAATATAGTGATTTCAAAGTTGTAAATTTTAATTAATATCTAGATTTTTCTAGTTAGATTAGATATAAATAATTAGAGATGAAGTCTATTATGCTAAGAATGTTTTGGATTATAATATGAAATATTTTGGGAAATATATTTAGTTCTTTATAGTATATAGATTGCTGAGGATAATATCTCAGTGAAGATGATGAGGGGCTAGCTAGGTTTAAATAAAAATAATGTTGCATAATGTTTTGTGATATATCTTTATGTTGTCAAGAATGAGTAATTATATATTTTATTGTAGATAAAACTGCATGATGAATCATAACGGATTTAAATTTGACCTAAGATAGGTGATTCCTTAATTGACAAATGATAAAGGTGCCATTGTTGAATAAATGGTTGATTTTTAAGGAATATATAAATAAATTGACATATTGAAATATTATTTAAGTACTTTAATGTGTGCTTATATGATACAATAAATTTGAGATTACTCTAATATGGATGAATAAGATTTAAAGATTTCATGAAGTTATTTGATATGAATAAAATTGTTTATATATGTTATGGAGAAGCATAGGGTTTATTTGAATAAGTATGAGTTGGATGAAGATCATATTTAATATCCTAGAGAATGAAAAAAACTAGAAAATAGGTTCATAATATCTCCCAGGATAAAAATTGAAAAATCTCTATGTGGTTACACTATTACATGAAACATCTCCCCGATGATGTGTATGATTAATTTATTTATTTGTAATATCATCTAGCAAATTTTTAAAATTAACTCTGAGTCCAAAATTATGTGCAAGAATAACTTAAAGATACAAAATATTAAAACAAAACTATTTATTATTGACACAAAAGTTCCAAATCATGTATAAGTTTAAGTTAAGGATATGTAAGAGTAAATTCTAAGGCTCTCGAGAATATATAAGAATATTTTTTCCACAAGTAATATTAACTTTGATGATGTGTAAAATAAAGATATGCATTTAAACAGATACATAATATCTCTCTTGTGGTCACAAAATATTATACTGTGTGTCCCCAGGTGAAAATTAAGATTAAAAAAGATAATAGTGTTTTTTTATTTAGTGAATAAAATTTATGAGGGATGGTGGTTTTTCGGGACTCAATATGAGATTGATGATGATATTTAAAGGAGTAAATTGCACCGTGGGATAATGATTTTAACCATAATATTATTAGATGAGATCATGAATACATGGAAAATAATGTATGGTTTTTGTTTATGTTCAAATAAAATACTATTTTGAGTCTTAAATATAATTAAATAAAAATTTCAAGGAGATACTTTTGTAATATTATAGGAGTTTTGAATAAGAAGATAAGTTTATATATATTATAAGATCATGTTTTCACAATTCATGTGGATTTCCATATTCAAATATATAGTAAATATCCATGTGGTAATTTATGAGTCTATAATGGATGACTGGGAGATATTGATGATTTATTGCTACTAAAAATCCATTGTTATATTAGAAATAAGGAATATTGAGATAAATAACACAAATGTGATAGAATATATTGAGTTTTAAAGAATAAGAAGAATAGATGGGAGAGAGGTGATCCCGATGAAGTGTTATTCTCTAATATCACAAAAAATCATTGAATAAGGATGAAAAATTCTAAAAAGTTGGTGTTTTGCTAATTAAATATCTCAAATGTTAATGTTCTTAAAGAAGAAGAGGAAGAGAGATAGTTGTATGAAGAATTACTATAGATGAAGAAGAATATTTGACTTTCACAAGTCCTATGGAGACTTTATTTACTATTGAAATTTATTTATGAGGACCTAGTTGAATATATTTTTAAATAAAAAGGTCTTAGATGGTTCTTGTATCAAAGATCTATAAGTGGGTTCTGGTTGAAGCTGGTTAGTTCAATTCATTTCAATTTGGTTGTTATAGGTATAAATATTTTATTCCATCCCATTTTAATTGGTTATTCCTGATAACAAAAGGCAATTCATGATTTTATAGGATAATAAACACTATACCCTAAGGAATATCTCACACATTGTGCGTGAACCTAAAAAATATTTTTTCATCATTATTTGGTGTTTCTATTATTATTACATGTATGAAAACTGAGTGTGAGATGATATTTTGAGATCTATTTACTCTAATATGTTCATAGGTGAAAAAATAGTTTTCATTGTTATATAGTTTTCCATACTAATTCAAGCACTCTCTTAGTATAGTTTCACTAATCTTGTAAAAAAAACTATCTTCAGAGCATTAGGTCCAACCTATGATTGGTTTTTTAAAAATTTAATATTTGGGTTTTAAGATTATCATATAGTTAAAGGAATCATGAAGTTCATATTTCATGAAGAACATGTGATTCCTATCAAAGTAAATATATAAGAAATATCATCCAAGAGTTTGAAGTAAAATAAGATAAGTGAAGCAAATATTTTGAGGAAGGTGTTGGATCGAATAAGTAGATATATATGTATATTAGATGGAACAATACAAGAGGGGGGGGGGGGGGTGAATTGTAGGTTTAAAAACCTTTGAGTTTTAGAACTTAAGAGATTAGTTTAAAAGGTCTTAAACTAATACAAATACAAATACACACAATTGTATTGAATATAAAAGTTAAGATATAATGTAATACTAATGAAATGTAAAACACTTGTATTCAAGATTAACACAATAATCAGAGTAATATAAAGATAAATGATTCTACCTTAAAGCCTATATAATCAATCAATACAATATGTAATAGAATGATTGTAATTGAAACAATTACAATTGAATATGTAAAGAATAAAGGAAACAATAGAAATTACTTTCTAATACAGATAAAAGTAGAAATGTAAAAGTATTACAATTATTTTGACCCAAAGAGAAGGGTTATCCTTTCACCTAGGATAAAAGTTTTGTCTCACCAACACCTTGGTAAGCCCTCGATACGATGATCAGACTGTCTGTCTTCCTATCCCTGGCAGCCCTCGATACGATGATCGGAACGTCTGTCTACCTATCCCTGGCAGCCCTCAATACGATGATCGGTATGTCTGTCTGCCTATCCCCGGAAGCCCTCGATACGATGATCGGACCGTCCGTCTGCCGATCCCCGGTAGCCCTCGATTTTGTAGGTAATTGACACCTCTATCTTTCAATTACTTGAAATCCCCCGATTCAATGATCGGACACACAAATCACACAGCATGAGAGAAGTCACAACATCTCTCTCTAGAATCTTGATTGAAGTAGAGTATCGCAGTTGTTCTAAAATTCTATTAGTTGTCTATTGTACTCATAACTTCAAATGACCTTCCATTTATTGGCCTCGGGTTCCAACGGTCACATCTCCTCCAAAGGTCATATTTCTCCGAAAAACTCGGAGGGACTTGGACACCTGGCATCATAACGGTCATATTGAAACAGAAAGCACGACATCGTTTTGATTAGTTTGTAACTAACTCAACGACATCATATTGGTTAAAACAATATATATGAATAAGATAATCATGACTGCAATTTAAATGAAGCATGTGTTTTAGACAAAGTACCAAAACAAGTATGTAATAAAAGATATGAGTAGCAGAGTCAATACAATTTCCATATTCAATACGATCATCATTGTACGATCAATATGTTCAGTACGATCGACATGGTCAGTACGATCAGCACGATCAATACGATAAGAATGGTCAGTACGATTAGCATGATCAGTACAATCATTATGGTCAGTACGATCTGCATGATCAGTACGATCATTATGGTCAGTATGATCAATATGATCAGTACGATACGATAAAAAAGGTTAGTACGATTAACAAAACATTTGTGGTTTCCAAAACAAAACATAGAAGTCAAAAGAAGACTTTTGACTCAACAATCTCCCCCTTTATGGAAAGCCCAAATCACAAAATAAAAACTAAAAGAAATACTTATCTCCCCCTGAGTTATTGGAAACTCTTCTGAATAAGAAATTGAATACAACTAACTCCCCCTTAGGTACGGACTTTCTTAAGGATTGTATTCGTAGATTTTCCTTAAGAGTGTTGTAATTCATTCTCCCCCTTTATAAACATTCTCACCCTTTATAAACATTCTCCCCCTTTGTGATTTACAAAAAGAAAGGGGTAAACTTGAATTGTCTGAAAGAGTTAGAAAATAAACACAAGACAATGGATAAAAGAAATTTCATTACGATAACAATCAACACTAAACTTGAGAACAAATACAAGTCACTTGTTTTAGCTTTCCTTCTCCTTTTTGATCAAATCATGAAGAACCACCTTCATATTTTTGATCTACTTCTTGTCTTTAGAAATAGAATCACCCTATGATCTGAAAAGGCCTTATTGATCGGTAAAGAGTCGATATTGAATTCTGATTGAATCTTCCTAAACTCTGATTACTTCTTCAAGAGTATCAATTCTATCTTGAAAATTCCTGTTATCTTTGGATAAACTAGAGTTTTGTTTCTTCAAGATAACTATTTCATCTTCGAAAGATGAAACCTTTGAAAACTCAGCCTGAAAGGCATTCATTCTCTCATGCAAGTCTTTTATTGAAGGAACATCAGCTCGTTGGGAAGACAAAAGATTCAACCTTTCAACCGTTTCTCTGTCAAGCTTATTGAAAGAAATTGCAAGCTCATTTGACAACCTTCTTATATATTAAATTTCTATCTCATGATCATTGACTGAGCTCTTTGTTTTGTACGGCCACTTGGTCATCTTGTTGCAGGATTTCTTATGAACAACCGAACTTTCTGAAAGAACTTTCAAATCGGCTTCAACTGACAAAACTTTCTTTCTTAATTCTTTTACAGAGCCAAACTTCTTCTTTTGATTGTTATTAATAAAATCAATCTTACCTTCCAGCATAGAGAAATATGGAATGGTCTTCTCAACCGTTCTCAAAACATGGACAATGTAATCACTCTTCTTGAGAGATATTGTGTGTTCTTAATCAGTATCTTCATCGAACGAAGCCAGTTAATTCGATTGGCTTGAGTCTACACCTGGCTGTTTTCCTTTTGCTTTTTATTTCTGCATTCTTTCTTCTTCTAATTTATCACTAATGACAATAACTTTTTCAGTATGAGAAGATTGAGCACGTTGCTTTACTTGAGACGAAATTATATCCGGAGTTCGTTCTTGATCGGCACGAGGAACTTGTTGAATATATTAAATTTTCTTTTCAACTGATTCCTCTCTACTCTTCCTTGAAGTATGAAGGAATTATAAAAGAAAATATACTTACTCCTCTTCCACTTCTTCTATCTCTTCTAACATTTGTTTTCCTTTTTATTTTTCAGGAAGACTCTGTATGATGGGTTCTTGATGCACTTCTTCGGTTAGTTGAGCACTTGCATCCTCAACCATTTTCAAAACATTAGAGACATCAAATTCCTATTCTTTTCTTTTAAAAATAACCTTCTTCTTCTTTTCAGCCTAAAGGGTATCCTCAACCCTTAATCTCTCTGCAAAAGCCTCAACCGGGTCAAGACCGAACTTTGGATCACCTTTCTTTCTCTGCTCCTTATCCTTTCTCAATTTGGCTACAAATTCTTTACTGTACTTTGGCTTCTTCTTAGGCTTTGAGCTGGTTTACGAATAAGACTTTTGAGTAAAAGCAGCAGATTGAATGTCTTTGGTTGGCGTAAGTGCCGATTGATTCTGAGCCGATTCAGCTTCTACATCTCTGACAAAATATTTTGAATTCTGATCAAAACAAACATTCAACTTCTTCATAGTACTTTTGATAATATAGGAGGGCTTCAAATATATCAGCTTCCCTTTCAAAGGAATGTTGAAAATTTTCATACTCTCGAGAGTAAACTTTGTGAGGATGGTTGGATACATGATTAAATGAGATTTGATTACCCCTGACTTCACATTCTTAATTGTTTTGAAAACATATCCCATGAGATTTACTTTTCTCATATTTAGTAGATAGTCAAGCATAAAAATATCAGAAACTTTCAAAGTTTCTCTATCCCCTTTCCTTGGGATAAGAAAACCTTGCATCCATAAAGCCCAAACCTATTGTCGGGTGAATGATGATCCACTTTCCTTTTCTCTTCATTCACAACAAACAGAGACTTCTGGGCACTTTCTCTATTAAACGTACCAACTTCCTCTGGTAGTTTATGAGATAGACAGAAAGAATCCCCTTCTATTGGGACATTTAGAAAATGAGCCGCTTTTTTCACAGACATAGAAAACTTTCTATCATACACAACAAAATTTATAGTCATGTCTTTGTCGAAAGATATGGTTTTATAAAACTGACAAACTTCATCAAAGAGAACCGGATCTTGAGAAACAGGCCTCTCAACACACAAATGCTCCCATCCTTGAAACAATATAATCCTCTTGATAGTAGAATCATATGAATCATAGAAGTCGTGGGAGACTAACATTTCCCTTAAAAGGTCTTTTTCCGAGAAAGCCTTTGAAGACATATTGGCAGGAGTGTTGGAAGAGGACTGAGACATAAGGATGTTGCCGATGAAAGATTGTAGGATGACTTAAAACAATGAGGCAGAGCTTTGATGTAGATCCTGAAGAAAAAACGATGTGGGTTTGGGGAGGGGGGTATTTATATGCGATAAAGGGGTGACCGTTGATATTCTACGGTCAAGATTAGAGGAAAAAAGATCAATGGTTAGGATTAAAAACGAAAGAAAAAAAATTAAAAAAATGGAAAGTACATGCTGGAAAATGTAAGGTTGTTGTTGGTTTTAGTAAAGTTCAAAAGAAAACACAAACGTTCAAAGTAAATGAATACTATCAATCATCATACCGATGGAAAACAAAGTCGTTACCATTAATTGACAAGACGATGGAAAAGAATCTCGTTACCATTAACTGACAATACGATGGAAAACAATCTCGTTACCATGAACTGACAATACGATGGAAAACAATCTCGTTACCATGATCGGTCAGTACGATGGAAAAGAAATTCATTACCATCATCGTTCAATACGATGGAAAATAAATTCATTACCATCATCATTTGATACGATGGAAAAGAAATTCATTACCATCATCGGTCGATACGATGGAAAATAAATTCATTGCCCTCATTGGTCGATATGATGGAAAATAAATTCATTACCATTATCGGTCGATATGATGGAAAATAAATTCATTACCATAAACGGTCGATATGATGGAAAAGAAATTCATTACCATCATCAGTCGATACGATGGAAAGGAAAGGTGTATAAAAATAAAACTGTCAATACGATAAACAGAAAAGTAAATGATATGATAAAACTGTCAACATGATAAACAGAAAAACAAAAACACATACAAGGATAGTAAATAATTAAAGATCATAAGATAAAAAGAAACATAAAAAAACATAGTAAGAAATGTCCTTCCCCTTTCAAATGGAGTTATTTACTATAAGGAGAATTGTAAAACATGATGTAGATATGAATGAATATTTTAATGTAATCATTCCTAGCTTCTATTTTATAAACTCAAATCTATTGGAAGGTAATGGTTTTGTAAAAATGTCAGCAAGTTGTTCTTGCGTTTTGATGAATTATAAAATAATATGTCCTTGTTGTGTGTAACCCCTAAGAAAGTGATGCCAAATATCTATGTGTTTTGCACGAGAGTGATGTGATGGGTTCTTACTAAGAGCTATGGCACTAGTATTATCACATAGAATTTGAGTTTTGGAGAAACTCAATCCATAGTCAGTGAGTGTGTGTTGCATCCATAATACTTGAGCACAACAACTTCCAGCTGCTACATATTCAACTTAAGCAGTGGATAGTGCTACTGAGTGTTGTTTCTTGTAGGACCAGGAAACCAGAGAATCTCCTAAGAAATGACATGTTTCAGATGTACTTTTTCTATCCATTCTACAACCGCCAAAGTCAGCATATGAAAAACTTTTTAAAACAAAATCATTCCCAGAAGAGTAAAAAAGACCTAAATCCATAGTTCATTTTAAATACCGAAATATTCTCTTTACTGATTTTAAATGAGACTCTTTTGGAGTAGATTGATATCTTGCACATAAGCATACAGAAAACATTAATTCTGGTCGACTAGCTGTTATGTATAGAAAACTTCCTATCATACCTCTGAAATTTTTTTGATCTACTGGTTTCCCAGTTTCGTCAGGATCAAGTGTATTTGGGGTACCGATTGGAGTGCTAATACTTTTAGTCTTGTCATAATCTTAATTTTTAAGTAAATCTTTTATATACTTGTGTTGATATATATATGATCCTTCTGGTTTTTGAGAAATTTGGAAACCTAAAATGAATGTTAACTCACCCATCATACTCATTTCAAACTCATATTTCATTAAATTTTCAAAAGAATCAGTTAAAGATTTCTGAGTTGATCAGATTATAATGTCATGTCATCAACATAGATTTGAACAATCAAAACATTTTTATTTTCCATTTTTATAAAAAGGGTTGGATCTGCTGTACCTTTTGTATAATTGTTTTGTAAAAGAAATCCTGTAAGTCTATCATACCATGCTCTAGGGGCTTGTTTAAGACCATATAGAGCCTTGGTAAGTTTGAAAACATGATCATGATTTTTTGGGTCTTGAAAACTAGGAGGTTGTTCGAAAAAAACTTTTCTTGAACAAAAAAATTTAGAAAAGCACATTTTACATCCATTTGAAATAGTTTGAAATGGAAGTATTCTGTAAAGGCTAATAGAATACGAATAGATTCAAGTCTAGCTATAGGAGCATATGTTTCTTCATAGTCTATTCCCTCTTGTTTATTATAGCCTTTAGCAACAAGTCTTGCTTTATTTCTTACAATGATTCCATTTTCATCATATTTGTTTCTGAAAACCCATTTTACACTAATTAAAGTTGTTTCTTTAGGTCTATCAACTAATGTACAGACATGATTGCTCTCAAATTCATTCAGTTCATCTTGCATTGCTTTGATCCAATCATCATCACCTAAGGACTCACTTGGACTTTTAGGTTCAAATTGGGAATGAAAAGCAAGATGTTTTACTTCATTTCTTAAGGAATTTCTGGTCCTTACAGGTTGATTTACGTCACCAATGTTTTTATCCCTGGGATGATTCCTAAGAAACAATTGATTTGGGTTTTGTAAAACCTGTTCATCAACATATGGTAGAAAATCTTCCATGTTAAATGTTTCAGAAGTATCTTCTTGAATATTTTCCTTACCAGAAGGATCTTCTATCAAAGGTTGATAATCAGTTTTTGAAAACACATCCGAGGATGTTGGTTTGGGTTGGTTGAAAACAAAAGGATCAGTTTCAACGAATTTTACATGTACTGTTTCCTCAACAGTACAAGTGTTTTTATTAAAAACTCTATAAGCCTTCGAAGTTGTGGAGTGACCTAGAAATATTCCTTCATCAGATTTTGGTGCAAATTTGTGAAGATTATATTTTGTATTCAGAATGAATACTTTGCACCCAAAAACTTTGAAGTATAAAACTTTAGGTTTTCGTCCAGTCCATAACTCATAAGGGGTTTTATTAAGAAATGGTCTAGTTAAAACATGATTTATAGTATAACAGGCAGTACTAACAGCTTCAGCCCAGAAGTGCTTAGTAATTGAGTATTCAGTCAACATGGTTCGAGTCATTTCCTGAATAATACGATTTCTTATTTCAATAACACCATTTTGTTGAGGAGTTCTTGGAGCTGAGAAATTGTGAGTAATACCTTTCTTACTCCAAAAATTTTCAAAATATGAATTTTGAAATTCTCCACCATGATCACTATGAATAGTTATCAATGGTAGGTTTTTCTCATTTTTAACTTGGGCTCTAAAAGTTTTGAAATAGGAAAAGGCTTCAGATTTCTTTGTTAGAAAATAGACCCATGTAAATCTAGTAAAGTCATCAACTAAAACAAATACATAGTATTTTTCTCCAATGCTTCCAGTTTGTGTAGGAACAAAAAGATCCATATGCACTAGCAGTAATGCATTAGAAGTTGAAACTTCATTAATTGATTTGAAGCTAGTTTTATGATTCTTTCTAAGTTGACAAGGATCACAGACTTTTGAAGAATCATATCTAAGGTCTGATAGTCCTTTCGCAAGTAT
This sequence comes from Viscum album, assembly GCA_963277665.1. Classification (NCBI taxonomy): domain Eukaryota; kingdom Viridiplantae; phylum Streptophyta; class Magnoliopsida; order Santalales; family Viscaceae; genus Viscum; species Viscum album. Next base: position 5,962,636 of record OY728125.1, read on the forward strand.
TTTCTTTGAAATTTTACTAAGGTTTCTCAGATTAAAGTGTCCTAGTATCCTATTCCATAGCCATGATTGGTCTTCTATTGCACTTAATCAGGGTAAGTTTTGGCTACTATGGTCTTCTAAGTTAATAGTGTAAACATTCTCTTGCCTATGAGCAGATAGAATGAACTCATCCTTGGAATTGTGAACTAGAAACTTATCATTTCTAAAATTCACAAGGTAACCTTCATCACATAATTGACTTATACTGATGAGGTTGTGCCTAAGACCTTTAACAAACAAAACATTTGAAATAATAACTTTTCCAAGAAAAACGATATTACCTATACCAACAATCATTCCTTGAGCATTATCTCTGAAGGTTACTTGTCCACCTTTTGTTTTGATAACCTTTTCAAAGAGATCTTTGTTTCCGGTCATGTGTCGAGAACAACCACTATCCATGTACCAAATATTCTTATTGGTACACTTTTCATTTTCCTGAAAAAGAAACAATTAGTTTTTCGGAATCCAAACTTGTTTGGATCCAGAAGGATTAGATAAAAGAATTTTAGGAATCCACATTTGTTTTGAAAAATGAGATTTATGAAATCCTAAACATTGAGGTTTTTTTAAGAGAACAATCTCTTCTCCAGCGTCCTCCACATTGACACTTAGAACAAAAAGAGGTTTTTTGAGGGACAAAAGAGTTATTTCTAAAAATAGGTTTGGAATGAGTATAACCAAGACCAGAACGATTTCTCAAAGGTCTAATTTGAGAATACATCTTGTCAAAGTTTTAATTTCCATGAGTAAAGTTTGACAAACATTTCTTTAAAGAGAAAATTTATGGCTTTAGTTTTAAAAATACTTTTTTTTATTTTCCAAAACATTTGAATTTGAACTAAAGTTAGGATCTAAAATATTTTTCTTTGAAAACACAGTTTCTAGGTACTTGGAAAGTTTATTCTTTTCATATTTGACTTTCTCAAGGGTTTTTAAAATACTTTAAAAATCAGAAGTTTTCACATCAAGATCCTTAGAAAGATCCGATACTTATTTATTCAAAATTGAAATTCTAGAATTTTCTTTCTCAAGCTTCTTCTTGAGTTTAGAATTTTCATTTTCAAGTAATTTAGCAAATCTAGATACTTCTTCAAAATAAGGTAATGTATCATATTCTAATGATGAAGATTCTTCATTTGAAGATTCATAATATCTATTATCAGTATAATTTGTATTTGAAGAGACATTTTTAATAGCTTCAGCATTATGTACCTTAGCCATGAGACAATGATCTTCAATTGGTAATCTGGCTAAAAGTCCAATATTCTTCTGTCCTAAGGGCTCATATTCTGAAGAATCATCTGAAGAATCAATATCACTTACACTGCAGGTATCATTTTCCTTTAAGACTTTCTCTGTCTTATAAAACCTATTCTTGTTTCTTTTAGAGTGTTTCTCCTTTCTGTCTTTCCTCTTCAGTAAAGTACAATCAGGCCTTATATTTCCCGCTTTCTTATATTCATAACAGGTTACCTCTGAATCTTTCTTATCTTTCTTATATTTCTTTTTGAATCTATATTGGAAGTCTTTCTTTCCCATAATCTTGTTCATCCTTCGAGAAATATTGGCTAACTCATTATCCGAAAGATTACAATCACTTGAATCAGATATAACTTTCTTGGATTTGGATCTTGTAATTTTTCAGGTTCTTTATCTTTAGATGCAAAGGCTACACTTCCATTCCCATTCTTCTTCGTGTTGAAATCAGCATCTCTCTTCATTCTTGTCTCGTGCTGTAAAAGAGTTCCAAAGAGTTCATCAAGATAAATCTGTGAAACTTTTCTGTTTTCATCAATAGCTGTCCCTTTTAACTCCCATTCATTTGGAATTATATCTATAATCTTATCAACTAGAGCTTCATCATCAAGACCTTTTTCACACATGGATTGTAAGCTGTTTACAATTGTCATAAACCTTTGTTTCACTTTACATACTGGTTCCCCATAAGGAAAAACAAATCCATGATACTCTGCTCGATGCATTTCTCTTCTTGTGTCTATAACCTTGGATGTTCCAAAGTGAGTGACTTCCAATTTATTCCAAATACATTTGGCTGCTTCACATGAAGATATCTGACTGTATATATTCCTGGTCATAGAGCATAATAAAGTATTGCGTACCATGTAATTCAGTTGATATTCTTGATTCTCTTGGTTAGTGAAAGTACTGACTTCTTTGTCAGGAATTTTGCAACCTCCAGTAATCATAATAAAATTGTCTACACCAGTATTGATCACAAAAGTCTTCATATGATCTCTCCAGTACTCATAATCATTCCCATCAAAGATAGGTGGTCTAGAAGGATTTAGATTGTCTATTGAACCAATATTAATTCCTTCCATATAAAAACAATAAACTTTTCCCCTCCACACATTAGGGTAGTCAGTAAAAATAGAACAAGAGATACAATTCAGTGGAAAACCTGCTCTGATGCCAATTGTTGGATCGAATAAGTAGATGTATATGTATATTAGATGGAACAATACAAGAGGGGGGTGAATTGTAGGTTGAAAAACCTTTGAGTTTTAGCACTTAAGAGATTAGTTTAAAAGGTCTTAAACTAATACAAATACAAACACCCACAATTGTATTGAATATAAAAGGTATGATGTAATGTAATACTAATGAAATGTAAAACAACTGTATTCAAGATGAACACAATAATCAGAGTAATATAAAGATAAATTATTCTACCTTAAAGCATATAGAATCAATCAATACAATATGTAATATAATGATTGTACTTGAAACAATTACAATTGAATATGTAAAGAAGAAAGGAAACAATACAAATTCCTTTCTAATAAAGATAACAGTGGAAATGTAAAAGTATTACAATTATTTTGACCCAAAGAAAAGGGTTATCCTTTCACCTAGGATAAAAGGTCTGTCTCACCAACACCTTGGTAAGCCCTCGATACGATGATCATACTGTCTTTCTGCCTATCCCTGGCAGCCCTCGATACGATGATCGGAACGTCTGTCTGCCTATCCCTGGTAGCCCTCAATACGTTGATCGGACCGTCCGTTTGCCTATCCCCGACAGCCCTCGATTTTGTAGGTAATCAGCACCTCTGTCTTTCAATTACTTGAAATCCCTCGATACAATTATCGTACACACAAAGCACACAACATGAGAGAAGTCACAACATCTCTCTCTAGAATCTTGATTGAAGTAGAGTATCACAGTTGTTCCAAAATTCTCTCAGTTGTCTATTTTACTCTCAGCTTCAAATGACCTCCTATTTATAGGCCTCAGGTTCCAATGGTCACATCTCCTCCAACGGTCATATTACTCTGAAAAACTGGAAGGGACTTGGACACCAGGCATCATAACGGTCATATTGAAACAAAAAGCATGACATCGTTTTGATTAGTTTGTAACTAACTCAACGACATCGTATTAGTTAAAACAAGATATATGAATAAGATAATCATGAGTAAGATTTAAATGAAGCATGTGTTTTTGACAAAGTACCATAACAAGTATGTAATAAAAGATATGAGTAGTAGAGTCAATAAAATTTCCATATTTAGTACGATCATCATTGTACGATCAGTATGTTCAGTACGATCAGCATGGTAAGTATGATCATCATGATCAGTATGATCAGCATGGTCAGTACGATCAGCATGATCAGTTTGATAATTATGGTCATTACGATCAGCATGATCGGTACGATCATTATGGTCAGTACGATCAGCATGATCAGTACGATACAATAGACAAGGTTAATATGATTAACAAAACATTTGTGATTTCCAAAACAAAACATAGAAGTCAAAAGAGGACTTTTGACTCAACAAAAGGACTCGTCAAAGGGAAAATAAAAAGAGGATTCACAAACAATTAAGGTAATCAATGTGGAAATATTTATGTTAAATATGTTGAAAACTTACATCTTAAAGATTATAAAATTGGTACTCATGTGAAGGAATCCCTCTTATGAAAAAAGTAAGAAACATAAAATTCCACTTGCTGTAATCATAAATAAATAAAATCTATCATGGTTGGAGAAGTCCTGATAGAAAGAATCCACTTGTGAGAAGAATAGAAACAATTTCATCATAGATTTTTCTAAGGTTTAACTTGAAAAATATGCAATTGAATTTTCTATGAAGATTTTCCAAGGGATAAATAAAGTATAAGTAGGGAATATATTATTACTAAAAAATAAAAATATAGTTCATATATGATTTTGAAAAGAACCCTAAAAAATTGCTAAAGAAATTTTCACTTTTATTTGTGTCTCCTTTTGAAAATTATAGGATGTGATCACCCAACTTGAAGAATAATCTGAAAAGATAGAGGAATCACTGATTAAAAAAGTTTTAGTGTTTATAAATATCACCAAACAAAGTAAGGACAGAGGTTATAGATTTCTAGGCCTTGAAAAATTATTCTATAGATTTGAGAAGTAATTTTTATGTGTATCTCAAGAGAAGCATAAATCCAAGAAATGGTTAGAATAGGTGATTCATTTATTTGAAGAAAAATAAATCTCTATCATTGATTTTGAGAATTCATGGTTGGAAATCAAGACTAAAAGGGTAAATAATCTTGAAAATTTATTACAAGAGACTGTTAAGGTGCATGATGTTCATGGAAAATAAATTAAGATGATTAAACAATATTTTGAATAAATTGTGAAATAAATTGAAGATCATAAGAATGATCTTAATCCAATGTGTTGTGAGTTAGAAGATAAATTGAAAAAATTGAAGGTGACACAAGATGAGTCTTTAAAAACTAATGATAATTTTTTCCCATAAAGATTTATTATGAGGATATTTATTATAAAATACCTCAATCTATTTCCAATAGGATCTTATGATTATATGATGATAAATCTACTACAATCTCAAATATAATTATATCATTTGTTCCTGATTTTTTTGTTCTAATTTTATTTTCATTAATAATTTAGGTTATAAGGAATATTTTAGACAAATATTGATTGATAAAAATTTGGATTATCCCACCTATCTATTAATGGTGAATATGAAAAATAAAAAAAAAGTTTGTCCAAAAAATAAGATCAACTAGAAGATAAAATTCCAAAAAGATGTTTAGTTACTAATTCTATAAATAATGTTGTTCAAAGAAGAAAACCATTAGTTATTGGACCCTATTAGTATTTTTAAGGGTTTGAGAATAAATCTATGTTCTTTAGAATAATAAGTTAATATATGGAAGACAAAGAAGTCTTATTTCAAGGGGGAGAAATGATGAGTAAAAAAAGTGTATAAAAGAAGAATATTAAAAATCTATCCATTTCATATGGATTTAGACTATTACAATTAATATTGGAAAATTGTAACTAATATGGTCATTATGATAAATATTTATCATTAAAATCAAGTAAGAATATGCCAAATTAATTTTATAAGGAACGATATGAAATTTATGAAAGAATTAGGAGAATAATGAAGGTGAGTTTACCTTGGGTTATAAGTAAAACAAAAGTATTGAATAAGAAATTCCAAATAATAATAAGATTTAAGTCACAATAAAGTGAAAAATAAGCTTCTATTGTTGGAGAAAAGGACACACCATGGACTATTATAAGAAATTCAAGAGTTTTGATGTTAATGAACAAAATATGGATTAGTAAAGAAGAGAATAAATATATGAATTAATTAAGAGGATTAGAATCGTGGATTATATATGTGAGAATATAGTAGAATTTTAATTTCATGAGATTTTAGTAAAAGTTTAGGTTCCAAGAATTATTGAGATGTTTTGTCGAAAGTACAATCATGTTAGGATTTTTTCAAAAGATTGCATTATCATACTAGTATAATAAAAATAGATGTTATAGAAAATGAAGTATCCAAATGTAAATTAATGTGTTATGAAAGAATTTACCAACATATAAGAAGATACAGATACATAAAAATATTAATGATAATATGGAAGAAGATTGAATCTGATTAAGTCCTATAGAGACTTGTGATCAGTGTTTCACTTTTCCAAGTGGAATAAACTTAATATGTTTGTGAATATAAAGGAAATGGTTAGTGCCCATATCTAAGAACTGCAAATGGATGTTTGTTGAATCTTTTTGGAATCAAGTAATATAATACAGTTGGATTCAATTATTACTGTTCAAGGTTATCCCCTTTCCCTTGGTTATTCATGATAATAAAATACCATCCAATTTTATGTGGGATAACATCCACTATACTGAAAAGACTATCTTATAAATTGTGTATGAACCATGTAAATATTTTGGAACATTTTTATTTTGTGTTTCTAGAATTATTACATATATGAAGTCTGAGTGTGAGATGAGAGTTTGAGTTTAATTCACTATAATAAGTTTATAGGTTAATTTAAAGTGTTTTTATTAGTAAATTATCGACCATAGTGATTCACCCCTTCTCTTATTGTAACCACACCTATCCTATGTAAGCACCCTACACTTTATGAGGTTGGGCCTTTCTAATAAGGGTATTAACTACAAAATTTCCCTTTATAGTGTATATAAAAGTTAAAAATCAAGATATTACAGATATCCAACCCATATATATTTTATAAGGTTCATATCTATACGAGAAGATATTTAATTTAGTTTCTTATGATTGGTATACAATAAAAAATGTTCAATGAAAACTAATTCCTCTATAATTTCAAGGCATGAAAAAAAATAGATGGCTACATGTCATAGATCAAATGATTCCTATATTGTGATTGTAACTTCCAAGGTAAATAAACTACTAAAGGATAGTCCTTCATTAGCCTGCATCTAAGAACCGTAAAAGAGGTATCTTTGCATACCTCAAAAACATTACCTTAATCTAGAAGGATCATGATAGGGATTTATGTAAGCCTCTAATTTAAGTCTTGGAAATCCATCTCAAATTATTTTGACCAGAAACAAATTCACCCCTTTCTTCTCCAAAGTGATTATAAGAGTAGTTATATAGGTAAAGCACCAAATAAAATTGTAATAATATCGAGTGATCCCTAGGATGTTGTGAACCTCAAATACATTCATAGAATATTCCTTTGAAATTACCACTACCACCTTCATGATTAGCTATAATCATATCTTACGATACCGTTTATCTCAAGAACAAAACATTGAAAAAAAACATTTCAATAGTTTTACATATATATTATTCTCCCTTAATGCTCTCAAAACCACCTGAGGACGTCCTCAATGTTCTCATAGGGTTCCCGAGTTTGCTATAATTCCATCCATAAAGACTACAACTACCAATTATAAATATATATGAAAGATATGTTTAAGAAGATTTATGAAAATTGTCATCACATTTATCAATCTAAATATCATAACCTAATATTAAAAATTTCCATACTAAATTAATAAATTCGTCTTTGGGATATCTATAGATATTACACGATAACTTGATCTTAAATAAATCATTTAGAATAATTTAAACCTTTTCCATTGATAAAACAATAACTAATTAAATGAAATGGGTATCTACTTTTAATATTTACCCAATTATACTTCTGATAATATATTCAAAAGTGTAGACTCCCATCATATTTCATGTTAAATATAATTGGAACACACCATGGAGAAATACTAGGTTAAATAAAACCCTTGGAATTAAAATTCTCAAGCTGAACATTAAACTCCCTTAGCTCTTCTAGTTCAATTTAAAGTTTGTAAAATATCTTATATGATAAAAATATATTTTGTGGTTCTGGAGAATATCTTATAAGATTAAAAAAGTATTATAGGACTTTAAAAAATTTTCTACACAACCAAAATAAAAAAAATTCTTATGATCCAATACATATACAAATTATATCCCATTTCAAATTCGAAATAAGTTTTTCCAAAAACTAAAATAAAAACATGGCTGGTTTAAATAGTTTTAAAAATGATTAAAAAAACTAAACAACTATGAATTTATCCATTTTTACAATAATTCCCAATAATAATCCAAAAACATAAAAATGATGTAAAATACATAAAAATGAAAACATAGTGGTGATTTATTGAAATTAATAAATAAATTAATGAAAATATCCTGGATATTAATTCCCCTACACTTAAGTCTTGGACTCTCATGCACAGAAACACCTACCTCACCATAATTTTATCTCATCATGCAAATTTTAATTTGATTGAATTTCTCCCATCAAAAAAACTATAATGGTCACCATAGGCTTAATAAAATCCTAAATATCCATAAAACTTATTCATGATTTTTTTAATTATGATGAATTTTTAGAGGTATTCAGAGGCTTTATAATAGAAGGATTTAGATGAAAAAATATGTAAGAAAAAATAAGGGGGATTGAATGTTTTGATGAAATAATTCTTGATTCTAGTTTTATACTCAATAATAGTATTATTTGTAATCTAATTAGAATTTAATAGCTCCAAAAATCATGAAAATTTCAGGGAATTTTCACACCTTTTATCATTTTAGTAGAAATATTTAATCCACTCAACTTACTTCAACAAAATTGAATAATTGTTTATGGTGTTTTAAAATTCTTTACATATTTATTTTTTGAGGTTAGTGAGGGATCATTGAATTTTTAATAACTGTTGTAACATCCCAACCCTTATTTTAGATGATAAAACTTGTTTTATAGTTCCAAAATTAAATATTTCGTTTTTTTCATAGCAGTTTCAAGCATAAAATATTATTACAAGGATTTTAAATTTCAAAACTATACTCAAACATATTTATAAAGTACAATCATATAATATATTTTCATTATCTAATTTACTCTCAAAATTAACTCCAAATGTTATAGTAAACCACATGACGACATTCTCCCATACTTAAATTCAATTAGATCATGAAATTTTTACTTCTGCAGTATGTTATATTATGGTTTTAGGATTGAAATGTGTTTTCCTAACATGTAATTAATGATTAATAAGGGATAAAATGGGCCAACAATAATGGTAAGACTAGAATAAAAATGTTCTCCTGAGAAATGGACTTTTAAATAAAATAATTTACTTAATTATCTTCAATAAAAGTTTTATTGATATGTCTTGCTTTGATAAAACAATTATAGTTAAAACAACTATTTTTTGTTACTTTCAAGAAGTGAGGTGAATTTTAAAAATATATCAAAATGGGTTTAAAGTCCACACAAGGTATGAGATTTAAAATTTTCGATAGTGTTTTATGATATGTGATTCAAAATTAAGAATACCTTTCATAAATTTTAGACAATTCTAAATCTAAAAAAAATTTGGTTTCATATTCATATTTTCTTAATTGGTCAAATCTTTTCAAAAAATGAAATGTTTTGCAAAAGAGACAAATTTACTTTTTTATCATAAAAAATATATTAATAACTCTTAAAAAGGAAAAAATACAACACAAAAAATGAAATTAAAACAATAAAACAAAATAACAATAACATTAAAATAGAAATAAAAAAGAAAAAACATCTTATCTTATTAAAGGATGTTACTCCCCCACACTTATGTTATGGAATGATATAATTTTGGCACAATTCATATGATAAATAATAGTAAGTAATTAAATAAATTATAAATACACATGAAAAGGAATGGAATAACTCAATTTTTTGAGTCGTAGGCTTAATTTAGTCTTTTATATGCAACCAAATTAAAATTATAAGAAAGAAATGACCAAAATATTAAAAATTACTAAAATAGAAAGAAATAAAAAATTTGAAAAGAATCTTGGTTTGAACCCCGAAGTGGATGCTTCATTTTATAAATTCCACAACTAAAAAATAATAGTGTTTTATCCCTAATATAAATGAGGAAAAATATTCTTACATGAAAATTGAAAAATGTTCATAGATTTAGTATTTATTAACGTGAAAAACTTCTAAGATATCCCAAATATGGATTTTTTCAAGATAACCTCCATGAAATTTTGATTTCTATGGATTAGTAGAGAAGGGAAAAAATATTGTGGCACCATCTGAATACATCAAATATATGAGGGATATATAGTGTTTACATAAATTTCATTCTAGAATGTGTTTATCATTAATTTTATCTTGTAAAAAGAATTATTCTTTAAAAAAATACAATCTTACCATCGTAATCATGTAAACTAGTGGTTATTTCAATTTGTTGGTCCATTTTCTATTCAAATTCAACCATTAATTTTTTGACACATCTTCCTCATCTAAAACATCAGTCCATTCAGAAGTTGTATGTATAAAAGTTTCATCAAAAGAAGGTGTTTACAGTTTACTATAAAAATAATTTGACCAGAATAAATCTATATTTGGGGTTTCTACATGTATTATCTATAATTATAGTTCTTCTGTGAGAGTATAGATTTTAAAAATGTTTCATTGAGATAATGAACACCTCAAGTTCCTCAAAATGGTATCAAAAGATGAATAGATCAAGTGATTCTTTATCTTTGAAAAAATATATCAATAAAGGATCTAATATTTTATCTAAACAATTAGGGGCCTCACATGGTATTTCATTCTTATCAAATTCATAACAAAACATTAAAAGAATCTTGATTTACTATACTCGCATCAATGGGTAAATAAGTGATAATGACTTCCTTTGGATATAAAATTGAGAAAGAAAGGTTTGGTCCATCCTTTAATTCATCCTTGCATGGGTTTTAAATAGAAAAAGTGTGTGGGAAAAGGTTTTAAATTTATTGGTCCTATTTCTGGGTGGATAATTATTTTAATCCTTTTATAGAAGTGGTAATATGTTCCATTTATTTAATAACTAATTGAAGGATTATAGTTTTTTACTTCACATATTTTTCAAAAGGATCACCCTTCTTAGAATAATATCATTTTTATTGAATAGACCAAGCATATTAATAATCACTGCAAAATTTAATTTTCACATAAAATCATTAAATAAAAGTTAAAATTCAAGTGAAAAAATATATAAACCAACTTAGGCGACCTCCCTGGAAACAACTCCATTGATAAGTAAGGGGGTTTTTTTGGGGTAAATTTTCAATATTTTTATCCCTTACGAAAGAAATTATAGTTGTTCCCAAGGTTATTTATTAATGAGTTTATAAGATAATTTCAAAACTATATCTTTTTAATGTTTTTATGAAGATTAAAGAGATTAGAGATTTGAAATGTCTGAATAGAATTTAAAATAAATCATAAATAATTAAATTTAAATAAGTAAGGAATTGCAAGAAATATGGATTAGAAGGAACATATCTAATACAACAGTTGTGAAAATTTTCAAACCTTCATAGACTCCCTTTATCCTTGTTAAAAAATTACCCAATTAAATCTCTTATTAATAACTAAAAGTCTTATAAGTGAACACCAAAATCTTCCTTGAAACCATATCTAGACCTTAATATGGGCATTGATACTCTTATAAAAGTGTTTCAATTTCTTAAATAGCTTAGAGAAACCAAGACATATAAAACCTAATATGATAAAAATTTATACTTCACTTAATTATTTTAGACAATAATAATGATCATTTTACTTTTATATGTTAAAAAAAGACAAAAAATAATTTAGAACAAAATGAAATCAAAAAATAAAATAACCCTTTCAATTAGTTAAAAGCGTTTCTAGAATAATTAAAAAGGCTTGAAAAGAAAATTATAAGTCTCAAAAGGAAAAGTTTCCACAAGATTCCACTATCCACATACACCTAAGAGTTTAACTTGACATGGCTAGACTTTTATGTGTGAACTCATCTTCTCAAATGATCCCCTATTTCACTAACCATAGTCTATCGAGTACGTCCACTACACTAAATCTTCATTTCTATTACCTAGATTATTTTATATCATCTATGGATGGAGGGGAAAATATTTGAAAATTATTACAACCTTCAAATAACATATAGGGAAGTTACATGCCCATGCAATAATAATTCTCATTATTTATCTAGGTGGAAGAAACATCAGTTCTTCAAAGTTTGTTCAGAATTCCCCACTCATGGGATATTCAAATGGAAAATAATAATTTATTTCTACTTTAATTCTTTTTTAAATCTCCCAAAATCTATAACCACTTCATTTCCTTTAAATGAGACCATGTGGCAATGAAAACTGGTAGAACAAAATACTTTCAGTGTGTTCCTTCTTCTTTGAAAATATTTCACACCCTGAAAAATATCATATGAGATGGAAGAGTCATACAAAATTATAGAAAAAGCTATATGAAAACAAAACATATTACATGAATCAAAAAATATTACATTAATATTCAAAAAGTATTACTGTTTAGATTCTTAGCTAAGAAAAAGTATTATGGGAATTTGGAAAAGATTTTATGGGATGTAAAATATATTACATGGTTTAGGAAAATATATTTTTAACTCATAAGAGTATAATGGGATTCAAAAAATATTTCTTACACTACCCAAATAAAAAATACTTATAGGCAAGGACGTAGCCAAAACTTATCCCATTTCATGTTAAAAATGAATTTTTTCAAAAAACTGAAATAGAAAAATTGTTTTTAATATAGTTTAAGAAAAAAATTAAAAATAGATAAAAACCAGGAAGTTATACATTTCAGTAGGAAGAGATAGTTTTTATATTATACTATTCTTTGAAATTTTTATATATTACTTTTATCTTTTTCACTTCCTCTTGTCTATCCTTTTCTATTTAATTTTATATTTATCTGAATCTAATGTTCATGAAAATAGAGAAGTAAATTTTAATTTTTCAAGGGATAGAGTGGTGTTTTTATTTGATTTCTTTCACTAAAACAACTCTATTACTTTTATTATAATATTTTCATAGTAATTGAACTAATTAGGGTATGAGGTCAGTCCATTTTGCCCACTATGAACTTCTTCTTCTCATTTACCTTTACTTATCTCCTTGTTCATTATGCTTCAGATGTTGGAATATAAATATATAGATTATGTATGGTGAAGAGGTCCACTATCAATATTTAGAGAGAGTATTATATTTCAAATTGAGGTGGTCGTGTGGGGTAGTGAAATTTTAAAGTGGAAGGTGTTGAGTGAAATTTCTTGATCTCAATATTGAAATGAAATTCAAGAATTATATTTTAAATAATAATTATTTTATTAAATGAGATCTCCCTATAATAATAACTATCTTTCAATAACTCCTTTGTGTTTTATTTACTTTGTGTTTTTTATTTATATATTTTCATATATATTTATATTATTTAAATCCAACATTATAATAGTATATTATTTAGTAGTATTTAATGTGGTATATTACATAAATATAATATTGATAATTTCATAATTTTTTGTCTGAGTGGACTCCTTATGAAATCAACCATATGGTGCACACTATGTTGAATTATTATGTATATAAATATTGAGTTTAGATTCACAACACATCTCTCTTGTCTTCCATCAAAAGAAGTGAATGAGACTCGACTCTTATAGAAATAAATTGGGTATTTGAATTTTATCTGCCAATATATACCCAATATGAGATAAAATAAGTTCATATCAATGGTAGAAATTACTTAAGATATCAGAATGATCATACCACAAGAGGATATTAGGGACCCCTCTTACTTATTTTTAAACACATACCAAAAGGGGTAATAAAACTCATGATACTCTAAGTTAATTCCAATTATTTCCCTAAGAGATAAACTTGGTTCTTATAAATAAAATAATGGGAGGATTTAGTATCAAATAAATAAAAAACGATGGCTGAATATTATAACACCGCTAGATTTGAAAATGTAACACTATTTTGAATAATAATATGTCTGATTTCTTAAGTTACACGCAACACTATACTAAAATGAGTCATAGAATATTACAATAATAATTTATAAAAAAATTAATGTATTAATCAATTGTGGTTCTTAAATTGTATTATTATTTATTATTGATGAAATTTAATAATTTAAAATTAAATTCATAATGTGATATGATTAAAATCACTCAAAATTAAAAACAGGTATTTTTCAAAGAATATTTTTTAAAGTGTTGTGTATTTTAATAAATTGATAATTTTTAAAGTAATTTTATTTACGGAATAATAAATTAACAATCATTTAATTATAATTTTATTTGAAATAATATTATAAGTACTTGACGACTAAAAGGTTATTTTTTCATAAAAGAGAGTTTATTTATATTTTTTATTTTCATTTAATAGAAAAATTTATGAATTTTGGAAATTAAATTTGGTGAAATGATGTTCATTTTTTGATTCATCATATCAAAATTATTTTATTATGAAAGGATGGGATTTTTCTAAAATAGTTAATGTTTAGGTGAACATTAAAAAAGAAGTAATTTTACAAATACTGTCACTTTTATGACATTATCATAATACAAGAATTACATGAAAATTTAAGAAATATTTTTTATAGAAAAAAATATAGATAATTAATAATTTAATTCATTGTAAAACATAATTACAAACATATAAATCAATTTTTGACATTATCTAAATTTAAGTAAGGTTTTTATACAAATAAAAATCATTTTTGGCTCTTCTGATTTAATAAAGTATTAAAAGGGTTACTTATGGTTTTGGTTTGGTTTTAAAGTAAAACATTTCTCTTTGATTATGTATAATCCAATTAATTCTAGGGGAATCAACATTATACTTGATTTTGGCATAAAATAATTTTTATTCTTAAAGACGGTACTTTTTGAAAGATTATTTTTGATCAATTTTTCAAACTTATTTCAAAATTAATTTTTACTACTTAAAAAAATTTAATATTATAAAATATATTATATATTTGGGATTAGAATTTTCTTATTTTCTAATTATTTTAATTTTATTTTTATTCATAATGAATTGTTATTATGGCCAATGTTTTTCACCACATTAAAGGTTAAAAGGGTTAACAAGGAAGTTAAACTAAGTGATACAGCTTGAAATATCTATTTTTTTCGAAATATGAATATTTGAGAATAAATTTGATCCACATTCCATGACAATAAAACTTATTATATGTTTAAAATTTTAATATTTACAAAGGTGTTACTCTGCTCACATTAAAAAAGGACACCTCCTCCCCTCACCAATACACACTCCCAAAGAAGAATTATCTCAAAAAACCTTTGATAAAATACCCACTCGATAACCTTATCTATTTTTTATAGGTCTTAGTATCACAAAAATACCAATCCTAGAAGGCTAAAGGTGTAATGAAAAGGAAGATATCCAAGGAGGAGGTATAAGTCTAAACTAGATTCTTTCAAGTATATTTGTTCTTCTTTATACATGAAATATATTATAAAAAAATAATATAACAAAAATAGTATATTTAATATAATTAAATTTTATTATATTTATGGAACAACTATTTCATACTTCATTTACATCTAATTAGAAATGAAAACATCGCGCATCTATACATAGGGACTACGGTCTCCAAAAAGTGACAAATTTCATTTTCATCACCACCTGACATAATTGATTATAAATATTAATTAAATGAATATAAATTATATTAATGAAATTATTATTATCTTTAAAATATAATATATTATATACCTTCTTACCCTTTCATTCTCGGGAGAATGGAAACATCACTCATGTATACATAAGGAATATCGCCTCTACAAAGCGATGCAATTCTTTTTTCATTGATGCCTTACATGGATGGTTAAAAGATGAATTTAATGAATAAATATGATATTTATGTATTTTTTTATACTATAAGTTTAAAAATCTATCTACTTTATTTCCATAGAAAAATGAAAATGTCTCTCATGTGTACATGCAGACTTCGACCTCCATGAATGAAACATCTCATTTTTCATAACTACCTTACATGGAAGGTTATAAAAATATCTTTAATGAAAAAATATAATATATATATAATTATAAAAATTATATTGGTGTTGAAATCATGATCAAAGTTCAAGGATCAGAATCCCTGAATGAGAACTTACATGACAAAAGAAATAGTTAACCTTAAATAATTGATTTTAAAAAA
This sequence comes from Viscum album, assembly GCA_963277665.1. Taxonomy (NCBI): domain Eukaryota; kingdom Viridiplantae; phylum Streptophyta; class Magnoliopsida; order Santalales; family Viscaceae; genus Viscum; species Viscum album. Next base: position 5,978,537 of record OY728125.1, read on the forward strand.
TAATTATGAATGAATTTCTAGAAAGAAGTTAAAAATAAGTTATATAAAGATATATAGTGATAAATAGTAATATTTTGTAGATTAATAATAACTGTAAATTTATTGTAAAGGATGTTTGAGTGAGTCAGACGAAGCGGTAATCCAAGGTAATGATTTCTCATCTCAAACATCCTTCTTTAAAACATGGTTAGAATTATGAACCTATTTTCTTTATATGATGTATGTGATACCTATTTAAAATATTATATTATTGTCAAATATTTAATCATGGTAATTAATGTTCTATTTCAATTTATCTCTTTCATGATTTTTTATTCATGTGTTATAAAATCCATAAGGGTTTATTGTACAATCTCACTCTTTATCACGATTGTTTCTCTTTTAATTTCCATTAGGTGAATTGTATATTTTTACTATCCTAAACAACATATATTTTATTATCCTAGGATTATTAATATGGTCTTCAATTATTATATCAATTTTTCATCTCTTTGGTACTAATTACTCTATATTGTGTAATTACCCTATTTTACTTAAATCATATTGGGGGTGTTTTCTATGAAATATTAATCATTTATTAACTAGGGAAATATTAATAATATATATGATTTTAAGTTCTATATATATTTTTATCAATATCTAAGGTAGTTTTACTATTCATTGAGGAATTGTTATCATTTTGTATACTTGTTTCAATAAATAAATAAATACATGTCTATATATATATATATATATTTATTGATTATGAAAATTAATGAAATATTATATATGATTAATGCATTGAACAATAGTAAGTGATGGGTTGTTAATATAATTATATACCCCCCCAATGAATTGGTAGGTCTCATGAGACAAACAAGAATTAGTATTTATTGTTGTATTATAGCCTATATAATGAAATATTTATTGGTTCAAAGGACTATATAGTATATAAAATGCCTTATTTGAAATGAATTGATGATATATAAAATTTCTTGTTTGAGATTACTTTACAAAATGAATGATGTTTTGGCTGAGGCCTTAACTGTAAGATTTAAATGTATGGAATTGTTCATTGCATCATTATAAAATTAGCTATTATTTCCTATGTTATTAATGCATTGATATTATCCATGATATATATATATATATAATTTATTAACTAAATGGAATTTTTATTGAGTTTCCACTCTTCTATATTATTTACACCTTATGTATTCAAGATAGATTCCATTGTACACTTTCCCTTAATGGGTGTTTGAGCTCACCCTTTATTATTTTACTATATTCCCATGTTATGAACTAGATTAATGAATATAAAATATCTATGATGGTAAAATGTGTAGATAATGTTATTATAAATTCTTAAGGATTATTATGGAATAATAAAATATAGGTATAGTGGAGAAAATGTCTATTGGGTGAGAAAGATACAAGTTATATTAAACAATGTTTTTAATAATTATCTGAAGTTTTAAATATAAAAAGGTCTTGAGTATGTAATTAACTCAAAAATTTATTTTATTTGTTAACTATAGAATATCAAAATTGGATCACTCGATATGGTGTCGAATATAGTATGTAAATATTATTTTTTTAGTACCTAATCTAGGTGTACGGATTTGGGCCACTACAGATGGTATTAAAGAAGGGTTTAGTTACCTTTAGAAATTAGCATGTTATGAATTAAGTATAATTTAAGAGTTATAAGTTTATGTTTCATTAAAAGATAAAAGTTATATATACCATTTTAAGTTCTATGTGACTATATTTTAATGTTATTAAAAATATTTTTTGAGATATGTTTTAGAATACATTATTATGGTAAATATAACCCTTGGGTTTAGTATGTGATTTAGTGTGGTGGTTATTTAAGAAGGATTTAATTTTGTGAGACACGTTTATTGAATATATTACCATTATGTTAGTATGTGAATTCATGTTAAGTTAATTATTTATATTTGTGGAGAAAAAAGTTTACCATATTTTTTGGAATGTATAGATTACCTTTAGTATTGAAGGATAATTTAATGAAAAAGTAATCCAGGGAGATTTTTATGATACTTTTTGTTGGATACTATGAATGTGGATGATATTATTTGGGTAATACTTGTAACACCCTAATATTATATATATATATATACTCATTGAAATAAACTTGACGCATTCGATAGCTTTCTTTACATTCAACCCTAGATCTAAAATAACCATGATATAATATACCTTTATGACATAATCATTAAATTAATGGGTATCAATTTGATATATCAAATAGTGAAAAAATGTATAAAGGATTTATATAATTATTTTTTATTTATTAATTAAATATAATTAAGTACTCAATTTTTAGTAGTCATTTTACAATTCAAAAAATATGTTTTGTTCAGAAAAGGGGTTTTATTTCATTTTCCATTTAGATATTATAATTAATTATGAAAAATTTATTAATTTTATTTTATAAAAATGATATAATTTTTGAAATCAACATATTAAAATTATCTTATGGTGGAATTTTGGTATTTTTATGAAAAGATTAATTTTTCATTAAATAGTAAAAATACAAATTTTATAGAAAAAATGCTTTTTTCATTCTGGTATTTAAAAACCCCAGATTTGTTTTGAACTGATTTAAAAATATCATGAATTAATTTTGATTAATCATAATCAAGTAAATTTTATTGTAATAAATATTAGGCTTAACTTTAGTATAAAAATATTATAATTCTAAAAATGCATTTTTTATGGAAAACTGTTTTCATAGTGTTTTGTAGGTTTATTTTAAAATTACTTTCTACCAATTATAGAAATAGAATTTGATAAAATGAGTTCCATATTTATAATTTTTAATTAATTTTTTAATATTACCACTTAATTTTTGTTCATAATGAAGATGAAAAACAATAAAAATATATTATCAAAGATACAGTTAAAATAAGTTTACCAGAGGGGTTAAACTAAGAGAAAAGGGTGATGAAACAAAATTTTTCATTTGGATGATTAAACATAATTTTTACTCATATTTTCCATCAAATTGGATGTGAAAGTATCGCTCGTGCATACGTGGGGAATACCACCTCCACGTAGTGATATGATTCATTTTCCATCATTGCCTCATGTGGATGCCTATAATAATAAATTTAATAAAAGTTATTATAGAATTATTGGTTTTTAATGATAAAATATATTTTTTCATACTTTTATTATTTTCTTTAAAAAAATTAAGTAGTGTGCATGCGTACGTACAGACTACCGTCTCCATGAATGGTGTAATCCACTTTTATATCTCTACCTTTCATGGATGGTTATAAATATACATATAATGAATATATGTGATATTATTTAATGATTAAAATTTTGTAAATTATGTAACCATGATCAATGTATAAGTTTCAGAATTACAAAATAAAAATTTTCTTGACAAACGAAATAACTAACACCCAGAAATAATGATTTTAAAAAAGAATGTCATTTTTACTAGGATTGTTTATGCTTAAAAATTATATGATGATATTTTTAATATTTATCTCCAATATTACATGTTTTTCATTAATTTTCCTTTCTTTATGTACTCATGATACCAAAATAATTTTTTAAAGAAAAACAAACTCAAATTCTCTCTTCAGTCAGAAATATTGTTTCTTCTATATTCATGTTTTCTTAAATGTTTTTAAAAGTGTATTTAATAATATAAAATTATTTATTAAAGAAATTTTTACCCATGTTTGAATTTATATAAAATAGCTTAAATGAACCTTCTTGTTATTTTCACTATGAGGTCTATTTTCACTTTATACCAAAAATATGAAACGTATCATTGATTTAACAAAAACGACACAAATATAATTTATCAATATCATTACTGTTCAATGATTTGAATCTTCCATTACATGTTTCCAAGTTTCTTTTCTAAAAAAATTTTACTTAATATTTCAAAACTTTTTATACTTTAAATATGTGATTTCAAAATTAAAAGGGTATTTTCCTCAAAAAATGTTCCAATGATATTTAAAAAGATTTTTTCATCTATGATGACATCATTTGATGTTAATTATGTTTCATTAGGGTTCTATAATATCATATTCATTATTTCTCTAGATGTTTTATAGTTATGATGATGAAATATAAATGAAACATGTTTTCTTTTCCATGGGTTAAGTTATGATGAATGTTTTTATGATATTTTGTCATATATATGAATAGATTAAGAATATGTGATGGGTGGGACAAAAATTATATCTCCATTTATTAAAATGGTACAATATTGATGTTTTATGACCTCAATGGATAGATATGTGGTTATCCTAATCTTTAAAAAGATTGCAAACTAGAGGTTATCCCAATACTGAAAGAGGGTATGTGGGAGGTTATCCTATTTCTGTTGCAGGTATATAGGAGGTTGTACCAAGCCTAACATCTAATTAATATCTTAGTGGGCATCCTTGACATAATATTTTTATTATCATGAAATGACATACTTTAAGCCACTCTTTTATGACATGATCACATCTCAATGTTTTTATCACATGGATCATGTACTTCGATTCATTTACGACTCATGTTTTATGAAATGATAAGATTTATTCCACGACTCATGATTATGATATAAGAATCATTGGTTATGGATGATATCTCACTTTTTTACCCTTACTAAGAATCTCAACTTACCCTTTATTATGATTCTAATTCCCTAGGATATGAAGAATGGTTTTAAGAATGCTATGTCTAAAAAGGGTCCAATATTAGAATAACTAAGTGGGAATGTATGTGTATATTTTATATGTCATTTTTATGTATCTATTTTTCCAAAGACACTAAACATTTATAGTTCTATAATTGATTTTAATTTTATATAATAAATATTTAACTAGTAAGATATAATATTTTTGTGTGAAAATTGTTGGTTTCTATAGTTAGAATCCGAGAACGACTTAGTTATTTTTAGAAACTAGGATGAGGAATCATTAGTGACAACCTTAGGATAAGCCTAAGAATAAGATAACATCTTTATGTTTTGGTAAGGTAAATATTATGTGATTTTCCTTGAAATACATCCTTACTTGAATCTAAAAGTGGGTGTGGTTTTTGTATAGATGAATCTAGGGGTAATAACCCTAAAAATGAATTGGGCTAGTATAAATCATCAATAATTATAATGAATAGTCAATGGATACTTACAGTACACCTGGTTTGAAACTCTAGGGGGGATAGGCTTGGTTTAATGCACATTTGTTTATAAATCATTATGAAGGATTTGAATAGATTAAGATCATAGATGACCGAGGTTAAACTTAAGGTGTCATATATTGAAAATAAAGATTCATGATTTAAACACATAATGAAATATTGGTTATGATTATATGGTGTCTCACTATGATTTTTTTTCACACTATACTTTTTGGTTTTATTAAATGGATTGAACTCATAGGGACCATGTTAATTACCAATGTGATGGAAAATTAAATGATTTTCCACCTGAGAAACCAAATTTTATGGGATATAGATTTAATAATATTGTTTTTATGCTTTAAAACCTTTATCAATCTATTAGTCATGTCAATATTTGAAAATATTAAACGAGGGAACAATATTATATTGAGTACTTTATGAGGAAACATCGTCCATCAATTAGTGAGTTCGCTGATCCACTATTTACTGAGTAATGGATTAATAAAATTTAAAATTAATATAATATTTCCCATTTTTTGAATCGTAAAAAAATTATTTTATATATTTTTCATTTTTTAGAAGAAGGAGATTAACAATGGACTCTAATAAAACAAGATACTATATAAAAAATTTAACTCTATGGAGTGGGATGAGAGTATGAGGTTATTTTTCTACAACTAGTTTTCATATATACTTTATATAAAAATGGATAAGGAATTACATGAGATTAAGAAGGATGATTACTATATTTTTTCTTAAACTATGAATGAATTTTTAGGTATTATTATAGTCTTATCATTGAAATATAAAGTAATATTGATCGATTTATTAGTGCCTTAAAACCAAGACGTTGAATGGTGTTACCCATAAAGAACATTAATATCTATGAATAAATCATTCTATGTGATACTAAGGTAGAAATGGAGATTTAGGTCACCAATCAATCTCATGGTTTTGATAGTAAAATAAAGATGGAATTCCAAGGAAATTATAGTAACAAAAATCATATATGGAATAAGTTGAAATTTCATTTATTCTCAAAGTGTGGAAGGAAACATAAAAGAAATTTTATTAAGGAAACATTTAAATGTTTTATGTTTGGAAAGGAAGGTGATTAGGAAATAAAATGGTGAAGTGATGGTATGATCTTGGATAATGATCTAAATTTTGAGAAATATCTAGAGAATGTACCACTCACACTTAGTGTTTAAAATGTAAGGAGTATAGGCATTATTCTAACCAATGCTCAAATAAAAATGTTAATTATGATTATTGACCTCAAAAACTCTTAATATAGTGTTTCAAATGCATGTATTATAGGAATTATTATAACCAGTGATAAAATTCAATGGTTAATGACCATGCGTGATGTCAACAACCTATTAAGCCCATAGAAAAAGGGAAATCTTAGGAGACCATTATTACTAATGCGGGGTATGATAAAAAAGTGGTGAAAGTTACAATTACCTTCCACTCTAGAACTTATAATGTATTAATTAATTCTAGATATACCAACTATTTTATATCTAAATAATTTTCTAATTGTATCATAATAACACAAAAATGAATAGATATTGAATTTGTTGTGAAAACATTGAATGTTCTGATGATTACATATAAAGTCTATAAATATTCTCTGATTGAATTTTGTGGGAATGTGATTATTAAAATTCATGGTATTCTACCTATGGTTTAATTTTATTCTATTTTTGCATGGTTTTTATTTCTCTATATAAATCGTATATCAATTTCCATGTATGGGAAATCATATTTGACATTCTGAACAATGGTATGAATTTTTATTGATGTGATGATAAATATGAAATTCCAATGGATATTATATCCATTGTATATGTAACGACCTGATCATTTATGAATAAAATTAACTTCATTTTAATGTCTTATGGATATAGAAAACACATTGAATTTTAATTATTATTGGGTTGAAATGACTGTTATGTATCGTTGTCGATTATAATATAGTCGTTGAACTGTGATCACACAACTTGTATAAATATAAGGTTTTAACAAATCCTTCTAACATAGAAAAAGTAGAGGATAGCCTCATCTAGTAGAATTAGGCCATATGAAGCTCATTTTTCAGAGCTCTAAAAGGAGTTAACTTCATTGCGGTTTTCTCTTTACCAAGCCCAATTCGAGCTTCAACACATTAAGCTTGAATGGAATCACCTACGGAAGAAGTTCAAGTTGATAGAGATTACCACCTGAGTGATATTATATGAGCCGCCCCAAGAGTCTTTCAACATCGCACACCTTACCCTTAGGTCTTATGCTAGTGTTATAAGGGGTAATGTAATAGGGTATTAGTTACTTATTATGTACTCATTTTTATAAATAAAAGTCTTGTTATGTCAATTCCTTTATGGGAATAATATTTTTTTAAAAAAATGATAAATTTGATAAATTGATTTTTCAGGTAAAAATTATAATTTTGTGAAATATATAAATTATATAAAACTATTGTTTTATATATATTATTATTATATAAGTTCATTATTTAGAAATTATTATGTAATTAGTTTGATAAGAGTTATATTTTTATACGATAAAACCAAAAGTGTAATTTTAAAGAATTTTTTTTAAATAATTTTTTTTGAATTAAATAATATCTTAAAAAAATATTATTATTAAATTAATTTTATTAAATAAAAATGATCATATAATTTTTATGAAGTCAATTGTAATTTTTATTATGTTTTAAAAGCTAGTTTTGTCAAAACATGTCAATTTCAATAAATGTCGAATTTTATTTTAAAAGTAAAAATTTATATATTTAGAAAATTATTTAGATAAAATTAATATTATTTTTGGAATCATGAAATTGAAATTATCCAAAGGTTATGTTTTCATAATTTTTTTAGATAATCAAATTTTTGGGTAAAAATTAAATAATATATAAATATAGTGTGTTTTATGACATCATAATTACCCAATGGTGATGTTATAAAATAATATAAATGGTATATTCCGCCAAAAATATATGTTTTAATTTGAAATAATAAAATTTTTAGTTTCATTGATTTATTTGATAAAGGCTTAGTGAATCCTCAAAGACATATAAAATATTTTATGATTTTGAAATCATTTTCTTAAAACTATGACTCACCTCCACATAAGAAAGGTAAATATTTTAATATCTTCACCCATAAGGATTATAAAATAATTTATATTACTCCCCTTTTCAGTAAATCCTGAAAATAATCAATGGGATGGTTTTTGGTATTGAATATTTAATTTTGTAGTGTAAAAAACCAAAATAATAAATAATTCCCCCACATTTCCAATATAAACCCACCAAATAACCCATTCCTCTTCACTAAATCTATTTGAAGGTCAACTACCCTTTTCCTAATACTCCCTAAAGTCCTTCCAAATTTCCCCAAGCTCCTAATAAGACTCTATCAAGCCTCTATTATGCCTTTGGGATCACACATCCAAGTAAGGGATTCCATCATTTCTCATTTTTATTCAAGTTTCTTTATGTTGTTATACACTTTTATTTTCAATTAAAAATATTGAGGTATGATTTTTTACCTTCCAAACATGGAATTACTTATATTTTAATTATGGGAGACCTCTTTATCTTTCATTAATGCCTTCTATGTACACCCATTACCATGACGACATTCAGTAAGAGATTTATCTCTTCTTAAATCTATTCAAGCATTTCTTCTATATTTTGCATCTAAACTCCATTTCATATGCTGTGATATTATGTTACATGATCCCATTAATATGTATTTCATGTATAAATTATTATATACCCCTTTATCTCTTATAAACCCAATTTATTAATTTCTATATAACGCTATTATGCTATCAAAATTGCACCATGATTTTCAAAGCCAAAATCATCATGTAGTGAATACCATACTGATTTCTCTATCAAGGATATTCACCTTTATGAACATAAACATATTGAATGGTACTTAAATTTATGTATTACACATTATTTGATCATGGAATAAATGAAAATGTTGAATGAATCCATGTTATAGGATCTATGAAGCACACTTAAGCATGATATTGAAATGATTATGAAGTGTGTGCCCTGATAGCGCTCCAATGAATTGGGTAATGTTTACTATCATGAAACGACGTGTTGGGATAGGGGTTTACCTGATTCATTTTAGGACATTTTTCCAACATATTGGGATATAGGTTTACCAGATTCGTTTTTGTTAATGATATAGTGTTTTAAGTTGTTTCCACATTTCTATGTTACGATAATCATGCTATATAATGACTTCATTTTCATGTTTCTCTTGTGATCCATTGATATGCATAATGAAAAATATTTTTTTTTTCTTAATGTTATGCCTTTTATAACCACTTACTGGGATTTATAGCTCACCATTTTCTTATGTATGTTCTCTTGTTATCCCATGCAATGCTAAGTAAGAAGTAATTTTGTGGTATTGTAAAAGATGTTTTCAATAACAATGTTGTATTTTATGTCTTATGTTGTCATGTAATGTTCTTAAGCCCCAAATAAACAATAACTATTAATGTTTTGGGTTGTATTAAGTGAAATTTTATGTAATAAATAATGTTTAAATGTGTAATAAAGACCAAGTATGTTATAGTTGCAATCAGAGGATAAGTTTATTTATTTTTGGGATTAAGATTAGAAAACACTAGTGAATGCCTTAGGGATAAGAATATGTATAAATAATAATCCATAAATTTTGGTGATTATATATTAAGTGTTTTATCAAGAAAATACATCCCAGTCTAGATACAAACTAGTAGAGGTTGCTTTGGCACATATGTATCTAAGGGTAAAATCTTAAAACACCACTTTGAGATAGACTCGAATAAGAACTGGTGAATGATAATGGGGCTTTCTTCACTCTTGGTTCCACACTCCTGGGGGATACTCTTTGGTAAATTCATAATCTTATTATGGACCATTATTAAGGGAAAAAATCCTATAATAATATACATTAGGAAATAAATCATGGATAACCTAGATTGAATCCTAGAAATTCATTTGTTATGGAAATACATGTTATTTATAAGTTATCTCTTTTGTCATTAGTTTCCCCTCTATGTGTTTAATAGTTTAAAATACTTACCCCTAATTTTCCTTTTATTCTAGTCAATGGAAGGTAATAGGAGAGATCAAGCTAACAACCGATGCAAAGAAAAATGTGAGGACTATTCTAATGAGATTCCCTATCCGATGGGAGTGGGAATTACAAACATTTTCATGATACCCTCTCATTTAAATCATGTTTTAAATAGAAACATGGTTGAAGAGGAACATCCACCCCCCCCCCCAAGAAAGAACAAATCGCAATCAAGAGCTTCATGCAACAAAGGCCTCTAAATTTTAATGGATCATCTGATCCCTCAATCACTAAACAATGGAACAACACCATTTTGAAGATCTTATCCATACTTCAATGTACTAAAAAAGAGAATTTTCTTTGGGATTCTTATCATATGAAGGGTGAATCTAAGTAATAGATGACATTAAACAAAAATAAGAATCTTGAGGAAGAGATCAGAATCTTGGGATGGAAGGATTTCTAGAAATTGTTTTTTGAAACATATTTTCCTCGCACACTACGAATTAATATGGAAAGATATTTCCATTACCTCAAGGAAAAGGATGATGGATCTATTAGAGTGTACAGAGAAAAAATTAGAATCCTTTCTCCGTACACCTCCGGTTTTGTCATCACCCCTAAATGAAAGGATAAACACTTCTTTGGTAGACTAAAGCCTAGTCTATGGAAATTCTTGGAAATATGTGACTTTTATAGCTATGATTAAATTGTCTGATGTGCCCTCAACATCGAGATAGAGATCAGAAAATCTCATGGGTATCATGGGGATAATAAGTGAAAGGTGGAGTCAAATTATGGAGCTATGATAGAGAGATATAATAGTGAAAAGAAATTTCAACATCCCACTTTCCAAAAGTGTGGGAAAAATCACTCTATAAATTTCCTGAAGAGGTTGATGAAATACTTTAGGAATGAAAGATAGGGGCTCTTAGCTAACGATTTCCAATGGGAGAAACCCACCAATGTGGGAGAGGAAAAGAATGCTTCATTCAACCCTAGTGCATTATTTATTAATAATACTGCATGGAACTAGGGCACTTTATGAACTAGTGTGCTAAGAAAAGGGTAATTGGAGGCAACCAATAACCTCCAAGGCATTAAGGGAGAGAATTTTCCATCACTACCACCAAAGAAAATCACAACAATGAAGTGGTGACAAGTAAGCTAGTTATTCATTCAAGGATAGAGAATTTATTTTTTGATTCTGGATCTATGAATTCTTTTATATTCTAAAATTTTAGTAGAACAATCTAAACACTAACAAAAATCATGGAAGTAGAGAATTTAGTGAGAATAAAAAATGGGGTATTTATAGCATCCCATGAATATAACTCCTCCCCTATCTCAATTTGTGGATTTAACTTCTTGGTAAACTTCATAATACCTCCCTTAGTAGAATTTGATGAAATTATTGGAATGGATTGGATCTCTCTATATAGAGCCAATATAAATTTTCGTGAGAGAAAAAATCACTCCCCATATGGTGAATCAACCCTCGATTCTATTCAAGTGCTAGGAGGAGAATGAATCTTATTTATCACCATCATCTCAATCTTGGATATTACTTCCCTATGAGCATGTGTATATTTCTTATATGATTTAGTCTAAGGAAGGAACCATCCTCATAGACATGTATATATTAAGGGAATTCAGTTATGTGTTTCTTGAGGAATTACCTGGTCTTCCTCAAAGAAGAGATGTTGAATTCTCGATTGATCTTATAACCAGGGCACTTCCAATATCCAAGACTCCCTATAGAATGGTTGTTGTGAAGCATGAGGAGCTAAAAAATAACTATAATAGAATATATATAAAGGTTTTAATCACCCAAACTCTTCACCATGGGGTGCAGTCAGGATATTACCAAGTAAGGGTGAAAAAAATAGGATATCCCTATGACTACTTTTCGTACAAGGTACGAGCACTATGAACTCATAGTAATGAATTGTAGACTCACTAATGCTCCATAACTATTTATGGACTTGTTGAATTGAGTCTTTAGATATTACCTAGACAAAATTTTGGTAGTATTTATATAGTATATTCTAATATACTCCAAAACCAAGGAGGATCATGAGGATCATCTAATCACAGTACTAGAGACCTTGCGAAAGGATAATCTCTATGGAAAGTACAAAAAGTTTGAGTTCTGGTTGACGGAAGTCTCATTCTTGGCGAATATCATCCCAAACAATGGTATATTTATAGATCCTTCCAAAAAAAAGAAATTTATAGATATCCCAAAATGAAATATGTGACATATATCTATAGATTCATGGAATTAGCTAGATATTATCACTGATTTGTGAGAAATTTCTCAAAATTGTCAAACCCTCTTACCATGCTTACATAGAAGGAAGTAAAGTTTTCTTGGAATGATGAATGTGAAGAAAGCATCATGTAGTTGAAAAATAGGCTAATCACTACCCCTGTGCTCACAATTCCCACAAGTGGGGAGCTTTTTGTAATATTTAGTGATGCTTCAAAGAAGGTATTGGTTAGTGTGTTGATACATAATGATAAATTCATTTCCTATGCCTCAAGGTAGTTGAAAATTCATGAGAAAAACTATCCCACACATGATCTGGAGTTTGCAGCTATGATCTTTTCCTTGAAAATATGGTGACATTATCTATTTGGGGAAAAGTGTGAAATATATATGGATCACAAAAGTGCAACTATATATTCACACAAAAAGAGCGGAACATGTGCCAATGATAATGGTTAGATCTAATCAAGGACTCTGACTACTTAATTCCTTACCACCCTGGGAAATCAAACAAGCTGGAAGATGCTCTAAGTAGAAAGTACCTATCAATTCTATCATTTATGAGAATTAAAAGGGATCCAATCTTCTTAGATTTGATGAATATGTACATGCGAATGATAAAGATGTGAACATAATCAATCCTTTCCCAAATTATTTCTCAACTATCTATTTTGGAAATCTTAAAGGATTTTAAAAAAGTTGATGTGGGAATTCAGTAAAAAATTGAATCTATAAGAAAAGAAAAATCCTTGGAGTTGAATGTTAATGAAGAAGGAATTGTGAGATTTTTGTCAAGAGTATGTGTTCCATCAAATCCAAACATAGATAATGAACTTTTGGAAAATGCACATAGTTTGAATTTCTCCATTCACACATTAATCACAAAAATGTATTTGGATCTCGGAGAGCATTATTGGTGGGGTAACACAAAAAAGAAGATTGAAAAATATACATCAATGTTCCTGGTCTGTCAACAAGTGAAGGCTGAGAGGGATAAGTCTAAAGTGATGATACAACCATTACCCATACCAACATGGAAATAAGATAACATCACTAAGGTCTTTATCACCAGACTTCCAAATACATCAAAAGGAAACAATGATATACATGTTGTTGTGGATCATCTTAAAAATATTGTGCACTTAATTGCAATTAGAGATGATTTCTAATTGGATCAACTAGAATAGATAAACATAAGATAAGTGGTAAGGTCGCATGGTGTACCAATATCGATTTTATCCGATCGAGATCCAAAATTCACCTCTATGTTCTGGAAGATTCTCTAACATGCTCTGATTACTATGGTAAACTTCAGTATGACTTATCATCCTTAAACTGATGGCCAGTCTGAGCGGACTTTCAAAATAGTTAAGGACATGTTGATATCATGCTAAATGTACTTCAAAGGAGGATGGGATCAACATATTTATCTAGTTTAGTTCTCTAACAATAGAATTTTCCACTCAAGTATACTAATGGATCCTTAAGAAGCCCTTTATGGGAATAGGTGTAGAACACTAGCATGTTGGGATGAAGTTTGGGAATGAAAAATTCTAGGTCTCAAAATGGTTGAAGAAATTGTGGATAAGGTGAAGACCATACAACATCAAATCAAATCTTCTTAGAGTTGAAAAAATTGCTATGCTGACAACCGACGACGAGACCTAGAGTTTGATATTGGAGATATGGTTTTCCTCTGCATATCTCCATGGATGAGAGTTATGAGATTTTGGAAGAAGGGAAATCTTAGTAAAGGTATGATTTCCCTTTTGAGATCCTTGATCACATCAAAATAGAGACCTATTGACTAGCACTCCCACCAAACCTGTCTAAGTACATGATGTATTCCATTTATCACTATTTAGGAAGTACATACCTGACCCACCACATGTACTCAATCTATACAAGGTACCATTGGATAATGACCTCTCTTATGAAGAGAATCTACTAAATATCATAGATCATAGGAAAAAATTTCTAAAAAATAAGAAAATTCCCCTCTTCAAAGTGTTGTGGAGAAACCAAATGTTTGAATAAATAACATGGGAACCAGAGAAAGTGATGAGGCAAGGTTACACTCATCTATTTTAGTGTGGGAAAAGTAAAATTTGAGGGTGAAATTTCTTTAGAGTTGAAGGTTGTACGACCTGATAATTTATGAATAAAATTACCTTTATTTTAATGTCTTATGGATACAGAAAAAAATTTTCTTCTTATTATTGTTGGGATTAAATGACCATTAAATATCATTACCGTTTATGATATAGCCATTGAATAGTGATTACAGATTTGATATAAATATAAGGTTTTAAAAAATCCTTTTGACATAGAACAAGGATACGATAACCTCATCCAGTAGACATAGGTTGTATGTAGATTTCTTTAGAGCTCTGAAAGGAGGCATCATCACTGGGCTTTGATCTTGACCAAGCCCAAGCTGAGGTTCAACACATTAATCTTGAACGTAATTTCCTAAGGGATAATTTCAAGTTGATAGAGTTCAACACTTGAGAGATGTTATCTGAGACACCCCAAGAGTCTGTCACCGTCACACACCTTACCCTTAGGTCTTATGAGGGTGTTATAAATGGTTATGTAATAAGGAATTAGTTACTTATTATGTAATCCCTTTTTATAAATATAATCATGATTCCAAAATTACTTTATGGGAAAAGTATTTCGTTAAAAATGATAATGTTGATAAATTGATTTTTTTTGCTAATGATGGTACTTTTTAGAAATTTATACGTTATATAAATCTATGTTTTTTTATATAAATGATGATTATATCAGTTCCTTAAATATAAATGATTAGGTAATCAGTTTGATAAGAGAAATATTATAGGATAAAACCGAAATTGTAATTTTAAAAATTTTATTTTAAGGAATTAATGGATTTTTAAATTAAATAATATTTTAATAAATTATTATAATTAAATTACTTTTATAAAATAGAAATTATAAAATAATATTTATGAAGTCAATTATAATTTTTATTAATGTTTAAAAATCGTTTTCGTCAAAACTCGTCAATTTTCAACAAATGTAAATTTTTATTTTAAAAGTAAAAAATTCAAATATTTAAAAAATTATTTACATAAAATGAATATTATTTTTTTAATCATGAAATAAAAAATATCCAATAGTGAATTTTTCATAATTGTCTGAGACAGTCAAATTTTATGGTAAAAATTAAATAATATATAAATATATAGTGTGTTTTATGACATAATAATGACCCAATAGTGATGTGATAAAATATTAAAAATGGTATATTTGGCCAAAAATATATTTTAACTTAAAATATATATATAATTTTAGGTTTATTTGATTTATTTTTTAGAGCATTAGGAAATCCTCTAAGGCATATAAAATATTTTAAGATTTTAAAATCATTTCCTTGAAAGTGTGACTCACCTCAACATAAGAAAGGGAAGTCTTTTAATATCGTTAGTACATAGCCTTATAAAATAATTTATACCACTCCAATTTTCTAGAAACCATGGGAAACACCATGGGATGGTTTGTATTTTTTAATATTTTAGTGTGTAGTGCCCAAAACCAAAATAATAAAGAATTCCCCTCCTTTCTTTTATAAACCCAACCAATCACCCATTACTCTTCACTAAAGCTCTTTTAAGCTCAACAAACCTCTTATAACTACTTCCTAGAATCTTCCTAAGGCACCAAAAGCTCCCAATATTCTTCTCTCAAGCCTCTACCTAGCCTTTGGGATCACACATCCAAGTAAGGGATTCCATCCTTTCTCATTTTTATCAAAGTTTGTTTATGTTGTTATACCCTTCTATTTTAAATTAAAAATGTTCGGGTTTGATTTAGAAACTCTCCCATAATTTCCTCCTTTTGTTTGAATTATGAGAGACCCATTTATCTCTCATTAATGCCTTCCTTTTATACCTGTTACAATGCTGAAATTCCATAAGGGATTTCTCTCATCTTATTTTCGTACAAGCATCTCTTCTATATTATGAATCTAAATTCTATTTCATGTGTGGTGATATTATTTTCCTTGATCCCATTATTATATATTTTATGTATAAATGATGAGATACCCCTTTCTCTCTCATCAACCCAATTTATGTATTTACATATGATGCATTTATGCTATCGAAATTGCACTGCGAATTTCTAGAAAAATCATCGTGTAGTGATTACCATACCCATTTCTTTATCAAGTGTATTCACCTTTATACACATAAACTTATTTAATGGTACTTAAATGTATTTATTCCACATTATTTGATCGCGAAATAAATGATGTTGTTGAATGAGTCCATGTTATATGATACATGAGGCACACTTAAGCATGATATTGAAATGATAATGAAAGGTGCACCCTGATAGAGCTTCAATGCATTGGGTAATGTTTATTATCACGATACATCATGTTGGAACAGGGGTTTACTTGATTCCTTTTAGGAACATTTTCTAGCATGTTGGGACAAGGGTTTACTTAATTCTTTTATGCTAATGATGTAGTGTTTTAAGTTGTTGCCACATTTCCTTGATATGATAATCAGGATATATCATGCCTTTATGTTCATATTTCTCTAATGATCTATTGATATGCCTATTTTATAAAATATATTATATTATTCATTTTATGACTTGTTGACCCCTTTACTAAGCATTATAGCTCACCCTTTTCTTATGTATGTCCTCAAGTTATCCCATGTAATGCTAAGTATGTTGAAATTTTGTGGCCATGTAAATTATGTTTTTAATAAATATGTAGTATTTTATATCTTAAGTTATCATGTAATGTTACTAATCCCCAAATACACTTGAAATCTCAATCTTCTGGGTCGTATGAACTGCATGTTTACGTAATAAAGCATGTTTAAATGTGTAATAAATACCAGGGTTGGTATAATATGGGTCTTGATCCTATTAAAAGTGGGTACTTATCTTAGATGGTTGGGTAGAAAATAAATATCAAATATATTCTTGTTGTATAAGAGTTTTTTATATATTTTTGGAATATTCTCCCAATATTACTATGAATTGTGAATATTAGTTCTCAAGAGAAATAACACCTGATATTACACTTACTTCAATGAATATATATAGAATGAACCTGATTGAGTTACAAGAATTGAAAAATAAACACAAGGAGAATATTGAAAAGGGATTCATTAATCAAATTGTGTCACCATGGGGATCACATTTTCTTTTTATTAAACTTAAATATTGATCAATATGACTTGTCAATTATTATTGAGAGATTGACAATATTACAATCAATAATAAGTATCATTTTCCCCATATTAATGATTTTTTGATTAATTATGTCGACATTAACATTTTTTAAGACTATAATTCCTCATTTATACTATAAACTAAGGATAAAAAGTTGATATCTACCCAAGATAACCTTCTATACGAGGTATGGACACTATGAATTTGTATTGATGTCATTTGGAATTACCAATTTCCCTATAATATTCATGGATTTAATGAATAGTGTCTTTAAAGATTACCTTGATCAGTCTATGGTAGCAGTTATAGATGAAACTTTTATGTATTAAAAGATAAAGGAAGAAAATGAAGATCATTTAAGGGGTATACTGAAGACCCTAATGAAGGATAATTTGTATGAAAAATGCCCCAAGTCTGAATTTTTCCAATAATAATTTCCATTTTGGTTATCTAATCTCAGCCAAGGGTAACCAGTGGATCCATCAAAGTCATAAGTTATTGATCATTAGTCGAAATTAACCATGGTGACTCAAATCTATAGTTTTATTGGTTTAGTTGGACACTATATAATCTTTTTGGATAGTTTCTAATAGATATCTAATCCAATATCTATGTTCAGTAAGAAGTAAGTACATTTAATTTAGATGGATGAATTAGAATAAAATTTAATGTAACTAAAGATAAGGTTGGTCAATGGACCTGTACTCACACTACACTATAGTGGAGATGGGTTTTTGATCTAGAGTGATGGATCAAAGAATGGGATAGGATGTATCCTCATGAAAGATGATATGGTGATATCTTATGCCTCAAGAAAATTGAGCGTTCTTAAGAAAGATTACCCGACTGATGATATGTAGTTAGATGTAGTAATCTTTGTATTAAAGATATATAGGCATTATATTTATGGAGAAATGTATGAAATATATAGAAATTTTAAAATTTTAAATTATATATTAATCTATAAATAGTTGAATATGCTTTAGAGAAGATGGATGAAGTTGATTAAAGATCATGATTTCTCAATACATTAACACCCTTGGAAAGAAAACTAGGTGGTTGATGCCTTGATTTGAAAATATCATGTTATCTTACCTATGAATATTGTGCAAAAATATTCAATATTTATGGATATTTAAATCAGAAACCATGAAATCTTGATGGAAGGGGAGAAATATTTTCATTTTCAAATGAGTGTTTTACCATATATCTAATAAAATATTAAATAGGCACTGAAGGAATATGTAGAGCTATCAGAGACATTGAGAAATGTTTTTGAGTTCATCGTTGATTGTGATGTAATTATATGGTTACTAAAATAAGTATGTGTGCCATCAATAATAGACTTTAGGAAGGAATTATTGGATGAATCTCATAGGTCATCATTCTATATTCATCTAGGAAGTGTCAAGATGTATAGAGATCTTAAAGAGTATTTATTGGTGGGATAATAGGAAGAGATATATTTTAGAGTACATATCTCAGTGTTTGCTATATCTGGAATTTATGGTTTAGAAAAATAAGTATAATAAGATGTTATAACCATTAAATATACCATAATATAAATGGGAAAACATCACTATGTATTTCATTATTGGACTCCCCCAAAAAGTTGAAGGATATAATATTATTTGTGTTGTAGTCGACATCCTTATAAAGTCAATACACTTCATTTTTGTCAAAGAATATTTATTCCTTGATCAAATTTATAGGATATACATTATCTAAGTGGTAAGGTTTCATGGATTATGACATTTTATTTTATCTGGTAAAAATCTAAGGTTAACATAAAAGATACGATGATGTCTCTAGAAAACTTTGGATATAGGTTTGTGTTTGAGTACTACTTATCATCCTTAGATAGATGTTTGGTCTCATAGAACCATTAAAACCATATAATATATGTTTATATCTTGTTATCTTGATTTCGAAGTTTTTTGGGATCAACACATTCCCATTTTCGAGTTCTCATCTAATAGTAGCCTTTACCCTAGCATTCTTATGGTTCTTTATGAATCCATTTAGGGAAAAAACTATAGAACTCTGTAATACTAGGATAAAGTTAGAGAATGATGGATACTGAAACCCGATATAGTTGAGAAAATGGAATATAAGGTTAGATCCCTTTAACCATACATTAAAGAAGCTCGATGTTGACAGAATATTTATACTAGTAGTCATCAGTGAGATATGAAATTCAAATTTAGTGAGAAGTTATTCCTATGAATTTCTTTAAGGAACAAGTTTATAATATTAGAGAATTAGGGAAGGATAATCCATAGTTATATTGTTCTCTCTAAGATTATTTATCTAGTAGGGATGGTGTCCTATCACTTGGTGGTTCCACTGAACCTCCCTTAATTTCACGACACGTTTCATGTATCTCTCCTGAGAAATTACATACATGATCCTTAAAATATACTAAACATAGTTGTTATACCACTGGAGAATGATATTTCTAATTAAGAAAAATTTGATGGAATGTATCATACAGATAAAGAGTTATATAATAAGATTACTCACTTAGTAAAAGTTATCTATAGGAATCAAAAATTTGAAAAAGATACATGAGAACCCGAGGATGTGATGAAGAAAAATCCATATTTATTTGTATCATAGTGATGAATTTTTGATGGAAAAATTCATTTAATGGTAGTTATAATGTAACATCCCATGATTTAATATATATTTCTTTTGAAATAAACATGAAGTATTTGATAGCTTGTTTTATATGCCACCCCGAGTCTAAATGAACTGTTATATAATATACCTTTATCACTCACCTTTTAGATTGGAAGGTATGAATATAAATATCCACATTGTAAAAAATTTGTCAAAATTTTTATGGAAGTAAAATTTATTTATTAATTGAAAATAAATAAGTAGTCAGTTTTCAATAAAGTTGTTTTATACTTCAAAAACATGTTTTATTCAAAAAATAGTATTTGTTGCCTTTTTTTAATGAATATTATAATTAATTTATTAAAATGTTAGGAATTTTATTTTAAGAAAGGGATTTTAATTTTGAAATAAGAATATCAGAATTACTTTCTAGTGATTTTTTTTACTTTTTTGAAAATATTAATTTTTTATTGAATAGTAAAAAATATCGATTTTATAGAAAAGTGTCTTTTCCATTAAGGTGTTTAAGAAGTTACATAGTTTTCTAAATTGATGTCAAAATTTAATTATTTCATTTTTATTCCAAATAATCCAATAAATTTAATTTTAATCCAAATTACGGTTAGGTTTAGTATAAATTCATTTTTATACTTGAAAATGCATTTTTTTTTGAAAAATCAATTTTCATCACATTTTACGTGTTTATTTTAAAAGTAATTTATACCACTTATAAAAATATAATTTAATATAATTAAATAATAATTTTAAATCATAATTTACAATTTTTTAATGACTCCACTTTAATTTTTGGTCATAATTAATGGTAAATGCAATATTAAGTTGTCCTGAAAGTCAAGGTTTAAACGAGTTTACAGGGGGTTAAACTAAGAGATTAGGGTGGTATTTCAATATAAAAATCTATAAATAATATTTTATAGAGATATTTAAATCCTATTTTATACTCACTTCATATTAATTACCATTTATAATTATTTTTCATGAATTATACATTTTTATATTTTAATCTTTTAAGAAATTCCATATATGTCCTTTGACCCACATATAAAATGGTACCACCTCTACACCCTTATTCTTGAATTTTGAGGCTCATATATTATAAAATAACTACCATAATCCATTCTTAGCACATATACCATTGTCTTATAGGTCTTGTTTTTCTCAAAAAAAAAATCATATATTTAATGCTGAAGGTGTAGGTCAAAGGTGGTTACTCAACGAAGAGGTATAAACCTTAACTAAGCTCTTTTGATTTTATTTATTCTTCCAAATTTTTGAAATTGTTTGTATACCTAATAAAATGATTAATATAGAATAATAAATATAATTATATTCTATTAGGATTCATTCCAAATTTTTTTCCATCTCTTTTCCATCAAATGGGAAATAAATACTAATGCGTATATATGGATTACTTCTTCTACATAGCAATTTGATTAATTTTCCATCACCACATCACATAGATGTTTATAATAATGAATTTAATAATATTTATGATATAATAATGTTTATTTAAATATGAAATATTATTTATCTTAATTTGATTATTTTTGATAAAAAAACGACAGCAACATTCATGTGTACGTACGAACTACCTTCTCCATAGACAATGTAATTCATTTTTCTATATCTATATTTTACGTCTGATTATAAATATTTATATTATGAACATATGTAATATTTATATCATTACTAAAATTATATATTTTTTGAAACCATGATCATTGTACAAGAATCAGAACTACTTAACTAAGACTTTCACAAAAATGAAACAATTAACACCGAGAAACAATGATTTTAATGAAGAACTAATAATAAATTGGTGTTTAAATGGTATAAGTTGATTATATATAATATTATAAGTACTTAAATGAACAAATTATAGGATTATAATAAATTTAAATTTATTATATATGATTTTATAGAGATTATGAAAAAATTTTAACTTGATTTAAGAGTTTTATGTTACAATCTCATTTTAACGGGTTTGTTTATGAGTAAAATTTTAATGAATAAATTAGATGATATTTATAAAAATTATTTTATGTATTTTATTCAACTATTATTATTTATATATATTATATGTTTTAATTTAATTTTCTTTTCTTTAAGTACTCAAGAGGTCGAAATAATATTTTTATGGAAAACCTAACTTTAATTATCTCTTCGTTCAGAAATAATTTTTCTTCTATATACATGTTTTTTAAATTTTTGGAAAAATGTATTTAATAATTTCCAATTATTTTTTGAATTCATTTTTAACCATAGTTTAATTTATATAAAATATTTTAAAGGGACCTTCTTTTCATATCCTGAACAAAATACTTTTGACTTTTTACCAAAAAATGTGATTACAATATTTATTTTAAAGTACATGGAATGAAATAATTTTCCCCACATAATTACAATTTAATGATTTTAAGCATAAATTGAATGTTTCCAATGTTCTTCTAATTAATTTTTTTCTTAATATTTTTTAAATTTTTAGATTTTAAATATGTGTTTTAAAATAAAAAAATTACACAAGAAATGTTTTAGTGATATTTTAAGGGAATTATAAATCTATGATAGCATCCTTTGATGTTAATTATGTTTAATTGGATATATTATTCTATGATACTGTAACACCCGATATTTATATGAGAAATATTTTGTTTTTATGTTATATACATCATCAAAGGAATCTTTCACTACACACAACAGTAGCTTCGCTTGCTTTACACACAATCACAACCTTCCCTGATAGCTTGCGTTGTACGCAATACCGAGTTTCACTAAACAACGATATGCTATTAAACTATTATTAAAACTAGCCATTATGAATAATAATAACCACTTTTTGAAATTTTATAAAATTTATTTTTCAAAATGAACATCATTTTTGGATTCGGAATATCAAAATTATCCTAGGGTGAAATTTTGGTATTTTTCAGAAAACATTCCATTTTTGATGAATAGTGAAAACACTAGGTTACTATTTAAAAACCGACTTTTTATTTAAATAATTATTTATTTTATTTAAATTTATTTTAGGTCAAAATTGATACATAATACCTATATAAGTTCAATGTAATTCACTGGAGTCATTTTATAAAAATTTTAGATATATAAAAATTTTATTGAACTTTTCACCGTATTTTACCCACCACTTAGGAGAGTTTAAAAATTTACAAAAAACTTAATTTTACTGCTTTTGTGAGTGGAATTTTGAAAATACAAGAGACACGGTTAACATTAAGGAGTAAAATGTGGTTTAATAAGATAAAAATAATTTTTGGTGAATAGTAACTTTTTTACTTTTATTTACCACTGTTAAAAGTAAATAGGGAAATTAATGGTTAAAATGGTATTATTATTACTATAAAACATGTTCTATTTCTATTGGATAAGTTTAATTCGACCAAAAACACCATTAGGACTAAAATATGACCATTTAGGTCCACTTGGATTAGATTAGGACATTTATTATTTTTTTATTTAATGAATAGTTAAAATAGTCTAAATCAATGTTTAATAAATAAAATATTTTTAATATAGGGTTATACATAAGATAAATTCGACTATAAATATTTATTAGAAATATAAAAAGATTTCCTATATAATGGTATTTTATATATAATTTTTAGACTTTAAATAATTTATTTTAGGTATGACACAATGATGATGCAGTAATTACCTTATTAAGGAAATATTAACATAATTGATATTATAAATACTCAAATAAATGTAATTTGAGACTTTTTATGAATTAAACTCATTTGATAGTTTAATATGACATGTTATTACTTGATTTAATTAACAATTTTCAAAATAATTATGTTGTTATGAGTTTCACAAAAATCAACTACCAAATAGTGTCAAAATTGACATAAAATAGTTTGTAAAACAAATATTATATTATTAATTGTTATTTTATTCCTAAAAATTAAGGTTTGGCCAAATGACTTAGATAAGGTTATATATATTAATAATAAACAACTTGGGGTTCGTTTGCTTGTTATAGTAAGTTTATTAACCTTATACTGTAAGAAAACAAGAAGGACACGGTAAAAGTAAATTTTTTTAACTTAAAGTTAAATCTAAATGATGAGGTTAAAATAGTAACCTAAAATTGTCAAACTTCTATTGGATTAGAATATTTAGACCCATCCCTACCTTATCTATAAATTAATCAATTTGGAGCTATTGAAAACCCAAATATGACTTTATAATAAAATAATATTTTTAGTTTTTCCAAAGGTGCCTCTCTCCTCCCTTATAAAAGGGCACCTCCTCTCTCTCCTCCTCACACCACTTTGAGCAATCAAGATCGTCCAAAACCTACCTAATTCCCTTCTACACTTCCCTAGAAACATCCTAGTGGTCCTGTTCTTCTTCAAAGACCAACCCTAATTCCCTAAGTGGAGTTTAAGAAGAGGCGCGTCAAAGAAGAAGTAATATCCACTACCGATCCTTTCCAATTTCTTTCTTCTTCAAATTATTCCTCTTTAGTTGTTTCATTATGAAGTAATAGAATCAGTATCAATCATATACTAATATGTTATTATAAAAGTTAAACAACCCTATTTCACCTTCTATCCATCCTACGGAAAACGAAATCACCGCGCGTGCGTACTTACGAAATACCGTGTCCACACCGTGGTGTAATCTGTTTTCCACCACCACCTTACTTGGATGGGTATAATGGTGTAAAGAATATCTATATATGATTATTGTAAAGTGATAATGATTCTGAAAATAGTATACATACACTTCAATACAATTCCACGATCATGGGAATGATATCATCGCTCGTGCGTACATACGGGCTACCATCTCCACGATGTGATGCGACTCGTTCTACATGATCTTCATTGCATAATGAATATATAAGTGAATTTAAAAAAATAAATATGATAAATATTACACTAATACCATTCTGAAATGAGTTATCTATAACATAAAAATAAGAATAATAATTTATTCGACAAAACACGCATAAGAACAAAAAGAATCAAACACCCGAATAACAAGTAACATGCAATATTACTAATAAGAAGCTAAGAATATGACCATAATATGATATCATAACAATGAGTAAAATTATGTAATAAGTCATAACATTATTTAAATCATTATACAGGAGGTTCGGACACGTACAAAGCATATCGGACCTAAGGTAAGGGAAAATCTCACAATCTCAATTTTATCCGAGATTGTATATACTTTCGAATTTACTAGGGAATATTTATCATCCACATCCTTGTTTCCTCAATATGTAATATTATTTATATCCTCCTACCATTTTTTAAATCAAATTTCACCCTTCGGTGAGTTTTCAGTAAAAGATATGAAAGGAATATTTTGTCATTTTTCATACGAGGCACTTTTTGACTTTTCGGGCCAAAGTACGAGAAGAATGTTTTTTTTAACTTATACGACATGAATGGTTTTTAGAAAATTATTTCCATAAATCTTCCTTTAAAAGTTTTCAAGTTTATTTTTAATCAACTTCTTTTAGTTTAAAATTATATGAAAAGTTAAGAAAAGAAAATGTTTTTTAAGTAAAAGGATATTTTCCTCAAGAATGGAGTTCAAGTGTTTTAACAAAATTATTTTCCATCTAAGATAATATAAGGTTATGTTTATATCCCTATTTTTACTTTGTTTTGATTATGGTATGATGGAATTATTTTTATGATGTCCTTTTAATCTTATATGGATTGTGTTATGATGGCATGATGATTAAGAATCTCATTTTTATTACATGGGTTATGCTATGATGTATGATTTATGATTTTGTGGAACACATAAAAAATGGTTTCATTATGAGATGGGGTGGGACCTATATCTCCCTCCAATTCATTGGGTAATGATTTATATCTCATGAGATAGACATGGCTGGAATGGCAGGTATATCCAGTTTCGTGAAACAGGACTGAAACAGGAGTGAACTCAGTTCAAAAATGGACTTGTCCGCTAGATAGTCTTGGAAATGAGTATTCACTAATAAGAGATTATTATCTATGATTATGTGTGTATGCCACAAAGTTTCATGTTTTAAGTTATTATTATTGGGATTACATTTCACTACTATTATTTATCCCATGATATGATATTATGATCTCTTTTTCAGGTTAAGAATTAAAAAATGTTATGTTCTTATGATTGATATTTCTTTTGTTTACCCTTACTGAGTATTTGAGCTCACCCTTTTGTATGTTTTATTTTCCCCAGGTCAAGAATAAGGGTATTAAGTAGGATATTCCAAAAGGGACTCTAGATATGATGAAATAAATGGGAGATAATTTAGATGATTTATGAACCGGTTGTTTATGTTTCCCAATTTCAAAAGACACTATACCTATATGCTCCTTTCATGGTTTTGTTATATGTTTTAATAAGTGTGCTTCAATTTTGAAGTAATAACAATGTATGTAAATTATGGGTTGTTATAGTTAGTATCAGAGGAAAGGTATAGTCAACATTTGGAAACTAGGATGTGAAAACCTTAGTAAAAACCCTAAGGATAAGTCTAAGCATAGAACACAATCATAGTGTTTTAGAAATGGCCATGAATAACCTATGATAAGACCTTATGTTTGAAATTTATTCTTGATTATGTGGTTTTCCTATTATAATTAGTGTGTCTCACACTATTATTCTTGGTTTTAGTCAATGGATGGAACCCAAAGGAACTGTGTTAATGCGGACTGCGACGGGCAATGCAATGATTGTCCCCCTGAGCAACCAAACGTAATGGGAGCTGGAATGAAAAATCATGTAGCCGTTCTCACACAAATTTCTCAAGATATGAATCATGTAGGATGCCCAAATGAGAAAAGGAATGAGCAACATTATGTTGAATCCTCCATGAGGCAATGTCCACCATCATTCAACGGGTCTACTGATCCATTAGTTGCTGAACAATGGATCAGTACTACTGAAAAGATTTTTTCAGTTCTTCAATGTTCTAAGCATGATAAAGTCATCTTAGCAGTATATCATTTGGAAGGAGAAGCTGATCAATGGTGGAATCTTATCAATAATACGAGGCAAAGGGATGAAATTGAATCCATGGAATGGGACGAGTTCAAGAACTTATTTTTCAATAAGTACTTCCCTCTTATTCTTCGAACAAAGATGGAGAAGGAGTTTCTTGAACTGAAGAAAAAGGATGATGAATGTGTTGGTACTTAAGAAGGAAATTTTACAAGACTTACAAGGTACGCTTCCGGGATTATTATCCAACCTGAGAGTAAGATCGATTGATTCTTTAGTGGCTTAAAAAAAGTCTTCGAAGGGATTTATCCATAAGGGACTTCAATAGCTACGAGGAAATCGTTCTATGTGTTCTAAAGGTTGAGATGGAGATTGGAGTAACCCATCAGTCGTATTCATTTGATAAGAAGAGGAAAATGGAATTCAAAGGAAAATCTAAAGAGCACACTGAAAAGAAGATGAGTTTTCCCTTATGCTCAAAGTGTGGAATGAAACATGGAGGGAGTTGTCTTAAAGGGACAAGTAAATGTTTAAAATGTAGAATAGAAGGTCATCGGGCATTTGAATGCCGCAATGATGGGAAGAAGATGTCTAGTGATGCGAACAAATAAAAGGCTACACAGAGTGCCCCTCCTACACTTCAATGTTACAAGTGCAAGGAAATGGGGCATTATGCCAATCAATGCCATAATACAAGTGTTTTGGACGATGACCGATTTCAACAAACTTTTAAGTCCAAAGAAAAAGGAAAGTCACATGTAATTTCTATCAGCGATGTAGAGTATGAGAACGAAGTGGTGAAAGTTACACATACCATCCACTCTGAAGTAGAAAATGTTTTATTTGATTCTGGATCCACCCACTCGTTTATTTCTGAAGAATTTTCTAAGGGTATTTCCATATTACCTCAACAATTAGATGTTGAGTTAGCTGTGAAAACCCCTAATGGCACAATAGTCGCATCAAAAGTTTATAATTCTTCTCCGATTGATGTTTGTGGGAAAGAACTTCCTGCAAATCTTGTTATCCTTCCTATAGTGTAATTTAATGTGATTATTGGAATGAATTGGATTTCTTTATATGGAGCTCATATCAATTGCCAAAAAATTGAAGTCACATTTCATATTCCAGATCAATCTATGATCGTCTATCAATGCAAGAATGAACATAACCTTCTAGTGTAAATTTCTTCCATCTTATGGGTCTTGATTCCACTAAATTAATGTTATTTATCTCAAATGGTTGGTGAGAAACTCATGATTAAGGATATTCCCATTGTATGGGAGTTTGATGATGTCTTTTCGGAGGAATTTCCTGGTCTCCCGCCAAATCTTGAAGTTCAGTTTTCAATAGAACTCGTACTAGGTGCTTTACCTATTTCAAAGACACCTTATAGAATGGACCCAATTGAGTTGCAGGAATTGAAGAAGAAACTCCAAGAGAATCTTGATAAGGGATTCATACGCCCTAGTGCGTCACCTTGGGAATCACCTGTTCTGTTTGTTAAGAAGAAATATGGATCAATGAGACTCTGCATTGATTATCGAGAACATAACAAGATCTCTATCAAGAACAAATATCATTTCCCACGCATTGATGACTTATTTGACCAACTACACGGAGCTCAATACTTTTCCAAGATTGATCTTCATTCAGGGTATCATTAATTAAGGGTCAAAAGGGAGGATATACCACAGACGGCTTTCCATACAAGGTTTGGAAACTACGAATTTATAGTGATTCCATTTGGTCTTATTAATGCCCCTGCTATCTTCATGGATCTGATGAATAGAGTCTTTAGAGACTATCTTGATCAGTGTGTGGTAGTTTTTATTGACGATATTCTTGTCTATTAAAAGAGCAATGAAGAAAATGAAGATCACTTGAGAATTGTGTTGAAGACCCTGAGAAAGGAGAAGCTTTATTCCAAATTTACCAAGTGTGAATTTTGGCTTCAAAAAGATTCATTTTTGGGTTACATAATCTCAAAAGAGGGGATATCTGTGGATCTAGCAAAAAAAGAGGTTATTGAAAGATGGTCGAGACCAACAACAGTAACTGAGATCCGAAGTTTTCTTGGTTTGGATGGATATTATCGACGTTTTGTAAAGTATTTTTCACGATTATCTAATCCACTCACCAAGTTGACTCGAAAAGGAGTTATGTTCGTGTGGACGGAGGAATGTGAAGAGAATTTCATGTAGTTAAAAATACGGTTATCCAGTGCACCTGTGCTCACATTTCCTTGTAGTGGAGAAAGTTTTGTGATCTATAGTGATGCATCCTAGAAGGGATTGGGGTGTTTTCTCATGAAAAATGATATGGTGGTAGCTTATGCTTTACGACAGTTGAAAATCCATGAGCAAAATTACCCAACTCATGATTTGGAGTTAGCTGCGGTAATCTTTGCATTAATGATTTGGAGACATTATCTTTATGGTGAAAGGTGTGATATCTATACTGATCATAAAATTTTAAAGTATATTTTCATGAAAAAGGAGTTTAATATGAACCAAAGAAGATGCTTGGAGCTGATTAAGGATTACGATTGCTCAATTCATTACCACCCTGGGAAAGCAAACAAGGTGGCAGATGCATTAAGTTGACAAGACCGTGCTAGCTTATCCATGATGAGGATAAAAAAAGATCCAATACTTATGGATTTAAAAAGGATGGATCTTGGAATTATAATGGAAGGGGAAAAATCTTATCTTTCTCAAATGAATGTTCACCCATATATACATGTGAATATTAAAGAGGCACAAAAAGAAGATGTAGAGTTACAAAAGATGGTGAGAAATGTTCCTGAATTAAACCTTGATTGTGATGGGATAATAATGTTCAGGAATCCAGTTTGTGTTCCTCCCATCCTAGAATTAAAGAAGAAGCTGCTGGATGAGGCTCATAGTTCTTTATTATCTATTCATCCTAGAAGAACAAAGATGTATAGGGACCTGAAAGAGTACTTCTGGTGGGATGGCATAAAAAGAGATGTTGCTTAATATGTCTCTTGATGCTTAGTTTGTCAGCAAGTTAAAGATGAGAGACAGAAGTCTAAGGGGATGTTACAACCATTATCCATACCTAAATGGAAATGAGAAAACATCACTATGGACTTTTTTACTAGACTTCCAAAAACATCCAAAGGAAATAATTCTATCTGGGTTATAGTTGATCATCTTACGGAGTCGACACAGTTCATTTCTATTAGAGAGGATTTCTGTCTTGATCAGCTTGCCAGGATATATGTAAAATAAGTGGTAAGATTGCATAGTGTACCACTTTCCATTATATATGATCAGGATCCGAGGTTTACCTCAATGTTTTGGTGAAGTATTCAACATACTCTAGATACAGAGTTGAGTTTCCTCACTACTTATCATCCTTAGATAGATAGCCAGTCTGAGAGAACAATTCAAACTCTAGAAGATATGTTAAGAGATTTCTCTATGGATTTCATAGGTGGTTGGGATCAACACCTACCTTTGGTGGAATTTTTTTTATAATAATAACTTTCACTCCAGTATTAATATGGCTCCTTATGAAGCTCTCTATGGAATGAAATGCCGAACTCCAACTTGCTGGGATGAAGTTGGGGAAAGAAATCTATTAGGACCGGATCTTGTTGATGAGATGGTAGAAAAGTTCCGATCTATTAAACAACACATAAGAGAAGCTCAGAGTCGATAAAAAATTTATGCCGATAACCAAAGAAAAGACCTAGAGTTTTAAGTGGGTGATAAAGTGTTCTTACGAATATCTCCTTGGAAGAGAGTAATGATATTTGGAAAGAAGGGAATGCTGATCCCTAGGTATATCAGTCCTTTCGAAATACTGGATCATGTTGGGAAGGTAGCTTACCGATTGGTGCTTCCACGGAATCTCTCTCAAGTTCATGATGTGTTCCATGTATCTCTCTTGAGAAAGTACATACCCGATCCTTCACATGTACTCAGCTCAGAAGTTTTACCGCTGGAGCAAGATCTTTCTTATGAAGAACAGCCGATAGAGATTCTTGATCGTAGCGAAAAAGTTATACGAAACAAGACCACTCTCTTGGTGAAAGTTTTATGGAGGAACCTCCAATTAGAAGAAGCTACATGGGAGCTTGAGGATATGATGATGGAGAAGTATCCTCATCTGTTTGTTACAAAGTGACGAATTTCGAGGCTGAAATTCATTTTAAGGGTGGTAGGATGTAACCCCCGAGATTTTTATGAGAAATATTTTGTTTTTATGTTATATACATCATAAAAGTAATATTTCACTACACACAACGCTATCTTGTCTTGCTTTACACGCAATCACGACCTTCCCCGATAGCTTGCGTTGTACGCAATACCGAGTTTCACTAAACAACGATATGCTATTAAAATATTATTAAAACTAGCCGTTATGAATAATAGTAACCACTTTTTGAAATTTCATAAATTTTATTTTTCAAAATTAATATCATTTTTGGATTCGGAATATCAAAATTATCCTAGGGAGAAATTTTGGTATTTTTCTGAAAATATACAATTTTTGATGAATAGTGAAAACACTGGGTCACTATTTAAAACCCGACTTTTTATTTAAATAATAATTTATTTTATTTAAATTTATTTTAGGTCAAAATTGATACCTAATACCTATATAAGTTCAATGTTATTCATTAGAGTCATTTTTTAATAATTTTAGATATATAAAAATTTTATTGAACTTTTCATCGTCTTTTACCCACCTCTTAGAAGAGTTTAAAAATTTATATAAAACATAATATTTCTGCTTCTGTGAGTGGAATTTCAAAAATCCGAGAGACACGGTTAACATTAAGGAGTAAAATGTGGTTTAATATGATAAAAATTACTTTTGGTGAATAGTAACTTTTTACTTTTATTTACCATAGTTAAAAGTAAATAGGGTAATTAAGGGTTAAAATGGTATTATTATTACCATAACACATGTCCTGATTCTATTAGATAAGTTTAATTCGACCCAAAACAACCTTAGGAATAAAATATGACCATTTAGGTCCACTTGGATTAGATTTGGACATTTATTATTATTTTATTTAAAAAATAGTCAAAATTGCTAAAATCAATGATTAATAAATAAAACAGTTTTAATATAGGTTTATACATTAGATAAATTCTACTACTAATATTCATTATAAATATAAAAATATTTCATACATAATGGTATTTTATTTATAATTTTTAGACTTTAAATAATTTATTTTATTTATGACACAATGATGATGCAGTAATTACCTTATTAAGGAAATATTAACATAATTGATATTATAAAAACGCAAATAGATGTAATTTGAGACTTTTTATGAATTAAAATAATTTTATAGGTTAATATTACATGTTATTATTGATTTAATTATCTTTTTTCGAAGTAATCATGTTGTTATGATTTTCACAAAAAACAATTACCAAATAGTGTCAAAATTGACATCAAATAGTTTTTTAAAACAATTATTATATTATTAATTGTTATTTTATTCCTAAAAACTAAGGATCGGCCAAATTACTTATATAAGGTTATATATATTAATAATAAACAACTTGGGTTTCGTTTGGCTTGTTATAGTATGTTTATTAACCTTATAGTGTAAGAAAACAAGAAGTCACGGTAAAAGTAAAATTATTTAACTGAAAGTTAAATCTAAATGATAAGTTTAAAATAGTAACCAAAACTTGTCAAAATTATATTGGATGAGAGTATTTAGACCCATCCCCACCTTTTCTTCTAAATTAATCAATTTTGAGATATTAAAATCTGAATATGACTTTATAATAAAATAATATTTTTTGTTTTTCCAAAGGTGCCCCTCTCCTCCCTTATAAAAGGGAAGCTTCTCCCTCTCCTCCTCACAACACTTTGAGCCATATATCTCGTCCAAACCCTGAAAGAATCTTATCTACACTTCCCTAGAAACATCCTAGAGGTCCTGGTCCTCTTCAAAGACCAACCCTAGTTCCGTAAGTAGAGTTCAAGAAGAGGCGCGTCAAAGAAGAGGTAATATCCTTTACCGATCCTTTCCAATTTCATTCTTCTTCATCTTCTTCTTATTTACTTGTTTCATTATGAAGTAATAACATCAGTATCACTAATATAATAATATGTTATTATAAATATGAAACAACCCTATTTCACCTTCTATCCATCCTATGGAAAACGAAATCACCGCACGGGCGTACGTACGAAATATCGTCTCCACGCCGTGGTGTAATCTATTTTTCTCCACCACCTTACATGGATGGGAATAATGGTGTAAAGAATAAATATATATTATTATTGTAAAGTGAGAAGGATTCTTAAATAGTATACGTATACATCAATACAATTTCACGATCATGGGAACGATATCATCGCTCGTGCGTACGTACGACCTACTGTCTCCACGATGTGATGCGACTCGTTCTACATGATCTTCATTGAATAATGATTATATAAATGAATTGAAAAAATTAATATGATATATATTACACTAATACAATTATGGAATTTAGTTATCTATAAACTAAAAAGAAGAATAAGAATTTATTCGACAAAACACGCATAAGAACAAAAAGAAATAAACACACGAATAACAAGTAACAATGCAATATTACTAATAAGAAGCTATGAATATGACCATATATGATATCATAACAATTAGTAAAATTCTGGAATAAGTCAATAACATTATTTAAATCATTATACAGGAGGTTTAGACATGTACAAAGCATATCGGACCTAAGGTAAGGGAGAATCTCACAATCTCAATTTTTTTTATGAGATTGTTTATACATTCAAATTTACTGGGGAATATTTATCATCCACATCCATGTTTCCTAAATATTTAATTATTTATATACTCATACAGTTTTTTAAATCCAATTTTACCCTTCGGTGAGTTTTCAGTAAAATATATGAAAGGAATCTTTTGTCATTTTTCGTACGAGGTACTTTTTGACTTTTCTGGCCAAAGTACGAGAAGAATGTTTTTTTAACTTATACGACATGAATGGATTTTTAGAACATTATTTCCATAAAGCCTCCTTTAAAAGTTTTCATGTTTATTTTTAATCAACTTCTTTTAGTTTAAAATTATATGACAAGTTAAGAAAGGAAAAAAAATTTGAAGTAGAAAGGATATTTTCCTCAAGAATGGAGTTCAAGTGTTTTATCAAAATTATTTTCCATCTAAGATAATATAGGGTTATGTTTATATCCCTAATTTTACATTGTTTTGATTATGTTATGATGGAATTACTTTTATGATGTCCTTTTATCTTATATGGATTGTGTTATGATGGCATGATGATTAAGAATCTCATTTTTATTACATGAGTTATGTTATGATGTATGATTTATGATTTTGTGGCACAATAAGAATGGATTCATTATGAGATGGGTGAGACTTATATCTCCCTCCAATGCATTGAGTAATGATTTATATCTCATGAGATAGACATGGCTGGAACGACAGTTTAATCCGGTTCAGTGAAACGGGACTGAAACGAGGAGTGAACTCGGTTCAGAAATGGACTTTGTCCGCTAAGATAGTCTTGGCAATGAGTCTGGACTAATAAGAAATGATTCTCTATGATTATGTGTGTATGCCACAAAGTTTCATGTTTTAAGTTATTAATATTGGGATTATATTTCACTACTATGATTTATCCCATGATATGATATTATGATCTCTTTTTTAGGTTATTATTTCCAAAATGTTATGTTCTTATGATTGATATTTCTTTTGTTTAACCTTACTGAGTATTTGAGCTCACCCATTTGTATGTTTTCTTTTCCCCAGGTCATGAAGAAGGGTATTAAGTAGGATATGAAAAATGGGACTCTAGATATGATGAAATAAATGGGAGACAATGTAGATGATTTATGAACTAGTTGTTTATGTTTCCCAGTTTCGAAAGACACTATACCTATATAGTCCTTTCATGGTTTTGTTATATGTTGTAATAAGTGTGCTTCAATTTTGAAGTAATAACAATGTATGTAATGTATGGGTCATTATAGTTGGTATCAGAGGAAATGTATAGTCAACCTTGGGAAAATAGGATGTGAAAACCTTAGTAAGAACCCTAAGGATAAGTCTAAGCATAGAACACAATCTTAGTGTTATATAAATGGACATGATTAACCTATGATAAGACCTAATGTTTGAAATTTATTCTTGATTATGTGGTTTTTATATTATAATTACTGTGTCTCACACTATTCTTCTTGGTTTTAGTCAATGGATGGAACCCGAAGGAACCGTGTTAATGCGGAATGTGATGGGAAATGAAATGATTGTACCCCTGAACAACCAAAAGTAATGGGAGCTGCAATGAAAAATCTTGTAGCCATGCTCACATAACTTTCTCAAGCTAAGAATCTTGTAGGACTTCCAAATGAGAAAAGGAAGGAGCAAAATTCTGTTGAATCCTTCATGAGGCAGCGTCCACCCTTATTCAATGGGTCTACTGATCCATTAGTTGCTGAACAATGGATCAGTACTACTGAAAAGATATTTTCAGTTCTTCAATGTTCTGAGCATGATAAAGTCATCTTAGCAGTATATCGTTTGGAAGGTGAAGCTGATCAGTGGTGGAATCTTATCAAGAATACGAGGCAAAGGGATGAAATTGAATCCATGGAATGGGAAGACTTCAAGAACTTATTTTTCAATAAGCACTTCCCTCGCATTCTTCGAACAAAGATGTAGAAGGAGTTTCTTGAACTGAAGCAAAAGGATGATGAATCTATTAGTACCTATGAAGAAAATTTTACGAGATTTGCACGGTATGCTTCTGGGATTATTATCCAACCTGAGAGTAAGATCGATTGATTCTTTAGTGGCTTAAAACAAAGACTTTGAAGGGCGTTAGACATAAGGGACATCAATAGCTACGAGGAAATCATTTGATGTGCTCTCAAGGTTGAGATGGAGATTAGAGTAACCCATCAGTCATATTCATTTGATAAGAAGAGGAAAATGGAATTCAAAGGAAAATCTAAAGAGCACACTAAAAAGAAGACGAGTTTTCCCTTATGCTCAAAGTGTGGAATGAAACATAGAGGGAGTTGTCTTAAAGGGACAAGTAAATGTTTCAAATGTGGAAAAGAATTTCATCGGGCAATTGAATGCCGCAATGATAGGAAGAAGATGTCTAGTGATGCAAACAAAGAAAAGGCTACACAGAGTGCACCTCCTACACTTCAATGTTACAAGTGTAAGGAAATGGGGCATTATGCCAATCAATGCCCTAATACAAGGGTTTTTGACGATTATTGACATCAACAGACTCTAAAGTCCAAAGAAAAAGGAAAGACACATGTAATTTCTTTCAGCGATGTAGAGTATGAGAATGAAGTGGTGAAAGGTACACTTACCATCCACTCAGAAGTAGAAAATGTTTTATTTGATTCTGGATCAACCCACTCTTTTATATCTGAAGAATTTTCTAAGGGTATCTCTATATTACCTCAACAATTAGATGTTGAGTTAGCTGTGAAAACCCCTAATTGCACAATAGTCGCATCAAAAGTTTATAATTCTTCTCTGATTGAAGTTTGTGGGAAAGTGCTTCCTACAAATCTTGTGATCCTTCCTATAGTGGAATTTGATGTGATTATTGGCATGGATTGGCTTTCTTTATATGGAGCTCATATCAATTTCCAAAGAAGGGAAGTCACATTTCATATTCCAGATCAATCTATGATCGTCTATCAATGCAAGGATTAACATAACCTTCTAGTGGAAATTTCTTCCATCTTATGGGTCTTGATTCCACTAAATGAAGGTTATTTGTCTCAAATGGTTGGTGAGAAACTCATGACTAATAATATTCCCATTGTAAGAGAGTTTGATGATGACTTTCCAGAGGAATTTCCTGGTCTCCCACCAAATCGTGATGTTGAGTTTTCAATAGAACTCATACCGGGTGCTTTACCTATTTCAAAGACACCTTATAGAATGGCCCCAATTGAGTTGCAGGAATTCAAGAAGAAACTCCAAGTGAATCTTGATAATGGATTCATACACCCTAGTGTGTCACCTTAGGGAGCACATGTTCTATTTGTTATGAATAATGTTGGATCAATGAGACTCTGCATTGATTGTCGAGAACTTAACAAGATCACTATCAAGAACAAATATCCTCTCCCACGCATTGATGAATTATTTGAACAACTATGCGGAGCTCAATACTTTTCCAAGATTGATCTTCATTCAGGGTATCATCAATTAAGGGTCCAAAGGGAGGATATACTAAAGAAGGATTTTCGTACAAGGTATGGACACTATGAATTTATATTGATGCCATTTGGTCTTACTAATTCCCCTACTATCTTCATGGATCTGATGAATAGAGTCTTTAGAGACTATCTTGACCAGTTTGTGGTAGTCTTTATTGACGATATAATTGTCTATTCAAAGAGAAAGGAAGAACATGAAGATCACTTGAGAATTGTATTGAAGCCCATGAGAAAGGAGATGCTTTATGCCAAATTTACTAAGCGTGAATTTTGGCTTCAAAAAGTTTCATTTTTGGGTCACATAATCTCAAAAGAGGGGATATCTGTGGATCCAGCAAAAACAATGGTTATTGAAAGATGGTCGAGACCAACGACAGCTACTGAGATCCGATGTTTTCTTAGGTTGGCTGGATATTATCGATGTTTTGTGAAAGATTTTTCACGATTATCTAATCCACTCACTAGGTTGACTCAAAAAGGAGTTAAGTTCATGTGGATGGAGGAATGTGAAGAGAATTTCAAAAAGTTAAAAAGAAGGTTATCCAGTGCACCTGTGCTCACACTGCCTTGTAGTGGAGAAAGGTTTGTGTTCTATAGTGATGAATCCAAGAAGGGATTGGGGTTTGTTCTCATACAAAATTACATGGTGATAGATTATGCCTCACGACAGTTGAAAATAAATGAGCAAAATTACCCAAATCATGATTTAGAGTTAGATGCGGTAATCTTTGCATTAAAGATTTGGAGGCATTATCTTTATGGTGTAAGGTGTGATATTTATATGGATCATAAAAGTTTAAAGTATATTTTCACACAAAAGTTGCTGAATATGCACCAAAGAATATGGTTGGAGCTGATTAAGGATTACGACTTCTCAATTCATTACCACCCTGGGAAAGCAAACAAGGTGGTAGATGCATTAAGTCGACAAGACCGTGCTAGCTTATCCATGATGAGGATCACAAAAGATCCAATATTTATGGATTTAAAAAGGATGGATCTTGGAATTATAATGGAAGGGGAAAATATTATCTTTCTCAAATGAATGTTCAGAAATCTATAAATGCGAAGATTAAATAGGCACAAAAAGAAGATGTAGAGTTACAAAAGAAGGTGAGAAATATTCCTGAATTCATCCTTGATTGTGATGGGATAATAAAGTTCAAGAATCAGGTTTGTGTTCCTCCCATCCAAGAATTAAAGAAGGAGCTGATGGATGAGGCTCATAGTTCTTCATTCTCAATTGATCCTGGAAGTAAAATGATGTATAGAGGCCTGAAAGAGTACTTATGGTGGGATGGATTGAAAAGATATGTTGCTGAATATGTCTCTCGATGCTTGGTTTGTCAGCAAGTTAAAGCTGAGAGACAGAAGTCTAAGGGGATGTTACAACCATTACCCATACCCGAATGGAAATGGAAAAACATCACTATGGACTTTGTCACTGGACTTCCTAAAACACCCAAAGGCAATAATTCTATCTGTGTCATAGTTGATCATCTTACGAAGTCGGTACACTTCATTGCTATTAGAGAGGATTTCTCTCTTGATCAGTTTTCCATGATATATGTAAAGGAAGTGGAAAGATTGCATGGAGTACCACTTTCCATTATATCTGATCAGGATTCGAGGTTTACCTCAAAGTTTTGGCGAAGTCTTTAGCATACTCTAGATACAGAGTTGAGTTTCTGTACTACTTATAATCCTCAGTTAGACGGTCAGTCTGAGAGAACAATTCAAACTCTAGAAGATATGTTAACAGCTTGATCTATGGATTTCAATGGTGGTTGGGATCAACACCTACCTTTGGTGGAATTTTTTTATAATAATAGCTTTCACTCCAGTATTAAGATGGATCCTTATGAAGCTCTCGATGGAAAGAAATGTCGGACTCCAACTTGCTGGGACGAAGTTGGGGAAATAATGCTATTAGGACCGGATCTTGTTGATGAGATGGTAGAAAAGGTCTGATCTATTCAACAACACATAAGAGAAACTTAGAGTTGAAAAAAAAGTTATGCCGATAACCAAAGAAAAGACCTCAAGTTTGAAGTGGGTGATAAAGTGTTCTTACGAATATCTCCTTGGAAGAGAGTAATGAGATTTGGAAAGAAGTGAAAGCTGAGCCCTAGGTATATCAGTCCTTTCGAAATACTAGATCGTGTTGGGAAGGTAGCTTACCGATTGGCACTTCCACCGAATCTCTCTAAAGTTCATGATGTGTTCCATGTATCTCTCATAATAAAGTACATACATGATCCTTCACATGTACTCATCTCAGAAGTTGTACCACTGGAGCAAGATCTTTCTTATGAAGAACAACCGATAGAGATTCTAGATCGTAGTGAAAAAGTTCAACGAAACAAGACCACTAGATTGGTGAAAGTTTTATGGAGGAACCACCAATTAGAAGAAGCTACATGGGAGCTTGAGGATATGATGAGGGAGAGGTATCCTCATCTGTTTGTTACAAAGTGATGAATTTCGAGGGTGCAATTCATTTTAAGGGGGGTAGAATGTAACACCCGAGATTTTTATGAGAAATATTTTTTTTATGTTATATACACCATGAAAGTAATCTTTCACTACACACAACACTATCTTGTCTTTCTTTACACGCAATCACGACCTTCCTCGATAGCTTGCATTGTACGCAATACTGAGTTTCACTAAACAACGATATGCTATTAATATATTATTGAAACTAGCCGTTATGAATAATAATAACCATCTTTTGAACTTTAATAATTTTTTTTTCAAAATGAACTTCATTTTTTGATTCAGAATATCGAAATTGGCCTAGGGTGAAATTTTGGTATTTTTCTGAAAACTTTCAATTTTTGATGAATAGTGAAAACACTGGGTTACTATTTAAAAACGACTTTTTATTTAAATAATTATTTATTTTATTTAAATTTATTTTAGGTCAAAATTGATATATAATAATTATATAAGTTCAATTTAATTCATTGGAGTCATTTTATAATAATTTTAGATATATAAAAATTTTATTGAACTTTTCACCGTCTTTTACCCACCTCCTAAGAGAGTTTAAAAATTTACATAAGACTTAATTTTACCACTTCTATGAGTAGAATTTCGAAAATACAAGAGACACGGTTGACATCAAGGTGTAAAATGTGGTTCAATAAGATAAAAATAATTTTTGGTGAATAGTACCTTTTACTTTTATTTACCATGGTTAAAAGTAAATAGGGTAATTAAGGGTAAAAATGGTATTATTATTACCATAACACATGTACTAATTCTATTTGATAAGTTCAATTCGACCAAAAACAATATTAGGAATACAATATGACCATTTAGGTCCACCTGGATTAGATTAGGACATTTATTATTATTTTATTTAAAGAATAGTTAAAATAGTTAAAATCAATGTTTAATAACTAAATCATTTTTAATGTAGGGTTATAAATACGATAAATTCCACTATAAATATTCATTAGAAGGATAAAATGATTTCCTACATAACAGTATTTTATTTATAATTTTTATACTTTAAATAATTTATTTTATTTATGACACAATGATGATGTTGTAATTACCTCATTAGGGAAATATTAACATAATTGATATTATAAATACCCAAATAAATGTAACTTGAGACTTTTTATGAGTTACAATACTTTTATAGGTTAATAAGACATGTTTTTATTGATTTAAATAATTTTTTTCGAACTAATCATGTTTTTATGATTTTCAAAAAAATCAATTACCAAATAGTGTCAAAATTGACATAAAATAGATTTTAAAACAAATATTATATTATTAATTGTTATTTTATTCCTAAAAATATAAGGTTCATCCAAATGACTTATATAAGGTTATATATATTAATAATAAACAACTTGAGGTTCTTTTGTCTTGTAATAGTAAGTTTATTAACATTATAGTGTAAGAAAACAAGAAGACACAGTAAAAGTAAAATTATTTAACTAAAGGTACATCAAAATGATAATGTTAAAATAGTAACCTAAACTTGCCAAAATTATATTGGATGAGATTATTTCGACCCATACCCACCTTATCTTCGAAATAAATCAATTTGGAGCTATTAAAAACCTAATATGACTTTATAAGAAAATAATATTTTTACTTTTTCCAAAGGTGCCCCTCTCTTCCCTTATAAAAGGTCACCTCCTCCCTCTCCCCCTCACACCACTTTGAGCCATCAATCTCGGCCAAATCCTACCTAATTCTCTTCTACACTTCCCTATAAAAATCATAGAGATCCTGGTCTTATTCAAAGACCAACCCTAGTGCCCTAAGGGGAGTTTAAGAAGAGGCGTGTCAAAGAAGCGGTAATATCCATTACCGATCCTTTCCAATTTATTTCTTCTTCAACTTCTTCTTCTCTAGTTGTTTCATTATGAAGTAACAAAATTAGTATCACTCATATACAAATATGTTATTATAAATATGAAACAACCCGATTTCACCTTCTATCCATCCTACAGAAAGTGAAATCACCGCGCGTGCGTATGTACGGAATACCGTCTCCATGCCGTGGTGTAATCTGTTTTCCACCACCACATTACTTGGATGTGTATAATGGTGTAAAGAATAAATATATATGATTATTTTAAAGTGATAATGATTCTTAAATAGTATACATACACTTAAATACAATTCCACGATCATGGGAACGATATCATCGCTCGTGCATACGTACGGCCTACCGTCTCCACGATGTGATGTGACTCGTTCTACATGATCTTCATTGAATAATGATTATATAAATTAATTGAACAAATAAATATGATATATATTAAACTAATACCATTCTGGAAATGAGT
This sequence comes from Viscum album, assembly GCA_963277665.1. Lineage (NCBI taxonomy): Eukaryota > Viridiplantae > Streptophyta > Magnoliopsida > Santalales > Viscaceae > Viscum > Viscum album. Next base: position 6,020,941 of record OY728125.1, read on the forward strand.
ATCTATAACCTAAAAATAAGAATAAAAATTTATTCGACAAAACACACATAAGAACAAAAAGAAATAAACACCCGAATAACAAGTAACAATGAAATATTACTAATAAGAAGCTAAGAATATAAAAATATATGATATAATAAAAATGGGTAAAATTATGGAATAAGTCAATAACATTATTTAAATCATTATACAAGAGTTTCGGACACGTACAAAGCATATCAGACCTATGGTAAGTGAAAATTTCACAATCTCAATTTTTATCCGAGATTGTTTATACTTCAGAATTTACTAGGGAATATTTATCATCCACATCCATGTTTCCTGAATATGTAACATTATTTATATCCTCCTACAATTTTTTAAATCCAATTTTACCCTTCGGTGAGTTTTCATTAAAAGATATGAAAGGAATCTTTTGTCGTTTTTCGTACGAGGTACTTTTTGACTTTTTCGGCCAAAGTACGAGAAGAATGTTTTTTTAACTTATACGAAATGAATGGATTTTTAGAACATTATTTCCATAAATATTCCTTTACAAGTTTTCAATTTTATTTTTAATCAACATTTTTTATTTTAAAATTATATGACAAGTTAAGAAAGGAAAAAAATTTTGAAGTAGAAAGGATATTTTCCTAAAGAATGGAGTTCAAGTGTTTTATCAAAATTATTTTCCATCTAAGATAATATAAGGTTATGTTTATATCCCTATTTTTACATTGTTTTGATTATGTTATGATGGAATTATTTTTATGATGTCCTTTTATCTTATATAGATTTTGTTATGATGGCATGATGATTAAGAATCTCATTTTTATTACATGGGTTATGCTATGATGTATGATTTATGATTTTGTGGAACACATAAGAATGGTTTCATTATGAGATGGGTGGGACCTATATCTCTCTCCAATGCATTGGGTAATGATTTATATCTCATGAGATATACATGGCTGGAATGACAGGTTAATCTGGTTCCGTGAAACGTGACTGAAACGAGGAGTGAACTCGGTTCAGAAATGGACTTTGTCTGCTAAGATAGTCCTGGCAATGTGTCTTGACTAATAAGAAATGATTTTCTATGATTATGTGTGTATTAAAAAAAGTTTCATGTTTTATGTTATGATTATTGGGATTACATTTCACTACTATGATTTATCCCATGATATGATATTATGATCTCTTTTGGAGGTTAAGATTTCCAAAATGTTATGTTCTTATGATTGATATTTCTTTTGTTTACCCTTACTGAGCATTTGAGCTCACCCTTTTATATGTTTTCTTTTCCCCAGGTCAAGAAGAAGACTATTAAGTAGGATATTCCAAAAGGGACTCTAGATATGATGAAATAAATGGGAGACAATGTAGATGATTTATGAACCAGTTGTTTATGTTTCCCAGTTTCTAAAGACACTATACCTATAAGGTCCTTTCATGGTTTTGTTATATGTTCTAATAAGTGTTCTTAAATTTGGAAGTAATGACAATTTATGTAAATTATTGGTCGTTATAGATACCATACTTATTCTTTCCCTAGATTGTTTTTGGGTATGATGATGAAATGTATATAAAACCTATTTTCTTTTCCATGGGTTATGCTATGATAAATATTTTCATAATCTTGGGCTATAAATATGAATTGATTATGAAAATGTGATAGGCAGGATTGAAATTATATGACCATATTATGAATTTAGAAAATATTTATATATTATGTTCTCAAATTTTACATGGGAGGTTATACCATGCTTGAAAATATGGTTCATGGGAAGTTATTCCAATCCCAGAAGAGGGTACACGAGGGGATATCCCTAGCCCAAAGTTGGTACACATGTGGTTTTCCCAATCCTACCTTATCATGCACGTATTGTTGGGTATACTTGAGATACGATTAATATGATTACGAAATGACACAATTTATACAACTATTTTAATACATGATATTATGTTACTGTGTTATACTCTCTTGGCTCATGTATTTTGATTCCTTTCTGACTCATGTATCATGAATTTCCAAGACTTATTCAATGACTCATGATTATGATATATGGATTGATTGGTATGGTTTTCAAAGGTTAATATCATGTTCTCATACCCTATAGTAACCCTATCCCTTTACACATATTATTACCTCATTTTAAGCATAATTAACCATCAAATACAACCAAGGATCATAATGTATAATGTCTTTAAAAGATTAGGTACCTAATTAAACATCATGAAAAAACATATTTTATTTAATCTAAATAATTATATTCTAACTTACATTGAGCTCTTATATCTGCATAGGATAACCTAAGTAATACATGAACAAAAGGGATGATCTAAAAATCCCAGTAAGGGAATAAGTATAGGAATAAAACATAGCACATGTGTTAGAAGACATAACATGATGACAGAAAGTCATAGAGCATGAATAATCATAAGGAGGAATAACATGTATAAACTAGGAACATATTGTCATGGAATCATGGTAATGACCCAAAATCATATAACACGACATAAATATGAGTTAAGGAAAACTGCCAAAATCAAACGATGGACAAAGTCTCATAAAAGAATCAGGTTCACTCCCTATCCCAACATGACGTCTCATGAAGCTAAAAATTACATAATGAATTAGATAACTATTTAGGTTCACCCATAATAAAAGTTTAATGAATATTTCTACCACATGAGTAATCATACATAAGGAATCAAACATAAACATAAAGGTTACTCATGGAAATGATTGGGTATCATTATCATGTTAAAATGAATAACAAAAGGTAATATCATAAAAGTCGCCAAGAAAGAATGAATTTAAAACATACATGTAAATTAATAAAAGAAGGTAGGAATATATCATGATAAGTTCTGTCATGTAAATAGAGTTTTTAAGAAACATTATAAATAAATAATTATAGTGTAGTTGAAGGAAAATATTAACGATTCCTAAAAGCAAATAAAGATTATTTTTTTGTATAAAACAGAAATTACTGAAGATAGTTTTCATTATGAACTTAATGATTTTACAAAAAATAATTCTCTCTTAAAACATATTATGGATGGTACTTGAAAATGGGTAAGCACTCGAGAAGTTCCCTTTAATCGGGCTTTCTTATTTAAATGAATTGAGAAATGAGGTTTTTTTAAAACATGTATTTCCCTATAAAAGAAGGATGATATGATCTAGATACAAGTGTTTGGAAAATATACAGATAATTTTTTATAATTACACAAATATAAATAAAAATAACATTGGGGTAAAGAGAGAAAGAGTAAGCTGAAGGAAAAAATGGAGGTTCGTGTAGAATCCCTTACCTTAAGTCTGAAGGTGTTCTACAATTGATCTTAATTTATGGGATAATAAAATTAAATCTATTAATTAGTTAATTAATTCATCAACTTTTATAATTTTATTTTATTTAGTGAAATTTTATTAATTTTATTTATATCCTTTTTATGGGTTATGAGATTCAATTTAATCATTCGAGAGTGTTGGTTTCCATGATTTGCATGATCAGTTTACTTGTATACATGTATGTAAATTCATGTAAAATGAGAATGGTTTTATAGAATTAAAGTTATATGTTATTAATGAACATAAATATAATTAAATGGTTTATAATTAATTTGGTAATTTTGAGTGAGGATGAATTATTTGATTAGATGTTAGTTAGTGATAATCATTTAGATTATTTTGGCAGTTTTTCGATCATCACAAACTGGTTTTGTTTTATTAATTAATAATATGAATATAAAATGGTTCCAAAAAATTATTTGGGATGTAATACATTTATTAAAATATGTTTTAACCATAAAAATTATTTAATTATATGTCTTCAAGTAGGTAATGTAAATTTAAAACTTCTTCGTCCTTGAATTCGATAAATTAACACATCACAGACGATGTTTTCATTTTTAGAACAAAAAGGGGAGGGGAAAGAAATGATGCTGGATTATTACATTAGAATAAAAAAATTAAATTATTTTAAAGGTACTTTAGATATTATACCATTTGGATAAGGTGAGGTGAGGATAGAATAAGAAAAGAAAATTACTTGAAAAGTAATTAAAAATAAAACAAAAAGGATTTTACTTCTTGAATCCTTCTTCTTGAGAACCTCTTTATATTGATTCATTTTTGTCTTTTGTTGAGATGAAAAGGCTCCTGGACGTGGGTGAGGGACTTAGGAAGACATTTTAGTATAATTTGTATAATTATCAAATCTTGAGAGGTGTGAGGAGAAGAGGTGGTGTGGAGTGGTATTTATAAGGGAGGAGAAGGGTGTTTTCTAATTATTTTACTCATTAGTTTATTATTTTCTTATATACAAGAAATAGTGAACATTATTCTGAATAAATACAATAATTAGTGCATTTTATTTTTATCATATGGCCACTTACATCATCTATGACTCAAACATGACTCAAAAACTCAATTATTTTCTTATACTATAAATTACCATATTTCACTATTCACCAAATCATTCAACTATTTTAGAAAAGTACAAAAAATCACCATAAACTTATTTTGATGTGTAGAATTAAAAACTGAACTCTATTTTGTTAAAATAATTTTCTAAATATTATGAATTAAATTTTTATTAAAATCATCACTTACTTGGAAAATACCAATTTTAAAATTCTAATGGAATTTGTAACACTTTCAAAAATTAATTATGGTCTTATAAAATTATATTATAATCATAATATTACAAAATATCAATTTATGAATACATTTTATGGAAATAAATATTATTTTAAAACTTTATATTAATTATAAAATTAAAAATAAACACTAACATTTTATAAAAATATCAACATTTAATTAATAATTTCTAAAACATTTATTTACTTATACTATGATATAATTATATTATATTTTTATTTATAAGATGCCTGAATTTTATTTATACATTCATGGGTGAGTTTACTATTCAATTGTCATGTTTACTATTCATAACGGTCATATTACTATTCCAAAGGTCAATTTACTATTTCATTGGTATAGGTTCCGTAACATCTAGAAATAGATCTTATTTAACTTATAATGTTTTTACTATGTTCTTAAAGAGATTTTATGTGATTATACTATATTAAATAAATATAATAAGGAAATTTACATTGATAAATTTTTAAGTCATTTCATTCTTCCCCCCTTATGAAATTTTACCCTCGAAATTTTGTTTTACATTCTATGTTAAAAACATGTGAGGTTAATTCCCCTTCATCGCTTCCTCTGGTTCATATGTTTCCTTTTAGTATTAATGGTTTCATCATTTTACTTTGACCAAATGGGTAGTATTGTTGCATAGAACATTATCTATATAGTCCAAGATCTTCACTGGATGCTCCTCATATAAGAGATCATTTTCTAACTATACCACCTTTGAATTCAGTACATGTGAAGGATCTAGTATGTATTTTCTCAAGAGGGATACGTGGAATACATTGTGTATTTGATACATGGTATGTGTAAGTACTAGTTGATAGGCCAAAATATTGACATGATAACGGATCTATACAAAGATGATGTGCCTAGAAAATAACTTTCATTTATTCAAAAATATCATGATCATTTTCCATGGAGATATATGGAGAAATATTATGTCTCTAGACGTAAACTCCAGGCCCGATCAATGATTTTATATAAAGCTATTCTGTCGAATTTGGGCCACTTTAATATGAATTTGAATGGTTTTCACCTAATATACCATTTTTAGACCATTTTAGGTCCTTTCATCTTAGGCTCACTGACCTCATCCCATCATACTGGTGGTCTGCATCTATTCCCATAAAGGGATTCATATAGAGCCATTTAGATGATCAAGTGGAAATTATTGTTGTAGGAGAATTTAGACACTGGAAGATGTTGGTCCAACCATCCTTTGAAGTTCATAGAACACTCTATCAACATTTCTTCCAATACCTGATTATTCCACTCATATTAGCCATCTGTTTGTGGATGATAGGACGTAGTGAAGTTTGGATCAGTGTTTAGATCATATTAGAGACTTTTCTAGAAGATGGAGGGGAATCTCAGATCTCAAATGGATATAATCCACAATGGTAATCCATTCATCCTTACCACTTCATTGATGTATATCATTTTCTATTTAAAATCTGACAAGTCCTATCAAATTTCAATAACATGATATATCTTTGTGAGACTATACACAACAACCCATATATCATTATTTCCTTCAGATGTCCTAGGATGTCGAGTGACAATGTCAATGGTGATGCCTTCACATTTCCATGTTGGTATGGGTAGTGCTTTCCTCATCCCCTTAGACTTATACCATTTATCATTCACTTACTGAAATACTATAAACATTTATGTATATTCAAAAATCTTCTTTTTCATATTTTCACACCAATATTTATCCTAGAGATCTTAATACATTTTGGTGCTCCCAACGTGAATAAATAAGGTTGACCTATGTGCACCATTCTAAAGATCTTTCTTTATCTATGAATGTCACGATATACATATTATTGAATCAAATCATACAACTCCATCCACATTGATCTTGAAATCAGAGGATTTACCATTTTTGATAGCTTCCATCCTTTTCTGAATTTCCACATCATTACTTTGAGCATCCATTATTCTCTCTATAAGGGATTGTTGAGAAATAATTTGAGAAAGGATTGATGATGTTCATTCCTTAATGATTACCATTCACATCCTTTACACATATAATAATATTGGATCCTATTCAATTCTCATCTTTGATAAAGATTCATGATCCTTTCCACTTAGAGCATCTTCCACCCTATTTGGTTTACTGAGATAATAGTGTATTGAGCAGTCTTAATCTTTGATGAGCTCTAACTATCTTCCATGAAACATATTAATCTACTTCTTTGTGAATAAAAATTTTAGGCACTTATTATTAGAATATATTTCACAATTTTTCCTATAAAGATAATGCCTCTAGATTTTGAATGTGAATATCACAACCGTAAACTCCATATCATATTGGGATAGTTTTGATCATTAATTTCAAACTACCTTGAGTTGTAGGCTACCAATTTATCATCTTTCATCTGTACACATCCTACGAATATATTTGAAGACTTTTTTTACACCACAATGTATTCCCCACCTATTGATAGTGTGAGCACTGGTGTAGTGATAAGCCTCTTTTTTAACACTTTGATCCAGTCTTCACATTCACTAGTCCATAACTACTTTTCTCCCTTGTGATTCATATTGGATAGTGGGTTAGAAAAATGTGATACTTTTTTTTAAAAATATTTGATAATACCCTTATTGACTATGTAAACTACAGATCTCTGTTATAGATGTTGTCTTGGGCCAATATTCAATTGGCTCTGTCTTGATGGGGTCCACAAATATCCCTTTTTTGGTGATTACAAGCCCCAAGAATGAAACTTACTCCATCCAAAACTCACATTTTCTGTACTTTTCATATAGTTTATCCATTTTACAAATTTTTTAGAACAACATTAAAATTCTACTCATGTTTCTCCTTTTTTTAGACTATATAACAATATCATTAATAATGACTACAACAAATTTTTCAACATAATATCTAAAGTCTCTATTCATTAAGTCCATGAAAATTGCTGGAGAATTATTGAGTGCAAAAGGAATCACTATGAAATTATAGTGTCCAAATATATTTTGAATGGATGTCTTAGGATTATCATCCTTCCTCTCCTTTAATTGGTGATATACTAATGGAAGGACTAGCTAAAATAAATAACTAGCCGCATAAAGTTAATAAAACAAGTCATCTATCTGTGGTAGTGGATACTTGTTCTTTATCATGATTTTGTTGAGATCTTGATAATCGATGTAGAGGAATGTTGATTCATCCTTATTCTTAACTAATAATAATATTGCACCCTATAGTGAAGCACCCAGGTGTATAAAACACTTGTACATATTCACATGTAACTACTTCTTTAGTTTTTCTAGCTTAATGGTGTCTATTTTATAAGGTGTTTTTGATATTGACAGAGATCTAGGAATAAGTTCAACTGTGACCTCAACCTCTTGATCAAGAGGAAGGCCAACCAATTATTTAGGGAATATATCAATTTAATCCCTCATGATCTTTCTTGAAGCATGATTCTATCCATTATCTAAAGCATTTGAGAAAGATATTCTTACTCATAAGAAAAAAATATCCACAACTGAGGGGATGATTCTGAAGAAGATTCATCTTCTTCCTTACACTAGTAAATAATTGGAGGATGTTTTGAGATGTGAAGAGTGTTCTCCATTTCCCGAAATTTGATATGGAATTTATATAAATATAGCCAATAAATTCCCAATATTTCATAAAACAATGCCAAATGGATTATGGAAAGATTTTCTAGTAGGTTCAATCAAAAAACATTAACTGGGGAGGAGTTATAAAAATTAGATGCAATAATTTCCACTTTTATTGTTCTCAAAGATAACTCAACATCCACATTTTGAGGTGGTGATTGAATAGTTCTAATAAACTTGACAGATATGAAGGAATGTGTAGAATCAGAATCAAATAGTACATTCACTATTATTGACTAAATAACCAGCGTACCCATCACCACATCATTTTAAGGATCCAACTTAGTTGTAGTGATTTCATATTACCTTTCTACCTTTGAGGTTGTTGTTTTTGATTTCCTCCAACAACCCTTGGCTTAGAGAAATGTCCCACATAATTTCCATGTTCCATATAGTTGAAAAACAACACTATATGCAGAGTATTGATCTAAAACTACCATTCTCCTTCCACATTAGTGGGAATATTCATATCCGTTCAAAAATTATTATCCACATTCCATTATCTTACAAATTTTAAACATCTATTTGTTCCCTTTAATCAGTTTCTAGGATGCTTATTCCCACACGCTTTATAGGTGGCATGTTTAGACTAGTTCCATCGTGGGATTTATCTATCAATCCACCCATATTAAAATCCATTTACCACTTTTTTGTTAGTGATCCCACAATACCACTGAGATTCTTTGATCTCCATTTTGACCTTTAGGGTATAGAAGACAATCAACTCATAACTACTGAAGTATTTAATGACCAATTATTTTTATAGATTTGGATATAATACACTAAAGGGATGCACCTTGGCTTTTATGTTCAAGAAAAAGCAGGAGGTGTATCTTGAAATCCCTGTGAAGTTTTCTTTTTACGCCCTGATAGACTCATCTTCCTTCTTCTCTAGTATAAGGAATTAACACTCTATATTGAGAGGGAGGGTTTGGGGAAAATATTTATTTAAAAATATTTTCTTGAATTCATTCAAATCCTTGAAATAAATTTCCACTTTTTACTTCATGTTCTTGATCAGTGTCTACCACTGATAGAATTCCCCATCAAAACGATAGATATTCAGTACAAATTTATATTCTTCTGAACACTTGAGGATAAAGAATATCTTCTCAATGGAGTTAATACATTTTTTTGAAAGGAGGGGATCAGAATGTCTACTAAACATGGGAGGTATTTTTTTCACGAGGGATTTTATGAAAACTTTCTCTTTATTAGGATAAATTGGGTGTTCCACATGATTCAAGTTAATATTCATAACCTGAGCCAGTTGATAAATATCACTCATATAGTTTTACACATTGATTCCCATCATATTTGGAATATGATTAGGGAAACCATCACATTTCCTATTACATTGACTATTGGCATGATTTATTATATTTATAACCATTACTTAATAAAAAAATTACAATTAGCGGGCTTAAATACTTAAAAAATAAGTATGTAAAAAAATATTTTAACATAGATAGATAAAAGTACAAATGAAAAGTATATCCACACTTGTGATACTCTATGATTAAATATAGGTTATCCATGGTGATAAAATTACCCGTAGGGTTCTTAAAATTGTATTCAACTCCGAATCTCCAAAAATAACAATACCTTTTTTTGATACCATATATAGAGACCCTATCCATTTAAACATATTATTAAATGATTTTAATCACAATTAACCATAAAATACAACCAACGATCATACATTCAAGTGTCTTTGGAAGATTAGGTACATAATTAAACATCATGAAATGAAAATAAAAACATATTTTATTTAATCTGCGTAATAAGATCCTAAATTCCATTGATCTCTAACATCTGAATATGATAACCTAGGGAATACATGAACAAAATGGATGATCTAAAAATCCTTTTAATGGAATAAGCATAACAATAAAACATAGAACATGGGTTAGAAGGTATAACATGATGACATAAAGGTTTGGAGCAAGAATAAACATAAGGAATAATAACTTGTATAACATAGTAACATATAATAATGTCATCATTTGAATTTATAAACATCATATAACACGATATAAACATGAATAAAGTCTATCTACCAAGACTATATCACATGGTGGAAAAACTCCCATAAGGGAATCAGGTTCACTCCCTGTCCCAACATGAAGTATCACAAGAAAAAACATTATCCAATGAATTGAAGTGATATATGGGGGTAAACATCAAACAATTTCAATGAATATGTGTTCCACATGAATAATCATACATATATAATCAAACATAAACATAAATGTCACCCATAGAAAGAATTGGGTTTCATAATCATGTCAAATGGCATAAAAAATGTAATATGATACAAGTGGTCATGAAATAATGGATTTGAAATATAAATGGAAATTAATAAGGGAAGTTAATCATATATGAGGCTATGTTATGTAAAAAATAAGGGAAAACTTATAAAAATAGTGTTTAAGAAACTTTTGAAATAAAATATTTTAATGTGGTTTAATGAAAATATTAAAGATAATTTAAAGAGGAAATTGTATATTTTTTTGTGTAAAACTATAAATTAACCAATATAGTTTTTATGATAAAATTATTGATTTTAGAAAAATTATTTCACATTAAAAAATATTATGGAATGCACTTTAAAATGGGTAAGAAGTCAGCGAGTTCCCTTTAATCAGGCTTGCTTATTGGGAATAACTGAGAAGTAAACATTTTTTAAAACATGTATTTCCCCCCAAAAGAAGGATGATATGGTATAGATAAATGAGTTTGGAACATATTCACATAACTTAGAATATGTAAACAACAAGAATGAAACATAAAATTGGGGTAAAGAGAGAGAAAGAGTAACCCAAAGGAAAGTCGAGGTCTGGGTATAATCTCTTACCTTATGTATGAAAGTGTTTGGTACTTGATCTTAATATTCTAGATACTCAAATTAAATACATTAATTAATTATTTCAGAAAGTTTTCTTAATTAATTTTATTTATTATAATTTTATAAAGTTTATTTATGTCCTTTTTGAAGGGTTATGATAATGAATTTCATCATTTCAGAGTGTTAATTTCCTTGGTTTTCTTGATTGGTTTACTTGTATACATGTACGGAAAATAATGTAAAAAGAGAATGGTTATCTAGAATTGAGTTTATATGTATACATAAGATTAAACTATTATATAATTCATTTTATAATTTTTTTGGGGGATGAATCATTAGATAAGATGTTAGTGATAATTGTTTAGATTATTTTTCCGGGTTTTTGATTGTCACAAACTAGTTTTGTTTTATTAATTAATAATATGTATATAATATTGTTCCATTAAATCAAATAGGATGTAATATATATTTTATAATATTTTTTTACCATAAAAATGGTTTTATGAGCTATCTAGAATGAGGTAATGGAAATTAAAAACTTCATCATCCATGAATGCGATAAATTAACGCATCACAGGTGACGCTTTCATTTTTAGAACAAAAATGTGAGGGGAAATAATTTATAATGGATAATTTCATTAACATAACAAAATTAAAATATATTTATGGCACTTTAGTTAGCATACAATTTGAATAATGGGAAGTGAGGAGAAAATAATAAAATAAAATACTTGAAAATAAATTAAAAGAAAAGGAAGACGATTTTACCTTTTGAATCTTTCTTCTTGAGAACATCCTTAGGAAGATTGGTTTTGGTATTTTTTTGAGACCAATAGATATTGGAAATGGGGGATGTTATTGGGAACATATTTTAGATTAATCTTGACAATTCTCAAAGCTCTATAGGTGTGAGGATAAGAAGTGGTGAGGGGTGGTATTTATATGGGAGGAGAGGGGTATTGTTTAATTATTTTATTCATTATTATATTATTTTTCTCAAGAAATTCAATCGTGGGAATTATTGGGAGAAAATATATTAATTATTCTATGTGATATTGAACCAATGGTCACTTAAATCATCTATGACTCAATAATTACTCATAAATTCATTTATTTACTTATACTTTAAATTACTGTATTTCATCATTCACAAAAAATTCTAGTATTTTAGGAAAATCCCAAAAAATCACAATAAGAATTTTTTGATGTTTAGAATTAATAAATTAAATCCATTTTATGAAAAAATTCCAAATATGAGAAATATCATTTTTAATTAAAATCATCATTTACTTGGAAAATTTCAATTTTAAAATTATAATTGATTTTTCACACTTTGAAAAATTAATTAAGGTCTCCTAAAAATATATTACAATCATAAGATAATTACATATTAATTTATGAATACATTTTATTGAACTATATATTCTTTTAAAACACTATATTAATTATAAAACTGAAAATAAACATTATGTTTTATCAAAATATCAACACTTAGTTAATAATATCAGAAACATTTATTTACTTATACTATGATATAATTATATCATATTTTCATTTATAAGATTGAAAAATATTATTTATGCTTTCATGGGTGAGGTTACTATTCTGTTGTCCTATTTACTATTCATAAGGTCCATTTTACTCTTCCAAAGGTCATGTCACTATTTCATTAGTATAGGTTCCATAACATCTAGAAATTCATTTTATATCATTTATAAATTTTTTATTGTGTTTTTAATGTAATTTTTTATTATACAATATGACATAATTATAATAAGGAAATTTCAATTGATAAAATTTTGAGTTGTTAAATACCATTATGCTTATGGTATACATAAATGATCTTTGATATCTCCCTTATGTAGCTTTGATGAGAACTTGATCTCACCCTTTATTGTGTATAATATTCTACAAGATATAAAGAATGATTTAAAGTATAATATACCTAAAAAGGGTTCTAGATGTTAAAAACTAACTGGGAAGTGAGGTATATTTATTATATGTTAGTTTTTTATTTATCCAAGTTTCTAAATACCCTAATCCTTGATGGTTTTATTATGGATCATAAATTATGTAACAATATTAATCTAATAAGATGTACTATTTATGTATGTAAATTATATGTTGCTATAATATTTATTGACTAAAATTTGTGAAGCATATATGATTTCTTTTTGATTTATTTCATTGTGATTTGGGCTACTTTAGTAAAAGATTATTATATTTTAGAGAATATATATCTATGGAATATACATGTTTGTTATGTCACTATGAGTGACTAATGTTGTTTAGTGATAAATGTTAAGTTGATTATGGAGGAATATGTGATAAAATCATTCTAGTTTTTGGGTTTTGATTTGGTTAAGAATATTTTGATGAGTATTAAGGCCAATTATTTATAGAATGTTTTATGTTAAACTTTGATTGCAATTTTGAGGTTTTTTAGATTAACATATTATTTTTTTGTATGAATGTTTATCCATATTAATTATTATCTTAAATTATGTTAACCATTTTAGCTTTGGTGAATGTCTAGAGACTTGGGTAATTACTTATAATCCCATTTTGGGTATTATGATCTATTAAAAGTAAATTTTAGAGCTCGAGGCATTATAAATTAATCATAGTTATTTATAAATTAGAGTATGAGTTGAAGAAAAGATGGAAAAATTCTTGAAACACAACCAAAAAGAAAAAAAATTCTTATGGAATGGGAAGAAATTAAGAATGTATATTTATTTTATTACATATATAAATAGTAAGAAATTATAAATTTAATAAAAATGATAATCAATATATCGAGTCGTATGTGGAAAACACCACTAATCATCATGGTATGATTTTGGAAGCTTATTCAAAGGTATGATTCTTATAATGATACATACATGGTTTTATAAAAATTTAATAATGAAATTATAATTATCCTAAATTTTACTTATAAATTAATTATCATGGTAAAATATACATCATATTTTATTATTATTTCATGATAAACGCATTTTTGGTAAGAAAAAATCAAAATTGTGAGGATTAATTATTTTTAAGGGGAGGAGAATGTAACACCCCAAGATTTTAATATGTAATTATATTTTAAATAATATTATGATCGATATCTTATGTCACATGAAGAAAAAACTAAAAAAAGTTTGGAAATATAAAAATAAACCTCTTGTAAATCAAAATATAGTAATAAATTATGATACTTAAATTTTATTATGTTTTTTTATTGATGAAAATAAATTATTAGAAAATAAATAAATAATTTAATATGACATTAAATGCTGAAATGGTTATTTTTCAAAAAAGTATTTTAAAATTGTTGTGTAAATTTATCAATTTTAAATTAATTAAATTTATTAAAAAATAAATTAACACTCAATTAATTTTAAATTGGTATGAAATACATTTATGATCACATGAAGTTAAAATGGTCATTTTTATATAAAAATGATTGTACTTTATATTTTTTATCTTCATATAATAGATAAATTTATTAATTTTATTGATTGAAATTAATGAAATTGAATTCCTTTAATATAAAAATGATATTAATGTTAAATTTTTGGAGTTTTCTAAAATAGTTTATTTCTAGGTGAATTGTAAAAAATACCAATTTTAAAAACACTTTTACTTTTATAACATTTTCATGATACATTAATTATATTAAATTTTATAAAACTATTATGAAATACCACACATATATATATATATATTAAATAATTAATGTAATTAAATTAAAAATACAATGTTGAGCATTGAAATCTATTTTTGGAATTTTGGAAATGTATGTAATGTTTTTTAGGAAATAATAGTTGTTTATAGTTCTTCTCTCTCAATCAAGTATTAAAAATTTTAATTTTGGTTTTTGGATGGTTTGAATTTAAATAATTCCGATTTTATTAAAAACAATCAAATTAATTCTATATGAATCAACATTATACATGATTTTGGTATAAAATCATTATTATTCAAAAATAGGTATTTTTCAAAAAAATATTTTCATTACATTGTATAAACTTATATTAAATGTAATTATAACCAATTATAATAATTGAACCCTATAAAATTGATTCCTTATTTGATATCATATTTTTCTAATTTTCCAATGAGGTAAATTTCTTTTTAGTCAAAATGAATAGTTACCATGGTAAAAGTTTTTCACTACAATAACTGATAAAATAGCTAAAGAGGGGTAAAAAATTAATGAAAATGATTATAATATCTATAAAAATTTTATAAATATAAATGGTTGCATATATTTCAACCCTTAAATTATCCTATATTCAAATGTGTACTAAATTGGTTCCACTTTCCATGATAAATACACTTACAAAATCTTAATGTTCTTAATATATATAAAGTTCACACTCCCCTCACTTATAAAAGGAAACCTCTTATCCTAAATTATATACACTCAAAAATCATACTTGATATCTACCCAAATAACCTAAAAACCCTTATCGACATCCTATAGGTCCTGGTCACACTAAAATACCAATAGTGGAAGGCTTAAGGTTTATTCCAAAGAAAGATATTCAAGGAAGAGGTATAAATATTAACCAAATTATTTAAATCTTATTTCTTCCTCTACCCACTCAAAATCTGTTATAAACACCTAATAAAATGAAAATGCTATATTTAATATAATATGATTTAATTATATTAATGTAAAAATAATTTCTTACCTCCAATCTATCTAATGATAAATGAAAACATCACTCATGTGTATGTACAAACTATTGTGTCCAGGAAGTGATGCATTTAATTTTTCATAACCACACCACAGTGATTATTATAAAGATAAAAATAATGAATATATATTATATTTATGAAATAAATATGATTTTATAAAAATAATATATTATCTACCTTTCTACCTTTTCATTCATTGGATAATAAAAACGTTGCTCATTCACATGTACCAAATAACATCCTCTACAAAGCAACGTAATTCATTTTTCATCACCAAATCACATGGATGGCCATAAAAATTGATTTCATTAATAAATATGATATTAATTATATTATTACAATTATATATGATGAAAAATTCATCTACTTTATTTCATTCTAAAAATGAAAATGTCTCTCATGCATACGTGCAGATTACCACCTCCATGAACGAGATATCTCATTTTTCATCACCGTCTGAAATGGATGGTTATAAAA
This sequence comes from Viscum album, assembly GCA_963277665.1. NCBI lineage: Eukaryota > Viridiplantae > Streptophyta > Magnoliopsida > Santalales > Viscaceae > Viscum > Viscum album. Next base: position 6,037,248 of record OY728125.1, read on the forward strand.
ATGTATTTATTGTATAAAAAAATATATAATATTAATAAAATTATATAGTCTTTAAAATAATAAAAAGGTGAAGGGACCAGAACCTACTAATAAAAAAATTAATGAGAAACATAATAGTTAACAACTCAATAATTTATTTTAACAAATAATTATGAGTAAATATGTGACACCCAAGAAGTTTAAAGGGGTAAAAAACTAAAAGATATGAATCCTGTAAACAATTTCCACCTTTATTTTTGGGATCCTACTTGATTAGAATGCCATAGTTATGTGTTCTTGGACTAGAGTAGTAATTATGAGGGGTGACCTTCTTGGAAGTTTCTAATGGTGTCTGTGAGTGAGGAAAAAAACATTGGAAAGAACATGTGTTAGCATATGGGGATAGCCATTAGTCTAATGACCTGTTCGAGCATGTGGGTGGGCCACAGAGAGGGAAGGACATGTCTTCAGAAAAACTGGTGGTACCTAGCAAGCTAGGACCCGGTGACCATTTTAAGGTAGAGTTTTTTTGCTATTAACGGGGCCCGATTGTTTCATTTGTACGAGAGCAGGAACCAAGCCTTATGTTTGGGGGAACTACTTGGGTTGAGATATAAGGCCCACAATGAGGATTTTGTTCTCTAAATGTGAGGGGGTGAATGTTTTACCCTATAATGTTTAATGTTTAAAATAATGAAATATATGACTCATGTCAACAAGGTAAAAATTTATTTTATGAAGCCTACATAATTAGAACTCTGTAGTTATGTATGCTTGGACTAGAGTAGTGATTAGGATTAGTGAAATTTTGGGAAGTTTCCCCGGGTGTGCACAAGTAAGGAAAAAGAACACTAGAAAGAATATGTGGTTTTTTGTGGGGATATTTATTATTTTTATGGACCATTCAAAAATGTGCGTAGGACCTCAAAGAGTGGACTACATGTCTACGGGGAAACTTGTTGTATTGGAAAGCCCAGACCTAAAAACCATGTTAAGGAGGGGTGTTTGTTCTATCAGTAGGGCTCAATTGTTAAAAAATAATTGGAAAGAAGTCATTAATAAGTGATATAAAATAATATAGATATAAATATTGATATTATATAGATTATATAAATATATTACATAAGATTGATTAATTCATTCGGCCAAGTGGGGATCCAAGGTAATAGTTATTCATCTCAAACTTCTTTATTTGAGACATATTTTAAATTATACACATGTTTACATTATATATTGTATATGTTTACAATTTATAATATTATATCATGACCAAAAATATAATCATGTTAATTAATGTTTTATTTAATGTTAACTCTTTAAAGAAGTTTTGATTCAAGTGTTATAAAACCCATAATATTGTATTGAATAATTTCACTATTTGTTGGGATTATCAATGTTTTAATTTCCTTTGGGTGAATTATATGTCATTAATTTAATAAACCAAATATATTTCTTTATAAAAAAATTATTTCTATGATTTTCAAGTATTTTGTCTATTTTCCTTTATTTTTTATTCAAATAAAATTGAATAATATTTTTAAGAAAATTCAACTTAGTTCTCATTTTTTTCAGGGAACCCTTCTCTTCCATATCCAAATTATTTTTTTCTATATAGTTTTTTTATATATTTAAAGGATATCTTAAGTTCAATTTTCTAACTTTAAATTGATATTAAAAAGTTTGAATTGATTTTTTAAAATCTTTTTCTAAAATAATTCATTTTTGATTTCATTATAAAAGTATGAAAATAATATTTTTTTCAAAGATTTATACATATATAAACTTTCCTATCATAATGTGCAACCTTTAGTATTTATATTACAATTATGGTTTTGATGGTTTTCTAAAGTACTATATAGTCCCATTTTTCTATGTTTTTTTCAAAAAATAAAGGATATCATTTTATTAAAAATTTTGAAAATGGATTTCATTCCAATTATGTATATATTTTTATTTCAGTACAAATATTCTTACTTAAGTATAGTTTAATATCTATATTAAATTATTGTAAATTATTTTACAAATAATTTCTAAAAGGTTTTCTTCATATCTTATGGAATGTGTTATAAAAGTGACTTTTAATGTCATTTTTACAACAAAGTAACAAAATATTTAATGGATTTAAAAAATATATTATCTTCCATTTTACTCTCTATTTTCCAAAGGACTTGTTTTACAAAAAAAATGTCATTTTTGAATAATTAATGGTATCCTTTATATACATTTTTTATTATAATGAATGTAATCTATATCATTTCAATTATTGACTAAAGTATATTCTCATTAATCAATATGGTGAAAATAATATATTTTACATAAATCGAATCAGGGGTATTTACCATGAAATATAGCTCATTTATTGAATAGTTAAAATTTGTTAATCTATACGTTTTTAGGTTTATAGGAATATTTATTGACTACTGAGTTAGGTTGGCTATGTACTAGATAATTATTGACAATTTTTATACTTGATTTAACATAGATATATATTGACTGATATTTAATATTGATGATGTATTGTATATAATGAATACATGAGAAATTAGTAAGTGATGGGTTAGACCTAAAATTAGATATCCCCTCAATGCGTCAATAGTTCTCATGAGACAAACAATAATGGGGTTTTCTTGGTGTATGTCAGCCCATAAAATGAAAATTTCCCAGTGAATAGTTTTTATAGTAAGTAATATGTATTTGTTGAGGGAACATGATAGAATATAAAATGTATTGGTTGAGAGACCTTGAATAAATGAAATTTGTATTTGTTGAGGCCTTGATAATAAGATTTAAATACCTGACATTATTTATTCCATAATTGTGATATCTGTTATTATTGTAAATGTGATTACTATGTTGGTCTATTAATCGATGAATTTAAAGCTCTAGTTATTTATTAATTGGAATATATATTTATTATCCAATTTGATATGTTTTTTATACATTATGTATTCATGATAGATTCTATTGTACGCTTTCCTTTCTGATAATTTAATATAACCCTTTATTATGTTTTAATTTTATTGGGTTATGAAGAAGAGGAATGCATATGATATATCGATAAGGGTATCATGTATATATAATATTTTAGTAAATATTGATGGATTATTATGAAATAAGAAAATATGGGTATAGTGGAAAAATTTCCATTAGGTGAGAAATATATAGGTTATGTTATGTATTTTTTTTCCAAATTATCTAAAGTTTTAAACCCAAAAATATATTGGTTATGTAAGTGACTCAACCATTTATTTTATGTTGTAATTATGGAAGGTAAAATTGGATAACTTGAGTTGGTATCAAATCCATTATATAATGATTATGTTTTTAGCACTGGATCTAAATGTACTTGTCTGATCCACAAAAAAGGTACTAGAAATATGTATGGAAATCTGTTAAAGTAGGTATAGATCATGGTTTCTACACCATACCTTTCTAGAGTTGTTCCCTTCCTTTCCCCACACCCTTCCATGTATTTTTAATAGATCTAAACCTTAATATATGCCTTAAGGATCAGTAAAAGGCACCATGAGGAACAAGGAATTCTAAAATATTGATTTCCAAATTAGAAATTTATGTATAATTATTTCAAAAATATTTTTAGACTATAAAATATATATTTTTAGGGATATATATTTTTAACATTTTTTAGTTTGAAAAAAGAATATTTTTAAAAAAATAAAAAATAAAAAATATATTTTAATTGTGTTAATTTTTCAAAATTTCATCATTACAGATTTTGTATAAAATTAAATTAATAACAATAATAAATTTATTAATTATCAATAAATAAAAAAAATATAAATTATATTATTTTTCTAGCTCCCTATGATGCAGGGAAATCCAAAATTACCCCAACAAAAAGTATTTTTATGGGAAAACATCTCTACCATGCCTTATGTCGCACTGGGTAATATATGTGGGTAATGCGTTTTCCCTAAATCGTTATTATCCTTAACAAAAACAATACCTCTATCCATCTAAGGACCTTCCCCAATATCAATCATCAACTAATTGGGTGTAAACATCCATTATAACTATCCCATTGACCATATGTCTATGATCTCTACCCTAGTGGTGGTACTGCTAACTACTAGCTCATCCCTTCCCACTTATTAGCCTGTTTAGTCCTACATTAATGAGATAGAGTCCCTTTTGTAGCTTTCCCCCCATATTAAACTTACGAGATATGAATATTATGAAATTTCTAGGATACACTCTCATATGTCAAACCTACAAAACCTCTAGATATGATCATACATTCTATATTAGTAGAACCAATTTTTTTCAAATGGAAATTTAATCTTAGTGTGCTCTACCAAACCAAAATGGTAGCATACAATCTGAGATCCAATGAAATTGGGATGAAAATCACTCCCTCCCTAGATACTCATCTAATATCCACCCCAAATAGCCTCTTTTTGGTGCATCTTACAGCCACTAGAAAAATTATGATCTCTCATACACATGTGGGAACTAGTTTTATCCAACACTCTCTTCTTCACCACCATAAAGAAGCTAAATAGATTAAATATTACCACTAAATTTAGTGAAGGTTTCCTCAACCAATATTAAATATTCATTTTTTTTATTTCTAATACCCACTAATATATAGATAAAGGTAGATCAGATCTATGTATTTGATAGTGAAATCAATCACATATAGTGATCCCTACCCATTCTATGTAAATTTCCATGTTATCACCTGATTAAGTGTGTCTATATAGAATAGTTACAAAACATTCCTTATAAACCTTCTAATTTAAAACATGATCATTAATTTCCTCAACTATTATGTCCCACAATTCATATCTTGCTCTATTTGGTATAAAAGTTGATAAATGAAGTATGTTTTCCTTAAGAGTTTTAATACTCTCAAATATACGATGAATATAGTTAACCAAATCCTCTACCTTATAAGGGTAAATTCTACCATAGATGATAGTTGGATGAGGGAATTAGAAATATTAATTAACATCAATAGTAAATATTTCAAGATAATGTGTTACTCGTCCTGTTACTTGAATTATCTAAGTGAGATCCTTGAGAACCCAAGGATAAATGAGATGCCTAAAAGATAAAAAAAATTTCATTGTATCCTTCCAACAAATCAACTGGGTTCCACATGGAGTCATATTATTTATTAATAAATAGAAACACATTAGATTACACCCCCAAAAATAAGGTTACTTGATATTGATATCTTAATAATACGAGTTTTTTACCCAATATGTTCATTCCCATGATTTATTTTTGGTTTTTAAAATTCATTCCAAAGATAGGTGATCGTTAGGATAAAATAATGAAACATACAATTAAACATATATTTTGATAGGATGGGAGGTCATATCATCCATTTAAGGTTCTTATTATTTAGTTTATGTCTCTATTATATATTTAATATGTATTTCTAAAATCCATCCCTGTAACAATGACTACTACACTTATAATAATAGTGATTGATTGACACCAAGAAATTATGTGAATATCTATATGTGTTAGAGTTTCTACATCTGTATGTTTGAGAGGATTCCATCTATTGGGACCACTTTGTGTATAAGTTATATTTGTTATCATTGTTGTCAATAATGGTCAAAATAAAAAATGAACTCCAAATTGAATGAATATTGGTTAAAGTGATGATGCCTAGAGAATTGTTATGGATTCATAGCATTTGATGCCACACTTGGGAAAATATCTTTATTGTTCTATATCAGATGATGCTTTTATGATTTTTATTTCATAAAAATCACAATTTTGGATAACTTTTGATGGAAGCCTTATGAAGGAACGGGGAGGAAAGGTGATTCCAATCATATTCAGTTATGATTGGATAGAATAGTGTTACTGAAAGACAGGGAATTTTCAATAATTTCCATTGAAAATCTGACAATGCTAAAGGTGATCGGTCAATGACTATATATCATGATAGATAAGGTTTTTTATGAAAGCATCTGATTATTGAAGAAGAAAGATGAAAGTAGAGAATCATGTGTGTTCTTTCCCAAACATATTTTAAGGTGGCATCATTTCCCAGTGTTTTCAAATTTTTTGGGTCTCAAAATTAAGAATTTATTTTTGGGAATAGAAGGATTTCATCATAGGATTGAATGGTTTGTGGAACATTGTAGGAAATAAGAAAAATAGGAAACCACATACCATGAAACATAGAACACATACCATGTACTGGGAACAGTTCGCGACTACATATGAAGTAGTTGTAATGTTACACAGGATGATTAACGGAATGGGTCATGGTACCCAAAATGGTTCACGATGGAAGGAGTTGTGGTAAAAAAGTTGGATCGTCATTGGAATAAGTGATGTAGTACATGGACCAAAAGGTTTACAATATGAAGAAGGTAAATAGTACATTGCAAACATACAGTACCTGGTGAGGGTTAGCAGTTTATAGGAGCGTTGTAGTATGCAGTGGAGGCTCACAATAGGAGGAAGGAGCATAGTCTATGGTGAAGATTGTCCAACATTGAAAATTTGGGTAAATTAAATTAGTGAAATTTGTGGAGTTATTGTCCTATATAAGGATTTATAATAATATCATTAATAATAGGGGATATAATAAGAAAATATCATCACAGTGGATGAACAAGGATAGGTCAGAATATATTTTCAAAGGATGAATTCTTCGAAGGGAAGTGGTCTACATGAGAGATTATGCATAGGATGAAGTGGTACATGGAAGAAAAACCATTCCCATTATTAGAAGGATCATTACATGGAATAGAGTATACGAAGTATGAAGTTGTATGAGGGAGATTAAATGATTCACGTAATTTGAATAAGAATTCTATGGAAGGAAGAAATAGTTTATGGAATATGAAGGAACAATCCATAGAAGAAGGAATTCTGCAGAATTAGAAGATATAAGATGAAATGGTACACCAAGGAGATATGACGAAGGTGTATGAATAGATAGTACACGTTGGTGGTATGCAGAGTAGGTGGTATGCGGAGAATGTGTGGTACATGGAGCAAACACAGTATGTAGAACAAGCACACTACACAGAGTAGGCACAATACGCAAAGCCGAGCCAGTCCATAGAATCAAGGAATGTTCGCAAAAGAAGAAATAATCCATGGAATAAAGAACATTTAGGGGATGTATAAGAAGTATGAAGAATTAAGGATGGTTTTTGGAAGCGGAAATAGTCTATAGAATCAGGGATAGTTCATGGAAGTGAAAACAATATGTGGAAGAGAACTGATACTTCATTCACTAGTGATATTTTTTATCATAAAAGAAGACGAAGAAGTGTGGCCAATTTATATTCAATTATATAATTGATATTAATTGAGATTATTCGAAGCTTAAATTATTCTTATTTGTTTTGAAAATCATAGAGGGAGTTTTTAATTATAGAATTAAGAAGAATTAGTTTTACTATATTTGGTTTTGCACTGAAGAAGAAAGAGAATAAGACGGCGAAGCTTTCAGGTTTTCATTTAGTAAAGAAAAAATGGTTACATTCGTGATGCGAAGAATGTAACAAGTGAATATTAGAATATCAAGTACCAATGTGACATACAACAGGTCTTAATAGGTTGAAGACTCTATTGGTGTTTCAAAACCTATTCAATAGGTACAAAACTTTATTCAGAGGCAGTATATAGAACCATCAAGGAGCTTCATGTTGAACTTGGTCATCACCATTTTAAGAAGAAAGGATTTTACCCTTCCCCCTCCAAAGTGTAGGGACTCACACTAACCAAAGGACTAGTTTCCTAGTCAAACCACTTTAACAATTACTACATTATTGCGGGGAACCCATGTACTATTCATAGGCATACATGGAAAGGACATAGATAATCTTATTGAGTGGTGAACCTTGTAAAAATATCATGTAAAAATTTCTATTTATTTTACATTATTTCATTCGACAAGGAAAATAGAATAAGAAAATAAAGACCGTAACAGGTCAAGAGTTATAGGTATAAAAGGTTGAAATTAGTTTAAAAATACCCCAACATTAATTCACCCCCTCTTAGTGTTATGCATATCCGAAATAGATCCTCTCACCATCTTCCTCCATTTTTGATTGATTACACTATGGTTTAAAGTCACATAGTTATATACTCTACAATTTATCACCATCTATTGAGGTGATATGTGTTTTAGATTTGACATTGGGTCAATGATAGGGGATTCCAATAAATCCATATAAGGATAATCATAACCCATATAGTTTATTTCCACATAATAGGACATTTGACACCTTGAAAGTTTATGTCACAAGGACCAATTTAGTTCCTTTTCAATTCATAAAGCCTTGAAAATTTTTGGGTCATTTTAGGGTTGTGTTTCTAGGTCCAATGGTTTTCATTTTTTTAGTGTACAACTAGAAAAGTGCTTTTTCTTTTAATGTTATGAAAAATTTTCCTTAGATACTTATAGTTTAATGTAATATTATGGTGACCAAATCATTGAAATTTAATGCCATATGAAATATAACAATAGGTGAAAGTGACATATAAATGTTTGGGAGTGGGAATTACATAATAAATACCTAGAATAGACAAGTATATATAAAGGATTATACTAGGTTAGTGTCTCATGGTATTCATGGCTCATTTATTGGGTATATAAATTAGATTATCAATGAAAAAATGTTTTAATATTACACCTAGTAAGAGGCCCATTTATAAGTACATGGATCATTTAATGGGTTAGAGAGGCTGATTATAGGATTGACTAGGTTCTTGGTGGATATAGTTCCAATTTAGAAGAACCAAGTTAGTAATATAAGATATTTTATAAGGAAGATATTTTAATGGTCCTCTAAATGAAACAATCTTCATTATCAATTGAATACATGATTGACTATATACCAAGGATATTATTTATAAAGGAGGAAAACCAAGAGATATTTCCATGATGAACAATTACTATTAGAAAGGAATAAAAGATAAAAATGGGAAATCTAGTGAGTTTGACTCGGTCAGGTATCTCATGAGTCCATGGATGAGGTCAAGATGAATGGGAATTAGTAATAGGATGGTTTATCCTAAAGAGTTTTAGAAACATATTTTCGTAAATTATAATAGTCCAAATAAACTACATGAGTTTTAAAGGCATCCATACTAGTTCTATGTTAGAGAACTACTTAAAAATAGGTTTGAACCATAGTGGGGAACCTATGTGAAGTGGCATCCTAATGGGATTTCATGGGAGGACTATGTTGAGTGATACCTTAGTTTTCTCTCTTGGAAGGTTTGGTTGAAGTGAAACTTGGTATGCTCCCTTAGAAGGAATAAGAATAGTGTCACCTTGGAAGCCTCTTCTAGGTGTCTTAAGATAAGTTCCTCTCTAGTATACCTCCTATGAGTGGATTGGGTGAAGTGCCACCCAAATATGGATTCCCTGGTTTTCTTGAATAAAGTGGGGCCCTAGTATACTCTTCTATGAATATTAGGTGAACAAACACCAATGTGTTCTATTATTGATGGTTCAACCACCTTATATTTGGAGAAGCATGTTGGAAGTGGCCTTTAATAATGGTTTTGGTGTCAAAACTTTTAAAAGACTTAAATTATCATGCTTTTCCTTATATTTTTACCTAGGGAGTCACTAAAAATAAAAATAGAGGGTCTTAGCATAAATTAGTAAAAATTTAAGTGTCACAATCTTGGAATTCATATTTGGATCCCTCAAATGGGAGGTATATGGACTGTCTTTAAGTAAAATTAGGTAAGGCTATTGGGAAAATTGAGTAACCACTCAGAACCACCTTTCACAACCTAGTATGAAGATTTGATGTTGTTAGAGATGGATATGGGGCATGGTTTACAAAATAAAGGTCACAAGGATAATAGGCTTGGTGTGTGGAGTCTTAGACACTAGTAATAGTCATAAGGATTCATGGTAACCATGAATGTTTTAAAGGATGTCTGGGTGCTTGGGGGCACATGCATAGAGTCTTAAGAACTAGGGGCTAGGTGCGAGGAGGCACGATCCCTAGGAAACACTTACATTGAAATTTTTCTTTACTCAAATAAATCCTATAACCCTAGAAAATATGAGTGATAAAAAACCCACCCTCAAAATTAGTTCTTATTTGAATGATGTGGATGAAATTATAGGTAAAATGGGACCCTGTTGTGAAGTTGGTATTGAAGAACGATGTCCACCTAGGTCAGGGATTTGAGCATGTGAAGAGCCAAGAACACAAGTATGGGGTGTGGTTTTCATGAAAATCATGATAATTCAATCAGGTTTTTAGGAATGATTTATGTCTCTACCTATATTAATATTAGGGGAACTTTATTTATAGAATATTTATTTATCTAGTAAAATCACATGGATTTAGATCCGTCTATTATAACCCAAGTTAATTCAACATACACTCTAATCTTGGTAAGTTTGATAATTACTGGATCACCTGAGTCTTGGAGTGAAAATCATGATATATAATTCAGGGAATGATCATCTCAAATCATCTTCATTTTTAAGCTTCTTGAATACTCATTTCATGATATTTTGACCAAAATTTTTTCATATTTTTTTACGGAAAAAATGAAATACTATTCAAACACCACTCCAGATATAGAATCATCCACCCACATTAATCATTTATTTGATAATATTTCAGAAACATGTTATGGGGATGGATTGATATATATTCCCAGAGTCAAACATCATTCCATTTTATAGTAAAGGACTCCTGACAAATGTAATTTTTTGAAATCCAGATGAAAAGTTACGGAACTATTGGTTCATATAGTATATGAACATAAAGAGATCTACACTTTTATCAAAGGATATTATATTGTTGAAACTAATACTAGAATATTATACATACTATATCATTCTAAGTCCACTCAAGAAAATTTCTATTATGAATCAAATCCCCAAGAACAATGTAATTTTTCTATATTTCACTAACTAGCTACCGACTAACTCCAAGGTTGGGATAAAGATTAGGACGTACTCCCTAGAAGTGGCTTCAACCGTGAATGGATGTGGGAATATTGGGTTTGAATAATATATATTGAGTTTAAAAACCAATTTAAATTAATAAAAATATATAAAAACATTTTATATCATAAACCTATGTTTATAGGATATCTAATATTGACCTCTAACTCTGAAGTCATTGGATTCCATAAAAAACATTCCAATAAATGAATAAAGAAGTATGAATTATCCTAAGTAATAGATATATGATCTTTGAAGTGAAAATACTTAGAGAAATGTATGAACATTTCACCCCCAAGTCATATTGGATAAATACTAATAAAACCCCACTAATGGCCTATGTGTTGCTGGAAGAGACCAAAATTAATATGAAGAAGGAACCTTGTACATAAAAATATATTAGTTTTGATATGTGGATAAATATTTTCCTTGGTCCTCTATGGGGATGGACCAACCTCCAAATTCCCAATGGGGAGTCTCAGATAATAATTGTCTAAACTAGATAGAGGTTAATATGAGTGGTGGGGACATGATTTTTACCTATATATAAACCCTAAAATTTACCTTGTTGTATTTATGTCCACAAATATCAGAATATAAATGCTCCCAATCTATGATTCATAGATAGGTGTGAGTAAAATCACATTCATTATGGAAACTAGATTAGTAAAGGTGAGGCCTATTCTCTTAAAGATACTAGTTCATTCCAATATTCGTCAGTGTTGTAGTTAAGATGTTTCAATCAATGATGTCAGAGTAATTTAACGACTGAGTATGAAGGGATAAGAAAACAACAATAAATGATAGAGCCTGAAACATCCTCAAATATTAGAAGGGAACATAATGATTCCTCCTCATATTATCTTCATGTTGAGGCCTACAACTTTTGGTGTAACCATACATCGCAAAAGATGTTATTATTATATGGAAATCCTTTGAGGGTGGTATTAGTATCCTTAAAATAATTGATTTTAAGTACCCTAAGGATTTTGACTTTGAAACCAACCCTGTAAAGGCTATAAAATATATGAGGGATAAGGAGATGCTGCTAAATGTAATTGATGACCTAGTCATTATTATAATATGTTTTAGAGACATGATAGATCCGATAATTATAGAAGGGATGGTTAACAATTGATAAATGAGGATTGGGATCATATCTTTACCTTGAAGATGTGTGATTATGATTCTTTGAGAATATTTTATTCAATTTTAACTCATCTATAATGTGATTAACTCTACTCGTTTGAAGCATCTCAAGAATAAAAAACGTATATATAGTATGTTGATGGTGGCATGCTATATGGTAGTTTGGAAGGGTCAGTGACCCCAATGAAAAATGAGTCTTTATAGGGCCATAAGATGATGGTGGAGTTGAAGAGAGAAAATATCACTATACCTTCCCATTCCAAGGAACATTTGATCCTAAAACAAGGCTACATAACCCTCTATCAAAAGTTAGACATCAATGAAATATAAATATATTGCCCAAAAATATTTATAATGGAGAAATTGGTTTTTCCTCAGACCCCATTCATACATTCTCATTAGGCCACTGATATTTCATCTATTAAATTATATATTCTTACATTTCAGAGAGGGATCCCTATAAGTTTAACTCAAATAATTAATATGGGTATCTTCAAGATTTATTATATTCCAATGCTGAAGTGGGGTCATGTCAACAATGGATAGGATACCACTAATGGACAACCTGACCATTCTTTTCTGTTAAGGAGTGGATGGATTAAGAATTTATATTGAATTTAATTACCACCTATCATGAACATATTACTAATTCTCCTCATTTTAATAGTTAACATAAAGTTTTCCAAAGATACAACCTTGGTAGAGGATATTCATTCAATAATAGACATACATTTAACTTTGGTCAAATTAATTGATTTTAATAAATAATTGGATGGACATAAGTCTTATTTTCTTGTGTTTACACTATTATATTTCAAAATTTCATTCCGAATTAGACTTTAATCTCATAAAACTTTATTGGTATAAAATTACACCATTTTGATTCACTGGTGGCTGTTCAAATCCATTGAATATCTTTTGGTGGAGCATTTAATGACCTAATATCTAGAAAGACTAAACCCCTAAGATTTTCGTGAAATGAACCATGAATGTACTAGGGGGTTCACCTCAAAGAGATATTCACACTCAATATATCAATAAGGATACTATTATGAGAGATAGTTAATATATATTAGTTTACCATGATATAATATGATAATAGGAATTATCTATCATGATAGGTGATATGGTAATGATGAAGGATGAATAAGCCCCCACCATAATGATTGAATAAATAGTGTCTAGAGAGGATGATCATGTTCCACCACCTGAAGTGGTGGAAATCATTTAATATTTTAACACATTAGTGTGTGTATATGACTTCTTACAGTTTCTTATATGAAATTTAATACCTATTGGATGATTCATATACCTTACATATTAAATTCATTAATTCCATCACAAATAATAGAGGTATGAGTTGATTAAGTTGTAATATCTTATAATAAACTTCAAAAGGGACTAAAAATTATATATATTCAAGTTTCAATGTGACCAGGGGGAATCAAGAATATGGTTTCTTTAAGATAGTTGTTCCCAAAGAAAGTTTTCATCTCTAGAATCAATTTGGAATCAGACCTTGAGTATTTCACTTTTCAAAGAACCTCACGAAAGCATATATAAAATGAAACTTGGAAGATTATATAGGGTCTATGAAAAAAAAATTTAAAAGGTACCACCATATGTTCACAACCCTAGTATATGGTAGGTTAGATTATCAAAATATATAGTCTTTAATAAAAGATATCATCTAGGAGTGTGAGCATGATTAAGCATCACAATATAGTCTTTCCAAGGTAGTACCCCAAACTCATTCGGTGAGCCTTGAAGTTTTAATGCTTGAAGAAGTATCTCAATATACAGTAGTGAAAACAGAGTGAAAATATCGATTTATGCAGGTAAGGGACTTGGTAAAATTAATTATTTAATATTTGTACACCATTGAGAAAGTACTGGAGTAGCATCATAGGATAGTTGTGTAATATGAGAAAAATTGGTTGGATTTTATTTCAAGGGTGGATGTACTGCATCTTGATGAATAAGAATAATTTTCAAGGTTGGTTAATGTATGTAATGATATAAATGACTCATATAAATAAATTTTCCAACTTTGGGATTCCATTAAACAAGCCTTGTAACAATATTATAATTCAATTTTTTTACTTTATACATGATTAGATAGAGACACAATATTTTGGATCATCCTCTCTCTTTTTCTTAGTGAATAATTTTATTTATCTAAAACAATAGTATATTTTCTGAATGTTATTATTTCAATTATTAGTTTATGATAAATATTTGTAATTAATTAATCATCCTTATGTACTGTACCCTTGGATTGATATAATTGATTTGGATATGCAACACATCTATTCCATTATCCTAATCTTGGGTAAACCTATTAGATAAAAGGATACCAAGTTTGATTTATTCCTGAACATGTGGTGATTGATGGATATAAGTGTGTTGAATATGTGATGAATTTTAAATCACCATAATCTAAGGATTGTACTATCAAACATGAGGGAGAGAATGAATCAACATATTTAGAGTCATGAATAGGGGTTTTAATTGAAGTTTAAATTCTCAAAGGACCCAAGAACACTAACACAATATATTTTTACATCCTTAATAAAACATCTGAACCAATATATCTGTGAAGAAAAAGGGGTTTATCTAACACTTTATTAGATTATTAGACCTATTGAGTATGGATTTGATTTTTTAGGGTCGAATTGTGTTTCGTATAATCTTTTATTCATCTTCCTTTTATCCCAAACTTATTTAAAATTTGTGAGAGGGAAACATTTTTTGAGAAAGAACTCAACATTTTCTTAAGTATCCCTTTGAAGGTTTCCAATTAGACAAGATTTGTGATTTTTTTTATAAAATAATCAAAATGTTTCCTATGATATATATGGGGAAAGACTACTGAGATAAGACTCTAATTTTCTTAGGACACTCTTTATAGAATTTCTTCCAATCAAGTACTATGTATCTTGCTTTTGGTATTTCAAAATCCTAGAATTTAGACTAGCAAGGGTTGATATTCATGGTTAGACAAATTTGAACAAAAAAGGTTGAAGATTGAAGTTATAGAAATTTAGCCAAAATAAGAGATGATATATATTTAAATAAGGGTAATGTAGCCCTAACATGAATATATGGACCAATAATAATGTATAAAGGATCAAGGATAGGTGCATATTGTTTAAATTCATAATTCTCAAACCAAAGAGAAAATGTGAAAACCTAAATTGGGGGGGGGAGGGGTTAAAGAATTAGGAGTATTTAAATAACTTTTAAAATATTATGGGAACAATTTAAATTATATCTTGAGTTTTTTGAAATAATAAATAATTAAATGAAAAAATCAATTTGAGGATACCCACTAAAAAAATAAAATAAAGGGTTCTAATGTAATGATGTGGAGGGAATATAGGTTTAGATAATATCTTTATTTATGATGAAATGTTGCCTTTGGATAGTTATAAGAACATTGAATATGATATGAATTCGTCAAAAATAAACATAGGGGTCCTTTATAATTCAATAAAAATCATTACAAGTATTCATGGAGGATTTTTTGTGATTCATTTGTGTTGGTACTCAAAAAAGTTTCCATGTAATTCACCGAATGCATCTAAACATGATCTCAGAGGATAGCTTGTTTCAAAAGATTCTATTTTATGGGTTGGGGAGCTTGACTGGAGTAAAAAATCAAAGTTATGTTCATTCGATGTCATACTGCTGAAAATGGGCATCCATGATGATTTTGAGGAAAAGTAAGGTTTTGAATGCAAGAATGGAAATTTGGCATGCAATAATGGATGTTTTTTCCACAATAATGGAATATTTCATGAAAAAAACATCTTGTGTGAAACATATCATTCAAAACTTTTATGAACCCAATGTGATGTCATCTTCTGCCCCAACCACCTAAAAAACATCTATGTATGGTGTGAACATGATTCGAGATGTGCGCACAAGATCAACATCTCTATGAAATAATCTTACGTGACCAATGCAACATATGTTGGAAAGTTTCCTCAATGTACTGGGAAAATGGATAAGGAAGTTGTGCACAAAAGATTAGGATCAATGCAAAAGATTATTACATGCCCAATGGGTCGTCAAATGCCCCCTTGTGCGCGCACTAGCCGTAGGGTGCGTGGAAGATCCCTTCCATGCTCAAAATATTACATGCAACCATTAAAGGTTTTTTCTATAAATACAAGTGCACCACCTCCCCTTGGGGTAAGTCTACGAAGGTCGACCGCCACTCTGCTGCTCGTAAGACCGCCTCTTCCATGCCATCACGGAAGAATGGAACCGTCCATATGAGATCTTGTGCGATAGGTCCTATATGGTCCACCTTCGTGCGAGACCACAATGGTTTGATCCTTTCCTGACCTATTTTCTGCCTAAGTCATGTGTGTGAAATATTTCCTCTTCCACACAAGATTCCATTCTTGCATAAAAAACCTCTAGTCTTACGTGAAAAACTTCAATTTTGGGCGCAACAGTGCCAATGTGCCCATATTGCATGCACTTGTGCCGCAAAGTCCAATCTTGCGCGCATCCCATATTGCATGTAGCTCATATTAGGTGAAACAGTATCCAAGTATTCACTTACTGGTCCATACCCCAGGGACTACACCCCACACCCCTGCTCAAGATCACTACCGGGATTCGGTACTGGCCCTCCGGCCTGGTCCCTTTACTACCGTCACTAACCCCCATGGAAAATGGAGAGTCACATTGAAACATTTTTTGTCAGAGTCTCCAATATTTTACATTGAAACCCTTATGGGAACCCACTTTACACCTTTTGAATACCATTATTTGAGATACTGCTCTCTACCTCATGAAACACCTTCAGTCGATATATTCATATTGGTCCCTTTCCTAAGTCGTGAGTTAGGATTATCATGATCAATTCCCCAAGTACCTCGAGTTGAACCATTCCTCAAGAAACTCATCCAAACCCCATCACATGACTCATTTGATTTGTTGAACTAGAAAGGGTCTCTCTTACATAAGTCCCACACAAGCCTTTGATAAGTGCCATATGCCTAAATAGTCCTCTCTACATGACTATAAACTGTAGTATACCCATTATGAATAATATAGTATTCCTCTTGCTCCAAATAATAGATTCCTTAAGAACCAATAATAAGATGTCAATAGTCTTATCTATTTGAATTTAAACTGTAGTACACCTTATATGAAAAACATAAGATACCTCTTGTTCCGAATAAGAGATTCCTTATGAGTAAAGCATAAGATGAAAATAGTCATATCTATATGACTTTAAAATTTAGTACACCCTATTTGAAAAACATAGGATTCATCTTGATCCAAATAAGAGATTCCTTATGTGCAAAGCATAAGATTCTAATATTCCTCTCTATATGACTATAAACTATATTACACCCTATATGACAAACATAGGATACCTCTTATTCTGAATAAGAGATGACTTATGCGCCAATTATAATATTCCAGTAGTCCTAACTACATGAATTTAAAATATAACATGATCTATAATTCAATAATAGGATGCCTCTTGTTCTAAATAAGAGTTGGATTATGTGGAAAGCATAAGATACCTCATTCCCTGATTAAAGTGGTGTAATTTGAACAGCGTTTGAATCCATTGAAACATTCCATCACTCCAACTCACGTATTTCATGTACTTAATTTAGATCTTTATCTTATTTCATGTCTAATGATACCCCATAATGGCTTAGTCCCATGCCTCTTCGGCTCACCTACCATTTTGGGAGAACGCCCCAGATTACTTTGGACGACACTTTGATTTTGTCCCTATGTTTCGAATATGGCTAGCGGTTGGCCCTCATTTGTTTGTTTCCATCTCAGGATACTGCGATGTGGATGCGGTGATTCAAATATGGTCAGCAGTTATCTTCCTTCATCATGCCATCCCCATTATGTTCTGAATGTTGGTCATGTGATTTATACTTTTTATCTCCCTTTTTTGGATTGATTCCAACTCCCTAGGCATTATACATATAGTGAACTAGTGCATTGGTGTAGGTCCCAATTATATGCCTCAACCCACCTATGAGTTGGGATGCCCTCATGGCCAGACATGAAGAAGCAATTATTTGAAAATTTTATGCGTAATCCCCATTCACCATTTCCGATCCATAGCGGCACATGGGCAGCTTCCATGTGTAATCCACATTCACCATTTCTATTCCTTAGTGGCACATGGGAAGCATTCATGCATAATACCCATTTACCACTGCTGCTCCATAATGACAAATGGGTAGCTTCCATGCGTAATCCCCATCCACCATTGCCTCTCTTTAACGACACCCGAGAAGCATCCATGCAGAATCCACATAAATCATTGCCACGTCTTAGTGGAACCTGGGAAACTTCCATGTAGAAGCCCCATCCACCATTTCAGCTCCATAGTGGCACTCTCACAGCTTCCATTAATAAGCCCCATCCACAATTGAAGCTCTATAGCGGCCCCCTATCATCTTCCATGTGTAAGCCCCATTCATCACCCTTCGTGGACGCACCTTTGCACCATGATCATCAAGTTTGTCGTTGCCTATTGTTTCTCACACTAAGCATGAATCATGTGAGATTAGAGTAAACAGTGACCATGGAATCCCCTTTGGGCCATTAACCACACATGATCCCCATTTCCCATATTTGAAATATGTGGAATTTGATCCTTTCCCTTGATAAGCAAGGTACATAGGAAGCCTCCTTGAGGTTCAGGCCCATCACCTATCAGTCCCGAACACTTTACTTCAGTTTACCCTCGCCCCGCATGAAATTAAACTATATGCCCCTTTTGTACCTCATGAAATTAAACTATATGCTTTTGAACTATGTGGGTTTTGATCCCTATCTTCTAAACAAGGTATGTAGGAAGCATCCCTGAGGTTTAACCTCAAAAACAGGTAAACTTTAGCATCCCCTTTGTTGGGACCCATGTAACGACCTGAAATTTTTGAATAACTTTTGTTCCCTAATTTTTGTGGGTTATTTCATTTTATACTCAAAAAAACTATTTCTTTTAATAAAATGAGTATAATGAGACTGTTGGGTTTCGAATGTTATATGACTGTTGGTCAATATGACCATTGGAAGATAATTGTTACAATTATTTTCTATAAATACAAGTGATCTTAATTAATATGGAAAGAAGATTCGATGGCCCCATCCAATAGTCTCGGTCCGATCGAAGCCCATCTGATGAAACTTGGGTAGGAGGTAGCACCTTTGGGCTTTTCTCTGGACTAAACCCAAGTCGAACTTCATCATGTGAAGCTGGAATGGAATCGCCTTCATGAGAAGTTCAAGCTGATAGAAATCACAACTCGGGCAATGTTGGCCGAGCCTCCCCAAGATTCTATCACCCTAGCACACCTTACTCTTGGGTCCAATGCTGGTGTTATAATGGGATATGAAACGAGACCATAACTGCCTTGTGTAATCCTTTGATTTAAATAAAAATTGTGATTTCTTCATATGGTGAAGTTTGTGAATTTTCAAATGTCCGGATAAATATAGTATGCATATTATAGATGAATTTTAGAAAAAGGATATTTTAAAAATATTTATGTAAACCTTAAACAATTAATAATTTGTAATGATTTTCAAAAAATGTTCTTCTACAGTTATGTTCATTAAAACATTTAGAGTCTAATAAGATCAACTTAATTTTGGATGAATAGTAAACCATGAATAGTGATTTTATGCTTATGATTAGTAATGTGATAAAATGGATTATGTAACTTCATTTAAGAAAGTGTTAATATAATTTACCTAACTTTATTAAGTAATGTGATTCAATAAAATAGGTAAATAACTGTTTTAGAAATTATTGGTTAAGTATTAGTTTTTTCGGGTGAATAGTGTTTTTTATTTAAAAATTAAATTAAAAATATTTAGAAAATTATTTTCATAAAATAGAGTTCATTTTTGAAATTAGAGCATCAATATTTGATTAAGGTGATTTTTTGGGATTTTTCTGAAATAGTTGAATTTTCAGTGAATAGTGTTTTTATTTAGAAATTAAATAAAAATTATTTAGAAAACTATTTTCATAAAATAGAGTTCATTTTTTAAATCAGAACATCGATATTTGCTTAAGGTGAATTTTTGGGAATTTTTTGAAACAATTGAATTTTCATTGAGTAGTGTTTTTATTGAAAAATTAAATTAAAAATATTTAGAAAATTATTTTCATAAAACGAGGTTCATTTTTGAAATCAGAGCATCAATATTTGGTTAAGGTGAATTTTTGGGATTTTTTTGAGAAAGTTGAATTTTCGGTGAATAGTGAAAATACAGTTTTGAGTTTCAGGTGTCTAATGACATCATTAAGGATGTAATAATCATGCAATAATTCTTGTCAACTTATGAATAGAAATATAAGGTATGTGGTGTCCCAAGTGGCCAATACCATGGGAAAGCCCATGGTTTTCCCAATACCACCGATGAGGTGTCTCTTGGCCATTAATGACCTGTCCCCTCACTTCTCCTATAAATACCAAGTCATTCCCTCATTCATTTCTTTTCCAAATCATCCTCAATGAAGTTCTGGTCTCTTTACCACCCAAGGAGTCCTCCCAAGTTTCACTCAAGCCTCCCAAGGTCCCGACCTTCATGCTTTCAAAGTTACTCTTCAAGATAACAGATTCTTTCACCCTCCTCTTTTAAGTCATGACGTCCTTTATGTTGTGTCTTATATTTTCCATCTCTTTATGTTGAGGGTATGTTCTTATATGTTCTTATTACTGTCCATTTTATGTCCAAATGATGTGAGACCCTTTCTACTCTCATCAATTTGTTTTCTGAATTTTTATGTGACGTCGTTAGGCTGTCGTATTTCTTGTAAAAGAAATCGCATCTTCTCTTTTCTTTCATGTTTCATTTTCAGGTGGTATGTCATTCAAATAACCATACCAGGATCTTATTTAGTACCCATACTGTATTATGAATTATTTATGAGTGGTTGACCCTTGTCCTCTCTCTTTGCAATGTTTTCTAAAATGATATTATATAACCATTATGCTGCAGAAATTTCGTCTCAAAATTTTTATCTCTTTCTCTCAAGAAATTCCATTTTTTATTTATGTGAATACCCAGACCTATTTAGTGTATATGGGTGTTCATAAATATATAAATATTATATATTTGATTCTTTAATCGACATACATATAACCCACACTCCTTTTCCATGTGTTATAAATGATATAATGATCTTATTTTTAAGAGCTTTTAAAACGTCCCGATTTTGAAATGGAACCAATTTATTTTATTCTCTATGGGTTATTTATGAAATTTTTGATTATGATCTATGTGGATCACATGAATGTAAAGACATATTAAGGGTGTTCCCTCATAGTGCTCCAATGCATTAGGTAAATAATTAATCTCTAGAGATGACATGTTTCACGATACCTTGATGAATAACCTTGGTAATTTTTATGACACCTTAGGGATGGACCTTGGTGATAAGTTCATTAATGTCTAAATGAAATGTTGTAGCCACATATTCAAGTTATGTTCCATGTTATTTTCTTTATGATATGCCTATTCTTCCATTTCTCATGTATTTATGTTTTTATTCACGTTCATATTGATACCACAAGTACATTGATTCCCTTGATTACCCTTACTGGTCCTTCTCCTCAACCTTTCCTTTGATGTCTATCTCCAGGATATGAGATGCTATTAATGTACATAGAATGAACCTTTTATTAAGCCTTACAAGTGGTTTAGGAGAAAGTTTTATGTTTTTTTCATGTATTATGTTCTTGATTTCCAAGACACTAGACTTCAATGATCCTCTCTTTGTAAAAAGTAATGAAATGTTATGTAATAAAAAGGCGGGATGTCATAACCCACACCCTTGGTTTTCCCCGTAGTGGTTTCAGACCAGTTCTCAGATATCTTACCATACATAGGCCCTACCCACAATCTATACTCCTCCAACCAAGAGTATCCCTATTACGATAGGCTGCTAACCATGCGTAAGCCCTAGCATGTCTTCAGGTCACTTTCCTTTATGTACACCCCGATTTTATGCCCCATACTAAACTATGTGGACTTTAATTACCTACAATTTTTATAGGTAGTAAGCCTCCCTGAAGTTCAAACCCATCACTCATGTGTCATATTGGTCTCTCCCTTGATCCTTTGTGTTTTGGGAAGGTCTTTCCCCTCTCGGAGGTTCTACTTCTTTCAAGTCCCCATCCATGCATTACATTCCCAAAGGCCACCTTATCAGATTTCCCATCACCCCAATGAACTATATGAACATTGATTCCCCACCATGGGGATATATAGGAAGCCTCTCTGAGGTTCAAGCCCAATATCACTGTCAGTTTCACAGCAGTTTCATCCCATTCCTACCATTCACTTCATTCAATCATCCATCACCCATCCTAATTCCTACCTGGGCCATCTCATCCCTATGGCATCATGCCATTTCCTTGGGTAGCTAAACATGAATAATCATAACACACAATCCATAACCATCCAACCAAGAGTTTCCCTCTTGCAATGGGCCGCTATCCATGCGTAATCCCCAACATGTCTATGGCTCTTTGTGATTTATGTACACCCTGATTCTATGTCTCACCCTTCTAACTATGTGGGATTTGATCCATGTCATCTATAGATGGTATATAGTAAACCTCCCTAAGTTTCAATCCCTTCCAATGGTAAACCCTGATGTTCCCCTTTCTAGGGTCAACTCTCCATGATTCACCCTCAAGGGTGTCTAGATTAGCCTTCATTGTGTGACATATTCCCTTTATGGGACACACCACCCCAGGTCCGCTATAATTGAGTATTTTAATCCATCCATATGATGTCCCCATTTTGGGGGATCACTCTCCCTAATCCTCCCTCAGTGGTTTATAGATTAGCCTTTATGGTGTGACATCTTCCCTTTATGGGACACACCATCATGGGTTCGCTCTCATTGAGAAATTTAATCCATCCATCTAGTGTCCCCCATTCTATGGTGCACTCTCCCTGATCCGACCTCAGTGGTTTCCTTATCAGCCTTCACAATGTGACATATTTACTTTATAAGACAAACCACCTTGCGTATACTCTCACTGATTTTAAAACATTCTAGTCACTCCCTCTTAGGGATAAACTGATCTGATCTACCTTAATGTGGGATTCAGATAACTCTCATTCTGTCTCTGTAAGACATTAAACTCATGACATACCCTATTTGGAACAAGTGTTGTATGAGTAAAACCTCAGAAACTATGCCTTTGGCATGATTATCTCCTAAAGACATTAAACTCATGGAATACCTCGTGTTAATCCTAGGAAGCTGAGGAAAACCTCAATGACAAGCCTTTCACACAAGATACCCCATGATTGATATAGGATGACTCTGGTTTCTGCACACTCATGGAGCCATATCATAAGGGGAAGAGATCTAGGTATACAAGTGTTTCAGTGTCTAGACACGCCAGATATGCCCTGTCAAGACCCCTTAAATTGTCCAGATAGAAAAAATTTAATTAACTGTCATCCATATAGATATGGAACCAAGAATAATTTCATGAAAAACATATTAATATTTAAGGGAGACCCAGACTAGGTGACAAACTCCAAGGAGGAATTTACAGAAGGAGAAACCAAAATCCTATCATCCCTCTTCGATCAAGGAGAAAACGTCCTGGAATAATAGATGAATGTTACCCACATTTGGAAGGAGGGAATTCGGGGAAACAGCTAGCGTGTCCTAGCACGATGATTCACCCCTGACAAAAGCATCGTAAAATGTATAACAAAGGTAAAAATCACGGTATATTGAAAGTTAGTATTCATAACATAATTGGAACAATCTAGTTCAAGACTGACCAAGATTGGTCCTTCATGAAACCTTAAAGGGGATCAGAAGTAGATAATGATTTCGTTTTGAGTCTAATTAATATAATTTAGATTTATTGAGGTATCTTGTGACAATGGGAATCAAGCCACATTTGGTTCTTAGAAGAAAATATGCATTTTCATCCCAATAAAATGTCAAATATATAGATACCCAATGCGAATGAGGTAATGATATACCTAGAAGTGGAATTTTATGATAATGAATTTTTTTACTAGGTCTAATATAGGAGATATATATATCACCATGTATCCTTTAATAATGTAAATAAATATATTCCCTGTTCTTAGATATGGCATGCTATCATCCAAGCTTAGGGTTAATGAAGGGAAACCTAACCTCAATGACCAATGACCCATATACTAGGATGGTGGGGGGGGGGGGGGGGCTATGGAATGGAATTTGAATTAGTGGATGGGTCTAGAATTGATAGTCAATTTATTATTACATATTTGAAAATAATATGAATAAAGACACAAATAGTTCTTGGGAGGTATCTATGCATACTGTCGATGCAGAAATACATGTGTCACGGGAATGGTCGAAGAAGGAATGACCGGTTTGAAGTGAGTTAGAGCCCAAATGGACCAAAAATACATATATGATTCTATTTAAAGAAGAACATTGATATTAAAAATGGCCACAAATCAAAAATGTCCTCACCATGCAAATGTATTATGGTAACCATTGTGCAGTATCAAAGATGATTCATAGAGCTCTTCACAACCACTCAAAGGGTTGATTGTAACATGTGAACAAAATCATTAAGACTCATAGATCTAATCAACTCATTAGGATCATAAATCTTCTCCAAAGGATCCATTATTTATAAAATACACATACATATAATTACACCATTGTATCTACCATTTATGGGGAATCGTGGCATTTTGGCTTCTGAGAAATGCCCCCAGTTGGTGATACACTAGATCTTTGAGAGTGAAAGAGAAAATGGATCCCCCATGGTATCCAGACTTCATGAAACCTCCTCCCTCACTTTCATGATATCCTTTAAATAATGGGGAGATGGCTTTTTTGATACCCCATTCCCTTTGTGGAAGAATAATGCCGAATTTCACTCTTTGGGATTTGCGAGTCACTTAACATTTTCCATTCACTTACCCTTTGTGGATTCCACCCTATGAGAACAATAAAATGACCTTGAGGAAGGTTCACTCAATTTAATGTTTCCTAACCCTTCAAAAACCTCCAAACCTCTATTAAGAACATGATCCTTAGGAGACTATCCTCCACAAATCCCCCACCTTCATGAATAACCTCCCTCAAGCCTCTCCATGGTGCCTCCCTTCATCTGAAACACTTTTGTGAAGGTAATTTTCCCAGGGATTCCCTGCCAAATTAGGATGGGTTTAGCTACACCTAGAGTCCTTGAATGAAATGTTCCACCCACTCCTATATCGCCCAACTTCACCCCAACCATAGTTAAGACCTTAATCCCACATGTTTCTTCTAACCATAGGTCCCCTAATTCTAATTGTTTATATGTATAATCACCCTAATGTTAGTATCATAATTAACCACTCCTTCATGGTAGTTTCAATGCCATTTTTCTAGACCAAAGGTGCATGAGATGTTTTCACATAATCCCTAGAGGTGCAATATTTGAGGTAAACAAAATACAGATCTCAATAAGCATTCCTTATAAATCTTTCCCTCTATTTAATATGGCCCTGTTGAGGAGTAATCATATCCAACGTCTGAGCTACATGACATAAAAATACCAAGCCTCATGTCCTAGTTGTATGATGTTAAACTGTATTACAACTTCCTTATAACATGACATAATAATATAGACTTACCCTATGTGATGAACACAATATTCCCCATGTATTATTTATAATGGATGACCCCACACCTCCTACACTATTTAATTAACATAGGATTCCCAGTGTATGACCCACATGGGATGAAACCTTCTCCCACACAATGGGATATGAGCCACCCCTAGCGGGTATCTTCCATGCATTATCCCTACACCATCCCTTGTAGATGATCCTTCTACAATAGAATCATCCTTATTTCATGATGGTAAGATGCATGGATTAGTCCAATCAGATGAACTTAAACAACAACATCAAACTGTATGGGGTTTGATCTCAATCTCATAAATAGGGTATATGGGACCCATCCTTGAGGATCAATACTGAAATATAGAAACCTTGTTGTGAAATCTTCACTTCTAAGAACAAACCTCATAAATCCACCTCAATAAGGTAGTCAGATCAAACATTCCAAATATGACTCAATATAACTTTTTGATCCATTAAACTAGTTGTGATATCTTCCCTCTTAGTGATAC
This sequence comes from Viscum album, assembly GCA_963277665.1. NCBI lineage: Eukaryota > Viridiplantae > Streptophyta > Magnoliopsida > Santalales > Viscaceae > Viscum > Viscum album. Next base: position 6,063,480 of record OY728125.1, read on the forward strand.
ACCTCCTTGATCCACCTTAATAGGGATTTCTAATCAACCATTTGGACCATCCTCAATAGGGGTTCTAGATCCATCCATCCCAGTGTGATATCTTCCCTCCTAGGGACACACCACCTTGATGTACCTAAAAAATGAATCATGATCAACCATCCAGATCCTCCTCAATAGGTCATTTCGATTCATCTATGTTGGTGTAACATCTTTTGTCCTAGAAAAAATGATCCTTGATCCACCTCAATAGGGTATTCTGATCAACCTATCCCCATTATTCTTTAAAACTGCACCCAAACTCTCCACACAGGGAATTAAACCAACACACAAACTTTCCACACAAGAATCTAAACATACACCCATCATATCCATACAAGGCTTTAAACCTGTGCCCATCCTTTCCCATTAATACTAAAAACATGATCCCATCCTATCCATTCAATACTTTAAAATTGTCCCCAACATGTATTTATAAGATGATAAACATAAACCTAACCTATCCTTTCAAGACATTTAACCTGCACCCAACCTATCCCTGCAAGCCATTAAACTTGTGCCCAACCTATCCCCACAAGAATTTAAACATGTGCCCAGTCTGTCCCCACAAGACATTAACCCTATGATTGTCTCCTCAAGACATTAAAATCACTCCCTAACCTTGAATACCCAACAAAAGTTGAACATGGATGCTTAGGGTAAAAGGACATGGAATACTTATTCCCTTAGTGTCCAATACCTCATGATCAACATAGATTGCCTTGGATTTAGTGCCTATGATTATTCATATGATATTCCGTATTAAGAGGATGATTTATAGGTTCCTAATATACCCAATTTCCATAAATTCCTAGAGATTCCCAACGTGACTACCCACATGACCTAAGGATAATTCCCTTTTGATACTGAAGTAGCATAATTAATAGGTGTCCACATAAATATGGAAATGTGAATGAGTGACACAAATATGAATTTAATCTATGAGAGAGACTCAGACTAGGAAACGAGCTCTAAGGAAGAATCTAAGGAAAGAGTAACTGATATCCCATCATCTCATTTTGATCAAGTAGAAGCATTTCCGATGAAAGTGATTAAGTCCACCATCCTTTTGAATGTGGGAATTTAGGTAAATGAACACGCGGTGATTCATGACCCCAATAAAGTCATTTAAAATAGAAATGGTTAACCCAATGTGAGTCTTTTTACTCAAACATGGGGGGATAATAGCATCAGGTCCATCAAAGGATTAACATATCACTAGATTAAGATATCTAGTTCCAGGTCCCACCTAGAATATGGGGGTACAGACATGTGGTTGAACTTATAATTGGGAAAGTTAGAATTGATTATCCTCAGTCTTTGACATTGCTAACTTGGATCATTCTCTGCTTTAGAATATTGGATGATGTTGGGGAATTGGGGACCACATTCTTGAATATGTATTGAATCTTGAATTAAAATTCCATATAGGATTCAGGTTATGGTAAATCTATAACCCAGTTCCCACATGCACTAGGGTAGGGGAAATTTTGAGGTGGTGATACCACGCAATTACAATCCTACCATTGCTTCCACATAGAATTCTTCTATTGTGAACCCACACCTTGTATCAGCCTCCGAGATAATCCAATAGAAGGGTGACTGATGCCCTCATGCTCTAGTATGAATAGAAATGGGTCATTCCCACCTAGGATATGGACTGCTAGGACCTGGAATAATCAATCCTTCAGTGACATAGCAAACCCTGAGGTCCACATATGGGTAAACCACCCCCCATTCCAATGATGGACCACTATATAGATTCTCTCCCAAAATCCCTTTGATGACTCCCTCCCCTACACCAAGGAGGTAGGGGATTCTTAAGTCAGACCTATAGAAACTACTATCCATGATATTCCTATATGGGATCCCACTAGGCCTCATCTGAACTATCATCAAATGGTACAAAAATATGAATTTTGGTTTTATTACATCCCCACTCTACATGCCTTAGTCCATTGCATGTGAAACCAACATCAGGGGATGGCCCAAGACAACACCTGAAAAGTTGCATCTCCTATAGCTCTTATGGCCTATTCCACCACTAGAATATCTCACTAGATATATACAACATTTATATATGTATTCATTTTTTCTTGATTGAGATCAAGGCCCCAACCACCACAAAACCAGTCCATGTTGACACTCTCAATCAATGTGACCATTGAAAACTATTACGGTCTATCCTGTAATGAGGATAAATAGTGATGTGGTCATACCCCCTCTTTCAAAAACAAGTCAAGAGGTCCTCCCCACATGTCTATAAAAAAGCAGAGGTCCTACCAATTCCACTACCAATCAGGGTGGAGCTCCTCACCACACCATCACAAATCCATGTAGAGGTTCTCCTTGCTCTATGAAAAATCAGTACAAAGGTCCTCTTAATGACACCATTAACTGTCAACATCAACTTCCTCCCCGTATCATTATCGAACAAAGTAGAGATCCTCTCCACTCTAACCCCAACTAGTGTAGAGTTCCTCCCTTTTCTAAATACATACACTACCCTAAAGAACCATCCTATGTTATAAGAGAGAATACCCATTATTGGAGGTGTAACCCTAAGAAAAACTGCATTGTCTTTCACTCCGTTGACCTATCATATTATAAGGTGATAAAAAAATCATTTATAGAGAATCACCCTAATTTCTATAGTCTAGGGAAGACACCCAAATATTGAGATTCTTGATCCCAAAATCCAAGGTCCATAGTTGGAGGATGTTCCGGCCCCCTTCTAGGGGATCACTGTGCATCAAACTTTATCACCTCCAGTTTTCATCCACTCAAATTCCACAGAAGACGTTGAGGAAATTTCTAGGTTTGGGATGGCTCCCTGAAATAGCGAGCACTTTTCTATGCCACATATAGATTCCAACTCCCTCGCACATGAGGTAGTGATGAACACTCCATCATAAAGTGATTTTATGATACGGTTGGAAATACACCAAGAGATGTTCTAACATAGATTGGACATTTGACTGATTCATTGACTCATATACTAGTAAACTAGCAGTAGAACTAGTCTACATCAATGTTGCCACCCCTATCTTGGATAGCTCCAATCGGAGCTTGGGATAACCAATTACTTGAACCTTAATCTAAGAAAGAGGTATTGTGGGAGGCTTGGGTTGTGGATCATCTAGTAGTGATGTTTTGGAAACCTTTAATTCCAAACATTGATATCCTGAAGCCCCTCATAGGGGAATAAACACTATGTTTCTAACAGATTATATTACCAACATATCATCACCTTTGTGATCATTAGTTGGCCTACCTAAGGAGTCAAGAACACCTCAATTCCATCTACAATTAGTACATAAGGGTTGATATCGCAATGACCTGAGTAGAAAAATGCCTTGAGTTATATGATTACTACAAGAACATTCCAGAACGATTTATCAATAGCCTCATAGTGATACAACATGTCAAGGAAAAAGTGTCTCCACACATACAAATTAGAGGTTGGGGACATTATTATTATCTCCATTTTATCCCTATGTTGATGTATTATGTCCTCTTTGTCAGTGATGAAAGTCAACCTCTAGCCATTATTATTGTAAACATGGTCATCCCCAAATTTCCAAAGGACTAGAGGAACAAGGTCACAAACAAAGGTAATGAAAGGGAAAACCCACCACATGGGTCCACACAGTACTAGGAAGACCCTCCAATGGGTGTCCTGGCTCATAAGAATAGGTAGACACTCAGACATGGAGATCCCCCAATGAGGCACTACTGCCTACCCATCAAACTCCCTACAAATTCAAGGGACACATCGAGCCCTCTGACCCATTAGAGGTTTCATCAATAATAGAGACAAATCTCATGGTATCCACCCTATATGATAGGTTGAATAATATGAAAGGCTTACCATCAAAATCATTGTTTAGAGAATCCTAAATTATGGACATGCCCTAAAAGATCCCATCTCCCCCCTAGTGGGGCAACTGGTCCACCTTGACTAGATTCCCTAGTTTGAAATTAGTTTCCCCACATAACTAGATAGGGAAAAATTCATGGGTTATAGAAATAAACTATGGTACATGTGTCTGAACTAACCTGAGAAACGTGCTTATCCTCCTTAGGATATAGTCCATGTTTATCTATTAGTTTATTAGACCACTTTTCAAGTTTATGAGTCTAAAAATGAATTTCTAGATAAAAATCCCCACCAACATTACTTGACATCTACTCTCACTATTCTCTATGAGGCCCTAGATACATGGCATGTGTAAATACCAGTAGATGGAATGTCTTACCTGGCATGGGTAGATAAAATTTGAGCACCCTCAAGGTATGGAAATACAAGATTTACCTTATTAAATGGGATGGGTGACCCATCATAACACCAAAACCACATTATTTCACAGTTTAGACCTATGTTGGGGACCCAAAAATAGAAGTAGGCTTCAAAGCTCTGATACTTTTTCCAAAAAACAGTAGGACTTGTGTTTGTATAGTATAGTGAGCTTCCCATAGGGTCCATTACTGACTGGGAGGATCGTCAGAGCTAGTTCATCTACTATATAAACATTACCAAGTGCAAGACATGTATTTATGACCTCTTCAAGTGTTAACAGATGCCTGGTGAGCTATTTATATAATTTTTAGCTCAGTGTAAGGAGTTCACATATTCCCTCTATATGTCACTATCCTAGGAACAAATGCTAAAAATGCGTGTGGAGAACCGATAAGCTAAAATTCTATATACATTTTTGATTCATTTAATTAATTTTTATATATGCATTATTCAATAAATAACTAGATATATGTTGAATTTTTCATAGAATTGGTATCCAAGTCTCTGAAGGAGAATCTATAAAAACAGTCATAAACTAACATTACACACCATGAATCACATACAAAACATTTATGCATCATTAATAGTAGGTCTGAAGACATGAAGAACAAGTCACGAATAAAGTAAAGTTCATTAAAGAGTTCATGATTTAAATCTTCAATACACATCCTGTAAATTTGAATGACGCGTACCACATAACGTTCAAGTCATGAGAAGAAGCATGTCGTGAGTTCCCATTACATGTCGTGAAATAAGATTCATCTCTTAATACCAAATATTTAGGTAGAGAGAGGTGCTAGATCCAAAATAAATGGAAAGAAAATTAGATTGGTTTTACATGACATTAGATGTTTACACGTCATGTAAATTATCATATATTTATTTACTAGACCTGAATGGCGGCTCATAACACTTTCAGAGATTTTTTTTTCATTTTCTCTATTTATTTCCATTATAAATAAATATTAAATAATTCCTTTACCATTTTTATTAAATCCACGTTTTATTGATTAACCTACAAGTGATATTCAACTCTTTAAGCACCATTTACCATTCCATTATTCTATTTCCATTTCCTTCCAGTCGACAGTGGATTATCACCCAATTATTTCTTATTTTATCTTTCAAGTAAGTGTTTTATTGGTTTATTACTTGTTTTTATTATGAACTTCTGAATTCTTAAACCCTCAATTACAGACTATCTTATCTCAACTATTTCATTACTCTTCTAATCATGTGTGTGATTGTTTCTTTGATTTTTATTAATACCATCAGGAGAGGATAAAAATATTAGGGTAAGGGTCAAGAGGATGGGTATTTCTAATATTAATGAATATATAATTTTTTTTGGCAACCCTAAGGCTACAAATCTTGTTAAATAAAAACTATTTATTCAATTATTTTAGAGAACCTAGGCCATGGGATGTTTAAATTAATAAAGCTAACCTGATTAGTGTTGTGAAGTCTATGAACATTAGTCTATGAAACTTTCTACCATAGAAGATAGTATTAATGCATCTATATTGTTTGATATATCCAGACAAAGGTATAGTTTCACCCTAGATAGATCTAATTGGTTTGAACATAATCAACATGGATCTATGCACCACTTCATAGCCTAAGCCTTCAAACTATCCTAAGTTAGGACCATGATTTTCCTTTTTACCTAAATCCCTAAAATTGTCCATGATCCCTACCATCTTCTTGAATATTAAAACCAATATCATTACTATTAATTAAATCCCAAACCCAAACCAATTCATTAGGACTCCAACATAAAGGGTTTGGAGTCACTAGTTTTTTGTCTTCTAATATTTCACTATGGGTTTGACCCTGCACTACCACACCTTGAGTGATGCTCAGGTAAACTACACAACTACATAGAAGAATGTTTTACCAGTTTTGTCTTATTAGGAAAATGTATTCAAGGTGTGGACATAAATCAAGTCACATTTTAACCAGAGAGATAAGAGAAAATTTATTGTGAAAAAATTGAAAATGTGTAAAGAATTTAAGAAATAGTTATGAAATTGTAATTATGAGAATATGAAATTGGATAAAGAACTAAACTATAAAGCATGACTAATTTTCTCTTCGGGATTGATTTTAGAGTACTGATGTTTGTTTGCTTACACTATGTTTTGTTTTATTGGTTGTAATGCATGTTTCTTATTTTAAAAAATGATTCTTTTAGAACCCTTATTGAGATGATTTTATCCTAATGACAAGAAATTGTTCATGTATGGTGAAATTTGATAATATAGAATTATATTTACATTTTTTATTAACTTAATTAATTATTATTTATGATGTATTTGATAATGCACCCGATAAATATTGAATTTTTTAGAGAATTGGTATCGAAGACTGTAAAGGAGAAACTATAAAAAATGGATAGATAATAAATTTATACGTCATGAATCACATATACAACATGTATGAATCATTCACATTATGTATGAAATCATGAAGCACAATTTGTAAATAAATAAAATTTCATAAAATAATACATGATGTGAATCATCAATACACGTCTTTTAAATTTGAAGGAAACTTCCTGGTTGATTTTCAAGTATTGAGAAGAAGCATGTCATGAGTTCCCGTTACACGTCGTGAAATGTGTTGTATCTCTAAATCCTAATGATTCATGATGAGGAAGGTTCCAAATCCAAAATAAATTCAGAAAAACACAGATCATGATTATATGATATGAGAAGTATACACATCATGTAAATTCCTATGTATTTATTTACTAGAAGTGGAAATCCATGCATAACACTTTGGGAGTAGTGTTTTTATTTATTTCTATCTTGTAATTATGCATTTATTTTTCTTCCTTATCAACTTCAAATAATTCCTTTTACTATTTTTATTAAATCCCAGTGTAGTGAACAACCTGCAAGTGTTCTTCATCTCTTTCATCATTTTTTACAATTCTTTCATTTTTTCCATTATCATCCACTAAACAATGTATTTTCACCATATCATTTATTGGTAACTCATTCAAGTAAGTTTTTTATTGGTTTATTAAATATTTTGATTGTGAAATTATTGATTATTAAACCATCAATTGTGATATGTCTTATTTAAACTATTTCACAACTTCTCCAAGCATGTATGAAATTGTTTATTTTATTTCGATTAATACCATCACTAGGGGTTAAACCGCTTCAGTTAATGGTTGGGAGTAATGGGTTTATGATTTTAATGAATATATAAACAAAAATATTTTACCCAAAGCCTAATAATCAGGTTAAATTTTTTATTCAATTATTATAGGCAATCTTTACCATGGGATGTTTTAATGAAAAAACCTAACCTAATTAGAGTTTACCATTCTATGACCATTAGACGATGACACTTCCTACCATATAAGCTAGTATTAATGCATCTAGGTTGTTATATATATCCAGATAAAAGAATATTTTCATCTTAGATAGATCTAATTGGGTTGATCATAATCAAAAAGTGCTCTATACACCACTTTCCAGCCTAATCCTTAGGGCTTTCCCAAGTAAGGACTGAGATTATCCTTTTTTCATGAAACCTATAAATTTTCCAGATCCCTATCATCTTATTAAATCTTAAAATCAATATCAATAGTGGTATTTAAATACCAAAACCAATCCAATTTGTGAGGACTCTATCATAATGGGCTCGAATTCAATGGTTCCTTATTTATTAGTATTTCTCTATGGGTTTGACCCCACACTACCACTATAACATGCTATTGTAGAATGTGTATTTTGGGAAAAAAAAAAATTCTAATATGATCACTACCCACATGAGTTAAATGATGTGTGTGGGAACATCAGGAATATGAAGGGTGAGCTAGTCCCTACCCTCATCACCTAGAACTACCCAGGTGGATTTCAGGAGTTCTCTGAAAAGGATCAACATCTGAAGGAATCCTTGAAATATATTATATAATGGTCACACCCATTTTATTTTCCAACATCCATGAGAATACCTAAAAATGTAGAGACTACCATCACCATGGAAGAAAAGGATTTTAATATGGTAGTGTTATTACCACCCTTGATTGAATATCCTTTTCTAGTGTTGTATCCCTACCAAGTGAAGCCTCACCCTACATAGCCTTTCCATGTACCACCTCACTAGGTGTAGCTGTATTGATGAGAGAATGTAGCTCAAGCCCCTTTCCATGGCCAGGGTCTTATAATTCCTTTCCCATTCAAAAGAAATCATGCATATTATTTTTCGGATTCATTAGTCTTGGGATCATTCATCTATGCTCTAGAGAGTGGAATTATGTAATTTCCAAAGTAAATAAGGCCCTAGGAGGCTTGAATCATTGGTCACCCAGATCATTTCACACAATATAGGATCCTTATACACACCACCATGGAATGATATATGTTTAATGATCTGGTCCAGAACTAGGTTTATCATTTCCTAGTTTATTTTAGTGATGTTTTGAAATAGGCGACGCATGTCTCCTCTGACCCCAATAGTGATAGTGAGGGATCTGGAAAATGGTAGTAGGATCCCATCCACAGGATACAAAAGTATTATGAATGGCTAAAATATTAGGTAATTTATCACACTCAGGATATCATTCATTTCTATTTGGGAAATATGAAACCTATTGTTGTTTCTGGGTCTCCTCCAACCACTACCTCCACATTTTCATTGTGGCCTTCCATGTCTCAAAAGGACAAGCACCAATGATGTAAGGGAAATTAGAGTCCCACATCAGTGCTGAAGCTATCTCACAATCTCAATGTATTCACTCCACTTGATTTATGTGGCACAACTAGAGTAAATCTAATTAAAAACTATTCCATCAATGAGGAAAAAGATTATGCATTTTTGAATGATGTCGAGTTGGTAGACCACTTCACGATGCCTGACTATGATGAATTCCATGTAAACCCCCTGGGATTATCTGACTAATTCCATAGAAGGAATGGATGATAAAATTCCATTCACTATAATTATTGGTCTAGTGTCTCAATATAGTCCATTCATGTGACTTAGATCTGGCAATGAGTTTTTTTGCAGAGATCAATAAGCATTATCCACTTAATCTGCTCTATCAATTACACCTCCACATCTCCCCGTGTAATTTGAAAAATTAAGCTAGTTGTGACAACAACAAGATCATACATATCCATACAGATCCAAACCTCAATAAATAGATATTTAACTAGTAGATCCTAAGAGAAATCCACCTAGTCATCATCAAAATATTGCAAGCACTAGTTGGAACCCAACAGTTCATATAACCATGTGGTAAGATTTTATTGAAATAATATTACTGCTTTCCAAAATTGTTAAAGACTATGCTTCTTTGAAAAAATATTATGATCCATATATCAAGAAAAATAATGAGTTTCCTTATAATATGTTTCTTTTAGATATATTCATGTGTTATTACCATTTTTTCTACTTTCTGGTACTTAAGATAATATTTTTATGTGAAATATTACCATCTCTCTCTTTGTTCAAAAACCAATTGTATTCAAAAATCATGTTTTCAAAAACGTTTTCAAAAGATCCTTGAGGATCATTTTCATTAAAAAATTATTTTAAAAATTATTTTTTTTTAATGATTACATTATATGTTTTCAAATCAATTTTCAAAGAAAAATGTTTCCAAAAGGATTTATGTTATAAAAACCATTATTTTAAATAAGAAATAATATTTTCTTCAATAAATTTTTTTAAAGGATTATTCAAAATTATTTCCCATATAGGATAAAATCCATTGGTGTTAATCATGAATTTATGGGGTATTTATTCAATTTTTCCATTCATATTATTTCTACGAATGGATTATTTTTTGATGGAATGATGTTTATGGAACTTATTTCACATTAATGGGTTATATTATTTTGAAACCCACTTTTTTCCATGGGATATGTTTATGATGATATAATTATGAAACATATAATTTTCTGGATGCGAGGATATGATTAAATTTTTATAATACCCATTTAATTTCATGTGTTATGATATTATTATTTCTTGATTCTATGGAACATGTATGTGTGATTTCATTATGCGATGGGTGGGACCTATATCTCCCTCCAATGCATTGGGTAAAGACTTATATCTCATGAGATTAACTAATATGGTCTTGGGAATGAAACTTGACTACTAAGATAGCCATGGAAGTGAACCATGTCTACCATGATGGTATGAGGAGTGAACTCAAGCTACTAATATATCAATCAAAGTGAACCATGACTACCAAGATAGTATGGGGAGTGAACCCATACTACTATGACGGTTGGCAGTGATTTCTTCGCTAATATGGAAATAATTATATGATTACGTGTTTTCCACAATTCCATGTTTCATTCCTAAGTTATGATTTCATGGATTGTGTTCTTTATTTTCTTATTATTCATGTCTTTCAAACATCCAGGATTTCTACCATGATTCATGTATATCATCTTTGATATACGTGGTATGATTTTTTCATTTTAGGATCATGTTCTGACACCCATATTCTAATTATTATGCTTAAATGTATCCTTTTTTACCCTTACTGAGCATTTGAGATCACCCATTTTTTATGTTTCCATCACCAGGTTATGAAGATATGTTCTATTTTTATGTGTCAAATAAGGGTTCAAGTTAAGAAGAACCTAATGATAGGTAATGTATCTCATTAATGTTCTTTTGTTTATGCCTCCATGTTTTAAAATGCACTAGACTAGTACTGTCTTTAATCATATATTTTTGTAATGTTTTCTGTATTCCAAAAATGTTATGTAATGTTAATTTATGTCAATATTGGGTTGTTATACCTACATTCCTCCAAAAATGCCTCATATGAATTTGGAAGACATCTTGATATAGGTCTTGTGTTTCAAACAGGGTCAGCTGTTGACCTTCATTTGTTTGTCCCCATACTCGGAAAAATGATAATGGATACTGTTTTTGAATATTGTTAGAAGTTATCCTATATAATCATTCCATGGCCATTATGTTCCATATCTTGGGCATCATGATTTACACTATACATTACCCTATGTTCATGTAGAATTCAACACCCATGGAGTTACCCCATTCATTCACTAGAACATAATAGAAAAGAAAGACAACTGTTCATAGAGCCCCATTCTCTAGCCATAACCCCTCTCTTCCCAAACACACCTAGTGGTCAATCAACAAATAAAGACCCAAATTGATTTATTATTTTATATAAATCCCATATAAATTAGCAATCACATGGCCATCCATTTTATTTCATAGTGATCATGAATTATGTGAGATTAGGGATTAGCCATTGGTTATTTCATCAGTATGATTGTAAACATAGATTGAGCCTAAAACATAGTTTTAACTACCATTTAAATATGATTTAGTAAAGTACAAGAATAAAAAATGTGGAGAATAAAAAACATAAAAGGGGAAGATGGTTACGTCAATAATATAGTCTGGTGAGGATCTCAAACAAGTTCACAAAAAATCCCTCTAGAAATGGAATTCCCCCAGTAGGTTCCGCCTCAGTCACAGGAACCACTCCAACCAGTAGTTTGATAACCATCACCAAAACATTAGGAAGGGCCTCCATCCTCTCCCCTTCAAGGGTTGAAGCTACCTATCCCTCAGTTTTATGTTCATCAGGAACCACCCCCTCTTCTGTGCTGGACAATCCTTGTATAAGTACAAGAAGAGTTATACAATGATATTAGGGGTTTTTTAGTTTTAAAATAACATAACATCAGATTATTTACCTATTTTATGGTAGTTAATTCTTCCATATGAGATACTCAATAGGTTTTTCTCCCCCAAAACTCATTTGGATCTCACTGAAGAGGCATGGGAGCAACTATCTTTCTGGTCGAGAGCATTGAAGAGGATTTGATCCCCAACAACACCTTTTCATGTGTGGTCAAAGGATGTACAATTCCCCATGAAGGGTGAAAGTCCAATATATCTCTTACATACTACATCGCTTCATCACATGGAATGTAGAAACTGGCCTGGGTGTGACCCAACCCAGTGAGTAGTATTCCCTCTATGTTCAGATTTAAATGCATCTTGTGGAAAGTGTAGATCTATTTTAAGATCCCCAAGATCTCCCAATTTCTGAGAAATACCTCATTTATAGAGATGTCTAGATAGTAAAGTCACTTCCCTAAGATTTGAAAAACTTTCCTTGAAACCACCTATGAGGTTTCACCTTACTCATAAGACCACTTTCCCATGACATCTTAGGTTGATACTTCCCCTCTCTCTTTAGCCTCTACCCATGTTGGGTTAGGGAATACTAGATCTATAATGGCTACAAATCTATCCACTAGGACAACCCTTCCTTCATCTTATGATCCAACTGCTCCTTTTACTTATCCCCATGTTTGTGGGGCCTCTCCTTCATCATCCCAAGTGGTTCAGTGACTCTAAATCTCCCTGGGATATGCACTTTCCCATCAAATAACATATTCATGGATGATCCCATGTAGAGAAGTAGGTAATGGATACTTTTACCTCCATTTCTAGTATTCACACATGAACATGTGCCAGATTATATTTAGTATTGAAGGATAGCACTCATGGAAAACCTTTCTGTAGACCTTAGAGGTTATACAATTCGTACATAAGAACATACTTGCAAGATGGGATGGGTTGTACAACTCACATATCAAGTTAAAATGGACCATCTCCACTAGTACACTTCCTTAAAAGTCCGTGAGGTATGACCATTTCTTGATGGTACCCATGCCATCATCTATCACTATCCCCATTTGGAGAAGGAAGAGGTGACAATTTATGTCATCCTACCACACAAACGTTTCCGCCATGTGTTTAAGGCCTAACATGAGTGGGTTACTCCAGATGCAGTTAAAAATTGTTGTCATAATGTTTATAGTGGGAGGATAGATGGGTCTTGGATATCCATATACCTTAATGTGCATGGATACCCAACTGTATAAGAAATAGTGGTGTCTTCACACACAAAACAAAGGCATCCCTTTTATGATGTGGTAGAGCACCATGTACAACTTCACCAATACATAGACAACAAGATTAATGCATTGACATGGTACCACCATGGTATCCATAATGATGGTTCTTGGATGCACCCCCATGTGTGCATCACTCACCAAGAACATCCAACCACAATTAAGAATTATAATAAACCCTTCCAGGCTAACCCTAAGACATTCAGGATTTATGGTATAGCCCCACCATTACAACTAACTCACCTCCAATATCTTCCAGAAGAAGATCTCCTTTCCCCGCTAGAACACCCAATGGAATGTGTGTGGCCTTTTGGGTATCCTATCTACTAGATCATTCTGAAAATAGTTGAACCACTTCTGGAATGGGATATTCTTCCTCCCCAAGTTTTTTTGTCAGTCGCTTGTACCAATCTTAGAAACACCCTCACAAGATATTTAATTTTCTCCTAGTCCACCCAAACATTATCTATGGTGGGGAATTCATCATACATGGATCCTTGAATATAGATCCCAATTATTTTTGGAAGATCCCATAAGCTAATGAAACCCCCAAGTTATTTATTTGGAAGGTGTTGGTCCCTGGATACCAACTTCTCAATAGATCCAATATAATATCTAAGTGGAGTTAGTCATGGAATTTGGTGGCTCATGCTCCCTCATAATACCTTAAATTATTTATATAAACCTCAAATTTTCGAAATGATTTGCATGCCTAATAAGCCTAGACACATTCATTGGTAAAATTGAAACCATGGCATAGGTCCCAGTTTCCCATATATCCTTTGAGAGGATACCTAGATGCTCTTTGAGATTCCTCTCATTGGGGGGGGGGGAGTCTTGTCCTCCAACTTCTCCCTATCGATATTGTTGATGTGTTTCTAGAGAGTGTGCACATTGAGTGTAACAAAGTCCTTTAGAAGCACAAATTTACAATACCATTGGCATAGGGATACTAATGGGAATTTCCTAAAGGACCACATTCCACTCATGGTGAACACTCTCTGGAACAAAATCAAAAATATCAATAGGGAAGATAAGACCCCCCACCCCCACAGTATGAGATGATTCTCAAAGAGGATTTTGGGGATCCTATCAGGGGATATAACGACGACTGAGAACTATTACATGGTGTCAATTTTACCAATGAATGGGTCTGGGATTATTGGTAATGAAAATAATATAATGAATTTGGGGGGACTCATTCAAACTTAGGGAGAACTCCAACTCATAAAGCTCAAAAGGCATCACAAAAGGCTATATTATTCCTGAAATACATATCCCTATAAGGAACCACTTATATCTGACATTTATGGGGACTCATGAAATTTGACATTCCATGAAATGATACTGATTTGTGATAAAAATATTCTTCATGGGTGAAATAGAAAATGGAGACCCAAGGTATCAGACCTTTACAAAACCTTATCCCTTATGTTCTTGAGACCTCCCACTCACGCAAAAGTAACCTTCACATAGTTTCCTTCAAACTCATGGAGCCATCCCACTCATGGTTCTTATAATGATTCATAGAAAGATACATTCTTCATGAAACCCACATCTTTATAAGTAACCTATTATATCTAACATTTTTGTGGAATCATGACCTTTGGGATTCCAAGAAATGATCCCAATTTATGATACACCTATTTTGTGGGGTTGAAACAGAAAATGGATCCCCCAAGTTATTGAACCTTTACAAAACCTCATCCCTTGTGTTCTTGAGATCCTCCAGATAAAGTGGAGATGCCTATAATGAAGGCACATTGACTTCATGGAATAATCAAGACCAATGTGTCTCTTAGGGTGTTAAAAGGAACCTAACATTCTTGATGCACTTACCCTTCATGAAATCTACCATATTGAACTAAGAATTTACCCCGAGGAAAGGTCACTCTATTTTTTGAATCCCACCATTTCCAACACCCACTGAAATCCCTGATGACCATAAGATTCCTGATAAATACCTTCAGGAATCCTTATCCTTTTTGAATCACCTACTTCAGGACTCTCCAGGGTGGCTCCCTTTAGCTAAAACCCTTTCATGAAGGTCAAGTGCCTAGGGCACCCATAAATAATTAAGATAAGTTCAGTTACACCTTGATTCTTGGTGTGACTAGCTCCACCCACTCCTGGATCAAACCACTTCACATAAAGAATGTATAAAACCGTTATCCTACCTATTTATTCTAAGAATAGACACCATAATACCCATTTATTCTAATCATAATCACCCTAACATCAGTCTCCTGATTGAAAACTCCCCTGTAGAAGATCCAAAGCAATGTCCATCCCAATGGTGCATGAGTGGTGGTCACATAAGCCCTAAAGGTGAAATCTTTGAGGGAAACTATACACCTATCAAAATGGAGATTCCTTATGAATCTTCATCTCACATTAACATGGTCCCCATTGAGAAGTAATCCCTATAAACATCCAAGATTCATGACATAAAACTACCAATATTTGTATCCTAGTCAAACAATATGAAAAAATCCTTATTGTATGAAATAAAACTATAGCCTTACCCTATGTGATGAACACAGGATACCCCATCTATAATTGACATGGGATGAACCCACACCTCCTACTCTATGTAATCATCATAGGATACCCTGTGTGTGACTCACATGGGGAAACACCTTCTCTTCAACCATGGGATATGAGCCACCCTAGTAAGAAACTTCTATGTGTAAGCCCCACACCAACCCTTTTATATGTTCCTTCTTTGAAAAAAGCATTCTTACCACACGCCATTAAAATACATAGATTCGTCCTATCACATGAACATAAATTGTTGTATTAAAAAATGTGGATTTTGATCTCTGTCACTTAAGCAAGGTATATAGGACACATCCTTGAGGCTCAATCTCAACGTCTATAAACCCTGTTGCAACAGCTTCCCTCATAGTGTCACACATCATTGATCCTCCTTAATAGAGTGTTCTGATTAGCCATTCTGTATCTGTCTCAGTAGAGCCTTTAGATCCCTCAACCTAGGTTTGACATCTTCTCTCCTAAGGAAACACCTCCTTGATACGCCTCAATAGGTTTTTCTAGTCAACCATCTTGATCCACCTCAACATGGTATCCTAATACATCCATCCAGGTGTGACATATTTCCTCATAGGGAAAAAACCTCTCTGATTCACCTCAATAGGTCATCATAATAGACTATCTATATCCACCTCAATAGTAAATTTTGATCCGTACATCTTGGAGTGATATATTCCTTTCTAAGGAAACACTTCCTTGATCCACCTCAATAGAGAATTATAATCAACTTATCCCTATCAGACTTTAAAATTTCACCCAACATGTCCACATAAGATGTTAAACCTACACCCAACCGATACCTACAAGACATTATACCTATGCCCATCCTATATATATAGGACATTAAACCTATGCTCATCTTATAATCACAAGAGTTTAAACCTGCACACAACTTATCCTCACAAGACTTTTAACCTACACCCAACCTATCCTTGGAAGAAATTAAATTTATGAAAAACCTTTCCACACAATATGTTAAACCATCACCCAAACTATACCCAGAATACTTTAAACCTATGCCCAACTTCTCCCACAATACATTAAACCTACTCCCAACTGTTCCAAAAAATACTCAAACCTTGTGATTATCTATACAAGATGCTTAAATTACACCCTAAATGAAAATACATACCCCATGATAAAAATGGGAAGACTAAGGTAATAATCATTGGGCGCCTCATTACCCTAGAGTCCATTACCTCATGATTGACACTAGATCACTTGGTCTCCATTCCTAATATGAGTCATATGATAGTCCCTCCAAAGAGGAATATTTATAGGTTCCCAATATACCCAATGTCTATACATGACCAGTTATTCTTAATAAAACTAATTTCTTGACCTAAGGTTTCTACCCTATCGATATAGAAGAATTTTAATTAATTGACATCTATATTGAGATGGTACCTGTAATGAGTTCCATGAACATGAATTTAATCTATAAGGGAGACCTAGACGAGTGAATAAGCTTCAAAGGATATCCTTGGAAGGAGGAACCAACATACCATCATCCCATTTTGATCAAGGAGCATACATCACTGATGAATGTGATGAAAGTCACCCACCTTTGTAAAGCAGGAATGAAGAGAAACAAAAATGTAGTGATGCATGAACCCAATGAATGTTTCGGAAATACATATGTAACTCATACATTGGGGAAAGTCCTTAGGAATCTTGGTTAAAAGATAAAGGGGTTCTAGACCCAATGTATGTTTATGAGTATTAATACCAATATTTAATGAGAAATATAAAAAAAGTACACATTGTTCCTAGCCCTAAGAGATTTGTATCATTATGTATCTTATAAAGAATATGAATCAAGCCATAAATATTTATTAGAAGAGGTATTTACAAAAATCTGGTTTATGTGTTGGGGATGAAAATGTGGGATTGCTCCATCATAGTGCATGGTCCTAAAGAAAACCGAATTTGGATGAGTATGGTCTCATATTTTAGGATAGATAAGAGAATTTAGTTGATTGAATCAGTGGTTGGACTGGGGCTTAGATATGTGGGTGTCAATACATATCTGATATTAACAAAAATAACGACACACATTGTTCTAAGAAGATATTTCTATCAGTATTTAACTCATAGAAAAGGGTAAAATATTAATGGAATTTATGGGTTTCATAGAGAGAGAAGGGTAGAAACTCAAAATGAATTTTGATTCCTTATATTTTCTGGAGATTTAAAAATATGCGGAAGTTTTTATTTTTATTTTTAGAAGTGTTTCTGGTGGAAAACAATAATTTCTCCTATAATTTGATCTCATATAATTTTACCAACCACTCGTTTGGTCCCGAAATAGGGTGTTTACCCTCAAACAAGATTTTGGTGGAAATATGAGTTCTTCAAATTTTGATGAAATAGTTAATTTTTAATTAATTAAATATTAATTTATTTATGTGTGTTTTTAATTTATATATGTTAAAAATAATCATATTGATATTTTTTCTCCACGATTGAGTCCATAATGATGGGTTTTTCTGGGCAATGTATACGACCATTTTGGGCATCATGGCCGAGTTTGAGCCACTTGTCATTTTCTTTTTTATCCATTCTTTTTAATTTTCTTCAATTTTATATTTTTCCTTTTTATTTTATATATTTACCTTTATCTTCCTAAACATTACCATAGGGGACTTTGGCATCATGCGACTAGGAGAGAGAGAGGGAGAGGGAGGGGGAGGAGGTTCCTTAAGGGGGTTCAACTATCAGGACCCGTCCCCCGGGGCCCATGTCGTGACTACCCTAAGCCCACCTTCCATAGGCCACGAGCTGGCGACTAGCACCGGAAAGGCATATCCCTAAAATCCTGCAGACATTTCCTTTTAACCTAAAAAATAATACAATCCAAGAACATATAAAGATACAAACACAAGGTAAAATATATAGTAAATAGGGTGAGTACTGTAAGTAAAGGATCGGAATACAAGCCCAACTGGAAAGTACAAGCAAAAATGAAAACAACTCTAGTGAACACCCACCAAGGATTCTATATGAACGGTAGGTATAGCTCTCAAACGGTCATCTCTGTGGTACATCTTGTATAATGGTCCACCTTCGAGCAGCCTCCAGTCCTGGAACCCTCAGCCTCAATCAATGTTGTTTGTCTTCTGCACAAGACACAACAAGGTGCGGGCGAAGCCCGTGCATGGGTGAGTATAACAAAACTCTATGGGGACCCTGAGACTCCCGAAGGTCCATCAGAATCCACAATGGATAAACCACAAATAAATTCCATAATCATGAATCATGAAAACAATAGTCAATCCTTCTTATGTATATGCCCATACATATTCCTAATTTATAAAGTAAACCGTTATTGTGCATGAGGAAACACAAGGCCCAACTCTTTATCCAAAAGCACAATTATTCCACAAAGGAAATAATACCATGAAGGTAACACCATGAAGGTAGGTGCCCAAAGGTAACACCACATAGAATAATACCACAAAGTTATCACCACATAGAAGTATACCACAAAGGTAAAGACTCATATCACACTAGGAATAACTTCAGTACAGAAGTATATATGATTAGCGATATTTCTAGATCATCTTACTTCGTTGAGATGCTCTGTTGTTGACCCACACAGGATTGAAGATGACCCACACATGATCTGAGGATGACCCACATGGGATCTAAAGATTACCCACATATCATATGAAGATGACCCACACAGGATTCGTAGATGTTGACCCACATAGGATTCGAAGATGTCCCACACAGGATCTTAAGATTCTTCAAGTACATCCACCCATAGGGTTCCCGCACTAATAATGATTGAATATAGGAGTATCCTCCCCTCAAGCCATCAATCCATAATTCAAAATCCATTAATTCTCACAAATAAGTAACACAAAGGTTCATCATGTCATAAGGGACCCAACACAATAGATAGTGCGTCAATCGGACACCCGGTCTGTAAGTTATTTGACTTTTAGTCCCGAGGGCCGAGTTAGATTCAGGATAGATCCAACCCATCTATACCACAACATTATCCAAAACTCAAGTGGAGTATGCCAGAAGTTCCATCTCAATCCAAGGATTATGGCACTGTAGACGGTTCATTAAACAGACACCCAGTTCTCAAGATATGGCTAAAAAGACATATCTGCGTCCAGATGGGCCCGAGTCAGGTCTAACCTGGGCAGGGCCTAACCTGCTCGGCATGGCCCACTCGGCGCGACCCTAGGCTCGACCCTCGGTGGGGTGTGGTTCATTGTGGCGAAGCTCGCCCTAGCCCCCACTCGGGGGATCCCCCCCGGGATTCCACGAACGGTCCAGTTGGAACGTTCAGTTTCGACCAACCCAGTGGCACCATGTGGCGCCACCTGTTGGCACACAGGACCCACCAGAGTGGGTCCTGATTGGCTTGACGTGGTGAACCAGGGTTTTGGTCAGCTCCTCTTATAGTGGAGTGATAGCGCTGCTGCTCCAACCGTGGTCGACTAGGTGTCGTCCGCCCTTCATGTGTGTCGTCGCGGCTCAACAGGCATGACCTCCGTCTCCAGTAGTGTGGACGCACGCCACCCCGGCTACCACCCGGTCGACCGACGTGGAAACTGCCATCCTCCACCACCATGTAAAATGGGCCACAACCTCCTCTGGTGGTGCGGTTGCGGCACCGCCTCCATCACGGCCGACCGGTGTGCCGATCGCCACCTTGTACCCTACTAGCACCGATCACCGACACCGGTCGCCAGAAGACTTCCTTGGGTCACTGGGTGAGCTTCGATGGCCTATTCTTCAATCTGAAGAGATCAAAGTCCATCTCAGGACATCACCATCACATCAAGTCCATCAAGGTCAAGTTCCACTCTACCTGAAATTCCCCCCGCGAAGAACACGTCAACCAACAATGTAGCGGAGGGATCAGGCTGTGTTTTTTTGGCCTGCACCCTACGTGTTAGACCGAAATCATGCTGCTCAAGAAGATTTAATAAAAGATAATTAAAGAAGAAGAATCACAAAAAAAACCCTACCTTGATCATTCCTTGGAAATGGCATGAGGAAGAAGATTAAGATAATGAAGGAGATGCTGATGTTCGTCGCTCCCGCAACACGCTCCTGATCTGAGATCGAGCGTCGGTTCCTCATTCCGAATATGGAGGTTCGTTATTCGATGGAGGAGGTTCTTCGTTGTTGGATGTTCTTCCTCCCAGATCTCTCCAATTTCCTCTCCTCCGAATTCAATTCTCTGCCAATGAATGACCAAGAGGAATGAGAGAATTCTTACTCATTAAATGACGGGTTTCATGGTCACACACTTTGTTTATCTGGGAATTTAATTCCTATCATTAAATACCAGAACACCCTCATGTGGTCCCCAACTTTAAAATTCAAAAGAGAAGTTTGATGAAAGAAAAAAAAATTAATTATTTTATTTTTCAATTATCCCACGAAAATTGAAAATCCAACTTCCACCCCCGACCTACTACAGTCGAGGTGAATGCTCTCCTAAGAGAATATCGGTGCTGTAATTTCAACGTTGTCCTCGAATTTCAAATCCGAGCACCAGTTAAAAAGTTAAAAATTACCACTCGCATTCTAACAGTACGTACATAAATAAATGTTCATAAATTCATTCCGGGCCCACCTAGCCTCAGAATCATGCACTGTCAATTTTCGCGGACTCGCAGTATTTCCGTATAATTAAAAACAATTACATGGACAAATCCAGGTCTTTACATTATCCACACCCCAGGGCTTTGTATCTCCTAAAGCCACAACAAAAAATAGGGAAACAAGTGGGGGTACTGAGCATGAATTTGAGCCACCCACTCCCATGTGCTATCCTAGAGGTTCCTGTACTTCCAACATACGCGCACCAGAGGTATCGATCGCCCACGGAAGACTCTCTACTATTGATCCTCAATCTCTATTGGAACCTCTGAAAACGCCTCCCCATCCTCGATGTCCAACTCACCCTAATCAATGATGTTTGAATGATCATGCACATACTTCCTCAGCTAGGATATGTGGAAGACATCATGCACCCGATGCAACTATGGGGGAAGGGCTAGGTGGTATGCCACCTCGCCAACTCACCTGAGGACTTGAAAGGGTCCTATGAACCTCAGAGAAAACTTTTTCCCCCGACCAAATCTCCACAAACCTTGTCAAGGTGAGACCCGTAGAAAGACAAGGTCACCATTATTGAACTCTGGAGGTCTCTGTCTCTTATCAGCATAAGATTTATATATGCTCTATGCATTCTTCATCCGCTCATGAATTATCTGCACCTTCTCCGTAGTAGCCCGTACCATCTCTGGTCCCATGAGTTCTGACTCCCCTGGGTCAGTCAAGCAATGAAGTGATCTACAATGTTGACTGTACAATGCCTTGAATGGTTCCATACCGATAGTGGAGTGATAACTATTGTTGTATGCAAAATCCACCAAGGGAAACTGATCCCCCCAACTATGACCGAAATCAGGGACGCAAACACACAACATGTCCTCAAGGGTTTGAATGGTCTGCTATGTCTAATCATCCATCCGAGGATGAAAGGTGGTGCTCAATCGAAGTTGAGTCTCAAATTCCTTCTATAACCCCTTTCATAACTGGGAAGTAAAACGTGCATCAAGATCTGAGAAAATCGTCGAGGGCACTCCATGAAGCCGTATAATCTCCTACACATAGAGGCATCCTAAGATCTCTACTGAACCCTGCTCTCTAATAGGTAGGAAGTGGTCCGACTTGGTGACTCGACCAATGATCAACCAGATGTAATCATGCCCATTAGATGTGTGTGGAAGTCTTATCTCGAAGTCCATGGAAATTCCTTCCCACATCCACTCTGGAACCTCTAGTGGTTGAACTAAGCCTGCTCGAACCTAATTCTCTTCCATCACTTACTGACAAGTGAGGCACCATGAGACAAACTCAGCCATTTCTTTCTTCATTTCCATCCACCAGTGATGATGCCGAAGGTATTGGTACATCTTCGCCACTCTTGGATGTAGTGCTAGAGGGTATGTATGGAACTCCCCCAACATTTCCTCTTGTAGTTCCACCGGTACCATAGTTCATCCTATGAAGAGGATGACGTGCTCCCCACCTTCAGAAAATCCATCAGGTACCAGTCCTATGGATATCTGAGCATGTCGAGCCTCATAGTTAGTGTCCCCATGATACACCTCCCTGACTTGCTAATGGAGTGGGGGAGTGACTATCCGAGACTGAAGATAAGATACTCCATCTCGATCCATGTAGGATATCTGCAATGTGGCTAGTTGATCCGTCTAATCACTCAACAACTGTATATCAGATCTCCTACTGAGTGAATCTGCTACTATGTTCCCCTTCACAAGAGTATAGACTATCTCGAAGTCATAGTCCTAGATAAACTGAAGCTAACGATTATATCATTGGTTCAGGTCCTTCTAAGTTAATATATACCTGATACTCTTGTGATTAGAGTAGACTGTAAACTGTTCGACCATCAAGTAATTTCGCCAAATCTTCAAGGTGAAGACCACTTATGATAACTCCAGGTCATGTGTACCGTATTTCTTCTCATGCTATCTCAACTATCGAGAACCATAGGCGATAACTGCTCTCTCCTGCATTAGGACACATCCATTCCTAATCCCAGATTCATTGCAGTAGAGTATGTACCCAACACCCTCCTCTGGTAGCCTCAAGATGAGGGAATTCTTCAATCTCTTCCTCAGCTTCTGGAAACTCCGCTGGAATCTCTCTTACCACATTAAGGTTTTCCACTTCTTTTTCAATGCTGATAAGGGTGTCATAACTCTGTAAATGTCAGGAACAAACCTATAGTAGTAACTGGCCAAACCCAAAAAACTCTGCACCTCTATCACACTCCTCAGTGGCTCCCAAGAAAGAACAACCTCAATCTTTTCTAGATCCACTACAAATCCATCCTCTGAGATGATGTGTTGAAGGAAGTGAAACTCTCAGATCCAGCACTAAATCTCCGAGAGATTACCATAAAGCTGGTGCTCTCAGAGTGTGTCCAGAACATTCTTCAGATGATAGTCATGCTCCTCTTATATAGATGAGTATACCAAGATGTCTTCGATGAAGACTACCACAAAGAGATTGAGGCATGGTTGGAAGATTCTATTCATGATTCCCATGAACACTTCTCGGGCATTTGTCACACTAAATAGAATAACCAAGAACTCACAGTGGATATACTGACATCTAAAGGCTTTCATCTGCACATACTCATCTCGTACCCTGAGCTTGTGATCGGCAGATCTGAGGCCTATCTTCAAAAACCATTGTGCTCCCTTTAGATGATCAAATGGATCGTCAATCATCAGGACTGGGTACTTATTCTTCATAGTCACCTGGTTTAGGCACAGATATGCCACACAAAGTCTCAAACTATTATCCACCTTATTGGTGAACAAAATCAGGGTTTCCCAATGAGAAACATTGGGCCTAATGAACCCCTTGCTCTGTAAGTCCTCCAACTATACTCGTAGCTCTTGAAGATCTATGAGATCTATCTGATATGTTGGCGTAGATATCAGAGCCATCCTGGGGTTCAGGTCGATATAGAATCCACCTCTCTGTGAGGAGGTAGATCTGAAAAATCATCAAGGAAAACATCAGTGTAATAGTCCACCACTATAGGGTAGCTCAGACTCTCAACATCAACTACTCAGATGGTAAGGCTAGCCAACATATTTGTGATCAGTTGCACCCTACTTTGGGTAATTCCATCCTATGCTGCAAAGGTTCCCTTCTCACCAGTGAAGGAAAACCTGGTCCCATCTTCACGGACACACCGCACTTTGCGCCTAATATAGTCAATATGAGCATGGACTATAGGCAACCAATTCATACCCAAGATAATGTTGTACGACCACGACGCCGCTACTAGAAGATACAATCTAAATCTCTCGCCTCCTATAGTAAGCTCACACCTCCATAACTAGTGTGTAATCATTGAATCCTCTCCCGTAGGAGTCTCTTGCAGTAAAGATCGAGCCAACAATGCCACAGAAATCTCTAAGCTCCGAACGAGGGTCGTGTTGATAAAAGAGTGAATGGACCTGTGTCTATAAGAAATATAGCTAAGGTGGATTACACACATATCGTACCTCGAATAATCTATGGAGCATCATGGTCATAGGCCTCAGCTGCCTGGAGCTGAGCTCATCCCTATCCACCTGCTCCCAGTGGTCGGGGTGGACCACCTGAAGGTGGTGGCGGTAGAACCTCAAATCACCACCCACCTCCTACTGCATGGCCAGATCTTCTACCACATCTTCCTGCTACCTATGGACCACCACGATCAAATCTTCCCCTCTATATAGGTAGCCCTTCGACCATCTGTAGGTCATCTGTACGACGAGTCAGGCAGTCATGAGCCATGTGACCCTGCCTGCCGCACGAGTAACATTACCTATTTATTGCATGCCATGCTCTGTCTCAGGATCCCCACCTGACAGATCATGTATCCTGTAGTCATCCACCTATCGTCCTAGTCTTCTTGGACCTCTTCATCATCTGTCTGCTACCAGCTACAAATGACTCTGCTACGTGACATCCGGTGGTGGGTCTCACTACCGGTGACTGCTTAGCAGGGACGCTCTCCACTAAGGGTGCTATCTCTAACACACCCACCTATGTCGGGATGCGGAGAGAAATAATCGAAGCTCTAATCTCTCATTTGATCCCCTTCTTGAAGCTCCGAGCCCAGAATAAAGGGTGTCACACCATGTCAGTGGAGTAGCATGAGAAGTCGGTGAACCTCATTGAATACTGATCCATGGTCATGCTTCCCTGCTCGAAGTGGATAAGCTCCTATATACGCACTGAGAATAAGGTCGTTGGGATGAACTCTGTGCCTGAAAAGGCTCTCTAAGTCTTCCCATATGAGAGTCACCTTGTGTGAACCTAGAGCATCAAGATCCACCATCTCCCTGCTGCTTCCTGAAGAAGATTGGCAGTAAGGATGACCATAAGATCAGTCAATGTTCCTACTAGTTAGAAAACCCTGACCACGACCTCCAACCAGTCCTCAACCACCAGTGGATCCTTCTTTCCATGGAACCTAAGAATCCTATAGAATTGGAACTCATGCAACATGCTCAATCAGTGTGCATCCTCTACTACTGGGGCTGGTGGCATTGTCTTCCCAACAAATAATGGTGCTGCTGGTACACCACCCAATGGTACAACTGCCGAAATGGGGCCCTACACTGAAGCCTCATCGCCCAATGGGCTGTCATCACATACTCTACCTGGAACCCCAACTAGTTGTCTACGTGGAGGCATCCTGAAAATAAACAGGTGTTCCATGGTCAATAAGTTATACCTGGTGAGCTGACTCAAAGATACCACAAAGAAAACTTTTCAAAAACACACACGCAATCTGTGTTTTTATGCACTGAGTCAGAAATCAAAAGTCAGGGTCCTGGTATATGGATACGTCGGCCACCACGCCAACACTAGATTCCCCAAACTGAAAACCACACTCATTACACTAAACACTATTATCGAATCAAATGACCAGAGTCTAATT
Organism: Viscum album; assembly: GCA_963277665.1. Lineage (NCBI taxonomy): Eukaryota > Viridiplantae > Streptophyta > Magnoliopsida > Santalales > Viscaceae > Viscum > Viscum album. The sequence goes on from OY728125.1 coordinate 6,089,818, forward strand.
TCTCCAGTAGAACTGAATCCTCTAATACCAATTTGACACAACCTATCCCCCGAGTCCCATGCCGTGACTTCACCTAGCCTGGCTTCCATAGGCGAAGGGGTTGGAGACTAGCACCAGAAAGGCATTACCTTTTAATCAGAAAACCCAAACAATGTAATCACAGAACAAGATACAAGTACAAGGTAAACTATATAGTAAATAGGGTGAGTACAGTAAGTAAAGGGATCAGAATAACATCCCTACTAGAAAGTACAAGTAAAATGGCTAACAACTCTTGTGAACACCCGCCAAGTATCATACTTGAAGGGTAGGTACATCTCTCGAACAGTCATCTCTGCGGTACATCTCATCTAATGGTCCACCTATGAGAAGCCTTCATTCTTGGAACCCTCAGCCTTGATCAATGTTGTTCGTCATCTGCACAAGACACAACAAGGTGCGGGTGAAGCCCGTGTAGGGGTGAGTATTACAATAATCAGTAGGGACCCCAAGACCCCTGAAGGTCTCTCAGAATCAACAAAAGATAAATAGAAAAGCAATACAATAATCATTAATCACGATAACAATAGTCAACCCCAGTTAGGTATATGCCCATAAATATACATGTTTATCACGTAAACCCGTACAGTTCATGATAAAACACAAGGCCCAACTCTTTAGCCAAAAGAACAACTATTCCACGAAGGAAAGAATACTACGAAGGTAACACCATGATGGTATGTACCATAAAGGTAACACCACATAGAAGAATACCATGAAGGTATCACCACACAAAAGTGTACCAAAAAGTTAAATACTCAACTCACACAAGGTATAACTTGATAATGAATGTATAGATGATTAGTGGTATTGCTAGATCATCTTACTTCATCAAGAAGCTATGTTGTTGACCCACACAGGATTAAAGATGACCCACATAGGATCTGAAGTTAACCCACACAAGATCTAAAGATGACCCACATAGGATCTGAAGATGACCCACACAGGATTTGTAGATGCTAAGACACACAAGATCCAAAGATGACCCACATAGGATATGAATATTCTTCATTGACAGCCAGCTATAGGGTTCCCACACTATGCACGCTTGATTCTAGGAGGATCCACTCCTCCATCCATCGGTCGATACTTCAACTTCCATGAATTTCCATGAGGAAGTAACATGAAGTTCACTAATGTTATAAGGGACCCAACGAGATAGACAGCGCGCCAATCAGATGCCCGATCTATATGTTATTAGCCTTTTAGTCCGGAGGGCCTGGTTGGATTCAGGTTTGATCCAACCCGGCCATACCCCAACATTATCCAAAACTCAAGTGGAGTATTCCAAATGTTCCGTATCGATCTAAGGATTCAGTCACTATAGATGGTTCTTAAAACAGGTTTCCGATTCTCAAGATATGGCCAAAAGGCGTATCTGGGTCCACATGGGCCCGTGTCGGGCCGGACCATGGGAGGCTCGACTCACTGGCCTGCGGTCCGGCTTGGACTGGGCATGACCCACAGGGCTTGGCCCGCTTGGCCCGACCCCTAGGCTCGGCCCGCTGCTGGGTGAGGTCCGCCGTGGTGGGGGCCGCCCTAGCTGCAACCCAGGGTACGATCCCCCTGGGATTCCCTAAACGGTCCAGTAGGACCGTTTGGTTTCAGCCAACCTGGTGGCGCCACATGGCTCCACCTGCTAGAACGTGAGACCCACCGAAGTGGGTCCTGCTCGGCGTGACATGGTCAGCCGGTGTTCTAGGTCGCCCCTCTTCTATTGGCGCGACGACGCCGCTACTCTAACCACGGTTGACTTGGTGCCGCCCGCCTTTCTGGTGCGATACAACGGATCAACCACCACGACCTCCATCTCTAGTGGTGTGGACGTGCACCGCCCCGGCTTCCACATGATCGACCAGAGTTTCGATAGCCATTATCCTCTTCCATGACCGATGGGTCGTGGCCTCCTCCAAAAGCACGGTTGTGACACCACCTCCATCATGGCCAGCTGGTGTGCCGGCCATCGCCTTGTACCCTTCCGGCGCTGGTCGCCAACACCGGTCGTCGGCAGACTTCCTCGAGTCACCAGGTGAGCTCCTGTGGCCCGTTCTTTATTCAGAAGAGATCAAATTTCATCTTGGGACGTTTTCATCTCATCAAGTCAATCAAGGTCGTGTTATTCTAAACCCAAAATTTCACTCGTAAAGAACACGTCAAACAATGAAGTAGTGGAGGGATGAGGCCATGTTTTCTTGCCTGCACCCTCCACGTTAGACTGAAAGCATGTGGCTCAAGAATATTGAATCAATGAAAATTAATGAAGAACAATCACGAACAAACCATACCTCGATCGTTCCTTATAAATCATGTGAGTAAGAAGGTCAAGTGGATAAATGAGACTGTTTCTTTTGGAAATGGGGATGACCTTTTTTGATTAAGGTTCAAACATTCCAATCGATTTCTAATGGGTTTATTTGTAGAACCAGAAACATACAATGATTCTATATCCATTTGGAAATACTTTCCAAAGGTAGTTTCGCAGTAGTTGTGAAGCAATGAGGCTTAAGAATTTTCATTGGTCGAGAGGATGGGAGGTCAGACTCATCACACCTTTTTGGGGGGAATTATTGTCTACTCCCACACTCTCTTATAGATTTAAGTCATGTTCACGAATCCTTATTAATTTACCAAGCATGAAAATGAGTTTTTGCTTTAGACTTTTCAATCAATGATTGATATGTATGTGATTTAGAGAATCTTTTATATGTATTTTAGGCTCTTCATCAATAGAGAATCATCTATATGAATTAGAGATTCTTAGTCAATGGTATCCTTCAATACATTATATAGAAATCTCATGGTCACTATGATGACTATACTGGTTTTAAATCCACCTAATGCGGCACATGAAGTTTATTGTCATTTAGAAAGACAAGGATTATTTTAGAGTTGGGATCGTACCCGTAGATGGGCTACCTATGTATCCTTGTTAAAGTAAGAATCAGAACCCACATAGTTCAATAGGATGGATATAGTTTAACATAATAGAGGTTGGAAAAGAATTAATGAAAGATAGGATTGAAACTTAGAAAGTCTTCCTACGTACTATACTTTTATGGAAGAGATCAAATTCCACATAGTTTGAGTGAAGAAGTATGAAATTTATGCATAATTAATTGCCCAAAGAGATATGTCGTAATTACTTTTACACTCTAATCCCACGTGAGCCATTCTTAGTGTGAGAAACAAGAGGTATCAGTAAATCTGATGATTGTGCCATGAAAGATGCAGTCATAAAAAATGATGTGGGGCTTACGTATATATGATGACGGGGTAAATGAACATCAGGACTTAGTTTAGGAAAGAAGCCCAGGGAAGGTTCCATAAAGGTATTTGTACTTTATGGAGATTTGGAATTTTTATGCGAGACTTACTCCTAAAAATGAAGCCCAAATTAATAGGGACTTATGATTGGAATTTATTCCTGAGAAGGAGACCTAAATCAAAAGAAAATAAGGTTGGGGATTACGTATGTATGACGTCCCAATTATATAAAGACTAGGACTTAGTTCAAGAAAGAAGCATTGGAGTAGGGTCCATAAAGATATTTGTGCTTTATGGAGATTTGAAATTTTAACTAGGGACATACTCCTAAAAAGGAAGCCTAAATTAAGAGGGAATTACGATTGGGTTTTATTCCTGAGAAGGAAACCCGAATAAAAATAAAATAAGGTTGGGGATTACTCATGAGAAGGAGGCCCAATTAAAGGGAACTTATAACCTAGGGCTTAATCCTGAGAATGAGACCCATAGTTAAAGGAAATTATGATTGGGACTTACTCTTGAGAAGGAGGCCCAGATGAATTCCTCTCAGATAAGGAAGCCAACAATGAAACCACGCCACAAATGGATTTAAAGAAGGTTTTCAAGGCCATGTCTTACAGAGGAGAGGTAAATTTAAAGAATGGAGGTGACCAGGAAGGAGGCGCGCAAGTATTTTTTTTTTGCATGAAAGTCCTGGTCATGCAAGTATACTTGCGAAACAGGGGTCAACTTTGGCGACGAAGAATCCATAAGGTGATAATTTGGTGGCTTTGAATTAGAGCCCTTAGTATCATACCTAGAGACTTTTATAAGGGTGGCGTGCAAGTTTCATTGAGAGGTAAAGGTGGCGCACAAGTGTCTTCAATTACCTTAAGGGTTGGACACTTAGGTGTGCATGTATTGATGAGTTCTAATACTTAGTCCTTATTCTTCCTTTTTAGAGCTTCCATTATAGGTAATGAATTACCTTGGAAGTGTTCGGAAGATGTCAGACAAAGACTTGGGAGACCAGAGCTTGAATATGAGTTTTGGAAAATTCGTCCCCAAAATGGGGGCCCACAAGGGCTATTTTTAGGATACTGAACACCTTCGGCAAAAAAATAATATGGAACACAAGTGACTTGTGTGACCAAAATGTGGCACGCATGTTACTTGCACAACCAGAAGGAAACTTTCAGGACCCATGCTTAAAGGGTTCCTTGTTCATGACATTGTCAATTTTTGATGTTCTTCAAAGGATGACTCTATTTGTGCTTAAGGTATTACCCTTTTCCATTCATTAGACTCTGTGATGGAAATAATCATCAATAAAAGTACCCCCTCAGAGTTGGATATGAAAAGGGAAAGAGGATTTGACTTTGAGGAAAAGGAGAAACCAAGATCCTACGGCGCACAGGTATGTGGCATGCAGGTTGCGGCGCACAGGTATGAGGCGCACAGGTTTATGGATCGCCTATAAATATAAGCGTCACTTTTCACAAAGCATCCAGATTTCAAATGCTTCTCACTCTCATTGTGCAAGTGAGCTCTCGTCACATGGGTTTCTTGGCTTTTCACTCGTCTGCACTTCGGTTCTTTGTATCATGCTTCCTCAGTCTGTTTATGACTTGTGCGCCAGTACTAGCGTTGTACAACTTGCGTGACCATCTTAGACTTGCATGCCAAGATTAGACTTGCACGCCTTAATGCCTTATCCATTTTTTTCGATTTCTTCACAAATTTTATGAAAAAAAAACTTATTTAAAATTTAACTGTTAGATCTTTGTGCATATTCAATGGATCCCAAACGAATTGGATCTTCTGATGAGTTGTCTAGCAAGAGAATTTATGAAATGATGAACATCATTATCCATGATTATTATGATATCTGCAATAGTACTCTTCCAGATTTGGCCAAGTACTTGAAGAAATATCATGTCAATTTCTCACAAAATATTTACTTTCCTTTATATGGGCATGGTCATATGTAGGGAGTCAATGTTCCAGATCCAATGAACTTTCTCCCGCATTCTTGGTTTCAAACATACACCAACTTTTACTCATCAAATGTCTCAGTTGCAAGATCATTTGTTAATGTTGGACTAGTGGAGAAGGCATACATAATGCTTCATAGCCTATGTGCTCCAGATATGAAACCTCACAAGCCTGAGCTATAGCCGCATTGCTACTCCACTATTTCGGTTATGTTGTGCATTAAGAGCACCAACAATGGTGTAAACATTCAAATTTTTTCTCCATGCCAATTCCTTGCAGATATGAAAAAATAAAACCCATGGGCTGATATGTTTTCCATTGCCGATTGGTGGAGAGAAGACTATCATGGCATTAGAACAATATCTGAAAAGAGTACTCTCTCCAAATGGATATTTACTTCTAATTCTCCATTCTCAAATACATTTATCCATCTTCCATGTTTCTTGGGTAGAAACAGAGTCACTGTTGGATTAGAAGAAAATTTCCTCAAAACCGCACTCAAGAACATTCTTTTACAATTATTCCAAGAAGAGCTGGTCTCACTGCGTCTCTTATTGTATCCAGTTGAATGAATGAATTCCAAGTGGCTGCTGATGAAGTTCAGGATGCCGTAAATCAAATGAAGAGTTTTGTTTAAAGCCTCTTGTAATTCCTGAAAAATAGAAGAGACTCGAATCCATGGATGTTATTCTAACTCTTGTACATCAATGAAAAACACTTTCATCTTCAATCATATGTACCTGCATTCTTTTTCTACCTACTTTAATTAATTTTACATGAGACAATGGGCCTAGTAAGCATAGTTTGATTTTTTCTATGATGATACAAACAACCCCACAAACTTTGCATCTTTTAATTTCTCAATATTTTCTAAATCTTACAATATGTACGTTTAGTGTGCTGGCACTTGACTTCTGTTCAGAGTTCCTTTTACAAGTTTCCAATTTAATGTGTACCCTGTCTTTTGTTGGAAGTTTAAAGTCATGCATGTTGGACATAAAAAGTCTAATGTTTAAGTTCGAATAGCTTTGAACGAATGGATTAAAATTTACTCAATTCCTTGATAATTTGTTTGAAAACATATTACCACATTCAAGTATGGGAAAAAACATGTAAACTATGAATTAAGAAATTTTGAATCTGAGGGATGATATGAAAAAAAGGGCTAAAAGGAATAATAGAAAGTATTTCCTAGGAGTTAAGTTACCACTATTTGACAAACCCATTAGGGGGTTGAATTATATAGGGCCACATAAGTGCATTGGCTTCATAGTCAAATAATAGAATATTTTTTCCGACAGGTCTGTTATGTAGACTACTTATACAAGGCCACCTAGGGGCACGTGCTGTATATCCAGGAATAAGAACTCTCAGAAATTTTACTATTCTATTGCTAAAAGCCAGTGAATGTTTATGTTGATTCAAATTTTCCAAAGCACATATACTGCTATATGGAGAGAGGTTCTTGAATATGGAGAGGATATTCCCAATCAAAATTGTCAAAGAATTGGATGAATGTCACTCCTGTGATGGTCTGACCCAAACGTAGGGAAGGGAAATATAAACCATAGACTTGAATACCTTCAGATCACGAAAAAGAGTATGGGACAAATATGTTAAGGATACCTGTTTTTTGAGGATCCCTAAATATCTTCGTTATGAAAAATAAGGAAAAAAGTGGTTTTCCCCTCAAGAATGAAGTTACCACTATTTGAAAACCCGTTAGAGGGTTTGAATTATGACGGGCCACTTAAGGGAATTGGATGCATAGTCAAATAATATCATCTTTTTGCTGACAGGTCCATTCTGTGGACTACTTAAGCAAGGCCGCCTAGGGGCATGTGCTGCATAGTCAGGCAAAAGAATTCCCAAGTATCAGACATTTTCTGATCAGAAGTCGAGAAAAGGGTTTTGGAGATCTAGAAGTATTTAAGGTTAGGAGTATGACACATGAAAATGGGTATTTTCCAATTCATGATGGAAATACATAGACCAATTCGGAACATAATCATGTTGTCTTTGTGTCCTAAATTGAGGTGCTGGACTTCACTAAGTATCCCATAAGGATGGGAATCAAGCCACATGTAGTTCTTGAAATATAGTTTAACGTCATGTGGGGAGAGAGTGTAGGAGATCTTAGTTTAAGGTCGTAGAGTTCAGACCATAATGAGGGAGACACATTGTGTGTCTGTTATAAACCTGATGTGAATAAAGACCATGGTTTTCATACCACATTCATATGCTCACAGGGGTACTTTTCATCCAAGGGATCGAAAGTAGAATTTGGGGTTAGGCCCAAAGACTTGGGGCTGGATTTGAGGGATGCTCGAACGTTCCTATGTATCCCATAAATATGGGAATCAAGCCATATGTAGTTCTTGAAATACCCTCTGTACAAATTTGGATCGTACATGTGAAGGGTGAAAGGGGACTTTAGTGCAATGATGGTTGGATCCGAGATTAAAGGTTCGAGCATTTCCATGTATGCATGTAGTCTTTGGAATATAACATGATTGTAGATCAATGTCAATAATGATTCCCTCTTAGGTGAAGGTGTCAATGAATGTTGTAGTTTATTTTCATACAGGAAAAAAGTGCGAATAGTTTAAGGTCATATGCATGGACCGGTGCTGCACAATTTAGCGTCATGTAGCTAAGACGTATGGCTATGCGGTTTAATGTCTTGTAGTGAGGAAAATGAGGGACTGCACAGTTTAACGTCATATAGCAAGGATGATGGTGAACCTATGAAAGATATTGGTTTGGGGGGGGGGGGGCTTCACGAATCAACATCGTATGAGATGGAGGTAAACCAATGTCAAGATGTTGATTTTTGGGCGTGAACCTCAGGAGGTTGCCTATGTACCCAGCCTAGAAGGCAAGGATCAAAGTCCACATAGTTCAATTTAAAACTGAATTAATGATCGAGTTGTACTTGAGGACAACGACCCAAAGATGGTGTTGGGACTTATGCATGGTTAACGGCCCAGAGATAGTGTTATAGTTGAAGTTTACTCTAAGCTCACGTGAGTCATGCTCGGTGTGAGAAACAAGAGGTAGTAAAAACCCTAACGATGCAAAATTTAACGTCATGTAGGACGTATTTAGGGACTTTTTTGTAGTTTAAACTTCATACAGGACAAATATGTATAGTTTAACATCATATAGGATGACAAAGGGAACACAGTTTAACGTCACGACGGACGAATGAGGGGTTATGCAGTTTAATGTCCTGCAACAAGGAAAAAAGAGACCATGCAGTTTAATGTCTTCCAGTAAGGACTAAAATAGTTTAAGGTCATATGCATGGACCAGCGCTGTATACTGTAGCATCATGTAGCTAGGGAAAAAAGGCAACATGTAGTTTAACGTCTTGTAGTAAGGACTAAAAAAGTTTAAGGTCATGTGTATGGACCAGTGCTGCACAGTTTAGCGTCATGTAGCTAGGACAAAAGGGACCATGCCTTTTAATGTCTTGTAGTAAGAACTATAATAGTTTAAGTTCATATGCATGGACCAGTGCTACATAGTTTAGCGTCATGTAGCTAGGACAAAAGGGACCATGCAGTTTAAAGCCTTGTACTAAGGACTAAAGTAGTTTAAGATCATATGCATGGTCCAGTGCATCATAGTTTAGCGTCATGTAGCTAAGACAAAGTGCATTTGTGTTACACAAAATACTTCTTCAAGAATATTTCATTGGTTGGGGTTGTAATGAGTTCTCCATCCATTGAGATTGAAGAACAAGCTCCATTAGAGAAGACCTTATGTATTGAATAAGGTCCTTCCCACTTTGGCTCAAGCTTTGGAGGCTTCTTCCCTAGGTATTATTGGAGTTCTGATGACCAATACCAATTATCCTTGAATGAATGAACAAAGAATAAATTTTTTTGTTAAAAGCCTTTGATTTTCGATTCTGATAGAGCTCCATGTGGTGAAGGGTGCACAATCTTTTTTAATCTAATCGTTTCAATTCATCCAATCACTTTTTAGATTGTTCATTTGTAGATGACTGATCACAAATGGCTAATCTAAGCGAAGGTAATTGAACCTCAATGGTAAAGACTCCTTCTGTTCTATATTCCAATGAATATGGAGTTGACCGTGTAGAAATGTGGGTGGTGGTCTGATAAGCCCATAAAGCGTGAAAAGTTTATGAGTCCATGATTTCTTATCTTTATCCACCATCTTTTGAAATATGTTTGAAAGAGTCTTATTGAAGGCCTCTATTTTTCTGTTGGCCGCTACATGATACCAAGATTAATGGCTGGATTTGATGTTGTATTCCTGATACAACTTCCTTACCTCGGATGAATAGAAGTTTGTGCTATTTTCCGTCAATATGGTATGAGGGACACCAAACCTATTAATAATGTTAGAATTGATGAAGCTAAAAATGATTTTAGAACTAAATTCTTTGAGAGGTATTGCCTTTTCCCATTTGGAAAAGAAGTCAGTAGTTGTAAGAATATACTTAAACTGCTTGGATGTAGCCGAAGGGTAAGGTCCTACTACATCCATTCCCCATGTGGAAAATGGCCATGAGTATTTTTAAGTATGAAGAAACTCTAGGGGTTGATGAATGAAGTTGTCACATACTTGGAAAAAATGAAATTTCTTAGTGAAATCAACACAATCTTATAACATTGAAGGCCAGAAGTATCCATGCCTTCGAATTAGACCAGAAAGTCTATGTCCAGACTGGTGGGCACCACAATCTTCTGCATGTACTTCTTTCATGAAAACCATTGTCTCTTCACCATCAATACATCTGAAGATAATTCCATCAAAACCTCGCTTATAAAGAATGTTTTCATGATCTGGGCTATTATAAAGAGTAAAATTAACCACACATCTCTGAACATGTTCTTTCCCAGCTCTATGAGGTGGGAGTGTACCATTTTGAAGGTATTCCCTAATAGGTGTAATCCATCCCATAGTATGACCATATGGTTCATAAATGGGACTGATTTCATTGATTTCCTCTATTCTGATTTGAATAAAAGGTGAAAATACACGACGGTGGGCAATACTGATGATTTTTTCATCCTGGTTTGGATCTGCCAAGGCTGTGGCTACATTATCCAGTGCATCAGCTTGGGAATTTTGTGATCGCAGGACATAAGAAAATGTATGTTCTGAAGGAAATTCCACCATTAACTCTCTGATGTAATCATACAAAGGGATTAACTCTTCTTTTCCGATGGTATAATCCCCATTGACTTGTTTGATTACCAAATTTGAATGATCTTTTTCCTTTAAGTGATTCATTTGTGCCTGAAGTGCCAATTCCAAGCTTGAGATGAGAGCTTGATATTCTGCTTCATTATTTGTACCACCTCCCAAAAATAACAAGGAATAGGGTAGTGCTTCCTTTTCTGGGGAAATAAGAACAATTCCTAACCCAAAATTGTTGGATTTAGGATCTTCCATTTTCTACCCTGTTGGACTTCGGGATGCACCATCAATGTACATTTCCCATGTTTGAGGATTATCTTGAATAGAGAAGACTTCCTCACCAGGAAGTTCAATATTTAAAGATGTATCTTCTACAGATGGGTGTTCAACAAGGAAATTGGCCAGAGCTTGGACCTTTATTGCCTTTTGAGACACGTATTAGATATAAAACTACTTCAAAATAACTTCCCACCTTACAAGACGTCCTGTAAGAATTGGATGACTAATGATAAATTTGAGCAGGTTATTGCGAGACACCAATTGAACCTCATGATGTTGTAGGTAGTGTCTCAATTTTTGAACTGCAAAGATTAATGCTAGAAATCACTTTTCAATACTTGAATATCGTGTTTCAACCTCAAGCATAGTCCGACTGAGATAGTAAAGCTTTTTTCATTCCCAGCATCATTCTTTTGGGCAAGGAAGGAACCCACTGATCGCTCTAAAGCTGTCACATAGAGAATAAGTGGTATTCCTTCAACGAGTGGCATCAATATTGGTAGAATCAAGAGATATCTCTTGAGAATATCAAATGATTCTTGGCATTCTTCTGTCCACTGTTAGGTGACTCCCTTCTTCATTAATTTGGTTAAGGGTAAACATTTTCATGAAAAATTGGCAATTAAATGCTGAATATAGGCCAAGTGTCCTTGAATTCCACTTAATTATTTCAAATTTCAAGGACATGACGTACCAAGGATTGATTTTTTCTTCTCAGGATCAACTTTAATACCATGATGGCGTACAACAAAGCTGAGAAATTTTCCGGAGGTTACCCCAAAAGCACATTTTAAGGGGTTTATCTTCAAATTGTGTTGTCAAAGTTTGTGAAATATGATTTCCAAATCAGCCAAATGATTAAAAAGTTGTTTGGATTTAACCACAAAATCATCCACATAACATTCAACAAATTTTCCTAAAAAGGGTTTGAAGATATGGTGCATGGCATGTTGATACGTTGCACATGCATTTTTCTGGCCAAAGGGCATTACCCGATGGAAAAACACACCTTGAGGGGCTCTGAAATCTATAGACACCTCATCCTATGGGGCCATTTGTATTTAATTATACCCAGGATAACCATCCTTGATGTAAAGGCCTTCATATCTAGATATTTCGTCAATTAAGAGTTATGTGATCGGAATTGGAAAATCGTCCCTGGGACAATGCCGATTAAGATCTCTAAAGATAATGAAAACTCTAATTTGTACATTTTTCTTTTTCACAGGGAAAATATTAGCCAACCATTTGGGATATTGAGATTCTCTGACGAAGTTATCCTTGATAAGATTATCCACTTCAGTTTCAATTTTGGAGTCATAAGTTGGGTGTGTTCTTCTTGCGGCTTGTTTGAATCCTCGATGTTCTTCTAGAAAACCCAAATGATGAGTGGCAACATCGGGATCAAGACCTAGAATTTCTGTATAATTCCAAGAAAATATATCTCGATTTTTTTTTAAAATGAAATATAAGTTTTTTGCTCTTTAAGAGTCATGGCCGCACTAATTAAAGTGGGGCGTGGATCTTCTTTTGTACACAGATTTATTTCTCTCAGTTCATCTACAGTGGTAGAGATACCTTCATCAAATACTGGAGGAGCATCTCTGAGATCTTCCTATTCTTCTTTAGTATGTGTTACTTCTTTGGTTTCTACATGCATAGTAGATGATGAAGTAGAATTTCCATGGTCAGGGGAGAAGTTAAAACATGAACGTATTGAAGAAGAGAATACCATTTCTGATCCTATTAATGATGAAGGATCTTCCCTGGGTTATAAAGAGGAGATGATGGATTGATAATTGAAATCATTGTTCACCTTTGACATTTCTATAACTTCTTCTGGCCTGGTTGATGAAGTACCGAATTGCTGGATTTCAGCGGATGAAATGAAGACATCTCCATTTATGCTTTCATCACTGCTTGGCCAATCAACAATTTATCCCATGCTGTCTGGCTCGATTTCTATAAATTAAATTAGGGATTTTTCCTTAAGAGTGTTTGGATTTTGGTATATCCCATCAATTTTACTGATAGGTAACACATAATATGTACTCACCTGTATGAATGGGTTTACTGGAATCTTTTCCAAACCATTTGGAGCATTAATTTTTGTAACCTCCTTTGTCATGGATTTCACCTTTCCCTCCATGTGATATAATTCTGCCTTAACGTATTGAGATTCACATATTTTAAATGGGGATTTATCACCATTCAATGTCCCAATTTGACCATTGAAATAATATTTGATACATTGATGGTATGATGAAGGTATAACCGCCTGTTGATATATCCAAGGTCCTCCAAGAAAAATGTTCAAGGCTGTTCCATGACGAACAACCATGAAATCTGAATTAGACACAAGGTCTCAAAACTGAGTTCTATGCGTAATATTGCCTAGAAGTTCTTGTTCATTGTTATCATATCCTTTCAACATTAAAGTAGTCGGAGATAAATGAGATTCGGTGAGGCCCAATCCACGAAGTGTACGAATAGGGATGAGTTTGACTCCTAAACCATTATCAATGAAATATTTTTGCATATCTACATCATTTACCTTTCCAGATAAATACAAAGGTCTAATATGTCCATGCACAACATCATCTTTATCTTCATCTGTAAATGATATCACTACGTGGCATTCTGCAGGATCATTCTCTATATGGTAAACCTCTACCGCAACAATTTCAGTTTTGAATTCTTGAGGACATGACAAAGCCCCAATAAGTGCCTCACTAAGATCTTTTGATAGATTCAAGGCATCCAGAATTGATAACTTGGCCGGTACTTGGGCCAAATGTTTCAAGAAAACATAATTTTGGTCCAAGGGTTTGCGTTTCCCAACAAGAAACTATGGTTTTGTAGGTGTCTTAGAAGTTGATGAATTGGAAGTCGATGCATCCTGTATTGGGGTAGGAGTTGGAAATACTCCTAGCATCAGCAGATTAGACCAAATAGGTCTATTTATTTTCTGAGAGGGAAAAAGTGTAACCTCTAACCGGTCTTCTAAAATAACTGTTTCAAGACCGAATCTTCCATGTGTGGAAGAACTTTCCTATTTTTTTGAGCCTGCTGAAGGGCCTTTCCACGTGTTTCGGCAGCATATACAGTTCTGGCTGGGGTAGGATTGAAATAGTGGCTTCTGGAATATCCACATCTTCCCCTTTATCCTAGAACTCTATCTCTTCCTCTAATTACTCTTTTTGATATAGGGAATTTTGGATCATCAAGATCGAAATTGTAACTGGCATAAGAATCTGTTAAATTTATCATGTTAATAGAACCAATGATCAACTCTTTATCTGATGAAGATTCTGCCTGATTAGCTAATTTAGGTTGTGCCATTTGGTGGGGTGGTGCCCGTGATTTTAATGTAGATGGCATAAAATCTTCTAGAGTCAAAGATAATTTAGGCTATGACATGAACTCATATTCTTCATAATGCTATTCTTTCTTTGAATTATTCCGCCTTTTTGAAGATTCTACTTCTGATGAAGGGGGTTTTGCTGTGGAATTCATAGCATAATACACAGTTGGTTGATTCAATTGTGTTCATAAAATGGCATGAGTTCAGTTGATCATTTTCCTGACCATCCAATTATCATATTTCTGCGCATTTTTATTTTTGACTTCATGCCACTCGCCTTCTTCCTCTGGATTAGTAGTAGTAACACATGATACCTTGGCTGAAGAACCTTTCAGTTTTACCTGTCCATATTCCACCGTCTTTTACAGGAGGTCTTTGAATAAAAAACACTCTTGAATGGGATGCCCCAACATCTGATGAAATGGGAAATAGTTGGGGAGGTCTTCATCTCTGTCCTTGTTCTACTTTTGGGCCTTGGCAACTGAATCAGATTATTTTCCAGATCTGAGATGAAGTAGCCAGGAACTTGTTCATTCGAGAAAGAATAAACCTTGTTCTTTAAATCCTTAAACCGTTTTCACCTTTGAACTCTTTGATCATATTGATAAGGCGGTAGTTGTTGTTGATGTTCAGGAGGTGGAGCCCTTCGATAAGATGAAGGTTTTGAAGTTGAAGAAGGTACAAGTGCTTGTTTAAGCGTAACTATAGCAGTCTCTGCTTTCCCTATTCTCCTTCCTAGAACTGATGGAATTACACAATTTTTAGCCTTAGTCCTTTTAAGAGAGTCTACGATCTGCTGATTGATTTAAGTAAGGTCTCAAAACCCTACTGTGTATTTCACAGGGATAAACGGTATGTGTAATTCATCACACAAATTTTCCACACAGATTGCCATCAATTATTCTTGAGGGAGTGCAAAACTTGAGGAATACGTTAATCCCTTCCAGCGAGCAATGAAATCTTAAACTCTTTCATTTTTCCTTTTCTTACAATTATTAAGATAAAAAAACTATCATATTTGGTAACGTTGAGCTGAATTGAAGAAGGATTTTTTGACGGAGATCCTCCCACCCAGTAATTGACTAAGATTGAAAAATTGTAAACCAGACAAAAGCAGGCCCTTGTAATGACTGTACAAAACATCCAAGCTTAACTCCTTCTTTTTGTTGAGAAGTTCCCTTAATAGGATCAAAAAGTGAAACAAAATGTGTTATGTGGTGTTCTGGATCTCCCGAACCATTAAAAATTTGGAATGTGGTACTTGAAAAATTTGATGGGGGAGGAATTGCATCCACCCATTCAGGTTAAGCACTCTTCTCCGGTTGAACTGGTGCACGCTTTCCTTCCATAGCTTCCAACCAAGCTGTTAATGACTCAATGGTATTCATTAATTTTTGAGAAACATCTGGTTGATCTTGGACCTGTGTAGGTGCAAGAACTAGAGTTTGTATGGGTGTGGTGACCGGTACTGTCACTGATGGTAGTACCGCTGGTTATTGTTGTGTATGACCCATAGGATTAGACCTGTGAGGGTGTACTTGTAAAGGAGGATATTCTTGATCCATCCCAGTATTTGCAACAAATTACCGTGAATGATTAACTCGATCATGATTAGGAGGAAGAATACCTTGAAGTAGTTCTGCATTTAACCTCTTTAACTCCTTCATTTCTTCTTCTTGTTGTGCGATCCTTTCCTCTAATGAGACTGATTGGCCTTATACAGAGGTAGGGTGGAATGTAACTTGACATTTACCCTTTTCCTTGGTATGTTCCTTTCTGGAGTATCGAAGGGAATTACCTGAAGGAATATCTTACCTCTTGGCAGCCCTCTGGATTCTGGTACGCACACCTTCTTCATTTGTTTCAGTACGTACAACCTCTTGAACAAGAACTTCTTCATCTGATTCCCCTGAGTGAGCCTCATGTTCTGGGGGATCATTGATAATGACATTGGTGATATTTATCGATGAATAACACATTGCATCCCTTCTATCAGAATTTCTGCGATACTGTCTTATTCCATGTCCCTTATGAGACATTGCCTTTTGTTTGGTTGATACCTCAGGAACTTCTTGATGAACCGTAATTTGGAGGGAGTCTCTTGATAATTCGGCTCTGTGATCCTCTTGTGGATTCTTCCTTAATCTAGAGAAGACTAAATTTCACTGAGGAAGAGATTGAGAATTTGAAAAAGTCCCCGGTCTAATGGACTGGGGCTATTCCTACTCAACTCCTCGAATCCAATCTATTGATCCTGAAGGTTGGATTATGAGAGTCCCCAGTCTGGCAAGCTATGGTGGCTCTTGAGATGCTATATCTGAAACTTTCTTAAAAGCTCTCTTGATTTTGAGGATTTATATTCGGAAATTGGTCGGATGCATCATCCTACATCCACCCAAATCACCTGGCTCCGATGACTATTGGATTATTTCTGACACCTCTGTCACTTGATTATGCGCATTCACCAAACAAGAAGCCTGTTAGATATTGTAATTTCCTTGATGCAAGAGTAATTCGACAACTTGTTCTTTATATTCCTAACTTTGGGAAGAACTAGTTGAGGACTGTTCTTGAGCATGCATTTAATTACACACAAAACCATTTGGATGTATCCAGCCATGGGAAATAACATTTCATGAGACCACCTTTGGTGCAATTTGTTGGCTGGAGAGCACAGAAAAATTCAATTCTCCATGAACACCCCATCCCATGATATGAATACCATTGGGGCATTGGTAATTAGCTAGTGAAATCTTTTCAACGCGCCAAGGCATGAACACTGAAGGGCTCTCTATTGCTTTTCAACCTTTGGATGTCGGGAGACTGAGAGACATGCCAAGTCAATTTGGCATTGTAACCCTTCTATTATCTTGTCATGATATTCATATTCATCATAAGATAATATTTTCTCTTTTAAGTGGAAAAGAGTTTTCCATATGTTGAGACGAATATCGTGAATAAAATCTTCTGTCAACTTTTCTGGAATATCATACTGAGATTCACCCAAAGGCCAAGACATGACTGGTACTTCACCTTTTTCCAGTTTTTTTCTCATATTCAGCACTTCCTCTTTATCATTCAATGAATATTCTTCTATCTGATTAAATTAAATATGGTGCTTATTTGTTGCTTTATCAGATTCAATAATATTGGTAGAGAATTTATTTATCAAATTAGAAGATGAATGACCAAGGGGTGGTTCGGAGAATGAACGACACCCCAGGATATCTCTTGATTGAGAAATTATTCCACCCACTAGTAGTAATGTATCAGACATGACTGGCTTTGCATTTGAAAGTTTCTCAAGATAAGAGGGATTTCTCGTTACTGCATTGTCCATTGAAGAAATGTTTAGGCAATGCGGATTACTATTGCAAAGAGGACTTTCACATCTAAATTCATCATCATGGGTAGGATCACCATGGTGGGTTAGAAAAAAAGATAAAACCACTTGATCCTTGGTCTTCTGGTCACACAGAGGGTTATTATGGCTCTCATATGAAGATGATACATCGAGATTGACTGAACTGTCATGAATTAATCCTTCAAGAGGAAATTTTTGATGAAGACCTTCATAATTGTTGTCGTTAAATCTAAAATCTGGAAATGAGAGAGTAGAATCTTGATTTGCAATAGACAATTGTCTGAGTGCATAAAGAACTCTAGCATCGAGCAAGGACTTATTTCAGATTGGCTCTTGATTTCTCGACTGTGCTGGAAGGGTCATTTTCATTAATGCCTTCTTACTCACTTTGGAAACCACTTGTTGATGAAAGTGATTATTATGGGAGGGTGTATGTGCCTACACATGAGAAATGTTCAGGTTCGACTGATTATCTCTATTTAAATCGGGTGTATGTGCCTGACTTGATTGTTCGTATGACATGGGAGAGTATTCCCCACAACCCTCCTGGACTGGAACAGAGGTGTGTATCTTCTCTAGAGTGACATGTTGACGATTCACTCCACTGATAGGGATATATTTATGTTTCTTTCCCTTTGATTTTACTGTCGCTGAAGTTGTTATAATATTCTGACAGGTATCCAGAATATGGGCAGGGATTTGCTTATGGTCTTTCACAATTTTCAGATTGTGCTTGCTGGCTTCAGCTATTAGAACAGGAATATACGTCCATTATGTGTCTAGAGTAGGTGTATGTACCTACTCCTATCCTCCTTTTCTTGTCAATGGATATTGACAATACTTATACTTAGAGGCAGAGTGTTATGTATGCTCCAAATTTGTCGTCAGAGCTTTACGAATGACTTCTACGGGTTCTACCAAACGAGACTGTTGGTAGACTTGATGAACATTGGTAGGTGTATGTGCCTGCAGGATGTTCCTCGTCATGTATGGTTGATGGGTTTCCTTCAATAGTGGCAGATGAGAATGCTGACAGAATTGGTGATTGTAAGCAGATGTATGTGCCTGTTTACCGGTGGTCACCATATTTGGTTGGCGAGCTTCTTTGGATGCAGTCAGACAAACCTATTAACTGGCTGCTGAATTATAAACAGGTATATGTGCTTATCTATAGTACTCCATTGTAATTTCCTGATGTGATTAGTGGGTTGCTGCCAGACTATTCTGTTGGACAATAGGATTAAAACGGACGGGTGTGTGTGCCCGCTCATTGTCTGCCATCAAGTTAGTTTTATGGACTTCTTTGGAAGGTGTATAGGTAAGAACCTGCTCCCTGTTGGCCGAATTTCATCTTTGGTGGTTTGTCTTGCGTTCTCAGGTCTGAGTAACTAGAGCTAAATGCCTAGAGGTGATACCCTCAGCATGTTGAGGGTGCACTACCACACGAGTCTGGTGGAGATTGTTTATTGGAGTCCTTGGTAAGGACTCCTATCATCTGGAACTGAGGCCTTGAGTGACTTCTTCTTTCACCTACCTATAATCTGGGAGGGACTGGTTGTTGTGTTCCGGGGATAACAACCCGAAATAGTTAGAAATAATGGTTGGCACTACCTGCTCTTGGACCACTGATCGTTGCTGTCTGGACAACTAGGGTGAATTATTAACATAGAGGGATTGTTGAGCAGCCTCCAGAGTCGGGATGGTACCATGTTGATGGTATTCCTTCACCAAAAATTTTGAGACCCAATATTGAAGATGCTGAGTAGGTGATGTCATCCTCAGAGTGGATGAGGATCCTACAAGAGTAGCAGCCAAAGCATTCACAGGTGTGAACTTTAAAGTAGCCATTCTGTGTTGTAGAGAAATCTTGGAAAAGAGTGCATGTTTGATATAGAAGACATAATCAAGATAAACGTGGCTAGACAACATCTTTTGGATGAACACATATGTTATTGACTGCCTTGTTGGTCCTCATATTGAGTTTAATAGGGGCCTAACAAATAAGTAAAACGTCATTTAACTTGGTTAAGGATTCACGTCAGGTTCACCATTTTTTTTTTCATCTGAAAATGGAGACGACCTTCTTTGTTTAAGGTTCAAACATTCCAATCAGTTTCTAATGTGTTTATTCATAGAAATAGAAACATACAATGATTCTATATCCATTTGGACCTACTTTCCAAAGATTGGTGCACATTATTTTTGGACCGATGGGTCTTAAGAATTTGCATTGGTTGAGAGGATGGGAGATCAGACTCATCACACCTTTTTGGGGGAATTATTGTCTACTTCAGGACTCTCTTATAGATTTATGTTATGTTCAAAAATCCTTATTAATTTACCAAGCATGAAAATGAGTTTTTCCTTTAGAATTTGCAATCAATGATTGATATGTATGGGATTTAGAGAATCTTGTATATATATTTGAGGTTATTCATTAATAGAGAATAATCTATATGAATTAGAAATTTTTAGTCAATGGTATCCTTCAATACAATATATAGAAATATCTTGGTCACTATGATGACTAGACTGGTTTTAAATCCACTCAGTGGGGCACTTGAAGTTTATAGTCATTCAGAAAGACATGTATTATTTTAGAGTTGGGATCATACCCACTGATGGGATACCTACGTATCCTTGTTAAAGAAGGAATCAGAAGCCATGTAGTTCGATAGGATGGATATAGTTTAACGTCATACGGGACATAAAATAATTAATGAAAGATGGACTTGAACTTTAGAAAGGCTTCCTTCGTACTCTACTTTTTAGGCACATATCAAAGTCCACGAAGTTTGAATTATGAAGTATGAGGTATATGCATAATTAAGGGCCCAAAGAGATATGTCGTAATTACTTTTAAACACTAAGCCCACGTGAGTCATGCTCAGTGTGAGAAACAAGAGGTATTAGTAAATCTGATGATTGTGACAAGAAACATGCAGTCATAAGAAATGATGTGGGGATTACGTATGTATGATGACCCGAGTAAATGAAAATCAGGACTTAGTTTAGGAAAGAATCCCAGGATCAGGGTCCATAAAGGTATTTGTACTTTATGGGGATTTGAAAATTTAACTCGGGACTTACTCCTTAAAAGGAATCCCAAATTAAGTGTGTCTTGTGATTGAGTTTTATTCCTGAGAAGGAAACCCAAATCAAAAGAAAATAAGTTTGGGGCATGCATATGTATGACGACCCGAGTAAATGAAGATCATGATTTAGTTCAGGAAATAAGCCCAGGAGCTGGGTCCATAAAGATATTTGTGTTTTATGGAGATTTGGAATTTTAACTCAGGACTTACTCATTGAAAGGAAGCCCAAATTAAGAGGGACTTATGATTGGGTTTTATTCCTGAGAAAGAAACCAAAATCAAATGAAAATAATGTTGGGGCTTACTCTTGAGAAGGAGGCCCAATTAAAGGGAACTTATTACCTGGGGCTTAATCCTGATAAGGAGACCAAGATTTAAAGGAAATTATGATTGGGAATTACTCCTGAGAAGGAGGCCCAGATGAATTCTTCTTAGATAAGGAATCAAAAAAAGAAACCATGCCATAAATGTCTTGGAAGAAGGTTTTGAAGGCTATGTCTTATAGAGGAGAGGTAAATTTAAAGAAAGGAGGTGACTAGGAAGGAGGCGCGCAAGTGTTTTTCTGGCATGCAAGTCCTGGTCGCGCTAGTATACTTGCGCGATATGAGTAAACATGGGAGACGAAGAATCCATAAGTTGATACTTGGGTGACTTTGAATTAGATCCCTTAGTATCATCCCTAGAGACTTTCAGAAGGGTGGCACACAAGTTTCCTTTAGAGGGAAAGGCGGCTCACAAGTGTCTTCAATTCCCTTAAGGGATGGACACTTAGGCGTGCAAGTATTGATGAGTTCTAATACTTAGGCCTTACTCTTCCTCTTTAGATATTCCATTCTCGGAAAATAATTACCTTAGATGTGTTCGAAAGACGTCCGAAAAAGACTTGGGTGACCAAAGCTTGAATCTGTGTTTTAAAAAATTCTTCCCCGAATCGGGGGACCACAGGGGATATTTATAGGCTACTGAACACCTTGGGTGAAAAACGAATAGGGCGCACAAGTGACTTGCATGACCAAAATGTGACGCTCAAGTGACTTGTGCGACCAGATGGAAACATGTGCAACCCATGCTTAAAGGGTTCCTTGTTCATGCCTTTGTCAATTTTTGATGTTCTTTAAAGGATGACTCTCTTTGTGCTTAAAGTATTCCCCTTTTCCATTCATTAGACTCTATGACGGAAAGGAGCATCAACAGAGATGCTGACGTTCGTCACTCCCACAACACGCTTCCGATTCGAGGTCAAGCATCAGTTCCTCATTCTTGATTTGGAGGTTCGTTCTTCATTGGAGGAGGTTCTTCGTTGGAGGATGTTCTTCCTCATAGAGTTCTCTAAATTCCTCTCCTCCAAATTCAATTCTTTTCCAACGAATGACCAAGAGGAAGGAGAGAATCCTTACTCATTAAATGGTGGGTTTCAAGGTTACACACTTTGTGTAACCGGGTATTGAATACCCAACATTAAATTTACTACCACCCTCATGTGGTCCCCTCCTCCAAAATTAAAAATAGGGGATTTAAGAAAGAAAAAATGTTATTTTTTTTTTCAATTCTCCCATCAAAACTGCAAATCAAACTTCCACCCTCAAATGTGAGTGCTGCAAGTTTAATGGTGTCCTCAAATTTTAATTCTGAGCATCAGTTCAAAAGTTACAAATTTCCGCTCACATGATAACATTATTTTTTTAAAGAAATGTTCAGAAATTCATTCTGGGCACACCAGGCCTCAGGATCACACACCATAAATTTTTGTGGACTCATAATATTTCCATATAATTTAAAAAATTACATGAAAAAATCCAGGTATTTAGATCATTAGAGTCTCAAATTAGAGTGCGGTGGATATGGGTGGAAGATTAAATGTCAATCATTGGTAGATTCCCCACATATTGTAGGCCTACTCATGCTTTTAGATGATCTCTTAGGTTTTTATTTTTTGAGGATCATTTTTAGGTCACTAATGACCATTTGGGTTGTTTCCACACTATGCATTTCCCATGATTTGGATGAGCTAGAGGAACCCATCATAAGGATTTCTACTCTTTTTGTTTCATTTTGGCTATTTTAGGATCTCTGGATAGGTGGGGATTGATTTATTTGTTGTAATAGGGGACTCCCTTATTGTACTTGCTTTTTTTTGTGGCCCTAGGGACCATGGGTTCCACAAGTTTTCTTTTTCATTTCAATGGATTGTGGTGAACTGATGGAATGTATTTTGATTGTTGTGGAGATCTAAGGTGGTGATTGAGGGATCATTATTTATTATTTGAGAGTATATTGACACTTTTAGTTCATCTTTATGGATGGTTGATTTGACAGTTGGATCATCCTACATTTGTTTAGCCTTGTTCTGTGATGTATGAGGGAGTTTCTGCTCTGGACTTTGGTTTATGTAGGATACCCTTAGGATATCTTGGATAAAGAATTGGCCTTAAGTATTTATCTAGTTCTATCATTTGTTGGATGGATATAGTTAGATAGGATTAGGGATATAATGGGCTATTTGGTTGAGTGAAATCCCCTTATAATTGTGTGTGTCTCCTGACAAGAGTGGGTTTGGGATCATGTGGTTCTGAGGCACAAAGAGAGTGCGTTTTGTGCAATGTGGATGTTGTGGTGATCATAGCCTCATGGATGTTGTGCACTCCCAGATTTATGTATGGACCCCACCTATTGTTGGGTACAAAGCTAGTGACTGATTCATTTTGAAGAACATTCAAGACTGACAATTTCTCAAGTTTTTTCAACCTATATGTTTCAATCACAATTTTAAATCATGTTATTTGAGTCATAGAGCACGGTAGATGCTTTTTTCCATGTGTATGAACACGGTTATGACCTAGGGTCTGACATCTAATCTTGTTGCATTTATAAATCTTGGAGCTCCAGTGTAGACCTGGAAGACACACCGATTTTCATGTGTACGAGTGAGCCACATGCCTAGTATCCTCTGTAAAAAGACATAGTGATGGTATATTTACCTTGAGTTCCAGCCTATAACCCATCGTTACCTATTTATCTTCTTTTGGTTTTCCGCTTTAATTTCATGCAGTTGTTATTTTATGATAGCTATGTTAGTTTTTGGATAGCATAGGCATATAAGGTGTGCATTCAGTTATTATGATAGCATATAATAGGTGAACCATTGGTGGTGGCCTACTTATTTATCATGACCATATACATGAACCTTTGTGTACATGTAGAAATAATGTCAGATTTAATGTTAGAGTAAAAGTTCCATAGTGGATGGGGTCAAGGCCTAGTGTATTTTCATCAAGCCAAGCCTCTTATGTGGAGTATCAATATAAGGATGGTGTTGATCAAGTGTCATGGAGACTGGGTATGTGGAGTGGCTTGTAGTTATAATGTAGAGCCTATTATATTTATTTTATGTTGATTTTGTATATGTGGTTGGCCTTGTAGGTGACTCTCTATTATTTGTTTTTCATGATTTGAGTTTGTAGGTCTTTATGTGGAATTTTTCTATTTCTTTTTATATATTATACATAAACTAATATTTATCCTTCTAATTGTTCAGGTTATATTTACTATTATTACACTTTGACGAAATTATATAGTCTACCCCTATATCCCTTAGACCCCACCACTGGTCAGTAGCCTCTAGTGTATGAGGATTCACACTTGAGGCCTTACAGAGAGCCAGATTGGGTGATATGTTAGGTAAACCCATATTGACTTGTTACAAAATGGTATCAGAGATGTTTAGTTTTATGAATTGGGGAGTTGTTGGATAGATGGTCTAGGAATATGTTAGAACTCGTGATGGATATCAGATTGGTTTGTCATGAACACACATACCAATAAGAAGTCCATGTCTCCAAGGCATGATATTGTTGTTCCTAGTTTTTGTTTTGAAAATTTGATGATTTCATTGAGTGTGATGCATTTATGTTTGTGGGTTTTTATTTTGTTCTAGTTTTTGAATATTTTACTATGGGAATAAGGAAAGTGTTCATGTATCATTCTAGGGATATATGATTCATATGATATATGCATGTATGTGTGTGGTTTCTCTGATGATGGATGTTCAATTGTTTAAAGTTTATGGAATGACCTATATGGTGTATCATATATATATCCTTTGTGGAATTGTACTCAATAGAATAACATGCGTTTATTTTCTTCTGATGAAAATTAATGTGGATACTATTGTGAGATATTCACAAGTGAGGGAGATGTAATCCTTCATCGAGGGATGCATGGAGACCCTTGTTGGTTGATAAATGGATTTGAGATCCCTATTGGTGGTTTAATGAGGGAAAGGGTTCATAAGAGATATATGGATATACGTCGAGTTTCTATAAGGTGTTGGTTAACATGAAGTCCTAGTTTTTAATTTCCTTGTATGAAGATGATCACGCCAAGTGTTGTCTACCAGATCTTCACATGGGGCCCATGTGACCTCTTTCGTTGATGGATTGGGTGTGTGGTAGTTCTTCCTTGGTGGGGCCATTGAGGCCTACTTTCTCTAGGTCATGGATATTCATTAGGATGCCTTGTTTTTGAGAAGTGGAATTATAAGAATGTTCTTTGTCTTATAGATGGCTTGAGAAGAAAGGTTTGGTTTTACCCCTGACCCTGTTCATTTTGTTGCTGTCATGGGTAGAGAAGTAAGAGCGTGGTTTGAAACTTATGACTTTGGATCAATGCCCAAGTGGAGAGTGGTCATGTGATTGATCACAAAATGAGGGATATTCCCTGATTTTGAAGAGGATTGTCGAGGGTTCTCTAATTTGTTGGAATTGACCTGTGTGAGGAGCATGGTCAGTGGTTTTAAGCATATTATCCTAGTTTTCTAAGGACTTTTCAAGCATGAGTGTGATTCATGATACTCATTCAAGAGTTTTTCATGGAAAGACTCGCGGTGGGGATTGTAACGCAGGACATTAGAGGTCGTGATCCTCTATTAAGTGGGTTGTTGTGTATGGAAGTTTCTGTTATTGGTGGGTCAGGAATGAGCATTGGGTTTTTCATTTTTTCATTATGGTTCTTAGGTGTGAGTGGTTTGGCCACATCTATCCATTGTGTTCAGTGACAGAAGTAGCATGGGTTGTGTATTTTGATGTTTGGGAAATTGTGTGATGATATAGATACATCATTGGTGTGGAGTATCTGATCGTTCATGGTTGAATTCCTATCATGCTGAGATATAGATGGGGATGATGTAAGACTGATCTTTAGAAGGTCGATATAGTATTGGCTATGCTACTTATTGGTTGGGATCATGGTTTTTGGTTAACCACTAAGGCTTATCAGCGGGAGAGGGTTTGGGAAGCATTTTTGGTGGAGAGTTTGTGACATCTCACATTATCATAGTTTTTGAAAATCCTAGGAAACTTATTTTTTAAATCAAAAAAATATTTCAATGGAAAATGGTAATTTGTCCTATAATATGATCCCAAATAACTTTTCCCACCACTATATTGGTTTCAGAATAGGGTGCTTACCATTATATAAGAGTTTGGTGGAAATATGAGCAATTAAAAATTACACAAAATAATTATTATTTAATTAATTAAAAATAAATTTTTCATGTGAGTTCATTTGGTGATATTATTTGAATAGGTAATTGTATTGAGATTAAATCTGTGTATTTGATACTGGAATGGGGTTTTTTTCTATGTGAGGTATACAACCATCAATGGCACTAGGGTCAGGTCTGGGACCCTTTCATTTTCATTCATTATTTATTTTTCTTTTTCTTCATTTTTATTTTTTTTGTTTTTATTATCTATCTCATACCTTTGTATTCCCATGCATCCCCTATGGGGTATTTTGGCATTGGGATACTGAGAGAGGGGGAGGGGGGAGTGTGAAATATACGTGTGTCATATTCAACATGAATCATCAGCATCTTATTCCCTTAGGTAGGAATTTTTAATATTTATTGACTTAAATCCCCATAGTGTAGATTTTTTAAAGTTTTGATAGTCATTATGAGTTACTGGGGATCCCATTGGGGTCAATCAAGACATAATTGGAGAGAAACAGGGGATTCAAGCTGGTTTTGGGGTGTTCCAATTAGGAATACCCATATACATGAAGTGTAGTTTAAGAAAAACATGTTTTTATTCATATTATTCAAGTAATATGTGTTTTAGGGAATATACACCTTGTACCAATGGTACATTTCTTGTAGCGGTGACTCAGGGTGTGTTGGGAGCACATGGCCAGGTAGGGAACATGACCAGAAACTATGAGAGGTACATGGCCAGTAGCCATGTAATGTTATTAGACAGACCCTGGTTTGGGGGTACATGGAAAAGTACATAGATAAGAACCCATTGTGATGTACACATCATATATGTGGTAATATAAACGATGTATACATGTGTATCACATGATTAGTGGGGATGAGGTACATGATTAAGTACCCATGTGGGTGTACACACCATGTACACAGTGCACATACCATATACAGGGTGCACACACCATGTAATTTGTGAAATTACACACTAAGTTGGTCGGGGAAAATGTCCATGGAGATCCATTGCAGATATATCTCATGTACTCCTAATTACATCTCATGTAATTTTTCTCTTTTGGGGAATTGTTCATATTTCTCACCCTGGAGTCATAATTGTTCTTGTGCGTAGTCAATTATAAGTATTTTTTCATATATAAAATGATGGTTGAATCCTTTTAGTGTTTAAAATCAACAGG
Source organism: Viscum album (assembly GCA_963277665.1). Lineage (NCBI taxonomy): Eukaryota > Viridiplantae > Streptophyta > Magnoliopsida > Santalales > Viscaceae > Viscum > Viscum album. Next base: position 6,117,056 of record OY728125.1, read on the forward strand.
AATGGTTTTTTTATAGTCAATAATTTTTAGGATTGTCTATTTGTGGATTGGTTTCAAAATACTCATGTGGGTAGGGTTGTGATATGTGAGGCCCGACAGAGGGTCGTGAGATCGGTGGTTAGTCTAGATTGAGTGTTTTATGGTGATCTATTATAGGTTATTTTGAACTGAATGTTGAAGATGTGATTTAATAGTATCTATTAAGAGATCATGGCTTGTCTCTATGTGTCAGGATCAGTTACTTGAGGTTAGATTTGTTGAGGTTTAGTTCATGTGTTTGAGGATTGAAGTTATTGGATACATTTGGTCGGGTTGAAACCTTTGGATAATAGTTAGATTAGATTTTCTTTGAGATATTGAGATGATAATAAAGAAATATTATGGATTATCTAATGGGATATTTACTAATCGAGTAACCAATGAGTTCTATAGTTGATAGTAGAGAAATCATTTGTGGATTTGTGTTTCTTTAAATTATCTATTGGCTGAGTTGGTACTCGTGGATGGGTTGTTTGTTGGGATGTCCGGTTAAGGTTTCCTTTCTTGGAAATTTCCTTGAGGTTTGGATTGTGATTAGGATCCATTGGAGTGTCCCTATTTTGATATGGTCACAAGGACTGATAAGACACCCTTGTAGTCATTCTTGTTCTTTTGGATGCCCCTTTGGATGTATTGTTGATCTAGGATAAGTTTGAGTCCAATGAGGTCTATTTGGAATGATTCTATATTGGTCTTGTACCATTTATTAAATGATCCAAAAGAACCCTTTTTAGTGTGTTCTAATTTTATTATGGCCTTAGGGCTATTTGAGGATCTTTTGATGGGTGTGGCCTGAGAGCTTGGGTGCAGTAGGAGAATCCCTATTTAGGTGAAATTTTGTGCTATTTTTCAAGGGACTATGGGAGCCTTGGGTTTTGTTGCACTAAGGTGGGTTATTGAGATCCTGTGGTGCTTGACTTGTTGGATGATGAGATATAGGGTGTTTATAGAGGCCCTGTTATTTTTTTTGAAGTGTTTACCAACACTTCCAGTTTATCTATTTGGATTGTGGGTTCAAGAGTTGGATTGTCTGATGTTCGGCTGGCCTTATGCCTTGGTGTATGAGGTAGTTTATTCTTAGGAATTTAGTTTAAGGATTATAATCCTGGGATATTTCAGATCTAGTATTTGAAATGAGTATTGATATGGTCCTCTCCACTATTTATAGTAAATGGTTAGACATTCTTAGGGACAAAATAAGAGAACTGGATGAGAAAAACCCCTCTCCAGTTGAGTGTTCACCTTGGCTTAAGCATATTAAAAATCATGAGGCTTTAAGGAACTCAAGGAGTAGGTTTTTTAAATCATGGATGTTGGGGTCCTCCTGACCTCATGGATATTATGCACTCTTGGGTTTATGTATGGTTCCCACATATTCTTGGGTCTATAGTTAGTGCCCAATTTGTTCTATATAACTTTTAGGACAATCATATTTTCTAGGTATGTTGACCAAGATGTTCTTGTCACTAGTTTAGATTATGCTATTAGAGTCATAGAGATCATGAAATGTTATTTTTCATGAGTATTTTTATGGTTATTCCTTTATGTTTTAAATTCATTCATATTCAATTTAGATGTCTTAGATCTCTTATGTTTATCTGGTAGACACATTGGTTTTCATGTAGATGGGTGATCCAAGTGATATAAATCCTCAAGTGTGGGACAGAGAGTGGGTAGATTAACATTTGGTGTTACTCTAAAATTTTCAGTTCAATATTTTTTTATTTGTATTTCCCACATTTTATTCATATAATTATTCTCTTATTCTAGCTATGTTCATTTTTCGTTAGGATTGACATGTCATTTTTATATGCACCTGCTATGAAAATATATTATAGGTCCACCATTGGGGGTGGCCTACGAAGATCTATTTCTAACCCGCTATATGTGAAACTAGGTGTGCATTATTACCAAATTTTTTCTCTCATATTTGAGAAATATTTGTGATGTGGATGGGGTTAAGGCCTAGTGTCACTTGATCATACAGAGCTTCTTGTGTGGAGTCTCGGGATCGGGCTCGTGCGTCTTTAGCATCGTGGAGACTGGGTATTTTGTTAAATTCATAGTTGTAATTAATATTGTTTTATTTATTTATAGTTTATTTTGTATATGTGTTTGGACTAGTGGTAAACTAAATATTTCATGTTTTTAATTCTTTGAGTCTGTATGATTGTTTGATTTATTTTAATTTTTATAGCATGATTTTGTTTTATTTTATTTATTATGTGTAATATGTTGTTTATCCTTGTGATGTTTTTGGTCATTTCCACTATTATTACACTCTAATAAGATGGTATAGTCTCTCTATTATATCCCATATACCCATTCCACTGGTTGGAAGCCTATCGTGTACTAGGAGGTGAACTTGAGGCGTTGTTGAGAGCCATATTGGGTGGCGTTTTAGATCAACCCAGGATGGTTTGTTATATGAATGAGGTATCATCAACAAGGAAAAGGGAGATGGTTTTATCATAATTCAAGGCCATTGGGAGACCCATACACTTGTGGTAAGTTTGATAGTAATTTCATTTTATCACAAAATGTAATGTTTGGTCATCACTCTATATCCTTTCAGGAAATGAATCATGACACACACAATTATTAAAAACAGAGGAAATTTTTATTCAAGTGTTGGATTTGGGGTGGGAAAATCACATTCCAAGACTCTTACATTGATCAAGATCATATGAAAAAATATTCATTCAAATAAGAGGACCACTTTGGGAAGTTTCAAGGTAATGTGGGTTAGACCATGTATAGTTCTGTATAATGTCATTTCATAAGGATGATATTATCTACAATTTAAATTCATTCAACAAGAATATTGTATAAAATTACACTACATAGATCAGGATCATGAAATATAAGGGGAGATGAAATGGTTTTGTATTATGTCCAATTCATTAGAGGAAATCCAATGTGAACTAAAGAAGTATCAAACAAAAGGATTAAGTGGGAGTATGATAAAGTTAAATTTACAACTGGGTCTATGATAAGTGTTTTGAGAATCACAACATATCACGTGTGAATAAAAATAAATCCAAACTTTTCTCTCAAAAATGTGGAGGGGAGAAATTTTTATTCATAGCGTATAATTATAAATGGGGAGATCATGCAGAATTAACTCTTGAATGGATTGATCTCTCATACAACGAATCAATTAATATGAATAGAGAACTCCAATTACATAATAAGTTATATGTGTCAGGAAATACGATGTGTCATTTAACATCATGAGATAAGAACATAGGTGCCATGCATTTTAGGGTCATATAATGAGAACCTGTTTTGAGTACAATAAATTCAGGTGGAATGAAATTTATTTTTAAACTATAGAAAGTATTTCTTGAGAAACCTTTAATTGTTTTTCATGCCTAATATTCTCTCTATCAATGGTAATTAGGGAGTAATTATTATTTTTGTTCACCTTGTTTATGACATAAGATGTTTCTATATTTATAATTTAGGTGATTCTTCCTAGGTATCATAGGAATCATAAGAATAAAATAATATTCTATTTATATGAATTAGTAGAGGTGAACTTTATTATTGAACACTCATGCAATGATATTTGTAGGAATTTTTAGGTTTTCCAATGTACAAAACCTTCTCTCATCAAGTGAGTCTAACGCATAATGACATATTTGGGGCTACTCATCATTATATAGTCAATAAAAAATGGAAATACAAAGTGAGAGAAACTAAATTTTAAAGGGAAGGATTTCCTTTATACCACATAAAATCGAATATGGGGTTACCTATGTTATAGTATGAGTTATGGTATGATAATCCCACATGGAATTATAGAGTTTATATTTCCAATACTTCTTGTTTTGATCCACCATATTCTAAATTATATTGTATATAGTATTTTAAGGTGCCTTTATTTATCCATTTCCCACTAATTGATAGAGAGATGAGTGGTTGGATTGGATATTGTAGTTTTGATATAGCTTATTCTATTTAAAAGAAAAAAATGGGTTTTTCCACCCAGATTGTATGGAGGACTCCAAATTTGACAATTGTGTTTTAATTAATGAAATTTATCATAAATTTTGTTCTAAATTATTTTAGGGAAACATATTTGACCCATTTAGAGAATAATTCATTAAAATCAAGAATAAACATTAACTACCTTGTTATAGATGGTGGGTATGTGCCCATGATATTAATCCCATATATGGTGAATAGAAAGAAATATTGGGAAGTATAAACCAATTTTGGGGGTTGATGAAAAACGTTTTCATGAAATTGAGTTGCATGGAACTTATTTCTCAATCATAGAATGAATTGAAACATTGATGTCTAAAAGTATCTAAGTATTTAGATCTGGTGGAAGATCATAGTTCGAAACTAATGAGTATATTAGGCACTATCATGGAATTATTATATATTGGTTAGGGTTTTCTCTTATCCAATTAACCTCCAGAGGATCCCATTAAAACCTTATTTTTATAGGACCTTTTGAGAAATTAGTTTCATATAGGATGAAATTTGATACTTATCAATGTATTTTCTCCTTCTTGGATTGATCCTATGAGAGAGTTCCATTTTAATGATACATAGGTATGGGGGATATATTACTAGTTATCTCACTAGGAAAACGAGGTTAGTATTTTATTTAATTTGGTGTTGTTTTAATATAATTTATTTCCTCTATCTCATTACAATTAAATAGAGATACCATCATACAATGAGTAATGCGAATGCTAATTCAATATTTATATACATATGTCAAGTCTATGATTGTATTGTCTAGTGAATATTTTTGAGTATTAAATTAAAAACAATATTCTACAATGTCTCATATGAGGTAAATTATACCACTAATCCTCATACATAATCAAGAAAGGGAAAACAATTATTCTTTATTGACGCAAAAATCAAAATTTATTTTCTTGATTATAGGAATTGGATCTCTCTTGATGTTGAATTATGTAATTGATATTTGTAGGGGAAATTACAAACCAATTATAAGGGCCTATTCTTCAACATCATTATCTGTATATAATTAAAATAATTTTAAGGAATAGGGTAGAGTTTCCCTCATTTGAGAGATAAAAACGATATGAAAATCAACCTTATTGAGATTTGGGTTTTCCATAGTTAGTCATATTTGATGATGGGAATCATCATCAGAGTACATCATCCATAATTGAGATGTTTCATTGACAATGAAGAGTTATTCAGGTTGGATTTTCATGTTTTAAAAGGACTGTTATGGGGTCGGGTGTTCTGTTAGAGAATGCATAAGATCTTTACCTTTGATCACAATCTATGAAAACATTGAATATAAAATTGTTATAGAATGACTACCCATTATTCCAGGTGCCTAGGCAGTATCAAATTACTGAGAATATATTTTTGTGGATCGAATTTGGATACTAAGTGTACCGCATGATTATCTGAATAATTTATAATATTTTATATTATAACGACCAATGAAAGATAGTTTTTCTTAATACTAATGTAGCAGGTCCGAGAATCTAAAATTTTCCTACTGCATTAATGAAGACTAATCTCATTTTCCAAATCATTTTTCTTAGTATGTAGGGAAACACAAGACCACTCTAGGGTTTCCACTTAGAATATGAGTGTTTTTTTATACCGGGTAGGAATAATCCATCTGGGTGTAAAAGTTATTACTTGGGATCATAACATATTTTTGTAAATATTTAACCCATTGTTAAGTAACTCCTTTCTTCATCATTTCTATGAAGGTAAAAACATTTCAGAGAGGTTTCCTATGAAGTACCCAATATATCAAAATACATGCTTATAGTTTTATCAATTACTTGAGGATTAAAGGACGAGTAATATCAAGTATCTCATTGATCATTTTAGTTTTTACCTTGATACTACAATTAAATAACACAAATTCATGGAATTTCCCTAATGTAACACTGAAATAAATTTTCAGTAGGTTTATTTTTAAGATATAATGACATAACTTGTTGAAACCAACCTTAATATTAGTGAGTCTTTCAAAGCCTCATTAAGAGTTTACCACTATATCATCCATGTTGAATTTTATAGTTTTCCCCAAGAATGGATTAATGATATGGTGCTTCAAATACTGGTATGTAGCACTGGTATTTATCAAGATAAAGGTTATTACATGGTAGTAAGATGTAACTTGGGGTGACCTAAAAGTTCTAGTATCTCTATATTTCTAGGGTATCCATATTTGGTTATAGCTAGAATACCCATCTGTGAATGAGATGACTTGTAAATTGATTTTTCATCGATCAATAATTTTATGCTTAGTACTGAGAAATCATCCATGGGAAAATGACAATTCTGATCTCTAAAGTCAACACATAACATAATTTCCCATTCTTTTTATCCTTGGGGAAAATGCTATCCAGCCAATTTTTTGGGAATTGAACCTCCCAAATGGAGTTGGATTTAGTCATCTTATAAACCATAAATCTTACATTGTAGGTATGGGTTTGATATATTTTTATTACCACCTATTAATAGTTATGTTGGTTGTTTGGTAAACCCATGTGACAAGTACATACCCTAGTATCTCAGATTGCAATTTAATTGTAGTTCCATGAAAAAAATCTCAATGTTTATGTATGGAAAACGATATATCTCTCATATTAATTAAGTGGAATTGTGGAACTAATTAACATGGGATTCAAAAATTCTTTCATACCCAAATTCACCTATTGGGGTTCATAAAAATTATTGAAACACCTTCCTCAAATATTAGAGGTCAGTCCCCAATAACTTCATCTTTTCATTCATCATCATGGGTAGAAGATAGAATAACCTCCTAAGATTAGAGAGATGATTTAGGGGCATTATCACTCCCATTGTGATCACATCTATTTAAGGAATAGGAGGATTAATCTTTTATCGGGAACACCATGTGGATAAAGGTGAATATACATGAACCTCATGTTTTTTAGCGGTCATGTCCTGCTAATCGAAGATTCTTAGCTATTTTGACTGAATATCAGTCACAACTAAGTTTGTGTAAAAATTTTAAGGGGAAAGATTGATACATATAGGCCACATGAAGCACCTTCCTCCATTTTTTGTAGTTGTTCAATGGAAACATCTTCTTGAACATCATAAGAGAGAAACGTTATTGGAGGTTCTATTTCATTATCTAACACGACCTTGTGATTTCCAAAATCTAGATTCATCACCTAAATTCATTTGATGAGAAACATGAAGTTTCCTTGGATTTACTAGAGAATCTTATAAGCCATTAGTGGTATTGATTTTTTTGGATCCTTTAGTAGTTGTCATTTCCCCTCCCTCTTGTAATATCCCATTTTACTATATTTATATTTATAGGACTGAAAAGGGAAGTAATCACCATAGAGTACCCTGACCTACCCATTAATAGAATACAATGATTGGTGATATGTAGAGGATAATATTTCATTCATATAAATCCACATTCTTGCCAATTATTAAATGTATGTTATCTATTAATATACCACTATAATTTATTAATTAAAAATGAGATCTAAAATCATGGTTCTTAACCTAATCCACCAAAGGGGATTCTATTTTATTTTAACTTATTCATTTATTTTCTTATTATAAGGAGAGAAATAATTTTCGCCATAACCAATATGCTAAAGGGTCCGGATCTATAAGGGGTTGGTTCTAGAACCATTATTAAATAGAGATTAGTGAATATTAATATCATAATGATTTCTAAATATATATAAGGTATTGAAGTGTCCATGTATAGTGGTTCCTATGTTTTTTTAAGTGAATGAAATAACTCTATTATATTTTTCTGAACCATTTTTAATGGCATATTTTATCTATAATGACTTCAATATTGAACTCTTGAGGGTTTGAAAAGGTCTTCCAAAGTTCTTTATTTAGTTGATGGGTATCAACAATTTAAAACCTAATAGGGATGATAAATATATTATTTATGATGTCATACACCTAAAACAGAGGCCACTTTTTATTTCTAGTATGTTTGTCATTGAATTGAGGATTAGGTTATTGAAAAGACCGCAGTATACAGTCCCTTTTCTGATTCAAATTGGGAGGCATTTGTTTAAATATGGGTTGGGTCAAATTGGTTTTACCACCTCTAGAAATTGATTGGACAACTGTTTATCTACTAATTGGTTTACCAATATGATCATTTTAGGTAAATTCATATAACATTTTTGGATTAAAATAATGTGCCTATTGAGTTTTCGAAAGTTCCCGTGATCATGTTTCAGCTATATGTAAGACCTATGTGTGAATTTCACCTAAATGTGGTGAATATGTCATCCTCGTCATCTTCGAAAGTTGTGTCCTCCTCTATGATTATCGGTGTACAATTTTATCTCATAAATAACCCTTCAATGGTTAATGGATCATTTTAGTGAATGAAATTGTTAGTGTCATATAGAGGCTCTTCATCGGATGCAAATGTATTTTCAAGGGTGGCTCTAATCCTCCTATGGATGGTAAAAGGAATTATAATAGGCTCTATATTAGCTCTGGTAGCCATGGAGGCTTCTCTCCTTGATCCTTACTCTATTAATGTTAGTGTCATTGACTTTTGTAAGATCATGAGGAAGAAGCTGTAATTTTGGGTATTATATGGGGGAATTAGGGTCATGACAAGATGATTTAGTCACTACTTAATGATGGAGAGTGCATGAGTGACCACATTTACAATCATCCAATCCTCAAATTTACATTTCCTTCTAGTTGGGACATCTTTACACCATTCTTCTTATTCATCAAGTGTAGTAGTGGATAGATAAGTTACTCGAGTTAGGGGTTTTCCCAACATCACAAGCCCAATGTATATCATTTTTAAAGTAAGATGAAATGTTATTTAACATTATTTCCCAACATATAATGATATGGGAATTAAATGGGGAAATAATCCATATCCACTTTATTAGGACTTTAATTTTTTGGCACCACAAACAGGTTCACATTAAGAGTTATAATAAAATATCTTAGGTTTATCTTCTTCGGAAAGGAATAAACCTTGTTGATCTAGTTTTTGAAATTTTGGATGTTTTGTTCCATCATTATCTCCTAAATGTCTACATTGGGATGTTGTAGTTTTTGTCATTATTTTTTAGGAGGAGGTACCTTATGATAGTGAGTGGGAGATAGAACTAGAACTGGATTAAGAATAAGTATTCTAGTTTCTATTTTCCATACTTCCTCCCTGTGGTAAATGATATTGGAAAAGACTTATCCTTAGAGTGTTAACTGATATTTTATAGTTTTTTAATTATAGATATAAATTCATAGAACCCAACTTGGTACTTTCATAGAATGAGTAGAGTTTGAAACTCATCTCATAGATTTTTTATGAATATATTCAGTAGTTATTCTTGATGAGGTTTCAAATTTAGGAAATAGTTCAAACCATTCCACATGGTGAAAAAAATACAATGCTATCATTTTGACATTTTTTCAGTTTAAAAGGTCAAGAATAATCATCTTATTCATATTTAAGATTAATGAGAAGATAAAATATCATTGAAGGTCATCATAATTGTAAATATATGAAATTTGAAGGATTTTATACTAGACAAGCATAGATACTTATATTGTTTACACAATGACACTAACATTTACCACCTCCTACAACTTTTGTGTTCCCATTATGGGGATACATCGATAAATGATGTGCTTGATATATTTTTCTAGATATCTCATACTATCAAATGTTTGGAATGTGGTATTTTAAAAATTAGGTAGAGGATGAGTAGAAACTATCCACTTAGGATATGGTTTTTTCAAAGGATATAATAGATTGTGTTGTATATAAATATATTATATCTAATCCATAAGGTATTAAGTATATTCAAGATGTTTTAGTGGAACTATCATAGAGTTTGACATACCATTGGAGGTAACTAGTGGTTCTGGAGAAGGTGATCCTGTATATGAACACTATTTATAACCATAATGCATCATCCTAGGATAACATATTTGATATTTTGATGGTTTGTAATGCACTAATATATGAAATTATTATTAATCCATGGTATTAATTTTATGTATACCTATTTTCTTGGATTCAGGTTGGTCAGATGAATTGACTATGTTCTTTCCATTGAGATGGTCACTTCTTGCTAAAGAGGATTCATGAGAGGATGGAAAGTGTCATTTTCTTAACAGATTCACTTATCATGTAAATTACTAATAAGAAATTTATTATTGAGTTTCCTCATATTTTCCGACCTGAATTCATACTAGACGATATTATCCTCAACGGAAAGAGTCTCAACTTCATTATGTAGTAGGTGGTCTATAGATATCATGACACCATTTCCTTTTTTCGTTAGCTGACAGATTACTAGTGTATGGTAGTTATATGTTTTTTGGAGCTCACAATTCATGAGTTTGAAATTGATATTGAGTGTAAATACCCTCTTTATTCACATCGGCATGAACCACATTTTAAACAGGAGATTCCTTACCATGTTCTTCAATACTAGTTTCATGCTCAATTTTATCCATGAGTTTAGAATCAACAAAATTTATTGATATGAATTTAGACTCTGGAGTCAAATCCACATCTGCATCAAATTAGTATGAAACCTTAATAGTGTTTGAGTATCCTTTATGTGATAGATCATAATATTCCTTCAAGACTTCACTTCTAAAAGTTTTATTGGGATTTCATCCCCTATGTGGTTTTAGTTCCCTCCCTTAAAACTCATGACTATAAAGAGAAACAATTAATTTTTTAATGATACTACATATAAAATATCTCATAAATATTCTTTATCATGATCCCACTAGAAAGGATGGATCAAAAAACGTCATTGGAGAGAACCATGGAGGTTCTTCTTCTATATATGCTCTGAGTTTGGAAAAGGATGACTTCCTTGAAGTATGTGATGCTATAAATTCAACCCATCCTGATATTTTAAGAGAAATTATTCCAAACATGGTCACAATCACTCCTTGTTTTTTGTTTGATAGATGTGCGGGTGGTAGTTAAGGTAAACATTACCTCATCCCTATAGACCGATGATCCTCCCATGTTATATTTTAAGGTTTTATTGTGTCCCGATTTTCTTTTTGAACTTGTACATTTTCAATAAATATATGTTGTGTGTGTTATGGTCACCCTGGATGATAGTTACCTTCCATTAAAAGTGGTTCAAATTTTGACGTGATAAACCTCCAAAAAGTAAATTACCCATTCACCTTTATAGTGGCCTAATACATGATCCTATAAATATACCATTCCTATTTAGTTTATCCCTTTGGGTTATAGGGATGGTGCTATTTTATTGGATGGAGCAACTAGAATATTTGGATCAAGGACATGACTCATGACCCAAGGAAATGACATTACAAGATTATTTTCTTTAAGAGGTGTGTTGGTCTATGTGTAGAGTGAATAACAAGAATCTTTACTCACCCCAACCTCAGATGAGTATGTATGATAGAAAAACATTAATCTTCATGAAAATCACATTTAAATTTTTCAGTTAGTATTATTGGAGATAGTCATACTATTTTCCAGTCATGGGATTTTGAGCCCCCAAAGTATGTTAATGTGAACATGGAGATAGTTATTAACCAATTCCTTCAGGTGATCAACATGTCCCTCATATGGAATGTTACTTTATTTGAGAAGTTTAATATAATTATATATATATATATATATGAGGTATTCAATCCTAATTTAATGTCTCATGGATGTCATAATGATAATTGGTATTGTGGAAGAACATGACTAGTTTTCTATCATTATCTAGTTCTATACACATGATAATGGAGTTTTATTCATACTCTTTGAGTTTTTCTTTGAACAAGTCTTACCATTATTTTTATTTTCTCATTTGTTTATTAAGGGCATGGATATCATTATAAATTCCATCATCTACATCTATGGGAACTCGATATGGGTGGTTTATTGATGAAATTCATGGTCTCAAGTTTCTTAGGATGAAATAATTCTGAGTAGTGATGAAGTTCATGGAATCATGAGCTCTATTTTTCTAATTACCTCTAGATATAAAGAAAACATTGTCACAATGGATATAGAAGTTGGGATTCATATCAAAGAGATGCATAACCATGAGGATGCCCTTTGTAATGATCATCATGAGGGAGGGATCTTCATCATTCTTTATCATAAATTCACCATTGTGGGAAGGAACTAAACTATGGTTAAATGTTTTATCATAGGGTGGATATATATAAAATTTATCCATGGGAGGACCTAAAGATATGTTTTCTTGGATATCATGGGGAGATAATTCTTGATAAATATTTTATTAGTCATCATCATGGGGATAACATTTAGATTGTTTATTTTCTAAATGACAACCACAAAGAGGGATTCCATGGTTACTAATTATTAATGGGTTGTAAATGGGAGGAAATCCTGAAAATTAAATCCTCATGTTGTGGGGATTACCGTCAAAACTAGTAATATATTAATGTTTTTCTTGTTTAGATGATGTTTTATCATGGAGAGAACTCCGTGGATGATATTTATATTGTTGTGAGGAGGAAAAATACAATGATGGTTCTATGGAGGACCTCCAAAGCTTCATGATTTTACTAGACTAATAGGAGTACTTTCATGGATTTAGATTTCCTATTTCTACCATGAGGAGGATCATTACAGGTGAGGCTTCTAGTGTCATGTGACAAAGCTCCATAGTGGGTGATCTGAGGAGGTCTTTTGAAGTTATCTATTAATAAACCAAGAGAAATAATATTCTAATGATTATCATATACATTGGAATTCTATAGGTATGTTGAAGAAATTATCAAGACCTGGTTTTTCTAGTCATATGTATTTTGATTCATCCTTGTGTAGATTATAGGACACATTGACAAGCCTTGAGGTTGCTAAATACATGTGGTATAAATACCTAATCCTTGGGCTTATCATTTGGTTACCCATAGTGGGATATTCTAGGAGACATTTCATGGGTGACTAAGGTTAGATCATAAATATCAGATTCTATAGAAGTTGGGGTTTTGTGCTGGCAATAAACATCAGTTGGTAGGGGACCTCCTTAATAATTCCCAGGTTAATAAAGGTATATACCAACCACCCTTGATGATAGGATAATATACCTTCTTATTGATTTTAGTGGTTGGATTCCCCTAAAGGGTCCTCTTATTGGGTGAACTTTCATGGACCAGAGTAGTAAGAAATTCTGGTGTAACCACTCCAATTACTTCCTCATGATTTGAGGATGAGGGACATTGGTGGTAATGGTGGGTGGAAGGATACCTCCTTGGAATATCCTAAGTTGTATTAGGTATTCACTAAATATACTCCTCTAATTCCCTAAGATACAAACTATTGGTATTTGTTTTCTTTTGGAGATGGCATTATAAAGTGGTTTAATGTGAAAACTAGGGCTATTTGACTCTCTTTGATCCTCCATTGATGGTAATACCTGTATGGATTCATCACCAAAAGTCTCTTATGAGTCACCACTAAAGTTGGGATGGAACCATTGAGGTTTTAATCATGAACAATGGAATTAATGACCTAAACCTCTTGGAATTTGGTTGGTAAAAATATGAATTGGGATTGCGGGACCATAATAGAAATTGCAACCAATACATACATTTGAGGTTCCATCAGTTGGTCATACATGGGCATAAAGGTTTATTTTAAATCACTCATAGCATAATTGGGGAATTTGATTATTATTTTATAATTGAGTATTGATTCTATTTTTTAAGTGACGGGTAACCTGATGGAAACTAAAAACAGGGAACCTGTCAGTGTAACATCATAATAAATAATGTATGGTAAATAAATAACTTTCATGGATAAAGGATTTCACATTAGGCTCACTATTTTTTCCCCTAATTCATTCATGTTAATGGTTTCTTTATACAAACCTACATTCCAAACGAAGGTTTTAATTAGGGTTGGATAATGACACTTTAAAATATGTATTGTGGTTGGGAGGATGGCAGGTCAGATCATCCCATAAAGGGTATAATTAAATTGTTTGGGACTCTTTTATAGATTTAAAATGTATTCATTAAATCATTACTATTAATAGTACTTTTTACCCTTACTATGAAATCTAGTATTCAACACCATGAACCAACATGAACATATGTATATGCATTAGAGGTTTTACAGCTATATGTGTGAGAGTTTCTCCATATTAATCCCTCATGTGTTAATTATATTATGGTTTAACTACATATTGTTGGTTACTTGGTAATTTATTACTATCCATGGAGGGGGTATGTATTGTGGAGTTGGAATCGGTCCCATGAGGGGGGATTTCTTCATATCACTCAATGAGGAATCAAAACCCATGTAGTTGAATTCCACATAATGAGACACATTGTACCTTTTATTTTTATGCAACAAGGACTAATGTGGATCCTTTTAAGGCCAGAAAACCTATATAAAAATGAATTTTATTTTATGGTCATATGTTTTGGATCAATGATCTTCCTTTTAAGGTTATAAAACCATGGGCCATGATGTACCTATTAAGGTTATATAACCAGGATCATGTCAAATTTTATTTTAAGGTCATACGATAATGAAAAATTATAGGAAGTTTAAGGTCATACAGAATGGAATACGTGGTTAAAATGACATACTAATGGTTTGGGGTGGGACTTAAATAGGATTGATCTTGAATAAGTAAAATATGTGTAGGGATTACAGAAGGTTTAAAGTCCATGGTATTTAGGGATCATTGTTTTTTTATAGGGTTGAGATTATCAAAGAGGTCATGGTAAAGTATTACACCTTGTTGGGGGAACATTCAGAGGTACATGGATCATTAAATACACTAGGGATGTTAAATAGATGATTGATCAGGTTCTTTTTGGAGATGGTTCTAGACTAAAACAACTAAACCTAAAAAATTATGATGGCTTAATAGGAGAATCTTCCATCGGTCCTCTAAAATAAAGATTCCTCATTATCAAGGGAATACATGATTGATTGTATATTGAATATCATATTATTTGGGGGTAGTCCAGGGTAGATATTTTATTAGATTTCCAATTCCCATTATCAAAGGAATGCATAATTTAAAGGGGGTAATATAGTGTGTATAACCTAGTTATATATCTAATAAAGTCATGGATGAGGGTAGGTGAGACTCTATAATAGGTTGGTTGGGGATAAATACTACTAGAAAATTCATTTTGGAATTTATCATATCCCATGTAAAGCACATGGTAAATATGGGTGTCTATATGTTCCTCATGTTGGAAAAATTATTAGAACTAGGTTCAAATCATAGTGGGGAACATGGGTGAATGGGAACCCTAGTGAGCTCTTCTAAGAGGTCTGGGTGATGTCCTACCCAAATATTATCTCATATAAGTCCTATGAGATGTGATGCCCTCGTATTTCCTTCTAAAAGTCTTGGATAAAGTGGCACCCTATTAGAATCATTTTAGATACCTAGAAAAACTATCTCCCTAGTATGCATATTTTAGTTTTCCTAGAAGTCTTACTACCCTATTAGGGATCCTCTAGGTGGTCTGGGCGATGTGGCACTCTTGTATCCTCTTTTTGGTATCTTAGGTGAAATTTTAACCTAGTATGATCTCTTATATGGTTCTTGAAACTGATCTTTATAGAAGCACGATGATGTTATATTTGATTATGGTTTTCCTTACAAAACCGTCAAATGAAATAAATATCCCAAATTCCTATTAATTTCATTATTTTTTTACCTAGAGAGTCACTTGAAGGAGAAATTGTGGTCCTGTTGTCTGTGGGTGTGAATTTAAACACCAAATTATAGGGATCATGATCTAGATGCCTAAAATGGGAGGCTTGGGGAGTGTTTTACAGGAAAAAGGTAAAACGGTGCCTGAAAAAATTGGGTAACATCTCAAAATCTACACACAAACCATAGTATGGAAATTCAGTACTGTTGGAGTAGGGTGAAGGTATAGTTAACTAATGTTAAGGCATGGTGCTAAGTGATTAGGAATGAAGAGGCATGGACATCAGTTGGATATGAAAAGGGTGGCTAGGGCACTAGGGGCTAGGTGTAAGGAATCCAAGGCTCTTCGTGATCCTTCATTTGAAATAGTATTCTTTATACAAAATTCTTCTAACCTTTGAAAATAAAATAACCAACACAATAATATCATAATACATATCCCCTATCTTATATTTCATTTCTTGATCATATTTTTCTCATTCCCTAAGAATAATTTTAAATGTAATTATATAACTATGAAACTATATTATAAAGGTAAGCATATAAGATCTAGTAAAAGGGGGTTTTAAACTAACTAAACCACTTATGTTTTATCCAAAAATTTCCTTGTAATATTAATAAATGATCTTTTTTATAATGACTTATTTATTATATTTGACAAAGTAAAAATAAAGAATACTTAAAAAATAATACATATCAAGTAATGATAATAATTAATACATATAAGACTAATACATGGATATAAAAACCAAATAATATCAACCACACATTGGTATACTCCATAGGATCAAACTCTTCATAAGAGATTATAGATTTCCTGAAAATAATTAAAATAAAAAGGGATATTATGAATACAATAATCATTATCAACAGAACTATAAAAACCTTTGGGAATGATGTTGTAAATATTGATGTCTAATGAAATATATATAGGATGGAATCATAAATATGAAAATTAGGAATTATATACATTAGTAATAATATTACCATTATAACTAGTGTTTATAATGGGTGATGAAAATTGATAGTTGATGCAGAGAGGATAAATGGTGGCCTTGGATAGAAGATTCATCCCTTATAAAGCAAATTTGTTAGAACTTGGTAGAAAGGTAGTTTAATTAGAGATTTCAATTGGCCAATCACAAACAGAGCTTCAACTAACGAGTCTCGAAGAAAAATCAACTATTAAAGAAGCTCATGTTTTAAAAGAAGACTAATAGGTCAATTTTTTCTTAACCACCCCTTGAAATTACCATCTTCTCACACCTTACCATTAGTGTGTACATAGGTGTAATATGAGGTTATTTATCTAGACCCTAGTATAATAAAATTATAAGTACATTTTTATAAATGAAAATTTTATTTATTCAAATTCTATTATCATTATTATTTCATTTAATAAAATACACAAAAATATAATTTGAATCATATACATAGATTTTTTTTAATAAAAATAGAATATAATTGCATTTTCTAAAAAATATATGAACTTTTATAATAAATTACTATATTATAAATAAAAATAAATTTCAGGAAATTTTCTAATATTTTTCTAATTTAAATAATAATATAATTTTATTATGTCCTAGTAAATTTTTTCATGTGTCATAAAGTTGACTATGTTGCAAAAACTGTTATGTTTTAATAAATAATGATTTATTATTTAAAAGTTAAAATCATTATAATTTTAGAATTAGTTTTAAAAAATTAAAATTACATTTATGATCAACACATAGAAATTATGTTAGGCCTAAATTATGAGAATTTTATAAAATACTGTATTTTATAGTAAACTATAAAAAATAATGGTTGTTGAATAAATGTAATGGTCATATGATTCAATCACCCTTGAAAATTGAATTGAAATTTGATGATGTTTGAGATCTTCATAAGTTATCACATGATCATCCTCATACATCGTATTCTTGACAACAAGGGAAGATTACTTTAAAGACATATAAGGAAAAAGATCAAAGGTCAACAAGAGTGCTTGAAGTGGTGCATATTGATGTGTGTGAACCTATTTCATAATGATAAATTAATGGTAAGATGTATTATTTCGTTTTCATTGATGATATCAATATCATTTCATGGGTTTAAATTATCATCATCGAGTATAAGGTGTTATGTTTTATAAAAAAATATCAAGGGGAAGTTGAAAAAAATCTAGGTCCAAAAATCTAGAAGTTCCAAACTAATAATGGAATGATGTTCATAAATATCCAAGTATAGGTTAATATTGAGAAACATTCGATAAGGTACTAATTTCTAGTAGTAAGAAATCTACAGTAAAATGGAGTGGTTTATTGAAGAAACCAAATTGTCTATAAAATGGAAAATATAATTATTATTGAGAAATGTCATCTAGATAAGTATTATAAACATGAAATGTAAACAATGATCTATATTTCAAACAAATTCTTATTATGTCAAAAGGAAGAGAAGACTTCATGTGAAATGTGGTATGGAGAGAATCCTACAATGAATAACATTTGAGTCTTTGGATGTAATAATTTAAATCATAATAAGGACAATTATAGGAAGTTTGAGTATTTTGTAGATGAAGATATCTTTCTTGGCTACATAGGGAAAATGAAATTATATAAATTCTTTAATTAGTGGATGAGAAATGTTATAGAGATGAATGATGTTTTCATCATGGAAAATGAGCATAATTATCAAAAAATACATGAACAATCATATAAGGATAATGACTAATAGATGAGTAGCTCAGGGGGAGTGGAAGTACCAAAGGTATATTTAGAAGAAGTTTCAAACAAGTTTAAATTAATGAGTCCATATGAAATTTATAAAAAACATAATCTATTATTATACTACACATGTACAAACAATGAGGATGAAGACACTTCATCAATAATTTTTTCCATTATAGGTTGAGAAAAAGTTCTTTGATGAAGCTCTAAGATAGGAGAATTGGGTTCAGGTGATGAATTAGAATATTGAACAAATCGAAAAGAAAGAGTCATGGGAGACTATTTTGAGGGTGACAAACAAGAATGTCATCAAGAACAATGGGTCTTCTAAAACAATATGAATAATGATGGAATAATAATTTTAAATAAGGAATAATTGGTGTTCAAAAGATACTTATAGAGAGAGGAAATCAAATTTTATGAAACATCCACACATGTTTTAAGGCTAGATATAATTTCATTATTCTTGGAAATGATAGTGCTACAAAAATTTAAAGTTTTTCCAAAGGATTTTATGTCAACATTTCTGAATGGGGTTAGAGAATAAGAATTTTATATTGAATGGGAAATGCTTTTCTCATTCATAATGATGAGAAAAATGTTTTTTATTAACGAAATTGTTATATCAATTAATGTAGGTACCAAGGGAATTGTATTTTATACTTGACCAGTATTTGATGAAATTTAGTTGGTAGTGTTACAAAGTTGATTAAAATTTATATTTCAACAAAATTGTTAATAAAAGGATTACAAAATTGGTATATTTAAATGACATAATATTTTATGGATCATAAAAATACTAGTGGAAGGAATTATAAAAATTATTGAAATGTGAGTTCTAAATGTTAATGAATGGATAGATAAAATTATTCCATTGTTTACATGTAATATAAATAATACATGGAATATTTATCTATCAATAAAAATATGATAAGTAGGTTATAAAAATATTTAAATTGAAAAAAATACAAATATATGATAACTCTAGTTGCAACATAGGTGAATGCTTCAAGGGATGATTTAGGAGAACTAGTCAACACCAAAAGAATATAGATAGATCATTGGTATATTATTGTATATAATAATGATATGAGCGAATATGTTTTTTTCACATTCTAAGAGTTTTCATATCAATGTAATCCCAAATAAATCATCATTCTAATGGTTATAATTATTCTTTGGTATATCAAAGTAATGATGGATTTTGGATTACTATATAATGAAAAATATCACCAAGAGTTCTTGTACTTTCTAAATACAGATTGGGATGGTTCAATAGATGATTCAAAGCCACCATCAGGAGGTGAATTATATTTTAAAAAACCATGTATTTATTGGATAAAAATTAAATAATATTACATTATTTCATCTCCTCATATGTTGAATAAATTATGAATACTCAAGATTGTATGTAGTTACTGTGGATGAAGCAGTAGCATGAAGATATGGGTGTTGATGTGAAGTCTCCAATTAGAATCCATTATATATTACATTTTCTATAAATCTTAGAAACATTACTTGTCCATATCTCAATTAAAAAGAACATTGAAATAAAATATCACTTTATCAAGGAGAAAGTAGAGCATGGGTTGTAAAGCATTAGTATGTGCCTACTATGTTACGGGTTGCAGACATCCTAAAAATGGTCTTTAATAGAGAAGAATTATAATGGAATAAAATAGATCTTAGGGATCAGTCGACTTAACAAACATGAATTTTTTGGATGTGGAACCTTCTCTCCTATAGGTATGTTGTGCTTATCCCCTATGTGATGATTTTTTTTATCATGTCAAATACCACAAAGGATTTAACATTGGGTTCATTGATAAAGGGGGAGAAAATTACTTAATAAAGACTCTAGGGAGAAGTTGATAGGGAAAATATTAATTTTTGGGGAGTTATAAATACAATAATACTAATGATGGTTAATCTATTAATAATAATCATGAATATGATTGATAAGTTCATGATTCTAGTAGTTGAAAGTGATGTTTATGAACTGATCTTGATAGATAATCTTGTTTTTTCATTTAGTGTCAAGAAGGTCTTAAAAGTAATGATTGAGAATAAAGTGGTTAATCGACGAACATTTTATGAAACTCTTACTTATCACACTAATATTGACACATGTGGTCTTTGAGTACATGTTGAGGATTTCCTTTATCACTATCTGGGGTTGAAAAAGGAGAATGGTTTTTTATGTGCATGAAATTTTAAAAGTATTGTTTTTGATGTTTTGAAGTGCCTTCAACAATCCCAAATGGAGGTATTGTTGGAAAAATAAATGTTGATGGTATTTTTATGTAGATTTCATTTTGAGAATTTTTTTCCATTTTTGAAAAAGGATAGTTTTCCAGGGTTCACACAAAACATGAATTTCTATAAGGATAACACAAAGGAAAAATATCCCAAAGGATCATGTGGTGCGTGAATGTCCTAAAAGATCATACAGAGTGTACATTTACAAAAGGATCATGTAGAGTGTGTGTGTGTCCAAAATAATCATACAGAGTGTGTATTAATAGACAAGGTTGACATGTATTTTGGTTATTTAAAATTAATAAATGATAGGAATTCATATGACCATGATATCCAAAGGGGATCACATGATCATAAATGTCAAAACTTATCATGTTAACGAGTCATGGGAAGTGTGTAAAAGATGACATACTAAAAATGATAGATTTATTTGGTGTTTTCATAAAATCCTACAATCACATGTGACAATACTTTTTTTTGATTTTATAAAAAAACTTTGAGGCTAATTGAGAACCATCATGCGCACAAAAGGGATCATAAGCAGGTTGGACTTAGAATCACGCCCAAGACCAGACCTGCCCAAAAGAAGAAACCAAACAACATCAACCACCTACCAAGGACCAACCTGTCCAAAAACCATCAAAACACACATATCATGAAATCTCTTGCCACCCTGCACTGCGAAAATCCATCAAACGCATCATCCATTCCCAGGACACAGCACCACCACCGCATCTGATACCTCCCATCCAAAACAGACACCACACCGGGGACCAGAGCAACACCATGAGGGCTGATTGATGAGAACCATAGGGAGGAACCTGCACTTCCACCAATACCATGAACTGCCATCAGGGCCAGTCACAGACCGTGTCGCGCCGCAAACCACACCCCACAGCCACCAGGTTTAGCATCTCCATCATCAGAATCAGCAACACCTTCTCAAATCTCCCAAGCTTCTTTCGAACCTGACTATCGTGGAGCCGCATGCAAAGGGGAATGGAAAAAAGAGTAGAGGAGATTTGGAGGATTGCGGCCCCAGACACGAGAATAAACCAAAAGACCACTGAGCCCGACTGGTGATCCACAACTGTGCCCACATTTGAACCTGAAGAAACCTCCGTCAAATCCGAACGAAGAACCTGAAACAAGAAAGGAGAAAATAAACAAGGAACCACCGCATTCCACAAGCGTTCCTCAGGTTTCCCTCTACGACCTCGTAGTGACTCAGGAGGAAGATGATGAACCTATGCCAGAGAAGAAGAGAGGAGGGTGACCACGAAGAAATCGGTCGAACCCGTCGTGTTAGCGGGAATGAAGACCTTCACCAGTTTGTCGGAGGAGGTTGAACACAGAGCTCCAAATCCGCGATACCATGGAGTGATCGACACCCTCACTCCCTTGCCATGCGGCCCAACCCTTGATTGTGAGACGTAGAGGAAGATAAGGGAGGGAGGGGGAAAATGGCGAGAACCCCTATCTCCCGAGACGTCGCCCCTTACAGGCCCATCCAAAACCATCCTGCAATCACATCACACAACCACATGAATGGTAATGGATCTTGGGATAGAAGCATGTGATTCACTTGAAGACAACACATTATTGTTATTAAATATCCTTATGGACACACAATACACTTGAAGAAAATATTGTTAACCACTACATGACTATGAATGGATATCAATATGGAGTCACATGAAGCACATGAATGATGGTATGCTGGAAATAATAGAGATATAATGTCATTTATTGAAATCCACAAAAAAATCAATGGATCTAACAATAGACACACATGATGTTCTTTAAGACAACAATCATTATCTTGTGAAGCACTTTTTATATGAAACATTTCACAATGGTCGATCGGGAATGCTAAAATTGATCACATGATTCAGGTTAGGGAAATGTTACGATTTCATAGGTGGTATAACATATTGATGAACATATTTTTCACAATTAAGGTAGTTGATTTATGCCCATAAATACCCCTTAACTAATCCTTAATAAATTAATAATTTTTCTTTAGTGGGTTGATTTGAAGATACTCATGAAGAATTTCACATGAAGTAAAAGAGGATATGTGATTGAAGTTGTATAAGTGTTTTGTTTCATAAGAACAAAGTATTTTGTTGGGATCACATGATCTGCATAACAAAATGAAAATATTGTGAAAGGATTTATTAATTGGGTATATTTTCTCATAGGCATGCCTAACGTAGTTATATAATCCACATAAGTAGAACAAGTTCTCACACTAGAGTCATGTGGTCTGCATAATATTAAGAGAGACTCATGGAGGGGACTCATAATTAGGTACTTCTAAGAGGCCTTTTCATGGGTTTTCTTTTAAAATGGTAGTTTCATTATCTTTAATCAATTAGGATCATAAAGAAACACTAAATTTTGAATCAACTCAGAATTCATCATCAGATGAATCTATAAGAGGAGTAGTGCATTCACTCAGTGGAGAGAGAGCGAGAGAGTAGAGAGATTTAAAATTGTTAATAGTTTTAAACTAGGAGTGATATTGATTCCTCTTCCAAACTTTTAATTGTAGTGATATTTAGTGTATTTGGAATAGAATAACATTACCTTTGTATACTCCGTGGACATATCTCAGTGAGGGTGAACCAAGTAAAATTTTCACATCTTTTGCATGTTTTAATTACCCTTTATACTATTCTATGATAATGATAGAGATAAGGGATGTTTTACAATGAAACTATATATTAAGGGGTTTTTGTTTTAATCTATAATACTATGATTCATCCACCTATATAGGAATTTTACCTGGTTAGGATGACGACATGCCTCTTGGGATCCTATAATTAGGAACATGAATAGTGACATCCCTCTTGGGATTCTTAGTAAAACATTAGTCTCTTGGGGGTGAAACATACTCCAAACTAGTCTTCATAATCTCATGGAATCATATTAATAAAAGTTAAAACACATAAGGGAGGTGGCCTCAATTCCATCCCATTTCCATGTCACTCTAGGTTGGCTCAAAAACCCAATATATACACCTCCTCAATTTACAACCTTTTCCCACGAGTCAAAGGTTTTCCTAGGATAAAATAGTTTAGGAACTTGGTGATACCATTTTGAATGCCTAAAACCATTCTCCTGGATTTTATATAGGTCTCATCCCATGAGTCACTATCAGGAGACTTCTGGATTAAATTATTAGAGGAAAAAATTCACTGTCATAACTCACATTCCCTGAATCGGCTCTTAGATGTCCTAATAAACGTTGAGGATTCCACCATAATAATTCTGTATAAAAATACTCCAAATGAATTATATTATAGTAACATTCTGACTCCATATAAAAAAACGTGCAATACACCCCAAGGAGGGAGTACACAACATGTACCTCATTAACATAGTTTGTACCTCCAACAGACCTCCCTGGTCAGGTGTCATAGCCCACTAAACATGTTATTTTCTTTATTATATGACATAAAATTTCTCTACATGTAATTTATTCTATATGGGGCGTCTCCCAAGCACATTTACATGTACCCTACATGGGGTTCGACCGACTCCTACGACCAATATCCATCTATCTCGAATAGTGTCTGGAGGTATGTTACACAGAACCATGTAACCCTAAAAATCAATGTTTTTCTAAGTACCCAGCACAACATGAGTCTCCCTAAATGGTTTGTCCCAAATACACTCTATTTTGGGTCTTAATATTCAACCATTCACCCAAAAAGTCGAATGTACGATGTGTAATTGTGTTTTCCTAAACAAAAAAAATCTTACAATCCCATAGAATATTTTTTACCATTAAAACTCAACAAATCACCCCTGTAGGGGTCCCCAATAACTAAAAAAGGGATTAAGACTAAAAAACTATAGATTACATGGGGTTTTACTGCAAATAAAACATCCTACCTTTGGGAATTGGCATCGATGCTTTGATTCTAAATCTGTAAAACACTTTTATAGATCCCTGATCTACCTCTAGATGATCTCCCCACTGTGAAATACTCTCTTGTTGGAATGGTACAGTTCTATCTATTTGGATGAATTTGAGACACATTCTAGTGGAATATACTACACCTAATATCAAAACTTTCATAGTTTTAACTTCATAGTGAGGCCACTGGGTTTATAGGGGTGACATGTGCATACTCTAGGGGTTTGAGGGTTGAAGAACCCTATATAATATTTTGGTTACTATAGAAACTCTGATTGAACTATAACAGAGCTAATAAGGTGACACTGATAGTCACTATAACTCCACATACTTCTATGTTTCTGTTATTTTGGAATCTAGGGCTTTGAATTTAGTGGCACTATAACTCCATAGACATATAGGAACTGGTCACTATAGAATCATGGACTTGGTTGGTCATTCGAGCTAGTTTTTTATGTTAAACATAAGAAATCTACTTTTAAATATACTCTTAATCACAATGAATTGTTTTCCCTCTCTGCAGATGTAGGGATTATTTACCAAACCACATAAATATCCATTTCCCTTGATCTTCTTCTCATTCTTTTTTGTTCTTTTTTTTTCATCTGCAAACAATTTTATCACTATAACTATTAGAATTTTTACAGGACCTCTACATCTCCCTCTTTCTCTATCAGTCAAATATCATTAGGGATGGTGTACCCTCAAAAATACACAAAATTTCATGAGGAGGAGTACGAAAAAAAAGGATAAAGGGAAAAGAGAAAAAGAGAAGTAAAAAAAGAAAAGGAAGTGGGCCTGACACCATCCCGAATGCTAGAAATGAGGTGGCACCTCGACTAAACAAAACCCCTAATTTTAGACTCAACCATGAAGTAAAAATATTAATCCAAAACTCAATTTAAAATATGCCACTAAAAAAACATGTGTTAATAAATTAATATTTAATTAATTAAATATTAAATATTTATAGGAAATTAAAATGGATTATTACTCCACTAAACTCTTATCATAGGATAAACATTGTATTATAAGACTAATGGAGTGATCAAAAAACATTCTGAGATCATCTATTAGGGGTAATTGACTTTTACCCCTCAAGAGCATCTGAAAGAAAAAAATTCATATTTACCTTGAATTTCATAGCTTGAAAAAACATATTTCTTTATATCCTCCCCGCCGTAATGCTTATATTATATGAGAATCCACAATGTTCAAATTAAAGTCATGCTTCCACCCTATGAATCTACCCAACTGCACTTTTGTGATAATTCATGACTAGTCTCATAGAACACACAACCCTATCACAAAAAGAGATACATTTAATTGTGACAAATATGATACTCCCCACTATCGTAGTATCCTTATCATTACCCCACAACCATGAATCAAGATACACGGACCAAGCTCCATCCATAACTAAACAAAATCACTTTACGTGGTCAAACAAATCACAAATAGAGTTTCACTACAAAAATAAAAAACCCCCATCCCCAAACCACTTGAAATGGAAACCTCTTCACTCAAAAAAATCAAAAAACAAAAATGAGGATCTCATACTCCAATGGCCTATAGTGACATCCCCTCCATAAGTATTTCCTTATACCATTCATAGAACCCATACCTCAATAGGTACACCATGGCTACACCACTTAGGTTTCCTCAAGACCTATATGAACCAATTGACCCACAAATGATCCAACTAGCACTATGAATAACCTACTTGCACATTCCCTCACACATAAAGGATTTATCCCAAAAATCCATGATGGATGTCACTATCATCCTCAATTCAATGTGATTCCCCAAGAACCTCTCATAGGCTCAAAAACTTAGATGATCCATGTACTAAGAACCTATGATGAAATTTCTAAAACACTGATTATTATCCTAACACAAGTTAGTTCCAACAAGCCAAAACACCCTTGAAACTCTTCAAAATCAGGAACCACACTTGTTCAGAGATTACTCACATGAACTCTCTTTAACTAGGATCGTTACAAGTCATGAGAATCCATTGAAACTCTCTACTAAATACTAAAATGTGTCCCAATAATAGGTTCTGACACTTGACTAGTTCTTCCCTTGGAATATCACATTTATACCAAGGAACTCATGGTGCTTCCTCAAGAATTTAAGGCATCACCATGATTTAATCATATCTTGATAGTGCCTACTACTAATCAACCATGAAAGATAAAATGTACCCATGCTTCCCAGATCAAATGTACCTTCAACCCCAAACTATCAACTCTCACATGTTACCCTTGATCACTACAAAGCACAATATCACTAAATGATGAGTCGCATATCAAGGCCTCTAGGTCTCTTACCAATCTCAAAAATTCAGGACTCATATCGAGCCACATTTCATGGGAAATTTCATATTCCCGTATCATAATCCCATAAAAACACATGCGCCAAAACTCCAACTCATGGGTCTCACCTATATACAACTGATATCTCATGCCAACTCATCAGACCACCAAGAACTGATTTTCACCAAGCATTATTCAATGAGATTACATAATTGAGGAATTTCAACTTATTTTTCATGTTATATACATATAATCATTCCAGACTATATGGTCTAAGGAAACACTAGACAATGGCTTAGTTAAGACTAATTTAATTCCATGTTATATAGGAAAGACAACATAGTTTGTTACTGGAACATTAAGAAACCAAACCCAAGCAATAGAAACCTACAAGGGGTTTCCCAAGAAGGCACCATGTGCCTTACTAGCCTACTAGGGTCACCTCACATCCCATACATTTAGTGACCATATCATCTTCATTGGTATGTATCTAATAGTAGATAGACACATCCTACCATCATAAGGAAATACATATACATTGTGGAAGAACTTAGTAGAATTACATTAAGTAATAATAAGATAAAATGTCATATGAGAATTTTCTAACACATTAAACAACTAAGAATCTCATTAGTGAAAACAATCACACTATCAGGCACCTATATCTGATTTGAACCCTATATTTAAACCCATGATGAATGATACTCATCTTTCCTCCATGGGATAAAAGAAAAAATATAGACTAATTTCATTCCAATAGGAAAATAGCAAAATCCATCAAGAAATACATAATCCTCAAACATCACATGCATTAAAAAAATTTAAAAAAATAAATAATAACATCATATACTACGACAAACAATCCCATCCCTAGAAACCTAGATTTAATATCAAAAAAGGTGTTTATGATCCACTATCCCCATATATATCATTGGCCCTGACAAATTCTTATATCTCTTTTCTACCATATCCAAAAATAGTCGGAAAAAATAAAATATGCAATGCTCTTATTTTCATGGACCACTCCCTCCAAAGGTACCCATCATGGGCTAATAATGAAGGGAGATAGATAATGACACCAAAGTCCCATATCTAGTAAACCCCAGGATGGTGACTAGAATTGAGGGTATAAAAATATCACATAATGGAAAGCATTACCATCTATAAGAAAATAAGATCTAGAGAGAGAATGATTCAACCAGAAAAAACTCCATCACAATATATAAAAATAAACCCAAAACCATCCCATAATTCATGTATAAAGTAAATAGATACAAGAGTCTCCAAATAAAGTACCAAATTTTCTCATGCACATGTGAAAAAAGAATTATAATGAACCGTAGAGTAAACAATAGAACCATGAAAACTAAAATGGATCAACTAGCCAA
This sequence comes from Viscum album, assembly GCA_963277665.1. Taxonomy (NCBI): domain Eukaryota; kingdom Viridiplantae; phylum Streptophyta; class Magnoliopsida; order Santalales; family Viscaceae; genus Viscum; species Viscum album. The sequence continues at coordinate 6,145,358 of OY728125.1, forward strand.
ACCCATCTTTACATCATGCTCACCAAATAATATATCCATGTATAGTAACAGAATATGAATCTTATCAATGAAAGTATACCCCATAACACTTTATAATTGATTTCCCACTCTCACACCCCAAAATTGCACATAGTTGGAACTTCCACCTATTCTACATAATATCCTAGCTAAAGTCACTGGAGTCATAACATCAAATAACGACACATCTCACTTGAAGACACCTAGGACATCACATTACATCTTTCCAAAAGACACATGGACCATCATATCAGATATCACTCGAAGACACCTAGTCCATCACATCATGTCTCTCCCAGAGATAACTATCCCATTACATCACATCTCATAACATAACGAGATTAGTAGGGTTTTATGAACATGAATGACACCAACCACATGACCAACACATACCATACACGACACCCAACATAATCCATTTCATCATCTCATCAAATATTATCACAATTCACTTTTGAATTATGGTTATCATATCCTATGCATGTATAGTCTCTTGGATGAGGGAGAATGAAATAATGGGTAGCCATCCATCCATCCTCGTCATCGAGATATTGGGAAAAAAACCCTCAAAACATTTGGTTTTGGACGTAAGATTCCCAGAATGGGGGGTGGTTATGTAAATCATAATAAATACAATGTATATAATATCATAACACACAATATGTACCAATGGATTCACAATAAGATCCATATCCCAACTCACTATATCACCATATCACCTCACAACCTTCACTATTTTCACTACCACCACTAAATTGAATGGTCAGAAAAAAAACCACAAGCCACAACATTCATTTCATATTTTTTATCAATTCATGCTATTTTTTAGATTTCCCATTTACCAACCCATTTAATTTAAACAACCCATTCATTTACACTACTTCCAGTCAATTTAATTCACATTTATAATCAACAACATTTAACCCCATTACCATATTATTTAAATCATTCATTAACCATTGTCATTCTATTCCATATAAATCAATTTAATTTAAATTAGTCATTATTTAATTATTCAATTATTACCGGGGTATCTATCACAAAAGGCCACATCACAAAATGAAACCACCCTCTTTTCCCATTCTAGAAAACCCCATATCACCACCATTCACAAAATCATCCACATTCAACATCACAACATCCACATAACACCACCACATCTCATATCAGAACATCTCATCACATGTGACATAGAACCATACATCACCAACACAGGTCACAACAACATTCTGTGCGTTAAACACATATCACAACCACAAATCATCACATTCACCCACAAATCACAACCACACATCACCATCCTATACCATAACCACACCACAAAAATTTCCACATTAAATTGAAACACTTATTTTTATATTTAGAATGGGAATTTTCATTACATCTACTAATTTATTTTTGAGTAATTCTCACAAAATCTATATTTCCATTGAAAAACATGTTATTAATAAGATATAAGTGGTTACCAATTTCCAATTTATGTTAAAAAAACAACCACACAATAAGGGTTCCAAAAATACATCGACCATAATGTAAACAAATCCTCAAATAGCCAGAATTTTCATCTAGGCATCCATATTTTACAATTTCAATATAAAAAATAATATGTAAGTGGTAAAATCATGAAACATTTTCCTATTTTTCTGTTAATTTCAATTAAAAAAGTAAATTATATTTATCTAGCTAGATGAAAAACATCTCCCCAAAAGTAGAAAAAGGAAAACCCCTCCCGCATTATGCACTAGATTAAAAATGAGGATCCCCTACCTCAATGAATGTTTCCAACTCACTACACACAACTAAGTAGATAGAAAACACCAAAAAAACAATAATTACATGAGGAAAACTTCAAACCAACCAGTATCACATAACAGAATCATAAAAAAATCACAAAAAACACACCCTGGTCAAAACAACTCCATCAAAACAAATCTACAAGGTATGAACGAAAAGAAACAATGGTGAAAGGGATAAGGGAATAACACTTATTGATGAAACATAACAACTTTTTCCAAAAAATCATGGAACCTTGATTTGAATAATCTAATTTCACAAATAATAGAATTATGATGTGAATTTGTTTCTTGCATATTCTTATTCCACATTCAATCTATAAATTCACTTGTTATACCGTCTATTAATTGCTTATTCATGATGTAAATTAACCGTTTATGTCTTAAATCCCATCTTATAGTACTCCTACAATTCTAGCTATACTAAACCCTCTTAGAATTCTTCAAAATACTCCCCAACCATGAAACCCACAATTTAAGAGGATATGAAGGAATAAACCATTACAATGATACCACTTTGTAACATACCAACCCATCTCACACTATAAACAACAACTAGATTGGTTATCCATTTGGCCTCAAGTGCACCTCCTTGTATGCCAAAGGATATCAACTAGTAACGATGGTCTAAGGAGGTAATTTTTGGAGAATATACCCCATATTATAGTGTAATATAATAGATAAATAATCCAAACATCATAAATATCTATAAGAATTAGAATACACAAGGTAAATAAAACATCCAACTATAATAAATGAAATATAGTAAAGGACCAAACAACTAATTCACATATACAATATCTGATCACCCACTAGGATGATCTCACATACTTGAATAAATAAAATGAAATAAATATGCAGGGTTCATCAGCCTACACAAAGTCTATACACACATCGAGGTACACACACAAGGAGTGAGAAGTAAATATCAGTAGAACAACCCCAATGGTAATCCTAGGACCGGTTGTCATAAGTTCACGCTCATGAAATATTCCAAACCTATCCAAGAGTAAATGGAAATAAATAAGTAAAATAAAACCACCATCTATAATTAGGTTCGTGGTCGCGATTGACCCAAACCTACTTCATCTAATGCTATAGTGTCTTTAAGCATTCCATGAAATCAGGCCAACCAATATAACAAACCTAGGTCACCCTCTTGAATACATAAGTATTAAGGACCTCCACTATGGGAGTTTTATTTATATGTCATCACAAACTCATATGCATGATGTCCCTGTTATATGAGAACAACAATGCCTTAGTAGATAGAAGGCCTCCAACATATCACAGGATGCAAGCTCTCACTGCAAGGCCCCCACTAGGATAACATGTGATGATCCACATGGTCATACTAGCTCAAAATACATGTTATCCCAAACACATACAAGCTCCATCTTCATGGAAGCTCTATACACATATGTCTCTAAAACATGATAACCCAAAAAGTATCACATACCTCCCCATGGGAGTTTTCTATTTGAGGTATACACTTTATAAACATTTCATCAATCCCCTACGAGAGTCTTCTAATTCAACAATAATCCGATAAGCATAAAAAATAGTGATCCAATACCACCCAAGTATACAGGATGACTCATTCCTCATCATTAGTAATCCTGCAACAACCCAAACATTTATTCCATTTTGAATGAATAAACGCATTTTATAATAATATAGTTATAGAAAAGACATTGACTACATTGAAAATTTTGGGTAATTATAGTCTTTTAGATTTAAAACACAATTTAAAACCAAAAAATTAATAATATATTCATTTTATAGTGAAAATTTTGTTTATTATATTAATGGTTATGATAAAGTTCAATTGAGGTAGACAGAAGGAGTGATAGCCCTGACTAGTTGTATCATACCTTAGGAATCCAATTTATCAGAGCTTCTAAGGGAGATAACATCATTGGTATTTAAACTTGACCAATCCCAACATGAGATTTAATAAATAAATAATGATTGAAACCATTCATATGATTAGTTTAATCTCATTGATATCACAACCCAAACCATGTTCACGGAACCACCTTAAGAAAATATCACTATCACACACATTACACTTAGAGAATACAATGGTTTAATAATGGGATATGTATCTAGATCCTGACAATATGGGATTTTATATTTTCTCTAAATTAAATAATGATTATATTTATTCCTTATTTTATTAATTTTTAAATTATTATATAATGAGTTTGATAAAAATTAGATTTTGATACGATGAAATGCCAATTGTATTTTTGGAAAATAAATAGCATCAAGACACATTTTTTTTATGAATTCATAAATTTTTTAAATAAATGATATTTGAAAAAATATATTATTATTAAATAATATTTATTATATATAAATTATTATATAATTTCACTAGTTCAAATGTAATTTTTATAAGATTCATAAAAATTTTATTGTAAAAAAACTAGTATTTTTCAAAAAATTGGGATTTTTTTTAAAATTGTAAATTCTAATATTTTTTAAATACTTTGATAAAATAAATATTTTTTTTTGAAATTTTAATATAAAAAATATTCAATGATGAATTTTTTATATTTTTTATAGAAAAACAAATGTTTTTGTCCAAAATATATATGGTATAAATATAGAGCATGTATTATGGAAATAAAAAATCCAAGAAGAAATTTAATAAATATTATAAAGAGTATACATGAAAAAATTATGTTTTAACTCTCAATTAGTGTGATTTTTATGTTATTTTATAAATTTTATAAACCCTTTATGAATCTATAAAAACCCATATTATATTTTAAGGTTTTAAAATCAATTCATTATAAATATGAATAAATTCCACATCACCAAGGTTATTATTTTAATGGTTTCGTTTATTGGAATATTAAAATAATAAAATAAACTCCTTTTTGGTAGAAACCATGGAAGGAACATGTAATTTTATGTGGGTTCGATTAATTAATAATATAGAGCCCAAAACCTATGTTTGAAAATTAATAAAGAATTTCCCTCACTTTTACTATATAAACCCATTGAAAACCCCATTAATCTTCACTAAAAACCATTGAATATGGAATTAACTCTTACCTTACCTTTCTATATCCTTTAAAATGTTCCCCAACACTCTCAAGAATATCCTACCAAGCTTTTAGAAGCACCCTCTCAATGTAAGGGATCCTCTCAATCTACTCTTTATTCAAGAACCTTCTTTATATTATGTCTTTTTTTCCAATTTAACATTTTAGGATATGATTCTATGCATCCCTCATAATTCCATTATGATTCCCAAGTGATTTTAGGACCCTCTATCTCTCATTTAACCCTTCAATTAATCTTCACTTACACCCATTATACTGTAGAAATTATCCCGTGATTTTCCATTACAATCCATTGTACTGTGAATAACCATCCACATTTCCACTCAAGGTAATTAAACTAATATAACTTATCCTTAATAAATTTAATAATTACACATGTCTAAACAACATTACTTATTCAAGGTATTAAATGGGATGAAACATGATCCTATATTGAATGATCTATGTGGCACACTTATTCATAGACATGATATGAATGTGATGGGTGGATGTGGAACTATATAGCCCTCCAATGCATTTGGTTATGATTTTATCTCATTATATACCATGTATGTTTCATATGATGTTATCAAAATCACATTATGTCATGTCTTATTAGTGATTATCCTTTACTTATTCTTATTTAATGTTTTATGTTGCTTCCACATACCCAAGTTGCCTTAATGTTATTATCTTATATCACGATTCAATGTTCAGGTTTACGATTCTCACAACTCTTATGTTTCCTTGATATTCTTAATGAATCAAATGTATTAATTTTATAATTTCATGCTTTTTTATTCCCTTACTGGGTGCTACAGCTCACCCATCTCTTGTGTACATCTCCATGGTACCATGTGCAGTTGTATAAGATATGTGAGATTTAAGAGCATGATATGGATTTTTATTTTATGTATTTGTATTTATGTTTAATGTTTTTTTCATTATGTATGTAATTAACCAAGAAAAATAGAACAAATAATATTATAGAGTTTAATTAAATGTATCTTTATACAATTAACCATGAAATAAAGTGTTTTGAAGATATGGGTTGTCATAAAGACCTCCGGCAGATCACAGACTCCAAGTCCCCACTATAATGCCCCTTTCGAGCTAGCACATGATGAATATATCTAAACATATCAGATACAAATCAATTGAAATCCAAACATATCAAATAATCCATATGTGAAAAAAATCCATAACCCATCACAAAATAATAAAACACATGGAAGGTTGAATGCCCATGCTCATCATCATCGTCTCCGTCCCATCGAGACTACATATCGGTTTAGGTTCCACATGACACTTGAAAACATCATTAACCAAAATACACACCCACTAGGGCCAGTTTATCGATGGGAACCCCCAAAGATCCATAGGTGAATATGTAGGTGGAGGCATACCTCTTGGGATCCCCTAAGTCAGAACATAAATGGTGACATCCCTTGTAGGATCCTTCGTTACTAAATAGTATCTCAGACCAACAACCATATATTGGTGTTAACACATCCCGCAAACCGGTATAAAAAATCTCATAATCTCACATGATTGAAATGGGAAACCACATAAGGAAGCTGGACTCAAATCCTCCAACTTTCCAAATAACACTAGGTTAGCCTAAACACCCAACCTATCTACCTCATAGAGTCACAACCCAGTCCCACTAGTCCATGGTGGTACCATGGTAGACTAGTTGAGAAAATTGATGATATCATTTACATTCCATATAAACATTCTTATAAACATAATTTGGGTCTCATCCCATGTCTTACAATCATGAGACTGCACGATTCAATTATTAGAGTAAAAACTGATCTGTCACAACTCACCCACCTTGAATTCACCACATAGAAATCCCCAAAACACAAAAAATATCCTATTATCATGATTTTCATGGGAAAATACTCAAAATAGACTAATTATGAGTACCATTGTGACCCTAGAGTGAAAAACCAACAAGACACCCCCACAGAAAAAGTATATGAAATGTACCACATGTACATTGTGTGCACCTCCAATAGGCCACCTTGGTCATGTAACATAGCCCACTTAGAGTGAAATTTTCATAATTACACGGCCTACACTGACTCTACATGACATGTACCCCACAAAGGGTGATTCCCAAGAACATAACCATATACCCCACATCGGTCCAACCAACTACCATACATTTCATTTGGATATGTACCTTACATGGTCTTTGGCAGAGTAACCTACATAAAAATGTTTCCACAACATGGGGGTATTTGGCCGAGTACTAGGTCACACCTTGAGTTTCCCTACATAGAGTGCCACTAAAACACATTCCATGTTGTCTTCATAATCAATAGTTCACACAATCCTAAGAACACATTTCATGTGACAAAATAACATATTCCACGTGACTGGTTTTTCACAAATAGAAAATCTTTGTGATCCCCCAAAAAGCTCGATTCAGCCCAAAACTCCACAAATCGACCATCTAGGGGTCCTAAAAAATCAGAAAAATATGATTAAAAATAAAACTACAAATTAAATAATTTTTTTTGCAAAAACTAAAATAAAGGCCAACCTCTACGCATAAATGGAAACACTACGTTCTCAGATTTTCACCACATCTCCACCAAGCCTTGATCTCCCTCAAAATGAGCTACCCAGTGTGCAATTCTGCCCCTGTCTACTGTTATCTCTATCGCTCTCCTTATTTCTCTCTCGATCAAAGAAACTAACGAGGATTAGTCCCATTAGGAATATACATAAATTCATGTGTAGGATGAGGAAATAAAAGGTGAAAAACGAAAATGAGAAAACAATAAATAAAAGGAAAAGGAAGGGGGCATCCCTGGCCTTGACACTCAATGCGAGGTCATGCATCACCTTGGAAAAACCCCTTGTACCTTACTCAACAACATAGTAGGAATCTCAATCCAAAACACTATTAAAAATATATCACAAACAAATGTACATTAATAAATTAATATTTTTAATTAAATATTAAATGTACCATTGAAATTTGAACGACTAAGAATTACACCAAACACCTAACCTAGGGTAAACACCTTATTTTGGGACCAATAAAGTTGTGAAAAAAATTATCTATGATCCCATAATATGGTAAATGGATCATTTTACACCTTACGATCATCCAAAATCCAAAAATTCCAATTTTCTCTAAATTTCACATCCTAGAAAACAGTTATGTTTATAAATCATACTAGATTTTTTATAACCCATTGGTGGAGATATTTTATTCATAAAGAAGAATAGTATAGAAATTTCTTTATATTCATTATAGTGTAATATTTTTATTCATAGAGAGATACAATTTTTAGATACATTTACCTAGGTGTTATCCACCAAGTTATCCTATTTCAAAAACCTAAGAGTCTCCATAACTAATTTTAAACCTTTAATAACTCTTTTTTAGGATTTCTATGTGTCATATCTTACTTATTGAGGTATTGGATTCATGTTATGGGAAGGCCTGGATTGGTGGAATTTAATATATGTTGTTCTGTTTTGGCTTTGGATATTGAGGGGATGTTAATTTATAGGCCTACTTGCTGCAAAAAACACACCTTTATTGAATGCCTTTGGCATCATAACTTCCCATCTATAATAGCGCTTGTGTGGTATTCAAGTATGTTATGGAACTTCCATCCTCAGTGTTGGACCCCTCCCACCATCATTGGTGTGTCATCTCCTTGTCTTTTTGGAATGCTAAGACACCTTTATAGCTCAGATCCTCTTGAGACCAATACCATATATTTGCCTTTATATAGCACTACCCTTTATTAGAACTTTTTTTAGCACTAATAAAGGGTACTTTTCCAGGTATTGATAAAAGTATGTATTTATTAGTGATAAAATGCCTGTTTTTAGTGTTGATAAAATGTATATTTCCTAAAAATAATGTTATGTATAATTACAAATCACATATTAATGTATTAATATATTTATATTGATACAAATATATTATATTTCATAAAATCTTATTTATACAATACGAGATATTTAATCACGTTAATATATAAGATATTTATTGAAAATGGTTTCTAAAGTAATTTAAAAATAATATAAATTAAATAATTTCTAATTATTATTGAGTAATAGTCATGTAATAAAAATTTAAAGATATAAAAATTCTATATTTTAATAAGCAATCATAAATAAGTTGAAAACATGACTTGAACTTAAAACGATCATAAATTTTGATCCATGTGAATTTTTTAGCTCTAAAACATCTCAAATCAAATATTGTGAAAATAGATATACTATAAAGACTAGTTGGATCCTGGGTCTATGATTTTTTTGAGGTCCAAAAAGGCCCAAAATGCCTCCAAAGTACAGTTTTTTGTCAAGATACCCCCATTTATTAACATTTTATGGAATTGCATCATCATTTAAGGGATATTCCTTATCTTTTTTTAGTGGCGACTCAATTTATTGTCATATATTACAATAATATGGATATTATGACATTAAAATTATATTATTTTTTATATCGCACTTTTATTTATAAATAAATATATACACAATTATATATTTACACATAAAAAAATTAATTTTATATTTAAATATATACATATATTTACATATAAAATATATTTATAAATATATAAACCGTATATAAATGAATAATAATACACATTTTATTTTAATGAAAAATGTATGAACATTTATATACCTATATAATGTATATATATTATTTATATATATAAATACATTTGTGTGTGTGTGTATTAACAAAAAAAATTATTTATATAATTATTCTAATATATATATGTAATTATTAATATATATTATATGTAAATAAATTTGAATATGTATAATTATATTTACACACACACACACACACATATATATATATATATATGTATAAATTTATAAACACACACAAAAAACATATTTTATAAATGTATTTAAAAATAATTATATATATATAAGGATATAAAAGTTAATAAAATATCTAAAAATTAATTGATATACCATAAAATAGAGAAAAAATATAGAAGAATAGTAAAGGCACAGAACCGTGTGTGGTAGGTCTCGGGTTTGAATCCAAGTGAAGTCAGGGGCATGGGATGGTGCGTAAAAGGTTCTATAGTGTTGATAAAGACTTGTAGGGGCCTATATAGCTGATAAAAGAGAAAGAGAGGGATATAAATAAAATGATAAAAGGGGAGTGGTCTCCCCTTCCAAATTTATATTTGTTTTAATTTTTTGAATTATATAAGTGTTTTATTTAGTCTTCACAAACAAGGTCTTTCATTGTTTTTTTAAAGATGATTAAAGGAACTTTATCTGCGCTTTTGTTAGATATGATAAAAAGAACCCTTTTTTAATAGTTCTTAGAAAAATAATGATTTTTTAGTGATGATAAAACCTTTTTCTTGATCTTTTAATACGACTTCTATAGTATTGGATATGGATTTGGAGTTTCTGTCCGCTGGTGTCCTCTTCTTTCAAAAGTGATTATATAGATCTGTGGGCCTTTGGGTTTCTTGGGGAGAGGATAAATTCCATCTCGATGAATAATTTGTGGTTTAATTTGTGGTGGTGGATTTCACATTATGTTTGGTCCTCATTATAGTTTTTTTGGGGTTTTCTTCTTTCTGTAAATAAAGATCCAATGTATTTACACATGGTTGGGAATCACAGTGGTTCTCACTATCGATGTTTGTTTTCTTCTTTTGTTTATGGGTAGTGTGGTAAGATTCAAGGGTTTATATTGTTTGGAGAGATCATTGTTCTTGATGTTGCGTATGATTATGTGTATATTTGTCCTAGGTAGAGTTCATTTGTCAGTGTCCCCAGTGTGGAAATTTGGTCTTTTGTGTTTTTTTCTACCCATAGGTCCTCTCCATAAATGTTTGGCATGAGTTCCCTTCTATATATTTTCACCCATTTTTTACAATGGTTCAATTTTACTAGAATTTATGGTGTCTCCTTGATGGAGTATGCACATTATGATGCTCTGGTCACTTAGACGAATGTTGATTATTAGATTTTTTTTCTAGTCATGATATTTATGAAACATGTGTGGTTGTTGGAATAATATGGGAATGGGGAGGGTATCGTATGGTTTCATTACACCTGCATGAAGAGAAGTGACCAAGAATTCATGAAACCCATTATCATTCATAGGAATGCATATAGTGGCATGCTACTAATTCGGGCTAGGCAGTAGGTTCTCTCCCTTAGGCATTTCACAACATGGTCATAGGACATGATGCCCAAAATAAACTGGGATACCCCCCAAAACCATGTAAATGGGGTGGATCATTTGGTGTTTTATATTTGAGGGTTACCCCTTCCACCAGACTAAAAATGGAGGAACATGAATTTGGGTGTGTGGTTTTTTAAGTGTTACCCCACAACCCAATTGAAAATGGGGACAAAATAGAAGGAAAAGTTAATTTGAATTTTAACATATATTAGTATAGTGTAATATTTGTTAGAATTATCCAAAATATAATTATAGATTTAATAAAATGTTAAATAATTTCTCTATGTTTTCTAATTTATTATTTGCTAATTTATATTTATTTTCTGAATATATAATCATGTTTTATATTTTGAATTTCTTATAAAACTTTTATGGCATGATAAGAAATAGGGATATTAATTTTTTGTTTAAATTGAAAAGTATTTTATTCTAAAATATATATATATATATTTATGTTTTATTTTAAAATAAAATATTTAATAGTTACAAATTAATTTTAATTAAAAATATAATATATTTAAAATTATAATGCTAAACATTGATTAAAATTATTTTGGTAAAGAAATATATAATAATAAGATGTGAGCAGTACATGTGGTCAATAATCTCTATTTTTGGAAACAATTATTATAAATGATTAGAAATAAGAATTAAATTTTAATTTATATTATTTTAGGATTTTAAATATTGATCTTGAAATTATATAATCAAATTTAATGTAGTTATAAACCGAGTAATACATGTGAATTCAATTTACTTTTAAAATAATATTTTGATTTTAAATTTAATTAAAGTTATTAATGTTATATTTATATATAAAATTGTGTAGAACAATATAGTAACTTTTTCCATTTTTATTAGATTATAATTTATTCAGAAATATCATATATATTTATTATTAAATTAATATAAATTAATTTTCATGTCAAGATAAATATAAAAATAATTATCGATGGTGACACAATGCTTGTGTACCATTGGAAAAGTCAGAGTTAGTGTTTCTTAGATAATATTTAATAATTAAGAAGGATATGATTCAAAATAAATATAAATATGATGTTTAATAAATGATATTGATAAATATTTAAAAATTTTAAAATTATATAAAAATTTAATTATCATATTTTTTAGTCAGTGTCTTTGAAAGGTATCAAAACTAGAAATTCGTATCCTAAAAATGATTTCATGATATAATTGGTAACATAAAATATTGTGACTGGGGTTAGATGAAAAAATATATTAATATTAAATTATATTTATGTTATTATTATTTTTATTATTAGATAATATGATATTTATTCAAAGTTCTTACTCAGCGTCGATACAATGCTTGTAAAAGTGAGTGAAAAGTGAAAATGATTGTATAAATAAATAGATAAGGTTGGGATAAATTATTGTATCAAATAATTTTTTGGGATAAAAAGGATATTTAAATTTTTTTAATATATTTATATCTGAGTTATATAATTATATCGATGTTTCTTAAGTTAGATTATATGATTAACCATAAAAATGAATATAAATGATATTTAATGTTAGAAATGATTTATAAATTTATCAAAACCAATTAAAACATATATTGAGTCCATTTGATATGGGTAATGGTTGATAATATCATCTCATATCCATTTGTGAGAAAATTGATATTTTAAAATTACATTCTTGATTCTTAAATACAGAATATTTTTGAAAATATCATCCAATTTCGTTTATAAAAATAGACTCAATCTAACCTTATCAAAACACACATAGAGTTCAGTTTTCTCTATAATATTCCCAAATATTTCTCAAAAAATCCATTTATATGTTTATATTCCTCTTTTATTTAAAAATCCCCTTCTACAAAGACTTAGTAGTCAATCCAAAAGAGTTGATTCAAAGTGTATAGTAACGGTTCCAAACTCAATCTTTCCATTTATATTTGAAATTATTAGCCATTAAAAATATTTTCAAATTTATATTATTTCACTACCATGAATCCATTATCATGGTCTTTTAATCCCTTTTGATCCATCTATGATTATGGGGACCCATTACCTCCTATTAAATGTTTTTTCATAAACGGTTAATAAGTAAACAATATGGGTTTAAAAAAACATGGATATTCATTTAGATTCTCCTCTTACACCTTTTAATAACATAAGTAATATTTAAATGTAACCATAAAGAATTTATATAATATAATTTTTTATAAAAATCATAAATTTATTGGGTTTTCTATCTATTATCCTTTTTTTAAAATCATCTCTCATCGTGGTGGTTTTATGTTATCTAAGTGACAGGTGAAATTTTCATAAAATTACGTATTTCATAGATATTATTAAAAATTGATTTCATTATTGAATATAATATTAATATTCAAGTAATTTTATGATTATTATTATATAATTTTAACTATTCATCATGACAATGAAATTAAATGTAAACAATCATGGTCTTTTTTAATAATAAAAATAAAGATTAATGAATAAGATCCCTTGAACGATAAGTGTTTCATAACCTATTGAACTACATAATATCTATAATAAATTAAATAATATACCATTAAAACTATTTATATTAATGAATCATTGTGTAATTATATTTTACCATTATCATTATATGAAAACTATTTTATAACTATGGACTGGACAAGCTCAAAACAATCTACGTAAGAAAATTAATCCAATAAATAAATAATAAATTATAATAAATGAATAAAAATAATTATTAATAATAAAAAGGGCTATAAAAAATATAATAATTAATTTAATAACATTATTAAGTAATTTATAAGATGTACAAGGCGAGTCCTAACTTGAGGTTAGGGGATTCTTGACTCAATTTCTGTTCATTGAGACGTTGTACATACTATTAATTTATTATGTTTTATATGAAATAAATATTGTCCCTTAAATATTTTTTATTATATCTTATTTAAATTAATGTAATTAAAATTCCATTTCAAACTCCCTCTTTCATAATCTTTGACTCACATTACCAAGATTATAAAGGGTTTTATCTTAGTCCTTTACATTAAATGTTCTGATGTCTTTATCTCAACTGTCTCACATTAATATTTTAGAATAATTTTTGATTTACTATTATTTTTAATCTTTAAAATAATTTTAATTATACATAATTTCCCTCTAGATAGGAAAATTAGTAAATACATCATTCTAAAATCATTTAATTTTTATAGGTTAACTTAAATGTTGGTTCTTATAAGTTGAAAAATAAGTTTTTGTGAATTTCATTCATGAAATGCTAAGAGTAATGATCACATGTGTTTTGTTTATTGGTTATGGTTCTTGTACATTGAAGATGAAAATGGTTGGATCTGAGATATATCCCCTAAATTCCTAAGGTAATGACTTGTTCTTCTAATAAAATATATTATACATAACCGAATGGGTTATTTCATTGAAATGGTGATTTAAAGGGTGTTTTAATGGATTATTATGAATAAGATTTACTAGTAAAATTTCACGAATAATTAATTTTTTTGATTCTTACTTATGATATTTTTTCATGGAATTAATTTTCAAAAGGATTTTATTTCATGAGTGAAAATGGAATTATATGATCTTATTTAAATAAAAAACATTTCCACTGTTTTCTAGGATTCCCAATGGAAAAATGGGTTTTCATTTTTCCTTCACTCCTTAATGATATTTTTTTTGATCATACCATGTTTTAACATAATTTTTTTTTGTTAAGGATGGGGAGGAATAATAATACCATCAATATTCTAGTTATTTAGATTTGGCTTGAATGTAATAAGTGTATCATCTTAAAACTTTTTTTTGAAACAATTTAAAATAAGTGGAAGTTTTTATTTTTTAAATGTAATAAGTAACCCAATCCTCTAAAAATATAAACATAATGGTTGTTGTGATGAAAAAGATGAAATATTATTATAAAAAATGAAGAAAGGGGGTGGTTTTGTTCAAACCATTAATTTTTATATCATTTTAGGGTTTTGATAACTTTAGGGGTTTGGATACTGGTAAAGAAACATAGGACATATAAATTTGGGATAAGAAAGAGGTCTTCATAGGGTGAAACACTAATTTATGATTATATGGGCATGTTCTAATTTTAATTATATGGTTCGTTAAAGTGTATCATCTAATATAAGTCACATTATGAATGGTTTTCCACCTAAGTAATAGGGTGAATAAAGAACGAAAAATGACAGGAGGATAATTCCCTTCTAGATCAGAAACCCAAAATGGTTGGATATAACAACATCAAATTTCATAAATAAAATTACCCTTTCAAATGAATAAGTGAACTTTATATGTAATGTGGGTATAAAATTATTATCCACTTATTTGGTTATTTTGGACTCTTATAAGTTATATTCTTTTAGATTTAAAAGGCTATTTAGAATCATAACCTCTGATAATATAAAAATTAATATTGATCATATTATTAGTATATATACTACATTATTATAAAGTACAATTGATACAGATTAAATAAGTGACGACTTCAACCAGTAGGATCATACCCCATGAATCCCACTTATCAAATCATATGAGGGAGATAAAATTACTAGGCTTTATCCTTGATCAATCCGAGGACACATTTTAGTAACAAAAACACGAGTAAAAAAATTTATGGGAGAACTTTATGATCATTGATATTATGACCCACATCATGTATATCGAACCAACCTAAGAATATATCACTATCACGATTTATAACATTAGGGTGTTCATTAGTCTAATAAATGGATATGTGTCTATAACTTTATATAATGAACTAGTATATTTTATTTTAATTAATCAATTAATATAATTATCTCTTCTTAATATTACTTTTTAAATTATTAGACAATGAGTTTGATAAAAATTTGATTTCCATACGATGAAACATAAAATGTATTTTTGGAAATGAATATTTTCAATTAAGGAACTCACTTTTAATAAATTCCATAATTTTTTATATAAATCATATTTTAATAAAAATATTATTATGAAATATTATTATATAAAACATAAATGATAATATAATTATATTAAGTCAAATGTAATTTTTATAAGGGCCAAAAAGATGTTATTGAAAAAAACAAATATTTCTCAATAAATGTGGATTTTTTTATTTAAAAGTGCAAATTATTATACTTATGTAATTATTTGGATAAAATAAATATTATTTTTGGCATCATCATTTCGAAATTATCTAATGGTGATGTTTTGATAATTTTTAGAAATATTATAAGTTTTTAGATCACAATTAAAAAAGATATAAATATATGGTGTGTATTATCACAACATAATGACCCAAAAGTGATTTATTATATGCCATAAAAGGTATCCATGACCAATTATATATTTCCAATTTAAAATAATGTGAATTTTAGGTTATTTAATTATGTTTATAGAAACTTTATGAATCCCACCAAACCTATATTATATATTATGTTATTGAAATCATTTATTTATGAACATGTCTAACTTCCACGTAAAAAGGGTAATATTTTAATGAACTCTTTCATTAAAAATTTAAAATAATTAAAAAAAATTAATTTTGGTATAAAACTTGGGAAAAAACTATGGGATGGTTTGGAGTTTTGAGTAATTTATTATATAGAGTCCAAATCCTATGTTTAGAAAATAATAATGATCTCCCCATTATTTACCTATATAAACCCACCAGAGCTCCCATTTTTATTCACTCCAAAACCTAAGTTAATGATATTAATATAACCTTTACCTATATATTACTCCTAATCTTACCCTAATTTCACAATAATCACTTACAAATATTATAGAAGTCCACTCTCAAGGTAATATATATCTCTCTTCTTTTCCAAACAAGCGCCTTCTTTGAATTAATAATTTTAAATATAAATTGATTATATTTTTATGTATTTATAATTATAAATTTAATTTACAATTTATGTTCTAATAATGAGATATCATTTATCCCCTCACATTATAACATTTACCTAAGCCTTTACTATACGGCAGTAAGGGATATTTCTCTCTTATTTTGTATTCATGAACCTTCTTTGTAATTAACCTTTTGAATCTAAATTGGTTATTTTTTCATGTCTTTATAAGAATAAATTTAAATTCCTCTTTATGATATAAGAATTATAGATCATTTATATCCTCTAATTATGACCTTTACCTAAGCCATTTACATGCTGAAATAAGGGGTCCTCTCCTTCTACCATCTATTAAAGTAAATTATTTTTTTATTCCTTTTAATTACCAACTTTTTATATTGTATTATGTTATTAAATATAACTCTTACTTACCTTATTATTTATATTTTATGAGAGATCCCTTTCACTCTCATTAATACCTCCCATGAATCTTTGAGTACCCTCATTTTTCTTTCGAAATTATCCTACAATTTTCCATGCCAATGTTTTTTTTGTGAATAATCTTCCAGAGTTACACTAAATTTTATTAATCTAGATGTAACAATCATTTATTAGTTTGGTACTTCCATGTATGTATCCCAAAATCCTTAATAATGTGATTAAATGTGATTAAATTTTATCATATGTTGAATGATATATATGGTGCACTTATGGTTGTCCATGATATGAAAGTGATAGGTGGACCAAAAAACTATAAATCCATACAATTCATTGGGTAATACTTTAATATCATGAGATAACATATATGGTGTATGATATTTCATCATAATCACACTATGTTATGTTTTCTTTTAATTTACCCATAACTCTTGTATAAAATTTCATGTTTTAAGTTATTTCCAAATTCTCATGTTGAGATTATGTTATCATCATAAAGCATTCTTCAATGTTCATGTTTATGATTCTCACACCTTTTATATCCCATTGAAATTCCAATTAACTAACATGAAATACTATCATTATTTTATGATTTTGTTTGTTCCCTTACTAATCTTTAAAGGTTATCCCTTTCTTATATCTGTCCCTAGGTTATCACATGTAGTTTTAAAAGAGAAATGAAATTTTAGATAATGTTTAGGATGTTTTCAATAATGTTTTTATCCATGTATCAAATTTTTGTTCTGCATACATAATTTCCAACGGACACTAGGCTTCACGATAATCTGGTACTGTATAATGTGTTCTCTTATGTAATAAATCATGAATTAATGTGTATTAAAGATATATATTTTCATAGTTGGTATCAGATGAAAGTATATTTATTTTTAGAATTAGGATTAAAAAATATTGATAAAGCATCATGGATAATACTAATTGTAGGAAAATATCCATAAATTTTGGTAAAGTATATACTAATTTGTTTCCAAGAAAATGCTTCCCCGTTTGGATACTAAAAGTGTATTTGGATTTGGCACAAATTTTCCTATGGTTAAAAACAACAAAAATTACATATTCGGATAGAATCAAAAATGAATTTGTGTACATAAATGGTTTTTATTACACACCAGGTTTGAAATTCTCAAAGGACATGACTTGGTAAATTCACATGATTTATGAAATAATATTAAGGGAACAAAAATTTGCATAAATAGGTCATGAATAAATTATATTAAATCCTTAAAATTAAAATGTTAAGGGATATATTTCATTAATGAGTTATACATTATTGTTTATAGTTTCCATTTTATGTATTTAATAGTTTGAAATTATTATCCAAAAGTCTCATGTGGATGAAGTAGATGATTAGAGCTATAGTAAAATAGTAAAACACGCACATGTTACCTATTCATAAACTCGAAATTTTCTATGTAATGATGGATTTATGCATTCTTTCATTTATTAAATATTTAGTAGAACTATTAAAACACTACCAAAAATCATGGAAGTATAGCTATCGATGAAAAAAATGGTGAAATTATCACATCACAAATATATAATCTCCTATAAAAATTTGTGGGATGAGAATCCCTATGAACCATTTGAGAATTAATTTAGAGGAATTTTATGCAATTCTTGGAATGGAATGACTGTCCTTATATATAGCCATCATAAATTGTTGAGATAAGAAAATGACCCTATGCACTACAAATTTCCATATGATTCAATACAAGTTCAAGGTGGATGGAAGATCTCTTTTGGTACCAACATCTAAATAATAGATATTATTTCCTATAGATAAATCATATCAATCTCAAATGATAGAGGCTAAATAAAATATTATCCTCGATGACATGTCCATTGTATGGGAATTCGTTGATGTGTTTCTCAATGAATTATCTGTTCTTTCTCCTGGCCAAGAGTTCAAATTCTCAATCAATTTTATAACTAGAGATTTTACATTATAAAAGAATCCGTATAGAATGGATTTTATTAGACTTGAGGAGATGATTAAATTATTCTATGAGAATATGGATAAAGGGTTTATACACCCAAGTGCTTCATTGTAGTGTTCAACATCACTCTTCATTAAGAAGAAGGATGGTCCAATGCACATCTTCATTGATTATCATGTGCTCAACAAGATCATAATAAAGAACAAGAATCCTCTACCATGAATTGATGAACTTTTAAATCCGATATGTGAATAAGAGTGTTTTTATATTGTGGATATTTAGTTTGGATATTATCATGTTAAGGTGAAGAAGGAGGATATCCAAAATACTTTTTTTCATACAGGGTAAGAGAACTATGAGTTCATAGTGATGCTATCTGGAATCACTAATTCCTCAAAAATCATCATAGACTTGATGAATATTTTATTTAGGGATTAAATCGACAAACATGTTATAGTACTTATATATGATATTCTCATCCAATTCAAAATCAAGGAAGAATATGAAGAGAAATTGAATATTATACTGATGAAATTTTAGAAAAAATATGCATGAGAAGTACAGAAAATGTGAATTCTAGATAGAAAAAGTAAAATACTGGAGGAATTTTATTACTAGAATAGGGATACCTATAGACCCTTCAAAAATAGAGGTAATTGAAGAATGTACAATACCAACATATATGATATAAATCCATAGTTTCCTCAGATTATTTGGTTACTATCACCAATTTTTCAGAATTGTATCATGATTTTCAAGACCCATAACCAAAATAAATTGGAAATGAGTCAAAATTTTCCAGAATAATGAATGTGATGAAAGTTTTAAAAAGTTTAATAAGAGGTTAATAAATACACTAACACTCATAGTACCCACTAATGGGGAAGGATTATGTCGATAACAATTCATCCAAAAAGATATTAGGTTATGTACTCATTCATGATGAAAAAGTGAGAGCTTGTGCCTCCTTCCAATTAAATATCCCTTGGTATAACTACCCAACTCTGAATATAGAATTGGTTGTAGTGATCTTAATGTTAAATATTTCATGAAATTATATTTTTGGGGAGAAGTGTGACATATATACAGATCATAAAATGTTAAAGTATATACTCACAAAAAATAATATTAATATTCACTGACAAAGGTGGTTAGAAGTGATCAACAATAATTATTATCTAATACATTGTCGTCTTTAAAAAATAAGCAAATTGGAAGATACTATGATTATAATATATCCCACAACTCTATCCATGATGAGGATTTCAAAGGATCCAATATTCTTAGACATTAAAAAGATGGATATGGAAATAATAAAAGGATCTTCATCCTACCTTTCTTGAATAACTGCTAAACAATTCATTCTTGAAAGGATCAAGGAGTCCTAGAAAATTGATGAGGTTCTAAGGAAGAATGTAGTGAATATTATGGAGTTTAAAGTTTCTAAATATTGAGTTACAATGTTTGGAACCCAGATATGTGTCCCAATAAAGACAAAATTGAAGAGGGAACATATGGATGATGTATAGAGTTCATTCTTCCTCTATTATCTAGTAACCACCAAGATGTATTGATATTATAAGAAAAACTTATGGTGTGATAACATGAAGTAAGATAATTTGGATTTTTTATCTTGATGCTTGGAATGATAAAAATTCAAGGTGAAAAAACAAAAGATTAATGGAATCATTCAACCATTTCCTATAAAAGAATGGAAATGGGAAACCACAACCATGGGATTCATTATATGACTCCCTAGTACATATAAAGGAATTAAAGTCATCAAGGTGGTTGATTATCATCTTAGCAAGTTATTGAATTTCATTACTATGAAAGAGTATTTATCTCATGAATAACATGTCATGATATACATTAGGGAAGTGGTAAGTCTATATTGAGTTTCACTCTCTATTGTATTTGATCAAGATATGAGGTTTACCTCGATATTTTGGAGAACATTTTTGTAAGTGTTGCATATAAAATTGAGCATCATAATTTCTTATCACCCTCAGATGGATGTTTATTCTAAAATGACCATTAAAACTCTGGAAGACATGTTAAGATCTTGTTTAATTTATATCCAAGGATGTTGAGATCAACACCTTCACTGAATGGATTCCATATATAAAAATAGTTTACATTATATAATTAAAATGGGACATTATTAGGATCTATATAGGAATATTTGTCAAACTATGACATTCTAGGATGAAGTTAGAGTATTCAAGATGATGGGACCTGATATTATCTAAGATATGATCAATTAGGTTCAAACCACACAATTTCATATGAAATATGCCCAAAGTTGGAAAAAAATCTACACACATAATCTTCTATGAGACCTAAAGTTTTTTGTCATTGAAAAATTGTTCCTTAATATATCTCCATGGAATAATGTCATGAAATTTGGGAATAAATGAATTATTAGTCAAAGATACATTGACCCCTTTAATATCCTTGACCACATCGGAGCAGTGACCTATTTATTAGAAATCCCACATAATATATCTGAAGTACATTATGTGATTTATGTATCCCTATTGAGAAAGTATATAGAAAACCCCTCACATATACAAAATAATGATATGGAACCATTATATATCGACATTTCATATTAGGATTAGCTGATGAAGATCTTAGATTATAGTGAAAATACGAAATATGACAACTCACCTAGTCAAAGTGTTGTGAAAATACCACAAGTTCGAGGATACGATGTGGGAACTAGAAGAGGTGATGAACCAAAAGTACCATTATTTGTTTTAGTGTATAAAATGAAATTTTCAATTGTTGATTTTTAAGGGGGAATAATATAATGACCTAAACATTAGCAAATAAAATTCAATTTTTAAATGAATAAGTCCATTGTTTATATAATGTGGTTATAGAAAAAAGGTGAACTTATTTGGTAATTTTGGACCATTATATACTATTGAATTTAAAATAACAATATTAATCATAATTATTTATAACATATCCATTGAAAAATGATCATATGATTAGTATATATTAGTGCTATGATAAAGTCCAATTGATACATACTAAATAAACAATATCCTCAACTAGTAGGATCATACCCTATGAAGACCATTTATCAAATATTATTAGTGATATAGCATCACTAGGATTTTAAATTGATTGAAACCAAGATTAGATTAAGAAAAATAAGCATGAGACAAACACTTTAATAGAAAATTTCAATCTTATTGAGATCTCATCCCAAACCATGTATGCCAAACCACCCTAAGAAAGTCACACAATCATGCACCTCACCCTTAGGGAGTTCGCTGGGGTAATAAATGGATATGTATCTAGATCCTAAAAGAATGAAATTTTATATTTTATTTTCCTTAAAAAATGATTATATTTATCCCTTTTGGATATTTATTTTTAAATGTGTAGATATTATGTTTGATAAAAATAAGATTTTGATATGATGAAACACAAATTGGTTTCCTAGAAATGTATTGTTTCAATCAAGACACTCTGATTTAGTGAATTTAAATTTTTTTAAACCAATTTATATTTTAATAAAATATCATTATTAAATAATTTTTATTAAATATAAACGGTAATATATTTTTTAAAATTAAAATTTTATTTTTATATGGGTTAGAAACTGTGGTTGTCAAAAAACATGTATTTTTCACTAAATGAGGATTTTTTGTTAAAAAGTTTAAATTATAAGTAAAATAGAATAAATTATATAAAATTTATATTATTTTGGAATACATCACATTGACATGACGAAAGGGTTATTTTTTCATAACCTTGGGAGATAGTCGAATGTTTGGGTTAATATTAAATATTGTATAAATAGATAGTATGTATTATGACTTCATAATGACCCAAAACTGATGTGATATATACCGTAAATGTATCAAATACCAAATATATACTTACCATTTAAAATAATGTTTTTAATATTTTTTTTATTAATTTTATACAACCTTTATGAATTCTCATAATAACATATTATATATTAAATTTTTGAAATTAAATCTTTATACACATGACTCACTAGCACATCAACAAGGGTAATATTTTAATGAGATAAATTATTAAAAATGTAAAATAACGAGAACCAATTTTATTTTTTCTAAACCATGTTCAAAAAAAATATTAAGGTTTTTGGATTTAGATAACTTATTTTATAGATTCCAAAACCCATGTTAAAAAAAAAATAAACAACTCCCCTCTCTTTTCCTATAAACCCACCAAATCTCCAATTTATCATTGGTTCAGAAGTTCCCCCAAATGTTGAAGGATGTTATCAGATGAAGTTATCGACCATTAACATATTACTTAGTAGTGAATTTGATAACATATCCATTGTTTATATAATGTGGTTGTAGAAAACAGGTTATCTTATTTGGTTATTTTGGACCATTATGTACTATTGAATTTCAAAGAACAATATGAATCATAACTATTGATAACATATCCATTAAAAAATGATCATATGATTAGTATATATTAGTGCTATGATAATGTCCAATTGATACATACTAAATAAAAAATATCCTCAACTAGTAGGATCATACCCTATCAAGACCATTTATCAAATATTATTAGTGATATAGCATCACTGGGATTTTACATTGATTGAAACCAAGATTCGATTAAGAAAAATAATCACGAGACAAACACATTAATAGAAAATTTCAATCTTGTTGAGATCTCATCCCAAGCCTTGTATGCCAAACCACCATAAGAAAGTCACACAATCATGCACCTCACCCTTAGGGAGTTCGCTAGTGTAATAAATGGATATGTATCTAGATCCTAAAAGAATGAAATTTTATATTTTATTTTCCTTAAACAATGATTATATTTATCCCTTTTGGATATTTATTTTTAAATGAGTAGATATTATGTTTAATAAAAATAAGATTTTGATATGATGAAACACAAATTGGTTTCCTGGAAATGTATTGTTTCAATCAAGACACTCTGATTTAGTGAATTTAAATTTTTTTAAAACAATTTATATTTTAATAAAATATCATTATTAAATAATTTTTATTAAATATAAACGGTAATATAATGTGGTTATAGAAAACAGGTGAACTTATTTGGTTATTTTGGACCATTATATACTATTGAATTTAAAATAACCATGGCCAAATATATATTTCCAATTTAAAATAATGTGAATTTTAGGTTATTTAATTATGTTTATAAAAACATTATGAATCCCACCAAAACTATAATATATATTATGTTATTGAAATCATTTATTTTTGAACATGTCTAACTTCCACATAAAAAGGTTAATATTTTAATGAACTCTTTCATTAAAAATGTAAAATAATTAAAAAAATTAATTTTGGTAGAAAACATGGGAAAAACTAAGGGATGGTTTGGAGTTTTGGGTACTTTATTATATAGAGTCCAAAACCTATGTTTAGAAAATAATAATGATCTCCCCATTATTTACCTATATAAACCCACCAGAGCTCCCATTTTTATTCACTCCAAAACCTAAGTTAATGATATCAATATACCCTTTACCTATATATTAATCATAATCTTACCCTAATTTCACAATAATCACTTACAAATATTATAGAACCCCACTCTCAAGGTAATATATATCTCTCTTCTTTTCCAAACAAGCTCCTTCTTTGAATTAAAAATTTTAAATATAAATTGATTATTTTTTCATGTATTTATAATTATAAATTTAATTTACAATTTATGTTCTAATAATGAGATATCATTTATCCCCTCACATTATAACATTTACCTAAGCCTTTACTATACCGCAGTAAGGGATATTTCTCTCTTATTTTCTATTCATGAACCTTTTTGTAATTAACCTTTTGAATCTAAATTGGTTATTTTTTCATGTCTTTATAAGAATAAATTTAAATTCCTATTTATGATATAAAAATTATAGATCATTTATATCCTCTCATTATGACCTTTACCTAAGCCATTTAAATGCTGAAATAAGGGGTCCTCTCCTTCTACCATTTATTAAAGTAAATTATTTTTTTATTCCTTTTAATTACCAAATTTTTATATTGTATTTTGTTATTAAATATAACTCTTACTTACCTTATTATTTATAATTTATGAGAGATCCCTTTCACTCTCATTAATACCTCACATGAATCATTGAGTACCCTCATTTTTCTTTCGAAATTATCCTACAATTTTCCATGCCAATGTTTTTTTTGTGAATAATCTTCCCCAGTTACACTAAATTTTATTCATCTAGATGTAACAATCATTTATTATATTGGTACTTCCATGTATGAATCCCAAAATCCTTAATAATTTGATTAAATGTGATTAAATTTTATCATATGTTAAATGATATATATGGAAAACTTATGGTTGTCCATGATATGAAAGTGATAGGTGGACCAAAAAACAATAAATCCATACAATTCATTGGGTAATATTTTAATATCATGAGATTACATATATGGTGTATGATATTTCATCATAATCACACTATGTTATGTTTCTTTTCATTTACCCATAACTCTTGTTTAAAATTTCATGTTTTAAGTTATTTCCAAATTCTCATGTTGACATTATGTTATCATCATAAAGCATTCTTCAATGTTCATGTTTATGATTCTCACACCTATTATATCCCATTGAAATTCTAGTTAACTAACATGCAATACTATCATGATTTTATGATTTAGTTTGTTCCCTTACTAATCTTTAAAGGTTATCCCTTTCTTATATCTGTCCATAGGTTATCACATGTAGTTTTAAAAGAGAAATGGAATTTTAGATAATGTTTAGGATGTTTTCAATAATGTTTTTATCCATGTATCAAATTTTTGTTCTACATACATAATTTCCCACGGACACTAGGCTTCACGATAATCTGGTATTGTATAATGTGTTCTCTTATGTAATAAATAATGAATTAATGTGTATTAAAGATATATATTTTCATAGTTGGTATCAGATGAATGTATATTTATTTTTAGAATTAGGATTAAAAAATATTGATAAAGCATCATGGATAATACTAATTGTAGGAAAATATCCATAAATTTTGGTAAAGTATATACTAATTTGTTTCCAGGAAAACTCTTCCCAGTTTGGATACTACAAGTGTATTTGTCTTTGGCACAAATTTTACTATGGTTAACAACAACAAAAATTACATATTCGGATAGAATAAAAAATGAATTTGTATAAATGGTTTTTATTACACACCAGGTTTGAAATTCTCAAAGGATATGACTGGGTAAATTCACAAGATTTATGAAATATTATTAAGGGAACAAAAATTTGCATAAATAGGTCATGAATAAATTATATTAAATCCTTGAAATTCAAATGTTAAGGGATATATGTCATTAATGAGTTATACATTATTGTCTATAGTTTCCATTTTATGTATTTAATTGTTTAAAATTATTATCCAAAAGTCTCGTGTGGATGAAGTAAATGATTAGAGCTATAGTAAAATAGTAAAACACGCACATGTTATCTATTCATAAACTCGAAATTTTTTATGTGATGATGGATCTATGCATTCTTTCATTTATTAAATATTCAGTAGAACTATTAAAACACTACCATAAATCATGGATGAATAGCTATCGATGAAATAATGGTGAAATTATCACATCCCAAATATATAATCTCCTATAGAAATTAGTGGGATGAGAATCCCTATGAACCATTTGAGAATTAATTTAGAGGAATTTTATGCAATTCTTGGAATGGAATGACAGTCCTTATATATAGCCATCATAAATTCTTGAGATAAGAAAATGACCCTATGCATTACAAATTTCCATATGATTCAATACAAGTTCAAGGTGGATGGAAGATCTCTTTTGGTACCAACATCTAAATAATAGATATTATTTCCTATAGATAAATCATATCAATCTCAAATGATAGAGGCTAAATAAAATATTATCCTTGATGACATGTCCATTGTATGGGAATTCCTTGATGTGTTTCTCAATGAATTATCTGTTCTTTCTCCTGGCCAAGAGTTCAAATTCTCAATCAATTTTATAACTAGAGATTTTACATTATAAAAGAATCCGTATAGAATGGATTTTATTGGACTTGAGGAGATGATGAATTTATTATAGGAGAATTTGGATAAAGGGTTTATACACCCAAGTGCTTCATTGTAGTGTTCAACGTCACTCTTCATTAAGAAGAAGGATGGTCCAATGCACATCTTCATTGATTATCATGTGCTCAACAAGATCATAATAAAGAACAAGAATCCTCTACCATGAATTGATGAACTTTTAAATCCGATATGTGAATAAGAGTGTTTTTATATTGTGGATATTTAGTTTGGATATTATCATGTTAAGGTGAAGAAGGAGGATATCCCAAATACTTTTTTTCATACATGGTAAGAGAACTATGAGTTCATAGTGATGCTATCTGGAATCACTAATTCCTCAAAAATCATCATAGACATGATGAATATTTTATTTAGGGATTAAATCGACAAACATGTTATAGTCCTTATATATGATATTCTCATCCAATTAAAAATCAAGGAAGAATATGAAGAGACATTGAATATTATACTGATGAAATTTTAGAAAAAATATGCATGAGAAGTATTGAAAATGTGAATTCTAGATAGAAAAAGTAAAATTCTAGAGGAATTTGATTACTAGAATAGGGATACCTATAGACCCTTCAAAAATAGAGGTAATTGAAGAATTTCCAATACCAACATATATGATATAAATCCATATTTTCCTCAGATTATTTGGGTACTACCACCAATTTTTCAGAATCGTATCATGATTTTCAAGACCCGTAACCAAAATAAATTGGAAATGAGTCAAAATTTTCCAGAATAATGAATGTGAGGAAAGTTTTAAAGAGTTTAATAAGAGGTTAATAAATACACTGATACTCATAGTACCCACTAATGGGGAAGGATTATGTCGATAACAATTCATCCAGAAAGATCTTAGGTTATGTACTCATTCATGATGAAAAAGTGAGAGCATGTGCCTCCTTCCAATTAAATATCCCTTGGTATAACTACCCAACTCTGAATATAGAATTGGTTGTAGTGATCTTAATGTTAAATATTTCATGAAATTATATTTTTGGGGAGAAGTGTGACATATATACAGATCATAAAATGTTAAAGTATATACTCACAAAAAATAATCTTAATATTCACTGACAAAGGTGGTTAGAAGTGATCAACAATAATTATTATCTAATACATTGTCGTCTTCAAAAAATAAGAAAATTGGAAGATACTATGATTATAATATATCCCACAACTCTATCCATGATGAGGATTTCAAGGGATCTAATATTCTTAGACATTAAAAGGATGTATATGGAAATAATAAAAGGATCTTCATCCTACCTTTCTTGAATAACTGCTAAACAATTCATTCTTGAAAGGATCAAAGAGTCCTAGAAAATTGATGATGTGCTAAGGAAGAATGTAGTGAATATTATGGAGTTTAAATTTTCTAAATATTGAGTTACAATGTTTGGAACCTAGATATGTGTCCCAATAAAGAAAAAACTGAAGAGGGAACATCTGGATGATGTACAGAGTTCATTCTTCCTCTATTATCTAGGAAGCACCAAGATGTATTGATATTATAAGAAAAACTTATGGTGTGATAAAATGAAGTAGGATAATGTGGATTTTTTATCTTCATGCTTGGAATGCTAAAAATTCAAGGTGTAAAAACAAAAGATTAATGGAATGATTCAACCATTTCCTATAAAAGTATGGAAATGGGAAAACACAACCATGGGTTTCATTATATGACACCCTAGTACATATAAAGGAATTAAAGTCATCAAGGTGGTTGATTATCATCTTACCAAGTTATTGAATTTCATTACTATGAAGGAGTATTTATCTCATGAATAACATGTTATGATATACATTAGGGAAGTGGTAAGGCTATATTGACTTTCACTCTTTATTGTATTTGATCAAGATATGAGGTTTACCTTGATATTTTGGAGAACATTTTTGTATGTGTTGAATATAAAATTGAGCATCATAATTTCTTATCACCCTCATATGGATGTTTATTCTAAAATGACCATTAAAACTCTGGAAGACATGTTAAGATCTTGTTTAATTTATATCCAAGGATATTGAGATCAACACCTTCACTGAATGGATTCCATATATAAAAATAGTTTACATTATATAATTAAAATGGGATATTATTAGGATCTATATAGGAATATTTGTCTAACTATGACATTCTAGGATGAAGTTAGAGTTTTCAAGATGATGGGAACTTATATTATCTAAGATATGATCAATTAGGTTCAAACCACACAATTTCATATGAAAAATGCCCAAAGTTGGAAAAAAATCTACACACATAATCTTCTATGAGACCTAAAGTTTTTGGTCATTGAAAAATTGTTCCTTAATATATCTCCATGGAATATTGTCATGAAATTTGGGAATAAAGGAATGATTAGTCAAAGATACATTGACCCCTTTAATATCCTTGACCACATCGGAGCAGTGACCTATTTATTAGAAATCCCACATAATATATCTGAAGTACATTATGTGTTTTATATATCCCTATTGAGAAAGTATATAGAAAACCCCTCACATATAACAAATAATGATATGGAACCATTATATATAGATATTTCCTATTAGGATTAGCTGATGAAGATCTTAGATTATAGTGAAAATACGAAATATGACAACTCACCTAGTCAAAGTGTTGTGAAAATACCACAAGTTCGAGGATACGATGTGGGAACTAGAAGAGGTGATGAAACAAAAGTACCATTATTTGTTTTAGTGTATAAAATGAAATTTTCAATTGTTGATTTTAAGGGGGAATTATATAATGACCTAAACATTAATAAATAAAATTCAATTTTTAAATGAATAAATCCATAGTATATATAATGTGGTTATAGAAAACAGGTGAACTTATTTGGTTATTTTGGACCATTATATACTATTGAATTTAAAAGAACAATATGAATCATAACTATTGATAACAGATCCATTGAAAAATTATCATATGATTTGTATATATTAGTGCTATGATAAAGTCCAATTGATACATACTAAACAAACAATATCCTCAACTAGTAGGATCATACCCTATGAAGACCATTTATCAAATATTATTAGTGATATAGCATCACTGGGATTTTACATTGATTGAAACCAAGATTAGATTAAGAAAAATAAGAATGAGACAAACACTTTAATAGAAAATTTCAATCTTGTTGAGATCTCATCCCAAACCATGTATGCCAAACCACCCTAAGAAAGTCACACAATCATGCACCTCACCCTTAGGGAGTTCGCTGGTGTAATAAATGGATATGTATCTAGATCCTAAAAGAATGAAATTTTATATTTTATTTTCCTTAAACAATGATTATATTTATCCCTTTTGGGTATTTATTTTTAAATGAGTAGATATTATGTTTGATAAAAATAAGATTTTGATATGATGAAACACAAATTGGTTTCCTGGAAATGTATTGTTTCGATCAAGACACTCTGAGTTAGTGAATTTAATTTTTTTTAAAACAATTTATATTTTAATAAAATATCATTATTAAATAATTTTTATTAAATATAAACGGTAATATATTTTTTAAAATTAAAATTTTATTTTTATATGGGTTAGAAACTGTGGTTGTCAAAAAACATGTATTTTTCACTAAATGAGGATTCTTTATTAAAAAAATAAAATTATAAGTAAAATAGAATACATTATATAAAATGTATATTATTTTGGAATACATCACATTGACATGATGAAAGGGTTATTTTTTCATAACCTTGGGAGATAGTTGAATGTTTGGGTTAATATTAAATATGGTATAAATAGATAGTATGTATTACGACTTCATAATGACCCAAAACTAATGTGATATATACCGTAAATGTATCAAATACCAAATATATACTTACCATTTAAAATAATGTTTTTAATATTTTTTTTATTAATTTTATACAACCTTTATGAATTCTCATAATAACATATTATATATTAAGTTTTTGAAATTAAATCTTTATACACATGACTCACTTGCACATCAACAAGGGTAATATTTTAATGAGATAAATTATTAAAATGTAAAATAACGAGAACCAATTTTATTTTTTATAAACCATGTTCAAAAAAAATATTAAGGATTTTGGATTTAGATAATTTATTTTATATATTCCAAAACCCATGTTTAGAAAAAAAAATAAACAACTCCCCTCTCTTTTCCTATAAACCCACCAAATCTCCAATTTATCATTGGTTCAGAAGTTCCCCAAAATGTTGAAGGATGTTATCAGATGAAGTCATCGCATCAAAACGTTACTCTTGCAAATTATCATCTTGAAGGTTAATTCGATCTTTGGAGGTATCTGACTAATAATTTCAATGACAAAAATGAGATTGATAACAGATAGGGGAAGGAATTTAAAGATATTTTTCTTGAAAAATATATTCTGAAAGTTATTTTAATTAGAATGGAATGGTAATTTTTGTGCTCCAAAAAAATAAGGATGCATCGGTTTCTTCTAATGAAGAAAAGTTTACTAGATTTCCAAGTTATAAAATTAATTTTATTCTTGTTGATACAAGTAAAATTGATAGATTTTATACAGTTCTAAAACCATGTTTATGATGTCAATTGGTTACTCATGAATTTTAGGGTTATTGGGAAATTATTTGATGTGTTGATATGGTTGGGATGGATTTTATTGATTCTAATGGATCTCATAATGTCTAGGAGATGAAGTGATCATGGTAGAATGAAATGGGGAAATAGCCTACAAATAAATATAGTGTTAAGATTCAACCATGTTTTAAATATGGTAAAAATCATTAATGGGAGTGTCTTACTAGGTTAGGAAAATTTTAATAGTTTGTTAAATTAGGATATATGACCAATGGTTGTAAAGAAACAAGTTATTATTAAACCTACAATGTAAAAACATATAACTATAGCATCCCAACTTCACATAATAAAAATATGATGCCCTTAATGGTAGCCACGACTATACCTCAGGCATGCCTCTCTTTACACTAGAGTCTACCGACTAGAATAATGAGTCTATGGTGGTATGGTGGGGAGACTATACTCACATATTATAGTATATCAACAATTGAGATAAAATAAATCACATACATCATCCAAATAATATGGTAAAGAGAGAATAAGGTAAGTATTAATAGTAAAAAAAATAAACCAGGTTTTAATAAATAAAATGTATACCAATTTTATTAGACAGTCCTACAATTATATAAGGTCATACACACATCATAACCTAAGATCTAAATTAAAAAACTATGAAACCCCTTAAAAATAGTCATGAGTCCTAACCTGTTCCCATCTCTCATGCTCTTTCCTTGTATCCCAAGCCCATATCGTAAAACAAGTAACTTATTCTTAGGTACCCATGTTCTATGGAGGCATCTACAAGGTGTGAGTAAAACATAGTAGGTTACAAAAAAGAAATACATAAATATAATAATTTTGGTAAAAGTGTATAAATGAGTGCACTAAATATATATTTTATAATTTTAAGAAATGTAAACAAAATAAATAAATACTCATTGATGCCCTGTGTTCACAAAGAGACTCACAGTCAGTCATTCCATTGTTGATACTTAGGTTTGTGACCCTGATTGACCATACCTACTTCTTCCAATGTTGAGGTGTCTCTGAGCATTTTGTAATAACAATTCCAACCCACATAATAAAATCAGGTTTCTTGTTGTATAAAATAAGTATCACAAACCTCCCAAGTGGGAGTTTTCATAGCTTAGTACATAATCATGAATGTAACATGGACCTTACATATGGTAGTTTTATCATCTTGGGGTATAAGTCCAATAGTGTCACAAACCTCATCTATATGATTTTTCTCTATCAAAAATAAATGAACACCCCTAGAAATGTTTTCTATTTCACATAAAAAAATCTCCACTCATTGAATTTTCATTTACATTAAAAAAGGCCACAACAAAGGGTGTTTTTATTGCCAATACAGTAATGTTAACCATTAATAAAAAACATTCCATTTAGTCAATTCAAAAATGTTACGATAACCACCACCATTTACCATTCATAAAAAAGTCCCTTTTATACATTTCAACATTTACCAAAATTCACTTTACGATTTGAATTCCATTTACGAATCATTAATTCCCACCATAACAATCATTTACTAATACATTGGGTCCAATTTAAAAGGCCAATTCCATTCACAGTTATCGATGATTGTTAAATACCATTTCACAATCACAAATTAATATCATAATTACCTTTTAATAAATTTAAACCATAATAATAATTTGAAATATCATTCCATTGGTATTCTCAATATCCTACATTTACATACTTAAAAAACTAAACCAATCAATTAATCCAGCCATAGGTCAAACCATATCGAAGTCATTCCTCTATGAAGATACATTTTTTAAGGATGAAAACATATTCCTAAGAATATAAAATAGGGTAGGCCCGCTCTAAAAAATTTAAGTGAAAAAAATTAAATGTATAAAATGGTCATCAAAAACACACTATGAACCATTATATTTTTAAGGTGATAATATGAGTTAATTTAAAGGGACCAACTACCTCATTTAAATCCTCTTCTTTAAAATTATTTTCTCGACAACCCACTTCCAAAGCTTTTCTAATGACAACAACCAATGCTCTCACCACCCGTTGTACTATGTCACATCTAGGAAACCCAAATTAATTAATTATATTAAAATTATAATAAACTAAAAACATAAAACTAACCAAATTTATTAACTAAGGAACACAAAACTATTTAGTCATTGGGTGATTACACCACTCACAAACCATGTCCAATTATCCACCAGAGTTATAAGAGGCACTCCTAACACTAACCTAGGAAAAATAACCATCATCCAGAACTAGAACCATAATCAAATTCATTCAAATGAACCTAAATCCCTTAGAAACTCATACGATGACATAACTTTATTAAAAATATGGGTGATTGCATGAGAAATGTTTTTCGGATTCCCTCTAGATTTAATAGAAAAAAGCCCCATCATCCAGGGACAAATCTTGCATTCTATGGTAAAACTATCACTCAATTTTTCAAATAGAAGAAACAAACTTGAAAGGAATGAAGAGGAAGATGAAGTATATCACTATAGGGGAGACATTACCAAGAATGCTAATAAATGACGCCAAAACCACCCAAAGGTGAAGGGGAAACCAAGAGATGGAAGGAGAGGCACCCTTAGTCTATGGGAGTCATGAAGATGGGGGTGAATAGAGTCTTCCCCTATAAATACCCATGATGGGATGGATTGTAATTATCCTCTAAACACCAACATCCCAACAATGGACCCCTGTAGGATAGCCGATGGCTGTATGCTGCAACCCCAACTACTAGGCCTTCTTCTGATGATTTCGTATTACCCTTAAGCTCCTTCTGACCTCGATTCCACTTCAATACACACCCTTTTGAGGGGTTGAAACATTTAGAATAATATTCCAAACTCTAGTTCTTAAAACAACCCATTTATTAAAGGAATGTTAAAAATACCCCCAAAAAACTCAAACTCATCTATATAATTGGGATATTAAAAACTCCCCACCATAACACTCCTTGTCTCTAAGAAGTACTTGGTTATCCAATTAGATATTTCGACAAATTTAGTAAAAAATTCCTACTTAAAGGATGTGTTGCAACCCCGAACACCCAACATTCTTATAACGTGTAACTTTGAATTCAATGCACTTAAACCAAAAAAAGACAATCCAGTACTTACATTCATTACCATAACACCAAGCCAATGATCGCTCATTCTTTTACAGACCAGGAAAATGATGTTTATTCATCCAATTACTCACCTTGATTATAGTGCTCCCCACAATAAGACCTAACTTACAGATGCCAATTCCAAGATACAACACTCTCCACCATTGGAATTGCCTATTTAAATGTGATTGGAATGTTACCATGATTGACCCAATGTAGTTTTCAATACACCATGCCTGATAACCCATAAAACACTGTTCAGAGGATGGTATAACCCTCTATTCTGAAATTTGAACCAAAATGGGTGTTTACCCACCATCTAGTAAAGAATCCCAAATATGACGTCTTTTATTCAAGAAGCTCGATAAATGCCAAAATATACCCATAATTTCTAAAAAACTCACCTGACATGGTTTCTCAATTACTACACCAAATTTCATGTGATAAAGAAAGTAAAACTCCATCGAGCTAACCTATCTCAAAAATACTTAGTTGCCTCCACCAATGCATTAAAAACATGACTAATCATGATATCACAAACCCTAGAGGAATATTGTGACTATCTGAGCATAGATAACATAGATTTAACCCAACTCCCAATTCTATTTCATGATTAAAATCCCAACTGACTAGAACAACTATCATATCGTACCATGATCCCCAACACACCGCAGTTATGACTCCCACTTGGATCACTAAATTCTATATCTATTCTGAAACTAACAATCTTACTTCATCAAAAAACACATATAAATTTCAAAAACAATATTCTCCAAACACCCAGAAGATCCCATATTCATATGCACAATGATATCCTAGATTAATTTATACCATTCACCTAATAGTGTTATTGCATCCATGGACCAACCACAAGAAAAACCATGATCATGACTGATCTCATACTTCCCACCATACAAGTATCCTCATCATCTCCCCATTAAACCAAAACTCCAAGATCTATTGCCTATCATCTGTGAATAATTATAAATAATGATCAGATGAATCCACCCCACTCATACTCAAGTGAGAAGATGAAATATCAACCAACACCCACTCCCATCTTACCAGGGAGGTCATCCATGAAATCCACCAAATTTCATTCAATGTAGAAGAAATAACCTAAAACAAACAATGGTGCACTCCCAACTGTACATCCTTACTTTTATTTCCCCCAAGAATGACCTCAATAGGTCCCTATATCAACAACATTGTTTTTCTCCATATAAGAGACTCATCCACCATGTAAACCAAAAATATGAGGTCAATATTATGTCAACGATGCTATTTCACCAAGAAAAATCCATGTTCATATCCTCACTAGAGGAACATAAAAATTCTCCACCAAGGCCTCAAGATTTCATGCCCTCAATCCTCTACTATAAGCCACATTGGTCTTGAACCCACACATGGCCGGTTTCTCATTTAAGCATCACAAGTACACACTTTTGTACTAAAAAAACCACAAGACTAATTTTAAAATATATCACCAATGGATTATTTCCTCTATAATTACATCAAAGATCAATTGTTTCATGCTTCGTTGAAACTTGAAAACAAGACGTAACTCAGCCTCTAGTGATTCATGTCTAACCAAAACCCAGATCACATTCCTAAGACACTATCCATTCTTCAACCACATATCGCGCTCAATAAATAGAGCCACCCTCAGTGCTTTACAAAGGAGATATTCAAACTATAATGAAACCATACCTTTGAACACTCCTAACCAAATCATGTTTCTATAACCCAAAGCATTTAGCCATTCTCTATTCACCCCAAATTTACCAATATAGGATCACTATTAAGCACTAACTATAACCACACAATGAAATGAAAAATCTTGGAATCAGAACAATAATACTTTCTAAAAATAGTTTTTATGAAAAAAATACACAAAGGCAACTATATATAAAAAGAAACACGAGAAAAACTATTGAACACTAAATTCACTTCTAGTACATCAGTCCCATACATGGGAATTCATGAATTCTCCTCCTTCTAAAGACACCCACATTCTTGAACCCCCCTCCTAGGGTACCCTCAATAATTTAAGCCCACTAAATCACCACTATCTTTATTTTATCCAAAACATTAACTAGGTTATTATGGATAGTCTTATAATCCAATTATCACACACTGTCTCAAATCAAGTCTACTCTACCCCCCTCTCAGGTCAAGAATAACAACTAGGATGATAGGTAGTCATAAACTAACATAATACAAGGTAAAAAATAAAAATATTTACTATATAAAATGGTACACAATATCCCACACACCCCACATCACAAAGTCCTCAAAATATGAGATCTCTCTAGCCCCACTTTTCCCATTCTTATGGTCAACTCACAGACACCAAGACCAACACCAAAGAAACTTTTTATTTTAAGGTCTCAATGTCACAGGAGTATCACATAACTCAGGATCACTAAACAGTGAAAACTACCCCTAAATATGGTTTTCACCACATAACCATTAGGCCCACAACAATACACATATGATTCAAAAATTTACAATTCAACTTTTCACTAACTAGATCTTTCTATAACTGGGGATTAGGTAAATAATATTTGAAGTACAAGTTATAGAGGAAAATTATTCTTAAGTTATACATGGAATTTTAGTTTCCACATTCCATGTAAAAACAAAAATAATACATCATGTAGTTTACCATTATCCATTTACTTTAAATAGATTTTTTCATTGTAGATTATTAGTTAAAGAAGATGTTAATTAAAACTTATTAGGGAATAAAATATTTAAGTTATAATTAGAATTTTATTTTTGTAAGGCCTCATAAATATAAATGTAAATAGTCACATAAATTTTATTTTATCTATTTAAGGGATCATTTAAATAATATCCCACCATACATTATAAATTAAATCACTATATAAATTGATGCAGATAATTTAAATAACTAAAACATGACATTGTTCAGGTAATCATGTAACCAAATGTGGGCAATCATAAAAATGAAATGTGAATCATACATTACTGATACGATTCATGAAAACATACATTCTTTCGAAACTGATCCAAGAGATAAAATCACATAAATCAATAACCTCATATATCATGTTCAAAAATTATGTTGAAATTAGAAAAAAATAGAATCAATAACAATCCCACCCCCAATAGAATAAACTTCCCTCAGATGTAGGGTTGCTAGACCCATGCACACGATCTATACCATTTTCGAACACACTCATATTATCTTGTTTACCTATCCTAAAAAGTGAGGTAAAAGAAAACTGACTGGATACCAGTTTGTAATATACAACATTCCTAGAGCACTAATTGGTTCCTAGATCAATAATCACTATTTTACCTTAGGAATGAATCCTATCTTTAAGAGGCAGATAATAATAAGAATGGGTCTATAGTGGTATGGCATGGAGAATATTCACAAATATTAGAGTACATCTATAGAATTAATAAAATAAATCATATAAATATCCAAAATAATATGGTAAAAAAAATTAAGAAATTAACTACAATAAACAAAATAAACCACAATTTAATAAATTAATTTTATACTATACATATCAAACAAAAATTTTGTGACATCCTGGACCCATATGCCACCCAACAGTGCCCCTAACCTAGCTGGCCACATGGCCTCAAGTGCATCTCCCCAAATTCCAGAGTCTGTTAAATAGCAGTGAGGGACTAGCTGAGTTAGAGGGGAGACTATTCCCTCATAAGTAGTGTATGAAATCGGAATTCAAACATACAATAAATATATAAAGTGAAATAAAAAATAGTAAACAAAAAGTGTGTCAATACAAAAATACATAACAATAAATGAAAGTGTCACTTATACAAAATGATGCAGATGATACAACTATCAGGAAAACATCTATAATAATAGATAACAATACAATATATTACAAGTCCAAAAAATAACAAAAGATGAAAAAGGTATCCTAGCATCACAAGCCTCAACTTGGTCCTATTCTCCTCTACTCCAAATCCACAATCAACAACATGCACCAGGGTGCTTTCCCCAATCATCATCTACAACCATGTAATCTGTTTGGGGTCCCTGAGGAGGCCAAAATAGGGTGTGAGATAAAAATTCAAGTAGGCAACAACCCAGGTACATACAGTTATAACAACAATATAGAATGGAATATAAATTGAATGAAAACGGTAAAGTAAGTGTGTATGTCCATGGCATAAGTCAATTGTCATAACTAATACTGAAAATTCCCTCAATGCTACATGAAAAAGATTCATCTCCAAACAAGGTAGCTATAACAAGGTAAAAAAGTCACATGACCATACAATACATCCATCTATATCAAATAATCCACAACAACACTGCATAAAGAAGTCAAAAAATCTCACAAATTTACCGTATAGTGAAATGTATAATCCCACATCCACACTGTGTAGTTAAAAGTAGAATCCCAAGACAACTCTATATAGTGTAATGTAGTCCCAAAAAGCTAGATCCAAGGTGTCACATACTATGGAATCCATGTAATGATTCTAGACTACGACAATATAGATCCTAGGAGCTCATCCAAGGAATCCACATCGAGTCCATGGAAATCCTAGTGGAAATCTAGTCTAGGCACTGGTTGGGGTCCAAAGTGAATTTCAATAGCATTTCCTACATGATCCTAAGAAAGTAGGATCCATGTATTATTAATCACTGAGGCATCCCCCGAAAATAAGACCCAAGGGGTTGAGTTAACCCAAGGTATCCACTACCGCATTTCAGATCCATGGAGAGAAGTCCATGGAATCTATCAGGCCATTCAATTTAAAGGATTTTGTTTTACCAATTCACACTATGTTAGTATACCCACTAACACAACCAAAAACACGATGTGAGTAGAACCACTCATGCAATCCATTTAACAACTATACTCATATGAGCCTACCCTCCCATATAATCCATTTAACATGTCATTAAATATTTCATATGTGTATAGCCACCCATATTATCCTTTTCAACTAAGCCAAACTATAAAGATAGACCTAGAATCCTAAGATATAATAAGGAAAGAAGGAAATAAATGTCTAGAGAAGATATTAAAACCTTTTAAGGAATATAAGGGCTTCCTCTAACTAGGAAATCACAAGAAAACTCTAATTTGGTTATTTAAATAGGGAAACAAGTTAAATCGAAAAGGCAAAAAACATGGGTAACCTTGAAATGAGAAACACGTTCCAACACACCAAAACAAAACCTACTAACAACATCAATAAGTCTGACTACAGTTACTAAAATTAACTCACTCAAAAATGAGACCTCATTGGAATGTATGGCAGGTGGTGAAAATGTAAAATGCTTGAAAAGAGCCCAAAAATCCAAAAGAAAGTATAGACCACCTACCTCGCCTCATTTTAGATATATCATGAAATATCAAGTAATTATTCATCTTGTTTTTGGATAAATCTAAAGAAGAAACATAGAACAAGATATTAGGGTATAAGAGCCTAAAACAAAATAGCATAGTCATTGTTCCAAAGAATAAAAAATTACTAAAAAGAATCAATTACTTATAGATTTTTTTCCAATGAGAAAAACCATGATCAAATCAGAGTCCAGAGAGTTTCTTGATCTAAAAAACCATTTTAGAGGGATTTTGGGTCTCAAAAATGAGAGATAAGGTTCTGTCCGTCAAAAATAAGAGGGTAACACCTCTATTTTTAAAAAACATAGCGGGAAATTACACGATGTGTACCACCAGTAAACGATTTGTAATTACTGATTTTATTTTCAAATAAAAACCCCAAAAATGATGTGAACTACTACTATACATTGTGAAATAGGAGTACACGATGTGTACTTAAAGTATGTGATGTGTAGTTGGACTGCAGTCTTCTCCCCCTTTTTTCTAAAAAAATAACCCAAATGGCCCTCGTCCTAACTTAGGGTCTAAGAAAAAAAGAAAATTAAACACATTTAACATGAAATTAATGATCCATATGTCAATAAAACCCTAGGATCTTACAGTCTTCCCCCTTATAGAAATTTGTCCCTAAATATCCCTATGAAGGGTGGTCAAGATTTGTCTAAGAAAAACTCTGGCCACTAAGAACATATGGAAGCCTCCCTCTCCCAAGTCTTGTCCTCTATAGCAGTCGTGTTTCCATACCACCCATACTATAAGATCTAACCAACCTTGGAGAACCTTCATGATCATATCAAAGATATCAATCAAATGATCCTCAAAGAATGCATCAACCTGATGATCAACCTCCTCGACCTAAAAAATGTGATACGAGTCTGAGTGATAGAGGTGTAGCTGAGATATGAAAAATAAGTCATGCATGGATCGGTAACTCTAAGGTAAATACAACCAGTAGGAAACTGACCTGACTCTATCCAAAATCATGAACATCCTAACATATCACGGTGAAATTTTAGCCTGTCTCCTAATCCCCTTCTGTCCCAACCTCAGTTAAACAAGCAAGAAAACTTGATCCCCAACCTCGAACTCTAGAGGTCATCCACCTTGATCAACGTATGATTTATGATGATACTCTGTAGTATCCATTTTCTTCTGTATCAATCGGACCTTCTCAGAAGTCTTTTTCACAATATGTGGTCCTAGTAAAGCTGCCTCACCTGCCTCTAACTGGTACCGGAGAGAATAGAATGACCTATCATACAAATACTT
The DNA here is from genome assembly GCA_963277665.1 of Viscum album. NCBI lineage: Eukaryota > Viridiplantae > Streptophyta > Magnoliopsida > Santalales > Viscaceae > Viscum > Viscum album. Next base: position 6,187,042 of record OY728125.1, read on the forward strand.
ATACGATTCCCTATGTATTGTCACCTGATAACTATTATTGTAGGATAACTCTACAAGGGTAATGTGCCTCTCCCTAGAGTCCCAAAAATCTATGATTCATTCCCGAAGCATGTCCTCTTGTACCGGTATTGTATGCTATGACTGGAAATCAGTCTGAGGGTGTTATGATATGCTCAGAAGCAGTTGTGTACCCATCACACTATGGAAACCCTACCAGAAATAATGTGTAAAGTAGGCATCCATATAAAAAATTATATTGTGTGGGACCCCATGTAATTGTACTACCTCTTAGATATAAAACCTTCTGAGATCATCAAAACTGATGTTCTGCTTGGTTTACAAGAAGTGAATGACCTTCGTAAGACTATCAGAAAAACCCACACACCATCAATACCTCGAGGAGACCTTGGTAAACTAGTAAAAAAATCCATCATGACTTCATCCCATTACCACTCTGAAATAGGTAACTGCTGTCAAATTGTAACTGGTCGCTAATTTTCTGTCTTCACCAGGTAACATGTGGAACACCTTGTAACAAAACTAGCCACCTCACGCTTCATTCCTGGACACCATTACTGATATCTCAAGTCACGGTACATCTTGGTGACCCCGGGATGCACTTCACATGAAAAATAATGAAACTAATGCATCATATCCTCCTTTATATCCACAGGAACCCAAAATCATCTATGGATACACATGATCTCATCGTTGCCTACCATCTAACCAGGAAGAGGATCCCCACCTACCACACAATCCTATATAACTAGGACTTCTGAATATGACAAAAGCCTCATCCTAACTCGATCCAACAAGGTAGAAGTCACAACTAAGGATAAAAGATATGTCTGCCCCAATCGATCATGCACCTCTAGATGCATCCAACAAAACAACATCATAAGCTAAAACACACTACTGTCCTACTGCACTACTTTTTTCTGAGTCCTCCTACTTAGGGCATCAATCCCTACATTTCCCTTACCACGCAAGTATGAAGCCTCAAAATTGAAGGATTGTAGGTACTCCATACGTCTTTACTTTCCCATATGTAGCACACGCTATATAAATATATACTTAAGGAATTTTTGCTCTTTGTACCCCAAAATATTCTCTCCTAATAAATAGTGACTCTAATAGAATAATTCAGGAACAATTACATCTAACTCTAAATCTTGTGTAGGGTAATTCAAATCATGAGGCATCGGCTGCCACGACCTGTACGACACAACGTGATCTCCCTACATCAGCACTGTCCCCAACCCAATAATTGAAGGATCATAGTAAACCATATAAATCATTCACTACTCTAGGAGTATCTTGAATTGTGTTGATGTTATCCTCCCATTTAGATCCTAAAAGTCCGTCTCACACAAATCTCACCAAACAAACATCACGCTATTCTTAGTCAAGACCGTCAACAGTGCTTCTAAGTGTGAGAAGTCTTGTATAAAACAGCTGTAGTAACCTGTGGGCCCTACGAAACTCCGTATGTTAAAATAATTCTTCAGATGTTCCTGGAAACCACTAATCTCACCTTCTCTAAGTTTAATAACACTCCTATCTCTAAGATAATGTGGTTGATGAAGTGAATCTAATCCATTTGGAAGTGGCACTTTGTGATCATAGCATATAACTGACACTCTTTTAGTGTATTAAAAATTATCTCAGGATTTTTGGCATGGTCATGTTGATTATGAGAATACACTAAGATATCATCCATGAAAACCACCACAACAGAATCCATGTAAGGATTGAAAAATCAGTTCATCAGTTCTATGAAAAATTATAGCATGTTCGTGAGACCAAAAAATATAACCAAATACTTGTATAACCCATACCTACTATGAATGTCTATATGAGGTATTCCTAAAAGTGAAACAGTCACCTGGTGATATCCTGACTTCAAGTCGATTTTTGAGAACACTCGATATTCTCAAAGACGATCAAAAATATAATATATTTGTGGTAAGGGACATCAGTGTTAACCATCAACTAGTCATTTTAGGATATTCTACAAAAATCCTAAGGGTACCATAAACCTTTTTGGTAAAAAGAACCAGTGAACCCCATATAGAAGTACTAGTTATGATAAAACCCTTTTCCTCTATATTCTATAGGTGCCTCTTGAGATCCGAAAACTCATCGTAGCCATCCTCTAAGGAGGAATTGATACCAGTGAAACACCAAGAAATAGATCTACGGAGAAATCCACCTCTATATCAGGAGGTAACCCAGAAAAGTCATCAGGAAATACATCCATGAAGAGCTGAAGCATTGGAGGGAAGTCTTCCTGACTCACTCCCTGATTATTCAGAAAAAACTAGAAATCTGGGTTTTCATCCCTCCCTTCTCACGATTCTCGGGCATAGCTCAGCTTGTCTAGAATTACTATTAACCCTTTTGAATATACACTACAACCTATGGTGATGTGAAAGTCTCCTATCAGTGATAGAAATCAACATATGCTCAATAAGCCACAATTTAGTCAATATTATGGATTACATAAAACCCTGTAATCTTAAGGACATAAAGATCCCGGATGATTTGACACCCTTCGACCTCAAGGGGACACTCCATACACTAAGGAACATCACCTGTTCTAACTCCCAATGATGTGTTTAGCATAAAAATTCCACCATAATGGAAAACCATGAACCCAAGGATATTAACCACCTGTGAAGATATAAAACTATTTGATTCACCTGTATCAAAAAACACATAGGAAATAATAGAAGATACTAATATTGTACCTATAACTGTAGATGACCCAAGATCCTACTCTTGTTGGGTTTGTTGCACAACATATGTTTGGCATGTATCATGGCCCTATGACACTTCCTGGCTACCCTGAGCTGATCCACCGTGCATTCTATGAGAACCTGGTGTATTGCTACCATGACCATGACCACCATGACGTTGCCCTGACCAACCTGCACTACTCCAGCTCCTTGCCTGAGAAGGAGCTACCTACTCCTAAACCCAACTTCAGAGCTAACACCAACCACTCATAGTTGGAGGGAAGGTTCTGCCGAATCGCTGCATGTGCCCCATCCAGCCGCAAGCTTGGCACTCAGTTGGGTCATATTCACACTTATTCATCAGGTGGTATCACCTATAACAATGATGAAAACACACCAAGATACCTTCACCCACATCCTGACTAGAACTAACATAATGGGAAGCCTTGAGACAACGCTTTATTCCTGAAGATATAGATCTAATGGGTTGAGAAAAAACAATCCCATATTCTCTACCCCCATCTTCCCTTAGGTTCTGCTCTATGATTAGAACCTTATTCACAATATCAGTGATAGAAGTCAACCTAAACACGTTGAACTAAGATTTGATAGCATGTCTGAGACCTCCCTTGAAGTGTCTCACTCTTCAAAACTCATTAGTAAGATACATAAAAACAAAACATTTCGAATATGTAAAGAATGTTGTGTTTTCCAAAACCATCATCGTGCCCTAATCTAGACACATAAACTCACTCTCCTGCTCTGATCACAATGTTTTGGGGTAAAAGTAGTCAAGGAAGTGGGTTTGGAATTCATCTAAACCCATATTCTGTAGCCCGTCATCTTAGTTCAAAACGTTGCATTAGAACTTTGTCACTCCATGTAGTATATAAGTCAGGAGCTTGACCCTCATATCTAAAAGAGTATCCTAATGATAAAAAACTACTAATGTTGTCTTTTAACAAATCATTTAGCCTATGGTTTTCAATCCACTAAAAACCTGGGAGGATACTACAGATCGAACACCTGTTCTAGGTTAGACATAAACAAGGTAGTCTGTGGTGCTCCCTATAAGTTCTTCATATATAAAAAGAGACCCTCATGGAACCATGCGTTAGAACTTGAATATGGAACAACCACAAATTCCACAACTAAAACTAAAGGAGGATCAAAAAGTATCCCATGGCCCACCATCTTCGAAGCATGGTCATCGCCTCCCTCACGACGTACCACTAGAGGTTGTCATTGTGGATTGTATCTAAAATTCCAAATGCATGACTTAGGAAAGAACCACATCAAAGCAAATAGCTCAAAGTGTATTATAGGTCAAAACCCTCCAAAAAACTAATTAAAACCCACAAGATGCTCTTAAATCCATGACTGAAAAAGGAACATCCACCGAACCACTAGAAACTATGGATCTTACACACTCAAAATCCGGGTCTAGGTCAAGTATCTATCCAACAGATTTAGTTTCCATTTCCATTTTACATTTAGTTATCTAGGAAATTCCACCAAGGGTTACGAATTCTAAATCCATGTAGGCCCATAACACCTCATCAACCCCAGATTGGTTACCATTCAAACCATACCTATTTATATAAAGTTCATTCAACATTTACATTCCATTGTGTATAGTTTCCCAATTTATATGGGCCCTTACACCTTATGAGTTGAATTATGAGGTCACTCCTTTATATTCCACACCTAAACTAACCCAATAGTAGGAACAAATATCACATCAACTATCACAATCTCATGAAATATCTAATGCATCCTAGATGTCATGGTATAATGCATGGCATGTGATTCTAAAAAGTGTCTATATGATGCTTGAGATGGAATACCCTAATCTTATCAGGTTTCAATAGAAATATAAAGCACAATTACATCAATAGAAATAGCATAAATCATGTGTGTCACGTAATGATGAAATCAAAACATCTGTATCCATCGAGATCCATTAAAGGGGGTTTGGATTTTCCTTGAATAGAGGGTAGCTACTCCGAGGAGCATTTTATTACCAACCTCCCTTTCCTTTCTATCCCTTTCTATTGTTTCCAAATAGTACAAAAAACAAGAAAAAACCCACTTTAATACCACTTTGTAACATCCCAGACCCGGATGCCATCCAACAGCTCCCCAAACCCAGTTGACCACATGGCCTCAAGCACATCTCCCTAAATTCCAATGGCTACCTACTAGTAGTGAAGGCCTAGTTGAGTCATTGGGTAGACAATTCCATCACTACTGGAGAATCAAAGTAGATTTAAAACATACAATAAATATCAGAAGTGAAAAAAACTATAGTCAACTGAAAGTAAGACAAGACATGAATACATAAAATTAACCATAAGTGTCACATATAAGAAATGATGTAGATGATACAAGTATCTAGAAAGCATCTAGAATAATACATGGTAATACAAAAATGTACATGTTACTAAAATAACAAAAGGGGAAAAAGGTATCCTAGTATTTAATGCCTCATATTTTTCCTATTATCCCCTTCTCCAAAGCCATAAACATCAACCGGTACTAAGGATCATTCCCCGATAATCACCTTCAACCATGTAATCTATTTTAGTCCACAAGGAGGGACAGACTGGGTGTGAGATAAAAATCCCAGTAGGAAACCACCCAGGTCTATATAGTTCTCAATAAAATATACAATGTGCTAGAAAGTATAAGAAAATAGTAATGTATGTGTGTATTCCTATGGCAGAATTCATCTTTCATAAGTAATACTAAAAAACCCTTCAAGGATACATGAAAAAGTGTGAGCTCCTAACAAGGTATCTATAAGAAAGTAAAGTCACATGACCGTGCCATACATCCATCTATATCTAATAAGCCACATCCACACTATATAAAGAAGTCAAGAAATCCCATGGCCTTGCTCGTATAGTGAAAAGTATAATCCCATGTCTACAATGTTTGGTGAAAAGTAGAATCCCACAACCACAATATATAATGAAAAGTAGAACCCAAGGGTAAGATCCAGGGTTTCTCATACTTGGGCATCAATGTAATGATTCTAGACCATGATGGTCCAGATCCAAGTATCTCATCCAAGGCATCCAAAGAAAATCCCATGGGGATTCCAATGGAAAATTGATCTATGAACTATTTGGGGTCATAGGATCATGTCAACAACATGTGCTACGTGAGCCCAAGAAAACCAGATCCATAGGGTAGCGTGGCTGAAGGAAACCCATGGAATCAAAACCAAAGGGGCAGAGTTAACAAAAGACGTCCACTACATCATTCCAGATCCATGGATAGTATTCCATCGAATATATCAAAACATTCAATTTAAATCATTCAATTTAAACAATTCACTCTATGTGAGTATACCCACTGATTCAACCAAGAACAATTCATGAGTATACCCACTCATGCAATCCATTTACCAACTACAAGAATATGGGCCTACCCTCCCATAAAATAAAGTTAAAATTTCATTAAACATTTCATATGGGTACACCAACCCATATTATCCATTTATCCTATGTCAAACTATCAAAATAGGAATGTAATAACGAAATATAACAAGGTATGGAGGATGTAAATCTCTTAATAAGATATTCAAACCCTTTAAGGAATCTAAAGGCTTCCTATAACTAGGAAAGCACAAGAACACCCCCTTGGGTGGTTTAAACAGGAAACAATAGCTTAAGTCAAAAAGGCACACCCCAGGGGTGACCATAAAATGAGAAACCGGTTCCAATGCACCTAAAGAGAACCCATAGGAATCCTCACATGGTCCTACTACCGCTACTAAAGTAACTTTCTCAAAAACGAGAACTCATTGATAAGTATGATGGAAAAAGGATTAATGCCTAAAAAGAACCTGAAAATCCGAAATAAAGTATAGTATACCTACCTCACCTCGGTAATAGAGAGATTGTCCAATATCATGTCCTTATTCATCCTGGTTTCAGATACATCTAATGAATATATGAATAACAATATATTAGGGCATAAGATCCAAAACTAAAATAACATAGTCATTTTACCAAATAATCAAGAATGACTAAAAATAATCTAATATGTATCAATGTGGTTCCAAAAAGACACACCATGCTCTAATCTTATTTTTGGACTTCTTCTAGATCTGAAAAAAATTATAGGGGTTTAGGCTCTCAAAAATAATGGATAATGTTCTGTCTATAAAAAACAAGAGGCTACTACCTCTACTTTTAAAAAACCCAATAGGAATGTACACGCCATATACCTTAAATACATGATTTTTACTTCCTTATTTAATTTTTCTAAAAGAAAATTCCATACACATAGTGAACTAACACTACATGTTGTGAACTAGGAGTATATGATATGTTCTTTTAGTACACAACGTGTAGATGTCCTATAACCTATTTTTCTACTTTTTCAAAAAAACATCCCAACTGGCCCATATCCCAGCTTAGGTTCTAAGACAAAATGGAAGGTAAACACATTTAACATAAAAGGAAGGATCTATATGTGAACAAAAAACCCAAGATCTTACAATATTTCCCCTTATATAAATTAGTCCCCAAATTTCCCTCGGAAGGGTGGTCAATATTTGTCTAAGAAAAACTCTAGCCAATGAGAATGTATTTCAGCCTCCCTCTCCCATGTCTCATCCTATAAACGACTATGATTCAATAAAACCCATAATAGGGGAACTGACCAACCTTAAAGAACCTTCACAATCCAATCAATGATACGAATCATAGCCTCATCAAAGGATGTATCAACCTGAAGCTCAACCCCCTCACGATGAAAAACATGAGACAGGTCTGAGTGATAGCAACGTAGCTTAGATACATGAACGAAATCGTACATGGCTCACTACCTCTGAGAGAACTATAACCATTAGGAAACTAACCTATCTCTCTCTAGAATCTTGAACGACATGAAATATCACGGTGAAAGCTTACCCTATCTCCTAATCCACCTATGTCCCAAAGTTGCTGAAATATGCAAGAAAACCTGATCCCCGACCTTGAACTCTAGAGGCTATCTATAGTGATCAAAAAATGAATTCAAAAGAGACTGTGTGGTATCCATCCTCTTCTATATCAATTAGACTGGCTCTGATATCTCCTGCATGACATACAGTCCAGGTAAAGGTGCCTCACCTACCTCTAACCATTACCGGAGAGAACATCATGGCCTTCCATATAAATCCACATAAGGTGAAATATGTATCATCACCTAATAACTATTATTGTATGCTAACTCAACTAGGGTAATGTGACTCTCCCTAGAGCCCCCAAAATCCTAGACACATCCCCACAACATTTCCTCTAGAACTTGTATCATACAACCTGATTGTCGATCCGTCTAAGGTTGGTATAATGTGCTCAGAAGCACCTATGTACCCGAGGAACTCTAAAAACTCTTTCATAAACGATATGAAAAGTGGGTATCCCTGTCCAAAATGAAAGTGTGCAGGAACACATGATGTTGTATTACCTCTCATATATACATCCTTCCGAGATCATCAAAACTGAAGGTCTCCTTGATTGGGAATAAGTGTGAGACCTTCATAAGCCTGTCAATAAAAACCCACACAACATTTTTACCTCGAGGAAACCTAGATGAACCAGTCATGAAGTCCATCATGAAATCATCCTATTTCCACTTCTTAATAGGTATCTTCTATAAAATCACAGTTGGTCGCTAATGTTCTACCTTCACCTACTGACTGGTGGAACAACCTATAACAAAATCTGCCACCTCATGCTTCATTCTCATCCTCCAGTACTGATGTCACAAGTAACGGTACATCTTAGTGACCCCAGGATGCACTACCCTTGTTGAATCATGAAACTCCCACATTATCTCTATGTGTATGTCTAGTAGAACCCAAACACGTCCATGAATATACATGATCTCATTATTTCCTATTGTCTAACTTGGGGGAGGGTCCTCACCTACCACACACTCTCGTAGAATTATGATTTTTTAATCCGATATCTACCTCATCGTAACTCTTTCCAATAGGTTAGAGGTAATAACTAAGGATGAAAGATAATTTCGCCTCAATAGGTCATGAACCTCCAGATGCATCTCAGAAAAAAACACGATAAGCTACCACTTTCTACTGGCCTACTACACTGCCTGCATCTGAGTCCTCAGGCTTAATGAATTGGACACTACATTTACCATAATAGGCATGTAGGAAAGCTTGAAATCGAAGGACGTTAGGTACACCACCCACCTTTTCTACTTCAGAATTAGGTTACAATGCGTAAATATATAATTGAGGCTTTTTTTGGTCCATGTACACCACAACACACTCTCCTAGTAAATAGTGCCTCCAACACCATAATGCATGAACAACTACATCTAATTTCAGATCATGTGTAGGGTAATTCCTCTCTTGATGCCTTAGATATTGAGACCCATATTCCACAACTCAATCTCCCTACATCCGCAATGCCCCCAGACTAATACTTAAAGCATCATAGTAAATAGTGTAACTCTTTTCGTGCTCTGGAATTATCAGGTATAGTGATAATGTTATCCCCCCTTTCACCCCCTTAAAGTTCGTCTCATGATAATCTGACCAAATGAACATCACACCCTTCTTAGTCAAGCTCATCAATGGTTCTTCTAAACATGATATGTCTTATATAAAACCTTTGTAGTAACCTGCTAGCCCCAAGAAACTCTGTATGTTAAAATAATTGTTGGGATATTTTTAGGAACTACTTATCTAACCTTCAATGGGTCCACTAACCCTCCTATATTTGAGATAATGTGTCCCTAGATGTTAATCTCATATATCCAGAAGTAATACTTTTCGATATTATAATATAACTGCTTCTATCTCAATATATTCAAAACAATCTCAAGATGGTTTTCATGGTCAGGTCAGTTGTGAGAATACATGAAAATATCTTCCACAAAAAACCACCACAATAGAATCCAGGCAAGGATGGAACACTCGATTCATCAGTGCCATGAAAATTGATAATGCATTTGTGAGACCGAACTATATAACCAGATACTTGTATAACATATACCTTCAATGAAAGGTTGTACCCGATATTTCTACTGGTGGAACATGCACATGGTAATATCTTGACCCGAAGTCAATTTTCAAGAACAGTCGATATCTTCAAAACTGATCAAAAATATCATCTATCAGTGGCAAGGGATATCTTTTTTATCCATCAGTTGGTTTAGTTTCTGATAGTCTACGCATTCCCTAAGGGTTTCATCTTTCTTTTTCACAAAAAGGGTTAGTGTACCCCACAGAAAAGTACTAGGTATGATAAACCTCTTTGACTCCAAATCATCTAGCTTCCTTTTGAGCTCCTGCAACTCTGTCATATCCATACTATAAGGGGGAATGGATACTAGTGTAGCTCCTAGAATTAGATCGATGGAACACTCCACCTCTCTCTTAAGAGGTAACCTAGAACATTCATCAAGAAAAACTTTCCTGAAGTGGTCAACCGCTAGAGGGAAGTCTACCAGACTCACACCCTGATCATCCAGAAAAGAACTAACAATATAGGATGTCATCCCATACAACCCACAATGCTTGGGTCTATCTTGGATCACCTAGACATCCCATTCACCATTGTGAATAAACACAACACCCACTAGTGATGTGAAATACACATTCCAGTGATTGAAATCAACAAATTTTTGATAATCCATGATCCATTCCATACCGAGGGAGACGTCAAACCATATCATCTTGAGGACATAAAGATCCCAGATGAAGTGAAAAACTCTGACCTCAAGGTGACACTCTATACACATGCACACATCACCTATTCAAACTCCAAAATGTGTGTCTAGAATCAAAACACCCTCAAAAAGAAAAACTATTAGCCCAAGGAATTTAAACACTCATGAAAATATAAAAATATGTGATGTACCTATATCTAAGATGGAAAATTCTCTAGTAGATGTTATTATGATTTTGCATATCTCCATAGATGGCCCAAGATCTTTCTCATGTTGGCTCTATTGCCCAACAAATGTTTGGCCTATACCACGGCTATGTGACACTGCCTCGGTACCCTGAGTTGATCCACCAAATTTTCTATGAGAACCTGCTGTCCGGATATGACAAGCATGACCACCACTGCCTTTCCATGACCGGTTGGCATGGTTCCAGCTCCCAACCTAACGTGGAGATGAAGAACCTACTCTTGAAACCGACATCAGAGAAAACCCTTACCACTCGCAGTTGGAGGGAAGGTCCTACAAAACTATTTCATGTGCCCCATCCTACTACCAGATTAACACTCGACTGGGTCACAGTCACACTAATTCTTCTGGTGGCCTCACCAACCATAATGATGATAATACACCAAGATTCCTGCACCCACATCCTGACTAGAACTAACCTCATCGGTTGCCTCAAAGTGACACTTTCTATATGAAGATATAGATCCACCAGGTCGAGAGAAAAAAACAACCATGTTCTTTACCCCCAACATCCATTTGGTTATTATATTTTATTATCCCCTAATTCACAATTTCTGTGATTGAATTAAACCTAAACACATTGACATGATATTTGATATAATTTCTAAGACCTTCCTCATTGTGTCTCACTCGTGACAGCTCATCAGTAAGATACATCAGTGCAAAATGTTGCAGTTGTGTAAAGGGTGTTGAGTATTCCATAACCATTATCACACCCTTTTTCAGATTCATAAACTCACTCACCATCTCTTCTCGTAGATTTGTGGGGTAAAAGTTGTCAAAGAGGTGTGTTTGGAATTCATCCCTACCCATATTCCATAGCCCATCAACCTTGTTCAAAAGGTCGCACCAATGCTTTGCCGCTCTACAAAGCATATAAGTTGCGATCTTAACCCTCTACTCTGAAGGTATCTCTAGATGCTAAAAAATTTCTAACATGGTCTCTATCCAGAATGTTGCAGCCTTTGGTCCTCCATCCCTTGAAAATGTGGGAGGATTATACTTCTTGAACACATATGTTAGCTACGACATATACATGAAATGCTGCTGTGCTCCCTGTAAGGTCTGCATATATCGAATGGAACCCTTGTGTAACTATGCCTCAACACCTCTATCCATAATGACCTCCGGTTCCACAGATGGCACTAAAGGAGGATGAAATGGTAGTCCTTGTCCGACCATCTCTGATGTATGGTCATCACATCCTCTACATCGTACCATAAGAGGTCGTCATTGTGGCATGTATCTACAATTTCAAATGCACTCCTCGGGAAATAACAACATCAAAGAACACAACTCAAATCATAGGACATGTCAGAAACCTCATAAGAACTAGGTAAAAACCATAGCCTTCTTCTAAATATAGGACATTAAAAAGATCAAAAAACAAACCACTATAAAATATTCCTCTTGACCACTCAAAAATCTGGGTTTAGGTCAAGTCTCTATCTGAAATTTCTAGTTTCCATTTCACAATTAGTTATCCATAAATTTCCACAAAGAGATACCAATTCCAAATCCGTGAGGGCCCATAACTGCTAATGAATCCCAACTGGGTTCCCATTAAAACTATACACATATCAAGTTTATTTAACATTTAATTTCCATTGGTGCATCTTTTCCTAATACATAAAGGCTCGTACACCTTAGGAATTGAAATATGATGTAGCTCCTTTATATATTTCACCAATACTAAAACAACAATAGGAAAACCTATCACATCAACTATCAAACCAACATGCAATATCTAATGCATCTTAGATGGCATGGAATATTTCATGGAATGTGATTCTAAAAAGTGTCAATATGATTCATGAGATGGAATAACCTCATCTCAGTAGGTTTCAATAGAAATATAACCCACAATTACATCAGTAGTAATTAAATAGATCAAGTGCATCACCGAACAATGAAATTAAAACAACTGTAACCATCGAAATCTAGAAAAACATAAATCTATTCAAGGAAATTTGGTTTTTCCCTATACACGGGGTATTGACTCCCGAGAATTGTTTATTTACAAACACCATTTTATTCCAAACCCTGTTTGTTTATACCAAATAGTAAGGAAAACAAAAAAAACTGCTCGGATGCCACTTTTTAACATCTCAGAACTAGATGCCACCCAATGGTGCCCCAAACCTAGTTGGGCACATGGAATGAAGCACATCTCCCCAAATAAAAGAGGATATAGACTAGCAGTGAGGGCCTATGTGAGCTAGTGGGGAGACTATTCCCTCATTACTAGAGTATCATAATATAAGTCAAACATACAGTAAATCTCAAAAGTTAAATAAACAGCATTCAACTGAAAGTAATACAAGACTTGAATACATAATTATAAACAAAAGTTTTACTTACAAAAAATGAAGTAGATGATAAAATTATATAGAAATCATCCCGAACAGTACATGAAAATGAAATATAGTATAAGTCCCAAGAAGAACAAAAGACCAAAAAGGTAACCGAGCATCAAAAGCCTTAGCTTGGTCTTATGCACCCCTACTCCAAATCCATAATCAAAAACCTGTACCAGGGGGCCTTTCCCTAGTTTTACATGTAACCATGTAATCTTTTTGGGTCCCCGAGGAGGTCAAAATATGGTGTGAGACAAACATCGAAATATATAACCACCTAGGTCTACACAGTTCTAAAAGTAATATAAAAAGTGATAGTAAGTTTAAGTTAAATAATAATGTGCTTAATCCCATGGCATATGTCAACTGTCATAAGTAATACTGAACATCCCATCAAGGCTACCTATAAAAGAGTCTGCTCCTAACAATGCTTCTATAACAAAGAGAACAAGTCACATGGCCACGTAGTATATGCATCAATATCAAATAATCCATATCCACATTATATACAGAAGTCTAGAATACCATGACCTCACTAGATAGTGAAAAATATAATTCCAGGACAATGTCATATAGTGAAAAGTAGAAACCCATAACCACACCATATAATGAAAAGTAGACCCCAAGGGTCAAATCTAAGGTGTCATGTACTAGGGATTCCATGTAATGATTGTAGCCCATGATATGATGGATCCAAATAGATTGTCCAAGGTATCCACATCGATTCCCATGGGAATCCCAGTGGAAACTCGGTCTAGGAACTGGTTGGGTTCATAGGATCATGTCAACCACATGTCCAACGTGAGCCCAAGAAAGATGGATCCACGAGGTAGAAATGCCCGAGCCTTACCATGGAATCAAGACCAAAGGGGTAGATTCAACCCAAGGTGACCACTACCGTATTCCAGATCCATGGAGATCAGTCCATGAAATATATTAAACCAATCCATTTAAAGCATTCAATTTAAACAATTCACTGCATATGATTATACCCACATACGAAACCAAGCACAATTTATAAGCAACCCCATTTATGAAATCCATTAACAAGGTAAAATCATATGGTCCTACCCTCGTTATAATCAAGATAACATTTCATATGTGTATACCCACCCATATTATCCTTTTCATTTAAGAAAAACTTTCAAAATAGGAATGGAATCACAATATATAACCTGAAAAGGAGGTAGTAAATCTCTTAAGTAGAAATTCAAACCCTATATGGAATCTAAGGGCTTACTCTAACTAGGAATCACAAACACACACCCCTTTAGAGGATCAAACATGAATAACAAGTTAAGTTCAAAAGTCACACCACATGGGTGAGCATAAAGTAAGAAACGGGATCCAAAACACCTAAACAGAACCTACACACATTCTCCCTAGGTCTGACTACAACTACTAAAATCAACTCTCTAAAAAAACAAGACCTCGATGGAATGTCCGAATTATGGTGAAAAGGGAAAACACCTAAAAAGAACCCGAAAAGATGAAAGAATGTATAGACCACATTACTCACCTCAGTAGTAGAGATATCATCCAATATCATGTCCTAATTTATCCTGTTTTAGGAGAAATATTAATAATAGATAAATATTGGGATATTAGGGCATATGAGCCCAAAATAAAAAATTATAGTCATAGTTATGATGAATCAATAGACTAAAAAGAATTGAGTACTTACCGATGTGGTTTCAATGAGAAAAAACACACTCGAATTGGAGTTCACATAACCTCTATATATGAAATACCATTTTATAAGGCTTTAGGATTTCAAAAAGAAGAGAGAATGTTTTGTCTGTCAAAAGTAAGAGGCTACTGCCTCTATTTAAAAAAACAATAAGAAATTACATGACATGTACCACTAGTACATGATCTATACTTCCTAATTTAATTTTTCTTAAAAAACCCATACACATCGTGAACTACCACTATAGGTTTTCAACAAGGAGTACATGATGTGTAGCTGGACAACATCCATTTCTTCTCCTTTTTCCTAAAAAACAACACAAACAACACAAATAACCCACCTCCATGCTTAGGGTCTAAAACAAAAAGTAATGTAAACACATTAACATGAAAGGAATGATTTGTACCTCAAGTATAACCCATGATCATACAAATGTAATGACAATAGGTTATGAGTGCATCAAAAACCAAGGAAGAAAACAGAAAATAAAGAAAAAACTTAAAAATGGATACGAGTATTGGCCGGATCCCATCTCTTAATATCTATCCAAATAGGCCAATCCTATAACAAAAAATATGTAGCATAGTTTTGGGTAAAAAAGTTCCATTGTAGCCTGATCATGGTGTGAGTAAAACTCAATAGAGCTCCACTAATGACTTCCCTAAAAATAACCATTATCGTAAAATATCATGAATTAGTGATACACATAAATAGTTTAATATTTAAATTAATTTAAATAAAATAAAAAATACATTCATATTCCTCTAGTTCATGAAGAAACCTGAGGTTGATCATACTATTTTAGATCTGTAGCTTCATGAATAGCGTCAACCATACGTTCTTTAGGTAGTGGTAGGGTGTCTCTAATCATGTAGCGATGACTATTCTAACCCATATAGTTGACCCCAATTTTTTCAGTATATATCGTAAGTATCACAGACCTCACATATATGAATTCTCTTATCCTAAATAATAATCCAAAAATAACAGATACCTCCCCTATGAGAGTGTTCTTATCGAGTGGCATAAACCCAATAGTATCACAGACCAACTTTATTTTTTATCATCCCAAGGCATAATCCAAATAACATCACAGAACTCCCCTATGGGTGTTTTCTAAGCCATAAGAAAAAAACTTCTTCCAAGGGAGTTTCTTATTTCCATTTAGAAATAATATCCCCTTTTGGGAAATTTTCATTTCCTTTAAAATAAGACAACCCCGAAGTGAAATTTTATTACCAATACAATTATGTTAAAATTTTATAAAACCATTTCCATTTGACCAATTCAAAAGAATTACTAAAACCTCTATAATATATAATTTAAAACAAAGTCCCCTTTTCATATTTCAAAATTTACCAAAATTCACTATACAATTTTAGTTCGATTTACATATTATTAATTTACATCATTGAAATATTTTAACATTACATTGGGTCTGATTACAAGGTCAATTCCATTCAAAATTATCAATTATTATGAAATCTAATTTCACAATTATTGATTTTTATCATAATTCCCTTTTAGTCCATTTAAAACATAATACGCAATTGAAATACCAAGCCATTAGTATTCTCAAAATCACATATTTCCATACATGAAAAACAAAACTGATCAAATAAGGTAACCATAGGTGAAAACCATATCCAAGTCACCCCACATGAAATTTCCATTTTTTACGGCTAAAAACATATTCTTGGACATTGAAACTAGGGAAAGCATGATCTCAAAAGTTTATGTGAAACTAATTCAATGGATGTAAAAGATGGTGTGGACACACTACACACTACTAGAAAATTAATGTGAGACTATGGTTTAATTTAAAGGGAACACCTACCTCATTTGAATCCACTTAACTTTAATTATTTTCTCGACATCACACTACCCATGGTCATGTATAAATAATGAGAAATGATCCAACCACACATGGGATTATCTTGCATCCATGTAACCCAAATTAATTAATTATAATAAAATTAACGTTAATTAAGAACTTATAAATTACTATGAAAATTAATTCACCTAGGAAAGAATTTATTTACTCGCCTTGTGCTTCTGTCACTCCTACACTATGAAAAACCATACTCAGGATGTCTATGATATTATCTCAACACTATCCTACACTAATGACCTCTCAAAAGAAACTACAAACATAACAATAAATATTTAATTTAACTCAAAACTATTTAAAAATCACATTTTGATATACCTATCTTAAAATGATTGGCAATGTCATAAATAAATTATTTCAAAATATCCTCTAGCTAGGCTACATGAAGCCCTAATATTCTATGGTGGAACGATCTCTCACATCCCTGACTGAGAGAACCGAAATTTGAAATGGAGGAGGAGGGTAAAGGAGATCATTGGAGCTATAAACATACCATGAATCACAAAGACATGATGATAAAACCACTCCATAGTGAAGGGGAAACCAATAGAATGGAGGGAGAGGCACCCATAGTCTACATTAGCTAAGAAAATGGGGAAAAGAGTGGTTGGACCTAAAATAATTAAGAGGGAATAATGTAATTACTCCCACTAAAAACCCCACTAGCTGGCTAGTGGCGGCCAAAAACTTGACGACGGTCCCATGGAAGATATCAGGCCCACTAGCCTAGCCACCAGCTGGCCGACAGATGCATTATGTAACGTCATCTACCGATGCTTCCTTGGGTTCTTTCCTGCTACTCTCAACCTTTTTCCAACCCTAAATCCTCATCTAAAAACACCCTTTTGAGGGGTAAGAACATTTAAAATAATATTCCAAACCTCTTTTTTTTTAAAACCCCATCCACTAAATGAAATTTTAAATTACCCCTGAAATTTCAGACTCGTCTATATAGATGTGATATTGCAAGAAACAAAGTCTTATCAATGTGTTCAGAAGGAAATGAAATATTTTAATTATAATAAGACATTCCATTATGAAAAATCACATATTAATATAAATATAAAAGGTGAAAATATTCAATATTGTAATTAAAAAGGCATGGATAATTCATTATGTACTACAGAAATAGTTGTTGATCCATTAAATAAAGTGGTAATATATACTTTATTTTTTTACTCAAATTATTCTAATGTATTTTATAAATATGGATCTACACATTATTTTATTTCTATGAATATTACTAGTAATATTAAACTATCATTTCAAGATATAAAGATTAAAATTTTGTTAAAAACTCATGATTCAGGTATTATAACTATAATGATTTATAAAATTCCTCACACAATCATTTGTGGTATTGGAACACCCCTAGGACTTAGTCATCTCATAAAATGTGTAATATAAATACCAAATTTATAAATCTAAAAATATGCTACATAATTAATTAAAATTTTGTTATTTAGTATGTTGATATTGACACACAAATATGACGAAATTAGTTTGAATATGTTTGAAAACAATCATTTTATATGATTGAAGAAATAAGTTAAAATACTGGTTTGAATGATTTTATGAAAGTAAAGTATGGAAGAAAATTGATTGATTGGTTGAAAGTTATATTTTTGAATGAGTTCATAGTTTTTTTATATATTATGATTTAGGAGAAATTTTATTTATAAAATTGGGTGCTAATTCATGATTGGTTTCAGATTCGGGATGAGAAAGATCCGATAGTCATGGAATCTCTTCTTTTATGTGAAAATCCCCTATTTCCCTTGTTGTGGTAATTTAGTGTTTTGATGATTCATGCTTTTATCGATACTATAGATAAAACTAATAACCCATAAATTTAACAATCATCATGCCACCTTTAGGGTATTCAGTTGCAAAATATTAAAGTTCCTTATAGATTGAATTATTAATAGTCATGAGAAAAGGAAAATAAAGGGATTGGAAGTTGAATAATAAATTGTATAAAACCAAATACATGAATAAAATAAAATAAATCAATAAAAAAGTCATTTCAGATTTTATTACATAAACCTAGAGTAAGAGTTTGTTAATATGACTTTCATTCATCAAAGAACTTTACATTGGGGGGATCCTATTTTGTTTGTTAAGATGAAAGATATTTCTATGAGGTGTTTATTGATAACATATCACTAAATAACATTATTTATATGAATAAGTATCATTTAGATCATATTGAGGTCTTCTTTGATTATAACAACAGAGATAAAAACTTTTCAAATGTTGATCTTGTGTCTGGATATCATCAATTGTAGGTAAAGGATGGTGAAGTTTTGAAAATGAATTTTAAAATGAGGTATAAACACTATGAGTTTGTAGTAATTCCCCTTGGGTTAATCAATGATCCTTCTATATTTAAGGATTTTATTAATATAGTATCCTAAGAATATTTAGTCAAATTTTTGGTGGTGTTAATCGATGATATGCTAGAATATTTTAAAATTCACATGGATTAAGAGAAACATTAAATTATAGTTATAAGAACCATAATAGAAAATAATTTATATGGAAAATTCAGTAATTGTGAGTTTTGTTGACAATAGATTTCATTCCATGGGTGTTCTGTAATTAAATATGGAATAATAGTAGATCCTAGAAAAAATAAAATGGTGAACTAGTAGGTTGTTATCGATAGTTTGATGAAAAAAATTCAGTAGTTAACATATTTACCAAATTAAATCAATTGGTTGTTATATTGATTTGAATAATGAATGTGCGGAATGGTTCTAGGAATATATTATCTATTATATATAATAATCCTGTGTGTATCTAGGATTATGTGTCACCACAAGGGACCTCCACGCCACCTCATTCCGTGTTTCAAAATCTCGTTGACCCCTCCCATTTCGAGAACTAGTGCCGCAATAACCCGACCTAACATCCAAATTAGGGTTCCTTGCATCCATCTTCTACCTCCCACTTCCATATCTATCTGCTACACAATCATCCCACTATTTTCATACTCTCACCCCACTACCAAATCCCTAAAGTGTACTCATACCTCCCATGCTTATGGCTCCAGGTTTTCTTCCACCTGTCATTCCCCGAGCGTCCTAGGGTTTCCCCTCCATCATCTCATCCATTCCACCTTCATCTCTCACATAGCTCCGCCCAACTATGAATACTAGTTTTTTTCTTCCTCCACTAAAGTGGAATCTACCCAATCTCATATACAATCAAAAATTCCATTCATCCATCCACATCCAACCAAACCCCCATCGTTTTGGGCACCTGATTTCCTTCAACTCCTCCACTTTTCCCAACAAATCAATTCCCACCTCTTGATAGTGGTATTAATTTTCTAATACTATAGTCGAACCCCACCTTCCTCTAACATCAATGATCAGTCACAGTATTACTTCGAAATTGCGTTGATGCTGGATTTACCCTCCAACAATTTTCGTAACCCTACCTCTTACCATAACTCATCCTGGTCCCCGAATCCTCAATCTCCTCTAAATATTCCCCACATCTGTGACTGCTCCATGGTCTACAATTGGTTAGTACCAATTTTTATTCTCATTGTTTATCCAATTTTCCTTTTTTTTTCAATTTCTATTTGGCTATTGTTTATTTCAATTTCCTTCGGCAAGAGTTTGTTTGATTGCAGTTCTCGACCAGTTTTAAAAAAATTAACTTTCTTATTTTGTGTGTTTGATTTTAGGTGATGATATTTGTATACCTATTGGTATGTTTTGATTTTTTTACTCATTGTCTTATTATATCATTCTTATTCTATTTTGTTCCCTATTTTTGATGAATTTATGTAATATTATCTGTGTTGTTTAATATTATATAATAATATTTATGTGTATGGGCTATTTTGTGCTACAAATTATCCATTAAAACATATTCATACAAACTTCCACACTGTAATGGAATATTACTACTTTCATGTTTCAGTTATTGCGGCTTCACTAAGTGAGGTCTAAAACTATAAATATATCACTACCTATATTTAGAGACACTATCTACACAAAAGGTTTTCCATCCTCATTTCATGAAAAAATATACCTTATATTCATGAGTAAATATTTCAAGTTTTATTTTATTCATTTTTATTTGTTTTCTCTTTGTATGTGAATATATAAATAAGAATTGAATAGAGGTTTTATTACCAGTATTCTAGTAGATTCCATTACAAATTTCAATAAACTAGCACTTCAAACAATTTTTTTTCATGACTAACAGTATCTAAAGTTCGATGGGAATCATATATAAATTGTTTAAACTTACATTCCATCATACAACTTCCATTGTAAATTTCACTGCATCTTATTAAATTGTTAATTTCATTTTACTATCAAATTACTTGTCATTAGTTTATAAATATATCATTTCACATTAACATTATTGATATCTTTTTGATATACAAGACATTATTGATAAAAGTTTCACTATTAATGTTCAAGAGTATCAGTAGAGACTACCAAGGAAACAAATTTTAATAGGTTTTTAGATACGTTTTAATCTTTATTTTATTTTTTTGTTAATTTCAATGTACTATTATTCACTAAATTACATGTCATTATTTTCTTAATATAACATTTCACATTACTATTATTGACATCTTTATGATTTTCCACGATTTTTTTGCTAAATTTTTTACCATAAATTGATAGGAGTTTTAGTGGAGACTACTATGGGAACAACCACAACTACCATTGTGAATTTCACTACATCTTTGTAAATTGTTAATTTCATTGTACTATTAAAGTAATTGTCATTTGTTTCTAAATATATCATTTACCTTTATCATTATTGACTTCTTTATGATATTACCAACATTTATTGCTGAAATTGTAACCATGAATTAACAAGAGTTTCCGTGGATAATTCCAAGGAAAAAACTACAAATAGGATATCAGAAATGTATTAATGTTTACATTATTTTTTTTGTTAATTTCATTGTACTATTATTCAAAAAATAACATGTTGGTACTTTTTTAAATATAACATTTCACTTTATTATTATTGACTTACTTTTTATTTTCTAGGACTTTTGTGCTGAATATTTCACTATAAAAGGATCAAAGATTCATTGGAGACTACTAAGGAAACAATTACAAATAGGTTTTCAGACATGTATTAAACATTATGTTCTTTTATTCACAATTATGATTCATTCAATACCTTTCAAGTGGGTTCTACAGAAATGAATTAATCTTTGATGGCGATAAAAAATATATATTCTTCACTTTCTAATGTGAAACTTCAATTATTAACATAGTCACGGGGCTGCAATAGATGGAATTCTTCAGAGAGGTATTTTTTTCATAACACTAGCTTTATCCCTCAGGGATTTATTATTATTCCATTTTGATATTTCATGGATTTTAGCATGGAGATCCTCTGACTATTTTCAAAATTTCATCTGTTAATAAATGTCCTTGATTGATCTTTGACCTGATTAGTGGACTATGAATCTGGTTTTTTAAGAATCAAATTTGGAATTTTTTTTAATTTTTCAACAAAAAAGAATTCAATATGAAATTTTATACGTTATAACTAAACTCATACCCATTTTAGTCATGTCATTTAGAATTTTATAAGAAGAGTGAAAGTGTTTAATTCAAGGGATGTTGATTTCTTTGTTAAATACCCAATCTTATTAATCATTTCTTTTATTTCATGATTGAAACATTCATTTTTTAGTGTTGTCGGTCTCAGATATTGATAAAACACTTTTTATTGTTATAATTCCATTAATTTTATTTATTATTTCAAGTCAATAATCAATGGAAACAATATTGAAAATGATTTTTCTATGTGCCCTACAGAAGTGTTGGATGGAAAAAATTGTATAAAATGTGTACACTTCGATCATTTTTTAATTTTCAATTTATATTTATAGTAATTTTACCTACAATAAACATTAATATAGTCAAATTGTTCAGATACATAATTTTTCTCTAATAGATGTTAAACAATTATAGAACCCACATTCTGGGTGACAGGAGATGCATTTTTCATTTCACGTTTTTCACTTTCATTTATTAGTAGTAGTTACTCATTACCCTTGCTCACAATTTCATAACATGTTTTGGTTTCATGTTTGGTTGCTTAATGTTTTCAATATAGGGGTGGAATGTCTAGTTTCGATTATGTTTCTTCATCTTACAACATCAATCGTAATGAAATGGCTAAAATTGCGATATCATTTTATATTCTAGATTAAAATTAATATTTTTAACATTTTCATTAATGAACCACATTGAATTTTCATAAACTAGCACTTCAACCTTTTTTTTTGCATGACTAAAAGTATTTGATGTTCCTTTGGAGTAATATGTAAACCATTTAAACTTACATTCCATCATACAACAACCATTGTAAATTTCACTACATCTTTGTAAATTGTTAATTTCATTGTACTGTTAAAGTACTTGTCATTAGTTTCTAAATATATGATTTCACTTTAACATTGTGGTCTTCTTTATGATTTTATAGGACTTTATCACTAAAATTTTCACCATGAATTTAGAAGAGTCTTAGTGGATACTACCAAGGAAGCAACTACAAATAGGTTGTTAGATACATATTAAACATTACTTGATCTTTTTTTAACTTCATTATTATTTTATTAACTAAAGTACATGTCATTATTTTCTAAATATAACATTTCACTTTCTTATTATTGACTTCATTATGATTTTCCAAGAATTGTTTGCTGAAAATGTCACCATAAATTGATAGGGGTTTCAGTGGAGACTACTAAGGAATCAACTAAAAATACCATTGTAAATCTCATTATACGATTGTAAATTTTTAATTTCAATACACTGTTAAAGTAAATGTCATTTGTCTTTAAATATATCATTTCACTTTAACATTATATACTTTTTTACAATTTTATAGGACATTATCACTGAAATTGTCACCAAGAACTGGCAATAGTTTCAGTGGAGACTACCCATGAAAAAACTAAAAATGGGTTGTTAGATACATATTAATATTTACATGATTTTTTGATAATTTCATTGTATTATTACTCACTAAATTACATATATGTATTTTCTAAATGTAAAATTTTCAATTATTTTTATTGTCTTATTTATGATTTTCCATGACTTTTTTGCTTTAAACTTCGCCATAAATTGATAGGAGTTTTATTGGAGACTACTAAGGAAACAACTACAAATAGGTTTTAAGATATGTGTTAATCTTTACGTGATTTTGTTTTTTAAATTATGATTTATTAAATACCTTCCAATGGGGTTTTATAGAAATGAAGAAGCTTGTGCTGGTGTTCACAAATCTCGATTCTTCCCTTCCTAGTGTGGAATGTTCAATTCTTAACAAAGTCACAGGGGCTGCAATAGATGTAATTTATCAGAGAGGTATTATTTTCATAACATATGCTTTATCCTTTAGTGATTTAATCTTCTTACATTTTGATATTTCATGGATTTTATCAGGTATATCCTCTGATTATTTTTTAAATTTCATCTGTTAATTAATATCTATGATGGATATTTGACCTGATAACTCCACTATGAATCTGGTTTTTTTAAGAATCAAAGTTTGAATTATTTTAATTTAAAACCAGAATGAATTTAATATGATATTTGTTTTGTTATAAATGAAATCTTACCAATTTTCCTCATGTCATTGAACCATTGAGAAAAAGAGTGAAAGTGTTTAATTCACTAGTTATTGATATTTTATTTAAATTCCCAATCCTACTAATAATTTATTTCATTTCATGATTCACACATGCATTGTTTAGTAATGGAAGTCCCAAATCTCAATAAACCACTTTTGAATTGTTATCATTCCATTAATTTTATTTATGATTTCATGTCTAGCATCATTGGAAGTATTATTGAAAATGAATTTTCTAGGTTCCTTACAGAAGGGTTGGGTGGGAAAAAATGTATAAAACGTTTTACATTAGATAATTTTTTAATTTTCAATTTATATTTATAGTAATTTTATCCATCTTAAAAATTAATATTTTCTAATTGTTTAGAGACATTAATTTGTCTGTAATAGACGTTAAAAAATTATTCAACCCACTTTCTGAGTGATGAGGGATGCATTTTTTCTTTTCATGCTTGTCACTTTCATTTTATAGTAGTAGTTACTCATTCCCCTTGCTCACATTTTCATAACGTGATGTGATTTCATGTTTGGTTGTCTATTGTTTTCAATAAAGGGGTGGAATCTTCAGTTTAGCTAGTGATGCTTTATATTACAACATCAATGGCATTAAAATCAGTGAAATTGTGATATCATTTTATTTTTTAGCTTAAAATTAATATATTTAAATTTTTCATTAATGAACCACTTGTAATTTTTAGCATTTCATTAATTTTATTTATTCATTTAGGTTAATAATCTTTGTAAATAGTATTGACAATGATATTGAAATGTTCTTTAGAAAAGGGTTGGGCATCGACAACTGTATATAAGGTGTGTAGTTGGATTATTTCTCAATTTTAAATTAATATATATTATAATTTTATATATTACAATCATTAAAATGGTAAAAATTATCTTATAGTCATTTAATATTCTTATCTTTCTAGATCATTTTCAATTAATTTTATTAGATGTGTACTATAATTTTATTGTTTATTTATTCAAAAATAATCATTTATATACCTCATTTTTCATTTAGTTAAAAATAATTACTTATATTATTATCCTGTATTTTTGTGTGCATAACTTTAAATTTTTTATATAAATGAATATTCTGTATCTTATGTTAATTTTTTATATCTTGTTTCATTAAACAAAATGAATAACCACATGCTTTAAATTAAATGTGTATATTCATGGGTTATAAACTCAACATTATTTGAAATGATATTTAGATAATGAGATGTGATTGAAAATTGTATAGATGGATGTATTCTGTAACACCCCAAGATTTCATAGTACATTATTTCTTCAAAGTAATTCAATAACTTGCACTACACGCAACGCCGAGTTCTAGCGCACCATTACTTACCAAACAAGCCATTAAAAAGTGGTTATGAATAGTATTAACTGAATATTGAACTTTATATAATCCTTATAATTTTAGAATCCATGTTATGAGTTTATTAGCCATAATGTAAGAACAAATGCATTTTTTCAGATAAAAGAATTATTTTTCAAAAAAATGTAAATTTACCACCTTTTAATGGCAACACCTTTTTAAATCAAATATATGAGACTTTTATATATTTAATATGACAAAATAAACTTATTCTTTAGAATCGGGACATAAGAATTTAGTTTCAATAATGTTTTGGTGTTTTTCTGATAACTTTCATTTTTGGGTGAATAGTGAAAAATGCTATATTTTAACTGAAAACAACTTTTTAAATCAAAATAATTTATATTGTTAAGTTATACATTTTAATAGTTTGGAAGTATAAATATATTATATTTTTACCATTTAATCCAATTATGGTCATTTTATGTAATTTCACTTTGAAATTGGACATAAACAAGTGTCAAACTTTTCATATTTATTATTTCATAAAAATATGTCTTTTGGTTTTGATAGTGTGAATTAATTTTAAATTAATAAATGAAACTTATATGTTTTTAATTTGGTAAAATAGAATTAATTTTTGGATTTGTAATATCAAAATTATCTTAGTGTGAAATTTAGGTACTTTTCTGATAACTTTCATATTTTGATGAATAGTGAAAATTACTAAATTTTAATTAAAAACAACTTTTTAATCGAAATAATTAATAGTGATAAATTATGAATTTGAGTGATTTTAAAGTATAATTGGATTAAAATTTTACCATTTTATCCAATGTTGTTCATTGGAAATAATTTCATATTTAAACTGGATATAAGAATGTGTCAATCTTTTGATAGTTATTATTTGTTAAAAAAACGCTTTTGGTTTCAACAATGGGAATTAATTTTAAATTAATTTCGGCCACTTCTGTGTTTTGAATTTAGAAAAATGGATTCCATATTTAGAATCAGGAGGTTCAAATTGTGTAAATAGTTTAATTTTGTTTTTAGACATTTTGAATAATTACCTCGTTAAATATTTTATTTATCATGGTTAAAGGGTAAATTCGATAAATAAGGGTAAAAAATAATATTATAATAATAATTAATTACCATAAAACGTGTCCTAACGCTATTTTTTGATACTCTTCCGACCATGGGTATCTTTGGGTTGATTTTGGGACCCCATTGAGCCACATGTAAGTGATAATGACACATTATATTATTTAAGTTAAAGTAAATACAAAAATGACATAAGCATATATCTTTTAGAAAAACAATTTTTACATAAGGTTATGTATGTTATCTTAGAGACTATAAATATTAATTAGAAATCTAAAACTATTTACTACATCATGGTATTTGTTTTATAAATTTTATACATCTAATAAACTATCTTATTTATGATACAATAATGATGTAGTGTTTACCTTATTAATTAATTATTTTAATAAATAAGATTATAAAGACTAAAATAATACCCAAAACCTGTCCAATTCCTATTTTATGATTTTATTTCGATCATGAGTCACCGTATCTTCATCTTTAATGAGCTTGGACCTTTAGAAACCCAATATCAATATATAATAAAATAATATTTTCAATCATTCCTTAAGAGCCCCTCCTCTCCCTTATAAAAGGATACCACTTCTAATCAATTCCTCACACCTTTCAAGCCTTTTGGCTCGTCCAAACTCTACCAAATTAATCTCACTAAATCCCTATCCTCCTCCTATAATACGTAACTTAGGAAGAGGACACTTCAAGAGTCCTTTTGGTTCAAACCAAAGGGAGTTACCCAAATTAAAGGTAACGATTTCTCTTAGCATCTTTTATTTTATTTTACATCTCCAACCCCTAAAATCTTCTTATTCAGTTATTTTGTAACAAAAATAGTATAATAAATATACTAGGATATTTTTATGATATTTATTGGAACTACACTTAAACACACCTCCATATAATTGGTGAAGAACATAATGTTTCTGTGGATGGAAACCAAATGCCTCACGAAACGATGATTGTTCAATTATTTCTTACCGCCTCTTATGGTGGACATTATGATGGAAATATAATTAAATATGATATTAGTAATATTTATTTTATATATAATCTTCTTTAATACCATTTTATATCATACCATTATTCGTTTCATGTTGTATATATATGATAATTTCATTTGAGGATGTGCGTACTACCGCCCCCTCAATGAGATATGACTCGTTCATACCATACCTGGAACATATAAAGGATGGTGTTAATGAACTTAAGTAACATATATAAGATATTATTTTATACTGTAATAATAATATACCTATTTATCATTTGGTTTTTATTCCTTTTAAAATGAAAAATGAAATGGAAGTAGCGTTCGTGCGTACATACGGATTACCGTCTCCACGAACGCGATGAGATTAATTTCTCCATCATATCCAGTCAAGTATAATTCTCATTTGATGATTAAAAATAATGCTTAAGGACTTTATTTAATTATTTATTTGAATAATATAAAACCTATCCATAAAAAACACGGCTTATGTAACAAAACATATAAAAGAAAACGAGTAAGTTAACACTCGAAACGACGATAATACTAAGATATTATTAACAAATCTATGTTAAAAGATCATATATGATATCATATTAATGGATATTATTATTATATAATTTAATAATAATTATTTCAACATTATACATGATTTTAAACTACTCTCAACCAAGGAAAAGTACAAGGTAATGGGTTTTCATCTCACTCCATATTCCCGTGAGATTCATGCCATATTGCCACTATTACCTTTGGTGTGGTGTATGTACTGCCCTTAATTGTATTATTTGTGTGATACACATTAATTATGTTTATTTACATATTCATTCTATGATAATTATTTCATAGGGTGTATGTTTCAAAAATTACCAAATTCCTAAGGGTTTATTTCACAATCTCTTTATTATCCGAGGTTGTTTATACGTAATTATCTACGGGGACCTCTTTATCATCCACATCCATGTTTTTTAAAAATATTTTCCAAAACATTTTTACTATTTACTAGAATATGGGTTAAATTCATTTATACCCTTTTATGACTTTTTATACAATGGTTTTAAAGGAATCTTTCCGTAATTTTCCAAACAATGTCTTTTTTAACCTTTTCGACAAAATTAAGGTAAAAATGTCTTTTTAACTTATATGGAGGGTGTGGATATTTTCCACCATTATAAAATCGTAAAAGTTTTCCTCACAATATTATAAGAATATTTTAAAATTAAATGTTTTATTTTATAATTATGTGACTTTTAAATGATTTCAAAAAATATATATTTCTCTCAAATAATTCTAATTTCATATATATCGACATCCTTTGATGGATTTTAAGCTTATTACATGTTGATTTTTTTATGATACAAAACATACATATTGTATTGAAGTTGTTTTGATATGTTTGAATATGGATGTGTTATTTTTATACCATTCATGGTTTATGGTTAAAGCATTCACATTTCGTATTCTAGTTTTAATACAAATGTTTATGTTATGTTTAAAACTGTTCATATGAGGAATGAATTAGACTTAGTAAATGATGGGTGGAGCCCACTATAGCTCCTCGATGCATCAGTAGGTCTCATGAGAAAAACTTCTGTCTTGGCCCAAGGCCTTAAAAAAATCTTATTTGTAGTCTTGGAACAAGGCCTTGACTATGTGGTTATGATAGTATGGAATTATGCATTCCATCATTATGAAAGTGGTTATTGATATTGCATGTGATTATTCGACTAGTAGAATATCAATGTGAATATGTAAATGGAATTATTTCATTTTATTTTTGCCATATTATTTTGAAGTTCAAGTTTAAAAGGATTTTGTTTTAGTTATACATTGCCTTAAATGTTTATGCTTTTTTATGAATGTTTCCGCTATATTGTTATCATTATTGAGCATCTAAGCTCACCCCTTTTTATGTTTTATTTTTCCCTGGATGTGAAGAAATATTTTATGACTGACCTTCAGGGATAGTCTTAAGGGGATATGAGTGTGGAATATGGAGACTATGTTATTGTAGTTTTTTACTTTATGATGTAATGTAACATTTATGAATGTATCTAGTGTTTCCAAGGCTACTAAACTAATCGGTCTTTCGAGACTTAATCTTTTGTGATCATCCCAATGTTATGTTATAATGCACCGACTCTGGGTAACTGGGGTCGGGGCGTTATAGTTGGTATCAGTGGAAGTTTAGTACAAACCTTGGAATCTAGATTTAGATAAACTCTGATTAGAGAAAATAGGCCTAAGATGGGCTTTGAGGATTAGTATAGAAGAACAATCTAGAATTTTTGTATTGTAGAAATTTTGTGAGTTTTCTGAGCAATACATCCCTATTTGGATATGATAAGGTAGAGGCGGCTCTGGAACATATGTACCTAGGGGTAAAACCGAAAAACACCACTTTGAGCTAGACTCGAATAGGAACTGGTGCACGATAATGGGCCTTGCTGCACTATTGGTTACGACACTCCTGGGGGATATGCTTAGGATAATCCTCATTTTCTGTACAACTAATTATGAAGGGTTTATGAGTATATACTTCCTCAATGAAAACATCTTTATGATTATAGATTATATCCATAAACCGTTCAATTTATGTTAGGTATTTTAAAAGTTTGGAATTATTCATTTCAATTCATAAAATGACCTACTTTATGCTATTGTATAGAAATGGCACCCAGTAGAAGGAATGTGAACTACAGAAATAGGTATGATCCAAAGAGTAAGAAGGATCATATCTTTCTCAATATTAAGCCAACATTTATAAGGGAAATAGTCTCCCATGTATTCTCAACATATGAAGAAATAGTATCATGTGTTAATAAGATATGTAATGAATTCTCTGAGTCCTATGGATTTGAAGGGAAGTAAGAGAAGAAAAGGATGGAAGATTGAAAGCTGGATAAAGGGAAGAGGGAAAAGAATAATATTCCCATATGTGATAACTATTGGAAGAAACGCCCTGGAACTTTCCTGAAATTAATGGGATATTGTTATAAGTGTGGAGAAAAATGACACCATGTACGTGACTGTAAGGGTAAGAAAATGGTTTCAAATGTACAATGGTTCATCTATAAGGAGTTGGGACACTACGTGAACCAATGTCCAAATCAGCAGAGTATGCCTTAAATGATTCTATTGGATAATAATAAAGTTATGATACTACCACAGATTAGGAGGAATGATTTGAGTTCTTATGTTGTTATTAGAGGATTATATCATTTGAGTGTTGTATCAACAATGTACTGGTTATAATAATTATGGAGTATATAAGGATTGTACTACAATACTATTTCATTAAGAACTTGAGATTGTGTGGAACCAAGAAAAGTGACTCAATAGCAGGATAAATTTTTGGAAAATATATGGTTGAGAGAATGATAAACTATAATATGGTTCTGATACTGAGGTAGTGATTTTGGAATAATACATGATTGATTTGGATAACTTATATTGGATATTCTTGATTATCTTGAAACTGATTAATGATTTTAATATTCCATCATTGTTGGATTTTACAACATTTTTGGATAGAAGGAGTATATCCAGTATTCTATAAGTAATAAGGGATCATGAATGTAATAAAAAAGGTTTTATGGTAATTCATGATGTTGCAGTGTTTTAAAAGAATACATGATGAAGATGTTCACATGTTATTACGCGACAAAAAGGATATTCATTGTGCTTACTTTCCATATAAATTATGGACTCTGAGTTCGGATAGAAGTATTTTGGATAATTCTTGTTTGAGACTATTTTTGGATTTCCATAAAAGTACAAACCAAAGGTTGGGAAGCAACTCGTCGCGTACGAGAAGGCCACGAGACTTGAACCCGCAACCAACGGGCGACAAGGGTGTATCACCTACCACTAGCCCACGTGATATCCTGGATTGAATAATGTAGTCTTTTTTAAAAAAATATAGTTGATGAATTATAAATTCCTTTATTTGAACCCTATATGAATAGGATAAATATAATTTTATTTTAAATTTTATTATCTTTTAGAGTGAAAGATGAGTTTGTAGTTGAAATTAGTTAAAGGATGGGACTCTACTTGTCAAGTATATATTTTTATTCTTCTCTTATTATAATAAAAAATTAATTCTTATTCTTTAGTGAAGGGATATTGAAGCAAAAAATTTGTTTTCTTAAAACCATATGTAGAACCGATGGTATTTTAAATCATCATATATTGATGAATTTAAGGCCCTCAATTTTACACTTGTTTGTGATTGATGACCTAAATCACTACCTGTAAATATTTATGTTTTCCTCCAATTATATGTCTCTAATTTCCACCAATGTTTTCTTAATCGAGATCATAATTTGGTGGTGACCCTTTCATTTCCCTTTTCCTCTTATTAAGACTAAATTTTATTAGCCTAATTTATGATGTGGGTTTTCACAAAGGTATTTTCTATTTTCAAACATTTATTTTTGATAAATAATTTCCAATTGTGAAGATGAAATTTATAGAAGGATGGAAGAATGTAACACCCCAATATTTCATAGTATGTTATTTCTTCAAAGTAATTCAATAACTTGCACTACACGCAACACCGAGTTCTAGTGCACCATGACTTACCAAAAAAGCCATTAAAAAGTGGTTATGAATAGTATTAACTGAATTTTAAACATTATATAATCCTTATAATTTTAGAATCCATGTTAGGAGTTTTTTATCCATAATGTAATAACAAATACATTTTTCCAGATAAAAGAATTATTTTTCAAAAAAGGCAATTTTACCGCCTTTTAATGGCGAAACCTTTTTAAATCCAATATTTAAAACTTTTATATATTAAATTTTACAAAATCAAATTCTACATAAGAATTGGGACATAATAATTTAGTTTCAATAAAGGTTTGGTGTTTTTCTGAAAACTTGCATATTTGGGTGAATAATGAAAAACACTATATTTTAACTGAAAACAAAATTTTAAATCAAAATAATTAATATTGTTAAATTATAAATTTTAATGGTTTGGAAGTATAAATAAATTATATTTTTATCATTTAATCCAATTATGTTCATTTTATGTAATTTCTCTTTGAAATTGGACATAAACAAGTGTTAAACTTTTGATAGTTATTATTTCTTAAAAATACGCCTTTTGGTTTTGACAAGGGGAATTAATTTTAAATTAATAAATTCGACTTTTATTTTTTGAATTTGATAAAATAGGTTCTATTTT
Organism: Viscum album; assembly: GCA_963277665.1. Lineage (NCBI taxonomy): Eukaryota > Viridiplantae > Streptophyta > Magnoliopsida > Santalales > Viscaceae > Viscum > Viscum album. The sequence goes on from OY728125.1 coordinate 6,219,901, forward strand.
TGGATTTGGAATATCTAAATTATCTTAGGGTTAAATTTTGGTACTTTTCTGATAACTTTCATATTTTGATGACTAGTGAAAATTACTAAATTTTAAATAATTTTTTTTAATCGAAATAATTAATTGTGATAAAATATGAATTTGAGTGATTTTAAAGTATAATTGGATTATAATTTTATCATTTAATCCAATGTTGGTCGTTGTACATAATTTCATATTTAAACTGGACATAATAAGGTGTCATTCTTTTGATAGTTATTATTTGTTACAAACACGCTTTTTTTGTTTCAACAATGGGAATTAATTTTAAATTAAATTTTTATAATTCTGTGTTTCGGATTTAGAAAAATAGATTCCATATTTATAATCAGGTGGTCCAAATTTTTTAAATACTAAACTTTTATTTTTATACATTTTGAATAGTTACTTCCGTAAACATTTTATTTACCTTGGTGAAATGGTAAATCCGATAAATATGGGTAGAAAATTATATTATAATAATACTAAATTAATATAAAATATGTCCTTACCCTATTGGTTGATAAATTTCCGACCATGGGCATATTTGGGTCGATTTTGGGACCCCATGGAGCCACTTGTAAGTGATAATGGCACTTTATTTTAATTAAGTTAAAATACAAAAATGACATAAGCATATATCTTTTAGAAAAAAAAAATTACATAGGGTTATGTATGTTATCATTTCAACTATAAATATTCATCAGAAAGATAAAAATATTTCCTACATCATGTTATTTTTTAATATGTTTTAGACATATAATAAACTAAATTTTTTATGACACAATAATGATGTAGTGTTTAACACATTAATAAATGATTTAAATAAATAATATTATAAAGACTAAAATAAAACCCAAAACCTGTACAATTATTATTTTATTATTTCGTTATGATCATGAGTCATCTTATCTTCAACTTTAATGAGTTTTGGGCCTTTAGAAACAGAATATCATTATATAATAAAATAATATTTTCAATCATTCCTAAAGAGCCCCTCCACCCCCTTATAAAAGGACACCACTTATATTCAATTAATTACATCTCTCAAGCCTTTTGGATAATCCAACCTCTGCCAAATTAATCTCCCTACATCCCTATCCTACTCCTATAAGACTTACCTTAGGCAGAAGGCACTTCAAGGGCCCTTTTGGTTCAAACCAAAAGGAGTTACCCAAATTAAAGGTAACGATTTCTCTTAGATTCTTTTCTTTTATTTTACTTCTCCAACACCTAAAATATTCTTATTCATTTCTTTTGTAACAAAAACAGTATACTAAATATACTAGGATATTTTTATGATAATTATTGGAACGACACATACACACACCTCTATATAATGGGTGAAAAACATAATGTTTCTGTGGATGGCAACCAAACGCCTCACGAAACGATGATTGTTCAATTATCTTCTACAACCTCTCATGGTGGCCATTATGATGGAAATATAATTAAATATGATATTAATTATATTTATTATATATATATATATTATTTAATTCCATTTTATAGAATACCATTATTTGTTTCATGTTGTATATATATACAATGATTTCATTTGAGGAAGTGCGGACTACAACTCCCTCAATGTGATATGACTCGTTCATACCATACATGGAATGTATAAAGGATGGTGTTAATGAACTTAAGTAAAATATATAAGATGTTATGTTATAATGGAATAATAAAATACCTATGTATCATTTTGTTTTTATTCCATTTAAAATGAAAAATGAAATGGAAGTAGCGTTCGTGCATACTTAGGGATTACCGTCTCCACAAATGCGATGATATTCCTTTCCCCATCATATACATTAAAGTATAATTATCATTTTATGATTAAAAATAATGTTTAAGGACTTGGTATCATTATGTATATGAATTAGATACATCCTATCTCTAAAAAACATGGCTTATGTAACAAAACATATAAAATAAAATGAGAAAGTTAACACCTGAAATGACGATAATACTAATATATTATTAACAAAGCAATGTTAAAAGATCATATATGATATCATATTAATGGATATGATTCTTTTATAATTTAATAATAATTATATCACTATTATACAAGAGGTTAATCGACCATCAACCATGGAAAAGTTCAACGTAAGGGGTTTTCATCTCACTCCTTATTCCCTTGAGATTCATGCCATATTGCCACTATTAGCTTTTGTGTGGAGTATGTATTGCCCATAATTGTATTATTTGTGTAATACACTTTAATTTATGTGTATTTACATATTAATTGTTTGATACTTCATTCATAGGGTGTATGTTTTCTAAGTTACCAAATTGATAAGGGTTTATTTCACAATCTCTTCATTGTCCGAGGTTGTTTATACGTAATTATCTACTAGGACCTCTTTATCATCCACATCCATGTATCTTAAAAATGGATTACAAAACATTTTTACTAGTTAATAGACTATGGTTTAAAGTAATTTATAACCTTGTATGACTTTTTATAAAATGGTTTGAAAGAAATCATTCCGTCGTTTTCCAAACAAGGTACTTTTTAACCTTTTCGACAAAATTAAGGTAAGAATGTCTTTTTAACTTATACGACGGGTGAGGCTATTTTCCACCATTATGAAATCTTAGATGTTTTCCTTACAATATTATAAGAATATTTTCAAATTAAATGTTTTATTTTATAATTATGTGAATTTTAAATAATTTCAAAAAAAATATATTTCTCTCAAATATTTCTGACTTCATCTATGTCAACATCCTTTGATGGATTTTAAGCTTATTTGATGTTGATTTATTATGATACAAAACATCCATATTGTATTAATGTTTTTGTGATATGTTTGACTCTAGATGTGTTATTTTTATACCATTCATGGTTTATGGATAAATTATTGACATTTTGTATTCAATTTTTAATACAAATGTTTATGTTATGTTAAACCTTTTCATATGAGGAATGAATTGGACTTAGTAAGTGATGGGTGGATCCCGCTATAGATCCTCATTTCATAGGTAGGTTTCATGAGACAAACTAGTGTCTTGGCACAAGGCCTTGAAAAAAATACTATTTGTAGTCTAGGCATAAGGCCTTGACTATGTGGTTATTATAGTTTGGAATTATGCATTCCATCATTATGAAAGTGGTTATTGATATTTCATGTGATTATTCGACTAGTAGAATATCCATGTGAATAAGTAAATAGCATTATTTTATTTTATTTTTTCCATATTATGCTGAAGTTCAAGTTTAAAAGGCTTTTTTTAGTTATACATTGCCTTAAATGTTTATGCTTATTTATGAAAGTTTCCTCTATATTGTTATTCTTACTGACCATCTGAGCTCAACCCTTTCTATGTTTTATTTTTTCCTGGATGTGAAGAAATATTTTATGACTGACCTGTAGGGATAGTCTGAAGGGGATATGAGTGTGGACTATAGAGAGAATGTTATTGTAGTTTTTTACTTTATGATGTAATGTAACATTTATGAAAGTATCTAGTGTTTCCAAGGCTACTAAACTAATCGGTATTTCGAGACTTGATCTTTTTTGATCATGCCAATGTTATGTAATAATGCACCAACTTGGGGTAACTGGGGTCGGGGCGTTACATATTCTTCCCTCTAGACATTTTATCTTTATCTCTTCTTGATACAACTACACAATATATACAGGGATGTTCGACGCATGAAATGATATCCTTAGAGAATAAGGAATATAGGTAGCCCTTCCTATATGTTGTTTATTTTTCTTTACAAATTATTGTTATTGAGATATATATGTATTTTTTCCACAGTTTTTTTGTTTTTCCAGACATGCTAAAAGATAATTTGTATGATCAACAACCTATAGTTTATTTTTTTAAAATGATCAATTTTTCTTCAGGCAATATTTGGAAGGATTCTACAAAACATGAATGGTAAATTTCTAGATGGTTCTATGAAGGAATATTACTTTTCCAAGGTTTCTAGAAAGGCAATGTCCATGCTTGACTCTTGGTTATTCCATTCCCAACTATATAGTTTCTGGTGTTACAAAATCTCAAGGAAGTTTTGGATGGCTCATCCACAGGTGTGTTCTTTATCAATGATAATCACACTTGTATTGCAGTCTTCTAGTGAACAAAGTACATATTTAATGATACCTTTCCAGTTTTCTATTCATCTTATATAGTTTCATTTTTATTAACTTAACAATGTTTCATATATGTTTTTAGCGCTGACAAGATTAGATATTGCAAACACTGGTACAATTAATGATATTGTTAATGGTTCTTTCATTATCTTCTTTGATGATTTCAATTCAAATGCATATTATTCCCTAAATTATATCTTCATAGTTTTAATGATGGAAGTGGTTAGTTATTCATTTTGATGTGTTAAGTAACTGAGTCCTTCAATGTCACTAACATCATCTTTGGATCCTTCATTGTTATTTTACCTTCAGATGACCAAGATGCTGACATAGGGAGGTTCTCATATAAGAATGAGAAAAAGAAAACGAGTGGATAAGGTTTTCTTCAAGATTATTTAGAGAACATTTAGTATAACATTCCTCTTGAATAGATTGGTATGTGATCTGAATGTTATATGAATATTGAGAGTTTACTAACTGATTTATGTGTTGCATATGATGTTTTTGGGTAGTAGATTTCCATTATCAAATTTATTGAAGCTCTAATTATTTAATTCTATATCATCAAGACACTCTTTTGGCTTAGTTTCTGTTCATGAAAATGTTCCTTATAAGGATGAAACTCAGAAAAACTGACTGATGGTCTCCTGTGGAACCATGAAAAGATTAATTGGATGTCATATTCTGAACAAAATGCATTCCTTTCCAGTTTTGGAATTGCAACAAAAAAACCATCTTAATATGTTTAATGTTTTGTTTATTTTGGGTTTCAATATGCAGAAAATCAAAGGAGAAGGTTACATCTTCCACATGGGCTATGTTTTGTATTTTCATAGATGTCTCCTCAATGCTTTTCATTCATTAAATAGTTAATCTATCCCTATTTTGTCTTCTTTCATTTACATGCTTTTCAATTTTAAGAATACTCTACGGAAGATGAACTCTCTGTCACCTAAAGATCATTAAACTCTATGCCATATAGATATCTTTAGTTTTTCCTATTATGAAGCTCCTCATTATTTACATCTTGGAAAAATTTAAAAAATCCAAAAGAATTTACTAGTTCAGGTCTATTAAATTGTATAAGTTTGTTTACTATAGTATTCAGAAAATTACTTCCTTACTTGGGTTGAGTTGGGAACGGATGAAACAGACTTAAATTTGAGTGATTATTTATTCTTATTAATGGAACAATATTTGAAGTTGAAATCATTTAATCTCATGAATTATTGCAAGAAGAGATTTTAATTTATTGACTATATAACATAAACATTATATTTTATATCATTATTATATATTCAACTTTTAAATTGTTCATGTATCTGCATAATGTTGTTGTGGGGAGATTTTAAAGCTAATGACTTATTATAGGAACATTCGGTGATTGGTTTACTATAAAACTTCTACTTGATGAAAAATTTCTCCTTATCTAAACATCATAAATTCTCTATTGTGTGTTGTCTATGTTATTTTCATTATGTATTACAATTAGTCCATAGCACATATCACATATTTATTATTAGAACCACTCTTTATGTAATTTCTCTTTCACTTTGTCTTTCACTATACGCAGTATTATTTTCCTAAATGTAGTAGATATTGAAATGAAGTCTCCATCATCAAAAATTAAAAATTGATTTACTTTAAAATTAACCTATCTTTTTGAACTATTTTTATGGTGTATCCATATTTTATTCACTTCTATTTCAATATTATGCACCAATTTTTGTGATTAAAATACATTCAACATTACTATTTGTTCTTAACTTTTAAAAACAGTACTCTCTATGTAAAAAAATTTAACATTAATTCTTATCAATGTTCGTACGCATGGGAGAGTACTAGTATATACAAATATTGGGTGTATTTGGGAGTACCTGTCACCACTAGGGAGCTCCAAGACACCTCATTCCATGTTTAAAACTATCATCGACCCCTCCTATTTTGAGAACCAGTGGCTCAATAACCCGACCTATCATTGACATTAGGGTTCCTTGCATCCATATTCTACCTCCCGCTTCCATCTCAATATGCTACCCTATCATCCCACAGTTTCCATATTATCATCCCACTACTAAATCCCTACGGTGTACCCGTACATTCGATGCTTATGTTTCCTGGTTTTCTTCCACCCTCCATTTCTCGAGCAACCCAGGGTTTCACTTCCATCTTCTCATCCATTCCACCCTTATATCTTACATAGCTTGGCACAAATACGAATCCTGGTTTCTTTCTTCCTCAACTATATTGAAATCTTTTCAATCTCATATACCATCATGAATTGCATTCATCCATCCACTTCCAACCAGAGCCCCAATCGTTTTTGGCTCCTGATTTCCTTCAAATCCTATATGGTTCCCTAAAAATAAACGCATGCCTCCTACTAGAGGTATTCGTTGTCTACCACTACAACTAAAGCCTAGATTCCCCTATCATCGACAATCAGTAGCAGTATTAATCATAAAATCCATTGAAACTGGATTTCACCTCCAATGATTTCCATAACCCTACCACTTACCATACCATATCCTGGTCCTTGAATACCTCATTACCACCAACTATTCCCCACAATCATCCACTTCTACAAACTCTGGTAGAATCCTTACATCATTAGCAACTCCATTGAGGTACACATTGGTGACCACTCCACTGTCTATGATTTGTGAAAATCAATTTTTATTCCCATGGTTTATCCAATTTTCATTCTTTTAAATTTCTCTTTGGATATAGTTTATTTAAATTTCCTTTGGCCACAATTTATTTTATTAAAGTTCTTGTCAATTTTTCAAAAAACTAACTTGCCTATTTTTTGTGTTTGATTTTTGGTGATGATATTAGTCTATCTACTAGTATGTTTTAATGTTTTCACTCATTGTATTGTTTTATCATTCTTATTCTATATTGTTATCTATTTTTTGATAAATTTATGTAATTGTTTCTGAGTTTATATGTATTTTAAAAGTCTATTTATGTAACTGGGATATTTTTTTCTAGAAATTACCCACTAAAACCTATTCATACAACACTTCGAATGTGGTGAAATATTACTGCTATCACGTTTCAGTTATTGGGGCTCCACTATGTTTTGTCTAGCACCGTAACTATACCACTACCTATGTTTCGTGAATCTATCTTCAGAAAAGGTGTTACATCCTAATTTAATGAAAAACTATACATTATATTCATGAGTTAATATTTACAGTTTTATTGTATTTATTTCTATTTGTATTATCTATGTATGTGAATAAATAAACATGAGTTGGATATAGGTATTATTACCCACATTTCTGTTGATTCCAATACAAATTTCTATAAACTATCAGTTCAACCAATTGTTTTTCATGTCTACCAGTACCTGAATTTCATTGGGGGTCATATGTAAAATGTTTAAACTTAAATTCCATAATTCACCTACCATTCTAAATTTCACTTCATCTTTGAAAATTGTTAATTTCATTGTACTTTTAAATTACTTGTCATTAGTTTCTAAATATATCATTTCACATTAACATTATTTACTTTTTTATTATTTTATAAGACTTTATCTCTAAAAGTTTCACCAATAATTGACATGAGTTTCACTAGAGACTACTAAAGAAATAAATACAAATGGGATATTAGATACATATTAATATTTACATGATTTTTTGTAAATTTAATTTTACTATTATTAACTAAAGTACATGTTAGTATATTTTAAATATAATATTTCAATTTCTTATTATTGACTTCTTTATGATTTTACATGACTTTTTGGTGAAACTTTCACCATAAATTTATAGGAGTTTCAGTGGATAATACTAACGAAAAAACTAAATATAGGTTTTCATATATGTAATAATAATTATGTGATTTTTTTTAAATTAGGATTCATTACATACTTTCCAACTTGGTTATACAAAAATGAAGAAATCTGTGCTGGCGGTGACAAATATCGGTTCTTCCCTTCTTAGTGTTGAAATTTTAATTCTTAACGTAGTCATAGGGGTTGTAATAGATATAATTCTATAGAAAGGTATTGTTTTCATAAAACAATATTTATCCCTCAGTGATTTATTCTTCATTAATTTTTATATTTCATGGATTTAAGCAAGGATTTCCTCTAATTATTTTTGTAATTTCTTCGGTTAATTAATGCCCACAATTGATATTTGACCTGATTAGTACACTATGAATCTTGTTTTTTATGGAATAAAATTTGGAATTGTTTTAATTTATTAACATAAATAATTTAATGTGAAATTAGATGTGTTATAAATGAACTCACACCCATTTTCTTCATGTCACTAAACATTTGAGAAGAAGGGTGAAAGTGTTTAATTCATATGTTGTTGATATGTTATTTAAATACCCAAGACTATTAACCATTTATTTCATTTCATGCTGTGAATGTACATTTTTTAGTGTTGGCAGTCCTGGATCTCGATAAACCATTTTGTTTTATTATCATTCCATTATTTCATTATGACTTCAAGTCAAGCATAAATGGAAAGAATATTGAAAATGATTTTTCAATGTTCCTTAGAGAAAGGTTGGGCAAAAAAAATGTATAAAAAGTGTGCAATTTGATAATTTTTTATTTTTTAATTTATATTTATAGTAACTTTATCCCTAGTAAACATTAATATAGTCAAATTACTCGATGACATTAACTTTTCTCTAAAAGAGGATAAAAAATTATATAACCCACTTCTTGAGTAACAGGTGATGCATTTTCATTTCGTACATGGAACTTTCATTATTTAGAAGTAGTTACTCATTACCCTTGATCACATTTTAATAAGATGAAGTGGTTTCATTGGTTGTTTAATGTTTTCAATATAGGGGGGAATCTCCCATTTAGCTTATACTATTTCATCATATAATATCAATGGTCTTGAAATGGGTGGAATTGTGATATTTTTTTATTTACTAGTTTAAAATTAACATATTTAAATTTTTGATCAATGAACCACTTGGAATTGGAATAAACTATCAGTTAAACCAATTTTTTTGCATGACTACCAGCATCTGTAGATCTTTGGGTGTCATATTTCAACCATTTAAACTTTCATTCCATCATACAACTACCATTGTAAATTTCACTTCATCTTTTTAAATTGTAAATTTCATTGTACAGTTAAAGTACTTTTCCTTAGTTTATAAATAAATCATTTGACTTTAACATTATTGACATATTCTAAATTTAACATGACTTTATTGCTAAAATTATCACCAAGAATTAACAAGAGTTTCAGTGGATACTACCAAGGAAACAACTCCAATAAGTTGTTAGATACATATTAATCTTTACATGATTTTTTTTGTTAATTTCATTATACTATTATTCACTGAAGTACATGTCATTATTCACTAAATATAACATTTCTATTTATTATTATTGATTTCATTATGATTTTATTGGACTTTTTTTGCTGTAAATTTAAACACAAATTGATAGGAGTTTCATGGGAGACTATTAAATAAACAACTAAAACTTCCATTGTAAGTTTCACTTCATATTTGTAAATTATTAATTTCATTTCACTATTAAATTACTTGTCATTTGTTTCTAAATATGTCATTTCAGTTTAACATTATTGACTTCTTTATGATTTTATAAGACTTTATCGCTGTAATTTCCACTTAGAATTGCTAAATGTTTTAGTAGATACTACCAAGGAAACAACCACAAATAGGCTATCAGATACGTATAAGTCTTTACTTGATTTTTTTATTAATTTAATTGTACTATTATTCACTAATGTATATGTTAGTAGTTTCTAAATATAAAATTTCAATTTATTATTATTTACCTCTTTATGATTTTTTAGTACTTTTTTGTTAAATGTTTAACCATAAATTGATTGGATTTTTAGTAGAGACTACTAATGAAACGACTACAAACCAGTTTTCAGATGTGTATTAATCATTATGTAATTTTATTTTTTAAATTATGATTCATTAAATACCATCCAACTAGGTTATATATAATTAATGAAATCTAAGTTGGCAGTCACAGATATCGATTCATCCCTTCCCAATGTTGAAGCTTCATTTCTTAACATAGTCACAGGGTTGCAAAAGATTTCATTTAGTAGAGAGTTATTGTTTTCATACCACTTGATTTATCCCTCAGTGATTAATTTTTCTTTCATTTTTATATTTCATTGATTTTTTAGGGAGATCCTCTGACTACTTTTAAAATTTCATCTTATAATTAATGACCATGATTGATCTTTCACCAGATTACTCCTATATGAATCTCGGTTTTTAAGAGTCAAATTAGGTTTTTTTTAATTTACAAACAAAAAGAATTTAATATCAAATTTGATGTGTTATAAAATAACACATACCCATTTTACTCATGTCATCGAACATTTTCAAATAATAGTTAAAGTGTTTAATTCATGGATTATTGATTTGTTATTTAAATTCCTAAGCTTATTAATTATTTCCTTCATTTAATGCTTGGCACATTCATTTTTTAGTGATGGAAGTCCCAAATCTCGATAAACCACTTTCTATTTTCATCATTCCATTAATTTTATTTATAATTTGAAGTAAATAATCAATGGAAAGAATGTTGACAATGATTTCTCAATGTTCCTTACAGAAGGGTTGGGTGGAAAATTTTTTATAAAAAGTGTGGAATTTGATCAATTTTTAATTTTTAATTTGGATTTGTATTAATTTTGTCCATATTAAACTTTAATATTGTAAAATTGTTTAGAGACATTAATTTTTCTCTTGTAGAGGTTAAAAAATTATAGAACCCACTTTCTAAGTTAAATGTGATGCATTTTTCATTTCATGGTTGGCACTTTCATTTTTAAGTAGTATTTTCTCATTCCCCTTACTCAGATTTTCATAAGACGATGTGGTTTCATGATTGGTTGTTTAATGTTTTCAATATAGGGGTTGAATATATAGTTTAGCTTATACTGAATCATCTTACAACATCAATGGAATTTAAATGTGTGAAATTGTGATATCATTTAATTAACTAGCGTAAAATTAATATGTTTGAATTTTTCATTAATGAACCACTTAAAATTTCCATTATCTAGCACTTCAACAAATATTTTTTCAGTACTACTAGTATAGGATGTTCTTCGGGAGTCATATGTAAATCATTTAAACTTACATTCCATCATACAACTTCTATTTTATATTTCAATGCATCTTTGTAAATTGTTAATTTCATTTTAGTGTTAAATTACATGTCATTGGATTATAAATATATAATTTTTCTTTAACATTATTGACTTCTTTATGATTTTGCATGACTTTATCACTAATTTCCATTTTTGAAATGGTACATCCATCCCTATTTTGTCTTCTTTGTTTTAATTTCTTTTCATTTTTTGAAGAATACTCTACATCCGATGAACTCTCTATCACCTGAAGATCTTTAAACTCTCTTCTAGGTAGAGATAATTAGTTTTTTCTATTATGTAGCTCCTATTTATTAACATTTTGGACAAAATTAGAAAATCAAAATGAATTTACCAGTTTAGATTTATTGAATTTTATGAGTTTTTTTACTCTGGTATTAAGAAAATTACATCTTTAATTGGGTTGAGTTGGGAACGGATGAATCATACTTAAATGAGAGTTTTTATTTATTCTTATCAATGGAACTTTATTTTCAATTTATATCATTCAAGCTCATGACTTATTTCAAGAAGACATTTTAATTGACTGACTATATAACATCAAATTTTAATTTTATATCATTACTATATATTCAACTTTAAAATTGTTCGTGTATTTTTAGAATGATACTGTTGGGAGATTTTGAAGCCCACATCCTTTTCTAGGAACATTTGGTGATTAGATGATTTTACAACATCTACTTACTAAAACATTTCTCCATATCTAAAAATAATAAATATCTCACTGCCTATTCACTATGTTTTTTTATTATGTATTACAATTATTCCTTAGCACATATCTAAAACTTATTATTAGAACCACTCATTATGTAATTTCTCTTTCACTTTTTATTTCACTGTACACAATATTTTTTTCTTAAATGTAGTTGATTTTGAAATGAAGTCTCCATATTAAATATTTAAAAATTAATCTACTTTAAAATTAACCTATTTTTTTGAACTATTTTTATGGTTTCTCTATATTTTATTCACTTCTATTTCAATATTATGCACGACCTTTTTTCATAAAAATACATTCAACATTTCTGTTTCTTCTTAAATATTACAAATAGTAATCTCTAATTGAAAAAAAAATTACCACTAATTCATATCACTGTGTGCACGCACGGGTGAGTACTAGTATATACTAATCCTAAGTGTATCTGGGCTCACATGTCAGCAACAGGGAGATCCATGCCACCTCATTATGCATTTCTAACCCTGGATAACCCCTCCCATTTTGAGATCTAGCACCGCAATAACCAGACCTATTGTTGAAATTAGGGTTCCTTGCACCCATATTATACCTCCCACTTCAATCTCCATCCCCTACCCTATCATCCCATGATTTCCATACTCTTATCCCATTACCAAATCCTTACAGTGTACCTGTACCTCTGATGCTTATGGATTCTGAGTTTATTCCACCCGTCGTTCCCCAAGCATCAGAGGGTTTCACCTCCATATTCTCATGCATTCCAAATTCATCTCCTGCATATCTCCATCCAACTAAAAATCCCAGTTTATTTCTTCCTCTACTACGGTGAAATCTACCCAATATCATATACATTCAAAAATCCCATTTTTCCATCCACTTCTAGCCAGACCCCCCATTATTTCTCACTTCTGATTTCCTTCAAATCTTCCATGGTTACCCACAAATCAACACCCAAATCCTGCTAGAGGAATTCGTCTTCTACTACTTCAGCCGAACCCCTGCATCCCCTAACATCAATGATCAGTAGTAGTATTACTCCGAAAAATCATTGATACAAGATTTCCCCTCCAACAATTTCTATTACCCTACCTTTACCATACCGCATCCTAGTCCATGAATCCCTCATCTCCTCCAACTATTCCCCACAGTCATCCACTTTTTAAAAATTTGGAAGACTCTTTACATCATTAGTATCTCCATTAAGGTACACATTGGTGGCCGCTCCATGATATATGATTTGTTGGTACCAATTATTTTTCTCATTTTTATACAATTTTCCTTTGTTTTCAATTTCTATTTGTCTGTGGTTAATTTCAATTTCCTTTGGAAATAATTTTTTTGATTGAAATTCTCAACCCGTTTTCAAAAAATTAACTTGCCTTTTGTGTGTGTTTGATTTCAGGTGATGATATTAGTATGCCTACGAGTATGTTTTAATATTTTTACTCATTTTTATTCTATACTGTTCTCAAATTTTAGATGAATTTATGTTATTTTCTATGAACGTTTTTCTATTATAGTTGTATATTTATGTGACTGGGATATTTTATGCTAAAAATTATCCATTAAAACCTATTCATATAAATCTTCCACAACCTAATGCAATATTAATGCTTTCACATTTTAGTTATTGGGGATCCACTAATTTTTTTCTACCACTGTAATTATACCATTACCTATATTTAGTGACACTATCTACACAAAAGGATTTCCAAACTCATTTCATCTAAAAAATACCTTATATTCATGGGTTAATATTTCCAGTTTTATTTTATTCATTACTGTTTTTTTCACTTGGTATGTGAATTCAAAAAAAAAATTGGACATAGGTTTTATTACCAATATTTTAGTAGATTCCATTACAAATTCTTATAAACTAGCACTTCAACCAATTTTTTTACATGATTACCAATATATGATGTTCTTTGGGAGACATTTCTAAACCATTTAAACTTACATTCCATCATACAACTACCATTATAAATTTCTATACATATTTGTAAATTGTTAATTTCAATGTAATATTAAAGTACATGTCATTAGTTTCTATATATATCATTTCACATTAACATTATTGACTTATTTATGATTTTATAGGTCTTTATCTCTGAAATTGGTACCATGAATTCAGAAGAGTTTCAGTTAAGACTACCAAGGAAACAACTACATATAGGCTGTTAGATACGTATTAATATTTACTTGATATTGTTTTTGGAAATTTCATTGTACTATTATGCACTAAAGTACATGTCATTATTTTCTAAACATAACATATCAATTTATTATTATTGACTTCTTTATGATTTTTCAAGACTTTTTTGTTACAAATTTCACCATACATTGATAGATGTTTCAGTGGAGACTACTATGGAAACAACGACAAATAGATTTTCAAATATGTATTAATTATTATGTAATTTTGTTTTGTAAATTATGATTCATTCAATACCTTCCAATTGGGTTCTATAGAAATGAATAAATACATGATGGTGATAAAAAATCTCGATTATTCCCTTCCCAATATGGAAATTTCAATTCTTAACATAGTCACGGGGGATACAATAGATGGAATTCAACAAAAAGGTATAGTTTTTATAAAGTGGATTTATCACTCGGTTATTTATTCCTATTTAATTTTGATATTTCATGGATTTCAGTAGGGTTATCCTCTTGAAATGTCATCAATTAATTAATGTCCATGATTGATCTTTGAACTGATTACTCCACTATGAATCTAGTTTTTTAAGAGTCATATTTGGAATTGTTTTAAATTACAACTAGAAAGAATTTAATAAGAAATTTGATGTGTTATAAACATACTCATACCCATTTTACTCATGTCATTGAACATTTGAGAAGTAGAGTGAAAGTTTTTAATTCATGGGTTTATGATTTGTTATTTAAATGCCCAAGACTTTTAATCAATTATTTCATTTCATGATTGGAAGAATTTATTTTTTTAGTTTTGGGGGTCCGAGATATCGATAATACACTTTGTATTATTATCATTCCATTAATTTTATTTATGATTTCAAGTCATGCATAAATGTAACGAATACTGATAATAATTTTTCAATGTTCCTTATAAAAGGCCTGGGTGGAATAAATTGTATAAAAAGTGTGAAATTTGATCATTTTTTTTGTTTATATTTGTAGTAATTTTATAAATATTAAACATTAATATTGTGAAATTATTTAGAGACATTTATTTTTCATGATAGTTGTTAACAAATAATAGAACCCACTTTCTATGTTACAGGTGATGCATTTTTCTTTTTATGCTTGATACTTTCATTTTTATGTAGCAATTATTTATTAACCTTGCTAAAATTTTCATAACATGATGTGGTTTCTTGTTTTATTGTTTAATTTTTATAATATATGGGTGGAATCTCTAGTTTATCTTATATTGATTCATCTTACAACATTAATGGATTTGATATGGGTGTAATTGTGATATCATTATATTTTCTAGCATAAAATTAATATGTTCAAATTTTTCATTAACAAACCACTTGTAATTTTCCTAAAATAGCACATCAACCAATCATTTTACATGGATACCAGTATTCGAAGTTCTTTGGGAGTCATATGTATACCATTTAAACATACATTCCATTATAAAACTACCATTGTAAATTTCAATACATCTTTTTAAATTGTTAATTTCATTGCATTGTTAATGTATTTTTCATTAGTTTTTAAATATAACATTACACTTTAAAATTATTTACTTATATATAATTTTATAGAAATTTATCATTGAAATTGTCACTAATAATTGACAAGAGTTGCAATGGATACTACCAAGGAAACAACTACACATAGGATGTTAGATACGTATTGGTCTTTACTTTAATTTTTTTGTTAATTTTACTATATTGTTATTCACTAAATTACATGTCAGTATTTTCTAAATTTGAAATTTCAATTTATTATTATTTACTTCTTTTTGATTTTCCAGGACTTTGGTTGTGAAAGTTTTTCCTTAAATAGATAGGTGTTTCAATGGAGACTCCTAAGGCAACAGTTACAACTACAATTTTAAATTTCACTACAAAATTATAAATTGAAAATTTCATTGTACTATTAAATTAATTGTCATTAGTTTATAAATATATCACTTCACTTTAACATTATCAGCATCCTTATTATTTTAGAGGAGTTTATCACTAATATTTTCACCAATAATTGACAAGAGTTTCAGTATATACTACTAAGGAAACCACTACAAATAGGCTGTTAGAAACATATTAATATTTACCTGATTATTTTGTTAATTTAATTGTACATTTATTCACTAAAGTACATGTATTTATTTTCTAAATATAACATTTCAATTTATTATAATTTATTTATTTATGATTTTATAGGGCATTTTTGCTGAAACATTCACCATAAATTGGTAGGAGTTTCAGTGGAGACTACTAAGGAAACAACTAAAAAGTGGTTTTTAGATATGTATTAATCATTGTGTGATTTTGTTTTTTAGATTATGATTCATTAAATACCATCAAACTATGTTCTACAGTAATGATGAAATCTATGCTGGTGGTCACAAATATTGATTCTTCCCTTCACAGCATTAAAACATTAATTTTTAAAATAGTCATGGGGGCTTATATATATGGAATTCGGAAGAGAGGTTTTTTTTCTTAACACTAGATTTATCGCTTGATGGTTTATGATTTATTCATTTTGGTATTTCATGGATTTCAGTAGAGAGATCCTCTGATTAATTTTTAAATTTCATATGTTAAATAATGTCCATGATTGATCTTTGACATGATTACTCCACCGTGAATCTAGTTTTTTTAGAATATAATTTGGAATTATTTTAATTTACAACCAGAAATAATTTAATATGAAATTTAGTGTGTTATAAATGAACTCATCCCAATTTTCCTTACGTCATTGAACATTTGAGAAGAAGAGTGAAAGTTCTAAATTCACAGGTTGTTGATTTTTTATTTAAATTCCCATTCCTATTAATTATTTCTTTTATTTCATGATTGGAGGTGAATTTTTTAGTGTTATAGGTCCCATATATAAATAAAACACTTTTTTTTCTCATCATTCCATTAATTTTATTAATTATTTCAAGTCAAACATCAATGAAAAGAATATTTTCAAGTATTTTTCAATGTTCCTTACTGAAGGGTTGTGCAAAAAAAATTGAATAAAAAGTTTGTAATTCGATAATTTTTTAATTTTCAATTTATATTTGTTGTAATTTTATCTATCATAAACTTTAATATTTTCCAATTGTTCAGAAACATTAATGTGTCCATGATAAAGGTTAAAAAACTACAGAACACACTTTTTATGTGACATGTGATGCATTTTTTATTTCATCCTTGTCACTTTAATTTTTTAGTAGTAGTTACTCATTCCCCTTGCTCGCATTTTTATAACATGATGTGGTTTGATGATTGGTTGTTTAATGTTTTCAATATGGGGATGGAATCACCAGTTTAGATTATGCTGCTTCATTCTACAACATCAATTGCATTGAAATGAGTGTAATTGTGGTATCATTTTATTTTCTAGCTTAAAATAAATTTGTTTAAATTTTTAAAAAATGAAACAACTGGGATTTCCATCATTTTATTAATTTGATTTATTATTTCACGTTAATCATCCTTGGAAATAGTATTGACAATGATATTTCATTGTTATTTAGAAAAGGGTTGGGTAGGGAAAACTATATATAAGGGGTGTAGTTCGATTATTTATCATTTTTCAATTAATATTTATTGTAATTTAATCCATCACAATCATTAAAATGTTCAAAAGTAGCTTAGATTCATTTAATATTATCTTCTGTCCAAATCCTTTTCGATTAAAATCATTAGATGCATACAATAATTTTCCTATTTATTTATTGAAAAATAAAAATTTATATACCTTATTTTTCTATTAGTTAAAAAAACTACTTATTTTCTTATCCTGTATTTTGTTGTGCGTAACATTTAATTTTTTATACAAAATACCGTTCTATATCATATGTTAACTATTTATTTCTTATTCCATTAAACATAATGAATAACCCCGGGATTTAAATTAAATGTGTATATTCATTTGTTATAAACTCTATATTAGTTGAAAATATATGCAGGTCATGAGATGAGATTGAAAAGTTTATACATGGATGTACTCTTCCCTCTAGAATTTTTGACATTATCTCTTCACGATACAACAACTCAATGTATACAGGGAAGTTCTAAGCTTGAAATGATATCCTTAAACAATAAGAGTTATATTTATCCCTTCCTTTATGTTGTTTATTTTTCTTTATGTTGTATTGTTAGTTAAATATATATGTATTTTTTCCTCAGTTTTCTCATTTATTCAAATCTGCTCAAAGCTAAATTGTAAGAGCGGAAGACCATAGTTTTTCTTATTAAATTGAAAAACTTTTCTTGAGGCTATATTTGGAATGATTTCACATAACATGAATGATAAATTTTTGAATGATTCTATGAATGGAAATTTCATTTCCAAGGTTTTTGTAAAGGAAATGTCTATGCTTGACTCATGGTTATGCCATACATTACTATACAGTTTTTGGTGTCATAAAAGCTGAAAGAAATTTTTGTTGGATCATCCACAGGTGTGTTCTTCCGAAATGATCATTACACTTGTATTGTAGTCTTCTGGTGAACTAGGTACATATTTTATGATTCCAAACTAGTATTATATTCATTTCCTATAGATTAATTTTTCTTAATTTAACAATGATTCTTGTATCTGTTTTAGTTCTGACAAGATTAGATATCACGAACAGTGTTACTCTTAATGACACTATTCATGATTATTTCATTCTCTTCTTCGATGCATGCAATTCAACTCTATATTATTCCATAAATTATCTTTTCACAGTTATCATGAAATAAATAGTTAGTTATTTTTTTAATGTGTTATAAGAAACTGATTCCTTCAATGTCGCCAACTTCATCTTCGGATCCTTTAATTTTTTTCCCATCAGATGACCAAAAGACTGACATAGAGAGGTTTTCAGATAATAAAAAGATGAAGAAAAAGAGTGGGAAAGTTTTCCTTCTTGATTATTTAGAGCATAGTTATGATAACATTCTTATTGACCTGATTGGTATGTGATCTGAAATTTATATGAATATCGGTAGTTGAATGACTGATTTATATATTTCATATGTTGTTTGTGGTTAGCAGATTTCATTTCTATAATTCATTAATGATTTAATTCATTAATTCTTTATCTTTGAGACACTCTTTCTACATAATTACTTATTATTTATGAACAGGTTCTATATTACGAAGATACGTGACAAAACTGTTTGATGGTCTCCTGTGGAACCATGAAAAGATTACTATTATGTAATATTCTAAACATAATCCGCTTCCTTTCTAGGTTTGTATTTGTAAAAAACGAAATCTTCAGATGGTTTAATGTTTTATTTATTATTTGTTTCAATCTATAGAAAATAAAAGGAGATAGTTACATCTTCGACAAGGGTTGTCTTTTGAATTTTTATAGGTGTATCCTCAATGATTTTTATTCTTCAAATTGTTCATCAATCCCTATTTTGTCTTCTTTCTTTACATGGTTTTCATTTTGAACAATACTCTCAAGAAGATAAACTCTCAGACAACTAAATATCTCTAAAATCTATACCATATGGATATCTTTAGTTTTTTCTATTATGTAGCTCCTCTTTATTTACATCTCAGATAAACTGACAAAATGAAAATGAATTTACCAGTTCAGGTCTATTAAATAGTTTGAGGTTTTTTACTCTTGTATTCAAAAAATTAATTCCTTCTTTAGGATGAATTGGGAATGGATGAAACAAACGTAAATGAGAGTGATTATTTATTCTTATCAATGAACATTATTTTCAAATAAAATAATTCAAGCTCATGACTTATTGCAATAACACATTTTAATTGACTAACTATATAACATTAACTTTTTATTTTATATCATTACTATATATTCAACTTTTAAATTGTTTGTGTATCTGTAGAATGGTACTGATGAGATATTTTGAATCTCATGACTTATTGAATGATCATTTGGTCATTGGATGACTATAAAACTTCTACTAGCTGAAAAATGTCTTCATATCTAAACATCATAAATTCGCCCCTATTTGTGGAATAAGTTTTTATCATTATGTATTAAAATTAATCCTCAGTACATATTTCATATTTATTATTAGAACAACTCGTTATGTAATTTATCTTTCACTTTGTCTTTCAATTTATGCAATATTGTTTTCTTAAATGCAGTTGATATTGAAATGAATTCTCTATCCTCAACAATTATAGATTGATATGCATTAAAATGAAACTAGCTTTTTTGAACTATTTTTATGGTGTATCTATATCTTAATCACTTCAATTTCAACACTATGAACCACATTTTTTGATTAATATACATTAAACATTACTGGTTCTTTTTAACTTTTACAAACAATACTCTTTAATTTAAAAAATAACCATTAATTCATATCACTGTGCATATGCACAGGTGAGTACTAGTTAAAAATAAAATTGGTCAACTCTCAAGTATTTGATTTTCCATCAATAAATAGTGAATTTTTTATTTATATTGATGCTTCAATAAAAGGGTTGTGTTATTTTGTACAACATGAATGGGTGACAATATATGTATCATCATAGTTGAAACCCGTAAGAAAAATTACCCAATGCATGATTTTGATCTTGTAGTACTAATGTCTTCATTAAAAATTTATTGGCATTATTTATATAAGTATGAATGTGATATATATGAAGATTATAAAAGGTTAAATTATATACTCCCCTGAATGAATTAAATATGTGACAAATTATGTGGTTTGAGTTGATTAGAAATGTAATTATATATTTCATTTTCTTTCAAATAACGTAAACAATGCAGTTTATACTTTTAGTTTAAAGGAAACTTTATCATTAACCATGTCAAATTTGGCACCCAATCCATTAGTTAATGGTTTAATAAACATTGTATTTGAAATTTTGAAGCTATTACCCTCTTATCTTTTGGAATAAGTAACAGTGTAATCACCTTTTTTAGAAAAAAATATGTCTTAGAAAGAATATCATGGATTACAGGAGAGGATAACATTGATAGAGGAAGGAAGGTTACATGAGCATAATGTTGATGGAAAAGGTGTAATAAGATTTTTTTAAATAGGTTTTATGTACCAAATGACTGTCAGTTAAAAAAGTAATTATTGATAAATCTACATAACTCTCTATATTATATTCATCTAGGAAGTACAAAGTTGTATAGATATCTTCATTAATATTTTTGGTGGGAATGAATGAAGAATGACATTTCTTATTTTACCATTAAATGATTTATTTCTCAATAGATTTTTGATAAATGAAGACAACATAATGGAATGATTCATGCATTGGAAATTTAGGAATGTAACTTGGAACATATATCCAAGGATTTAATTACAGGATTTCAAAATACATCTTGAGGTAATAATGTGATTTATGTTAAATCAATAAATTTTCTTCTTATTCAAAAAAAACCTCTTCAAATCATTTTTTGACTATATCATGATGAGATAATGAAATTTCATGGAGTTAGTAATTTTATTATGTTAGATCATAATCCATGGTTTACACCTTATTTTTTAATGGATTTTACAAGTCATTAGGTTTTGAATTTTGTTTTATTATATATTTTAATCCACAAACTGATAGATAATCGGAGTGGACAATTGAAACATTAGAGGATACGATATGAACTTGATCATTGGATTATCAAGGAGGTCGATAGAAACACATTTCATTAGTTAAATTTTCTTATAATAATAGTTTTCATCTAAGTATACATATGACACCATTTGAAACATTGTATAGAAAACAATTTCAAAATACAACTTGTTGGGTTGCTATTTGTAAGAAGATGTTGTTGGTACCAAGATTTGTGGACGATGTTGTTGAAAATGTTAAACTGTTTCGATGTTGTATAAGGGCAGCTCAAAATAGTAAAAAGTGTTGTGTATATAATTGAAGGAAATATCATTCTTTAGAGGTGGTAGATTGTGCTTTTCTAAAATTATCTAAATGGAAATGTGTGATGTGTTTTAATAATAAATGGATATTAATCCCATGTTTTATTAGTCTATATGAAATGATGAAGAAAGTGGAAACCATAACATATCATGTAACTTTTCCTCTAAGTTTATATTAGGTACATAATGTGTTCAACTATTCTTTATAAAAAGTATGTACTTAATTCAACTCATATATTGATCCCTAAAGTAGTGAATGTATAGAAGAATCACTCTTATAAGGAAAAAACTTGTTTAAATTCTTGATCATAGATAGAATGTGTTGAAAAATAAGGTAATTAATATACTTAATGTTTTATAGAACATTTATATGATTGAAGAAGTAACATCAGAACCTGAAGAAATTGTGAAATAATAGTATCTTGTAATGAATCCAATTTCATTGGATTAGGCCTTTGAATATTTTAATAGAAACCTTTGGAATTTTCGATATATTTGACATTGTGTTTGGGTGTTCTAAGACCCATGAATTAATATATTAGAAATATATATTAATATATATATATATATTCAAACTAATTCATGAATATATTTTCAGAATAAATATAATTACCATTGGTTGGGACCTTATATAGAAAATTTGTGACCATGACTATTTTTGGAATGCAGGGTTTAACCTTGACATGACATAACGTTGGTCAACATCTGGAATTTGGTTGAAGGAGAATGGTGTTCGGTGTATAAATATAAATAAAATATTCCACCCACTAAATAAACTAGTATGGAAAATATCTTTAGTTATCCACATATTATTGGGAGATTATAGAGTGGGAGGAAGCATTATTCACTAGCTTTGGAAAAACAAGAATGTGGATTAATGACGACGATTGAGGAGAATCATGAGGTGGAAGACGAATATAGAGACACATTTAACATCTTCACTAGAGGAAAATTTCACCACCAAATATAGATACATTATCAAGGTAGGGCTCATTATTTTTTGGATTTATTCCCTTGATTAATTATTAAAGCTTGTATTTTTAATATGCTTCATTATTCTACGATTTTCATTCTTTGCATGAGCCTGATTACAAATAGCCATCTTGAACGCATTTTGTTTATATCATATGTTCCCTTGGAGATAATTTAATTATTTTTTTGTAATTATTAGATAGGATCTTACTAGACAATGATGGAATCACCTTGTGCTTATTCATTTTTCTCCTCATAATTAATCACTTTCTTATCTGTTGACCCATGATGTTGTGGTTCAAAATTTACAGGATGGATTCAAGCAAGACCAAAATCTCATATTTATGTTCTATGCATGAATAATAGGGAGAAAAAAGATTTCTGTAAGTATCGAGGTGTTTGGAGGGATTTGTAACATCCCGGATCTGGGTGCCCCTCAACGGGTGCCCCGAACCCAGTTGGTCACATGACCTAAAGCGCATTTCCGCAAATGCCAGAGGCTGTCGACTAGCAATGAGGGCCCAGGTCTGATAGTGGGGAAACTATGACCTCATTTGTCAAAGTATAGCGCAATGGATAAGGTAAATTACATATAACAATAGCAGAAGCAATAAAACATACACAACTAATACAAACAAATATAGTAAAAGATAATAAACTGCTATATAGTAATGATGAAACATGTCTCATGTTCTAAGAAAATAGCCAGAACATGTTACACAGAAGTACAATACAATACAATGGAAAGTATAGGTACAATAGAAAAAAACAGAACAACTGGCAGCATCATGAGCTTGTGCTCGGTCCCATTCTCCCCAACACCTCAGTAACACTCATGTACCTGTATAGGGACCCTTTCCCATATCCACACCTGCAGAAATATAGTCTGTTTGGGCCAAAGACATGACCCAAACATGGTGTGAGAAATAAATCCTAGTAGGCACCCACCCAAGGCCCGTTCCCAACTGTCAGTGAGAAATGTGCAACAATAGTGTGCAATAAATGCAGTAAACTAGTAAGCTATCAGAATTAAATATCATTACCAGTTTCATTTACATTTAAATATTCATTTATTATTTCAATTTAATATCATTCATGTTTAATTTAAGTAACATTTAATGTTCCTGAGAACAAATCCCTCAGGCTAATCAGCACCTTGCCCTCAGGCTAATATGACCACGCCCTCAGGCTAATATAACAATGCCCTCAGGCTTACCCTCATGTATAACGAATGTTTCCCTCAGGAGTATGGAATCTCGCCCTCAGGAATACAGAATATTTCCCTTCGGCATGGAAACTACTGCCCTCAGGCATAAGATATGTTTCCCTCAGGCTATACAACTACTGACCTCGGGCTAAGAAAACAACGCCCTTATGCTAAAGAAAAACACTGCCCTCAGGCATAAGTAATCAGGCCATGCCCAAAGCATAAGAAGATATTTTATATAAAATTACTTTTAAGGAAAAATTAATGCTCAATATAAACATGGCATACCCTCAGTTATCTGAGCCAAATGACTAAACAGAGGAATACACCCCTAGGTGGTCCTGGATCCAAGAAGTGATCCCAAATAGTAATTTGACATTTACATTAAATTAATTATGAAATTATAGGTATTTAAACATCCAAGGACTTAGCCATATGACACCCCAATGTGGGTTTGTTGCATAATGGTACACAAAAACACATAGAAGTTGGGATTTAAACACCATAACACCTACCTCGATCGCCACTGATCGATATACGTGAACGAAGCTCCTCGAAACGCCCGAGAACGACGTAGATATGAGGTGGATATAACCTCGTTCAAACTCAAATAACGTCTTTTAGAGGAAGAATTGGTAAGATCTACGCAAGTAGAAGGAATAACTCACCCGTGCGGTTCCAAGGAGATCGACGGTTCAGAAAACGGGTTCCGGTGTGCGGTCAGGAGGTCCTTCAAGTTTCGGCCGTCTCTCCCAAGCTCTCCTCTGGTTCTAAGATTCCTCTGTGAACAGAGGAGGTTACTGCCCATTTTAAGTGAAACAATAGACTACATGGCATGTACTATTGGGTACACAGCGTGTACTTTTCATTTTTTAACTCTTCCGTTGACAGCTTCTCACCAGCACGACACTGTTCATCTGTCGACATGAGTACACGATGTGTAATACTTGAGTACATGGCATATACTGCCGCTCAACTGGCCGCCGCCTTACTATTTTCATGACAACTGACTACACGGCGTGTAAATACCCACTACACAGCGTGTAGTAAGTTTTTTACACCTTTCATCGCCAGCATGGCTACACGCCTTGTGTACTCATCCCACACGGCCAAAGTACACGGTGTGTGGACAAGCACACAACGTGTACCGACAGTGTTTTGGATTTTCCGCATTTTCCATAATTTTTTTAAAATGATTAAGGAAAAACAAAAATAAGAAACTCGTACCAAAAGAACAAGAACCAGGTTCTTTCAATCTTCCCCCTTAAAGAAATTCATCCCCGAATTCCCCTTCCATGGGTGGTAAGGATAATGCTCAGAACAACTCTACCCACTGAGCACGTACGTTGTTCTCCCGCTCCTAGGTTTCATCCAACACTCGGTTGTGCTGCCATAGAACCCATACGAGAGGAATTGACCGGCCTCAGAGAACCTTCATGCTCCTATCAAATATATGAATCTAATGCTCTTCAAAAGATGCATCGACATAAAGCTCAACCTACTCGGGCTGAAAGACGTGAGACGGGTCTGAATGATAACGACAAAACTGAGATACATGGAAGACGTCGTGCATAGCCCAATACCTCTATGGTAACTGCAACTGATAGGCAACCGGTCCCACTCTCTCCACAATATCAAATGGCTCCACATACCTCAGTGAAAGTTTACCATGTCTCATGACTCGCCTGTGTCCCATCATCAGTGAAACACGCAAGAGAAAATGATCCCTGACCAGGAACTCTAAGGGTCGTCTGCGGAGACCGGCATAAGATTTCTGATGGTACTGCACAATATCCATCCGCTTCTGTATCAACTAGACCTACTTGGATGTCTCCTGAACAATAAATGGTCCCAGTAAAGCTACCTCACCTGTCTACAACCAACACAACAGTGATCGGCATGGCCTATCGTATAAATCCTCATATGGTACCATCTCAATAGTTTCATGTAAACTATTATTATAGGAAAAATAAACTAGGGGTATATGCTTTTTAAAAGAGCCCCCAATTTCTTGGATGCATGCACACAACATTTCCTCTAGCACCTGTATCGTACGCTCTGACTGACCATCGGTCTGAGGGTGGTAAACTGTGCTCAGAAGCACCTGTGTGCCCAATGCCCTCTAAAAACTATTCCAGAAACGAGATGTAAAGCGGGCATCCCTATCCGAAATGATAGAATGAGGGATCCCATGACGACGTAAAAACTCTCAGATATACAGATTTCTGATCTCGTCAACACTTAAGGTCTCCTTGATTGGCAAAAAGTGATCTACCTTCGTATGTCTATCCACAATGACCCAGAAGGCATCATTGCCTCAATGTGACCTTGGAAACCCAGTCATGAAGTCCATCGCGACATCATTCCATTTCCACTCTGGGATGGGTAACTGCTGTAACAGTCTGACTGGCCTCTAATGCTCCACCTTCACCTGCTGATAGGTGGAACATCTTGTAACAAAACCAGCTACTTCACTCTACATACCCGACCAACAATACTGACGTCTCAAGTCACAGTACATCTTGGTAACTTCGAGATGCACTGCCCAAGATGAAGCATGAAACTCCCAAATCAGCTCCTCGCATATATCCCCTGGAACACATACTCGTCCATGGAAACACAATACCTCATCATCACCTATCGTGCTTCCAGGAGAAGGGTCCTCACTTTCCACCAACTGCCGTAGAATTAGGCCTTCTGAATCAGATAGTTGTCTCATCCTCACTCTATCCAAAAGAGAAGAGGTCACATATCAGGAAGAAAGATAGGTCTTCCCATGACTGTCATGCACCTCCAAATGCATCTCAGATAACAAATCCATAAGCTGTCACTCACCACTGGCCTCATGAACTGCCTGTATCTGAGTCTTCCTGCTCAGTGCATCAGCAACGACGTTACCCTTACAAGGTGTATAGGCAAGTTCAAATTCAATGGAATATAGGTACTCAACCCACCTATGTTTCCTTAGATTCAAGTCACGCTGAGTAAAGATATATTTAAGACTTTTGTGGTCGGTGAAAACCACAAAATGCTCTCCCAAGAGATAATGACTCCAATAGTGCAATGCATGCACAACTACAACCAACTCGAGGTCATGCATCGGGTAATTCATCTCATGTGTCCTCAACTGCTGAGACCCATACGCAAAAACTCGATCGACCTGCATCAACACAACTCCCAGCCCAATACCTGATGCATCACAGTAATATATATAGATCGTCCCCTGCTCCGGGAGTATCAGGATTGGTGCTGATTTCAACTTTACCTTCAGCTCCTGAAAGGCTATCTTGCAAGATTCATTCCAAACAAACTTCACACCCTTTTTAGTCAAACCCATCAATGGTGCTGCTAAGCGGGAGAAGCCCTGAATACAACTGCTGTAGTAACCAGCCAGCTCCAAGAAACTCTGTATCACAAACACGTTATTAGGTTGCTCCCAGGAAACTACTTATCTCACCTTCTCTGGGTCTACTGCAAATATTACCTCTGAGATAATATGACCCAGGAAGTGTATCTAGTCCATCCAAAAGTGTCACTTTGAGACCTTAGCATATAGATTATGCTCTCTCAGTGTACTCAATACAATCTCAAGATTGGTGGCATGGTCATGTCGAGTGTGAGAGGACACCAAGATATTGTCCATGAAGACTACCACAAAATAATCCAGATACGAAAGGAAAACACGATTCATCAGAGCCATGAAAACTACTGACATGTTCATGAGTCCAAACGACATAAACAAGTACTCGTATAGACCATATCTGCTCCGAAATACTGTAAGTGTTATATCCGATGGTCTAGCACGTAATTGATGATATCCAGATCTCACGTCAATCTCTGAGAACACTCGTGCTCCTCGAAGTTGGTCAAAAAGATCATCAATCCTAGTTATAGGATATCGGTTCATAACCGGCAGCTGGTTCATTTTTCGATAATCCACATAGAGTCTAAGGGTACCATCCGCCTTCCTCACAAAAAGGACCAGAGAACCCCAAGGAGAAGTGCTGGGTCAGATGAAACCTTTTGACTACAACTCCTCTAACTGTCTCTTGAGCTCCTGCAACTCTGGTGTAGCCATCCAATAAGTAGGAATGGACACCAGTGCTGCTCCTGGAACAAGCTCAATAGAGAAATCCACCTCTCGCTTCAGAGGTAGACCCGAAAAGTCATCCGGGAAGACATCCCTGAAATAATAAACTACAGGAGGGAAATCCTTCTGGAATGTTCCCTGGTCATCCAGATATAAAATCACAATCTGACCTGTGACTCCACCTCGCCCACGATGCTCTGGTCCAGCTTGACTCCCCTGAACATACCACTCACCCTTGTATAGAAACTCTCCACCCTCTGGTGACGTGAAACACACCCAATGGCGATAAAAGTCTAGAAAGGATCGGAAGGGTACCAACTAGTCCATCCCAAGAATGACATCATAGCTCTTTATCTCCAAGACATAGAGGTCCCACATAAAGTGACACCCACCAACCACTAGGGGGAACTCCCTGCACTGACGCACACTAGTTTTTCTAGTCCCCAACGGAGTGTCTAACGTCATAACATCAGAAGAAGAAGAAACACAGATCCCAAGTCTCTCCACAACAGGAACAGATATAAAGATATGTATAGAACCAGTATCGAAAAGTACTGAAGATAAAACAGAAGCTACTAAAATAGTACCTGTGACAGTAGAAGGCCCTGGATCCTGCTCCTGTTCGGTCTGTTGCATGGCATATGCCTGCCCAGTGTCGCCGCCCTGTGACACAGCCTGGCTACCCTAAGTTGTCCCGCCCTACTGCCTTTGAGATCCTGGTGTCTGGCTACCACGACAACGACCACCATCTCGGCCTGCATGCCCTGACGTATTCCAGTTTCCCGACTGGTAAGAGGCTGCTTGTCCTGCTCCCGCACGCGGAGTCTGTACAGAACCCCTCTCACTAGCCACTGATAGAAACGCCCTGCAAAATTGTTGTAGTTGACCCATCTTTCCATAATCTCATAACTCCATCGGGCCACGTGGCCACTACGGTCTCTTGTTCCCCTCTCTACCACACCGGTAGCACATGATTGGGCCACCCGAAGCATTACTCTGGTTGGTACTATCGCCGTGAGAGAACTCCATCTACCTCTTCCTCTTACCTATATAAATACTACCAGAAACTGGTGTCAAACCGCCCTGGCCCACACCACTAGATTCCTGCAAGTTCCTCTCAGTAATCAGTGTCTGGTTTACAATAGCATGTACAATAGGCAACCTGAAAACATTCACCAGTGCTCAGATGTCGTATTAAAGACCATCCTCAAAGCATCTGGCCCTCAACGTCTCATCACCCACCAGAACAGGTGAAAAACGTTGTATCTCGGTAAAGTGATCAGAGAAATCGATCACCGAGATAGGGCTCTGATGCACATTCTTGAACTCTCGAGCTCGATCTTCCCTTAGCGTCTCTGGGAATGAGAATTCATAGAAAGTTGTAACACACGAGATTTTTTTTATGGGAAATATTTTGTTTTTATGTTATATACATCATCAAAAGAATCTTTCACTACACACAACACTAGCTTGGCTTTCTTTACACTCAATCATGACCTTACTCGATAGCTTGCGTCGTACGCAATACCGAGTTTCCCTAAACAACGATATGCTATTAAAATATTATTAAAATTAGCCTTTATGAATAGTAATTCCCACTTTTTATATTTTGTAAATTTTATTTTTCAAAATGTACTTCATTTTTGGATTCAGAATATCGAAATTATCCTATGGTGAAATTTTGGCATTTTTCTGAAAACTTTCAATTTTTGATGAATAGTGAAAACACTAGGTTACTATTTAAAAACCGAATTTTTATTTAAAGAATTATTAATTTTATTTAAATTTATTTTAGGTCAAAAATGATACATAATACCTATATAATTTCAAAGTAATTCATTGGAGTCATTTTATAAGAATTTTAGATATATAAAAATTTTATTGAACTTTTCACCGTGTTTTACCCACCTCCTAGGAGAATTTGAAAATTGACATAAAACAGAATTTTACCGCTTCTGTGAGTGGAATTTCAAAAATCTGAGAGACACGGTTAATATCAAGGACTAAAATGTGGTTCAATGAGATGAAAATAATTTTTGGTGAATAGTAACTTTTTACTTTTTTTTACAACGGTTAAAAGTATATAGGGTAATTAAGGGTAAAAATGATATTATTTTTACCCTAACACATGTCCTAATTCTATTGGATAAGTTTAATTCGACCAAAAAAAACCTTAGGAATATAATATGACTATTTTGGCCCACTTGGATTAGATTAGGACATTTAATATTATTTTATTTAAAGAATAGTTTAAATAGTTAAACTCAAAGTTTAATAAATAAAACATTTTTAATATAGGGTTATACATAAGATAAATTAGACTATAAATATTTATTAAAAAGAAAAAAATATTTCCTAAATAATGGTATTTTATTTATAATTTTTAGATGTTAAATAATATAATTTATTTATGACACCATGATGATGCAGTAATTATCTTATTAATGAAATATTGACATAATTGATGTTATAAATACCCAAATAAATGTAATTTGAGACTTTTTATGAATTCCACTAATTTTCTAGGTTAATACGACATGTTATTATTGATTCAAATAACCTTTTTTGAACTAATCATTCTGTTATGATTTTCACAAAAATGTATTACCAAATAGTGTCAAAATTGACATTAAATAGTTTTTAAAAGAAATATTATATTTTTAGTTGTTATTTTATTTCTAAACATCTATGGTTCCGAAAAATTACTTAGATAAGGTTATATATATTAACAATAAACAACTTGGGGTTCGTTTGTCTTGTTATAGTAAGTTTATTAACCTTATAGTGTAAGAAAACAAGAAGACACAGTAAAAGTAAAATTATTTAACTTAAAGTTAAATCTAAATGATAAGGTTAAAATAGAATCCTAAACTTGTCTAAATTCTACTGGATGAGGTGATTTCGACCCATCCCCACATTAGCTTCTAAATGAATCAATTTTGAGCTATTAAAAACCGAATATTACTTTATAATAAATTAATATTTTTAGTTTTCCAAAGGTGCCCCTCTCCTCCCTTATAAAAGGGCACCTCCTCCCTCTCTTCCTCACACCACTTTGAGAATTCAAGCTCGGAAAACCTCTGCCAATTTCTCTTCTCGACTTCCCTAGAAATATCCTATAGGTTCTGGTCTTCTTCAAAGACCATATTTAGTGCCCAAAGAGGAGGTTAAGAAGAGGCGCTTCAAAGAAGAGGAGGTTCAGAGACTTACGAAGCAAATCAGACCTAAGGCAAGGGAAAATCTCGTAATCTCAAATTTTATCCGAGATTGTTTATACTTCGGTAATTACTGGGAAATATTTGTCATCCACATCCATTTTTCGTCAATATGTAATATTATTTCTATCCTCCTATAATTGTTTAAATCAAATTTTACCCTTCGGTGAGTTTTTATTAAAAGATATGAAAGGAATCTTTTGTCTTTTTTCGTACGAGGTAATTTTTGACTTTTCCAGAAAAAGTACGAGAAGAATGTTTTCTTTAAGTTATATGGAATGAATGGATTGTTAGAAAATTATTTCCATGAAGCTTGATTTACAAGTTTTCAAGTTTATTTTTAATCAACTTCTTTTAGTTTAAAATTATATGACATTTTAAAAAAGGAAAATGTTTTTGAAGTAGAAAGGATATTTTCCTCAAGAATGGAGTTCAAGTGTTTTATCAAAATTATTTTCCGTCTAATATAATATAGAGTTCTGTTTCTATCCCTATTTTTACATTTATTTAATTACGTTATGATGGAATTATTTTTATGAGGTCCTTTTTTCTTATATGGATTATGTAATGATGGCATGATGTTTATGAATCTCATTCTTATTTCATGGGTTATGATATGATGTATGATTTATGATTTTGTGACACACATAATAATGGTTTCATTATGAGATGGGTGGGACCTATATTCCCTTCCAATGCATTGGGTAAAGATTTATATCTCATGAGATAGACATGGATGGAACGGCAGGTTAATCCGGTTCAGTGAAACAGGACTGAAACGAGGAGTGAACTCGGTTTAGAAATGGACTTTGTCCGCTAAGATAGTCTTGGAAATGAGTCTTGACCACTAAGAAATGATTCTCTATGATTATGTGTGTATGTCAAAAATTTTCATGTTTAAGTTATGATTATTGATTTATCCCATGTTATGAAATTATGATCTCTTTTGAATGTTAAGATTTCCAAAATGTTATGATATTATGAATGTGATGTGATTGATCATTATTTTTTTTACCCTCATTGAGCATTTGAGCTCACCCTTTTGTATGTTTTCTTTCCCCGGGTTAGGAAGAAGGTTATTAAGTAGGATATTCCAAAAGGGACTCTAGATATGATGAAATAAATGGGAGAAAATTTAGTTGCTTTATGAACCAATTGTTTATGTCTTCCAAGTTTCTAAAGACACTATACCTATACAGTCCTTTCATGGTTTTGATATATGTTGTAATAAGTGTGCTTCAATTCTGAAATAATAACAATGTATGTAAAGTGCGTGTCATTATAAAAGCAGCCCAAAAGTCTTCCCACGCCATCTCATAGTGATGCTAAGACCGGGTGGTAACATCCCACCACCTCTTGGAGGAATCACGCAGCATATAAGTCACGAGCTTGACCCTCCACCCAAGAGGCATCTCAAGATTCTTGAAAATAGTCTTCATTGAATCCAACCATGACTCCGCAGCCTGTGGTCCTCCATCCCTTGAAAACGTAGGTGGATGCTGCAGCTGGAATACACGAGTCAGCTCAGCCATAAATGTGGCGACCTGTGGTGCCCCCTGGAAGGTCTGCATAAACAGCATGAAGCCTTCACTGAACTGTGCCTCTGCGCCTGTGTCCAGTATAACAGCTGGCACCACATCTGGTACTGCTGGAGGATCAACAGGTAGCCCCTGGCCTACCATCTCCGGAGTATAATTATTGCTTTACTCTTGGAGAACAACCGGTATTAATCTCAGTGGCATGACTCTACAAGGTCAAAAACATGCCTTAGATTAAGATTATCAAAAACCAAAACATGGGGATAGGATAAAGAAAGTCTTCAAGATTTACAAAACATGACTTCACAACATGTATAAACACTACACGACATGTATAAATACTACACAACATGTTCTCGAATCCTTCTTCCCTACCCGAGTCCTTCTACACGGCTAAGAAACACGACTCACTTGAACAAGACTACATGGTGTGTATAACCTCTACACGGTGTGCATGGTTTAATTTCCAACTGCTCGCGTCGTTCATGACATGGCATGAATACCCATTCCACACTACACGACATGTTTTCAAAAACACACAGCATGTACAAGAAGCCCCAGACTGACCCATTTTGCTCACTAAATGGCCGGCTACTCGGCTAAAACTACACGGCGTGTTACACCCGAACACGGCATGTACACCACTCCCTCTTCCCAGCCACACGGATAGGTCCCCACGGTCTTCCCCTGACCAAGCCTACACGGCGTGTCCCAGAAGAGGTTGCACTGACCTGTGTTTTTAGTGACAAGGATGGGTACCTAGGTCAT
The DNA here is from genome assembly GCA_963277665.1 of Viscum album. Taxonomy (NCBI): domain Eukaryota; kingdom Viridiplantae; phylum Streptophyta; class Magnoliopsida; order Santalales; family Viscaceae; genus Viscum; species Viscum album. The sequence continues at coordinate 6,253,691 of OY728125.1, forward strand.
ACTACAGGATGTGTTTAAAAGTGAACACGGCGTGCATTTCTTATCATTTCGACGTCCATGTTGATAGTTACACGTGCGGAAATAGGGTCTACACTACACGACGTGTACAACCGGTACACAACGTGCTTTCCCCAAGCCATTTTCTACCCTGTGTCCCCACCCACTTTGTCTATGACACGGGAAGAGACTACACGACGTGTACTGAGGGTACACAACGTGTACTAAAAAACTTTTCATTTCCTCCCAAACAGAGGAACACACGACGTGTGTCCATAGAACTACACGACATGTATCCTTTGTTTTTCCAGATAGTAAGCCTCTGAAACTACTCTGAAACCCAGAAAAACACAAAAACAACACCTAAGTTCCAAATTCTGTTCCGTGAGGGCCCATACTCCTCACGAATCAAAGCTGGTCATCTTATTTGTGTTATAAATACGGTAAACAGCCACTGATCCACCAAATTACGGTCAATGAGGGCCCATACTCCTCAATAACCAAAGTTTGGCATCCATTCTATCAAGACCTTAGAAACAAATACTCTATCAAATAGCAGGTATTTATCAAAGAGGCTATTACAACAACATGCGCTCCTAGCACAAAAACTATCACAACAACATGCAATCTCTAATTCACCTACATGGCATGGAAGAATGCCTGCCATGTGATTTCTAGCATGTGCCTAAATAATGCATGAGATGGAATAACCTCATCTCATCAGGATGCACCTAAAATAGAACCTATGTATAACATATAAACAACACAATTACAAGTGTGTCACCCAACGGTGAAAATCAGATCAACTGTAAATTGCCAAATCAGAAAAATATCAATAACCGAGGTAAACTGGCATTTCCCGGTACACAGGTCAGCTACTTCCGAGAACAGTTTATTACCAACTACCGTTTCTGTCATATCCCTGACTAATGATCCGAATAGTAAGTCAAAGAAAAGAAACCCCTATGATACCACATTGTAACATCCCAGATCTGGGTGCCACTCAACGGGTGCCCCAAACCTGGTTAGTCACATGACCTCAAGAGCATTTCCCCAAACACCAGAGGCTTCCGACTAGCAGAAAGGGCCCAGGTCTGATAGTGGAGAAACTATGCCCTCATTTTTCAAAGTGTAGCACAACATAGAAGACAAATTACATATAACAACAACAGATTCAATAAACCATGCACAACTAATATGAACAACTGTAGAAAAAGATAATCAACTGCTATATAGATAATGATGAAACATGTATCATGTCCTAAGAAAATAGCCAGAACATGTTACACATCAGTACAATACAATAAAATGGAAAGTATAGGTACAACAGAACAAAACAGATCAACCGGCAGCATCACAAGCCTATGATCAGTCCCATTCTCCCCTACACCTCATCAACACTCAAGTACATGTATAGGGACCCTTGACCTTATCCACACCTGCAGAAATATAGTCTGTTTGGACAAAGACATGACCCAAATAGGGTGTGAGAAATAAATCCAAGTAGGCACCCACCCAAGGCCCGTGCCCAACTGTCAGTGAGAAATGTGCAACTATAGTGTGGAATAAATGTAGTAAACTAGTAAGAAATCAGAAGTAACATTCATTACCAGTTTCATTTCCATTTAAATATTCATTTTGCAGTTCAATTTAATATTATTCAAGTTTAATTTAAATAACATTCAATGATCCTCATAACTAATCCCTCAGGATAATCAGAACCTTCCCTCAGGATAATAGGACCGCGCCCTTAGGCTAATATAACCACGCCCTCAGGCTTACCCATAGGTATAATGAATGGTACCCTCAGGCGTATGGAATCTTGCCCTCAGGCATACCAAATTTTTCCCTCAGGCAAGGAAACTACTTCCTTTAGGCATAAGATACGTTGCCCTCAGGCTATACAACTACTTCCCTCTAGATAAGAAAAGAACGCCCTCAGGATAAAGTAAAACACTTCCCTCAGGTGCAAGTAACCGGGACAAGACCAAAGCATAATAAGAAATTTTATATACAATTACTTTCAAGGAAAAAGTAATTCTCAATATAAACATGGAATACCCTCGGGTATCCGGGCCAAATGGATAAATAGAGGAACGAAACCTTGGGTGGTCCTAGATCCAAGAAGTGATCCCAAAAAGAACGTTTACACTTACAATAAATTAGTTATACAATTATAGGTATTTAAACAGCGAAGACCTCAGTCATACGACACCCCAATGTGGGTTCATAGCACAATGGTACAAAAAAACACACAGCAGTTGGAATTTAAACACCAGACCACTTACCTCGATCGCCCCTGATCGATATACGTGAACGACCCTCCTCGAAACTCCCGAGAACGACGTATATCAGAGGTTTAAATAACCTTTTTCAAACTCAAATAACTTCCTTTAGAGTAATAATTGTAAATATCTATGCCAGGAGAAGGAAGAACTCACCCGTGTGGTACCAAGGAGATCGACGGTGCAGAAAACGGGTTCCTGGTGCGTGGTCAGGAGGTCCTCCATGTTCCGACCATCTCTCCAAAGCTCTCCTCCAGTTCTAATCTTCCTCTGTGAACAGAGGAGGCTACTTCCCATTTTAAGTGAAAACAACAGACTACACGGCGTGTACTATTGGGTACATGACGTGTAGTTTTGATTTTTTAATGGTTCCACTAACGACTTCTCGGTAGCGCGACACTGTTCATTTGTCGACATGAGTACATGACATGTAATACTTGAGTACACAACATGTACTACCGCTTAGCTGGCCACCACCTTACTATTTGCCTGCCGACTGACTACACGGCGTGTAAATACCCACTACACGGCGTGTAGTCTATTGTTATACCTTTCATCGCCAGCATGGCGACACGCCTTGTGTACTCATCCCACATGCCCAAAGTACACGGCATGTGGACAAGTACATGGAATGTACCGACAAAGTTTGGTATTATCCCCATTTTCCTTAATTTCTTAAAAACTCTTAAGGAAAAAGGAAAATAAGAAACCCATACCTCAAGAAAAAGAACCGGGTTCTTACAGGTTTTAGGTGATGTATTTAGAGATCAATTAATATGAACCGAGACCCACACTTTTGGATCTAGTGCTAAAAATGGTTTATAATTTTCATATAAAAAATAACTAACAAATAACAAATCCTTTACAAAATTAAAGATATTTTTGGTCTAGGTTTTGTTAGACGATGAAGACAATCACATCATATCATAGTTTTATAAAAAAATTATTAAAAAACTATCCATCTTCAGTCGATTTTTCAACTTAAAAGGAAACCAAACACCTTAAAACACCAAACGTTCCAATGATTTTTTTAAAACATAGGGTGGGAATAAAAATTTATAGTAAGAGGTTTTAAATCCATGCATATTTACTTTTAATACTCTTAAAAATATTCTGAAAATATTTTTTGAAAATATATCATTTAATATCAAATAAAAAACATTTGATATAATAAATAATCATCAAAACATATAAAACTTGGGTTTTCAACAAAAAACCATATGAAATATTATTCAAAAATATTTAAAATACATATCATTTATAAACCCATTTAATTTCAAAATAAAATAACCATTACAAAATACTTTGATTTATCCTTGACAAATATTTAATTTTACTTTGAAAATAATAAATTATATGGAAAATAATTATACTTGGAACAACATAAAAAATCCATGAGGTGGCCAGCGGTATCACCTTTTAGAAAACACACCATATAAGGTTGTGTGGCCACTCCTCATTCCACAACACCTCCTGTGATACCCAAGTGATGAATTTTTAGTAAAAAAATTTCCAAGGTTTTACGTTATCAATATAATCTATTAAATAAGTCATTAAAAAACATTACTTATATTTAATTTATTTACAAGTAGAAAATAATTACATAACTATTATACATTACATCCTTTAAAGTAGAAAATTCACAATTTCCTCTAACAATTTATAATTCCCATAAATAATAAAGTTTTTAAACATTAATATAATGTTAGTAGAATACATTTTCATGTTCACACATATAAATATGAGAAACATTCACAAATTCTATTGTTCAATTTTTTTATAAAATGGTAACTTCAAAAACCAAATTGAATCATGGAAAATAATTCTATACATAATTTTTTTACAAGGGATTCAAAATTAGAATCAAATATTTCCCCCCATAATTAGGGTTCTAAAAAATAAATAAACACTTTACCTTATAATAAGTGTTTAGATAAACAAAAAATAAAATAAAAGGCTATCCTTCCTCAATGTTTATTGAAAGGAAACACAGATTATAAGATTTATAATATAAAAATTTCCCTTCAAAAAATGATGTTGAAAAATAAAAAATTTATATGAAAAATAAAATTTTCCCTCCTAAGAATAGAAGTATAAAATTAAATTACCCTTACATAAAAAGGGGTTTGAAAAAAATAAATTAATTTGAAAAATTAAATTTCCTTAAAATATAAGTTTGAAAATATAATTCACTTTTAAAATAGTGTTTTGTAAAACTGTATAGAATCTTTAATGAAAGAAATACCCTTATATAGGTGTTTTAAAGTACGTGGAATAAGAGTTTTAAAATAATTTACCCTTACCTGAAAAGGAAAACTAAAAAATTATTAGGATCCTCTTTATCTAGTTCTTAAAAGAATAAAATAAAGGAAGAATAAGGAACTCTATTTGTAAGAAGTGGCATTTTCAAATGAGTGAAGAGAATACTCATATTTATAGCAGTTAAATTATTAAAAACTTATCTATGTCATGAACATATATAGAGTGGATATATTATAAGGTGACATGAGTATATTTATAGATCCATAAGTATACCAATATTATAAAAAATGAGAAGGAGTCCATCTAAGAGGCTTGAATCTTAGTGGAGTTTGAGTTTCGAGATTGTGGAGCTATATGGGGACAATAATTGAAATTATGTTATCCTGATGGTCACATATATATTTTCAAACACACAAAAATAAAGATATATATTTATGTATTTACTTATTTTTATCACTTCTGTTATAAACTGATGATGAAAAACTAAAATTATTGAATTAAAAAAAACATGTTCTAATCCTTTGTTAAAATTATTTCATTATTATATTGATTACATAATTAACTTTGTCATCACAACTAATATATTCCATAGAATAAAATGATTATTCTGCATTGAACAGAAGTAAAAAAATAAAACATTGTTTTGTTTATAAATTTTCATTTAACTAATTTGTTTTTGTTCTACCAAGCATCCTTGGGATGTTTTGAAAATGATGAAGGTCATTTGTTTTTGTTCATTAAGGGTCAAATACCTAAGAAAGGTATATTTAGGGATATATATTGGTAACCATGGATAAATAAAAAATGGAGGTAGGGGTTTTGAGGTGTACTGTCTGTTGGTTATAACTATGAGTATTGTCTTACTTTGAAAGGAGAAGACGAAGAAGGTGAAGTCAACACTAGAGGTTGAATAAGATAAAAATGTGGGGTGCTTGGTCTGATTTTTAGAAGAAGGAGAAGGAGATGAGAAAGTGGAATCAGGTTTTGGATAGGTCGGTCTTGAGGAAGAATATGATATGTGAGGATATAATACAGCGGATGTGGAATTCTTTGAATGACTAATGTTTTAACCATATTTTTTAATGGGTGAACAATATCAGTGGTATCAGAATCAAACATCAAATAATTTTCTATATGATTTCTTGAATATATGTTTATTACTACAGAAATCTCATCACTCCATGGACTAGGGGGATCAAAAATGGACACACATACTCACCCACACTACATGGGTCATGCGTTCATACGATATCCCACCAGCATACCTGTTGGCACTATGTGACCACCTTACTATGCTATGTGGGCTCTATTTTATCCAATGCTAGTCTTTTCAAGCAATATGCTTGTTCAAATAGTCACCTTCTTCCATGGATGGCCATATCGATTTCCTCGCACATAGTCGACCCTAGGGTCCCAAAAGTGTCATTTAGGTTATCTATGGGTAGCTTATAGATGACCAATTTATTATATATAACAAAGGTTTTAAATATATTAATAGAATAAAAAAATATATAATTTATTTATCACTATTTTACAAACACATGCACTTTATTAAACAATATTTATCTACAAACTTCTAATAAATGTATTATGTTACTACCTATAATTTGACATCTATTTTTTAATAAAATTTTTAACATAAAAATATTAACACTAATTTTATTTAATTTTAATATTTTTACGTTTCATATTAATGTTTTACTAAAAATTATGTAAAATATTATAATTACTAAGAATTATAAATATTTTAAATTTAAAATAGGTTATTCAAAAGTAATAATATTATAAACATAATTTTCTTTTGAAAACTGTAAATTTTCTTGTCGAAATAAATGTAAATTTAAATGAAAATTATGAATCACTTTTATTTTTATTGAAACAAATTATAAATTATGAAATATGTTCAAAAAGCTTATTGTTTAAAATTACTTTTTTTGAAAAACCTAAAATATTATTTTCGTTTCTTTATATAAAAAATACTTATTTTAATCATATGAATTTATAAAAATTTATATGTTTTTATTAATATATTCCTAAATAAAAATAATATTTCTTGGGAAATTAATTCAATATATTATAATTTGAATATTTTCAAAAATTTATAAATAGATCTTTCTCTTATTAAAGAAAATCATTTAGTCTCATAAAAATTTATTTTATTCAAACATATCAAATTTTATTTAAATTATAAAGAAATCCATATAATAACATATATTTAACGATAAATATGTTTAAATTCTTGGGATGTTACATACACCCCCACCCAAAATAATTGTTCCCCCATTATTCTTTCACCATACTTAAGGAAATTAAAAATTAACATTTTTAGAATTTGGAAAACTAGAATTGCTAAAATTTCAATATACATAGAAATCAACTAAAATTTAATTTCATAAAACCTAAAAAAATACATATAACTATTAAATTGTCCCCAAATAAAGACATCATAATATCCAAAGTTTTATAAAGTGTTCCTCTAATACCAAATGAGATGACCCAAAACACGCACTCCCGGATCCGGTGCTAAAAACATGATGTGTTTTTTATAGAAAATGTAACTTAAAAAACACAGTACTTTACACAATCAATGATCTTTCAAGTTTATGTATTGAAGGATTATAAAAATCCTTAGGTCATATAATATTTTTTTAAAAAAATTATGAAAAATATATCTAGATTCAGTCAATTTAGATCTTTAAAATAAAACCAAAGAACTTAGAACTTATAATAATCCCGTGAGAATCCTTTTAAAACTTATAGTGATCATAAAGGTTCTTAGTAAAGGTTTTTTAATCCTGGAGTAAAATCATTTCAATAATATAAAAAATACAATGATTGTTTTTGAAAACTCTTAATTTTTTATAAAATAAAAAAAATTATAAAATAAAATTTTTTTTGTACAATAAATAATTTTTAAAAATCTACAACTATGGATTTCAAGAAAATATTATTAATATATTGTGTTAAAATCCTTTGAAAATAGATATCACTTGAAAACCCATTTAATTTAAAAATATAATCCCCTTTAAAAATACATAGATTCCTCCTTGAAAATCTTCAAAGCACTAATTTGATAATAATAACTTCTATGGAAAATAATGATACTTGAAAAACGTTATAAAATAGATGATGCCACAATGAGTATAACCTTTAAAACAATGTTCCCTTTTTTGGTATGGGTTCACACCCTATACTTCATCATCTCATATAATACCGAAGTGCCCTATTTTTATTAAAACATTTCTAAAAGGCCCATCATTCTCATTATAATCCCTTAAAACATTATTTCAAAAACATTACATATATGTTATTTAATTATAAATATAAACTAATTTCATAACTATATAATTTACCTCTTTTAAAAGTGAAAATTCTACATTTCCTTTAAAAAATTATAATTCTCAGAAATGAAAACTTTTTTAAACATGAATATAATGATAATATAATTCATAGTGGATGGCCAAATATATACATATGTGTAACATCGATAAATTTGAAACAAAATCTTATATATAAAATTGTATCTTTAAAAAACCACTTAAAACATTAAAATAGAATTATTTAAATACAATTTTCATAGAAGGTATTGAAAAATAATAATTAAACATTTAATCCTACAATAAGGGTTTTTGAAAATTAAAGAACATTTAACCAGATAATAAGTGGTTTGGGAAACTGTAAATACCAAAATAATTATTTTATTTTATGGAAGGGTTTTGAAAAGAATATGGATTATATGTTTTATAAAATAACAATTTTACTTTTCAGAAATGTTTTCAAAATTGAAAACAATACAATAAAAATAGAATTTTCTATTCTATTAATTTTAATTTAAATCAGCCTTACCTAAAAAGGGTTCTGAAAAAAATTACATAGAGTTGAAAAATAAAATTTCCTTAAAATATATGTTTAAAAATATAATTCCATTAAAAATTGGGTCTAGTAAAACCCTATATAATCTTTGATTAAAATATTTCCCAATATAGGGGGTATTAAAATGCCTAGAAATAAAGTCTTAAAATAATATACACATACATAAAATGGAAACCAAAATGAGATTAGGTAGCCTATGCATCCAATTCATGAGAGTTTTGAATAAAATAGAAATAGGGAATTCAGGTCACAAGAATTTGTATTTTCATATGAGTGAAGATAATTCCCATATTTATAGTAGTTCAAATACAAAATACTTAAAAATGACATGAAATTATCAATAATGGATATAATATTCAAATAAGTATGCATATGTTTTTTGATTCCATAGGTATAAACATGTTTTCAATGATGGATATTAACCCATTTGTGAGGTTCTAATATTAGTGGTGCTTGAGTTTATGTCTTACCGAGAAATCTAGGAACAAAAATGGTAATGCCATTATTTTGATGGTTATATATATATATATATACACTGTTTCCACCACTGTTATAAAATGAGGAATTAATGAAATTGTAGAATTAAAATTAACTAGTGATAATCCTTGGTTTAAATTATTGATTCATTTTGTTGAATAAAATTTTGTTCATTATCATAGCGTATATAATCTCAAGAAGAAAATTACGATTCTTTATCTGAAAAATTTAAAAAAATAAAATATTATCTTTTTTTATAATTTTAATTTAGCTCCTTTATTTTTTGTATTTGCAATAATCCTCGGAGGGATTTGAAAATTTTGATGCTTATTTTTTTTCACTATGTGTTGAATACCTATGAAATATACATTGGGGGATACATATTTTTCACTATGGGAAATCGATATTTGAGGTCTGGGGTTTCAAGTTGCACTATTTTTACATTATATTATCTAGAGTTGTCTTACTTGGAAAGGAGAAGAGAAAGATGGAAAATAAATATTTGGAGGTTGAGGATGATTTTAGTAGGGGATAATGGTCTAGAATATAGAGGAAGTATATGGTGAAGAAAATGGAATTGTGGTTTGGATAGGTCAATTATGAGGGAGAAGATTATCCATGAGGTGGTCGTATGACTGATTTATACTTGATTGAATGACTAATGTTATAAACACATGTTTTTTTAATTTGTTAATAGCGGCCATGGTATCTGAGTCCCACGTAAAATAATTGGTTGGTTGAGTGCTTGAATATAAGTTAATCACTTCTGAAAGCACAACATTCCATGGCACTGGGGGATCAACACCTGAGAAAATAGAAACACCGACACTACGTAGACCGTGACTCTAAACACTAGCCCACCTACATACTTGTAGGCTCTATGGTTCCACTCGAGCTTGTTATGTGGGTTTTATGCTAACTCATGGAAAGTAAATAAATGTGTTATGCATCCCCAAACACTCACCTTATTCCATGGATTTCTAGGTCAATTTCCACCCACAAGGTTGACCCTAGGCCCCCACAAGTGTGGTTGAGGTGATCCTTGGTAAGTCAATTGATTGGAAATTTTTTTACATAATGTTTTAAATTTATTAATATAATTAAAATAGAAAATATATAATTTATTTATCTTTATTTTATATAAACATTTACATATTTAAACAAATATTTATGTAAAAAATTTTACTAAATGTATTATGTTATTACTTATCAATTGACATCTATTTTTCACTAAAAATATTAATATGAACATGTTAATACTAAATATATTTAATGTTAATATTTATATATGTCATATTAATATTTTACTTCTCATAATGTAAAATATTTTATTATTAACACTTATTAATATTTTATGTTGACGACAAGTTACTTCAAAGTGATAATATTATAAGAAAAATTTTGTTTTTGATAATTATAAATTGTCATATAAAAATAAAATTAATATTAAAATAAAATTACCAATCACTTGTATTTTTATTGGAAATAAGATTAATATATTAAATAAATTCAAAAGAAATTATTATGTATAAATATCACACTTCGTTCTGAAATTTGAAATATCAATATAGTCTTTTTTAAATAAAATATATTTATTTAATGAATATAAATATATAGAAATTAATAAGTTTGTATTAATATTTTCCTCAATAAAAATACTATTTATTTGAAATGAAAATTTATGCTTTATAATTTGAATATCTTATCATAATTTAAAACCCATTATTTCTATGATAAAAGAAAATCATTTAGTTTCATAAGCCTAACTTGTCAGACAAATATCTTAGATTTTTTAAATTATAATGAAATAAATTTAATAATATTTATTAAAAGACAAATATGTTTTATTTAATTTAATGTTACATAGGAACCCTAAACATTGGTGGATGATGTGATGGATTATTACTTGAGAGATAAAAGTTCATATTTTTTTCCATTGGAAGGAAGAAATTGATTATCATAGGATTATAAATCAGTTCAAGGGATTTCAAGTGGTCAAGCAGTGGGAATGGTGGAAAACCTATAGGATGTGAAATCTTTGTCAAGAAGGGATTTATAATCTATGAAAAACCCGACTATATTTCATGTGTCTGGAAGAAAAAATTTTGTGTATCTCAGACCTCATGTAAGCTTAGTTTTTATCTGAATATAAATATCACAAGCCATGTGGCCTGGCCCACACATTATGTGATCATACATAGGTAGCCAATATGTGTTCTGAAGGCACACACCCATTACCCTATTTGGTTAGAAAATACTTGTATCCTAAGTTATATTTCATATATATATATACATTTATTTCCAAGACATGTACCTTGTGTACACATCTGGGACCTTGGGTGAATGTACACATTATGTGACCCCTTCTACATGTAGTTTAAAGTCACATGGTTATCCAAATATGTGTTAGTGATGGCATGTACCAGGTGGTTGGATGAAGTCGCAATCCATATTTCCCTTCATAAAAACTGTGCACTTCGGTTTTACATGCTGTGTACAGTTAGGATACACAACCAAGGTTTGACTTCAAGGGACACATCATGTACCCTAGTAGGACACTCCACGTAATCCCCTAAAAATCATCTATGTTATGTATCTCTTTCATCCATAATTGTATTTGGGAACATGAGTAGCCTATCAAAGTAATTCTATTGATAAAATTATTTTGATGATTCTTATTAAGTTGTAATGTACGAGTGTGATCATTAAAATGTTATCAGATTCAATAAAACCTTCTCTCTGCAGTATCCTAGTCCCCTATATCCTTATTACAGTTAGAGATATAAATTTACCACATCTCAAAGTATAAAATTTCTTTATCTATGGAGTGGAATCTCTAACATTGAACTCATGCAGTGAGTGGGTCATCCATCGGAGTAGTGATCCCTTGGTTATTATAGACAGTGGTAAGGTGTGGGACCTCCAGGCTCATTTTTTATAGGTTACTTGTGATTCATATCTTGGATAAAGTGATACATTAGCTGTGATACACAATAATAAGTAGGGGACCCTCCACTTTGTATCATATGAGGTTACACATGTTTTTTTGAATCAATGATGGGACCTTTAGGACTACGATTAGACACTTTATTCTTACCTGGATTGGATAATTAAGATCCAATTTCCATTCTTTGACTATTTTAATTTTGAGAATATATAATGTTGGTTTTTATTTACCCTATTACTTATGTGTTGAACTAACTATCTTACTATTTTGATTTTATCATGGTTTTAAGAGTGTTCTATTGGGTATATATATACTCCCCTTTCCATGTCCTTTTCCCACATGTGTTGTGTATTATAAAGACTACAGGAAGGTTGATGGTGAGCACAGTAGAGTCGGTTTTGGAAGAGAATAGTGGTACATGGGGGAACTGAACGTGTTTGGTGGTCACCTTTATAGATCATGGGTTAGGATCCCTTCATCCTTCACATTATCTATTTTTGTTTAGGTTATGACATAATTTATAGTTGGTTGTTTATTTTTCCATTTTTATTTCTCTTTTATACTCTATTTCAATTTAATGTATTTTTCTAAATATTTTTTTCATGAATGGATTACACTCTAGATGTAATAATGTTTTTTGTATCACTAAATTATTTAAAGGAGATAGTTTTCTGTGTGAATAAATTGATGTTAGGATAAGGCCTATCATTTTAGTGATGTAACATCAGGACATTCATCACCAAGTCCAATCTCACTAGAGGCTATATTTGGATGTCATAATTGGATTACCACTGACTAGATGGCCCTCAGGGGGTCAGGTCATGATTGAGTGGCATCAGATTAGTTCATCTTAGGGATGGTGTTAGGAGTTCTTCTAATTGTGAGGAAAGGTTTGGGAAATTAAAGAAATGATTTCGGAGTGTATGAGGTTCAGATATCAATCTAGGGAACACAATATTAACGTGGAGACTGATAGAAAAATACATATGGACTTTGCCTACCTACTTATAAACTATATATCCTGATACCTCATTTTTAGGGAAACTAATGATACATGCATCATATTGGATTCTATCTTTTGATTTTCATATCATTATCAAGTAAGCTCCCCATGTATGCTTATCTAAACATGGTATGCACTATTATCTTTTAGTATGTAACCATGATGATAGAAAGATATATTACCAATATAGGGTCATGAAGATGACCAATTGACTAAGGAATCCCTAATGTAGCATCTTCTTGATAGCTAGCATAGTATTGATTCTCCAACTATAGAACTAGTTCACGAGGTGGGTTTTCCATAAGGAAAGAAAAAAAATTTCTACCTACTATGTAGGGAGAGTAACCACCCCCAGGGGGTCCGTTTAGTGTATCATGATAGGTGAAACAACTGATTGTTTTAGTAGCCCAGGACAACAATTCACATATATTGAGTTTACTTAAAGATAAAAAAGATCATGGGATACCTAAATTATTTGGTGGGATTGACCCTATGAAGAAAGATTTTTGGATGGATTCTTTAGTTTTAGTTTTCATTTTTTTATATATTTATGTAGTGCCCAGATCAGTGTGAATCACTGAGAAGGGGAGGGGGTGAATCAGTGATCCTTTAAAACTTTTTACTAATTGATTCTTAATCAATTAAACCTCTATGGCTTGTTAAGGCCTCGATCCACTCTTCTTATGTCTCTCAACCTTTCCCGGATAATGCAGTAATGAAAAGGCACAGGACACAAGGATTTACAAGGTTCGGCACCAAAGGCCTACATCCTTGACATGCTCTCCCAGCATGGATTCTCCCATTATAATCTGTTAGTATTACAATGGTCGATACATCTTCCCACCGTATCTCTCCTGAGTCCCACAGGAGGGTCTTTATACTGCTTCACAGAGTGTTACCAGAGTCCCACTGGCCTGCTCCAGAATCCCACTGAAGACTTCTTCTCCCTGAATCCCACAGGGTCTTCTCTTGGCTGCTCGAGTCGCACGAGTAGCTCTTCTCCTCTTTAACTTCTTCAATTAACTTCAGCAGCCTGGGATAATGGCTGCTGGCCTTGCTCTGTACCTCTGCTCACTTGTGGTGAACAGGTCTTCTCGTCTTGCTCAGGCTTTATCATCTTCTTCTAAGGATGACTCGGCCTCTCTCCAAGAATCTTCAACAGCCACGGAAAGGTCTGTTGGTCTTGCTCAACAACTTCTGATCACTTCTGTTGATCAGGCTCTTCTCAAATACTGAAAACTCAGACAAACAATATCTTTCACTTCAGTCTGGCTCAGTCTCACTTCAAATCATCTTCATGCACTGATTGCATGGCAACTCTGCTTCCTCATGCATTGACTGCATGGCCTTCTCAATACTTCAAGATCTTCTGTCTTGGACAACTCAGATGCACACAGCCTGATTTAGCTTTGTTCACGTGTGCACGTGCATGCATGCATGCATGCACTCCCCTTTTTCTCCTTGGTGTGATAAACCCACAATGGGTGTAAATACTTTTAGCACACACACCTTCTTGAACACCACACACTTTATTCTCTTTTGATTACACACATAAATGTGTGTTATACACTAGTGTGGATGTCTTCTCTTCTTCTTAGTGTGTACACACTTTGGTTTGCACACACACACTATGGTTCGGCCTTTTAGTTCTTTTTCACACACAAATGCCTATGGCCTTCTTCCCTTCTTGTACTCTTCCACTTTGCACACACACTTTTTTTTCTCGTTTAATCTTCAAGTGTGCACAACCACAAGGCTACGGCCTCTTCTTGTTTAGTTCAAGTATGCACAAACAATTTGCACACACAATAGCTTGGGCTTCACTTCTTCTTGCACATAAATGGCTACGGCCTACTTCTTGTTCACTATGCACACACACTGTCCACGGCGAGGGTGTTTTCTCCTTTTAGCACACAACACTGCCCGTGGGTGTTTCCTCTTCTACACCGCACAGGGTGCAAGCAGCGCAAGCTCAAGGGATCAAGGCGCGCAAGGCAGCCGTGCAAGGCTCTTTAGCCGCAGTCGTGCAAGGTACCAAGCCGCGGGGCGTGCAAGCCCTCGGGCTTCAACCACAGACGCGCAAAGTGCTGCGGCTCTGGGTACTTCCTGCTGCGCAAAGATTAGCGCGCAGGGTCCCCTTCTTCTTGTCGCGCAAAGGTGTTGCGCGCAAGGAACTCAGCCGCGCAAATATAATTGCGCAAGGGCTTCAACTTCGCGAGGCAGAGCACACGCGGGATGACAGATCTTCAACAAAGGATCAGCAAGCATTCTCTGTGCTTCGGGCTCTCTTTATATAGGCAGAGAAACACCTCAAAACATCCGCGTGATTATAATCTTTGAATCACCGAAGATTTCCGATCTTCAAGATTTTCTCCAAATCTTGTTTTCCTTCGCTGTTTCACGCGGGTTCTCTTTTTTATTTTTCCTCTACGTGCATGCGACTTAGAACGCATGCATGGCCTTATTAAAATGCAATCCATGCAGAACACGAACACATGAAGCCTCACCAACATCGTTTGCCTCGGCATTCGTCGAAATATTCCAATCATTGCATGCATGCCTATTTTCTTGCATGAATGTGATCGTTAAGGCCAGACGATCACGCTGGATGCTTCATCTCGATCGGAGGTGGCCGGGAACTCGAAACCCGTTGTCGGGAGGCGCCTGGTTTGAAGGTGGCTACGGGAATGCGCGGGGAGGCCTCAGCCGAGCTCGGGGAAGAAGATAAGCTCAGCACCGTTGGATCCGCTCTTTGGACGGCCTGGATTTGAACGGGAATGGCGCGATGCATCGGGCGGCCGAGATCTGCCGCGCGATCACTCGGACGGCCAGGATTCGCTCCTGGAATTTTTTCCGCGTCCAACATCAAAACCGCGCGTGGGTTTCTCGCGCTTTATCAACCTAGCGCTCCCCCGACCTCCTCAATTGAACTTCCAACCTCCACGGTGCCGCCCCGCACCGTGTTCTCCCTGCGGCCGCGCTCTTGCGCCCACCTCTGCTCCTCGCGGGCGCGCTATGCGCCCACTTTGCACTTCCTGACTCTCACGGGTGCGCTCATGCGCCCCTACCGCACTCCTCCGGGCGTGCCCCAGATGCCCATGAGGTGTCTTGGGTGCGTCCTGCCGCCCTGGCTCGCCCCACGGGTTCCCCCATGGGCGTGGTGCCCTAGCGCCCATGCCTTGTGGTTGAACCCTCAAGGTGCCTTGGCTGGCCAATTTTTTGGCAAAGGCATGAATGAGGAACTTTGTCAAATACAAAGTTCTCCTATGAGTATAAGCCACATGCCACATGCCACATTCCCTTCAATCCATTCTTCTCCTTCATCTTCTTCTTGAGAATTCAAACATTAATCTTCTTGATTAGAAACAACTCCTCAATTTATAATTCTTCTTCATCATCTCATTTTCTACTTAGGAGAGAATTCTCAAGGATCTTCATCAACCGAACTCCTGAATCACATAACTTCTTCATTGAACTTCGTTGATCTAATCAAACATCAAATTGGATCATCTTCAATTCATCATGCACTAAGAGATAGTGCACGGTCTTCATTAGCCTACTTCATCCACATAGAAGTTGTGGATGGATCATCTTCATCTCCTCATGCATTGTCAATACAATGCATGGTCTTCAAACATTGTTGTGACTTTGTATCCAGTTGATACAAGTTATTTGAACTTAAAGAGCAGCTCAGCAATCGTCAGATTTACATAGAGAATGTTTCAACCACAACATCCTATGTCGCTTAGTGAATCTCCTAAGTGACATGTCTCTAAGCACCATGGTCATTCTCCTTCATCACCATCACATCCTTTGTCATTCACATATTGAACCTCCTTGACATCCATCCATTCATTCCTTGACAACAACATACCTCATTGACAACAAATGCAACACAGTGCACTTCAATCTCCCCCTTTGTATTTGTTGTCAATACACTTCTTCAGCACATATGAATGGGTCAATATGTGTGCCAATATTTCTCCCCCTTATTGGCAACCAAATGCAAAGGTGTGGTGTGGTTCTCTTTCAAAAATCTCTTCCTCCCTTTGAAAAGTATTTTCTTGAAAAACACTGAGAGAGGGATGATGTCACATGTTCTCTTTAGCAAAGAACCTTTAGTAGATCAACTCTAAGTCTACTTGGGCTAACCCGGTATAGAAAACAAGAGTGATGTAACCAAGGAATTCAAAGCTGTCCATAGTTCTCTACACATGTGAGATCATGCTTAGGGGTTTGAAATTTTTCAGATATAACAATGAATTTGCTAAATCCTGCACAACTTCACAAAACTCATTAGAAAGTTCAGGTGCAAAGATAAAGCTCCCCCTTTCATTCATTTGTCTTCAATCAATACTCCCCCTTTATTGTCATGATGAATACAATTAAGTAACAAGGGATGAAAGTATGATTGGAATACCTTCATTTTTTTCAAGATGGTATTAATCTAAGAATCCCATCTTCTTCAGATTGGCTCCCCCTCAAGGGGTGCACTCCATTCTGTCCAAACCATCCTCTAGATGAGAATGATCATCATCTTCAATTCCCTGCAATGTTAGCACATGTAAATACAAGTGATTAGGGAATAAGATGGAACCTCCTTGGTTCATCAATGTGAACAACAAGGTTGAGAAGATTCTCTCAACCGAGATGTCCCATTTTCACCATTCTTCACACTTGCACATTTGATCTTCAATGATGATTGTGCTTGTGTGGATCTCAGTACATCTTCATATGAAATCTTCTTCTTCCCTTTTGCCTTAGCAATAGCCAGAACTTCATCTTCAGCTCTTTGTAGATCTTTGGAAAGTTGCAACTGATTTGGCCATATGACTAGTAAGTCACTTGTAAGTGTGGCCTCAGTTCTGGAAATTCCACATGGTTCCTTCGATGCTTTCAAGCTACCTTTCTTAGGCAACTTTTTTTCAATCAATCCCTTCTGCTTCTGCTGGATTGATTGTCTGTTTGAGTCCAGTCTGCCTCTATTGAATTTCATGGCTTCTTTACAAAGATCCATGATATGTCCTTTCTTTCCATAGTAGAAGCATTTCTTCTTGGTGGTCCTTCTGGATGCATCACCCTTCTTGGATTTAGACTCCAAGGTCTTCTCTTCCTTTTTCATAATCATCTTGGGAGCATCTTCAGCTTTCTTCTGCTTGCTTCCCAAGGATTCTTTCTGAGCCAGGTTCTGTGATCTTTTCTTCTTTTTAGCTCTGGATACAGTTGGAGATTGACATGTATCTTTTTGACCACTTTTGCAATCATCTCAGATGTTGTCAAGTAATCCAAATCTATTTGCAGTAAACAGATGTCTCTGGACCTGTGGATGCTGCTTCTTTTCTTCTGGCTTGCTCCCCCTTGGCATGGGCTTCCTTTCTGCTTTCACATTAAGATGATTGTACCAACAATCATTTGCACAATGCCCATACTTGTGACAACACCAACATTGACCCACAAATCTTGACTTCTTCAGTCCTTCTGATTTTAGGGTACTTTTCTGGAGCTGCTGTGTTGTTTCAGGAGAGCTCTGCTTCTTCATTTTCTTCATCCATACTTGTTTGGAATTATTCTTCCATCCTGTATTTTTTGTGGAAACACAATTAGAAGCATTAGTACAAGATGGGATGGATGGTACCTTCTTTTTAGAAGATTTTTCCCTTTTATTAGAGGATTTCCTCCTTTTGGAATAATCCTTCTCAATGCACACTTGAGTAGAAACATTTTTCCTTTCGGCTGACTGGGAGGATTTGGCTTTGGGTGATTGCTGATTGTTCAATATCACCTCCAGTTCTAAGCATTTCATATTGAGGGAGTTCTTCTCATCCTTAATAGTTCTTAGCCTTCCTTCCCATTTCTCTTCCAGCTGCTTTATCTGGTCTTCATGCACCTTTTTTATTTCTAGCAATGAATTGTCTAGCTCCATCACCAATTTGACTTTTTCTTCGAGTTGAGCATCTCTGACATTCATTGACACTTTGTGCCTCTTTTCCAGTGCATGGAAAACATCTCTGACCATTATTTTAAAGAAATCTTTCTCAAAAAGGCTTCTTTGCAATTCTTCAGTAGTGTCTTCATATATTTCATTGCAAAGCGATACTGTTTCATCTTTAGCCTTCACCAGCTTTCTGAGAGTGTTGGTTATGCCAACCCTTTTTGCCAATTGGACTTCCAGAGAATTGGCTTCATCTTCTAGCTGTAATTTTTCTTCTTGAAGATCAAGGAGGCCTGTAGCTATACACATTGCCACTTCCTTGGGGACTGTCTTCTGAAGATATTTGATTGCATTTAGAAGATCATTGTTCCTTCCATCTTTATCACAGCTAGAGCAGGCTTCATCAGAAGAATGATAAAAGGAATTGTCATCTGATGTGACTTTCACATTTCTTTCCATAGAAGGAGTTTCTCTGATTGCAACAACCTTCTTCTTCATCTTCTTTTCCTGTTTCTTCTTTCTATTTTTCTGAGTCTTGGCAGATATCTCCATTTGAGGCTGGTCACTCATTTCCTCAAATCTGCACTTCATAAAGACTCCCTTGGATCTTTTAGTGGTAACCTAGCTCTGATACCAATTGTAGTGCCCAGATCAGTGTGAATCACTGAGAGGGGGAGGGGGTGAATCAGTGATCCTTTAAAACTTTTTACTAATTGATTCTTAATCAATTAAACCTCTATGGCTTGTTAAGGCCTCGATCCATTCTTCTTTTGTCTCTCAACCTTTCCCGGATAATGCAGTAATGAAAAGGCACAGGACACAAGGATTTACAAGGTTCGGCACCAAAGGCCTACATCCTTTCCATGC
This sequence comes from Viscum album, assembly GCA_963277665.1. Taxonomy (NCBI): domain Eukaryota; kingdom Viridiplantae; phylum Streptophyta; class Magnoliopsida; order Santalales; family Viscaceae; genus Viscum; species Viscum album. Next base: position 6,273,334 of record OY728125.1, read on the forward strand.
TCTCCCAGCATGGATTCTCCCATTATAATTTGTTAGTATTACAATGGTCGATACAGCTTCCCACCGTATCTCTCCTGAGTCCCACAGGAGGGTCTTTATACTGCTTCACACAGTGTTACCAGAGTCCCACTGGCCTGCTCCAGAATCCCACTGAAGACTTCTTCTCCCTGAATCCCACAGGGTCTTCTCTTGGCTGCTCGAGTCACACGCGTAGCTCTTCTCCTCTTTAACTTCTTCAAGTAACTTCAGCAGCCTGGGATAAAGGCTGCTGGCCTTGCTCTGTACCTCTGCTCACTTGTGGTGAACAGGTATTCTCGTCTTGCTCGGGCTTTATCACCTTCTTCTAAGGATGACCCGGCATCTCTCCAAGAATCTTCAATAGCCTCGAAAAGGTCTGTTGGTCTTGCTCAACAACTTCTGATCACTTCTGTTGATCAGGCTCTTCTCAAATACTGAAAACTCAGACAAACAATATCTTTCACTTCAGTCTGGCTCAGTCTCACTTCAAATCATCTTCATGCACTGAGTGCATGGAAACTCTGCTTCCTCATGCACTGACTGCATGGCCTTCTCAATACTTCAAGATCTTCTGTCTTGGACAACTCAGATGCACACAGCCTGATTTAGCTTTGTTCACATGTGCACGTGCATGCATGCATGCATGCACTCCCCTTTTTCTCCTTGGTGTGATAAACCCACAATGGGTGTAAATACTTTTAGCACACACACCTTCTTGAACATCACACACTTTATTCTCTTTTGATTACACACATAAATGTGTGTTATACACTAGTGTGGATGTCTTCTCTTCTTCTTAGTGTGTACACACTTTGGTTCGCACACACACACTAAGGTTCGGCCTTTTAGTTCTTTTGCACACACAAATGCCTATGGCCTTCTTCCCTTCTTTTACTCTTCCACTTTGCACACACACTTTGTTTTTATCTTTTAATCTTCAAGTGTGCACAACCACAAGGCTACGGCCTCTTCTTGTTTAGTTCAAGTATGCACAAACAATTTGCACACACAATAGCTTGGCCTTCACTTCTTCTTGCACATAAATGGCTACGGCCAACTTCTTGTTCACTATGCCCACACACTTTCCACGGCGAGGGTGTTTTCTCCTTTTATCACACAACACTACCCGTGGGTGTTTCCTCTTCTACACCGCACAGGGTGCAAGCCGCGAAAGCTCAAGGGAGCAAGGAGCGCAAGGTAGCCGTGCAAGGCTCTTTAGCCGCAGTCGTGCAAGGTACCAAGCCGCGGGGCGCGCAAGCCCTCAGGCTTCAACCACGGGCGCGCAAAGTGCTGCGGCCCTGGGTACTTCCTGCTGCGCAAAGATTAGCACGCAGGGTCCCCTTCTTCTTGTCGCAAAAAGGTGTTGCGCGCAAGGAACTCAGCCGCGCAAATATAATTGTGCAGGGGCTTCAACTTCGCGAGGCAGAGCACACGCGGGACGACAGATCTTCAACAAAAGATCAGAAAGCATTCTTTGTGCTTCGGGCTCTCTTTATATAGGCAGAGAAACGCCTCAAAAAATCCGCGTGATTATAATCTTTGAATCACCGAAGATTTCGGATCTTCAAGATTTTCTCCAAATCTTGTTTTCCTTCGCTGTTTCACGCGGGTTCTCTTTTTTATTTTTCCTCTACGTGCATGCGACTTAGAACGCTTGCATGGCCTTATTAAAATGCAATCCATGCAGAACACGAACACATGAAGCCTCGGCAACTTCGTTTGCCTCGGAATTCGTCGAAATCTTCCAATCATTGCATGCATGCCTATTTTCTTGCATGAATGTGATCGTTAAGGCCAGACGATCACGATGGATGCTTCATCTCGATCGGAGGTGGCCGGGAACTCGAAATCCGTTGTCGGGAGGCGCCTGGTTTAAAGGTGGCTGCGGGAATGCGCGGGGAGGCCTCAGCCGAGATCGGGGAAGAAGATAAGCTCAGCACCATTGGATCCGCTCTTTGGACGGCCTGGATTTGAACGGGAATGGCGCGATGCATCGGGCGTCTAAGATCTGCCGCGCGATCACTTGGACGGCCAGGATTCGCTCCTGGAATTTTTTCCGCGTCCCACATCGAAACTGCGTGCGGGTTTCTCGCGCTTTATCAACCTAGCACTCCCCCAGCCTCCTCAATTGAACTTCCAACCTCCACGGTGCCGCCCCGCACCATGTTCTCCCTGCGGGCGCGCTCTTGCACCCACCTCTGCTCCTCGCGGGCGCTCTATGCGCCCACTTTGCACTGCTTGACTCTCGCGGGTGCGCTCATGCGCCCCTACCGCACTCCTCCGGGCGTGCCCCAGACGCCCATGCGGTGTCTTGGGTGCGTCCTGCCGCCCTGGCTCGCTCCACGGGTTCCCCCATGGGCGTGGTGCCCTAGCGCCCATGCCTTGGGGTTGAACCCTCAAGGTGCCTTGGCTGGCCAATTTTTTGGAAAAGGCATGAATGAGGAACTTTATCAAATACAAAGTTCTCCTATGAGTATAAGCCACATGCCACATGCCACATGCCCTTCAATCCATTCTACTCCTTCATCTTCTTCTTGAGAATTCAAACATTAATCTTCTTTATTAGAAACAACTCCTCAATTTATAATTCTTCTTCATCATCTCATTTTCTACTTAGGAGAGAATTCTCAAGGATCTTCATCAACTGAACTCCTGAATCACGTAACTTCTTCAATGAACTTCGTTGATCTAATCAGACATCAAATTGGATCATCTTCAATTCATCATGCACTAAGAGATAGTGCATGGTCTTCATTAGCCTACTTCATCCACATAGAAGTTGTGGATGGATCATCTTCATCTCCTCATGCATTGTCAATACAATGCATGGTCTTCAAACATTGTTGTGACTTTGTATCCAGTTGATACAAGTTCTTAGAACTTAAAGAGCAGCTCAGCAATTGTCAGATTTACATAGAGAATGTTTCAACCACAACATCCTATGTCACTTAGTGAATCTCCTACGTGACATGTCTCTAAGTACCATGGTCATTCTCCTTCATCACCATCACATCCTTTGTCATTCACATATTGAACCTCCTTGACATCCATCCATTCATTCCTTGACAACAACATACCTCATTGACAACAAATTCAACACAGTGCACTTCAATCTCCCCCTTTGTATTTGTTGTCAATACACTTCTTCAGCACATATGAATGGGTCAATATGTGTGCCAATATTTCTCCCCCTTATTGGAAACCAAATGCAAAGGTGTGGTGTGGTTCTCTTTCAAAAATCTCTTCCTCCCTTTGAAAAGTATTTTCTTGAAAAACACTGAGAGAGGGATGATGTCACATGTTCTCTTTAGCAAAGAACCTTTAGTAGATCAACTCTAAGTCTACTTGGGCTAACCCGGTGTAGAAAACAAGAGTGATGTAACCAAGGAATTCAAAGCTGTCCATAGTTCTCTACACATGTGAGATCATGCTTAGGGGTTTGAAAATTTTCAGATATAACAATGAATTTGCTAAATCCAGCACAACTTCACAAAACTCATTAGAAAGTTCAGGTGCAAAGATAAAGCTCCCCCTTTAATTCATTTGTCTTTAATCAATACTCCCCATTTATTGTCATGATGAATACAATTAAGAAACAAGGGATGAAATTATGATTGGAATACCTTCATTTTTTTCAAGATGGTATTAATCTAAGAATCCCATCTTCTTCAGATTGGCTCCCCCTCAAGGGGTGCACTCCATTCTGTCCAAACCATCCTCCAGAAGAGAATGATCATCATCTTCAATTCCCTGCAATGTTAGCACATGTAAATACAAGTGATTAGGGAATAAGATGGAACCTCCTTGGTTCATCAATGTGAACAACATGGTTGAGAAGATTCTCTCAACCGAGATGTCCCATTTTCACCATTCTTCACACTTGCACATTTGATCTTCAATGATGATTGTGCTCGTGTGGATCTCAATAAATCTTCATGTGAAATCTTATTCTTCCCTTTTGCCTTAGCAATTGCCAGAACTTCATCTTCAGCTCTTTGTAGATCTTTGGCAAGTTGCAACTGATTTGGCCATATGACTATTAAGTCACTTGTAAGTGTGGCCTCAGTTATGGAAATTCCACATGGTTCCTTCGATGCTTTCAAGCTACCTTTCTTAGGCAACATGTTTTCAATCAATCCCTTCTGCTTCTGCTGGATTGATTGTCTGTTTGATTCTAGTCTGCCTCTATTGAATTTCATGGCTTCTTTACAAAGATCCATGATATGTCCTTTCTTTCAACAGTAGAAGCATTTCTTCTTGGTGGTCCTTCTGGATGCATCACCCTTCTTGGATTTAGACTCCATGGTCTTCTCTTCCTTTTTCATAATCTTCTTAGGAGCATCTTCAGCTTTCTTCTGCTTGCTTCCCAAGGATTCTTTCTGAGCCAGGTTCTGTGATCTTTTCTTCTTTTTAGCTTTGGATACAGTTGGAGATTGACATGTATCTTTTTGACCACTATTGCAATCATCCCATATGTTGTCAAGTAATCCAAATCTATTTGCAGTAAACAGATGTCTCTGGACCTGTGGATGCTGCTTCTTTTCTTCTGGCTTGCTCCCCCTTGGCATGGGCTTCCTTTCTGCTTTCACATTGAGAGGATTGTACCAAAAATCATTTTCACAATGCGCATACTTGTGACAACACCAACATTGACCCACAAATCTTGACTTCTTCAGTCCTTCTGATTTTAGGGTACTTTTCTGGAGCTGCTGTGTTGTTTTAGGAGAGCTCTGCTTCTTCATTTTCTTCATCCATACTTGTTTGGAATTATTCTTCCATCCTGTATTTTTTGTGGAAACACAATTAGAAGCATTAGTACAAGATGGGATGGATGGTACCTTCTTTTTAGAAGATGTTTCCCTTTTATTAGAGGATGTCCTCCTTTTGGAATCATCCTTCTCAATACACACTTGAGTAGCAACATTTTTCCTTTCGGCTGACTGGGAGGCTTTGGCTTTGGGTGATTGATGATTGTTCAATATCACCTCTAGTTCTAAGCATTTCATATTGAGGGAGTTCTTCTCATGCTCAATAGTTCTTAGCCTTCCTTCCCATTTCTCTTCCAGCTTCTTTATCTGGTCTTCATGCACCTTTTTTATTTCTAGCAATGAATTGTCTAGCTCCATCACCAATTTGACTTTTTCTTCGAGTTGAGCATCTCTGACATTCATTGACACTTTGTGCCTCTTTTCCAGTGCATGGAAAACATCTCTGACAATTATTTTAAAGAAATCTTTCTCAGAAAGGCTTCTTTGCAATTCTTCAGTAGTGTCTTCATATCTGTCATTGCAAAGCGATACTGTTTCATCTTTAGCCTTCACCAGCTTTCTGAGAGTGTTGGTTATGCCAACCCTTTTTGCCAATTGGACTTCCAGAGAATTGGCTTCATCTTCTAGCTGTAATTTTTCTTCTTGAAGATCAAGGAGGCCTGTAGCTATACACATTGCCACTTCCTTGGGGACTATCTTCTGAAAATATTTGATTGCATTTAGAAGATCATTGTTCCTTCCATCTTTATCACAGCTAGAGCAGGCTTCATCAGAAGAATGATAAAAGGAATTGTCATCTGATGTGACTTTCATATTTCTTTCCATAGAAGGAGTTTCTCTGATTGAAACAACCTTCTTCTTCATCTTTTTTTCCTGTTCTTCTTTCTATTTTTCTGAGTCTTGGCAGATATCTCCATTTGAGGCTGGTCACTCATTTCCTCAAATCTGCACTTCATAAAGACTCCCTTGGATCTTTTAGTGGTAACCTGGCTCTGATACCAATTGTAGTGCCCAGATCAGTTTGAATCACTGAGAGGGGGAGGGGGTGAATCAGTGATCCTTTAAAACTTTTTACTAATTGATTCTTAATCAATTAAACCTCTATGGCTTGTTAAGGCCTCGATACACTCTTCTTATGTCTCTCAACCTTTCCCGGATAATTCAGTAATGAAAAGGCACAGGACACAAGGATTTACAAGGTTCGGCACCAAAGGCCTACATCCTTTCCATCCTCTCCCAACATGGATTCTCCCATTATAATCTGTTAGTATTACAATGGTCGATACAGCTTCCCACCGTATCTCTCCTGAGTCCCACAAGAGGGTCCTTATACTGCTTCACACAGTGTTACCAGAGTCCCACTGGCCTGCTCCAGAATCCCACTGAAGACTTCTTCTCCCTGAATCCCACAGGGTCTTCTCTTGGCTGCTCGAGTCGCACGAGTAGCTCTTCTCCTCTTTAACTTCTTCAAGTAACTTCAGTAGCCTGGGATAAAGGCTGCTGGCCTCGCTCTGTACCTCTGCTCACTTGTGGTGAACATGTCTTCTCGTCTTGCACGGGCTTTATCACCTTCTTCTAAGGATGACCCGGCCTCTCTCCAAGAATCTTCAACAGCCTCGGAAAGGTCTGTTGGTCTTGCTCAACAACTTCTGATCACTTCTGTTGATCAGGCTCTTCTCAAATACTGAAAACTCAGACAAACAATATCTTTCACTTCAGTCTGGCTCAGTCTCACTTCAAATCATCTTCATGCACTGAGTGCATGGCAACTCTGCTTCCTCATGCACTGACTGCATGGCCTTCTCAATACTTCAAGATCTTCTGTCTTGGACAACTCAGATGCACACAGCCTGATTTAGCTTTGTTCACGTGTGCACATGCATGCATGCATGCATGCACTCCCCTTTTTCTCCATGGTGTGATAAACCCACAATGGGTGTAAATAGTTTTAGCACACACACCTTCTTGAACATCACACACTTTATTATCTTTTGATTACACACATAAATGTGTGTTATACACTAGTGTGGATGTCTTCTCTTCTTCTTAGTGTGTACACACTTTGGTTTGCACACACACACTAAGGTTCGACCTTTTAGTTCTTTTGCACACACAAATGCCTATGGCCTTCTCCCCTTCTTGTACTCTTCCACTTTGCACACACACTTTGTTTTTCTCTTTTAATCTTCAAGTGTGCACAACCACAAGGCTACGGCATCTTCTTGTTTAGTTCAAGTATGCACAAACAATTTGCACACACAATAGCTTGGCCTTCACTTATTCTTGCACATAAATGGCTACGGACAACTTCTTGTTCACTATGCACACACACTGTCCACGGCGAGGGTGTTTTCTCCTTTTAGCACACAACACTGCCCGTGGGTGTTTCCTCTTCTACACCGCACAGGGTGCAAGCCGCGCAAGCTCAAGGGAGCAAGGCGCGCAAGGCAGCCGTGCAAGGCTCTTTAGCCGCAGTCGTGCAAGGTACCAAGCCGCGGGGCGCGCAAGCCCTCGGGCTTCAACCACGGGCGCGCAAAGTGCTGCGACCCTGGGTACTTCCTGCTGCGCAAAGATTAGCGCGCAGGGTCCCCTTCTTCTTGTCGCGCAAAGGTGTTGCGCGCAAGGAACTCAGCCACACAAATATAATTGCACAGGGGCTTCAACTTCACGAGGCAGAGCACACGCGGGACGACAAATCTTCAACAAAGGATCAGCAAGCATTCTCTGTGCTTCGGGCTCTCTTTATATAGGCAGAGAAACGCCTCAAAACATCCGCGTGATTATAATCTTTGAATCACCGAAGATTTAGGATCTTCAAGATTTTCTCCAAATCTTGTTTTCCTTCGCTGTTTCACGCGGGTTCTCTTTTTTATTTTTCCTCTACATGCATGCGACTTAGAACGCATGCATGGCCTTATTAAAATGCAATCCATGCAGAACACGAACACATGAAGCCTCGGCAACTTCGTTTGCCTCGGCATTCGTCGAAATCTTCCAATCATTGCATGCATGCCTATTTTATTGCATGAATGTGATCGTTAAGGCCAGACGATCACGCTGGATGCTTCATCTCGATCGGAGGTGGCCGGGAACTCGAAATCCGTTGTCGGGAGGCGCCTGGTTTGAAGGTGGCTGCAGGAATGCACGGGGAGGCCTCAGCCGAGCTCGGGGAAGAAGATAAGCTCAGCACCGTTGGATCTGCTCTTTGGACGGCCTGGATTTGAACGGGAATGAAGCGATGCGTCGGGCGGCCATGATCTGCCGCGCGATCACTCGGACGGCCAGGATTCGCTCCTGGAATTTTTTCCGCGTCCCACATCGAAACCGCGCGCGGGTTTCTCGCGCTTTATCAACCTAACGCTCCCCCAGCCTCCTCAATTGAACTTCCAACCTCCACGGTGCATCCCCGCACCATGTTCTCCCTGCGGGCGCGCTCTTGCGCCCACCTCTGCTCCTCGCGGGCGCGCTATGCGCCCACTTTTCACTACCTGACTCTCGCGGGTGCGCTCATGCACCCCTACCGCACTCCTCCGGGCGTGCCCCAGACGCCCATGCGGTGTCTTGGGTGCGTCCTACCGCCCTGGCTCGCCCCACGGGTTCCCCCATGGGCGTGGTGCCCTAGCGCCCATGCCTTGGGGTTGAACCCTCAAGGTGCCTTGGCAGGCCAATTTTTTGGCAAAGGCATGAATGAGGAACTTTGTCAAATACAAAGTTCTCCTATGAGTATAATCCACATGCCACATGCCACATGCCCTTTAATCCATTCTTCTCCTTCATCTTCTTCTTGAGAATTCAAACATTAATCTTCTTGATTAGAAACAACTCCTCAATTTATAATTATTCTTCATCATCTCATTTTCTACTTAGGAGAGAATTCTCAAGGATCTTCATCAACCGAACTCCTGAATCACATAACTTCTTCAATGAACTTCGTTGATCTAATCAGACATCAAATTGGATCATCTTCAATTCATCATGCACTAAGAGATAGTGCATGGTCTTCATTAGCCTACTTCATCCACATAAAAGTTGTGGATGGATCATCTTCATCTCCTCATGCATTGTCAATACAATGCATGGTCTTCAAACATTGTTGTGACTTTGTATCCAGTTGATACAAGTTCTTAGAACTTAAAGAGCAGATCATCAATCGTCAGATTTACATAGAGAATGTTTCAACCACAACATCCTATGTCACTTAGTGAATCTCCTAAGAGACATGTCTCTAAGTACCATGGTCATTCTCCTTCATCACCATCACATCCTTTGTCATTCACATATTGAACCTCCTTGACATCCATCCATTCATTCCTTGACAACAACATACCTCATTGACAACAAATGCAACACAGTGCACTTCAATTTACCCAGAGTTATGGGTCATGGTTGAAACCAACCACTTTCATGGGGTAGTTTGATGTTGTCAGTGTTCTGTTACCCAACAATTTAATGAGGCAAATGTCTCTTGGATAGATTCTGAGAACCAATCCAGTATGTAGTTTTATCTTCCTACCAAATCCCTAGTACAAGTGATAAAGCTTCATTAGAATTATTGGGATATGAATTGATTTATAGGAAGGGACCATTTGGGAAATAGAGTTGGAAGTGGACTAAATATAAAAAATACATCTACAATTACTAGTAGGGTCCAGTCATCAGGGTCATGGAAGAAGAGGCATACTCATGCTTAGAATCAGAATCATTGATAAAATCACATGGTGAAATCAGTCATATTGAATGTTCTTCATATCGAAAGCCTTATAGAAGATTAAAATGTCACAATAATGGGTGACTCTTTTCTTGTAGTGGGAAAGGATATTATTCTCAATATTTCTTGACATGTCATGTTGGAGTGGGAGTATATAAATCAGAGACCTCCAATCTAGGGACTATGGACATAGTATGAGGTATAAACAATTTCTCTTTTTTCTTTTTCTTCATTTTTCCTTTTATGACACTTCCATGATCTATGTGTTATCCATGTGTTGGTGATATGTGATTTAACATCAATAATTCAAGGATTTGGGATGATTCCTTCACTAAGAAACATTTTTTTTGATGCAATTTAAAGTCGTTCTAGTGTTCTAGTACTTCCAAAGGTGAACAATGTTGAGGTGTGGTGGATGATTACATTTGATGTGTATTTTTTAGGATGATTTTGATGTACCATGGTTTCGGTATGAACCTTGGTTGCGTAGAACTAATGGGAAATTGGAAAGATCACTTCGGAAAGTGGAAACTTATGCCTCAGAGGTGCCTAGGGTGATCAACTTTAAGAAATGTGACCTCTATACATTAGTTATACAAAGACACAAGTCACTCCTTTCATGTCACACTTATTTTTTGATACTTGAGAATATCATTGAAGCCTTTATAATGACACTTACATATAGATACACAAAATGAGGACATTTCAATGATCACACTTCGCTTCTGGTAGTGTGGCTTTACCCTAGTGAAGAGAGATTCTCGTGTGATATTTTCATACTATAAATATTACTCTATGATGTTTTGTAGTGTGTACAAGTTGATAGAATCTAGAATTATGTATTTAATTTAACCTGGTAGAATACCAATATACTTCTCGGGAAACCATATTTCCCTTATCAAATAATGAGATCATAGAGTTTAGTTTTACAACCATCATGAGAAATTTTTTATTATACCCAATGTGCCACCTAACCGAGGATTGGAAACCAATTCAGCCAATTAAAATGAACAATATGATTTTTAAATATTGATCTCAGGTCCAACCGCCATCAGTTGAGAGATCATGAAAATTATATTTTGATGATGAAATTAAAATATTTATGTGGAAACAATGATTTCTTGGTGATACCTTTTATTGTGACTAATTCCCCCATTTTATTCATGGGTCTTATGAACTGGATCTTCCAACCCTACTTTGACTGAATCGTATTAACATTTATTAATGAACATTCCATATAATATGCATTAGAGGAGGAGAATGAAGATCATTTGAGGATAGTCTTAAACTTACTCTAGGATTAGTTACTGTATGGTAATCTACCGAAGTGTTTGTATTAGCTCCGAGAATCTCACTTTTTAGGGAATGTTATCTCTAAGAATGGTCTCTTTTCAAATCTATAAAATATTGATGTGGTGGTTACCTAGGAACATAAAATAATTTTCCCAAAGGTGCAATTTTTTTTCTCAGTTTGGCAGGGTACTATCAATGGTTTATTTCATATTCCCTTAATATGATATTCTATTCTTTTCAGAGTGTATATATGAGTAGTTGGATTCATTAAATATAGCTTGGGTAAAGGATAGGGATGAATTTTATCTTTATGTGATGGTGTTGAAACCACCAATTATTCAACATGTGATAAATTCTCAGTTGGGATTTGTTGAATATGAAGTTATTCATGACTAAATATTATCATGAGATACAAAAAATGTATTTTTTGAAGTAAAGGATCAAATATTCCTTTTCAAGGGATAGATGATAGTTCTGATCTTCTTATGTGAGGAGGTATTGAGGGAGGGAGTTACATGCTTCTATTGTGTCTATACCTTTGCGTTTAATGATGAATTATAAAGACCTTTATCAGTAGTTTTGGTTTCCAAGAATAAACCAGAGAGTTTTCAACTTTTTCTTTGAATGCCACACCTATTAGTAGGTAAAGGATGAAAATCATATTCTGGACTATCTAACTCAAACTATTGAGTTTTCTGAAAGGATTTGGGGTAAAATATTGATAGATATTGTGAAATGGATTCCAAATTCATGGACATACCATGAAACTATTTGGTTGATTTTTTTGAAACTTTATAAGTCATCACACTTCCACGTCCTCTGATAGAAGTGTTCAAATGAGTGTTTGTGACTATTGTGCATGTAGGGGATCATCCATATTCATGACGTAACCACAATATTTTTTTACCATGATACTCAATATTTATTATTTTTGTGTAGGGATAGAAGGAGGATTTAGATATCTAGTTATAGATGATCATAATGTTCCCCCCAAGTGTATGTCCAGTCTAAGTGGACTATCTCAGTTTTTGAGAATGTGATATGGGAAAGAAAGTTTTTTTCAACTAGATATATGTGGATCACTTTAAATTGGTGTAGTTTTCTTATAATGATATATATCTCTCACGTATCGGTATGGTACCATGAGAGGAAATGTATGGGAAGACCTACAGGTCTCCTTTGTGTAGTATTGAGGTTGGTGTGGCCTGTCTTGTACGACTAGAACTGGTGCAGGAAATGTCTACGAACGGTTTCAGTGATCCATTAGCATTTGAGTATAACTATATGTTGAAAAAATACTATACAAACCAATTTTATAGACACTTGGAGTTCCAATAGGGAGAACATATATTCATTACATTTTCCCCATGAAATAGATTATGGAGTATTGGTAGGGGTAATATATTCCTTAATGTTATTCAGGTTGTATGCGATTCTATGTAGGTTAAGTGAGGTTTATTCCCAATCAGTCATACTATAACAACCCAGTATTAATATACATTTACAATAAATTATATTTGTGGAATACTTAAAACATTTGACAAACAGACGCCCAAATACCATATTATTTTAGTTCCTTTAGAAACATGGAAACATAAACACAGGTACATAAGTGAGATACATTATATTCCACTAGGTTTGTAATGACTAGAAATCATCTTAGACACATAATATGTAATACGTATCTTCATAAACTCATGAAATGAAATGTAAAAAATGGGTGAGATCAGATGGTCAGTAAGGGAAACAAAGAAGATACGTAAGCATAATCATGAAAATAAGGGTATGAGAATATGGGAATATCAATATAATATCAGACCCTTCATATCAAGGTTCATACACATGATTCATGACATATATATTTTCAGTTCATAAGACATGAATCATGAGGGAATAAATAGAAAAAGTAATGAAATCATAACAGAATAATAAGATAATGAATTTTTTGTATACACAAAATTATTGAAAATATTATAACATGGATACCTACCAAGGCCTTACTAACATGTTAGGCTTGGTCTACCACCTCTGGACCTATCTTAGGATTGGGATAACTATCCATGTAACCTCTTTTTTTAATCTTGGGCTGAAAACTTTGTACCCTCTTATTTTCAGGTTGGTAATATAACCCATGTACCCACTTGTTTTTGGGATTATGTTACAACCCATGCACCCTCTAGTTTCTGAGATTTGGATAAAACATGTGCACACTTTGAGATCATATCCCACATATCATTACCTAAGTAATTTTAGGGAGATATAAGTCACTGTCATCACATAATAAATGTATATATACATGTTCCATAACACACTAAAACTTGCATCATATTACGACCCATATAAATACATGGGTTTCAAAAAAATCATATCATAAACCCTGAAATGAAATGGGTATCATAAACATTTAATTATATCATAACCTATGGAAAATATATAGGTTTTGTAATCATTTCATCCTAGATTAACCTATGAATAGAAGCAGGTTTCATTAGAATTTATCATGGTATAAGTCATTGATGTGAACTGAGTTTCATAATCATATACTATTCAGAGAAATAATAAGAATGGTATCCTTGTTTCATATCCCTAGTACAGAAAAAACTATAACCAAAGAGTTCATCTTAGATGGAGAATTATTTTTACAGATCGCATGAAACAAAACATTTCTTTGAAAATAACTTTATAAAAAATATAACATTTTGAAAATACTTTTCCTTGAAAATAATTATAAATATATAAATGAATAATGAAAAATAATTTAAAGCAATTAATGAAGAAAATATCCATTATTATTTGAAAAAAATATTTTTATACTTAGAAAATTTTGGAGATCATTTTTCATAAAAATACCATCGAAAACATATAAAGAAGCCTGTTTGTTTTTGAATATTATTATTTTAAAATTATTTGAAATATTATAAAATAATATTTTAAGCCATTGAAATCCTTTTATTTTAATTTTTTTTTTCAAACATATAATGGTATATTTGAAAATTATATATTTTATTTTAAATAAGTTTTTTTGAAAATCCATTTTCTTTGAAAACCATTTTAAAATAAAAAAATATAAATAATATTAGGAAAAACCATTTTGTTAAAAAAACATAACCATATAAACATTAGGAGAAAGAATCAATGAAATGATAATCATGATAGCAGGTAAGTCCGTATATTTCGAACATTCCCTTTTCACCTTAAATGTTTTGAAATGTCTCTTGATCAGAAAATAAAAAGAAAATTCTTTTGAAATATATTTTTTAAAAAGATAATACATGGAAAAAATTTCATTTAAACATCATTAGATAATAGTAAAATATTTCTGAAATCTTTTTTAGAAAACATGTTTTTGAAAGAATATAGATTTTAGACCTAAAGGATAAATAATGTTATATTTTCATAGAAAATGTTTCTAAATTATCTTAACAAAAAGCCAAAACAATTGTTCCATTACATGGATATAACAAAAATAGCCATAGGGTAAGAAAATTAAAGATTTTTTTGATAGATAGATCATAATATTTCATCAATAGAAGCATGATCATGAAAAATATCAATAAACGATGAGATTGTAATTATCAATTGTTACCGCTATGGTAAATTTGAATCATAATAAAATGGAAACAATAACATTACATGATTTCTAAAATATCATTAAAAGAATTATATTCATGATATTACATGTCAGAGTATGAATATACAACTCACAAAAAATTAGGTTCATAACATGTCATGTATCTCAAAGAAAGAAAGTTGAGAAAAGATTACTTTACCGATGTGGTAACTTTTGAAACATACACCTCATGAAAGAAAGATAATAAATGGATTTGTATGTACCCATAAATTTTATTATAATAACCATAGAATACATATTTTTGATGTATAAATACAACAAAAATTAAATGAGTGGTGAATAAGGATTGTATCTCCTGGAAATAAAAATTGAGATGGAATTACCTTACCTTAAGTCTTGAAATTCTTTATAAATGTTCAAACAACATATTTAATAAATATTGGTCAATTATAAATCTACCATGTAACCATATTATTATATATAATAACACATATTATTTTTTATGACATTATGTTACCCATTTATTTACAAATCCATGTTAATATTATGTTTCATGTAATATCTTCTTTGTTTTTCTTATTTGTTTTGGATTGTTATTGTTGATAACATTACATAGATCATGATTTAATTATTTTAAAAATGTAAATAATAATATAAATAAAAAATTTATTCAGTATATATATGTTTATAGTAATATATAGAAAATAAAAATTTGAAATGGAATACACCATTTATGGAGATGGTTGGACGTATGTACTAATGAATGTTGTTTCCGTTTTGTTGTCATTTTGAATGAAAGAATGTAAATGACACACAAAAACACAGATATATATAATATCATTGAAGTATAATTATTAATTAATATATATAATATATTCTTACTAAACGCATCCTTAATACATTTAATGTAGAGTGTGAACGAATCACATTGCTTTGAGGAGGCGGTAGTCCACACTTCCCCAAATGAAATTATCATATTTACCAAAAATGGAATTTTTGAAGGAATGCAATAAATAATAATTACAGAAGCATAAATATATCATAAATACAATATATATCCTATTAATATAGAGTTATCATCATAATTCAAAATTATGAGTGGTGGTAATGAAAAAACAAATAACATCGTTTCGTGAGGCGGTAGTTCATCACACACAAGAACTGTAATATTGTTACCCATTAGATAGAAGTGTGTGTAAGTTTAGATCAAAACATTTAACGAAAAAATATATTTATTATACTTATGTTACTAAATAATCAGGGAAAAATAATAATGCATGTGGTTGAGAATGAAAATAAAATAAAATATCTTCAAAAAGGATGTTACCTCTTCTTTAGGTAACTCTATTTGGTTTACACCAATGGGATTCCATGGATAGATTTTTGAACAAAGGGATGATTTTAGGATGAAGGGATGGACTTTGGTAGATTATTTGAGTATATTTTGGGAAATAAAAATGTCTTTATAGGTTTGAATAATTTAGAGGGGTGAGTTCCTTTTTTAGGGGAGGAGGAGTGACATTCTTGTAAATTTATGAAAAGGGGATTCCACCCACATTTTTACAATTACATGTATCTAAAATAATAAAAAAAAATCTATAAAGTTTTATATGGTATAAATATATCTATACAATGGATTTTGGAAAATGATTGAGGTAATTTTTTCTCTTATGTTTAAGGTTTAGTACTTTATAATGTTAATTTTTCACTTTGTCACTGTAATTAATTTTAATCACGTTCACAGATAATTTTGGTCAAAAAATAAGTTGAACTTATTAGAAATTACAAATCATTCTGATTAAAAATATGGAATAATTTTTTTAAAATTATAATAGTCGAAGTGGAAGGAATTAATTTAAATTTAATCCCATAGACGGGACACGAAAAGGGAGTTTTAATGTAAACATGTTCAAGGGATTGAATTTTTTATCCAAACTCAACATGAAATTTATTAAAATTACTTACAATGGATTAATTTATGTAAAATTAATCTAATTAAAAACTAAAATGAAACTCAAATACAATTTAATTGTAAAAATAAATTAGATGAAATTGTTGTTTTGAATTTAAATTCGGTGTTTGTCATTATTCATCAAAAAATGAAACTTTGCATAAAAATACCAAAAATTAAACTAAATTTTATTTTTTTATATTTCTATTTCAAAAAATTAGTCTATTTTTGAAAAAAAATTATAAAAGTTTCAAAAATCATATTTAAAGTGGGTTCACCATCAAAAAGTGATAAAATATACTTTTAAAAAATACATCCTTTTATTCATAAAATTTGATTCATTCTTACCTTATACCTATAAAAACTATTATATGAGTTTAGAAAATGTTTGTTAAATATAAAATATATATATTTTATTGAAAAAATGAGTAAAAATCGTTTTATTTAATTTATTTAAGTAAAATTTTGTTTGTACATAGAAAAATAGTTTTCATAGAAATGTTATTTCTTTATTTTCAAATAGTTATTACATCCAATTTAAGTAATTTACAACCAAAGTATTCATTTTATATAGATGTCAAAATAATATTTTTCACAATTCAGTTAGACTTATTTTAACATCCACTCCAACACCTAGGTGGTAACTATAATAATATTTGTTTTAATTATATTAATAGTATATTGTAGTTTTGTAAAAACATAGCCTTTCATGTAATGGATGATATCGAAAGGACTTGATATGTTGTGTAATACAAGACAAAAATACTATTGTGTGTAATACAAGATAATCCAAGAATTGTTTGTCGTGCATGATTAACTTGGTGTTGTTTATAATGCAAGCCAAACATAATTCCATAATATAACAAAACTATATTCAGTGTTTCATGAAATGAAAAATGTCAAAATGATTAAACTAATTTTCTTTTCCCACAAAATATCAGGTCTTATATTCTACCCCATTAAAATTAATTTCTCACATGATACTCATTTGAGTTATTAAAGGTTTAATACTTAAAATTTTCTTTCATAGAAACCCACACTGTAAAAATGAATATTAAAACATCCTTTAAAAAGGGAATGTTGGAAACATGATGGTTACCTAAAGTAACTCATAAATTGGTTTCCGCATCAAATAAAATTTTTGGAATGTGAAAAAATAGACATGAAAGAGAAATATGACCATCATGTTTTTATGGAGAGTGACAAAGAACAATTTAATGATAAATTTAAGAAATCACAATGTAATAAATATATAATGATCTAAGGGGCCATTGGATTCATCAGAAAAAAGGTTCTAGGATATGCTTTTGGGGCTTAGTGATCCTTTCCCTAGAGTTGAATAATTTTCATGAGAAGATATACTTACTTGATTCAGTACAATATCACCCTTTTTTGTGCCTTGATCAATTTCTAGTTCACCTCTTTGTCTAAAAATGATGGTGAATTTTTTCATTTCTAGTGTACTAATATATTATATGGATCATAAATATAATGATAGGTCATTCCATATATCCTTATAACAACAAAAATGTTAGGATAGGCTGTCCATTATGCATAAATATTAATATAGAGAGATACTACTTTGATCCTGAAAACCTCACCCAATAATTAACTTCAACCAATCCATAAATGTTCAACCTTATAACCCTTCCAAATGATTAAAATACAAAACATTATAATGAAGGTCACTAAACCAGATTAACAATAACCCCCTATATATCATAATGAATATATTCTTTTACACATTCAAACATGTTAATACACTCATCCTATATTTTATGGAAAGATGGTAATAACCCTAATTACCATAAATGTTTTCGGAAAACATTTATGTTTCCTCATTACAATGATTACTAGATATAATCCTTAAATCAAAGAAGTTGTAAAATCCATCGATGATAAAATAAACCACATTATTTATAAATACATAATTGTTTATAAGGTCATAAATACTATACAATTTACTTTATCCATATCATAATCTATTTATCTTTATAAAATATCATTTTATCATCCTCAAGAACAGGTTAATGGTTACCTTCCATTAATAGAAATATCACCTTTCCATTAAATTAATTTTTTATTTCATCAGCACCATTTAAAATATCATTTTGAATACTTAATGATAAACTTATACTGAAAATACATACATATTTCATTATTCATATAACATAAACTTTGAATTCTAATATATAAATACTTCACTAATCCAACCATATTCTTAAACCATGACTCAAGATTCATCATCATATTCCTTAATACCCATTTCCAAAAATATGAAATATGAATCATATTTTAATTTTACTCAACCTCAGTATAATCACGATTATTACATTTAATGTAAAAAATACTGGATGAACATCACATACATTTCACATGTCATTTACAGTCACTTTATCTTCATTAGTATTACCAATACTCATACCACCTGTGTAATTATCTTCATGATATTCCCACATAGAATTTTTTTTTTCATAATTCCCATACATTCAACATCTAAAACATTCAATTTTAACAAAGTTCCATCTTGTCCCTCACATTTACTTAAACTCTAAAGCATAGTTTGAGAAAAATTTATCATAATGGAAACCACATAATCATGGAAAATAACTTATAAGATGTCTAAATAATGACACATACTTTTTTAATCTATGAAAAACTATGTTTTTACTACATCATTCACATCCAACATATATATAAATTCATCACGATTGTTTGTAAAGAGTTTTTGAATTACCAAATAATTCCCCCTTAGAGTGTCAAACATGGTGTGTAGTGAGGCTTGTTGTCATGTACCAGGTTATTCTCAAGTCAAACTGGCACACCTTTTTAGATTTATCACCCCTAGGTGTATCTGTTCTAGAGCCATATCCACTTTTTGTATCCAGGAAGGGATATTTTTCAAGGACACCGTTCACTCTATCCTTTACCAAAATTCCATGACCTTTTCCTACACATTTACTCATCCTAATACATATAATTAGAGTCATTCCTCTACATATCCCCTAAATTATCACTAGGGATATCACTAAGATTTTTCCATCATAGTTTCCATATATTGACATAAATTTCATTCTCATACCAACTATAATGACCCATGATTAATTTAAATTAAGATTAAATTATTTATGGAGAAAAATTAATACATTACACAAACTGATACCCAAATACTATTTTAGTTCAGTGCCTTTGGAAACATGAAAACATAAATAATGGTACAGAAATGAGCTCCATTATCTCCCACTAGGTTTTTCAAAATTATCACCCTTCTTAAACACATCATAAATAATAATTTCATTACCTGGGGTATGGAAACTTAAAAAATGGTGAGCTCAGATGATCGGTAATGGTAATAAGGGAGACAATTTAGTAGAATCATGAATATAAGGTTATGAGAACATGATCATATCATTAGAATATCATAACCTACAAATCAAAGATCATATACATGAGTCATGGAATAAATATTGGTAGTTCATAGGACATGAATCATAAGGTAATCATGTTAATAAACCATTAAAGTATAATAATGGATCAAGATATAGAATTTATGGAATACACATAATAATTGAAAATCACATGTCAAGGATACCTATTATGACCTTCACAACATTTTAGTCTTGAGATAAAACCTGTGTACCTACTTCAAGCTTGAGATAACACCCCATGCACCCTCTTATTATTAGGCTTGGTCTAAAGACTGTGTACCCTCTTGTTTTTGTGATTGGGCTATAACCCATGTAACCTCTTTTTTATAGGTTTGGGATACTTCCAATGTACCTTATTTTATATGTCATGGACTACAATTTGTTTATCCTTGGAGATCATATTCCACTTATCACTAACAAATTCATTATAGGGAGATATAGGTCTCACCCTTCACATAAAAAAATCATACATACATGTTCCACAAGATAACAAAACTAGAATTATATCATGAACCATATAAATAGTATGATTCAATAAAAAAATATCATAACACATGAAATGAAATGGTATAAAAAACCTTAAATCATATCATAACCTATAGAAAATATCTAGGTTTCATTATCATTTCATCCTAGAATAAACAATGAAAGAAAGTGGGTTTCATAAGCATTTATCATTGTGTAACCCATTAAAGAAAAATGGGTTTATTAAAAATAGAACATTCAGATAAATAATATTAAATTTATACATGGATAATATCCTTAATAATGAATAAACTATAACTAAGGATATCGTCTTATATGGAGAAGGATTTCAAAGGATCACCTAGACCATTACTTTTCATTGAAAATTAGTTTTTGAAACATATAAAATTTTCAAAATAATTTTCAAAGAAAACACTTTGAAGACATATAATTGAATATTAAAAAAACATTAAAACATTTCTGGGGGAGAATATCCTCTATGATTTGAAAAAAAAACTTTCTAAAATATAAAATATTTTGATGGCCATTTACATAAAAAATAACCTTGAAATCTTATAAGGAAGATTGAAAACCTTATGAAAACTTTTTTATTTGAACATAATTTGAAAAATTATTAAATAATCTTTGAAACCACTAAATTCCTTTTTTTAAAAGAAACATTTGAAAATATATAAAGGAGTCTTTGAAAATCATTTAAAAATCATTTTAAACATTAAACAATTTTTGAAATCCGTTTTTATTTAAAAAATAGCACATTAATGTCATGGGGTGTGTAAAAAGAAAATATCGTATGTTAAAATGTAGTAATTTTGTCAACTTAGATTTTATCTAGATAGTAGCACAAAAAAATCACATTTGTCACTTGAATTTAGAGAACTTAGTGAGACTGTTTATACAATTTTTTGGTTCTAAAAAAAAGAAAGAAATCAAAATGCATCTTGGACACGTTTTTATGGAGACAGTGATGAGGTCTCAGTAGTAAAAACATTTTAAATTTCCTCATGATCATTAAAATAATTCCCCCTCTCTTCCTATTGAATGATAAATGAAAGAATATTTGATCTAGATGACAATGAACCTTGGATGAAGGAAGTAATAGAAACCACTCTTCTGTGTATAAATGTTCATAACCCATTTCCAAAAAATAAGCCAAGTCCCAATCAAGAATTTTTTTGTTATAAATCTATAAATAGTTCACTAATTCCTCACACGTTCCAATGATCAGTAGACACTCACCACCTAACAGGATTTGATCAATTGAGACAAATTGCACTACACATAGGGAGTTAAAAAAATTTAAACCAAAGCCATAAATTCTGAATGAATCAAAAAATAAGAATACATGAAACCAAAACCCTAAATGCAGTTTCATTAATAGAATTTTTAATAACATAAAATAGAAACCAATAAATAGAAAAATATATAGTTTTACATTAAATAACAAAACTCTAATAAAACAAAATTAAAACACTCTCTTCTTCTATTACTCAAATGTCTTACTCCTCCATGTGAAGTTTAATAGTGTTGATGTTGAAAGAAGAGATGATTATGAAACTTAAAAAAAGAAAAAATAGAAAATAAAAATCTCTTACTAATTCCAATCCACCAGAACATATCCTCTTTCACCTCCTTAAACCCTTTAAATGGAATGAGCACTCATAGTTATTAGATTGAGAGTTGGAAAATTTCCCTCAAGATTAATTCCTCCAAAATTATGAGTTTACATAGCACAATAAATGTCCAAATATTGGGTATTAATCTTCAAAAACGTTATTCCTATCTCTCTTTTTAATTCTTCCACAAAATCTCCACTTATTTAGACATGTGGAGAAAACGTTACGCTCAAATTACTAATGAAGACTTTTTATACTGGAGGATACTCTTAAAATCTCTCCACTTTAGATCATTATACATATTCTTGAATGATAAAATTTCTTCATGAATTTATTTAGTAAATGAGGATCAAATACATCTTTTTAATATAGTAGAAATATCTTAATTTGGATGCCTCTAGACTGAGAAATTATTAAATTATAGATTCGGGGTTTGATCTATCGCCCATAAAAATTTCTCTACATGATTTTTCTAGGACATTGGGTTTCAAATTGGATCTGGGTTGAGAAGAAAAACATAAAGTAGATGAACGAAGGAATCCAAAAAAAGGAAGAACTTAACTTGGATTTAAATTTAAAATTTTATGCTAAAAAACAGAATCTCCATAAAAATTCTAAATCTTTAGAATTATGAAATTTCTACAATTAAGCCCAACATTCAATAAAAATACTAAAATGATGAAAATAATCTCAAATTGATTAATTAGAATGGATTAATTAATTTAAATTCATATCAATAATTATAAAAATATTATATCTATCAATTACAAAAAACATAGGACTTAAACTAATGAAAAAATAATAATCAAACCAAATTAAATATAATTGGAAACAAATTACCATGAGATCCAGCAGTTCCACAACACGAAAAAATATATATATCTTTCCTCATCAAAAAAATTATTTAAAATTACCAACTCATATCATTCAATATGGTTCCTCTTTAATTCTCATCCTATGTACACAAGACACCTACCTCACATGAATTTTATCTAACCTCACAAATGATAATTTTCAAGAAGTCTATTCTCATCCAAACCATTGCAAGGGTAACCATTGGATTGATAAATTTCTACATCACCACCTAATGTAAGTCAAAGAAATGGTTTTATCATGTGTCTGTTTTGGGTTTTTTATGGCTACTGGTTGTTAGTATTTTTATGTAAATAATTATGAGGTCGAATGAGTAGGGAATGGTCTTTTTAAAAAAAAATTGAAAGATTCTAATTTCCACTCAATTATGGTATCCTCCCCACTCTCGAAAGTATCAAATCAGATCCATAATCATGGAAAATCAAGGAAATTTCACACCATTCATCATTTCAGCTTTAAAAATTTCAATCATCTCAAAAATAATTTTTCTTGAATGCTTTAAATAGGAAAATATTTCTTTCTCTATTTGAGGATTTAGAAAGGTACAACCTCTCTTATCATGAAATCTCCAGAAAAGAAAAAAAATTCAACAGAATGATTTTTTTTCATAAGGAAACACATGTCGTGGGGATTTTATTTTCCACTCAATGAATCACAAAATAATGTACAAAAACAAAAGAAAACTTCCCCTAACACTTCAGTTAACTTGATCTTGTAATTTCACATCAAGAGAATGTTGGATAAGAAAATATGTCTTGTAACGTGGAAAACCTAAAAGGTTATTCATGGATTCTATGGGATACACATGTTAAATTCTAAAGTAAGGATATAATGAATATTCTTGTTTTTAAAATAGGGATTTAAAAGAAAATAAATGCCTCAATAATTTAAAACACAAGTACCTCAAACCATCATGTTTTGAAAATAATTAATTAAATTATGTTTAAAGAATGCATGGCCTGGTTCTCTCAAAAAGTTAGTTGAATTAAAAGAATTTGGGAAAATGGTTTGGAATCCTCATAGGAAAGTTATTTAAATGATAAAGATAGTGATACATTTCATGAGATTAAAAAATTAAAGTATTTTCATGAAATACCCAAATAATTAAACTTTAAATAAAGTCATTTTCAGCATTTATTTAAGCTCAGTTTCATGGAATAAAGTCTTTCACTCATTGTTTCAAAATTTTAAATGAAAGTCATTTCATATCAAAAGTTTAAAATAATAAAAAATTGAAAATGAAACACCCCCAAATTTTTTAAAAACACTTTTTTGTGAAAATTAAAAAAGAGAAAAAATTTAAAATCCTAAACTACAAAGGTTAAATCCCTCACACATAAATGATGTAGTGTTATCAATGCATTAAAATATATTTTAACATGTAGGAATATTTGAAAATGAATCACACAAAGCAATAAATTGTAAAGGAGACGTACTACCGTATGAATTTTAGTGATAAATTGGTTGGGGGTGTTTGATATTATCTACCTGATCTGATGGAATTGTCCAATTGAATTTCATCATCCTATGTCCACTAATAGTGAATTCATGATACTCTTCATCCTTCACAATCTACACAAAACCAAAAGGATATACATGAATAAGTACAAATGGACTTTCCCATCAAGAATAATGTTTACCTGACATCAACTTTATTTTTGAGTTGAATAATATAAATTTGACTAAAGGATGAATGTATTTTTGTAGGATAATATTTTCATGAGCCAGTCTTGTTCTCTACTTTTAAATCCTTTAATTTTCAAACACATCACTTCTAATTTCATCCACCTCCTATAACTATAATGTTCTCTCTTTCCCAGTGCATTGAAGATCCAAATTCTTCTTCCACACAACCCAATAAACCTTATCCTCCTATTATATAGTTAGGTGACAACATTTCCTATAAATCAGAATATATAGACTCATTACAATCATGGTTTTTAGGATATCAAATAATCCCATAATGTGTCTTCCAACCTTTGGCTATAATCCTTAAAATTTAATTTAGTATTATTTTCGAAAACATCTTTGATTTCCCTATTAAACACTTTATCTTGAACATTAGTATGTGAATAATAGGGATTTGATGTTTTATATTGAACCCCATTTTTTTTAATAAAATACTCAAATCTCTTATTGAAAACATTAGTACCTTGATCATTGATGATGTCTCTAGGAAATCCAAATCTACAATATATGTTAGCACTGACAAAATCTCAATCAACATTAGCATTGTCAGTCCATGTCCATTTTTCTTTCATCCATTTGAAAAAATAATCAACTAAAATAACTAAATAATAATTTCAAAATGAAATTGGTAAAGAATCTATTAAATCTATCCCCCGTACCTCAAAACCCTCAAAACAAATTAGTGGCTTATGGGGTATTTCTTTCCTCTTTGAAATATTTCCAAAAAAATGGAATTTTCTCTACCTTTTTAAAAAATCATGAGCTTCCTTAAAAAGGGTGGGCTAAAAAAGGATAGATTATAATACCTTATTGTAATCATTTGAGGTCCAAAGTGGACTCCATATTCTTATGTGTGACAAAACTCAAAGAAAGAACAAATTTCACTCTCACGAAAACATCATCTTATCACATGGTTATTGAAAATATTACAAATAAATGGATTATCCCAAATGTTATATCTAGATTCAATTTTCAGTTTTTTAATTTTGGGTGAATTAAAATGATATGGGACATATGATGTCGCCAAATAATCAATCATGTCAGAATACTAAGGCACATATCCTTTAATCAAGTACGACTTATCTCAAAATAGGTGGTCATTTAGCGGTTCTTTGTCCAGAATTTCTTTTTAAAAAGTGTTGGGAAGTATTCTTAAATGATCATCCACTTGGTTCTTAGCTCTCATATTATCCTTGATTTCTATGTTTAAGTAATACAATTGTAGCATTCAATAGACAAGCCTTACTTTAGCTTCATCCTTCTTCATCAAGTACCTTAGTGATTTCTGATAAGAAAACACAATGACTTTTGTTTCAATCAGATATAATCTAAATATTCATAACTAAATAAGTTACTAAAAACTATTTTTCTATGGTTTTGTCCTTTAATTGAGATACATAAAAGGTTATTGAAGCATAGTAAATGACTTTTTTCTTATCGCCAATTTTTCAAGAAAGGAGTACTCCAACTGGTTGGTTGGATGCATCACAAAGTAACTCAAATGATTCTTCTCAAAATGGTTGCTACATCATAGGTGGTGTCATAAATTTCCTCTACAACTCATCAAAGTATTTCATACAGTCACCATTTAAATCAAAATAAACATATTTCAAAAGAAATCTATTAAGGGGATAGTAATCATACAAAAATCATTGATAAACCTTTTTTAGAATTCTACATTCCCTAGAAATGATCAAAACATTTTCACACTTGTTGGGTAAAGAAATGAATTTATCACTTAAAATTTTGATATATCCACTTCAATTCCCATTTTTAAATGACATCTCTATGGAAACTTTATCTCTCAACCATGAAATTAAACTTTTAAAATTTTAAAACAATATTCTTTTCAATGCATATTTTCAAAAAAATCCATATTTTTCAAACATTTGTTAATGAAATTTCAAAAAAATATGAAATTATCTAAGACACCACCATGAAATATTAATTGTTCTTATAAAAATAATTATTGTGCACCTCTGAAATGTACCTAGACTATTAAATATTCCAAATGGAATCCTTTTATAATAAAAAGTTATGATGGTAAAAGTAGAGGTTCTATTATCTTGATCATAAGGATAAATAGGTACATGAAACACCATGATAATCCATCCAAACAGTAATAATTATTTATCCCTTCCAATATATATAATATATAGTCAATTAAGGTGATTGGAATATGATCTTTCATAGTGATCGGATTCAACTTCCAAAAATCAATGCACACACTCCAGCTATTCTTAATTTTCATAGGGATGAATTCATTATTTTCATTTATCATAGTGGTGAGGCTAGTTTTTTTTGGAACTACATGAATGAGGATAACCCATTAGGAATTTAAATGGGATATATGATCCCATATTCCATGAGCTTCTTGATATCCTTCTTCGAAGCATCCATCAAGGTGGGATTTTTCCTCATTTGGTGATGTCTGACCGGTTTGGAATATCCATTAAGAAAAAATCTATTTGATCATATTTAATGGTTTATACTTGGTATATAACCTAATATCCACCCAATTGATTGGAAATTGTCTCTTAAAATATCAATTAAATATTTATCTTGGGTTTCAGATATATTTTTAGCAATTATAACATGTAATTTCTCTCCCTCCATAATGTACACATATTTCAAATTAGTGGGAAGTGGTTTTAAGTCAAGATCATGGGGGTTATCAAGAGATGAAATTAAATTGACATCCTCCACTTAAAAATTCTAGACCTCCTACACACATGAAACCATATCATCTTCCCCATAATTTAAAAAATCATCAATGAAATTATATTTTATCAATTCTTCAAACATGAAAATAGAATATCTATCATTTTGGGAATCCACATTTTTAATGATATTTTTAGTTAAAAAAATTACCTTTACACTAAGAACATAAGAAATATACCCGATTACTAAATTGAATCAATAAAAACTTAATGGGAGAGTGTAAACAGTGACTGATCATCTAAATGGTGCCTCATGGATTCAAAGATCATGGGGTGGACAATGTTATCTCCAAACTCTATGGTGAGTGTACCTTCATGGAAATTGATGATGTTTTTGGTCATCATCATGAATGGTCTCCAAAATATAATGGGAGAGTGTGGTTGGATACTATATTCATAAATATTCATCACATACAACTCAATCAAAAATTAGAGATATGTGACTTTCACAATTAAATCTTCCAGAACTCCTACTCAGAAGACTGTGGATCTGTTTACAAGATAGACCACCACTCTTGAGGGATTAAAGTATCCCATATGAAAATAAATGTATACTAATCAATAAAGTACATTAATTTAATCCCCCAAATCATAAAAATCATTAAATAAACTTAAATAACCAATGGTGCATGGAATGGAAAATGTCCCTAAATCTTGACATTTGGATGGAAACTGAGGTGTGATAAGGGATAAGACCCTTATTCCAAACTTTATCCCCTCATTCCCTTAAATTATTATATTATTATTAAAAAATCCTTTAAAACTTTATCATACTTTGTAATTTTTTTGAGTGCTTCAAGAAGGGGGATATTGATTTCAAATTTTAGAAGGTGTCCAAAATGTATTTTTTGAATTGGTTCTTCCTACAATCTAGTTAATTAAACCATCCATGATGGAAATGGAGGGGGTAAGTGTTTATTATTATATTTTTGAAATTTTAAAAGGTTCTTCTTATCTCCTCCTCCTTGAACTATGCTTCTCATCCTCCTCCTCTATTCTTCTTCTTGGTTCATTTTCAAAGAATTTATACAATTTCCATCTTCATTATCCCTCACCTCAAGTGGTTATATTTTAGATTCATGGTATACAGATTGTATGAGTTCCTTTCCACTTATTGTTGTTATCATACCGATATCCTCTTTTGGGTTTGGGATTATATGGAAATGGAGTTTTCCTGGTTTTGTTTGACATAATTTCAACAAGGCACCACACTATGTTTTCTAGATTATCAATCTGATCCTCTGGGACACAAAACAAGGATTGTAGCTATTCTATAGAAGTATATGTTATGGTGGATGGTTTCTCATAGTTTTTTAGATGTGAGTTGTTTGTGGTGTGAAGTCTATATATAATATTGATTTTTTTTGACATTGTGGTTTTTTGAAATTGTTTCCGGAATGGGGGTTGGTAGTGGTTTTTGTATGGAAGTATAGCTTGATTATGATGATTTATAAATCCATATTGAACATGGTTAATCTATATTCATCCTGGATTATGTTCTAAATTCCTTAACTATAAGTATTCCTCACAATGTTTCATTCCCTATATTTTATCACATTTGTTTGTGAAATAATCTGGTGATGAGAATAAACCATATACCTTAGCTAGTTCTTGTTGGTCACCCACCAGTTTCAAGGCCGTCTCTCCCATCATAATGATTATATCATAAATCATAGTTTACCATTAAGGTGATGGATAAAAATTTCTTACCTCATGAATACCTATTATGATCGTACCTCTTGTACAAATGTGTTGTCTATTTAAGGAAATCCTCTCAATCAAGGCCATGGATTCTTCTGGTGACTTTTCAATCAATGTGCCTCCAGATGACGCATTCATAAGTTTTCTGTCATTATATAGTAAGCCTAGTTTTAAGATGGAAATAAAGTGATTCCATAAATGAATTGACGTGGGATGTTGAAATATAGATTTTTAAACCTTTTCTAGTACTCGTAAAGGGTTACTCTAGATGATTGTCTGATATCATAGATTAACATCTAGATGGTTGTGCTTCTGGAGGTTGAGAAGAATCTTAGAGTAAACAATATCACTAATTCATTAAAATCATTCAAATATCACGTTCTTATTCCATAGAACAATTCTTTGGAAGATTCATCCAATGAAAATGGGAATTCCTTCCACTTTATCCACTCCTCGGCTACTCCTCAGGGTTTGAGATAAAGCATACAAGGGTAAGATCTTTAATATGTTTGTTTGGGTATTCTCCAGTCAATCCATTAAATTTTGGGAGAAATAGAATCATGTTATGTTTCATATAAAAATAATTCTGTAACACTATAATGAAAATTTTATTGTTTTGATTAAGGAATTGTGGTGTGTAGAGGTATGTAAGGGTTTGGTTCTAATTTCCATCCATGATGAAAGGCTCGGGGAGAACACATGAATATCAATCGAGTCTAGAAAGTAAATTTCCTCAAATAAAAATTTAAAATTAGGGTTTATATTTATATTATATGGTTTATTTAAATTTTACGATTTATGAGGCACCTTACAAGTTTTGAGGCTCTAGTTACACAATTTTAAAGAGAAATGAAAGGATACAAAAGACAAAAAAAAGATCGTTGGCCCCACCACACGAGAAAAAGTGTAAATTTTTTCATGTGAATAATATGGGGTGTCTCAAAAAAATATTTACTTACTTAAAATGGATTAAAGTGGTAAATTTAGGTTGTCTCTAAAGAGGAGGTCAAGAGAATAACACTTGTCACTTGAAATCAGAGAAGGAAGTGATATTTTTTTTGAAATTGCTTGATTCTAAAAAGACTAAAATTAATCAAAATGATGTTTGGACACAAGTTAATGGAGAGAGTGATGGGGTCAGGGTAAGATAACATTTTTCAATTTTTTCATGGTCATAAAAATTATTATCCCTCTCTTTTTATATAATTATAAATTAATGACTCTTCAATCGAGTTGTCAATCACCAAGGGTTTAAGGAAGAATTGTAAACCACTCATACGTGCATGAATGTTCATAAAAAATTCCCATAAAATTATGTAAATTCAAGATAGATATTTTTTTATTATAAATATAGAAACAATTTACTAATTCCACACACTTTACAATGGTCTCTATAAATTCACCACAAAACACAATCTATTTGACTGAGAAAAACTGCACTAGGCCGAGGGATTTCAAAAATATTTAACGAAACCTATAAACAATGAAGGACACCAAAAACCTAAAAAATATAACATAAAAATATTTTAGAACCATTAAAAATATATATAAATTACTATAAAAGGGGATGGTTTTACATTAAAGAAAAATACTCCAATGTTATAAAAGGAAAACTCTCCCTTCCCCAATCACTCAACAGTTTTCCCCTCAATGTGATGGGTAAGAGAGTTGAAGGGGTAATAAGAGAGTATTATGAAACTTAATAAAATAAAAAAGATAAAATAAAAATATATTCAATATTAAAATCTTCCAGAACAACCCCTCTTTCAGCTTCTTCAAACCCTTTGAATGGATGTGAACACTTATATTTATAGGCTTGAGGAGTGAAAAAGTTTCCATCCAAATTCATTTCTATAAAATATTGAAGAAATTTTGTATAATAAATTGTAGAATATAGAGTAGTTGTCTTCACAACTATTGTTCCTATCTCCCTTGTACATACAACCACAAACTATCTTCTTCTTTGGAAAATTGAATAAAAAGTTGTGTTCAAATTACTAAAGAAGTCATTTTTCTATAAAAGGAGACTCCTCAAATCTCTCAAATTTGGAGCAATAAGTGGATTAATGAATGAATGAATTTCATCATGAAATTTATTCTAGAAATGAGGCTTGGATTCCTATTTATAGTAATGTTTTAATCACATAATTTTTATGTATCTATACTAATATAAAAATAAATTACTGATGTAGAGTCCATTCTTACAGCCAGTAAAATATCTCCACTTGATTGATTTTTATGTGCTATTATGTTTCAAATTGGATCTGGGTCTAGAAAAAAACATAAATCCCATGTAAAAAAAATACTTTAAAATGTAATAAATTATATTGTATAAAATTTTTGAATGGTATGATAAAATAATAGAAGCTCTATAAATCTACTAAATTCCTCGAATTAATCCCAAAATTCATCAAAAATACAGAAATGAAGAAACTTATCTCAAATTTATTAATTTTAAGAGATTATATAATTGAAAATAATATAATGAATTAAGAAAAAATTATATCCATCAAAAACAATATTAAAATCAATAAATTTACAAAATATTAGGAAAAATATTTCATAAAAAAATCATTATAGATTCACAAAGGATGTTTTAAGGAAATGAATGTCACGGTGGTGGGTAAGTATCTATATTTTGAACATTCTTTTTATATGTTAAAAATTTATAAAATTTCATATATTAGAAAATTAATTGAATATTACTTTTAAAAACATTTTATAAAAAGTTAATCCATGTGAAAAAATTATTTTAAACATCATATTATAGAAATAAATATTTTGTTTTATAAAACACGTTTTTGAAACAATACAGATTTCTATTGGAAATGAAAAACAAAGACAAATTTCTATTAATTGTTTTATTAATTATCTTAAGTAACAAATGGTATAGAAATTTACCATTACTCTAATATAACATAAATAACATGAGGGTAATAAATTTCATGAGAGTTCTTGAGATATGGCTCATAATATTTCATCAATGGAAGCATAATCATAAAATATCTTGATAAAAAATGAGATTGTAGGTATATACAGTTACCACTTTCATAACATTAAATAATTATACAATGGAAATAATAATAAAATAACCTTAAGTTAAAATTAAAAGAACTAAATTAATTATAAAACATTTAAATGTTAGTATATACATCTCTGAGAAAAATATAGGTGCATAACAAGGCATGTGTCTCAAAGAAATAAAATTCAGATAAAAAATTACATTACTGATTTCATAAATTTTGAAACACAAAACCCATGAAAGGAATATAATAAAATGGATATGTAAATACCCATAATTGTATTTGTAATAATAATATAATACATCCATGGATAGTATAAACATCATATAAAATATATTGGTGGTGAATAAGTCATGTATCTGACATAAAAAATGTGAGATAGAATTCCCTTACTTTAAGTGTTGAATTTATTCGTACACGTTAAAAACTCTTTTATAATTAGTATATGTTCATTATGAATATAAAATATTCATATTATTATATATAATGACATATATTTTTTATGACTTTATATTACCTTTTTATTAACAACTCCATGTTAATGTTGTGTTTTGGGTAATATTTTCTATGTTATTCGTATATATTTTGGATTTTAATTTTTGATCCTCTAACATATATCATGATTTAATTATTTAAAATATATAATAAATGATATAAATATCATCTATATTAATTATATATGTATTTACAATAATATATTTAATATTGAAATATTAAATGGAAAACACGGTTTATGGAGACGGTAGACTATATGTTTGTATGAACTTTGTTTCCATTTTATTATCCCATTGAAAGAAAGAAAGTAAATCAACTATATGTAAATATATAATATAATTAAAGTATCATTATATTTCCTATATATCATAAAATTTCACAAAATCCATCCTTAATACATTCCATGTATAGTGTGAATGAATCACATCACTTTGAGGAGGAGGTAGTCTACACTTTACCATATGAAATTGTCATATTAAAAAATTGAAATCATGAAGTTATGTGTCATATAATAATTATAAAATCATAAATAGATGATAAAAATTATATATATCATATAAAAAATATAGTTTCCATGATAATTACCAACCATTATATGTGGTAAATAAAAAACAAACAACATCATTTCGTGAGGTGGTAGTTCTCTGAACACAAGAATGATAAGTTTGTTACCCATTAGATGGATGTTTTTGTAATTTTATGTATAAAAAATAAAATAAAAACATATCATTAAATTTAGGATACTATTTCTATTATAGAGTCATTGAATTATCAGAATTTTGGTTTTTGATAATGAAAATAAAATAAAGGTGCTTGGGGAAGGATGTTACCTTTTTTTTGGGTAACTACTTTTTGTTTGCGCCAAAGGGTTTCCTAGTATGGTTTTTTCCAAATAGTATGATAATAGAATGAATTTATTAATTTTTGAAGCTTATTTTAGTAGATATTGGGTGAGAAAATGGGCTTTATATGTGTGAATATGTGGGAGGGGTGAGTGACTCTTTATAGTGGATGAGGGGTGACATTCTTGTAAATTTTTGAAAATAAAATTCCACCCATGTTTTCCTAATAAAAAGTGGCTAAAATGATGATCCAAATTCAATAATGGGAGTACAAGGTAAAATTATGTCCATATAATGGATTTTGGACAAGTTTATAGGTCATTGTTGCCCCTAAGATTAAGGATTTGTCCTTTGTTAAGTTGATTTTTCTCTTAATCACTCTAATTAATTTTAATTAATTTCACTAATATTTTAAGTAAAAAACTAATTTAACAATTTTATAAATTATAAATTGTTAATATTATGAATATTTAATCCATTTTTTGATATTCTAATCACAGAAACGGATAAAATTAATTTAAATTTAATCACACAGATGGGACAATAAAGCGAGTTTCTAAAGTAAAAATGTTCATAAGATTAAAATGGTTTTATATTCAATTTTAATGTGAAATTTATTCAAAGGACATAAATTATATTAATGGATTAAAAATATATCTAATTAAATCTAAAACCAAAATAAAATATAATTTAAATATATATATAAATTATATGAAAATAATTTTCGAAATAAAATTCTTGGATGTTCACTATTAATCAAAAAATGAACCTTCCCGAAATAATAAAAAATATTTACCCCAATCTAATTTTAATGATCCTAATTTAAAAATAAAGTTTATATTCTGAAATAAATAATATAAAAGTGTCAAAAATAAATTTTAAAATGGGTTCTCCATTAAATGGAAGTAAAATTACCTTTTATAAAAATACAGGTTTTTATTCATAAAATTGGATTTTTTCTTAACTTATACCAATAAAATCTATTAGATGAGTATAAAAAAAATAATTATTGAATATATAATATGTAAATTTTACTGAAAAGATTATTCAAAAAGTGGTTTATTAAATTTATTGAGACAAAATTATAGTTGTACATATATATATAGTTTTCTTAAAAAAGTAGTTTATTTATTTTCAAATTGTTCTTATATTCAATTATAGTAATTGATAACCAAAGTATTAATTTTATATACATGTTTCATTCACATTTTTACAATTGTTTTAATATCATTCCTAAAATCCAATCCAACGTCTTGGTGATAACTATAATAATATTTTATTAAACAAATTAATATTATATTATAGTTCAGTTAAAAATCGGCCTTATGTGTAATAAACACCATCAAAGGGACTCAATATTGTGTGTAACACAAAAAAAACATAGTTTTAAATATTCCAAAAGATAATATAAGTGGTGTGTGTAGTGTGTGATTAACTTGGTGTTGCGTATGACACAAGAAATGCATAGTGATATAATAAAAAAACTATATTCAGTGTTGCGTGAAATGAAAAATGTCAAAAAGATTAAATTAATTCAACAAAAATCATAAAATATAAGGGTGTTACACTTTCCACTATATTCATTTTGAGTGTATTAAGTCCTATAATTTTTACATTTGAGTAGATATGTTTTTGAGTCAACGCACGTTTTTGTCAAGGGAATGTGGGACATCAGGGACAGAGCAACCTTCTTAGAGAACTTGGTGGCGATCAAGGACTGATATGAAAAGATCCTACATGAATAGTCCATTATTCTTGAACGAGTAATTTTATAGTATAGATGTATGATGAAGAGATCATGAGAATGTGAGAGTCTAATATGGTTTTTGTACCCCCACCTTTTTGTGTAGCTTGTTATTTTGAGGTCGAAAACTATTGAAAGACGGGATAATGTAATGAATGTAGTTTATTTGGTTTAGTACTTTGAATATTTCAGTATATACCTTTGGATTTACCTTGAAGTAGGTAATGTGTTTGGGTGTCTAAAGACCCCAAAATTAATATATTAAAAAATATTAATATATATATATATATTAATTAATTATTGTGCACACATAATTTCAAAATAAATGGTTTCTCCATTGATTGGGACCTCATATGGGAAATCTAAGACCATGGTTGTTTCTGGAATATTGGGTTTACCCTAGGCTTAACATAAAATTGCTCAGTATTTGGCAATTGTTTAAATGAAATTATTCTCAGGTGAGTTAAGTAGTTAGATAATTTATTTAATTAATTTACTTAATTAACCAAAACAAACTAATCCTACCCATAAATACATGGTTATGGAACATATATAATCTTATCCAACTATGAGAGATTAGAGAAGAGGAAGAATTGTTCTCCATTGGTGTTGGAAAAAAGAGGGAAATGGATTGGTGACAACATTTTATAAGAATAATGAGGAGGATAAAAAACATAGTGGTATCATCACCTTATTCACTAGTGGACATGGTCTTCACCAAAAATCTGTCTGTTCTAAAGGTATGGACTTTTATCTAGGGGTTTACACCCTTGAATTATTGTTAAATCATGTAGTTTTAGTTTGTTTTATTTTTATTCAAATTATTTTCTTCCCATGACCTAATTAAAAATAGTGTTCTAGAACCCATTTTGTTTATATCATTTTCCCCTTGCTTCAACATAGTTTATACTTTATGAAACTGTCGTATAGAATAAAACCACCCAATGACTATATCACCTTGTTCTTATGTTTTTTCTCCCCACTTTTCTTTTATTTATTCATCATTATCCCATGAGGTTGTAGTTTGACATTTAGAGGCCAGATTCAAGATTGATCTGACCCCTAGATTTATATAATATGCATGAATGAGATTGAGATTTGTGTTTTATATAAGGATGAGGTGTTTTTTCACTTGACAGTGATGGGGAATCATAACCATAACACTAAAAAAAATGAAAATAATTATCGATTTGGAAATATGAGTTCCGATTACCTGCCACCACAGGCTGGATTTGATGATCTTAGGCCTATCCTAGAGTTTCAGAAATTTTGGGTGGTCAAATGGTGATAATGGTACTGAAAATGGTGGATCTAGAATCTTTGTAAAGAAGGAGTTCACAACCTATGAGAGGTCTGAATATGTGTTGTGTGTACCAAATAACACACACTGTTATCTGGTCCTCAAAGTGTCTAGGGTTTTAGCTTGTGTTAAATATTACACATACTGTGGCTTGGTCCACATGCCATGTGATCCTACCCAATAAGCAATGTTGTGTGTTAAAGAAACGTACCCAAGACCCCATGTGGTCAGAAATATTGTGTACCCTAAGTGTAATAGAATGTATATATACATGGATATCAAATTTGTGTACCATGTATAGAATCCTAGGAACATGGGTGATTGTAAATGATAAGTGACGCATTATACAAGCGGTGTAGAGTCACATGGTCATACAAGCTGTTTCAAAGGGAGTAAACGCCTTGGGAGGCCATACAAAGTTACACACCATGTGACCCTTTGATCACAATTAGTGATTTTGTTTTACATGCCATGTATAGTGAGGAGACATGGATAAGATTTATATTTATGGGAAAATTTAGGTATCCTAGTAGGACACACCATATAATCCCCCCAAAAAATGCTACCTTACATAATTTTTTCTTCGGGACTCTGATTTGGGTTTACGAGTAGCCTATTCTGAGTAGTTTTCCACATAGAACATAAAGGTGGATTTTTTTTGTTTCATATATATGAAATGAGGTTATTAAAATGGGATTATTATTTCACTGGAACTTTTCTGGTGTAAATGATTAGGTTTTATAATTTGATTGTTTCCGGGGTTGATAGTCCTCTGTCTATCAAATGTAAAACCCCCTTATATTTATTATAGTTATAGATGGAACTCCCCCCACATTATAGAGGGAACATGTTTCATATATGTGTAGTGGAATCCTGACATTTGAGCTCATGTGGTGAGTGGTTTATCTATTATAGTAGTGCAACATCACCCATGACATGTAGAAGAGAGGTGTAAGACATCTATAGTCATTATTGAGAGGTTAGAAAAGATGCATGTATATGAGATATTCTCCCTAGGATATGATATGAATTAGCAAGGAGAGGTCCCTTCACTTTGTATCTTATGAGGTTAGATTGGATGTTTAGATCTAATGATGTGACCTTTGGATTTATGAGAAAAATCCTCATTCATAGATAGATTGGATGATAGATATCCCCTTTCCTTTTCTGATTCAACTTCTTTTGAGGATATCTGATGTTGGGTTTCAATTAATCTATTTCTTATGGGTTTATCTTCTAATCATTTTCTTTTTCTTCACTCTTGATTTTTGGGGCGTCCTATGAGTCATGTAGATACTCAAACCTGTTTGTTATTTTCCTGCACGTGTCTTGTATTATGCATATGACTGGCAGGTCAGTGGTGACTATAGTATACTTGGTTTTAGAGGAGCATAGTTTTACATAGAGAAGCTGACCATGTTAGATGGTCCAATATGGATATCATGAGTTGATATCTATTTATTTATTCCCTTATTAGTTGTTATTCTTGGTGGGACCTACTTTTTTTTCAGGTGTGTATTTTCCCCTCTTTATTTCATTTGTATACTCTAATTCACAATATATTATTTTTTATATGTTGTTTTATGTATGGTTTAGACTTTATATGTATCATAATTTTTTTATATCTCCTCACCATTGTAAGGATCGTGTGGTATTTGTGTGCACATATAATTTTGGAAATCCCTCCCGTATCATTAATGTGCCTTCTTTATGATTTTTTCTTCCCATATCCTATTAGAGGTAGGCTTGGGGTGTCTCGCCTAGCTTACCACTAACCAGACACACCCTAGTGGGTTGGGTCATGACATATCCTTACCTATTAACCTATGAGAAAACATTATCGGGGAATAATTTATTTAAGCGGATATTGAAATGCCCATGTACATTTTAAAATTTTAATTTTATGGTATTCAAATATATATTTCATAATGTTATATTTCATAATGTTATATTTCTGATGGGGAATCAATCCTTGAAACTATTGCTCCATAGTTGAGGGAGGAGTCTCTATTTTGGTGTCTGGGAGGTAAGTTTTCCTCTTTTACCTTATCCCTTGGTGGGGGACTCTCTGAAAAAGATGTAGTGAGGGATAAAAGAGTTTCCTCATCTTCCTTGAATGAAGTGACACATCTTCTTGCCTCAGCGGGTGAGGTAGTAATTTTCTGGAGTTTTGATATCGGTTCTGGGGTATTTTCTTCCAAACCTTCCGGATTTTCTCGAGATTTAATTGGACTTTCAACATTATCAGGATTAGTAGTCGTAACTATGATCATGAGGATTGCTTAATATATGTCCAAATTTAGGCTTGTTCTTTCAATTGGATTGGTGGGAAATAAGTATTCTTCCTCAAGATACTTGAGGGGATCGGTAGGAATCATTTATAAACCATTTTGGTTAGTCACGCAATCAATTCCATCTATTAAGGGTTGTTTCCCCTTTGGAACATAGAACCCTGCATCAAAGTACTGTTACTCACATGACTCGAGTAGGTCCTTATCGACATGAAATGTCCCACTATATCAATCGATTCTATATTTGAGTCATTGATGGTAAGAGGAGGGGTTTATGCATGTTTATGCATCCACGACCTCCCTAGTAGAGAAATTATTACCATATTATTTTGAACTACATGAAATTATAGGTTAGTTATGAGGTCACCGAATTAGGATTCAAACATGATTTGGCCTCACAGATTTTGATCGATTTTGTCAAAGTCCAACAAGATCATGGTTTATGGTGTTAATGTATCCTCATTGAAGCCTAGGTGACAGAGTGTCCGTAGTGGGAGGATATTAACCCCATAAATATTATGGATTAAGAAATTATGGATATTGACTCCATTTATCTTTCTAGAAACATATAAGGGTTTTATGTAACCTTTCATGATGACATATTAATTTTGATCTATGATGGAGATGACTGCATGAAAGTATGAAGAATTTATCTCTATCTGGTAGACTTCAATAGCAGTTACTATGGCTTTAAACTCTTGGGGAATCAACAAAGCCTCTATGAGATCTTCCCTAAGATCTGTTGATAGATTCATTACATCAATGATTGAGGGAGTAGCTAGCACATAAGATAACTATTTCAAAATTTAATATTTATGATCTCAATTCAGGTGCTTCCCAGCTTGGGGATTCTCTTTCACATGCACTTTAGGGGCTTCAGCACTTGACGAAGACATGTCATTCCTTAGTACCAAAGCCAAATGATCTTCTTTCCTTTGTGGATTGGTTCGGGAAGATCTTCATACATACTGAGGGAAATTACTCATTTGTTCTTCTTCTAATGGAAACTTCTGGATGACTGGATTAGGGTGGCTTCCTATAGAGGTAGGTGAGGTTTTCTATCCCTTTAAAATTCTCTAGAGGGTCCTCCCATGGGTTTCTACAACATAGATGATTTGAGTGGAGTTGTGTCCATACGCTGGAGTTCTTCCTTGGATGTGTCTCCCATGGTATCCCTAGATTTTGTGTCTTCTTCATCTGGATCCCTGATTGGGTACAGATAAGTCTTGTTGATAACCATACTCATCATTGGAGGAAGGATTTATCAAATGAAGGAAATTGATAGAGCAAAAAATCCACTTGTCCTCTAATGATATCCTAACCTCAACATCTGCTTCTAGCGATACCATTTATCAGGGTGGTACCTGTTTCCTTTGATTTGATGGAATGACATATGAGAGTGTCAAAGCCAATATTGTATTTTTTGTATGTTTATATTCTTGTACATTATTTCTTCCCTTCCTATTGGACTACATTTTGGTCACATATTCTCTGAATTATTGTTGAGCTAAGGATGATAGTTATATTTTATTGGGCGATTTGGGTGGCGTGGTTGGTCATTTCCACTATGCCTGGAGTAGTCCATGATCTCTGCTAACAGTTTTCCAAGTCATCAATTATCAAAATTACTCTATATTTTGTTAACAAACTTTTTCAAATACTCTTATTCATCTGTATGGGTGGTCAAAACATATTCCACCTTTATTGGAGGTGGTCCTAGAATGACTTGTCCAGAATCTATCATCTTTTGTAGGAGGTTCTTAAAGACAAATCACTCTTAAATGTTGTGTCACAATATCAGATGGAAGAGAACGTAATCTGGAAATTCTTCAAGACCTACTTCATCAGCATAATTTGGCCCCAATAGACAAATCAAGTTACAATTAATTGAAGATATGTAGTAACTAAGGACTTGGTCAACTCAGAATAAGTATACATTATTTCTGTGTTCCTAGAATTGGTTTCATTTGGTCCCTATCAACTCATCTAGATGGGGTTGGGGTGGATGTTGACGTCTAGAGGACCCTATACTATTTGGTGGCATCCTTGGAGCTGAATCCAGTGCAGGGGTGTCTTGATCATGACATAAGACACTTCAGATCTCCCAAATCTTTTCCCTAGGGTTGATGGGGCTACTTGTGACTTGAGATTAGTCCATTTCAAGGTATCCCCTATCCATTGAGAAATGTAAGAGATGTCCTGGAACCCACTTGTGAAATTCAATAGAATTATCAGCATTCAAAAACCAGCTTATAGATTATTAATGCACATAGAAAACATCTCATCTTGGGGGAGTGTCTGGTTCAAGGAATAAGTAAGACCATTCCACATAGAGATGAATTTTGAGACTCTCTAATCCTTTCACTGTTTATTGTTCATGAGAGAACTTACTATTTTTTGGCAATATCTAGGTGAACTGGAACAAGAATTTGTGATATATATCCTCCAATCATATTATTGAGTTACCCAACAAACTGGTGTATCAGCCGAAGGATGAACCATATAGGGTTGACACAAAGCATCTAAGATTCACAACCTCTTATTGCCTAGGATTCCCCATCATTGGATCACATTAGGAAGCGTAGTTCATTAGCTATTATTCCAATTCTGTAGATCCATTGAACACTAGAAATATAGGATTTCTGAAATTTGGATGAATTAGGATGTTTCTCACTCAGCTAGGTTAAAGTCTCTATTCCAGTTGTACTGGATCATGTAGTCCTTCCATAACATCCATTCAAGTTGTTACAAACTCTATGGTATTTAGGAGCCCTTGATGCATGTCATGTTAGAAATGAGAAAGAATAGGAGACAAAAAGGGAAATATTTGATGTGCCTACACTGATGGACCTTGAGACTGATACATTTCCAGGGGAATCCTTTGTGGGTTTTACTGAATTTGTTCTGGTTGCTTCCCTATTGGAATGAAATCATGATATCCGGCTAGGATCGGGTTCGGGTAGATTGATCATCCTGAAACTTCCCTAAATGAGCCATACAACTTTTCATCATTCATTAGGATTAGACCATGAGGCTAAGGTACATCGGGTGGAAGTGTTTGTTGATGTTCCACCTGAGGAACATACTCAATAGGACAACTTTATCTTATTATATTTAAGTTGAGTCACCTCAACTTCATCATTTCTTCCTCCTGTAGAGAAAACCCCTCCATAAGTGTGTGGGAATCATCTTCACAGGGAGAAGGAGGTGGTTTTTATACCTTTATCTTATTATTCTTCTTGATGAGGATTCACACAGGAGGTAAAGGCATATTGACGGAAGGGGCACCTAGATTTAATGAAACTCTTTGGTTTCTGTTGTGCAAGCTTCCGGGCTCATTGTAGACCGTCTCCGGCAGGGAACCATCTTCTCATATTTATATGTTATTTGAATCATTTTTAGAGAGGTATATGTACTTGAAATCAACAACATTCACCAATGCATACTGTACTAGGGGTGTCGTACCAGGTTCTGAATAGACTGAGAGCTTCTTACGTCCTTTGTGGGATCTTCACTAGTCATTTGTAATACTTATCAAGTTTTCTTGGTGAGGAATGAATAAATGGGAGCCCTGATATGACCTTGAACTATTTCTCCACTACAAGGTATGTGAGTCTTATGATAGGATGAAATTCATGACCCCTAGAACCACTTTTGTCCATAAATGAGCGAAGACAAACATTTTCTGGGTGGGAATTTGAGGTAAAAATGCCCCCAAACCTATGGGTTGGGGTTGCTTCTGTTCTTTGGTTTATGTTCCCTGGCCGGGATTTTCTGGTCTTATGTGGGAATTTTGAGTTAAATGTTCGCTTAGACCAGTGGGATAGGGTTGGTCTTGTATTGCAGTGGTTTCTGTTGCAATTTCTTCATCCCGGATATCACGAATTACCAACGGATGTGAGCCAGATATGGTGCCGGGTTCACACATGGATTTCTTGATTCCAAGGACATGGAAAATTCTCATTGATTGGATTATATTAAATGTGAGGCATGTAATATGTTCTTGGTGTCCCTTTTAATGAGATTTTTTATGGCTTTCTCTCATCGGGCCTGGCACTTATGGGACTTACTCAAGGTTGGTTATTGTCGAGCGTTCCACATTTCCAGAGTAGGGACCTCATTTAGCTGCCATATTTGGATGATAAAATTGTAGGATGTCACCTCTTGTGGGTTATACTAGATGGGATGTGGGGTGAAATTTATTTCTCTATGTTCTCCCCATCCCCGAATATGAACACCAGACGGGGTGTTGCCGATAATGCAATGTAACTTGTGCAGTGCATTGATATAGGCCAACCGAATGTCCTTATTTTTCCTTTCTAATTGTGCTCACAATATAAATGGTAGTTAATCTAGTTCTATCTTACAAAAAACAGGTCCCAAGGTGTTAACATGATTTTCATTCCCATCATTAGAAAAAATGTGGCTATTAACTAGCGAAGTGTTTTGCAGATATTGAGGTGAATGTTATGCATACATTATTCTGAAATCACTTTATGTACGTTGAACTAAAAAGTGTCCATGGGCCAATAAATCACTGGTATATCATCCCTAACTATTTTTCTACTTAATGGAAACACATATTTTTGTTGTTCTGTGAGGGACTCTTTTGCTTGATCCACCCAATTTGACTACTCTTTAATGATTTCATTGGAGGCAATGGGGTTGGTGGGTGTCTTATTTATATATGAATAGTACAAGTGTGTCTTAGAAGAAGATCCTAGAATCAGGCCATTATCTAGTTGATAAAGGGTATCACTTGTCATGGAGATAGTATCTCATACATCTTACTCCATTTTTTCAAGCACCACGACATATGAGGGCTTTCTTGCATTTGACCCGTCAAGTGGAGCACCTTCTTGCCTGCATAAATTTGGACTATATGGAGGACCTTCACTGTTAGTTCAATGATAGTGAGGACTACTATCATAGATTTCTGTTCAAATGTAGATTGGTATTCTACCTCATATACCCTATGGAGGACCTTTAGGGCAGAATATAGAAAGGGGAGGACCTTCTTGTTCCTTAGCATCAAATATGAATGGACCTTCACAATTATTGTTATCATGAAGGGGACTACCATCATAGCTATGGATGCATGGAAAGTATCGATAGTGTACACTCTAGGGAGGTCTATTAGGGTGTAATTCCATGAGGGAAGGACCTTCTCATTACTTGATGTCACTACGAGGAGGGCCTTCGTAGGGACATTGTTGATGGTGAGGATTATCATCATATCTTGACGTCCGACTATAGGGTGAAAAATATCTCTAGAGTATACCATAAAGAGGACCATTAGGGATGGATACAAAAAGGGGAAGGACTTCTTTTTATATGAACTTGTGGTCAAAGGGAGGGATACCTTGAAATGCATAAGGGTATAGGTTCTCATGATCGATCATTTTTGGCTCACAATGTAATCCCCCATGGGTGATCTGGGAGGGACCTTCAGAGATGCTTTTATTGACACTATGGGAAGGACCTTCTCTACTACTACACTCACTTTCATAATTTTAAAATGTATTGGTATGATCTTTAGCCTATGTTGATATATATTTGATGGCATACAAAACACTTGCTTTCAGTGGAGTAGAATCATGAATGTGCTATTCATTTTTTGGTTTCCTTTAGCACCTTTCATTTTTGTGTGCTATCTTGCAGGAAACTGGGGTCTCCTACTATTTTAAATAACCTTCATGTATGGGTCCCTGTTTGGTTGGTTCCCAAGATTTGTTTAGGATACACTGACGAACATCTTTATTTCTGGCAGGGATATATGAC
This sequence comes from Viscum album, assembly GCA_963277665.1. Lineage (NCBI taxonomy): Eukaryota > Viridiplantae > Streptophyta > Magnoliopsida > Santalales > Viscaceae > Viscum > Viscum album. Next base: position 6,317,630 of record OY728125.1, read on the forward strand.
GACTCTGGAGCAACCACCATGTTGGATTGGCATCCCCGAGTTAGATTGGGTATTTATTCCCAATCTGATTATCCATGAATTGTGAAATATTTCCATCGAACCTCATGGACTGGAGCATGGGTTCTGGTGTTCTCCAGAGTGATTATACGATTCGTCAGATAAATCACCCAAACTGGGGAGATCAGGTCGTGGGCTTGAATCATTGATTTCTCTACTAACATAATGACGTCTTGAAATGCATGAAGTATATAGTCTGAAATAGACATCTGGTTCTCTATCATGGCCATGATGTGTTGAGATAATTCATTGGATGGAATGGGTATGAATGCCGAGTCTGATGTCAGAGAAGAAGTTTCTGCCAGCTATAGTGCTCTATGAGTTTCTAGTGGGTACTAGGATTTCTCCTATATTGGGGTAGAGGAATGAGTATACCACTGAATGTTTTATCTGGTTGCCACCGTATTTGGATGGTGGGTTTTGTATTCACAAGAACGAATTTTCATCTCCTCATTTTTTCTGTATTTATCTCATGGTCATGACTCTCATCCGTAAGAATTTGAATATGCTAATATTTTATTGCCACCATATTTGACTAGTTGGATTTGTTGGGGTTGGCTGGAAATTTCATTTGCTTGTGGATTTCCACTATATTAGATTGGTGAGATTCATATATACTAGCAGGGTTGTATGATAGCCCATAATTTTCTTCCCTATTTAGATAACAAGATTGTTTTGCGTCAGTAAAGATATGTTCCTGCTTGTAGCTGGCTGTCATCATATTTGGATGAAGAGCTTCTTATATATGGGTATATATATGCCTCTACCTATAATTTTTCAATCTATCTATGTGGTGGGGCTGGTGAGCACTGGAAGAAATGTGCATTTTCTCAAATTTTACAACCCAATTTCTGTGGTAGGCTCCATTTGAGTGGGAAAGGATATACATCTGCTCAAATATTGATGTCATATTTCCATGGAGGGATTTAGAAGGAGGGTCAGGATTGTATGTGTTTCCATTAAATGTTGTCATATTTGTGTGGCAGACCTCCTCCATGGGAACTTGAGTATTGAAATGTTCCTGATTATTCATTTACCACCCTCAGTTAATAGCTGAAGGGGCATGTTTCCATTGTACTTAAGCATGTTTCCTTAGCATGAGATCCTCTTTAGAGTGAGGATATTGAGTGGTACTCCGCTGGTGGAGATGTCCTCTAGTAGGATCCCTCAAGAGGGGTTATGGTGCATTTGGGATGAATTCATAGGAATTGAATTTGTCTACCTCCCTATGATAAAGGACTTACTTATTATCATACCCCAAGGATATACTCCCTAAGCAATTGGATATGGCCAGTGGGGTTGTTCTATGACGGGGTACCGACCGTGGTTGGAGAGGAAACATGATATATTTTGATGATTGGAGGTCCAGGCTTATGGCCTCTTCTCTGGAGACATTACAATATTGGGGTTACTATTAAATCATAGCAATTTAAACCTAGTTTTGAAGACGCTGTGTAGGTAACGGGGTCCTGTTATTTTTTGGGGATCGTGATGCCTGTGTGGTCGCTAACATGCGTGTTTGAGCAATTTATTGAGATTCCATTTGGATTAAAGATATCTATTCAAAATGCCTTCTATATATGAATTATACATACAAAAAACAAAACCCTGTCAAATTATCATCTGATTACCATATTTTAAATTGATGATCTTTCTTGGCCCTCTTCCTTTGGAATGTGAAAGGGGCTTGATGTGGGATAATTTTCCACCTTAGTGAAGGATTCATGTCAGGTCCACCATTTTTTTCGAACCAATTTGCATGGAACTTCATATTGATAGGGTGAGATGGTCCTAAAAATATTGTAAAGTGTGTCATTTTTATGTTATTTCAGTGGTTCTACATTTTCATGATCCTGGTGGGCGATTGCAAAAAAGTGGGGTATGTGTCACTACAATCAGCCTAAGTTGGGTGTAATGTCCTTAGATAGTCTCCAATGGGTTTATTTGTGGATATTGAAAAACCCAATGGCCATGGAATCATTGATTCATGGACATGAATTCCAATGGTAGGTGCACTTTAGATAATGATTTGGCCAATGACACTTCGAGGCTCCATTTTTCAAGAGGATGGGAGTTCGGGCTCATCAAACCCTTGGGGGGGGGGGATTATTTCCCACTCTAGGAATCTCTTATATATTTAATCAATGTCTATATGTTCATGAATCCTTTGTTTTTTCCTGAAGAGTGTGTCCAAATATTACCGCTGGGTTTCAATATCAATCATAAAGACATTAGGATTAGGAATTATAGAGACTACGCTAGTTTAATCCCTATGATGAGGTGTTCTATAGTTTATCGTCATCCAAGGGAAAAATAAGTTAATTTGATATCGGTATCAAACCCATGGGATGAGTTTCCTACATATCCTCTTGAGAGAAATCAGAAACCATGTAGTACAATGTCACTTAACTGGACATATCTCCTTTTTTAGGTCGTGTGACAGGGACCCATCCATACAGTTTAATATCCTAGGGTAAGGACATCTAGGTGAACGATTTCTATTCAAGATGAAATGTGGTGATTATACTAAGGCATCCCATAATCCCTAGGAAGGATACCATCTCCTAGATGAAAATGACCCCACAAAAAATATATCCTAGAGATTTCTAGAGCAATTTGGGTATTGGGTTTTGACATCATGGGGACATCCTAAAGATCCCAGTTGATTAAGAATAAAATCCCTTGTAGTTTGGTTTGAGTAGTGAATATATTGGGGTTTATGTGTGGGAGCTACACATTTAAAGGGGGTGGGGGTAATATCTCATTTCATGGATGGGATTCTATATATCTCAGGGCTAGATGAATGCTTTCTATGTATTGTAGTTATGGTGGGAATTTGAGTTATCATAGTTCATGAGATGGGAATTATGTGCGATAACTACCATTTGGCAGAGACATGATTGGGGATTAAATCATATAGGAGTTCCTTCATGGAAGATTCATGTTAGGGATTATACATAAGGAGGATTCCCTAGTGAATTGGGGAAACATAATTACTAAATCTATCTTTTAAGGAGAATATCTCGCAAACTCTGGCCTTTGGAGAGGAATCCTACATTTCATGGATAAAATAGGAATAAATGATTTTGTAGTTCATTATGGGTTTTGATAATGTTTTATTATCACATACCCCTAAGCCCACAGGATTCATTCTTATTTTGAGAAGAATGAGAATATGAAATATTCAAAAAAGGCAGACTTTCTATTCTCTGCTGAGGAAAAATGAGGAGACCATGGTGGAAGCTGCCGGGTCGATGGTGGATGATAGTGCAGAGAAATGAACCATTCAATCTGAAATGAAAGTGAAGGTCATTAGGTCCATCCTTAAAGGCTGGGGATTACTCCAAGAGGGAAACACTATCAATGGGTTCTGGGAAAGGAGAGGAATGTAGCTTCTCATCAAAAGGAAAAGTAAGTGTGATTCCTTTGACTGATCACTATCCCTTATTCGATGGAAAAGTATGCGATCTCCCTTGATCCCTAGAATGGGGAGGTCTATGTCAGTATCCCAAGGTTAGACTATGGTTTACCATGTGTAGGTAGACTTAAGAACACTCTCAGGGTCTATACCAATGTGTGGATTACCTTCATGACTCTGGTAACCATGGGTGTGTGGAATCTGAAGGATGCACTGATGTGCCTAATAGTCCATTTATATGGGTCATGCAGCTTAGGAAGAGGCTTTGTCCTAATGCTAATGGATTGGTTTCTAGAGAGGATTTTGATCATGGGATGGAAACAGAAGGGCATGATTGGTACCATATGGTTGAAACCCCAAAAGCACATTACTCCGCGTACCATTTGTTAATGTCGGATGGGGTACATTCTTCATAGTGTTTTTCTATGCATGTAGAAGGGATGTCCATATACTAGGGTGGTAAGTGGATCTGGATTTGGTCTTCATAATACGGTGGTATGTGGATGTGGGTGTGCTCTAGGTACCATGGGGGTACGTGGCCTTGGGCTCCGTTCACATATCGTGGTGGTATGAAATGATAGAGTCCCTCTGTGCGGAGGGATGCTACACCAGGTAGGGTTTTCCCACATAGAGATGTGATAAGTGGTATGCTGGATTGAAAAAGCAGCATTAATCTCACAGATCATAAGATGTTCATCTGTGAAGGGAGTATGGTTTATGGTTTGCCTTTTAGAATCATGGTTTAACCATATTTTCATGCTTTCTTCTTCTTATAGTTCTTGGCATTTTATAACTATTGGAAATTGTTCATAGTTCCGTACTTCGCCGAATTTTTTCCTTATAAGTATTCTGTCTATAGACTCTCAGTTCTCCCAAAATCTGACCCCCTCCCCGTCTCCCCTTGGGGTCTTTTATAGAGTTACGAGGAGGATGTAGGTATAAGCACACAACTCCTTTTGTGGAAGCCCATGGGGAAATTACTCATCCCACATATTACTCAGTCAACCAATATTTGTGTTGTTGAGATTCGTGGTAGCAGAAATTTCCACCTCACTTTCACAAATGATGCAGTTTGTGGGGTGCTGTCAGCCTTGTCTCATCAGTGAACTGCTCAGTCTGTGGGGATGGTATGCCGGGGTTCACCTCTCAGTCATGTTTTTGCCAACGATGTGGTTCAATGGTGAAATATCTTTGCCTCTATTCCACCAATGATGTGGTTCACAGTTTATCGATTCATTTCCACATTCTATTCATGAACTATCTAGTTCATTGGCCAACATTTCATCGGCTAGAGTTTCATAGGCCACCAACGTACCACTTGGTTCGCGGGTTGTCCCTTCCACAAACCATTCTTGGTAACCAGTATGCAGACTAGATTGGGTCCTCCGCCAAATTTGACTCCTTGAATATTTTCCTCCATTTTTTATCCCCACATGCATCCTTTTACCTAATCAATTTTATGGAGGTATTTTATTTCCCATTGTGGATTTTTTTCGGGACCCTAAAAAGTTTAACATTGATCATAAGTTCAAAGGCTTGGGCACCCATTTTGAGGATTCAAGTGATGGTATTTTAAGGTGATTAATGATATTTTTAGAGATGCTTTATTGGGTAGAGTTATATGTTAACCTTAGGCTCAACATGAATGATTAATTAATAAGCATTATATTACATTTTGGTGATGTAAGCTAAAAGGTATGAGATAACCTTTAAAGGTATTTTTGATTTTTAAGTAATTATGTTTATTTTTTAGGATGTTCGTTTTTTTTGTGATTTTTATATGAATTATATAAATATATATTTAGTTAAAAGGACATCCCATAAGTCCGGTGAGAAGTCATCACATCCCGAAAATCCACATGGCATAAACTCACAACCAAAAGGTGGAAAGGGTGCATTGCCTACAACGAGCCTACATAATTTCATGGTTTGAAAATATTTTATTTTTCACAATTTATTTTGATTAAGATGATTTTGAGAGAATCTATTTTATCTTATAGATAACCAAGGGATTTAATTGTGATATGTGGATTAATTTTTTAATGTTATTTCAAATAATTTTCACTATTTTTGGGAACCCTTTTTGATTAAGATAAATATAATATTATCGGATTTTATTTTAGGAATAATATTTGAATTATATTTTGGAAGAATATATGATTTTAATGTGGATTTATGGAAATGATTAGAATATTTTGTAGATTATATTATTGGGTAATATGCCTTTTTTGGTATATGAATGTTTTAGAGAATAATATTTTCTGTTAAATAAATCTTGATAGAATATGTGATTCAATCCTTCTAAATTTAAGGTTTTTAACTTGGTTGTGAATATATTTGAATAATTTTTATGTTAGTTATTTATAAAATGATATAATAGGAACTATGAGTGTTATTGTTGAGGCTTATGAAATTAATAAGAAGGTTCATTCATTTTTATAATTATATCACCCTTTTCCATGCATCTTGGTTTTAGATAATGTCTAAAAATATGAGGAATATATTGTTATCTTTTATAGATATTCTTACCCATTAGAAGTTAGTTTTATTTCATTTGGTATAAATAATTCATCATGAAAACTCATTATATGGAGAAAAATATTATATTTTGTTGGAAATTGATTAAAAATGAAACTATAATTGGAAATAAAATATATATATTTAATTTCTTAGTCTAGATGGTAAAATAATTCCTTATCTCTAAGGAAAGGATCTTAAGTCAATTTTTTTTCTTATTTCTTTCATTTCTGATGAACGTCTAGTCTTTTCAAATTTTGGCTTTTATGATTTTGTGCTCGTTAACTTTCTCACGATCATTATCTTTCTTATGAACAATGATCTTAGTCACTCTCCATAATTTTTTGGACACAATGATTATCTTCCATGAACATATATTCACTTCCCACTAATATTATCCTATTTGGAAACCTTGTTATTTGGTGAACATATTATTTCCTTTTCCCTCTTTTAAAGAGTATGATTTATTAACTAGTTTTATGATGTGGGATTTCAAGGAATTTTCATATATTTATTTACAAAACCCAAGTTCCAATTGTGACAAAAAATTTATTAATGCGGTGAATAATGTAACACCCCAATATTTTAGAAAAGAACATTATGTTTGATAGCGTATACAACTTGAAACATTGAGTTCAATAAAACTATGACATACTATTGAAATATTTGTTAAATGTGAGAATTAAAATTGATGGGTATGAATATCATTAAATACATTACGAAATATATACTAATTTACTACTTAAAATAAATTTATTCATAAATTTTTATTATACAATCACTTAATTTTGTTAAAGTAATTTTATTCTTCAAAAATAGGTTTTCCTAAAAATTCTATTTATTTATTTTAATGAGAAAATCTTATAAATTATTTCTAGTAATTTTAAAAAATTTATTTAAAAAAAAAGGATAACACTTTTTAAATCATCATATCATAATTAAATTATGGTTAAATTTTTTGATTTTTATGAATGTTTGATTTTCAGTGAATAGTAAAAATCATATTTTAAAAAACAATTGTAATTAAATAATATAATTGAAAGTCTAGTAATATTTTGGATTTGGTATTGAAATGAAATAGGATCCATTTTATTTAAAATAATATAATTAATTTCATTTTAATTAATTATTCTCATGATTTTGGTAAAACAAATTCTTAAGAATTTTTTTTCTAAAACTATTTTTTAGATCATAGTGTATTTACCTTCATATAAAGTAAAATATCCCCAAATTAGGAATTTTTTAAATGAAATAAGATATATATATATATGTGTGAGTGAACTTTAAACCATGTAATGAAAATTAAAAGTCATAGGGTTAATGTAAAATCATTTTTTCATTGATTTTATTTCAGAAAAACTTCTTCTTGTCGCGTTTTTCGGGTTTAATTTTAAATTAAAATTTTCCAATTATGTGAATTTAATATTTAAAAATGAATTAGGTAATTTTAATTTTGAGGTCAAATTTTTTGTAAATAGTTACCTTTTATTTTTGTTTATTATCAATAGTTGACAAAGTAAATAATGATCAACAGTATAAATGTAAATCCGGTAATTAAGGTTAAAATAATATGAAGAGGACAAAACATTGACCCTAAACCATGAATTTACCCTATTTATGGGATAAATTTGGAAATTTTCATCAAATTCTAGAATATATAGCCACTTTTAGTCATATTTATTTTATTTTTACCTAAATAATATTTAAGTAAAAGAAAAAGACAAAAATGTCACCTTCTTGATTTTAATATCTATAATATTTTGTGATAAGGGTAAAAAAAATTTAATTTGGAAATAAATATTAATTTGAAATATAAATCATTTTTTTACTGTGGTAATTATTTTATAATTTTCAGAAATGAAATAATTACCTTGTATTCTTATGCAGCACTAACTAGGTATTTATTTAGTTAATAGAAAAATAAAATAAATTATTTTAAAAATATTATAATTATTATAAATTTAATGAATTATTGTGTTTTGAGAATATTTTAGATAAATATGACATATTAGTAATGTTTTAAGGCATTACATTCTACTTCCATTATAATGATATTGTTATAAAATTCAAATTAAATGAATTGTTCCAACGATGACATTAATGATGTTTTACAATAAGTAATATTTTATTAAATGATTTAAAATTCTTAAAAACACTTTTACTAAGATAATTAATTTTTATATGGTTGAAAATATCAACCAGGTACATCTGTTGTCCAATTATCTTTTTATAGTAACCATCATGAACCCTAAATAGTAAAAACCTTGTTATCATGTTAATTGTCAAAAAGGGTTAACGAGGGTTAAGAAAAGATATTAGGATTAAAAAATTATATGAACTTACCCAAATTCTCTTTTATGATAGTAATTATACTTATATTTATAATATATTAAATATATATATATATCATTTTGGATCTATTTTTCCATGATAAATAATTTATATTAATTTAATACATTATGAAATTTCAAAAGTTCCCCTCCCCTCACTTATAAAAGGTAACCTGGTATTATCTTTTATTTGCACGTCAAAAACCATTTTTTTCAGAACATACCAACCCAAATACCTTCTTAACAACTCTTCCAACGTTCCATTGGTTTTATGTTTTGTATAATATCAGCCTTATAAGTCTTAATGTGTAAAATAAATAAGGTTGTCCGAAGAAATGGTTTAGCTTTTAATAGAATGTTTTGGTTTTATTTCTTCTTCCACTTCCTTAATTTCATATTCAAACATGATGAAATAATTAAAATAGTATATGTCATAAATAATTTTTTTTATATTAATTTCACAACATATATCAATATTATCTTCTATTAAGGGGGAAATGATACTATCGTTCATGTGCACGAAAGACAACCACCTCGTGAAACAATGTAATTCAGTTTCCACCAGCACCTCTCACTAAATGTTATAATTATCTATTTAATGTATATATCAAATATTAATGATGTATTTAAAATTATATAAGGATAATATATCATATGTTTTCAAGCCATTCTATTCATTTAAAAATGATAATATCATTCATTTTTACATGTGGATTACCACCTCCAAGATGCAATGTGATTCATTATTCATTACCGAATCACATGGATGGTATACATATTTGTAATAAAATAAATAATATTATATTTATGATATAATGATAATTTTTGAATGATAAATTAATACATACCTTCATTCCATAATGATCATTGAAAAATGAAAATTTTACTCATGTATACTTATTACCTACCGTCCCCATGATTGTAACACATTTCATTCTTCATATTCATATATCTTAGATTATTCTGATATTATAATTAAAATTTAAAAATAATAATAATTTCATTATTATTATTTAAAATATGTATTATTTTTCTCCTCATTGATGTGGAATCACGAATCCAGATTCTACTAAAGTGCCCTGAGCTCGGTTGGCCACACGACCTTAAGAGCACCTTCATGAAAATGAGAGGCTGGTGACTAGCATTGAGGGACCAAGGTGTGTCCATAGGGATTTTATCCCCACATGTAATAAGTGTATCATAGTGGATCAATATGAAATATATAGTAAACATAGGAAGAAATATAAGTAAACAAACATCACATCAGAATAAGGAAGGAATAATAAACTACATGTGTAACTGGTATAAATATAAAAAAGATGATGATGATATTTCATGTAATTATTTGTTGGGAAACATTGATAAAAATTATCATACAAACATTCTATATGAAAGTTAAACTAAGGAACTAAAAACTATCCCTAGCATCCTAAGCTTTATCTTATTCATCTGATACAAGCTCCAGCCTAATGCAGCAAGAAATAATGGGTTCCGAGAGACACATGTCCCTTTTTCAACACCTATATACAAAAAAATTGATAGGGTACCATTGGTGGATATATTGGGTGTGAGGTAGGACTCATTAGGCCACCACAAATGGTGTATATAAAATCTTTCCCATGTAATATAAACTACAATAATGTGAAAGAATTCATATATAAAATTATGCAGTACAAAAACATAAATACCCAAGTACCTGATTCATCCCTCATCTAGTGTCGAAACATGTAACCGGATCATTTATTAATTAATTCTAGTTTATATAATTAAGTCACATAATGCATATCCAAAACTCACATCACATCATTATAGTAATAGATAGGTTCCATTATGTAATAAGAAGCATGTATCAACACTAATAATGAAACAGTTCCAAGGTAATAACCAAGAAAACAATGACCTGAAGGGTTTCAAATCAATAGTAAATGCAACTTGGATAAGGGTTAAGAGTCTAATACAAGTAGAATCATCCAAGGTATTCCAAAATAGTGATGATATTACCGAGTCCAAGGAATACATTGAAAGTAAAATGGGTTAAGCTTTGGCTATACCCTGGGATGTAAACAAGGAAACTCATGTCTGTAAAAGCCATGATTGATCCAAGGAGTGTATCCGTGTTATCCTGTAATAGTAATTGAGGGATCTTATGGTGTCATACTAGGAATACACTAATAGATATAGATTGGGTCCCACGATGGGTCTCAACTAAGGAAACTGACATCCTTGAATTGGAATGGCATCCATGAGTGCTCAAGGAATTTCCTCAGGAATAAAAAAGATAAATGGAGTTTGTACACCCCTATAATAATGTCAAGGTCCATATATAATCAGGTACCTTACAATATATTAATTTAATAAATTTGTCTATATATTAATTATGCCAATTAATATCCCATGGTTTATTCCATGCCTTTCATACAAGTGAAACAGAATCTCAAGACATGATACCATTTAAATTACATTCATATAAGTCATATTTAATTAATAAGTTTCACAATGATACCTTCTATTAACATGGAATGGTGTGCTACAAACATGAAACATTGGATTCATTCAATTAACCCTAGTCGTATCCATAGCATATACTTTCCATTTTGTTTTAGATCGACATAACAATTTATAGAACTTACATTAGGCAGGCCAAGCAGAAAATAACTTCTTCTATGCCATTCATAAATTCACAATTCAGTAAACATTTAATCAGTAAGGATTACCATTGGAAGTGCCAAGCTGAAGCACACACAAATAGTGTCTTAGAAGAACATGTCAAAACATGAAAACCACAATTAAAGAAAAGAAACCTACATGGGGTGGTTGACATTTTCTACATGACCACAAAATATGAATTACATATATGAAATATTCTTATAAAATGGTTCTGATGACTATAATCTAGACTTAAAAATTTAAATGATGACACCCAATGAAATCAGTGCATTCCCATGGAATTTTCCAAAATGATGAAACTAAAAGGATGAGTTATATACCTCATAACTCGTACTCATATGACTCTCCTTGTCCAATATTAGCCTTCAATTCATCCTAGATGAGAGTAGATATGAATAATGATCAAATTCCTAGAAAATAAGAATTAGAATCCTGCATCTACACAGCATCATTGATAGGAAGAAGAATGGTGAAACATTAAAAAGGAATCGAGAATGTACCAGTGCAGATCTAATGAGATAGATGATGCTTTGATCAGACTCTGGGTGGATTCTCGGTATCAAATCCTAGATTAGAAATATTTTTAGACGAAAATGATAAAAATAGTGGATTTTTCTATTGGAAAATCAAAATGAGAGGAAGGTGATTTAATTAGATCATTTAATGGAAAATTAGTAAATTTTCCCAATTTTGTCCTTCACACAGTTTGGTTGCATGGGTTTCCAAACCATGAACCAACCATGCATGATAATATGTATGAAGGGACATACTATACATTTAGGTCACACAGTTAGGGAAACCATTCACCAACCATTAAAAACTCCACTTTCAAAATTGCATACATTCTCACATGGTGGTGTGGCACATTTCACACAGTAAGACCAAACCATGTTCCCTACTACTTCTCACTATCCAACCTCACATGGTTAAAACTTACCATGTGGCCTACCTCAAATAGTCTACTCTAACAAATCAAAAGGCTCAAAACCTACACCATATGGGGTTCCATGCTCAAAATAAGATCCATACACCCATGATACCTTCACTAAATAATCAGAAATCCATTTTAGGTTCATAAACTAAAATTATAGAAAAGTTTAAAGCCTCAATACTTGAGCCGAAAACACAGTTCTTTCAGTATTATCACATTTAAAGAACATTTAATCAAATTAATCTTCCAATGGCGGTGATACACTTTCCAAGAAAGACTCTAGACACTGGGCATGTATATCAAACTCACACTCCCCAGTCTCATTCTGTACACGGTCATGCTACCATAGAACCCACACAAGTGGGATGACCTATCCTTGGAGAGCTTTCTTTCTTCATTTGATGATCCATATTGGATACTCATCAAATGAATAATCACCATCTAGTTCAACTTCCTCAGGATCAAAAGTGTGATATAGGACAACATGATAGTCTCAAAGTTGTGAAACATAGAAAATATCATTCTAGACATGATACATCTAAGGAAATAAAAACTGATAGGCTACCGGCCTAAATCTCTCCAGAATCTCAAATGGTAGGACAATGCATGAAAAAATCATCCACTGCCTCTATATCTTTCAATACCGTAGCCCAGACAATACCCAAAATAAATCTTTATCATGGACATCGAACTCTCGAGGTCATCAAAGGCAATCAACATAAGATTTATGCCTAGACTGAGCCATAGTAATATACTTCCTTATCATCTAAACATGCTCTGATGTCTCATACAAGAGACGAGGACCTAGTAGGGCAGCCTTGTCTTCCTTTTTCCAACACAGTGTTAAAAGGAACGTATTACCATACAATACCTCCAAAGGATCCAACTAAATAATCTCCTTAAATATATTATTATAATAAAACTCTATATGATGGATATGATTCTACAAAGAACCTTTAAAAGAAAGGATTAATGCATGGATAATGTCCTCTAGAACCTATATAATATGTTTTGACTATCCATCTATCTAAAGGTGAAAGGTTGTGCTCAGAAGCACTTGTATACCCATAGCCTTATGACACCCTTTCCGTAATAGTGTCATGAAATGATCATCCATATTTGAAATGATAGTATAAGGGGGCCCATGTAGTCATATGATCTCACAAACATACAATCTTCCCAACTCATCAACAGATTAAGTCTCTCAGATAGTGGTATACATTCATTAGTTTGTTAATGAAAACTGATAAAACATTGATGCATCTTGGAGAACTAGGTAAAAAAATACAATGTCCCTGGAAACATCTTTGCATTTATATTAAAATATTAGAAGAAACTGAAACAATCCAGTAGGTATCTGGTGATATGCCTTTGCCTCTTAAAAGGTAGAACACAGAGTGATAAAGTCTCCTATGTGACATTTAATCTAAGACAACCAATACTAACATCACATATATCGATACATTTTGAAGATTGTTATATGTAATTACTAATAAGAAGAAAGAGAATATCACATTTAATCCTCTCTCACATATGCTAGAACCCAAACAAATCCACGTATTCACAATATGTCATCATTTTCTATAGACCAATCAGGAGGTGGGTCATCTTAGGAAATACCCTCATAGAGAACCATAGACTTGGGATTTAAAAATCATCTACTCTTAACCATAAAAATTGGGGAAGAGGTAACTATCATGGATAAGAGATAATACTACTCATGAATATCAGGAAAATATAGGTGTAGGTCAGAAAAAATGGCTATTAATTTACATTCATCATTGGCTTCTCTTATGCCTTCTGCTTGAGTTTTCTAACTCAGCGAATTAGCTACTACATTGCCCTTTCCAAGCATATAAGAAAGCTAAAAATTAAGGTACCAAAGATATTTGACCCATTTTAGTTGTCTTAGATTCAAGTCACACTGAGTAAATATATATTTGAGGCTCTTTTGGTCCATATCACCACAAAATGATCACCCAAAAGATATTGTCTCTAGAAACGTAAGGCTAGGAAAACTATTGCTATCATAAGGTTGTGTGTTGGGTAATTTATCCCATGATGCCTCAATTGCTGAGATTTTTACATAATGAATATATCATCCTACATCAGTACCACTCATTGACTGATTCCCTATGCTTCACAGAACACTATATTTCCTCTATTAGGATCTGAAAAAATCAGAATAGGTTCCAAGACATGCATCCCTTTTAGACCCTGAAAGGATTTCTCGCACTCTTCTAACCATAGGAACTTAACACCCTTATTTTTAATACCAGTAGGAGGTGAATAAATGCATGATAATTTATGTATAAAATTATTGTATGATTTTTAAATCTCTAAAAAACTTTGCATTTCAAACACATTATTGTTCTAATCCCAGGAAACCACAACACTATGCTTCTCTAGGTCAATAGAGGCTTCTGATTATGAGAAAATATGACCCAATAAGTGATTTTTTATTTATAAGTGTCACATAGAATGTGTTTCATAAAGTCGATTCTTTCTCAGTGTACTCAAAATGATCTTATAGTGCTTTGCATGGTAACTAAGAGTGTGATAATACACTAAAATGTTTTTCGACAATTATAAAAGGGAATTCAGATAGGGGTGTAACAACATATTCTTCAAATCCATGAAAATTTCATGCTTGTTCGTAATACCAAACAACATAAAGAGATACTCATAAAGATCATACCTTCTAGAGTAATTTTTATGTGGTGTTTATGATGGCCTAAGTCCAACCTGATGATAGACTAATCTATGATCTATCTTAGAGAATACCTAAGCTCCTCAAAGTTGGTTTAAGAGATCATCCATTCATGGAAATGGAAACCATTTCTTGACTATAAGCTAGTTTAACCGTCTATTATCCATCTATAGACAATTTTACCATCTGTATTCTTTGTTTAAAGAATGATATAACTTCAATAGGAAGTGATATGACATATAAAAAACTTTGTCCAGTAAATCCTCCAACTACCGCTTGAGCACCTATGGATTAATAGGTTTCATCCTATATGGCGTAATGGGTATCTGAGCATCTCATAGAACAAGCTCAATCAATAAATATACCTCTCTATTAGGAGGTAAGCCAAGAAAACTATCAGTAAATATATCCCAGAAAACATATACTACTGGAGGAACTTCCTCATGATGTAAACATTTATACTCCATGAAGAGATTGGAAATATCGAAGTAAATACCCCTATCCCATGATTCCCTAGTACAATGATACTAGATGGAACACTCCACTCACCCCTATATAGATAAATGTTTCCCTATAGTGATGTAAACAACACCCTATAGTGATAGTAGTCTACAACTCCATGAAATAAGAACCAACCAACCCATCTCAATAATGAAATATAATTCAGTGATCTCGAGAAAAAAGAGGTCCCATAAGAAAGGGTAACTGCCTACCTCAAGGGGATAGTCCCTACATTGGAGTATTCCCATTGACCATCCTCCGAACAGTGTATTCATGGTCATTACACCCCAATAGTACCATATTTTCAGCCCAAGGATTTACATGATAGATAATGAGAAGAAAGAGTGTGAAGAACCTCAATAAAATAAATAAGATACTATATTGGAGGATACTATAATAGTACCTCGTACTATAGATGGTCATGTAGCCTCATCCTCATGTATCAACTATAATTCATACAACTGAATAGATTGAAGGCTCTATATAAAAGTGGGACTACCATGATAAAAAAATGTTCTATTGGCACTGTTAGTGATCAGGAGTCTAGCTACCATGTCCATGAACTTCCCTTCAACCAGTCCCATCGATGATACTCCAACTTCCCTCCTGACATGGTGTAAAAGAATCTACCCATGAAGGTATATTTGGTGGTTAACCACTTCCACTAATAGATGATGGAATCTTCCAAAATAATCATTAATGTTTTCTAATATGGCCACAATCATGACACTCTAGGGGATTACTATCACACTGAGGCTCCAGGTTCCTCTATCAACCAAATTGGTTAAACACCATCGATTTACCTGTATGGGTACTCTGGATACCACTGACCTGGTGAAAAAAACTCTAGGGAATTTTCCTACTTCTAGAAGAACTAATGGCTTGCCTATCCACTAGTCCTCTTTGTCGAGTATTGTTTTTGTCCCTTAGGTTTTTATTAGTGATAATAGCCTAATTAACTATTTCAGAGATGATAGGTAAGACTAAAATATTCACCTGAGTATGGATGCAATACATGATACCATCATTAAAACATCTTGCATAAGAAAGCTCATCACTAGCTAGAAGTGGTGCAACATGCTTCAACTCAGTGAAACATTCCTAACATTTCTAGATCTATCCACTCTCAGCAACTATGGAAAGAATTTATCATAAAAGTCAATTTGGAAATCATGCCATACCATACCCTGGTGGAGACCATCCTGGGTAACAAAATCCCACCAAATCTTGGATGAATCATGCAGTATATACATAGAAATATTGACCCTCTGCTATGAAGGTGTCTACAAATTATCAAATATAGACAAGGTGGCCTCTAACCAAGACACAATAGCCTATCAACTACCATCTCCTGAGAAGGTTGGGGGATATTACTATTGGATCTCATGCATCATATTTTAAAGGGTACATATATCATGTGGAGAACCTTTCATGGATTACATCAGATGTAAGAAACTATAAAAAACTTGATAATTTGTTCCCAAATTAGGTACAAAAGGAGGTTCCTCAAGTGGTACTCATGGAGGTAAGACTAGAAGTTTAGGGCCCACCACATCTAGAGCATGGATGTCACCACCCCCATGATGCATGACACAATGATGTTGTGGTCGTATTGGTCTATAAATGCTAAGCATACACCTCAGAAAAATCTTATAAGAAAACTGATAACAACATTAACAAATTATGAATGTTAGAAAAAGGGATAACTAATTATATTATACTACCCCATATACCCACATAGAAGATTATGTATCAGTAAGTGGTCAAGTATAAGTTACAGGGGTTCCGGTAGAAGAACTGTTAACTATACCTTACCTCTTAATTTATTGGAAACAATTTTATTTATTTCATAATTAATTGATAGGTTCACTCCTTTACCTTTCATACACTTGTAAAGGCATTATAAGGATATGAAACAATTAAATTTTAGAATCAATGTTTCACTTTTATGTTTGCATTTTCTTTGAACTTATATAAATTTTCATTTAAAATGGATCATCATTCAATGTGAATTAGGTCCCATACACATTATAAATGAATATAAAACCCTTTTGATTTTAATCTAATGGACTGACTCTGTAAATTACCAAATTAAAACCAGGAGGGACCATAAAACCTCATGAATTGAAACTAGAACTAATCCAATCATATACAATGTAAATAACAAGCATAATACAACCACTGCAACATCACTCAACAATTGAAGACATAAAAAATCAATGTATGGAGTGAAATACACCTATATGGAATGGAAATAGGCATGAAATGAAAATTCCAGGTGTTTACAATGATGCATGTAATAATGAACCTTGGACTGATATCAAAAGATCAAAGGATGAAATAAAATTCTCAATCAGAAGAATAATTAACAAAACCATATAGAATTTGAGTCACCCAAGGGTAAAAGGATATCAACTATAATAGAAAAATATGAAAAATAACTATAATGTAGGAAACTCAGCATTTACCCCGAACATGGGTTCGCAATGACCAAGCATGACTAATAACCATGCTAAATGAACTATTAATCTATCTAATATTATATTCAAATAGTAAAGTAAGAAAGGAAATGATTCTGATAGAAATATTTGATGTCCCAAACCCATAATCTATTGAAGGTTCCTCAAGCCTGGCTGGCCACTTTCTCTTAATAGCATCTCCCAAAATACCAAAGGTTGTGGACTAGTATTGAGGGACTAGGGTGTCTTTGGGGAGATAATAAACTCATTACCAGAGTGTATAACAGTTGATCAACATAAAAAAATATAGTAAAAAACAGAATCCATATATGTAAACTGACAACACAATAGAATCAGGAAGGAATAGAAACCAATAGGTGCAACTAGTATTCATATACAAAAGATGATGCTGATATGCCGTGTTAATATAATATATAAAACATGGATACAAAGATGAATAAAATAATGACATACAAAAGTATAAAAATAACAAAAAACAAACCCTATCACCCTGATATATAGATCCGTCATCGGCTAAGAGCCCAATCCTAATACTACAAGAAGACAAGGGTATGATGTTACAAATGTACATTGGTCAAAATTTGCATAAATATAATCTGCTTGGGTACCAATGATGGCCCAGATAGTGTGTGAGATAAATATCAATATGCCACCAACACTGATTTCTATATCATATTGTTTTTATAATATAATCTAAAAAATGATAAACTTTACATATATATAATTAAGCAGTATCGTAATGTTAATACCCAAGTACCTGCTTCACCCCTCGGCTGGTGTTTGAAAATATATCCAATTCATTTATTAATTAAGTCTATATTATATAATTATGTCACATGAGGCATATCCAACACCAAAACCACTTCATGATAGTAATAGTATATGTTTCAAGATGTAACAAGGAAACTTTTATTAATATTAATAATTAAAGGATTTCTAGGTAATAACCAATGAAAACAACTCCTCAAGGTTCACCAACTTAGTAGTAATTATAGCCTCGCTAAGGGGTTAGAGTGTAATCTGAGGAGCCTCATCCATGTCATTACACAATTGTGATGATCTAATCGAGTCCAAGGAATACATCCAATATAAAAAAGGATAAGATATGGCTAGGATCAACTATGAAACCAAGCCACCCTGTGTCCGCAGAATCCATTCTAGATCCAAGGAGTGTATCCATGGAATCCTGTAGTAGTAAAGTAGGGATCCTACAGTGTCATACTGGGCATCCACTGATAGATGAGGATTGGGTTCAAAGGTGGGACTCAATACTGGAAAATGACATACTTGAATCAGAATAGCATCTAACAGAACTCATGGAATTCCCTCCTAAATATAAAATATAATTTGAGTCTGAACACTCTTATAATAAAGTCATGTTCCATTTATAAATAAGAACTGTACCTTTAATTAATTTTATAAATTAGTCCATATATTAATTATACCAATTTATATTCCAAGTTTCATTCCATGTTATTAATACAATTTACGAGGCATCCCAGACATGAAACAATTTACAATCCATTCATTATGTCATATTCAATTAATAAGGTTCACTCTACTAACATCCGTAAAATGGCATGGTGCACTACATACATGAAATTGGGCATTCATTCAATTATACCTAGTGATATCCATACCATATACTTTCCATTTAATTTTTGATTGATATACCATTTTATAGCATTTACCTTAGGCGGGTCAAATTGAAAATGACGTGGAAGAATCCATTCATCAATTTAGAATTCAATATACATTTAATTAGGAAAGATATCCATTCACAGCATCAGTCCAATGAACATGGTTCTGATGACTATAACAAAAACATATCAACTCAACTAATAATGCCCGATGAAATCAGTACGGGACCAAAGAATTTTCTAAAATGGTGAAATTTAAAAGTTAAGTTATTGAACACCTTCCTTGTATCTGAATGCCACTCCTCACAGAATATCAACCACTAATTCAGCATATATTATCGTAGATTTGAAGAATAGACTAATTCCCTGAAAATAGGGAATACGAGCCTTCATCTGAATAAGGTTTTTGATATGAAAGATAATGATGAATGATTAAAAATGAATTTAGAATGTACATGTATGGATCCAATGAGATTGATAATGCTTCAATAAAGCATCATATGGATTCTTGAAATCAAATCCTAGATTATGAAAATTTTTGGCTTTAAAAAGGGTGAAAATAAAGGTTATGTCAACTAGAGAAAAAAATGAGAGGTGGGTAATTTAATGATATAATTTAAGGGAAAGTTGGTAATTTTACCAAATTTTAGCCTTTGCATGATTTGGATACATGGTTTTCCAAATTGTTCCCTAACCACGAATGGTCAACTATAGGAAGGGGCAAACCACACGGTTAGGCTGCACAATTAGGGAAATCGTGCACCAACCATGAAAATCTCCACTATCAAAATTGAAGACATTATTGCACAACCCTGCGGACCATTTCACATGGTAAGACTAGACAATGTTCCCTCCTACTTCTCACTATCCATCCTCCCATGGTTCAAACTAATAGTGAAACTATCCACGCATGGTTTACTCTAACCGTGCAACTGGATAAAAACCTCACCCGGTTGGATTTTCAAGCTTTCCATAAGCTCCAGACACCCACGCAACCTTAACTAACTAATTAAGAATCCATTTTAGGACCATAAAATCAAATTTGAACAAAATTAAAGGATACATACCTAAGTGAGAAACCAGGTTCTTGCAATTGAACATAGTCAACCAACTGAATTCATTTTAGTCTTATGATCTAAATATCACCAAAAATTGATGTAAACATAAATGGTTAAGTAATTGAATATAACATGATAATAAATATATAAGGGATAATAAAATTGAAAAATTATTTAACGAAAGTATATAATTGTCAAAAATTTATTATTTAGGAAGATAAATAATATTTATGATGAGTGAGACTTGTGGTAAGATATATTATTTATAAAATCCTTTATATCATTTCCCTTCTTACTCTTTCTATCCATTTTCATTTTATTCTAAATTTTTCTAGAAAATTTTATTTATGTTTAAGTTAATTATAAAGGTCATTTTTACCATATTAGTCATTCTTTACAATGTTTTAAAAAATGAATATTTTTATGGTTTACATAAGGGGCACATTACATTAAAAACCTCATTTTAAATATTTTAAGTATTAATTTTCTAAATATTTTTCTTCGATGACCATATTCTTAAAATTATTTCTTGGGTATATCTAAATGGACATAAATTAATTATAAATGAACTTTTGTGTCTATTTTAGATTTCTTTCAAATGTTTTAAAAAGGAATATTTTTACATATTTTATATATAAAATTTGAATTTATTTTCAAAAGACAAAGGAATTGTTCTATTTTAACACATATAACATCAACGAATTTTACCATCATTGAAACAATTATTAAATATTTTAATTATTTTATAAGCTTCTAAGATTTATTTAATGATAAAACCTTTTTACCTATGGTATGATTATTTTAAAAGGAATTTTAAATGGAATGGATACATTTATATCATGGAATGATTTTATTTTGTGTGTAAGGGATCTCTATAAACCACACTTTTTGTTTGGGTTATGAAATGTATCTCTCTAAATCATTTTTTTATATAATGTAATTATTCTAAATTATTTTTATATTTCTCTCAGATATATATCTATCATATTCTTCATCCCTTTTATGGGGTAACACATTCCCTATGTTCATATCAGAATTTATTTCTTTTTGAAACTTCCTTTTACTATTATGTGAGTTTTGATTATGAAACCCATTTATTTCTGTGGTTAATTATTAGGATTATACATTATGATTGATTTAATTTTTTGTAACCTATAATCATAAACATGTTATGATGGGTGTGCCTATATGGTGATCCAATACATTGGGTAATGATTTTCTCTCATGAGATGTTATGTGAT
Source organism: Viscum album (assembly GCA_963277665.1). Taxonomy (NCBI): domain Eukaryota; kingdom Viridiplantae; phylum Streptophyta; class Magnoliopsida; order Santalales; family Viscaceae; genus Viscum; species Viscum album. The sequence continues at coordinate 6,339,180 of OY728125.1, forward strand.
TTTGGGAGTAAACCTAATCCACAGCAGAAATTTGTGAACAATGTGATGTTGTATTGGTATTTATCCTTGAATTATACAAATGAAGTGTTTTTTCTATCATACATACTATGTTTCCATGATATTTTTATAGCATATCCTTTTTCTTATGGTCCCATGTGATTACTCCTGAGATTATGTTTAAAGGAAAGTATATGGTACTTCATAAGAATGAAATGTATAAACTTTTCTAGTTTTTCATGATTTAAAAGTAAACATTGTGAGTTTAAAATATCCATAATTATTTGTTATGAATGTTTTGTGAAATTATTTTTGTTGAAAATTGGATTTCGTGTGTAATAAAATTTTTATTTGAACTAGAAATTTATGTTTGAAAAAGAAACGGTTTTATATATATTAATGATGTAAAGGGGTTATGTATTTCTTTTCATGTAACTTATTGATATTTTTGTGAACATCCCACATTTCCATAAAAAAATAACTCAATTTTAATGATGATTAATGACATATACATTATCATAAAGAAAATTGTGAGGATATTTCATTAGAAGAGAAATTATTATATCATAAAAGTTAGATTTTGTGGGAAAACGGATACTACGTGGAAGTGTCCACTTTGGGATGGACTATGTATTGATATAAGGGTGATGAAATAATTTTCTAAAATTATAAACGTAAATGATATTTGGGAATTAAAGAATGTTAAATATTCTTTGATTACAATAGACTATGCCATGTTTATGGTAGGGTCCTTATAATCAACCATTGTTATTATGTAACTTTTAAATGTTATCTAGGTGTGGCCATTATGTAATCCAAATGGTTTGGCCCTGAGGAACACCATATATGACGGGGATCCCCGATTATCCTAGTTTATTAATAAAGAAGAAATTTTGTATGTTACTGGATTTTTATGGGTTCCTATGAGCATGAATTAGTATCTTATGAAGAAATTCGAGTATTTGAAGTGGTTGGAACATAATGCATTGAATAAGATTTATCATGACCACCATAAGTAGTACTGGTGTACGAGGATAAATAAAGGGATAGATGGATTTATTGCATCGTGATATACCAATTAGAAGGTGATGGTAAAGCATCATCGACCCATTATGGTTTTGAACCCTTTTCCCATTCCGGAATAGAAATGGGATGATATAATCATAGACTTCCTGATGGTTTTACCTAGGACAGTATAAAAGAATTATGTGGATTTGGTGATCATGGATCTCCTAATGAAGGTATCCTATATCTTGTATATTAGGGAGACTTTCAACATTTATGAATTCAGTAACCTCTGTGTGTGGGAGATCATTTGACTATATATCTCCCAAATGATTATCTCTCTTGATTGATATCCTCATTTTACATCACGGTTCTGGATGGTACTTCAGAAGGAACTGTGATTCCAGGTTCTTCTTTGCACATCCTATCATACTCAGACTCACAATAAATCTAAATGGATGATTTATATTTCAATGGGTATGTTGCAATCATATGTTTTGGACTTTAGGGTTTATTATGGAAAACAACTATCAATCATGTAGTTCACTTATAATAATATTTTTCATCAATCGATCCAAATGGATCCTTTTGAGGATTTGTATACAGGTCCATTCCATTTTACATTTTTATATTAAAGGTATATGGTTCAGTTCTAGTTTTACCTATCCACATTTTGGTGAAATATTAGTAGGATTTTATTATTAGGAAGTATTTTGGAACTAGTAACATTAGAAAAAAATATTATGCTTACCATTGGAGAAGAACTCTGGAATTTGAGGCTGGTCACTGGGTCATTTTGTGGGTGTCCCCTAGGCTAGGGATATTACATATTCAAAATCAAGGGAATCCATCACCTATGTTTATAGGTTTATTTGAGATAAGAAGATGATTGGTCTAGCAGAATACTGATTGAATCTTCTATTGTGCTGCAGTTCCATGCATGACATGTTTCAGATGTCCCAGCTCTAGAGATATCACCATGATACTTATCATGTGATTGAAGTTGATTATGTTGAACATGATGATGATGCATCATTAAAGGAGTATCTGATTAGTATCCTAGATCATATCAAGAAGATTATATGAGGAATGATCATTACCACAGTGTGAGTACAATGGCAACATGGGCATGTTCTACATGACACCTAGGATGGGGAGTCAGATATGTGGGTGCAGTGGCCATTTATATCTATCCATGTTGTATTAGAGAATAGTTCAAGGATGAGTTGTTATATAGGGGAGATTATAAAACCCTAGTCACCACTATGTTATATACATGTATATTGCTGTTTATTTTAATTTGGTTGAGTTTGTGTCAAATTGATGGTGGTGGTCTGAGGGAAAAAGTAAAGGGATGATGAAATATGTCTACAAGAACTAAATCATTTCATGAATGTTTATTCAAATTGTGAATGGTTTTAGATTCCATGAATTTATTCAGGGTTTTAATGGTTTTATTGGTATAATCAGTTAACGTAGGGAGATTACATTCATTACATGTACAATTTGTTTAGATTTTAAGCTGAGGTGACTGATTTTTCTAAAAATATTGTAACTCGAATATTCAAAATGTTGACCCCTAATTAATATCATGATTGGGGTTTTACCCAAATGTTTTATTTAATTCTTCTTCCTTATGATTCATTGAAGCCTCTGTCACTTTTCTCTCAAACTACAACCCACTATTAGGTGATTTTAAGAGTTTTATTTTATCTAAAAGAAGAATTAAATGTATATGGGTGTATCAAAACATGAAATTGAAGGTAAAACTTTTGGTTCTTTTTTCCATTATTATTTTTATATTTTTCCATTGGGGATCCTTCGATTGATACCTTCATACCCATATCTAGAATTACCGACTTGCATTGAAATAATTTCTTTGGAGCAAGTTGAAAGAGTCAATAGAAGAATCTTACTCTACATTAGTCCTTATGGAATTTCTTCATATCACATGTTTTAGAGGAAGGTGGTCTAATGCATCTCCATTGGGTCCACTTTTAGATTTTATTATGTAAAACATGCGTGATCATGATATAACTCTATGAAAATGAAATAATCAATCACTAAATATATTTTAGGACTTGTATTCTCTTACATAGTCCTTGTACCACTCTCATCATGTCTTTTTACATTTGAAACCCAAGACATTCAACCACCCACGAGGTGTGGTAATCCTTAAAAATATGTTGGAAATATAGAATATGTTAACTTTTTTTCATTACAACTAGTTTTTTTTAATTTTGAAATGATATTTGGATCAGAACTTGGGAACATTGACACCCAAGGGGTTGAAATCAGATATTTGGACTTGACATAACATGTGAAATGATAATTGGTCATAATTTCCATGTGAATTAATTACAAAGAATGTAAATGGACCGTGGAATAAAGAAATTTTGGCATGTAACTTTAATTTTCCTGATAACTAAATTTTGAATGAATCCACAAAAAATGGAATATAGTAAACATGTTTGGTATGTTTGTTATTTGTTTATGAATTGATCCTTTATATCACTTGATACGTGACATATATAATTGTACTTGTCCTGGTAATTCACTTTAGCATTGTTATGAACTAATTTTGTAATTGACCCTTGCAATGAGAATTCATCTTGGGTCTATTATAAAATGAATATTCAATTAACCCCTAACATGGTAATTAATCTTTAGTTTGATGTTGAATGATTATGTAATTAACCGCACACATGGAAATTCACATTAGTCTTTTTATTTAATATGTTATATTATATAGAACAAATTACTAGAAAATTTAGTGTGTATGGTAATAAACATATATTAATATGTCATAGAAGGTTTGGTTATCCCTGGGTTCCCCCCGAGAGCTTGAGGATAAGTGGGATTATTCAAATATTTTTCATTTATTATTACAAAATATTTTTTATATATTTCATTGTTTTATGGACTATTAATCAAACTGTATCTATTTAGACATTATTTGTGGGGGCATACCGAGTTTTACTCAGACCGTTTTTTCTCTATTTAGTCCCCAAGCAAACTTTGTGGATACAAGCCTAGATAAGAGAAACTGGCCATATGCATGATTAACTGATTTCTAGATGGGACTAGAACATGCAATGGGACCAGGCTTGGGGATTGGAATTTGGGATTTGTTTTGGGAGCCTTTATTTTTTTACACTGTTTCTATATATTTTATATGTGAAATTTAGTATTCCATTTCATGGGTTGATTAAGTTGGATTGATTATTCCATTTCTTATTTACCTAGAAAATTTTTATTTTTATTGATTTTATTATCATTTTTTCCCTGGGATTTTTTATTTGGTACAAGAGGGTATAGTCTCACCACATTATTTTTTAGAACCTCATTTATTTTTTAGAAACCTTTGTAATATGACGAGGGGTTCTTGAGGTCTCCTGGTGACCCACATATATCATGTGTGGGAGAAACCAAACATGGGAATTCATACCAGGCACCCAATGGTGGCTAGCATGCTTTCAAAAAAAACATTTTTCACACAATATACCCAACAAACCCACACCGTGTTTTCAATAGTTCAATTACGCATGGTAGCACTACCACCCCTTCCATTTACATCACCCACACCTTTTACCTACCACATCAAAGAAAAATAAACATTTAAAATCTTGAAAAAACATTTTCTATTCAACAATAACACACAAAAAATTCCTTTTGAATCTCAAATGTTAAAATCAACCAATGTCCAATTCCATTGGAGTCAAAACTTCTTCTAGTTCCAAACACAATCAATTATGTGAGTCATTACAAAATTAGAATTGTACCAGTTATCATCCTTGACAAGAGTCTCTATAAACATTGAGTAAACCACATTGGTCACTATTATCCAATGTATGATTCAATTTCTAAACTACTATTGGTTATGGTCCTTCCATCACTACACTTAAATGTAATGACCCTGACTCTAGTTTCCAAGAGTCAGTGGTTACTTTATTACATTGAAAGAAGATAAAAATAATCACAAACTAAAGGAACAAATAGTTTATTAGTCATGGTAAACTTTATAAGTTCTTTAAATTTACCTTACAATTGAAAACCTAAAATTCAAAAATTGTTTTCTTTGAGAACACCATTATTCCACATAGATTATCCTTGCATATTAATCACAAAACAATTACTAATATCATGGGGAAAATAAATAAATAATAAAGGGGTGAGCTTATATGCCCAGTCAGGTTAAGCATACAAAAACATATATTATAAAAAAATAAACATAATCAATACGGAATGCTAAATAATTTAAAAACTTGCCATCAAACAAATAAATAGTTTATAATTTGGAAGAAATAAACAACGATCAAATAAAACATTATAAATAATAACATATGACTGAAACGTATCAATGGATATTATAACAAATGAAATAAACTTATGGGTAATAATAACATATATAATAATTATAAAATGCATAATTTCAAACATTTAAAACACACTATCAACGTCCTTTCAAAAGAAAATTTAAATTTATGTCTAGAAATAAATCTAATTTGGTTAATTTATTTGCCTCATGAGACCTATCGATGCATCTAGGGAAGATCTATAACCGGGCCCCACCCACAAATTACTAACTCTAATGCACTCATCACATGAAATGGGTATGAAAAAACCAACATAAACATTTTTATTGAAAAACTAACATATTAAATGTTAATACTGACCCTAATCAAATAAAAATTATCATTAACCATCTACAGTAATATGTTGAATGGTAATAAAATGGTACATCCTTAGTGAAACTGCTCATAAATTATCCAAATAAATAATAATGATAATATCAATAAAACATATCCCCAACGGACTATGAATAAAATAATGATTTTATATTGTTTATGAATACAAATACCATAATAAATTCATTAATGATTTTTTGAGAAAAATACCATTTTCACTCTAAAAATATTTATTCTTTTAATTAAAACATTAAAAAATATTTTTGAACATAATTCTTCTTTTAAAATAAAATTTTTAATGTACATAGTGTGATTTAAAAAAATTAGTAGGTCATAATGATAGGAAATTATATTTATTCCATACATATTGAAATAAAGATTTCACTCACATTTTTAGTGAAATACAGATGAGCCTATTTTTGAAAAAAAATAAGATGATTCCATTCAAAAAAAATTTAAAAATAAAAATGGGTAAAAAATTATTTAATAATTTATTTTTGAAAGATTAAAAATAATTTTGAATTTTTTTATATAAATCTTAGATTTTGATAAAAAAATGGTTTTCTCTCTAGGAGAGAAATATAGTCATATTTTCTTAAAAAACATTTATTAATCATTTTAATAACTAATGAGTAGAAAATTGGTACTATTATATGGAGGCATAAATGAATAACTAGAGGATTATAAAATGAGTTAATTTTAAGATATAAATATCAAATAACTATCCTAAGATAGACTTAATAAAAAAACAACCCTAATAATGATGAGATTATGAAATAGAACTGTACCAATTTGATAACTTCATAATCGTAAGATCCATAAAAAATAATCATCATGTGAAAATTGAAATACCATAAAATTAAATAGATTCATTGTATTACATATTAAAGGGGCATTATATACACCACATAATGGAGTAACTGGTGAATATGGTGTACGTATGGTAGAAGTAAAAGTGAGATGAGAAACCATTATCACTTTTGGTAACACCGGAATCATAGACACTATAAAATAAAAATCATAAAATAAAACTTTTAATTCCATGAAAAAAGCTGATTAATGATACAAAATTTCAAATGTTTAATATATAAACATTAAAAAGGTATAATTTTTGAATATGGAGTATGTCTCATAGAAGTAAAATTGAGATGAGAAACCCTTAGGAATTTGGTAACATTTGAATCTTAGGTCAAATAAAATAAATTATAAAAAAATGAAAATTTAAATACCATGAAGATAAAGATATTAATGATATAAATTATTAAAATTAGTAGTATATACACCACAAAAAAGTAATAAGTGGTGAATATGCCCTATCTCTCACAAATATGAAAGTGAGATGAGAAACCCTTACCTCAGGTTCAACTTCTTCATATGTTCCATAACCTCTTATATAATAAATATTGTTTTAATATAAATCAATCATATAACTATAATCATATATATCCTAACATATATAACTTACTTATACCTTTTTCCACCAATTTATTCACAATTCATTATCAAAATAATTTTTTTGGGTGATAAATGATTATTTTTTATGTATTTTTTAGTTTAGTAATTTTGGTGTAAAGACCCCAACCCTGGTATCCTAAAGCCAGTACCTTAAATAATTACATTGGTACTAAGAATAAGAATTATAAAGTAGATGGAACAAATAGTTTAGTAGATTTGAAAATTATATACCAACATAATTGTTACATTACGACATTGAAAGGAAAAAACAACATATCAGATACATTGGAAACATCCTTAAACTTCTTGATTATCCCTAAAATTTGTTCATAATATAAATCATTAAATACAGTGGAAAAATAAAAAATAATAAGGGGGGTGATCTTAGATGCTCAGTAATTGTATGTAAAATAGAATAAGATAATATAAACATAAACGATAAAGTAATGTAAATAACTAAAATCACATTCCATTAAAACATAATATTGAGAATATTAAAGTAGGAATTAAAAGTTAATAATGCCATATAAATAATCCAATTAGAATAAAAACTTTCCATGGACATTATACTATACAAATAAAAACATGGATCATTAATTATTAATATCATAATGAGGGAATGAATGATGTTAAAGGTTTAAGACATATCATCAAGGCCTCAGACAAGACATGTGAAAATAAATGGTTAGATCATAGGCCAAAATCCATATATTTATTTGTATTACGTGACCTACTGATGCATAAAGGTTCTATAGTGGTCCCCAAATATCAGTTACTATGTCCAATGCATTACTCATATAAATTAATTAAAACATAAAAAATATATTCATACAAACTGTAAATAACTTTCCGCAATCTGCAAACATAATGACTAACCATTCTGAGTAGTATAGTGAAGGGTATCACGAGAACACAACCACAGTAAAATAATCATAAAACATTTAATAAAATATGGATGATTATAATCATAAGAGAAAGTCTCAATAAATAATAATATTAAATATATTTATTTAAATAGATGAAAATACTCTAATAAAATCATTGAGGAATTCCTGAGAGAAATACCCTTTATTACTTTACAAAGAAGATTTATTTTGGAAATATCATTTTTATTTCTCATAATTTTTTGCATCAAATACGAATGAACAAATATATATTTTAATGTAAAAATTAGTAATTTTAGAAAAATAATATTGTCTTAAAAAATATTATGGATGGTACATGAAAATGTGTAAGAAATCGAGAAGATCCCTTTAACACAGATTTTGTATCATGAATAATTGATAAGGGATCATTATTATAATTAATATAAAATTTATATTATTCGAATCCAAAAATATTACTATATATGTAAAATATAAAAGGAAAAAACATTTCATATCGCTACTTGGATGTCATAGTCCACACGTATGCACAAGTAATATTATTTTTTCTAAAAGATTTGAAGGTAAGAAAGTTGGTGCGATATTATATTTCCAAAATTATGTTTATATTATTAGTAAAAAAATATTCATTTAATTTATTCTAACAACCTTTCATTTATAGAATAATTAAAAAATGAATCACATCACTTTGTGCAGCGGTAGTCTATCGTACACAGAAGTATCATTATCGTATCCCCTAAGAATGAAATGTAATAAGGTATATGTGATATGATAATTCCAAATGTATAATAATTTGATAATTATAATATATTGTTTTAAATAAATTATTATATCCATCTATGAAATTTGGTGATGGAAAATGAATTAAATTGGTTTGTGAGGTGGTAGTTTACCACACACATGATCGACGATTATGTTTCGCATTTTATGGTAGTATAGATGGATATAGGTTATGTAATTTACAAAATAAAATTTCTATATATATGATATAATAGTGTAATTATGTTATAATATCTGAATGAGTTTTGAAGGATGTGTAAGAATAAATAAATCAAATACAGACATTTAAGAATTTTACATCTTTTTCAGAGAGGTTTTTTTGGTTTATACTTAAAATCTTCTGAAGTGGGATTCCCAAAAAACCTATGGCCTATAGGATGTGAGGAGGGAATATATTTGGAAATTTATTGGATTAAATAAATGGTTTTGGAAATGTAAACATGGGAGGAGAGGGGGTTTCCTTTTATAAATGGGTTAGAGGACGCACATGGAATGTTTAGAAAGACAAGGTCATACCTATATTTTTCCCATGTAATAGTACTTAAATATTACTCATTATTGAATCATAAATGTTATAAAGTATAAATATGGTCATAAAATATTTGTTATACATGTCTGAGGTTATTATTTAACTTTATATTCATATTTTAACTCCCTAATAAAACATTTTGACCTTAACCATAATAATACATTTCTATTTATTACACTATTAATTATTGCCAAAAATTAAATTTAACTTATTATATAATATAAATACTGAAGTTTCCAAATAATTAATCTATTTTTCCAATTTCAATTCACATAATATTTATCATCCAATTTAAAATTAAACTATAGACACAATGAAAGAGTTGTTTTCCAAAGAGAAAATTCGCATAAGTATAGAATGTTTTAATATCAAAATTCAGTATTAAAATTATTTAAATGACAAAAATTAGTAAAATTTTAATATAATTAAACTAATTTTACATTAAAAACAATTTAAAATATTATCCATATATGTGAATAATTTAAAAGAAATATATGTTTTCAATAATAATCATTATTTTCACTATTCAACAAAAAACTAATCTGTTCAAATAATATAAATACTTTACTTAATGAAGTATATTTAAAAAATGATGTTTATTTTTTCAAAAATAAATTCTAAAATTGATAGAAATTAATTTTAAATTATGTGTGTAAATCATGACTAATCCACCTTTCAAAAAAATATAGTTTTTCAAAAACAATCATTCTCTTTCAGATGGTTCTCAATTTATTTCCAATAAAAAGATAAACATTTAATTTAGTTTATACATATGTAATCCATATAAATATTAATAATTTAGTTCTTAATATTCATACCTAACATATTAATGTCTCGGTTATAATGGTCATGTTTAAATAATAATATTTTAATAGAGTATCTTGTTTCATTCAAACCCAGTGTTCCATCCATTGCAAGATATTGATGATATTGAATTTATTTAAATGAAATAATTTTTAAATTATTATGGACTTAAATTATCTTATAATCTAGGATTTTCATTTCATATATGCTATTAAATATAATGTTCCCATTTTAAAATATTAGGGTGTTATTTATTCCCACATTTAAATAAATTGTGTCACAACAATTTAATCTTAATATCAATAACCAAGGGTTTGAAATTAAAAAAACCCTTCTTGAAATATCCCATTGTGAGAGGGTTTAAAAAAATCCTCGTGATTACAGAAATTTTGAATTGTAAAGGTGATTTTGACTAATCACATAACTTGGTTTCTTAGTAGGAGAGAATATGTGGGAAGTGAATATATACAAACAGAAGAAAAGTGTAATTACCAAATAACTATGGCGGGTGATAAAGTTCATTGATCAAAATAAAGTGAATGAATAAGAGTAAGTTAACAACAAAAAAATCATAAATCTGTTATTATATAAGGGACTGTTTGGTTTATAAAAAATTAATGTACTAGGATAATTTTTTTTCATTATCTTTTTCCTAGAGTTGAGGAATTTCTTTATAATCTAGAATGAGAACATATGAAAACATACTTACATTATATCTTTCTATATCATAGAAAAACATTAATATTTTTTGATATTATATGAATTCCTACATTATCTATTACTCTAATAATTTAATATATGATCGGAATGTTTCAGTTCGAAGCACTAAAATTAACATTTAAATAATCATTAGATCAAATAAAAGAATAAAAATGAATTCCCCATGTATCTAGATATTTTCAAAAAATAAAAGGATTATTAAAACTTATCCAACATAAAAAATTAATCTATAATACATCAATAATAACTCCCAAAATTAAACTTAATCCATTTCATAAATGGTTAACAGAAAGACTCATCCAAAATATTTCTGAGAAAAATTAATGTCCAAAACATTGGAAGGGAGGTTACTAAATCAACATTATATTCCCTAGACAATATAAAGTGGCCCTTAATTTTACATTCCAAATACCTTGACCATATTAAAACCTAAATAAAAACATGATTTCTTCTAAAAACCAAATATTAGGCTATCAAATATATTCTATAAATCGAAACATGTAATAAACTCAACCAAAAATAACATAAACCATCATGTCACTAACTGATTTCATGGTACCCAACACTATACAATAAACATTCTTTTATCATTATTATCTTAACATAGAGAACCTATTAAGGGTTAGCTTCCATCAATCAGGTGATTTCCAAAATGATCAACCTACCATTGAATTATTCCCTGGACATTAGTACCATTCAACATATGCTCTCAAATAATTAAATAAAATTATTATAGTGAAATACTTACATATTTCATAATTATTATAACCATAATTCTATTGATAAAATACTCTTATAAAATAATTTTTGATTCCAAAAACAAAATCACTTTATTCATTCCACTTCATCCATAGTAATGTCATATTCTTAACCATTATCCCTTAGATTCTTCTCTGGTATATGCCTGTGAGGTTTTGGGAATTCATTTGGGTAGTAACCCGTATTCTTATAGTTGAGACACTAAACAGAAAAGGTTTATTTCATAAATTTTCATTCACAATATCAATTTCCATTCTCTCTATACATTATGAAAATTACAATTCACTTCAATCATGTACCATGTATTTTCTTTCAACAATTATCACATGGGGGAAATCCCTTCTTTTCGTTCTTCCCCTTATCCATTTTCACTTGTCAAACTCATATTCTCTTACTTCCATTAATGTAAATAATACATAGTGACTTATATATCTATTTTGACAGTATATGTTATTATTTTCTTATATGATGAGAATATTTTGTTGACTTGTTCCATTCTAAAGATTATTTTATGAACATCAAAGAAATGATCATTCGTACACTTTGGATTATGTGCAATGATATAGTTCACATTACATCCATTGTGTGACATTTTTAACTAATAAAGTAAATTAGATTAGATTATAACATTATGTATCATAATGTATAATCCCCAAAATAGTTAAAGACATAACATTAATTGGAACAATTATGCATGGCTAATCATATAATCATAACCATGGTTTCATCAGGAAATGTTCGAAATAATAAAAATATTTTCAAATCTATTATAATTTTTGTATGTAAAATGTAAATTTTCCTATTAATATACCCTTGGAGGGTAAAAATATGTGTTATGTAAGGTATGTTTTCATGTACTAGGTAATGCTCGAGTCAAGCCCGACATAGCTTTTTCAGAGTTATTACCCCCTCACACATCTATTCTTGAACCATCTCAAATTATAATATCTGGAGGGGGATTAATTTATAACAAAACCCATATAATATATAGCACAGAAAAAATTTAGGATGTTATTATATACTTATCCTCATTTTTTATAATAATTTTATATTCACTAATCTATGTTTTCCTAAATCCATTTCCCAAACATTCTACTAAACTTCCTATGATACCAACTATGAAGTTCCCGAACCTAATAGCCAAGAGTTGATAGTTAATTTATTAAACAGGTATAGGCTAAAAGCAATCACATATAGAAGGACCATATAGTTTATTATTCATGATAAAATAGAAACCTACTTGAATTGAAAATAATATGTAAGACATAACTTTTACAAAGTGTTTTCTTTCATAACACCATTATTCTTTATAGTGTATCCCTACATATAAATCATAAAACACATCTATAAATCCTAAGTAATATAGAATATAATAAAGGTATAAGATCAGATGCTTATTAAGGGTAACTGTACATCAAAATCTATAATGAATAAAGAAACATAATCAGTATAGAAAGGTAAACAACTGTAACACATTCCATTAACTCTATAAAATGAGCATAAAATGGTGGAGATAAATAATGATCAAATAAATCCATATAAATAATCATATAAGCTTAAAACTTATCCATGTATATTATAAATAAAAAAATCATTATATGGATATCAATAGACTATCTCATAATGAGAAAATTTATAATTCCATACATTGAAAACATACTATCAAGGAATTTTATAAGAAATGTTAAATATATGGGTAGATACCCATGTAATTTGGCCAACTAATTTGTCTCATTAGACCTATCGATGCATCGAGGGACGGTATATAACTGGGCCCCACACTTCACGTACTAAGTCTAATGAATTCCTTATATAAAAGGGTTGAAACTTAATTTACATAAACATTCATATAGAAAATCTAAAAAATGAAATGTGAATACTTACCCTAATCAAATATACATAATCACAAACCATCAAGAGTAATATGGTGAATGGTATTAAAATGGTACATACTTAGTAAAACTGATGAAAAACCATAAAAATAAATAATAAAGATTATATTAGCGTAACATATTGTCAAATCAGCATAAGTACAATAAATGGATGATGTTGTTGATGAATAAAAATAATATAAGAATGTCCCTAAAAACAATTTCTGAGGAAAATAACCTTTTCACTTTGAAAATACATATTTTTTTAAAATTAAATGTTCATTTTATTGAATAATACTGTATTTTAAAATGAAATTTTACAGTTATAATTTGATATTTAAAAAATATAGTGGTTAATATGAAAGGATATTTTTTTCATATAGTACATGTTAAAATAATGATTATTTTAATATTTTCAATAAATCTCAAAGTAGTCTTGTTCTGAAAAATATGTTTAGATTCATCTAAAAAAAATAATTAAAAATCAAAATGATTTAAAATATATTTTTCAAAATAATTATAAAATGTCAAAAAAATTGATGAAAACAATTTTAGAAAACATTGATTTTCATAAAAATTGAGTTTCGACTAAAGAGAAAAATAAAATTAGTTTTTCTTAAAAATATTTTCTCAACAATTTTAAGTAGGAAAGAGTAAACAAATGGTATTATTTTAATGAAAATATCATGTATAAATTTATGGGAAGAAAATATATTGAGGTTTAGATATAAATATCATAAAATTCCCCAAATGTATAATTGAAAAAAAATCCTAAATAATGATGTGATTGTGAAATCAATCATTACTACATTTGGTAACTTATGAATCGTACGCCCCATAAAATAAATAACTATAAAATAAAACATTAAAAATCCTAAATATAAACAGATTCATGATATAAAATATCAAAGGTGTATTATATACATCATGTAAAGGAAAAAGTAGTGAATATGGTGTATGTATCACATAAGTAAACGTGAGACAAGAAACCCTTTACTCTATGGTAACTTAGAAATCGTAAGCCCCATAAATAAAATAATCATAATATGAAACATTAAATACCTTGAATATTAATATATTTCTGATATAAAATATCAAAGGGTAATTATATACAACATTTAAAGAAATAAGTGATGAATATGGCGTATGTTTTAGAGAAGATAAAGTGAGATGAGAAACCCTTACCACTTTGATAACTTTTGTATCATAAGGCCCATAGAAGAAATAATAATCAAGTGAAATTTTAATTATAAAGAAGATAAATATATCCATGATATAAAATATAAATAGGTTCATTATATAAATCCCACAAAGGAATAAGTGGTGAATATGGTCTGTGATTCAGAGAAGTAAAAGGGAGACAAGAGACCCTTACCTAATGTTCGACTTCCTTCATATGTTTCTGATCCTCCGGTTTAATAAATATACTATTATTATAAATCTGTAGCCAATCCAAACTGGTATATCTCACCCCATCTATGATTTATATATAGCCTTTTATCACCCATTAATTACCAATTATTTGTTAAAATCTATATTTCGGGTTATAATTTTCATCATTTTTCATGTATTTTTTATTTTGATAATTTAGTCCCTTTTAATGTATTAAGGGTTAAATAACATCCATAATGTTAAAAATAAAATAAATAAAATAAATATCATATATATTAATTATATATTTATTTATAGTAATTTAGTAAATTTATATATATAAATGTCTAACATATTTCATGGAGATAGTTGGTCGTATGTACACATGAACAATATTTCGGTTTTTTAGATGAATAGAAGAAAGGAAAATAAATATTAATTCAACTTTTAAGAATTATTATTATTTTATATATATTATTTATTTTAATTAAATATATTTTGATTATAATCCATGTAAAAATAATTTGAAAAAATGTTCGCATCGCTACGTAGAGGCTCTAAACCACACATACACAGAAGAAATGTAATTATTTTATGATGGATATGAAAGTAAAAAGTTAGATGTGATATTACTTTAATAGTAGTATTTTTATATCAAAAATATTATATATTTTTATTAGATTTTAAATTATTACCTTTCATGTAAATCATAAGTGAAAATCGAATCACATAGCTTCGTATGGTGGTAGTCTGCCGTACACATGAGTGATATTATCTTATCCCCCAGAAAAGAGAAAGTAAGAAGGTATTTGTGATATAATTACTATATAATTATACTAATTTTAAATATTTCACATAATTATTATTAATACATTATTATATTCATTCATTAAAGGTGGATATAGAAAATGAATTACATCGATTTTTGAGGTGATTGTTTAATGTACACACAATTAATGGTTTCATATCCCATTTGATGGAAGTGGAGATTGATATGGTTATAATATTAACATAATAACATGTGAGTATATATTAAATACTAGTTATATTATATTATAATATATTAAATAGATTTTAATGATATTTAATAATACTTTAAACAAAGAAACACATTTAATAATTTTACATCTTCTTCGGAAAGTCATTTAGGATTATACCTAAAACCTTATTATGATGGATTAATAATAAAAATAAGTATTATAGGATTTGGGGTAGGAATTATAGAAGGTATTTGTTTAGTTATTTCTTGAACTAGAAGGTTTTGGAAGTGTGAAGGATGGAGGTGGGAGAGTAGCATTTTTTAAATGGGTGATAGGAAACAGACGTAATTATTAAAAGATAAACTGATATCGATGCCTTTTGTTGTTCCAAAACCCTTAAAATGGGTAATTAATGAACATTAGAAGTTATAATGTCAAACTATCTCCATAAAATAGTAATTTTACAAGTTTTAGGTTCTTTTAACCCTTATCTTCTTAGTTTAATCTCCCAAAAAATCCATTTTCTCCTTAACTATGATATTTAATTTTTACTATTTTCACTTTTCACTATAACAAAAAATTATTTTAAAATTATTAGATAATGTACATTATTATGAACCTAAACATGAAATATATTTTTCTTAATTCAATTCACATAAGTGGAAAAATTAAATTTAAAATTAATCTATTGATGCGATGACATAGTGGTTTTCCAAATAGAAAATTATCATTAGTAGAAAAAATTTTAGTATAAAACATTTAATATGAAATTGATTCCAAGGACCTAAATTAATAAAATGTAATAAAATATTAATAAATTAAATTTAAACCCAATTTAAAATCTAATTTAACTTTTGTAAATTATTTAATGGAAAATTTAGTTTTCAATATAATCAGTATTTTTCATTATTCCTCAAAAAATTAATATTTTCAGTCTAATCTCAGTAATTCACCCAACAATAATTTTGAAAAATATATTTCAAAATGAAGATTATTTTTTCAAATAATTGTTCTAAAATTTGGAAAAAAATTAATTTTAAATTATGTGCACAAAGCACGACTAATCAACCATTCAAAATATTCTTCTTTTTTCAACAACATGACTTTAATTTTCAAATGGTTCTTATTTTATTTATAATAAACAGATAACCATTGAATTTATTTTATAGAAGTTTAAACCATATAATTTTATTAATTAATTTATTACTATTCTTGCACGCTACATGAATAGTTACATTATAATGATCAGGTTTTAATATTAATAGTTTAATAAATTATCACATTTCATTTAAACATGGTGTTGCATGAATTGTAAGATATAAAGAAGATTGAATTTATTTCAAAAGAAATATATCATAAATTATCAAAGTGTTAAATTCTCTTCTAATATTTGTGTTTTGTTTCTATATACTATCGAATATAATGTTACTCTTTTAATATCTTATAGTGTTGCCCTAAACAAGTGAAACATTACAAAGTATAGATGCATCTTTCTTTAATAAATTTCTTAAATATCATGTATGCAACTAATTTTGATTCACTATAATCGATCATGAGTAAATAATTCCAATTGATACCTCGCTACATTGGTTACCTTCACAAAACTCATTGACCCATACACTGAGATACTGACTAAATATATAAATAGCCAAGATGATTTCTAAAACCCTACAATATGCATATCTTACCAAATTATTGATGTCAGACTCCAACATTTTGTGTCACTGGTTTATACCTAAACACCCCTTTCTCATAGATATAGTTGTGAATATTTTAATCATTTATAAGTAGAATTCACATTCTTCTACTCGAGACTATTTATTAAATAAATCACCAGTCTATCGAACCATTTATCATACTCTCTCTCACACACACACTCGCAAGTACTGATATATACTATTTTGAATAATTTTGTTTATAACATTACAAAATCCCCCTACTCATCAGTTTTTGAAGACACCTACCTCCTTCAAATTTATTTTCACTATTTTCTAAAAAACCATTTTCAAGGATTGATTGGGAAACAAATAGAGAACAATAAGTTCATAATGTTATTTTATAAATCAGTAATTAAATTTATTTATTTTTTTAACTAAAAATATCCAAGATACATTATATATGAACCATTATAATCCATTAAAAATTAATTATTTAGATACATTATAAATATTATATTGGAATTCACCACTATCTCACCCAACACCTGGGTCACACCCTCTGACCATCATTGGCCTTCTCCCCTCTATAGTATTTGTTTTACCATTAATCAATGAGTATCAATATTCTCAAATTATATCATTTCCCAGAAATCGTCACTCATGTTCATGTTTGTATTATACAAATAGATCTATACCAGGTTCCTCACTCTTTGATTTTAAAAAATAATTATGCTCAATGCAAACACATTCCAATTTTATTGAAATGATATCATTATAATACATGATTAATAATAAATATATTTCAATATCAATGAATTCACCCATTTCCTTGTAAAACTCATGTTTAAACTTGTTAAAGACTACACATCAATCAACCATTGGATTCATAATTTCATTGATGACCAACTCACTACAGCTGAGACAGTTAAAAGATTACTCAATAAACATATTAATCTATTAATACCCTATGTGATCTAATAATTTCACTAGAAATCATACAAGCATTACATTCATCAAGAGATCCCATATCTTACACAATTCATATCCAAATCCACCAGGTATCATTGTTTCATCTATATGTTATCATTATCTGGGAATCTATTTCTAAGAATAACATGAGATTATGTATCTTATAGATATCACTCTTATCCCATTTTTAACCTTGAAGAGGAGTCTCACACCTACCTATTGTCATTACATAATGATATCACCATCCAAAATGTTTAATTATTTAGTATTAATATAAATCCATGAATTTTAATTAAACTTTATGGGTAGTATGAATGTTTCTTGACACTAAAATGATCTGACATCTCAATAGATTCATTATCATCTTTAAATTATCATGTCTCATAGGCCATTGATGGTCTGTCATTCTTAAATGATCGCTAAGCTCACCATCACCAAGTTGATCATGTAAATTTTCATTACACATTCCAATTAGGAAATGGAAGCAATAAACATATTACCCTTATATAAATATGTATTTTAAATAACCAATCCCATAATTTATCTTAAATCCATAACATTGTTTATCTAACACTGTTAACAAGTTTGAATACAGTCTTGTACGAGCCTAATACCAAACTAAACTCATGATTTCCTGAGTTATATCCCATCATTACAATACTCACATGCCAAATTACCAACAAATACATCCCGGGTATCCTAGTCACATCCTTTTAATTGAAAAACCCATATTATTTCATTCCCATTCATACTCAAATCACAACATGCCTTTACCAACAACCTATTTTACTTTTTTACTAACAAATTAAAATTATCGCTTCTTGAGTTATATCCCATTAATTATATGCTCGCACTCCTAATTACCTAAAATTATATCCCATGTATGTCAGTAACATTCATTTCACTAAGCACCACATGCACTTTTATTCCCATACATTCTCGAGGGACCACATTCTTTTTCCAACCATGTGATCACCTATCACCTATATGACATTAATATTGTACAATGTATCTACCCATGATTATTATATATAAAGGCATTTACATGCTATGATTACATTATATCTCTTGGGTAAACGTCATATATAACCCCCCCCCCCATCTTGATCAAAAAGAGGAACATAATCCTAATACATAAATCACACACTTGAATATGTTCACCCCGATTCATTCCTCATCATCTATATGTTCCCATGAATAGTTCATGATCTAAAAACACCTATAGATCACTTTCTATGAAGTAATATTATTAGTTATATCTCATAAATCCAAGTAATGAACATGTACATACACACATCCTAGGTCTCTCATCCACACCGGGATCCCCTAAGCCCATATCACCACCTCTATGGTGGCCATTATCAAATTCATGTGCATATTAACATCATTCATATCAATAATTTTCTAGCTATAAAGTAATAATAGATCACAGTTGGTTAGGTAATGCATTTTTAGTGAGTTATTCTAAAAAAATATCTTATTATTGATGTTTTAAATTTCCAAATCTAATTTAATTTTTAAAAAACCATTTTCTAAATCACACATCAGTATATATATTTTATATAAACTTACATTTCATGTATTATTCATGTATCCAAGCCTATTTCCACCATTAGATAATAGAATAACTATAAATTATAACAACACACACCATACATTATCAAAATCAAATCAATTGTAAAGATGAAAATCAATAACCCCAATCTTAGTTCCCCAACAACATCGAGTTTAACCCATATAGGTCTTTTTTAGGCACACAAATGAATTCTATACCAATTTCTAACCAGACCTAATTCTATTTACCATGTACCAAATCATTAAAAAAATAAAAAACACTACTATTCAATTTTATAATATACAAACTCAGTTAAATATCCTCCGACCTAAACCATAATTGCACATAACCTCATGCATACCTCCTTATACAACAATGGTTACCTTACTAATTAAAAGAGACAATGAAATCATAGGTAAATATTACACTCATTATATCATCATAAATAATAGCTTTATAAGAAAAATAAATTGTTAATAATTAGGTATAACATTATAGTAACAAAAATGGAATTATAATGATAAGAATATAATAAATAAATAAGATACAACTCAACAATAGATAAGCCCATTTTGATCCATACCAAGTTAGAAATCAGGAAATAGATCACCTAAAAAGATGATCCTATAAAATTAATATAAGAAAAGAAGTAAATATTAAAAGAGTTGTTGTTACCTTCCCTCAGACTCACTTCAGAATTTTCACCACATACCCACCAAAATCATTCTTCTCATTTACCAATTCTTGGATCCATTCTAGGATACGAATTATAACATAATGTACTCACGTCTAATGGAATTCAAATGCTAAGTTCGAGCATAAAACATAGTATGGCTCTAATAATGGGTTCATTAATTTCAACTAGGATATTTGTGTATACGTGTATAATATGAAATAAATTGATAAAAAATAAAATTTATAACACATGTCATACCATCAGGTGCTCATGAAGACACTTTAAAGTTCATCCATTAGAATATTTATCTTGTTTTATTTTTTTTGAAATAATTTTCCACATTTTAATCACATAGCAATGAAAAATATAATGTAATGAATGGCCCTCTGAGTGGGATGGATTTTCAAATATTCTTGGTGGAATTTATTAAAATTTAGGATAGTTCATAATATCCAAAATACATCATTTATTATAGGATGGTAGTGTACTTATCCTATAATCATTAACTAGAAACATGCTGGATGTATTTTCAACTCATAAATACAGTATCATTATAATGGTTGGTGGTTTATCCAATCATGAAAGTCTCTATTTATCTCATGATCTAATACACATAATAGTTACTTTGGAGTTATATAGAGAGATAAAATGTGGGTTTCTTTTAGTAGTACCATGATACAGTGGAAAGAGATAGTAGTTGGGAAAAAATGGGAAGAAGAATAAATCATTAGAAAAGTGTAGCTCCCTAGAGGTCAAAGGCCTAACCCTTGATGATCCACTACCACTGGAAGCCAAGATAATAATTCATCTATATGAACCTCACCTAACTTCCCTACCCCTATTTAATATCCCCTGAACTACTACAAAAATGTAATTACTATCACAAAAAATACTTAATCAAATATTACAATACTTCCATTTATTGTTTATTAACTCCCTATACAACTCCACTTCACCTACCACCACATTCCTACACAACCAGATTTCCCAGACCCAACAATCCTATCTTTCCCACCCTCTTAAAAATCAGCCTTAACCTCATATTGAATTTTTTTGTGAGATCATGGAGATGTTTTCATTACGGTAAAAGTTGGTGTAGTATCCACTACCTCCGAAAAAGTGTTTGGAACTAATGTGCTATAAAATCAGTGTACAGTCCCATTGTGGTGGATTGGAATGTTTATTAAGAAACCATGAAAAATATTTATTAGTAGTTTCAAAATGGGGTACAATTATTATATATATTATAATAGAAATTATTTCATTGTAATCTACAATAATATTTTATAATGATTCAATTTTATATCCAACACCAATGCCATTGTGACTTCTTATAAACACTACTACAGATATATTTTCATCCAATATATTATAAAAATTATCAAACTTTTGGTCATTATCACTTAATAGGAATATTGTTATGTATTATGACTTGAATTTTACAACTTCAAGTGTAAATTCATCCTCATCTTCCACTATTGTAGCCTAATTTGTAGAATTTATACTATTGGTGAGTTGAGAAGTAAATTTATTCATCATAGAATTTGATTCATGATACCAAAATGTCAATGTTGGAGTAGTATGAATAGGTGTAGGTGAACGAAATAGTGGGGTATATTAGACCTCATAAATGCTCAACCATGAGTCTTTATTGGTGTTCACAACACTTCCAAGTGAGACTAATGACTCATCAATATTTATCACCCTAACATTAGTCTCAAATTATGGGTGTAGTAACTCTATTTTATTAAATAGATTTTGTTTTTCCACCATATCATATTATTTACCAAAATATATAATATAATACTTGACCTCTTATTCCAAGTAATGTTTTAAATCTAGTTTCATGAGAACATGACGTGGAAAATAAACATTAAATTTAATGTTGTCTTCTAGTTCCATAACTATAGAGGGTTCCCTATTTGGTTATTTTTCAATTAAAAATAGTATATGGAAATCAAAAAATTGAGAAACCATATCATTTGGAATACCTCAACTAGTATCAAAAACAATATATGAAAAAAACACCTTATTTTTACTTGAGGATCCAAATATTTGTTGAGGTTATAAGAACCTTTTAATTTTCACATAGGTGTTCCATTCAGTTGGACATGGTAGATAAAACAGTAATCGACCTACAAAGCCATCATTCTAGATTTTGACTGAGGGATTCCTCTATGTTAGTTATCAATGATAAATTGAATTTTTGAACTGTATATTTAATAATTTTCCTTAAAAGTGTTTCCACTCCACATCCAACTGACCACCAAACCTTTTTTCGACACTGATTGAAATATTTTTTAGTGAATCATATTTCAAAAATAAAGTTTATTTATTCATTCATCTGAAATAATCTTCCAAATAAATAATATCCCACTATATTAACAAAACATTAGTATTCATAATTTGATTATATTACATTCCATGAGGAGTCTCTTGATTCATTTTTCCTTCATTAAGGATCCAAATTTATATGGGTTGGATAACTTTTTTCTATTCCAAATAAGCATCAGATTCTAATACTATACAAAATTAAGAACTTGAATATACATCGTCATGGTGTTTTGGATTTATATAATGTTTATCTTTAATGTAGTAGTTCTGTCTGATCTATAGAACTTCCAAACTGACCTAGAAAGTTCTCAAAAAATTTTATTGCATCCTCTACTACTATAAACAGCTAAAGTGGAACATTAAAAATCAATGGTTTCAAATTAATAGAAATTAATCATTAGGAATATGATATAGTAAGATTATTTATAAGTTTTATCACTGAATTATATAATAGATTTTCACCCCCAACTACCACTTGATTCATGGAAATTCATGCAAGAGCTTTGATAATTCAAGAGTGTGCATGTGAACATAAATTTCAACAGAGAACCTCAATGGAATCGGTTCTCATTCCCCCAAATTTTAAAACCACTCATACAAATATTGTACAAGATTGGTAATTACCTAATTTCCCTTATCACATGATAATAGACCATTTTTATCCATATTGAATCTACTTTCCCTATATTCCACTTCTAATTATGTCCCCTTATAAAAATTATGAGTGATATTGTCCAACCATCTCCCAACAAGCTTCATCATAGTTGTTGCAAGCCACAACATTTCCAAATTCAATTCTGATAATGTTGTTCCCATAAATTCAAGTCAGTAAACCATTGTTGTGTCTGATTTAATCATGTCTCAATCAATAATTTCATTCTTCTAGATACTAGTTAGTATTGATAAAGACACATTGATCTCCTACATTTATAGCTCAATGTTAATGTTGAGAGATATAATCTACAATTCATTTTCCTTTTACGGTGGACCCCAAAAAGGATTAATAAATTTTACTACATCTATCATGAACATTTCATTTCTTATATGTCATTTTTAAAATAATTCAATTATCAAACCATAGCTTCTTTATCCACCGTTACAAGTATTCAATTTTATATAGACATCAACTCCATTACATCTAATAATATTACCCTCTCTACACTCTTTATATCTAAACTCTTTATATTTAAATCTCTCAATAGAGGTGCCAATTTTATATCTACATAGGGGTGATATTCAAAATAATATCGAGTTTTTATTAGTTATAACATATTATATAGGATTGAAAAGGTAGTAGAAGAATAAAATAGAAAGAATAAAACATCCTTTGGGAAGCTAAGTAACCAAGAAGAAGATGGCATAACCCTTCCCGGTATTCTTTTGATAGAATTCAAACCAAGAATTCATCATTTCTTCCCACACCTAACTCCCTTTATCTCATTTAATATTACCTAAACCATCCTCTAACTAAAACATCAATAAAAACCCATTAATTTCATATTATATTACTACCCCCAAAAGATAATTAATCACCTCTAAAACATCGCTACACCTATCCCCATACTTACAAATAGATAGAAATCCCCTACCCCAATTTTTTATTGATGCCCAACCTAGAGTTACTCATTCGTCCACATGGTAGTGCATTCCACCCATACATTTTCTATACAATCATGGTTGGAAGAGTTCCCAACTAGGATATAGACCCTCAGGTAAAATGTTGTAAGATCTCCAAACTTGAAAAACATTTCTAAAATCAAAATTTGGAAAAGAACCAATAATGACCCTAACCTGAATATATTAGAGCAGGTTCCTTACATAATTACGTTTGAATAGAACCAATAATTATATCTAAAAGGACCAAATATTTTATTTGTTTTAGAAAACTAGATACATACTCATATCTTACTTTACAGATGAAAACCTAAAATGAAATATAGAAATTCCTTTGAGAACATAAGTATTCCCTTAGCTAATCCCTGTATATGAATTATAAAAAACTTCTTGGAAACTTAGGGAAATAAAAAAGAAGAAATGGGTGAGATCAAATTCTCTCTAATAGTTAAGTATATCTGAAGATATCATAATTAAGAAGAAAAAAGATAGAAAATAAAATTACTAAATAAGATTAAAATTTGTCATTAAATTTAGAATAATATTTCTAGAATAAAATATGATCAAATTACGACATTTAAATAATCACATGAACGGGAAAACAAAACCATTTATATTCTATTAATCAAATAATCACATGTAAATCAATAAATAGCATCCCAATGATGAAATAAATGATTCCAAAATTCTGAAAAATACTATCAATTCATTGTTCAATGAATCTAAAACTATCAAGTCTTTACACTAATAATCAATCAAAAATAATGATTTATGCTATGAAACTATTAGTAAGGGTTGGGCCAAAATCCCTATCTAGTGTGTCTCATGAGACCTACCGAAGCATCAAGGGGAAATATCAGGCCCCAAGCATCTCCTAATAAGTCCAAAACAACTCTTATATAAATGTTGTAAACATAATAAATGTAAACATTTTTATTGAAACAAGCATAAAAGGTAAATAACGTTTCCCACTAAGTAAACATAATCAAAAACCATCCAGAGTAATATGGTGAATGGTATCACAATAGTACAAGATAATCAACATCTATTTAAAAAAATATGGAAGATGTTTTCATAAGAGATCAACCCTAATTAATATCAAGATTAAACAAAGTATGTTGACAATGATGACTATAATTTATTAATATCAAAAAAAAAATATTGAGGAAAATACTCCTTTTTCAATTTGAAAATCATTTATATTTAAAACACTAAGAAATTATAAAGGAAAAATTATCATTCAATATAAATATTTAAATAGAAAGGATGAATCAAAAAATTAAGGTGATATGAAATTAAAAAATTCTTTTCATTCTATATATGTAAAAACACATTCTTTTGGAAAATGTAACTTTAGGTGAGGATTTTTAAATAAAACCCCTTACAAATACCAGATCATTGAAGTGGGTATTAATTGAATGAATAAATTATTTATATTCAATATACATCCACAAATTACTAACTCTAATGCACTCATCACATGAAATGGGTATGAAAAAAGCAAAATAAACATTTTTATTGAAAAACTAACATATTAAATGTTAATACTGACCCTAATCAAATAAAAATTATCATTAACCATCTACAGTAATATGTTGAATGGTAATAAAATGGTACATCCTTAGTGAAACTGCTCATAAATTATCCAAATAAATAATAATGATAATATAAATAAAACATATCCCCAACGGACTATGAATACAATAATGATTTTATATTGTTTATGAATACAAATACCATAATAAATTCATTAATGAGTTTTTGAGAAAAATACCATTTTCACACTAAAAATATTTATTCTTTTAATTAAAACATTAAAAAATATTTTTGAACATAATTCTTCTTTTAAAATAACATTTTTAATGTACATAGTGTGATTTAAAAAACATTAGTAGGTCATAATTATATGAAATTATATTTATTCCATACATATTGAAACAAAGATTTCACTAATATTTTTAGTGAAATACAGATGAGACTAGTTTTGAAAAAAAACATGATGATTCCATTCAAAAAAAATTAAAAATAAAAATTGGTAAAAAATTATTTAATAAATTATTTTTGAAAGATTAAAAATAATTTTGAATATTTTTATATAAATCATAGATTTTGATAAAAAAATGGTTTTCGCTCTAGGATTGAAATAGAGTCACATTTTCTTAAAAAACATTTATTAATCATTTTAAGAACTAAAGAGTAGAAAATTGGTACTATTATATGGAGGAATAAATGAATAACTAGAGGATTATAAAATGAGTTAATTTTAAGATATAAATATCAAATAATTCTCCTAAGATAGAGTTAATAAAAAAACAACCCTAATAATGATGAGATTATGAAATAAAACTGTTCCAATTTGATAACTTCGGAATAGTAAGACCCATAAAAAATAATCATCATGTGAAAATTTAAATACCATATAATTAAATAGATTCATGGTATTACATATTAAAGGGGAATTATATACACCACATAATGGAGTAACTAGTGAATATGGTTTATGTATGGTAGAAGTAAAAGTGAGATGAGAAACCATTATCACTTTTGGTAACACTGGAATCATAGACACTATAAAATAAAAATCATAAAATAAAACTTTAAATTCCATGAAAAAAAGCTGATTAATGATACAAAATTTCAAATGTTTAGTATATAAACTTTAAAAAGGTATAATTGTTAAATATGGGGTATGTCTCATAGAAGAAAAATTGATATGAGAAACCCTTAGGAATTTGGTAACATTTGAATCTTAGGTCACATAAAATAAATTATAAAAAAATGAAAATTTAAATACCATGAAGATAAATATATTAATGATATAAATTATTAAAATTAGTAGTATATACACCACACAAAAGTAATAAGTGGTGAATATGGTCTATCTCTCACAAATATGAAAGTGAGATGAGAAACTCTTACCTCAGGTTCAACTTCTTAATATGTTCCATAACCTCTTATATAATAAATATTTTTTTTAAAATAAATCAATCATATAACTATAATCATATATATCCTAACATATATAACTCACTTATACCTTTTTCCACCAATTTATTCACAATTCATTATCAAAATCATTTTTTTGGGTGATAATTGATTAATTTTTTTATGTATTTTCTAGTTTAGTAATTTTGGTGTAAAGACCCCAACCCTAGTAGCCTAAAGCCAGTACCTTAAATAATTACATTGGTACTAAGAATAAGCATTATAAAATAGATGGAACAAATAGTTTAGTAGATTAGAAAATTATATACCAACATAATTGTTACATTACTACATTGAAAGGAAAAACAACATATCAGATACATTGGAACCATCCATAAACATCTTGATTATCCCTAAAATTTGTTCATAATATAAATCATTAAATACAGTGAAAAAATAAAAAATAATAAGGGGGGTGATCTTAGATACTCAGTAATTGTATGTAATATAGAAGAAGATAATATAAACATAAACAATAAAGTAATGTGAATAACTAAAATCACATTCCATTAAAACATAATATTGAGAATATTATAGTAGGATTTAAAACTTAATAATTCCATATAAATAATCCAATTTGAATAAAACCATTCCATAGACATTATACTAGACAAATAATAACATGGATCATTTATTATTAATATCATAATGAGGGAATGAATGATGTTAAAGGTTTAAGACATATCATCAAGGCCTCAGACAAGACATCTGAAAATAAATGGTTAGATCATAGGCCAAAATCCATATATGTTTTTTGTATTACGTGACCTACTGATGCATAAAGGTTCTATAGTGGTCCCCACCTATCAGTTACTATGTCCAATGCATTAATCATATAAATTAATTAAAACATAACAAATATATACATACAAACTGTAAATAACTTTCCGCAATCTGCAAACATAATGACTGACCATTCTGAGTAGTATAGTGAAGGGTATCACGAGAACACATCCACAGTAAAATAATCATAAAACATTTAACAAAATATGGTTGATGATAATCATAAGAGATAAATCTCAATAAATAATAATATTAAATATATTTATTGAAATAGATGAAAATACTCTAATAAAATCATTGAGGAATTCTTGAGAGAAATACCCTTTATTACTTTACAAAGAAGATTTATTTTGGAAATATCATTTTTATATCTCATAATTTTTTGCATCAAATACGAATGACCAAATATATGTTTTAATGTAGAAATTAGTAATTTTATAAAAATAATATTATCTTAAAAAATATTATGGATGGTACATGAAAATGTGTAAGAAATCGAGAAGTTCCCTTTAACACAGATTTTTTATCATGAATAATTGAGAAGGGATCATTATTATAACTAATATAAAATTTATATTATTCTAATCCAAACATATTACTATATATGTAAAATATAAAATGAAAAAACATTTCATATCGCAACTTGGATGTCATAGTCCACACGTATGCACAAGTAATATTATTTTTTTCTAAAATATTTGAAGGTAAGAAAGTTGTTGCGATATTATATTTCCAAAATTATGTTTATATTATTAGTAAAAAAAATATTCATTTAATTTATTCTATCAAACATTCATTTATAGAATAATTAAAAAATGAATCACATCACTTTGTGCAGTGGTAGTCTGTCGTACACAGAAGTAACGTTATTGTATCCCCTAAGAATGAAAAGTAATAAGGTATATGTGATATGATAATTCCAAATATATAATAATTTTATAATTATAATATATTGTTTTAAATAAATTATTATATCCATCTATGAAATTTGGTGATTGAAAATGAATTAAATTGGTTTGTGAGGCAGTAGTTTACCACACACATGATCGACGATTATGTTTCGCATTTTATGGTAGTATAGATGGATCTAGGTTATGTAATTTACAAAATAAAATTTCTATATATATGATATAATAGTGTAATTATATTATAATATCTGAATGATTTTTGAAGGATGTGTAAGAATAAATAAATCAAATACACACATTTAAGAATTTTACATATTTTTCAGAGAGGTTTTTTTTGGTTTATACTTAAAATCTTCTGAAGTGGGATTCCCAAAAAACCTATGGCCTATAGGATTTGAGGAGGGAATATATTAGGAAATTTATTGGATTAAATAAATGGTTTTGGAAATGTAAACATGGGAGGAGAGGGGGTTTCCTTTTATAAATGGGGTAGAGGACGCACATGGAATGTTTAGAAAGACAAGGTTATACCTATATTTTTCTCATGTAATAGTACTTAAATATTACTCATTATTGAAACATAAATGTTATAAAGTATAAATATGGTCATAAAATATTTTTTATACATGTCTGAGGTTATTATTTACCTTTATATTCATAGTTTAACTCCATAATAAAAACATTTTAACTTTAACCATGATAATACATTTCTATTTATTGCACTATTAATTATTACCAAAAATTAAATTTAACTTATTATATAATATAAATTCTGAAGTTTCCAAATATTTAATCCATTTTTCCAATTTCAATTCACATAATATTTATAATCCAATTTAAAATTAAACTATAGACACAATGAAAGAGTTGTTTTCCAAAGAGAAAATTCGCATAAGTATAGAATGTTTTAATATCAAAATTCAGTATTAAAATTATTTAAATGACAAAAATTAGTAAAATTTTAATATAATTAAACTAATTTTACATTAAAAACAATTTAAAATATTATCCATATATGTGAATAATTTAAAAGAAATATATGTTTTCAATAATAATCATTATTTTCACTATTCAACAGAAAACTAATCTGTTCAAGTAATATAAAAACTTTACTTAATGAAGTATATTTAAAAAATGATGTTTATTTTTTCAAAAAAAATTCTAAAATTGATAGAAATTAATTTTAAATTATGTGTGTAAATCATGAATAATCCACCTTTAAAAAAATATTGTTTTAAAAAAAATCATTCTCTTTCAGATGGTTCTTAATTTATTTCCAATAAATAGATAAACATTTAATTTAGTTTATACATATGTAATCCATATAAATATTAATAATTTAGTTCATAATATTCATACCTACCATATTAATGTCTCGGTTATAATGGTCATGTTTAAATAATAATATTTTAATAGAGTATCTTGTTTCATTCAAACCCAGTGTTCCATCCATTGCAAGATATTAATGATATTGAATTTATTTAAATGAAATAATTTTTCAATTATTAAGGAGTTAAATTATCTTATAATCTAGGATTTTCATTTCATATATGCTATTAAATATGATGTTCCCATTTTAAAATATTAGGGTGTTATTTCTTCCCACCTTTAAATAAATTGTGTCATAACAATTTAATCTTAATATCAATAACCAAGGGTTTTAAATTAAAAAAAACCCTTCTTGAAATATCCCATAGTGAGAGGGTTTAAAAAAATATCCTCATGATTACAGAAATTTTGAATTGTAATGGTGATTTTGACTAATCACATAACTAGGTTTCTTAGTAGGAGAGAATATGTGGGAAGTGAATATATACAAAGAGAAGAAAAGTGTAATTACCAAATAACTATGGTGGGTGATAAAGTTCATTGATCAAAATAAATTGAATGAATAAGAGTAAGTTAACATCCAAAAAATCATAAATCTGTTATTATATAAGGGACCGTTTGGTGTATAAAAAATTAATGTACTAGGATAAATTTTTTTCATGATCCTTTTCCTGGAGTTGAGGAATTTCTTTATAATCTAGAATGAGAACATATGAAAACATACATACATTATATCTTTCTATATCATAGAAAAACATTAATGTTTTTTTGATATTAGATGAATTCCTATATTATCTATTACTCTAATAATTGAATATATGATCGGAATGTTTCAGTTTGAAGCACTAAAATTAACATTTAACTGATCATTAGATCAAATATAAGAATAAAAATGAATTCCCCATGTATCTAGATATTTTCAAAAAATAAAAGGATTAGTAAAACTTATCCAACATAAAAAATTAATCTATAATACATCAATAATAACTCCAAAAATTAAACTTAATCCATTTCATAAATGGTTAACCGAAAGACTCATCCAAAATATTTTTGAGAAAAATTAATGTCCAAAACATTGGAAGGGAGGTTACTAAATCAACATTATATTCCCTAGACAATATAAAGTGGCCCTTAATTTTACATTCCAAATAACTTGACCATATTAAAACCTAAATAAAAACATGATTTCTTCTAAAAACCAAATATTAGGCTATCAAATATATTCTATAAATCGAAATATGTAGTAAACTCAACCAAAAATAACATAAACCATCATGTCACTAACTGATTTCATGGTACCCAACACTATACAATAAACATTCTTTTATCATTATTATCTTAACATAGAGAACCTAGTAATGGTTAGCTTCCATCAATCAGGTGATTTCCAAAGTGATCAACCTATCATTGAATTATTCCCTGGACATTAGTATCATTCAACATATGTTCTCAAATAATTAAATAAAATTATTATAGTGAAATACTTACATATTTCATAATTATTTTAACCATAATTCTATTGATAAAATACTCTTGTAAAATAATTTTTGATTCCAAAAACAAAATCACTTTAATCATTCCACTTCATCCATAGTAATATCATATTCTTAACCATTATCCCTTAGATTCTTCTCTGGTATATTCCTGTGAGGTTTTGGGAATTCATTTGTGTAGTAACCCGTATTCTTAAAGTTGAGACACTAAACAGAAAAGGTTTATTTCATAAATTTTCATTCACAATATCAATTTCTATTCTCTCTATACATTATGAAAATTATAATTCACTTCAATCATCTACCATGTATTTTCTTTCAACAATTATCACATGGGGGAAATCCCTTCTTTTCGTTCTCCCCCTTATCCAATTTCCCTTGTCAAACTCATATTCTTTTACTTCCCTTAATGTAAATAATACATAGTGACTTATATATCTATTTTGATAGTATAAGATATTATTTTCTTATATGATGAGAATATTTTGTTGACTTGTTCCATTCTAAAGATTATTTTATGAACATCAAAGAAATGATCATTAATACACTCTGGATTATGTGCAATGATACATTTCACATTCCATCCATTGTGTGACATTTTTTAATAATAAAGTAAATTAGATTAGATCATAAAATTATGTATCATAATGTATACTCCCCAAAATAGTTAAAGACATAACATTAATTGGAACAATTATGCATGGCTAATCATATAATCATAACCATGGTTTCATCAGGAAATGTTCAAAATAATAAAAATATTTTCAAATCTATTTTAATTTTTGTATGTAAAATGTAAATTTTCCTATTAATATACCCTAGGAGGGTAAAAATATGTTTTATGTAAGGTATGTTTTCATGTACTAGGTAATGCTCGAGTCAAGCCTGACATGGATTTTTCAGAGTTATTACCCCCTCACACATCTATTCTTGAACCATCTCAAATTATAATATCCGGAGGGGGATTCATTTATAACAAAACCCATATAATATATAGGATAGAAAAAATTTAGGATGTTATTATATACATATCCTCATTTTTTATAATAATTTTATATTCACTAATCTATTTTTTCCTAAATCCATTTCCCAAACATTCTACTAAACTTCCTATGATACCAACAATGAAGTTCCCAACCCTAATAGCCAAGAGTTGATAGTTAATTTATTAAATAGGTATAAGGTAAAAGCAATCACATATAGAAGGACCATATGGTTTATTATTCATGATAAAATAGAAACCTACTTGAATTGAAAATAAAATGTAAGACATAACTTTTACAAAGTGTTTTCTTTCATAACGCCATTATTCTTCATAGTGTATCCCTACATATCAATCATAAAACACATCTATAAATCCTAAGTAATATAGAATATAATAAAGGTATAAGATCAGATGCTTATTAAGGGTAACTATACATCAAAATCTATAATGAATAAAGAAACATAATCAGTATAGAAAGGTAAATAACTGCAACACATTCCATTAACTCTATAAAATGAGCATAAAATGGTGGAAATAAATAATGATAAAATAAATCCATATCAATAATCACATAAGCTTAAAACTTATCCATGTATATTATAAATAAAAAAATCATTATATGAATATCAATAGATTATCTCATAATGAGAAAATTTATAATTCCATACATCGAAAACATACTATCAAGAACTTTTATAAGAAATGTTAAATATATGGGTAGATACCCATGTAATTTGGCCAACTAATTTGTCTCATTAGACCTATCGATGCATCGAGGGATGGTATATAACTGGGCCCCACACTTCACGTACTAAATCTAATAAATTCCTTATATAAAAGAGTTGAAACTTAATTTACATAAATATTCATATAGAAAATCTAAAAAATGAAATGTGAATACTTACCCTAATCAAATATATATAATCACAAACCATCTAGAGTAATATGGTGAATGGTATTAAAATGGTACATACTTAGTAAAACTGATGAATAACTATAAAAATAAATCATAAAGATTATATTAGTATTACATATTGTCAAATCAACATAAGTACAATAAATGGTTGATGTTGTTGATGAATAAAAATACTATAAGAATGTCCCTAAAAACAATTTTTGAGGAAAATAAACTTTTCACTTTAAAAATACATATTTTTTTAAAATGAAATGTTCATTTTATTGAATAATACCGTCTTTTAAAATAAAATTTTATAGTTATAGTTTGATATTTAAAAAATATAGTGGTTAATATGAAAGGATATTTTTTTCATATAGTACATGTTAAAATAATGATTCTTTTAATATTTTCAATAAATCCCAAACTAGTCTTGTTCTGAAAATTAAGTTTAGATTCATCTAAAAATAATAATTAAAAATCAAAACGGTTTAAAATATATTTTTCAAAAAAGTTATAAAATGTCAAAAAAATTGATGAAAACAATTTTAGAAAACATTTATTTTCATAAAAATTGAGTTTCGACTAAAGAGAAAAATAAAATTAGATTTTCTTGAAAATATTTTCTCAACAATTTTAAGTTCGAAAGAGTAAACAAATGGTATTATTTTAATGAAAATTTCATGTATAAATTTATGGGGAGAAAATATATTGAGATTTAGATATAAATATCATAAAATTCCCCAAATGTATAATTGAAAAAAATCCTGAATAATGATGTGATTGTGAAATCAATCATTACCACATTTGGTAACTTATGAATCGTACGCCCCATAAAATAAATAACTATAAAATTAAACATTAAAAATCTTGAATATAAACAGATTCATGATATAAAATTTCAAAGGTGTATTATCTACACCATGTAAAGGAAAAAGTAGTTAATATGGTTTATGTATCACATAAGTAAATGTGAGATAAGAAACCCTTTACTCTATGGTAACTTCTAAATCGTAAGCCCCATAAATAAAACAATCATAAAATGAAACTTCAAATACATTGAATATAAATAGATTCCTAATATAAAATATCAAAATGGAATTATATACAACATTTAAAGAAATAAGTGATGAATATGGTGTATGTTTTAGAGAAGATAAAGTGAGATGAGAAACCCTTACCACTTTGATAACTTTTGTATCATAAGGCCTATAAAAGAAATAATAATCAAATGAAATTTTAATTATAAAGAAGATAAATATATCCATCATATAAAATATAAATAGGTTCATTATATAAATCCCACAAAGGAATTAGTGGTGAATATGGTCTGTGATTTAGAGAAGTTAAAGGGAGACAAGAGACCCTTACCTCATGTTCGACTTCCTTCATATGTTTCTGATCCTCCGGTTTAATAAATATAGTATTATTATAAATCTGTAGCCAATCCATACTGGTATATCTAATCCCATATATGATTTATATATATCCTTTTTATCACCCATTAATTACCAATTATTTGTTAAAATCTCTATTTCGGGTTATAATTTTCATCATTTTTCATGTATTTTCTGTTTTGATAATTTAGTCCCTTTTAATGTATTAAGGGTTAAATAACATCCATAATGTTAAAAATAAAATAAATAAAATAAATATCATATATATTAATTATATATTTATTTATAGTAATTTAGTAAATTTATATATATAAATGTCTGACATATTTCATGGAGACGGTTGGTCGTATGTACACATGAACGATATTTCGATTTTTTTAGATGAATAGAAGAAAGGAAAATAAATATTAATTCAAATTTTAAGAATTATTATTATTTTATATATATTATTTATTTTAATAAAATATATTTTGATTACAATCCATGTAAAAATAATTTGAAAAAAATGTTCGCATCGCTACGTAGAGGCTCTAAACCACACATACACAGAAGAACTGTAATTATTTTATGATGGATATGAAATTAATAAGTTAGATGTGATATTACATTAACAGTAGTATTTTTATATCAAAAATATTATATATATTTATTAGATTTTAAATTATTACCTTTCATGTAAATCATAAGTGAAAATTGAATCACATAGCTTCGTATAGTGGTAGTCTGCCGTACACATGAGTGATTTTATCTTATCCCCCAGAAAAGAGAAAGTAAGAATGTATTTGTGATATAATTACTATATAAGTATAATAATTTTAAATATTTCACATAATTATTATTAATACATTATTATATTAATTCATTAAAGGTGGATATAGAAAATGAATTACATCAATTTTTGAGGTGATTGTTTAATGTACACCCAATTAATGGTTTCATATCCCATTTGATGGAAGTGGAGATTGATATGGTTATGAAATTAAAAAAATAACATATGAGTATATATTAAATACTTGTTATATTATATTATAATATATTAAAGAGGTTTTAAAGATATTTAATAATACTTTAAAAAAAGAAACACATTTAAGAATTTTACATCTTCTTCGGAAAGTCATTTAGGATTATACCTAAAACATTATTATGATGGATTAATAATAAAAATAAGTATTATAGGATTTGGGGTAGGAATTATAAGAGGTATTTGTTGAGTTATTTCTTGAACCAGAAGGTTTTGGAAGTGTGAAGGGTGGTGGTGGGAGAGTAGCATTTTTTAAATGTGGGATAGGAAACAGACGTAATTATTAAAAGATAAACTGATATCGATGCCTTTTGTTGTTCCAAAACCCTTAAAATGGGTAATTAATGAACATTAGAAGTTATAATGTCAAAATATATCCATAAAATAGTATTTTTACAAGTTTTAGGTTCTTTTAACCCTTATCTTCTTAGTTTAATCTCCCAAAAATCCATTTTCTCCTTAACTATGATATTTAAATTTTGCTATTTTCAGTTTTCACTATAATAAAAAATTATTTTAAAATTATTAGATAATGTACATTATTATGAACCTAAACATGAAATAAAATTTTCTTAATTCAATTCACATAAGTGGAAAAATTAAATTTAAAATTATTCTATTGATGCGATGACATAGTTGTTTTCCAAATAGAAAAGTATCATTAGTAGAAAAAATTTTAGTATAAAACATTTAATATGAAAATGATTCCAATGACCTAAATTAATAAAATGTAATAAAATATTAATAAATTAAATTTAAACCCAATTTAAAATCTAATTTAGCTTTGTAAATAATTTAATGGAAAATTTAGTTTTCAATATAATCAATATTTTTCATTATTCATCAAAAAATTAATATTTTAAGTCTAATCTCAGTAATTCACCCAACGATAATTTTGAAAAATATATTTCAAAATGAAGATTATTTTTTCAAAGAATTGTTCTAAAATTGGGAAAAATTAATTTTAAATTATGTGCACAAAGCACGACTAATCAACCATTCAAAAAATTATTCTTTTTTCATCAACATGACTATAATTTTCAAATGGTTCTTATTTTATTTATAATAAATAGATAACCATTGAATTTATTTTATACAAGTTTAAACCATATAATTTTATTAATTAATTTATTACTATTCATGCACGCTACATGAATAGTTACATTATAATGATCAGGTTTTAATATTAATAGTTTAATAGATTATCACATTTCATTTAAACATGGTGTTGCATGAATTGTAAGATATAAAGGAGATTGAATTTATTTCAAAAGAAATATATCATAAATTATCAAAGTGTTAAATTCTCTTCTAATTTTTGTGTTTTGTTTCTATATACTATCTAATATAATGTTACTCTTTTAATATCTTATAGTGTTTCCCTAAACAAGTGAAACATTCCAAAGTGTAGATGCCTCTTGCTTTAATAAATTTCTTAAATATCATGTACGCGACTAATTTTGATTCACTATAATCGATCATGAGTAAAAAATTCCAATTGATACCTCGCTACATTGGTTACCTTCACAAAACTCACTGACCCATACACTGAGATACTGCCTAAATATATAAATAGCCAAGATGATTTCTAAAACCCTACAATATGCATATCTTACCAAATTATTGATGTCAGACTCCTACATTTTGTGTCACTGGTCTATACCTAAACACCCCTTGCTCATAGATACAGTTGTGAATATTTTAATCATTTATAAGTAGAATTCATATTCTTCTACTTGAGACTATTTATTAAATAAATCACCAGTCTATCGAACCATTTATCATACTCTCGCTCTCACACACACTTGCAAGTATTGATATATACTATTTTGAATAATTTTGTTGATAACATTAAAAAATACCCCTACTCATCAGTTTTTGAAGACACCTACCTCCTTCAAATTTATTTTCTCTATTTTCTAAAAAACCATTTTCAAGTATTGAGTGGGAAACAAATAGAGAACAACCAGTTCATAATGTTATTCTATAAATCAGTAATTAAATTTATTTATTTTTTTAACTAAAAATATCCAAGATACATTATATATGAACCATTATAATCCATTAACATTTAATTATTTAGATACATTATAAATATTATATTGGAATTCACCACTATCTCACCCAACACCTGGGTCACACCCTCTGACCATCATTGGCCTTCTCCCCTCTGTAGGATTTGTTTTACCATTAATCAATGAGTATCAATATTCTCAAATTATATCATTTCCTAGAAACCATCACCCATGTTCATGTTTGTATTATACAAATAGATCTATACCAGGATCCTCAGTCTTTGATTTTAAAAAATAATTACGCTCAATGCAAACACATTCCAATTTTATTGAAAAGATATCATTATAATACATGATTAATAATAAATATATTTCAATATCAATGAATTCACTCATTGCCTTGTAACACTCATCTTTAAACTTGTTAAAGACTACACATCAATCAACCATTGGATTCAGAATTTCATTGATGACCAACTCACTACAGCTGATACGATTTAAATATTACTCAATAAACATATTAATCTATTAATATCCTATGTTTTCTAATAATTTCACTAGAAATCATACAAGCTTTAAATTCATTAAGAGATCCCATATCTTGCACAATTCATATCCAAATCCACCAGGTATCATTGTTTGATCAATAAGTTATCATTATCTGGGAATCTATTTCTAAGAATAACATGAGATTATATATCTTTTAGATAGCACTCTTATCCCATTTTTAACCTTGAAGAGGAGTCTCACACCTACCTTTTGTCATTACATAATGATATCACCATCCAAAATGATTATTTATTTAGTCTTAATATAAATCCATGAATTTTCATTAAACTTTACGGGTAATATGAATGTTTCTTGACACTAAAATGATCTGACATCTCAATAGATTCATTATCATCTTTAAAGTATCATGTCTCATAGGCCATCGATGGTATGTCATTCTTAAATGATCGCTAATCTCACCATCACCAATTTGGTCATGTAAATTTGCATTACACATTCCAATTAGGAAATGGAAGCAATAAATCTATTACCCCTATATAAATATGTATTTTAAAAAACCAATCCCATAATTTATCTTAAATCCATAACATTGTTTATCTAACATTGTTAACAAGTTTGAATACAGTCTTGTACGACCCTAATACCAATCTAAACTCATGATTTTCTGAGTTATATCCCATCATTACAATACTGACATGCCAAATTACCAACAAATACATCCCGTGTATCCTAGTCACATCCTTTTAATTGAAAAAACCATATTATTTCATTCCCATTCATACTCAAATCACCACATGCCTTTACCAACCACCTATTTCACTTTTTTACAAACAAATTAAAATTATCGCTTCTTGAGTTATATCCCATTAATTATATGCTCGCACTCCTAATTACCTTAAATTATATCCCATGTATGTCAGTAACATTCATTTCACTAAGCACCAAATGCACTTTTATTCCCATACATTCTCGAGGGACAACATTCCTTTTCCAACCATGTGATCACCTATCACCTATATGACATTAATATTGTACAATGTATCTACCCATGATTATTATATATAAAGGCATTTACATGCTAAGTATACATTCTATCTCTTGGGTAAACGTCATATATAACCCCCCCATCTTGATCAAAAAGAGGAACATAATCCTAATACATAAATCACACACTTGACTATGTTCACCTCGATTCATTCCTCATCATCTATATGTTCCAATGAATAGTTCATGATCTAAAAACACCTATAGATCACTTTCTATGAAGTAATATTATTACTTCTATCTCATAAATCCAAGTAATGAACATGTGCATACACACATCCTAGGTCTCTCATCCACACCGGGATCCCCTATGCCCATATCACCACCTCTATGGTGGCCATTATCAAATTCATGTGCATATTAACATCATTCATATCAATAATGTTCTAGCAATAAAATAATAATAGATCACAGTTGGTTAGGTAATGCATTTTTAGTGAGTTATTCTAAAAAAATATCTCATTATTGATGTTTTAAATTTCCAAATATAATATAATTTTTAAAAACCATTTTCTAAATCACACATCAGTATATATATTTCATATGAATTTACATTTCATGTATTATTCATGTATCCAAGCCTATTTCCACCATTAGATAATAGAATAACTATAAATTATAACAACACACAACATAATTTATCAAAATCAAATTAATTGTAAAGATTAAAATCAATAACCCCAATCCTAGTTCCCCAACAACATCGATTTTAACCCATATAGGTATTTTTTAGGCACACAAATGAATTCTATAACAATTTCTATCTAGACCTATTTCTATTTACCATGTACCAAATCATTAGTAAAATAAAAAACACTACAATTGAATTTTATAATATACAAACTCAGGTAAATATCCTCCGACCTAAATCATAATTGCACATAACCTCATGCATACCTCCTCATACACCAATGGTTACCTTAATAATTAAAAGAGACAATGAAATCTTAGGTAAATATTAGACTCATTATATCATCATAAATAATAGATTTATAAGAAAAAGAAATTGTTAATAATTAGGTATAACATTATAGTAACAAAAATGGAATTATAATGATTAGAATATAATAAATAAATAATATACAACTCAACAATAGATAATCCCATGTTGATCCATACCAAGTTATAAATCAGGAAATACATCACCTAAAAAGATGATCCTATAAAATTAATATATGAAAAGAAGTAAACATTAAAAGAGTTGTTGTTACCTTCCCTCAGACTCACTTCATAATTTTTACCACATCCCCACCAAGATCATTCTTCTCATTTACCAATTCTTGGATCCATTATAGGATAAGCATTATAAAATAATGTATTGACGTCTAATGGAGTTCAAATGCTAAGTTCGAGCATAAAACATAGTATGCCTCTAATAATGGCTTCCTTAATTTCAACTAGGATATCTGTGTATACGTGTATAATATGAAATTAATTGATAAAAAATAAAATTTATAACACATGTCATACCATCAGGTGCTCATGAAGACACTTTAATGTTCATCCATTAGAATATTTATCATGTTTTATTTTTTTGGAAATAATTTTCCACATTTTAATCACACAGCAATGAAAAATATAATGTAATTAATGGCCCTCCGAGTGGGATGGATTTTCAAATATTCTTGGTGGAATTTATTATAATTTAGGATAGTTCATGATATCCAAAATACATCATTTATTATAGGATGGTAGTGTACTTATCCTATAATCATTCACTAGAAACATGTTGGATGGATTTTCAACTCATAAATACAGTATCATTATAATGGTTGGTGGTTTATCCAATCATGAAAGTCTCTATCTATCTCATGATCTAATACACATAATAGTTACTTTGGAGTGATATAGAGAGATAAAATGTGGGTTACTATTAGTAGTACCATGATACTGTGGAAAGAGATGGTAGTGGGAAAAAAATGGGAAGAAGAATAAATCATTAGAAAAGTGTAGCTCCCTAGAGGTCAAAGGCCTAACCCTTGACGATCCACTTCCACTGGAAGCCAAGATAATAATTCATATATATGAACCTCACCTAGCTTCCCTACCCCTATTTAATATCCCCTGAACTACTATAAAAATGTAATTACTATCACAAAAAATCCTTAATCAAATATTACAATACTTCCATTTATTGTTTATTAACTCCCTATACAACTCCACTTCACCTACCACCACATTCCTACACAACCAGATTTCCCATACCCAACAATCATATCTTTCCCACCCTCTTAAAAATCAACCTTAACTTCATATTGAAATTTTTTGTGAGATCATGGACATGTTTTCATTATGGTAGAAGTTGGTGTAGTATCTACTACCTCTGAAAAAGTGTTTGGAACTAATGTGCTCTAAAATCAGTGTACAGTCCCATTGTGGTGGATTGGAATGATTATTAAGAAACCATGAAAAATATTTATTAGTAGTTTCAAAATAGGGTACAATTATTATATATATTATAATAGAAATGATTGCATTGTAATCTACAATAATATTTTATAATGATTCAATTTTATATCCAACACCAATGCCATTGTGACTTCTTATAAACACTCCCACCGATATATTTTCATCCAATATATTATAAAAATTATCAAACTTTTGGTCATTATCACTTAATAAGAATATTGTTATGTATTATGACTTGAATTTTACAACATCAAGTGTAAATTCATCCTCATCTTCCACTATTGTAGCCTAATTTGTAGAATTTATACTGTTGGTGAGTTGAGAAGTAAATTTATTCATCATAGAATTTGATTCATGATACCAAAATGTCAATGATGGAGTAGTATGAATAGGTGTAGGTGAACGAAATAATGGGGTATATTAGACCTCATAAATGCTCAACCATGAGTCTTTATTGGTGTTCACAACACTTCCATGTGAGACTAATGACTCATCAATATTTATCACCCTAAAATTAGTCTCAAATTATTGGTGTAGTAACTCTATTTTATTAAATAGTTTTTATTTTTCCACCATATCATATTATTTACCAAAATATATAATATAATACTTGACCTCTTATTCCAAGTAATGTTTTAAATCTAGTTTCTTGAGAACATGACAT
Source organism: Viscum album (assembly GCA_963277665.1). NCBI lineage: Eukaryota > Viridiplantae > Streptophyta > Magnoliopsida > Santalales > Viscaceae > Viscum > Viscum album. The sequence continues at coordinate 6,382,267 of OY728125.1, forward strand.
GGAAAATAAACATTAAATTTAATGTTGTCTTCTAGTTCCATAACTATAGAGGGTTTCTTATTTGGTTCTTTTTCAATTAAAAATAGTATATAGAAATCAAAAAATTGAGAAACCATATAATTTGGAATACCTCAACTAGTATCAAAAACAATATATGAAAAAAACACCTTATTTTTACTTGAGGATCCAAATATTTGTTGAGGTTATAAGAACCTTTTAATTTTCACATAGGTGTGCCATTCAGTTGGACATGGTAGATAAAACAGTAATCGACCTATAAAGCCATGATTTTATATTTTGACTAAGAGATTCCTCTATGTTAGTTATCAATGATAAATTGACTTTATGAACTGTATATTTAATAATTTTCCTTGAAAGTGTTTCCACTCCACATCCAACTGACCACCAAAGCTTTTTTCGACACTGATTGAAATATTTTTTTAGTGAATCCTATTTCAAAAATAATGATTATTTATTCATTCATCTGAAATAATCTTCCAAATCAATAATATCCCACTATATTAACAAAAAATTAGTATTCATAATTTGACTATATTACATTCGATGTGGAGTCTCTTGATTCATTTTTCCATCATTAAGGATCCAAATTTATATGGGTTGGATAACTTTTTTCTATTCCAAATAAGAATCAGATTCCAATACTATACAAAATTAAGAACTTGAATATACCTCATCATGATGTTTTGGATTGATATAATGTTTATCATTAATGTAGTAGTTTTGTATTATCTATAGAACTTCCAAACTGACCTAGAAAGTTCTCAAAAAATTTAATTGCATCCTCTACTACTATAAATAGCTAAAGTGGAACATTAAAAATCAATGGTTTCAAATTAATAGAAATTAATCATTAAGAATATGATATAGTAAGATTTTTTATAAGTTTTATCACTGAATTCTATAATAGATTTTCACCCCAAACTACCACTTGATTCATGGAAATTCATGAAAGATCTTTGATAATTCAAGAGCGTGCATGTGAACACAAATTGCAACAGAGAACCTCAATGGAACCGGTTCTCATTCCCCCAAATTTTAAAACCTCTCATAATACTATTGTACAAGATTGGTAATTACCTAATTCTCCTTATCACATGATAATAGACTATTTTTATCCATATTGAATCTACTTTCCCTATAGTCCACTTCTAATTATGTCCCCTTATAAAAATTATGAGTGATACTGTCCAACCATCTCCCAACAAGCTTCATCATAGTTATTGCAAGCCACAACATTTCCAAATTCATTTCTGATAATGTTGTTACCATAAATTCAAGTCAGTAAACCATTGTTGTGTCTGATTTAATCATGTCTCAATCAATAATTTCATTCTTCTAGATACTAGTTAGTATTGATAAAGAGACATTGATCTACTACATTTATATCTCAATGTTAATGTTGAGAGACAACATCTAAAATTCATTTTCCTTTTACTGTGGACCCCAAAAAGGATTAATAAGTTTTACTACATATATCATGACCATTTCTTTTCTTATATGTCATTTTTAAAATAATTAAATGATCAATATATAGCTTCTTTCTCCACCGTTACACGTATTCAATTTCACATAGACATCAAATCCATTACATCTAATCATATTACCCTCTCTAAAATCTTTATATCTAAACTCTTTATATATAAATCTCTCAATAGAGGTGCCAATTGTATATCTACATAGGGGTGCTATTTAAAATAACATTGAGTTTTTATTAGTTATAACATACTATATAGGATTTAAAAGGTAGTAGAAGAATAAAATAGAAAGAATAAAACATCCTTTGGGAAGTGAAGTAACCATGAAGAAGATGGCATAACCCTTCCCGGTATTCTTTTGATAGAATTCAAACCAAGAATTCATCATTGTTTCCCACACCTAACTCCCTTTATCTCATTTAATATTACCTAAACCATCATCTAACTAAAACATCAATAAAAAAACCATTAATTTCATATTATAATACTACCCTCATAAGATTATTAATCACCTCTACAACATCGCTGCACCTATCCCCATACTTACAAATAGATTGTAATCCCCTACCCCAATTTTTTATTGATGCCCAACCTAGAGTTACTCATTCATCCACATGGTAGTGCATTCCACCCATTCATTCTCTATACAATCATGGTTGTAAGAGTTCCCAACTAGGTTACAGACCCTCAGGTAAAATGTTGTAAGATCTCCAAACATGAAAAACATTTCTAAAATCAAAATTTGGAAAAGAACCAATAATGACCCTAACCTGAATATCTTAGAGCGGGTTCCTTACATAATTACGTTTGAATAGTACCAATAATCATATCTAAAAGGACCAAATATTTTATTTGTTTTAGAAAACTAGATACATACTCATATCTTACATTATAGTTGAAAACCTAAAATGAAATAAAGAAATTCCTTTGAGAACATAAGTATTCCCTTAGCTTATCCCTGTATATGAATTATAAAAAACTTCTTGGAAACTTAGGGAAATAAAAAAGAAGAAATGGTTGAGATCAAATTATCTCTAATATTTAAGTATATCTGAAGATATCATAATTAAGAAGAAAAAAGATAGAAAATAAAATTACTAAAACAGATTAAAATTTGTCATTAAATTTAGAATAATATGGCTAGAATAAAATATGATCAAATTACGACATATAAATCACATGAACGGGAAAACAAAACCATTTATATTCTATTAATCGAATAATCACATGTAAATCAATAACTAGCATCCCAATGATGAAATAAATAATTCCAAAATTCTGAATAATACTATCAATTCATTGTTCGATGAATCTAAAACTATCAAGTCTTTAAACTAATAATCAATCATAAATAATGATTTATGCTAAGAAACTATTAGTAAGACTTGGGCCAAAATCCCTATCTAGTGTGTCTCATGAGACCTACTAAAGCATCAAGGGGAAATATCAGGCCCCAAGCATCTCCTAATAAGTCCAAAATAACTCTTATATAAAAGTTGTAAACATTATAAATGTAAACATTTTTATTGAAACAAGCATAAAAAGTAAATAACGTTTCCCATTAAGTAAACATAATCACAAACCATCCAGAGTAATATGGTGAATGGTTTCACAATAGTACAAGATAATCAACATCCATTTAAAAAAATATGGAAGATGTTATCATAATAGATCAACCCTAATTAATATCAAGATTAAACAAAGTATGTTGACAATGATGACTATAATTTATTAATATCATAGAAAAAATCTTGAGGAAAATACTTCTTTTTCAATTTGAAAATCATTTATATTTAAAACACTAAGAAATTATAAAGGAAAAAATTATCATTCAATATAAATATTTAAATAGAAAGGATGATTAAAAAAATTAAGGTGACATGAAATTAAAAAATTCTTTTCATTCTATATATGTAAAAACACATTCTTTTGGAAAATGTAACTTTAGGTGAGGATTTTTAAATGAAACCCATTACAAATACCTGATCATTGAAGTGGGTATTAATTAAATGAATAAATTATTTATATTAAATATACATCCAGATAAAAAAATATAAATTCAACATAATATAACCAAAATTAATTTCTCACATAATATTATGATGAAATAATCAAGAAGTCAACATTTAACCCAATGAATGGGAATTGGGTAATGAAACTAGTTATAACTTTGTAATCCATTAAATCACATACTGAATAAAAGTAGTTATTATTAGAAGAGACATTAATATCATAAAGATAATGAGATTAATGATATGATATATCAATCGTAAGTACATGTACTACAAAAAATGATTAAGTTGTGAATAAGATATATACCTCACTAAAGTAATAAGTAAGATGAGAAAACTCTTACCTCATGTTTTACTTTACTGTATCATTTCTAGAACTCCTGCTTAATGGTTTAAATAATGTTATTAACTTATAAAAAATATGTATTATTATTTATAATACCTTATTTGATGATCTTGTATCATCATTTGAAACTTTCGATAATAAAATTTCATTATTTTCATAGTTAGGGGTGGATTTGATTCTTGGTTTCATGATTTGGTAACTTGTGTATAACTATGGATTATATTGTAAAATTTTAATTTAATAAGAGAAGTAGAATGAAATAGTTTTAATAAAATTTAAGAAGTATTAATTGAAATATATATATTTTTTATTTCTTACATGAGGATGATTCATTAGATAAAATGTTAATGAAAAATGTTTACTTTGTTTTGGTGGTTTTTCTGAACACCATGAACTAGTTTTGTTTCATTTTCTATTATGAGTAAAAATTTGTTCAATAACATGAAATTGGGTATATTATACCTATTAAAATATTATTTAACCATAATAATAGTTTTATGACCATGCATGAAGGAAGTAATGGAAAAAGAAAAAAAACGTTGTTCACGAAGGTGATTAACCAACATAATTAGACAATAATTTCATTTATTTGTCTAAGAGGATGTAATAAAAGAGATGAATATGAGATATAACATTAGAAACTTAAATTACAAATTTAAATGATTCTTGAATTTTTATTTCAGGATTGATGAATGAGGTGTGGAGAAAATAGAAGAAGAAATAAAATTAAGAGACGTGTTTTGTGAAAATTACCTCTCGAATATCACCTCCAGGAGAGACCCTTCTGGGGAATTGATTTGTTCCTTGGGTGAGAATAGATGCACTTGGACATGTTGAGAGTTAGGAGGAGTAGTTTTTTAGGATATATTAGTAGATTCAAGGATTGTGTGGAGAAAGTTTGTGGTGATGGGTTTTATTTATGCATAAGGAGAGGTGGGATTAGGTGACTAAAATAATGAATATTTTTTTTTAAATCCAAACCCATTGAGATGGAATTAATTTACATGAATTTTAATATAAATTAATATTTTACAGTTTGATTATAGTTTAGAAAAACCTCAAGAACCATAAAATGTGGTAATTTTTAGGAATTTTTATCCTTTTCCCTTTTAACTTAACTTGTTTAATTTTTTACTTATACTACTGTAAATAATTTTTTTAACATCGTAAATATTTTATGTATAAAAATGAAAATGGCCATAAAACCTAATTTTTTTTACTTCTTATTTTATATATGTGATCTATTTACCAAATAAAATTAACATATTTGGTAAAATTATATTTAAAATTAATTATGTAGTTGGGGTTTGGCTTAGTGGTAAGCACCCCATAATACTACATGAAAAATGGGGGTTCAAAACCCATTGGGTGCAGGTTATTGTAGCAGTACTGTAGAAGCGGAGGCAATGTTTATCAGCAAGTACTATAGCGGTGGCAGGGCACTGTAGTGGCGGTTGTACTGTGCGGGTACTGTAGCAGCTGGGTAGCTATTCAAAGAATGGGAATTTGGCCAAAAATATGGGCCTACGGGCTATGTAATCAACTACAAGCCCACTGGGCCTTCGAGCTATATAATGGGTCTCCCTCTACCTATTTAAAAGAGGTATTTACTTTTCTTTATTAATAAAAAATGAGGCTTCATCCCCAACCTTTTAAAATAATATATTTAAAATTAATTATGCAGACACAATGAATGGGCAAGTTTTTAAAGTGGAATGTTCAGAGGTTTGAAAAGGTTTCAAATCCAATTTCAATTGATATTGACTAAACTGAGATAAATTTTTCCTATTGATTTATATTGGAATTAATTATGATTTAAACCAATTTAAAATATAATTTAACTATATAAATATTTTGAATGAAAAAGTAGTTTATAATAAAAATTTATTATTTTTCACTACTCATCAAAAAATTGAAACTTCTCTAAAAAATACCAAAATTTTACCATAAAATAATTTGTATTTTATGATTTCAAAAATGAACATTATTTTTAAAAATTAAATTTATGAAATTTTTAAATTTATATTTCAAATAAGTGTTCCATCAAAAGGCGAAAAAATTTATTTTTGGAACAATGTAATTGTTATGCATAAAAATGGACTTATTTCTTATCTTAATCCTATCATACTCATTGAATGAATTTTAAAACAAATTATTGTATATAAAAAATATATATATCATTATTATATATAACTAATAGTGATTAATTAAATTTATTGAGATTAAATACTATTGTGGTCATAAAAATTGTTTTTTATAAAAACAAATCTTTTAGGTTCAATTTTATTTTATTTTATTTCTAATTAATTTGTAACCAGTGAATTCCTTTTATTAAAATTTTTAAACTATATTTTGATATTGTTGTAAATATTATTCATTAACACCTTTCTAAAAGCTAGGGTATAACTATCACAAATAAATAATAATTTTTTAATTGTTTGTTTATGCTCTTTGTTCTATGTAATGTAAGTTATCAAGTAAATTAAATTTATTTAAGAAGATACGTAACGTGAAATCATGGGGTATTATATTATCCCCAATATCAATAAAACATGTCCTCTAAATTTGTGATTTCACTTCAAGAATAAAAATTTGATACTTGAAGACACATTTGTGGGAAACCAACATTGTAAATAGTGTTAATAAAACATCCCCATTAGTAAGAGGGAAATGGAGATGCGAAGATTACCGAAAACATAGTTTTTCTAATATTATAATATTAGTGTGAAGTGAAAACTGAGTCAAAGAAGATAAGTATTACTATCTTTTTCTGATGTATAATGATAGAGGAAATTTTCATTAGAATGTTAATAATAAAAAACCATAAATACTATGACTGGTTAAAAGACTATTGATTTCATAGTAAGAAAAATAAATGGAAAACATTTTTGTTCGATTTTCCCATCTCTTAGAGTTATGGAATTTTTTCAGTATTCTGATAATCACTTAAGAAAGTGAAATTATGTTACTACTTTATATTTCATAATAATACTCTCATCCTTTGGTTGTTCTTCGGTCTAATTTTACTTCATCCCTTATACCAAAAAATGATTGTTCACGATGAAATTGTTTTTATTCGTGAATAATATACATGGATCATAATAACCACAAGTAATTTATTCATCCTTTCAATGTTTAATGAAACCAAAATTTTAATAATCTTATATCCAATTTAATAAATCCTAATATAAAATCAATTAATAATATCCAAGTTTCAAATTAATCCATTTAGAAGTAGCTAATTTTAAGACTCATCCAAAATATGTCTATCCAAATTCAAAGACAAAAAATTTAGAAAGAAGGACACTAAATTTATATAATCAACTATGTGTTAGATTCCCCAAACAATATAATGAATCTCTTATTTTCACATAAAAAATATATTATTACCTTGATCACTATATCACCTTAATTAAAATATCCATGCTTCCAAAAAATAAAATCTCAGATTATTTAGCACATTCCTTAAGTCCAATCATGTAGTAAAACCTGTAAAGATAACATAAACCGTAAAATAATTAACCAATTTTATGGCCACCAAAAGTATCCCATAAAAAAATATTTTTCATTATTATTTCAATATAAAGAATATGTTGCAATTTATTTTCCCTCAATCGTGTGTTTTTAAAAAGATCAAATTGCAACAGAATGACTTCTATTGGTTACTTGTATTATTTGGGACATGCTTCAAAAAACCTAAATAAGTACTACAGTTCAATCTTTTTATATCATAGGATTCTTATTACCAGATCATCATTGATAAAATAATTCTCTAATCCAAATACACATGAACTTTAATCATTCTACTTAATTATTAAATCATTAACCACACCTCATCATCTTATTCCTTAATACCACTTTCCTTTCATTTATAATTTGTAGTATCTTCATCATTATAAGTATATCAGTAATATTTATAACCTTACGGATTCTCATAATGAGTTTTCTCATAGTAAATTGATTTGAATAATACCCTTATTTTCCACATTTAAATCATTTAACCATCGGTAAAACCTCAGGGAGAAAATTATTCCAAAAGTTTCATTTTTTCTCAGAAATTAATTTCCTTATATCCTTATTCATTCCCCCAAAACATATTTCTATTACTTTAAGACATTCAATTGAGTATCTCTTCTAACATTATCTACATAATATCTATCACATTCATTATTAACCCGGTTCCTTCTAGTTTGATACATTGACTAACACAAAGAAGCACAGTATGAGAAACAATAATCATATTGATAAATCACATAGTGGTAATGAATCATTTATAGTATGTCTAAATAATAAAACTTTCAAAATTGATGAATCCTTAGTTTTAATCTATGTTATCAATTTTTATAAAAAATTATATAGGATGATATACTATACTTAGATTTATTTTCAATATAAAACATAAGGTTATATCCCCTAAACTATGTTTTACTAAATCTAGTTTACATGGTTTTACCTAAACTTTCTCAGATACCAATTATAATGGACCAAATCCAAGTATCCTGGAGGCGGTGCATCACTTAATTAAATTATCATAAATAAAATATTCAAATCCCAAATAAAAAATAGTTTTTTCAGTTTCTAAAAATAGATACATACATAGATAGTACATTATAGTTGAAAACATAAAAAAAAATATAAATTCCTTTGAGAACACAATTATTCCCCTATTTTATCCCTATATATCAATCAAAAAAACTTCTTGGAAACATATGGAAATGATACATAAGAAATGGGGGAACAAAAATGATTAGTGATGGTTAAGTATAAAAGAAGCTATCATAAATAACAATAAACAAATATGGAAATGTAAATAACTAAAACACATTCAAATTAATCACTAACTTGACGATTATATAGCTGGAAATAATATGATCAAATAATTCCATATAAATAATCACATGATCTAAAAAACATAACCATGTATATTCTACTAATCAAAAAATCACATGCAAATCAGTAACTAATTTCATAATGATGTAATACATAATTTCAGACATCTGAATATAGGGCCCAACACATTACTTACCAATTCTTATACATTCCTCATATTAAAATGTGAAACATAATAATCATATACATTTGTATTCAAATTATCCAATAATATGAAATAACTTTTCCCATTAAGTAAGAATAATCCCAACCTATCCAGATTAATATGGTTAGGGGAATTAAAATAGTACAAACTAATCAAGGTATACTTAATAAAATATTTAATAATGAATCATAAGTAATGAAACTTAATGTATTCAAATATTCATCAAATTATGTTGACATAGGTTAACATAATTTATTATGACCATTGAAATGTTTTCAATGAAAATACCTTTTTTTCATTGTAAATCATTTATTAAAAAAACACTACATATTTATAAAGGAAATTTTTTTCATTGAACATAAATATTTAACATTATTAAGGAATATTAATATATTTAATAAAAAAGGAAATTAAAAAATATGTTCATGCAATGCATGTAAAAAATTTCTGTTTGAAAAAGTAACATTAAGAGAAGATTTTTCAAAGAAAGTCCCTTAAAATGGTATGTCAATAAAGTTAGATTCACTCAAATGAATAAATTAAATGTATTTTCTATAAATATAAATAAAATATATGTAAATACAACATAATATAAATCAAATTAATTTACCACATATTGTTATCATTACATAATCACAAAGTATAAGTTTCACTCAAATGAATGGAAATTGAGTTATGAAACTACTTAAAACATTGTAACCAACCGAATCGTATACCTCATAAAACTAATAATTATCAAAATTGATATTTATTACCACAAATATAATGAGATTAATATTATGAAATATCAAAGTAAAGTATATACACCACACACAAGGATTAATTGGTGAATAATACATATATCTCATAGAAGTAATAAGTGGGATGAGAACCTAATATTTGCATTTAGTGTAACATTACTTAAACTATTGTATAATGTTTTAAATAATGTTATTAACTCATTAGTGAAAAATATTAATATTTATAATATCTTTTGTACTAATTTTATTTCATCTTATGACACATTCATTAATGATATTTTATTATATTCATCATTTCAGGTGTGTTGGTATAATGGTTTCATGATTGGTTCATTTGTGTATAACTATAGATTGACTTGTTAGATGGGAATACAACTAAAAAAGTATAATTAAATAGTATTAATGAAATTACATATGTATAAATTTTCTGATATATATTTTCTATTTTTTACATGAGGATGTTTCATTAGATAAAATGTTAACGATAAATGTTTAGTTTATTTTTATGATTTTTTCGAACACCATGAACTAGTTTATTTTTATTTAATATTACATGAATTAATTAGTTAAAGAACATGAAATATGTTATAATATACCTATTAAAATCTTATATAACCAGAATAATATTTTTATGACCAGCCATGAAAGCATTAATAAAAAAATAATAAACATATTATTCGTAGAGGCAGTAAACTAGAATAATTCTGACAATAGTTTCGTTTTCTTGATTAAGAGGAGGTAATAAAATTAATATATATCAGATATATCATTATAAAAAGAAATTTATAGTATTTAAATTAATTTTTTTTATTATTCCATGGTGGATGAATGATTTGGGGAGAAAATATAAGAAGAAAATAAATTAAGGGAGGTGTTTTAAGAAAATTACATCATGAATGTCACCACTTTGAGAGAACCATGTTGACCTCAGAATTGGTATTTTGGCGAATAAAAAATCAATTTTATGTGTGAACATTGAGGAGGACAGTTCCAGGTAGATATATGTGGTGATTTATGGATTTTGGTTAAAAATGGGGTAGTGAGGGTGGTATTTATATTTTATTAGAGGTGGGTTTAAGTGATTAAAATAATAAATATTTTATATTTAATGCCAACCACATTGAGGGGGAATTAATATATAAGAATTTTGATGGGAATTATTATTTTAAGGATGATTAGGGATGATAAATACCTAAAAACCATTACATTTTGTATTTTTTATGTATTTAAACCCTTTGCCCTTTTAACTTTAACCCATTTAATGTTTTTCATATACCGTGACAAAGATTTATTTTACCACGCAAAATTTTGTATTTATAAAAATGAAAATGACATTAACACCTAATTTGGACATTATTATTTCAAATATGGAACCCATTTTACCAAATTTAACTCCCAAAATTGGAAATATTAAATTTAAAATCAATTCTGCAGACATAGTGAAGGAGTGGGTTTTAAAGTGAAAAGTTCAAATGTTTGAAATTTATTTAAGTCCAATTTCAAAGTGATATTGATTAATATTTCATAATTTTGTTTTCTTGATGTTTAATTGAACTAATTATACTTTAAAGATAATTAAAAAAATAATTTAACTATTTATTGATTTTGATGAAAATGTAGTTTTTAATTAAAATTTAGTATTTATAACTATTCATCCAAAAACTAAAAATTATCCAAAATAAAAAAAAATTACCCAAACATAATTTTGATATTATGATACAAATATGAAATTTATTTTTTCATATTGAACTTATAAAAGTTTAAAATTTTATATTTAAAATAGGTGTTTCCTAAAAAGGCGAAAAACTGCCTTTTAGAACAAAATAGTGATTATGGTTAAAAATTGATATTTTCTTATATTAAGCCTATAAAAATAGTTGAATGAATTTTAAAAACATATTACTGAATATATAAAATAAAAATTTCATTTATATATTTCAATAATAGTGATTAATTAAATTTATTAAGATAAAATACCATTTTGGGCATATAAGTAGTTTTTTATAAAACTAAATCTTTTATGATCAACATGTTTTTATTTTCATTTCTCGTTAATATGAAACTAGTGAATTAATTTTATGAACATATTTAAACTATATTTTCATAATTTTTTTAATCTCATTCATTCCTTCTATTCCAGAATCTTGGTGATAACTATCACAGTTAAATAATAATATTTTAAAAGTATGTTTAAGCTTGACATTCTGTGTAACATTAGCTATAGAATAAATTGAATCTATTTAAAAATATACATACATTACAATATTGGGGTGTTATAATACCTAACTTGGAAAATATTATAAAAATAATAGATTATTTCCTCATATTTATAACTTGGTCATTTCTTAAATAGAAACCCTAGTTTCATTATTGTAATCACCCATGAATATAATGTATCAAATCAATACAAAATGTAAATAATAAGCATCACAATTAGAATCATGGTTGAGGTTATACTAAATATTAACGCTCAAATAATGGCATATTTTACCTTATTTGAAAAATATCTTTGAATATCTAACTCAAAAATCTTTTATTATCACATATCATTCACCACATACATTGAGTATCCTGATATACTCAATATGGGGATTAGTTATCTCAATATTATCATATAAACCTCAATAATTTACTCATTGGTGATGTAGTCCCTAGTAGTATAATTAATACACCACATTCTCAAGGTAATAAAGTAGAACTATCATTAGCTGATCACAGTATACCTTTTCCATGGTTGGTTATTTATTATAATCACATTAAACAATTATTCATCTATGGAATTATACAATTAGTCATCTCACTAGTGATCTATCACTTAGTGACTTAGATATAAGTTCAATTAATATAAAATGATCACCCACCTTTCTTAAAGAGAATGATGTTAGATTAGATATTTTTAAAAAATCATAGATGGAGAATTCTTGAGAGTAGGAAGAGGTCAAATATAGAAAATGTGGTAGAAACTCTATATAGATAAGTTTTATCATTTTCATTCTTATTATTACTCTTATTTATTTAGGTGTTTTATTTCTATAAGGTATCTATTTCTAAATCAAAAAAGATTTTTTGGGTGAATGATTTTAAGTAATATTGATTAATTTATTTTCTATTATTGAACTGTTTTAATTGAATTTCTCATTTATGTTTGTTAATCTTCTTAGTAACTATCTTGCTAATATTATTTCTTATTAATGTATAATTAAGAAACAATGGTTGCAATTTTATAATAATAATTTCATGAGTGATAAATTTATTCAATAATTTTAGATAGATTATTGGATTGAGATAATAATTACTGGGTGAATAATAGTGTGATGACATCATAATTTATCATCACATTTAATTATTCAATTAGATCATTCTTTTAATTATTTTTTTAATTCAAGGTGATGATAGGTACCTCAGATTATTATGAGATATTTGTTAATTTACAAATCCAATTAAATATTGTTATTATTATTATATAATTGATATTTTTAACTAGTATTATATTGAACCATTACATGACTCAAAATCCTTGGGGAACAAAGCATTAATTACAAGTCATGCAATACTAGGGGTATAAGACCATACATATTTATGACTCGAATATATCAAAACAACCCCTACCCAATACATCTTCATGTCTGTATGATGTCACCGCCTGATGTTTATAATGACTTGAAATTCCATTATGTAGAGTTGTGTATGTTAATGATTGGAACCATATTCATCCTTCTATATTGGGTAATGTTTTCTCTCCATGGTGACATATTTTTCTCTTATCATTTTACACCCTGAGATTTTTTGAAATATTTTTATCGAATTAATTAAATATTTTTCATTTCACACAATACAGAATATGAATTTTTTCATATGAATAAAACTATATCCGGCTTGTGTTATAGACAACACCAATAAAATAATGGGTTATATGTAACAATTAAATTATGTTGAGGTATATGAAATAATATTCTTTCCTTGTGTTATACCTAATTTAATGTTTTTTGATAATCTTCATTACAAGCAATAACGATTTTTAATGAACAATAGAATATTATTAAAATATTATTATTTAGTATAATAAGATATAACCTTAACATAAGATTGAATGTATTAATAGTATTTACTGTATTTTGGAAATATATAGTTTATAAGATGACTTTATTGTATACCTATTTATTAGAAAAAAATATACACAAATTAAATATAAAGGAAATATTTTTATTTTTATTCTCTTAAAGCCTTTTTTTCTTAAAAAAGTGAATTAAATAAAATTAATGAATTATATTAAAGAAATATATATGTTATATATTCGATTAAATATTTTCTATATTTATCCAATATTCATAATATAGAAAAAAACCCAATTTTATGCATAAAACCCTATATTTTTCATAAGGGCAATTTTACCGCCTTTTAAGAGAAAACCCATTTTAAATATAATTTTGGAAACATTTAAATATTTATATGAATAAATAAACTTATTATTTTACAGATATATATATATAAATTTACATTTTATGGATTTTTAAAACTTTAATGAAAAATAACATTTTTTGATGAATAGTAAAAATACAGACATTTAATTTAAAACAACTTTTTCTTATACTTTATTTTTATAGATAAATTATATTTAAAGTTTGTTTTGAAGTAAAATTACATAAATAATACATTTATTAATCCAATTTAGGTAATTGGAACCATTTTTAAATTGAAATTATATATAAAAACATATTAAACTTTTTAATGATTCCTTTTACCTGCATTCTTACCAAATATGTTGGATTATTACTAAAAATAATTTATCCATTTTTGTGAATTGAATTTTAAAAAACAAACATAAATGGTTGTAATATGTATGATATTTATAGTATAATAAGATCAAATCACATTTTTAAGATATTACGAATAGTAATTTTAGAAAATTTTTATTTACCATGGTTAAGTGTAAATCAGATAATTAAAGGTAAAAATAATATTATAATTTTATAAAATTACCCTGAAACTTGTAATAATTTCATTAGATGAGTGGGTTCTGACAAAAACAAATTCTAGAAAGTAATTATAACCTTTTTAAGCCACTCGGGTAAGGAAATGACATTTATTATATTTAATTTAAAGATAAGTTAAAAAAGACATACTCATTTTTTTCATAAGTAAATCATTTTTAATATAAAGATATACTGAAGATAAATTTGAATATTATTATTAATTTTTAATCTAATAAATTTATCTTCCTCAAGGTAATTAATTTTTTATTTTTTTGGGATGAAATAATTCAATTAGAGGCTTGCATAATAAAGATGTTGTAATTGTTTAATTAATAGAAATATGAAATAAATTATAATAAAAATATTAAAATAAATATAATTTAACATAATTAATGAAATTAATGTATTTTATAGATATATTTTATATGTTATTGGTATATTTTATTTCTTTGAAGTTATCATGTTTTTTTAGGATATTTATAAAAAGATAAATATTGAAATGTATCAAAATTGACAGAAATAATACATTAAAATAAATAATATTTAATTAAATGATATAAAATTAATAAAAATTTAAAACTAGACCAAAATAATAGAATAAGGTTAAATATTTTATCAACGATCCATTTTGGGTTCTTTTGTTATACTATATTAACCATTTTACCCTAAAAGAGTAAAAAACATTAATCTTTCAAGGTTGGAGTTAAATGGTTTAACTAATGGTTAAAGAATAAAGTAGAGGTCAATATTTTAACTTAAACATATCTAAAAATCATTGGTAGAGATTATTTAGACCCATCCTAATCGTAGATTCTAAATAACTCACCTTTTAGCCATTTGAGATTTAAAATTAATTTATATCAATTTAATATTTTCAGATTTTCCAAAAGTGCTCCCCCCATATCTTATAAAATTTCACCTCTCCATTACTTTTATTCACACATCCAAATACATTTATATAGACCAAACTATTCTCAATTCACCTCCCAAATTCCTTCTATAAATCCTAGAAGCCTTTATTTGGTCATAAATTTAATCAAATGAGTCATTTTTTTCAAATAAAAAGGAGATTTCCAATAAAGAGGAGGTTTGAATGAGTGCGATGAGAGTTAAAGACATATGGTAAAGTAATTTCATATAAATTTTTATTTCCTTGAGATATATGTCATATTCACCACTTGATTATTTTTTTTATATTCTGACATGTGATATGTTATATAATATATTTCCTTTATTTATTGATATTAAAATATTTAATTGATGTTACTATTTTATGTGGTTCATAATTCTAAATATACTCAAGTAGTAAGGAATTTATTTCTCATTTTTATTCTTTGGGACACATTTATTATACACTACTTGTTTCTTCGAGGTGTTGTTTATACCTCCCATTAATCTATTTTATGAGTCTTATCCCAAAGATTATGATATTTCATATCACTGTAATTTTCATTCTTTCATGAGACATATGATTCTACACATTACAATGTGATGAGTATTTATTTCATAAGACCTTCAATATTTGGATTTTTTTCATATTTAGTCTCAATTGGGAAATATTTATCATCCATATCCATGTTTTCTATTTTTTTAGAATACTATTTCATTATTCTATTATAGATGTTTAATGTAATTATTACATATTTTTACTTTTTACTATATGGTTTAAAGGAATCTCATTTCATTTTTGAAATTAGGTACTTAGTAAATTTTCAAGAAAAAGTAGAAGAAGAATGTTTTTTATATTATAAGTCAGGAATGGATTTCTATGATATCATAATCCCTTATTTACTTGAATCTTCCCTTACAATATTTTATGTTTATTTTCTAAGAAAATTTTTTATTTTAAAAGTTTGTGTCATTTTAAGAAAATAAGATTTTTTTTCAAATTAGAAATGATATTTTTCTCAAGAATGTTTTTGAAAATATCTTTCCAAATTATTTCCCATATAGGATGAAGTCCATTGGTTTTAGTCATTAATTTATAGGAGATGATCCAATGCTAGTATTCTGAATAATTCATTGAATTTTTAATGATTATGATGGATTAATACTTATGAAACCTATTCATTTTCAATGAGTTGTGTTATGATGAAATGGTCTTGGAACCCAATTTTATGGGAATTTTTGTGATTTATGTTCCTTTGGAACACATATGTATAGTTTTAATTATGTTATGGGTGGGACCTATATCTCCATCAAATTACCTGAGTAAAGATTTATATCTCATGAGATAGACTAAGATGGTTTTTAGAGTGAACCTAGACTACTATGATAGCCATGGGAGTTAACCATGACTACCAAGATGGTATGGGGGAGTGAACTCATGATACTAAAATGGCCATTGGAGTGAACCATGACTACCAAGATGGTATGGGGAGTGAACTCATACTTCCATGATGGACATGATAGTTAATGATAACTACCAATATAGTATGGGGAGTGAACCCTTACTACTAAGATGGACTTCCCAGTGATTCCTTGACCACTATGGAAATTATATTATATGCTTATGTGTCTTCCGCAATTCCATTTCTTATTACTATGTTATGATTTCATGGATTCTGTTTTTTTACCTTTTTATGATTCATGTCTTATGAGCTGAAATATTTATTCCATGATTCTTATTTATGATCATTGATATAAAGTGTATGATATTCTATTTTCATGATTAGGTTCTCATACCCTTATGCTCATGATTATTTTTATAGGTTTCCATTTATTTCTCTTACTGAGCATCTAAGATCACCCTTTTCATGTTTTTCCTTTCCTTATTATATGAAGTCAAGTTATTAGTAGGAATATCGAATCGGGAAATCATTATGGGAGATGTTGATGATCTTTCAACAAGATGAAATAATGTGTTACATGTTTCCAAATAAACTAAACTAATACAATCATTTTGTGGCTATTTTTATAATGAATTATATATTCCACAAAAGTAATTTGATATCCATGTACGTTAAGAATGTACCATTATAGTTGTTACCAGAGAAAATGATTAGTCATCCTTTTGAAAATTGGCTGAGAAAACATTTGTGAGATCCCATGTGATATTTCTAATGATATGTCTAGGGGTGTCTCTAATGATAAGTTTAAGGATAAGGAAAAGTTATGTAATTTTGGTTATGGATATAATGAGTGGTTTCCTATCATTAAATCCTTGTCTATATACTACAATTGGATGTGGATTTGGTATATATTTACCTATGGTTAATAACTTTGAAAAGGTTATCCATGCATAATTCGGGCATAACCGGGTTTATGAAAAGGGGTCTTATATAACACCTAGTTTGACACTCCAGGAGGATATGATTTAGGAATTAAAAAAATCTTCATGAACCATCATGAATTATTTAAATATAAATTTTATATGAATAACATAGGACAAACTTAAGGTGTCATAGATTAATGAAGTAGGATCCATTATTTAGGTATTTTATAAGTAATTTTTCAGGATTATGTGGTTCACCAATATGATAATTTCTTACTCAATGATTTATAGTTTTAGTGAAGGGAGGGAACCATAAAAAACTAGATTGATATTGAGTGTTATGGAATAATTTTTATTGATACATCAAATGGGATAATCACTAGAGTGAAGTATTTTTCTATCAGCCTTATAAAGTTTCACGTGGCGTGATTAAAAATGTGTACCTTAAAAAATTCTCAGACTCACCAAAGAAGCAATGGTATGAGTTATATGAGAGTTTGGGTAATGAAGACTAAATAGGAAAGAATATTCACCTTCCTTTATGTCAAGAATGTGAAAAAACTCACATGTGAATGTCTCAAAGGAACATAAATATGTTTTGAATGTGAAAGAGAAGCCCATAAATCAAGTAGCTACAAAGGGAAAATGAAAAGTTCAGTTAATGCAATGGATGTAAATATTTTCCTCCCTATGGTATTACCATGAGTTTAATGTTTTATGTGTTGAATGGATGAGAATTGTTAAAATCAATGTCTTAGAGTAAGGATCCTGAAATTAATCACCAAGGTGGTATAATTAATGGTTATATTATTATTGATGATGAGACTACAGATGAAATGAAAAAGTAAAGAGGAATTATGTAATATGATGAGGTAGTCTAGTTAATGGCTTACGGATAAAGTATAACAATCAATGCATTTTGGTATTTGGATTCTAGAATCATTAATAGTGAATTATATAAGGATTCATCAATTTATCTTATTTGCTAAGGATTTTCAAGAATACGTTGAAAGTATCTAATGTAAAAGAAAATTGATTTAACGTTAAGGTGGTATTCATGGGAAACAAAAGATTAAGAGAACAATAACACTTAATATTTTTCTATTGTTAAGATAATGATGTTTGGATAAGACACGTGTTAGATACCAATAAGTGAATTGGACGGTACTGATTACCTTTGAATTGGTAAAGGATTTACTAAATATGAATATTGTGTGATCACAGATGGATTTTATAATATTTTTGGAGTCAAGGAATATATCTAGTAACCCTTGGAATAAGAAAACATGCATGTTTTCAATAAGTATGTATGGTAAATTAGGTTATTACCTTGTTTCAAGAGAAAAAATGATAAATGAATTCACATATTTGGAATCTGACAACCAAGAGGTACATTTTCTCAAATGGTGGATCAATGTTAAGATGATTTCGTGACATCCTTTCTAAAAAATAGATTTTAATCATTATAAAGGGTTATAAGGTTAACTATTTTTGGAAATACTATGTTACACTTCAGATAATGTTTGTGTGATTAATATATTATCTCAACACATGAGGATTTATGCATATTGGATAACGTTTTTTCAAAAACAATTTTTGATGATAACTGATGAGAGAGTGGATGGCATATCATAGATCTTATGATCTGTTAGCACTTACGGAATGAAACATTCACATGCCTTTTTGGATAAAGAGTTGAAGTAGGTCATGGAATAACAAAGGGTGATGTTTTACTAAAATCATGTAACTATATATTTTCATGGAAATTCATTAACTTTAGGACAAAGGACCTTGTAACAAAAAATATTATCCCATTAACTTCATTTCTAATCATATGAACCCTTAGATAATTTCATATTTATGGCTGTGTTATTGTTAAATTTCTCTTGATCATGTTATATATTATTCTATATCAGAACATGATAGTAATATTTATCTTCTATGTCTAAGTTGTCACTTCCAACATACTTTATCCTATGTGGGAACATTGTTAAAATTTACTTTGAGTAACTGTTATGGTTTCAAGATTATTTTTTTAATAATGTTTTAGTATTTTTTATAGTGTAGGTTTCTATGAAAAGAACAATAAAGTATTAAACCTTTGATGACCCAAATGATTTTCCATGGAAAAATTCACTTTAAGGGGTGTATAATGTAACACCTGAGATTTGGTGAAATGTTTTTTTTCAAATTAATATAATATTGTGCATTTCACACAATACTGAATATATATTTTGTTATATAAAAAACACTATGTAGGAATTGTGTTATACACAACAAAAATTTGATATTGACTTACATGAAACACATAGATTATCCTCTATTATACACAATACTATTCTTAGATTGTGATATACACAATGTCATATTCTTTTTATATCACTCATAACACACAATACAGAGTTTTACCGAACAATAGTTTATTATTAAAATATTATTATTTAATATAATAATATATTACCCTAATGTTAAATTTGAATATATTAATAGTATTAATAACATATTAAAATATATGGTTTATAAGACAAATTTATCACTTACCAATTAATTATAAATATAAATATATACTAATTAAATAGAAAGGAAATATATTTATTTTTATGCTCTAAAAGATTATATTTGTTAGTAAATTGAATTTATTAAAATTATTGAATGATATTAATGAAATATATATTTTTTATATTCAATTAAATATTTTTTATATTTTTCCATTAGTTTTTATATGCATAAGATAATAAATAATATAATATTATTCATAAAACCCTATATTTTTCAATAGGGTAATTTTACCATCATTCAATGGTGAAGCCCTTTTAAATAAATTTTTTGAAACCTTTAGAAAATTTATATGAAAAATTAAACATATTATTTTAAATAGGTATATAAAGTTTTAATTTGGTTGATTTTTTTGTTATTTCTTTGAGATTTTTTATTTTTTGGTAAATAATGTAAAATAGTAAATTTTAATTTAAAACTACTTTTTTGTATAATTTATTTTTACAGTTAAATTATATTTTAGTTAGTTTTAAATAATCATTTTGAACAGTAATACATATATTAATCTAATATAGGTTATTAGATTCATTTTTATATAAAATACGATATAAATTCTTATTGAACCTTTGCACGTTTCCTTTTACTCGACTTCTTATTAAATATGAGGAATTTAAAATTAAAATTAATTTAGAAACTTATGTGAATTTAATTTCAAAAAAAATCATACATGTCTGTAATCAGTATGATATTTATATCCTAATAGGATCAAAATATATTTTGGATATTATTAATTGAAATTTTAGTAAATTTTTATTTACCACACTTGAGGAGAAATTAGGTAATTAAAGGTAAAAATAATATTATAATGTTAGAAAATGACCCTAACACTTGTCCAAATTTAATTGGATCAGTGAGTTTCAACCAAAATAAAACGTACGCTAAAAGTATAACCTATTAACACCACTTGTGTAAGGATATGACAATTATTATATATAATTTGAAGAAAGATTTAAAAAGCCATACTCATTTGTTTAATAAGTTAATATTTCTTAATATAGGGTTATATATAAGATAAATTCGACAATAATTAGTCAATTTAATATAATAAATTTATCATTATTAGGATAATGTATTTTTAATTTTTATAAGAGAAATTATTTAATTAAATTTTATCATAATGATGATGTGGTAATTGTTCAATTAATAGAAATATCAAATAAATTATAAATAAAATATTAAAATACATATAATGTAACATAATTAATGAAATATAAAAATTTTATAGATAAATTTGATATGTTAGGGATATATTTGAATAGTTAATTTGATGTTATAATGATAGGATATTTTTGAAATACAAATATTAAATAGTATCCAAATTGACATAATTGATACATTGAAATAAATTTTATTTTATTAAATGATGTAAAATTAAGAAAAATATAAAATTAGACCACTTAAATAAAATAATGTTAAATATGACTTAAATGATCCATTTAGGGTTCTTAATTCAATTTATAGTAACTATATTAATCCTAAAGAGTAAAAATGACAGGGTGTCATATTTAGAGTTAAAGGGTTTAAGTAAGGGTAAAATCCAAAAGATAATGTTAATATTATAACCGAAACATGTCTAAAAATCATTTTTTGGGTGGATTTTGATCAATCCTTTTCTTGGTATCAAAATAAATAACTTTATAGCCATTTGTAATTTGAAATTAATTTATACTTATTTAATATTTTTAGATTTTTTAAAAGCGAACCCCACTCTCATATTAAAGGGCACCGCTCTTCCCATTTATTCACAATAGTAAAACCCCTTGGATTGGACAACATCAAACTAAGTCTCCAAAAAAATCCTTCCCTTAATCATAGAGGCCTTAATTTTGTCATAAATCTAATCAAATGAGTCATTTTGTGCAAATAAAAAGGATATACCCAAAGAAGAGAAGGTTTGAATGAGTACGACGAGAGTCAAAGAGATAAGGTAAGGGAATTTAACCTCACATTTTATTTTCCAGAGATACATGACATATTCACCACTCTCTTATATTGTGTAGTGTATATACTGACCTATGAAATGTTATATCATTAATTTTCTTTTTTAATGATATTAAAATCTTAAATTGATGTTATTATTTCATGGGGTTCATAAATATAATGTTACTCTAGTAGTAAGGGATTTATGTCTGTATTTTATTTATTTGGGACTCATGCCCTATACACTACTTATTTCTTTTATGTGGTGGGTATACATCCCAGGAATGTATTTTAAGAGATTCATCTAGAATATGCTGATATTTTCATGTCCCTATAATTTTAATTCATTCATGAGGCAGACAATTCTACTCATTAAAAATTGATGAATATTTATTTTTTAATCTCTTCAATATATGAGATTATTTCATTTTTTGTATTAGTTAAAGAATATTTATCTTCTATGTCAATGTTTTCTAAATTTTTTTCCGAATTTTCTTTCCTGCTATAGATGTTTTAATTAATTTATACCCATTTTTACTTTTTACTACATGGTTTAAAAGGAATATTTTTTCATTTTCCAAACATGGTACTTTGTATCTTTTCAAAATAATGTATTAGAATAATGATTTCTGTTAACTTATAAAGCATGAACATGTTTTTATACCTTTATGAAATCATATAACCCTAAAGAATCCAATACATGATTTCAAGATTATTTTCAAAGAAATATTTTTCTTTTAAAATTGCATGTTATATTAAGAGAAGAATTTTTTTGATGTAGAAATTAGATTTTCATCAAAAAATGTTTTTAAAAGTTATTTTGCAAATTATATCCCATATATGATGACAGACATGGCTGTTACTCATTCATTTTTGACAAATGATCAAACGATACCATTCGTATTCTTTCTTTGAATGGTTTATTTTTATAATGGATTAATATTTACGAAACATATTGCTTTTCCATGAGTTAGGTTATGAAGAAATGTTTATGAAACCCATTTTTCAGGGTTCTCATATGATTTACGTTTTTGTGGAAAAAAAATATATTGGTTTGATTATGTGATGGGTGGGACCTATATCTCCCTTTAATTAATTAGGTAAATTCTAATATCTCATAAGATCAACTAAGATTTTATTGGGAGTGATCCTTGACTACTATAATGGCCATCGGAGTGAACTATGACCACCAAATGATATGGGGAGTTAACTCATACTACTAAGATGACCATTAGAGTGAACCATGTCTATGATGATGGTATGAGGAGTGAACTCACACTACTAAGATGGCCATGTGAGTGAACCTTGACTAACAAGATGGTATGGGGAGTGAACCCATACTAATAATATATCCCTCGAAGTGATGCCATGACTATAATGGAAATCATATTATTTTCTTATGTGTATACCACAATTATATGTATTATTCTTATGTTATTATTTCAACTATTAGGTTCTTTGTTTCCTTATGATTCATGTCTTATGAACTTTCAATATTTTTTCCATGATTCCTCTTTATGATCATCGATATGCATGGCATGATCTTCTATTTTCATGATCATGTTATTATACATTTATACTCATTATTATGTTTACATGTCTCCAATCCTTACTATTACGGAGAATATGAGACCACCGTTTTCCTATGTTTCTTTTTCTTAGGATATAAATAAAATTATTAGGTTGGAATACCAAAGTGGATGATATTTATGGGAGATGTTGAAGATATTTCACTAAATTATAATAACATGCTTCAAGTTTCCAAAGACTCTAAACTAATATAGTCTTTAGGTGTATGTTTGTATAATGTATTAAGTATTCCAAAAAAGTAATGTAATATCAATGCACATCATGCATGGTTCGTTATATATCCATTTCCACAAGGGTGATCTAGTATGCCAAACCTATAATGCATCTTGTCTTAGGGTCCCTGTGGTCTAAAAGTCTTGAATACATTATCATGTAGGCCCCACAGACTATAGGACCATGGATGGTCTGAAGGCCCACTGGCCCAAAGGTCTATTTCTATGCCCTAAAGGCCCAATTTGGATGAGTATTACCATAATTAAATCATCGATATCGTAACTAATGTAGTAACTCCAAAATCCTCCCCCACACAGATTTAAACTCAGGTATTTCATGTCCACTTATGAAGTGATTACCACTAAGCCCAAACCCAAATACTATTAGTTGATGTACTGATATGTGAAGACGGACACTCATTTTTCTCTATGAAAGAGATATTTATACATCGAATAATGATTGAAAATTTGTTGTTTTTTGAATATTATAGACCAAATTGTAATTAATCAGGAGAGATTTAGGTGACCCCAACAACACTGGTTCATAGATTGATCATAGTAAGGACTAATATATTTGAAATAATAGATTTATTTTCATTATTATATATCAATATGGACTCCCCTAACTCATAAACTATAAAATATCATTATTTTCATTGTCTCACACTTTTTTCAATGTGCATTAGGTGTGGTTTTCATCATTACTATATGATATTTCAACCTTGAAATACATTAATTCCATTTTTTACTTATCATTTTAGTATATATTTTTTAATCCTAGAAAACATACACCATTACCATTTTGATTTTTCCTTAATAACATTGTACAAGTTTAGGAAGGAATTAATATAATTTTTCCTCATCCAATTAATCATTCAATATTTTACTTTTGTTAACAGAATCTGATTGGAATTCATTAATGTAGAAAAAAGTAGAATTGAAGTGCATGTATCAATATTTAAAAAATTACTCAATGTATTTTTTTGGATGAACTAATGAGTATAAATATTCACCCTTTATGTTCCTTATGAAAGTGGACTGTTTAGTGTATGTGTGTTGAAAAAATCCAAGGTAAAAGATGTTTTTTTGGAAAAGAATGTACATCGATGGATTTTGGTATAGATGAGTCTAGTTTTTAGAGCTAATGAAAAATAATGGAGATCTAAATTACTATTTGAATACTAATGATTTATGACTTTAATTAAACAATTTTTAGAGGTGGTTTGAATATAAGAGGACTTTTTCTTAGTTCTTTGGAGAATCCTTATATCAGGAAGAAAACATCTTGTGAAATATTTGTAATAAATATGATGAAAAATATAAGTGTAAACATAAGAAGAATAAAATTATCAGGAAATAATTTTTTAATAACAAAAAATACCTTGATGTATGGGATTAAAAATACTGTAGGGATAATTTCAAAAATCTTCTAAAAAACCAGAGAGTGAAAAAATACTATAAATGAAAAAACATGAATTTATAAGACAATATAGAAAAACACACCCCAATATGCCTTTTTCACCTATATGGAAATAATCATATTGAAAAATTACACCCGTCAATGACAAAAAATTATCTTCAGAGATCCATATATGATAGAAATCACTCTCGTATGACAAAATTACACTACAAAGAATATCTTAATTGACACATTATTCATTTTTGATGTTCTAAAATAATAACCCTTTGATATCTTCTAAATAATATTTCAATCAAGACACCCAAGACTCATGATAATGACCTACCCACTCATTAAATCCTACATCTCACAGTTTTCCCCCAATAAATACAATTTCTTGAAACCTAAAACATAGTTTCTACATCACACAATTTCTTTTTTTGAAATTCCTCACTTTTGATTACAAATATGTTATCCCATCATATCAAAGATCCACAATCAATAATTTCTATCTAATTACAATAGTTTACACATGCTACCCTAAATCTGATAACACCCTTCCTCCCATCAGTAGATAAAATCTTGAGTAACACCATTGGTTTTTCCACTACAATTGCTTTTACTTTTGAATCCATAATAGGTTTCTTTTCAAATAATGATAAGATATAAGAAATTATATCTTAATCATCAAAAGTTCCCTACTACGTGATGATAAATCCTTATCAAAAAAGTAAATATATAGAAATATCTTTCTCTTAAAATACCATGTGCGCAACTATGCGAGATTTTTAAAAAACTATATCATATCTCCATTTTCAAATAACATGGGTTGAACCCTATCAATCTCCAAATTCATACCATAAATGGACATAGCATACAAAAAGCTAATTTGTAATGAAAAATGATTGGTATCTCACCGATAATAATCCCTTGTAGAAAATATGATGATTGCCTTTTTAAATTATAACAAAAAACTAATAGCCTCTAAGCAAGAATTCAATATAACAACATATGTTCCATATCTATATCGATAATCCATTTTTGAATAAGACTAGAACTATTAACATATGGCTCCCCCAAAATATTTATCACATCAATATCTAATGAATCTATAGAAACTAGTTCCTCCTTCTCAACATCCTCTAAGAAGCTAGTGCATCACCTCGATCATAAATAATTAATTCCTTGTTTAATAATAGAAATATATAAAGAAAAAAATAGTATAAGAACTGAAAAACCTTGTGAAATCCTAGAAATGGATTCCACTTAAGAGGTGGCCCGAGTCCGATTGGACAAATGGCCTCAATCACATCTTGCTGAACTTCAGAGGCTGTCAACTAGGATAGAGGGCCATGGGTATGTCCATGGGGAGACTATTCCCACATTACTAGAGTGTATCATCTAATATAAGTAATACAATATAAGGTAAAGAGTATAATAAATATAAGTAATCATATAGCAGTGGAAATAGACAGGAATAAAAATAACTAAAACAACTGGAATAACTTATATAAACATACAACAACTGATCATAATATATGTAATGTATCTGGAAATATAGAAAATAGGCCTACAAGAAGCAAGAAAAAAATTATATACAAAATTAGAAAAAACGAATAAGAAATTATCCCCATCATCCCAATCTCAGGCTTTGTCATCTGTTATCAGCTTTATCCTAATAAGCAATCAATCAACTCTTTAAAGCAACTCGCTTCCCTTTATCAATTCTTGCATACATGTAATCTTCTTGGGTACCAATGGTGCCCAGATAGGATGTGATATAAATATCAATAGGTCACCACCAATAGTGTTTATAAAATATTTTCCATGTAATATAAACTATCAACACATGAAAGCATTCATATATGTATTTAAAGCAGTACCATAATGTAAATAACGACTTACCAGATTCATCCCTCAACTGGTGTCTGAAACTGTAAATAGTTAATTAATTAATTATGTTATGTTTACATATTTAAGTCACATGAGGATATCTAGCACCGAAGTCACATCATGATAGTACTAGTAAGGTTTGAAGATGTAATAAGACAACCTGAAACGTGATTTAATAATGAAAGGGTAATATGTTAAACACCAATGCAACCAATACCTCACGGGTAACCAATGTAGTAGTAACTACAGCCTGATTAAAGGTGTAAGAGTGTAATCCAAGGAGAATCATCCATGGAATTCTATTATTGTATTATATAATCGATTCTAAGGAGTCCATTCATGGTAAAATGGTATAAGTTGTGGCTAGGACCTAGGATATAACCAACACACCTCATGTTCGTAGAAACCATGATAGTTCCAATTAGTGTACTCAAGGAATACTTTAATATTATAGAATGGATCTTGTAGTTTCATACTGAGAATCCACTACTATATGAGGATCGAGTTCCAAGGTGGGTCTTAACCAAGGAAATTGGCATCCTTGAATCAGAATGTAATCCTCAAGTGCTCAAGGCATTCCCCTAAGAATCCATGCAAAGATCGTGTCAAAAAATTCTTATAATGATTTTAAGGTACATATATATAATTAGACACCTCTACATTATATTAATTTATATTAAGTAATCCAATTTATAGTCATATATTCTAATTAGATGAAGGTTCAAGCCTTTCCTTTCTTTAGAGTGATAAGGCCAAGGGGCATGAAACCATTTAAGTCATTTCATTAAGATTGCTAATCATTTCTCTTGATTCATTCTACTTCCTTCCATAGTGAATGGAAATTGGTGTGACAACATGCATCCAACATTCATGTTCATTCAAATTGGATTATTAATATATATAAATATCATATAATTGTCAATTCCCATTTAATTTCGATTGATCATGATCAAGCACTTACCTTAGGTGGTTCAAGTGTGTAAAACACATTGTACATTCAATGGTCAATTCACAATTCAATATACATTTATTATAAGGGGGATTCCCACTAAAATGGTCAATCTCAAACACATCTGAATGATGTCTCAAGGGTGTCAAAACACTGAAAACCAAATTATCAAACATCACCCTACATGGGGTGGTTGAAATACTGAACATAACGACCAATAACAAATTACATTTATAGAAAGGTATTGGAACAATGTCTAAATGTCTACATCAATAACATATAAATTTCACAGATGGTGGCTAATGAAATCAGTGTGTTGATAAGATAATTTTAAAAACAATGAAAATTGAGGGATGAGTTATAGACCACCTACCATAGTATCATACAAATATCCTTATCCAGTATCAACCTTTGGCTTGTCCTTGATTTGATTATATATATACAATAGATAAATGAATTTAAATTAAGGAATATGAGCATGTATCTAAATAACATCGTAGATAGGAATAAGAAAAACATAAGATTAAAAATGAATTAAAAATGTACCTATAGAGATCCAATGAGACAAACAATAATCGATTCAGTCTCTTGATGGATGCTCGATATTAATTCCTAGAACATGCCTAAAAAATCATTAGATGGATGTGAAATGGAGGACCTTTACACTGGATAACCAAAATAGAATAAAGGTCTAAGTTTAAGGATAATTTATGTCAAAAATCATAAATTCATCCATTTTATACCCTTTTCATAGTTTGGCTACATGGTTTGGCCGCACAATGTGAAAAACATGCATGGGAATCTATAGAAAGGAGAACATGCAAGTTTTGGGCACATGATTAGGAAATCCAAGATCCAACTATGTGAAATTCCACTTCAATATGTTAGCAATATTTCTCAAGACCGTGCATATCATGTCACATGTCTAGATCATACAGTGTGCCCCATTCCATCCCACTATCCATCCTCAGAAAACTTAAACAAACTATGTGTCCTACCTCACATATTTTAATTTAACCATGCAATAGAACTTTTTCTCTCAAAACTAGGGGTTTTGGGCTCTGAATAATCCCTGAACACCCACAAACCCTATACTGACTCATTAGGTATCCATTTTAAGTCCATAAATGACATCTATAAAATTATTTAAAGTATCTACACCTAAGTAAAAAAATAGGGTTCATATGGTCTTCACCCCTTAAAGGAACTCATCCTCGAGTTCACCTTCCATGTGCATAGAAACACTTTCTGAGAACAAATCTGACCACTGGGCACATATATTGGCCTCCCACTCTAAAGTCTCATCTTGTACACAACCATGATTCTATATCACCCATACTAGAGGGATAGAATAGACCCATAGGGACTCAATTCTCCATTCAATAATGCATATAAGACAATCGTTAAAGGAATCATTGAATCCAAGATCAACTTATTCGGGATCAAAAATTTGGGATGGGTTGATATAATACTTGATAATCGTGAAGCATGGATGACTTCAAGAAAGGAACGATACCTCTGAGGTAGTAGAAACATATATGCTACCAACCCAACCCCCTACCAAATCTCAAAAAGGACAAAAAAGAGAGGAGATAGATTTCATTGCCTCTGTATCTGTCTATGACATAGGCTAGGTGACACCTGTTTGAAAACACGATCCCCATACTTGAACTCCAGAGGTCATCAATAGAGATTCACATTATGTTTCATTCTATACTATGTACTATACATACAATTACTAATCCTATAAAACTTCTTAGAAGACTGTTGGATGAGATGAGGTCCTATAAGGGATACCTCTCCTACCATTAGTCAGATTTTAGATGAATGACATGACCTACTGTACAAGTCCTCAAAATCATCCATACAAATTGTTTCCTAAACGCTTTTATTATATGAAAAATTTATGAGAGGTATATGATTCTCCCAAGAAATGATGAAATCAATGATTCATTATTTGATCATGTGCCCTAAAACATATATCATCTTTTCTGGTTGTCCATTAGTTTTAGGGTGAAATGAGGTTCTTAAAAGCACCTCTGTACCCATAGCATTCGACAACCCCTCCCAGAAGCATGATATTAAAACAAACATCCCCATATAAAATGATAGTACAAGGGACCTATTTTAGTTATATAATATTGGGGATATATAGGATCCCCAGGTCATCGTCTAAGAAAGTATCTAGGATAGGAACGAAGTTGGATACCTTCATCAGTTGGTCAATGACTTCAGAAACAACATCACTACCTTTAGGAAACCTAGGTAAGAAAACTGTGAAATCAATAAAAATATATTACCATTTTTATTACAGGAGTAGAAATATCTATAATAATCCTATATCTCTCTTGTCCTCTACATTTACCTATGGATAGCTATAACACCTAGTGAGAAATCATTCTATATAAAACTTTATCTAAGGCCACCAATACTAGCATCACATGTCTCAATACATCTTGGAGATTTTTTTGATGAACTTCCCAATGAGAAGAGTGGGAATCAGTAATTAAATCAAATATCATATCCATAATAAACCATAAAATTCCATGTATAAGTAGGATGTAATCTCTTTCCCTAGAGAAATATGTAGGTGGGTCATCTTTGGAAATACTCTCATGGAGAATGAATCCCTCAAGATATGAAAATTGAATTCTATTCAAATTCTTGAGGGAATAGGTTACTATCAAGTATGATAGATAGCACTACTCATGAATATCATAAAACTCTAGATATAGGTCAAAAAAGTGGGTCGTAAATTTCAATTCATCATTGGCCTTGCATATAGTCTGGGCCTGAATAATTTGTCTCAACACATCAACAACTACATTTCCCTTTCTAGGTATATAGGAAAGAAAAAATTAAAGTATAAAAGATATTAAAACCATCTTCACTATATGAGTTTCGATCCATGCTATGTAATGATATATTAGAGGTTCATATGGTCTGTGTACACCAAAAAATGACACCTGATAGATAATGTATCTAGAAATTCAAGGCATGGAGAAATTTTGTAAGCTTCAGATTGTGCATTAGGTAATTTATATCACGAGGCCTCAAATACTGATATCCATATACAAAAAAATCTATACTATAATATCCTCACCAATCCTAGGATAATTCATGATTCATCATAGAACACATTATATCTATTTAAAATATCCAGAAGAGACATGATCAGTGCCAAGACAAGACTCCATTTCATCTTCTAAAATGATTTATTACAATCATTTAAACATAGGAGCTAAACAAACTTATTTTTAAGACTGGTAAGAGATTAGGAAAGGAATAATATGTCCAGTATGAGACACATGTAATATCAATCCATCCCTAAGAAACTTTACATATCAAACACATTATTGTGTTGTTCCCAAGAAACTACAACACTCACCTTCTATGGGTTAATAGAAACTGCTGATTTTTGACATAATATTACCCAAGAATTGAAAATTTTCAATTCAGAAGTGGAACTTAGAAATTTTTTCATAAATTTTATTCTCTATCTATATACTCAGAATGATCTCAAGGTGATTATCACGGTCTATATGAGGCTGAGAATACAAAAATATGTCATCAATAGATACTATGAGAAAGGAATACAGATAGGGATGAAACACCCAATTCATCAAATCAATGATAACGGAAGGAATTTTTATAAGACTGAACAACATAAAAATGTACTCATATAGACCAAATCTACTATATAATCTTGTATGAGGTATTTCTAATGACCTGACTTAGACATGATGATATATAATCTAAGGTTGAACTTGGATCAAACACGTTCTCCTCGAAGCTGGTAAAAGAGATCATGTATTCAAGGAATTGGATACATGTTCTTAACTATAATCTTGTTCAAACATTTTTAATCCAAGCATAAATGAAGGGTCCCACCCACCATCTTGGTAGAAATAATTGGTGAACGCCATGGGGGAAATATTGGTCCATATAAAACCTTTTATCCATAAAGTCCTCTGACTGCTGCATTAACTTCTAGAGATATATAGACACCATCCTATATAAGAGGATGGCCCCTATATATTCTCCTTAAATGAGGTCAGTCATAATATCAACCTCTATATTAGGAGTTAATCTATAATGTTATTTGGAAAGAAGTCCCAAAAATGATCTACCACATGATGGAATTCATTATGAAACAAACCCTGCTCTTCTATAAATAGATTGAAATTTTTTTCAGTCACTCCACTTATTACTTGATTTTCTAATCTATCATGGATGGCTTGGACATCCCACTCACCCATGTGTAGATAACATCTTCCCTCTGGTGTTGTAAATGATACTATGTGATGATATTAGTCTACAAAGGGGTCAAATGGAACCAAAAAATCCATCCCAAGAGTGATATTGAATCCCATCATCTTGAGAAAAACAAGGTCCCATAAGAATGAGTAACCACCTAACTCAATGGAGAAATCCCAGCGTTGGCCTATTCCCTCTTGATTGTACTCCCTATGGTGTATCCAGGGTCATTACATAATAGTAATACTACTTTTCCGGACAAATGATATACATTATAGATAAGGAGATTGAAGTTTGTGACGCACCTATAGAAAATAATGTAGATACTATAGTAGAGGATATTATAATAGTACCTCGTACTACATACTGTCTTACAGCCTGATCCTAAAGCATTATTTATCATGCATGAAACAGGCCTGATCCATGGCCTCGTGCAAGAGATGGACTACCATGATCAAAACTACTCTTTTGGCACTGCTACTGGCCATGAGTCTGAATACCATGACCAAAACATCCTCCTTATCCAATACTGCATGTGATACTCTAACATGCCACCTAATTTGGTGTAAAATATCATGCCCCCAAAGGCAGAGCTGGTGCAAATTCTCTTCCACTAGAAGCTGGTGGAAAGTTCTGACATAATCTCTTCAGGTTACCCATACAACCACAAGCTCAACACTCCAACAGGTCTCTATCACACCAAGGCTTCAAGTTTCCCTATCTCCAAAACTAGTGACACACCATTGATCTTCTTGTATAGGTACTCAAACTACCACTACCCTGATAAAAAACATAGAGTGATCGCATTTGGCTACTAGATAAAATACCGGCTTTCCTCGATAATGGTGTTATATATCTTATATTTTCTCCATATGTAATGTTGAACATAGTGATATGTTCCTAATTGATTGTTTTAGGAAAGTTAGGTTGGTGAAAGACATTCACCTAAGTCTTAATTGCATACAGATCCCATTATCAATGGTTCTAGAAAATGAAATTTCATCACTGACTAAAAGCAGTTAAAATCACTCTAACATAGTGAAACACAATGAATAATCCAAAAATGATATATAACCCTTCATGAGATGAATGAAATAATTGGATTTGTAAACTCTTAGCTTCTAGGGAATGAATTGATCATAGAAGGGAGTCTGGAAATCTGCTCATACCATGAACTAATGGTGACCATCCTTGGTAATTACATCCTACCAATACAACTCCCAATCAAAAAGAATGTATGCATCAATATTAACCCTGCACTCTGGTGCAATATCTTGATGATCAATGTTATAAATGGTAGACTCTATCCTCGAATCAGTACCTATAGATTGACATACCTCAAAAATGTGGGAGGATGTTATAACTGAAACTCATGGGTCAGATCCTTCATCATAGTGGAATCTCTTGGAGAACTGTACATGGACTACATTAGAGGTAAGAAAATATCATGAACTTGAGATTCATTTTCTAAATCAGGTACGGAAGATGGCGACTCAAGTGGAATTA
This sequence comes from Viscum album, assembly GCA_963277665.1. Classification (NCBI taxonomy): domain Eukaryota; kingdom Viridiplantae; phylum Streptophyta; class Magnoliopsida; order Santalales; family Viscaceae; genus Viscum; species Viscum album. The sequence continues at coordinate 6,416,365 of OY728125.1, forward strand.
TTGGTGATAAGACTAGAAGCTCAGGTCCCACTAAGTTTGGAGCATTTTCTTCACCACCCTCTAAGTACATGACATGAGGAATTAATGGTGACATTGATCTAAAAGTTCCAAGCACACACCTCGGAACAAGAATAAAAGGACATATATAGAAACCCTAGAGGAAGAAAAATGAACGAAAAAGGTTATACTACCCATGGCATACAACCCCAACTACGCTCTTATAAGGTCATTTATTGGTATGTTTCCATGTATTAGTTTCAGTGATCCCTGTAGATGAAGGGTCAACTATACCTTGACTCATCATTTATTGGAAACCATTTCATTCCATCTTATATTTAATTTATAGGTCCACTCATTTACCATTAATTAACTTGACAAGGTGGGATAAGGTTGTCAAACCATAACAATTTAGATTCCATTTTTCACTTTTAATGTTTTATTTTTGTATAAATTATATCAAATTTCATTTAAAATGAGCTGTTTGTCCCAATGAATCTACAGCCACAAGCCCAATCACTGAGATTAATACCGATTTGAATTTCGAATCAAAGGTTTGATTCGATAAATTATTCCTTCCAAACCAGGAGGGCCCACAAGACCTCATGAATTGAAACAAGAAATTAGTCAATCAAATCCCAAAATCAGCACAAATAATATATACAGAGAGTGCCTCACTTTACAATCATATGTGAATTAGGAAATGGAATGATTTAAATTAACTTATACGACATGGAATTTTGAATAACATGTGAATTATAGATTCCAATGATGATACATGTAATAATTCCCCTTGACATCATATAATCTGGCCAAGGATGGAATGGAATATCAAACAGAATAATAATAAAAAACACTATATAGAATTTTCATCACACAATAGTGAAATTATATCAACTATAATAATAGAAAACAGAACAACAATTATAATTGAGGAACTCGTCCTTTACCCAAAACATGGGTTTGAGGCTCCCAATCATAGATTATGAATAAGTTCCATGAGTACCTAATCTCCAATATATTGTATCCCAATAGTAAATCAAGGAAGGAACCCCTTTGATATAACTTTGAGGTATCCCATACCCAAATTCCACTTAATAGGTTCCCCAACCTCAGTGGGCCACATGGCATCAAGTGCCTCTCCTTGAAAACTAGTGGAATTCGATTAGTTGCGAGGGACTGGGGTGTGTACTTGGGGAGACTACACCCTCATTATCTTAGTCTTACATATTGGATAAGTAATACAAAAAAATCTATATATTGGAGGCAATATATGTGATCTTTTGAAAGTAGAAATAGAGAAGAATAAAAATAACTGAAACAACTAGAATAAATTATATAAATATACAATTGATGTTGATATATGTCATATATCTAGAAATATGGAAAACATGTATAAAAGAATAAAAAATAATGCTATAAAAAAGTTGGAAAAAAAGAATCAAAATTTATCCCAGCATCTCGAGCTCCGACTCAGTCATCTTCTACCAACCCCACCCTAAATAAGAAGCAATCAAGTATCTGATGCAACTCGCTTAACTTTATCAAATTCAGTATACATGTAATCATCATGGGTACCATGGGAACCTAGATATGTTGTGAGATAAATATTAGTAGTCCACCCTCAATGGTGAATATAACATCCTATATGTGTAAAATAAATAGTATCAGTGTGCAAACATGCATATATTAAAGTAAAGGAGTATATTAATATAAATTCACAAGTACCCGTTTCATCCTTAAAATGGTCTCTTATCATGTAACCATCACATTAATTAATTGTGTTTAGTTTAAATATTTAGTTTTTGTAAATAAATCCAATATAGAAATCACCTTGTGATAGTTCACGTAAGGTTCCAATATATAATAAGGAAATATAAAACATGATTTAATAATGAAAAGGTTTCATGTTAAAGACCAATGAACCATAGACCTCAAGGGTCATGAACTCTGTAGTTACTATAGCCTAGATAAATGGGAAAGAGTGTAATCCAAGGAATAACATCCATGTAATTCCACAATAGAAAAATCTAATTGAGTCCAACGAATACATCCATGGTAAAATAGGATAAGGTATGGATAGGCCCAAGGATATAAACAAGGAACCTCATGTCTATAGAAACCATGTTAGATCCAAGGATTTTATCCAAGGAATCATATAATAGTGAAAAATGATCCTCTATTGTCATACTAGTCATCCACTGACAGACATGGATAAGGTTCCAAGGTGGGTCTCAACCAAGGCAACTGACATCCTTGAATTAAAATGGAATCCTTGAGTGCGTAGAGAATTCCCTTTGGAATCCATGGTGAGCTCGAGTCAAACCAATTCATATAAGGATGTTGTGGTCCATATATATAATTAGTCAACATACATTGGATTCATTTAGATTAATTAATCCAAGTGATAGTCATATCATTTAATAAGATGAAGGTTCAAGACTTTCTTTTAATTAATGTGACAATGGCAAGGGGAATGAAACCATTTAAGTTATTTCATTAAGAGTCATAATCTATTCACTTGGTTCATTCCCCTAACTTCCATCGTTGATGGAAAATGGTACTATGTAATGTAACCAATGTTCATGTACATTCAACTACGTCAATTCATATATATATATACACACACACACACACACACACAATATACCTTCCAATTCCCATTTAAGTTTGATTAATCATGTTCAAGCACGAACCTTGGGAGGGTCAAGTGTGTACACATGTGGTACGTTCCATGGTCAATTAAAAATTCTATAGACATTTATTAAAAGGGTTCTTACCATTATAATGGTCAAACTCAAAGGCAATCGAACAGTGGCTTAAAGGTGTCAAAAATGTGAAACAAAATTTATCACAACACTCTAAAATGGGTTGTTGAATTTATTTACATAACTACCAACAATAAATTAAATATATGTAAAGGGTCTTAGAATATGGTTCTACTAACTACAATCATGACATAAAAATTCAAAAAATGACACTTGATTAAAATTATGTGATGATGAAATAAATTATAAATGGTAGAAATCTAGGGATGAGTTATAGACCACCTAATTTAGGCTCTTACAACTCTCCTAATCCAATATCAACTTTCATTTCGACCAGGAATTGAGTAGTTATGAAGAAAAAATCAATTCCATAAAATTGGGGAATATGATCCTGTATGTAAATAGCCTTGTAGATAAAAATAAGAACAATGTTTGATTAAAAAGGAATCACAAACGTATAGGTTTGGATCCAATGAGATGAATGATGATCGATTCTGACACTATATAGATGCTCAATCTCAATTCCTAGAATAAGATTCAAAAAGATTCAAATGGAAGTGAAATGAAGTCTCTATCTTCTAGAGAACCAATAGAGAATATGGGTTTGTGTTTAATGATATTTTAAGAGAAAAACTATAAATTCACACATTTTTTACTTTTCACAAGTTTCGGCCAAAATGTGCACAAATCATAGAGAATAATCTGCAGGAAGGGGAACCCATAGAATTAAGTGTCCTAGTTAGGAGAACTGTGTGCCCACCTTGTCAACTTCCACTATAATATTTCTGCAAAATTGTTCATGGCCATGTATCCCAACTCACATGGTTAGATCAAACTATGAACCCTATTATAGCACATTTTCCAACCTCGTATGGCTTATAAAAACCATGTGGCTTGCCTCGCAAGATTTAATATACCCATATGACAAGCATTTTTCTCCCAAAAATCTAGGTTCCATTCTCCAAATATGCCTCATACACCCATGACCTTTACTAACTCATTGAGCATCAATTATAGGCCTATAAAAGATAATTAGAGCAAAATAAGAAGTATCCAAACCAATGTTTAAAACTAGGTTCTTACACACCTGAATTGGTATACTTTATCATCCAAACATTTTTATACCACATGTACATTCCATAGATCCTCTTAAAAACATCCATAATTTCCATTATAAATTCTAAAACAAAAAAATCGGCTATTATACAACTTTTTGCTAAGAATCCAGATACGATGAAGAAAACAACTTGTGAAATTTTTGTGAGAAACCTAAAGAAAAGTGGAAAGTATGAACTCTTAAAAAATAGAATCATCATGCTGTATGTTTTGACATGAAAAATCCTCTAATGTATAGGATTAAAAAATCACATGGAAACTCTGATGACTACACTAATAATAGAGTAAAAATATATATGTAGATACCAAAAAATTAATATTAACCACATCATAGAAAAATATTTTATTCTTGTTGGATTTATTTTCTCTTAAAATATTACCTGGGATAAATTTCTCCATTTTATGAGAAAACATCATACTCAATGATACATATGTGATAGAAATCACCTAACTTTGAAACAATTACAATACCTTGGAGATTTTGATCTAGGAACGCACTATCATTGACATGCTACTACAATTCCCCTTTTAAGTATTATCATTCATCTATCAATCAAGTCCCCAAGCATTGTATTGATGGACTTCCCTCTCCATTATGTCTATTTCTCAAGGTTTCTCAATATTATATGTAATTTCATGAGCACTATAATGTTGCTGGTATTTTGAACATATTCCATATAGATGAATGGTACATGCTTCAACAAACACAGTTCCCCATCACATGGGAGATCCACCATTGATGCTTCGCTCTAGATCACCATTGGTTTGAACATGCTACCACAAACATAGAATCACCCTTCCTCCTATCGATGTAATAAATACTGTGTAACTCTGTTTATTTTTACACCACAAATTATTTTCCCTTATAAATCCACCATACGGACATTTTTAAATATAGATAATATATATGGAATTATATATTGAACATAAAAATAGTTCCATTAAATGATGACAAAGGCATGTTATAAAAATAAATTTATAAAAAAATACCTCTCTTCAAATAACATGTGTGAATCCATGTGAGGGTTTAAAAAAACTATATCTTATATCTAATTTCAAATAACATGGGCTGAAACCTATCTAATTTTTTTTATTATGAAATAAATACCCTTTATGGTTAAGTGAGAACCGTATAAAGAAATGAATCAACATGGGTCAATGTGGACCCCAAGGAGGTCCTCTATTGTTGGAATGATCCCAACCTTGGGATAACTACACACACTAAAAAATGTGCCACTATGTCACATCAAAATAGGTGTTGTGTAATCACATCATGTCCCTTACCACACCTCAAGACACACTACAAAGAAACACCATAAATACACCAGAATAAAAAACCATGAGTGTCTGTGAGTCACCAAAGACCAACTTAACTTCCACTACAACACTATGAATGGTCCAACCACAAAACAAAATAAAAAAGAGAAGGACCACCATCTTAGGTTGAAATCCACTGCACCAAACTAAGAAGAAATAGAGAACCCCTATCCAAAAAACCCTTATAGAGGTCACCAACAAAACAAATATATTTTAGGACGATGTTTAAACAAAAAAGAGAGGCGTATTGCGTAAGGGATCTAGGAAAAATGGTATAGGGGACTAGAGAAAAGTGGAACCAATATGGTCAGCCACACAGTCATTGCACGGGCTGTATACGTTGCAGGCCTCTGTCCAACAAGTGGGTTAGCAGCAGGACTCTATCCAGCAGGCAGGTTCACAGCAGGTTTCTGTACACCGGGGGGTGTGCTGTAGGCTGCTGTCTAGTAGGGGGCGCGCAGCAGGCTGTCCAGCAGGGGTTGCGCTACAGGAGAGGGGTGCGATGCAGGCTTTCCAGCAGGGGGCACGCTGCAGGCTGCTGTCTAGCAGGGAGCCGCGCAGAGGAGGGAGGCGCGCAGCAGGTGGCTGTCCAGCAGGGCGCGCACTGCAAGCTGCTATCCAGCAGGTGGGAACACGGCAGCCAGGTTCCTGGGTGAGGTGGAAGCCCCTTCGTGTTGACCTCAAGTTGAATACAGATGGGTCATGCATGATGGGCGACATGCGCGACAGAGGTGTGGTTCGGGATAAGAAGGGCAGTGTGTTTGTAGCATTTACGGCGCATTATGGGGTTGGTAACTCCCTGCAGGCGGAGGCGTAGGCTGTTCTTTCGAGTATCTCATTATGTAGGAAACGAGAGCTCCAAATATCACAAGTGGAGTCAGACTCAATGTTAATTTGTGAGGATTTGAGTGGACACGGTACAATACCCTGGTCCATTACCTACACACTGTAAATGCAGAGCCCTCCTCGACGGTAATACTTAGGTCACTCACACGTGGAGGGAGGGGAATAAGGTGGCTAATTATTTGGCTTCCATGGTGACCCCAGGTATCCAGTTTTAATGCATTTCCCATGTTTCCCAGCTTAACCTGGAGGGGGTGAACTTGATCTGGGGGGATGCCCTCGGTCTCCATTATTTCCGGCCTCCTGAGCTTTGTCATTCTTGGTCTTGTGTTGTGTTGAACTGTTTCTTGTTTCATTGAATAAAAATGGTAACGTTGATGATGAGACATACAATGGAAAAATCAGAGGAGATTGGACAATGGTGAGGTTATCATTGTTATATATTTTAAATGAAAAACTACAGTAATGATAAACTGAAGTCACCCCATGCACAACAAGAGCCACCAAACTGAAATGAGGGATAGTGTTCTATGAGAGTAAAACCAATCTAATGTGGGTTGTAGTGGAGGAAAGAGAAAAGACATGAATATAGCTATCGTGAGAGGAAGTTTAACAATAATGGAACATAATCAATAGATCTCCTTAACCATGAAATTGTGGGGTGGTCGAGTTGAACAACACACTATGACAATATCATTATTCTACCTGAACTTCAATAGTGCCATGACTAGGAGGGGGAGAAGGTAAGAAGGAGAGAATGGAAGAAGGGAGAAATAAGGATGATGATAAGGAAACCCTAGACCACTGAGAGTAGGGATCCCAATCAACTAAATTTTCATCTTTATAGCCACTATTTGAAATCATGTCTACATTGGTGAGAAAATAAGGTTCTCTCTGTTTTTTATTCTTGAATTATTTGATGGATTGATTGAGAAATTAGTATTTTTTATAGGGGGTAGTGGGAGTTATAGGCCATGAAATATTGTTTAGAGTTATGGTTTCCAGTGTGAGATTAAGAGCATGGTTGATTCTTGAATTATTCTAAATGATATATTATGGGATAATTCTTGAGAAAAGTGAAATAAAATATATGAAAAAAATATAATGGTAAAATAACATTTTAAAAATAGTGGTATAAAATTTCAACCATGAATAAGTTTTATAGGCTATGTGGAAACTAGTTGGAGTGTAGAAAACTGGTTTTGAATGATAAACATATCGGATTCAGTTATAACATCTTGAGGTAGTGACCATTTTAGGTTGTTTATTCAATGATTATAAAAGGGTCTCACACCTTACTTGAGGAGGTAGATAATTGACTTGGTATGTTCAAAAAATGAGATATGGTGTATTCTATTATATTTTCTAAATATAATATTTATGATTGATTTATTATTATCCATGTTTGAATTTGAAGCGTTAAGTGTTAAATATGGCTCTTCAATAAATATTTTAACTCTCTATTATAGAGAGTTAGAAAATGTTCTGTATTAAATAGGGATGACCCATAATGGAATTTCAATAAAATTTATAACTCTTATTTATAGTGTGATGACCCCTCATGAATTTTTTTTAAATATAGTGATAATATTAATTTTTCCATTATAACAGTGAAACATTGTCACTTGTTTTTGTGATGTTTCACTCCTATGTTCCACATAATTATTGAGAATTTATAGATTTCCCACTAGTAATATAGTGTGGGGAAGACTATATTCTGGAGGAAAATGTTCCCACATAACTCAAAAGAAAAACTTATTCATCAAGTTTTCGGAATAATATCAACTATTTATCCCTAGCAAGATAGATTCTATGGCCCTAATGGTCATGAATCTAGACATGGTCTTACTCGATATGTTAGTAATAGTTTCTCTCAGTTGTGAGACAAGATGAGGCTCCTACTTATAGTATTAATAATTTATTACATACTAAAACCAAATATTTATCCAATCACCTCTTATCCTGCTAAAAATCCCAAAACCACTCTCATTGACATGGTAGAAGTAAAAATCATTAACAAAATGGGGGAAAATCATGAATATGGTGATGTTTTATGTAAAATATATATTCTAAACACATTATAAAATCCTTGTTATTATTACTTATTCCTAATGAAGTCTTCCTCAGAGATTTGGGATGCACTCAAATTTATGATAAAAGTCAAGGAAGAAGGAAGATAAAAGTTATTATTGTGAAATATCTTAATTTTTTTATGGTTAATAACAAGATTGAAATAGAGCAAGTTAATGAAATCTAAATCATTACAAAAGAAATTATTAACATTAAAATTAGTATCCTTGAAAATTTCCAGGTAGGTGAAATTATTACCAAAATGACACTAATGTGGAATGAATATGGTATGACACTCATTGAATAGAGTGAGCATATTTCATTAAAATAATTTCTAAAACATATTTTCATTGAATAAGAATCCATGTTGAGTGATGTGGGTATGGATTCAAAATTATACACAAAGGTTGATATCATTAAGGGAAGGCCATAAAAATATTCTTTATTTGAATAGAATAAATGATAATAATTTTAGAAGAGTGTAAACCCTTCCTCAAATAATTGAGTATTATTTTTATATTGAAAATTAGGAAATTTTGAATGGGAATGTCACTATTTATAAAGTGTGAAGAAAACCACTATAAATATGCTAACTTGAGAAAATATTGTTTTAATGATATCAGAAGTTAATATGAATTAGATGGACATGGTTTAGAGAGTATATTACGAATCAATGATTCATTTGTGAATGTATTGATCAATTATCATAACATTTGATGAAATTAATATTGAAAAACATACACCTTGGAAATAATGCATGCATCGAAGTCTTTGATGAAAGAAGTGTGGTACTATATTTTAATTCTTGGAATAATTTGACTCTTCTAAATGTGTTGTATATACCTTTTTGGGAAATAATATATTCTCTTTTTATCTTATTTGTAATATAGGATTTTTGGTTTTCTAATATGAAAATTTTATCTTGTCAAGGGGAGGCTTTTTTGAGGAAGGGACAAGACCTAATAAGGAAAAACATCATCGTATGGATTTTATTTTGCATAATCCAATAGTTTTCCTTATTTTGGGAGATCAAAATAATCATCTTCTAAATAAATATCATATAGTATTAACTTTAAAGGTTTTTTTAAAGAAATATAAATAATATATGACATATAGACATGTATATTTATAGAAGGAAGAAATTAATGGTAAAATGGATTCCATTATAGGAAATAACACTTCGGTTATTGGGGACATACCAAAGGGTTAAAAGCATATTAGTTTCAAATAGATTTTTAAAAAGAATAATGATTTAAATGGAAAAAATCATGACTTTAAAGAAGGTTTTATTTCCAAAGGTTGCAAAAAAAAGAAAGTGATTGATTATTTTGATATTTATTCTCCTGTATTTTTTATTACATTAAAAAAGGATATTGTTTTCATTAAACCCAATGAATCCTTTATATATACATCAAATGCATGTGAACACTTTTTTTAATGGATATTAAAATGATTAAATTTCTATGTAACAACAAGAATTGATTATTTTTTTCAAGGTATTTAAACAAATTAACTCTCTTAATAGAATTAAATAATATTTGAAGCAATCACATGGATAATTTGATTATATTATATTATATAATGTTTTTATACAAAAAAAATATGGATAAATTTATTTATTCAAAATTAAAAAAAGAATATAGATTCACTGTGTGTTTATATATAGATGATATGCTAATTTTTTAAAAAATCATGTTATTTTAAAGAATACAAAAAAATTATTTATCCTCTAAGTTTAAAATCAAGGATATTTGAATAGTTAAATATTTTTAGGTATTAAATTTAGAAAATATTTGGGGTTATTCTTGAATTTATTCTCATGACATTAAAAAAATGAAAATAAATTTAATCATCTTGGTTTCTAAGATTATAATTGTATATTTTATTCTAGTGTTAAATTATATATAAATACATGTCTTTTTGTAGCAAAAATTGAATAGGATAGTTCAATTGGTTCTTTACTATATTAATATAATTGTAAAATTCCTGATATTTCTTTTTTAGTATGAAAATTTAGTTGATATACTAGTAATACTAGTTAGTATCATTTAAATTTTATAATGAGAATCTTTGGATACTTAAATAATACCAATGATTTATGTTTATAATAAAATGATTATCCAGTTGTATTGGAAGGATACATTGATATGATTTGTATTACTATTATGGGAGATAATAAATCCACATATTTATGGGTTATAGGTTTTTTTATTTCTTGGTTTATTAAGAAACAAACATTTCTTTTAAATTCGAATATAGAGTTAGAATTTATTAACATAACAACATATGGGAAAGAGGTTTAGTGGATTAAGGATATATTACTATATATTAATTTTTTATTAAATCCATCACATCCTATTTCTATTCATTGTAATATATATGTTACATTATGAAAGATATATAATCACGTGTTTAATGGGATTTTAAGCATATATGTTTAAGACATGCTATGTAAGACAATAGTTAAAAAATGGTTCCATAAAAATTATATATCTGAGATCATGTAAAAACCTTGTTTATCTATTTATTAAATCAATAAAATGAGAGATTATATGTCCAACTAGTAGAAAAATGGGACTAAAAGTGATTGGTTAGTCATTTTGTAATGGTAACCCAACACTTTTATAATCTATTTTCTTATCAATGTGTTTAAATGGTTAAATAAATTACCCAAATGATTTTTGATATTGATAGTATATCCCAAAATATTTTATGTCAATATCACCTTTTATGATCTAAGGATGGGAAATGTATATAAGAAAAACACTAATACTCTTATAGTTATTTGGAAATAATAATCGGAATACATTGTAATGTTTTTACTATATGAACTTAGAAGTGGTGTCACATATTATGGAAATTAAGGGTTAACTACTAGATTTTTCATGAAAGGGTCCAAGAAGAAGACCATAATATTACAAAAAAAACATTTGAAGTTATGGTAAATGAGAAATTGTTATATTTCTTGAAGTATTTTAAATTTATAGTTTAATATTTAGTTAACATCAAATTTTATTTCACATTGAGCTATTTATACAATGTAAAGGATTAAATTGAAAGATACCTTAATTTTAATTTTTTTTAAAAAAACTAGATGTTTAAAGGATTGTGGATAATATTAAATAATGTGGAGGAATTTTATATTTATTAAATATAATATTAAATATCTATTTTTATTATCCATGTTTGAATTTTAAGTGGTAAGAGTTAGGGAAGGCTCTTCATTTAAGAGTGTTACTCTCCCTTAAAAGGAGTTAGATAAGAGTCTTTATTAAAGATGTATGGCTACTCATGGATCTTAAATTAATGTGTAAACATTTATATTAGTTTGGTTTCTCCTTATGTACAATATGTTTTTGAAATAGAGTGACAATATCTTTTTTCTATCAAAGTAGTTAGACATTTCAAATTTCTATTATGACATTTCACTATGGTTTTTTGTGGAATCCAAGAGAAAGTCCATATTTTCCTCAAGAAATATGGGGTGTGGTGGACTAAATACTTAAGGATAGTGTAATCATAGGACCGAAGAACATAACAAAATTAATATATTTTTTCTCAAGAGATTCATGAGAGTCGGAAGAAGTTGGAGATAGAAAACTAAAAGTGAAACTCTTTCTATAAAGCTATATTCTCATTTTTTATAATTATTATAATTATTTTATTTTTGTGATTTATTTATTGCATAATATTTATGTAAAATAAAACATAATTAATGATTTATTAAGCTTAGGGGAAATATATTTATATAGTTGATATTTTTAAACAATTCAAGCATTTATATTTTATTTTAATTTTTTATTCTTATTAGGAACTTCCTTACTAAATGTATTTATTATTATTGTCTAATAATGAAATGATATGTGAAGTTAGATGATAATAATTTATTCCCTGAGAAATTAATTCAATCATTGTGGATTTAAATTAAAAATCACTAAGAGAATAATATTTTCAACACATCATGTCCTATCATTAAATTTAATTCATCACTGAAAATATTCCTTCATTACATCAAGTAATAAAAAGTAAATAATTATTCCTACTTTTCTTGTGATATATTAGTTTTTATATTGAGAATTATTGAATAAATTTCTAAAAAGAATAAATTATTATTTTATAACATCATCCATTATTTCTACATTAGATAATAATAAAATATAATTGGAGATAGAGGTTTCCAGAAAAGAATAACAGACAAACGTAAAAAATGACTACAAGAATAGAATAAAAATATCAATCCATTTCCCTTAAAATTATTATTCCAAAAATAATGTTGGATTTAAAAAATAATCCTAAGATTAATAAATCACAAATAAAGTATAAAATTGATGGGAAACAAATGAGAAAACTTATGTTTCGGGAGAGTCTATCTCCATCTAATTTCCACTATCAATAAATTATTATTTTCAAAATTTATCAACTATTATATTATACCATTTTAGATTCCTTATACTGGATACCAATCTCTAAGACCCATATAATAATTTTCCCCTAGGGATTTTCTTATTAATAATCTATGATTAGGCCCACGACTCACTCTCCCTCCCAAATCAATAAAGAGTATTTCTTCATTTAAACATTCTTCCAAAACGTTTTATAGAAAATAACTTCAGCACATTACCAATTAAATTCATTTTCAATGTTATAAATCAATAATTTTTGTATTAAATTATATAAAACATGATATAATATTATATTTAACCAATTAAATGAAGGGTAGTATCTAAATCAACCCATACTCCATTGGGAAAAAAATTTAGACACCACTTGTGCACTCATATTTATATTCAATCTCAGGCTCCACAATACTAATGGATTACACAAAAAAATGAACCTGATAAACAAACAACAAGTGAAAAAAAATCATCAAATCTTCACTAAATCTCAAAAATTCTAATCACCCTACTTATATATTCTTTCACATCACATGATTTATGAAATTATATATAATGGTAGAGAAATTAGGGACCAAATACCCCATCATAAACATATCCCATTTATCAATGCCCATTCCATCATCATTCAAGACAGGTTTACCACTCTCCATGCTCCAAATCCATTAACTGATATAAATAATTTATCAAATTAATTGTAAATTAGTTATGATTAATTCCACTACACATTATATATATAATTTTCTGTGTAATAACTTTATAAATCTCATTGAATGAGGTATCCTCATCTGAATCTCATGAAACAAGAGGAATATGGATCGTACAATACTTTTTCCCCCGATGATAAAAATAAAAAAATCATATGTTTAATAACCATTAAAACTTAACCCAAATGATTATAACTTAATAATAAACAAACTAATAAATTACCTTTACCATAATAGTGTGAAACAACTCACATTAAACATATCAAGAACTCTTATGTCTTAAGCACATGAAATAACCGTGATTATGACATTATTCCATCGTGATATAGTAAAATAATAACTTCATATATAATCTCATCACATAAAAATTTAAAAATAAGATAGGGAAGTGGAAATAAGATAATAGATTACCGTAATTTTGTAGGAATAAATGACTAAATCAACCAAAATATATGGGTTAAATGAGAGGGGAAAAAGGGGGATGGGCTTAGCCTCTACTAGTCTATCATACTCTAAAGGGGGAATCCGTAGTGTATTCTTTATTAAAAAGTAGATCCTAAAACTTCCCCCTTAAAAACAATCCCTGGTATGAACATGAACATGATAAATTATCACCATGTACCTAATGGACTAATAGGGGTTTCCACTCCCCTCTAGATATACCAAAGGGTGCTTAATAATATATTAGCGGGTAATCAATGGTTTATAACATAATTTCTTAAATTCCATCAGTCGCATTAGGTACCTAGTACACCTCCACATTTTACCCAATGGTATATACTTCCCTTAGTAGTAAAAGTACTCATTCCTTTTCTATTACATATACAACCAAAATTCACTTTAAACCAACAAAATCACCTAAAAATCCTATAATTAACAATTAATCACTATAAGTTCCATCTATATATATCAAATTCTAAATTAACCCAAATTCTAGACCCATTATATTTTGACCATCCTCATCTTCCACCAATTTTGATAACTTGGTTTGTTATACAAATTATAGGCATTTGTACAATAACATTCTCAAAAATAATATTTTTTTTCAAATTAATAATCATAAAATATATTAAAATATTTTAATCATGAAACTGTCATTATCAAAAAGACAAAAAAATGATAAAAAATCCAAATTTCAAATATAGTAATAAATAAATCTTAAAATGTTAGGAACTACCTAATAAAATCTGAAAATAAAATAAAATACCAGACCATCATATTGAAAGAAAATCAGTTTTTTGAAACAAAAATAATTTTCCCTAAAATAGTGATTAATATATTATATTTATATATTCATAATTAATTTGTTCCTCTAATTTAATAGATGATTGAAAATAAACAGATTTATCTTTTTTTAATGAAATCCATATTTTTACAGGATATATTTTTATCCCATTATTCCCTCTTTTGATAAGAATATTTTCTTTCTCCTCTATTTTTGTTTTTTATTCTTAGTAGCTCTACTTTTCCATTATTAAATAGCCATTAAAATCAAAAAAAAATCTTCAATAAAATAGTTTTTATGACTTTAATTTTTATTCATTGATTTATAATATTTAATAGATTTTATATGAGAGAATTATATGTATTAATCACTTCTTGTTTCATCTTAAAGTACTCTAGAACTAATTAATTTAATTCCTAAAACATAAATGTTTTTAATTATTTTGAATCACTTTTAACTTTAAAGTTTTTATGTCAACATCCTCTCTTAACTCTTCTTCTTCTCCTTCTTTTCCATGAAAGATTTTTTAGGGATTTAAATTTAGTTTTTTTCTCCAATATAAATGGTGAGTTAACAGATGTCTATATTAATCAACACTAGAACATTTTTTATTTATATTATTCATAAAATCAATGATTTTATACACTCCAATATCTAGGGTTTTGAAATTTTGGGGGGGGGGGATATCCCACCTGTATGAGCACATATTCTAACACACCACCTGAGTATTTTATTGACAATTTAGAAAGTATTATTGATTCCATTTATTGGTTTTAATTTTTCTAATCAAAAATCACTAATGATTTTCAAGGGAATCAAGTACATTCTTACCCCTAAGTCACACAACACTTTTCAAATGTTCATGTTCCACTTTCGCGAGGTATCGAAGATATTATTAAATTTTTTAATTTTGGAGTTACATTTACCTAAACTATATCCATTCGTTCTTAATTCAATTATATTACCCAAAATGATTTAAGTTATTTCTTATATAATATTAATAAATATTAAAAATTAGCATATGCTTACATTTGAGAGAGTGCCTTGATATACGAGATTTTAATATGATGTTGTTTAAAGATATCTTGGCATTTTATATATGTACCTTTAACATTCCTTATGACAACCTCTCCAAGAATAGAATAAGTATATTTCAATGTTTCACTTCTAAAAATTTAACCACTTATTATTCTTTTTTATTCTTCGATTCACTAATTTATTATATCATAAACTTTTATTTATACTTTACATTATAAATTTCCACTCCATTAAATTTTGGGATGTCTTATGATGATTTATTATTTGATTCCTCTGCTAATGTTAGTATTATTCTCCATTAAATTGATTTTATTTAATTAGATATGTAAATTTTGTGTGTTACCCAATAATATACCTGATTATCTATCTTAATTCTGATCAGATAGTTTTCCAAATTGAATCGTATTATTCCATTTCAGGGTTTCTATATTTCTCAATAGACATTCATGATTTTTTATCTTATTTTTATTCTAAGTAATGTATATTGAAATTATTACTAGATATTTCTTATTACTATTTTAAGTGTACGATATCCCAATTATCCTTGATTTCATATATAGTTTGTCACTCCTTTTTATTTATTCTACTCTACATATAAATTAGTTAAACTCAATTATTGATTATAAGGGTTTTGAAATAAATTTTAATGGTGATTGTAACTGATGAAGTTTTAATCAAATGGTTTATTATCCATTATTCTAAATATATAATCATACATTATACATGGATATCTATAAATATCATAAAATAGTGATTTGGTATGTGTTTTATTGGGGAATTATACTAATTTCAAAATTTATAAAAAAGTATATAATGCTTGCACATTTTATAGTGTCTTGGTGGTCTCTTCCATTGAATGAATACATCATTTTAGTGGGCCAAAATATCCATAGCACTAAATTACATTTTATAATAATTTATCAAGAAAATATTGATATTATTTTGGTTTCTTCGTTATTACCCTCTATTAGTGGATCATGATGTGAAAATTTTCATATCAATTCTATGAATCTCTACTAAGATTCATAATTTAATTCCTTATCATGATGTATAATTTTTAACTATCAATCTGTGTCTTATTGGACTATGAGGTATTAAATATAATTCCAATAATATTTTCACCATGAATTTAATATAGTTACAGATATCAGTGGTAATATCTTAAACCAATCTTTTTTTCAATCACTCAAACTAATAAGAGATGCTGTCATGTAAATAACATCATTGAAGAATTGATTACATTTAAAAGATATTCATATCCATATAGAATTAGGAATGATTCTATGAGGATATATATATTGTAAACCATTGAATTGTATAAGGTTTTTTTTCATATGGTCATTTATTAGATTAGTGTCAATGTTTTTATATTGGATTGGGGGTTATATGATGTTTGAAGAAACCACATAAATTAATAGTAAACCATGGTCTATTATAATTACCTCCCTTAGTCCTTAAAGAGGTAGAATTTATTAATATGAAATATGGTATTACCCCCACCCCCCCCCCCATCAGAATTTGTATTTCACCATGTTAATCAAGATTTTCCATTACTAATTATAATTGAACAAAAATTGCTTTATTAAAGGATCAAAAATCAAATGTCATTTAGGATTCCACTCCATTGGATTTAGAAATGGGTATGACTCTTATTCAACTACACTAATAAATAAAAAAAATAAATCATGTATAACGTGAATAAAATGAAAAATATAAAGTAGGATGAATAGTATTGATCAAATAAATTGTTTTTTTCTATTATAAGAATTTTTATTCTATGAAAAATGTGATCAAAACATGGATCATTTTCAGGAATCATCAACACCCATGGATTTCTGGAAATTTTATAAATGCATAAAATAAAAATAATAATAAAATAAAAAGATGAATTCGGGTGAAATTATGACATACATTCAAAAAAAACTAGTAATCTTAGATTGAATATCGAAATCAATTGTTATAACATCAAAACTTTATTTGAATTGTGATTTTATATCAATTGTTTTACATTATTAACTAATTTGAACATGGAAGAGTCAATATCCAAGAGTAGTTTTTAATTAATGATAATAATATAAATCAATTATGATGTTCATTATAGTTAATAGTTGAGAAATTATTTATGAAATAGATATCTACAAACAAATTTTTATCAATACTAATTTAACTATATCAAATTTGTTTCATAAAAGTAATAAAAAAAGTAATGTGTTTTATGATTGAATACCAAATGAAAAATAAGAATCCAAAACACTATTCTTGAATTAATTCTCTATTATATATTGAATGTTTTTATTAGTGAATATCTTCTATCAAAGTCTTAATTGAGAATAAAATACAGCAATGAGTAATAATATGATACTATTAATTTAATTTATTCATAATTGAATTTATAATAAATTAGTTATATATGAATATTATTCAATTTATTATCACCCTATAAATGTGTTTAAAAACACATTGTTTTTTGGTAATAAATTTCGAATAATCTATACATCATTGAATCAAGGGAATAAAAAAAATAACTATTAATTTTTTTTCAAGAATATATTTTTTATTTATTCCAATACAAAAAGGGAATATTTACATGAGATCCTATAAAACATAAATGGCCAAGAAACATTATGTTTGATAGATTAAATGAAGGCCTAGTGAATTTACACTTACAAACTTCTTTATCGCTAGATAAAGACCCCAAAGGGAGGAAAATATGAAAACATCATTTATCAACTATTCATATAAAGAAATAGAATCTTCTAACATATTTCATTCTCTTCCAGATTGAGAAATAATAGTACCCTCTTCCACCTATATGTTCTATGGTAAAATAAAGTATGTTATTGTCCAATGGGAAAACCCTAGGTTTTTTAAAAAAAGGACAATTGAGAAAAAATCTAGATCAATACAATCCAAAGGGATAATACAATCATGAAATGGATTGAGACCAAGAAACAAAACCTTTACCCCTTCTAGAAGTGAGGATCAATTCTCAAAGTTAGTAGTGAACCCCAACACCATTTAACCACATTGATATCATATTAAAGCTCCATATGCCCTAAAATTTTTGCAAGTAGAACAATCAGTGTTTAGTTTAACCCCCTAAAATAAGGGATTCCAGTGAACCCAATTCCCTATGGATATATTTTTCTCGCTATATCCCAATTTAATGAGATCATGCCATAATATATCAATGAATCTCTATAGGAAAATTCCCTTAATATTAGTTGCCTAATATTTAATTGTTTTAATATATAGTTATAGAGGACATTAAAATATAGTAAATTGAGAACAATGAGTGGACTCATTCTTCCCACACCATAACATACAACTTGCAGTCAAAAAAGAGAAAAGATAAATGAATCCTTCCTAGTTGTTTGACGTATACATGAACATCTAGTAGAGAATACATTTAATAGAGACCAGATTGGGTGTTAGATCCATGATATTAAAAATGTAATTCTATAACTCAAAAATCCTATGAGCATTTAGTCAGGAGTTCAATTATATATTTGGATGAATGGGAGGTGTAGAAATTTCATATATATATAATTAAAATTCCTCTCATATGGATCACAACATAAGATGGAAAAGTATTCCATTTAATGTGATAAATGAGGAAGATAATTTTAATCGACATGCAATAATTCAATATAAAGTGTCACTAATGAAACCCTCTATGTGTAATCTAGTTGAAATAGTAAAAACAACCTATAAGAACATGACAATATACCTAGGTATATTAAATAACAAGTCATTTTTATATGGTAGGAATATTTCTATGGTAATTGATTTGTAGTAATTATCCAGCACTACATGAAGGAACATCATATATGATATTTCCACCATAATAATATTTTTTGGTACGAGGAATCGTGGAAAATAAATTTGAGTATTAATCCATCAATCCTCCCAAAACAAACATGACAAGTACCCATAATCCAATAACAAGGATAATGATAGGAGGAAGAGTGTGCACCATTTTGTTCTAGATTTTAGAAGTCAATATACCATTATCCCTTACAAAAATATTCCAAATATTCCCACAGTTATCTTGAATGAACCACACATATAAGTAATAATAAACAAAATTCTTAATCAAAATTTTAACGAAGTTATTTGATAGATTCCGCAAAGAATAGAAAAATAATACCTCCCTCATTCATAAAAAGAAATATAGATTTACATCCAGCCCAATGAAATATTTTCCCCCTACCACAACTCCATGAAAATTCCAATAACATCATCTCTAATATAAAAATAACTAATTTATCCACTATAAGTATGAAGTTTCAATTGACATTAAAATAGGACAAGAAACTTTTGATCAAAGTGATCTTATGAAAACATGATACTATACTATTCTTCCAAATCTAAATTCAGCAGTACACTTTCTAAGCTATGAATCAAAACTGATGGATTATTAATATATAGGGATAAAAGGAACAAAAAAATAATAAAAAAATACCTCCTTTTTATACCCTAAAAACTCCCAATGATTTATATTATCATATAATATATTTTTTCAGAAACCAACAAACTACTCTCACAAGTGTTCAAGGTCTGGAGACTAAATAATCTATAAGTTTTGAGATGTCCTGGAAATTTGGGAATTAATTTATGTATTATTTTTAGGAAAAATAGGAGTTAATAAAAAAAGAATAAATATGAGATACCCAGTTTTCCATATTGATCTATAAAACTTATTACACACCTCCATTAAGTAGGAATTCAAGTTCCTTCTAAGCACATCATGTGTAATGATAAAAAGGTGTGTGGAAAGAGGTTCTCATTATAAAAGCCCCTCAAAAACAAGAATAATCTGTAAACTCTTCTTGTGATGGAGATAGATATTTAGGGAGAAGAAAAGTACAGAAATAGTAAACCAAAAAAATGATTAGTCAATCCCAATATTATAATGTCTAGAAAAATTAATTCCCATTTCATATTGACATATGTTTCATCCATGCCTATTTTGATTATCACATTATCCATGGTAATTTTTGATCCAACTCTACCATCATTTCATGAGCTAGTTGAGAAACCCCTTGAATTATAATTCCCTTAAAAAAAGAAAGTAATTACTATAAAATAATATAATAAAGTGGAGGTGATATCTTATAATTTATAATAGTGAAACTAATTTTAGGAAATATTGGAAGGACTTATGGGATAGAAGTGAATAAATAGATATAGATTTATAATTATGGGAATAAGAATCATAATGTTGAAAACTATGTATGTGGGAATATTTCCACCCATAAAAAAATCTATCATAGCACTCACAACATAAACTTTAATGATATCCCATGAAAACAAGAAAAATAATCCCATAAAGCCATATAGTTAAGGGGAACTCTCTAAAACTATGCACTTAACAACTTCAAAAATTTTATCTTATCAAGTAAACATGTATGAGAGGAATTATTAATGTCCCAAAATCTAGAAAAAAAGTTACTAATAAAAAATTTCCCTTCTACATCTTGTTTATGCAAGTATGGTTCAGATATGGGTTCGGTGAGGGTACCCACAAAATGGTTAACTTATAAGCCACCTAATGTATCCACATATGACTCAAAGGAACCATATTGTTTTCAAATTTTAAGACTCCAAATGAATTTTTCCTCTTCAATAAAATAATTATGGTAAGTTATATTATTGTCATATTAATTTAGCAATATAACTGATGTTATTTCAATCACCACAACCTCTTCCTTTAACAAGAGGGAGTTTAGAATCTCTTACATTTTGGACATCTCCTCATGGACCTATTAGTCAAATAAAGAAAGAAAAATACTTTAAAAATATTAAATATCCATAAAAATAGCTTCAATACCATACATATAATTTATATTATCTTCATTAAACTATTTAAACTATTTAATAATATTATTCAGTTGTTACTATAAGTGTGACATTGGAGGCCAAAAAATGACCTCACTCTATGAAGTGAAAACTACATTAGGATATTTATTTTCTATAGTCTACAATTTTAAGTACGTGAAATCATGTTTTATGGAGTAATTATCACTAATTTCATTAAAGTATACTTAATGGTAAGATAATTTCTAAGTAATATGAAAAACCTTCATACTACCAATGGATATTAACCCATGCAGGTTTGACAGGATCTTGTCCATCTGTAACTAAATGCCTCTCTCACCCTTATTATTGTTAAACCATTTGAAACTCACACAAAAGAATCATATAAAAACAACTAAAATTAAATAAATATTAGATGAAATTTGAATTTTAACTTAAATTAAACAATAAAATCTAAATAATGAATTCACAAAAAATAATAAAAAATTAAATAAATAACATAAAAAATATACTATCTATAATTTTAAAAATAATAAATAGAAAAATAATAATAATTAATGACTTTGATGTTTTACTTGTTTTTATTCTTTGGGATTTCTCTCTTAGAAAGAAATATTCTCTTATTTTCATGATCGAGCCCTTCTTTGTGCTAGAGAAAACAATATAAAGAAAATTGAGCAAGTATCCCAAAAAACCCACTTGAAATCTAGTTTTAGATCTATTAAAAACATAATTTCTTAGTCCTTTACTGAAATATTTACATAATAAAAATATAAAAACCTCCTAAAAAATGACATGGTTGATCAAACCACATCATGAATGATAAATCTCTCTTTAAACATCATATATTTCTTCAATGTTTAACATGGATATCTATGTATTATAATCATTTTTAAAATTTAATTTTTTATTATCCTATTTTTCAAATACATATGACTACATGATGATGATTTTATAGTCACATTGATTTCTTATATTATATATCCTCTCTAGATGTTATGGATTAAAAGAGACAATGACGTAATGTAAAATGTAAAATAGCTTCCCATTGATCCCCACGAATTGACCACCATGGAATTACTTAGTTAATCTATTGTGAGGGGACACTCTGTTCATAATTTTATTTATAATATCTTTAATATTTTTAATCACCATTTATAATAAAATTATTCTTCATTCTACCAATGGCATGGAATTATTGAAATAGAATATAACAATTTCATATCTTCATAATCCATTTACATTAAATGATTATAAAATATCCTAAATGTTTTGAATTATAATCTCATTTTTCAATCATTAATATACCTTACTACTTGAAATATCTTAATACATTGATTCGTAATGTGTTCATGGGTTGTGGTATTCACTGTAAACCTAAATTATGTATAAAATGAAATATTTGTAACTCACTAAGACATGATCATCATTTTTATCTTTTTTCATTTGTAATCATACCTAATATTTAAAATGAATTCATAATGAACTATATAATCTCCTATAGTTTATCAATCCCCCTTTATTAATCATGCTTATAGGTTTAGTGGCATGGCCTATCAAAATCCATGGCACAGATTCCTTGTTATTTTTTCAAAGATTCCAAATTTTCATGAAAATTATTATACATGTTTTCAAGAATTCATTTACCCATTTTTAGGATACTTTATTGGGTCTTTCTTAGAGGTTATTTTGGGCTAACTCATTTAAATTTGGAATCACATGGGGTTATGCATGGTTGTCACACAGATAGAGAAAACCATATGGTTTTCCCTATGAAATTGTTCCCCCACTTTTATCCACTTGAAGGTGGTGTATGGCTTGACCAAACCATGTGGACAACCCCCCCCCCCCCCCCCCCCCGCAAGGGGAAATAGTTAAGGTGTATAGTTACTTTAACCATGCTTCTCATCTAGGAATCCATGCATGGTTACTTTAAATGCTATGAAAATTGAATTAAATATTCCTTGACCCTTATTTATATCCCTAATCACTCCCACTCAGCCTGATATGGTTTTTGTATCTCTTGGAGGCTGTATATAGGATTCTGAGGCCTGTTAAATCCATTATCTAATGAATAAATGGTCTGGTTGAAGATATTCACTCCTCTCCTGATTGTGATTCCTTCCTTTTTAGGTTTCTCTATCTATCTCTATTATATTTCTTCCCCTTTGGAGAGGTATGATTCTTTCCATTGTTGATGGTTTCGATCTATGTTTTAATGAGTATTTTTTTCTTTGTAACTTGATCCTTGTTTTTGATACTAGATATTCTTCATCCCTACGATTTCGTTCGTTCTGCATTGATTTTTGGTCTATGGTTGAGATTGAATTCCTCAATAAATATAAGTTAGGTGGTTTTATGGTATTTCACGTAGTATTGATTCCTTTATCCGATATTTAATTGTTTTATGGTGTTTCCATGTTTATAAATTTATTTTAAATTATAATAGTGAATTTTAAACCCTAGGAATTTGAGAGACCCTTCTTGGATCCCATTAGATCCATTATAAATTATGATACTAGAAAAAATGGCCCCCCATGGGGTGTGGAATTTTCATTGAAATCATTATTACGGAATAAAAAAGGTTAATTAGAGTGTTTATGAAATTAAACCAATTATGAATGTATTTTATTGATAACGTTTTATAAATATTGTTTTGGTTTTACATCAAAAGGTTACTAAGTTATGAGATAATTGATGTGTAATTTGATAAGTGATTAAATGAGGATATTTCATATTTATAATTATGTGTAATGTAATGAATCATGGCTATGATCGACGAATTAAATTTTTTACCATGTTTTTAATTGTTGATGATATAGGGTTATAAATGTTGAACCATGATATGTATATGTGAATAATGAGATGTGGGTGTTGGACTGATGATCCTTATCCATAGCTGGCCAGAATAATTCTCTAGTACCCTTATGCGTGGTTATGAATTGGTTCTGTAATAATGCACCATGTACTTGAGATTATTGTGTTATACTGATGCTCTATGTACCCATTATATTTGTGTTAGACTAATACTCCAGGTACTGAAGATAATAATTCTAGACAAATTCTCTATGTTTCCATGATAATTGTACCTAGACTAATTCTCCAAGGTACCAAAATTAAAAATAATTTGAATTAAATTGAATGATAAAATCCCTTGAAAGAATAATGTTTCAAATCCCTATAGTGTATGGTTTTGAATTCAGCATAGGCTAAAGAATGAATGATTGAATTTAGTGGCACCATGAACTCGAGGGCCAATCTGGTTAACTAAAGAATAATAATTGTGAAATTGATTTACTTTTATAGTTTATATTTTATTCATTGTAAAATTTTACACAACATTATAGATTGGATATTTATTTATATGCCATTCTTATTGGCCTACTATGTTTTACAAACACCATAATTGAGCCACATATTAGTACCCAAGAATACATCATGTTGGTATGACATGATAAGGGAAAATGACCTATGTTATATTTCTACGTCAGGATTTAGGATGGAGATTGGATGAGGGAATTAGACATGATGTAGGGAAATGATCAGGTGTTGACATTTTATATTTATGTTGGGTTTACAGTAAACATTTAAAACATATATGCAATGACATATCTACTACTATTTTTTATGTTTATTTCCCCTATTTGAGGAATCCTGATGTGAATTCTTGGACTCAATTGGTTATTTTTTATTATTATTTTGGATATTTTTATATTTATTTCGGTTGAAGATTACTTTTTTAAAGAGGGTATGTCTCCCCAAATAACATATTATACCTTTGTTTCCAATCGGTAGCCTCTGGTATATGGGAAGGCATGCTTGAGGTCATGTAGAGAACTGGCTTGGGGAATCAGTATGTGGTATCAATGTTGGGATAATAAAAAGTGGTATCATATGACGTTTTATTTTAGTTTTTGGACATTTTAAAACTTGGAAAAGGTAAATAAGAGATTAGGATGAGTCGATCCTTGTTTTTGAGCTCATGGATGGGAGTCACTAAACCATGTGCAAGGGAAATCCCAAGTACCTATGGTTGGAACTATTATTTTTATGTTTGTGTTAATATTGGAATGTAATTTCACCATGGATGATACACTTGATGTGTGATGTTATTGTTTTCTATGATTTTACTCATGGCCTAAAAAGGAACAATAGTTTAGTATGTATGAATAATTATAGTATCTCAATGATATATTTTACATGCATTATTTTATGCACACACATAAAATAAGGTTATGAGTGAGATATGAAAATGAAAATCATTATTTGTGTGAATTAAAAGAAATGGATCCTAATAATGAATTTAAATTTCTGAAAATATATTGAAAAGTGGTAATTTGAAATGGTTAAAAACTATGTGTAATGGGAAGATTCTAAATATGAAAGTACTCTACCCTGTGATAGCCATGGACCAGGTTTGGGACGGTTAAGGGTGAAGATAGTTTCATGGTTTTGACTTCATGGTAGTGTATACAGGATTATTCATAATGGATTGATGTGAATATATCTTGTGTAAATGTGTAATGATGTGATCTGTTTTCTGATATGTGTGTTTGGTATTGTAGAGACTTTCCTACATGATGGTGTTTATTGGTAGGGTGGTAAGAGGAAATTACTGGGAATGCACCTATAGTAGCGGGACATGAGTCCCCGATAGTTTTGGTTTAGGGAGTAGAGGAACAGTCTTGTGAGAAATTTTCTCATTTTATGCAATTAATGGAAGGTGACCTAAGGTTGGATAAGTGGATTATGTCTGAACATACATGGTATTTCCATCCACATCAGACTTCAATGTTCACCGGAGATATTGTATAGTGACACATTCTTAACATACATGGATATTACATTGTGTTGAACGATTATTCAAAATATTACAAAAGTACATGCCTTGTGACCATAATAGTGTAGTATCTTTAGAATTACAGAACACAACCTTCTAATCATGGTGAACGATATTTAATGTTTTCCATAGAGATGTCCCCATTTAGTAATCCTACATAAAAATTATCTTCATAAACTGTGTAAAGGAAACATAAGATTGGGTGAGAACAGATGACCAGAACGGAAAAATAAAGGAGATACGTAAGTATAACAAGGATATAAGGGTATGAGAGAAAGACAATAACAATATAAGATCATAACATGCATAGCAAGGATCATAGACATGAACCGTGGCCTAAATATTGGATGTTTATAAGACATGAATCATAATAAAATGAAGATCATAACCCATAAGATAATAACAAAGGAATAATACATGGAATTGTGGCATACACACAACCATATAAAATCTTACGTTAACGATATCAACCAAGACCTTCATAAAATGCATGTTTTTTGATAATCACCTGTATACCTTAATTAGGCTTGGTATTTCCTCCTATAAATCCTACTGTTTTGGGATTGGGATACCCTAGAATGTACCCTCTGGTTATGGGCTTGGGATTTCCTCCTATTTACCCTCTTATTATTGTCTTTGGGTTCCCTCTCATTTACACTCTTATTAAAGGCTAGGGATATTGTCCCATTTACCCTCTTGTTATGGGATTGTGATGATCTCCCATATAAACTCTTGTTATAGTCTTGGGATTCTCTAATATATACCCTTTTATTATGGGATTGGGATGCCCTATAGTGTAGCCTCTTTTTGTGGTCTTGGGATGCTCCCCCATGTATCCTCTTATTAAGGGCTTGGGATTCCCTCCCATTTAAGATCATGTTGCAGGATTGGGATTCCATATTTTTTACCATATTGTTAAGGTAATGTGATTACCTCATGTATAGTATTTTATATCATTAAACATTTATCATTACTCAATGCATTGGTGGGAGATTTATTCCCCTCCCGTTATATAATGAAATCACACATTCATGTGCAATAAGATAATAAAAAACTCATTAGATGACTAACCATAAAAAATATGGGCTTCATAAATTTCACATAATTACCCATGAAATGAAATGGGTATCATAACCATGTCATCATATAATTTTCTATGTTAAATAGGCATGTTTCACAATCACTTCATCAACTCATAACCCATGAAAAAGGCGGGTTTAATAATTATTTTTTCTTGGTTTTACCAATGGAAGAGAAATAGGTGTCTTGAACATCATGAAATAAAAATAGAAACCATTTAGAGAAATAATATCAATGATATTCATGGATCATATCCCAAATAAAGAATATATAACACCAACAAATGACATCTTAGATGGAAAATAATTATGAAGGATCTTTTTAACAACATTTCTTGATGAATGCATCCTTCTCGATTTTAAAAATTATTTTTAAAACATAGAAAATTATGAAAATAATATTCCCTGAAAATGAACATAAAATATAATAAAATTTTGTTGAAATTGTTTTTATAAAACATTATTTTTGAATAAAATAGATTTCGGACTAAAGTGAGAAATAAATTCAGATTTTCTAAAAAAAATTTGTTAATCATATTAAGTACCAGAGTGTTTAACATTTTTACCAGTATATGAAGATATCATGAATATATGGAGGAGAATGAGATTCATTAGAGTTATTTGGACATGGTTTATAAGATTTCATCAATTAGAGAATAATCATAAACAATCCTGAAAAAGAATGAGAATATAACAATAACTTGTCACCACTTCAGTAACATTGAAACATAATACCCATGAAATAATAACATTAAATTAATCTTAGGATATAATGGGAATAATTATATTCATGATATTAGATTCCAATGGTCATTATATACACCTCTTAGAAGAATACAGGGAAATAACATGTCTTTTGTATCCATGAAGAAAAATTGAGACTAAATTACTTTACCGATTTGGTATCTTTTGAACCAAAACCCCCATGAAAGAAAGATAATAAAATGGATATTAAATTACCATAAATTAAATTACAAGTATCTCAGAATACAATCATGGGATTTATATAAATCACAAAAAGAAACTAGTGGTGACTAAGGAATAAGTCTCACACAAATAAAAGTGAGACTTGACATCCCCTTACTACTTGAGTAACTTTTGAATCTTGATCCACATGAAACAATAACATCAATAGAAATTTTGAAAATCATTAAATAAAGAAAAGTAATGAAACAAAAATTTATAGTGAGCTATATAGACTGCACAATAAAAATTAGTGATGAGTATATCATATATATCAAAGAAATAAAATTGGGATGAGAAAAAACTTACCTTAAGACATGATATTCTTTGTACAATTTAAAAACATCTGCATAATAAATATAAGTTTATTATAAATCTACCATAGAATTGTTTTTTATATTTCTCACCATATATGATTTCATTATGACTTTATTTACTTATTTATTAACAATTTCATGCTAAAGTTACATTTTGAGAAGTAATAACTTTGTTTTTTCATATATGTTTTGAAATGTTATTCTTGACTGACTTACTTATATAACGATTTAATTATTTCTAAAATTATTAACATGATATAAATATCATATATATTCTGCATATTTATATTTATAATAATCTATAAAATCTATTAATATGAAATTGAATGCACCATTCATGGAGACGGTTGGTTGTACATATGCATGGACCCCATTTATGATTTCTAGTCATATTGAATGAATGTAACTAAATCATATAACACCCCAAAATTTGATGAATTATTATTTTTTCATTTAATCTAATCTTTTTGATATTTTTCATTTCTTGTGACATGAGAAATAGTTGTTTATATATAAAAATATATTGAATCACTAAGTCAAACATTCCTTTCAGATAATATGACTTGGATTATGCTACACACAATACTGACATGGCTTCTGTTATACGTAATACCAACTTGGATTACGCTACATGAAACACCGACTTGGCATATGTTATATGTAACAGTGAGTTTCTATAAAGAACCATTTTATTATAATTTTTTGATATAATTATAAAATATCCATTAAACATGGTCGTATGAATGGTAATAACTAATTTTAAAATATTATTTATAATTTCTTTATATATAAATAAAACCTAATTATAATGAAAGATATGATTTTGGGTAAAGTCCTTTTATGTATAGAAATAATTTTTTTCTCAAATGAACCGATTTTAATAATAAAATTAATTTTAGAAACATTTATAAATTGAATTTGATAAAATAAACATCATTTTTAAATTTATAATTTTGAAATTAATGTAGGGTTTATTTTTGATATATTTATAAGAAAAATTTTTTTTTATGAATAGTGAAAAATACCGTTTTTAGGTTAAAAACTGCCTTTTCGTTTAAATAATTATTATTGTAAAATTATTTTTTAAATTTATTTAAGAGTCAAATCAAATAAATTATAAATATATTAATAAAATATAGTTATTATAATCAATTTTACATTCAAGTTGAATATAAAAACAAAATAAACGTTTGAACTTATTTCTACTTTAATGACCCCTAATTTCGTCACATCTGTGAGATTAATATTAATCGTAATTTTACCTCTTAGGTGTATTAAATTTAAAAAAATACATAATAAATTGTAATAATTAAAATATTTAGAGTTTAATTAGATCATGTTTATTTTTTTAAAAAAAATTATTAGTAAAAGTTATTAAAATTAATCTGAGTGATTATGGTAAAATTAACTTAATTGGTGAGAAAACCTTAATCTTAGGGGACAAAATGACCTATAACCTTGTCCAGAATCCCTTTTATGGTGATATATAGTACATATACTCCCTTTTATTTACTTTTTATCATTTATTTATGCACTTACAACCTGCAAAATGTGGGTGTAAATCTATCTTCAAATATTTACAAGAGTGTCACTCTTCCTTCAATATAAAGGGCCACCGCCTCTACCTCTTCGTAACACCTCTATATCCCATTATATTTCCAAAACTAGTCTCAAAAATTCTCCCAAAATGACTTATTTCTTTATATAAGCATCTCATTAGTAATAAAGTATTCTATGTAAGAATTTTGACACAAACCAAAAGGTGTTACCTGATTAAGAGGTAACACCTTCTCTCATGCTCTTTTCTATTATTTTCATTCCTTACCCCTACACTATCTTAGTTCGGTGGTTTTATAAAAAAACATGTATCTATAATATACTATAATATTTTTAAGATAATATTTTTAGCTAAACATAGACACACCACAATCTAATGGGTAACGAACATACTGTTTTTGTGTGTGGTGAAATTCTGCCTCACAAAACGATGGTTGTTTAATTTTCCTTACAACCTCTCAGGGTGGAATTAATGAAGTAAACTATATTTATATATATTATATATTATATTTATTATGAAATAAATATAATTTTTTATTATTACACCATGTAATATTTTTACTTTCTATTTTGTGTAATTATGATAATTTTATTTCTCGAAGGGAAGACAACTGCCCCCTCAAAACGATGTCATTCATTCACATAGTACATGGAATCTATTAATGATCGGGATAGTAAAATTATATGATATATATAATATAAAAATTATAATTTTATGATATTATATACATATATACACATAAGTCATTTTTTTTTGTTTTTTTTCAATACGACAATAAAAATGGAAACAACATTCATGAATACTTATGGCTTACTGTCATCATGAATGGTGTATTACATTTCATAATTCAATATTATATATATTATTATAATACATATTTAATGAATAAAAATTATATTTATATCATGTTTTAAATTCAGGAATCATTTTATAAGTATGAGGACCAATGATATAAAAAATTAAGACACATGCGAAGAACAAAGAGAATATTATCTGAAGTAAAACCTTAATATAAGATGGTTGATAAGTGTTGTCAAATATGGTCTTGAACCAACCATATATGATATTAAATATTTTAATATTTTTATTTAAAACAATTATAATGAATTTATATCTATATATATGTATATTGAATGAGTACAACGATATTTAAGACACAAGGTAAGGGGATTTCATCTCACTGTTTATTTCCATGAGATACATGCTATGTTATCCACTCATTCCTTTTATGTGGTGTATGTAATTACCATGATTGTATTATATTATTCATATAAATAAATTTATGGGTATTTATATATATATATTATTAAATTTACTTTATGGGGTATACATTTCAAAAGTTTCCAAATCTGTAAAAATGTTTTCCTTCAATTTTCCTTCTTTGAGACTCATGTTTTGTTATACACCTAAATTCTCGTCCAAGGTTTATATGCTTCCATTTTACATGTTATATAATTAATGTAATTATTTTAATTGTATTTTAAGGTACATTTAATTTCATTTTATTATTTTTATAATATAATCCCTTATTACCAAGTTATAAGAGTTTATTGAAACAATCTCATCGCTTTTAAATATTATTTATTTTTCTACTTCCTTTGATAAATCTTATCATCCATATCTCAATAACACTAGTTATTTTCATTATCCTATATTTACTGAAGATATATACTTGTATTAGTACCATTTTTACACTATTTGGTACTTATGATAATTTATATATGTAAAATCCGACCATTTCTCTCTCCAGGAGGAATTCTATTGTACTCAAAAACAATGTTTTCCAAAAACAATTCAAACGAATTTTGAATTAAATTTTCAAAGAAAAAGGATTTTAATTATTTTTATTGTTTTCAAAGATTACATTATAGGTTTTCAAATCAATTTTCAATGAAAAATTATTTCAAGAGGTTTTATTTTTTAAGAAGCATCATTCAATGCAAACACAATATTTTCATCGTGATTTTATTAAAAGTTATTTCGAAACAATTTCCCATATAAGATAACATCCATTGGTGTCATTCATTCCTTTCTAGGGAAATTATTTAATGTTTAAATTTATATTATATCTCAAAATGGATTATTTTTTTAAGGCATGATATTAATGAAACATGTTTCTATTTTATGGGTTATATTCTCTGAAACCCACTTCTTTTAATGAGTTACGTTTATGATGAAATGAGTATGAATCCTATCTTTTTTCCAAGTTATGATATGATTACATGTTAATAATACCCATTTAATTTCATGGGTTATTATTTTATGTTTATGGCCTTGTGGAATATGTATCTATGATTTATGTATGAGATGGATGGGATCTATATCTACCTCTAATGTGTTGGGTAAATATATATACCTCAGGAGATAAACTTAGATGGTTTTGGGAATGAACTTTGACTATTAAGATGGCCATGGGAGTGAAGCAGGACTACCAAAATAGTAAGAGGAGTTAACTCTTGCTACTAAGTTATCCTTTAGAGTGAACCATGACTACCAAGATGGTATAGGGAGTGAACCTATACTACCAATATGGTCTTTGAAGTGATTCCTTGGCTACTATGGAAATTATATCATATGCTTATGTGTTTGGAAAAATTCCATGTTTTATTTTTAGGTTATTATTTCATGGCTTATGTTCTTTCCTTACTTATGATTCATGTATTACGAACTGAAAATCATTATTATGATATCTTATTTTCATGGTATGATCTTAAAATATTATTCTCAAATTACATACATTTTTTCAATGTTTTTCTTAGTCATTGACATTATTTACCTTACTGACAATCTTATCTCACCCATTTCTTATAGTTAATTTCCCCAGGTTATGAAAAAAGGTTCTAGGCATAATTATAAAAGGTAACGATATGTATGGGATTTTTTTAGATCATTCAACATAATAGAAGATTTTTTTTTCATGTTTCCAAAGACACTAAACTATTACAGGTCTCAGGCATGTATGTTTGTAATACTTTGAGTATTCATAAAAAATGATGTAATATCCATATATGTTATGCTTGGGTCATTATAAATGAAATATATATTTATATATATACATATATATTATAATTATAGTATAATTATTAGGTAATATATATTATATATCTTTACTAAAAACATTCTTTATATATTCCATGTAATGTTTGAACGAATCACCTAGCTTTGAGGAGGTGGTAGTCCACACATCCACAAACAATGTTATCGTATTTCAAAAAAATATAAATCATGAAGATATATTTTATTTAATAATTATATATGTATAAATAAATTCTAAAAATAATATATATCTTATAAAAATAAAAATTCCATCATTTTTTCCAAACATGAAAGGTGTTAATGGAAGAACGAACAACATCGGTTCGTGAGATCGTAGTCCTCTATACACACAAATGATGTTTTTGTATCCCATTTGGTGGAAGTGTATGTGAGTGTAAGTCCAAACCAAAACATAACAACATCTAATTATACTAAGGATACTAAGGTTATTGTATAATATTTATAGAAGAATAATTGAAGGGATGGATAACAAAATAAAACAAAAGTGCATATTGAAGAGTTTACCTCTTCTTTGGGTAACTCCTCTTGGTTTTCCCCAAATGGATTCTATGTATGGATTTATTCCAAAAGGTCGGATTATAGGATGAAGGAATGGAAGTTACGAGGAAAGTTTTATAGTGTTTTTCCAAGCTAAAGGTATTGATATGTGTGAATATTTAAGGAAAACAGGAGGCCTTTTAAAAGCAGGGAAAAGGAGACATTCAGTATTCTTGAACTTTTTTTAGTTATCCCAACGTTTTAATTGTCCCCCAAGTTTTAACAATAGATATTATAGATAAATAAATGTTGAAGGATCAAAATATAGCAAGAACATAATTTTTTGGAAAGTGTATGGTCATTTTTACACCTTATACTGTAAGTTTAGTTGTTAATTAAGTTATTTTATACCTTATTAACTATAATTAACTTTACTTACATTTTGTAATGTTTTTGGTAATAAATTAATTTGAAATTATTATACATTATAAATTAATCTTATTCCAAATTTTCAATCAATTTTTCCATACTTTGATGACATACGTGGTAGAAATTAATTTAATATTAATACCACCGACATGATGGGGAATCATGTTTTTAAATTAAATAGATCAATCATTTGAAATGGTTTCATATATTATTTCAATGTGAAATCAATTTCATTTAACTAAATTGGATTTATTTTAGTATAATTATAGTTATTATAGTTTAAAACAAAAATTAAATATAATATAAATATATATAAATTAATTTTATTAAAAAGTGGTTTCAATTAAAATTCAGTGTTTTTACTATTCATCAAAAAATAAAACATCTCTAAAAAATATGAAAAATAAACCCAAAGTAAATTTTTTATATTAAAATTTAAAACATTATGTTTATTTTTTCAAATAAAAATAATAGAGTTGTCAAAAAATATATTTAAAAAACATGGGCTATTAAATGGTGGTAGAATTGCATTTTAGGAAAATAAAAGTTTCTATTCACAAAATTGGATTGATTCTTATCAAATAAATATTAAATATAATTTATGAGTTTTAAATTTTTTATTTAATATATATTATATAGGTTTTATTAAAACATTCATTGAAATTTGTTCGTTTAATTTAGTGATGGAAAATTGTGTTTGTACATTGAAAAATATTTTTTTAGAAAAGTAATTACTTTATTTTTAAATAGTTATTACATTCATTTCAAAGTAATTGATCATAAAAGGATTCATGTGTATAATATATTTTCATAATTTAGTAAATATTATTCAAAACATACATTCTAATGTATACGTTATAACTATAATAATATTTTAATAATCAATATTAATAGTATATTGTAGTTTAGTAAAACTTGGTCTTGTGTGTAACACAAGATATCAAAGGAAATCGACATTGTGTTTAACATAATTTTAACATAGTGGTTCTTGTACCAAAATAATATATATATATATATATATATATATATATTCTATGGAGTGTTATATTATCATTGTTTTGTATAAAATGGTAGCAAAACTTAGTGATTACAAATAACATAATTTATATGCAGTGTTCTATGAAATTCAGAACATTGAAAACATTAAATTAATTTGAAAAATAATAAAATAATATTAGGGTGTTACATTCTACCCACCTTTTTATGAATTTATCTACTTAAATTTATCTTTTTTATCAATAGTTTAATATGTGAAATTTCTTTTCCTAGAATCCCACATCAAAAAAAAGAATACTAAAACATCCTTTAAAAAAGAATCTCAGAAACATAACTGTTACCAAAAGTAACTCATTACTAGGTTTCCACACAAGAAAACATAAGTGGAAATAGTAAAAAGGGACATGTAAGAGAAATATAACTACCAGGTTCTAATGTAGAGTGATAGAGACCAAATCCATCAGAAAGTTAACTATGCTAAATCCATTGACCAAAGAGGCTTTAAAAGGGACATTTATATCACAAAAATGATGATTATAGAAAAAAAATTTATTTAAATAGTGTTTTCCCTAAAGATGAAAAATTTTCACAAGAAGATAGACATACTTTATTTTATACCATTTTATATGAATAGTATTACCATTTTGTTTTTCCATGATCAATTATAACTTCACCTCTTACTCCAAGAAATGAAGGTGAATCTGTCATTCCTGAAGCACCAATAGATTATGTGATCCTTAAATAGAATGACTAGTAATTAAATTTTTCTTTAGTTGTAAACATAGATAATTTCTTAAAACAAGTTATCCAATACACAAAAATCCTCATATGGATAGATAATACTTTAATATCTAAAACCTCATCTGAATTTTAACTAAAACCATTCCATAAATGGTTAAACATGTAACCCTTCAAAAATATAATTCACTGTTTATTCTTGTTGGTGCCAAAAATGTGGCCCGAAAGGAAGAAACGAAAAATACAGCCGGCGCGCTGCCTCGCGAAGCATAGCCGCGAAGCACAGCCGCGAAGCCCCGCCGCGAAGCGCCCCAACCATGGCGACCCCGCGAAGCTCCGGAGGTGGTAATCCTCTGCGAACCCGTTTGACGTTCGCGAGCCGCCACGAAGCTCTGGAGGCGGTAATCCTCCGCGAACCCGTTTGACGTTCGCGAGCCGCCGCGAAGCTCCAGAGGCAGTAATCCTCCGCGACCCCGTTTGACGTTCGCGAGCCGCCGCGAAGCCCCGAAGGCGGCGCGCGAGCCCTGCTTCGCGGCGCCCCTTCCCTATAAATACTGGACTCCCCCTGAGTCCCGGAGATGGACAATCCGACCTTTCGGCTTCTCCTCTCCCGAATCGCGAAGCACGCTTTGCCCCGAGAATCATGAGCTCCGCGAGGTATTTCTACTTCGCGAGACGACTCTGATTTGTTTCGTTTTGAGCCCCTCTTCAGAGAGGGATACCCTTCACGAAGCTCAAAGGCATTCGCAAAGGAAGGGGATTCCCAAGGGAACCCGGGCAGCAGCGGAGCACTTGTGCTTCGCGAAACACCCAACCCATGCTAGTAATCCCTATGCCAAGGCAGGATAACTATGCATCGCGAAGCACATTGCTTGGCAGGACCCTGCTTCGCGAACCACACATTCTTCGCGAGGCAGTGCTCCCCGAACACTGTTCCACTTCGCGAAGCACCTCCCACTTCCACCAATGCCTCATGCTATGGCCAAGGAACCCCACTTCGCAAAGCACACTCCTCTGCTTAGCGATTCCTCTTTCCGTGCGACCCTCCAGGTTTGCACGATGTGATTTCAAAGTCCCATGGACAACACATCCCGTAGCGTTGCTTCGCCTAATGGTTCTTCGCATAGGCACGCTAACGGCTATTGCTTCTTCGCATAGCCACGCTAACGTGGACCCCTCGATGGTTCGACCCACTACCACCCTTTACCATGGCCTTACCGGCACCTTACCTTCCCCAAGGACCAGAGGGTACCGGTTATGTAAGTCCTAGGGGTGTGGAGTGAACCCACCTCGTCCGAGCTGCAGGACGTTAAACTGCCAAGCACCGCGTCCTCAACACATGACGTTAAACTGTGACCCAACCTCATCTCCCTCACGAAGGGTCCCCCCAGCTCGAACATTCTTTACACCACTCGTCTCCACGAGAATGGAACTCTTCCGCACAAGGAATGAGATCCTCCTTGTCGGAGTGGTGTATGTTCGCAGGGGAAGGGCTACCTCAGAGTGTAAGCCCCTAACCTTTGGTATGGATGATTGCACCCGTGCATCTCTGTACCTCCCCACTACCAAGGTCAGTGGAGGACGTGATAGGGAACGAGGCACCCCCTCTGGGCCTCCATCCTGGAGTAAGTCCCAACCCCATGGGCCGCCCAACGCGTAAGCCCCTCTTCGCTTCTCACGGACGCACCCTTCGCGACGTTATCGTCAGGTCCATGCAACCTCTTGTTTCTCAAACCGAGCATGACTTACGTGGGCTTAGAGTGAGCACCGACCCTGACAACCCCACCTGAACTACGAGGTCTTTGATCCATGTAAAGGCATGGTACGTAGGAAGCCTCCATGAGGTTCAAGCCCCCCAACAGTGGACTAAGGTCTACTTTCACGTCGGATCACCGGCGAAACCCATTTGAACTACGAGGTATTTGATACATGTCAAGGCATGGTACGTAGGAAGCCTCCATGAGGTTCAAGCCCACCAACAGTGGACCAAGGTCTGCTTTCACGTCGGTTTACCGGTGAAACCCACCTGAACTACGAGGTCATTGATCCATGTCAAGGCATGGTACGTAGGAATCCTCCACGAGGTTCAAGCCCACCCGTCGCTCATTCACGACGGGTCCCATTCCAGTCCAGCGGTAATCCGTTGTGACCCATTTGAACTACGAGGTCTTTGATCCATGTCAAGGCATGGTACGTAGGAAGCCTCCATGAGGTTCAAGCCCACCAACAGTGGACCAAGGTCTACTTTCACGTCGGTTTACTGGCAAAACCCACCTGAACTACGAGGTCTTTGATCCATGTCAAGGCATGGTACGTAGGAAGCCTCCACGAGGTTCAAGCCCACCCGTCGTTCATTCACGACGGGTCCCATTCCAGTCCAGTGGTAAGCCGTTGTGACCCATCCAAACTACGAGGTCTTTGATCCGTGTCAAGGCATGGTACTTAGGAAGCCTCCACGAGGTTTAAGCCCACCCATCATTTATTCACGTCAGGGTTCACTATCGTCCCGCATGACGTTAAACTGTATTATCTGAACTACGAGGTCTTTGATCCATGTCAAGGCATGGTACGTAGGAAGACTTTATGAGGTTCAAGCCCACCACCCATTGGACCAAGGTCCACTTTCATGTTGGTCCACCGACAAACCCCTTTTGAACTACGAGGTCTTTGATCCATGTCAAGGCATGGTACGTAGGAAGCCTCCACGAGGATCAAGCCCACCCATCACCCAATTCGCGTCGGGTCCCATCTTCATCCTGCATGACGTTAAACTACATTCTGGTCCAGTGGTAAGCCATTGCGACCCAACCCACCTGAACTACGAGGTCTTTGATCCATGTCAAGGCATGGTACGTAGGAATCCTCCCAGAGGTTCAAGCCCAACTCCCATCGGACCAAGGTCCATCTTCACGTCGGTACGCTGACGATGCCCGTCGGACCAAGATCCATCTTCATGACGGTACGCTGACAACTTTCATCGGGCCAAGGTCCACCTTCACATCGGCACGCTGACAACTTTCATCGGGCCAAGGTCCAGCTTCACGTCGGTTTACCGGCACCATCCCGAACTACGCGGACTTTGATTCCCTGCCACGGGGATACGTAGGAAGCCTCTTCAAGGCTCAAGCCCAACTTCACTGTCACCCCCCCCCCCCCCCCTGCGATGGTCCCATTTCACTCTCATCCGTCTCCGCTGGACGTTAAACTCGCCGCATACCCCGTGTTGAACACGGGAAGCTGAGGAAAACCTCAGATACGTGTCTATGACATGTAATTCCCCGCGCTCGACGTGGGATGCCTCGGGCTTCCATGCCCTAGAGAAGCCTTGTGGTCAAGGATAACAAGACATACATGCCATGTACCCCAGCATCCAGACACGCTACTAATGCCTCAACGTGACTACTCCCCTGATCGAAGGTTTCTGCCCTGACTGGACCCTTTGGAATGTCCCGACAGAAGCAGTGTAATTAACCGGCGTCCATGGAAACATGGCACTGGGAAGAGTTTCATGAACTACATATTAAATCTATAAGGGAGACCCGGACTAGGTGACGAGTTCTGAGGAGGAATCAACAGGAGGAAGAACCGACATCCCATCATCCCGTTTCGATCAAGGAGCAGACGTCCCTGAAGAAGGAGCGAATGCCACCCGCCTTTGGAAAGCGGGAATGCGGGGCAACAGAGCCGCGCGTCCTCCCGACGGACGGATGCGCGTGCGCCCCGACGAAAGCGTCGGAAATAGAAATGGTGAACCCGATGTGAATTTCTTCTCCTCAGCATGGAGATTAGTAGCGTTCGAGACACCAGTAGATTGACGTGTCACCGAATCCAGATATCCGTTGCCTGGTCCCGCCAAGCAAATGGCGGGCCTGTCGTGAAACTCACCGGCAGTCGGGGTAGTAGAACGTGGGGCACTCCGCTCTGCAGCGTGTTGGCGTGGATCCTTCTCACAGACATGGAGGATGGAAGAACGCTGGGGCACTGGCTGTCAATCCTTTTCCTCTCAGTACTGATGAGTTGATCCCTTCGTTTGCCAGGAACCAGGTTGCTATTTCAGAGATGCGGTCACCATCTGCTCCTCGCCCGCGCAGGGGCAGGGGAAACACCACGACGACCACTCCACAGGGCGCCACTATCGCCACGACGGCTGCCACGTCACGGAATACGGGACGTCCACATCCCCTTTTCCCATCAGAGGTCATCCAACGAAGGGTGATCAACAGCCTCGTGCGCAGGTACGAGGAGGAAGGGGTCATCCCGACCAGGGATATGGCCCGCTTGGACCTGGAGGCCTCCAGGCCCCACCGTCAACGCCGCCCTAACAGGCCGCGCAGGGAGCCCCTGCTCCCCACCTCGACATTCAACCGTTTCGGGAGCCTATCCCCGGAACGCCTTGACGGCTCTTCGCCTTACGCTGAAGAGGCAGGCGCTGTCCGACTCAGTCCGCTCAGGGCCCCGACCCAGGGCCCCCAGGCGAGAGTTCCCGTCCGGCCACGTCAGCGCCGCCGTCCGGCCCCGCAGGAAGAGCAGGCGGACTACGTCCCTGCACCGTCTGCACAGGCCCGCCTGACCTGACGTCAGCGTCGGGCTCGGGCTGAGGACGCTCGCCTAGGCGCGTCCGCGTCGACAGCTACAGCGGCCCGAGCCACCGCCGACATACATTATGAAGCCCCTGTGTACATTGAGCAGGGGCACCCCTTCACCCAACCGGGATCGAGACCCCAACCGCCCCACGGGCAGGCTGGGTTGACTCTCCGGGTTGCAGGCCCAAGTAGTGATCGCTGCGAGCTAACCCGCGGTGACGCCACCCCATACGGAGGTCCTCCCCGTACCACTACTCCACAGAGCGTGGGCCTTCCCCGCTCTGAGGTTCTCCATGGAGGCATGCCTCGTGCTGCCCCCATCCTGCAGGAAGACCTGCCCCGCGGCAGTGATGCTCAGCGCGGAAAAATTTCCCGCGCCCGCTGTACGGGGTATGGGGTCCATCCTTCTGAAGGCACCGTCCATCCGGTCCTTCTCCAACGTGGGGGCCCTCCCTACGTCCTCTCTGCAACCGGAGAAGGTCCTCCTCGCCCCAGCAACCCGAGGAGTGAAGGTCGGCCTCGCTCCACTCGCATCGACCATGGAGGTCTTCCCCATGCTCCTGCCAGTTCCAACAGAGGCCCCGCCCACATGGGTACTGTTCATGGAGGTCCTCCCCATGTACCCTTCGACATTTGCCCTGGTGCCCCTCGCACCCCGGCTGTCTCGAGTGGGGGCCCTCTCCGCCACGGCGCCAACGCCGCTCCGAGGCTGCCTGATAGGGATCAACCCTGCCCCGAAGATCCACCCAGGGGTAGAAGAGCGGGTCGCCACCGCCACAAGAAGAATCCTGGGAAGGCCCGGGTGGAGATCAAACCTGCCCGCTTCTCCGATTCGGAAGTGGAATGCGATTCAGCGATGGAACCTTCTCCCAGCTCCTCCATATCAAGGACTGGGGCAGGAACCAGACGCGTCAGCCTCGTTCTCCTAGAATTTGAGGTCCACCGGATTCCCATCTCTCTCCGCAGGTACATCCAGGAGGAAGAGATTCTGAGAACTTCGCAGGTTTCGACCGCGCAGTCACCGCCATCGTCACCCGAAGCGCCCTCTACCTCTACTCAGGATCACGAGGAGCTGTTTTGGGGGTCGACGGTGGTAGAGCCACGACATGACCGGACACCGGTAACGGCAATTCCCATACCCGAAGTAGTGGCTGTTAGCCCGTCCTATCGTGACATTGTGGTCAGGTCACCTCGCTCTTCAGAGGGAGGCCCAGAATTTGGTGGCCAGTCTGGTTGCTCGCCGTATTCTCCACCGCCGAGTTTGCTATCCCAGAGGTCCGCCTCGATACCACTACCAGTCCCTCAGCCGCCCCCGGTTGATGAGTGGGGTAATGTAGGGCCGAACCCCGAGGACGAACCCAGGAGCTTCTGGAGTATTCTTGCAGCGGACTACTTCCCAGAGAAGTTCTGGCCCACGGCGGCGCTGAATTTCCGCGTACCCGAGTCACTTACCCCTGAAGAAGTGGGATGCTTTTGTCGAACCCTGTGGGCGACAAACTACCGCCTCCGTTTTGAACGGGTGGTGTACCCCAGAAGTCGTGAGCACTTCGAAGAAATCGGCGAGCAATGCCGCCTGATCGATGCAGCCGCACTTCTTGCAGCCCAGCACCCTGATTCGCCAGGCCACCAGAGCGCCCTTCAACGAAAATGCATTCTGAGTCTTAAAGCACTCCGCAGAATCGTCAGGGAAGCCACCCCCCATGTGCATGTCCGTGGTTGGGGACGCTATGCCGCTCTCCTCTTTGACCCTATCCGACGACAGCCCGATTCGCTATGCGACATTGAGGATATGCCCTCAAGAGGGGTCACAGTCCACATGGCCGACGTTGTGGATAAGGAAGATGAGCTTGAGTTCCTTTATGGGGACTTACCATCCGAGGGTGTACCGCCGCTTCTTGACCCATCAGGGAGAGTCACCCGTCAGCAGAGGAACCTATAGGCCTCCCCGTACCCACCGAGTCACTGGCACTCGGTCGAAGCACTGGCAAGGGTAAGGAGAACGTCGGAATAGTCAAGCACTCCGACCTGTCCGCCTATGTGCAGAAAACGGACGAAGATCCTGAGAAGGCCACGTTGCGCCAGCAGCTTGCTGAGCAGAAGAGGCTGGTTGACGAACTATTGGCTGAGCGCGCCGCAGAGCGGCGACCCGACTATGGTAATCCCAGGCCGGGGCAGCAGGGGCAGTAACAATTTCCCCCCGGTGAGATGCCTCCAGGAAACCCTGATCATGCTACTACCGCGGACAGGGAGGAAGCCGGAACATAGGACAATAGGGCGTGATACTTCTCGCCAAACCCCCCTGAGCGACGGGGCAATCTGAAGAATCCAACCCGGGTTCCCCCAGTCGCCCAGCAGGCCGTCCATCCAGTCGACCCGCGAGCAGCCGAAGCCGTCTACCGTGTTGAAGAACCTGGCAATGCGCTTGTGGTTAGGGATCCCCGTCAAGACAGGGACCCCCACTCGGAGGACCTTATTGCGGCACTCACAGCCCGCCTCGAGGCGTTGGAAGCACGGAAGGTTGCGGTCCCACCGGATGGCAAGCCTTATCCCGCGTGGGTGGATGATATGCCCGCGCCTCCGGGTTTTGGGAACCCCACTTTCTCGCCTTTTAACGGGACAGGGGACCCACCCCAGCACTTGGCTCATTTCTCTTCCAGGTGTGGCCCCATGCTGGGGACCCCGGCTCAGCAAGAAGCCGCTAAGCTCCGGTGTTTTGTACAGACATTGGAAGGTCCGGCATTCGTCTGTTACAGCCAGCTCCCTATCGGATCAGTGACCGGTTGGGAGGATCTTCGCCGACAGTTCTTATACCAGTTCAGCTCCACCACGCGAAAGACCAGCATTTCAGACCTCTTCAAGTGCAAACAGAGGCCTGATGAGTGGGTTGCGGACTTCATCGCCCGGTGGAAAGGACTTACGTATTCCCTCGATATGCCACTGACTCAGGAGAAATTACTGATGATTTGTGTGGGGAACAACAAGACAGAGCTGGTACCCTCCTTGATTACCCAGAACTACCCTGGAGGGTTCAGAGATTTCTCGAATAAGGCCCAGTGCCTCGAGGAGGCCCTGCAACAGGCTAGTCAGGCACGTTTGCTGCCCCCTATGATCCCAGCCAGGAGGGCCGCCAGGGCTGAACCCGCCGCGGTGGCCCAAATAGAAGCCCCAAGGCAGCTGGAATTGCTACCGGCGGCACCACCCCCGCTACCCTGCAGAGGTCCTCCACCTCAAGCGCATGCTCCTGCCCAGCATCGACCGCCTCAGAACCGACAGGTTCC
Organism: Viscum album; assembly: GCA_963277665.1. Classification (NCBI taxonomy): domain Eukaryota; kingdom Viridiplantae; phylum Streptophyta; class Magnoliopsida; order Santalales; family Viscaceae; genus Viscum; species Viscum album. The sequence goes on from OY728125.1 coordinate 6,459,975, forward strand.
CCCGTGCAATGTGCCACCGCCACCTAGGCGAGACAACCAGGCGCCGCCTCCTCGGCAGGCCCCTCCGGTCCCTCGACAGGACCAGGCCCCCAGGGCCCCTTACCCGGAAAGAAAGTACCATACCTATTCTTTCGACGAAAATCAGGTCCCTGGCTACTTCCGAAGTGCTCTAGAGCAAGGGATCGTGCATCTGCCTGAGTGCAGGAGGCCGGCAGAGGCACACCTCACCGATCACCCCAACTACTGCCCTTATCATCGAATCCTGGGGCACACCCTTAGGCGATGATATGCATTTAAAGACTGGCTTCAGGACCAGGTCAACAACAACATAGTCAAGTTGGGCCCAGCGCCAGCGCAAGTGGCAGGTGTCTTTGCAGGTTCAGAAATCGGCAGCGACAGCGAAGGTGAGTGGCAGAAGGTCCCTAGCCGCGGATCTCAGAAATATGACAACTGGATGGCTCGAAAAACCGTCGTCCGTGCCCAGGGTATCATCCGGGCACGCCTGAAGCAGTCAGAACCTTCAGAAGAAGTAGCCGGTGCCTCTGCGTCGTCTTCGCAGTCGACCTCTGCCCAAAAGGGCAAGCAGCGGCGACGCAAGAAGAAGCAAAGTGCACCGCCAGTGCCGTCGTCATCCCGCACTCTTGGTGACTTTATGCCTCCCGAAATGGGCATTCCTCCCAGAATACACCCAGCGGTGGATGACTCTTCGAGTGACAGTCAAGGGTACGCTTCGGTTAACACCGTGGAGCTGGTAAAGCCCTATATGACCCCCGACGAGGGGGAACCCCAGGCCGACCTCCCCAACGTTCCCAGCCGACGTCAACGTCAGCGGAATCGCAATCGTGCAGGTCATCGAGGCACGCCAGCAGGCACTTGTGGCCAAGCCGTGCACGCTGCCGAGACCAGGCAGCAGGCTCAGCGCAGATCTCAGCACGCGCACACCCATACAACACCCTCGGCTCTGCCTCCACCACCGTTCGTGCTACTGGATCGAGGGGAGCTGCCCCATCCGTATCATGGTCAGTCTTGCTCGGCTACAGGCCAGCCCTTGCTGTCCGATCCTAGCCCGGCGACTACTCTTCAGGCTTCTACTGGTAGGCATCAAGATGTACCCAGTACTAGTTACTCGCCAGATCAACCGGCAGGACCCGATGTGCATCCAAATGCCGAAAGACCTCCTGTAAGCAGAGGTTCGCGTTTGGCACGCAAGTATGATGTCCTAAAGCACCTGGCCAGCATTCCGGCGAGGATTTCCATCCTTGAGGCCCTGTGCCTGTCATCCGAGATGCGCGAGGCACTTGCCGAGGCCCTGAGGAGCCCCCTCCAGTTCGAGACGGAAGTAGCAGCTGCAGAAGCCTTCCATACTGAGACGATGGAAGATGCCGAATGTCAGGCGGTTATCTCGTTCTCCGGAGAAGATGAGGACCCTCTTATACGGGGTCACATTCGCCCACTGTATATCACTGGCCACTTCAACGGTGTGGAAGTCCGCCAATGGCTCGTTGACACGGGTTCTGGAATCAACTTAATTCTGACCCGGACGCTGCGAAAGCTGGGTCTATCCGAAGGTGATTTAACTCCCTCTAACCTTAGGATCCAGGGGTACGACAGGACAGAGCAAACCCCAGTCGGCAAGATCCGCCTGAAGACTCAATTCGGTGGCTTAATTGCCAGCACCGAGTTCATGGTTGTTTCTCAGGACACTGCCTACAACGCATTGATGGGTAGGCCATGGCTCCATCTGCATGCAGCGGTCCCCTCGTCGTATCACCAGTGCCTTAAGTACTCGCTCAACGGTCGAGTAGGCGTGCTCCAAGGAGACGCGTCCCTTTTGCTTCTAGTGAGGCCCGCTATCTGGATGCCGGTTATTACAAAAGTAAGGACAAGAAAATCCTGGTAAGCGAGGATGAGCCCGCCCCGATCACAAGTGATCCCTGGGAAAGCATGGACGATGCCTACATCCTCTCGATCCACCGGTTGGAGGCCACGACCCCCGACATGGGGCAATGTTTCGTTGTTTCGGGTACGCAAGGAAGGCATGTTCCCGTGTCCAAGAGACGGCGGAAAATCACCTCGTACTCCTACATCAACCAGGATCAGGTGATCCTGGAACCTCCTACCCCTGTACGGTACCGGGACGTCAAACTCATGACAACGGCGGTGCGCCATACGTGTCTATTCCGCTGGGCTGGAATTAATCGACTCAGGCAGACGCGTCACCGCTGCTTTGATACCATCAAGTGTGGCCCCTTAGGCCGAAGGTCGGATGGGATAGGATCAAATGCATTCATTGCTATGGTCTCAATGACAAGTGAGTCTCCTGATGTGATGACCGCTGCTGCCCAAGCCGGCACCAGCTGCCCCTCGGGTTTTGAGAGCCCAGAAGCATCTTCCGTCGCAAGAAGTCCCCCCATGGCTGGGGAGGAAGACTTGGAGGATGCTCCCCCAGCCTTGGAGAAGGCGTCTCTACCACGGTTGATGAACTGGTACAGGTGAACATTGGTAGCGAGGCAGATCCAAGACCCACATTAATCAGTGTGCCCATGTCCCTCGAGGAGCGGCGGCAGTATGTAGACTTCCTCAAACAGCACCGCGATGTGTTTGCCTGGAGTTACGATGAGAAGCCAGGGCTGGATCCCCAAGTGGCCGTCCACCGTCTGAGTCTCCCGGCAAAACACCGTGGGTTTAAGCAGCCCCCCCAAGAAAATGAACCCTTCTCATGGTGCTATGGTTGAGGCCGAAGTTGACAAGCTTATCAAAGCCAACTTCATTAAGGAGGTCCAGTACCCCAAATGGCTCGCCAACATTGTGCCGGTCAGGAAAAAGAATGGGCAGATCAGAGTCTGCATCGACTTCCGCGATCTCAATCGCCACTGCCCAAAGGATGACTTCCCACTCCCAGTGACGGAGCTGTTGATTGACGCCACGGCCGGGTTCCAAGCCCTCTCTTTCATGGATGGGTATTCCGGGTATAACCAGATCCGGATGGCCCCCGAAGACGAGGATTCCACTACCTTCAGGGCTCCCCAGGGTACCTTTTGCTACCGGGTAATGTCGTTCGGTTTGAAAAATGTAGGTGCCACTTATTAGAGGGCCATGCATCGAATATTCAAACCGATCCTCGGGACGTTGGTGGAATGCTACGTGGATGACCTTGTAGTCAAATCACGCCAACGCCAGGACCATTTCAAAGACCTTGAGAAAGTGTTCGGTTTCCTCCGTTCCTGTCACCTGAAGATGAACCCGCTGAAGTGTGCCTTTGGAGTCACCTCCAGGATGTTTCTGGGCTTCGTTGTCAGATACCGAGGTATCGAGATCGACTTGGAGAAGATCAAGGCCATCATCCAAATGCCTCACCCGAGCAACATTTGGGAGCTTCGAGGCCTGCAAGGCCACTTAGCCTATATACGCCGATTCATTGCGAACTTGGCTGGCAAGTGTAAGCCCTTTTCCCGGCTCATGAAGAAAGATGCTTCCTACGAATGGGATGAGGAGTGTCGGGCCGCCTTTGAGGAAATCAAGCAGTATCTGCTCCAACCTCCGGTCTTGATGCCACCCGTTTCCGGAAAGCCGCTGGTCCTTTACGTGACCGCCCTGGAGAGATCCCTCAGTGCGCTGCTCGCCCAGAAGAATAATGAGGGCACTGAGAACAGTCTCTACTATCTCAGCTGCATGCTTCTCGATACGGAGGTCAGATACTCCCCTATCGAAAAGAGCTGCCTTGCGCTCGTCTTCGCTGTGCAGAAGCTGCGGCACTACCTGCAACACCACAAGGTACAATTGATCTCTCGGGTAGATCCGCTGAAGTATATCCTGAACCGCCCCATGCTGACTGGCCGACTAGCGCGGTGGGCGGTGATTCTCCAGCAGTTTGATATCAGGTTCGTGCCTCAGAAGGCCGTTAAGGGACAGGCATTGGCATACTTTTTAGCTGCCCATCCAACCCCCGTGGATCAATCCCCGGACCTGGACTTCCCCGACGAGACGATTCTCTCAGTCGATCATGTTGTCCCGTGTTGGCAAATGCATTTCGACGACGCCTCCCTGAGCCCCACCGGTAGAAGGCTCAACGACCCCAAGCTCAACAGAGTGGGTCTGGGTATTGTTTTCATTACCCTGGCGCAATCCGTCCTGCCGTACTCGTTCCTATTGTCAGAAGGTTGTACGAACAATGAGGCAGAGTACCAAGCTATCATCACCGGCCTCGAGTTGGCCCTTGAGATCCATGTACCCCATCTACATGTGAAGGGAGATTCCGAGCTAGTAATCAAACAGGTTAATGGCGACTACGTCGTCAGGAAGCCAGAGCTTGCACCGTTGCTGGAGTACACCCTCCTCCTAATGGCCCAGTTCTCTTCTCGGCCAGAGGTTACCCATGTTCCACGGTCGCAGAACGGCCAAGCGGACGCCCTAGCTGGCTTAGCCGCGTCGCTCGCAGAACCCGAGCAAGATGATTTGGTCATACACGTGGCCCATAGGAGAGTCATTGCTCCCGTCACCCAAGAGGACCGTGATAGCCTGCGGGTAAGTCATCTCACCGCCGGACCCTCCATATCGGGAGTCCCGGGTTCGTCAGACACAGTGGTTGAAACCACCCCCGACTGGAGAGCACCTTTTGTCGAGTATCTCCAAAATGGTCAGCTCCCGGACGACCGGGCTGAGCGCGAGCGAATCCGACGCCGCGCACTTCAATTTACCCTCCAGAGGCGCCCATCAAGCTGGGCCGAAGTTATGCGAGAGGTTCACGCCTGTTCCTGTGGAGTAGAGATACTCAAGTTATGCGAGAGGTTCACGCCTGTTCCTGTGGCGCCCATCAAGCTGGGCCGAAGCTGTCCCAGCAAATCCGGAGGTTAGGGTACTTCTGGCCCTCCATGATCCACGATTGTATTGGATACGCCTAGAGATGCCACGCGTGCCAAGTACACGCCAACTTCTTGCATCGGCCACCAGAACCCCTCCACCCCACCAAGTACTCTTGGCAATTTGCGGTATGGGGACTTGATGTAGTGGGACCGTATCCACCAGCAACAGCCCGCCAGTGTAGGTTCATCCTGACTGCTACATATTTCTTCTCCAAGTGGGCAGAAGCAGTTCCGCTCAAAGAGGTCAAGGCCCGTTCCATCGTTGACTTTGTGAGCTCCAACATTATCCACCGGTTTGGAGTCCCTCACGCCATCCTCACTGACAACGACACCAACTTCCGAGCAGCTGAATTGAAGAGATTGTACGCTAAGTACGACATCCGGTCGAACCATACCTCCTGATACCACGCGCAGGTGAATGGACAAATTGAGGCATTCAACAAGACCCTCTCTAACATTCTGCAGAAGATGGTTGGTCAGAACAAGAAAAGTTGGCCGGACAAGCTCCCCAACGCCCTCTGGGCTTACCGGACGACGACTCACAACTGTACCCAGGTGACCCCATATTCCCTGGTGTATGGAGCTGAGGTCGTCCTACCCATTGAGATCCAGCTGCCGTCGCTACGCACTGCAGTTTATGATCACCAGACATCAGATGAGGTAGCCGAGATCCGTCTAGCTGAATTAGAGGCACTGGACGAGAACCGACTTCGTGCCCTGCACAATCTGGAAAGGCATCAGGACAAGATAGTGAGAGCTTTTGACAAGAAGGTTCATCTCCGCTCTTTTCTACAGGGTGACCTGGTACTGGCCCTTCGAGCGCCAATGATTCCCGGTAGGAGACCACCCAAGTTAGAACCCAAGTGGGAAGGGCCATATATCATCCATAAGGTTTACCCCAACTAAGCATACTCCTTGGTGACCACAGATGGAGAGCGTGTAACTCCTCCTACCAATGCCAAATTCCTCAAGCGATACTTTACCTAGGGCAAAAAAAATTGGTCCTGCACGACCCTAAACTGCAACTTGGTCCCGCATGACCTTAAACTGCATCTCCTTCCTCACTGCAAGACGTTAAACTGCAAGCCAGTCAAGTTTTCCTGACCGAGGCCTAGCCTCAGGCCCCTCGGCCTTTTTGGGCCCCTGGCCCCGTCTCCACCGCGGTCTGGCCCCAGGCCCCCTCGTTTCTCTCCGACTTACCCTCTTACGGGATCGTACGGTACGGTGTAGGACTACGTCCTCATGTTGGGATCATGTACCATACCGTACACATCCCCGAATGAGATGCCCCTCGTCCCGCACGACGTTAAACTGCATGTCAAGAACTACGTATGGCTTGATTCCCATCTTCATGGGATACGTAGGAACGCTCGGACGCCTCGTCTTGAGCCCAGCCCCAAATATTTCTCTTCCGCTATTCCCCATGGGGATAGTCTCCTTGGAAGATCTTTGCGTAGCAGGGAGTAGGCTTTCTTGGCCCCGCTCATTCAACCCCACTCGCGCAAAGATTGTAAAGGTCGCACCATGCGCCCACTCCCGTTCTTCTACCCTCCCACGTCCTCACCGCATGACACTAAACTGCATGGCCTTCAAGAACTACGTATGGCTTGATTCTCATCCTTATGAGATACGTAGGAACGCCCGGACATTTCGTCTGTTGGCCCAGCCCAAAAGCCAAAATCATCCCCTCGGGTCAAGACATGGCAGGGTGCACACTTTTGCCCCGACCCACGTCGAGCAAGCCTCAACCCGGCTGCACATTTCCCCCCTGGAGGTGTTTGCCCCTTTCGTGGATGAATGAAACTGAGCTTCACCCACTCCTTGACTGGGATTCTGTCACCTTTCAAACCTGGAGGGACCCCCGATAACGGCCTGGATACAATGCCCAAGGGCTCTCCTACCGATACAGGCCAACGTCCCCGAGGGTTTTCAAGCAACAAATCGATACAAGTCCCGCATTACGAATTTGGTCAGCAGTCGACGCTCATTTGTTGCCCCCATGCGGGTCACCATAGGAACGCTGTGTTTCGAACATGGTCCACAGTGTCTTGGATCTTTGGGACCACCCCGAGATGCCCCAGGCATCAAGAACAGTGATCCCCTCTGCCCTATCCCAAGGTGACAAACTTCCCCCAGGTGGTGCTAGCGATCCGGGCCACGGCCCAGGATTCCTCATAAGAGTGTACGGTGTGGTGTGGGACTACGTCCTCATTCACGTCGGGATCATGTACCATGCCGTGCAACTCCCTTTACGAGGCCCAGCCTCAGGCCCCTTGGCCTCCTTGGGCCCCTGGCCCCCCGTCCTCATGTAAGACGTTAAACTACAAACCAGTCAGGCCTTCCTGACTGATGCTTGACCTTAGGCCCCTTGGCCTTTCCAGGTCACAGCCCAGGTCCCTTCTTACCCGGAGTGTACGGTGTGATGTGGGACTACGTCCTCATTCACGTCGGGATCATGTACCATGCCGTGCAACTCCCTTTACGAGGCCCAGCCTCAGGCCCCTTGGCCTCCTCGGGTCCCCGACCCCCGTCCTCATGTAAGACGTTAAACTACAAACCAGTCAGGCCTTCCTGACCGAGGCTCAGCCCCAGGCCCCTTGGCCTTTCCGGGCCGCGGCCCAGGACCTATCTTATAGGATCGTATGGTGTGACGTAGGACTACGTCCTCATTCACGACAGCTTCCTTTACCATGCCATACACCTCCCTTGTTTAGGGGTATATTACTCCCCTCCTCGTCCAGTATGACGTTAAACTGCACTTCAAGAACTACGTGTGGCTTGATTCCCATCCTAATGGGATACGTAGGATCACCTGGATGTCCAAGATTCGGGTCCAGCCCCATCTCTTGGGAATCCCTATCCCATCTTGGCCCCTTGGCCCATCCTTCCCCCATGAGGGGACCATATGGTGCGGTGTGGGATCATGTCCTCATTCACGACGATCTCGTAATGACTACGCCATGCTCCCCCCCTACTGAGCTGTTTCGTCGATCCTTTTTCTTTGATGGTTCACCAATGTGCTTAAGAGTACTTTGGTTTATTACCTGGAATGCCAAGCTTTACTCGGACACGTCTGCACTCGCTTTCTAGGCTTTGTGTATCCTCGCATCAGGGCTTTCATCATCTTTCACACCCGGAGGGAGCCCCAAGAACGGCCTGGATACAATGCCCAAGGGCTCTCCTACCGATACGGGCCAACGCCCCCAAGGGTTTCGGGCAACAAATCGATAAAATCCCGCGTTGCGAATATGGTCAGCGGTCGATGCTCGTTTGGTGTTCCCACCTCAGGCTAACGCGATACAGACGCTGTGTTTCCGTCATGGATAACAGTTTTCCTCTGTCGTCGCGCCAACCCATTAAGCCCAAATACCGGGTACACGATTCACACCCTTCATCACTTCATCATTTCCAAGTAGAGTCTCGGGAATCTTGGTACTTTTCCCCTGTGCACGTCTGCGCGTTCGAGGAACAAGCTAAATCAAAGGTGACCTTCGAAATTCTTTGCTGACTCCCCTTTGATGGACGCCCCAAGTATTGCGATGAGGATACCCCCCTTGTTTCCCACATCGAGTTTATCTCACGTGGGCTTAGGGATTGGGTTGACATATGTGCTTACTCGGGAGTTGTCACCATCCACGGTCTGAGCTCTAAGACCATAAACTAAGACTCTCATCTGGAACTACATTCAAGACCCCTTGTCTTCGGACCCAGGTTGTGTTCAAAAAATTTACCTCTCTAATCCTGCCTTCAGGACCCTGATCACAGGGCTGCGTGGCGCAGTGTAGGACTACGTCCTCATTCACGTCGGGTTTGCAATAGCCGCACCACGCACGCCCCATTCTGAGGTTAAGTCCTCCTATTGCCTGTCCTGCATGACATTAAAAGGCACCCTTCAGAACTACGTGTGGCTTGATTCCCATCCTAATGGGATACGTAGGACCACCTGAATGTCTAAGATTCGGGTCCAGCCCCACCTCTTGGAGATCTCTTGATTTCCCGGTCACCTAGGCCACTTGGTCCATCCCTCTCCAGCAGGGGGGTGTGTAGGTACGATACAAGGTTTTGGGCACCATGCCCCCTTCCCCCGGGGATCTGCCATCTCTCGATCACCCTCAAGTTTGAGTCCCTTGGCTCCCTGCAGTGGTTCACCCATGTATTAAGAGCACTCTAGTCTAGGACCAAGAGTGTCAGATTCAACATGATCAAGTTCCTTCCACTTGTCAAGCTTCGTGTTCCCCTCTATTCGGACTTCCATCATCTTTCACACCCAGAGGGACCCCCAAGAACGGCATGGATACTACGCCCAAGGGCTCTCCTACCGATACGGGCCAATGCCCTCCAGGGCTTCGGACAACAAATCGATAAAATCCCGCATTGCGAATATGGTCAGCGGTCGATGCTCGTTTTGCTAGTCCTCATTTTAGGCTAACGCGACAGGATGCTGTGTTGCGAACATGGTCAGCAGTAATCCTCTATCTTCACGCCAGCCCCTTCAGTCCTCGAATGTTGGTTGCATGATTCACATCGTTTTCCACCCCATCATGTCCAGGTGGAATCTCGACACTTTTGGCACTATCCCTCAGTGCACCTTTGCATGTTAGGGGGACAAAGCTGCAATCTGGCGCCCTTTGGGGCTCCCATGGTCCGAGCTCTAAGACCATAAACTAAGATCCATTCGGGACTACGTTCAACTTGATTCCCATCCTCATGGGACACGTAGGACCACCCAGACGCCCTGTTTCCGGGTACAACCCATTCAGGAAGCCAGTCTCTCTCCATGTTTCACCTCCGTGTGGGCCCCTCGGCCTAAGGTTACCCTCTCTGGATGGCGTACAATTTGATGTGGGATCATGTCTCCATCAATTGTGTTTTATAACACTGCGCACATTTCCCACCTAGCATCGTCTCTGCTACGTCTGCGCTGCATGACGATAAAATGCATGCTTGGTCCTATCATACGACCCTAAACTGTGACATTATCGTCCTGGCCACACGACGAAAAACAGCACCGCATTGTGGTGACCTCGCTGTAGAGGACATCACGTTGGGTATTGGTCACGTTCCATGCCATTTGTCAATGCCCATCACGGCTTGATTCTTGTGGCGACATCACTACCTACTAATCTAGGCCTGTCGCTTCACAAAAAAAACTATTCACCTTAATGAACAAACAAGATACATCAAATTCCGCTTCTTTAGTGCAAGGGCTATGCCCACACTTCCCTTTTCCCCTGGCACTGGTACCTTACCGTGCCACCCTCCAGAACTACGTATGGCTTGATTCTCATCCTTATGAGATACGTAGGAGCGCCCGGGTACTTCCCCGTGGGCCCAGCCTAACCCTTGTGTTCGGTCCCTCGACTCGAGCATCTCCTCGGAGAACGCATGGTATGCAGGACTACGTCCTCATTCACGTCAGGTTTTGATGTCATGCATCCCCTGATCCCTTTTTCCCATCCATGGTCCGAATTTTATTACCCTAAACTATGATCACCCCAAGGTAAAGGAATCTGCTCCCTCTCTCTAATACGTTTCGTTGACGTATTCAAATGTGTTTTGACAAAAAGCCCGAAGCATGTGATTTTCACAGGGACATTCCCCTCATCTCATGACCAAGCTTCGTGAGCTCGCTATTTGGATCCTCATCCTCTTCCACATCCAAAAGGACCCTCGGACGACGTGGATACTAAGCTTAAGGGCTCTCCATGAATGCTGGACCTAAGGGCCCTTCAATCATTTCGGGCCAACGTCCCCACGGATCTCTGACAACATTTGTGACATGGTCCCGTGTTTCGAACATGGTCAACGGTCGACCCTCATTTGTTTGTCCCCATTTCAGGCTAACACGACAGGATGCTGTGTTGCGAACATGGTCAGCAGTAATCCTCCATCGCCACGCCGCCATCATCGTGATCTGAATCTCGAGCGTCATGATTCACACATTTCCACTTCCTCATGTTCTAGTGGAATTCAGTCATGCTCGGATCTTTCTCTTCGCGCATCTAGGTGCGCTAAATGATCGTGTTATTGTCATTGGGCCGGTAGTCACCGAGCATCCCTTTGCCCTAACCTTCCCCTCTCTGTGTCGGGAAATTCCCACCACTACTGCTTGTTTCCCACACCGAGCACGACTCACGTGGGCTTAGTAGTTTTGGTTGGATGTGTACCAACACGGTCAGGCTGCTCCTCGTCCAGTATGACGTTAAACTGCGCTTCCAGAACTACGTGCAGCTTGATTCCCATCATCACGTGGGATACGTAGAGACACCCAGGCATTTCACCTAGGGTTCAGCCCCTAGAATCACGAAATCTTGTTCCTCCCCATTCCCAGCCCTCGCCAGAGGCCCTGTTTGGAAGAAAGAATGATCCGTGATCAGGCCGATGCGCCCATCTGGCGTACTCCCACCACGGTGGTGCAACTACCGAAGTGTTGGATTCTGTTTGAACAAACCACCACTCCATGTTCCACGCTTTGCGTGTCCCTTATTCGGACCCTCGTCCTCTTTCATATCTGAAGGAACCCCCTAACGGCCTGGTCTTATGCCGCATCGGCTCACCTACCGTCCTGGGCCGACGATCCGGAAGACTGGTCATGTCTGAAAGGACCCCCTAACAGTATGGATGTCTGACCTATGGTCCACCAACTGTCCTGGGCCAACGTCCTGAAAGATTGATCGACAACAAATTGATAAAATCCCGCATTGCGAATATGGTCAGCGGTCGATGCTCATTTGTTGTCCCCATTTCAGGATAACGCACGCCCCTGGTGTTGCCCCGTTCGTGCATAAGAGCACGTTGGAGAAATGGTAATTCGGCTATACTGGAAGTTCCTCCTCCGATCAAGCCTTCCCCATCTTTCGGGAATCTGGACTGGTTTGGGGAATTGTCTCCAAACGTCCCGCATACATTGTAGGGATGTAACAAGGCAATTCAACAGTGGAAATCGTGCATGCCACGGAACACAGAACAAAGGAGAAAGAAAGAGTTGAAGCACAAAAGTGTTAATAAAAGTTTCTTTTGGGTTCGCTACAATACTCGGGGGTTGACTTCCCCCATGGACGGGTTGACCCAGTCAAAAGAGCATTGCAGCTCCGCCACCCGCTGACTTGCGGCGTCCAAAGCCTGTTACCGCTGATTCAACTCCCGCTCCTCTTCAGCAGCGGCGGGGCGTAATTCGTCAACTCTGGCCCTGGCCCTTTCTACCTCGGCCCGGATGGCTGCCATCCTTCCAGAGGTTTGCCCCATATGTTCCTCAGCCTCCGCTAGCAGGGCCTTCAATCGTGAGACCAGCTCAGACTGCGCGTCGAGAGTGGCTGAAAGCTCGTCGGCCCGGATCTGCATCTGTTGGACCTCGCCTTCAGCCTCCTGGAGCTTCCTAATGTTGGTCGCCTTCCTCCGCTGCCATCCCACGCTCAGCCCACGATCATGCTCCCGGATCTTCTTAGCCATGAGGTCTCGGATGAGCGCGTGAGGGCGTTGGGCATCCACTCCCCCGGAACACAGTTCGCGCAACCGCGAGCGGAGCCTGTCCATTTCGGCCAGCCATTGCGCTTGGGGAGTGTCCCTGATAAAGCGCGTGATCAGCTTCCACGACCGGCGGCGGACTATGCTGCTGTCTTCCTCATCAGAGGCCGTTTCGTCCAAATCCGCTCGGTCGGAAGGCTCATACGTAGGATATGCCTGCAGGAATTCCTCAGCAGGATCTGCATCTGGTGTTGAGTCTGGTACGACAACTGACACCGGCGCAGGCACGACAGGACTGGGACTGACCGGTTGATCCTCTTCCTCACAGTCCACCTAGATGACTTCAGGTATGGCCCTGCTGGTGGTCCCGCCAGTGATGGTGTGCGCCGCAGCTTGAGGAGGTGAAGGGACTATCGCCACCATCACCGGCATGCCCCTGGGAGGGACGCCGCCAGACATCCCGACCAGCCTCGCTGCAGCAGCCCACGCCAGTCGAAGAACTGTACGACAGAGAGACATAAACGTTAGTTGGCATGGCCCACATGTGACAACGAGGAGACCAGTGGAGGAGACTTACGAAGATCGACTTCCGAGCGCTGCTCCTAGGCCGGTACTGATGGGACTCCGAGACGAGGCCCCCCGTATACTATTGGAAGGTCTGGAGATTCCAGAGGAGCCGCCCCAGACCCCCTGGTCCCACCAGACGTAGAACTGGACGCAGCCATAGGCGCAGGTTCTGAAGGTCCCGCGTCATCACCCGTCAAGGAGCGAGAACGAGGCCTACGAACAAGTTCCTCCTGCATGGCTCAAACATTGGTGAGAAGTCCATAGGGATTCAAGAACAGATCGTAAGAAGAGAAGTTCGGGATGCTACCTCGAGAGCCTCCGCGAAGTTGTCGGATTCTGAGCTTCGGTCTCCGACCTCGCCCTCCTCCAGCGGGCTCCCTCCTCCAGCCTCATCCTCCTGAGAAGAGTCCCCTGATTCCTCCGGCAAGGGGAAGCGCTCCCTCAGATCGGCAGCCGATAACTGTGGAGGGACCGTCTGATTCAACAGTACCCTCACCCGGTCTGTCATTGGGCGAGGAACACCGCTGGAGTGGACGTAATCCTCCAGCTCGTTCAAGTATTGCTCTGCCTCCACCGGAGATGCCATGAATCCATCCCGAACTGGGACTATGCCCGGCAGTTCCATCCCGAGGCGATTCAGGTGGGCCCACATCTCAGGTGGGCTGAGGAATTGCCGGTTGACATCCCAAATGTCCCAAACTTCCGGAAAGACAGCATCTTCTGCCATATTGATGTGACGCAGCCGCTTCCCCGGAGCCTGAGTGGGTATCCTATGGAACCCCCTCAGTGGTCGCCCCTCCGGATGACCCTGCTCCCCCGGAACCACCGGATCCGCCGCTGCTTCCATACCCTCGGCCGGTGCGGGTCTCGCCGCCATGGCAGCCCCGCTGCTGCGAGCGGCCCTAGCTGCCCTCCGACCCCGACCTCGAGATAAAGGAGGCCCACCATCACCAACCCGGATCGTTGGCTGCTTCAGCATCTCCCCGGGATAAGCGGCCTCCCAGCTGATGGAATACTCCTTCACTAAGCCGAAGGCGGCGGTGGACGGAGGCAATGCGATCTGCATCTTTCCATCCTCACGTGTGATCATGAGCCACAGCTGCCTCATCACACACGGGTGCTCCTCGTGACGCACCACCCAGTACACCTGCAAGGTCAGCCACTGGAGGCACCGGAACTGCCTCGTAAAACGATGCAGGGTGTCCGGTTCACAGATTGGCTTGCGATCTATCCGATCCACCAAAACTCCACCTCGGAAGGCCAGGAGGTAAGCCCGATGTTCTTCCGTTCCCCGTCCATCATCAGTAAGCCTCCCCGTCGGCAGTGGGAAGGGATGAAAGTTGAACTCGTCCGCCCTCCACACCCTATTCAGCACCATCGGAACTGCCAGTTTGAATGGGAAGCTCCCAACTGTGTTCAGAATGGAGGGGCGAAAGTCTGATCCCGGCGGCGAAATGGGGTTTGGATACTCGTAAATCCCCCTGATATGCGCTGTGATCCACCCATACAGGAGGTGGAAGGGCCCGCATATTCTTGGCGGCTTCTTACCCTCGCTAATACGCCGCAGCATCCTGTATAGTTTGGCGAGCATCGGGATCCCCAGGTTGATCCGCTGCCCCATGGCCAACATCGATGCCATGATGAACGAGCTGGGCCGTACCCCCATGCTTGTATCTCTCACTGGTAGAATCCACCCATAGATGAGAGCCGCGATGAACGCCGCCAGCCTTACTATTGGCTGTTGTTCAGTGCTAACACTGAAACCCCAAGTCTTCCATTGGCTGTCCTCCAAGACCCGCCAGTATGAGTGTCCCTTGCCCCGTTGGGCTGCCCTCGGACAAGTTAGAGGCCTTTTAGGGAACTCTCGATCTTCTGGGAAGTTCAGGAAGCGTTTGAACCATCTTCTGAAGTGGACATCCCTCACTGCTTCCTTGTCCTCTCCAGGGACAAGCGCCATCAGCACTGACGCCAGCCGTGTCATTTTATCAGCATCTCCCCACACGCTGGCAACTGGGAGGAACTCTTCATACATGGCCCCCAAGATCGGGACCCCAGAAACCTGGTAGACATCCCACAGGCTGATGCCCACCTCCCCGTGATGCAGGTGAAAAGTGTTGGTCCTGGACGACCATCTACTCAGCAGTTCCAGCATCAGCTGCTTTGGCTGGTAAATGTGGAACTGGGAGGCCCATGGCGCCTCATACAATCCCACTCTCCTCATCTCGGCCTCAAACTCCTTGCATGAGGTTCCTAACCAGTAGGCCCAGGCCCAGTCATCGGTAAAGTTGCCGCCCTGGCGCAGGTCCCACTCATCGGACCATCCCTTCTTCGAATCCTGTAGAGCCGCCTTCAGCATGGTGCGGTAGAGAGGAGGGGACGTCTCCGGTTGCAGTGGCCTCCCGTCAATATCGTTCACATGATTTTAGAGGCAATCAGCGGTGACGGGTGTGAAATCCTCCTGTCCATGACCATCGGCCGCCCTGAACCATTGGTGCTGGCATGGTGTGCTCCTGAACCAGCAAGCTGGTTCATCCCTTCTTGCCTCAGGGATGAAGACGTCATCCCTCAGCCCGAAGCCGTACAACGACAGTTTCTTGCACTGCGGGTAATCCTTCTGACCTTCCGAAAGCAGGTCTGTCAAGGAAGTGTGGTCCGAATGGCTGCGAACCATTTCCCCCAAGCCTGGACGGTTGGCCATCTCATCCCGGCGAGCATCATCTGCAAGCACTCCCAACACAGCCTCTTGATGGGCCATCTTAATGTCGACCCTCAGAAAAGTTTTTCCTCTGGATCGCGAAGCTCGGCCGCGAAGTTGAATCGCGAAGCTCGACCGCGAAGTGGAATCGCGAAGATCGGTCGCGAGACCAAGTCGCGAAGTCTGGCCAAGGCCGACAAAAAGTTCGCCTAGCGCGGACGCGGAGTCGGAGACTCATGGTTCGCCGCGAAGCTCGATTCGCGGAGGGATGTCGCGGAGTACGCGGAGCTTCGCAAAGTTGAAAGCGCACAAAAAGACAAGGCACGTGAAGACAAAAGAGGGCGGACCCCCTATTTATAGGCGGCAACCCCAGAGCATTGCGGCGCGCCTCAACCGCACGAAGCATCGCGGCGCGTCCGACCCCGACGAGCATCGCGGGGCCCCCTTCGCGATGCCGCATCGCGAACCACCAACAATTTTGGCGATTTTCCCCCAGACTTCTACCCTTCGCCCTCCGCGGCTCCAAGTCTGAGGGGGGGAATTTGTTGGCGCCAAAAATGTGGCCCGAAAGGAAGAAACGAAAAAGACAGCCGGCACGCTGCCTCGCGAAGCACAGCCGCGAAGCCCCACCGCGAAGCGCCCCAACCATGGCGACCCCGCGAAGCTCCGGAGGCGGTAATCCTCCGCGAACCCGTTTGAAGTTCGCGAGCCGCCGCAAAGCTCCGGAGGCGGTAATCCTCCGCGAACCCGTTTGACGTTCGCGAGCCGCCGCGAAGCTCCGGAGGCAGTAATCCTCCGCGACCCCGTTTGACGTTCGCGAGCCGCCGCGAAGCCCCGAAGGCGGCGCGCGAGCCCTGCTTCGCGGAGCCCCTTCCCTATAAATACTGGACTCCCCCTGAGTCCCGGAGACAGACAATCCGACCTTTCGGCTTCTCCTCTCGCGAATCGCGAAGCACGCTTTGCCCCGGGAATCATGAGATCCGCGAGGTATTTCTACTTCGCGAGACGACTCTGATTTGTTTCGTTTTTAGCCCCTCTTCCGAGAGGGATGCCCTTCGCGAAGCTCAAAGGCATTCGCAAAGGAAGGGGATTCCCAAGGGAACCCGGGCTGCCGCGGAGAACTTGTGCTTCGCGAAACACCCAACCCATGCTAGTAATCCCTATGCCAAGGCAGGATAACTATGCATCGCGAAGCACATTGCTTGGCAGGACCCTGCTTCGCGAACCACACCTTCTTCGCGAGGCAGTGCTCTGCGAACACTGTTTCGCTTTGCGAAGCACCTCACACTTCCACCAATGCCTCATGCTAAGGCCAAGGCACCCCACTTCGCAAAGCACACTCCTCTGCTTACCGATTCCTCTTTCCGTTCGACCCTCCAGGTTTGCACGATGTGATTTCAAAGTCCCATGGACAACACCTCCCGTAGCGTTGCTTCACCTAATGCTTCTTCGCATAGGCACACTAACGGCTATTTCTTCTTCGCATAGCCACGCTAACATGGACCCCTCGATGGTTCGACCCACTACCCCCCTTTACCATGGCCTTACCGGCACCTTCCCTTCCCAAAGGACCAGAGGGTACCGGTTATGTAAGTCCTAGGGGTGTGGAGTGAACCCACCTCTTCCGAGCTGCAGGACGTTAAACTGCCAAGCACCGCGTCCTCAACACATGACATTAAACTGTGACCCAACCTCGTCTCCCTCAAGAAGGGACCCCCAGCTCGAACATTCTTTACACCACTCGTCTCCACGGGAATGGAACTCTTCCGCACATGGAATGAGATCCTCCTTGTCGGAGTGGTGTATGTTCTCAGGGGAAGGGCTGCCTCAGAGCGTAATCCCCTAACCTTTGGTACGGATGATTGCACCCGTGCATCTCTGTACTTCCCCACTACCAAGTTCAGTGGAGGACTTGATAGGGAACGAGGCACCCCCTCTGGGCCTCCATCCTGGAGTAAGTCCCAACACCATGGGCCGCCCAACGCGTAAGCCCCTCTTCGCTTCTCACGGACGCACCCTTCGTGACGTGATCGTCAGGTCCATGCAACCTCTTGTTTCTCACACCGAGCATGACTCACGTGGGCTTAGAGTGAGCACCGATCCTGACAACCCCACCTGAACTACGAGGTCTTTGATCCATGTCAAGGCATGGTACGTAGGAAGCCTCCATGAGGTTCAAGCCCACCAACAGTTGACCAAGGTCTACTTTCACGTCGGATCACCGGTGAAACCCATTTGAACTACGAGGTCTTTGATCCATGACAAGGCATGGTACGTAGGAAGCCTCCATGAGGTTCAAGCCCACCAACAGTGGACCAAGGTCTGCTTTCACATCGGTTTACCGACAAAACCCACCTGAACTACGAGGTCTTTGATCCATGTCAAGGCATGGTACGTAAGAAGCATCCACGAGGTTCAAGCCCACCCGTCGCTCATTCACGACGGGTCCCATTCCAGTCCAGCGGTAAGCCGTTGTGACCCATTTGAACTACGCGGTCTTTGATCCATGTCAAGGCATGGTACGTAGGAAGCCTCCATGAGGTTCAAGCCCACCAACAGTGGACCAAGGTCTGCTTTCACGTCGGTTTACCGGCGAAACCCACCTGAACAACGAGGTCTTTGATCCATGTCAAGGCATGGTACGTAGGAAGCCTCCACGAGGTTCAAGCCCACCCGTCGCTCATTCACGATGGGTCCCATTCCAGTCCAGCGGTAAGCCGTTGTGACCCATCCGAACTACGAGGTCTTTGATCCGTGTCAAGGCATGGTACGTAGGAAGCCTCCACGAGGTTCAAGCCCACCCGTCGTTTATTCACGTCAGGGTTCACTATCGTCCCGCATGACATTAAACTGTATTCTCTGAACTACGAGGTCTTTGATCCATGTCAAGGCATGGTACGTAGGAAGCCTTTATGAGGTTCAAGCCCACCACCCATTGGACCAAGGTCCACTTTCACGTCGGTCCACCGAAAAACCCCTTTTGAACTACGAGGTCTTTGATCCATGTCAAGGCATGGTACGTAGGAAGCCTCCACGAGGTTCAAGCCCACCCATCACCCAATTCGCGTCGGGTCCCATCTTCGTCCGGCATGACGTTAAACTACATTCTGGTCCAGTGGTAAGCCATTGCGACCCAACCCACCTGAACTACGAGGTCTTTGATCCATGTCAAGGCATGGTACGTTGGAATCCTCCCAGAGGTTCAATCCCAACTCCCATCGGACCAAGGTCCATCTTCACATCGGTACGCTGACGATGCCCGTCGGATCAAGGTCCATCTTCACATCGGTACGCCGACAACTTTCATCGGGCCACGGTCCACCTTCATGTCGGCACGCCGACAACTTTCATCGGGCCAAGGTCCAGCTTCACGTCGGTTTACCGGCACCATCCTGAACTATGCGGACATTGATTCCCTGCCACGGGGATACGTAGGAAGCCTCTTCAAGGCTCAATCCCAACTTCACTGTCGCCCTCCCCCCCCCTGCGATGGTCCCATTTCACTCTCATCCGTCTCCGCTGGACGTTAAACTCGCGGCATACCCCGTGTTGAACACGGGAAGCTGAGGAAAACCTCAGATACGTGTCTATGACATGTAATTCCCCACGCTCGATGTGGGATGCCTCGGGCTTCCACGCCCTCGAGAAGCCTTGTGGTCAAGGATAACAAGACAGACATGCCAGGTACCCTAGCATCCAGACACGCTACTGATGCCTCAACGTGACTACTCCCCTGACTGAAGGTTGCTGCCCTGACTGGACCCTTTGGAATGTCCTGACAGAAGCAGTGTAATTAACCGGCGTCCATGGAAACATGGCACTGGGAAGAGTTTCACGAACTACTTATTAAATCTATAAGGGAGACCCGGACTAGGTGACGAGTTCTGAGGAGGAATCCACAGGAGGAAGAACCGACATCCCATCATCCCATTTCGATCAAGGAGCAGACGTCCCTGAAGAAGGATCAAATGCCGCCCGCCTTTGGAAAGCGGGAATGCGGGGCAACAGAGCCGCACGTCCTCCCGACGGACGGATGCGCGCGCGCCCCGGCGAAAGTGTCGGAAACAATTCTTTAAATAAAATCTTGTATTGAAAATATAATAATTGGAAAGTGAAGTCAATTATTATAATGATAGAATATAAAATGTTATTTTATTATTCAAAAATCCATGAAGATGGATATTATCACATGAAACATCACCAAATGATGAACAAATAAGTTTTTTTAGGTATTATTCATACAAAATAATATATGAAATTCCAAACTTGTGTGGGAAGGATAAGTATTACCCAATTATCATGGTTCCCTTCATCCACTATGATAAGATAATATTTCCCTTTGCCTTTTTCTTCAAAGGTTTTTTTGGCTTATCATTAAAATTTGTCCTTGTATTGGAATACATGTTATCATAATTTCCAAACTCCATTCAATTAAAACACTAAGTGTAGGAGGTACATTCCATGGAGCATTATCATTATTCTCATCATTGTCTAACTTCTTCCCACCACATTTACATTCATCAACATTATGATATTCCCTTTCAAACATAAAAAATTTAGTAGTTCACTTAATAAAATGCCTTTCATGTGTATTCACCCAATTTGTGCATAATAGAAGGATAATTTTATTTTATACATGGTTGTTGGATTTTTATATTAAATTTATCTTCCTCTTCATTTTAAAATAATGATATTGATATGCAAATCCAACCTCCATTTACAGCTTTATATCACATCAAAAAAAACTTATTCATAACTGCTAATGTTTCTTATATCCAAAGCCTTTTGAAGACTATGTTTCAGGTCACCAAATAATATATAAATTTTTTCTTTTATATCGGATGATAATATCCGAAGCGTGTCGCACAATACTTGTAAAATTTTCTTGATACTCCCCATAAGATTCATCATCCTTCTACTAAAATCATTAATAATTATTTTCTATTCTATTAGGGAAAATACACAGAAATTACTTATTAAAAAATAGTATCATTAATTCGTCCTAATATATGGATTCCATTTCATATTGTATAAAAAAATTCTTTATAATATTACAGTATTTATCATCCACACCTTCTAGATTGTATATAACCATAGTGAAAATTTCATGCTCTAAACACTAGATAAAAGAAAATATCTTTTAAGGGACACTGATCCATTTCTTAAAAAATAATGAGATAGATAATCCTTTTAAAGAATTAGGATGTTTCCTTGTGAACTAATAAATCGATTTGTGTTCCCTCATTTTATTTTGTGGATGTTCACAATGATTCATAGCTTAAAAAAAATGTGATCATAAAAATGAGTTTTTTCATTCCATCTCAAAAAACATTGTTTTTTTCAAGAGGACAAATATTTCATTATCTATTTCATTCCACATTAACCATAGTTAATTCATCTTCCATATATTAAATATATCCTAAAAACATAGATTAAAAAACAACCATCATATAGTGGAACCACATAGTCATGAAAATTAACTTATAAGATGTCTTAATCATGACACCGTCATTTTTAATTTATGAAACCTCAATTTTATATTAGGTCCTTAGTAGACATTATCTATTTAAATCATTAACAATGATTCATAAAGACTTTATGAATTAAAAAATAGTATCCCCCAATAGTTTTAAACTAGGTTTTCAGTAAGGCTCATCGTCCTGCAGCAGTTCTCGATCGAGTCTAGCTTAATACACTGGTTTAAGAGTTTTACCCCTATGTACATTTGTACCAGAGCCAAATCCACTTTTAGTGTCCAAATATGGTTGTATTTTTCAGAATCCACTCTCTATATCATTTACCAAAAAATAATACAAAAGTTTTGGTTGAAGGGTGTTACCTCTTCTTTGGGTAACTCCTCTAGGTAGTAACCAAAGGGATACTTTGGTTGGATTTATGTTCAATAAGAGGCTTCTAGGATGAATGATTGAAATTTTAGAGGATATTTAGATTGGATTTGGTAGAGAAAATGAAATTATATGTGTGAATAATTGATTAGGAGAGAAGGCCTTTTATAAATTGGGAAATGACATATTGGGTATTCTTGATAATATACGAGTTCTTATCATGTTTTACTTGTCCCCCAAGGGTATAAAATGGACCATTATATATACCTAGTGGTTTAATGGAGAAAATAATCAAATAATATAAATTTAAGATAATTTTATGACCATTTTTAAATCTTATATTGTATGTTTGGTCATTAATTTTTCTTATTTTTACCTTAATAACATTAAATAATTTTTATTATGTTCACTAATATTTTTACTAAAAAACGACCATATTATAAATTCTAAATTTGTCTGATTCTATAATTTGAATCAATTTTTCCAAATTATAATCATAGAATTGGAAAAAAAATTAATTTAATATTAATCCCACAATCATGACATAAAATCAGTTTTTTAAAGTAAAAAAGTTCAGTTTTTTGAAATGTTTTTATATGTAATTTCAGTATAAAACACATTACAATAAACTAAATTGGATTTATGTTTTATAATAAAAAAATTATACATAAAAAAATTGAAATTATAATTTAACTGTATAAAAAAAATAAAAAATTATTTTTCAATTAAAAATTATTGTTTTTTACAATTCATTAAAAAATGAAACTTTTCAGAAAAATACCAAAATTTAATCTAATGTAAGTTCTGAAAATTTTCATTCAATATTAAGTTTATATTATCCAATAAAAGTTATTAATGTTTTAAAAAGTATATTTAAAACAGTTGTTCCATTAAAATGTGGTAAAATTTCTTTTTAGAAAAATTCATCTTCTTCATAAAATTATATTTATTCTTATTATATACCTAAATAATATATTATAAGAGTACTAAAAAAATTTATTGAATAAATAATATATATGTTTTATCAAATCATTCATCAAAAGTGGTTTTTTAATTTATTCAGGAAAAGTTTTATTTGTACATAGTAAAATAGTTTTCCTAGGTAAGTAATTTATTTATTTTCAAATGGTATTTATATTCATTTTTAACTAATTGTTAACAAAAGGATTCATGAGTAAAAAATATTTTCACAATTTATTTAAGTATGTTCAAAACTAACATTCCAATGTCTAGGTGGAAACTATAATAGTATTTTAATAATAAATATTAATATTATATTATATTTCTGTAAAACTTTTCCTTTCCTGTAACACAATCTATTGAAGGACCTCAACATTGTGTGTAAAAAAAGTCAAGCATAGTATTGCATTTACCAAAATATAATCTAAATGTTTTTGTGGTGTAATATTAACATGTTGTTATGTGAAATGAAATACAAACATCATGTTTCCATATAACACAAGTTATATTCAGTGTTGAGAAAATGCATAACATTGAAAATATTATATTAATTTAGAAAAATCACAAAATCTCCCAGATTTATTGGATGGAACTAAGGAAACATAGTTCAAAATTGAGTCTATCTACACCATCTTGAATCATTTAGATGACCTTATAGATAAAATAGTTAAATTATCATCCAATATGTTATATGGACCAGAGAAGCATTGGATTGATATTCATGCTCGTGATGAGAAGTTAGAGGACATGGTATGGGCAGAATTATAGGAGAGGTTTGTTGAAAACATTTACCCAGTGACCCTAAGATAAGAGAGGGAAAAAGAGTTTATGTGGTTGACCCTGAGAATCATGTCAATTATGGACTATGATGACCGCTTCACAAACATGCATCATTTTTTCATAGTGTTAGTAGGAGGTAAGGAATCTATACAGAGATGTTCTCAAGACAGAATTAAATGTGAGATTACGTCCCAGGATAATATATTTTAATTGAATACGTTTTCTAATGTGTCGAATCATACTCTCATCTCTAAGGGGAACCCGAAGGAGGATTCAAATGTATGAAATATGGCTTCTTTTAGATGACCATGAGGTAGGTATTATGATATTATGATGTTTTGTTATAGGAAAATTCACTAGAGAGAAGGAGGAAATACTATCTAGGGGAGAGGTTTAGTTAATAAGGATAGTGGTTGAGTATTTTACCATTGGTGTAGAAGGCCGGGTCACATTCATAGGTAGTGTTACTGACCACATCTATTGTTATGAGCTGATAGAAAAATGGGACACTTAAAGAGTTTCTATAGAAACCCATGATATATTAGAAGTGATGAAGGAGATAGGAAGAACTAGAGTCCTATAATAAAGTCATTGACACCATACCAATCAGGCAGTTGGAGTATTACTGGTCATTCTGGTCAGGGAAACAAACATGGTATTTTAGGTAAAGAGTTACAATATCAACAAAATATTACAACACAAGGGACTTGGACTAGAGAAAAGGGTACAGGGACAATAAACAACTTTCATTTAAGCCCGAACATATTGATAATAATGTTGGACCATCAACAGTTATAGATACAATTCTTATAGATTATACGTTTTCTGGTTATTTATTTAATATAGAAGCCCCAAATTCTTTTATATCTACTCGACTTGTTAATATTTTGGTTCTGATGGTATAGGTTAAGTGTGTGGTTATGATCATTGAAACCCCATTTGGATTACAAGTGAATGAAATATATCAATGAAAGGGGTGTACCATCAAGGATTGTGGGCATGATTTTCTTTTGGATATGTACATACTTGAGATGTTAGGTCTATAATTGATTGTGGTTATGGATTGGTTGGTATCGTACCAATCCAACATTCTTTGTTACCATAGGATAATAGACGTAATATTTCCTAATGGTTAATTATTTGTTAATTGTGGAGAATGGTAAATTCAGGAAGGTTGTACTAGAAAAATTCATTATGAATAATGGGATCTCAACATATAGGTTTCAAGTGTTTTGTTAGATGATAGGGTGTGAAGTAGAGCGTATTTTCACCTGTATTGGAATTTTTTATTCAGGATGTGTTTCCTTTGGAATTCTTAGGTATACCACCTAAGATGGATGTTGAGTTAAATATTGGGATAATTTTTAGATCTAAAACCATTTTCATTCAACCTTGCAGAATGGAACAAATGGGCTATCAGGATATCAGCAAATAGTTGGAGGAGGTGGAAAATAAAGGATGCATCCATCTAATCACGTCAGCTTGGGGATATCTAGGTTTTTTATTATAAGGATAACAAGATGTTTCATTTAGGTTTCAATTATTGAAAGTTTAATCCAATGATAGTGAAGAACTGATATTATCTTTCATCTATCAAAAATATTTTTGACTGGCTTAGAGGGACTTGTGTGTTCTGCATGATTGGCTTGAGGTTAGGGTATTACTAGTTAAGGGTGGGATTTTAAAAAAATACCAAAAAAAATTTAGAAGTAGTTATGACCTATACATGTTCATCATGATGCATTTTGGGATGAAAAATGATTGATCATTGTTTATTGCCCTGATGTAGTGAAACATTCACATTTTCGAAGAACAACTTGCGATTTTTTTCATAGATTATATCATGGTGTATTCAAGGACTCATGAAGATCGTTCCAATATATTGACATGATCCAGATTACACTAAGATAGAATAGGGTATACTTTAATATTTTTATCTTTCAATTCTTGATTGATAGGGTACATATCGTTTGTCACATTATCTTTGAGGATGGAGTGTTAGTGGACCCTATAAAGGTCCAAGAATCTATTTCATAGGATCAATACAAGAATAAATTATATATCGATATATTTTTGGGTTTGTAAGGTTATTATCAATGGTTTATCAAAGACTTTTCCAATTTATAAAAACCACTTTTGGGATTGACCAGGATTGGATTGAATTTTTAATGCTCTAACGCGTGTGAGTATTTCTTTCTGGTGTTAAAGTAGTATTTCATTTATACACAAATCTTGATCCTACCCAAGCCGATTGAGGAGTTTAAATTGTTTTTTATGTTCATTGAGTCACATTTAGATATGTGTTGATATAGGGTGATCATGTCATGGCGTATGGTTTATGATAGTTGAGACTATGTGAATGGAATTACCATATGGATGATCCTGAATTGGACACAATGATTTATACTAAAATATTTTGAGGGTAATTACCTATTAGTTGAAATATTTATTATTTAAACAGACCAAAAATGTTTAAATTAAAACTTTTGTAATGAAATTTGGATCTCTATAAATGTATATGGGCGGAGTATATTCAGTCGTTTGACTTTGCACTAGACAATACACCTAGAAAAGGAAACAATGTTGCTGATGCGTTGAGTTGAAAGATACAGACACAAGTCATCCAAGAGTCTAACTATAGATGGAAGATGATGGCCTTGTTTTCTGAGACATATATAGAGGCTCAAGAGGGCCATGGGATGATGATTCTCATATCCCTATCAGTTGATTCCATACTTCTGATCCAAATTAAGGAGAGGCAGTATGAGGAATTGGAGTGGTTCACATTGAGAGAAAGTTTTGGAGGTGGAGATTTACCTTCAGATTGGTTTATCAAGGATGATCACATTTTCCATGATCATGGCCGTGTTATTAATCATACTTGTATGCAAGAGGATCTGATTTGTGAGTTTCATGCCTTAAAGTGGGTAGTGTATCCTAGCTTGACCAAAATGTACTCTAACCTTCATAGGTAATTTTGGTTTCCAGGAATGTAGAAAGATATCAAAATATTTGTCCCATGATTCTACACCTATCATCTAGTGAAGTCTGAGTATAAATGACATACTAGGTGATTATAATCATTTCTCATTCTTAAATTTACATGGATGACAATACCATGGGTTTTTTTCATATATCCAGAAGTACCCTAAGAAGAATGACATGATATGGGTGATTGTGGATGCGTTGATAAAGTATACCATTTATTTCCAATTAGGGATAATTTCTTGGTTGATCAGTTTCAAGACAGATATTTTTTGTAGATAGTTTATTTTCATAGGGTTCCATGAAGTATAGTTTCATATCATGATTCATGTTTTACTTTTTACTTCTTGAATGGATTGGAGAAGGTGCAAGGAAACCATATGTTTCTAAGTGTGTAATTTCACCAATTGACAGATAATAAATTGGAGCTTATTATTCAAATGATGGAGTACATAGTATGAGCATGTATCTTAGATTTTTGTGTATATTGGGAGAAATACTTAGTGCTAGTTGTGTTTTCTTATATCAATAGTTATCATTGGACTATTCATATGGAACCATACAAGTAAATATATGGTTGGCCATGAAGGTATACATTGTGTTGGATAAAGGTGGGTGATCAAAGTTGTTTGGACCAAGTTTCATATAGGATAAGTCAGAATAGTCTCAGTCGATTTGGGATCAAATGGATAAAATTATATGTATATAGAGGTATTATGTAGATTGACTTCTTATAACACATGAGTTTACAATGGGAGATCTTGTATTCCTCTGGGTGTCACTGAGATTAAGTCACTGCTGAATTTAGAGGAAGGGAATGTTAGTGACCATGTTTATTAGAATATTTGAGATTGTGGATATGATCATACTTTTGGTGTATCAATTAGATCTTCTATAGTGGAATAACACTACAAATAATGTTATTCATGATTTACATCTTTGGCATTATCACCACAATCCTTCACATGAGATAGATGTTGATAATGATGTGCTTCATCTAAATGTATCCTTTGAGGAGTATCTGATTCATGTTGTGGAACATGGTGATAATGTTTTTTGGGAAGAGAACACATTGCCAATATGATTATTATGGAATCATTGTTTGGTTCAAGAAGAATAATAGTAGAGGGAAGTAGTTAAGCATGCGAAATTGACCAAACATTAGCAGTATCACCCCAATCCTTATCACCCAAATTCTTCTGTATGTAATTGTACCATTTCAATACCATGTTGTGTAATTTATTTTAAATTAAAAAATTAAACTTAATCCAATGAATATGAGTGACCCTTCTCAGATCCCATTGGATTCATTTGATATTACAAAACTGGGAATGATGGAAACCCATGGGGGTTTAAATTTTCATTAAAATAATAATTATGGAACGAAAATGGGATGTATAGAGTTTATAAAATTTAATCAGTTGGGAATTTTTTGGAATGTTAAATTTTTATAAATATTTTTTGGCTTCACCTTAAAAGGTTATTTAGTTATGAGATAATTGGTGTTTAACTTGATAAGTGATTAGATAAGGATTCTCATGTTGATAATTATGAGAAAAGTAACGAATCATGGTTATGGTTAATGAAAGAAATGATTTACCTTGTTGTCAATGATTGATTAAAAAGTGTTATCAATTTGGAACAATGATACGAATATGTGAACAATGAGATATGGATGTTGTACTAATGATCACAATCTGAGGGTGGCTTGACTGATTCTCTAGGCCCACGATGTGTGTAGGAGAATTGGTGTTAGACCAATGCTCTATGTACCTGATTTTTTGGTGCTTGAATGATGCTCTAAGTACCCGTGATGTGAGTGTTGGATAGATGGTCCCAGAATCTAAGATAATGATGTTGGTATGATGATCTAATTATCGTTGAAAACAGTACCTGCACTGATGCTCGAAGGTACTAAAATGAGATAAAAATGGAATAAAATTAAATAATGAAATCCCCTAAAGGAATAAAGTGTAAAATCCATATGGTTCATGGTTCAGATTCTATCATGGTTCAAAATATGTATGATTGGCCTATGATTCACCACGATTCTTGGGGAAAATGTGGTTAACTAGTGAAAGATAAATGTGAATCTTATTTACTTTTATCAATTGTATTTTATTCAACCTACAACAATATACACTCTTAAAGACTTTATATTTTTTTATACACCATTACTAGAGGCCTACTAAGTTTTACTCACACCATATTAAGGCTATCGATTGGAACCTAATGAGAGTTCATGTTTGCAGAATGTGATAAGGTCAAAGTCAGGATGTGTAACATCCCATGTATTTATAGAAAAATACATTTTTATATCTATTTATATTATGAAATGTAATATTAATTTTAGATTAAATGGTACACTATGTATGATAGCATACCTGACACAGAACAATGAGTTTCTCTTAAATCATACATTGCACACAACACTAAGTTATACCAAAAAATAATACAATAATAATATTATCAATTTAAATGGTAGTTAACACTTACCCATTATATTGGAGGGAATGGTAATAATTAACTATAATATTATGTGATGTATTTATAATATGTTTTTACATATATCTAATAAATTACAGAGGCTTAAATGAGAATGAATCCAATTTTAAGCATAAAATACTCTAATATTTTTAGAAGGTCATTTTACTTCCTTTTGATTGTGTAACCTATTAAAAAATAGTTCTTTTTCACATTTATATGTTCTATTTTATAAAAAAACTTCTTATTTTGAAGTGGGACATAAAAATTTACTTCGGTGGAAATTTTGGTATTTTTCTGATAAAATCCATATTTTTATGAATAGTGAAAATACAGAATTTTAATTCAAAACTGCCTTTTCATATAATTTATTTACATTTTTATATTGTAATTTAATTTTTTTAATGTTTAAATGGATTAATTTATTATCATTTAATCCAATTATTGTCCTTATAATTAGTTTCATAATTAAATTTGACATAAACATGTGTCAATCTTTTGATGGTTTTTACTTCATTAAAACCCGCTTTTTTGTTTGGACAACGGGAAATAATTTTAAATTAATTATTGCAACTTATGTATTTCAAATTTGGAGAAATTATATCTATATTTTGAATTAAAATTTCCAAATTTTGTAAATATGTACCTTTTATTTTAAGTAGTAACTTCAGTAATTATTTTGATTTATCATGGTTAAAGGGTAAATTAAGTAAAGAAGGGTAAAAACATATATTATAATAATATATTACAACCCTAAAACATTTCATAATTTAATTGGATGAGATATATCCTACCATGATCATCCTTGGGTTGAAGTTAGGACCCCATGGATCCACAGGGGTGTGATAGTGACCTTCAATAATTTTTAATTTAAAGAATAGGGAAGTATAACATAAATATTTTTATCCTAACTAAAAAAAATTAATTTGCCTTACATAAATGATATCTTAGACCATAAATAGTAATTATAAATATAAATATATTTCCTACGTCGTGGTATTTTATTTATAATTTATAGATATTATATAAATAAATTTATTTATGACACGATGATGATGTAGTGATTCCCTTATTAATAAAGGTTCCAAATAAATGATTTTATAAATACAAAAATACTTCTAATTTGAACATTTTAATGCCATATACAACTTTTTCGGATGACATTGACTTCTGAGGGATGATTTAATGCCTTTTTTTTTAAAATAATAAAATTTTTATGACTTTAACAAAAATCAATTAATAAATAGTTTCAAAATTTACATAAATGAGCTTCTAAAACTAATACTATTTTATTAAAAGATATAATAGTCATAAAAATATAAGATTAGGAAAAATGGATTATATAATAATAAATGATTTAGTAATGATCCAATTTTGGTTCTATTGGAATTTTATAGTAATAATAATAACTATATATTATGAAAATACAATAAGACATGATAAGAGTTAGTGTTTTTAACTAAGGGTAAAAATAAAACAATACGGTTAAATTTCTGACATAGAATTTCCTAAAACATATTGGTTGAGAGTTTTTCTAGGAATACTCGTCTTATACTATAAATTTATCACTTTTTAACTATTATAATTCAAAGAACAATTTATAATAAAATAATATTTCAAAACTTTTGTAAAGTTCCCTTCCTTCTTCTTATAAAAGGCCACCAACTATACCCACTTACTCACACCTCTAAAGCCCATTTAATCATTCAAAATATTATAAAATAATCTACCATAATCACTCCCTTACTCCTATAATCATAACATTGGGATGAAAGCTGCTCAATCAAGCATGTTGGCTCAAATCAAAAGGAGTTACCCAATTTTGAGGTAATGCCCTCTCTCAAGCTTATTTCCTTTATTTTCTTTCTCCACCCCTGCACTCTCATTATTCCATTATTTTATAAAAAAATTGTATAAATATAGCATTATGTTTTTATTCTAATGTTTTTACCTATACTTACACACTCCTTTGTCTAATGGATATAGAACATACTGTTTCTGTGTACGGTGAACTATTGCCTCACGAAACGATGATTGTTCACATTTCTCCAACCAACTCTCATTGTGGACATTATGACGGAACCATATTTATATATGATATTTATATTTTCTCTATTATTCTGTAATTTTTATTTACAACATACTTTTTTTCTTTCCATAATTGTAAATATGATAATTTCATTTGAGGAAGTGTGGACTACAACCCCCTCAAAGTGATATGACTCGTTCATGCCATACATGGCATGTATAAAAGATAAATTTCATGAAATTATGTAACATATATAATATAAATATTATAATTTAATTATCATATACCTACGTATTATTTATTTTTCATTCCTTTAATCTGACAACGAAATGAAAGTAGCGTTCAAGCGTACATTTGACCAACCGTCTCCATGAATAGTGAATTTCATTTCTTAGCTCCAAATATTATGGACTACTATAAATAAATATATAATGAATATATATGATATTAAAGTCATTAATAATATTCTATGGATAATGGACTTATGACCATATGGATAATTCACACCAAAAAAAGTTTACTTTTTAATCAAATAATGAACATCGACAAAACGTCTGATTTGAAATAAAATAATTAACTAACTACTATGACATGGTAATAAGTGAAATAAAATGATTAATAAACTCTAAAAAGGTAATAAATCATGTATAAATTAACCTATGTTTATTATTCTTTAAATTAAAGAACGAAAGAAATAATTCAGACTCAAGGTAAGGGATTTCATCTCAATATCCTTTCATTGAGGTATTTCTTGATAATATGAACCATTATTCATTTATAATGCATATATAAGGAAATTGTGACATTTTATATTTTATCTATAATAATTTTATTAATCAAATCATGGAGATTAATATTTAAATTTTCAAATTGGTATTCGACACCTTGAACATTTAAAGATTTAATTATCAAATCTTTTTCTTCCTGATATTAAATTTTATATTTATTTATATGGTTATAAAAGGAATATATAGGAAATTTAATGTCAAAATTAAATTTCAATCAAAATTTTCAAATGTAATGTTTTTATAAAAATCATTTTACTTTCATTACAAAATGACAAAATCATTTTTTAAACATATATGGCGACAATGAATTCTCTGCCGTCGTAACTGTTATTTGATATTTGGAATCCTCTATAAGCATCAATGTCTTTTAAAATTAAAATAAATCCTTAATTCCATTATTTGGGTATTTGATATTGAAAATATTTTCTCAAATGAAAATGATATTTTTTATATGAAATTATTTTTCATATGAGATTAGAAGAATATTTTAAAAAACAGGTTTTGGGATGAATGTGTTTTATTCTTGAAATAGTGCGTGAGTATTATATGAAATAGATGAGACTGATATAGCTTTTATGAAGGTTTGAGACCCATTATAGTTCATAAGGGAGCCCGATATAGCTTATAAAAATGGTTGAAGCCCATTATATCTCATGGGTGAGCCCAAAAAAACATATATGAAGGGTTGATCCTCATTATAGCTCACAGGTGAGCCTGATAAATCTTATACGATGGGCAATCCCAATTATAGATCTCTAATTTAGAATTAAAACATATGGTTATTCCAATTAAAATATTTTTGAAAGGTCTTTTTTTATATGATGATCTATGTCACCTAAAGGAATTTTAACTGCTTACAATTTGTTTTAGTGTTTTGTATTGAGAAAAATATATGATTGTTATTTATGAAAAAAATTTCTTTTTCATCCGCTCAAAGAAAAATGAATGAGTTATCAGGTTTTAACCAGACTAATAGATTTTATTTATTTGTAGTCCCTTATTGAGATTTTTTTTCTCATCCCATTTTTTTAAATTTTTTCATAAGATTTAAGTGATAATATAGTCAATTATGGAATTAAAGAAACATTTTGATGACTAAACATGAAATGAAACCATGTTTCCTTCTAACGGGTTTTAGGTTATGGAAGAATGGGGCACTGTTTGAAGTGTACACATTATATTTCCAGGTTTTTTATGTAATAGTTATGGTCAAATTCTATAATTCTCTAAACCTGAAAATATTTTCAATGTGAATTCCTGACTTAGCTCATGATTATGTAACTTTTAAGGTTGGGGCCATGTAGTTTGTATCAAAGGACAATTTAGACTACTTCTGAGATTAATATGTTTTCTTAAGGGTTTGGGATATCATAATGGGTTTATAAATTTAATGTATATTTTATGTTCATGGTCTCATAAACCCATTTTAGGCTTTATGATCTAAAATATTAAGGTGACTTACGGTATTTTTGAAGACTTTCACCTTTGAGAAAATTATGGGTTATATATTTTTGGGATGAAAAATGTGAGGTGTGAGATAGCATTTTAGGTTAATGTTTTTTATGGTTATTTTAAGATATTTTATCTTATTTTGTGAATGTTTTAGGAATTATATAGTTTTAGAAAAAAACAACCCACATGAAGGGTGAAAACCCATCACGTCAGACAACACTATGGCAATCAGGCCCACAACCGAAGTGCAACAATACATTATCACCTACTACTGGACTACATGAAGTCCTTGGATAGTATGCCTTTTAATTTTTAGTTTAATGTTTTTATGGAATATGAAAAAATTATTCTGGGAACTTGTTTTTTAATAAATGGATTTACTTGGTATTGGAAAAATGATTTTGGGATTAAGTGATAAATTTTATTTAGGAAGATGTTCTCTATATAATTTTGATTTATGTTTTCAATCCTTGTTTGGATTATTTTGTGGTATTTTATATAAAATTTTTTATTGAATGGTATATGTTTCACTTTAGGTATTAGAGTTGAATTTTGGAGATTAAAAGTTGTCGTTTGTTTCTTATAAAAGGTTATTCTTTTTTGGGAATTATTTTATCTTATCCTAAAAATTTTGGTTCTGGTTAATTTTTCAAGGCAAGATGAATATATAGTTTATCTCTTTTGGATTATGAGATTCTCTAATAGTTGATTCTGGTGCTTCAGGTGTGGCCAAGTCATCTTGAATAATCATTGTTTATAGAAAATATGAATTTGTGGTAGAAATTTATTAAAGGATGAAATTATACTTGATAAGTAAGTATGTTTCTTTATTTTATTAGTGAAGCTCATAAATAAATTTCTTAACTTTATGAAAAATACCTTTAATCATAAACGTTTTTTGTTTACTTTTCCATTTATAAAATCAAAGACTGTTTAACCCATCACAAGTTTCTGGTTTTCTGGTAGTTAATATTCTCCTAATCATGTCTTTTATCACTCTCCATCGAAACAATATGGTTATTATTATTCCATATCCCTGTTATCTTACATGGAATTCTAGTATGTGTTATCTCAGGTGACAATTTTACTTCTCATTATTTCATTTAATGTTATATTTTTATTGACTCTTTTTTCTAATGTGGGGTTTTCATTAAAGATTCTAAGACCAATTTTAAAATTACGAGGACTAAATTTTCAATAGGGGTAATGATGTAACATTCTAGGTGTTTATAGAATAAAACATTTCCATATCTATTAATATTTTTGAATTTATTATTAACTTTATCTTAAAGGGGACACAATGTATGATAGCGTACCCAAAACACAACAATGGTTTTTTTTTGAAATCTTACGTTCACAAAACACTGAGTTATACTACGAAATAATACAACAATAATATTATTATTTTAAGTAGTAGTTAACACCAATTCATTGTATTGGAAGGAATGAGAAGAATTAACTATATTATGATTTATCATATTTGATATATGTTTTACATTTATCCAATGAATTGTAGAGGCATAAAATGATAAATAACCCAACATTAAGCACAAAATTTTCTAATATTTTTAAAAGGTTGTTTCACCACATTTTAATGGAGAAATATTTTTAAAAATATTTTTTGTCACTTTTATATGTTCTATTTGATTAAATAAACTTATTATTTAGAAGCAGGAAATCAATATTTACTTCGGTTTTTTTATATTTTTCTGATAAAATCTATATTTTTATAAATAGTGAAAAATACTACATTTTAATTCAAAACCACATTTTCATCTAATTTTTTTATATAGTAATATTGTTATTTTAATTGGTTTTAATGTGTAATTGGATTATGTTTTTATAATTTATTACTATTATGGTCATTGGAAGTAATTTTATAGTTAAATTGGATGTAAACATGTTTCAATCTATGGATAGTTTTTACTTCTTAAAACCCCACTTTCTCGTTTTGACAATGGGAATTAATTTTAAATTAATTACTGAAACTTATGTGTTATGAATTTTGAAAAAATCATTCCATATTTGGAATCATAAGTTCCAAATTTTTGAAATAGGTTTTTTTTAATTATGGATATTAATTTCAGTAATTATTTTATTTACCGTAGTTAAAGTTTAAATTATCTAAAAAAGGGTAAAATATAAAATTATAATAATATAAAACTACTCTAAGACATGTCATAATCCTATTTTAGGAGATATTTCTGACCATTATCATCATTGGGTCGAATTTAGGACCCATGGATCCACTTGGGTGTGATAATGACCTTTTTGTAATTTTTTATTTAAAGAAAAGGGAAGTATAACATAAACATGTATCTCATAACTAAAACAATATTATTTTGGTTCATATAAATGATATCTTTAATATTAAATATTAATTATAAAGTTAAAATTATTTACTACATCATTTTATTTTATTTATAATTTTTTAACATTAAATAAATAAATATATTAATGACACAATGATGATGCAATGATTATCTTATTAAAGAAGGATTCAAATAAATGATATTATAAATATTAAAATAAATTTAATTTGAACATTTTTATGCCATACATGAATTTTTTGGATTAAATGGACAGGTGAGGGATGAGTTAATTACATTATATAGAAGTAATCAAGTTTTTATGACTTTAATAATAAACAATTGCTAAATAGTGTCAAAATTGACATAAATTAGTTTTTGAAACAAATGCTATTTTAATAAATGATATAATAGTCCTACAAATGTAAGTTTCTTAAAAATGACTTATATAATGTTAAAAATATTTTTAATGATCCACTTGTGGTTCGATTGGAATTTTATAGTAACTATAATAACCATATAGTGTGAAAATACAAGAAGACAAGGTAAGAGTTAATGTTTTAAACATGGGGTAAAAGCTAAAAGATAAGGTTAATTTTGTGACCTAGACTAGTATAAAACATATTTTTTGAGAGGAATTATACCCAAACTAATATTTTCCTTCAAAATAATCACTTTGTAACTGTTATTATTTGAAAATCAATTTATAATTGAATAATATTTCAAGACTTTCATAAAGTTCCCATCATCACTATTATAAAAGGCCACCAACTCTACCCAGTTACTCACACCACTCAAGCCCGTTGGCTCATCCAAAATCTACTAAAATAAGCTCTGAACATCCCTCCTTTCCTCCTTGAAGCCTCATCTTGGGAAAAAATAATCTAAATGAATCCTTTTGTCTCCAAATAAAAGGAGTTAACCAATTTTGATGTGACGTCTTCTCTCAAGATCATTTCCTTTATTTTCCTTCTCCTGCGCTTACACTATCTGTATTCAATTAATTTATAACAAAACCAACATTCTCAATATAATATGATTATTTTTATGCTAAGGTTTATACCTACACTTACACACACATCCATCTAATTGATATAGAACATATTGTGCCTGTGTATGGTGAACTACTACCTCATGAAACGGTGATTGTTCAATTTTATCCTACCACGTCTCATGGTAAGCATTATGATGAAAATTTATTTATATATATTATATATTATATTTATATATTCTCTATGATTCTATATTTTTTATTTACAACATACTTTTTTGGTTTTCATAATGTGTAAATATGATAATTTCATTTGAGGAAGAGTGGACTACCGCCCCCTCAAAGTTATATGACTTTTTTATGCTATACATTGAACATTGAAAGGATAGATTTAATGAAATTATGTAAAATATATAACAAATATATTATAATGGAATTATATTATACTTTTTTATCATTTATTTTTCATTCCTTTAATGTGAAAAACAAAGTAAAGTAGCGTTCATGCGTACGTATGACCTACCGTCTACATGAATAGTGAATTTAATTTCTTATCTGAAAATGTTTTGGAAAATTATTAAAATATATATTGTATATATTTTACATTTAAATCATGAATAATTTCATGTATATAATGTAATTATGACCATATGCGTAATTTTTATAAAAACAAGTTCATCTTCCACTCAAATACTGGACATTGACAAAAAAACCGATATGAACTCAAATGATTAACCAATTTCGATAAAAATGGTAATAAGTGATATAAAATGAAAAATAAACTATAAAAATGTTCTAATGAAATTATAAATTGATATAATTTTATTATTTAGTAAATTAAATAATGAACGAGACAAGCCAGGCTCAAGGTAAATGATCTCATCTCAATCTCTTTTAATTGAGGCATTTATTGATAATATGCACATTTATTCTTTTATAAGGTATATATACAGCCCACATGAAATTCCATATTTTATTTATGATAATGTTATTTTCTAAATCATGTATTTTAAAATTTTAAATTTTAAATTGGTATGGGACACTTTGAACATTCAAATATTTAATTATCAAATATTTTTCTTCCTAAAATTAAATTACATATTTATTTATATGGGTATAAAAGGAATATAAAATAAATTTTATGTCATATTGAATCTCATTTAATTTTTTCAACAGGAATCATTATATACCAATAATTTTACTCTCCTCATAGAATGAAAAAATGAATTTTTTTGATATATAGGTCGACAATGACTTCACAGTCGTAACCATTATTTGATATTTGGATTCCTCTATAAGACATAATGTCTTTCAAAATGAAAATTAATCCCTTATTCCTTTATTGGGGTATCATGGTACTGAATATTAGTTCTTAAATGAAAATGGTATTTTTTATATGAAATGTTTTTCCAATGGGATTAGAAGAAGCATTAACAAAATGGGTTTTGTGATGAATATGTTTTATTCATGAAATGGTAAATGAGAATTATCTAAAACAGATGAGCCAATAGAGCTTATACAAAGGTTTGGTCCCCATTATAGATCACGAGTGTGACCGATATAGATTATAAGATGGGTTGAACACCATTATAGCCCATGGGTGATCACGACACAACTTATACGAAGGGTTATGGCCCATTATAGCTCACAGATGACCCCAATATAGCTTATACAAATGGTGATCACCATTATAGATCTCTAATTTGGAATTCAACCATACGGTTATTAAAATTGGAAGATGTATGAGTTTTTTTATGTATATTATTATCTAACTCTATTAATGGAGTTTTAATTGTTTGATATTGTTTTTATTGTTTTTTTATAGAGGAAAAATTATGTGTTTTATTCATGTGATAATGTATTGTTTCATCTAAACAAATGACATTGAATTGGTTTTTAGGTTTTAAGTAGACTAGTGGTTTTTCTTTATTTTTATGTCCCTTACTAAGCTTTTGTGCTCATCCTATTCTTTTTAAATGGTTTCACATGATTTAAGGGGGAATATATTCATGTATGGAATCAATGAAAAGTTATGATGATTAAACATGAAAAGAAACCATATTTTTTTAAATTTTTTTATGTTATTGAATAAATGGATACTATCGTAAGTGTCCACTTTGTGTTTATATGATTTTGTTATGTAATAATTAGGGCCTAATTTTCTTATTCTTTAAACCTAAAAATATACTAAGCGTGATTTCTTGACATAACTCAAGATTATGTAATGTTTAAGGTTGGGGACTTATAGTTGGCGACTTAGAGCATTATATACATAAAACCCTTTCAAACATCTTCCCATTAGAATAACCATATTTATGACATAAAAATTGGAGATCTATAATTGGGATCAACCATTGTATAAGACATATCGGGCTCACCCATGAACTATAATGGGGGTCAACCCTTTATATAAGTTGTGTCGGGCTCACAACTGAGCTATAATGGGGCTCAACCCTTCATATAAGCTATATCGGGATCAACCGTGAGCTATCCTGGGGCTTATCCCTTCGTATAATCTTTATCAGGCTCATCCGTTTCATATAATGAGCAAGTACTATTTCATGAATAAAACATGTTCATCACAAAACCCCTTTTTTTTAAAGCTTCTTCTAATCCCATATGAAAAAAATTCATATAAAAATATCATTTTCATTTAAGATCATATTTTAAATACAATGATATCCAAATAAAGTAATAAGGGTTTTATTTTAATTTTAAAAGACATTAATGCTTATAGAGGAATCCAAATATCAAATAATGGTTATGGTGGAAGAGAAGTTGTTGTCGCTGTATACGTTAAAAATAGTCCTTTGTTTTTTTGTGATGAAAGTATAACAATTAATATAAAAAGATTACTTTTGAAAACTTTGAATACAATTCATGATTGAAATAAAATTCCTTGTATATTCCTTTTATACCAATATAAATAAATATGTAATTTAATATGAGGAAGACAAAGATTTGATAATTAAATAATTAAATGTTCAAGGTGTCCCATGCCAATTTAAACATTTATATATTAATATCCATGGTTTAATAAATAAAATTAGTATGTATAATATATGAAATTTCATATTGTATGTGTATACACCTTATAAAAGGATAAAGGTGCATATTATGATGAAATGCCGTAATGAAATGACATTCAGACGAAATCTCGTACCTTGAGTCTGACTTGTCTCATTCATTCTTTAATTTCATGAATAATAAACATACGCTAATTTATACTTGATTTGGAACCTTATTAATTTTTATTATTCATTTTATTTCACTTATTACCATGCTATAATAATTATTTAATTATTTTAGTTTATACCAGACGTTTTGTCGGTGTTCGGTATTTGAGTTGAAATGAATTTTTTTTGATGAAAATTATCAAAATTGTCAAATGTCCAATATCTCTAGAATATTATTCATGATTTGAATATCATATATTTCCAGTATATATTTATTTATAATAGTCCATAACATTTGGGTAAAAGAAATGAAATATACCATTCATGGAGATGGTAGGCTATATGTAAACAAGAACACTACTTTCATTTCTATGTCATATTAAAGTAATGAAAAATAAATGATACATAGGGATTAGAAGAAGTTTTCAAAATGGGGTTTTGTGATGATTTTTTAATTTATGAATTAGTACATGATCATTATATGAAATGGGTGAGCCATATATAGCTTATACAAAGGTTTGACCACCATTATAGCTCATAGGTGAGCCTGATATAGCTTATAAGAATGTTTGATCCCCATTATATCTCATAGTTGAGCCCAAAACAGATTATACGATGGGTTGTGCCCCATTATAGCTCACGAGTGAGCCTGATATAGCTTATATGAAGGTTGATCCCCATTATAGATCTCTAATTGAGATTTCAAACATATGGTTATTCCTATTGGAAGATGTTTTAAAGGATTTTATATATATGATTCTCTAAGTCACCAAATGGTGTTTTCTTTTCTTGATATTGGTTGTAGTGTTTTTTATAAAGAAAAAAATATGAGTGTTATTCATGTGAAAATATTTTGTTTCATCCTTTTAAGGAAGATTTAATGGGTAATAATTTTTTAACTACACTAATGGTTTTGTTATTTTTATGTCCCTTTGTCACGACCCGTCCCCTAGGGCCCATGCCGTGACTACCCCAAGCCCACCTTCCATAGGCCAGGGACTGGTGACTAGCACCAAAGGTATAATTCAATAAATCTGGTAAAGCATTGCCTTTATAACCTATAAACACACATATCAAGATACGAACATGAGTAAACTATATAACCAAAAGAGTGCTAAAAGTAAAAAGGGGTCGGAATACAATCCCAACAGTAAAGGTACAAGTATAATGGAAAACAATAAAATTGAAGAAAAAGAAAGAAATGAAGATACTGGATCGTCCTACGAGTTTCCTAAATGGAGGGTATGTATAGATTGCCTCCAAAGCACTCCTCGTCCGTCTGTCTCCTCCACGCACTGACACGCTGAATGGTCCACCTCTGGGCACCGTCCAGTCCTGGAACTCTCAGCCTCCATCAACAATGTTTGTCATCTGCATCCAACACAACGAAGTACAGGCATAGCCCGTACAGGGTTGAGTATAACGATACTCAGTAGGGACCCCAAGACCCTCAAGGTCTCAAACAATCTACCAAGTATAAACCACAAAGTATGAAATCAATAGATGATCCTACTTAGGTATATGACCATACATATACCTAAGTAATCAAGTAATCTATCTCAATCATGAGGAAAACAATGAAAAACTGAC
The DNA here is from genome assembly GCA_963277665.1 of Viscum album. Lineage (NCBI taxonomy): Eukaryota > Viridiplantae > Streptophyta > Magnoliopsida > Santalales > Viscaceae > Viscum > Viscum album. Next base: position 6,500,953 of record OY728125.1, read on the forward strand.
TCAGCGAAAACCAGGATTTTGTTCTAGGGGGTAGTATCATGTAATATCCCTAGTCACATTATCAGAACCTCCACTGCTAGAGAACTCCTCCTCTATCAAGTACACTGGTCTTGGAGCAACACCAAGCATGCTTCCAAAAAACCTTGGACTGTTGAGTTACTCCTCGTGTCGAGTACCGTGGGTCTACCGCGTCACACAGTGGTGCTCCCCACCATGGGTCTGCCACTTTACCAAGCGTGCTCCCCCTTATAGCCTTTTGTGGTACTCCTCCCCTCGAGTACCGTGGGTCTTCCACGTCAGCAAGTTCCCTCCTCCACCGTGGGTCTACCGCGACACCAAGGCGCTCCCCACTGGGCTAGTTGAGTGACTTCAAGTCAATAGGTCAGTAGTCGTCAGGTCTCAACCAGCAACTAGGTCTCTAAATATATATTCGCTCGTCTCTAGAAGGATCTTCTCCATGAGCTACTGGTCAATACTCCAACTGTCATGAGGTCCCACGAAGAAGTATCTCAAAGTTCCTCCAATGCATAGGGGTTTCAATGTAATAGACGACGCGTCAATCGAATACCTGGTCTGTGAGTTTTTTCCCATTTAGTCCCAGGGGAACGGTTGGATTCGTGCACGATTCAACCTGACCGTAAATCAATTATACCCTAAACTCTATTGTGGTATACTCAAAGGTACCATCACAATCCAATATTTCCAGCGCCACTGACGGTTCATCAAACAAACGGTCGGTGGCAAAGATAGGGTCTACGGAGCGTAAATCGGTCATAGTGGGATAGTGTCTGGTCTAACCCGGTCGGACCGACTCGGCCCAACCCAGTCTGGGCAGACCTGGTTCGGGTCAACCCGGCCTAACCCATTGGGTCTAGCCCAGCCCGTTGGGCGGACCAGTGCGTTGGGTTCGACCCGGTCCATTGGGCCCAGCCCAGCAAGCAATGATGAGCCATGGAGGTCCATGAGGGCTCAGACTGTCCGCGATTTGGCGCAAGGGCAGTTCGGCTTGAAGGGCGCCGTGTGGGAAGCTCGGCCTAGAGGGTTCCATGAGGGCGGATAGGCCTGAGGCATCGTGTAGGTTCGGTTAAGAGGGCCGCAATGAGGGTAGCTCAGGGCAGCTCCGCCTGGAGGCTAGGATGGCGCGGCCGGGGCCGGTTCGGCCAGCGTGGGGTACGACTGGGGCCCGGAGGCCTGGAGGCCGGAGCGGTCAGGGGGGCTTGGTTGGAGGATGGTGTGACCAGGGTGGTCGAGGTGTGGCGTGGCCTAGCGCTGGTTCGGCTGGCAGACGGCACGGCCAGAGCGGCTCGGCCCGTCCCAGGGTGGTTCAACCTAAAGGGCGAAGACAAAGGCGGCAGTTCGGTGGGGGTGACACAAGATGGTGCGACCAGTTCACCCGGGGCACCGTGAGGGGGTGCGGGGCCGGTTTGTTCGGCATCGATTTGGGACGATGTGGTGGCAACGCAGGTTTTGAAGGCCGAGATTGGCAGTTCCGTTGCCTTCGTCACCTTCATTGCCTTCCTCTGTTTTGATGAACTCCATATATCAACATAAGGGTTACAGAGTGGACGGGCCATGTTAGTTTTTCCCGCACTCCCCGCATTAGAGCGGTAGCAAGCAGTTCACAAGAACAAAGAACATCAATACATTTCACAATGATTCGTCCCAACTCACAACAGAAAATAAGGGGTGTACTTTTGATGAGATAATCAAATAGTATTAAACCCCTACCTCGGGTTGATACATCAATGGAGTTGCATGGAAGAAGACGGAGTTGTCGTTGTTCATCGCGTCCGCCAAACACCTCCAATCTGGAGCTCATGCGTCGGTTCGTCGACGATGATGAGGAGGGAAGGTTGGTCATCAAAGATGTCCCACATCGGGTGCCTCCACAAGGTGCTTCCGAGGAAGAAGTCTAAGATTCTCTTCGTCAGCATTCTTCGTAGAGATAGTTCTTTGTTGGAGAGAATTCTCCCTAAGTACTTCTCTCCCCAAATTCCACCAATATAATAGATGAAACCATCTATTGTTTTGTTGGAAGGAAATAAAAACGTCAAAATAATTAAGTTGGGTGACATAATAAATTAAGGGAGGTGGTTGCACCATTAAAGGAGAGTTTGGCATAATTAATTGTGGAGGAATCCCAAGAGGCTCCTCTACATGAATTAGGGAGTTGAGAGGTTTTTCCTCTCACCCATTAATGGGTGCCGGGTGGTCCCCACCCCCAAATTGAAATTGGGAGGTATTGAGATCTTGTGTGGTCCCAACCATAATAAATCTAGAAGAAGAGGTTTAGTTCAGTTGACCCCAACCCTAATCATCCACATGGTGGGTGGTTAAAACTAAATAAAATATAATGTGAGCTTATTTTATTTAATTATTTCAACAAAAAAACCCCAAAACTATCTTTCACTCTCACCCCACTGTCATCAAGGTGAAAGTCTCCTTAAGCGAATATCAGTTCTGTGAGTTCAATGGTGCCCTCAGATTTCAATTCCGAGCACTGGATCAAAAGTTAGAAAAACTCCCTCGCCCGTTTAATGAACTTACCCGAAATAATGTTCAGAAATTAATTCCAGGCACTCCGGGCCTCAGAATCACGTGTCGTCAATGTTTGTTGACTCGTAAAATTACAATTTTTTAGAAATCCTTAATCACTTCTAGAACCACTGTAAAAGTCACCCCATCATCGACGTCGAGCTATCCATGGTCAATGACGTGGGAAGGGTTGTGCACATATCTCCTCAGTTGGGATACATGGAAGACTTCGTGCACCCAGTGCAACTGAGGTGGAAGAGATAAGTGGTAATCCACCTCACCAACTATGGTGAGTACCTGGAAAGGTCCGATGAACCTCAGAGATAACTTTTCTCCTCAACCAAATCTCTGCAAACCACATCGAGGTGAGACCTGTAGAAAGACGTGGTCACCATCCTCAAACTCTAGAGGTCTTTGTATCTTGTTGGAATATGACTTTTGCCTACTCTGTGAGGTCTTCATCCATTCTTAAATGATTTGTACCTTCTCCACGGTAGCCCATACCATATCTGGTCCTAGGAGTGCTGACTCCCCTGGGTCTGTCTATCTAAAAGGTGATATGAAAGGTCACCCGTACAATGACTCAAAAGGTGCCATCCCTATGGTGCAGTGGTAATTGTTGTTGTATGAAAACTCAACCAAAGTTACGTGATCCTCTCAGCTACGACTGAAGTCGAGGACACAAGCACGCATCATGTCCTTGAGGGTTTGAATGGTCCGCTCAATCTGGCCATCCGTCTATGGATGGAAGGTGGTTCTCAAATGAAGTCGCGTCCCAAAAATCTCTTGTAACCCCTTCCATATCCAGGAATTAAAAAGTGTATCACGATCGGAGACAATCATCATGGGTACTCTATGTAGCCGCACAATCTCCTACACATAGAGGCGTCCCAATCTCTCTACTGAACCCTGATTTCTGATCAGTTGGAAGTGGGCCGACTTGGTGACTCGGTCGACGATCACCCAAATTGAATCATGACCTCTGGACATATATGGAAGTCCTGTCTCTATGTCCATGGATATCCCATCCCACATCCACTCTGGGACCTCTAAAGGCTGAACCAAGCCTGCTGGTACCTAATGCTCCACCATCACATGATGAAAAGTGAGGCATCGAGAGAAAAACTCTACAACTGCTTTCTTTATTCCCGACCACAAGGGATATCGTTGGGGTACTCATACATGTTCTCCACTCCTGGATGTACCGATAGAGGGGATGTGTGGAACTCCCTCAACACTTCCTCCTAAAGTGATATTGGAACCATGGTACATCCTCTAAAGAGGATGACATGCTCCCCACCATCAAAAAAACCCATCAGGTTCATGCCCTGTGGATATCTGAGCATGTCATGTCTCACAATTAGCATCCCCACACTGTACCTCCCTGACTTTTTGAAGAAGTGGGGGAGTGACTGTAAGAGACTGTAGAAAAGCTGCTCCGTCTCTATCCACAAAAGATATCTACAAAGTGGCCAGCTACTCCGTCACCTCACCTAGCAGTTGTATACTAGATCTCTTACTGAGTGATTTTGCAATAATGTTCCCTTTACCATGATTATAGGCTACCTCAAAGTCATAGTCTTGGAGGAACTCAAGCCAACGTCACTGTCTCAGGTTCAGGTCCTTTTGAAGAGAATATATACCTGAGACTCTTGTGATAACAGTACACTATAAAATGTTCGCCCATCAGATAGTGTCGCCACATCTTCAAGGAGAAGACCATTGTTGCTAACTTCTAGTAATGGGTATCATAGTTTTTCTCATTGTTTCTCAACTATCTAGAACCATATGTGATAACTGCTCACTCCTACATCAAGACACATCCGAGTAAGGTCCCTGATGCGTCGTAGTAGACTACGTACCCTACGCCTTCCTCTGGAAGCCTCAAGATGGGGGCACTAGTCAGCCTATGCCTAAACTCTTGAAAGCACTACTAGAATCTCTCCAACCACACAAAGGGTTTCACCTTCTTCATCAAGGATGATAGTGGTGCTGGAACTGTAGAGAAATCTGTCACAAACCTCCAGTAATATCCAGCAAACCCCAGAAAACTCCATACCTCCGTCACACTTCGGGGTGGATCCGAAGCAAGTATCTCCTCAATCATTGCAGGATCTACTGCAAGTATAGCCTCCAAGATGACATTCCCTTGGATGTGAAACTCTAAGAACCAGAACTGGAACTTCTAGAGCTTACCGTAAAGATGGTTCTCTTAGAGTGTGTCCAGTACTACCCGCAAATGATAGGCCTTATCCTCCCCATTAGTCTAGTATATCAGAATGTCGTCTATGAAGACTACTACGAAGAGATCATGTTATGGCTGAAAGATCATGTTCATGATTCCAATGAATACTGCTACAACATTGGTTACACCTAATGTCATAACCAAGAACTCGTAGTGGCTATACTGACACTTGAAGGCTATCTTCTGCACATCCTCGTCTCGTACTCTAAGACGGGGATAGCGTGATCTGAGGTCTATATTCGAGAACAACCGTAATCCCTTCAGCTGATCAAATAGGTCATCAATCCTCGATATTGGGTACTTGTTTTTTAAGGTCACCTAGTTCCGGAACTCATATTCAACACAAAGCCTCAAGATCCCATATGCCTTCTTGGAGAACAGAATCAGGGCTGCCCAGGGAGAACCACTGGGCCAGATGAACCCCTTCCCCTACAAGTCCTCTAGTTGTACCCATAGCTTGCAAAGCTCTGCGGGAGAAATTCGATACACTGGTGTAGATATCGGTGTCATCCCAGGGTATAAGTCAATGTAAAAGTCCACCTCTCTGTGAGGAGGTTGACATGGGACATCATCAGGTAAAACATCTGCATACTGTTCACCACTACAGGATAGCTCGGACTATCCAAATCCATAGCTCTGAGGGTAAGGCTATCCAGCTAATGAGTGATCGGCTGCACTCTCCTCTGAGAAAGTACATCCTATGCTACAAATGCTCTCTTCTCTCCAGTGAAGGTAAACCTAGTCCCATCTATGTAGACACACTGCACATTGTGCCTAATACAGTCTATATGAGAAATGACAATAGATAACCAGCACATACCCAAGATGACATCATAAGGCCTTGATGCTGCTACTAAGAGATCCCAGGAAAAGCTCTGGCCTCCTAGAGTACACTCGCACTGCCAACACTAGGGACTAATCATCGAATCTGCTCTCGTAAGAGTCTCTAGTCATAAGGATCAATCCAATGGATCCGTCAAAATCTCTGAGCTCCAAAAGAGGACTGTGGCAATAAAAGAATGATTGGAACCTATGTCTATAAGTACTGCAACTTTGGTGGAATAGACACAGATCGTACCTCGTATCATCTCTGGAGTGCTGTGGTTAGAGGAGTCACCAGCCTGGAGTTGAGCTCTCCCCTGTCCACATGCTCCTTGTGGTCGGGGTGACCCTCTTGGTGGTGGTGTTTGTAAAATCTCAAACCATAGCCCACCACCAGCTACACGGATAGCTCTTCTGCCACGTCTGCCTTCTCCCTGTAGACCACCTCGATCGAATCTTTTTCCTTGCATGGGCAATCCTTCGACTGTCTACTGATCATCTGAACGGTGGGTCGGACATTCATGAGCCATGTGACCCTACCTGCTGCATGAGTAAATTTTCCCACTCCTGGAATTTCTATCTCTACCTAAGGTTCCCTTCACAACTGACTCTAAATCATGCGGTCATCCACCTGTAGGTCTGGTCCTCTTAGACTTCTACGACATCTGTCCTCTGCCAGTTGTAGAAGACTTCTCAACATGCCAACTGGTGGTGGATCTCACTGCTGGTGACTTATTATTAAGAACACTCTCTACCAGGAGGGGTCTCTCTAACACCCCCGCCAATGTCAGGATGCTGAGTGAGATCACCGAAGCACTGATCTCCCGCTTGAGTCCCTACTCAAAGGTCCATGCCTTGAAGAATGGGTTCCACACAATATCTGTGGAGGACTGTGAGAGGTCTATGAACCTCGCTAATTACTGAGCTACAATCATGTTTCCCTACTGTAGATGTGGTATCTCTTGTATGAACACTACACGAAGAGTCGTTGGAACAAACTCAGCCTGAAACAGGCTCTTGATGTTTGCCTAGAGAAGATTCACCTCGTTGTGAAGTTGGAGAATCAAGCTCCACCATCTGCCTACTGCTTCCTGCAGAAGTTTGGAAATAAATATCGCCATGAGGTCTTCTGGTGTCCCTAATTGTCGGAAAACTCTCCCAACAGACTTCAACCAATCCTCGTCCACTTGTGGGTCCATCTCTCCCCTGAACCTAGGCGGCCTCTGGCACTGGAACTCATGCAATGCGCTCAAGCGGCATGCACCGTCTTTTATTGGGGCTTGTGGCATTGGTGGCCTAACAGGTAATGGTACCACTAGTGCCTCCACTAGAAGAGGAAAAAGTTATACCTGGTGAGATGAACAAGTTAATCTGATGTAAAGAAATATTTGGAAAACACACACACAATCAGTGTTTTCATGCACTGAGTCAGAAATCCAATGTCAGGGTCCTGGTGTATGGATACATCGGCCACCGAACCAACACTAGACTCCCTGAACTGAGAACCACACTCACCACCCTTAAAACTATCACTTCATATAAAAAAAGATCAGAGTCCTAAGTTCTACGGTAGAACTGACTCCTATGATACCAATTTGTCATGAACCATCCCTCAGGGCCCATGCCGTGACTACCCCAAGCCCGCCTTCCATTGGATAGGGGCTGGCGACTTGCACCAAAGGCGTAATTCCCTAAAACTGGGAAGGAATTTCCTTTATAAACTATAAACACACATTGAAAGATACGAACACTGGTAAACAGTATAACCAAAAGAGTGTTGAATGTAAAAAGGGGCCGGAATACAAGCCCAACGGTAAAGGTACTGGTATAACTGAAAACAATACAACTGATGAAAAAGAAAGAAAAGAAGCTACTAAATTGTCCTCTTTGATTCCTAACTTAAGGGTAGGTACAGATAGCCTACTCATAACTCCCCGTTCGTCCGTCTCCTCCACATACTGAAACACCATATGGTCCACCTCTGGGCACCATCCGGTCCTGGAACTCTTAGACTCCATCACACCTATCCATCATCTGCATCCAACACAATGAAGTTCGGTCATAGCCTGTGCAGGGGTGAGTATAATGATACTCAGTAGGGACCCCGAGACCCTCAAGGTATCACAAAATCCTCCAAGGATAAACCACAAAGTTTGAAATCAACAGATGCCCCTAATTAGGTATATGCCAATACATATACCTAATTTATGATGTGACATATCTCAATCATGAGGAAAATAAATAAAAACTGACTCACCTCAAACTAAGATTTTATTTTAGGGGGTAGTATCATGTAACATCCCCAGTCACATTATCGAAAACTCGGCTGCTGGAGAACTCCTCCTCTAACAAGTATAGTGGGCCAACTGCGACACCAAGTGCACTTCCCACTGACATTGGACTCTTGAGGTACTCCTCCTGTCGAGTACTGTGGGTCTGCCGTGTCACACAGAGGTGCTCCCCACCGTGGGTCTGCCGCGTCACCAAGTGTGCTCCCCCTTGTAGCCTACTGAGGTACTCCTCTTATTGAGTATTGTGGTTCTTCCACGTCACCAAGTGCACTCCTCCACCGTGGGTCTACTGCGACACTAAGGCGCTCCCCACTGGGCTAGTAGAGTCACTCCGAGTTAAATGTTCAGTAGTCATCAGGTCTCAGCCAGCTACTAATTCTCCGCACTACACTCTCTCATCTTCAGGAGGATCTACTCCACGAGATACTTATCGATAATACAACTATCACAAAGTCCCACGAAGAAGTATCTCAAAGGATGGCGATGTCATAAGGGACTCAACATTACAGATGGTCTGTCAATCAGGCGCCATGTCTGTGAGTTATTAGCCTTTTAGTCCTAGGGGCCTGGTTGGATTCGTGCATTATCCAACCTGACCGTAACTCAACTATACCCCATAATCCGGTGGGGTAAACTCAAAGGTACCATCACATTGTGTGATTTCGGGTGCCACTGATGGCTCTTCAAAGGGATTTCCAGTGCCAAAGACATGGCCGAAGGAGCGTAAATGGGTCGTCATGGGCCCGGGTCCAGTATGACCTAGTCGGACCAACCCGGCCTGACCCATTCTGGGCCGACCCAGTTCGGGTGGCCCGGCCTAACTTGTTGGGTCTGGTCCGACTAGTTGGGCGGGCTAGCCCATTGGGTTTGGCCCGGCCCACTAGGCCCCACCCAGCGGGAAATGAGGGGCCATGGAGGGCCGTGAGGGCATGGACCGACCGCGAGTCGGTGTGAGGGAAATTCGGCCCAAAGGGCCCCACATGGACGGCTCATCCTGGATAGTGCTGCGAGGGTGGCTCGGCTCATGGCGCGGGGCCGGTTCAGCTCAAAGGGCCACGACGAGGGCGACGAGGGGTGGTGAGGGCCGGAGGCTGGGATGGTGTTGCCGGGGCTAGTTCGACCAGTGGGTGGAAGAACTGGGGTTGGTTCGGTCAGGAGGCTAGAGAAGCCGAGGGTGGCTCAGCAAGCGGATGTCGCGACCAGGGTGGCTAGGGCGCGGCGTGGCCCGGGGCCGGTTCAGCTGGCAGATGGTGCGGCCATGGCGGCTCGGCCGGAAGAGCGGAGATCATGGGGGCGGTGTGGCTGGGGTGCTGTGAGGGGGTGCGACCAGTTCAGCTGGGGTGCCTCGAGGGGCGCGAGGCTAGTTCGACTAGCGGCGGCGCGGGATGCCGTGGTGGTGGCGCAACTTGCAAAGGCTGCGGGTGGCAGTACCATTGTGTTCGTCGCCTTCGCCTTCGTCATCTTCATCGCCTTCCTCCATTTTGAAGAACTCCGCAAATCAACACAAGGGTTACAGAGAGGACAAGCCATGTTAGTTTGGCCCACACTCTCCGCATTAGAGCAGTAACAAGTGGTTCACAGGAATGAATTACATCAAACCCTTCCACAAAGATTCTTCCCAACCCACAAAATAAAAGAAGGGTAGTACTTGTGAATTGATAATCAAACAGTATTAAACCCCTACCTCGGGTTGATATGTCTACGGAGTCGTGGGGAAGAAGCTTAATTTTCATCATTCGTCTCGTTTGCCACACACCCCCAATCCCGATCTCATGAACTAGTTCATTGATGATTGTGAGGAGGGAAGGTCGGTCATTGAAGACATCCCATGTCGGTTGCCTCCACAAGGTGCTTCTGAGGAAGAAGTCGAAAACGCTCCTCGTCGGTGTTCTTCGTAGAGAATGTTCTTCATTAGAGGGCTTTCTCCCTAAGTCATTCTCTTCCCAAATTCCACCAAAATAATAGATTAAGCCATATATTTTTTTGTTGGAAATAAATCAAAAAGACAAATTTATTTAGGTGGGTGCCATAATAAATTAAGGGAGGTGGTGGAACCATTAAGGGAGAGAATGGAATAATTAATTGTGCAGGAAGACAAAGAGGCTCCTCCACATTAATTAAGGATTTGAGAGGTTTTTCCTCTCACCCATTAATGGGGTTGGGGTTGTCCCCACACCGAAATTCTAATTGGGGGTTTTGAGATCTTTTGTGGTCCCCACTATTATAAATCTAGAAGAGGAGGATTAGTTCTGGTGGACCCCAACCCTGATCATCCACATGGTGGGGGGTTACAACAAAATAAAATAAAATATCAACTTATTTTGTTTAATTATTTCTATGAAAACCCCAAAAACTATCCTTCACTATCAACCCACTACCGCCAAGGTGAAAGTCTCCTTAAGTCAATACCGGCATTGCGAGTTCAACACTGCCGTAAAATTTCAATTCCGAGCACAGGTTCAAAAGTTAGAAAATCCAGCTTGTACGTTTAGTGAACATACAAAAAATAATGTTCAGAAATACATTTTCGGCACTCTATGCCTCAGAATCACGCGCCGTTAATTTTCGTAGACTCGTAACATTCCCATTTATTTTTTAAATAAATTACATAGAAATTCCGGGTCTTTACAACCTTACTAAGATTTTTTTTCTCATCCCATGTTTTTTAATGTTTTCACATGATTTAAGAGAAATCAGAGTCAAGGATGGAATCAAGGATAAGTTATGATGATTAAATATGAAAAGAAACCATGTCTCTTTTTTTTAAAATTTTATTTTTTAGAAGAAATGGATATTATTGGAAGTGTCCAATTTGTATTTACTTATTTTTTGTTATGCAATATTTATGGCCTAATTCCTTAAAGCTATAAACCTTAAAATATCCTTAATGTGAAATCTTGACATAACTCAATATTTTGTAATGTTTAAGGCTTGGACCTTATAGTTAGTGTCAAATAATTGTTTAGAGAAATTTAGAGATTATGATGTTTTCTTAAGGGTCAGGGATATAACCAATGGTTTATAATTTTAAGTTGTATCATAAATTAAATGTCATAGAAACCCCTTTTTTGGATTTTATGATCGGAAATATTATGGTGACTATCGTATTTTTGGATACCTTATCATTTGAGTAAATTATGGGTTATTATGTTTTGGGAATCAAAATGTGAGTTATGAGATAACATTTAAGGTTATATTATGTTATGGTTATTTTTGAATAATTTATATCATTTAGGGAATGTTTTAAGAATTATATAGTTTTATAAAAAGGATAACCTGTAGGAAGGGTGACAACCCATCGCGTCATACATGGTTGTGCGAATCGAACCCACAACAGAAGTGAGACAAGGTTTTATCACCTACCACCGGTCTACGTGAAGTCCTTGGTTAGTATGACTTTTACTTTTTAGTTCAACATGTTTATGGAATCATAATATGTTGAATTCTGGAACATATGTTTTATCAAATGTATATAGTTGTTATTGGAAAAATTATTTGGGGATTAAGCGATATATTTTATTTTGGAAGACTTTCTCTATTTTGGGAACTTTATATGATTAAGGTAAACGAAATAATATGGGACTTAATTGAGGAATAGTGGATGAATTGTATTTTGGGAGTATCCTATGATTTTAATTGTGCACTTATAGGGAATTAGATTATTTAAGGAGTTTATTAATATATCTTGTAGAATATGTGATTAGGTTAATTACTTTTTGGTATACGACATTAAAAGTGATTTATGTTATTTTCAGATAAATGTTAAAATTTATCTTTGAATATTATGTGATTAAATAATTCTGATTTTGTATTTCAATACTTGTTTGGATTATTTTTCTGAATTTAATGTAAAATTATTTGTTGAATGTTATATATTGGACTTTGGCTATTACTGTTGAATTTTGGAGATTAAAAGTTTCCTTTTTTTCTGATAAATGATTATTCTTTTTGGGTAATTATCTAATCTTATCCTAACCATTTTGGTTTTGGATAATATTTCAAGATATGATGAATAGATAGTTTATTTTTTGTAGATTATTTTATTTTATATAAGTTGATTCTAGTGCTTTAGTTTTGACCAAGTCATATTTAATTCTCTTTATTTAGAGAAAATATGAGTTTGTGGTAGAAATTTATTAAAGAATAAAATTCTGGCTGATAGGTAAGTATGTTTCCTTACATTCTTAGTGATGCTCATAAATAAATTCCTCAACATTATGAAAATGACATTAAAACAAAAAAAATTCCAATTACTTTTCCAACAATATAATTAAATACTTTTAACCCATCAAAAGTTTGTGGTTCTCTGGTTGTTATCCTTCACCTGATCATGTTTTCTATCACTCTCTATCAAAACAAAATTGTTTCCATATCAATGTATTCCTACATGGAATCCTAGTATGTGTTATATTGGTTCACCTTTGTACTTATCTTTCTTTCATTTGATGTGATATTTTTATTGACACCTTTTCCGATGTGGTATATTCAATGATGTTTTTGGGCCCAATTTGAAAATTGTGATGACACAATTTCCAAAATGGGGGAATGATGTAACATCCCATGTATTTATATAATAATACATTTTCATATCTATAATTGTTTTTGAATTTAATATTAATTTTAGTTTTAATGGGACACTATGTACGATATCATACCTGACACACAATAATTGGTTTCTCTAAAATATAATGTTGCACACAACACTGAGTTATACTGAAAAAAATACAATAGTATTATTATTATTTTAAATGGTAGATAACGCCTCGATGTTGTATTGGTGTAAATGAAAAAAATTAACAGTGTTATGATTTTACAAATTTGTTAAATATTTTTACATTTATGAATTGAATTTTAGAGGCTTAAAATGAGAACAAACCCAACTTTAGGTATAAAATACTCTAATATTTTTTAAAGGTTATTTTACCGCTTTTTGATGGAGAACCCTATTAATATATATTTTTTCACTTTTATAGGTTATATTTGATAAAATAATATTCTTATTTATAACTAGGACATCAAAATTTACTTCAAATGAAATTATGTAATTTTTCTCATAGAATACATAATTTTATGAATAGTGAAAAACAACATTTTAATTCAAAAACGCATTTTCATCTAATTTATTTAAAAAAATTATATTGTTCTTTTAATTGGTTTTAAAGAGGTATTAGATAAGTTTTTAGCATTTAATGAAATAATGGTAATTGGAATTAATTTCACATTTAAATTGGCATAAACACATGCCAATCTTTTGATAGTTTTTACTTCTTAAAAACACCATTTATTGTTTTGATATCAGGAATTAATTTTAAATTAATTCGATAAATTCTATGTTTTGAATTTGTAATAATGTATTCCATATTTATAATAATAAATCCAAATTTTTTAAATATATACCTTTTGTTTTTTGGACTTTATGGGATGTAAATTTCGTAATTATTTGTATTTACTATGGTTAAAGGATAAATCAGATAAATAAGGGTAAAAATAATATTATAATAATATTAAACTACAATATCATGTGTTATAATCCAATTTTATGAGCTATGTCTCACCCATATAATCCTTGGGTTGAATTTAGGACCTCATGTATCAACTTGTGTGTGATAATGACCTTTTATAATTTTTGATTTAAAGAAAAGGGAATTTTACCAAAAACATGTATCTCCTAAATAAAAAATATTTTAATTTAGTTTATATAAATGATATTTTCAACTATAAAGTGTCATTAAAAATACAAAATTATTTCCTAAATCACCATATTTTATTTTCAATTTTTAGATATTAAATAAATGTATTTATTTATGACACAATGATGATGCAGTGATTACCTTATTAATAGAAGATTCAAATAAATGTTATTATATGTATTAAAATTAATGTAATTTGAAAATTTTGATGCCATACATGAATTTTTGGATTAAATTGAAATTTTTGTGATGGTTTAATTCCTTTGGTTTGAAATAATCAAATTGTTCTTATTTTTACAAAAATCAATTACTAAATAGTGTCAAAATTAACATAAATGAGTTTAAAAAAGTTATTTTTTATTAAATTATATAATAGCCTTAAAATATATGTTTAGAGACCCAATATTGACATACATAGACATTACATTACTTTTGAGGAATACTTAATACATAAAAAAACACACAAGGACCATAATAGATTAGTGTCTTTGGAAACTCGGAAAAATAATCTTCTAATCAGGATGAAAGATCTTCAACATCTCCCATAAAGATCTTCCCCTTTTGTTTTCTTATCTAAAACCTTTATTTATAACATGGGGAATAGAAAAAATAAAAATGGTGAGCTCAAATGCCCTATAAGGGTAAACATAGAGAACATAAAACAATCCATAAACATTTCAATGCAAAAACATGAACTTAAAATCTAAACATCAAAATCTTGAGCTATGACATAAATCATGGAAGTATGTAAGGCATATATCATAAAGAAACATAAATCATGATAAAATATCATGGGAATAAAACATGTAATTGTGGCAACTATTAAGCACAGGTTATGATTTCCATTATAGCCAAGGCAATGATGCCAAGACCATCTTAGTGGACAATGTCCCTTTCTGAATCAAGTTCACTCCTCATTCTAGTCCTTTATCACTGTACCGGATTAACTTTCCATTCTAGCCATGTCAATATCATTATTTATAAATCATTACTCAATTAATTGGAGGGAGATATATGTCCCACCCATTACATAATGAAATCATTCTTACTTGTGCCACAAATTAAACTTAAAACATTCATAATAACCCAAAGAATAAAATGGGTTTCATAAACATCATCCCATCATCACATAATCCATATAAAACAAATGGATATTTCATCATAAGAAAAGTGAAACCATGTAAATCATAGATATATTATTCTTGAGACATACACATATGATATAATGTCATCTTAGATGAAAAAATGGTTCTGATAAAACACATGAAATGAATTCTTGAGGAAAATATACTTTATTCTTCAAAATCATTTTATTTTCACAAAATGACATGAAATTTTAAAAGGAAAGAATTTTTTGGAAAATATTCATGAAATATTATAGATTAATGATCATGAAAATAAGGTGTTATAAAACCATAAAAATCTGTTCATGCCGTATAAGTTAAAAAACATTCTTCTCATAATTTTTCCAAAAAAGTAAAAAAGTGCCTCTTATAGTAAAAAAAAGAAAGATTCCTTACATACCATGTAATAAAGGTAAAAAACCTTTAAAATGGACTTTAGAAATACATGAAAACATTTTTATAAAACAGGGACATGGATGATAAATATAACCCCAGTAAATACTTACGAATAAACAATCTCGGATAAAAATGTTATTGGAAAAGTTATCCCTTACAAAGATATTTTTGTAAATAAAATAGATCAATTATGTGTATTAAATATAAGGTCACATAATGAAACAATAAAAACATGATAATATATAAAAATTAGTTTCTCACATAATCAAAGAACGACATAAACATGAAAGAGAAGATCAACCCAACGAATGGAAATTTGGTTAAGAAGTTCCCTTACCTCGTGTCCGACTTGACATGATCATTCTTTAATCTCCAAAATAATAAACTAAAGTTAATTTATACATTCTTAAGAAAATTTTTCAGGTTTATTATTCCTTTTATAACACTTATTACCATGTTATAAACATTATGTAACCATTTAGGTTAATAACATTCGTTTTGTCAATATTGGGTACTTGAGTCAAAAATGGCCTTCTTATAATTACATGTTGTTCATGTGGTCAAAGGGTAATTATATCCAGAATGATATTCATTATTTATATATCATATATATCATATATATCCAGTTTATACGTGTATTTATAATAGTACATAACATATGGTGGTAAGAAATTAAATGCACCGTTCTTGGAGACGGTAAGTCGTATGTACGCATTAACGCTACTTTCATTTATATTTATTATTATAATGGAATTAAAACATAATGATACATAGGTATATTATAATTCCATTATAATATAATTAACCCCATCCTTTATACATCCCTCATAAGGAATTAACAAATCACATCACTTTGAGGGGGCGGTAGTCTGCACTTCCTCAAATGAGATTATCGTATTTACAAACTATGGAAACCCTAAAGTCTTGATATAATTGGGAAGTACATAAGCATAAGGAAATCGATAAACATAATATATATCATATATAAATAAAATTCCATCATAATTTCCACCATGAGACGCGGTAGGAGAAAATTGAACAATCATCGTTTTCTGAGGCGTTAGTTTTCCATCCACAGAAACATTATGTTCTTCATCCATTAGATGGAGGTGTGTGTAAGTGTAGTTAGAATCCTTCTCATAACAACATCATAGTATATTGAGGATAATGGTGTTGTTACAAAATAAATGATTAAATAGATTTTATCAGTTGGAGAAGTAGAATAAAAGAAAACAATTTAAGAGAAACGGTTACCTTTAATTTGGGTAACTTCCTTTGGTTTGAACCAAAATTACATCTTTAAGTACCTTCTACCTAAGGTAAGGCTTTTAGGGGGAGGAGAGGCATGTAGGGATATTAATTGGGAAGAGTTTGTAAGAGCCAAATTGCTTGATAGGTGTGAGAAATTGGATATAAATGGTCTCCTTTTATAAGGGGGAGGAGGGGCTCTTTTGAAAAGTGTGAAAATATTATTTTATTATAAACATATCATCGGTTTCAAAAGGTCCAAAAATCATTAAAGATAAAGATAATATGATTCATGGTCGAAATAAAATCATCCAATCAGAATTGGACATATTTTTGATATTATTTTAATCATTATAATCTTATTTATACAAATCATTTATTAATGAGGTAAATACTGCATCATTATTGTGTCATGAATAATTCAATTTATTTGATGCCTAAAAATTATAAAAAAAATACAATCATGTAGGAAATATTTTACGATTTCCAATTAATATTTATAGTAGAAAAGATAATTTATATAACCCCTTATAAAAATTAATTACTAAAATATTTTTATTAATGTCAATTTTGTCTTTACATTAAATTAATTAATCCAAATTGTCATTATCACTACCAAGTGGCATAATGGAGTCCCACAATCGACCCAAGGATGACCATGATCATTCAATACTCATCCAATTTGGCTAGGATAGGTATTATGATAATTTTGAATTATTATAATATTATTTTAACCTTGAATTACCCTATTTACCTTTAACCGCAGTAAATAAAAATCAAAAGTTACTATTCACCCAAAAATATTTTCATCTTATTGAACCACATTTTACTTCTTTATATCAACCATGTATGTTGGATTTTTTAAATTCAATTCACAGAAGCGGTAAAATTTTATTTAAATGAATGAGTTAGTTTTTTTAACTACCATTAAGTGGTTTCACTATTTATCAAAAATTGAAGTTTTTCAAAAAATAACAAAAATTTAGCCTAAGCTATATTTGATATTCTCAATTCCAAAATGATGTCTATTTTTCCAAATTCAAAATATAGAATTGTAATTAATTAATTTTGAAATTAATTCCTGTTATCAAAATAAATAGCGTGTTTTTAAGAAACAATAACTATCAAAAGATCGACACTTGTTTATGACCAATTTCAAAGTGAAATTAATTCCAATGACCAAATTTGGATTAAATGGTAATAATATATTATAATTACACTTTAAAACCAATTAAAAATATAATCTATCCATATAAATTATTGCAATTAAAAAAGTTGTTTTTAATTAAAATATAGGGTGTCTTTACTATTCATTAAAATATGAAAGTCATCAGAATAATATGAAAATTTTATCCAAATTAAATTTTAATACACTGATTCCAAGGAATAATTTTAATTTTTTAAATTGAACATATAAACATGTCAAAAACTATATTTAAAGTGGGTGCGCCATCAAAAGGTGGCAAAACTGCATTTTTTGAAAACTACTTATTTTACCTGAAACTTTTAGTTTGTTCTCATACGATGTTATAGAAAATGTGTAATATGAATAATAATTTTATAAAATTCCAAATGTAGTTGATACTATTCATAACGGCTATTTCATAATAATATTATAACCATATATCGTTGTTTAGTGAAACTCGGTATTGCGTAAAGCACACGCTATCGAGGAAGGTCATGATTGTGTGTAATGAAAGCCAAGTCAAGGTTACTTGTAGTACAAGAATCCTTTTTTGTTTTTTATAACTGAATACAACCATGTTTTTTTATACAATGAATATATATATATATCTATATACACTCAATGTTGCATAGATTAACTACTATAAAAAAACTTGAAATTGTGTGTAACACGATCCAAGATTAGTGTTGTGTATACTGAAAGCTAATATGATGTTGCATATTGCGCAAGATAATCCTGGTGTAGCGTAGAATATAAGACATCAAAGTAATTAAAAATAATATTTTATCATAAAATCTTGGGGTGTTACATTCTACCCCCCCTTAAAATGAATTTCACCCTCGAAATTCATTGGGGGTAATAAGTGGTTTACTACTTGAATGTTTCTTTCATAGAAACCCACATAGTAAAAAGGAATACTAATACTTCATTTTAAAAAGGGATGTTAGAATCATAACGGTCACCAAAAGTAACTTAGCACTGGGTTTCAACATCAGACAACATAGGTGAAAATATGGATATGGAAGAGAAATCAAACCATCATGTTCTGATGGAGAGTGGTAGAGAACATGGCTATGAAGAATCCATCAATCACAAAGCCATAAATTTGTGATGATTTAAGGTAAAATCTAATTTATCGGGTATAAGGGTACTAGGACAAAATTTTTAGTTCTCAAGATCATCTCCCTAATGTTGAAGAATTGTTGAATTAAAAGAAATACTTACTTGATTTTGGTACAATCTCACAATTTTTTGTTACCTTGAACAATTTCTACATTATATCTTAAATAAATGATGTTGAATTTGTTATTTGTGAAGTGTTAGAAGATCTTGCGATATAATGATGGGTCATTCCATCTGTCTGAAAAAAAGGTTAGCAAAAGTTATCAAATATACATAAGTTTATCTATGGTGAGGTTAATCGTATATAATTCCAAAAATGGACTTATACTTCATCTATCATACCGCTTAGAATAAAACTAGTTTCTACTAACCCGAGACTTCCTGTAGGCCAGTGGTAGGTGATAAAGGCCCATCGCACATCGGTTGTGGGTTCGATTCCCGCATCCTTGTCTGACGTGACGGGTTGTCTTCTGTCCTGCAGTTTGTCCCTTTTTCTAAAACTACATTATTAAAGCATTCCATCAATAATATCGAAAAATTTCTATCCTTAAACAATACTAACATATGTCCAACATAATCCATTCCAATAATTAGGCTTATCTAAAATAATTTTGTCCAAGCTCATAGTATAAAAGCAACAATTACTAGAAATTCCATCTACCGAGCATGTCAATACCATCATTTACCCCCCATATATCATACGATATATCTTTTTGGTCACATTTCAAACATGTGATTACCTTAATCATGTATTCTTTTGAAAAATGTATTACCATAGAACTTAGTGAAACATGAATGCTATCAAATGTTAACTCTTTCGACATACTGAAATCGAAAAAATTCTATATATTCAATCCATGACAACACTTTGTCCTTATATCCATCATGAGCTCATTAATACTATAAAACATATCATTATCTCTTTATCCTTTCATTATGCACATATCATATACCCTCCAAAAATATTTGAATAAACATTCATGGTAACCGGTACCATTCATCATATACTTTCAAAAACTCAAGGAAATACAATAGTGTAACAATGCTTAGATTTTTCTCTATTTCATAATACCATACATTATTCTTGATAAACATACAATCATTCCACTAACTTCTTAAATCACTGACTGAGCATCATCATTTCTTTCATCTCATATATCATTTTTAGTCTCTTCATCATCATCCACATAAATAATACCCATATGACCATGTAGATTCTATTCATGAGATTTACCCTTAGGGAATTGGTTTTCGTAATTCTCGTACATTCGACATTGAAAACAGTTAACCGTTGTTGATGTCTTAGCAATACCATTATCCTTGTCTATGGTGTTAACTGATCCTTTTTATTTACAATTACTGGATTTGTGTCCTTATTATCCACACCCAAAGCATCTTCCAGTTCATTTGAAACATTCCACTTGATGCCTCTTCCCACAAGATTTACATGAGGGAAAATTAACTATATTTCCTCTATGATCATCATGAAACTCCATCTTTATCATATTAGCCGAGTCAGGAAACTTACCAAATTTTATATTATTGATCATATCATGAATTTTCTGATTAGGAATAATAACGATGATTGGACATCCAAATCCCGTTTCATTTGGTTGCTCATGAAGAATTTCATTCCATTGTCCATTATATTTTCCATTAACATGAATCATCATATTTCCTGCCATTTCTTAAAACCCAAAAAGAATAGTGTGAGACTTAAAAATCATAATCAAGGGGAGTACCTTCAATATATAACATCTTAGGTTTAATTATAATATCTTTACCATAATTCTAGGACTATAACCTATACATATAATTAACCTTATAGATATCTCAAGACATACCTTAGAAATATCTCTAGGTGTTTCTCTGATGTTTTCGCATCCTAATTTCCAAAGGATAACTAAACCTTTCCTCTGATACCAACTATAGAGAACCAATCTTGACATACATGGACATTACATTACTTTTCTGTAATACTTAATACATAACAAAAACAAAAACACAAGGGTCGTAATAGTTTAGTGTCTTTGGAAACTCGGAAAAATAATCTTCTAATCATGGTGAAAGGTCTTCAGCATCTCCCATAAAGATCTTCCTCTTTTTTTTCATACCAAAAACAATTATTTATATCCCGGGTAAAAGAAAACATAAAAAGGGTGATCTCAAATTCTCAATAAGGGTAAACATAGAGAACCTAAAACAATCCAAAAACATTTGAATGCAAAAACATGAACATAAAATCTAAACTTCACAATCTTGAGCTAAGACATAAATATTGGAAGTACATAAGACATATGTCATAAAGAAACAACAATCATGATAAAATAGAATGGTAATAAAACATGTAATTGTGGAAACCATTAATCACATGTTATGATTTCCATAGTATCCAAGGCATTGCTGCCAAGACCATCTTAGTTGACAAAGTCCCTTTCGGAATCGAGTTCACTCCTCATTCCAGTCCTATATCACATAACCGGATTAAGTTATCATTCCAGCCATGTATATCTAATGTGATATTAATCTTTACCCAATTCATTGGAGGGAGATATAGGTCTCACCCATCTCATAATGAAATCATTCTTACTTGTTCCACAAAATAAACTTAAAACATTCATCATAACCCAATGAAAAAAATGGGTTTTATAAACATCATCCCATCCTCACATAATCCATATAAAACAAATGGATATTTCATCATAGGAAAAGTGATACCATGTAAATCATGGAGACATTATTCTTGAAACATAAACATATGATATAATGTCATCTTAGATAGAATTTTTTTTTTGATAAAACACTTCAAATAAATTCTTGAGGAAAATATCATTTATTCTTCAAAATCATTTTATTTTAAAAAAAATCCATGAAATTTTAAAAAAAAGTATATTTTTGAAAATATTCATGAAATCTTTTAGAGTATGCTTCATGAAAATAAGGTGTTATAAAACCGTAAAAATCCGTTCATGCCGTATAAGTTAAAAAAACATTCTTCTCATACTTTTTAAAGAAAAGTCAAAAAGTAATTTTTATGGTAAACAAAAGAAAGATTCCTTACATACCATGTAGTAAAAGTCAAAATTGAGTAAAAAAGACATTAAAAATTCATGAATTTTTTTTTGAAAACAGGGGCATATTTGATAAATATAACCCCAGTAAATACTCACAAATAAACAATCTCATATAAAAATGAGATTAGAAAAGTTATCCCTTACAAAGATATTTTTGTAAATAAAATAGATCACTTATGTGTATTCACTATAAGGTCACCTAAAAAAAGTATAAATACATGATATGATATAAAAATTCCTTTCTCACATAATCAAAGAACGACATAAACCATAAAGAGAAGATCAACACAAATAACTGAAATTGGATTAAGAAGTTCTCTTACCTCGTGTCCGACTTGACACGATCATTCTTTAATCTCCTGAATAATAAACTAAAGTTAATTTATAATTTATTAAGAACAGTTTTCAAGTTTATTATTCCTTTTATATCACTTATTACCATGTTATAAACATTATGTGACCATTTAAGTTAATAACTTCTGTTTTGTCGATATTTTGTACATGAGTCAAAAATGGACTCCTTATAATTACATGTCGTTCATGTGGTCAAAGGTTCATTATACCCAGAATGATATTCATAATTTATATATCATATATATCATATATATCCATAATATAAATATATTTATAATAGTACATAACATATGAAGGTAAGAAATGAAATGTACCGTTCATGGAGACGGTAAGCCGTACGTATGCATGAACGCTAATTTCATTTCTATTTCTTATTTTCATATAATTAAAACATAATGATACATAGTTATATTATAATTTTACTATAATAACATATATAATATCATTAACTACATCCTTTATACATCCCACATAAGGCATTAACAAATCGCATCACTTTGAGGGGGCGGTAGTCCGCACTTCTCAAATGAGATTATCGTATTTACCCACTACGGAAACCATAAAGTGTTGATATAATGGGGAAGTACATAAGCATAATGAAATCATAAAAATAATATATATCATATATAAATACAGTGCCATCATAATGGCCACCATGAGAGGCGATATGACAAAATTGAATAATCACCATTTTGTGAGGCCTTAGTTTTCCATCCACAAAAACATTATGTTCTTAATACAGAAGATGGAGGAGTGTGTAAGTGTGGTTTGAATCCTTCTCATAAAAACATAAAAGTATATTGAGGATACTATTGTTGTTAAAAAATAAAGGATTAAAAATATTCTATGGGTTGGAGAAGTAGAAAAAAAACAATTTAAGAGAAACCGCTACCTTTAATTTGTGTAACTTCCATTGGTTTGAACCAAAAGGACTTATTAAAGTGTCTTATTCCTAAGGTAAGGCTTCTAGGGGGAGAAGACAGATGTAGGTAGCTTAATTGGGTAGAGGTTTGATGATCCAAATTGCTTGAGAGGTGTGAGTAATTGGATAGAAATGGTCTCCTTTTATAAGGGGTAGAAGGGACTCTTTTGAAAAGCGTGAAAATATTATTCTATTATATACTTATATTCGGTTTCAAAAGGACCAAAAATCATTAAAAATTAAGATACGATGACTCAGGGTCGAAATAAAATCATCCAATCAGAATTGGACATGTTTTGGATAATATTTTAATCATTATAATCTTATTTATTAAAATCATTTATTAATGAGGTAAATACTGCATCATTATTGTGTCATGAATAATTTAATTTATTTGATGTCTAAAACTTATAAACAAAATGCCATTATGAAGGAAATCGTTTTAGCTTTTTAATTAATATTTATAGTCAAAAAAATAATTTATATAACCCCTTATAAAAATTAATTACTTAAATATTTTTGTTAATGTCAATTTTGTCTTTACAATAAATTAATTAATCCAAATTGTCATTATCACTACCAAGTGGCTCCATGGGGTCCCACAATAGACCCAAGGATGACCATCGTCGGCCACTACTCATCCAATATGGTTAGGACAAGTGTTAAGGTAATTTTGAATTATTATAATATTCTTTTAACCTTAAATTACCATATTTACCATTAATCGCAGTAAATAAAAGTCAAAAGTTACTATTCACCAAAAAATATTTTCATCTTATTGAACCAAATTTTACTTCTTGATAACAACCATGTATGTCTGATTTTTGAAATTCAATTCACAGAAGCGGTAAAATTTCATTTAAATGAAAGAGTCAGATTTTTTAACTACCACTAAGTGGTTTCACTATTCATCAAAAATTGAAGTTTTTCAGAAAAATACCAAAAATTCAGCCTAAGGTATATTTGATATTCTGAATTAAAAAATTATTTCTATTTTTCAAAATTAAAAACATATACGTGACATTAAATAATTTTAAAATTAATTCCTGTTATCAAAACAAATAGCGTGTTTTTAAGAAACAATAACTATCAAAAGATCGACACTTGTTTATGTCCAATTTCAATGTGAAATTAATTCTAATGACCAACATTGTATTAAATGGTAAAAATTTATTCTAATTAACCTTTTAAACCAATTAAAAAGATAATATAACCATATAAATTATTGCGATGAAATTTTTTGTTTTTAATTAAAATATAGCATGTTTTTAATATTCATTAAAATTTGAATGTTATCAGACTAATATGAAAAATGTATCCAAATTAAATTTTAATATCTTGATTCCAAGGAATAATTTTATTTTGACAAATTGAACTTATAAACATGTCAAAAACGATATTTAAATTTGGTACTCCATCAAAAGGCAGCAAAACTGTATTTTTTGAAAAATAATTATTTTACCCAAAAAATTTAGTTTGTTCTCATACTATGTTCTAGAAAATGTGTAAGATGAATAATAATGTTATAAAATTCAGAATTTATTTTATACTATTCATAACGGCTAGTTTATAATAATATTATAATCATATATCATTGTTTAGTGAAACCCGGTATTGCGTACAACACATGCTATCGAGGAAGGTCGCGATTGTGTGTAATGAAAGCCAAGTCAGGGTTGTGTGTAGTGCAAGACTCCTTTATTGATGCATATAACAGAATCCAACCATATTTCATTTATATAATGAATATATATATATACACTCAATTTTGCGTAGAATAACTACTATCAAACAAACTTGAAATTGAGTGTAACACAATCCAAGATTAGTGTTGTGTATACTGCAAGCTAATACGATGTTGCGCATTGCGTAAGATAATCTTGGTGTAGCGTATAACAGAAGACATCAAAGTAATTTAAAATAATATTTTATCATAAAATATTGGGGTGTTACAATATGATTCGTCCAAATGACTTATATAATGTAAAAAATTTCATTACTGATCCGATTTTGGTTCGATTTTCATTTTATAGTTACTATTGTAACCATATATATATATGAAAAATACAAGAAGACATTGTAAGAGTTAAGGTTTTTAACTAAGAGTAAAAGCTAAAAGGAAAGGTTAATTTTGTTACCTAGACTTATCTAAAACCAATTGGTTGAGAGGATTTCCACCCATTTTTATCTAATAATCTAAATTTATCACTTTTTAACTATTAGAATTTGAAAATAAATTTATAATAAAATAATATTTCAAGACATTCCTAAAGTGATCGTCCTCCCTCTTATAAAATGTCACCACATCCACCCAATTACTCTCACCTCACAAGACAATTGGATCATCCATATTCTAATAAAATAAGCTCTAAAGATCCCTCTCTTACTCTTAGAAGCATAACCTTGGAATGAGGAAACTCAAAAAATCCTTTTGACTCAAATCAAAAGGGGTTACACAATTTTGAGGTAACATTTTCCCTCATGATCATTTCTTTTGTTTTCAATATCCAACCCTAAAGTCTCTTTATTCCATTATTTTATAAAAAAACCAGTATTATAAATACACTTGGATGTTTTTATACTACGTTTTAGACCATCAGTTACACACATCTTCATCTAATAGATATAGAACATATTTTTTCTGCGTACGATGAACTACTACCTCACGAAATGACGATTGTTCAATTTTCTCCTACCACATCTCATGGGGGCCATTGTGATGGAAGTGTATTTATATATGGAATATGTTATATTTATATTGTATATATTCTTCTGTAATTTTTTTTACAACATACCTTTATGATTTACATAATGTGTAAATATGATAATTTCATTGGAAGTGGGGACTACTGCGCATCAAAGTTATATGACTCATTCATGACATACAAGGAAAATATAAGGGATGGAGTTAAAGAACTTATGTACAATATATAACATAGATATTATACTATAATTATAATATACCTATGTATAATTTATTTTTAATTCCTTTAATATGATAAAGAAATGAAAGTAGCGTTAACGTGTACGTACGGCCTACCGTCTCCATGAATGGTGCATTTCATTTCATATCTACAAATGCTATAGACTATTATAAATACATATTTACTGGATAATAATTATATTTAAATCATAAATAATATTCTGGTGATAATGAACTTATGTCCCTATGGATAATTTTCATCAATAACATGTTCATTTTTGTCTAAAATGCCAAATATCGACAAAACGTCTGATATGAACTCAAATAATGAACTTATTGATATAACATTGTAATAAGTGATATAAAGAGAATAAAAAAATTTAAAAATGTTCAAAAGAAATTATAAATTAACCTATGTTTGTTATTCATGAAATTAAAGAATGATCAAGAAAAGTCAGGCTCAATGAAATAGATTTCGTCTCAATCTTCATTCATTGAGGCATTTCTTGATTATATGCACCATTATTCTTTTATAAGGTGTATACACTGCCTCTATCAAATTTCATATTTTATCTACACTAATGTTATTTAAAAAAGCATGTAGATTAATATTTAAATTCTCAATGTGTTATGGGACACATTGAACATTAAAATATTTAATTATCAAATGTTTTTCTTCCTGGTATTAAATAACATTTTTATTTTTATGGGTATAAAAAAATATACCTGAAATTTTATGTCAATCGTGAATTTCATTCTATGTTTTGAAAAGAAATATTTTTATAATAAGCATTTATCTTACTTTTCAAAACAAAATAGGAATATTTTTTAACGTATATGGATACAACAA
Source organism: Viscum album (assembly GCA_963277665.1). Lineage (NCBI taxonomy): Eukaryota > Viridiplantae > Streptophyta > Magnoliopsida > Santalales > Viscaceae > Viscum > Viscum album. The sequence goes on from OY728125.1 coordinate 6,527,735, forward strand.
CTTCTCTGCCGCCATAACCATTATTTGATATTTGGCTTCCTCTATAAGCCTTAATATCTTTTAAAATGAAAATAAATCCCTTATTCCTTTATTTGTGTATCATGGTATTGAAAATATATTCTTATATTAAAGTGATATTTTTTATATGAATTTTTTTTCAAGTGGGATAAAAAGAAGCTTTCAAAAAAGGGGTTTTGTGATGAACATGTTTTATTCATGAAATGGTCACAAGCATTATATGAAATGAGTGAGCTTGATATAGCTTATACGAAGGGTTGAGCCCCATTATAGATCACTGGTGAGCCCCACACAGCTTATAAAAAGGTTTGATCCCCATTATAGCTCACATGTGATCCCGATATAGCATATACAAAGGGTGATCCCTATTATAGATATCCAATTTGGAAGTCAAACATATGGTTATTCCATTTGGAATATGTTTGAAAGGGTTTTATGTATATGATTATCTCTGTAACCTAAGAAAATTTATTTGATTTCTATTGGTTTTAGTGTTTTTTATAGAGAATAAAATATGAATGTTATTCATGTGAAAATATTTTGTTTCATACGCTCAAAGAACATTGAATGGGTCATAGGGTTTGAACTATACTAATGGTTTTTCTTAATATTTATGTCCCTTACTGAGATTTTTGTGTTCATTACTTGTTTTTAAAGGTTTTCACATGATTTATGGGTGAATAGAGTCAAGGATGGAATCAAGGAAATGTTATGATGATTAAACATGAAAAGAAACCATGTTTCGTTTAAAAAAAATTATGTTATAAAAGAAATGGATACTGTTGGAAGTTTCTACTTCGTATTTTTATGATTTTGTTATGTAATAGTTATGGTCTAATTCTCTAAATCTCAAAACCTAAAAAGATCCTCAATTTGAATTATTAACTTAACATAGAATAATGTAAAATTTAAGGATGGGGCCTCATACTATGTAAGATGGGTGAGTTGGGATTCGGGATGGAGCAAGGATGATGGAAGCATGCATGATGTTTGGACCTAGTGAGGAGTGGTCAGTTTGTATTTAGTTTTTGTTTACAGTCAACACTTGACACATATATGGAATGACATATCCAATGCTTCGGTTTATGGTTATTTTCCTTGTATTGGGATTCTTCATGTGATGTGTCAACTTTATTGGTTAGTGTTTATTGTTATTTTGGCTAATTGTATATTGATTTTTGCTACGGATTACTTCGATAAAGAGGGTTTAGTCTCCCCATGTAAAATATTAGACCCCCTACTAGTTGGAAATCTCTGGAAAATGGGGAGGCATGCTTGAGGTCATGTAGAGAACCAACTCGTGGCACCAGTATGTGGCTCCGAGGTTGGGATGTTACACTTTTCATCATTTTATAAAATATCTATAAATTATATTCCCATCAATCATAGTCAATCTCTTTATTATAAAACAAAGCTTCTTTAAGAATCCAATCACAACCTACAATTAAACATATAATTAAATAAATGATTTGATTACAAATATATATGCAATAAAGATGTATATATTTATAATAAATAAACTTTTATATTAATACTACTCATATTATACTAATTTACAACTTTTACGTTAAAGTAATTAATAATTATTAAATAAATAAATAATTCATTCTAGGAACATGTTATTATAATATTAACATTTAATATTCCATTTTTAATTTAAATTAAAAAATAATTACAATTATAATACAATAATGCTAATACTATATATATATGTATATTTAGAATTATACATTATTTATACTATTAATATTTTTAAATATATAAAATCATAATAATAATAATAAATACATACATACATACATATATACACAATACATACATACATAACTACCTACCTACATGCATACATACCTACCAACATACCTCCCCCCCACACAAACACTCTCTCACACATGCACATACGCACATACATACACACACCCATATTCTCATACTTACACATATTCATAGATACCTTCAAACATATACACACACATACATATAGAAGTACGTACGTACCTACGTACAGACCTAAAAACACACATACATACTTGCATACATACATACATACATACATACATTCAAACAAACAGACACACATACATACGTGTGTACGTACGTACGCATACATCCATGCAAGCATGCATCCATATATACATACATACGTACGTATAAACATCCTTGCATCCATTCATCCAATCTTGCATTCTTACAAACAAACATACATACATACATACATTCATACACACCTACGAACATACATACATACATGCATACATGCATACATACCTACATACATACATACATACATACATTCATACATGCATACATACATACATACATGCATACATTCTTACATACAGAGACATACATACACACATTCATAGATACATACATACATACATACATACATACATACAAACGTACATACATATATACATATAAACATAAATATTCACATACATACACACATACACGCGCACATACAGACACGCATACAAACACACATATAGATGAACATACACATTCACATACACATGCATGTACACATACACATACATGAAGACATACGTACATACATATGTACATATATTCATACATACATACGTAAGTACGTATGTACGTACGTACATAGCTACATACATTCATACGTACATGTGCATATAGGTACATACATACATATGTACATCTATACATATATAAATTCCTACATACGTACTTACTTAAATACATACATAGACATGCATACATACATAAATACACACATACAAACGCACATACAAACACACATACCGATGCACATACAGAGGGACATACAAACACACATACATACATATGTACATCCGTACATATCTACATATGTAGACATACATACACACAAACATACACACAAACATACACACATACATTTGCACCTACGTACACATCTACATATGCCTACATACATATGTACATAAAGTCATATGTACATACATACATACACATATACGTACATCAATACATACATACATACATACCTACATACATCTGTACATACATACGTAAATACATACATATATAGAAATACATATAGACATACATATTCACATGCATATCCCCATACATACGAACATACAAATGCACATATAGAGGTACATACATAGGCACATATAGAGGCACATACAGACGCACATACAGGCGTACATACAAACACACAACCATACACACAAACATACATACACATACATGTACACATCGACATACAAACTAACATGCATATGCACAAACATACATACAAACATACAGACATACAGACACACAAACATGCATTCATAGAGACGTACATACTTATATACAAACATAGATGCACACATACAAACACACATAAAGACGCAAAAACACACACACACGTAGATATATGCATCGACATACCTACACACAGACATGCGTACACATATATACACCAACACACACACACATATGCACATACGTGAAAATATACACGCATACACATACATACACTCATACATACCCAAACACACACATGCATACACACATACACACACATATGGATGAAAATACGTACACACATACATACACAAATACATACATAAATACACACATTCATACGTACGTACATACATACATACATTCCTACATATATACACACAAACACACCTACATATGTATGTATAGATATATCTATGCAAGCAAGCATTCCCCGATGCATGAATTCATGCATCCATTTATAAATGTATACAACTATCTATGAATCCATGGATTCTTCCATGCATGCATGCGTACAGAAATACATACATAGACACTTACATACATACATATAAACATATATACATACATATAGACGTACACACATACATACATAAAAACATACATACATTCACACATCTATATATCCATGAATAAATACATACATGCTTGCATACATACATACATACATATATCCATACATATATCCATACATACCCGCATACACACATAAATATATATATATGCATGCATGTATGATTATATGCATCCATACATGCATAAATACATGCCAACATACATACATGCATGTGTAAAATTAAAATTATCACTTTAATATAAATTAATATTAAAAAACTTAATTTCATGCGTAATGTAATCACTTTCTACTTCTGTTTTGGTTAATGGATAAATCATGTATTTGATATTTTATATTTTAACTAACGTATGTTATGATTTGAATATAACTTGTAGATGCTAATAAAATCATAGCGAGAGTATCTAAAGTGTATTAAGGAATAATCTCAAATACTTAATCAAAACGAAATATGTATTCTTGGTATTGGAAGATGAGGAAGAGATCAATGTACATGGTTATGTTGATATTATCTTCAAAATTGAAAATCATGAGTCAATATCTCAATTGGGTTTTATGTTCTACATTAAATATGGTTTCAAATTCTATATGGATTTTAATAATCCCATAATGTTTTATTATACAAAAAAACATGAATAGATTACTTCATTAGATCATGCAAAAGAATCTACATGGATCAAAAAGGTAATTACTCAACTAGGGGTAGTGACTATAATCTTATGAATGATATAGTAATTTTGTGACAACAATATAGTTTTAATTTAGGGTAAGGATCCTCAATCTCATCAAAGGACCAAAAACATCTTTTTCAAACACCTTATAATTATAGATTTCACTAAGGGGATTAAAAAGGATAATATAACAATTTCACTGACAAAAGTACTATCTTATCAAAATCATGATGGGTGTAGAAAATCCTTAGGTATTTTAAATTTTATTGATTGGATCTAATTTATATTTTTTATTTAATCCCATTGCTAGTTCATATAAGTAAAATATTTTTATTTAAAACATTTCAAGGTTTTATTATTAATTGAAATTTCTAATTTATCATTCATTTATGCGGGTTTTATTTGTTACAAGAGGGTGGAATAATAAATAACCCCTCATTTTAAAATTCTCAATTGCATCTAATTGATGTTTTATAGATAAAGGAATGGGTTGAATGAGAATTAATATATTATCATGGGTTTGGGATTACATGAAGATGTAGAGTTCACTCATGAAAGAAAAGTGTGAATTTTTATCGTCATAGGTCTACTAGAGTGCATCACATTGAATGTCAGACATATTATATTTATAATACTCAGATTTGAATACTTTAAATAAGTTCTCATTGCATGAGGTTAAAAAGGTATTACCTTTGTGAACCTTTATACATATTTGCCTTTCCTATTTAAAAATTAATTTTGTGTTACATAAGGGTTGATTAGGTATATTTTTGATAATGTAGTGGGTTTTTAAACAAATATGGGGCTTTTCCACTATTAAAAAAATTATAAAATCTAGGATGTTGATTTAATTAGATTTGGTAAATTCTTGAACAGTCATACTTAAGTGGCATATGATGTAATATCTATATGGATGAATGAAACATGATATATTCATTTGGATTGACAATCTATTTTGAAGGAATTGATGATGCATGAGTTAACTTGTATGGGATAGAATTTTTGATATATCATGGTTGTACATGATGTCTTTGGAAAAGGGATAATATAATTATATGTGTGATGTATAAATATTTGTATGGTGAAAATTTTCATATGGAGATACATGTTCTTAGTGGAAATCTCTCATGATTCATTTATATATTGAGTAACATTTAGTCTTTTTTAGAAGACTCTCTTTTATTATAGCTATGAATTAAGAATTCATAACAATATTAAATGATATAAAATACAAAAAGGTCACTCATAAGGATTTATAATAAGAATAAAATTTGATATAAGTTGTTTCCCCTATTGAGATAACCTGTGATAGTGTATACAAATATTTTATATATGATTTCAATTTTTCGTAAAATAAATATAAAGTATATCGGTTTTTTGTGACTGTAGGATATTCAATGTGTTATAAATATAAATCATAAATCATAATAAGTTATATAGTTTATATCACCACATATAGTATGGGATGTCATAAGAGGTTACATAACTATGATTTGAGATATCAAATCTTGATACTTTAATAAATATCTATTTATTTGACTTAAACATCATATTATGATGTTTCTAATGATATATGACTAATGAGATGTTTAATGATGACTTTAAATGAAGGAAATATACCATTATGTATCATAAAATATATTACCATGATTTTTTCAAGTATTAGAGAAATGGTTAAACTCATAAGGGATATATAATTTGTAAGGTGGCTTATAAAAATATTTGTTTACTTAATTTTGAGACACTTGACTGATTAAAGTACAGCATTAGAACTGTTCTCTTTAAAACTTATTTAACCAAGGATATGCTAATAAAAATTTCGAAAATAAAGACTAAGCTTCAAAAATTGATTATAAATTATATAAAATAGATATCAAATTTAGAAAAAAGAACTAGTTCGCATCTACAATATGTGATAGATATATTTGACTGAGGTATGTATTATTTATTATATTGTTTTTATTATTTTATCCTATGTATAAAATGATCATATGTTAATGTTTTTTTATTTTTACTACTTTATACATGTTTAATTCATTCACAACCCTTTAATATTTTGTTATTATTCACACAATTTAGAGATGATTTTTATTATTAAGAGTTAAGGAAATATTTTTTTAGAGTTTAGTAAGTAAAGTTTATGAATTTCTAGAAAGAGTTAAAATAAATTAGCATATTATTAAATTTTATATTTTTTTAACATTCATATAATATTTATTTTCAATTATAATCTTCTTAAATAATTTATTATTTATGTTTATTCAATTATGAGTGTCTAATTCATCAAAGAGGCTCAGAGTCAAGAATGTAAGGATGAGTACTTAATTTCTTAATCAAATTTACTTATAAATTATTATTTTCAATTAGCATAATCTTGATATCTATGGTTTTTTATTATTATATAATTATTCCCCAACAAAGAGGATTTTTAAAGATGGAAATATAAGCTTATAGAATCAATTAAACAATGAAAACTAATTTATATTTATATTTTTCTAAAATGATTTAATCTTTTAGTACATTAATTTAAATTAATATTTTATGTCAAGATAATTGAATTGAATAAATTATTTTCTTATATATATTATATATATTTTACTAATTAAAATTTTAATCTTATAAATAATTCAATTATTACAATTAATAATAGAATGAGATTTATCTATATAGATAAACCTACCTTTAAAATTATATTCTACTTATTTTCTTTAATAAGAGTTTTTTATTAACCATTTACTATTTAATTTGAAATATATTTATATATATTTTTACGATTCCATTATAAATATAATTGAAAGTGAATCAATGATTTTTGGGTATTAATTATTCCTCACGAAATCAACTTCAGACATATCACTTTACTACACCCTTTTAATTTAGTGTTAGAAATAGTTAATATAAGTTTATATACATTAATAATAATTTATAATTCAAACCCCCCCCCCCCCCCCGCCCTAAATTTCTATACATTGATACCCATGTAGAACTCAAAACGCCTATAATATGGTCAAATGATATCATTATATAAACCTATGATAAGGATACCCTCCAATATCACATTATCAGAATCATTTTACATACATAATGAATCATCCTATTATTGACTTCAGGTACTCCATGACCATCCTTTTTATCATGATTTAAATGGGGTTTATTTCGGTTAGTCTCGGGGGAAATTTGAAATTTTTGGAAAGCTCTTGGAATCTACACAGGTGGTGCATGGTTTTCCCATACCTTGCGCCTAACTAGTGTAAACCATATAGACCCAGGTAGTGAAGTTTAGCATAGTTGGTGAATGGTTTGAAAAACCATTCATCCATGTTATAGAAACCATGAACCCCTTTAAAGGGAAGCATGGTTAGTGTTCATGATTTGATAAACCTTGATCACTACCAAACTAACCATGGGTGAAAATTTCCTTAATTCTGAAAATTATTTTAAAAATTTCAAAACCACAATTTCTCTACCTGATCAACCCTAACTCGCCATATATAAATTTAATATGTTGATATGGCTCTCTCAGACCCATTTTGGCTCCTCCAAACCCTTTCTAAAGTTTATGAAAGCTCGGAGAACATTGTTAGATTACTCCATTGTTAGATTTATTCTCTCATTGTTTATCACTTTATCTATTCATCTCTCATGCTTATGATTTTATAGATCTTTTTATAATGAGAGTTATAAGATACTTTTTTATATCTTATTTCCCTATTTTCTTCTCATATCCCTATTACAAATGTTCTTCGTTGGATATTCCCATTGCATGCAGTGTGATATGTGATCCCATCATTTTGGTTGGTGCTTTCTGATAAGTTTATCTAATTGAAATATCCCTAAATTGATTAATCTAAACAAAATCACGTTAAATTGTATTATGAAAACCTAATTTCATGAAAAATGGGATTTGAATCGAAATGATTTGTAATTTTCGGAAAACTCCCAATTCCAATAAAATTGGGTGTGATTTGGAATTGATAAAATTGATGAATTATTAAATTCAATTGGAATGAATTGGTTTAAACATTGTATTTGAGAAATATGGATTATATTGTTTTTAGAAGAAACTTGGATTAATTTTATCCCAAAATGGTAATGAATTGATTAAAAATCCGTGTTTATAAATTGGAATATTGAAATTGTGAATGGGGAAATTGTGTTTTGAATATTTTATAATTAATTAGACCTTTATTGATTATTGTTTGAGAACATGCAAGACTAGGTAATTAGTGAGTTATTTTGGAAAAACATGCTTGGTCTAATGCTTTAAAAAACTAACAAAAACATAATACATAAAATCCTATCCCTAATGGGATATTGATTAGTCATCTTTGACCAGTGTTTGATGGATGTGTGTATAGATATTTATGTGATCACCCATCTGAGTGTGTGAGGATACCGTAACATATAACTATTATACCTCTTGGTATATAACCATGTTTCATGTTTATGATTTTTTATATATGCCAATATTTTTAAAAACTACTTTATACATGACTTGTGAATTTATATAAAATGTTTTATATAAAATATTTATTAATCCATTTTTTAAATTATTCCATAAATTGAAATGAAAATAACGTTTTGTTGTAAATATAATCTTATACTGTAATTCATATTTTATATAAAATTAGATGTTTTACATTGTTAATTATTTTTTAATCATATTATGGAACACTTAGTGAGACCCTACTGGGATTTTATATCAAACCCAACCTTTCTATTTGGATGTTTTTATATTTCCTTCCTCCAAGATAGTGCAAGGGTAAAGCAAAACTGAGAGGTGATTGTTGTTGATCATATGGTCATGGAGTGTTGTGTTCATTGGGACTTAGGTTTTGTATCTTTCTATTTTACTATAATTTGTTGTTGTATTTTGGATTTATATACCTGTATGACTTTTGAAAATGTTCTCCTAGTGGAGAATTGTTTGGAGGATACTAGATTGTATATATTTAATCCAATTTTAATGTAAAAAATCATTCCCACATCATCATGTATGATTATACATGCTAGTATCCAACCCATGTGGATCAAGAATACCCTTCCTGTTATGTTAGAGATAGCTAGATTATCAAGGTACCAATGTATCTGGGCTAGCTCATGACAAAGTGGTATAAAATGGGTAGGTTAAGAATCTTTCCTTGATGTTAGTATGCAGTTTGAGATATTGTTGGGATATATGAGGTAGTTAAGAGTGAGTGCCTAGTCAACTCTTATCATATTGAGCCTTAATTCACCATTGGTATTTATGGAATGACATCTTGAGAATTAGTTCTAGGTATTTCTCTAGATTTGATATGGGCAGTTAAAATACAAATATTTTTCATATATCTAATGGGATTATTTTTCCCTATTTATCTAATTTAATTGTTGATCTATGTAATAGTTTGACATATTTTGTAGAGACTCGAAGATTAACGTACATGGACATGACATTACTTTTGTGGAATACTTGTACAAAACAAAAACACACACACAAGGATCATAATAGTTTAGTGTCTTTGGAAACTCGGAATATACTCTTCTAATCATGGTGAAAGATCTTCAACATCTCCCATAATGATCTTCCTTTTTTTACCTAAAACCTTTATTTTTATCCTGGGGAAAAGAAAACATAAAAGGTTGAGCTCAAATGCTCAGTAAGGGTAAACAAAAGAAATATCAATCACATCATATTCATAAGAACATAACATTTCGGAAATCTTAACCTGCAAAAGAGAGCATAATTTCATAACATGGGATAAATCATATTAGTGAAATGAAATCCCAATAATAATAACTTAAAACATGCAACTTTGTGGCATACACACATAATAATAGATAATCATATCTTATTAGTCATGACTCATTTCCAAGACTATCTTAGTGGACAAAGTCCATTTCTGAACCGAGTCACCCTCGTTTCAGTCCTGTTTCACTAAACCGGTATAACCTACCATTCCATCCATGTCTATCTCATGAGATATAAAATCTTTACCCAATACATTGGAGGGAGATATAGGTCCCGCCCATCTCATAATGATACCATTATTATGTGTGCCACAAAATCATAAATCATACATCATTGCATAACCCATGTAATACAAATGGGAATCTTAAACATCATGACAACATAAAACAATTCATATAAGATAAAGGAACTCATAAAAATAATTCCATCACAACATAATCAAATCAATGTAATAATAGGGATAAAAACATAACCCTTTATTATCTTAGATGGAAAATAATTTTGATAAAACACTTGAACTCCATTCTTGAGGAAAATATCCTTTCTTCTTCAAAAAACATTTTTCATTTCTTAACATGTCATACGACTTTAAACTAAAAGAAGTTGATTAAAAATAAACTTGAAAACTTTTAAAGGAATATTCTTGTAAATTTTTTTTAAAAATCCATTCATGCCATATAAGTTAAAAAAACATTCTTCTCGTACTTTTGTCAGAAAAGTCAAAATGTACCTCATACGAAAAACGACAAAAGATTCCTTTCATATCATTTACTAAAAACTCACCGAAGGGTAAAATTGGATTTAAACAATTGTAGGTGGATGGAAATAATATTACATATTGAGGAAACATGGATTTGGATGATAAAATACACCCCAGTAAATACAAAAGTATAAACAATCTCGGATAAAAATGAGATTGTGATATTTCCCTTACCTCAGGTCCGATTTGCTTCGTAAGTGTCCGAACCTCCTGTATAATGATTTAAATAATTTCATTGACTTATTCCAGAATCATACATATTTTTATGATATCATATATGGTCATATTATTAGCTTCTTATTAGTAATATTTCATTACTACTTGTTATTCGGGTGTTTATTAGTTTTTGTTCTTATGCGTATTTTGTCGAATAAATTCTTATTCGTATCTTTAGGTTATAGATACCTCATTTCCAGAATGGTATTATTGTAATATATATCATATTAATTCATTCAATTCATTTATATAATCATTATGCAATGAAGATCGTGTAGAACGAGTCGCATCACATCGTGGAGACGGTATTCTGTACGTACGCACGAGTGATGATATCGTTCCTAGGATCGTGGAATTGTATTGGAGTGTATTTATACTATTTTAGAATCAATATCACTTTATAATAGTAATATATAGTCATTATGTACACCATTATACCCATCCATGTAAGGTGGTGGTGGAAAATAGATTACACCACGGCGTAGAGATGGTATTCCGTACGTACGCCCGCGCGGTGATTTCCTTTTTCCGTAGGATGGATAGAAGGTTAATTAGAGTTGTTTCATATTTATAATAACATATCAGTATATAATAAATACTGATGTTTTTACTTTGTCATGAAACAAATAAATAAGAAGAAGTTTAAGAAGAAAGAAATTGAAAAAGATCGGTAATGGATATTACCTCTTTTTGACGCGCCTTCACTTAACCTCCACTTAAAGAACTAAGGATGGTCATTAAAGAATACCAGGACCTCTAGGATGATATTAGGGAAGTGGATAAGCGATTTTGGCAGGGGTTGGCCGAGCATGAATGCTCAAATTGGAGTGAGGAGGATATGAAGGAGGTGCCCTTTTATAAGGGAGGAGAGAGGCACCTTAGGAAAATCTCAAAATATTATTTTATATTAAGGTAAAATTCGGGTTATAATGGTTCCAAAGGGTCTTATTTAGAAGATAAAGTGGGGATGGGTAGTTATCCTCTCATACAATAGTATTTATACAAGTTTAGGTTATTATTTTAACCTTATCAATTATATTTAACTCTAAGTTAAATAATTTAACTTTTACCGTGTCTTTTTGTTTTCTTACACTATATGGTTAATAAACTTACCATAACAAGCCAAAAGAACCCCAAGTTGTTTATTATTAAAATATATATACTTATCTAAGTCATTTGGTCGAACCGTAGATTTTTAGGAATTAAATAACAATTAATAATATAATATTTATTTTAAAAACTAATTTATGTCAATTTTGACACTATTTGGTACATGATTTTTATGAAATTCATAACAGAATTATAAGTTCCAAAAAAGTTACTTATATCAACAATAACATGTCATATTATCCTAGAAAATTAGTTTAAGCCATAAAAAGCTTCAAATTACATTTATTTGGGCATTTATAACATCAATTATGTCAGTATTTCATTAATAAGACAATTACTGCATCATCTTTGTGTCATAATAAATGATAATTATTTAATCCCTAAAAATTCTAAATAAATTCTTATGATGTAGATATTTGTATTATATTTCAGGAGACTATTCATGTTCGATGTTTCATGAAGTTTATCACTGGATTAAAATTATTATACTTATAAGATTTAAGAAAGTGACATGTTGTCACATTCTTTGGTTTTAATAATAATTAAATTATTTTTATTGAAAAAATTTAATTAAATGAATCTAATCCGACCCTTAGGTGATATGGGTCAAGAGTTAGTCATCCAATAGTATTTTGACATTTTTTAGGGTAATTTTGAAATATTATATTTACCCTTAATTACCCGATTTACCTTTAACTATGGTAAATAAAATTTGACGTAGTTACTATTCATAATTCTCAAAAACAAAAAGTATCTTATTAACATAATTTGGATCCACTGATTCCAAATATGGAATCCATTTTTCCAAATTCAATACACACAAGTTGCATAAATTAAATTAAAATTAATCCCGTTGTCGAACGAAAACGAGTTTTTCTTTAAAACATTGCAAAAGATTGAATTGATTTAACTTACGAATTCAAGGTAAAATCAATGCTAATGAAAGACATTATATTAAATGGTAAAAATATATTCTATATATACTTTAAAACCATTCAATATTATAATTTAACCACATAAGATATTACGATGAAAAAAGTTGTTTTTAATTAAAATATAGCGTGTTTTTACTATTCATTAAAATATGAAAGTTTTCGGAAAAATATCAAAACTTTATATAATGTAAATTTTTTTATCCTGATTCAAAATAAGAATTTTATTTTGTCAAATTGAACTTATAAACATGTCAAAAACTAGATTTAATGTGGGTGCGCCATCAAAAGGCGGCAAAACTGTATTTTTTGAAAAATACTTATTTTACTCGAAAAAATTATTTTGTTCTTATACCATGTTCTAGAAATGTGTAAGATGAATAATAATGTTATAAAATTCAAAATTTAGTTAACACTATTCATAACGGCTAGTTTTAATAAAATTTTAATTGCATATCGTTGTTTAGTGAAACTTGGCATTGCAGACTACACACGCTATCGAGGAAGGTCGTGATTGCGTGTAATGCAAGGCAAGTCAAGGATGTGTGTTGTGCAATATTCTTTTGGTGTAGCGTAAAACACAAGACATTAATGAAATTAAAAAGAATATTTTTCATAAAATCTTGGGGTGTTACATTCTACCCCCCTTAAAATGAATTTCACCCTCGAAATTTGTCGGGGTTATAAATGGTTTACTAATCGAATGTTTCTTTAATTGAAACCCACATCGTAAAAAGGAATACCAAAACCAATCTTTAAAAACAAAAGTATGAAACGTAACGGTTACCCAAATAAACTAATCACTGGGTTTCCACATAGGTGAAAATATGGATATGGAAGTGAAATATAACTATCATGTTCTAATGGAGAGTGGTAGAGAACATGGATATGGAAAAGCCAGCAATCACAAAGCCAGGAATTTGTGATGATCTAGGGTACCATCTGATTCATCGGATATAAGGGAACTAGCACAACATTTTTGGTTTTCAAGATCGTTTCCCTAAAGTTGATGAAATTGGAAATAGAAGAAATACTTTAATGATTTCGGAATAGTCTCACCGTTGGTCGTTCTTTGGACAATTTCCACTTCATATCTTAAAGAAATGAAGTTGAATATGTCATTCGTGATGTGTTAGCAGATCATGTGATAGAATGATGGGTCATTCCATCTGTCTCAAACAAAAGGTTAGAAAAGTAATAAAAAATACATAAGTCCATCTATAGTGAGATTAATGATACATGGTTCCTAAAATGGACTTATAATTCATATATCATGCTGCTTAATATAATAAAACTAGTATCTACTAAGCAGGGACTTCCTGTAGTCCAGTGGTAGGTGATAAAGGCCAGTCGTACTTCTGTTGTGGGTTCGATTCCCACGTCCTTGTCCGACGCGATGGGTTGTCGCCCGTCCTGAAGGTAGTCCTTTCTCTAAAACTATATTACTATAACATCCCATCAATACTATCGAAAAACATTTATCCTTAAAAAATACTAACTTATGTTCAACATAATCCATTCCAATCTTTAGGATTATCCATAATGCTACAGTCCACTCACATAATATAGTGAAAACAATTACCAGAGATTTAATACCATCGTTGATCCCCATATATCATAAGATATGTCTTGTTGGTCACATTCCAAACATTCAAAGGCCTTAATCATGTATTCTCTTAAATTCTCATTGAACCTTAGTGAAAACATGAATGCAGTTAAAAGTTAACACTTTCCACATACCAAAATCCTCAAAATTCTATATACTCAAACCATGATATCACTTAGTCCTTATATCAATCATGAGCTCATGAATACTGTTAAACATTTCATTTTCTCGTTTTCCCTTCATTATGCGCATATCATCTTATTTCCAAAAATATCTCAATCACTTTGAATACCACATTAGACCAATACATAAATATTCCAATACTCCATGATACAACATTATTTTGGAATCCCATTACATAAACACTTAATCATTCCACCACATCATTGTCATATTCAACATCGCCAATAGTGATCGCATGTGAGTTCCCTTTGTCCTTTACCTAAAGTGGTTGCTCATGTCGATCGTCACTAACCCTTGGATTAGGGCATTTATTGGCATAATGTCCCATCTCCTTGCACTTGAAACATTGAAGTGTAGTAGGTTCATTCTGTGTATCCCTTCCTTTGTTTGCATCATTAGACATCTTCTTCTCATCATTTCGGAATTCAAATGCCCGATGACCTTCCTTTACACATTTGAAACACTTACATGTCCCTTTAAGACAATCTCCACCATACTTCTTTCCACACTTTGAGCATAAGGAAACATTCATCTTCTTTTCACCATTATTCTAAGATTTCTCCTTGAACTCCATCTTTCGTTTCTTGTCAAAACCATGAGATGGATATGTAACACCAACTTCCATTTATACCTTGATAGAACAACGCACAATTTCTTCATAGCTACTGATATCTCTTATAGCTAATTCCCTTCTAAGAATTTGTTTTAATCCACTGAAAAATCGATCATCTTGACTTTCAGGTTGGATGATAATGCCAGATTCATACCTTGAAAGTCTTGTAAAATTTGCTTCATATATACCAACAGATTCATCATCCATCTGCTTCAGCTCAAGAAACTCTTTTTCCATCTTTGTTCGATGAATACGAGGGAAGTAATTACTGAAAAACAAGTTCTTGAACTCGTCCCATTCCATGGACTCAATTTCATCTCTTGGCCTCGTATTCTTGATAAGATCCCACCATTGATCAGTTTCACCTTCCAAACGATATACTACTAAGATGACTTTATCATGTTCAGAACATTGAAGAACTGAAAATATCTTTTCAGTGGTACTCATCCATTGTTCAACAACAAATGGATCGGAAGACCCACTGAAAGAAGGTGTGTGTTTCCTCATGAAGGACTCAATAGAATATTGTTCCCTTCTCTGCTCATTTGGAAGTCCAGAATGATTCATAGCTTGTGTAAGTATATCAATAAGATTTTGCACTCCATCTCCCATAACATTTGTTTGTTCAGGAGGAAAATCATTGCATTGTCCATTGCATTGATCAACACGGTTCCTTTGGGTTCCAGCCATCGTCTAAAACCCAAAAAGAATAGTGTGAGAGGCAAAAATCATGCTAGGGAAAACAACATAATAAAAGGGGGATTACACTCAATATCTAACATCTTAGGTTTAATTCTAGGATCGTTACTGTAATTCTAAGACTATAACCTGTACGTATACTTATCCTTAGGTACATCCCTAGACATACCTTAGAAATATCTATAGGGATCTCACTAAAGTTCTCGCATCCTAGTTTCCAAAGGTTAACTAAACCTTTCCTCTGATACCAACTATAGAGACCCGAAGCTTAACGTACATGGACATGACATTACTATTGAGGAATACTTGTACATAACAAAAACACACACAAAAGGATCGTAATAATTTAGTGTATTTGGAAACTCAGAATATAATCTTCTAATCATAGTGAAAGATCTTAAACATCTCCCATAATGATATTACTTTTTTTACCTAAAACCATTATTTTTATCATGGGGAAAAGAAAACATAAAATGGTGAGCTCAAATTCTCAGTAAGGGTAAACAAAAGAAATATCAATCACATCATATTCATAAGAACATAACATTTTGGAAATCTTAACCTGCAAAAGAGAGCATAATTTCATAACATTGGATAAATCATAGTAGTGAAATGAAATCCCAATAATCATAACATAAAACATGAAACTTTTTGTCATACACACATAATCATAGAGAATCATATCTTATTAGTCAAGACTCATTGCCAATACTCTCTTAGTGGACAAAGTCCATTTCTGAACCGAGTCACCCACATTTCAGTCTTGTTTCACTGAACCGGTATAACCTACCATTCCAACCATGTCTATCTCATGAGATATAAAATCTTTACCCAATTAATTAGAGGGAGATATAGGCCCCACCCATCTCATAATGATACCATTCTTATGTGTGCCACAAAATCATAAATCATACATCATTGCATAACCCATGTAATACAAATGGAAATCTTAAACATCATGACACCATAAAACAATTCATATAAGATAAAGGAATTCATAAAAATAAATCCATCCCAACACAATCAAATCAATGTAATAATAGGGATAAAAACAGAACCCTTTATTATCTTATATGGAAAATAATTTTGATAAAACACTTGAACTCCATTCTTGGGGAAAATATCCTTTCTTCTTAAAAAACATTTTTCCTTTCTTAACATTTCATACGACTTTAAACTAAAAGAAGTTGATTAAAAATAAACATGAAAACTTTTAAAGGAAGATTCTTGGAAATTTTGTTTCAAAAATCCATTCATGCCATATAAGTTAAAAAAAACATTCATCTCGTACTTTTATCGGAAAAGTCAAAAAGTACCTCGTATGAAAAACAACAAAAGATTCCTTTCATATCATTTACTAAAAACTCACCGAAGGGTAAAATTGGATTAAAAAATTGTAGGTGGATTGAAATAATATTACATATTGAGGAAACATGGATGTGGATGATAAAATTCACCCTAGTAAATACCAAAGTATAAACAATCTCAGATAAAACTAAGATTGTGATATTTCCCTTACCTCAGGTCCGATTTGCTTCATAACTGTCCGAAACTCCTGTATAATGATTTAAATAATGTCATTGAATTATTTCAGAATCATACTTATATTTATTATTTCATATATGGTCATATTCTTAGCTTCTTATTAGTAATATTTCATTACTACTTGTTATTCAGGTGTTTATTACTTTTTGTTCTTATGCATGTTTTGTTGAATAAATTCTTATTCTTCTCTTTATGTTATAGATACCTCATTTCCAGAATGGTATTAGTGTAATATATATCATATTAATTCATTAAATTCATTTATATAATCATTATGCAATGAAGATCATGTAGAACGAGTCGCATCACATCGTGGAGACGGTATTCCGTACGTCCGCATGAGAGATGATATCATTCCTAGGATCGTGGAATTGTATTGGAGTGTATGTATACTATTTAAGAATCAATATCACTTTATAATAGTCATATATAGTCATTATTTACACCATTATACCCATCCAAGTAAGGTGGTGGTGGAAAATAGATTACACCACGGTGTGGAGACGGTATTCCGTACGTACGCACGTGCGGTGATTTCCTTTTTCCGTAGGATGGATAGAAGGTTAATTAGAGTTGTTACATATTTATAATAACATATCAGTATATAATAAATAATGATGTTATTACTTTATCATGAAACAACTAAATAAGAAGAAGTTCAAGAAGAAATAAATTGAAAAAGATCGGTAGTGGATATTACCTCTTTTTGAGGCGCCTTCACTTAACCTCCACATAAAAAACTAAGGATGGTCTTTTAAGAAGACCAGGACCACTAGGATGATACTAGGGAAGTGGAGAAGAGATTTTGGCATGGTTTGGCTGAGCTTGAATGCTCAAATTGGTGTGAGGAAGAGAGGGAGGAGGTGCCCTTTTATAAGGGAGGAGAGGGGCACCTTAAAAAAATCTCAAAATATTATTTTATATTAAGGTCAAATTCGGTTTATAATGGTTTAAAATTGTCTTATTTCTAAGATAAAGTGGGGATGGGTAGAAATACTCTCATAAAATTGGATTTAGACAAGTTTAGGTTATTATTTTAACCTTATAAATTAGATTTAACTCTATGTTAAATAATTTAACTTTTACCGTGTCTTTTTGTTTTCTTACACTCTATGGTTAATAAACATACCATAACAAGCCAAACGAACCCCAAGTTGTTTATTAATAATATATCTATCCTAAATAATTCATTTGGAAAACCTTAGATTTTTAGGAATTAAATAAAAATTAATAATATAATATTCATTTTAAAAACTAATTTATGTCAATTTTGACACTATTTGGTACATGATTTTTATGAAATTCATAACAGAATGATAAGTTCAAACAAAGTTACTTATATCAACAATAACAAGTAATATTAACCTATAAAATTAGTTTAAGTCATAAAAAGTTTTAAATTACATTTACTTGGGCATTTATAACATCAATTATGTCAATATTTCATTAATAAGACAATTATTGCATCATCTTTGTGTCATAATAAATGATAATTATTTAATCCCTAAAAATTCTAAATAAATTCCTATGATGTATATAATTGTAATAGAGTTCTAGAGACTATTCATGTTCGAAGTTTCATTAATTTTATCACTAGATTACAATTATTATACTTATAAGATTTAAGAAAGTGACATGTTGTCACATTCTTTGGTTTTAATAATAATTAAATTATTTTCATTGAAAAAATTTAATTAAATGAATCTAATCTGACCCTTAGGTGATATGGGTCTACTTTTAGTCATCAAATAGGATTTTTAAATTTGTTAGGGTAATTTTAAAATATTATATTTACCCTTAATTACCCGATTTACCTTTAACTACGTTAAATAAAATTTACCGTAGTTACTATTCATAATTCCCAAAAATAAAAAGTAGCTTATTAACATAATTTGGATCCACTGATTTCAAATATGAAATCCATTTTTCCAAATTCAATACACAAAAGGTGCAGAAATTAAATTAAAATTAATCCCGTTATCGAAAGAAAACGGGTTTTTCTGTAAAACATTGCAAAAGATTGAATTGATTTAACCTACGAATTCAAGGTAAAATCAATGCTAATGAAATAAATTATATAAAATGGTAAAAATCTATTATATTTATACTTTAAAACTATTAAATATGATAATTTAACCACATAAGATATTACGATGAAAAAAGTTGTTTTTAATTAAAATATAGCGTGTTTTTACTATTCATTAAAATATGAAAGTTATCGGAAAAATATAAAAACTTTATCTAATGTAAATTTTTATATCCTGATTCAAAAGAAGAATTTTATTTTGTCAAATTTAACTTATAAACATGTCAAAAACTAGATTTAATGTGGGTGCGCCATCAAAAGGCGGCAAAACTGCATTTTTTGAAAAATATTTATTTTACCCGAAAAATTTATTTTGTTCTTATACCATGTACTAGAAATGTGTAAGATTAATAATAATGTTATAAAATTCAAAATTTATTTAACACTATTCATAACGGCTAGTTTTAATAATATTTTAATAGCATATCGTCGTTTAGTGAAACTCGGTATTGCGGACTACACATGCTATCGAGGAAGGTCATGATTCCGTGTAATGCAAGGCAAGTCAAGGATGAATGTTGTGCATGCTTCTTTTGGTGTATCGTACAACACAAGACATTAATGAAATTAAAAAGAATATTTTTCATAAAATCTCGGGGTGTTACATATTTAATGTTGTCTACCGATGTTTTGTAACATCATGCCTCTATGAAGTCATGTGAATCTAACCTAAGAGGATGTTTAGGATGATCCATACTGAGTAACCCCTCCTGCTAATTCGAATCGGGATGAGGCTATTGTATGTTCTATCCAATACCTATGAAAATTACATGCAACAACTCCTATGTAGGCTCTATATGTGGAATTTTAGAGGTATGATTCTCAAAATTATGATCATGAGTTTTTTCACTAGAGGACACTAGTTATAAAAGGCTCACATGATCCTCAGGATGTTGAGGAATGGTTTAAGAGTATTGAATTTTGTTTTAAGTTCTTAGCGATGCCTGATTCAATAAATGTGAAATGTTCTACCTTCAAGATAGATAGTCATAGCATGAGATTATGGGACATGATAGTGAGAAAAAAGAGGCATGAGTTATTAGAGTGGAATGACTTTAAATACCTTTTCACAAACTAATTCTATCCAGATACAATGGTGGTTGTCAAGCCTATAGATTTTTTAATACTCGAGCAGGATGATAGGACTATGAAAGAATATGAAAATCCCATTATTTAGATTGTATAATTTTCACTTGATATTGTGTCGAATGAGAAGATGAAGACTCAACGTTTGGAGATGGAAGTTTGATATGATATTTTTTTCATGTTTTTTCTCTGAAGAAACCTTCATATGTTTTTGTTTTGGATAGAGAGTTAATTTTTGAGATGGACCAAGATAGTAAGTTAGGGTTGACGGGAGTAACCTTTTCTCCAAGTGGATGTTTTATGAGTTCCTTCAAATTAAAGTTGATGTGTGATGATTCTCATGGTAGTTATCAACTCTCAGGTTATTATATACCTCACTAAGATCTTATTAGTGGCCCTATTAGTTTCTACAAGGGTTGAAGGACTCAGAAGTAGAAATTAATTTTCACTTAGGAAACCATGATATGTGGTTTTGGTGGACGCTCAGGTCACCAGTAGAACTTTTATTGTTCATATTCTACTCCATGTAGTGGCATAAGATCATCAGTTCAAAAATGTATTTTGGTGAATTATGATGCTTCATGAATAAAAAGTTTCTATCCATAGAAATCTCAAATTAATCTTATTCACGTAGTGGATGAGTCTCTAGAGGAAGCAGATACGTGTCTAGTGACTATTATTGGTACCATCACTATTTCTTCATCTTTGGTGAGTGCTTTGCGTGATATTGGTGAATCTCATTCATTCATTTCAACCCATATTATATATTTTATAAATCATTATAACAACCTTGATCTTTATTTATCATTTAAACATGAATCATTACATAAAATTAATCTTAATACAACTCCAAAGATAAAGAGGTCTGGTGACTTTGGAAAATTATGTGCAATGAATAACAACATAAAACATGAAAAGAAACATGTTTATTTAAAACTTCATTCACATTACCACAAAATTCCTTTTTATTTAACATGACATCATGTAAACTGAGGAAATACATAAAAAATGGGTGAGCTATAAATCTTGGTATGCGAATAAACATGGGATAAAATAAAGAAGACAATACATGTTAGAAAATAGAAATATCAAAGCATCATTGAAGGAATATGAATATAAAGTCATGATGTATCATGATAATCATAGCATGGGAAATGTGGAAACAACATTCAACATGATATTAGCATGAGTCAGGGCTCATTTCACATGGAGAAGAATGAGTGAAAGATCAATGCACATAGAGGAGAATTAGTAAAATATCATTAAAAATAGTGGAACATGAGTCAAATCTCATTGTACACGATGTATCATGATACTAAACATTACCCAATGCATTGGAGCTCCATAGGGTGCACCCTTCATTATCATTTCATTTTATCATTATGTGTGACACATAGATCATACAACATGGATTAACTAATAATAATAGATTATTACATGATCAAGGAAATGTGTAATACAAATATATATACAATAAATAAGTATACATTCATAATGGTGAATATCCTTTATAGAGAAACGGGTGTGTTATTCACTACACAATTATTTTGGCATGGAAAATTGTGGTGCGATTTCGACAACATAGAGACGTCAAATAGAAATTCATAAAATGGGATGATGAGAGGGAAAGGGGTATCTAATAATTTATACATGAAATGTAAATTAAGATTTAAATGTATGGAAATTACCCAACATATGTAATTGTATATATAAGTAATAATATAATAAAGAGTTTTGAAGTAAGCGGAGAAATCAAAATAAGCCATACACAATTTCAGCATGGTAATGAGTTATACATAATGGAGTAAGAGGGATTAATAAAATTGAAAGTAAGATATAATATTTTTTACAAAAAATTAAATTTAAGTGATTCATGGAACATCATATCCCAACATGTGAAAAAGGAATTTTATAAGCATAATATTAAATAAGTTCTTGAATGGAAATGAGAGGAGAGAAATCCCTTACGGAATTTCAGCGTAGTGATGGCATAGGTAAGGGTCAATATGATGAGGGATAAACGATCCCTAATACAAATAACATAAATTTGACAGTAAGGTAATGATTAAAAATAAATTTAAATACAGTCAATTTAAATTAAAAGAACTAATATCAAATAAGGTTTTTGAATTCAAAGATGAGGAGAGAAATCCCTTAGTGAATTTTAGAATCATAACGGCTTGGGTAAGGGTAAACATGAAGGGGCATAAATGATCCATAATAAAAATGACATCAATTGGATAATAATATAATGTTTGAAAATGATTTAAAATACAAGAAATTGAAATTAAATGAACCAATCTCAAGGAAGGTTCCTGAATTCTAGAGTGGGGAGAGAAATATGTTACATCAATATGTGGATCCAAAGGCTTAGGATGGGATTATTTGGATCTTATGTGAACCATGGGAGGACACTATGGAGTAGAGGTAAGAGTTTTTATGAGCATAAAGTAGTCTTTTTGAAGAGAATTGGGATCTTGGGTGGGTTTATATAGGAAAGGTGGGAGATTTCTTTATTATTTGGGTTTTCAATAGTATATATCCAAATAATCAAAACCAAAAACCATACCATGGTTTTACCTAGGTTTTCTTCCCAAGGGGATTTGTATAAATTATTTTTTGAGGCCAAGTGCTGAAGATAATAAAATATGTCTCTTTCTTATGTGGTGGTGAGTCACACTTTCAAAGAAATTATTTTAGAATCTTAAAATATATTATAAGTCTTGGAGGATTCAATAAGGCATTATAAAATAAATAAAATAAACATAAAATTGCATTATTTTAAAGGTAAAATATATATTTGTAAAAGGATACATTTAATTCTATTTATTATATCGTTATTGGGCTATTATGATGTCATAAAACACACTTTATATTTATACGGTATTTAATTTTTACCCAAACATTGGACTGTATCAGAAAATTATGAAAACTTAACCATTGGATAATTATGACATTATAATTAAAAAAATAATATTTATTTTTTCTAAATAATTTTCTAAATATTTGATTTAGACATTTAGAATAAAAACCAAAATTTATTGAAAATGGAAGGTTTTTTACAAAAATTGTTTTCGAACCCTAATAAAATTCACATTTGACAACATAAAAACTGTATGATCATTTATATTTAAAAAATTAATATTAATAATTTATTAAAATATAATTTTTTTTAAAAAATCTATTAATTCATCAAAAATAAATTTATTAATTGAAATTTAATATTAACCAAAAATTGTTTCACTCATGTTTATGTTGTTGGATAATGGATTGAGCTTAGTCCAGGGAAAGAAATAAAATTTCTATATCTCTTAGAACCATCAATAAATTGGCTTCATATGGTACAATCATACTGGATGAGTCCATCACTTACTTTGTCTATGTGAAAGGGATTTGTTAAAACCCTATATTTATAATAGTCAGGTGATAACTATTAAATGACTACATTATCAATTTTAAACATACTTAACTATAATTTAAAATCCATTTGGATGTAATAAAATAAGTATATGTGTTTTCTATAACCATAAGACATTTAATTATGTCCAAAGAAATAGAATTTTATGCATAAATGTTTGGGTCGTTACAACCTTCCCCCCTTAAAATATTAACCCTCGAAATTTCCTTTTCCCACACTAAAATAGATGAGGGTATCTCTACTTAATCACTTCCTCTGGTTCCCAAATTTCTTCTTCAGACTTATAGTTTCTCTACAATACTTTGATGAGGGGAATTACCTTATTTTATAGAACTTTTTCTCTATAATATAAGATCTTCACCGGCTGCTCCTCATAGAAAAGGTTGTTCTCCAATGGTATCACCTATTGATTGATTACATGTGATGGGGATGGTATGTATATTCTTTAGAGGGATACATGGTATACATCATGTACCTAATATTGGTTTTTTTGGGAGTTCTAGTTGATTGGCCACTGCTCTTTGCGATCAAGGACCTCAAAAGGATCAATGTGTTGTGGACTAAGATTTACCATCTTCCCACATATCATCACTATTTTCCATGGAGACATGCAGAGGAATACCATGTCTCCAACATTGAATTCTAGGTCACAACGACCATTGTCAACATAGCTCTTTTGTTGACTTTGAGAAGCTTTGATGTGTTGTTGGATGGTCTTAACCTTCTACACCATTTATTTGTCCATTTCCAGACATAAATTATTTGTTCCCAAAATTCAACCCAACATATCAGTTTTCTTACCCATTTTCCATAAAGATCTTTATAAGGTTATATTTGGATGTTTTTTTAACATTATTGAACAACTGTCCATGAAAATATAAAAATTTCCATTAAAGACTGGTGGAACCAGTATAAATAAAACCCCTGACTCTGAAATATTATTTTCTTCCATCCTATACATTGTATATCAATTTGAGGTAGTTTTAATCACCGTAAATTATTGTGATACGAGAATATGAGAAACAAACATATATTGATCACAAAAAGGAGTAGGTCTTTGTACTCAAAATTAAAAAAAAATCCTTGCGCATTGTTGTCTCTTTTATTATTTTCATTGCATATATTTATAATTTTTGAGTGAACACTATATACCCATTCTTATTTACTATGGAATCTATTTGAGAGTAGAGGGGTAAATTGAATGAAATTAAAATTCAATAAAACGTTTGGTACAATGATTCACCCCTTCTCAGTGTCCCAGTGCAATTCATAGGGACTCTTTTAGTGGTATTAGAAAGTAGGTATCCCTATTATTGGATTGGTGTTTTATCCCCACTTTTTCAAGGATAATATGAAGTACAGATTTTAAGATTATTCTAAAGTACCTTAGATGAAATATTAAATCATCACTTCTGTCGAGGAAAACATGAATGTTTCTTCCAATAACCTTAAAACAGAATGAACTGGGAAGAAATATTTTTAGGAAAATATCAGATAAATAAGATACAGATCAATTCTCTCCATTAAATTATTTGACGATGACTCATAGGAAGAATCTAGTTAAATGTTTGGAGACTATGAGTAAGTTTAATCTATAATAATTTTTGAAGAATTATACTCTCAATTTGAAGGATACATGATGAATTTTCCTAAAGAAGATATTTCATATTTACTTTGTTTATTCATTTATATTTTGGATGAAATAGAATAACTTGAAGATGACATAAATATGTAGGCCGATGAAATTGAAAAAAATTAAAAAGGTGAAATTTAATCAAATAATGTATTATGATACTAAATATTACCCTATACATTAGAGCACTATCAGGGCACACCCTTCATAATAATTTTTTTCATGCATAATTGTTCCACATAGATTATACAACGTAGATTAATTAATCATACCAATTTATTCCATGTTCAAGGAAATGTATAATACATACATATAGATCCATAATTAATATGTATATGTGCATAAAGGATAATATCTTTGATAGATTAATGGATATGGTATTCACTAAAAAATGATTTTGGCATGGAAAATCGTGTTGCGATTTCTATAGCATAATGACATCATATAGAAATTCATAAAATGGATTTTAAATGAGAAATAGGTATCTCATCATTTAGACATGAAATAGATAGTAATAGAGACATGGAAATACATTAACCAACATAATTAATTGTATATAGAAGGCATAACATAATAAAGAGTCTTTAAGTAAGAGGAGAAAGCAAAATATCCCTTAAGGAATTTTGGCATAGTAACAGTTTGTACATAAAGGGTCATATGGGGTATTAATGCGAGTGAAATAAAGATAAAATCCATTATAAATAAAATTTATAGTATGGGAATCATGGACACAATTTCCAAATATATGAAAATGGAACTAAATAATCATAATATAATAGAAGTGGTTGAATGGAAATGATAAGGGAGAAATCCCATACATAATTTTGGGATAGTAACAGCTTAGGGAAGGGTCCAAATGAGGGGGGATAAATGATACCTAAAAATTAACATAAATTTTATAGTAAGATAATTATTAAAAATTAATGAAAACTAAAATCAATGTATATTAATATAACTAATCTCAAAGAATTTTCTTGAATTCAATGGTGAGGAGAGAAATCACTTACGAAATTTCAACATTGTAACAGATTATGTAAGGGTACAAATGTGGGTGGATAAATGATACCACCTTAAAATAAAATCAATGGGATAGTAAGGTAAAGATTAAAAATTAATGGAAATAAAATAAATTTAAATTAAAAGAACTAATCTCAAAGATGGTTTTGAATTCAAGGGAAAGGAGGGAAATCCCTTACTTGGATATGTGGATCCAAAGGCTTAGGAGAGGATTCTTGGGAGTTGGGGGTACCTTGGGAAGACTGTAGATAGTATAGGGAAGTGTATGTATAATATTCAAGGAGTTGGAGTGAAGAGAAGTGGGATACTGGGTGGGTTTATATTGGAAAGTAGTAGGGTTTTCCTTATTATTTTGTTTTCGGACACTACATAATAAAATATTCAAAACCACAAACTATCCCATCATTTTTGCCCATGGTTTCTGAAAAAGGTGAGTGGTATATATTATTTTTTTCGGTTAAGCCATGATGATAAAAAAATATTTCCCTTTATTATGTGGTGGTGAGTCAAGAAATAATTTTTAAATATTAAAATATATTATAAGTCTAGGAGGATTCACTAAGATTTATAAAATAAATCAGATAGACATAAAATTACATTATTTTATAGGAAAAACATATATTTGGAATGTTATATATATTATTGTATTTATTAATTCATTATTCTGCTATTATGATGTCATAAAACACACCGTATATTTATATGGTATTTAATTTTTACCTAAAAATTTGGCTCTTTCAAAAAATTATTAAAAATTCAGGGTTGAATAATTTAGACATCCTAGTTTCAGAAATAATATTAATTTTATCTTAATAATTATATAAATATGTGAATTTTTACTTTTAAAATGAAAACCGACATTTATTAAAAATTAAGGGTCATTGTTTTCTATTATTCACCTTTACTGATGGATTGAAAATTTTAATACTCAAAAGTCTCAAAATAAAGAATATAATGGAAAGGATAAATCATCAAGTGTTGAAGTGTCACACAAATAATAAAAAGAAGAAACATACATGGATCATGGATAGTGGATGATATACTCATATTATAGGATATTTAAGTGTCTCTAAATATGTTAATAATTTAATTAAAGTATTGGTGACTTTTGGAAATGGTGGGGCACTTAAAATGTTTATAATTAGTTCAAAATTTACTGAAGAAAGTAATCTGGAATCTAATAACAAATTGTTTGTTGATGGATTGAATCAAAGTTTTCTATTTTTTTATGAGCTATAACATAAAGGTAATGAAGCATCAACTTAGTAGAATTAATGTGTTGTGAAAAATAAAATAAAAAAATGAATGTTTTTTATGATTGTAAAGTGAAAAATAGCTAAGATATTTTAGGTTGTTGAAATAGTGAAGAAACAGATACCTCATAAGAATAATAAAGAATATTCTTCCAATACGTTGGATATTATTGACTCTACAAAGAGAGATATAACTTATCGACTAAAACAATAAGGTTATAGGGGTGATATCCAGAATAAGATACCAAAAAAATAAGTATGAACAAGTTGTTTCAAATTCTTTGAAAACAGTTTAATTTTTCTAAAAATGGGGTTGAAGTGAAGAGAATAAGGAAGAATGAATCTTTGGCTTCTCATAATACTAAAATGATGAATAAGATGAATTATGCCAATTTAAAATGTGATTTAATGTAAATATTTTCTGATCAAAATGGTTTTTAGTCAAAATGATATTTGGATACCAATCCCTGAAGATTGAAGAATAAATATCATCCTTCAATCATGAAAGGATAATGTATAAATATTCACCCCCTCTCTCACTTATTCTATAGATTTCTTTTGTTAAAGGGGTAGAAGGAAATATAAATCCCTTTATTCTTTATAACTTAAATTTATTTACAAAGAGGGATAAAACCAATAAATTTAGAGTGTCCAATTATATTTTTAATATAATAGGTGAGTGATATATTATATATGGGGAGTATAAATTCAGTGAGAGTTTCTAAAAGTTTAAGTATATGAAGTCAAAATATGGTTGTGTGTGGAAATTTTTTAGAATGTGTGCTTTAAATTATTATATATAGGTTATGAAGTCATAATGTGTTTGTGTATACTGTAAACTATGATAAAATTTATTGTTTGTAGGAATCCTTTATATACAGGATTAAGGAATAATTATACAAAAGTGAAAGAAAAAATTAACATGGTTCAAGAAGATTATCTTAGTATAGATAAGTTGTTCTTCATTTGTTTCAAGTCGTATCAAAATCGTTAAAGAAGTGGTTGAAATTCGATTTAATGTAAAATACAATTTATAATATAATTTTATTCTTTCTTACATGAAATTATATCACATAGGTTTAGAATTATTATCTGATTATTCATTAAAAAGTGTGATGATTTTGGAAAGTGACTTAATTTCAATGGTTTCCAACAAAAATCAAAGGGGAGATTTATTAGCCCAATTATGTTAAATATATTGACATGGAAAGAGGTTGTGACCTTGGTAATATTAATATGAACTCGGTGGAGTATACTGAGTTCTATAGTTATGGAATAATACCAAAGTGTTTCAGTATTTTTATAGGGATTAATAACTGGTTTAGGAAATATGTGGATATGGGTCTTGTGTTATCTTTTTTTTCGAAACATAAATCATGTTCAAACAGAATTATTTCATGGTGTTTTATTTTTGGGTGATTTTCATTCCATTTTTTGGATAGTTTGAAGGTAGTTAAAAATGGTTTCGAGGAATTTAGATCTATTTGGAAGAGTTCTTGAGTGTTACATGGTTTGGTATAAAATATGTCTAGGTTGTCAATATATAAAAATAGTTTAACTCAATGAGTAAGATATAATTTATGCCGAAAATAAATTAAAATAAAGTAAAAATATTACATGTTTATATAATAGTTACCGTATGTAGAGAATCTGAGAATTTGGCAAATTCATCAATCACATAATGGTCACTCTGATCAGTCTCTGAAAAAATGTAAAAGGTAGAATTTACTCCCTATATACATAAGGGTCATTTTGAGAGTATTTAAGGGTTATTTTTTCAATAAATAATGTCCATATTAGAGGTAATTGAAAAATTAAGGGGTCATTATGATGACATGTAAGAGTCATATAATTTTTTCTCCTGATATATAAGAATTATTATGAGGTATAGAGTGATAGTTAAGGGTCTCTAACTTGAATGAAAATATTATTTTTTCAGAAGTTAACAAATATGTTTTAAAAATATATTTTTTGAAGATAAGATTGTCATATGGTAAAATACCTCTATAGCATACTAAATGATATGTTGATTTTGAAGTATGAAAATATATGGTGATTAAAATATGATAATGTTAAGGATAATATTTTATTTTTTTATTACCATAATTAAAACCTTAGATGAAATTAGTTGTAGAATATGGATAATGTTGTAACAATGAAGTCGTTCCGTGATTAAAAGCCATGATAATTAAGGTCGAGACTATCTTGAAATGACTAAATGTGTCATGAAATAGTACATAGTATGAAAAAATGTTCATAAATACATAGAGAATTAGAATACACATCTTTCACCATGAACAATATAGTCACACCATAATGGAAGAAGAGGCAAATGAATGAGTCATATGAATTATTTTATCACACTAAAAGGTCTGCAGCTAAACTTTGATGAACTGGAAAATTACAAATAATAAAGAAGAAGTTGGAGAAGATGATAACCTGTAAAGAGAATTTGAAGGAAGTTGGTAGTTGAAATAAAAATATGAAACTCAAATTTGAATGTGAATAGTATGTTGTTACAATGTAAGATAAAATAATTACATAATTATTTCTTGAATACAGACTATATAAAAGATATTAATGGATAGGGATATTTAATAGAGGTTAAATCATTGGAGTTTTCTATGTGGTCAATACAAAAAGAGATAATGAAAGTCAAACAAGAGAATAGGAAGAGTGTGCAAATGGATTTTAATAAAATAAGGAGAAGAGTATACACTTAGTTGTGTGCGATCATTAAACCCATGTTATGATTGAAGAAGAAGTTAGTAACATTTATTATATATCATCATGAAATGTGAGATCAATATAAAATTTTCATGATAAAGGAAATATTCATTGGAAAATGATAATCCCTACCTCATTGAAGACATTACAACATCAATAAGTTATCAAGGCATAATATTTTTTTCTGGTGATGAGAAACATTTTCAATGTATTTTAGTAACATGAGTTCATGGATAAAATATGATTATTATATCCACAATGGGGATTATAGTGGATCATATGATATCATGGGATTTTGGATCATTCCATGGATTAACTACTATTTTTAAGTAGTGAACTATGTACATCTAGTTTCTTTTATTTTTTTAATTTCTTTGATGTGTTTGATTTTTGTAGTGAGATAACTCATTATAATATGTTATGGAGGATTTTTTCA
The DNA here is from genome assembly GCA_963277665.1 of Viscum album. NCBI lineage: Eukaryota > Viridiplantae > Streptophyta > Magnoliopsida > Santalales > Viscaceae > Viscum > Viscum album. Next base: position 6,559,295 of record OY728125.1, read on the forward strand.
TAATAACTCATAAATAGGGAAAAATAATATTACTCATTGATTTATCCCCTACCCTATCCAAACAAACACTTAATTCCAAAATCCACCATATAAATAACAATAATAATAATATTGTTAATTGATATTGTGACTAAATAGAACAAATTAATTGGTAAAAATTTATTTTTTAGTTATAAATTTGTTTAACCATAGGTCTAAATTACCTATTATTTAATTTTGTATATAAGATATAATTTATTGTGTGGGTTGTGCACAATGAAAATCCTCTAGAATTATCACCATCCCTAGAGAGAAAATTACCCCTTTATTTATCTCATGAATATAGAAAGAACAAGATATATTATTGTGATTGATAAATAGTGGCGTAAATATCTAAACTCAAATATGCGAGTATATATATTTTCAAGAATGAAATTCAAAGATTCATGGAGAACATGTGGATATATTTAGAAAAAATCATCACATGGATTCTTCTCCATAATAAACAATGCAATGGGATTGAAAAAACAATTAATCATGGGGATTTTTACATTAATTGTAATTATTTCCCTAAAATAATTATAAATTATATTTTAATTGTCCAATAAAAGAGATTATAAGGATTGAATCAATAGTTTATTTGGATATTATCCATTTTAACCAATGAAAATACAAAATTGGTCCCCAACCAAATGCTTCCACAGCACCCATGAACGTTCAATTAGTATGTTTCAAGATATTCTCACATTGATAACATAAACGGAGTTCCCTTTGAAGGTCAAAATATCATTTATTATGTAATTTAATCATATTTATATTGTAATTATTTTTTAGAATAAACAATATTTGACTTTTCCCAAATGGGTAAAATTTTAGGTGTAGGGGTGTGGTCGCATTGTAATTCATATGTCTTTTCAACCATTATATTAGTCTTTTTAATATTTTATATTTTATAATTATTTTAATTAATTATCATTTTCAATTGTAATATAATTCATATATTTAATTTTATTTAATTTTGGAATAAAATAATTTTACTACATTCCATATTTTCAGGGTATTTGGGTATGAAATTATGATCTTATGAATAAATTAGAGTAAAATGGGTTAATGTGAGCACACACACAAATAATAAATAAATATTAAAAAATATATTCTAAAAGTTTGATTATATAATTTTATTGAAATAATTTCATTATAATGGAGAACTTATTGGATGTTTTAAAAAAATTAAAATATCCAACTCAATCATATGGTTGCCCAAATAATGTAAGCATGAGATATATATAAAATTGGTCTTCATGGAGAGGATATCTTGGTAATTTGAATATATCATAGAGGATATTCCAACAATTTCAACCATAATTTTTTAGTTATATATATAATATTTAGTTAAATAATGTTTTTTTAAAGAAATATAAGGTTAAATGTATTTTAAAACCCATTCGCAAGTTTACTATAAAAAATATTTATAAAAATAAAACTTCCTTGGTATATAAAGTTATACTCTTTTGAAAATGGTATCATCAACCTTATCTAGTGATGACCTTTTTATTAAAACTCAAATCATTGAAATTATCACCCACTTTAGTAGATTATATGGTTCATTCTCATTCATGAACTTATTTTGGTCTAATGTTTATGGTTTATGGAATAATATTTCGTTGAATAAAAATTTCAATAGTTATGATAGATATGATATTAGATGTCACACAAGTTTTTCATGTCTTTGCTTTGATCTAATTCATTGGCAATCCCGGTCCTTTTCCTGGGTTTTTGGTGAGATTAATTTTGATTTTTTAAGTTCCACCTATTTCTAATCATCCAACATGGGGTTACTCAATTCTTTTTTCAGAGTTTTTGTAGAAAGGGTGGTTACTTCATGATTTGGGCCAAACAGTGAGCCCATTTTCATGTTAAAAAAACATATTTGGTTTCTTTTAGAAATCCTTCATTTCTTAACTATATTTACCCATTACACATATTAGTTTTCCTACCCTGATATATTAAATCCTAAATATCCTTTTGGACCCATTAATAATTCATAAGCATGGTGAATTTGGGTTATGTATTCATGTATTGCACCATCTCGTCGGCTCATTTCTAGTTTAAAAAAAAGAAATTGTTACTTTAATATCAATTTTATTTTTTACATGTTTTGGTGATTCCACCTCACACTTGATCCCAAGATTCATAGGCAAACCCCCATTGTATACATGAACTCTTTTGAGAACATCTTTGTTGACTCTTAGGGAGAAACGTCTCAAGATTCCTGAAATGGTTCTGATTTTCTATGGTAAATTGTATATATCATAAATACTTCAAATTTTACCATTTTCCCCCAAACCCTATTTCCCTGGTTCTTTCTGATCTAAGGAGACCCTAAAAAATGTTACAAGGCATTCCCTTTCCTCTAAGAGTTCAGATCTAAGGGAAGACGAAGAGTTTTCTAGTTTCCAATGTGAGATTCCTTCTCCTTTCTCCTCCCTCTTCTCCCAACATTCATGATTTCATTATTATTTAATTCCCATGGAAATTTAAAACCGATTTATATATATTTTTTCATGATTTTGTAATGGTTTTATATTCATTTAGGGATGTTCTTCATAGTTTTAGGGTTTATAAACCTACGGCGGGAGATTTCGGTTATGCGTTTGCATTCTGCAATGGATTTGAGTTAGGGTTACCGTTGCACTTGACCTTTTTATTTAATATCCTTATGTTTCATGTTGTTTTAATCTTATTAATTCTTTAAAAATTGTCATGTATTCTTTGGATAATTGTTTTGGTGTGCAAAGTAGCGGTTAAAACCTTTTTTAGGTAAAGTGGTGTAGTTTTGTTAAAATGGCCCCCACCGTGTGTTTTTTTAATTGATTTCTTAGATTACACACATGTTTTGTGGTGTTTTGAACATGGTTAAATAGTTTGAATAATTTTATGGCATTCAATTTCTGTTTTATTCCTTTTCAAGTTCTTAAAATGTATTGGTTTGTTAAAAAAATGCATGCCATGTGTTTGGTATGTTTTCATGTTTCTTTTTCTGTGTTGAGTGTGTTTTAAAATGATTGGTTTGGATTTATAATCATATTGGAAGTTGGAAAATAAATTTTTTTGGTTCCTTTAGTGGATTACAAGAAGGTTTTGGTTTTTAAAAAGAGGTTTATTTTTATGGTATTTTGACATGTGTTGTTAATGGAAGGCACATATGGAACTTTTATAAAATGGGTTGTGTAATGGATAAGAAATATGAATATTTTCAAGGTGGTTACCATTGCATTTGAATATTTAAATAGTGGGTTCTCACAACCTTATTAAATGTGTTATTTTTATCTTTGAAAAATGTTTGGAGGGTAAAAGTGTTTGAAGGCCAGTTTTTCCTTTCCTAAAAATGAAGAATGAGTATTTTACATATGTATACCATGTTGCGTCAATTTAGATTATTTTATGGTTCATGAACTGATTTTATTAAATGTTTTTAGGGCTTCAAAATATGGTTCTTTGTTGTTTTTTTGTGTGTTTATCATTAAAAGAATGTTTTTGAATGAGTTTTATGTGCAAATCCTAATTACACTCTTGAAATTGTTTTATGAAAAATTTAAGTGGTTTATTGATCTGTGAAATAAATGTGGAGCATGTTTTTTGGTTGTTTGTGTGTTTATGGATTGGGAATTTAATTTCCATGTGAAAAATTTATTTGATAATATTTGTAACTTTATTGAACACTAAAGGGAATACGGGGTATCTAGGTGGGAGGATGTGTACTTGTATGCTATTGATCACATGGGGTTTGGCCCTTATTTCACGTAGCAAGTTTGACGATGACAACACTAACTAAAATATTCTTATGATGATGTTGGAGTACCACTAGGTTATGGGTATTCTTCTAACTAGTGGCTCATGTGCATGAGAATGGATATTTATTATTGTTACCTTCACTGAGATATGAGGTACCTAGGGCTCACAACTAACTAGTGCCTAGGGGTGTTCCTGTTACATGTGTTCACTAGCTATTTTGTTCTCATTGTTAGAATATGGTGTATTCGGATGGTAAATTCAGTATTTTGTGTGATTTTTAAAAGTGTACATTCATTAAAGCAGACTTCAAGAAATCTATTTTCATTTTGAAGTTGCACCTCTTTGAAAATTGTTACTAGCATTCTTGTTTACAAAAAATGGAAGTTTTGGTCTGGTAATTTTTATAGAATGAGACCTAATTTGAAGAAAATAACATTTTATACTGTATTTAAAAATTTAAATTGTTGTTTATTTTATTTTAAAGTAACTTCATTGAGAATATAATATCAGGCTAACTTGCTGAGTTTTAATACTCGCGCCTATAGTCTTCTTCTGTTTTTTAGCCCTTGTGCAGGTTTCAGATTGAGTTTGATTGCCTTGGGTGACATGTGGTCATTATTTTGTAGAGTGACCAGTGAGGTCAGATGGAGTTAGTTAGTTGTAATTTTAATCAGTTGAGTTGTTGGTTTAGTTGTACTTTCAGTTTCGTGTACAAATGATGTTCAGTTCAATTTTTATGTAAATATATTTTGGGATGCTCGTTTCTTTTTACTATTTCTTTTATTGTTTATATTTGGGTGAAATAGTTCCCTTGTTTACTCTATTGATTCCCTCGATGCTTGTTTCCATCCCTATAGGATCTAAGATGCCTCTCAGAACTTGTCACAGGCTGTCCTGGGTGACCGGTTCAGGGTCCACTCAGGATGGTTCATGAAAAAATGGTATCAGATGCAGGTCGTCTCTTAGTGGAACCTTATTTATAGAGCACCCATTTTTATTTTGGGATGTCATGGTAGATGGGGAAGTATTTTTGAGACTCAAGGGGTAGGTTTGAGAATAATGTCGCAATCTCTTGCTTGTTTTGAGCCTCAAGTGTCCATGGGAAGTTCGGTTTTATTAGTGTCATTGGTTCTCTTAATTGTTTGGTGTTTGGATATGACAAGGGGAGTTGGAATAACAGTATCTGTTTTTTCATAGGGCCTAGAAATCCATGTGGATCCTGAGGCACTATCCTAAGAAGAATCCTTTTTTTGGTGTTGTTTTTGACCTATGGCTTCCAACCATGTGATCAAGTCGCACACTAACACTATTTCTATTTTGTGGGTCTCTTTGGCCTTACATGAACTCTGATTTTTTTTTAAAATACTTGTGTGGTAATTGTGAAATTGGGTTATAAAGGAATTTTGGGTTATTGAAAAGTGTAAAATGGGTTTTCAAAATTTTATATGAGAATGCTTTTGGAATTTTGGGTTTTGTGGAACAAATCTTGGGGATAAAGAGGAAATGATTTTGTGGGGTAGAATTTTCCATAATCTAAACGTATGGTTTGTTGAAATGAACTGATTAGAAATCATGAAATATTTTAAAGTAATTATGAATCTTTGTTTTAAATGGGGTGTTTTGGGCTGTTGATAAGTGTTTTAATCTCATGAAGCATATTTTTTCTTGTGAAATCTGACAATGGTTTTTGATTTGGTGGTTAATGTTCCTTTGGAAGGTACATGATTATTTTTGGAATTATGTATGTTTGTTTGGATCTTTGATGATTTCATGGGTCCTCACATGATAGTTTTTGTGAATATATGGATGAATGGTTTCTATGACATGGTAGATGAGTGTCAGGGTGGCATAAAAATGTTCTTATTAGCGAGAGTTGATGAAACACAATTGGTGAATGTGAAAATCCACAAAGTTAGTTTTTTTCAAATGTGTTTTGAGATTAAAAATTATGGTGTTTGGTTATAAACTGTCAGTTATGTGGATGGTTTATCCTTTGTCTTAGAAGTTTTTTCTATTCTGTATGCTTCCTTATGATCTTGATGTCATAATTTTGTTGCATATTGAGATGGGATATTTTTGGTGGCTTAGTTTTGGAGTAATGTTCAGTGGGTATCTAAAGAGGTGTTGGATGTTGTGATGTGGCCACAGATGGTTCTCTGTTGGCATGAATTTCAGTTGATAAACCTAAGTATTTGTTTCAAATTTTAAATCCACCTATTAGAATTATACCTCAACCCATTTGTTGAAATAAAGAGCAGTTTGGGATAGATTAAGGTTCCTTCCCTTTATGGTGATCTCACAGTTGTAGTAGTTTTTCTTAGTGATGATTATTGGCTGTGTTTGGGTGTCTTGTTCATTCTTCTCCTTGTTTGGAGTGAGGGAAAATAGTATTGTGTATCTTCATGTTCTTGTTTGGTGAAATGTCTGTTGTGAAGGAATATTGTTTCATGGTGTCTCTTGATATGTTGTTTCTTCCTGGGAGTGTTATGTAGTGATGTGTTGACCTAAGGGATAGAATACATGATGGGGATTATCAAAGCCAGACTATGAGGGAAAAGATGCTTCATCCATCAGAGCTCCAACCATAGGTTTTGGTGTGAGGCTGGCACGTAGTCTGGAGTCCCATGGGTAGTATTGCTAATCTCATACCTATACCATTACAATGAGTTAGTTCCTTTGTTTCTTTTATGGTTTTAATGTCCCAATGATTGTGTCCCCTTCCCTCCCCGCCCTAACTGGTGGTGGGTTTGGATCCGCACAGAGAGTGTTCTCCCAGTTCTTACTACCTCCATTTGGGAGTGGTGGCTTAAATTTTCATGTTGTGTTCCTCTCAACATGGGTTGGTAGATTGTTGTAAGAGAGTTTCAGTGGGCTTGTGTGAGTGAGGATAGATTCTATCTCATGTTGAATTATTTTTTGTTCATTTCTATTTGGTTTCTAATAGTGAGGAGACCCACCATGGGTCTCATTTATTTTCATTTTATAAACTTTCCTAGAGCTAGTTATTTCTTAATGGTGGGGAGTCGATTTCAGACTCCCCTTGAATATTTAGTTTTTTTGAGTGCTCTTTGGTTTGGTTGATCATTGTGTTCATTGGGAGAAGGGAAAAATATGGTTCTTAGTTTGTTATTAGAGGTAGTGATGCAATCCTTCGGTTGATTCTATAAAAGTGGTTGTGAGCTGGTGTTTTGTTTGACGAAAGTGGATTAAGTTCCGTTAACGGTGAATGATATTTCCTTGTATTGAGAGTCTGGATCTTGTCGATAAGGAATCCTTAGGTTTTGATCTTTGAACTAGAAATTGTTTTGTCTTTCGAGGGTCGGAATGCCTTAATGGTGGGGAGAATTGTAAAACCAGGTTTTTCATGTCTTTGTTTTGATCCGGTTCATTGGAAATAGTGTTCCTTTTTTTGGGTTTTTGGTGAGAATAATTTTGATTTTTGAAGTTCTATTTATGTATAATCATCCAACTTTGGGTGCCTCAATTATTTTTTGGGAGTTTTTGTAGAAAGGGTGGTTACCTCATGATTTGGTCCCAACCATGAGCCTATTTCTAGATTAAAAAAACATATTTTGGACCCCTTACACTTAATTTTTTAACCCCTTCCACTTACTTTTTTTTCTCCACTGAAATATTCAATCCTAAATATCCTTTTGGACCCACTAAGAATTCATAAGAAAGGGGAATTTGGGTTATGTATTTTGGCATTGGGCCAGCCCATGGATCCATTTCCAGTTTTTACAAAATAATATGTTTCTTTAGTATCATTTTTTAACATTTTTCAGTTATTCTACTTCCCAATAGAAGCCAATACAGCTAGGAATAGCCCCATTGTCTATGTTCACTCTTTTTATCTCATCTTAGTTGAGTATTAGGGTGAAACGTATCATGATTCCATAAATTTTTCATATTTTCTAAGGTAAATGGTATATTTCATAAATCCATCATATTTCACTATTTAACCCCAAACCATCTTTCCCTAGTTATTTCAGATCTAAATATACCATAAAAAAAGTTCAAATTCATTCCCTTTCCTATAAGGGTGCAGATCTAAGGGAAGACAAAGAGTTTTCTAGTTTCCAATGTGATATTCCTTCTCCTTTATCTTCCTTGTTCCTACTTCATTCATTATTTCATTGTTATTTCTTCTCTCATGGTCATTCAAAACCTAGGTTTATATTTTATAATGATTTTTATGGGTTTTATATTATTTTCTGGATGTTATTCATAGTATTAGAGTTTATAAACCTGTGGCAGGTGATTTCGGTTGTGCGTTTCCATTCCGCCAAGAATTTGAGGTATGTTTGCTATTGCACTTTACATTTTTATTTTAGATACATCTATTTATTTTTGTTTTCATATTACACATTATCTTAAAATTTATATGTGTGCTTTGGATATTTTTTTGGGTGTGCAAAGTAGTAGTTACAACTTTGTTTTTGGTAAAGTGGTGTAGTTTTTTTAAAATGGCGCACACTGTTTGTTTTTTCATATGATTTATTAGTGTTTGCACATGGTTTCTGGTATTTTGAAAAGGGTTCAATAGTTTGAATAATTTTATGGAATTCAATTTCTGTTTTATTCATTTTTAAATTCTTAATAATTGTTTTGTGAAAAGAAGCATGCCATGTGTTCGTTAAGTTTCCAAGTTTGCTTTTATGTGTTGAGTATGGTCTAAAATGATTGGTTTGGATTTATAATCATATTAAAAGTAGGGAAAGAATTTTTTTTGGGTTATTTATGTCGATTCCATGCAGTTTTTTATTTATAAAATGGTGTATTGGTTTTAAGGTATTTTGACATGTGTTGCTATTTCAAGGCCCATCTGGCACTTTTAAAAAAGGGTTGTGTAATGGATAAGAAATATGAATATTTTCAAGTTGGTTACCAATGTTTTGAATCATAAAATGTTGGGTTCTCAAATCATTATTAAATGTGGTATTTTTGGATTTGAAAAGTTTCGTGTTGGTAAAAATGTTTAATGGTCGGGTTGGCCTTTCCTAAAAATGAAGAATGAGTGTTTTACAAGTATATACCATGTTGCGTCAATTGATATTATTTTAGTCCACGAAATGATTTTATTAAATGTTTTTAGGGATTCAAAATAAGGATGGGTATGGTTTTTTTGTGCGTTTATCCTCAAAAGAGTGTTTTTGAATGAGTTTTATGTGCGAAGACTCATTACTGTCTTGAAATTGTTTTATGAAAACTTTTAGTTGTTTATTGATCTATGAAAGAAATTTGAAGCATTTTTGTGATATGTTTGTGTGTTTATGGGTTGGGAATTTAATTTTCATGAGGAATGTGTATTTGATAATATGTGTAACATTATTTAGCACTAAAGGGAATCCCATGTATCTAGCTAGGCAGACGTGTACTAGTATGCTAGTGATCCCGTGGGGTTTGGCCCCTGTTTCACGTAGAAAGATCGACGATGACAACACTAAATAAAGTACGATGATGATGTTTTTGAAGGAAAAATAGGTTATGGGTATGCTCCCTACTATTGGATCGTTTGCACGATAATGAATATTTATTATGGTTACCTTCACTGAGATAGGAGGTACCTGGGGCTAACAAATAACTAGTACCTAGGGGTTTTCCCGTGACTTGTGCTCATTGGATATTTTATACTCACTGTCAGCTTATGGTCTGTTTGGTTGGTAAATTAATTAGTTTGTGTGATTTATTTAAAATTTTACATTCTTTTAATCATCCCTCTTCAAAACTATTTTCATTTTGGAGTTGCAACTCGTTGAAAATTGTTACTAGCATGCTTGTTTATAAAACATGAAAGTTTTTGTCCAGTAATTGTTATAGAATGAGACCTCATTTATAAAACACACAATTATATTTCATTATTTAAAACATGAAATTGATTTTTCTTTTGTTTTGAAAGAATTTCATTTGGAATAGAATATCGGGCTAACCTAGTGTGTTTTAATACTCACCCCTATAGCCATTTTCTGTTTTCTAGCCCTTGTGCAGGTTTCAACTTCAGTTCGATCTCCATGGGAGACGTGTGATAATTTTATTGGAGAGTGACCATCAAGGTCACATGGAGTTAGTTGGTTGCCAGTTTTGGTCAGTTGAGTTATTGGTTTAGTTTTACTTTCAGTTATTTGTACAAATAGTTTTCAGTTCAATTTTTATGTAAATGTATTTTATGTTTTTCATTTCTTTGTGATATTTATTTTATTATTTATTTTTGGGTGAAATCATTTACTTGTGTACAATATTGATGCCCTCTATGCGTTTCTCTATCCCGAGAGGATTGGGAACGCCTCTTGGGATTTGTTGTGGGCTGGCCTGGGTGACCGGTTCAGGGTCGATTTGGGCTGGTTCATGACATTAGAATCCATATTGCAATAAAGATTATCTAATATTCCACAAAGTTGGTTGCAACCATGGGGACAAACCATGTAGGTAATTCCATATGGGTTCTTTCTATTTTTGATAGTTTGGATATATATATATATATATATATATTTTATAGAAAGAGGAAATCCACGATTTTTGAAGTTATGATATAATCTTAAAAACAATTAACAGAGGGCCACTTTCTTACCTTTACAAGGATTGTGGAATGCATGTGTCCTATGAGGTGGAGAGGTAAGGGATCATTCTGGTGATCCAAATTATAAGGTTCAATAAATATGAAACACCTAAATTGATCTAGGTTTTTTTTGTCATCATCCATTCCATCAATCATAATATCACCCCTTCTAGAGGTTCATTGTGTCATAGGAGGATCTTATGGTGTTTTTCAAGGAAATAATTTTTTAGTCTCTCATATTTGTAGAGTGGGTAATATAAATTTAATCCTCTTAGACACCTTGGGGGGTTGAATTTGGGGATAATTATTTGTCTTAGTTTTATATATAGTCCATTATGGATCTCTTGTTTATTGTTTTTTATAAAACTTATTTTTTATATTTTTTATTTAATTAATTGGAGATAGATTTTTTCTTGTGAGGGATATTATTATTTTTAAATATGTATTTTGATCTACGTATGTTAGAATTTATATACAAGGGGTAATTTGAACTAATTTTATAGATTCAATGGTTACTACCCATTATGATCAAGGTTCTATAGAACCCTATTTTCATATAAGAAAATGAAATTAAAATACATATTTGTTTGTTCTTCCAATACATCTCAATTGTGAGTAAATATTTTGTTGATCAAAGAAAGGGAGAAAAATTATTGAAAGGGAATTATGAAAAATCATTAGGACATTAGTTATTTATAATTTTTTATAATTTTTTATTTATTTATATACTAATAAATTTTTAGTTGGATCACTATATTTTATTATGTTGAATGAAATTCTATTCATTTATTAATGGGTCCATTTTTATATTTTTAGTGTGTGGCATGTTTTTTCTCTATTAAATAATAAAATATTCATTTATAAAATGTAAATTTAAGATCTTAATATATATTTTTATCTTTCATAGCAAACATAAGGGTTTATTCATAGATAAATTATTGTTAGGTCAAGGTTTCTATCTACGTTTAACAATTAAAGGGGATATATAATAATTGGTGTCTTAGTTAAAGATCTATATTGGAATTATACAAAGCCAATGGAATTTCCAAGGAAAAGTTTATTTGAATTGTTTTAGTATCCTTATGCATATATCCACTTCATACATTTCTTTAACGAAATTGTGTTTCAAAAAATCATAGTTTTAATAAAATTATTTCATTTTTTTTCAAATCATTCACAAAACCCTTTTATTTTTATTGTTTTTAAATATTATAAAACATATCTGTGTGTCATTCCTTTATTGATCCTTAATATATGCATTTGATTTTTCTCTATTATATATTCATTGGACTTAAATTAATTAATTTTAAAAGTAATTAAAATATGACCAACTACACAACAATAAATGAAATAGTGGAAAATTAGACTCCCGCAAAATTATACAATTTTAACCTAATGAAATATCCATGAATTCTCTACAATATGAAGAAGAGCATAATAATTTTATCCATTTTTAAATTTTTGAACTGGAATAAAAACTAGTAGATTATTGATGTCATATATGAAGGAACTAATAAAGTTAAATATAATCTACCTGACACACATTATCATGGTTCAAAAGTTTTTTGAATATATTCAAATTAATCGGTTAATGATATTTTTACTATCTCTACTAGTATTATAAATTAAATGAAGTCTATTAGTGATGTAGTTTAAATTTAAATTATCAAAAATGAGATACTTTTTTAATTTTTAATTAATTTTTCACATAAGGTGAATACAATTTAAGATGAAATGGAAATTAAGAACATGCTTGTCTAGGACCCCACTGATGACTTATGATCTAGGTGATTTCAATGAAGTATAATGATTAAAAAAATTCATAAAAATAAAGAAGACTAATTTTTTGAGTAAATGATAAAGTTTATTTCAAAATTGATTTATGAATCTATTTTTGGTTAAAGGGGTTAATAAATCTCCTAAATAAATAATTTTTCACAGATCCAAAAATAAGGACAAATGTGGAGAATTAGAGGTAACATGATGAGAATGAAAAACATTCTACATAATTTAAAGATCCCATATTAAAAAAACAATAAAAATAAGATAAATAAGAAATAAATTACTTGAATTTTTAACATAGAGTATAAGTTATAATTCTCTATTTTTATCAAATTCATAGAATGAAACTTTAAATGTTCTCATATAAAAGTTGAGGTGGTTGAAGAAGAAAATTCTACATCTTACGATTGTTTTTAAATTCATTAAAATTATGAGGACATGAAAATTAATAATTACTAGCTCAAGAATTTATTTTGTGAACATATTTAAATATTCGGTGATCTGAAAATTAAATATCATTGAAATACCATTAAAATTGTAATATTTTATTTTGAGGGCATTGAAATAATAATAAAGTTACAAATATAATATTATTTCTAATAACAGAGGTTGATGTGATCTTATAAATATGTTATTATTTCAGTAATTATTGAATGCTACTTTTGAGAATAAAAAAGCGTTATATAATAGTCCTCAAAGATCTCAACATTTTGGATTTGAAAGTGACATAAAAGTACACAAATTTTTGGGTTCATAAAGTAGAATATATATTCATTAAGACATATAATGTTTCATAGAGTGATCTTGTAACATACATTTATCATAGTAAAAAAATGTAAAATTTTTCATTTTACTAATGTAAAATAAGAATTTTGGTAGATTAAAAAGACTTTTAGAAAGCACTATTTTAATTCTATTAGATGTAATAAAATTGTGACAATGAAATCCAATGTTTCTACTTAATGAATTACTAAAAGGCTATAAATTTGAAATGACCAAATTAACCACTAAGTGAATAAATATAATCAATTAATTTTTTAAATATTATCAAATGAGTGACTATGTTAAAAAAACATAATACACTACCCTTGTTAAATTGATTTTTTAGTTCTACCTAATAAAATACAATGATATATAGTATATAATAGAAATGAATATAATTTATTCCTATTGTTGAATTGGAACATAGATCATTTATACTATATAATGTTGACTTAGAAATAGGAACTAAAAAATTTATAATAGAGAGAATAATTGTGATCATAAACTAAATTTTATGTCAAAATGGTTATAAAAATTAAAATCATCCTAGTAATTGAGGAAGATCTACTATGAGTATTTTCCACATATTTATCCAGTATATTTTTTGGATGATTATTTAAAATTTTTCTATGTATTTCTAATACTTAATATTAATGTAGGATTATTTATGGTTTTAAATCATTATATTTTATAATTATGTAAACCTTAGAAATATGACAGAGAATAATGAATTTGTGGAGAGTCCTAGTTATATTCTAGATTATTATGGTGACTCATTTTAATATTCAAAATTATAATTAATTTTAGTAGGATTAAGGGGTGTGAAAATTTTAAAAATTGAATGAGGAAAAATTAATCACATTGATTATTATCAAAGAGGTGGATTATTTTATATATTTAAATTCTATATAGATGAATTATTTAAATTGAGTAAGAATGTTTTAAATTATTATGTGTCATGAAAAGGCCTTATATTGCGGAGTTAATTTTATTAAAAAAATATCAAAACATTGTGTTTTTTATGATTTGATTATTATGTGTCTAGTAAGTGTATAAACATTGAGATAGTATCATGAAGCTCAATAAAATTAAATAATATAGTTATTATATTGATATATATACATCCTAAAATATGTTATTGTACATTATAAAATATATTGTTCATTATTTTATATGAATAGTGACATGTTTATGGGTATGAGGGGTGGATATTTTATTTATATAAAATGACGATACCATACAATATAATTTTTTTCTGAATGATATCCTACATACCAAGGATGCAGTTACCCAACATGGTGAGTAAAACCTAATAGGATCAATTTTGGATGAAAACACTGAGTGGGAGGGGTTAATCAGTGTTGGATAATAATTTATTACATTAATACATTGATCCAACTTTTTACCTATTTTAAATATTTAGTAAATGGGACTCTTGTTTCCTTCACCTCTAGTTAGAAATCATGTAAATAAAATAGTAATGCACAACACACAGTACGGTTTTCTAAAGAGGTTCATCTCCTTTGAGTATTTGTATCTAGTGTATGTTTTTCATTATCCCATGCACAAAGATTACTTTTTTATTATCAAAATAAATCATGAGAAAGGGTATGAACTTGTACTCATTCCTCTGGAATCTCTAATTAGAATTCAAGATTTATCTTTGAAGCACATGATGTCATCCTGCCCCTTATGTGATCAAACATTTAGCACAAGACTTTTCAAGTTGAAACCATGTAATAATCATCAAATTTATAATATTAAATTGAACAAAGTGATTATTTGAAATTGAAAATTATTATGTATTTCTTAGATATGAAATAATCAAGAAGGCTTCATATTTATGTCTTCTTCCTTTAGAATTATGTGAATATAATGATAGACTGGATATATCAAAACAACTTTGAGACCCAAATGATAATCAAATTTTGATTACTAGGTTATTAATTATTATCATTATTCCCATTCTCAAATATTAGTATATGATATTATATTATATTATCGACATATCAATATGTCTTCTTAAATCATGTAATATGTGTCCTACATGGTTTCTTATGAAAACCATTGCACACGTAAAATATAGTTCCTTGTTATTTTATTTGTTAAATCTCAATTTAACATGACAAACTTCATGCATTAATAAAATATCCTTCTCATGCATAGATTAACTTAAATTCTATATTGTGTGTCTAGGTTTTTATTTGGATCCTTTCTTATTTATTGCATAACCAAGGAGGCTCACTGGTTATCCTTTGCATAAACAGGTGTGGGAATATCTTCTTCTACTTTATGTGACACAAATTGTTCATGAGTTACTCATGTTTCCTTCATGTAAACAAGTATGTTATTTTTTCTTTAGTAATTTTGAAAACTTAGTAGTTCATGGGTCTATTTCATCATAAGACTGATTGAGCTTCATTGAAATCTTTCTGTTATTCGTATAAAAAATGTACCTAGATACATTATTCTTCATAAATCTAAAAGGATCGAAGGGTTGCTTATTGTGAATGATTCATGACAAATATTCTACTTCAAATGATTAGTGAATGTGGAAACTCTATTTTCATGATCTTTTTATCCAATACTTTATCACATCTCACCTCGTTGAGCCTCAATATTTATAAATGACGACCCACCATGTTATCATTGATAAAACTGTCATGCCTAATAAAAATAGTGATATGAAGATTATATCTAACTCCCAATGGATTTGGAATTCCTTTGAATTCTAAACCTCTAAGATTCTTGAACTTCGTACAGGTTTGGAATGATCAGATGATGCACATGATCATTTCGCAAGATTGCTTCACTGATCATGTGATGTATCAGTGCATAGACTCTTTGAAAGCCTTGGTGGGATTTGATGAGGGATATAAATGATATAGAATTCATGAGATAGAATTTATACGTTATTTATGTGCTGGAATGGTAACTATCATCATGGAATGATGTTTTTAGGTTGAATTCATGATACATCATGGTGGTTATTTCCATGGTTTCACTTGATCAAGTCAGTTCATGAAACTACTTCATGCAATGAAAATTCACACAAAATTATCCTCGACTATAATGGGTTCTTCATATACTGACGTGGATGCAAGATGAAGTTGCATTCATGGATTTGGGATATTGATTCTCTATTTTTTTCCTTGTTTTATTAATATATATGGTTTGTAATTTGAATACCAATAATCCCAATTACCCTGAGTGCGCATAGACATCATTGAGATTTGGGAGGCTGAAGACAATGTGCTTATTCTATCAGATGGAATAGATCAATTCCAAAAATTGGATGAGATTACATCAGTATCATTTAAGTGATGGGTAAACAACACCTACCTAATTAGAGTACTGCATCATACTTTTCTTCTGTTGAGTGCCACTTAATAATTATCTCTATTCCATATTCCTCTAAAGTTAATGTCAGGGTCGGTTCTAGGATACACTAACACACCACACCCACACACATGTGTGGTCCATGGGAACCTCCTATGTGTTCACCATGTGTGCAACCTATGAGCACTATGTGCTCCCAACCATGTATTCTCTAACCTTCCTATGCAGTGCATAGCTCCTACTAACACCATGTTAGATGGTTGAGGTAGACCCTAGTTCCCACCTCCGTAGTGGTTGCACCTGGGTCCTATGAATTTCTAGTTTAATGGGAAGTTTTTAATAAATCCCCACATATAAACTTATTAAATAAAATGAATTATTTTTACAAATCCAAAAAATTACATCTTACAAAGAAATGATTCTTCAGGATAAATGTGCATGTATTTTTCAATTTTTTTCATATCCTTCAAAGTTCATCAACCAAATTAATATTAGAATGGCCTTCACAAAAACATTCATACACAAATGGATGTAACTTTAATAATCCTTATTTCTTTTGACAATATTCTAGAACCAAGACACCAATAGCATGTATTCATCATAATAAAGAGAAATTGAAAATTCATCAGAATGATGAGGTTAATTGTGTAGGCATGACATCCAATTCAATAAAATGATTCCATAACAATTCTAAAACAATCACCAATTCATCCAAAACATATCATGTGGCCTTTGATCTCCATATATGGATCTTATTCAGAACTTTGCCTTCTTCAGAAAATATTCTTGGGAACATAAATCAAATTCCTCGATGTTCTTATTCATAGAGACATATTGAAATACTCATTAACAACAAATACAACATAAATATAAGGTATGATCTCCAATATCACCCATTTTATTTGTTTAAAATACCAATTTAAAACTCCATGTTAATACGTTTATCCAATTTTCACATATTTTTTACTTCTTCTCTACTCATTACACCTTAAAATTTTCCTTTTATTATCACCCCATTATATATAAAAAATGAAATGTACCTAAGAGAGGAAGGTGTCATTTATTTCATAAGAAATGTTCAATCAATTTTTTCAGTCTATGTCTACTTGGGCTAACTCAACATAGAAAATATGGTCTGATTTAGACAACAAAGTTATTCATTTTCAATTCAGGATATGATACCAACTATGATCCCATAACTCAATCCCTTCCTCAGGGATTGATTGACTATTTATTATTTGATAGTTATTGGTTTATACTAAATGATAAAATGAAAGTGGAAATTTTGTATATGACTTTCTCAAAAATTGGGCTCATGAAACATTCTTCCTCAAATTTCTATACACATCTGAAAACACAAATTATAAACATTCAAGTATACTTTGAATGTTATGATCATGAAATTAGTCTAGGAACATCTTCATGATTATGTCTCTCATTTCATTAATTAATTTATGTTATTCATCTTGAATCAGATTTATATTAATTTTTCTCAGTAGTTATGGGAGATAAGAAAGAAATACCTTATCAATGTCTTTTTTAAAATGTAACCTCTAGAGATGTTATATTTTGGATGAAAAATAAGAATCTAAGAAATAATTTGAATACTATTCATTAAGGGATAATTTCATTCTTCTCCACATCAAGATGGTGTAGGACCCCAGGACACCCTAAGAGAGAAGGGATGAATCAGGGTGTCAACTTTTCCTTTTTATGGTGATTGATCTTGTTCCCATGTTGGTAGGAACTCATTTAACTTATATGATGGATATGATCATAAATCATACATTCACATGAAAAGAGATGACACCACTCTTTTACGTGGTTCACCGCTAATGGCTATATATAAGGAGCATACACCAATAGTGTGTTATTCATACAGTGATCCACTAATCTTCACTAGCTATGGAATATAAAAGTTTGGTTCCAGTCACTATGTTCTAGGAACACTACTTTTACAAGAATTATAGGATAGATCACTGTATCCCTCAGAACACTTCTGTTGAATCCCCCTTTCTCACTCCTCTGAGAGAAGTCAAACTCAGTTTATTAACTTGAAGGTTACTTAAATAGATTTTCATTAAACTCATTGTCCAAAAATTACAATGAGACTCTTCTTGAATCATGCACCTAATTTGATACACATTTTAATCCAAGTTCTTTAAAACCTGATATTCAATAAAGCCATTCGTGAAGCTTCTTAGTGAATCTCACTCCTTTGAGAAGAACACCTAATTTCACGAAATACACATCCTTCATGAAGAACATATGCCTTCATGGAACAAATTTCCTTCACAAATCTCCCTTGACATCACAGAAAAAACTGTCTTCACGAAGCTCATTCAGTCAATACTAAATACCCCATCATCACAAAGTGACATTTAAACAAAATCATTGAACATAAGTCAAGATATATAGTCTTTTTGAGATGCTGCAGCTCATTGAGAATGCTCGGTTCAGGAAGCTCATCATGAACTCAAAGCGTTTCAGAGTTTTTCTTCAAAACTCCATTCAAATGAAGTTGGTATAGCATCATATTTATAAGCCCAACCCTTTGCGAAGCTCCCCTGCCTCTTCATGTATTTTCTAGATCATTCAGAAATTACTTCACGGTGTGCCTACATTCTCAAAGAACCATGGAAATTATCTACTCACAATTCTCTTTGTAACTGCATATATTTCCATAAAAACACTTTATGGTTCCTATTGTAATCACAAATTATTCTGTCAATGATAGTGGAGAACTTTGTCACCAATCACAAAGCCCAAAATATCAAAATTGTAGAGAACACCTTCAGATAACTTTACTATTTTGTGAAACCCAATTCATGTTTCCCCTCTTCATGAAACTTCTGACCTCTCTATAATTTAATAATCCCTTAATGAAAAACCACTTTTCACATTGAAATCCATCTTCCAAATTTTGGACCCCCAAAAATTGGAAAACACTAGGTAATAACACCACCTTCAATACTACTTTCATCTTAAATTGTATGATACATTTCCTTCCAATATCACTAATCATCAATGAGAGGATTTACAAAAAACACAAACCTTTCTCCATTTCCACCAATAAAATGCCTTGATTCCAATAATATCCCCATTTGGGTTTACTGGAAGTCTCCAGATAAATTCAACAGAGAACCAACCACTATAAAAACATGCCATTAATTGTTTACACCATTGAATTTATCCATTCTCCCCCATTGGAAATAATAACCAAGACCAGTAATTTCACATTATAGAGCTCAAAACACACTCCCCTAGATTATATCTCCCCCATAAACCTCCATCACATCCTCAAATAGATTAAAAATTTTAATTCATGTGGGGAGAAGAGAACATTTGTAACCTTTTCATGCAGTAGGAGTTGGTTGGTCACCAAGGTTCTATCTATGCTTCTCAAACACCTATGCTGATAATGGTTTGGTAAGTATGTCAGCTACTTGATCATCTGTGCCTATATAAACCATTTTAATCCTGCCATGTTCACCCTTTTCCTTGATAAAGTGATATTTTATTTCAATATTCTTTGTACGAGAATACTGAATAGTATTCTTTATAAGATTAATTGCTTTCTTGATATCACAGTGAATCCCCATCAGTTATTTCACTTCATCACCAATATCGTCCAATTGTTCCTTCATCCACAATATTGAGTGCAAGCCTTTATTGTAGAGGTATACTCAGCTTCAAAATTACATAGAGAAGTTATTTCTTGTTTTCTACTCATCCATACAACACATTTATTTCCAATAAAAAATGATCTCTCACGTTTGGACTTTCTATCAACCATGTCTTTATCCCAGTCGGCATCAGAAAGGCCGATAGTCTATTATCTCTTCCTACAACAAAGTATAATCAATAATTGTGAGTACCTTGAATATACCTCATAATTCTTCTCCCAGCAACCATATGTTCTTATTTTGGATTACTTTCAAAGTGATCCTCTAAGAATTTTGCAAGGAAAATATATGGTCATGTCACAATCATGTAAAATAAGTTTAAAATGATTCTACTGTATTGTGTGGGATATATAGATGTCCCATCCTCATTCTATCCCAATTTTGTTCCAACCACAATAGGACTCGATATGGGTTTGGAGTCATTCATATTGAATTTATTCATAAATTCTCTTTCATGCTTTTTTGGAATGATAAATGTGACGTCTTTCGCTTAATCGCTTGCAGCGCCAACAAATATGTGAGTTCCCCAATCAAAGAAATTTAAAATTATCATTTTCTATGATTGGGAAATTTATACACTAATATGTACCTACTTCCACCAAAAATAATATCATCAACATACACCAGTGACATGAACTTGTATTTCTGAGAGTTCTTCACATAGAGATTGTGATCAACTCCCCTCTTTTGAATTCATTCTTTTTTAGATACAAATTCAGTCGAGAGTTCCATTCTTGTTGTGCCTACATTAATCCATAGAGAGATTTCATTGTTTTCAGAAATTAGTTTCATAATTTCAATAAATATAATCTAAACATTTTTCTATATAATGTTCTTATTCAAGAAAACCATTTGAGAAAGAGTTTTTGAAATCATTTTGATACACTTTGAATCCCCTTTGAAATTACATGGTAAGAAAAAGTATGATTGACTCGAATCATCCCACAAGAGAAAATGTCACTTCAACATCCACACCATTAGTTTTTGAATATCCTTTACACATCATCAAAACCTTATTTATGATCTTATTACCTTTCTCATCATATATGTTCTTAAAAATACACTTCGTACCAATCACATTAGGACATTCGGGTCTCATAACTAAATCCCATGTTTGGTTCTTGTCAATCTGGTCCAACTCTTCATTCATGGATTTAATCCACAACTCAGCATTTGCAACTTCTTCAAATGAGGATGGTTTCACAACTAAATGGAATGAATATGGTGCATTATTCCTCATCCTCCTTGTTTTTGTGGGTGAATTCCAATACCTACCGATATTGGATTGATCAATTTCTTCTCTTTAATTTCTCTTGTGAGGTGTAAGAGGATTTTCTTCTGCCATAATTTATTATGCTCATTCTTCATTTGAATCCATATCATTTGGGACCTCTTAATGTTTTCACACCTTCATATTCTTATTCAATTAATTCTATTCTATTTTCCCTATCTTCTTCATCTTTAAGCACATCAACATAAGATCCCATCACGGTATTTGTGGTCTTATCCTTGACTATATTAGCATCACTTCTTTCCACAATTTTTCCAAGATACTTATTGAAACCCTTGTAGGCATTTAAATTCATTAAAAATATATGGAATATTCCTTTATCAACCACATGACCATATTTTCCCTAATTTTATTCATTTTTCTAATGAAAAATTTATGTTTGAAAACACAAAAATACCCTACAGTTGGATTCCATCCATGACCCAAATTATACGGTGTCCTGGTGTGTCCCATATATAGCCCTATTTAATTTTTAATATACATCATAGCTTGAAAAACCTCTTTCCAGTAATGTCAAGGTATATGACTCTCAATCAGCATAGTTCTGCCTATATTGTTCCCCTATCAATTCCTATGCTCAACAACTCCATTTTTCTATCGAGTTATCACAATAGAAACCTCATGTTATATTCCATGATTCTCTAGGGAATTTTCAAACTCAATGGAAGTGTATTCCACTCAATTTTCAGGCTGTATAACTTTTATTGTCCAACCAATATCGTTCTCAGCGATTCGTCGATAAGGTTTAATACAGTCAAGAACTTACTGTTTCCTATGTATAACCATCAGACAAGGCATTATACTATAATAATTAATTAAAAGAACAAATCACCTTTCTCCATGAGTTCCAGCAACATTTATTGGACTACATACTTCTATATAGATGAGATCAAGAAGATTTCATTCCCTTTTCTTCTTCGGACAATATGAACTACTGACCAACATTCCTTCTATACAGTAATCACACATATTTTATTGTTTAGGTTTTATATTGGGGATATTCATGACTATATTCAGCTTAGATATCTCGTCCATGTCATGTTGATTAATGTTCCCCAACATTCAGTGCCAAAATTCATTTTCTTCTTCAACAGATATATAGAACATATTCTCTATACTATCAACCTCGTATAAGTATCTATCTATTTTGAAACCTTTTATGATGGAATTCCCTATCATTCCTTTTTTATATAATCATTTTTTTATTTAATTTCACCATAAGTTCTAAGTCATAGAGTTTACTCAAAATATTGGGATTGTGATGCAAACCAACAACAATAAGAACATTAATTTTAGTCATCTCTCTATTAGCTAGCTTAGTACATCCACTACCGTTTTTCTGCAATGAAACATCATTAATGAACCATACTATTCCATAAATCGTTTTCTTAACATTTTTTCACTAGTCTATATTTCTTGTCATATGGCATGAGCACCCACTGTCAAGAATCAAGGTTATTTTGTTCTTTTTAGTTTTGAGAACTACTTATGCAAGGTTGGATTTTTATTTTGTCCTCTATTCCTTCCACAAAATATTATATTTAGAGGAGGATAGGTATTTCATTTTAT
Source organism: Viscum album (assembly GCA_963277665.1). Taxonomy (NCBI): domain Eukaryota; kingdom Viridiplantae; phylum Streptophyta; class Magnoliopsida; order Santalales; family Viscaceae; genus Viscum; species Viscum album. Next base: position 6,582,054 of record OY728125.1, read on the forward strand.
ATATCTTGTCCTCATGTATGGGTTCATTATATTCATACCCTTACATCAAATGCAAACACATATTTGAAATAGAAACATCGTCTGGTTGGAGAATATTGATATGTATATGAGTTTTGTATGAATTTCTCTCGTCATTCCTCTTCTTGCAATACACTACTTCATGGACAATGTTATAAAAATGGAAAACATATCAATAAAAATTATTCAATATATAAGAAGTAGGATATGAATTTTTTCTCCTTTGTTCACTTCTAAGATCTTCCCCATTCAAAACGCTCATTAACTCTTCACATTATGACATTTTATGGCCCAAATACCCATATAATTGACAATTCATAAGTGGATATGTCTTCTCATTTCTATTCTTCCTCATGTATCATTATTTATAGAAAATGTTGGGCTACCTATCCATTATGGAGGACTGAGAATAGTTTCTAGTTATCCTTTTTGTTTGAAATGAGGGTTCTTTTTTCAGCACTTTGGCTATCTTTTTAACATGTCCAACTTTCAGCTTGCATTTATTTTGGATAACTTTATTTCTAGAATTTTATGTCTAGACATTATAACCAATTACACTGTATCCTATTCATATAGGTATTTGATTATTCAAAATATTTTCTATATCATCAGAACCACACTTATCTCTTTCCGACAACTTAGCATTTACGAATTGTCGAAACTGTATTTTATTCATTGCTTCTTTTGAATTTGATTCACTTTTGAGTTTACTTTAATAGTAACAACTTCTTATTCTAGATTCCATCAATTATCTTGTCTTCATTTTCAGTCCAGAGTTAATTTCATTGATGAGTTTTTTTTTTGTTTTTCAATTATGATCTTTAGTTCCACTACATCTACTAGTCTTTCAACGATTGATAATTGTACCTTCAATAGTTCTTCCAGTCATTCAATTTCACCTTCAAGATTATCAACATATTCTAATAATTATTTCACAACTTATTTCCACTTATTTCTTCAATTAATTTTATTCTCAAGATAACCCATAGAATTTTTAAGTTTTAACTTGAGATCAACATTAGTGGTTAGATGATTATCTTTAGATTGATCTCCTGATGGTTCTGATTTTTTCCAATGGTAGACATCATGGAAGCATGGGTTCCAAATTTAAATTCCCATTCTTCTTACTCATGTAATTAATTATCTTCCTCTTCGTCTTTATAGAGGAAAATCTTTCTATGTACTTTATTTCTATATTCCAATTCCATCTTTTTGAAAAACCATTTCTAAGGCTTATCTATGTTTCCATCTTTTCTTCCTCCATCATTGAATTTTCTTGAGTAGTGAGAGGAAATGTCTCCAGCTCTACCACAAATAAAACAATCCATGGTCAACTTACCTTTAAATTTTTCTTTTCCCTTCTTATATTTCCATGAAATGAGATAAATAAGTTTTCTTTCTATATTATCTTCATCAACACTATCTTATACAGTCTAGTTTTTTCCCACGGATTTGAATTCCATTTTCTTACTCAAGTCCATCCTTATTATGGCTTGACTCTAATCTCATATCACACCACGCTCCTCAGTAGATCATCAAGAGAATGTTTTGAGATATCCATTTCCCCAAGATCAAAAACCTTTACATTATAAATAGGTTAAATCCTTCTCAATATTTTCTTTACAATAACAATCTCTTTGATCTCTTCATCAAGCCCTCGAATTTCTCCGAAAATATCAATAATTCGTTTGAAGAAGTTTCCTGTATTTTTACAAGGGTGCATCTTTATATCATAAAACCTATTGTAAAAAATGTGGAGTTTTACCTCCTTTGTTTTACTATCTCCGTCATTAATATTTTTGAGTTGTTCCCACATATACATTTCTCAGGTGAAACTCATCTCCATTATGTAGATATGATCATAAAGTGCTGTAAGGAGAGCATTCTATGCTTTAGCATTTAAATCAAGAATTTTTTTTGTCTCTATCAGTCATAGACAACCTTGTTGGATTGGTGACTTATATTCCTTACATAGTAGAAAAAAGTATTTCCATTCTAAGAAATCTTAGTTGAGATATCATCATGTTCTTTCAAATTAAAATGTTACTTCCATCGAAGTGGTTGACCCCCTAACATTGACTGCATTATCCATGAAAAGAAAAGAAATATTTTACACCATCAAAAATTATGCTATGATCCCACATGTAGGACCCTGAGACCCCCTGAGAGGGGAGGGGTGAATCAGGGTGTCAAGTTTTTCTTTTTAATGTGATGGGTCTTGTTCCCAAATTGGTAGGAACTAATTAAATATATATGTTGGACATGATTCGTAATAAAATGTTAACATGCAAAGAGACGACACAATACTTCTACATACTTCACCAATAGGGGATACGTCCAAGGATCATATGCCGACATTTTTTCATTTGTACCAAAATCCATGAATCTTCTTTAGTTTTGGAATAAAAAGTGTGGTATAGTCACTCTGTTTCAAGAACACATCCTTTAAAAGAATTTAGGGGTAGCTCACTACATCCCTAAAAAAAATCAGTTGAATCCCCTTTCTCACTACTCTAAGAGAAGTAAAACTCAGTTTAATGACTTGAAGTACACTTCAATATATTTGTGTTAAAGTCTTTGTCCCTAAATTTTAATGAGAATATACTCACATCATAGACATATGTTGATGCACTTTTGAAGTACTGTTCACATAAACCTGATATTCAATACTACCTTTATTGAATCTCCTTCACAAAGCTCACTACTTCATGATGCACCCCATGCCTTCATGGAATACATTTCCATCATATAGCACCTTTGACTTCACAGAACAAATATCCTTCATGAAGCCCCCTCACCTTCACAGAACAAACTATCTTCATGAATCTCACCGAGTCAACTTGGAATACCCCACCATCATGAAGTACCCTTAAAAAAGAATTAAAAATTTGTCAAGACTTATAGTCTATTCAAGAAGCTAAATCTAATAGAGAAATCCCAATTCGTGAATCTCTTTGAGAACTAAATGATTTTTGGATTTTCCTTTACTAGTTTGTTAAAATAAAGTAGGGGTAGCCACATATTTATAGTATTGTTCATTCAAAAATCCCAAACATATTTTCTAGATATTTCATAAAACTGTTCACAACTATCTTACCAGTATAAAGAACTAGGGAAATTTGATGTTCACAAAGCTCGTGGTAACTATAGAGATTTCCATTAAAACTCTTTACAACACTCATCGTAATCGAAAATCATTCCATGAATGATTTTAGAGAACTCCGTCACCAATCATAAAGTGAAAAATATCTTAATTGTGGAGAACACTTCCAGAAAATATTACTCCTTCACGAAACCCAATTAATGATGTCCCTCTTCATGAAATTCATACCTTTTGCATAATTTAATAATACCTTCATGAAAAACTGACTTTTCACATTGACATCGAACTTCCAAAATTTGGACCCCAAAATTTTGGCAACACTGGGAAACAACACTACCTTCAATAATACTTTTGGCTTCAATTGTATGATACCTTTCCTTTCAATCTCTCTAATTATCCATGTGAGGATTGAAAACAAACACAAACATTCCTCAATTTCATGAAAGAACACCATTGGTTCCAACTGATAAATATTTTTATTTATTCTTGTTTTAGATTCAAATTGATATGAATATCAATTATTGTGTACTCATCTATGATGATGACTACATTCTTTTTAATCATTTAAGATAGCTTTATAACACCATGGAATTATAATATAATAATATTTTATTAGATATCATATAAAAAATGAATCACATAGTTTATATTTCATTACACGCAACAATAATTTTATCTTGTGTTACACAGAACATTGATTTGAGCTTTTGTTACACACAACAACATGTTTCTTCAATATCATGCATTATAAGCTAGAATAAGTTCAATCAAACAAAAATATGTTATAAATATTGTTATTTAATATGACATTTATCTCATAGCCATTAGAATTAAGTGTGTGAATATGAATAAATAATATATGAAAATTAATAGTTTACACATATATATTAATTATCAAATGATTATTAATAATATGAGTACCATTGAAACAAAAAAAAGGAATGATTTTTGAAAAATTATACTTTTTTATGAAAGATGGTTTAATCATGCATTACACCGATAATTTAAAAACAATTATTAATTTTTGAAACATTATATGAAAAAATGAAAATAATTTTTGATATTATATTATCAGAATTTACTTTGGAATTTTTTTTTGGTATTTTTCATTAAAGTGTGTTTTTTAGATTAATAATGAAAAAAAACAAAATTTTAATTAAAAATTTCCTTTCAGTTTATAATATTTATAATGTTAAATTGAATTTTAAACTGATATTAAAGTAAAATTACTTCAATTTTACATCAATTAATTCAATTTATCCCATTTTAATCTATTTTAAATTGAATTTGGATATAAAATGATTTCAATATTTTGAACATTTTCACTTTAAAAACCGGATATTCTGTCGTGTCTGTTGGATTAATATTAAATTAAAATCTTTTACATTTTTTAGTTGAATTTCGCAAAATTTATTCCATATTTTGAATTGTCATAATTTATATTATATATTAATTTAAACATAATTTTATACCATAAAATTTAGTTAAATGGTGAAAATTAATTTTTGTGATAATAGTTAAAACAAGGTTTTGTGGATTACAAGATTTTGTATCAAAAATAATTTCACACACAAATATTATTTTTATTTAATAAATTATATTTAATATTAAATATAATGGTGCTTAAATTATCTAAAATATAACATTTTAAATATATTATTAAAATATAAATTACCTATGTAAATATAAATATTCAAGCTACTATCGTAAAAATTTAAAGGGTAAAATTGATTAAACATAACATATACGGAATAACATGAAAAAATGATTTCTTATTTTTTAGAGGTACTTATTACTCAAATAAATCATAAAATCCATTATTATTAAATTGTGCAGCCACATTTGAAATGGAAGACCTCCCAATATTGAATACATTTGAATATTTACAAGAATACCACTCCAACCCAAACTATTAATGGGTACTCACTCCCCTCACTTATTCCCACCAACAGAACAACTTTTTTTCATCCAAAACCTTCCCAAATAGATTACCAATATCCCTAAACTCGTCCTATAAGACTTAGATTTGGAATAAATCCAACATTGGAAGGATTTAGTGCAAACCTAAAGATAATATCTAATGAAGTGGTAACATTCATCAGTGAGTGTCTTTGTTTCATTTATTTCTCCACCTCCTACAATTTTTATTGAAACATGAAGATAAAATAGACCCAATATATTACATATGTTGGAATGTTTTTATAATATGTTTAATATCTAAAACTATCAAAACGAACATTAAATGGGTTATGAAATCATCATTAGTGTGTATGGAGGACTACCGCCTTGTGAACCGATGATATTCATTTTTCAATTACCACCTCTCAAAGTTGAGTATGACAATGGATATAAAGTACATATATGATATATAAAACATAATTACACCTTTTTAATCATTATATAATATATAACTTGTTACTTTCTGTTGTATAGGAGTTATGATAACGTCTCTCGTGCATATGGTGAACTACCGCCTCATGAAGGGATGTGATTCATCTTTCACTGACACTTTACATGGAAGGTGATAAGGTGTAATTTTAATGACTATATGTGATATACATGAAATAACTATGATATTCCTGAAATATTCATCTTTCTAGAAATATAATATATCATTTTATCTTTTTTACACTTAAAGATGATAGCATCATTCATGTACTTCTAGACTATTTCTTTCATAAAGGGGTGTGATTATCTTTTCATCCCCACACCAAATAGATTATATATATATAATTATTAATAATGAAATAATATATTATATATGAAATTATTATCATTATTGAACTATAAAATATTACTTACAACATTTATATAATGATCATTGAAAAATAGACAATGTTACTCATGAGTATGTACGTCTTACCGACTCTATGGTCGTAACGTACTTAATTTTTTGTAACCATCATTCATGATTGGTTTAAAAAGAATAATTGATATAAACACTGGATAATTATTTAATTATTATAATTTTCTGTATGATATAACTATATAATATTTTCAAGAACCATATCTTTCACGAGGAAATAAACATGAGAAAACAATGAAATTAACACATGAAACAATGAATGATTATCAATGACCATAAAAAAAGTTGTTATAAAATGATCATATAGGATATTATATATATTAATATGGTTCTAGTATAAGTTAATAATTTTTTTAATACCCCTATAAAGTTGGTTAAATAATTATCAATCCAAATAATGTGTGAGGTATAAAATGTCTTATCAATTTACTTTCCATTGAGGCTTATTTGTTATTATAAAAAAATCCACTTTTATGTGTTGTATATAATTTCCCTTTAAAAATAAATTTCAAGATCAATTCCTAGTATATTGTATTTTATGTTCAACATTATATTATCTCATCCAAGGGGATTTGAATTGAAAACTACCAAGTGGTAAAAGTAATTGTGAAATCTCACATTATTTTGTGATTGTTAAAATTATCATGAAACAATCACTTTCTTGTGGTCATTTTTCATTGGATGTTATATTTCACATAGATATATATATTATTGTGTTATGAATATTTTTATTCCCAAAATAAAATACAATTTTTAAATATGGTGTTCACTTTTAATATTATTTGATTAACTGTGAAAATATTGATAAATATATATGCTTTTCTTAATAAAGATAGATGATGATAAGGCACATTATTTACGAATTAAATAAATTATTTAATATATAAGAAATTATTTGGAATGTAATGACATGGGTTGGGTACCATTTATATAAACACCCTCGATGCATCGATAGTATTATGAGACGAATCAGTTGAGATAATTAGATGTTTTCCCCTAGTATGATTTAAACCTTCTTGTGAAAGGTCTTGATGATAAAAGTATCATATACCTGGGTAACATGACACCCAATAATTAAGAATTTCCATTATTTGGAATTTTTTTCATTATTATCCATTCTATTTTAACTATGAAATTATCTATGGATGCACTACCTTCTCAGTTTATTTATTTAAATTAAATGTGTGTTCAGTTATCTACCTTTTCATGTTGATTATGATTGTTGATTCATAATATCATCCATTATACATAATACATACTGATCATTTGAGATCACCCTTATTTTACCCTCATCCTTGGATATAAAGATGAATCCAATGAATGGTATTTAAAGGATACTATGCATTTTATTTTGATGTGTATTATATTTATTTTCTTATCCCAGTATAAAATGGGTATAATGTAAGTATCTGGTAAACCAAAATAACTAAACTTACTGTTCCTTTAGTATTTGACACATTATATTAAAAAAAATGTGATAAAAAGATACCATCACTGGGCTCGGGTCTAGGTTTCTACAATTGGTATCAATGAATGTTAAATTGAAACCTCGAGAAAATATATTAATAAAGACACAAATTAGGTAATCTAACCCTCTGAGATAATATTAGGATAAGTATAGAATAAAATATTATTTTTTTTCAAAGATAGATATTATGTTAGTCTTTTGAGAAATAAATCTTTGGCGGGATACTACAAGTAGACATCATTTTGGAATAGAGTTCCATATGGTTACTAACTTCAAAAAGGGTGTATTGGGCATAAACGAATCATCATATAGTGGATTAAAAATGCCTTACTACAATGTTAGTTTGACACTCCAAAGGGATATTCTTTTGATAATTCACATTTTCTATAAAAACCATTATGAATGATTTGAAAATATTGATATCTCAGAATAAACAAAAGTTTATGATTTGAAGATTATCAATTCATAAATTTTAATTTTTTCTATGTTGTACCCAATATTTCGTAATATACAATATGATTTAAAATTCATAATTTAATGATATAATCCAGTATATTAATTTTTTTAGAAATGGATCCTGGAAGGAATATTTGAATCAATAATCGTGTCCAATGTAGAGATTTCCCTACAATAGAATCCAATTTAGCTGGTGTTGGAACTAATAATGTTATGGATATATTAGGAAATTCTAATTAGGTTATGATAAATAAACATTTCCATATGGAGAAAACTATTCCTATATGATATTATTCTATGTAGGATCACTTTACATGATAGAGGAATCAATTATTCAGTGGTACTATTGATCCAATAGGATTTCGAAAATGTGTTATTTCTCTAGAGATGATATTTATGGAATTAGTATTTGGTGAAAAGTAAAAGTATATACTTTCAATGTATTGTTTCAATGGTGATTATTATCATTGGATTTTGTTGATCTATAATATTGGGGAGGAGGGGGAAATAGAAATCAGGTAATATAAATATTTTAAAGAGACATTCTTCTAAAAATATTTCCATCATAAAAAAAACCTAGATGAATAGAAAGTTCCTTAGTTTAAAGAATATGGAAGAGGAAACTATTGTATAGTATGATTACACCTTTAAATGTTTAGAAGGTTATGTTACATATTACATACACAACACGGAGTATATGATTAACCATTTATTTGAAGGTCATAAGCCAAGTATCCAAAGGGTACTAGTCTCTCAAACCTTTTTGATATATTAAGAAATTATCTTATATACAATCAAGATATAGAAATAATTCTATAATTCTTAAGAATTAAAAGGGAAACATGATAATAAGATGATGATAGAGGAAAAATATACAAAGTTAAGACAGGAAAGAAGGATTTTTGCACATGTGATAATTGTTGAAAGAATCATATAAGAAAATAATAAAGATATTGAGAGTTTGATGTAAGTGTGGAGAAATGGGTCACCACGAAATATAATTAAAATATGAGAAATATAAAAATAGTATTTAATTTTTCATCAGTATGGAGATAGGGAACTACAGAAATGATTTCCCCCAAGTGTCAGGGGAATATAACTCTAAAGAAACTAAGGGATCAAGGTATAGATTTCGTTTTTAATACAACAAAGTGGAATGATTAATGTTATAATGTATTTGGATCAAAAGAAATTATTATAAATATATTTTATTGATGCTATTATAACTATAAGAATTATGAAATATATAATTGTTTTACTGTAGTAATAATTTTTAAAGGTTTTGAGATAATGTGTTGAATTACACCAAGAAAAGTGATTCAGTGGAAAGGTGAAATTTTTGAAAACACTTGACAACCCTTAATATGTTCCTGATATAGGGATAATGATGTTGAGATAAAGATATGATTTATATTAATAAAGTAAATTGGATATTTTTGACTTACATGGAAATGATTAATGATTTTCTTATGAAATGGTATGGGCTATCATTAATGGAATTAATAACATTTTTGAATTTAATAAATGTTTCCAATAATATTGGATCTATTTAAGGAATAAAGGTGAATTCATGTTTTCAATAAGGTTTTATGGTAATAAATGTGATTACCTTGATTCAAGTGAATACATGATGAAGGTATTCACAAGTTTGGTATGTGATGATTAAGATCAATATCATGTTGCTGTGAGATTACTAATATGTTCATATTATAAATTCAATAAACATTTTTCTAATGTTTTGGATCTTAAGATTAACCATTTATGAAATGGTTTAAGTTAAAATTTGTATTTTCTTTTGGAGATTAATTCATTGCTTCACTATATAGTAATTTACATATAATGGATAACATTTTCTTACCATATTGGATTTTTTAAATAGTTATAGATATAAAATAATAATTATCACTTTTTTATGGATCCTATGAGCTGTTAAAAGTAAATTTTTGAACATTATTAATAAAAAATTCATGATTAGAATTCATTGGAAAATGATCGAAGAATAAGCAAAGGATAAATTGTGCTTATGAATTAAAAATATATCAAGTAAGTATATATAAATATATTCATAGACTATAAATGAATTATTCAACCCTAATAAAAGGATCATGAAACACAAGTGTAACCATATTAAATTCATACCTGATAAACTAGATAGTTCTTTAAATCATCATATATTATGGGTTTTAGGCCCTTAACGTTTTATTTATCACTCAATTTCTTGTGATCAACGACCTCAGTCACTCTCTATAATTATTTAAACTTTCATTTTATGTACATATCTTCACTTTCCACAAATTTTCTCTTACTTAGAAACCTAGTAATGTGTTAGTCCATATGACCTTAATAATTCACTTTATCTATTATTAAGAGGATTTTTTATTAAACCTTTTATGATGTGAGCTTTTAAAAAATTGTATTTCCACATGTCAATCCCTATATTACTAACATCAAGTTTAAATTGTAAGGACACAATTTATTTGAGGTGGGGAGAATGTAACACCCAGAAGTTATAATATAATAACATTATATTTGATGGAATACGAAACATGCTTCTCTGGGATTATATTTCATTAAAACACAATAATTTTATATTTTTTTTTAAATGAATCATTGAGTTTAGGATTTGTTACATCCTACAATGATTTTTTATTAATTTTTTGTGTTACATGATAAGCCATGTTTTACTGAACAATAATATAATATTATTATTATTATCTAATATGACATTTATCTCCAAGTGATTATAATAGTAGGTATTAATAGGATTAAAAACATATAATAATGTATATATTACACATGTACATTAATTATCTATTGAATAATAATATTTCCGGTATCATTTAAACGAAAAATAAGTGTTTTTTTTAGAAATAATTTTTTTCTAAAAGAAGGTTAAACCATTCTCTACACACCAAATATAAAACATTTTACTACTTATAGAAAATATATAATAAAAAATAAATAAATTTTTGAAATCATAATGTACTAATTATCTTAGGTTGAATTTTATGGAATTTTCTGAGATGTTAAATTTTTTGATGAACAGTAAAAAATACTGAATTTTAATTGAAAATGCATTATCTTTTAAAATATTTATAATGATAAACTATTTTTATAATTGTTATTAAAGTAAAATTTTTCCAATTTTACATCCATTAGTACAATTTAGGTAATTTTAATTAATATCAGATTTAATTTGAATATAAAAACATGTCAAACCTTTGAACAATTTCACTTTAAAAACTCGCTTTCTCACCCCATCTGTGGTATGAATATTAAAATGAATTCATCAAATTTTTTGTTTATAATTTGTAAAAATAGATTCCATATTTGAAATCAGAATAATTTATATTTTCTAATAATTTATGATTAATATTTTCCTTTAATAATTAGGGAATATAATGAAAATTAATTATCAACATTATTGTTAAAACATGGGTTTGTGCATTACATGAGTTTGTATTAAAACTAATTTTAAACATACATATAAATTATATTTAAGAAATTTAATTTAATATTATAATTATTTAGATCAAATTATATAATAAATATCTTTTAAATATTATTCTAAAAGAATAAATTACATAGTTAACAAAAAGATACATGTTACCATGGTAAAAACTAAAAGGGTAAAATTGAGTGAACTTAAAGACTAATGAAAAAAATAATACAAATTTATTTTTATTTGTGTGGTGTAAGTTAATATAGACCATATAGACCATACCATTCAATATTATTCAATTTTTTATCCACATAGGTAAGGGATACTTGTAAATAGTGAATACATTGGATTATTTACAAGAATGCCACTCCTCCTCAACTATAAAACGGAACTCACTTCCATCACTTTTTCACAACTTAGAAACCAATTTGGATTAAAAAAGAACTTCCAATATAACTTTACAAATTCCCTCCCTTCATCCTAGATTCTTTATTTTTGGAATAAAGACAACATATAAATTATTTAGTGCAAACTAAAGGAATATACCCAAAGAAAAGGTAACATTATTCAATTAGCGTCTTTATTTTATTTATTTCTCCACATAATAAATATTTTATTTAAACATTATGATATAAAAAACTCATTATTATCCATATATTATTATTTTTAACAAATATTTCATGAAAAAAAAACATCAACACTTCCATCAAATGGGCTATGAAATCATTGTTTGTGTGTACTGTGGATTACCACCTCTTGAGCTGATGTTGTTTGTTTTTCCATTACCACCTATCAAGGTTGAGTATAATGATGAATATAAAGTTTATATAACATATATATAACATATTTATATCTCTATAGTCATTATATAATATATATCCTATTACAATCCATTCCTTAGTAAACATGATAACATCACTTGTGTGTGCAATAGACTACCGCCTCGCAAAGTGATGTGATTCGTCTTTCAATAACACTTTACATGTAAGGTGATAAGGAATAATTTTAACGATTATATGTGATATAAATTAAATAACTATTATATTTATAACATATTCATAATACTTTTATGATAATGTATCATTTTATTTTTTCACACTTAAACATGATAACATCATTCATGTATGTGTGAACTACCACCTACACGAAGCGATGTGACACTCTTTTCACAACCACACCACATGAATGATATATATAAATAGAAATAAATATATAATATGGTATATTTGATATTATGATAATTATTTAGACATAAAATATTACTCACACCCTTTCTATAATCATCATTGATTAATGGAAAATGCTACTCTTGTGTACGTACGACCTACCATCTCCATGATTGTAACATACTTCAATTTTCATAACAATTATCCAAGATTGGCTTTAAAAGTATAATTTATTAAAAAATATTACAATTATTTCATTATTATTATTCCAGTGATGATATAACTATATAATATTTTCATGAACTGAATCTTTTTATGAAGAAATAAACATGAGAAAACATGACAATTAACACCAGAGACAATGAACATAATGAAATATCATTAATGAGAGGTTAATAAGTTGTTATAAATTGATCATATATGATATTATAAATTCTAATGTTTTTTTAATATCTTAATAACATTTTAAACCCACTTTTCTTATGTTATATATTTTTTAACCAAAAGCAACTCTGATGCAATGGATTTCATCTAAATTTTGATTCTATTGAGACTTATTGTTATTATGCACCAACTAAATTTTATTTGGTGTATATACTTTCCCTTTGGAATATAATATCTTGCTTCATTCATAATTAATGATATTTTAAGTTCCTCTTTGAATTATCTCATCTAAGTGGATTTCACTTAAAAACCACCTAGTGGTAAAAGTTAATATGCAATCACACTTTTTTTTGTGATTTTTAACTTTCTCATGAAATAGGGAATTTCTTATGATCATTTTTCAATATAAATTACATTTATATTATATATCTATATTATTATGTTGTGCATATGATTATCTCTTAAAACATATAATTTTATTATATACTATGTTCACATTGAATGTTATTTGATTAACTGGGAAAATATTTATAATCTTTTATCCTTTAATATGTATTGGTACATGATAAAACCCCCTCGATGTGTCAGTCATCTCATGAGATGAATCAGTTTTCCAAATTAGATGAGTTTTTACCCAATATGCATTAAAACATCTTGTAAATGGTTTTTATTGAAAAGTTATATCGTACATAATAATCATGAAGTCTAATAATTAATAATTTTTATCATTGATAATAGTAATTAATATTATCCAGGTTTTTTCACTATGACATTATCTATGGATGAATTTCATTCTTAATTTATTTATCTCAATTGCATGTGTGTTGAGTTTTATATATTTACTTGTTAACTATTATTATTATTGATTCATGATATATATTCTTATATAAATAACTCTTACTTTTTATTTCATCTCGCCATTATTTATTTTTCATTCCCTAGGTTCTCAAGATGAATCGTTTGAATGCATTTTCAAGGATTCTGAGCATTTTATGTTATTATGTATTATGTTTTATTTTCTTATCCAATTGTCAAATGGGTACCATATATGTATCTAGTTCTCGAAATCTACTAAATGATTGATACATTTGGGTTTGATTCAATGGATCTATTCCAATGTGATAAGAAAACACTAGCTCTGAGATACTGATGTCTTGGTGGCTACAAGATTGATTATCTTCATCAAGGTTGATCTATGATCTTTTTTGAAAAATAATATTAAAGATATAAACATATAGATCATGTTAGGATGGTGACTTCCATAAATATTAGATTGAATATTCTAGATTTTACATATGATAATATTAATATAAATTCAGTTCTCCCCCAAAATATGTGGATCACCTTCAATTCCATATAATTAATGAACAAACAAAATGTATATAAGATTATAGTGGATCTCATTTGTTTCATAGTGCGAGTAAAAAGGCTATGAATTTCTAACCAACCATGAATCCATTTTCTTATCATATTCAAGTAAGGTTGAACCCTTCATGGAAAAATTCCTAATTTTTTGGTAACTCTTGGGTATCATAGAATCTCAAATGTCGACAATTTCATTTTGTTTTATATTCATATACACAATTTTTGTCGAGGGAAATTCACTACCAGGTGATTTTGGATTCTTCATTATTATTTATTCATGATATGGTTTTAAAATTAAATATTATCAAATATATTACCAGCTCTTTTTCACCTTTCACATAATAAATTTGATATTTTCTGGTAATTACATGATGAAAACCTCTCATAATGTTAGATTTCTTCGTGTTGAATATTATACATTCCTTTTCAAACTTGTTTCATCAATGACTCTTCTAATTTTCTTTTTCATTACAAATAAGATGGGCATATTAACTATATTTTATTTGGAATATAATGATAATGAGTCATAGATCCAAATGGATTCTCATATGTGACTTTTACCACTTCAATCCTTTTATTTTGTTATTATAATGGCCATTCCCCTTATTGATTAATATTAATTCCATTAATAATGATGTCTATGAAATACATATTGTGATCCATGGTGTGAAATATTCTTCTATAAAATAATCATCTTATCATATTTGGTGTAATACTCCTTTTGATCTTGTTGGGGTTTTTGTGATTATCATTATGCTTCTGATATTTACCCAAGGTAGAATTTCCTATATTAATTATGGATATATTATGAATTTTCATTATTTAAATTCTCTAAAAAATCTCTCCAATGTTATAATTAAATAATTTTTTATTTTACTTGGTCTTTTAATATAAATTGTTTTAGTTGTATTATTTAAGAATTTATACTTTCATACCACTTCACAGTGACAAATTTCATTGAAAATACCACAAATATTCCTCAACTGTTCAAATATTTTTATAGTAGTTATATTATTTCATGTAATTTGTGTTATTTTATTATTAACTGATTTTATCCCATATAATATAATATTCCATTGAATTTCATAACTAAAAAAATAAAACAATATTCATATTCCATGTGCCTGAATGATTCAAAATGCAAAAAATATTTGATGAAATCTTGATCTTTTCTATGGAAGAACAGTGTGGCTAGTTTGACATGCTACATGGATGTTATTACTTCCAATATTATTATAGGATTCTTTAAAAAATTAATTTCTTATGTACTTATCTTTAGTCTCTATAATGTTTTTCATTATTACTCCATTTCCCTTAATTATCTTCTTTTTTATATGTTTTAATTATGAAGGTGCATTTTTCATAAGACCAGTGTTAACATAAATATGATTATTAGTGGTGGATGCAACATTCTTTTGAAATACCTCTCAAGATTTATAATTTGATGATTCCAATAGGTTCATACCACAAAATTATTGTCTTTTAGAATATAATTCCTAATTTGAAGATTGTTTTGAAGAAATTATTATAGTAATGTCTCGTTCTTAAACTTGTTGTGAAGTCTCATCTCAATTTTTTTTAGTATTTACTGGTTTGAATCAAAGTGCATAAAATTTCATATTTATGATGATTTTTTCATCCTCCACCAACATGAAAAAATCTTCAAATTCTTTATTTATCTTTATAACTTCATCATCAGGCATTTTTATATTATTCTGTATCAAAGTGTCAAGCTCCATGTTCTTGTTTACTTTTATATTAATTATAGAATTTTTTAAATAAATGTTAGTAATTTGATTTCATTCTAATAAATGGTAATTATTTTCAAATTAATTAGTGTCATTCTCGTTATAAATAATTTTATTTAGTCAATGGTTATGAAAATTAGAGAGAATTTTTTGATGTTAAAAAATATCTCCCCTAATGGATCTAATTTTTTCTAGAGAGATTAATGTGATGTTTTATTTATTCTTCAAAAATAATTCTTCAAGGTTTCTCAATTTTCTTCAAGAACCATGATATTTTCATTTATTCCTTTGAATGTGCCCAAAATATTTATTATTTCTTTAGTACAATTAATAATCATATCCTTCAATGTAGAAAATATTTCCCCATTAAACTCCCCATTTATAAGGCCACTTGAAATAATTCTTAGATCCTCTTTGAAAAATTTTAATGATAGAATATTTTTGGCTTCTGTTCAAGTAGGAACGAATCACTGCATGAGGTGGAATTATTTCCCTTCTCATTCATAGTAGAATAAACAAAATTATCATTTATTTCCATAAAATGCTTGTTTTTTAGAGAATAACTTCATAGGAAAACTGATTCACCATCCTATTTGTACATGAGAATATTTTTTATCATTCTTAATTCATTCCTTCAATTTTTCGTCAATGTGTTGTTTTTGATAGGATTTAGATATGTAGTACAAACAAATCCATCATTTTTTCACATCGTTTAAATTTAAAATGGAGATATAAACTATTAAATAAGCTTCAATTATATAATCATACTAGAGGTGTGACATACACTCTGAGACCAATTGATAAGATCACATTGGGTGAAGACACTAAAGGGTTTGGGTGAATTAGTGTGGGATGAAAATTTATTAAAATGATAATTTTTTCACTTATTATACCTTGATTACTTATTAAATAAATGGATCTCATGATTCCATCACCTATAGCTAGCAAGAATGTACATAAAACTATAAATAACAGTGGAAAATGTCATTATTATTGAGGTTCGCCTCTTTTAAATACTCGTCCCTGATGAATAGTGGTTATTATCCCACATATACATGTTCCTTATTATTATAAATTAATGTTGGAGTAAGGGCGTGAACTTGTACTCATACCTCTAGCACATCCTGGTATAGTGAAATATTTATCTTTAAAGCACACGATACAAGATGTCAACCTGGACCTTCTAAAGTGGTCAGCAATTTGGCCTAATTATTTTAGATTAGAACGAAATTAATTCTGGTCAAAACTATCATCATGTATAAATCACTCGATTTCCAAGAATTCCACAATAATTTGTGTTATCTTAGATATGCACCAATTAGCTATGCTACCTCTTTTCCTATTATTCATTCAGAATGATGTCAATATAACTATGGATGAGATATCTCAAAACACATTTCAAAACCAAATGGTAATAAATTGTTGAAAATTAGGTCATAAATTCTTCTTATTCTAATTTTTTATTCAATAATTAGTATATGTTATCAAATTATAGTGTCATATTATCAATTTTTATTCATGAAATCAGGACTTATGTTATATAAATAGTTTCTTATGAAGTATCATCATATATATAAAATATAGTTACAAATTATTTATGTGATATATTTAATTTTTTTTGTAAATATTTACACATGTAAGAAATATCTTTCTCATAAGCGGGTAAAAAAATTATCCCTTCTGTGATTGGATTGGCCTATAGATTATTTATTTTTATTCCCATTACCAAGTAGGCTCATTGTTTATCCTTTATTTTATCAAGTATGCGACTATCATTATAAAAAAAAACCCTGCTCATTATTTCTCACATAAATATGATTTATTACATAGAAAACATTACTTTATAGAACATAAAATATTGATAGGTCTAGTGTATTTGGGGCATAGGAACATTACATAAAATCGTAAAACATAGGATGCGACATCTTATTGAAAACTTCCTTTACATGGCCACTACATTCCCTCGTACTTAGCATTGCATCAGATTACCTGAGGACATGTATAAGAAAAGGGTGAGATATAATTCCCAGTAAGGGAGTGAAAAATGCATAACATGAAAGATACAATACATGTTAGAAAATAGGAATATTAATGGTGTATAAGAGAAACATGAACAAAAAGGCTTGACATAACACGGAAATGTGGAAACAACATTTAACATGATTTTATCAAGAGCCAAGGCTCATTGCACATGGATCAGGATTAAACCCTCATTTAAGTTTAATTAGAATGATTAAACCCTCATTTAATTTGATTTATCATGATACTAATCCTTACCCAATGCATTGGAGTGCTATCAGGGCGCACCTTTCTTAAAAAATTTATTTCATGCATAAGTGTGCCACATGGATCATAAAACATGGATCATTCATCATCATTTATTCCGTGATAAAAAGATGTGGAAAAAATACATGAATCATTATAATAAATAAGTAAATGTTCATATTGGTGAATACCCTTGACAAAGAAATCACCATGGTATTCAATACACTATGACATTGGCTTGGAAAATCACGATGTAATTTCAGCAGCGTAACGAAGTGACATAAGAATTCATAAAAAAGGTTGATGAGATTGAAAGGGGTGTCTCATAATATTCACATGAAATATAATGTAATGGGTTCATATATATACATGTCCCAACCTATGTAATTAAATATATATTCATAATTGAAAAGAATTACTTGAATGTAAATGTGGAGAGAGAAATTCTTTATGTAATTTCAGCATTGTAATGGGTGTACGTGGGAGGAATTTAATGAGAGAGAAAGGGGTATCTCATCATTAAAACATAAATAGGGCATTATGGGGGAGGTTCGAAATCATAACCCAACATTTATAATTGAAAACAATAGAGAATAAAAATATTAATAAACTTGGAAAAAATGAGAAAAAGGGAAATCCCTTACTTGGATGTGTGATCCCAAAGGCTTGGGAGGGGCTTGTGAGAGGATTCATGGTAACTTGGGGTGCCTCTGGAGGTTTCTAGAGTGAGGATGGAAGAGGTTGGAAGAACTCCAACGGCTTTGAGTGAAGAGGAAGTGCGAGTTTGGTTGGGTTTATATAGAAAAGGGGAGGGAATGATTTATTATTTAGGTCTGGGTTACGACACATTAAACTAACCAATACCACAAACCAGCCCATGGGTTTTTACCATGGTTTTTCCAAAAGGGAGTTTATAACAATATTTTATGAGGACAATGGCCGAAATTCTTAAAATAATAGGGTTGCTAATGTGGAGGTGAGTCACACTCTCAAGGAAATTCATTTAAAATGTGAAAATGTTTTATAACTCTTGGCGGGTCCACTAATGTATTGTAAAATAATTAAAACAAACCAAAAAACACATTATTTAATGATAAAACATATATTGGCCAAACATATCATTTATAGTATTTTATTACATCACTATTGGGTCATTATGATGTCATAAAACACATTATATATTTAAACAATATTTAATTTTTACCAAAAATTTCAACTGTCTCAGAAAATTTTGAAACATTCAACATTGGATAATTTCGATATCCGAATTCCAAAAATTATATTCCTTTTATACACATAATTTTCTAAATATGTGAATTTTTTGTTTTAAAATAAAAGATCTCATTTATAAAAAAATTCATGGGTTTTGAAAAAAATAACTTTCAAACAATAATAAATGTTACAATTGCATTCATAAAAATATACGCTAATTTATATTTTATAAAAAGTAACTTAATAATAATAATATTTTATTAAAATATTTTTTAATTCAATAATCCATTAATTCATCAGAATATATTTCTTAGTTGAATATTAACAAAAAATACTATTTGCGCTTAAAAAACTATTTACATAGTAACAATAATAAAATGTAGTTATATTAATTATTACATACAAAAATAATGCACATAATCATAGTGCTAAGGTCTTGTTACATAACCCCTTATAACACCTGCATAAGACTGAAGGGTAAGGTGTGTGATCTTGACAAACTATTGGGGTTGCTAGGATAACATTACTCAGGTGGTAATCTCTATCAACATCCACTTCTCTTGTAGGCGGTTCCATTTGAGCATAACATGATGTAGCTTGTCTTGGAATTTGTCAAGAATGAATCCCATTGACGCCACCGCCTTCTTGAGCTCTGACAATTGGTCTTCATACGGGGAAACTCTACTGGATGAGGCCATCATTTCCTTTGTTCTGATTAAATTTGATTTGTTAAAGCCCAGTATTTATACTAATTATGTGATAATTGTTCAGTGGATATATTATCAATGGTCACAATTATTAATGATATTATAAAATTGGAAAACATAAAACCAATGAAGTTCACATTTTATATAAACATTTAGTTAGATCAAGATGAATTTCCTTTAATGAATGTTTGGGTCATTACAATCTTCCCCCAATAAGAAATTTTTCTATAAAATTTCCTTTTCCCACACTAAAATAGATGTGGGTAACTCTACATCATCATTTCCTCTGATTCTCGCATTGCTTCTTCAAACTTGTGGTTTCGCCACACCACCTTGATAAGGGGACTTTTCTTATTTCATAGAACATTTTTTCTATGATCTAAGATCTTCACTGGTTGTTCCTCATAAGAAATATCATCCTCTAACTGTACCACCTCGTAAGAGAGTACTTGTGATGGGTCTAGTATGTACATCCTAAAGAGGGATACATGAAAGGCATCTTGTACTTTGGCCATGGTAAGTGGAAGTGATAGTCAATAGGGCATTGTCCCGACATGATCAAGAATCTCAAAGGGGCTGATGTACCTAGGACTTAACTTCCCTTTATTTACAAGCCTCACAACCATATTCCATGGAGATATTCATAGAAATAACATGTCTCCAACATTGAACTCAATTTCACATCGACGGTTATCTGCATAACTCTTCTATCAACTCTAGAATGCCTTGATATTCTGCCGAATGGTTTTCATCTTCTCCACCATTTCTTCGACCATTTCTGGTCCTAGTATCTTACTCTCACCGACTTCATCCCAACAGGTCGGTGTTCTACACCTTTTCCCATAAAGGTCTTTATATTCTTACATTCGGATGCTCGAGTGGACACTGTTATTGTGTGAGAATGATTACCAGTGGAAGATGCTAGTCCCATTCTCTTTTGAAATCCATAGAACATGATCTTAACATATCTTCCATTGTTTGAATAATTCACTCAGATAGGCCATCAGTTTAAGGATGATATGCCATAATAATGTTCAATCTAATTCTTAGATCGTGTTGGAGACTTTTCCAGAACTTCGAGGTGAATCTCGAATCACGATCGGATACAATAGAGAGTGGTACTTCATGCAGCCTTACCACTTCATTGATGTAAATCCATGAAAATTTATCCATTGATAAGTCCTATTGAATTGTGATAAAGGGAGTTGTATTTGTAAGATGGTCCACAATGACCCATATAGAATTGTTTCTTCTAGATTTCTTTGGATGTCCAGTGACAAAGTCCATGGTAATGTTGTCCAAATTCTATGTTGGTATGGGTAGTGGTTGCATCAACCCCTTAAAATTTTTCCTCTCAGACTTCACTTGTTGACATACTTGGAACACTGATGTATATTCAGCAATATCCCTTTTCATATTGTCCCACCAAAAGTTCTCTCAGAGATCTCAATACATCTTTGTGCTCCTCGAGTGAATAAAGAAGGTTGAGCTATGTGAGTCATCCAAAAGCTCCTTCTTTTTTCTCTAGATCAAATGGTACACATAATTGTGACCCAAATCTCTCAATTCCATCCTTGTCAACCACCAACTCTGAGGATTTACAATTTCGGATAGCTTCCTCCCTTTTTAGAATTTCCACAACCTTTCTTTGAGGATCCATTATTTTCTCCATGAGGGACGGTTGAGAAATATTTTGATAAAGGATTGATGATGTTACCCCCTTAATGATTCCCATGTCTATCCTCTACAAAGCTAAGAACATTGGATCATTTTCAATTCTCATCAATGATATAATCACTAGGTTCTTTCTACTTAGAGTATCTTCCACCTTGTTCGCTTTCCCAGGGTGGTATTGGATTGAGCAATCATAGTCTCTGATCAGATCTAACCATCTTCGTTGGAATATGTTCAACTCTGTCTGTGTGAATATATACTTGAGGCTTTTGGGGTCCATATATATTTAACATTTCTCCCCAAATAGATAATGCATCCAAAATTTTATAGCGAAGATCACCGCAGCCAACTCCAGATCATGCGTTGGATAATTCTACTCAGGGATGTTCAATTTCCATGAAGCATGGGCAATGACTTTGTCATTTTCCATACCTAAACATCCCATTCCCTTTTTCATATCATCCCTAAATACAGAAAAAAGATATCCACTTGTGGGTAAAGTGATCACATTCATAGTGATAAGCCTTTTTTTCAACTTCTTGAAGGTTTCTTCGCATTCATCACTCCTTGAAAACATTACACCCTTCCGAGTTAGCTTGTTAAGAGGGTTGGAAGACCGTGAGAAATTTCTAAAAAATCTTTGATAATATCCAGCTAACCCCAAAAGCTATGGATATATGTTACCATTGTTGTCATTGGCCATCTCTCTATTAATGTTTTCTTGGAGGGATCCATAGATATCCCATTACTTGGGATGATATGGCCCATGAATGAGATATCATTCAACCAGAACTCACACTTGTTTTACATTGCACAGAGTGTCTCCTTACATAGTGTCTCTAGTAGAGTTCGTAGATTCTCCTCATGATACTCCTTGTTTTTGGATTATATTTGAATATAATCTATAAAGACTACCACAAATTTTTCAAAGTAGTCTATAAAGAATCTATTCATCAATTCCATGAATATTTCTGGAACATCAGTGAGTCTGAAAGGCATTACTAAGAATTCATAGTTCTTGTATCTTGTACGAAAAGTAGTCTTGGGGATATCATCCTTCTTCAACCGTACTTGATAATATCCCAACCACAAATAAACCTTAGAGAATTATTGTACTCCAATGATCTGATCGAAAAAAGTCATCAATTTTTTGAGAGAATACTTGTTCTTTATCATGATTTTGTTAAGCTCACGATAATCGATGCAAAGTCACATTGACCCATCTTTCCTCTTGTCTAAGAGGACTGGTGCACCCCATGGTGAATCAATTGGGCATATAAACCCTTTATATAGATTCTCTTGTAGTTGTTTCTTCAGCTTCTCAACCTCCACAATATCCATTCTATACAGAGTCTTGGATATTGGAAACTCCCTAGGTTTAAGTTCAATTGATAATTCAACATCTCTTCTGCGAGGAAGACTAGACAATTCCTCAAGAAACTCTTCAACGAATTCCCTCACAATAGGAATGTCTTCAATGATGGTATCTTCTTTGGACTCAATCATCTGAGCCAGATATGCATGGTCATAGGGCAGTAATATCGATTCTTGAGATGATGGAGCTAAAAAAGATTCATATTCCTCATTTCACTTGTACAGAATCGGAGGACGATTCTCCATATGGATACTAATTTCCCTCTCATGGAAATTAGTGTTGGCTCTATATAAGGAAAGACAATCCATGTTGGGAATTACATCAAATTCCACCATAGGGAGTATGACATGGATTTCCGGGAAGTTTAATCCATAGATTATTATAGGAGAGGAGTTATATTCATGGGATTCAATGATTGCCTCATTTTTTATACTCATCGACATCTTTACTTCCATGATTTGTGGTGGTGTTAGGATTGTTCTGCTAAAACTTTGGGAAATAATGGAATGCAAATAACCAGAATCAAAAAGTATGTTAACTATTATTGAATGAAATACTAGTTTACCTATCACCAATTTGTTTTCAAGGTTCACTTCGGCAGTATTGATGGAAAATTATTTCCCTTGCTGCCTTGTAGGTTGTGGGTTGTCTCCAAGAACCCTCGGCTTATGGAACTGATTTGAAAAGTTCCCTGGTTCTTTGTAGTTGAAGCAATGAACAATGTGTTGAGAGTCAAACGGAGAATTCCTCTCCTCCTTCGTAGCCGTGGGTTTATCTTTAAAATAGTTAATATCCAGTTTCCCTTCTCTTCCACACCTAAAGAATTTCCTCACCCCCTTCAGGCAATTTCCCGGGTTCTTTTTTCCATACCTTTGGAAAGTGCGGTGCTGGGTTTTCTTATAACCATTTCATTTATCCATCAGACTGCCAAAATTGAAATCCACCTTACTCTTCTTATCCCCTTGATACCCCTGAGATTCCCCGATCTCTATTTTGACTTTGAGGGCACATAGTACAAGTTTTTCATAGCTCGAGAAGTCATGGATCACCCGGACTTTCTGCAAGATAGGTTTCAGTCCACCAAATAAGCAGTCAACCTTGCATTCAAGGGTAACGACAAAGCCAGATGTGTATCATGTAAGCCTTTTTAATTTTACCTTGTACGCTCTGATGGATTCGCCATCTTTTTTCATAAGGTCAACGAACTCCCTTTCTATTTTAAGTCGGAGGGTGCGTGGAAAATATTTATCAAAAAACATCTTTTGGATGTCCTTTCATTCCAATGCCTCGATGTCCTCCTCAGGATTTTTTTGATCAATTTACACCATTGATCGGCTTCACGCTCCATACGATAAGAAGCCAGAATAAACTTATCTTGTTCAGAACATTGTGGATGGATAATATCTTTTCAATAGAGTTGATCCATTGTTCGATGATTGAGGGATCTGATGATCTGTTAAAAGTAAGAGGCCTTTCTTTTTTGAACCCCTCGATAGTGATTTGTTCTTTCCTAAGGGGGTTGAATGTTCCTCTTAACCCTTATTTATACTCAAATCTTTAGATAACTGAGAGAGGATCATGAAAAAGATTGTGAGTCTCTCTCCCATAGGATTGGGAATCTCATTAGCACATTCCTCACATTGATCTTCACATCGGTTGTTATCCCGAGTCATCCTATTACCGTTCATTGGCATGAATTAAAGGAAAGTTAGGGGTAACACATAAAGGGTAATCCAAGGACAAAAACGGATGACTTATAAATTACTTTTATTACTTAACTTATGAATATATAGGATTCAATCTATGTTATTCATGATATAACATCTAACATATATTCGTAGGGGATTTTTATCTTTCTGTTAATAATGGTTCATACTAAGCTTGTAAATTTACCAATGAATATCCCTTGGGTGTGTCATAACTGAGTGTGTAGAAAGGGCCATTGTCATGTACCATGATACCCCGGGTCAAGCCTGAAACTCCTTTTCAAGGTTTTCACCACTAGGTACATCAGTGATAGGGCTGCCTCTACCAGCTTATAACCAGATAGAGATGTATTTCTTGATAAATCACATACTTAATACTCACCCAAATTTTGGGATGTTTTTATTATACCTAGTATTATCTCTAAGGCTTTACTAGGGTTTTCTAATCCTAATCCCAAAAATAACTAAACATATCCTCTGATACCAACTATAACAACCCTACTCTTTATTACACACATAAACATTATTTATTACATAGAAATATTCACTTGATACAAAAAATAATATCGATAGTTTTAGTGTCTTTGGGGCTTAGGAACATTAAATAACAACTTAAAACATAGGGTGCAACATATAATTGAAAACTTCTTTTACATGACCACTACATTCCCTTGTACTTAGAATTTCATGGGATAACTTGAGGACATGCATTAGAAAAGGGTGATCTATAAAGCCCAATAAGGTATTTAACAAGGAATTACATGAAAGATACAATACTTGTTAGGAAATAAGCACATCAATGGAGAATAAGATAAATATGAACATAAAGGAATGACATAACATGATTAACATAACATGGAAATGTGGCAACAACATTTAACATGATTTTAGCACGAGACAAGAATAATTTCACATGGATAATGATTAAACCCTCGTTTAACTTGATGTATAATGATACTAATCTTTACCCAATGCATTAGAGAACTATCCGGGCGCACCTTTCTTAAACATTTTATTTCATGCATAATTGTGCCACATGCATCATACAACATGGAATCATTCATCATCAATTATTCAATGATAAAGGGATGTTGAATACATACATAAAGATTTATAATCAATAATTAAATATGCATAATGTTGAATACCCTTTATAGGGAAATGGGTATGGTATTCACTACTCAATGAGATTGGGTTGGAAAATCAGAGTGAAATTTCAGCCCTGTAACAATGTGACATAAGAATTCATAAAAAAATTGATGAGAGAGAAAAAGGGTGTCTCATCATATTGACATGAAATTTACTGTATGGGGTTCATATATATACATGTCCCACCATTTTTAATGAAATTCATATTCATAACACAAAATAATTACTTGATTGTAAATGAGGAGAGAGAAATTCCTTACATAATTTCGGCATGGTAACGGGTGTACATGAGAGGAATTTAGTGAGAGATAAAAGGTTATATAATAATTAAAAAATAAATTGGGAAGTATGGGTGAGTTTAAAGATCATACCCCAGTATTTATAATTGAGAAAAGGGCATAAAAATATTATGAATTTTGAACAAAAATGAGAAAAAAAGGAAATCACTAACTTGGAAGTGTGATCCCAATGACTTGGGAGAGACTTGAGAGAAGATTCTTGGGAGCTTGGGGAGCCTTGGGCAGATTATAGAAATAGTAGGTCAATGTTTGAATGAAATAAAAAGGCTTTGAGTGAATAGTAAGTGGGAGCTTGGGTGGGATTATATAGGAAAGAAGAGAGAATTCTTTATTATTTAGGTTTCGGTCACCACATATTAAACTAACCAATACCACAAACCATCCAATGGGTTTTTTACCATGGATTTTTCAAAAGTGATTGGAGCACAATATTTTATAAGTTCAATGGCCTAACATCTTAAAATAATAGGGTTGCTTATGTGGGGGTGAGTCACACTCTAAAGGAAATTCATTTAAAAAGTGAAAATGTTGTATAACTCCTAGAGGGTCCACTAAAGTTTTGTAAACTAAATAAATCCAATCTAAAATAACTTTATTTTAATTATAAAACATATATTGGCCGAAAATATCAATTATATTATTTTATTACATCAATATTGGGTCATTATGATGTCATAAAATAGATTATATATTTAAATGGTATTTAATTTTTACCCAAACATTCCACTGTCTCAGAAAATTATGAAAAATTCACCGTTGGATAATTTTTGACATCCTGATTCAAAAAATAATATTCATTTTATCTAAATATTTTCTAAATATGTAAATTTCTACTTTTAAAATAAAGACCGCCATTTATCGAAAATTCAAGGGTTTTGACAAAAACGGACTTCAAACCAGAATAAAAATTACAATTTCATTCATAAAATCATATGATCATTTATATTTAATAAAAATTAATTTAATAATAATAAAATTTAATTAAAATATTTTTTAATTCAAAAATACATTAATTCATCAAAATAGATTTCTTAGTTGAATATTAACAAAAAAAATAATATTTTCACTTTAAAAACTATTTACAAAGTAACAATAATAAAATCTATGTGTATTATTTATTATATACAAAATTATGGCACATTTTCATAGTGCTAAGGACTTGTTACATAACCCCTTATAACACCCACATACGACCAAAGGGTAAGGTGTGCGATGGTGACAGGCTCTTGGGGTGGCGTGGATAAAATTGCTCATGTGGTAATCTCTATCTACTTCCACTTATCTCGTAGGCGGTTCTATTTGAGATTAATATGTTGAAGCTCGGCTAGGGCTTGGTCAAGTGCAAATCCCAATGATTCCACCTTCTTTCAGAGCTCTGACAAATGGGATTAATATGGGGAAAGTCTACTGCATGAGGCCATTTCTTCCTTTGTCTGAGTAAATTGGATTTGGTAACGCCCTATATTTATACTAATAAGGTGATCACTCTTACACGACTATATTCGAAATGGTAACAATTATTTATGGTATTCTAAAATCCAAAAAAATAAAACCAAAGAAGTTCACATTTTATATAGACATTTAATTATATCAAGTGGAATTTTCATTAATAAATGTTTGGGTCATTACAATTTTATGTTGCTTCACATGATACAAGTTGTTTTCATGTTCCTCTTATTTCATTCATGAAAACAAGTATGTGAGTTCTTATTCTCTAGCATTGAAAAATGGAATGGCTTGCGTGTTTATTTCTTCGTGTGATTAAGAGATATTCAAGAATAACATTCTTTACTCCTCATGAAAAATGCACGCAAGTAACTTCTTATTTCAAGGATTAATGGATTGTGAGGCTAATTCAATTTAATGAATCACATGGGATCTTCTCCTTTAGGCAATCACTGCATACATATGATCTATTTTCATGAGAGTTTTGTCTAATACTTCATCACATCTCTTTTTATTGATCCACGATATTTATAAATGAATATCCATCATCTTATCTAAAATAAAAGTTCCATAGACAAAACACTATGAGTTTTATATATAAAACTCTCAAAGAACCTGACAGGTTGTTGAATTCCAAAAATATCATCTTCTTAACATTCATGTAGTAGTGGGATGATCATGTGATACACACGACCATTTCTCATTATTTCTTCATTGATCATGTGGTTCTTCAGTGGAAAAATTATTTGACAACCTTTATGAGATTAGAATAGGGATGCAAATTATAGAGAATTCATGTTATAGATGTTAAATATTATTTACATGATAGTACGGTGATTGTTAGTCATGGAATAATTTTTGTCTACATACCTTCATGTGATATTGTTTTGGTTGTTTGCATGGTTTCTCCTGATCAAGTTTTTCATGTGACTACTTCACATGATGAACTTATGTAAAAAATTATCCTTGTATGTATCGGGTTTTTTGGAATAATGGAATGAATGCAAGAAAAAGTTTCTTGAATGGATTTAGGATGACTTGCATGACATATTTTTCTTGGTATGAAAAACTGGGCATAGTCATAATCCATGTTTTCTTGAGTATTCATAAACATCATTTGGAGTTCGGAGGTTGAAGATAGTGATCTTATGTGATCAAACATCTGATATAAATTCCATTGACTGTCTGATATTATATTTGTATCATTAAATTGATGGAAAAATAGTACCCATGTTTCTAGATTCCCAAATCATAATTTTATTCTATTAAGAAATAATAACTATATCTGGGCCATCCTCCTCTTGATATAGCATTAGGATTAGTACCTAGATACACTAGGACATCATGCCTCCATATGCTTCAACATACACTTGTGTGGTCCCCAAGCACCTACTGTATTCACTCCGTGCACACTATTGGTGAGCGCTATGCTTGCCCACCCTTATGTGCTCCAGCTGACTTATCCAGGAAAATGGTTCCTCTTTCTACCAAATGGATGGATATGGTAAAGACTTTAGTTCCTACCTCATTATTTTCTACATAAGGTTCCTATGACTAGCAAGTTTGATGTCCATTTTTTAATAAATACCCACATTAAGGCTTATTAACTACTAAGAATGTATTTTCCAACTCCAAATAAAATGTATTCAAAAAAATAAATGAATCTTCACTCATAATATACAAGTATTTTCCCATTTTACATGAAATTGAATTTTCTTCATGAAAAATAATATTTTCTGGTTCTTCATAAAAACTTTTCATCTAAAAATGGATGGAACTTCAATCGTCCTCATTTTTGTTGACATTGTGTTTGCACCAATACACCATTATCAAAGTTTCACCATATTATGATCATTTCAATAGTACTCAGATATACAATGATAATTATTCTAACCTAACATCCAATTTTATAAAATTAATCAAAAATGCTATCCTATGTATCTCCACTTTATCCAAAACATATCATGTATACATTGAACATATATAAATGGATCTTCTTTAAAACTTAAAATTATTCAAAAAAAATTATCACTAATATGAATTCACTTTGTATCAATTATTCTTCATAAATAAATATTTAAATACTCATAGAAAACAAATACAACAAAAACACAATTTAGGATATTTAATACCATAGTGAAGTGAGAAAATTTAAAAATCTAGTGACTAAAATATAGGGATCTGAAAATGAAGAATGGTAAAAGTATAAAAAGATTATTTATAAAGGAAAAAAAATTTATGAACACAATTATAGTATTTTTAAATAATTTAGATGATAATTTTTTTTTAATGATACTTATCATCCAACCGAACAAGTCTCATACTGGAGCATTAGATTCAGAAGTTAAATATAAACAGACAATACATATTGATGAGTTATATATACTATAAATAAATTACATGGTGATAGAATAATGTTTTTTGAATAATAATTTTATCAATAAAAAAATCACTTTTAAGGATTTTAAGAAAGATCAGCATAAGTAGAAGGTTAATGAAGTTGAAGCTAGATGTGAAGATTCAAATTTAGATGTGGATATACAGATTGATATAATAATGTATTTTACCTTTAGAAATGTGATAAGAGTAAATGGGATGTTCAATGGAAATCAAATACTACAATGTTTAATCAGTGTATCCATTGAACAATGTTTTTAAAACAATCCGTGATTTAAAGAAGATGAATCTATCAAAGATGAATAAGAATGAAAAATAATAACTTATAAAAAGAAATCAATAAATTATTAAATTTATTGGTTTTATTTAAAAATAATGGGCATTTTTTCACTAACTAATATAATTTTTTATCACATTATAGATATAATGAAATATTTGTTGAATAAGATAAATTTGAAACATACATTGACATTAATGAAGAGATTCAAATTTTAAATGTGAATGGAAAACAATTAACCACTTATGGAAGTACAAATTATATATGCCTTGAAGAATAAACATAGATGAATATTATGTGGAAAATAAAAATTTAGGAATTTATTATAGATATATCAAAATTAGAATAGGATGTTATAATTTATAAGAAAAATAATCAATTTTATATTAGTAGTGGATCTACATGTGACAAGGAAAAATCAAATTTTTTTAAGAGATTGTATATTTTATGAAAATTATTGTTGATTAAAAATATAAAAAAATAAATATAGGAGATAAAATAAATGAGAAATATAAATACCTTGACTATATTTAATATAAAAATGTTAATAAAGTATAAGATATGACAAATCCTTGACCAAAATTATAGAATTTTGTTTCAGATTTTGTTGATTGTTAAAAGAAATATGAGTTTCATGAAGCAAAAAAAAGTCATCCTATAAGGCTGTAAGAAATTATGAATTTTTTTGGAGATCCTAAAAATAATAAGAATGTAAATAATACCAATATTGTGGAAAAATATATTGAATATCAAAATTCTATAATTCATATAACTCTAATATAAAGTCAAAAATTAATTTAATTGGTCACTATAAAATGATTGAGAATAATCCCAATATGATGATGAAAATTCCATGAGTTCAAATTAATTTAGGTTTGCCAAAAATGATCCATGATTTATGAAAAAATGAAGGATGACATGTGACCATAGTTAGACAACAGTTTTCTAACAGTGGAAATTATAATTTATATGGGTATGTTGACACTATTAAATCCCATGTAATTTGAAAAGAATATATTGGTTCAATTATATACAAAATAATGATACTATAATTATTATAATCTATTATTTTAGGGGGACTCAATACTCTCAATGAGATATTGTTTGGAAATAAATTGAAAATTTGGAAAAGAATTTACAGAAAAGGTTTAAAGTTATTAAAGAAGTCCATAGATGGTGTGACCAACTATGCTTCTAGTAAAATGATTATATCAACCTACAACAGGAATATATATATATAATTTAAAATCTAAAATATCTTTATAATAATTAAATAAATGGAAATATGAATTCTATGGTTGGGGAAGTGGAACTTAAATCATAAAACGGGATAATCCATGGATTATATAATGTGGGTATTCCTCTAATATGTTTGGGGACATGAAGCCTATAAAATATGTTAAAAAGTGAGGGGAAGTTTTAGTTTCCTTTTTAAAACATAGATCACTCAAGCTAAAAGTATTTTTTTCTATTTTTATTTGGAAAAAAAAGTTAAAATTCAAAAAAATTTTATATGTTGATGGATTAAAACAAAATCAATTAAGTGTTTCAAAAATCTATGATAGAGGGAATGTATTGAGTTTTAGAAAATATGGGTTCTTAGTAAATATTTATTAATATGTAATAGTGATAACAATAGGAAAATATACTAATAGAAATATATTTTATGTGGGTGATTCTAGAAGTTCATGTTAAGTATGTATGAAATAAAATAATGAATTATGACCCTGAAAACTTAGCCATTTTAGACAAAATAACATGGGAAAAATCACCCAATGAAAAAATATTCATTGTATCCCTGTGTCAAGAAGTTAAAAGGAGTGTATATTCATTATATGTTAAAAAGTAAATATTTATAATCCTCCAAAACAAAAGGTGTAAATTTAATTAACTCATCCATTGAAGATTATTCAGTCTAAATTCTGTGGGTCAATGAGGAAAAATAAATAAAATATTAGATATAAGTATTTTATTTCATTTATTTACTAATTTACATGTATTACATGTGTTATGTTCTTGAAAAAATTCTGAAACTCTTATAATGTTTAAATTTTATTAAGAATTGTACAAATGTAGTGTTGTTTTATTCTAACGAAGATCCAAAATAAAAAAATATCATAGTTTACAAATGAAATTTTGAAATCTTATCAAGGAAAGAATGATAAATTACATGATTTTTATGAACTATAAATACAAAAAAAAATTGTGTTGTATAAAGAAAAAGTACTAATCATGGTGTGGATGGATTATAGAATGTTAATTGGACCTAATACTACCTGATATTTTTAGCGGAATAAAATTGGTGTGACATTTCACATTCAATACATTTATTTATATAATAAAAATTAATATATGTACTAATGTGATATGTTTCACTAAAAATATCCATTTTTTATAACTTTATGTGTTTTAATTCCCTTGTTTTATCATGATAAAGGATAACATATTAGGAATTTTTTGAAAATATGGGTTGATAAAATATTCTTATTATATATTATAAATATTATAGGATACATTTTCTATAAAAAATACTCTGGAACTTATAGAAATTTTTTATGTGAAGGTTCTAGAACACTCAATTAAAGAATGTGAACATGAATAATTATGTTCCAGAAGTTATGGAGACGAATCTTTTTTTTCAAAAAAATATTTATAAGTTTCAGAAAACAATTAATTTATAAATTATTTTTTCGATATAGAATCCCATTAAATCTTTTCATGTTATTAAGAATAACATTATTCAAACCATCCATGTATTATAATATTTTTTGAGGTAAAAATCATCTTTTTATATCAAGGAGAACAATTTCATATGAGGAGAACCTCTAGGAAAACATCACACACCTCACTATTCGCCTATGTTTAATCAGGTGATTTTGAAGAGTATTTAGATAATTAAGAGTGGATTGGTGCTATGAATGAAGAGTTGAATAAAAAATAAGAATAACCCTTTGGAATTTATACCCCAAATGAAAAACAAAAAAAATTGAAACTCAATGTAAGTTTTTAAATTAGTTTAATGAAAAGGGGGATGTTATGAGAAATAAGGAAATATTTGTGTGTAAAGGATGCTATCAGGTTTAAGGAGTTGAAATTGATGAGATATTTTCACTTTTTTCATGGATTTAGACCATAATAATATTTATTTAAATTATATCTCAAATCCAATAAATAATTTATTCAAATGGATATCAATTAATCTATTATTATTTTTGAGTTTAATGTGGAATTTTACATTTAGAAAACTTCAATTTTCTTCTATTTATTAAAGTATAATAATGTTTGAGGGTTAAATAAGGATTTATATGGGCTGAAACACGCCCCCAAGGTTTTTTATTATAATAATTATTCCTTATTGAAGAGGTTGAATTTGAAAAAATGAAATGTTGATAAAAACATCTATATTAAGGATGAAAAGGATGTACTACTCATTGCTATTGTTTTTTTAGATTACATAATTCTTACTGGAATTGATTAAGAATTATATAATGATTTTAATTAGGATATGAAGTATATTTTTGAAATGTCTTTCAATGGGTAAAATATGCACTTTGAAATACTATATATTTATCACTTAAAGGACCACATTTTCATTCTAAGATTATAATTCTATTGAAATTATAAAAAGATTGTAATAGATTATTCATATTATATTTCCACCCCAATTTCAATGGGAAGTATGCTTTAAAAATATGATAAAGGAAATCAAGTGGCTTCAATGGAATTTTAGAAGCTGATTACAAGTCTTTTTTACTTGAGAGATATGAAGATATATATTGTTTATTATATTAGACTTTATTCTAATTAAATATGTTCCTAAAAAGAGTATCATTTTAGTTCTAGTAATTGGATTATTAGGTATATAAATGGAACAATATGTTTGTTTTAAAAATATAAAAAATTAAAGCTTAATATGGTTGGATAAACAAATACATATTGGGTAGTTTGTGCAGATGAAAAGAGATCTACATCTGATGAATAATTATTCCATATATAAATTTGTGTTTTTTGGAACAAAATAAGATAAATATTTTAGACGTGCTCATGGATAAAGTATAATTTTTAGCCACCACTCATTCCATAACCCAATTGATATGGGTGCAGAGTCAATTATAAGATCTCAAGGATGAAGTAAATTTTTCAATTATTGTTTTATATGATCACCAATATGATATTAATATTTCAATAAATCTAATTCAACATTCAATGTATAACCAAATTCATATAAAGTATAACATCATGAAGGATCTTGTGAAAATATGAACTAAATTAGAAATTTATTGCTACAAAGGATAAAATATATGATCTTTTTATGAATCCATTTATAATGGATGATTTCAATAATTTCATGTTGATTTTGGTGATCAACCTCACCCATAACATGGATAATGTATGGGGTTCAATCCCGTATATCATGATGTTCATGGGATTGTTTTATCAAAGGGGGAGAGAAATTGGAAACACAAATATATTTATATGTTTCCTCTATTAATTTTTCCATAAAAGGGTAGAAAATTATAAAAGGGAACCAATCCACTAATATGTACTTATCCTTTTAAAGGAGTGTTCTATTATGGTTTATCATGTATTTAGAGTGATTTTTATAAGGGGAATGTTATGAATTCAACACTGTGAATGAGTGATATTTTCAAAGAATCTATTAAAGTGAATGTTGGGATTTTTATATTATTGATTCCATGTAAAAACATTAGTTGAAGGGAGATTTTATCCGGTGAAGTATTGAATGAACATGTGGTGATCCATAGTTTTTCAATTTGAGGTGCATCTTATGTGATGGTGTAATATTAATGGAATAATAATTGATCCATTCTTAGTTGAATTTTAATTTTTTTATCACTATATCTAGTTAAAATTAGAATATCTATTTTCAAGAATGTATGAATGTAAAAAACAGTTTTATGGATAACATGACATTTTAATTCAAGGTTCTTATTTTTTACACTGAGTTTGTTTAATGGGATAATTTAATGATGATTAATTTATTTATTGGTTGAGTTTGACATTGATTTATGTTCCATTGAAGCCCATAAAATCCAAATGGGGAGCTTATTAAACCAAATATAAATTTGGAGGTTGAGGAATACTTGGGGGAATATTGATATTGGAAGTTCCATCTAAAATACGATAATTATCTAGAGTACAATATTTTAGAAAAGTTCCTAGTTGATATGGTTTATTATGTTGTATTTTTTCAATGTATAAATCAAACTAAAAATCAAATTATATAATGTGAGATGAATATATTTAGATTTTGGAGGAATTTTTAATTTTTATTGAGGTTTTCCCAAATGAGTTAGAGGAAATTTAAATTTGGATTTAAAATTAAAAAAATTATAAGTACATATTACTTGTAATGGGATTAAAACATAAGGGGATTTAACACCATGTATGTGAATGTATATAAAGGGATACATATATGGGCTTGAGATAAAGGGATTCAACACAAAGTATTTGAAATTCTGAGAAATGGATTAGAATTTGAGAATGGTGTAAGAGAATATAGCAACATAGATACAGATCGATGTAAGAAGATTCTTATCACGTAAAGGGATCCCAACTATGAATGGATATTGATGTAAGAGTGGTGCCTAACATATATCAATCCATGTAAGGATGAATCTTGATATAAGAGGATTCACATCATGTATGGCTATCCAAATTTATTAATCCATGTCAGGATATTCATTTCCTTATACAATTGCTATAAATTTTGATGTTTCTCAATTATATATTTTATGAAGAAATATTATTTCAGTTGATTCCAAAGATATCCAATCAAGTTTTAAACCTTAATATAATTGTATTTGAGATTCATGTAATGTAATAATATGGTTAGTATTATTAAAAACAAGTTGTTGTAATTTATTAATGATTAATTACACTATAACTACATATACACACTGTAATAATTACCACAATACTATAGTGGACTTTCAATAGAGATCAATGAGAAGAAGAGGGTGAAAAAGAACAATTTATAGTTGGAAAATTTTGGAGGGGGTTAATTTTTTGAATTTAAATCTTAAATTAAAATTCAAACAAGATCGGTCATTTCATTATATATGATAAAAATATTTATCAAGAATACAATAAATATGATTCTATTACTCTCTATATAATTATCATTAAAATAAAAAGAATAGAGAGAGAGTGATAGTGATGTTTCGTACATTATTTATTTTAAAGAAAAATATTCATGATGAATATATTGATAGTGAAAGAAGTATTTTCATATTGTGTTATGCATGAAAATTAAAGTGGTACCTTGCTACTGTGTAATAGAAGAAGAAGGGGAAGAACTCATCAAACAATACATCAAAAAAGTTTTATTTGGTTGAAGAATATTTAGTTGTTATATATATTTTTTCTATCATTATAATGTGAGATATGTAACTAAATATTTACAAAATATTATTAAAATGTTTTTAATATAATACCTAATCATTTATACTCATAAGTGATTATAGTGGGTAAACTTATCATGGGGAACCTAAATTACACCATAGATTAGCCCTCTGGTTTTTAGTGGTGAACCTAATAAATCACCATGATACTTTTGTTTAGGTGTATCGGATGTGTGTGAAAAAAAATATCATTCATTTTAACAGGTGTAAATTTTTGTTTATAAGGAAACATAAAAGAAATTAAGAGCATTGATTCACCCCCTCTTAGTGAACCCCCATTGATCTTGTAATCGGTTTCACAAACTCAACCAAGATTACATGATATTGAAGAAGGTCTTATAAAATTAAGTATTAATGAGTCACCTCATTTTAATGAAATTTATATTATGGAAAAGTCTCCTTTTTTATATTTTTCCAAATCATGAGTTAATCTAAGGTAATTATATATAAAATAAAACTATTGATTTTTATTCTCATAGTCATACTAGAAAAACAATTTTAAATGAGTTGAATGTTAATATTTTGTTTCTCCCCTAGAAGAAATTAATATTGATGATGTCGATAATTATTATAAATTTAAACATTCAATAAAATAATATTCAAAGCAGTTCAATAAAAATAGTGTTTAAAATATTTCATAATAACCCCATGATTATGCCATTATTTATACTAAATGAGTTTTTTCGGAATAAATTTGCTGAACACATGAATATTTTTTAAAATAAAACTAAACATATTATAAATTGATATAATAAAAAAGAATATATTGATTATGATGAATTATTTTCACCCATTTGTTTTCATTATTAAAATGTAATATTATTGGAATTTATTTTCCATTTGAATTTCATTTTCAAATGGATGTTAAATGTAAAGTTTTAATTTTTTTTACTAAAATTGTACTTATAAAAACAATTATCATTTTTTAGAGACTAAAAATTTCTTAATACTAGTTTTTAATGAACTAATTTTATTTAGATTAAATAAACCCCATTTGAATTAACAAAAATGATTATACTAAAACTATGAAATAATTTTTTCATAAAGAAATTGATTTTTCCTCATTTTTTATTTATAGTTAAAAAATAAGTATTTTTCATGGTATTTATTGGTGATATATTTTTTTAATACTAAATAATCAATTTAAATGGTTATTTATATTAACAAATAAGAAATTTCAAATCGTTTTTATGTGAAAATGAATTTTTTCTCTTCGATTCTTAAATTTTATAAAATTAAGATAGATTTATTATAAGGATAATTAAATAAAGAAATGAAATATTAAAATATTTTTCTATGGATTCTATTAAGTATATTAATTCTCTAACGGGTAGAATAATAATCCCACAGTTGGTAGATTCAATAAAATGGCCGATAATATGTTTTATAAGGGTTTGAATAGAGGTCTTAATTAACTAGCCACAAATAAGATAAGTATCATGATTATTGTATGTATTTGTAATTATATTCATGTTATCCTAATAAATCTTATATTAAAATCATTATTTTTATGTAAATATTAATTATTTTAAAAGATTTTTTTTTTCTAAATGTCATTTTTTAGCTTAAAATTGTTTTATATAAAAATTTTAGTAGATATCAATTATATTAGAAAAATATAATCATGAGTTTTCACCTATATAGAAAATTCATAAACCCAATGGGTAGTAAGAAACATATTATAGTTTATCTTTTTATATATAAAGAGAAACAAATCACTATAGGGTATTATTGCACCCAAATTATTTTAATAGAAAACAATTACCTATATTATAAGATAAATTATGACTCTGTGTGTATTATATAAGAAAATACTGAT
Source organism: Viscum album (assembly GCA_963277665.1). NCBI lineage: Eukaryota > Viridiplantae > Streptophyta > Magnoliopsida > Santalales > Viscaceae > Viscum > Viscum album. Next base: position 6,620,761 of record OY728125.1, read on the forward strand.
GAAATTAGTATTTTCATAAATTCAATTGAATATTTTAAATCAATCACAATAACATTAGTTATCACTTATTGAGATATAACATCAAAATTGAGATATCAAACTTTAATTTCTAAGTATAGTTAATTAGTTAAACACTATTTATAATAAAATTATATAAAATTATTTCAATTAAATAAGGTGAATCTTAGTAATTATAAAACTTTAATTATTTCTATTTTTTTAATTTTTTTGTTAACATTTTTAAAATTTTATTTGGATTATAATAATATTCTTTATTAATTTTCATTAAATTGTTTCATTAGTTTTGTTTTATTAATTTTTTATTTATATATTAGCATATGAAAATTTCTAAGGATTTTAATTTTTTTATCAAACCTTAAATATGCTAATTTTAGTTTTCCCATCATGTAGAACATGTGATTGTTATTTTTTTATTCTTATAATTTGTTTACTCACATAATGTATTTTAATTAATATGTGATTATTTTTCTTGTTATGATTTTTAAATAATTTTTAATTTTTTTATTCTTCAAGAACCACAAGACTATCAATGATGACCCATAATTAATATATTGTATCCAAAATAACCTAACTTCTTTTTTTCCATGCTAAACTTGTATTGGTGGCCCTTTGGACTGATTGAAATAGGTCTAGTTCATATTATGATTGTATTTCCTCATTTATCTCTCATTAGAAAAAAAATCCCTTCCATCCTCCTTCATTCTCTATGTATATAAGGCTTATATATTGGTTACTAAAGGAAATTCTGGTAAGATACTAATATTTTTATCTTACCTTTTACATCAATCTTCATTTTTTATCTTTATTCTATCCTTTTTTCTTTTATAATATCATTTCAGAATGTAAAACGTACCTAATAAAAATACCATAATTTTAATTCATCATCATTATTTATGTTCTTATTCAAATGAAAAAATGGTGTTTTGAAAACTTTCCAACCATCAATCAATAAACATGAAGGAATATTGCATGCATTTATGATTATGTAGGTTGAACTATTGATTTTCTCTTCCTCAAATTTTTTTATTTACTCCAACATAGAATTTTTTAAGGATAGAAAAAATTACTTAAACCAAACTAACAAATAATTGATCACAATTTAAATTTGTTAGTTTTAGGAAAATATATTTTATGATCATTAATATGAATATATACTCTTTTATTATTCTATAAATATTGTTTATTTTTAAACCTAAATATGAAGATATTTTCAATTAAATTATCATTTATAATTTTAGTTTATTACTATACTACATTGATGATTTATAAAATAATCCATCATTTCATATTATAAAAATATATATAAATTATACGGTCAATATGATTATATGAAAATCAAATTTAATGGACCTACTAGCCTCTTAGTGTTTGATAGGGTTAGTTAAATCTCACGTTCCCTTTTTTTGTAGATTTTGATATCATATGTAATGGATTTTTCCTTCACAAGATGTTTCAATGAATGATGGTTGGGGTCCTATTAATTTGTTTCAATAATTAATTTAAACATTTAGATTTGTATTAGAGTAGGGATATTATATACTATTTCTAAACATATAATGGTATGTTTCTGTGGTATAAAGATTGGTGGAAACATCCTAGAGTTAATTTTTAAGAAATTTATAATTAAAATAGGGATTATAGGTTGAAGTAATAGACATTGGATTCACATTATAGTAACTACATGATCCAAGAGGAGTATCCAATGGTAATTTCCTATTGGTTTGACCATTGTATGGCAAATAAACTTCCACCGGTTACCCGTTTAACCACTATGTACCCAATGGGAGGCTACCAGGTACCCAATAATCTCCTATAATGTTTTTAGTTGATTTTATGGGTAATTTTTTGTGTTATTATTTTAGAACCCCCATGAGATCTTTTATTTTTTTGCATATTAAAGAAAGTGACTTTCTTCTTTCTCTCATCCTATATACCTATTGACATTCCATTGATATGGAGAAGTTTTGGTGCCATTAATCATGTGTATTTGATTTAATTACTTTTTCATATTCCTAATATTATTCACCTATCTAATGTACTCTATTTATCTATTCTCTACATGGGATTTTGGGGGACATTATTCCACAATATACTTGAATTCCATCACTTAATGGGCCTTTTCTTGTACTGCATAATTAATTTTAAAGAATGATGGAATAAATCTGTCACATAATTCATAGAATGGAGTATATCATTTGGTGTATTTAATGGGAAATTTTCAACTTTTATAAACTTTTTACCATCAGTTCAAGTTTCAAATTTTATAAATGTATGCAATGTGGGATCAAGAGTGCATCAAGAGCAGACCACACCTATTATCTTATGGTTTTGGAATAATATTTTCCCCAAATTATTTTTACTTTCTCTAAAACTATTATCGAGTGTTGTTATAAATTGTTAAAGACATATATTTTGACGTTTATCAATGAGATATGTGATCTTTTATTAGTAAATTATGGTACAATTTTGGGATGGCTAAATTTATAACTAACTAAGATAAGTGGCCCTAACTCATTATGTGTCTTGATCATTTTTGTAACAACCTATTGTGAAATTATTATTATTATTATTATGGGTATGTTTGGGTGAAATTTCATTATAATGGAATGAAATTTTATAAATGATTCATTTATTTTACTTTATCCATATTGTTTGGTATCATGGTTTAATAATTTTTTTGGGGGCCTAAGTTTATTTTTGAAATTAAAAAAGGGTTATTACACTAAAAGGGTTATTTAAATGGGGTTATAGTTAATATTAAAATTAAAAAGTGAAATGGTCTAACATTTTAAATTCAACTAAAATGGTAACTTGGATTTAGATGGAATTTATAATGTAATTGGCGATTTAAAGAGGCAAGTTTTAAATGGAATTTAAAAAAATATTGATATTCAAAAGAGGGTTTCCATTAGGATTTATTTTGGTGGACTTAGGTGAGTATGATAGCATATGCTTTACTATCCTAAATGATTAACAAAGATAATTTTTATTAATATTTAAATGGAAATCCAAGAGACCATATTTTGATAAATTATTTTGACTATCTGAACTCACAAGGTTAGTGACCTATTTTATTAATCTTACGTATTCTTATGAGTTTCTTGATTGTGGTATATTAACATATTTTACCAAATTTCATTGTGATTCATTACAATTTAAGAGTTATATATGAATATTTGTCTAGGATATGCACTATTTTGACATGATTTGGATGTCTAGTAGTATTCTAGTTTGGAATTGATATATGAATCCTCAACGGGAACCCTTGAACTATGTGTAAGTTTATTACTCTTAAATCCCTAACTACTTGGACCTATAATGAGTGATATTAACGTGACATAGATGTAAATCAATATTGGGTGATTGGTTCTTTGGTATACCATGATATAGATTTGATATAATGGCAGAGAGTTTACCATTATCTATTGATCAAATGTTTATATGTTTAATGATAAATTTTTCCTCCTTAGTTTTTTATAAGGGTGACTCAAGATTAACCTCAGTGGTTGAGGTGGGTGTTAGTTTCAGTGTTGTGATGATCCTTGGTAACTATGCATAGATGGTATTAGGAGGTGAACAGGTACCCTAGTTATTGTTATTTATAAGAGAAGAGTGTACTAATCTTGAGTAATGATTGACTTGAAATTTATAAGGTACAGAAATTAGGCATGTAGCCTATGGGAGGTGATAACTAACAAAACATCAGAGTTTGAGATTTGGATTAAGGTGAATTATTCCTTTTTCTTGATATGTCGTGAGCACTATTTATTCCACCCAAATAGTTTTTAGGAATTGATTTAATTACAACAATCCACATGGGAATTAAAATATGTAGCAATGATGTTAGAGAATCATAGTGGGATGGTAGAGGTGTTTTTAAGAATATTTTTGGTTATATATATGAGAGTTGACCTTCAGCCTTTGAGGGTACACTTGAGGTAAGACCATGGCCATGTTATAAATTTCTTGATGATGATATTGATATAGTATCTGAGGAATCAATGTACACACATAGATATGTACTACCATGATGTGGGAGCTAGAGATTGTGATGAATTGTGGCATCTAAGATATATATAGGTTCTTTATGATTTTTCAAGTAGATAGTTCTTATTAAGATTAGTGTTATAATATAGGTTAGATAATGAGAGTATGTATTCACATTTATTTTAGTTGCACCATATAATTTATTTCTAACTATTAATTTTATCATTGAATTTTTGTTTAATATATATTTTACAATTTTATATCTCTTTGGTTTCCTTTTTTTTCATTATGGTATAATGTTATTCATTGAAGGATTCCCCCTCTAGTATTTTCCATCAATTTATTTCTATATATATATATATATATATATCCTATTTCCTTTTATATTTTAGGTTTTGATTTTTCATGTTGAGTGGGATGAATTTCGGGTTAAGTGGGAATCTAATGAAGAAGTTTTTTGGAGTTATTGTGAGACCTCTATGGGATTGAATTTAATTATAAAAGAGTGACTATATGGTATACCTCATAGTGAAAATACCGTGTATGAGTAATCACTGACAGGAAAATGGGACTTATCCTAAGTTGGATAACTCCATTTTTTCGAGTCTGTGTGTCATTTATCCTTACAGGAACACAAGTATGATATTTTTTAAGAATTTATGAGTTATTTTTATAGGTGGGTTGATTTTCACTCTCCATAGATATTCAGGCACATTAAATTGATCACTATAAATCAATGGGTCATGTTCAGTGGGATAATATTACTTAGTTATTGTACTCCCCCAACCTGTATACACAAAATGGGATTTGATGTATATGGGATTGGATTTAATATATTAAATCAAGAATAGATATCCATTTTATCTTGAAACATTGCATATGATGAACACTATATAAGGGGAAATGAGTTAGTATGAGTTAATTAGTGAGCTTAGAAAAAGGTCATTGTACATTTATTTTAGTTCTTATAAAATATTGTTTTATTTCTATGGAAAATCCTGTATATATTTTTTATTATACATTTTGATTTATATCATTATATATTTATTTTTATATATATTTTTTCATCTTCTAGACTATTTACTTTTATAATTTAAACTATGGGATTACCTCTAGGATCCCCATTATTGTTTCATATTATCACCAGAAATCGATATAATTTTTTATATGGGGGGGTGTGTTAAAGGTGACATGGTGAATCTTTTCTAGTTACTATTTTATTAGAATTAAATGATGAATTATAAGTATAATCAGAGCTTCTGTTTAGCTGAAATATCATTAGTTAGACGTAGAGATTCGATTCTATAACATGGTAGGTATATCACGTGCATTACTGGCTTTCATGGATTCAATTTAAAGTCAAAATAATCATTTATGTACAATTTTGGGAGTATGTAATATAGGTTGAGTGTATTTTTTGTTTGTGAATTATGATATGTGAAGTTCTCAATATGATTTTTATGGATCTAATGGGATCCAATTTCATTATTTAGACTTGATGGTAGTAGCATGCTTGGGGATTAATACACATGCATAAAGAAAGTGTTGTCGAAATGTTTCCTCAAAGGGGTCTATTATTATTTAAAAGAAACTAATATTATATTTTATATCTTCTCAAATATATTATAAATGGTAAATGAATTAATATAGATAAATGGGATTGTTTTGACTATGTTATTTTTGGGTTTTATTTTTTTACATTATAGGATAAGGAAATTTGATATTTTTGGTTTTTTAGAAAATGATTCTTTTGAATGAAGACTCATATAGTGGTATGAAGTTTAAGAAAATATTTTCTTTTAATTGGTTTCATTTAAACGGAATCATGGAGATAGTGGTTTTGGAAATAGTTTTGGATTTCTAAGTTTGAATTAAATTTGGGGAAAATATTTCGTTAATATATTTTAAATTTAGTTTAAAATGGGAATAATATTTGAGGATATATTTGAAAGGACTAGAGTTTTTAGGATTTTTTTTTAAAAACAAATATGTGATAAGGTTAATTTGTGTAAAAATAAATTAATTTTTTGTGTGTTTAAATTTATTTAATTTTTTTTACTTCCAAATATAAGACTAATGGTGTATAATTGAATTTTATTGTTATTTATGATTGGGACAAGGAATGTACAAGGATTTATGAATTTCATACCTATCTTTCATGCCAAAATTGTGTTAATTTGTTCATAATATATACACTTTATATATGAAAATTAGGGATAAGTATTAGATAACTTTATAGAAAAAAACAATGGTTTTATATATTGGAAAAGTCAGAGGTTTTTTAGAAGGTTCTTCATATGCTGGGGGAGAACCATGATATATAATTGGATAGTAGTAGTTATTCATTAAGTTGAGGAGGGTGATAACACTAAATATGGTTTGATTAATTGTGTTAAATAATTTGTGGCTTTATTTATACTTTGATTTGTATTATGATAGCAGATATAGGTGATGTTATTTAGTGAGCATGACAGTGAATAAAAAAAATGTTTGATTGATTTGAAAAAGGACTATGTTAGGGAGGTGATATAATTTAATTAATATATCTATGGGAGTGTCGGTGATTGGTTAGTGTAGCTTTTAATGAACAGGTCACTTGGAATTTGATTCATGTTGGAAAACATTGATGAGGGTTTTGGGATTAATGTTAATAAGTAGTTATGAATTAATGCATGATGTAGGTCAAGTTTTATGGACAAGTAATCCATGAGGATTTTCAAAGATGAGAAATGTTATGGTAAGATGTTTAAATTGGAAAATACCTTAATGTTATAGTAGTATATTAGTGTTTTTTGGCTCCCATTGATTTGATAAGATAGTGAAATAGAAATTTTATATTCATATCATATGAGGGATATTTTAAACATGTTCTAAATGTATAATAAGATATTTTATTTATTGTAATATGGGTTTTAATTTATTAGAGTGAGTAGTTTGGGTAGTTTTACAATTTAAAAAGAGGTATAAGTGGCTCTAATATCTACTTGTTACCCATTCGAATATCCAGAGGTATTTACATATTGGTTTAGGTATTGGGTGACTGGTGGTCTTCCAACTAGTATATAGTGATCCACCAGGAACCTAGTGATAGGCTATCAAGTACATGATTGGCCCCAATCAATTTTTAAAGAGATAATTGGTTAATTTTTTGGTTTAGATTTAAAATACACCTTATTATATTTTAATTTTTATTTTACCATAACAAAGTAGACCCCCTTGCTCTACCCTTCCTCCCCACTTGATGCTCACTCAATATGTAGTGATTCAGGGGTCTTTCATTTCACATATTTAGCATGATTACTTTATCATCGTCTTATTATTCCCATATCATATTTCCTCACATTTCACTATCCCCTTATAGGATTTTATAGAATGATTCGATTAAGGTAATTTTTTACTGCATTTCGTGATGGGGATTTCATGTGCAGTGCATAGAGGAGACTCCAAAAATGGTGGAATCTCATTACCTTACATAGTTAAAACTATTGTATGTATCATGGTGGATTTTATTATGGATTTCATAAATTTTTTTGACACTAACCATTGATTCGAGCTGGGTATTTATGGATTTTTTACAAAGTAGATTCGATTGTGTGTCGAGAGTGAAATGAACCTATTCTATTATAGTTTAAACAACATATTTGGACTTAGTTAGTTTTATAGGATTTAAGTCAACAATGGAATTTTTTCATAGATGTATAATGATTCATTTTATGATTTTTATAGATAACATAATATATCTTTTGATTGTATGTATAATATACTAATAACAGATGATTAAATGGAAACAAAATCAAGGAAGTCTCCCTTTATGCATTGAGTATCTCGGTCCTTTAGGTTGTTTTATTTTATTTAATTATTGTTATTTTTATTGGAATGTTTTAATAACATTGTATTTAACTATAAATGGGATGGTATTGTTTGAAATATATAATATATATTGTCTATATAGGATGAAAAATGGTTCATTAGTGGCACCTTGGTTGAACTAGTGTAGGGGTCTCATCTTATAGATTGTATGGTGGTGTGTGTTGTATTTTAGAAAGAAAATGGTTTATTACTTTTTAAAGTTGTTTTATAATGGGTTGGGTTTATAGTGAATATATAAATGGAATTATTATTGTTTTTTTAAATGGATCTTACCAGGTTAATTGGATTTAACTAGAATTTCTAAAATAAAAGATTATTTAAAGAGATTGTTTGGAAATAGTATTTCCGAACAAAACAGAGGTATTCCAAAGATATTTTTCATTAGGATTTTGTCTAAGATCCTTAAGTTAGTATAATGATTTGGGTTCCCATTCCAAGAATATTTATAAATATTGTTTTGACATTAATTTAAAATTAATCCATAATGGTTTGTTTTTTAAATGTCTTTGTATATTTGACCCCAAGCGGGTATTTCCCCATATCCCAAAGATTTTTTGATTTTATGTGTTTCTTAATTTTAGTTATTTGATAATTTTTCTCGTTAAACATTTATATATATGATATATTAGCATTTTTAAATTAATTTTTCCACATCGAAATGGGTTGGTTAGACTAGGGTTGGTTTTCTTGGGAGATTATTATTGGGAATTTATATATGATACCTTGTTAAGAAACCTTGGTTCATATCCAAGTATAGAAATCCAAAATCAATTACTGATTTAATCTATATCAAGGGATATCAATTAGATTTATTTGGTAATCATTATCTGTGGGTTATTGTATCTTGGGTTGAATTTAGGAAGGATTCGATAGATGTTTAACATTATAATTCATGATAACTCCAATTTATATTTATCTTTTCACACCAAATTTCATTGATTATTAGATAAAAAACAAATATAATTTTATTATTTTTATGATTATTGTATGATGGATCTTGAGGATTATTTTTACATGTTTGGATTACTTATAAGGAAATTGGAACCAATCCGGCCGAAACTAATTTCATTATGATGTAGTTAGTTTGAGAAGTGAATAAATTTAGAGAACTAAAAGAATGATCTGTGATGTTGTTTAAATTTTCAAACTACAATTCATGTATGATATTTATGAAAAATAAGATATTGAAATGTGATGGTGTACGTTTCACTAAAATAGTGATTTATTAGATTAATTCAGAGTGTATATGTAAGGTTTAACTCCAAAAGGATATTTAAGATCAATACAGTGGAGTTGAGTAAAATTAATTTATAAATGTGAATGATATATGTGTTGTGATCTATATCCCTATTCCACAATTCATCATACAGAAGAATAATATAGTGTCACATGGGATTAACCTAAATAGAAGATGAGGAGATGTTTCATTGTTGAAATAGATCTCTATGTCTCAATGAATAATCATCATATAAAAATAAGCACCTTGATGTAGGGGAATTCAAATAAGAAGAACCTCGTACTTTTTGAAACAAGATATCTATTTTACACAACCCATGCTTGTCCAAAATATGCTTGGAGGTAATTTGAAGAGGGTCAACCAACATCTAAAACATCTATAAATTTGAATCATGTTCATTGTCATACTTGATATATTAAATGGATATATTTTCTCCCACTTAATATAACTTCTCTTTGTGTTATAAGTTTGGTAAACATATTGTGAGAAATCTAAAATTGTAATGTTTCATGCTACAATTTCAATGGATAAACTATCATGATTTTTTGTCCTATGTATTATTCATTATTCCAAACCATTAATCAGAATTTATTTTTTTTAAGAGTGATTGAATTTTATAAGAACTTTAATTGAGTTAATGGATGAAACTTGATAGAGGTTTTATAGAGGCAATTTCAATTATTTTTAGATATATTTGATATATTGATTCTATACTTGTGGATAAATGATTTAAGTGCATAGTAGTTATGTTTTCATTCTTTCCTAAAAATGTTATTTCCTATTATTTTCAATAAGTTTTTATGTAATATCCCATAATAATATTATTTCATTAATGAGGGTTAACCATTCAACTATGAGTGTTTAGTTTTTTAAGTGATGCTATATTGGGGTTAGAATGATGAAACCTTAAAAAATGATTTATTTATTTATTTATTGGGATTTCATGTGTTAAATTATCATCACATTGAGCATGATTATAATATTATCCCATAATTTACTAATGATAGTGATTGTGATTATGTGAAAAATCCCAGTTTAGTAGAGGAGTATGGGATCCTAATAGTCAAACTTAATTATTTTCTTATTTTGAGATGAATCAAAATATATCTATATCTCATTATATTAGTATAACCAAAAGAGTTGAAATAAATTAGGTATAATTAATTGTTACAAACCATGTAGGATTAATTACCATAATAAGTCTTACAATTAATCAACCTTGATACTATATAAGAAAATAAATCAAAAAATCATGAAACCCATCCTCTAAAATTTATCAATGTCTCTATTCATCATAAAAGATATTATTCAATTAAAATAAGTTATATTACTTAATTATATACATAAATATTATTCCATATTCTCTCTTAAAACTATTTTTGGTTTTACTTTTTACTCTTATTCATTAGACTAATATATAAAGAGGTAATTATATTAGGCTTCTCACTTTCTTAGTCAATTGACATCAAATCTTACAATTAATATACTATATTATTGTATTTTTAGTTATTAATATTCCATGAATTATAAATTATAAAATTTGAATAATTCTCTCAAGAGTTGGTGATCCTGAATGGTGACTCAATTTCTTGGTGTCATTATTAGAAAAAAATAGTACACAACTATCCATGAGACCCATTACTAGTTGATCAGTTAATTATTTTATTTTCATTCTCTTCATTAAATTTTTATTCTATTTTATGTGCATGCGTGTTCATGTTTTTTTCATTGAAGGTTCTAGGTCCATGAACCATGATCTATGTACTTTATCATGGATCATGGATCATGAGAAACCACTTAAGTTCAATCTTAAGAATGATTTTTATCTTTTTCAAAACCATAGTGTATTTTTGGAAAACCATGTTCCCCTTGAAGTACATGATGATATTGTTATCATTTTTGAAGGATCCCCTTGAGAACTGTGTGAAATAATTATGATGGATTAATTTGTTTTCCATATTTGAGGATGATCTATATATCATTTAACTACCAATATTGGGAAATAACCTTGAGTTGATGTTGGGTGTGCTTCAGATGATAAAAAATATGGACCAATTGAGAGGAATATTGAATGATGATCCTCAAATTCATCTCTCAAAATTGTTAAATATTTGTGACATGTTCAATAAAAATGGATTCATTGATGATTCTATTACACTCTGAGTCTCATCATTCTCATATGAAAGTAAATCCAAAAAATTGTTAAAATATCAATTATTAAGATCGATCATGATTTGGAAAGGGATTCCCTGAATATTTATGGAGAAATATCTTTAACTGGTGAAGCTAGACAAGATGTGGAGTGATGTTTAAAATTTTTTACAATATATATGATAATCCACCTATGATGCTTGAGATAATTTTTGAAATTTTTCAGGATGTTTCCCACATCATGGAGTATCAATTTATATAAAAACTTTTGGATATTTATTTTGTGTTACAAAATAACTATAATTTCATATTAGACTCATAACTTTGAGGATAAATCATTAGAATATCCATATGGAGTCCAAATATATTATGGACAATCTCATAGGAAGTGTCTATCAATGTAAAGGAGAGTTAGATCCAACTAAACTAGGATTATATCACATTAAAGAGATATCCAATTAGGTTAACTAGATTAAAGTAATATCAAAGAAGATAAAGAAACAATTCGTCATAAATAACCAAGGAGTACCACACGATCCACCACAATTTATTTCATGTAAAATGTGATGTGGACCATACCTTTTCAATATTTCTAATTAAGAGAAAAATTTAACCAAATAGAAGAGGTAAATTAAAAAAGTGGCAATCCACCACAACCATATAATCAAAACCTATTTGGTAAATAAGAAAGATCTTCAACCACAAAAAGTTGGAGATAAGGATGAGGGGAAAAATTATAAATAAGGTTCTCTAGGTTTTCCCTAATGAACAAAAAAAAAAGAAAATATGATTGATAAACAATTTAAATCTCTAATTCCATAAATTGTTCAACAAAAGGAGTAGTAGTTTTTCTTAAAAATTCATGAATCCTAACCTTAGTTTAATGAGTCGTGTCACAATACATATGGAAGAAATATAAATTCCTCTTTCATCACTTCAATACTATTTAAAAATATTATAATTACTTGTAAATTCATCAATTAATATATTAAAAAGTTGAATCTAAGTTGAAAAAACTTTTCAAAATAGCTGACATAGTGAAAACTCAATGTTATTTTAGGAAACATAGAGATACCATAAGAAGAGTTGAACCATATTACATTATAGAGTAGAATAGATATATAGGAGTGGAATAATAAACAATTCAAACAAGATTATGTTGAAAGGGAAAAAAATTGGAATAATATACATATAATAGAGAATGAGTGATGGAGATAGAACTTAACTAGGGAACCAATGAAGATCGAATAATATAGGAATAAATAATGGATATTTTTTTTAAAGATTCCAAAAAATTATCCGTAAAGAACAACTATTTCATATATAGGAAAGATGTGGAAATGGAAAATGTATTCTCAATAAGAGAAGTTCATAGAAATTTTTAAATATCTTTATAATAATATCCCACTTTCTGAAGAAATTTTCAAATGTATGAATAATCTCTTTTCCCTAAGAAAATAAATGTCTATAAGAAAAAATTAGAGGAATTGAACAATATTTATTTACGAAATGAATGTTCAATGATCATGATTTGGAATCTCCCACCAAATTTTTTAGATTTTTATAATCTCCTTGATTCCATGAACAATTGAATATTATACCATTTGAAAGGCCCCTTAGATTCATGGTGATACCAATAAATTGATACTATTGAACCTGTTATAAAAAATTGGGCTACGAAATCCAAATCATAATATAAACACTTTGAAATTAATATATTTGTTAGTGAACCACCTGATTTTAATTCTTAAGGATGTCTTAGAAATGGTAGATAAGTTAATATTTCCCATTGATTTCTTGATATTAGAGATGGTGGAAGGTGAAGTCCCAAACATTCTTGGTTAACTTTTTCTATCCATTAATAATTTTTTAATGAATTTTACTAAGTTTCTTTTGTGTGTAATAGAATAGTATGTTATGTTTGACCTTATAAAGGCCAAAAAATGAAGATGAAATTGAGGATTTCCATATGACAACTACCAATAAGAACAGATATGAACATTTTGAAATAAAATATAAGGAATAAGAATCTATTTATGAAGAAGTTAATTAATTTAAGGCATAAAACATTGAATATGGGTAAGGAAAAGATGAAAACAATTTGTATTTAGGGAAACTTTCATGGTATTATTTTCTAGAATTAATTTCCTCAATAAAAAGGAACCAAAACAAGAGCTTAAGAAACTCAATAAAAACATTTGACTGGCATTTTTTGTATAATTAGAAGTGATTTTACTTATTATTAACACAAAACTATCCCATTAATAAGATATATTATTGGTTATGGTGATGAATCAAAGAATGGAGTAAATATCATAGAGAATTTATGAAATAAAAGACACCCACACCTTCAATTTCACATCCAAGTTAAATATTTCAAGGAATGATTTGGATGGTTCCCAAATATTAGGACAGAAGAATCACAATGTCTATAATGACTTAGTTATTCTATCATACATGATTTCACATTGATTTTACCACTTTTATTCATATAATGGTTTCTTGTGGATTGATGATTGATTGTGGGGGTTTAATTTCTTTTAAAATCCTCCATGTTGGATTTACTATTTCTTTATTTTCAATAGAAACTCCCAATGGTTCCCACATTCCTAACTTAGTACAGACCTCCATTCCAAAGGCAGGTAGTCATTTAGTGTTTCAGACCGAAAAACACTTTGGATCATTCATTGTTGGTAGGATGGGAGGTGGATGCACTACAACCATTTTTGGGTAATTATTACATAATCTTAGACTCACATATAGATTTAATATATGATCATGAATCTCTTCTTAACCCAAATGTGGAACAAGTTACCCTAGAAATGATCAAGTTTTGTGAAATTTTATCTTTAATTAGGGGTTCTATTATCTAAAAAATATATATGTATTTAGGTTTTTTATCCAATTCTTATTATTTATTAATAGTGGTTAGTTGCTAATATTTTTAATCCATATAACCCAAAACTCTAAAGTTTGATGCCATCCAGGGAGGTGATTAATTTTTTGAGGATGGTATTGAATATTTTGGAGGTTTAATATGTATGATTTTTATGAAAGGAATGAAATCCCATGTAGTTTATTTAATCCATAATATTTAACATCATACAGAAATAACCCATATGAGGGAACTTAGGCACTAGGTATTGAGATCTAGCCATATAAAGGCATCTAATGTATCATTATTATTATAAGATTTAGAGTCATGATATTTCAATTTTTTGTTGACACATACCATAAGGTGGAATACCTTATATATTTTTAATAACCGTATATTTTCATGATATATATTTTTTAAAATTTCATTGATGTCTTGTGATATACTCTATAACAAGATAAGTTTGTGTTATATGCAATATCGATGTAGTTTTTGGTATACATAACACTATGTTTTTCTTGGGTAGAATATAATTTCATGTTATTTTGATATAATTAATTGAATTAAAGGCCAAATATAGGTGAACAACTAAACATGATTATGTTACCTTATAACCTAGTCCTCATAATGGCGAGTATGAATAGAATTCACTTTCTTTTGAAAAACTATTTAAATAAGAGAGTTAATAAAATAATAAAATAAATCATGATGGATTTTATTAATTTAATAGATATTTAATATGTTAAATATAATTTTTATAACTTATATGATATGTTATATAGACATAATATAAGAAAAAAAATCAATTTTATGGAAAAATGAGGGTTTTTTTAAAAAAAATGCAGTTTTCCACCTTTTGATGGTGCCACTTTTTTAAATATAGTTTTTAACACTTTTATGTATTATATTTTACAAAATAAAAATTTTCTCTATAATTGGGATATAATAATTTACTTTGTATGAGTTCTTTCTATTTTTCTAATAAAATTCATGTTTATATGAATTGTAAAACTACAGTAAATTTTAATTGAAAACAAATTGTTTCATCGAAATAATTTATATGGATAAATTATATTATTGAATGTTTTTTATTTATAAATATAATATATTTTTATCATTAAATAAATTTAGTTCATTGGAATTAATTTTATATTGAATTTCATGTAAAAATATTTCATTATTTTGCAATGTTTTAACCTTTAAAACATGTTTTTCATTCCGACAATGGGAATACATTTATTTTTATAAATACAACTTTTTTGATCCAAATTTTGTAAAATGGTTTCAATATTTCGAATCATTGGGTCCAAATTATGTAAATAGGATCAATTTGTTTTGGATTTTATGAATAGTAATGTTGGAACATTTTTTTTGATGATAAAAGTTAAATCATGCAAGTTAAGGTAACAAATAATATTATAAGGATGATAAAATTATTGGAAAACTTTCTAAAAATAATGTTGGATAAATATTATTCAACACTTAATATATAAGGATCATAATTTAATCATT
Organism: Viscum album; assembly: GCA_963277665.1. Classification (NCBI taxonomy): domain Eukaryota; kingdom Viridiplantae; phylum Streptophyta; class Magnoliopsida; order Santalales; family Viscaceae; genus Viscum; species Viscum album. The sequence goes on from OY728125.1 coordinate 6,636,414, forward strand.
TAATGGACTCTTTTCCATGAAAATGATATATATATATATAATTAAAATAAAAAAGTGAAAACATGTCACCCTCTTATCTCTTATATGTATAATAATTTTAATATAGTTATAAATATGAGATAACATAAATAATAAATAGTCTCCACAAATATAATGAAATAATATACATTATAGTAATTTATTTATAATTTTATGGATTAAATAATTACCTTAATGTTTTATACAACGATGATGCAAAAATTATTTAATGATTGAAAAATCATTGACACAATTTTAAATAAATTTTTAATAACCATTAAAAGACCAAAAAAATTAAAAAATCTTATCATTAGAGTATATCTAGTCCATAATCATACAAGGGTCTAGTCATTGAACATTTTTATCTATATATAAACAATTATGATACTTATAATATTGTATTTAATGTGATTCCAAAGTTGTCACATTCATGTTTTAATAAATATAACCATTTTAATGTGGGATTCTAAAGAATCTATATTCTGTTATGAGTATTACTATAAAATATAGAACAATTATATTCTTAATATTATTTTATTATTATTTTTTATTCAAAAAATAAGAATATTAAATAATTACACAAAACTGATGTTATAATTATTTAATTTATGTAAATATAAAATTGATGTGATTAAAAATATTACAATAAATATTAATGTAGATAATTAATATATCCAATTAATTTTATATATTATATAGACTCATTTGGGATATAATTAAATATTTTTCTCAAGGATATCATCTTATCTGGATATTTTGAAATATTAATTAATTTAACAGTGTTAAAATTGACAATATTGATATTTTGATAAAAATAATGTTTTACTAAATTATTTAAAAATAATAATAAATTTTTAAAAATATAAAATAAATATGATATAATATAAAATATTCTAAAATTTTCATTTATGGGCTAATTCTCATAAAATAATTAAAAACTGTATTATTTTAATATTGAAACATTTGTTACCAAAGTTAAATTTAAAATTGAATAACTAAAGGTTAATTAAAAAGATAAGGTTTATATTGACAGAATGAATTGTCAAAAAAAATTTGGTTGATGAGATTAAAACCTCATATAGTCTAATATTCTAAAATATGAATTTTTTAATTTTTTGAATGTAGTTTGATTTTATTATAAATTAATAATTTTTAAGATTCCAAATGTGACCCTCATCTCAACAATAAATGGGCACATTCTCCCTCACAATTTCTATTCACTTTGACCCTTAAAAATTTAATATACCCTACCCATTCCCCATATCAACATTAAAAGACACATTATAGAGGTGCTGGTCTTCTCAAAGGACCAACTCTAATGCCTTTAATTGTATATCTAGGTAGAGCATGTTGAAGAAGTGGTTATCTACTCTACTGATTCTTTCAAATTATTTCTTCTTCTACTTCTTCTTCTTGAGTTGTTTCTATTATAATGTTATAAAACCAGTATAAATAATATTTTTAGATGTTATTATGGTTATGTAAGAACCATATTCCACCATCTATCTATCCTATGAAAAATGTTATCACTACGCGTGCATATATACGACTTATTGTCTCCACGCCTTGGTGTAAGCTATTTTTCACCACCTTACATGGATAGAGATAATGATGGAAATAATGAATATAAATGATTATTATAACATGATATACATTATGAAATAAATTTTATACCATTCACTTTCGTACCATTTCACAATTATGGGAGTGATATCGTCGCTCATGTGTACCTAAATCCTAATGAATCAATGACATGATGTGATTCATATTCACGTCAACCATTCATGCATGATTATATAAATTTATATAATGAAGAAGTATGATATATATAACCTTAATATAATTTCGTAAATTATTGAACTCTATCTTATTTACTTGAATTTGGTCTTATATGACAAAAACATGCAAGAGAAAATAAAACAGTTAACCCCAAAGGATGATTAATAATAAAATATTATTAAACGGGTGTTAATATGATCACATATGATATAACAAATATAAACATGGGTATGGAATAAATTGATGAAATTATTTAAAACATTACATAGGAGTTTTGGGTATGTACAAGAGAAATTGGTCCTATGATAAGGGATTATTTTTGTCTCACTTTTATTACATTAGGAGATGTGTCTTATACACCACCTATTTATTTTTTATTTCTATTTATGATGCCCATGGATGTTTTTTGATTCCTATTATGAAGTTTATGATATTTTCTTATTCATATAATTTTCTTTATTTTATGAGACATACAATTTTCCTAATTATAAAATAGTAATGGATAATTTTGTAGTTTCATTATTATCTGAGATTGTTTATTCGAATGTATTTATTAGAGTATATTTATCATCCACATCCATGTTTCCAAAATAATTATTCCAAAATATTATTTCTATATTTCTAAAAAAAATTAAATTAAATTTTACCAATTAGTGAATTTTTATTAAACTGTATGAAATGAATCTTTTTTCGTTTTCAGTATGAGGTACATTTTGAATTTTCGAACAAACATATGAGAAGAAAGTTTTTTTAACCGGCAAAACATGAAAACTTGTATATGATTTCATAATAACTTATCTCCATGGAGAATGATTTACCATATTTCAAGTTTATTTTTAATTTAATTATTTTAATTAAAAATTACATTGAAATTTTAGAAAGGAAAATTATTTTGAAGAAGAAATGTTACTTTCCTCAATAATTAATTTCAAGTGTTCTATCAAAATTATTTTTCTTCTATGTTGACATCTCTAAATGGGGTTATGTTTCTATCCAAATTATTATTATGATTTTATTGTGTTTTTGTATGGAATTCTATTTATGAAATCCAATTATTTTATATGGATTATGATGGAATGATGTTTAATAAACCTGTTTTATTCCTTCATTTATGACATATTGAATGATTTATATTTTATTGGAACACATATAGATGGTTATTATTATGAAAAGGGTGGTACCTATATCTACCTCTAATTAATTGGGAAAAAATTTGTATCTGATGATATATACATGAATAAAACAGCTAGTAAATCTAGTTCACTAATACAAGATTGGAACGAATAGTACATTTGGTTCAGTAATACATATCTAGAATGGTAAATAAATCCAATGCAATAATACAAGGCCAGAATGAGGAGTTAACTTGGTTCAGTAATAGAATTTCCCCACTATGATGGTCTTCGAAATGAGCCTTTTCTATTATGGAAATTATTTTCTATGCTTTTGTATTTTCAAAAATTCCTTGTTTTATGCCAATGTATTTTCTCATGGCTCTTGTTCCTTTATGATTTATGCCTTATAAATTACAAAGATTCATTATGCGACCCATAATTTTGATATATTTTATACATGGTATGATTCTACAAAGTTATGTTCATATTTTTAAATTCTAATGGTCATGTTTTTTTTGTTTACCCTTATAGAGCATATGAGATCAACATTTGTATGTATCCATTCCTCAGATTATAAAGAAAGATTTTAAGTAGGGGTACTAAAGTGGATGATCTTTGTAAGAGATGTTGAAGATATTTTACAACTTAGAAGAATATTTTCCATGTTTTCAAAGGCACGAAACTATTATAGTCCTTATATGTGAATTTGTAACAAGTAATGGATATTCATAAAAAAATATGTAATATCCATGCCTGTCATGCTTTGGGTAATTATAATTGGTATCAGATGAATGTTTTAGTCAAAATTTGGAAACTACTATATGAAACTACTAGTAGGATCCCTATAGATATTTCGAAGGATATGTATTTGGATGTCCTATGTATAAGTCTATTTATAAGACACAATCTTAGAGTTTTGGAAGTAATCATGAATAACTTTAGATTAAACATAAGATACCATCGATTGAAATATTAACTGTAATTTAACTTACATATGTGTTTTAAATCTCTCATATATATTTCTCACACATTTATTTATGGTCTTGGACAATTTCCTAAACTAAATAGAACCTATTTAACCTTGAATGTTTCAGATGTTGAATGTATGGGAATTAAGAAAATATATTTATTAAGTGGAAATATCATGAATAGAATCATGATAGTTGTATGAGTATTAGTTATACTATTGATGATAAATATATTGTCAACGGTATGTGAAAGGTATGGGATGTTTAAGAATTATATTTAAATTTAAACATAAGAATCTTGGTTAGATTAAGGTTGCCAAACCTTAAGACATTATTAATATCTTAGGAATACCTAATATGATTGATCTTGAGTTATAATTTAAGAATAAATTTGGGTGATTGAGGTGTATAGGTTTTTTAATTAAAATATTATTTGAATCATGATATATATATGTGTTTTTAGTATTAGTTTTTTCAATACATATTGGAAAGGATATGTTGATTTGTTCTTAATACTTATAAAAGTGGTTTAAGGGTAAGATGATATATTTGGATAAAACAAGATTAAGGTAAAGAGAACCCCAAATATGTCCCTTATGTTTATATAATGATGTTTGGATAATCATATTTTGGATATGAATAAGTAAATTAGATGATATTATCTTCTTGGTTACTAATTAGGATTGGTTTTCGAGAGGGTTATTCTATCATCGATAAAGTATACAACTTTTTCAGAAATAAGGGATATACCCAATAATCTTTTGAATAATGAAATATTCTTGTTTTCAATAAGGATATATATTAATTTTGGTTATTTCCATGACTAAAGAGAATAAATGATGAAGTTGTTCACATTTTTTGAATGTGACCATCAATAGACACCTTATGATATATGGGGGATAAATTCTAAGCTGAGTCAGAGCACCTCTTTCTAATGTTTTGGATTTTTAGATTTCATAATGATTGTAAGGTTATCAATTTTTGTAAATTTTAAGTTAAAATTTAGTTTAAGTTTGTTAGAATAATGTATTATCTCACTATAGGTAGACTTATTCATATTCATTGACTTATTCTATCCTTTTTTTTATAAAGACAAATGTAATGACCTATCATTCTATTTATGGATCACATGATCTTCTAACACTTTTGTAATAAAAATTAAACCTGGTTTATTTGAATAAGATATCAATTGGAAAATTTTAAAGGCTTGACCAACGGTTAGATTGTTTCAAAATAAAGTATGTATATCTTCTCATGAAAGTGATTCAATGTTAGGAAAAAGGATCATGATGTAAAAGGGTGTCATATTATATTCATTTTTATGATATTAATGACCTCTTTCATGATTCTTTAGTTTATGGTTTTTTTATTATTAACTTTCTCTGGATCACCCACTTCTTTGAGATCAGTGATATTTAACAATATCTATGATTATTTAAACTTTTCCACCATGCCCAAATCATTACCTATGTTCTCCTACATAGATACCTAGTTATTATTTACTTTGGGTAACTACTATTTTCCAACTATTCCTTTTAAAAAGAATGTTTGAGAATACATTTTTTCGAAGTGGGTATCTATGAAATAAACTGCATTATATTAATAATTTTATAAACTAGATGAATTTCAAGGGAGAAATTAATTTTAAGGGTGGTAGAATGTAACAACCCAATATTTTTATGGAATATATTTTTTTTATTTTCTTTTATGTCTTCTGTTGTATGATGCACTAAGGTATGATTGGTTGATATGAAACACATACTTAGATTGTAGTATATGAAAAACTAAGATTTTATTTTTTTAACACAATTTAAATTTCTTTTAATATAATTAAATTCATGGAAGACTATGTTTTAATTAACAAATAAACATTATTATTCTACCTTATAACCTAGTCATTATAATGTTGGCTATGAACAATATTAACTTTCTTTTGAAAAACTATTTAAATAAGTGAGTTAACAAAATAATAAAATCACTATTTATGGATTCTATTAATGCAAAAGATATTTTATATATACCAAAAAGTGTTTAAAATTTATATTTTTCATTTTATAAACATGATATATGAACATATTCAATTTTTCAGAAAAAGAACTATTTTTTTAAAAAAATGTATTATTGCCGCCTTTTGATAGAACACCTAGTTTAAATATATTTTTCTCACTTTTATGTATTCTATTTAAAAATATAAGAATATTATTTTCTATCAGTATATAAAAATTTAATTTGGTTAAAATTTTGATATTTTTCTGATAATATTCATTTTTTGATGAATAATAAAAATACACTAATTTCTGAATGAAAACAACTTTTATCATAGAAATAATTTATATGGTTAAATAATGTTATAGAATGGTTTTAATATATAAATATAATATAGTTTAATCATTCAATATAATTTAGGTAATTCGAATTATTTTTACATTTAATTTTGATGCAATAACATTTCAATCTTTTGTGATGTTTTAACTTTTAAAACATTTTTTCATTCTGACAGTGGGAGTAATTTTATTTTAATTACTGAAAAATATGGATTTAGAAATTTTAAAAATAGATTCCATATTAGGAATTATTGGGTACAAATTATTTAAATAGGCTCCTTTTATTTCTGAATTTTGAATAGTAACTTAAGTAAATTTTATTTAGCATGGTTAAAGTCAAATCAGGTAAATTATGTTAACAAATAATATGATAAAGGTAATCAAATGACCCTAAAACCTTCCAAAATCCTGTTTTATGAATACAAGTTGACCCGTAAGACATAAGAATTGAAATTAAAACATTTAATGGTCTCCTGTCCAAGAAAAGATATATATATTATTAATATAAAATAAAGTGATACCATGTTACCCTCTTATCTCTTATAAGTATAATAATATTAATATAGTTATAATTATGGGAGAACATCAATATGATCTAGTATCCAATATATAATAAAATTATCTACATCATAAATATTTATTTAGAATCATTATAGAATAAATAATTACCCTAATGTCTTATATAATTATTAGGCAGAAATTATTTAATTGTTTAAAAATCAATAAAACAATTTTAAATAAAATAATAATAACCAATAAAAGAACAAAAAACAAGAACAAATATTATTAGAAGACTATATATCGACAATAAGAATACAAGGGCAGAGTTACTGATCATTTGGAGCCATAAGGAAAATAGTATGACAATTATAATATTTTATTTAAAGTAATGTTAAAGTTGTCACATCATGTTTTAAAATATATACAAAATTTTATGTTGGATTATATTGAATATATATTAATATATAATTATTAATCATAAATCTATAATATTTATATTTTTCATAGTATTTTTTTAATTTTTAGTCAACAAATAAATATATTAACTAATTACACAAAACTGATGTTAAAATTATTTTATTAATAAAAATATATTATTAATGTGATTAAAAATATCAAAATAAATATTATGATGGATAATTAATATATCCAATGAATTTTATAGATTTACTGGACATCATAGGGATATCATAAAATATATTTTTTGAGGATAACATCTTATCTTGATATTTTCAAAAATCCAAGAAATTAATAGTGCCAAAACAAACACTATTGATATTTTGTCGAATAATGTTTTATTAAATTATTTAAAAATCATAATTAATTTTGAAAAATATTAAATAATTACTATATGATATAAAATGTTATAAATTTTTCCTTTATGGTATAATTTTCATCAAATAAGAAAACATTACACTATTTTAATATTGAAACATTTGTTACCTCATGTCTATTTAAAATAGAATAAATAATGGTAAATTAAAAAGATAAGGTTTACCATTATAAAAATCCCGTTAATAATATATTGGTTGATGATATTACAATATTATCTGATATAATATTTGAAATATTACATTTTGGATGTTTTTGGGTGTGGTTTTAGTTTATTATAAATTAATAATATTAGAGATTCCAAATATACCCCTCACCTCAATTATAGAAGGGCACATTCTACCTCCCAAATTTCAATTCACACTGAGCCTTAAAAATCATATATCCCCCAACCATTTAACTTTTAAACTTCTTTAGTCACATTATATATTTGATGGTATTCTCAAAAAAGAAAATCTAGGGCCATTAAATTGAGATTTAGAAGGAGGACGTCGAAGAAGAGGTAATCTCATATACCGATTAATTAAAATTATTTCTTCTTATACTTCCTCTTCATGATTTGATTCAATTATAAAGTAAAAAAATAATTTATAAAATATATTATTAGATATTATTATTTTTATGGAACAACCATATTCTACCTTCTATCTATCCTCTGAAAAATTAAATCATCGTGCGTTTGTACGTATGTCTTACCTTCTCCACGCCGTGGTGTAAGATGTTTTAAACCACCCTAAATGGATGGATATAATGATGGAAATAATAAATATATTATATTATTATAACATTATATGGATTCATGAAAAATTATATATCATTCACACCCATATCATTTCACAATTATGAGAATGATATCGTCGCTCGTGCGTACGTACGGCCAACAATCTACCAGATGCGGTGCGATTCATATCCATGTACACCATTCATGTTTGATTATATAAATATATATAATGAATAAATATGATAGATATTGAATTAACATAATTATATAAATTATGGAATTATATCCTATTTAAAATAATTACGACTTATATGACAAAACATGCAGGGTAAAATAAAGCAGTAAACTCCAAAAGAAGAGTAATAACGAAATATTCTTAAACGGGTGTTAATATTATCTCATATGATATCATTAATATAAATATGGTTTTGTAATAAGATAATCACACTATTTAATCCATTATAAAATTGTTTCATATATGTATTAATGAAATTGGACATAATTTAATAGAATATTTTGTCTCGCTTTTATTTCTATGGGACATATGTCTTACACACCACCTATTTCTTCTGTGTGGTGTTTATTCTGCCCATGAATGTTTTTTGATTTCTATTATGAAGGTTATGATGTTTTCATATGAATATAATTTTTTTTTATGATTCATATTATTTTATTGATTATAAAATAGTAAAAGATAAATGTTTAATCTCATTATTTTTTGAGATTGTTTATTCATAAGTATTTACTTGTGTATATTTATAATCCACATACATGTTTCCAAAATATGTATTCCAAAATATATCTTTTTGAAACTTTTTTGTAGTTAATTTTATCCATTGGTAAATTTTTATAAAATGTTATGAAATTATTCTTTTATCATTTTTCGGTACGAGGTACTTTTTGTCTTTTCCAACAAAAGTAGAGAAGAAATTTTTTTAACTTACACAACATGAGTGAATTTTTATGATTTCAAAACACTGTATTCCATGAAGATTATTTTAATATATTTAATTTTTATTTTCAACTAAATTCATTTCTCTCAAAAATATATTGCATTCTGAGAAAAGAAAAACTATTTTCAAGAATAATGGATATTTTGCTCAATAATTAATTTCAAGTGTTTTATCAAAATAAATTTCCATCTATGTTGACATTATCTAAATGGATTTTTGATTATATTCTAATTATTATTATGATTTTATTGTGTTTATGATGTAATTATATTTATGAAATCCTTGTGTTTTATATGGATTATAAAAGAATAATATTTTAGAAACCATTTTATTCATTGAGTATTAATTTATATCTCATGAGATATACATGTAACACCCCGAGATTTTATGAAAAATATTATTTTTAATTTCATTAATGACTTATGTTGTACGCCACACTAAAAGGATCTTTCACAACATGCATCCTTGACTGCCATGCATTACACGCATTCGCGACCTTCCCCGATAGCGTGTGTAGTACGCAATACCGAGTTTCACTAAACAACGATATGCTATTAAAATATTATTAAAACTAGCCGTTATGAATAGTAATAACCACTTTTTGAAATTTTTTAATTTATATTTTTCAAAATGGACTTCATATCTGGATTCGGAATATCAAAATTAGCTTAGGGTTAAATTTTGGTACATTTCGGATAACTTTCATTTTCTGATGAATAGTGAAAATTAATAAATTTTAATTAAAAACACCCTTTTTAATCGAAATAATTAATAGTGATAAATTATTAATTTGAGTGGTTTTAAAGTATATTTAGAATATATTTTTACAATTTAATACAATGTTGGTCATTGGATATAATTTCACATTTAAACCAGACATAAACAAGTGTCAATCTTTTGGTAGTTATTATCTCTTAAAAACACACTATTTGTTTTGACGACGGGAATTTATTTTTAAATTAATTAATGCAACTGATATGTTTTGAATTTGGTAAAATAGACATCATTTTTGAGTTCATAATATCAAATATAGCTCAGTCCTATTTTTTGGTATTTTTCTGGAAACTTTCATTTTTTGATGAATAGTGAAACCACTAAGTGGTAGTTAAAAAAATGAATTTTTCATAAAACATAATTTTACCGCTTCTATGAGTGGAATTTCAAAAATTCGAGAGACACCGTTGATGTTAGTAAGTAAAATGTGGTTCAATGAGATAAAAATAATTTTTTGGTTAATAGTAACTTTTTACTTTTTTTACCACAGTTAAAAGTAAATAGGGCAATTAAGGTTAGAAATGATATTATTATTACCCTAAAACATGTCATAATTCTATTGCACAAGTTTAATTCGACCAAAAACAAACTTAGGAATAAAATATGATCATTTAGGCCCACTTGGATTAGATTAGGACATTTATTATTAATTTATTTAAAGGAGGGTTAAAAGAGTTAAAATCAAAGTTTATTTACTAAAACATTTTTAATATGGGTTTATACATAAGATAAATTCGACTATAAATATTAATTAGAAAGATAAAAAGATTCCCTACATAATGGTAGTTTATTTGTAATTTTTAGACATTAAATAATTTAATTTATTTATGACACAACGATGATGCAGTAATTATCTTATTAATGAAATATTGACATAATTGATGTTATAAATATCCAAATAAATATAATTTGAGAGTTTTTATGAATTCCACTAATTTTATAGGTTAATATGACATGTTAATATTGATTTAATTAACTTTTTTCGAACTTATCATTCTGTTATGATTTTCACAAAAATCAATTACTAAATAGTGTCAAAATTGACATAAAATAGTTTTTAAAACAAATATTATATTATTAATTGATATTTTATTTCTAAAAATCTAATTTTCAGCCAACTTACTTAGATAAGGTTATATATATTAATAATAAACAAGTTGGGATTCGTTTGGCTTCTTATAGAATGTTTATTAACCTTATAGTGTAAGAACACAAGAAGACACGGTAAAAGTAAAATTATTTAACTTAATGTTAAATCTAAATGATAAGGTTAAAATAGGAACCTAAACTTGTCTAAATTCTATTGTATGAGAGGATTGCGACCCATCCCCACCTTAGCATCGAAATAAATCCATTTGGATCTATTTAAAACCGAACTTGACTTTATAATAAAGTAATATTTTTAGTTATTCCAAAGGTGCCCCTCTCCTCCCTTATAAAAGGGCTCCTCCTCCCTCTCTTCCTCACACAACTTTGAGCCTTCAAGCTCGGCCAACCCCTGCAAAATGCTCTTCTCCACTTCCCTAGAAACATCCTAGAGGTTCTGATCTTCCTAAAAGACCAATTTTAGTGCCCTAAGAGGAGGTCTCAAAGAGGCGCTTCAAAGAAGAGGTAATGTTTGTTACCGATTCTTTCATCTTTATTTCTTCTTCCACTTCTTCTTCTTAGGTTGTTTCATTATGAAGTAATAACATCAGTATAACTCATATAATGATATGTTATTATAAGTATGAAACAACCCTATTTCACCTTCTATCCATCCTACGGAATAAGGAAATCACCACGCGTGCGTACGTACGGAATACCATCTTCACACCGGGTTGTAATCTATTTTTCGCCACCACCTTAACTGGATGGGTATAATGGTGTAATGAGTAACTATATATGATTATTATAAATTTATATTGATACTGAAATAGTATACATACACTTCAACACAAGTTCACGATCATGATAATGATATCATCGCTCGTGCGTACGTACGGACTACCGTCGCCACGACGCGATGAGATTCATTCTCCATGTTAACCATTTAAGAATGATTATAAAGTATATATAAGAAATAATAATGAAATATATGACATTATAAAGCTACTGAATTTATGTATATATGTATTTCATCTACTTACTTCCATTCAAGACAATAAGGAAAGGAAAACAACGTTCATGCGTACGTACGGTCTACCGTCTTCATGAACGGTGTGTTTCATTTCATTTATCTATCTATTATATATATATATATATACTGAATATATATGATATATAAATCATGTTTTATATTCTGGAAGTAAGTAAATCATTATATAAGTAATAATAATGTCAAGAACAACTTGTCCAAACACCTACGATAAATGAAACGATTTTACCCAAAACGCTTCTTTAAGATGGAATTTACAAAAGAACGGGTAATATAAAGTCATAAGTGAACCATATATGATATCATAACAATGAATATGATTCTGTAATAAGTTAATGACATTATTTAAATCATTATACAGTAGATTCGGACACTTACGAAGCAAATCAGACTTAAGGTAAGGGAAATATCACAATCTCATTTTTATCTGATATTGTTTTTACTTTGGTATTTACTGGGGTGTATTTTATCATTCACATCCATGTTCCCTCAATATATAATATTATTTCCATCCTTCTACAATAGTTTATATCCAATTTTACCCTTCGATGAGTTTTTTGTAAAAGATATGAAAGGAAACTTTTGTCGTTTTTCATACGAGGTACTTTTTGACTTTTCCGACAAAAGTATGAAGAATGTTTTTTAACTTATACGGCATGAATGGATTTTTAAAACATTATTTCCAAGAAGCTTCCTTTACAAGTTTTCAAGTTTATTTTTAATAAACTTTTTTTAGTTTAGAATTGTATGACATGTTATGAAAGGAAAAGTGTATTTAAAGTAGAAAGAATATTTTCCTCAAGAATAAAGTTCAAGTGTTTTATCAAAATTATTTTCCATATAAGATAATAAAGGGTTCTGTTTTTATCCCTATTATTACATTGATTTGATTATGTTGTGATGGAATTATTTTTATTAATTCCTTTATCGTATATGAATTGTTTTATGATGTCATGATGTTTAAGATTCCCATTTTTATTACATGGGTTATGCAATGATGTATGGTTTATGATTTTGTGGCACACATAATAATGGTATCATTATGAGATGGGTGAGACCTATATCTCCCTCCAATGCATTGGGTAAAGATTTTATATCTCATGAGATAGACATGGCTGGAATGGTAGGTTATACCGGTTCATTGAAACAGGACTGAAACGAGGGTGACTCGGTTCGAAAAGGGACTTTGTCCACTAAGACAGTCTTGGAAATGAGTCTTGACTAACAAGAAATGATTCTCTATGATTATGTGTGTATGCCACAAAGTTTCATGTTTTAAGTTATGATTATTGGATTTTCATTTCACTACTAAGATTTATCCCATGTAATGAAATTATGCTCTCTTTTGCAGGTTAAGATTTCCAAAATGTTATGTTCTTATGAATTTGATGTGATTGATATTTATTTTGTTTACCCTTACTGAGCATTTGAGCTCACCCTTTTATGTTTTCTTTTCCCCAGGATATAAAGAAAGGTTTTTGGTAAAAAAAGGAAGATCTTTATGGGAGATGTTGAAGATCTTTCACCACGATTAGAAGATTATATTCCGAGTTTCCAAAGACACTAAACTATTACGGTCCTTGTGTGTGTGTTTTTGTAATGTACTAAGTATTCTGCAAAAGTAATGTAATGTACATGAACGTCAAGCTTCGGGTCTCTACAGTTGGTATCAGAGCAAAGGTTTAGTCAAACATTGGAAACTAGGATGCGAAAACGTTAGTGAGATCCCTAGAGATATTTCTAAGATATGTCTAGGGATGTCCCTAAGGTTAAGTATACGTATAGGTTATAGTACTGGAATTACGCTAACAGTCATAGAATTAAACCTATGATGTTAGATATTGAAGGTACTCCCCCCTTTATTATGTTGTTTTCCCTAGCATGATTTTTTCCTCTCACACTATTCTTTTTGGGTTTTAGACGATGGCTGGAACCCGAAGGAACCGTGTTGATCAATACAATGGACAATTCAATGATTGTCCTCCTGAACAAACAAATGTTATGGGAGATGGAGTGCAAAATATTATTGCTATACTTACACAAGCTATGAATCATTCTGGACTTCCAAATGAGCAGAGAAGGGAACAATATTCTTTTGAGTCCTTCATGAGGAAACGTCCACCTTCATTCAGGGGGTCTTCTGATCCACTTGTTGCTGATCAATGGATCAATACCACTGAAATTATATTTTCAGTTCTTCAATGTTCTGAACATGATAAAGTCATCTTAGTAGTGTATCGTTTGGAAGGTGATGCTGATAACTGGTGGAATCTTATTAAGAATACGAGTCAAAGGGATGAAATTGAGTCCATGGAATGGGACGAGTTGAAGAACTTATTTTTCAATAAGTACTTCCCTCGTATTCTTCAAACAAATATGGAGAAGGAGTTTCTTGAACTAAAGCAAAAGGATGATGAATCTATTGGTATATACGAAGAGAATTTTACAAGACTTTCAAGGTATGCATCTGGCATTATCATCCAACCTGAAAGTAAAGTTGATCGATTTTTCAGTGGCTTAAAACCAAGTCTTCGAAGGGCATTAGCTATAAGAGACTTCAGTAGCTATGAAGAAATTGTGCATTGTGCTATCATGGTAGAAATGGAAGTTGGTGTTACATATCCATCTCATGGTTTTGACAAGAAACGAAAGATGGAGTTCAAGGAGAAATATCAGAATAATGGTGAAAAGAAGATGAATGTTTCCTTATGCTCAAAGTGTGGAAAGAAGCATGGTGGAGATTGTCTTAAAGGGACTATAAAATGTTTTAAGTGTGGAAAAGAAGGTCATCGAGTAGCTGAGTGTCAAGGTAATGGAAAAAGGGTTTCTAATGATGTGAATAAAGCAAACACTGCAGAGAACGCACCACCAACACTTCAATGCTTCAAGTGCAAGGAAATGGGGCATTATTCTAATAAATTCCCTAATCCAAGGGTTAGTGATGATCAACATGAGCAACCACTTAAGGAAAATGACAAAGGGAAGTCACATGCAATCACTATTGGCGATGTTGAATATGACAACGATGAGGTGGAATGATTAATTGTTTATGTAATGGGATTCCATAATAATGTTGTATATAGTATCTTGGAATATTGGAATATTTATGTATTGGTCTATTGTGGTTTTCAATAATTTTATGGTACCAGTAACCATGGAAAGTGATTGAGGTATTTTTGGAAAAAGAATGATATGCGCATAATGAAGGGAAAATGAGAAAATGAAATATTTGACAGTATTCATGAGCTCATGATTGATATAAGGATTAAGTGATATCATGGTTTGAGTATAAATAATTTTGAGGATTTTGGTTTATGGAAAGTGTTAACTTTTAACTGCATTCATGTTTTCACTAAGGTTCAATGGGTATTCAAGAGAATACATGATTAAGGCCTTTGAATGTTTGGAACGTGACCAACAAAACATATCTTATGATATATGGGGATCAACGATGGTATTAAATATCTGGTAATCGTTTTCACTATATTATGAGAGTGGACTACAGTATTTTGGTAAGCCTAAAGATTGGAATGGATTATGTTGGACACAAGTTAGTATTGTTTAAGGATAGAAGTTTTTTCGATATTATTGATGGGATGTTATGGTAATATAGTTTTAGAAAAAGGACAACCTGCAGGACGGGCGACAGCCCATCGCGTCGGACAAGGCTGTGGGAATCGAACCCACAACCGAAGTGCGACTGGCCTTTATTGCCTACCACTGGCCTACAGGAAGTCCCTGGTTAGTAGAAACTAATTTTATTATATTATGCAGTATGATATATGAAGTATAAGTCCATTTTAGGAACCATATATGATTAATATCACTATAGAATGACTTATGTATATTTAATAACTTTTGCTAACCTTTTGTTTGAGACAGATGGAATGACCCGTCATTCTATCACATGACCTGCTAACACTTCACGAATAACAAATTCAACTTCATTTATTTAAGAGATGAAGTGGAAATTGTTCAAGGAACGAACAACAGTGAGATTGTACCAAAATAAAGTAAGTATTTATTCTAATTCAAATTCTTCAACTTTAGGGAAACGATGTTAAAAACCAAAAATGTTGTCCTAGTGCTCTTATATCTGATTAATCAGATGGTACCTTAAATCATCACAAATTTATGGCTTTGTGATTGCTAGAATTTCCATAGCCATGTTCTCTACCACTCTCTATCAGAACATGATGGTTAGATTTATCTTCCATAGCCATATTTACACCTATGTAGAAACCCAGTGATTAGTTTATTTGGGTAACCATTACGTTTCATACTTTTGTTTTTAAAGATTGGTTTTGGTATTCCTTTTTACGATGTGGGTTTCGATTAAAGAAACTTTCAAATAGTAAACCATTTATAACCCCGATGAATTTCGAGGGCGAAATTCATTTTAAGGGGGGTAGAATGTAACACCCCGAGATTTTATGAAAAACATTCTTTTTAATTTAATTAATGTCTTATGTTGTACGCTACACCAAAAGGAGCTTGCACAACACGCATCCTTGACTTGCCTTGCATTACACGCAATCACGACCTTCCCCGATAGCGTGTGTAGTACGCAATACCGAGTTTCACTAAACAACGATATGCTATTAAAATATTATTAAAACAAGCCGTTATGAATAGTAATAACCACTTTTTGAAATTTTTTAATTTATATTTTTCAAAATGGACTTCATTTCTGAATTCATAATATCGAAATTACCTTAGGGTGAAATTTTGGTACATTTCGGATAACTTTCATATTCTGATAAATAGTGAAAATTACTAAATTTTAATTAAAAACAACATTTTTAATCGAAATAATTAATAGTGATAAATTATTAATTTGAGTGGTTTTAAAGTATATTTAGAATATATTTTTACAATTTAATACAATGTTGGTCATTGGATATAATTTCACGTTTAAACCAGACATAAACAAGTGTCAATCTTTTGGTAGTTATTATCTCTTAAAAACACGCTAATTGTTTTGACGATGGGAATTTATTTTTAAATTAATCAATGAAACTGATATTTTTTAAATTTGGTAAAATAGACATCATTTTTGAGTTCATAATATCAAATATATCTAAGGCCTATTTTTTGGTATTTTTCTGGAAACTTTCATTTTTTGATAAATAGTGAAACGACTAAGTGGTAGTTAAAAAAATGAATTTTTCATAAAACATAATTTTACCGCTTCTGTGAGTGGAATTTCAAAAATCTGAGAGACACAGTTGATGTCAGTAAGTAAAATGTGGTTCAATGAGTTAAAAATAATTTTTTGGCGAATAGTAAATTTTTACTTTTTTTTACCACGGTTAAAAATAAATAGGGTAATTAAGGGTAGAAATGATATTATTATTACCCTAACACATGTCCTAATTCTATTGGACAAATGTAATTCGACCAAAAACAAACATAGGAATAAAATATGACAATTTAGGCCCACTTGGATTAGATTAGGACATTTATTATTAATTTATTTAAAGAAGGGTTAAAAGAGTTAAAATCAAAGTTTATTTACTAAAACATTTTTAATATGGGTTTATACATAAGATATATTCGACTATAAATTTTCATTAGAAATATAAAAAGATTTCCTACATAATGGTATTTTATTTGTAATTTTTAGACAATAAATAATTTAATTTATTTATGACGCAACGATGATGCAGTAATTATCTTATTAATGAAATATTGACATAATTGATGTTATAAATATCCAAATAAATTAAATTTGAGACTTTTTATGAATTACACTAATTTTATAGGTTAATATGACATGTTATTAGTGATTTAATTAACTTTTTTCGAACTTATCATTCTGTTATGAGTTTCACAAAAATCAATTACTAAATAGTGTCAAAATTTACATAAAATAGTTTTCAAGACAAATATTATATTATTAATTGATATTTTATTCCTAAAAATCTATGGTTTAGAAATATGAGTTATATAAGGTTATATATATTAATAATAAACAATTTGGGGTTTTTTGGCTTCTTATAGTAATTTTATTAACCTTATAGTGTAAGAACACAAGAAGACACAGTAAAAGTAAAATTATTTAACTTAATGTTAAATCTAAATGATAAGGTTAAAATAGGAACCTAAACTTGTCTAAATTATATTGGATGAGAGGATTGAGACCCATTCCCACCTTAGCCTTGAAATAAATCCATTTGGAGCTATTTAAAACCGAACTTGACTTTATAATAAAATAATATTTTTAGTTATTCCAAAGGTGCCCCTCTCCTCCCTTATAAAAGTGCTCCCCCTCCCTCTCTTCCTCACACAACTTTGAGCCTTCAAGCTCGGCCAAACCCTTCCAAATTCTCTTCTCCACTTCCCTAGAAACATCATAGAGGTTCTGGTCTTCCTAAAAGACCAATTTTAGTGCCCTAAGAGGAGGTCTCAAAGAGGCGCTTCAAAGAAGAGGTAATGTCCGTTACCGATTCTTTCATCTTTATTTCTTCTTCCACTTCTTATTCTTAGGTTGTTTCATTATGAAGTAATAACATCAGTATAACTCATATACGGATATGTTATTATAAGTATGAAACAACCCTATTTCACCTTCTATCCATCCTACGGAAAAAGGAAATCACCGCGCATGCGTACTTACGGAATATCGTCTCAACGCCGTGGTGTGATCTATTTTCCACCACCACCTTAACGGGATGGGTATAATGGTGTAATGAGTAACTATATATGATTATTATAAAGTGATATTGATACTGAAATAGTATACATACACTTCAACACAAGTTCACGATCATTATAACGATATCATCGCTCGTGCGTACGTACGGACTACCGTCTCCACGACGCGATGAGATTCATTCTCCATGTTAACCATTTAAGAATGATTATAAAGTATATATAAGCAATAATAATGAAATATATGACATTATAAAGCTAATGTATTTATGTATATATGTATTTCATCTACTTACTTCCATTCAAGACAATATGGAATGGAAAACAGCGTTCATGCGTACGTACGGTCTACCGTCTCCATGAACGGTGTGTTTCATTTCATTTATCAATCTATTATATATATATATATATACTGAATATATATGATATATAAATCATGTTTTATATTATGGAAGTATTTAAATAAATATATATGTAATAATAATGTCAAGAAAAACAAGTCTAAACACCTACAATAAATGAAACGATTTTACCCAAAACGCTTCTTTAAGATGGAATTTACAAAAGAACGGGTAATATAAAGTCATAAGTGAACCATATATGATATCATAACAATGAATATGATTCTTTAATAATTTAATGACATTATTTAAATCATTATACATGAGATTTTGACACTTACGAAGCAAATCAGACTTAAGGTAAGGGAAATATCACAATCTCATTTTTATCCGAGATTGTTTTTACTCTGGTATTTAATGGGGTGTATTTTATCATCCACATCCATGTTACCTCAATATGTAATATTATTTCCATCCTTCTACAATAGTTTATATCCAATTTTACCCTTCGATGAGTTTTTTGTAAAAGATATGAAAAGAATCTTTTGTCGTTTTTTATACGAGGTACTTTTTGACTTTTCCGACAAAAGTATGAAGAATGTTTTTTTAACTTATACGACATGAATGGATTTTTAAAACATTATTTACAAGAAGCTTCCTTTACAAGTTTTCAAGTTTATTTTTAATCAACTTCTTTTAGTTTAGAATTGGATGACATGTTATGAAAGGAAAAGTGTTTTTAAAGTAGAAAAGATATTTTCCTCAAGAATGAAGTTCAAGTGTTTTATCAAAATTATTTTCCATCTTAGATAATAAAGGGTTCTATTTTTATCCCTATTATTACATTGATTTGATTATGTTGTGATGGAATTATTTTTATGAATTCCTTTATCGTATATGAATTGTTTTATGATGTCATGATGTTTAAGATTCCCATTTTTATTACATGGGTTATGCAATGATGTATGGTTTATGATTTTGTGGCACACATAAGAATGGTATCATTATGAGATGGGTGGGACCTATATATCCCTCCAATGCATTGGGTAAAGATTTTATATCTCATGAGATATACATGGCTGAAATGGTAGGTTATACCGGTTCAGTGAAACAGGACTGAAATGAGGGTGACTCGGTTCAGAAAGGGACTTTGTCCACTAAGATAGTCTTGGCAATGATTCTTGACTAACAAGAAATGATTCTCTATGATTATGTGTGTATGCCACAAAGTTTCATGTTTTAAGTTATGATTATTGGATTTTCATTTCACTACTAAGATTTATCCCATGTTATGAAATTATGCTCTCTTTTGCAGGTTAAGATTTCCAAAATGTTATGTTCTTAAGAATATGACTTGATTGATATTTCTTTTGTTTACCCTTACTGAGCATTTGAGCTCACCCTTTTATGTTTTCTTTTCCCCAGGATATAAAGAAAGGTTTTAGGTAAAAAAAGGAAGATCTTTATGGGAGATGTTGAAGAACTTTCACCACGATTAGAAGATTATATTCCGAGTTTCCAAAGACACTAAACTATTACGGTCCTTGTGTGTGTGTTTTTGTAATGTACTAAGTATTCCGCAAAAGTAATGTAATGTACATGAACGTCAATCTTCGGGTCTCTACAATACATGTATGCAATGACAAGTAAATATGGCTTGGTAATGCAGGACTAGAACAGTAAGTAAATATGGGTTTGTAATACAGGGCTAGAACGACAAGTAAATACAATTTAGTAATACTCAGCTGGAACGAGTGAAATTGGTTCATTAATGGACTTTTTCTTCTATGATGGCCCTGATAATGATACTTAGATAATATAGAAATGATTTTCTATGCTTATGTGTTTTCCACAATTTTATGTTTTATTTCAATTCTGTTTTTTCATGGATCTTATTTTTTTATGGTTTATGTCATATGAATTACCACGTTTTATTACATGACTCATAATTTTGATGTATGTTATACATGGTATGATTTTCAAATGTTATGTTCATGTTTTTTTGTTTACCCTTACTGATTATCTGAGCTCGCCCTTCTTTATTTTCATTCGTTAGATTATAAAGAAAGATTCTATGTTGGTTTACTAAAGGGGAAGATCATTATAGGAGATGTTGATGATCTTTCAAAAGTTAGAATAATTTATTTTATGTTTCTAAAGGAACTAATCTATTATTATCCTTGGACATGTGTTTGTAAAATGTAATGAATATTCATCTAAAAAGATATAATATTCATGTACATCATGTTTCAGTTGTTAAAATGGGGTGGTCATATTATGATTCTTGAATGACGCATACACACTATAGATTTCCTGGATAGGGTAAATTAATGATGTGAATGATATGATCCTTTCAAATCCCTAAGCTCACATGATCCTTAATTGGTGTTAGAAACAATGGATAATATGTGATCATTCCCATCGTAAAAGTAAGGACCCAAACCCCAGTTTCCTAGAGCATTTGACATATATTAATACATTGGTATGTTTATAAATATTTATCATCCTGAAGGACCAAATAGTTTTGTAGTTTTGGATAAACAGATACAAACATAATATTTACATTAAAACTTGAAAATAAAATCATTGCAAATCTATTGGAAAGACTCATAAACTCTAAGATTATTCCTGCAACTCGTTCATAAAAATATTCATCTTTAGATCATGGGAAAATAAACAATAAAAAAGGGTTGAACTCATATGATTTGTAAGGGTAAGTAGTACAACATATGTTATCATAAACATAAATATGAGACATGATGATTTACTAAAACACAATCCTATAAAAATAAACTTTCACATTATATGGCATGAATGAAAGATGAGTAAGTAAAGAAATATAACTGATCATAAGTGAATGAAACATTTGTCATGGATATTATACTGGTCAAATATCACATGATTTATAAATTTTTAATATCGTAATGAGGTAATACAGAATACTAAACATCTGAATCATATTGTCGAGGCCTCAGCTAAGATGTCTGAATATAATAGGGTAAGGTATTAGAAAAAACCAAATTCTTTTTTGTCTCATGAGACCTACCGATGCTTCGAAGGGCTATAGAGGGCCACACCCATAACATGATAAGTCCAATTCAATCTTCATTTGAATTAGGATAAACATAAATAATATAAACATGCGAAATATATATAAATTTCACTAATCTGTAATCATAATAACTAACCAATCAGAGTAACATGGTGAATGGTATCATGGGAGCACATAAAATGTAAAACTGGTTATAAACCATTTAATAACATATATTAGATTACAATCTTAATATATCAATCCCAATAAATAATAAACATAAACAAAGGTGTTGATAAAGATAAAAATACTCTCATAAAGTATTCGAAAAATTCTTGAGAGTAATAATTTTTTCCTTTGAAAAGAATATTTATTTTGGAAAAATATTTTACTAAAATAATAAGTGAAATAAGATATATTTTCCACACTAAAATGAGTGGTTTTAGAAAAAAAATTGTGTATTAAAATAGATCATAGTGTTCACATGAAAATAGGTAAGAAATTGGGAAGTTCCTTTTAATCGAGCATGTGTATCAGGAATAATTGGTAAGGGGACCCTTTTAAAATATATATTTTACGCCAAATAAATATGAACTGATAAGAATACATGATTTTCTAACATATATCTAGAATTTGGAAGAATTATTTAAAATAAATTAATAATTAATTTACTTTATAGAGGAATACATAATGACCCAAATGAAAATGGATGTTTGGGAAGAAAACCCTTACCTTATGTCCAAATGTGTTCTACACTTGACCTTAACATCCTAGATAATCAAATTAAATCAATAAAGTATTTAATTAATAACCATATAAACATTTATTTTATTAAATATAATTTTTTAGGTTTATTTATGCATTTTTAGTATTTATAAGTTACAAATTTATTTCCTAGGAGCATTCATTTCCTTGGTTTTCATGATTGATATACTTGTATATGAGTAAGGAAGTTCATTTAGAATGGTTATAATTTTCCAAAATTGAATTTATATGACATTTATGATCATATAGAAGTGTAAATTTTTATTTATAACATTTTTTATATGGTATGTGGACGAATCAATAGATAAGAAATTATTGATAATCATTTACATAATTACAGCAGTTATTGATGATAACAAACTCATTTTTTTATCCTTTAATATCATGTAAATATTTTACATTAAGAACATAAAAATTGTTATAATGAAAATATTATACTCTTGTTTAACCATTTTAAATGGTATAATAACTATCATTCATTAATAAATAGATGAATGAACGTTTTTCATCCATAAAGGTTGTAAATTGGTACATCTTGGAAGATGATTTTGTTTTAAAATAAATGAGGTAAAGTAAGGATATTGATGATGGTTCTTAAATTAACATGATATAATTCTGCTATATAAACGATACTTTAGTTATCATAATCATTTTTAAGGAGGAGGTGAGGAGATAATAATAAAAGAAAGAACATGAAAACAAAATAAAATGAAAATGATATCGATTTTTTCTCTTGAATAGTTCTCCTTGAGAACCTCCTTAAGAAAATGTGTTTCTCTTTTGGTAAAAACAAGAGCTCCTAGACATGAGGAGAGACTAGGAAATTGGATTGTGGTAGAACTCTGAATAGCTTCATGTCTTAGAGGATTGAGGATAATAGGGTGTGAGGGGTGGGTTTTATAGTGGGGGAGAGGGGTGTTTCTCATTATTCTATTCATTATTTTATTACATTATTAAGACAACAAATAGTGTTGATTCTTGTGACTATATATAGTAATTATTTCATGTGAGTTCTAACCAAGGGTGATAAATCACCAAACCATAACATATGAATCAATAAATCATGTATTTATAATTTATCATAAATTATCGTATTTTTCTATTCACTAAAAATTCATGTATTTTAGAAAAATATAAAAAATTCCACCTAACTATTTTTAGATGTGCAGAAATCAAAAAAGAACTCCATTATATGAAAAAAATTCTAAATATTAAAATTTAAATTTTTATATTAAATTAATTATTTCCTTAAAAATTATAGATTTGAAGTTATAATTGATTTTAAAACCCTTTCAAAAATTAACTGAGTTATCATAAAAATATCCTAAAATCATATGACGAAAAAATGTTGATTTATGAATAATTTTTATTCCAATAAATGTTCTTTTAAATAAATGTATTAATTATTAAATATTTATTACTCACAAAAATATAAACACTTAATTATTAATTTTTAAAATATCCACATACATATTCTGTGATATAATTATATCATATATTCATTTATAACGTTCATATAGTTTATTTATACATTCATTAGTGAGGTTACTATATTACTATTCATAAGGGTATATTTCTGTTACAAAGGGTCAAGTTATTATTCACAAAATATGTTAGTTGATCCAATCAGAGTCTAAAAATATTACAGACCGCAATTGTGTGTGTTGGTTTTTCAAAATTCAAAACACAGAAGTGGAAAAATTATGTTTAAAGGCTTGGTTATGAAAATATTTTATAAATAACAATGCATTGTTTTGTAGAGACTCAATGTTTCATGAATTTCATTATATATTGAATTTATTTTTAAATTTTTGGGGTGTTACATTCCCCACCCTAAAAATTTGTTCCTCAAAATTACCAGAATGATACCTCATAAAAATTATTTTGTAGATCTTCATCCTAAGTTCCTTAGGCTCCCATGTCACCTCTTCAATTTTTTTATTTTTCCAATGTAACGTTACCAGCTGAGTCATCATATTCCTCAACACATGTTATTTCGTGTCCAAAAGTTAGAGAGGTTATTTATAGTAAGTTTTGTCACATTTCAATTATATTACTATAAAATCTTATACTCATGTTGGGAAGCCACAACTCTAATTCTCTCCATAATTTTATAAGGGACAATGTACCTTGGGATCGGTTTCCACTTCTTCCCAAATCATATAACACCCTTCTGTGGAGATACTTTCAAAAAAAATTGATCTTCCACTTGAAATTACAAATCAATACTTCAATTATTAGCATAGATATTTTGCATTCATTGAGCTTCTTTGATATGGGCTTGAATTGACATTACCATTGCTTTTGTTTCTTCCACATGTTCCTGTCCAACAAGCTTTTTTTCACCAACTTCATCCCATCATGTTGGTGTACGAAATATATTTCCAAACAATGCTTCATTTGGTTCCATTTTAATACTATAATGGAAACTATTATTGTTGGAAAACTCTATCAAATGAAAATACTGGTCCCACATACCTTGAAAGTTAAGGGATCTTGATCTCAGAATTTCTTCTAATGTTTGAATGGACCTTGCATTCTTCTCCTTAGTTTGAGGGTGATAACCAGTACTCAAAAAAGCTCATTATCCAATGTTTTCTAAATAATTTTCAATAATATTGATGTAAATCATAGATCGAAATCATTAATAATTTATATAGGTGCTCCATGATGTCTTATAAATTCGTTAATATAATGTTGTGCAAGGCACTCCAGTGGAAAATCCTCCTTTATAGTGAGGAAAGGAGAAGATTTGGAAAATCAATAAAAAATTACCCATATTAAATCATTATTTATTTGAGTTTTGGGTAATCTAGTGACAAAATTCATAGTGATACCATCCAATTTCTAGGTTGGAATAGGAAGAGGTTTCATGACACCTCTAGGATGTTGTATTTCATTCTTCACCTATTGACCGACTAAAAATCATGATATATAATGAACAACTTAGCAAATCATATTATCCCACCAGAAATGTTTCATTCGATATCTATACTTCTTAGTGCTACTAGGGTGTATAAAGAAATTTGAGATATAAGAATCATCAAATAACTCTTGTTTTAGCTCAAGTATAGAGGGAACACATACCATCC
Source organism: Viscum album (assembly GCA_963277665.1). NCBI lineage: Eukaryota > Viridiplantae > Streptophyta > Magnoliopsida > Santalales > Viscaceae > Viscum > Viscum album. Next base: position 6,662,418 of record OY728125.1, read on the forward strand.
CCCCAAATTTCAGAATTCCATCCTTAAATAGGAAGCCTTTCAATATCCCATCATTCACAACATTAATTTTTTATTGATGATTCTCATCATCAGGTTGAGAAATTGTAATATTTTCTAATAAAGAGGGTTGGGAAACCAATTGAAAAAGTAATTATTTTTCAATTTCTTTGATAACTCCCATATCAATCCTCGATAGATCCATGTAAAAAGGATCCTTTTAAATCCTCATTTTGTTTATCACTCTATGATTTTTCCTACTCAATGCATTTTATACCTTATTCGCCTTCCCATGGTGGTAGTGTATTTCATAATCCAAATCCTTGAGTAGTTTGAGCCATCATATTTTCCTCATGTTGAGTTATTTCTGTGGTAAGATATATTACAATATATTTTGATTTATGTACATATCACATCCTTTTCCACAAAGTTAATATCTCCATAGCTTTAGGTAAAAGAATACATTTTATAATTGAAGATCATGAGTTGTATGGTTTTTTTCATGTGTTTTTAACTTCCTTTATGCAGAGAAAATAACTCAATAATTCAACATAAGGAACAAAAATGGAGTCCTTTATTTTTATGCACCACTATAAATAAAAAATCCTCCACTTCTTAATTCTAGAGTCAATATTGGGGAATTTACTGACCTCTTCTTCAATTCTTGAAAAACTTCTTGACAATGTTTTTTTCATACGAACAAAAACCTTTTATGAGTAATATTGATTAATGGGTTTGTTAATCATGTGAATTTATGAATGAAACAAAGGTAGTACCCTTGTAAAACATTTGTACTCCAGTTATGTTCATTGGAGTAGGTTATTACTAAACAGTCTTTGCCTTTGGAGGATCAACTAAGATTCCATCCATATATATAACATGGCCTTGAAATGTAACTATTTGAAGCTAGAATTAACACTTTCTAAACTTCCCATATAACTAATTTCATCTAAGATTTTTCAGAATAATTCTCAAGTGATTTTCATGATCTTTGAATCATTTCGATTATACTACGCTTTCATCAATAAATACCATACAAATTCATCAATATATTACTTTAAACTCTATTTATTATATCCATGAAAATAGAAGGTTCATTAGTTAGTCCAAAAGGAATTACTGTAAACTCTTAATGCCCATACCTGGTTCAAAATGTTGTCTTTTGAATATATTTATTCCTCACACGTAACTGATGATATCTTGATCGAAGGTCAATCCTCGAAAAATATTGGGCTATGAAAAGTTGATGAAAGTAGTCATCAATGTAAGGTAGGGATATTTTGTATTTATCGTAATAGCATTGATATCTCAATAGTCAATGCACATCCTAATGGATCCATCTTTCTTCTTAATAGAGAGAGTAGGGGCTCCCCATGGAGAAACACTAGGGTGGATAAATACTTTATCACTCAATTCCTATATTTGTTTCATCAGTTCTACTAATTCGACCATGTACATTCTACAAGTATTCTTTAATATTACTAATAATCTAGTAATTAAATTAATAAAGAACTCAACTTATAGCTCTTGAGGAATTCCAGGTAAATTATATGGAAATACATCAATATATTCTTTTATAATAGGTAAATCTTCAATTTGAAGATTTATTCCCTCACCCAAAGATATTATGTTATCTCCTCCACAAGAATTTAATTTAGTAGACCTACTAGGGGTGGATCTAGTTAAGAATAAAATGGTGGTGTTTCTTTTCTAATGATAATGGATCTTACACCTTCCTCACAAATCATAATTTCATACTTCTTGTAGCAGATTTTCACATCATATTTTGAAAGATAGTACATGCCAAGGATTATGTAAAATTTTACCATTGGTATGAGGATATAATCAGTAGATAAAGCACATTTATATTCCATAATGGGGACTACCTGCCATATCATTATTGCAATGAGAACTCTATTAGGGTTTTTTACTAGCATCTCATTTATTAAAGAGAAATGGAAGTATCTAATTTTTAATGAAAAATAAAAAGATATAAATGATTTTATTGATCCATAATAAAATAAAGCATAGGAAAATTTTGAGAAAATGATTATAGTACCTTCCACCAAATCATTTAAAATGTCAACCTCAACAGTTGTGATAGCATAAGATCATCCTTGCTCCTATAGACTTTTCTGAGGAAATTTTCCTTGAAGCTTCATACATTCATTTTCATAGTGTATAATCTCCATAAAATTGTAGAATTTAACATTGGTAGATTATTTTTTTCCCTTGTAATCATCGGCTAAGTGGCCTTTTCATCACCCTTATAACACATTCGTTTTTATTTTTAGCAGGCTCTAAGGGGTTTCCTTCCACTAGTATCACTTGTTGGAAAACTCCCTTTTTTTATTCTTTCATTTATCTAATGTTTCCTCTACCAACCCCTTCTTCTATTGTTTCCCCTTAAATATATATGTCATAGAGAATTATTTCTATTTCTTAATAGAACATGAGACTATATCATTATATGATGAATATTTTTGGGTGACCAGTGCCCTTTGGAGTAATTGTTTTAAACCATCAATGATTCAATCAATATTTCTCCTTGTATTATGTATTTATTATATGGCATGACATTATAGACTGCTCAAAGTTGTCTTCATAGATGGAAACATTATCATCCTCCTAATGCCTCAAATTTAAGAAATCCCTTTCCATATCCGCTAGTTGTTCATGAGGAAAATATTTTTCTAGGAAACATTCTTTAAAATACCTCCATTATATATTTCCAATATCTTCCTCCTCCAATGTTTTTAATCAAATACCATCATTTATCAACATCTCCTGATAGACAACAAACTTTCATGATAAAATTCATTCTTTCGTTACTTCCCAAAGATAGAAATATATTCTCTAAGGACATTATCCACCACTATGCTAACAATATGTTGTAGTCCCATTAAATTAGGGGGGTTATTGTCACATAAAAAATTCTAAAATTACACCTCCATAGTGTGGATCAAGATACATAATATGAGTAAGGATATTGTTCATAAACTGAGTCAACTATCCCAGTATTGTTATAAGTTACTTAGTACTAGTCGCAAGTTCAGAACTAACACCGTTATCTTGCATATGAAATAAATCTCTACATGAGATACATATATTCATGTGGTTTTCATTCCATCCACATGTCACCATTTATTAATAATGTAATACACTAAATTATTTATGAATCATAATGCATAATGCTGAACTATAATAACACTTATCATTAATTTAAATTTTATACATGTCTAATCGCATAATCATAAGATTGGTTTTTTAAGGAAATATTTATTTTTAAATCATACATAAAATTTTTCAAAGAAAATTTGAACTATACTAAGGAGATACCCCATCAGTGTCAAACTAGGTGCACAGTAAGGCATGTTTTCATGTACTAGTTTACCCTGATCCAGTCCCGAAACACCTTTCATAGTTGTTACTCCAAGGTACATCTATGCTAAAACCATGCCCACCTTTAGTATCCAGACATAGAAGTATGTTTTGGAAGAACCACATAATATCTACCCTACCAGCATTTTAATATGTTCTTGTATGAATATCCACAAATTCTTTCATAGGGTTTTGTTCCCTAATTTATGTTTTCTAAATCTGGTTTTAAAGGTTTTAACTAAAATTCCTCTAATACCAACTGTAAGGACCATTACCTCAGTTTCCTAGAGCTAGTGACATATATTAATACATTGATATGTTTGCAATGATCTTTCATCCTGAAGGATAAAATAGTTTAGTAGTTTTAGACATCCAGATACAAACAAAATATTTATATTACTACTCGAAAAGAAACTCATTTCAACTTCATTGGGAACACTCATAATCTATTAGATTATTCATGCAATTCATTCATAATAATATTCATCTTTTCATCCTAGGAATAATCAATCATAATAATGTGGTGAGCTCATATGATTATTAAGGGTAAGTAATTCAATAGAAGATATCATAAACATAAACATTATGCATGATGAATAACAAAAAAACGTGCCTTTAGAAAATAAACATGAGAATTATATGGAAGGAATGAAAGTAGGGTAAATAAATCCATATAACTGTTAATGAGATAAGGAATCATAGAAATGGATATTATACTACTCAAATATCACCTGATTTATCAATTTATAATATTATAAAGAGGGAATGAATAATTCTGGACATTTGTAACATATTTTCAAGGCTTCTGCCAAGATTTCTAAAAATACTAGGGTAACACATCATCCAAAACCAAATTATGTTTTGTATCATGAGACCTACTAATGCATATAGTGGCAATTTAATGTGCCACAAATCACTTTCATTGTCCAACACATTCCTTATATGAATGGGGATATGCATACACAACATGAACTTGTGAAATGAAAATAATTTTCCACAATCTATAATCATAATCACTAACCAATCCGAGTAACATGGTGAATGGTATCAAAATATAACATCCATAATCAAAATGGACATAAAACATTTAAAAACATATAGTAGACAACAATAATAAGATATAAGTCTCAATATATCATTAAATTTAATAGATTTTTTGATATAGATAAAAATACTCTTATAAAATCATCAAATAATTCTTTAGAGTAATAATATTTTACATTCCAAAGAAGAGTTCTTATGAAAAAAATAATTACATAAAACTAGAAACGATTTAATATAGTTTTCACTGATAAAATGAGTTGTATTAGAAAAATAATGGGGGCTTAAATGTAATTATTTAGTGCACATGAAAATAGGAATGAAATTTGGAATTTCCATTTAATGGGGCTTGTGTATCAAGAATAATTTCGAAGGGGACCCTTTTAAAACATGTATTTTCCAAAAATGAAAGAGGAAATAATCAGAATAAACGATTTTGGAATATATACCTAGAATTTAGTGGAATTATATTAATTAAATAATTAATTAAATTGGTTTATAGAGGAATAAAGCACCACCCAAATGATAAGGGAGGTTCGGGAAGAAACCCTTACCTTATGACTGAATGTGTTCTGCACTTGACCTTAACAACCTAGATAATCAAATTAAATACATTAATTAGTTAATTCAGAACATTATCTCAATTTTATTTATTTCGTATAATTATATTATGTTTATTTATAACATTTTTGAGTTAAAATATACAACTTTATTGGTCGGGAGCATTAGTTTCTTTAGATTTCACTATTAGTATACTTGTATATAGGTATAGAAGTTCATGTGAAATGGGTATAATTATCTAAAATTGAATTTATATGATATTGATGAAAATACATAATTTTAAATGGTTATTTATAACATTTGTTTATATGGTATGATGATGAATCATTATATAAGACATTTAGTGATGATCGTTTACATTATTATTGTGGTTATTGATCATAACAAACTCATTTTGTTTAATCATTTAATATTTTGTAAATATGTTACAACCAAAACATAAAAAAGGTTATAATACATATATTATATTCTGGTATAACCATTAAAAATGGTATTATGATTGTCATTGAAGAATAAATTGATGAATTAATGTTCTTCATCCATGAAGGATGTAAATTAGTATCTCATGGATGATGATTTCATTAAAAAATATAAGAGGGAGAGTAAGGATATTTATGGTGGTTATTCCATTAACATGGTATACTTATAGTATATAAATGATACTAGAGTTTTCATGATAATTTGGATAGAGTATGTGATGAGGGAATAATAAAATAATGAACTTGAAAAGAAAATAAAATGAAAATGAAGAGGATTTTACCACTTGAATATTCCTCCTTGAAAACCTCCTTAAGGAAAAGGGGTTTTGGTATTTTGCTAAGAAAAATAGTTCCAGGATGTGGGGATATAATAAGGAATTGGTATTGGGAAGAACTTTGAAAATCATCAAGTCTCAGAGGATTATGGAGAATATGTGGTGAGGGGTGGTTTTTATAGTAGAGGAGAGGAGTGATTTCTCATTATTACTTTCATTATTTTATTATTTTTCTCAATATAACCAATAGTGTCGATTCTTATGACAATATATAGTAATAATTCCATGTGATTTATAACCAATGGTGATTATATTAGAAAATAATCACTTATGACTCAATAAGTTATGTATTTATCATTTATGATAAATTATCATATTTTACTATACACCAAAAAATAAAGTATTTTATTAACATACCTAAATTTTACCCTTACCAGTTTTTGACATATATAATAAAAAAAACTCCAATTTATGAAAATAATTTTATAAATATAAAAAATTGAATATTTAATGAAAATTATTATTTACTCAAAAAATATAGTTTTAAATTTATAACTGAATTTATAAGCCAATCAAAAATTTACTGTGGTCTCATAAAATTAAAAATCATAAGACAAAAAAATATTTATTTATGAATAATTTTTATGAAAAATAATTTTCTTTTAAATCAATTTATTAATTTTTAAACATTTATTACTCATTAAAATACCAACACTAAATTTTTAATTTTTTAAATATTTACTTACTTCTACTATGATATAATTATATCATACTTTCATTTATAAAGGGCCGCAATTTTATTTATATATTCATGAGTGAGGTTACTATATTACTATTCATAATGGTACATTACTATTTCAAAGGGTCAAGTTACTATTAACAAAAAAGTTCATTTGATCCTATCATACTATAAATATCTTACTAATATCAACCTTGTTTGTTCGTTTTTTGAAATTAAAATAATAGAAGTGGAAATATTATGTATAACGGCTAGGTTATAACCATATCTTATAAATAAAAATGATTTTTTCATAGAGACTCAGTGTTGAATTCATTTCACTCTATACTAAATTTATTTATAAATCTATGGGGTGTTACAGCATATGGATGTGGGAATTATGCACTAGTTAGGCACTGATGGGGTGTTCGATATAGAACATAGGCCATAGCAATGCATCTTGTGTGTGCTAGTTATAATAGGAATGAGATTCTTCATGTTTCAATTGGATTCTCGATCTGTTGATGGATGAGGATGAATGACATCCCCAAATGAGAGTTTGGGTCCTTTGGGTTAGATTGTTTCAAACATGGTTACTTACACTGAGGTAGATTCCCATTGAGCTCAGAACATAGGAAGGAAACATATGTATCTTAATTATAGAAGGAATCATTGTTCCCATAGTTTAGTTTGGTAGTACATACAAATATGTGTACTGAGAAAGGTTATCTTATCCTGGGGGTGTCCACCTAAGATGTCCTGATTGTCTGGTTGAGTTGTATGAGGTGTATTTATAACATGTCTAAATTTTTTTGAACATGTCATGGTTTCCAAAAAATATTATCTAAAGAAAATCTCATGCTTCAGTTGACCTTTTCAAATGACATCACATGATGTAGATGGTATGTCAGAGATAATTATGCCTGATCATCAAAGAAATTTCTTGAGTGCATCAAATTATCTTACTGGGGGGGGTCACATGACCTTGATGACATGTCCAGCGGTCATCCCATGATTTGGTTTACATTTCCAAGTGATATCTCATGAACTCGATGACATGTCTGTGGTTCATCACATGACTCGGATGAAATGTCCATAGGGAATCACATCATATAGCTAGCGTGTCTACAAGACATAACATTCTCAAGGATGGTATTCCTTGGAGGGAATGATGAGACGTGTTCAATGTGTTCAGAGGGTGTTGAGATGATTGGGTAAAAAGCATGGAGGGCATCATGAGACATTATTAAAATTTAGGGAGAGTGTTGTGAAACTTAGATGACTTTCCTGGAGGTAATCACGAGACATGGATGACATGCTCGAAGGGCATTACAAGACATTGTTGGTATGATCATAGGGTATTGAAAGTCTTTCATAACATGTCCTAAGGCATTTATGAGTCTTCCTTTAAATGTGTTTTTTCTTCCCATGACCAAGATAGATAATTGAAAGTGCATGATATCTTCACTTTACAATCACTGTATCCGTATGATTATATGACTTCCTCCCTTTTTTAGTCTTAAATGCGTTGTTCCCCATGCGCTGTAACCAGTTGGGTTACAAGAAGCCCTTCACATAATTTTGATGACATTCGAGTAGTATTGCATGTGATCTGTAAGGTGGTAACATGAAGCACATATTCATGCCACATTATCCTTTATGTCATTCCTTGTGTTTTACCTAGTGGAAAATGTTGTGATCGTGTGACCTTCTATTCTAAGAAGTCTGCTCCTACACTCAGGTGTAGTAGTTTTCATGTTTTTTCTGTCTGATCCCTTTTATTTATTGAGGGGTGATTTATTTGCTTCAATAGTAAAATTATATGATTCCTTGCATTACTCATATCTCAAAAATATAATATGGAGACATTGGGAGAATTTTTATATCACGCTCTTAGCATGAGCCTATCAGAGGTCATCTGATACATTGCATGATATTCAGAAATCATGGTAACATTCCACCATTTTCTTATATATTAGTCATTGTCTTGTAAAATGGATATCACATAATCATTTTGACACATCAAGGACCCTTCATAAGGTAGAGTCATCATTTTTAGGAGTCTTCATAAGATGAAGACTCCCTTAGAAAATATTTCATGTGATTGAATAAAACATTTCTAGGGTCCTTTGTAAGAATACATCATCTTGTTAGAGGCCACTCATGAGATCACTACTCCCTTTCAAAGGGGTCTTCAGGAGATTGGACTGACATGTTAAAGGGAAGTCGTGTGATATGAGGCACATAACCCCTTTCACATTATGATTAGTGTAGCTTTACTTCAGGATAAGCTTTTAGATTTTATTATTTTATTTCCTTCATTATTTTACAAAGATATGGAATCTCACGACATCATGTTATAATTATGATGGAAAATTAGTATGCTTTTATGTGGTGCATCTCGGGATAAATGTCATGTCTTATAATGATGTCAAATTATTGTCATGGACAATCCCTATTTCTATCTGGGGATGCATTGTGTGATTAATGTTGGACCTTATGATGATGTTTGATCATTTTTATAAGAAATAACTCCATTTTTAGGGAGTTTAAGGGGTATCATATATTAAAATAGACATTTATTAGTTCCTTCATATTATGATGGTGAAATACCAACAAGTTTTCACACAAAAAATTGGACATGTTTGTAAGGTCTCTATGAGGTCTTCAGTGTTTTTATTGGTGCCTTCGCAAGAGATGAAGGGTTTTACAGAGGGACCTCACACGATCAATAGAAGATAATGAGTAGTTCATGCTCCATTAAAAAGATATATCTTATTCTACACAATCACATGTCCTTCCGAATGTCCCACGATTTACAAGATTCAGACAACTTCCCTTATTTTCTTATGAGGAGAAAATAATAACCATTATTTGGGAATATCTTCAATTATAGAACTGTAGATGCTCACCTAGAGGGAATAAACAAATCCACCCCCTATGAGTGACATACATGGGAAAAAATACTTAGTTATGATGAAAGTAAATTCCCACTGGAGTCTTTGGGATTGCCTCCAATTAGTGTCTTGGGAGATGTATGGTCTTCTGATGAGTCGTTTCACAGAAAGTATGTTATCGGTGTCTCAAATTATAATTACCCTAACAGGTATAGCTCCAGTAGGGGTCTATACACATAGAACTTTAAGAGGTTACTCTTATCTTGTTTCAATTTTTTTGGTATATTTCTTTTAGCGAAGGCTGCAGAATTTTAGAGTTGATTTTGTTTGGTTGTTTTTAGGTACAAAAAGAACAATTGGTTTTTATGTTTCTTTTAACAAAGTAATTTCTAGAATGAAATAAAAGACGGTAAAATTGGTTTTGATGAAAATAAAAATAATAATGCATCGGGGTTATGGATTTGTGATAAGTTGATTATTAAATTAAATTGCTTATGAGGTCATGTTGTTCATGATAATCCAACACTTTGGATTACAATTTGTAATTAATTTTCCTCGGTCCGGATCACTTAATATTAATAGCTGAAGTAACCAACTCCTTGGTCTGGTACTTAGTTTTTAACAGATCTTTATTTGGCTCAGTCCATTTTGAGCTGACAAATCCATTCAATGGTCATGAAATTATTCATCATTATTCTTCTTTTGAATCCCTGAAGATTCTTCCCTTGGTTTGGTACAGAATTTTCAGTTATAATAAGAAGTGATTTAAGAAGAATATGAAGAGTTTATTAAAACAAACACATTCACAACAACTTAATTTAGATTACAACTCATCGGTAAGCACAACCCCAACACACTGGGTAATGAGTTACACATATTGAAAATGGAAAACACCAAACTAATAATACCTGATGGAATCATGCTTGGAATTTTGAGGTAGAAATTATTCTTCGGTAGACGAATGGCGGTAGTATGATGGTATAGAGTATACACTTCAGAACTTTGATCCATTATCCATGAAATACCACACACCAACTCCCTTTGGTCCAGAGGCCAAGGCCTCCTTTTATAGGAAAAATAAGTACACCGCGTGTAGAGGAAGTACACGCTGTGTACTTTCATCAACACACTTTCGACTTCATTTGCTCTGCTGAAGGTGGCCTAACACGCTATTTTTGACTTTGAACATGGTGCTGCCTAGTAGGTGAGTGTACACGGAATTTAGAGCCCCCATACATAGTGTGTAATAACAATATTTGGCCACCAACCGCTTCTAGAATAGCTGAAACGCTGTGTTGAAATGGAACACGACATGTCTCTTTCATCGGCCACATGGGCGTGTACTCCCTTCTCAACCACCAATAAATTTCTAGAATGTAGTACACAGTGTGCAATGTCGCCCCACACGGCGTGTAGCATCTGCCTGGTGACATGGGCGTGTACTCCCTCCTTCATCTGTGTCTCTGTCTGAATGTACACGGCGTGTAGCGTTTGCCTGGTGACATGGGCGTGTACTCCCTCCTTCATATGTGTCTCTGTCTGAATGTACACAGCGTGTGTAAAAGTACACACCGTGTAGTTTCAAAATTTCCACATAGTTCCCTTGATTTGTGTATTTGGATATAAAACTCTTAAAAATGGACAAGGTCACCAAAATCAAAGTATTTGTCTTCTAAGAAGTAGGTATTTGGTGAAAAATTGTTTTTATTGTCAATAAAGTGTATAAAAATGTATACACAAATTGGGTGCATCAAACTCCCCCCTACTTAGTCTTTGGCTTTCCCTCAAGAAACTCTCAACATCTAATTATTAGAGTCTATAATTTAAAAGTAAGGACTTCAATTTATCATAATTTTAAATAATAAGTTACAAGAGAAAATTTCAAAAATAATACACAATATTTTTAATTCTGAAGATATTCTAATCATGCCTCATATATAATTCAGTTAACTATTGTCATATTTTTCTAACACATATTTCAACCTTTCAAAAACAAGAAATCCACTTGATGATCTACCTCACCATTAAAGAACTCAGAATTTGAGAATTTTTAAATTAAAAGTTTTGCTCAATCAAAGAAATATACACTCTATCCATAGGTTTACAAGAATTATTAGTTCTCCACCTTAGAAAATTTAACTTACAAAAATCATGAGGGCTTTCCTAATAGGATCAGATGTTTTATGGCTAAAGGTTGGTAGGTAAAGATGTGAAAAATAATTATAAGGATTGAAAAATGAGGTTAAATTCTTAAATAACAATGTTTGATATTCAAAAGTAAACATAATGTAAAAATGTCCTTAATAATATTAATCAAACGATCTCATCACCACCATCTCCTTTATCTGAGTAGGATTCACAAACTATCTAGTGTGTATAAGGTCCCTTTGTTTGTACCATTTGTTTTGTTTTGTTTTTGTTTTGTTTTCAAAAAGGGAACCTTTCTGAATTTCCAAAATAGAAGTTTAGAACTCTGTTCTTTTCTTCCCAAATGATCAAGAGGCATTACCCCATACTTAATGTCTTGAAAATTCACAAATTTATGCCATGTGTTTCCAATCCCTTCTTTTATGCTCAAATGAATAATCATGAAAAATCATAAAAGAATTAGGGTAGGAAGGGAAATAATCTTGTAATATGGCTTCCTATTAAGGCTATTCATGGATTCTATGGGATTTACGAAGATCAGATGTAGGCTGTTCTCAAGATAAAGGTGTTAAAAATCTTATGCCACAATCATTTTAAGGTAATTAAAAAATTCTTCATGTTTTGAAAAGAAAACATGGAAATTCTGGTAGTTATGTATATTCCCTGAATCTATCAAGAAAGAGGGTATTTATAAATAATATGACAAAAGGGTTTAGAATACCTCTCAGGAGTGGGAAAATAAATAAATACAATTAGGTCATGACATGCTAATAATTGATTAGTCTAATAGATGTAACTATCCACAGATTACAATTTGTAATTTAAATTATACCAGCAATCATTTAAATACCCTTAAGAATCAAAATAAGCATGAAACATTTTGATTTTTTTTTCACTTTCAGTTTTATTATTTAAAAGTACAATTAATGAAAATATCTTCACATTTTAAAAATATATCATCCAACAATGATGTCTCCTATATTGATGATAAGGTCGAAGACTAAATTGGTTGAGAGATATCCCCCCCCCCATACTTAAGAGTGCATGTGGTCCACCAAGTGCCCAAAAAGAGGAACAAGGTAAGGTGGGGACCCAATAGTGGACCAGACTGAGGGGAAGTAATGAAAGTAGTAATATCAAGAAAGAAAATTAAATAAAGGAAAAAGATTACTCCCCTTGGTCTAGGTGAAGAGAAACGTGAGGTGGTGGAAAAGAGAATCAAAAAATGTATCAGGGTACCTGTGATGCTGGGAGAAAGAAAACAAGGCAAGCATACAAAGCAGACACAAGGATGAGAGAGAAAAAATATATATATAAAATGAAAATAATATGTCCCAAAACCAGTCATGGGGTCACCTCATAAGAGGCATCATCCAGTATAGAATCGGCTGGAAGAGACGGCTCAGGAACCGTGCAAGCTGGAGGATCAAACTCAGTGGCGGGATGGGAAGCTGGAGAATCAGAAGCAGCTGGCACCGAACATGGGAAGGGAAGCTCAATATCCCCCCTAGAATGGCAGTAGTGGTGGCCGCAGGAGAAGTAACAGCAGGCCCACTGTAGATAGAAGAATGGAATCTGTGGCCAGTGCGGTGAATGGTGGTGGAGTTGCAGTATAAGGGCCAGGAACCGAAGTAGGCGGTGGGGGAAAAGGAATACACAAATGCCGAACAGTATGGCCCAAAAAATTCTCCATTCGGTCCTGGAGGCTGTCTATACGAACAAATCTCTCCCCAATACTATCCTGGCTGCCGGCGAGACGAACCAAATGCTACTCCATCGCGGCTAGGCGGATGGAAAAGGAGAGATCAGCCGAGGGTGCGGGGGTAGGTGGGGTTGGTGGTGGGACAAAATAAGGAAGGCCAGAAGGAGTGGAGTCAGTAGGATGTGGGTGAGGTGGAGAATCTGGAGGGGGTGGGGAAGGAGGAGCAGGGGCATCGGTAGGGGCAGGAGGGTCAGCGGGTGGCTGGGGAAAAGGATGGCACTGAAGCACCGGTGGGAAAAGAGAAGGATGGGGACGGCGATAAGGGTGCTCTTCTGGGAAGTGGGGGAATACCGGTGGTCAGCCCAGTGATCTCCCACCACATGGTAATGAGTTCAGAGCGCTCGGGTCGGGTAAAGGTAGAAACATGGGGTGGGGTGATAGTATGGGGGTAGAAGCCGTACCCTCGGCCAAACTCAGTCATGGTGAGGGAGAATCGCCTTCCACCCAGCTGGAATCGAACCACCGGCACCGCATCACCGGGTGTCTCCCGGTACTCAGCACCATCGAACTTGAATGAGGCTGCAAACTCTAAAAATAAATCGTGAAAAACCAGAGTGCTGAAATGGAAAATAGCAAGTAGTGGAGTGTGCCCGAGAAGAACCTCCAACTCTCCCCAGATGCCGAGCTACTGTGGAATGCTACTGTCGAGGTAGCAGCCACTCAACGGAATCGGTCGGTGTGAGATGTGCCCAACCTGGTCATGGGCCAGATCAGTGACCGGGAATACCATGCAGGGGTAGGGGACACCCGCCGGTCCCGGCCTAGGTGGAGGTGTAGAAGCTAGAGAGGGCTCTGAGGTTGGATCAGCTGCAGGAGGTGAAGGCTCGGTAGATGAAGCGGTAGATGTGGGACCAGCTGCTGATGAAGATGGCTCAGGAATAGTGGCAAATGGTGTAGCAGAAATGGTGGTGCTTGGAAGCTCTGTGCTGGTAGGCGGAGGCATAGCCGTGCTAGGCCTAGACTCTGGTGAGGTAGGAGGTGGCAGAAGAATGGCTAATGGAGGTAGCTCGAAGACTGGAATGTCTAGATCTGGCTCTATCGGATGGTGGAGACGAATCTGTCGAAAAATGGGCCTCTCGCACTCAATGGTGGAGGTCGGCTGCATTCCCCATGAAGGATCGCGATCTTCCATATCCAGAAAAAGAAATAAAAAGAAAACAAAGGAGAAACGAAAACAAAACAAAACAAAGAAAAAGTGACAAATAAGAAAATTAAAAAAAACACGGCGTGTACATCCAGAGTACACTGCGTGTAGTACAAGCGGAGCAGCAGCACATGTGCTCTGGATAAAAATGCCGAGGGATCAAAATATAGACCATGTAAAGATACACGGCGTGTACCGAACATACATGCCCTGTTGATAGAATTTGTAGGTAGTCGTGTGCTATGAACGACACGACCATGTTTTTATTAGTTCTAAGAATAAAGGACATGCCGTGTATGTACCCAACATTGCATGTTCATGACACGAGAAACATCGTCGTGTGGGGGTGAGACACGGGCCGACCGAATGAAATAATCTACACGGCGTGTACCGAACATACACGTCGTGTATGGGAACATGGGTTGAGAGGCCATGTCAAGTGCCACACATGGAGGGCCAAAGGAAACAACATACACGCCATGTAGATGAACATGGTGTGTGAGGCCGTGTCCAAAGAGATACCCAGACATGACGAGGAAAGGTACACGGTGTGTACCGAACATACACACCGTGTATATTCGAATTTTGAAGAATGTCATGTGTGGCCGTGTACAGAACTACACGGCGTGTGTTCCTCATGTGTGCCCGTGTACTGGCAGAAGCCGAACGGTTGGCCAATCTGAAAATCACCCTAAATATGTCTAATAACTTGAAAAATAGGGTGTATAACGGCGTACCTGGACCGAGGATCACAATGCAAGAGAAATATGAACCCAAAATGCCCCAAATCGACGGATTTGAGTGAGGTAGGTTATTCAGCATCAGGAGGCAGAAAATGGTGAGGGGGAGAAATGGGGAGGCCACATGAAACAGCGTGAAGCCGGGTGGATCTCCGCCTATATAGGCAAGGTACACGGTGTGTATATCTGGACTACAAGTCGTGTATCTATTTTTTTAACAAGAATAAAACATACTATATAATAATTACTATTAATTAATTAAAATTAAATTAAAAGAGGTATATATATGTATATAGTTAATTTAAATGAAAATAAAACTATACATGTAATGTAGTGGGAAAATACACGTGTTTTTAAAAATTGTAAAAAGAGAAGTACAACCTTTGGTCTGGTGCTCGGGGCAAGGTTCGAACCGGCGATCGGCCATTCTGAACGGAAGCCCTCAACCACTAGAGTGAAGGTTATATTGTTGACCATATTTATTATATATATATATATATATATTTATTCTATACGGCCTATACACATGGGAACAATGAAAAGCACGACATTTGGTTTTTATTTATATAAGAATGGGATGAAGCAGGGAGATTAGCCGAGTTCGAACACGGGTCTTTTGGATCCAGGGCCGAGACTTTACCAATATACCATCTTCATCAGCATGAAATTATTTTATAAGATAAAGTTTTTAAATTTGTATGGAAAATTATGACACACATGACGTATATCGAAATACACGCTGTGTGGTTTTATTAAAAGGGGAAATGATGGAAATGGGGTGGTTTCCAGGATTCGAACCCGGGTCTTTTGGAAATGGGTTTCAATCGTGGCCAACTGATCCATCCCCACCGTGGGTTTTCTTATAAGAAATTACATATATATATATATATATTAATTTTTCTAAACACACCGTGTAAGAAAAGGAGGATCCCCGTGTTGAAAGTAGGTTGGGAGGATTCGAACTAGGGATGGCTCGGATAAACTCCAGTGACTTTACCATTGGCACCGGCACCATCCTTGGTTATTTATTTGTTATTCTATAGACTTATACTATTATGAATATAAATTAAAAAGATAATTACACACCGTATATGTAAGTGGGACACAACGTGTAACCTCTGGGTTACCTCCCAGGAAGCGCCTTTGTTTTAGGTCATTGGCTCGACCTTCCTTCCTTGACTTACCTGAGAGGTGTGGTGGAGATCGCTCCCACTGTATCTTCCATGGGATAGTAAATCTTTAGTCGTTGGCCGTTCACCTTGAATGGTTGAACATCCTCTTTATCAATTTACACCGCTCCATGAGGGAATACTCGAATGACCTGGTACGGTCCTGACCACCTCAACATGAGTTTTCTTGGGAATAAGCGATGACGGGAGTTGAAGAGGAGTACCTGATCACCAGGTTGAAATGTTTTTTGAGAAATAATCAAGACATGAATGGCTTTCATCCTCTATTTTTACAATTTATCATTCTCACGTGCTTCTCTTCTGATCACATCAAGTTCTGATATCTGGAACTTACGTCTCTCTACGGCTCCCTTCCGATCAAAATTTAGGGCTTTGACGTCCCAATATGCTTTGTGTTCTAGCTCCACAGGTAGATGACATGGTTTTCCATAGACGATATGAAATGGTGACATCCCCAGTGGTGTCTTAAAAGTAGTGTGATATCCCCACAAGGCATCGTCAATCTATTTGGACCAGTCCTTCTGTGAGGTATTCACCATTTTCTCCAAATTTGTTTTGATCTCATCGTTGGAGAGCTCTACCTAGCCACATGATTGGGGATGGTATGGTGTACCCATGTGAAGTTTCACCCCATATTTCGACAGCACTATTTTCATTAAAACGTTGTCAATGTGAGTCCCTCTGTCACTGATCAGTACACAAGGAACGCCGAACCTGCTGAAAATGTTTTTTTGGAAAGTTCACGACTACCTTAACTGTGTCGTGGGCCGTTGCAGTGGCTTCTACCCATTTAGATATGTAATCAACGCAAGAGAGGATGTAGGTATGCCCAAAATAAGGGTGAAATGGTCCAATGAGGTTGATGCCCCACACATCAAAAATCATGACCACCAGGATGGGGTGCTGAGGCATCTCAACTCTTCATCCCATATTACCTGTACATTGACATGGATCACAATGGGCAACGAAGGCTCGGTCATCTTTATGCATGGTGGGCTAGAAAACCCCAGATTTTAGAATCTTTTCTATGGTACGATCTGGTCCATGATGTCCTCCAACGGGTGAGGCATTACAGAATTCCATGACCTCTTGGACCTATGTCTCTGGGATGCACAGTCAGATCACCCCATCGCCACAGGATCAAAATAGGAGTGGGTCTTTTCAGAAGTATCGCTTACTATCAGAGAGGAACCTTTTATTCTTCTAGAAGGAGATGTTGGGATGGATCGAACCTGTAACTAAATAGTTAGCAATATCAGGAAACCAGTGCCTAGGGGACTCAATAATATAAAATAGATGCTCATCATAAACATCCTCCCTTATCTCTGGATCCTCCTATTTCTCCAAGTGCGGTAGCTCTAGACGAGATAGATGATCAGCAACCATGTTCTCACTCCCCTTCTTATCTCAGATCTCTAACGAAAATTATTGTAAGAGGAGGACCCATCAGATCAATTAGGGCTTGGTATCCTTCTTCTTTAACAGGTACTTAAGTGTTGCATGGTCAGTATCAACAATAACTTTAGATAACACAAGGTAATAATGAAACCTATCAAAGGTGAATACTACTGCCAGCATCTCCTTCTCTACAGTTTTGTTCTTTAGTGGGGCCTCATTGAGTGTCCTACTAGCATAGTAGATGGGTCGGAAGATATGGTCTAGCCGCTGACCCAGGATATCTCCCACTGCATAGTCGCTCGCATCACACATCATTTCAAATTGCGCCTCCCAGTTGGGGGCAATCATCACTGGAGCTTCGACCCGGAGTTTCATTATATGCTCAAAATATAAGGTGAATGCTTTAGTGAATTCGAAAATGGAATCCTTTTTCAGGAGATTGGTGAGGGGATGAGCTACCTTCGATAAATCGCAGAAAAAACGCCTGTAAAAACCTGCAGGGCCCAGAAAGCTGTGGATGGCTCTAACAGAATTTGGAATGGGAAGTCGTGAAATGACATCTATATTTGTCAGATCCACCTCTATCCACTTTTTTGAAATTCTGTGGCCATGGACTATGCCACTTCGCACCATAGAATGACACTTTTCCCAATTCAAAACTAGGTTGTTGTTTTCGCATCACTCCAGTACGAGCTCCAGGTGCCTCATAAAGGTAGTGAATGACTTCCCGTAAACGGAAAAACCATTAATGAAGACCTCCACGATTTGTTCCGCCATGTCATGAGAAATGGCCAGCATGCATCACTAGAATGTGGTTGGAGCGTTGCACATACCGAAAGACATCCTACAGTAGGCAAATGTTCCGTATGGGCAAGTGAAAGTGCTCTTCTCCTAATGTTCTAGGGAAATGGAGATCTGATTATAGCTACAGTAGCCATCGAGGAAGCAGTAATATTCATGCCCAGCAAGCCTTTCTAGCATCTGATCCATGAAAGGAAAGGGAAAATTATCTTTCCTTATGGCATTGTTCAGCTTCCTGTAACCTACACAGACTCTCCAACCCCTGACTGTGTGAGTGGGGATGAGCTCGTTCTTGTCATTTTTTATGATAGTGATGCCTCCCGTCTTAGGGACCACTAGAAGGGGACTTACGCATGAGCTATCTGATATAGGATAAATGATGCCTTCATCTAAAATATTGATGACCTTATTCTTTATGACGTCTTTCATAGGAGGGTTCAAACGCCGCTAGGGTTGTCTAGATGGCTTTGCCCCTTCTTCGAGTAGCACCTTGTGGGTGAAAATGGTAGGGTTGATACCCTTAAAATCTACAATAGTCTATCCAATTTCATGCATTCTCCACTTCAAATCTTGAAGAAGTGCATCCTCCTGTTCTTGTGATAGTACTGCACTAAGTATAATGGGCAAAGTATGATGATCCCCCAAATACCGATTCATCAAGGAAGGTGGGAGAGGTTTCAGTTCTAGTTCAGGTGCCTTGAGAACTGAAGGTTCCAGTGGTTTTACTTCTTCCCTCTCTAGGATTTTAGGAATGACAGCTCGTTGCCAGTAGTGGCCACCCTGTCCTTCAATGAATTTCAGGTCCCATGATGCCTCATTAGTGGGTATGTCTGGAAAAATAAAATCATCAGAAATGGAAGAACATACCGGATCATCTTCTTATTTTCTTAGTTGTTCATCCATGATAGTCACTGCATAGAAGACCTCATGTTCAGATAACGATGATTATTTGACGGCCTTTAGAACATTGTAGGAGATTCTTTCGTCCCCTACCTGGAAAATGAATTCCCCCTGGTGCACGTCAATCAAGACTTTCCATGTGGCTAGGAAATGTCCTCCAAGTATAATAGGTGCCTCCTGATCCTCCCACATGTCTAGGATACTAAAATATGCTGGGAGGACCAATCGTCCCCCCTTCACGAGAACATCCTCCCGTATCCCTTTTGGATATTTAATGGATCTGTCAGCAAGTTGAAGGGTGAATCGAGTATGATTCAGATCGTGGAGTCCGAGATTGTAGAAAACTCAGAATGGCATGAGGTTGACACTGGCTCCTAAGTCACATAGAGATTTTTCAAATTCATACGGTCCAATTTTAAAAGGGATAGTAAAGCTACCTGGATCCTGGAGTTTCAGAGGAATGAAATGTTGTACTACCAAGAAGCGCTCCTTTTTCAGTACTATGGTGCCCAAATCCTATATCGTCCTTTTATTTGAGAGGATTTCCTTCATGAATTTTTCAAATGTGGGAATTTGAGTCAGGGCCTCTGCCAATGAGATGTTGATGTGTAGCTTTCTGAATACCTCCATGAATTTTCCAAATTGGTGATCCAGCTTCCTTTTCATAATTCTCTCTAGAAAAGGTAATGTAGGCTCGAATGGTTTGATGACCTCCTTTTCTTCACCTGGTTGAGCCTTCGGTGATGTATTTTTAGATGAAGAGGGGTCTAAAACTGTACCATTATTGTCAGCTGGAAGTAAATGTGCAGTTGAATGTGCTGGTTCCTGCTGATGTAGATTCTTTCCACTTCACAGTGTAATGGCATGGGCCTCTTCTTTCGGGTTCTTCTCGGTATTTCTTGGTAGTGTACCAGGATGCCTCCCTGAGAGCTGATTTTCTAATTGGCTGATTTGGTTTTCGAGGCCTCGAATCGAAGCCTCTTGGTTCTGAAATCGGTTCTCAGCAGTAGAGATGAATTTTTTCAGAAGGACCTTTAACCTTGAGGTAGTCTTTTGTTGAGCTGGTTGTGCTACTGGTGGAGGTGGTTGGTATCATGGCTGCTACATGAGAAGGTTTTGATACCCTGGCTGTTGGTAAGGGCCCTGTTGGGGCTGTTGCAGCCACGGGTGCTGGTTCTTATATGGTGGCTGACTGTAGCCGGGCGGTCATTGAAGTAGAGGATTCTGATGGTATTGGCCCCAACCTGTGTTTTGTTTATCATGCTATATCAGTTTCTGGAATTGTTGATACTGGTTCAACCCAATGTTTTGAGTAACATAGCTCACTTCGCTCGTCAAAGGGTCGACTGAAGGTCCCGAGCATTCTCCCAAGATGTGGTTGTTACCACAATCACCGCATGTTGGATGGTTCTCTACATGGATTTGAGGTGCTCCCTTGATATTTAATGTGTTGATATTTTTGGATACTAAATCCAACTAGGCCGCAAGCATGGTAGTAGCATCAATACTATGCATACCTCGTTTTTGGTTCCCCCGCATGAAATGCCACTGGAAGCTGTTGGCGGACATGTCTTCCAGTAGTTCGAAAAGTTCTTCAGGGGACTTTCACATTACCGTTCATCCAGCATCAAAATCCACCACGAACTTGGTATTAGTCGTCAACCCACCGTAGAAGGTTTGGACTTGCATCTAAAGTGGAAGTCCATTATGTTGAAAGTTACGTAAAATCTCATTGAAGCTCTCCCATGATTCGTACAAGGATTCCAAAACAGGTTGCTGGAATATTTGGATCTCATTCCGCAGTGTTACCGTCTTTGAAGGTGGGAAGTATTTGGACAGGAACGTCTGGGCTAGCTCCTCCCAGGTGAGGATAGGTCTTTTTGGAAGCCCTTTTATCTAGAATTTCTCCTTATCCTGAAGAGATAAAGGGAATAGGAGAATATGGATGGAATCCTCAGAAATTCCATGTACCTGAATGTATCGCAGATCTCCAAAAAATTGGAGAGATGGATGTTCGGGTCTTCACTGGGAACACCGCTGAATTGTACAGTGTTCTGGATTAGTTGCATGATAGCAGGCTTGATCTCAAAGTGTTGGGCCTGTACCGGAGGACAAACAATGCCTGAATTAGCTCCATGGATCGATGTCAGTCCGTACTCCATAAGAGTATGACATGGAGGTGGCTGCTAGGGAGGGTGAATCAGCAGGTATTGTTGGTCCTAATGGGATTAGTATAGCCCCTGAACTTGGTTGAAATAGGGAATCTGCTCTTGTTGGATTTTTTGGAGCTACAACGGGCCATATAGTGGTGCAAGAGGAGCTTGTTGGTTCCAGTTTTCATCCGGACCTAACTGTTGTCCAGATCCTTGGACAGAAGCTAGATTTCTTTCCTCATTCTGTGTCATGGGGTTGTTTTGATTTTTATCATCCATGAGTGTTCATCGGCGCCTCAAGAAAATTCTTTCGATCTCCGGGTTAGTTGGGAACAACCCTGATCACTCATTATTCTTGGAACACGTGAGGTGGTCTCTCATTCACTTGCAGACCTACACAAAACAAAACAAACTACCAAGCGTAAATGAGGAAAAAGACGGATAAATGAAATATGGTTAGAAAATAGATTTTTGTGAATTTCTGCTTTTTTATTTTCACTAAAATTAAATACAAATTGAATTAAAGCAAGAGTAAAATAACTTTAGAGGTTCCCAGCAACGGCGTCAAAATTTGACGAGTCGTTTCACTGAAGGTATGTTATTGGTGTCTCAAATTATAATGACCATAACAAGTATAGCACCGGTATGGGTTGATCCACAGGGAAATTTAAGAGGTTAATCATATCTTGTTTCAATTTTGTTTGTATATTTCATTTAGTGAAGGCTGCTGAATTTTAGAGTCGATTATGTTTGGTTTTTTTATGTACAAAAAGAACAATTGGTTTTTCATTTTCTTTTAACAAAGTAATTGCTTGAATGAAAGAAAAGATGAGAAAATTGGTTTTTATTCAAATAAGAATAAGAATGCATTGGGGTTATGGATTTTTGATAAGTTTATTATTAAATTAAATTGACTATGAGGTCGTGTTTTTCATGATAATCCAACACTTTGGATTGCAATTTGTAATTAAGTTTCCTTGGTCCGGATCACTTAATATTAAGAGATGAAGTAACCAACTCCTTGGTCCAGTAGTTAGTTTTTAATAGATATTTATTTGGATTAGTCCATTTTGAGCTGACGAATCCTTTAAATTGTCATGAAATTATTCGTCGTTATTCTAATTTTGAATCCCTAAAGATTCTGCCCTTGGTCCGGTACAGAATTTTCAGTGATAATAAGAAGTGATTTAAGAAGAATATGAAGATTTTATTAAAAAAACAAATTCACAACAACAAAATTTAGATTAAAACTCATCGGTCTCTACAACCCCAACACACTAGGTATTTAGTCACACATATTGAAAATGGAAAAAACCAAACTAATAATACCTGATGGAATCATGTTTGGAATTTTGAGGTAGAAATTATTCTTCGGTAGATGAAAAACGGTAGTATGACGGTAGAGCGTCTCTCCTTCAGAACTTCGATCCGTTCTCCACGAAATACCACACACCACCTCCCTTTGGTCCAAAGGCCAATGCCTACTTTTATAGGAAAAATAAGTACACAGTGGGCAGAGGAAGTACACTCTGTGTACTTTCATCAACGCACATTCGGATTTATTTTCTCTGCTGGAAGGCAGCCTAACACGCCATTTTTTACATTGAACATGGCGCCTCAAGGTTGGTGAGTGTACACGGCGTGTAGTGCCGCCATAAACGACATGTAGTATCAAAATTGTTCCACCAACCGCTTCTAGAATAGCTGACACGATGTGTAGAAATAGAACATGACGTGTCTCCTTCATTGGCCACATGGGCGTGTACTCCCTTCTCAACCACCAACCTCTTTCTAGAATGTAGTACACGGCGTGTAACACTGCCCCACATGACATGTAGCATCTTCCTGGTGACATGGGTGTGTACTCCCTCCTTCAACCATGTCTCTGTATAAATATACATGGAATTTGTAAAATTACACGTCGTGTAGTTGCAAAATTTCCATATACTTCCCTTGATTTGTGTATTTGGATATAAAACTCTTGAAAATGGACAAGGTCACCAAAATCAAAGTATTTTTCTTCTAAGAAGTAGGTATTTGGTGAAAACTTGTTTTTTTGTCAATAAATTGTATGGAAATGTATACACAAATTGGGTGCATCATCTTCCAAGAGACAATTGGTATTACACATATAACTCTATAAATTAAGGGAAAATGATAAGATCATTCCACTAAAAAATAAAAATCATTAGAGCTCATATGGTTACTTCTATCACATGATCTCTTCATAATATCTTGTCACATGATCCATTTCACAAGACCTACTCACAATAAATTTTCACAAGAGATGACTGTAAGATAGATTTGTGAGATTTTTTTAGCATGATCTCATTAGTTCCAACAATATTTGACTATTTTTTCTAATAAATTCTTCAAATAAACTGTTAATAAATTTCTAATAATTTATTAAACCTTGAACTAACTTATTGTTCATATAAAAATCAAATAGGTTTCGCAAAATCCATTGTCTTGTACACATGATCACTTGACTATCACATGGTTCCCATGACCATATCAGGGTAAAGTGATCACGAGTCTCATAACTGATATCACAGGAATGAGATGATTCATGGGTTATGTGATTCATGATACCAACATGGTTCGTGAAATTTTAGAGACATATATTAGGTCATTAAATCAGGAATCCCTTCACGGTTCTTGTAATTCACATGATTCTATTGAAGTAATTCATGTATTTTGATGATATTTTTCTCTAGTGTGATATATAATTATTTCTTTTATATAGATAGCTTCTAGTTCCCAAAAATTGTCCACCATAACTAACCAAAGTGACATTATTATTGGGAATGTTGATGTTTAACCTTGGTATCATGTTCATTTTGACAGTGAGGTTTTTAAGGGGAATCTCTCTCTTAATCTTCAGAGCTATCCCTTGTCGCACCATATTCCTCTATATGTATTTGGATTGTTAGATGATGTTTTCATTCTATCCATTGACCACAATCATCAATAATTATATTTTTCATCTTAACAAGATTTTATTTATGCAACTATCTCCAATGATAGTAATTTGGTTTTATCATAGTCCTGGTGGTTGCCTTATATAATAGTGAACTCCTCTCGAGGTCTTGGCAGTTATCATTTTTTCCACTAACCAATCTCATATAGCTATTCGAGCAAATTTTTATCATCTTTAAATAACTTAACAAGCGGTTGGATCTCGAAATGGAAGTTATGTCATGGTGGTAACTTTTCTAATGAATGTTCATGGCCGTTATAGTTTAGGATAATCTTTTATGATTCCTCCAACCAGTTTCATGATATTCATATTTTTGAGAATCATATGTTTCTCAATAACTTATGTAATGACAATAGAAACCTCATAAATAGTTGATTTTCCAGTGGTGTCTTATAAATAATTAATTCCACCTTACCCATGGTGAATTAGGACTAATAATTTGGGATATCTAGTGATTGGGAAAGATATATCCACTTGGAGAGATGTATGATGAGTTTCTTCTTACAAAAATGTCTGGGATAAACCCAAACAAAATCATTTCTTGGAAAGGGCATGCTTAACATAGTGAAAGATAATTTAAGGAAGAATCAGAATATATTCTTTTTTGTTTCCTTTAATTAATGGATTAACATATTTATCTTCCACTATGGAGATTTCCTAACTATTATATGCCCTCCCCATTACCCATCCCAAAAAGTTCTTGAAAGCCTGTGCTCTTATTGAGAAATCCATTAGGTCGGTGATTATTCCAAACTGGGTTACTGAGTGAGAATGGAGGAGTCCTTGATCCTTAGGTTGAATATTTTCAAGTCCATGTTCTAGAATGAATGGGTTTTCCCTATAGTGGATGCACGCTTGGGAATCCGAGTAAGAATGCTTGTGATGGAAACTCGATTAACAGAGTGGGAGCATCTTAATTTGACCGTAAAAAATCTTTCTCACCTATACTAGCTCATAGTCAATATTCAACAAGGAATAATCCCTTATATTGTTATAGGAATTTTATAGTTCTTATTAAATTTATTGGAGGGGGTTTACACTATTAAAAATTACATAACACTACAGAGATCCCTAATGCCTTGTTGCATCCCAGACTGCTGAATATTTCCAAGGTTGAGGCAAAGAAGAAAGTTCCCAATGATGTTTTTGAAATTCTGAGTTTAGCCAGTCATTTAGACTTCATTACCCACCTCTAACCATCCGAGATAATTTATTATAATGGTAGTGGTTCTCTCGATGAGTGTTCATACAAAATCTATCATTGGGATGGGGTTCTCATAGCATGTATTAATAAGATGATTATTTGTGAACCATAAACCCCATATCGATTCTATGTCAAATTATGTTTTATTTAAATTGATTATACTTTCCCTTATACGAGCATGTGGGGAGAACAATTCATCAAGATTATCCACCAATATTAGAGTATATTAGTGCAAGAAGACACAAATGCCAACATTATCCTTCGGTATATTTTTACCCCATCTTTCCTATCTTACGATTATTCCCAGGAATGTATGGAATCCTACCTAGGTATTCTTGTAGTTAGATTGTACATAAATAGATACACACTATGCTTTACCAACCCCATTATATATAGTAATAATGTAACTTATTTGTGACATTGGTTTTCCTACAAGGAAGAATCCTCATCCTAGCAACAACCATCCTATTAGTGGGGAAATATATTCTTGGGGAATCTGGTTCATTTATATGAGTGAAATATTGTGATAACCTGAACCCACACTTCTAGATTCAATAATAAAAAATGGATATGTATTTTTTTAATAAATAAAAATTAATTTAAAAATTCACAGTCCATTATATTCACACAACTGATGATCTTTTCTGCTCTATATTTAGTAAAATTAGATAAATACATTACGGAAAATCATGGTTTACAAACATAATTATAAAATAAAAAATTTTATTCACATATTATATCTTATTAAATGAATACACCTATTTTGGAACATCTATGACACCTATGAAAAATATTTTAAAATAAGGTATGAGCATAAAATTTCCTAGTAAAGGATTTTAAAACCATTGAAAAATACATTGAAAATTACATTGAAAATATTTTAAATAACATAACAAATATTTTCTAATATATATATTTTAAAATTAATATACAAGGGTTTTATGAGAAAACAAATTTAAAAACATTTTAAAAATACTTATCACTGTGAAAAGAATTCAAAACACACTTTGAAAAATACATAGATTTAACCATACAATCATTTTGAAAAAAATAATACATTTATGGTTTAAAATGAAAATCATTAATTCTTAAGAAGTCCTTGTCAACACTAGAATTATATCTTGGATAAAAATTTCATGTTGAGATCATTTTTTCATCCCCCATTCCTTATCTTCCCATTTGATACCTAAGTAAAAATATTTGAGAAAACATTTTCAGAAGATCTTCTTTTCTAATTTTTAACCTATTAAAAATATTTTTGAGTCTTAAAAATATTATTTTCATAAAAGAAAATAATTTAATAACTTTTAATCATGAAAAAATCTATTTTTTTAGATAAATCCATTTTCAAGAAATTAATCACTTATTTTAAAATACATGAACATAAACACTTTGAAATGTTTAAAAAGACTATATTAAAATTTCTAAAATGTTAATAAAAATTATAGATGATGGACATATATACTATCATAAATGAAAATAAAATATTTTCCTTTGAAAATATAATATTATATTACAAGAATCATACTTTTAAATAAATCCATTTAGATTTAGTTTGACTCGTTAGGTACATTTCTTTATCTTCCTCTTCATTGGACAATCCCTTTACTTAACACCTTAAGACTAAAATTTTTGGTTTTATGTCTAAAATAATACCTCTAGAATATTTGAACGAATTAAATGAATGTATTTTGGCATAGAGTTACTAAGAAAAATAGGATTTAAGTGTGAATAATGGATAAGTAGATGTTCCCTTTTATAATAGAGGGGAGGGGAACTCTTGGAATTTCTCAAAATATTTAATTAATATAAATTAATATTCACATCCAAATGGCTAAAAATATTTTAATTTCAAAAATAAGATAATTATGTTTTATAATCCCCTTATAGAATAAAATATTAATAAGTTTTTACAATTTTTATACACTTATGTTTTTGTTTTAACCCTTAATTTGACCTCTTCAACTCTTACTATGACAACTTGGATTTTTTACTCTTTAAGTGTTAATATACTTACTATAAAATTTAAAACATACCATAAATGGATAATGGATAAATTTATACATTATCCCAATAAATGTGATGATATTGTGGTTTTTATGAATTCTACATCAGTTTACAAAATAATAATTATTTTAAAATATCTTTATTGAAAATTTTGACACTATTCGTTACTTTGACTTTTAAAAATATCAATACATCAAGATTACTTTGAAAAAAATATGTATTAATACATTAATAACATTTGAATTTAATATATAATTTTTTTCGGACATTAATTAGCTCAAACTATATTTTATTTAAAAATCATTAATATCATTTTTTTAAATTTTTGATTAATTTAATAATCACTACATCATCATTGTGTAATTATTTGAGGTAACTATTTCATCACTAATAATTAAAAATAAAATATTATGATTTTGATAAATATTTCATATTTTAAAAGAATATTTAAAGGGAAATATATCTTATAGATAACACCAAATTAAAATTTTTATTTTTATTAAAAACTTGAATATGACATCTTAGATATTTCATTAAATTAAATATTAAAATGGTTATAATCTCATCCAAGTGGCCAAAAAAGATAAAAATAAATTTATATCATAAAAATAAGTATATTATGTTCTAAAGGGACACTTAGATTCATTCATAACCTATTTTTCACCATTTCACATATAAGAGATATTAAGGACAAAGAAAGTTTCATTTTATGACTTTCTTTTATTTAAATTATATATAAGTAATTTTCTAGGAAAATTTTCCTCAAACCAATTAGAGTTTGTACCAGAGGAGTTAATTGTTGAATTAACATCATCTAAAAAGAAATAAAATGATAAATTATGGCCTTAACACTTATTTTTAATCCATATTAAACTGTTTTAACCTGCAGTAAGGTAATAAAATTTACCACGGTTACTATTCATATTGACTAAAAATAAGAGTGTCTAATTTACTAAATTGGGAAACACTGATTATAAAAATAGAGTAAATATTTTAGAATTCAAAAGACAAAATTTTTAACATTTTATTTATAATCAAATCTCCAAAACACAATGTATTTTTTTGGGGGAAATATCCTTTTAAAGCATAAAATATTTTTATACTAAATTGAAGTATAAAATAAATTTTTAAAATATTAATTGGATTATTTAAAATAAATTTTTTTAATCTAATCTAAAATATTCTCTTAATTTGAAAATAATTTAAAATGAAATATAATTTTGAATATAAATCTTTGTTTTCACTTTTTGTTAAAAAATCCATCTTTTAAGAAAATTCTAAAAAATTCAACATAAAACAATTTTGATATGATGATTGAAAAAATGAATTTAATTTAGTATAATTAAATTTTATAGAAATTACAGAGATTAATAATATTATTCATTCATAATAATATATAAATATCATTTTTTAAGAGTATATATTTTTAAAGTATAAAATAACTATCCTAAAAAATATTTTATTAATTTTTAATCATTTAAAAATATTTATTATTCCATAAATATTTATTTCATAAATAATGTATTCCTATGCATACCTACTAAATTAATATCTTGGATATAATGGACACATTTAAATAATAATATACCATTGTTCGTTTAAAATTGGTGTTTCGTATTGTACGATATTGAACATAGTGTTTCCTTTTAAAACAAATACCGTGATGTTACATGGATGACGAATAATTTTAGAGAATTGAACAATGGAATTCCCCTCTTTATTCATTATCAGCATGGCCAATTCTTCCCCCTTATGACATACCTACACCAATAGTTGTACAAGACCAAGCATGATGCATGCTAATCTGAAAGTAGATTCACACATTGATCACTGAGACTCCCCTAGAAACATTTTATAACTAGTCGATACCTTCTATAGCTATTTCATGATTTGTGGATAGTAATCTCTAAACAATGTACATTTTATGATATCATTTTTCAATTCATATTGACCGAATAAGAACTTATTGATAGTATGAAGGTCCTGCTTGATTTCGATGAAGGGACTCCCCTGGTTGAACTAATAAGGAAATATTCAGATGTGTAGGAACAAACTCATCAAATAATATCTCATATTTATGCCTAGATGGATGTCTTGAACGTACAGATAGTGAGACATGGGGGGATCATATCTTGCTGAATTTTTTATCATCCGACGTTATCGGCCTCATTAATGACAAATCATGTATAGATTCTAAATTCATTTCCATCCTTATACCAATGTGTTAAAATAATTTACAATTGTAAATTAAACATTATATACTAAATTAAACATTACATTTTTCTCAATTTGTTTAATTATTTCACTTTTAAAATGGCCAATTTTACTTGTTTAAACTATTTTTCTTCTAGGAGGAGGTGATTTTGGAGGATCCAAAATGAATTTGATGAAAAATGGGAAAAACTTCATGGAAGGTCATGAATACATTTACACTATTTTGAACATAATGATAAATTTTTAATTCAATTTGTCTTACATTGTGTGATCTAATCCAAAACTCAATGATATAAAACTCATATCAATACAACAAAGAAAAATTCATCCATCTGTTAGACTAACCGAACTAATATCTCTCGAGAACCAAATATTCTCAAAGATATAAGTTTGGTTTGGTATTATGACTATATATCCCATTCCATAAGTTCATTGGACATGAAATTTTATATATAGTGTTATTTAAGATTCTCTAAAACAAATCTTATACTTTTTCCAAGTGGAGATAAGGTCATTTATAGAGTTAAACTGAGACACAAGTGCAATATCAACATATTTTTGAGCAAAACCACATACCATTTTTGCTATAAAATGGAACCTTATGCACATAATTTTAATTTTAGAACAATGAGTTAATAACTACAACTATAGAGTTCTATATGATT
The DNA here is from genome assembly GCA_963277665.1 of Viscum album. NCBI lineage: Eukaryota > Viridiplantae > Streptophyta > Magnoliopsida > Santalales > Viscaceae > Viscum > Viscum album. The sequence goes on from OY728125.1 coordinate 6,693,073, forward strand.
GATTTAATCTCTTTGGAGGCTATGGAGAACCCAATCCTCAAATAGAGAGTTGAAATGAAGAATGGTATCCATAAGAGATTCATCCTCCTCTCGATAGCAAGCTAAACAGAGGGCATTCGTTGTGAGGGATCCCCATATATTGTAAAGGGATTTATAACACATTTATTTCTTCTAGTTTAATGTATTTTGGGTTGGAAAAAATTTTATACATAATGATGTTACATTGACTCACATTTGAATATTTTTTTCTATACAATATAATGGAGTGCTAATTAATTTTAACCAATCTGTGTCACGTTCTGAGTGTGTGACATCTGTTGTTCATATTAGACAACAATAGAATCATTTTCATCCCCACTTACTTGGGATTTAAATTTTATTTGGAAGTTATTATACCATGGATAACATCTTTCAATGTCTATATGATTGTTTTGTCAATGTTTGGTTCAACATGCATTGATATAAAATAATGGAAAGTAATCAGGATTCTGATTAATTTCAACCAAATATTTAGACCAAAAAAATGAATCTGTAATAAAATTGAACTTTAAATTTGTGTCGTGAACTCACAATGACACCTTTATCTCATATTTTCTAAAATCTTCTTTTTCATACATTAAACTAAATAAATTCAGTTATCATCTTAAAAATGTTTTCATACCACCCCCACTTTTTAGTTCATTTTATTTAAAATGAAAAACCTAAACCACAAATACTTATTTTTAGATGGATTAGGGTCTACCCTAGAATATATATATTCATATAAAACCTATTAAACATGACGTGTCATAAAAATGTGGCAAACATTTGGCACCATTTTCAGGTATTACATATGTTTTAATGTATTTGTTTAAGACATTTTAGAATTTTGGGAATGTTTTTTTATATTTTACATTTACTTAATTTTTCTTTAATTGATTACATGTGTAGGATTGTGAATGATCCCTTCTATTATAGGGAATTTCAATTCATCCAAAAACAAACCATAGATTATCCTATTTCAGTGACACCGAGACACACATAATGACCATTTTAAAGATGACACCCAAAACATAAACACCATTCTAAGTCATTCTTCTTCTTCTAAAACCACTACTAGAATTTGAGATATTTGCAACGGGCTATTTGAGATGTGATCTCATCACAAAAAAGCTTTTGCGATAGGGTCCCGTCGCAAATAGAACATTGTAGAAAACAGCGTTGCAACTAGTATATTTTGCGACGAGCCCATCACAAATAGATCTCTGATTATATACATTATATATATAAAAACATGTTGTGGAAGGACTGTCAGAAAAAGTATTTGTGATGGGCTCAATGTCTCGTCACAATGATTTCTCCATTTATATATGTTATATATACACATGCCTTGTATGATGGGCCAGTCACCAGAATTATTTGTGACGGGTCCTTTTACTATCGCAAATTCCTTTTTAAAATATATATATATAAACTATTTATGACGGGGTCACATCACAAAAGGTCCTGTCGCAAATACTGAATAAAAAAATATTTAATAAAATTATGATTATTGAAAAACTAATATTAATATTATTAAAATAATAAAAAAATAAAAAATATTAAAATTCTCAATATTTGCAAAAAAATATAAGAAATCATAAAATATTATTATTATTATTATGAATAGTAAAATAACAAAAAATTAAAACATATAATACTAATAATAAATAATAATAAAAAAATATTAAATATAAAAAAATTAAAAATTAAAAAAAAAATTTGCAATATTCACACAAATATAAAAGACAAAACTATAAATATCTCATATGATAATAAATTTGGAATTCAAATGTTTTTAACATAATAAAAAAAATCACTGGGGGATGGTCTTCTCGAGGACGTGGAGGAGTTGGAAGAGATGGCGGAGGAAACATCATCTCTAAACTACGAGTCACACAGCGCATGTACTCCATCTTCTCGTGATGTTGCTGATATCATCGACACATCTCCTTCTCATGCTGCTACTACTGCTACTACTGCCATTGACGCATATTCTCCTTATACTGCTACTACTGCTGACACATCTTTTCCTTCTACTTCTGCATACTCTCTATAAGTTCTGTATGTGATCACAAATGCTCCGGATACTTTGAGCAAAAAGATGATGCCTCTCCATTAGCTCCTCTCGAGTTGGATGCCAACATCACAGTAGTACAACAATAAGTCACATGAGTCCAATGAGAGGTGATACCAACTAATGATCCCCTCTGAAAGGCATATTGGGTCACCTACATCCATGCCACCTCATCAAAATGATGGGCACTAGTTTGATCAACCCTCTCAACCTGACTCTTAACCTATGTCTGAGCGGTCGCAACTTTATATGACTCATCGAGTTCAAATTTGAAATTAAAATAGTGAAAATATTATATTTAGTTAATTTTAAAATTGAAAAATAAATAATACTGATCACAATTTAACACTGACAATCACCTCTAATCTATCTAGTGACTGGATCAATGTACATCCTCTGATAAAAGTCATACTCCATAATATCGGGATTCTCAACTACCTATATGAATATAAAATAAACTGTTTATATTTAATTTTATCTAAAATATTTAAAAAAATATACTTACCAGATGCTCTCTACGTGTACTGAATGTACGACTACCAGTTTGATGTGTCACCTCATATCTCCCCCCGGTTCTGCCGGCCCAATGAAGATCTCCTCTGAAATCCTTCACTCAACCAGTGTGAACATAATCCATCCCAAATGTGAGATGAAATGTACTATGTTCAGTGGGAACTATACAATAGTCAAACACTATCAATCCTACTTTATTAATGGTTATCCTTCTCAAATTGTGCAAAAAAATGACGAAAACGCTCATGCATAGACACCTCCCATGCCGCATGGATAGCATCATGCATTCTATCATTGATAGGATACAATAAACATGAAGAATAATTTTTAACATCAATTTATTAATGAAATAAATTTCCAAATAAATATTATTTAATTATGTATCATTCAATGATTAAACATTTTGTGATGCACATCAATTGGAATATGTTCCCATGTGATCCACTGCTGAGAAAAATATTTGCGCAAGATAATGCTCCCCTATCCAACAGCTACATGCGCATAACTATGAAAAAAAATAATCAAACAATTAGTATATAAATAAATTAATGGATGTTAATAAAAATACACAGGTTACCATACCTCCATGTGAGTGGATCAAATCCAAGACGTGGATGTCACTCAGATATAGGGTTAGCAATCATCAGTCACACAGGAATGCACCCCCTCCACGTACCCCCTAAACTGTGAGTAGGCTAAGGGTTAGATAATCCCATATTCTCCTCATCCAAATCTAGCTCAAACTCCTACAACTCATAATATTGATCAGGGTCCATCTGAAACAGAAAATGATTATTGTTAGTAGATAGTTTAAAATAACTGTTACATATAGATTTATATTAGTTATAATTTTGACCAGTATTTAACTACATCAATATTCACTTTCATCATCGTCTTCATGTCATAGAATTTCAATATCTTGATATTCATATCAGTATCATAAATATCTATATGAGTTTTAGTTTCATCATTTCTTTTTATTTAAAATTCATTTGTTACCTCATTAACATCATCATCTCCATCAACCCTTAATTGTGGGGTGTCATCATCGATATTCATGTCTCTTGGTGAAAAAAGATAGATTAGGAGTAGTCTCTTCAAAAAAATCAATTCTTTATACTTCAGTGGAACCACATTCAGTTTGAGTAAACTTATTTTCCCAAGATTTCGTTTTTATAATGCTCCACCAATCACTCAGGTCTCTTGAAGTATCACAATACTTTGCATAATATATTTGATGTGCCTATTGAGCTAGTAAAACGGTTGATTTACTGAAAGAAGACTTTTATATTTAATAGCAACAATTCAATGAATCATATGATCATGAAAACCTCTCTCAATATCCAACCACAGACATTTAAACATCATTATGTAATTTTCCCTAGATAACATAGTTCAAAAATTTCATCCAGTGTGCCAAAAAATTCAACATCAGTTTCTCTATGATGCGATCCTCTCAAGAAAACTCCACTATTAATTGTTTTCATTGATTCCACATATTCACGTGTATGATATCAAAAACCATTAACCACATATGAATTATAAGATTTAACCATTTTAGATTGTGGGTTATTCAATATACACAGTCACTTATCAATTTTAAAAAGCATGCTGATACACCTAATAATTTTTAAAACAATTATTAATATAATAAATTAAGAACTGAATTTATATGTTAAACCGTCAATAATTGATCTTACCTGTTTTTGAAACCATTGAGAAAAACAATTGTAAGCGTTCTTCAAGAACATGTACTGTAATTTATAAAAGTTGTTTCTTGATATGATTATCATATAACCTATAAATAAAAAAAGTTTACTTACTATAACATAGAATATATAATAAGTGATATAAGCACTCACAATACAAATAATGTCATTTATTCACAGTTGAGAAAAACATATGTATGAGCTCTATGATGATTATCATCCAAATTCATCGTTCATGAACTCCCCCGAAGCCAAACTCTGGCTGATTAGAAACTAATAATTTATTTTCCATTTCATCAAAAACATTCCCCTCGTTCCATCCCATGCGGTTGTGTTTTGAGGGATATTTAGATTCAAAATAATGAGTTCAGAAAAAAGTAATTTCCTCTTGAAAATAAGTATCAGGAATTGATCCTTAAACTAATTCTTTGTTATGTACTTTTTTCTTCAATTTCTGCATGCATCTCTCGAATGGGTACATTCATCGAAACTGTACTGTACCTCCACATTTAGCTTCATGTGGCAAATGTAGTATCAGATGTTCCATTGAGTCAAAGAAAGTCAGTGGGATTATTTTTTCTACTTTACATATTATTACAACTACATCATCTTCCAGTTTCCTTAGTGCATCGTATTTTGTTTTCACCGGAAAAATGTCTCGAAAAAAGTACAATATATCTGTTATCAAATCCCAAATCAAATAATTAAACAAACCTTTGGATCCAATCGGTGTAAGTCTTTCCATTATAACATGACAATCATGGATTTTTAATTCGATAATATGACCATTCTTAACACATCTACAAAAATTGGAAGAATATCCATCTAGAAGTATCAAATCTTCAATCCAATGACAAAATAATAAGATAATCTCTTTTGATAGTGTATAAGATTCTTTTGGATTCATTAACTGCTATGATCTGACATTTTGAAATAGTTCATGTTCCAGTCACCTAAAAATTTGGGCAAGATCTAATCATGCCTTTACATTATCTTTGGTCATACATGGTGTATCCAAAATTGTATGAAATAAATTATCAAAATATTTCTTCTCAAAATGAATGACATCCACCATATGGCAGACCAAAAAATTAGGCCAATATGGAAGATCCCAAAAAATGCTCCATTTTATCCAATTATGTTCTTTCCCAAATCCATGAAATTTATGTTGGTTTACTGTTAGACCAAATGTGATGGGTAGTAATGAATATACAACTATTTTTAACTCTGTACCTAAGATCAGTTTTTGTAGGTTCATCCATTTCAATTATGCCTTTTCTGAAATGAGATTTTTTCCTCCTAAAAGGATGATCGGTTGGAAGAAATATGCGATGACATTCCAAATAGCAAGGTTTTTTTCATTGATGAGTATAAATGATTTGTTGTCTTTCATTCGGCAAGGAAATGATTTTGGACCATGTGTACTCCAGCCAAATAACATGTATTATGCCAGGAAGTCACTAATTATCCACATAAATGCAGCTTTTAATATAAAATTTTGTTCCGCAACAACATCATATGTACTAACACCATTACTCAAAAATAAATTTAACTCATCAATCAATGGTTTCAAATAAACATCATTATTTTTTTCAAATGTACTAGGATTAATAAGGTTAAAATGATATAGGGGTGCTTCATCAAAGTCCATGGAGGTATATTTTATGGAGTTATAAACAAATACCTACATGAATACAGACTACCATAAGAACCAAACTGACAGAAACTGTCAGTAGAAAGACCCAATCACATGTTCTGGGCTTCTAAAGCAAAAAAAAACTAATGGTGTCAGTCATAATTTTTCCATGATTCACCGTCAGATATATGATTCAAGATTTTACCATTGAAATCTTGGTTTTATGCCATGACATCATTGACACTGTGTTCTGAGACATAAATAAAAGTTGCATCCTGGGTGTAAGTGGGAAATATCTCAACTGTTTTACAGGAATTGATCTAGACTTCCCTGATTGAGCTTCTTTATACCTCGATTTTCCACATGTGGGGAAACTATCCAATGAATCATCTTCACCAGAATATAAGATGAAATCATTTTCACATGCATGAATCATCCGATAACTAAGGCCCATATTACAAACTAGCCTCTTCCGCTCATAGTAATTTGTTGGAAACACATTTCCTTCAGGTAATATTTATTTAACCAACGAAAATATCTGATCAAAATAGTTTTTGACATTGCATTATCTAATTTAATAGCCATAAATTTTTCAACTTCTTCTAATTTCCTTATCTTGCAACATGGATATAATTCATACTCAATAGACCTCAATAACTCATAAAATTCAGATGGTTCCAACTCAATAGTAAAATAAATATCATCCTTAGATTCATTTTTTTGAATAGATGGACCTGAAACATCATGTACTAAATTTTCAAAAAATGATGGATCTGGAATCAAGTTGTTAGTATCTTCTCTGGAACTGTGTTCATTTTGTTGATTCAAAAAAACATAATCTGGTTGAAAACCAAAACACAATACATTACCCCAACCTTGTCAAATGTGTCAAACGTTCTTATTGAACATTTTTTACAAGGGCAGTTAAGTGTGCCTTCTGAAACAAATTCTTATTTTGATGATGAAAATGATAAGAAAGCTTCAACACCCTTAACATATACAAGATTTAAACTAGAACGATTTGGATTTCGGTATTGATTTATCCAAGCACGATCATCTAATAATGATGGTTGTCGACTTCCTTGTTCCATATTTTTCAACAAAATTTAAAATCAGTACTTTTTTACGAATAATTTGAAATTAGAAAAAAACTATCCAAAAAAGAAGATAAATAATTTGAACTACTTCTTAATAATTACCAATAATTATGGTCTACATGGTTTCTATTAGATTGACGGCTCCTCTTTTGTCTGATGGCTCATTTACTTGAAAATTTCTCACACTGAAATCAAAATGAATAATTTTCTTGGAGGTACGCATATCCATTCTTCTACATACGAGAATGTATAAGGGTACCTCTTAGAATATTCTTAATTTTGATTTCAGTGTGAGAATGATGCAAGTAAATGAGGCATCGGACAAAAGATCCCCCTTTTCATTGATGAATCATCTTCTTTCAAATATCACCACCTGAAAACATTATAATGAATGTGGTCCTACGAATGCATATCAAAATCATGTATAAGAGATTTGATATGCATACATAGAAGCATATTTTTCATAATATTTTGATTCAATGAGTGTTGAAAGGAGAAGTTTCATCGAGAAAAAGGAGTGCCACCAATCCACTGGAAATTATGCCAAGTTATTACAATTGATTACAATTTATTACAATTTATTACAATTGATTTAATACCTATTTATTACTAATTAATACTGATTATTACTAATTATTTCTAATTATTTCTAATTATTTTTAATTATTATTATTTTTACTAATTATTACTAATTATTTCAAATTATTCTTATTTATTCATATTAATTACTAATTATTACTAATTATTCCTATTCCTTTCTAATTATTCCTAATTATTTCTAATTATTACTAATTTGTACTGATTATTCTTATTAATTACTATTTGTTACTAATTATTACTAATTATTACTAATTATTACTAATTATTACTTATTATTACTATTTATTACTATTTATTACTAATGATTACGAATTATTACTATTTAATACTAATTATTACTAATTATTACTAATTATTACTAATTATTACTAATTATTACTAATTATTACTAATTATTACTATTTATTACTATTTATTACTATTTATTACTATTTATTACTATTTATTTCAATTTATTACTATTTATTAGTAATTATTACTAACTATTATTAATTATTACTAAATCTTACTAATTCATACTAATTCTTACTAATGTTTTCTAATTTTTACTATTTATTACTTTTTATTACAATTTATTACTGTTTATTACTAATTATTACTAATTATTACTAATGACTACTATTTAATACTATTTATTACTAGTTATTAATATTTCTTACTATTTATTACAATTTATAATATTTAAGACTATTTATTACTATTTAGTACTATTTAAGACTATTTATTACTATTTATACCTATTTGTTACAATTTATTACTATTTATTACAATTTATTACGATTTATTACTAATTATTACTATTTATTACTATTTTACTATTTATTAATATTTATTACTATTTATTACAATTTAGTACTATATATTACCATTTAGAACTATTTATCAGTAATTATTACCATTTATTACTATTTATTACTATTTATTACTATTTATTATTAATTATTACTAATTATTACTAATTATTACTATTTATTATTAATTATTACTAATTATTACAATTTATTAAAATTTAATACCATTCATTAAAATTCATTACTATTAATTACTATTTATTACAATTTATTAATAATTATTACTAATTATTACTAATTATTACTAATTATTACAAATTAGTACTAATTATTTCTAATAATTACTAATAATTACTATTTATTGATATTTATTACTATCTATTTCTATTTATTGCTATTTATTACTACTTATTACTACTTATTACTATTTGTTACTACTTGTTACTAATTATTACTATTTATTACAATTTATTACAATTTATTACAATTTATTACTATTTATTACTATTTATTATTATTTATTACTATTTATTACTAATTGTTACTAATTATAACTAATTATTACTATTTATTACTATTTATTAATATTTATTACTATTTATTATTATTATTTACGAATTATTATTATTTATTACTATTTATTACTAATTATTACTAATTATTATTATTTACTACTATTTTTTACTATTTATTACAAATTATTATTATTTATTACTATATATTACTACTTATTACTAATTATTATTATTTATTACTAATTACTAGCTTTTGTTACTAATTATTAGTATTTATTACTAATTATTATTATAAATTACTAATTATTAGTATTTATTACTAATTGTACATATTTATTACTATTTTTTCTTAATTATAACTATTTTTTCCTAATTACTACTAATTAGAGTTAATTACTATTAATTTCTGCAAGATTAAACTAGTAATTACTAATTACCACTAATTATTTATATAAATGACTAATTATTGTTAATAATCATTAATTATTACTAATTACTAAGAATTATTACAAATAATTTCAATTTATTAATAAAAATAAATACTAACGAAAAAACAATTTAAATCTAACTTAATTACAACTAATCAACAATAATTAAAATTAATATTAAAAAATGAACTAAATACTAAATTGAATAATACATAAATTCTTTTAAACATGATCTGTTGTAATTGTAGACGACTTCACAACTTCTTCGTAAAAAAAGTAACTCTGAAAAATTTTCACTCAGAAACTAGAGTTTAGAGAGAGAGAGAGAAAGTAAGAGTAGAGGGGAAGGAAGGAAAAAACGGATGCGGAATATATAGGTTAGATTAGTTGCAACGTGTATATTTGTGACATGATTCCCATCGCAAATACCTTTAGCCAAATTAATTATTGTCAGCGGTTAAAAGGTTATTTGTGATGGGTCATGTCGCAAAAAGTGACCTGCCGACACTCTATTTGTGACTGAACAACATCCCGTCACAAATACCCCCGCCTGACACACTATTTACGGTCGTGAATTCCCCATTGCAAATAGTATTTACTGCCTCCCGATATTTGCGACGGGAATGCCTCCCCTTGGAAAATACCCTTCCGCGTGGTTTGGCACACAAACCGTGCCAAACCGCGCATAACTTTTTGCGACAGGTTGATTCTCCCATCGCAAATAACCCGTCACAAAAATTAATTTTTCCAATAGTGAACCAACATCAAGAATGAAATAAAAATGAAAAATATGGCTGATAAAAGATGAAAATTAAAAGAACTAACATAACCTAATGTTTATATACAACCGACTTATATTAAAATGCAAGGATAAGAAATAAAATTTGGACTAAAATATGGTCTAATTAAATTATTTACAAAATTTCATAGGCTTTCTAGAGAGGAACCACATTAGAACTTAAAATAATTTCACACTATGTGTTCAATATGAAATCATGTAAATGTGGATAAAGGATTAGTAAAAATAAATAAAACTACTTTTATCTTTAGAATACACTAGAAAAATATTTGTTATATTATGTTAATTCCCCAATAATAGTTTGATCAAACATGAAATCGCTTTTCCATGAAAAATATTTCTCAACCTCTCGAACTAAAAAAATAAGTAAAAAAATTCATGGAATAAGACAATCACAATGGGAAATGCTTCATGAATACAAAGAAAGATTAAAATGGCTTTGTTGAAATTTCCCACACCACAAAATAATTGATCAAATTTTAATAGAAATCTTTTTTGAAAGATTAATTCAAATTAATCATAAAAATATTAATGCTTTAGTAGGTGTTATTCTAGTTGAATGAAACATACTCTATAAAAATATTCTCATTGACAACATGGAATAAAATAGTCAACAATTTAGTTTAAATTCCACTTTCCCATTCACAGTGTCTATGATATAAAAATATATGAATCCAATAAGAAGGTGGACATGATGTTCGAAGAGGTAAGTACCGTACTTCAATGGATTTATCTATACCAAGGGAAATACCAACCTCCCACTCCAATTCATATCAATATTTATGCCACCGGAGACCACTATTATGACTAATTCCCTCACGTAAGAGAAACATTTGTGAGTTGTGAGGCAATCTTCCTAGGTTTCCCTGATATCTAGTTGATTAGGGTAGAACCATACTATCTATCCTACTATAAGTGGAAAGAAAACTAATCCTATAGAAATGGGGGGTATTCAAACCAATCTCAAACATCCTGGATCCAACCATTGAAATGTATTCATCCTCCACCACCACCCAAAAGTCTGCAAGCACCATATAGGACTTTCCAAGACCCCCTCACACCCACCAAACCAAATCCTAGACTATAAAACATGATGAAACAAATGGTTACAAAAAATTCCCAATTCTAAAAAACCACACAATTATCTATACAATTCCTATAAACTTGATTGAGCCAACCTTCCATCTTTGTGGGTGAAATCCAAATTCAAGGGTCCGGTAAAATTCCTTCTCAACAACCTTTCAAACCTAAGTACAAGGGAAATGTAATTTCCATCACCCTTCAAACTAGAACTTAAATTAAAATCCAAATGACCCTTCAAATTGAGTCATCCTCTCTATAGAAAACTTCCATTCCAACCATATGAAATGATTCAAATAAGAAAAATACTTTTCATGAGAAAAATAACACCAATGGGAAGAGTGTTTCTATTGATGATCCACCTAGCCCTACCATTCCTCTTCCATTTCCCCAAAGTTCTTTCCATCTAAATAAAAAAATACTAGAAAATATTTCAAACTTTCAAAAAGATATAGGTTAACATTCCCTTGATTGATGCTGTAAAACAAATTCCACGATGTGCCATGTTTAGGAATGATATGTGTACCCCAAACTCATATTTGGGGTGATGAAAACGTTATATTTTGTATGAATGTCTCTTCATTGATAGATCCATCACTTCCCACCAAATGAAATGACCCTAGAACATTCACAATTCCATGCACTACATGGGAGTATTTCATTCCCAATTCTATGATTCATTTTTTGTGCTTCTATAGATTTTATGTCTCACTCTATTTTCTCTTCATTTTAGGTAAGGTAATTTAATCCCACAGGAATAATCATTCAAATTGATAATCAAGGAACCACACACCCTGCTGTTGTGTTTGAGTATTTATTTTTATATTTATAAAATGGAAGATGATAGGATCATTGGATATAAAATAATTATATTGGAAATGACATTATTGAATACTGTCAAAACCATAACTAATTTCCATAATGATATATTATCTATGGAGTTTGGTAGTGACATTTTTCACTTCCACATCTTGCATGCCATGAATCACATCTCAAGAAAAAATTCAACTCCTTCAGTTAATTCTATTGATGCACTACCTTCCTTGAAAAAGAATATTTTTTTACCTGATCTGATTTATGAGTTTTCATCATTGATAGATGTTCTAGGTAATGAATCATGCATTTACTGTTGTACATGTTTGGAAAGTTTTCAAGCATGTTCATTAATAGATTATTTCTTGAGAATTGTGGATCCCATGACCATCGATTAAACTACTCAGCTTCCAAAAGCATATTCCTCATATGAGGACTTTACCATTGAGCAATTAGACGAGATAATTAGCCTCCAACTTTCACGTGCACTCCATTCAATCAAAAAATCCATGTGAATTAGAATAATAACAACAGCATCAAAATTTTAAATATTCATATTTTGAAAATGGAAACAATATTATTATCATCATTTCTAGTTCACGCCATCCAGAGCATGAATTGTGACTGCATATCATTTTGAGGGACTATAAACAAGATTTGGAAGTACACTTCCAGAAATTCCATATTTTATCACATCAATTTTTATAAAAAAAATATATTATTAAACGACGAGTCTAAACCGATGAGTAAACCACAAAATTGACTAAACCCAATATTCTGATCTGTTTTTGAAAAAGGAGGTAACAAAATTAGTGGCTTCTAAAATAATTTTCATCATCTCTGACAGCCAATGTGTAAGTCTATTGTGGGTAGTGCCTAAGAAAACTGGTCTTAAAGTAATTTAAAATGAAAATAATTTATTGGTTCCAAAACATATGAAAAGTAGTTGGTGCATGTTTTTATATTATAACAAAATAAACCAACACACTAGGAATGAGAAATTTACATTTTTATTCATTGACCATATGATAGAGAGGTTAGTAGGGAAGTCCCACTACCGTTTCCTTGATGTGTATTCTAGATACTTTTAGATCGATATCTCTCCTGTGGTCCACAAAAGGCAACCTACACTTTCCCATTTGGATCATTTTCATATAGAAGGATTCCATTTGGTATGTGTAATGTTCCAGGTACTTTATAGTGATGAATTGATTGTTTTTTTTCAATTTACATGGATAATTTCATGAAAGTATTCATAGATTATTTCACTATTTATAGATTATATTTTGAAGAATGTTTGATTATTATTTCTTCTCTATTACATCTACATATTGAAAGTAGTCTGGTATAGAATTATGATAAATTATATTTCATGGTGATTCAAGGTATATTACTTAGAAATGTCATTCTTGAGGATGGTATAAAAGTATATAAATAAAAAGTATACATAATTTCTTCCATAACATTCTCCAAAAATGTGTGGGGTTTGCAATCTTTATTAGGTCATGTTTTATCTTATTTTCATTTCATTCATGACTTTAGTAATATTTCCCCCTATCCCATTTAATCCAAAAATAAAAATAAATTGTTTATTATAATAAATTTGTGAAAGGTCATAACAAATTTAAATGTAGTCTCACAATACCCCTATTAATCAAAACTCCTTGATGGGATTCACCATTTGATATATTATGTGACTCCTCTAACTATGCAATTGGGGTAGTCTTATTATGATGAGTTGATCGAGCTCTATATGTCATAGCCTCTACCCCACACACATTAGACCTTTCCCAAGTAAACTAAAACCACAAATCTAAAAGAATTTCTTTCCATTTTATTTTCCTTAGATAAATATATTTAACACCTTTTAGGGTCTAATGTAATGGTTTTATCCGACCATGCATCCCTATGATATTTCCATAAAAAATTGGAATTTGAGATGCATCTCATTGGTTAGATTTTCCTACTTTAGGGACTTAATATAGAACTTTTGGATGAAAAGTATAATATAATTTTGTGGCTGATCATATCAGTATGATCCTTCCATCATCAGACAATGATTCATCTCCTTATATTCCCAGAGATTAAATATTTTTTGAGGAGCCATTGTACCGGGTTTAATATGAAATTCCTAGCTAAGGTGAAATTGTAAATTATTTCATTGCATCTGCCATTCCTATCAATTTTAATGAAAACCACGCTGATGATCTAAAACATGAGTCCCATTGGTATATTTTGTTTTACCACTACCTTTACAACACATGTAGTGATCAGGTCCTCATGCTTTGTGTTCTCAATATCCATTCTTAGACATTATTTATGTTCTCCCAAACTCTCACTTATGGAGACCACTTTTTTACTGAATATAATACTAACACGGTCCTCAATTATAGTCTCTTTAGGAACACTATTTTGGGATACCCATTACATCAGTTATTATTTTACTCTTTTTGACATAATAGGGAACTTCTCTAAAAGAAATTAAGTTCTAAAATAAAAATTTCTCATTCATGAAATTTTTAATGTGTTTGGAATTTAAATTATGGTACAATTCTACAATTCATTTGGAAACTTTTACATTTTTTGTAGTAGTTTATTATGTATCAAAATGGGAAAAGTAATGAATTTTAAGGGCTTATGATTCATGTATTGTTATTGAATTATTGAAAATCCAAATTTTCTACAGGTTTGGATTAATTAGGTTCATTATCATTGACATGGATTCTCATTTCTACAATAGAATAATAAAATCTCTTTTTTTGTATGGGTTCTGGCATTGACTGTCTAGTAAATATCACAAACAAACCAATAGTCAAACTGATGTGTCAAAAAGAATGTTAAAAAAATCTTGAAAAAATGGTTCAACCCAACAAAAAGGATTGGAGCCTTAGACTCGATGATTCATTATGGGCTTATTGTACTAACATTAAAAATATCATTAGAATGTCACTATAATAGATTGTTTTCAGAAAGATTTACCACCTCCCAATTGAGATATAACACCATAACTATTAGGCCATTAAACAATTAAATTCTAATCTTTCAGGTGTAGGTTCATAGAAGAAGTTGTATATTCAGGAATATGAAGAAATGTGTAAAGATTCATATGAGAAATCCCCTATCTATAAAGAGTTAACCAAGGCTTTCCATGATCACCTAATTATTCACCATCAATTTTATATTGGGAAAAAGGTCCTCCTTTTCAATTCAAGGATGAAGTTCCACCTAGGTTCAAAATGAATAAGTAAAAAAAACATTAACTGTCAATGGAAAGTTATTGAACCACATTCATAAACCTGTTTCAGAGAACCCAATAGAGGATCTATTCCTTCAAGAAGAAACATATCAGTGATTCTTATCATGATTTATCATTACATCCCACATTATATATTCTTAAATTTATGATATTTAACAATCTTGGTGTGTGGGGTTGGAGTGGATACATTCTTAAGTTAGTTAGAATTTTTTATATTCATTCGTTATTTTTTACTTTTTTTCTTACTACATAGAATTTTTACTTTTCCCTACATTTTTAAGTTCCTTATTAGTTACATCACGTTTATTATTTTTATATCTTTATCATGATGCATAGTATTTATAACTCCCTCCACCTTTTCCAATTTTTTATTCTCATATAATCAAGGAAATTATTTTAAATTCATGGAGAATTTCCCTATTTTATGTTATTTTAAAAATGTAAATAAAACATAATTTGTTGATGGAATGTGTGTTTCAGAAATAATATATCACTTCGTTTTGATATGTTTAGTTGGATTGTTTTTTTTCAATTATATAAATTTTTCTATGAAACCTTTGAGAAGATTGATACCTTCTGTGAGAGTAGTTTAGTGGTTAAAAATGTCACATAACATCTACACACAACTTTTCACCCAACCTTGAATTATGAATATTTCCTACCCAATAGAAGGTAATTATAGGTTATATTAATATTTTTCATCATTACAAAATGGTTTTCCATATGTTCATTTCTTATCCGATATGTTTTATTACTACATTGAATTGACACACCTGTGTACCTATTATCCAACAATTGTACGCCCAAAATAACAAAAAAAAACAAAAAAAAAATAAATAAAACAATAAATTTTGGGAGTGATTAAATGTACAAAATTATGGTTATATAGATCATAATGTCATGTTTTGATATTAAATAATTCTTAATTTAATGGGTATTTCAATTTTATTTTAGATAATGCAGGGAAGGTTTAGTGGGAAAAACCGAGCAGAATGTTTTTCGAATAAAATATATTTACTGAATAAAAAGTGGAAATAATATCATGAAATGGTTTTCACAAACACATGTAAATATTTAGTTACATGGTTAACTTTATAATTCATTTATCATAGTGGTATCATACATCTCCTTGAAATTTGTTCTGATTCAATTTATTAGTCATCTTTTTCTATGATAAATGAGAACAACTCTTTAGTTTGGTTTTTACATTAATCACATTTCAATCATTAATTAAATTTTATTTTAATATTTAATATTCATGATTTTTGGAATATATCTATGCATCATTTTATAGAAGACTTACTTTTTCCCAGAGTGAAAATGTTTAGGTGTGGGGGTGTGATCACATATTAATGTACAATTAATTTCCACACATATACCAAAAAATTTTAGATCATTTTTAATGGTATGTTACACATGTTATATCAAATCTAACATTAATTTTTTTTTCAATTTAGATTATTTTTATCAATGATATAATGGAAAATTTTACATTTTTAGACTATTTTTTTGTAGGAGGAGGTGATTTGGAGGATCCATAATAAACATGAAACGAAATGGTCCAAACTTCATAGAGTGCCTTGAATAATTTCCACTATTTTTTACTATAATGGGAAATAAATGTATTAAATTAGGATGATATCATATGATATAATAATAATTTCAGTTAGATATAACTCATATCAAGAAACCCAATCTCAATTCCTCTATCTAGTAGACCAACCAAAAAAATCTATCTAGATAAATTAGTCTACTCTATGTCAAAATTTTGGTTTTGTATTTTTACTATATCTTCCACTCCCAATATCCAATGGCCATAAAAGTATACATGGTGATAGTCATGATGCTGGAAAAAAACTGTTTTATTTTTTTTCATGTCTAGATAAGGATATTTAGATACCCAAAACAGGGAAAAAGTGGTATATCGAAATATGGTTTCCCAAAACTACATCACATTTTTTCTAGATAATGGAAACTTTGGAACCTAATTTTTATGTTCAAAAAATGAGTGATGTACTGTTAGTTTTCAGTTCTGGAGGATTTCTCCCATCCCTAGGAGGTTCTAGAGCTCCCTATCCTTGTAGGCAGAGATGAAATGAAGAAGGCAATCCACCTAAGCATCCTCCTCCCCTCGATGGTATAAAAAACATTGGGAGTTAATTGTGAGAGATAAACACGTATTGTAAATAGAGTTATAAAACATGTATTCATATTGGTTTAATTTGTTTTGGGTTTGAAAATTTTCATTCAGATGTATATTAATTTGATTCATATCTGAATGTTTTTTTATTCAACCAAAATAGAATTATCTTTACTTTCACCCGATAGGTGTGAAATTTTGAGTGTGTGACTTCTATTATTCATTGTAACACCCCGACCCCAGCTACCCGGAGTCGGTGCATTACTTCGTAACATTGGCATGATCACAAAAGATCAAGTCTCGAAAGACCGATTAGTTTAGTAGACTTGGAAACACTAGATACATTCGTAGACGTTACATTACATCAAAAAGTGAAAAAATACAATAACATAGTCTCCATAGTCCACACTTTTATCCTCTTCGGACAATCCCTGCAGGTCATTCATAAAATACTTCTTCACATCCTCGAAAATATTAAAACATTGAAAGGGGTGAGCTCAGATGCTCAGTAAAGATAACAATATTGCGGAAGCATTCATAAATTAACATTAACATTTAAGGCAATGTATAACTAAAACAAAAGCCTTTTAAACATGAACTTCAACATAATATGGCAAAAGTAAAATGAGATAATGCCATTTACTTCTTCACATGGATATTCTACTGGTCGAATAATCACATGCAATATCACTAACCACTTTCATAATGATGGAATGCATAATGCCAGACTATCATAACCATGTATCCAAGGCCTCGTGCCAAGACCACAAATAAGATTCTGTCAAGGCCTCGTGCCAAGACACTAGTTTGTCTCATGAGACCTGCCGATGCATCGAGGAGCCATAGCGGGATCCACCAGTCACTTATTAAGTCCAATGCATTCCTCATATGAATAGCTTTAAACATATCATAAACCATAACATAATCGTATCACATAAAACATGCATAAAGGAAACATAACATTTCCACATTTCAATCACAAGATATAAATACAACACATTGATATAATAAAAACTCTTTCAAAACCATTTTCAATACCAAAATAATAGAAAGTTAAAACTTTGTATTTATTTTTCATTAAAAAAATGATGGCTTGTAGAGGAAGCCGAAACTCAAATAATGGTCACGGCGGCAGAGAAGTCATTGTCGCCGCATAAGTACGGAAAGAAAAACATTCCCTTTTTGTCGTTTAGTAAAACGCTTCATATAAAAAAGATTCCTTTTGAATAAACGTAAAAGTCAAAGGGGTTTATACTCCGTATAAAAGAAAGTTGTGTATAAAATAAAATATGCCTCAACGAAAGGAGATTGAGACGAAGTCCCATACAAAGATCATTTTTAAAATAAAATAGATCTATTATGTGTATTCACTATAATTACACATAATTAAAGTACAAATACAAGATAGGATATTATAATATCATGACATAATTTGAAAGTAGGAGATTAACCCAAAGAATAGAAATTGGGTTAAGAAGTTCCCTTACCTTGTGTCTGACTTGACTCAACCATTCTTTAACCCCCGGAATAATAAACTAGAGTTAATATCTACCTTATTAAGAACCATTTTCAATTTCATTATCCTTTTTATATCACTTATTACAATGTTATGAACGTTATGTAATTATTTAAGTTAATAACGGTCGTTTTGTCGATCTTTGGTACTTGTGTCAACAATAACCTTCTTATAATTACAAGTTGTTCATGTGGTGAAATATCCATTATATTCAGAATTATATTCATGATTTAGATATCATATATATCTAGTATATACATTCATTTATAATATTACGTAACATTTAGAGGTAAGAAATGAAATGCACCGTTCATGGAGACGGTAAGCCGTACGTACGCATGAACGCTACTTTCATTTCAATTTCATATTTAATGGAACAAAATCATAATGATATAAATGTATAATATAATTCCAGTATAATATAGTGTATAATACCATTTACTCCATCCTTTATACATCCCACATATGGCATTAACGATTCAAATCACTTTGAGGGGGCGGTAGTCCGCACTTCCTAAAATGAAATTATCGCGTTTTACCCATAATGGAAATCATAAAGTATGACATAAATGAGAAATACAGAAGGATAAGGAAAACATAAACATAATATATATATCATATATGAAAATAGTGTCATCAAAATGGCCACCATTATAGGTGTTAAAAGAATTTGAACAATCATCGTTTTGTGAGGCAGAAATTCGCCATCCACAGAAACAGTATGTTCTTTAACCATTAGATGTAGGTGTGTGTAAGTGTAGCTCGAATCCTTCTTATAAAAACATCCTAGTATATTTAGGATAGTGGTGTTGTTATAAAAGAAATGAATAAAAAGAGTTTAGGGGGTTGGAGAAGAAAAATAAAACAAAACAACATTAGAGAAGACATTACCTCAAAATCGGGTAACTCTTTTTGATTTGAGCCAAAGGCTTCCTTGGGAAGAGTTCTGCACAAAGTGAGGCTTCTAGGAGTAATAGAGGGATGTTGGGAGAGTATTTGGGCTGAGGTTGGCTGAGCCAAATGGCTTGAAAGTGTAAATGAGGTGGGAGAGTTGGGGTCCTTTTATAAGTGGAGAGGAGGGGCTCTTTTGGAAAGATTGAAATGTTACATTATTATACCATGATTTTCGGATTCTAAAGGTCCCACACTTATATAATTCGTGGATAAGGTGATAAGGGTTCTAAAGCTCTTCATACAATAGGCTTTGGACAAGTGTAAGCCTTAGATTTTGCATTATCTTCTCATTTTATTTAAATCGTTAAATAATGAGGTCATCACCGCATCATAATGATGTCATAAATAATTTAATTTATATAATGTCTAAAAATTATATAAAAAAAATACTATGATGTAGGAAATATTTTTAGCTTTCTAGTGAATATTTATAATCAAAATTTGGACTTGTTTAACCCCACTAAAAAACTGTTTTAGTAAGACAACTCATGTTTGTGTCAATTTACTTTTAACATTAAATAAATATATATTAATGACATTTTCCAACTAAAGTGGCTCCATGGGGTCCCCAAGTTGACCCATGGGTTGTCTTGGTCGGTCATGACTCATCCAATAGGAGTAGGATAAGTTTCATGCTCATCTTATATTATTAAAACATTATTTATACCTTAAACTACACTAATTACCTCTAATCGCGATTAAGAACTTAAAAGTTACTATTCACCAAAAATTTATTTTAATCTCATTGAACCACATTTTACTTCTTAATGACAACCATGTATGTAGGATTTTTGAAAATCAAATCACAGAAGTGGTAATATTTCATTTAAATGAAAAATCAGTTATTTAACTACCACTTTGTGGTTTCACTATTCATCAAAAATTGAAGTTTTTCAGAACAAAGCCAAAATTTCACCCTAAGCTATAATTGATATTCCGAATTCAAAAATGATGTCTATTTTACAAAATTCCAAACATATAAGTTGCATTAATTAATTTTATAATTAATTCCCGCTATTACGACAAATAGCGTGTTTTTAAGAAACAATTTATATCAAAAGATTGGCAATTGTTTATGTCCAATTTCAATGTTAAATTAATTCTAATGATCACCATTGGATAAAATGGTAAAAATATATTCTAATTATACCTTAAAACCAATAAATAGTATAACTTATCACTATAAATTATTTTTATTAAAAAAGGTGTTTTAAGTATTTTTCACTATTCATAAAAAATTTGAAGTTCTCAGAAAAATACCAAAAATTCAACATAGGCTAATTTCGATATTACGAATACAAAAATGAAGTCCATTTTGAAATATAAAATTTCTATAATTTTAAAAAGTGGTTATTACTATTCATAACGGCTACTTTGATTAGTCGCGGTGTTTTAGAACTCGAAGTTGCGTACAATGCAAGCTATTGCATTATTGAAAGAGAGGTGTATCGTGGAAGCTAGGGGTGTTACATTCTCCCCTCCTTCAATAAATTGTGTCCTCGCAATTTGAAATTTTTCTTGGAAAATAAAAGGTTGAAAATAGAAAAATACCTTTGAGGAAAACCCACATCGGAAATAAGATTAATAAAATTTAGCCTTAATAAGAGGGAAAGGGAAATGAAAAAGTCACCACCCAATTATGATATCGATTAGGAGAACATTGGTGGCAATTAGAGGCATATAATTGGAGGAAAAACGTAAATATTTGTAGGGAGCGATTGGGGTCATCAATCACAATCAACTGTCAAATTGAGGGCCTCAAAGCCTTCAATCTATGTTGATTTAAAATATCATCAGTTCAACAAGACATAAGGTATTAGGGTAACACATTTTTTTGTTTTAATATCCCTTTACTAAAGTTTAAGAATTAATTTATTCATTGAATAACAGATAGGTATATATATATTTATGCTTGACAATTAGAGTTTCAACCTTCAACTCACCTTTCACTCAAAAAGATAATAGAACCCAAAAATATTATACTTATCCAAATTGTATAAGGTTCCAAATGTTAACACATACCATTTAGATTAGTAAAATTATTTTTTAATAACCAGGGACTTCCTGTAGGCTAGTGGTAGGAAATAAAGGCCTGTCGCACTTTGATTGTGGGTTCGATTCCTGCAGCTTTGTCCGACGCGACGGGTTATGCCCCACCCTGCAGGTTGTCCTTTTCCTAAAACTATAGTATTATAATATTCCAAAAATAATCTTCAAAAATTCTTTAACCTTAAACAATACTATCCAAAGATCAACTTAATCCATTCCAACCTTTATAGTTATCCAATATACTTCTGTCCAACTAACAGTCAAAATTTTATACGGAAGGTAAACATAATGAAGATCCATTTTCCCACGTAACAACATGTTAACACCTTCATCATGTATTCTTTTTAAACATACTTAATTACCATGATCCCTTATTTCTAATAGAATACTAGATATACTCCTTCTATCCAAAAATGTATACAAAAAATCAATCGGTTTCAAGGAAG
The DNA here is from genome assembly GCA_963277665.1 of Viscum album. Lineage (NCBI taxonomy): Eukaryota > Viridiplantae > Streptophyta > Magnoliopsida > Santalales > Viscaceae > Viscum > Viscum album. The sequence continues at coordinate 6,715,510 of OY728125.1, forward strand.
TTAAGTATATCCAATATAATTTATCCAAATCAATCACGTCTTATTCCAAAATCCCAATCTCAGTATCAGAACCATATTATGGTTTATCTTTCTCTCAACCATATATTTTCCAAAAATTTAATCTACTGTGGAGTCACTTTTCTTGGTTCCACACAATCTAAAGTCCTTGATGAAATAGTACTGCAGTGCAATCCTTATATACTCCATAATTATTATAACCAGTACATCATTGATACAACACTCAAATTACAAAATTATTTAATATCAACATAAGAACTCTATTCATTACTCCTCGTCTGTGGTAGTATCATAACTTGATTATTATCCAATAACATCATTTGGGGCATACTCTGATGATTTGGACATTGGTTTGCGTAGTGTCCCCAAATCCTTGCAGAAGAAGCATGGTACATTTGAAACCATTTTCTTACCCTTGCAGTCACGCACTTTGTGTCCTTTTTCTCTACACTTATAACAAACTCCCATTCCCTTTAGGCAAGTTTCATGATGTTTCTTCCCATAATTACCACATATTGGAAAATTCTTCTTTCCCCTCATCCCTTTATCCATCATTCTCTCTTCCACCCCTTTCGTCTCTTGCTTCGCTTCAAATCCATAGGACTCAGAGAATTCTTTACTTATCTTATTAACACATGATACTATTTCTTCATATGTTGAGAACACATGGGAGACTATTTCCCTTCGAAATGTTGGCTTAATACCGTGAAAGATACGATCCTTCTTACTCTTTGGATAATACGTATTGCTGGAGTTCACATTCCTTCTACTGGGCGCCATTTCTATACAATTACATAAACTAGATTAGTTTATGAATCAAAATACATAATTCCATACTTGTAAAATACTTAACATAAATTGAACTATTTATGGATATAATCCATAATCATAAAAAGGTTTTTTTGAGGAAGTATATACTCATAACCGTTCATAGTGGTTTGTAAAGAAAATGAGAATTATCCTAAGCATATCCCCTGGGAGTGTCGTAACCAAGAGTGCAGCAAGGCCCATTGTCATGCACCAGTTCCCGTTCGAGTCTAGCTCAAAGCGGTTTTTTCGGGTTTTACCCCTAGGTACATATGTGCCAGAGCCGCCTCTACCTTCTCGTATCCAGACAGGGATGTATTGCTCAGAAAACTCATAACATCTCTATAATACCAAAATTCTAGGAAGTTCTTCTATACTAATCCTCAAAGTTCATCTTAGGTCTACGTGCTCTAATCAGAGTTTATCTAAATCTAGCTTCCAAGGTTAGTACTAAACTGCCTCTGATACCAACTGTAACGCCCCGACCCCAGCTACCTGGAGTCGGTGCATTACTTCGTAACATTGGAATGATCACAAAAGATCAAGTCTCGAAAGACCGATTAGTTTAGTAGCCTTGGAAACAATAGATACATTTGTAAACGTTACATTACATCATAAAGTGAAAAACTACAATAACATAGTCTCCATAGTCCACACTTCTATCCTCTTCGGACAGTCACTGCAGGTCATTCATAAAATACTTCTTCACATCCTGGAAAATATTAAAACATTGAAAGGGGTGAGCTCAGATGCTCAGTAAGGATAACAATATTGCAGAAGCTTTCATAAATAAACATTAACATTTAAGGCAATGTATAACTAAAACAAAAGCCTCATAAACATGAACTTCAACATAATATGACAAAAGTAAAATGAGATAATGCCATTTACTTCTTCACATGGATATTCTACTGGTCGAATAATCACACGAAATATCACTAACCAATTTCATAATGATGGAATGCATAATGCCAGACTATCATAACCACGTAGCCAAGGCCTCGTGCCAAGACCACAAATAAGATTTTGTCAAGGCCTCGTGCCAAGACACTAGTTTGTCTCATGAGACCTGTCGATGCATCGAGGAGCTATAGCGGGCTCCACCCGTCACTTATTAAGTCCAATGCATTCCTCATATGAATAGGTTCAAACATATCATAAACCATAACATAATCGTATCACATAAAACATGCATAAAGGAAACATAACACTTCCACATTTCAATCACATGATATAAATACAACACATTGATATAATAAAAACTCTTTCAAAAGCATTTTCAATACCAAAATAAAAGAAAGTTAAAACATTGTATTTATTTTTCATTAAAAAAATGATGGCTTGTAGAGGAAGCCGAAACTCAAATAATGGTCACGGCGGCGGAGAAGTCATTGTCGCCGCATAAGTACGGAAAGAAAAACATTCCCTTTTTGTCGTTTAGTAAAACGCTTCATATAAAAAAGATTCCTTTTGAATAAACGTAAAAGTAAAAGGGGTTTATACACCGTATAAAAGAAAGTTGTGTATAAAATAAAATATGCCTCAACGAAAGGAGATTGAGACGAAGTCCCATACAAATATCATTTTTAAAATAAAATAGATCTATTATGTGTATTCAATATAAGTACACATAATTAAAGTACAAATACAAGATAGGACATAATAATATCATGACATAATTTGAAAGTAGGAGATTAACCCAAAGAATAGAAATTGGGTTAAGAAGTTCCCTTACCTTGTGTCTGACTTGACTCAACCGTTCTTTAACCTCCTGAATAATAAACTAGAGTTAATATCTACCTTATTAAGAACCATTTTCAATTTCATTATCCTTTATATATCACTTATTACAATGTTATGAACGTCATGTAATTATTTAAGTTAATAACGGTCGTTTTGTCGATCTTTGGTACTTGTGTCAACAATAACCTTCTTATAATTACAAGTTGTTCATGTGGTGAAATATCTATTATATCCAGAATTATATTCATGATTTAGATATCATATATATCATATATATCCAGTATATACATTCATTTATAATATTACGTAACATTTAGAGGTAAGAAATAAAATGCACCGTTCATGGAGACGGTAAGCCGTACGTACGCATGAACGCTACTTTCATTTCAATTTCATATTTAATGGGACAAAATCATAATGATATAAATTTATAATATACTTCCAGTATAATATAGTGTATAATACCATTTACTCCATCCTTTATACATCCCACATATGGCATTAACGATTCAAATCACTTTGAGGGGGCGGTAGTCCGCACTTCCTAAAATGGAATTATCGTGTTTTACCCATAATGGAAATCATAAAGTATGACATAAATGAGAAATACAGAAGGATAAGGAAAACATAAAAATAATATATATATCATATATGAAAATAGTGTCATCAAAATGGCCACCATTATAGGTGTTAAAAGAATTTGAACAATCATCGTTTCGTGAGGCAGAAATTCGCCATCCACAGAAACAGTATGTTCTTTAACCATTAGATGTAGGTGTGTGTAAGTGTAGCTCGAATCCTTCTTATAACAACATCCTAGTATATTGAGTATAGTTGTGTTGTTACAAAAGAAATGAATAAAAAGAGTTATGGGGTTGGAGAAGAAAAATAAAACAAAACAACATTAGAGAAGACATTACCTCAAAATCGGGTAACTCTTTTTGATTTGAGCCAAAGGCTTCCTTGGGAAGCGTTATGCCCCAAGTGAGGCTTCTAGGAGTAAGAGAGGGATGTTGTGAGAGTATTTGGGCAGAGTTTGGCCGAGCCAAATGGCTTGAAAGTGTAAATGAGGTGGGAGAGGTGGGGGCCTTTTATAAGTGGAGAGGAGGGGCTCTTTTGGAAAGATTGAAATGTTACATTATTATACCATGCTTTTCGGATTCTAAAGGTCCCACACTTATATAATTCGTGTATAAGGTGATAAGGGTTCGAAATCTCTTCATCCAATAGGCTTTGCACAAGTGTAAGCCTTGTATTTTTCATTATCTTCTCATTTTATTTAAATCGTTAAATAATGAGGTCATCACCGCATCATAATGATGTCATAAATAATTTAATTTATTTAATGTATAAAAATTATAAAAAACTACTATGATGTAGGAAATATTTTTATCTTTCTATTGAATATTTATAATCAAAATTTGGACTTGTGTAACCCCACTAAAAAACTGTTCTAGTAAGACAACTCATGTTTGTGTCAATTTACTTTTAACATTAAATAAATATATATTAATGTCATTTTCCAACTAAAGTGGCTCCATGGGGTCCCCAAGTTGACCCATGGGTTGTCTTGGTCGGCCATGACTCATCCAATAGGAGTAGGACAAGTGTCAAGCTCATCTTATATTATTAAAACATTATTTGTACCTTAAACTACACCAATTACCCCTAATCGCGATTAAGAACTTAAAAGTTACTATTCACCAAAAATTTATTTTAATCTCATTGAACCACATTTTACTTCTTAATGACAACCATGTATGTCGGATTTTTGAAAATCAAATCACAGATGTGGTAATATTTCATTTAAATGAAAAATCAGTTATTTAACTACCACTTAGTGGTTTCACTATTCATCAAAAATTGAAGTTTTTCAGAACAAAGCCAAAATTTCACCCTAAGCTATAATTGATATTCCGAATTCAAAAATGATGTCTATTTTACAAAATTCCAAAAATATAAGTTGCATTAATTAATTTTATAATTAATTCCCGCTGTTACGACAAATAGCGTGTTTTTAAGAAACAATTTATATCAAAAGATTGGCAATTGTTTATGTCCAATTTCAATGTTAAATTAATTCTAATGACCACCATTGGATAAAATGGTAAAAATATATTCTAATTATACCTTAAAACCACTAAATAGTATAACTTATCACTATAAATTATTTTGATTAAAAAAGTTGTTTTAAGTATTTTTCACTATTCATAAAAAATTAGAAGTTCTCAGAAAAATACTAAAAATTCAACATAGGCTAATTTCGATATTACGAATACAAAAATGAAGTCCATTTTGAAATATTAAATTTCTATAATTTTAAAAAGTGGTTATTACTATTCATAACGTCTACTTTGATTAGTCGCGGTGTTTTAGAACTTGAAGTTGCGTACAATGCAAGCTATTGCATTATTGAAAGAGAGGCGTATCGTGGAAGCTCGGGGTGTTACATTCATTTTGAAAAATACAAGGATAATTTTATTACCCTCTTATATAAGAATTCAATTTTATTCGGAATTTATTATACCATGAATAAAATATAGACCAAAACTATACAGTTTATATGTCAATTTATTTTCAACATGCATTGATATAAAAGGTTGGAAAGTAATTGTAATTATGAAAAATATCAAACAAATATTTACTCCCAAACTAAATTAATATATAGGAACAATGTACTCATAATCTGTATACTAAACTCACAATGAACAATTTACCTCATATTTTTCAAAATCCACTTTTTTTAAATATTAAACATTTTAAATCTTGTTATTTTTTCAAAATAATTTTAAAACCAACCTCGTTATTTAGTTTATTTGTTATTGAAAATACACACTATAAGCTAAAAAACACTCCTTGAGATATCACCTAGATCCTGCCTTAGATGTAATATAATTATATAAAACCTATTAAATTTACATTTCATGAAAACATGGTCAATGAATACTCAGGATATATTTTATGAGTTTTCTTATTGAATAGATACTCTTCGTCCCCATGTAGCCATAGAAGAAGTGGGGTGAGCAGTGCATCTCCGGTCAATTGATGCTTCTCATCAGACTCTGGCTGTCATCGAAAATTATATTGATCTACTTTTATTGAATCTCGATCAAAATTTTTTTAATTTTTGAAGGAATCTGCAGAGAGGCTCTGGAATTTTGACATTCCTCTTCTCTAGGTACTTTAGTAATGAATTAATTTTATAAACATTATATATCATTGTCCAGATTTATTTCATTCATGATGTATATGATATTTCATTGATATGATATCACATGAATCATCATGGTTACCCAGTACATATATAATATAAACTAAACCTAAAAAAATTTCATTGAATTCTTAAATCACAATAGTTTTCTCATGAGAAACACTCATGAATTCCCACAGTTATGGGATTCATAATTGATGAATCTGATATAGTTTTCACAAGATAACTTGATTTAAATGTATAATTTGGATAAAATAACAATGTCCCACAAGGAGAGTGCTCCTAATGTTTCCTTTGTTAGTGGACCTAGAGAGCATGGATTGAGTTTGTTTATGAAAAAACGATGTTACATACAATAATTATATCTATTTATTCATATTACACTGACTTATTCCAATGATTTGTATTTGGGAAGGCTTGGTTGGCTATGATTTGTATTTTTCTCATTCTTCCTTCATATGGGTTTTTGAATTGAATGGTTTTAGGCCTTTTCCAATCACGAGTGCTCAATATTTCATTGATCACATAATGTGTATATCTAGTGAGTAAAGACTCAACATTTTCCAAGTATTCCCCTATTAGATTTTCAACCTAGCGATCATTGTATCCCTTTCAATTATTTATTATAATGTCTAGAAAACTATTCCATTATGGTGACTTTTTAGGGTCATTTATCTTGAACACTATGTTGCTATATTTTCTGGTCTTTTAGCTTAAACCTTTTGTCTCTGTTAATATACCATTAGAAAAGTAAAGTATATATGCATTTTAATGCCTTGTGCAATGGTTGTCTACTCCGTTATTTTGATTTCACTTGATAAGGACATCTTATGTGTATTTTAACATCATGATATAAGGATGTGAAATGCTATGTAGTTTAAATTATTTAATAAGGACATGATTAAAGAGTATATAATACAGAATCTAAACAGCTGATGACCCAAAACACATTAAGTTTCTATGTTCCCCCATGGTATTTCCAAGACACATAATTATAATAGTTCCCTTCATATTATGAGGATAAGCCTCTTGTTCATTGTTCACAAACCCTTATTGATGACACCATAGTCCGTACACCTGTAGTCTAACAAAGAGGGTCCAAAATCATTTCTAAGAGCCATTAAAGATTTATGGGAATAGTATTTGTTGAGGAAATGATATTTTGGAAGCTGGGACCACCTAGATAGTTGCAATATAGGTAGTGTCATTCATGATAAAAATTTTGAACCAATAGATATAGAATGGGGTAGACATATCGGGGATGACCCAAAACATCATATATTTCTAAAGTCTATTTCAGTGTTCTCGGTTATTATGTGGATTATAGTTAAATACATTAATGGGGGATATGCCTTTAGTTGGTGGTTCAAAATCCCTTATGCATGATTCCATATGTCTTACAGGATTGTTTAATCAAATAGGATCATCACTATTTTACAAGGGCCATGAAAGATTTTTGAAAAATCAAACATTTGGGTGTTGATTTTGGACATAGATAAAAATTCATCCAGGAAGGTTTCTGGAATGCTAGGACAATTAATATTTTTATAGGGAGTCTTAGACCCTATTCCATGTGGTTCTGAGTTATGAGGTGTGGTCCATAAAATGATTAGTAATTGAGTGTTTCATTCATTCTTTGAGAAAAAGAAAAAACACGGTGACGTAACATCAGGGATTTCAAATATTCTCGAATTGTATGGTAATGATTGTTTTAGATCATTGTACAAATCTCTCTGGATAGAGTAATTACATGATGAAATAATGTTTGGGATGACCTACAACACTATATGGTGCTTAGTCCCCCCCCCCCACAGAGATGTCAAGGCTCATAATGATCTGAAATCCCTTTTTTAAGATATAATGAATTTGGTTGATGGTAATATGATCATATATATAAACTACTGGAAGACATGAATTGTCAATGAAAGGGTCCCTTGAAGTCGGGAATCATTTTACAAGGTCCATAGATGTTTTTCAGAAACCTGGGGTGCTCATATTAGGAACTATGATTTATGGATAAAGTAATACTCAAGAATGGTTTGAGTACCCTAAATATTTTTCACTACCTAGTAAATAAATTATTAAGGTGAGGAGATATAGAAAACCATTACTATTATGTTTTTCTTGATTATGGGGTCTAGCATGAATAACTCAACTCTTAATCGGGACAAAATATGGACCCTATGAGCTTTTTTCATCATTCATTTCCACTCTATCTTTTTCCTAAACTCTATAGATGAATTGTTTTGCAACTAAGGTCTTGACCTTTTCTCTAGCCTCCCACTGTGGGTTTTCAACATGAAAATTTTTATTTCTCTTTCACTAGCATTTTACAGTCATTTTATTTGGACCATAAAAGGCTAATGTTTATGGTTCTATATCTTTGAGAAACATACATGCAGTTTAAGGTCATAATGCACATAGACATGGTATAAGGGTAATATTACACAACTACCCAATTAAGATACCCATGGTCAATTCTACACCAACATATTTTTGTGTGGTTGATTGAAATTTTGTAAATCATATCTCAAGGTGCTCAGGTCAAGAGTATTGATATGGGAAAATTATGCATAGGATGACCAAAAAACACTCGAAGGTACTAAGCTCCACCATAGTTATTTCAAACTAACAAGAATCAGAATTTACTTTTTGAAAGTTATGACACATTCGGTTGATGACTGTGGGATTATATGTAGGAACCAGAGGAAGACATGCATAGTTAAAGAAAGGGCCCCTTGAAGTAGGGTATCCATTTCCAAGGGACACCGAATGTTAATGGAAACTGAGGCACTAAATATATGAAGTTTTATTTACAGGATGAGAGTCTCAAAATATGACCAAATCACCCCATAGTCTAGTTGGAAAGGGTCAGATTTTTGTGGTCCTTTGATAAGGAATGATAATGGGTGATGGTCTACACATTTTAATGTCTTGTTATGGGGAAATATTTTATGTGAAGTAAAAATCAAATGATAAGTATGTTTTCCTTTTTGTTTAACATCATATGATAAGGAATTTTTCATTATAGTTTAACTTAATATAGTAAATATGTGGTTCTCAATATGAAGTGTGCCTCGGTTGTGTCATCCAGAGTGGTATGCCTAGTTACCTAAGCACACCTTATCCATGCTCAGTGTGAGAAACATGGGACTACTGTCCAGTCGGTTAAGAAATTTTAGAGAAGTTCTTAGATGGATCATTGTATAGGATCATCCAATATGTAGTCATGGGTAATTTATTTATGATTTATATGTTTCAGATTAACCATATATTGAATATAATGGTTTCACTACATATCCTATAATAGAAATAATCAATCCATAGGTAGTTCTTGTAAGAAAGATCCTTCAGCAGTTTTGACACGTATACAGAGAGAAGGGAAGATTTTATTTCTATTGTTATGGTTGTTTTCAATATTAGAGATCTAGGTGTCACTAAGTATCTTGTGATGAAAAGAATCTATTTATATGTAGTTATTTAATTGGAATATCTCTACATAAATATGACCCATATGCAGAGGGGGGAGTTGTTCCCATTGATTGTTGTGGTCAGACTTCATATTAATGATCGGGACATCCCTACGTATCCTATAATGTAAATTATCATGAAATACATAGTTCTTGTATAGAATCTCTCTACATAGGTCTGAGCTATACACATAGAGGGGGAATATTTTTATTTTTATTTTTGTAACACCCCAAGCTTCCCTGATACACTTCTCTTTGAATAATACAGTAGCGTGTCTTGTACGCAACTTGAAGTTCTAACACACCACAACTAATCAAACTAGCCATTATGAATAGTAATACCCACTTTTTAAAATTTTATAAATTTAATAATTCAAAATGGACTTCATTTTTGGATTCGGAATATCATAATTAGTTTAGGGTGAATTTATGGAATTTTTCTGAAAACATTCTATTTTTTAAGAATAGTGAAAACACTGAGTTATTGGTTAAAACTGAATTTTTATTTAAATAATTAGTTATATAATTTAAATTTATTTTAGGTCAAAATAGATACATAATACCTATATAAGTTCAATGTAATTCATTGGAGCTAGTTTATAATAATTTTACATATTTAAAAAGTTTATTGAGCTGTTCACCGTCTTTTACCCACCTCCTAGGAGAATTTGAAAATTCACATAAAACATAATTTTACAACTTATGTTAGTGTAACATCAAAAATCCTAGAGACAAGGTTAATATAAATGAGTAAAATTTGGTTTAATAAGATGAAAATAATTTTCGGTGAATAGTAACTTTTTTACTTTTATTTGCTATGATTAAAAGTAAATAGGGTATTTAAGGGTAAAAATGATATTATTATTACCCTAACACATGTCATAAATCTATTGTATATGTTTATTTCAACCAAAAACAACCTTAGGAATAACATACGAACCGCTTTGGTCCACTTGGATTAGATTAAGACACTTATTATTATTTTATTTAAAGGAGAGTTCAAAGAGTAAAAATCCATGTTTAATAACTAAAACATTTTTAATATAGGGTTATACATAATATAAATTCGGATATAAATATTAATTATAAAGATACAAATATTTCATAATTAATTTTATTTTATATATATTTTTTAGACATTAAATAATTTAATTTATTTATGACACAATGATGATACCGTAATTACCAAATCAATGAAATATTAAATAATTGATATTATAAATATCCAAATAAATGTAATTTGAGACTTTTTATAAATTCCACTAATTTTATAGGTTAATATGACATATTATAGTTGTTTAGATGAGTTTTTTTATAAGTAATAATTCTGTTATAAATTTATCAAAAACAAAATACCAAATAGTGTCAAAATTGACATAAAAGCGTTTTTAAAAAAAATATTATATTATTAATTTATATTGTATTCCAAAATATATTAGGTTTGGACAAAAGACTTATAAAATGATATTTTTATCATTAATGAACCACTTTTGATTCTCTTGCAAGTATATAGTAAGTTTAGTAACAATATAATATAAAAATACAAAGAGATATGGTAAATGTCAAACTATTTAACTAAGAGTTAAATATAAAAGATAAAGTTAATATAGTGACCCAAACCTATCTAAAACCTATTGGTTTAGTTATTTTAGACCCATAACCACCTTATACTTTACATAATACATTTTTTAGCCATCATAAAAAGAAAATTATTTTATTATAAAATAACATTTCTTGCTTTTCCTAAGGTGCCCCTCACCCCTCTTATAAAAGGGCACTCCCCCTTCTTTGTAATTCACACATTAAAATCCATTTGGCTCGGCGAAAATCTTTCAAACTACCCTCTCCACTATCCTAACTTTATCCTATAGGCCATACATTAATGAGAAATCGAATCTAAGGATCCCTTTCGATCAAATCAAAAGGAAGAACCCGAAGAAGAGGTAAATATTTCATCGCCTATTTCAAGTTCCTTTCTTCTTCCACTTCCTTTTTCTTTGTTGTTTCCATTTTAAAATAATAAATCTAGTATCGTATATATACATTTATGTTATTATATATATTTTACAACCAAATTCATTATTCTATCCATCCTATGAATGACATGTCACCATACATGCGTACTTAAGGCTGACCGTCTCTACGTCGTGGTGTAATTGTTATTCAATACATTATTATTTGGATGGGTATAATAATGATGTATAATTGATGTAAATAATAAATATAACATGATAATTATTCTTTATATATGATATAACATCCAATTATATAAGATTTTAATATCAAAAGAATGATACTGTCGCTTGTGCGTATGTACGGATTATCGTCTCCACGAACGCGATGAGATTCATTCACCATCATATCCATTGAAGAATAATTTTCATTTTTTGACTAAAAATAATGTTTACGGATTTATATCATTCTGGATATGAATAATATACAACCCATCCAAAAAATACATGTCTTATGTAACAAAATATATAAAAGAAAATGAGTAAGTGAACACCCAAAACGAAGATAATACTAAAATATTAATAACTAAGAAATATTAGAAGATCATATATGATACATATTTATGAATATGATTCTTGTATAATTTAATAATAATGATTTAACTATTATATAGGATGTTAACCTACCCTCGACCAAGGACAAGTACAAGGTAAGGGTTTATTTCACAATCTCTTCATTATCCGAGGTTGTTTATACGTAATTATCTATTGGGACATCTTTATCATCAACATCCATGTTTCTTAAAATGTATTTAAAAACATTATTACTATTTTATAGAATATGGTATAAAGTCATTTATACCCTTGTTTGAATTTTTATAAGATGTTAATGAAGTAATCTTTCTGTCGTTTTCCAAACAAGATCCTTTTTAACCTTTACGACAAAATTAAGGTAAGAATGTCTTTTTTTAACTTTTACGTAGGGTGCGGCTATTTTTCGCCATTATAAATTCATTGAAGAATCCCTTACAGGCTTATAAGAATATTTTCAAAGTAAATATTTTCTTTTATAATTATGTGACTTTTAAATTATTTAAAAAAAGAGATATTTATCTCAATTAGTTTTGATTTCATCTATGTCAACATCATTTGATGGATTTTAAGATTATTTTAAGTTGATTTATTATGATACAAAACTACCATATTTTATTGAAGTTTTTGTGATATGTTTGACTATGGTGTGTTATTTTTATACAATTCATGTTTTATGGAGAAAGTATTGACATTTCGTATGCTAGTTTTAATATGAATGTTTATGTTATGTTTAAACTTGTTCATATAAGGAATGCATTGAACTTAGTATGTGATGTATGGAGCCCTCTACAGCTCCTCAATGCATCGGTAGTTATCATGAGACAAACTAGTGTCTTGGCATAAGGCCTTGACAAAATCTTATTTGTAGTCTTCACACAAGGCCTTGACTACGTGGTTATGAAAGTCTGGCATTATGCATTCCATCATTATGAAAGTGGTTATTGATATTGCACGTGATTATTCGACTAGTATAATATCCATGTGAGTAAGTAAATGGAATTATTTGATTTTATATTTTCCAAATTATTCTGAAGATCAAGTTTAAAAGGATTTTGTTTTAGTCTTATATATTTCCTTAAATGTTTATGCTTATTTGTTATATTTTCTATTATATTGTTATCCTTACTGAGCATCTGAGCTCCCCCTCTCTATGTTTTATTTTTCCCAAGATGCGAAGAAGTATATTATGACTGACCTGTAGGGATAGTCTATGGAATATCATTGTTGTCCATGGAAACAATTTTGTTGTAGTTTTCCATTTTATGATGTAATTTAAACCTTATGAATGTATCTAGTACTTCCAAGGATACTAAACTAATCAGTCTTTCAACACTTGATCTTTTTTTATATTTCCAATGTTATGTAATAATGCATTGAATATGGGTAACTAGGGTAGGGTCATTACAATTAGTATCATAGAAGGTTTAGTACAAACCATGGAAACTAGATTTAGATAAACTCTGATTAGAGCACATAGCCCTAAGATAAACTTTGAGGATTAGTATATAAGAATTTCATAGAATTTTGGTAATATAGAGATTTTGTGAGTTTTCTAAGCAATACATCCCTGTCTGGATTCGAGAAGGTAGAGGCGTATCTATAATAGATATACCTAGGGGTAAAACCCAAAAACAACACTTTGAGCTAGACTCGAATGAGAACTGGTGCGCGACAACAGGCCTTACTGCACTCTTGGTTACAACACTCTTGGGGGATATGATTAGGATAATTATCATTTTATTTACAAACCATTATGAAGGGTTTATGAATATATATTCCCTCAAAGAAAACATTTTTTATGATTATGGATTATATCCATAAACTGTTCAATTTATGTTAAGTGTTTTAAAATTTTGGAATTATATATTTTGATTCATAAAATAATCTAGTTTATGCCATTGTTTAGAAATGGCGTCAGGAGGAAGGAATAGAAACTTTATCAATGCACACATTCTATGTAAAAATTTCTCTCCTTCTCAAAAAAAATAATAGTGGAGCTAGTGATGCAACTGGTATTGATCATCTAATCTCCCTATTGGGACAACTCACTCAGGTTATGAATAATAACCTTACCCGTATAGAGCACCCTGATCTGCAGCGCGGAGGATCAATGTTATAACGCTTCATGAGGCAACAACCAACAGCATTCAATGGGGGTACAAATACATTATTAGCTGAGAAATGGATAAATTCCTTAGAGAAAATATCCCACACCTTGGGGAGTAGTGAAAGGGAAAAACTTTTCATGGCAGTTTACCGCCTCACTGGAGATGATGATCAATGGTGGTCACTAATTCAAAACGCAAAGGAAGATGATGAAGTATAAAATATGGAATGGAGGGATTTTAAAGAGATTTTCTTAGAAAAATACGTTCCTCGTGACCATGGATCAGACATGGAAAGGCAATTTATGAGTCTGAGGAAAAAGGAGGATGATAATGTTGCAAAGTATGAGGCTAACATTACATGGTTATCGAGGCATGGTGAAGATTATATACGTAACCCAATAAGTATGATTTATCTTTTCTTTGTTGTGTTAAATCTATTTCTTCATCGATCATTAGTCTCATAATCCTTCTCGTTGTACAAAGATATTGTCTCATGTGCTATCATGACATTAAAATAATCCTCTATGTCTTATGACTTTATTATCAAAGCAAGAGAAGAAGAGATCTACTAATCAATTTGGAAATGGAAATAAGGGGAATAAGGGAAAATTTGAATATCCATCCTGTAGTAAATGTGAGAAGAAACACCCTGGTACTTGGTTGAAGGTAATGAGAGTCTGTTACAAGTGTGGTGAAAAAGGACATCATGCTCGTGATTGCAAGGGAAAGAAATAAGCTACCAATGTTCAATGCTACAATTGCAGGGAGATGAGACATTATGCAAATGAATTTCCAAAGCGTTAGGGAAACATACCTCAGAAAAGGAAACGAGATCAAGGCCAAGATTATGTGATCACTACTATTAAGGTTGAAGCTCTGAAAGACGTGGTGGCAGGTAATCTATTGGTTTTCTCAAGTTTATCCAATGCATTATTTGATTCTGGATCGTCGCATTGTTTCATATCTTCCCAGTTCTCTATAAAAATTAGATATTTCCAATTTTTTTTAACAAGGGAGTTGTCAGTCAAAATTTTTAAGGGAAGTATCATTGCAAAAACGTTTTGTGAATCAGTTCCCATTAAGGCATATAAACGTTATTTATCTTCTGATCTCATCATCATACCCTTGATGGAATTTTATATAATCCTCGGTATGGATTGGATTTAATACTATGATGCAAATATTTATTGTAAGAAGGAGGTTACAATTTTTGATGATGATAAAGAGTACCTTATCTTTAGAGAAGAAACATGACCATTGAATTCTTATCTAGATCCACCCTAATTAGCTCAACTAAATTCAATTATTGGGGAGGAAAAGAATGAAATAACTGTGGGTGAGGAAAATAATGTTCAAATAGTGGATGTACCTATTGTGAATGAATATGTAGATGTGTTTCCGGAAGATTTACCTGAACATACTCCAGATAGTGAAATTGATTTTTCCATTGATTTAATTCCTGGATCAAGGACCATATCGAAGACCCCTTATAGAATGGAAACTGTTGAATTAGTGTATCTAAAGAAACAACTAGAGTAATTAAGTAATAAGGGATTTATTTTCCCTAATTTTTCTCCATGGGGAGCCCCTGTCCTTTTTGTTAAGAAGAAAGATGGGTCTATGAGGTTGTGCATTGACTATAGGGAGATCAATGTTATAACAATAGAGAACAAGTATCCTCTACCTCGCATTGATGATTTATTTGACCATCTTCATGGAGGTCCATACTTTTCAAATATTGAACATCAATCTGGATACCATCAATTGTGTGTGAAGAATGAAGACATTCCGAAGACAGCATTTCAAACCAGGTATGGGCATTACGAGTTTACAGTAATGCCTTTGGGATTAACTAATGCACCCTCTATCTTCATGGATCTAATGAATATAGTTTTCTAGGAATATCTCGATGATGTTTTAGTGGTATTTATTAATGATATATTGGTATACTCTAAAATCCATGAAGATCATGAAAATCACTTGAGAATTATCTTTAAGACTCTTAAAAGACATGAATTATATGGGACGTTTAGCAAGTGGGAACTCTGGCTTCAGGAGATTTATTTTCTTGAACATATTGTCTCTAAAGATGTAATTTCTATTGATCCTTCAAATACCAAGGAAATCAAAGAATGGGCAAAAACAATGAGTATAACTGAGGTATGGAGTTTTATTAGTTTAGTAGGTTATTATCAACATTTCATCCAGAGTTTTTCCCAGTTGGCTAACCCATTAACAAATCTCGCATGAAAAGGGGTTAAATTTGTTTGGACAAGGGAGTGTGAAGAATATTTTAAGGAATTTAAGAGAATATTAATCAATTATCCTATATTGAATATACCATCGGGGAATGATGGGTTTGTTATTTATAGAGATGTTTCAAAGAAATGACGTGGTTGTTTCCTTATCAAGAATGGAAGGGTTATTGCCTATGCATCACGACAGCTAAAATTTAATGAGTAAAACTATCCTACTCATGATCTTGAGTTAACAACTGTAATCTTTTCTTTGAATATATGGAGACATTGTCTCTATGGTGAAAAATGTGAGATATATACCAATCACAATAGTTTGAAGTATATTTTCTCATAAAAAGAACTCAACATTAGGAAAAGAAGATGGCTTGAACTACTCAAGGATTATAATTGCAGTATACACTACCACCCAGGGAAGGAAAATAAGGTGGCAGGTGGTTTGATCAGAAATGATCATGGAGTTTTGAACAAGATGTGAGTTGAAAAGGATCCTATATACATGGATCTAGTAAAGATGGATATGGGAATAACCATGGAAGGTGAAAAATTAATACTTTTTCAAATGGTTTCCAAATCATCTTTAGTAGAAATGATAAAGAGTCCTCAAACCGGTGATGAAGAGTTTCAAATGAATATTAAAGACGTGAATGATGAGTGATTGAGTGACTTTGTGTATAAATATGGAATTTTGAAATTTGGTAAGAGACTTTGTGTTCCTAATATAACTAATATAAAAAGAGAATTGTTGGATGATGGTCATAGCTCCATTTTCTCTATACATCATGGTAGCATCAAAATGTATAGTGATTGGAAGGAATATTTTTGGTGGGACAACATGAAGAGGGAGATTGCTGATTTTGTATCAAGATGTATGGTTTTTCAACAAGTGAAAGCTAGAAGGAAATAGCCTGGAGAAGTCATGAAACCTCTTCCCATACCTTAGTGGAAATGGGATAATATTACAGTGGAATTTGTCATGGGACTTCCAATGACTCCTAGAAGGAACGATGAAATATGGGTCATTGTTGATCATCTTACCAAGTCAGCACATTTTCATGCTATAAGATAAGATCTACCACTTGAACGTCTAGCAAGAATATATATTAATGAAGTTGTGAGACTTTATTGGGTACCTCTATCGATTTTTTCTGATCGTGATCCCATTTTACTTTAAGATTCTAGAAAAGTCTTCAGAAATCCTTGGATACTGAACTTCGTTTGAGTACGGCCTACCACCCCCAAACTGATGGACAATCAGAACAGACTATTCAAACCATAGAAGACATGTTGATATCATTGTCACTTGACTTTCAAGGTTTGTGGGATCAATATTTACGTTTGGTAGAATTTTCTTATAGCAATAGCTTCCATTCAAGTATTGAGATTGCACCGTATGAAGCATTATACGGAAAGAGAAGTCACACACCAACCTGTTGGGATGATGTTGGTGAAAGAAAACTATTAGGCCCAGAACTAGTGGAGGAAATGATGGAAAAGGTGAAGGTAATCCAAAACCACATCAAAGTAGCTCAATGTAGGCATAAGAGCTATGCCAATAACTAAAGGAAGGATTTAGAATTTCAGGTAGGAGATCATGTTTTCTTAAAGTTATCTCCAGGTAAGGGTGTTATATGTTTCAGTAAGAAGGGATAATTGAGTCCCAGGTACGTCGGACCTTTCGAAATTCTAGAACGAATTGGGGTTGTAGCTTACCGGTTGACAATGCCGCTAAGTCTCTCCAAAGTCCACGATGTGTTCCATGTATCACTGTTGAGAAAATACATGCCTCACCCAAAGAATGTACTCACCTATGAAGAATTAGAACTAGAACAAGATCTGCCTTATTGCGAAGATCATGTCAAGGTTCTTGATATAAGAGAACAACTGTTGAGAAACTAGATGACTCGTCTAGCAAAATTTCTATGGATAAACCATAAGATGAAAGAGGCAATGTGGGAACCTGAGAAAGATGTGATTAAGAACCTCCCGAGTCCTTTTACGCACTAATACTCTAGAAATTTCTAGGATGAAATTATTTGAATGAGGGTAGAATGTAACACCCCAAGCTTCCACGATACGTTTCTCTTTAAATAATACAGTAGCGTGTGTTGTACGCAACTTCGAGTTCTAACACACCACAACCAATCAATCTAACCGTTATGAATAGTAAGACCTACTTTTTGAAATTTTATAAATTTTATCTTTCAAAATGGACTTCATTTTTGGATTCGGAATATCGAAATTTGCTTAGGGTGAATTTTTAATATTTTTCTGAAAACATTCAATTTTTGATGAATAGTGAAAAACACTAAGTTATTGGTTAACACCAAATTTTTATTTAAATTATTAGTTATTTTATTTAAATCTATTTTAGGTCAAAATAGATACATAATACCTATATATGTTCTATTTAATTCATTGGAGTCAGTTTATAATAATTTCAGATATATATAAAATTTATTGAACTTTTCACCGTCTTTTACACACATTCTAGGAGAATTTGCAAATTCACATAAAACTTAATTTTACCACTTCTATGAGTGGAATTTCAAAAATCAGAGAGACATGGTTAATATCAAGTATTAAAATGCTGTTCAATAAGATGAAAATAATTTTCGGTAAATAGTAACTTCTTACTTTTATTTACCACGGTTAAATGTAAATAGGGTATTTAACGGTAAAAATGATATTATTATTACCCTAGAACATTTGATAATTCTATTGGATAAGTATTTTTCGACCAGAAACGACCTTAGGAATAAAATATCAACCTATTTGGTCCACTTGGATTAGATTATGACACTTATTATTATTTTATTTAAAGAAGTGTTAAAATAGTTAAAATCAATGTTTAATAACTAAAACATTTTTAATTTATGGTTATACATAATATAAATTCAACTATAAATATTAATTAGAATTATAAAAATATGTCCTACATAATGGTATTTTATTTATATTTTTTAGACATTAAATGATGTAATTTATTTATTACATAATGATGATGTAGTAATTACCTAATTAGTGAAATATTTTATAATTGATATTATAAATATCCAAATAAATGTAATTTGAGACTTTTTATGAATTAAAAAAATTTTATAGGTTAATATGACATATTAGGGTTGGTTAAATGAATTTTTATCTAAGTAATAATGATGTTATGAATTTTTCAATAACAAAATACCAAATAGTGTCAAAATTGACATAAAAGTGTTTTTAAAACAAATATTATATTATTGATTGATATTCTATTCCTACAAATCTATGGTTCGGCCAAAGGACAGATATAATTATATTTTTATCATTAATGAACCACTTGGGGTTCTATTGGAAGTATCTAGTAAGTTTATTCACTATATAATATAAAAATACAAAGAGACATGGTAAATGTCAAACTATTTAACTAAGAGTTAAATCTAAAAGATAAAGTTAATATAGTGACCCAAACCTGTTTAAAACCTATTGGTTTAGTGGTTTTCAACCCATCCCCACATTAAACTTTAAATAATCCATTTGGGATCCATTATTAACCGAAAATTATTTTATTAAAAAATAAAATTTCTAGCTTTTCCTAAGGTGCCCTTCACCCCTCTTATAAAAGGGAACTCCCCATTCTCTCTAATTAACACCTTCAAATCCATTTGTCTTGCCCAAAAACTGCCCAAATACCCACTCAATTATTCTCCCTTCATCCTAGAGGCCTTCGTTTAGTCCTAAATCCAACCTACGAAGCCCTTTTGATCAAATCACAAGGAAGAACCCGGAGAAGAGATAAATATTTCATCACCTCTTTCAAGTTCCTTTCTTTTTCCACTTCATTTTCATTTGTTGTTTCCATTATAAAATAATAAATCCAGTATATTAAATATACTGTGAGTTATTATAAATATGGAACAACCAATTTAATTATTCGATAAACCTTGGAATGTCATGTCACCATACGTGTGTACGTACAGCTTACCGTCTCCACATTGTGGTGTTTATTCATTACATTATTATTTTGATGGGTATAAAAATGATGTATAATTGATGTAAATAATAAATATAACATGATAATGATTCTTTATATATGATATACCATCCAATTATATATGATTTTAATATCAAAATAATGATACTATCGCCCATGCGTACGTACGGATTACCGTCTCCACGAACGTGATGAGATTCATTCCCTATCTTATCCATGCAAGACTAATTTTCATTTGATGATTAAAAATAACGTTTAAGGGCTTGATATAATTTTGGATATTAATAATATACAATCTGTTCATAACAAACATGGCTTATGTCACAAAACATATAAAATAAAACCAGTATGTGAACACCCAAAATGATGATAATAATAAAATATTTTTAACAAAATGTTATTAGAAGATCATATATGATATCATATTAATGTATATGATTCTTGTATAATTTAATAACAATTATTTAACTATTATACATGAGTTTAAACTACCCTCGAACAAGGAAAAGTACCAGGTAAGGGTTTATTTTACAATCTCTTCATTATCTGAGGTTGTTTATACCTAATTATCTACTGGGACCTCTTTATCATCCACATCCATGTTTCTTAAAAATGTATTTAAAAATATTCTTACTATTTTATAGACAATGGGGTAAATTCATTTATACCCTTGTTTGAGTTTTTATAAGATGCTTATAAATGAATCTCTTTGTCGTTTTCCAATCAATGTCTTTTTAACCTTTTCGAAAAAATTAAGTTAAGAATGTCTTCTTTTTAAATTATACGGTGGGTGCAGATATTTTATGCCATTATAAAATTGTTGAATCTTCCCTTAAAAGCCTATAATAATATTTTCAAAGTAAATGTTTTCTTTTATAATTATGTGACTTTTGAATGATTTCAAGAAAGAGATATTTCTCTCAAATAGTTTTGATTTCATCTATGTCATCATCCTTTGATGGGTTTTAAGTTTACTTGAAGTTGATTTATTATGATACAAAAAATCAATATTGTATAGAATATTTTTTGATATGTTTGGTTGTGGATGTTTTATGTTTATACCATTCATGGATTATGGAGAATGTATTGACATTTCGTATGCTAGTTTTAATATGAATGTTTATGTTATGTTTAAACCTGTTCATATGAGAATGCATTGGAAATAGTATGTGATGGGTGGAGCCCGCTATAGCTCCTCGATGCATTGGTAGGCCTCATGAGACAAAATAGTGTCTTCGCACAATGTCTTAACAAAATCTTATTTGTAGTCTTGGCACAAGGGCTTGACTATGTGGTTATGAATGTCTGGCATTTGGCATTCCATCATTATGAAAGTGGTTATTGATATTGAAAGTGATTATTTGACTAGTAAAATATCTATTTGAGTAAGTAAATGGAATTATTTGATTTTATCATTTCCATATTATGCTGAAGATCATGTTTAAAAGGCTTTTGTTTTAGTCTTATACATTTCCTTAAATGATTATGCTTATTTATAAATGTTTCCACTATATTTTTATCCTTACTAAGCATCTAAGCTCACCCATTTCTATGTTTTATTCTTCCTAGGATGTGAAGAATTATATTATGACTGGCCTGTAGGGATAGTCTATGGGATCTTAGTGTTTTCCATGCAGACAATTTTGTTGTATTTTTCCATTTTATGATGTAATGTAAACCTTATGAATGTATCAAGTGCTTCCAAGCCTACTAAACAAATTAGACTTTCGAGACTTGATCTTTTGTGATCATGCCAACATTATGTCATATTGTACTGACTCTAGGTAACTAGGTTTGGGGCATTAAAATTGTTATGGTTGGTCCCAAGATTAGATATCTGGGCATCACTATGTATCCTATGATGATAGGAATCAATCCCTAGGTAGTTCATAAACAGGGAAAATTTGTACATAGGTGTAAATCAAACATATAGGGGGGAATTTTTCGTATTTATTGTCTCTATTGGACCAATGATGGGAGATCCATGAATCACTACATATACTATGATGAAAGGAATCAAGAAACATGTTGTTCTTGATTGGGAATATCTCTACAAAGCTCTGACCTTTAAGTAGAGGGGGAATTGTTCATATTGATTGTTGTTGTTATACCCAAGATTAGATATCTGAGCATCACTATATATCATTTGATTAAAGGAATAAATAAACATGTATTTCTTGAAAGGAGGTGTTTTGGATGACCATAACCAATGATAGTGGTCCTATTGGATGAGGTCCACAAAAATGCACAATTTTATGTCATGCAACAGACATCAACCATGGAATTTAGAATCATACAGTAAGGACTTATGGTGTAAATTTTAATTTATTATATCCAAGACTATTCTAACCCTATCATGAGATTATAATAATTTATTATGAGAGGAATACTTTACCATAATTCCTAATCCCATGTGAGATATGATCAGTATGCAAAACAATGAATAAAAATGTGTCTTTTACTACACAAATGATATTAAAGAAAAGGATAATGGTATTTTATATCATGTGGTATATGTTCCAAGATATATGAAATTTTAATACCTAATTATATCATTGTAATGAGAATAAATCCATACATAATTTTCAAAAACCATACAGTTTAGTGTCATGCGGTGAGGACATAATCTATGCAGATTAACATCATGCGGTAAGGACGAAGATGAATCAACATGAAATAAAATAATTGTTGTATCTAGAACTGATATTAGAGATTTGGGTGTTACTATATATAATATAATTAAAGTAATCAATTGACACATATTTTTTGAAAAACCATGTAGTTTAGTGTCATGTAGCGAGGACATCATCTATGCAGTTTAACATTATGTGGTATGGACGATGGTTACATCACATGAAAATAAAAAAGGATTGAATACCTATAAATGATTTTTTGGGAATTCAGGATATAATATCATGAAAGGCGTCCCATGTTTGTGATATTAATATTCTTAAGGTAGTTTCTCAATTAATCTTTTGAATAGTACCTTGGGTAATACTACCTTTTAATGACTTGTGCTGAAGACCTTGTCACGCAGTCTGATATCTTGTGACCAAGACTAATATGTTATGGTTGGATCTAGGATTTGAGATCATCACATCACAATATAACCTATTATGATTGGAATAAATCCACATTTTTACCATAAATAGAGAAATTCCATATGTGGATCCGAATCACACACATAGACGAGGTAACTTCATTTCTCTTTCGCACAGATTTGGATCATTTGCATTGATTCGTTGGTTAGACGATGCTACCCATTTAGTTTAATTTTATGCGATGTTAAAATATTCCACCCACTTCAACATAAATTGGTAAGGTTGTTTCATGCAGTTTAACATCATGTGATACGGACGGAAGACACTATGTAGTTAATAATATTTCTACCAGGATATCTTCTATATAGTTAAAATTCATGTGATTGGGACGTAAGATGTAGTACATTTAAAGACAGTCTCCCTATACTTCTTTCGTACAATTTAATTCCATTTGGTCAGGATATGTTCCTTTCAGTTTCTCTTCATGCGGTCAATACATCATTGGTATAATTTAAAATTATGTGGTTAGGATTTCATTTATATATTTTAATTTCATGTTGTATGGAAATCATCTCTACAGTTTAATTTCATGCATTCAAGATGTATTCTATACATTTTTATTCATGTGTTTCAGATGACTTACTAACAATTTAACTTCATTCTGTTAGGATTACTTCCATAATTTTTATCATATTTTGGTTAATATGTATTCCATACAGTGTAACTCTGTGTGGTTAGGAAATATTTTATACAACATGACATCATGTTGTTAGTATGTCTTCTGCATAGTTTAACTACATATTATTAGGAATAATTTCGTATAGCTTAGCATCATGTGGTCATGATGTCTTCCATAAAGTTTAACTTCATGTGGTCAGGACATCTTCCATACAATTTAACATCGTGTGGTTATGATTCATTCCATACAGGTAGTAATCATGTGGTCAGGTTTTCATCTATATAGTTTAATTTCATGGGTCCTTGATGTCTTCTATATAGTTTTACATCATGTGGTCAAGTTATCTTTCATAAATATTAACATAACTTCAATAGGATATATTTTTTAATGTCTATTTTCATTTTATTAGGAAATATTCCATAAAATTTAACTTCTGTTGCTCAAGAAATCATCCATACAGTTTAACATCATGTTGTAAGGAAATCTTCTATATAGTATAACATCATGTGGTGAGGACATGGGGGGATTTTATGGTGGATACTTAAATTATTTCTTGAGTAACCTTGCATTGGTGTGGGGGGGGGATGATGTGTTACCCATCCATTGTGGATAGTGAGTAAGCTCCATTATAATAGGTCTTACATATGATATAAGGTTCTTCCCATTTGGGTTCTATATTTAGTGGTTTCTTTCCTGGTATCATTGGGGTTTCAAGAGTCAATACCAATTATCCTCGAAGGAATGAATGGTGGTGAAATTTTTTGTTAATGGATCATGCACTCTGATTCTGAGGGACTTCAAGGATGTTTAATGTATAATACCTTTTATCATCAAGTCATTACAACTCAACCTATTGTGTTTTTGATTGCTCATCATCTGAGAGTTTTCCATAGATATCTATTCATAAAGAGGGAAATTGGACTTATATTGGAAACACAACCTTTATTCTACACACCAATGAATATGGAGTTTCTTGTGTATCAGAGTGCATGGTGCTATGGTAGGCCCATAGAGCATGGATGATCTTGTCTGACCTGGACTTATTTCCCCTATCTCCCATATTCTAGTGTATAATCAATATAGTCTCATAGAACAATGAATATTTGTATTCACTACTTCATTATATTAGGATGAGTGTTTGGGTTATATGTTTTACTCATGGTACAATTTCTGGAACTCAATATATTAGAAGTTGCTGTCGTTTTCCATTAATATCATGTGAGGGACTCTGAACCTGGTTATGTTTTTAGAATTCAAAAAGATAACTATATTTTTCATCTCAAATTCCATGAGGTGTATTTTCTTGTCCCATTTAGAAAAGTAGTTGGTATAAATAATGATATACTTAAACTATTTATCTTTGGATGAGGGATATTTCCACAAGTCCGTTCCCCATACGACAAAAGGCTAGAAACAATGAGTTGTATATAACAATTTCATGGATTAGTGGATGATGTTTTTCATTAATTTGGATTGCATAGTTTTTTCTGGTGAATTCCACATAGTCCTATATAATTTTTACAATAGTAACTAAGCCTCCAAATTGTATGAATGCTCATGGTCGCAGACATATGACTATCATGGGAGCCTACATATACGTCCTCCATGATAGATGAAATATCTTACTCACCTATGAATCGGAGGAAGATTCCATCAAAGCATCATTTTTATAAGACTTTTTTCTCATTTGGCCTTTCCTTGAGGGAAAAGATCACTACTCAGATCCATATTTATTGCCTTCTGGATCGTTCTGTGAGTAGGGTCCCATTTCAGAGATAATAAATTATGGGCTCAATCCATCTAGGGGAGGATATAAGTTCATTAGGCTCTAGGGTAGTGTTTATCTAATTTATTTCTACAAGGTCATAGATCATGATAGATGATTAAATTCTTCACTATGTTATCTGGAATACCACCTCATCCTAATCTGGGTAATCCAGAACCATATATTCATTATCCACTATGTCAACATGAGATTTATATGATTTGGGGAAATGATGCAGCTTGGGTTCAAAAGGGAACTCTACCATCATCCATCTAGCATAACTAGTGTTAGGTTTTAATTTATACTTATTTATGTAATATTAATCATTGATCTATTTTATCACTATCTCATAATCCCCTTTTATGATTAGATAGGATATCGAAAGCTGTAGGGATACATCCAATCCATAAAGGATGGATTGATATCATGCTTAATTATTATTTTAACCTTAAAATATTGTGAAGGAGTAAGAATTATTTTCTTTATCTGGCCTTGTAAATACAATCCCTCATCCAACCTAATTAAGATTTTGTTTTTCCAATATCTCTCCAACAAGGATTTAAGATGAACCATCAAAATATATCTCCCATGATCTAGTAAGGTTATAGGCATAGAAAACTCTTAGTCTGGATATTTTGTGTCCTCTAGTGTGATATCTAATGTGGGATGTTCTACAAGGAAATTAGTGAGGTCCAACCCTTTCATTGAATTATGTGACATGAAATGGATGTCATACTATTTAAGAATAAAATCTCATTTGACTAAATTACTTGTTAAAATTATGTGGCATATGATTTAGTTGAGAGGGTCAATATGAGGGTCCAAGTAGACCTTATGGTGCTAGATGTAATGCCTTAGATATTTTCATGTGAAATATTTGTGTGAGGAAGTTCTTCTCAACATCAAAATATCGGGTCCTAGTACTTATCATTATTTTACTATGGTAGTAGAGACTAGTTTCTCTCCCCAAATCATATTTCTATGTGTTGAGGTCCCTAATAAATCATTATATAATGGCTACATATAAGACTGGTGTATTCCCTTCCACTATTGGCATCAAAAGTGTTGTCTGCAACAATTATTTCATGAGAGTGTAAAATGACTCTTTACATTCATCACCCAATTGGAATGTGACTCCCTTCGTAATTAACTTGATGAAGAGGAGAGAATTTTCAGTCAAGATAGCTCTGAAATTCAGAATGTAAGCTAGATGTCCTCAAATCCCCCTCAATTATTTTATATTTTAAGGGGGTTTCATTTCCATAATTAAAGTATAATTTTTGGGTTCATCCTAATTTTGTGGTGAATACAAAAAATCCAAGGAATATCCCTTATGGTACCAAGAAATTGAATTTTAGTGGATTCATCTTTTTACTGTTCTGCAGCAACTTGTCGAATATTATTTGAATATATATGATGTTATCACATAGTTTTCATGATATAATAACCAATTCGTCAGCAAAACATCATATTACTTTTCGTAATATGGGATCAAAGTTATGGTGCATGGCACATTTATATGTAGTTCTACTATTCTTTAATTCAAAGGGCATGAACAGATAGAAAAATATACCTCTTGGTTCTCTGAAGTTAGTGGATTCCTCATCTTCATGGGCCATCATTATCTAATTGTAACTAGAATACCCATCCATTATAGAATGGATGTGGATGCCAAAAGATTCATTGATCATGAGTTCAATGATTAGTAATGGGAAATATTCCTTCCAATAATGTTGATTAAGGTGTCTCAAATCAATGCATAGCCTAATCTGTCCATTATTTTTCTTTACATGGATGATGTTGGAAATCCATATTGGGTATTGAACTTCTTTTTAAAAAAATTCATTGATCAATTTTTCAACATCCGAATCTAAATTAGTATCATGATATTGGTTCATCCTACTGTAAACCTTCTTGAAACCTCGATGGTCATCATGAAAGGTGAGATGGTGTGTGGCAACATCATGGTTCATTTTCTGAATCTCAATATAATTCCATGTGATCACATATCTATGTTGCTTTATAAATTAAATGTAAATCTCTTGATCTTTGATAGGCATAGATAGACTAATCAATGTAGTTCATATCACTTCTTCTATTCCAAGATTTACTTACAAGAGCTCATTGATGTTGGGGGAGATGCCTTCCGGAAATATGAGAGGGGTTTTCCTGAGGTCATTTTATTCATCTTCTACCTATGATTATTTTGAGGAATGTTTAGACAAGGTAGGAAATATGGGGGATTATTTATAAATTTTGGGGGTGATAGAGGCCTTGAGAGGAAATATTATCATCATGAATTTCAATTGATTTTTTAGAGATATTAGGGATCTTATTTTTTCTTCCATGTTATCACTGTGGGGAAGAACAGATTGCGAATATAGGATTTTGACTACTAACACAATTATGTTTATGGGTAGAACATAATAACCCTTAAGCATATAGTAGGGATTTTCATGGGACGTTATGAAGCCATTAGGGGATTAACACACATATTATTATCCATTGCTGGTTGTTTTCACTCCCTTTTATTGAAGCTTGCCTCAAAATAAGTAGCTTCACAATACTCAAAGGGTGAACTGTCACCATGTAGTATGCTGACCTTCCTATCGATGGGGTATTTCATGTACTGATGAAATGTTGATGTTACAGCCACATGGCTATAAATTTATGGCCTTCTGAGTAGTCCATTAAATGTTTTGTCTTGCGGGATCACCATGAAATCAGTGTAAGATGTGATATACCCAAACAAATACTTGAGATTGATCCTACTACTATGACTTTGATTACTCTTATCATACCCATGAATGGTCAACCCTATAGTATATTAGTCTTCATCACTCTATGAAAAAATTTGAAGGGTTTTAACTATTATAAGGTTGATTATGGAACCATTTTCAATAATAGTCCTTCATATTTCTACATCATAAATTTTTCCTAAAAACATGGTTTTTTTATATGTCCCTGGATGATGTTCTTGTGATCTTATTATGTGAATGAGATGGTTACTTGGTATTCTGGTGGCATAGTCTCCACTCGATAAACATCAACAGTAGTGACTTCTCGCTCAAATTCTTATGGGATCTAAAAGACCTAGATGAGTTCTTATATAAGTTATTTTAAAATACGGAGAGAATAAAAGATAGATATTTTGGAGAAAAAAATTTCCAATAGTTTTATAATGGCATACTTTTTTTCAAATATTCAGGGCTTCCTGATATGTGGCTTCACTCTATTGTGCAACTTAGGAGATAAGGTGTTTGTGGTGGATAGACATGAATCTTGAGAATGATATTACCCAACCGGGATTAAAGTATCATTGAGAGGGGGAGGGGTGAATCGGTGATATAATTTTATTTTAAGTTTCGTTTATTATGAAATTACCTTCATCTCCTATTAATGATATCGTTATCTATAAATAAACCAAACACAAAACCATAGAAACAAAAGAATTTACAAGGTTCACTACTCATCAAGTGTATCTAGTCCTTGGTATGGTTTGGAAATAAACCAATACCACTCAATCCACTAGAAAAAATCCTTTTATATAGAATACATGGAGTAGGATATAACCTTACACTCATGTAACTCGATATGTAATACAACCAAGCTCGTGCTTCAGGTAGAAAAAAATGATATTATAATGTTTTTGTGACAAACATGTTATGATCATTCTTGATCAACTTTAACCAATATAGACTTTCAATTCAATTCTTCATTTTCTTACCCTGAAGATGGTAAGAAATTCCATGAATTTTTAATGAAATCCAAGTACAATTTTCTTAGTAAGAAAATCCATATATGAAAATCCTAGTATGATTTTACTGGTCTGAAAATCCCAGTATGATTCTCCCAGTTTGATTCTTCCCAGTATAAAAAATATTTACCTTTATCCGAATACAATTGAGAAAAATTTTACACCACATCCCTACGGATTATGAAACACTTAGTTAGATTCCCAATCAAACAAAATACAATAATCAATTGAATATAATGTTTTAGATGAATATAATTATCTGAGATGAATTCAATCTTTTTTAATTTCATACAAAAAAAACATCTTCAAGAAAGCCGAAATTGGGAAATCTTCTTCATTTTCTAGAAATGTGGGGATTCTCTATCCTATTTTACAACCAATTAAATTTAAATAAAAACCCAAATTTTTCTACCAATTTTATAGGTATGAAATAATGGTTTAGGTGGGATCTTGAAAAGGATTACCCTCTTCACTGACATTCCTGAATCTTCTATCTTCCTTAAATCACAGATCATTATTTGTGTCATTCAATTACCCATGAAATTCCAGTATTTCTTTATATTCTTCAACCTCAATTGAATTTTTGATCTACTATTCAATTCAGCTTCCTTTATTCTTTTTAACAAATATTCAATCTGATTCTAATTTTTCCTTATGATTCATTCATTATAAAATCTTAGTACAATTTTTCCATTAATAAATCCAAGTATGATTCATTCATTAAATATTCCCACTAATATTTCTCTAGTATGCTTTAGTTATTATGAATTATTTATTATGAATTATTTATTACAATTTCTTATGTACAAATTTTTCATTATGAATTTTTTAATACAAATTCTTTTAAAAAAATTATTCAGTATTATTTCTTCGATATTAATTATTCAATATCATTTCTTCAGTGTGACTAATTCAATATGAATTATTTAGTAGGATTTCTTTTTCTTCCACATGATCAACAATTTTTTTATTTCTAATCCTCATCAAGATAAATATCTTAATTATCTTTCATAAAAAAAATTCCTTCATCACCTTTCTCTATATAAATATTGTATCATAATTTCCACTACTTACTTATGATTTATGAAAAATAAAAAACACCAATGCATCATCATGTTTTTATCAGATCCATGCTGAATCGGAGTTCAATCAGTACCTCATTATGACCTTCTTATATTTTGGGCCCAAGTTGATTATGGTCATAACCTTTTCATCCAAATATATTCTTTTCGATATGATGTAATTTATTAAACAAAGTGAATCCAATTTTTTTGAGGATAATTTTTTAGTCTAATTTTCAAGTTTTACAATGTTTGTCAATTTATCTTCCTTGACAAAAAATACCACAATCTTATAGAATAAACATTCACAAACCTTCTCCAATTGACATGGTCACAACAATCTACCCCTTTGGATTTTGTTGTCAACCAATATTCAAAAATCACCAAAATTTTTAACCCTACACAATGGATTAATTATCAAAAATTCGAAGCATGCATGAGCTAACTCATAGTAGGAAACAAGTATTTTTTACAGTAGAACCATATTATCCAAAAGTAGTGATTATGAAACTACCTAATGTTTTATCCCCCAGTTTTTCTTCATCATCTTTTCTTTTTAATCTATTTTCCTCAAATTAATTTACTTCTTCAATTTCCCTAGAATACATATCTTTTCTTTCCTATAACCAATCTAACAAATAGTTTGAATAGTTTAGACACTAACATGCTGAAATCACAACTTAACCACAAATCCCCCATTTACATTTATCCCTGAGGATAGATTTATTTAAAAATTCTCCCACATGACAACACTATCCAAATATAAGACGGGAGATGGGAGAAATACACATACATAATCCTTGATGAAAAAGAGGTTCAAAACCGATTTCAACCTCAAATTATAAAATGGTTTATTTGATAAATGTTTTTTGAATATGTGAGAAACTTTTTCAGAAGTTGGAATATACTCCAACTCTAATTCATTTTTCTCCACATGCTCTTTAATGATGTTGTACTTGTTGTTAGTATGTTTTGAATGAGTGTGTTCCATAGAATTAGTTGTGAGGTTAATTTTACATTGATTATCATAATCCAAGGTCAAGTGTAACTTTATTTAAACAAGTACATCATCCAAATATGTTTTCATCCACATAAGTTGGGTAGCAGCTTGATTGAAAGAAACTATCTCAAATTCAACCATACTAAGAGTTACTAAATTTTTTTCATTGTATACCAACTAACATTAATTTTCCTATGAAATAAATCCTCACTAGATGTGGATCCTCTATCATCAATATTTCCTTTCCAATCAGTATCTGAGTACTCATCTAAGTCAATAGTTTCTAAGATATCATACCTGATTCCAAATTTATTTTTCCTTTTATATATTTTTTAATTCATTTTCTTGGCATAAAATGTGATTCTTTTATAGAACCCTAAAATCTTGCACATAAGGTAACAACATAAAAAATTTCTTGTCTTGATGCAGTCAAATATAAAAATATTTTTATCAACTTCCATAATTCATTTTCATCTACTTTTTTTTCTTCTATATAATTAAGAAACATGGTTCCCACTGAAATAGTTATGGAAAATAATTTCAAATTTTCCATGACAGATTTCTTAATATTTTCCTTAGAATACGTTTTTTGAAAAAGAAAAATGTGTTTCTTATTTTGTAAGAATTGTAAAAAAATAATGTTTTTAATTTCCCCCTGTATGGACATTTCAAATAACTTTTCCAACTCTTCAGCAATTCTTTCACATGTTCTTTCATCATTCCCAGTAAAGATAATGTCATTAGCATAAAAAACGACAATAAGGGATAATTCCTGAACTTTTTAATGTACATATTTCTATCATGTCTTCCTTTCTTATATCTCATCTTCCTTAATGAAGTATCCAATTTTTCATACCATTCCTTCATAGCTTGTTTTAATCCATACAAAGCTCTATTAAACTTACACACACAACTTTTATCTTTCTCAACAAAAAATACACAAGGTTTTTCAATGTAAACATCCCCCTAAATATCACAATTCAAGAATGAGGATTTTAAATTTCTTTTAATTTTTGTTATCTCGGGGTGCAATAACAGCAATAAATATTCTGATAGTTTCTAATATTTCAACAAGAGTAAAGATTTAATAAAAATAAATACCTTCAACTTGTGAATACCCTTGTCAAACAAGTCTATAATTGTTCCTGATCACATCACCATTTCATTCATATTATTCCAGAAAACCCACATTGTACCAATAAATTTTTTGTTATATAGCTTAGGTACAAGTTTCTAGGTATTATTCTTCTCAATCTGATCCGGTTCTTCATTATTGGCTTGTACCCATTCCGGATGTTCACAATCTTCATCTACATCTTTTGGTTCCAATTTTGAATATAAATAAGTGTGTGTAACAAAATTTGGTGTTATTATTTTTTGAACATTCTCATAATGATCACCAATATTTTTCTGAGCTTCCACTTGATTCCTCAACATAGGATGATATTTTCAAGTATATCTATCATCACTAGATGTATCTTCGTCTGATTCTTCATCTTGATAATGATTAAAATTGTATGTATCTTTATCAAAATTATTAACAAAACTTTTCTTATCCTCCTCAACTATATAATAAATAAAATTCTATTTATCTTCCTTATATTTCTCAATAAATTTAACACCAGTTATATCAACCATTATCCTTGATTATTTGATGAAAAATCAATAAAATTTTCCTTCTAGAGCACATCCAAGTAGTGTTACATCTTCACCTCTCTGCCTAAACTTTCCTAAATTTCCACCTTTCTTTTTTATGATGCATGGAATCGAAAAAAACTATTAAGTGTTTTAGACATGTATTTTTATTATAAAACATTTAATATAGGTTTATATCATAACATCACCTATAAAAACATAATTTTTGGATATACACAATAGTACACATGGATTACCTCCAAAAGTAATATGAAATACCATGTTCAAGTAACATAGTTCTCCCAATTTCCAACAAAATTTTATCATTTATTTTAGCAAACTCATTTTTTATGAGTTTATCATGAAGTGAATATGTTCCAATTCCTTATTTCTCAATATAAATTCCAAATTATTCATTATTATACTCATTTTCATTTTCAGTTATTAACTTCTTCATAGAATACTCACATTACTTATTTTCTTTCCTTCTAAATTTTTTAAATATTTTTAGAGCATATGACTTGTTTTTCATATAAATAACACAATTAATGTGAATAAAGTCATCAATGAATGTTAGGAAGTACTTATAGATATTAGTTAATTGTATTATGATTGGACCAAATATATCGGAATGAATAAGTTCCAGAGGTCATTTAGAACAAATATCAAATTTCTTATGCACAAAATTTGTAATCTTTCCTTTACAAAAAATAGTACAACACTAATCTCTTCTTCCTGACATATCATTAAATTTTCAGACCCTATATCATTTTGATAACATTGTCACGATTCTCTTACGTATGTTTCCAAGTATTTTTTTCCACACTTGATTCCATTCCTCTATTAATAAGTTGGAATATTTTTTTATTTCACAAACTTGAAATAAGTTTACTTTTCTATGTTGGCCTCTTGTAATAATATTTCCATCTTATTCACTCTTCAAAGAAAAATCCATATTTTCTGATGATAAATTATTTACCCTCATCACAATGTTTTGAAACACTTAGCAGGTTATATTTTATCCAATCAATATATAATGTTTTATTGGATTTGATATTTACTTTCCCAATCATAACTGATCGAACACCTTTGATTCTCAGAGATTCGTAATTTTAAAATATTACTATTCCTTGCTTTATGTCAATAAAATTCATCAACAACATTAAGTATCATATCACAAGAGAATAACACCCACTATCAAGAATATAATTTTTTTCTCCTTTTGTAGCTTTCAAAGCGGTTTCAACAATAAGAGATTTTTATTACTCTGTTTCTTTCTTCACCTTCCACTTATGGGAATTTTTATGAAAAGTTTGTTGTGCTAGTAATAAAACAGTACTACCCCAATCAAGATGTCTAATATTTTCACATCTTTCACAAATAGATTCTAGGGGTTTGAACCTATTCTCAAAATTTTCAATAACCTTCATAGGTTTCATTAAAAATTATTTATCATGATTATTCATTTGAGAGGTTTGACTCCCCCTAAAACCTTGCCTTCCATAACTTGTGTAATATTAGTAATGTTGATGATTGAGCCAAAAAATATTTTTTATATATCATAATCCACCATAAATCAAGTAGTATCCATAGAAATGGAATTTTCTTCTAAAAACATTAGATTGGGTGGTTTTGTGAGTATGTTTCTCAGCAACCTTATTACCAGATCTTTGTCGAAACCCAACCATTATGTTTTTAAATTAATATTTATTCTTCAGATAAGATTTATTTTCATCCTAATAAAAAACAAAAGTTATAGAAATATTTTAAGAGTTAGGATTTTTTTGAAACTTCTAAATTATCCACTTTCTGGTCTTAGAAATATACATAACATTCCAAGATTTATTATTTTCATAAACATTTCCAATTTTATTTTCATGAATAACATAGGTATTATTATCAACATTTGAAGGTGAATTTTGACCCTTCTCAGGTTCCTTCTTATGTGAACTTTCATCAACTTCAGGGATAGAGTTTTAAAACTAGTATCACTTTGTTTAGCTTTAGAATGTTTTTGTTGGAAAAGTTCCAACTGTCCTTCTTTTGATTTCAACTTCAGTTCTAGATGCTCATTCCTATTCTTTTTTTCCTCAACAGATTTCTTCAATATATTATTTTCTTCCACAATCATGACATTCTTATCAGATTGATATTATTGATTAATTTTTGAGGAACATTTATTTATCAACTTTAAATTTTCCTTCTCTTGCCTTATAATATTTCTCAGACAATCTTTCAACTCTTCTTTCAAATGAGATTCAAGTTGAGTTTCTTCTTCTTCAAAACTACTGCTTCTGAAATTTTCATTATTTACTGTTCAAAAAAAGTATTATATCCGAGTCTCTTAGTGAATGATTACTCATATTCAACTTCACTATGTTCTTATTCTTCTTAATATTTAGACAAAAATTTTCTTATTTTTGGTTTGAATAACATATTATTATTTAATATTAAAAAATATTTACCTTTATCACCCTATTTCTTCCATTATTTTCTTTTAAACATTTTTATTCATAACTATCAACTTCTTATTTCATCAAGTATAATTAGCCACAAAGTTCCCAACTACTCAACATTAAAAAAATTTCAAGGGATGGTTTCCATTGTATTTACCTATACATCTTCTCATATTTTTAGAAAATGTGGATAAAACTTCCTCAAAAATTTTACATACAACATTTTTTAGAATCAGAATCACCAACATTTTATTAAATAAGAATCTTCTTTGGCTTTAGTTTATTTTAATCCTTAAAATACATTTCTATATCTTTTTTTGGTTTTCATAGCTTTCCCCCTTATCATTTCATAATAGATGAGTGTGCGTAAAAATCATCCAAATAAAATGTTGCAGGATATCTATCTTCCAATGAATAAACAATAACATCAAAATTCTTATGAAGGATTATTAAGGTCTTCTCAACAACTATTGAATCATCCATATTTTCACCAAGACATATGATAGTGATGAAAATTTCCTTTA
Source organism: Viscum album (assembly GCA_963277665.1). Classification (NCBI taxonomy): domain Eukaryota; kingdom Viridiplantae; phylum Streptophyta; class Magnoliopsida; order Santalales; family Viscaceae; genus Viscum; species Viscum album. The sequence goes on from OY728125.1 coordinate 6,751,559, forward strand.
ACCTCATAAAAAAGTCACCAAATTATTTTTTTCACTCATATTGAGATCATCATAATTAAGCCACTATATTTGAAACTTTACCTTCAACACTTTTGTATTTCATTCATAAATGTTTTCCAACTTATCCCCAAAACCAATTGTAGTAGAAATACCATTCACTATTAAAATATCACTTCCAAAAAGTGATGATTGTAAATAATTTTTGTCTCTACCATCAGTCTCAAGACTCCTCTTTTCAATGGGAGGAAGAGGAACTATGTATCTAATAAGAGGAAATCCATCTCTTGTAACTTCAAGAACATCATACCAATGATACATAATATAAGGGAACCAAATATCATTACATTTATCACATTTTTTATTATCAAATATTGGAAAAAATTTACTATTGAAAAAATTTATGTTCTCTATCACAACGTATATTTAAAAAACATTAGTGAAGAATAAACGATAGGAACATGAGTTATGATACCAATTGAGATTACCCAATCAGGAATCATGTATCAATGAGAGGTGATGGGGGTGAATCAGTGATATAGTATTATTTTATTTTTAATTTCTTATGAAACAACCTTTAGCTCCTATTAATGATATATTTTTAAACTGAAAAATAATAAAACACATAACCATAGGAACATAAGAATTTACAAGGTTAACTACTCAACAAGGGTAGCTAGTCTTTGGTATGGTATGTAAATAATCAAATACTACACAATCAACTAGAAAACAATCCTATTATATGGAATACAAAAAATTGGATATACCCATGAACTCATGTAGTTCTATGATCTATACAATAAATAATTTTATTAATATAACACAAAATGATATAAGAATGTTTTTTAACAAACATGTTATGGATATTATTTATAAACATTAACCAATGTAGAATATAAATTAAATTATTCACTTTATTACCTAGAAGAGGGTATGAACTTCGTAGAATTTTTAACGAAATCCCAATACAATTTTATCAGTATGATAATCCCAGTATGAAAATCCAAGTACAAAAATCCCAGTACAATTATAGCAGAATGATTATTCCAAATACGAAAAATATATAACTCTATCCGAGTATGGTTGAGAAAAATCTACACCAATTATATTTTGAGTTTTAAAAACTCATTTTGATTCCCAATCCATCTTAATACAATAATCAGTTTAATCTGATGTTTTATCAGAATATGTTGATCAAATATAAATACAATCTTGTCCTCTTCCATATGGCAACAAAATTTCGTAAAGAAAGCACAATCCGAAAACCTTATTCACAAGATATAAAGTATATATCCTCCCTCCTCTTTTGAGAGAAATTAAATTCACACAAAAACACAATGTTTTCTTACCCTTTTCTAGGAAATAACAAATAGTTTATGCAGGATATTAAAATGGTTTTCCCACTTCTCCAATATTCATGAATCTTCAATCTTTCTTAAATCCTTGATCATTTGTTGACTCATTCAATTCCTCATGAAATATGGTTCTATCTCTGACTCCTTCAACGTTACTAGAATTTCAAATTATCTATTCAATTCAGATTCCTTTATTCTTTCTAAAAAATCTTCAATCCAATTCTAAATAGCCATTAACATTTTTTCATTAATAAATCCCAGTATAATATTTTAATTAATAAGTAACAGTAAGATTATTTGATTATGAAATCCCAGTAATATTTATATAGAATGATTTTATCAATAAAAATTACTCAATATGATTTCTTTTGGATGTATTCTTCAGTATGATTTATTTAGTATGATTCATTTTGTAAGATTTCTTCAGTATGATTTTATTAGTACGATATCTTCATTATGAATTCTTCAGTATGAATTATTCATTATGATTTCTTTTTCTTCATCATGTTAATAATTGTATTTTTATTCATGATCCTCATTAAGATCATTTTCTTACTCATATTTCTTCAAAACATTTTATTCCTGACATTTTTATTTATGAATATTGTATCATAAGTTCTATAACATAATTATAATTGATAACAAATACAGAACACAAAAGAATATTTAGATTTTATCAAATCCATGTGGAATTCTATTACAATCAATACCTCATTATGATCTTCTCCCATTTTGGAACCAAGGTGACTCCAATAAAAACATTTTCATCTAGACAACTCCATCTTTAGATGATGGAATTTATTAAACAAAGTTTGACTGGTTTTTCTAAAAATGATCTGTGAGTCTAATTTCCAAATTTTACAGACTTTTTTGGATTTATCTTCTTTGATAAAAAATACTAAAATATTGTAAAAAAAATTCAAAAAAACTTCTTCAGGCAACTTGGTCCCAACATAGAAGATGTTGAAGGAGAATATACTATAGGTGGTGTGGGTCACACTAGATTTCCCAATTGTTTTATATGATCAAACATTCATGTTCATATAAGATTTTCATGTAATAAAACTGTGTTTGGATGGTTGTTGAAGGGTGTTAAGGAACCTCTGTGATTCTGTTAATCTTTCTAGAGTACTTTCCCATTGGTCTACACTGTATATTTTTCCTTTGTGAGGATGTAATAGAGATATTGGGTCTGATCATGCCTATTTTTCTCTTATATCCTTGTATCATATGTATTTTTTCTTTCAACTCCCCATTCAGGTATGTGGAACTAATATTCAGAGGCATATTAATCATCATAGAGTGTGTATTCCATGCGTATTATGATAAAAGAACCAAATATGAGCTCTTAATCTAATGAAGGTTCTATTTTGTGGGGTGGTTCTAGTTATTTGGAAATTTTAGGAAAGAAATATGTAAGAGTTAGATCTTGTGTAGTATATAAATATACCTCTTCTTTTGTTATGTCTTCTTGTGTATGATGATTACATCTTCCACCCAGATGAATTCATGATGTCCCCTACCTAGGTGATGATGATTTTATGGGTGTTGAATATGTTCTATCAGTATGACATGAGCTTGGTACACTTTATTTCATGTCTTTAAATTTTATAAAACTCTATCCACACCTGAATAGATCTTATTATCAGTCACTCGCTTCCTCTCGTCAGGAAACTATTGAACATTTCAATTGTTCTAGTGGATTTTCAAACATAAACTACTTAGAATCAACCATTATTTAGAGTATGTCATTAAATATGAATAAATATTCAATGGTGTGATGTAGGCTCCTATGGAAAGGTAAATAGTTTAGGACATCAGTGAGTTTGACCTCATTGGGGTTCCTTGTATAGGTAATCTTGAGTATGTTATTTTCTAGTGCTTTATGGAAATTACCATGGGCCTAATAATTTTGTAAGTATTATTATTTATTTATCCATTCCTAAAATCTCAAGAAACCCTAATATCATTTAGTATATATTCAAGGGATATTTTGTTGTTACTGCAACTTGATGGGATGATTTGGGTGATTTAGGGCCTTCTTGTGTGCTTGAATGAGTAATGCTACTAGTTTGAGGGTAACAACAGTAGTTTCTACCTATCCAAGACATTCCCCTATATTGAAGTGATGATCCAATATTTAGAGTTGTTCTACTTAAGGGTATATTCTATGTGTTGTTTCATTTTTGAAAACTTATGAAATCCTCCTCGATACATGATCAGGATAAGATGTGTATACAACTCATCCCAGATATTTTCAGCTCAGAGTTCATGAAATTTATTCTAAAATAGAGGGTTTCTAAGTGAATAGTTTAAATCATTACACATGTTGATTAATTCATAAAATATATCACTTTCAAGTTCTTTTTGTTTTTATTGTTTCTGATTTTATTCTCCATAGTGTGGAACAAAACAAATAAAGGAACTAATTATGGAGGTTTTCCCATCCCATAGTGGATCCCTCTGAAAGGATACTATTCCAAACAAAGGCTGACCCAATCAAAGTTTTTACAAACACATTATCCGGGTAACATCTTATTAATCTCAAGGGACCATCACAAGACCACATCAGGACACACAGTAAATGAGTGTTGTTTTAGATCTCCTGCATTGTCAAAGGTTGGGATGGAAGGGTTTCTAGAATTGGGAGGATACAAAGTTTCATCCCCACATTTTGGATATGTATTATTTTCATGATTCATGGGTTCATGACAAACTTTCATATATTCCATTCGAACATCTAGAGATTCAATGAAATTAATCAGTTCTAGTGGTATTACTGTCTAGGAGACCTCATATATATAGGGAGTGGGAGGATCTTGATGAGGTGTCCCCATATTCATATAACACTAAAATTTTATCCATGATACAACAAAATGGGTTACATGGTGGTGGAGAGGTTTTCAACATAATGGATGGTAGTCAAGATCACCTTTGAATTTTTCAATTATATAGACTGGATTATTAGATCCAAAACCATCCTGACACTCCAATGCCACCATTGTATATGGATCGGATCTTTAATGATATAGGGGACGTTGGATATTTATCTCTTGATGAAGATGATACCCGGAAGTAATGTTTCCCCAGAGTATCTCCTCATTGATTTTGTTGACTTTTTGAAGGTGATTTCATATTATGTCATCCGTTCATCCATGGAACAAATATCATCTCTTCTGGGAAGTGATTGGGATGTAGACATAACTTTCTGTTTATCTGTATAAGTGTTCCACTATAGAGATGTTAGCTAATAATTTAGGGGTGCTCAGTTTAGGGTTATCATCTGATTCCATGTATGTAAAGCCTCAGTTGGTCCATCTAGATCACCCTCCTATCGATGTATGTTTTTTGTATTATGTCACTCTTTATTGTTATCTTTATCTACATTATCCGTTGCGTTTATGGTGACAAAATTCATGGAGGCGTATCAAGAAATGGTAATTATCCCATTACTCTTGATGCAACAAGGTTATTATGTGAAACCTGCATCAGGGTTGCTTTTTGACCCCTAGCCATGTTAGACCTTTTATGATTACATACCATATGGGGTTTTATTTCATTTTCTATACATTCCTCCCATATCAGTCTTTGAGTGATAATTTTAAGGGTGTATTTGGTTATATTGGATGAACATGCCACAAATGGAACTGTTTTGTCTTTTGGTGGGAGGAATTAATGGGATTCCAATTGTCAATATTTACCTCTATAAATAGAGAAGACTAATTCCCTACACAGTGATGATAATGATTAAAATTCACCTAGACCAATGGGATGGAAACTCTTTGGGATCACAATTGAAAATTTTTGTTCCTAGCATTGCATATTTGATGAATTTAGTTGAGGATTTCATGGATCTTATAATAAAAATTGAGATATAAATGATACTAATCAAGTGGGATGAGGTTGATATAAAATCACTATTGATTTTTCCAAGACCCTCTTGGTGTGTGATGAGATTGGTGATGTATATTGAGAAAACAATTAGCTCATCCCTATATAATGAGGTTGGTGTGATACTGTGGCCAATACATATTGAATCCTCTGGGGGATTGATGAACCAAGGGGTTGAGGTGGCAGTAAATATTTCGCCAGCTCGGTGGACTAGGTCTGAACCTCAATGGATTCTATGGATGTTACTATTAAGACCCATTTGATTTGGCACCACTATGATCATGTTTGAGTTGGGTGAAATTGCACCCCTTGATGGGAGTTATTTTATTTTGTATGTAGTCATGTTGGATGAAACTTTGCCTTATATGTTAGAAATTCATCACCATTTTTTTAGGGACCATGTTGAAATGTATATTGGAATTCCTCTACCTTTGTTCATGATGTATTTTCATTTTTAAATCGGGGGAATTAAATTGTAGTGACAAATTTTCTTTCACATAACCTAATCGCATAACCTTGCTGGAGGCTATAAATTTATAAGATTTGATAACATGGGAGTTCTTCAATTATATTGGTGTGGTGAAGGGTAATGATACATATTTTATCCATCCTCGGATGGGGAAACATGAATAGATTTTAGTGATTAGTTGCATAATATTTGTGATTCGATGGAGGCCTGCATGTTGAATATTTGTGCTGTGCTTTTTCATTTTCGGGTCTCAGACCATGGAGACAATATCTAAGTCAAGTTGAAAGAAGAGTATGTTTATGGTTTGAAGGCGACCTTCATACCGTAGATAAGGGAGGTGTCTTCCCATCAATTTCTGATTATTTTACCACATTATTTGGTGTAGTAAAGGCATAAACTAATTCTCGAGCTCATCTAGGATCTCATAGTTAGAAGTAGAGAGGGGATAAACAATGGTTGGGATGTTTTTTCGGACAATTATCTCTCTATATAAATATAGGGCTCTTCTTAATTAGACTTACACTTATCCATATGGTCATACCATAGAGGTTGCTTCTTTGGGTCACCTTTTGGCCTTAGTGAACATCTGCTGGTAGTTGATTGGGAGCTATATACTAATGACTACGTTGTTTTGAGCTCCTCTCTATATGAAAATGTCAGATTTTTGAGAACCTGTTTTTACAATGGATTCTGGTCATGGTAAATATTTATTTGTCCAAGGGAAATATCATTGGGGGGAGGCTGATGATGATGGATGTCAGGAATAGAGTCCCTACAGTCCATCTCTACCCTACCGTAGAGAGTAATATATATGTAATGATTTCCTTCTTCTTCATTTGAATAGTTGATGGACCCTTGAGGTGTTTTGGATATGCATCTAAAAAAATTAAGAACACTGGAAGTGATCAGGTCAATGATATGAGCCTCAATATATATTGTGGAAAGAATATTCTAAACTTCATTTTGGGGTTGAGCAGAGATATGAGACTACTCCATGAAGACTACTAAAGTTTTTTTATAACTATATGGTACTATGAGAATTTGAGCCCCGTATTAAGAAGATACTATAGATTTCTATTAGAATCTATATTATCAAAAATAATATGGCCCTATCAATGAGTGGTTGCTAGAATTTATCAGTCAATCCTTTCTAATGAAGGGATATGATCACGGTTCAAAAAGGATTTCCCCACTAGAATATGTCAGCAGTCCTCTGGAATGAGTTAGTGGACATGAGCCCCCTATTATCTATCCTATGAAGGATACTGGTGTAGTCATTCATTGGTGGAATTTTGGATTTGATCCTATCCTTTGTGAGATGTAGGAATATGTGAAGTAGCTTCATCGATTGAATTATGGGCATGCCCCGAGGTATGTACCACTCTAACTTGATGATCCTTCATTTGAGTGGGGATATGAGCCATATATTATGCCTTATTATCATGTCTCTGGTTTTTTTCAAAAGAAATATGAGCCCTTCTAGAGTCTCTCTCACTTGGTGAGCCCCAGTTGGCGCAGGAATAGAATCTTGATCTGGTTCCTTTAATGTAACACCCCATGATTTCATAGTACGTTATTTCTTCAAAGTAATTCAATAACATTCACTACATGCAACACCGAGTTCTAGCGCACCATGACTTACCAAACAAGCCGTTCAAAAACAGTTATGAATAGTATTGACTAAATTTTGAGCTTTACATAATCTTTATAATTTTAGAATCCATATTATGAGTTTCTTATACATAATGTAAGAACAAATACATTTTTTAAGATAAAAGAAGTATTTTTTAAAAAATACAATTTTTCTGCCTTTTAATGGAGAAGCCTTTTTAAATCCAATATCTGAAACTTTTATATATTCAATTTGACAAAATAAACTTCTTCTTTAGAATCGGTACACAAGAATTTAGTTTCAATAAAGGTTTGGTGTTTTTCTGATAACTTTCTTATTTTGATGAATAGTGAAAAATACTACGTTTTAACAGAAAAAACTTTTTAAATCAAAATAATTTGTGTTGTTAAATTATAATTTTTAATGGTTTCGAAGTATAAATAGATTATATTTTTACCATTTAACCCAATGATGGTCATTGTAAGTAATTTCACTTTGAAATTGGACATAAACAAGTGTCATACTTTTGGTAGTTATTATTTCTTAAAAATACGTCTTTTGGTTTTGAAAGCAGGAATTAATTTTAAATTAATAAATTCAACTTCTATGTTTTGAATTTTGTAAAATAGAATTCATTATTGAATTCGGATTATCAAAATTAGCTTAGGGAAAATTTTTGGTATTTTTCTGAAAACATTAAATTTTTGATGAATAGTGAAAAACACTGAGTTATTGTTTAAAACCGAATATTTATATAAATAATTATTTATTTTATTTAAATTTATTTTATGTCAATGTAGATACATAATAATTATATATGTTCAGTGTAATTCATTGTAGTCATTTTATAATAATTTTAGATATATGAAAATTTTATTGAACTTTTTACCGTCTTTTACCCATCTCCTAGGAGAATTTGTAAATTCACATTACACATAATTTTACCACATTTGTGAGTGGAATTTATAAAATCCAAGAGACATGGTTAATATCATGGAGTAAAATTTGGTTCAATAAGATAAAAATAATTTTTTGTGAATTGTAACGTTTTACTTTTATTTACCACGGTAAAAAGTAAATAGGGTAATTAGGGGTAAAAATGATATTATTATTACCCTAAAACATGTCCTAATTCTATTGGATAAGTATAATTCGTCAAAAAAACAACCGTAGGAATAAAATATGAACCTCTTTGGTCCACATGGATTATATTAGGACATTTATTATTATTTAATTCAAAGAAGAGTTAAAAGAGTTAAAATCGAAGTTTAATAACTAAAACATTTTTAATATAGGGTTATTCATAAGGTAAATTTGATTATAAATATTCATTACAAATATAAAAATATTTCCTACATAATGGTATTTTACTTATAATTTTTAAACTTTAAATGATTTAATTTATTTATGACACATCGATGAAGCAGTAATTACCTTATTAGTGAAATATTAAAATAATTGATATTATAAATACCCAAATAAATATAATTTGAGACTTTTAATGAATTACACGAATTTTATTGGTTAATATGACATGTTAGGATTGATTCAATGAATTGTTTTCGAATTAATAAAGCTATTAATATTTAACAAAAACCAATTATTAAATAGTGTCAAAATTGACAAAAAGGAGTTTTTAAAACAAATATTATATTCTTAATTGATATAATATTCCTAAAAACCTAAGGTTCGTCCAAGGAATTATATGATTATAGGTATGTCATTAATGAACCACTTGGGGTTCGTTTGGCACTTTATAGTAAGTTTATTAACTATATATTATAAAAATACAAAGAGAAATGGTAAATGTCAAACTATTTAACTAAGAGTTAAATCTAAAAGATAAGAGTCCAATAGTGACCCAAACTTGTCTAAAACTTATTGTTTGAGTTGTTTTCGACCAATCCCCACTATATACAATGAATAACCCACTTTTAAGCCATTATAAACCGAATATTATTTTATTATAAAATAATACTTTAAGTTTTTTATAAAGAGCCCCTCATCCCCTTATAAAAGGACACCATTTTTAACCAATTCTTCACACCTCGCAAGACTTTTCGATCGTCCACACTCTGGCCAATTAAGCTCCCTACAACCCTCTTCTACTCCTAGAAGCCTTAACTTAGGAATAATGCACTTTAAGAGTTCTTTTTGGTTCAAACCAAAGGGAGTTTCCCAAATTAAAGATAACGATTTCTCTTAGCTTCTTTTCTTTTATTTTACTTCTCCAACCCCTAAACTTTTCATATTATTTTCTTTTGTTACAACAATAGTATAATCAATATACTAGAATATCTTTATGAGAAGTATTTTAAATACACTTACACACACCTCCATCAAATGTGTGAAGAACATACTGTTTCTGTGGATGGCAACCAAACGCCTCACGAAACGATGATTGTTCAACTATCTCCTACCACCTCTCATGGTGGCCATTATGATGGAAATATAATTAAATATGATATTAATGATATTTATTTTATATATAAGCTTCTTTAATTCTATTTTATAGCATACCATTATTCATTTTATTTTGTATATATATATAAGATAATTTCATTTGATGAAGTGCGGACTACCGCCCCCTCAAAATGATATGACTCGTTCATACCATACATGGAACATATAAAGTATGGAGTTAATAAACTTTAGTAACATATATATGATATTATATTATACTGTAATAATAATATACTTATGTATCATTTGGTTTTGACTCATTTTAAAATGAAAATGAAAAGGAAATAGAAGTAGCCTTCGTGCGTACGTACGGACTACCGTCTCCACGAACACGATGAGATTCATTCCCATTGTATCCATTCAAGACTAATTTCATTTTATGATTAAAAATAATTTCTATGGACTTGATATCATTTTGTATATGAATAAGATACATCCTAGGGTTAACAAACACGACTTATGCAACAAAACATATAAAAGAAAACGAGTAAGTTAACACCTGAAACGACGATAATACTAAGATATTATTAAAAAAGCAATGTTAAAAGATCATATATGAAATCATATTAATGTATATGATTCTTGTATAATTTAATATCAATGATTTAACTATTATATAAGAGGTTAATCTACCCTTGACCAAGGAAAAGTACAAGGTAAGGGGTTTTCATCTCACTCCTTATTCCCGTGAGATTCGTGCCATATTTCCACTATTACCTTTTGTGTGGTGTGTGTAATTACAATAATTGTATTCTTTGTGTAATACACTTTAATTTATGTGTATTTACATATTCATTTAATGATACCTCTTTCATGGGGCATATGTTTCGTAAGTTACCAAATTGGTAAGGGATTATTTCACAATATCTTAATTATCCGAGGTTGTTTATACGTAATTATCTATTGGGACTTATTTATGATCCACATATATGTTTCTTAAAAATGTATTTAAATACTTTTTTACTATTTAATAGACTATGGTTTAAAGTCATTTATACCCTTTTTATAATTTTTATAAAATGGTTTGAAAGGAATCTTTCCGTCGTTTTCCAAACAAGGCCCTTTTAAACCTTTTTGACAAAATTAAGGTAAGAATATCTTTTTAACTTATACGGTGGGTGTGGCTATTTTCGGCCATTATAAAATCGCAGAATCATCCCTTACAATGTTATATGAATATTTTTCAAAGTAAATGTTTTCTTTTATAATTTTGTGACTTTTAAATGATCTCAAAATGAGAGATATTTCTCTCAAATAGTATTGATTTCATCTTTGTCAACATCCTTTGATGGATTTTAAGCTTATTTGAAGTTGATTTATTATGATACAAATCTTCCATATTTTATTGAAGGTTTTGTGAAATGTATGACTATGGATGTGTTATTTTTATACCATTCATGGTTTATGGATAATGTATTTACATTTCGTATGCTACTTTTAATACGAATGTTTATGTTATGTTTAAACCTTTTGATATGGGAATGCATTGGACTTAGTAAGTGATGGGTGGAGCCTGCTATAGCTCCTCGATGCATCAGTAGGTATATTGAGACAAACTAGTGTCTTGGCATAAGGCCTTGACAAAATCTTATTTGTAGTCTTGGCACAAGGCCTAGACTATGTGGTTATGATAGTCTGGCATTATGCATTCCATCATTATGAAAGCAGTTATTGATATTGGATGTGATTATTAGACTAGAATAATGTCTATGTGAATAAGTAAATGGAATTATTTCATTTTATTTATTCCATATTATGACGATGTTCAAGATTAAAAGGCTTTTGTTTTAGTTATACATTGCATTAAATGTTCATGTTTATTTATGAAAGTTTCCTTAATATTGTCATCCTTACTGAGCATCTGAGCTCACCCATTTCTATGTTTTATTTTTCCCAGGATCTGAAGAAAAATTTATTATGACTTTCTTGAAGGGATATTCTGAAGGGGATATGAATATGGAATATAGATACTATGTTATTGTAGTTTTTCATTTTATGATGTAATTTAACATTTATGAATGTATCTTGTGTTTCCCATCCTACTAAAATAATCGGTCTTTCAAGACTTGATCTTTTTTGATCATGCCAATGATACATAATAATGAACTGACTCTTGGTAACTGGGGTTGGAGTGTAATAGTTGGTATCAGAGGAAGTTTAGTAAAAACCTTGGAAGGTATATTTATATAAACTTTTATTAGAGCACATATACCTAAGATGGACTTTGAGGATTAGTATAGAAGAACTTCCTAGAATTTTGGTATTGTAGAGATTTTGTGAGTTTTTCAAACAATACAACTCTATCTGGATACGAGAATGTAGAGGCAGATCTGGCACAGATGTACCGAGGTGTAAAACCCGAAAACACCGCTTTGAGCTAGACTCGAACAGGAACTGGTGCGTGGAAATGGGCCTTGCTGCACTCTTCTTTATGTCACACCCAAGGGATACGCTTAGGATAATTCTCATTTTCTTTACAAATCATTATGAAGGGTTTATGTGTATATAATTCCTCAAGGAAAACATCTTTATGATTATGGATTATATCCATAAAACATTAAATTTACGATAGGTATTTTAAAAGTTTATAATTATTCATTGCAATTCATAAACTGACCTAGTTTATTATATTGTATAGAAATGGCGCCCAGTAGAAGGAATGTGAACTCCAGCAATATGAATAATCCAAAGAGTAAGAAGGATAATATCTTTCACAGTATTAAGACAACATTTTTAAGGGAAATAGTCTCCCATGTATTCTCAATATATTAAGAAATAATATCATTTGTTAATAAGATAAGTAAATAATTCTATGTGTCCTATGACTTTGAAGGGAAGTAAGAGAAGAAAAGGATGGAAAATAGAAAGATAGGTAAAGGGAAGAGGGAAAAGAAGAATTTTCCCATATGTGATAACTATGGGAAGAAACACCCTAGAACATGCCTGAAGGGAATGGGAGTTTGTTATAAGTGTGGAGAAAAAGGACACCATGTACGTGACTTCAATGGTAAGAAAAGGGTTTGAAATGTACAATGCTTCATATGCAAGAATTTAGGACACTACGCGAATCAATGTCCCATTCATAAGAGTATACCACAAATTATGTTATTGGATAATACCAAGTTATGATACTACCAAAGATGAGGAGTAATGATTAGAATTCTTATGTTGTTATTAGGGAATTATGTAATTTGAGTGTTGTATCAAAAATGTACTGGTTACAATAATTATGGAGTATATAAGGATTGTACTGCAATACTATTTCATTATGGACTTGAGATTGTGTGGAACCAATAAAAGTGACTCAATAGTAGGTAAAATTATCATAATATATATGGTTGAGAAATGATAAAACATAATATGGTTCTGATACCGAGGTAGTGATTTTGGAATAATACATTATTGATTTGCATAAATTATATTTGATATTCTTGATTACCTTGAAACGGATTAATGATTTGTATATTCCATCATTGTTGGAGTTTACAACATTTTTTTGATATAAGGAGTATATCCTATATTCTATATGGAATAAGGGATCATGAATGTAATCTATAAGGTTTTATGGTAATTCAGGATGTTGGAGTGTTTTAAAAGAATACATGATGAAGGTGTTCACATGTTACTATGCGACAAAAATGATCTTCAGGGTGTTTACCTTCCTTATAAATTTTGGACGGTGAGTTTGGACATAAGTATTTTGGATAATTCTAGTTTGAGATTATTTTTGGACTACCATAAAAGGACAACCCGGAGGTCGGGCGGCAACCCATCGCACCCGACAAGGCGGCGAGACTTGAACCCGCAACCGAAGGGAGACAGGGGTGTATCACCTACCACTGGAACACGTGATGTCTTGGATTGAATAATGCAGTCTTTTTAAAAAAAAGTCTGGTATATGAATTATAAATTCATTTTTTAAACCCTATATGAATAAGATAAATAGAATATTATTTGTAAGTTCTATTTTCTTTTAGAGTGCAAGATGAGTTTGTGGAAGAAATTAGTTAAAGGATGGGAATCTACTTTTCAAGTATATAGTTTTCTTTTTATCTTATTCTATGAAGAAATTAATTCTTATACTTGAGTGAAATGATCTTAAAACAAAAAAATGTGTTATCCTAATACCATATGTTTTGTTGAATCAATGGTATTTTAAATCATCATAAATTGATGAATTTAAGGCCCTCAATTTAACACTTGTTTGTGATTGATGACCTCAATCAATACCTATAAACATTTATGTTTTCCCTCCAATTATATGTCTCTAATTTCCACCAATGATCTCCTAATCGAGATCATAATTTGGTGGTGACCCTTTCATTTTCCTTTTCCTCTTACTAAGACTTAATTTTATTAACCTAATTTCCGATGTGAGTTTTCCCAAAGGTATTTTCTATTTTCAGCCTTTTATATTCGAAAAATAATTTCAAATTGATAGGATTCAATTTATTGAAGTAGGGAAGAATGTAACACCCAAAGATTTCATAGTACCTTATTTCTTCAAAGTAATTCGATAACTTGCACTACAGGTAACACCGAGTTCTAGGCCACCATGGCATACCAAAAAATACGTTCAAAAGCGGTTATGAATAGTATTAACTGAATTTTGAACTTTATATAATATATATAATTTCATAATCCATATTATGAGTTTCCTAGACATAATGTAAGAACAAATACATTTTTTCAGATAAAAGACATAATTTCAAAAAGTGAAATTTTACCGCCTTTTAATGGTGAAGCCTTTTTAAATCCAATATTTGAAACTTTTATATATTCAGTTTGATAAAATAAACTTCTTCTTTATAATCAAGACATATGAATTTAGTTTCAATAAAGTTTTGGTGTTTTTCTGATAACTTTCATATTTGGGTGAATAGTGAAAATACTATATTTTAACTGAAACAAATTTTTAAATAAAAAATCATTTATATTGTTAAATTATACATTTTAATGGTTTGGAAGTATAAATAGATTATATTTTTACCATTTAATCCAATAATGGTCATTGTACGTAATTTCACTTTGAAATTGGACATATACAAGTGTCAAACTTTTGGTAGTTATTATTTCTTAAAAATATGCCTTTTGGTTTTGATAACAGGAATTAATTTTAAATTAATAAATTAAACTTCTATGATTTGAATTTTGTAAAATAGACTTCATTATTGAATTCATAATATCAAAATTTTCTTTGGGTAAAGTTGTGGTATTTTTCTGAAAACTTTTAATTTTTGATGAATAGTGAAAACACTAAGTTATAGGTTAAAACCGAATTTTTATTTAAATTTATTTTATGTCAAAATAGATACATAATACCTATATAAGTTCAATTTAATTCATTGGAGCCAGTTTATAATAATTTTAGATATATAGAAATTTTATTCAACTTTTCACCATCTTTTACCCACCTCCGAGGAGAATTTGCAAATTTCATAAAATTTAATTTTTCTGCTTCTGTGAGTGGAATTTAGAAAATCCGAGAGACACAGTTAATATCACGGAGTAAAATGAGGTTCAATAAGATAAAAATAATTTTGTGTGAATAGTAACTTTTTACTTTTATTTACCACGGTAAAAAGTAAATAGGGTCATTAAGGGTAAAAATGATATTATTATTACCCTAACACATGTCCTAATTCTATTGGATAAGTATAATTCGACCAAAAACATCCATAGGAATAAAATATGAACCTCTTTGGTCCACTCAGATTAGATTAGGATATTTATTATTATTTAATTCAAAGAAGAGTTAAATGAGTTAAAATCATAATTTAATAAATAAAACATTTTTAATATAGGGTTATAGATAAGATAAATTCGACTATAAATATTCATTAGAAAGATAAAAATATTTCCTAAATAATGGTATTTTATTTATAATTTTTATACCTTAAATAGGTTAACTTATTTATTACACAATGATGATGCAGTAATTACCTTATTAGTGAAATATTAAAATAATTGATATTATAAATACCCAAATAAATATAATTTGAGACTTTTAATGAATTAAACGAATTTTATTGGTTAATATGACATGTTAGGATTGATGAAATGAATTTTCTTCGAATTAATAAAGTTATTAAGAATTTATCCAAAATCAATTATTAAATAGTGTCAAAATTGACCTAAAGGTGTTTTAAAACATATATTATATTATTAATTGATATAATATTCCTAAAAATATAAGGTTCAGCCAAAGGACTTATATGATGATAGGTATGTCATTCAAGAACCACTTGGGGTTCCTTTGGCAGTTTATAGTATGTTTATTAACAATATAATATAAAAATACAAAGAGACATGGTAAATGTCAAACTATTTAACTAAGAGTTAAATCTAATAGATAAGGGTAAAATAGTGACCCAAACATGTCGAAAACTTATTGGTTGAGTTTTTTTCGACCTATCCCCACCTTAGAATTTGAATAATCAACATTTGAGCCATTATAAACCCAAAATTATTTTATTATAAAATAATACTTTAAGTTTTTCCTAAAGAGCCCCCCCCCCTTATAAAAGGAAACCACTTCTAACCAATTCCTCACACCATTAAAGCCATTTGTCTCATCCAAACTATACCTAATTAAGCTATCTACATCCCTATACTACTCGTAAAAGCCTTACCTTAGGAAGAAGTCACTTCAAGAGTCCTTTTTTATTCAAAGGGAGTTACCCAAATTAAAGGTAACAATTTCTCCTAGCTTCTTTTCTTTTATTTACCTCTCCCACCCCTAAACTCTTCTTATTCATTTATTTTGTAACAAAACCAGTATAATCAATATACTAGGATATTTTTATGAGAATTATTTGAACTACACTTACACACACCTCCATCTAATGGGTGAAGAACATAATGTTTCTGTGGATGGCAACCAAACGCCTCACAAAACGATCATTGTTGAATTATATCCTACCACCTCTCACAGAGGCCATTATGATGGAAATATAATTAAATATGATATTTATGATATTTTTTTATATATAATCTTCTGTACTTTTATTTTATAGCATAACATTATTCATTTCATGTTGTATATATATATATATATGATAATTTCATTTGAGGAAGTGCGGACTACCGCCCCCTCAAAGTGATATGACTCGTTCATACCATACATGGAACGTATAAAAGATGGTTTTAATGAACATAAGTAACATATATAAGATATTATATTATACTAGAATAATAATATACCTATGTATCATTTGTTTTTGACTCCTTTTAAAATGAAAATGAAATGGAAGCAGCGTTCGTGCGTACGTACGGACTACCGTCTCCAAGAACACGATGAGATTCATTATCCATCATATCCATTAAATAATAATTTCATTTGATGATTGAAAATACTTTTTAAGGACTTGATATCATTATTTATATAAATAAGATACAACCTATGGATAACAAACACGACCTATGTAATAAACCATATAAAAGAAAACGAGTAAGTTAACACCCGAAACGACGATAATACTAATATATTATTAACAATGAAATGTTAAAAATAATATATGATATCATATTAATGTATATGATTCTTGTATAATTTAATAACAATTATTTGACAATTATAAATCATTTTAACCTACCCTCGACCAAGGAAATGTACAAGGTAAGGGGTTTTCATCTCACTTCTTATTCCCGTGAGATTCGTGCCATATTGCCACTATTACCTTTTGTGTAGTCTATGTACTACCCATAATTGTATTATTTTTTTAATAGAATTTAATTTATGTGTATTTACATATTAATTGTATGATTCCTCTTTCATGGAGCGTATGTTTCGTAAGTTACCAAATTGGTAAGGGTTTATTTCATAATCTCTTCATTATCCGAGGTTGTTTATACGTAATTATATACTGGGACTTCTTTATCATCCACATCCATGTTTCTTAAAAGTGTATTTCAAAACATTTTTACAATTTAATAGACTATGGATTAAATTCATTTATACCCTTTTATACTTTTCATAAAATGGTTTGAAATGAATATTTCCGTCATTTTCCAAACAAGGTCCTTTTTAACCTTTTTGACAAAATTAAGGTTAGATTGTGTTTTTAACTTATTCGGTGGGTGTGGCTATTTTCTGCCATTATAAAATCGCCAAAACGTCCCTAACAATCATATAAGAATATTTTCAATGTAAATGTTTTCTTTAATAATAATTTGACTTTTAAATGATTTCAAAAAAAGAGATTTTTTTCTCAAATAGTTTTGATTTCATATATGTCAACATCCTTTGATGGATTTTAAACTTATTTGAAGTTGATTTATTATGATACAAAACTTCTATATTGTATTGAAGGTTTTGTGATATGTTTTACTGTGGATGTGTTAATTTTATACCATTCATGGTTTATGGATAATGTATTTACATTTCCTATGGTACTTTTAATACAAATTCTTATGTTATGTTTAAACCTTTTCTTATGGGAATGCATTGGACTTACTAAGTGACGGGTGGATCCCGCTATAGCTCCTCGATGCATCGGTAGGTCTCATGAGACAAACTAGTGTCTTGGAATAAGGCCTTGACAAAATATTATTTGTAGTCTTGGCACAAGGCCTAGACTATGTGGTTATGATAGTCTGGCATTATGTATTCCATCATTATGAAAGCGGTTATTGATATTGCATGTGATTATTCGACTAGTAGAATATCTATGTGAATAAGTAAATGGAATTATTTCATTTTATTTTTTCCATATTATGCTGAAGTTCTAGTTTAAAAGTATTTTGTTTTAGTTATACATTACCTTAAATGTTTATGTTTATTTATGAAAGTTTCCACTTTATTTTTATCCTTACTGAGCATCTGAGGTCACCCCTTTCTGTGTTTTATTTTTCCAAGGATGTGAAGAAATATTTTATGACTGACCTACATGGATAGTCTGAAGGGGATATGAGTGTGGACTATGGAGACTATGTTATTTTAGTTTCACACTTTATGATGTAATGTAACATTTATGAATGTATCCTGTGTTTCTAAGGCTACTAAACTAATTGGTCTTTCGAGACTTGATCTTTTGTGATCATTCCAATGATACATAATAATTCACCAACTCTATGTAAATGGGGTCGGGGTGTTACATTTAAAGTATTTCATAGATCATTTTCAATAGGAATGTCTTCTTTTCCCATGGAATTTACCACTCTCATTTGGTGAGCCCTATATGGAATGGGAATATGATCATTGTATGGGTCCTCCCCCTTTACCGTAATAAGCTAATAATTCTCATTGATGAGAGAAAGATTATGTGATTTCACTAG
This sequence comes from Viscum album, assembly GCA_963277665.1. Taxonomy (NCBI): domain Eukaryota; kingdom Viridiplantae; phylum Streptophyta; class Magnoliopsida; order Santalales; family Viscaceae; genus Viscum; species Viscum album. The sequence goes on from OY728125.1 coordinate 6,770,622, forward strand.
AGTATGAATTTTTTATACTAATTAGATTATTTTGTTTCCCTAGTTATAGGGATTGAAATATGTTATTATACATATATTTTTAATAGTGCTGGAATATTTCAGTATCGTTTTTTAACTATTGATAAAAAGTGGTGAAATTTTAGTAATCTGTGTTCACCAATATAGGCTTGAATTTGTTTTGTCTCCAAAATATACTAAAATACATCTTCAATTGAATTTGGTATATAAGGAAACTAATGACCTACATTTTCTATAAGAAAATATCTATGGGATTCATGCATGAGCAAGTAATATGTTCCCACGCAAAACTGTTGTAGGGATATCCCTTGCAAAATTTATCTGAGGGGGAAGGGATTTGAAGCTTCCCACTAGAAACCAACAGAATATACCAGCAAGCTTCATCAGGGAAAGAGGACATATGATCCCGCATCTATTTATCCATGGAATTTAATTCCTTATGTGACTTCCTCAGTGCCTGTGTATGAGCTTTCAAGGAGGATATGTGTCAGGTGGTGCCCTCAGCAAATGACTAAGGGAAATCAGAGGGATGTACATGTGATTTCATTTGTCCAGATCACCCCTCAATAGCATGGGAATTGAAAGGGAGGCATAGTTGATTCCTTGATACACCTTACTCATATTTTGAAGGTGATGATTGTCATTATTTTGGGATAATCTTTTGATGTGGTTGATTGTGGAAATCAGTGCTAGTGGATTTATGATAGCTTCTTTTAAATAATGATTACTTGCCGGTTTTAGCATATAGATCCCCTTACATGAATCCTTGAGTGTCAAGATTGTACCACATTGGCGGTATTCTCATACCACTTCATTCTCCACCCAAAACCGAAAGTGTTGGGTGTTTCATATTTTATTACAACCTGCAAGGATTCTAGAAATGGTTGATTTTCTAGAACAATTGCTAGATGAAGATGTAATCTTTGGCATGTGTGTTGTTAAAGAGATAAGTATCTGTAGTCATGAAGAAAGTAAGGAACATAGTTACCGATCAGTATAATTTCACAACACTCAATAAAATATGCATATGTAACATATTTTCTTTTTTTATTCCAAGTTCATCCATTTCACTTGTGTGGACTTTTCACAATGAGTATGAAATTATTTTATGAGAACCTTAGTTACATTTTTAAACTGATTGTTTCTCCATTTTGGGATATTGAGGTTAGGGTAAAAATTTTGTTTACATAGGAGACACAAATTAAAGTTGTCTAAAACATGTTCAATGGATCATTCTTTGTTTTAGATATTCACCTAGGGTTCACCAACTTTATTTCCATAGGAGATGAAAAACAATATGGCCTAACTCATGGTCAAATGATCATTGTTTTTATTTATGATATTCACATCAGATTCACCATTTGTTTCATATGAGACAAAAAAAATAATGGCATGATGCATAGTCAACTGATAAATTTTATTTTTTGATAGATTCAGATTGGGTTTTCCATTTTGGTTTTGTCTAGGAGATAAAAAATGGATCAATGTATGGTATAATGACGTTTTTTTACTTGAGATATTCACATCGGGATCACCATTTCTATTTCTTCGAAAGATTTGTATAGTTCCCCAATTTTAAGAGGCATGATTCTCAATGACTATAATGGCTCATTTATTGCATCATTAAATGATTCCATATTGTTTTTAAGACTTTTGTTTACATCAATTTTTTTTCAGGCCCAATGATTGATTATAGGGGTTGAATGTGTTGTAAAATTCCTTATGTTTCCTTTCCCATTTCTTTATCTTTCATAGAAACTCCCAGTGGTTCCAAAATCTGTACTTGAGTACTGTCCTAATTTCCAAAGGCAGGACGTCATTCGCAATTTCAGATACAATGATTATTTGGAACTCACATTCATCGAAAGGATGGGTGGTCAGTCTCATTCCACCCTTTTGGGGGGGAATCTTTAACAACACTGGGAAATGCTTATATAATTTATATTTATTCATGAATATCATATAAATATTGGTATGTAACTAATTAACCTAAAAAATGATTTTGTGCTGCGACCTTTTATCATATATAGGGGTTATATTAACAAATTTATCTATATGTATCTGAGGTTCATCATCCATTTCCTATTATTACTTCTAATTCTCAAGATTATAACATTTTAAAACCCTATAACAAGGAAATATGGAGTTTACTTCCATCTAGGGATATAATGTAGTGAGAATAAGATTGAACCATATGAGGAGTCTTATGTATCTTGTTTTTGATAGTAATCAAAATCCACATAGTACTATGAATTGTGCAATTTCACATCATGAATAAAGAACTCATATGGTCACACTTATGCACCATGTATTGGGCTCTATCCTTAGGAATGAATTATTTATATCATGATTATTATAGTAATTAAAGTCATCATAGTTCGATGTTCCATCATGACATATCTCGAAGTGGATGCCCTTATATGGGGGTAGTAATATTATGCTACTGAATGAGTATTACAAACTAAGGTATCCCTTAATAGGGTAAATTAATTATTCGAGTGATATAATAATTTCATATCCCTAATACCACATAATACAAGCTTGGTATGAGAAACAAGGGATAGTAAGTGACCAGTCTCACCGCATATGGATATTGGAATTATGCACTAGGGTGGAACTGATGGGGTGTTTGACATGAAGTTCAGATCCTAGGAAGTCATACTATGTGTCCTAATAATAGAAGGAATAAAATTTTTCATAATTAAATCTGTTTCATGATCAGAAAATAGATATTAAATACAGATAACCCCATAGTAGTGTTTAGGTCCCATGGGTTAGAGTGTTTAAGACATGGGTTGATTTACACTAAGGTAGACTCCCATTCTGTTAGGCCTTAAAAGTGAATCCTATGTACCATGTTTATAGGAGGAATTATAGTTCTAGTAGTTTAATTCATTGGTATTCACAAATATGTCTACTCGAAAAGGTTATCATGTCCTAGGGGTTCCCTCCGGATGTGTTTGGATTGTCTTCCCAATATGTTTAGGTTGTCAGTCTAGAAAATATAATTATTTCTAGAAATTTACTGGATTCCCATTAGATATTTCCATAGAAAATTTTAGGCTCCAGTCGAAATTCCAAGAGGACAACACATGATATAGATGGTATATCGGGGATACTTTTGCATGATCAGAGAATACCTGTCTCCATGGAGGTGCATGATCTGGATGGGTGGAATTGAATTATAATGATGAAATATCTACGGGTCTTCACATGACTTAGATAACATGTCCATGTTCCATCACATGAATGATATGACATGTTTGGGGGTCATATCCAAGATTGGATGACATGTTTGGAGGTTGTTTCATGATCAGGATGGCGTGTTTCGAATACATCACATGATGAAGGTTGACATGTCTTGGAGGGAATCGTAATAATTTCTTGACATGTTTGGTTGCTATCATGATACCTAGATGACATTTATAGAGGTAATAGTGATAGTTTCTAAACATGTTTGGAGAGAATTACGAAACATATATGACATGCTTGGAGGGCTTCTTGATACTGGGATGACATGCATGTATGGCTTCACAAGACTTCACTAACATGCCCAGATAATGACACAATATATGGTTGACATGTCTGGAGGTATTTTTGAGACTTTTGTGCCATGTCTTGGCACTATCGTATGATCTAGATAGATCATGAGAATTTCATGATTCGTTCTCATGATATTATTTATATACATCTTTGAATAAGTCTTATTCCCTTTTCAGTCATTATTGCATATGTGACCCATGGTTTTCCATGAATTAGTTTCTTTAGGTTTCATATGAACTAATCGATATGTGATATCCCATTCATATAATCTGGTTGACACAACTAATTTTCTTCATGTGATCTATAGAGTGATCATGAGAAGCACATATTCATGTCATGGGATCCCTTTGGATGTTACCTAGGGTTTACCTGGTGGAATACCTTATGATCACATGACCTTCCACTATAAAAGGTCCTCTTTTACACTCCGATGTGGTAGTTTCCATCATCATTGTATTAAATACCTTTTTTGTGCTTAGAGGAGGGGATTTATAGGCCTCACCACCCTAGTTATACATCAACCTATACAAAATGTATCATAGAAATATGAGATGGAGTTGGTGGATGGATTTTTACATCATGGGATTTGCATGATCCTATTAGAGGTCATCTAAGATGTCTTATGATATTCAATAAACATGAGAATGTTCCAACATCACCATATTTATTAAAACATTTCTAGTCAAATGGATTTCACAAAACCATGTTAACACATCAAATATCCTTCACAAGATCATGATTAGTTGTCTATGAGTATTTGTGAGATAGAGATTCCCATGGAAAGGCATCCAAATGATCGAAGACAACATGTATGGGGTCATTCTTGGGACTAGGATGGCTTGTCATAGGACTCTATAAATAATAAAATTAATTGTCAAAAAGACACTTGTGGGATCGGGTTGACATATCAAAGGGCCCTCACATGATACAAGGTTCATAACCCCTTTCTCATAAGATCGTAGCATATTCCCTTCATTATAAGATTCTTCCTTTTATAGTTTTATTTCATTCCTTATATTATAAATATAGGGGATCCCACAATGTTTTGAAATAGTGTTCAGGTATAATCACTTGGAATGTCTACGGTGAATCACATGATCAGTGTTGTGTCTCATTATGATGTGTGAGTATTTTCATGGAAAACCCCTCTATTTATCTTTGGTGTGTCTTAAGATCAATGCTAGGTCTCAAGATGATGTGTAATAATTTTCATGGACAATCCCTTTTTTTGTAATATGGAGATAAAATGATATCTCATAATATATTAGACATGTCTGACCCCATTTTCATGATCCAGGTGACATTCCAACATGCTCTCAATAAACAAAGTGGACATATCAACATGGGATATATGGGGGACATCAGCACTTGTCTAGGAACCTTCAAAATAGCATGTCATTTTGTATGATGGGTGTCACATGATCAATATGGGATCATGCACAATGGATGATCTTCTAATGTTCATTCAATCACATTTCCTTCTAATGGTTACATAATCCATGTGATTTCACCACCCACTAATCCTTTTTTTGTGGTGAAAATAATACTCATGCTTCTATAATTTCTTCAATTCTATCATTTTTGATGCTCACACGGTGGGTTTAAATAGTATCATTGGAAGAAGGGAAGAAATCAAAATTCAAAACCACAAATGATGTTAACCCCTCCTGTAAATGAGGTATTGAATAAATTTTTGCTTATTATTCATGAAGATGGAATTATCAATCCCATTTCAATTAATGAATGAGAGATTCAACGTAATTTCAACTCAAAGAGTAGATGAATGTCTGTTATTAATAAATAAAATAACCAAATTTTTAACTAAATATTGATAGGATGTTGGGTTTTTTTATTAATGAAATTTATATGATTCCATAGAGAAGGATTATTCCCCCATCTCACATATTAATAAAATGTCAGAGTGAATTTTAGGGCATGAATACTATTGTTTACTTGATGGTTATTCCACGGGTAATTAAGTAACCATGAAACATGATGATTTATAAAAGAAAATATTCACATGTCTCTATGGAACCTTCTTATATTCATGAATTTCCTTTTTCATGTGTAATGAATCCAACACATTCTAGAAATGCATGACACATATTTTCCATAGGATGGAGGTGGAATTTTTCTAAATATTTATCAATGATATTTTTTCTATGGGGATTATTTAATATTTTCATATGGAATGTTGATTTATTTTTTGAAATAAATAAAGAGGATTTCCTTGTTCTGAATTAGACTAAATTCTATTTCATAGTGAAAAATGACATTATTCTTGGTCACCAAATTTTAAAATAAGTAATATAATTGAACCTAGTGAAATTAAAAGTGATAAAGTGATACAATATCCAAAATAATGTGGAAAATGTGATGTTTTCTCAATCATATGAGTTTTTATCAATGATGTTTTCAATGATGTTTTCATGATTTTCTTAGACCCTCACTCAACTCTTATTAAAGGATGTGGATTTTATTTTCTAAGGAAGGATTCAAAGACAGTTTCAAGGAGTTTAAGATGGTGTTGAACACTCGTCTTTTCATGATACCACCAAATTGAGAGAATCCTTTCAAGTTGATGTGTATTCAATGTGAATATGTGATAGGGTAAGTGGATTAACAAAGGGTTTAGAATTTTTAGACCTATTTACTATGATTATAGGACCCTGATGGAAACATAGTTTATTTAAACCACTATAAATAATAGATTAATTATTTTATTGTTTTAATTTGATATATTTACACCCTAACAAGTGCTGTCACGACCCGTCCCCTAGGGCACGTGTCGTGACTACACCAAGACCGCCATCCATAGGCCAGGGGCTGACAACTTGCACCAAAGGCGTAATTCCCTAAAAATGATAAGGGATTTCATTTATAACATATAAACACTCACACAAGAAAGCACACACCTGGATGAAACACCAAGTAAACTTTATAAAAAAGAGTGATGAATGTAAAAGGGGCCAGAATATAAGCCCAACAGTAAAGGTAGAAGTACAACTAAAATGTAACACAACTGAAGAATGTGAAAAAGCAGCTACTGGATCATCCTTCGAGGTTCAAACCTTAAGGGTAGGTATATATTTCCTCCTCAGCACTCCACGTCTGTCCATATCCTCTGGGTATCAACACGCCGTATGGTCCACCTCTAGGTATCATCCAGTCCTAGTACTCTCAGCCTCCATCAGTGTTATCCATCGTCTCCATCAAACATAAAGAAGTGCGGGCATAGCCCGTGCAGGGGTGAGTGTAACGATGCTCAGTAGGGACCCTGAGACCCTCAAGGTCTCACAAAAATCAACCAAGGATCAACCACAAAGAATGAAATCAACAAATAACCCTACATAGGTATATTCCCATACATATTCCTTAGTTATCAAGTGATCCATCTCAATCATGAGTAAAACACCGAAAAACAGACTCATCACAAACTAGGATTTTATTCTAGGAGTAGTATCAAGTAACATCCCATGTCACATTATAGAAACCTCGGCTACTGGAGAACTCCTCCTCTATAGAGTACAGTGGGCCTACCATGACACCAAGTGTTCTTCCCATTAACCTTGGACTACTGAGGTACTCCTCTTTTTGAGTATGGTGGATCTACCGTGTCACCAAGCGCGCTCCCCACCGTGGGTCTGCCATGTCACCAAGTGTGCTCCCCCACGTAGCCTAATGAGGTACTCCTCGTATCAAGTACCATGGGTCTTTCGTGACACCAAGTCACTCCCCATTGTGGGTCTTCCGTGACACCAAGGTGCTCCCCACTAGACTAGTCGAGTCACTCAGATTTGTAACAGTCAGCAGTCGTTAGGTCTCAGCCAGCTACTACGTCTATGCACTATGCTCGCTCGTCTCTGGGAGGGTCCACTCCACAAGCTACTATTCTGTACACCAACTATCATTAAGTACCACAAATAAGTATATCAAAGGTCTGAAACATCATATGGGTCTCAACACAATAGACGAAGCGTCAAACAGACGCTCGGTCTGTGAGTTATTATCCGTTTAGTGCCGAGGGCCCAGTTGGATTCGTGCTCAATCCAACCTGACCGTTTCCCATCTCAAACCAAAACTCCAGTGGAGTATACACAAAGGGACCATCTCGCTCCAATATTTTCAGCACCACTAAAGGTTCATCAAATAGATTTCCGGTGTCAATGATATGGCCAAATGAAAGTAAAGGGGCATAGTAAGCCCAGGTTCAGTCCGACCCGGCCCGACCTGGCATGGGTCGACCCGGTTCAGGTCGACTCAGCCTGACCCGTTGGGTCATGCCCCACCCATTATGCGGCCCAGTTTGCTTGGAGGTCCGTCAGGCCACAACGGTCCACGAAGCCCATGAGAGCCATCGGGCGGCTCGACGGTGGGGAAGCTGTGAGGGCGCGGGGTAGGTTCAGCTGGGGCATCGTGATGGGTGTGGGTCGGGGTGGATCGGAGGGCTGGCGTCGGCAAGGTCAGTTCGGCTAGCAGGTGGCACGGCCAGTGGGTGCACCGACCGGGGTGGCTTGGCTGTTGGATGGCGCGAGCCAAGGCGTGAGGCCGGTTTCTCCAAGGTGTCATGGCGTGGCAACGACACGCGGCCAGTTCGGCCGGAGCGTCACGGTGGCGGTGCAGGGCACGGTGGCCATGGGTGGCGGCGCCGTTGCCTTCATCATCTTCAAATATTTCGAAGAATTCAACAAAGAATAATGGTGGAGGGGGGGGAGGGGGGAGGGCCATGTTAGTTTGTCCCACACCCTCCGCATTTAGAGTGGTAGAATTTGGCTCAACAAGAAAGAAGATCAATGAACATCAAACATTACGACCTCCACAACGATTCTTTCCCAAACCGAAAAGAATTCAAGGAAAGTATTATCATAAAAATAAACCCCCTACCTCAGGCTGATACATCAACAGAATTGAAGGGATGAAGACAAAGTTTTCTTCATTCTTCACATCCACCACACTCCTCCAATCTCAAGCTCGTGTGTCGGTTCATCATAGATGAGGACATCCCACGTTGGAAGAAGTACTACGGAAGAAAGTCGAAGGAGGTCAACATTCTTTGTTGGGGAGAATGTTCTTCATTGGAGAACCTGTTCTTCATTGGAGAGCATAATCCTCCAAGTGTTGGGCATCACGTCACTTTACCAGTGCTTCGTCGCTTGGTGAAGCCATCCCAAATCCTCCCCCCAAGCTCCATGTATATAGGAGAGAGGGGAAGGTAGGTAATTATCATGGAATTTATGACGGTTCATTTATGAGGAACCTTATTAAATTCCAATGATGATGTTACATAAATTAAAAAGGGGGAAATCCAATTAACTATGTTGGCACAATTAATGTGGAGGAATCCAAGAGGCTCCACCACATTAATGATGGGGGTTGAAAGTTTCTCTTAATTAAAGGGGGTTTAGTCCTATGTGGTCCCCACCACTATAACCTCTCATGGGAGGTTATGGTTTAAGTGGTCCCCACCACTATAACCTCTCAAGAGAGGTTGAGGTGTGATGGTCCACACACCTCAACTTCCACATGGAGGGTTAGTTTTGGTGGACCCCACCTCCCGACACCCACATAGGTGTTGAAAATAAAAATAAAAAAGTCATACATTTTTATTTTTATTTTATTCTTACACAAAAAACCCAAAAACTAACTTTCACCCTTGACCAAGTGTCGTCAAAGTGAAAGTCTTCTTAAGAGAAAAATGGCCCTACGAGTTCATCGGTGCTATCAGATTTCAATTCTGATCACCATTTCAAAAGTTAGAAAAACCTGCTCTCATGTTTACTGAATGTACCCAAAATATTTTTCAAGAATTTCATTCAGGGCACTCCAGGCCTCGGAATCACACGCCATCAATTTTCACAGACTTTTAAAATTCCCTTATATTTATAAAACATTACATGGAAATTCCAGGTCTATACATTCTCCCTACATTAGGCTTTACATACCCATAATACACAACTCAAACAAAGGAAGAAAGTGAGGGTACTGAGCACGCATCTGAGCCTCCCGTTCCCATGTGATCTCATGGAGGTTACTGTGCTGCCAGCGAACGCGCATCAAAGGTATCAACCTTCCATGAAGGAACCACTCCTGTGGATCCTCAATCTCGATTGGAACCTCTGTAAAAGTCAGCACCTCGTCGACGTCCAACTCGCCATGGTTGATGATGTGAGAAGGTTCATGCACGTATCACCTCAGCTAGGATACATGGAAGATGTCATCCTGATCTCCATGGTCGATGCTTTGTGCAGTCCTAATCCACTCCTGGATGATCTGCACCTTCTCTATGGAAGCCTGTATCATCTCTAGTCCTAGTAGTGTTGTTTTCTAATATCTTGGTACATATTCACCACTCCTGAATATACTGCTATATGGGTTGTATGGAACTCCCGCAACCCTTCCTCCTGAAGTGACACTGGTATCGTGGTACATCCTCTGAAGAGGATGATGTGTTCCCCACCTCAGAAAATCCATCAAGTGCATGTCCTGTGGATATCTGAGCACGTCATGTCTCACAGTCAATGTCCCCAAGTTGTGCCTCCTTGAATCGCTAAAGAAGTGTGGGAATGACTTTAAGAGACTGAAGAAAAGATGCTCCATATCTATCCACAAAGGATATCTTCAAAGCAGCCAGCTGCTTTGTCACCTCTCCAAGAAGCTGTATACCAGAACTCTTACTCAGTGCATCTACAAAAGCATTCCCCTTCCTAGGAGTATAGAGTATCTTGAAGTCATATTCCTGGAGTAACTCAAGCCAACGTCGTTGTCTTAGGTTCTGCTTATTCTGAGAGAAGATATACTTGAGACTCTTGTGATCATAGTACACTGTAAAACTCTCACCCATCAGATAGTGTCGCCACATATTCTAGGCGAAGACCACTGCTACTAACTTCAGGTCATGGGTAGCATATTTCTTCTCACTCCAGCATCAGGACACATCCAAGTTCCATCCCTGATGCATCACAGTAGACTACATACACTACGCCTTCCTCTAGAATCCTCACAATGGGGGCACCAGTCAACCTCTTCCTCAGAACCTGAAAGCTCTGCTAGCATCTCTCCGGCCACATAATGGGTTTCCCCTTCTTTGTCAAGGACGATAGTGGTGCTGCAACTCTGGAGAAGTCTAGCACAAATCTAATGTAGTATCCAGGAAAACCAATGAAACTTCATACCTCTGTCACACTCCTGGGTGGATCCCAAGAAAGTACCACCTCAATATTTTCTGGATCCACTGCAACTCCAGCCTTTTAGATGACATGTCCCCAAAAGTGAACCTCTCAGATCCAAAACTAGCACATTGAGAAATTACCATAAAGCTGGTGCTCTCAGAGTGTGTCTAGTACTACCCAAATATTGTAGGCATGCTCATCCTCAGTAGTTGAGTAGACCATAATGTCTTCGATAAAGACTACGAAAAAGCGATCAAGGTATGGCTGAAAGATCATATTCATGAGTCCCATGAACACTGCTGGAGCGTTGGTTATGCTGAATGGCATAACCAAGAAATTGTAGTGGTCGTACGGACATCGGAAAGTCGTCATCTACATATACTAGTCTCTAAATTTGAGTTGGGGATAGCCTAATATGATTTCTATCTGAGAGAACCACCGTGCTCCCTTCAGCTCATCAAAGAGTTCGTCAATCCTCGAGAGTGGGTACTTTTTCTTCACAGTCACCTGGTTCAGGTACCGATAGTCGACACAAATTCTCAAGATCCGACCTGCCTTTTGGAAAATTAAAGCGGGGATTCCCAATGTGAAACACTAGGCCGGATGAATCCCTTCCCCTTCAAGTCCTCTAGCTATATCTTCAGCTCACGAATCTTCTCAGGAGCCATCTGATATGCTGTTGTATATATCGGTGTCATCCCAGGGTAAAAGTCAATGTAAAATTCTACCTCTCTTGAGGAGGTAGACCTAGGACATCATTAGGGAAAAAATCCATGTATTGGTCCACCACTACAAGATAACTCAGACCCTCCACATAAATATCTCCGAGGGTAAGGCTTGCCAACCGATGAATGGTCGGTTGCACTCTCTTCCGAGCAAGTCCATCCTATGCTGCAAAGGCTCCCTTTTTGCTAGTGAAGGTAAACCTGGTCCATCCGTGTGGACACACAACACTTTGCACCTGATATAGTCAATCTGAGCATGGACTGTAGATAACCTTTCCATACCCAAGATGACGTCGTAAGGCCTCAACGCCGCTACTAGGAGATTCCAGTCGAATCTCTTGGCTCCTAGAGTAAGGTCGCACAGACGGCACCAGTGCATAATCATTGAATCTTCTCTTATACGTGTCTTTAGCCGTAAGGATCGAGCCAATGACACCATTGGAATCTTCGAGCTCTAAACGAGGGTAGTGGCAATAAAAGAATGACTGGAACCTATGTTTATAATACTGCAGCTATGGTGGAGTAGACATAGATTGTACCTTCTATCATCTCTGGAGCCCCGTGATCATAATCCTCAGCTACATGGAGCTGAGATCTCCCCTATCCACCTATTCTCTATGGCCGGGGTGGACCTCCTGGTGGTGGTGGTGGTAATATCTCGAACCACCTCCCACCACTTGCTACACATCCATCTCTTCTTCCACGTCCGCCTACTCCCTGCTAACCACCTCGATCGAATCTCTGTCTCTGCCAGGGTTGTCCTTCGACCATCTGCTGATAATCCGTACAGCGGGTCAGACTGTCACAAGACATGTGACCCCGCCCGCTGCATGTGAAACACTGCTCGCTCATTCCATGTCTGTCTCCACTTCAGGTGCCCTGTATAACTAATCCTGAGTCATGTGGTCATCCACCTGTAGGTCTGGTTCTCTTGGACGTCTGTGACATCGGTCTGCTTCCATCTACGGAAGACTCCACTACGTGATGACTAGTTATGGGTCTTGCTGCTGGTGTCTGCTCAGCGTGAAATCTTTCCACCAAGAGGGATATCTCTAACACCCCTGCCTGCATCGGGATGCTAAGTGAGATCACCGAAGCCCTGATCTCCTTCCGAAGTCCCTGCTCGAAGGTACGGTCCCTGAAGAATGGGTCCCACACCATATTTGTGTAGTAGCTTGAGCAGTTAGTGAACCTCGTTGAATACTTAGCTACAGTCATACTGCCCTGCAGTAGATTATGTAGATCCTATATGCGCACTATGGGAAGAGTCTATGAAACAAACTCTACCCGAAACAGGCTCTCAAAGTATGCCCAAAGAAGCGTCACCTTGTCATGAACCTGGAGCATGAATCTCCACCATCTTCATGCTGCTGCATGTAGAAGGATGGCAGCAAGGATCACCATAAGATCAGCTGGTGTCCCTACTTATCAGAAAACTCTCACCATGGCCTCTAGCAAATCCTCATCTGCTTGTGGGCCCGTATCTCCCATGAACCTGGGTGGCCTCTGCTGCTGGAACTCATGCAATGCTCTCAAGTGGTGTGCACTCTCTACTGCTGGGATGGGGGAATCGGTGGCCCAACAGGGAGTGGTACCGTTTGTGCCTCTGTAGGTCCCTATACTGGATGAGGGCCCTGAACCGAGGCCTCATCGCTCAGTGGGCCTTCAGTGTGTTCAACTCCCGGATCTCTAGTCGGTTGTCTGCGTAGTGGAATCCGGAAAAGAAACAGGTGCACAACGGTCAAAATTTATACTTGGTGAGATGACCTGGTGAGATGAATTAAAGAAAAAATTTTAAAACACACACGCAATCGGTGTTTTCGTGCACTGAGCCGGAAATCAGTAGTCAAGGTCCTGGTGTATATATACGTCAGCCACCGCTCCAACACTGGACTCCCTAATGTGAAAACCAAACTCACTACAATTAACACTATTGCTTCACAGAAAAGATCAGAGTCTTATGTTCTACCGCAGAACTGACTCCTTTGATACCAATTTGACACGACCCGTCCCCCAAGGCACATCTCGTGACTACCCCAAGCCCTCCTTCCATAACCCAGGGGTTGGAGACTAGCACCAAAGGCGTAATTCCCTAAAACTGGGAAGACATTGACTTTATAACCTGAAAATGCACTCACAATCAAGCACACAGCTGGAAGAAACACCAAGTAAACTGTATAACAAAAGAGTGCTAAAAGTAAAAGGGGTCAGGATACAAGCCCAATAGTAAAGGTACAAGTAAACATCAAATGAAATACAACTAAAGAAAGAGAAAATACAGTTACTGGATCATCCTTCATGGTTCTTACCTAAAGGGTAGGTACATATCACCTCCTCAACACTCCCCATATGTCTGTCTCCTCTGGGTACCGACATGCCATATGGTCCACCTCCGGGTATCATCCAGTCCTGGTGCTCTCAGCCTCTGTCATTGTTGTCTGTCGTCTTCATTCCACAAAATAATGTGTGGGCAAAGTCCATGCAGGGGTGAGTATAACGATACTCAGTAAGGACCCCGATACCCTCAAGGTCTAACTAAAATCCACCAAGGATAAACCCAAAAGAATGTAATCAAAAGATAACCATACTTATGTATATGCCCATACATATATGTATGTTACCAAGTGATCCATCTCAATCATGAGAGAAACATCGAAAAAATGACTCATATCAAACTGGGATTTTATTATTGGGGTAGTATGAAGTAACATTCTGAGTCACATTATCAAGACCTCAGCTACTGGAGAACTCATCCTCTATCGAGTACATTGTGCCTGCCGTGACACCAAGTGTGCTTCCCACTAACCTTGGACTGCTAAGGTACCCTCCTATCGATTACTGTGGATATGATGAGTCACAAATCATGGTCCCCACCATGAATATGCCACGTCACTAAGCTATTTCCTCACGGATTTCGGGGATGACCTCGTTGATTTGAGATTCAAACGTTCCTATCGGTTTCTAGCGGGTTTGTTCGTAGAATCGGAAACATCCAATGATTCCACATCCGTTTGGACCTACTTTCCAAAGGTAGGAACTCATTAGCTTCTGGACTGATGAGGCTTAGGAATTTACATTGGTCGAGAGGATGGGAGTTCGGACTCATCACACCTTTTTGAGGGGAATTATTGTCTACTACGAGACTCTCTTTATAGATTTAAGTTATGTTCGTGTATCCTTATTACATTACCAAGTATAAAATGTGCTTTACTTTAATTTTAACAATCAATGATAAAATATGCAAGAAATTTAGAGAATCTTTTATATGTATTCGAGGTTCTTCATCAATAGAGAATCATCTATATCTGTTTAGAGATTCTTGGTCAAGGGTATCCTTCAAAACATTTATATAAAAGTCTCTTGGTCATTATGATGACCAGGCTGGTTTTAAAGCCACTCAGTGGGGCACTTGAAGTTTATCGTCATTCAGAAGGACAGGGATTATTTCAAAGTTGGGGTCGAACCCATAAATGGGCTACCTACGTATCCTTTGGAAAAGGAATCAGAACCCACGTAGTTCGAGTAATGGAGTATGATGTTTATGATTGATGGCTCAAAGAAGAATGCCATAATTACCTTTACACTCTAAGCTCACGTGAGTCATGCTCGGTGTGAGAAACAAGAGGTATTGGTAAAAACTTAGACAATTGTTCCATGAAAGATGCAATCATAAGAATTTATTTGGGGCTTATGTATGTATGACTGCCCAGATAGATGAAGGTTTCAGATTTACTTTTAGGGAGAAAATCCAGGAATAGGGTCCACAAAGGTATATGTGCTTTATGGAGATTTGAATACTCTGATCTTGGGGATTGCTCCTAAGGAGGATTCCCAAGTTAGGAGGGGACTTATGATTGGGTTTTACTCCTAAAAATGAAACCCAAATCAAGGGTAAATTAGGACTGGTTAAGAGAAATTTAAGGGGGCTTGGGGTTTACTCCTGAAAAGGAAACCCAAGATTATGACTGGGACTTACTCCTAAAAAGGAGGCCCAGGTTAGGGGACTTGGGGCTTACTCCTAAAAAAGGAAGCCCAAGATTATGACTGAGTCTTATTCCTGAAAAGGAGACCCAGGTTAGGGATTAATGTTTGGGGCTTACTCCTGAGGAGGATGCCCATATTTGGGAACTTTAAGTATTTGGGGCTTACTCCTAAAGAAGGATGCCCAGATTAAAGGATTTATAACTGGGGATTATTCCTGAAAAGGAGACCCAGGTTAAGGATTCTCTCATCTTAAAGGATGAGGTTGAATGAATGAACTCTCAATCTTTGGTGAAATAAAGATGTATAAATCACTAGGTTTTGAGAGATATTCCATCGAATTCCCTTCAGATAAGGAAGTCAAATCAAGAAATCGTGCCATAAATGGCTTTGAAGAGTATCTTGAAGACAGAATCTTGAATAGGAAAGGTGAAATGGCTTAAGAGGGGTAAAAAGGGCAAGATAGGCACCCAAAAAGGTAGGGGCGCGCAAGTCTTGAAAGGCGCGCAAGTATTGCGGCGGCGCGCAATTATTGGTCGCGCAGGTATACCTGCGCGACATGTGGGGTACTTGCGCGATTTTCAACCAGTATTAGAATACTTGAGCTACTCCTTTTAATCCCTTTTAGAATCCTCTTGAGGTTCTTCCAGAAAAGGGACGCGCAAGTTATATTGAAGGAAATAAGTCGGCGCGCAAGTGTTGATTTGTTTCAACACTTAGGCCTTCCTTCTTCTCTTTAGATCTTCCGTTATAGGTAAGAAATTACCTTAGAAGTGTTCCGGAAGCTTTTAGAAGAGACTTGGGCATCGGGAGCTTCAATCCGAGTTTCTGAAAGAAAGATCCTCTCGAATGGGGAGCCCACATGGTCTATTTATAGGCAAAAGAAGACCCTGGGCGGTTACCGGGCTGTTATCACTTAGGTCGCATAAGTCACTTGCACGACCATAAGGTGTCGCGCAAGTACTTGCACGACCACTAGGCGGTGCGCAAGTGTACTTGCGCGACCATGAGGGAACTTGCGCGACCTATGGGCAATGTTCTCCTTGTTCATCCCTTTGTCGATTTTTGATGTTTCTTCAAAGGATGAATCACTTTTTTCTTAGATATTCCCCTTTTCTGATCTTTATATTCTGTGACGAAAGGAGTGTCAACAAAAGTCCCCCCTCAGAGTTGGATCCGGAAAGAAATGAGGATTTTGACTCTGAGGAAATCGAATCCATCCAAAAGAAAAGGGGGGCGCGCAAGTCTTCAGTGCACTGAAGGCAGCGCGCAAGTGTGCTGTAACTTGACTTTTATTCAGAGTTCCTTTGTCTTTTGTGGGCAGTTTAAAGTCATGCATGCCATACATAAAGGGGCTAATGTTTAAGGTCGAAATAGCTTTGACCGAAATGGATTAAAAATGATTCAATTCATTAACAATTTATCTGAAAACATATTACCATACTCAAGTATGAGAGAAAAAATGTAAAATATGGCTTAATAATATTTGAATCCGAGTAATGATATGAAAAAGATCTAAAAGGCATTATAAGAAGTAGTTTCCAAGAATGAAGTTACTATTATTTAACAAAACCTGTTAGGGGGTTGAAATATGCAGGGCCACCTAAGGGAATTGGCTGCATGGTTAAATAAATAGCATCTTTCGGCTGACAAGTCTGTTATGTCGACTATTTATGCAAGGCCACCTATGGGCACGTGCTGCATAGTCAGGCAAAATAACTCCCAGAAATTTACTTTCCTAGTGCTAAAAGCCAGTGAATGTTTATGGAGATTCAAATTTTCTAAAGTATAGAGTTTGTTGTATGGAAAGAGGTACTTGAATAAGGTGAAGATATTTCCGAACAAGAATATCGAAGAACTAGATGAATATCACTCCTACGAAGGTCTGACCCAAACGTAGGGAAGAAGAATAAACCATAGACTTGAATACTTTCAGATCATGAAAAAGGATATGGGAAAAATATGTTAAGGATGGCTATTTTTTGCGGATCCCTACATACTGTCGTTTAAGACAAATAAGGACAAAAGAGGCATTCTTCCCAAGAATGAAGTTACCATTATTTAACAAACCCGTTAGGGGGTTGAAATATGCAGGGCCACCTAAGGGCATTGGCTGCATGGTCAAATAAATAGTATCTTTCGACTGACAAGTCTGTTATGTGGACTGTTTATGCAAGGCCACATATGGGCACGTGCTGCATAGTCAGGCAAAAGAATTCTCAGAAGTTTGACATTTTTGTGAGTAGAAGTCATGAAAAGGGTTATGAAGATCTGAAAATATTTAAGGTTAGGATTATAACGCATAAAGATGGGTATTGTCCAATGTATATAGAGATACATAGGTCAATGATAACCATAATCATGTTGTGGCTGGGTCCTGAATTGAAATTTTGGACTTCACTACGTATCTCATAAGAATGAGAATCAAGCCATACGTAGTTCTTGAAATGCAGTTTAATGTCGTGCAGGACGAAAGTATGAGTGATCTTAGTTTAGGGTCATAGAATTCAGACGATAATAATGAATACACAGTGTGTGTTTTCATGAGGACTTTTCAGCCAAAGGACTGAAAGTGAAATTTGGGGTTAGGCCCAAAAGACTTGGGGTTGGATTCGAGGGATACTCGAACGTTCCTACGTATCCCATAAGGATGGGAATCAGGCCTACGTAGTTCTAGAAATGAAGTTTAACGTCGTGCATGACGAAAGTATGAGAAATCTTAGTTTAGGGTCATAGAATTATGACCATAATAATTAATACACAGTGTGTGTTTTCATGAGGACTTTTCAGCTAAAGGACTGAAAGTGAAATTTGGGGTTAGGCCCAAAAGACTTGGGGCTGGATTCGAGGGATACTCGAACGTTCCTACGTATCCCAAAAGGATGGGAATCAAGCCCACATAGTTCTAGAACTACCCTTTGTACAAATTTGGTTCGTACATGTGAAGGGTGAAAGGGGACTTTAGTGCAATGATGGTTTAACCTAAGATAAAAAGTTTAGACATTACCATGTATGCATGTAGTCTTTTCGAATGAAACATGATCAAAGAATATTGTAGTTTATTGTCATACCGGACAAAATTGTTGTATAGATTAACGTCATATAACAAGGACGAAAGTGAATCAATGTAAAGATATTGATTCCTGGGGCGGTTTCACAAATCATATGAGATGGTGGTGAACCGATGTGAAGAGATTGTTTTTGGGCTTGAACCCTGGGAGGTTGCCTACATACCCAGCCTGGAGGGCAAGGATCAAAGTCTATGTAGTTCAATTAAATAATGAATTAATGATCAAGTTGTTCTTGGGGACAATGATCTAATAAAAAATGTTGTTGGGACTTACACATGGTTAGTGGCCCAAAGGGAGTATTATGGTTGATGTTCGCTCTAAGCTCACGTGAGTCATACTCGGTGTGAGAAACAAGAGGTAACAATAACCTTAACGATGCACAGTTTAATGTCATGTGGGACATATAAAGGGACTATGCAGTTTAAAGTCTTGCAGTTAGGACTATTGGTGCTGCACAGTTTTAGTGTCATGTAGCAGGGACAAAATATAGTTTAATGTCATTTAGGACATATCAAGGACTTTCGGTACAGTTTAGCATCATGTAGTTAGGACGATGTGGACAATACAGTTTAACGTCATATTTGACAAAAGGGGGATTGTGAAATTTATTGTCATGCAGTAAGGACAAAAGAGTGTACCATTTTAATGTCATGTCGGACGAAAGTGAGAATAGTTTAAGGTCATATGCATGGACCGTGAATGGTGCAGTTTAATGTCATACTGGACCTTTGAGATTATATAGTTTAACGTCTTTCCGGACGTAAGGGACTTTTATACAGTTTATCGTCATGTAGTTAGGATGTCAGAGTTTAACGTCTTGCTGGACATAAGGGATTTTCAAATAGTTTATGGTCATATACATGGACCAGGGATGATGCAGTTTAAGGTCATGCTGGACGGTTTAGGGAAATTTTCCACAGTTTAATGTCGTGTGGGATGAAGTTGCAGTTTAAAGTCATACTGGACCATTGCTGTATAGTTTAACGTCATACAGCAAGGACGAACTGGTGTTGTACAGTTTAAAGTCATGTAGCTAGGACTAAGGTGAACCAATACGAGGATATCAGTTCTGGGGACTTTTTACAGTTTATCGTCATGTTGGACGATGAAAGTTCCACACAGTTTAATGTCATGTTGCTAGGACACAATATAGTCTAATGTCATCTCAGACATATAAGGAACTTCTGTACAGTTTAATGTCATGTAGATAGGGCATAATACAGTTTAGTGTCATGTAGGACAAAATATAGTTTAATGTCATCTCAGACATAATATAGTTTAATGTCATCTCGTACAAAATAAGGAACTTCTATACAGATTAATGTCTTGTAGATAGGACAATGGGAACAATATTTTGTGTTTATACAAAATACTTCTTCAGAAATATGGCATTAGTTGGAGTCGTGATGTGTTCTCCATCCATTGAGATTAGAGAATACGCTCCATTGGAGTAGACCTTATGTATTGAATAAGGTCCTTCCCATTTTGGTTCAAGCTTGGGAGGCTTCTTTCCTAGTATCATTGGTTCTCTGAGAACCAATACCAATTCTCCCCGAATCTCTAGAACCTCCTCGGATTCCTTTATTTGATACAGGGAATTCAGGCTCATCAAGACTGGAATATGGATCTGTTAACTGAATCATATTAACAGAACCAAAGATTAACTCTTCGTCTGATAAAGACTCTGCCTGGTTAGCCTATTTTGGCTGTGCCGTTTGATGGGGCGGTGCCCGTGGCTTTGAAGTAGATGGCATGAAATCTGCCAGAGTCAAAGACAATTTAGGCTTTGACACATACTCATCTTCTCTTGATTCCTCTTTCTTCTTTGAATTGCGCTGCCCTTTTGAGGATTTATCTTTTGATGGAGGCTTTACTACAACTTTTGTAGGAGACACAATTGGCTTCTTTAATTGTGTTCGCAAAATGGAATGGGTCCGATTGATTGTCTTTCTGACCATCCAATCATCATATTTTTTCGCAGTTTTTCTTTTGACTTCCTGCCACTCGCCTCATTCCTCTGGATCTGTAGCGGTAATACACGCTACATGAGCTGAAGAACCCTTCAATTTGACTTGTCCCAAGTCGACCATCTTTTGGAGGAGGTCTTTAAAGACAAAACACTCCTGGATGGGATGCCCCAACATTTTATGAAAGGGACAATAATTGGGACGGTCTTCATCTCCTTCCTTGTTTGGCCTCTTAGGCACTGGTAATTGAACCAAATTATTTTCCAGAGCTGAAATGAAGTAAGCAGGAACTTGCTAACTTCGGAAAGAGTATGTTTTACTCTTCATATCCTCAAATTGTTTTCGTCATTGATATTTTTGATCATTTGGACGAAACAGCCTTTGTTGTTGGCGTTCAGGAGGTGGAGCCCTTCGAGAAGATAAAGGTTTTGAAGTAGAAATAGGTACAGGTGCTTGTTTAAGCATAACTGTAGCAGTTTCCACTTTACCCATTCTCCTTCCTGGAGCTGATGGAATTATACGAGATTTAACCTTAGCATGTATAAGGGAATCTTCAATCTGTTGAGCGATTAAAGTAAGGTCTCGAAACCCTCCTGTGTATTTCACAGGGATCAATGGCATGCGTAATTCGTCATGCAAATTTTCCACATAGATTGGCAAAAATTCCTCCTGAGGGAGTGCTAAACTCAGGGAATACGTTAATCCCTTCCAACGAGCAATGAAATCAGAGACTCGTTCATTCTCACTTTGTTTGCAGTTTGTAAGATCGAAAACTGTCGTTTTTGGCAAAGTTGAGCTAAACTGAAGAAGGAATTTTTGACGAAGATCCTCCCAACCGATGACTGACCGGGATTGCAAGATTGTATACCAGACAAAAGCTGGTCCTTGCAAGGTTCGCACGAAGCATCTGAGTTTCACTGCTTCTTGCTGCTCTGGAGTTCCCATCATAGGATCACAACAAGACACGTAATGCGTCAAATGTTGTTCAGGGTCGCCTGATCCATTGAAAGTAGGGAAAAAAAGGTTTCCAAAACTAGATGGAGGATAAATTGAATCTACCCATTCAGGGTAAACTTTCTTTTCAGGTTGAACTTGCGCCCGTTTCCCTTCCATAGTTTCTAACCAAGTTGTTAATGACTCAATAGTAGTTATTAACTTTTGAGAAACATTAGGTTGAACTTGGTTTTGGGTAGGTGCAATGAATGGTGCTTGGACAGACGTGGTGGTTGGTGCTGCAACTGATGGTAGTGCTGCCAACCGTTGTTGTGTTTGACCCGTAGGATTAGACCTCTGAGGGTGTACTGATAAAGGAGGATATTCTTGATCCACCTCAGTAGTTACAACAAATTCCTTCAGCTGTCGGACTTCAGCATTCTTAAGAAGAAGACTACTCTGAAGTAGTTCTGTATTCAACCTTCTTAATTCTTTCATTTCTTCCTCCTATTGTGCAAATCATTGCTCTAATAGGAGCGATTGACCTCCTTCAGAGGAAGGGTGAGAAGTAACCTGATTCTTTCCTTTCCCCTTATTGGATACTTTTTGGAGAGGGGGAAGTGGGTTATTTGAAGGAATACCCAGATTTTGGGTAAGCCTTTGATTACGTGTGCGCACACCTTCTTCATTTAGGTCTGTGTGCGCAACTTCTTGAGCAGGAACCTCTTCGTCTGATCCCTCTGATTGAGCCTCATCTGGTGAATCAGCAGCAACGGCATTGATGACGTTAATGGATTCATATTGCATGGAATCCTTTCTATCAGCATTTCTGTGATATTGTCTTCTTCCATGTCCATGATGAGACATGGAATTCTGTTGACTTGATCCCTTAGGAACTTCTTGGAGAACTGTCACTTGGAGAGAATCTCATGATAGCTTGGCTCTTCGTTCCTCTTGAGACTTATTCCCTAATCGAGAAAATACTGACTTTCTCGGAGGGAGGGATTGAGGATTTGAAAAAGTCCCCAGTCCGGTGGACTGGGGATGTTCCTGCTGCTTCCGCTCAACTCCTCGAATCCCATTTGTTGACTCTGAGAGTTGGGTTAGAGAAGTCCCCAGTCTGACAAGCTGGGGTGTCTCTTGACATGCTATGTCTGAGATCTTCTTAAAATCACTCTTGATCTTGCGAATCTTAGTTCGGAAATTAGCTGGATGCATTAACCTGTATCCACTTTTATCACCTAGTTCAACAGACCGTTGGATGATTTCCGAATCTTCTGTCATTTGATGACGTGTTTGCTCCAGACGATAGGCTTCTGCAATATTCTCGCCTGCTTGATGTAGGAGAAATTCAACAACTTTTTCTCTATATACTTTATTTTGAGAGGAATTAGTTGAAGCCTAATCTTGAGAAAACCTTTGATTATGAACAAATCCCATTGGCTGTGGCCGGCCATGGGCAATAACATTGCATGAGACCATTTTCGGCGGGCTTTGCTGACTGGAAAGCACTGTGAAATGTAGTTCTCCGTGGACACCTCATCCTTTGATATGAACATTAGATGGAGCATTGGCAATTAACTGACACAATTTTCTTAGTGCACCAAGGCATGAACGTTGAAGGGTTCTTTGTTGCTTTTCAGCCTTCGGATACCGAGAGACTGAGAGAGATGCCAAATCAATCTGGCGTTGTAACCCTTCTATTATCTTAATATGATTTTCATAATTACCGTAAGATAATACTTTCTTCTTCAATTGACAAAGAGTCTTCCATATGTTGAGACGAATATCATGGATTCCATCATCCATCAACATCTTTGGAATGTCGTACTGGGAGTCAGCCAAAGGCCAAAACATGACTGGTACTTCACCTTTTTCCAGTTTTTTCCACATGTTCAGCATTTCCTCTTTATCATTAAATGAAGATTCTTCTACCTGTTTGGACCAGAATTGGTGTTTCCTTGTTGCTTCATCGGATTCAACAAGATTGGTAGAGAGATCACTATTCATGATGGAAGATGAATGTCCCAGGGATGGTTCGGAGAATAACTTGAACCCCAGGCTATCTTCTGATGGAGAAAGAGTTTCACCTGCCGATAGTAAAGCATCAGACATGACTGGTTTTACGTTTGCAAGTGCCTCGAGATAGGAGGGCTTTCTCATCACTATTTTGCCTTCTGAAGAATTTTCGAGACAACGTGAATCACTACTGTGGAGAGGAATTTCGCAGCGAAGTTCATCACCATGAGGCGGACCGTCATGATGGGTTAGAGCAAAAGATGAAATCTCTTGGTCCTTGGTCTTCTGACCACACAGAGGGTTCCTGTGGCTCTCATCTGAAGAAGAAACTTCAAGATTGACCGAACTTTCATGAAGCAAGCCTTCATGAGGAAGTGTCTGTTGAAGACCTTCAAAATTAATGTTCTCGTCATTGAGAACTGAGGGAGTAGAATCTTGAATTCCGACAGATAAATGTCAGAGGGATTCAAGAACTCCAGCATCGAACAAGGCCTTGTTGCATATTGGCCTTTGATCTCCTGACTGTGCTGGGCGGATCTTTTTCTTAGATGCCTTCTTACTCACATTAGAAACCACTTGTTGATGAAAGTGGTTACTCTGAGCAGGTGTATGTGCTTGATCAGGAAAGATGGTCAGGTTAGGCTGACGATCTCCACTCAAATCAGGTGTATGTTCCTGACTTGGTTGTCCGTTTGATATGGGGGAGTATGCCCCATATCCCTCTTGGACTGGAACAGATGTGTGTGTCTGTTCCGGAGTGAATCGTTGATGTGTCACTCCACTGCTAGGGATAGATTTATGTGTCTGTCCCTGAGATGATGATGAAGCTGTTATGATATCCTAGCAAGCATCTAGAATATGAGCAGGAATTTTCTTCTGCTCTTTCACCATTGACAAAATATGTTTGGTGACTTCAGCTGCCGGAATGGGGATATACGTCCATTCCGGGCATGGAGTAGGTGTATGTGCCTGCTCCTGTCCTCCTTTTCCTATCAGTGAATCCTGACAGTACTCAAGTGTGGAGGAAGAGAGTTGAGTCTGCCTCCTATTTGTCGTCGGGGCTTTCCGACTGACTTCTCCGTGCGCTACCAAGCGAGACTGTTGGTAGGGTTGATTAGTATTAGCAGATGTATGTGCCTGCTGATTACACTTCACCAAACGCTGTTGACGAGATCCATCATATGTAGTCAGACGAGTCTGCTGACTAACTGGTGATGTATAAGCAGGTGTATGTTTCTGCCTATAGTACTCCGCCGGGATTGCTTGGCGGGATTGGCGTGATGCTGCCAGACGAGTCTGCTGGACAGCGGAATTAAAACGGACAGGTGATTGTGCCTGCTCATTGTTTGCCACCAAGTTAGGTTGGTGGACTTCTCCGGAGATGGCAGGGATGACAACCTGCCTATTGTTAACCGGATTCCGTCTATGGTGGTTCATCTTGCCTGCTCGGGTTCGAGGAACCTGAGCTGAATGCCTGGAGTCGGTACCCTCATCATGTTGAGGGCGCACTACCGCACGAGTCTGGCGGCGATTGTTGATGGGAGCCCTCGAGAAGGACTCCTATCTTTTTGAATTAAGGCCCTGTGGGACCTGCTCATTCACTTCCTCAGAGTAAGGGAATGAATGGAAATTGCGTTCCGGGTATAACGACCCGAAACGGTTGGAGACTGTAGTCAGCACCGCCTGCTTCTTGATCGCTGGTCGCCGTTGTCCGGACAACCAGGTAGAGTTGTTAACTTGGAGGGCTAGACGAGCGGCCTCCAGAGTTTGGATAGTACCGTTGCAATGGTACTCCTTAACCAGTGCATTAGAAACCAAGTGTTGAAGACGCTGAGTTGGTGATGTCATCCTCAGAGCGGACGACATTCCAGTAGGAGTAGTAGCATTGGTTTTCACAGTAGCAGACCTCACAGTAGAGGTGTTCATAGCAGCAGTATTCATAGGGGTGAATTTAAGGAAAGCCATTTTGCAGAAGATCTTGAGAAATGATTGCATATTCCATATAACAGACAAAATCAAGATGAATCCGACCACTGCATCTTTTGGATGAGCACATTTCAATGATTGCTTTGTTGGCCCAAGGGGCCTAACAAATAAGAAGAATATCACTTTAACTTGGTTAAGGATTCACGTCGGGTTCACCATTTTTGTTTCCTCACGGATTTCGGGGATGACCTCGTTGATTTGAGATTCAAACGTTCCGATCGGTTTCTAGCGGGTTTGTTCGTAGAACCGGAAACATCCAATGATTCCACATCCGTTTGGACCTACTTTCCAAAGGTAGGCACTCATTAGCTTGTGGACTGATGAGGCTTAGGAATTTGCATTGGTCGAGAGGATGGGAGGTCAGACTCATCACACCTTTTTGAGGGGAATTATTGTCTACTCCAGGACTCTCTTTATAGAGTGAAGTTATGTTCGTGAATCCTTATTACATTACCAAGTATAAAATGTGCTTTCCTTTAGTTTTAACAATCAATGATTAAATATGCAAGAAATTTAGAGAATATTTTATATGTATTCGAGGTTCTTCATCAATAGAGAATCATCTATATCTGTTTAGAGATTCTTGGTCAAGGGTATCCTTCAAAACATTTATATAAAAGTCTCTTGGTCATTATGATGACCAGGCTGGTTTTAAAGCCACTCAGTGGGGCACTTGAAGTTTATCGTCATTCAGAAGAACATGGATTATTTCAAAGTTGGGATCGAACCCATAAATGGGCTACCTACGTATCCTTTGGAAATGTAATCAGAACCGACATAGTTTGAGTAATGGAGTATGATGTTTATGATTGATGGCTCAAAGAAGAATGTCATAATTACCTTAACACTCTAAGCTCACGTGAGTCATGTTCGGTGTGAGAAACAAGAGGTATTGGTAAAAATTAGACAATTGTGCCCTGAAAGATGCAATCATAAGAATTTATTTGGGGATTATGTATGTATGACTGCCCATATAGATGATGGTTTAGGATTTACTTTTAGGGAGAAAATCCAGGAACAGGGTCCATAAAGGTATATGTGCTTTATGGAGATTTGAATACTCTAATCTTGGGGCCTGCTCCTAAGGAGGATGCCCAAGTTAGGAGGGGACTTATGATTGGGTTTTACTCCTAAAAAGGAAACCCAAATCAAGGGTTAATTAGGACTGGTTAAGAGAAATTTAAGGGGGCTTGGGGTTTACTCCTGAAAAGGAAACCCAAGATTATGACTGGGACTTACTCCTAAAAAGGAGGCCTAGGTTAGGGGACTTGGGGCTTACTCCTAAAAAAGGAATCCCAAGAATACGACTGAGTCTTATTCCTGAAAAGGAGACCCAGGTTAGGGATTATGGTTTGGGGCTTACTCCTGAGGAGGATGCCCATATTTGGGAACTTTAAGAATTTGGGGCTTACTCCTAAAGAAGGATGCCCAGATTAAAGGATTTATAACTGGGGATTATTCCAGAAAAGGAGACCCAGGTTAAGGATTCTCTCATCTTAAAGTATGAGGTTGAATGAATGAACTCTCAATCTTTGGTGACATAAATATGTATAAATCACTAGGTTTTGAGAGAAATTCCATCGAATTCCCTTCAGATAAGGAAGTCAAATCAAGAAATCGTGCCATAAATGGATTTGAAGAGTATCTTGAAGATTGAATCTTGCATAGGAAAGGTGAAATGGCTTAAGAGGGGTAAAAAGGGCAAGATAGGCACCCAAAAAGGTAGGGGCACACAAGTCTTGAAAGGCGCGCAAGTATTGCGGCGGCGCACAAGTATTGGTCGCGCACGTATACCTGCGCGACATGTGGGGTACTTGCACTATTTTCAACCAGTATTAGAATACTTGAGCGACTCCTTTTAATCACTTTTAGAATCCTATTGAGGTTCTTCTAGAAAAGGGACACGCAAGTTATATTGAAGGAAATAATTCGGCGCGCAAGTGTTGATAAGTTTCAACACTTAGGCCTTCCTTCTTCTCATTAGATCTTCCATTCTAGGTAAGAAATTACCTTAGAAGTGTTCCGGAAGATTTGAGAAGAGACTTGGGCGTCGGGAGCTTCAATCCGAGTTTCTGAAAGAAAGATCCTCTCGAATGGGGGGCCCACAGGGTCTATTTATAGGCAAAAGAAGACCCTGGGTGGTTACCGGGCGGTTATCACTTAGGTCGCGTAAGTCACTTTCACGACCATAAGGTGTCGCGCAAGTACTTGGACGACCACTAGGCGGCGCGCATGTGTACTTGCGCGACCATGAGGGAACTTGCGCGACCTATAGGCAATGTTCTCCTTGTTCATCCCTTTGTCGATTTTTGATGTTTCTTCAAAGGATGAATCACTTTTTGCTTAGTTATTCCCCTTTTCCGATCTTTATATTCTGTGACGAAAGGAGTGTTAACATAAGCGTGCTACCCCTCATAGCCTACTAAGGTAATCCTCCTGTCGAGTACTGTGGGTCTGCCACAACACCAAGGCGCTCCCCACTATGGGTCTCTTGTGACACCAAGGCACTACCCCCTGGACTAGTCGAGTCGCTCCGAGTCGTAATGGTCAGTAGTTGTTAGGTCTCATCCAGCTACTAGGTCTCCACACTATGCTCGCTCATCTCTGGGAGGGTCCGCTCCACGAGCTACTGGTCGATACTCCAACTTTCAAGAAGTCCCGTGATGAAGTGTCTAAAAGGACCGCCACATTATAGGGGTCTTGATGAAGCGTTGTCGTATGGGCTCTCAAAAATATTTATAAATATGTGTAGCACAAGGGATGACCTAGGTATTTCTCTTGAGGATCTTTCTCAATCGTTTACTTACATAATCTAATTTAACTAAACTACTTCTTTTGGGTGTTTTTATATTATCTAGTAATGTAAAACAATTAAACTAAAATAAAAGATAAAACTGACATGCAAGGACAAAATTCAATTAATTTAGAAAGAACATGGCCTTTATGGGTTGGTTTGTGGGTTTCATCATTCTCCTTGTTCGTATATAAATAAATTTTGATAATTAAATTACGATATCTCATTCAGGAATTAATATTATTTTATTTATTGGGGTGAAATCTTGAATGCATTTTTCAATCTTAACTTCACCTCCTCCGATAATCAGGGTTGATGGCACACCTCGATCGAGAGTGTGTCATCTTCCAAGACTTGGCTCCATCGTATGCCATTTCAAACACTGAATGGCTCAACTCTATCATATGAAGAGTTTGTATCCATTAAGAAGGGAGGGAAAATATTTAATTAAAGAATATAAATGAGTTTGAGATCAGTGTCGTGGTGGACGATCGCCACACCCGTGCATATAACTCTTGCTCGTCACAAACTTAATAAAAATCGGAATTTAAGCACAGAATAAATTAAATTTCCACATACCTCCCCCGGGACAAGTCTCGGGTTAACCCCTCATATATTAGGGTAAGATGTCATGGTGGATAATATGAGAAGAATAAATGAAGAAAAGAAGGAGAAAAGATGAAGAAGAAAACAGGGTGGATCAGTGGACACAAAAATAATGCAAGATTATTATTAGAAATATAAATTACAACTGAAATCTAAAAAAAATAAAGAAAATAAATGAAATGGGGAATATTTATGGCCGGTCTCCCTTGGTGGAGATCTCCTTTTTGGTGCCTTGAAGGAATGAATGGAGAATGCGATCTTTTGGGTATGAGGTGAGGGCCTCCTTTTATAGGCAGAATTCAACCCCTGAAATATTGCGCATTTTAGACCCCATAAATAAACTCTTAAGACGTTATAAACTTCATGATTGTTGTTCATAATTCTCTTGGTCGTTTCTCCTCCAATGTTCAGCTAATTTGGAATCCGGATGAAGGAGTTAGGAATTTTTCCTTCTCGGTTTCTGTTTCTGGACGAAGATTCCAAGAAGGTTCCTCCAAACGTTTGTCTTTCCATATCCTCCTTAATGACCTCCATCATCCCCCAAATTTATTATAATGATGACCCTATCTTTTCTAGTGGTATCCAAGGTGAAAAAACATCATTTAGATATGTGTAGGCTGAGATTTATGTCCGTTACTCTGGTGGGGTCCACGCTGTCCGCCCGGAAAAATGTCCAACTTAAATGAATTTGTAGACCCTTTAGATGGCCGAATTAGCTCCTGGTCCAGAAGAAAAAAGTGGAGGAAATAAAATAGTTATTCTAAAAAAAATTTAATCATAAAATTTGAAATAATATATTTCATTAAATGAACAAAATACCCTTGACGTAAAAATCTGTCAAAAATACAGAATTAGTCATTTTTCACATTTAGGCTCAAAATAACACGAAAACCTAAAAACGTGACAATTACTCATCCAATAACACTATAGTGGGATTATAAACAATGATTTACAGTGTGAAATATATGAAAATGTGAGATTCATCACTCCCCCACACTTAAACATTGCACTCCTGGGCAATCATTTTACATCCAAATCAAATTACACACAACAATCAAAAATGAGAAAATATCAATGATCTTATCCAAAATAGAATTCTATCATGTCTCATATATGAATAATAATTATATATTATTTTCATTTCAATAATTAAAATTTGTTAAACCTCATAAATAAATCCATTTCCCAATCACAACCTACCTCACATTGAATTTTATGTCACTCTTCTCTTAAGAGAAATTGATTCTCGAGTTATGCTCATACTTGGAAATCGCATGTACCACCATAGGCTTGTGAAAATTCTCATTTCTCCACAGCGTGAAACATGAAAATGAATTCAATCATGAGGGATTTAATTAAAGGTTCAAATGATTCTGTGGCTTTGGGTTGGTGGGAAAATGATTGAAAAATTTTCAGTCTATAAAGAGGAGGTTGTACTTTTAAGTACAATGCATGATTAATTCAAGTGAAAACACAAAACATTCCTCACTCAATCCCACTTGAAAATTTGAAAAACAAAACCACACACTTTTATGAAATGGTACACGAGCCAAGAATTGATTATAATTAATGATATCATCTCAGTTCTCCTTTTTTTTCAAAGCTCCAAAAAGGCACAACTTTATTTTCTTTTTCTTTTTTTTCATTGAGGATGAGCTGAAAATTGAATACAATGAATGAATGAAAATTTATGCCCTTGATTTTTGAGAGGTACATGAGTTATAAAATAATGTACAATGAGGATTTCAAGCTCATCTCAATTTTATTTCTTTTTCTTTTTTTTGAAGGAGAAATGGATGAAACCAATAAAGTATATTGAAATGATGACACATTCCTGATTCTATTATTATCCACTTCCCAAAATATTGACACACACTTCACACTACCCATAAATGATACACATCCCAATGAACTCACACGAAAGTCCCTTCCCCCAAACTCAAACTTGAAATGTCAATGCAAAAATAATAAAAGTGTGGGTAGGTGAGGAAAAATTAGCTTGTAATGTGGCTTAAACCTAAAAGGAAATTAATGGTATATAAGGGATTATTAATGATAAATGTAAAGGTGGGTCTCTGGATAAAATTTGGCTATCCAAAGATATGCCTCAATCATTTAAAATACATTCCATGAAATCCAAAGCTTCAAAAGAGAATTATTCACAAATTCTAGTTCTCCCACAAAATTCATGTTTCCCTCAAGAAAGTGTGGGTATTAGGAAGAATATTTTAAAGTGGTTTAGAATACCTCATAGGATTGGAAAAATATTTTGAGTCAGGGTTTCATGGGCATGGATTTCAAAAATCATTCAAACTCATTAAAATGCTTGAAAATCCATTTCAACGGAAAATAATTCATGTCAACAATCATTTAAAATCCTTTATTTCAAAAATAATTTCAACTCTTTCAAAACAAATTGATGTGTGAAAATTGATAAGAATATTCATTAAAGCTCAAAATTTGTTTTGGACCAAAAAATTAAAGAAGTTTAAATGATAATCGCAAAAAGTTAACTCCCTTTTGAAATAATGATTTGGTCCTCTTCCTCTAATTCTAGGGGCTTCCTTCTGCCTTCATGATCCTAAAAAAATTACTCAATTAATCACAAGGATAATTTCATTTAAGCTCAAAATGAAAAGTGAGAGGGGCCACATGCTAGACTATTTCCTATTACTGAATTTGAAATATAAATTACTAGAAAGAATGTAAAGATAAATCATTGTATGATCCCCCAAATGGGCCCTGTAATTGTTTACTACCTCCAGAGGGTAGTAATAGCTTTCATCCATAATCTGTTAGTGGTTGAAGCTTTTTTCATTTGAACTACCACATGTGGCTCTTCCCAGCTTGAAGTTCATTGTTCTTGTCGAGGAGGACTCCATAGACAGAGTTTACCAGATCCACCCCCTTCAAAATTTGGTACAGGATTCTTGGTGGATTTAGGATGAAGTAGGGATCCTCCTCCTCATTTGTTGCTACTTGTGCAACCATCTTGTCTTCCAGTGCTGGCTTCATGGGGGATTCATCCTCCTGTCTGTTTTCCTCAGGCTTAGAAACTTGGATCTCTTCATGATGGGGCTCCTATAGTATATATTCAATGACTTCAGGGATCTCCAGAAGATCCTCAATAAGTGATTTTTTTTCAAATTATCCTCCAAGGTGTAGTATGAGTTTGATGAATATGAAAATTCAATAGATTTGGGAGAGACAGTCAAATTAGTTTTAGCAAAATTTAAAGAATTTGAGTTTAAGAATGCATCATCTCCCTGATTTGGTTCGACATTAATATACTCATAAATTGAAAGTACCTCTTGGAGTATATAATCAATGGATGGAGGTAGGTAGTCAGGCTCCTCCACCTCATGTTTGGCTTCAAATTCATGGATGTTTTCAGTGAAATATGGGAAGACCAGTGGCACTTCTTTCTTAGCCTTGAATATTTTTAAGTCAACTTGGAGTTCATTGACCATGGCCATCAAATCTTTTGGTGAGATCCATGTTGTTATTCCTCTTTCCACCTGTTTGAACATTATTAGCAGGGCATCAACTCCTCTTTGGAGGGCCTCCTCAGTATAGTCTATTTATTCCTCCTCCACCTGTGAGTAATTGTTCCATGCAGAAAAATTTGAATTTGAATGCATCATGGAAAGAGTTTTTTTGAGGTTTTTTTAAAAAAAATTGGAAACTATCTAAAATTTTAAAATAGAAAAAGTAATGTAAACAACCAATTAGCTCCTCGGCAATGGCGCCTATTTGATGAATCATTGTTGTGTGAGCTCTCAAAAATATTTATAACTAAGTGTAGCACAAGGGCTGACCTAGGTCGTTCTCTTGAGGAGCTTTCTCAGTCGTTTACTTACATAATATAATTTAACTAAACTACTTCTTTTTTGGGTATTTATATTATCTAGTAATGTAAAGCAATTTAATTAAAAGAAAAGATAAAACTAACATGCAATGAAAAATGAAATTAATTGAGAAAGAACTTGGCCTTTATGGGTTGGTTTGTGGATTTCATCATTCTCCTTGATGGAATTTAAATTAAGTTTGATAATTCAATTATGATATCTCATTAATGAATTAATATTATTTTATTTATTGTTGTGAAATCTTGAATGCATTTTTAAATCTTAACTTTACATCCTCCTATAATCAAGGTTGATGGCACACCTCGATCGAGAGTGTGTCATCTTCCAAGACCGGGCTCCATCGTATGTCATTTCAAACACTGAATGACTCAACTCCATCAGATGAAGAGTTTGTATCCAGTAGAAGGGAGAGAAAATATTTAATAAAATAATAGAAATGAGTTTGAGATCAGTATCATGGTGGATGATCGCCACAACTGTGCACATCACTCTTTCTCATCACAAACTTAATAAAAATCGAACTTTAAGCACAAAATAAGTGAAATTTTCACATACCTCCCCCGAGCCAAGTCTTGGTTTTACCTCTCATATTTGAGGGTAAGAGGTCACGGTGGATAATATGATAAGAATAAAAGAAGAAAAAAAGGACAAAATATGAAGAAGAAAACATGGTGGATCGGTGGACACAAAAATAATGCATGAATTTTATTAAAAATATAAATTACAACTGAAAACTAAAATAAAAATAAAGAAAATAAGTGAAATGGGGAAGATTTGTGGCTGGCCTCCCTCGGTGGAGATCTCCTCCATGGTTTCTTGAAGGAATGGATGGAGAATGTGATGCTTTGGGAAGGAGGTGAGGGCCTCTTTTTATAGGCAGAATTCGACCCCTGTAAGTTTTCACATTGTAGACCCCATAAATGACCTCTTCACGCGTTTCACCCTTAATGAATTTTGTTTAGTAATATCGTGGGAGTTTCTACTCCAAAGTTCAGCTAATTTGGAAACTGGATGAAGGAGTTATGAATTTTGCATTCTCGGTTTCTGTTTCTGGACGAAGCCTCCAGGAAGGTTCCTCCAAACGTCTGTCGTTCAATAGCCTTTTTAATGACCTCCATCATCCGCCAAATATATTTTATAGACGACCCTATCTGTCCTAATGGTATCCCAGGTGGAAAAACATCATTTAGATATGTGTAGGCCGATCTTGATGTCCGTTACTCTGGTGGGGTCCAAACTGTCCGCCTGAAAAAATGTTCAACTTCATTGAATTTGTAGACCCTCTATATGGCTGAATCAGCCCCTGGTCCAGGAGACAAAAGTGGAGAAAATATAATAATGATTCTAAAAAAATTTGAATAAAAAACTTTGAAATAATATATTTCAGGAAATGAACAAAATACCCTTGATGTAAAAATCTGTCAAAAATCCAGAATTAGTCATTTTTCACATTTAGGCTCAAAATAACACTAAAACCTAAAAACGTGACAATTACCCATCCAATAACACTATAGTGGGTTTATAAACAATGATTTATTGTATTAAATATATGAAAATGTGAGATTCATCACGTCTCAACGCAACAGATGGCGTCAAACAGAAGCCATGTCTGTGAGTTATTAGCCATTTAGTTCCAGGGGCCTGGTTGGATTAGTGCTGGATCCGACTTGACTGTTTCCCATATCAAACCTAAACTCCATTGGAGTACACACAAACGGACCATCTCACTCCAATATTTCCAGTGATGCTGACGGTTCTTCAAATGGACTTTCGGTGTCAAAGATATGGCCAAAAGAAAGTAAATGGGTGTAGTGGGCCCCGGTCCGGTCTGACCCAATCGGACCGAGCTGGCATGGGTTGACCCGGTTCAGGTCGACCCAGTCTGACCTGCTGGGTCAGGCCCGGCCCGTGATGCGACTCGGTTCGCTGGGAGGTCCGGCAGGCCGCGAGGGCTGCGAGGGGCCGCGGAGACCACGTGGGCCATGGGGCATCTCAGCCGTTTGGAAGATGTGAGGGCATGGGGCCTGTTCCGCTGGTGCATCGCAGGGGCATGGGTCCATTTGGCCAGAGCGCCCTGTGGGGCGCGAGCTAGTTCAGCCAGTGCACTACGAGGGGCGCAGGCCAGTTGGTCCGGGGTGCCGTGAGGGGCACGTGCCAGGGCGGCTTGGAGGGCCGGCGACTGCACAGTCGGTTCAGCCGGTGGGTGGCACGAGAGGGGGAGCAGGGATGGTTCTGCTGGGGCGGTACAATGTGGCAAGTGCAAGTGGCCAGTTCGCCCAGGAGGCCAGAACACCACGCGGGTGGCGCGGGTTGCGGGTGTTGCGGGTGGCGGTGTCGTTTCCTTCATCACCTTCATCATCTTCCTTCATTCCAAAGAACACCACAAAGAAAAATGGCAGAGGGAGGTGGAGGGCGGGGGTCGGGCTATTTTATTTTGGCCCCCACCATCCGCGTTTAGGGTGGAAGAATTTGGCTCAACAAGAAGGAAGATCGACAGACTTCAAACTTTACGACCTCCGCAACGATTCTTTCCCAAACTACAAAGAATTCAAGGAAAGTATTATCATTCAAATAAACCACTAACCTCGAGTTGATACGTCAACAGAGTTGCGGGGAAGAAGATGAAGTTTTCATCGTTCGTCACGTCTGCCACACACCTCTAATCATGAGCTCGTGCGTCAGTTCGTCATAGATGAGGACATCCAACATCAGAAGAAGTCTTGAGGAAGAAAGTCTAAAGTGGTTGGCGTTCTTCATTGCGGAGCGCGTTATCCGTTGGGGAACGCGTTCTTCAATGGAGAGTGTAATCCTCCAAGTGTTAGGCATCACATCACTTTACCAGTGCTTCGTCTCTTGGTGAAGCCGTCCCAAATCCTCCTCCCGTGCTCCATATATATAGAAGAGGGGGTAGGTAGGTAACGATCATGGAATTTATGACGGTTCATTTATTAAAAACCTTCCTAAATTTCAATGACATGGTTACTTAAATTAAAAAGGGGGAATCCAATTGACTAAGTTGGCACAATTAATGTAGAGAAAGTCAAGAGGCTTCTCAACATTAAGGAGGGGGGTTGAGAGTTTCTCTCAATTAAAGGGGGGTTTAGTCCCGGGTGGTCCCCACCACTATAACCACTCATGGGAGGTTATGGTTCGGGTGGTCCCCACCACCATAACCTCTCATGAGAGGTTACGGTCTAGTGGTCACCACACCTCAACTTCCACATGGTGGTTTAGTTCCGATGGACCCCACCTCCCAACACCCACATGGGTGTTGCAAATAAAAATAAGAATGTCATAAAATTTTATTTTTATTTTATTCTTACACGAAAAAACCCAAAAACTAACATTCATCCTCAACCAATTGTCATCAAGATGAAAGTCTTCTTAAGCGAAAACTGGCGTTGCGAGTTCAACTGTGCCCTCGAATTTCAATTCTGAGAACTGATTCAAAAGTTAGAAAAACCCGATTGACATTTACTGAACTTGTCCGAAATAATTTTTAGAAATTAATTCCGGTCACTCCGGGCCTTGGAATCATGAGAATTCAATTTTTTCGAACTCGTAAAATTCCCATATATTTAAATAAAATTACATGGAAATTTCGGGTCTTTACATGTTCTCTATAATGTGGTGGTTAACACCGATCATTTAAAACTAAAGTATCTATTGATGAATTTGTATGCAAAAAACTTCTTGATTCAATGGATTATAATTACATGGGAGTTAGATATAGATATTAAAGATAAGAAATGTTTTAGAGAACATGATTGTTGACCATTTTATTTGAGTATGGAGTTTCCAAAACATGAGTAGAGGAGAAAAAGTTGATATTTATTATGAATTTCTATAGGAATATCTGATTGTAATAAATCTCATAGATAGGCCTTGGTTCACTAAAGTAAACAAATAATTTTCAACTAAAACCATTTATCCATATTTTTATACTATAAAAGAAGATATTTTTAGCTCAATGTACACACTATTGTTTTTCAAACATATATCTATATTTTTCATGTTTTAATGATTAGAAAATCCACATTTGTTTTATGGATAATTTTATATTTAGTGATTTCAGGTGAATAATTTGAAAAACCCCAATCCAAATCACATGATCTGGGATGGAAGTCCATATAACATTATGGATTCTTCTCAATAAATAGGAGGTTTTCAACTAGTAGTGAGGGTTCGAACATCATCAGAGGGAAGACTATACCCTCAAATCAAGAGCTATATAACATAAAAATTCTATGAAAATAATAACAACATATAATACACCTAATCAAAAAATATAGAACTTGTATAACTAATGATGGGGAATGTATCTGATGTTAAAAAAGAAATAAACCAAGGCCCCATAAAGTGGATGGTCGAACCGTAGTATAAGAACAAAATGAAATTAAATGAAAAAAACTGTGAAAACTCTCTAGATTATATCATTGTACTACCTATAAAACCCATGTTACATCTCCCTGACTCTTTATTAATGGTGCCTTTCACTTACCTAGATCCTTGATCATGATGTTTTCAAACACATCGAGATACCCATAAATGGTGTGATTATAAATCCAGTAGTTACCCACCAAAAAATCTTCAGCATAAGTGAACATGCATAAGCGGTGTATTAGAAGATAATTAGGAATTGAAAAATCAATATAAGTTAATAAATCATATGTCGAGTGGTTTTACACTATCTAGCCCACCAAAAACCCCAGCTATATCTTCTTTGTCTCTATAACAAAATAATAATCATCATGAATGTCATTAATAAATGTCAACCACAAGACCACCTCACATATCTCTAAGTAGCCATGTGTCTAACAAGTCTTTGGTTAGACCATAAATCCATATATCCTAATCTATATCAATAGTTATTACATAAGACTATTATAGATTTTCCTCTACCACATGTCAGTAAAAAATTCCATTATACCGCACCTTTTCATTAGGCCATTCCATATGGCCATCATACTGAACCTCTCTATCGGGCTGGGATGCAAGTCCCTCGTACCCTGCATTTACATCAGGTCAGACTACAAGGTCTTCAAACCCCCCTCTACATTGTCCTAGGACATAAGGAAAAACAACCCCACCCATGTATCGATTCATTCCAAAAGTTATCATACTATATAATCTCATTAGTCGAGACAATAAGGTATTTACACCCCTACCCTATGTATTGGTGAATTGTTGTCTTCATCGAATGTTGCAAATATACCACCTCTAATGGATATCCAAGACACAAAGTTATACCATTAATTTTATTCTGGAATAAAAACCTATAATGTCAATACATCCATACACAGTATGGAATAACGCATATATGGATGTAACGCATATAGGCACAATACAAGAATCAATCACGAGTATCAAAAGCCACACAAATACACAAGTGTTCAATATCAAATATTGGTCTCACAAGCTTCACATTCTCACATGTGTGATCAATCACAAAACCTGGGTCTTCAGCATATAAACACATACTAACATTTTATTTCAATAATTGTATACATGGGATCTATACATTAAGTAACTTCTTACCTCATGTGAGTCAATGTCAATATCAATAGTTTCCAAGATCCAATACCAAAATCATGTTTCTATACCAAAAGGATCAATATTTCTTTCTAAGGATCCTTATAATCAATCTAAATTCATCAAAAACGAGATTATATATCAATATACAATAATGGGATAGTGATATTGGACTAGATATTCAATTCACCCTAATAAAAGGGAGGGAAACCAAGTAGAATGGACAATTAACTCACCTAGAATCAGCAATAGATGATCCTACAATGTCAGGAAACAATTCATGATTTTTGGGAATAAAATATCTCTTAAAGAACCCCTAGTGTTTACCAAGTCATGAGAGTAAAGGCTG
The DNA here is from genome assembly GCA_963277665.1 of Viscum album. Classification (NCBI taxonomy): domain Eukaryota; kingdom Viridiplantae; phylum Streptophyta; class Magnoliopsida; order Santalales; family Viscaceae; genus Viscum; species Viscum album. The sequence continues at coordinate 6,809,184 of OY728125.1, forward strand.
AGATAAGAATCAATTTGAGGGACCATAGATATTTATATGCATTCTAGATGAACAAGTATTACAATGCAACACATAGTTTTGAGCTGGAATGTTTCCTAAAATAGGAAAAAAACACAATCTAAGGGATTTGATGATATTGTGGTATTCTTTTTTCAAAATATTATCCAAAATATATTTATGATCAATGGGGTGATTCTATAAATCAGGGAACAGTTCTCAGTGCAATGGCCATTACTACATTGTTGCCTTCGAGCCCTCGTAAGGACAATACACCACCACTATTTTCCCATGGTGCACTGGCACCAAAATTAGTTAAAACACCTGAAATCCACCTTCTATATTCCACCCCATTTCCTAAATATTCACACCACAACTATGTATAAATATACAGAACTTTAAAATCTGACTGCTACAATGCAATATCCCATCCATGCATCAACCATATTGTCCACAAAACAAAACATGTACCACATCATAAAAATTGGTACAAAATAAAAAAAAAGTTAAACTACCACCTTTTCGATAAAAACCCTTAGTATATCTCTTTAAATCCAAGGGTTTCACTATTCAACACCTATAATGGATTCCATTTATTGATAATTTCCACTAGTAATCGTTCATGAACAACATGTTCCATTGGACCTAAACATCATATTCACTCTATGATGTCTCCTCTTGGACCCGTCCTTGATTCCATATGAATATTTAAAGTGGAACTATCTTCCTACACAACACCTTCTCACTCTGGTCTATGATTTATACTAATAATTCAACAAATGATGTGTCATTATTCAAATCAACATCCTCATAGTTGAAAACATGTGTAAGATTAGGGATACACTTTAAAGTTTTTTTAAAACCTTAATAATTATAATAAGATCAAGAAAAAGTGGCCTAAAAATATTATCCAAGGATCTCTTGTGATTGAAAATATGAAACTACATAATATAATCAAATTAAGAATTACTAAAATAAAATTTTTTCACCATACACCGAAGAATACACATCACCATCATCAAACTCTATCACATGGGTTTGATAAATATAATTAAGGTGACGATCATAATCACCCCACATCCATAGGCATCCATTTCATAATTTGAATCCCCTAATCTTCAATATGGTTAATATCTTCCTCTATAATCTTCTAGATACTTATGTGAGAAGGGAAAATATGAAAAACTAAATTGGGTTCATGTGAGGTTTGGCCAAGCATAATGGAATACCCCCATCCCCATCAGATGGAATTCTTATAAATATAATCACCTGATGAAACTCAATAGGTTCTGTTTCATTTATTTATTCATTAAAACACATGAATAAATGTTATTTCCAACTTCATGCATCAAATGTGTAAAGAACCCAACACTAATTTCCCAGATCTGGTTCTTTTTATCATTACATTGGTATAAAAAAGGTCGTCACATCTCAAAGGACTGAATAGTTTAGAAGTTTTGGAAAACCATATAAAACCATAAGATTGACTATATTACTTAAAAGAAAAAACAAAATAACAACATCATTTGTAACATCCATAACTCCTAGATGATCTCTACAAGTCATTCACAATATACATCTTCGCATCCTTGGGAAAAATAAACCATAAGAAATGGGTGAGCTCAGATGCTTAGTAAGGTTATGTAATACAATAGAAGCAATAATTCATGGTGAATGACTAAAACCCATTCTATTAGAACACAATCTTGAGCATAAAATGACATGAATAAAATATGAATAAATAATTCTAAAAAAATAAACACATGAGAATAAAGAATAAAAATATATATTATACTAGTCAAATAGTCACTTGGATACTCAATTACTAATCATAATGATGTAATTCATATCTCGAACACCATAAAAATATCATCAAGGCCTCGTCCAATACATCTGAAAACAAATGATTATGGCCTTGGGCAAAACCCTATCTAAAAATGGGCATGTCCTCGGTCAACTCCAAATCTATTTTGTATCATGAGACTTACCGAGGAATAGAGGGTCTATAGAGGGTCCCACCCATCACTTAATAATTCCAATGCATTAATCATATAAATGGGTTTTAAAGTAAATAACATAATCATATGAAATATAAATAACTTTCCCCAATATGAAAACACAATCAGTACCCATTATGAGTAGTCTGGTGAGTGGTATCATGATAGAACATCCACAGTCAAACTGATCGTAAACCACTTAATAAAATATGGTAGATGATAATCATAAGAAATAATTACCAAATAATCATAATTGTAAACAAATAGTGTTGAAAGAGATGAAAATTCTCTAATAAAATCATCTAGTAATTCTTGATAGAAATTCCCTTTTCCCTTTACAGAGAATTTTTCTTTTGAAAAAATCAGTTATATTTTTCATATTGTTTGTATAAAAAATTTAATGAAAAAATATATTTTTTCATGAAAAAAACGTTATTTGAGAAAACAAATGGTGTCTTAAAAGATACTATGGATGTAACTAGAATGTGGGTAAGAAATCAAGAAGTTCTCTTTAATCGAGTTTTCTTATCGAGAGGAATTGAGATGGGAACCTTGTAAAACATGTATTTATTCATAAAAGAAAGATGAAATGATCTAGATATATGAGTTTCAAATATATAAACATATTTTATAAAATGTATATAAAAATAATGAAGAATTAAACTGTGATAAATAGAGAGAAAGCGTATCCTGAATAGTAAATGGTAGTTTAGGAAGAAACCCATAGATTATGTCTGAAAATGTTCTGCACTTCTACTTAACATCCGAGATAATCAGATTAAATTCATTAATTTAAAATTCTATAAGATTTTATAAATGAAATTGATTAATTATTGTTTTATTGAGTACATTTATGTAATTTTAGATGAGTTATAGTGTTTAATATCATTATTCAGGAGCATTCGTCTTCTTGGTTTTCATGATCGGTTCTCTTGTTTATAAGTATTAAAGTTCATATAAAATGGGTATAGTTTACCAAAATTGAAATTATATGTAATTAATGAAAATGAGGTATGTTTAATGGTATTATATATTATTAGTTTTTCTAGATATTATTATGAATCATTAGATATAACTTTAATGATGATCATTTAGATCATTTTGGATGTTTTTTCACAATCATGAAATAGTTTCACCTTATTAATTAATATCATGTATTTATATACTGATTCCAGAATAATAAATAACTTGTAATATGTTAATAAAATATTTTTTTAACCATAATTATGGTTTTATTACCATCATTTAATGTGTTAATGTAAAATGAAAATGCATCGTCCAAGATGTCGGTAAATTGACACATCACAGGCAATGTTTTCATTTATTGAATAAAACATAGAGGGAAAGGATTTTGATGATCTATATTCCATTAAATTGATAGAATTATAGTATATAAATGATATTAGAGTAATCATGTCTCATTATAGGGAGGGTGAGGGAAGGATACAAAAAATAAAATAATTTGAATGAAAATAAAAGAAATGAAAGAAGATTTTTTACCTCTTGAATTATACACCTTGAGAACCTCCTTAAGGGTATTGGTTTTGGTATTTATATCCGAAAAAGGGAATAATGATGTGGGTAAGGGTCTTGGGATGAGTATTGGAATGAATTCAAACAAATATAAAGTCTTGGATTGTGTGAGGAGAATAGGTTGTGAGGGGTGGTATTTAGAGTGGAGGAGAGAGAGGTGTTTTTTGAATATTTTATTCATTTATTTATTATTTTGGCTAAAGAATATGAATAGTCTAAGAATTATCTACAAATATATTAAACTAATTACAGTTAGTTGGAGAATATGATTCTTACATCATTTATGAGTCAGAAAATAGTGTTTCTAACTTATAATGTATTTACACCATAAATTGTTGTATTTTACTATTCATAAAAAAATAATGTAGTTCCGAAACCCCTGAAAATTAACCCTAAACATTTTTTGATGTGTAGAATTAGAAAATTAATTCCATTTTATGAAAATATTTTATAAATAATAGAAATTTATTTTTTAATTGAAATCATCATTTATGTGAATAATACGTATTTTAAAATTTTAAATCATTTTTTAAAACTTTGAAAAATTAACTAACATCTCGTAAACATATCTTAATATCATAACACAAAACATATTAATTTATAAATACATTTAACTAAAATAAATATTCTTTTAAATAAAATTATTATTTATAAAATAGTAAATAAATATTTATGACATATACAAACACTTAATTAACAATTATTAAAATATTAATTTACTTATAATATGATATAATTATATCATACTTTCATTTATATCATGTTTGAATTTTATTTAAACACTCATGGGTGATGTTACTATTCATTTATCTAGAATATTATTAATAAGGGTAATATTACTATTCTTGAGTTCAAGTTACTATATCATTGGTATATGATCATTATCTTGTAGAAATTGCTCTTATTTCATTAAATCTTCATCTATAATGTTGTTATTGTGTTTTAGAAGTGATTTTATATGATTTTTACAATATGAAATAATCATTGGAAGGAAAATTTCATTGAGTTAATTCCAAGTCGTTACATTCTCCACTACTCTAAAAATTTCATCCTCAATATTTCAAGATTGTCATCTCATAAAATGATCTGGGAGTTCTTCATGAAAACATCATCAGGCTGCCACATCGCCTCTTCAATTTTTTGATTTTTCCAATGTACCATTATTGTCCAAGTCATCCGATTCCTCAACACATGTTCTTTAGTGTCCAAAATCTGGATAAGCTCTTCAATATAAGATAAATCAAGTTCCAAATGAATTTCTTCATAAGTGAGGACATACATTAAGTCTTGTATGTACTTCCTTAACAAAGATATGTGGAAAACATTGTATATTTTATAAATGGTATGTGGTATTTCCAAACAATAAACCACATCTCTAACTCCCTCTAGGATTTTAAAAGGTCCAATGTTCCTGGGGATTAGTGTCCATTTTTTTCAAATATTATAACACCCTTCCCTCATTATACATTCAAGAAAACATGATCTCTCTCTAGAAATTCCATATTATTAATTCGCTTATCGGCATAGTTATTTTTCATATATAGAGTTTATTTGATATATTTTTGAATAGTCTTCACCATTGTTGGTGTTTCATGCATAAGTTTTGGGTCTACAAGATTCCTTTCACCAACTTCATCCTAACATGTTTGGATTACAACATCTGTTTCCATACAATTATTTATATGGTTCCATTAGAATAATTTAATATACACTATTTTTTATTAGAATACTCTACCAAAGGTAGATATTAATCTCACATGACTTTATATCCAAGTGAATATGATGTCAACACATCTTCAAATGTATGGATCATCCTTTCTGACTGCCTATCAGTTTGAGGGTGTAAAAAGTTATCAAATAAATCCAAATATCAAAATATTTCTGAAATAATTTTACGTATTTAGATGTAAAACATGGATCAGGATAAAAAATTGAATTAGGTTCCTTATTAAGTCTTAAAAATTCTCTAATTTAGAGGTGGGAAAGTAATTCTAGATGAAAATCATCCCTTATAGCGAGGAAATGTGAAAACTTGGTATGTTGATCAACAATTACCTATATTTCATCATTATTTCATGCTGTTTTTAGTAATTTTGTGAGAAAATCCATAGTGACATCATCCCATATTAATGATAGAATAGGCAGAGGTTTCATAAATCCTCTAGGACGTTGTCTTTCAACCTTCAACTACTGATAGACTAAACATCTTGATACATAATCAGAAATTTCTTGCTTCATATTATACCACGAGAAATGTTTCTACAAATATATATACATCTTAGTGCTACCAAGGTCTATAGAGAAATTTGATATATGAGCATCATCCAATAACTCCATTTTTTAGCTCGGTATAGAGGGAACATATAGCCACTTCCCAAATTCCATAAGTCCATACTTATTTCCAAAGTCTTACAACTTACCATCATTCACAACTTTATTTTAATTTTAATGAATCTCATCATTAGAAATATAATTGTTAATCATATAAATTAAAGGTGTTTTGGCATCCAATTAAAAAATTACTGATGTTTCACCTTTTGTGATAATTCCAATATCCATATTTCATAGATCCATGTACACATGATCCTTCTCAATCCTAATTTTTTTCAAACTCCATGATCATTCATGCTCAATTCATATGATACTTTATTCATATTCTTTGGGTGGTAGTTTATTGACCAACCATAGTTCTCTCTTTTCAGTTCGGATGGCTTAGCATAGACTTTTCTTTTGTTGTAATGCCCCCATTTTTTTCTACAAAAAAAATTACTTAATGATGATTAGTTGGATTGTTTTATTCATTAGTTTTTAACATCCTTGATGTATAGGCAATAAGTCTATCCTTCAGCATAGGGACAAAACCAAGTCATTTCTTTGATGCATCTTTATAAATAAAAAATCCACCATTTCCCAATGGAAGAGTCAATTTTGGAGAATTCAATAATCTCCTATTCTGTTATTCAAAACAATATTAACATTTATCCCATACAAACATTACCCTTTTACGAGTAAGGTTGGTTAACAAGTCATCAAATTGGGGAAAACGGAAAGAAACATTGATAGTAACCTGCTAATACAATGAAACTATGTACCTCATTTATGTTCATTTTTTTAGGCCATTCTTGAACCACCTTTGTATTCATAGGATAAACTGTGATTCCATCCTTAGAGACAATATAGGTAGGAAAATAATCTGATTGAAGCTAAAATTCACACTTTCTAAACTTCCCATATGTTGACACTCCTTTCTGTCACAAAGTCTAATGAATGGAAATGGAGAATTCCTTATGTACAAAGAGATCCATCCTTTAAGGAATATCAAAAATTGACTAATACATGAACAAGGAACCCTTTAAGAAGAGGGTGTGCAAGTTTCCTTCTAGTTGCGCAAGTCACTTGCGCACCACATATGTGTCGCGCAAGTCACTTGCGCACCCTTTTCTTTTTTTCACCCAAGGAGTTTAGTGTTCTATAAATACCCCCTGTGGGCCCCCCATTTCGGGGGATGAATTTTCCAAAACTCATATTCAAGCTATGGTTGCCCATGTCTTTGTATGACGTCTTTCGAACACTTATAAGGTAATTATTTAACTAGAATGAAATATCTAAAGAAAAAGAATAAGGCCTAAGTATTAGAACTCATCAATACTTGCGCACCTAAAATTCCAGCACTTATGGGAAGTAAGGACACTTGCGTGTCGCCTTTACCTCTAAAGGAATCTTACGTACCACCCTTCTGAAAGTCTCTAGGGATGATACTGAGGGCTCAAATTCAATGTTTCCCAAGTATCACTTTATGGATTCTTCGTCGCCCAAGTTGACTCATGTCGCACAAGTATAATTGTGTGACCAGGACTTGCACGCCAGAAAAATACTTGTGTTCCTCTTTATTGGTCACCTCCTTTCTTCAAATTTACCTCTCCTCTGTAAGAAATGGCCTTAAAAACCTTCTTCAAATCCATTTATGGAATGATTCCTTTGTTGGATTCCTTATCTTAGAGGAATTAAACTGTTCCTCTTTCTCAGGAGTAAGTCCCAATCACAATTTCTTTTATCATTGGGTCTCCTTCTCCGGATTAAGCCCCAAGTTATAAGTTCCATTTAATTGGGCCCCCTTCTCAGGAGTATACCCCAGCCTTATTTTATTTTGATTTGGGATTCCTTCTTAGGAATAAAACCCAATAATAAGTCCCTCTTAATTTGGGCTTCCATTTCAGGAGTAAGTCCCATGTTAAAATTCTAAATCTCCATAAAGAAAAAATACATTTCTGGACCCTAATCCTGGGACTCTTTCCTGAACTAAGTCCGTATTTTCATTTACTTGGTTCGTCATACAAACGTATGCACCACATCATTTCTTATGACTGCATATTTCATTGCACAATCGTCAGATTTACTGATACCTCTTGTTTCTCACATCGAGAACGACTCATGTGAGATAAGAGTGTAAAAGTAATTATGACATATCTCTTTGGGCCATTAATTATGCATAAAACTCATACTTCTTCACTTGAACTACATGGACTTTGATCTGTGCCTTAAAAGTAGAGTACATAGGAAGACTTTCTAAGGTTCAAGCCCATCATTCATTAATTATTTTCCGTCCAGTATGATGTTAAACTATATCCATCCTATCGAACTATGTGGGTTCTAATTCCTTCTTTAACAAGGATACGTAGGTATCCCATCTACGGGTATGATCCCAACTCTAAAATAACCAATGTCTTTCTGAATGTCAATAAACTTCAAGTGCCCCACTGAGTGGCTTTAAAACTAGTATGGTCATCATAGTGACCAAGAAACTTCTATATAATGTATTGAAGGATACCATTGAATAAGAATCTATAATTTATATTGATGATTCTCTATTGATGAATAACCTCAAATACATATAAAAGATTCTCTAAATCCCATACATTTAAATCATTGATTGTAAAGTCTAAAGGAAAAACTCATTTTCATGCTTGGTAAATTAATAAGGATTCATGAACATAACTGAAATCTATAAGAGAGTCCAGGAGTAGACAATAATTCCCCCCAAAAAGATGTGATGAGTCTAACCTCCCATCCTCTCAACCAAAGAAAATTTTTAATCCTCATCGGTCCACAACTAATGGGCACCTACCTTTGGAATGTAGGTCCAAATAGATATAGAATCTTTGGATGTTTCCAGTTCTATGAATAAACCCGTTATAAACTGATTGGAATGTTTGAACCGAAAACAAACAAGGTCATCCCAATTTCCAAAAGAAATAAAAAATGGCGGACCCAACGTGAATCCTTAACCAAGATAAATGATGTTTTACTTATTTTTTAGGCCCCTATTAAACTCAATATGAGGGCCAACAAAGCAGTCAATAACATATGTGTTCCTCCAAAATATGTATTCTATCCATGTTTATCTTGATTATGGAGGATATATCAAACATGCACTCTTTTCCATGATTTTTCTACAACACATAATGGCTTCTTTAAAGTTCACACATGTGAATGCTTTAGCCGCTACTCCTGCTGGATCCTCGTATGCTTTGAGGACGACATTACCTACTCAGCATCTTCAATGCTGGATCTCAAATGCATTGTTGAAGCAATACCATCAACATGGTACCATCCCGACTTAGGAGGCTGCTTGACAGGCCCTCCAAGTTAATAATTAACACTAGTTGTCCGGATAGCGACGACCAGTGGTCAAAAAATTGGTGGTGCCAACCATCGTTTCCAACTATTTCGGGTCATTATCCCCAAAACGCAACATCCAGTCCCTCCCATATTACAGGGAGGTGAATGAAGAGGTCACTCAAGGCCTCAGTTAAAGAAGACATTAGTCCTTCCCAAGGACTCCAATGAAAAATCACCGCCAGACTCATGCGGTAGTGCACCCTCAACATGATGAGGGTATCACCTCTATGCATTCAGCTCTGGATCCTCAGACCCAAGATCGCAAGAAGAACCACCAGAGATGAAATTCATCTAACAGGGAGTAGGTTCATATCTATCCCCCCTCCAAAGAAGTCCATCAACCTAACTTGATGGTTGGAAACGAGCGGGCACACACACCCGTCCATTCTAATCTTGCTATCCAACAGACTCGTCTGACAGCAACCCACCAATCCCGTTAGGAAATTCTGACATAGTACTATAGGAAGGCACATAAACATGTTTATAATTCAACAGCCAGTCAGCAGGTTCGTCTAACTGCATCCAATGAAGCTCGACAACCAAATATGGTGACCACCTATTAACATGCATATACACCTACTTACAATCACCAATTCTGTCAGCAGTCTCGTCTGCTAGTATTTAAGGAAACCCATTAACCATACTTGACGGGGAACATACAGTAGGCACATACGCCTGCGGATGTACATCAAGTCTGCCAACAATTCGTTTGGTTGCACCTGGAGAAGTCAGTTGGAAAGCTTCGATGACAAATTTGGAGTAGACTCAACTCTCTGCCCCCATGCATAAGTACTATCAATATTCATTGAAAGGAAAAGGAGGACAGGAGCAGGAACATACACCTACTCTAGACACGGAATGTACGTATATTCCCATTCCGGTAGCTGATGTCTCCAAGCACATTCTGAAAATGGTGAAATAGCGGAAGCAAATCCCTGCCCATATTCTGGATACCTGTCCGAATATTATAACAAATTCAGTGACATCATAGAGAAAGAAACATGAATATATCCCTATCAGTTGATTGAATCATTAAAAATTCACTCTAGAGAAGATACACACCTCTTTTCTAGTCTAGTAGGGTTGTGGGGCATACTCCCCTATGTCATATAGACAATCAATTCGGGCACATATACCTGATTTGAATGGAGATAATCAGCCTAACCTAGCCATTTCTCCTGAGTAGGCACATACACCTTCCCATAATAACCACTTTCATCAACAAGTGGTTTCCAAAGTGAGTAAGAAGGCATCTATGAAAAAGACTCGTCCAGCACAGTAGAGAAATAAATAGACAATCTTCAATAAGGCCTTGGTCGATGTTGGAGTTCTTGATGCACTCAGACAGTTGTCTGTTGCAACTCAAGATTCTACTCTCTCATTTCCTGATTTTGTAATTAACAATGAAAATTTCAATGGTCTTCATCAGAAATTTCCTCATGAAGGCTTTCTTCATGACTGTTCGGTCAATATTGAAGTATCATCTTCAGATGATAGCCACAATAACCCGCTGCGTGGCTAGAAGACCAAGGAGCAAGAGGTTTTATCTTTTCCTGTTACCTACCATGGTGATCCTCCCCATGATGATGAATTTAGCTGCAAAAGTCCTCTCCACAGTAGTAATTCGTATTTCCTAGAAAATTATTCAATGGAAAATGCAGTAACGAGAAATCCCTCTTATCTTGAGGCACATGCAAATGCGAATCCATTTATGTCTAATGCTTTAACGCTAGTGGGTGAAATACTTTTTCAATCAGAAGATAGCATGGGGTGTAGGTCATTCTCTGAACCACCCTTGGGTCATTCAACTTCTATTTTGAAAAATGAATTATCTACCAATCTTTTTGAATCTGATGAAGCAACAAAGCAGCACCAGCTTTGGTCTAATCATGTAAAAGAATCTTTATCGAATGATAAAGAGGAAGTGCTGAATATGAGAAAACAATTGGTGAAACATGAAGTACCAGTCATGTTTTGACCTTTAGATGACTCTCAGTATGATATTCCAGAAATGTTGACAGAAGATTGTATTCACAATATTCATCTCAACATTTGAAAATATCTTTTTCACTTAAAAGTGAATATATTTTCTTTTGATGAATATGAAAATAATTTCATGATAATAAAAGGTTTACAAATCCAAATTGACTTGGCATCTCTCTTAGTATCCCCACATCCAAAGGTTGAAAAGCAACAGAGATCCCTTTAGCATTCATGCCTTGGCACATTTAAAAGATTGTGCCAGTTAATTACCAATGCCCCATCTGGTATTCATATCAAGGGAAGGGGTGTTCATGGATCATTGCATTTTACTGTGCTCTCCAGCCATCAAAGTCCGAAAAAGGTGGTCTCATGCAATGTTATTTCCCATGGACGGCCACATTCACCGGGTTTTGTGTGTAATCAAATTCTTTCTCAAGAACATGACTCAACCAGTTCTTCCCAAAGTCAGGAATATAAAGAACAAGTTGAAAAATTACTCTTACATCAAGAAAATGAGAATATCGAAAAAGCTTCTCATTTGTAGCATGTGCATCATCAAGTGATAGCGGTGTCATAAATAATTCAACGGTCATCTGAACCAGGTGATTTGAGTGGATGTAGGATGATGCATCCGGTGAATTTACGGACTAAAATCCGTAAAATCAGAAGATATTTTAATAAAGTTTCATATATAGTAGCTCAAGATCCACCTCAGCTTGCCAGACTGGGGACTCTCTTAATCCATCCTTCTAGATCAACAGATAGGATTCGAGGAGTTGAGCAGGAACAGCCCCAGTCCACCGGGCTGGGGACTTTTTTAAATTCCCAATCTCTTCCTCAGTGAAATTCCATCGTCTCTCGATTAGGGAAGAAGCCAAAAGAGGAACGCATAGCTGAATTATCAGGAGACTCCCTCGAAATTACGGTTCATCGATAAGTTCCTAAGGGATCAACCAAACAAAAGTCGACATCCCATAAAGTACATGGAAGAAGACAGTATCACAAAAATGCAGACAGAAGGTATGCAATGTGTTAAGCATTGATAAATGTCATCAATGTCGTTGTCACTGATCCCCCAGATCATGAGGCCCACTCAGGGGAATCAGATGAAGAAGTTCTTGTTCAAGAGGTTGTATGTACTGAAACAAATGAAGAAGGTGTGCATACCATAAGCCAGAGGGCTACACCGAGGCAAGATATTCCATCAGGTAATGCCCTTCCATACTCTAGAAAGGCACATACCAATTTAAAGGGTAAAATTTAGGTTACATTCCACCCTACCTCTAGAGAAGGACAATCACTCTCATTAGCGGAAAGGTTCGCATAGAAAGAATTAGAAATGATGGAGTTAAGGAGGTTAAATATAGAACTAATTCAAAGTAGTCTTCCTCCTAAGCATGCTGGAGTTAATCATTCAATGGAATTTGTTGTAACTACTGGGATGGATCAAGAATATCCTGCTTTACAATTACACCATCATAGGTATAATTCTATGGGTCATACACGAAAACAATTGGAAGTACTACCATCAGTGATAGTACCAGTCGCTACTCCCATAAAATCTTTAGTTCTTGCACCTGCAGATGTCCAAGCTCAACCAGATGGTTCTCAAAAATTAATGACATCCATTGAGTCATTAACATCTCAGTTGTAAGCTATGGAAGGAAAGCGTGCAATAGTTCAACCAGAGAAGAGATGTTACCCTTAATGGGTGGATACAATTCCTCCCCCATAAAATTTTCCAAGTCCCACATTCCCAATTTTTAATGGTTAGGGAGGTCCAGAACAACACTTAACACATTTTGTTTCTCATGGTGACCCTATGATGGGAACTACTCAACAACAAGAAGCAGTTAAGATCAGGTGTTTTGTACAGTCATTTCAAGGGTCTTCTTTTGTCTGGTATACAAGTTTTCAATCTCAATCAATTACTGGGTGGGAGGATCTCCGTCAAAAATTACTTCTTCAATTCAGCTCAACTTTTCCAAAGATGACAATTTTGGTTCTTAATAATAGTAAGCAAAGGGAAAATGAAAGATTTTCAGATTTCATTGCTCATTGGAAGGTATTAACACATTCATTAAGTTTATCACACCCTCAAGAATAATTGTTGCCAATATGTGTGGAAAATTTGCATGATGAATTACTCACACCGTTGATCCCTGCGAATTATACAGGAGGGTTTCGAGACCTTACTTCAATCGCTCAGTAGATTGAAGACTCTCTTACTAAGACTAAGGATAAAACTCGTGTAATTACATTAGTTCCAGGAAGGAGAATGGGGAAAGAATATACTTCTACAATTACTCTTAAACAAACACCTATACCTGATTCAAATTCAAAACCTTCATCATATCTAAGGGCTCCACCTCCTAATAATAAACAACAACTACCACCTATTCAAGATTATCAAAGATATAAAATGAGGGAATAGTTTGATGATTTGAGGAACATAGTTTATTCTTTATAGAATGAAAGAGTTCCTGGCTACTTCATCTCGGCTCTGGAAAAACAATCTGGTTCAGTTTCCAAGGCCCAAAATGCCGAACAATGAAGGAGATTAATACCTTACCAATTATTTCCCATTTCATTAGATGTCAGGGAATCCCATTCAGGAGTGTTGTTTCTTCAAAGACCACCTACAAAAGATGGTGGACTCTGGATAGGTAAAATTGAAAGGTTCTTCATCCCATGTAGCACGTGTTACTGCTACTGATCCAGATGAAGAAGGCAAGTGGCATGAATTTAAAAGTAAAAATGCATAGAAATATGATGATTTTACGGTCAGAAAAATGAACAACTGAACTCATGCCATTTTACAAACACAATTAAATCAACCAATTGTGTCTTCTACTATGAATGCAATAGCAGAACCCCCTTCATTAGAAGGAAAATCTTCAAAAAGGTGGCATAATTCGAAGAAAGAAGAACCATCAAAAGAAGAAGAGTTTGTTTCAAATCCTAACTTGTCTTTGACTCTGGAAAATTTTATGTCATCTACTTCAAAAGCATGGGCACCGCCCCAATAAACGGCATGTCCTGAATTGGTTAATTAAGAAGAATCTTCATCAGATGAAGAGTTGATCTTTGTTTCTATTATCTTGATTCATTTAACATATCATTATGCCAGTCATAGTTTTGATATTGATGAGCCTAAGTTCCTTGTATCAAACAGTGGAATTAGAGGAAGAGATAGAGTTATAGGATACAGGGTAAGACATGGATATTATAGAAGAAACTATTTCAATCTTACCCCTGCCAGAACTATATATGTGGCCGAAACTCATGGAAAATCCCTTCAACGGGCCAAACAGGAACAAGAAAGTTCTTCCACACCTAGCAGATTCGGTCCATAAACTGTTATTTTAGAATACCTGTTAGAGGTTACACCTTCTTCCTCTCAGCAAATAAATAGACCTATTCGGTCTAATCTGCTGAAGCTAGTAGTATTTCCATCTCCTAACCTGATATAGGATGTATCTACTTCCAAAGCATCAACTTCTAAGGCACCTGCAAAACCACAGTTTCCTGTTGGGAAATGCAAAACTTTGGACCAAAAGTATGATGCCTTGAAACATTTGTCCCAAGTAACAGCCAAGTTATCAATTATGAATTCATTGAATCGATCAAAAGATATTTGAGAGGCTCTTATTGAGGCTTTTTCAAGTCCTCAGGAATTCGAAACTAAAATTGTTGTGGCTGAGGTTTACTATATAGAGAACGATCCTGTAGAATGCCATGCAGTGATATCTTTTACAAATGAAGATGAAGAAGATGTTGTGCATGGACATACTAGACCTTTGTTATTTATCTGGAAAGGTCAATGATGTAGATATCCGACGATATTTCATTGATAATGGTTCAAGAGTCAACCTCATCCCTATTCATACACTTCATCGATTAGGCCTCACCGAATCTGATTTATATCCTCCTCCTTTGATGTTGCAAGGATACGATAAAAATGAACTAGAACCTCTGGGTGAGATTACACTCAGAACACAGTTAGGAGACATTGTGTCTAATTCAGATTTCATGGTTGTTCATCATGACACAACCTTGAACATTTTTCCTGGAAGACCTTGGCTTCTTCAACATGTGGCTATACCTTCATCATACCATCAATGGCTCAAATATTGTTTCAATGGTCAAATTGGGACATTGTATGGTAATAAATCCACATTCAAAACATGTGAATCTCAATACATTGAGGTATAATTC
This sequence comes from Viscum album, assembly GCA_963277665.1. NCBI lineage: Eukaryota > Viridiplantae > Streptophyta > Magnoliopsida > Santalales > Viscaceae > Viscum > Viscum album. The sequence continues at coordinate 6,824,591 of OY728125.1, forward strand.
TATCACATGGAGGGAAAGGAGAAATCCATGACAATGGAGGTTACCAAAATTAATGCTCCAAATGGTTTGGAAAATATTCCAGTAAACCCATTCATACATGTGAGTACAACTTATGTGTTTCCTATCAGTCAAATTGATATGATAGACCTAAATCCAAACACTCTTATGGAAACTTCCATAATGTCAATTATGGAAATTGATCCAGACAACATGGGATAAATTGTTGATTCACCAAGCAACGATGAATGTTTAAATGGGGATGTCTTCATTTTATCCACTGATATCTATCTATTCTGTACATCATCATCTAGGCCAAAAGAAGTTATAACAATGTCAGAGGTGAACAATGATGTTGATTCACAATCCACCATCTCCTCTTTAGTACCCAAGGAAGACCCTTCATCATCAATAGGGTCAGAAATGGAAGTCTATTATTCAAGATGTTCAAATTTTTACTTCTTCGCTGACCATGGAAATTATTCTTTGTTATCTACTATGCAAGTAGAAACAAAAGAAGTCACACGTATTGAAGAAGAAGAGGAAGATCTCAGAGAAGCTCCTCCAGCATTGGAAGAGGGTATCTCAACCACTGTGGATGAACTCAGAAAAATAAAATTGTGTACAAAAGAAGATCCACAACCCACTTTAATTAGTGCGGTCATGACTCTTGAAGAGAAGGAAATGAATATTTCTTTTCTAAATCAAAATCGAGAAGTATTTGATTGGAATTATACAGAAATTTCAGGGCTTGATCCTAATGTTGCTACAAATAATTTTGGTTTTCCAAAAGAACATCGAGGATTCAAGCAAGCCGCAAAAAGAACACACCCAACTTATGCCTCCAAAATTGAAGCTGAATTGGATAAGATTATCAAGGCTAACTTCATCATAGAAGTTCAATATCCCAAATTTAGGACTAATATTGTCCCTATGAAAAACAATAATGGACAAATTAGATTTTGCATTGACTTCATAGATCTTAATCGGCATTTTCCCATGGATGATTTTCCCGTTCTTATTACAGAACTCTTAATTGATGCAACGGCTAGATACGAAGCACCTTCTATCATGGATGGCTATTCTGGGTACAATAAAATACGAATGGCCCTAGAGGATGAGGATTCTACAGCTTTCAGAGCCCCACAAGGTGTGTTTTTCTATCAGGTAATGCCCTTTGGCCTGAAGAATGGAGGTGCAAATTATCAACGTGCCATGCACCATATCATCAAACCCTTTTTAGGGAAATTTTTTGAATGTTATTTAGATGATTTGGTGGTTAAATACAAACAAAATTCTGATCATTTTACTGATTTTTAAATCATATTTCACAAACATCGACAACATAATTTGAAGATGAACCCCTTGAAATGTGCATTCGGGGTAACCTCAGGAAAATTTCTCAGCTTTGTTGTATACCATCGTGATATCGTAATTGATCCTGATAAGACAAAATCAATCCTTAGTATGTCACCTCCTCGAAATTTGATATAATTAAGAGGACTTCAAAGAAAACTTGGCCTATATTCAGTGTTTCATTACCAATTTGGTAGGAAAGTGTTTACCCTTCACCAAATTAATAAAGAAGGGAGTCACCTACCAGTGGACTGAATAATTTCAAGAAGCATTCGATATTATCAAGAGATATCTCTTGAGTCCACTGGTATTGATGCCACCCGTTGAAGGAAGACCACTTATTCTCTATGTGACAGCTTTTGAGCGATCATTGGGTGCCTTCCTTTCCCAAAAGAATGATGCTGGGAATGGAAACAGTCTTTACTATCTAAGTCAGAATATGCTGGAGGTAGAAACTCTATATTCAAGTATTGAAAAGTGCTGCCTAGAATTAATCTTTGCAGTTCAGAAATTGAGATACTACCTACAACATCATGAGGTTCAATTAATATCTTGCAATAACCCGCTCAAATATATCCTTATTCATCCAATTCTTACAAGATGTCTGGCAAGGTAGGCAGTTATTTTGCAGCAGTTTGATATCCATAACGTGTCCCAAAAGTCAACAAAGGGCTAAGCTATGGCTGATTTCCTTACTGAACACCCATTTGTAGAAGATACATCTTTAAATATTTAACTTCCTGATGAGGAAGTCTTCTCTATTCAAGATAATACTCAAAGATGGGAAATGTACTTTGATGGTGCTTCCAGAATTCTAACAGGGAAGAAATTGGAAGATCATAAATTCAACAAAGTTGGGTTAGGAATTGTGCTTATTTCCCCAGAAAAGGCAGTGCTACCCTATCCCTTCTTATTGATGGGAGGTGGTACAAATAATGAATCATAATATCAATATCTCATCACAGGCTTGGAATTGGTGCTTCAGGCACAGGTGAATTACTTAAAGGTAAAAGGTGATTTAGACTTGGTAATTAAACAATTCAATGGGTATAATTACATAAGAAAATAAGATTTAATCCCTTTGTATGATTACGTTAGAGAGTTAATGGAGGAATTTCCTTCAGAAGCGATATTTTCTTATGTCCTACGATCACAAAATGCTCAAGCTGATGCACTAGATAATGTAGCCATAGCCCTGGCAGATCCAAACAAGGATGAAACAATCATCAGTATTGCCCACCATCGTGTAGTTTCACCTTTTGTTCAAATCATAATAGAGGAAATCAATGAAATCAGTCGCATTTCTAAACCATATGGCCATACTACAGTATGGATGACACCTATTAGGGAATACCTTCAAAATGGAACACTCCCACATGATATAGCTGGGAAAGAACAAGCCCGTCGATGTGTGGTCATTTTTACTCTTTATGATAGCCCATATCACCACAAAATTCTTTACAAGTGAGGTTTTGATGGAATTCTATTCAGATGCATTGATGGTGAAGAGAAAATGGATGTCATGAATGAATTGCATGCAAAAGTCTGTGGTTCCCACCAGTCTGGACATAGACTATCTGATCAAATTTGATAGCTTGGATACTTCTAGCCTTCAATGATACAAGATTGTGTTGGTTTCACTAAGAAGTGTCATTCTTGCCAAGAATATGCCAATTCTAGTCATCAACCCCCATAGCTGCTCCTTACAGCTAAATACTCATGGAATTTTACCACGTGGGGATTGGATGCAGTAGGACCCTACCCTTCGGCTACATCCCAGTAGTTTAAGTATATTCTTACTGCTAGTGAATTATTTTCCAAATGGGCAGAGGAAATACCTCTCAAAGAAGTTAGTTCTAAATGCATTGTTCCCTTCATAAAGTCTAACATCATTACCAGATTTGGTGTCCCTTATACCATATTGACGGACAATGGAACCAACTTCTGTTAATCCGAGGTAAGGAAGTTGTATCAAGAACATAACATCAAATCCAACCATTCATCTCAGTATCATGCAGTGGCCAATGGTCAAATAAAGGCCTTCACGGAGACTCTATCAAACATACTACAAAAGATGGTGGATATTGATAAGAGATCATGTCTTGATAAACTTTTTCATGCTTTATGGGCTTATCGAACCACCACCCGCACTGCTACGCGGTCAACCCCATATTCATTGGTATATGGAACAGAAGCAGTATTTCCCATTGCGGTTCAATTACCTTTTCTTAGAGTAGAAATTTTTGATCATTCATTTACAGATGAACAATCTCAAAAGTGATTGGATTAATTGGAATGATTAGATGAAAAAAGATTGTGCACTCTTCACCACTTGGAAGCCTATCAGAATCTAATAGCACATGATTTCAACAAATTTTTTTGTCTTCATTCATTTATTCAAGGAAGATTGGTATTGTTCCTCAGAACTCCAATGATACCAGGGAAGAAGCCTCCAAAGCTTGAGCCAAAGTGGGTAGGACCTTATTCAATACATAATGTCTACTCCAATGGATATTATTCTTTAATCTCAATAGATGGAGAACTCATTACAACTCTATCCAATGCAATATTCTTGAAGAATTATTTTGTGTAACACAAATGCACTTTTTCCTAGCAACATGACACTAAACTGTGCATCACTGGTCCATGCATATGATGTTAAAATATTTTAGTCCATACTGTAAGACTATAAACTGCATGGTCCCTTTTGTCCTAGCTACATGATGATAAACTGTGCAGCAATGGTCCATGCATATGACCTTAAACAATTTTAGTCCTTACTACAAGAATTTAAACTACATGGTCCCTTTTTTCCTAGCTACATGATGCTAAACTGTGCGGCACTGGTCCATGAATATGATCTTAAACTATTTTATTTCTTACTGGAAGACTTTAAATTGCATGGTACCTTTTTTCCTAGAAACATGATGCTAAACTATGTAGAATTGGTCTATTACTATGACCATAAACTATTTTAGTCCTTACTACAAGACTTTAAACTGCATGGTCCATTTTTTCCTAGCTACATGATGCTAAATTATGAAGCACTAGTCCATGCATACGGCCTTAAACTATTTTAGACCTCACTGCAAAACTTTAAACTACATGGTCCCTTTGGTCCTTTCTATAGGACATTAAACTGCATAGCCCCTCTATCATCCAATATGATGTTAAACTGTGTCCCCTTTGTTGTCCAACATGACGTTAAACTATTCGTCCAAGCTGCAAGACGTTAAACTACCAAGCACCCCATGTATGGGACACGTGACATTTAAACTGTGAAATAGTCCCTTATAAGTCCTACATGACGTTAAACTGTGCATCGTTAGGGTTGTTTCTACCTATTGTATCTCACACCAAGCAAGACTCACGTTAGCTTAGAGTAAGCTTCAATCATAACACCCTCTCTGGGCCTCTAACAACGAATAAGTCCCAACACCATCTTTGGGTTGTTTTCCTCAAGTACAACTCGATCACCAATTCATTATTCAATTGAACTACATGGACTTTGATCCTTGCCTTATAGGCTAGGTACATAGGCAACCTCCTGAGGTTCAAGCCCAAAACCAAAATCCTTACATCGGTTCACCTCTATCCCATACGATGTGGATCCATGAAGACCCCCCCCCCCAAACAAAACCAATATCTTCACATTGGTTCACCATCATCCTTGCTATATGAAGTTAAACTATATTGTCCCCCATTTTCCTCATTGCAAGACATTAAACTACATATCCATACATATTAGCTACATGACGCTAAACTGTGTCGCACTGGTCCATGTATATGACCTTAAACTATTCACACTTTTGTCCTGTCCGAATATAAACTACAATATTCTTTGATACCCTCACCTGACAGGGAATAATTATGGAAATTGATCTCCAATCATGTTATATTCCAATGACTACGTGCATACATGGAAATGCATGAACCTTTAATCTCAGATCCAACCATCATTTCACTAAATTCCCCTTTCACCCTTCACATGTATGAACAAAATCTGTACAGAGGGTATTTCAAGAACTACATATGGCTTGATTATCATCCTTATGGAATACATAGGAATGTTTGAGCATCCCTAGAATCTACCCCAAGTCTTTGGGCCTAACCCAAATTCCACTTTCGGTTCCTTGGATGAAAAGTCCCCCTGTGAGCACATGAATGTTGTATGAAAACCCTGGTCTTTATTCACATCAGGTTTATAATAAACACACAATGTGTCTCCCTCATTGCAGTCTGAACACTATGGCCATAAACTAAGATATCCTACACTCTCATCCCACATGATGTCAAGCTATATTTCAAGAACTACATATGTCTTCATTCCCATCCTTATGGGATACGTAGTGAAGACCAGTACCTCAATGCAGGACCCAACCACAACATGATTTGGTTAGCATTGGCCTGTGTATCTCTTTCATGCATTGGAAAATCCCTATTTTGATGTGTCATACTACTAACCTTAAAAACTTCTTGATATCCATAACCCTTTCATTGACTTCTGGCCACAAAATGTTTGATTCCTGGGAAATCCTTTGCCTGACTATGCAGCACGTGCCCTTAGGAGACCCTGCATAAGTAGTCTACATAATAGAAATGTCATCCAAAAGATGTTATTATTTGACTATGCATCCAATTACCTTATGTTGACCTACATAATTAAACCCCCTAATGGTTTTTTTAGATAATGGTAACTTCATTCTTGGGAGGAAAACATATTTTGTCCTTATTGGTCTTCACAACAATATGTAGGGATCCACAAAAACAGTCATCCTTAACATTATATCCCATACTCTTTTTTCATTATCTGAAGGTATTCATGTCTATGGTTTATATTTACCTTCCTTACGTTTGGGACAGACCTTCTCAGGAGTGACATTCATCCAATTCTTTTAAAATCTTGATTGGGAATATCCTCTCCATATTCAAGTACCACTCTCCATACAGTAGACTCTATGCTTTAGAAAATTTGAAACTCCATAAACTTTCATTGGATTTTGGAAATAGAAAAGTAAAATGTCTGAGAGTTCTTTTTTTTGACTATGCAGTACGTGCCCCTAGGTGGCCTTGCATAAGTAGTCTACATAATGGAACTCTCATCTAAAAGATGCTATTATTTGACTATGCATCCAATGCCCTTAAGTGGCCCTGCATAATTCAACACCCTAACTGGTTTGTTAAATAGTGGTAACTTCACTCTTAGGAAGTACTTCCTCTAATGCCCCCTTTCCCTTTTATCATATCATCCCTCAGATTCAAAATTTCTTAAGTTGTAGTTTACATCTCTCCCCCCATACTTGAATGTGGTATTATGTTTTCAAACAAATTATCAAGGAATTGAGTAAATTTTAATCCATTTGGTCAAAGCTATTTGACCTTAAACATTGGCCTTTTTATGTCTGACGCTCATGACTTTAAACTACCAACAAAATACAAGGGAAATCTGAACAAAAGTCGAGTCCTAGCACACTAAACATACATTTTGTATTATTTAGGTAATATTGAGCGATTAAAAGATGCAATATTTGTGGGGTTGTTTGTATCACCCTAGCAAAAATCAAACTATTCTTACTAAGACCATTGGCTTATGTAAAATTAATTAAAGTTGGTAGAAAAAGAATACAAGTACAAGTGATTTAAGATGAAAGTGTTTTTCATTGATGCACAAGAGTTAGAGGGACATCCATAGATTTGTGTCTCTTATCTTTTACAAGAATTACAAGAGAATTTCATTATAACTCTTCATTTGATTTATGGCATCCCGAGCATCATCAGTTGTAGAGACCCAAAGCTTGACGTACATAGACATTACATTACTTTTTTAGAATACTTAATACATAACAAAAACAGACACCAAAGGATTGTAATAGTTTAGTGTCTTTGAAAACATGGAACATAATCTTGTAATCCTGGTGAAAGATCTTTAAAATATCCTATAAAGATCTTCTTCTTTTGTTTTCTTACCTAAAACCTTTTTTTATATCCTGGGAAAAATCAAACACAAAAAGGGTGATCTCAAATGCTCAGTATGGGTAAACATAGATAACATAAAACAATCCATAAACATTTGAATGAAAAAACTTGAACATAAAATCCAAAAATCAAAATCTTGAGAAAAGACATAAATCTTGGAACAACATAAAGAATATATCATAATGGAACATCAATCATGATAAAATAGCATGGTAAGAAAACATGTAATTGTGGAAAACCATTAAGAACATGATATGATTTACATAGTAGCCAAGGCATTGCTTCCAAGACAATCATAGTGGACAAAGTCCCTTTCTGAATTGAGTTCACTCCTCGTTCTAGTCCTGTATCACTGAACCGGATTAACTTACCATTCCAGCCATGTCTATCTTATGAGATAAAAATCTTTACCCAATGAATTAGAGGGAGATATAGGTTCCACCCATCTCATAATGAAATCATTCTTACATGTGCCACAACATAAACATAAATCATTCATCATAACCCAAAGAATATAATGGGTTTTATAAACATCATACCATCATAACATAATCCATATAAAACAAATGGATAGCATTTCATCATAAGAAAAGTGAAACCATGTAAATAATAAGGACATTATACTTGAAACAATCACATATGAAATAATTTTATCTTAGATGGAAAATGGATTTGATAAAATACTTGAAATGAATTCTTGAGGAAAATATCCTTTCTCCTTAAAAATCATTTTATTTTCACAAAATGCCACACAATTTTAAAAGAAAAGGATTTTATTTAAAATAACCACGAAATATTATAGAGTATGCTTCATGAAAATAAGGCATTATAAAACTGTAAAAATAAATTCATACCGTATAAATAAATAAAACATTCTCCTCATACTTTTAACAGAAAAGTCAAAAAGTACCACGTATGGTAAACAAAAGAAATATTCCATCTATAACACAATGTAAAAGTCGAAGAGGGTTAAAAATTACTTTTAAAATACATGGAATAATATTAAACACTTTATGAAAAACATTTTTATGGACATGGATGAAAAATATAAGCCAGTAAATACTTACGTATAAGCAATCTCAGATAAAAATGAGATTTCCAAAATTATCCCTTACCTTAGGTCCGATATACATCATATGTATCCAAAAATCATGTATAATGATTTAAATAATTTCAATTACATTTTATAGAATCATATTCATTGTGATGATATCAAATATGGTTCACTTATGACTTTATATTACCCGTTCTTTTTTAAATTTTCTGTTAATGTAGCGTTTTGGGTAAAATCATTTTATTTATCGTACCTATTTGGACTTATTGTTATTGATATTATTATTACTTATATAATGATTTACTTACTTCCAGAATGTAAAAAAATGATTTATATATCACATATATTCAGTATATATATATATATAATAGATAGATGAATGAAATGAAATACACAGTTCATGGAGACTGTAGGCCATATGTATGCATGAACGCTATTTTCATTTCTTTATTGATTTGAATGGAAGTAATTAGATGACATATATATATGCATAAATCCAGTAGCTTTATTATGTCGTATATTTCATTATTATTCATTATATATGTTGAGCCCTCTGGAAGATTGTTGATTTCATATCTATGATTGATGTTTTAATAATCACAAATCATCACATACCATTAATGCTTAATCTGGTTTGATTTCTCATAAACTTAATTACAATCTGTTAATGAATCTGTTACCACATTTTTGTCTATGCTTATAGATGTACAAAGTATTTTGGAAGCACTGATTCAATATCAACAGACATTGGAAATGCTGATCAAATGTCTCACCGATGCAAATGACTCACCGATGCTGATCAAATGTCTCACCAATGAAAATGACTCACCGATGCTGATCAAATGTCTCACCAATGAAAATGACTCACCGATGCTGATCAAATGTCTCACCGATGCAAATGACTCACCGATGCTGATCAAATGTCTCACTGATGCAAATGACTCACCGATGCTGATCAAATGTCTCACCGATGCAAATGACTCACCGATGCTAATCAAATGTCTCACCAATGCAAATGACTCGCCGATGCTGATCAAATGTCTCACCGATGCAAATGACTCACCGATGCTGATCAAATGTATCACCGATGCAAATGACTCACCGATGCTCATCAAATGTCTCACCGATGCAAATGACTCACTGATGCTAATCAAATGACTCACCGATGCAAATGACTCACCGATGCAAATGAGCCACCGATCAAATGACTCACCGATGCAAATGAGCCACCGATCAAATGACTCACCGATGCAAATGACTCACCAATCAGATGACAGACCGATGCTGATCAAACTGACTCACCGATCAGATGACAGACCGATGCTGATCAGTCTGATTCACCGATGCTGATCTATCTGAGTCACCGATCATTACTCACTAATGCTGATGACCTACCGATCACTTGATTCTTCAATAATCATAAACAACTGTTTGAATTTCTTTATCTTTATCTTTATTTAATCTAACCAACGGTCATATTAGGTATATTTTAATGCTCTGTCAAATTATTAATAAAGGTTGTCGGATGTCAGGAAACCGTACCTCGTACCTACAGAAAGGAAACTTTTTCTGTCTTCCGAAGCATGTGACATAAATACAAGAAGACTCTTCCGAAGATAGAAGAGAGTCGATTGAAGAACAAAAGAGGAATACAGAGAAAAGAAAGAGAAGGATGAACCAATCAGAACAGAACTTCATACACAATCAAGCCTACCCAAGAAGAGTTATGTGCTTACAAAAGAACATTGAAGAACTTCATCAACTACATCTCACTGTCTTTGAGCCTGAAGCATACGACACTCTTACTCTCAAACAAAAATGAGAAGAGGACTTAGAATAAATTCCGACCAAACACAAAAGAGTCCAGAGCTACACTGAAATCATCAGAGCCATTTCTAAACTCTACATCTCTGCTCTGTGATACATTTGTTTTACATTTTGAGTAGTGTGTGTTATCTGTTGTATTAAACACACACACTAACTCCTTTTCTTTCACTGGAGGATCTGTAAATCCTTAGCAAACCTTTCTTCACTTCATTTCCCACTGTGGATAGTGGTAGAGGTTGTATGAGACCTGGACACCTCTAAGCTATTGTTTGTTTTCCCACACAGAACTGTGGTAGAGGTCTTGTGACCTGGACAGTGTGTTCACTGTTGTTAACCCCGATCCAGGGTGTGGATCATTTTTATATAAAATTTTGAGAGGACTAAGTCTCGGCTTGAGACTGAACATCTTGGTTAATTCTCTATGTTTGTAGCTACATACTATATCCATACTACATATTTATTTCATATTCCGCTGCTATTACTTTGAAATATAATTTATTTTCAAAGCTACTTTGATAGTTAAACTCGCAAGTGTTTATATTTATTATAGACCAGTAAGTTATTTTCAAAGGTTAATTTAATCATAAGATTAAGTTAACTGAGAACTAATCAATCTTTGAGAAACTAATTGAACCTTTATAATCTGTATAAATTCACTACAGTTTAATCTGTTCTTGAAATAGGGGGATTTTAATCGACATTGTTTTTGACAGAAAATTTTAATTGGAACTCAATTCACCCCCCCCCCCCTCTTGAGTATCCACTCCGACCAACACTTGGTATCAAAGGTTTTTAATATTTTCTAAAAGTACTCTGTTTTTCAACTGTGATTTTAGTTGTATTTTAAAGTTCTTAAAATTTATGCTATTTCTAAATTTTTATCTCTTTAAAATTCTTTTTGTAATATCATGGATAATAGACTTGAGGGTGCTGCTACTAACCGGCCACCTTTCTTTAATGGAAACAACTATGCTCAGTGGAAGCTAAAAATGAAAATTCACTTACAAAGTATGGGCTTTGATATTTGGACTATCATTGAAGCTGAATATAAAATTCCCAGTACTGATAGATCTACTTGGTATGAACCTACAAAGACTGCTTAAAATAATAATTGTAAAGCTATGAATGCTCTATACTGTGCTCTAGGAGATGAAGAATTTAATAGAATTTCTGCATGTAAAACTGCATATGAAATTTGGGATACCTTAGCTGTTTCTCATGAAGGAACAACTAATGTTAAGGAGATGAGATTGAATAACTATACTATTAAGTATGATAATTTTAAGATGAAGCCTGATGAACCCAATTCTGATATGTATCTCAGGTTCATTGAAATCGTCAACACAATGACTTCTCTGGGAAAGGATGTTCCAGCAAAGGAGAAAATCATGAGAATTTTGAGATGTCTACCTGAAAGATGGAGAGGAACCTCTGTCTCCATTAGAGAATCCTGTGACATTGGAACACTGCCTGTCAAGGAGTTAATTGGTAAGCTGATGATGTATGAAGAAGGGCTTAAAGTAAATAAAGAAGAAGATGATGAACCTAAAAGGAAGTCCATTGCCTTCAAGACTACAACCTCAAAGAATAAGGATAAGGAAAAGCCTCAAGCTATCCATGAAAGTTTAAGTAGTGAGGAATGTGAGAATGATTCTGATAGTGATGCTGAGAGGCACACATTGCTAGAAGATTTAAGAAATTCTATAGGAAGAAGAAGTTTTTCAGAAAGTCAATCTACAAAGGCAAGTATGATAACAAAGGACACTGGAAAAAGGATTGGAAGAAGTCTGATAAATCAGATGAAGTTGTCAGTTATGAAAGCAAAAGAAAAGGACACATAAAAACAGAATGTCCAAAGCTGAAATACAAAAAGAAGTATGAATACAAAGATAACAAGTACAAGAAAGCCATGAAGGCTACTTGGAGTGCTTCAGAAGACAGCACAAGTGAAGCTGAATCTTCAGACTCTGAAAGGAATCGAGCCAACATGTGTTTTATGACAAACACTTCTGAGGTAACATCAGAAACTCCTGCTTCAAATTCATATTATTCTGGAGATGATTCTGAAGGTGATAACATGTCTAAATCTGAACTGTTTGAATATTGTGATATGCTTGATGAAACCTGTAATGAGCTTAAAGATAAATATAAAGGTTTAAAGAAACAGTATGCTTTAAGCGTTAAGCATAAATCTGATCTGGATATAGAAGTAGAAAACAATGCTCAGTTGCTTAAAGAGAATACTGAACTAAAATTGTCTAATGAACAACTCAGAAAAGACTTAGAGAAGTTCACAAATGGAAAAAATACTCTAACACAAATTCTAGGAAAGCAAGTTGCACCTAGATATACTACTGGTATAGGATACCATCCTGGACAAAGAAAAGTTGCCAAAACTAGATTCATTCCTAAATCTGGACAGAAGATAGTTAATTCAGGAACTTCATATGCCTCAACAAGTTATATTCATAGTTATGGATCTAATAAGGTTTATCTTCCAAAGAATGTTAATTCTACAAATTATATGAGACCCATTAGACAAATATGGGTTCCTAAAGTATCATTGGCTAACATGTCTGGACCCAAGAAGATCTGGGTACCAAAATCATCTTCCATCTAAATCTGTTTTGTAGGAGACCTGCTTGGAGAGCTATCACAAGAAGATATGGTACTTAGACAGTGGATTTTCAAGACATATGTCAGGAGACTTTTCATGTTTCAAGAGCTTAGTAAAAGTTGATGGAGGATTTTTCACTTTTGGTGATAATTCAAAAGGAAAAATCATCGACTTAGGCCAGATTGGTAACACTGATTCAATCTTGGTTTCTGAAGTTTTATTTTTCGATGGACTTAAATATAACTTGTTAAGCATTTCTCAATTGTGTGATGATGGTTTTTATGTGAAATTTAAAAATGATTCTTGTAATGTTTTTAACTCTAAAAATGTTCTAGTATTTTCTACTTTAAGAAATGAAAATGTTTATGCTGTTGATTTAGATTCCTTAGATAAGCAGAATATTCCTTACTTAAATGCTTTTCATAAAGAGTCTTGGCTTTGGCACAGAAGATTAGGACACTGCAATGTACACTCACTTAGAAAACTTCTAGGAAGAACTTAGTTAGAGACTTACCCAAACTTGAATTTCCAGCAGACAAAGTTTGTAATCCCTATCAAAAAGGAAATCAACATAAAGTTTCCTTTAAATCAAAGAAAGAAGTGTCAACTTCTCAACCTCTCGAGTTGGTTCACATGGATTTATTTGGACCTTCTAGAGTTTCTAGTTTAAATGGGAAGCACTATGTCTATGTTCTTGTAGATGACTTTTCTAGATATACTTGGGTATATTTTCTAGCTCACAAAAGTGAAGCTTGTTCTTACTTTGTTAAATACTCCAAGTCTGTAGAAAATCTTAGTGGACTCAAGATTAAGACCCTGAGAAGTGATCATGGTCGTGAGTTTGAAAATCAGGAGTTTGATTCTTACTGATCACACAATGGCTATAGTCACAATTTCTCTGCCCCTAGGACACCCCAACAAAATGGTGTAGTAGAGAGAAGGAATAGAACCCTGTAAGAAATAGCTAGAACCATGCTCAATGAATATGAACTGCCTATTTACTTTTGGGCTGAAGCTATAAATACAGCTTGTTATGTCATTAATAGAGTCTTGATCAGACCAATTCTTAAGAGGACCCCTTATGAGTTGTGGAACCATAGGAGACCTAAGGTTAACTACTTCAAAGTTTTTGGCTGCAAAGTCTTCATTCTGAATACTAGAGGCAATCTTGAAAAATTTGCATCCAAGAGTGATGAAGGAATTTTCCTAGGTTTCTCTATCTCTAGTAAAGCCTATAGAGTTTTCAATAAAAGAACAAAATGTGTGGAAGAATCTATTCACATCAAATTTTATGAAACTGATCCACATGAACCTAAAATCTCTCTTGAAGATGATCTCTCTGGTTTGAATCTCAATGATAAATACAATGGACCTATAGTTAAAGCATACACCTCTGGAAATTCTCCAGAACCTGCTTCTGTTGAACCTCAATCTGTAGATGAATCTGAAATCTCTAGCCATATCTTTTCAAGACCATCTAGGACTCTAAAGAACCATCCTTTAGATGCTGTTGTAGGAAATATAGATAGAGGAACACAGACTAGAGCTTCTCTATGAAATTAGGTTGAACATCAAGCCTTTCTTTCACAGTCAGAACCTAAAAATATCAATGATGCTATCAATGAGGAGTTTTGGGTAATGGCTATGCAAGAAGAACTAAATCAATTTGAAAGAAAAAAGTCTGGAAATTAGTAGAAAGATCTAAGGACTTTTTGACCATAGGCACAAAATGGGTATTTAGAAACAAAGTTGATGAATCTGGAAACATCATTAGAAATAAAGCTAGGCTAGTTGCACAAGGTTAAAATCAAGAAGAAGGAATTGACTATGAGGAAACCTTTGCACCTGTAGCTAGATTAGAGGCTATTAGGATCTTACTTGCCTATGCATCACATCTGAATTTCAAGCTATATCAAATGGATGTCAAAAGTGATTTTCTAAATAGTTTTATTGTTGAAGATGTTTTTGTAGAACAACCACCTGGTTTTTTAAATCCTTATTTTCCAAATCATGTTTTTAAACTTTCTAAAGTTTTATATGGTTTAAAACAAGCTCCAAGAGCTTGGTATGAAAGGCTTTCAAACTGTCTTATCTCAAAAGGATTTACAAAAGGAGTAGCTGATCCCACTCTTTTTATAAAAAGGATTTCAAAAGATGTATTAATAGTACAAATCTATGTTGATGATATTATTTTTGGATCTTCTAAAAATTCCTTATGTACTGATTTTTCAAAGGTTATGCAAAATGAATTTGAAATGAGCTTAATGGGAGAGCTTAAGTATTTTCTTGGTTTTCAAATTATTCAAACTAAAGATGGAATTATTTTAAATCAAAGTAAATATACAAAAGATCTTTTAAAACGTTTTGGATTGGATAGTATGAAGGAAAGTGATACACCTATGAGTACTACCTGTAAATTGGATATAGATGAAGCTGGGAAACCAGTGGATCAAACCAATTACAGAGGTATGATTGGGAGCTTACTTTATCTTACTGCTAGTCGACCAGACATTATGTTCAGTGTATGTATGTGTGCTGGATTTCAAGCTAATCCTAAAGAATCACACTTACTGGCTGTTAAAAGGATTTTTAAGTATCTTAAGTATACTATAAATTTAGTTTTGTTTTATCCAAAAGGATAATCATTTAACCTAACTAGCTATTCAGATGCTGACTTTGCTGGATGTAAGTTAGATAGGAAGATCACATCTGGAACATGTCATTTTCTTGGAAAATCCCTAGTATCATGGTGTAGTAAGAAACAGAACTCAGTTGCATTGTCTACTGCCGAAGCAGAATACGTAGCTGCTGGTAGTTGCTGTGCACAAATTCTGTGGATGAAACACACTCTATTGGATTATGGATTTGATCTTAAACATGTTTCAATTAACTGTGACAATACTAGTGCAATAAGTATATCTAATAACCCTGTGTCTCACTCTAGAACTAAGCACATTGATGTCAGACATCACTTTCTAAGAGATCATTATCAAAAAGGTGATATTTCTTTGAAATTTATTAGTTCTGAACATCAATTAGCTGATATCTTCACAATGCCTTTATGCTCTGAAAGAATGAAATTCATTAAACAAGAGTTGTGTATGATCGATCTGTGAAACTGATCTGTGAAATTGATCTCTGAAATTGATCTGTGAAACTGATCTGTGAAACTGATCTGTGAAACTGATCTGTGAAACTGATCTGTGAAACTGATCTGTGAAACTGATATGTGAAACTGATCTGTGAAACTGATCTGTGAAACTGATCTGTGAAACTCATCTGTGAAACTGATCTGTGAAACTGATCTGTGAAACTGATCTGTGAAACTGATCTGTGAAACTGATCTGTGAAACTGATCTGCGAAACTGATCTGTGAAACCGATCTGTGCAACCAATCTGTCATATCGATATTTTTTTTATTATATTGTAATTAATTAGTAAATTTCTTTTATACTTTTTATGAGAACCCTAAATGATAAAATAAATGATACGCAGCTATTTATCCTCCCTAAACCTTTGACCTTTCATTTCCCACCGAACCATTCAACCTCTCTTCCCCTCTACTTCGATCCTTCGAACTCCTACCTTCCCAAAATCCTCGAATGGCTATGCAAAAGAGACCGAGCAATGGACCAGATAGCCCTGTACCTTCTAAGCGTGCTCGAGGTGAGTCGAGTAGTACCTCTCAACGATCAGTAAATCCGAACCTGGAAACTCGGATTGTTGCTGTAGAAAAAGAAGTAAGCTCTGCGTGGCTTTTGTCAAGTAAGTCACTGTTGCTGCAAGTTCTTGAATCGCAAGGATGGGTAGACTGGTTTTCTGACAACTCTCGAATAGACTACCCGAAGCTGGTACATGAGTTCTATATGAATCTGGAAATCACTTTAGATGGTGTGGAGGCTGCCAGGATGTCGTCTGTGGTAAAAGGAAAGAAAATATCCTTCTCATCTAAGCAGTGGGCTGAGTGCTTGAACGTACCTCATGATGGTCGGTATGAGGATTATGTTGGGAATATTCCTCCAACATCTGATTAATTCTCTTATGAATTAGCTCTGGAGCTTCTGACAGGAAACAAAGAGTCACAAAGAATTACATCTTCAGAATTAGATGGTGAATGCAGACTTCTTTTCAAGTTTATTCAGCACCAACTTTGCCCTAGGAGAGGAGATTTTGCTGCTGTAAACTATCAGGATGTTTTCCTGTTGTTTCTTCTGAAAACACATGAGAAGATCAATTTGTGTAGATATGTGATGGTACACATAGCTGGAATGGTAAAACCGTCCAAGAAAGCCACTGCCTTGTTTTATTCAAAGATGATATCTACCATGCTCAAGAATCTAGATTGTATTGATGAAGATGATGAAGTTAATGAAACAGATCATACCTTCTGTCTCAACAAAGAGATCTGCAAGAGGATGAAAATCAATTGGAATCCATAGAAGAAGTGCTGGGTTGCAGATGAAGATAAATTGTATGAAGCCTACAATCCCATAGATCATGGCAAGAGGCCAAAGGATTTGAGAGACCCTGGCTTGAAACCAAATGAGGAACCAGTTTACTCTGATGATGATGAGCAAGAAGAAGGAAAGGATGAGGCCACCAAAACCCAAGAAGAAGAAGAAGTTGCGACTGAGGAAGGAAGTATGTCATCTCTTGATGATAGGAGTGATCCTGAAACTGCCAGTCCCAAAAGAAGAATAGAATTTGGTCCTGCTAGTCCACCCTTAGCCCTACCAGAATCAGAACCTATTCTTGGTGATGATGAAGATTCTGACACTGACGAATATCACAGTGAAGCTTCTGAGAAGAGTGATGATGGACGTGATGATGATGCTGAGGCTGCTGTTTATGGTGATAACAGACCAATGGATGGTCTTTATGAAGATCAAATAGAATCACCTCAGTCAGTACAAGAAATACATATCAGTGGCATGGATGATTCACCAAAAATCAGTGGAACATCAAGCTATGAGAAACCAAAATACACCCTGTGTGCTGCTGTTTGGGATGACTACCCTGGTTATGCTGTGTTGGGCTTAGAATATTCTGAAGACGAAGAAGTAATGCCAGAATCTGCTACAGCTATGAAGAGGAACCTCCCACGAGAAGCATGGTCTGTTCCTGCTGTTGATCCTACAAATTATAATTTACCTGGTTCCAGAATCTCTCAAGATGATCTTGACAAGTTTAAGATTGAATTGCTAACCACTGTGAGAGCCACAGTTAGAGAAGAAATTTCTAATGCTCTTACTCAAGTGTCTCTCCAAGTTTCTGAACACTCATTGGAAGCCTTCTCACAAGGAGTATCTAACGCTATGAAGCCAGACCTGGCCAATACTGGTGAACTTATTGGCAGGAAAATAGCCTTTTTGAATCAGACTATGAATGATCTTCACACAGGCCTGGTATCTCTATCAAGCGAATTTCGATCAACCATCTCTGGTATGATGGAAGTTTTGAGAAATTTGATTGAACATCTCAACAAGTCTGACCTGAGGAAGTTGAAAGCTGAGTTAACTCACATAGTTAGCCAAGCCAGTACAAGCAAGGTAACCAAGATCACTACCCGTGAGATAGAAGCTCTAAGAGAAGTTGTGCATGATGAGTTAGCTGTTGTAAGACAAATTCTTGATTTAGAATCTTTGAGGAAAATGAAAGAGCTCTGTGATAACAGTCATAAGATGGCATTGGTGTATTCAGCAGATGCTAAGAAAGCCCTGCAAGAGATCAAATAGAATCTTGATAATTACTTTTCCAAGATTTATACAAAACATGAGATGACTGCAAGCTTCAAGGTGTTGGCAAAGAATCTGAAATTACCTCCAGTCACTCAGGCCTTCAAAACTCAAGTTCATCAGTTGCAAGATTTTGTCCCTTCCTTGGCACAGTTCATGGAGAATAAAGATGATTTTGAACAAGCTATGAAGTATGGAGCAGAAGTCATTCAGGACTTTATTCATCTTTTGAAGCCCTATTTGTATGCCCAGGCCACTGCCATTGTACTTCCTACTTCTGAACCTCTCAGTGACTCTGATGTAGCTCCAAATCAGCTATCTGTTGCTGAAGCTCTCTCTCAGTTAAGACCAGTTCCTCAGCAAGCTTCTCAATCAGCTCATGTTTCTCAACAACAACCCTCTGTGGTACCTGCTCCTACACCTGCCCGAGTTGTTCTACCACCGCATTAGATTCGCCAGGACCAGCCTGCCTCGAAGCCTTCCAACTTACCCACTATTGATCCCAAAGTCAAAGGCAAAGCCCCTTTGTATCCCAAAAAATAGTTGTGTATTGTTTTTGATAGGGTGAACAATGTGCTACTTGTAATAGTCTGTACTTTCTCAAATATTTTTCTATCTATACTCCCTGCTGACTGCTTTTACATTCACTTTCTCTTATCTGTTTTACCTCCTTTTTGATTATCCCAAAGGGGGAGAAGAACATGAATACATTATGTGGGAGAAGAAAATTTATGGGAGAAGAAAAATAATACTTTATGGGAGAAGAAAAAGAATGCCTTATGGGGGAGAAAATATGTATATATCTCAGGGGGAGATATCTGTATAATATATATGGGTAATCTAACTTAAGGGGGAGATTTATATATCTCTTTATGTTTTATTCTTCTTATGGTTTAATTCTCATTATGTTTTTATTAATGATATATCATATTATTTATATTCTATGACAAAGATTTGTGATTATCAAAAAGGGGGAGATTGTTGAGCCCTCTGGAAGATTGTTGATTTCATATCTATGATTGATGTTTTAATAATCACAAATCATCACATACCATTAATGCTTAATCTGGTTTTATTTCTCATAAACTTAATTACAATCTGTTAATGAATCTGTTACTAAATTTTTGTCTATGCTTATTGATGTACAAAGTATTTTGGAAGCACCGATTCAATATCAACAGACATTGGAAATGCTGATCAAATGTCTCACCGATGCAAATGACTCACCGATGCTGATCAAATGTCTCACCAATGCAAATGACTTACCGATGCTGATCAAATGTCTCACCGATGCAAATGACTCACTGATGCTGATCAAATGTCTCACCGATGCAAATGACTCACCGATGATGATCCAATGTCTCACCAATGCAAATGACTCACCGATGCTGATCAAATGTCTCACCGATGCAAATGACTCACCGATACTGATCAAATGTCTCACCAATGCAAATGACTCACCGATGTTGATCAAATGTATCACCGATGCAAATGACTCACCGATGCTGATCAAATGTCTCACCGATGCAAATGACTCACCGATGCTGATCAAATGTCTCACCGATGCAAATGACTCACCGATCCTGATCAAATGACTCACCGATGCAAATGACTCACCGATGCAAATGAGCAACTGATCAAATGACTCACTGATGCAAATGAGCCACCGATTAAATGACTCACCGATGCAAATGACTCACTGATCAGATGACAGACCGATGCTGATCAAACTGACTCACCGATCAGATGACAGACCGATGCTGATCAGTCTGATTCACCGATGCTAATCTATCTGAGTCACCGATCATTACTCACTAATGCTGATGACCTACCGATCACTTGATTTTTCAATAATCATAAACAACTGTTTGAATTTCTTTATCTTTATCTTTATTTAATCTAACCAACGGTCATATTAGGTATATTTTAATGCTCTGTCAAATTATTAATAAAGGTTGTCGGATGTCAGGAAACCGTACCTCATACCTGCGGAAAGGAAACTTTTTCTGTCTTCCGAAGCACGTGACATAAATACAAGAAGACTCTGCCGAAGATAGAAGAGAGTCGATTGAAGAACAAAAGAGGAATACAGAGAAAAGAAAGAGAAGGAAGAACCAATCAGAACAGAACTTCATACACAATCAAGCCTACCCAAGAAGAGTTATGTTCTTACAAAAGAACATTGAAGAACTTCATCAACTACATCTCACTGCCTTTGAGCCTGAAGCATACGACACTCTTCCTCTCAAACAAAAACGAGAAGAGGACTCAGAATAAATTTTGACCGAACACAAAAGAGTCCAGAGCTACACTGAAATCATCAGAGCCATTTCTAAACTCTACATCTCTGCTCTGTGATACATTTGTTTTACATTTTGAGCAGTGTGTGTTATCTGCTGTATTAAACACACACACTGACTCCTGTACTTTCACTGGAGGATCTGTAAATCCTCATCAAACCTTTCTTCACTTCATTTCCCACTGTGGATAGTGGTAGAGGTCGTATGAGTCCTGGACAGCTCTAAGCTGTTGTTTGTTTTCCCACACAGAACTGTGGTAGAGGTCTTGTGACCTGGACAGTGTGTTCACTGTTGTTAACCCCAATCCAAGGTGTGGATCATTTTTATATAAACTTTTGAGAGGACTAAGTCTCGGCTTGAGACTGAACCTCTTGTTTGATTCTCTGTGTTTGTAGCTACATACTATATCCATACTACATATTTATTTCATATTCCGCTGCTATTACTTTGAAATATAATTTATTTTCAAAGCTACTTTGATAGTTAAACTCGCAAGTGTTTATATTTATTATAGACCAGTAAGTTAGTTTCAAAGGTTAATTTAATCATAAGATTAAGTTAACTGAGAACTAATCAATCTTTGAGAAACTAATTGAACCTTTATAATCTGTATAAATTCACTACAGTTTAATCTGTTTTTGAAATAGGGGGATTTTAATCAACATGGTTTTTGACAGAAAATTTTAATTGGAAATCAATTCCCCCCCCCTCTTGAGTATCCACTCCGACCAACAATATATACTTTATAGTCATTCTTGGTTGGTTAACATGGAGAATGAATATCATCACTTCGTGGAGACGGTAATTCGTACGTACGCACGAGCGATGATATAGTTACCATAATTATTGAATCATAATCATTATGATGTTATAATAACCATATATAGTTATTCTTTACACCATTATACCCATCCAAGTATGGTGGTGGTGGAAAAACAGATTACACCATGGCGTGGTGATGATATTCGGTACGTACGCACGCGCGGTGATTTTGTTTTCCATAGGACGGATAGAAGGTGAAATGGGGTTGTTTCATATTTAAAATAAAATATCAGTATATTATTGATACTTATGTTATTAATTTATAGTGAAACAACTAAAGAAGAATAAGTTGAAGAAGAAAGAAACTAGAAAGAATCGGTGGAAGAGATTACCTCTTCTTCGACACACCTCTTGTAAGCTTCTTCTTAAGGGACTAGAATTGGTATTTTTAGGACACCATAACCTCTTTAATGTTTCTAGTGAAGTTGAGAAGGGAACATAACAGGGTTTGTCCGAGCTTGAATGCTCAATTTTTTGTAAAGAAAAGAGGGAGGAGGTGCCCTTTTATAAGGGAGGAGAGGGGCACTTTAGAAAAAACATAAAATATTATTTTATAATAAAGTCATATTAGGTTTATAATGGGTCCAATGTGACTTATTTAGAATATAATGTGGGGATGGGTCGATATCCTCTCAACCAATAGGTTTTAGATAAGTTTAGGTTACTATTGTAAACCTTATCATTTAGATTTTACTCTAAGTTAAATAATTTAACTTTTACCGTGTCTTCTTGTTTTCTTACAATATATGGTTATTAAGCTTACTATAAACTACCAATAGAAACCCAATTGGTTCATTAATGTCATATATATTATTATAGAAGTCTTTTATCCAATCCTTAGATTTTTAGGAATAGAATATCAATTAATAATATAATATTTGTTTTAAAAACTATTTTATGTCAATTTTGACACTATTTGGTAATTGTCTTTTGTGAAAATCATAAGAGCGTGATTAGTTCTAAAAAAGTTAATTTAATCAATACTAACATGTCATATTAACGTATAAAATCAGTGGAATTCAAAAAAAGTCTCAAATTACATTTATTTGGGTATTTATAACATCAATTATGTTAATATTTCATTAATAAGGTAATTACTTTATCATCATTGTTTCATAAATAAATTAAATTATTTAATGTATAAAAATTATAAATAAAATACCATTATATAGTAAATCTCTTTATCTCTCTAGTGAATATTTATAGTTGAATTTATCTTATGTATAACCATATATTAAAAATGTTTTAGTTATTAAACTTTGATTTTAAATCTTTTAACTCTTCTTTGAATTAAACAATAATAAGTGTCCTAATATAATCATAGTAGACCTAATTGATAATATTTTATTCTTAAAGTTGTTTTTGGTCTAATTACACTTATCCAATATAATTAGGACATGTGTTATGGTAATAATAATATCATTTTTACCCTTAATTACCCTATTTACTTTTAACCGTGGTAAATAAAAGTAAAAAGCAACTATTAACCAAAAATTATTTTTATCTTATTGAACCACATTTTACTTCTTGATATTAACGGTGTTTCTTAGATTTTAGAAATTCCACTCACAGAAGTGGTAAAATTATGTTTTATGTAAATTTTCAAATTCTCCTAGGAGGTGGGTAAAAGACGGAGAAAAGGTCAATAATGTTTTTATATATCTAAAATTATTATAAAATGACTCCAATGAATTACTCTGAACTTATATAGGTATTATATATCAATTTTGACCTAAAATAAATATAAATAAAATAAATAATTATTTAAATAAAAAGTCGGTTTTTAAATAGTAACCTAGTGTTTTCACTATTCATCAAAAGTTGAATGCTTTCAGAAAAATACCAAAAACTCACCTTAGGATAATTTCGATATTCCGAATTCAAAATTGATGTCCATTTTTAAAGATAAAATTTATAAAATTTCAAAAAGTTGGAATTACTATTCATAACGGCTATTTTATATAATATTTTAATAACATATCGTTGTTTAGTGAAACTCGGTATTGCGTACAACACACGCTATCGTGGGACGTCGCGATTGTATGTAATTAAAGCCAAGTCAGGGTTGTGTGTTGTGAAAGATTCATTTGTTGTTGCATATAATAAAATCCAAGCATATTAAATTTTTACATTGAATATATATATATATATATACACTCGATGTTGCGTAAAACAACTTCTATCAAACGAACTTAAAATTGTGTGTAACACGATCCAAGATTATTGGTGTGTATAATTCAAGCTAATAAGGTGTTGCATATAGCACAAGATAATCTTGGTTTAGCGTACAAGAGAATAAATCAATGAAATTAAAAAGAAGAATTCTTATAAAATCTCGGGTTGTTACATTCTACACCCCTTAAAAATGAATTTCTCCATCCAAATTCATTGAGGTTATAAATGTTTTAATACTTGAAAGTTTTTTAATAGAAATCCACATCGTAAAAAGGAAAACTAAAATATAATTTTAGAAATTTAAGTATGAATCTTAACGGTTACCCAAATTAACTCATTAATAGGTTTCCACATAGGAGAACATAGGTGAAAATATTGATATGGAAGAGAAACCTAACCATCGAGTTCTGATGGAGAGTGGTAGAGAACATGGCTATGAAAAATCCAGAAACCGCAAAGCAATAAATTTGTGATAATCTAAGGTACCATCTGATTCATCGGATATAAGGGCACTAGAACAACTTTTTTTCTTTTCAAGATCATTTCCCTAATGTTTAATAATTTGAATTAGAAGAAATACGTTCTTTATTTTGGTATAATCTCATCATTGTTCATTCCTTGAACAATTTCCACATCATCTCTTAATGAAATGAAGTTGAATTTATCATTCGTGATGGGTTAGCAGATCAGGTGATAGAATGATGGGTGATTCCATATGTCTCAAAAAGTTATCAAATATACATAAGTCCATATTTGGTGAGGTTAATCATATAGGATTCCAAAAATGGACTTATAATTCATCTATCATACCGCTTAATAAAATAATTCTAGTTTCTACTAACCAGGGACATCTTGTTGGCCAATGGTAGGAAATAAAGGCTTGTCGCACTTCAGTTGTGGGTTCAATTCCCGCAACCTTGTCTGATGCAACGGGTTGTCTCCCGTCCCGTAGGATGTCTTTTTTTCTATAACTTCACTATTATAACATTACAGAAATAATATCAAAAAACGTTCTAGACTTAAAAAATACAATCTGATGTCCAACATAATCCATTCCAGTATCTAAACTTATCCAAAATACATCTTTCCAATCTATTAGTATAAAGAAAACGATTTCTAGAAATGTCATTAACCAAGCATGTGAATACCATTATGTATCCCCTATATATCATAAGATATATCTTGTTGATCGCATTCCAAACATGTGAATACCTTAATCTTTTATTCTCTTGCAACATGAATTACCATAGAAACATAGTGAAAACATGAATGCTATCAAAAGTTAACTCTTTCCGCATACCAAAATCCCAAGATTTCAATATACTCAAACCATGATATCACTTTGTCCTTATATCAGTCATGATCTCATTAATATTATTTTCTCGTTATCCATTCATTATGCGCATATCATCTGTTTTCCAAAATATTTGAATTACTTTTCATGGTTACCAGTACCATGTAATTATTGTAAACCATAATAAACCAATACATAAATATTCTAAAATTCCACAGTACTATAAATTAGATTCCACAACATTCTTTTGGTATATCATTACATAAACACATAATCATTCCACCACATCATTTCCATAGTCAACATCTCCAATAGTGATTGCATGTAACTTCCCCTTGTCCTTTTCCTTAAGAGGTTGCTCACGTCGATCATCATTAACCCTTGGATTAGGTCATTGATTAGAATAATGCCCCATTTCCTTGAACTTGAATCATTGAAGTGTTGGTGGAGCGTTCTCTGTAGTCTTTTCTCTATTCACATCATTAGAAACCTTTTTACCATTACTTCGGCACTCAGCAGCTTTATGACCTTATTTTCCACACTTGAAATATTGTCTAGTACCTTTTAGACAATCTACACCATGCTTCTTTCCACAATTTGAGCATAAAGAAACATTCACCTTCTTTTCACCATTGTTCTGAGGTTTTTCCTTGAACTCCATCTGTCATTTCTTGTCAAAACCATGAGATGGATATATTACACCAACTTCCAGTTCTACCATGATATCACAACGCACAATTTCTTCATAGCTACTGAAGTCTCTTATAGCGAATGCCCTTCGAATACTTGGTTTTAAGACACTGAAGAATCGATCAACTTTACTTTCAGGTTGGATGATAAAGCAAGATGCATACCTTGAAAATCTTGTAAAATTCACTTCGTATATACCAAAAAATTCATCATCCTTCTGCTTAAGCTCAAGGAACTCTTTTTCCATCTTTGTTAAAAGAATACAATGGAAGGACATACTGAAAAACAGGTTCTTGAACTCGTCCCATTCCATGGATTCAATTTCATCTTGGGGCCTTGTATTATTAATTAGAGTTCACTACTGGTCTGCTTCACCTTCTAAACGGTAAAATTCTAAAATGACTTTTTCATGTTCTGAACAGCGAAGTATGGAAAATATCTTTTCATGAAATTAATCCATTTTTTAGAAACAATTGGATCAGAAGACCCATTGAAAGATGGTGGACATTGCCTCATGAAGGACTCACTATAATATTGTTCCTTTATCTTATCATTTGGAAATCCAGAATGATTCATAGCTTGTGTAAGTATAGAAATAAGATTTTTCACTCCATCTCCCATCACATTTGGTTACTTGGGTGGAAAATCATTGCATTATACATTACATTTATCAACATGGTTCCTTTGGGTTCCAGCCATCATCTAAAACCCAAAAAGAAAAGCGTGAGAGGAAAAAATCATGCTAGGAAAACAACATAATAAAAGGGGAGTACCTTCAATATCTAACATATTAGGTTTAATTCTAATATTGTTACCATAATTCTATGACTATAAACTACACTTATTATTAACCTTAGGAACATCCCTAGACATACCATAAAAATATCTCTAGGGATCTCACTAATGTTCTCGCATCCTAGTTTCCAAAGGTTGACTAAAACTTTCCTCTAATACCAACTGTAGAGACCCAAAGCTTGATGTGCATAGAAATTACATTACTTTTTCAGAATACTTAATACATAACAAAAATAGACACCAAAGGACCGTAATAGTTTAGTGTCTTTGGAAACATGGAACATAATCTTCTAATCATGGTGAAAGATCTTCAACATCTTCCATAAATATATTCACCTTTTATTTACTTACCTAAAAACTTTATTTATATCATTGGGAAAAGAAAACATAATAAGGGTGAGCTCAAATGCTCAGTAAGGGTAAACATAGAGAACATAAAACAATCCAATAAAACATTTGAATGCAAAAACTTGAACATAAAATCTAAACATCAAAATCTTGAGCAAATACATAAATCTTGGAAGTACGTAAGGCATATATCATAATGGAACATCAATCATGATAAAATAGCATGGGAAGAAAACATGTAATTGTGGAAAACCATTAATCACATGATATGATTTCCATAGTAGCCAAGGCATTGCTGCCAAGACAATCTTAGTGGACAAAGTCCCTTTCTGAATCGAGTTCACTCTTCGTTCCAGTCCTGTATCACTGAACCCGATTAACTTACCATTCCAGCCATGTCTATCTCATGAGATATAAATCGTTACCCAATGCATTCGAGGGAGATATTGGTACCACCCATCTCATAATGAAATCATTCTTACATGTGCCACACCATAAAAATAAATCATTCATCATAACCCAAAGAATAAAATGGGTTTCATAAACATCATCCCATCATAACATAATCTATATAAAACAAATGGATATCATTTCATCATAAGAAAAGTGAAACCATGTAAATCATAGAGGAATTATACTTGAAACATTAACATATGAAATAATTTCATCTTAGATGGAAAATGGTTTTGATGAAATACTTGAAATGAATTCTTGAGGAAAATATCCTTTCTCCTTAAAAATCATTTTATTTTCACAAAATGCCACACAATTTTAAAAGAAAAGGATTTTATTGAAAATAACCATGAAATATTTTATTGTAAGATTCATGAAAATAAGGCGTTATAAAACAGTAAAAATCATTTCATGCCGTATAAGTAAAAAAAGCATTCTCCTCGTACTTTTAAAGGAAAAGTCAAAAAGTACCACGTATGGTAAACAAAAGAAAGATTCCCTCCATAACACAAACTAAAAGTCAAAGAGGGTTAGAAATCACTTTAAAAATACATGGAAGAATATTAAATACTTTATGAAAAACATTTTTATGGAAATGGATGAAAAATACACCCCAGTAAATACTTACATATAAGCAATCTCAGATAAAAATCAGATTTGCAAAATTATCCCTTACCATAGGTCCAATATGCTTCGTACATATCCAAAACTCCTGTATAATGATTTAAATAATGTCATTTACTTACTATAGAATCAAATTCATTGTGATGATATGATATATGGTTTACTTATGACTTTATATTACCCGTTCTTCTGTAAATTCCATGTTAAAGCAGCGTTTTGGGTAAAATCATTTTATTTATCATACTTGTTGGGACTTGTTGTTTTGATATTATTATTAATTATATAATTATTTACTTACTTCCAGAATGTAAAGCATGATTTATATATCAAATATATTCAGTATACATATATATATATATAATGGATTGATGAATGAAATGAAATAAACCGTTTATGGAGATAGTAGGTCATACGTACGCATGAACGCTGCTTTTATTTCCTTATTGACTTGAATGGAAGTAATTAGATGAAATATATATATATATATATATATACATAAATACAGTAGCTTAATTATGTCATATATTTCATTATTATTCGTTATATATACTTTATAATCATTCTTGATTGGATAACATGGTGAATGAATCTCATCACGTAGTGGAGACGGTAATACATACGTACGCAAGAGTGATGATATCATTCCCATAATTATTGAATAAGAATCAGTATGATGTTCTAATAACCATACATAGTTATCCTTTATACCATTATACCCATCCAAGTAAGGTGGTGGTGGAAAAAAATATTACACCACGGCGTGGAGATGGTATTCCCTACGTACGCACGTGCGATGATTTCATTTTCCGTAAGATGGATATAAGGTGAAATGGGGTTGTTTCATATTTATAATAACATATAATATTATTAGTGATACTGATGTTATTACTTTATAATGAAACAACTAAAGAATAAGAAGTTGATGAAGAAAGAAACTTGAAAGAATTGGTGGAAGAGATTAACTCTTCTTCGACACACCTCTTGTAAGCTTCCACTTATGGGACTAGAGTTGGACTTTTTAGGAGACCAGAACCTCTATAATGTTTCTAGGGAAGTTTATAATGGAACTAGGCAAGGGTTTTCCGATCTTGAAGTCTCATGTTTGTGTAAAGAGAATAGGGAGGAGGTTCCCTTTTATAAGGGAGGAGAGAGGCACTTTAGGAAAAACATAAAATATTATTTTATAATAACGTCATATTCGGTTTACAATGGATCCAATGTGACTTATTTAGAAGATAATGTGGGGATGGGTCGAAATCCTCTCAAACAATAGGTTTTAGACAATTTTAGGTTACTATTTCAACCTTATCATTTAGATTTAACTCTAAGTTAAATAATTTAACTTTTACCGTGTCTTCTTGTTTTATTACACTATATGGTTATTAAACTTACTTTAAACTGCCAATAAAACCCCAATGGGTTCATTAATGTCATATAAATTATTTTATAAGTCTTTTGGCCGAACCTTAGTTATTTTAGGAATAGAATATCAATTAATAATATAATATTTGTTTTAAAAACTATTTTATGTCAATTTTGAAACTATTTGGTAATTGATTTTTGTGAAAATCATAACAGAATTATTAGTTCAAAAAACATTAATTGAATAAATAATAACATGACATATTATCCTATAAAATTAGTGTAATTCATAAAAAGTCTCAAAGTACATTTATTTTGGTATTTATAACATCAATTATTTAATATTTCATTAATAAGGTAATTACTAAATCATCATTGTGTCATAAATAAATTAACTTATTTAATGTCTAAAATTTGTAAATAAAATACAATTATGTAGGAAATATTTTTATATTTCTAATTAATATTTATTGTCGAATTTATCTTATGTATCACCCTATATTAAAAATGTTTTAGTTATTAAAGGTTCATTTAAACTCTTTTAACTCTTCTTTGAATTAAAAAATAATAAATGTCCTAATCTAATTCTAGTGGACCTAATTGATAATATTATATTACTAAGGTTGTTTTTGGTTGAATTATACTTATCCAATAGAATTAAGACATGTGTTAGGGTAATAATAATATCATTTTTACCCTTAATTACCCTATTTACTTTTAATCGTGGTAAATAAAAGTAAAAAGTTACTATTCACCAAAAATTAATTTTTCTAATTGAACCATATATTACTACTTGATATTAACCGTGTCTCTCCAAGTTTCTAAATTCCACTCATAGAAGTGGTAAAATTATGTTTTATGTAAATTTTCAAATTATCCTAGGAGGTGGGTAAAAGACGGTGAAAAGTTCAATAAAATTTCTATATATATGAAATTATAATAAAACGACTCCAATTAATTACACTGAACTTATATAAGTATTATATATAAATTTTGATCTAAAATAAATTTAAATAAAATAAATAATTATTTAAATAAAAATTTGGTTATTAAATATTAACCCAATATTTTCACCATTCATCAAAAATTGAAAGTTTTCAGAAAAATACCAAAAATTAACCCTAGGATAATTTCGATATTCCGAATCAAAAATGATGTCCATTTTGAATGTTAAAATTTATAAAATTTCAAAAAGTGTGTATTACTATTCATAACGACTAGTTTATATAATATTTTAATAACATATCGTTGTTTAGTTAAACTCAGTATCGCGTACAACACACACTATCGTGGAAGGTCACGATTGCGTGTAATGAAAGCCAAGTTAGGGTTGTGTGTTGTGGAAGATTCATTTGTTGTTGCGTACAATAGAATCCAACCATATTTCATTTATACATTGAATATATATATATATACACTCAATGTTGTGTAAAATAACTTCTATCAAACGAACTTGAAATTGTGTGTAACACGATCCAAGATTATTGTTGTTTATACTCCAAGCTAATACGATGTTGCGTATAGCGCAAGATAATCTTGGTGTAGCGTACAAGAGTAGACATCAATGAAATTAAAAATAAATATTCTTATAAAATCTTGGGTTGTTACATCACTAGCCACTTGATGTTCATTCACTCGACCAGCTTCACTCTTTTCAACTTGATGAAGTGATTTCATGGCATCTGCAATAGCTTTCATACCATTCGTTTGGACTCCTTCCAGTTAATTGTTAAGCTAGTAAAGTTCCCCAGTAACGACATCTAATTGTTGATTAAGGTGCATCTTCTGGAAAAATTTCTCCTTGATCTTATACTACAGCTCCTTTAACTTTTTAGCATGATCAGCCTTAGCTTGGGACACTACAGCCTCTAATTTGCCAATATTTTCCAACAGCCTCACTCTGGTCAGATCTTGACCGTACTTTTGCTCCAGCTCCCTCTATAAGATGACTTGTTTCACCACGGAATGGATCTCTTGATATCCAAAACCTTTAAGTCCAAACATGAGGAACAAGGATGAGAGTCGCGGGATCTTCGAAGACATCTCTTCAAGAGGCACTTTAGATAAGATCTTACATATATTCTGCCATGACTTGTGATGTGAGAATTGGAGTGCCTTCTACACCTCTGGGTCTGACTCTTCATTACTATCATTGGGGGGATATATTCTGGGATTAATGCACTTAAAAAAGTGCCTTGTTCTGCTCTTTCCCCCCTGACCCTTGGTACTTCACTTTCTACTCCCGTTGTGGCTGAGGATGAGGCTTCACCTCCGGATCTAGCCACTAAAATTGTCAGCCCTGCATAGTTAATTGAATGTTTTTTATTTTCAAGGGATAATAAAAGATAATTATGTTGTCTTGCAAATTATGTACAACCACAAATATTATCATCGGTTACCCAATGGTAGATCAGCAGCATGAGAAAGATCTTCCCCATCTTTCCTTGCTTCAACAGTATTTTTCGGATGGGTTTCAGGAAGCTCTTTTGTGTTAAGATCCACTTGATCTAGCATATCTGCAATGATAGGGTTGTCTCTAATCCCTTTAGGAATCATCATATTAGTGGCTTGCTCAGACGAAACTGCAAATTCCAACCAATCATGGTCAGACATGTAATAAGAAAATTTTAATAGGACGAAGGATAACACTCACATCCAAAATCTTCTAAATTACATGGTAATTTAACATGATCTAAAATTTCGTCGAAAGATGCACCATGTTTTATCATTTCATCCAGTGATATCTCAGATTCCTGGTTAGTCTCACTACTGGGAGAATTTGATGTGTCTTCATGGCGTCCCACCTCCTATGACCTCTGACCCCGAATAGCTTCCTCAGAGAAACTTACGGAGTCATTTTCAGTGGTTACCAAATGTTCTGGTGTAGGAGTTGAACCTAAAACATCACAGAATGAAAGTCAGTTTATGTCTTGATTAACATTCTAGTAAGTATTATTAATATACCCGAAGTAGGCTCTTCTCTCCTTGCAGCAGCAACAGGAGCAGTAATGGGAACAGACGCTGGCTCTACCTCTCTCACTATTTCTACAGGAGGAGCCAAGTCAGCATGAATTTTTAACTTTTCTCCAACACCCTCTGTCATCCTTAGAGGAGGTTCAGTCCTCTCCCTCAAAATAGAAATCGAAAAATCCCCTGCAATACTAAGAAATATGAGGAATCTTTTCATGAGTTGGGATTCATGACTATCCAAAGGACTTGCCACTACTAATGAAGAGTTTAGATATGGAATTCTTCCTTAGATACCTTTTCTTATTTTACTTTTTGGGTGTTTTGACATCGTCACCTCCAAATACAGGTATTGGAGAGTGGAAAACCCTTTCTAATTCCACATCCATGGCTTTCTGGCATGGAGATACCTCACCCGGCTCACGAGGAGATTTAGTAGCTCCAATAGCGGTGCCACTAGGGATGTACTGCGGTGAAGGAACCTCAATAGTTACTTTCTTAACAAGATTTAGGATGAATAAAGTAATTTCCTTGAGTAACAATACTTTGACTAAAATCAAGTTGCAAAGAAAATCAGGATAGAGACTTACATCTTCAGGAGCCGCGTAATCATGCCACTCCTCATCTACTAAAGCACTAATCCCCTCAGTGGTTCCATGATTCATCATTTCCTTCACCCTCTTGGTAATAGGAATGGAATCATCAGTAGAATATATGATCATTTTCAGCTCTCTGATTCAAGCCCGCACTTCATCGGGGTTATCCTCGAAGCAAATATCAGTAGAATCCCGAAGATTCCCCACTCTAGGGATATGAAGCCCTTCGCATAAGTCCATCCAGGAGGTTTCATCATGACATTATAGACTACGCCTTGTTTGGACAGCCTCTAGTCATAAATATTCAGCATTTCCACTAGGAGGCCATGAGGAGGGTCCTATAATATGGGACTTCAACTTCTTCCTGGCTCCTGAAATCACAGATAAAGGATAAGAAAATAAAACTTGTTGCTCTATAAAATATTGGAGACTAAATTTCCTCAATGATATAACTCACAAGGAGTCGATGGAGTAGGTATCTTGACTCTGGTAGGACGATTATATATGGAATGAGGCCGCTTTGAAGCACGTTGTGCCTCATCATCCCTATCCTAGGAATCCGGTGAATCAGCCTCGTGTGAGTAACCTAGTGAATCAGCTCCAGGTGAGGAAGAGTCACCTTCCAGACGAAGGGTTTCTTTCCTGACAGTTCTCTTTTTTGTCCCCACCCGAGGAACTGGATGATTCTGTACCCCTTCAGGGTATGATGCTACCTAGTTCTTGGCATACCATGTAGTCAATTGACTCGTCGCTCCTGCAATCGGTAGATCAAAAACTACCCCGGTCTACTCCATAGCTGTCAAAAACCATAGTCGTCGTGAAACCATTGGATGCTTCTCTGAACTAACATGCATCGGATGGGATACAGTAATCTTCTGCAGACACTTGAACTGGCGTG
The DNA here is from genome assembly GCA_963277665.1 of Viscum album. Taxonomy (NCBI): domain Eukaryota; kingdom Viridiplantae; phylum Streptophyta; class Magnoliopsida; order Santalales; family Viscaceae; genus Viscum; species Viscum album. The sequence continues at coordinate 6,858,477 of OY728125.1, forward strand.
CAAATCTGTATGGAGTATAGGCCTCGCATATAATCTCTCCATCAATTCTGGTGGCCAATACACCATCTCTGCAAACCAGCATGTATGACCTCAATTCTAGACTAGATGTTCCATCATAAATAAACCACCCGGTTGGCAGGTTTCCATAAGGAAAGAAATGGAATCCCATTAACATGATCAACCTCACCTTCAGATCATAGGAGTTGAGGGACAACAGAAAAATTCTAGAATATGCCATCACTGATGGCCTGAAAGAACTTCCAGGAACCTTTAATCCACTCTGTACAACATAAGTCTTGAAGTGAGTGGAAATCCATCCCCACAAAACTTGGAATGGTCCCACTATTCTCAAAGGAGACATAACCATATAGACATGGAGTAATATCCTGTGAATCTTCGCCAAAATATTGGTGGTCAACCCAACCATTTTCCTCTCATCCAACTTGGCTGCAACAACGAAGGTACCTGGCCTGACGCCTCACTTCAAATCCCTAATTGGAAGAAGATAAACACTAAGCCAAAAAGCTAAAAATACTACAAGATGGGTCTTCTCTGGGATTATTTGATCCACTTCATACACCCACCTTTCAAACATTCCCACTTCTAGAATTGGACAGAATGTGCCAAGAGCACCCCACTTTTCTGTTCTGGGGTAACTGGTTGGACGAGTACAGGTGGACCCCTTATCCTAATTCTTAATAATAAACATATCCATCCACTCTTATGGATGAATATCCTTTCTAGAATGATTTTTGGTGGACTTTAATTTCTTGAGCTTGTGGAAAATTTTCAATAACTCTCGATCCAAAGCCGAAGTCTTCTCTGAATCATTCCAGGTCACCTTGGGGGGAATGACTTCATCATTCTTATCGCCCAAAATCAAATCCCTTGAGATCTTCTAGACATCCCACAAACTGATGCCTACTTCTCCATGATTCAGATGGAAAGAATGGGTTTTTGGGCTCCAATGACTGATTAGCTCTGACACAAAGTTATCATTCCTGTAGACATGTGTTTGGCCAGCCTAGACGACTTCATATATTGCAGCTGATTTCAGATCCTCGACAAACTCTGCACAGGTTTGTCGCTCCCAATATGAGCACATCCAAGTCGGCTCCACACCTCCTCCAGGATGGAAATCCCATCCCTTTTTTCCATCCCTTAGATTGATCCATTTGAGAATTTCGGAAAGTGGAAGGATAGAAATGCGGCTGCAGCTCAAGATTGTGAGGTGTCAGATCTGGAGTACGTGGGCTATGATGCATAATGTATGCCTTCCTAACTGTTAAAACATTAACAAATGATCCTGCAACTGAGACATTTGCTGAAGCAAAATTGTTGTACGTCTGAAACCAAGAATGCGGAAGATAGTTCTTTGGATCTAGAACATTGACTCCTTACCGATGACCATAGCCATATAATGGAATATAAATGCTCTTTGGGAAATTAGCATGATATATCTTCAAGTACTTGGCTAAATCTGGGAGAGTGCTGTCAGAGATATAATAATAGTCATGGCCAATGATGTTCATCATATCATCAATTCTCTTGCTAGCCAATTCATCAGCCGATCCAATTCTTTTAGGATCCCATGAATTTTCACAATGATCTAATAGTTAACTTTTAAATAAGTCTATTTTTTCATAAAATTTGTGAAGAAATAAAAAAATGGCAATTGCATTGAGGTGTGTAAGTCTAATCTTGGCACGCAAGTCTAAGTCGGTCGCACAAGTTGCACCATGGTAGTACTGGGGCTCAAGTCATAAAAAGACAAAGGAAGCATGATGCAACGAACAGAAACACGAACAAGTGAAATACCAAGACACCCTGCGTGACGAGAGCTCACTTGCACGACGAGATCAAGAAGTGTTAGAAAGCTAGATTATTTGCATGAAGTGACACTTATATTTATAGGTGAACCAGAAACATGCGCGCCTCATACCTACGCGCCGCAACCTGCGCGTCACATTCTTATTCACTGTTGGATCTTGGTTTCTCCTTTTCCTTAGATTCAAATCCTATTTCCTTTTTTTGGATCCAACTTTGAGGGGGGACTTTTGTTGATGCACCTTTCCATCACAGAGTCTAACGAATGGAAATGGAGAATACCTTAAGTACAAAGAGAGTCATCCTTTGAAGAATATCAAAAATTGACAAAGTCATGAACCAGGGACCCTTTAAGAAGAGGGAACACAAGTTTCCTTCTGGGAACGCAAGTCACTTGCGCGCCACATATTGGTCACGCAAGTCACTTTCACGCCCTTTTATTTTTTCACCCAAGGTGTATAGTGGCCTATCAATACCCCCTGTGGGACCCCCATTTTGGGGGATGAATTTTCCAAAACTCAGATTCAATCTCTGGTCTCCCAAGTCTTCGTCTGACATCTTCCGAACACTTCTATGGTCATTATTTACCTAGAATGGAAGCTCTAAAGAGGAAGGATAATGCCTATGTATTAGAAATCATCAATATTTGCACGCCTATGTGTCCAACTCTTAAGGGAAGTGAAGTCACTTGCACACCACCCTTCTAAAAGTCTCCAGTGATGATATTAAGGGCTCCAATTCAAAGTCTCCCAAGTATCACTTTATTGATTCTTCATCACCCAAGTTGACTCATGTCGTGAAAGTATACTTGAGTGACCGAGACTTGCACTCTACATAAATAATTGTGTGCCTCCTTCCTGGTCACCTCTTTCTATAAATTTAACTCTTCTCTATAAGACATGGACTTCAAAACCTTCTTCAAATCCATTTATGGCATGATCCTTTGTTGGCTTCCTTATCTGAGAGAAATTCAACTGGGCATCCTTCTCATGAGTAAGTCCCAATCATAATTTCCTTTAACATTGGGTCTCCTTCTCAGGATTAATCCATAGGTTATAAGTTTCTTTTAATTGGGCCTCCTTCTGAGGAGTAAGCCCCAAACTTATTTTCTTTTTATTTGGGCTTCCTTCTCAGGAATAAAACCCAATCATAAGTCCCTCTTAATTTGGGCATCCTTTTCAGGATTAAGTCCCAAGTTAAAATTACAAATCTCCATAAAGCGCAAATACCTTTATGGACCCTGATCTTGGGATTATTTCCTGAACTAAGTCTTGATTTTCATTTACATGGGCCGTCATACATACGTAAGACCCACATCATTTCTTATGAATGCATCTTTCATGGCACAATTGTAAGATTTACTGATACCTCTTATTTCTCACACTGAGCATGACTCATGTGATCTTAGAGTGTAAAAGTAATTATGACATATCTCTTTGGGCCATTAATTATGCATAAACCTCATACTTCTTCACTCGAACTACGTGGAATTTGATCTTTTCATTAAAAGTAGAGTACATTGGAAGCCTTTATAAGGTTCAAGCCCATATATCATTAATTCTTTTCTGTCTCGTATGACGTTAAACTATATCCATCCTATCGAACTATGTGTGTTCTGATTCCTTATTTAACAAGGATATGTAGGTAGCCCATCTGTGTGTATGATCCCAACTATAAAATAACCCATGTCTTTCTGAATGACAATAAACATAATGTGCCCCACTGACTGGATTTAAAACTAGTATGGTCATCATAGTGACCAATAGATTTCTATATAATGTTTTCAAGGATACCATTGACTAAGAATATCTAATTCATATAGATGATTATCTATTGATGAAGAACCTCGAATACATATAAACTATTCTCTAAATACTATACATATCAATCATTAATTACAAATTCTAAAGGAGAAACTCATTTTCATGATTGGTAAATTAATAAGGATTCATGAATATAACATAAATCTATAAGAGAGTCCCACAGTAGAAAATAATTCCCCCTAAAAAGGTGTGATGAGTCTGACCTCCCATCCTCTCAACCAATGAAAATTCATAAGCCTAATCGGTCCACAACTAGTGGGCACCTACCTTTGGAATGTAGGTCCAAATGGATATAGAATCATTGGATGTTTCTAGTTCTACGAATAAACCCATTAGAAACTGATTGGAATGTTTGAACCTTCAAAAAACAAGGTCATCCCCATTTCTAGAAGAAGCACCATAAAATTCATTTCTTCTACGATTCATTACAAAAATCCACAAGTTATTGTCATGGTATTCAAAGCTTTTTCAATATACCAAGATATCATCAATAAATACCACAAAAAAGTAATCAAGATATTCCTTGATAACTATTCTCATTAGATCCATGAAAACATAGGGTGCATTAGTCAGTCCAAATGGAGAAACTATTAACTCATAATGTACATACCTGGTTCAAACTAATATATTTGGAAGATCTTCCTTCCTTACACACAATTTCTGATATCCTTATCAGAGGTCAATCTTCATAAAAATATTTGGCTCTATAAAGCCGATCAAATAAATAATCAATGAGAGGCAAGGAATATTTTTTTGATATGGTAATAACATTGATTTCTCTATAGTGAATGCAAAGCCTCTTGGATCCATCTTTCTTCTTCAAAAAGAGAATATGGGTTCAACATGGAGAAACACTAGGGAGAATAAATCCTTTCTCACCAAATTCCTCTAGTTTTTTCTTCATCTCCATTAATTCTACAGTGGACAGTCTATAGGGAGTATCTGATATAGATATTTCATAAGGAATTCAATCAATAGAGAACTCAACATCCCACTCTGGAGGATCTCCTAGAAAATCATCCAAAAATACATCAATATATTATTACACAATAGGTATATTTGTTTTTGAATATTTCTTTCCTCGTCCATAGATGATGTTTTTACTCCCTCCCTAGGGATTGTATTTAGAGGAGATATTGGAGGTTGATCTATATATCACAAATATGATTAGGTTTCTACTCTAATTATAAGGGATTATACATCTTCCTCACTAATAATAATTTCCTTTTTTTTGAAATACATTTTTGCATCATATATTGAAATAAAGTCCATACCAAGGATTATAAAAAATTCAATTATATGTATGATGACAAGCTCATCTACTATAGAACATTTATGTGTAATAAAGGGGAAATACCAATACATCTTTATTTCAATGGTACTTCCGTTAGTATTTTTTTACTAAGAACTCTTTTACTAAATCAAAAGGTAAAATTTTAATTTTCATGGAATGATAAGAAGATATAAAAGAATGAGATGATGAAGAATAAAATTAAGAATTGGTTAAGTTTTAGTAAACTATTAATGTTCCTACTACCACATCATTAAGAACATCACCCTTCATAATTCTGATCATATAATCTTGGCCTTCCTCCCTTGGCCTTTTCAGGGAAATGCTTCCTTGACACTCAGAAAAATTATTTTCATAGTGTCTCATCTCCATACAAGTGTAACATTGAAAAATGGGGGCTTATATATTTCCCTTAAAATCAAGAGAATGGTGGTCTTTCCAACCACACTTATAGAAAACTCATTTTCCTTTTAAGTAGGCACAGGGGTGTTTCCTTCCACAAGTATCACACAATGGAAAATTGGATTTCTCGTTATTCCCTTTATTAATTATTTCATTTACCACCCTCTAATTCAATTATATTCCCTTAAATATCTAAGAGTAAGAGAATTATTTATATTTATTGATAGAACATGTGACAATATCATCATATTATAAGAAATTTTGGGAGACCAATTATCAATGGAAAATGGTTTTAAACGAGTAATGAATAATTTCATATTTCCCCTCAGATTACATATATAGTCCATAGAATTTATTTCTAACCTTATAATGTTGGATTCTTAGTTTGAAACATTATCATCCTCTTATTTATTCATACTGAAGAATTTCCTCTTGATAACTACTCACCGTTCATGAGGAAAATATTTTTCTAGTAAAATTTACATAAAATACCACCATTCTATATTTGAAATATCTTTCGCCTCCTTTTTTTGAATTAAGGAACACAATTGATCTGCACATACTGATAGATGATAAACCTCTATTATAAACTTATACAATTTATTACTTCCCAAATAGATAAATATATTCTCTAAAGAACTTGTCCACTAATAAGCTAAAAATGGGTTTGTAGACCTATAGAATAATTGATACTGTTTTCGCATAAAATAGTGTAACATTTATCCTCTATGTTGTGGATCAGGATGATCCATACTGGTTAGGTGATTCCTCATAACCTGATTGAACTATACTATTATTTCTATAAGTTTCTCAACACTAGTCGTAGCTCCACTACCAATATAATTACCTTGCATATGAGGGAAATCCCTATATGGGATAAGTATGTTGATACAGTTCCCCTTCTTTCCACTGGGAGAAATTTCTAAATAATGGAACACAATAAATTAGGTTATGAATCATAATAACTAATATAAATCTAGAAATTCACTTATCATAAATTGAAATTTTATGTATATCTAATCTCATAATCCAAAACATGGTTTCTTGTGGTTACTTTTAAATCCATAATAATGGTTTATAAAGAAAATGTGAGTTATCCTAATAATATACCACATGAGTTTCAAACTAGGTATCCTATAAGGCCCGTTATCTTGTATGAGGTTATGAAAACTTAGGACCAAGACACCATGTCAGAGTTATTACACCTATCTATATCTTTTCAAGAACAAAATCCACTTGTAGTATCCTAAAAAGGATGCATTTCATGGAAGACCCATATAATATCCACCTTACAAAAATTACCGAATGTTCTTCTATGATTATCAAAAAATTATATCTTAGTGTTTTGTACCCTAATCAATTTTTCCTAAATTTATTTTATAATGTTTCTAATAAGATTCCGCTGATACTAATTGTAAAGACCCTGACCCCATTTTCTCGAATCTAGTGCCTTACTTTATTTTATTGTTATAATAAACAATGAAGTCATATCCCAATGGAATGGATCTTTTAGTAGTTTTGGTCAACTGAATACATATATAATGTTTACATGAAAACATGAAAATAAAAAATTATTATAACATATTCATTGGTAACATTCATAACTCCACGATTATCTATGAAAGTCATTCATAATACAAATCTTTGCACCATGGGGATAACTGATACATAAGAAAGGGGTGATATCATATGCTCAAAAAGGGAATGTAATACAGTGGAAACAATAAGGCATGTGAATGACTAAAAACACATTCTATTAGAACATAATCTTGAGAAAATTATGCAAATAATAAACTCTGAATAAATAATTCCATAAAATTAGAAACCTGAGAATATATCCTAACTATAGATATTCTAAATATCCATTATTTAGATGAATAATTAATTATTAATCATAATGAAGAAATTCATATTCCAGAAATCATAAACAAACCATTGGGGTCTCATCTAAGACATCTGAAAATTAATGGTTAAGGCCTCATCAAAAACTATATCTAAAAATGGGAAGGTCTCACCCAAGACCATATATATTTTGTCTAATCATACCTACCAATGCATCAAAGGGATACGGTGGGACTGACCCATCACTTACAAAGTCCAAAAAATTCCTCATAAGAATAGGAAAAAACATATATAACTTGTACACATGACATTTAAATAACATTCCCCATTCTATAAACATAATCAATACCCATTTTGATTAGTATGAGGAATGTAATTAAGATAGCACACCCACAGTATAACTGATCATAAACTATTTAATAAAACATAGTAGATTAAAATCCCAAGATATGTTTCCCAATTAAGAATAATATTCAACAAATATTGTTGACATAAATAAAATTACACTAATAAAATAATCAAGGAATTCTTGAGAGAAATACCCTTTTTTACATTGCAAAAAAAGAGTTCTTTTTGAAGAATCATTTTCATTTTTCATATTTGTTTCAATAAAACTAGTATTGACAAAATATCATTTCTCATGATAAAATTAGTGATTAAGAAAATGGTGTCTTAAAACAGATTATGGGAGTTACTTGAAAATGGGTATGAAACTGAGAATTTCCCTTTAATCAGTTTTTCTTATTATAAAGAATTCAGAAGGGAACCTTCAAAAACTTGTATTCTCCCATAAAGTAAAGATGAAATAATTTGGATATATGATTTTGGAACAAAAAAATATAATTTTAAAGAATTATATAAAAATATTGAATAATTAAATTGTGGTAAATAGAGAGAAATCATATCCCAAATGGAAAATAGAGGTTCAGGAAGAAACACATACCTTATATCTAAATGCGTTTTTCAATTATACTTATCATCCAAGATAATCAATCTAAATTCAGTGAACAAAAAATCCATTTATACATTAATTCAAATCATTATAGTTTTATAAAGAACATTTATGACATCTTTATCAGTTATAGTGTTTATTGTCATCATTTGGGAGCGTTTGTTTTCTTGCATCTCATGATCATTTCATTAGTCTGTAATTAATGATGTTCATGTAATATGGTTATAATTTTCTAGAATTGGAATTATTTATTATTAATTATCATCCATGATATTTAATTGTCTTATGTATTTATTTCTACATATGAGGATGAGTCATTAGATAGATCATTAATGATAATCATTTAGATCAGTTTGGCGGTTTTTCGATCGTCACAAAATAGTTTCATCTTATTAATTAGAATCATTTATATATACAGTGGTTCAAAAATAATAAAATAATTATAATAATTATAATAAAATATTTTTTAATCATAATAATGGTTTTATGTTCAACCTTGAGGGTGATAATGAAAATTGAAAATTTATCATCTGTGATGTCAGTAAATTCACACATCAAGGGTGATGTTTTCACCTATAGAATAAAAGAGATATAGAGAGATATGAGAGAGATTATGGATATTACATTAAAAATAAATAATTTTAGTATATAAATTATAATTCATTTATCATGTCTCCATAGATAGGAGAGGTGAGGGATAGATAATAAAATAAAATAAAATACCAGAATGAGGATTTTTACCTCTTGAACTCTCCCCATTGATAACCTCTATAAGGGGATTGGTTTGGCTATTTTTATTAGACAAAGATCTATTATATGTGGGGAAAGGGATTGTAACGATTATTGGGAAAATTTTAGACAAGGCTCAAGGCTTGGATTGTCTGAGGAGAAGAGGTGGTATTTATAGTGGAGGAAAGAGGTGTTTTTTGAATATTTAATTCATTTGTTTAAATTTTGGCTTAGGAATATGAATAGATTGATCATTATAATCAAATATATTAAAATAATTAAGGTATTATTGAGATTATGGTTATTACATCATCGATTATTCATGTAATTGGTTTTTAGCATATAATGTACTTAAATCATAAATTACCGTATTTTACTATTCCCCAAGAATTCAAGAATTTTAGAGAAATCCCAAAAACTCACTCTAACCATTTTTAGACATGTAGAATTAAAAAATGCGCTCCATTTAATTAAAATAATTTTCTAAATGTGATAAATTTAATTTTTAATTAAAATCTTCCTTTACTCGAAAATTAATGACTCTAAAATTATAAATGATTTTATAAGACTTTGTAAAATTAACTAAAATCACATAAAATCATATTAAAAGAACAAGAAAACAAAATATTAATTTATGAATAAATTTTATGGAAATAAATTTACTTTTAAATCATTATATTTATTATACAGTTTTAATTAATTATTTATGGATTCCAAAAATACCGACAATTAATTAATAAAATTTAAAATATTCATTTACTTATAATATGATATAATTACAACATACATTAACTTATAAGATATTTAAATTTTATTTATACTTTCATGGGTGATGTTACTATACATTTGTTAAGTTTGCTATTAATAAGGTTTCTATTAATATTCCTAAGGTAATGATAATATTTAATCAGTATAGGATCCTTAACATCTAGAGATACCCCTTATTTCATTCGTTCTTCATTCGTAAATTTTTTATGGTGTTCTACGAATGATTTTATTTTATTTATAATATGGTAAATAATTATAGGAAGGAAAATTTAAGTGATAGAATTCTGGTTCATTACAAATTTTATGAATAAACTCCTATACGTTACAACTTATATAACTAATCCTTTAATGATAGACATTGTGGGAGCATCAAAAAATGATAACTATTTATCATTTTTCTATAATCATTACAATAATAGGAATGAAAATTTTTTATTCATGCAATAAGATATTGCTTAAACATATATCACATATACATGAAGGCTTTATGGAGTATCGCCATTAATCTACCACTTTTAGAAGAGCATAAAATACTTTGTACCAATTCACCTTATATTGTATCATATATAATAAATTGTGAAACCATATCCAAGGATCCTTTTGGATATCTTAAAAAAAAATTTGGAATCTATCATTACATCATATCCTAAACCATAACATGTAATACCTTCTGAATACACATACAAAACACTTTTGGAATAACAATAAAAAAAATTCAGATAGGATCACTGAGTAATCACAATCCCCATTAATTCAACCACAAATTTTGACGATATATGACTTTATAATGTTGACAAAAAATTTGAATCTCCATATATATATATTTAATTAAAGAGAATCCTCAATTAATGAATCACTACTACACGATATATAAAGGTATCTATCATTATCTCTATTTAACACATGTATCTATATTCCCATTTCCCCTAGTCCGAATCATATATAAATTTACATTCTCATGTTTTTCATTTTTCTAAGACATAAAGTAACTGTGAGATATAGAACATGTCTATCCCATATATCTAACTCATCTTTTCTTGATTCTCTGAGTGTAGACTGATATGATTGATCAATACATCACATACCATTCATCTTTATGGATAAGAAAATAACATGTACCTTTTCCAGATTGATATAAAATATCTAGGCATGGACCCATACTCTCATTGTATGTCTCATTTGATGGATCATATGGAACCCTCATCAAATGAGAGGAAACATTCCATCTTTTCTAAGCTCCATCCAATGACATGATCAACAAAATACCCAACCACCCCATATTATCTAAGTAAATATATAGACTTCCTTTTGATGGTTATAAAATTATGGTAGTTATTGTGGTATTTATCTAACAAAATTTAGGTTTTGGGGACTCAAATATGATCTTTGTACCCTTAGTATACAAATTAGATCTCTGTTTTCCACTCAATGTTGTATACATAGTAAGTAATATATCACACACACAATATACTATCGTTTTTTTGGGCCTCAAGAGTATATTATTAGTCTCTCTATAATAATCCTACCCATTCTAACTTTAACATTTCATCACAACCTATAATACTCCACAAAAAACCCCAGTTATGGATAAACTCTATGTAATAATTTGATATGTCAATTATCATTGCACTTCACGAAATATATATTGGTACACATTTATGTATAAAATTATAAATAATGGGAGTTGGAATATTAATCTAAAAAAATTAATATTCTTAAACTCTTAAATAATATTTAACAAACTCATCATAAGAACCAGTTTATCATACCATGTATGATATACTTCCATATCATATTTATGTATACTAAAAGTTTTAGGTTTTGATAACACATTATGTCATATGTAATCTATTTCACATCCCTATATAACCATTGATAAAAATACCCCACTAAAATTTTCATTCAGAAATGTCTATGATGTTAACAAATTTTAATAATAGTGATATTTATGAAAGACATCCATAACTGCTAAACTTATTGGACATATTCAAAATTATTAGCTTTATAACATCCAGTGTTATAATTTCAACATATGATAATTGTAATCACCCTTGGTAGCATATTCCAAAAAACGTTTTCCATGATATAATCTAACTATTTACATTTTTCTTACCATACCTCCTAAATATTTTAGGATAAAATGACAATAACATTAATATGGTAACTAAATGTAACTCATAAAATTGTTTTTAATACAACAACCTAAAATCTTTTGGGATATCAATTTTAATTCAATCTTAATTTTAATATGTATAATATTTTAACAAATAATGTCTTAATTTTTTCATGATAACTAAATGTAACTCTTTACATTTTCAGATATCATCACATTTTCGAAACTATTTTAGGTTATTGAGTGAAAAAATTAATCTTATATTTATATATACCTTTATGAAATTTTGATATCAACATTATAAATGGTAAATAATTGAAACACTTTAAATTTTTATTTACCATATCACATTCTAAATATTTTAGTATATTAAGTAGAAAAACATCAACATAATATTGGTGTTATCATTTATGTGTTAATTTTAAACTTATTTATGTTCAAACATACTCTCCCTAGACATTTACAAACTCCATTATTTTCTAAATATCATTCTATAACATAGAAACCATTTTTCTCTATGAAAATTACATGTATGTCCTTTCAGTATGATTATTTAAAATGTAAACTATTTTTTATATATCATATATGTAATTTTACATGCTTCGAAATTTTTTGATTGAAAGTAATATTTTCTTAAAATATACCACTGAATGGTGGTAAGAAAATATTCCAACATATTTTATCAAATATTTTTATGAACATTATTATCATGGATACTAATATTTTATGCAATCTTATACTCTAAACCTATAGTAGACACTAATGAATCATAAACCATGTGTATAAATTAAATCATCTCATTTTTTTCATAATAGCAATTTTAAATTAAAAAACTTCTCTTATATCATAAGTAAAATGATATGAAATTTTTTATTAAGTTTTTCATGATCTTAATAAAATCCTTTAAATTCAAATACTTGATGTAGTAACTATTTACGTCATATCATGAATGTAACTACAATCTCAATATACTCTTCCTTTGATTTTAAACTCATGTATATTTATAAAACATAGAACAATACACATTTGGTATCACATAATGTTGAAAATTGAAGAATTCATTTACATAAATTTCATACTTGACATGAAAATTCCAAGGAATTTTCTAAACTCCTTTAGGTATATCATAGAAAATCCTGTCATATTAAATTTTTAATCTTCATTTCTAACAACCTGATTTTTCATTGACCATGATTGGATTCTTAAATAAACTTTCTTAAACTTTTCAAACTATTTTTCTTATGGTATTTAATTTTAAATACTTGTACTATTTATATAGTAAATTAGAACCTAGATATAATATACCTATTTCACATATATTCCCACCACATTGAGAATATCAGGGAAATATTCTTTAAATTAAATCATATTTTTAGAAAATTTCCATAAATCAAAATAGGAAACATTCCCTCAAAATAATAATCCATTTTAAGTCTCCCCTTAAAGAATGATATAAAACTGAAAAAAATAATAAATATTTATATATATATCAAAAACTACAATATTATTTTGTATAAATAAGTTTTCTTCTAAAAAGATAATGGAGATGAAATACAAATGTTATGATGAGTTTACCCACGATTAAAGTTACCATATAATCAATTTAGAAACTCCTTTTCCCCATTAAGTGAAAAAAATTCAAAATTCATTTATATTAATTTTATTTCCATCTATATATTTAAAAAAAATTTAAAACTTACATTTGACATCATATATCAATTAAAATATTATATTTTATTTATAAAACCATTAATGTTTAAGTAAACGTTTAATCACATCATGTCATTTAGAATATTCAACCATATTGAATATCATTTGATACAACCAAAACAAATTGAGTATATAAAATTGAAAATCCTTAAATCATTGACCCACCCAATAATATTGAGTACCTAAATGGTGGTTAATATTCCATTAGTCATTTTTTATTTAATGATTTTAAATCCATTAATGAATCACTCTATTCTTACATAAGCATTAAGATTCACTTTTTTAACAAACTCCTACAGTTGTTTTATAAGGAAGGAATAGTTCTAAAACATACAATTTTTTATTAAGATCTTATTTAGAATTAGTAATCTTGATTAAGAAATTTTTATATGTTATTAATATTTGGAGATGTATACATTGATCTTATCATTATCTGGGATTGATCAAAAAACTTTTCTTGATAAGGATGGTGATATAATCAACATAAAAATATTATTCCAGATGAGTATCATGTCTATTAACCATTCAATGAAGACTTTTATTAAAATAGATCCCACTAAAATGAAAAATCCTTTTGAAAAATACATCTTGTCAATTATTTTGCAAAGATTTATACTTCATTGAGAATTGAGTCCACTGGGGAATTACACTCCAATTAATTTTTTAGTTAGGGAATTATCTACCCATCCCATAGATGATTCTTTGATTTCAGTGAAGAAATCCCTTTGTCTAATCCATCATATTGGTAAAATAGACTTTCTTTCTATGGTATCCTTCTGAAGGATTTCTCAATTAAGTATAACCCAAATAAAATAACCAAAAATTAGAAAAAAATTACAACCCATGGGTACACGTTTTTGGTAAAACCTACCCATGTATGATCCAATGACAACCATTATTAGCCTTCTATATACAGGATAATCTAGGGGAACCCTACTATTACAGAACCTACCAAATTGGATGACATATGTCTAGAAAATATGCTTTTTAGAAGGAATCGCATAATTAGAATTTTATGAGGATTTTAATCTCACCATCTTATATCATTTTATTATCTTCTTTTTATTCATGCTTGTAGTGTTTTTATCTCAGAATCCAATTCCCTCTTCCAAATAAATATGTTCGAAACACATTGATGTGTAACTCCTTAAAAACAATAAGTTTTCATTACAAAACCATAACTAGATATTGAACATATTGATACATATTCATATGAATCATATTTAAAAGGTATATGAAAACTTTAGGTAAAGTTATAGATTTATCCACATGATTAAGCTCGGATCAACAGATAGCCAACCCCATCCACCTTCATAGACAACGCATGAGCCTTTAGGTAGGTTCGTAGTACAACCCCAAGTCCCTATACTTGGGGTTACCTTAGTCAATATAGAATCCAATTTATCAGAACAATAACACCTACCTGGAAGATAATATATTCAATAACTATATTCATCCCAACAACAAAAATTAAAATATTAGGTTAGGGAATATGAAAAATTAAATTCACAATAAATTCAATCATAACATGTGATGAAAGACATATTTATAAGTAATTAAACAATGACTCTAAATCATACACAATAATGAAACTTCTTAATAAATTTACAATAAAAGAATATATAATGGAATAAACCTTAAATAAATGACCAATTCAGATATTTAAACATGAGGTAAACATTTATGACCAATTCAAAAATAAAAATTAATTATTAATGTTATTATAATTTCATATCAAACATTACAAGAATTATTATAATTATAAATGTAAACATGATAAATTATTTTTAATATGAACACATTCATATTTATCATTATATGGAATTATTTGTTTTTTAAATATATGATATTATTTGAATTATAATATATTCATAATCTAACTCCAATTTTGTGAACAATTTTATAATAAAAATATCATATACATAATATTACATAAACCATGGTCATATTGTTTATAAAATAAAATTTTATGTTACAAAGTAATATCCAAAAAATGTCCACTTTTATTTTTAAAAATTTAAAATAATTTATTATGAAAAATTTATAATATAAATGTAAAATATTATTATATTGGATTTATTTCACATTTTAAAACCCTTTATAAATATTTTCTTATGATTTAAAGTAAAATCATTTATTTGTAAATCATAATTATTTCCATATAATTTTTTTAAAAGATATTTAAAATATTAACATTTAATATTTATTGATAAATTTTTTCATAATCATTTAATAAATTATAAAAATTTTATCATTAATTAATTTATATACCATTTATAAAAATAAATACCTTAATATACCTTTTATAATGATTTTAAAATTTTTATAATCCATTAAAATCACTTAAGACTATAAACGAAATTTTAAAATACTATACTATTTACCCTTATTCATAATCCATATTCTTAAAATGGAAACTTCCTTCTACCCTTACATAAACACTCTGTATATGTATAATCCAATTATAGAGACCCTGTGTAATGTTTGAATGGGTGACCCTTACATATATCTCTTTTATGTAATTGACACCTTGACATTTATTATACTTCATAAAGGTAATTTAAAGATCACCATTACACAAACAACACTGTATAAAGGTACACAATGATTAACTTTACATAGACCCATATGTGTAAAGGGAATCTTCTCCGAACATTATGTATAACCCTCTATATCAAGGTATAATAAAAATAAACTGTATTTGAGCCTTTAAAATAGTGAAATACCATTAGGTAAATACATTTTTTAAAGGTAAGAAATTTACTACCTTTATGTTTACTATTTGTATAAAGGATAACAAAAATGACCCTTATGTTGAACAATATATGTAAGTGTAAATTACAATGAACCTTACATAGACCTCTGTACATAAGGGTAGTTTAGGTTGACCCTTATGAAGAAATTTTCTATATATGTGTATCACTTTTGACTTAATGTTTTTAAAAATAAAAATTAGTGTTATATTATTTAGTTTCTCTATTTCCTTCACATGATTTCCTAAAACATAATCATGGATTCATTTTTATACCACTAAAGGGGTGGGATAATATTTATTTCTCATATTAAGACATAAAACATGACATCCATATGAACCTATCAAAGGAATTTGTTTCACCAACTCATTGGTCATGTAACTCTTTGCATCACAATGGAGTTCATAGGTGAAGAGACACACATAATCACTATTCATGAGTGATAGTTACTAGGAATTGACTAACTCTTTATCACAACCTTTTATGTCACTGGTGTATTTATTAGTTTTTAATAACAATTATTAAATCAAGTTTATGTTATTTAAAACCCCTTTTATATGGATCTCCAATGTATGATAATATGAAACTACATAAAATACTGAAATAAAGAAATAATAATATAAATTGATTGTACCATACAATTAAGAATTAGCTACATAAGCTTCAAAATCCATCACATGTGTTTGAGATATATCCCCAAATTGGAAAAAATAATAATCACACATAAAAACTCATCCCCGATATAATCTGTATAACTCAATGTTTTAGTGGGATTTTATATTCCACTATAACCTGATAGAGCCTTCGGTGCAAAGGAAGAAGATGAAAAGACATGCATGTTCAAAATAGGTTTAGTCAAGAATCATGTGATACCCCGACCTTAATCACATGGAAGTGTCATAAATATTTTAATACATGGATGATCCTCTTGTGTTATTTCATTTATTAATGCATTATAATGCATGAATAAATGCCTTAGCTAAGTTCATACATCCAATAATTAAATAAGATCGCATACATTACATCTTATGTAATTATTCCTTTAATGATAGACCTTGGAAAAAGAATCAATAAATGGACAATATTTTTCATTTTTCCACAATATCAATATTCATGGGATCATAATTCATAATTTGAATGCAATATGATTTTGATTATACATATACCTCATATACACATAAGGATTTAGGGAATATTCCCATCAGTACCTCCGATACTAAGAGATATAAAACACATCATCAATACCTAGATATCATGATGGAGTATCTAAATGGTAGACCACTATACTAATACACATAGTAATGTTAAACAGTCGAAAAAAATCTATTCTAACATCCCTTTTTTCTAAAATCATTGATTCCAAATTTCAGGAGTCACATTTAAGAAAGCTTTGACACACATAAGGAACTCCAAGGGTAATAGACTCCTACATGAATATGATATTTATTGACTCTGATCAGTGATTAACTAATTTTGTATTAGTTACACTCAATCATAGGTTATGTGTACCAAAATCATCCACACTACTATTGAATCATAGATATCATGCCAACATAATGGTGAGAAACATGGATTGATAAAAAGAACCTCATAAGGTCACATTTGAATAAAATCCTATAAGATTATTTTGTACCCAATATATTCTAAGGATAGGTGATCATCCCAAGATCCTCTAAATTCCAGGATGCTTTCCTATAATATTTCCTCTAAAATCTAGATCATCCTCTCTAACTATTTATCAACATGCAAATGATACACTTTTCTTAGTTTCAGTAATATACCAAAATCCTTCTGTAAGAACTAAAAAACTATTACATGAAACATGAATCTATATCTAATAAAATTTTAAAAGGAGGTCCATTTTGGTTTACAATCTCACAAAAGTATTATTTCCCCAAGTCATCCTTTAAAAGGCTCTCTCAAATTAACAAGAGTTGAGACACATTCATAGGTTGATTGATTACCAACCAAATGGAATCATGACTCCATAGGGTCCTAGGAAACCCTATAATGAATTCCAACATCAAGTGATCACACTTACACATAGGCACTATTATAGATTTAAGAAACCCACTTGGATGTTTATTCTCAAAATTTACCCACTTGAAGTTAATGCATTATGAAGCAAATCTGAAAAAGGCTCACTATATAAATGTCCACCAAAACTGATATCGGATGTCATGGTACATAGTCATTGACCCTGGATACACTACCCAATTAAAATCATGAGAGTCTTTCATCAAATCTTCCCTTAAGGAAACTAGAAAAACCAACCTCCCACTAATATATACAACATTGTCAGCATCTAAGTACTACCCTAGAACTGGGTCACTTCTTAATAATTATTCCTACATCACTAAACACTCAATATTTAAATCATATTTATACATTACCTGGTATACTAAGGAGGATTTGATAACCAAAGTCTCACAATTCATAACTCTATGATCCTCGTATTAATCCACTAGACACTCATCAAGTAATATCATCTAATATTATCACTATTGTGAAGGCCTCTCTCTAATGTTTTTGCATCTTGGACATTTTCTTACATGGAGAATCTAAAAAAATTACATTTCACTAAATCATAGGTCCTCATGATGTTAAATTTATTTGTATGCTCCACCGAAATTCTCTTGATCAGATTTAGATCCCACTTAGAGAATATCTATCCTATGTTCTTGTGGTGCGTGTATATGATAATCCTCTCACTACAGAGATAATATTTCAACCAGTTTATAGTGTGAAAAAAACTACCAATTCTATTCCATGTGTTGGTTAGTTACTCTCATAGGGTCATAACTTACATTATACATATGCAACTAGCTAATCTCTCTATATCAACATAGATCACAACCCAACACCCAATGCATCACAATACATTTCATATCTAATCCTAATATTATAAAGAGTCAAAAAAGGTTAACATCGTCAGCTATAGGAACACCACTTCACACTGATCATACCACTCAATATTCACCCCCTTTTGGTGAGCTCTATCATTGGTTCTACCAATTACAAGAATTCCTTGATGGAATATTGATAATATCCCAAAATCCCAAGGAAAATACTGATCACAAACACACTCCTAAGACATTCCCAATACATCACAACCACTATAGTGTCATATTCCATTGAAATACCAACCTCATAAATCTCATTCCTCATGATCTGTACCTCTAGAATCCATATGTAACACTTCAACAAATTTACATATAGCCAATATGTTCAAATTATAATCAATTAAATATCAATGCATCTAACATGCATATCTAAATTCCTTAAATATATCCACACATCTTTTGTGAATATAATAATGAAGTAATAAAACTATGGATGTAAAATACTATTCCCTAGACATATGAATACCATTGGTGAATTATTCAACCCAAATGGAATGAAAATATACACATGTAGTCCATATGTACTTATAAATACTACCTTGTAAATATCCTCTTCTCTAAACCACAATTGATGGTAGAATAAATGAAGATCAATCATGGAGAACCATTAGGCTCCCCACAACATGTCAAATCGATAATCAATCCAGGGTAATCAGAACATATTCTTCATTTTTACCTGGTTTAGTTTCTTATAGTCTATAAATATATATAGACTACCATCATCCATCTTAGAAAACCATAATGGCGCACACCAATAAAATTTTCTTGATTGATAATCCCTTTTCCTCCAAATCCTTTAACTGCATATTCATTTATCTCAATTTTTTGGGTCCCATATGAAAAGGATGAATCAATATCAGTTGTTCTCTAGGTATAATATCAATCTCAAATAACATTTCTATATTTAGAGGAAGTCAGGATAACTCATTATGAAAACATCCTACAAATTATACACCACCATTCCATACCCATGATGATGTCGTAAGGACTTGAAGCCGCTACTAGGAGATCCCAGTCAATGTTCTTGCCTCCTATAGTAAGCTAACACTTCTGGAACCAACATGTAATCGTTGAATCTGCTCTCGTAGGAGTCTCTAGCCATAATGATCGATCTAAATACTCTGTCAGAATCTCCGAACTCTGAACGAGGGTTGTGGAAATAAAATAATGACTGGCACTTGTGTCTATAAGTACTGCAGCTAATGTGGAGTAAACATAGATCGTAACTCATATCATCTCTGGAGTGTCGTGATCATAGGCCCCAGCTGCCTGGAGCTGGGATCTCCCTTATCATCCTACTCTCTATGGTCGGGGTGGGCCACCTGGTGGTGGTTGAAATAACATCTCGAATCGTCACCCACTACCAGCTGCACGTCCAGCTCCTCTGCCACATCTGCCTGATCCCTATGGACCTCCTCGGTGAAACCTATGCCTCGGCATGGGCGGTCCTTCGACCATATACTGATCATCTGTACGGTGGGTTGGACAGTCAGGAGTCATGTGACCCTACCCACTGCATGCATAACATTGCCCGCTCCTGGCATGACTGGCTCTGCCTTGGGTTCCCCGCACAACTGACCCAAAATCCCACAGTCGTCCACCTATAGGTATGGTCCTCTAGGACCTCTGTGACATCTGTCTACTGACAGCTGCAAAAGACTCATCTACATGACTAATGGTGGTGGGTCTCACGGCTGGTGACTGCCCGGCAAGGAAACTCTCCACTGAGAGGGATATCTCTAACACCCCCTCCTGCGTCGAGATGCTAAGAGAAATCATCAAATCCCTGATCTATCGCCCGAGTCCCTGATCGAAGGTTCGGGCCCTGAAGAATGGGTCTTTCACCATATTAGTGGAGTAGTGTGAGAGGTCTGTGAAACTCACTGAGAACTGAGGCACAATCATACTGCCCTGCTGTAGATGAAGAAGCTCTTGTATGCGTACTGCACGAAGAGTCACTGGAACATGCTCTGCCCAATACAGGCTCTTGAAGTCTGCCCATAGAAGCTTCACCTCATCGTTAACTTGGAGCATCAAGCTCTACCATTTGTCTGATGCTTCCTGTAGAAGGATGGTGGCAAGTATCACCATGAGATCAGTTGGTGTCCCTACCAGTCGGAAAAATCACACTACGGCCTCCAACAAATCCTCATCCACCTATGGGCCTGTCTCTCCCCTAAACCTGACTGGCCTCTGGTGATGGAACTAGTTTAACGCATCAAGCAGCGTGAACCGTCAACTGCTGGCGATGGTGGCATAAGTGGCCCAATAGTTAATGGTACCGCCTATGCCTCTACTGGAGGAGGTCCATGTACTGAGGCATCTTCACTCGGTGGGCTATCAGTGCGTACTATATCTGGAACCCTAGATGGATGTCTGTGTGAAGGAATCCTAAAAAAGAAATAGGCCTTCCATGATCAGAAAGTTATACCTGGTGAGCCGAATCCAAGAGATCAAAAAGAAAACTCTTCATAACACACACACAATCAGTGTTTTCGTGCATTGAGTCAGAAATCAGAATTAGGGTCCTGGTGTATGGATATGTCAGCTGCCACACCAACACTGGATTCCCTAAACTGATTACCAAACTCACTACACATAGCACTAATTCCATTGAAAAGAAATCTCAGGGACCTATGTTCTATGGTAGAACTGACTCCTCTGATACCAATTGGTCACAACCCGTCCCTCGGGGCCCATGTCGTGACTACCCAAATCCCGCCTTCCATAGAACAGGTGATAAAGACTAGCACCAAAAGGAATATTTCCCTAAAACCAGGAAGGCATTTCCTTTATAACCTGTAAAACCTCTCAACAAAGCACACATTGAGATATTTGAACAAGTAAAACTGTATCAAAAAAAGAGTGCTGAAAGTAAGAGGGGCTGGAATACAAGCCCAACAGTAAAGGTACAAGTACAACTGAAAAAGAATACAACTAAAGAAATAAAAAGACAACTACTAGGTCATCCTCCGAGATTCCTACCTGAAGGGTAGGTATAGATCGTCTCCTCATCACTCCATGTCCACCCGTCTCTTATGAGTTCTGACATTTCATAAGGTCCACCTCTGGGAACTATCCAGTCCTGGTACCCTCATCCTCGATCAACACTCTCCATCATCTGCACCAAACACAACAACGTGTGGGAATATCCAGTGTAAGGGTGAGTATAATGATACTCAGTAGGGACTCGGA
The DNA here is from genome assembly GCA_963277665.1 of Viscum album. NCBI lineage: Eukaryota > Viridiplantae > Streptophyta > Magnoliopsida > Santalales > Viscaceae > Viscum > Viscum album. The sequence continues at coordinate 6,880,785 of OY728125.1, forward strand.
GACCCTCATGGTCTCAAAAAATCCACACCGGATAAACCACAAATCATAAAATCAATGAACAACCCTACTTAGGTATATGCCTATACATATACCTAATTTATCAAGTATACCCATCTCAACCATGAGGATAACACATAGCCCAACTCAAAGCCAAAGGCTCAATCATTCCACAAAGGAAGGAATACCACAACGGTAATTACCACACAGCTACACCACACAATGGAATACCACCAAGGTATTAATATGAAGGAAGTACTACAAAAGTTTGAACTCAGCACACACCAGGTATAACTTATGTACAATAGTAGAGATGATTAGATGTAACTAATGAATAATCTTTATATTTTATCATGCACTTCTGCTGACCCACATTGGATCGCTCAGTGCTGACACACAAAGGATCGCTAGGTACTGATCCACACAGGATCGCTCAGTGTTGACCCCCATTAGATCGCTCGGTGCTAACCCACATAGGATTGCTCAGTGCTGACCCACACATGATCGCAAGGTGATGACCCTCATAGGATCACTATTAATTCTTCTTGTCACAACCAGCTACTGGGTTATCAAACTAAGCTTGCTCATCTCCAGGAGGGTATGCCTCTCAAGCCAATGTTCGATACTCCTACTAACATGAAGTCCCATGAAAAGGTACCACAAAGGACTGCCGCATAATAGGGGTCTCAACACAACAGATGGTACATCAATCTGACACCTGGTCTGTGGGTTATTAGTATTTTAGTCCCAAGGGCCCAGTTGGATTCGTGCTCAATCCAACCCAACCGTACTCAAAATTTATACAAATTTCAAGTGGGGTATACTCATAGGGACTGCCTCACTCAATGGTTTTTAGCGCCACTGATGGTTCATCAAACAGACACCCGGTTCCAATGTTATGGTCGATAATGCGAAAAGTTTGATGTTAGCCTGGGTCTGGTCCAACCCGGTCATACTGACCCAGCCCACACTGGGTGGTGCGGAGGCTTCGAGGGAGGTGCAAGGCCACAGGGGCCACAGGGTGGCATGGAGGGTTGTGAGGCGGCAAGGCCGCGGGGTGGGTCGGAGGGCCGTGGGGCGGCGAGGAGGGCCGCGGGGTGGTGCGGAGGGCCACAGGGGTGGCGAGGCCACGGGACGTCCGAGGCCACGAGATCCATGAAAGCCATGGGTTAGTGGTTCATCGTGGATGGACATGTGGTGTGGTGGTGCACCGTATCTTCACTGGAGGCTGGCTTGATCGGCCGCACTCCATTTTTCACCTTCGTTGCAGCCGACCATGGTGTCGATCGCAGTTCTCGGGTTCCACCTGTGCCAAATGCCGACACAAATATCCATCACCATCGTAAAGAACACACAATTCAATAATAATGACGGAGGGGTTGGGCCATGTTTTTTTGGCATGAAGCCCTCGCTTTAGAGTGGTAGTAAGCAGCTCAACAAAAACTTTAATGAAGAACTTCAAATCCTAAAACCTTCAACAATTGATTAATCCCAAACCCATAAAAGAAATCATCCATGAATCAACTAGTTAAGGAGGTGATCCGCGTTTATTATTTTATAATGGAAGAACATGGGAAAAAATAATCACACATAAAATAAACCCCTACATCGAAGGTTTTGTTTTGTGTTGTGAGAGAGAAGTCAAAGATGTCGACGTTTGTCGCGCCCACCACACGCCTCCAATCCTATGCTTGTTCATCGGATAAACGCTCTTCGATCGAGGTGGTTCTTCATTGTTGAAGAAGTCCACCGTTATAGGATGTCATGAGGAAGGATCCTATGTTGTTGGATAACATTGGGGTTCTTTTTTTGATGAAGCGTTCTTCGTTGGAGGATGTGTTCCTCCACGTTCCCCCAAAAGCTTTGCCAACACTTTTCCCAACAAATGCTCTTGAAAGAAGTAGCCAACCAAAATAAAAAGTGTTTGTCCAATTTTAAATTGTTGGAAAAAAACAAGTTGGCAACATTAATCAATTGATGAGGCATAATTAAATGGGAGAATAATTACTGTGGAGGAAGTTCATGGGTTAATTCCTCATTAATGAGGATGTTCAAGGGGTTTCCCCCATTAAGAGGGTTCGGGTTTTCCCCACCATAAAATGAAAATTGGGGGAGGTTTTAGGCTCAGGTGTCCCCACCACCAAGCATTCAATTTGGAGGATAAAATCTTGTGGTCCTCACATACATAAATCAGAGGAGGTTTCAAGAATAAAAATAAAATTTTAAATAATTTTATTTTTATCTTTCCACGAAAAAGTGAATTACAATATTTCACTCTCGACCCACTATGGTCGAGGTGAAGGTCTCTTTAAGTGAATAAGGCACTGCGAGTTCAACGGTGCCCTCAGATTTCAATTCCGAGCCCCAGTTCAAAATTTAGAAAATCTTGCTAATACGTTTACCAAAAGTACTTGGAAAAAAGTTCACAAATTAATTCCGGGATCACCGGGCCTCGAAATCACACACCATCAATTTTTGCGGACTTTTAAAATTCCCATATATTTAAAAAATAAATTTACATGGGAATTCTGTGTCAATACATTTAATGTCTAGCCAAGGCATTTCGACCCACCATACCAAAGTTACTGTCAACTCGTGACATAACCATTTCACATTTTACCATATCAGTATTTCAGCATTTAATCATTTTTCTGGTTTTCAATAGTTCTCATCCAAGGTATCCCTCAATGGATCAAAGATTCTCTTGACAATTATAAAGAATAATGAGTTATCCTGAACAACAAAACAGTGGTTCGCTCATAGCCTTTAAGTAATTTAACCTCTTGAGAACATCCATTTCCTTTTAACTGAGACAATGGTTCGCCCAAGATAAACAACATGTAATGAGTCACGTGAGCCCGATCTTCTCTTTTAACCTATATTGTGGCTCTCCCATTTATAATTACCTTTTTTAATCATTCAAAATTTCATTTCAAAAGAGACACATGTGAATTAAACTACCACATGTCTTTAAATATAACAACTCATGTGGGAAATTAACTTTGTGGCAAACACACTGAAAATTAAACTGCTACGTGATTTTAATCATAACAACTCACATGGGAATTTCATAAAACAATTTATCTTTATAATCAACCACAAAAAGGGAAACCATTCACAAGCATAAAAGGAATTCATAAAAAATGTCTAACTATGGGAAACACACCCATGGGATGTCCTTAAATCAAACAATCAGCAATCACATGATTCCATTTCATATATTCAAATACCTAAACATCATTTGGAATCGAAAGGTTTCTATTCTAGAGAAAAAATACCCAAAGATGGTCTCATTAAATTTTGGATCATATAATCAAATCGAAATTTTACGAAAGGCACAAGACCACCTACCTCGATGTCGTATAACTGATATAATCCAACGTCGGCCATTGAATCGGCCTAAAACAACATAAATATAAAAAAATAGGTAAATCATTTAACCTTAAATAACACTATCAGGAGAAAAAAGAAAAAATAATGGATCTAGAACAAGAAAAACCTTACCAATTGGGATCTAACATGACTAATTTCACTTGAATCATGTCCTAGATGACAAAATAGGAGAAGGAATTGATATCTCGTCTCCTCATTCTTCACCTGACAACTCTTCTATCCAGAAGAAGATAAAAAGAGGATACTACCCATTTTAAGACAAAAATTAGGAGTACACGTCATGTAAGTTCATATACATGGCATGTATATCATTTTAATATTCATAAATTAACTGACCTACTTTACACATCATGTACCGACCATTCCGACATGGCTACACGGCGTTTACTAAGAAGTACACAATTTTCATTGGATTTTTCTTCTCTCACTTTCCAAAAAAGAAGACAATGTGTATCCCCACCCTACATGGCCAGACTAAATGGAGTGTACTGCTAAGACATAAAAAATTTCTGGTTTTCTTTTCTTTCTCAAAAAAAATCAAAGGAAAAGAAAAATAAGAAACTCAAACCTCATAAGAAGAACTGGGTTCTTACAAACTACCCCCTTAAAGAAATTCATCCCCGAATTTTCCTTATGATGGTGGTGAAGGGAAATTAGAGAATAACTCCGGACACTGAGTACGTACATCGGCCTCCCTCTCCCAAGTCTTGTAACATACTCAGGTGTGCTTCTATATCACCAATAGAAGAGGAATTGACCAGCCTCAGGGAAACTTCATGCTCTTGTTAACTATATGAATTTGATGATCCAAAAAGGATGCATCAACCTCAAGATCAACCTCCATAGGATGAAAAAAGTGGGATGGTTTGGAGTTATAGCTGTGAAAGTGAGATACGTAGAAGACGTTGTGCATGGCTTGGTACCCCTAAGGAAACTGTAACTGATAGGCAACTGACCAGACTCATTCTAGAATCTAAAATGGTACGACATATCGTGGGGAATTATTACCCCGTATCATGAACCTATTGTGTCCCAATATAGGTGTGGAATGTAGGAAAACTTGATCCGCATCCTCAAACTCCAAGGGTCATCTATAATGATGGGTATAAGATTTTTAATGAAACAGTGCAGTAGCCATCTGTCTCTGAATGAAGTGAACCTGCTCAGTAGTCTCCATGACAAGGCGAGGTCCCTACATAGCTGCCTCTCTTGCCTCCAGCGAACACAGGGGTGATTGGAAAGGTCTACTATACAAAGCCTCATATGGATCCATCTGAATCGTAGCGTGGAATCTATTATTATAGGAAAAATCAACCTGAGGTATATACTTCTCCCAAGATCCCCCAATGTCTAAAACACATGCATGAAACTTGTCTTCTAGAACCTATAACTTACACTCTAACTCACCATAAGTCAGAGGGAGGTATGCTACACTCAGGAGCTCCTGTCTACCCAACTACCTCTAAAAATATACCAGAAACGAGATGTAAATCGGGTAACCCACCTTGAAAAGATATAACAAGGAACCCCATGAAGTCATACCACATCTCAATTATACAAATTTTCAAGCTCATCTACACCAAAGGACTCCTTGAACGACATGAAGTGAGTGACCTTCATAATACTGTCAAATACATCCCACAAAGCGTTGTTGCCTCTAGGAAATCTTCCTAACCCCGTTACGAAATCCATCGTGAAATATTCCCATTTCTACTCCGGAATGGATAGCTTCTGTAAATGTCCAGCCAGTCGGTGATGTTACGCCTTCACCCGCTGACAGGTGGAACACCTCGTAATAAAACAAGTTACTTCTCGCTTCATTCCCAGCCACCAGTACTGATGGCGCAAGTCAAAGTACATCTTTGTGACTCTGGGATGCACTTCCCAAGATGAATTATGAAACTCCCACATCAGTTCTTCATTTGTATCCCCTGGAACCTACCCATGTCCATGGACATGAAAACATTCATCCTCACCTATCGTCTATACAGAAGGAGGGTCCTCACCTGCCACACTCTCCTGTAGAACTAGGCCTTTGGAATCTGATAGCTGCCTCATCATCACTCTATATAATAGGGTAGATTTAATAGCCAAAGATGAAAGATAAGTTTGTCCCTAACTGTTCTTAATTTATAAATTAATCTTATAGAACAAATAAATTATCTACCACTCACCACTATCCTTCTGCACTTCCAGTATCTGAGTCCTCCTGCCCAGTTTGTCAGCCACCTCATTACCTTTTCTTGGTGTATTGGCACGTTCAAATTCAAAAGACTTAAGGTATTACACCCACCTCAATTGTCTCATGTTCAAGTCACACTATGTAAATATATACATGAGGCTTTTGTGGTAAGTGTAAACCACAAAATGCTCCCCCAAAAGACAGTGTCTCGAACAACACAATGAATGCAGAACTGTTGCAAACTCAAGACCATGTTTTGGATAATTCCTCTCATGTGGCCTCATCTGCTAATACCCAAACACAACGACTTAATCCCCATGCATAATCACTACTCCCATCCAAACACCTAATGCATCAAAGTAAATATAGTAACTCTAGATCGATTTAGGAAATATCAGTTTTGACGCTGAAGTCAAATGTCCCTTAATTTTCTGAAAGGCCACATCACAAGAATATAAACATTCAAACTTCACTCATTTCTTAATAAACCCTATCATCAGTGCTTCTATGTGTGAGAATTCCTCTATAAAACAGTTGTATTAACCAGCTACCCTAATATACACCGTACTTCAAAAACATTCTTGGGATGTTCCTAGGTAACTATTGCACTCACCTTCTCTAGGTCTACAAATACTCCATTATCTGAGATAACATAACCCTGGAAGTGAATCTAATCCATCCAAAAGTGGAATTTTGTGAGATTAGCATATACCTGATTCTCTCTTAGGGTATTCAAAACAATATCAATGTGTTTGGAATGGTCATGTTGATTGTGATAATACACCAAGATATCGTCCATGAAAACCACTACAAATGAATCTATGTATGGATGGAACACTCGGTTCCTCATCACCTTGAAAACTGGTAGTGCATTCGTGAGACCAAACGGAATAACTAAGTACTCATAGAGATCGTACCTACTATGAAGGTCTATATGAGTTATTATGTAGGTCGAACACATACCCGGTGATATCCTTACCTCAATTAAATCTTCAAGAACACTTGATATCCTCGATGCTGATCCAAAATGTGTAACATCCCCAAATGATAAAGGGTTAAATGACTAAATGATATAACTCATGTCAACAAGGTTCACCTTCCTTTTTCAGGAGCCTGTCTGATTAGAACTCCACAGTTAAGCGTGCTTGGCCTGGAGTAGTGATCAGGATGGGTGACCCTCTGGGAAGTTTCCCAGGGTGTGTGTGAGTGAGGACAAAGTACACTGGAAAGGACATGTGTTGGCCTGTGGGGACTATCATTAGTCAGATGACCTGTTCAGGCATGTCGGTGGACCTTGGAGTGGGCCCCATGTGTCTGCGGGGGCAACTGGTGGTACCTGGTGGGCCAGGACCCGACGACAATGTTAAGGCGGGGTGACTGTGCTGTCACCGTGACCCAGTTGTCACATTTGGTATCAGAAGAGGAACCCAGCCTTAAGTGCGCGGTGCACTGCCTGGGTTGAGATGTAGGGCCCACAACGAGGGCGTTGTTCTCTAAAGGGGGGGGGGAATTGTAACATCCCCAAATGATAAAGGGTTAAATGACTAAATGATATAACTCATGTAAACAAGGTGAACCTTCCTTTTCGGGAGCCTGTCTGATTAGAACTCCACAATTAAGCGTGCATGGCCTGGAGTAGTGATCAGGATGGGTGACCCTCTGGGAAGTTTCCCAGGGTGTGTGTGAGTGAGGAAAAAGTACACTGGAAAGGACATGTGTTGGCCTGTGGGGACTATCATTAGTCAGATGACCCGTTCAGGCATCTGGGTGGACCCTGGGGTGGGCCCCATGTGTCTGCGGGGGCAACTGGTGGTACCTGGTGGGCCAGGACCCGACGACCATGTTAAGGCGGGGTGACTGTGCTGTCACCGGGACCCAGTTGTCACAAAAATGTCATCAATCCATGGAAAGGGGTATCGATTTTAACCGTCAACTGGTTCATTTTTATATAGTCCACAAAAAGTCTGAGTGTACCATCTGCCTTCTTCGTGAAAAGGGCTGGAAAACCCCAAGAAGAAGTACTAGGTCAGATTAAACCCTAAGCATCCTGATCTTATAACTGCCTATTGAGCTCTTGAAACTCTTTCGTTTCTATCCTGTAAGGAGTAATCAATACCAGCGGAGATTTTGAATCTATCTCAATAGTAAACTCCACCTCTCTAACTAAAGGTAAGCATGAGAAGTCGTTCGGGAAAACATCCCTGAAACCTTCAACCACTAGAGGAAAATTTTCCATACATGTTCTCTGATCAACCAGATATAAACTTGCAATCTAGGATATCATTCCGGCCACCCCACAATGCTCAGGTCTAGCTCAGCTTTCCTAGGCATCCCATTCCCCCTTGTATAGAAAAGACTCATCCTATGGTGATGTAAAACTCACCCTATGACGACAGTAGTAAATAAAGGCCTTATAGGATACCAACCAATTCATTCCGAGGATGACATAAAAACCTATCATCTCTAATATGTAGAGATCCCAAATAAAGTAACATCCACCAATATCAAGGGGGAAATCCTTGCATAGATTCACACCTATCGTTCTAATCCCTAACGGAGTGTCTAGCGCCATAACCTTCTCATATGTATAAACACAAAGTCCAAGGACCTCCATAATGGGCATAGGTATAAAACTATGATAAGATCTTGTATCAAAATGTCTATAAGTTAAAAAAGAGGCAACTAGAATAGTACCTCTGACAGTAGTGGTTCCATGTTCATGCTCCTCCTAGGTCTGTTACACTGAAAAAGTTTGGCATAACCTGTGGCCCTACGACGCTGCCTGGATACCCTAAGTTGATCTACCCTACTATCTGTATGACCCTAGGGTCTAGCCACAATGGCCATGACCACCACCTCGGCCTATGTGTCCTAATTCATTCTCGTTCCCCGACTGGTGAGAAACTTTTGTACCTACTCCTGTATGTGGAGTTTGTGCAGACCCTATCTCACTAGTCACTAATGGAAATGTCCTACAGAATCTTTGAAAATTTCATATCTTACTGCAACATCGGCACTCAATTGGGTCCTTCGGGAACTGGGGACTCATATTTCCAACTCTACCTCATTGATATCACCTCACCTGGCTACCCAAAGATATACCCTGACTGCTCATGTTCTTGTGAGAAAACACCATATGATGATTCTTGCTTCCGATCGAGATAGTACCTGATATTACTGCCAAACCACCCTGGTTAGCACCACTAGCTTCCCATTTATTTCAATCAGTGATCAATGCCCGATTCGTAATGGAATGTACATAATAAAACCTAGCAATTTTTAGCTGATCTCGAATGCCATACCAAAGACCATCCTCAAATCACCTATCCCTCAATGCCTCTTCCCCCATCAGAATAGAATCAAATCACTGAAGCTCTGTAAAGTGAGAAGAATAGTTCAACACTAACATAATACACTACTTCATATTCATGAAGTTCTGGTATCAATCGGCTCTGAGGGTCCCAGGAAAGAAATATTCGTAGAAGATGGTTTGGAAGACTCCCCATGCCATGTCCTAATAGAACTCTATCTGTGTGGTAACATCCCACAACCTCCTGGTAGAATCTCGTAGAATATATGTCGTGATCTTTACCCTACTCTCAAGAGGCATCCCAAGATGATCAATGATAGTCAGCACTGATTCCAACCATCATTCTGTAGCCTTTGGTCTTCCATCCCTTGAAAAATTATGCAGATTCTGCTGTTGGAATATATGTATTAGCTCTGCCATAAAAGTAGTAGACTACAGTTCTCCCTGTAAGGTCTTCATGAACCTCACAAAACATTCTAAAAACTGTACGTTTTCACCCACATCTGGTATAACGGCTGGTTCCATAGCTATCACAATTGGGGGATCCATCAGTACCCCATGGCCCACCATTTCTGGAGTACACTCATTTCCACTTTTAGGGTGTACAACTCATGGTCGTCGTGGGAGCATGAATCTACAAACTCTAGCACACACACCACAGTACTAACTTAACAAAAAGGAAATTATTACTCAAAAGTGAAAGAATAGAAAAGATTATGGAAAACACTCAAGTTTATCAAAATAGGAGTACACTACATGTATTTTTTTCTTACACGGAATTTTCACCTTCAACACGGCGTGTAAAACTATTTTTTCATCCACCGATGCTGTTAGTAAAAAAATAAGATACACAATCGACGTATACACGATATGTTCCCACAAATATATGGTGTGCTCTAGTAATAGTTTGACAAGCTGTGTTCCCTCTCACACGATCTGTTCACTCGGTTAACTACTACACGACATGTTTTATCCTATACACAGCAGGTTTTGTCAACGGTTTCCCATCCCCATGTCTCTACTCACATGGTTTGTCACATGGTTTAAGCACTACATAGCATGTACCTAGGGTACATGATGTGTTCTTCTTAAAACCTAGAACGCACTCTTCCCTGAATATGAAGAACAAACGACATGTTAGTCTAGAGTACACGTCGATCATACTGGGTTTTTCATAACATATACTCTAGATTTCCCAAAAAACCCATGTTCTACTGAAACCGACCTATGGGATTCCAAATTCTGATCTATGAGGACCCATACTCCCCACGATTCAATGTTTGGAACCCAAGAAGAACAAATCATAGTATAATTATATATAATAAGCTAAATCGTGATCTGCCAATTTTCGGTCCAAGAGGGCCCATACACATCAGGAAATAAAGTTTGGCATCCATTCCATCCAATCCATAGCACCTACCAATACACCTATCACGACATCAGGTGTAGCTATCACATCATCTTTCACAATAGCATGCGATAACTAATGCATCCTAGATGTCATGGAATAATGCATGGATTATGATTCTAATAAGTGCCTATATGATGAATGAGATGGAACACCCTTATCTCATCGTGTTTCAACAAAATAGATCCCAAATTTTATCAATTGTAATTTCATAAATCAAGTGTGTCACCCATCGATGAAATAGAATCAACTGTAATAGCTCAAAATTTAAAGATCACATATTAATTTAAGGAAATTTGGATTTTCCGTATACATGGGGTAGCTACCTCCAAAAATGACTAATTATCAAATACCCATTCCTTCATATCCCTGTCTATAAGCTCAAAACAGTAAAACAAAGTAGAAAATAAATCCTATAATACCACTTTGTAATGTCCCAGATGTAGATGCCACTAAAAGGTGCCTCGTACCTAGTTTGACACCTAGCCTCAAGTGCATTTCCCCAAATGCCAGAGGATGCTGACTAGTGGTAATATCCTTGGGTGTGATAGTGGGGAAACTATTTCCTCATTGGCCGAGTGTACTACAATAGAATAAATATTAACATAAAGTGGAAGCTGTAAAAAATATGTAACTAAAGTAAGCAACTGAATACTATAAGATAAAGTTTACAAGGAGGAATATAATACCCAATTTTGTTGCATGTCACATGTTCTATGAAAGTAGTGAAAACATGACACACTACAAGAAGATATAAATACAATACATGTACAGAACAGAAATACAACTCATAAGCATCACAAGCCTCATCTTGGTCTCATTCTCTACTACTCCTAAGAGAAAATCATGTACCTGTATAAGGGAACTTACCATTGTCTACACCTACAATCATATAATTTGTTTGGTCCCAAGAGAATGACCCAAATAGGATGTGAGACTAATCCCAGTAGGTAGCCACCAATGATTTGTGCCTAACATTCAGTGAATATATGCAACAATAGTAAGATATAACAGTAACCATGAAGTGCTAAAATATACTATCCATTTATTCTGTTTATGTTATTTACCAGGTCATTTTCATTTAAGTACAACTATTTCGAGATTTTTCCTTAGCTTTTCAATCCCCTTTATATAAGTGAACATAACAGATGTCTCAAAAGATCATCTAAATAAATAAGTGAATACTGAATCCAGTCGTGTTAATTGGCTTCGAAGACACGTCATAAGTCATTCCATTTCATTTAACAAGTTCTGTGAAATTTACAAAGGTCTCAAAGTCCATCCTAGGCCCGTCGAAACCCCATAAAAAAGTAATGGTCAACTCATTACATAACCATTTCACATTAAAGTATATCAGCATTTCAGCATATAATCATTTTTTTATTTTCCAAAATATCCCATCCCAGGTATCTGTCAATGGATAAAATATGCAATTGGAATTTATAAAGAATGATCAGTGAGACCGACAACCAAAATGGTGGCTCTCTCAAGAACATTAAGTAATTTAACCTCTTGAGTCTGTCCATTGCCATTAAACTGAGACAATGCTTCACCCAAGGTAAACAAGATGTATTGAGTCACATGATCACGACCTTGTCTTTTTACTAAGACTGTGGGTCACCTATTAGTATTTAACTCTTTTAGTCATTTAACAATTCATTTCAAAAGTGAAACATGTTAATTAAACAAATCACATGGCTTTAAACAAAACAACTCATGTGGGAAATTCACATAGTGTCAAACACGTGCTAATTAAACTATTACATGGTTTTAATCATAACAGCTCACGTCAGAATTTCATATAACAATATATCATTTTAATCAAACCCAAAAGGGAAAACATTCACAAGCCTCAAATGCTTTCTTTCAAAATAGATAACTATGGGATACACACCCATGAGATGTCCCTAAATCAATCAATCGACAATCACATGCCTCAATTTCATATAATCAAATACCTAAACATCATTAGGAATCAACAGGTTTCAATTCTTGGAAAAAACAATACCCATGGATGGGCTCATACCATTTTGGCATAGATAATCAACTCAATATTTAAGGATATGCACAAGACCACCTTCCTCGATGTCGTATAACTGATATAATCGAATTCCATCCCTTGAGTCAGCCTATAATGGCGTAGATCTATGAAAAGTGGTAAATAATTCAACCTTAAATAACTCTATTAAGAGAAAAAATAACCATGAATGACCCTAGAAGAATAAATACCTTACCGATAGGGTTCTAATGTGACTTACGACACATGAATCGGGTCTTGGATGACGAAATGGGAGAAGGAATTGATCTTGCGGCAGTTTGTTCCTCACTTGGCAGCTCTTCTATCAAGAAGAAGGGAGAACAAGGCTACTACCCATTTTAAGAAAACAATTATGAGTACATGACATGTAATTTCATATAAACGACATGTATATCATTTTAATGTTCATAAATTCACCAACCTACTTTAGGTGTCCCACACCGACCTTTCCGACATGACTACACATCATGTACTAAGATATACACGGTTTGTTGTGGATTTTTATCCACTCCCTTTCCAATAAAATCACACATCGTGTATCCCAATCCTATACAACCAGAATGCATGACGTGTGCATAGGATTACATGGAATGTACTATGAAAACTTATCATTTTTTCAGTTTCATTATTTTCTCAAAAACAACTAAATGGAAAAGAAAAAAAAGAAACTCATACCTCATAAGTAGAACTAGGTTCTTACACCAGGGTTATATGAGATGAGTATATAATGAATTCAAGCTTTTTGATCAAATTATTTTGAAACTTTTGGTTTCTAATTGAGTATTTCATTATTGAATTTATAGTTCTGAAACTATTTGAGAGGATCTATGTTTTAGAATTAGTTTTGGAGGGAGTTATAGGGAACACACTTACTATACAAGGTTTGGAATCCTTAAATAGATCATGCATCTCACTCTAGTATACTTCAATTGAACTCCTCATGGTTCTCTATGAGTCTGTGAAACTGTGCGACCAAATAATGAGATATGTTATTTCTTTAGAATATTTAATATTTTTATTCTTATTGTGTTGGTTTTTCATTACATTATCTTAATAGTTTTTTTTGTTTATTTGTATTGTTTCTTTTGGAATTCAAAATTGGTTTTCATTTAAATCAAATAAGTGGGTTGTTTGAAAACATTTGGATACTATATTGTGGGTGGCATTTTTTCTCATGTTTCTCTACAACTAACAATAAATAAAGGTGTTGTTTTCATAAATTTGTAATTTTCTTTGAAAACATTTTAATTCAAAAATTTGTTTCCCTTCAATAATGTTTATAACATGTGTTGATTTTAGAATAATAGTGGGTTTTGGAAAATCATGATAATTAATTGGGGATAAAGTTGTTGATATAATTATTTTCAAAATTTTATTGTTATTTTAATAATGTCTAATTGATATATTTTAAATATTTTAATTTGTGAATTTTTTTGTATCATATGTTTTAGAATATTTCAATGTGCTGGTCGTTTTCCTATAAGAATTTACATGATTTTTTAAATTTCAGTTTAATAAGTGTAAAATTATTTTTTGAAATGAGTTTTGATAAAACCATATTGGGTCAAAGAGGTTAATTTCATTCATTAATTTAAATAAATTAATTTTTGGATTTATTGATTTTGATTTATTATTTTTTTGTATTTTAATAATATTTCTTAAATGGTGTATTGATTTCATTTATTGATTTATGTTTTTTCATATGGAATTTAAGTTTTAGAGTTTGTTTTCATGTTTGTTTCATTGTTTTTATAGAATTCATCCATTCAGATTAAAGATAATCTTTGGTTGATCACTATTATTTTGGGATGATTGTTCCATATTCTCCAGTGTAATAGATCAGTGTTCTTTCTGGAATTCCCCAATGTGGGTATTTTTTAGAGACTTACAAAACATAAATATTCCTCACTTCATCGGTAAACAAGATTATTAGGAATCAATGGCTTTCCTATTGGGTATTGAGGATACTTTCAACTAGCTTGAGATTCCTGAATCACATAAGGTTACGTTTGGGACCTTCATGTTAGAGAATCTAGGTAAGATGTGGTAGAAGTATCTCATTCAGAATAATCCATAGAAGGAAAATTATTGTGAGGCTTTCAAGTCATGGTTCATTCAAGAATTATTTATTAATGTACTGAAGGTAAAAATATATTTGGAATTTAAATGTATCTATTAAGGATATAGAACTATTTTGGATTATGCAAGTAATTTTATCAATTTGGTTTCATATCTTCCTCATCTAGGCAAGGATGATTATTTAATGGTTTGGTGTGATGGAAAAGTTCATAGAATATATTTATTTTTTCTTATGTTATATATTTTCTTTAACTCTTAAGATAAGTGTAAAAGTAATATGTCAAGGTTTAAGTGGACATATATGTACCACTAAAAGCATTGAAGGTTTCTCCTATCCCTGGGTGTTATGGAGGAATCTGTAGTAATGGAAAAAGGTATCATACCATGTTACACCTTATGAGTAGTGGTATTAAAATAACATCATACTTATTCTCTCAGTATTTATCTCCAAAAAGGTGCCCTGTTTTTATCAGTATATAAATATGGGACGCAATAAACATTATTATTAGGGGATTTCTAAGGATTATCATTCTCATGTTTATCTGGGTTATTTCCAATGATTTTACATAGGAGCTACTCATAATAACAGTGATGTGGATTCTACCCCTTTGGAATCGACCCCTTCATAATATCCTCTTAATCTAAAAATTGTTTCAAATATCTATGTAAACCTATTAGATTTTTCATTCATGTGATTCATTTCTCATACTGGCCTCATGATATCAGGAGGTATTATTCTTGGTTACATTGTAATTTCTTCAGTGATTTTTTGAGATTTATGGTATTTTTGTTTGATTATAAAATAGTGATAAATGAATCAAATTTATATAGATTTTATGTGATATTTAAATTTTGTTATTATGGGTTTTTGATTAATAGAGTTAGCTTACATTTAATTTGAGTGGATTTTTAAAATGCTGGGGAGACCACCATATATATATTTTTCATGTTGAATGGATGTCTACACATGAATCTATGCAAGATTTATTTTTATGTTGGGGGTTTAGGAAGATACAGAATTCTTGAGACGCTAGAAACCTTTGAGGTATTTCATGTGAGGTTTTTTCTAACATTTTTAATGAATTATCACCTATTAGATTTTGTATACAGTTGGAATTATCATTTTAAAATTATTATTGTTTTCTATTTTTACTATTTGGTTTGTTCCTTGGGTTGGGCAATTATTTGGAATTATTATTCCTAGGAAATATTGGGTAAGTGTTTGGGAAACTTGGAGTTAGTGTTAGTTATGATTTGATATTTTTTTGGTTCACCATGAGATAGTGTTTCAAAAATATAATTCCTAGTTTCACTTACCTAGCCTAATTTAAAATCTGTAATTCATTTTATTGCATGATTTCTAGTGAGGCATTTCAAATTTTTCTTTGTTATTCTCTTGCGTGATCTTATTTGGTGTCTTTACATGAGGTGGAAATATTTTGTTCATCTTTTTATATTTGATGTTTAGGGATTCTTTTGTGCGGTTATTTTGTGGTCTTATTAATATTTTTATGATTATTTTAATCATAGTTTGAGTGTATCAAGTACTTCCTTTTGATTTATTATGATAGATTTCTTTGTAGATTTTTTCTCGAGAGCCTCATTCTTGCCTGAATCAGTTATTTGGTTTTCATGGGAAGACTGGTTTCATGGATCAAGTATTTGGGGTTATTTCTACTAATATAAGTTTTTTATTGGATTATTTTAGAATATATATATATTTACATATCATAGGGTTCACTATTTGGTGTCACTTTAGTTTTTAGTTCTAGAAGTGTATCCATTGTTTCCATTTTTCCTCATGAGATAATTTCTCTTGCCTCTTTATCATCCATTTTACATGAATCATTGTATGGTAATAAAGCCTTATGGTAGGGAGAATTTTCATGTCTCTGCCTTAGATAACTGTTTTAATTCTTTTCATTTTGTGTTTCAATTGTATTCTTCTCCTTACATTTGTCTTTACCTAGAATTTTGGAGTATTTTAGTTGGTGTGTGATGGAATAAAACTATATTCCACCTCAAGGAACCTGTGTATCGTTTCCTAGGGATGTATAGGAAGTCAAAAAAACTAATGATTTGTTATTAAAAATAGTGTAGACATGTCCCAAAACCATTAAATATAGGGAAAATGATTTTATCATGGTTGGATAATGTTATTTCAAATCATGTGTGCAAACCTGCATGATCCTACATTATCCTAGATGGTAGGTGCATGGTTGGAAAATATACTTCCAAATGGGTATAGGAAAACCGTGTAAAGTGAGTTAATTAATTGGAAAATATTTTAAAACCCAAAACAAATCCTATTCAACTCATTATTTCAACCTCTATTTAGTTTCTAAAACCCTTGGACATTCTTATGTGATTTTCATGATTCCGAAAAATAAAGTGGAATTAGATTTAGATCTTTGAAGGTATATTTATTTCAGCATCACTTTTATCCCTGTTTGAAGATCTCTCCAATTTATCTTGAAAGGATTATTGGTTCATATGATTAATAACTGTATATTTTTTTGGTGTTGTGATCTAGCGATGTTTCAATTTGATTGATCAACAAAAGAGGTGGAATTCAAGAGATCTTGGTTGATAGTTTTTTGTATCCTTGACATTTTCACAGTAAGGGGTGTATCTATATAGTTTTTTTGAACTCTATATCATTATATATATTTTTTAAAGTGATTATATTTATTATTTAAGATTATACCTCAATTCCTAGAACCCACTCCTCGTTTGGTTTTCAGATTCTGTGGAATTTTTAGAATGTCCTATTGTTTGTTGTAGGTATCCAAATCATCTCACATTAAAATTGAATATATTATTTACTTTTCATTCATCATGGGGTTTATATTTCTTATAATATTATATATATATAGTATATATATCATGGAATGATGTTTTATTATGATTTTGATAAAAGTTTACAAAATTGGTTTTATCACATGATTTGATATGAAATTTTTTAATGGTATAATCCTTTGTTTTGGATATGCTAATTCCTGATTTGATTTTGTAAATTATTCTGTAAAATTATCATGATGTTTATTTATAAAATTTTGGGTATTATTTTCTTTAAAATATTGTATAATTTATCCATTTTTGAGAAAATTATTTGAAAACTATATTTTTTTAAGTGTGATGATTAAAAAATAGCATTATGAATAGAGTAGAATTTATTCTAATGTATAAGTATTAAAAGAGGATTGTTGGAAGACATACAAGGTAAATTAAATGATTTATAATAAAATTAAAACCAATAGGACATACCCATTTATGTTTATGGTAATTATGAAATCATTTTTATTAAAATTTTCTTTAATGGAAAGATGAATTTAATTTTTATGTTTTAATAAATGGAATGTTCCAATAAAGGTGTTTAGAGGTTTGTGTAAAATGAATGAATGGATGGTTATTTTTTAAAATTATTATATGATATGAATAAAAGTTTAAAATGATTACCCACTTTTTATTTTCCATGGGAAAACCTGGGTGGCTAGGTGGGAAGTCTAGGAATAAATGTCCACTCATTTAGAATTATTCTCTATCTAGTGGAGTTGGGTGGAACTTAGGTCAATATATGAGATGTTCCGTCTCGTTTACACCATAAATGGTAGGATTATGTGTTTGGGGAGGGGTATAATGATGTGTAATTTCTTATTGCATTCATACATTTATTCATTGATGACCATGTTATATATATTCTGGAATAATTCCCTATAGCACCCTAGATTCCATGATGATGATATATGTTTATTTTACAATGATGATTGTGAAATGAAATTATAATTTACTTCATGATTTACCGTAAAACTATTTAAATTTAAATTTAAGTTTCTTTTTTAAAGGATAAATTTTGGTTTTATTTTAGAAGAATATTGATTTACTTAAAAATGGGTTCTTTCAAGGAAAACAATTTGATAATTTTTTTGAATAAATTAATTTAAAAAACCTATTTTTGTATCATTATTTTTAAACCTCTATAATGTAGAATCTCATTTCATGTGTTAGGATTTGTGTTGGTGGGTGGAGAACTGCTTGGAATTTTAGCTCACGCCTATATATCTATAGGTTTAGTAGGTTTCTCGGTGCGGTGGACATTCCTAAATCTATGAGTTTGAGTTACGATGCTGATTCATGTAGTGATGACTCACTTTCATTTGGATAGCTTGGGGAGATATTGTATCATGTTCATTATTATCATTAGTATTGACCATCGAACTTGTTTTTTGTGTTTTTTATTTTTTTTCTTTTGTTACTTTTATTATTGGACATCTCAAACCGTGGCGGTTTTAGCTTTTCTTTATGATGTTTTCATTTTTACTCTTTTAATATTAGGGTGAAATCATTCCCAATGCATTATTACTAATGCCCATGTAATCTCTTCTAGCTGTTTCATATTAAGAATTCACTTGAGTTATTACCATAACTAGATTGTTTTTTATGTTTGAGGATGACTCAAGTTTTTTTCGGAAACTAATTCTCTATAATAGGTGGCTTGAATGGTGCTCCCGCCAGGTTTGATATTTTTTGTGATATTTTGGGGGTTATAATCAAAGTCTTATGATATTTATCACATTACATAATTAGGTATGAATTTTGAATGAAATGAATTGGTTCAGTGAATTGTTCCATGGGATGATACATACCCATGTTTCTTCTTACATTGTGATAGAATAAGGCTTGTACCTTCAAATATTAAGGGAATTTTCCATCATTTCAAATGAATACATAGTGATTTCTTTAAAATATAACACCTTAAGGTGAATGTTTTGTGTGTGATTATGTATAGATTATTCATGAGTTAAACCCAAATCATTGTTGTTTTTATCCTCAATTATTTCTTCTTTGAGTACTAAAAGTCTTAAGGTGGGAAGGATGTAGTGACATGGGTTTTCACCAAAGTGGGATTCATCTAAATCATTGGTTTTCAAGTCCTGAGACATTTCCAATGGTAAAATGGTAAATTTTTACCCTATCATAAAATCTTATAAAAATTTTCATATAGTTATGTTGGATTCCAAATATGCGGTTTATTATTGGGTAAATATAGAATGTGAAAGTAAGTGTCATGGAGCATTGAAAATAATATAATGAAAATTTTAAATTATTTTAATGTGAAATTTTATTTTTTCAATGAAAATTAGATAAATCCTAAGAATAACCTCATATTATAAAAATGAGATTGTCTTTGAGTTTGAAATATGTTACTTACCAAATTCAAGATGTTAGTTCTTCTTGCATCTAGATTCTTATGTATTCTATTTTGTGAGAGTACTAATTAAACTGTCTAATTATTTAATCAATTTCATTACATTATGGAAAAACCCTAGACCACATAAATTGATTCTTCCTCAAACATCCTCTTTAGGTTCAACCTCATTTTTCACTAAAAACCCCTAGTGAGATAAGAAGAGAGAATGAAACATGGTGGTAGTGATGAAAAATTAAGGAGTGTGATCAGATCCACAATTACATCTATGGATAGATTTTGATAGTGACAAAGATAAAATTTATGGCTCTGACAATATATTAAAACATCTACAAATAATCGTTGATGTTGATAATTTTCATTAATATTATTTATCATCCTTTTTATTGTTGTGATGAACATGGATTAATTTCTCTAGAATTAAATTTGAGATCATTATTACATATTATTATTAAAATTTATTTCTATTAATTTTTTGGAAATTATGAATTCTTTTATCTTGATTTTTTTTACCTCATCACTTTAAATTCCACCAATGAATGATGTCTATGCTGAACATGACCATCATTGGATTGGAACTTTTGTGTTTTGTGTATTTCTACTTTTATTATATGTGTGTTAATCACTAGTGTTCAATTGGATGGTGATTCAACTATTTTCCATGTACCAATTATGTTTCACTATTAACGGGTTCCCCAAATTGATGTTTTAGTTTTATCATGGTTTATTATGGAAAATTGGAGGCCAAAAAACAACAATGGGAATTTAATGACAGATTGGATGATGGTGGTCTCATAGAAAAAAGAACTTCCAATGAAGGGTGGATAGAATCTGAATTTTTTTGTGGATTTAGTAAGTTCAAGGTGTTTTCTTGGTGTTTTGATAATTATTTGTAGTATAATTAGTGGTGGACTCTTTGAAATTTTAAACCACACTGTCAATCTAGAAAATTGAAATTTTTTTAATTACATGTTGTGTGGTTTGGTTGAACACACATAATGTAGTCCATTTTTATATGGTTCTAGGGATTTATTTGAAGTTGAGGACTACACAATCGTGTGAATAATACTTACATCATGTGTCCCCTACGTATCCTGGTCAACGTGTACTAGGATTAAACACCCATAGGCCCATGTGGACCCACATTCTATGTGTGCTTGGTCACACCCCACATACCTTCATATGTACATGGATTAGGAAGAGGGTGTAACACTGAGTACTCCTAAGAATAATAAATTTCATGTGACCCCTACACACATTCTGTAGTCTAGCTGAGACAAATTATGTTGAACAACATAAAATGACCGAACGACTGGTATAGGTCAACACACCATGTACCCATATGGTATATCATCAAGTTATCCTTAAAATTTGAGGTTACATTCAAACATGATTATTTTACCTCTTTATTCATATGTGAAGTTGGTATCTCACATATTGGTTTTGGGATACTCCAAGGGAGTTCTTTTTTTATCGCTCACGAGCATGGGGTTATGATCCTCCACCCATGAGATTATATAGAGTTGTTAGTTCACCCAAGGTATGTGATAGATTTTCTCTATCTACTGAGTGGTATTTCTCTCATCAATATATCTATAATGGTATAATTATCCTCTACTGGAGTTTTTATTTCACCCACCATTATGGGTAAGGGATCCTCCAACATCATCTGAAGAAGTGATTGTATAGGTTGTTGAGGCATCAAGAATAATAGTTAGAAAGGAAAAAATAATTTCATCAATTTAGATGATTGAGATCATACTCTGGGCATGGATACCACCTACGACTACACTAGGGTTTCTCCTTGCCCTCAAGTAGTGTGTTTTACCTTTGTATGCGAGTGAACATCAAGGATGAATGAAATACACCTTTTTAGATTCTAGAGTTAGTGTGGATTTTGGGATCCTATAAAGTGCATAATTTTATGATATTTATGGTTCCATGACACCATATGCGTTTCCTTTGAGACATAATGTTATGAATGAATATCTACATTAATGGTTATAGACTCTTTAGAGGTGAAATCATCACCATCTACCCATTCTTAATGGCTCTTGGGGATTTAAATTAAGATTAATGGGTCTTTACAATGTACATGGGTGTTATAGTGATGATAATATCTATACTATTGCTCTCGAATTCCACTCATCTATTCCTTCATCCTAGGATCCATGAGATAACTCGTTCTTTCAGGTTTTCATTCTTATCCTCATAATGGACACCTATATTACCAAGTGCCATGTTGATTGTTTCTTTAAACTCCCTTTATGATTTTTGGGATGACTTAATAAGAGGTTTATTCTCACCCATGAACATTATATGGGCCCATTCATGTTGTATCAATGTATATGATGTATTGTTCATGATGGTTATGAAAGAGGGTTAGAATTTACTAGTTTCATTTTTAGGCCCAATGACCTTAGAGAATGTGGTGTTGGTATATTATTGGTGGCATTATGAGCTATTTGTACTACGATATATTCATGTTTGTAGTTAGATAGTAGTTACAGCCTCTTCACCTTATTTTGTTACCTAGTTTTTTATAGACTATTGGGCATGTATTTTCCTATTTTTTACATTTTTCATACTGATTATGATTTTGATTTCAATACATGTCTCATAGATGTATTAATTTTAGTTAATTTGGTCATGTATGTATATCATACTGATATTTTTGTGTTTTTACATTAGGACAAGTATCTATTTCTGTTTATGATTGGTTATGGCCTCCTATGTGTATGATATCCGACCTCTATGTGAGTCATCGTCCCCTGGCCTATTGCATATGGGATTGGGGTGGCACATTCAGCTTATTGTTGGTCTAGGTGGGACCTCAGTGGGTTGAATCATGTAGTTAATGGTACTTATTTTAATGATTATTATTAATGATATTTTTAGTTTTATTGTTTAAAGAATAATTGTATTTCTAGAAACTTATCTAAAGATAATTTTGGAAATTCTAATATTTCTGGAAAGTGTAACAAAATTTGGAATTATATATAATAGAAGTAAAAAATTACAAGAACCAAGAGTAATTTGTTACTAAAAAATATTAATGTTTAATATATTTTTATATTTAAAAATACATAAAAATAACAATTATAAGTCATTTATGCTGATTGGTTGCTCATGGCATATGTAGAGGGATTTTTATGATCTCTCTCAATTTGTAATATTTATGGAGGTTATGCCACATTTAGGGAAAATACAAAAGAGAATATTATTAGAGATTGATCCTTTAGAGATCCATATTCATTAATTATTAATATTTTTTTTGGTAAGATTAAAGAGAAAACATCGAAGTATTTCTCAAATATGTTTTAATAAAGATTTTATTTATTCTTTAATTATTCTTAGTCCATTTTGATAGCTAAATTTTTTAAATTTAGAGACCAAAAAAATGAATCATTTTCCACCCATTGTCTTCATTCATTGTGTAAAAAATTTAAAAATGCTAAAATTAATGAATATTAGATTTGGAATAGAATACATATACATTAAAATATATATTATTTGAAAAAAGTCCAATAGACCATTGATTTTATATTTTCCTCAACTACAATTGGATAAAAACATGTTATGTGATACATTTAAAATGGGAAAGAAATTGAAATAATCATTCAAACCAATCAAAGAGGTGTCTACTTCTTAACAATTAGAAATTTCCCATATGGATTTTTGGGACGATATAGGACTAAAACCCTTAGTGGAAAATAATTTATTTTATGTTTTGGTTGATTATTTTTAAATATCTACATGGGTTTAATTTTTATTACTTAAGAGAGTATTTTTTTAATTTTTGTCACATTTTACAACATAGTATAGAATGGAAGTTTATATAAAGTTTTCACTATGAGATGTTCCCATTGGGGGTAGTTTGAAAATGATGAATTCAATTAATGTTTTAAAAAAAAGTCATTAAAATACCTTTCATACCCCTATAAACCTCAACAAAATGATGTTTTTGAAAGGAGGAATATGACCTTGCAAGAAACTTCTAGATCAATTTTTGGAGAATATAACCTGCTTGCTTATGTTTTGGACCAATCTATTTATATAAGATTCTATATCATTAAAAGAGTTTTAGTACAACCAATCATGAAGAAAACATATCCTGAGTTATTGAATAATAAAAACATAAATTTTTAAAACTTAAATGTTTTTAGATGGAATGTCTACATCTGAAACACCAAGGACAATATTTGTATTTTTTTTATCAAATTTACGATGAAGGAATCTTCCTAGGATATTATACTAATTCATAAATGTTTATATTTTTCAATAAAAAGTATAGGATACTTAAATAATCAACTCATTTTAAATTTGAAAAAGTGATCCCTTTGATCAGAAGAAAAATCAATTTTATGATGTTAATGATTATTTTTATAATTTTGAGACTTTAAAATATTTTTTATGATAAAAAAATTATTATGTGAAACATGGAAAGAATGAAATAATCCTTGAAAGTTTTGAAACTAGTGAATCAGAGAGTGTACTGAGTGTACAAACTAATACCCATAACGACCATCATTTAGCGACTATTATAGGAATAAACGAAGTGGTAGCTATGAATAAAAAAATGTAGGAAATCCTTTTTAAATTCATAATTTTATATCGTAGATTAATCCTAAGACCATAGAAAAATCCTCTAATAATGAATGTCTGGTTTCACTTATGCAATAAGTGTTAAACCAATTTTAGAGGAAAAAATTATTAGAATCAGTTGATAAACCCTTTTATTATCTTGTTATTAAAACTGAATGGGTATTTTGATATAAGTAGGATGGACATGGCGTGCTCATTAAAATTAATGCAGGGCTAGTTGTCAAGGGTTATCACTAATAATAAATGAATAGATTATGAAGAAAACATTTCTCCTATAAATAGATAATAAGTTATCATGATCATTTTTGAAAACACATCCCATATTAATTTTTTATTACTTCAAATGGTTTCAAAATATACTTTTATAAATGGATTTTTAATTATTTTTATTTTGAACAACATCCAGGTTTTGAAAACCCTCGTTTTTTTAAATTCTATTTTAAGACATACTAAAGATTTGTATAGTCATAAACCAGAACTTATAGATTGGCATGAAAGTTTTAGTTCATTTGATTTATCAAGTAATTTTACATTATGATTGGAGAATAACCTATACTATTTAAGAAAATACCATCATTATATACTCTTTTAGTTAAAATTTATTTGAATGATTTTATTTTTTCTTTTCGAAATCAAAAAATATGTAAAGAATATTTAAAAAACTTGAAAAAGGAATTTGAAATGAATAAGATGGGTGATTTAAAAATATATATAGATTCTGGATTTATTAAAGATATTTTGGAAATATTTTAAATCAATGAAATTAAAATCGTGATTGAATAAGAAGATTTGGACATGAAATAATTAAGATACATCCTACTCCCATGATTTCTAATATTAAAGATGAATCAAATGAAGCTAGTAAACTAGTTTAAAACCAGTTATATAGAGGTATTATCAAATGTTTTATTTATATAATTTGTAATAGACCATATATCATGTTCTTAGTATATTTATGTTCTATATTTCAAGAATTTTATATAGAATTACATTTAAATAAGCCCAAAAGAATTTTCAGATCATTTCAAGAATCTATTTAATTGTCTTTAATTTTTATAAAAAAATTGGATTTAGTTTGATATCATATTATGATACAATATTTTTTAGGATTACATTATATAGAAGGAGTTCCTTAAAATCCATCCTCTTCATAGGAAAAATGTTGGTTTATTAGTTTAGTATGAATAAACACTCAATTAAATTATCAACTATTGAATTTGAGTATATTATAGTTACTATTTTTTTGTACACAAGTTTTGTGAATGAAACAAACATTTTTTTATTTTGTATTTACTTTTGACCAAGTACCAATTAAATGTAATAAAAATTGTTCAATAAATACTTAAAAAATAAATAAGCTATTAAAGGACAAATCACATTGATCTAAAGATAAATTTATTAAGGGATCACTCACAAAATGTTGATATCTCTTTATAATTAATCTATATTAAAATCAATTATCATGAATTGTTTATAATCCCTTACTCAGTGATTAATTTTCTTTATTAAAAGTAAGTTGGGATTATTTTAATTTAAATTATTTTATTCTAATTTATAATTTTATTCAATAAGCTATGTATTATAATTTATTTTATTTTTTGCTTAAGTGTTTCCTAATATTAAATAAATAATTTTTATTCCTACTATTTCAATTGTAGTTTATTGACTTAAATTATTCCTCTGGTTATAAAATATCATGAAATATTAATATAATTTTTTTTATTTTATTTTTTTTATTTTTATTTTTTCACTATCAGTGACTCATTACATTCCTTGCATAATATTTTATCAATATCAGATCAAGAGCCTTGGACATTTACAAACCTTTTACACATTTGTTCGCTATTGAATCTGAACCCATCTCATACTAAGCCTAAATCCTTGGAAGCTATAATTTAATTACATTATGATAACGGGGATTTAAAAAAGAAAATAAAGCAATAATTCAATAATATTGAATAGATATATGGTTATGTGAAAAGAGATAAGTTGAAGATCATTTTAATTCAACTGGTTGGACTGTACCAATTTGTTTATGAAGAAGTTTTTAAACTTTCGAACATGAGAGAATTTATTTTATGAAAGAAGGAATGAATATTTATATAATATTTAATTTATAAAATTTTATAAGAATTTTCTGTTTTAGTTTTGATGTTTCTAAAGTCTTGGTAGTTTTAACAGCTAATAGTATGAACTTTTCAACCTCTTCATTTGTTTTAGATATTGAATTTTTTTACCACACAAAATATGTTTTGATTCCAACTCATCTCTTATTAGTATAGAAATCTTATACCATATTAATATTATAACATATAATTTTGGATTTTTGGTTGTTGATAAGAATCCTATTAAGGAACTATAGGATGAGAGAGAAATTTTATTCAAGATAATTCAAACTATGATGAGAAACAAATGGAGATTTTGAGGAAGTATTGTTTCATAATTTTAATTATATATATATATATATTACTGATTAAGAATAAATTGAATAACAATAGGTATATTTCTACCTATAAATATTTTTATTATAATAATACATGTATTTTTACCATTTTAGAAGGTTATTGACTCTTATATTTGAAATATTAATGATTGAATTATGCGAGGTTATATAAACTCAATGTCATGGATTAAACACATTGAAAGCTGGTGTGCTAAAAAATTGATTATTTTTTTTATCCTTCCTAAGAAATAACATATTACAATTTGTTCTAGAGAATAAGATAGAGTGAACCCTACTCATATTGAGGGGGATAATTATTTGGATGTTGTTATTATTAGAAAAATTATTTCTCATGTTCCTATATTTGTAGATATCGGTTCTATATGAAATTTTATTGTTTTTGAAAAAAAATTCATTGAACATTCTATAGAAAATAAATTTTTTAAAATGAAATGTGTAAATTAAGTAATCTATAATGGCATTACCTTACCTAATATAGTATGAGATGGAGATATAGATATGAAAGAGGTTACCCAAGAAGAGAAAAATTGTTAGTGACTATGCTAAGTATCAAATTAATTTTTAAAAATACTAATATAGTTAGGGAGATAAAGGAAGTATAGGCTCATGTTGATGCTCCAGAATCTCCTACTAGAGTATATTTTAAGGACACTATGAAAAAGCTAGTCAGTATAGAATCTCGTGAGAAATGAACTCTAACCATTCCCACTAATTCAACTAATTATATTGATTTTCTTGTATGTTGCATAGTTCTTAATATCTTACTAGGATATCTTGAATAGATATCGATTTGTTAAACCTATGACCATGTGAAGATTGAAAAATTTAGTTTTTTATAGATTAATTTGTTGGTTTAATTGAGTAAGTAATTGAAGAAGAACGTCTTATTTTTCGGGGTAAGAGAAGGGGAATTGATGTTGAACCTTATTTTGAAGAAGAAAAAGGAATGGGAGTGAATTCTCAGTCATTCAAGAATAGTAAAGAACTGAATCAAATAGTAAAATTGTAATCATTAAAGTGAATAACATTTATTAATTCATTTCTAGGTGAGAATAAATTACTATTTTGAAATACCAAGTGAAGTACTTGTAAGAATACTCATTTCCAAATTCATATTTTTATGAGCTAATAGAAACAATCCAAGTTCAATAAAACAATTCTCAAGAATCTTTTAATTATATATCTAGATTTATCTTCTTCAAAAATGGAAGAGACTAATCCATTTAAATATGATGTTAAATTAAAAATTTATAATTTGACAGTTGTTGTGGTATCTAAGTAAGAGTATATATATAAGATTACATTTTCAAAAACAAGTATATCAACTTCTATTGAGAAGGAATATGATTTAGTTTATGATAGTTTAACAAATATTTCTCAAATATGATTATGTTAAAAGGTATGATTCAAGAGTTAAAATGTGATTCATGTTTTTTAAGAACCCTTCACAGTTAAAGAGGGATATCATTATTGAGTTTAGTGATGTCCAAGATGAATTCAAACAAAGTATTTGCAGTCTTTATATATCCATGTAAGAAATCAATAAGTTTTTCAAATAATGTCATGGCTCCTTGAAATATACCTCATTATATAACATGAAATATTATACAAACATTGTAAACTTGGTGAAGTAATTGTGTCTTTTTATCAATGATAAATATTTAATTATCTTTGATAGGATAAAGGATATTTGAATAGAAATTTGGAATTTTCTTACTTATAATTCTAGGGGAACTTCTAAGAAGTATTTTGTGACTAAATTTTATGTTTTGTTGGGGACTTGTAAGGGGATGTAAGTGGTTCTTCAATATTATTATTCTATTATTCCTATTTTTTCTAATATCACATCTAGTTATTCAAGAATATATATTATTTTTATGGAAACATTGAAGTGGTTGATTACTAGATATACCATTAAATTCGATCTATAAGGATGTCTAAGAGTTTCTAGATAAAATCAGTGGAAATGATATTCTGTTATAAGAGATATTTGTTGATACTTTAAAATAAAGAGGATTAATATGAATAAAAATTAACTATTTTGGATCTAAAGAAGGAAATCTCTAGGACCATCACCTATAGATTGGTATATTGGAGCATAGAAAATTTTTCAGGACATTACAGATCCACAATATACCAAACCTAAAGCTATAACCAAGCCAACCCCCCAAAAACAATATTGATATGTTATTTTATATTTTGAAAATTATAAACATTACAATTTTCAGGGATGTTTTCAATGAATGAATGTTTTATTGTATTATTTTTATTCCATTTTAATTCCTGAAATTTTTTATTATGATTTCTAATTTTATATTAATATTATGTTTTTTAACAGTTTATAAAATATAATTATAGATTAATATTCCTTTAAGTACTTTATATTCTTATAAACTAATTAATTTCAGTTCTCTAAATTGAATTAGTTTTATCTCATTCTATTTTCATTCTTTTTTATATCAATAAAAGTGGGAATATTTGAGTAAAGGAAAACATGTATCATCAATTACATATTATCTATAAAATATATGTTTATATTTATAAAATATGTAGTCTTATATTAAATTATTAGGGGTTTTAATAATAAAAATGGAGATATTATTGGACACACTAATGTTTTTCCAACATATCCCAATATTTTATATGACTTGGTGCTCATAAAATTCCCATTTTTTACTGGTAAATTTATCTAATGTGGTTTTGAGTGAATATGTAATACTTTTATATGTATTATTTCAATATAAGTTTGTTAGTGAAATTGTTATTATTTATATTTTTAGAAATTTTCTTGAAAAAAATACTACAATCCAAAAAAATATCCCATGTTCTAAAGAAATATCATACATGGCTAGAATTCATATTTTTGTAAAATAAATTTTCTGATGAGTATACTTTAGAATTTGAAATTTTAAAAAGTAAATTATGTTATGATAGTCTCATGTATTATTTTTATCATATGATGTTGTAGAAATATCCTATAAGAGTAAACATCCTATGGTAATTATCCTACAAAGATTGAAAGATTTATGTACCATATTCCTGCTAATGTAAAACAACCTATGAGATAAGAATGTAAAATCTTCTATGTTTTGGAAAATTTAATTATCAAAAGAGTATTAAATATCATACATGCACATGAATTATCATATGGGTAGAAAATTATCCACATAACAATATTTCTAGATTATTTTGTGAAGATTAAATTTAATATTCTAAAAAATATCATACAAAGTAGAATATTTCTATATAAATAAGAAATATCATAAAAATTTTACAAATATTTCTTAAATGTTAATATTTCTTATAAAATATAATAAGTTTTTTCTATGTCAAAATTCATATGCCAAATTCATAAGATGGAATTTTCATCAAAACAATAGACTCAAGTCATACGATTTTAATTAAATCGTTATTATCAAAATAAAGTTATATAATCAAAATTAAAATTAAATAAAGACTTTTAAAGGTGAATACCGATGATGTTGAGTATTTTGTAATATTTAATTTCCTTTTCAAGGATACTATTTTCATTATAGTATTCAATGAAAAGTTCAGACCTGTCAATTTCTTATTGAAATTAATGTTTTTTAATAAAGAAGTACTGAATTAAATAATTCTTATATTTACTAGAAAACATATATTTCCAAGAGGTACCGTAATTATAGTCAATTACACCCTTTATTTATCCAATTTCAATGAATTCACATGTATAATGTATATGAATTTTTTGGAGTAATATATTTTTATTATCAACTTTTGGGGTCAAAAACAATTCTCTATAGAGTTTGAATCCAAAAATTGAAAGATTTAAATATACTAAGAAACATGATAATTTCATACTTTATTTTTATACGCATATACTTAATACGATACATAAAATAAAAACTACTACTATATTTATGAATTAAATATTTATATATTAAAAAAATTTATTTGAATATTCTTTAAGTTTTACTCATTCATCGAAAATGTTTCGCCAATTTTTATTTTATTATATTAAATATTTTCTCAAAATATAAAAAAATCTATATATTATTTATATCAAAAGTGATGGCTCCATTTAATGAGTTTTTGAAGGATATAAATATGTATTTTAATTGGATAACCTAGTTGAAATTTCGTGGACCTTTATAATATATGGAAACTAATTTCATTGATCTTGGAATCCCCTAGGAAAAGGATTGGTTTAGTGAAGATAACCAACATATCAGTATAGTGTTGGAATATTAGACTCGGAGAACATTATGCTAGGAACTTCTATAAATTATCCATGTAATACTCTTTCTATTCTATTTTTTTATATCTGATTAAGAGTAAAATACATATTTGATTAAGATTTTAAGAGGTTGGTTTCAATTTGGTGAAGAATTTATGAAACATAATTCAACCCTTTATTAAGGTATTTGTAAAACTCCCATTGGGAAAACACTTTTGCTATAATCCTTATTTTTATTCAAGTAGTGAAGAGATTGAGTGATTTAGATATGTTATCTAAAATTTCTATTGAAATTGTTCTAGAGTTTTGTCACTTCACAACAATAAGAGGAAAAAATGTATCCTAAAGAGTCATAGATAAAATCCAAATTTTTTTACTAGAAATATCTATATAAAAATTTAAGTATAAAAAAATTCTATATTTAGAGTGATTATGTTTCTAGCATTTGATTGAGACACAAATTTTTACAATAACATATTCAGAGGAGTATTGTAGAAGTATAGAGTTTACTATTACATTACTACTATGTATCACCTAAAAATAAGTTTACAAGTGGAAATTTCAAAATAGGGAACTAAAGAATATTCTTGATAAGACCATTAACCAAAAAAAAAAGATTTGTTGAAAAAATTTGATGATTATCTTGGGGATTACTAATCCACCTAAATTAAACTGGTGTGTATGCCTTTATTTTGGTTGGTGTATTAGAATCCCTTACATCTTCTTCTAGAGCATACACACGAATCCTATTGGATAATCAATTCTATTAATTGGAAGGAGTAACGATCTAGGATAAATAGATTTGTATATTTATATGATATTCAAAAGATAAAAATGATTTATTTTAACAGTTATATTTTATAAATAAAATATGTGGTAATGGAATGATCATCATAGCATAAGTAAATAGTTATACATAAGAGACAAGGATTTTCTATTTAATTAATGATAATGATTACTTCTCAGTAAGATAAGGTTAAGATGGTTGATTCCATTATGGATCACACAATTATTTCCACATGAAAATGTGGATATTAGAAAATTTGAATAACAAAATTTCAAATTTGAATGGACATAATCTCAAGATATACATTTAAAAATCCCAATTTTGGAGTGAATTGTTACTCAATATTGAATAATAATCATTGGTATGTTGGGTTCTATAATTTAAATAAATCTATAACTTATATGTAACCTAGGTGAGTTTTTTATTTTAATTTATTTTCAATAATTTTATTCCATTTTTTAGATATATATTTGGATAATAATATAATTTGTTAAGGCTCTAAAGTGTTCTCTACAATATATCTACATAGAATAGGAAAAATATATATAGAAGTAAAGAAAAAAACCTTCAAATTAAATAGAATAAAACAATGTTGATAGGATAGAAGAATAAATAATAATTTATAAAGGAAATATGTTCAATATACCAATAGATAAGGCCTCACTATAATCTCTAAGGGAAGTATGAAATAAAAAATTTGAAATCCTATATAATTTTAAGACCCCATGCTGTAATTGTAATTTTATAATGGTTTAGTTTAGAAGAAAACATAAAAATATGGATTTGGTAAATTATAGAACTTCCACAATGAATCTCACAGACTATTCAATAAAGAGAAACCCCAAGTGGTATTTTGAAATTTATTATGTTGAAAAAAATTAGGATCCAGTGAAAGAACCATGATGTTTTTCAATGTAAAATACAATAGATATGATATTTTAAACCCATAATGCCACAATACAAAGGGACATACTAGAATTAATTAAAAATCAATAAAAATAAAGCTATAAACCTAGAGACACACCATGTTTTTTTGCATCCCTTTCTCCAAATCTCCAATGAATTAGCTCCCCATTTTCTCAAATCTCCTGCCCTCAGTTAAAATTTGGGCTATTAAGAACATCCAAAGCGTCCATTTATGAATTAATTTCTATTATGAAGTAGTTTACACACCCTTTCTCCTTCCTGTTTCCCGAACTAACACCCTCAAAAACTTTATTCCCCAAAACTATAACTACTTACCAAAAGATAACCAATAACCTCTTAAAACCACCTCTTGTATCATTCAAAAAAAATCCCCATTTTCCACCATGGTGTGTGTGAATCATACCACATATCTATTGAATCAGTCCCACTAATATTTATCTTCTTCTACTAAATACCCTCCCCCACATCTAGAAATACTCCTAATACCAATTCTTTACACCTAAAGAATCTCACACAATCCCAAAACCCCACCATGAAAATAAGCAACTTCCCATTGGAAGGGAACTATTAACCCTACCAACCTAGAATACACATAAATAAAAACCTATTCCATCACCAAAATAGTCCCCTTTTCTTATCCTAGGACATTCACACATCACACATTAATATAAATTCCACCATCATATATACCATCGCTTCACTGATGAATAAAATTTATAGATATTGGAAAAACATAAACAAAATAAAAAACTAACTAAAAAGTCATTGGAAAATGGGTGATGAACCATGTTTTCATAGAGGGATATATTATGGAGTCCCTATGACCTATACATTTGGAGAGCATTAATATGGGAGAAAAAATTTAGAGAGTTAAAACGTGAATGTTTTACAACTTCAGATCCTGATTTTAAGGGTAACACTTTTTGAATTGGTGGAATGTAATGGATGATTAATTTATTTAAGTTTAGAATGGTAATTAAAGGGTATAATGAAGATTTTATAAAGGCACTAGAATTTAATTATTTATAAATTCAGTCTAATTAAAATTATTTTTGGAGGAATGGACTTATTTAGTAGTATATCTTACAATGAGTATCAATAATATAAATACAATGATCAACCAAATCAATATATCAATTCTTAAGATCATTAATTGGGCCATCACCCATACCTTCCGTGACCTATGTTTTTTAGGTTTTAATTATCCATCTCTATATATTCATACATTACTTAATATGGATCCCATTTAAATTAAACATTCTATGAGAATATTCACTTAACTTTGAGGGGAAATCGAAAAAGTGAAAGTTAATGTCCATGGGTAGTAATGTTTTAAACCATATGGAAAGGAATTTCAATATGTATAGCTCATCTCAGAAACTTACATCTCTTGGAAAGATAGAGCTACATAATCCCCATATATTGGTGAAAATGGGATTACCAAAAAAATAGTGATTCATATGTAGGGGAATAGGATGGTTAATATATTTTACAAATGGATAGGAGAATAGATAGCCACTCATAGGATAGGTCTAGACTATGAGATCCTCTTATGAGATCAATTGATGAAACCACATTGGGACAACAACCATCCCCTCCACATGAGGAATAGAACTAATATTTTTTTCATAATATATCTTCTTATTTTTTTCAATATAGAACAATTTTTTTATGGTATGGAACTTATGTTCAAGTAATTATCTATACCACAACATGAATAATCACTCATAAGTCCCCCATATCTGCCACACCAAAATACACAACACAAATTTATACCCACCCTCAGCTTTGATCCTTCTCAAACATTAACCTCCACCACTTAGATGAGTCCCCTTATAATGTTTTTTGGAAAACATAATGAGGAATCCTCACTGGTAGCACCACAAAAGACATTATATTTCATGATTGATATTCCACTAAAGGACAATTATATTTTGATTCCCAATGGTAGAGTGAGTGGATGATGTTAGATTCTCCATCTAAAGCCCGATTTAATGATCCAGTTTCCCTCCTAAAGACCCATCTCTCAGTCATGGACATTCCACCAACATTAGATATTTTACACCATACAAAATCCATTGGGTCCTCAACACCATCCTCTATGATTGAGACCATGGCCACTTTTTGTATCTTTAATCATTTCCAAGGATGAATACCTCAAGATGACATTCACACCACTAGAGTTGGCATAATAAAATATCATGACACATAAAAATAATTTATTTTTTATAGATTATTTGTATCATACGTAATATCATAGTTAATATCTTAAGGATATTTAATGTTTTTAGAGTGTGAATTTTCAACATTTTCTATAAATCAAAACTAAATTGGGTGGATTTAAAAAAAATATTTGATATAAAATAAATAATGGAATAAATTTACCTATTTTTTATAAAGAATTGTGTTTTGTGTGAAATTTAATAATAGATCATTTACAGGTTTCTAGACCTCTTTAATACTTGTTCATATATGATTTTAGGGTTTTTTTTAGAATTATTTGGTTGAGGTTTAACCAAGATCTCAATTACCCTCTAAGACTCTAATCAAATAAACCTAAATCAAAACCTTGAAATAAATTTATTTGTATAGTTATAGCCTATATAAATGATAAAAGGACTAAAAAATAACATTAAAATTTCAAATTATTAGGAAATAAAATCATCATTATGTTTTGTAATTAAAACAACAAAAGTTATACACTTGAAATTATAAAATGTTTTCCAATTAAATAAAAATTGTTCTATTAAAATGCATCAAAAAACATAAAAATGTTAATATGTGTCAAAATTTATTACTTAATACTAAAAAATACACTAAAATAGTAGAAACATAATATTAGGAACACCCTATCTAAGTTTATTTCCCTCTCATGATGATAACCCACTATTTAGATTTCCATCGAGAGGATTAGGATGCTTGACTGGACCTCCTTTTTAATGTTAGATATATAAATATATATGAGGATAGGGAGTTCTATAAGAAACAATGTGATTGAAAGGATCCTAAATATCTCAAAAATTGTAGGAATTTCTCAATGGTTATAACTTAAAATTAAGTTCCAATGTGAAAATTTATATGAAATGAGAAGTAGTAGTTTTTACACACAAATTTCAAAATAGTTATGAGTTATTTTATAAAAATTAAAACAACTAATGAAACTTATATATACATTTAAAATAATAATTTATTTTATATAATCATTACAATTCTATATAATATTTTGAGCATATGTGGTATAAAATGTGATATTTCCTCTAAATACTGAGAAATACTTTTAGTTTCTTACACTTTTAGTCTTGATGATAGATCACTTTATTTTGGCTGTCATATGGAGTAATTTAGAATATATTCCTTTTAAAAATATTTATCACACATGTTCATGGTTGTGTACACAAAATGTTATCCCAATATTTGGGGAAAATTTTCATAATACAAAGATTAGTAAAAATGTGTTCTTCAGATTCCATGCAATTTTACCCAATTTTCTTCAACGTCATCATTGGTTATCCAAATCATCTCTATGTTGGACTAATACATTAAAACAATTGGAATTTAATTTTTTATATTATTTTTAATTAATTATATATTTAAAATTATAAGCTCATTTGATAATTATATTGATAAATTACAATACCAAAATAGTTTAACATAGTAGTATAATGGTGGAATGGAATAGCTAATTATGATGCTGACATCGGTCACTACTACTAACTACCCATCTACACCCATTTTACATACATAAAAGGGTCTCCATAAGTCTAATATTATTATATATTCATTGGTTAATGTGACTTAAATTATATAGTCAAATTTTGAAATGGATACCACACTATGAATCATGATAGAGCATGAGCACACTAATGGAGAGATCAAGGAGTACTATGAGGAGTATTAATACACCCCCCAAACTATTTTAATACTTTTTGGAATAACTTTTTTATTTTATCACCTATAAATTTATATATTTACCTTATTTTGTATCATTCTTTTACTCCAAACATTATTTAAAAGGAACTTATTTTGAGAAACATTTTTTTCATGTAATTTTATTTGAAATTTAAATTTTGTGGTAATAATTTATTAAATATAATATTATAACACTATATTATTTTCAAATTACTAAACATGTATGAGATCAATCCACTATAATTATTGATGAAGTATAAGTAAATTATTTAGATATTAATTTTTATTTTAATTTATTTTTTGGTCCCTTTTATATATTATAATTAAATTTATTTTTACATGCTTCTCTCTAATCTTGGTTTAAAATTGCAGAAATAATTTAATTTATGTGAGGTAAAATGATCCTTATAACTCACTATTATATTTTAATCCTTTGAATTATAATTAGAATATATATTTTAACTTATAATAATTTTTTTATCCCCAAAAATAATAGGAAGGTGAATATTATTGAAATTAATATGCTCATTCCAATCTAAATATTTTTCAAAATGATTATAGATTTGATTACATTTTTCTATTATAATTCATTGAAATATATATTTAATAGAATTATTATTTTTGAAAATTTAATGAGTATATTTAATGGTATATTTTTATTCTCATTATTGAATAGATTCCCTAGAAAAATTAGCATATTATTTCTTGTACCTTATTTCTTAAGATATTATTAGGATATGCATGACTAATGATATTTTCTTGTATATATTTTCAATGAATTATTATTTTAAAACAATTTAAAATGATTAAGGTTATTGATGGAAAATTTTAATAACATTTTATATTGAGACATATCTGATGTTTGATCCCATGAAAAATCATAGAGACCATGAATTACCTTTGAGGAATCCACATTAAAACCCAATTTGGAACTTCTAACTTATTTTTTTAGTATAAATGATTTATTTTAATTAATCACTAGAAAGGGATTTTTTGTGATTTCATGGTACTAATAAAATTTTATATTGATTCTATGGAATTGTGCATGGGGTGATCTATTAATTAAGTAGAATATGGATAACTTACAATTTATTATAACTCATTAATTTATTCTAATATATTGTGGGAAATAAATTAGATATGGGATAACATGGATTGACTATTAACCAGAAAAATTCATCATTATAGTATCAACTATTCCAAATTAACTCAATATGAGATTGATGGTGGGGATCAAAGAGATGGTAGGTTTGACTTCCATGGTGGTGTGATTTTGTTATCACAGATTCTATTAAAAGATAAGAAAAAATTGTAAAAATGATAGGAAATTTGATCATTGATTCTCATATTAATGTTCAGGTATATTGGGGATGAGGGAAAGTAAATTAGTGATTGATGATAAATTAAATGTAAATAAGGATATATCATCATTCATTTTTATTAGCAAATAATCATGCATTTCACTTTAAGAATTAATCATTTCTTTTTGTACCTTTGTTCCAAAAAATTACATTGACACCTACAAACTAATGTCCTTAAATAATATAGAACCTTATTGAAGATCCTCTTATTTTTGTGGGTTTGTTTTTCTAGTTTAGATTTAGATAACATGAAATCCTATGGAAATAGTACATATATTCATGGTTTTATAATAACATTATAATTCATATGATTTGAGTAATGGTTTAAATAATTTTTAGTTATGGTATATTATAAATGGAATTGATATTATTAAAATTTTGAGTACTCCGATTTTATGAGGAAATGAGTCTTAGATTTAAATTATATATTCGAAATGATTGGAACAATTTTGAATTGGATGAGTTATATATTTATTAAATTTTTAGTTATGAATTTATATTTATGAATATGAAAATTTTAATATTTCACATGTTAGAGTATTAATTTTTTTTGATTTTTTTAATTTTCTTGGTGATATTATAATGTTTATGTGAGGTAGAATTTGATAACTTGAATATATATCCTTGTTTTTACCATGAATTTCAATAACTATTAAACATAACAATTATTAATTGAATGTATTTTTTATAATATTTTGTATGGGTGGTCTTGAGGATTAATTTTTATATTTTTGGATCATTTTTAAGGAAAATGGTAACAACCATATCATAACACATTCCATATTAGTGGGGGTAGGTTGATCAGTTTCAATGTTAAAGAACATTATGAATGATCCACTAGGAAAACCCTATGTTCACATCAAAAATATATATTCTTAAACTGGATGTCGTGCAAAGTATGTTGGATTAAACTCAGGTAAACTATGGGCATTAAATAATATGTTTTATCATTATTGAGGATTATGAAAATAAATGGTGTTGTAAGAGATATATTCAGAGTGGCTATGCAAGATTTAACACAATAAGGATATGGAAGATTAATATGGTGAAGACGTATTAAATTAATTTGTAAAGAAAAAGGATAGATTTGTTGCGACCACCATCCCTACTCCACCATTCATTATGTAGAATAATAAATTAGGGTTATATATGAATAACCTAAATATAATATAATGAGACATTGTAACATGGTCATGGAGAACTCTTCCGTAATAAATCAATGCTAGAATAACTTAAAAAGGATGAAAATATATTTTTCATAATATAGAAACCATATTGTCGAGGGTTCAAAATTGGAGTATTTTTATGATATGGGCTACATGAGTGAGTATTTTCTTAAGAGATATTGATCCAAGAGTAGGAGGGTGACTATTTGATATGAATTATGGGTTATTTTTTTGAATTTCAGATGTAAGATTAATATCACATCAATCATGGGAAAAATTAATACATAATTACTTAGTTATGAATATGGAAATTAAGGTATGAACCCTATTGTGGTATATGAAAATGTGATTATAATAGAAAACCTTGATTATTATTTCTTTTTTATTATAAATCGTAATTATTATTTGAATTATTAGATTATTTTGACCATGAGAGTTGACTTAAAACCGATCATATGTGATTAATTTCCTCCATCAGGCTCACAATTAATCAACCATACCAATTAAAAAAACAATTAAATCCAAACATCTAGAAGCACATCATCTGAAATAATTATACCATATATGTTTTTCAAAAAATGTTTGTGTCAATTCTAATAACTCATTTAATATAATATCATCCCTAAATCGTTTTATATTTTCCATTTCAAAAAATATTCTCAATTTT
The DNA here is from genome assembly GCA_963277665.1 of Viscum album. Taxonomy (NCBI): domain Eukaryota; kingdom Viridiplantae; phylum Streptophyta; class Magnoliopsida; order Santalales; family Viscaceae; genus Viscum; species Viscum album. The sequence continues at coordinate 6,920,503 of OY728125.1, forward strand.
TTTGAAATTCAATTCATTAAACAATAACTAGTAAAAAACCATTAGGTTAGGCTCCTAGTATTATTAGTGGGTTGGAATTTATGTTTAAAATTACCATGTTATATTCATATAGTTTTAGTGACTAATGTTCTATTCATTCTAAATAATAAAAAATGAGAAATTTCCTTGGGTGGAGAAGATGCTTAAGGAATGGTCAATTTTAAAAAAAATAATGTTATGGATGAGTAGTTGTCCACCATATTTCCTTATATAAATTCCTCTTGATTATTTCTTGATGTGGGACTTGACCCCAGTGTTGAGATTATTATTTGTATGTATCGAGGGATTGGATTAGTAGGTGAGTGGGTTTCCTACATATTGTTATTGATAAGAGGAGATTCAGATCCTATAGGGAAATGATGTATTAATCTTGTATGAGGAAAATTAGTTGGACACATAGATCATGATTCAATTAGGTTTATGCAAAGCCCCACTTTATTGGGATATGACCCATATATTGGGTGGAATCGACAATAATGCCAGGGTTGATGAGTTGGATCAAGGAGCATTGATTCATTTTATTAAGAGGTAATATGTACTATTTATTCATCACAATTAGTATTTGGAAAACACTCTAGTTACACTCTTCTTTATGGGAATCCAAACACGGAGTGATAATAATAAAATCTCTAGGTGAGATAACGGTCGTTCTTGGTAGGATATTTTTAGAAACATATACGACAACATACCTATGCCTTTCAAATTTATACTTGTGGTAATACCATATGCATAAAAAATGATTTATTGACGAGGATAATAATATATGATCTATGGGACTATAAATACCTATTGTGTTTTAGTATCATTTGTAGGGAGCTAGTCCCCATAAAGAAATCAAAAATCTAAGACAAATATAGAGGTTCTCAATTGGTAGTATAATAGATACTTTTAATGAGTTTCAATGATATGATGTTACTTTAAGGTATTATATGTGTTGTTTTATATATGTAATCATTATCTAAATTTTCCAAGTCTATTACCTTGTAGAATATAATTTTTTTCAAATTTGTAGCTATTTTATGGTTGGCACATGGCTAGGGAAAACCATGTGGAAATGATGAATTACATATTCAGTTTTTAGTAGATGAATTCACAAGGTTAGTGAATGGTTTACTAAATTATGACGGTCAACCATGAAAGTATCCTGGTAATGGTATTACCACCCAAATGGTTGGAAAACTGTTTAGTAAAACATGTGGCTAAACTATAAGGCCTACCAATAAATTACAAATACTAAAATATTTATTACCCATGATTGAAATTAAATTCATAACATTGATTTGGGACCCATAATTAAACCCCAAGCCTCTATCATGACATAAATGTCTTCATACTTTCCTCTAGTCTTGAAATTTACTAGTAGTCTTAAATACTCTTTAAGTTAAACACCAAATGAACTCCTCATCTCTTCTTCTTTGAGTTCCTACTTCATTCTTTTTTGTTTTCATTTCTCCCCAGAGCCTTGGTGACTCTAGTTTCCTCTTGATGTATTTTATATTTGTGTTTTTTTGTGTCTGTGGGATGAAAAAGTATTTCTTGGATCCCTCTTATCATTCTTTGTATAATTTCATTTTAGGTGAGTGGTTTCCACCAGTTTGGATTAGATGAAGGTATTTGGTTATGAATGATTTACATTTTTATTTTTACAAAAGATTCTTTCCTCTTGAAGCTATTTTCTAAAATATTATAATGATATTATATAAATATATATATGTAAATGAATTAAGGTTACCCATTGTATAAAAGATCCAATTTTATGTTTTTGGAATAGAAAATTTATATTTTGAGATAAAATGATGAATTTCTTATGGAATGATTGATGTGAATTCATGATTTAGCGATAAAGTGGTATTGAATAACTCTCATTGATAACCATAAGTACTTGGGTAGGATAACATAGATGTGATGAGGCTCACCCACTACTAACCATGATGGTGATATAGTATGTGGAATCCCCATTGGATAGTAACGTAGTAGTAGGCCCAATACACTAACTAAGGGAAATAACTTATTTAGTGATTTAGAATATCTTTGTAACCTAGACTTAGTAACCACACATTGAAATCCCATAACTTCATTTAAAACATAAGTTTACTGTATTTTCATTTCATTATTTATATAAATAGTAATATCCTCCCTTGTATTTTGTTTTCACTAGAAAGATAAAATTATTTTCATTTCATATATTTAAACTTGCATGTTTAGTTTTTTAACAAGGGTTTGATATGAACTTGTTTATTCTGATTTTAGGAAATGGAAAGGCACCACATGGAGCTGGTGGGTACTCATGCTAGGATTACATGTTTATATGGTGGGGGAATGGTGGTGGGATGATACCGTGAGTCACATAGATATGTATTATGATTTTTTTTATTTTGGAATATTTTAAAAACTTTTTAGATATATCATGAATATTTATTAATGCCTACCATTCCATTTTTTGTGTTTATTTGATGGTTTAATTGTATTAGGATGGTCTTTTTTTATAACATAATGTTATGTAAATTCATTTCTTTAAAATTTTTATACTATGTTTTGATGTTTCTCATCACCTATTAAGGGAATGAGACACCAAATTTTGGAATGTTCATGTGGGGGATATTGTTCAAAACCCCATGTATGATTTATTGATTCTGAAAATCATATCCAAATGTCACTTCCATGATTCCTAGGAACATAGTGCCAACCTATGGGGATCGACAAGACCTTTCACGCAATATTGTGGACCAAATCAGGTTCCTGAGTGTGGGGAAGCCTGACTTGGTTTGTGACGTAATGACATTAAAACCATTTTTTTTGGAACCATGTTATTTAGAATCCCATGTTATATATAATCTTGGATTTTCAGGACTCAAGGATGGTTTATACGAATGTATTTTTATATAACACACTTAGTTCCCCACCTTGGGTTTTCTGGGGATGTTGGGGACGAGATTATGATTTTGGATTTGATTTAGCCTTTTTTCTAAGAAAAAATAATTCTATAGGGTCTATTCACATAGATAATGTATAAAAAAATTAGTGAATGGTTATGTATATATGTTTATAATTTATGTGGGTTTTTAATAAATTTTTGTAGTTTTGATTTTTTATTTGGTTATAAGTTTTGATGGTGTCCACTATTTTTGATTTTTTATAACACTATACCTCCAAAAAGATCACCATGTAACCCTGTAGAGGGTGTGATGGAAAACGTTCAACAAGAGAAAACTAATATTGATCAAATCCTGATAGAGAAATTTGTGAGGATGGCTAGAGACATGTATCATGGTGTAAGTATTATCCCCACTCATGTTACAGATTGGGGTATGATTATGAATCATGTTAATGATTGGGTGTTACTTTTATTTAATAATCATTACTTATAAGGAAGAAATGATCCTCTAGAATTCAAGAATTAGTTGGAAAATATTGATAAAATTGTTATGTTTTTCGATACTCTCAACTATATTGGTTAAATGTGGTGATTTTATAATTGAGGGACCTAGAAGAATATTGTGATATTTGATTATTCATCCCTATAACCTGAAAATATATAGATGAATGATTTTAATGTAGTCTTTTTATAAAATTTTGTTCTATTAAAATAGTTTTAGAAAAATAAATATAGTTTATAATCCTTCAAAAAGGTTATTAGACAATTATGGAATCTTCCTGCTACATTTCTAAAATTTTTTAATTTTATCATGTGATAGTTTTGAATGATAATGTTAAATCCTCAAGGTTTAAATGGGCCTTCATCATATATCAAATAACAAATATTTCTTATTTGGCTTTTCACTAAGGCATAAGTGGTGGATCGAGCCCTCATAGTTAAAATTGATCAATAATGAATGTTAGGACTATTAGTAAATTATTCCTTAAATAGTGGGAGTAAAGATAGATTTTCTGAGAAGAATATAAATAAGGATGGTCCAATTAGGGTAAGTAGATAGGGTTTTTTCGCCTTTATCACTGCTAACCTATTATTCACCAACTAGGATTATTACCCATATTTTTCCTAAGTTTGGAAAGGTGGGACACATAAAAAATTCATGAACAGAGACTCTGAAAAATATACATAGATATGGGTAATTAGAAAATCTCCATAGGTTTTTCGAGATGGTTTTTTGGGAAAGAGTGGTTCGAGGAACTCAAATATTATCAGATCCCATATTTAGTTAGATTTTCTGAGATATCACTCTTTTGGTCATGTATGAATTGGTAGATCTTCTCGTTAGAAGATATTTTTGGGAGCGGAACTATAGTCAAATGGTTATATTTATACTTAAGAATATATTCGATAACATCGTGCAATAGAGAATCCCCATATATAATATAAGGTACGGAAAAATATAATGAGATATATGATTTTACAGAACCATCAATATAAGTTGATTTATTTGAAACTATTTCCTCTCACTCATTTATTTCTACCTAAATTATTGATTTGTTAAATTTTCATTAGATAATTTGTCTTAAACTATAAAAATATGAACTAATATTTGGAAGAATAAGGTGTGTATCTTTTATTTCCCTTATTATTCGATATTTTTATCTAAATTAAAAGTGAAATGTAATTTATTTATTCTAGAAATTAGTATATTTGACATTATATTTGGGATGGACAAGATAAATACTTTCAAGGGGTATATTGACTAATATTATAAAAGGGTATCCTTTACGACCCCAAATATTAATTTTTAACATTTACAAAGAGAATAGAACCCCTGATCCATTCGAGTAGAACTTACAATTCTAAAAGTGGGTATAATATTATCCTAGGTATCTTAATATCTATGGGATACTAAAAAGAGTAAAATTAAGAGTTTGTTGCCTCCTTGGTCAGCGATTTTCAATATATATTTCCAGAGTAATTTTTAATGGTGCCTCCTAAAAGGGATGTCAAGATCTCTATTGACCAGTTTCATGGAATGTTAGAAATATCCCAATATTTATACCATCAGGCGTTAGCATAAGATATATATTTTAAAAAAAATTAGATTATTTATATTCCAAATTTTTATTCACCCAAGTGTAGACCCACAGTCAGTTCTTATAATATTTTATTAAAAGGTTGATGGTTTTTTTGTAGACATGTATAGACTATTGAAGGTCTGATCATGTCTCATTGAAGAATAAATATCACATGTCATTTATTGATGTCGTAGTTTAAAATTTTTAAGGGGAACAATGGTTTTCTAAGATAAAATATTTTGGTGTATCAACAGCTTTAGATGATAGATGATGAAATTCATAAGATGAATTCGTGAAGTAGGTAAGTCCACTATGAGTGTCTTGAAGTTTAATTTTATGAAAACAATTCACTGATGAATTTATTATACTTAATGGAAGATATATTTTGTTTGTATATTCATATGTTTTAAGTGGAATTTTTGGATTAAACCTTAGTCTAAATGATATTGTACTACAATTTTCAATATTATTAGGAATTATTTGGGATCATCATCTCTATGGAAAGATGCCTATCTTTATAATTTGTATTTAAGAAGTGAAATTCTTAAGATATGTGGGGTCTATGAAAACCATTTTATTAAATCTTGGGAAGGTGAAGGTTGTAATGTCTTGTAAATATTGCCAAATTATATTTGAGATTCAAATATTCTTGGGATTAGTAGGGTATTACCATAGATTCATCAATTATTTATCAAAGATTACATATTCTATGAAAATAATAAAACCCAAAGGAGTGTAATTTGTTTGAAAAATAGTGTGAAAGCCTCATTATATTAGCTAAACAAAAAATTAGTTTCATCTCCCATACTGATTATTCCAAAATCCGTAAATGGTTATGTGGTATCTTATGAGCCTTTAGCATGGATTTAGGTTGTGTTATAAAGCAAGGTGATCATGTAGTATCCCATTCATCTCTAAAAATCCATCCACGTCATTCGAATTACTCTAACCATAACATAGATCTGTCTACTCTTATGTATTCTCTTAAATGTCGGTGACATTACTTATTCATTGAGAATTTCATGGTGTTCAATGATAAAAAAATATTTTAGCTACATTTTTTGCCCAAGGGGACCAGAACCTCTAGATGGGGAGATTGGTATAATAGCATTAAAAATTTCACTTTGATCTTTCATATAAACTAGGTAAAGGTATTTCAGTCAAAATTTTTTTGAGAAGGATATTTTCATCTCTTGTAGGAGGAAAGCTTGTGAGGAGTAGAGTCTCATGAGTCTCCTAGATGAGTCTCACCTAGAGGTGTGTGAAGAGAATAATGGTTTGTATTTTGGTATCATCTTGTTGAATCCTTCTCTTCAGGAAATTTTAACCTAATATAGGTTGGAGGATAGAAATTTCCAACATATCATGTGAACATTATATATTGTAAAGTCCATCGGGGAGTGATATCTATCTACAATAGTGTATAATCTATTTAGAAGAAGGAGCATTTTCCCTTTATCAGTGAGGAAGGCCATGCTGAAAAAATCATTGGTCTTAATGGGTTATCTATACTGGTGAAACCAATATTTAAATTGAAATGACATAATAATATTGTAGGTTACACATGATGAGAGATATAAAACACTTGATGTATCAATATTACACCTATGAGTAGGTAAATGATAAACCCCAATGGCCTTATTGTTTACTCCAGTCTCTGTCTATTTATACCTATAAATTGGATGAGGTATCGATGGATTTCATTTCCAAACATCCATGTACCCCTTAGGGATATTATTCTATCATAGTTATGATTAAATAGCTGAAAAAATATTCCCTCTTCATACTAATCAAGGAGATGATGACAGTAGAGGAACATAGCATGTTCTATGTGTAGGAGGTTGTGTGACTATATGGTATACCCTCCTACATAATATTTAATATGGACCCCCCATTTTACATATCTTTATAAAAGGTACTAAATGACTTTATGGGAACATATTTGAAGTTGAGCATAACCTACCACATCTATATGAATGTGAAAATGGAGTGGGATGGCCATATTGTAGAAGATATTCATGAAGCATGAGTTCTCAACTTTTATGGTGTATGGGATACTCATCTAGCATTAGTTGACTTTATCTATAATAATATAAACTTGTAATTTTCCAATATTTCCACATTCAAATATCTCTATGTATTTCAATATTTTTCTCCTATTAGCTAGATAGAGGCATGAATTATAACTTTTGTGGTACCAAGACATATCTATGTGATAATCAATAAGACATTGTTATTGAAAAATTATTATATGTAACATAGAGTCAAAAAAAATATTATATTGATTATTTTCATCACCCCTTTAAATTTTTGATTGATGATCTAGTGATTCTATGTGTGTAATCTCATTTTGATCATCAATGATTAGGGAAGTTGGGGAATCATGTTCCAAGGCATGTTCATCCTTTTCAGATCATTGAGTGGATTGAGAAGGTTACTTGTAGTTTATATTTTCCACCTCCATATTCAGTAATTATTTTCATATTAAATGTAAACAAGTATCATCATAATCCATCCCATGTGATTAATTGGGAGGATCTCTAATTAGAATCAGATTTCTCAATTACCAAGAAACCAATTTCTATTATTTACTCTCAAGATAAAGTGATCTATGGGAAACCCATATACTTGTCTCATTTGTTATGTAATCATGGAATAGTTTTTCATGAAACATATGAAATGGATTCTTACATGATGGATTATTGGCCTCACTTGTTCATTATACAACCATAATGTTGACTTTCTATGGTAATTAAGTGATATGGTGGGGGATAGTTATCAAAACAATATTTCATTTTTAGTTTTAGATATGTTATGTTATTTAATTTTCATTTTTATATATCATTTCAATGCCTTTTCTCCAAAAAAAAAATTAATCTATATATATCAAACCATGGGAACATAGTTAACTAAAACCTTGTGACTATCATGTTGAATGTAAGAAATATTTTTCATTGGAATACTCAGAGTTTGAAAATTGTTTACATGACCATTCATACCAATAATTCTAGTGACTTTGTTAAGGTAATGCATACCCCATGGTTGGTGCATGTTTTGTAAAACCATGAAACCAAATCACAAGACCTTACTATAAATTAAAAACATTGAAATTTTAGTTTAACAATTTATCAAAATAAAATATTATCCCTCCTTCGTCAACCTCGTTTCACCACATGCCTCCCTCATGAATGAAAAAACCTCATTCTTTCCTCAATTCTTAGGTTATAAGTGTTTTTCCTCAACATTTCTCATGAAAAATACCAAATATACTTTTCATATCCTCTTATTTAAGATCATATTTAATTTTTTATTGGTTTTAACTTCTCCCTAGAGCCATGGTGGTTTTAGGTTCCCCTTGATTAATTGTATAGTTGTTTGTTTTGTTGATTATGGTTTGATCTTGTCTCTGAAGGATCCCTCAGGGAATTATAAGTGTATTTGAATCATAGGTGAGTAGTTTCCACCCATTTTACTTGAAAAAAGGTTGGTATTTCCATATTGCTTCCTTGTTTAGTTCCTGTAATGATGCTTGACTACTTGAAATTGGGTTTTAAATTATGATTAAGATATTTAATATTTATTTTTAAATGAATTAATAGAACCCTTTTGATGTGATGAAAGTGAATATTTTCTAATTTTATAATGGAGAAGGACTTTTTCGTGGAAATTGGAATTACATAAAAAAATTATTGATTTATAGGAATGATTTTTAGTTAAATTTGTATTGAATGACTCTAAGGGGAATCCCAAGGTACTTAGATTGGATAACCAAGATGGAAAAGGTTTCTACACCACTAGATATTCTAGTGTTGTAGTACATGGTTCCCCCTAGATTATGATGTAACAGTGGACCAATCCATAAATTTAGGTAACAAGAATAAATAGTGATGCAGAATCAATAGGTTCCCTAACCATGGTAACCACTAGAAAAACTTTCAATGAAATTATTTTCAAGAATAAATTTTAATGTATTTTACCTGAATTATTCACCTAATTAGTACCATGAACTCTTGTTTTATTTTTTCACATTAATTATTAAAATAATTTTCATTTATTATGTTAAAACATCTATCTTTAGCTTTTATAATAATATGATTATATGTAAACTTGGTAGGATCTTACTGGGATCATTTATCACACACTCCATACACCCATGTGTGTATGTAAACCTTCATTTGGTTGATGCATGAAAGTGAAATGGACCACTTAGTGGTGGTAGGTACACATAATATGATTACCTAAGAATATGGTGGTGACATATGGTGCGATGATACCCTAAATCCCACAGATATGGGTAACCTATTCTTTTTTTATTTTTAGTATATTTGATAAGAATTTGAAATGTATATTTTATCAACATATCATCCTTCCATCCCATTTTTTTATTGATGATTATACTTGTATCTTGATGAATATTTTTTTAGGACATGATTTAAGGTCTATTTATTTATTTTATATTGTTTATGTAAAATGTTGTTGTTTCTTATCACCTATTAAAGGAATTAATTACCAAGGTATTGAGGGTTCATTTTAGTTCTTAGTTAAGATCCCATGTTTGGTTTATTATTTTGGGAAATCATCCCAAAATGCTGATACATATATTCCTAGAAAAGCTTTTACAAACATTAGTGATTAGGAATACCATTTTGGAATTTCCACAAACTAGATTGGGTGTGTCAGTCAGAGGCCAATATGTTTGGTTCGTAACAGATGAGATAGAGCAGGGGAAGAGAGTTATGATAAATATTTTTTTTTTTGAGACTTATTCATTATTTTACTGATTTGTTTATCGTGGGATGGTTGTTTAGTTTTTATTTGATATATTGGTCCATCTTTCATTTCCATATTTTATTTCCCTCTTTGATTTTTTTGTTTTATTTTTGAAATTAATATTTGATCCATATTTTATTTCCTTTTCTATTTCTTGATATCATAATCAATTCCCATTTTATTTTTGATGGAAAAGTGTATCCTGATCCTTTGATAAAGTTGGACCGAGTGTCAGTGGCCTATATTGGGAACCAGGCTATTACACCACCAATACCAAGAGGGCACTATAATAGTTAAGACTTGGTGGATGTGGAACTATAGAAACATGGAATATGGTGATGAAGATATTATAGCTCCCCAAATATCCTTCTACTGATTAATATTTCATATTAGATTAATTATACAGTTAGTTTCACAACTTCCCCATTTTGTTTATGAACCCATTTCAATATAGGTTTTCTATATGATTAGAAATAACTTCTTAGTCTTTATCCTGGATTTAGTAAAGTGATTTGGCCTATACTTGGACATGGGTATTATTCCAGATTCATGTAAATAGTTTCATACTACGTTGTTGTTATAATTATTAATTTTATTTCTTCTCCCTTTTACTCTCATTTATGAGATCATTCATCATTTTTTCTTCAGAGTTTCTAAAACAATTTCTGGTTTTGGTTATTCATAAAAATTAGATGACTATAAAGTTTGAAGTGACATTTATGAGTGATAATTTAGAGTTATGGTGAAATAAACTTTGTAATACGTCTAATAAGATGATATTAGCTATGTGATATGCCTTATAAGGACATGAAGATATAAAATTATTCAATTAAGAGTGGGTGGGGCCGATCCTGAGTTGATTAGAATTAGTTCGAGTTATTGGGGTTTGTGTATATTCAAGACATGATAAGGAAAAAGCTAGTATTTGGGTGAGAGTGTATTACTTATATTAGCTGGTTGTTTGAGTTGTATACACTATATATTTCCATTCACATCCACATGATCACTAATAGTCATTTTGTTACGTTAAGTGGGGAATCATATACGGCCATTAGACCCACATGCAACTTGATTATATATCATTGAAATTAATGTATGTGGGTAGAACTTTCTCTACTATTTTAGGGACTGTAATAAATTGGAGATAAAAAAATATCTCATGATGAAATATATATTAGAGGTCAATGATCTGATAGCAATTAACTATTGTGTTACACTAGGAACTATTACACCTTCATTTTACACATTTTACTACATTAGTATCAATATAAGGGCTATGTTATATAAATATATATATTTATTATTAATTATATTTTTATATTTTTTTGTTTCATTGGTATGTGTTGTTAAATTTTATAGATTTTTTACTTTTATATCTTTCACTGTAGGATACCGTCTTGGATTACAATTTTATGTCTAGAGGATTTGGGAATGTATACTATGTGCATGGGTCATACAATATTTTTAAAGTGTTTAATCCTGACGCTAATTATTTATATACGAGGGAATTATCTCCCTATAAATATTTCGTTCCCTCACCCCTAGTTGATAATCATTTATTTGTGGATAAGGGTATCTAAGGTGATATGGTGGCTCTGGTATGGTTATTGTTTTAATTGACAAGAAAGGATGGTTACATCCTAAAATATATTAATCTATTCCTTACCAAGTATATTAGGTGAAGATTAATCTAGTTAGATTTTAACAACATTAACTAAATATAAGAGTACCCTCAATGATACAAAATAATCTATTTTAGACATTTTTTACTCGTATTTTTTCCAGTGTCCATAATGATCTATCTAATTATTTTTTTCATGTTACCCATCAAGAGAATAAAATAGATAAAGTTATTATCAATTAGACTATCATTAGATTCTAACCTCATATATAAAATTATTTTTATGTTTATGTTAGAGTTGTGAGGGACTAATCTCAATAAATTCTTATAGATGTATCCAAGGAAGATATTCCCTCTTCTATTGTGGAATTATTTCTTATTATTTAATTCTGGTGAGATGATGAGGATACTGAGGTATCTTTTCTATAGTATGGGGATTATCCAGTGATTTGTGGTCTATTGAATTATGATATGTATCTATAAAAGATCAGGTTTTTTATAAAGAACCTATCATCATCATTTCAAGGTCCCCTTATATCAGGTGATATGTAAGATTCCACATAAATGAAGACATTATCTAACCATTTTTACCGAAGGTTGGGATGGGAAACTAACTCAACTAGATATCTCTTTATATAATTTAGGCCTCCACTATCACCAATCAATATTGAACAAATAATATTTCCCCTCTCATAAATCTTAAATAATGTTTTTTAAATTTTTTTACATATTAATTTACTTTGTGTATTATGTGTTGATATTAAAAATTCTACTTATTTCTATCCTACTTAATCTATTTATTTGGATTATTTATAAATAAATTTATAATTATGATAATGATTCATACCCATTAGTTTTTTTATTATTAGAATGGGGGAGAAACATTATGGTTACAAGTGCATATTCAAAATCTCAATTATATTCATAAGTTATTTTTTTTAAATAGATAAGTGGTTAAATATTTTAAATTTGAAAAATGGTTATACATTAAGATTAACTAAATCAAATTTTTGATAATAATTTTTTTAAATGTTTTCAAATACATAAATATCAATTATTCCATATTATATAAATTCTTTTTATAGAATTACTATAAAAATAAATGGTGTAAGTTATTTTGAAATCAATGTTTTAAAAACTAATGATTTAATTTTTTTTATAAATATATTAATAGTAAATAAGTTTAAACATTCTAAAATAAATGTTCTGATGTTTTTTAAAATAATTATCTTGAAAATAAAATAATACAAATTTTTTGATTTAGTAATAAATTATTTTGTATACATTTTTTAAAAGCATATAAATTCAAATGGGTTTTAAAATACATATTAAAAAACCAATAAAATTAAATTTTGGTAAATGATCATAAATTATTTTTAATAACTCAGTATTTGGTTTTAATATTAGTTTAGAAAATATCCTTGAAACATTAAAAATAAAAATAATATTTTTAAAATGTTTGAAGTTATATGGGATTATAACACAATGGATATTTTTTATCATTATTCTAAAATTTCATAATATTTTTTTTAATTTTGTTATAGTATTTTTTATTATTAATAAATCATGAATTTGAGTAAATGGGTCCATACAAATTGGAATCTTTCTTTAATGATAAAAACCAAACTAAATTATCTCCAACACATTCCATTTCTTATTAGATAAAAAATTTTATTTTCATAGAAAATTTGTCATGGATGGTTATTTGCGATATTTGAAATTCCCATTGGATCAAAAGAGAAAACTGAAAACAACCAATCCAATAAAGAACTACCCTTGATCTTTAGAAAAAATTGGACTTCCAATAAAAATATAAATATAATAATTTTGGAATTTTTTACTAGAACTAAGGGTATAATTGACTATATAGAAGATATTTCTCTATAATGAGAAAAATAAAATATAAAAACATAACTAAATAAAAAACTCCAAGAGCATATGTCAAATTATTATAATCCTTAAATAATCATAAATATGTCAAGTATCAAAACAACAATGCCAAGTTAGTGTAATCATATAAATAATGATGATGAAACAAATAACCATAATTAAATCATATTGAATAGGAAATCAAGAGACACATACAATGGAATGTTTCACTGTTTATGACCACCATGTAGAAAAAACTCCCAAAAATTTCCAAAAAAGAAATACCAGTATCTATAGTTGTATAAGCTATAATAAATACATAATAGAGGACTGCATTATTCTTGTGGTTGGTTGAGTATAAAATTACTAATTAGGTTTATCCCAAATTATTAAATACACCTAATCAATTAGAATATAACATGAAATTCTACTAAGATAGAAAAAATCATCCAAAAATTTTAGTCTAACCCAACACCTAAAAATTAAAATATATTAGAGATAAGAAAAGATACTAATTTATAGGTAAATAAAAAACTCAATAGTGTTACCGAAAGATCATGGTCTTTTCTTAAATAATTGTGTTGATATAGTAAAATTATTGAGATGATATCCTTCTCAACGTTTTTATTCCACATATCGATCCAACAGCCAAATTTACCTACGTGACCTCAAACATCATTATAATATTTCTCTTCAAGTAAAATTATTTATATATAAGACATTTAAAAAATAGATCCCCATAATCAACACCCTTATCGGCTGGATAATAAATCATTCATTGTATAGTTGATCTCGCATTATTGATGTAAAGCATTAGAGGGATTACTACTCAAACCTGAACATAGTGGATCTTAAATCCTATATGATGTCGTTAATTCCAATAGGGAAAAAAATTAATCATTTATTAAAACTCTTAAAAAATAATAAAAACATTGTACTTGTTAGGCCAGAATTTCAAACACATAGGGACAGATCATATTTTATAAATTAATTTAAAAAACTAAAGTTGAAATTGGTTTATTTTGTTTGAAAGAAAGAGACAAATAGAAAGATTTATTATGTTGAATATTAAGATAGAGACATGCATTGTTCAGTGTTTTCAGGTTCATGTGATAGGGATTTAATTAAAAAAATTAATTATATTTGGAGTGAGAGGTGGGTGAGCAGAGATCATTGGTCTTGGTATCCTTCCCGAATCCTATAATTGCACCTTTGGAATGGTCATTTACTATGTTTAATCACTGAAATAGGAGACCTAAAACCATATGTAAACATAAATTACAAAGATTTCACAATTTTCATATAAATAATATGGCAATTAATTGATAAAATGAAATAAAAAACTTCATAACTTACTAATGGACATGAAAAACAAAAAAAGATTAATTGATATTGAAAAATGGGGTTCATAACGACCTAAAAAATGAATAAAAAAATGAAAACAATACCTTGAAACACATCCCCTTACAATCACATCACCTAACATAGGTAGAACTACTTTCTCATGCTTGTCCTGATGAGAATGAGCAGCATGGATACCCAAAGTAGAATGGAGGCGATGAACGGTGGAAAATCTAGGATTCAGATCGCCACTACTTCGTCTGGTGGTTTCCCCTTGGTGTCTCTTGGCATATTATGATACCAAGATGTCCTGGAAGGGTGGATAAGGGGCTATATTTATACGGAATCCCATCAAAATCCTCATTCATTGAGTCATTATTTTTTTTAATCTTGTTGACACTTACACGACGTGTACTGTACTTTCACGTTGTGTAATCTCGATCTGAGTTTTATCATAAATTTTTTAATCTATGTGAATATCGTGAAATCTTTGACTCCTTTCATGATGTGTAAGTGGGACTCACGGTGTTTAAATTATATTCATAGCATGAAATATCCTCATGACTAGTCCTGCAAAGCAAATTCTTAAAGAAAAATCTCTATGGGTAATTGAATTAAATGGTACGTATTCATTCTATTTTAGTTTTTCATATTTTTTCTTGCTTAATTTTATTTCATGTTGTTTTTCTTTGCTCACAGTTCGAAGTGTCTTTAAGATCATAATTTCACAAATTTTCATTCCTTTTCCAAATAACCATTGAATCATTCCATTAAACATAAAAGAAATCAATCTATTCCAAAATTTAATATATTATTCATTTAAATAAACAAACAGTACATAAGAACACCCACAAATATATACATGAAATACAATTATCAATACAAAAAACCAAAAAATGGGATAATTGGTTATAATTATATATAGACTACATGAATCAGTGTATAAGGGATTTTTTAGTTTTGGGTGTGTATAATAAGTAGGGGAGTACCCAATCTCTATAAAAATGCAATCAATGCTAATAAATACCAGATATTCAGTCCTATTACTATGGTATTTATAAAAATAACTCAATTTCATGGTCACAAGTAATGATCACACGAAGATAATAATGTATGAATCAAACCTTCTATCAACACCCTGTCTATAACGTACCTTGTCATTTATCTTTCCATAATTTCAAATATAGTTATCAATATAGGATATAATCTATATCCATACATACAATATATATTTACCATCCATGAGATTAAAAAAACTCAAATTGTCAATTCCAAAAATGTATCAATAAATATCATTTGGAAGCACTCAATAAGGCAACCCTCCATCACCAATTCCAATGACTAGACTAAAGAAATATTTACCACACAAAAATTGTAATATATTTATCTGTATCTAAACATTTAATTTATTATATTCCTCGATGAAAATAGGTTTCTAGGATATCTAATATTTCCTTAGGAGTTGGGGAAAATTGGTGAATCAATTTATTTTACATTTTGACACTATCTGACCTTCATCAATTATTAAAGAAATCTATTATCCTAATTTTCTGACTTAATATATTTTTATTTTCTGAATAAAAATTATTTTTAATCACTTTAATTAATAACCTCAAACTTAAAATAAGACACACACAATCTAAATAATAAATCTATAAGGTTCGTTCATTAAAATAGACTCAACTTATTTATAAATGAGTTAAAAATTATCTTCACTCCTTTACACACATTAATTATAGTAAAATAGTTCTTGAAAATGGTCTTTTATAACACAACATATTCAAACCTTCTATAATGAGTGTTGGGACTAGAATGTTTTAAGATGATATTGTGATAATTCATTATTTTTAGGATTAGTATGAAATAAAAAGGTTTTCTTGAAAGGGTTGTCTTTCTTTGTATAGCATAAATCACATTACATTGATCTTTCCTATAAATTTTATTTGCTCCATTTTACTAAATTGATTTCATCAGAAAAATCATACTAATATAAGGTGAATGGACTGAGTGTTGTGTTGAATTCCTATCAAATCATACATAGATGTTTCATTAGATAGAGTGTTCGATGAATAAATCTAGTGTTTCATTATTGTTATTAATGTTCCCAATATTATGTTTACTGAATGTTTCCATGATGAAATCCTATGTACAAAGTAGAATTTATAATTCATACTATATAAATAAATTTTGGCACATCTATATGAGGTTTATGTTTGATTTCTGTGAAATTTTGGATTCGTGATGATAAAAAGTGTTCTAATAAAATCATTTGTGAAGATTGAAGATTATAAGAATGTGGTAAAGCTATAAAGGGTAGTCATTGGGGAACGTTATTTGATAATGGACATTAGAATTTCTCTTACAATTTCATTATAATGAGTCTTTTGTATGAACCTTTTAAAATGTTTTTATAAATAAGGATTTTGCCTTTTTTATAATATCTATCAGAAGAACTTCTCTGAATTCATTCTATGAAGTCATTACAAGATTATCAGATACAAATCTTTGAGTCATCATACATATGGTTTTATTTGAATTCATTAGACAAATGATTATGTATTATGTTTATTGATCATTTGTTGGAATGTAAAATAAATTATCAAAGTGTTCTGATGTAATTAATAATATGGTGTATGTGTATGGAAAATTCTTTCAAATAAATTTATAAAAAGGTTTGTAGGAACAATGGATGGAGTTTCAAAAATTATAATTTTTGTTATGTGGTTACAATGGATAGATATTTAGAATAATGTTTTACCAATTCAAAATAATATAAAAAGATTTCATAAATATAACAATTCTGATAATGAAAATCTAATTGTCCATAATTTCTAGAATCACATAGTAGGATCATGACTCTTACAGAGTCTTAACAATTTTGAATGAATAATGATATCACTGAGTCTTAAGGATAGATCCTATCATTCACGGTATTTTTATCTAGTATTTGGTCATAAGTTTTTAGTGGGAAGTTGGAAATGATTTTTTCGAACTTCCTTAAATATTTTATCAGTTTTATTCTTATAAAAGGGTGTTTGTGTGCAGAGGTGAGATTCAAAATTTATGAAAATTTGGTGAATCCTTTCAAAATAAAATTTTAATTAGAGATACACTGTGAATAAACATTGGTTTTATAAATACTTGAAAATCACTTCTAATAAATTGGTATCATACGGAAGGTGTGTAGAAGATATTGGATGAACATGGTAAAATTTAGAGGAAAAATAGTAAAAAGATTACTCATCTGAAACATTCTTGGATTCATATTAGGTGGTATTAGATGGAAATTATTCTAATGTGATAGGATGAAGATGATTTTAGAAGTTGTACCAATATGTAGAAGGGACACCAGAATCATTTTACTGGATGGACATACCTGATGTAACAATTTAATAGACTTAATTGAAGAACCACTATTAGATGGAAGGATGTTTTTTTCTCACTATTGTGAATAAAATTAAAGAGAAATAATAAATTCTGCAAGAAAGGAATGTGTGTAGATTGTTATAGTAGATCGGTGAAAATATAGTTAATCTTTTTAGTGAAGGTTATTAAAGTTCTTAAAAAAATTATAGCATTTATCTATGCAAGGGAAACATAAAAATTCATTTTAATATAGTTCTATTCAAGTTAACGTATACCCACTTCATATTTTATCCGTATATGAAGGGTTCTTTTCTAGTGTTTCTGTGGTATTGGGTTATTTTCAGTCATTCCAAAAACCATATTATTTTATTCATTATAGAATCATTTAAATATATGTGTTATTGTTTTTTCTAGTATACATACTTTCCAATAGATTCATATCACTCTAACAAGTTGCAGAGTTTTTTTATTAGGTACAAAAACATAAAAAGATAACATCACTGATTCACACCCCCACCACTTTGTGATCACAGAGATCATGATTGATCCTTTCTTATTGTATTAGAGGTAAGGATTAATTAATTAACTCTTTTATTAAGTTTATTGAGAAGATAACCTATCATGAATACAAAGAACTCAATGATCAAAAAGAGGATTCCTATATTCGATTAGAAGAACTGTCCTATTAGGAACGAGATAATGTCTCATTATTTTATATCCACTAGTTATAATGTTCTTTAGGTTTCTATAGATAATGTTTCACCTCATTTTGTATTTATTCCATTAACATCTACTAATATGAAATTTTTTTAGGAAAATAGGAAATTCAAAAGATCTATACATTCCTCACTCTCTAAATGTGGTTTTTTAGAGTCAAAAGAATTAGAACTTCTATAGTCAGAGAAATTTCTATGAATTTTAAAACATAGAAGGACAAAAAGAATATTTTCATAAAAAAAATAAATTTAAAATATCGTATATGTATCAATAATTATAGGATATTATGAAACTAAATATTCTATTCTTTTATAGTCTGTAAAAACAAGACACCACAACTAGATATTCTATTATGGTTAAAAAAATATGAGCTGAAGAAGAAACATTCAAGAGGAAACCAAAGCTTTTGTTCACAAAAATGTTCCAATGTGGAAGGTATGATTGTTAATGAAAATCTGATACACAAATATAGATAGTTTAAAATTTTCAAAGTGAATTTTTTTATAATTATTTTTGGTATTGTGGATGCTTTGGGAATATAGTGAAAACTTGATTGTTCAATAGAAAACACAACAATAATTCTAGGATGAACTGGAGGAAATATTTAAGGGAGAGTTAACCCACTAAAAGGATACAACCTAATAAATCCAATTTGAATATTTAAAATAGATTATAACCCATGTAAACTATTTATGAAAGATGTGAACAGACTAAGCATCTTGCAAAAGTAACTACACCAAAATAGAAGAGGTTTTTTAAAAACACCCACTAAAATATTTTTTTAACCCACGACACTTCTTCTCCCCCTCCTTTCCCCCCCTAACTCGACATTCCTACCCGTCTTCCCCTACCCCCCTAAAACCCTACCCCTCCCAGCGTCACCATTCTCCCCATCGTCACTAGCCACATTGTCCATCACTTTCACACCCTCCCCCAACCTCCTATTGCTCCCTCAATCTTGATACCCCTCCCCCTCTTCCCTCAACGCCATAACACCCTAGCTTGCTCGTGTCGGTCCCCTTCTTCCCCTCGTTTCAAGTTGCCTTCTCCATCACTATCCCATTTATGCCCTACCCCTTCGCTATTGACCCTTCTTCCCGTTGACACCATCACACCCTAGGTTCAATTCTCTTAATCTCTGTACATATTTAATATAGAAAAGGATAAAGGATTTAATTTTTTTTCTATCTATAACCATTATTTTCAGTTTTAGATCAAGGATTATTTTCTTGAATTAGGTTATAAGGAACCCATTAGTTTTATTTTAATAGAACAATGAAATAAATCCAAGCATGTTTAGGCATATTCATCAGATAAAATTTTAAGTGGGTTTAAATTCCACATTGTTAAACCATGGTAGGTGTTTATTTTTTGTTTATATCAATTTCTTTTCACTCAATTATTAATGGTTTTAAAATATATTTTCATTCAAATTATTCCCATATGAATTACCCATGATAGGATATGATGAATTTTGAATTGGTTTAAACCCTTTTCAAGGAATGTGACTCCATTGCAAGTGTGTGTAAATATTATAAGGTGTATTTTCAAATCATTATAATTATTTAAAGATAATATAATTTTAAGAACAATAATATTAGTTGATAAATTTTTAATTAATGATTTTCAAATCAAGTGTTTTAGTGTTTTAAGGATTTTCAAATGTTTTGAATGAGATTTTTATTTTAGAAAGGGGTATGTTAACAGTTTTGTGTTATTTTCTAATGTTTTTTAAAACCTTTCTGTACTTTATAATCAAATGTTTGAGGTGGATATTTATTTTAAAATTTTATTAGTGGGGTATTTCATTTTAAGGAAAATGTTTGAACCCTTGCGTATAGTTTTGAAACCCCTTTAAACTATGGATGATTTAAAAGGTTGATTCAAAGGTATGGGTGACTACCCATTTTATTTTCAATGGGGTTTCATAAAATTGATATCAAATGTAGGAAAGAATGGATTTTTGAAATGGTGTATTGTTCTTGATGTTCTGTGATTGGATTAAAAGAGTCCGACATAGAATTTTATAATAAATGAGTCTTTTATAAATCCAGTGAAACCCTATTGGAGCCTCATATTATTCTTGTATTAACATGGTGTATTGTTATCCTATAAGGTAATATTTATTAATTATGCAATAGTACATTTTTCTTATGTTTTGATTTTTATGGGGATATTTTATATTAGGATAAAAGGATTTGATGTGTGGGTTATTCCAAACTTCTTATATTTGAGTTATTTAGTAATTTATTTCTCACCTCCCCACTTGACATGTCATGGGAGTCTTATGTATATAATAGGTCAGTTGTGTGAGGGTAGACCATATTTAAAATAGTATATTGAATAACGATTGTTTCTTGGATACTCCAAGATGGTTAGACCAAAAGGGGTAATAGGTCCTCATGCTACAAATATTCTTTTATCGAATAGATAAGTGAACTCTTTGTTTTTTTAATAGTTTTATGGGACTTTTGGAGACATGAATGGTTTGGTAGTGTTATCCTAGGATCCATTTATCCATTTTGGGTATTTTATAAGTTGATTCTAGGTATAATTCTCATGAATCTATAATCCTTTTTAGGATCATTTTATGGGTTTATCTTTTTATTTCGATTTCATCCCATTATTTATATATTAATACTTTTTTCACTTATGTTATTTTTATTTTTTTATCCATGATCTAGGAATTCACATAGTGGTTCTTGACTTTATGATTCCTTCATTTTCTATAAGTTGTTTACATTTAAAATACTTCTAAATTTTTTTAGAATGTTCTTTAAGGAAGTAATGAGTATGTGTGATTTAAATGTTCTTTCTCAAAAATTTTATTGAGTTTGAAAGATGTGGTATTGAATATTTAGAATGTTTTTTCCAATTATTTCTTGTAAGGTTTTAATATAAAAGTTTATATGATTTGTTTTTGAAACACTATGTTTGTGAGGGTTTTGAAATTGGGGGTTTAGGTCATCATTCCGAATAAATTTTAGATATGTTTTAAAGTTGTTTTAAAAAATATTGCGGATATTAGAAACATATTTTTGGTTTGTAAATGTATATTTTGAAAATGGGTGTTTCTTAAAATGGTATTTATGTGGGAATTTATAGTGGTATTTTTTCTGGTGGATTTGGTTGTGTATGAATGTTTTACATTAGACTATATTAATTTAATTAAAATAATAAAAATTTATTTTCAGCACACTTTTGATGTGTTCTTGTTTCTGTTTTTAAATCCTTATGAAAAATCTTTAATTTTCTAATTCATTTAAAACTATAATTGTTTGGATGAAATATTAAAGAAACTACTTAGATATGGTGGGTGGAGACCTTCTGGGATATTTATCAAATGTTGATATTTTACAAGTCCATTTTTTATATTGTTTCACCAATATTCATCTTAATGGGAAGATTTGTGGTCATATAGTGTAGGTGGGTTATATAGTGACATATGGACATTCTGAATCATTCAATGAACATTTATATATATTTCTTCTATCATTGAACCAAATATGTGACATTACTATCTCTCATGATTGGTAACCTAAATTTACAATCAGATTTATTGAGATCCTTCATCTAAAAAATTCTAGAAAAAGTTTCATTTAACTATTTTAATGAATCTATATTCAAATCCATCAGTCTTATATCATCTATGTTCAGGAGAAATCAGACACAACATATTTAGATACTCTCTACTAGAGTGTATTAGATCTATTAGGTAAACCTAATACCAATATAGTTGGTAAGATATGTACCATATGTAAATAAATAAAAATAGAATGTGACATACATAAACTAAATCTCTTAGATCACTACAATAAATACTATCAATGATCTTTTTCGTTTTATTTTTACTTTGATTTTTTTAGTACTTATAGGACACCTCTTATAACTAATTTGGCAGTGATTTTTTTACCTCCATGTATCTATTTTCCTACTTAGTAAAACTTATGAGTTTTATTTTTTTTAATAATGTGTAGGAACATTGCGATATGGATAAATGCCAGATCACATTTCTGAGGAACACACCTTGGTATGATATGGGTTTAGAAGAGTTTTTAGATTTTGGAAATTTCAATTGATCTGTTGATGAAAAAATAAGATTTACATGTAATAAATAAAAAATTTAGAAGATGTTTTTTTGGAAAGGTGGGGGAAGTGCCTATAAAATTAAAAAAACCACCAAAAGAGGGAATCCAAAAATATAACAGGAAACATGGAAAATCCCAAGGTAGAAATCTATCTACCTATATTTTTCATTAATCTGGCAGTTACCTTTCTATCTTCTTCTTGAATTATATGCCTTTCTGCCCTTCCATGACCTAGACCCCGACCATTTGATCTTCCTCTACTATAAGGAAGTGCTTTTAGATGTTCTAAATGTGTCTTAGCATCAGTGCTGTCAGAATCCGAGCTGTCTTCACACTCTTTGTGTTTTCCAGGAGAAGTAACCCACTCAGCTGAAGTATCCTAGAAATGGTTCTCTTGAGTCTCATTAGGAGAGCCTTGTGTGGTATCCTGCATCTTAGAATCGTCATCAATATGTTGACCTAAGGAAGGGTTACCTATAGTCAATATAGCTGAAGACTTTTCCTTCTTGTAAGAAACGAGTTGAATGCCTTCACTATCCACAAGGGGATTTTGAAGAAGCATGAACATGATTAGAAACAACTGGAGAGTCAGTTTCAAATATTTTCTTACCCTTTTAGATATCTGAAGGAACTATCTCATCATTTGAAGGTGGATGGTAAGATTTTTTTGAGTGACATATTTAGTCTCTTTTCCCGCTTTGGAGTTATCAACAAGTCCAGACAATTGAGGAGGTGAAGAAATTTGAGTTTTCTGCAAATCAATACATTTTTCTTGATATTGAGTATCAACATTTTATAGATTCACCTCTTCAGAAAAGATGGCGCCCCAAGATTTTGACTTGTTCTCAGAAGTAGAGGCATATATGTGAACATCATCATCAACTATAGGATGGAAAACATCCTCAAGAACAACTCCTTGAACTTTTTTCTTATCAACATGAATGGAAGGTCCATCATCACCCTAACAATTGGGCTTCTAAACATGTGTAATTTTAATCTTTTTTAGACAATTACACATTTCATGTCCACATGAAGCACACTAGCTACAAATAGTTGAACGCCTACAGGTAGACAATTCTTGACATATAATGTTACATTCATTACAGAACTTTTTTATTTTTTCATAAATGATCTTAGATTAAATAATTTCACCATCAGTTGCAAGCATAACCTAATCTAATATAGTTAATCCCAATTCAACCTCAACATGGAACTGGGCATAGTGACCAAATCTAGCCACTTCTGTTTCCTTGTCAATTTTGATAGGAATCCCAATTGACCGAGCAATATCATTCAAAATTTTAGTGTGCCAAAGAATCTAATTCAACCCATACACACTTACCCAAATTTTTGTGGTGGTGTTACCAACCTCAAATGGATTGAAATTTTTATCCCATTCTCCAAGATGAACAATCCCTGGTTTGAGTGAAATGGAACCAAAACCCCAAGTTCGGATTTTCATTTCATCTGTGAGGAAGAGCATATGAAAGTATCCTCATCCTAACGAGACACATCTCTAGGATGTAAATCCCCAAATCGATGAAATAAACTTCTTAAGATTATTTATTTTTAAAGGTTGAGATAATTTTGGAAGAAATAATCTAGAAATGATTGATAACTCATCCATTTTAATCCACTCTTAAATTGTGTCGGGATCCTCTTTGACGTGTGAAATGTTTTCCATTCTTCGGATAGAGGATTCAGGTATACCATTGAAGAAAGAAAAAGATTGATTCAAAGAATGCCCTTGCACATGGGCATGTACTTCCTGAATCTCATTCTCTAGATTGGCCAAATCAAAGGTTGTCTTGGTATTTCCCGTTCCTTCCCCGAACACTCCTACAAATGTGGCCTTCGGGATATTGATCAAAAATTCAGCATCCAAAGAACAATTTCGGTCCAATCTTGTAGCAACACATGCATCAGGATGACAACGATCCTTAATCACTACTACCACTGACTCCATCACGCCACACACACCCATAGATCTAGGTCATGCCAAAAAACCTCAGTTTGCCTCTAGGTCACCACCATCACTAACCAAATCATCTACAACCATCACTGCATGCCTTACAACCACAGAAGTCGATGACACGACTCCATCAGATGTTGTCACAAGCTCACCGTCACCAGCTCAAACAACATCAGGCCTTGTTGTTCCTCCATTCGTCATTTTCTGGTTGCCAAAATCGTGACCTAATTCCATCCCCGCACTCTGCTCAACCAAAGATGTCGATACCGCATCTCAAACAGACATAGTCGTGCACTCACCATAAGGGTACGAACCTCAAAATCAGGTGATGTCATAGATCTGGGAGCCCTGATTCTGATGAATCCATTGGTGTCGAAGCGACCAGGGGGGAGAATTCATGTCGCCATACCCTAATCTGCTGTAGTTTAAGTGAGAGAGAGAGAGAGAAACTTCTTTCATCCTATTTTTGTTAGAAGATTTTTGAATAGAGATTAAGTTTATGAAAAATTGATAGTGATGAAATTACCTACACAATATTTTTTTTGTATTTGGCATGATTAATTGAACATTAAAGAAATTTTTAACACTGATGTTAATTGATTAAATGCTCTCCCAACTTTGTCGGCAATGGAAAATGAAATGAAAAACCCTTATAAATGATGAATTTCGAATTACAAGACACCAAAATCAAAATAAAAACATACCAGATCAACCATTTGAGGGTTCTACAAATAACAACATTACAAGTGATTATTTTTGGACTACAAGATAACCAGATCTAGATTGAGATAAATTATTAGATCCTACTCTTGATTTAATAGAGACTATATAAGAGAAAGCATCATTGATAATTAAAATGTGTTTCAGGGTTTATTTGATAATGGAAATAAAGAGTTGTATTGTAGATGATTTAAGCATTCAAAAATTTATTTTCTACTGAATTTGTACCATATAAAATGCAAATATGGAATTAAAAATAAGGCGATGTCTATGATATTGGAATTTTTTTGTGATGTGTTTCCTAAAAAAATGTCCCTGATTCTTTTTATGATATTAAAAAAGGAGTTCTCAATCTATGTAGGGATTATACAAAAATACATGAATGTCCTAATGATTGTATGATTAATGGGGATATAATTCAAGTAGACAATATTGAACAAAATGTTCTTCTTATAGATGGAAGTCAATGGGTGATTAGGAAAGTTTCATTCCATAAATTATCATGAAGATTAGAAAATGAAGACACCTTCATAGGTTTTTCATTACCTTTCTATAAATCCATGATTGCAAATATTATTCATGTCATCAAAAACTATTGAACACATGAACTTTTATTCTATAGGTAATAACAATGATGGGTTAATGTGACATCCAAGATCTTTACAATCATGTATTATATATGATTTATTACATCTAGTTTTCTTAATTGATCGTATGAATTTTTTATTGGGATTAGCTTCTGATGGCTTCAACCCATTTGGGACATTCAGCACCAGTTATATCATTTGCCTAATTTTTTGATCCCTTGCAATATGCCACCATGGATATGAATGAAAAAATGTCTTCACTACTACACTAATGGCCATTAGCGACCGCCAAAAGCGGTCGCTAAAGGCCTATTGAGACCGCCTAGCGACCACTTTTGGCGGTCTCTATTGCTTCGTCGGTAAAGAGAAATAGAGACCGCCAATGGCGGTCGCTAAAGCCTCTATCGAAATACAGCATTTTTTTGCGCTGTATGGAACCAGTGGACACAGCAGTGGCGATGGGGGATGATGAAGCTTCACCCGCCGGTCATGGCGGATCTACGGTGGCCGGAGGTATGTGAGGTATGTTGATGGCGCTGTGGACGGTGGTTGTTGATGTGGGGGATGATGGGGATTAACCTACATGGGGGAAGGGGGAAGCGAGGGCCGACATAGGTGTTGGAAGGGGTGACCGAATGTGGCGGCGCGCGGCGGGGAGATGGCCTGAAGTTGCAGCGGCGGGTGATGAAACAATTGTGAATGACAGGGCGGGAAAAATCCCGCGTTTTTTAGACGGGATTAGCGACCGCCATTGGCGGTCGCTAATAGTTTTAATAGCGACCGCCAATGGCGGTCGCCCGTGTGCAGGGGCGCAGATACTCAAAATTCTAGTAGTGCTTCTATGATTTCAATGATAATTCATAAAAAAAATCCTGTTAATTATTTTGATGTATGCTTATATCCTTTAATTTAAAAATTATAGGAGTTATGGAGAAACATTGTTGAGACATATGATTTATCTTATAGAACAATGTTCCGAATACAAGCATCTATAATGTGGACTATTGATGACTTCCCTTGAATTATGAATTTAGCTGGTTGGAACACTTAAGTGGGTTTGACTTATGCAGTTTGTAACATTGATTTTAAGCAAGAATGACTAACTCACAGGACAAAATGGTACTTCATGTTTCATTGAAGATTTCACAATGCATTTCATAGATTTTGGTAGAACAAGTCCAAATTCATTGGTTATATTGATCGTAGACAACATCCAAAGTTGGTAAAAGGTTCTGAAATATTGGAAAAACATGGAAATGTTGAAAACAATTGGTAAGGTGCATCATTTGAATGATAGTGTTAAATGAGTTCAAAGTGAATCATCAAGTGAAATCAAAATACAACAATAGAATAAAAAGTGTATTCTTCAAACTTTTGTATTGGGAATTTAATCTGTTGTAGAATAATCTTGATGTTATACATATAGGGAAAATGTTTTTGAAAATTTTCTACTCACATTTATTAATTAGAATGAAAAATAGAAGGATCATCTCAATTCTCAAAAAGGATTACATGTAATGAACATAAATCGTGATCTCTTGCATGATGAGAATGGAAAGTGTGATCTGAAAAAATATTATGTTAAAAATCTGTATAAAGATACATTCACTTGAATTTGAAAAACTGTGAATGTATCTGATGGGTATTCAAGTAACATATCAATTTTTTTGACTTAAATCATCATAGGTCACATGGATTGAAAAATCAGGATTTATATATTTTGTTACAGAAGTTACTATCATTGGGAGTGTGTACATTATGACCAAAAATGGTTACTGCTAATGTACACAATTTTTTCACATTCTTTATAAAAATATGTGATAAAACTTTACCACAATTGGAGATTTAAAACCATTAAGAGAGATTTTTATTGACACATTTTGCAATGGATATGATCTTTACTCCATAGTTTTTTACTGTCATGATACATTTTGCTATGAATTTGGTTAAGGGAGTTAAATTAGGGGACCCCAAACATTATCGATGGATGTATCCAATTGAGACGTACTTTATTAATTTTTTATTTATGTTACAAATAATTGGTACTTCATTAAACACATAGTTATGTTTTTTATTCTTTTTAATAGATATCTTGGGAAATTGAAATCATATGTAAAAAATAAAGCTCAACCTAAAGGCTCTACTTCTAAAGACTATTTGAAAAAGGAGTGACTTAACTTTTTTAGAGATACTTGGATGATATTGAGATATGATTTAATCAATTTGTACGTGTTGAAAACACATCAACTCAATATAAACTACATGAGAAATCAAAAATCATTCCTGCTATTGGCCATCAGTTGGGAGGACCTCAAATGTTACAATGACATAAAAGTAATTATCATAGGAACATAGATATGTGCTACTGAATAGAGAAATTATAGATCCATTTAATAAATATTTTAAGATACAAAAAAAGATATGAATGAGAGTCTAAACATGAAATGAGAAAGATATAACAAAATTCATTAATAAATATCATATATAAAAGTTTTCATGATGTGTATGTTCATAAATATTATAATCAATACTGATACTAGTTTGACAAATATATTGTGTAAATCTAATAATGTATATTAATTTTTTTAGATTATGAGTTATGATACTCGAGTTGAATTTTAGAAAATTTGATGTTTCTTGCTCGAGGTCCTCTAAAACATTCTAGAATGTTCAATGATTATAATGTGAATGGATTAAAATTTCATACAGTTGATTGGGAAGAGGGTTTAAAAACGAAAAATAGTTGTATATTTTCATTTTACAAATTCGGATACTATTGAATGTTTTCTTATATTATCAAATTGACCAACAAGAGTAATTTTTTAGTTGTCTTATTCAAATTCAATTCGGTCGATATTAATAGGGGTGTTAAAAGAGATTTTTTACAATTTACTTCTGTGAAGTTCTCTCTATTGATGGATATTAGTGACTGTGAATTACATGATCTGTATATCTTATGGTCACAAGAAAAAAATTTATATTGTGTGTAATGTGTTGTGGATGAATTGTGAAGTGTAGTTTCTCACATAAAACAAAGAGACTAGTATTATATGGGTGATAAAGTAAAATATTTGACCTCTAACATTGAATCCCATAAATATTAAGAAGAGAACTTATATTTCCGTCATGAAATTTATAATATTTGTCTTGCAATGGTGGATGATCTAGGTGAAGTAATGATGGGGTAGGAAAATGACATGATTGAAGGATAAAATGATTATATGTATAGTCATCTGTTTATTTATCAACAACTTATGAAATTTCTACATTCATTCATTATCATAGTTATGAATATTTTGTTTGTCAATATCGTTAATCTATTATCATTTCTAATTTTTTTCTGATTGAATTTTTTTAAATATATGTTCTGATGTTAATTTTATTTTATTAAATTACTGGAATTCAAAGGATGTGTTAAACTAATTCTAGTCGAATCTCAATCCATGTTCCCCAAACCAAAATGATAGATGATAATCCATCTGTATCCCTCCCTACATTATTTGATACACAATCCACTTTCCCCCTACACTGTCTCTAACACCCTCCATCAGTATCCCATCAACAGCCCAGCTAACGCCTCCCCATTCAATAGCCTCATCAGTAAGGGAGTAGGTTTCTACTCTTGGCTCTTCATGAGAATAATGTATGGTGACTATTATAGATACAAATTTTAATATTAATAAATTTATTTCACTTTTTTTATACTAGTAATTATTTTTCATAAAATATGGAAATAATGATTCTATAGTGACATATATCAAATGTTAAGATGTCTAGAATCTTAATGGACTATAGGTAGTTGCCTCATTTGACAGTTATGGGGTCCCTATGGATGACACCATGGTATTATTTGGCTATATTCAAGGCCAGCTTGCGGCAAAACCAGTTACCCTTTTGATTGTATGTGATTATTGGAGGCATATGCCTTCATCTTGACAAAATGGTGTTTTTAATTCAAAGATAAAGGTAATTTTAATACATTATGTTGTAATTTAATTTCATTGTGTTATTAAATTTAAATATATTCAAAATTAATTTCTTTGTATAGATTAATTTCCACTTTCCCATTCCTGTACATATAGCAGGAATGTGGACATTTATAAATTTGGGCAAGAAATGGAATGATTTTAAATGGAGATTATGGAATGAATTCAGGAATATTTCATTGACCGCCCTATAATTGTATGATATGGTAACAAATATTTTACCTATAGAGTAATTTAATGTTTTTATTTATATCCATAATGATGAGTAGCACATGGTATTTAAATATATATTATTATAATAATATTATTTCACATTTATTCATGTACATGAAAAATATATGACATTAAATAAATTACTATTAAATTACATTTTATCTATTTTATGGATGTTTCACGGAAGAATGAATTGAGTTGGTCTAAGAAACTCATCACTTTAATTATGGTGTCAAAGGGTTTTTCAATATGATGATACACTCTGGTATTCTTTTCATTAGTTTAAATATTTATAAGACAATATTTTCTATTCGATATATTAAATTGTTTATTTTTTAATATAGTTATAAAATATGGGAACTAGGCCTCTTAAACAAAAATGCGGTTTTATGTTAATAAAATTTCTGATGGGATTTATGTTAATGATCCTTCCAAATAATTTGGGGTATCAATTATTTTTTATTTATAATGACTTATTATTAGTTTTCACTATGTTAATATATATTACTTCAAATATGATTCATATTTTATTTATAGGTAAAAATTAATGAACTATGGGATTATAATCCTATGCAGTCCTACTGAGTCTCCAAGGATGACCCAGTCGGTTATATCATTGGGAAGAAGTATTCTGGTTAGGTTTCTAGGATGGGTTTGGGACCATTACCATCTGGGGTCTTTGGTATGCCTTCTGGTATTGTAGTGGTATCTACTCCTGGTTGAGGTCGCTCTCTAACTAGAGATTCTCATAGATAGTTTGTTTCTATAAAAAGAATAATTCTATAAAATGGGGATCAATTATATTATTTGCTAAAACCATTGGTTTATTTATATCAGAAGACGGTCAGATCTATCCCTAGTGTTATTAAATAGATAACTGGTGGTGAGCACATAAATCACACAACATAAAAAAAATTAGTACAAAACCTTTTATTGATTTTATGGTTATATTTAAATATAAAAAACTATTTAATTTTAAATATAATTATCTTATAGGTGTCGTTAGAAGGGAGTAGAGATGGAGATAGAGAGGGTTATGAGAAGAGTTCATCATCAGGATGTAATTAGTGGTATTTTTGATGTGTTGAACTAATATGGAAAGATGAGGTTTGTTCATGTATCATTCATTGCACATAGTAATCACATGATATTTTCATGAATTCTATGTTTAAAGAGGATGAATCCATTTATTTCTCATGTACATTACAATAATTTTTTATAAATGAATAATTTTCTTAATTTGTGTATTAGGGGACTCTGTAGATGAATATGGTTTAAGAAAAGTATGGAGGAATATATAAGACTTTTTTCTGTTTTATGAAAGGTGATGCACCCAGTCTCATGGTCTTTGTATTTGTATAGGGTAGTTCTAGGTATGTAGAATATGAAGCAAGTTTTTTTATAAATCAACATATAGTATTGGTTTAAACCTCCACTATATTATGATGGGTTTTCATCAGTGGTGGTTAACACCGCTACTAAATATGACATTCTATTATTTAGAAACTATTTTTTTTTCAATTTAGTGGTGATTTTATAGAAAAAAATATTCAGGATTTATTAGTGGTTTTAACAACCACTAAATAGAAGGAACCATTATGTATTGGATGTCGACACAAAATTTAGTGGATGTTTTTTAAAAACTATCACATAACCATTTGGCGGTAGTTTAAAGCGCCTCCATATCAAAAAATAACCACCAATACTCATCAATTTCCATTTAGTTGAATTGTCCTCCCATGATAATTACACAACAAAAATTATACAAAAAATTTCCAAATCCAAATGAGATAGAAAAAAAAGTCATGGAAAACACCTTAGTTGTTGAAACTCCTCTAAAAAAGGAGAAAACCCATGAATATTTGATAGTGGGAGTTCTTCACACATTATGGGAGAATAAATGTTGTTAAAGAATATAAAATTGTATAATTAATGAATAATATACTTCAGAAATTATGAGTCCTTCAGAATCAAAGGTGATGGATCTACTATCATTTGAGAAAAAGAATTTAACTCCAAAATATCCTTATTCATAAATGAGATGAAACACAATTTTTTGAGTGTTCTAAATATTTTTGAATAAGGTAAAAAATGTTTTTTCATAATATCTGTATTTTTTAATAAATTACTTGGAGTTTAGAAATTTATTTCCCGAAGGAAAAAAACTACAGGAAAATTGTTTCAAGTTGGTAATGTCTGGATTTTATGCTATCTGAGCATGATGGAAGAAAAAATCTATAACATAAACCAATGGGGCATATGTGTTAGTGTATTATGAGAAATATAAGAAAGAAATAAAGTATTCATAATATTATTAAAGAGAAAATGTCAATATATCGGTGTTGTTCTATACACCAAAAATGGAGGATTACAAACTCAACACATATAAAAGTTGAGATTCACAAAACACATTTCTTGGATTTAAAACATTATGAAATTTTAATACCAATGAGAAAAATCAATAAATAGAT
Source organism: Viscum album (assembly GCA_963277665.1). Taxonomy (NCBI): domain Eukaryota; kingdom Viridiplantae; phylum Streptophyta; class Magnoliopsida; order Santalales; family Viscaceae; genus Viscum; species Viscum album. Next base: position 6,953,219 of record OY728125.1, read on the forward strand.
AAAAATAATTAACTTCATTTGTTGATTATTGTACTCACATTTCTGGTATTATGTTTTGGGAACATGAGTCATAGGATCTCAAGATGTTTAATAGTTTTAGCATAAGTTCTGAAAAATAATGTGGATATTCTTTGAAGAATAATCAAATAGATACTTTTTCCCATTATATGAATTGTAATTTTAAAGAATATTTTAATGGCATGTAATTAATTATTAATTCACTGAACCATACACATCTCTAAAAATGGTGTTTCTATAAGAATAAATATATGTTTAGTTTAGATGGCATGAACAATGTTTTTCGAAGAAGATACTTATCAATATTTTTTAGGAAAAAAATTAGGTCATCTATTCATATTCATAAAATATTTTTTAGGGGATGAACTTTGACATTAAACCTTTTGAGATGTATTACTAATAAACACCATGTTTCATATACTAAATGTTTTTTGTTAGTATGTTGAATATAAAATTCAAGGGTGTTAATCATGGAAAGTATTATCAAAGAAGTGTTGGTGTAATGTTTCTTAGAAATCGTCCTCATGGTATAGGATACATGCCTTATAATAAATAAATTGGATAGATTCTTGAATATGTATATGTTAAGTTTCTTCCATAGTATGATAATAATGTTTTTTAGATGGTAGAAAATGTAAAATAATGGGAATATGATGTTATTATAGTCAACCAACGTGAAATATTTCATAATGATAGAATAATTTGGCACTTCTCAAAAAAAGATTCTAACACAGTTATCTCATGTGATTAGGAACAGGTACATTTATCTCTCCCTAAGATGAGAAATAAAGTATAAGTATAAACCATCATTGGAGATCAATTATAATAAATTCAAACCAAAATAACGTCATAGTTAGTTTCACAAACGTCTTTATATTAATAGCCTAATTAAGAAGATGTTGATTAAGATTTTAAGCATCAATATTTTAGTGATTCTGTCAATGAAGAAATGGATATAATTGAGAATAATGATACATGTTCACCTATACCAAAACCAAAAAATAATAATGTGATTGGTAAAAAATGTTTGTTCCCAAACAAGATGAATGAAAAATGTGGAGTGATTAAAAAATTCACTAATATTTAATAAAGGTTACTCTCAAATTGAAAGCATTGAGTTTGATGAAAACTATGCTCTAGTGGAATGAATAAAAAATATCTTAATATTTATTACTATCACCACATAATATATATATATAATAATTTCCATATGGATGTAAAGTCTTATTTTCATAATAGATCGATTGATTAAGAAGTTTATATTTAACAACCATATCAATTTTTAAGAGGGAAATATGAATGATATGTGTTAAACTTAAGGAAGAAAATTTATGGTTTGAATCAATATTTAAGAGATTGGTATTCTAAATTGGATACATTCTTAAGGAAGTTGAACATTATGAAAGGACGAGTCGATTCAAAAATCTATATAAAATAAAATCTAGAGGTTTCCCTCATTTTGATTTTTTATGTTTGTGACATAATTTTTATAGGTAATGATGAAAAAACATGTGAAAACATTTGTAGGAAGATTAAGAGGTTATTTGAAATTTATATGATACGAAAAATGAAATATATTCTAATCCTATAGACATCTCAAAATAAAAAATGCATTTTCCAATATCAAGATATATATTCTAAAGATATTCTAAATCTTGTTGAGTTTCAAATAAAATATGAAAACCCAAGAAATATGGATTTTTTTGTTATAAAGATTCATTTTACGTAGGTTTTATTGATGATACGTGTTGACACCTTCCAAATGCGAATCAAAAAAATCACAAAGAATGAAATATCAAAATATGGGTATTATTTTCCCCTTACAGAAAAGGAAGAGGAAGTCATCCCTGATCATTTAGATCACATGAACCTCAAGGAGACTTGTGATTACATGACCTATGGAAGGTTATATGGATGGTCACATATAGTTCACAGACTAGAATATCCATGAAGCCCCTTTGGCAAAGCCTCCTTATTCTTAAAATGATTCCACAAACATTACCACACCATGTGGTATTGGCAAGACAGGAACCCCAGGTCATGTAAATTTTCATGCATCAGGCACCTCAAAAACCATCCTAACATATTTTGAAAATAGGAGGAAAATATTCCACGGTAGGAGACTCTAGATGTCGTAAAAATCATGTGACGCACCCAAGCGATTGACAAGACATCGTACAAGTTCCCACTTGTTACACCCCAAACATTTTATGGTATTTTTCTATTAAATAAATTATAATAATCGTTGTGTTCCTTTGAAACAACACTAGGTTATTTATGAGATAGTCAAAACCTAGACATTAAATATAAATTTTCCACTTCTATGTTTTGAATTTCAAAAAATTGCCATCTAGAGTTGTGTTCAGTAAGTCATTTGGAGTCTGATAGAACAACATAATTAACTACTAAGTGCTATGTGACCCTTAAAACATATGTTTGTCACTTCTATGATGTGAATTTCAAAAATCCGACAAATACAGTTGTGGTCAGTAAGTTATTTAGATTCTGATAAAGAAAACATAATTTTTTGTGAATAATAACCTACCCTTATGAATAGTAACATACCCTTATGAATAGTGATATGCCCTAATGAATAGTAACCTTACATATGATAGTATATAAATAATATTCAAGTGTGTGTACAATATATCTATTCTTTAAAACAAGTAAACAAATGTTTTAAAACACTTGTTTTCAGAATAAATTACGATTTAATTAAATATTAAATTTATAATATTTATAAAATTATTTTTGAAAAATGGACTTCATTTTTGGATTCTACATGTCGAAAAATGGTTGGGGTAAATTTTTGGGATTTTTCTGAATTACATGATTTTTTTATGAATAGTGACAAACCATAAATTGCAAAATTAAGATAAATACACTAATTATAGAGTCATGTGTTATGTTCGGCTGATGTAATCCTACTTGGTTCGGGATCACATGATAAAATTACTACTTCTGGTCATGGAATACTCACTATTCCCTATCTAGAGGATAAATAATAAATTAATGGGTTTTATATTAAGAAATTCCCTCTCTCCTCGAATATAAAACCCCCTCTCACCACCCATCCATTCACTCATCTCAAGCATTGTGCCTTCTCCAAATTCTATCCAAATACCCTCCCAATGTTCTCTCCCACTTCTAGAAAGCTTTGGCCTCATTAAAAGACCAAAACCTCTCCTTAAAGAGGTTCTCAAGGAAGTTTGGTTCAAGAGTTAAACTCCAATTTTCAATTCTTTGTCTTTCCTTTCAAATTCAGTTGTTTTCTTTTCCTATTACCTCTCCTTATACAAATTTTTTGATTAATCCAGTACCATATATGTACTGGAATGTTTTCATGATAGTGGAATAATTTATCATCATCTACCCCTTTTTACCTTCTTTTATACTAGTAGTAAGAACACCATCTGAGATGTTTCAATTTTACACATTCAAGGAAGAAGGACTTTCAATTTCTATTATCTTTCTCAATTATGGTAATGAAACCATTCTTGTTATGGTTGAACTATATTATTATATATAATATAACATTTTTAAGATTCTGTAATCCCTTCATACAAATAGTATTAATTTATAAATAAAAATGAGTTCATTGTAATAAAAACACACTAATTAATCGAAACAGTTATCATTAAAGTTATATATAATAATTCATCATCCTTCCATGTAACCAAGTTATATAAATGACCAATAACACCTATTTATGTTCATAAATAATATATAATTTCAATTCTAGAGATTTACATCTATTCGACATACTTAAAAACAAGTGAACTGTAGATGAAAATAAAGAAAATGAACACTCTGAAGAGATGGAATTCTATACAATAACTTATCAATAAGACTATAAATGAACTAACCAGAACTATGATAAACTAAATACATGTCTAATAAGTTCTTAAACAAGTTATTAATAAGTATAATTTCATATTCTAGGAGCTTAAGTTCGAGAGAGGAAAACATTTGGAGTTAAGGTAAGGGTTTTCCACCAGGACATCCATTTGCATTCGAGTTACTTTTATTGTCTAATTTCCTTGATGAAATTATTATGTATTGTTATGTATTCCTCATATGTTCTGTGTGAGTATTCTATATATGTACACCAACCAAAATCCTTCCCTATTTGTTTGATAGTTACTATTTTTAAAGAAGCTCTCAAAACTATTTCCAAAAATACGAGCCTGATACAAGAGAATTTCTCAAATTCAAATCTATTTTCAAGGGAAAGCTATAATCTATTTTTGGAAACCATTATCCTTTAAAAAACACTCATTTTATCACGAATTACTATCCTACTTTACTTCTAGTTTTATAAGAATATTTTTACCAAAAAAAACTCTTCTTTTCAAAATAATAGAGTATTTATCACAAGAATTGCATAATGATTTTAGATGATTATTCTCGTTTGATTCAACACTCTTTTTGATTCATATGTATTGTTGGGGTTAATCATTTATGATTTCATATACCATATTTTATTTAATGGTTTATGAATAACTTTATTGTGGATGATCTATCCTAAAACCATTCACCGTATTATTCCGAATGGTTACTATTTGTGTTCAATAATTGGGGAAAGTTAGTTACATTTCATATGATAGTTTCAATATGAATGTATATGTTGTTTATGTTTATCCCTGTTCATATGAGGAATTCATTGGACTTATTATTTGATGGGTGGGGCCCGCTATAGCCCATCGATGCATCAGTAGGTCTCATGAGACAAATAGACATGAAATTGTCCGAGGACTTAATCATTAGACGTCTTGGCCGAGGCCATGAAAAAATGTTTTAGAATGTCTGGAATATTCACTTCCCTCATTAGTAATCTATTAATTGAAATTTCATGTGGTTATTCGACTAGTAGAATACCCATGACTATGTTTTATTATGGTATTATTTACACAGATTATATCCCTACCATAATGTGTTCAAGTTTATTATTAAATGCTTGTGTATTCAATTATTCACCATGTCTAATGTATACATTATATTCCACTGTATTGATTAATCTTATAGAGAATTTGAGCTCACCAATTTATTATGTTTCATTTTCTCAGTGAAATAATAATTGTATTATGAATGACATTCTGAAATAACCTAGTAGTTATGGAAGTTGTCTAAGGTGAATCTATGTTATTTTTCATTTCAAGTTGTAATGATGAAATTTTTCATGTATCTTGTTTCAAATAATACTAAACTACTCGGTCCTTCGGGATTTTTATTCCTTGTATATACACCAACTTAATCAAATAAGGCACCGGCTCTGGGAAATAGGGGTCAGGTCCTTACAGTCAGTATCAAAGGAAGATTAGTATAATACTTGGAAACTAGATTTTGAAACGTAGAATTAGGGAAGAGTCCCTAAGTAATTATTTGATGATATACATACAATAACGTCCTGGTATTTTGGTAAGGAATAGATTATGTGTATCTTTCAACAAATACATCCATGTCTGTATATGAGTAGGTAGAGGTGGCTCTGGCACAGATGTATCTAGGGGTAAAACCCAAAAACATAGCTTTGAGCTAGACTCAAATGGGAACCGGGACACGACAATGGGCCATGATGCACTTTTGGTTACAACACTCCGGGGTGATATGATTAGGATAATTCACATTTTCCTTACAAGCCATTATGTGGGAGTTTAATGTAAATTTTCCTTAGAGGATTTGGTTTGGTAAACTCTGGAAACCAGAACTAAACAATGAAAAACTTACTTAAACAATACTAAGAGCGATGTTTTCTTAATATTTAGATGGAAAATGAAGGAACTTTTCTTTTGAATCTTCCAACCAATGTATTAGAGAACATAGTTTGAAAATAATGAGTATAAAACGATGAGACATTTTATAATATCCATTTATCATGCAAAACCCTCTGCTGAGTATCCAACTCTCCTCGGGTACTCCAACTTCACCATGGAGTAGTTTTCTTCTATTACCTCATGATGAGAGAACAATTCCCATTCTATGTATGACAAGGGAAATAATTTGAGGGTATCTTTAAATGTTTTACCCTAGATAATAATTTTGTTTTCTCTTAAGGACTTTGAGGAGGCTGCATAAGGGGGCAACATCTGGGCAGCATATCTATGTCAGATTTTGACCTACGGACTCCATGGTCGAGTTGTGGACTTTGAATCCCTTAAGAACAAGACTACCCGTTTTCATTATCGGCATCAAGTTCATACTAATTTCACTCAACTTGATACCCAACATTCTTCTCTCAATATGAATTCTAGATGTCCACATGCGGTTGACCCTAGTTGCACACGTTGCATCTAGACCAATGAGATATAGGAATTTAGAATCGCTTTGGGGATCCATTTTTCGGAAAACTGGGGAAATCCCCAACATCAGTGGAATCTATGAGGATTCATCTTAGAGGACGTCAGGAATTCTATACTAGTGTTTTGTGAAAGGGAGTAAGTGATTGTGTAATTTCTTGAGTTTTATAAATCATGTCTAAATGAATGATGTTGTATTCTCTGTTTTGATATGTTTTCATATAAAACAATTACTTGGTTTAAAATTTATTTTCCATACTAAATGTTGATTTATTAAAACTTTTTAGATAGATGATATGAGTCAACCAACTAATATTTTATCACTACCTACCGAGTTGATAGAGACTATAATTGTCAAGACATGCTCTGAAGAGGACCAGCCCTATGCCAACTTATTGTTGACTTGTAAACTACTCCATCAGGTATCGAACTGTCCAAACATTCTCCATCTTCACCAGGGAAGCAATATGGTCTATTACCATATTTCATATGCACAATTTGATGCTTATAAGAAAAGTGTATGTATCAAGAAGATCTATTTCTATGTTTCATTCTGGCTGATAACTATAGAGCTATGGGTAAATTTTTATAATATTTTTTGGATGGTGACCATCGATCAGCCTACCTATTCTAGATCCGGAGTTTTAGTATGTATAGAAAAATTTACAGCATAAATATCTTCAAGAATGACGTGATGCATGGGAATTATAGAGATTTAGTCCACACTGAAATTTTCGACCTCCACACTTCTCGTGCCTCTCTATGGAAGCCTAAGTTCAATAAACACGGATTCGACCCTAGCTGTTTGCAGTGTGTCTAGGATAATGAAATAGAGTAGCTAAATACTACCTTAGGAATCCACTTGAGGTCATCATCACCCTAGCATCAGCAGCGTTCCCAATAACGGGACTTCGAGAGTGACTTGTTTCTATTATTGGATACAGTTCTAGTAGATTGAAATCTCTGAACTAGTTTTGTGGATTCATGTATTGGGAGACTGGGGAAGCCATTAGCGCTGTTTTACAATTTGAACCAGTAGTTAAATAAGAATATAACTTGTTGCCTCTTCTTTTTTTTATCCTTTCATCGGTTATACTTTTGAATTATTATCACTTAGTGAAAATTCATAATAAATTTTTAGATGGAAGGACAAACCCATATGTTATCTCTTACTGTGGAGGTATTAGAGATTATTGGAATCAAAACCTATGAAGAGGAGTACCTAACTCTCGCAGACTTGAGAAAAACATGTAAACAACTATATGAAGTGACAAACATTCCATACATTCTCCACACCTGTCAAGGGAATTCTTCCATTTACTACTGCATAGCCATCACACAATTGGCTGAGTATAGGCGACGAGGAAAATACCAAGAAGGGCTTTTCATATGTTTCACCCTAGGCCCGAACTACACGGCCAGGTTATGTTTTCGAGAGGCTACATTAAAGGGAAACCTTTTTGTGGCCTAAATGTACAAACTCCTCAGGTTTAGCCTGTACAACAATGTCTACGACTTAGATGTCCTCAGTTGAGACATATTTTGGTGAGTTCTTCATGTGTTAGTCCATTCAGACATTTCCAAACACTCCACCGTTCAATCCTCTCACTGGATGCCCGAGAGTTCGATACAAGAGTTCAACCACCTTTTTTGAGGTGTGTCTGGGTCAGAGAACTAGAGGAGTTGAGCATCAATTTGGGTTTTCCGTTGAATGCACCTAAGGATCCTCTACGACGGGTGATGTGGTAAGAACATCAGAGAGATTTCTTTTGGGGTTATAAAATGAATAGCGAGGACACAATTCTTGGAAGGAGGGAATAATATAACACCCCATACATTTTATGGTATGCTTCTATTAAATACATTCTATTCATCACTATGTTCTTTTGAAAGAACACTTGGTTATTTAAGAGATAGTCAAAACCTAGCCATTAAATATAAATTTTCCACTTCTATGTTTTGAATTTCATAAAATGGCCATATAAAGTTCTGTTCAGTAAGTCATTTGGAGTCTAATAGAACAACATAAATAACTACTAAGTGCTATGTGACCCTTAAAACATAATTTTGTCACTTCTATGATGTGAATTTCCAAAATACGACATACACAGTAGCGATCAGTAAGTTATTTAGAGTATAATAAGAAAAACTTACTTTTTGGTGAATAATAACCTAGCCTTATGAATAGTAACATACCCTTATGAATAGTGATATACCCTAATGAATAGCAACCTTACTTATTATATTATTTAAGTAATATTCAAGTGTATGTTCGATTTATCTATGCTTTAAAATAAGTAAGCAAATGTTTTAAACCTCTTGTTTTTAGAATAAATTGTGATCTAATTAAATATTAAATTAATAATATTTAGAAATTTATATTTGAAAAATGGACTTCATTTTAGGATTCTACACGTCGAAAAATGGTTGGGGTAAATTTTTGGGATTTTTCTGAAACACTTGAATTTTTTATTAATAGTGACATACCATACATTGTAAATTTATTATAAATACACTAATTATAGAGTCATGTGTGATTTTCGGCTTATGTAAGCCGACTTGGTTAGAGATCACATGATAACTTTACTATTCTTGGTCATGGAATACTCACAATTCATTTTCTTGAGGATAAATAATAAATTAATGAGTTTTATATTAAGAAATCCCCTCTCTCCTCCACTATAAAACCCCCCCTCACCCCTTCGATTCACTCCTCTCAAGCCTTGTGCCTTCTACAAATTCTATCCAAATACCCTTCCAAACTCCTGTACCACTTCCATCAAGATTTGGCCTCATAAAAAGACCAAAACCTCTCCTTAAGGAGGTTCTCAAGGAATTTTGGTTCAAGATGTAAATTCCTCTTTTAAATTCTTTGTCTTTCCTTTCAAATTCACCTGTTTTCTTTTTCTATTAACTCTCCTTATAAAAATTTTGTGATGACTCCAGTAACATATATGTACTAGAATATTTTCATTATGTGGAATAATTTATCATCATCTCCCCCTTTTTACTTTCTTTTATACTAGTAGCAAGAACACCATCTGAGATGTGTCAATTTTACACATTCAAGAATGTTGGACTTTCGATTTCTATTATCATTCTCAATTCTCTTCATGAAACCATTTTTTTATGGTTGAACAAAATTATTATATATAATGTAACCTATTTAATATTCTATAATCCCTTTTTACAAATGGTGTTCAGTTATAAAGAAAAATGAGTTCATTGTAATCAAAACCCACAAAATAACCGAAACAATTATCATTAAAGTTCAATATAATAATTCATCCTATTTCTATGTAACCAAGTTATATAAATGAAAAATAAAACCTATTTATTTTCATAAATAATATATAATTTTAATTCTGGAGATTTACATCCATTCCACATACTTAAAAACAAGTGAACCGAAGATGAAAATAAAGAAAATGAACACTCTGAAGCGACAGAATTCAATAAAATAACTCATCAATAAGAACATAAATGAAGTAACCAAAAATATGATAAACTAAATACATGTCTAATAAGTTCTTAAATAATTTATTAATAAGTATAAATTCATATTCCAGGTGCTTAAGTTCAAGAGAGGAACACGTTTGGTGTTAAGGTAAGGGGTTTCCTCCCCAACTTCCATTATCATTTGGGTTACTTTTATTGTCTAATTTCCTCAATGAAAATCTTATGTATTGTTATGTACTCCTCATAAGTTCAGTGTGAGTATTATATATATGTACATTGACCAGAATCCTTCTGTACATTCTGGAGTGTTACATGTTTTAAAAGAAGCTCTCAAAACTGTTTCTAAAAAATACGATCCCGATGCAAGGGAATTTCTCAAATTCATATCTATTTTAAATGGAAATATATAATCTATTTTTGAAAACCATTATCCTTCTTAAAATACTCATTTTATCATGAAATACTATCTAAATATACTTCTGGTTTTATAAAAATATTTTTTCCAGAAGAACTCTTCTTTTCAAAGTAAAAGTTTATTTATCACAAGAATTTCTTAATGATTTTAGAAGATTATTCTCGTTTGATTCAAAAGACTTGTTGATTATTATTTATTTATTGGGTTAATAATTTATGATTTCATATACCATATTTTATTGAATGGTTTATGACAAACTTTATTGGGGATGATCTATCCTAAAACCATTCACCATATTATTTTGAATGTTTAGTGTTTGTGTCCAATAATTGGGGAAAGTTAGTTACATTTCATATGATAGTTTCAATATGAATATATATGTTGTTTATGTTTATCACCACTAAAATGAGGAATGCATTGGACTTATTATGTTATGTGTGGGGCCCGCTATATCCCCTCGATGCATCAGTAGGTCTCATGAGACAACTCGACGTGGAATTGGCCGACGCCTTTCCCAATGTGATATGAATTTTGGACGAGGCCTTAATAATTAGACACCTTGGCTGTGGCCATGACAAAATGTTTCAGAATGTCTGGTATATGCACATCCCTCATTATGAAACTATTAATTGAAACTTTATGTGGTTATTCGACTTGTATAATACCCATGATTATATTTTATTATGGCATTATTTACACAGCTCATATCTCTTCCATAATGTGTTCAGGTTTATTATTAAAGGCATGTGTTTTAAATTATTCACCATGTCTAATTTTTATATTATCTTCCGCTATATTGACTATTCTTACTATGTTTTGAGCTCACCCCTTTATTATGTTTTATTTTTTTAGGGCAGGAAAAATTCTATTATGAATGACTTGCTGAAATAACCTAGGAGTTATGGAAGTTGTCTAAGGAGTTTCTATGTTTTTTTTCATTTCAAGTTGTAATTATGAACTTATGCACGTATCTTGTTTCTAATAATAATAAACTACTTGGTCCTTCGAGATTCGTATTCCACGAATGTACGCCAACTTAATCAAATAAGGCACCGGCTCTGGGCAACTGGGGTTAGGTCCTTACACCACTGACATATCAACCTCACCATGGGAATGTTTTTGGAAATGACCAAGCAGTCTTGGGGTCCTCAATTGGATAAATAGAATACAAAAGGTTTTTTACATGATAATTTATTCACATATTCCTATGAAATTTTATTGGTCATGTGACACGTCACTGATATGTAGAGTGATTTTCTACAATACTCATGCAAACTAATGAGATACTAAAAATATCTATGATAATAAAAGTAAAGAATAAGTATGAAATATAGGAACCCCTTGTGGTCATAACAATCATGCATAATTCCCTAAGAGATTCGCAAGAAACTGTAATCCCCTGGAAACATGACCACATTTCCATGAAAAAGATTTCACACATGTCACCCTCATTACGTGAATGATTTCATATGTGTTTGAGCAGACATGGACAGCCTCTACATTTCCAAGGAAAAATATATGGAATTGTCCACGAAATGATCACACATCTCTATAGGACCTTTTTTTCTCATGTGACACATCACCAATTGGGATAATGATTGTATCAAAAAACAATCAAGAAAACTCATGATCCCCCAAAATTCCATTCAAAATGAATAGGTAAATAAAGGGGAGATAACATAAGCCTCTTGAAATTGTAAAACTCAATCAACACACAAAAATGGTCTTATGAGACCCCTTGAAAAGACAATTTCACCCCACAAAAGGCCCCCCGGTAAACCATCCTTGTCCTGTGAAATATCCTAGATAGGGCATCAAAGATAACTCAAAATACCTTAAGCAGGCATCCACAGATCATAAAATTTCTTAGACCTCTTGGCCTGAACAATATGGGATACCCTTGTTCTTTTTTTAGGATTTACCAAGAATCCTTTAGTTAGATATAATAAAATAACTGGGGAACTACTAGAATGATCATTCAATCAAAGAAAAACATGCAAATCCCTTGAAATGTCCTATGGGAAAATCTTGTGAAAACGGATGACAAAAAAATCCATCCATTAACTCCATCCAAGATTTATGTGATACTTGTTGTTCATAGAAGTGAATAATTAGGGTTGTAATGCCTATAAATCCACCACAAAAGCAAGAAATATAAATCAAATTTTACTTGGAACCTCACACCAGATCACCCAAGCATTAGTGTATATTACATGGAGTAGACGATATTTTGACCGACAATGTTTTTCATCAGTTATGATTAAAAGAACAAGAGGAATGATTATGAAACATGAATAGGCACATCATGTGATCACTAATAGATCATGTCAAGGACTACTGACATGACATGTGAAGAACGTCCCACATACCTGTTAGATCACACGGTACTTAAAATATGCTAACATTGAACAAATATAAGGAATATGAAATAAAATGATGGAATGTAGAATAAAAATAAGGGTTACTTATTCAAAGAACATATACGTTGATCCTCATGCACTTCGCATGAACCAACCAAATCATGCAACATCACAAGGAAATTCCACCCATATAACACAATGCTCATTTTGTATTCTATTTCGATCATGAAAAGTCCCATAGACATGTCATAGAAAGTCGTGTGGTGCCCCCTTAGTATGCCACCCAGGTCTCTTGAAACCATCAAGGTTCTCTACATAGACATTTGATGTGATCTAGACGTGTCACCCAAATCATACGGTCACACCAATACATGTCAACTATTTCAGAATATAGTACCAAGATATGTCAATTGGATATCATGATATCTTTTGGACAAGCCATCTAGATCTCGTGACTCCCTCCGAGTATATTAGAGGGATCTTAAAATTCCCCTAAACATGTCATCTAGCTTTCTCAATGGCAGATGGACATAAAAAACCCTCCACAAATGTCACATTAACTCTCATGATTCCCTCCAAGTGTGTTAGATAGATTTCTCAATGACACTAGGGAATGTCAGTTGGATCATAAGATTCCCTCCAAGCATGCCATTGAATATAATGTGATGAATTCCAGGATCAACTAGCCAGGTCTTGCGATGTTCACTAAACAAGGCATCCCTGGTCATGCAATAACCTAAAGAAATTTCATTAATATTATTCAACATCTCTTGATAAATTCAACAAGGTCAGGCGGTTGTTATTGGAAAGGTCAGGTAGAAATCCTATATAATGTCAAGCAGATAATCATGGCTTGTTGTGAAAACAATCAATGCATGTCTGGAAGAAAAACAACCAGGTCAATTGCGCATTCTAGGACTTCATAACCATGTCCAACCACTATAAAGGAAGACTCAATGTGTAATCCCCAAATCATCAAACTATCTAAAATTGGATTCCTTACATAACCAGAATACATAAGATGATTTATTAAGGACTGATCCCATTCTCAAATGGGCATCCACTTTAGTATAAGTACCACCATTTCTTCAACATTCCAACCATCGGGACATAATATCTCCCATGGTATAATCATCTCTCCCCATATACCAACAAGTTCATAAGTCCCTAAACTACAAGTAAATTTATTACTCAATTAACTGGAATATGTAGGAAATATTCCTAAGGATCGATCCAAATCTCAAATGGTCATACAATTTGATATAAGTCTTGAAATTATAGTTATCAAGACCCAGTATCTCCCATGGGATATCATATTTTCTCTTCCACCAATGGATTGAGAAATCACTAAAAAATTATGACTCTAATTCCATTCATAACAAAAATACATTGGATTACTTCCAAAGGCCTGATATCTACATTATTCATCTAGTGGGATATCGTAGCATGTAACCCCACATCCCTATGAAATGGGGAAGATTACATACTATCCCTTTAATCTCAAAACAATAATTTATCACATGCTCTTAGGAAGTTTCAATGAGTATATCATTAGAATTTTGAATATTCATGATCCCTGGAAACCTCACTGTGTAAGCCCTGATTAGTGGCATGATATAAATACCCAACATACAAGCGTATCTACCCTGGGGAATGTCTCAAGGGAATGAATGAGCTACTGTGACTCGGATTTCATCTATAAATAGGATATGTAGGATTCATCCTTAGGTTTTGAGCTAAAATACCAAGTTCCCAAGTTCCCAAATATATTTCCTTTATATATGATAATAAATTGAATGGGTTTAATGAAATACGTGGGTTTTGATCCATTTTTATAAGACATGAAGCAAGGGATGCCTCATACATTCTCAATCCCATCTTTGACATATCAATCACCTCCATGGATAATAATAAACATTGAATTTTCTAGTTATACATAATCAACATATAAGTAGCTACGCAAAAATGGGAAATGGATGAAGAACCTCAGAAAAATATAGATGGATTCTCTAATGTGATCCCCATATTTTGTATATAAATAGGTTAAACCTACTGTCATTCTGCTAGGGTAATTGGTCTCGTATTGGGATTTGTAAGAGAGTCATGAACATATCTTAAATATATATGAGAGTTTAAGAGCATGTAATAATTCACACTAAATGGGTGTGATGATCTCGACATCTCAACCATTCAACCAATGTGAGTTCCTATGTGTAATTGGATCTAAATCCCTAATCGACCAACTTCCTTTGGAAATAAAATTCATACCCATTTATGGTAGTGTGAACTGTAAGAGTTTCTTTTATGGGTTAACATATGGGGATCCGGATGCAGTTGATTGTGCCAAATACTAAAACCCTATAATTAGAACACAGGAAAAAATCCACCAACATAATTATGTGGAAACAAAATTTTTGAACACAACATGAATCTATTAATTAACAAAACGATCAGTTAATCATGTGTCAAGCTATCTTTCTTCGAACAATGCATGAAAAAAATAGTGATCCCAAATTAAAACATTTAAATAAAAAGATGATCAATTTTCCATATATCAGGACACATCATTGTCAACTCCTAAAAATACAATGCAAATAATCCTAACATAAATATTCTATCTGATTCTCTGTAACTGGTATTCCAATGAAATTATTCTATCCTCACTCTGAAAAATCCATTCGAGTAGAATGGATGAAACACGAATAAAACAAAAATTATGTTAACCATGCATATTTAATTGATCACACATCGTGCCTAAAATAATGAACTAATTATTCATATTATTCCTTGTTGTTTGAATGTCCGAAGATACTACAGAGTGCGACAATGAACACCTTATGTATCTAATAAAGGTGGACTAGGGGTCCAACTACGACTTCCTTCTGGTTTATGGGAGAATGGGGATGGCTCCTGTCAACCTCAGTTTCTAGTGCAATCCCACCAGTACCCATTTTTCTCCAACTAATGGTACCACCTAACAAAAAACCACATTTAACACCCATGAGTGAGAAAAAAGTAAGTCACATCGAGCATGGAAGGAACTGGGTAATCATGAGTGGGATCATATACCTTATCTCAATGATGATTTCTATCAACATATTCTGATAGTAACCAGTGAGTAGGATCGTATCCGTTCTCACTTTGATCAACCATGTGTGCATTTTCCTAAAGCAGTCATGGGGGAGGTACATATACCTACCCCCATGCATATATTATGGTCCCACAATGAAGAAAATAGGTCTCATACCCCCATTTTAATTGAAAATATATTCTTATATGTCGTATAAATGGAAATTGTGTAGGATTGTATCCATGGGTAAACTTTTATATATTTACATTACATCGTAGAAAAAAGTGAAAAACTTTGCCAAAATATTCTTTCATTAGTACATATATAGGCATAGGCACACATTCCAATCCCTACAGTTAGGGAAACTCAAAATTCTGATCCTTATAATCAAATGGTTACTCCATAGAAAGTAGAAAATATTTCACCCAACAAAAAGGATTATCGGTCTACTCGGGTAAATGAAAAGGCCTCAGACTGGGCTCATATTCATGTTCCAAATGGGGCTCGCTGGGTGAGAAAAAACTCTCCTTAGGATTGGGGAACATGCTTATTGAAAAATTCTGATGGTATATTCCAAAGATAAATAGTCAAGATCATTTCCCCATTTCAATTGAGGCTCACAAGGTGCTAGTGGAACGTGTCTCGAGATGAGAACATATTCATATTGAAGAAGAATAATGACATAAACCAAATTCCTAGGATTGGGATCATATCCCAGTTTTGGATGGGGATCACCTAGTGATAACGGAACTTGCATCGGGAAAAATCATATTACATTCAGTGAGACTTCTAGGCATATTCTAGTAGATCATAGAAGTTGGGTGCATGTTATTAGTTACACTGAAAAATAATTGCACCAGAATCATTTTAGGGAAACATAAGAGGAGTCTTGTATAGCTTATCCTTTTCCAAAGATCCATAGGTATATTTTAGTGTGGAATGTGTATTTAGACTGATCTCATATTACCATTCCAATCGAGTATTAGCAAGTGAGAGCGTCACATGCATCAAGGTAGACTCATATCCTTGTCACAAAGCACCGGAGGCATATCCCAAAGGCACACGACCAAGCTCCTAATCTCATTCTAACTGAGGATTACCAAGAAATAATGGAACATACCTTGAGAGGATCTCATATTCATATAAAAAATAAAGAATCTAATTGGAATATTTTAGAGGCTTCTCAAAAATGGTATAATAATCCAATATCCCCAAGAAGATATAAACAAGGTCTGCAAACCATCATACGATAGTCTTATATCCCAAAACAATTCTAGAAGGTAGGTTGTCATATTCCGACCATGACACAGAATGATGCTCAGGCCCCAAATTTTCTCAATGCTAGTGTATTAGAGGTTTTTGGAGAAATATTCTAAACATTACAAGGTTCTATTAAGTAATAAAATTAAGTATAATACATTCATTACCCTGATATTCCTTCTCATGGTAGTGTGGATATAGATTATAAGGACTCTGTTCCGAACATCTATATTAGACAACTTCCCCACAGTGATATCCCCCATTGACAAAGAAATCCACAACATTCCCAAATAACTCCATATAGATAGGTGTTCAAAAATTAGACACCTTTGTATAGATAGTTGATCAAAATATAAACGTCAATAGTATATTGTTCCGCCGTCAACTTCCAACAATACACTACTCCTATATGTATGTGACCCCAAGAATCATCTTCTATAGTGTGACCAGATGGAGGTGTGTAAGTATGATGAATAAGAATTTGACATTGATATATAGAGATATTTATCAAAAAAACCACATCGCCATCATGTTCTGGCCTTTTTACACATCTTACTATAAGATTACTAATGAGGTTGAAAAGGATTTCATGCCTTATCTATAACAAAATAACTGGAATAATCATCAGTGACTCAAGACAAGACACCTCCCTTATCCAAGATACAAGGTTAACCTTTATAACACTGAGATACTTTGTTTTCATCTAGTCCTGGATTCTATATCCATGGACTGAGAATCAATGTCAGAAAATCACAAACCAAATATACTATATAATTTCCATTGTTCTATCGTAGTTCTTAGAAAATTAATAGCTAAAGACATATAATGTATCCACATTATAGTATGGGGAAGTTATAGAGTGTTACATTATTTAAAACCCCTTGAAAAACATAACCCCTCAGATACAACTTATTGTAATATCATAGAATCTTATATTTTTAGGGGTCAAGTAACGCTCTGGGCAGTTGGTCACTACATCAAAATTCCTCTGATTCAACAATATTCAGACATCAAAAATGGAGGAAGAGGATATAAAAACATCATTTAAACTAATCCCCTTGAATTAATGTAAATACATATCAGACATGGATGCCATGGTTTCAATCTACCTGATGAAATCCTATTGAAAATATCTATTGTCATGGCATTTCATTGCACCCAACTCCTATGAAAGCACAATTGTGTCACATAAAAAAAGATGCAATAATAGTTTTCATAGAAACCGTTCAGGAGTTGACACATATCAATATCCCAATAGAGTATCTACCATCAACTCCTCCTCATTGATCATTAATTTCTATGAGGATCAGGACATATCATCAAAAACTGCAAACAAACCCCATCCCACTTGGTTGGGGGAATTTATATCTCAATCTCCATCAGTAGGTTCATCATCCCCCAATTGGATCCTAGGTAAATCAATGATGATTCCAAATCCACCCCATCCCACGAGGTTGAGGGAATTTATATCTCAAATATCATCTTAGGAATCATGAAATCCTCATATGGAAGCATCAGATCCTCGATAATATGATCAATCAATGCCAATTGTGGGCCCAGATAACCCCTAGTCCATGGGGTTGGTGGAATTTTCATAATCATCATCACCATAGATAGAATTGGTATTATATAGTTTGGTAGGTAAATATCGATGGTTTTAATCCCATATGTTCCTCCCACTATAAGAAAAACCTATACTATTTGGAGCCCATTTAACAATCACTACTAGATTCCCCATCAAGGTCATTACTTATAGGCAAAGTTAGGAAGAGAGTATGGTGAATGTAATAATACCCCATCAAGGATTCATTCCAAAATATATCAATATAGTCAAGGGTTTGAGGAATGACCCTAATTAAGAAAGTTCGGAATTATCCTACCACATCGAAAGTAAATGGATAATAACCATTTCATAATATGTCTCTATGAGTGTCATCACTATTTGAAAAATAGATATGGTTGACTATGAAGAAAATAAAGAGGTATGAAACACATAAAACATACCCTAAGAGGAGGGTGATTTGTATTCACCAAATAAGGCTACATCCCCCTAAAACCAAAGAAGGATAAAAAATTTGGAACCTCTAAATATTGAGTTTCCACCACTCTAGAGGAACACTACAATATATAATGGTATAGGTGTGGTTGTATCTCATCACCACACATAAGACATGAGGTTCCTCCTATATAGGCATAGTTTTCACAATATTAGAATGAGATACATAGTCACATGCAACTGAAAAATGATCTACTTAGGGGAAATAGTCTCATTGATAAACTTTATCATATAGAGACGAATATTCATCCTCCCATATTTGATCCACCTTACAAAGTAGAATATGAGATTAGATCAGATTAGGATGTAGAAACCGATCTACATAATGGAGGAAGATGAATATGATCATAAATTTCATCCATTGTGGAGACAACATCACCCTCTCCAGGGAGATAAATTAGTCTATAAATGATTTGGAACTCATAGGGAGGTGGAGACGAGGCCACTATGCTAAGCCTCGCCTGCTCCCTATAGAGTGAGGTGGCTCAAATAGAAATACATCTAAAACTTCTCAACAACATTGAGTCCATTTCTAATGGAATGTAATCCATGGAATGGAAACATATAAATGTGAATATTGAGAAGAAGACATACCCCCAATGGATGGATCACACTTTACCTCCACCCAATTTCAGCAATCCTCCCTTCTCCACCTTTGACAGCATGGTAGACACTGAATAGCATCTAAAAGACTTCATATCTTGATGTGGGTTGATCATGGTCAGATGAGAATAAAATGAGGAAAAAAATATGAGGTGATAAGTATAGAATTTGAATATTATAGTTTTGTTTAGTATAGTATCCTTCCAGTATGATATGTTGTAGGATGGGAAGACCTTCATCGTCAATTTATTTAAGAGTTCAGCTCTATGATGAGGAAAATTAAAAATTTCAACCTAATAACAGAAATAAAGATTTCAATGAGAGGATTTCTAAATTAATATGTAAATTTAAGGGTCAAACCTATTCACACAATATCTATATCTCATATTAAAAATTACTCGAACATGATTGTGTAGAAATTCACTATTAATATTCACATATACATCACTATGTTAAATTGATTTTGTATCTTAAACTCAAAATTTAATAAAAAAAGTCACATAATTTTTTATTCAAATAATTTGAGTTAATAAATGTTAAAAAGGTTAATTTCCATTTTTTGAATGTTTTCATGGTTGGTGGAGATGATTTAGAGGGCCCATGATAAAGTTGAAGAAAATTTGGCCAAACCGTAAAGGAATCCAAGAACATATGTGGACTCAACCACACACTTCTACTAATACATGCATATTATTAGGAAAATAATTTTTAGGATGATCTAATATTCCAGGGGATACAACTTTTTTGAAGACACCCAATCCCAATTTGGTCATTTGGTGGCATAAACAGAATGATCTATCCAAGGAACCAAATCTTCACTAAGTCAAAATATATTTTCTATATTTCATAAATATATCAGGCTGTAGTTGTCCAAATGATTCCAAATGATCTATGGGGCTATAAAAATGATAGAGAAACAACCTTATAGTATTTTAAATAGTGTGATAAGACAGTACGACCACCAAAAAACTATTCTCAAAGTGGATTCTCAAAATTAGGTTTCCTAAAACGACCTTCACATTTTCCCATAAATTGGCACCTTGGGAACCCCATTATCTTGTTGGACCGAGGAGTTAATTTCTTCCATTATGGAGTAACATAGGACATATATCATTGTCATATAATTTCATTTTGCCCCTATCCACATATGTGGATCAAGGATGAAGAAGGAGATCCACCAGAGCTTCTTCCTCCACTCAATGTTGGGCTAAACGGTGGGTGTTTGTTATAAAGAAGCTACACACATGTCATGGGAGTTAAAATTAATATATTAGATACTATTTTAGAGTTATATGAGTGTTAAAAAATTTCATTCCATGTATATTATATTATTTCATATGTGAATGATTTTTATGATCCATCTGATCGATATGCTCTAAATTTATAACTAGTCATTGTGAGTTTTTTAGTGTGTGACTTGTGTTGCTCTGATTCCAAAACACAAGAATAATTTTATTACCCTATTTCTTGAGATATTTCTCTTCATTGGAATTTATTATTCTTTTCATATGTGCCAGAACTTGGAAATATGATTATTATTTCAAGGTTTGGTTCTTCAAGCATTGATATAAAATCTTAGGTATTAATATGGATTCAAATTAATTTCAACCAAAGAATTACTATAAAGTTGAATGAATATATAACAAAAACAAATTTGAAATTTGTGTAGTAAAATCATAAAGAACTTTTTATCTCATATTTGTTAATATACACAGGGTCATTTAACTATTAAAGACTTTAGATTAAGTTATTTTCAAAAAACATTTTTCAAAACCACCTCTATTTTAAATCTTTTATTAAAAATTCACAATATAAACCCATCAATGCTCCATGAGAGACAACATGGGGTCTTCCCTAAGAAATAATTGACCATAAAAATATAATTAATTTGACCTGTCATGACAAAATAGTTAGAAATTTGTGTTGAAAATCTCTAGGATAAGTATTAGACAACTTTGATCCCAATGAAGTATCAAGGTGGGTTCCATGATTTCATATAAATCACACAACATCATTATGATTACATTCAGAAAACCTCGGATAAATCTGGAATCAATCCTTTAACACGTGGTAAAAGGCTTGGAAAGGCATAATATGTCATTTTTACACTGAAACCTACAGTAGTTACTATTCAAGCACCTAAGAAGGTCCTAAACCACCGAACATATCATTTCATGTAGCAACAACCATAAAATCACATTCATCCAGAATCATAGAGAAATTATGGTCTCCTGGGATTTGAGGAATGAATGAATAAATTACACTCCTTTTGAAATGAAAAATTACATAGTTAATTCATTTTATCCATAGACAATAACTAACTCATGCTACCGTATCCATGGATAAACAATGTGGTCAACCACAATTACCATTATGACTACTTCTCTTTCCATAGAGGGTTGTGTAATAACATCCAGGAAAGAATCATTATAAATATTTTCCATCAAGGTTTGGTCGATTCTAAACAGGTGGTGTCAATTTACTCATTAGATCAGGTATCCTACCTAATCATTTCCCAGTTATAATAAGGTGTCTAATGGAAGAAATTTTCATCTAGATGTGGATAGATGATCAATAATTGGATGACTCATAGAAAAGTTTACCGGCCTCGTGTCACCCTGAGAGTATGGCTACACAACCCCACAATAACTCCACCAGCCAAGAAGGTGACATATGAATTTTCTCCCAAAAGTGGGGGTGACCAACAAATGTAGGAATGAATAGAATATGAAGAGTCATATTCTATATCAGATGAAGCTATAACACTTGCATATTTCTTCCCACAACATTTGAAACATGGTCACTTCCCCACAAAATGGAACCCTCATCATATGAAGAGATCATATTTAGTTATTTCAACATATTACACTTGGATAAAACCTTCTTCAATGATATATTTGCCTCAAATTATGAGTTCCCCATACAAAAATATGGAATATGAGGTCGTATGTGTAGGAATCGGGGATACATGCGATATCATGGGTGTGGTTGGACCCAATATTTTAGTTACATCCCCATAGAGAATATATATGAAACTGAGACCCATGGGAAATAAATCCAGAGGTCCATCAAAGGAATGAAGGTGTCTCATTGCCCTCTAATACTCATCTTCAACCAATTGTCCTACATGACTACCCAGTAAGAGTGTGATTACTTGATCTATCTAGGAAATAGGGATGGTTGTTTTGACTCGCACCACTAGAAGTAGATTCTCTATAAACAACTACATAATAACCAAGAAAATCCCCCTCAAATAACTCATCTTCTAAACCATAATTCAATCAGAAACAATATCTTGGGAAGTACTGACCTCTGGAATAAATGTGTGACATTATGATACAGTTAGAAGTTGTCCCAAACAAGCTCTAAATCCTTAATACACTACATCTCACAAATTAACTCATAGAGGCACTCATTAATGCCCTCTAAATATAACATAAATTTGATACAGAAGTCACTACAGTAGAGGTTTATCAAATAAAAACAATATCAGTAGATTATCATGTCACAAAATCATTCATAGATCATGACTAGGAATAATTCATCTAGGGACACATAATACCCTAATATATTTTGGGTAGGCTCATTAATTTTGATATCGTGATGAATTTTATTGATAATGTCTTTGAGATCAATCTCATCCGAATTCGAACCCTTTAATTTTTTGGACATATCAATGGATGTTTGTCTCTCATAAACATGTCCATTCAAGGGTATGATAAGAATGAGTAAAGACGTATTTGGAGGATCAAACACAAAGATTATTATTTTTTGATCTCACCTATAACGTTGAGTTTATGGTTTTTTAGAAAGAAACATAATACAATATCATAATCTGAAGACCCTATCTCTATAGCCACATTGTGGTACCTTCAATATTCAATCAATGTCTAAAATACCTCATCGATGGAAATTTTTACATACTAAATGGTGATAGTTCCCATTTTGAGACTTTCAAAGACAAATATGGTGATGTATTTTCCTACAAAAGTGGAGACAAACAACCAATGGTAGGTAATGATATATAGGTTATATCCCCAATAGCATTAGGACCACCATTGAAAATACCTAGAGTATTCTCGATAGTGACTAAATGATCCCCATAAATCTAGTTGTGGTAATAGACATATCCCCATAGGTCTAATCCCCTCTTATCCCAAATGACAGTAAAAAAGAAAATAAAAGCTGACATTGCATTGCAATGACTCTAGTATTTGGGGATGATAATATCTCTTATCGTGGCCTCCCTCACCTTGATAGTGATAGATAGGTCCCCATATTTCTATCTTAATCTGAGAAAGCCTCAATAGATGCATAATTGGAAGATGAAGAGGGTGACTTTAGGAATTCCCCTCCAACATTCGAGGAAGGTGTCTTCACCCCCATTGATGAGCTCAGGTAGGTAAATCTAAGAACATAAGAGGAATCATGACCTATATTGATTAGTTTCTCCATTCCCCTCACAAATAAATAGATGTACATTGCATTTATAAATAATCAATGATATTTGTTCTATTGTAACTATATATGAATTTCCTAGACTAAATCCATATTTGGATATACAATATCTGGGCATAATCGATGACCATAGAGGCTTCAAGAAGGAAGATGGGAGGATGCACCCACCTCATCCCACCAATGTAGAGGAGGAAGTGGAAAATTTTATCAAAGCCATATTTGTCAAAAAAAATCAATACCCAAGATGGATTTTCAATATTTCCCCCATCAATGAAAATAATGGAAAGGTTACGGTATGAAATGATATCATATACCTTAATTAGAAATTCCCAAATGATGCATTCGAATTGTTGATCATAAAACTATTGATCAATGCAACATCTTGATTCCAAGATTTTTCCTTTATGGAAAGTTATTCAGGGTAATATATGATAATGATGAATAATTAATATGAACAAGCCACTAGCCTCAGAGCACCCAAAGGGATCTTTTGCTATCAGGTTATTCCCATTGTATTAATGAAAGGAAGAACTATATATCAATGAACCATAAATAATATGTTTAAACTATTCTTGAGAAGAATAATATAATTTTAACCCAACACACTGATCATCAAATCCTGACAATAATCTGACCACTTCAGGGATCTTCATATAGACATCGACAAGCTGTGACAATACAGTTTAAAGTTTAGTCCATTGAAATGAGCTTTTAGAGTAGCATCAAAAAAATTCCTTCCATTTTTGGTATGCCGCCGTGGAATTCAGTATGACCCAAAATAGAATAGTGAAATTTTAACAGTTTCACCCACCATAAATCTCAAATAATCAAGGGGATTCCAAGGGAACCTCACCTACATTAAGTGTCTCTTATATAACTTGGCCAACAAAGTTATCCTCTTCACCAAGACGATGAAGAAGGGAATTTATTGTCAATGGGTCGACGACCACCAAGAATCCTTTGAAAGTATTAATTGGTATATACTGAACCCACTCGTTCTAATGCCTTCAGTGGAAGAAAGGCCACTCATCATGTTTGTGCACACCGTTGAACACTCACTGGGTACCCTCCTCACATGAAAAATTGGTGTGGGGAGTGATAAAGGTATCTATTAACTCATCCAGAAATTTCTAGGTAATGATAATCAATATTTAGAAATTTAAAAGAACATTATAAAAATATCATTTTCAGTGAAGAAGATGAGGAACTACTTACTACACCATCAAGTCCATATGGTATTTCATACTGATCATCTCATATACATCCTTGGATTCCCCATATGGACTGGGTGTCTATCCCGATGGGTGGTTATTTTGGCAAAATATGACATCCAGTTCGTGTCACAAAAGGGTGTAAAAGGGAGAGCCATAGCTAATTTCCTTATATAATGTCCTACCCTAGATAGTACACCAGTGGACACCAAACTCCAATATGAAGAGGTTTTATATGCCCATGACACTCCCCGGACATGGGTTACGTATTTTTATGGTGTCTCCCAAATTCTTATAGGTAAAATAATTGAAAATAAAATGCTCAATCAGGTTGGATTTGGTATTTTATATTTTCTCTAGGCAAATGAATTTTCCATACAATTTCTCACTGTCTAAATGATGAACAAATAGTGAAGTAGAATACTAAACCATCATAACTAGTTTAGAACTGGACTTATAGTTTTACATGGTCTACCTATATATCAAAGTAGATTTATAATTAGTCATAAATAAGATCTATTGTGAATATTCCATCAATAGGAATAATTGGCTCCTCTCCGTGGCTATGTTAGGGGACTAATGGAATAGTTCCCTTTAGATCCCACATTTCATTATATTATCCAATCACTAGATACTCGTGTTGACATATAGGCTAATGTAGCCACTATCTTGGCCATCCTTGGTCAAGAGAAAGAAATCTTTCATATCACACACTAAAGAATGGTATCATCGATCATCATCTATTATATGGAATAAATAAATTAGGTAAACATCTCCTAGAGTTTTATTAACCAATATCCACCCCTATATGTGTTGCGCCAATATTTAGTTATCTCTAAAATAGGACATTCCCAACCTAACGGCCAAGAAGGACCAAATTCAGCACTGTCAAGTGAACATTACCCTATGGGATGATCCAAATGATCAAAAAGACCTATAAAAGAGTGTCTTAGATATAATCATCATTAGATTCATATCAGGAAGAGAGAATCATTCCATCTTGCAAGAAGTACATGTAGGATCCTATGACTCTCATCAGTCTAAGACAAAGATCTCCTACCAAATTAGAATGTTGTGTTATTACTGAAAAAACATGATACAAGACTGTGTGGAATTCACAAGGAAATATCATGCATTCTAGATCCATGTAAAATGAATACATAATCCCATTGAATTGTTACATATAGATAAATATTCTTTGACTTATATCATTTGGGGAATGAATGTTGTGGGGATATATCCATCATCAACATCTAAGTACTTTAGTACTTCCTTACTACTACTGCCTTCTTTTCCAAGTGGAGACAATAAATACCCATCAAGGTGGTCAGGATGAAATATATCATCAATTTTGCAAAGTATCATTTCATCACCATGTTCATATTATCTCATATGATATTGATGCAAAATAACCCCAAATTATATTATAAGGAGTTGAGTAAGCTATACCTAGAGTAGAATATCGAGTACAAAAACTCACCTAGCTGTCATGTGGGTGAATATAGACAGATATATTCCTTCAATAAGACTCTATAAATTTACTCCAAAAGTTGGTGAATAAGGATAAGAATTCCTATTCGAAATATCTCATTCATGATTTATGGGCCTACCATACCACAACATTTACTACTACACAATAAAAACTATACTCACTGGTTCATGAGATAGAGGTAGTGTTACCTATCGAATTCTAGTGCATTTTCTCAAAATAGTCATTTGTGAAAAAATATTAGATGATGAGAAATCAAAAAAATGGTTGGATTAATTGGAGTGTCTTGATGAGAATAAGTTCCATGCATTTCACAACCTTGGACTCCATCAGAATCTTATTAAACGATCCTTTAATAAGAAGTTTTTCCTATATTCATTCCTCCAAGGAGAATCGGTGTTCTATCTTAAGCTTCCAATGATACTAGTTAAGAATCCACTGAAGCTGGTACTCAAATGGGAAGGGCCAAAAATTATATCTAAGTTCCATTAAAATGAATCTTACCCACTGGACATAATGGGTTCAGAACATGTCACCACCCACTAATGCATGATTCTTAGGAAATTAATTGTATAGTTTTCATCAAGCACCACTCATCCTAGTAGCAAGAAGATAAACTGCCTAGAATTTGAAGTATTAGTAGAAAACATTAAACTATATAGTTTCTCATGTTCTAACAACAGGAAACTAAAGTGTACATATCACATCCTCATTATAGATTTTAAACTGAATGGATACCTCAATGCTTCATCTCTATTTATATCATCCAACCCAAGTCTTGGCAGTAAGAATTTAAACTACATAGCATCACACATCCTAGCCACATGATGTTAAACTATATGGAAGAGTTAATTTCTATAAGACATTAAACTACAAGAAATATGTCGTCACTGAATGACATTAAACTATAAGGGAAGCACCATCTACCTAATAACTCATTACATATGATCTGATCTGTGCGAAAGAAGGATGAATTTTCCGCATCCTAGTGTGAGAGTCATCTCAACATAGGGATTCCCTCATTTTAAGAAATATTTGTGGATATATTCTCTTCATAATAGGATATGTAGTGATGAACACATATTGTTTTGGCCCAGATAAAGTTTTAAATACCCTTTATATTTTGTAACCCTCATCCACACCATATGATATTACACTGCATGGATGATGTTCTTATTTTATGAAATTAAACTTCAAAGGATTATCAAACTATATATGGTTTTATTCTCATAATAATGAGATATATGGGGATGAATATATCTTTTATCTTGTTTTATACATGACATGATACAAAATTACCCTATCCTACCCTTAATTTCATCTCTATTGTGAGAATAACCATTATTGTTCCTTGTTTTTCACACAGAGTATAGCTCATGTGATCTTAGGAATTTCTGTAAGGCTTTCCCCGCATAAAAAATCATATCATCTCGTGATAGGATTATCATGGTCATAATTTTAATATCATAAAAGGAAAACCATGAGTCCTCACAATTAGATATTATACTACATGGATAATTTGTTTTCAGTATGAATTTTAAGGGCACTGGTTTCAAGAACTATGTGTGAATTGATTCCCAACATCACAAGATATGTACTGATGCTCAAACCTCCATCTCTTGGTCTATTCACAACAAATAGACGTAAAAATCCCCCTGAATAAATATAGGCTAGAAATTCACATGAATATTTTTTTTCAATAATTACATGTGGCTTGGTTCATATTATTGTGGTATATGTAGTGAAACCTAGATTTCAATCATTGAGTCTAGCCACAATAACCCTTTTCATTTTGAAAAGACAACTTCCTTACCATATGATTTTAAACTACATGGTTCCTCAAGAACTATGTGTGGACTAATTCTTATCATCACATGATATGTAGTTATGCCTAGATATCCAGTCCTGGGGATAACTACAGTAATCAATGGAAATAATTCCCACCTCTTTTTATGGGTCATACCTATTTTGAGAGTTTCCCATTCAAGAAAAATGTCTGTCTGGATTCCTATCATCACATGACACATCATGATGCTCAGATATCCAATCCTAGGACCAGCTATAAGAATCCATAAAAAATACACCCAAATGACATAGTCAGTGATCCATTAAATACCTTTTTCCCTATCTACGATTCATATCTACATGCATCCTTATTGTGCATGTAATATATATTTCACAAATTTTCATGTCAATTTCTACATCCTTAACGCATATTGATTAAACTGAATGGAAAACTTTGTGATCTCATGACATTAAAATATCATAACAAATATTACCTTACCACATGGCATTAAAATGTAATGGATATTTCATTATTGCATGATGTTAAACTACATGGAAAAAATTAAATCCATTATACATTTTTTTAAACAATTCAGACCATCATCCATTATCACCCCTCATCAATGGAACATATGTTACTTACCTCGGTCAACCAATGTACATTTTACATCCACCATATTTTAAACACTTGAATTCATAAATCACACTTCTTGTATTAAGCACCTAAAAGTTTTGCAAGCATTACATGGACCTTGAAAAATTACACCTAGCTTCAAGGTACCCTTTGTTTGATTATGAATGTATGTATATGGCACCTGCATATATGCCTATGGTCATCAACCAAATGATTCATTCCAAAAAGGGTCTTTTTGATCCTTATGATCCCTGATGACATCATGGAAGAACTCAACAACTCAATGTGTTCTAGACTATCCCCAATATCATAGTCCCATATGATTTCTCATTATCTTAGAACCTCGTGTCGTGACTCATAATATTTTCATCTCCCATTCAGAAGAAATTTTGAGTTCTCTTGAACTTCGGTATCCTAATTGAAATATTGTGTACCATCCCCCATATTAGGTCTATGTAGGTCATGAATTTAAACCACATTCACTATGGTCAAATTTTTATGCCCTTAAACTCTAACCCATAATGGTCCAAGTCACAAGACCTCAATCGTCTAGTGAAAGAGACCCAAAACATTTCCTAATGAAAACCCAAAAATGGAAGCTAGAGTAAAAGTTATGTCTATGCTCACTAAACTCGCCATCATCATATTTTAGGCAAGAATTACGTAATAAATAATGTGTAAATCTCATAGGGTCTACATTATAGCCCTGGTAAAATCCATTCTCTCCTCATTTGACCCATTGGTTCAAAAAAATGTTATGTTCTGATTTTTAACATCTCCTTCACATTATAATATGTTCGTTAGGCTATGAAAAAAAATTTAGGGTTCTCAAACCAATCATAGATATTACACTTTACGCAACTCACAGTTCATTATTTGAGCACCTTGGATCACCTTAAGCCTTCCGCATCCCGTACAAAAGGATACTTGTCTTCAAAGTACCCTTGGTTTGACTATGAATGTATACATATGGCTCCTTAATATGCACCTATGATCATCAAAAAAATCTATCACTCTGCCAAAATGGATTTATGATCCTTGTGAGTCCTGACATCACTATGACAGAATTCATCACCTCAGTGTGTCCCGGGTCATTTCTGATATGATTGCCACATATCATCCTCCTAACCCGAGAACTTTAGAACACAATTTAGAATCCCCATAATGTACTATCCATGTGGATTCATCATCTTTGATGTTACATCATTGTTATTTTTACCATTTCTCAATGCATGAATGAGACACTATGTTGCTAAACATTTTATAGTCCACACATTATGATTCAAAACAACTTGGTGTAGGGTTCAAGCTTCACAGTTAAGAGATGAACTTACTTAGGGTTAAAGAACCCTTCCTAGATATATTTATTCCATACCTAATAACATCATCTAGATGTTTGAGTCTTTATAATTATTTTATTTCCCTTGGAAAGGAGTGCAGACCATCTTTTTACCATGCTATACATGCATAAGGGACTTGACCAACCATCTAATGGAATCTCCTTCTTTTTGGATTGGAACTCCAAACCTTGTGATCCTTGGAAATACCATGGATGAACCCGCAACCTCAAGGTTAAACGGTTCATCCTCAACATGTTTTCCCATACCATGTTCAATGAATCAAACTTTTACATCATTACATACATCACCCATATTGCAACTATCAAGATGGTCCTAGCTTCCCTATTATTTATCCCTCAACCAATGTTACCCCCATACATCATCCATGGACAATGGAAAAGAGTGGATACACCACTATTTGAAAATGATTTTAATGCATCAGGGCTTGGACCAACCAACCAGAGGCATCTCCCCCTTGTAGAAAAAGATGTAGGGTCCTTATGAGCCACAACAACACAACAATAGAACCCAATAGACTAGGGTGTTTTGGGTAAATTCGGTCATCACCGCACCATATTTCATGATCATTGATCATGTCCCAACAGTAATACTTTAACTAACATAACATCTAAATATCTGAGCTGCAAGACCTTAAAAGACAGTGATAAAAGGTCATAGCTAAAAGAACCTAAATGAATGTGATATAAGGTCTAAGCTAAAAGACCCTGAACTATAGGGATATAAGGTTATTTATAAAAGTCCCTAATATAAATTGATTTGAAGTTATAATATAAAATTCCCTAAAAAATAGTGATATAATTTCCAATCTAAAGGACCCCAATCTATAATGATATAAGGCCCGAGATAAAAGTCCCTAAACAAAAATGATAAAAGTTCTGAGCTAAAAACTTAGAAACTATAATGATTGAAGGTTTGAGCTACATGGACACAAACTATAGAAATAGAAGGACTGATCTAAAAGACCCTAAACAATAGTGATATAAGGTCTGATATAAATGTCCAAAAAATGTAGAACAACAATTATTTATTCTATAATAATTGAATCTTTTTAAGCCCCACCATATGTCCTTGAAAAAATGATGCTATGCTCTCCAAGTCTATTAAATTTAGAAAAAGGTAATGAAATCTCCCTTATGGAGATATATTTTTCCCAATTGTACCCTTGAGAAACCTATAATCTCAATATGACTAGAACAAATGCATAAATTTTTAAATTAATGAACAATCGTAATTCATGAGAATTTATAAAAAATAATCTATTATAATTTTAACATTCAAATCCAAGAAATAATATTTACTTGATACTATACAAAGGATGTGTATCATTGGTGATTCGTATAAAATCAAATCAGTGAAAAGTTATTCATGTCACAAATGAAAGGATTGCTAGACAATAACGTAAAAAGTTCATAACATCAATTCATTGATATCATAAAAAAATTGAAGTCTCCACAAATAGAAGTCCCTCCCATGAATATTCAAGACAGGTAATAGTTGGAAAGTTACAACTTTATTACAATATGTTCTTAGAATAATTAATAAAATATGTATGCATCTACATGAAAGAGGTAATGGATTGGCACAATTGGTTATCAAACTCAGTTTCAGCTTCCACAATTTTCTATATATCTTATTCCCAAGAAATGGACTCAATCCTCGCCTTCTCTACCACAACAAGAACTCCCTATTTCTCTAGCACAATATTTTCTAATATCTAGATTAAATTTTGGAAAATTTGATAGTTCTACTACAAGTTGGATGATATTATATTGGAGATGGTTGATCATATACAGGAGATGGTCAAATTTAATATACTTAGTGTTGATCATGTCTCGGTGAGCTGATGCCTCCACTGCATGTTGGATAGCTTCATCTATGGCCTCATCATAGTCATGATTCACTGAATAGGAAGCCCACATAGCTACCACCCATGATTAAAGGACAATAATATGATCTCTAATAGATACAACCAACTTCACCCAGTTATGGAGGTTGTTATAATCAAATAAATCATACAGAAGGGTAGGAAGCATAAATGGAAAGTATCCCAACCAATCCCTCTTGTATTCTAACTGGCTCTTCAAAATGAAGGCCCAAATTTATATCCACATTTGTTTCCACATTGATGTGTGGAATGACATAGACCCCTAAACTTGATATAAGCCTCTATTAGGAATGGGAACATATTCTAGGACTATGACTCTTAGAGAAATAGTTATTATCACAGTTTTGGATGAAGTGGGATGTGAACTAGGCTTAATATTTGTTGATCGTGTCAGAGGAACCCCTTAGGGGGCACAAACTAGATCCTCCAAACATTGGGGTGAAGAAACTAAAACAAAATGAATAGGGGTTTATAAGAAAAATGTGAATCATGTGATATCACCAAATAACTAATGGATATGAATTATATTAGAAACAAACATTTCTTAGTCACATCACTGGCGTCATCCACTACCCTAACTCTATTTTTTGGGGAAGAGGCAAACCCCACTTGCGCCGAGAAGCTTCATGAAACCTTTGGGGATTTTTCTTAAGATGATATTTTCTCTCTATCATTGAGTGCTTCAAAAATAAAATATAATTTCAAGATATATGACATAAATAAACAATGTTTCCAATTTTGAAGTGGTACTCACCCTCTACAATGCCGGCACCCATTAGGACTAATGTGTTAGGAGACTATATATCAGTGTTAGTATCTGAAAAAATTGGATCCACCCATGACATATAATGTGGTGAAACCATTGGGACATCTAAACTAGGTAAATATCATGATTGATTCAACACCTCACCCACCACCACTTTATGATGGGTTGGTGCCAACATCGAAGGTTCTGATAATGAAACCAAATTCTCCCCTACATTATTAGAAGTATATAAATTCTTCTCTAATCTTCCTTGGTGGGGAACATCACATTTTTGACAAGTATGGGTGTGGTAATGAAATAATAAAAACAATACAAGGATAAATTCCACACTTACTTAGAGGTTATATTGAATAGGACTCAAATAGTTCATAGCACTTCATATTTTTCTTCCCTTGTTGGATAGGATCATTAGAGGGTTCTGATGAAAACATTTTGGTTCTGAACCAACAATCTTATCCCTCATCTAGGATAGCCATCTAGGGAGTACATCATCATTGGTATCCTAGTAATTACCAAACTCCTCTCCTAAAAACATATAATGGGGATAATATACGTAGGATGTATGGATTGGCCAATCCTCTGAAACTTCTAGTTGTCTCAAAAAAACAAAGGACATCAGTATAGTTTCAATGGAAACATGACCCTTTTGAAAGAGAAGTGAGTTCAGCCTTACCAATTCCTCAACAATAGGATAACCCTGTCATTCTGTGGAAATTTTCAGTGTACCCTTAACAACCATTTAATTGACCAATGTGGAATAAAATTCTCACTACTGATACTTTCCAAAGATATGTCCTGATCTCAATAGAAGGCCCTAAAATCATCATAGAATTATTTGAAAGTGATATGTAGAGGTATAATGAAATGGGAAGAATCATCCAAAGGTAACTATGATTGGTTCAATATACCCCAAAGCTCAACCTATGAGTTTTGTGTCCTCCAATCCGCCCACTTTTATGTTGTGAAAGGAAATAAAAACTCTGGTGCAGTATTTCCCTCTATAACTAAAATTCTTGCATCTATGTAGGTTGATGCTCCTACTAATAATGAAAAATTACTTATTTCCATTAGGGGTGATTCCAATATTGTTGATCCTCATGAATCCAATTTCTTTTTAGGCCTATGATTTTTCATGGAAACTGGTGGTTACATGGAAAATTATGTTTCCTATTTGGATAATTTCCTTCTAAGAAATGACTGAATCCAAATCATAGAACAATGTATAGATAAATCAATTTCACCATCATAGCGAGGAATTTTTATCTTATCACAAGTATCCTACCTAGTAAACAACATCTAAAATTCACATGTTACCATTAGATGCTCCTATGATTGAACATAAATAGACTAAGGACATCTTGATAGGACACACTTAAACTAACATTGAAACCAACAGGGTTCATACCATTCATAATGAAGTTCCACATCAATATAGGTGGAAAGGAAACCCTCACGAAGGGAGGTTATATAGGGTCTTGCCTCAAGACTGGCCTCACTATTATCAACCATATCCCCCATTGGTAAATTCCCATACGATCTAAAGGAAAAATGGTTATAATTTCTCATATAAGCTCTAACATCCTGAACATTTTCTATTACAGGTCTTGCACCTTTAACACACTACAAATTTGGTTTTATGTGAATTTTGGTAATGCCCAAGATGTTCATATATTTATATCTTCCTATTTGAGCCACTATCCAACACCATAATACTTCAAAGGTTCTATAAATCATTTTATGGTATTTTCCCTTCTAAAAATGGTGTATAAGAGAATACATTTGTCTAGAACAGGGAAAATTATCCTAATATGCTCCCCTATTCCATGGAGGTCACCACCATGAAGATTGAGACTATTAATAATCATTTTCCCTTCATTGTAAGTATGTACCCACTCTGGTACATGGAGATAACGCAGACTAGTTTGATAGCCTGGTCAACACAAGGGACACCATTTTTATCATAATTATTTAAATATCCAGTATTCAACCATGTGTTAATAAGAGCACACTACCCTAAAGGAGTCCTTCATTGCACAGACCATTGGATTCTTAGCTTCTGGCTCAGAGTGGACCTTCTTGATTTTATATCCATCCCACATCACGATTGTCATATCTTCTCCAGGAAGTGGCACCTTCTAGAGGGCCGTTTTTGGTCAGTTGATCAATTCTTGGGTGATAGGAGGAGTTCTCGTTACATAATCATAGGCATACCGTCGACGAAAAACTCATCATACACCCCATGAAATATGGGTTCACCACATATATTCTCAACATCCTAGAGGATGACACCCAAATTTCCATGTGTTTAGTGTAACGTATTTGTGTTAGGACTCCAATAATTGTACATTTTTTGTGATCATGACTTTTTACTCTAATAAAACATCTGTGAGATCTAGAAAGACTTGTATATACCTTTTTTGAGCTCTTTAGTGAACTGAGAATAAATTTATTACACCCAGAAGTGATATCCCTAATCCATTATAAATCTTCCAAAAATTGAAATTCCATGTTGGGAACCAACCCAAACTTCTTGTAGGAGGTAGACATCCATATTAATGACTGGTATATATGAACATCTTAAAATGTTAAACATTATTCTAATTAAATTATATGGGCATGAACATCAGTATATGATTTTCTTCATGGTCTCCCTTAGAGACAAAATAAACATGTTGAGAGACCTTATCATGGAAAGTGTTATGGGTTTTCCAAACCCAAGAGGATGGTATAAAAAATTATTGTAATGGTGGAATAGGAGTTTCATTCGTAATACCAAACCCATAAAGGGGTATAAATATGGAAAAGGATATACCATGAGTTTCCCTCCCATTATCTCAATTAGACTCATCTAAACTAACCCATCCTCATAAAGACAAGTATCATCCAAAAATTATACCATAGCATCGTGATGGGACACCACTACCTTTCAGTCCTTTTCCAAAATATTATGAGAAGTATGATGATGCACTGAATCCATCTGAAAAAAATTAAGTGGAATATGTCAAACATAAAAAATAAAATCATATTGAAGTGAAAAAATAAGATTCTAAAAGCTCCATGTGCATCACATGAACCACCAAGGAATTCATGGTCGCCTACCGGATTTAGGAATCACTCTATCCATAAAGATCTCATAGACCATATAAACATGTAATCATCATGCAACCACATGACTCTTAAAAATACTTGAAATCAAGTTACTTTTATATTATCATATGAGAGGTCAAATATTAGGTAAATTTCACATAGTCGAGCCAGTAGATCCTGTGAAACCATAAGATGCATTCGCACATCACTATAGATGGATTTTAAATAATTGAAAAAAATTGTATGTGATTCAAACAAGAGCCTATAAAAAATAGATCTTGAGAAGTGGTTCTCATAGGAAGGTCTCATGAATGGATCTCATAATCAGTTCTTGTAGAATGATATTTTGAAAGGGTTATTCGATAGAGGTTGGGTGAAATAGCTCTAAGAAATGGAGTATCTTGTGAATGAACTAGTCTCTAATCCTCTATATGTAGGGAATTACATGGAATACCAAACATCACCTAGAACAACAAACATCATCTAATACAGTGATGGGTGGTAGCACCAAAGCCTCAAGTGGAAATTTACTTTCTTTAAAAGTAATCCCTTTTCACCATGATCATCGCTCCTGAGGGTTGGGGGGTTGTCAATGCATTCAAAATAACCATTGAGAAAATTATAAAGGAATAAATAAATAAGTAATGGTATTATTTTCCCCAAATATAAAAGGAAGAGGAAGGTAACCGTGATCATGTGGATTGCATGAACCTTTGGTAGACACACAATCACATGACATATGTAAGGTTGTGTGGATGATCGTGTGCAAAACAGAGCCTGTGGAAGATCTAAAAACATTTGATAAAGACTCCTTATTCATGTGATGTTGTCCTAGGTACTAACTAGTCATGTAGAAGTATCTCGAAAAGAATCCCTAGTTTACATGATTTTTTAGGTGGTAGGTTCCTGATAATTCATCGAAAAATATTTTACAGTAAGAAGAAACATCCCAAGGTGGGATCCTCTTACAGTTATACAGGCCATGTGATGTACTTGTGAGGTTTGAAAGACACCATACATGAGCCCATGGACTTATCACCCTTTTTCATTCAAAAGGATTATTACATATCTAAGTAGTCCTATTCTCCCCCTTTGGGATATAAGGATAAAATAGGGGTTTATCCATGATATTGATCTTGCATCTCCACATGACCTTTTATTGGTTATGAGACACATTTTTGATAGGCGGTGTGATTGTGTATGAAAACACTCATACAACCTCACGATATCCCCAAAAATTGTAATATAAGAAAAGGAAATAAAAAAGGAGAATGAAAGGAGGCTCTTATGGTCATAAATGTTATGAGGACACCCTACCCCCCAAGATATTCAAAAGACACTAAAATCTCATAAAGACATGTCCACCTTACTACACAAGAGCCTACAAATATGTAACCCAGGTCATGTGAAGGGATTAAAATGTGTATTGCTGGAATTTCACTCCCTCTTTGACTATAAGGATAAACACATGGAATTGTACATGAAATTCTATTATATCTCCATAGGACCTTTTTTAGGTCACAAAAAACATCACCAATAGTGATTTTGATAATCTCTAACAATCCTCAAGAAATCTTGTGAAATCCTAAAATTCATTGTGGGATAAACAAGAAAATAAAAGTGGGATGATGGGGGCCTCTTAATGTCATAAAACTCATATGGTGCACTAGCATGGTCTTGTAAGACCCGTTGATGAGGTTGTTTGATAATAAACAAATTCCCCATCGAACGACATATCTATCTAATAGAATATCCTGGATAAGGCATCTAAGATCTCATTAAATCTTTTCAGTAGGCATCCTAATCTTGTGAAAGTCCTTAGACACGTCATAATAAAAAACATGGATGAACCTAGGCATGTCCTCATGATTCAAAAAATACCCTTTATTTGTCCATAATCCAATAAATGAAGAATTAATAGTATGATCTCATTGTAGTTGAAAATCATGTGACGCCTCAAGCATGACATAAGGAAAACCTCATGAAAAAACCTAAAAATCCCTTCACCGACATCTTCCTGGATTTGTGTGATACAAACCACACAAAGTAGTAAATAATCATTCTATAAATCTTTTTACCGAACATGAAAAATAAATAGCATTTTCCTTTTAACCTAATAGTTGTAAACCATGAAATAAAAGTGTATTTCTTGGAGTCTCTAATCTCACAACCTAGAAATTGTTTCATCAGGTAAGATACATAGAACAATCAAAATGATCATACAATAAGTATAAGCACTTCATGTGATATCTAATAGATCATGTGATGTAATTCTGATGGGTCACACGATGAACATACCACATACCTTCTAGATCATGTGGGACTTAAAAAATATAACACAGAATAAAAATAATGAATATGAAATATAATTATGGAACCAAGATTAAAAATATGGGAAAATTTTGCGAAGAACATATACGTCGATCCTCGTGTTCTTTCCATGAACCAACTAGATCATGCGAAAACACCAGGATATATCTCCTAGATCATGTGAAACTTCTTTGGTATACAATTTGGATAATGATAAGTCCCTTTTACATGTTAGAGATAGTCACATGGTGTCCCTCGGGCATTCCACCAAAGTCTCGTGAACCCCTCTAGGTTTTACATATAGACCTTACGATTTCCTCTAGACATGTGACCCATATTATAATGTGACTCTAGTAAATTTCATATATGTCTCTTAATAACACCGGCGTATTTAATTTGACTCTTATATAATCCTCTAAACAAGCCATCCATTTCTTATAATGCCCTCCGGGTTTTTCAGCTGGCTCTTGTGGTGTCCCCCAAACATGTTATCTGACATTGAAGATGACACTTAGATAAGTTATTGAAGACATGTAACACCCTCCCGACAGGTAAAACTGACTCTAAATACACCCCCAAGTGTGTCATACATCAATCACGATGACATTGATTGAAGTTAGTAAGATCATGTGACTCCATTCATGCATGTTAGCCGAGATCATGTGATGGATTCCCTGATTAGCCATCCAAGTTTTACAATGTTTTCTAGACAAGTCATCTATATTCCTTGGATATCCACTAGAAATTTCATCTATATTATGTGACATCCCTTCGATAAGTCAATTGGGTCATGTGATTATATTTGTAAAATTCAGGTAAACATCCTTCGGCGTGTCAAAAATACAATCAAGTGATGTCATGGGGACAATAAGCATACGTCTGGTAGACAAGCAAGCCAAGTAAATTGGGAATCCCTAGAAATGATAATCTTGTATGTCCTCCATAAGGATAGATTCAATGTGTAAGACCCAACTCATTGAAAAATGAGGACTCTAATTCTTACCATAACCAAGATACGTAGAATTCATTACTAAGGCTCGAGACCGAACTCAAATGGTATCCACTTTGGTATAAGTGTTTTCATGTTTTAGAAATTCCAACCATCATGAACAAATTGTAAAATGGGATAATAATATTTCCTCATCCACCAAGGGATCAAAAAATAATTGAACTACGATTAATCTGGTTCCTACCGTAACCAAGATATGTAGGACACCATCAGAAGTACTGATCCCAAACTCAAATAGTCAACCACATTGGTTTAATTTCCTCCACGTCTCTGACATTCCAACCAACATGAACATATCTCTCTCATGGGATGATAATATTTCCTCATCCATAAATGTTTTGTAAATTCACTGAACTATGATGACTCTAAATCCTACCATAACTAGGATATGTAGGGAACCTTTTAAATTCTTGAGTTATACATTAAGTGTCTAATTGGATTTAATAGAATTTAATCCTTGCATTCATATGAAATGAAGATGGTTATTTTCTAGAATTTTTTTCTCACACAAAATCATATCTCACAATGGCTTGGGGAGTTACAATGAGTGCATCATTCTCATCAAGAATCTCCCCCAGTCCAGGAAACATCAGCGTGTAATCCTTAAACTATGATGCGTTATAATTACCCAACATAAAAGGGTATCTACCTTGGGGAATGTCTCAAGGGAATTAAATAACTATGATAACTCTGATTCCCACTATAACAAGGATATGTTGGATTCCTTCTGAATTTTCAAGCTCAAAAAAAGGTTCCCAAGTGTCCACAAATTTTTCATTTCTGTATGATGTTAAATTGTATGGTTTTAATGAACTATATGGGTTTTAATTCCCATTATAATACTAGATATATAGGATGCCTCATAATAGCTCAGTATCATCCTTGAGATATTAAATGTCTCACTAAATAACAATAATCTTTGAAGTGACTGAATATATGATGTAAACATATATGTAGCTACCCAAAAAATAGAAATGGATGAAGAACCTTATATAAATATAAATGAAATGACTAGTGAGATCAAAATATTTTTCATATAAAAGGTTTAACCTAGGGTCATCCGGTTAGGGTAACCGGTCTCGAATTGGTATTATGAAGAGATTTGTGGACATATCTTAAATCTATAAGAAATTCCTGGTGCAGAAAATCCCCCCCTGAAGCATGTGATTAACCTGACCTTCTATCCTCTTGACCAATATGTGTTCCTAATAATAATTGTGTCTAAAACCCCAACTGACCACCTACCATGGGAAAGAAGGTACATACCCATGTTATGGATGCATGCACCATTGGGAGTTTTGGTGAATTTTTAACAAATAATGAGCCCGATGTAGATGATTATGCACAATATTGAACCCGCCACAATCATACCACTAGAAGAAATCCTCCCACATATTTATGAGGAAATAATAGAAGATCCAAATATGCCTGATTTTTTTTATAAGTGAGATGTGTGAGTTAGAAATCAAAGAACAAAAATTATGTAACTCTTAACATTATATAAGTTGAGTATATAGCTACAACTCAATATATAATACAACATATTTTCTTGAAGACATAGTTTCCAAAATTGTTTATTAATTCTAGGTCTCCCCTTCTATTGATTTGTGCTAATTAAAGGTCTAAATATCTAAAAAAGAGTCTAGTGAAGCATTCTCAATTGAAGAAATTTGATATTAAATATCACATCATCAAAGAGCATGTGGAAATAAATGAACTAATTATAGAGTTTATTTCAATAATTGTGTATGTTTCCTATATTATCACTAAATCTTTTCTGAATGGAACACTTCATAATTTTAGTTTGATCATGGGAGTATAGCCTTTCTATTTTCAAGGCTAAGGTATGAGAAATTTAAACTCTCTCATCTTGTATTTGGATAGTGTTGTTAAAGAAGGGTAATTTCTTAATATAAATTTGTCCATTGGTATGTTGTAAAACTTTTTAAGGAATATAATATATTTATATAAGTTTATAAAATGGGTAGTTCTTGATTTCAACTTATGGGAACAATTTTAAAAACTTATTGAAGTGGATGTATTAAAATTTATTCTTATGGGTTGAAGTTGTTTTTGTGATCAAATTTCACAATGAAATGGTATTTTCTTAAGATGTGTAAGGAAAATTTGTTTGGTCACTACCTGTGATGACAATATAATTTTGTTCTACAATTAATTCTTACTATAGATAATTCTATTCATTCTGATTAGTGTTATCATATAAGTAATCCATTTATTGAGTTTTAAATTTCTAGTGATTTATATTCCATGGTCAACAAGAAAATATAATGGATGGTATTTATGGGAAAAAGATGTTTTGAGGTTGTTTTTTGTAAGAAAATGTTACTTAGGATTATTATGAAAAAGTAATGTTGAATCAAAAGGGATGTATTTTTTTTGTCTTCTTTAACTAAATTTGCATTGATCTTTCAATAAAAATTGATCAGTTTGAGTTTACCAAACCAAGTCCGTCAAAATAAGATTACCGGTCTAAGGTGATATTCTAGAGTGGTATGTTGAATTATTATCCTATCACTATTAGAATATTTATCAAATAAAGTGTTTGATGAATAAATATAGGAACGATTTTCGATTTTTTCAGTTCCTAAAATCATGACTGCTGAATGGTTTCATGATCCAAGCCTATATACAAAGGGATAGTTTTTGTTAGAGGTGTAGGAAGATATATTTGTGTAGTTATATAAATTTTGTGATTGAAGTATGTGATGTTTTGGATTTGTGATGAAATGAAGTGTTATCGATCAATAATATTTAATTATTTTTGATTATAGGGACATTGTCAAAGTATAATTAGAATTATCTGGGTAATTTCATCAAATTAATACTATATAATTCTCTTTGATAATGTCATTGATTTTATTCTACTGAACAAATCATTTACAATTTTTTTATAAAAAAATATTTATTCTTCTTTACAATGTCTATTGGATTGAATTATATGACTTCACAACGTGATGTTATTGAAGGATGATTAGATGAATGTCTCCAATTCATCAGATAGAGGATTTTGGTTAAAATATTTACATAGATGATTATTTATGATGTTCATCAATAATAGGTTTTTTTTTGAAGGAAACAATCAAAGTGTTTTGATACAAGTCATTAGATGGTGGAGGTGCCTAGTGTATGATTTCTAATACATCTCTATTAGGTTACGCAGGAACCATGGACGGTTTGGAATTAGTTAGAACTACGTCTAAAATATTTCACCAAAATGAAGAGGGGTATCATGGTTTACCAGTATGAAGGTATTAAAAAAGATTTTATAATGATATCAAATGTTTTTATGAAAATTAAATCTTCCAATGTTTCTTAAATAATGAAGTAAGATCGTGATTTTTTTTCATTTATTATGATGTTTAAAGAAGAATGGTATCACTGAGTATTAAGGAGATATCATATATATTAATATATTTGAATGGGTTCAAAAGTAATAAGTTTGAGTTGGAAGTTGAAAATGAAATTTATGAGTTTATCTGATTTTTAGAGGTGTTAATTCTATCTAAAATTGTTTTTATCGTTGAGTTTATAAGTGGAAATTGTAAAATTGAGGAAAATAACCATTGAATTAAAAAGTTTTCAGATAATCATTGTGAATAAGTATTGGTATGATGAATATTGAATGGATTCTTCCCATCAGTTGGTATTTGATGGAATATTTTAAGAATATTTTGTTGACCAAGTTAAAAGGTTGAAGATAAGGACTATGAAGAGAAATCAATTGAAATATTCCATACATATTTTTCGTTCATGTGGTATCAGATGGATACTATGTTGAAGATATTAGATGGAAAACATTAAAGAAGTGGTATCATTATATAATAGAGACACAATATGGATTTTGGCCAGATGGGTATACAAGATGGACTCACTGGATGAACTACTATCATATGGAATGAAGTTTATTTTTCAATATTGTACAAAAATGTGAAGATAAATAATAAATACTTGCAAGAAGGGAATGTTTGTAAAATGTTCAAATATCACAGTTACAACATATTAATGATTTTTTTTAAGGTTCCTATAGTTTTCATAAATTCATTGTTATATCATTTATCTATAAGGGGAATACATGTACTTCTATTTGACTACATTTTTATGCAAGAGAAATTAATTCCATAAATTATGTAACAACATACAAATAATAGTCTCATAATGCTTATTGGGGTATTGGATTATTTCGAAACCATTCTAAGGACATATACACTAACTGAGTAGTGAACAATGTAAATACCTATGTTCCAATGGTTTTTATT
The DNA here is from genome assembly GCA_963277665.1 of Viscum album. Lineage (NCBI taxonomy): Eukaryota > Viridiplantae > Streptophyta > Magnoliopsida > Santalales > Viscaceae > Viscum > Viscum album. The sequence continues at coordinate 6,997,028 of OY728125.1, forward strand.
ATTTTATTTATTTCAATAAAATTACTTCCATTCTAAATGGAGGTGATTGTATTTTTTTAAATAATAAAATGTAAAAATAGATTATCATATATTTACCCCCTCCCCCTCTCATTTATCATACATATCATTATTATTCCATTCACTGTGCACTCTGGATAGGTGAAATAAATATTAACATTAATTAAAAATAATTTACTCATGATATGATTTCAAAAACAAAAGTAATTATTAATTATTTCTAGAGTAAATTTAAACATTATATTCCATGTGTTTTAAATTCAATAACTGAATGCATGATGACTATATTCACTTCCATTCCGCCTTGGGGTTTATATTCTCATTATCTCTCTGTTATAATATATAAAATCATGCAACACATGCTTTTCTCAAACACAGTAGTATTCATGTATTATCACCTTTTTATATATTAAATTTTAAACATTAAAATTTAAATTAAATAAGAAACTGTAAACCAAACCTTCTAGTGCGTTAATTACATTTTTCCCCAAACCGGTATTCTATAGAATTAGGGTTCAATCCTGAAAAATCTAGCCTAGAACAAATGCCAAATATATCTTACATAAAAAAATGGGATTAATATAACCTTTTAAATGATAAAGAATAGATAATACTAAGAAATTCTTGTCAATAAAAACATATATATATCTATACATAAAAAAATTAATCCAATAAGAAAACAATGACAAGGGGAGTGAATTATATAGAAAAGTCAATATAACTAAAAATGATAAATATATATATATATATATATAGACCTGTAACTAATTCTATGGTTACTCAATCATTTTTTCGCTTTTTTATATGTTTTTTAACATAAATATTCATTCATTAAAAAATGTTTTGAAATGCCTAGATTATTTGGAAGACTAGGTACATAAAATATCCACATGAAAATAAAATGACTTTATTGTAATATCCATCATGATCTTTTAAATCCATTTGAACTCTTGATACTGTATGTGATAACCTGGGGAATACATATACAAAAGGTGTGAGGTAAAAATCCCACTAAGGAAAAAACATGATACAGAAGCATAAAATGTGATTTAAAGTTGTAACATAATATCCTAGAAGAAAAGATTTTTGAGTAATCACATAGGAGAATAACATTAATAAAATTGTATCATAGGATCATTGTGGAAGATGAAATGTGTAAAAAACCTAAAAAATTGAGATACATATAAGGCACAACTAGTTACCAAGAGGCCATCATATGGTTGATAGTGTGTCATCGTTGATTTGGTTTGTTCCCAAATCTCGTACATAACCAATCATGAGAAAAAACATTAAGAAATTAATTAGATCATGATATGGATACAATAATCATAACAATTTCTTAATTTTGTGTGATACAAAAGGAATTTAATCATAAATCACTTTTATAAGAATTACCCATTGAAATAAATGGGTTGCATTATCTCGCCTTTTATGATCGTCAAATGAAATTTCATAAATATCCCAAAGAGAATAAGGAATTAAATATTATTTATGTAAATATATATTTAAATAATCATAGTTCACAATATAAAGTGTTAATTTGGTAACAAAAAATGAAATAATTGATCCATAAAATCGTTAAGGATTAGAGAAGTTCCCCTTAATTGAGTTTGATTTAAATGACAGAATTTGAGAAATAATCTTATGGGATGCATTAAACAATAAAAATAAGTGATAATGAGCTAGGTTATATATAAGAGACATATATAAATAATTTATAACCATCCTATAAAATCAAAAGGACAAACAGAGTTAGTTAGGGATAGAACAACCATAATATAATGAAAAAGGATTGTTCCGAGAGATCCCTTTCCCTAAGTCTCGTATTTCTTTATATGTGTTAAAAACCCTAATAATACATATATATTTATTATATATGTATTAAAAACCTATAATAATATATATAATATCATATATTATTTAATTATAACATATTACCCCACATTTATAAGAAATTGTTTAATAAAATTAATCTTCTAAGTGATAACTACTTATTTTTTAGTGAATGTTTCAGTTCAGAGGTCTCAACCTTTATATATTTATCACAATTATGTAATCTATATAATATTAACCACAATATTAATTTCAGAAATATTATATATATATATCCATAAATTCAGATGTAGAAAAGGAATTGCAGTGTTCATAGAGACGCTAGACCATATGTACCAATGAACATAGTTTCCATTTTTGATGGAAGGAATAAAATAAAGGTTAAAAATAATTGAATTTACATAATAATAATAATATAATAAATAAAAAATATATTTATTAAATCCATATTTATAATTAGCTGTGATGTGTGGTGATAGAAGATGAATTACACTACCTTGCCAGGTGATAGTTCACCATACACATGAATGATGGTTTCATTTACCATTTGATGGAAGTGGAGATTCATAAAGGCGGTTACATTAACATAGTAACATATATTCATAGGTAATATTTTTTTATGTCATAATGATTTAATAATATTTAAATGAATTATAATAAAAAATATAACTAAGACATTCGTTTAAAAACTGTGCCACTTCTTTAGACAACATCCTTTTCATTAGACCCTATGAACTCTAAGGATTATATTCTTACTAAACTGAAACGCATATAATGATGGTATAGATGTTAAGAAGATATTTGGGTAGGTATTTTTTGAACTAAAGTTTTTTTTATGTTTGAATAAAAGAGGATAAAAGTTTCCCTTTTATATGTGAAGAGACATGCACACTTGCAATTAAAAAAATATTAAATTAATAAAAATTAATTTAAAATGAAAAAAGAACCAAACTAATATAATTTTAAGATAGGATTCATATGGTTTGAGATATTATAATAAAATTAAATTTTTACATGTGTATATTAGTTCCTTATCTTTATCTCTTTGTTTTAACTTACATTACCAAATTTTGATAGTTATCGTGATAATAATGTTCTTTACACATTAGGGGTATTTTTTTAATATAAAAGAAAAATGGTCCCATAAATAGGCCATATTTGATATTTAAAAACATATGTCAATCACTTGTAAGAATATAGTATTTTTTAAGATTTTAAATGATTTAATTAAATATTATTTATATAAAATAACATTAATTTGATTTGCGAAACTACTCATTTAATTTGACATTGAAAACCACATGAAAATAATGGAATTTATAAATAATCCATAAAACCCAATATAATATGTTATTTTCATTTAAAAAAATTATCTAAAAAAATAATTCATTCAAATAAATTACTTTTATCATTTTTAAAATCATATAATTTATTTTTCAATTAATGGAATAAATATTATTTCTGCGTTGTGAATGAATTTACAATAATTAATTCCTCCCTATAAATTAAAAATAAATTACCATAATAAAAATTCATTTATATTTAATATAAGTATTTATAAATGGTCATATTTTATTTTATCCCTTTCCAAAAATATTATTGAAATTAAACGTAAGAAAATGACATTTTTTTATCTTTGACTTTAATTTTATAAAGTTCAAAATTAAAGACATATGGCACTTAGTGGCCATATATTATTAACCTGGATGGAAATTGATAAAATAAACTCATCTAATAGAATAAAGAAAAGTATTGGGTTTAGTCCTTATCATATTATTTTTAACCTTAATTACTAGATTTTCCCTTATTGTGGTGACAATTATTTATTATTATTACTATTCATAATCACTAAAAATAAAAGTGACCTATTTAAAAAAAGTAACCTACTGATTCCAAAAATGTGATACATTTTTTAATATTAAATTCTTTAGAATGAACTAAATTAATGAATGATGAAAATGAAAAATTCAATGAAAATTAGTTTTTTAGAAAAATTTATTTTTAAGTATAAAAATGTTTTATAGAAAATTAAACCATTAAATTTATTCCAATGAATATAATTGAATTAAAAATAATATCCTATACTTTTTTTTGTTGTCATCCATTATAAAATAGTATTTTTCTAAATTATTAAATTAAAGAAACTATTTTCAATACATGTTAATATTTTTCATTATTCTATAAAAAATCAATTATTTCAGAAAAATACAAAAAATTCACCATAAGATAAATTTGATATGATTATTTCAAAAATATAGTTTATCAATTTAATTTTATAAAAGATCTACAAATTAATTGGAATATTTTCTCATAATAATCAATATAAATATTTTTTGATGAAAAAGTTATTTTTTGAAGAATAAAATTACTTTATAAAATTTGGGTGTTTATTTCCTATGAAATAATCAATACATTAAGAAATAAGTATAAACATTATATATATTTTATAATTTATTTAACCATATTAATTTCTTCAAATAGAATAGCTAGGTTTTAAAAGTAATATGTAAATAATAATATTTTGTTGTTCATTTAATCTCAATATTGTGTATCATGTATATTATTGGACATAGTCTTCTTTTAAAAACTCAAGATATTATATTTCTCCCACTTAAGAATTCTCTCCCTTGAAATTTAATTTTACATAAAAAGGTAAAAACATGTGAAGTTACTTCTACTTCATGTATTCCTATAGTTACTATGTCTCCTCCCTATATTTATGGTTTCAATATAGTACTTTCACCATTTTAGTAATCTTGTCATGTAGAACATTATCTTTATGGTCTATGATGTTTACTAGATACTTCTCATAGTAGGGATAGTTTTCAAATTTTACCAACTCTAAATACATTATATGTGGGGAATCTATCATGTACTTATGTGGTATATATTGTGTACTTGAGGTAGGGTTGGTGGTAGTGAAACTTTATAGGCCACAACTTTGATGTGATTGATAATCATAAAGGGTAAACTATACATGGGACTTATTTTACACTTATTACCAAATCTCATTAATCTCTTCCATGGAGATATTTAGAGTAACCATTTATATCCATCCTCAAACTACAGGAACCATTGATTATTTTTAGCATAGCTCTTTTGTTGATTCCAATAATCCAGAATGTGTTACTTAATTGTATTTTACATTTCTAAAATTTCTGAACTAAGCACCTTTTGTTTTATATATTTACCCAAACACACATGTGTTTTACATATCTTCCCATAAAGGGCTTCATAAATATACATTTTAATTATTGATTGAGAGTTTTTCTATGATAACTAAACCAGAGGAGTATGTTGATTTTATCATTATTTTCGGTCCATCAAACATGCTTTCAATATTTCTTTTAGTGTTTGGATTGTCTTATCATATTGGCCATCATTTTGGGGGTGATAATATGTAATTATGTTCTACTCAGTATTTATCTCATGCTCGATTCTATCAAAGAACATTGAGGTAAATCATAGATCTTAGTTAGATGTAATTGATAGTTGTGTTCTATGTATCCTCATAACCTCTCTGATGTATATCCTTTCAAGTTGTTCAAGTGATAATTCATCTCAAATTTCAATTAAGTGAGTTTTATTTGTAATATGATCCATTATAACCCATATAAAATTATTTCTTCTTGATGTATTTTGAATACTAGTGAAAAATTCCATGGTGAAATATTCTCATTTCAATATAGGTGTGTGTAATAGTTACATCATCCCCTTATAACATTGAATATTATACTTCACTTGATGACATACCAAAAAACATTATATATATTCCATGATCTCTTAATTCATATTGTCCCACCAATATTTCTCTAGATGATCTTGATACATCATTACATTATCTAGGTGGATAGAGAATATAAAGATATGTGAATCATTAAAAACCATGTTTATCAAAGGATTTGATGGTACATATAGTCATTAACCAAATCATAAAGATCCTTATTCATAAATCTTGAAGTCCATGTATTTCCATTTTCTTATAGATTACACCTTCTTCTGAATAACCACATCATCTCATTAAGAATACTTTATCTTCTCTAGATGTGATGGTTGATAAATCAATTTATAAAGTAATGAAGATGTTATCTCCTTTATTATTACCATTTCCATTATCATTATGTCTAAGAATATTGGATACTCTTAAAATGTCATCATTAATAAAGTTATCAGACCCATTCTACATAGAGCGCCTACAACTTTGTTTGCTTTCCCATGATGGAAAAGGATTCAAAAGTCATAGTCCTTGACCAAATCAATCCATATTCACTATAACATGTAAATCCCCTTTTGTGAATATATATATATATATATATATTAATATCTTATAATCCATATATATTTGACATGTCTCCCCATAGAGATGATGCCACCATATTTTCAACAAAAAGATCACTACAGAAAACTCTAGATCATTTTTTGGGAAATTATAATCATGAAATTTCAAATATCTTGAGTTGTATCCTATTAATTTTCCATTTTGAATTAATAAAATACCCAATACCTTATTCCATGAATCATTATATACTATAATAATTTCCAAATTTAGTGTAGTGTGAGGATTGATCCATTTAAAAGCCTCTTTTTTACTCCTTAAATCTCTCTTTTCATTCACATCTCCAAAAATACATTATTCCTTGACAAGTTAGTTTGTTTAGTTGGTATGAAAATTGTGAGAAGTTTCTCACAACTAATCCGTAATACACTACTGATCTAAGGAATCTATACATCTATATTACAGATGATGGTCTAGCTGAGTCCTCAATTATCATTATCTTAGAAGGTTCAACAAATTTAACTTTGTTAGTGATTACAGGCCCTATAAAGGATATTATCTTCATCTATAACTCACATTTACTTTTCATTTCTTATATATTCTCTTTTTTCAAATTTTTTAGAAATTTATTCAAATGACTCTCCTAATACTCATTCCTTTTGGATTATATCAAAATATAATTTATAAAAACTGCAACATATTTTTAAAGGTAACCTCTAATGACTCTATTCATTTTGTCCATATATATTACTTGATCATTAGTGAGTCTGAATGGAATATTATGAAATACTTGTATCCATACCTTGTTAGAAAGTTATTTTTGGGAATATTTTCATTATTTACCATTAATTGGTGATATCCTAACTGAAGGGCCACCTTCAAGAAATATTGGGGCACTCATAATTGATCATTCAAGTCATCTATTTGTGGTAGGGGTGATAAAACCCAATATTATTTATAATAAATGAAACAATTTCTTAACATTATATCAACTATTCTGATTTATTTAATATTCATGATTAGATCATTCATTTAAAAATTTGATGAAAATTTTTGTTTTCCCCCTTTAATGTTTAATATAGTATTTCACCCATAATGTTTTTTATGTTACTTATCTGAACATAAATTTTTTAATATTGTTCCTCACTTAATGCGATTCAACTTTTATTTAGTAAATTCAAGTTGGGATATCCACATTATTATAGTAATTGGGCCATGAATCTATAGTTCGACTAGACTCTCCATATTGGAGACCACTTCTGTATTTGGGTCATAGTTGTTTCATATGTTCTCGGTTGTGACCCAAATATTTATAGAAGATCGAAGAAAAAAGTTTCAAAAAAATCATATTGTATGGAATCTAGTGCATGTGTTTTTTAGGCTAAACTTTCGGGGAAAGTAGGATTAAAATATTTAACTTAATTTCCAATTCACACTTGGAAAGTCTTGAAACCATAGCTTACTATCTACACTAAAAATATGTGTTTTTATCATTTTGTGTGGTTTATAAGTTTCTTATAGGATTTAGAGATGAATATAAGTGGTTATTTTCCATTACAATAAACCACTAATGTGGGGAAGCTTTTAATCTAGGATCTACTCCAAAATTCTCTCATTTTCCTCTTCTTTGTTCTAATATTGTTTTTCTTGCAATAAACGCCTGATGTATCATCCATTTCTTATATAATTTCTATTTTTATAATAATTTATGTTAATTTTATTTATATCTCTTGGTATTATAAATTTTATTAGGTTATACCCCTTCTAAACCATTCTTAATGAAATTCATTTCTAAAATGATTACACTACCCATGGAAGAGTAATTTTTCTTAGTAATCGATCTACCTCTAACTTTGTCCATTTATTTATTTTTAATAAATTAGATACTATAATTCAATTAATATGATATATATGTTGTGTTGTTTGTTTAAAATAAACTAATCAATCAATTGAATAGTTAACAGAAAACACACGAGGAGGAAAACTTTTTTAATTGTGAGAATGGAATCTTATTCGATAAAATGAAACTACACAGGATAAATTTGTGAAAGTAAAATCACATTAATAAATTAATACAATACTGGAAAAAGTCCTATACCCACGGTTCAAAACCATGGGTATAGCCCCCAAAACCGTGGGTATAGGCTATACCCACGGTTTTGGGAACCGTGGGCTGGAACGCCGTAGGTATAGGTCCCCAGCCTATAACCACGGTTTTCCAAAACCGTGGGTATAGGAGTTCTGCCACCGTGTCAAAAAAACATTCCCAATTTCCATGGTGTCAATGGCTTCTACCCACGGTTTCAAAACCGTGGGTATAGATCCTAAAATAAAGCTGCAGGCGGGTTTCGATCCCACGACCTCTTAGCTGCAAAGTACCGCGTCTAACCACTACCCTACTATCAATTATGTGTATATATATTTATATTTAGTTAAATATAGTTATATAAACCGTTGGTATATAGGGAAGAACCGTAGGTATAGGACTCCCGCCAAAAAAAATCTTTCCTGTGGAAAAAAAAAATTCTCGCGCACACATGAGAAACCTATACCCACGGTTTTTCAAAACCGTGGGTATAGGTTTTTTATCCTATACCTATCCCCACGGTTTTCCTCAAAACCGTGGGGATAGGTACCCCTATACCCACGGTTCTTGAAAACCGTGGGGATAGGTCAATTTTCAAGACCTATCCCCACGGTTTTGGAAAACCGTGGGGATAGACCCCCGTATGCCCACGGTTTTTGAAAACCGTGGGTATAGGTCTTGAAAATTGACCTATACCCACGGTTTTCCAAAACCGTCGGTATAGGGGGTACCTATCCCCATGGTTTTGAGGAAAACTGTGGGGATAGGTCCATTTTCCAGTAGTGATACTCATTTCTAGAATGGATATATTACATAATTTTCTAGTATCCATAAGATCACCATGGAAGAATAATCAAAGTAGGGTGTTGTGATTCGATGTTATAAAGCTAGTATAGGGTGTAATTCATTTCATATTTGTGGTAAAGTTAATTATCCTAGGGTTTAGGGGTTAGAAAATTACAGGATTATAATTATGTAGATATTAATTTAAATTATAATGTTTAATAATTCATTTAATATTTATAGTGATATAGATTACACATTTTAAAATATTTTTCTAAAAACATATTTTATTTGTGCTTTCCCAATCTCATTTCAAAAACAAAAAAATACAAAAAAATACAATTTTCTCCCACAATAATTTTTATTATTTTGTTATTTATAAATTACCACACATAAAACTATTTTGTGTGTTTGTTTTATTTTTAAAATTAATTTAACATGTTGTTCTAATTACTTCATCCTTTAAGAGATGACCTTGGTCAACCACTCTTATGCACCTAAGAACTCAAAAACCACACATCTATTGAGAGTGAGCATGATAGAACCTTTAACATTGACACCATTGATGGGGATTAATGTACATATATCAACCAATTCGATGTATTTATTTTATTTTTAATTTCATAATCTTCATATCTTCTTTCTTTATTCATTCCCAATTTTCAATTTTTTCTATTTGTTTAATTCTTTTTTGGACCATCGACTAAAACATCCCATCATTTTATTATGGTCCACTATTATTCTTTTCATTTTTTTTGTTTATGAAACAAAAAAATCACAATGATCTTTTATATATTAACCATATGATTGAACGTAGCCTTAGGCATCGAATTAGACATTCCCAGTCAATGACAATTTTAAAAATTCAACAAGTTGGACAATTTCACAATTCAGGGAACTTTAAAGTTTGAATCAATTATGAATAGAACCTAAAAGTCGAATCAATGATTTTAAATAATAATAATAAAATTTATAGAACCATTTTATATTTCTCTGTACCATATATTAATTATCAACAATATTTTATTGCATACCCAAATCATGAATTGGACTTCAAATTAAAACTCAGTTAATTCACCGTATTCAAAAGTTTTATGTATTAGCTGGTGATGGTCCAAAAAAACACCTTAAATAATTTAATTTTTTTTCTCAAAATTAAAACCAAGAAATGTATATGAAGGTAAAATAAAACAAAGATCATCCCCTCTCTCATTTAATAGAACTACAAAATATTGGATGTATTATTTATGACCTGATTATGTGAAATTTTGGACTGATTTGAAATGTGTTTTCTTATAGAGATTTTTCCAAAATCAAGGACCAATACCCTTTGAAAAGAGATCTTAGGTATTAAGAAATCACAAGGGTATTCTATGTATGATTTCTATGAGAGATTCAATAAATTGTGTGTTACCTGCCCATGTGAACTGGCATGTAAGAACCCTGGAAACCATCATTCCCGACCTACTCTAAATCCCAAAGTGAATTTTACTTCCATAACATTGAGAAGTGGGCGGAAAATGATTCATACACCCACGCCTATCATTCCATTGGGATTCACTGCAACTCTTGAGAAACCCCAATTAATACAAATAGATGAGCATCGAAAGAAGAAAGAAAAAGGTAATAAAAATATTGATGATGTTCCTCCTAAACCCCTTCTCTATAAAAATAGATTTTTTAAAACCAACAATATGGATGAAGAGGTGATGAAAAAAATAGGTCTTGGACACATTCAAGCATGTTGAGATCAAATGCCCTATTTTGAGTTCATTAGAAAAATCCCAATATAACTAATATTCTTAAAATAACATTGTACCAATCAAAGAGGGATCAATAAGATTAAGATAATGAATATTGGATATAATTTTCCAACACAAATTACAAAACAAAATCAAGTAAGGACAAAAAATTTAAAGGATTCCAGGACATTCAGCATACCATACACCATATGGGAGTTAATTTTTTTGATGCTTTATGTTATTTGTAAGCTTCCATAAATTTGATTCCATGCTCTATATTATCTTATTTACAGGTTGGTGTGTTGAAGCTAATGACACTAGTGGTATAGTTGGTGAATATATCTACAAAATATCTATTATGTGTCCTTGATAATTTACCATCTTAGGTAGGAGACAAGATCCTTCTAGCATATTCCTCTCTACATTACATAGAATATGATCAGTTATAATCTCATGATCCTAATATCTTTGGCAAGACATTTCTTAAAAATAAAAAAATGATCATAAATTCAATTAGGGTACAATTTCTATTGAGTATAGAGATGAAGTTATGATTTTTAATGTTATGGACTCCCTTAAGTACCCCTCTTAAAACCATTTTTCTTTTCTTTATCTCTCATTTTAAATGAAAAACTTAAAATTAAATTGATTTTATTTTCCTATGATTAGAGATATTAAGAGAATTGGTTCTATTTTAATGATTAATATCACTTCCACACCTATTTATAATGCACAAATGTATCTTGTATTTTATTTTTATGTGGATTCATATTCTTATTTTGATGATTTTAACTCTGATTATGACATGGCTATTGAGTATACTGATGGATTTGATGACGTATTCTCTGATTTTGATGTTTTCTATTATGATACTGATGTTCAACAAATTTTAGTTCTTTTAATGTATCTATCAATACATCACCTCTACATTGTAACTGAATAATTTTACAACAAATATAAAATAATCATATTTGTTTAGTGGTGAGTGGTTACATGTTAAAATTTCTATAAATATTCCTTTTGAACGTAGAGAAAAAAAATTAATATTTTTAGGGTAACATTAGGGAAATCTGGTTGACCTTGGATGAATAATACAATATTATCCCCTCTATTTTAGGAATAGTATTATATTGGAGGATGGGGATAAACCGATTAGGAAACCACAAAGGTGACTTAATCCAACTCTTCTGGAATTTGTTAAAAAAAGATAAAATATTTATTGAGGAAGGTATAATTTCCCCATATCTGATTCTCTATGGGTGAGTCTTATTCATGTTATTCTTAAACAAATGGTGTTACTATTGTTAGAAATTAGAGAGATTAGTTAGTTATAATGTGGGTGAAAAATAGTTTATGTGTGTGTATTTATTATAAGAAACTAAGTCAATCTACATTGAAGGACCATACCTCTCCCATTTATTTGTCAAATTCTTTAGAGACTAGTCTGGAAGACACACTATTGTTTCTTAGATGATGTTTGCAGATATTTTCAGGCTCTTATATATCCAGAAGATAGGTAGAAGACGACATTCACTTTTTAATTTGATACATTTTTCTACTTAAAGATATTATTTGGACTTTTCAATTTATGTTCCTTTCAGTAATGTGTGCTGAATATTTTTTTTGTATTTCACTGAGACCTACATGATTTTATTTATCGATGAAATTACAACATATGAATATTTATTTAATGAATGTATCTTTATTTTGGGAAAGGTGTTGAATCATCTTTTTAAGAATAATTTGGTTTTGAACATTGAAAAATGTCATTTCATAGTAGGGAATGAAATTTTATTAGGGAATGTAGTGTCAAAGTATTTAATAGAGTTTAATAGCTTTGAGGTAGATATTTGTTTCATCCTTTCCATATCCTATATCTGTGATTGATATGAGATCATTCCAAGGGAATATAGGCACTTATCAATTCTTAATTAGATATTTCAGTAAGACCATTATACCCTTATCTCAATTGGTTCAAAAAGATAATGAATTATTCTTAGATGATTCATATGGGGTATCAATTTATGAGGTAAATAAGTTTCTAAACACTCCAATAATTATACATCCCCTGTAGTGGGATATTTTTTTATATTACGTGTGACATGTCCAACTTCACAGTTATTGTTGTCTTATCTCATAGGGTGGAAGGGTGCTCCCATGTGATTTATCATGCATCAAAAACTTTTGATTTAGACCAATAATGTTACACCATAATGGAAATGGATTTTAATCCTATTATATTTTATTTAGATAAATTTATTTCATATTTATTGGTATCTAATGTAGTTTTTCATACCATGTTTCTATGAGAGACCTCTTTAAGATGAAAGATTCAAAACCCAGACTTGTCTTATAAGTTCCCCTTCTTCATGAATTTTGTATAAAGATAAAGGATAATATTGTGTTAGAAAACATGGTGGTAAAAAACATGAGTATAATTACTTACACACTTGATTCTGACACCTTGGACCAGGTACCCCTTCGGGACACGTTCCCTGATGGGAATCTATCTCTGATTTCATATACTCACCCTTAGTATGTTGATTTAGTGAACCACCTTGTTTCCTTGGAAATTTATAAAAATTTAAAGATACATCAAGTCCAAAAATTAAAGAGTGAGTCTAGGTTTTATGTGTGGGATTATCCCTACCTATGACACATGTGTAGTGATAAGGTAATTTAGAGATGGGTTCTTGATCATGAGTTTTATTCTGTTTTACAATTTTTTCATACACTTGCTTGTGGTGGATACTTTAGACCCCAACATATAGTTATGAATGTCTTAAAATAAAGATAATGTTAGCCTATATTATTCCATAATGTTCATGTGTTTTTTATTTCATGTTCATGTTCCCAACACACTAGAATCATTTTAACGAGATGTGATATTCCCCAGCAATACATAGTTTTCTTTGAGATTTTTGATGTTTGGGAATTGATTTTATAGGTCATTTTTTAATCTAATTTAGTTTCTTGTACATTTCAGTTTTTTTATTATGTTACCAAATTTTTGAAGTCTATGGCCACCATGACTGATTATTATCATGTTGAAGTGGAGTTCTTCAAGGAAAAAATGTTCTATAGGTTTGTAATATTAAAGGCCATAATTAGTAACTGAGGGACACACTTTTTTAATTGTAATTTGGATTCACTTCTTCAAAATTATGGGCTAATGCATAAAATATCTAATCCATACGACCTCCAAACAAATAGAAAGTTCATGGTTTCAAATCAGGAGTTATGTTTTTTGGATAAAATTGTGCATCTGAATAGAATGGATTAGAGGAAGCACTTAGACGATGAATTGTGGGATTGTAGGATAAAAGACAATACTCCCATAAATATGTCATCATTTTATATTACCTTTATGAAAACAATTCATTTCCCTATAGATGTTATGAATATGTAATATTGGGCTATAAAGAAATGTGACTTGGATTTAGTACAATATAGAGATCAAATGATGTTGCAAATTCCAGAGCTTAAGGATATTTGATTTTCATTATATGGTAACTCAGGGATATACAAGGAAAGATAAAAATAGGATCATGATAGAATTATCCAAAAAAGGAGTTTCATGTAGTGGATAATTTCCTACTCAACAATTCTGGACTAAAGTTAACTCCCAGTACGTTGTGTTCTAGATGTTATGATTTTTATGTTGTATCTAATTTGTTTCTTATAATGTAATGTAGATCACACATGAGTACACAATAATGATCCATACAGTCAATTAAAAAATTTTCAAACAATAAATTGATGGACTTCCCGCCCATGCATTTGATTTTGTCACACCATATGACCCCATCATCACTTGAGAAAATAAAGAATTTTAAAACCCTTTCACTTTTATATTATTTTATTTATTTAAAATTCTAAATTTCATGTTCACATATCTTCTCATCAGTTCACATTGAGGAAAATGAAATATTTTAAGTGTGGGGGAGTGGACAACATTTTGGTATAATTATTTAGGATTTTCATTTTTATGTTTTTTGTGTTTTTTCTGTTAGGGATTCTATTAAATTTTCAAAAAAGAAACAAAATAAAAAACTAAAATAGAAAAAAAATATCATGTAACATGCTCATTTACATGTTGAACATATAAAAAATGTAGGGTTTCAAAATTCATTGGTAGCATGATAATCATGAGAAAGATTTCATCATCAAGGGTTAATTTTTATAAAAAATAGAAGTCATTAATGATATGATCGATTATGTTATTATAAAACCTTTTATATTTTGAGTTCATTATATGTGATATTTTTTCATGGTAAATTGTGTCGTTGATTTCTCCACACAACATTTCACACAACCACAAATTGTGAATGTTTTTTCCACTCTATTGTGTGTAACTGATATCATAAAACTTTACATCCTAAAAAATTAAAAAATATATCAAATATATATATATATATATATATATATATTCCTAATAAATATAGTATTAATGAAATGTACAACATGTGGGGATATCTAGGTCTGGATTTTGAGGTTTGAATTTTAAGAATAGTATTGGGTGACTCTTGAAATTTGATTTCAAGTGAAATTATAATATGTTTAGTGTATTAAACTTGTTAAGAAGTATTGTTTTTCATGAACTTAATATACTGAATAAAGGGTGGAGGTATGATCTTGAAATGGTTGGCACACGCACACATGTGGGGAATTAATGGAATGGTATACACATAACCTACTTCCCTATGATTAGTCTTATTAATCTCACTATATATTATTTAGATAAAATTTATAAGGAAAGTATATGAAAACATGTCAATATTTATTCTTTATAGGATTCTTATATTTCCTATTTTTCTATTATGGATTAGGAAATATGAACATTCATATTTTTTCAAAATTTCTTGGAATAGATGATATGAGCTTATTCCGAATAGTGAAAAAGCATAAGTTTAGGGGAATTGATAAAACACAATTTTATTTAAGATTGTATTAATAATAAATGAAATAATTTCCCCACAGGTTTTTAAACATGTTTATTTATGTAATATTTGGGATTAGATCATTCATTGGAAAATCTGATGAAAATTATAGATTTCCCTATTAATGCTCACTATAGTACATCGACCATAAATATTTTTTGAGACTTATTTTAACGTAAAATTTTCTAAGAATTTTCCTAATTGAATAGGATACAACATTTATGTAGGAAATATGAGATGGAATGTGAATTTTATTGGATTAAATGGGCCCTAAAATAAAAATTAGACTGGACTCACTAGATTAAACACCATTTCAGTATTTCGGGTGTAACTTATTCATACATGATTTTACTGGGACCAAATTTAGAAATAATACATAATCAATAATTTATAAAAAATAATTATAATGGAAGGACAGTTAGTTCAAGCGTTTAGAAATCAAATAGTCAATGAAAACATGCTTAAAAAGTTTTGGCCGAATTTCTCATTCCCACATGGAAAGTATTGAAAACCTAGATCCCCCATCCACTATATAAAAGTGTTTTATTCACTTTTATGGAGTTTTACATCAATTATAGGATTGGGATAAGAATATATGTGGTTCATTTCCATTTCAATACACCATTTGAGGAGGGAATATTTCAAGAAACAATCTCTTCTAAAATGCTCTTATTTTCCTTCTATTTATTGAATATTGTTCTTATTTAAAAAAACTCTCTATCTCTATACCATTTAATATGTTACTTTCATTTATATGATTTATTATTTTACTTATTCGGGATGGATCTTATGATTATAAATGTAGTTGGGTTATACCCTTTTTAATCCTTTTTGAATGCAATTTCTTTACATAATGACTACACTACTCATGGAAGTGTAATTTTTCTTAATAATCTATCAACCTATTACCATATCCATTTTAATTATGAATTAATGTTTTAACATTTTTAACAAAATATAATCTAAGAATTTTGTTTTTAATTTAAAATAAACTTTGTATGAAATTTAACAATTAATAAAAAAACATATGAGTTCGATAATTGTGTTAATTGTGAGAGAGTGATATTATATTGTAAAATGATATTATTTCTTATGATTTCTGTTAGGGAACATCCAATCACTACGTATCTCTAGTTCAGTGATAGAATTTATTATTCCCTACATTCCTTCTTTCCAAATGGTGAATATATTCATCACTTTCTTGGTGATGTTTTATCGTTGATTGAAATGAGATAATGTGATGCCATTTTCTTTTACCATGAATTCCTCCATGGAACTCATCTCTTTGTTTCGGTCTCCCTTATATATTAAGATGTAGTATATGAAACTCATTATTGATTTCATATCTTCATGGATGCTGATTAACTACTTTGCATCTATCTAGACATTACAATTTGTCTATATAAGGAAGTAATCTTCAATTTAAGGGAGAGGACGCATTGGGAATCAGTGTCATGTAAGAAACTGAAATCATTAGAGAACATGCATTCTTACTCATAGGAGGGATTTTAAAGGGTTAGAAAACCTAAGGAATCCTATGCTGACCAAAAGGTATCTTATATTGGAGGCATATCTTATAAGGTTTTCCTTAGGCATCCCATGTTTATCACGGGGTAGGCCCTAAGTTTCACCTCTTTAGAAGATGGAGGGTGGTTGATCAGGATGCCTGGTGAAGGAAGATCAAATAGGTACATCCCTATAAAGGGGAACCTGGAAGGTTTACCAGACGGAAATATCAGAACGTCCAATGAGGGGGGACCCAAGATGGTGTATATTGTAATGAAAAGATTTCAGTCCATGAATTGTGATCTAGACACCACTAAGGGAGCATCAAGTAGGTGCACCCAATAGATGGGGTCACCAAGGATTACCAATGGCTGGAATTGAACCACAGTTATTCTTCTTATATACATTGTCTAGAAGACATGGATAAAAACCCATGTAGTACAAAGGGGTGATGTGGGGCTTACACATGTCTATCTACCCTTTACAAGTGGGTCCATATTTGTTATATTAATATGGATTGTCTAGATATTATGCATGGTTATCTTCTTGGGTGCTACTAAAAGTAGTGATGATTTGGATGGCATGAACTCATAGATATTTTGCAGCCTGGGTATGAATCAAGATAGAGATGGAGGAAGAGATAATGGAATAGATAGCATGTTTAGGGTGATGGTCTTGAACCTCAATATGACTTCCTAAATATCCTAGTGGCAGGAAATCAAAGTCCATACAGTTGGATAGTCAGCTGAAGATACACCTAAAGAGGTGACTCGTGATAATGGATCACATGGATAGGGAACCAAAAAAAGTGTAACTTGAATGTTCAGGAATGATCCTGCGGAGACCTAATTACATGAGGGAAAGATTGGTATGGAAATGTATTATCGGCTTGATCCTTAGGTAGGATTCACATCTAACCTTTTTAAAAGACAGGGATAAAATTCCATGTAGTTCAGGATGACATAAAGGCATACACATGGACAACTTTCCTTTAACATGATGGGTCTTACCCATGGTTAGATTCGCAAATGGATGGAAACAAATGGAGTGATCCTACTGTGATAAGTGTGGAGTGATGAATGAAGTTATGTAGGATGCGTTAGAACAACATAGGGAGGTGCATCCGGGGGATGTTTCCCATAAAGGCAAGATGTCACATCATAAGTGTATGCCCCTTGGAGGGAACATGAGATTTTACCATTGGTTGGGATTAGAACACATGGAGGCTTTTTATGTAACCTATTTAGAAGACAAGGATCAAAACCCATGTAGTTTATAATGAGTATCATGGGGCGTACACAATTAGGTGGGCTAAATAGAGGGACAATTACAATTAATCTATAATCCCACATATTCCATTATTAGTGTGAGAAACATGAGGTAGTAGTTTACCTAAAAATCATGATGAAATATGTGTGTCCATGAGAGGTGATGCGAGGATTATACACCGAGGATGTTTAGGTGTATGGAAATTGGGGCTCACTCTATGA
The DNA here is from genome assembly GCA_963277665.1 of Viscum album. Classification (NCBI taxonomy): domain Eukaryota; kingdom Viridiplantae; phylum Streptophyta; class Magnoliopsida; order Santalales; family Viscaceae; genus Viscum; species Viscum album. Next base: position 7,015,702 of record OY728125.1, read on the forward strand.
GGGATTCAATAATAGGATCTCATTTCATGAAAGGTGGATCACATTCCCTCTGGGGAGGGTGAGGATGATCTCAATCATGTGGAGATGACTGGGCATGGGAAATTACCAAGGTGGAGAACCCCATGTGTATTGTATGGGGTGAGACTATAGTTTAACATCATGTGCTGAGGATGATGGGGATTGGTAGTTTAACACCTTGTAACTTAGATGAAGTGGACTCTCTCCTCACCCCTTGGATTTACAGAACTAATACCCACCCACACCTAGATAAGGGTAGGCAATAGAAATGCCTTAAGGGATTGGGTTGGAGGATTTGTCACTCATGGGGTCCAATTTAGTGTGACTATTCGCAAAAAACAATTAGCATACCTATTCCAAAAAGAAAGTGGTAGGGAATTGCAATAAATAAATATCTCATGATGGACCAGGAAATCAATTCGTGAATGCCAGAAGGAAAGCACAAAATAAATACACATAGTTAACTGGAGATGTGAACATGTGGTTCTCAGACATGGTTATTTAGATTAAATGTAGAATATGGAGTCCCACATAGGGGTGCGTGAAATATTGGAGATTTTGTGAAGGGGGGTGAGCGAAATATGGATGTGTACTAGGCTAGGTGGTGTGCACAAGAAGGGTGTTTTGTGTCAAACTTCCATAGACAATAAATAAATAGGTGAGGGTCACGACCTTTTGGTCCCACATAAAGGGGGAACCATTGGGGACCTTTCTTGAAAGGTCTTATACCTTGATGCCATGGCTTTCACACAGTCCTGGACGGGATCGTCTTGAATGCATGAAAGTGACTATTTGACTTCTTTGATTGTTACCATAAATAGGGTGGTGTGAACTTAAATTTGTAAGAAACATTATAGGTAGTGGTTCATAAAGATATTTCAACAGAATGAGGTGGATGATCTCACATTGGGTACATAAGAGCATTACACACCAACCAATATTTTGTGCTCCATCTAGTTTATTTTCAGGCACATTCCTTAGCTATTTCATATAGTCACGGTAAAAAATACATCTTTGAAATCGCATTGGGTGTGTAAGGTCATTGCAGTCAGATTTAGGACTTACTCACTTGTATGCAATCTTACGAACGGCGCCCTTGTCCTTCTTAGAAAGGTTCATTTAGTAAAGGGTGGTTTTAGTTTTCTCAACGATGCTCATTTTTAGCCTCAAGTGAAATTTGGTGCTAACAAACACGACAATGGATCCATTTGTAGAGTTCAATTAAAATTACATAACTCAATTAATCCTCATTTACATAATTCATATATTCCATTATTTACCAATGACCATATGATTTACTATAAATGAAAATCAAAGAAGTGTGTTGTGATCACATATTCTGATGCTAGCCCAGGGTTTACTTCATTTGATTGTTGCGGAAATGTAAATTATAAAATGGTTTGAGTATTAACAAATTTTGAGATTCTAATTAAGTTAATATAAATTTAAATGATAATTAATAATAATTAAGTGATGTGGTAGTGTTAGATTAATTACACCTTTTAAAATATTTTTCTAGAAAATTTTATTTCCATTGAATTTTCCCATTCTCATTTCAATGAAAAATATTGTATTCTTTTAGTTTACTTCTTATTATTTTATAAACAGAACCCCCCCCCCACCCATCATTTTATTTAGTGTTTTTATATTATTTTATTTTATTTTTATTTTCCAAATACTTTTGAAAGGTTGTTTTAATTATTTCCTCCTTTGACAGATGACCTTGTTTGACCACTCTTCTATTCCAAAAAAATCAAAACCCACACATCATTTGAGAGTTCCCATGATAGTTCTATTTAATGGTATAAATTTTCTTTAACATGATTTTTTTAGTTCACAATAATCAATATAGAGGTTCATTGACTAATCCCAATTTTTTTTAAATATTACCAGTGCACACCATTATGAATCATTTGGGTGTATAAACACTTTTCCATGTTCTCTTGTGACTACATTTTTAGTTCTTAAAACACAACAGTGGTCATTCTACAAGTAGTATTGGATATTTCAATAGATCTACGTATAAGTTTGATTAAAAACTCAAACTATCAGTCAAGAGGAAGGCTGGGAAACTCATTAGAGAACACATCAGAATAACCCCTCATAATGTCCATGTATTCATAGATGATTCTATACTTTGTCTCAATCATTTGAGTAAGATATGAATTATTATAATGAAATAATATCTTTTATTGATTATAGGATTCCAAATGAGATCCATCCTCCTCCTTACACTTGTACAAAATTATACAATGACTTGGGTTGTGAAGAGAGATCATTCGCTCCATAAAATTGATGTTGGATTTATATGAGGAAAACAATTCCATGCCCAATATAGAATAAAACATTTTAAAGGAACTGAGATGAGAGTTCTAGGAAAATACAATCCATAAATATTGACTGATGAGGAGTTATATACTTGAGATACAACAATTTCCCTATTTTTTATTCTCACATATAGCTTAACCAGCATGATTTTAGATCTTATTAGAACTAAACATGCATGATATGATAGAATTAATAGAACCAGAATAAAAAAGTACAATTTATATTCCTGAATGAACAATTTTAATTCCTATCACCACATCATTATTGGTCTCCCCCTTAGTAGTAGTGACACCATAATCCCTTCCTTAATCTCCAGGACTAATATGTTTTTGTTATTGATTGTCTTTGAAAACCCTTGAATTAGGGAATTTTCTTGTATAATACCTATTTTTCTTCTGATTTAATCATGGTGATGCATGTTGAGTATTGAAAACATACTTTTACGCCATCCCATTTGTTGGTTTTTATCACTATTAGGCATTGATTATCCCAATTCCCTAATTTCACATTGTTTAAGAGTCTCTTTGTTCCCTTTATATTGTTTCTAAGATGATTCTTACCACAATTTTGACACATGAAATGTTATATTTTCTTTCCTATGTGACAATTATCTATTGAACATTCTGGAAAAAAAATCCATTTTATGTTTTTTATCTCCATACCCATGAGACCGCTAAGAGTATATAATATATATATCAACCTTGATTCCATAAAGTAAAATATCTTCCAAGATTTAAAATTCTCAAATCACCAAATTCTGTCCCAAAATTACCATACATTCTGCGTCGACAATGAAGCCCAAGTTTTACCATATAATCATTTTGGTGTTTTCCTCATATGCCTCGATAGCCCCATCTTCCTTTTTTGTCCAGGGAACTCCCTCTATATTTTAAGATAAATAGTTTGTTGAAAATATTTATTGGAAAATATTTTCATGAAATATTCCCATCCTATATAATAAATATCCTCTTCAGACTTTGTGTTCTTGATTAGTGTCCACAACTGATCGACTTCCCATTCCATATGATAAATGATAAACACAACATTAACTTTTTATACAAATTAGAGGTTATATAATATCTTCTCAATGGAGTTAGTGAATTTTTCATTGATAAGGGGATGAGAAGATCCGCTAATGTTATGAGGTCTTTTTCATATAAAATAATCAACTCTAACTTTCTCCTTCTTAAGAGAAGGATTGTGTTCCACATTATTCAATTTACTAGTAACATGGTAGGTATACTAATCCATTACTTCCATTAATTTCCCAGATCCCACTCCTATAACAATAGGAATAACATTACAGAAATCATCATATAACCTATCACATTGGTTGTGGGCATGTTTTCATCTATTTCCTTCTGTTAGCTAAAAAATGAAAAATATTATGAGAATTATTCAATAGTATACTTAAAAATGGGAATCTTATGTACTTGTATGGAGTAAATTATAAATGATATGTATATCCTATATTATGAGCCTCTATGTTTTATTCTTTTTTATCCATATTAGTTTTCATATTATTTTTTGTAACCATATAATAAATTCATCTCATTCGTAATGGTTTGATAAGAGTCTGTGGATTTGACAAATTACATGCCCTAGGAGTGAAAAAACAGGTGTGTAGAAATTATTCTTTATTATGGACCAGGTGATGATCAAGTTAAGTCTTAATTTTCCCTTTTTAGGGTAATTACCCCAATATACAACTATGTAAGATCCAAATCATCTTATAATATTCAGACTGTGTAGTAATTTATTAGAAACCACTCACTCTATACTTCGCCAAGATTCATAGATATTTTCCGATACTTAGACGTATCCCAAGGGTTATCCCCAAATTATTCTAGTCTCAATCCTAGAAAAATGATACCATTCCTTTGATACCAACTATAGAGACCCAACCCTTTTGACAAATATTGATACATTATTTTTAACATAATATCCATTAAATACAAACCATGTATCAAATGGCATATTTTAATTAGAAGATAGGGTACATAAAATATAAGCACAAAAATAAAGCATAATTATTTTAATCTCCATAATGAGCTCTTAAAAACCTTTAACCTTCTTGGTCAGTTTTGGGATAACCTGGGGAATACATAGAAAAAAAGTTGTGATCTAAAAATCCAAGTAATGGAATACGAATGATAAGGAATCATAACATGTGATTTAAAGGTATAACATGATTTCATAAAAGAGAATAATCATGAGTAATAACATGGGAGCACAAAATAATGAACATGGTATCATAATATCATTATAACATGATAATTGTGGAAGAAATATAAAACAAGACATAAGCTTAAGTCCTGGCTAAATTCCATGACAACGTCACATGGTGGATAGAGTATCTTCATGGGTTAGGTTTATTCACAAATACCATACAAGACGTTTCATGATGCAAGGAATTTACCCAATTTCTCATAGTTTTATCTAGGGGAACTGATAATAACATTTTATTTATTATAGTTTCCACAAAATTAATTCAATCATAATTCATACTTATAATAATTATCCATATAATGAAATGAGGGTCATAATCCTACCCCATATAATAATCACTAAATGTTTCCTAAATATTAGAAAGATGATAATGAATTAAATATTATGGATTTTAATTTATGAGTACATAATCATATTTCAAAAAATAATCTATTCATTTGGGAATAAAAACATTTAATTAAAATTACATAAAAAGATTAAGGATTAGAGAAGTTCCCCTGAATCGAGATGGATTTAAAATAAGGAATTTGGGAAATGAACTTATGATATGTATTACCCAAATAAGGAAGTTAGAATGAAATAGGAATATTTTTAATAGAAAGATATACCTAATTGTGAATAAAACAATGATATTAATGGGATATTGAAAGTTATCTAGAGAGAGAATGGCCATAATTCAATGAAAAGTGTATTTCAAAAATGTCTCTTTCTTTAAAACTTTTTTTTATTCATAAGTGATAGAAACTACAATATAATAAATATATATTTATTATATATATGTATTATAGAACAAAAATAATATATATATATCATACCATATATGATTTTCATACAATATATTACCACTTATTTATTAATAACTATTTATTAAAATCTTAGTTCAGGGTGATAATTGATTCTCTTTTCTTGCATGTTTCGATTCGACCATCTTAGTATTTATACATTTATCATGGCTCCATAATCTAAAAAAAATACAATGTTATTAATTTCATGAATATTTATTACATATATATATATATATATATACATCCATAATAGGTAGGGAAAAAATGAATTATAGTGTTCACGGAGAGAGTAGGTCGTATGTACGCATAAATACTGTTTCAATTTTCAATGGATAGAATGAAAGAAATATAAATAATAATACTCCTTTGCATAATCATAATAATATCATAAATAACCTATATATTTATTCAATTAATCATTATAATTTTTCTTGTTATATGGTGATGGAAAATGAACTACAACGGTTCACAAGGCGGTACATCTTCGTACACATGGATGATGGTTGCATTTACCATTTGATTAAAAATGAACTGTGTATATGATATTCCTTTAACATAATCAAATTTCATTACGTGGAATATACTTATTTTGTTATTTCATCATGTTTTAGTAATATTTTAAGGAGTTAGAAGAAGAATTAAAACTAAAAAATTCAGTTAAAGACTATACCTCTTATAGAGACAACTTCCTTTTCATTACACATTAATTCCTCTACGGTTGGTAATATTCCCAAAATAATACAACTGAAATATGGATAGGTTTGTTGGGAATATATTTGAGTAGGTTATGGATGATATAAATTTTTTGATAACTGTATATAAAAGAGGATAGGATGTGCTCAATTATATATGAGGGGAGGGGCACTCTTGGAATTACCTAAAATATTAAATTAATATAAATTAATTTTCATAGAGAAATGCATCCAAACCCGATTCATTGAAATAAATGATTAATATGGGTCAAAATATGATAATTAAATAAAATTTGGACGTTTTGTATACTATTTTTTGTGCACTTATATTTTTTATTTAACGCGCATTTACTCTTTAGGATAGTTACCACGATAAAATTGTTTTTAACCCTTTTGGGGTTAATATAGTTACTCAAATTGAAAAATTGTCCCAAAAATAGACAATATTTTATATTTTAAAACATATACCAATAAAATTGAATAATATAGTGTTTTTAAGAACTTCAAATAATTTTATAAAATATTAATTATATAAAATAACATAAATTTCATTTTAGGAACTATTCTTTCTAATTTGAATTTAAATACAACATGGAAATAATTTAATTCTCATATAATAAATTAAAACCTATATAATATGTTTTTTTATTTTAATAATTCGTAGAAAACATTAATTTGTTAAAATTATATTACTTTTAACATTTTTAAAATAATTTATTTTATTCATATATTAATTGAATAAATATTTTTCCAACGTTGTGTAAGAATTTAAGGAAATTATTAAATCCATAAAAATTACAAATAAATTTACATGATAAAAAATTAATTTTTCTTTCAAATTAGTAATTATAACCAAATATAAGTTATCTTTATCCTTTTCCAAAAATATTATAGAAGAAAGTGACATTTTTTACTTTTTCTTTTACTTAAATAATAAAAATGATGAAATCATAGAAATATGGTATAAAGTGGAAATATTTCTTAAAATTAGATGAACCTATATAGATGAAAATTATCCAATAGAATAAATTATTTTGTTAGGGAAATTTATTAGTTTGTATCATACTATTTTTAACATTAATTACCCAATTTACTCTTACAGTGGTGATAATTCTTTAAAATGGTTACTATTCATATTTATCAAAAATAAAATGGAAATTTTAACAAAATTTTAAACTAATAATTTTAAATATGTAATCCATTTTAAATTATTCAACGATTATAAGTGGAATAAATTAATTTTAGGTAAAAATAAAAAATACAATGAATACCTTTTTTATAAAAATTTCATTACTATATAAAAATGTTTTTATACCAAATTAAACAATTAAAAATGATTTAAATTAACCCTATTTTATTTATAATATAATAATAAAACTAATTTTTTTAAAACCATATTAAAATAGTTTTAAAATTCATGAAACAAAAAAAACAATAAAAATATGTATTTTTCATTATTCACGAGAAAATCAATCATTTCTGAAAAATCCAAAAAATTCACCCTAATATAATTTTGATATTCTAATTTTCAAAATGAAGATAATTTATTCCAATATATTTTCTACAAGTTTGAAAAATTAAATATAATATTATCGCATAAAAATAAATAAATATTTTTCATCGAAGAAACCATATTTTTTTTGAAAAATAAAATAACATTTCAAACACATGATTGTTTATTTCCTAATTATTAGTAAGTAAATTTGTAAAAATTTATACATTTATATATTTTTTATAATGTGGTTAACCCTATTTATTACCACCAATCCAACGAATAGGTTATAATGATTATATTTGAATAATAATATTTCATTATTCATTTAATATCTTTGTTCTTTATCTTGTATGATATCAAACATAGTATGCTTCTAAAATAATTCAATACTACACATTTATATGTAACCATCTCTATTATCTGGACATAATCCATGGTCAAGTCGTATAATATTGTTTTATTAATCATACTTCTAAAAAATATTAGGAGGTGAATAATATATATACACTACAGTCTGTATGTATGGTGTGATAAAAAAACTATTAGTGTAACACCCCAAGCATCCACGATACGCTTCCCTTTGAATAATATAGTAGCATGTGTTGTATGAAACTTTGAGTTCGGACAAACACCACAACCAATCAAACTAGCCGTTATGAATAGTAATACCCACTTTTTGAAATTTTATTAATTTTATCTTTAAAAATGGAAATCATTATTGGATTTAGAATATCAAAATTATCCTAGGGTAAATATTTGGTATTTTTTAGAAAACATTCAAATTTTGATGAATAGTGAAAAATACTAAACATTAATTAAAAACAACATTTTAAATACCAATAATTTATAGTGATAAATTATAATATTTAGAGGTTTTAAAGTATAATTTGAATATTTATTTACCATTTAATCCAATATTTGTAATTTCATGTAATTTCACATTTAAACTAGACATAAACAAGTGTCAATATATTGATAGTTATTATTTCTTAAAAAACACGCTCTTTGTTTTGACAACAGAAATAAATTTTTAATTATTTCCTACCACTTCGGTGTTTTGAATTTAGAAAAATGGATTCCATATTTATAATCAGGATCTATAAATTTTTTAAATAGGTATATTTTATTTTAAGACATTTTGAATAATTACTACGGTAAATATTTTATTTACCATGGTTAAAGAGTAAATCCGGTAAATAAGGGTAAACAAAATAATGTTATAATAATATTAAATTACCCTAAAACGTGTCCTAACCATTTTTTTTATACATGTTCAACCATGGTTATCTTTGGGTCGATTTGGGGACCCCATGGATTCTCGTGTAAGTGATAATTACACTTTATATTAATTAAGTTAAAGTAAATACAAAAATGACATAAGCATATATCTTTTAGCAAAACAATTTTTACATAAGGTTATATATGTTCTATTTTCAACTATAAATATTCATCATAAGGATAAAAATACTTCGTACATAATGATATTTTATTTATAATTTTTAAAAGTTGAATAATTAAAATTTATTTATGACACAATAATGATTAAATATTTTCCTTATTAATGAAGGAATAAAATAATTGATATTATAAATGTTAAAATAAATATAATTTGAATGTTTTAATGACATTCACGAATTTTATTGGTTAATATGACATTTTAGGATAGCTTAAATGAATTTTTTTCGAATTAATAATGTTTTTAAGACTATAAAAAAATTCAATTAGTAAATAGTGTCAAAATTGACATAAATGAGTTTTTAAAACAAATATTATATTATTAATTGATATTATATTCCTAAAAATTTATGGTTCAGATATAGGACTTATATAATGATAGATGTATCATTAATGTACCACTTGGGGGTCTCTTGTAAGTATATATTATATCTATTAACTATATAATATAAAAATAAAAAGAGACATGGTAAATGTCAAACTATTTAACTAAGAGTTAAATCAAAACGATAAAGTTAATATAGTGACCCAAACCTATCTAAAACCTATTGGTTGAGTGGTTTTCGACCTATACCCACCTTATCCTTTAAATAATTCACTTTTGAGCCATTAAAAACAGAATATTAATTTATTATAAAATAATATTTCTAGCTTTTCCTAAGGTGCCTCTCACCCCTCTTATAAAAGGGAACTCCTCCTTCTAACTAATTCACACATTCAAATCCATTTGGATCAGACAAAACCTGCACAAATATTCTCTCAACTTCCCTAAATTCTACTTAGAGGCCTTATTTTGATCATAAATCCAACCTAAGGAGTGATTTTGATCAAATCCAAAAGAAGAACCCAAAGAAGAGGTAATGTTTTCACCACCCTCTTTCAAGTTCCTTTCTTATTCCACTTCTTCATTCTTTGTTATTTACATTATAAAATAATAACTATAGTATCTTCTATATACTGTTATTTTATTATAAATATGGTACAAGCATATTCATTATTCTATCCATCCTTTGAATGACATGTCACCATACACGCATACGTACGGCTTACCGTGTCCATGTCGTGGTGTAATTTTTATTCAATACATCATTATTTGGATGGGTATAACAATGATGTTTAATTCATTTAAATTATAAATAAAAAATGATAATTAATATTTATATATGATATAAAATCAAATTATATATTATTCTAATATCAAAATAATGTTATTGTCGCTCGTGTGTACATACGGACTACCGTCTCCACGAACGCGATGAGATTCATTCTCCATCGTATCCATTCATGAATACTTTTAATTTGATGGTTAAATATATTGTTTAAAGAATTAATATCATTCTAGATATGAATAATATACATCTCATCCATAAATCAATGGCTCACATAACAAATAATATAATGGAAAATGAATTCGCTAACAACAGAAATTTTGATAATACTAAGATATTATAAAAAAATAAATGATAAAAGATCATATATGATTTCATATTAATGTATATAATTCTTGTATATAATTCGTGTATAATTAAATAAAAATTATTTTACCATTATAAATGAGGTTAACCTACCCTCGACCAAGGAAAAGGTACAAAGTAAGGGGTTTCTTATCTCACTTTTAATTCCATGAGATTTCCATTGGTCACCGCATATTTATTGTATGTGGTGTGTGTACTACCCATGATTGTATTCATTGTATAATATACATAAATTTATTTATATTTAAATAATAATTGTATGATCCTTCTTTCAGGGGTGTATGTTTCGTAAGTTACCAATTCGATAAGGGAATTTAAAATTTCAATTTTCATTCATTTGGCTTTACGCATACTTCATTGACTATTTTACTCCAAGATTTTGGTGGAATCACTATTCATTTTATCATGTCATAATTTCAACTCCCATTTCTTTGGATATACATTTGATACACATAATCACTCCATTGATAATTTCTCAAGTCATCGATATCAACATGATAAGAGTAGTTTTAACTCAATCTCCATTTGTTGAGTTAAATATCCAATTCATCAGTATTGTCTTTACAAGAATATTTGTAAATTTCATCTGATTGATTTACACTTAATATCCAATAATATTGAGTGTATTTATATTTTTCAAACATAATTATGTCATTGATTTATTATTAACCTAAAGATACAGTCTTTATAAGAGATTTCATCTCAAATTACATTCCATTGAGACTTCTTTGTTGTTATACCCCAAATCACTTTTATATAGTATATATAATGTACTTTGACATAGTATATCATGAATACCTTTATTCTCATGATATTTCAAAGTTTTTATTACCTCAATTATTTGTATTCAAGTGTCTCTCTTTTGGTTAGGAATTGTAAATAAAATATCATTTTAAATGTTTTAAGGATTTATTATTCTAAATCTTTCTCATTAATGTCCATGTATTAAAAATGGTTTTAAGGATTTATTTATTTGGAAATTGAGGTTTTAAAATTATAATTCCTTTTAAAAGTTTCAATGTGGTATAGGACACATTGATTTAAAAATCTCTTTTTAAATGGCTTCTTGACAAATATTGTGACTTTTAAACGATTTCAAGAAAAAGGGGGATATTTCTCTCTAATAGTTTTGATGATTATTTTCATCTATGTAAATATCCTTCATTATTATTGATTTAGGTTAATATTTTACAATAAAATCTTCCATATTGTATTGAATGAGTTATGTTTGGCTGTGGATGTGATATTTTTATTCCATTCAAGGTTTGTGGATAAATTATTGACATTATGTTTTCTAGTTTTAATACAAATGATTATGTTATGTTTAAACCTGTTCATATAAGGAATTCATTGGAATTACTAAGTGATGGTTAGATCCCGCTATAGCTCCTCGATGTATCGGTAGGTCTCATGAGACAAACTAGTGTCTTGGGACAAGGCCTTTACAAAATCTTATTTATAGTCTTGGCACAAGGCCTTGACTATGTGGTTATGATAGTCTGGCATTATGCATTCCATCATTATGAAAGTGGTTATTGATATTGTATGTGATTATTCGACTAGTAGAATATCAATGTGATTATGTAAATGGAATTATTTCATTTTATTTTTTCTATATTATGCTGAAGTTCATGTTTAAAAAGATTTTGTTTTAGTTATACATTTCCTTAAATGTTTATGATTATTTGTTAATGTTTCCGCTATATTTTAATCCTTACTGAGCATCTGAGCTCACCCATTTCTATGTTTTATTTTTCCCAGGATGTGGAGAAGTATTTTATGACATACCTGCAGGGATAGTCTGAGGGTATATGACTATGGTCTATGGAAACAATGTTGTTGTAATTTTTTATTTTATGATGTAATGTAAACCTTATAAATGTATCTAGTACTTCAAAGGCTACTAAACTAATCGGTCTTTCGAGACATGATCTTTTGTGATCATGTTAATGATACTTAATAATGAACTGACTCTGGGCTTCTGGGGTCGGTGTGTTACAAGTAGGATTCTAAGAAATATAATATACATTCCCTTTCTTTAAAAATTAATACATTATAGTAAGTAATATAAATATTCATATACTATTTTAAATTTTATTATAAGAAAGTAACATGGAAATTTTTTTTTAATGTCTAAAAAGTTATTCAAGATAGTGAAAAATATATATGAACATATTTAATGGCATAAAATAAAAAAAAATCATTATAATGTTCATATGAGATAATCGATGGTGATTTCCTATTGGAATAAGGAAAGTAAACCTAGAATAATCATAACTGTCAAATCCATAACCATATCCATGTATAACTACATACATGGCACTGGTTGGAGTTAAATATTAAACTGGTGGGTAAAAAAACTATCAATAGTAGAATCCTAAACTAGTTTTGAGCATAATGGAACAGGTTTGAGTGGCACCAAAACTGGTCCATCCTAGATATATTATATTCTTAACTAGTATATTGTAGGTAAGGTAGAGAGGCATCATTCCCTGATAAGATTACATATCCCAGAAACCCTCTTACATACCCAAAATATTACCATGAATTTTGTTTACAAATAATGACGTGAACTAATTTAAGAGAAAAATTAATGTAAACACTTATCTTGCCTACAAACACTTTTCACTTAAAAATGTCTAAATTCCTGTGATTTAAGACTATATTTTTTATTTAATAAATTCAATTTGTGTGATATATTGTAATGCTTAAAAATAAAAAAAATGTGTATAATTATTATACATTTTAAAATTAAATACTTTATATTCTATGTACATGAGATATAATTTTAAATAATAATAATTCACTTAGAAAATACTATTGATCCTAAAAAACTGTTTTGAAATATTTTATTTAAGTGAATTTTTTATTCATATATATATTATTTAAAAATTAATTAATATTTTTAAACTTATGAGAAAATATTTCTTATACATGTATAAAATTAATTTATTAGTAATAAATTTGTTAAAATATAATCATAAAAATTAATTGAGTGATTTTCCCTATTTTTAACCATCCTATGTTAAGGTTTCACTTCAGATAATATTCGCTTTGTTCTTCGCATGTGTCTTAATTTGTTATATCTTTGGTTCTTACACTTATATCATAATTACATAATTTAAACCATTATAAAAATATAATTTAGATTCAGTATATGTGTATTATATTAATATATTGAATAAATAAGTATGAAATTGAATACACCGTTCATGGAGACGGAAATCCGTAAGTACACATGATCATTTTTTTAGTTTTTATTATTTTATTGAAAGAAATAAAGATAATGAAATATGTGTATATATTTATATAATATCATTGAATTATCATTATAATGTTTTATATGTCATATAAATTCATTAAACCCATCCTTAATACATTCTATGTAGTGTATGAATGAATCATGTCGCTTTGAAAGGGTGGTAGTCCACACTTCCACAAAAAAAATAATCATATTTACACCAAATGGAAAGTAAAAAATATATGTGGTATAAAATTAATAAATAAGATTAAATAACTAATAAATATAATATATAAATTTATAAATAGAGTTTCTATCATAATATCCACCATGAGAGGTAGTAAGTAATATTGAACATTCATCGTTTAGTGAGGCAGTAGTTCGCTGTACAAATAAACAGTATGTTCATTATCCATTAGACGAAGGTATGTGTATGTGTTGGTTGAAAATTAGAAGAGAAAATTATATTATATTTATCATATGGTTTTTGTTATACAATATTGTAAAAAATAATGTGGAGGGTGTGTCGAAGTAAAAAAAATAAAGGACTTGAGAGAAGATATTACCTCTTCATCGGGTAACTTCTTTTGGTTTGTGCCAAAAGACTTACTTGGATATATTTCATCTTAAGGGGAGGATTTTATGAGTAATGGGGATGTTTTTACGTGTATTTTGATTATCTTGGAAAAAATTAAGTGGTTTTAGAGCTGTGAAAAATATGGATAGGTGTTTTCCTTTTATAGCGATGCAGGAGTGGCACTCTTGCAAATATTTGAAGAGAGAATTCCACCCACAATATTCAGGTTGAAATTGCATCCAATAATGAGACAAATTTTAGAAAAGGGAGTATAGGGTATAAATATGCCCATACAATGGATTTTGTACAATTTTAAAGGTCATTCTGGGCCTTAATATTATGCTTTAGTCTCTTATTAAGGTTAATTTAACCTTAATCGGTGTAATTAATTTTAATCACATTAACTAATGTTATTGGTCAAAAAATAAGTTGATATTATTAGAAATTAGAAATTATTCTGATTAAAATTATGGAATCTATTTTTTAAATTTCCAATCACATAAGTGGTAGAAATTAATTTAAAACTAATCTCGTAGTCGGGTTGACAATGTGCGGGTTTAAAGTATAAATTATCAAAAGTATGTTAGGTTTTTACATAAAATTTCAATGTGAAATTAGTTCTTAATACCCAAATTGGATTGACTGAAAAAAATATATAATATAATTAAACTTCTAAACTAAATTAATATATAATTTAACCATATAAATAAATAAGATGAAAAATAAATTTCGAATTAGAATCTGGTTTTTTCACTATTCATCCAAAAATGATGTTTCTCAAGAAAAATTACAAACATTCACCCTAAGCTAATTTGGAAATTATAAATTCCAAATGTGAATTTTATTTTATAAAATTAAATTTATAAATGTGTCTAAAATTTATTTTATTTTTAAAAATTATTTATTCAAACAAGTGGAATTTTTACACATAAAAGGACTTTACCCAAAATCATATCTATTATTATCAATATGTTTTATTTATATATAAAATTATAAAAAAAATACTTTAAAATTAGTCATTAATATTCATATTACTGTGTTTAGCATATATATTATAATTATATCATTTAAATAATTTTAACATCAAAATGATGTTTCATAGAAATATTGGTTTTGTGTGTAACGTACGCCAAGTTAGTGTTGCATGTAATATACCCTGAGTTTATGTTCCATGTAATATATGCTGAGTTTGTTTCATTTAACATATGTCAACTGTAACACCCCAAGCTTTCACGATGCGCTTCTCTTGCAATAATGCAATAGCATGCATTGTACGCAACTTTGAGATTCTGACACACCACAACCAATAAAACTAGCCGTTATG
This sequence comes from Viscum album, assembly GCA_963277665.1. Lineage (NCBI taxonomy): Eukaryota > Viridiplantae > Streptophyta > Magnoliopsida > Santalales > Viscaceae > Viscum > Viscum album. The sequence continues at coordinate 7,031,321 of OY728125.1, forward strand.
AATAGTAATACATACTTTTTGAAATTTTATAATTTTTATCTTTCAAAATGGACTTCATTTTTGGATTCGGAATATCGAAATTAGCCTATGTTGAAATTTTGGTATTTTTCTAAGAACTTCCAATTTTTGATGAATAGTGAAAAGTACTTAAAAACAACTTTTTAAATAAAAACAATTCATAGTGATAAATTATACTATTGAGTTGTTTTAAAGTATAATTAGAATATAGATTTACCATTTTATCCAATGGTGGTCATTATAATTAATTTAACTTTGAGATTGGACATAAACAATTGTAAATCTTTTGATTGATATTGTTTCTTAAAAACACACTATTTGTTTTGACAGCAGGAATTAATTATAAAATTACTGAATTCAACTTATAGGTTTGTAATTTTGTAAAATAGACGTCATTTCTGAATTCAAAATATCAATTATAGCTTAGGGTGAATGTTTGGCATTTTTCTTAAAAACATCAATTTTTTGATGAATAATGAAACCACTAAGTGGTAGTTTTAAAACTAATTTTTTTCGTGTAAATGAAACATTACCACTTCGGTGATTTGATTTTTGAAAATCCAACATACATGGTTGTAATTAGGAAGGAAAATTTGGTTCAATGGGATTAAAATAATTTTTTGGTGAATAGTAAATTTTAAGTTTTATTAATCGCGATTAAAGGTAATTAGTGAAATTTAAGGTAAAAATGATATTATAAAAATATGAAAATATCTTGCACTTGTCCTACCCTTATTGGATGAGTCATGGCCGACCAATACAATCTATGTCTAAACTTGGGGACCCCATGGAGCCACTTAGGTAAGAAAATGACATTAATAACTTTTTATTTAAAGTAAAAATCAAATTGTCACAAACATGTGTTGTTTTACTAAAACAATTATTACATGGGGTTATATAAGTTAACGTTTCGACTATAAATATTCATTAAAAAATAAAAATATTTCCTACATCATGATATTTGTTATATAATTTTTAGACATTATATAAATTAAAATATTTATGACACCATGATGATGCAACGATTACCTCATTAATTAACGATTTTAATAAAATGGAAGGATAATGTAAAATCTAATACTTAAATAGGTCAAAAACCTATTGGATGAGAGGATTTAGAACCCTTATCAACTTATCCTCGAAACATGTCATTGTGGGACCTTTAAAATCCAAAATCATTTCATAATAATGTAACATTTCATGAGTTTCCAAGAGTGCCCTTCCTCTCCTCTTATAAAAGGCCCCCACCTCTACCTCCTTATTCACATGACCAAATCCATTTGGCTCAGCCAACCTCTGCCCAAATACTCTCTCACCTTCCCACTCTTACTCCAATAATCCTCACTTTGGGAAGAAATTTCCCAAGGAATCCTTTGGCTCAAATCAAAAAGAGTTACCCGATTTTAAGGTAATGTCTTCTCTTATGTACTTTTGATTTATTTTGCTTTTCCAACCCCTTAAACTCTTTTTATTCATTTATTTTGTAAGAAAACCAGTATATAAAATATACTAGGATGTTTTGATGAGAATGATTTTATTTACACTTACACATACCTTATTCTAATGGTTAATTAACATATTGTTTCTGTGGTGGCGAATTACTGCCTCACGAAACGATGATTGTTCAATATTCTTTTAACACCTCTCATAGTGGCCATTATAATGACAATATTTTCATAAATGATATATATATTTTGTTTATGTTTTCCTTATGCTTATTTATTTCTCATTTATGGCATACCGTTAGGATTTCCATTATGGGTAAAGATGATAATTTCATTTTAGGAAGTGTGGACGACCGCCCCCTCAATGTGATTTGAATCTTTAATGCCATATGTGGGATGTATAAAGGATGGAGTAAATGATATTATATATGATATTATACTAGAATTATAATATAACATTATATCATTATGATTTCATTCCATTTAATATGAAATATAATTGAAAGTAGAGTTCATGCGTACGTACGGCTTACCGTCTCCATGAACGGTGCATTTCATTTCATACCTATAAATGTGATGTAATTTTATAAATTCATGTATATACTGGATATATATGATATATATGATATCTAAATCATGAATATAATTCTGGATATAATGGATATTTTACCACAGGAACAACTTGAAATTATAATAAGTTTATTTTTTAACTTAAGTACCAAAGATCAACAAAACAACCGTTATTAACATAAATAATTACATAATGTTCATAACATGGTAATAAGTGATATAAAAGGAATAATAAACTTGAAAAAGTTTCTTAAGAAATTATAAATTAACTCTAGTTTATTATTCAGGAGGTTAAAGAATGGTCGAGTCAAGTCGGACATGAGGTAAGGGAACTTCTTAACCCAATTTCGGTTCTTTGGGTTAATATACTACTTTCAAATTATGTCATGATATTATTATGTACTATATTGTATTTGTACATTATTTATTTGTACTTATATTTAATACACATAATTGATCTATTCTATTTAAAAATGATCTTTGTAAGGGACTTCGTCTCAATCTCCTTTCATTGAGGCATATTTTGTTTTATACACCACTTTCTTTTATACGGTGTGTAAACCCCTTTGACTTTTACATTTATTCAAAAAGAATATTTTTATACGAAGTGTTTTACTAAATGACAAAAAGGAAAAAAAATTTGTCGTACGTATGCGGCGACAATGACTTCTCCGCCGCCGTGACCATTATTTAAGATTTAGCTTTCTCTACAAGCCATAACTTTTTTAAAATAAAAAAATAAATACCAATTTTTACTTTTCTTTTATTTTGTTATTGAAAATAGTTTTGATAATGTTTTGATTATATTAATGTGTTTTTTTGATATCTTGCGATTGAAATGTGGAAATGTTATGTTTCCTTTATGCATGTTTTATGTGATACGATTATGTTATGGTTTATGATATGTTGAACCCTTTTCATATAAGGAATGCATTGGACTTAATAAGTGATGGGTGGAGCCCGCTATAGCTCCTCGATGCATCGGTATGTCTAATGAGACAAACTAGTGTCTTGGCACGAGGCCTTGACAAAATCTTATTTGTAGTCTTGGAACGAGGTCTTGGATACGTGGTTATGATAGTCTGGCATTATGCATTCCAGTATTATGAAAGTGGTTATTGATATTTCATGTGATTATTCGACTAGTAGAATATCCATGTGAATAAGTAAATGGTATTATTTCATTTTATTTTTTCCATATTATGATGAAGTTCAAGTTTAAAAGGATTTTGTTTTAGTTATACATTGCCTTAAATGTTTATGTGTATTTATGAATGCTTCCGCTATATTGTTATCCTTACTGAGCATCAGATCTCACCCATTTCAATGTTTTAATTTTTCCAGGATGTGATGAAGTATATTATGAATGACCTGCAGGGATAGTATGAGGGATATGAAGACAGGATGTTTTTTTAGTCTTGTTTTACTTTATGATGTAATGTAAGACTTATGAATGTATCTAGTGTTTCCAAGGCTACTAAAATAATCGTCCTTTCGAGATTTGATCTTTTGTGATCATGAAAATATTACTCAATAATGCACCGACTCTAGGTAACTGGGGTTGGGGAATTATAGTTGGTATCAGATGCAGTTTAGTACTAACCATGGAAGCTAGATTTAGAAAATCTCTGATTAGAGCACATAGCCATAAGATAGACTTTGAGGATTAGTATAGAATAACTTCCTAGAATTCTGTTGTTGTAAAGATTTTGGGAGTTTTCTGAGAAATACATCCATGTCTATATACGAGCAGGTAGAGGCAGCTCTGGCACAGATGTACCTAGGGGTAAAACCCAAAAACACCGCTTTGAGCTAGACTTGAACGGGAACTGGTGCACGACAACGGGCCTTGTTGCACTCTTGGTTACGACACTCCCGGGGGATATGCTTAGGATAATTCTCATTTTCTTTACAAACCATTATGAAGGGTTTATGAGTATATACTTCCTCAATGAAAACATTTTTATGATTATAGTTCAATTTATGTTAAGTGTTTTACATGTATGGAATTATGTATTTTGATTCATAAACTAATCTAGTTTATGCCATTGTTTACAAATGGCACCTAGTGGGAGGAATGGAAACAGTATCAATGCATGCACTCCATGTAGGGATTTCCCTCCTGCTTAAGATAATTATTGTGGAGCTGGAGATACAACTGGTGCTGATCAACTTATCACCATAATGGGACAACTCACTCAGGTTATGAATAATATCCTTACTCGTATGGAGCACCCTGATCCACAACATGGAGGATCAATGTTAGGCCTCTTCATGAGGCAACAACCACCAACATTTAATGGTGGTACAAATCCATTATTAGCTAATCAATGGATAAATTCCTTAGAGAAAATATTCCATGCCTTGGGGAGTAGCGAAAAGGAGAAGGTTGTCATGGCAGTTTACTGCCTCACTAGAGATGCCGATCAATGGTGGTCGTTGATTCAAAACACAATGGAAGATGATGAAGTATTAAATATGGAATTGAGGGAGTCAAAAGATATTTTCTTAGAAAAATACATTCCTCGTGACCATCGAGCAGATATGGAAAGACAATTTCTGAGTCTGAGGCAAAAGGAGGATGAGAATGTCACAAAGTATGAGGCCAACTTTACAAGGTTAGCGAGGTATGCTGCAGATTATATACATAACCCAAGAAGTGATATTGATCGTTTCTTTGGTGGGTTAAAACCATTTCTCCTTAGAGATTTAGTATCACAATCCTTTTCACCATACAAAGATATTGTCTCGTGTGCTATCAAGATACAAAAGGAATTCTCTAAATCTTATGACCATAAAGTAAAGCAAGAGAATAAGATAACGGTGGATCAAGAGACAGATAAAGGGAAAAAGGGAATGAAGGATTTTCTATTATGCGATAATCGTGGGAAGAATGGCCCCGGTACTTGCCTAAAAGGAATGGGAGCTTGTTATAAATGTGGAGAAAAAGGTCATCGGGCTTGTGATTGCAAGGGAAAGAAAGAGGCTATCAATGTTAAATGCTACAATTGCAGGGAAATGGGGCATTATGAAAATTAATGTCCTAAGTGTAAGGGAAACATACCTCAGAAAAGGCCAAGGGATCAAGGATAATCTTATGATGTTACTACAGTTGAAGTGGAATAATTAATGTATTGGTGCTTTTGTACTCAAGGATTATATTCTTGTAATAAGAATAATGTGATATATTTAAGGATTGTGCTACAGTACTTGTCGTTTTCATTAAGGTTTTAACATGATGAAGGTAATCGTATTTTTATATGTGACAATAAGAGAAACTTTACTTTGTTTGAAGAATCTGATGATACAATTGATTTTGAAATTTAAAGACCTTTTAGAGAATGTCTGGACAGAGGAATTTTGGAAAACTATAAAGGTTGGAATGGATTAATTTTAACATTGGATACTATTGTTTAAGGTTAAAACATTTTTGAAGATTATTTTTGGAATACTATAATACTATAGTTTTAGGAAAACGACAACCTACAGGTCGGGGGATAAACCGTCGTGTTGGACAAAACTGTAGGAATCGAACCCACAACCATAGTGTGACATGCCTTTATTACCTACCACTAGCCTACAGGAAGTCCCTGGTTATTACAAAATATTTTTATTAATGTAAATGGTATGTGTTAATATTTGGAGCCTTGTACGATTAGGATAAATATAATATTTTGGAGTTTTATTATCTTTTTGAGTGAAAGATGCATTTGTGATAAAAATTTATTAAAGAATGAAAATTCTACGTGACAAGTATGTATATTTCTTTACGTTCTTAGTAAATCTCCTAAATAAATTCCCCAACATTATAAAAGGTAACTTAAAACAAAAACATTGTCGGTTAACTTTTCCTACTGGGGAATGAATGATCGTTTAACCAATCACTATTTTTTGATTTTCTTATAGTTAACTTTCTCCTAACCCTGTTTTCTACAACTCTCCATCAGACCTTGATGGTCTGTTTTTCCTCCATATCCATATTTTTATATAATCCTAGTATGGGCTATCTCGGGTGACCTTTGTAATTCTCTTTCTTTCTTTTAATGTTATATTTTTATTAACCCTATTTCCGATGAGGGTTTTCCATAAAGGTATTTTATATTTTCAACCTTTTATTTTCAAAGAAAAATTTTAAATTGTGAGGACACAATTTATTGAAGGAGGGGAGAATTTAACATCCCAAGCTTGCATTATAGTCTTCTCTTTCAATAATACAATAGCATGCATTGTACGCAACTTCGAGATTCTAACAAACCACAACCAATCAAACTAGCAGTTATGAATAGTAATACCTAATTATTGAAATTTTATAAATTTTATCATTCAAAATGGAATTCATTTTTGGATTCGTAATATCGAAATTAGCCTATGTTGAAATTTTGGAATTTTTCTGAGAACTTCCAATTTTTGATGAATAGTGAAAAATACTTAAAAACAAATTTTTAAATAAAAACAATATATAGTGATAAATTATACCATTGAGTGGTTTTAAAATATAATTAGAATATAATTTTACCATTTTATCCAATGGTGGTCATTATAATTAATTTCACTTTGAAATTGGACATAAACACTTGTCAATCTTTTGATTGATATTGTTTCTTAAAAACACGCTATTTGTTTTGACAGCAAGAATTAATTATAAAATTAATTAATGAAACTTATAGGATTTGAATTATGTAAAATAGACATAATTTTTGAATTCATAATATCAATTATAGCTTAGCGAGAATTTTTGGTATTTTTCTGTAAAACTTCAAATTTTTGATGAATAGTGAAACCACTAAGTGGTAGTTTAAAAATATATTTTTTCATGTAAATGAAACATTACCACTTCTGTGATTTGATTTTCCAAAATCCTACATAAATGGTTTTAATTAGGAAGAAAACTATGGTTCAATGGGATTAAAATAATTTTTTGGTGAATAGTAACTTTTATGTTTTATTAATTGCGATTAAAGGTAATTTGTGAAATTTAAGGTAAAAATGATATTATAAAAATATGAAAATATCTTGACACTTGTACTACCCTTATTAGATGAGTCATGGTAGACCAATACAATCCATGGGTCAACTTGGGGACACCATGGAGCCACTTGGGTAAGAAAATGACATTTATAACTTTTTATTTAAAGTAAAAATAAAATCGTCAAAAACATGTGTTGTTTTACTAAAACAATTATTACATGGAGTTATATAAGTTAACATTTCGACTATAAATATTCATTGGAAAGCTAAAACTATTTCTTACATCATGATACTTTTTATATAATTTTTAGACATTAAATAAATTAAAAGTTTTATGACACCATGATGATGCAGCGATTACCTCATTTATTAATGATTTTAATAAAATGGAAGGATAATGTAAAATATAATACTTACACTTGTCAAAACCCTATTGGATGAGTAGATTTAGAACCCTTATCACCTTATCCTAAAAATATATCATTTCAGGACCTTTAAAATCCGAAAATAATTTCATAATAATGAAACATTTCATGAGTTTCCAAGAGTGACCTTCCTCTCCTCATATAAAAGGCCCCCACCCCTACCACCTTATTCACACTATAAAAGCCATTTGGCTCGGCCAAACTCTGCCAAAATACTCTCTCAACTTCCCTATATTACTCCCAGAATCCTCACTTTGGGAATAATTCTCCCCAAGGAATCCTTTGGCTCAAATAAAAAAGGGTTACCCGATTTTAAGGTAATGTCTTCTCTTATGTTCTTTTGATTTATTTTGCATCTCCAACCCCTTGAACTACTTTTATTCCATTATTTTGTAACAAAACAAGTATCTGAAATATACTAGGTTGTTTTCATTAGAATTATTTTATTTACACTTACACATACCTTCTTCTAATGGTTAAAGAACATACTGTTTATGTGAGTGGCGAATTACTGCCTCACGAAACGATGATTGTTCAATATTATTTTAACACCTCTCATGGTGGCCATTTTGATGACAATATTTTCATATATGATATATATATTATGTTTTTGTTTTCCTTATTCTTATGTATTTCTCATTTATGGCATACCTTTACGATTTCCATTATAGGTAAATGCGATAATTTAATTTTAGGAAGTGCGGATGACCGCCCCCTCAAAGTGATTTGAATCGTTAATGCCATATGTGGGATGTATAAAGGATGGAGTAAATGATATTATATATTATATTATAGTGTAATTATTATATACCTCTATATCATTATGATTTAATTCCATTTAATATGAAATAGAATTGAAAGTAGCGTTCATGCGTACATACGGCTTACCGTCTCCATGAACGGTGCATTTCATTTCTTACCTCTAAATGATATGTAATATTATAAATGCATGTATATACTGGATATATATGATATATATGATATCTAAATAATGAATATAATTCTGTATATAATAGATATTTTACCACATGGAAAACTTGTAATTATAATAAGTTTATTTTTGACTTAAGTACCAAAGATCGACAAAATGACCGTTATTAACTTAAATAATTACATAATGTTCATAACATGGTAATAATTGATATAAAAGGAATAATAAACATGAAAAAGGTTCTTAAAAATTTATAAATTAACTCTAGTTTATTATTCGGGAGGTTAATGAATGGTCGAGTCAAGTCGGACACGAGGTAAGGGAACTTCTTGACCCAATTTCTATTCTTTGGGTTAATCTCCTAATTTCAAATTATGTCATGATATTATTATGTCCTATCTTGTATTTGTACTTTATTTATCTGAACTTATAGTGAATACACATAATAGATCTATTTTATTTAAAAATGATCTTTGTAAGGGACTTTGTCTCAATCTCCTTTCATTGAAGCATATTTTGTTTTATACACAACTTTCTTTTATACGGTGTATAAACCCCTTTGACTTTTACGTTTATTAAAAAGGAATATTTTTATATGAATTATTTTACTAAATGAAAAAAAAGGAATGTTTTTTTGTCGTACGTATGCGGCGACAACGACTTCTCCACCTCCGTGACCATTATTTGATTTTCGTCTTTCTCTACAAGCCATAAATGTTTTTAAATGAAAAAATAAATACCAAGTTTTACTTTTCTTTTATTTTTTTATTAAAAATGGGTTTGATAATGTTTTGATTATATTAATGTGTTTTATTGATATCTTGTGATTGAAATTTGGAAATTTTATGTTCCCATTATGCATGTTTTATGTGATACGATTATGTTTTGGTTTATGATATGTTTAAACATTTTCATATAAGGAATGCATTGGACTTAATAAGTGACGGATGGAGACCGTTATAGCTCCTCGATGCATCGGTAGGCCTCATGAGATAAACTTGTGTCTTGGAACGATTCCATGACAAAATCTTATTTGTATTCTTGGCATGAGGCCTTGGATACGTGGTTATGATAGTCTGGCATTATGGATTCCATCATTATGAAAGTGGTTATTGATATTTCATGTGATTATTCGACTATTAGAATATCAATGTGAATAAGTAAATGGTATTATTTCCTTTTATTTTTTCCATATTATGCTGAAGTTCAAGTTTAAATGGATTTTTTTTAGTTATACATTGCTTAAATGTTTATGTTTATTTATGAAAGCTTTCTCTATATTATTAGCCTTACTAAGCACCTGATCTCACCCCTTTCAATGTTTTAATTTCTCCAGGATGTGATGAAGTATATTATGAATGAACTGCAGGGATGGTATGAGGGATATGAAGACAAGATGTTTTTTTAGTTTTGTTTTACTTTATGATGTAATGTAAGACTTATGAATGTATCTAGTGTTTCCAAGGCTAATACACTAATCGGTCTTTCGATAATTGATCTTTTGTGATCATGCCAATGTTACTCAATAATGCACCGTCTCTGGGTAACTAGGGTCGGGGCGTTACATTATGTTTTTTCATATTACGTACACCAATTCAGTTTCGTTTTAAAGTAATTCTTTACTTAGTGCACTGTAATACATAAAAGAAAATTTAATTTCTTCAAGAAACAAATCCATAAAAACTCAGGGTGTTACATTGTTTATACTCATTGATCTAGACTTTGAGTTTGAATTAATATATGTGGCACTATGATGCAATCAAATAGTCGGATTGAAAATTTATTGCCACCTCTTCTTTCATTAACACATTTGAGTTGGTTATATTGTTTTAAACCATTATGGGATGATAGTCATTGACCATGTACCATTTTTTAATGAATGATTTAAATATCTGAATTTATCAAGATTAAAATTTTATAGTGTCATTGAATTACATATATAATTATTTTATCGCACTTTTCCACATTTATTTTTATGAATTATATGTGTTTATAACCAACATCCCATGTTCCCTCTCATGAATTTTTCTATATTGTTATGTTTTATTCTCTTTCTCTTAGTGCTCACCTTTGTCTGTCTCATGTCCCCCAACGTTAATTCCATCAACCTCATCACCATCATTCCACTCACCATTCCTCTCTTATTTTCATCTTTTATTGTTTTTTATCTTTTAATTGGTCTCAAAAAATAGACCTTCTACAAAATAAATTCCCTGTGGATTGACCCCCACTCACCACTTGGCTTATTTAGGTAGGGTTTCAAAATTATTAATTTCTACCGAACTAATTGATTCACTTGTCCTTATGGCTAGTAGATAAATCCAAATTTTGATTATTTTAATTTTTCTCATGAAACTTAAATATGCGTGAGGCATAAGCTATAACCATATCATTTTTCATGAGGAATCATCCCATTCCCATCCTTTATGAATCATTTTCGATTGAAAAACCTTCCCCACTACAGGATAGTGTAAGCATAGTTTCATTTATTAGTATTATTATTTATTTCATAAAACATTCCTGACATTCATTAATCCAAAGTAATTGGATCTCTTCCGATTTATCGTTTTGAGTGGGTTCGATATTTGAGAAAAATAATTAAAAAAATCAATAATTTCTAGAAAAATTAAGAAAACTACTGATTTTAGTTACCATGGTTGGTATATTCCATTTATCAATAAAATAGTTCTTTTATGATATAATAATATTACCTCTCTAATGATTATGTGATCATTTAGTGGATATTACCAAATCTAAAACTAAAAATTGTTAAATTTTTTATAAATATTATTATTCCTAAATATCTTACACTCAATCCTTAAGTGATCTTCATTATCTTTCTTAATCTTGGATTATACAAGAATATCATATATAAATTATAACAAAACCTTTTCAAGGTAGTCTCTAAATAATTTATTCATTAATTCCATGATGATATTTAGGGCATTATTAAGACCAAAATTCATAACTATAAATTCATAGTTAGCATACCATATATGGAATAATGTCTTGGTTATACCCTCTTTATTAACCCTAAATTAATGATATCTAGAATGAATTTCAATATTGTAGAAGTATTTTCCTTCATGTAGTTGATCAAAAAAGTCATTAATATAGGTTAGAGGATACTTTTTCATTACAGTGATCTAGTTAATTAATCGATAATAAACATAGAGTCTCATTGATTGAAATATAATAGGGGAAACCTAGGGTGATGTAGTTTTCCAAATGAATCCAATGTCAAGATTCTACACGATTTTCTTTTTTAACTCTTATAACTCAATAGGGTACATTATATAAGTAGTCTTTGAAATATGAATTTCACCAGGTACGAGTTCTATTGAAAACTCAACTTCATGACTTGGAATAGGAACTAAAAATTATTCTATAAAGGCATTAAAAAACTCTCATACAATATATTTATCTCTAATATTATGTTTATCTCTATATATCTGAGATATTTAACCTCCATGTATATGAATTTGTACCTAGAAGATGGAATCAACTTCTATTGTATGTTTATATTCATAGTCACATCAATAAATAATCAAAAGTTAATTTGGAATAAGAAATGTAACTTCCCATCCATGATAATTGTTATGTTATCCATATAGATAAATCTAATACATCCTAATAATCACATATAATTTAACTAAAGAGATAATCAAATTTTTTTAGGGAATACATTTACCACAAAATTCATTTATAAAGTAAAAAAGACTTGATATTCGACCATTATGAAATTAGGATGTTCACTGGTAACTCGAAATCTAATTGTTGGTGTGATATTGTGATAGCCATAGAAAATTATTTAAAAATAAAATATTTTGTAGATCCATAATAAAATTATACATAAGTTTTCTAGAATGTATGATAAGTGTACCTTTCACAAAAATCAATCTCATAACTCACTTCGATAGTTGTGATCACCTAATATTTCCCTTCAACTTTGGGCTTAAGAGGTTGTTGGTAATGACCATAAAAAACCTTCAGATTCTCGCACTAGTGGGAATAATTCCCATATTCCATGAATTTAAAGTAATGAAGTATAGGTGGTGCATTGGTTGGGATATGTTCCCCCTCCATTGCATTAATCATCCAATTCATCGTCTTTTGATATTCATGGGATTTATGATCCCACATTACCACATTTAAAGAACCATGAAGTTCTATTGAAAATTTTTCCTTGATGATTCTCCCAAAATGATTGGAATGTATATGGATAGAATTTATTTACACCATGTTATTTATTTGAGTTTTCATAAGACTATCTTTCATTTCAAAATGGTGGGAATCTACAATTTCCATTTCTACATCGTGTGCTCATCAAACAATTTCTTCGTAGCTACGGAAGTCACCTATAGTTAATGTATTTCAGAGAATTTTTTTAATATACCAAAGAAACAATAAATTTTACTTTCAGGGATGATAATTAAATCATAGGGGTACCTTGAATTCGAGGTAACATTTCCCTCAAATGTAACAATGAATTCATTATATTTCTGGTTAAGATAAATATTTCCTTCACCATCTTGTTATATAGAATACAAATAAATTTATTACGGAATGTTATACCCTTATACTCATCTCATTCCATGGATTCAATTTCTTCTTCTTGCCTCATATTCTTGATATGATTTTACCACTAACCTACTTTACCTTATAGATGATAAACAACTAGGAAAAACCATTCATGTCCAAATAATTGAAGGACCTAAAATATTTTCTCAGCTATGTTGATCCATCACCCAACCACTAGTAGATCGAAAGATCCACTAAAAGATGTTAGATTCTACCTCATGAAATATTCAACAGTTTTTTGTTCCACCCTTTGATCATTTTGAAAACTTAACTTGATTCATAGCATAATAAAGTTTTGTGATCATAGAAAGAGGCGTTTTCATTCCACATCCCATATTAATTGAATTCCCATGGGTAAAATTGTTTAATTTTCCATCACATCGATCACTGACATGATTACTTCAGGATCAATAAATTTTCTAAAACCATAAATCATAGTGTTGTAAAAAAATATTCATAGTGGAAAACACCATAATTCTATAAAAAATCATTTATATAATGTATAAATACGGACACGTCCTTCTATGAAACCTTAGTTTTGATCATTATCATTCATGATAGTTACCAAAAATTGAGGATATTATCCTATACTTAGAAATATTCCTAGGTTTTCATAAAATATTTTTAACCATAATCTCAAAATATTGACTAAACTCTACTCTGGTACCAACTATAATAGCCAATATTTTCATACATAAATATTAAATCTACGTAGATAAGTATTCAATACATAATAATATAATACATGTTATAACCAAAAAGTTTTATATTATTAAGAGACTAGATATACAATATTCTTACTTTTTGAAAGATCGTAAACATCTCCCATAAATATTATCCCTTATTTTACTCTTCATAAGAATACCCTATTAAAAAATCATCATAACCTAGGGAAAGGATATAAAAGAAAAGGTTTATCATAGATTCTTATTAAGTGTGTACATGTGAGATATAAATCGATGATCCTATGAAAAAATAAGACAACAATAACGGTATGGGATCATGACTATAACATAAAAAGTTCAAAACCATTAAAAAAAGATCATAAACATGAGTTATAGAATACAAAATTATCATTTAAAAATACATGAATCATAATAATGTGAACTCATCATAACTCGATCATGAACCATAGGTTCATGTCATAAATTTGTGTAGCATTATCATAAATATGGAAACCATTTATTTTGTCAATGTTACTTACCAAGAACATCATATTAGGATTCAACATGTATTTATAATAGTGGATCAGGCATATATACTTGTTTTAAATAATATATCAAGAACATCAATGTATTTCCCATAATGGATCAGTCCCATCGAATTTTTTCCCATTACTATATCATAAGATATAATAATTTTCCCAATTAATTGGAGGGAGATATTGGTCTCACCTATAACACAATGAAACAGATACATATTTGGGACAAAAGATCATAAAAAATTCATCATATCAAAACCCATTAAAATAGATGGGTTTTATAAATATTTCATCATAGCATAACCCATGGAAAAGAAATGGGGTTCATAAAAATTTCATCTTTTGATCATAAACATAAATAATCCTAAGAAATAATAAGGATATTATCTTCAGTTCATAACCCTAGTAATGAATAATTTTAATCAAGGTATATTTTCATTTTTTAAAATAGTTACCATTAAAATATAATTAAAGTCTTCTTGAGTAAAATACCCTTTCAAATTCAAAAATATTTTTTTAATATAACAACTATACATGAAATAAAGAATTCATTTTCTTTAAAAGGAATATTGAAAACAAGTAATGGTAACTTCAAATAATTATAGTTCTGTGATGGAAGAAAATTCTATTAATGTCATATAAGTTAAAAAACATTATTTTCATACATTTTTCAAAAAAAACATGAAGTACTTCATTTGAAAAATGACAAAAATATTCCTTTAATTGTATTTTTAAAAAGGTAAAACATGTTTAAAAATGAAATTAAATAATCATGAGAGAATAGTAAAATTATTCTTGATTGTTTTAGAAAACATTATTATGAAAGTGAAATTTCAAATAATTCTCCTAATTAATCCCTAAACTTAAACAATTCTGAATATTAATGACATTGTGATATAAAAACCCTTACTTTGATGAGTTTGAATTGGTTCAAAATAACTATAAACTCTTATATAATAAATTAAATTTTTTATAATTGGATATTGAATACATTTTCATACATATTAAATTAGACATGATCCCTTTATAACATTTTAAAACCCCTTTTAGCAATAATTCATTTTTAAATTTTTTATTTCAGGTGTTAACTATTTTGTTTATCAAGAGTATTTTAGTTCAGTGATTCTATTTCTTTTACATTTATATTGGTTCCATCACCTCCATAATATTAATAATGATATAAATATCATATATATCAATTATATACATATTTATAGCCCTCTATTTAATTTATATATAGAAAAATGGTTTGCATCGTTCATGGAGACGGTAGGTTATACGTACATATGAATGTTTTTTTCCATTTTATGTCTAGTAGAATGAAAAAGGTATATTGTAATTCACATTTATAGAATAATTATTCTTTCATATATATAATATATATTCATAAAATTCATCCTCATTTCCATACAACCAAAATATAAATGAAAAATGAATCACATCACTCCGTGGAGGTGGTAGTCCAAATGTACGCATGAACCCTATTTTAATTTCCCAAAAGATTGGATGGTAAGATGTTGGAAATGATATTATAAATATAGAAGTATAATAATTTCATAAATATTATAAAAATATTAAACCCATCAAAATACCCATCCAAATAAATGGGGATGAAAAATTAATAGTATGGCTATGTGGGTACAGAATGTCGTACACACGCATGAGCAATACTTTCACTTCACATTTGTTTGGATATTGGGTTTATACTGGTGTTTTAATAATCATAATAAAATTAAATAATATTTTGGATATATAATTATTTATTTTAGGATAAATACTATAGATTTATAGAGTTTAAGAATATTATAAAATAAAGTGATTGGTTAAGGCATTTACCTATTCTTGGAAATAACTCTTTTAGATATCCTCTTATGTACCCTAGAGTTGTTCTTTGGAGAAGACCATCACCTCTATATGTTGTCTGGGGAATTGGATGAGAGAATTTGGTAGATTTAGGTCAATTTATAAGGCTCAATATGGTGTAAATAAGTGAAGTAGTATCTAACATTTAATAAGAGAGGGTAGGGGAACTCTTGGAATTCCTTAAATTATTAAAAATTTAATTAATTCGATTTCAATAAAAATAGTTCCAAACGAACAATAAATGGACAAGGGGTGAAGTGTTTTATCATATATGATCCAATTTCCCATTTTTTATGTTTTTTAGGGTTTTTATGAGTTTTAGATGAAAATTATTCTCATATAATATCATTATTTTCAATTGAGACAATATTTACCAAATTTGACATAAAAGACATAAAGAAAAAGTTTTCAATAAAAAATAGTCTTGTAAAAAACAATAATTTATTATATTAACCTATAAAATTCATGTAACACATTAAATCAAATAAATTATATTTCTTCTAATATTAATAAAATCATTTATTATATTTGTTAACTAATTTTAGAAATATTCCATCGGTATTTCATAAGAAATTGGTGTCATTATATAATTAATTAAAATTAAAAAATATTATATAATGAAATTAATTTTTATAAACTTAAAATAGACAGTTATATACATTCATAAATTAATGTTTCTATATATGGACACATAATTGATATTAAAAACAAAGAGAGTGACATTTTGTAGCATTATTTAATTTAGATAATATATATAATTTTCATCGACATGAGTCGATAAAACAAATCCAATTAAAGGAAAAGTTTATAAATATAGAATTAAATTAATACAATAAGAATTAAGATGAAATATTATAGTCTTATCACTTATTTTTAATCTACATTAACATGATTTACCCTTTACGTGGGTGGTAAATTTTACCATGGTTACTATTCATATTAAAAAAGAAGAAAATGGGCCTATTTAAAAAATTTAAACATACTAATTATAAATATGTAATTTATTTCATAAATTTTAATACCTATAAATTTTATAGATTATTTTTAATGTATGTATGAAAAATGTTGGAAAAGTATTTTTAGAAAATATATATTTTTAAGCATAAAATTGGATTTATTATTATCCTATTCTTGTAAAAATATTTATTGAATGTTTAAAACATTTAATCAAGTAAATAATATATATATTTCACTAAAATAATTCACCAATAGGAATTAATTTACTTTATTTATATAAAACACATTATACGCATAAAAACAATTTACTAAAAAACATCTCTTTTATATTTAAATAATTTTTTTAAAAAATTATAATGCTTTGATTTCAAATGAATTCATTTTTCAAATGTGTAGACCATATAATTTTCATAATTTAGTTATTACTATTAAGATCCTTCAATCCAACATCTTGGTGATACTATTTTAATAATGTTATGTGGTTCTTCTAAACTCGTTGTTTCCTGTAACAGAAGCTATAAAAGCAATCTAATTATTTATTGTGAAATATTTCATATAAATCTCAAGGTGTTCAAATAAGATGGTGTAATTTGGATTTTTTTTCTAGATCCAACTGATAAGAATTTTTATATGAAAATTTGTAATAAAATGATGATTATATTTATCATTTTTAATCTTTACATTATATATACAATTAAATATTAATTTATGAAATTTTCATTTTGATTTGAATAAACCAATATTCTATTCCTGGAAAATATATATATATTTAATTAGTACACACTATTTCGATAAATTCAATAATTTTGAAAAAAATATATAATATCCTCAATAAATAATATTTATTTATGAAAAAATGATGATATAATTTAATCATGTATAATATTTTTTTACAAGGGTTATAAAACTATTATTACCATTGTTGGGACCAAAAATGGTTGCATGGAAGATCAAAATGATTTTACGCATTTTTGAATGGCTAAATTAAAATCTATTGAGTTATTTCATGATGATTAAAATGTTAATGTACCTTGAGCTGCAAATGAACCATACCTTCAATATAGTGTGCTCGCAATGTGAGTCTCTTCTCTACGGAACACCTCTATATATCACCTTTTCATAGACCCTCTATATAGGCCCCCTACAAAAATTATTTTTCAGGGTGATGCAACCTTTTTGGGCCACGAAACTGGATTTTCATTATGGTATGGGGCATCCTTTTCAGGCGCCCATAAATAGATTTCATTTATTGGGAGAGGTGTCCTTTATATGTCCCCTATAAATGAATCTTTTCCTTTTCTGGGTTGTGGTGGCCACCCACAAACCAAAATCCTTTATGTCCAGTGTTTTAGTGGTAACATCCATGCCCCTATAAAAACCCCTACTCACATACTGATGGGAGTGTATTTTCTAATAGTGTATTTTGTGCATGAGATAGTTTGGGCCATTTATTTTAGTAGGTTAAAATTTACCACATATTGAAAAGTAAAGAGCGAATAAAATCTTGTACGCATAGAAATGAGTCCATTGTGGGATAGCCATCCACGTAGAAAGTACCTTTGTGGAAAATAATTCCACAACCCTCATGCAGATGAAATCAATTCAAGACACCATATTGCATAGAGAACAATATTTCAGATTGGTTCTATCAGTCTTAGTACCCTTATGGGAAGCATTTGACCTTACCTCATCCCCTTTTGGAACTCTCAAAACAACTCCCTTCATCAACCTCTCTTGTGAAGTACTAAGCCCCATGTTGGCACCTTCGTGAAACACCACTGAAAAAGAATTATTCCCTAAGTGTGCCCCTTCATGAACCACCATGATAAGGCCTCTCTAAAGGACACTAGATATGTGTGATCAAAGTATAGTTAAAACCAACGTGCCATATCAATCATACATTCCCATGGTAAATGAGGTCATATTGTTATCCTACTTAATAGGTGGTATTCTTAAAATGTTCTGAATCATACATTCCCATGGTAATGAGGATCCTGACATTAGAGGTAGTACCAAAGGACTCTCCATTTCAGAACATAAGGAGGAGGAGCATAATTTCTTTACCCTTTGAGAGTTATTGGTTTCCTCCTCTCTTCTCTATAAATGGGAATACAAGAATCCCTCCTTCAGTGAGATAATTTCCTTTCTTATGGTCTTATCCCTTTGGTTAGATAGATATTCTATATCGGTTTCAAAAAAAAGAGAGGATACAGGTCCCTCAATGCCATTTCTCTCTGCCATGGCCCCGACCTTATTCACCAACAGACGAAGGATATTTTGTGGTTTGTTATATCTTCTTCATATTATTTTATAGACCAAGAATGAATTATGTGGGATTAGATCATAGTAATGACCATGACTTCTGCATGGTCAAATTATTTTCTCGAGAGGCGATTCAAGAGGTCATACTCTTACCATCTATGGGACTCATCCTTGGGTATAAGCCCCAACCAAGTTAATACCTTCCTATGAGCCTCCTACTAATGTGTGAACCCTACCAATAGAATATATGGGACTCCTTCATAGGTGTAATATCCAACCAATCTAAACTATGTTGACTTTGTTTCCTGGCTTAATGGGATATATAGGAAGCCTCTCCATAGATCAAATCCAACATCCAAAATTCACCCTAATCTTCTCTATATCATATCCCTATTATGGTAACATTCAACATAGAGGTCCATATTCCTTATTATCCCTTTTCATCAACAAAAATAGCATGGCACATTCTTGGAAAGATCATACCCCCTCTAAGATACAAAATCTCTTCCATTTTCCTCAGGCCGCTTCAGTTTAATTCTGACACAAATCATTATTAAAAACCGTTCCCCTAGACATCACTGATATATGATGTTATGATACAAGATTTTGTCCTTGTCACATGATCTTAAAAGTCATGATGTGTCCAGTTAAGTGGAACAAACTACCCAGGTTTTGATTATGTTCACAAGGATTTATATGAATACCATCTCATGGGCTTGATCCCGCTATCAAAAACACTTCTATCATCCCGGGTGATTTTAAATTGTTGAGTGACTAGATATGTGTCTTCAAACTATCATCAGAATAATAAATGAAAAAATAATACCCAGTGTTTTTAAAAAAGGGTACCATCAATTTAAAACCTTAGATATATTCATATGTCTCTATTAATTAAGAACCTCATATACATAAAGATGATTATTAATTCAAAACCAGCTAATAATTGTTAACATATAGGTGACATGGTTCATACTTGGGATTAAATAAAGGATTCAATAATATTTATTAAATCTATAAGAGAATTCTAAAGTAGTCAATAATTCCCCTTAAAAGTGGGTAATGATCCCTACCTCCAATCATCTCGACGCATGCTTCTTCAAAGGAATTATTAGAGAAATCCAAGTGGATACCAACCTATAGAATGAAGGTATGTGTCAACATAAAACCAAAATAATCATGGACATGAGACTAAAACAGGAAACAAATGGTGAACATGACATGAATCCTTAACCAGTATAACTATGTTGAGCACAAGACAGACCCCTTTATACATAATGAATGTGGTCCCAATACATGGATTCAAAATAATTAATTATTAGCATGTTCATTTATTGAGATGATAATTTGATGGGTATTATTGTTTGTGTTTGTCATATACATTATAAGAAAATTTCTCATGAAATCCCTTCAATCCAATCCAATGGAATCCTTTCAACCAACTGGATCTTTTTCATCTATTGTTAAGTCCATAATAACTCATATAACACTATCACAAACCCAACATATTAAGCATAGGGTCTATAACATGATCATTTGTGGGTACCGCCAAAAGGGTATTATCCCAATCCTATTGGTAACTAGAAAATCCCTCTAGATCATGAAACCCCTCCAAACCTCTTTCCAATGATGTCTAGTGGTCAAATGGTAGACACAACCGATTTACATATCAAATCATTTCATGAGACAATCCCTATAAAGTTGCAACAAAATTATCCCTTATCTTAGGAAGGATGATCAAGAGGTTACTAATGGACACATCCAAATAGCATAGGGGTCCCTACAAAGGGAATTGGCTGGCAGATTCTACGATCATTGTCATTCCATAACCAACCATCATAATGATGGGGGTTCCACTCTTGAGAGTCTGATCTAGGTCACTCAGGCCTAGGAACCTGAGATATTTTTCCAAGGGAAGCGACTAGTTTTTAGGGTGTAGGTATATAACTTTGTTCCCTATATGGAAGTCTTCCAAACAAATTTGGTGGAAAACCATGAGTAGGCTCAATCACATTCACGTATCCATCAAGCACATCAGTGTAGTTTTGTTACACCTGGAAAAACTAGTCAGCAGGTCCTAGCTACCAACAAGGTCAATCACATATCTCTAAATCCACATATGATTATTTTTTGTGTATCCTAATAATAAATTGAGGAAAAGAGAAGGAACAAATCCCCTCTAAAACTACGGAATGGGTATATATTTTTGTTCAAGATGATGAAGTTATTCCTTATATCTTGGCAATCATGGAAGGACATACATCTACCCCTGCTTAAATTCTACAAGCATTCTAAGATATAATGGTAAATCAAAAGTGACTATGAGTTAGGAACAACACCCCAACTCTACATTTTATGGGACTGGGATGAATAATTTGATATTTACCATGGAGTATATTAATATTACTTCTCCCATCTAGTAGGGTCATGTTCATACCATGATAAATGGACAAACGAATTGGGCCAAAATACCAATTACAACATTAGGTCATTGGTCTACTCTAGTGGCCACTCCATTCTAAGCATATATCCCAACCAAAATTACAGAAATATATCAGATAATTCTTGAAACAATATTGAATCCAATTAAATAGGTTTTTGTATATGAAAGTTTTCACCCACGGCAGGTGGCTTCAATCCCCAAGAGGATGAAATCTAAAAAGAAGCCTCCCAAAAAGCAATTTGGAAATGAAGATCCATTTATGAACATGATTTTATAAATACTTGTTTTCTTGAAGACCTAAATATATTATCTTTAGAAGAACAAGATTCTACTTCTCCATTATCAAATAATAGAAATAGTTAATTCATTTGTGAAGGTCTTTCCCACAATCATACAACCATTAGTTCCAGAGGTCCTTCTCATACATCCTACCATAAAGGTTCAATTAATTTTGAAAATATGATTGATATAGAGTGCCAATATTCTAATTAGTGTCATGGTATCTTTATATGTGGCTAAAATATCCAATAACAAGAAGGTAATTCCCTTTCTACCATCTACCCTGAAGGCCCTACCCATGGTATATGTTTTAGAAATTATTTGCATAGTTATACATTTATCCATGATGGTAGTACTTATTAAGATGGAATTCATTGTGAATGTCCTCTTCATAAAGACATTTCATTTCATCCAATAGTTCCTCCCCTTGAGGAATCAAATTTTATGAATCCCTCTTATCTTGAGGTGCTTGGAAAAATGTGGTCAGCATGCCGAATTCCTTGTCATTAAAAATAGAAATTCTTTCTCAACAAGAAGCCATCCTAAGGAAATTATCGTAATTTGAGCCCTCCTTGGAAACCTTGTCTTTTAATAAAATGGCTTAAATACTTTA
Organism: Viscum album; assembly: GCA_963277665.1. Classification (NCBI taxonomy): domain Eukaryota; kingdom Viridiplantae; phylum Streptophyta; class Magnoliopsida; order Santalales; family Viscaceae; genus Viscum; species Viscum album. The sequence goes on from OY728125.1 coordinate 7,053,874, forward strand.
CAACCTCATTATTTACAATAAATAAATTATAAATCATACACTTTGGTCAGATATGGATAAAGAACCTCTCAAAAAAGATGAAAAAGAAAAATTTCATCTGAGGAGAAAATTAGCAATGGAAAACATAATATTGATGTTATGGTATTTAGACACTCCTAAATTCAGAATTCTGGAAAAAATTAGTTAATTTTGTGCATTAAATCCACCTCTACATATGTACTAATCTTCATAAATTGAAAACAAAAGGGTTGTTTTATGATGAATACCCAAATCATGTCAATGTGATATAAAAAATGTTCTGAAAAATCAACATAGAGGCCCTCTTAGTTTCACAACACTTAAAATAATGAAATAGGATAATATGATTTCAATATTTATGTATCAATTCCTTAAAATGACTACATTAGTTGATCACCATCACACTATATATTGTTGATGTCAAATGATAAGGGGACTTTGTGCATTACATTTTACCTCACTCTCTGATCAGTAAATCCCACCAAAAGTGACATTATGTAATGTCATTTACCCTAGACGCCTTTAATAAATAGATTCTTCTCACCAAATATGGTTTTATCAACAAAAACTTACCCACAATAGCTCTCAAATATATCGGGACAAAATAGATCATGTCATTGAGAGACTTTTGCATCAGGCATCTGAAAATATTGAGAAAGCCTCAATCATAAAGGAATTCAATTTTAAAATATAAAATGTTAAAAAAAATATAATAAATATCATTAGAAGTAGATGTATTGGGTAAAGGTTATAACATTGATCCATCCCATGTTTGAAAAAAGCTCCATATAATTAGAAGAGTAGCTACAATGATTGCAGTTGTGGAAGTACAGGGGGAACCCCATCCCGTAGGACTGGGGGAATTATAAACAAAACCTTAAAAGCCTAAAAATATGCCTTCAAAGTCTCATAAATTGTAAAAAGAGCACACCCATTCCACATGGATGGGATAATTTTTACCCCAACCTCAATGAAAGTCATTATTTTCTACGTTGGGAGAAGTTATATAAAATGAATATTACTGGTTAATATCATCCCACGATACAGTATCCACTTTGAGGAAATGAAAAAAAATTATCCAAAGTCTCCCATTATGTTACCTTTCACCAAAATACTTTAAATAAATCTGTAAAAGAAAGGATGTTATCCCCTAACGGTCACAAACAAAAACAACCTGCTAGAATCACAACCACTCAAGGGAATCAAAACTTATTTGTTTAAAGTCCCTGGAGTAGATGACTCTACCACTATTTAGATAATGATGAAATGAATGAAATGTATTTTACATTAGAAAATTTCATTAACACCACTGTTGAAAATACTATGGACTATCAAGCCAATATAGGAAAATATTTGCAGCATATATCTATCCAAAATGTTGTCCACACTGAATCTTTTGAAGAATGTGTGAGTACAAGAAATCAAAGGATTTCCCAAAATTTTGGGATTACCCTAAATTGTACATTACCCCCTCCTCGATAAGCATTGTCCAAATAAAACTGTAAGGTCATCATTTAGTCCAACCTATTACTTGAAGGTTTCTAACCCATTACACTCAAGAAAATACTGGCTCAGAATGATATGAAAATGAGTGAAATGTGAAGGCTTAATGCAAAATTACTTAAGGTTCATGTTTCCACTGGATATGTTCTTCCAAAAGAACCTCATTTAACTCCTCTAGCAAATATACCTCAACAAGAGGAGCCTTTCGTACTTGTGAAAATTTATTCACAATGTCTACCCAATTCCAGAGTAAGAAAACCACTATATTTGGAACTAGTGATTGCTACATACTGAGATTTCCCTATATTGTACAAGAAACCAATCCAATGTCAATAAAATTATAATTGGGTATCTCAAGAACAAGTGATGATATAACTATCACATTCAGTTAATTATTGTGTGCACCCTATTCCATCCCCTACTCAGTTGTCCATTCCCACAGTACTTGTTGACACTATTGAGTCATTTGAATCTCAGCAAGAAGCTATAGAGGGACAATGTGCACCAGTGAAACCAAAAAAGAAAACCCTAACCTGAATGGTTAGATGAAACTCTTCCCCTAACTACTCTTAGAAACCCTAGATTTAAAACATTTTATAGTTCCAGATATCTGTATCAGTATCTAACACATTATATGTCTCAATATTGTCCCATGATGGTAACTTTATTGCAGAGAGAAGTTGCTAGGATCTGATATTTTGTTCAAACAATTTAGGGACCACACATTGTCTGGTACAATAGTTTACCCAAATAGTTGATTAAAGGATTGGAAGGCCTCTAACAATATTTTATTTACATGTTCATCTCAACACTGTGAGAGATGAAAGTCCTTGACCTATTCAACTTCATGAAGTAAAAAAATAAGAGAGTATGGGACATTATTTTTAGGTGGAAAGGACTAACTTGATCCCTAAAATTTCAGTTTCCATAGAAATATATATTGGTTCTATTCACAGAAAGCATCCAAAATGATTTACGAACACCACTCATTCCATTCAAGTACATGTGGGGGGGGGGGTCCAATATCTTACTATTGTTTCAAAAAGATTGTAAGACTCTATCTTTCAAACTAGATCCAAATATAGATCATTATTGATAGCCCATGGAAAGATAATTGTAAAAGTAAGATCTACAACTATCACTCTAAAACTAGCCCCTATTTCAGCTCTAGGTCTGAAGTGTACACCTTATCATATAAGATCCCCTCCAAGGGAAAAACATCAAAAAAACATATTTAGGATGAAATAATAGAGCCAAAATTCTCTCAATTTGAAGAAAAAAAGAACAAAACTTACCCATTATGAGATGAGAAAGTTCCTAGTTATTTCATAGTATTTTCGAAAAACAACTGGATAACTATTCCAAAACACAAAAAATTTGATCAAGTCTATCCTAAAGATCACCCAAATTATTTTTGCTGTCACTATATGTTGGGGAACACTATATAGGATTATTTGTTTCAAGGGTATCATTCAGATGATGGTTGGTTCTAGACAAGTGTGGTTGGGAAAACTACAAGTAGAAGTGGAAATCATTTTTTATACTATTCTAAAAGATGAGGGTGAATGGAAATAAGCCACTAGAAAAGGTTCAAATAAGTTTATTTATTTATGACTCAAAATAAAATCAACTGAACTCAAACCATTCTTCAAGAATAGTTGAATCAAAAAATTGTGCATCCAACTGCTCCCACTATAGCACAGTTCATCACTTCAGTACTACAATCCTCCAAAGGAAAATATTCAAAGAAACAATATGAATTCAATGGTGGAAGGAATGTACAAGAATATTAAACTACAATAAGTCTAAATTTATCTTTTAATCTCTTGGATTTTATGCTTTCAGTCTATAGACATTGAGAACCACCCCTAAAAATGGTACAATGAGCACCAACCCCTTAAAAAGAGTCCTCATTAGATGAAGAATTGATATTTGGTTCTATTAATGTCATTAGTTTGATGGATCCCTTTTCTGATGATGATTTTTATTATAAATCGGAACTTCCCACATTGAATTTGGGAGACATGAATCAAGGTCATAGGAGTTGAGGAAACAAGTGAAGGTGTAGCTAAGGATAAACATAATATACCAGCTACATCCATACCAGAGCTATCTATATTGCTAAAACTCTCTATAAAGCCCTTCAAAAATTCTATAAAGAGTATTAAAATGCCTCAAAACAAGAAAAAATCAATCAAAAAATCATTCAGTAATAACAATTGATGAATAGGTGAGAACATGACCATCTAAAACAAGTGGTCAGGACAAGGCAAACCAATTTAATAGAAGACAAATTTCAATCCAAATTTTCTCGACAACCTGGCACTTATTATATAGGAAAGATGGCTCTAAAATTCTATTATGGGAAAATTTATCCACTAAGTAATGCATACCTTTTACACAAAAATATGAAATCATAAATAAATTGGACATAGTTCTATCAAATATTTTATGTCTAGATGCCCTTAATATTTCAAAGAACCTATAAGAAGCACTTGTAGATGATCAGTTATTCCCTCAAGATTTCAAAGATAATGTTTCTACCACTACGGTATATGTTTCTGAGGTTAACCCTGTAAAATGTCATGTTGTTATCCCGTTCACTATGGAGGAAGAAAATGATGTCATAAAATGGAAAATCATGCCCATGTATGTATCTGAAAGATTATATGATGTTGATATCTATTAAGTTTCCATTGATAATGGCTCAGGAATCAACCTCATTACTATCCAAATGCTACACCAAATAGTTACAATAAGGCTGATTTGTGCCCTTTAACTCTAATTATTTAGGGGTATGATAAAATCCAATAGAAATCTATTAGTATAATGATCCTCATCAATCAATTTTGAGATCCGGTATCCAAATCTATGTTCATAGTCATCCAGAAAGATATGGATTTCAATGTATTTCGAGTAAGGCCTTGGTTTCACCAGCATAATGGTATCCCTTCATCATACCCTCAATTACCTAAATACTACTACAATGGGAATATTGGGATTTTATTTGGTGAATAATATTTTTTTGAGTATTATAAATCCTATTATATTGATGTAGGATTCTACTGAAGAGAAGGGTAGTAACCAATAACTAATGATATCACTTGATTTATTCCTATAAATTCATTGGAATTGACATTAGATAACCCATTAAAAGAGATCAATAGTGAGTATATACTACCCATCAGTTAAGTTAGAGATATTAACTCAAATTCAAAGACATTCCCACTAGTCTTCATGATGTCATCCATATCAGTTGGACCTGAGGATGTTGAAGAAATATTTTATTCCATTGTTGGTAGTGATACCCCAGAAGGAAATTCATAAAAATTATCTTTGAAACTTCATATATCCATGACATTAGAAAATAAATTTGAATAAGTTATTATATCACCATTAGAAACTATAATTTCTATTCACTGACCTTTCTATTGGATTTAATGATTCACCTTTATCCCTTGACCATCTCAATATGGATACAGAGGAATATGAATATGAAAAAGAAGAGTAGGAAGAAAACTACCTCATGTATTCTCCTCTAGCATTCCAATAGTGAGTATCCACCATTTTTGATGAAATTAGGTAGATAAATATGGGTAGAGAGGAAAATTAGTAACCAATGTTGATCAATGCAGCTATTTCCCTCGATTAACAAGATATTTACACCACCTTTTTGAAGTAAGTCGGGGATAGTTTTTCTTTTAATTACAATGGGGTGTCAGGCATGGATTATAATATGGCTACCCATCACATAGGACTATGAAAATACCATCATTACTACACGAAGGCATCCAGAAGTACACATTTGAATCATGTTTCTAAGTTCAAAGTCAAAGTTGATAAGATCATCAAATCCAACATCATTCAAGAATTCCAATACCTGAAATGGATCACTAACATAGTTTTGGTTAATAAAAATAATGTGAAAACTAGGGTTTTAATTTATTTCATCGACCTCAATCATCATTGTCTAAAATATGACCTCCATATTCCGATCAAAGAACTTATGATCAATAAAAAATATGGTTATCAACTCTTTATTTCAGGGATGTATATCTAGAGAATATTCAAATCTAAATGGAGCTAGAAGATTAAAAAACCACTTCCTTTATCATCCCCACTCCCATAAAGATTTTTCTACTACTCAGTAGTGACCTCTACTTTAAATAAATCTTACACTATATATCAATGCTCTATGCATCACATTATCATACCATTCATCGGTAAAATAATCAAATGCTACATAAAATATTTGGTGGTTAAATCTTAAAAACATTTTCCCCAAGGACAGTGTTGTGACTACCTCAAGCCCACCTCCCAAAGACCAGGGGCTGCCGACTAGCGCCGAAGGAATCAATCTGAAATTGGGAGGCATTTTCCTATGTACCTATATACACACACACACCCAACCGCATCCCAATACACTAAAAAGGGGAAACAAGTACCACAAAAACAAAGCTGAGTGTATGTACAACTAAAAGTAAGTGGTCAAGAATAAAAACCCAACCAGAAATGAAAATAAGAAGTACAAAAAGGGAAACTCTGATGGAAATACAAAAAAACCCCCCACTTGATCCGAGGATTAGTGAAGCTACTGGAAGCCAAAGAAGTGTGTCCTATCCACCAGGTCCTACTGATCCCTACCTTGTCCTAGTACCCCAAGACCATGGTAAGAAACAAGTAGGAGTACCTTAATAGGTGATAACTAGTGGGAAAATCCTATGTGTGACTTTTTAGGCCCACAGAACGCGATGGGGAGGAGTACCTAAGCAGTCTATGGTTAGTGGGAAGAACCTTAGTGTGACTTGGCAGGTCCACTATACTACATAGTGGGGTATTTCTCTAGCAGTCAAGGTGTTCAATGATGTGACTGATGATGCTACTTTTACTACCCTATAATATACCTAGTGTGAGTTTTATTATGCTTCGTTCTTTATTTGAGGAATTGTTGTGTGTTATTTCTTTTTTTGGGTCCCTATTGAGTATTGTGTTACTCACCCCTAATACTTGTCAATTTTAAAATCATCTTCTACATTCTTCAAAAATATAATCTAAATTTGAACCCACAAAATTGTGATTTCAGTGTTACTATTTTAAAATTTCTCGACTATATTATACACCACTGTGGTGTAAAATTAGACCATTAGAATACCAATTGTATTGAAGGGTTCTCTTAGGGGTTATCTCAAATGATTATTGGTTTTTTTGTTAATTTAGGTGCAGCACAATAGTTGACCAAGGGAATCTCTCAAAGGAGGAATTGATTATAACAACATATTAAAGGTATTTTAGAAATAGAATAACACAAACACAATATTTTAAAGTATGGGGGTTTTAGGACTAAAAATTAAGAATAAGTACGCTATAATAAGATAGAATTTTTTATGTTTTCTTAATTTTGAAATGACAGTGAGAAAATGCAATGTGAAGTTATTTTTCTTAGAAAACTATTTTTATGAAGGTGTAATCAATATAAATATACCAATCCACATAATTACTAATCATTTTCATTTAAATTAAATTCAAATTAATTATGATCCAACAATTTTTTAACCCACAACACCTATGATAATTAACTTTACCCTAAAGATTAAAAGAATTAAACCCTAATCTATCTTGGGAACATGAAATCATAGGACCCTGCTTTCATTATCATTTTAAAGATATATAATATTTATTTTTAATCTCATGAATATATTTTTTCTTTAAATGAGGATGAATTTTGTTATGGGATTGAATTTTAACTTTACAAATTTATCTTTTGTTGTTCTATTTTACCAATTAAGATTGTGATCTCACAATTCACACAATTCTTAACCATTTTTATTTTGTGTTAATTTTTCAATTTCATGATTGGTTTCATTTAAATTAAAAACTCAATTAATAAATCATATTAAATTAATTACAATGTCTCATTGATTAAAAATAAATAAATAAAGTAGGTAATAGGTAGATCGATTACTAATAAAAGTACTCTTCCATGGGCGGCGTAGTCATCATAGAAGCGAACTGAGTTTATGAAAAATTAGAAAGGGTATATCCCACATGTTCTTTTAATCCTGATTTATAGCCCAAATAATTAAATAAAACAATAATAAAATTTAAAATAATATAAAATTCTAAAATAAGTAGATATTTTGTTGAAAAACAACAACGATGTAACAAAGATGAAAAAGGAGAATTTTTGAGGAGATACTATCTTGATAGCTTCCCTCATCCAATGGTGAATTAAGATGGAAATTAATCACTTTTACTCTTCTAAAAATGATCTATGTCACATCCAACCCCCTAAAAATGAGAAAACCACAAATTTATAGAGTGGAGGGGAGGGTAGGATTTCAAGACTTTACATGTGTGAATGGGGAATTCATCTAGATATTTTAATCCAATTTTCTCCAACCATTTTTACCACTAAAATGTGTGAACTAGCCTTACTTCCTTAAGAATAAATATTTAGATATTTTTTTCTCCCGATTCTCTCCAAATGTTAGCCCAATCCATGTATGTATGAAGATGTTATGGCTCGAATATTAAAGAAGTTTCCAATCCGGTGAGTCCAGTCTAGCTTTCATTTCATGGCCCAATTAACTTAATCAAATGCAGAATCTAGCCTAGATGTCCTTAATGAAAGATTTATACCATTTATTGAGGAACATTTTTACAAACTATTACATTTAATTAATACAAATAAAAATATTTATAGATGAAAAACTATAGTTCATTTTAAAAGGAGAAACATGATTTTTCATCAAATTTTTAAATAAATGATCAAGTCCAAAATATTTTATAAATAAAGATATATCACAAAATTTGAGTAAATTATATATTTCATTATAAAAATATATTCAATAATTTTTTTATCAACTCCCCCACACTTACTATTTTACACTCCTAAGAGAAACCCCATATCATGTAGTCCAAAAAAAATTATGACAGGATAAGGATGTTCATATTCCACAATCGACAATGGAAATATATGTAAATTAAGAACCCCATCAAGGTTCAATAACAATAAATTTTAAATTCATTGTCACATAAATTTTATGAAAATAAATTCCAGTGATATTAATGACACTAATCATAGAAAACCAAGTTATGGCTCTACCATGCCATTATTACCCATGTGTGTGTGTGTGCTAACCATTTCAATCTCATATCTCCAACATTTATTTACTATATTCAAGTCATGTAAAACAATTATTATTACTTGGTTTAATTCACTAAACCAATTCTGCATTCCACTGCAATCAAATAGTAAGACCCAGTCACTTAATCATGCCCTAAAGTCAAACTTAAGTTCCCAACCAAGATAACCCTACATGTTGTATATTTCATAACTCCCCTCATTATTAAGATAATATATATATATATTTTTTGTTCTTTTTTAAGAAGTATAAAAGTCAGATATTAGGTACACACACATAGTTTAATTCAATAAATTAATGAAACTGAATGGATGAGAAATGAATTTATGTATCAACCATTGATATAAGATTATTTGTTTTACCTAACTTAGATATTACTTCAATTGAGTAGGAAATATATCAAAATTCATGGTTTTGTGAAAATTTTTGTGGAGAAATCAATGAAATAATTTTCCATGAACAAATATAAAAAATAATTGTGTCAAAATATAATTTTTTTATAATCAAACAACCAATCATATCATTGAGGACTTCAATTGTTTATAAAAGTAAACCCTCAATGACGAAAACTTGTTCACGCTGATCATGATACCAATGAATTTTTAAAATATTAATTTTCCATATATTCCACATGTAAATAAGAATGTTACATTATATGTTTTTTATTTCTATTTTTACTATATTTTTAAATAAAATTCCAAAACCCTAACAAAAAATTGAAACATTAATTGAAAACATAATAGAATACACACAAAACACACAAAATGAAATCCAAAATATCTACATCAAAATTTTCTCCCCTCTAACACAATTAAAATATTTCATTCACCTATATGAGAACATATGATATGATATGTTTACTTTAATTGGTGATATTTAAATAATAAAAATAATATAATATTGAAATGGTTAGGCACAACCAAATATTCTCAAGTGATGATGGAGTCATGCAATGAGATGAAATCAACAACATGGGTGGGAAGACCCTCAATGTATTTCTTAAAAATATTTACAATGAATATAAATCTCATTCCTTTGAATTCTTTTATGGTATTCACTACACTATAAGGGAAAAAATTATATATATCATAACAACCTAACTATTTGTAATACAACTTACTAGGAATCATCTTCAGTTGTCAACAGTAGACTACGAATTTATCTCCTTTGTGAAAATCTTTTATTACCATTCAATCATGATATTGTTTTGATCTTTCCATGTAGAACCTTGAGATTTTATATGATGACAATCGAATCTCCCCAAGATCATGAACTTGAATCTTTTTTTGATTTCCTTCTTGAGCTAAATACATGTCGGATTTATTTATAGCCCAATATTCCCAATGATCAACCTCCATGAGAGATGGATATCTTTCCTTAAAAATTATGAAAATAGGACATACCGATGGGAGTCAAGTATTTCATCCTATAATCCCAAACCACATCATCCAATTTCTTTCTCCAATACTTTTTATTCAACTCCACGATTTTATCAACAATTTGTTTCAACTCCTAATATGAATCCTCATCCTTTCCGTTATTCTGGGGGTGGTATTGTGTTGGTGTTTTGTGTTTCTACCTATACTTACTAAAAAGAGAAAAAAATTAGATTTTAAAAGTGTTTCCTTGGTAACTAATGATGGCATTTGGTACTCTAAACATTAAGAAACTTTTTACCTTTCCTAGGTCCACAACAACATGAGAATCATTAGTCTTGATGGTCATGGCCACCAATAATTTTTAACATAATCAATGGAATGAAAAATATACATGAAACTAAATTAATTTGAAAAGTCCCCATAAAATCAATTCCATATGCATCAAATAACATTCCAAATAACATGGGTATTTTGAGAATCTTATGTAACCTCAAAATTTTTCCAATGTGTTGGCAATGTGAGTATGACTTACGAAGCACATGATCATCATGGAATAAAATAATAAAATATAATACAAATTATAACACTTTCCTAGATATATTTTTTGGATCCAAGGTGTCCTCCACATGAAATTTTATGGAATAAATTCAAAACATGCTCAAACTCATGATCAAGAAAACACGTCTTAATAACTTGATCGCTACACATGTGACGGAGGTATGGATCATCCCACACATAAAACCTAGACTCACTATTTAATTTTTGGAAGTTATTTTCCTTTATATTTTTAGGAATTTCATATATAACAAGTTATTTAACTAAATCAGCACACCAAGTATACGTACCTTAGAGTGAATAATTATTATCACCAGGAAAAGTGTCCCAAAGTGGTACTTGGTTCCATGTGTCAGCCTCTAGTGTGTGAGTAATCCTACTAATGTGGTCCACCATCAACATTTCAGGCCCCTTATTTTTCTTTATATAAATATCAAATTTCTAAATAAGGAGTATACATCAGATAAGTCTTGGATTTTCATATGGATTATTCAATAGGTACCTCAGAGATGCGTAGAAAAAAACTACTTTACAGCCCAATATATATGAAAATAATTTATCTAAATCAAATATTATCTAAATATACTCCTTTTCTATTATGGTTTAATTTTTTTATTTTGAATCCAAAGTCCTTGATATATAAGCAATCACATGAGACTTCCCTTTATCACCCTCAATGATAAGACACCTTAAACTGTAAAGTAGGATGCCTTACACATAAGTTCAAAAGAAACCTCCCAACATATGGGTTTTATGATTGGTGGAGTGGTCATACAATTTTTGAAATCATCAAATAATACCCTATATGAATCATAAAAAAATATTTCAATATCTTTTTGAATAAATTGATATAAGGTTATATCAATCTTACTGAAATCTATGATGAAGCAAAGATAAAAGCCTCCATTCCCTATGAATGATCTAAAATCTCATTCACATAAAGGATATATAGAGGATGAAATAATATCTACCTTAGATCTATCAACCTCTATTCCAAGTTTTGACACTACATTCCCTCATAAAATTCCATGATCTACCATGAAATGAAAATTTCCAAAGTTCAAAACCATATTATTCTAAATAAAATGATTCACAACATTTCCCAAACTAACGATACATTCATCAAATGAAATCCATGTACTATAAAATCATCCATAGATACCTTCATAAAGTTCTCAATGAAATCATCAAATAGAATCACCATGAATCTCTTGAACGTATATGGGGTATTACAATGTTCAAATGGCATTCTTAGGTAGGTAAATGTACTAAATAAACATGTTAATGATGTCTTCTACCAATCCTCCAGAGATATATGAACCGGAAGATATCCATAAGATCCGTAAAAGAAACAATAGTGTGTCTTCCAAGCTATTATCTCAACCATTTGATCCATAAATGGTAGGGAAAAATAGTCCTTATGAGTTGATTTATTTCGTTTACTATAATCAATAAACACATGCAAACTATTTTTCACCCTCATCATAACTAGCATCTCATTATCATTTTTATCAACTGTAACAACACTTTTCATAGGCACAAATTGAATAGGGCACACCCACTAGGCATCTCGAATTGGATAAATGATACTTGTCTTAAGAAAATGTTCAGCTTCTTTTTTAATAACATTCTAACTAGTTGGATTAAGTATCCTTTGTGGATGGGTAATGGGTTTATCCCAATCCTCCAAAAAAATCCTATACAATAAAATATAAGGGATAATACCAGATAAGTCATCTATAGTCCATTCGATTTCCCAAATGTTCTCACTCAAAAGATGAAAAAAAATCTTGATGTTCAAATGGTTGTTTATTATCAATGATAATAGGTAATATATCACCAATCAAAATTTACGTAAATATGAGATTTGATGGAAATGGATTTAGTTCTGGTGAAGGGGGTGTTATGGATAGATACATTAAATAAACTAAAATATGTTCACAATGAACATCGATATCAAAATAGACATAATCAAAATTAGATAATAACGCATAAAATCTATCATTATACTCAATATCCATTTCATAATAAGAGTGAACATGATCAAAATTAGAATATTAAGCCACATAAAATAAAATCCAAAAGAGGTTTTTTTCAATAAAAATAGGTTTGGAAGTTCTCTCAGACATCACACTAGAATAGATTCTCATAATCTCTCTGAGAACAGGACAACAAAAACCCTTGGTTTTTCCTTAGTGGTTCAAAATGGTAGATAAGAAAATAATAATGGTCCATTGAGGGGTAATTCATGAATTCCATAACATTGAATATCAAATATTCATCTCTAATCTCCATAGAAAGTGTACCCTCATGGACATGTATGAATGTTTTTTCAGTTTTAAGGAAGGTAATACCTAATATAATTGGGTCATTATAATTTATGAAACAATATTCCATGTTAAGTACGTATGAATCTACTAAAAATATCATGACTCTAGTACAAAAAATTTCATCCTAATGGACTCCCATTTTATATGTTGTAGAAATATTAACCAACTGCACCACTACTATTATCATCTTTATCTCACTAAACTATAAAGAAGATAATACAGTGTGAGGCATCACATTTATGGAATATCCCAAATCAAATAATCTATCAAAAAATTATAACTTCCCTTTGGTGCATGGGATGGTGAATTTCTTTGTATCCTTTCACTTTTTCAGAATTTCTTTAGTTTGTGTAATGATTGCTGAAAAAATTCATCCATGATTTATCCTCTCATTTCCTTTGATCCCTCTACGATTGATACAATGTTCTTTTAAGAATTTGGATTACCATGGGATTTGATTAATGGCTTCAAGTAGAGGAATTTTGATCTCAACATTCTTGAACATATCCAAAACCTCTTGTTGCATAACCTCTTCAACCATATTATTGTTTTATACAAATATATTTGGAAATATAAAGTGTATTGGAGGAACATCATCAATATTTTTCTTACCTTTGTCTTTATCCTACGGATTCTCATCATCTGTTCTTCAATGGGGCTTCTTCAGGGTTGAGGTGAATCCTTCTGGAATTATAGTCATAGATGTATAAGTCATGTTTCTTACCACTTCTCAATGTGATGGAACTGGCATTCCACTTGTGATTTGGAGTAGGTTGTGAAGTAATTTATCCAAAGTTCTTACCTACCAGTTCATTGAGGGTCATAGAAATATAGATCATTTGAATCATAAACACCCTCAACATAAAACCTGTACTCTTCATATCTTTCTATATATTAATAACAACTTGTTTCAAATGGTAATCATTGTTAGAATATAATATTGGTTGAGAATTTCTTTTTTCCCTTGTTGATTCTTGATCTTTAAATATCCTTTAGGTTTGTTTGAAACCATGTTTTTAAGGGGGAGGATACTGGATTTTTTTTCAAAAGGATGTTTTCCAGAGCCATACCTCATGTTCGATCCATCCATCAATCCATGGTTGTATTTTTGTGTAAAGAAATAATTTTTCTTATGGGGATGTGGTCGTTGTTGTTACTGATATTGTCTCCCTAACAATACAGTTGTGCAATCTTCTATCTCTTATAATTTGGGAAAATAGTGAGTTGGGTGGTCCGTTTCAGTGAAAGTTCCACTAGGCCTTGTAGGAGTGGTTTGGTATACCTTTTCATCCAAACTAATTTGCTCCACCATATTGGTCAATTCATTGAACTAGGTATTAGTTAATTATTTTCAAGATAATATGGACTTACCTGACGTACTCCTATAACATGTGGTGTACCTCGATTGCCAAATTGTTGGGAGTTGTGTTCCATCTTGTCGATCAATGCAGGTGAAACTGTTGGTGTTTTTTATACCAAATCCCCTCCAGCTATGGAATTCACCATACTCCTCTCCATATTTGTTAGTCCTTTATAGAAGTATTGGATGAAAATTTTCCCTCTAATTTGGTGATTTTGGAATCTATCACATGTTTTCTTAAATCTCTCCTAGTACTCATACATTAAATCTCCTTGGGATTTCATGATTCTTAATATCTCTTTTCAAATTTCATTTTCCTTGACAATCAAAAAAATATCTTCAAAAAAATATGTTTCAAATCATTCAACATGTTACATATTTAGGTAGTTAATAATACATCTAGTTCTTTATAGTTTCATCAAGTGAGAATCAGAATGCTCTTAGTTGGATTTGTCTTCAAAAAAATTTCCTTGTTTTAGGGTTGATTAAAACACATTAAATTCTTTATGGTTTTTTGGGATCCTTTCCAGATATTCCATGAAATATGTGGATAAGGTGTATTAATCTATATTATATTTTGATGTCTTATTCAAGATTTGTTTATGAAATAAAATTTGGTAGATACTTCATGTCTATAGCTGAAAATTATTGAATGGTTATATTTTGTTAATTTTTATTACTTGTAGGCATTGGTTCTTGTTTTAGGTTTGATTCTAAAGTGTTTCAAATTTAAATGTTACCATATTGGAGAAATTATCTAACTGTTTGAATGTTGAAACATTCCATAGACTAATAATTTTTTATTAGAGCCGTAAATAAATTTTCAATCACTGGGTAAAGATATAATATTTCATCGAGATTAGTTCATTTCATAAATCAGTGAAAAAAATTGTAAATGAAAAAATGGGAACATAATAAGGAAAGAAAATAAATTCGATTTGATGTTCCATAAAATGAAAAAAAAAAATGAGGAAGGTTAAAGAATGAAGAAAGGGGAGAATGATATGATGAAATAAAATAAAAAAAATACTTCTAATATTTTGAAGAAAATAATTTCCTCCACCAAAATGGAACCATTTTTTATGTTACATTCTTGGGTTCTCTTAAATGATGTTAGGTGTTTTCTAATTTAGGTAATGAAGAGTGGATGAACATGGTCATATCTCATAGTAGAAAGTCATTAAAACAACATTTTAAAGTTATTTTGGAAATGAAATAAAATTAAATAAACAAAATATTTAAAATGATGGGTTTTATTTTTCATTTTATGAAGAAAGAAGAATTATTCTAGAAGAATGTTTTTTAAAATAAAATTGAGAAAAAAAATGAGACGTTATATTATTTAAAGATAATTAATTTTTAGAAGGTGAAATCAATATAACTATACTAATTAAATTACTTATTAATCATTATCATTTAAATTAAACTCCACATAATTATTATCCCCTAATTTATTAACCCCTGATACATATAAGAATTAACTTTAACAAAAATATTAATAGAATTAAACCCTACGCTATATCTAGAAAATTTAATCATATCACCCTCCTTTGATTTTCATTATAAGGTTATCTTATGGTCAGTTTTAAGTTATGTAATATATAATTTTTGTAAATGGGGATAAATTTTGTTAGGGGAATGAATTTTAACTAAAAGAATTGATCCCGTGTTGTTCTATTTTACCGATTAAGATTGCAATCTCACAATTCAAACAATTCTCGACCTCATGTATATTGTGTTAATTGTTAAATTGCTTTCTTAGTTTAATTTAAATTAAAAAATTAATTAATATATTGTATTAAATGAATTAAATTATATAATTTATTCAAAATAAATAAATTAAAACGTTAATAGTTAGACTGATTACTAAGAAAACTACTCTTCCATGGGTGGTGTAGTCATCGTAGAAAGAAATTGAATTCACAAAGGATTATAGAGGGTATAACCAAATAAAAATTATAATCATGATTTACAACCCAAATAAGTGAATAAAAGAATAATTATATTAAAAATAACATAATAAATGGAAGATAATTATATATTTTATTGAAATAAAAACAACATTACAACAGAAAAGATGAAAAGAAGATCATTTTGGAGGTGATCATAACATGATATCTTACCTCCACCAATGGTGGATTGAAATAAAAAGGCACCACTAATACTATGCTCACAATCATCAAAGCCACGTCCAACCACTTCCAAATGGTTAAAGAGTGAAGTAATATGGTGGAGGGGAGGCCTGGGTTTCATGATTTTCAAGTGTGAAATACGAATTCATCTAAATATTTTACTCCAATTTGAACTAAATATTTGACCTCAAAAACACGTGAATTGTAGGTCCTTCCCGAAGGAAGATTTTTTGGAAATGGGGTTCTTGATTTTCTCTCCAAATTTGGGAATAATCCAAATATAGATGAAGTGGTTAAGGTGAAAATATTGATGTAGTGCCCAATTTGGTGAGTCCAGTCCATCTTTGACATCATGGTCCATTTACTCCAGTGAAATACATGATCTATCTCTGATTTCAGTAATGAAATTTGTATCCCATTATGTTATAAACAGTTTTAAAATATTATAAGTTCCAATAATACATATAAAAATATTTAGATCAAAAAGACTTTAGTGCACTTTAAATGAAAAAACTGGAAGTTTCATTAAATTTTAAAATTAAAGATCTATTCAAAAATATTTTATAAATAAACATTTTTAACATAATGTTATGGATTAATTTAATTTATTATAAAAAATATGAAATAAATTTTCTTTTTATCAGATATTTTGTTTATGTCCTCTCTTAGAAACCTCAATGAATTTAGAGGACTGTAGGGAAACCTTTCTTAGTACCACACGTCATAGAAAACCTCAATATAAAATGTTTTACCATCACCAAAATGATGTAGAAAGGGTTTGTGTTTCAATGGACTGATAACATCCAAGAATTATTCCAAATACTTAAGAAATATTTATTGATCCCACTGTTGTTGATTCCTCTGGTTGAAATAAATCTACTCATCTTGTATGTGACAGGTCTAGAAATATATTTTTTTCCATTCTTGCATAGAAAATTCCTGAGGGTAGTGAAAATAACATTTATTATCTTAGTCTCACCATGTTCATCCCTGATACTCAGTATTGACTTAACAATAAGAAATATGTGGATTTTTTTTTATAATTTATATTTGATGGAATTATCTACAATATCATGATCTTCATTTGATCTCTTGAATTGACCCAATAAAATATATCCCCAATCATCCCATATTGATTGGATGTCTAGAAAAATGGGATATCATTATGTAATAGTTTTACAGCCAATTCATAGAACAATAGTCCATAAAAGGATATGCCTAAATAGAATTTCTTGGATGAACATCCCTCTTTGGAATAAGGGCTAATGAGTACCAAACTGCCAAAAAAGTTAAAATTTTATGTTCAAGAGTCTAATTAAATATGGGAAATAAAATTAGATTTTGCATAAATATATCCAACTAGAAATATATTGGAAGACCCAAATATAAATAAATTTAGGTTGGTAATCATTCTCATTTTACAAAAAAGGTTGTTTTACCTTATTAATTTAAAATATTAAAAGGTTTCACCAACAATGAAGTTAAATACCAAGCCATCATTGTAGGAGTAGAACTCTATTTAAAAATATTAGTGAATGATATGATAATCAAAGTTGGTTATATGTTTTCATTTAAATAGATTAATGGGGAAAATTCCATTAGAAAATAAGAGATGATCTTACTTTTTATTTATGTTCTAGAATTGATTGTAGAATTACCCTATGATCTAATACAAATTAATTCCCTGTGTTCAGAAAAATGCTAAATAAAAATCATTAGAAAATTCTATTATGACCTTGGGAGAACATTATTGGGATAAAAAGTAATCAACAACACCCATCAAATAATTTTATTACCTTTTGTTCAAAGTATCATAGAATAAATCAATAATATCATTTCTACCCATGAACTAGGTAATTCTAAAAATGAGTATTTGATTCCTATTGTAGAATATCTAAAAAATGGGTCCCTTCTTCTCGATATTGTTAAAAAAGAATAGATCCGATAATGGGCATACGTTTTCATTCTCATTGGTATCCAGGGTCATCATAATGTTCTTGATAAGTGATTATTTGATGGAAATATCCTCAGATGCATTGATGGAAATCATATGATTTCCACTGTGGAATATTTTAATGATGGCACTTGTGGTTCCCATCCGTCAAAATCCAATATTTCTCACCAAATTAAGAGGCTTGGATATTTATGGCCTTTGATGATACAAGAATTCACATAATTTTTCAATAAGTTCTATTTCTTTCAAAATTCATTACAAATTCATCCATCAACATCCATTTTTTCTACACATAGAGAAATACTCATGTTCATTCTTTATATGGGGGTAGGATTTTATAGGACCATACCATCCATATATGTCCAAGAAGTTAAATTATATCCTAACTAAAACTGGATTCTTCTCCGAATGGGTCGAGGATATACCCCTTAAAAAACTCAGAACCAAAAGAATCATCAATTTCATGAACTCATACATCATCCTTATAATTGGTATCTTTTACACAATACTAAAGGAGAATTTAACCAATTACTACTACTCATAATTGAATAAGTTTTATGAGTAGTACAACATAAAATTTAACCATTTTTCCTACTATCAAGTAGTAAAAATGGATAGATATAGACTTTCAATAAAACTGTATCAAACATCTATAACATCCTGATCTGGGATACACTTAACTAATTCCTCAATATGGTGGGTCACATGGTCTCAATAATTCCTCCCCATATTCTAGAGGCATCTGACTAGCACTAAGAGTCTATGGTTTTACAATGGGTATATTATACCCTCATATTAGCGTATAACAGTAGATAATAATAATAAATAAACATAAATTGAGAAATAATATTATAATATATACCATAGTATAAAAAGGTAAAATAAAAAAATATGGAATCATAAATAACCAATAGAAATAATATGAATTAAAATCCCAAAGGCTAAGTCATATACAATGATTTCCTAGAACGCTAATATACAAAAAGGGAAATTGGGCCAGTCTTATAAAACATGCTATACAAAAAATAAAAAAATGCCAAAATACCACTATAATTGCATAATGAGAATATGAATGGTCAAATTCTCACATGATCCATGATAAAATAGTAGTAAATTAATTATATATAGCTGGGAACTTGCTCTTATCCATACCTAAAGACATTATGTCTACTTAGGTACCAAAGAAATCGCAAGTAGGGGGGTCAGATAAATTTAGTAGGACACCACCAACAATGTCTATATATAATCCAGCTAGTGTGCATAGAAATAGTATTGTGTATGTAAATTTATAATAAAAAAATGCTGAATAATAAATACCTATTGGCTTAGATTACTATACGACACCTTGTTGGCTCTACTTGCTTCGGCATAGGCCTAAATATGTCTGATCCAAGTACCATATATATTAGTATATATATATAGTTATATATTGTATACATATTTATAAAATAAGTACGTGAGGACATAAGTCCACATATACAAGGATACTAGGTCCTAGTTGTACTCAGGGCATATCTTAGGCATTCATAATTAGGCTAATGATAAGTAGGATCAATAAATTATAAATTCCTCAAATATCATAATGAATGTTATATATCATTCCAATTATTTGATATGGTGGGGTGAGTAATCATTCCCAACACCTGACACTGAGGAACATGTAATGTCATTACCATTACCCAAATACAACCATAATAGTGATAGATGTCAAGCTCAACTCCCAATGTGAGGTAGCATGGAACGACCTACTCAATAAGTCTATTATCCATTTTCAATATCCTATAATAATAAAATACTCACAATAATAATAATAATAACTTGATGGATCACCTCTATTGCATCACAATCATCAATCCCCAATACAACCAAGGATGTCACAGTTCATATAATCCATATATTAAAGCATTCATCACTAACATTGACTTTCCACACATTATCATTCATTGTAAAAAAATTGTTAATTAACCGAGAAAGGAAATTCAATTTCATGGTCAATATGAATACATATAAGCTGTTCTGGTTCTTTGAACAATTATTTTAAAGAAGTAAATTCTATTTCTAGTTCAATCCAAACATCTAGGATGTGTTTGTCCATTTAAATAATTTAATATATAGATGTGATTTCATTTAGAAAACTTAAATGGGTGGATATGATTGAGGTCAACATCCTCAAAAACTTATCAAGTCTCTATGAGAGTGTAACATAATGTTTATAATTACTTATAGAGGAATAAAACATTTTATGGTCATGCGTAGAATTGTCTGGCACACTACACAATAGTAAAAGCTATTAAAATAGTAAAACTTTTTTGGGAAACAATATACCACCTACCTTAGGGTCTTAGAAAACTCATCATCCAATATTTTCTTCAGGATTGAATTTCGATGGAAGATATTAGAGGAATCGTCCAATTCAGTGAAAATATAACAAATGAGATCACACCAAAATAGCATAATGGAGAGGAATAGAAACAAATAATGGAAGTAAGAGGGTTAAATTTATTTCCTATAGCAATCCAATTCTCCCAAAGGAGATTTATTTGGGAGTTCAAATGAGGGAGCACTTATGATCCAAATTTTAGGAAATGGAGAGCACTATAAGAGAGGGGATGAAGAGTGGTCCCCTATAAATGGGAGAGGAAAAGAGAGGGGTTATTTATTAATGGCCGTTATTAGTAAAAAGGTATTTTTAACCTAAAATATATGGGTTGTAGTGTTTCTTCACATGGTTTTCCAAACCATTCACCAAAAGTGTGCCCAATATTTCTTGAGGGATCTCACATGGGCTAGGTTCATAGTTTTCCAAACCATCTATAATCCATGAAAAAACCTAATGTCAAATGTCTAAAATTTTCACATTGGTGTGTGCCTCACTCACATGGTTTTAAATACTCGTATGGTTTTATAAAACATTAAATCCCCCTACTCCCCACTAAAACTCCCCACATAGTTTGGAGAAATTGTGTGGGATGTGATTCAAGGTTTCTACTAACCATGTGTCCTGATATGTTTCTCAAAAGTTCATGTCTCTAGGATATGAACAAGTCCTGAACACCCTCGTGACCTATGTGACTCCATTTTGTACCTTCACTAGGGCCAAATTTAGGAATTTAATAAAAAAAAATTAAATACCTTTGAAAAAATTCAATTCATTACAACCTACCTATTTTAAACGAAATCTTCCCCAAGTTAACCTTATGAGGTTAAAGAGGGAACATCATAAAATAGCTTCGGCCACTGGGCTGGTATATCTGCTCCCCATTCCTAGGACTCATCTTATACTCGTCCATGCTATAGTAGCACCCATACTAAAGGAACTAACCATCCTTGAAGTTTATGATCACTCTGATACAAAATACACATAGGATATTCATAAAAATAATCATCCACATCTAGCCCAACCTCATAAGGTTGGAAAAATTACGATGTGTCTGAATAATATTAGTGGAGTTGAGATAAATGAAATACAACATGCATGGGCTTGTATCTCTGAGGTAGTTCTATCTAGTAATCCACTGGTCCTATTCGTTTAAAAGAAAAAAGGGTCCCCTAAACCTATATTAAATCATAGAATACCTTTGAATTCATTGATGGCACAAACTTGGAAAAACTAAAAAAAATATGATCTTTGACCTAAAACTCAATTGGTAATTTTCACTAATTTTGGTATTATTGTTTTCTAGATTGAGATGTCAAAATCTACTTTCTAATCAACTAGTCATGCTATGATGTCTCCTAGATGAAACATGGTCAAAGTAAATATGAATCACCATCCTCTAACCCTCACAGAGGTGAATAGAAATTCCTATCATATAATGTTTCATAAGGATCCATCTAATTGGTATGATGAAAACAATAATTAAAAGAAAACACTACTAGGGCTATGTGTTTTCCCAAAAACCCCTAAAGTCATGGACATGTGATCAGATCATTTCCTCTAACATTTGAATCACATTATATGTCAATCCATCGATCTATGGGTGATAGTCCATGATCAAAATCACATGTCAACCCAATGCCTTCTGTAACCCCTTCCAGAACTGATATGTGAGGCCAACAACCCTATCAAATATGATAGATCACTGAGCCTTGTGAAGATGTATAACATATCTCATATATAGTTTACCTAGCTTGTCTACCAATATGGTCTCTCAAACCAGTAATAAATGTGTGACCTTCATCCAATGATCAATGATAAGCCAAAATTTATCATTTTCCTATGGTGATCTATCAAAACAAGTCACAAAGTCCATGGAAACATCATTTCATTACCACTTGGAAATAAACAATGTCTATAAAATTCCTATTGTACACTGATGTTCCTCCTTTTCCTATTTATAGGCGGAACCATGTGTGATAAAACTGACTATATCACATTTCATAGTAGGCCACCAAAATTTGCGACGTAAATCTCAATACATCTTGGAAATACTAGGATTTACGACTCAAAATTAGGAACTAAATTACCATATCAACTCTTTTATGATTTTTTTTATGAAACAAACATTCCCATGAAAGAGTAAGGTATCATCCTCATCCATGGTCTAATCAGAAGATGGATCATCATCTAAGATACTCTCCCTTAGGACTAGTCCCTCAGGATATAAAAATTTCCTCATTCTCACCCATTTTAGAAGGGTAGAGGTCACTGTTATAGTCATGAGGACTGTCTTAATGTGATCATCATGATCCTCAATTTTCATCTTTGAAAATAATTCCATGATATGTCACTCTCCCCTAGCCTCCCAAACTACCAATGTCTGATTCTTATGGCTAATAGAATTAGCTACACCATTACCTTTCCTAGATTTATATGCAAGCTTGAAATCAAAGGATGGAAGGTATTCAACCCATATGATCTACATGAGTTTCATATCATGTTGTGTAATGATATACTTGAGGATTTTCGTATCCTTGAAATGAATAAAATGATCTCCAAATTAATAGTGCCTCTAATAATTTAAGGCACAAATGGAAGCTACAAGCTTAAGGTTATGCATCGGGTTATTTCTATCATTTGGGGTCAACTAATGAAAATCATATGCCAATAATCACTCATCCTATATCAAAATAGATTCTAGATTGATTCATGATTCATTATTGTAGATAAATTATCTCTATTCGGGATTCTGGAGAATTAGGATTGGTGCAAAGGTCAATTTTCACATCAAATCTTGAAATGTTTTTTCATAATATTCTAATAATAAATATTTCATAATTTTTACAAAAACTCATAATAGGCATTTCGGGGTGTGTGAAATCATGTATGAAATATATTTAATGCCTGGATAGACCCAAGAAACTCTGTATATCAAAGTTTTTCTTGGGATGGTACTTGGAAACTATGGATCTCACATTCACTAGGTCTATTGATACTACTGAATCCAAGATGATATGACCCTGGAAGTAAAATTTATCGATCTAGAAGTGGAATTTACTATTATTAGTGTAATTATGGTTCTCTCTTAGTGTATTCAGCATGATCTGAAGATGTTGGGAATGGTCATTTTGAGAATGAGAATACACTAAGATGTCGATAAAAAATAATACCATGAATAAATCTAGATATGGGTGAAAACCGGATTTAATAGATCCCTAAAAATAGTTGGTATATTCATTATACCGAAAAACATTATTAGCTTCCCATAAAGACTATTGCATCCCTAAAAATCTATGTCAGTTATGTCTGATGACCTAACATGTACCTAATGGTTTCCCAACATCAAATAAATCTTTGAAAACACAATCACTCCTTGTACTTGATTGAAGAGGTCATCTATTTGAGGTTGTGGATACCTATTCTTAACCATTACTAGATTTAACTATTGGTAATCCATGAAAACCCTAAGGGTATAATATTCCTTCTTGGAAAAGTGGGACAATTACCATTATAGAGATGTAATGGGTCATATAAAACCCTTAGTGTCTAAGTCATATAACTATTTTATGAGCTTCAGAATCTCCATAGTTGCCACCCTATAAAAAGGAATGGATACTGGTTCAACCCATGGAACTAGGTCAATGGTGAATTCTACGTATCGCACAAGAGGTTTTCTAGAGAATCCAACATGGAATATTTCCCTAAAACTATCGATTACGAGATGTAAAATAGAAGTTTATAACCTATGATCAACAAATAAATGACTATAAATCTAGCTTGTTAATCAACCCAACCCTTGATTTATAGGTCCATCTCGATACACATGTACATCCCTTTCTCCCTTATGGATATGTATACTACCCTCTGGTGATGTAAACTTCACCCTTCGGTTATATTAATCAATGTGGGCTCTATATAGAACTAACTGGCCCATTCTAATAACTACATTAAACCCTATCATATAAAAGATAGAAAGATTCCATATGAAAATATATTTGCGTATCTCAACGGTAAAATCCTTACATCAGAAAAATCTCTCTGATCATATACCCAATAAGGTATTGAGGCTCATCACACCATAGTAATACTTGATCTCGAGGGAAAAACACTTCCTAATTACCCTTGATATAAAAGAGTGTGATACTCTTATGTCAAGTAAATAAGACACTAAATTAAAGTCAATAATAATAGTACCTCAAATAGTATAAGGTATGGTTCTCTTCTCCTCCATCATAGGTTGTACTACATGTAACTAGCCTACACTGTGACCCTGAGTCACAAACCGATTTTCTTGAGCCGAATCACTCTGTTAGTACTGTATTTATTGAGTTTGATTACCTCTGTCTTTACCACCACCTTTTCCCAAGTGGCTAGTAGTATTCTAGCTATTAGCTTGGAGAGAAACTATAGGTCCCTCTCCATAACATGTGGTAGGTTTAGATCCCCGCTCTCTAGGAAATAAAGTAAAAGTCATATAGAAGTGTTGGATATGCCCCATTATGCCACAACCTTTGTATTCAACTAGATCCCATATACACTAGGGTTTTTTGTGCCTTGGTTTCCCACCCTGGTGACATATCAGAACGATGTCAGTATCAACTACATGACTACTTCTACCTCTGTAAGAAACATCAAAGTGATGCTTTCACCTACTATAAGAAATAATGACAGATCTATGTGTTAAAAAACCCTACATTTATTATCAGCTTCCCTAGAATTCCTATTAGTAAGGAGGGTTTGGTAGAAAATCTCAAAAATAGTTGTCTATAGAAATATATTGACATGAAATTGATTCTTGTATACCAGTCCATCCTCAAATCACCTTACATTCATAAGATAATCTATAAATAAAATAGGAGAAAAACATTGAAGCTTCATAAAATGAGTAGAATATCATATTAAATACATGGCTCCCTACTATATGTTCTATAAGCTCTTTATCTCGGTAAACCTTTAGAGTATCTGGAAAGAAGTAATCATAAAAGTTCATCTGAAATTTTTCCTAGATCATATCTCATTTTCGTTCTTACTAGGTAATAAAATCCTACCATCTCTTGGGAGAACCACATAACATATTGTTTGTAAGTATGATCCTCTATTCAGGATGCATCTTTTATTTCATGGAAATATATTGGATAGCCTCGAGCCATGAATCTGTGGCATGTGGTCCATTATCCCTTTAAAAGGAAGGAGGATGCTGCTACTGAATCTCCCAAGTCAACTCTTCATGCTCGGGGTGGGTCAAGAAACACCTTGAATATTAAACATATTATGAACCCCCCCTGGAATCGATGCCCGTATCAGGAATAGAAGGTTATTCCATAGGTGGAAGTATTGGAGGGATCACTGGTGGCTCACAGACCCTCAACTCAGGTGTATGTTCATCATCACTTTTCTGGAAAATGAATCGAGTTTTTCATGGTGGTATGATTCTACAATTCCAAATTCATGGCCCATAAGACAATTTAGTAGTTGAATGAATTAAAAATAGATAACCAGATATGTACATATCCTCCCTAAAAAAATATCATAGCTCTCTCCTACACCAAAATCTAGGTCTAGGTGAATATAAAAGACCATAACAGGATATAAGAATGTAGGATACACCCCCAACTATGCATAACTAAGGTTGTGTTCGCGTCTAGGTCCCACATAACATAGTAAGGGTTTCGATATATAGAGTTTCAATTGCAAGTTATAGAATAAAAAACCCTTTACATTGAAATTGGAATTCCATTTAGTGGTAACCATTCTATTTAAATGTTTATGTTTGATTGAGTTCATAGACATTATATATATATATATAGGTATATATATATCATGGTCCATTTAGATGTGTCTCCATTGAAAATTTATAAAAATCATACCTCTTATAAATTTTAATTGGCATGCCATTTCTTTGTACCCTAACCATTACAACTGCTAGAATAATGTAACTGGTCTATATAACTCATAGGTCTATAACCCACAATATGGTATAATTGGATAATTATGGTTTCATCACCAATATATGTGGTAAAAACTATTTATATTTTTGTAGGAACACTAATTAATCCAATTACATTTTCCATACCAAAAATTTCATCACATTTTAATATATAATAATCTAGGCACTAACTATATATAGTAGGAAATTTCATGAAGAAACTACACATGGTATGGAAAGAGACATTGAATGTTAGTCCTAGTGTGCCTATAATGATGCATGAGATGATAATTCTTTACCTTAACAAGCCAAGGACCAATTCCTAAATCAATAACATGAAAAATAACAATATCAAAAGGCATGTTCATCACCTAATGGTTTAATATTATCTAATGTGACATGTGTAAGTTAGAACCGCATTATCCCATTCAAGGTAATTTGGGATTCCCCTATACGTGGGTTAGGTACTCCTAGGAATAGGCACATTACCAAATTCCATTACATCCTAGTCTCTTGAATAACACCCAACCAGTAAAACAAAAGGGAAAGGAGGCTCATATGGTAATTTATAATGTCCCAACCTAGGAGGCACTGAACTATTTCCCCAACCTAGTGGGTCGCCTGGCCTCAAGCGTAACACATCGTACACCATCATTTTTCAACTAGTAGTGAGGGTCTATGGTGGTACAGTGGAGAGACTATTCCTTAACATATGAGTGGCACATCAGGTAATAAAAATAAATAAATAGAAATAACAGAATCTTATTATAACAATTGTCATAGTGTAAATAGATACAATAATTAATTGTGGAAGTGTAAATAATCCATAGAAATAAATGTAATCAATCCCAATGGATGATTTCTATATAATGATGGAATGCCTTACTGACATACAAAAAGGGAAACATAGGAAAGTATTAGAAAACACGATATAAAAAATATAAAAAATTCTATAAGAATGATCCATTATCATCATGATAATATTCTCAGTCCTTCCCTCCCACGATCCATGCTATAAGAGAAATAAATCAAACATCTGTAGTAGGTCACTTTCCGTTATCCATACCCGTAGGCATGAGGTATACTCAGGTAACAAAGGAGGCCCGAGTATGGTGTGAGATAAATTCAGTAGGACACCACTAATCATGTTTAGAAATAGTCTAGACAATGTACATAGAAATAATAGTGTGTATGTAAATGAATAATAACAATGCTAAATAATAAATACCTGCCTTCTCAAGTTCCTATTGAACACTTGGATGGATATACCAAGTTCGTCATAGATAGAAATTTGTCTGATCCGAGTAACATATATATATATATATATATATATATTAGTGTATACATTTATAATAACTAAGTATGCAAGGACATAAGTAGGAATATACATGGACACTATATGCTATCTGGACCTGAGATGCAACTCAACCATCCATTACTAGTCTAACAAGCTATAGTCTTAAGAAAGGGGACGTGACCTGAATCTCATGATGAATTTGAGACATATTTCCCATCATTCGAGATTTTGGGGTGAGTCATCATGCCCAATAATCAATATTGAAGAATGTGGAACTTCATTCCCATCATCCAAATACAAGTACCATGGTGAGAGTTGCTATGCTCAACATCCAATGTAAGGGTGCATGAAATGATATGCCCAAAAAGACCCTTATCCAATATTCAACATCCCCAAATAATGGTTTTCTAATAATAATAATAATAATAACTTGAGAGATCACCTCAATTGCATACTAATAATAATAACCTAATAATACAAAGGGAATTACAGTTCATATAATCCATATATAAAACCATGAATCCCTGAGAATGGCATTTCCACTAATTATAATTAATTATAATTAATTAGTTTAATTAATCAACCAATTAAATTTAATTCCATGTTCAATTTAAATGCTTAAAAGTTGATTTGTCCATTAAAAATTATATTAGAGAGGGTAATTCCATTTCATGTTCAATACAAACTCTTAGGTAGAGTTCATCCATTTAAAAAAAATTATATAAAGAGTAAATTTCATTCAGCACACTAAAAAGGGTGGATATGATTGAGGTCGACATCCTCTAACACGTAGAGAGGGTATATAGGAGTGTAACATCTTGAGTATAATTATTTAGAAGGGAATAATACATTTTAAGGTGATGTTTGGAAATTTATGTCATGCAGCACAATGGTGAAATCTATTAAAGAACTATGATTTTTTTGAAAAACAACTAGACCACCTCTGTTTGGGCCATAGATGACTCCTTGTCCAATATCAACCCCAGGTTTGAATAATAATGAAATAAATCTGTGAAATTTTCTAACAAACTGAAAATTGAGTTAATGAGCTCATGCCAAAATAGTTCAAGGTATGGGAATAGGAACTAATAAAGGATGAAAATGGATTAAAGATCATAACTCTAGATATCCAATTCTTCTAACAGTAATCTGTTTGGAGTCTGGATGAAGGATCACTCAAGATCCCTAGGTTAGACAAGGGAGAACTCTATGGGAGAAGGGGAGGAAGAGTGGTCTGCTAAAAATGGGAGAGGAAAAGAGAGTGTGAGGTATTATAAATCATTAAGGGAAAATTGTATTTTACTAAAAAAAATCGGTTACATAGTTTAGCCACATGATTGTTTAAACTATTCACCAACTGTGCACATGGTTTATCTAAAGGAGGGACCCCACATGGGTAAGGTGCATGGTTTTTCTAACCGTGTGCTAGTCATGAAAAATATCATTGTAAATATATCTAAACATTTCAAATAGTCATGTGCCTCATCTCACATAGTTTCACAAAACCATGTGGACCCCTACTCCCCTATGAAATTCCATGCATTATTTGGATAAGCTATGTGGGCTAGGTGGAACAGTTTCTACTAATCATGTGTCCCAGTATATTTTCCCAAATTATGGGGCTCTAGGCTCCAAACAAGCCCCAAACTCCCTCTTGACCTTCATGACTCTATTAGGTACCTTTACTATAGCCAAATTTAGGATTTTAATCCTAAAACAAATTATTCATACCTTGGAAAAAATATGGGTGTTTACAACATTCATCATATTATGGTGTAAAAATAAATGAAACCATGGCCTGTCAAGATTCATCATGCATGGTGGGCCTACCTAACTACACACCACACTACCACCAAGGCAACCCTGTATTATATATTTTATTGAGCAGAAGAATTATTTCATTTCAAGTTTCAATTTCCATCACTGTGGATACCTATCTGTGAATAACTTTATGATGATAAACATTCACATGCTCAATATGATAATTTAGATATGATTGAGGAGAAACAGTTGTGTACCTTGAATAATTTTTAAATATACCTTAATCGAATAGAATAATTCTTCAATAAGAACGTTCATCTCCACTCCATTCTTCAATTATAACTTGTATTGGTCTGCATAACCTAGATGATACTAGGGAAGAAACCTCCAAATATCAAACCAATGTGGGAGGAACTTATGAAATAAACAAGGTTCACTCCAATACAGATTAATATTTAATCACACTATATTGGGAATGAACTGTTCCCACTACTAGTGTAATATTTCTTTTAAAATACTTCATGTGATAAAGAAACATTCCATTAACGTCGCAAGATGATAAAATTCATGGCATCAATATCCTTTTCATACAAAGTTAACCTACATATCCTAATGGTCTTCTATGAAGTACCTTAAAAGGAAAACTAAAGTTCATAGTCATATGCCATAAAAATACAAGAAACTATAGTCTATGTTGTCTGAATCTAAATTTAATACTCTTATTTTCACACCCAGTTTTTCATGTCATTGTTTTGATCTGGTTCAACGATAATATTTGTCCTTTTCTTGGGTTTTGGGTGCGATTAATGTTCATTTTTGAATATCCCTTTATGACTAGTCATCCTACTTTGGGTTCCCCACTTCTTGTTTGGAATGTTTTGAGAAAGGGTGGTTACTTCATGATTTGGGCCAAACCGTGAGCTCATTCCCAGATTTAGAAACAAATATTGTTTATTTTATAAATCCTTTGTTTTTCAACATTTTTCACCCATTAAACTTCCCTATTGGCCTAAATTAACATATTCAAACCACCATATCCTTTTAGACCACTTAAGAATTCATAAGCATGTTGATTTTGGGTTATTTATTCAGTTATTGGGCCTGCCCCTGGGTCCATTTAAAGTTTAAAAAAATAATTTGTTTCAATTATATCTTATTAAATTTTTATAATTTTCGTTTATTCCACCTCCCACTAGATCCCAAGAACTATAGTCACACCCAATGTTCTTTTTTTCCTTTTTGGAGCTCATATTAGTGGCGTATTATGGAAAAACTTCTCAATATTTTTCAAATCATCTAGATTTTCCAAAAGTAATTTATCTGATTCATAAGTCAATTAATAAATAATATATTTTCAAAAAATCTTCTTTATCAAGTTCTTCCAGACCATAGGGTCCTCTCCATAAAGTTTCAATCCATTCCCTTTCCTCTTAGGGTGTATTTCTGGGGTAATATGAATAGTTTTCTCGTTTCCAAGATGATATTTCTTCTCCATTCTCTTCCCTCTTCCTCCTCCTATCATTATTTTTTGGTTTTATCTTCTCCCCTAGTCATGATAGACTTACGGTTATTTTATCCCATGATTTTTATGGGGTTTATGTTGTATTAGGTATGGTATTCATAGGTTTAGGTTTTATAAACCCGTGGCAGGTGATTTCGGTTGTGTGTTTCCATTCGGCCAAGTTTTTGAGGTAGGTTCTACCAATACCTTTCTTTTATTATTTATGTTTCATATTTATCATGATTTTCGCACCTTATATACAAGATTATTACTATTTTAGAACCATTGGATGTTCTATTTGGTGGGAAAAATGGTTATATATTCCCTCTTTTGTGTAAAATGGAGTTGTTTCATTATAAAATTTCACCACACTTATTTAACTAAATGTTCAACTAGTTTTATCATATCGATTGTGATGTTTATGAATTTCTTTGACTACTATGATAAATATTTGGCCTGAAAAATTGTGTTTGTACCCCTTTGGGTGTTAAATAGTAGCTGTTTTACAAAATGTTACATACCATATTTTTGGAAACATGTCTGGTTGGATTTTGTGTCCAAAATGTGATATAAAACGACTTTTTTGAATTTATTAAAGAATGGGAAGCATGTAAAGTGATATTTTGGGGTCATGTTATGTCTATATAAAAGGTTTTTGGTTTTATTAAGATATTTTTATAGGATTTTGACATTTTTTGTCAAGAGTTGTCGGTAGGTTTCATGTTCTGCATTTTTAGGAAAATGGTTGAACTTTGAATGTGTAACCTAAGTGTTTTAAAGGGATTATGTAAATGTTTTTACTGATTCTAATGTTGTCTGCACACAAATTAATGAATGTTATAATTTACATCTTTTATTCACATTGGTTTGGTAAAATGATTAAAGGTTCGTTTGGAATTTGTCTTAAAAAGGGTTTTCATTTGTGTTCAATGTTTCATCATGTGGGGCTATTTTATGATCAATAAAATTTATTTTTTAATTTTTTTTTGGGATGAAAAATTAGGTTTTATATGTTTTTGGTAGGTTTTTGGCATTAAAAGATCATTTTTAAATGGATTTTATGTGTAGAGCCTTATTATAATTCTTTATATTGTTTTATGAAAATTTTTACTAGTTTATTGATCTATGAAAAAACTGTGAGGCATGTGTGTGGGGTATTTTGTGTGTGTTTGATCTAGCAATTTATATTTCATTTAAAAAAGTTTATTTGATAATATGTGTAACTTGATTGAGCGCTAAAGGGAAACCAGGGTATCTAGGTGGGCGGACGTGTACTAGTATGCTAGTGATATGGAGTGGTTTCATCCCTGTTTCACATTGAATGTTTGACAATAAAAATAGTAACTAAACTATGATGATGATAATGTTGGGGAACACTAGGTTATGTATGATTCTTCTACTAGTGTCTCATGTCCCTAAGAATGGATATTTATTATGGTTACCTTCACCGAGATACAAGGCACCTGGGGCTCACAACTAACTAGTGCCTAGGGGTGTTACTGTAAATTGTGCTCATGGGCTATTTTGTACTCACAATCGGCATAAGGTTAATTTGTATAGTAAATTAAGTAGTGTATGTGTTTTATTTAAAATTTTACATTCTTTAAATCATCCCTCTTGAAAAATATTTTCATTTTGAAGTTGTACCTCTTTGAAAATTGATACTATCATTCTTATTTATAAAACTTGCATGTTTTTGTATGCTAATTTTTATAGTATGGAACCTCATTTGGAAAACCTAATTTTATATCTTGTATTTAAAACATGAAATTGATGATTCTGTTATTTTCAAGGAAGTTCATTTAGAATATAATATCTGGCTAACCTATTTTGATTTAATACTCACGCTTATAGTCTTATTTTTTTAGCCCTTGTGAAGATTTCAGCTTGAGTTTCAATCACCTTGGGAAACATGTGATCACTGTGTTGGAGAGTGAATAGTTGGGTCACATGGATTTAGTTGGTTGTCAGGTTTGGTCAGTTGATTTGTTGGTTTATTTGTATATTCAGTTTCTTGTACAAATATAGTTCAGTTCAATTTTTATGTAAATGTATTTTTGGATGTCTGTTTCTTTCTGTTGACTGTTTGATTGTTTATATTTTGGTTAAATTACTCCATTGTGTTCAAAATTGATTCCCTTGATGCTTGTTGTCGTCCTGAGAGGATCAGAAACACCTCTTGGGACTTTTGGCGGGCTATCCTGGGTGACCAGTTCAGGGTCAACTCAGGCTAGTTCTTGGAAAAATGGTATCAAAGGTGGTCAGATCTTATTGGACCTTTCTTTTTAGAGTGCCCTTGTTATTTTTGGGATGTTAAAGAAGATGTAGTCAAATTTTTTGGACATGATGGGCAAGTGCAGGAAGAGCGTCGCGAACTCTTTATTATTCTAATCCTTGAGTTTTCATGAGAAGTCTTGTTTTATTAGTGTCCCTTATTCTTGTTGATTGTTTGGTGTTGGGATATGACAAGGGGAGTTTTACTAATAGCCTTTTTGAGCTTTCAGGGCTTGGAAATCCATGTGGAGCTAGAGAATGATCCGAATAAGTCTCTCCTTGTTGATTTTGTGTTTGACATATGGCCACCAACCATATTGTCAAGTCACCCACTGACACTAGTTCCCTTTTATGGGTCTCTTGGACCTTTCTTGAATTATGAATTTTTGTTTTGAAAATCCTTGTGTGAAAATTATAGAAATGTTTTTTAAAGAAATGATTGGATTTTGAAAATGGGAAAATTGGGTTTTCGAAAATGAAATATAAGAATGGTTTTGGAAGGTTGGTTTTTGTGAAACAAATTTTGGGGAGGAAGTGAAAATGATTTAACGGGGTTGGATTTTCCCTAATATAAACTTATGGTTTTATGCAATAAAAGTTTTTGAAAGTGTGAATCATTTTAAGGTGATTATGAATCTTTGTTTTAAATGGGGTGTTTTAGTATCTTTAAATGTGTTTTCATCTGATGAATTGGTTTTATAAATTAGTTTTGAGTGGTTGGTGTTTTCTTAGAAAGTGTATTAGTCTCAATGGCCATCAGATTATGAAAAGATACCTTGCTGAATTATATAAAATAGGAAGGGGTTGTTTGAAGTATTTTGGTTTTTTTATTGTTTTTTAAAATAAAAGGGGTAGGTTTTTATGAAAATGGTTCGTGTTGAAGTGTGGTTTGTTTAGTGTAATCTGAAAATGGTTTTTGAATTAGTGGTTAGTGTTCCTTTGGATGGTAAATTATTTTTGGAATGATGTTGTTTTGTTTTAGCCTTTGTTGTTTTCATGGGTGTTCACATGAATGGTTTTATTGCTATCCGGAAGGATTTCTTATATGGCATGGTGATTGGGTGTGTGGGGTGGAATGGAAATGTTTATGTGAGTGAGACATGATGAAAAACTATTCGTGAATGAAGAAATCCACGAAGTTAGTTTGTTTTTCAAATGATTTTGGAGAAGAAAAATTGTGGCATCTGTTTATTAAATGAATGTTATTGGTTGGGTTTCTCTTTGTCTTAGACTATTTCTTTATTCAGTATGAATCCTCATGATCTGGAAGTCATACTCATGTTGTGTATTGCGATGGGATCATGTTGGTGGCTCATTTTTGGAGTAATGTTCTGTTGGTTTCTAAAGATGTGTTGGATGTGGCGATGTGGCCATGGATAGTTCTCCATTGGAAATATGTACTCTTGATAAACCTAATAATTCATCTAATATGTTAAATCCACCACTTTGGATGCTTCCTCGTTTGGTTTTTTGGAATATAGAGATGTTTAGGATTGATTTAAAGTGCTTGAAGGTCGTGATAATTCTTTTAGTCATAGAAGTTCTGTTCTGTGATGTTGATGTGTTTCGTCGTATTCCTTGTCCATTATTATCCTCATTCAGAGTGAGAGAGAATGGTGATATTTATCTATGAGTTCCTATTTAGATGAAGGTGTGTTTTTGAGAAAATGTGTTTTGTGGGGTGTTGTGATACTTATCACCTGGCTGTGGTGCAACAGATGCTCCGAGCATCAGGGCTCTAGCCGTAGGCCTCAAGTGAAGCTTTTCACATAGTCAAGAAATCGCCAGAGGTATGGGGATCTCGAGTATGATCCTGCCTCCACTATTGTGGTAAGGTAGTTTCTATCATTATATTGTGGTTCCTCATCACTGTGAATTTCATTTTTTCACAACGAGTGTGGTGGACTAACTCCTCGCGCAGTGTCTATGGTTACACATTCATGAATGGTGGTTTATGGTCAATGTACCTATGTGGATAGCCTGTGTAAATTGGGTGTGTTCATGGTTTTACCTATTCATAGGTGGAAAGTTTTGGGTAGATCCTTAGTTTCTTTTGTGTTTTTAGTTGCCCAATGATTGGGTCACCTTCCCTCCCCACCCCAAGTGGTGGGGGTTTTGATCCGTTCTGAAACTGTTGGCCCATTTCCTGTACCATCCGTTCGGGAGTGGGTGGTTTAAATGTTCATGTTATAACCTTATTTAAAAGAGTTGTTAGGTATTTTTGGTATAGTTTTGGTGGACATGTTCAAGTGAGTCCCAATTAGAGTTAATTTTTCATTCTTGTTTGTTCATTGCAAGTGTGTTTCTAATGGTGGGGAGACCCAACACAGGTCTCATTGATTTTTCCTCCTAAGAAATTCCCTAGTGCTAGTTTTTTATTAATGGTGGGGATTACACTATGGAATCCCCTGTAATCTTTAGTTATTGTGAGTGCTCTTTGTTTTGGGTTATATTTGGGTTCATTGTGAAAGGGCCCAACAATCTGGTTCTTAGTATAGTTTTGGAGGTGGTGGCATGATCTTTCCATTGATTCTCATGAAGTTGTTGTGAGTTTGTGTTTTTTTAGCTGGATTATTAAGTTAAATTGATGGGGAATGATATTTACCTGGATTTATAGGATAGAAATTATGGATAAGTAATCCTTATGTATTGATCGTTCAGTTGGAAAGTGTTATGGAATTCTGGGGGCAGAATGCTTAAATGGTGGGGAGAACTGTCACACGGATTTTTTCATGTATTTGTTTTGATCTGGTTTGTTTGAAATATCAATCCTTTTCTTGGTATTTTGGTGATATTAGTGTTGAGTTTTTAATTTCCATATATTTCTAAACATCCTATTTTGGGTTCCCCATTTCATGTTTGGGAGTTTTGGAAAAAGGGTGGTTACTCAAGGATTTGGGCCAAACCGTGAGTCTATTTCCAAATTTAAAAAACACATTTCTTTTATATTTATATTGATTTTCAACATTTTTTACCGATTCAAATTCCCTATGGACCTCCCTTGAAATTTTCAAACCACCATATACTTTTGGACCCATTAAAAACTCATAAGCATGGTGATTATGGGTTATTAATTCTGGTATTAGGCCATCACATGGGCTCATTTCCAGTTTTAAAAACATAAATTGTTTATTTTATATATTATTCGATTTTTAATATTTTTCGGTGATTCCACATCCTACTTGAGGCTAAAAACTCTAGGCTCACCCCATGTTCCATTTTCCCTACTTGGAGCTCATATGAGTCTTTTATTAGGGAAACAAATCTCAATGGTTGTCAAATAATCCAAATTTACCAAAGGTAATATGTCTCATTCATAAATCATTAAAATTGTAATATTTTTCCACAAATATTCGTTCTCTAGTTCTTCTGTATCATATAATTATCTCCATGAATTTTAAATACATTACATTTCTTCTAGGGGTGTATATCTAAGATAATATGATTAGTTTTCTAGTTTCCAAGGTGAGATTTCTTCTCCTTTCTCCTCTCTCTTCCCACTCCTTCCATTATTTCTTGGTTTTATCTTCCCCAATGATCATTATCAACCTAAGATTATTTTATCCCGTTATTTTTTATGTGGATTTTGTTGAATTAGGCTTGGTATTCATAGGTTTAGGGTTTATAAACCCGTGGCAGGTGATTTCAGTTGTGTGTTTCCATTCCGCCACGTTTTTGAGGTAATTTATCCCAAGAACATGATTTTATTATTTAAGTTTCATATTTACCATGTATTTCTCACCTATTACACATGATTATTATTATTTTACAACCTTTTTATGTTATATTCGGTGTGAAAAACTATTATTTATGACTTGTTTTGTGTAAAATTGAGTTGTTTCGTTATAAAAGTTCACACCACTTGTTTAAATAAATGTTCTGTTAGTTTTCGCATATGGATTATGATTTTTATGACCTTTTTTAACTAATATAATAATTTTTTGTAATGAAAAATTTTGTTTTACCCCTTTAGGTGTTAAATATAAGTTGTTTTACAAAATGTTACATGCCTAGTTTTCGAAAAAAGTGCTCGGTTGTCTTTTGTGTTCTAAATGTAATATAATATGAATTATTTGAATTTATTAAAGTATAAGAAGCATTTAATGTTCTATTTTGTGTTCATTTTATGGTTTTACAATGGTTTTTTGGTGTTATAAATAGATGGGTATTGGTTTTTGACATGTTTTTTCAAGAGTTGTCGGTAAGTGGCATGTTCGAAATTTTTAAGATAATGGTTGAACTTTGAATATGTAACCAAAGTATTTTTAAGGAATTATATAAATTGTTTTTATTCATATAATGGTTTTTGTACACAACTTTATGAAAGTTGTAATTTGTACCTTTGATGCATGTTGGTTTGGTAAAATTATTAAAGGTCTGTTTGGCATTTTTCTTAAAAAAGGGTTTTCATGTGTGTTCAATGTTGTACCATGTGGGGCCATTTTATGATCCCTGAAATTTATTTATTAAATGGTTTTTGGGATTTAAAATTTGTTTTTTTTTGTATTAATAATTTTTTACGTTAAAAGAGAATTTTTAAATGGATTTTATGTGAAGAGCCTCGTTATACTTCTTCAAATTGTTTTATAAACATTTTAGGCGCTTTATAGGTCTATGAAAGAACTGTGAGGTATGTGTGTGGGGTCTTTTGTGTGTAAATGATCTGGTAATGACATTTTAAAGTGATAATTTAATTTTATAATATGTGTAACTTCATTGATCACTAAATAGAAACACATGTATCTCGATGGGTGGACATGTACTACTATGTTAGTGATCTAGAGGGGTTTAGTCCCTATTTCACATATAAAGTTTGACGATTACAGCACTTACTGAACTACGATGATGATAATGTTGGGTACCACTATTTTATGGATGATTCTCCTTATAGTGGATTATGTTCACAAGAATGTATATTTATTGTGGTTACCTTCATCGATATAGGAGGTTCCTGGAGCTCACAACTAACTGGTGCCTCGGGGTGTTCCTGTGACTTAGCTCATTGGCTATTTCAAACTCACCATCAACATACTATGTTTTTGGTTGGTAAATTAAGTAGCGTGTGTATTTTATTTTAAATTGTATATTCTTTAAATCATCCCTCTTGAAATATATTTTTATTTTTAATTTCCTCCTCTTTGAAAATTATTACACGCTTCTTATTTATAAAACATGCAAGTTTTTTCTTTGTAATTAATATATCATGGAACCTCATTTGGAAAACATAATTTTATATATTGTATTTAAAACATGAAATTTATTTTTATTTTATTTTAAAGTAGTTTCATTGGTAATATAATATTAGGCTATCCTACTGAGTTTTAATACTCACGCCTATAGTCTTCTTCTGTTTTTAGACCTTGTGCATGTTTCAAATTGAGTTTGATCTCCTTGGACAACATGTGATCATTATGTTCGATAATTAATAGAGGGGTCACATGGAGTTATATGGTTTTCAAGTTTGTTTAGTTGAGTTTTTGAATTAGTTGTACATTCTGTTTCTTGTAGAAATAATGTTCAATTCAATTTTTATGTAAATGAATTTTTGGGTTGTATATTTCTTTCTACGATTTGTTTAATTGTTTATATTTGGAAGAAATCATTACCTTGTGTACTATATTATGCCCTCAATGATTGTTTCCATCCCATGAGGATCAAGAACACCTCTGTGGACTTCTCGTGGGCTGGCCAAGGTGACTGGTGTAGGGTCAACTCGGGATGCTTTGTGAAAAAATGGTATCAAAGGAGGTATGATCTTAGTGGAACTTTCCTTTTAAAGAACCCTTTTTTCTTTTTAGGATGTCAAGGTAGATGGATTAGGATTTTTGGGACTTGGGGGTAAGTGCGGGAAGAGCTTAGTGAACACTTACTTGATCTAATCCTCATGTTTTCACGGGAAGTCCGGTTTTATTGGTGTCCTTGATCTTGTTGATTATTTGGTGTTGGGATATTATAAGGGGAGTATGACTAATGACCTCTATGATCTTACAGGGCTTTTATAGCCATGTGGAGTAAGGTCATGGTGAAAATAAGTCTCTCTGTGTTGGTTTTTTGTTTGACATATGGCTTCCAACCATATAGTCAAGTCACCAACCAACAGAAGTTCCATTTTATGGGTCCCTTAGACCTTTCTTGAATTATGATTTTTTTTTCAAAATACGTGTTTGGGAACTATGGAAATTGTTTTTAAAGAAAGGATTGGATTTTGAAAATTTGAAAAGGGGGTTTTAGGATCTAAATATAATAATGGTTTTGGAAGGTTGGTTTTTGTGAATCAAATTTTGGGGAGGAAATGGAAATGATTTAATGGGATTGGATTTTCCCTAATCTAAACCTCTGGTTTTTTTGAAATAAAAGGTTTTGAAAGTGTGAATCTTTTGAAGGTGATTCTGAATATTTGTTTTAAATAGAGTGTTTTGGGATGTTGAATAGTTTTTGAAAATGATTAATTGGTTTTGGAAATTTATTTTAAGCGGTTGGTATTTTCTGAGAAAGGGTTTTGGTCTCAATGGACATCAGATTATGAAAATATACATTACTGAATTTTAGCAAATAGGAAGGGGTAGTTTGGATTTGTTTGGTTATTATGAAAGTTGTTAAAAATGAAAAGGGGTAGGTTTTTAAGAAAATGTGTCAGGATGAAGTTATCTTTGTTTTTTGAAATCTAAAAAGGGGTTTAGACATGGTGTTTAGTGTTCCTTGGGAAGGTACATGCTTTTTTGAATGATGTTGTTTTATTTTAGCCTTTGGTGTTTTCATGGGTGCTGACATGAATGGTTGTATTGATATTTGGAAGTATTGCCTATATTGAATGGTGGTTGGGTGCTTGGGGTGTCCTAGAAATGTTCATGTCAATGAAAGTTAATGAAACACCATTGGTGGATGTGGAAATCCACCAAGTTAGTTTGTTTTTCAAGAGTGTATTGAGCAAAAAATTATGGCATTTTTTTATAAACTGATGGTTATGTGGCTAGTGTTTTCTATTTCTTAGAAGATGTGTTTATTATGTATGCTTCCTCAGGATGTGGAATTGATATTGTTGTTGTTTATTAAGATGGGATCTTGTTGGTGGCTCGATTTTGGGGAATTGTTCAGTGGATTTCTAAAGATGTGTTGGATGTTGCGATGTGGTCATGGATAGTTCTCCATTGAAAATATTTCAAGTTGATAAACCTAAATATTAATTTAAAATGTTAAATCCACCCTTTTGGATGATTCCTTGTCCCTTTTTTGGAATAGATAGATGTTTGGGGTTGATTTAAAGAGTTTACAAGTCGTGATAATTCTTCTGGACATAGCAGTTGTGTTCAGTGATTTTAATTTGATTCGTCATATTCTTTGTCCATTAGGCTCCTCGTTTAGAGTGAGAGATAATGGGTATATGTATCAATAAGTTACTATTTTGATTAAGGTGTATGTTTTAGAATGTGTGTTTTCTGGGGTGTTGCGATCCTCAGCACCAGACTTCGGTGCAGCAGATGCTTCAAGC
Source organism: Viscum album (assembly GCA_963277665.1). Taxonomy (NCBI): domain Eukaryota; kingdom Viridiplantae; phylum Streptophyta; class Magnoliopsida; order Santalales; family Viscaceae; genus Viscum; species Viscum album. The sequence goes on from OY728125.1 coordinate 7,094,878, forward strand.
ATCAGGGCTCCAACCATAGGCCTTAGAGTAAAGCTTTTCACACAGTCTGGAAATCCCCAGAGGTGTGGGGAGCTCGACTAGGAACCTTTATCCATCGTTGTGGTAAGGTATTTTCTATTCTTCTATTGTGTTTTCTCATCCAGGTGAATATCCTCTTATTACAACGAGTGTAGTTAACTTACCCATCACATAGTGTCTTTGGTTACACCTTCATAGATGTGGGTTTTAGATCAATGTCCATCTGTGGACCACCTATGTAAAATGGGTGCATTCTTGGTTTTAAATTTTCATGGGTGGAGTGTTTTTGGTAGTTAATTTGTTTCTTTTGTGGTTTTAGTTTCCCAACGATTGGTTCTCCTCCCCTCCCCGCCCTGAGTGGTGGGGGTTTTGATCCGTGCCGAATGTGTTGGCCAAGTTCTTGTACCCTCGGTTTTGGAGTGGGTGGTTAAAATATTCATGTTATAACCTTATTTACATGGTTTGGCAGGTTTTGTGGTATATAATTGGTTCACTTTTTCAAGTGAGTCCCAATTCAACTTAATGTTAAATTCTTGTTTGTTCGTTGCTAGTTGTCTTCTAATGATGGGGAGACCTACCACATGTCTCATTGAGTTTTCCTCTTAATAACTTGACTGGTTCTAGTTGTTTATTAATCTTGGGGAGTCCATTACATACTCCCAAATAATATTTGGTTTTTTCTAGTGATCATTGGTTTGGGTGATTGTTAGGTTCATTGGGAGAAGGCCCAACAATCTGATTCTTGACATGGCTGTAGAGGTGGTGTCTTGATCTTTTTGTTGATTCTCAGGGAGTGGTTGTGAGTTTGTGTTTTCTTGTTCAGAAAGAGGATTAAGTTTTCTTGATGTATAATGATAATTCCTTAGGTTTATAGGCTGTACCATGTGGATAAGGAATCCTTATGTGTTGATCTATCATCTGGAAAGTGTTATGGCTTTCTAGGGGTGGAAAGCTTTGATGGTTGGTAGAATTGTCACACCTGTTTTTTCATGTCTTTGTTTTGATCTCGTTCATTGGAAATACAGGTCCTTTTTATGAGTTTTTTTTAGATTAATTTTTCTGTTTAATTTTCCATCTATTTCTAATTATCCTACTTTTGGTTCCCCATTTCTTGTTTGGGAGTTTTGGGGAAAGGTTGGTTACTTCATGATTTGGGCTAAATCGTTAGCCCATTTCTAGATTTAAAAACAATTTTTTTTCTTTTATAAATCATTTTTTCATCATTTTTAACCCATTAAGCTTCCCTATTGTCCTCCCTTGACATATTAAAACCACCATATTATTTTGCACCCCTTAAAAATTCATAAGCATGGTGAGATTGGGTTATTGATTCAAGTATTGGGCCATCCCATGAGCCCATTTCTAGTTCTAAAAAAATAAATTGTTTCTTTTATATATTATTCAGTTTTTAATAATTATCAGTGATTCCACATCCCAATGATTCCCAAGAACACTATTCGGATGTCCGTGTTCTGTTTTCTCTCTTTGGAGCTCAAATTAGTCGCGTATTAGTGCAAAATTTCACAATGTTTCTCAAATCATCCAAATTTACTAAAGGTAATATTTCACATTCATAAATTATTAAATTAGTAGTATTTTTCAACAAATATTCATTATATGGTTATTCAAGACCTTAGGAGCCTCTCCAAGAAGTTTCAATCCATTATCTTTCATATAAGGGTGTATATCTATAAGAATTTAAAGAGTTTCCTAGTTTTCAAGGTGAGATTGCTTCTCCTTTCTCCTCCCTTTTACTGCAGCTTACATTATTTCTTGGATGTATCTTATATGTAGAGACCCAAATCATGACATACATGGACATTAAATTAATTTTTCAGAATAATTAATACATAACGAAAACAGACACACAAGGACCGTAATAGTTTAGTATCTCTGGAAACTCGGAAAATAATCTTCTAATCGTGGTGAAAGATCTTCAACATCTACCATAAATATCTTCCCCTTTTTTTTCTTACCTAAAACCTTTCCTTAAATCCCTGGGAAAAGAAAAAATATTAAGGGTGATCTCAAATTCATAGTAAGGGTAAGCATAGAGAACATAAAACAATCCATAAACACTTGAATGGAAAAACATGAACATAAAATCTATACATAAAAATAATGAGCAATGACATAAATCATGGATGTATAAAAAGCATAGATCATAAAGGAACATTAGTAAGGATAAACTAGCTTGATAATAAAACAAGTAATTGTGGCATACATTATGCACGTGTTATGATTTCCATAGTAGCCAAGGCATTGCTGCTAAGACCATCTTAGTGGATAAAGTCCCATTCTGAAACGAGTTCACTCCTCATTACAGTCCTGTAACACTGAACCAGATTAACTTACCTTTCCAGGCATGTTTATCTCATGAGATATAAATAGTTACCCAATGCATTGTAATGAGATATAGGTCCCACCCATATCATAATGAAATCATTCTTACTTGTGCCACAACAAATACACAAATCATTCATCATAACCCAAAGAATAAAATGGGTTTCATAAACATCATCCCATCATAACATAATCCATATAAAACAAATGGATATAATTTCATCATAAGATAAGTAAAACCGTTTAAATCATAGAGACATTGTACTTGAAACATACACATATGAAACAATGTCATCTTAGATGGAAAATGGTTTTGATAAAACACTTGAAATGAATTTCTGAGGAAAATATCCTTTCTTCTTCAAAACCAATTTCTTTTCACTAAACAACATGAAATTTTAAAAGAAAAATATTTTGTTTAAAATAGTGATGAAATATTATGGAGGAAGCTTCATGAAAATAAGGCTTTATAAAACCATAAAAATCCTTTCATGTCGTATAAGTTAAAAAAACATTCTCCACGTACTTTTGTCGGAAAAGTCAAAAAGTACCTCGTAACGTAAAAAAAAGAAATATTTCTTAAATAACATGTAGTAAAAGTAAAAATGGGAAAAAAGGACATTAAACATACATAACAACACTTTTAGAAAACATGGACATGGATGATAACAATAATGCAAGTAAATACTTACGTATAAGCAATCTCGGATAAAAATGAGATTTGCAAAATTATCCCTTACCTTATGTCCGATATGCTTCGTACGTATCCGAACCTCCTATATAATCATTTAAATAATGTTATTGACTTATTAAATAATCATATTAATTGTTATGATATCATATATAGTTTAATTATGAATTTATATTACCCATTCTTTTGTAAATTCTATGTAAAAGCAGTGATTTGGGTAAAATCGTTTCACTTATTGTACGTGTTTCGACTTGTTGTTCTTGATATTATTACTTATATACTGATTTACTTAATTCAGGACTTTAAAACATTATTTATATATAATATATATTCATAATATACATATATATATGATAGATCGATAAATGGAATGAAATACACCATTCATGGAGACGGTAAGTCGTACGTACGCATGAACGCTGTTTTCGATTCCTTCTGAATTGTATGGAATTAAATAGATTAAATATATATATATATATATATATCCAGTATCATTATTATGTCATATATTTCATTATTATTCATTATATATAATTTATAATTATTCATGAATGGATAACATGGAGAATGAATATCATCGCGTCGTGGAGACGGTAGTCCGTACATACGCACGAGCGATGATATCATTCCCATGATCGTGGAATTGTATTGAAGAATATGTATAATATTTCAGAATCAATATCACTTTACAATAATCATATATAGTTATTTATTTACACCATTATACCCATCCAAGTAAGTTGGTGGTCGAAAATAGATTACACCACGGCGTGGAGATGGTATTTCGTACGTACGCACACATGGTGATTTCATTTTCCGTAGGATGGATAGAAGGTGAAATATAGTTGTTTAATATTTATAATTACATATAAGAATATAATTAATACTGATGTTATTACTTTATAATGAGACAACTAATGAAAAAGAATTATAAGAAGAAAGAAACTTGAGAGAATAAGAAGAAGAGATTACCTCTTCTTTGACGCACCTCCTTTAAGCTTCCTCTTATGGATGTAGAGTTGGAATTTTGAGAAGACCAAAACCTCTAGAATGTTTCTAGGGAAGTGGAGAAGAGAAATGGTAAGGTTTTGGCCGAGCTTCAAGGCTGAAAAGGGTGTGAATAGAAGAGGGAAGGGGTGCCACTTTTATAAGGGAGGAGAGGGGAACCTTTGGAAAAACTTAAAATATTATTTTATAATAAAGTCATATTCGGTTTATAATAGCTACAAATTGATTTATTTCGAAGCTAAAGTGGTGATAGGTAGAAATCATCCCAACCAATAGATTTTAGATAAGTTTAGGTTACAATTGTTAACTTATAATTTAGATTTAACTCTAAATTAAATAATTTATCTTTTACTGTGTCTTCTTGTTTTCTTACACTATATGGTTAATAAACTTACTATAACAAGACAAAAGAACCCAATTTGGTTTATTATTAATATATATATATATATATCATTATCTATGTCATCTTTCCGAACCTTATATTTTTAGGAATAAAATAATAATTAATAATATAATATTTTTTTTAAAAAGTTTTTTATGTCAATTTTGACACTATTACGTAATTTATTTTTGGGAAACTCATAACAGCATGATTAGTTCAAAAAAAGTTAATTAAATCAATACTAACATGTCCTATTAACCTATAAAATTAGTGTAATTCATAAAAAGTCTCAAATTACATTTATTTGGGTATATATAATATCAATTATTTTAATATTTCATTATTTAGGTAATTACTCCATCAACATTGTGTCATAAATAACATAAATTATTTAATGTCTAAAAATTATAAATAAACTACCATTAGGTATGAAATATTTTTATCTTTATAATTAATATTTATAGTCGAATTTATCTTCTGTATAACCCTATATTAAAAATGATTTAGTTATTAAACATTGATTTTAACTATTTTAACCCTTCTTTAAATAAAATAATATTAAATGTCTTAATCTAATCCATGTGGACCTAAATGGTCATATTTTATTCCTAATGTTGTTTTTGGTTGAATTACACTTATCCAACAGAAATAGGACGTGTGTTAGGGTAATAATAATATCATATTTACCCTTAATTATCCTATTTACTTTTAACCATGGTAAATAAAAGTAAAAAGTAACGATTCACCAAAAATTATTTTCATCTCATTGAAACAAATTTTAGTCCTTGATATTAACTGTGGCTCTCATATTTTCAAATTTCCACTCATAGAAGCGGTAAAATTATGTTTTATGTGGATTTCCAAATTCTCCTAGGAGGTGGGTAAAAGACGGTGAAAAGTTCAATAATATTTTTATATATCTAAAATTATTTTAAAATAAATTACATTGAAAATATAGAGGTGTTTTGTATCAATTTTTACCTAAAATAAATTTAAATAAAATAAATAATTATTTAAATAAAAATTCGGTTTTTAAATAGTAACCCAGTGTTTTCACTATTCATAAAAAAATGAATGTTTTCAGAAAAATACCAAAAAATCACCCTAGGATAATTTCGATATTCTGAATCTTAAAATGAAGTCCATTTAGAAAGATAAAATTTAAAAAATCTAAAAAGTGAGTATTACTATTCATAATGGCTAGTTTATATAACATATCGTTGTTTAGTGAAACTCGGTATTGCGTACAACACACATTATCGTGGAAGGTCGCGATTGCGTGTAATGCAAGCCAAGTCAGGGATGCATGTAGTGCAAGATCTTTTTTGTGTATCGTACAACACAATACATCAATAAAATTAAAAAGAATATTTTTCATAAAATCTCGGGGTGTTATATTCTACCCCCTTATAATTAATTTCACCCTCGAAATTATTCGGGGTCATAAATGGTTTACTACTTCTGAGTTTCTTTAATAGAAACCCACATCCTAAAAAGGAATACTAAAAATTATCTTTAAAAACTAAATTATGACACATAACTGTTACCCAAATTAACTAATCACTGGGTTTCCAAATAACAGAACATAGGTGAAAATATGGATATGGAAGAGAAATCTAACCATAAAGTTCTAATGGAGAGTGTTAGAGAACACAGCTATAAAAAATCCAACAATCAAAAAGCCATAAATTTGTGATGATCTAAGGTACCATCTGATTCATTGGATATAAGGGCACTAGGACAACATTTTTGGTTTTCAAGACCATTTCCCTAATATTGAATAATTTTCGAAAAATAAATACTTACTTGATTTTGATACAATCCACCGTTGTTTGTTCCTTGAACAATTTACACTTCTTCTCTTAAAGAAATAAAGTTGAATTTTTCATTTGTGAAGTGTTAGCATATCATGTGATAGAATGACGGGTCATTTCATATGTCTGAAACAAAATGTTAGAAAAAGTTATCAAATATACATAAGTCCATCTATGGTGAGGTTAATCATATATGATTGCAAAAATGGACTTATAATTCATATATCATACTGCTTAGTATAATAAAACTAGTTTCTACAAACTAGGGACTTCCTATAAGCCAGTGGTAGGAAATAAAGGCATTTCTCACTTCGGTTGTGGGTTCGATTCCCACAGCCTTGTCCGACGTGACGAGTTTTTTCCCGTCCTACATGTTGTCGTTTTTCTAAAATTACATTATTATAACATTCCATAAATAATATCAAAAAAGTTTCTATCCTTAAACAATTCTATCTGATGTCCAACTTAATCCATTCCAACCATTATGCTTAATGAATATTCTTTTGTCCAATCTTATAGTATAAAGAAAATGATTACTAGAAAGGTCACATAACAAGAATGTAAATACCATCATTTTTTATATGATATATCTTGTTGGTCACATTCCAAACATGTGAATTCATTAATCATTTATTCTCTTGAAAAATGTATACACATTCATACTTTGTGAAAACATGAATGAAGTTAAAAGATAACACTTTCCACAAACCGAAATCCCCTAAATTATATATTCTCAAACCATGATATCACTTAGTCCTTATATCAATCATGAGCTCATGAATACTATCAAACAATTTATTTTCTCCTTATCCCTTCATTATGCCAATATTATCTTCTTTCCAATAATATCTGAATAACCTTTCATGGTTACCGGTACCATTAAACATATACTTTCAAATACTTTAGAAAAACAATAGTGTAACAATCCTTAGAAGATTCTTTATTCCATAGTACCATTAACTATACAGCATAACTCTTGATAACCATACAATCACTCGAATACCTTCTTAAACAACTAACTGAGCTTCAACACTTCTTTTATATCATATATCATTTGTAGTCTCCTCATCATCATCCACATAAATACTACCCATATGACCATGCTGATTCTCTTCATGAGATTTTCCCTTAGGAAATTGGTTTTCATAATGCCCATACATTCCACATTTAAAACATCTAGTCATTGTTGATGTCGTAGCAATCCCATTATCCTTATCCATGGTGTTAACTGAACCTTTTCCTTTTCACTTACTAGATTTGTGTACTTCTTTTCCGCACCCAAGGCATCTTCCAGTTCCTTTGAAACATTCTCCATGATGCCTCTTCCCACATGATTTACATGAGGGGAATTGAACTTTCTTTCCTTTATGATCATCATGAAACTCAAACTTTCTCTTATTAGCTGAGTCGGGATACTTACCAAAGTTGAGATTATTGATCATATTATGAGATTGATGGTTAGGAATAATAACTATATTTGGAATTCCAGATCCAATTTCATTTGGTTTCTCATGAATAATATCATTCCATTGTCCATCATATCCTCCATTATCGTGAATATTCTTGTTTCCAACCATTTTCTAAAACCCAAAAAGAATAGTGTGAGATGAAAAAATCATGCTACGAAAACATCATAATAAAGGGGGATTACCTTCAATATCTAACATCTTTGGTTTAATTCTAAGTTCGTTAGCACAATTCTAGGACTATAACCTATTCATATACTTAACCTTAGGGACATCCCTAGACATACCTTAGAAATATCTCTAGGGATCTCAATAAAGTTTTCGCATCCTAGTTTCTAAAGGTTATCTAAACCTTTCATCTGATACCAACTGTAGAGACCCAAAGCTTGACGTACATGGACATTACATTACTTTTGCGGAATACTTAATACATAACGAAAACAGACACACAAGGACCGTAACAGTTTAGTGTCTTTGGAAACTCGGAAAATAATCTTCTCATCGTGATGAAAGATCTTCAACATCTCCCATAAAGATCTTACCCTTTTTTTACCTAAAACATTTCTTTAAATCTTGGGGAAAAGATAACATATAAAGGGTGATCTCAAATGCTTAGTAAGGGCAGGCATAGAGAACATAAAACAATCCATAAACACTTGAATGAAAAAACATGAACATAAAATCTAAATATCAAAATCATGAGCAATGACACAAATCTTGGAAGTACACAAAGCATAGATCATAAAGGAACATTAGTCTTGATAATCTAGAATGGTAATAAAACATTTAATTGTGGAATACATTAAGCACATGTTATGATTTTCATAGTATCCAAGGCATTGCTGCCAAGACCATCTTAGTGGAAAAAGTCCCATTCTGAATCGATTTCACTCCCCGTTCCAATCTTGTAACACTCAACCAGATTAACTTAACATTATAGCCATGTCTATCTCATGAGATATAAATATTTACCCAATGCATTGGATGAAGATATAGGTCCCACCAATCTCATAATTAAATCATTCTTACTTGTGTCACAACATAAACATAAATCATTCATCATAACCCAAAGAATAAAGGGTTTCATAAACATCGTCCCATCATAACATAATCCATATAAAACAAATGGATATAATTTCATCATAAGAGAATTAAAACCATTTAAATCATAGATACATTATACATTAAACATACACATATGAAATAATGTCATCTTATGTGGAAAATGGTTTTGATAAAACACTTGAAATGAATTCTTGAGGAAAACATCCTTTCTTCTTCAAAATCAATTTTTTTTTCACAAAACAACATGAAATATTAAAAGAAAAAGATTTTGTTTAAAATAGTCATGAAATCTTTTATAGTAATCTTCATGAAAATAAGTCTTCATAAAGCCATAAAAATCCTTTCATTCCATATAAGTTAAAAAAAACATTCTCCTCGTACATTTGTCAGAAAAGTCAAAAAGTACCTCATAACGTAAACAAAAGAAAGATTCATTACATTACATGTAGTAAAAGTAAAAATGGGTAAAAAGAAAATTAAACATATATAAAAAACTTTTATAAAACATTGGCATGGTTGATAACAATAACCCCAGTAAATACATACGTATAAGCAATCTCGGATAAAAATGAGATTTGCAAAATTATCCCTTACCTTATGTCTGATATGCTTCGTATGTATCTAAACCTCCGGTATAATGATTTAAATACTGTTATTTACTTATTACAGAATCATATTAATTGTTATTATATCATATATAGTTTACTTATGACTTTATATTACCCGTTCTTTTGTAAATTCGATGTAAAAGCAGCGATTTGTGTAAAATCGTTTCATTTATTGTATGTGTTTCGACTTGTTGTTCATGATATTATTACTTATATCATGATTTAATTAATTCCAGAATGTAAAACATGATTTATATATGATATATATTCATAATATACATATATATATATGATAGATCGATAAATGGAATGAAATACACCGTTCATTGAGACGGTAGGTTGTACGTACGCATGAAAGTTGTTTTCGTTTCCTTATTGAATTGAATGGAATTAAGTAGTTTAAATAAATATATATATATATATACATAAATAAAGTATCATTATTATTTAATGTATTTCATTAGTATTAATTATATATACATTATAATAATTCATGAGTGGTTAACATGGAGAATGAATATCATCGTGTCATGTAGACGGTAGTCCGTATGTACGCACGAGCGATGATATCATTCCCATGATCGTGGAACTGTATTGAAGAATATGTATAATATTTGAGAATCAATATAAATTTAAAATAATCATATATAGTTATTTATTTACACCACTATACCCATCCAAGTAAGGTGGTGGTCGAAAACAGATTACACCATGGCGTGAAGACGGTATTTCGTATGTACGTGCGCACCGTGGTTTCATTTTCTGTAGGATGGATAGAAGGTGAAATAGGGTTGTTTCATATTTATAATAACATATAAGTATATAAGTAATACTTATGTTATTACTTTATAATGAGACAACTAAAAAAGAAGATGTAGAAGAATAACGAAACTTGAGAGAATCGGAAGAAGAGATTACCTCTTCTTTGACGCACCTCCTTTAAGCTTCCTCTTATGGAAGTAGAGTTAGTATTAGAGAATCAAAAAACCTCCAGAATGTTTCTAGGGAAGTGGAGAAGAGAAATAGGCATGGGTTGGACGAGCTTCAAGGCTCAAAAGGGTGTGAAGAGAAGAGGGAATGGGTGCCCTTTTTATAAGGGAGGAGAGGTGCACCTTTGGAAAAACTTAAAGTATTATTTTATAATAAAGTCATATTCGGTTTATAATAGCTCCACATTGATTTATTTCTAAGCTAAAGTAGGGATGAGTCTAAATACTATCAGCCAATAGATTTTAGAAAAGTTTAGGTTAAAATTTTAACCTTATCATTTAAGTTTAACTCTATGTTAAATAATTTAACTTTTACCGTGTCTTCTTGTTTTCTTACACTATATGGTTAATAAACTTACAATAACAACACAAACGAACCCCAAGTGGTTTATTATTAATATATATATATATACTTATCTAATTAATTTGTCCGAACATTAGATTTTTAGGATTAAAATGACAATTAATAATATAATATTTTTTTTAAAAACTATTTTATGTCAATTTTGACACTATTTCGTAATTGATTTTTGTGAATATCATAACAGCATGATTAGTGTGAAAAACGTATATTAAGTCAATACTAACATATATTATTAACCTAAAAAATTAGTTAAATTCATAAAAAGTCTTATATTACATTTATTTGGGTATTTATAATATCAATTATTTTAATATTTCATTATTTCGGTAATTACTTCATCACCATTGTGTCATAAATAACTTAAATTATTTAATATCTAAAAATTATAAATAAAATACCATTAGGTAGGAAATCATTTTATATTTCTAATGAATATTTATAGTCTAATTTATCTAATTTATAACCCTACATTAAAAATTATTTAGTTATTAAACTTTGATTTTAACTATTTTAATCCTTCTTTAAATAAAATGATATTAAATTACCTAATCTAATCCAAGTGGACCTAAATGGTCATATTTTATTCATAAGGTTTTTTGGGGTCTAATTACACTTATCCAATAGAATTAGTACATGTATTTGTGTAATAATAATATCATATTTACCCTTAATTACCCTATTTACTTTTAACTGTGGCAAATAAAAGTAAAACGATACTATTCAACAAAAATTATTTTCATCTCATTGAACAACATTTTAGTCCTTGATATTATCCGCGTCTCTCAGATTTTCAAAATTCCACTCACAAAAGCGGTAAAATTATGTTTTATGTGAATTTTCAAATTCTCATATGAGGTGGGTAAAAGACAGTGAAAAGTTCAATAAAATTTTTATATATCTAAAATTATTATAAAATGACTCCAATTAATTACATTGAACATATATAGGTATTATGTATCAATTTTGACCTAAAATAAATTTAAATAAAATAAATAATTATTTAAATAAAAATTCGGTTTTTAAATAGTAACCTAGTGTTTTCACTATTCATCCAAAATTGAATGTTTTTAGAAAAATACCAAAAAGTCACCCTAAGCTAATTTCGATATTCTGAATCCAAAAATGAAGTCCATTTCAAAAGATAAAATTTATAAAATTTTAAAAAGTGGGTATTACTATTCATAATGGCTAGTCTATATAACATATCATTGTTTAGTGAAACTCAGTATGGCGTACAACACACGCTATCGTGGATGGTCGTGATTGCGTGTAATGCAAGACAAGTCAGGGATGTGTATAGTGAATGATCCTTTTGGTGTAGCATACAACACAAGACATCCATAAAATTAAAAGGAATATTTTTCATAAAATCTCATGGTGTTACATTAGACCCTGGTCATGCTAGACATGGAGTTCTTTTATTCCATGATTTTTTGGGGGTTATGTTGGATTGGGTCTGGTCTTCATAGGTTTAGGTTTTATAAACCTGCGGTGGGTGATTACGATTATTCATTTCCATTCCACTATGTTTTTGAGGTAGGTTCTCCCCAGAAATTTCTTTTATTATTTATGTTTTATATTTATAATGTTTTTATCAAATTTTATACATGATTAGTATTTCTTTACAAACTTTTATGTTCTATTTGGTGTGGAAAATGGTTATTTATACCTTGTTTTGTGTAAAAATGAGTTTTTTCATTATAAAAGTGCAGACCTCTTGTTTAAAAAATTTTATTCTTCATTTCGCATATATTTTGTGATGTTTATGATCTTATATAAATACTAAAATAATTTTCTGGCATGAAAATTTGTTTTTTACCCCTTGGGGTGTTAAATAAATGTTTTTTTATAAACATTTGCACACATAGTTTTCGAAAAAGTGCCCGATTGGATTTTGTGTCTTAAATGAGATATAAAATGACTTATTTGAATTTATTAAAGTATGGGAAGCATTTAAAGTGATATTTTCAGGTCCTTTTATGGATGAAAAAAAAGAGTTTTTGGTTTTATAAATAGATGTGTATTGGTTTTTGACATGTTTTGTCAAGAGTTGTCGGTAAGTGGCACGTTTGGCATTTTTAAGAAAATGGTTGACCTTTGAATGTGTAACCTAAGTGTTATAAAGGGATTAAGTAAACTTTTTTTTCTTATTCTAATGGTTTGAGTACACAAATTTATTAAAGGTTTAATTTTTACCTTTGATTCATGTTAGTTTGGTAAAATAATTAATGGCACATTTGGAATTTTTCTTAAAAATGGGTTTTCTTGTGTGTTCAATGTTGTACCATGTGGGGCCATTTTATGATCTGTGAAATTTATTTATTAATCAGTTTTTAGGATGAAAATTTTGGTTTTATATGGTATTGGTAAGTTTTTGGATTTAAAATTTCATTTTAAATGGATTTTATGTGCAGATCCTCGTTATACATCTTCAAATTGTTCTATGAAAATTTTTAAGTGGTTTATTGATCTGTGAAAGAACTGTGAGGCATGTGTGTTGGATTTTGTGTGTGTATATGATTTGGGAATAAATTTTTCATGTGAAAATTGTATTTTATAATACGAGGAACTTGATTTATCTCTAAAGTGAATTCCGGGTATCTAGGTGGGCGGACGTGTACTAGTATTCTAGTGATCTGGAGGGGTTTCATCCCTGTTTCACATAGCAAGTTTGATGATGAAAACACTAACGAAAATATGAAAATGATGATTTTGGGGACCACTAGGTTATGGATGATTGTATTACTAATGTCTCATGTGCACGATAATGGATATTTATTATGATTACTATCATCGAGATATGAGGTACCAGGGGCTCACAACTGACTAGTGCCTAGGTGTATTCCCGTGACTTGTGCTCATTGGCTATTTTTTACTCACCATATGCATATATTGTGTTTTTATTTTAAATTAAGTAGCACATGTGATTTATTTTAATGTGAATATTCTTTAAATCATCCCTCTTGAAAACTATTTTCATTTTGATGATGCACCACTTTAAAAAACGTTACTAGCATTCTTATTTATAAAACTTTCATGTTTTTGTCTGGTAATTTTTATAGCATGGAACCTCGTTTGGAAAACATACTTTAATATCATGTATTTAAAATAAGAAATTGATGTTTATTTTATTTTAAATTAAGTTCATTGGATGTACAATATCGTGCTAACCTACAGATTTTTAATACTCACTCATATAGTCATCTTCTGTTTTTAGCCCTTGTAAAAGTTTCAGATTGAGTTAGATCCCCTTAGGGGCCGTGTGATCATTGTGTTGGAGAGTGACCATCGGGGTCACATGAAGTTAGTCAGTTTTTAGGTTTGTTCAGTTGAATTATTGGTTAAGTTGTACTTTTGGTTTCTGGTACATATAATGTTCAATTCAATTTTTATGTAAATATATTTTTTGGTTGTCCATTTCTTTGTGAGGTTTGTTTGATTGTTTATATTTGGGTGAAATCATTCCCTTATGTACTCTATTTATTCTCTCAATGCTTTTTTCCATTTCCAAATAATTGGGAACACCTCTCGGTACTTTTCATGGGCTGGCCTAGGTGACCCGTTCAGGCTCAACTCGAGCTTGTTCGTGACACCTACGGGCATCCTCCAAAGGTTTAATCCTCGACCAAATCTATAAAAATATCCATGAGTCGAGATTATACTAATGGTTTCAAAAAAATATGGACATATAGGCCTCCTCTTTAGGAATAATCCCCAATCAATATCCTAATCACATGACACTAAACAATAGGCCTTACACAAATAATATCAGGATACCTCATATGACAAATATGGGATGACCAAACATGTATTTTTTGTTGAAAGATCTAAAAAATCATTTTTTAAATCCCTATTGCACGATGTAAAATAGTAAAACATTTCGGTCCATACATGAGTGTATCACAACATTGGGTGGAGATATCCAACCGCAGCTTCTTTCTATAACAACATATGTCTTGACGTCTAACAACACAAGATACGTAGAAATTCATAGACCTCCTTTATAATTCCTAATCTCAAATTTACTTATTAACCTGATCGTTTTCACTAACCTTTGGTCCCTGAGGCCTCTATTCATGTTGTGTTTGTCACATATTGTCTAGATAGAACATCTTTTCATAATAAAATCCTTTCCATAAGACGTTAAACTATATGGTCCATGCTACCTCACATTATTTCGTATCACATTATTCTAGGGGTCCTCATCAGATAGGATGTCATCCTCCAGGTGTCCATATCTCACCACACAACATCATAGAACTGAAGTGTCTCCATTCTTATCGCCACAGAATACCTAGTGATGCATATATCTCCAATCCTAGGTCCCAAACAATATAAAAATTCCCCCTACAAATGTGCGCATCATAACTGCACAAGGAGTGTTTATTCTAGAAATTTATGTGGCTTGATTCTCACATGTATGAGATACATAGTGAAGTTCAGGCCTTATTCCCTAGGTCCAACCAAAAAATAAATAAAATCCCCAATATCCTACATACAAAAAAAGAGATCCATGAAAGAGATCATAATTTTGTACCCTCATTCAGGATCCCATAATGGAATCAAAAAAATGTCATCTTTGTTACATATGATTCATATACGTACAAGGAACACCACACCCCATGGACTATGCCAGTGTATATGATTCCTTTATGTTAAAAATATTCCTTTTATTCATTATAATACTTATACTAGGGAAACTCAGATCATCATAAAATTCCTTGGGAATTGGAAATTGAATACCAGTTTCCTGAGGACACCTTTGTTTTGACTATGCATAACATGATCTTGTTTGGATCTACATAACCCTCCCTTAAAATACAAATCAACCAAAGGCATATTCATCCTCACGAGAGACCACTTTTCTTTCCACTCACTCCAAAAATTTCATACTAAACCCCCCTTTTGAAACATGGTTTGCATTTGCTCCATGTGTACTTGTCCCATATCACCTCTCCTAATCCGATAACTTTGAAGAATTTGGTTTCCAATTTCCTTCCTCTTTTCTGAATTATGATGAAACATTCTTGACCTGAAATTCCCTATGTAACTCATTATTTCCATGATATTGGGAAGCCTTCAACTTTAAAATATTATTTTATGATTCAAGGATAATATCATCACCACATAACACTAAATTTCATGGTTATCAAGAAATGAATGTGGATTTATTCCTACCTTTATAGGATACAGAATGACACAAAAATATTCAAGCTTCAGTCTTCTTTCCACAGTTATTTTCTTTCACATCGATACACCTTCATCTTTACCACATGACGTTAAATTGTATGGATAATTTCCTTCTCACTTGATACTAAACTGCATGGTTTTCTAGAACTATGTACGTCTTTATTCTCATCAATGTGAGATACATAGTTACACCCAAATCCTACATATTGGCCTACACACAACATTATATAAAAAACCCCTATCATAGATTATAATCACCTCCATGTAATAAATGAATCAAATTCCATTCCTTATTTATCACACCAATCATAACTCACGCGAGCTTCGGATATTTTGGTAAAGGGTTTCCCCACATGATCAAGGGGTGTCACTTCACATCAAGGATAAATTATCCATATATTCACAACATTTAATTTATTTCCAAACATCATTGTTTTGTGATGTTAAACTATATGCTTCGTATCTCTTACATGAGTTATATGACCCTTTCTTAAGTGGACCTCTGTGATCAATGTTGGTTTCCCAAAAACCCAATTTTAAATAACTATGTATGCCTTCATTTTCACACTTGTGAGATATATAGTGACACCCATATCCCATATCCTTTTCTATCTATAATATAAAAATTCCCCCACTCTTCTATATAAGATCTAGATCATAATAGGAGGGTCCAATATGGTTTCTCACCCTACTTATGTTCTCATATTCAAAAAAAAATTCCCCTCATGAAAATTCATTCAATTGTGGGGAGTATTTATAGCGGAAAATGCATGTCTTGATTATATCTTTGTTGAGATCCATAGTGATTATTGGATTCTATGTCTCAAGACCAACGATGATAAAAGAAAAATAGAAGATCCTTTCAGTGTGTATGGGTTAGACCTACATGAAAAGTTTCCATAATTATAGAAATGTTTCGACATGAAGCATTCTTTCCATAACCATGTCTATTCCTTACACAAATAAAACTCCATGTCAAGGAAAATCTGAATCTCAATAAGAATTCATTGGCCATTGGAAATAGAATATCAGTTTCTTGAGGATAACTTTGTTTTTACTATGCATCACTGCCTCTTCAATTTTCTCATGAGATTCATAAGACATATCTCTTGGAGAGGCATGTGTATTGGTGCATGTTCATCTAACATCATAACATAAGAAAGGTCACAAATAGATACCAGTATCATATGAATGATCATGAGGTAAGTGGTAGAAATAGTTAAACTCGTATATTCTTGGTCCCACTTTGATACTTCCCTAACCATTGTATCATCCATGTGGTGGTCAGTCGGACGAGAAGATAGAGAATCGGTTCTTATAGATTTAGATCTATTAGAAGTATCCTTTGATCCTAAATATTCATTTAGCTTATCTTTCTCTAGAAATATTTTTCCCACCTCATCCGACTCCACAAGTATAGGATATGTAGGCTATCAAATGGTTAGCACCTCTTGAATTTTAGAACATATAGAAACCCTTACAGCAGTTGATCATTAATACAACTAGACATATGGTATTAAAATTGAGTATGAAGAATAAAATGATTTTTGGAGATCCTGGATCATATGTGACTATCAAGATTCATCAATTCAATACACCTTGCGACATCCCATTGGGGTAATTCCATAAGTAATTTAAAAGGGAGAGGAGGGGTGGGAATACTCTTGGAGGATCTGCAATCATAGCTTGCATATGTTCAGCTACCCTGGGAGATACTTCTTTAGTTACCCTATCACCATCAGGAGCAGCCACTCCAACAGTAGTTCCACCCATTGTGTTTCATGGAGAGGTAAGAGAGACATATCACGCCTCTCCTCCAAAACATTTAGATGAAGGTAGAAGATAAGAAATGTTATACTATTATAATTGGAAAAATAGGATTGATGTACGAGCTCATAATACCTCTTTACTGAAATCGGTCACTTCCACCATTATCAACACCATGTTTCACACCCAATTGGACCAATGAATCCTACCATTGATTGAATAAATAGAGACCTTTATCTCCTCCAGATACATGTTGAACTCTTCAGGTATTTTATAGAAATAAATGTGTTTTGTTTGGTGATAATCTTATATCTAGGAAGATCAATCTCTTATGCCTGAGTCAACACTAGTATCTTTAGTATAATAACTCTTTCTACAAGAAACTCGTTCATTCCATGTTTTTTTGAACACTAACCTGATAATGATTAATATTTTAGAAGATTTTAGCCTTTTAGGTGAGGTGGGATCAAGTTACTTCACCCATTTCCTTGTAATTTCTTATATCACTCTCCTTGGATCAGGGCACTTTTGAGGCCCCAATCATGAGTAATAATGTATCTCAAAAAGATTAAGTGGGGATGGTTTCCTCATGAGATCCCTATAAATCAATTTCTTTTTCCTCGCTCTTAGTGTAATGTGGCCTTTTTATTTCGAAAACACAATACAAAAATATGTACAGTCCATGGAACCAATGAATAGAAGCTTCACGATCCTTGATATAGTCCCCTTACAAATTGGGATGCTTCATGTAGGAAATGCTTTCAGGTACAAATATGCTTCCATACCCAGTTAAAATTAATTAATTCTCCTAAAGTAAGATTTAGATCATGTTAATGGGAAATTAATTCCTCCATATATCTCATTCCCTCTAGACTATGGGACATGAAAGTTCTATAGAGATAAAAAAATTGTAGGATGGCTCAACAGCTTCTGTCACAGGGGAATAGACAGTATTTTGGGGAGTTGAAATCTATATCATACACCTTTTATTCCTCATTTTAAAAATTAATGTTTTTCTTGGGGAAATCCCCCTTCCCAACCCAACAACCATAGTAGTCTACTTCTCATCCTCCTAAACCATAGATATGGGTTAAACTATTATAAAAGGGATATTCATGACCAACTAACCATCTGTGTTTGATTGAATTCATGATTTTATATAATATCTAGAATGTGTTTGTTGAATATCAGTTGGAGGAAGTTCAATATTGGATCATGTTTCTTCCCTCATGAACCTCATCCAAATTTTGAAGCAACCATCAGATGTTTTTCTTTTCATGTTCTATTAATCAATAGAGAGAATCTCTTCTGGATGCAGTGGAAATAATACCCCAATTAGTGAGGTTAATGCCCTTAAAAATTATTTTTCCATCAATTATAGCATCCAAAACACCATACCTTAGGGAGATAAGACACCCATGATGGGTGTTATTACAAGATGTGTTATTTATTAAGATACTAGTTGGATAAGAATATGGAGTGTATGAAATATGGTTTTAATGATTAAGTTGATCCATTACTTTTTGTTCTCCCTGGGTCGATGGGTTCACCCTAATTGTGAATTGAAGGTATGTCCAGAATTCAGAATATAGAATCCGATGTTAATCGATGAACTCATAGCCTCATACATGGGATACTATCCAACCCCACAAAACATGAAATGCTCCTATGAGCTGGTAAGCTGGTTTTACCCTACTTCTGGGCCCCAACAGGTGATAAATATTTCCCATTACTAGGACCATTAGATTAATGCACATCCTCATGGACATCAGGCCTGCCATCACAAGGTTTTTGATTCTAACTGTTGTGTTGTATGCATGCATTGATAGTGTCCAACCACTAGGAAACATCACCCATAAGGTGTCAAGTTGAAACAATAAGTCAAAATTGATGGAAAATTTCCATCCCTACTGATTGAAATGGCTTTATTCATGTGTCATCCAATAAGCACCAATCATATCCTGGAGCTATGATTTGGACACATTTTTTCCCTCTTTTCATGAGGCTCATGACTATTTGGAATAGCGAAGGTTTCAATATTTTTATAAATAAGTAAATTTATGATAGGGTGGGGCTCCAACCCCTATTGAAGATTATTTTTCTATAGTGAGAAATTAATTAAAAGAATATGGGTTCTCTTAGATTTATCTCACACTAAAGTGGTTGTAATAAACTCTTCATACACGTTACATACGATCGGGTCCCCTGATATCATCCAGACATCCGAAAGGATGAAACCAACTTCTCTATGCACTAAGTGGAATGTGTTGGTATTTAGGACCAACTAGATAAATGGTTAGGGGATGATGAATCTATTTTGGTGGGAAAAAATCCATGATGCTGAGGTATCCTGATAAAGTTTCACTTCTTAAAGTTCAACCTTAAACTCATCATAGCTCTGATGAACCTATAAAGGTCATCCATATTGTTAACCAAAGGATCCCTCAGGGTGAGGATCTTATTTGGATGACCATCGTAATAACTCACTAGCTACGGATTTCCTTATAATGGAATGAAAATAGTTAATTTCAATTTTTGGTGCATGAACCATTTCCTCGAATTAAAAAGGTGTGTGATTCCGAAAAAACCCCTCAAAGTAAGTCTCTTAGATTAAATTCATGATTTTCAATATATTTTATTATGGTTTGTTGTTGAACATGAGTATCCTAGAAAACATTTTATTTTTTCAACGTGGTGTTGTAATAGGGACATCTGATAAAATATATATCCATAAATTGGTATCCTATCTGACATAGGGTACCATCTATGTCCAATACCCCTAAAACCTTAAAAATCATGATGATGTGGGGTAATGTGTTGTTTTGATTTATTGTGAACACATTCAGTCATGTTTTTCCTCTTTTCATCATCATGAGAAGAAGCATCTTATCAAGGATCCATCTTACAAAAAATTAGAAAAAACAATATTTCATAGAAAAAAATCTATTCAAATCATAAACATGGAAAGTTCTAGTTAACCACGTATCACTATGCAGACTGCAAATGCCTTCAACTAATTTGCAAACCAAAAACACCTTATGCTACTATATAGACCATGAATCCCTTGAACTGCTATGTGGAATACAATAGTACTATATGGGACTAATTCAACCTCAATAGAGAATAGAAGGTTTTTAGAAAACACCAATTTCTGGATGAGATTTTCTCTATGAACAATAAGCCATTCACATAGTAAATTCTTTGCAAAGAAGGAAGATACGTGGAGATCTGTGACCATCCTCAAAGAACTAGATTTCATAGAGGGACAAATGAGTTGTGACTAACACATTATATAGGCATGGTCCCTTATCTAAGTCCACATGTACCCCATAGAAATTCCCATTAATAATTTAACCAAACCAATTTCTTTCTCGAAATGGACTCTTCTTTATGTCGATCAAACCTCATTTCAAGGGGGCGGTGGATTTTATTAGTTCCTGAAATGTTTTAATATAATATGAGAAGGATTTTATGAATTGTTTAATGGGTGCATTAAATCAATAGAACTATTCTATGAATATTAAAATGGTAAATTACCATGATCCAAAAAAGATCACACATTCTATATAGCATGCTCACTATGCAAGTCATAGCTCTATATAGAACCTTCATATAGTGACTCTTCATAGAACCTCTATATAGCGCCTCTACATTTCCCCCCACAAAACAAATATTATTTTTTGGGGAAATAGTTACTTTTTAGTACCCCTCAAAAGATTATTTTGTGTGGAAATTCATCCTTTTTAGGCCCCTTAAAATAAATTACATTTATAGGGTGACACATACTTTTCAATCCCCCCACAAATGAATCTTTTCCCTTTGCAGGGTGTGGAAACTACCTGAAAATCAAAACCCTTTGAAGGTGTTGGTTGAGTGGTAAAATCCATACCCCTATTAAACCCTCACATACAGACTAATGGGGGTTGATTTTTTGAGTGTGTATTTTGTCCATGAGCCGATCTGAAAAATCGATTTCAGCATAGACATTTACTGCATATCACAAAGTAAATTGGGAATTAAAATTGTCAACATAGAAAATATTTATTTATGGGAAATCCATATACCTATTGAGTTATCATTATAAAAATTTCATGGGTATGAAATATTTGTGGACTACCATCCTCAATATCAAACAATATGTTGGATGGGTTCCTTTGGTCTCAGCACCATTCAGCAAATTGTTCAGCCTTACCTCATCCCCTTCATGAATTGTCCAAATAACCCTCTCCACTATCATGTATTATAAAGATATAATACCTAAGTGCACCCCTTCACAAAACTCCTCTAACCAAGAGTTATTCTCTAAGTACGGCCCTTCCAAAACCACCACACAAAGGCCTCTTCTAAAACCACCTGATATGTTTGATTAGAGTACAGGGCACACTATTGTACCCTCTCTATCATACATTCTGGTAGTAAATGATGTCTTATTAGTAACGTAATTAATGAGGGGGTCATATGAATGTTTTTAATCATACATTAAAATGGTAATTAAGACCCCTAACATAGATATATTGACAAAGGCCTCCATATTTCATACAATAAATATGGGGATAATGATTTCTTTTCCCTTTGAGGTTTAATGGCTTCTCCTCCTCTCTTCTCTGTTACTGGGAACAATGGAATACCCCCTAGAGTAAGAAAATATCCTTTCTTATGGTCCATATCCATATGGGTATCCATTTGTGACTATCCTAGTTATGAAAACAATAGAGGATATAGGTCCCTAACTAACGTTTCTCTCTCCCATCATCATGGCCTCATCCACCAGTAGATGAAAGAGATTGTTTTGTTTTCCAGATATTCTTCCTCTTGTTTCTTGTACCAAGCATGACTATCTTGTAGTATTAGAGGGTAGTGACAATCATGACATATACATGATCAAATACCAATATTGATAGAAACTTTCCTTTATATTTCTTCATCTCAACATCCATGGGCCTCCTCCTTAGGTATAATCCCCACACATATTATTATTTTCCCATAGGAATCTCACTTAGTTCTATGCACCAACCATAGACACTATGGGCCTCCTTCATAGGTTTTAGCTTCAACCAAAGATTACTATATAAGGTTTGATCCTAGAAAAAAAAATGTATACCTAGGAATCCTCTCTATGGTTTATACCTAATACTCCAAATTCTTTATAATGTTCTCTAGGTCATATTTCCTTAGTAGGGTCACATTCAAATCGTAATATTATATTCATTTCGAGCCCTTTTCATCACTATCCTTATTGGGTTACAATCTTAGTAACATAATACCACATCAGGGACACCACATATCTTCTAGGTCCCTCTGGTCGCTTTGGTTCATGTCCTATACCAACCTGAACTGGATACCTTTCACCAAGATGTCATCACCTCAAGACATTAAACTGAACAATTGTTCCTTTCCACAATACTTTAAAAGTTATAATGTTTCAAATTATGTGGAACCAAACTCCATGGGTTATAATTAAATTCACATGAATACATAGGTTCCAATAAAATGGGTTCAATCCCCCCATCCAAATGACTTCTTTCTTCCTGGGTGAAATTAAATCTTTGTGTGATCAACTATGTGTCTTAAAACCATCATTGAAACGACAAACAACATGATAATCACTAATCTGTTTACAAAATGGTACCATTTATGGAGAACCTCATATACATATACATGTTTATGTCTATGAAGAACATAAAATATATACATATGATTATACATTCAAAACATGATAATAATTGTTAACATATATGAAACTTTTTCTACACTTTGGATTCAAAAAAATATTCATGAATATGTCTTAAATTTATAAAAGTCTTGGAGTAGGAAATAATTCCCCAAAGAGGGTGTGATGATCTTGAACTCCCATAATTTCATCCCACTTGTCTTTAAATGAAAAATTGTAGATATCTAAGTTGTTTCTTACCATTGAAAAAATGGACTCCATTAACTCAAAATTGAAACAAGCACGGATGTGAGACCATGGAAGGAACAATCATAAAAAATAATATTTTTTCAAAATTGATTATTTTGTTTTAAAAGTACAAATTCTAATATATTGATATTTATTTTAATAAAATAGATATTATTTTTTAAAATAATCAAATAAAAAGTATCCAATGGTGATATTTTGTATAATTCTATGAGATATTTAAAAAATTTGGTAGAAATTTAATACGGTATAAATACAAGACATTTATTATGACATCATAACAACCCAAAAATTATGTTATAAATATCATAATATATATTCATAAAGAAATATATATTTATACATAAAAATAATGAATTTTTTATGATAATTGATTAATTTTATAAACCCTTAATATATCCCCCAAAATCTATGTTAGATTTTAAGGTTTTAAAGTCAATTCATTATGAACATGACCCACTTCCACATCACCAAAGGTATCATTTTAATGAGTTTGCTTCATAGAAATATAAAATATTTCAAGCCACTCCTCTTTGAAAAAACCCATGGGCAACAAACATGGGATTATGTTTGTTTTTAATTATTTTATCATATATATTACAACACCTTTTTTAAAAAATTGATAAATAATTATTATCTATTTTTCTATAAATACCCACCCATAATTCCACTCCTTTTCACTAAAAACCCATCTTAAAATTAATTTACTCTCATTATAAATATCTACATCCATGATAATGTGAATCAAGGCTCTTAAGAATCTCTTCCCATGATGTTAGATGTTCTCTATCAAGATAAGGGGCTCCCTAATCCCCATATTTATTCAATAACATTCTTTGAATTATGATCTTTTGATTTAAAATTTTTTATATTATAATGTGTTTTTACACACAGTTGTGATTTTATTATTATATATATGTAATTATAGATCACTCCTCACTCCCATTAATACATTACTGAAATAATTATATACTATCATTTTACTATTTATGTTATCTTGTGGTTTTCCATGACAAACATTTTTATTCTGGATACTCATCCCCATTTCCACTCAAATATATTCACTACATGAACCTTATAACTACCATTGTCTTTGTTACATATTAATTAATAATTTATTACATAAGATTACACGTAATAAAACCTAAAATATTGATAAGTATAGTTTATTTACGAATGAGTAATATTACATAATAACATAAAATACAGAATTTATTATCATTATTGAAAACTTCCTTAACATGATCATAAAATTCCTTCAAGCATAAAACTACTTGGGATAACTTGAGGACATACATAAGAAATGGGTGAGATATAAATAATAGTAATAGAATTAACATGGAATAACATGAATAAATTAATACAAGTTAGAAAATATTACTATCATTGCAGAATAAAATGAGTTATAATCATAAACATGAATATTGAGACATGATATAGTGAAATTATCATAAAGGAAACATACGAAACGTGGAAACAACATAAAGCATTACATCAAAACCATAAGTAAAGGATAAATACCAAGACATCATGATGTAAACACTACCACGATAGATTATGTTCACTCACTTATCCAATGAATAATATATCATGATACTAAAACATTACCAAATGCATTGGGGTGATATATAATTTTCTATTCACCAGTCACTTTCATTTCATTCTAATGCTTAAGTGTTCCACATAATCATAAAAAATGGAATATTTTTTAATCAATTTATATTACACAATCAATTAGTGTGTAATAAATACATATAAGTTCCAAATAAAATAAATGTAATTTCATAAAGGTGGACACACTTGATATTAATTGGATATGGTTATTCACTACACATTGGTTTGGCATGGAAAATCGCAGTGAGATTTCGGCAGCATAAAGGGGGTGTATAAAGGTTAATATATTATCTTAATTATAGTGGAAGGGAAATATAATAATTTATAAATCAGAGGGTATGTAAGGGGGATATGTAAGAAAATATCACAACATTATTATTTTTATTAAAATGGTATAAGATAATTAAGATACTTGAATAAATAGGAGAAAGAAAAGAACCCTTACCTTGAGACTGTGACTCAAAATTCTTGGGAGGTGCATCTTGAGATCTTTAAGGAACCTTGGGAGGAATATTAAGTGGTTATTTATGAGTAATAATGTGCTAAAAATATTGTTATTGAAGATAAATTGGAGCATGGGTAGGTTTATATAGGAAAAGAGAGGGGGATTCTTTAATATTTCTCAAACATAGGTTTTAGATTCTCTATAGGAAAATAACCAAAAAGAAAACCTTATCATATTTTGTTATAATGGTTTATACCAAATAGTGTTAATTTACATTATTTTATTAGTATATGGGTCATATTTTTTAAAATAATACTCTTGCTAATGTGAAAGTGAGTCATGTCTTTAACAAAATGATTATAAAACATTAAAATAAATTGTTTTTTAGGATTCATAATGGATAAGTAAAATTAATAAAATAAAATTAATATTACATTATTATAAATTGGTAAAATATATTTGTTAATTTATACCATTTATTGTATATATTTCTTCATTTTTTGGGTATTATTATGCCATAATACACACCATATAATTATACCATATTTAGTTTTTACCCGAAAATTTGAATATCTCAGAAAAATATGAAAAAGTCACTATTGATTAATTTTAACACTATGATTACAAAAGTAATATTTATTTTATCAAAAAAAAATTAAAAAAATTTTAATTTTAACTATTAAAATAAAAAATAATGTTTATTGAGAAATGATGGGTTTTTTATAATAACAGTTTTCAAACCATTATAAAAACTAAATTTGACTAAATAAAAATAATATGATCCTTTATATTTGATAAAAATTATTTAATTGTAATATTTTTTTAAAAAAATATTTCTTAGAAATATACATTAATTCCTAAAAATAATTTCCTTAATTGAATTTGAATATTACTCAAAAATACAAATTGGGTTTTATTGTATCAAATTAGAAATCCTTTATAGAATAACAATAAGTACTAAATATAACCATAATTATATTTAATATATATATATATATATATTTATATTATTATGTTCATGATACATATCCATTTAATACACAAGGAAACTCCCTAAGGTTAAGGTGCTTGATTGTGATATTTTCATACAGTGGTTTGGTGTACATGGTTTGGGCCATGTTCTTGTGGAGCATGAACTTCTCCTGTAAATGGTTTCTCTCATGCTTAAGTTGTTGGATCTCAGCTTGGGATTGGTAAAGGGAAAATTCCAATGATATTATCTCCCTTGGAAACTCTGATAAATGGGATTCATAGTGTATGAACATAATTATTGAGACCATCACTTCCTTTTTCTGTGTCTATTAGATTTATCAAAAGCCTATATTTATTCTAATCATATGATCTCGGTTCAAAATATATATTATAAATAGTAATGATTATAAATGGTGTTTTAAATATGATATTCTATAATAAACCAAATAACTGAATCTATTCTATATCCTTAATATATAATACTGAATTTAATTAAATTTACAAGGGAATTTTATTTATAAAAGTTTGGGTCATTATAATCTTACCCCGTTTAAGAATTTCACCATTGAAATTTTCATTTCACACACTTAAATAGAAGAGGTTACTTTTGTTTCATCACTTAATCTGATTCACACATCACTTCTTCAATCTTTTGGTTTCTCCACAACACTTTGATTGTGTGCATTGTCTTATTTCATTGAACTTTATCTCTATGATCTAAGATCTTCACTGGTTTCTCCCCAAAGGAAAGGTCATTATCCCATAGTTTAACCTCTATGTTGAGTATAGTTGAGGGGTCTAGAATTTACTTCCTCAATATTTATATGAGGAACACATCATGTACATGAGATCTGTCAGGTGGGACTACTAATTGATAGAAAATCACTTCGACGCAATCAAGAATGTCAAATGGAATGTTGTGTCATAAAATAATCTTTTACTTCTTCCAAAATCTCATGAAATTATTTTATGGAGATATTTAGAGGAATACCTTGTCTCCAACATCAAAATATATGTCTCATCGATGATTGTTAGTATATCTATTTTTTGGCTCTTAGGAGCCAGGATGTTCTGCTGAGTCTTGACATTTTCCACCATTTCCTCATCCATTTCAGGACCTACCAGTTTTCATTCCCCTACTTTATCCTAACATTAATATGTTATACACCTTTTTCCATAAAGGTATTTATAGGGAGCCATTTGGATGCTAGAGTGAAAACTGATTTTGTATGATAACTCTATCAAAGGAAGATGTTGACCACATCATCCTATAATGTAAATTGATTGCATTAGTAAAATTTCTTCAAGTGTATGGATAGTTCACTTAGATTGGCCATAAATGTGATGGTGATATTTCATGATGTGGTTTAAGTTAGTATTTATAGAATGTTGGAGACTCTTTCGAAACATAGAGGTAAATTTTGGATCTCAATCAGATATAATAGATAACGGTGTTCCATGCATCCTTACAACTTCACTAATATATATCCTTGCAAGTTGATCTAGCAAGAAGTACCGTTATATTTCAATTAAGTATTTTGTTTTTAAAAGATAATCCAACATAACACATATAACATCATTTCCACTTGATTTATTTGAAAGACTAGAAACAATGATTGTGGTGATTGTTTCCCGTTTCCATGTAGTTATGGGTAATGGTTTCATCATCTCCTAAAAGTTTTACCATTTATCATTCACTTTATTACATAAAAGACATATCGTTGAATATTTTATGATAAAAATTTTCATATTTCCCCTCCAATAATGCTCTCGATGATCTTGATACATCTTGGTGCTTCCTAGATAGATAGAGAAGGTTGATCTATTTTCATCATCCAACAGATCCTTCTTTAACTATGGATTTGATGGTAAACATATTCATGACCCCAAATCTCAAAAATCCTTCATTAACATTGAAATTCATGGATTAACCTTTTTTTATAGATTCCACTTTTTCTGAATTCCCACATTACCTCCTTGAACATATTTATCTTCTCTAAAAGTGATGTTTGAGCAATCAATTGTGAAAGTATTAATGTTGACATTCCTTTATTATTCCCTTGTTTGTAGTCATCTCTAACCATCTTAATTGGCGCATGTTCTGATCTTTTGTGTGAATATATACTTGAGGATTTTGTGTTCCATTTATATTTCACACTTCTCCAAAAACATATAATTACAACATATTTTCAACAAAAACATCATTGTAGCTAACTCCATATCATGTTTTGGGTAGTTCTATTCATGAACGTTTAATTTACTTAGGCTATCAATTTTCTATTCTCCATTAACAAACATTTCAAGCCCTTTTTTAAGGCATTAATGAATGCCACAAAAAGTTCACCACTTTTGGGTAGCATAAGTTCTAGTTCAGTGATAAGCTTTGTTTTTAACTCCATGAAGATATATTCACATTCATCATTCCATGAAAACATGAATCCCTTCATAGTTAGCTTGGTTAGAGGGTTTGAAAATCATGATATATTTCTCACAAATTAACAATTATACTCAGATAATCTATGGAAACTGTGGATATTTTTCATAAATGTTGGCCCCAACCATCCTTTAATTACTTATTTATTTTAAGGGTCCA
Source organism: Viscum album (assembly GCA_963277665.1). Taxonomy (NCBI): domain Eukaryota; kingdom Viridiplantae; phylum Streptophyta; class Magnoliopsida; order Santalales; family Viscaceae; genus Viscum; species Viscum album. Next base: position 7,124,124 of record OY728125.1, read on the forward strand.
TATATATCCCATTTCTTGTGATAAGTTTCCCCATGAATGAGATATCCTTTAAATAGAACTCACATTCTCGATACTTTTCCTAAATTGTATCCTTTCTTAAGTTCTTTACCATAGTTCCTTAATGCTCCTCATTCTCCTCCTTGATTTTGTAGTATATTGGAATATCATCTATATAGGATAACAAAAATTTATTGATATAATATTTGAAGACACTAGTCATCGATTCCATGAATATTAATGGAGTAACAATGACTCTGAATGGTATTACTATGAACTCATAGTGCTCATGCCCTGTACAGATAGCAGTCTTGGGGATATCATCCTTCTTCACCCTTACTTGATAATATCCTAACCAAAGATCCACTTTTGAGAAGTATTATTCTCCACATATCTGATCCAACAAGTCATAAATCCATGGTATAGGATACTTATTCTTTATCATTATCTTGTTGAGCTCACAATAATTAATGCAAAGGTGAATTGACTCATCTATCTTCTTGATAAAGATAAAGGGTTCACCCAAAGGAGAATCACTTAGGCGTATGAAACCATTATACATATTATCCTATAGTTATTTATTCATCTCCTCATATTATACACCAAAAATTCTATTTATATCCTTGGATAATGGAAATGCCCCATGTATAAGCTCGATTGAAAATTCTACCTCTTTTTTAGGTGGAAGACTATACAATTATTCAGGAAACACATCATCATATTCCCTCACAATGAGAAAGTCTTTATGGATGATCCTTTAATTAGACTCAATCATTTGATTTAGAAATGAATTTTTATAGGTCAATAATATCAATGCTTCGTATAATGGTTCTAATGAATATTCCTCCTCCTCCTTGCACTTGTACAGAATCAGGGGTCAATTCACAATAAAAATAGTGATTTCCTTCTCATGCGGATTTATGTTAGATCCATTTATGGAATGCCAATACATACCCATAATTTCATAAAATTCCAATAATTGTATTATCATAAGGTTTTTGGGGAAATTACTCCCACAAATATTTTTAGAGGAGAAGTTATATACTCAGGATACAATAATTTCTCCATTTTTCATTTTCACCGATAGCTATACATCCATGATTTTTGGAGGTATGTAAATATTTCTACTAAACATTCCTTATATAAAGGAATGTGTAGAAATAGAATCAAAAAGTGCATTCACTATTCATGATTGAATAACTAGTGTATCTATCACCATTTCTTTGTCGGGATCCACCTTGGAGGTTATGATGGAAAAACATCCCCTTTATGCCTTGAAGGTTTTGGTTGTCCCTGAAAACCCTTAGCTTAGTGCATTGGTTTTCAAATTGTCATAATTAATTGTATTTGAAACAATGAAAAATTCACTAAGGGTTGGCTAGAGAATTCCTTTACTCCAACAAATTATTATTTTTCATCCATCAGCAATCACTAGTTAGGTGTCCCTCATTCCCACTCTTAAAGCATTTCATCATTCACCTTAGGCAATTTCTGGGGTTCTTCTTCCAAAATTTTGGGAAATTGGGGTGTTAAGATTTTATAGAACCACTATATTTCTCTAGAATACTATAATACTAAACACCACTTTACATTTATTATCCCCATGATAGCCTTTAGATTCACTAATCTCCATTTCAACTTTCATGGAACATCAAACAGTTTCTACAAATCTATCAAAGTCTCAGGATATCATGGACTTTTGTAGACTAGTTTTAGGCCACCAAAGAAGTGGTTAAATTTTTATATGGGGGTAATAATGAATTTTAAGTCATATAATGCATGTATTTTATGTTTTCCACATACACCCTGATAGATTTGCCATATTTTTTCTTCAGGTAAACGAAAATCCTTTCCATTTCTAGTCATATAGTGACATGAAGATATTTATCAAAAAATAGTTTCTCTAATTACATTCATGCCATCACTTTAATCTCCTCCTCGTTCTTCATATTCATGATAAATTTCCATCATTAATTAGATTCTTCATCCATTCAATAAATATTCAGTAGAACATTCTCTTACAAAGAACATTGAAGGATGGATAACACCTTCTCAATGGAGTTGATGAATTGTTCTATGATTAAGGGAACAGATGATCCATTTAAAGTAATATGACTTTATCACATAAATGTATCAGTTTTACCTTAATATTTCTTTAGGATATTTGGGAAATACTCTTGATCTAGGTTTTTATTCATGACCTGAGTTGGATGAGAGTGTACTGTCACAAATCTTTCTATTCCTGCTCCCGTTAGGTTGAGCATCTCATTTGGGAAATCATCACATTTCCCTCCACATTGGTTGTTTAACCGGTTCCTCCTATTTCTATCTATTGGATATAATAAAGGGAAAATTAGGGATGATTATTTTTAAAATATTAAATACATAAACATAAATCCAATAACATTAAAGGAATAATATATAAATTACATCTATTTCTTAACATATGATTTTCTAGGCTTCATGATTTGTTATCCATCATCTCGTTCCTAACATATACTCTGATGTGATTTTTGTTCCCATAATAATGGTACATATTGACAATATTAATTTACTAAAGAATATCCCATGGAGTGTCAAACCAGGTGTGCATCAAGGCCCATTTTCATATACCAGTTTTCAGTTGAGTCTAGCTCAATGCATTGTTTTCGATTTTTTCCACTATATATATCTATGCTAGATCCACATCTAATTGCAGTACCCAAAAAGGGATGTATTTTCTTGATAAATCACTTACTCCATAGTTTATCAAATTTTTGTAATGTTTTATTATACTTATTTTTATCCATAAGAATATCATTATAGTTTTCTAATACTAATCCCCAAAATAAGTAATCTTTTCCTTTGATACCAACTATGAACACCCTTCACTTTATTACATATTAATTCATGATTTATTACATAAGAGTACATGTAATGAAACGCAAAATATAAATAAGTATAGTGTATTTTGTAATTATGTACATTTTATAGTAACTTAAAATATAGAATACGACATCTTTTTTTAAAACATCTTTAACAAGATCATAATATTCCTTCGAGCATAAAACTACATGGGATAACCTGGGGACATCCATAAGAAAAGGGTATTCTATAAATCATAGTAAAGGAACAAACATTACATGACATTAAGAATGTAATAAATGTTAAAAAATATTCATATCAATGGGGTATTAAAGTTCATAGAATCATAAACATGAATAATGAGGCATAATATAACATGATTATCATAAATAAAACATTGGAAATGATGAAACAACATAAAATGATACATCATAACCATAGGTAAAGGATAACTACCAAGAAATCATGATATAAATAGTCTCATGATGTATTATGTTCATACCCTAATCCCTCTTATGATGCCTCATGAAACATATACATTACCCAATGCATTAGAACTCTATATAATTCCCAACTCACTTGTCACTTTCATTTCATTCTCATGCTTAAGTGTTCCATATAGATCATAAAACAAGGAATAATTTTTCACCACTTATTTTTCCAATATAAATTAGTGTGGAAGACATATATTTAATTCCCAAATAAAATATTTACATGTTCATAAATTTTAACACCCTTGATATGAATTGGGTCTGGTTATTCACTACACATTTGTTTGGTATGGACAATCTCAATGAAATTTTGGCATCATAACAGGGGTGTATAAATGTTAATGGAAGGTATTAATGAGGGTTTTAGGGGTATCTAGTAATTTAGGAATAATAGGGTATATAAGGGTGTATATAAGAACATATCCCAGCAATAGGAATTAGAGAAAACGACATACGATAATGAAGATACTTAAATAAAGTGGAGAAATAAAATAACACTGACCTTGAGAGTGTGACTCCAAATTATTCTGAGGTTCTTCTTGAGAGATTTAGAAACCTTGGTAGGACTCTAGATATGGTATGGTTGAGTAATAATGTAATACAAGGATTTTAAATGAATATAAATGGGAGATTCAGTGAGTTTATATAGGAAAAGAGAGGGGAATTCTTTATTATTTCCTAAACATAGGTTTTTTCTCTATATAATAAAATATCCAAAATTGTTGGGCAAAAATCCCTCAAGGTATCATTGAAGCCTTTTTGAGGTGATTGTGTTTGTTGACAAAGTGGACATCTAAGTTGTGATTGTTGAAAAAGAGGATTTCAAGGTTGAATGTCGAGTTCAAGAGCTGAGTTCAACGATCCATGTTTGATTCAAGAACGTCGATAAAAGGAATGGATGATCTGGAGGCGGTACAAAAGAACAGATACAAGGTGGCGCCATTTTCCAGTGTTTGCCAAATTTTTGGGCCTGAAAATCGGCAAATGAAGAAAAGTGTTTTTGGCAAAGGGACTTGCGCGCGGCGAACATGGTGTACAGGAAACTTGCGCGCCACATGTTTTTCAAGATCAGAAGATCAAAATATGGCTAAGGAAATAGGATCGCGCAAGTTTGGGAGTTGGTCGCGCAAGTGTCTAAAGGAGAGAAGACTTGCGCGACGAGATTGGGTCGCGCAGGTGACTTGCGCGACCGTCGCGCAGGGGGGGTCAGATTGCCTATAAATACTGGACCACCCCCCTTCATTCTTCACCAGAGTTCAAGACGAGAGCTCCCGTCGCGCAGGTGTGGTGGTCACGCAAGTGGTGTGTGTGGTCGCGCAGGTTGGACTTGCGCGCCAGTGGTTGAAGTTGTGCGCCGGTGTTAGAAGTTGCGCGCCGGTTAGCAGTTGCGCACCACTGATGGTTTGGGCGTAAAGGGAAGAGAGTCGCGCAAGTTTAGAGTTGAGGAAGCTTGTGTCGCGCAAGTGTCAGAGGAGGACTTGCGCGCCCGTTGTGACTTGCGCGCCGATACTTGCGCGCCGAGGTTGACTTGCGCGCCAAGTAAGGTTTTGTTCCCGTAGTGATTTTCAGACTGTGTGGAAGCTGGAAGTTTGCCCGATACCTTTGGTGCAAAGAGATATTCATCAACGGGTGAAAGTTAAACTTCAACAGAGCATCTACATACAAGAGAAGATGCATTCTTTCAGGAAAATGAAGAGACCTACAGGTCTATAAAATGTGAGTGGATTCCATCCAAGAGCAGTGAGCTCAGGAAGAGGAAGAAGGTGATCCTCTCCACCGGCAGTGAGCCAGAGAGAGAGAAACAGGGAGTGACCCTTGGGAAAGCAGTGAGCTGACCCTAAACTTTGTAAAGGCAGTGAGCCTGGGCATAGAAGTGATCTAGCCCAAACCTTGTAATCCACAGCTAGTGAAGATTAGTGGAATTTGGTACGACCGGCAACCTGTCGGCGTATGCTCCTTGGACGTAGCCCTTAGCGGTGAACCAAGTAAAATTGTTGTGTCATGTGCTTGATTTACATTCTGTTTATATTGTGCAGCAGGAAAGAGAGAGAAGAGTGTTTTGCTTAACAGCGAAACAAGATCAGAACGGGCTTTAATTTTTAATTAGTCATACCCAGATTCACCCCCCCTCTCAGGGTATTCAGCCTAGTGGACCTAACAAGTGGTATCAGAGGGACAGGCTGAAAGTTGTTCTTCTCTCAATGGAGGTAACCAATCATAAAGGGATTCCGATCTTCGACGGATATAATTTTCAGATATGGAAGAATCGGATGAAACACTATTTCCGATCCTTGGGAATGGATGTGTTTTCAGCAGCTATGCATGGTATCACAACTGATATTAATAGTGGTGCCTTATCAGAAGCTGAGCATAGAGAGTTGGATGCTGATTCCAAAGCAATCAATGCCTTAGGGGGAGCCCTTTCCAATCCCATCTACACAAAGGTGATGTCATGCAAAACGTCACATTCCATGTGGGAAAAGCTTTTGAATATATATGAAGGGGACACAAAAGTCAGAGAGGCAAAGCTGCAGGTGTTGTGGAACAAATATGAAGATCTGAAAATGAACCCGAATGAGTCCGTTGATGCATTCTTTGATAGGGTAAACATTGTTGTGGAAGATATGCGAGGTCTTGGAGAATTCATTGAAGACATAAAGATTGTAAAGCGCATCTTGAGGAAACTTCCACCTCGGTTCAATCCGAAAGGTTCAGTACTAGAAGATAAAGATCCAAAAGAGCTGACATTGGACAATTTGCACAGTACCTTGGTTGCATATGAAATGAGGAACGATGATAATGAGGCTGTGGAAAAGGGGAAGTCTAAAGAGGTGGCATTTAAGGCCATGAAGAAGCTCACCATTGAAGATTCTAATGAAGAAGAAGAGACAGATGAGGTGATGTCATTCCTTTCTTCGAATCTACAAAGAGGAAGAGGAAAGTTTAAAGGTAAACTTCCACTAGCATGTTTCAGATGTGGAAAGGTTGGTCATCTTGCGGCAAGATGCCCCAAGAAGTTTCAAGATGATGATGATGATGATGACGTTGAAATTCCCAAAAAGAAGTCTTCAGCTTTTGTAAAAGGGAAGGAACAATTCAAGAGAAATTTCTTCAAGAAAAAGAATCTTCTCTCACAAGAATTTGAAAGTTCAGATGAGTCTGAGGATGAAGAAGTTGAGGAAATAGAAAATTGCAGAGATCGTGGGGTAAATGCCTTGGTGGCAATTGCTGGTAGTTCTCAAAAGGGAGAAGAAGCTGATGCTAAAGAAGAAGAAGAAATTGAAGGGAGAATTGATATGGAAGCCGAATTGGAAGCAGCTCTTGAGGAGATAGATGTTTGGAGAGCCAAAACGAAGAAAGCCAATAAAGTGGTTCGTGATGCCAAACTCTACATGCAACAACAGGATGAAGAAAAGTCTGAGCTGTTAGATGAAATTGAAAGACTAAAATCCTCAACACCAGAGAGCTCAGAAAATATTGTTGAGTATAAGCTTAAAATTGAGGAACAAAAGAAGGAAATTGATTGTCTGACAAACACAGGAAAGGAGCAGGTTAGATGTATCAAAGAGCTTGAAGAAGAAGTGGTCAGTCTGCGAGAAAAACTCAAGGATCAAGATAAACTCTTGACCCCCAATGTGATATCTGAAAAGCAGGCTATTCAGAAGACAGAGAAGATGAAAGCGGAGCCTAGCAGTTCAGTAGGAAAGAAACAGCAATTGAGCTCAGATGTTAAGGTCGTTTCTGGGCTTAGTCAAGAACAAAAAGTGGCGACAATTGCAGTCAGACCGCAAGCACTCATCCCGAAAGTGAAGGTTGATTTGGGAACAAAACAGAATCAGAATATTCAGAGATCCCAAAGGGGAAATCACAGTGCTGAAATATCACGAGGGAATGCATCCTATATCAGGTGTTATTGCTGTGGGAAAATGGGACATTCACAGTTTGTGTGTTCCATAGCCAAGAGATACAGAAGGGAACATGAGCAGAGACGGCAGCCAAACAGAGAACGGTTTTCCAGAACACCTTTTGAAGGACATTGTTTTTGGTGCGGAGGATTTGGACACATGGCTAGGTATTGCACATCAATCATTCAGAGAAATGTGTCAAATAATAATCAAAATGTTCGCAAGCAGCAGATCAACAAACCAACAAGTGAGTTAAAAGTTCAGAACAGATTTGCAGCTCTGCAAGATGAGGGTGGTCCATCATACTCTGAGAAAGAACAGAAGCCTCAATCCATGCCGAGTGTGAAAGAAAAAGTATGGACCAAGAAGAAGAAAAATGAGAAGGCTGTGGTGGCGGAGATTGCCCTTAAAGCATCAGATCGATCTGGTGTTTGGATCCTTGATAGTGGTTGCACATCCCACATGACGGGTAATAAGGATCTTGTTACAGGCATTAAATATGACAAAGAAGGAGTTGTCAAATTTGGAAATGATGAAGGCCTGAAGATTGTTGGCTCAGGGAAAGCCAAGTTTGGGGGCAAAGAAATGAGACGTGCTGATGTCTTGGTAGTAGAGGGTCTCAGTCATAATCTACTCAGTGTCAGTCAACTATGTGACTCTGGGCACTCTATCCAATTTACCAAGAAGATGTGTGTTGTGAAAGGAAAAGATGGAGCAGCTGTTCTGCAGGGAAAAAGGTCAAAGGGAAATCTCTATCTTGTAAGTGGGGAAGAAGATACTTGTCTTTTATCCAGAGAGGAAGAAAACCAGCTGTGGCATAAGCGACTTGGTCATCTATGCCAACCATCTATGGAGGATCTCGTTAAATGTGATGCTGCTAGAGACCTTCCCAAACTATCACGTGATCGCACTCATACATGTGATGCTTGTCAGCAAGGGAAAATCATCAGAAAGACATACAGGCCAAAGGAACAAAAATCAACTAGAGTGCTCGAATTGGTGCATGCTGATGTATGTGGACCTATCTCACCACGAGCTATAAATGGGCAAAGGTACTATGTTCTTTTCATTGATGACTATAGCAGAATGGCCTGGGTATTCATCATAACCCACAAGACAGAGGTGTTCAGTTGCATAAAGCAGTACAGGAGGGAATCAGAGAAGATGCTTGGGCAGAAAATTCTGAAGTTTCGTACTGATAATGGTACGGAATTTACAAACAGTCAGGTTGAAAACTATCTCGAGAAACATGGGATAAGGCATCAAGTTTCATCAGTGAGAACTCCCCAACAGAATGGAGTAGTAGAAAGGAGGAATCGGATCATTAACAACATGGCCAGAACAATGCTTATTGATAAGGACCTACCAGAGAAATTTTGGAAGGAAGCAGTTTTAACATCGGTCTATGTTTCAAACAGGTCCCTGTTATGTCCGAAGCAAGGGAAGACTCCGTATGAACTGTGGTACGGAAAGAAGCCAACGTTGAAATACTTTCGAATCTTTGGAAGTAAGTGTTTCATTCTCAACAAAGAACATCATAGGAAGTTTGAGGCACGAGGAGATGAAGGGATATTCCTCGGCTATTCAGGGAAAAGCAAAGCATATAAATGCTTCAACAAGAGGCTGGGAAAAATTGTTGAGAGTAATGATGTCACTATAGTCGAAAATGAACAGACTGCTCAACGACCCAGTGAACAGTTCCTGGATGAAAGTGATGATGAGATAAGCAACCCAGGGGGAGCAGAAGTGGCAGAAGCCGACTCAGAAGAAGATACTGATGATGAAGAGGAAAGTGTCAAGTCAGTATCTGCGAGGAAGCCAAAGAGTCGAGCTGAGATTGATAAGCAGAATATCATTGGTGATCAAACAGCTCCAGTTCAGACTCGAAGAATGAAATCATCACAGCAAGCATCGTTTTTGTCTCAAGTAGAGCCGAAATGTTTTTCTGATGCAGCTAAAGATGAAAACTGGGTTCAGGCCATGAACGAAGAGCTTGATCAGATTGAGAAGAACCAAACATGGGAGATTGTTTCGAGGCCAGCGGACAAGAATGTCATTGGGACCAAATGGGTCTATCGCAACAAGATGAATGAAGATGGCACAGTGATTCGGAACAAAGCACGTCTAGTGTGCAAGGGGTACTCCCAAATCGAGGGAATTGATGTTGATGAGACATTTGCACCGGTTGCAAGGCTGGAGACAATAATATTATTCCTAGCCATCGCAGTGCAAAGGAAGTTCAAAGTGTTCCAGATGGATGTCAAATCCGCATTCTTGAATGGGGTTCTGGAAGAAGAGGTGTATATTGAGCAGCCAGATGGTTTTCTCATTCATGAGGATGAGAACAAAGTTTGCAGGCTGAAGAAGGCATTGTATGGGCTGAAACAAGCACCAAGGGCATGGTACTCAAGGCTTGATCAGTACTTGAAGAAGCTTGGCTTTCAGCGTGGAGGAGTTGATTACAATCTCTATTTCAGCAATGATAGTAATCAAAGGATGATGGTGCTAGTGTATGTCGATGACATAATCTTTGGCGGATCAGATGAAGCTCAGTGCAGACAGTTTTCCGAATTCATGAAAAATGAGTTTGAAATGTCAATGATTGGAGAGCTAACGTTTTTCCTTGGACTACAGGTGACACAAGGAAGGAATGGAACATTCATTTCTCAATCCAAATATGCCAAGGAAGTTCTAAGAAGGTTTGGAATGGATAATTCCAAGGAAATGAAGACTCTGGTTGCTACCCGGATGAAATTATCAAAAGATGAGGATGGCAAGGCAGTTAATATCACAGAATACAGGCAAATCATTGGAAGTCTGTTGTACTTAACCGCAACAAGGCCTGATATTATTTTCGCCACATGCCAAGCAGCGAGATATCAGAGTAATCCCAAGGAAAGTCACATGCTTGCAGTGAAAAGAATACTTCGATATATCAAGGGCACGGTGGACTTCGGCTTGACATACAACGAAAAATCTCAGACAGAGTTATTGGGATATACTGATGCAGACTGGGCCGGTTCAGCAGACGATAGAAAATCAACGTCAGGTGGTGCATTCTATCTTGGTGGATTGTGTATTTCTTGGCTAAGCAAGAAACAAGATTGCATTTCTTTGAGCACCGCAGAAGCTGAGTATATTGCGGCCACTCAAGCATGCACACAGTTATTGTGGATGAAGCAGCAGCTTGAAGATATGGGAGTTGAAGTGAAGTCTCCGATCGGAATCCAGTGTGACAACTCAAGTGCTATAAATCTTAGCAAAAATCCTGTCCATCATTCCAGGACAAAGCACATTGAGATCAAGTATCATTTCATCAAGGAGAAGGTTGAGAAGGGCATCGTGAAGTTGGAGTATGTGCCTACAGAGCTACAGGTTGCAGACATTCTGACAAAGGCCTTACCCAAGGAAGCTTTTGAGAGGCATCGACTAGCTCTAGGAGTTCAGTCGATTCCCCGCACTTGAAATAGTGTGGACGCGGGACCCCCCCCCCCCCCCCTCTCCCCGAGGTATGCTGTGTTTTCCCTACTGTGCTAATGTGTTCTCTACTCTGTTACAGACTTCAAAGGCTTGACCTTTGGGTTCGTTGACAAAGGGGGAGAAAATAGTGGTTGTTCAAGGGGGAGACAGTGCGGAGATTTGATAAATCATTAATGATATGGGGAGACGCTGACAGGTGGAGCAGCCAGATAGGGGGAGTTGAAGCTAGTTGAACGTGCTTAGCCAGAGCTTAGCTTGGACAACACATGAAATATGGCTAACGAGGTGTTGAAGCTGTGAGCAGAAAGGGGGAGCGTATTAAATCTGACGATGCTAGAAGTGATCGATCAAAGAATATATATCACGACAGCTGAGGATCGTGATAAATGCAGACGAGTGGTGTTGGACAGTGTTTTGTGTCAACAGTGGATGTCAGAGATAAAGTGATTCATTGATGAACTTTTCATTTACTCTTGTTTCTCACGCCGAGCATTGCTCATGTGGGCTTAGAGTATGTGTTGAGTAAATCCTTGATCGCTATCAGAATCGCAATGCGGCGAATGGAGGATGAAGAATCAATGACGTATCTTTGTTTGGAAGAGTTGTCAACAAACCCAAAGGGGGAGATTGTTGGGCAAAAATCCCTCAAGGTATCATTGAAGCCTTTTTTAGGTGATTCTGTTTGTTGACAAAGTGGACATCTAAGTTGTGATTGTTGACAAAGAGGATTTCAAGGTTGAATGTCGAGTTCAAGAGCTGAGTTCAACGATCCATGTTTGATTCAAGAACGTCGATAAAAGGAATGGATGATCTGGAGGCGGTACAAAAGAACAGATACAAGGTGGTGCCGTTTTCCAGTGTTTGCCAAATTTTTGGGCCTGAAAATCGGCAAATGAAGAAAAGTGTTTTTGGCAAAGGGACTTGCGCGCCGCGAACATGGTGTACATGAAACTTGCGCGCCACATGTTTTTCAAGATCAGAAGATCAAAATATGGCTAAGGAAATAGGATCGCGCAAGTTTGGGAGTTGGTCGCGCAAGTGTCTAAAGGAGAGAAGACTTGCGCGACGAGATTGGGTCGCGCAGGTGACTTGCGCGACCGTCGCGCAGGGGGGTCAGATTGCCTATAAATACTGGACCACCCCCCTTCATTCTTCACCGGAGGTCAAGACGAGAGCTCCCGTCGCGCAGGTGTGGTGGTCGCGCAAGTGGTGTGTGTGGTCGCGCAGGTTGGACTTGCGCGCCAGTGGTTGAAGTTGTGCGCCGGTGTTAGAAGTTGCGCACCGGTTAGCAGTTGCGCACCACTGATGGTTTGGGCGTAAAGGGAAGAGAGTCGCGCAAGTTTAGAGTTGAGGAAGCTTGTGTCGCGCAAGTGTCAGAGGAGGACTTGCGCGCCCGTTGTGACTTGCGCGCCGATACTTGCGCGCCGAGGTTGACTTGCGCGCCAAGTAAGGTTTTGTTCCCGCAGTGATTTTCAGACTGTGTGGAAGCTGGAAGTTTGCCCGATACCTTTGGTGCAAAGAGATATTCATCAACGGGTGAAAGTTAAACTTCAACAGAGCATCTACATACAAGAGAAGATGCATTCTTTCAGGAAAATGAAGAGACCTACAGGTCTATAAACTGTGAGTGGATTCCATCCAAGAGCAGTGAGCTCAGGAAGAGGAAGAAGGTGATCCTCTCCACCGGCAGTGAGCCAGAGAGAGAGAAACAGGGAGTGACCCTTGGGAAAGCAGTGAGCTGACCCTAAACTTTGTAAAGGCAGTGAGCCTGGGCATAGAAGTGATCTAGCCCAAACCTTGTAATCCACAGCTAGTGAAGATTAGTGGAATTTGGTACGACCGGCAACCTGTCGGCGTATGCTCCTTGGACGTAGCCCTTAGCGGTGAACCAAGTAAAATTGTTGTGTCCTGTGCTTGCTTTACATTCTGTTTATATTGTGCAGCAGGAAAGAGAGAGAAGAGTGTTTTTCTTAACAGCGAAACAAGATCTGAACGGGCTTTAATTTTTAATTAGTCATACCCTGATTCACCCCCCCTCTCAGGGTATTCAACCTAGTGGACCTAACAAAAATACATAAATATACAGTTTTTACCATGGTTTCTTCAAAATATGATTTATTAATTATTATATTTGTAAAATGTCCAAACATATTAAAATAATACCCTTTTTGATGTGTAAGTGAGTCATGTACTTAAAGAAATGATTTTAAAACCATAAAATGTATTATATGTTTTTGAGGATTCATAATGGATTTATAAAATTTATAAAATAAACATAATATTACATTATTTTAAAAATTAAAAATATGTTTTTTGTGTATAAAATTTATATTATTTATTAAATAAATTTTTGGGTATTGTGATATTATAATACACACCATATATTTATGTCATATTTAATTTTTATCTTAAAATTTGAATGTCTTAGAAAATTATGAAAATAAACTATTGGATAATTTTAAAATTATGATTCAAAAAATAATATTCATTTTATCTAAATAATTTTCTATATATGTAAACTTTCACTGTTAAAATAGGAATCAGTGTTTATTGATAAATATTGATTTTTTGTCAATAACAGTTTTTGAACCCGTATAAAAATTAAATTTGACTTCATAAAAATTAAATGAAAATTTATATTTGATAAACATTATATAACAATAATATTTTATTTCAATATTATTTCTTTCAAAAATACATTAATTCATCAAAATAATTTTTTTATTGAATTTGAATATTACTCAAGAATACAATTTGTGTTTTATTGTATCTAAAACAAAAAAAATCATAAACTAAAATAAGAATTTAATATAACCATTATTATATTGAAAATAAATTATGCATAATCATATTATTGTGTTTTTGATACATATCCCTTTTAATACACATACAAACTCTCTAAGGTTATGGTGTGAAATGGTGAGATCTTCATGGGGTGGTTCGGAAAACAAGGTTTGGTTCATGATCTCGATGAGTTTGAACTTCTCCCATAAATAGTTTTTCTCATGATTATGTTTTTGGATCTCAACTTTGTATTGGTCAAGGTCAAAGCCTAATGATTTTTTCTCCCTTATAAGCTCTAATAAAACAGCTTTATAGGGTATGATCCTACTAGTTGAGGCTGCCGCTTCCTTTGTCTATGTTTATTGGATTTATCAAAACCCTTTATTTATACTAATAATGTGATCACTGTTTTACAAATATATTATCAATGGTAATGATGCTTGAAATATTTTTAAATCTGATGGGATATAATAACCTAAATAAGTGAATGTGTTTTTTATATCAATAATATATGACAATATATTTAATTAAACTACAAGGTGAATTTTATTTATAAATGTTTCGATCGATACACACCTGTGCTTTATTGATTTGGGACTTCCTTGTATGTAACATTAATTCCTTAATCATGTAATTAAATGTGATAAATAACATTCATATGTTGTATTATCCATGATTCACAAAAATTAATTTATATGAAATGAATATGAAAGGTGGTCCTAGAGTTATATAACCCTCTAATAGATTGGTTAATGTTTTTATCTTGTGAGATTAATTTTATGGTTCATGAGTTCTTATCCTAAAAACACTATGTTATGATGTATAGGTTGTTATCATTGACTTATGCTATTGATTTCATGTTTTATGCAGTTTTCACATTGCAATGTTTCTCTGATGTTATCAACTTAGATCATTCTTTAATGTTCATGTTTATTAATCAAACTCTTATAGGTCACATTGATATACCTCTTGAATTACATTTATCAAGTTATTATTTCTTTTTTCCACTTGATTTCATTTATATATTTCCCATTTTTTATATACATCCCCAAGTTATCCCATTAACATTTTGAATATCAATTGATTTTAAGGGCTAATTGTGGAGTTTTTAGAAAATATTTATGCATCCATATTTCAAGTTATTATGTTCTGTATCTAATTTACCATAGACACTAGGCCTCATGATATTTTTCAGATTGTATTAAGTGTTATTTATTTAATAAATTATGAATTAATTTTTATTAAATATATGGGTTTTCATAATGGAACCATGATCACTGTACAAGGACCAGAACATCCAAATTCTAACATTCATAATAAACGAAGTACTCAACACCCAGAAACCATAATTTTAGTAAATAATTATTAATAAATGGGTGTTTAAATGTTATAATTAGATCTCATATGATATTAAATGTATTTATATGTTTATATTATATAATTTTAATAAATTTAAATTTATTATAAATGAGGATAGAGTGATTATAAATAATGTAGGATGTGAGTCAAGGGTGCTTTATCTCGAGACATTTTTATTGAGAAATGTCTAATTTTATTAACTTTTTTTTGTTTATTTAGTGTATATACTGATAATTTTACATGTTATATTCAATGTAATTATTAATTCATGGCATTTAAATTGAAAATTTAGAATATTTTGTCAAATTCAATTTTATTTACAAGTTTCTAAAGTGGTATGGATTTATAATCTCAAATCATCTTCTTTGGGACATATGTTATGTTATGAACATCTATACTTTTATGATCTTACAATACATCCACAATGACATGTTACATCATTTATTTATTTAAGTTGGTGTTATTTACGATTATATTTTATGTTTTTATTTATTGGGGCTTATGATTTGAATGTTACCTATGCAGGAATGGTTAATTCTTCAATCTCATTTTTTATTTGGATCATTTTGGTTTAAATTTACATTATGGGAGTTTAATGATTTACTCTTCTATAATTTTATTTATTTTATTATCATATGTATAATTTTTCATTTTTCATTTTTTCTTCTCATTTTTATTCTCTTTGTTACTAAAATAGAATGGAAATATTTTTTCAAGGAAAACAGGCCTTATTTATCTTTACGGTTTGGAATCATTTTCTCCCATGTCCTTATTTTCTAAAATATTTTCAATAAAGTTATTTTCTGTTATCAAATTATTTTTTAAGTAATTTTTAGATATGTTTTAGTTTAAAAAATTAAATGTCATCTTCCTTTTGGTTTTTAAATGATGCACTTTTTCACTTTTTAACAAAGTGTGGAAAATGTTTTTTAACATACATGAAATAATAATATTTCTAGACCATTAAGAAATTTATTTTACTTAATTCTTCCTTTAAAATTATCCATAGTTATTTTCAAAGAGAATGATTTTATCAATATTCTAGTAATGTGTAATTTTAAAGATATCAATAGATAAGGATATTTTCCACATCTTTAAAGAAATATTTTAGATGTTCATTTAAAGGAATTACTCATATAATTAAAAATGCATTGATGTTCATTATACTTCACTTGGGATATGATCTTATGATACCATAAATTTTCTTTCTCTAGATGGTTTATATTGATGTGATAATTGAAGTTAAACTTATTTTATTTCCAAGGTTTTATTAATCAATTATGAATGCTTATATGATTATGAGGATGAGATATTTATGGAGCAAATTTATTTTCCACAAATTATGCTATGATGATATAATGGATTTATTATAATCATGTGGAAAGTATATGAATGTATTATGATTATATTATGTGTGAAACTATAATTATATAGCCCTCTAATGCATTGAGTAATGATGATGGAGTTAACTGTGTGGAAGTTACTCCTAAGAGAATGTTGGAATTTGTTAGGTGTGTTTTTTAATAGTGATTTTATGTACCCTAATAAATGAAGGGTTTTGAAGTTATCCTTGAAATATTATTACTATGGTTATGATTATGTCAAACATTATTCCACTCTTTTATGAAATTATTGTATTATTATGATATGTTCTCACGAATTATTAATTTTGTTTCTATTATGATTTGTGTCTTATGAACTTTTAATAATTACACTATGACTCATGATTATGATCTATGAATTATTTGTGTATGATTTTATATTATTATGATCATGTTCTCATACACTTATTCTCATTTTATGCTTAAAAATGATCATTTAATGATATATCTCATGTTTACCCTTATTAGGTAACTAAGATAACCCTTTCATATGTTTTCTATTCTCTAGTATATGAAGAAATGTTTTAAGTATATCATTATTAAGAATAGTACTATACAAGAATAACGTACTGGGAGATGATGTTGATTTTTATAAACTAGTTTTTTATGTATCCAAGTTTTCAAAGAGACTAAACCTCTATATTTGTTGCACAGATCATAATTATATTTAATGAATATTAATAAAAATGTTGAAATATTTATGTATGTTATATTTAAGAAATTTTTTACTCCACTCATGAATCTATTTTTTTAATAAATATTGTTTATACTCTCAATAATAATTATTTATTACATTAATGATATTATCTAAATACATTTCCCTAATGGACTCTGGTACATTTTCCTCTATTACTCTCTGTCCCATAACCTATAAATCAAATGTATTTTTTTATTATAATAATGTTTTACTGTAGTTACTCTAGCCTTCAACTGTGGGAATCATCGATAAAGAAAATTCATTTATGAAGATAGTATTAAGCTTCATGATATAATGGTAAATGGTTTGGGGAAGTGGATTATGAATGAGAATGAGAATGAATGGGAAATATAGATGGTGATAGATTGGGTGTGGGATAGTGGGAGGGCTTAAATGAGGGAGTATGAGTTTTCTTCCATCAGGAAGTATGTTGTTGGATTATGGGGATTTAGGTTATTTCAAGACATTATTTTTGGGAGTGGGATTAATTTTTTATGTTGGTTTATTTTTAAAAGGATTCTTAGATTGGGGAGGGGGGATTTTGGTTTCAGGGTGAGGAAGTAGAGGTCGAGGGAGTGGATTGAGAGGTGTCATGATTTACTAGCACTATGTTCAAAGGTTAGGAATGTGGAGAAAGGATTTCAATTATGGTCAAGAAGGATTTATGGCTAGTTTTTAGAGGATGAGGTGATAGTTTAAGGGATATCATGGATTTGGGAAATGTTTCTAAAAAATGGAAAGGGTATAATCTTCTTGAGGATTCAAACAAAACAGATAAGGGAGATCGAAGCATAGATTACTAGGACAAAATATAGCTGTTGGAGGATATTATATGTCTATAGAGGCTAATACATGGAAAAGATGTATTAGTGAAGGAAAATATATATGACATGGTTCAATGGTTTTAAGAACATATTTATAGTTTTTAATTCATTGTGGAATTGTAACAACATAATATTTTGTGAAATATTTCTTTTAAAATAAAATATATTTTATAGATTTATTTATACAGAACACTGTTTAAAAAAACCATAATAAGATGTTGAAGTATTATTATATAAAAAATATATTATTATTTAAATCAGTATATTAAATTAATCATGAGGTAAATTTTTAGTATTTTTTTAAAATATAATTTTAGGTGAGTAGTGAACATACAAGATTTTAATGAAAACTATAGTTCTTTTCTTGTATTTTCAAAAATTAATTTTGATTTGGAATGGTTTTAAAATTTAATGTGTTTATTTTTTTAAAAAAATTTATTTAATTTATACCTTTTGTATCAACATTATAATTTATCATGATATAAAAAAATTTTACACTTACAAATGGATTTTTCAAAAAACTATTTTTCATGGCTCTCTGTGGGATATTATAAAATGAATTTCTATAAATTATAAAAATTTAATTTTATAAAATGGATAATATATTTTAAAAAATTATTTTTAAATTTTCTAAATATGCATCCTTTATTTTCAGGCATTACAAATAGTAATTTTGATTAAATTTATCACCGCACTAAAGGAGAATTTGGGTAATTAAGGTTAAAATAATGTGATATGGGATTAAAAACAAATCCAATAGTTGAATTTATTTCATTGTATCAGTCTATTTCTTATATAAGAATCCAAACCTAAAATATATGACAGTATTCTCATTTTTTTTATTTTTAACTATATAATACTTATGTAAAACACAAAGAAAAAATTTAACTCTATAGACTTTAATATATCAATTGCTTTTTCATAATGATAAAAGGTATTTTATTAAGATTTAAATGTTTGTTTGAAATATTAAATAATTTTTTTATCATGTTACTTTATTCTTAATTTTTTGTGATTGAACAATTAGCTTAAAATCTTATAGAACACCAAAACAATATTTTTTCAATTAATAAGAAAAATAAAATAAATGATTTTAAAAATACTAAAAGTAATATAATATAGGATAATTATGGTGTTATAATAATTTTATAGAAAAATATATCATCTTATTGATGTTTTAAAGATTTATTTTTGAATTAATTTTTTTCATGTTTTTTAATTCAAAATAATTGAATAGTGCCAAAAATGACATCAAGGATATTTTATAAAAATAATATTTTATTTTATTATTTTAAGACCAAAATTGAACTATGACAAGGGGATAATGTTAGGTTAAAATTTTAATTGTTTGTTTATTTCCCAATTCCCATTTTATAGTAACTTTATTAGCTCTTTTAGAGTAAGAAACATTGTTAATGTGGTGATATTCAAAAGGGTAATGAGGGTTTAAATCTAAAATATAGGGGTGAAAACTTAACCCAAAATTGTCCGAATATTATTTTCTTAGAGGATTTAGACTCATCCTCTTATTACCATCGAATTCATTCAATTATTTTCCATTTGAGAGTAAAAAATAATTTATATTAAAATGATAAATATATTATAATTGATATTATGAGATGTTATTATGATTATGTGAAAACCATATTACATCTCTTTTCCATCCTCTTAAAAGAAAAAAAATTCTTATATGTATATACGACTTACCGTATCCACATAGAGATGTAAATTGTTTTTGTTGACCACATAAATTAGATGGTAAGAAAAAAATAATGAATATATATTATATTTATTTAAAAACTATTAATTTTTAATTATAATGTAAAATATACCTTCTTACCATCTAATATGTTAGAAAATGATAATGTCGCTTGTACGTACATGTGGACCACCACCTATATGAAGTGATGTGATCCTTTTTTCATTTCTACACATGGATGGTAATAAGGATTTATTTGATGAATATATAATAATATTATTATATTAAGATTATCCTGAAAATTATAATTATTATTTAGCTTTTATTATTCCATTCATTAAAAAGTGAAAACAATGTTCATGCATACGTATAACCTACCATCTCCATGAATAGTGTAATTTATTTTTATATCTCTATATTTTATGGATGACTATAAATGTAAATATTTAAAAGATATATTATATTTATATAATTTATACAAGTATTTAGATGAAAATCCATGAGAACAACTGATGGAATAATACTATCGATTCAAAGCATACATTAAAAGAAGATTAGTTAACACCTAAAAAATGATAATAGTAAAAATGTTGTTAACAATTGGATGATACAATGTTATAAATGGAATATATATTTTATTAATGAAATGTATATGATTAATTTACCTATTTATAATAAATCTGGAATTATTATAATGGATTTTAAAATCACTTATGAGGTAATTAAAACTTGAGGTATGTGATTTTCTCTCAATTACCACACCATTGAGACATAATATGTATTATTTCATTATTTATTTATATGTGGTGTATATAATAGCCTTGGATATATTAAACAAAAATATTTCTTCTCAAGTTTATAATATATCATTAATAAAATCCATCTATATATTATTATTTATATTTTTAAAGAGTTTACATATTATATTGTAACTTTTAATGTCTTTGTTTCATTAATAAAGAAAAAAATATTTAAAAGAAAATAATAT
The DNA here is from genome assembly GCA_963277665.1 of Viscum album. Taxonomy (NCBI): domain Eukaryota; kingdom Viridiplantae; phylum Streptophyta; class Magnoliopsida; order Santalales; family Viscaceae; genus Viscum; species Viscum album. Next base: position 7,144,574 of record OY728125.1, read on the forward strand.
CTTATTTCTCTTTTGGTTTAGGAAAATATTTAAAAGTTATTTTACAAAATTATGTGTTATTTACTCAAATGATTTATTAATGATATTTTAATTTTATTCCTTTTATTTATAAACGTTTTAAAGGAATATTTAATTTTTTTTTAAAAGGGTCATTTTTTTCTATCATTACAAATGCTCTAAAGGAGTTTTTTTAATGTATACAATGTTAATGGGTTTTCTAATTTGAATTAATGTTTTATTATATTTATATTCTTATATAAGTTTTATATATTTTAAAAAAATGATATTTAATAAAATATTATTTTAATATTTTATTCCCAATTTACAATTGTCTCATTTTTACTAAAATACTGTATTTCTAAAGATTTTAAAGTTATCTTTTATTAATTTTTTGGTCATTAAATTTCGCTAGAAATATTCACTTTCTTGTGATAATAATTCATTATAAATTGAAGTTCACTTAAATATACATATTCATTATTTCAGGGATATAACTATATTTCTAAAATGTACACAATTTCCATATATAGTGTTTTACTAAGGAAGTTATTTGATTGAATGGATAAATATTGATATTTCATATCAATTACTCAATACAATTTTTTTATAAATCATATTAATTATAAATATAATTTTCCATTCAATATATGGAAAATTAATTATACATAAAGTGATGAGTGGGACCTGAAATTATATAGCCTCTCAATGAATCAATTGGTATCGTGAGACAAATTAGTTGGCCATGTTAAATGGGTTTTTTGGGGTATACCTGCCCACAGATTAAACATTCTTGATATAAGGCTTTCATGGTAATGATGTCATGATATATGAAATCATGAAATATAATATTTATAATATCCTTAATTTTTAATTCAGTTGTTAATATCCCTGAGATTACTAAATTGATATTATCCATGGATATATTTTGTGATTAATTTAATGATTAACTGGAATGTGTTTTTAGTTATTTATATTTCTGTATTGATTCTTCCTTATTCACTCATGATATATTCAATTGTATGTAACAGTTATAGAGATTATGATCTCACCCTTTATTTTTTTCCCAATCCATATGATATATATAATTATATAATGAATAATATGATGGATGCAAGAATGTTTCTCCTTCTATATATCTTCATATTTTTCAATGTAATATGGGAATGATGTAATTATCTGGTTCATCAAGATTAATTAACTAATAAATAATGCACTATGAGATCCCATGTATCTTATACCAATGTAATAAAGTAAACATAGGATCTAGATTATTGGATTTGGGGTTTCTAAGGTTAGTATTATATAATGTTTAGTAGAAACCATGGGAACTATATTTTAAATAAACATAACTAACTTGAGAATTGTACTAATCCCTTATAGTATTTTAGATCTTTTACCATTAGAGGGATTATTATTTTATTGATTAATATTCTGGATTATTATGAGCTAAATAGGTGTGTTCCATTATTTAGGGATTGAAACTAATGGATGAATGGGAATCAAAACCCTTAGATAATGTAGTGATGTCCCTACTAAGAAAGCCAATATTTATGGTTCTGGAACTAATCTGATCATGGACATATTAGGATAGCTGACTCTGGTTATGATTAATTAACATGAATATATGAAATAACATGTTATTTCACAAAGGTATTCTCTTATGTTGTCTTGATTTATGTGATATAAGACAGCATCTTTAAGTGTAACTAATAATCCATTAGTAGATGAGTAATGGATTAATTCCCTAGAAAATATATTTTTAGATTTGGGATGTAAAGAAATTGAAAAGGATATTCTGGAAGTTTATTATTTAAGAAGAGATTTTGGTCAATGGATTTTATTGATCGAAGACACTAAAGTACCTGAATAAATACAAATAATGGAATAAAGAAATTTTAATGTTATATTATTTGATAAATACTTTTTGTAATACTAGGTATATGAAATTGAGAGGAGGTTCCTCACTATAAAAAAGAATGAAGAAGAATGTGTGTCTGAGTATAAGGATAACATTAAAAGATTATCAATGCATGGTGTGGAATACCTATGCAATCCATAAAGAAAAATTTGACATTCAATTTATGTACGTAAGACAATTATTTGAATATAAATAGTTTCTTAAATATTTTCATCATATGATGATAGAGTATCATGTTCCATTTAGACAAAGAAGTCATTTTCTAGATCATATATATTCATTAGAAATCAAGTGAAAAAGTTGTTGGTTCAGTACCGAGAATAAGGTAACCTATCAAAGAAGAGGAAAGGAATGATGAAATATCCATCATTTAGAAAATTGGAAAGAAACATCCTAGAAAAGTCTTTTAGGGAATGAGATTTTTTTTATATGTGAAATAATATGCTTCATTGAGATAATGACTATAAATCATAGAAATAAACCATTGTCATCCAGTGATTCAACATTAATGATTGGGGAATCATTCAAAACATGGAAACAAGAACCCATGGAAATTACCATAGAAGAATCCAAGGGGAGAACGCCAAGAATATAGAATTACTAAAGCTGAAGTGTAATTTCAAAACAATGTTATAGAAGTAAAAATTGTGATACACTATATATGTAAAAATATTTTATAAAATTTAGGTTCTATCCACTCTTTTATATATAGATAATTTTCAATGGTATCACATCACCATCTCAATTATTGTATGTTGAGTTAGGACTAAAAACTATTAATGGTAGTATGACCACATATCAAGTCAATAAACCCACTCTAATATATGTTTGTGGGAATTTGATTCCTTCATATAATTTTATTATTCCTCTGGTGGTTTTTTTAAAAAAATTTGCATGGATTGGATCTCTTAGTATATAGACCATATCAATTCCATGGGAAAGGAAGTTACATTTGATATTCCTAATCAACCAATGATAGTATATTGGTTCAAGGATGAACCCGGAATCCTAAAAGTAATTACTTCCATCATATGGGTTTTACAACCTATTCATGAGGGGTGTTTATATCATATTTTTGGGGAGAAACTCAACATTTGGATATTCATATTTTATAGGATTTTGTTTATAACTTTCTAAATGATTTGTCTAGTATTCCCCTAAACCATAATGTTGAGTTTTAAATAGAACTCAGACCTGATGCTACACGTATTTCAAATATTGTATATATAATGGATCCAATTGAATTATATCAAATAAAGAATAAACTCCTAGGGTATCAAGATAAGGATTTTAATAATCATTGTGTTTCACCATGAGGCACACGTATTCCTCTTGTTAAGAATAATTATTTTCCAATTAAACTTTTCATTGATTATTTGAAGCATAACAAGAACCCTATTAAAAACAAGTATCCTCTACCCCATATTGATGATCTATTTGATTAATTGTTTGGAGATCAATATTTTCCATGATTTATCTTTGATTTGGATATTATCAATAGGGGTTCAAGAATGTGTATATACCCAAGATAACTTTCTATATGTGGTAAGGTCATGATTAATTTTTAGTAATACCCATTAGACTTACCAATGACCCTATTATCTTTATAAATATAATAAATAGAGTCTATATGGATTATCTTGACTAATTTTTGGTGGTATTTATAGAAAACATTCTTATATATTCAATGATAAAGATAGAGAATTACGATTATTTGAAATTTTTGTTAAATAACTAATTTTATGAAATGTTTATTCTAGATTTATAAAGTGTGAATTGGATTCATAAATTTTCATTAACACATCAAATAATGTAAAGTGAGAGTATATTCGTGGATCCTTAAAAGAATGAAGTTGTTGAGAAATATCTTAGACCAACCAAAATAACTGAGATATATATTTTTATTGGGTTTACAGGATACTGTTGATTCTTTGTTAGATATTTCTCATGACTATCACATTCACTCACCAAGTTGACTCAAAAGGGTGTTCTATTCTTATGGACATATGAATGTTAGAATAATTTCAAATAATTTAGAGAATTTTGGTCAGTGCACATGGTCACACATTACCCAATATTAGAAAAGTGTATTTGATATATACTGATTCACTAAATAAGGTAATTGGATACATACTCATACAAAATGAAATAATGATAACATATGCCTCTATAAATTAAAAATCCATGAGAAAATTTACCGGTCAAGTGATTTAGAGCTGTCATTGGTAGTTTTTACATTGAAGATACAAAATAATTATTTGTATGGTAATAGGTCTGATAAATATAATGCTCATCAATTCATGAAGTTAAAATATTTACATAAAAATATATGAATATGAACCTAAGTAGATTATTGGATTTTATCAAAGATTATTAACGGTCAATAAATTACCACCCTGGGAAAGAAAACAATGTGGCTAATTCCGTAAGTCAGAAAGACTATGCTAGTTTATCCATGATGAGGATTAAAATAAATCCCATTTTATGTATATAAAGAACATGGATAATAAAAACACAATTAAACTGGATAAATATAATCTTTTTGGGGTGAATGTTAATCTATCAATCCATGAGAGGATTAAGAAGGCACATAAAGAAGATATAGAACTATAGAAAAAGGTGATAAGTGATCATGAGTTCAAAGATGATCATACTAGAATGATATGTTTTAGGAAGAAAGTATGTTCCCTATCAATACTAGAGCTGTAGAAGGATATATTGGGTGAATATTATAGTTCATCATTATCTATTAACCCTGAATGTACAAAGATGTATAGATATTTAAAAGAGTATTTTTTATGGGATAACATGAAAAAGAATATTGTAGTGTATGTATTCTGATGTCTGGTGTGTCAAGAAATTAAGGCTTAGAGACAGATTTCTAGGGGTATATTACAACCATTTACCATACTATAATGGAAATGGGAAACATTTACCATGGATTTCATCAATGGACTCCAAAAAAACATATAATATAAATAACACTAATTGGGATGCATTCAACCACCTTATAAAATTGGCACATTTTACTGATATTAGAGAAGATTTCTCTATTGGTCAACATACTTTTTATAAATTAATGAATTTTTGAGATTTCATAGAGTACCTCTCTCAATTGTATTTCATATTAATCTAAATTTTAAATTGAAGATATGCAGAAGCCTTCAACAGACTATGGATACAGGGATGGGTTTCAGTACTACATTTTCATCATTAGAAGTATAGTTTATATAAGAGGACTATTCAAACAATAGAACACATATTGAGATCATTATCTATATATTTTAATGGTGGTTGGTATTAACACCTTCCTTTGGTAGAATTTTCATACAATAATATCTTTCACTCAAGTATTTAGATGGATCAATATGAATACCTCTAAATAAGAAAGTGTAAAACTTAATATTTTTGGATGAATTTGGAGAAATAAATCTTTTGGGATCTGATCTAGATGAGTAAATGGAAAATAAGGTTAGATAGATTAAAAATATATAAGGTAATCTCAATGATGCAAAACAATTAAGCGAACAATTATTAGAGATATCTTGAGTTTGAAGTTATGGATAAGGTATTCCTATGAATATCTCCTTATAATAAGATTATGATATTAGAAAGAAGGTAAAAACATTCCTATGTATATCGGTCCGTTTGAAATTCTTGATCATTTTTGAGACGATAGCTTATTGTTTGGGGATTCCACCAAATATATCAAAAGTTAATGATGTTTTCCATGTATCTATCATGTGGAAGTACATGCCTAATCCTTCATAAGTATTAAATTTATAGGTTATACCATTGGAGAATGATATATCTTATATGGGATAATCAGTGGAAATTCTAGATCATAGAGATAAAATTTTAAGAAACAAGACCACTCATTTAGTCGATGTTTTTTTGAGAAACCATAATTTTAATAAATATAAATGGTAACCCAAGGATGTTATGGGGTATAATTATCCTCAATTATTTTTATCTAAGTGAAATAAATTTATGGGTGAAATTCTTATAGGAGTTAAAATATAACAGTCCAATATTTTTTGATATATTTCTCTTTAAATAATGTTTATTTAGCTTGCTTTGCATGCAGAACTAAGTTTAAATAAACTATGAAAATATTTTGAAAAATTTTTATGTGAATATTATATCATTTTTTGAATATATCAAAATTATATTTGGGTGATTTCATGGTAATTTTCCTAAAATGTCAATTTTTGTTTGAAAAATTAAAATGCCGATTTTCAAAGAAAAATAATATTTTTTTATTTCTGGTATTTTCAAATATTAATTTTTATTTGGATTGGTTTTAAAATTAAATTATTTTCTTCTAATTAAAAATATTTCAAAATAAATTTTTTGAGCCACATTATTCTTGATCTTGTAATAAAATTACGTTTTCACTAAAAATGCAGTTTTTAGAACACTATATTTCCTCACTCTTTATGGGATTATTATAAAATTATTTTCTTCCACTTATAGAGATTAAATTTAATTAAATGTATTACATATTTGGAATCAAGTTATTAAAATTTTGTATATATTACTGTTTTATTTTTATTCATATGAATTGTAATCATGGTAAAATTTATCACCGTGATAAAGGGTAAATCGGATAATTAAAGTTAAAAATAATGTGATAAGGCATTAAAAACATATTGAAAATTTTTATTTATTTTATTATATGAGTCCATTTCATCAAAAATCATAAAATATTATCAAATATTACTTTTTTCCATTTCTTTTTTATTTTGACATTTATAATTTTTAATAAAAATATAAAGTAAAAAATGTCACTCCCTTTACTTTAATATCTCTAATATTTACCAGAAGGATAAGAAGAGGTTGTTTCAGTTTTAACTATTTATCTGAAATATGAATTGATTTTTTTTTGTCATGTTAATTTATTTTCGATTTTTAGTGATTGAATTGATAGATTAAAAGCTTACACAATGCTGATATAATAATTATTCAATTAATAGAAAAATAAAATAAATGATATTCAAAATATTAGAAGTAATATTATTTGAATGAATTATATTGTTACATAAATTTATATATAGATAGAACTTATTATGGATATTTTAAACATTTATATTTTAATTACATATTGGAATTTATGTTTTAGAGACAAATTAAATGAATAGTGTCAAATATGGAATTAATTGTATTTTATGAACATAATATTTTATTTGATTTTTTTTTAAAATCATAAAAATATTTAAATTGTAAATTTTTATACTATATGGTATAAAATTTTATCCCATGTCTCCTTTCTAATTTATTTTTCCTTTAATACTAACTTTCATGGATCTTATAGTGTAAAAAAAGGGTCATCGTAATTTTCAAAAGGTTTAACAAGGGTTTAAAACTAAAAGATAAGGTTGAAAACATAAAAACAAACTTATGAGAATATTATTTGCTGAAATTATTTAGAATCATGATCATATTTTATTATAATTAAATCAATTTGGTTCCATTTTTTCTTGTAAAATAATTTATATTAATTTAATACTATATGAAATTCTATGAATGGACCTCCCTACGATTATAAAAGGAAACCCCTTCTATTTTTACTTTCCACCACAATGAAAAGACTATTTGGACTAACCCAAAACCAATTATCATATAAAATTCCCTATACATGAATTTTATGTTATTTTCTTCATAAAGTACCATTACAAGCATCCTTAATAGGGTTCTAAGGGAAGTCTACCAAAGAAGTGGTAATCATCTTTACTGAATCATTCAAGTTTATTTCTAATTCTACATCCTCTATATTTATTGTACCCATAATAAAATGATAAATCCAATATTAAAAATATACTTATATTTTATTATGATTATGGGAAATCCATATTATATCTCTTTTCTATCCTATGAAAAGATAAAACATCATTCATGCATACATATGACTTACTATATCAACATAGAGATGTAATTTATTTTCCATCACCACATTAATTGGATGCTTATAAAGATATAAATAATGTATTTATATGATATTTATGATATAAGATGACTGAGATGGGGAATGTTGAGAGTGCTTTTCTCTTTATCAATGGCGTCTAGGTTTTTCTCTTTGGCTTGATATGGTTTCTCCCTCGCTAGATCGTTTTAGTCCTATAGAGATTTTCGTTGGTCCCTCGAAGAAGTCTATTTTTTAAAAGCTAAATGTACTCTTGAATTTTGATTCAGCTCCTCGAGTCAAATCATTACAGGTCATGGGTTCCGACAAATTGTTTCCTGGCTCTCGTTTTGAAGACTCTGCTACTAATCGTATCACATGAAATGGAGTGTGTGTGTTGGTGGAAGCAATCCCCCACTGATTTCAAGAGAGTATTAATGGTTGTAATTTTTCTATGATCGCTCATCTTAGTTCTCATCTGAGTATGTCTTAGAAGTTTGATGATCGTAGGAATCATCTTCAAGAAATTTGGTGTTTTAGTGAATGGAATATGGTGTCACTAGGTATGATGTTTTATCATTTCAATTTATGCTCTAATTAATTAAATATTAGGTCCAAGAGTCATGGATTTGTTAATTTAAATCCCCGGATCTTGAGGATCAAGAATTTGGATCCCTGGTTTGATCCTTTTAAGGCTAGGAATACTATTTCTCAATCCTAGGATAGGATAAAAGGATTAAGTTGGGTATTTTGGAATCCTGGCATCCTATGAGATGTTATTATGGCTATTGGGACGTCCATAAATATTGATAAGAAGACTGGTTTAGTTCAACTTGTCAATTTTTTTAACACCCCAAGCTTCCACGGTACGCTTCTCGCTGAATAATACAGTAGCGTGTGTTGTACACAACTTCAAGTTCTAACACACACCACAACTAATAAAACTTACCGTTATGAATAGTAATACCCACTTTTTGAAATTTTATACATTTTATATTTCAAAATGGTCTTAATTTTTGGATTTGGAATATCTAAATTAGCCTAGGGTCAAATTTTGGAACTTTTTGGATAACATTTATATTTTGATTAATAGTGAAAATTACTAGATTTTAATTAAAAACAACTATTTTAATAAAAATAATTAATAGTGATAAATTATTAATTTTAGTGATTTTAAAGTATATATAGAATATATTTTTACCATATAATACAATGTTTATCATTGTACATAATTTCATCTTTAAACCAGACATAAACAAGTGTCAATATTTTGATAGTTATTATCTCTTAAAAACACGCTTTTTGTTTTAACAACGAGAATTAATTTTAAATTAATTTCTACCACTTCTGTGTTTTGAATTTATAAAAATGGATTCCATATTTAGAATCAGGAGTTCCAAATTGTTTAAATAGGTAAATTCTATTTATAGACATTTTGAATAATTACTTCGGTAAATATTTAATTTACTAGGGTTAAAGGGTAAATCTTGTAAATAGGGGTAAAAAAATATTATTATAAAAATAAATTAACCTAAAACATGACCTATCCTTATTGGTTGATAAATGTCCGACCCTGGGCATCATTGGGTCGATTACGGGACCCCATGGATCCACTTCTAAGTGATAAGGACACTTTATATTAATTAAGTTAAAATAAATACAAAAATGACATAAGCATATATCGTTTGGAAAAACAATTTTTACATAAGGTTATATATGTTGTATTTTAGACTATAAATATTCATTAGAAAGATAAACATATTTCCTACATAATGGTATTTTATTTATAATTTTTATACATTTAAAAATTAATATTATTTATGACACAATAATGATGAAGTATTTTCCTTATTAATGAAAGAATCAAATAATTGGTATTATAAATGTTAAAATAAATATAATTTGAAAGTATTGATGACATAAATTAATTATATTGGTTAGTATGACATTATAGGATTTCTTAAATTTATTTTGTTTGAATTGATAAAGTTTTTAAGACTTTATCAAAAATCAATTATTGAATAGTATCAAAATTGACATAAATGAGTTTTTAGAACAAATATTATATTAGTAATTGATATTAAATTCCTAAAAATCTTAGGATCATCAAATAGACTTATATCATGATAGGTGTATTATTAATGGGCAACATGGGCATCTCTTGGATTTATATGGTATGTTTATTAACTATATAATACAAAAATACAAAGAGACATGGTAAATGTCAATCTAATTAACTAAGAGTTAAAACTAAAAGATATGGTTAATATAATGACCAAAACCTGTCAAAATATATTGGTTGAGTGGTTTTCGACCTATACCCACCTTAACCTTTAAATAATATACTTTGGAGCCATTATAAACCGAATATTAATTTATTATAAAATAATATTTCTAGCTTTTCCAAAGGTGCCCCTCACCCCTCTTATAAAAGGGCACTCCCCCTTCTCACTAATTCACACTTTCAAAGCCTTTTGGTTCGGCCAAACCCTGCCCAAATACTCTCTAAAATTCCCTCAATTCAATCTAGAGGCCTTAGTTTGATCATAATGCCAACATAAGGGGCCCTTTTGATCAAATCAAAAGTAATAACCCGAAGAAGAGATAATGTTTTCGCCACCCTCTTTCAAGTTCTATTCTTCTTCAACTTCTTCTTTCTTTGTTATTCCCATTAAAAAAATAACTCCAGTATCTTATATATACTTTGATGTTGTTATAAATTTGGTACAACCATATTCAGTATTCTATCCATTCTTTGAATGATATGTCACCATACGTGCGTACGTACGGCTTACCGTCTCCACGTCTTGGTGTAATTGTTATTCAATATATTGTTATTTGGAAGGGTATAATAATGATGTTTAATTCATAAAAATAATAAATATAACATGATAATGATTCTTCATATATGATATACCATCCAATTATATATTATTTTAATATCAAAATAATGATATTGTTGCTCGTGTGTACGTACGGATTACCGTCTCCACGAATACAATGAGATTCATTTCCCATCATATCCATTCAAGACTATATTTCATTTGATGAAAAAAAAATTTAGAGACATAATATCATTCTGGATATGAATAAGATACATCCCATCCAAAACAAATACGGCTCGCATAAAAAATAATATAAAGGAAAACGAATTCGTTAACACCCGAAACGAGGATAATACTAAGATATTATTAACAAATCAAAGTTAAAAGATCATATATGATATCATATTAATGTAAATGATTTTTTTATAATTTAATAACAACTATTTAACCATTATATAGTAGTTAACCTACCGTCGACCAAGGAAAAAGTACAAAGTATGGGGTTTCTTATCTCACTTTTAATTCCATGAGATTTCCATTGTTCACCACTTATTTATTGCATATGGTGTGTGTACTGCCCATGATTGTATTAATTGTGTAATATACATTGATTTATGGATATTTACATCATCGTTTTATGATAATTCTTTGATGCGTGTATGTTTCGTATGTTACCAAATCGATTAGGGAATTTGAAATTTCAATTTCCACCCATTCGGCTTTACGCATACTTCATTGATTATTTTACTCCAAGATTATGTGTGGAATCACTATTCATTTTATTATGTCATAATTTCCACACCCCTTTCTGTGGATATAATTTTGATACACATAATCACTCCATTGATAAATTCTCAAGTCATCGGTATGAACTTGATAAGAGTAATTTTTACTCAATCTTGATTTGTTGAGTTAAACATCCAATCCATTGGTGTTGTTTTTACAAGAATATGTGTGATAGTCCCTTGAATTTTTTACACTGAATATCCAATCATATTGTGTGTATTTTTATTTTTCACACATAATTATGTCATTTATTTATCCTTAACCTAAGGATACGGCCTTTATGATAGATTTCATCTCAATTTACATTCCATTGAGACTCCTTTGTTGTTATACATCAAATCACTATTATATGGTGTATATAATGTACTTTGACATAGTATATCATGAATCCCTTTATTCTCATAATATTAAAATGTTTTTATTACCTCAATTATATTTATTCAAGTGTCTCTATTTTGGTTAGGAACTCTAACTAAAATAACATTTTAAAATGTTTTAATGATTTATTATTCTAAATCGTTCTCATTAATGTCCATGTTTTAAAAATGGTTTTAAGGATTTATTTATATGGACATTAAAGTTTTCAAATCATAATTCCTTTTAAATGTTTCAAAGTCGTATGGGACACTTTTATTCAAAAATCTATTTTAAATGACTTCTTGACAAATAATGTGACTTTTAAATGTTTTCAAGAAAAAGGGGGATATTTCTCTCTAATAGTTTTGATGATTATTTTCATCTATGTCAATATCCTTCATTATTCTCGATTGAGGTTAATGTGATACAATAAAATATTTCATATTGTATCGAATGAGTTATGTTTGAATGTGGATGTGCTATTGTTATACCATTCATGGTTTGTGGTTAAAGTATTGACATTTCGAATGCCAGTTTTAATATGAATGGTTATGTTATGTTTCAAACTTTTCATATGAGGAATGCATTAGACTTAGTAAGTGACGGGTGGAGCCCGCTATAGATCCTCGGTGCATCAGTAGGTCTCATGAGACAAACTAGTGTCTTAGCACGAGGCCTTGACAAAAATCTTATTTGTAGTCTCGGCAGGAGGCCTTAGCTATGTGGTTATGATAGTCTGGAATTATGCATTTCATCATTATGAAAGTGGTTATTGATATTGCATGTTATTATTCGACTATTAGAATATCCATGTGAATAAGTAAATGACATTATTTAATTTTGGCTTTTCCATATTGTGCTTAAGTTCATGTTTAAAAGGCTTTTGTTTTAGTTATACATTGCCTTAACTGTTTATGCTTATCTATAAAATCTTATGCTATATTGTTATCCTTACTGAGCATCTGAGCTCACCCCTTTCAATGTCTTATTTTTTCCAGGATGTGAAGAGGTAATTTATGAATGACTTGTCGGGATAGTATGAGGGGATATGAAGCCAATATGTTGTTGTAGTTTTTTTACCTTATGATGTAATGTAAGTGTTATGAATATATCTAGTGTTTCCAAGATTACTAAACTAATCAATCTTTTGAGACTTTATCCTTTATGATCATTCCAATGTTATGTAATAATACACCGACTCAGGGAAATTGGGGTCAGGGCGTTATAGTTGGTATCAGATGAAGATTAGTACAAACCTTGGGAGCTAGATTTAGATAAACTTTGATTAGAGCACATATCCCTAAGATAGAATTTTAAGATTAGTATAGAAGAACAACCTAGAATTTTTGTATTGTATATATTTTGTAATTTTTCTGAGAAATACATCTCTATCTGGATACGAGCAGGTAGAGGCGGCTCTTGGACAGATGTACCTAGGGTTAAAACCCGAAAACACCGCTTTGAGCTAGACTCGAATGGGAACTGGTGCACGACAACAGGCCTTGCTGCACTCTTGGTTACGACACTCCTAGGGGATATGCTTAATATAATTTACATTTTATTTGCAAACCGATTTGATGTATTATATATAAGATGAGTGTAAATGACCTTGGTTAATCCTAATGTGTTTCAAATTGAGAATATGGTGACATGATCATCTCTAAATGATTTTATGACTAGTGTTACTCACACAATGATTTCTGGTTTTAGTCAATTGATGGATTCCAAGGAAGTCATAGTGACTTTGAGAATGATGTACAAAGTGGGAATGGTGGTGGAAATGACAAAAAAATGGAATGTTAATATGCATAAAAGATATCATATTCATGTCAAATCAATTTTCCAAAAATATGATCAACAGTATATATATTAAGCAATTCCTGGACTCAACAAAGAAAAGAAAGGTGATGAATGATAAGAGCTCCAGTAGTGGAGACCATGGAGAAAGGAATCCTCAATTTCCGTCATGCATGAAATGTGGAAGGAGACACCCATGAAAGTGTCTCAATGGGACAAAGAAAATATTTACATGTGGTAAGGAAGGACAAAAAGTGAAGAATTGCCGAAGAAAAATGAAGTGTACCATGGAAGAAGATAAAAATGGTCCCAAGAATCCATTTACAGTCATTTTCTGTAAATGTAGGGGACCTGGCCATTACCAGAGTGAATTCACTATTCTATAGGATATTTTCTTCGTCAAAGAAGAAGCTACGTGGAAATAAATGGTTGGAGAAATGGCTAAAAAGTATCAGTGCTCCTTGTTGATGGGTTTACTTTGGAATAATTTCCTCTTGTATTTGTAACCCTGCAGTTTTCCATGTGAGAATGATATTTGAGGAAGAATTGTCTTTGATCTTGTGGATATAGTTATAAATAACCATTTGGTTTTATATGATCATTGGGTTTGAGGAAATTACAAGTTATTATAATTTGGGATGAAAATGGAAGGTATGAGATAACATTTATGGTTAAATTATGTTATGGTTATTTTGAGAAATTTATCTCATTTTGGTAATTTTATAAAATATAGTTTTTGAAAAAGGACAACACACAAACCTTGTGACAACCCGTTGCGTTGGACAAAGCTGTGGGAATGGAACCCACAACCAAAGTGTGATTGGTATTTATTGCCTACCACTGGACTACGTGAAGTACCTGGTTAGTGTGACTATTATTTTTAGTTAAATGATTTTATTGATCAATAATAATTTGATTTGGGATCTTATGTTTTATCAAATGATTACCCTTAGTATAGGAAAATGATTTGGTGATTAAGTGATAAATGTTATTTTGGAAGATGTTGACTTTGTTGGGAACACTATATGCCCAAGGAAAATAGAATAGTATGGGATTTAATTTGAGGAGTAATGGAGGATTTTTATCTATGTTTTTATTGTGGATTTATATTGGTTTGGGTTATTTATGGAAATGATTAACCTATAATAATGAATATGTGATTAGGTTAATTACTTTTAAGTATATGACTTTAAGAGTAATTGATTTCATTTGGAGATACCATTTAACGTGGAAGACTACATAACCAAATTATTATATGTTTTTAGATTCAATATTATTTTGGATTTTATTAAAGTAATTTAAGGACAATTCTTTATTGAATGCTATTTATTTAACTTTGGGGTATTTTTGGTTTAATTTGAGAAATTATGATTAGTGTTTCTTTCACTAATGAAATAAACTTTTGGGGGACCATTAGATCTTATACTAACCATTTTGGCTTTGATTAATCTCTAATGAAATGGTAAATATATAGTTTATTCTTTGTGGATCATGTGATTCTATAAGAATTTTATTGTAGCTCTTCTAGTGTGACCAAGTCTTCTAGAATACACATCTTTTAAAAATGATTTAGTATTAGAAATTTATTAAAGAATGAAACTTTACTTAAAAATTAATTATATCTCTTTATGTTCTTAGTCAATCTCAGAAGTGAATTTCTCATCTTTATGTAATGTAACTTAAAAAAAATGTTGTTCGTTTACTTTTCCTACAGGGAAACTAATGACCAATTGTCCCATCACAAGTTTGTGGGTTTCTTGTTGTTAACTTTATCTTGATCATGTTTTATATCCCTCTCCATCAGAACATGACACTTAGTTTATCATCCATATCCACGTTTTTCTACATGGAATCCTAGTATAGGTTATCTCGAGTGACCTTTGTACTTATCTTTCATTCTTTTAAAGTGATAGTTTTATTGACTCTTTTTCCGATGTGGGACTTTCCATTATATTCCCAAGCCCAATTTTAAAAATTACGAGAATGCAATTTATTTAAGGAGGGTAGAATGTAACACCCCAAGCTTCTATGGTACGCTTCTCACTGAATAATACAATAGCATGTGTTGTACGCAACTTCAAGTTCTAACACACACCACAACTAATAAAACTAGCCGTTATGAATAGTAATACCCACTTTTTGAAATTTTATACATTTTATCTTTCAAAATGGACTTCATTTTTGGATTTGTAATATCAAAATTAGCCTACGATGAAATTTTGGAACTTTTCAGATAACATTTATATTTTGATGAATAGTGAAAATTACTAGATTTTAATTAAAAACAACATTTTTAATAAAGATACTTAATAGTGAGAAATTATGAATTTCAGTGGATTTAAAGTATATATAGAATATAGTTTTACCAAATAATACAATGTTGTTCATTGGACATAAGTTTATATTTAAACCGGACATAAACAAGTGTCAATCTTTTGATATTTATTATATCTTAAAAACACGCTTTTTGTTTTAACAACGGGAATTATTTTTAAATTAATTTATTCCACTTATGTGTTTTGAATTTAGAAAAACCGATTCCATATTTAGAATTAGGATGTCCAAAATGTGTAAATAAGTAACTTTTATTTTGAGACATTTTGAATAATTACTTTGGTAAATATTTTATTTACCATGGTTAAAGGGTAAATCTTGTAAATAAGGGTAAAAAATAATTATAATAACAATAAATTACCATAAAACGTGTCATAACCATACTGGATGATACATTTCCGACCATGAGAATCTTTGGGTCTATTTTGGGACCCTATGGATCCACTTGTAAGTGATAAGGACACATTATATTAATTAAGTTAAAATAAATACAAAAATGACATAAGCGTATATCGTTTAGAAAAACAATTTTTACATAGGGTTATATATGTTTTATTTTAGACTATAAATATTAATTAGAAAGATAAACATATTTCCTACATAATCGTATTTTATTTATAATTTTATACATTTAATAATTAATATTATTTATGATACAATAATGATGAAGTATTTTCCTTATTAATGAAAGAATCAAATAATTGGTATTATAAATGTTAAAATAAATATAATTTGAAAGTTTTGATGACATACATTAATTTTAATGGTTAATATTACATTATAGTATTTCTTAAATTAATTTGGTTCGAATTAATAAAGTTTTTAAGACTTTAACAAAAAAAATTATTGAATAGTGTCAAAATTGACATAAAAGATTTTTTAAAACAAATATTATATTATTATTTGATATTAAATTCCTAAAAATATATGGTTCGGCCAGGAGACATATATCATGATATTTTTATCATTAATGGACCACTTGGGGGGTCTCTTGGATTTTTGTAATTTTATTAACTATATAATATAAAAATACAAAGTGACATGGTAAATGTCAATCTAATTAACTAAGAGTTGAAACATAAAGATAAGGTTAATATAATGAACAAAACCTATCTAAAATATATTGGTTGAGTGGTTATTGACCTATACCTACCTTAATTTTAAAATAATCCACTTTGGAGCCATTAGAAACCGAATAAGAATTTATTATAAAATAATATTTCTAGCTTTTCAAAGGTGCCCCTCACCCCTCTTATAAAAGGGCACTCCCCCTTCTCACTAATTCACACATTCAAAGCCTTTTGGTTCGGAAAAAACCTATCCATATACTCTCTCAAATTCCCTCACTTCAACCTAGAGGACTTATTTTGATCATAAATCCAACTTAAGGATCCCTTTTGATCAAATCAAAAGGAAGAACCCGAAGAAGAGGTAATGTTTTCACCACCCTCTTTCAAGTTCCTTTCTTATTCAACTTCTTATTTATTTGTTATTCCCATTCTAAAAAAAATAACTCCAGTATCTTATATATACTGTGATGTTATTATAAATATGGTACAACCATATTCAGTATTCTATCCATCCATTGAATGACATGTCACCATACGTGCGTACGTACGACTTACCGTCTCCAAGTCGTGGTGTAATAGTTATTCAATATATTATATTTTGTATGGGTATAATAATGATGTTTAATTCATGTAAATAATAAATATAACATGATAATGATTCTTTATATATGATATACCATAGAATTATATATTATTTTAATCTCAAAATAATGATATTGTTGCTCGTACGTACGTACGGATTACCATCTCCACGAACGCGATGAGATTCATTTCTCATCATATCCATTCAAGAATAAATTTCATTTGATGAATAAAAATAATTTTTAGAGACATGATATCAATATGGATATGAATAAGATACATCCCATCCATAACAAATACGGCTCTCATAACAAATAATATAAAGGAAAAAGAATTTGTTAACACCCGAAATGACGATAATACTAAGATATTATTAACAAATAAAAGTTAAAAGAGAATATATGATATCAAATTAATGTAAATTATTTTTGAATAATTCAATAACAATTATTTCACCATTATAGAGGAGGTTAACCTAGCATCGACCAAGGAAAAAGTACAAAGTAAGGGGTTTCTTATCTCACTTTTAATTTCTTGAGATTTCCATTGTTCACCACTTATTTATTGCATGTGGTGTGTGTACTTCCCATGATTGTATTAATTGGGTAATATAATATAATTTATGGATATTTACATCATCATTTTATGATCCTTCTTTCATGGGTGTATGTTTCGTATGTTACAAAATCGATAAGGGAATTTGAAATTTCAATTTCCACTCATTCGGCTTTAGGCATACTTCATTGATTATTTTACTCCAAGATTATGTGTGGAATCACTATTCATTTTATTATGTCATAATTTCCACAACCCTTTCTGTGGATATAATTTTGATACACATAATCACTCCATTTATAAATTCTCAAGTCATCGGTATGAACTTGATAAGAGTAATTTTTTCTCAATCTTGATTTGTTGAGTTAAACATCCAATCCGTTGGTGTTGTTTTTACAAGAGTACGTGTGAATGTATTTTTATTGTTTTACACTGAATATCCAATTATATTGATTGTATTTATATTTTTCACACATAATTATGTCATTGATTTATCTTTAACCTAAGGATACAGCCTTTATGAGAAATTTCATCTCAATTTACATTCCATTGAGATTCCTTTGTTGTTATACACCAAATCACTTTTATATGGTGTATATAATGTACTTTGGCATATTATATCATGAATCCCTTTATTTTCATGATATTGAAAGGTTTTTATTACCTCAATTATTTGTATTCAAGTGTCTCTCTTTTGGTTTGTATCTCTAACTAAAATATCATTTTGAAATGTTTTAAAGATTTATTATTCTAAATCATTCTCATTAATTTCCATGTTTTAAAAATGGATTTAAGGATTTATTTATATGGACATTAAAGTTTTCAAATAAAAACTCTTTTTAAAAGTTTCAATGTGGAATAGGACACTTTGATTCAAAAATCTATTTTAAATTACTTCATAACAAATAGTGTGACTTTTAAATGTTTTCACGAAAAAGGGGGATACTTCTCTCTAATATTTTTTTTGATTATTTTCATCTATGTCAATATCCTTAATTATTCACAATTGAGGTTAATGAGATACAATAAAATCTTTCATATTGTATCGAATGAGTTATGTTTGACTGTGGATGTGCTATTTGATACCATTCATGGTTTGTTGTTAAAGTATTTACATTTTATATGCTAGTTTTAATACGAATGTTTATGTTATGTTTCAAAATTTTCATATGAGGAATGAATTGGACATAGTAAGTGACGGGTGGAGCCCGATATAGCTCATCGATGCATCGGTAGGTCTCATGCGACAAACTACTGTCTTGGCATGAGGCCTTGACAAAAATCTTATTTGTAGTCTTGGCACGAGGCCTTGTCTACCTGGTTATGATAATCTGGCATTATGCATTCCAGCATTATGAAAGTGGGTATTGATATTGCATGTGATTATTAGACTAGTAGAATATCCATGTGAATAAGTGAATGAAATTATTTCATTTTAGCTTTTCCATATGATGTTGAAGTTCAAGTTTAAAAAGATATTGTTTTAGTTATACAGTGCCTTAAGTGTTTATGCTTATATATAAAAGCTTATGATATATTGTTATCCTTACTGAGCATCTGAGCTCACCCATTTCAATGTATTATTTTTCCCAGGATGTGAAGAAGTAATTTATGAATGACCTGTAGGGATAGTATGAGGGGATATGAAGACAAGATGTTGTTTTAGTTTTTTTACCTTATGATTTAATGTAATAGTTATGAATATATCTTGTGTTTCCAAGACTACTAAACTAATCGGTTTTTTGAGACTTGATCCTTTGTGACCATGACAATGTTATGTAATAATGCAATGACTCTGGGAAACTAGGGTCGGGGCATTACAATTTTTCTCATATTTTGGTTGAATTTCATATGTCCTTACCTCTAGTTAAGAATTTTTTTTCACAGTTGATTTTAAATTCAAACTTGAGATTGAGTATGGGAATGTCCCAAATTTTTGTCTGAACTATTATTCTATTGGGCATGTTAAATCCATTTGTAATAGAGGACTAAACTACTCTAGATTCAAACGATATGGGGATATTACTGAATATTTTAAGTCTAAATTGATTGGGGATCCAGATATAGCACATCCTGGAAAGAAGGCTAATCATTGTAGTGTGAGGGACTCTCCTTCACCCATCAATGGGAATCTATGTCAAAAATCATAATAAATTTAAAATAATGGGAAAATTTTTTCATTTAATTATTTTTTGATTGGTATGTTGGGTAGACATATTATTGGGGATAAACTTCCATTTGGTGATCACATAGAAATGGAGCCCTCTCAACATGGGGAGCCCTCTTCATGGGGTGATGTGGATGCAGGTATTCATGGTAGTGAAATTGAGATTTTCCTTTCTGTTTTGATGGAGGAGAAATTCTATTCTAAAGGAAAACTTTATAGTTGTCCCTTAATTAAAGGAGCTTCTGCAGGGTGGGGGAAACTCTGCCCGCTCATACTGTTATTGTACATGATGCACCGGAAATTTCTACTGTTTCTCATAGTGAATTTTCTAAACATGTGGTGATACTGAAATCTGTTTCTCGTAGTCATGTGTTGGACACTATTCCATTGTGTGACTCTACTTCTCATGTTACCACTAGTCTTCTTTTATAGGAGGCTTCTCCTATATGCCTCTACTGATGTAACTATTGTCTCTGATAGTCCTGTGATGGACATTGTTCCATTGCGGGATTCTATTGCTTGTGTAGATACTGGACTACTTGTATAGGAGGCCTCTCATGTTTCTTCTAATAATGACACTATTGTGGTTTCATTTTGGACATTGGCTACAGTGTACGATATTGTACAAACAGCAGGTTCTAAGGCACCTATGGAGGGAACTCCAGCTTTTCATGATGCTCTGAATCCTAACTTCATTACCATTATAGAGTCCATAAGCTCAACTGATTTTGATATGCTATATAGAGAAATAAAGGAGTGAATGGGTAAGCATGTCTTATCAGGTCATTTTGGTAATTCCTTGTCTTTTGTCAAACATGATAATTCAACAGGGAAACAATGCACGAAGCCCCTTAGGGAGGATTCTAAGAGCCTTACTACTTGTGCTGACAATGATGATGCTGAGAATGTGACCTAGGTGGGTTATCAATGTGTTGAGACTATTGAAAATTATGATCATGGTGGCGAGTGGCAGACCCTGAAGGAGTGGCAGAGGTAAAGGCATCTGAGAGGACAAGGATGCGTTTGTGGTTGTGATGGAAAAAACAATGGTTTATTTTTGTGTTGTTACATTTTTATGATGGTGTTTCACACACACTTTGAACTCTATATATCTCTTATTTACATTTTTGATAACTTTTTTGGGCCATGGGTTTCACCTATGGTCTGGAATTCTCTAGTATTTATGATATAAGTCTATTTCTATAATTAAAATATAAAATACACCTTATTACCTTCCATCTGTTGGAAAATGATAATGTCGCTCGTGCATACCTGTGAAATACCAACTCCACGAAGTAATGTGATCCGTTTTCCATTTCAACTTCATATTGTTTGTAATAAGGATATATTTAATAAATATATAAGGTATATATTGTATAAAAATTCTTTTATAAAGTTGAATTATTATCTAATTTTCTTTAATTCCATCTGAAACAGGTGGAAACAATGTCCTTGCATACATACGGTCTACCATCTCCATGAACGGGTGAAATTCATTTTCTATCTATATTTTATGGATGAATCTAAATATATAAATATTTTATATATATAATATTTATATCATTAATAACATTTATAGAGTATGGAACCATGATAAATAATCAAGGACTGAAACTATTGAATGAAACATACCTGAAAAAAGGGAGGTTAAGAAAAAAAAGTTAATAATAAAATATTATAAACAAACGTATGATATAAATCTATAAATAAATCATATTTAACAATATATATATATATATGGGTTTTTATGTAATTAAATTAAATCTAAATTTATTATACAAGAGGCTAAAATCACTTATGAGGCAAATCAGACATGAGGTAGGGATTTTGTCTTAATTTTCACTCAATTGAGATATAATTAGAATTATATACCTATTTAATTTTATGTGGTGTATATAATTATTTTTTTATGTATTTAACATGAATATACATTTATTATTTATGATTAATTTCCCAATTTAATTTGACTCTTTCAAGTGGCAATAATTTATTTTTAAAATCACATTTTCTAGGATTGATTATATTTTTCGGTGAAGGAATATTACAGATTATCCTTCATAACTACATATATTTTCTTATCCTTAGGATATTTCATTAGTTCCGTATTTTATTTAATAATTTCCACTATTTATAGCTTAAATTTAGAAAATAAATATTTAAAATAAAATATAATTTTATTTCTCTTTCTGATCTGGGGTATTTTTCTTCCATATTAATATTTTTATTAATTATTTTACAAAATAAATTTATTTTATAAATTATTTAATAAGTATATTTTTAGTTATCGTGGAATTTTTAAATGTTTATAAATGAATATTTTAAATGTTTTCAAAATTAATTATTTTTACCATCTTTAGGAAACTTTAAAAGTAATTTTTTAACTTATAAAATGTTATTAGATTTTCCCACCACTGTAACTATATAATGATAATTATATTCTTATATATGTTTTACATAGTATTAAAAATAATAATTTTTAATGAATGGTTATTTTAAAAACAATCCAATTTCCAAAAGACTTTATTTTACTACAAAACATATGTTTTTGATGAATTGAAAGTCATATTTCATTAATCTTGGGTTTATTAACTTTATCTTGAAACATTCACTTTCTTATGATAATTTTTCCTTAGACATTAAATTTAAATTTATTATCCATACTTTTTTATCATAAATATGAATATTACCTAAACTATATACCATTTATACATTTGGATATTTACTATCAAAGTTATTTGATTTACTAAAGAAATATTGATATTTCAAATTATTTACTCATTACGGAAATTTATTGATAAGGATTTTTTTTATTAAATTAATTGTTCATTCGATCTATGTGGAATGTGTTAGATGTGTAATGATGGGTGTGGCCTAGAATTATATGTTTCCTTGATGCATTGATAGGTCTCATGAGACAAATCAGTTGGCAAAAATAAATAGTTTATTAGTGTACACCAAAAAATTGATTAAATTGTCTTGGCACAAAGCTTTGATGTTATAAATACAATGATGTCTGAAATCATGAAATTCAATATTAATCATTTACTTCATTTTTAATTTAGTTATTAATATCCATGAGAATACTACATTGATATTATCCATGAATTCATTTCTTTCTCAATTTATTGTTCAAATGTGATGTTTTCAGTTATTTACTTTTCTATATTGATTATGACTTATTCACTCATGATAGCTTCATCTATAAGTAACCCTTTATAAGATTTTGAGGTCAAAATGTTTTCCCTTTCCCCAGGATATGGATAAGGATATTGTTAATAATATCATAGTTGTCATAATGTTTCTATTTCTATTTATCTTAATAGTTTCCAGTGTAATATGGGAATTATGTCTGTATTCAGTTGTTCAAAACCGTTAAACCGATCTTTCCTAAAAAGTGATATCCCCTATATCTTTTACTAATGTAATAAAGTAAACACTATTTATGGGTTACTACAATTGGGTTTCTATAGGAATATCTTATTTGATTTTGGCATGGATCCTATAAAATTACCAAATTCATAATTTCTAGAATGTTAGTTGTTATATATTTTATGGTGTTTGATAATCAATTTTAAAAAAAAACCTATATTTAAATCTCAATTATGAATACACCTTGAAATTTTTACCAAAAGTTATGGATTTGAGTTAGAAAAATCTCTATAAGGATAAATTCTTAGTTATTCTCTTTCAACAGAGTTATGTGGCATATATTCATACCTTGTGTTATGAATCTTTGATACACTAAACTTAGTATTATTGTTACATTATAAAAATCTATTGTGCTATGTAATGGTTGAATTTTCTACTAGTATTGATTTTTTATTGGTAAAGGGTAGATGGTGTAGACATTATGTTTTGATCTGAGGCTTCATGCTTCCGATTAATATTCCATCATATCTTATCTCTATGATTTGTTCAATAATCTATAATATGTGGGAACAAAACCGTCTAAACTAAATGAATATTATCTTTTATATAAACATGTCATTTATGATGTGTAAAATTCAGACAACAAGGTGTATTATCATTTGAATGATCTCATCCTTCACTTGTGTGGCATGACACAACCCCCCATTACACAGGGGTGTCCAAGGTAACGTTAAATTTCTTCCACATTACTCTTCTTGCATTATACTACATAGAATAAGCCATGGCCACCCCCAAAAAAATTATAATACTATATTTTCCCCCTTTTAAATCAATTATCCCTTTTTGTGTGGAATATTTTATTATTTTGTGTTTCACCGTGCCTTTTTTAATTATCTTTAAGCCTTTAACCAATATATTCCGATTGGCATAATTACTTCTTTATTACATTATATTTGTGGGAAGTATTGAGATTCACAGTGGGGATTTTTGATATAAACTTAGGAAAATATAATATTGAATTTAATATTATTAATATATCTACTATATGAATGAAAAAAATCAAAATAAAAAAGGAAAACATTTCTGGGTTGCCTCCCAGTCAGTGGTTTATTTAATGTCAAAATCTTGACATTCAATGGTGTAAACCCCTAGAAATTTTATATCATGTTATATTATTCTTTTTATTTTTTGAAAACACGTCTAATTTAATTGGTTTTTTATTTTATGGGGGTTGGGGTGACCCAATAAGAGTTTTAGGTTAAATGGGAAGGTTTACTACTAAAAATATACATATTGTAGCCATTAACATTGAGACATTATGTGTCATGAAGTGAAATGGTTAGATAGAGGGTAATGTCAACTACCTAAAAATATTTTTGGATTGAAATTTTTTTGACACCATTAATCATGCTGATTCAATTATTTGATTTTTTTTTAATTTATAAATTTAGGATTTTTAAAAAACTAAATCGATATTTGTGGAAGTCCATTCGAGCAATCAATAGTGACATACCCTTTTCCCTTTGGTATTTTCTCTCTTAAAAAATATTTCTCCCTAAAACATTCATGGGATTAGGAAATATTCATTATGATGGAGAGCTATGGGTACTGTTATACTTCCCCATTTTACCTTTGTTTATTTCTCCATATAGAGAGTTCTCTCCATTTATACCCATTATTCCCTATTTTCATAGTTTTTATCTTATTTTTTTTATATTTTTCATTTTCAACCAAAATCAATGGGTGGTTTTCTAAAAGTAGACACATATGAGTAAAAATTAGTAGTTATCTATGTTTCTCTTAAATTTATACATGTGTTGTGTGATGAGTAGTAAATAAGTGTGAGTGGAGTGGTCCACGTAAGACTAAATATGAACTCCTTAATGTTGTCATTATTTCTAGGAGATAACAATTGGTAGTCTCATGTGTAAAATGGTATGAGTGATCCTGATATAAATTTGAAGGTGTGATATAGGGTTCCATGATAATTTTGGTATACTAATATCTTCTATGGAATTTTTTTTAATGATGTGATAGCCATGTTAGTATTATGGGAATGTGTATGGAATTAATTGTGCATAAATGGGTTTTTTTGATCATTAGAAGTGAGGAAATATACTTTTTTTGGTTGAGTTATAGGGTGTGACCATTTTCATCTTAGAGCAATATGGTTCACAAGATGTGACAGAGGTTTTTCGAATGTCTTCCTTAGGATTGTTAGTGATGTCGCTCATCATTGGAGGCTGAGAAGATCATTAGGGTAATGTACACATAGGATGGTACCCATGAGGTTGTTTTGACCACTTATTGTGGTTGGAGGCCTTCATAGATAATGTATCATATGGGATATTTTTTCTAGGTATGAATGATTTTGTCACTATAGAAGGCCATGGTTAGTGGTAGTTAATACCATTGGTTGGGGGAATGAGGTTCATCATTATGTTGGTTTAATTAGGATGGGATCATGGGAAGAAATGTATCATTATGGATTAGGTTCATGGATATGTTGAGTCTGCGGTTGGTTTAAGGATGTGGGATCCCATGGGACTTGTGATATGTCTTATGGAAAAGCCTTTGTAAAATCTGGTAAAATATAAATAATTATGTTGGAATGACATCATGTGATGTTATGTAGTATCTTGTGAAAGTTCACATGTCAAATTGCATGACATGGACATGGTTTTAAGTTCTAGGATCCTTCTAGTATGATATATTGTGTATATATCATTTCACTTCATCACAGGCAAATGTAGATAAAGTCCCACTCTCGTGTGGTATATCATGATTGGAGAAGATTATGAAATATATGTTGATTTCTATTTTTTTCTATTTTCTCACACACTAGTATATATATATATTTAATCCAGGGATACTGTTGGTGGTGGACTACTTTGTTTATACTCACAGCCTACATAGAACCTCCATAAAATGTGAAGAAATTATGGTCATAAGTATAAGTAAGTCATAGGGATTGATTTCTGGAGCTTAGTAGAGAGGGGAATGTAAATAGTACCCTGGTATGTTGGTATGGTTTTTTGGAGATAGGTTGTGTGGTTCCTTTGTTCCAGCATGGTGATATTTTTCATTATTATATATATATATATATATACTATTATCCCATGAGTGATCTTGCTTACATTTATAGTTCTAGCATTACATGTGGATTTTAGCTGGTTATTAGCATATGTATTTTTTCATCATTATTGTAAACATTTAAAATTGATTCTATTATTTCTGATTATTTCCCATTGACAAATCTATTATTACTATTATTATTATAACTAGAGGGTATATTCTCTCCACTATTACCCAATAGATCATCCCTTCTATTCAGAAACATTTGGTGTATTGGGAGGTGTGCCTAAGTTCCCATGGAACACCACTCGTCTGAGTGCCAACCAAGTGGTGTGGGTTGGTGGGAATTATAAGTTAATACCTTAATATATTGATTATAAAGTGATAATATTTCTTGGTTGTTACTATGTGGTACTAAAAGTGGGTTATTAAAAGTGATATCAGAATAATGGTTTATTATTTGGGTTGTTGTATAATGGAGATAAGGAATGTGATGGAACATGGGATATATGTTTTGTGTTGTTTCTAGCCATTACCTACATGAGTTGATGTTCATGTAGCTAGGGAAAATAAGAATAGTTTTCCGGATTTTATAATTATAGTTGAGTTAATTTATTTAGATTGATTGATATTTCATTTTATTGTGTTTTGGTTAAGACTCTTAGCCTCGAGAGGCTAGAGGGAGAACTCATCCATCATGTTAGTCACATAGGGATCACATGACATATGTGTGTGCTTATGATTATTTTTCATAACCTAAATTAATAGAAAGGGATGATATATTTAAAGTGTCAATAACATAATAAATAGTGTTTTTCTTCGTAGTCTCTTGGTTTCAATCCACTCAACTACCCTAGGAATGGTAGTGTTTGTGGAATAAAAAGGGATTGGGATATTTAATGTGTCATCAAAAACCTATATGGTGTTCTATCAAATAAATTCATTGTGGAATTATACTCATCTAGAATAGGTATACGATACATTATGTGAATAGTGTGTGGATCCAATGTGTATATGTGGTATATGGTGCCTGACTCTGATATGGGTAGGCATGGGTCCCTAAGGATGGGTGATATGTTGTGTTGTAGGGAAGTGTAAGTGTAATGAGAAGTGTTTTCCATTAAAACAATCCCTCTTTGTGATATCTATACTGATATATTTTTGTTGATCATAGTATTTCATTATCAATGTGATGCTACCTAGAGGGCCTCTATTGAAGCATCAAGAGGTTTGAGATCTGTTGCCACCAAGGCATTCATAGGATGAGTCCCCTGAGGGTGGTGGTAAGAATGAACCATTTGTGGAGGCACTAAGGAAAGAAAGACATCTATAGTGGGTAGAGGAGTTTGTTACATGGTTGGATGAGAACATCAAGTAGATTTTGGGGTGGGTCATTATAACTTTTAAATAGGGAGCTTCAGGATATGATCTGTATATGGAATATTTGATACATGAGTTCTAATTTCCGCACCCTCCTTTCTTCTAGGGAGATGGTGGACTGCAGACGGTAGTGTTTTGGATAGAGTTAGTGTAGACTATATTTGGTCATATTTAGATTCCATTGAGGTGTATGGTGATTTTTGACACATATATGCTCAGAGGACTAGTGAAGAACTAGTGGGATGTATAGGTACAAACATTCAAGCATGAGGGGCTGATGTGGAAAGACATTGATTCTATAATTTTTATCACATTTTCCCTAAGACACTAAGGGAAGATATTTCACATGGGTTTCTGAATTTTTAATGGATATATACCTCATTCACTGATTATTTTGGGAGGTCTATAGACCTATTGTGTTTTACACTGACTATGGAAGCAAAGGGCATCGCCATAGTGAGATAGTTTGTTTATGAAATATTATTAGTGTGCAAGTAAACATCATAATGTTAACCTAATTATTAGAGGAAAACCACCAGAAACCTATAGCCAATTGAACATTGAAGGGTGGGACTATTCTGACCCAGATAGTGGTGTTATGTGAGATAGATAGTGGTGTTTGGGTAGTGGGAAGTAGATCCATGAAGAGACACAGTAGGGTAGTTAGAGTAGAGATTCAAGGATGCCACCATGGATTAGAGCATCGATGGAATATTTATAATGTGAAAAAATCAAACATGTTTTGACTCATTGTGCTCATATGATAAAGGTGTATTGAGTGTGTGGCCATATGAGGCATATGTAGTGATTTGGTCAAAAGACCTAATGAACAGCTTACAGTTATGGACTGGGTTAGACTCAAATATATAAAGGAGGATTAGGAATAGAACTAGATGGTAGTTGTAGGGATTCATCAACATTAAGATGAATGTTCAGGGAGAGAGATACCTAGAAGTGGGGGTAATGGCTCTTTGTAATTATAGCTCTACAAAGAGGATATAAATTTGGTAGCAAAGGTTTTGGAGAAATTTATGTGGTTGAAAAGACATGCACAGAGAAATCTAGGTAGTTTAAAAAAGTTTGTCTTATTCTTTGAGGGTGAGAATGGTTTTTGATTTATTATAATAGATTATAAACTAATATGTGTGTGTATAAAAATTGAATTAACCAAATGCTAGTTAATATATGGGAATCCAAAGTAATGAACAATATACATGGAAATTAGGTGTGATATAATATTCTATGGGTGTCGTGTGTGATAAGGTTATGAAAATATCATCTGATTAGATGTCATAAAAATATTGTATAATGGGTAGAACATGTGTGTTCTTGGATTAGGGTCATCTGGTAATAATGAGTTATTGATAATTGGGTTGGGACGTGACTGGGTAGATAATTATTATGGTGAGGTGTTCCCATAAAATAAATTAGCTCATTATGTTTAGTAACTAATGTAGTTTGGGGTGTTCAAAATGAGACTAAGGTGTTTAACATTATCTCAGGGTTTAAGGAAGTAGACAGAGGGATGTTAAAGTGGTATGAGATATTGGGTTGATGTAGGCCTAAAATAGAATAAGGATAATCTATTATATGGTAGGAAGTTTTTAAGACACTGTACATAATCGAAGGTATAAACTAGTATTTGTTTTCTAAAACAGATATATTTTACCTAGTTTAGAATTTTTTATGGGTCGAGAGTGACCCAAGAAGAGTTTTAAGGGAAATATTTAGGTCTGAAGCTAAAATGATTTTGACCATATCCTTTCACATCATGACACAATGTTTCATGTGACCTTCGTAGTTCAGAAAACCTATTATTCATAATTGATACCATAATTAATGTTAATTGAAACAGATTTTTGTGGAGTGAGGTAATCCATTATATTGGGGTTGTTGGATTGAGATCATATGAGGATGGGTATTTCTATTTCAAAGGTTCATTAGGATGTTTAGTTAGTGGTTGATTGAAGGATGTAGGGGTTATTGGGACATGTGATGTGTCCTATGGGTATGCCTTTTGTTGAATTGAGTTGACTTGAAATACTTATATGGGAATGATATCATGTGATGATATGTAGTATTTTTTATGGTTTGAGTGTAACAGTGTGTGACATAGAGATGGTAAGATGGGTGAGGGATCTTCTGATATGAAAATTCATGGATGTATCATTCTAATATGGAACTACCTATGGAATGTAATGGCTAACTCTGGGAAGGTATACCATGAGTGGTGTTGAGTATATGATATATATTGATTATTTTTTGTTTATGTTTCCTCATAAAGTGTTATATGTATGAATGTAGGTTGTGGATATCATAGACAACATCTTACTATGTTTGTAATCACACACTACATGGGTCCTCAAAGATGTGTGAAGACTTTAGGGTCTTTCTAATATATATTATAAATGTCTCTTTATCATTATCATAGTATAGAGGGGCATACAGATGGTGCATGGGAATGATTTCATGGTTTTTGGAAGATAGTATGGATGGTTCCTCAGTGTTGGTATTGTGATATTTTTGGTTATTTTGTGAATGTTTATATATGTTCAACCAATGTAAAACCCTTCTTACATTTATATGTCTTTCATTAAATGTGGATATTATTTTCTTATAATCAAGTGTATTTTTGGTAAAAAAACTAACATTTTTTAGAATTCCTTCCAATATGTCTGAGTCTCAACTTCCACAATGTTATCATTATTATTATTCTAATAAGATTGCATAATCTATCCCCCCCCCATCACCCAATATACATTCTATGCTAGATAACAACCTTTGTCATATGGGGAGTCATTCCTAAGGTCTAGTGGTGCACCACCGGTTTGGGCATTAGTCATGTGGCTGCAGGTGGTGGGAAATTAAAAATGGATCCTCATTGAAAATTAAGAGAGAGGAAACTCCCCACTTGATATTTATCAATGTACAATTTGATATTATTTATATTTAATTTAAATGGTGTAACTATACCTATTTGAATATTCATATCTTTATATAGTAACAATTATGTGATAATGAATGGACCCAACCATATTGATCCAAACATACATGGAAATAATTTCAATCAATCATTAAATAAAATTAACATGTATACAAGATGTTTCTCTTTACTCATGATGTGTTGATCATTCCATTTCATTTTATTTTCATTATAAATTTTATTATTAACATAAAAATCCATCTAGATCGTAAAATTTTCATCCAACTCTTCAAAGAACATTCTTACAGTTTCACCCCCCCCCCTCCACTATTTAATGGCCTTGATTTCCCAATATTATTTGTGGGGGACCTCAACTAGAAGTTTTCATGGATTCCAATACATGAACCATAATTGATTTGTCATCAATGACATATTATAGGCTATCTTATACGATCACAAAGATTCATTTATTTTCCTTGACCAATGGTTGTGACTTGAGTTCAAGGTGTTTTCTAAAATCTACTTCATCTCCAATTTTGGAAGTTACACTTGTCCACTTTTTTTGGATGATGTGGGTTACATGTGTTATAATGATCCTTGTAATTGTTCAATATTTATCTTGAGATATGATTATCAAAATATGGTCCTCAATCATTAATATACAACATCACTGCTCCAAATCTAGAAAATATATTCTTATTTGAGATTTTTATTAACCATGATTATAGTATTTTCAGTAGTGGATTTAGCTTCTATCCACTTAAAAATATAGTCAACACACACCAAAATTTATTTATGGCTGAATGAGCAAAGAAAACGGCCCATGAAATCAATCCCCCCGTGTATCAAGAAATTTAAATTCTATTATTTTGTTTTGTGAAATCTCAACCATTTCTCAAATATTTCTCATGCATTGACAATGGTTAGATGATATCATAAAGTTTATTTTTTCTCAGTGTACTGATGGAAAAACAATCCACCTTATAATATTTTGTACATAGTTCTTTTTAGTTCATGATGTCCTCTATTTAGTGATGTGTGGTAAAACTCTAACACATGTTAAAATTAACTCTCATAAACATAAATAAAAATTAACTCATATCTATAATACTTTAATATAAATACATTATCCCAAAAATAATGGGAAAATATGGTAGAAAAAAATTTATTCTACTAGTACAAAACAATGTATTAATGGTAAAAATTTTCAAATAATTCCTTATATTAGTGAAATATGGTTGAATTTTGATATCTAGTAAAAATAAATGATCATCAGAAAACTCACCATGAATCTCAACATCATGCTCTCTACATAAGTTGGGAAACATCAACCATAGAATATAGTTAGTAACAAAATTATTTAATAATTTTTTATCCTTAATCACGATATTAAACTCCAATAGAAAAAATTATTTCTCTAGATTAAGGGCATTTTAACCTTCTTCATCAAAAAATATTTAAATTCTTTTTGGCCAATATGAACCACCTCTTATGGTAACACAAGGTAGGGTCTAAACATATCAAATGAAAATACCCTCACAAGTAAAAAATTCTTCATATTGTTTAATTGAGATGAGTCTTAATCAAGTTTTTTTCTAACATATTAAATTGGTTAGAAAATCTTATCCATCCTATGTATGAGCACTTCTCTCACTGAATAACCACTTACATCACACCTTAATTGAAATAGATCTTCTCAATTTTTTAGTAGCATGATTGGGGCACTGATCCGACATCCATTCATCTCCTTGAAAGTCTCCCTACACTTTTAATCAAATAGTAATTCCAAATATTTTCTTTAGTGGTAAGTGAGGGGTTGAGATATTAATTAAAAATCCTTAAAAATATTTATTAAAAACTAGTATGGTTGATAAAACATAAAATATACCAAAAAACGTTTCCCTTACATCTTCTTAATCACCTTGATTTTGAAGGATATAATTCATTTCATTGTTTTTAGATTTGGTTTCCAAGAATGATTCCATTTTTTACCATGAATTGAATTTCTCCCAAATTATAAAAAGGGATATCACTTCATAAATTTTGTAACATATCATCTTCACTCACTGAAACTAGTATCTTAATTGGTTCATCACATGGCCTCAGGCACGAATCCATTTTCTTCAAAGGATGATAACTATTAGTGAGGTACTAATATAGAAGAAGGGGAGACTATACCCAATTTACCATAGTAACACTACAACTTAAATAAAAATTGGTAATATAAGGAAATAATAAGACATAACCATGCATCACATAACCAGGTCATATAATGAGGTAAAATCCCACAAACCAATATAATATAAATGTCATGTAATAATAGTGTAATGTGTTATGGAAAAAACCAAAATAAAGAAACCCTAAAAAACCTAAAATGTGTTCGGACATCTTGTCTGGTTCCCTTATCCATGATCCATATCGAGTACCAAATAAACCTTCTCCTATATGGATTTTTACCTAATCTATACCCATATCCAATAAGTTCGTTTGAGTAAAAAATGGTGGCCTGATCTGTGTTTCAGTATAACTCTGTAGGCCACCACCAATGGTGGCTAAAGCAATATCATTTTTAATAACAATAATAATGTATTTATATGTATAGTAATAATAAATAAGGTAATAAATGAAAAATTGGTTCTTTTAATGAAAATCTTTTATTTACCCTTATACTCTCTTAGGTTTCATCTTGACAAACAACTAAGCAAACATGCCTCTTAACACAGCTGAATTCTACATCATATCTCATAGGGTTTAATCTCGTACAGTTATAGTAATGACCCAAATTTTTATAAATAAAATTACCTTTCAATTGATTTAATTAAATGTATTATGGATATAGAAATCATAGAATCTTATTTTGTTTTATTATATCTTATTGGATTTAATTGACTTTTAAGTATCATTACCATTTATAATATAGTCATTGAAGAGTTATCACATGACTAGTATAAATATATATATTTAACAAATCCTTTTGACATAGACAAAGGAAGTGATGGTCTCATCCGATAGGATTGTACCCTATGAAGCCCATTTATCATAGCTTCTAAGGGAGATAACATTTTTAGTATTTTTCTTAGACTAATCCAAATATGATATCCAACAACTTAACCATGAGAGAAACCATTTATGGGAGAATTTCAAGCTCATCAAGATCACAACCCAAACCATGTTCACTGAACCACCCCATTAAAGCCCCACCATCAAACACCTTACTATTAGGGATTATGATTTTGTAATAAAGGGATATATATCAATACCTTATCAATAATATTATGTACATTATGTTTTTATAGAAAAATTAATATATTTTTCTTCCTATTATTATTACTTTGAAAATTATTCTTAAAGCACAAATAGTATATTTTCATAATATTAAAATTCAATTACGAATTATATTTTGATGAATTTATGGATTTTTGAAATAAAAAACATTATAATTAAATATTATTATTTTTCTGAAATATAAATAATCATATAATTTTCATGAAGTTGAATGTAATTTTTACTAGGGTTCCAAAACTGTTATTGTTAAAAAACACTTCATTTTCTATAAATGTTAGTTTTTATTTTAAAAGAGAAAATTAACATATTGAGAAAATTATATAGACATAATTAATATAATATTTCAGATCAAAACATTGAAATTATCCAAAGGTGAATTTTTCATAATTCTCTAAGATAGTCGAATTTTTGGGTAAAAATTAAATATCGGATTAATATATGTGTTTAATGACATAATAATGGGTCAATAATGATGTAATAAATATGATAAAATGAATATTAGGAAAAATATACTTTTTCTATTTAAAATAATTTGTCTTTATGTTTAATTTTTTAATTTTGTAATCCATTATGAATCCTATAAAAAAATTAATATATTTTGTGATTTTAAGATCATTTCTTTAAGAGTGTGACTCACCTGCACACAAGAAAGGGAAATATTTTTGTATTTTCTTCCCTTGGAAATTTTAAATAATGTTAAAAAATCCCCTTTGGAAGAAACTATTGGAAAAATACAATGGTTGGTTTCTGGTTTTGAATATTTTATTATGTAGTGTGAAAAACTAAAACAATAAAGTTATCCCCTTATATTCTTATATAACACACCCAAGATCCAATTTATATTCACCAAAACTCCTTTAATATCATCCAAACACTTCTCTATACTCTCTATAGTCCCACTATGGTGCACTCAAGATCCCAAGAACCCTCTCATAATCCTTTGGAATCACTCATCCATGTATGGGATTTCTCTCCTCGCCCTTGAGTTCAAGAACCTTATTTAAGATTGGTTCTTTTAATTTCAATTGATTTTATTTACATTAATATTTTAATCATTAAAATACGACATGATTGACTTTATTTATATTAGGTATCATTTATCCCCCCTAATTTTTACCCTTACCTAAGATGTTACAATGCCAAAATTCCGTAAGGGTTTTCTCCCTTCTCATTTCCATTCAAGAACTTCTTTTATATTATGATTCTTAAATTCCATTTTCATATGTTGGGATATGATGTTCCCTTATTAACTGAATTTAAATTTTATTTTTTTTATTTATTATAACTTCCTTTCACTCTCATTAATCCCCCCTTGATCCTTTATTTACATCTGTTACCATGCCAAAATTTCGTAATGGTTCTTTTACTTTCCCCTATAACTTCAAGAGTCTTTATTATGTCACACCTTCTACTTACAATTACTTATACTATGTAATATCCTCCAATATCCCTATTAATATACATTTCATATATAAATTAAGAGATACACCCTTTTCTCTAATCAACCCATTTTTTGAATTTCTATATGATGTGATTATGCTACTGAAATTGCATCATGATTTTCCATATCAAAATCATTGTGTAGTGAATACCATACCAATTTACCTGTCAAGGGTATTCACCGTTATGAAAATATAATTCTTGATTTTATATATATATATATTACACATTTTCCCTGATCTTTTAATAAACTATAATGATTAATGGATCCATGTTGTATGATCTATGCGGTACACTTAAGCATGAAAACGAAATGATTATGAAGGTTATGCCCTGATTGAACTCCAATGCATTGTGTAATTTTTAGTATCATGATACGTTATGTGAAATTATCATTGACTCATGTTCCTTCATGTGAAATGATCTTTGAATCATTCTCCTCCATGTGCAATGAGCATTAAATCATGATCCTCCATGTGTAATGAGCCTTAACTCATGCTAATATCATGTTGTATGGTGTTTCCACATTTCCCATGTTATAATTGTCATGAAAAAACATGACTTATTATTTTAGATTCTTTTATTATCTATTGATATTGGTATTGTCTAACATTTATCATATTCTTCATGTTATTACTTGTTTATTAACTCACTAGGCTTTATAGCTCACCCCTATTTTAGGTATTCCCTCAGGGTATCCAATGCAGCGTTGAGTATGATGGAATATTTTGGTTATGTTAAATAAGTTATCAATAAAGATGTTTCTTTTCATTTTTAATGTTTTTATGTAATATACCTAATTTCTCAAATAAACTAGAACTCTCAATCTTCTAAGTTGTATTAGGTGAAATTTTATGTAATATATCATGTTTAAATATAAAATAAAGAGCAGGGTTATTATAGTTGGTATTAGAGGATAGGTTAAGTAATGTTTTCTTTTAGGATTAGAAACCCCTAGTGAAAACCCATAGGGATAAAGATAAATGTAAGAGAGAATCCCTAAATTTTGGTGAGTATATAACAATCGGTTTATCGAGAAAATACATATCTATCAATATAATACAAGTGGACGAGGTTCTGGAATAGATGTACTTAGAAGTAATAACTCTGACAAGGTGGTTTGGGCTTGAATCATGGTAACATGGTACATGACGAAAAGCCTTACTGTGCACCTAGTTTGACACTCATAGGGGATATGCTTTGGTAAAATAATAAAATCATTACAACACATTATTAAGGGAACAAAAAAATTCCCATAAGAGTGTATTTTAGAAAGAAAATCAAGGATATCATAGACTAAAGCCTAGAAACTCATATGTTATAGAGATAAATGTAATTTATCCCTTTAATGTCATTGGATTACATTTTATGTGTTTAATAGATTAAATTAACTCATCCCCGTGTTTATTTTAGATTATGTAAATGGTTGGAACCAGAATCAAAAATTCAAATGTAGTATCATTATCTACGGTTATACACATTCCTTTATATCATGAAATGTTTGTATAACTATTCAAACACCACCACAAATTATGGAAGTATATATGTTGGTGAAAATAGAAAATGGGGAAATGTTTTCATCCCATGTATATAACTCCCCATCACAATTTATGGATTGAACTCCCCGGTAAAACTTGTCATACTTCACTTGATGTAATTTGATTTAATTATAGGTATGGATTGGCTTTCCATATATAGGGCCAACATAAATTGTTGCGACAGAGAAATAACTCTCCATATGGAGAACCAACCCCCAATTCTATACAAGTTAAAGGATGAGGATTAATATTATTTAGAACCATTATCTCAAGCATGGATATTAATACCCTATGAGCAATTGTATCTATCATAAATGATTGAGTCTAAGGAAATGATCAACCTTGAATACATGCCTATTTTGAGGGAATACACTGATGTGTTTCCTGAGGAATTTTCTGGTCTCCATCCTTTCCAAGAGGTTTTATTTTTTATCAAACTTATACCATGGTCATTTACCATATCCAAGACTCTGTATATAATGGATGTTGTGGAACTTTAGGAGCTAAAGAACCAAATATAAGAGAATCTGGATAAAAGGTGCATATGACCATGTTGTTCACCATGGGGTGCACCATCCCTCTTCACCAATAAGATGTATGGTTCAATGCACCTTTACATTTATTTTGGTGATATCAACAAAATCATGATAAATAACAAGTATCATTTTCCATGAATTTATGGCTTGTTTGATCAGCTATGTGGATCACAATACCTCTCCAAGGTGGATTTTGAATTAGGATGTTACCAAGGGTGAATGAGAAAATCCCCAATACTTCTTTTTGTATAAGGTATGGGAATTTTAAGTTCATCGTAATTCCATTCTGACTCACTAATGCTCATCAAATATACATAGACTTGATAAATAGAGTTTTTAGATATTACATCGATAAATTTGTTGTTGTCTTTATAGATGATATTCAAATATACTCCAAAACTAAGGAGCAGGATGAGAAGAGTATAAGCATTGTGCTAGAGACCTTGTGATATGAGAAGATCTATGAAAAGTACAGTAGGTGTGAGTTCTAGTTGAAGGAATTCTCATTATTAGGGCACATCATCACAGGAAATGAGATATCTAAGTATCATTTTAAGACAATATAAATTGATGGAAGGATGTGGCTAAAATCAATGATATATATTCATATCTTCCTTAGATTAGCTGGATATTATTGCCAATTTGTGAGAAATATCTCTGGATGTTCAAACCCACTTAATGATGTATCATGAATTTTCACATATTTTATACTGTATGTAAATGTTTTAAAACCCACCCTCATATTATTTTATGGGAAATTGACGTATTTTTAGGTTTTAGTGGTATTTTGATCTCATTTAAAAAATGGATTAATTGTTGGGATTTAACAGTTTTAATTTATTATATATTTCAGACAAAAAGTTTTCTACATTGAAAAAAATTGTGAAATTACTTTTTTATGTTTCCATAAATCATGGTCCTCATTTAATATTTATGTATTCACAGCTCAATCAATTATTTGGGGTCCCAAATATAGCTCAAAATATAGGAATCATAAATTATGTGAAGATATTGAATGTTTTAAATAGGATCTTGTATCTCAGATTAAGACAACTCATTGAAGATGAAAATAGAAATGGATCTTTAAAACAAATTAATGAATATCTTTAATTAAGTTTGAAACTTCTTAGTCTACTTGCTTTAAGGTCATAATGTCATGAGAAGTTGGAGTTTAGGAATATGAAGAGTCCGCCAGGCAATATTACATTTCTGTATAAAAACAAACATATCTCCTCCATACGTTGACCCATAAAGTTGAATGTTTTTGTAGGAACAAGTAAGAATAAATAGAAAAACTTTAAAGAAGGATCCATTTACCAATTCTTCCATTTAATTAGTCTAACAGTCAAGAACTTCCTACAGGTAGAATTGGAGTGAGATTTCTTCATCCATTTTCTCTATAAATTTGCACCTCCTATCTTTTTAATAGGATGGCTATTTAAAGGGGGATAAGGTGGAGTTTTCATGTTGTAATAGTTATTTTTATTTTGAATATATATTAGTTTATATTTCTTCTTCATACCTCCTTTTTTCCTTATATATTATTTTATGTGTTCTCCCATCGTTATTTCCTTCTCAACTCCACTAAAAATGCAGAACTATCCTCAGAACTTGTTCAAGGGAGGGAATGGTTGTTTGATTGAGATTATAGTGATTTAATTTTATTATCAATTATTAAATTATAGGAATATTGGTGGTTATTAAATCAATTATGGTGAGAATTCACCCTTTTTCTCTACCACCAATTTCTTCTTCTCATTTATCAATTTTCATTCGCTTCACTATTTGTGTCATGCATATGGTGGAGCATGGAATAAGTAGTGATGGTCAGTAAAGAGGTATTGTAGCTGAAATTAGGATGATAATTACCCTGTATTCAGAAGTCTCTATATGGGGTGATGATATTTCAAATGAGAAGGTGGGGTGTGATAGGCCTTTATCACCTCATTGAGTTGAATATTGAGATTATTTTAAAATAATGATATCAACCACCACGAACTCCTAAGAACAACTACCTGGATTCATTCTTATAACTTTATTCTATTTTGAATAGAATTATTATATATTATATCTATATTTCATTAATTTCAATTACCCCCATTTATATTAATATTATATATTTTTTATTAGTTATTTTATAATAGTGGCAATAGAAAAATAGTGTGTTTGAGTGGCCTCCTTGTGATCGACCCTCGATTGTGCCACTATGGTGCATTCTTAGGATAATAAGAATTTAATTGAATAGTGGTTTGTAAACAATCCTCTCATCACTTACCAAGATAACTCCAAAGGGAGTCAAATTTTCTTGGAATTATTAATGAAAATAAATACTCATGGAGTTGAAAACGAGGGTTGTCACTACCCCCATACTCACACTATCTATAAGTGGGGAACTTTTTGTGATTTGAAACAATGATTAAAAGAAGGAATAGGGATTAGTGTTGATTAAAAATGAAAAATTATTTTCCTACACCTCAAGAAGGTTGAGACTTTATGAGGAAAAATATCCCACGGATGATATGGATTTAGAAGTTGTGATCATTATATAAAAAATCTGGCAGGATTATCTATTTTTGGAGAAGTTTGAAATATATGAAGATCAAAAAATTCTCAAATATATATCCACATAGAAATAGCTGAATATGTTCCAATAAATATGGTTAGATCTCGCCAAGGATTACAACTTCTCAATCTACTACCTCCTGTGAAATTGAAAAATGTGGTGGATTCTCTAGGTAGAAATGACCCATATATTCTATCATTGATGAGAATAAAGATGGATTTGATCTTCTTATACTTGAAGAAGATGGGCATGGAAATCCTAAACAATGGAACATCATCAATCCTCTCACAAATGATTTCTCACCCGTCTATTTTGGAAAGGTTAAAGGATGCTCAAAAGGATGATGTGGGAATTCAAAATAAAGTGGAAACTATCAGAAAGGGGAAATCCAAGGATTTCAATGTTAATTAAGAAGGAATTATGAGATTTGGGTCAGGACAATTTGTGCCATAAAATCATGAGTAAAAGAAAGAACTTCTGGATAATGCACATAGTTTAACTTTCTCCATTCACCTAGGAAACACAAATATGTACCATGATCTTTGAGAGCACTATTGGTGTGATAACATGAAAAGGAGATCATTGAATATATATCAAAGTGCATAGTATGTTATTAAGTGAAGGATGAAAGGCTAAAGTATAAGGGGATGTTGAAACCATTACCCATACCAACTTGGAAATGGGAAAAGTTAATCATGTACATTGTCACTACACTAATAAAGACATCAAAAGTAAAAAATTAAATATGGGTTGTTGTGGGTTTTAATAAAAATATTTCACACTTCATTGCAATTTGAGAGGATTTATTACTGGATCAACTGGAATGTATATACATTAGAGAAGTATTAAGGATACATGGATTATCACTATCAATTATGTCCAATCGAGATCTAAGATTCACCTATAATTTTTGGAAAAGTCTCCAGCATGCTCTAAACACTGGTCTGAATTTCAGTATGGCTTCTTATAGTCAAACTAATGCCCAATTTGAGTGGACTATCCAAACACTTAATTACAAGTCGAGATCTTACTCAGTGGACTTTAAATGTAGATGGGACCAACATATTTATTTGTTGTAGTTATGTTAAAGAAACAATTTCCATTCAAGCATCCAAATGGCCCCTTATGAAGCCCTTTATGGGAAGAGGTGTAGAACACTAGTATGATGGGATGAATTTGGGGAATGAAAACTTCCAGGTACCAAAATTGTTTAATAAATGGTAGAGAATGTTAAGTCCATCCAACAACACATCAACTCTCCTCAGAGTTTACAAAAGATCTAGGCGGACAATCATCGACATTACCTAGAGTTCAATGTTGGATGCATGGTATTCCTCCTCATATCTCCATGAAAGAGAGTGATGAGATTTGTGAATAAGGGAAATATTATCCAAATGTACATAGACCCTTTTGAGATCCTTGATCTCATCGGAGTAGTGGTCTCTCGACTAGCACTCCCACAAAACCTATCTCCAGTACATGATGTATTCAATGTGACCCTATTAAGGAAGCACATCCCACACCCATAACATGTACTCAATCCAGAAGTGGTACCATTGTAAAATGAAGTTTCCTATTGGGAGTAGTTGTTGAATATCTTAGATCATAGAGAAAATGTTATAAAAAATAAGACAATTCCCCATGTCAAAGTATTTTGGTGAAACAAAATGTTTGAAGAATAAACATAGGATCCATAGGAGGTGATGAAGCAGAGTTACCCTCATCTATTTTAGTGTGGGAAAAATAAATTTCGAGGGTGAAATTTCTTAAGGGGGATGGTTTTAATGACCCAAACTATTATGAATAAAATTCCTTTTCTTTTGATTTAATTAAACTTATTATGGATATAGAAAGCACGTGCACTTGTTTCTTATTATATCCAATTGTATGTAAATGACCATTAAGTACCATTACCATTGAT
Source organism: Viscum album (assembly GCA_963277665.1). NCBI lineage: Eukaryota > Viridiplantae > Streptophyta > Magnoliopsida > Santalales > Viscaceae > Viscum > Viscum album. Next base: position 7,186,897 of record OY728125.1, read on the forward strand.
AATATAGCTATTGAATAGTGATCACATGACTCATTTAAATATAAGGTTTTAACATATCCTTTTGACAAGGACAAAAGAAGTGACGACCTTAACAAGTAGAATTGTACCCCATGAATCCCATTTATTAGATCTTATAAGGGGGATATCATTATTGGGAATTTTTCTAGACTAATCCCATGCTGATATCCTATAACTTAAGCATGATTGAAATCATTTACGAGAGAAGTTCAAGCTCATCGAGATCGCAACCGAAACAATGTTCACCAAATGGCCCCATGAAAGCCCCATCATGGCACTCTTTATTCTTAATTATTATGGTGGTATAATAGAGCGATTTGTATCAATAGCCTAGAAATAATATTATGTATATTATTTTTAAAGAATAACGAATATTTGTTTTCTATTTTTGTTACTTTGTAAATGAGTTTTAAAACTCAAATAGTATTTTTTTAATATTAAAATTCAATTAATTAATAAATTTTGATGAATTAATCAATTTTTTAAATAAATAATATTTTAATAAAATATTATTATTTTTATTAAATATAAATACTTATATAATTTTCATGAATCCAAGTGTAATTTTTATTAGGGTTTTAAAACAGTTATTCTCAAAAAACCCGTCATTTTCAATAAATTATGGTTTTTATTTTAAAAATGGAAATTCACATATTTAGAAAATAATTTAGATAAAATGAATATTACTTTTGGAATCAGGTCATCAAAATTATCCATCGGGAAATTTATCATAATATTTTCTGGCAGTCGAATTTTTAGGTAAAATAAAATATCGTATGAATATATATTGTGTTTTTTGACATCATAATGGATCAATAGTGATGTAATAAAAATAATAAAATGTATATTATTCCAAATCTATGTTTCATATTTAAAATAATGTGGTTTTAAATTTATTTTATTTATATTTTAAATCCTTTATGAATCCAATAAGATATATAATATATTTTCTGATTTTAAATTCATTTCCTTAAGAGTGTTAGTCACCTCCACATAAAGAAGAAAAATATTTTAATAAGTTTAGACCTTGGAAATAGAAAATAATTTATATTGATCTCTTTTGTTATAAAAAATCATAAAAATCCATTGAATGGATTATGTTTTTGAATATTTTATTATGCAGTATCCAAAACAATATAGAAATCCCCCTCTTATCCTATATAAACACACCCGAGATCCCATTTCCCTTTACTTAAACTACATTAATCTATAAAAAACTATTCTATATACTTCGTAGAGTCCTAAAACGTTACCCCAAGCTCTCAATAATCCTCTCCTAATCATTTTGAGTCACACATCCATGTAAGGGAATTCACTCATCACCCTTGAATTTAAGCATATTCTTTGAGGTTATTTCTTTTAATTTCAATTGATTATACTAACATTAATTTATAATAATTACATTAGTATAAAATGGAAGTTATTTTTATGAGGGGTAATTTATCCCCCATTATTTGGACCATTACCTAATCTGTTACTATGTCAAAATTCTGTAAGGGATTTCTCTCTTTTTATTTCCATTCAAGCACTTAATTTATATTATGCTTCTTAAATTCCATTTTCATATGTCAAGATATCATATTACATAATAAACTTACTATAAATTTGTTTTATAAATTAATATATCTTCCATTCACTGTCATTAATCACCCCTATGATCCTTTATGTTCACTTGTTACCATGTCAAAACTTCAAAAGGGTTCTTTTGCTTTCTCCTCTTACTTCAAGACTCATTATTATGTCATGCATTATATTTAAAATTTACTTATCTAGGGAATGTACTCTAATTTACCTATTAATATCAATTTCATGTCTAAATTATTATATAGTCTTGTATCTCTCATAATCAAATTTTATAAATTTCTATATGATGTCGTTGTGATGCCGAAATTTCACCTCAATTTTCCATGCCAAATTCATTTTGCAGTGAATGTCATACCCATTTCTCTATCAAGGGTTTCCACCTTTATACACATATACTTAATTATTGTGGATCAATATGTATATTTTACACATTACCTTAATCATGTAATAAACTATGATGATTAATGAATCCATGTTGTATGATCTATGTGGTACACTTAATAATGAAAATGAAATGATTATGAAGAGTTCACCTTGATATAAATCCAATGAATTGGGTATTGTTTACTATCAAGATACATATTGTACAATGAGATTTTACTAATTCTCTTTCATGCTAAATGATCCTTTACTCATGATACTCCATGCGCAATGAATTAGGAATCATGATCCACTGTGTGCAATGAGCCTTTAATCGTGCTAATATCATGTTGTATGTTTTTTCCAGATTTCCCATGTTATTATTATCATGAAATATCAATTCGTATTATTAATGTTAATTTTATTATCCATTGATATGCCTTTTGTCTAACATGTATTTTCTTCCCCATTTTATTCCTTGTTTATTCCCGTACTACGATTTATAGCTCACCACTTTCTTGTGTATTCCCTAAATTTTTCCCATGAAGTGTTGAGAATGAGGGAAATTTTTGGTTATGTTAAAGAATTTATATATATTTTCATGTTTTATGTTTGTATATGCCAAAAATTACTCAAGGCTTAAAGAGGGTATTTACAGATAAAACAAAGGCATATTTCAACCCATTGATCAATTCTGAGAGGAACGGATGGGCCATGTGAAAAATTCAAAAGGGAGGGAAAAAAACTTCTCTCTCAATCAAAAAATATTGGATTTGAGGTAGTTTTACACACAACTATGTAAACTTGTGCGCAGCTAACACCGGGCGCGAAAACATGCATGTGGTCGGCTCCTTGGGCTGCATATTTCGCGCTTCCGACATCGGGCCCAGAATTTTTAACACTGACCGAATTTCGTGTGGACCTGATGGCCTCGAGCGCCTATAAATAGAAAGACACCCTTTCTGCCTATAATGGCTAAATAATATGAACTGTCTACTCTGTGAAAATTCCACCTTTCTCGCACAAAAAATATGGCTTTTAGGTACGATATTTTTCATGGTAGGTCTGCAGGGGGTCCACCTTTGTGTGGGACCACTCGAGCTCGACCCTCATCCAAGTCCCTAAAAGTTGGGTCCTATGTGCGCAAGCCCTTCCTCCTATGTGGAAAACCATAGGCAAGCTTTGGGTGCAACTTCTCCGACTTGTGTGCCCATCCTTGCATGCAATCCCTTCAATTTGCGAGAAAAACCATGGCCACCCTTTGCATGCAAACATCATCAATTGTGTGCACCCCCAGTATTTTATGTGAAATTATCCTGATTACGTACCAACTGCACGCAAACCTTTCCAATTACATGAAAAGCTCCGTGTCCTCTTGCCCAGGGCTTTTCTACGCCACTCCTCCATTTGCACGCAAACTGCCCTCCTTGTGTGTGCTCTTTCGCACGTGTTTTATATCCCTCTTCTAGGAATCATCTTCGGATGCTTCTTCCACCAAAATCATCTACATTACACACCATTCTCTTATACGGCCTTCTAGGATCGTATTATGTAACTTCCAAGTCCCATGGGTGGTGCTTTTTGTTGTGTTTCTTCACCTCATGCTTTGTCGCATAGGTGGGCTAAAAACTCTTTTTTGCATAGGCACACTGACGTGGACCCCCCATTTTATCACCCCATGACAACCCCTAGTCACGGCATTGTCGGTGCCTTCCCTCCGCCAAGGTGTAAAGGGTGTCCTTTATATATGTCTTAGGGGTACGTAGTGAACCCACCTCATCTGAGCTGCTGGATGTTAAACTACCAAGTTCCTTCATCCTCAGCACATGACATTAAACTCCAGTCTCACCCCATGCACACTATGTGGGGTTACCCTGCTCAGACATTCTTTACACATTCTTGTCTCCACAGGAGTGAAATCTTCCTCACATGGAATGAGATTTTATTTTCTAGAGCGGCTCCTGTCCGTGGGGAAGGGCATCCACCTTGGTGTAAGACCCTCGTCTTTCTTGTAGGAGGTATTTCCCTTACTCCTCTGATATTATTTCTTTCCAAATCCCTCTCCCATTGGGCTTTGTCACCATTCAGGACTCCATATTTGATTAAGTCCCAATATCCATCTTTTTGGGCTTCTAACCATTCATAAGGCCATGTTTCTTCTTTGGGTTGTTAACCACATATAAGCCCCACTACACTCCTCAAAGATGAACCTTTCACAAAATGATCGGCATGTCTCTACTGCCTCTTTTTTCTCAAACTGAGCATGAATCCCATGGGCTTAGAGTAAGAATCGACCCTAACATCCTCTATAGGCTTCCTTAGAGTGTAAGCCCCAACGATCCATCTTGAACTGCGTGGACTTTGATCCTTCCCAAGGAAATGTATGTAGGAAGCCTCCGAGAGTTTCAACCCCAACACCAATTCTAAACTAAGTGTACTTTGATCCTTTCCATGGCAAGGTACGTTGGAATCCTCCTTGAGGTTCAATCCGAACACCTACTTGGTCCCAACCATCCTCACGTCGGTGCACCACCCCCACATCTAAACTACATGTACATTGATCCTTATCAAGGCAAGGTATGTAGGAATCCTCCAAGAGGTTCAATCCCAATACCTTCATTGGACCCGACCCTTTCACGTAGGTTCACATTGTCATGCACAACATTAAACTGCATTCACCCCTAATCAACGGTAAGTTGGTGCGCCCCTACTCAGCGGTAAGTCATTGTTCCCCATCCAGCGTTAAGCCATTTTGAATCCTAAATAGCGATATGTCGTTGTGTCTTCCAATTGGTGTTAATCCATTGTATCCTATTCAGTGGTAAGTCATTGTAGTCTCCTTTTTTGGGACCCATATCTCTGGCCTATCCTAGTGGCATCTGTCCAGCACGGGCTTCTAACTATGCATAATCGCATACATATCATCGAGTTGTGGTCCTATGTGTATACACAAATTCAAGTCCATTACCTGGTCTCTCTCTCGAGCCTATGTGTTTTGGGAAGTTCATGCCCAAACCCAGAGGTTCCACTTCCTTCGACTCCCATCTACATGTCCATTCTCACAGGCCGCCTCCTTAGACATTCCATCGCCCCACTAAACTACACAGACCTCAATTCCCTACCATAGGAATATATAGGAAACCTCTTCGAGGATCAAGACCAACATCACCATCATTCTCTAGTGGAATCCATCTCCTTCTCCATCCACATCACTTAACCATCCATCATCCATCTTGATTCTTACCCGGGAAGCCACATCCCAGTGAGATCATGTCAACTCACCACCAACATTAGTGTACCCTCTAGGGGTTTCACCCATCTGATCCACTCTAGTCAGTGTTTCGATCAGACCGATATGTCTCTTCTAGACGTTAAACTCATGGCATACCCTATGTTAAACATGGGAAGCTGAGGAAAACCTCAGATAAATGACCATGGCACATAAATCTCCGCATTCAACGTGGGATTCCTCGGGATTCTGCGCCCTCAAGAAGCCCGATAATAAGGGACAAAAGATAGACACACTAGTGCTCCAGCATCCCGACAGGCCAGTGATGTCCAACATCACTACTCCATCAACCAAAGGTTACTCCCATGACATGAACCCTTAGAATGTCATGATAGAAGAAGCATAATTAACCAGCATCCATGAAGATATGGCACTGGGAAGAGCTTCACAAATAATGTCTTAATCTATAATAGAGACCTAGACTAGGTAATGAGCTCTGAGGAGGAATCCACAGAAGGAGAGACCGACATCCCATCATCTCGTTTCGATCAAGGAGAAAATTTCCCTGAATAAGCGACTAATGCCACCCGGATTTGGAAAGCAGTAATGTGGGGCAACAAATCAACATGTCCTCAATAGATGGATTCATGTACCCTGGTGAAAGCGTCAGAAACAGAAATGTTGAACCTGAAATTATGTTATTATCCTCAATGGAAACATTAGTAGTGTTCGAGGCATCAGTAGACTAGCGTGTCACCAAATCCAATTATCCAGCGCTAGGTCCTGCCAAGAAAATAGTGGGCCTTGCATGAAACTCACCAGAATTTGGGGCTGTTTAAAATGTTGGACATCCGGATTTGCAACGTTGTCATCTTGGATCCCTCTTTCTAGTTATGGAAAATAGAATGTTGTTGGGGAACTGGTCGGTGATTCCTTTTTTCTTTTAGCACTAATGAGTTAATCTTCATACTTTTTAGGAACCAAGATGCTACATCAGAAACTCAATAATTTCCCATCCACCGATGTAGGGGCGGAGGCAACGCCATGGTGGTAGTCCCACCCGACTACACCGCTTCTACGATAGTATCCACACCTATAACCATTGGGCGCCCATTCCCCATCTCCCCGTCTGAATTTATTTAGGGAAGGGTGATCAATGATCTCATCCGCCAGTACGAGGAGGAGGGGATTACCCAGATGTAGGATATGGCCCGCTAGGATCTAGAGGCATTTTCACCTCATCTCCACTATTACCCCCAAGGGTCATGCCAGGAGCCGATTCTCTCCATGACAACATTTAATTTTATCAGGATCCTCTCCCTAGAACACCTCGATGACTCCCTCCCCTACACTGATGAGTTAGGGGATGTCCTGGTAAGCCTGAATGGGGTTATAATCCATAGGATCCCAATGAGGGCTCCCACGAGGTCATTCTAGTGTATCCACCTAGCCTTACAGCCTGACGAGTAGGTAATCCATGTGACTACTTCATCGGCCCCGATCTGTGGGACTCGACGCCAGTGTCGGGTGAAGGGCAAGGAGGATTCCCACCAAGGGGTGTTGACGTCAACTATCATTGTGGCTCTCATCACCACCGACTTATACGACCATCCCCTTGTGTACGCTGAGTAGGGGAATTCATATACTCGACCCAGGTCATGGCCCCAACCACCCCACGGGCAGGCTAGGTTGACTCTCTTGGTCGCAGGTGCAGCTGTTACCCACCGCAGGTCGACCCGTGACAACGATGTTCAGTACAGAGGCCCTCCCTGTACCTCAACCATTGTGAATGCGGGTCCTCCCCACTTCCAATCTTGACGTGGAGGTCTTCCCCATGGCACCTTCAATTCAAACTTGTGTCCTCCCCATGGTAGAGACAAATATTATGGGAGTCTCGCTCGCGCTCAGTACATCGGGTACGGAGTTGTTCCTCCCGCCGCAAGCTGCCGGTGTGGAGATGTTACACATCTGGTTAGTCTCCAGTGTGGGGGACCTCCCTAGGTTCTTATACCTACTGGAGAAGTTCCTCCTCACCCCTGTGATTGGATAAGTGAAGGACATCCTCACTTTATCATCATGCAACATGGAGGTCCTACCCGTGCTCGTTATGACCAGTAGGAGGATCCTCCTCACGCTGACACCACCTTGGGAAACAAGCTTGGAGGCCCTACCTATGCCCCCACCAGCTCTGGAAGAGGTCATACCCACTCAAGAACTTCCCACGGAGATTACCTCCACACATAGACCATCAGAGATGGAGGTCCTACCCGTGTTCCATTTGATATCGGTCCAGGTGCTCCTCGCACCCAGACTTACTCAGGAATAAGCCCTATCCATCCTGGTACTAGTTCCTCTGAGGGTCCCCCTCACACCAAGAATCCACCCAGTCCCAAAGAGATATTCTAGGGAATGAGGGAAGGTCCTCTACAACATAAGAAGAATTCTGGGAAGGTCCAGATAGATATTAAACTTGTCTGCTTCTCATATTTCGAAGTGGATTACGGTTTAGTGATGGACCCCCCTGGTCCTCTCAATCATGGGATGGGGAAAGAACGATGTGCATCCGCCTCATACTCTCAGAATTTGAAGTCCACTAAATCCATGCCTCCCTCCATAGATATATCTAGGAGGAAGATGATTTGGATTCTCCCTAGGGTTCATCTGTGCAATTTCCACCATCATCACTAGGGTCTCCCCCCACCATGACCATAGATTTTGGGGAATTGTTTTGGGGATCGATGGTAGAAGAGTAATATCCGGGTCCACTGCTAGAATCTACAGTCAGTGTTCCAAAATGCATGTTTGTTAGTCCATTTTATCAGGATATAGCGGCCATGTCACTGAACTGTTCAGTGGATAGACCAAGATGCGCTGGATTGTTAGTCCGCTCACTGTATTCTCCACCAGCCAGCCTATCGTCCCAACAGTCTTCCTCTGTACCGCTGTCGGTTCCTCAGCCACCTCCATTCTATGAATGGGGTAATCAAGGGCCAGACCCTGAATCTAATTCGAGGAACTTATGGGATATCCTCACAACAGACCACTTCGCTATGATGTTTTGGCTGGTTGCAGCATAGGATTTCAGTGTGCCGGAGTCCGTCACCCAATAGGAAGTCAGTGTTTCCATAAAACTATATGGTTGATGCACTTTCCCCTCAGTTGGCAGCAAGTTTTATTTCCCAAAAACCAAGTTCATTACCAATAAATTGGTAAGAAATTTTGTCTAGTTGATTTGGTCGCACTCCTCATGGCCCAGCGCCCTGAGTCACTGGGCCGCCGTAGGGGCCTCCAAAAACAATGTGTTCAGAGTTTCAAAGAAATCTGCATGATTATCAAGGAGGTTTCCCCCCACATACAGATCCATGGATAGGGGTAGTATTCTTCCCTCCTCTTCATTCCTATCTGGTGGAAACCTGATTTTCTAGGTGATATTGAAGACATTCCCCTAGGTTGGGTTTCGTTTAACATGACTGACCTATCAGAAGGGGAGAATGATTCGGAGCTCCTTGATGGGGACCTAACCCCTGAAGGTGTGTGGAAACTATTGGATCCATTGGGAAGGGTTACTAACCCGTAGAGGAATCTACTGTATCTCCCTGCGGCCACCAAGGAATTAGTTCTTAGCTGGAATCCAAATAAGGGTAATGAGGAACTCAGGGTTGCCAAACACTCTGACCTGTCCGGCTCAATGTAGAATATGGAGGAAGAACCTAAAAAATATGTGTTGCGTCAATTTCTCCTAGGGAAAAAAGATATTTTATTACCTCCTCACTGAATGCGTTGTAGAGCAATGTCCAAATTATGGCAATCCGCAACGGTACATCAGGTGAAAACACAACTTCTCCATGGTGAGTTACCTCCGTGTGACCTTGAACATCCTACCCACGTAGAGTGGGTAGAGGTTGGAACTTATGGTAATAGGGCATGGTATGTGTCTCTAAATTTATTCTAGCGATGCAATAATCCTCAAGACTCAGCTCATATTCCACCAGCTGCTCCGCAGGTCACCCCATGTGCCGCTCCATGAGCCTCAGGGCTTGATTATCATGTTGAAGAACCCACCAACTTACTGGTCATCAGGTATCCCCATCAAGACAAGAACCCACTCCCATATGATCCAATGGTGGCACTCATCGCTCACCTTGATGCATTGGAAATGTGATAGGTGGAAATCCCACCAGATGGAAATCCATATCTGGCATGGGTGGATGATATGCCAGTACCCTCGGGTTTTTTATATCCTACTTCTCCCCCTTCAATGGGACTGGTGAGCCACCGCATCATCTCGCACAATTTATTTCAAGGTGTGGACCGATACTGGGGACTCTAGCATAGTAAGAGGCTGTCAAACTCTAGTGTTTTTTACAGACATTGGAAGGGCCTATGTTCGTCTGGTACAACTATCTACCCATCGGGTCAGTAGCTGGATGGGAGGATCTTTGCAGGAAATATGTATACCAGTTCAGTTCCATCACTCGGAAGACAATTATCGTAGACCGCTTCAGGTGCAAGAAGAAACCTAATGAGCATGTTGAAAACTTTATCTCCAAGTGTAAAGGGCTCACATACTACCTTAACATGCCGCTGATGCAGAAGCAGCTACTGATGATGCGTGTGGTGAATGTCAAGACAGAACTGTTCACCTCTCTGACCACCCAGAACTACCCTAATGGATTCTGAGACATCTCCGATAAGACCCATTGCCTAGAAGAAGCCTTGCAATAGGCTGTTGAGGCACGTCTGTTGCCTCCTTCAATTACCGCAAGGGGGTCCATTAGAGTCGATCACAACACAGTGGCCCAAATAGATCCCCCCATACAAGTAGAATTATTATCAGTATAGCCGCCTCTACAGCCTCGCAGAGGCCCGCCACCGTAGGCACAATATCCAGACCAGTAGCATCCACCTCAAAATAGGCAGGTGCACCCATGCAATGCACCACCACAACCAAGGTGGGATAATCAAGCTCCACCTCCTCGACAGGATCCTCCAGCCCCTTGTCAGAATCAAGCTCCTAGGTCCCCCTTCCCAGACAGAAGAAATATGACCTACTCATTCAACGAGGCACAAGTTCTTGTATATTTCAAAAGTGCCTTGGAACAAGGAATTGTACATTTTCTTGAGTGCAGAAGGCCAAAAGAGGCGAACCTCGCTGATCACCACAACTACTTCCCTTATCACTGGATCCTTGGACACACCCTCAAACAGTGCTATGTGTTCATGGACTGGCTTCAAGACCAGGTCGACAACAATATAGTCAGGTTAGACCCAGCCCCAACACAAGTATCATTCATACTCATGAATCCCGATAATGGAAGTGGAAGAAAAAGTGAGTGAAAGCAGGTCCCAAACCACGGGTCCCAGAAGTACAAAAACTTGATGGATCGTAAGATGGTCTCATGTGCCCATGGTATTATCCGCGGAACCTAAATCGACCCGAGCAATTATAATATGTTGCGTCAGCTGTAGACACTACTTCTTCATCTTCGTCTCAGCCATCCTCTTTTAAAAAGAGTAAGAATCAGTGGTGCAAAGTAAAACAGAACGCCCCACCAATGTCATCTTCATCCCGTACCCTAAGTGACTTCATGCCTCCAGTGATGGCGATTCCTCCCAAAATTTATCCAGTAGTGGATGATTCTTCATGTGATAGTCAAGGGTATTATTCGTTTACATTGTGGAGCTGGTAAACCCCTACAAGATTCCTGATGATGGGGAGTGCCAGATGAATCTTCCCAACGTCCCCAACTGACATCAGTGTCGATGGAGCCACAGAAATATGGGTTATAGGAGTGCTTTGGTCAGTATTTCTAGCCCGGTTGTACATACCATTGAAACTAGATAGCAGGCCAAGCGTAGAAATCAACACGTGCAGCCATTTCATCTAATGTCGTCGGGCTGGACTCTGCTGCCGTTTGTGCTACTGGATCAGCCAGAGCCACCCAGAACTCATTGTGATCAGCCACACTCTACTACGGACCAGTCTTAGTTAGCTGCCTCTCATATGGTAGTCAATCCACATGATTCCACTACTGATCAGTAGGATTTTCCTAGAACCAGTATGTTATCGGTCCATTAGGTAGGACCCACCATACCTCCTGTCATAGAGAGACCTTCTGTAGGTAGTAGTTCACGGCTGGCATAGATGTATGATGTCCTCAAACATCTTGTAAGAATATCAGCAAGGACGTCCATCCATGAGGCTCTTCACCCGTTATCGGATATGCATCAAGCCCTCATCGAGGCTTTAAGAAGCCCCTTCCAATTTGAGACAGAGGTAGCACGTGTAGAGCCCTTTAATGCGGAAGCGGTTGGTAATGATGATTGCCATGCCATTACCTCCATCTCTGGAAAAGATGAAGGTTCTCTTATAAATGGGAAAATTTTCCCACTATACATCAATTTCCACTTCAATGGCATGGAGATTCGTCACTGCCTTATCGACATTGGCTCTGGGATTAACCTTATCCCAACACGGACACTCCGTAAGATGGGACTATCCAAGGATGATCTGACTCCATTTGACCTAAAAATCCAACGTTATGACAAAACAGAACAGACAATGGTGATAAATATTTTCCTAAAAACCTAATTTGGAAATCTGGTAGCCATCACCAAGTTCACACTCGTTTCACATGACACTACTTACAACACATTGTTGAGAAGTCCATGACTCTGCCTACACACGACAATCCCTTCATCGTATCACTAGTGCCTCAAGCACTCCCTTATTGGCCGAGTGGACATACTCCAAGGTGACGCATCTCCTTTTGCCTCTTTTGAAGCCTGATATCTGGATGCCCAATATTAAAAGAGCAAAGACAAATAGATTCAATCCAGCAAAGTCGAGCTCGTTGTTGTTGTGACTGAAATATGGGCAGGTCTAACTGATGTCTATGTCTTCCAGATCCATAAATTGGAAGCCATGACTCCTGACCTAGGGAAATGTTTTATTTTCTCTAGGATAGGTGGGAACCACATTCCCATGTCCAAGAAATGTCAGAAGATCACATCGTATTCTTATACGAATCATGCCCCAAAGACCCTTGAGCCACCTACTCCCATAAGGTATTAGGATGTTAGTCCCATGGAAATGACAATACAACACACCTACTAGTTCCGCATGGCCGGGATACATTAGCTAAAGCTGACGTGATATTACTTCTTTGATATCATCAAGTGTGACCTCTTAGGTTGGAGGCCTCATGAGATCAGATTGAAAACTTTCATTGCTATGGTTTCGGCAGCACAGGGGTCCTCTAATGCACTGTCTACCGCCACTAAGGCTGACATCTATCTCCCATAAAGATCTATTGACCCAGAAGAACCTCATTCTACATAGTATCCCTTCTCCATAAGTGAATAATAGGATTTAGAGTATTCCCCTTCCACCTTTGAATAGGTTGTTTATACCATGGTTGATGTACTGGTACTGGTGAACCTCGGTAGCGAGGTGGACCCGAAACCCACATTGAATAGTGCCACCATGACCCTCGAGGATCAATAGTGGTAAATAGACTTCCTTAAAAAACACTGTGATGTATTTTCCTGCAGTTATGACAAGACTCCAAGACTAGATCCCCAGGTATTTGTCCACCGCCTCGGTCTCCCAGCAAATCATCACGGGTTTATGCAGCCTCCCAGAAAGATTAACCCTTCTCATGGTGCCATGGCCGAGGCTGAATTTGAAAAGTTCATCATATCCAATTTTGTTAAGGAGGTCCAGTACCCCAAATGGCTATCCAACATAGTGCCATTCAGGAAGAAGAACAGACATATCAGAGTCTGCATCGACTTTCGGGATCTCAACTGTCAGTGTCAGAAGGATGATTTTCCCCTTTTAGTGATGGAATTATTGATCGAATCTATAGTTGGGTTCCAATCCCTCTCCTTTATGGATGGGTACTTCGGATATAACTAGACTTGAATGGCCCCAAGGATGAGAAGTCTATAGATTTCAAGGCACCACAAGGTACTTTATGGTACCAATTCATTCCCTTTGGCCTAGAGAATGTAGGTGCCACCTATCAGCAGGCTATGCACCGCATATTTAAGTCGGTCCTCGGAGCATTGGTGGAATGTTATGTGGATGGTTTGGTGGTCAAATCTTTCCAATGCTAGGACCATGTCAAATAACTTAAGAAAGTGTTCAGCTTCCTCTGTTCATTCCATCTGATGATGAACCCATTGAAGTGTGCCTTCAGGGTCACCTCTGGAAAGTTCCTCGATGACATTTTCAGATACAAGTGCATCGAGATTGACCTAGATAAGATCAAGACCATCAACCAGATGTCTCCTCTATGCAACATTTGGGATCTTCGGGGATTCCAAGGACACATGGTCTACATGCGCCGATTCATTTCCAATCTAGATGGAAATTGTAAGCCCTTTTCTCAGCTCATGAATAAAGGAACTACTTATTAGTATGATGAAGAATGTCAGACTGTGTTCAAGGAAATATTGCAGTATATTTTCCAGCCTCTGGTCTTGATGCCACCCATTTTTGAGAAACCAATGGTTATTTATATGACTACCTTGGAACGATCTATCGATTCCCTTCAGTCCCAAAATAATAATGAGGGAACTGATAACAGTCTCTACTACCTCACCTGCATGCTTCTCGATATGGAGACCAGATACTCCCCTATCGAGAAAATAGGTCTTGCGCTCATATACAGAGTACAAAAATTGCGACATTACTTACAGCACCACGAGGTACAGTTTGTGTCCCAAGAAGATATGCTAAAGTACATCCTGAATAGCCCCATACTGACAGGCCATCTAGCTCAGTGGGCAGTAATTCTCTAGTAATTAGACATCAGGTTTGTTCCTCAGAAGGTTATTAAGGGGAAAGCGTTGATAGATTTCCTTGCTGCCTATCCGGCTCTTGTGGATCAGTTTCTGGACCTCTATTTTCCTTAAAAGGCAATCCTTTTGGTAGACCATGCCCTCCCATGTTGGAAAATGAACTTAGATGGTGCTTCCTAGATACCCACTGGGAAAAGGCTCAATGACCCCAGACTCAACAAAGTAAGCATGGGTATCGTCTTCATTACCCCAGCACAAGCTATTCTTCCATATTCATTCCTAATAAAAAGAAGGCTTCACCAACAATGAAGCAGAATATCATTCTCTCATTACTAGCCTCGAGATGGACCGTGAGATTGGTGTTCCCCATTTTCATGTGAAAGGGGACTCTGAAATAGTCCTCAAGTAGATCAACGGTGACTATGTAATCATAAAAACAAAGCTCGTACCATTGTTGGAATGCACTATCATGCTAGTGGCCCAGTTCCCATCTTGGCAAGAGGTTACCCATATCCCTCGATTATAGAATGGTAGAGAAGATGGCTTAGAAAATCTAGATGCATCACTTGTAGATCCCAAACTTGATTATCTTATTATCCACGTGGAACACCGTAGAGTCATTGCTCCTGTCACTCTGGATAATGATGATAGCCCACAAGTAAGACACCTTACAATTAGCGCCTCCACGTCAGGACCCCAAGGTCCCCTAGATGTAGTGATTGATGTGACTCTAAATTGGATTATACCCTTGGTTGAACACCTTCAACACAGTAATCTCTCAGAATATCAAGAAGAGGACAAGAGAATCCGATGTCACAAATTATAGTTTACCCTCCAGAGTGGTCCTGGTCTTTAGAATATCCTCTACATGTGAGGGTTTGATGGTGTTCTCCTCTGTTGCATCTAAGGAGTCAAGATTTCCCAGGTCAGGTAGGAGGTTCATGTCGGTTCTTGCAGCGCCCATCAGACCGGGCCAAAGCTATCTCACCAGATCTAAAGACTGGGGTATTTTTGGCCCTCTAGGATCCATGACTGTATTGATTTCTCCAATAGGATCCATGCGTGCAAAATTGATTCCAACTTTGTGCATCATCCACCAGATCCTTTCAACACTACCAAATACTCTTGGCCCTTTTTAGTCTAGGGACTTGATGTCATGGGACCATATCCACCAGTGACAGATCTCCAGTTTCAGTTCATCCTGGAAACTACAGACTTCTTTTCCAAGTAGGAAGAATCGGTTCAACTCAAGGAGGTCAATGCCCATTCTATCATTGACTTTGTGAGTTCCAACATCATTCACCGATTTAGAGTCCCTCACGACATCCTCACAAATAATAGAACCAACTTCCAGGTGGCCGAGTAGAATAAATTGTATTCCACGTAACACATATGTTATAACCATACCTCCTGCTACCACGCGCAAGAAAATGGGCACATGAAGGCGTTCAACAAAGATCTCTCTAACAATTTGCAGAAAATGGTTGGTTAGAACAAGAAGAGTTGGCCAGACAAGATCCCCAATGCCTTATGGGCTTATTAGAAAATGAATCGCAAATCCACACAGGTGACCCCATATTCACTGGTGTATGTAACAAAGGTTGTCCTACCCAATGAAATTCAGTTTCCCTCATTATGGAAAATTTTCTATGATCAGCAAGCACCAGATAAAGTAGCTAAAATTCGTCTGTCTGAATTGGAAGCACTTGATGAGAATAGGCTTTGAGCCCTAAATTATCTAGAAAGACATAAAAGTAATATAGCAAGAGCCTTCAACAAGAAGGTTCACCTCCATTCTTTCTTGGAAGGTAATTTGGTGTTGGCCTAGAGAACACCAATGATTCCAGCATGGAAGCCACCAAAACTGGAACCCAAATGGGAAGGACACTACATAATTCACAAGGTTTACCCCAATGGTTCATACTCTTAGGTGACCAT
This sequence comes from Viscum album, assembly GCA_963277665.1. Classification (NCBI taxonomy): domain Eukaryota; kingdom Viridiplantae; phylum Streptophyta; class Magnoliopsida; order Santalales; family Viscaceae; genus Viscum; species Viscum album. The sequence continues at coordinate 7,202,834 of OY728125.1, forward strand.
GGATGGTGAGCATATAACTCCTTCCACCAATGAAAAGTTTTTAAATCCATTGATTGCCTAAGAAAAGTATTTCCCACATGACCCTAAATTGTTGGGTTCTGTATGACCTGAAAATACTGTGTCCCATATGACATTTAACTGTATGTCGTCCCGCAATATTTTAAACAGTAACCAGTCCTACATGAACTATTAACCGTCTTGGCCGCATGACGTTAAACTGCACAACACCCTTATAACAACATATGGTTTGATTTTCATCCTCATGGGTTATTTAGGAATGCTCGGACACTTCTTCTTGAGACCAACCCTAAATTCTTTACATTGATTATTCCCCCTGGGTGTAGTTCTCTTGGAGGACCCTACATAGTGTAGGATTTGTTGGCTTCACTCATGATAGGATTATGATGATTGCACTATGTGCCCTCCCTTGTTCTTCTCTCCTCCCACGTCATCACCACACAACGCTAAAACTGCATGGCCTTAAAGAACTATGTATGGATTGATTCCCGTCCTCATGGGATACATAGGAATGCCCAGACATTTTTTCTGTCATCACACCCCAAACATCATAATCCCCCCTTGGGTAAGAACATATGGTGTGGTGTTGTCTTCCTCCCTACTTAACGTCGAGTTCATCATGACCCCACCATACATCACACCCCCTCGAGACTTCCACCTCTTTCACTATCCTACTTGATGATAAATGCACAGGCACATTTATGATTCACTTACTCTCTTTACATGGGAATCCATTATCCTTCATGTTTAAAAGGACCCCCAAATGGCATGGATGCATGACCCAAGGGCTCTCCTTCCATTTTGAGCCAACGTCCTCGATGGTTTTGAACAAAACATTGATATAAGTCCGGAATTGCGAATATAGTCAGTGGATGATGCTCATTTTTTGTCCCCATTTCAGGTCACACGATATGGATTCTTTGTTTCAAATCTAGTCAACAACTATACTTTGTCGTTGCCACCACCCCCCATATGTCCCAAATATTGAGTGTAGTGGTTCATTCTTCCCCACTGCATCTTCAAGCTGTGGTTGGCCTTGGGTGATGCCAGCTATCAGAACCTTATATGATGGGGAGAGCCTAGTCACACTCCTTGTTTCCCATGTAGATCATTGCTTATGTGGTCTTAGAATCTATGATGAAGCAATGCCCACATGAGAGGTTTTTTGGCCAGGATGCCCGGCCTTGGGTCCCTCGACCCTCACGACCCCTAGGCCCAAGTTCGTCTGTTGGATTATGCGGTGTGGTATGGACTTACATCCTTATTTACATCAGGCTACTGTACCATGAAACACATATCCCCATGAGGAATCCCTTCTTTACTTATTATCCCTTCCATGAGCATAGGCCCCACCAGGATTCACGAGCCCCATCATTTGGGTTTTCGTCATCTTCTATATCTAAAAGGATCCCCAAATGACATGAATGCTCAGCCCAAGGGCCATTATACTATTTTGGGCCAATTTCCATGAATATTTCAAGAAAAAGGTTGATAGAAGTCTCATGTTGCAAGTGTGGTCAATGGTCGATGCTCAATTGTTTGCCCCCAGACCCCTGTCACGCAAGGACGGACAATGTGTTGCGAACCTGGTCAACAACCTTCATCTGTCATCATTGTCATTTTGTGGTTTTCCATAAGCACGATGATTCTCCCTCTCCATTCACCTATCCCAGGCATATGAAATTAAACTAGGCATCTACGGTCTAAGCCCTACGACATTAAACTAAGAGAACCACCATCCTTGCTTCATGATGATAAAATTCACATAACCCTTCTTCTAAAACTACATGTGGCTTGATTACCATCCTAATGGGATACGTGGGACAGCCCAAACGTCTATTCTTCAGGTCCATCCCCATCTCTTAGAACCCTCCCTTTCATCTGGGACCTTGGCATGAATTCTTCCAGGAGAGGGGTATGTGGTGTGGTATTGGATCATGTCCCCATTCATGTCGGGTTTGTAGCAACCACGCCCCATACATATTTTTCCTAAGCACCCTTTTCTCACTTTCCCTACATTAATCGTTTCAAGTCAGCTGCTTTTAAGTCGAATCCCTTGACCCTATTTGGTGATTCGCCAATGTGGCCAAGAGTACTCTGGTTTAGAACCCAGAGTTTCAGATTCTTCCTGGACATGCTTTTACCCATTTTTTAGGCTTTGTGTTTCCCTTCATTTCAGCATCCATTACCTTTCACATCCTAAGGGATCCCAAAATGGCATGGATTCTTGGCCCCATGTCCCTCCTACTATTACGGGCCAACGTCCTTGAGGGTTTCAAAAAACAAATTGATACAATTCTCATTTTGCGAATACGGTCTGTAGTTGACGCTCATTTCTTGTCCCAATTTCAGGTCACACAATAAGGATGTTGTGTTTTGAACACGGTCAATAGTTATCCTCTATCATCACACTAACCTCATTAAGCCATAAATTTTGGTTACATGATTCACATCACATTCCACCCCATCATTTCCAAGTAGAATTTCGACACCCAGGGTACTATCCCTTAGTGTGAATTTTCACGTTAGGAGGAAAAATCCGTAGTAAGGAATTATTCGGTGATCCTCACTAATTTCCCCCTTACAAGAATTCCATATATTGAGAATATGTCTTCCACCCTATTTTCCTTCACTGAGTTCGGCTCACGTGGACTTGGGGATGGGATCGTGGTCTATTCTTACATGGAAGTGTTTTCATACTCTATGGTCTGAGCTATAAGAACTTAAACTAAGATCTATTTATACTTACTCTCTTTAGAACTATGTATGGCTTGATTCCCATCCTTATGGGATACGTAGGAACGCCGCGACATCTCTTCTTTGGGTCCAATTTTAGTTCAACTAATTTATCTATTATGTTCTTCCTTTTTGGCCCCAACTCTTATGGGACTACATGGTGCGGCATGTGTGGCCTAATTCCCTCATTCACATTGGGTTTTCAATAGTCACACCATGTACTCCCCATTCTAGGAGTTAGTCCCTCATACCTCCTATCATGTATGGCATTAAACTGTATGTTGTCCAGTATAATATTAAAAGGAACATCCAAGAACTACTTATGGATTGATTCCCATCTTCAAGGGATATGTAGGAACACCTAGACATCTCGTTTGTGGGTCCTTCTCAACTGAGATCTAGTCTCTCATGTCCCATATCCTATAACCTTTTCTAGCCCCTTGGCCTGAGGGTTCTTTCATCGAATCGTGCACGGTGTGATGTCGACCTCATCCCCATTCACGTCAGGTATTCTTTATCATGTCGCACACATTCCCTCTTGATCCCCACTTCTCCTATATACTTCTATGCCATAAGACATTAAACTATGATGCCTAGTCCCACATGACATTAAACTATTACTTATATACTACAGGACGTTAAAGTGCATGGTTGGTCGCATCACATGACCCTAAGCTGTGACATTATTTTCTTGGCCGCATGAAGAAAAAATGGAACTGCATTGTGGTGTCCCCACATGAGGGAAATCATGTTTGGTATCAATCACACACCATACCATTTTTCAACACCTACATACGGCTTGATTCTTGTGCTGATTCCTGGAATTTCTATCCTAGGTCCATCACTTCACAAAAAAAACACCCATTCACCCAAAAGGACAAACAAGACCTATCAAATGCTACTTCTTTTGGTATACAGGATAGACCTGCACGACCTTATTATCTCTGGAACTTGTACCTTACCATGCCATCCCTATAACTATGTGTGTCTTGATTCTCATTATCATGGGATACGTAGGAATGCCTGTGCACTTTGCCTCGGGCCTAGACTAACTTTATTTTTTAGTACCTCGACCTAAACCCTCCCCAGGGAACACATAGTGATCCGAACTCCAAGTCCTCATTCATGTCATATTTTATAATTACCTCACCATGTGTCTCCCACATTCCCAACCATCTATGGTCCGAACTTTATGACCATAAACTAAGATCACTCTACGTCCCTGCTGCAAGATGTTAAACTACACAACATCTTCAAGAACTACGTAGGATTGATTACCATCCTGATGGGATATGTATGAATGCCTTAGTATCATTTCATTGGGTCCATCCCCATGAATAATATATCTGGTTCCCCCTCTTTTTTGTCCCCTTGTCCTGAATTCTTTCAGGGAACTCTGAAACTGTAGCTTTACCCTGAAAAAGTCAGGTATGCCTCAAGACAATGATGGGATGTGCCAACTTCCTCTCTAGAAAGGTCTCGTCTGGGAGTAGGAATTACCCATGATCAAATTGGTATGTCCACCTAATGTGTTTCCACCACGGTGGCATAATTTCAGGAGTTTTGAACTCTGTCTGAACAACCCGTCGCTCCACACTCCATGCTTCGAGTGATCTTTTTTTGGACCCTCATCCACTTTCACATATGAAAGAACCCTCTAATAGTATGGATTCTCAGCCTATGTCTCACCTACTATCCTGGGCCAACGTTCTGGAAAAATAATGGTTGACATTCTGAGTCAAGCCCCGTGTTTCGAACATGGTCAGCGGTCGGCCCTCATCTGTTGTCCCTATATCAGGCTAATATAGTATGGATATTGTGTTTTGAACATGATAAACAATTGTTATTTATAGTTAATCCACCCCGATAGTGTCTTGAATCTAGGGTATTGTGATTCAAACCTTCCACTCCTTTATTTTCAGGTTGATTTCAAACGCCCATGGTGTTACCCCGCTCATGCACTAGAGCACATTGGGAAGACGACATGTCGATTGTTCTGAGGTCCTCATCCTGTAATTGGGAAGCTTCCTTTTGTTCCTAGAAACCCAGATTGGTTGTTCGAACCTTGGATTCCCAAAGCTTGGTTTTCACTACTACATTCACATGAATTAATAATTTCATCATCCATTTTTTCTTGTATCAGGTATGACCCACGTGAGCTTAGAAATGGATGGATATTTATTTCAGGATTTTAGTTGGAATGAATTAAACCAAACAAACAAGTAAATAATAAATTAATACATGAAGTTTATAACAAGTGGTAGTAAAGAGAAATAAGTTTATGAGTTTGACCAAGACATAACCCTTATGGATCAACATTTTGGATGAATTTCTCCAATGTTTCCAACCTCTGGTTTGTGGCCTCCAGCATTGTTGTCTGTCCTCCCAGAACCATATCTTCATCAGTGGTTGAGGAGCGTAGATCATTGGCCCTAGCCCTTGCTAACCCTGTTCAGTTTGAAGTTTTTTCATTTGGTTACTTGATTCCACTATCTGCTCTTGGGCATCTTCCAGCTGGTCCCTCAATTTCTCAATGACCTTAGAGTTGTTTGCAATGAATTCCTTTGTTTCTTTTGTTTTCTCCTCAAGGTGTCGAAAATCCTGCTCCGCCTAATGAAATTCCTAGGAATTCCTGGACTCTTTTTGAAACTGGGAAATGTCGGAATGTTGGTTGTCCTCCCATATCTTCTCATCCATGTAGTCACGGATTGTTAGATGAAGAAGGTGAGAATCAACCCCTCCATCATAGAGAATGAACAACCAGGTGTACAGTGATCCCACTCGCTTTATCCATTCTACCTATGGCTAACTGAGGAAGCATTTGATGAACTTCCACCCCTTACACCGTGTCATCCGACTCTCATCAGATGCTTCTGAATCAGATTCATCCATCTCCTCGGGGTGTGCAGGTCGATAGTCTGGGAAAGAAACCAAGAGAACAGCTATAGGGTCTTCTTCTATTACTCTTAAGTGATTAGGCCCCTCATCTTGTGGGAGGCCTTCCTCTCTCGCATCAGACCCGATAGCTTCACTCCCACCAACTTCAAACACCGCTCTTACATTGATATTTCCAGTTTCCACAGCTCCTTTCTCAAAAAGTGCTCGGGCCGGCTCATCTTGAGAAGTGGATCCCGAGTGGGTCGATGTGTTTCCCATCAAGGCATCCACAAATGGCATGGATTTGGCATCTTGAAAATCCTGAAAGGCTGTGATTACTGCGCAAACAATAAACACCCTGATCAGTTGAGCTCTCTGTTGATAAATATCAGTGTCTAAGTGATGAAACTTACCAGAGCCCAAAGCATCATCCTCCGGTGTTCCAGTTTCTATATGAGCCATTACCATAGGGGATCCATCAACACTTTTTAGTTCAATAATGGGTGTCAGCTCCCAAACTTGTTCTGTTAGAACCTCCCCCCCCCCTACGGATGGAGCATCTTGGTCGGCACCAATATACACCTGAGCAGGATAAAGAAATCCGATTGAAGATTATGAGAAAAAAGGGGGGAAGGATGGATGAGGACTAAGTCATACCTCAATAATCTCAGTTATGTCTATATCAGATCCAACAATCTTGCCACTCTCCCGAAGACTCCCTTGGTGGGTTGTCCCTTGAGACCCTCCACCTACAAGATTCTCTTCAGCTTCCCCCACTTCTTCTCCTTCTCCTTAACCCTCTCATTATTCCTCCTCCTCTTCTGACTCACTTCCCTCTGGCTCCTCATCACTTTCATCATCCTTAGGTGACATTTTTTCTGTATCATGCTCCTATATGAGCATTAACATCACCAAGAGAGGTAGTTCCTCACACCAACCCCATTGTCATGCATACATGTCCATGTCCGTCAAGTATGTGTACCGATTATGGAAGTTCACCTTGTCATCAATCCAAATGAGTTTGACCTCTGGCAGCTGGATTCCATCCCATACTATCTTTTATCAGAGGAATTTGGTGCCCATCGACTGTTGAAGGGTCAACTAGGCTGATCACCACATTGGGTAGATTGCATCATCATAAGGTTGAAGCAGATACCTTATTTTCTTCCCGAGAAGCACCCCGACTGCTCCGCGAGGTTGTTCGTGAGCCCCACACCCCCCAGACAACAACGGCACAACCTCACCACAAGACATTACTACCATTATAGCCCCATCATGCCCTGGCCTAGTCACTTGACATTACCCTAACCTTTCCTTCCCAATGGCTCCTTGTCTGCTCTCCTGTTGCCCAGGTTCTACACTAGCCACCTGGAGCTATCAGACTCGCTTCCACAGAAGCCCTTCAGGGTATGCCACAACCCAATGTTTGGAATATTTTATTGAAAGGCTGAAATCTACTCCTGTGGGGGAAGGTAATGACTTCATCAGAGCTGTAAGATGTAAACATCGTCCAAATTTGGAGAAGAACACAGGGGCGCCTCTCTTTCTAGACCTCTTTATACACTTTCTTTGTCACATGCTAGAGTCATCTGACCTTCCTGAAAAATATGATGGCTCGTAGGGCTCACAAAGGATCTTCCTATAAACCCGGGCCACAAGAACCCCACCTCTGATTCTCTAGATGTATTCTCTTTGCTCTAGCAAGCCTTACCCATTGTCTATCATTTGGCCAGCTGGGGTAGGGAATAGAAAAAGTTAAAATGAGTGTGATTTCAAATCCTAATCCTTACCCCCTCTTCATAGAGTGTCAATGTCATGACCTAGAAAATATTAAACATGGAGGGATGTAGACTGTTACCCATGAGACAGATGGCATTTGGGAAGGTGTTCCTACAGTAATCAGCCGCAATACACCCATAAAGGATTTGCAAAGGGCCACAGATCCTCCTCGGTGAACCCCCTCTTGAAATGCGTCCCATAATGGCATACAAAGAGGCCAAAACAGAGACTCCCAAGTCATACCTATGATTATAGCCCTTGATGCAAGCCATCACCAATGATGCTGGACGAACTCCCATCCCAGTGTCCCTCACAGGCAGGAGCCACCCACTTAGGAAGGTGTCTAGAAATCTAGCATACCCGAAGTTTGAGTCTCGACGTTCATTCACAATGAATCCCCAAGATTGATATTCCCCTGCCTCTATGATCCTCCAACACGAGCCACTTTTACTCCTCTGTGGCGTGGTCGAACACTATTTTACTCACCATGGAATCTTGACGCTCGGGTATTTATATAGAAACAGGTTGAACTAGTTTGATTAGGTGATGTCCTTCATAATGTCCTTGATCGGTAGCCTCTCCTTGGATAGCTCTAATAGATTCCATGTCAGGATGGGTGTCTGTGATCCGTCTCCCCATATGTTCCCCATCGGATGAAATTCATCGTACTGGTTCCCAACCAAAGGGGTTCCCCCGATGCAATGAACGTTCCAAATACTGATACCAACCTATCCATGGTAAATATGGAAGGTGTTGGTATCAGGTAACATTAGGTTAATAGATCCATCCCATGTTCATATTGATGGAAGAAATGGAATTGCAACGTCCACACTACCTCAAACAACCCAATGTGTCACAGTTCGGCTCCAAGATGATCACACATTTGGCATACCCAATATGCCCAAGGCCACTCACTTGTGAAATTACCTCCAGACCTCAAGTCCCAATCCTACAACTAGCAATTAGTTACAATAGTGATATTGTGTTGGAAAGTACTTGTGTAATGGGCCGGAGAATCCTCCATGATCGAGTCACTTCCCTAAATGGTTCTGGTCCTGGGGTTCAGGACGTAAACATCCATGTGTCTGGTTTCTCTAGAAGGATGGCCATTATTAGTGATATTATACTAGGGGTGGTCATCTTCACGAGTCACCTGTGACCCTGGGGTATCGACTTCGAATCCTGGCATAGACACCTCCCCTAGACTACCGAAGTACCATATCGATAGGTTATCAGACAACACATACACCTTTTGGGCTAGAGTCAACATGTTGAAAAGAGTTGGGTTGTTTGACCCAACTTTTTGGGGGCCGTAAACTTCAGGGTTCACAACTTTTTCATCCCTTTGAGCGGCGTACATAGATTCTCTCTCAGTATCTGCCTGATTAGAATCCATATTCATTGGGTAAGGTTCAAAGGTGTTCACATGGACAGACCGATACATCACGCAAAAAATCAAGAATCAGCACGAAAAACTGAGGCAGTGGCATGGAAAACCCCGATTCTTCAGGTAAAATCACGGCCGAAAACGGGGAATTACGTGCAAAAAAAGTGAGATTATGCGCAAATCAAGGATGGTTTTTCAGACACGAGATCTCAGAACGTATCATGCGAGAAAATATATATGGACTGAGGGACCCAAGAGGGTTTTTACAGGTGTGGAGCGAGGTTTACACGCACAAAAAAATTGGTTTACGCACAACTTCACGGTTTTATGCATAACATCCATTTTTTTCACGCACCGACCCTAAGAGGTTAGACATCTCGGCATTTAACTTGGAATCTAACCTTTGTGTGCCCTCGCCAATCCAATTCCGAGGTGGGGGGGTCATTTGTAGACACTGAAAAGTGCTTAAGGCCTAAAGAGGGTATCTTCGGATAAAATGAAGGAATATTTTGACTCGTAGATCAATTCTGGGAGGAGCAGAAGGACCGCGCGAAAAATCCAAAAAGGCATGAGAAAACCCTCTCTCTCAAATGGAAAACTGTGGGATCTAAGGGAGTATTATGTGCAGGCACTAAAACTTCGGCGTAGCTGTCATTGAGTGTGGAAACTTGCATTCAGCCAGCACCCAATGATGATTCTTTCAAGCCTCTAACACTGGGTTCAGAATCATTTGTGCTTATCGACTTTCACATGGACCCGATAGCCTCGGGAGCCTATAAATAGAAAGATGCCCCTTCGGTTTCTAACAGCTAAAGAATCTGAACTATATCTGTTACAAAAAATATACCTCTCCTGTATGAAAAAGATGAATTTTAGGTACAGGATTTTTATGGAAGGTCTCCCAGGGGTCCAACTTCACGGTGGACCACTAGGGCCTCACCCTCTCCCATGTCCCTTAAGGTGGGGTACTTTTCATGCAAGCCCTTCCTCCTACGTAGAAAACCTCGGGTAGGGTTTGCGTGCAACTACTCTGACTTACGCACACATCCTTATGAGAAATCCCTTCAATTTGCTCACAAAACTTTTTCCACCCTTTGTGTCAAAAAAAACCCAATTGTGCGCACCCCCGGTCTTTTACGTGTAGCTTCCTCGATTACATGCCAACTGCGCGCAAACCTCTCCAATTGCGTGAAAAGCACTGGGTCCTCTCGGCCCGGCCTTTTCCGCGCAACTTCTCCATTTACCCACAAACCACCATCCTTGAGCATTCTCATTCATACGTGTTTTATTTCCCTTTTCCATACATCATCTATGGGTTATTCTTACACCCAAAGCGTCAAAATTACACACACTTCTCTCATATGGCCCTCTAGGCTCGTACGAAGTAACTTCAAAGTCCCTTGAGTGGTGCTTCTGATTTCATTGCTTCACCACATGATTCTTCGCGTGGGCACACTAACAAATATTGATTCTTCACATAGCCACGCTAAGGTGGACCCCTCATTGGATCACCCCACGACACCCCCTAGTCACGGTGTTGCTAGTTCCTTCCCTTCACCAAGGTGTAAAGGGTTCCAATTATGTACGTCCTAGGGGTGTAGAGTGAACACACCACATCCGAGCTACAGGATGTTAAACTGTCTAGCACCATCATCCTCAGCACATGATGTTAAACTGTGGTCTCACCCCATGAACTCTATGTGAGGTGCCTTGGCTCAGACATTCTTTACGCCCGCTCGTCTCCACGAGAGTGAAATATTCCTCACATGGAATGAGATCATCTTTACGGGAGTGGCGCATGTCTGTGGGGTAGGGAAGCCACCTTGGTGTAAGACCCTATCCTTTCTTAAAGGAGGTAGTACCCTTACTCCTCCTATCTTCTTCCTTTCCAAATCCCTCTCCCATTGGTATTTGTAACCATTCGGGCCTCCATCATGGATTAAGTCCCGATATCTATCTCCTTGGGACACTAACCATGCATAAGGCCCTATTTCTTCTTTAGACCTCTAACCACGTATAATCCCCACTGCACTCCCAATGTATGCACCTTTTTCGACATGATCGTCAAGTCTCTGGTGCCTCTTGTTTCTCACATTGAGCATGACTCACGTGGTCATAGAGCAAGAATCGACCCTGACATCCTCTCTGGGATTCCTTAGAAAGTAGGCCCCAATGATCCATTATGAACTACGTGGACTTTCATCTTCTCAAAGGTAAGGTATGTAGGAAGACTCCTAGAGGTTCAGGCCCATCACCACCTCTGAACTATGTGGAATTTTATCCTTGGCAAGGAAAGGTACATAGGAAGCCTCCCTGAGGTTCAATACCAACACCTACTTAGTCCCGATGATCTTACCGTCAGTGCACCTAGCCCCACATCTGAACAACGTGGACTTTGATCTTGCCAAGTCAAGGTACATAGGAATCCTACACGAGGTTCAAACCAACACACCCATTGGACCCGACCTGTTCACATCGGTTCACTTCATCCTACACGATGTTAAAATGCATTCACCCCTAATCAATGGTAAGTCGTTGCACACCTACTCAGTGGTAAGTAATTGTTCCTCATCTAACGTTAAGCTGTTATGAATCCCAAACATTGGTAATCCATTGTGTTTCACATTTAGTGGTAATTCATTGTATCCTATTCAGCGGTAAGCCGTTTTAGTCTCCTTTGACGGGACCCACATCTATGGCTCCTCCTAGTGGTGTTAGACCAACTTGGCCTCCTAACCACGCATAAGACCATACATATATGTGGGTTATTGTCCTATGTGTACACCCCAATTCAAGATCATTAGTTCTTTCTCTCAATCCTATGTGTTTCAGGAAGGTCATGCCCCAAACCAGATGTTCCACTTCCTATGGGTCCCATATCTGCATCCATTCTCATGGGCTGCCTCCTTAAGAGTCTCATTGCCCCACTAAACTATGCGGACCTTGATTCCATACCACGGGGATATGTAGAAAGCCTCTTCGAGGATCAATCCCAACATTATTGTGTCTCTCGAGTCAACTCCATCTCATTCTCCATCCACTTCACTTAACCATCCATCATCCATATTGATTCTTACTCGGGCTGCCACATCCCGCTGATATCACATCAACTCACCCCCAACATCATTGTACCCTTTAGGGGTTACACCCATATGATCTACTCTAGTCATTGTTCTGATCAGTCTGATTCGTCTCCGGTAGACGTTAAACTTGCGACATACCCTTTTTTAAACATGGGAAGCTGAGGAAAACCTCATATACATGTCTATGGAATATAATTCCTTACATTTGACGTGGGATGTCTCAGTATTCCACACCCTCAAGAATCCCTATAATAAGGGACATAAGACATATGCACTAGTGCTCCGGCATCGAGACACGCCAGTGATGTCCAACTTGACTGCTCCCCCAAATGAAGGTTGCTGCCCTAAATTGACCCCTTGGAATTTCCTGACAGAAGCTTCTTAATTAATCATCATCTATGAAGATACAGCATTGGGAAGAGTTTCATGAACAACGTCTCAATCTATAAGGGAGACCCAGACTAGATAATGAACTCTGAGGAGGATTCCACATAAGGAGATACTGACATCCTATTATACCGTTTCGATCAAGGATTAAACATCCCTAAATAATAAATGGATGCCACATGCCTTTGGAAAGTAGGAATGTTGGGAAATACATCATCATCTCCTCAACTGATATATTCACATGCCCTGACGAAAGCTTCGAAACAAAGTTATTATCTAATATACCAAATTTTCCAAATACACTAGACCCTTTGATCTTCTAAGTTGTATTAAGTGCAATTTTATGTAATAAATTATGTTTAAATATGAAATTAAGAAAAGGATTGTTATGGTTATAAAAGGAAATTTATCTATCAATTCATTTCAAAATTTCTAGGAACATTATATGCACTATTAAAACTAAGGATTTAGAATTCTATGTCTTACCATCCAAAATTAAGGATTTGGAGATTCATGCCTTGCATTCCTTCCCATGGGTGTAGAGAATCATATCCAATATCTTTATCCATTACATACACACCAAATTTTCTATGTTCCAATATACTTTACCTTTTTAACACATTAAAACAAGGTTGTACCTCTTTCAAAAAAATTAATATTACCCGGATCTATTCCATTCATCACCTTTAACCAAAAATCTTAATTTAACCATTTAACAATTTATTTATATAACACATCCATTAAGGTTATTTAAAATCATTTAGATATTTGAACAGTCCCCTTTAACTAGTTACTCTTTCTTCCCTCAAATAACATCACTGGACATGTCATTTCCAATTTAAGCCAAATAGCCCCTTATATCAAGTTATCAAGAAAAAAAATGTAAAAAAAATAATATCATTAGAATATATTTTATCATTTATAACCCATATGACATTTTAAATGGATTGACATACCCCATGGGTGGCCATATTTCTATCCACATAGCCATCAATGGACCCAACGGGATCCGTGAAGGGTTGAACACAACATTTGATTCCAAATTTAAAATTATTAAACGAGTAATTAATTTTTTAGCACAAAAATGTGATATCAATTACCACATATACTTCAAAAAGAGCAAGAATTTGGAAAATATCTTTGATACCACCTACCTTGATCTCATAGACAAACACTTGTCCAATCCTGGCTCTTTATTCAAGCTAAAATTGTTCAACTCACAAAATAGATGAACTCACTATAAATATTGTTCATGATAATTAGAACAATATGATAAATTAAATATTTAATCATCAAAAAAATAAAATTAAATAGACTCATATACTTAATGGTGGATTTTAATAATAATAAATTTCACATCAAACACCCTAGAATCAAAGTTGAACCACCCTTGGGAGAATAGAGATCTTTTGGTTCACACCCTATGATGTTGGAGAATGATTAATAGGAAAATTTGGTAAAGTCGTATATAGTTTGGGAGGGAAAAGTGTAACATTACCCATTTTTAATGAGTCACATTATTTGGCCACATAGTTTAAAAAGTCTTTTATCAACCATGAGGTCTCCTCCGTCCATGGAAAATATGGGTCACATGGTTTTTCTGAGACACCTGTACATTTTTAAAAACCATGAATAATCCTTTTGAATGGTTATAGAAAACCCCCACATGGTTTCTTGGCCACCTCATAGGGTGTGTTAACCATGATCTAGTGCTAAACCATGTCACATCATCATGATGTATAGTTAGCAATAATCATGTGCTAATTGTTCCCCATAAACTATAGGCCCCATTTTTATACTTTTCAAGTCTTAAAATCTATAGATGATCTCAAGTACTTTTATACACACAAAAATAACTCCATAATACATTGAAAATAGCTTAAAAATAAAAATAAAAATGTACCTCATCAAAGGTTTAAGATTTTTCAACCTCCCCACTCTATAGAATCTTATCATTAAGATGTACTCTCCAGCATCACTATGCCTCCAAGGTAAAAAGGTCAATCCACTATAAATGTATATCATCTTCCCTCTCCAAAGTTTACTCCTAAACACGGCTATTATTCCATTTAACTTAGAAAAAGTGAATTGTTTACCCCAAATAATTTTCTCACAAGGATCCACAAAACTAATCAGATGCTTCTAAAAGGTTTCATCAACCTCAAGATCAACATCATCAACATCAATCACTTGATAAGGTCCAAGGTGGTATTTCTAAATCTATGAAACATGAAAAAAAATAAAGCATAACACAATAATACTATGTAATATTCAGTTGATATGCTAATTGACTAATCCCCTCAACAATCTCGAACATCCCAATATACATAGATACTAACTTAACCTATTTCTAAATCTGATGGAGAACTAACCTTGATGAAACATAAATAAATACATGTTCATACAAAAAAAATCTCAATATGTTGATGATTCCAATCATTTTATGGAATATTTCTACTATGGGTCATAGAAATATACTTATGGATCAACTAGTCTTGCTTCGATGTCTCATACATGAGACCCATCCCCAAAAACTCTAATTATCCCACTTGTATTTAGTATAAAGGTGGTGTAAATGGAATAAAATATAATTATTCATATAGTTCCATATAAATAGTTTCTAGACAACTACTGTTATAGGTGATTTTAACAATATCTATGTGCTTCTCCCAATTTCCACCAAAATCTTGGACACATGCTCTCAAAACGTCCTCTCAGACCTAGATATTGTGTTCTAATTTCACATTCCACTGTGTGTGGTATATTTTATTAAAAATTTACTACCAAGATCCTTCTGTAAGTATTTCTAAAAGATTAAATTAAAATAAAATCATGATCTAAAATAAAACCCCAAGGCATCCCAGTAAAAAACACTATCTCTTAGACATACAAGTCTCCCAACTGGTCGATGTTATAAGTCTCCCAGATTATTAAGAAATGGGTTACCTTTAACAAATGATAAAAATTTACCCATATAACATAACTCTTATGATGAGTCCTTATAAGGTATACTAGGAAATCCCTTGTCACAACATCCCACATCCATTCTATAATGGGAAACAAAAATAATAAACTAGAAATCCACTAATTCCCGTCCTTCACCTACTGATAGGTGTTGTATTACATCAAAAAACCTACAATCTCCTTCTCCATTACCGGATACCAATAATATCTATGAATTTCACAATAAATCTTGGTAAAACCATGGTGCACCACTAACATTAAAATATGAAACTCATGCATCAACACTTATTGCATACATGTATTCACAATAAAATGACCATGAAAATGGATAATCCCATCATCTTTAGTGATCTAGTTGGAAGGTATCTCCAAACCACCAAATATTTCCCTCAATATCAAGAAATTAGGATCCTCATACTATCACCTTTTCATCCATCTCATAAGAGAGGGTACAACACACAAATACATGAGTTTTATCTATTACTACTCCTCTTGAAGACATATATGCATCACATCAAACATGACGATCATATTCTACTCAAAAATTGACTCTTAAACCACCTATGTGTGTGTCTTCTTAATTAAGGCACTATTAACACTATTATTTTTCCTTGGTGTATAATCTAGCCAAAATTATTAGATTTCATAATCTGTACCCATATCTGCTACTGGTGATTTAGATTATACTAAGTGAAAATATACTTAAGGATCTTATCATTAATAAAAATTGTTAACCTCTCACCTAAATGATAATGTGGAAAATGTATTAGTTCATGTACTATCATGGCTGACTCAATGTCATGTTCGAGGTATTTATATTCCTATGCTCTCAATATTCAAGATCCATCTTCCATGAATAAATCTTTCTTCATCAATACAACCACAATTCTAATACCAAATGCCTCACAAAATAGAATATACTCCTAACCTTGGTCAAGTAAGGTCAGAATCAGTATTTTGGAAAAATGTCTCTTCATCTACTATAATTCATTATCACATAATTCAAAGAATGGAAAGTTTAATCCCATATTGGTTAGTCCTAATAGTGTTTCTTATAATGAAAAAACCCCTCTGATTAAAATTTAGAAATAATACCTAAACCCAAAAATATTTATATCTAAAAAAAATCTTCGGATCCTCCTAAGAAACAACTATCCGTGCCTTCTCAAGGATCACTTACACAACTTATTTTGAGATTATCTGACCAAATGAATTCACTTTTTTTTAAATGAAACTTTAATAGCTTAGTAATATATAATTCTCTCTCAGTGTACTCAAGACGATTTAAAGATGCTTGTCATGATCATATAGAGTTTAGGAGTTGGTAAGATATCATAAACAAAGAAAAAACCAAACCAATCAAAGAATGGGTGGAAGATTTAATTATTCATGGACATAAACAAAGAATGATAATTCATTAACCCAAAAGGTAAAAAATTGAACTTATACAAAGGATAAATACTTTTTAAATTATTCTATGGTATATTTGAAGGTCTTACCCTCAACTAATGATACGTTGATCTCAATTAAATCTTGCAGAACACATAGGAACCCCTTATATGGTCAAAAAGATCAAAAATACATAGATGAGGATACTAGTTATTAAATATTATCTAGTTCATATTCTAGTAATCGACACATAAGAGCAATTTTCCTTCATCTTTCACTGAAAATAATACTAGATATCCCCAAGGCCATGTACTCATAGGGATAAAAAAATTATCCTAAAACTCCTCCACAACGTATTAATATCATGAAGCTCCATTGGGGATATTATATAAGGTATAATGGAATATGGATCCACTATAGGTATTAGTTAAATAATAAAATTAGTTTCACTATCAATTACAATCCCAGAGAACTCCTTTGGAAACACTCCCTGAAATTAATCCCCACCAAATAAAATGAATCATGATCTACTCCCCCATAATATAACATAATACTCACAGCCAAATTTTTTATCTCACCCTACTTATAATGAACTAATCCTTCATGGCCTACCTATATATCTCACTCTTTTTTATAGATGTAAACATCACCCTCAAGAGATGCGAAATCTACCACCCTATGGTAATAGTCATTGTGCTCCTGGTTTGAAACCAAGTAGTCCTTCTAAATTATTATGTAAAACCTTGAAATTTAAAGAATGGAATTAATCCCAAAGGAGATAGTGCCCTCCAATATTTACATAAAACTCCTCACAATAATGTATAACCTCTAATTGCACCCTTAATATCATGTTCATTGACATAACACCACACAATAACTCCACCACCAAACTCAAACCATTCAAAACAATGGAGAGCTATAAAGTAGTGTGAAGTGTTTATATCATATAAAACACAAAAAATTGTAAAATATATATTAATAATACCTTGATAAGTCGATTTTCCAGTGACTATACCATCCTAAGTAGGCTAAAGTGAATGTAGTTAATTTATTCCTCTACCTCGATCTCATATCTATGTCTCGTGTGTTGCACTACTCTACAAATACAGATGCTCTTATCTTACAGTACCTTTTCCACACCCTAATAATTATATCCAATAAAACTCAAACTTTCATACTGATATGGGGTAAAAGATCCCCTTTTAGTGATCTATATTGACATTGGTCCTCTTTCACTTCCCATCAACTGAGGGTTCATATATAACCTCTATATGTGACCCATCTTTCCGTAAGCTCAACACCATTTTGGTGGATAAAGACACTAACCTAATATGTGACTAGGATTTCCACACTAATATAAGACCAACTGAGCAATTCCCTATGAGGTGGATCCGCTCACTTGGCTACTATTCCTTCCACCACCTTGGTAAAAGTTCTCATAATGTCACTTCTTACAATCAATGGACATACCACCAGACTGTCCAGCTAAATCAAAATGTCCACCACCAGAGACTTCCTTTATGTTCCGATCGAAATTGAGATCCCAACTCACCACCTTAAAAAACATCTTGAAATGAAATATATTCACCTTGGACTGGATCTCAAATTTAAGTTGATCTTGAAAACATTTTGTTACAACTTCCCCCAATCCTATCACTATCATAAAAAATTCACTATAAATTAGTGAAGCAGCAAAAAAATACATTACTATAATATTCCCCTAGGATAAACAAATAAAATCAAAAAATCCCTCCTATCTCAGGGTCTCTGGGTAATAGTTCTTCAAGAAATTATCCTGGAATTCCTTCCCAGACATACCATTTAAATACTCATCCTGAATATAAATATCACATGGAACTTCATTGGTCCTAAAAACAGATAAGTATCCAACATAATCCGATTATCCAAAGAATTCTATAAGTGATCTAGAATATTTTGGATAGACTCCATCAATAACTCACCTACCTCAGGACCACCCTCTATAGTGAACATTAGAGGATGGTCCATATAGAACTCCCTAGTCAGGTAAAACAAACACAATACAACACACACTTGAAATCTACCCATAAATTGTATAAATTGAGTGAGATTCGCATTTAACTGCTTGTCCACCCTATCACTTGGAACCAATAGAGGTTCTAGTTCCACTTCTAGAGATGCATTCTTAGCAATATCCTCCTACCACCATATTGTAAAATATTGTCATAGAGACATACCTCTATAATTCAAAACACTCTTTAATGAAACGAAACATAAATACTACATGATGACACATAAAATTACCATAGTTTTCCATAAGAAAACTACTCCACATACACTATCCAATTGGTATAACCACAACCCTATCATTATACCCAACAATCTATATCAAGGGACATAAGCTAAGTCAGGGAAAAACAAATTTATTAGTTCAATGATTTAAAATTGACAACATTTTAATTATTTAAATTAAAATATTGCAATTTAAAATGTTTAATTTTTTTAGGAACCATTTTCTGAAATCCACCAATGTGAAATAAAAGCATTTTATTTCCTAAAACCCAATATCTCTAATTCTAAAAAATTGACCACAATATGATTTTCCATGTGTTCCAGACACGATTTTTTTTGTATAAAACCCTAAGTGTCTAAAATTATAGATGAATACAAAAGTATCATTCTATACTGACCCCTGAGAAAAATATCATAAAAAATAACATCACACAACAAGTATATCACCAAAGCTGAAATAACATTTCAGTTGCAAAAAGTGAACATCATGAACAACAATCCCACCCTAATAAATAGGACTTTTCACCACACATGGGTTATATTATCCTATCCATAAGATCATTACCAAGGCAGAAAACATCCTTGTATCCTTTATACCTTTCAGAAAATAGTAATGAATATAGGGTCCTAAAAACATCAAAAATGGATGTAAATACTCCCACAAGAAATTTCTAGAAGGAATCGAACATTTATATTGGTCCATTAAGGAAAATAAATGAAAAATGAATTGAAAATTTGAGAATGAAATTGATGAAATAAAAAATTTCAAGAGTTCTAAGTGAACTGCATACTATCACTAGGAAAGGTTTGTGGAGCACATGAACCATGAACCATTGGTATATGAAAGGACCTATGAGGCACTGGCCCCTAGGGAAATGTTTAGAAAACCCAGAACATTATGAATCACATCATTGGTGGAATCAAGCACATAAATTCCATTCGAATAACACACTGTGAACTAATCATTTCTCAAACATAGCATGCTAAAAGTGTTTCGCGGACCATGACTCGCAAACTTTAGACTCTGCAAACCCCGGTTAACTGAGTCTTCCATGGTTTGAGATATGTCTTCATAGGCTTCTGTAAATAGTGTTGCATTCCCATAGATATTATTTCCCTAGTGCTCTGTAAAAGAATCATAGGGAAAATTTAAGATAACGAAGGAAATAGATGAAGAGAGAGAAGATATGTGTTGAAGAAAGTATGAAGGAGACCATAGAGGTCAGAATAAAGATTTCAAATATGGGGAAGATTCCACCTCGGAATCACCAAAGTAGTTTGAATTGCAAACCACTTTTCCTGCAGTTATAACAAGGCTCAAACCATAAAAAGAAAGAACATAATAATAATTGGTGAACTACGAACCTAATTGGTGCTATCAAGAACCATAAATTTCTCGCATATGAAATCCCCACAAACCACAGGCTCCAGAACCGTCCTTCAATTCGGTGTTACTCATTGTGAATCGCTATGCAGATCGAAACCTACGTTGCGTACTACATCAGTGTGCAGATAGAACCTGAGGTAGCATATAAATCCTTGTCCAGGACCGTGTACTGCTTTGATATGCGGACAAACCCTCTACCCACATTTCATGATGGTATGCAGGGATCCCCCCATCCCCCATGGGGAAACATATACAGAATGGAGTTTATTTGGGTGTCCATCCCTCCAGCTCCAATCATAACCCTCCATTACCATTCATTCCTCTAAATCTCCTCCATGAACCAGTCCACCGGAATCAGGCCAATGCCTCCTCCAAATCCACCAAACCTGTATGATAAGATCACCAGGAACATCATGACACCTTTCTGAGTCTACATACCCAAGGTAAGTGGAGTCACAGAGGATGTCCCCACAATAGTTTAGACCCCCTGAAATGTCTCTAAGTCTACATTCCCATGGTAACCCAGATTTCAACCTTAGGATACTGACGTGAACCTCCTAATTCTAGTGATCAAGGATGATTAGTTACTTTTCCATTCAATGAGGTGTGGTATTAGTCAAAATAAATCATTTTCTCTTTTCCTTTTGATGAGAAATTACATTCATCTCCCTTCCTATTACACATTTTCGGTAACTCCCACTGAGGTAAGTCCCTAACCTTTTGAGAGACAAGCTATATGACCTCCAATTTCATCCTACATTGAAGGGTTCATTTAATTGCTCCCTCACTCACTGTTTCCTCAGCTTCTTTCTCCATAGGCCCGACATCTTCCATCATCAGAAGAGATGGTGTGTGGTTTGTTGAATCTCTCACATCCTCTTGTTTATCACTCCAACTATGACTCATGTGGGCTTAGAGATTTTTGATAATCATAACATCCAAACATTTAACCTTATGTATTGAACTATGAGAACTCTGATTCCTATTCAATCTAAGATATGTAGGACGCCTGATTGAAGGCCCGATCTCAAAGTGGTTCCCTTATGAAAGGTTTCACCAAATCATGCCCCCTGATGGGAACCTTCCATGCGTAAGCCCCTGCCTAAAATGAACTTTGAGAACACTGATTCCAATTCAAACCAAGTTACGTAGGATATCATCTTGAAGTCCCATGCTCAAAAGGGTTTGCATTCTGAAAGGGTCCACCCAATTATGCCCCCAAAAATTGGCATCCTCCCATGTATAAGACCCTTGATAACTGAACTACATAGAATCAGATTCCTCTCATGAGGATATGTAGAAATCCCCTCTTATGGTTCTTACCCCAACATCAAACCACCTTTTATATCTCTATGAGTATGATAGATTCCAGAGCACCTCATTACATGGCATAAATCGGTATGGCCTCCTTAGCATCAAAATCATGTTTATCTATAATGATCTATAATCTCAGGGTAACTCGTGGATACACTCATTGTGAATGAACTGAAGAATAATGAACATAGGAACATGCAATAAATCAATAATAGAGTCCCAGAAAAGGCAATAATTCACCTCAAAAGGGTGTGATGAGCCCAAAATCACATCCTCTCGACCAATGGAGTCCTCAATTGTCATTGGCCAAATAGTCATCCAATGAGCGCTTACCTTTGGTAAGAAGGTCCGTGAATCAGAGATACTAGGGTCATTGGGTGTTTTTGGATTAATGAATAAACCTGATAGACACCATCTGAGAACATCGTACCTAGCATTGGATGATTGCACGAACACGTACCCCCCTTTACAATCATCCGCTGAGATCATAAAATTGTGGTACATCTTTAACAACATAAAAATAAGGATACACTACCCAATACTAGTGGGACTATCTCTCCCTATCAATATGCAGTGCGATGCGGATCGGGTTGAAACAAAAATGGTTAACCTGATTTGGTTCCTCAACCAAGGTGGAAGTTTTTTCCCACTCACACCCCTTCACTTCACAGAAAGAGGAAGGGGGATAGGTCGAATTATCAAATATGCATATGATAAAGAGATGCTACTTTGTATGGAGTTTTTTTGTTTGTTTATGTCATATATATATATATATTGTAGGTTTCAGTAGAGAAACCTTCAATCCAAATGGAATCCAAACAACCAATGCATACACACACCTCAGCAATCCTACTAGTAGTTAGGACCCCTATGAAGAGCAGGATCCCCTCACCAACCCATGATCTTCAACATTAGGTATCCGACACACTGATTAAAGAGTAGCACCATAATGGTACTCTCCCCATAGCGGAGGCTGCAAAACAAGCCCACCAATCTATAAAATCTCACCAGATGCCTCCTTAGCCGAGACTGGAACCCCATCACAAGGTTGCCCTGATGGTCATCTCAAACTATTTCGAGAGCCTTTCCATGAAGCGCGATAACAATTACCTCCCATATCTCCAAGAGGTAGATGAAGTCGGTGTTGATGACTACATCCCAGCTGCATAGGGGTCCTACTCATGGGCCCCTACCAAAGATCATCACTGCCAACACTGGGCGACCGAGTATCCTCACTCAAAAGAGGATCTTACGCTAAGGGCACCTACTGAAGTCCAAAAGACATAAGCCCCTCAGGTTTCCCATAGAGGGTAGAAAAAATACAATCCGGAGAAGACAGTCACCTTGATTCTTGGGGAGGAACTACAATATAAAAACATGGTGACATTCAACAGGCATACATACAACTCTTCCCCCTCCACTGAAGCCCACCATAGAAATTTGGAGGCACATTATGAGCATGAGAACATTCCTGTCAGTGCTCACTGGTCCCACCGTGCAGACAAAGTGGTAAATTACATGCATATGCAAATATCTCCCAATGCCCAAGAATATTTTCACCCAAATAGGATGAAAACTAGCTACATGTAGGCACAAATACCTTATGATCAATATCAATACCACCATCCAAATAAGGTGGAAGAAAAATATGATCAAAGTCAAATTCCTTTGGATACATACAAATATTGTGAGAAAAATAGAGTATAAAGTGAGAAGATGCAAATTGTTTCTTATAAATATGATTCCCACCAATCAAATATGGTAGAAACTAATGAATAAAACCAGCATTACACTCATTCCTCTGTTCTAGAACAGGAGAACCTCTAGTATCCACTAGAAACCTCTGGCGGACTAAAGTAGGCAGAAACTCTTACTATAACATCAGAATAGGCCTACATACTGGTTCCAGCCAAAGATGTTTCTCCACACGTCCTATCAATGATGGAATCATAGACATTGATTTCGTACCATATCCTCCAAATGTGTCAAGATATCATTGTATCAGTGGAAAAGGTGAGGAACTAGGCCCACAGCCCAGTTTCCTTGAATGGAATGACTTACCTGCAAAATGGGTTAGTCACTCCATAGTAGTTATTCATCCCTACTCAAGTCAAGGAGGGTCGATAGAAATATTCTATGATACACAGACAACCGGATCGGGAAAAAATACATGTTCTAATAGGGGATGTTGTTCTAACGTGGTGGTCCCTTCAGGGAAGGCATATATCCCTACAAAAACTCAAGATGCACGTCAGCATATCCTAGTGGCATAATAAGAACAAAAAAATAGGGACATGCATATTAAGGTTGTTACTAATAGAAGATGACCTCGGTTGCCTGTAAGAGATCATCCAAAAAGGAAATGCAGCAACAAAAACTATAAAATGAAGAGCACACTAAGGATTCTTCTATGTTGGATGTTTGGTTTCTTGATTACCTCAATAATATATCAATAAAGGCCCATGATCATGTCAGTACAGTACCAAATTATGGAACTAGAAGTTGCAGTTGTGAAGGACCTTCCCACAATGTTACTACCAGTAGCTCTAAAGGTCCTCCCCAGATAACCCATGGGGGCTTACTCTATGGGCCAAGAATGGTCGATCATGATAGCCCATCTCTTGATGCGTTTCAAGGTACCCCCCCCCCCCCTCGAATAGAAGATTAAACAACAAGAAGGGCATCCCTTTACTGTCATCCACCCTGATGGTCCTCCCCAGGGTATATGATGTAGATATGCTTCTCCTTGAAATCAGGCATCAAGTCATAATGGTAGTCCTCTCCATGATGACAACCATTGTGAGGGCCCTACCAACAATGGAAGTTGATGTGAAGATCGTCCTTATGAAACATCAATCAATGAGAAGGTCCTCCTCTCATTGAAATACATCATGAAAGCCCTCCCCATGATGTAAGCTGTAGAAATTATCCCTCTAGCTAGATATCAAATTGTGATATTAGTACTTACCATCATAGTAGTAATCAATAAGTTCATCCCCTTAGTGACATCAATCATCAAGAAGGTCATCCTCCTTGCTCATCCCACCCTGAAGGTCCTCCCTAGGGTATACACCGTAGGGAAATTCCCCGCAGTTGTGAATTAAGTCATAATGGTATCCCTCACCATTATAGCACAAATTACGAAGGTCCTCCCTACAATAAAAAACCCCATATGTAAGATGGTCGTACTCATGTCGAGAAAAATATGAGAAACCACTCCTATGCTAAGGTGCATAGAAATATGGAGTTAGACGTGTTAAACACTATGTATATGATGAATGATATCCTTTCCCAACCAGTGGATGGTCTAGGTCCACGTCCATCTTCTGTTCCACCCCCACGATGTTCACATATCAGTGAGGCTTCTACCAGCCCTACAGCATGGAAAGAAATCATTAAGAATAAGTCAAGATTGGAATATCAAATAGATGAGTCCCTGTAAGAGCAACAACATGATATTTTTCTCATGAGAGGAAAACTATCTAAGGATAATATATCGGTTATGTATTATTTGACGATCACTTCCCATTTAGACATACCATGGGAGTTGTCTGTGGAATGTATGTATAACATTATAATCAATATTTGGACAACCCTCTGCGAGCTAATATAAAATTTATTTCCCAATAAAGGATATGCATACCATGTCAACATAATAGGAGAGATGTACCATCTACTAAACCTGGAATCCCTCTTGTCTACACGGAGACTATAATCTGAAAGGAAAAAAGAAAAATCGTGAACTGGCCTATCTCCACGCACTGCACAAGTTTTGTTTCCACATTGGTGATTCCACTTCTAGAGTCCATATTCATGGGCGGGGAGAACATGTAGATCTACACTTCACCCCATGTCCCATCTAGAAGACCTCGTTGAAAATGAAATCTTATAATGTCATTACCCAAAGGAATCAATCAAATGAGATCCCTAGTCAGGAAAGGTTTAACTGTCGACAAGAACTAGCATGGAGTAATTCTCATAATCATCAGTCCTGATGAGATCATGCCATAAAAAAGCTTCTGATCCAAGCAACTGACATCATCTAGAAGGCTTCCCGCATAAGGTAATCCGACTAGAAATAGTTCTTATGTCCTTGAATGAAAATAAATCCCATGCAAAAATGGCGCCATACCCATCTCATAGTTGTGTAAAAGTATGTGAAATCGCGAAGGTGGAAATAGCATCATCTACCATAGAAATACATGAACATCCCCATCCAATAGGGATGGGGGAATTTTAACTCAATATTCCCCTATAAGACCTACAAATACAGGCCATAGTGCATCTACCGAAGATAGGGAGCAACCCCATCCCAAAGGGCTGGGGGAATTTTAACCTCCAATTCTTGCATAGTGGACGTCTTTCTTCTCCCTTATGGGATGAACGATGAGCTAAGAGGTCACCTGATCAACCACATCTTGTGGTTCATACCATCCAAGATGAAGGCATATTATGTGGTCATATTAGGGATCCTTTAAGGCCAATCTTCACCAAAAAATCTGAAGGATACCGCATAATGGAAGGAGAAAGTCCAACAAAGGATGAAAAAAGATCTCTTACCATTCAACACCAGGTACACCACATCCAAGGAGAAATACATCAATGAACATGGTGAATTGTAGTCCCAAAAATCTTACAGTAAAGGATACAAATAGATAGGCTGAAATAAAATATGGTTCCCTTCTGGAGGCGGCATACACTGATCATGATGGTATGCATACCTGGAACTAGAGAGATGCCCTAAATTTGGGTGCACCCTCCTCAAATTCATTATTACCTCCCTTATAAATCCCCAACAATGAGAAGAATAAATCTCAGGTCATCTATGACCCACATCATCCTCCACCTGAGAATGTGTTACTCATTCTCAAGGAGAGATTCACCAAGAAGGAAGAAGAAATGAATGATCTTAGGAGAATCAATATTGAGCTACGTCAGAGGAGATATCTTTCCATATGTGTTCCCATTGTGGAATGTCAATTGGTGTTCCTTGAAGAGGTGCCTTTTCCACAAGCGCTAAACTCAGTAAATGAAACTAAGTTCAGATGTCCATCCAATCCAACACCAGGAATGCCAGTTTACTAGAATACCACCACAAAAGTACATCAAGACCCCCCTCCAATAGGAAGGAAACCATAATATATTCATCTGAACCCACATAGGATACCCCTGGATGGGTATCCAACCTAAATTCCAACAGTTCCGACATGTCCAGCTTTTCACCCTACTGCACCCGCCAAAGCTCAAGTCTGAAAATATATGCATAAATGGATATTGAATACCATTGAGAAGTTTATTTCCCAATGAGAATCCATGGAAGGGTGCAATGCTCCGATACAACCAGAATAAAAACCTTACCCTGATTGGGTGAGCAATGTTCCATCACCGCCAAACATCGGGAACTTCATATTCCATATGTTTAATGGTACGAACACCAATAAGAGAATTTAATGAACTATGAATCTTACTGTGACCCCATATTGGGAACCCCGAAGCAATAAGAAGCAGTGACACTTAGGTGCCTCACATGAACTCTGCAGGGTTCAACCTTTGTGTGGTAAACTATCTGTTTGGCTAACTCAATCATAGGCTGGGAGGACTTCTAGTGACAGTTTCTCTTTCAGTTCATTTCAACGATTCCTAATACAATAGTTAGTGATATTTTGAACTAATTTTAGTGAGATAATGAAAGAGTTTCAAACATCACTGCAATATGGAAATCCCTGACTTACTCCATGAACCGAACACTCCCCTATTATGAAATTATCGCTATGTGAATTGATAATCATGGTGATGAATTATGGACACCTCTCATCCTAGTGATGTACAAAAGTGGTTTCTAAAATTTCTCATCCATTTCCAAAATAATATATTAATCCTTGAAATGGAACAATCTCAAGTAATGAGTGACCTAATTATCCCTAGGGAAAAGAACATGAAAATCTAAAGAGGTTTATTTCACTCTTAAGCCACCCCCAGACCCAGCTCTAGTTTTTAGGCACCCACCAAACCGTGTAGGACCCCTTGGATGACAATAACCACCCCCCACATTGGCAATATTAGATAAGGGGTTCTAAAGGAAATTAGTTCATGGATTGAAGAAAAATATTCTACTCATTCCAAGATGACCCAGTTCGTGGCTACTTGGTAACCGCAATGAATTGCTACTTTCTCCGGCTACCAGATCCAAATCGATCCAGTGAAGTGGTTCTTGATCACCATCCATATTAATATCCCTATCATCAAATATTGGGATGCACAATTCTGAGAGCTTCATCTTCAGGGATCTCCTAAAAAATGGTTTATTCCAGAAAAGTAAAGTTGGGTCTACCGCTAGCACAAGTGGTGTATGTATCCACCTTAGACCCAGGAGAGGAAGAGGAGTGGAAAATTGTCACCAACAAAAATGAATAAAAATTTGATGTTTAGATGACATAAAAATAGTCAACTGAGTTGTTGGGATCCTCCAGGTATAGTTGAATCAACCAACCATGCTCCAAATAGCTCCTGATACAACACAACCATCATCCTCTGAGGGCCGAAAATATAGAAAATAGAAGAAATAATATGATCATGAACCAAAACTAAAACTAGTCTTCACACTTTTAGACTTCATGCCAACAGACTTGAATTCACGGGAACCACCCCACCAAATGGGACAACAGAAACCACCCTGACCAAAAAAACAATGGGAATCACCTAGTCAAATAGAATAATGGGCACTGCCCCACCAAACAGCACCACTAGAATAATACGGTCATACAGAATATTTTTCGGTTGAAGAACTGATCATTAGCTCCATTAATTTCATTCACATTATGGACAACTTCTCTAATGGGGATCATGGCCATGAACCCAAATTCCCTTCATCCAATAATAGATCCAGAGGAAGATTCTGTTGAGGTCGGGGGTTTCTAGGAAGGTTTGATCGTGGATGGAGTCAAATTCTCTGCCATGCTTTTACTCAAACCGCAA
Source organism: Viscum album (assembly GCA_963277665.1). Lineage (NCBI taxonomy): Eukaryota > Viridiplantae > Streptophyta > Magnoliopsida > Santalales > Viscaceae > Viscum > Viscum album. Next base: position 7,231,401 of record OY728125.1, read on the forward strand.
ATGTTGTAGAAACTCATTGAAGGATACTCAAGAAGAAATAATATGAACCAGAGTGTTTCCCACCACTGGATAAATGAAATTTGAGCCGAATAATCATGGATTATCCATCGGAGGAAGAACAGATGACTAATAACCTAAGGCATACAGGCAGACCGGTTTGGCCAAACTCAAAAAGCATAGCAGCACCGTCATCTCTTTACACAAAGGATGGACCATTTATGGCCAAATATCGATGCCCTATATCACCCATGAAAGAGCATCCCCAATCTGATAAGCACTGACCATTAGAGTAGAAATTTGATATCCTAAATCATCTTGCATTAGTACCGGCAAAGATATCAATCCTAAATTCCTTGAGTCTGCCATCAGACCTTGGGGAGGCACTCATCGAAGCTTTACTAAGTCCTCAAAAATTTGAGGCTGAAGTAGCATCTATCAAAGTCAATCGAACATAGACCAATCCCAAATAATTCCATGTTGTCATCCCCATCATAGATCATGATGAATATTCCAACATTTAAGGACACATCAAACCCTTAGATGTGTTCGTAAAGATAAATGGAATTGATGTTTAGATAATTTTCATCGACAATGGCTCTAGAGTCAACCTCCTCCCACTGTGAACACTTTTCCGGTTGGGCTATGATGAGGATAGTCCAAAACACTACACCACAAATCTGCTAAGTTATGAAAAAAGTCATTAGAAGCTATTAAGAAGAATCAAGCATAAAACATGTCTTGGTGACTTTTTTTTTTCTGATTATGAGTTTTTGATAGTGTGAAAAAATATGGCCTTAAACATCCTGTTGGGGAGACCCTGGTTAAATCCCCACATTTCAATCCTCTCATCATACCATTATTACATCAAATATTGCAAAAATGGAAAACACGAGAAATTTCTCGCTGATAAATATCAATTTGAATCCATTTAATCGCATTACATCAATACAGGGTTCTACAAACCAAAAGAAAAGTGATCCCTAGCTGATGATGTTGGTTGGATCACTGCACCAAATGTATTGGAAATGGATCCTACTAATCACCTCAAACGTATTGGGTAAAAGTATGTATTACCAATAAACTAGGATGTGGGAATAAGTTCAAGATCAAACACAAAATCAGCCATTCACATGATATCTGTTATGGTTGTTGAGCCTAAGGACACTGAAAATAATTCCAACCCCAGTGATAATGCTAAGGGCTCAAAAAAAGATGCTCACAGCCCATCCATAGATCCCCAGAAAGTGTCCTACTTTCTCAAGGTAGAACACTATTTCCTATCATGAAAATACGGTGAGGAAACTTCTCCACCCACCCCCATTCAATCCTCCTCAAAAAATTACCCACAATTCAGTCAGGGTAAAAGGAGGTGTTTCATTTTCCCTAAATCAGAGTTATGATTTCTCTCCCAATGTTGGGGAGTTCATATCAAGAATCATCCCTCCATATAAAGAAAAAGAAGATGACAAAGAGGAATAAGATGATGAAGAGGATGAAGAAGATGAAGAATAAGAAGAAGAATGCCTCAAATATTTCTCTATCACATTCAAAAATGGTGTCTCCACCATGATCGATGAACTTAGGGAGATAATCCTTGGCACCGAAGATGACCCACGACCCATTATTATTAGTGTGGATATACATTTGAAAGATCAGGATGCATGTACCTCTTTCCTAAATGAGAATCAAGATTTGTTTTCCAAGAACTACACATAAATGTCAGGCCTCGATCCTGAGGTCTCCATCCATCACCATGGTCTTTTCGAAGACCATAGTGGCTATAAGAAAGCTTCCATAAGGACCCACCTGATGCATGCAACCAAAACTAGAGGATGAAGGTGAAAAAATAATCAAATCTAAATTAATCCAAAAAGCTGAATATCTGATTTGGTTGGAAAACGTGGTCCTTATCAAAAAGAAGAATGGATAGATTAGAGTCTACATTGACTTCAGGGATCTCAATTGGCAGTTCCCAAAAGATTATTTCCTAATATTGATCACAGAATTGCTGATCTATGTGACCACTGGATAGGAGGCTCTCTCTTTCATTGATGGATATTTTGGATACAACTAGATCGGAATATCCTGAAAAGATGAATAAGACACTACTTTCATAACCCCCCATGGGAATATTTTTCTATAAGGTGATTCCCTTTGGTATGAAAAATGTTGGTGTCACATATCAGCATGCCATGGAACACATTTTCAAGACCTCACTAGTAAAATTTTTCGAGTTCTACATCGATGATCTTCTAGTTAAATCACAATAGTGAAAAAACCACCTGGCATATTTTGAAACCGTCCTCGATAAATTGTGACATCATGGTCTAAAGATAAATCCCCTCAAGTGTGATTTCAGTGTTACTTCCGTGAAATTCCTCGACTTTTTCATACACCATCACAACATCAAAGTCGACCATGAAAAGACAAAATCCATCATTGTCATGTATCCAAATTGAAACCTCATTGAGTTGAGTGGTCTCTAATGGAACCTCACCTAAATTCAGTGCTTCATATCCAAAATTAATGGTATGTGTTTTAATTTCAACAGGTTGATAAAAAAGGGGTCCCATATGATTGGGATAATGATGGTCAATAATAATTCGACAATCTCAAATGATAACTCCTAATCCCACCTATACAAATGCCACCATTTGGGGAAAGACAAATCTTTTTGTACGAAAATGCCTTGGAATAGTCATTAGGTGCTTTCCTCACATAGAATAATGGTTTCTATAGTGAGAACAATCTATATTACCTCATCCAAACAATGATTGATGATAAGACTCTATAATAAAGATTCTAAAAGAACTTCCTAGCCCTATATTTTCATCTTAGAAATTCAGACATTACCTTTAGCACCATGAAGTCCACCTGGTCTCCTACTATAAAACTATCAAGTATATCCTAAGCCATCCTATGCTAACAGGATTCTTTTCATGTTGTTAAATCATCCTACAACATTTTGACATATAGTACATCCACCAAAAATCTATCAAATTCTAGGAATTAGAATATTTCTTATCAATGCACCCCTCATAATAAATGACCCCATTAGATACTTAACATCCTAATGAAGAATAATTCTCCTCTCAAGAAAGCCCCCATGTATGGGAAATGTACTTTGACAATGCCTCTAGAATCCTGATATGGAAAAGGATGGAGGGTCCCAAGATCAAAAATTAGGGCTAGGAGTTATAATAATTTCTCTAGAAAAGGCCACCCTTCCATACTTATTCGTTCTTTCAGAAGGGTGCCCAAATAATGATGCAAAATACATGGGAAACATTGCAGGCATAGAGCTGGCACTTCATGCACAAGACGAATTCCTGAAAATAAAAGGTGAATTAGAGCTAGTAATAAAATAGGTCAATGGTTATTATGCCATTAAAAAATAAGTATCGGTACCTTTAATGAACCATGTCCCAGATCTGATGGAAGAATTCCCATTAGAACCAACATTGACTTATGTCCCCCAGTCATAAAATGATCAAGTCGATGCATTGGAAAATGAAGCCAAAACCCTTGCTGATCTAGACTGGGATGTAATGGACATTAGTATTTCCCACCGTCGAATGGTTTTTATACACATTAAGAACAATACATATGAAATTAATGAGATTATCCATATTCCTAATCCTTACAGTCACACCACCGTATGGATGACTCCCATTGAAAATTACCTTTGGAGGAGGGAACTCCCACCAAATAGGGCTAGAAGCGAACAGATCTGGAGGTGGGCAGTCAACTGTTTTTGTAAAATGGTGCAAAACAAACAAAGGCTCCCTATAAATAAGGCCTTGGTGAAGTCCTTCTCAGGTGAATTGATGTCATGAAAGAAGTGCATGCTATAACTTGTGGAGGAAACCAATTAGCATCCAAGATCACCCATCAAATTCGAAGGCTTAGATACTATTGGCCCACTATGATATATGATTTTTACATATTCTCCAAGAAGTTCAACCCCAACCAAGTTCATGAAAATTTCATTCACCAACCCTGGTAGCTACTTCACACAAAAAAGTACTCTTGGCCATTTCTCATATAGGGGATTAATTTTGTTGGACCCTATCCTCCCACCAAAGCAAGACAATTTGAATTCATTCTCATAGAAACCAACTTCTTCTCCAAATGGGATGATTCCATAACACTTATGTAGGTCATGTAAAAAATCATTGTTTATTTTGTGAAATCCAACATCATTACCTGATTTGGTGTCCCTCAAACAATAGTAATGGACAACGGCACCAACCTCTGCTCTTCTGTGTTAGATAAGTTATACTAGGATTATGGAATCAAAGCCAATCGTTTATCCCGCTATCATGTGGCAGCCAATGTGAAGATATGGGCTTTCAACAAGACTCTATCTAACATACTCCAAAAGATGGTAGATAATGATAATAAATTGTGTCCAGACAAGCTCCACCATGAATTTTTGGATTATCGTACCATGATCTGTACTACCACTCAGGAAACCCTGTACTCACTAGTTTACAGGATAGAGGTAGTTCTTCCATTCTAAGATCAAGCTCCATCACTATGTGTTGGAATTTTTGATTAGCTGTCTATGAATGAGAAATCCCAGAAATGGTTTGATAATTTCGAGATATCGGATGAGAAAAGGTTGAATAATTTTCAGCATTTGAAAGTCTATCAAAATCTAATTGCATGAGCCTTAAATAAAAATGTTTGCCTTGGTTCTTTCCTAAATTTATAGATGGTTTCGGTCCTCGTAACCCCAATGATACTCAGGAAGAAACCCACAAATCATGAGAAAAAATGTGAGGGACCATATGTCATACATAAGGTCTACTCCAATGGATTATATTCTTTGATATAAATTGATGGACATCTCCTCATATAAACCACCAATGAACAGGTTTTAACGGATTATCTCACATAATTGTAGCACACACATCCTAGCTACAAGATGTTAAACAGCATAGCATAAATCATTCTAATCGTGCGATTATAAACTATAGAGTCAAAATCATCCTAACCACATGACATGATACTATATAGAGTCTTTCCTTACCACATGACATTAAACATCATTGTTTTCTAAGAACTACCAATGGCTTGATTCTAATTCATTAATGGGATACATAGTGATTCCTCAACCCTCAATATTTTTCCAGCCATCACATGAAACATAATACCCTTATTATATCCTTTATCACCCCATACTACAATGGAAATCATTGTCACTCCTTGTTTCTCACATCGAGTATAACTCAAGTGAGCTTAGGATCATTGATAAGGGTTCCCATGCGTAAACAAACCATATAGTGATATGATAGACCCAACACCCATAGAGTATAGAACCAAAATTCCCCTACTCCTACACCCAATATAGATTGGTACAAGGAGAATATTGCTTACATAACTATGCATGGATTGATTCATACCCTTAGAGGATACATAGTGGCTCCCAAATATAACAATCATGGCCTATCCACCACAAAAATTTCCCATGTTCACTACACAAGGACCAGACCTTTGTAGGGTACTTCCATAACTAAATATGTTTTGATTCCTATTCTTGCCGGATTCATAGTGATGCTAGGATAATTTATTCTGGCCCAACCATCAACATTGGGAAAAAAATTCCCCTTTTCCCAGTATACAGTCCAAAACTATATAGGTAATTCCCTTTCCAGAACAATGCGTGTCTCGATTCCTACCCTTGAAGGATATGTAGTGACACCCAGATCCTCTATCCTGGTCTAGATTCAATTAAAAAACAAAAAAAAAAGTAAAATACCCCTTCCACTGTGTATAGGTCAAACTTTAATTGGGGACTCCATGAAAGGTCCTAGCAGTATGATATTAAATTTCAAGGTTACTCAATATTCATGGGAAACTCAATCCTTAGAATTATGAGATACTGAACATGCCTCCAATTTCCTATGCAATAAAATTTAAAGAAATGACAAAGTTTCATGTCTGAATTCTGACACCCAGAAGGAATGAAAAGATCATGATCTCCTCTATATATGAGTCACATCTATGTACAAGCCTCCATGGTTCATGGATAACCAATGTTTTTATATTTCTTATATTACTAGACACATATTTTCTATTTTTCAAACTCCATACTCCGGAAAATATTAGGTCCCCTTAAACATTCATGGCTATTGGATATGGAAGGCCAGTGTCCAATAGACAATGTTTTGTGACTATGCACATGATGCCCTAATTGATCTTCATATATTTCCTACAAAATGGCCATCACTTGAATGAAAATGTTCCCTCAGGAGAGTCCTCTCCTATTTCTATACACCCAATGGATTTCAAGACCCATGTCATTACTCATAATCCAACATCCCCTGAGACTATGGTTTACACCTTATATCATAACTCATGTCTAAGGAATACCAGAATATCCCGACCAGGATTAAATAAAATTTATTTATGATATTTATAACAAGTCTTCTCCACAACATGATTGTAAACTGTACTTATGACTTCCTTATGATGCAATGCTAAACTGTAGGGCTAGAAGTGTCCCAGCTGAATGACATTAAAGAGTACTACACAATAGAAATGATTAGATTCTTATCTTTTCTCAGCCTCCTTAAAAATATTTATTTCTTTTCTACATTTGGTCTAGACAACCACAAGGAATATTCATTAGGATTTCTATGTAACTTGTTTTCCCCTTGATAAATGTGTGGTAGAATCGGATGCCTATGATCCAGGATATGCCACAAAAAATACTGAAATGTCCCATTTTCAAGACAACAATTGAATCAAAGTAGAGAATCCCCAGACTAGTCATATCTACAGGGATACTTAAGGGTAATCGTATTTTCCTTCTTTCACATTGGGATTACCCTACATCCACCCCACATGATGATAAATTGTGTGGAATTCATTTTTTTGCACAATGATAAACTATATATCATTGGTCTAGGCATAAAATGATCTGTGACATTGGTTATTCCATTCATAAGTGGTGACCCAAGAATCCTCTTAATCCCTTATTTCTCACACCAAGCATAGCTCATGTGAGCTTAGGTACCTCAGTAGGAGATCCACCATGAAATAAAGGAAAATAATTCCAGGAGTTTGGTCCTAGAAGTACAAACCTAAGAGGCATGTTATGGTTCCCTACCCCATAAGGAACCCCATGTCCTATCCTTATGATATTAAACTACAGGGTATTCCAAAGATGGGATGGATTCCTTTCCCTACATATGATCTAGATCTATGTAGGGGATTACTTGATCCCATGGTTGAATCACCATGCAAATTTTTATAATATATCTGGATATAATTATTCCATGTATCAAACTATTTACATTCAGTAATCTTGGATCCCGGTCACCCTCCATGGCCATCAGAGATAGAATGACAATATCCTACAGAAACCTTTATTTGACTATGCACATCATTCCCTGGTGTCTCTGCATATATTTCCTAAAAAAATTTCATCAATCAATGGAAATTATTTCCTCATGAGTGTCTTCTCGAACCTAGGTATGCCTAACAGATTCTGAGCCCCGTGACATCCCTACTGGGTCAAGAATCCTTAAAGAAATGGTTTAGATTCTCATTCCTACCCACATCCTAGATATATCAAAACATCCTGGTCTGATTCACCTCTGGTCTCTCTTAAGTCTTCTACAAAATAAAGATTCTCCATCCCTATGCACAAAGTTGATCCGCATACCAAAAACATAAAATTCCCCCACCTATTTCCTGTTTTCTCTGTAAAGTTCAGCCAAAGAAATTCCCCCTTTCATGTTTAGGTACACCCCATTTCATAAGCCATACACTGTGTCTAGAAAGGTCCTAATCTCCATATTACTCCCAATTTATGGGAAATGGATGGCCAGTGTCATGTAGACACCTTTATTTTACTATGCACATCATGCCCCAGTGGCTTTACATATGTCGCCTACAAAACATCCACGAACCAAAGTAAATATTTATCCTCATGAGAGTCCTTTCCAGTTTCTGTACTCCCAAATGAAATTAATATCCCATCTCACTCCCAAGGTTTGGAACCCCCTGGATTATAGATTACATGATTTTACCTTTTCAAATGCCCAATGATGAAATAAATTTCTAATTGAACTGACAAATCATTTACCCTCCATTGGTTAGAGTAAAATGATCTCTCAAAATAGGTTTCAAGTGTCCTGGTTGTATAGAATTAAAATGTACCATTCACCATATCTCCCTTAAATAAGTGAAATTCATGTGGGATTGGCTTCCTATTTCAAAACTGATATAAATGTCCCTAATACCTTCAGACAAAATCCCTCAGATTGGCCACCCATTCTTGTCCCCTACCTCAAAAAAAATACAAATAGTTATAAATCTCTGAGGCTATCCTAAATGGATGGACAATATCCTACAAAGACCTTTGATTAACTATTCACATCATACCCCAGTGGCTCAACATATGTTTCCTACAAAATGGCCATCAATAAAAGGAAAATCTATCCTTAGGAGAGACCTTTTATACCTTTGTACGCTTAAAAATATTCCCAAGTCCCATATACATAGAAATCTCACAAAGTTAGGGTCAGGAAACATCCCTAATTCATGTGTTAGAATTATTATGACATTTCAAGCTATTGAATCCCAAATTGGGCCCCTTCCCTGTCAAGTTTGGTCAAATTTGTTTGACCTAAAACATCAGAAATAAGTTTTATTGGAAATACTATAAACATTTAATGAAAAAGGCGCAATACTCACAAGATTGAAAACCAGAAAACAGAAACCATGGATAAAATTTTAGTACCACCTCATTAAACCAATACTATGTATAGTTTAGGGAAAAAATTTAAGATATCAATTACTCAAAAGTGACATAAATCTTCTTGGGTTGAAAGCATGCTAAGGGAGGTCTAAGAAAAAGCCATGTCCTACCCACTAGGCCCACACCAAATAGGCTTAGTCAAAAATACGGTCAATAATGAAAAAGGGAAAAAAATTCAAGATGTTTTCTATGAAACCCTAGTAAAAGCTGAACTATGCTCGTTGAGTCCCACGACTTAGGAAAAAAATTATATATTTATATGATTATTTCAGTTTACTAGTTTTGAATCACAGTTTAAAATTAATATCTGGTAAAAATTATGTCTATATGGTCGATTGTGACTGATTTAAATTTCAGGGAAAAGATAAAAGGATAAGCATTTAAGGGTAAAATAGTTCCATTAGTTAAAAAAATAAAAATAATTGAGGAACATCCCCAATTTGGGGCCTCTCCATGGTATCAAAAGAAAGTGATTACATCATGATCTGGGAAATTATAGTGAGGTATGACTTTCCCTTTCTAGAAACATGGAAAGTGACTTTTGTGCACTGTCAAGGGTTTTATCTAGGGTAGCCCTCTCTTATGCCTCTGCTTCGACCCTCAGGTGTATGCGTTCCATAATTGCTTTAAGGTTCTTCCCTTTCTTCTTAATAGCTTCATACTTTCCACCTGACGAGGCCAGTTGATCCTTCTACCTTTCCACGTGATCCTCGCATTCTTGTATATCTTCTATGTGGGTGACCACCAAGTCATGAGCCTTATCTCCTCAGCCGTCAGATGATCAAGCTCCTAAGAAACGTCTGAGAAGTTTATTGTGTGATGATGTGAGGAATTAAATCTGGAAATTTTTTCCTCAAAAGAAGCGAGGTCTTTCTGATCTGTGAAAATCTGTTAAATAAGAAATTTTAGATTCTAGTAATCAAATCCACCCAAACATAATTTGGAAAATACTCACCAAAATTTGTCTATTTCATCGGTGAAGTTAGCTGAAATACGGGTCTATAACTGACACCATGTTTATTTTAACACCACTTGATTCCTCCCTGTGCCACTAGAGCCTTGGTCCTCCCCCGTAGTAATAGCTCTATAGGTGGGAATCATTATTACGATAGTGTGAAGGTACCTAAGTTAGGTTGGCTAGGTAGGGGGCTCCCCTCCACATAGATGTTTTGACCCCTGGATCCAGATACAGGTGGACTGGACGTGACATCTGAAATATCCAGTGACACTCTACTAGGGCTAGCCTCATTATGTTCATGAATGGTATCTGTAGGGTGGGGAGAAATCTGAAACTATCTATACCAATATGGGTTTCACAGATGAAGCCCCTTCCCAATGCATATAATGGAAGATCGAGCATCTCCTCACCACATAGAGAGGAACAGATGGTGAAGTCATCATGTTCACCACAGGGACAGGAATATATGGCATGGTTTTCATAGTCAAGACAAGGTGAAGTCCGGTTAATGGATTTTATTCCTGTCAAATTTTTCTTCCCAATACCCCATTAGAGAAACAATATACCCACAGTTGGGCATACTCCAGTGATAGAAAGGTGGAGCTCATCGTACTAGGGATGATAACCTCCATAGTGGAACCTTCCCTCATCTTTATAAACCATAATTAGAAAATAATTTCAGGATGATATTCTCCCCTCAACTGAATGGTGGGAATTAGCACAGTCTATTGGAGGCACCCAAATTTCATGGAAAAATAGTAGAGGTGGTATGGCTCGTAAATAACCACTCATTATATGTGAGCAGCTAACACCCCGCCCTGAAGCGCGATGATATATGAGCAGTTCTTTGTAGAACCGCCTCTATCACCCCTTATTCACCCATGATGAGTAGGGTATGGTTTGAATGAAAAGTGAGAGGAATCATTTAGTATCCCAACTTCATCTTTAACACTTAAAGTCATAGGATGAACAATAGTGATGTTCATAAGGGTGGGGTTAAAATTAAAATGAAGAACCCTTATAGTATGTTGATATTCATAGCAGGGGAAATGTTCTTCTTTCCACTGATAAAAAATTGAAATGGTTTGCTGAGATGATGTGGATGTTTACCTTCTTGTATCTGCCCAGACAACTCATAAATTCGGGCAAAAGTTGGAATGGACATATTAATTGGTTGACCCTCGGCAAGCATGGATACCATCATCAGAGTACAAACTCTGACCCAAGTATATCTTTCATAGGATGGTAATATTCATCATTTCAAAAACATGTCAAAGAAAATTTATAATCTAAGCATAGGTGACACATCTGGTCAAATCTCGTCTCCTTAGTTAGTTTATTGTCCTACTTCGAGGGTCGCGCAATATGACCCTATATTTTTTCAAGACTAGCGGGTTGGATCTGTTCGATTGTGGAGGGCCCTTGGTGTAGGCATATTCACCTGTATAAATAACCCTATCCAATCCTCATATAGGGTAATATAGAGAGCTTGAAGTTGCTAATCAATCAATCCCTATGTGATGACCAATAGGCTCCTTATCAGTTGGGACACTTGATTGGCATTGTCCCAAGTAGTAGCTACTAGAAGAAATTCTTCATATATGTTTCCATGAATGTTGATTCCTCTAAGATAGTGGATGTCCCATAAGATGATCCCCACCCATCCATGAGATAAATATAATATATTGGTACTTGAACAATTGAAGCTCAAGAGTTCAAGTAGGATTTCCCCTGGAGTGAAAGCTGTGAATTGAGAAACCCAAGATTCCTTGTATATTTTTACTACTTCCAACTGATTGGGTGACTCCAGAAAGATATGATGTACCCAGAATGCCCAAGACCATTAGTTGGAAAAGCATCCTCCAACGTTCAATTCCCATTTGGCGATCCACCTAATATAAAGGTTTTCTCGGGAAAGGTTGATAATAGATGGGTACTCCTGGGTGACTATTCTCAAGAAAATGTTGCAACAACTGTGATTTCTTTGATCCCACACCAATACTAATAGTAATAACAAATCATCTCTAATGGGAGTAGTTATGATCTCTCCTATTGAAGAAATATTTTTTTTATTATGCCCTTGGGGTGATTTTAGTAGAATTAATTGAGTATTATAGTCAACCAATGGCAAAGGGATGTGCTTAGGGAGACCCAAGCCATATAGTGGCAGCTGCATGGATAATGGTTAAGCTAGAATATCTGACATAAGAAGTTATTTTAGGATACTATCCTGATGAACAATGTAGGATCGAAGATGGTCCTCAGTGTCCTAAATCTTGGATACTCTCGTCCTGGTTGATTTAGCAGAGATATTTGGAAGATCCATTACAGTCTGCACAGAAAGATCCAAAAGGCCACAAGAAGTCAGTACAATGAGAAAATTGTTGAACAAGGGCCACAAAATGGCCAAGGGATTTAAAAAAAGAGGGTCTGCATGGGGATCCATGTATTGTTCCCAAAAATATTACACGGAAGGCACTTTCCACGCACTACATCAGTATGTGGAAGCTATATCCTGCATAAAGATGAGGTATGAAAAAGGACCATGAGGAGTTGGCCCACAGAGCATTGGCAAGCAGAATATGTGTTTCACAGAAGAAGAAACCCAGAACCAAGGCCACACCATGATGATATTCAAAGTGTGTTGATTAATATTTTATTTTTGGTTCAATAAAGTTTAAATTTCAGTTCAATGGTTTATGTTTGGTGTGAGGAACTTGTAAATTGTGCAGAGTTCTCCTATGGGGAAGTATGGAATTAAGTTATAAATTCCACAGTGCAATTTGCATAACCCAAGATTCGATTCGCGAGCAGAATCTATTGTGAAGTGTTCAGTTTGTGAAACATACAATGGGGTGTGAGAATGTGGATTTCATAATGAAGTAGGTATGCAGACATAAATGAACCCAAGGAAAGGTCGATAGAACTTTTCTTTGTGAGACATGGTAAATGAAAAATGATATGGGTCCTTATAAATAGGTGTGGTCCCATCCTATCAGATCTATCCATTCTAGTACAAACCACTGTAGTTCAGGAACTCTTATACATTGGAATATCCTCCTCTTCATTGTGAATGGACCCCATTCTGATGTGGGGTTTTATTAGGGTCTTGAAAACTTTTGAAAGAGAAGTAAATACTCCCACAGGCACTTTGAAGAAGGAAAAAAACAATATTATAGGTCCAATAAGGCAAACATATAAAAATTGAATTGAAATTTGAGAAGAAACTTGAAGAAATAATTTTTTAAATAGTTATAAGTTAATTGTGTACCATCACCGGGAACGGTTTACAAAGTTCATGAACCGCTATCCACTATTATGTGGAAGTACCCATGAGGTGATGTTATGCGGGACGATGTCCAGTGAACCCAGAACACCGCGAACTACATCGTTGGAAAAATGAAGCACAAAAATGTCATTCCTATACCATGCCATGAACTAATAATTTCACGAATGTTGCAAGATGATACTATTCTACAGACCACGAATCATGAACAGCAGCCTCCTCAAGCCTTAGTTGATCGAGTCTTCCATGGGTTGAGATATGTCTTCATGAGCTTCTGAAAATGGTGTTTCATTCCCATAGATATTATTTCCTTAGTGCTCTATAAAAGGACCACACTAGTAATTGAAGATAAAAATGAAAACAGATGAATAGAGAGTATAGATGGGTGGAAGAAATCATGAAGGAGACCCTAGAGGCTGGAAGAAAGAGTTTGGATATGGTGAATATTTTGACATTGAATTATCAACAAAGTGTGAATCATGAACAACTTTCTCACAGGTATAACTATCCATATACCGTAAAAATAAAGAACTTAATAATAATTGGTGAACTTTGAACCTAATTGGTTCCATTTTTAACCATAAATTCCTCATATATGAACTCCCTTCGAACCACAGGCTCCAAGAACCTCCTTCAATATAGATTTATGTATAGTGGATGGCTATGTAGATTGAACCATATTCTGCATACTACCTCTGTATGCTGATGGTACCCAAACCAGCATGGAAAACCATGTCTCGGACTGTGTACCACTTTGGTATACAGTGGCCCATACCCACATGTACATAATGATTTGGTATGCACACGACCCCTCTACCCGCATAACATGATGGTATGAGGGGATCCCCCATCCCGCATGAGAAAATAGTTCATGGAATGGGGTGTCTTCAGGTGTCTTTCCCTCTCGCTCCAATGATGCCCCTCTATTATCATACATTCCTCCATAGCTTCTCCATGAACCAGTCCACCAGAAGCATGACATAACCTCCTCCAAATCCACTGAACCCGTATGATCATATCACCGGGTGCATCAGCACATCGTTCTGAGTCTACAAACCCAAGGTAAGGGAAGTCATGATGGTTGTCCCCACAACGGTTCAGACCCCTGGAATATCTTTAATTATTCACTCTCATGGTTACATAGAGTCCAACCATGGGATATAGATGTGAACCGCCCCATTCTAGGGATAAAGGATGATCACTTACTATTCCTTTTAATGAGTAAAGGTGATCATTCAATGGAATCATGCTCGATTTTACTTTTTACAAGAAGATACATACATCTCTTTCCCAAAACACATTCTAGGGCACTCCCACTGAGGTATGTCCCAAAACTTCTGAGATCCATGCCAAATGGCATCCAATTTCATCCCATATTTAAGGGTTCGTAGCTCTGTGCCCACTCTCACCATCACCTCAGCTTCTTCCTCCATGGGTCTGACATCTGCCATCATTGGAAGATAAGGTTTGTGGTTTGTTGAATCACTCACGTCCTCTTGTTTCTCACATTGATTGTGACTCAAGTGGTATTAGAGAGTTTTGATCATAACAACATCCACAAAATTAACATCATGTCTTGAACTATGAGAACCTTGATTCCTATTCAAACTAGGATACGTAGGACGCCTGTTTGAAGGCTCGATCTCAAAGGGGTGTCCTTCCGAAAGGATTCACCCAATCATATCCCCCATAATGAGAAGCTTCCATGAGTAACCCCAACCTAAAATGAAATATGATAACTATAATTCCTGTTCAAACTAGGATACGTAGGACTCTTTCTTGAAGGACTGATCTCAAAAGGGGTGCCCTTTTGAAAGGGTCCACCCAATCCTTCCCCCAACAAATGGTCCTCCTCCCTGGTATAATCTCCAAGATAACTGAACTACGTGGTCTCTGATTCCTCTCACAAGGATACATAGGAATCCCATATTATGGGTCTAACACCAACATCAAACCACCTTCTATCTCTCTTGGATGACAATAGACTCCACAACACCTCATTACTAGGATTATGTCGACATTTCCTCTTTATCATCAAATCCATGTATATCTCTGATGATCCAGTATCCTAGGGTATCCCATGGATACACTATTCAGAAATGAACTGAGGAATAATGAGCATATTAACATGGATTAAATCTATAAGAGAGTCCCATAATAGGAAATAATTCCCCTCAAAAGGGTGTGATGAGCCCAAACTCCCATCCTCTCGACTAATAGAGTCCTTAAGGGTCATTGGCCAAATCGTTATCCAATGAACGCCTGCCTCTAGAATGAAGGTCTAGTAATCATGGACACTAGGTCATTTGGGTGTTTCTGGATCCAAAAATAAACCCGCTTGAGACCATCTGAGGACATTGAACCTAGCACAGGCGGATTGTGAAAACATGTACCCCCCTTCATAATCGTCTATTGAGATCATGAAAATGTTGAACCTCCTTGATAACATAAAAAAGAAGGACACACATCCCAATCCCAGTGGGATCATCTCTCCCTGTTAATACATGGGGTGATGATAATTGTGTTGAAACAATTAAATATAAATAACATCATGGTCTAATCAATTTTTTAACATCTCGTCTAGGATTACTCAAACAAATAACCAAATCGGTTCATCATGTTACCTCAGGAACATCTTCCCATATGCCAGAGGATATCAACTAATAGCGAGGGTCTAATGAAGAAGGTGGGGAGACAATACCCTCTTTATTAGAGAAATACAACATTAGAAATCATAATGAGTAATATCATGTAATAATAAGAAATAACCACACATCACATAACCAAATCACAAAAATAGGCACATGCCCACAAATTAATATAATATACAGGTCATTTCATAATGTTTTCATGTTTCAAGGGAAATATAAAAATAAATAAACCCTAAAAAAACCTAAATAGGTCCCAACATCATGTTCGGTACCCTCATCCTTCTTCCATATCAATGAAAAAAAATCAAACTTCAGCTACAAGTTCATTACCCTTATCCGGACCTACATCCATGAAGTCTTCTAAATTATTAATTGATGTCCAATCATGGTGTGAGTACAAATCAATATTCCACCACCCAGGGTGTCTAAATAAATATACAATACAATAACAATAATAGTTTATTGATATGTACATGAAAAATAAACAAGTAAATAAATGAAAAATAGATTCTTGAAATTAACACTTCTCATTTAGCTTCATGGGCTCTTGGGTTCCACTATGACACCATACCCAAAAAACCTAATTTGGAACACAATAGAAGTCTAAAAAATATCTCATAAGGGTTAATCCCTTAATGTTTCAATAGGTATTTAATCAATAATTTCAATTAAAAACTATAAAGAATTCCATTTCCACTATTCAAATTGATGATTTGTAATTTCATGCCTTACCATCCTAAGTAATAGACTTAGAGAATCATGTCTATTATTCACACCCATGTGTGTAGTGTGTCATATCTAACGTCTTCATAAATTTCATCAACACCCAATATTGAAAGGTCTAACGTACTTGGCCTCTATAAACATTAAAACAAGGTTTAACCAATTTTATTAAATCATTATTCCCATTGTATATTTTATTCAAATCATTTAACAAAACCACTTAATTTATTCATTTCACCATTTATTTATATTTCTTCCCCGTGGATTTACATTGCTTTGATGGGAATGACCTTTGGATTCTTCAAGATGGTACGCGGTGTTCATCAAGGGTATCCCTTGTCCCCGCTTCTTTTTGTTATCACCCAGGATGCACTCTCAAGAAAATTGAAGCATGGGATGGACACAGGTCTCATGATTCCCTTCCGAGGGAGGAATAGTGTTGTAATTTCTCATCTTATGTTTTCAGATGATATCCTGGTATTTATCAATGAAAGGAAGAGATTATTGAAGTTTCTCATGGACTCCTTCTCTGCTTATGGCAGATGGAGCAGGCAGTGCGTCAATCCTGCTAAAACTCATTTCTTCACCTCTGATAAATGCCCAGCTTCAAGATTAAAGGCGTTCCAGAAAACTCTGGGTTGTTGCAGACGGCCATTCCCCATATTCTATCTTGGGGTTCTGATCTCCTGTGGCCACGTTAAGAAGATGCATTTCTCTACAATCCTTGATCGTATACTGGGCAGAATCTACAATTGGAAAAATAAGCTTCTCTCCTTTGGTGGACGGATTACACTGATTAACAGTGTGCTCGCGTCCATTCCCATGCACGTGTTTTCGGTCATCCACCCTCCTAAGGGTATGGTGGAGAGGATGGAAATCATCCTCAACTCCTTTATGTGGGACACCAAGGAGGAGGGAAGGTTTCACTGGGCCTCTTGGAGGCATCTATCTAGATCAGTGGAGGCAAGAGGTGTTGCCTTACATGATATACAGGGTACACTCCAAAGTCTACAGGCACACCTTGCTTGGGATATTATCGTCGGGGATTCGTTGTGGGCGAAATTGTTCAAAGAACTTTACCCGGGACTTGAATCAAGGGGTCTATACAGTTCCACGAGGCTGGAAAGATGTATGTTTTCCCTCATTGACACCTTTTTAGGGCATGTGAGGTGGATCATCGGCGTTGGAAATATCAACTTTTGGGATACTAACTGGTCGGGGGAGCCCTTGCGTTACCCCAGCTGTCCTTCTCCAGATATTACCTTAAGTAATGCATGCGAGGATTTCGACTTGATAAGTACCTCTTTGAACGCTAATCAGATGTCTGTGTTCGAGAATATTGTCATGAGTGATGAACCCGATAAATGTTGCTTCTCGGCCTCTAGCTCAGCGAGGTTTTCCGCACAAGGTTTCAGGAGTATCGTACAGGCAGGGAATATCATAAATGCTTGGGCTCCAGCACTCTGGTGCAAAGATATTCCCATCAGAATGAATTTCTTACTCTGGAGGATCAGAAACAGAGCGTTACCTATGGAGGACATCGTTCAACTCTGGGGTGTTGCTTTGGCCTCGAGGTGCTTCTGTTGCACCAATCACACGTGTGAAACAGCGAAACATCTGTTTTTTCAAAGCCAATGGGAACTTCATCTTTGGTCCCTATTCACATATAATCCATACAGAGGCGTTGGAGAGTACTCGGTACAGGATTATGTGGAGTGCTGGTTTTCTGGTGCGGGGTCTTCTGATCAGGAGCGGCTGGTTAGAACGATCATCCTTGTGGATCTGTGTTGGGTGATTTGGGAGGCACGCAATTGGGTTCGGAGAGGTGAGAGTCGTACGTTACTGTTCCTCCAGGTTAGTCTCAAGTCCCTCATCTTTGAGATTACTTCTCAGATAAGAGGTGGAGTGACGTCTGCTGCGATTAACAACCTCCTAAATCGCCCCTGTTTTCGGAAAAAGGGGACTGGTCAGTGGGTTAAATGGCATCCACCGGTTGAGGGACTCAAGCTTAATGTTGATGGTTCATGCATGGGAGGGATAATGAGGGGGAGGCATGCTATGGGATTCCTCTGGATCGGTTCTCATCGCCTTCAGTGCATTTTATGGGCCTGGCAATTCCCTGTGTGTGGAAGTTCAGGCTTTGGTTTCGGGCCTATTGGTGTGCAGAAGACAGCAGATGGTCGTGTATGAAATAGAAACAGACTTGGATATACTCATGAAGATAATGAAAGGGTGGTGTGGTGTTCCGTGGGAACTCACGTACATTATCAGAAAGTGCAGAATGGAAACCTCACTTGGGGATCGTTTGTCTCACCGTTGGAGGGAGGCTAATTTCGGGGCGGATTCCCTTGCCCTCTTGGGTAGACAAGACGACCCTCTAATTCTCTATAACTCTCCCCTCTCTCTCCCTTAAGAATTCACCTCCTTTGTTTTGGGGGTTGCGCTCGGTCTGCACCATTTTCGTCCCCCTTGAGGGGTCTTATTTCCGTTCATTATTTCTTTTTGAATAAAACATTAACTACTACTACCATTTATTTATATAACATAGAATTGAAGGTTCTTTTAAACCATTTAACAACATCAATATGATCGTTTAACCACTTACTCCTTCTTCCCTCAAATCATATAATAACACATTTCATTTCCAAGTTAATCTAGTCATCCTCTTGAGTCATAATAATAATCCAAACAACAAGGATAACTAGTTTAATCTCATAACTCTCTATTTCATTATTTACAACCCATTATACTATTTTCAAAAAATTGACACACCCCATGGGTGGCCATAGGCATGGTATCATAGTCATCAAATGACCTAATGGGGTCCATGACGAGTCTAACGTGTCATTTAAATAACCAACTCAATAATATTAAATGAGAAATAAATTATGACACACAATCATGAAGTAGAACAAACCACATATACTTTGATAAAAATAAGACTATGAGAAATATCTTATAGATAACATACCTTAATCTCATAGAAAAACACTTACCTGACCTCAACTATTAATTTAAGTAAATTGGTCAAAATTCCAATAGTGATGTAATCCTTATACATAGGTTTCAATATACTAGGGATAAAAGGATAAACATCCATTGAATCATCTATAAATTATAAGTAAACAAACTCATAGAATTACCTGGGGAATCAAATATTTAGAAACCATACCCCAAACACCATTGAATAGAAAGAGAACAACCCTTGAGTGAGTAGAGAGATTTCGGATTAGATACTATGCTATTTTAGGAAGAATAAAGTGGAAAATAGTGTGAACTCATATAAAGGACATAAGGGCAAAGTGGTAAATTATCCAATTTTAATAAGGCATAAGGTTTAGCTATATAGTTTGAAAAAACCATGTATCAAACATGCAGTCTCCCCTATCCCGATAAATCATAGTTCACAAGGTTTTTTGTGTCATCCACATGGTCTGGTAAACAGTGTAGAAGTAATGTGAATGGCTATGGAGAAGCCCTACACAATTACTTGGCCACCTTGCATGGTTTTTAAACTATGATCTACCCATAACCCATGTTGCATGATCATAGTTCATGGTTATCCCTAACCATGCATTGTAATCCACCTTTTCATAATTTTCATATCTTGATCCACCAGGATACCCCCAATACCATTTTTACTACATAAAATCACTCTAATATCAATTATATATGAGTTTAATAAAAATTAAAAAAAACATATCCTATCAAAGGCATAAGATCTTATACCTTTACAGGACTCTGTCATGATCCTTCAATAATTATTTTAAAGATTTCTCATAGAGTAAAACTTTAATGAAAACATTAAATAATTCCTCCATAATCTCATGAAAAAAATGGTTCATGCACCATTGAGAAGTGGAAAGTGCATTACACATGCTAAAATATATGAATCAGTAGGTGAAGGTTTTGTAAAGGAATGTGAATGTTGCCTCTTCTTGGTCCTCATGTGCTATGGGGATCTGGTTTCACCCATAATAAAATTCTAGGAAATAATAGTATTCATGTTAGTAATGTTTCTCTAACATCTAATCAATAAATGGATGTGGAACATGATCCTTACTTGTGGAATCATTGAGCTTCCTATAAGCAACAAAAACTCTCCATGATTTCACCATTCATGTAGAAATCAAGTCATTATCCTTCTTTATAATGTTCATTTCTTATTTTTAAAGAACAATATGAAATGGGATTACTCATTCACTAGGTGAAATAATTCCAACATCAAGTAACTTTATTGCCACATTCTTCATGACCTCCATTGTAGGATGAGTAATCCTTCTTTGGATTGGTGTGTTGGATTCTACCCATATTACAACCTTACCTTTTGTGTGAAAATTGAGGGGTTATGTCCTCTAAGGTATGAAATTCCTAGTGTGATATCATACACTATTTATTTCATCACTTCAATTAATAATTTATTTTATTCCTTTGAGAAGGATGTGTTAACAATAACCATAAAGGGATCTCCTTCTCCCAGTAATGGGTATCTAAGATTCTTGTGGAGTTTTTGAGACTCCATATTTTGTTATTTTATAATCAAGATTCAATTCTAGAAAATTATCCATTGAAATTTTTTTCTTCAATTTAAGAACCTTATAATTTATCTATCACTCCACTATTTCCCTCCTCTTGATTATACAATTATTTAACAAAATCTTCAACCTCCTTATTTTTGGTCTCTGAAAGTTTACAACCTTATTTAGTGGTAGTGATAAGATTATAGTTCTCCATTTTTTCTTCATATTTGAAAAATTTGCTGATATACCACTTAGAAAATAAATAATCCCTTTTTGACATAAATGAGGGATTTCTTGGTCGTAGGGAAAGGGTGGACAGGCATGATAGGAATCTCACTTTCTTTTTCCATATCCAAAATATAAAATTCATTGGAAATATGTATTTCCCTATCTTCACTAAGTTATATTTATGAATTATTATGGGAAACCTCATAAATATTTATACTAATTTAAAAGAAACCATTATGGGTTTTGATTTCTTAAATCAATATTTTTTATTATGTTCAATAGCATCAAGTTCACACAATCCACAAAGTCACTAAAGGATTTGATAAAGGTGTCATATCTGATTTTTCATAGACAAGAGAAACTATGTTGATTATGAATCTTAAATGGGATTTTATATTTTAATACCTCTAAACACTCTTATCTCAATGTAATCATACCCATATTCTCTATTTTCTTATTATTAGAGAGAAATACTTTAAGAAACATGGTTTACATCAGTGTTTTTTTAAATGGCCTTAGAAAATGGGATGTTAATATGGAGCTATTTTTAATTTTTCATTAATTTATTATATTTTTATTCCATATTCCCTTACTGAATTCTCTCCAAAAAATGAATGGGTGTCCAGTATGATTGAACTTCAAGATTCTTCATTGCATTCTCAATGGTTCAGTCTTCTTGGGTTAATTTGTCTTCTTATGATGGTTGTTTTTACTCAACCATGAATCCCTTGGACATGTGAAAATTATTTTACTAGAGATACCTTTGGGTAAATAAAGTTATTTAATTTAAATCCTATTTTTTTACCTCTCTTATTTTTAAAAAATCCAACTGAATCTTCAATCAACTTCTGGAAAAGATGTCCCAATTGAGTTTTAGTATCCCTGTGAATCCCCTGGTAATTTTATAAATTACTCTTGTTATTTTAAAGGTAAATACCAATATTCCCTAATAATTTTTTATTTTTAGTATGTATGGTCACCATATCCTCAGAATATGGTTGTAATTATTCCTATTGTATTTGAAATTAATTATGTTCACATAACATCTAATTATTATGTGATGGGTTTTGGTATTTTTTCCTTGAGTAAAACCATGAGGAACATCAATGTGAGTGATATTGTTCCCTCTTTTTATTATCATACCTTTTTTCATAGAAAATAGTTTCACTAGTTTTCTCAATTGATTTTGATATTACGGTTTAATTAGTTTGTAGCTAAAAAAATTTACCTCCCCCATAGAGTTACCTTCCTACCCCAATATGGAAATCATGGAAGAGATGTGTGTTTCAAAATATCTAACATGAAAACACTTGATTCTGTTTGAATGATGATACCTAATTATAGATATCTTGAAAATTATATATCTTTTTGAACTAGGATTCTATTTGGGCATCCATATTTTCCATCTCATAAATTTATTATGCTCCTCAATTCAGAGAGCGTAACTCTATAAAATTGAGAAAATTTATCGAAAAGATCATACATAATTTTTTATGCTTTGATGTGATTCTTCCACATTAGTCCTCTTTATACGGTTTAATCTACCATGTCCTGGTAGTTATTTGGTAACCCAAAGAATAATGTTTATAGCTACATCTAAAGTGATACTCTATCATTCATGAATCACCATAAAAGTTAATTCAATTATTACCAAGAAACATTGGTAGATTCTTTATCTTTGTATATAAAATTTTTAATTTTACTCATTTTTTTCATATTTTATTATGGATATTTTTTTCAAAAATAATAGATGAGTTTATCCCATGTCACAATCTATCTTAATGGTTGTGGCTTCTACCATTACTTGGCTCATATTATCAATTGAAATGGAAATGATTAAATCTATGGAGTTTCTTCGGTGACTCCATTACTCTTGGATGTCTTATAAATATCTTCTCATTCTATATGTTGGCTAGATCCTCAAGTAAAACATGTGATCTTGGTTTTATCATCACTTCTCTCCAGTTGTGAAAGAAGGAGATCTCAATTTTAGGATTAAGATCATGTGGATCCTAAAACATTAATTTGTTCAATGGAGTTCATGGTGTCAATTTTAGGCACCATGAAACTATAATAATAAAAAAATGAACACATGTTCATGTAGATTAGATAAAAGGTCCAAAAATAGGGTGACCCAATTAACTAGTAGTGAATTTCCTAGATAGTTCAGTATCATAGTCTTTGAAAATGGTTCCAAAAACATAATGTGGCCCTGAGAATAATCACCATTGATGGGTGTTATTCAAATTTTAGAATTTATATTTCATGTTACATTTATCACTAACACTAGACAAGTGTAGTATATGAATTTTAAGTGTTGATGTCTAACCAGTGGGAGCATGGAGATCCTATATTAATGAATTATTTCTAGTTATTGTGTTGATAATTCAAAATGAAAAGAATAGTTATAAATGGAATTTGGAAAAGGGGACAAAATCATTAATATATTGAATTAATGAATGAACTTGGATTTAAAACATATTGAATAATGAAAGGGTGATGGATCAATTTTAGATGATGTTTGATAAAAAAATGGTGATTTATTCATCTTTTGGATTAACATGGTTTATTAATTGAGAGAATTATTGAGTTAATTAATTCCATATGGTTAGTATCAATTAAAAATACCTTCGTCCCTATGAATACTATAGTCATGTTTAACTTCTAAGACCTAGATTCATTATTTTCTATCTCAAACTAAAATTTAAAATTAATTTTGGATCTCATTATATCATTATCCTTTATCACATTGGTGTTCATCCACTGTACTCTATCACTCTCATTAAGAAACTATGAGATATTGTTTTATTAGTCTAATTATGATATTAATAAAATATAATTCATTGACAAGAAAAATTAATCACTCAATTAAAATCATCGTCCTGTTGTGATCAATCCACCATCCCTTCAGAAACTACTCGCCCATGATGGAATTTACAATCATCATGAAATAAATAGTGTTCCTGAAGGATGGAATAGAACACTCATTAGAATAATGAAATCATACACTGTAAGTTATAGAACATAACTACCATACACTTTCATGATTATGAGATCAACACATCAAATTTTTAAAATAAATGTTCATGTTTCTTTATAACAGTATTATTTCTAACTACATTCATCATATTGTCTCCTTTCTATAAAATTAAAATCTATAAACTAGATATCCCCAAATAATGGTATCTTGTTAAAAATAAAAGGTCCAAACATCACCATAGAAAAGAAACAATGATTACTACCTGGAACACTGAAATCTCTAATTCTTCACCAACTGTTGAAAATTTTAACAATGAATATGGCTGGTTATGGTGTGAATGAAAAATATATCCTATAAATTTTTCAAGTATCCTAATGATATTATCTTGATCCCCTATGATTTAGAGCCCTTTTTACCAGCATTAGAGTGCCTCTAAAATGCTATAGAAAAACAGAGGTGTAGTGGTTTGAAAGGAATGTAACCCAAATTCGTTGGTTCTATAATGTTATCACCCTCCTCATTATAGTGGATCTTCTATGACATGAAATTAAATCATCACCTTCAAGTTATCATCACATGACTTCATAGTGTTATAATTCTTCAAGTCTATAATAAAATGTTTCCACATCTTCTATTATAACTATTTATATACAGAACTAGTTGTGGAAGAAGGAGTAAGGTTTTCATGTCAACTGGTTCATTAAATCATTCTCATGTATGATTAATTTTTTATCTACTGTGAGAAAGTATGATATTGAGTTAATATGATGTGATATTCAATTTATAATTCCATATCCCTAGTTTCATTATAGGATAACACATCATAGTGATACTTATTCATGCTAATTAAAATTTAATTAGACATAACTTTAAATTAATCTATTATAATTGTATTATCACACATCTCATTCCATTATGAAGTAGTGTATCCCCCAGTTTTTCAAATTAATATTATATATGTCAAATTAAATCTTTAATGAGGATAAATTGTGGTGTCTAGATTACATTGTGGTTCCTTATCTATCAAATCTACTCAAATTTCTCTCATCATAAATCATGATATGATTCAAGGGGATGTAATGTGATTTAGTTCATTTTATATAAAAAATACTAAAACCATTAAATCCATCAAAATTTATAAATTTTTTATAAATCATTAAAAAATCACACGAGGAAGTATTTGGTAAATAAATACACTAAAAGTTTCTCTAATTTTTATACATAATATTGACTCATCAACTACTCTGTGTGTGGTTGGTTTTGATAGAAGAAAAAGGTGTATCTTACCATTAGTTGAATTTAGTGGCCTTTTCTTATCATCAAGTGGGAGAGTCCCAACTTGATTGTATCATTTATGGGGTCTTGTGTTATTATGTATTTTTGTTGTATCACCCAAAGAAGTTTTCTATAAATGTGGGTATCACATCACACTACTTCAAGGATTGATATTGATATCCCTATAAGTCTTATATTGGGTGTTGGGATGAGAATTTATGAATTTTAGTAATCTAGTAGGGTACATGACTATATTATTGTAATTCTAACCACGTATTAGGGACAATTATGTGGAAAATAAAGATTTTTAGTGAAGTATATTCCTTTATTGATTGATGTTTTTGGTTACTTGAGTTCTAACAGGTATATCCTAGGTTTGGAATCTGAAAAAGTTAGGTAATCTAAATGGTTCAAAACCATTTGATTTAGATTTTTATATAACGTGTCACTAATGAGATTAAGGTTGATTTTATATATATTTAAGGAGTTTTACATCATTTATTTATGTTCTTGTTATTATATTTCATGAATATTGCATACAATCTAGTAATGTTGTCTTTGATGGTAGATGTGATCTTGTATGGATTTGATGGAGTGGTTGTGTGGTTTTTACTAATAATAGAAGAAATTTTGATCTTTGGGACTGATAATATTCTTATGCTCAGTGATTGTGATATTATTATATGTTATTTATCAAGTAATGATGATCAGTTGAAAGATATCTTGATGAGAAAATTCCTATGATCCCCTATAAGGATGGTGTGGAATCGTTATTTGGTTCATCCTGTGGAATGTTTTAATGGAAATTATTGGTTCTTGAATGATAGTTTTATGATACACTCTTCAAAGGTTGGGATCATAGTCCTCCCACAATAGGTTCTATTATCAAAAATCATTTATTATACTAATGATGGTGGATTCTTGTTTTTGTTTCATTCTATAGGGATATAAAACCTATGGATGAAAAGGTATTTTATAAGGAATTATGTGGTGATTTATTGAATGTGATCACTTTTTTTAGAGGAATTGTTTTGAATTTATTTTGTGATTATTATTTTATAAAATAAGAAAAATATCAAGGATGAAATTACAAGAATGGAAGTGGTAGATGATATGCTGGATTTTAGTGTGATTGTGTTCTAGGGTTTTATAGAAATTAGACCTATATATGTGGATTAAGTGAATGAATAAATGATTTGTTCTCCACATTAGGTTTTTATATGATCAATCTAGTTTAGCAGCCCAAGTTATTTTCTTTTTGGGGATGAAAAAATTTTAAAAGTGGGGAGAATATAGAAACTTGGGTTTTCCCGCAAAAGATACTTAAGTCATTTTTTAGTTTTACATTCATGGATCTTCTAAAGATCTAAAATAGTACACTTACCCTAGTGAAAGATCTTATAATTTGTTTTCTGATAATTCCATTTATTTTAATTCATGATTTTACCCTCAAATATAGTTTTCGTGGAAAAATAGTATTTTCAAATGTTAAGGGAATATTTAATATTTATTAAATAAATGATCGTTAATCCAGTGAGTGAAAATATCGATATATTTTAAATTAATACTTAGATGAAAATATTGACATTATTTTTATGTCTGTAATGGGTTGCTTCACTTAGAAGAGGTATAATCATCATGTTTGAGCTTCGGGTTCTTGATTGAGCAGTTTTTGGTTTTTAATTAAAATACATTATAAGTTCATTTTGGGCTATAAATTAATAGTTTAATAAATTTAACTAAGGTTGTTTTTATTATCCCTATGAACCCATGATATATTTCTTAGTAGGAGGGAAACATTTATATGGTGGTAATTATGAACTAGGAATCACCAGTGATTTAATTATTTGGAAACAATTGGAGAATCAAAGTTTCAATGTATTCTTTATGATGGGCGACATTGTTATTAAATTTTATGTCTTGTTATGCATGTTTTAATTATTTAAATTTCCTTAGAATAAATTTCTTATTATTTGAATTAAATTCGATAACCCATAGTCAAATTGTATTAATTCAATTGATTATGATAATAAATTTTTGGGGTTATTTGGATTATCATTCTTCCTGGACTCCCTTCTGATCTTTAACATTCATGTTTCATATAAATCATAAGATTGGCACCTTATTATAACCAATAAAAATTTATTTGGGGGTCCCCATAACTCATATTCTTTAATGAGTGCATTTTTTAATAGGTTTTTCATGAGGGTTACCTTTGATACCTACTAACCATAATTTAATGTTTTGTAATCCCCCCACCCCATTCTCATTAGAGTTCAATAAATATACCACAAAGGATGGATCAATTTATAGAGAGGTAATATCAGCATCTGAGATGGTTGGTGGTGGGATCGAAGTGTGACAGTTGTGTGTTAGTGATAGACTGTCAAGTAGATACCATCATTTTGTGGGTATTTTAGGGAATTATTCCAGGATAGGGGTGTGATGGGATAACAACCAAAGGGATACATATAAATTCTAAAAGAGATGTTGTAGGGTTGTGGTACAGTATATGACATAATGGGTGGTGGAACTGGTGTTATGAAACACAGTTTATTGAATATTATTGATCTAAAAATTTTGATTACAGGACATGTATTTTTTTGAAACATATACCAAGTAAGGTTTCCAACTATGGTTTTATGGTTTTTAAGGATTATAAATTTCACAAAATTTGTGACTTTGAGACATGCTCCATGAAAAGAAGTTCCTAAAAAATAGTGTGTGCCTAAGTAAATACTAAATATTGAGCACATGAGCCTCAACTTAATTGGTGAGGACTCTTTAAGTGCATCCAAGGGACCCGAGATCAAATACAGGCGGAGAATAATTTCTGGGTACTGTAGCAAGACTGTGCAGGACTGTAGCAGGTATTGTAGTAGGTACTTTAGCAGGTATTGTAGTAGGAACTATGCAGAATTGTGGCACATACTGTAGCGGGAACTGTAGCAGGAAATGTTTGGCACTGTAGCAGCTGGAAATATTCCCCTGTTTGGGCCTTTATGCCACCGATTTGGTCCTCGAGTCCTTTAAGGCCTTCGGGCCCCCCAGGCCTTCAAATCAGTAAGGCCTTCGGGACACCTCAAGGCCTTCTTCCCACATTTAGTGTATATTCAAACTAGACAACCGACAGGGAACAATCTTCAGAAAGAGGAGGAGAAAGGAGCTTTTACCATAGCAGAAGCTAAACTGGTTGCAAGAATGGGAGGGTATGGCACCTACCATCTGGAAAAGTCTATGTATGCATGAGAAAGCCTTGCCGAACAACCATGCAAAAGTGGAGAGCTGGTTTATTATGAAGATTCTGGGGAGGAGTAGTTCCAAGTAGTTTGTCTGGGTTGTATGTAATGTTTGAAGCCTACGGGCAATGAATTCCTCTAAGGCCTACATTCCATGTAATACTTATGCCTATGGGCCTTGTAAGGGTTCTACCTCACCCCTTGAAAGGTGGATTATCAAAAATCAATAAAAAATGAAGGCCTTTGGGCTATTGGAGGATATGGCCACACACACAATGTAGAAAAACATGCATGTAATGTATGACTTCAAAATGTAGGTTGATCTTTGGCTAAGAATACTCCTCAAATTAACCACACAAAGAGTTAGAATTCACTCATAGGGGGAATGAATCATTTAATTCAATTCCTTTGATGTTTCTTATTTAAAAATCCTGACATTCTTGTTAAATTGAATGATAAGGTCACTATATAATTTCCACACAAAAACCAATTCCTAAATACAGTAGGTAAAATGAATTTCTATAATATTAACCACTCAAAATGAATGGTTATATCCATGGAATGATAAGAATAACCCATGATTAAATGATACACTAATTTCAACTTTTTATATAAAATGAGTAGGGTTTATCCTAGAACATATAAAACATAATGTACCTCTAAACTTATTTAATGTATTCTTTTAAAAAAATTAAAGATAATATGAATAATAAAAAATAAGAGAGATTTCAGTAAAATTGCACTTCCAACAAGTAATTTGTGTGTCTATTAATCATATACTTATTATTATTTTACTCGTATTATTCCAATTATATATCTATTTATTATCTATACATTATCCCTACATACATTATTTTACTTTATTTTTCACAGTAGTGTTCATCCTTTAATTTAAATGGGATAAGAATCTCCAGATTAAATTAAAAGATAACTTTCTCTTCATCTTATATTCAACTTCTCCCACAACTTTAAATGAAATCATCTTTAACAAGACCTGCTAGTCAACCTTTTTGTGCTTTGGAGACATGAATATTTTAGTTTCATCATCGTGTGGCCATATATATTATAGCATTTCCATGTTATTCTTGGAACAATCATGGTCCATTGTGGTATGATATAGAAATTTTCCACTAGTTACTTCAATGCATCCAAGGGACTTCAACATGACCAATTTCATTATAGTGTGGGCTCTGAACATCTAGATTTTAGAAAAGCACAAAATTATCATAGCTTGATCACTATGATCTGATTGGATTCTTAAAAAAATAATCCGCTTCATCATGGTGAAACTTTCACAATCTCATTCTAACTGATTTTTTATATCTATATGACTAGAGTCATAACTTGTTTCCTCATAAATCAATCACATATTCTCTCATAATAATGTGAATGTGAAAAATCCAAGATTGTGAATTGAAGTGTGATCTCCACATCATAAAGGATCATCTCAATCACATCATTATAATTTTGAACCATATCATGGTATGATCAGAACCATTGCATCATGATTAAATCTGAATCTTCATAATTTAATCTTATGTATAGTTCATTATTGTGTGTCCCCTTGACATTATTTCATGATCTTATTTCTACCACAAAACACCTCCAAAATTCATTCTCAATTCAAAAATCATTTCATGATATTCCAAACTTATAAAATATATTTTCCATGATCAAAAAATATTTAATCACTTGATATTTAATATAATTCATATAATGAAGAACTAATTAACAAAAAAACCCACAACAATCATGAACCATATCCACTTCAGCGTCAAATAACCAAAACAGAATCTCTTACTCATAAAATATTTTTCTTGAGGTGACCTTAATTATATCAACAAAAATTGGTCTCAATAATCTACTCCAGTTTCATGGTCTCAACAATCTCTACCTTCATATTTTTTTATCAACCATAAAATTCGAAAAAAATGTATCACCCACCAGAACCATCAGATTTTTTTCAACCACTAAATATAATTTACCCTTTCAACCTAGAAATGAATTATCACATATTATTTTTAAGCCCTTATGAGCATTATAATTATAGGAAAAAAGAATAATAAGTAAAAATACCCAATATGTCCTTTAGGGTAACTCACATACACTTATAATAGCTTAACCCATAGATTATTCAACTTCTCCTAATTACATCACTTTTAAAAATTCTTACTACACGTTCCAAAAATAAACTTTCTACACTCATCTAGAAGAAGATAATTATAATATTTTACACACTTCACCAACACAAATGTTAAAATCCTAACTTTTTCCTTTTGAAAAAAACCTCTTAAATATATTCTCCACCTTATGAAAAAATATATTCTGAATATTTCTGTTGTACATCTCCGCCTCTGATAAAAAAACACAAAGACGACAAGAGAATGGGTGGAATCACCATACCTTAACATTGAATAAATTAATGTTGAACTCCCATCATTAAACTCGTCTTTTTAAACGAATCCTTTAGAACTGTCTTAAAGAACACATTCACTATTTTCTCCTTAGTTTGAAAAAACTCCAAAATTTACTCTCCTTGCTTCACAATCTCCTTGATAAAGTGGTACTTGATATCAATGTTCATTGATCAAGAAATTTCATCAGAATTTCTTAATAGATATCTCTCACTTTTATTATCATATACCTCAAGAATTGATATCTTCGCATCCACATTGAGATATTTTAATAGAGTTTTCATCCACATTGATTGGGTAAATAATTGATTTTCAACATCATACCTCACCTCAACAATACTCAAGGTCATTTAATTCTAATTATTTGTATGTAATGTCACACACATTTTATCAATAAATAAAACCCTATCCTATATTGATCTTCTATCATAAGCATTTTCATATCAGTCCACATTTTAATGTACAAATATATTGATCCTCACATTAATATTATATTTAAATCCATAATTAACAATTTCATTAATGTATTTATGTATTATCCTTGTAATAACAAGATGTTATTTTTTAGTGCACTTTTAAATCTATCAAATAATGTAACAACACCCAATAAATCCATTTATGAGTCAATAATGTATAATAAACTCTGAATAAGTATTCTAAACTCCCTTAAATCAACGTTTTTCCATCCCCACCCTTTAAAATATTGGTTATAAGTAATATTAGTGTATAAACCTACATTATTTCCTTTATTCGCAACATACTTGTAATTTCTTGAGTCTAATTACATTGTGAGAGAAATATAAGGTCTTAACCTTTATAAGTTTTCAAGATAAATAAATATCTCATCCCTTCAAGCATATACATCTCAAAAATCTTATTTACTTCCAAAGAAAACTACTCAAAACATAGTATTTATATTTTAACATATTATATTATCAACAAAGGACAAAAAAAGATATATATTTATCATATTTTATGTAGAGGTTTTTCTCAACTCTTACCATCTTGGATTTTACTGAATTCACAAAAAGTTTATAACTTGAAGTAGCATACTCTTGATATATGTTTTAACCCACATAGATACTTATTTAACCTATAAACATGTCCTTTATATTTTCTAATTAAAAAATCATATTATTTAAAATTATAAACTTCCTCATACAACTCTATATTGAGGAAGTATGATTTAAAATATATTTAGAAGATCATGTATCATATTCTTATAGTACTAGAAATAAAAATCACAAGGGTATAATGCCTAAAAACAATATAAATGGTTCTATAAAAATAAATACCATCAATATGTGAGTATCCTTTTTATATATTTTTTCACATTTCATATGACCTCTCATTTCTCATTAAACAAGTTATAGAATACCTATTTCATTTCGACAACATTATCATTAGTTGGATTGGGTACCGCCTCCTATGTATAATTCTTATCAATTCAATATAACCCCTCCTTCCGAGAATAAATCCACTCTTTATGATCCAAATATTCTTTCACATCTCTTGGATTATCTAAATAATAAGGGAGTATGTGTTATCATTATCAAAGTTCTCCCAGTTAGAATCGATTGTCAATAATGTATAATGATATTATAAATATCCAGGCACTTTATCATCCTTGGATGTGTTGAATAAGATATTTATACATAATTATTATTATAAGAATAATTATTTTCAACCTATGCTTCATCAAAATCTACATTTTTTTAGAAACTTCATCAAGGTTATCAATAAATTTTCCATCAACGTCTTCACATATTGAACTTTATTCTTAATGTATAATTTTAGTATTTG
Source organism: Viscum album (assembly GCA_963277665.1). Classification (NCBI taxonomy): domain Eukaryota; kingdom Viridiplantae; phylum Streptophyta; class Magnoliopsida; order Santalales; family Viscaceae; genus Viscum; species Viscum album. The sequence goes on from OY728125.1 coordinate 7,264,251, forward strand.
AGTAATATAGACATTCACATTATAAATATCCATAATATTCCCCATTTATTTATGGTAATAATGGTATTTTGTATAATTCCAATGATAATGACTAAATATACCTCCAAATAATCTTTTCAAAAACTTCCCCAAGTTTTCACATTTCACCATGATAATATAGAGGTGGCCAAACAACCTCATGTGTTTCAATCTCAAGGATTTTGTAAATAAATATTTTATACAAAAATATTTTAATTGGGTCGATGAAAATAATTATTTTGAATTTCAACCATTGTTCCAATAGATTTCCTCTAGAAAAATAAAGAATTTTTATACCCTCCCAATATAGTGTGACACATTTTGACTAAACTCCTGTTATCTTGTTCAATAATTCCATTTTATCATGGATTTAATGTTAAAATTAATTAATGATTAACACCATTATTTTCAATATATTTCACGATCTTCAGCACCTTTTTCCTTTTGAATCTTTTTCTAGGATAAACCACACTCATTTTTTACACTTTTAAAAAATTTAAATATTTTCAGCGCCTATGAAGTATATTTCATGAACATGATACCTATAATTTGAGTAATGTAATAAAATTTATATCTACATTAGATTATTTATCTCACATAGGACCATAAATATCTAAATTAATGATATCTAATTTGTGATATGGTTAAATATCCACTATCTTGTGTGTAGTATTAAAAATCATACCCATTTTCCCATATAAAGAAAATTAAATTTATTTATCTCTTAAACATAGGTACATCACAAACAATGTTTACATGGTTAATATTTCACAGATTATTATGAAGAATGTGGTTATGTATGTGATTCCATAATTTATTTATTTTTTCCTTTAAGATCGATTTGAATGAATTTTTAGGTTCACTAATCTGAAACAATTTTCCATGTCTCCATTGTCCTCATGTAACACCCAAACATTTTATGGTATGCTTATATTAAATGAATTCTATTCATCACTGTGTTCCACTAAAACAACACTAGGTTATTTAGGAGATAGCCAAAACCTATCCATTAAATATAAATTTTCCACTTCTATGTTTTGAATTTCGAAAATTGGCCATCTAGAGTTGTGTTCAATAAGTCATTTGGAGTCTGATAGAACTACATAATTAGGTACTAAGTTCTATGTTACCCATAAAACATAATGTTTTCACTTATGTGATATGAATTTCAAAAATACGACATACACAGTTGTGATCTGTAAGTTATTTAGAGTGTGATAAGAAAAACTTAATTTTTGGTGAATAGTAACACAACCTTATGAATAGTAACATACCCTTATGAATAGTTATATACCCTATTTAATAGTAACCTTACTTATGATAGTATATAAATAATATTCAAGTGTAAGTATGATATATCTATGCTTTAAAATAAGTAAACAAATGTTTTAAAACTCTTGTTTTTAGAATAAATTAGGATTTAATTAAATATTAATTTAATAATATTTAGAAAATTATTTTTGAAAAATGGACTTTATTTTTGGATGATACATGTCGAAAAATGGTTGGGGTAAAGTTTTGGTATTTTTCTGAAATACATGAATTTTTTATGAATAGTGACATACCATAAATTGCAAAATTAAGATAAATACACTAATTATAGAGTAATGTGTGATGTTCGGTTGATGTAATATCACTTAGTTCAGGATCGCATGATAAAATTACTATTCTTGGTCATGTAATACTCACTATTCCTTTTCTTTAGGATAAATATTAAATTAATTAGTTTTATATTAAGAATTCCCCTCTCTCCTCCACTATAAAAAACCCCCTCCCCCCCCCCATTCCATTCACTCCTCTAAAGCCTTGTGCCTTCCCCAACTTTTGTCCAAATAACTTCCCAACCTCCTCCCCCACGCCCATCAAGCCTTGGTCTTACAAAAAGATCAAAACCTCTCCCTTAAGGAGGCTCTCAAGGATGTTTGGTTCAAGAGGTAAATTCATCTTTTCAATTCATTGTCTTTCCTTTCAAAGTTCATTTGTTTTCTTTTTCTATTACCTCTCCTTATCCAAATTTTGTGATGACTCAAGTGCCTTATATGTACTGGAATGTTTTAATGATTGTGGAATAAGTTATCATTATCTCCCTTTTTTACCTTCTTTTATACTAGTAGCAAGAACACCATCCGAGATGTGTCAATTTTACACATTAATGGACAATGGACTTTCGATTTCTATTGTCATTATCAATTATGGTCATGAAACCAATATTTTTATGGTTTAAACAGATTATTATATATAATATTACATATTTAATATTCAGTAATCCCTTCATACAAATGGTATTATGTTATAAAGAAAAATAATTTCGTTGTAATCAAAACCCACAAATTAACTAATACAAATATCATTAATGTTCTATATAATAATTCATCCTATTTACATGTAACAAAGTTATATAAATGACCAATAACACCTATTTATATTCATAAATAATATATAATTTCCATTCTACAGATTTTCAACCATTCCACATACTTAAAAACAAGTGAACCGAATATGAAGATAAAGAAAATGAACACTCCGAAGCGACAGAATTCAATATAACAAATTATCAAAAAGAACATAAATGAACTAAACAGAACTATGATAAACTAAATAAATGTCTAATAAGTTATTAAATAAGTTATTAATAAGTATAATTTCATATTCGAGGATCTTAAGTTCGAGAAACAATCACGTTTGGAGTTAAGGTAATGGTTTTCCACCCGAATATCCATTTTCATTCGGGTTACTTTTACTGTCTAATTTCCTCGACGAAATTATTATGTATTGTTATATACTAATCACAAGTTCATAGTGAGTATTCTATATCTATACACCAAACATAATCCTCCCTATTTTTTTGGATAGTTACATGTTTTAAAAGAAGATCTCAAAACTGTTTCCAGAAATACGACCCTGATACAAGGGAATTTCTCAAATTCATATATATTTTCAAGGGAAAGATATAATATATTTTTAGAAACCATTATCCTTATAAAAGAACTAATTTTATCATGAAATACTATCTTACTTTACTTCTGGTTTTATACCAATATTTTATTCCAAAATAACTCTTCTTTTCAAAATAAAAGGGTATTTATCAAAAGAATCGCATAATGATTTTAGAAGATTGTTCTAGTTTGATTCAACACTCTTGTTGATTATTATTTATTGTTGGGGTTAATCATTTATGATTTCATATACCATATTTTATTGAATGGATTGTGACTAACTTTATTGTGGATGATATATCATAAAACCATTCACCATATTATTCTGAATGGTTAGTGTTTGTGTTCAATAATTGAGGAAAGTTAGTTACATTTCATATGATAGTTTCAATATGAATGTATATGTTGTTTATGTTTATCCCCACTCATATGATGAATTCATTGGACTTATTATGTGATAGGTGGGGCCCCTTATAGCTCTCGATGCATCGGTAGGTCTCATGAGATAACTAGACGTGGAATTGGCAGAGGCCTTTCCCAGTGTGATTTGAATTTTGGATGAGGCCTTAATCATTAGACGTCTTGGCCGAGGCCATGAAAAAATGTTTCAGAATGTTCGGCATATGAACTTCCCTCATTATGAAGCTAGTAATTGAAGGTTCATGTGGTTATTCGACTAGTATAATACCCATGATTATTATTTATTATGGAATTATTTACATATATCATATCCCTTCCATAATGTGTTAATGTTTATTATTAAAGGCATGTGTTTTCAATTATTCATCGTGTCTAATGTTTATATTATCTTCCACTGTATTTCTTACTCTTACTGAGCATTTGAGCTCACCCCTTTCTTATGTTTCATTTTCTCAGGATATAAAGAAGTAATTTATGAATGAATTGCAAAGCATAATCTAGGAGACGTGATATTTCTTGTGGAATAAATTACTGTGGGTTTTCCCTTCATGTTGTAATGTTAAACTTATGTATGTATCTTGTTTCCAATAATAATAAACTACTCGGTCCTTCGGGATTCATATTCCTTGTATGTACGCCAACTTAATCAAATAAGGCACCGACTCTAGGCAACTAGGTATGGGTCCTTACACCTCTAGTCAATAAAAATAAATCTTTTAACCTTTTCATGAATAATTTATCATTTTAAAAAACACTCCATTTAATTCACCAAAAAATTGAGATGAACTTAGTAATTTGTGTTTAAAAACATCCATAAATAAGGTGCTATTAAATTTTAGTTTTTTCTCTTTAATAACTACGAAGCCAACTTCATTATCTTGAATGATTTATCATTACCAAAGTTCATAAATCCTATTAATTATCTATATCATTCAAGATATTAAAATTTACTATCATATGTAAGGAAACAAATTAACTAAAATCTACATAAATCATTTTTGGGATGCTTTGAGTTCCACTTCAACAATTAATGACATTTAATTTTCTTTATATTTCTTTTTCGAAAAATTTTGAGTATTAAAATTCATAATCAATAGGGAAGGTTGAATAGTATGACATTCATCAACATTGTGACTCATTTGGTTACACTTCCATAGACTCAATCCAATAATTGAAACTTTTATTCAACATTTGGTACATAATGTTTTGATTCTTTTTTCAATTTTTCTTCATTGAGTAGGTTAAATACCACTTAAAATATTATATATATTCTAGATTTGTAGTGATATTTATAATTAAACTAAAATAATATTTTATTATTCTCAAATCCTCCACAATACCATTAACAGTCATAAAATGAATATTTTATTTTGTAAAATATTTTTTACATAACCTGTATAACCTTTGATTATTCTATATCTTAGTCATTAACATTGGATTGTATTATAAAAAACATTATATTAATATCTAAATAATTTATTCTTTATTTTATTTTTATTTTATGATCCTTTTAGACCATCATGGAAATCAATTTCATAATTCAAGTTATCCTTTCCAAAATTTATATTTTTCTGAAACTTTTCTTATTTTCCAAAAAAATAAATTTCATTACATGATCATCATATTTTTCCGAAACATAAATATTTTAAACAATACTATTATTTAATATTTACCCATTTTTATAAAAAAATTGAATGTTTAATTTGAACTTCTTTTATTTATTTAATACTTTAAACATTTTTTGTTATAAAACTTCAAGGTCTTTCTCATTTACTTTAGCCTTCATTTTGATGAGAATACTTAAATTATTCTCATATTGTTTATATTATTCAATCATTCATTATAATTTATCAAATATAAATCATTTTCATCATTTGAGGTATCATTATTTCCTAATAATTGATAGTATTTCTCTAAATTTTTATTCTTCTTCTCCAATTTATAAATCTTTGAAAGACATTCATTGAGTTTATTATTTAACATGAACTCCATTTAAGTTTATTTCATACATCCATCATTTTTTATTTCATCATTAGATAAATATTCCTCATTTACTTTTATAATATATAATATTTCAGAAATTTCAATATAATTCTATTTATTTCCACAACTATCATCATCTTTATACTTAGATAACAAATTTTTATTCTTGGGTTTCAGTAATTTCTGAAATTTTAGCTATAAAGAAAACATCTTCTTTTAGAAATTTCAAGCCTTCTTATTTTATTAAATCATTTATTTTTCATCTTCATCTTAATTATATTCATATTATTTCAACTTTGGTAAATTTTTATGAAATATAAAATAGATCAACACTTACAAAAACTGAGTGGAATCTTACCTCTACACATTCCATTTCCTACTCTCACGCTTCTTAAAATAAATTATATAAGTTTGTTAATATTTATTTCAACATTTTACTATTCTGTAAAATATTATTCCCCTTAAAAAGATTTTTTATTTTCATTATCTTATATTAAAGCTTCTAGGATATTTCCTTGACATTTTTACTCTTGTTCTTGATGTTATTTTATTTCCTCTTTTAATACGAAATTAAAATTCTCGGAAAGTCACCCAATAGGAGTGTTTTGGAATAACTACATTCAAGAGATAAAAATGTTGCATCAAATATTTCTATAAATATTCATATTATATTTTTTATAACCATATAATATTTCAATTTATCACAAAAACATTTGATGGTGATTATATTCTCATTGACCCTAGTCAAGAAAAGATCTAATAATTCTTCATCATTCATCTAGATATCTTGGTATTTCAATCTCCAAAAATATATCTTGGATTCCTTTACTATAACACTTACTTTATAAATGTTTTCCAAATTATCTCAAATTACCATTTATACCCTAATACCATTTATTTTTTGGAACTAATTTACTCAAATAGATGACTATATGGAATTCAATGAATGACCATCACATTCCATATTATTTATATCTACCACTATCATAGAAAAACTAGGATGAGGTATATATCCATCGGTAGTAGCATACAATATAGAATGATTAAAAATAAATATGGAATCATATATTCATTCCATATTTAATATTTTTCCCACTTAAAAAGGGAATCCCCTTATTGTTCAGATAATTAATGTGATCTATATTCAAAATAGAAATTCAAGAACATAAACTTCTTAAAAATAGTAAAAAAATCAATGAAAACATAATATAATAACAAATGTATTCAAAGGGAACTTGGAATTCCCTAATACCAATATAAATAACAAATAAACATAGTTATAATTCAATGATAGGGGATGAAGTAGTGAATTCAATTCCTTTTTTGTTTTTATTCAAACTAACCTTGACACCCATTAAAGTGAACAACTAGTATCTTGTAAAAGATACACACAAATTTCAACACATAAACATAGTAATAACAATGAATTTTTTTAAGTATTACCACTAAAAAAGATTGGAAACATCCTTGGAATGATCCTAAATAACCCATGACCAAACAATCCAATAGTTTCAATATATTGGATACAGTGATCAGGGTTTATCCTTGAACTTAAGATATATGATGTGTCCTATGACTCATGTAATGTGCTTCACCACAAGTAATGAATAGAATTGGAATTATAGAAAATAAGAGAGTATTTAACAACAACAAAATACTTCCATCATTTTTTCATTTTTCCTTCTAATATTCTTTTTTTATTTTACTATTCTTATTGTTGTTATTTTATCTATTTTTTTCATTCACTTAGTGCACACTTTGTCACTCTCTTTTCCAAAATGGAATTTTCCTTCTATATTCAATAAAATTTGAATATATTATTCAGATTTAATTCCAACCTCATCTATAATTTATCCCACTTTCTATGAGCCATCAAACAAAACTAGCAATTATAGTCAACCATGATGTGTTTGAAGTACTTAAAACTTTAATTTTGAGTAGCCTATGAATCCCCAATTGATCCACCTCAGTAAAATAATCATATTTTGTATTATGGCATTAATATCATTGTAATCATATACATTACGATTATACTATGTTATTCATGGAATAATTATGGTCCTCTATATTATAATAAAATAGTTATCCTTCATCAGCTTTTAAAATTCCAATAGTCTATAGCATAACCAATTTCACTGCTTTGTGGCATAGAAACTTATCCATTCCAAATAGGCATAAAATTCTCTTGGATGGATCGTTATATCTAGATTGGATGTTTCATGGTGTAATCCATAACTTTATTATGAAACTTTATCATTCCTATTCTAACTAACTTTCCTAATCTAGGTCACTTGTGGCATGACTTGATATATCTTAGCACTACTACCACTTATATTAAAATAGTTTGAACATTAAAATCGTTTCTTGATCACTGTGATGTGATCTCCATGTCATAAAGGACCATGTTAGTAACATAATAATAATTCAGAACCATATCATGGTGTGAGTAGTAACATAGTAGTGTGGTTAATTCTAACACACCTGAATTAAATAATTTGCAGAGTGTATTGTTGATTTACCCCTTTAAATTATGGTATGATTCTATATATGGCACAAAAACTCCTCTAGAACTCTATTTGTTTCAATGTTAGACTTCTTTCATGTTATTACAACCTTCTAAAAAATCGTTTCCTCAATTGAAACATCATAAATCAATTGATATTGAATATGATTCATATAATGATATATTTTTTGAAATAAAAATCTAAAACAAAAATCATTAACCATATCCACATTAACATAACTTCACTTCAACAAACTCCCTCATTCAAAAACATCTTCTCATGAGGTAACCATCATCATTATAACAACACTTAGCCTTAGGAATTCCCTCAAACTTACCATTTTTATAAACTATAACTAACTCTTAAGCCTCAAAGTACTTGTATGGTTGGATGATGTGGTGTGAATTGATATCCTAAATGTAATAGTTCAACCCTATGGGGATTATCAAATTTAATAATTTATAATTAACTCAAAAAAATGATCCTAACTAATAAAATATTGAAAAAATCAAGTTCAATGTCAAACCCTTGAGACGATGGAAGTAGGTTTTCGAAAATCAAGAAGTGAGTGATTAAATTTTGTTTTAGAAAGAGTGAGGGAGGAAAATAGGATTGGTTTTTGAAATTAGTTTGAGAAAGTGTTCCATGTTTTATAGATTTTGGGAAAGGGTGATACTGAATTTTAGAGATTGAATTGATTTACCATTTTTTTCTCATATTCAATATGATGAAGATCTTTGGCCTTGGTATACCCTTCTTAATGTATAAATCTCATATTTCGTATGGTCATGTAATCTAGGGTTTTAATGAATTAAGTTTCTTGAAACCACTTTTAAACAAAATTACCCTAAACTATTTAACAATCATGCCTAGTTCAAGGTAATTATTTATGAAATTTAAAATTAGGTTACTAATATTATACCAATTTACATGAGATAGAAATCAGAAATAAATTTATAGGAATTATTATTACAACAACGCAAACATGAAAAATATAATAGAAAAAATACTTATAGTACCCTCCCCCATTGTCTACTTCACCCAGAACAATTTGGGAGTTACCCCATCATGATAGTCATGAGAGAGTGAGAGGGGAGGAGGAAGAAAAGAGATATATAAATGAAATTGTGGAGTAAAACCAATAATGTACTCTAAAATAGTGAAATACCTCTACCCATGCCCTATTCTTTGATTGGTTATATATAACATCAGTCGGACACACTATTTTTAGTGAGAGATATCACCCTGGTTGGCCTTTTGGTTTAAAATAGGCCTTTGAATTCATATCATACTAAAAATATAATTACATAATCAATTGCCTCAAAATCATATAAAATCATCCATGTATGAATCATGTATTTTGTTTATTTATGATGGGTTCATAACGTGAATAATTGTTTACTACTATGAGTGGTGTGGGTCTACCTATTCAAAACCTTTCTAAAAATTAAATTGTGAATGATATTCAAATCATCAATCAGATTTGATTCTTTTTATATCATGGTAAAAAACATCATGAATGTAATTCGTAGTGTGAATCACTTCATTGAAACTTATACACAATGTGAATCTTTATTCCCATAGCATAGTAGGATGACATAATTTTCAATGGATATTTGTCCTGACCTGTTCATGACATGAATGATGTTCATAGAATAAATTAGTTTATCCTTATTCCTTAACCATGTTAATTCCTCTCATTAAAACTATGAATTAATGATTTTATATTATAAAATTTTTATAAGTGAAATTTGTAGTTGAATAATTTCATTATAGTTTCAATCTTTTGGTGTCAGTTTCTAGATTCATCTTCCTTAATTCACATTTGTTTTTAATTTTATTTATATCTTATTCAAATGTATCCTACCATAATATGAATAATGTATTAAACACATAGAATATATTAATTAATTTAATTCAAAATCAATGTATATTATATTCAAAAAGATATGCATGAAATATATCGTTCACGTATAACCTATATGTGTATTCAAAACTGTACTAAACTCCATATAGTATGTAGTTGGGGTATATATCATGTATCTAATGATATATAAGTTGGGTTTTTACAAAGGACACATAGACTGGCCTATGAGTCCCATATTACATATACGGATTAAAGGAATGTCTTGTATATCAAGATGAATCATATCATCATGTACAATAGGTACACTCTCGATTAGCTTGTGAACCCCACACACTATGTTCCCTATTAGGACATTCCATGTAAGAAGACTACACATTATAGGATGATTAAAGTACATTCCCATCCACCATACAAGTCTAACACACAATTTACCTATAATTATATATATTATATTGCCTTTAATTTAGTGTTTTTCATATCTTCTCAACCAGGTGTCTTAATTGGATAATAAAATAGTCCATTCTGAGTGATTTTATTTGTAAATAAAGACAGTGTTACCCTCTCATTCCTTAGATATTATTTATGAGGTTTCTTAAGTAGTTCAAATATAATATCTCCATAGAAGAAATGAACGTTTTAAGGTGACACAATTGGATATGGCATAGGGTTTAAGTAATTCCTTAGTGGTAGATTTACGTTGGGGAATAGGTCCCATGGGGGAATCATGGAGTTATTACTCCCCCACATTCCTAGGGATTTTTTTATCTTTGTTTGGTGGTACGGGTAAGTGGTCAATACTACCTTGATCTCAAAAAGGTGTGGGACCCACATACTATATTTGGAATTAGGACTCCCCCGAGCAATAGTTTGTGGTTACTCCAACTATAAAATCCAATAATTACCAATGATATGGGATTTGGATCCTTCATCCTGTTTATTTTCTACTCCTTTGATAAAAATTTCCACTTGAAGAGGTATGGGTCCTCCATAGGGGTTAGTGCTCCCTTGACCGATGAACGTTCCTTAGTGAGATGAAGTCTGTAGAGACCCGTATCTTGACGTACATAGACATTACATTACTTTTGCGGAATACTTAGTACATAACAAAAAATACACACATAAGGATCGTAATAGTTTAGTGTCTTTGGAAACTCGGAACGTAATCTTCTAATCGTGGTGAATGATCTCCAATATCTCCCATAAAGATATTCCCTTTTTTTTTACCGAAAACCTTTATTTATATCCTGGGGAAAAGAAAACATAAAATGGTGAGCTCAAATGCTCAGTAAGGGTAAAAAAAGAAATATAAATCTCATCGTATACACAAGCACATAGCTTTTGGAAATCTTAACCTGCAAAAGAGATCATAATTTCATAACATGGGATAAATCATGGTAGTGAAATGTAATCACAATAATCATAACTTAAAACATGAAACTTTTTGGCATACACACATAATCATAGAGAATCATTTCTTGTTAGTCAAGACTCATTGCCAATACTATCTTAGTGGACAAAGTCCCTTTCTGAATCGAGTCACCCTCGTTTCAGTCCTGTTTCATTGAACCGGTATAACCTACCGTTCCAGCCATGTCTATCTCATGAGATATAAAATATTTACCCAATGCATTGGAGGGAGATATAGGTCCCACCCATCTCTTAATGATACCATTCTTATGTGTGCCACAAAATCTTAAAACATATATCATAGCATAACCCATGTAATAAAAATGGGAATCTTAAACATCATGACATCATAAAACAATTCATATAAGATAAAGGAATTCATAAAAATAATTCCATAAAAATATAATCAAATCAATGTAATAATAGGGATAAAAATAGAACTCTATATTATCTTATATGGAAAATAATTTTGATAAAACATTTGAACACCATTCTTGAGGAAAATATCCTTTCTACTTCAAAAACACTTTTCCTTTCTTAAAATGTCATAAAATTCTAAACTAAAAGAAGTTGATTAAAAATAATCTTGAAAACATGTAAAGGAAGCTTCTTGGAAATAATGTTTTAAAAACCCATTCATGCTGTATAAGTTAAAAAAAACATTCTTCGTACTTTTGTCGGAAAAGTCAAAAAGTACCTCATACAAAAAAAACGACAAAAGATTCCTTTCATATTCATTAATAAAAACTCACCGAAGGGTAAAATTGGATTTAAACTATTGTAAGTGGATGGAAACAATATTACATATTTAGGTAACATGGATGTGGATGATAAAATACACCCCAGTAAATGCCAAAGTAAAAACAATCTCGGATAAAAATGAGATTGTGATATTTTCCCTTACCATAGGTCTGATCTGCTTCGTATGTGTCTGAACCTACTGTATAATGATTTAAATAATGTCATTGACTTATTACAGAATCATATTCATTTTTATGATATCATATATGGTTCACTTATGACTTTATATTACCCATTCTTTTGTAAATTCCATGTTAAAGAAGCGTTTTGGGTAAAATCTTTTCATTTATCGTAGGTGTTTTGACTTGTTGTTCTTGACATTATTATTACTTATATCAAGATTTACTTACTTCCAGAATAGAAAATATGATTTATATATCATATATATTCAGTATATATCTATATATATATTATAGATATATAAATGAAATGAAAAACACCGTTCATGGAGATGGTAGTCCGTACGTACGCATGAACGTTGTTTTCCTTTCCTTATTATCTTGAATGGAAGTAAGTAGATGACATACATATACATATATACATAAATCTAGTAGCTTTATAATTTAATATATTTCATTATTATTTCTTATATATACTTTTTAATCATTCTTAAATGGTTAACATGGAAAATGAATCTCATCGCGTCGTGGAGACGGTAGTCCGTACGTACGCATGAGCGATGATATCGTTCCCATGATCGTGGAATTGTGTTGAAGTGTATGTATACTATTTCAGTATCAATATAACTTTATAATAATCATGTATAGTTACTCATTAAATCATTATACCCATCCAATTAATGTGGTGACGGAAAATAGATTACACCACGTCGTGGAGACGGTATTCCGTACGTACGCACGCGCGGTGATTTCCTTTCTCCGTAGGATGTATAGAAGGTTAATTAGAGTTGTTTCATATTTATAATAACATATCAGTATATAAGAAATACTGATGTTATTACTTTATCATGAAACAACTAAAGAAGAAGAAGTTGAAGAAGAAAGAAATTGAAAAGATCGGTAATGGATATTACCTCTTCTTTGGAACACCTCTTTGAATCCTCCACTTAGGGAACTAAGATTGGTCTTTGAAGAAGAGGTGGACCACTAGGATTATTCTAGGGAAGTGGAGAAGGGATTTTGGCAGGGTTTGGCCGAGCTTGAGTTCTCAAATTGGTGTGAGGAGGAGGGGGAGGTGGTGCCCTTTTATAAGAGAGGAGAGGGGCACCTTAGGAATATCTCAAAATATTATTTTATATTAAAGTCAAAATCGGTTTATAATGGTTCCAAAGGGTCTTATTTAGAAGCTAAAGTGGGGATGGGTCTAAATACTATCAACCAATAAGATTTAGACAAGTTTAGGTTGTTAGTTTAACCTTATCAATTAGATTTAACTCTAAGTTAAATAATTTAACTTTTACCGTGTCTTTTTGTTTTCTTACACTATATGGTTAATACACTTACTATAACATGCCAAACGAACCCCAAATTGTTTATTATTAATATATATATCCTTATCTAAGTCATTTGGCCGAACCTTAGATTTTTAGGAATAAAATAACAATTAATAATATAATATTAGATTTAAAAACTATTTTGTGACAATTTTGACACTATTTGAAATATGATTTTTGTGAAAGTCATAACAGAATTATATGTTCGAAAAAAGTTTCTTAAATCAACACTAATATATCATATTAACCTAAAAAATTATTGGAATTCATAAAAAGTCTTAAATTACATTTATTTTGGTATTTATAATATCAATTATATCAATATTTCATTAATAAGATAATTACTTCATCATCTTTGTGTCATAAATAAATTAACTTATTTGATGTCTAAAAATTACAAATAAACTTACATTATGTAGGAAATCTTTTTACCTTTCTAATTAATATTTACAATCGAATTTAACTTATGTACAACCCTATATTAAAAATGTTTTAGTAAATACACTTTGATTTTAACTCTTTTAACTCTTCTTTGAATTAAATAATAATAAATGTCCTAATCTAATCCAAGTGGGCCTAAATGATAATAATTTACACTTAAGGTTGTTTTTGGTCGAGATACACTTGTCCAATAGAATTAGGACATGTGTTAGTGTAACACCCTAGGTAAATAAAGAATATGACATTTCATATTTATCGATATTTGTGAATAAAATATTTAAATAACTTTAAAGGGGACGCTATGCTCGATGGCGTACCCAACACGCAACAACGAGTTTCTTGGAATCTTACGTTGCACTCTAATAATAAAATAATATTATGGTAGTTAACATTAGCCGTTGTAATGGCGGTAATGGATAGAAATAACTAAAATATGATTATATATGTTTTTAAATGTTTTTACATTTATCCAATAAAAGATAATGGCTTAAAATACGGAAAGAATTCAATTTTAGGCGTATATGCCCTAGTTTTCACTAAAGGTTCACTTATCACCTTTTGATGGAGAACCGTCATTAAATATAGTTTTGATCGCTCTTATACATTCTTTTGGACCAAATAAAACTCTTATTAAGAATCAGGACATCAAAATTTACTTTGTGTAAATTTTTGGTATCTTTCCGATAAAGTTCATTTTTTTAATGAATAGTGTAAAATGTTGTATTTTAATTCAAAACCACTTTTTAATCTAATTTATTTATATGATTATATTATATTTTGAATTGGTTTTAAAGTGAAATTAGAAAATATTTTTACCACTAAATCCAATAGTGTTCGTTGGAATCAATTTCACTTTGAAATCAGAATTAAACTAGTGTCAATCTTTTGATACTTATTGTTTCATAAAGCACGCTATTTGACATGATAGCGGGAATTAATTATTAAATTAATTAATGTGACTTATATGTTTTGAATTTTGTAAAATGGACTTCATTTTTGAATTCAGAATATCAAATATAGCTTAGGGTGAATTTTTTGGGATTTTTCTGAAAAACTTCAATTTTTGATGAATAGTGAAACCACTAAGTGATACGTATAAAAACTGATTTTCCGTTTCAATGAAATTTTTCCATCATTGTGTTTTGATTTTCAAAAATCCAACATACATGGTTGTTATTAAGAAGTAAAATGTGGTTCAATGAGATTAAAATAATTTTTTGGTGAATAGTAACTTATTAAGTTTTTAATCGCGGTTAGTGGTAATTAGTGTAGTTTAAGGTAAAAGTAATGCTTTAATAAAATGAGATGAGCTTGACACATGTCTTACCCTCATTGATTGTAAGAAGTCCACTTTCGACTTAAGAACCAAATATCGGTAAAACAAATATTATTAACTTAAATGATTACATAATGTTTATGACATGGTAATAAGTGGTATAAAAGTAATAATGAACTTGAAAAAGGTTCTTAAGGAATTATAAATTAACTCAAGTTTATTATTCAGGAGATTAAAGAACGATCAAGTCAAGTCGGACCTGAGGTAAGGGATCCTACTCCTCTCTTTCTTTTTAAGTACACACTTTTATGTCATTCCTTTTAAAGCTCATCTTTCTTGTTATTGGGATGATAATTTATATTACACTTACTGTAATTTTTATTTTCATGTGATGAGAGACCCTATTCTCTCTCATCAATCCATTTTGGAAGTTTTGAGTGGCGCCGTTAGGCTGCCAGACTTTCGTAAGAGATCTAACCTCTCTCTTCTTTTTAAGTACTCTCCTTTATGTCACTTCTTTTAAGCTCCTCTTTGTAATGTTGGGGGATGTTATTTTATATTCCTCTTGCTGTACATTTTATTTTAATGTGATGAGATACCCTATTTGATCTCATCAATCCATATTCGGAAGTTTTATGTGGCGCCGTTAGGCTGCCGAGTTTTCGTAATGGATTTTTCATCTCACTTTTATTTCCCGTGAGATTTATGCTACATTTGCCACAAATTCTATTGAGTGGTGTATGTACTGCAGATTATTCTACTCTTTGTGTAATATACTTTCGTTTGTGAGTATTTACATCAATTATCTTTTGTCCTTCTTTCATGGGGTGTATGTTTTGAAAGATACCCAAGTCGGTAAGGGAACCTTTCACCCTCCTCTTTTTTAAAAGACTTCTTTTGTTGGGTATTTTAATTTACATATAGTTATGTTGGGATATGTTCTCATATATCCTTATTGATGTAAATTTTATGTCCAAGTGATGAGATACTCTTTTTATCTCTCATCAACTCTTTTTGATGTGATGCCGTTAGGCTGTCAAGGGAACTTTTTAACCCAATTTCGATTTCTTTGGGTTCAACATGTAGTCATTGAATATGTCATCCATTGAATATGTGTGAATGACATTTTTACACTTAATATACACTTATATTGGGTGTATTTATATTTGTCACACATATTTTTGAGATTGATTTGTCCTTAATTTACGGATACCTTCTTTATAAGGGATTTCATCACATTTGACATTTCTATTGAGGGTTCATTGTTGTTATGCACCAATTCACTCTTATATGGTGTATATACTGTCCTTTGGAGTATTATATCATGAATCCATTTATCCTCATGATATTATAAAGTTTTGACTAAATGTTATTCCTCAACTATTGTATTCAAGTGTCTCTAATTTTGGTAAAACCCCTTTAACCAAAATATCGTTTTAAATGTTTTAATTATTTGTTCTTATTAATATCCATGTTTTCAAAATGGTTTTAAGGATTTATTTATATGGATATTAATGGTTTAAAAATTTAAGCTTCAAGGTGGTATGGGACACTTTGATTCAAAAATCTCTTTATGAAATGTTTTAAATGGTTTTGGAAATGGTTTCTTTTTGAATGGATTCAATATTTCAATATACTAAAATGTTATATTGTGATTGAAATGTGGAAATGTTATGTTTCCTTTATTCATGTTTTATGTGACACATTTATGTTATGGTTCTTGGGCATTGTTATGAAAACGGGTGGTTCCGTGATAAACTAAGGGCGGGTGAGCCCGTTATAGCTCTTTAATGCATTGGGTAACGCGAAGGAGTGAAACGTTAAGGTTTCTCCGAAGAGATTTAGGGAATATACTGTGATGGGTATTCCAAACGTAACCAAGAGGGTTACTCCCCACGTAAGAATGTTATGAATGCCTCAAGTTACCTTTATGTCTTATGTTTTCTATGATTTATTCATGGTTTGATGAGGTATGTTAAATTGCCTATGTTTTATGGGTAAAGTATGATTTCATTCTTATGTATATATGAACTCATGTTTCCTTTCCATATTTTTATAACCCTTACTGAGCTTTTTATGCTCATCCCAAGTTTTTGAAATGTTTTTCACAGGTCAAGGGAAAGGTACATGATGTGATGATAGTGTCAAGGATGTTTCAAGAAAGAATCCGTGTTATATTTTAAATATGTTTCCGTTGATGGGAAGAATGATTACTATCTTTTATCTAACCACTTTGTTTAAATGTGGAATGTAATGCAAGTTTCATGATCTAATTCTCTAAAACTCTAAACCTGAAAAGATCCTCAATGTGTAATCTTGTAATAACTCAAGATTAAGTAAGGTTTAAGGCTGGGGCCTTATAGATGGTATCAAAGGCCGGTTTAGATAACTTTAGAGGTTAGGGTATTCATTAATCATAAGTGACATTACCATAATGGTTAGGATTTCAGAAAGAGTCCTAGTTTTAGATAAAGTGAATGAGTAAGTATATCTTAGTGTTTACCTTCCTTGTTAGTACATGATGGTTTTGTGGATATACTCACACTGACCTTTTTGTTTTTAGTAAATGGCTGGATCTAGTAGGCACAAAAGTGACAATGGGTTTGAAGGAAACTGTGGTGGTTCTCTGATTAAGATACTCGATGAGATGGGGGATTCAATTAGGAATCTCATGGTTTTTCTAAACCAACTATCAAGGAGTCATGATCAACCACTTGAACCTTGGTGAGTTCTCTAATGCATCATGTACGAGATGGCCAACTCGATGTGGAAATTCAGGTAATAATTATTAAGGTAACCATTAGGGTTTATATGATCCTTACTTTTGAGGTAATTATGGGTTATTATATGATATGATGGAAAATGAAGGGCATGATATAAAATTGAGGTTAAAATATTTTATGATTATTCTTGAAGATTTTATCTCATTTTGGGGAATGTTTTAAGAATTATATAGTTTTGGAAAAAGGACAACACGCAGACCGTGTGACATCCCGTCGCGTCGGACAAAGCTGCGGGAATCGAACCCACAACCAAAGTGCGACGGGTATTTATCGCCTACCACTGGACTACGTGAAGTCCCTGGTTAGTTTGACCGATTCTTTTTAGTTATATGATTTTATGAATTAAGAGTAAGTTGATTTTGGAGGATATGTGATTAGGATAATTACTTTTCAATGTGAGACTTTAGGAGCAACTGATGTTGTTTGGAGATAAATGTTACGATTTCACTTGGTAGACTATGTGACTAAATCCTTCAAATATTTTGGTTTCAATCTTAGTTTGGTTTACTTTGAAGAATTTTATGGACAAATGGTCCTCGTTGAACTTTGGGTTTTGTTGGACAAATTTTGGAGATTAAGAATAGATTTTCTTTTTATAAAGGGTTATCCTTTTCTGGATTATCTGATCTTGTACTAGACTTTTTGGTTTTGGTTTTTGTTAAAGACATGGGAATTATATAGTTCTATTTTGTGGATTAGGTTATTCTCTAGAAGTTGATTATAGTACTCTTAATGTGAACAAGTCTTCCTAAATACTCGTCTTTTGGAGAAAATATGAGTTTGTGTAAGGAATCTAATAAAAGTTGAAAGTCAATATGATAAGTGATTATGTTTCCTTATGAATAAATTCCTCAATAAAAAGTAACATAAAACAAAAATGTTGTCTATTAACTTTTCCTACTGGGGAATCGAATACCGTTTATCCCATCACAAGTTTGTGATTTTCTCGTGGTTAACTTTCTCCTAAACAAGTTTTCTATCACTCTCCATCAGAACATGACCCTTTGTTTTTTCCTCCATGTCCATATTTTCATACTTGGAATCCAAGTATGGGTTAACTCGGGTGACCTTTGTACTTATCTCTCTTTATTTTAAAGTGTTTGTTTTACCGACTTTTGTTCCGATGTGGGACTTTCAAGGATGTTTCCAAGCGCAATTTTAAAATTGCGAGGACGCAATTCCCAAAAGGGGGGAAGGATGTAACACCCCAGGTAAATAAATAATATGACATTTCATATTTATCCATATTTGTGAATAAAATATTTAAATAACTTTAAAGGGGACGCTATGCTCGATGGCGTACCCAACACGCAACAACGAGTTTCTTTGAAATCTTACGTTGCACTCTAATAATAAAATAATATTATGGTAGTTAACATGTAGCCGTTGTAATGGCGGGAATGGATAGAAATAACTAAAATATGATTATATATGTTTTTAAATGTTTTTACATTTATCCAATAAAAGATAATGGCTTAAAATATGGAAATAATTCAATTTTAGGCGTATATGCCCTAGTTTTCACTAAAGGTTCACTTATCACCTTTTGATGGCGAACTGTCATTAAATATAGTTTTTATCACTCTTATACATTCTTTTGGACCAAATAAAACTCTTATTAAGAATCGGGACATCAAAATTTACTTTGTGTAAATTTTTGGTATCTTTCCGATAAAGTTCATTTTTTTAATGAATAGTGTAAAATGTTGTAATTTAATTCAAAACCACTTTTTAATCTAATTTATTTATATGATTAGATTATATTTTGAATTGGTTTTAAAGCGAAATTAGAAAATATTTTTACCATTAAATCCAATAGTGTTCGTTGGAATCAATTTCACTTTGAAATCAGACTTAAACTAGTGTCAATCTTTTGATACTTATTGTTTCATAAAACACGCTATTTGACATGATAGCGGGAATTAATTATTAAATTAATTAATGTGACTTATATGTTTTTAATTTTGTAAAATGGACTTCATTTTTGAATTCAGAATATCAAATATAGCTTAGGGTGAATTTTTTGGGATTTTTCTGAAAAACTTCAATTTTTGATGAATAGTGAAACCACTAAGTGGTACTTATAAAAACTGATTTTCCGTTTAAATGAAATTTTTCCATCATTGTGTTTTGATTTTCAAAAATCCGATATACATGGTTGTCATTAAGAAGTAAAATGTGGTTCAATGAGATTAAAATAATTTTTTGGTGAATAGTAACTTATTAAGTTTTTAATCGCGATTAGTGGTAATTAGTGTAGTTTAAGGTAAAAATAATTCTTTAATAAAATGAGATGAGCTTGACACATGTCTTACCCTCATTGATTGTAAGAAGTCCACTTTCGACTTAAGAACCAAATATCGGCAAAACAAATATTATTAACTTAAATGATTACATAATGTTTATGACATGGTAATAAGTGGTATAAAAGTAATAATGAACTTGAAAAAGGTTCTTAAGGAATTAGAAATTAACTCAAGTTTATTATTCAGGAGATTAAAGAACGATCGAGTCAAGTCAGACCCGAGGTAAGGGATCCTACTCCTCTCTTTCTTTTTAAGTACACACTTTTATGTCATTCCTTTTAAAGCTCATCTTTCTTGTTATTGGGATGATAATTTATATTACACTTACTGTAATTATTATTTTCATGTGATGAGAGACCCTATTCCCACTCATCAATCCATTTTGGAAGTTTTGAGTGGCGCCGTTAGGCTGCCAAACTTTCGTAAGAGATCTAACCTCTCTCTTCTTTTTAAGTACTCTCCTTTATGTCACTTCTTTTAAGCTCCTCTTTGTAATATTGGGGGATGTTATTTTATATTCCTCTTGCTGTACATTTTATTTTAATCTGATGAGATACCCTATTTGATCTCATCAATCCATATTCGGAAGTTTTATGTGGCGCTGTTAGGCTGCCGAGTTTTCGTAAGGGATTTTTCATCTCATTTTTATTTCCCGTGAGATTTATGCTACATTTGCCACAAATTCCATTGAGTGGTGTATGTACTGCACATTATTCTACTCTTTGTGTAATATAATTTCGTTTGTGAGTATTTACATCAATTGTCTTTTGTCCTTCTTTCATGGGGTGTATGTTTTGAAAGATACCCAAGTCGGTAAGGGAACCTTTCACCCTCCTCTTTTTTAAAAGACTTCTTTTGTTGGGTCTTTTAATTTACATATCGTTATGTTGGGATATGTTCTCATATATCCTTATTGATGTAAATTTTATGTCCAAGTGATGAGATACTCTTTTTATCTCTCATCAACTCTTTTTGATGTGATGACCTTAGGCTGTCAAGGGAACTTTTTAACCCAATTTCGATTTCTTTGGGTTCAACATGTAGTCATTGAATATGTTGTCCATTGAATATGTGTGAATGACCTTTTTACACTTAATATCCACTTATATTGGGTGTATTTATATTTGTCACACATATTTTTGAGATTGATTTGTCCTTAATTTAAGGATACCTTCTTTATAAGGGATTTCATCACATTTGACATTTCTATTGAGGGTTCATTGTTGTTATGCACCAATTCACTCTTATATGGTGTATATACTGTCCTTTGGAGTATTATATCATGAATCCATTTATCCTAATGATATTATAAAGTTTTGACTAAATGTTATTCCTCAACTATTGTATTCAAGTGTCTCTAATTTTGGTAAAACCCCTTTAACCAAAATATCGTTTTAAATGTTTTAATTATTTGTTCTTATGAATATCTATGTTTTCAAAATGCTTTTAAGGATTTATTTATATGGATATTAATGGTTTAAAAATTTAACCTTCAAGTTGGTATGGGACACTTTGATTCAAAAATCCCTTTATTAAATGTTTTAAATGGTTTTGGAAATGGTTTCTTTTTGAATGGATTCAATATTTAAATATAATAAAATGTTATATTGCGATTGAAATGTGAAAATGTTATGTTTCCTTTATGCATGTTTTATGTGACACATTTATGTTATGGTTCTTGGGCATTATTATGAAAACGGGTGGTTCCGTGATAAACTAAGGGCGGGTGAGCCCGTTATAGCTCTCCAATGCATTGGGTAACGCGAAGGAGTGAAACGTTAAGGTTTCTCCGAAGAGATTTAGGGAATATACTATGATGGGTATTCCAAATGTAACCAAGAGGGTTACTCCCCACGTAAGAATGTTATGAATGCCTCAAGTTACCTTTATGTCTTATGTTTTCTTTGATTTATTCATGGTTTGATGAGGTATGTTAAAGTGCCTATGTTTTATGGGTAAAGTATGATTTCATTCTTATGTATATATGAACTCATGTTTCCTTTCAATATTTTTATAACCCTTACTGAGCTTTTTATGCTCATCCCAAGTTTTTGAAATGTTTTTCACAGGTCAAGGGAAAGGTACATGATGTGATGATAGTGTCAAGGATGTTTCAAGAATGAATCCGTGTTATATTTTAAATATGTTTCCGTTGATGGGAAGAATGAATACTGTCTTTTATGTAACCACTTTGTTTAAATGTGGAATGTAATGCAAGTTTCATGATCTAATTCTCTAAAACTCTAAACCTGAAAAGATCCTCAATGTGTAATCTTGTAATAACTCAAGATTAAGTAAGGTTTAAGGCTGGGGCCTTATAGTTAGGGTAATATTAATATCATTCTTACCCTTAATTACCCTATTTACTTTTAACCGTGGTAAATAAAAGTAAAAAGTTACTATTCACCAAAAATTATTTTCATCTCATTGAACCACATTTTACTTACTCACATAAACCGTGTCTCTCGGATTTTTGAAATTCCATTCACAGAAGCGGTAAAATTATGTTTTATGAAAAAATTCAGTTTTTTTAACTACCACTTAGTAGTTTCACTATTCATCAAAAATTGATGTTTTTCAGAAAAATGCCAAAATTTCATCCTAAGCTATATTTCATATTCCGAATTCAAAAATGAAGTCTATTTTACCAAATTCATAAAATAGAAATTGCATTAATTAATTTTATAATTAAATCCCGCTGTTAAAACAAATAGCGTGTTTTTAAGAAACAATATCTATCAAAAGATTGACAGTTGATTATGTCTGGTTTAAATGTGAAATTACATCCAATGACCAACATTGTATTAAATTGTAAAAATATATTCTAAATATAATTTAAAACCACTAAAATTAATGATTTATCACTATTAATTATTTCGATTAAAAAAAAATTTTAATTATAATTTAGTAATTTTCACTATTCATCAGAATATGAAAGTTATCCGAAAAGTACCAAAATTTCACCTTAGTCTAAATTCGATACTCTGAATTCCATTTTGAGAGCTAAAATTTCTAAAATTTAAAAAGTGGTTATTACTATTCATAACGGCTAGTTTTAATAATATTTTAATAGCATATCGTTGTTCCGTGAAACTCAGTATTGCGTACTACACACGCTATCGAGGAAGGTTTTGATTGTGTGTAATGCAAGGCAAGTCAAGGACGCGTGTTGTGCAAGCTCCTTTTGGTGTAGCGTACAACACAAGACATTAGTGAAATTAAAAAGAATATTTTTCATAAAATCTTGGGCTGTTACATTCTACCCCCCTTAAAATGAATTTCACCCTTGAAATTCATCGGGGTTATAAATGGTTTACTATTCGAAAGTTTCTTTAATAGAAACCCACATCATAAAAAAGAATACCAAAACCAATATTTAAAAACAAAAGTATGAAACTTAATGGTTACCCAAATAAACTAATCAATGGGTTTCCACATAGGTGAAAATATGGATATGGAAGAAAAATCTACCCATCATGTTCTGATGGAGAGTGGTAGAGAACATGGCTATGGAAAAGCCAACAATCACAAATCCATAAATTTGTGACGATCTAAGGTACCATCCGATTAATCAGATATAAGATCACTAGGACAACATTTTTTTGGTTTTCAAGATCGTTTCCCTAAAGTTGAAGAATTTGAATTAGAATAAATACTTACTTTATTTTGGTACAGTCGCACTATTGTTCGTGCCTTGAAAAATTTCCACTTCAACTCTTAAATAAATGAAGTTGAATTTGTTATTTGTGAAGTGTTAGCAGATAATGTGATAGAATGACGGGTCATTCCATCTGTCTCAAACAAAAGGTTAGCAAAAATTATACACATAAGTCGATCTATAGTGAGATTAATCATATATGGTTCCTAAAATGGAATTATACTTCATATATCATACTGCTTAATATAATAAAACTAGTTTCTACTAAACAGGGACTTCCTGTAGGCCCGTGGTAGGCGATAAAGGCCAGTCGCACTTCAGTTGTGGGTTTGATTCCCATGGCCTTGTCCGAAGTGATGGGTTGTCGCCCGTCCTGCTGGTTGTCCTTTTTTTAAAACTACATTACTATAACATCCCATCAATAATATCGAAAATCTTCTATCCTTAAACAATACTGACTTATGTCCAACATAATCCATTCTAATCTTTAGGCTTATCCATAATACTACAGTCCACTCTCATAATATAGTGAAAACGATTACCAGAGATTTAATACTGTCGTTAATCCCCATATATCATAAGATATGTCTTGTTGGTCACATTCCAAACATTCAAAGGCCTTAATCATGTATTCTCTTGAATACCCATTGAACCTTAGTGAAAACATGAATGCAGTTAAAAGTTAACTCTTTCCACATACCAAAATCCAAAAGTTCTCTATACTCAAACCATGATATAACCTTCTCTTTATATCAGTCATGAGCTCATGAATACAATCAAACACCTCATTATCTTATTATTCCTTCATTATGCGCATATCATCTAAATTCCAAAAATATCTGAATAACCTTTCAGGGATAGTGGTACCATTAATCATACACTTTCATAACTCAAGGAAACACAACAGTGTAACAATCCTTAGATGTATCTTTATTCCATAGTACCATGAGATTTCTTATACAACATTACACATGATAAACATGTAATCATTCCACTACATTCTTAAACCATTGACCAAGATTCAACAATTCTTTCATCTCACATATCATTTGTAGTCTCTTCATCATCATCAACATAAATACTTCCCATACGACCATACTGATTATCTTCATGAGACTTTCCCTTAGGGTATTGGTTTGCATAATGTCCATACATTCCACATTTAAAACATTTAACCATTGTTGATGTCGTAGAAATACCATTATCCTCATCCATGGTGTTAACTGAACCTTTTCCTTTTCACTTACTTGCTTTGTGTCCTTCTTTTCCACACCCAAAGCATCTTCCAGTTCCTTTGAAACATTCTCCTTGATGCCTCTTCCCACATGATTTACATAGGGGAAATTGAACTTTCTTTCCTCTATGATCATCATGAAACTCCATCTTTCTCTTACTAGCCGAGTCAAGAAACTTACCAAATTTTACTTTATTGATCATATTATGAGATTGCTGATTCGGCATAATAATGATGTTTGGACTTACAAATCCCATTTCATTATGAAGAATATCATTCCATTGTCCATTATATCCTCCATTATCGTGAATCATCTTGTTTCCAGCCATTTTCTAAAACCCAAAAAAAGTATAGTGTGAGAGGAAAAAATCATGCTAGGGAAAACAACATAATAAAGGTGGATTATACTCAATATCTAACATCTTAGGTTAAATTCTATGATTTTTACCGTAGTTTTAGGACTGTATCCTATACGTATACTTATCCTTAGGGACATCCCTAGACATACCTTATAAATATCTCTATGGATCTCACTAAAGTTCTCACATCCTAGTTTCCAAAGGTTGACTAAACCTTTCCTCTGATACCAACTGTAGAGACCCGTATCTTGACGTACATAGACATTACATTACTTTTTCGGAATACTTAGTACATAACGAAAAATACACACACACGGATCGTAATAGTTTAGTGTCTTTGGAAACTCGGAACGTAATCTTCTAATTGTGGTGAAAGCTCTCCAATATCTCCCATAAAGTTCTTCCCTTTTTTTACCTAAAACCATTCTTTACATCCTGGGGAAAAGAAAACATAAAAGGGTGAGCTCAAATGCTCAGTAAGGGTAAACAAAATAAATATAAATCTCATCGTATACACAAGCACATAACTTTTGGAAATCTTAACCTGCAAAAGAGATCATAATTTCATAACATGGGATAAATCATGGCAGTGAAATGTAATCACAATAATCATAACTTAAAACATGAAACATTTTGTCATACACACATAATCATAGAGAATCATTTCTTGTTAGTCAAGACTCATTACCAAGACTATCTTAGTGGACAAAGTCCCTTTCTGAATCGAGTCACCCTCGTTTCAGTCCTGTTTCACTGAACCGGTATAATCTACCGTTCCATCCATGTCTATCTCATGAGATATAAAATCTTTACCCAATGCATTGGAGGGAGATATAGGTACCACCCATCTCATAATGATACCATTCTTATGTGTTCCACAAAATCTTAAAACATATATCATAGCATAACCCATGTAATAAAAATGGGAATCTTAAACATCATGACATCATAAAACAATTCATATAAGATAAAGGAATTCATAAAAATAATTCCATAAAAACATAATCAAATAAATGTAATAATAGGGATAAAAATAGAACTCTATATTATCTTAGATGTAAAATAATTTAGAAAAAACATTTGAACTCCATTCTTGAGGAAAATATCCTTTCTACTTCAAAAACACTTTTCCTTTCTTAAAATGTCATAAAATTATAAACTAAAAGAAGTTGATTAAAAATAAACTTGAAAACTTGTAAAGTAAGCTTCTTGGAAATAATGTTTTAAAAATCCATTCATGCCGTATAAGTTAAAAAAACATTCTTCGTACTTTTTTCGGAAAAGTCAAAAAGTACCTCGTACAAAAAAACGACAAAGGATTCCTTTCATATTCTTTAATAAAAACTCACCGAAGGGTAAAATTGGATTTAAACTATTTTAAGTGGATGGAAACAATATTACATATTGAGGGAACATGGATGTGGATGATAAAATACACCCCAGTAAATGCCAAAATAAAAACAATCTCGGATAAAAATGAGATTGTGATATTTTCCCTTACCTTAGGTCTGATTTGCTTCGTATGTGTCCGAACCTCCTGTATAATGATTTAAATAATGTCATTGACTTATTACAGAATCATATTCATTGTTATGATATCATATATGGTTCACTTATGACTTTATATTACCCGTTCTTTCGTAAATTCCATGTTAAAGAAGCGTTTTGGGTAAAATCATTTCATTTATCGTAGGTGTTTTGACTTGTTGTTCTTGACATTATTATTACTTATATCATGATTTACTTACTTCCAGAATATAAAATATGATTTATATATCATATATATTCAGTATATATATATATATAATAGATATATAAATTAAATGAAAAACACCGTTCATGGAGATGGTAGTCCGTACGTACGCATGAACGCTGTTTTCCTTTCCTTATTGTCTTGAATGGAAGTAAGTAGATGACATACATATAAATATATACATAAATCCAGTACTATATAATGTCATATATTTCATTATTATTTCTTATATATACTTTTCAATCATTCTTAAATGGTTAATGTGGAAAATGAATCTCATCGCGTCGTGGAGACGGAAGTCCGTACTTACGCACGAGCGATGATATCGTTCCCATGGTCGTGGAATTGTGCTGAAGTGTATGTATACTATTTCATTATCAATATAACTTTATAATAATCATGTATAGTTACTCATTACATCATTATACCCATCCAATTAAGGTGGTGATAGAAAATAGATTACACCACGGCGTGGAGACGGTATTCCGTACGTACGCACGCGCAGTGATTTCCTTTCTCCGTAGGATGGATAGAAGGTTAATTAGAGTTGTTTCATATTTATAATAACATATCAGTATATAATAAATACTTATTTTATTACTTTATCATGAAACAACTAAAGAAGAAGAAGTTGAAAATAATGAAATTGAAAAGATCGGTAATGGATATTACCTCTTCTTTGGAACACCTCTTTGAATCCTCCACTTAGGGAACTAAGATTGGTCTTTGAAGAAGCGAAGGACCTCTAGGATTATTCTAGGGAAGTGGAGAAGGGATTTTGGCAGGGTTTTTCCGAGATTGAGTGCTCAAATTGGTGTGAGGAGGAGGGGAGGAGGTGCCCTTTTATAAGGGAGGAGAGGGGCACCTTAGGAATATCTCAAAATATTATTTTATATTAAAGTCAAAATCGGTTTATAATGGTTCCAAAGGGTCTTATTTCGAAGCTAAAGTGGGGAGGGGTCGAAACCCTATCAACCAATAGGATTTAGACAAGTTTAGGTTATTATTTTAACCTTATCAATTAGATTTAACTCTAAGTTAAATAATTTAACTTTTACCGTGTCTTTTTGTTTTCTTACACTATATGGTTAATACACTTACTATAACATGCCAAACGAACCCCAAATTGTTTATTATTAATATATATATCCTTATCTAAGTCATTTGGCCGAACCATAGATTTTTAGGAATAAAATAACAATTAATAATATAATATTAGATTTAAAAACTATTTTGTGTCAATTTTGACACTATTTGATATATGATTTTTATGAAAGTAATAACAGAATTATATGTTCTAATAAAGTTTATTAAATAAACACTAATATATCATAGTAACCTAGAAAATTAGTGGAATTCATAAAAAGTCTTAAATTACATTTATTTTGGTATTTATAATATCAATTATGTCAATATTTCATTAATAAGATAATTACTTCATCATATTTGTGTCATAAATAAATTAAATTATTTGATGTCTAACAATTACAAATAAAATACCATTATGTAGGAAATCGTTTTAGCTTTCTAATGAATATTTACAATCGAATTTATCTTATGTACAACCCTATATTAAAAATGTGTTAGTAAATAAACATTGATTTTAACTCTTTTAACTCTTCTTTGAATTAAATAATAATAAATTTCCTAATCTAATCCAAGTGGGCCTAAATGATAATATTTTACACTTAAGGTTGTTTTTGGTCGAGATACACTTGTCCAATAGAATTAGGAGATGTGTTAGGGTAATATTAATATCATTCTTACCCTTAATTACCCTATTTACATTTAACCGTGGTAAATAAAAGTAAAAAGTTATTATTCACCAAAAATTATTTTCATCTCGTTGAACCACATTTTACTTACTGACATCAACCGCGTCTCTTAGATTTTTGAAATTCCATTCAAAGAAGCGGTAAAATTAAGTTTTAAGAAAAATTCAGTTTTTCTAACTTCCACTTAGTAGTTTCACTATTCCTCAAAAATTGATGTTTTTCAGAACAATGCCAAAATTTCATCCTAAGCTATATTTAATATTTCGAATTAAAAAATGAAGTATATTTTACCAAATTCATAACATAGAAATTGAATTAATTAATTTTATAATTAAATCCCGCTGTTAAAACAAATAGCGTGTTTTTAAGAAACAATATCTATCAAAAGATTGACACTTGATTATGTCTGGTTTAAATGTGAAATTACATCCAATGACCAAAATTGTATTAAATTGTAAAAATATATTCAAAATATAATTTTAAACCACTCAAATTAATGATTTATCACTATTAATTATTTCGATTAAAAAATTTGTTTTTAATTATAATTTAGTAATTTTCACTATTCATCAAAATATGAAAGTTATCCGAAAAGTACCAAAATTTCACCTTACGCTAAATTCGATACTCCGAATCCAAAAATGAAGTCCATTTTGAAAGCTAAAATTTCTAAAATTTAAAAAGTGGTTATTACTATTCATAACGGCTAGTGTTAATAATATTTTAATAGCATATCGTTGTTTCGTGAAACTCAGTATTGCGTAGTACACATGCTATCGAGGAAGGTTGTGATTGCGTGTAATGCAAGGCAAGTCAAGGATGCATGTTGTGCAAGCTCCTTTTGGTGTAGCGTACAACACAAGACATTAGTGAAATTAAAAAGAATATTTTTCATAAAATCTTGGGCTGTTACAAAGTCCACTTTCAATGGTCACACTGATGCAGTGTAAAAGTTATGTGGTTCATATATTTGTGAAGAGGTGTGTTATGGATGTTTTGGATCTTGAAACAATTCAAGCACACATGGTTTCATTTAAGATATGACTTACACTTAGGTTTTTGACTTCATAATTTAAGGGTATTTTTTATTTTTTAGGTATTACTATTTTATTAAGATATGTGATTATTCATGGCGATGAGTTTTGATTATTAATATTCTATCATTACCCTTGGTTCTCTTAAAAATAGATTAAATTTTTCAATTATTTATTTCGTCATGTTTTCACAGTCCTAGGTGTTATTTGAATCATCGTTTTATCTTTACATTGTTTTTGAAAAGAATCCTACTTATATGATTGTACTCAACCCTATATAGGATTCGTACCCACATGTGTTGTGTCTATGAAAATGATGCACATTTTAGAGGTGAACTTGGTGGAAATAGTTCTAGTAAAGTGGGTAATTGTAATTATTAGTGGTGTATAATGGTACACAGAATAGATGGTTTTTGTTGAAGGTTGATCTTGGAGTTATTATAATGAAGATGTGGCATCCCTTATCTGGTGTTCATTTTACTCTGTGATATTTGTTATGCAATTCATTATATATCTATAGATATTATGTATTGTTTATATTATATGTATTTGAGTTTTATATCTATTGTAGGATTGTATAATCTAAGTCCTCATATGTGTGTGTATGTTTTCTTGATTCCAGTCTCCAACCCCTATCCTGTTTGTGATATACATGGGGTGGTACACATAGTTTATCATAGACTTAGATTGGGCCCTGATGGGTTGGGTTGTGTTAAAAAAAATTAGTTCAATCCTTGATAAATTTTATCAAAAGAACAAGATTTAACCACTTTTAAAACTATAAGTCAAATATATCATTTCTCCCTTTTCATTAACATTGTGATTTTAGTAGGACATCAGAAATGGATAAGCCTTTCATATTAATTAAAAGATTCACTCAACCATAGATACCTTTATATGTTAGAGTATAGTAATTGAAAATGGGGGATCATTATCAAGATCATCTAAAATATATTTCAATAATAATATTTACACAATAAAGATGTATGATCTTATTTTTTGTTATATATAGTTCAAATAATTTGTTGGATCTATTGTAAAAAGTTATATTAGTAGTTACCTTATATTATGTTTAGAAAATATTTTTCCCTTCCAAAACCCAAAAATGGTATTAGATACACTTATATTATGTTTGAATTTAAGTTAAAATAGAAGAAGAATTTAGAAGATATAGTTTTTCTATAACTATAATGTAATATATAGAAAAAATGGCCATTTGTTTGAAAATTCATCTTGCCACATCATGGTTTATGAA
Source organism: Viscum album (assembly GCA_963277665.1). NCBI lineage: Eukaryota > Viridiplantae > Streptophyta > Magnoliopsida > Santalales > Viscaceae > Viscum > Viscum album. The sequence continues at coordinate 7,295,514 of OY728125.1, forward strand.
TAAACTTATGGTTTTTGTTGAATTAATTAAATTATACCAGGTTTTAAGAAAAAAATGTTTTAAAAAATGTTTCTATAAAACATAATATCATCATATTATGATTTTAGATAAATTGTTTAGCTAAAAGCAGCCATGTTTGTATATGAATTATATTTTCATAAGAGATCAATGAAATAGATTAATAAAACCACCTCATGGTTTTAAAATTAATAATTTTCAAGGTACTATATAAATGTTATTTTCCCAAGGAAAAATGAAGTTGTTATTTTAGAAAATTTTGTTACTTAAGAATAATAATTTTATGGTTCATAATGAGACATCGCATAGTTTTAAGATTTTTTGTGATTTTTTTAAATTTATCATATAAAATAAAGATAAATATGAGATATTTTTTGTTTTGTTATTAAATGTTTATAAATAATAACATTAGTTACTTATGTTAAATTAAAAATTTTAGAACTATTATTTTATCCAAGGAAAGAAATTATTGGATTTTATCAATGGTTTTAATAAATATAAAATATATTATACTAAAATTGATTAAAATATGCATGAATGAAAAATGGTAATCATAAAGTAATCAATTTAATATAAAAAATCCATATTATCATTTATAAATAATTAAAAAAATATAAAAATATTGTATATATAAACATATTTTATAATTAATAAGCACTTTATAAATTAATAACCCATGAATTTTATTTACTGACTACATCAAGGTATTTTCTTGAGAAAAATGCATTATAGTAAAGTTTACTACGTCATGGGATCATTCATGGGAGTTAATGTGGTATATAATAACATTTTTCAAATATTTATTCTTACATAAAATCTTTGACACCCTGACTTTACTAATATAATATATAATTTTTTATTTAAGTTACTTAGTGAAAATTTTAAAATTTTTGAAATTTTTAATTAGTTTCATGGTTTGATGCATGGTTTAGGAGAACATGCATAGTTATTAAAATGAACTGGTCTTCACAAACTGGGATATTACATATTAAAATATGAATATTCATTTCATTATACAAAAACATTCTTGGGGACCATAATGTTTCAGTGTATTTGGAAACTGGGATACATTAACAACTGATTTATAAGATAACTACATCATCTCCCACTAATTTCTTCATATCTAGAACCATTCATAGACATGTCATACATAAAACCATTCTTCGTAACCTGGGGAAAGGAATCATAAAATGGTGAGCTCAGATGATTAGTAAGGGTAAATAAGGGAGATATCAATATAACATGAGTATAAGGGAATGAGAACATGAGAATAACATTTTAAAACAACACCCTACATATAATAGATTATAAAATTGAGTTATGGAATAAATATTAGCATTACATAAAATATAAATCATAAAGGAATAAAATAACATAATCTATGGGATCATAACATTGAGATAAGACATTCAATTGTGGCATACACATGAGTATAGAAAACCTTATGTCAAGGCTACCGATGAAGAAATTCATAACATGTTAGGCTTTGTATAACCACTTGTGTACCTGCTTTTGGCATGGGATGACCTCATGTGTACCCTCTTTTTTGGGATTGGGATAACCTCCTATGTATAATATTTTTGGGATTTGGATAGCCTCGTGAGTACCATTTAATCTTATAAAACATTAATATTTACCAAATTCATTGTAGGGAGATATAGGTCCCATACATCACATAATCCATAGTTTTTTGGGCCACAATATCAGAAAATGTTCATCATATCATATCCCATACTAAAGAAAATTGGTTTCATAAATATTTTATCGTAGTATAACCTGTAGAAAAGAAATTAGTTCTATACTCATTTCATAAATTCATAATGGAATAACCTATAGAAAAGAAATGTATTTCAAAATCATTTAACCAATTCATCATGTAACAACCCATGAAAAAGAAATGGGTTTCATAATCATTAAATCAATTCATCAAGGAATAACCCATGGAAAAGAAATGGGTTTCATGATAATTTCATCAATTCATCATGGAATAATCAATGTAAATGGAAAGGGCTTAATAAATATAATTTTATCATAAATATAAACCATACATAGAAATAATACAGATGATATCACTATATCATGTCATCAGTAAAGCTTAATTAACCTTAAAGGATGTAATTTTAGATGGAAAAATGATTTTGAAAGATTAATTGGAATATTTCATGAGAAAAATATCCTTTTTATTTTGAAATCACCTATTTAAAATAAAAAACTGAAGTAAATATTTTATTTTAAAATAACATTAAAAACTTATAATGGAATCTATAAACCATTGAGTGGTCATAATGGCAGAAAATACCATTCATATCGTACATGTTAAAACAAATATTCTTTTCAAATTTATGGTAAAATTCAAATGTACCTCGTTTGGAAAACAATAAGAAGATTCCTTTAAAACCATTTCATAAAAAGTAAAACATCGGTAAAAATGGATTTAAATAATATTTGGGGAATAGTAAGAACATTCTTTAAAACACTTTTAGAAAACATGGGCCTGGAATACTACTACAAAAGAGTCATTTAACAGCATTTTCATTTATCAATGATAAAAAATGTGTTGATAGAGTCTAACTTTACCGGTGCTTTATTTTAGCACTCATAAAGGGAGCCCTTTATCAGCACCTTTTTAGCATTGATAAAGTGTACACTTTATTAGCACTCTTTTAGTGTTGATAAATGGCTAGAATAAAATGAAATAATTAAACAAATAAACAATTGTCGTATTAATTAAATAATTATTGTTAAAAATGAATAAATTGAATATTCATATATTTAAATTTTAAAAATAAATAGATAATATATATCAAATTTATTGAAATGTAAAATGAAAAAAATAGATAATTAAACAAATAAAAATTAAAAATGAGTAAATTAAGAAAAATATTATACATTTTATTAATGAAATAATTATTGATAAAAATAAATATATTTAATACATACATATATGTATATATTATAAATATTAATAAATATTATATATTAAATATAGATATATAAAATTAATAAATTGTAATAATTAAGCAAAAAATTAAAACTTGATAAATTATAAAAATTAAACATTTATTAATGAAACAATTATTTATAAAAATGAATAAATAATATATATATATATATATATATATTAATTATAGATAGTAATAAATTATATATATTAAATATAAATATAAATAAAATGAATAAAATGTAATAATTAAAAACATATTAATGTCCTGTAAAAAAATATATATTTACACAATTAATGAAATATTATATAGCAACACATATTCCTAATATTTATATAATTTATTCAAATTTTAGTATATTTTATAATTTCACTATAACATGATATATTTAATTTATTTTTGTTTTTAATGGGTTAATTTTATTTATTTATTTTTAATACTATTATAGTTAGGGTATATTTTTTTTTTAATATGTTTTATTTTTTATTTTTTATTTTTTATTTAATTTTATGATTTTCTACTTTTTATTTATACATATTTATTTATAATGTTTTACTATTTTTTATATTTGTTCATATTTACTTAAATATAAATATCCATATTTCTGTATGAATTTATATTTAATTAATAAAACCTATCCATTTTTATCTATTTTTAAAGTGTACTCATTTTGAATTATTCAATTTCACTCATTTTAAAATTCATGTATTTAAGATTATATATCCACTAATATGTTTAAAATATATTTATCAATTAACATTCTTATAAATGTATATTTACTGTATTTTTATATTTAAATATTTATAATTATTAGAAATAAAAATATATTATTTTTTTAAATAAGTATTTATATAATTATAAATATATATATATATATATATTTAAAAAATTATACAAATTATAATAAATTTAATTAAATAATTATAATTATAAATATTTTATTAGTACTAAATTTTTATTGTTGATTAAGGATAATTTTATGTGTCTTTTTTTAGCGCTGATAAAGATCGAGCTTTATGAGCGCTAAAAAGGCACGATTAAAATAAATATTATTAGTGCTAAAATGTTAGCACTAACAAATATTTATTTTATCAACGCTTATCAATTTAGTACCAATAAGAAGGATATTAATTAGAACTTTTCGAAAAGTGAAAATAAATGTATCGCCTATCTATTTAAAATAACCCTAACCGCAACTCAGTCACTCATGATTCTCAACCTCTCATGGAACTCCCTTATTGTTGGTGTGAATCCTCTATGTTCTCTCAGAAATATCAAGCCTAGAAACCAATGTATGTTATTTTCTACTATTACTCTATCATTGTTTTATTTTTTGGGTTCCAAGGTTTGGGTTTTTTTCCATATTCTTAACCACAACGAACCATACATCTCATATCTCTCTCATCCACTTACCTATACCGATGCAATGCCACCCCTACACCATAAACTCATTCGAACTATATATGGGACCACTGCGAACTACATCTCCATCCACTATTGGAACTGATGGTGATGTTTTTATGTTTACATTATATTATTTCTTATTAGATTATAGATAGTGTGATTTTTGATTATTTTAATCTTGTTTACATAGTATCACATGAACATGAATATGAAAAAACAATTAACATTATATTCGACACATTTTAGAGTGAATGTTATTTGAAATTAATAATATATAGTGGGTTCATATACATATTGGTTTAATGTTAATGGGTAAATCTAATTTAGGGAAGTAATGTTTAAATATTCCATTTTATATTGGTTAACATTATCAATATGCTATGTAGATAAAATTTAATAAGGAACAAACTATTTAAATTTTAATTGTAATCAAAATAAGATTAGTTTTTTAGTTTTTTATTTGATCCAAACTCAAATGTGGTGATGTATTATTAATAAGGGGAATGATTATAATTTATTGATAGGTTTCAATTATCAATTAATTTACTGAAAAATATATTCACTAAAACATTATAGTTATTAAAGAAGATGATATTCAATGGGTTAGGGAGATCCTTAAAGGAAATACCATTTATTTCCATTATCAATGGGTGGTTTCCCATAATTTCCCATGTCCTTTAAATTTATAATTAGTTAAAATAATGTTTGAATTTTTATAAACTAATAGTAAATAGGCTTTCTAAATTTACTCTATTTACATTTATTAATGAAAACATTTCCTAGAACAATACACTAGATTAGATTTCAGTAGAAGAATTTCCATATACAACATTATCTATAGAAGTTGTTATAAATGAGTTTACTTTTCTATCAAATTATTTTATAAACAAATTCCTTTCCAAGAATGAAGTGATTTTTGATGAAATGAATTGATTTAAAATAATATATTTTCATTATTTTTGTGTGTGTTACTTTTCAATAAATTTATCTTTTATAAAACATCAACATCACAATATAGTCCAACTCTTTATAACTTGGCCTGAGCTAAATCAAAATGTTACTCAACCATCGGAACCTCAACCAACTTCTAAACAATTGATAATAAATATGCAGTGTTCGACGTGATCCATGATAAATGGTTTAAAACCCAAATGACATGAAAATTTTATCTATTTAAAATAGAACGAAATATAATGCGATGAATCACATGCCTACACGCATAAAAACAATAACAATGTGATAAATCCTAGGTTAAAAACCCATGTATGACAAACCAATCTACCAATAATGACACAAAATCCACAAGTCTCCACTATCTATCATTTTATATTCTATCCCTTCTAATAAATAATCAATACTTCCAATATTCAACACAAGGAAACATCAACTAAAGTGCAATAAGATGCGTATAAAGTGGTTAGTTAAAGAAACTAGGTAGGTTTTCTCAGATGATTTTCCATGACCTAGATCGACATAAAATCCATGTATCTTGTCTATTTATGAAAATATTCATTATGTATGTTAATTTAAAGAAGAATACAATCTATCATATTTGTAAGAAAAATAAGTATATTTTCATAAAAAAGGACCACGTGTTTCAAAAATAAGGTTGTGTAAATAATAATTCATTTTGGTAAGATTAATATACAATAAAATACACTAAATGTATAAAAATAAAAAATTTCATGCATCTTGCATTAAAATTATTACTTTCTTGAATAGAGATATAAAACATTAATACTTCAATCCCACTAACCTTCACTACATTTATTTAATTCATCCTCAGATGCATGATTTCATTTCATCTCTTGATAATGGATTGGACTACCTCTTTCAAACTAGCCATCCTCACATCATTGTGGATCCAAAGTTCCTTGATAAATTACCAGCCAATCAGATTGTATTCCTTAATTTCCATCAAGGACACTTCAATGGACTTAAATGCCACATCTCCCAACTCATTCTTCAACTCTTTCATTATTTTATCATCCTCATTTACCACTTCTATAGAACACAAAAAATGACACCTAAAATCTAACAAAAACAAAATGAATGAATTTTTTTGGTTTCTTGATATTCATTTGCTTATACGAATTACTTTATTACTTTTGAAATCCCTTCATCAAAAACTAATTTTATTTTGTGTATGGTCACATTGGATTCGATTATAACTCTCCAATTAAGAATACATTGATGATAATTCTACTATGATGGGTGACCATGACACAGACCTTTCCTTGGGAGATTCAAAATAATTATTTCTTAAGTTAAAATGTAGTAATGTGGTTGACCTAGGATGTCTCTTGAAGAGGAGTGCACACAAAATAGTTTTTTACTTTTAAATGAGGGTAAAAATTGTGTGTTTTTATAATAAAATAATATAACGATTGAAATGAAAATTGAAAATCAAATGATTGAAAAACTATGATATTAAAAATGGTGATAAGGTCAGGGTCGGTTTCCTAATTTTAATGTTTTCCTTTTTCAATTTAATTCAAGCAACTTCTTCTTAGTTGATTAAAGTGAGCTTCCACAATCGTTTCCTCTCACTTCCTTGGTGAAATTATGATTGTGATAGAAAACCTTACCAAGATCTTAGTTTGGTCAACTCTCCTTCCATGTGAAAAATAGTTGTATTGAATATACTCAATTGACATGGGAAATACCTGATCATTTATTGTTTATCTCAAACAATCAAAAACATTCACAGCCCCTTTTACAAGTATCAATGATCATCGAGTACGTAACCACTAATCCCTGGTCTATTCCATCGTATATTAACCAGAAATTAGTGGAGGGAGATAATGATTATTTTACCAAGGAAATAAATTAATAAAGGAATTAAAATTCAATAATGATCTTACCTGATAATAAAATCTTCTATATGAAATTGAAAACAAGAAGAAGAAATAAATTTCATTCAATTACGTCCAAGAACTCAAACATTATAAAATAGAAAACCGACCCTTCCCCAATAACTCCAACTGTTTACCCCACCATGTTAAGGGTAATAGATATTAATGGGGAAGAATAAGTCATTAAAAAACTATGGAAAAGAAAATAAAAAAAATAGAAAGATGAAAAGTTCTCCTCCTTCGTGTCCTGGAAGGAATGAGATGGAATGGGAGGTGCTTTGAGAGGGAGGATCTCTCCTCCTTCTATACCAAGAATTTTTTCCCTTAATGTTAACACATGTTATCTTAATTAAATGACATATTCTCTCATTTTCTCCTTATTAAATGTTTTTCAATATTATTTTGGTCGTTTCCCCTCAAAATCTCAGCGGATTTGGACAAGTATTCTGAGAGTTATAACCATTTTACTCTGTCCATTTATTATTCCTAGTCAAACTCTCCAAAACAAAAAATGCTGGATTAGGATGATTTAATTACCACCTAAACAGCCATTTCACGTGTCCTAGACTTCATGAAAGTTGTTCCAAAACGACTTGTTCATCCACCCGCCGAATTTCAGAGAATTTGGACCCACCAATAACGAAGTAGGGACCCCACACCAAAACTCAACAGATCTGTAAATTGTTTTCTTGGTCCAACATGTAAGATTATTTTAGGATTCCATATGGTCGATTCAGATTTTGGTCCAAAATGATGAAATGAAACCACAGATGTGTAGACTCTATAAAATAAAGAATTTTGGAATTTTAGTTATTGTAGAAAATGTTATGGCCAAAATACAGAAATAATGCAAACCAGTTAAAAATCCAGAATGGGTCATTTTTACTGTTCATCTCAAAATAACACCAATATCATAAAAATACAGCAATTAATCTTAAAGTAACACCTTTTTGGGTTTAAAAAATAAAATTCCATGTAAATTTAATTTAAAATATGTTCTCTATAAATTCCCTCACACTTAGCACTTTGTCTCATGGACAGGTAAACATCAAAATTAAATCAAATCAAATCCGAATCACATTCCAATGAGATCTACCAAAATACATAATTAGAAACAAAATGATATCGTGCCTCATCAAAAACAATTATTTCATGTTCTCTATTTTAGATTATTTAATATATTTCCACTTTATTTCTTATCTCATTCACACAAAACACTTACCTCACATGAAGTTTCTCTCATCTCACAAATGTAAATGTTCAATAAGGCTTTTTCCATCCATACTCACACAAGAGTCACCATAGGTTGAAAAAATTCCTACTTCTCCACCCGATGTGATTCAAGGGAATGTGTTTTTTATGATGACTTTTCATGGTTGTTCTATGTCTTTCAGTTGGTAGGATTTAGATGTAAAAATTCTGAGGCTAAAAAAGGGGGGCTTGGCTTTTTTGGAAGCAAAATTGCAAGATTCTAATTTTCACTCAATCATGGTCTCCTTCTCTTCCCCTTTGTAGAAAATAGGATCCATCATAAGGAGAAATAAAGGAAATTTCACTACATTTAGCATTTCACCAGCAAAAATTTCATCTCAAACACACACACACACAGATATATATATATATATATTTGAAAGATCCAGATAGGCACAACTTTGTTTCTACTTTTGAAGCTCAAGAGAGGCACAACTTCTTTTATAATAAAAGCTTCAGAAAGGCACATATTTTTACAAAAATGAAATCTTCAATAGAAATATTTTCTCTTTAACATTTTATTTTCCAACCAAATTATCTCCAAATGAGGTAGTACACCACATAACATCTTCCCCCACACTTATGTTTAACTAGATCATGCAATTTTACTTTAAAATCATGTTGGATAGGGAAATTTGGCTTGTAATGTAGCTAACCTAATAGGTTGTTCATGTATTCTAAGGGATAAAATTATAAATGTATAAGGTAGGCCATAATTAAAAGTATTTCTTTGAAAAGAAGTCTTAAAATGAAATAAATTCCTCAATAATTTAAAACAGAAGTTCCTCAAACCCTCATGGTTTGACCGGAATAAATCAAATCCTTGTTAAAGAATGAATGGTATGGTTCTATAAAAAAATGAGGTGAATGTAATGAATATTAAAAAAATTAATAAGCCTCATAGGAAAGTGATTTCAAAAATAAAGATAGTGAGATGTAACATGGGATTTAAAATTCAGATTACTTTTCATGAAATTCAAAAATATTTAAACTTGAAACAAAGACATTTTAGCATTAATTTAAGCTTAGTTTCATGGAATAGACTGGTTCACTCATTTAAATGGGTTTTAAAAATATAAATGATAATAATTTTAGCTGAAAATGTTTGAAAACACATTAAATTTTATAAATAAACGAACAAAAATTTGAAAACCACATTATTTTTTTTGAAAAACATTAAAATAAACTAGAAATTAGAATCCTTAACTACAAAGGTTCCCTCCCCCACACTTAATTGATTTTGTGTCTTCAATACATTCAAATAGATTTAACATGTTAGAATATTTTAAAATGAATCACAAAAAAGAAAGAAAGTGTAAATGAGAGGTACGACCAGACTTATTGGCAATGCAACATTGAGTTAGGCTCATAAGTGTTTCTCTTTGAAAACCTAAAAAAGAGTAAAAGGATAACATAAGAAATATGTAAAATTAAATGAAAATATAATTTGAATTAGAAAAAAATGATAAATCTTGGTTTAATCCCCAAGTGGGACCTGGGTTTCTACTTCCTCTAGAGGGGTAGTTCTAATCAGTTATCCGCAATATGATAGTGGGTGAAGTTTCTTGCTCATTAACCAAAAAAAAACTTTTCTTTCCAGGATAAACATATTATTTTTTCTTGAGGACTCCATTGATATAGTATACCAATTCCACCCCCGTTGTAATGAGATAAAACATGCATAGTGGGGTAAGGATAATGAATGAGTCTTATTTTTTAGTTTCAAATTGCAAAATTTCTTCTTCATTCACCTGTGTGTTCTCAAGTAATGTTGCATTAATGGATTAATCAAAGGGACTGTCATAGTTTAATTCTATTTTAAAAACAATAAATCATTAAGAATCAATATCAAATTATTCTCTTTCAAAGTAAGTAGATTTTGTATCATTTTACAGTCTAAAATCCACTTTTATCTTCTCATGTACTCCCTCCAATGTATTTTAAATAGGTTTAGGGAGCTACTGATGTTCCTCTTCAAATGCATATTCTCTGTCCAAGGAAATAAAAGTATTGGCTAAATCTGAAAAATTAAAACAAGGGGAGGTAATACTCAATTTAATTTTAATAAAATCAAAAGATAATGATTTCATGAAAATATTGTCTCCATGGGTTGGTTTGCATTCAATTCCTTCTTCTATAGGAGGTTCCACTTGTAGATGAATTTCCCTAAATCGAATTAGGTAATCAGACTCCTCCACCTTCTCTTCAAACTCCACATCTAGGGTGGTTTCTTCCTTCAATGTTTCTGAATCTTCTACATTATGAGGAATAGTTGGATCAAGTAGTTCTTCAAAAACATTCTAGAAGTTATCAAGACCTTTTTTATCTCTCATATGTATTTCAATAGCTAAATATTCTATATCAATCTCCTCCAACATTGATTTAGGTGGGCTCAATGGATCTTCTATTAATTTAATCAAGGCCTCCATGGGTTCTTAAACATGAAGGGTTTGTGGGGCTACTTCTTCCGTCAATTTTTCTGGTTTTGGTTCTTGTTCTAGCTCCAGTTTTGGATCCTAGGATGAATGTACTTGTTATGATATCCACTCTATTATGGTCTCTAGTTTTTGAACTATTTGAATAACTCTTTCAAATTGAGCTTCAATATCCTTGCGTAATTTTTCTTCTTGGTGTTGCACATATGAAATATCATTTTGTACTTAAACCATTTCTTTATAAATTTCTAGAAAATACTCCTAGAGTTCAATTAATTCTAGGGACAAAACCTCCAACATTGGGTATTCAAGGTTCTTTTTATGGTTTGGAATGAGATCTTTGAATTCATCCTCATTGATTATTTGGATTTGAGCTCCCCAAATTTTTTTTGCCAACAAAGAAAATCTATACTCTGTAGACCAAGGTGATTCAATAATTTGTTCTTGAACTTTTGGGTAATTGTTCTATGAATTAAGGAAATAATCATTTGAAAACATCTTGGTAAATGTTTTTTTTTAATTTGGAAATGTCAAATATTTAAAAATAAATTGTGTCACTACCTCCCCGGAAACGATTCCAAGTTTGACACACTTATATCATAGGTTGGGGGAAAACTATTATTTCTTATGTTAAAATGTAGTAATGTTGTTGACCTTGGATTTCTACCGAAGAGGAGTGCACACAAAATAGTTTTTCACTTTTAAATGAGGGTAAAAATGGGGTGTTTTTAGAATAAAATAAGATAATGATTGAATTGAAAATTGAAATTCAAATGAATAAAATACTATGATAATAAAAAGGGTGATTAGTTCGGGGTCGATTTCCCAATTTTAATGTTATACTTGTTCAATTTAATTCAAACATCTTCTTCTTAGTTGATTAAAGTGAGTTTCCACAATTGTTTCCTCTCACTTCCTTGGTGAAATTATAATGGTGATAGAAAACCTACCAAGATCTTAGTTTTTTCAACTCTCCATCCATGAGAAAAATAGTTGTATTGAATATCCTCAATTGACATGGGCAATACCCGATCGAGTCTTGTTTATCCCAAACAATAAAGAACATTCACTAATCCTTTTACACGTACTGATGATTGTCGAGTACTTCACCACTAATCCCTAGTCTATTCCACCATATATAAACTAGAAATTAGTGGAGGGAGATAATGATTATTTTACCAAGGAAAAATCAATAATAGAATTAATATTCAAGAACAATAGTACTTGATAATAAAATCCACTGTATGAAATTGAAAACAACTTTAAAGAAGAAGGAAATTTCACTCTAATACGTTCAAGAACTCAAGCATTACAAAATAGAAAACCAACCATTCCCGAATCACTCCAAATGTTTACCCCACCATGGTAATGGTAATCGATATGAATGGGAAATAAGAATGAAATATAAAACTATGGAAAAGAAAAGAAATAAAATTGAAATCCAAAAAGATCTCCTCCTTGGTGTCACAAAAGGAATGTTATGGAATAAGAGGTGCTTTGAGAGGGAGGAGTTATCCTCCATTTATAGCTAGAATCTTTCCACTGAATGTTGATGTGTTTTATCCCCATTAAATGAAATATTCATGTGTTTACTCCTTAAATATTGTTCATAATTATCTTGTGTGTTTCCTTTCAAAAGTATACCGGATTTGGACAATTATTCTGAGATTTATGACCATTTTAATCTTACCGTTTATTCTGTTCAGTCAGACTCTCCAAATTAAAAAACGTCCGATTAGGATGCTTTAATTATCCCTTAAACAGCCACTTCTATCATACTCTCCTTAATGAATGTTTTTCCAAAAACGTCTTGTGTGTCCATCCACCAAATGTTGGAGTAGTTGGTCCCACCATGAATGACATATGGACCTCACACCAAAACACTGCAGATCTGTAAAGTGTTTTCTTGGTCCAACATTTGAGCTTCTTTTTGGCTTCCATATGGTCGATTCCACTTTTGGTCCAAAATGACGAAATGAACCCCCAGATGTTTAGACTCTAGAAAAGAATGAAATTTTAAATTTTGATTACTTTAGAATCTTTTATGGTCAAAATACATAAATAATTTAAGACAGTTAAAAATCTAAAATGGGCCAATTTTACTGTTCAGCTGAAAATAACACCAATATCATAAAAATGCTGCAATTCTTGTAACACCCCAAGATTTCATAGTGTCTTATTTTTCAAAATAATTCAATAACTTGCACTACACGCAACACCGAGTTAATGCGCACCATGACTTACTAAAAAAGTCATTAAAAAGAGGTTATGAATAGTATTAACTAAATTTTAATCTTTATATAATCCATATAATTTTAGAATCCATATTATGAGTTTCTTAGACATAATGTAAGAACAAATTCATTTTTAGTATTTCACTTTTACAAACTTTTAATAGTGAACCCTTTTTAAATCCAATATTTTAAACTTTTATATATTCAATTTGACTAAATAAATTTACTTTTTAGAATGGGGACATTAAAAATTTACAATGAAACATCCCAAGCTTCCACGGTACATTTCCCTTTGAATAATGCAATAGCGTGTGTTGTACGCAACATTGAGTTCTAACACACCACAACCAATCAAACTAGCCGTTATGAATAGTAATACCTACTTTTTGAAATTATATATATTTTATATTTCCAAATGGACTTCATTTTTTGATTCAGAATATCAAAATTATCCTAAGTTGAATTTTTGGTATTTTTCTAAGAACATCCAATTTTTATGAATAGTGAAAAATACTTAAAAACAACTTTTTTAATCAAAATAATTTATACTGATAAATTATATTATTTAGTGGTTTTAAAGTATAATTTGAATATATTTTTACCATTTTATCCAATGGTGTTCATTAGAATTAATTTCTCTTTGAAATTGGACATAAACAATTGTCAATCTTTTGATATATATTGTTTCTTAAACACACCCTATTTGTTGTAATAGCGGGAATTAATTAATGCGACTTATATGTTTGGAATTTTGTAAAATAGACATCATTTTTGAATTTGGAATATCAATTATAGCTTAGGGTGAAATTTTGGCATTGTTCTGAAAAACTTCAATTTTTGATGAATATTGCAACTACTAAGTGGTAGTTAAAAAACTGATTTTTTCATAAAACTTAATTTAACCGCTTCTGTGATTGGAATTTCAAAAATCAGAGAGACACAGTTATTATCAAGTAGTAAAATGCGGTTCAATGAGATGAAAATAATTTTTGGTGAATAGTAACTTTTTACTTTTATTTACCACAGTTAAAAGTAAATATGTTAATTAAGGGTAAAAATGATATTAATATTACCCTAACACATGTCCAAATTCTATTGGAAAAGTGTATTTCGACCAAAAACAACCTTAGTAATAAAATATTATCATTTAGGTCCACTTGGATTTGATTAGGACATTTATTATTATTTAATTCAAAGAAGAGTTAAAAGAGTTAAAATCAAAGTTTATTTACTAAAATATTTTTAGTATAGGGTTATACATAAGATAAATTCTATTATAAATATTAATTAGAAATATAAAATTATTTCCTACATAATTAAATTTTATTTGTAATTTTTAGACATTAAATAATTTAATTTATTTATGACACAATTATGATGCAGTAATTACCATAATAGTAAAAAATTAAACAAATTGATATTATAAATGACAAAATAAATATAATTTGAGACTTTTTATTAATTACACTAATTTTATATGTTAATATGACATTTTATTATTAACTTAATTAATTTTTTTAGAAGTAATCATTCTGTTATGAGTTATACAAAAATCAATTATTGAATAGTGTCAAAATTGACATAAAAGTGTTTTTAAAATAAATATTATATTATTATTTGATATTAAATTACTAAAAATCTAAGCTTCGGCCAAACTACTTATATCATGATAGGTGTATCATTAATGGACCACTTGGGGGTTCTCTTGGATGTATATATTATGTTTATTAACCATATAATACAAAAATACAAAGAGACATTGTAAAAGTGAAACTAATTAACTAAGAGTTAATACTTAAAGATAAGGTTAATATAGTAACCCAAACCTGTCTAAATTCTATTAGTTGAGTGGTTTTCGACCCATCCCCACCATAAAATTTAAAAAATCCACTTTGGAGCCATTAGAAACCGAATATGAATTTATTATAAAATAATATTTCTACATTTTCCAAAGGTGCCCCTCACCCCTCTTATAAAAGGGCACTACTCCTTCTCATTAACTCACACCTTCAAAGCCTTTTGTTTTGGCCAGAATCTGCCCAAATACTCTATCAACTTCCCTCAATTCATCCTATATTCCTTTCTATAGTCATAAAGCCAACTTAAGGAGCCCTTTTGATCAAATCAAAAGGAAGAACCCGAAGAAGAGGTAATGATTCACCACCCTTTTTCAAGTTCCTTTCTTCTTACACTTATTCTTTCTTTGTTATTACCATTTTAAAATAATAAATCCAGTATATTATATATACTTTGATGTTATTATAAACATTTTACAACCATATTTGAGTATTCTATCCATCCTTTGAATAACATGTCACCATACATGCGTACGTACGGCTTACCGTCTCCACGTCGTGGTGTAATTGTTATTGAATAAATTATTATTTGGATGGGTATAATAATGATGTGTAATTCATGTAAATAATAAATATAACATGATAAGGATTCTTTATATATGATATAACATCCAATTATATATTATTTTAATATCAAAAGAATGATATTATCACTCGTGCGTACATACAGACTATCATCTCCACGAACGTGATGAGATTCATTCTCCATCGTATCCATTCAAGTATAATTATCTTTTGATGACATAAAAATAATGTTTAATTACATTATATCATTCTGGATATAAATAAGATACAACCTATCCATGAAAAACATTAATTACGTAACAAAACATTTAAAAAAATGAGTAAGTTAACACCCGAAACAACGATAATTCTAAGATATTATTAACAAAGCAAAGTTAAAAGATCATATATGATATCATATGAATAAATATGATTCTTGTATAATTTAATAACAATTATTTCACCATTATACAGTAGGTTAACCTATCCCCAACCAAGGAAAAGTACAATGTAAGGGTTTATTTCTCATTCTCTTCATTATCCGAGGTTGTTTATACGTAATAATCTACTGGGATCTCTTTATCATCCACATCCATGTTTCGTAAAAACGTTTCTCAAAACATTATTACTATTTTACAGAATATGGGTTAAAGTCATTTATACCCTTGTTGAATTTTTATAAGAGGTTTATAAAGGAATATTTCCATTTTTTTCCAAACAAGGTGTTTTTAACCTTTTCGACAGAATTAAGGAAAGAATGTTCTTTTAACTTATACGGAGAGTGTGGCTATTTGTCGCCGTTATAAAATTGTTGAAGCTTCCCTTACAATCTTATAAGAATATTTTCAAAGAAAATATTATATTTTATAAATATATCACTCTTAAATGATTTCAAAATAAAAAGAGATATTACTCTAAAAAAAGTTTTGATTTCATCTATATCAACATCTTTTGATGGATTTTACGCTTATTTGAAGTTGATTTATTATTATAAAAAACATCCATATATTATTGAAGGTTTTGTGGTATGTTTGTTGTGGGTGTGTTACTTTCATACCATTCATGGTTTATGGATGAAGTATTTACATTTCGTATGCTAGTTTTAATACAGATGTTTATGTTTTGTTTAAACCTTTTCATATGGGAATGCATTGTACTTAATATGTGACTGGTGGAGCCCGCTATAACTTCTCGATGCATCGGTAGGTCTCATGAGACAAACTAGTGTCTTGGAATAAGGCCTTGACAAAATAATATTTGTAGCCTTGGCATGAGGCCTTGGCAATGTGGTTATGATAGTCTAGCATTATGCAATCCATCATTATGAAAGTAGTTATTGATATTGCATGTGATTATTCGATTAGTAGAATATCCATGTGAATAAGTAAATGGCATTATTTCATTTTATTTTTTCCATACTATGTTGATGTTCAAGTTTAAAAGGCTTTTCTTTTAGTTATACATTTCCCTAAATGTTTTTTCTTATTTATGAAAGTTTCCGCTATATTGTTATTCTTACTGGGCATTTGAGCTCACCCCTTTCAATGTTTTATTTTTCCCAGGATGTGAAGAAGTAATTTATGAATGAACTGTAGGGATAGTATGTGGGGATATGAGTGTGGACTATGAAGAAAATATGTTGTTGTAGTTTTCATTTTTATTATGTAATGTAAGACTTATGAATATATCTAGTGTTTCCAAGGCTACTAAACCAATCGGTCTATCAAGATTTGATCTTTCTTGTGATCATGCCAGTGTTATGTAATAATGCACCGACTCAGGGTAACTGGGGTCGGGGCGTTACAGTTGGTATCAGAGGAAGTTTAGTACAAAACTTGGAAGCTAGATTTAGATAATCTCTAATTAGACCACATAGATTTAAGATGGAATTTGAGGATTAGTATAGAAGAACTTCCTAGAATTTATGTATTGTAGATATTTAGTGAGTTTTCCGAGCAATACATCCGTGTCTGGATATGAGCAGGTAGAAGCGGCTCTGGCAGAGATGTACCTAGGGGTAAAACCCGAAAACACAACCTTGAGCTAGACTGGAACGGGAACTGGTGCACGACAACGGGCCTTGCTTCACTCTTGGTTACGACACTCCCGAGGGATATGCTTACGATAATTCTCATTTTATTTACAAACCATTATGAAGGGTTTATGAGTATATACTTCCTCAAAGGAGACATTTTTATGATTATGGATTATATCCATAAACTATATAATTTATGTTATGTGTTTTACAAGTTTGGGATTAGGTACTGTTATTCATAAACTAATCTAGTGTATGCCATTGTTTAGAAATGGCGCCCAGTAGAAGAAATGAAAACTCCATCAATGCACATGATCCAAATAGAAAGAAGGATCATATCTTTCATGGTCTTAAGCCAGAATTTATAAGAGAAATATTCTTCCATGTTTTATCATTATATGAATAAATAATTTCATGTGTTGATAAGATAAGTAAAGAGTTTACTGAGTCCTATGGCTTTGAAGGGAAGCAAGAGAAGAAAATTATGGAAGAAGGAAAGATGGATAAAGGGAAGAGGGAAAAGAAGAATTTTCTCATATGTGATAAATGTTGGAAGAAACACCCTGGAACTTGCGTGAAAGGAATGGGAGTTTGTTATAAGTGTGGACGAAAAGGGCACAAAGTACGTGACTGAAAGGGTAAGAAAATGGTTTCAAATGTACAATGCTTCATTTTCAAGGAGTTTGGACACTACGCAAACCTATGTCCCAGTCATCAGACTATGCCGCAAATGATGATATTGGATAATAATCAAGTTATGATACTACAACAGATGAAGAGGAATGATTAGAGTTCTTATGTGGATTATGTCATTTGATTGTTGTATCAACAATATACTTGTTATAATAATTATGGAGTATATAAGGATTATACTACAGTACTATTTCATTAAGGACTTGAGATTGTGTGGAATAAAGAAAATTGACTCAATAACAGGTTAAATTTTTGGAAAATATATGGTTGAGAGAAAGATAAACCATAATATGGTTCTGATACCGAGGTAGTTATTTTAGAATAATACATGATTGATTTGGATAAATTATATTGGATATTCTTGAATATATTGAAACTGATTAATGATTTGAATATTCTATCATTGTTTGGGTTCACAACATTTTCGGATTGAAGGAGTGAATCTAATATTCTTTTAGGAATAAGGGATCATGAATGTAATCAATAAGGTTTTATGGTAATTCAGGATGTTGTAGTGTTTTAAAAGAATACATGATGAAGGTGTTCATATGTTATTACGTGGAAAAAAGGATCTTCATTGTGTTTAACTTCCTTATAAATTTTGGACTGAAGTATTTTGGATAGTTCTAGTTTGGATTATTTTTGGATTTCCATAAAAGGACAACCTGGAGGTCGGGCGGCAACCCATCACGTCCGGCAAGGCCGCGAGACTTGAACCCACAACCGAAGGGCGACAAGGGTGTATCGCCTACCACTGACCCATGTGATGTTTTGGATTGAATAATGTAATCATTTTTAATGGTTCTGCTAGATGAATTATAAATTTATTTTTTTAACCCTATACGAATAGGGTAAATAGAATATTATTTTTAAGTTCTATTATCTTTTAGAGTGAAGGATGAGTTTGTGGTAGATCTTAGTTAATGGATGAGACTCTACTTGTCAAGTATATATTTTTATTCTTCTCTTATTCAATGAAGAAAATAATTCTTATACTGTAGTGAAGGGATCTTAAAACAAAAAATGTTTTATCCTAATACCATATGTTTTGCTGAACCGATGGTGTTTTAAATCATCATAGATTGATGAATTTAAGGCCCTCAATTTTACACTTGTTTGTGATTAAAGACCTCAATCACTTCCTATAAATATTTACATTTTTCCTCCAATTATATGTGTCTAATTGCCACCAATGTTCTCCGAATAGAGATCATAATTTCCTGGTGACCCTTTCATTTCTCTTTTCCTCTTATTAAGACTAAATTTTATTAACCCAATTTCCGATGTGGGTTTTCCCACAATGATATTTTCTATATTCAAATTTTATTTTCTAAGAACAATTTCAAATTGCGAGGATGCAATTTATTGAAGGAGGGGAGAATGTAACACCCCAAGATTTCATAGTGTGTTATTTCTTCATAATAATTCAATAACATGCACTACATGAAACATCGAGTTAAAGCGCACCATGACTTACTAAAAAATCTGTTCAAATGAGGTTATGAATAGTATTAACTATATTTTAAACCTTATATAATTTGTATAATTTTAGAATCCGTATTATGAGTTCCTTAGACATAATGTAAGAACAAACTCAGTTTCAGTATTGCACTTTTACAAACTTTTAATAGTGATCCCTTTTTAAATCCAATATTTTAAACGTTTATATATTCAATTTGACTAAATAAATTTACTTTTTAGAATTGGGACATCAAAAATTTACAATGAAACATCCCAAGCTTCCACTTTACATTTCCCTTTGAATAATGCAATAGCGTGTGTTATGCGCAACATCGAGTTCTAACACACCACAACCAATCAAACTAGCCGTTATGAATAGTAATACCTACTTTTTTGAAATTATATATATTTTATATTTCCAAATGGACATCATTTTTGGATTCAAAATATCAAAATTATCCTAAGTTGAATTTTTGGTATTTTTCTAAGAACTTCCAATTTTTATGAATAGTGAAAAATACTTAAAAACAACTTTTTTAATAAAAATAATTTATAGTGATAAATTATATTATATTGTGGTTTTAATGTATAATTAGAATATATTTTTGCCATTTTATCCAATTTTGTTCATTAGAATTAATTTCCCTTTGAAACTGGACATAAACAATTGTCAATCTTTTGATATATATTGTTTCTTAAAAACACGCTATTTGTCATAATAGCGGGAATTAATTATAATATTAATTAATGCAAATTATATGTTTGGAATTTTGTAAAATTTAAATAATTTTTGAATTTGGAATATCAACTATATCTTAGGGTGAAATTTTGGCATTGTTCTGAAAAACGACAATTTTTTATTAATAGTGAAACTACTAAGTGGTAGTTAAAAAACTGGATTTTTCATAAAACTTAATTTTACCACTTCTATGATTGGAATTTCAAAAATCCTAGAGACATGGTTAATATAAAGTAGTAAAATTTGGTTCAATGAGATGAAAATAATTTTTGGTGAATAGTAACTTTTTTCTTTTATTTACCACGGTTAAAAGTAAATAGGGTAATTAAGAGTAAAAATGATATTAATATTACCCTAAAAATGTCCTAATTCTATTGGACAAGTGTATCTCGACCAAAAATAACCTTAGGAATAAGATATTATCATTTAGGTCCACTTGGATTAGATTAGGACATTTACTATTAATTAATTCAAAGAAGAGTTAAAAGAGTTAAAATCAATGTTTATTTACTAAAACATTTTTAATATAGGGTTATACATAAGATGAATTCTATTGTAAATATTAATTATAAAGATAAATAGATTTCCTACATAATGATAGTTTATTTGTAATTTTTAGACATTAAATAATTTAATTTCTTTATGACACAATGATGATGCAGTAATTACCATAATTGTAAAAAATTAAAATAATTGATATTATAAATACCCAAATAAATTAAATTTAAGACTGTTTATGAATTATAATAATTTAAAATGTTAATATGACATGTTATTATTGACGTAATTAACTTTTTTCAAAGTAATCATTCCGTTATGATTTTTACAAAAATCAATTATTGAATGGTGTCAAAATTGACATAAAAGATTTTTTAAAGAAAATATTATATTATTAATTGATATTAAATTCCTAAAAATATAAGGTTCAGAAAAGAGACTTATATTATGATAGGTGTATCATTAGTGGATCACTTGGGGGTCTCCTGTATGTATATAGTAAGTTTATTAACCATATAATATAAAAATCAAAAGAGACATTGTAAAAGTGAAACTAATTAACTAAGAGTTAATACTTATAGATAAGGTTAATATAGTAAACCAAACCTGTCTAAATTATATTGTTTGAGTAGTTTTAAATCCATCCCCACCTTAACCTTTAAATAATCCACTTTGGAGCCATTATACACTGAATATGAATTTATTATAATATAATATTTCTAGCTTTTCCAAAGGTGCCCCTCACCCCTCTTATAAAAGGGCACTCCTCCTTCTCATTAACTCGCACCTTCAAAGCCTTTTGGTTCGGCCAACCTCTGCCTAAATACTCTCTCAACTTTCCTAACTTCATCCTAGAGGCCTTCTTTTAGTCAGAAAGCCAACTTAAGGAGACCTTTTGATCAAATCAAAAGGAAGAACCCGAAGAAGAGGTAATGATTCACCACCCTTTTTCAAGTTCCTTTCTTCTTCCACTTCTTCTTTCTTTGTTATTACCATTCTAAAATAATAACTACAGTATATTATATATACTTCGTTGTTATTATAAACATTTTACAACCATATTTCAGTATTCTATCCATCCTTGGAATAACATGTCACCATACGTGCGTACGTACGGCTTACCGTCTCCACTTCGTGGTGTAATTGTTATTCAATAAATTATTATTTGAATGGGTATAATAATGATGTGTAATTCATGTAAATAAAAAATATAACATAATAATGATTCTTTATATATGATATACCATCCAATTTTATATTATTTTAATATCAAAAGAATGATATGGTCTCTCGTGCGTACGTACAGACTACCATCTCCACGAACGCGATGAGATTCATTCTCCATCGTATCCATTCAAGTATAATTATCATTTGATGATTTAAAAATAATTTTTAAGGACTTTATATCATTCTGGATATGAATAAGATACAACCTATAAATGAAAAACATGGCTTATGTGACAAAACATAAAAAAATGAGTAAGTTAACACCCGAAACAACGATAATTCTAAGATATTATTAACAAAGAAAAGTTAAAAGATCATATATGATATCATATGAATGTATATGATTCTTGTATAATTTAATTACAATTATTTCACCATTATACAAGATGTTAACCTACCCCCAACCAAGGAAAAGTACAAGGTAAGGGTTTATTTCGCAATCTCTTCATTATCCGAGGTTGTTTACACGTAATAATCTACTAGGATCTCTTTATCATCCACATCCATGTTTCTTAAAAACGTTTTTCAAAACATTATTATTATTTTACAGAATATGGGTTAAAGTCATTTATACCCTTGTTTACTTTTTATAAGAGGTTTATAAAGGAATATTCCCATCGTTTTCCAAACAAGGTGCTTTTTAAACTTTTCTACAGAATTAAGGAGAGAATATTTTTTTAACTTATACGGAGGGTGCGGCTATTTGCCGCTGTTATAAAATCATTGAAGCTTCTCTTACAAGCTTATAAGAATATTTTCAAAGAAAATATTATATTTTATAAATATATGACTCTTAAATGATTTCAAAATAAAAAGAGATATTACTCTAAAAAGAGTTTTGATTTCATCTATGTCAACGTCCTTTGATGGATTTTACGCTTATTTGAAGTTGATTTATTATGTTACAAAACTTCCATATATTATTGAAGGTTTTTTGATATGTTTTACTATGGATGTGTTATTTTCATACCATTCATGGTTTATGGATGAAGTATTTATATTTCTTATGATAGTTTTAATACGGATGTTTATGTTATGTTTAAACCTTTTCATATGAGAATGCATTGGACTTAATATGTGACGAGTGGAGCCCGTTATAGCTCCTCGATGCATCGGTAGGTCTCATGAGAAAAACTAGTGTCTTGGAAAAAGGCCTTGACAAAATCTTATTTGTAGTCTTGGAACGAGGCCTTGGCTATGTGGTTATGATAGTCTGGCATTATGCATTCCATCATTATGAAAGTGGTTATGGATATTGCATTTGATTATTCGATTATTAGAATATCCATGTGAATAAATAAATGGAATTATTTAATTTTATTTTTTCCATAATATGTTGAAGTTCAAGTTTCAAAGGATTTTGTTTTAGTTATACATTGACTTAAATGTTTATTCTTATTTATGAATGTTTTTGCTATATTGTTATCCTTACTGGCCATTTGAGCTCACCCCTTCCAATGTTTTATTTTTCCCAGGATGTGAAGAAGTAATTTATGAATGACATGCAGGGATAGTATGTGGGAAAATGAGTGTGGACTATGAAGAAAACATGTTTTTGTAGTTTTCATTTTTATGATGTAATATAAGACTTATGAATATATCTAGTGTTTCCAAGGATACTAAACCAATCGGTCATTCGAGATTTGATCTTTCTTGTGATCATGCCAATGTTATGTCATAATGCACCGACTCTGGGTAACTGGGGTCGAGGCGTTACAATTCTTCTTAATGTAAAACTTTTGTGGGTTGAAAACAATGAAATTAAATGAATATTTAATTGAAAATATTTGATCAATAATAACACCTAAAAATACTCATGTTGCACGTTGTTTGTGAAAAAAAACACACCAAATGCACCATTCGATTCTCTTCTGCTTAATCTTTGATAAATTTAATTGTGTTCTAATATTACTCTTGAAGGTATTACTCCCACAATGGGAAGAGCCCTCTGACCCTATTTTCAGCTTCATCATCTTGATACCTTCTCTTGGAAACTTGAAATTTTTCTTATTTGTCATGCTCTCCTATGCTAATCACACTACTACCACCACGACTTGTATCTCC
This sequence comes from Viscum album, assembly GCA_963277665.1. Classification (NCBI taxonomy): domain Eukaryota; kingdom Viridiplantae; phylum Streptophyta; class Magnoliopsida; order Santalales; family Viscaceae; genus Viscum; species Viscum album. The sequence continues at coordinate 7,319,730 of OY728125.1, forward strand.
TCTAATCCTTGAAAAAAAAGAAACATTTCAGAGGAAGTTGAAAATAATAAATGATTGTGAGTGGAAATAAATGACTATGAGTGGAATCCATGTGGATTTGAAAGTTAATTCCTTCATTTTTAAAATGTAATATGTTAGAATCCACAATTAAAATTTCATTAGGGTTATTTTTGAACCTCGTCGATATAGATCTATTATATTTGAGATACAACTGATCGAAAAGGACTCATAACATATGTTAGAGTCGTTTCAGCTTAGTGGGGATGATTTTATGTTCTCGTGGTAGTGATATAGACCTTTTATCTCCTAAATAGTTACTATTTAATTTTGTTACATGAGACTCATCCCCTACTTATTCTATATTGTTTGAACTGCTCTAAGTTGTATTCATAAATAATGATCACCAATACCTAATATGGGATGTATTTTAATTAGATTAGTTCAAGAAATATAGGTGGATGTCAACAAAAGAGGGGGACATATATAAATTAGAAAAAATAAAATAATAACTGTTCGGGAGGTATGAAATCATGGAAACTTCGACCACCATGCAGGGAGGAAGGCTTGTTTGAAATACGGAGTGTAATCCATCATCACGAGATATAGGGAAGTCATGTGTCTTATGATGGATTAAATAAAGGTAGTGAAGGTTAGTTATACTGGAGTATTGAGTCATTATATCTCTATTCAAGATAGTACCAATTTTCATGAAAGATGCATACAAATGTGTAATTTTATTCATGAGATGTATTTTATTGTTTTTATTAAATATAAATTAAATGTATGAAAACTCATGTATACAATGTCTTCTTCAAATGATAGAGTTACCAAACCCAAGGATGAAAAAACTATTCATTGTGAAAATACAAGAATATTTGGGGGATTAACAATATGTTGATGAAAAAACAACAACGACATAGCATCACATTGGTGAATAAAATCATCAAGGAAAGAAATCAGGGTATAAAATTTGAGGTTGGTTGGAATCAATATGGGCAACCTATTAAACCCCAACAAGTCAATGTTCATTAATTATCTTGGGGTCACAATGAGGTTGAAAGTGATAAATGATATTGATTCATGGCATCCCATCCAATCTATAATGAAGGAAATCATTTGGAAAGATATAACTGTAATGTTATAATTTACTTTCTCTATTTTACTAAAAAATTATACACCGAAACATTTATTTAATTTTCATTATTCCTTGTAGATTTCATTTATTTTAGATTATTTTTGTAAAAAAATTGTTTTAATGTCTAGTTTAATATCTCATAAAGGCTTCCAAAATCTTCTTAAAATGATACTTATTAGGGTTGATGAGGGTAAAATAAATCCCCACCCACCATTTTGTTATGAACATGTTATAAAGTAGAAAACATGGACTAATTTCATTAATTGTCGCAATGAGAAATCATTTCAAGTTCATTGAACTCGATAATATATTATTTGACATTACTTATTTTATCAAAAATGATTCAAAAAATTTAATTTACGAATAAGAAATAGAGTGATGGAAATAAATAACTTTCATCAAAACCAACACATCCCTATCGCAAAGAAAGCATGGGGTATGCTTCATTAGAGAAGAAATTGGTATATATTTTAAATCAATAATAAAACATTAATTATTTTCATTGAAACAACATGTGTTCCTTTATTTATATTTTAGTTGATGAATCAAAATCTTAATCCACTTCTATCCCACATCATGTTCTATGTATGGAAGATCATATAAATTAGGAGGAAACTTTTGCTGATGAAAACAAAAAAAAAAGTATCAGAAGCATGTATAAGTATTACATAATTGTAATTAATTATTATTTATTACAATATTACATATAAATATATATTTATTTTCATATTTTTATATGTCTTAAACACAATAATCAGAAAAAACCATACTAGAAGAAAAGAAACTTTTAGTAGCTTTGAAGAGGCCTAAACAATATGGTCGTGTTAAAGGATTAGGTTTTGGAGTCTCAACACAAATGTATTTTGAGATGATAAAACCACATGAAGATACATATAATATGATGATATGATTTCAGGCACAAATAGACTCACAGTAAGATATTATTTTGTGGTCTGGTTTGGGAGATAAATGTGTCGTAAAGGATCAAAGTGGACCGATGGTGGAACAAAGATCTACACAAGAACCAAATGATCCCCCTAGCTTTTTGTCTAGTCATTCCGTCTAGTTATATACCTTACCTAAGGTAACCAATTTTTTTCATTACTCTTTCTCCTAAATGTGAATGAAGAAACATTTTATAACTTTATATTAATTAAATTCTATAAAGAATAGTTTTATGATACTTGTATATATCAACACCCTCGAACCATTATTTTGGATGGGTAGAGTGTATAATATCTTGGGAGACAATATACACCATCAATACCTCCCAAAATATCACATGACAGTGGGGATTTAGGTAGCTCATTATCGAACTGCTAATTTTCTTGTTCAACATGATGGTCCGAATATTACAATGGTCATTGATGTTATTAGATATTTCATGTAATGGATGTCTAATCATATAAAGATATATGATGTACGCCTTTAACAATTCTTTCTTATGAAAAACCTGTAATAATTAATGACAAAAGTTATGAAGTGAAGTATGATATTACATATGGATTAAGTGGTGGAGAAGCGGAAGGTCAAATCAAGAAAATATAGCAAATAGACCTAGAAAATGAAACAAACTCATGAGAGCACCTTCTCCTAGCTAGTTCTAGAGAAAAATTTATGTTCATTACAACATCATGTAGAAACCACATTTAAAGATAAAACTATGGCTTATAGTGAATATGAATATGAAATATATGTATATTCTTTGATAGAAAGAATTTTTCTCAAGACTCTAAATGAGATTCTCAATGATGAATGGTTGGGTGCCTCAGTTGTGAATACTTACATAAGGTACATTTTCATAATATGTCTTCCTGAATAGTGAGCTAATATGTTTACTAAAGTTAATGACTAATAATATTTTATATAGAGCATTATATTACAACAATATAATGGGATGATCGTGTGAATAATGATTTTGTTTCATTAATTAATGTAACAATTATATGGGGGAATGTGATATAGATAAGAAAAAAATTTGAGGAGAACAAATATGGGTTACACTAAGATTTTAATAAAAATTATCAGATGGAATAACCTTTGGATACCTATAATGAAAATTTAAAACTCTACAATCCAATCACATAAAATATATTATTAATTTTTTAATCGCTTTATTGTTTTTATTTTTATGGGGCACTAGATATTGATCGTAGTCAATCAGGACACCATGAATATTTATTTTTGGATGCAATGCAGGGATATAAAACTGAAAAACTACGCATGATGTGTGTTTTTTAAATAATATAAAATACAATCAATAATTTATAGATAAACATAGAATTATATGGTACAGTTTGTGATTTAAAAAGAAATTTTTTTTACGATAGGGTGACTTCTAAATATATTCTAGATCATGGAATTAAGTTGATATATGAAGGGGTAAATCCTGTGAATTACTAAAAATTGAATCAAATTATGGTTTTTATAGAAACAAGTAATCATCAAAGTATTTTAAAACAATTTACTTATTTTCTTCAATGTTTCTAAAGTTTCTGAAACAAGGTAATGACATTGATTTTTGATATTGTGTTTGAAATATTATGAGAGAAATCATAAATTGTAAAAAGAGTAGCATCCCCCAACATTTAATTTCTAAAGGTGATTACAATTTCATTAAATATATTTCATAATAATTTGTTTTTTCTATATTTTCTCAACACTGTAATGATTTTTGAATACCTAGATACTCAAAAGAAGAAATAAATTTGTTTAGAGATGAGTGGGAAATGTACTTTTTTTCAGAATGTATGCTGAAAAAATATTCATGTGATTACATACTATGTTTGTGATCTAGTATGAGTTATGGCCTTTGATTTTTTTGTGTGTTAATAATTCTTGTCAGAATGATTATATTTTATTTTTAATCTCTTTATCAAGGAGAAGTAAGATGGATGAAATCAATTTGTTTAGAAGTGCTGACCTAAAAAAAATAAAATTGATAGGAAATCGCAGAGATGTAGGAGGAGGTAGAGGAGATGGAGGAGGTGAAGGTAGAGGGGGAGGTGGATGAGAAGGAGGAGGAAAAGATGGATGTAGAGGTAGAGGTGGAGTCATAGGTGAAGGTAGAGGTGGAGGTGAAGGTGGAGGTAGATTCAGAGTAAGAGACCGATGTGGAGGAGGAGGTAAAGATAGAGACCAAGGTGGAGACTGAGGTGAAGGAAGATATGAAGCATTGGCTTGCAAGTAATAAAATTGTTGGGTGAATTAGAATGAGAATCATACTAATATTATTTTTGAGATCAATTGTTCAAAAGATCACAAAACAATTTCCACTTAATATAAGATCCATTGTGAAAAAAATTTGGTTGCTTATTTAAATAATGTTTTTCATCACTTTTTAAAGTTATTTTACATATGGTAAAAATCTACCTATAAGATCATTTAGTGCTGGAAGAATCAATTTATCCACTAGTGTTATAGAAGTAACATTTGTACAACTCACAATCATCTAACAGTTATATAATACGATTTAAATGTTTGAATAAATATGTGTGTAATCCACCACTGAATTCAACATGTGTATGAAAGAACTATAATATGAAAACAAGCATTTACATATCCTGGTAATCGAGGAGGTATAGTTTCAAAGTGTCCATTATCAGATTAAAATTTACATTTTAATACAAAAAGTTATCACTCACTAAATAATATGAAAATATGATCAGATTATCTTTATAATTTATGAAAATGATTCATAATTCATTTGTGACATTTATGAATTATTTTCATGTCAAACCCATACATGATGTAACCTTTAAGACTCAAAGTCCATGTTTTTAGTTTAAAATGACACTTTAGTAAATATTATAAGTGGCATACTCAAAACTAAGGAAACACATTATTATTATTTTGTTACTTTAGGAATGTGATATGTAAGTCATTTGAGATTGAATAAGATACATCTCAATTCGATGCATTGTGTTACCGTTATGACTCCAAGTGCATATTTTTACTCAAAATTGACATTAATATTTGTGAAAAAAAATAATTAATATTCATAAAATTGAGAAAATAGATTCATATTATTCTATTACTTTAGGAAAATGATAAATAATTCATTTTTGATCTGTAGGAATCATCTTCACATCAATTTGATTCATTATGTGACCGATATGACTCAAAGTGGCCATTATCAGTTTAAAGATGACATTTTAATACAAAAAAGGATCCAATCACTGAAAAATGATAAAATAACCTCATATTTTATTGATAAATTATAAAAATTATTCAAAATAAATTTATAAATTCTATGAATAAGTATCATATCAAACCCACACACGATATGACATGTATTACACAAAGTGTGTGTTTCCTGTTTAATATGAAATTTAAAAAAACATAAGTGGCATACTCAAAATAATGAAAATAATTATGATTGTTTTTATATATTTGTAAAATGATTCATAATTAATTTGATACAACTTGGATTGAGCCTCACCTCAATCTGACACATGGTGTGACCAGTGTGACTCTAGGTGTGTCTTTTTAATCAAAATTGACATTAATTTTAGTGAAAAAAAACAATTGACATAATCAAAATCAATAAAAATCATTTGTAATATTTTTTTACTTTAGGAAAACGATCCATAATACATTTATGATTTGTAGGAATCATCCATATCTCAATATAACTCACAATGTGACCGGTATGACTCAAACTCTCTGTAATCGGTTTAAAATTGACATTTTAATAAAAAAAAGTGTCACTCACTAAATATAAATGAAACACCCACAAATTTCCTTGATAATTTACAAAAATGACTCATAATTAATTTTTTATATTTATGAATCTGTCTCATGTCAAACCCGAATATGATACCAACTGTATGACTCAAAGTGCATGTTTCTAGTTTAAAATGAAATTTTAGTAAAAAACACATGTGGCACACTCAAAAATAAGGAAACTCATTCAGATTGTTTAAATAAATTATAAAAATGATCCATAATTCATTTGTAATAGGTATGAATCATTTACACCACAATCTAATGCATGATGTGAGCGTTATGACTCCAAGTACATATTTTTATTCAAAATTTACATTAATTTTAGTAAAAATCTACTAACATACTCAAAAATGATCAAACACATTAGGATTTTTTTGGAACATTATTAAACTAATCCCTAAATCATTTGTGACATATAGAAATCATCTACACTTCAATGAAACTCACAGTGTGACCAGTATGACTCTAAGTGTCTATTATCAGTTTAAAATTGACATTTTAAAACAAAAACATGTCACTTTCTAAGAGATAAGAAAAAACACTCTGATTAACTTAATAACTTAGTAAAATTATTAATAATTCAATTTTCATCTACATGAATCAGTCACATGTAAAAACCACACATGATGCTACCCGTATGACTCAAATTTCTTATTTCCAGTTACAAATGACATTTTAGTAAAAAGACTTGTGGTGTATTAAAAAATGATGAAACACAATCATATTGTTTCTATAATTTATAAAAACGATCCATATATCATTTAGGGCATGTATGAATCATCCAAACCCCAATCTGATGCATGGTGTGACCTATATGACTTCAAGTTCATCTTTTTATTCAAAATTAACAATAATTTTAATAAAAAACAGCTAACATACTCAAAATCAAGAAAAAACATTCAGATTATTTTGGTACTTTATTAAAATTATTCATAAGTCATTTTCAATGTATAATAATTATTCTTACCTCAATCTAAATCATAGTGTGACCTTTATGACTCCAAGTGCACATTTTTATTCACAATTGACATTAATTTTAGTAAAAGAACTAACATTCTCTATAATAGTGTTTTTTACTTTTATTTGTGTTAGATATTTTATTTCATTTAAATTTAGTATTTGTATCTTATTTTGGTAATTTATGATATTGTTTATAGTGATTCAATCTGTTATTTCAAAACATTTCATTCCATGTTTCTGGTGCTGAAATGTTCTATAGCATTAGACTATAGTATTCCCCTTTATCAGCGCTATAAATGCGCTGATAATGGATCCCTTTATCAGCACTGATTAACATCCATTTATTAGCACTTTAAAAATAACTGATAAAGATCCCCTTTATCTGCGCCTGGAGATGCATCGATAACAGGTTTATATATGTGCTTATAAAAGTGCTGATAAAGGGACCCATTATCACCACTTTTTAAAGCACTGATTAAGGTATATTTATCAATGTTTTATAAAGTACTAATAAAATAATATTTATTAACACATTTATAATCGTTATTAAATGTTCTCTTTGTCAGCACTAAATAAAATCCCTGATAAATGGTGTCTTTTATCAGCACTCGTAAAAGCACTGATAAAAGTATGCTTTATTAGTTCTTTTTTTACACTAATAAAGCTACCATTAATCAGTTCTTTTTTTGAAAAAATAAAATATTTTTATTTTTAACTATTCTAGAGTTGTCAGTGATTTTCTATCACTGATACAGGCCTATTCTAGTGCTATTAAAGGCCTCTTTTGTAGTAGTGGAAGAAAAATGATTTTCAACAGAATGGATAAAAAATGTTAGTTTTCCTTAAAAACATTCTTCTAGAATCTGGATAACATAAAGAGAATAAAATGAAAGGAAAAAATTTATTTTCATGAAATAACTATATAAGAAGAAAATTCATTAGTTTTTTGAGATATATATCATAATATTTTATCATAGGAAACTTAATCATAATAAATCATAATAAATATTGAGATTATAACATACAACATTTACTACTTTGGTATCTTTTTAATTGTAAGACACATGAAATAGAGAAAAATAGATTGATATTTTATCCCATAATTTCATGAGAATAATCCTAATTTATATTCATGTAAATTATATATGATACACAAAAGTAACAAACAGTGAATATGACGTGTCCCATAGACAAAAAACTAAGATGAAAATATCTTCTCTAAAGAATCGAATTTCTTTGTAAACATTAGAACCTCTTGTATAATAAATACAGGTTTATTATCCATCTATTAATTAACCATAATAATATTTATCATATCATATGTGATTTAATTATAATCATTTATCACCCATTTATTAACAATTCATTGTTAAAATCACTATGTGGGTTGATAACTTCTTCAATTTTATGTTTTTATTCGATAGTTTTTTCACTGAACTTTTGTTATGGTTACATAATATATAAAATTTTAATAATAATATAAATATAATATATATTTATTATATATTTATCTATATTTGACTATAAAAGTTTGAGATATAAAATGAATGACACTGTTTATGGAGATGGTAGGCCATAGGTACGCATGAATGATGTTTCCATCTTCTCGATGTATGGAATTCAAGAAATATAAATAATATATCACCATTACAAAATAATTTTTATATGATATATATCATATATATTAACTAAATATATCTTTATTACCATCCATGTTAAAATAAAATGAAAAATGTATTACATCGCTTCATGGAGGTGGAAGTCCACACGTACCCATGAGCGACACTATCATTTTTCAAAAGATTGGAAGGTAAGAAGGTAGATGTAATGTTATAATTAAAAAAGTATAATTATTTCATAAATATCATTTAAATATTTAAAATCCATAATTATATCCATCTGTGATATGCGGTGATGGAAAAGAGATTACATTGATTCGTATGGAGGTAGTCTGTCGTACACTCAATTGACAGTTTGGTTTCTCATTTGATGGAAGAGGAGATGGATGTATGTTATTATAGTAAAATAATACTATTTCACGATATTAGAAATAATAATTATATTATATTATATTATTATAATAATATTTTAATTATTTTTAAGAAGAAATAAAATGAAATCTCTCAATTAAGAATGATACCTCTTATTTGGATAACCTCCTTAGCATAGCACAAAAACAATTTTAGAATGGTTTTATAATTAAAATAAGGCCTCTAGGATGAGTTTGTGGATGTAATAAAGTTATTTTATTAGGTATTTTTTGAAAAACAAAATATTTTGGAGTGTGAATATGATAAGAGAGTGGATTTCATTTTATCAATTTGGTAAGGAACCCACTTGGAAACTACTTTTAATGTTCCCAAAATAATCCAAAATGACAAATTCATTCCTAATAAAATGATTAAAATCAACTGATATCCTAAGATAATATAGTTTAAGGTTAAAATATGTCCATAAAATTTTATTTAGTCATGTTTTATTGGAAATATTACCTTTTTATTTTGTTTTAACCCTTGGTAATCATGTTTTAACCTTAACTGCAATAATTAATTTTTACTAATTTTTACTATTTATTATGAAAAAAAAATTAAATTGGACATATTATATAATATTTAATAATATTATTTAATACGTGGAACCAATTTTTTCGAAATTAAATTCACATAAGGGATATAATTTATTTTAAACTAACACCCGTATATGTGATGAAGAAGCGGGTTTTCATCGAAAATTTTTTCATAAGTATAAGAAGTTTTTATATTTAAATTAAATAAGAAATTAATTCCAATAACTTAAATTATATTAATAATTAATTAATATAAATTAATTTACCTTTAATCCCATATTAAAATAAAATGGATCTTGTAATTTTTTTAAACAAAAAGGTTGTTTCTAATAAAAATTGATCATTTTTACTATTCTCAAAAAATTAATATTTCTAAAAAATTATCAAAAATCCCCTCAAAGATAATTTTTACATGTATATTTAAATATAATCTTTTAAAAAAAAATTATAAAATTTTCAAAAATTACTTTTACTATTTGTTGACATCATGCAGTTAAACATTTTTTAGGAATAGGTGTTTTCAAAGCATGTAAAGACTTTAGTAAAAATTTAGTGATTTGTATCAATATGTTTTATTTATATAAAACCATTGTACTTAAATTTAAAAATGTGGTTATTCCTATTCATATGAAAATTTATAATGGATAGGTTATAGTGGTCATGTTTGAATAATAACATTAATACTATATCATAGTTCGTTAAAACTCAGTATTTTCTGCAATGAAATCTACAAAAAATAAATTAATTTTATTTGAAGAAATATATTTCATAAAAACTAAGAGGTGATAAATTTTACCCCCTTCAAATTAATTTTATCCTCGAAATTCATCACTTTGATGTACATAAATGAGTATTATTTCACCTCACCATATCCTCATATTCCCATATAACTTCTTCAAATTGGTTTTTTCTCCACAAAATGTTGACCAGGCCAGTGGTATTGTTTCATAACACATTTTATCTATGATCTAGAATCTACACTAGTTATTCATCATAATAAAGATATATTTCTTTTGGTATGATTTTTGATTTTAGTACATGTGAAGTGTTAGGTATGTAATTTTCCTCAAGAAAGATATATAGAACACATTATGAACGTTATAGAGGATTATTGGAAACACCAGGTGATAAGAGACCATCCCTAGTAAATCAATAATATCGAAAGGGATATTATACCCAGGGATCATATTTCCTTTCTTCTCTGATCTCATAAGCATATTCCATGTAGAAATTCATATATTCACCTACTTAACAAACTCAAATTCTATATCACACCAATTATTATCAGCATAACGTTTCTATAGACATTGGGATATTATGATATGTTGTTGAATGAATTTGACTTTCTCTAGTATCTCCTCGACTAGATTAGTTCCTAATACCTTTATTTCTCCAAAATCATCCCAACACATTTGATTTATACAAATCATTACAATTTGGAATTTACAAAGAACCATTTTGATGTTTTATTGAAAGCTACTATAGTAAGAAAACTCGATTATAGGAATATGTTGATCTCAAAAACCTTTTAAATCCATTGAAATTTATCTCAGAATAACTTCTAGGGTTTGAATTGTTCTCTCATATGGACCATTTGTATAAGGATGATACGTAGTGATAAAAATTAACTTTATATACATAGAATGTTGAAGAATATGCCAGAACATTGAAGTAAACCTCTAATCCCAATCATACATAAAAGATTATGGTACTCCATGAAACCATACCACTTACATAATTTATATCCTAGATAACTGATACAGAGTGAAATATTCTCTCATAGAAATGAAGTGTGCTGACTCTATAATGTATTCATTTACAACCCATATACCATTATTACCTTTAGATGTTTTGGGGATTCCAATGACAAAATCAATTATTATTTTTTCCCATTTTCATTATGGTTTGGGTAATTATTGTAACATCCCATTGGAATTTTTTCTCTTAGAATTAACATTCTTACATACCAAGTACTCAGATAAAAACTCTTTAATATCTCTCTTTATGCCATACCATTAGAAATACTCTTTTAGATATCTATATATATTTGTAAATCCATGATTAATTGATAATGAATAACTATGAGATTCTTCTAATACAACATTATTCAAATATAGTATGTATGGAACACATACACAGTTCCTAAGCCTTGTCATTCCCTCATGATTGAGGATAAAATTAGGAAAATTTCTCACTTCTTATGTAGCTATACATCTTACTTTTTCACCTCCTTAATCATCACTTGGATTGATGGTTGAACAATCATTTGAGAACGAAAATATTTATCCCCTTCCATCATTATTTTAGGATCTATCCTTTATAAATCCATAAATATTTGATCTTGTTTTATCCTCATAATGGATAATATATCATGATCTTTTCAACTCAAAGAATCATCCAATTTTTTCTCTTTCAATGGATGGTAATGTATTGATCAGTCATAATCCTTATTCAGTTCCAACCATCTTCTCTGAAACATGTTCAACTCTTTTCTTTGAATATGAACATTATACTATTTTTATCATTATATATATCATACTTTTCTCCAAAAATATAATTCCTCCATATATTTAATGAAATATTTACCGAATCTACCTCTAAATCATGAGTTGGGTATTTTTTTCCCCATAAACCTTCAATTTTATTAATAAATACGCTAAAAACATATCATTATGTATATTAATTCATCATAATACCTTACCTTATTCAGTTCATTACTAAAAATTTTAAACCCTAATCCACCATAGGTTAATATAATCAGAGTTATGCTGACTAACCTTCCCTTCATCTCTTTATGGTTTTCCTTACATTAATCTGTTCAAAGGAACTTGCTTCCCTTATGAGTTAACTTAGTTATTGGATAATATATCCATAATAAATCCTCCAAAAACCATCGATAATATCTATACAAACAAAAAAAGCTATATATTTTAGTAAAATGGTTGGTCTGGGCCAACATTCAATATCCCCCTTCTATTGTGGATCCACCAATATACCCTCAGTTGATTTTATATGTCCTAAAAATATTTGTTCATACAAAAATTACACTTAGTAAATTTTTCATATATCTTACCATTCCTTAGGGTCTTCACTACAATCATAAGGTGAGATTTATGCTCTTTCTTTATATTTGAATATATAATAATATCATCTTAAAGGACTTCCATGATATCATCTAGGTACTCTTTAAATACTATATTCATTAAGTCTATAGATATAGTGGGGGTAGTAGAAAGACCCAATTAAATCACTATATACTCATATTATCCATAACATGAATGAAATGTAAGTTTTTGGTATAAAATCCTTCTTAATCCTCAAATTATCATATCCAAAATGAATTTCAATCTTGGAAAAGTATTGAGGTCCATGTATTTGTTCAAAAAAGTCATCAATATGGGGTAGGGAAAACATGTTCTTGATTATGATGTTGTTAAATTAAAGATAATGAATTAAAATTCACATGGATTTTTATTTCTTCTTACTAAAAATATTAGGTAAACCCCATGGTAGCACACTTGTATAAATTAATTAATTATCAATGTTCTCTTTGAGTTTCTTCGTTAATTCTTGTAACTCAATTTGGGCCATTCTATATAGAGTAATTGAAATAGGTGTGGAACTAGGTATGAGTTATATTAAGATTTAAACTTCAAGATTTAGGGTATGACTAATAAATTCATCTAGAAAGACATTAATAAACTCTTTCATGATAATAATATCATAAATTTTGAGTTTCTCTCCATCCATCTGAGATAAACTCCCCTTTTGAAAAGGAATCATGATAAGGGATGGGATTTCCATCATAAGATCATATTTATCATCACACTGATAGATGATCATTGGTTGGTTTGGAATATTAAACATGACTTCACTTCCTAGGTAATTGATGTGGTATTTTTGTAGAGAAATTAATTCCATTCATAAGATAACATCGAATTCAACCAGAGGGAGAATAACATGATTAGAAGGAAGCAAATTCCCACAAATATCAACTAGATAATAATCATAAACATGAGATGTGATCATCGTACCATAATTAACATCTTATTCAACATAAAATCATTAGGGTGGTATTTTTATACCCTTATAAAATTAGTCCGATATAAAATTGAGTGTTGATTAAGAATCAAATAATACATTATCAGTTCTAAGTTGGATGGTTAGTGTACCATTCACCATGTCGTTATCGTACCCCTCATCAGAAATAATGAACTCATAATATTTCCCTTTCTCTCTCAACTTAATGGGGTTCTCATATTTATCATCACCATAAACCTTCTTATTTGTGTAATTATTAGCATAATTCCAAACTCCTTGAATTTGAAACACTATAGTGTGTGTGTTGTATTATGTGAAGATTTATCATTATTTTTATCATTAGATAAATTATTCTCATCACTTCGGTATTCATCTGATGAATGAACTTCTTTTCCACACTTATAAAATTTATTAATCCCCTTAATACACTTTCCACCATACCACATTCCAAAATTTGAGTATGAAGGAAGGCTTATATTCTTCTCTCCGTGATTTTTTAAGTTTACTTTAAATTCCACCATTGTTTTATTATTAAAACCATGATATTTATAGGTAAATCCAATATAAATTTCTACCTTTATAACACATTGAATTATTTCTTAATAACTACAAGAGTTCTATATTGATAACTCCCTTTGGATACTTGATTTTAATCCATAGAATAATAAATCAACCATAATTTCATGTTGGATAATAATACCATATGTGTACTCTAAAATACTAGTAAAAATTACTTAATATGTACAAATGGATTCATCACTCTTCTATTTTAGATTATGGAATTACTTTTCCATTTTTATACAAAGAATACAAGGAAACTAGTTGTTGAAAAAAAATGATCTTAAACTCATCCCACTCCATGGAGTTGGTTTATTCTTATTGCCTCATATTATTGATAAGATTCAAAGATTTATCTACTTCATCATCCAATTGAGAGAAAGAAAAAATGATTTTTTCAGGCTCCAAACATTAGAGAATAGAGAATATGTTTTTAGTGGTACTAATCCATTACATAGAATCTATTGGATCTACAGAACCACTAGAATATGGTGGATATTTCCTCATGAAGGAATCAATAAAACAGTGTTCCCTCCTTTACTAATTTGTATGTTTATCATGATTCATATATTGACAAAGTAGTGTGATCATAGCAATGATATTTTTCATTCCAACTCCCATAATGATTGGTTTCTTAGGAGGAAAATAGTTTCAATTTTTATCATACTTATCATTAACTTGGTTCATTTGGGTTAAATCCATTTACTAAAACCAAAAGGAATAATGTAAGAATTGATAATAATAGTGTGGAAGCACATAATCATGAAAAATCACTTATAGGATGTCTAAATCATGACACATTATTTTTTATCTATGAAACCTTAGGCTTATCATAGGTCATTGATAGTCATTATTCAAATCCATTATGATGGTTCATAAAGAGATTTTTAATTTCCAAAACATATAACATGGGAGTGTAAAACTAGTTTTTATATTAATTCTCATTGTCATGAACCATGTGCAAATTGAGTCAAGTTAAATGTGTTATTTTTGGAGTTATTACAACTAGGTACAATTATTCCAGTGTCACATCCAATTGTAGTCTCTATACAGGGATGAAATTGCTCGAAAATCAGTATATCAATCATTCGCCAAAATTGTAGGATACTTTTTCATACTTAAATTTATCTTTATACTTGTCCTTATACATATATATATGGATATCACTAAAGTTTTCTCTTCCTAGTTTCCAAATTTTAACTAAACCTTTCTTCTGATACCAACTCTAATGACCCAGGCTTTATATACATAGATATTACATCTTAAAACTTGAATATTCATTTCATTATATAAAAACATGATGGATAATTATCATGGTTTTGTGTGTTTTGAAATAAGGATACATAAAAAATTGATTCATAATTGAAATACACTATCTCCCACTAAGTTCATCATAACTGGAACCCTTTTTATGAATTTCATACATAATACCGTTCTTCGTAACCTGGGGAATGGAATTGTTCTAATGGGTGACTTCAATGATCTGTACGGGTAAACAAGGGAGATATCCACATCACAAGGGAATAAGGGTATGAGAACATGAGACTAACATTTCAAAACCATACTCTCCATATCATAGATCATAAAATTGATTCATAGAATAAATCTTTTTATTTTAGAAGACATTAATCATAATGTAATAAAAAAACATAAGGATTGAGATCATTATATTAGAATAAGACCTAGAATTATGAAATAGATATATGTATATAAAACCTCATGTCAAGGCTACCCAAAAGACATTCATAAAATATTTCTCTCATGATAACTGCCTATATACCTTCTTTGGGAATGGAATAACCTCCCATGTACCCTCTATTTTTGTCTTGAGATAACCTCTCGTGTACCCCCTTTTATGGCTTGGGATAACCTCTTTTGTTCCTTTTGATCTCATAAAACATTAATCGTTACCCAATACATTGGATGGAGATATAGGTCCCACCCCTCACATAATCCATACATTCTTGTTACACAAGATCATAAAACAATCATCATAGTATAATGTATATAAAGAAAATGGGTTTCATAAACAATTTATCAAAGTATAACCCATGGATATTAATTGGGTTTCATAATTTTGTCATCAATTCATGATGAAATAACCCTTGGAAAAGAAATGGGTTTCATAATCATTTCATCAATTCATCATGGAATAACCTATGAAATATAAATGGGTTTCGTAATCATTTCATAAATTCATCATGGAATAACCCATAAAAAAGAGCTAGGGTTCATAATCATTTCATCAATTAATCAAGGTATAACCCATGGAAAAGTAATTTGTTTTATAAAATTATTTTCATCATAAATAAATACCATATAGAAAATAATTAAAATGGTATCATTGGATAATATCCCTAAAAAATATTAATAAAACTCAAAGGATTTCATCTTGTATGGAAATATATTTTGATAGATTATTTAGAACATTTATTAAGGAATATATCCTTTTCATTTTGAAAACAATTATTTCAAATAAAATACTAATGAAAGAACTTTATTTTAAAATAATATTACAAACTTCTAAAGTGAGTTTTAAACCATTTATTTTTCATGATAAAATAAAATATTATCCATTCACGTTTTTAGTAAAAGTAAATGGGGCCTTTTTCAAAAAATGAAATTAAGATTCATTTAAAACCATATTGTTAAGAATAAAACATGTGTAAAAATAAAATTAAACAATATTTATAGAAAAATAAAAACATTCTTTAAAACACTTTTAGAAAATATGGACATTTAATAAATGGGATTTTCGACCTAAGAGGAAAAAAAGTTGGTTTTCCTTGAAAATATTTTTTAGAATCTTGAGTACATAAAGAGAGGAAAAAAAATTAAAACATGTATTTTCATGAAATAACTAGAGTATAAGAAATTTCATGAGTTTATTGATATATATATCATAAAATTTCATCATATAAAACTTAATCATATATAATCATGATAAATAATGAGATTATAACATAAAACCATTACCACATTGGTATCATTTTGAGTCCTAATAACCATGAAAGAAATAAAATTATATGGATATTTATTTAATATAATTTCATGATAATGATGATAATAGAAATTCGTGGGTAGTATATACACCACACAAAAGAAATAAGAAGGGAATATGCCATGTGTCCCACAAAAATAAAAGTGATAGGAAAATCCCTTACCTTATGTCTTGAGTTTATTTATAAACATTAAAACTGATATATAATATATATAGGTTTATTATAAATCATTTAAATAATGATAATCATATGTATAATATCATATGTGATTTAATTATAACTTTTTATCACTCATTTATTAATAATTATTTATTAAAATAACTATTTCGGGTTATAATTGCTTCATTTTACATTAATATTTTGGGTTAGTTGTTTTTACCAAGTAATTTTATCATGGTACCATCATATTAATAATGTTAATAGTGATATAAATATAATATATAATCATTATATGCATATTTATAGTCATCCATAAAATTTAGAGTTTGAAAATGGATTACATCATTCATGGAGATAGTAGATTGCACGTACGCATGAACACTGTTTACATTTTCTCGATGTATGGAAAAAAGGAAGGTAAATAATATATCACCTTGAAATAATAATTTTTATTTAATATATATCATAGATTTTCACTAAATCTATCATTATTACCATCCATGTCAAAATAAAATAAAAAACATATCTCATCGCATCGTGGAGGTGGTAGTCCATACGTACGCACGAGTGATGTTATCATTTTCCTAAAGAGTGGAAGGTTGGAATGTAGATGTGATATTATAGTTCAAGAAATATAATTATATCATAAATATCATATAAATATGTTTATTCCATCATTATATCCATCCTTGAATGGCGGTGATGGAAAACGTATTACATCGGTTCGTGAGGTGGTATTTTGTCATACACACGATCGATGGTTTTGTTTCCCATTTGATAGAAGAAGAGATGGATGTAGTTTATTCCAATAAGATAATAAATTTTCAGTACATTTGATTAAATTATTTTATTATATAAACATATTTTAATAATACTTTAAGGATTTGTATGAATAAACAATATAAAAATTTTTGGTTACGAACAATAACTCTTGTTCGGACAACCTCCTTAGGTTAGCACCAAAATCCTTCTTAGGAGTCTTTCCTAATAAAAATAAGGACTCAATGGTATGGGGAGGGAATTATGAAATATATCAGTGTAGGTATTTTCTGAAAAAAAAATTATTTGAATGTGTGAATAGGAGTGGATAGTTAATGTCCTTTTATAAGTGGGGAAAAGAACCTACTTGGAAATTTCCCCAAAAAACCAAAATAATAAAGTAATTCTCTATAAAAATGATTCCAAATGATCTTATATTATAATATGTGATATTATATAGTTTAAATATGTTCATTAAATATTATTTAGACTTTTTTTAGAAACAATACCCTTTTCTTTTGGTTTAACCCCCCAAGTAAACCAGTTTTAAACTTAATCACAGTAATTAATTTTTACTGTTTTTACTATTCATTTTGACTAAAAAATAAGTTTAATATATTATTTATTATTAATAAATATAATTATAAATATGGAAACTATTTTTTTAAATTAATTTTACATAATATACAGAATTTAATTTAAAATAAATCCCACAAACATAATGTAGAAGTTGTTTTCCAAAAAAAGTTTTCATAAGTATAAGATTGTTTTATATCAAAATTAATTATAAAATTGATTAAATTATAAGTAGTTTGTTTATTTAATTTTTTTTACTTTATTTAATTCATGAATATAAAATTTATATATTATACATGAATTTAGTTTTTTAATTAAATTCATTAAACTACTTCTTATAAATATTAAATCTTGCAAGGAGTTATATTCTTGGTACGATGTAAGATTTAGTTAAGTGAAACTATAGTTATGATTTTTTAGAGGTAATGAACATGATATAAAATTTTGGTCATGATTTATTCATATTAAGTGTTAGTATTTTACTAGAATGGAGATCTATCTTGGATATTTATTTATGGAAAATTATAATTTGGGTCAAACATCTCATTGGTTTGGAGACTTATGCCATATATAGAAAAGAAGGGGTTAACAACCTATTGCATATTACATTCTATTGTTTGAATTTTAGTTTTATATGATTATAAACGTTTATGTTAATGGTATTATGGTACCTTATTCATGATATACATTTGGATATGTTTAAAAGTAATTGGATTTTATATTTCACAATGTAAATGTAGGGTCCTGAAAATTCTGCAAGGGGGGAATCCAATTACCGCAAGACTTGGAAAAGGACCGAACTGGTCCGAATGCCGGCTCCCAGCAATAGCACGCAGCTGGTCCGGTAGACTTCCCTCCTGCAATTCCATGAACCAACGTTGTCCGCAAAATAGAGGTGGAGATCCTCCACAGGCGTGAAGCTGAAGATGCACCAAATCGGTCCACCGTCCCAAACCGCCCCAGCCACGGACTGCGTCGACCGGCCCAACCCGCATCCGCTATCGTTCGCGGAATGGAGGTGGAACCCTCCGTGGCCGTGAAGCACTCTCTGATCTCATTTGGTTCATGGGGTAGATTATTTGGTTCGCAGGGGAGATGCGCTCAATGCCCCCTGCGAGTTTTGAATTGACCGAGTCATCCGTGAATCAGGTTCTCAGTCATGGGCATCCGCAAAAGGTGTCACATGACCATAGATATATCCTTTTATCCTCTCTATATAAGGAGATCAAGGGAAAGAGAAGAAAATAGAAATTTGGGGACATGGAGAGGAGATCAATCCTATTCGGGTGGAAGGATTTCGAAGGAAGGCTTAGGATTTTGGATGTTCCAGTTCGAGAACCAGAGCAGGTATGAACCTGGGAATGAACTAATAAGGAACCAAAAATGCATAATAACATGGTGAACCGTGAACCTAAAATAACAAACAAGAGTAAACTTCCAACCATGGTCCCTCTGTGGATGTACTCCCTGCGGACAATGGAATTTATGCCCCTTATCTGATTCGCCGCACCGCGTAGCACCCTCCTATGCGGGCGAAACCCCGATCGACGAACCTCCGGACGGTGCCACCCTTGGGCCCCACTACCCGCATGCAACACTCTGTGGACCACCCTGGTTCACGGACTGAAGCTGAAGCCACGAACCACCCTGGTTCATGGGATTCTCATCGTTCCGCGAACCACCCTGGTTCACAGGATGCCCATCAGTCCACGAACCACCCTGGTTCGAGGACGACCTTTCCAGCTGCGTAGCACCTTCCTGCGTGAAGGGCACCACCACCTGTACCCCGATGTGGCCTACTGAATCCTTCAGAGACCTAGTTCCCCGATCCAGATAAAATCCTCCCGATCCATCCTGATCCTCCATGACTCCTTCACTGGCATACTCATCGGCCCCGAGCCGAGGCCTCCACCGGAGCCACCGGACCCATGTGATGTAACCCTTAGTCACATCAGCACGCCGTTTTGAGTTCACATACCCACGGTAAGCAGGGCTAAAGTGGTTTCTCTAACCCTTGAGTGGATTTCCGAAGCATTCCTAGGTTAAAATTCCCACGGTAATGCAGAGTTTGAGCTCTGGAACCCCCTTTCTTCCCCTCAACTTATTGGGACCAAAGTACCTTTCCCTTCTTCGGGGGGTAGTAAAATACCCATCCGAAGGAATCCCCCATGAACTTTGGTACTTCCCTCGAGAATAAGGGAGGTGACGGGCACATGAGAACCTCTTTTACTCTCCCTCTGTGCTTTGTTTCCATGGGCATCCATCTCGGAGTAATACTCGACCTTATGGGCCGCCCTATGCGTAAGTCCCACTCAACTTCTAACGGACGCACCTTTTGCGAAGTGATCGTCTGGTCCCTACTGCCTCTTTTTTCTCACACCGAGCATGACTCACATGGTCTTAGAGTAAGCATAGACCATGACATCCTCTTATGGGCCTCCTCAGAGTGTAATCCCCAATCAACGCCATGGGCCTCCCCCGAGTGTAAGCCCCAATCTGATTCTAACTGCGTGGAATTTGATCCATGTTTCCTAGGCAGGATACGTAGGAAGCCTCCCTGAGGTTCAAGCCTAAAAATCAGTCGATCTGACTATCTTCACATCGGTTCACCGAGCTACTACTAGCATCATATCAATGAGTCCAAATTCTTCAGAGTCGTTAATCCAATGAGGGATGGTAAACCTCTGGCCTAAATGATTCTGAACCCCTGCATCCAGCTGACCATTGCCAACCGGGGGTAATCTGTGGATACTATGCTTGGGTATAAACCAAGGTTTCATGAACATATGAATACGTCTAAAATCTATAAGACAGTATCGGAACAGGCAATAATTCCCCCAAAAGGGTACGATGAGCCCGACTTCCCATCCTCTCAACCAATGTGAGTTCTTATGTGTCGCTGGCCAAATCGTCTGGTGAACGCATGCCTTTGGAAAGTAGGTCCACGCATTGTCGGATATAGAACCGTTGGGCGTTTCAAAATCGACATGAAACAAAAATGGTGAACCTGACGTGAATCTTTAACCAAGCATGATGGATTTAACCCAATTCCATTGTGTTCCCCCTCACACTCACAAAGAGGGCCATGCAAAGTCATTAATTACGCATGGGATCATGAGATGCTGCTTTGACGGGTTTTATGTTTGTGTTTGTTAAAATATTTTACAGGTACCACACATAACTCCCTTCGATCCAATGGAATCACGAAGGAACTCTCAAGATCGTGCTTCCAAAAACGCGATGACCGGGAATCCTCACCAATGGAGGACCACGTCACCTACCTAGCATCTTCAACACTGGGTCTCAGACGCATTGATCCAATAGTACCACATGAACGGTACTCTCCCAAAGGTGGAGGTGGCCATGCACGCCCTCCAATCCACCAGGACTCGCCGGTTACCTACCCATAAACGGCCGCAGCTATGGATCTAGGCAGCCATGTTGTTGTCTCCATCTGTTTCGGGAGTCTATCCCCAGAACGGGACAATGTGTACCTCCTTTATCTTAGGTAGGTGGATGAGGTCGATGCTGAGGACCTCATCCTCGCTGAATGAGGGTTTCACTCCAAGGACCCCACTGGAAGATGATGTCGTGGTCACACCGAGAATCAACATCCTCACACTCAGGAGGATTTAACCCCGTGGATCCAGGCCTATGCTCCCCGAGCTCCGGCCCCTTGGACCGCCCAACAAGGGTGGCAAACTTACAACCAGGGACCAGTCATCACCCTTGTCCCCGAGGAGGAGCTCTGCTACCCAGTCATAGAGACACATCACGAACAGGCACATAAACCTGTTCGCTCCTCCCATGCCCGCCATCCAGATATGGTGGCATCATACGAGTAGGCGTCCATCCCCGCCGAGCTCTGTCAAGCCCGTTGCTCATTCAAGATAGCACTTACCGGGCATGCACCTCTTCCTGCCCAGGGTAGTGAATCCCACCAACCTGACGTGGTGGCAACCCAATGTCTACAGGGCCAGTTCCTAGTAGACCCCCTTGAAGCCTACCATCCCAGCGTGGTGTTGATCAACAAATCCCGCCACCCAGATGTGGCGGAAACTCATAGGCGGGCACATCTCCCTGACAACAAAGGCCACTGACTCAATACGGTGGGAAACAAATATATGCTGGGCCAGCTCCCTGCGGATGCAAGTAATGTCTTCCATCCTGATGTTGTGGAAAATATAGAGATAAACCTTCGTATCCCGGTATAGGGGCAGATTCGTTCATTTATCCCGACACAGGAGAATTTTTAGTACCCACTGACCACCGAAGGACCGGAGCAGGATTTTCCTACTCCGATATCGGAATGGGACTTCATACCCATTCCAGTCAAAGATGTATCTCTACATATCCTAGAAATGTTGGAGGTGGAGGTATCGATCCCAGATCATATCTTGTAGACTTTCAAGAATGTAATTACATCAGCGGTAACATGAAGGACTCGGGCCCATGAGCCCATCTCCTCAATTGAGGTGACTCATCTAAGAGACAAGATAGCCACATCGGAGTAGATCTGCATCCCTGCTCCCTCCCGGGAGGTTCGTCGGCTATATTTCGTGACACAAGGGCAGCCGAATCGATTAGCTTCACTCGTTCCAACTGGGGGACACCCGTCGATCATGGTGGATGCTCAAGAGCAGGTATATATCCCTGGTAAATGTCAAGATGTTCGTCGGCATATCCCGGCAGCATCATAGGACCTAATTAGATAGGGACCCAAAGGTGAAGGTCGTTGTCAACAGCAGACAGTCCCCGCTGTCCACAAGAAAGCACCCCGAACGCGCCGAAGGCAGCCGGAAAATAAAGAGCGGGTTCATGACTCCGCTCTGCTGGAATCTGGGGTTCCAAATGCCACTAAGTGCATATCGAAGGCTCATAACCCAACCCACCCATTACCATATTATGGGAGCGGAAGTAGCAGTTGCGAAGGTCCTCCCCGTAATGTTGCTACCCGCAGCTCTGAAGGTCCTCCCTAGAGCACCCACGGGGGCCTCCCCCTCGGGCATATAACGATCGATCACGAGAGCTCCTCTTTTGATGAGAGTCATGGAAACCCTCCATGTGACCAAAAGATCGAGCAGCAAGATGGTCCTCCACTTGCTGCGGTCCACCCTGAAGGTCCTCCCTAGGGTATACACTGCATACACTCTCCATGCAGTGGGACCATAGGTTATGATAGTAGTCCCCGCTATCATAGTCTCAACTGCAGAGGCCCTCCCTACAGTGACGTCTCATCATGACAAGAAGGCCCTACCCTTGACGTATCCTTCCCTGAAGGTCCTCCCCAGGGGTTACACTGCAATGACACTCTACGTAGTCAGGCATCATATCACGGTGGTAGTCCTCGCCAACCTGATAACGGATGTCCTCACCATAGAGAAGTCAAGCAACGAGAACGCCCTCCCCTTATTGCGGTACATTCTGAAGGCCCGCCCCAGGGTGTACCCTGCAGATATTCTCCATGTGGTAGTTGTAATGGTAGTCCTCTCCATTGTAGCAGCTCTGATGGTAGTCCTCGCCACTACGACCACCATTGCGAAGGTCCTCCCCACAGTGGCCCCAAGCAATAAGAAGGTCCTCCCCTTGTCACAGTGTGTCTTTAAGGTCCTCCCCAGGATGTACATCGAACGTGAAACTTTGATGCTCATCCTCAACATGATGGAGGTTGTTGCAAAGGCCCTCCCCGTAAAAACGCCATGCAGCCAGAAGGTCCTCCCCTTGCTGCGACACGCCTTGGAGGTCCTCCCTAGGGTCTGCACTTAATAAATCATCTATGTTGTTAGGCATCAAGCAGTAGTGTTAGTCCTCTCCATTATGGCCGTCATTGCGAAGGCCCTCCCCAAAATGACAAATCATATCGATAGGAAGGTCCTCCCCTGCCTAATCAAGCATAGAAAAGCCCTCGTATGCCGAGGCACTCAGAAGGAAGGGATCGAGCATGTAATATTCTCAGCTAGTCGCCAACGAAACCCTTCATTAATCAGAAGACAGTCTGGGGCCATGTTCATCTTCTGAACCACCTCTGAATCATCCACATGATGATTCATCACCAACCAGTCCCACTGCCTCCAACCACACTATCAGAGGGTGGCTTAGTTGGGCCGACCAGGTTTAGGAGCCACTAGCAGAGGAGTATGCCTACATGTTGCACCTGAGGAAACGACTGGCTGGGGATGATATACCAGTTATGTTTTGGCCTATGGACACCTCTCAATAAGACATACCTAGAGAGTTTTCGGAAGAATGCACGCATGGCATCCGTCACAATATATGGACGACCCTCTGCCGGCTGAAATCAAGTTTCCTACCCTACGACGGGTATGTAGACCATGTCAATACAATAGGATACCTCTTGCATCACATCGACCTGGAAGCTCTTCCTTTGGTGTGACAACAACGACCCGAGAGGCGCAAAGGGAACATGGAGATAGCCTGCCTCTGTGCATTGTACCAACTGCACCACCTCATCAGTGACACTCTGATGGGAGTCCATATCAGAGGATGGGGGGAACATGGAGCTCTGCATTTCACTCCACTCTCCGCCCAGAAGAACCCGGTCGGCATGGTGTCTTGCAATGTCATCACTTCAAGACGGCAGTCGGGTGGTCTCCATATTTGCGAAAGGCAATACACCTAGCAGAGTCATGCCTTGAGTAAGTCCCATAAGCATCAGGCCCGACGGGAACAAGCTATTCAAGAAATCTTGAATCAGTCCACCGAGAGAATACAACAGGCTTCTCACCTAAGAGAGTCCAATCAGCGATCTTTTCCTGCCTCCCCAGAAGGGATTGATTCATAGAAGAACTCAGCACCAAACCCAGTTCACCCCCGAATGGGGGCACACAAGATCAGGCAGGTAGTGATTGCCACAACCACTGCCGCAATCCAGGTTCAACCCCAGCTGTAGGGGTGGGGGAATTTTTAACAAAAAATGCCCCCGTAAGACTGATAAAAATGGGAAGAGTCCCAACATCCAAGGAATGGAGCCAACCCCAGCCTTCAGGGCTGGGGCTATTATTACCCCCTCAAAAAAAAACCTCCCCCATGAGAGTCAGTATTCTCTCATCTAGGAAGGACAGTCAGAAGAGGAGGTTCTCGTCCCATCCTGTCATTCGAATCAACATACCCTCTGAGAGGGAGGCATACTGTAAGGATGCATCAAAGAACTCTATGTGTCACCCTTCATCAAGAAGTCTGAAGGCGATATCGGTACATGAAAGGGATGGCCAGTAAAAGACGTGGGATATCCTCTTCCTATTTGGAAGATGACATCTTCCCCATCCCGCGATATGAAACTATCAACGTCATAGAGGTTAACCCCACGGGTGACACCAGAGATAAAAAAATCAGGATGGATCGGGAGATGATGGTTCCAGTCAGTCTGCAACCCACAATGTACCACCAGTTGTGCACACTCAAAATCAGAGGGCCGCCCTAAATATGGCTTCCCATTCATCTAACCTTCATCCGCTTACCCTGCAAGCTTCCAACAAGGATAAGAACAAAGGATTAGTTACCCTTAATCAGTCTCCTTCTCTCGACAAAAACGATCCACTCACGCTCAAAGAGAGGTTCGCTCGACAGGAAGAGGAAGTGAAGGAATTGAGGTGGCTTAATGCCAAGATACTCTAGAGGAACTGTCTTATTGAAATTGTGTCCCAAGATCAGCCACATCATGCACCCCCAGTAAGTGCACCTCAAAGACTGAGGTTTTCCCCACCAAACGAAGCATGGTTAGGGCTCCCACCCAACGAGGTGCCTAGTCCATCCAACTACCTAAATGTGGATCTGGATGAATACATAGACTTTCCACCACTTAGGAAGAAACTAGAGAAAGTACACCTGAACCCTACGAGGGTGTCCCGAACGGCACATGCACCCCAGGTGCCAACCGAGCCGGATCCTCGAGAAATGCCTCATGCTATACCTGCCCAAGACCGGGCCCAACATGATGCAAAATAGGGTCTCACCAGCACCATCGAAGCACTAACGGCTTGATTGGAAGCAATGGAAGGTCAACGCACTCCGATACAACCAGATCAGATGCCCTACCTGGATTGGGTGAGCAACACACCCCCTCCACCCAATTTTGGGAGCCCTGTATTCCCTATCTTCAATGGATCAGGCGATCTGGAACAACATTTGATCCACTATGCGTCTTATTACGACCCTATGATGGCGAATTCAGAACAACAGGAAGTAGTGAAACTTAGATGCTTCTTACAGACCTTGAAAGGATCCACCTTTGTCTCAAATACGAGTTTACCAGCCCAGTCAATAAAAATCTAAGAAGACCTTCAGCAGCAGTTCCTGTTCCACTTCAGATCAACGTTGCCTAAGATAACACTCATTGACCTCATAAACTGCAAGCAGAGGGAGAATGAGAGGGTCTCAGATTTCATCGCTATATGGAAAGGTCTGACCTACACTCTGAACAGGCCAATGATTCATGATGATTTGCTCTCCATATGTGTCGAGAATATTCGAGACAAGCTGTGAACTCCTCTCATACCAGTGGAGTGCACCACTGGCTTCCTCCATCTCTCGGCCATTGCCCAGAGAATTGAGGACTCCCAGCAGCTGACCAATTTGAGGTCCTGAAAAGCCTCACAGGCTCCCACAAAGTGATCAGCCAGAGCTGAAGCGTGCTCTGTCACACTCAAGCCAGCCCCTATGCCCGCTCCACTACTCAGGCCTCCACCAAATCATCAAGGGCCCCTTTTATATCAGTAGCAACCTCTTCCCAAGCTAGATGATCAGAAAGGTGAAAAGCTAAACCCATTTTAGGAATGAAGACATAAAACATACTCGTTCCGAGAGGACCAAGTCTATGGCTATTTCATCCCCTCCATGAATTGTAACTTTCTCCGCCTCCCAGATCTGTGGAAACCCAATGAAGTTGGCAGCGATGATAGGCTAGACTATTGTCCCTACCATCGGGTGTTGGGGCACAATATTCAGGAATGCTTCGTCTTCAAAGAACTCCTACAAAGGATGGTAGACTCCGGTCAGGTCGAGCTGGGACCACCACCAGCACATGTGATGTGTATTTCTACCACTGACTCCGACAAAGGGGAGGGGTGGTAGGAAGTCACCAGAAAAAAGCGGCAGAAATTTGATAACTGGATGACTCGAAATACTATCAACCAAGCCCAGGTCATACTCAAAGCCCAGTTACAGCACCCAGTGTTGCCGCCAACATCCCCTGATGTCGCACAACCGATA
This sequence comes from Viscum album, assembly GCA_963277665.1. Taxonomy (NCBI): domain Eukaryota; kingdom Viridiplantae; phylum Streptophyta; class Magnoliopsida; order Santalales; family Viscaceae; genus Viscum; species Viscum album. The sequence goes on from OY728125.1 coordinate 7,347,442, forward strand.
GTATCGGCCTCACAACCCTCCACAAGCTGGTCATCCAGGCATAATCAAAGAGGGGGGGACAAGCGCAAGAGGAGCAATCCAGAATAAGGCCAAAGTTAACCTCGACACTGTCAGATTTCATGCCCCCAAACTTGGCGCCACGGGCACTGACCCACCGAACAACACCATCAGGGACAACCGACCAGGTTGACCTACCAGAGGATGAGGAGCCAATATTTGTTTCCATCAATATCATACATCCTATGGAATTGTTCCCTGACGAATGGTATGGTTATGAACCTGAGTTCCCAACACAAGGAGCCGAGACGAGGAATCACAGAGGTAGGGGATACCAAGGGAGGCGTAGTCGTGGCCGAAACCAACCCTATGGTTGGAACTCGTCCTAAACCTTCAATATCACAGAAACCCATGGGAGAGCCCTTCAACAGACTCAGCAGGAGAAAGAACATCTATCCACATCCATAAGTGGCCATCCTGGCCCCGTTATTCTGTGATACCCATCAGAGGAGGAACAAGCACCTAGCCTCCCAATGTGCACAAACAGACTGGCCGGTCCGAGTCCCCAGAACGTGGGAACACCGTCGGCATCTGACCCCATAACAGGCCCCTCCTCATCACGTACTCCAACTCCCAAGCTTCCTGCTAGAACTCTCCCACCAGCGGAGAAGCGTCGGCTGTTGGAGAAAGAGTACGACATCCTTAAGCAGTTGGCATCTATACCAGCCAAGATGTCCATCCTAGAGGCCCTGGGTTTGTCATTTGACCTCAGGGAGGCACTGATTAAAGCCTGGATCAGCCCCCAGGAGTTTCAAGCCGAGGTAGCTGCCACCGAGGTTTACCGGACGGAGACTTGACCGACTGAATGCAATGTGGTGATTTCCTTCACCGATTAGGATGAAAATTCCATCATACAAGGACACATCAAACCACTATATGTGTCTGGAACATTAGATGATGTTGAGATCCGCAAAGTCTTCATTGAAAACGATTTTGGAGTTAACCTCCTTCCCCTATGGAAACTCCATATGTTGGGCTACAGTGAGGATGATCTAATACCCTCGACCACAACTCTGCTATGTTACGACAAGAGCGAGCAGAAGACAATGGGAAAAATTAAGTTAAAGACCCATTTTGGTGACCTTGTGGCCTATTCGGAATTCCTGGTGGTCCGACAGAACACAAAATTCAATGCCATGTTGGGGAGGTCATGGCTCCATAAGCACATGGTCGTTCCTTCATCATACCACCAGTGTATTAAGTACTGCGTCAATGGGAAAATTGGGACATTGCATGCCAAAAAGGACCCTTTAGAGCTCTCCGAGTCGCATTACATTGACGCCGAATTTTACAAGCAAAAGAGGAAGAAGCCTTTGGACGATGGTGTTGAATAGATCCCCACTCCAAATGGTCTGGAAGTGGTTCCTGATGACCCCCTCAGGAAGCTTGGTAGAGACTAGGTACTGCCCATCAACCATATTGAGAGAAGGGGTTCAAGTTCGGACACACACTCAGCTGTCTTCATGACTTCTTCAGCCACAACAGTCAAGTGTGACAACGTGGGAAAGTCTGATAACCTACAATCTGGGAACGAATACTCGAGAAGGGATGTCGACGATGCCTCACCCTCACCGCCGGACTCCCAAGAACATATGCTGGGAGCTCTCCCCTGTCAAATCCAGAAGACGAGGGTTTGGGAGAAGAAGAGGAGGAAGACCTCAGGGATGCACCCCTCGCATTTAAGGAGGGTATCTCCACCACGGTGGACGAGATCAGAGAAATAAACCTAGGTACCGAGGAAGATCTGAGGCCTGCTCTCATTAGTGCATCCATTTCCCCTGAGTAGCACTAGGTATATACCTCCTTCCAGAAGCAACATCGGGATGTTTTTTCCTAGAATTACACAAAAATGTTGGGACTCGATCCTGAAGGGGCGACGCATCACATGGGTCTTCTAGAAGACCACCAGGGCTGTAAGCAAGCCACCAGAAGGACACATTCCTCACATGTCGCCAAAATAGAGGCTGAATTTGATAATATCATTAAATCAGGCTTCATTCGGGAGGTCCTGTACCCCATCTGGTTGGCCAACATTGTCCCTGTCAAGAAATATAATGGGAAAATCCACGTATGCATCGACTTCAGAGATCTTAATTGGAATTTTCTAAAAGATGACTTCCTGGTACCGATCACCGAGTTATTAATCGATGAAACAACCGGGTATGAGGCTCTATCCTTCATGAACGGATATTTTGGGTATAATCAAATCTGAATGGCCCAAGAAGACGAAGAAGACATTTCCTTTAGATCACCCAATGGATTATTCTATTACAGGGTCATGCCCTTTGGCCTCAAGAATTCTAGCTCCACATATAATTGGGCCATGCATCGTATTTTCAAGCCATTCAATTGGATATTCGTTGAATGTTATGTGGATGACTTGGTGTTCAAATAGAGATAGCACTTAGATCTCCTGTCATACCTTCAGACCATCTTCAAAAAACTTTGATAGCATATCCTGGAGATGAACCCCTTGAAATACGCCTTCGGGGTTACCATAGGGAAATTCCTTGGCATCCTTGTACGCCATCGCGACATCGAAGTCGACCCTGAAAAGACAAAGGATATTCTTGGCCTACCACCTCCCCACAGCCTCACTGTTTTGAAAGCATTCCAAGGACACATAGCCTATATCAGTAGATTCATAGCCAACCTGGCGGGAAAATGTTTTCCCTTTACCAGGTTAATGAAGAAGGGAGTCACATACCAATGGACAGATGACTGCCAAGAGGCGTTTGATAGCCTAAAGAGGTACCTCTTAAGCCCACCAGTGCTCATGCCCCCGATTGAAGGATGACCTCTCCTCATATATGTGACGGCCCTAGAGTAGTCACTAGGATCCTTCCTCACACAAAAAAATGACACCGATAGTGAAAAAAGTCTCTATTACCTCAACCGAACAATGATTGATGGTGAAACTCTATACTCAAACATTGAGAAGAGTTGTTTGGCCATGGTCTTCGCGGTTCAAAATTTGCGACATTATCTATAACATCATGAAGTCCATTTGGTCTCATTTAATAACTCGCTAAAGTATATCCTCAGCCGCCCGATGCTGACTGGGCTCCTATCTTGATGGGAAGTCATTCTGCAATAGTTTGACATCCATTTTGTGCCGTAGAAGGCCATCAAGGTCTAGGCATTAGCAGACTTTCTGGAAGAGCACCCCTCGATAGGGACTACCGCACCAGACATTGAGCTACTAGATGAGGATATCCTCACGGTTCAAGAGGAGCTCCCAACATGGAAAATTTACTTCAACGGCCATCCCGGAGCCCAACTGGGAAAAGGATGTAAGATCCCAAATTCAACAAGGTGGTTTTGGGGATAATACTCATGTCCCCAGAGAAGGCAGTTTTGACATATTCCTTCCTCCTGTCAAAAGGATGTACAAACAATGAAGCAGAATATCAATCCCTAATTGTAGGCCTAGAACTCATGCTCCAGGAACGAGTACAATACCATATGGTAAAAGGTGACTCGGAACTGGTTATTAAAAAAGTCAACGGTGACTATGATAATAAAAAGGAGGAGCTAATTCCCCTGTTTGACCATGTTCAAGGGTTAATGGATGGATTCTATACAGAACCAACATTGACCTATATTCCCCGGTCCCAGAATGCTCGGGCTGATGCATTGGCCAACGCGGCCACTTCCCTAGCTGACCCAGACCAGGATGAAACATTAATTAGTATTGCTCACCTTCGAATGGTCTTGCCATATGTTCAGACCATGACAGAGGAAATCCATGGAGTTAGTCCTGTCTCTGAGATGTATGCTCCCACCACTGGTTGGATGACCCCCATGGTAAACTACCTTCAATGGGGAGAACTTCCATCAGGCAGGACTGAACGAGATCAAATACAGAGAAGGGAAACCAACTTTTTCATGTTTGGCAGCGCGGGTCAACAAGAGGTCCTCTATAAATGAGGCCTCTACGGAATCCTCTAAAGGTGCATTAATGGAGAAGAAACCGCCACCGTCATGACTGAAGTGCATGCCGGAGTATGTGGATCACATCAGCCAAGGTCCAATATTTCCCATCAGGTTTGGAGGCTTGGGTATTATTGTCCCACAATGGCATGAGATTGCGAACACTTTATCGCAAAAATGCCACTCATGAAAAATCCATGCCAGCTTCATACACCAACCCCCGGAGTTACTTCATCAGGCCAAGTACTCCTGGCCATTTGTCGTTTGGGGAATGGATGTCATGGGACCATATCCTCCCACCACAGCCAAACAGTTGAAGTATATCCTCACGGAAACTGAATTCTTTTCCAAATGGGCAGAAGTTGTACCCCTAAAGGATGTCGGGGAAAGAAGCATTGTTAGCTTCATGAAAACCAATGTCATCACCAGATTTGGTGTCCATCATACCATACTGACGGGTAACAACCCCAACTTATTCTCTGCTGAATTGGAGAAACTATACCAAGAGTATGGTATCAAGGCTAACCACTCATCCCACTACCATGCGGCGGCCAACGGACAGATTGAGGCTTTCAAGAAGACCCTATCCAACATTCTCCAGAAAATGGTGGAAAAAGACAAGAACTCATGGCCGGATAAGCTCCTCCATGCATTTTGGGCTTATTGAACCACAATTTGCACCGCTACTCGGGCTATCCCATACTCACTTGTATACGGCATAGAGGCGGTGCTACCCATTGGACTCCAACTTCCCTCACTCCGTGTTTCCATCTGTGATCAATTATCCGATGATGAGAAATTAGAAAAGTGTCTAGGTGAATTGGAACAGCTAGACAAGAAGCGGCTGCACACGTTTCACCATCTGGAAGTCTACTAGAACCAGATTGCACGAGTCTTAAATAAAAAGGTCCATCTTCAGTCTTTCCTAGAAGGAGAATTGGTATTGGTCCTCTGGACACCAATGATACCCGGAAGGAAACCTCCAAAGCTGAAGCCCAAGTGGGAGGGACCATATGTTATAAACAAGTTCTACTCCAACAAAGCATATTCCCTGATCTCCATGGATGGGAAATTCACCCCCGCTCCTACAAATGCAAGATTCCTGAAGAAGTATTTCGCATAGAAACCAAAAGCATATTTCATCCTTACCACACGATGATAAACTGCACAGATAAGAAAAAAAATAACAAAAAGGATTATCCGAGCTGCATGAAGTTAGACTGCCAAGCACCCAACGTTCTTTACTCCATGACCTTAAAATAAGAGTATTTCGTCCTTACTGCACGATGATAAACTACACAGATAAGAAAAAAAAATAAAAAAGGATCATCCGAGATGCATGACGTTAAAATTCCAAGCACCCAACGGTCTTAACTCTATGACCTTAATCTAAGAGTATTTCTTCCTTACTGCACGACGTTAAACTGCACGGACAAAATGTTTTTTTAAATTTCCCCTCCCCCCGTGTATGAACCAGAGCTACACAGGGTGTATTGTATTTCAAAGAACTACGTAAAGCTTGATTCCTACCATCACGAGATACGTAGTGACATCAGGGTTCCTCATCCTGGCCCATCCACCTCTCAAAAACAATAATAATAACAAAATGAATAAAAAAATTCCCTCTTTCCCCCGTGTATGGACCAGACCTGCATAGGGTGTATTCTTCGTCCTCACCGCACGACGATAAACTGCACGGATTTCAAAGAACAACGTAAGGATTGATTCCTTCCATCACAGGATACGTAGTGACGCCGAGGTTCCTCATCCTAGACCAGCCACCTATCAAATAAAAAAATACCCCCTTCCCCATGTGTACGGACCAGACCTGCACGAGGTGTATTTAGCAAAGAACTACGTACGGCTTGATTCCCACCTTCACAGGATACGTAGCGACGCCGGGATCCCGTCCTGGCCTAGACACTCCCAAATGAAATTAAATAAAAGTTAACAATGTCCCCTTACCCCGTGTATAGACCAGCTCTGAACAGGGTGTACTTCTTCTAGAGAACTACGTGCGGCTTGATTCCTACCCTCGCAGGATACGTAGTGACGCCAGGGTTCCCCATCCTGGCCCGGCCCCCCGAATAAAAGATAAAAATGCCCCCTTTGCCCCATGTATGGGATAGACCTGCACGGGGTGTATATTTACATCCTCACCGTATGACGTTAAACTGCATGGATAATGAAATTTAAAAATACCCCTTTCCACCATGTATGGACTAGACCTACACGGGGTGTATTTTCTGTCCTCACCGCATGAAGTTAAACTGCATGGATTTAATCACGAACCACCTAAGATATATGGAAAATGAGGTGGAAATACTCCTTGTGCATTTGGATGCATATTCCCCATACATCAGACTCCACGGCCCAGATAATTATGGATCTTCATAACCATTCACGACCATCGGAAGTGGAAACTCATCGACCTGTGGACAACTTTTCATGAATATGAATACCATGCCCTCAACATCTCTGCATATTGATAGCCTCTGGCCCATCTACCAAAGGCAATATTTCCACAAGAGACACTCTTCCTAGCTCCGTACGCTTACCGTCCCCAGAGCCCCATACCATACCTCCTGATCCAGAAGTTTATAGCACAGTGGTTTACAAGCTCGTCCCCTTTTCACATCCAAAATCACCAGGGTATCCCTACCAAGTTATCCAATGTATCTTCTCATTGTTCACATGAAGACCTGCATCTACGAAGATCAAGCTAGGATTAGGATACTGTGACTCAATGGACAATTGCAGTGAATATGTTTCTTGTATGCTCGGACACCACTATCCCCATGTGTCAAACATGGTGCTATGAGAAATATCAGATTTTAATAATAATTCATGGCCATCAGAAGTGAAAATATATCGACCTAGGGACCCCATTGTATGACTATTCATACCATTCCCTCAGCGGATCTGCATAATGATAGCCCCTGGCTCATCCATCAAAGGAAAGATTTCCTTGGGCGGTACTCTTCCTAGCTTCATACGCTTACCAGCCTCAGAGCCCCCACACCACATCTCCTGATCTGGGGAACCTCAGAGTTGCAGTTTACAACATTCGTCCCCCAACCCCATTTTGAGTATATCAGAGGATGTTAACTCAGTTGTCCTTCGAGTGACTCCAGCAATAGTCACCTAGTGGTCCGAGCTCTATGACTGCTAAACTAGGAGTACATATTCCTTACTGCATGGCGTTAAACTGCATGGAGTGAAAGTACAGCCACACGCACATAATAAATCAGTCCGGGGAGCTCTATAAGATTTAATAGAAACTAGGTCCAAGTATGCCCGACATGTATAGACATTTCCTTCCCAAATGACAGACTTCATGGCCCAGATAATTGTGGATCCTCATAACCACTCACGGCCGTCAGAAGTGGAAAGTTATCGACTCGTGGACACCTTTTCATGAATATGCATAACATTCCCTCAGTGGCTCTGCATATTGATAGCCCCTAGCCCGTCTACCAAAGGCAAGATTTCCACAGGAAACACTCTTTCTATCCCCATACGCTTACCAGCCTCAGGGCCCCCATATCATTTATCCTGATCCAAGAAGCCCCAGAACTGCGATTTATGCCAATCGACCCCTCTCCATGTCTTAGACATGACGAGATGCTTGAGCCCAGTTACATCCTAATCAAGAGTGGCCTTTCCAACTACGTCCTTACCTAATGATGTTAAACTGCACAGAACATCTTGGCCGCTTCACGTAAAGATACAATGATCGAGCATTGAACATCTAGGGAAATGCCTCTAACCACGAGCATTTTCACTAGTTTAAAAATACCCTCCATCCATACTGCATGACGTTAAACTGCACGGAATCTAATAACACTCCCCAGCCTCACTGCATGACGTAAAACTACACATCATGCTTTAAAAATGCTCCCTGTCTTTACCGCATGACGTCAAACTACACAGAAGTCGTCCTCACCATACAATGTTAAACTGCGTAGACCCCCCTTTCCTTGCACATCTGGTCACCTTTATCCTCACCGCATGACATTAAAATACATGGAGTTCATTCTTACCGCATGACGTTAAAATGCACGGGCTTTGTTGAGACCCACCCAGGATATACGGCGAAATTGGAAAGGAATACTCCTGGCGCATTTGGATGCATCCTCTTAATACACCAGACTCCACGACCCATAAAATTGCAGATCTCCATAACCACTCATGGCCATCGGAGGTGGAAGACCATCGACCCATGGACACCTTTGTACAACTATGCATACCATGACCTAAATGGCTCTGTATAATGATAGCCCCTCGCTCATCCATCAAAGGCAATATTTCCCCAGGCGATACTCTTCCCATCTCCGTACGCTCACCAGCCCCAGCGCCCCCATGTCATATCTGCCGATCCAAAAATTTATGGAGCAGTGGTTTACAAGTTTATTCCTCACCCACATCCCAGCATTGTCGGGGTACCCCTACCTGATGAGCCTATGTATCCGCCCACGGTTCACATGACAATTTGCATCTACAAGCATCAAGCCAGAATTGGGCTACTCTGACTCAGCGGGAAACTACCATGAAGATGCCTCCTTTGTGCTCGGGTCACCATTATCCCCACATGTCGAACATTGTACTGTGAGCAATATCGTATTTTCATGATCATTCATGGCCATTGGGAGTGGAAATTTATCGACCCATGGACACCTTTGTATGACTATGCATACCATGCCCTCAATGGCTCTGCATAATGATAGCCCTTAGCTCGTCCATCAAAGGCAATATTTCCCCAGGCGATACTCTTCTTAGCTTCATATTATTACCAGCCATAGAGCCCCCATATCATCTCTCCTGATCCGGAAAACCCCAGAGTTGTAGTTTACACCTTCATTCCAACACACTTATTCAGAGCATGTCAAATCATCCTAACTCAATTGTCCTCCGAGTGATTGTAGCAATAGTCTCCCAATGGTCTGAGCTATATGATCGTTAAACTAAGAGTAATTCATCTTTACCGCATGACGTTAAACTGCATGGAATGTAAAAAAAATGTCCCTATTCCTTACCACATGATGTAAAAATTCATGGAATCTGTCTTTGCTTCATGACGTCAAACTGCACAGGCAAACATGTCATGAGTCCAGCCAGGGATAGGGGTTTTCCTCCCCCTCCCCCCCCCCCTCAGTGCAATGGCCAGACCTGCACAAACTACCGCCTTACATCAGTGTGGGGAGGGATGAATTCACCCATTCCCAAACATTTAGCCTGGATGTTTCTCCCATGTCCAGGCATCCTCTTTTCATAAACCATATTTTTCACCCAGAAAGAGCCAAATCCTTGTAAGCCACCCCAGGTGGTCTCGAATCTAAAACTCCCTGAAGTTTCTCGACTATCGGAGGAATATAATCATTGACCTAAGGACACGTTTGTACGACTATGCATACCATGACCTCAGTGGCTCTGCATATTGGTCGCCCCTATCTCGTCTACCAAAGGCAAGATTTCATTAGGCAATGCCTCTCTCCGTATTCTTACTGGCCTCTAAGCCCCCATATCCATTCGAAAACCCTCTGAACTGAATTTTACTATCCCCTTTCACAACAATTCTTGAATATGGTGGAACGTCTCTGACAAGATTACTGAGGACCAAGAGAAGTCATTCCATTCTAGATGACGTCCCAGCTGCATGACTATAAACTGCACCAAGCCCCAACCGTCCTTTACGCTAGATAAATGCGTAGGACGGGAACCTTGCTTCCACACTCCTGATTGATACCGATGTTCTCAAAACCTTTCAGATGTCACATACCTTTTCTAAGCCACCCCAACGGTTTTCATAATTCTCCAAGCCACCCATGGTGGTTTCTATAAGCTGGACTTTCATGAAGTCCTACGGCCATCAGAAATGGAGAGTCGTTGACTTAAGGACACCTTTGCATGACTATGCATACCATTCCCTCAACGGCTCTACATATTGATGACCCATGGCCTGTCTAACAAAGGCAGGATTTCCTTAGGCGATGCTACTCCCACCTCTAAACGCTGATACGGTTCCCATGCCTTGAGACATTCCCTGCGTGTCGTTAAAATCTAATCACACTCCATCCACATGCGTATGAAGGACATTGAGAGGTCTTTTAATCAACAAAACCTGATTGGGGACCTTGACCCACTATATTTGGTCAAAGCTTTTCAACCTAAAACATCAGTAATGATATTATTAATGGTGGGACTTTAAATCTCTCACAAAAGAGGCACAAATATTGTTAGGGTGAAAACCCGAAAAGGGTGACCTAGGCAAAAGCCGGGCCATACCCACTGGGTCCACACTAAATGGGCCCAGGAAAAATTAGACCATTAACAAGAAAAGGCAAAAAGTTTGTATGGTTTTTCCACAAAACCCTAGAAAAAGTTGAACTATGCTCACTGAGCCCCTTGGCTCAGGAAAAATTTAGAGCATTGTCCAATCAATCATCAATTTTTAGGACCACTCTACATCGGAATGGTCTCCTCTTCGTTCTGATCGGACCCCATTACGATGGGTGGCATTTGTAGGGTCCTGAAAATTCCGCAAGGGGAAATCCAATTACTGCAAGACTTGGAAAAGGACTGAACCGGTCCATGTGCCGGTTCCAAGCAACAGCATGCGGCCAGTTCGGCAGACAGCCCTCTTGAACTTCCACACACCAGCATCGTCTGCAAAATAGAGGCGGAGATCCTTCGTGGGCGCAAAGCAGAACAGGTGCCAAACCGGTCCACCGTCCTGAACCGCCCCAGCCACGGACCGCATCGACCAGCCCAAGCCACATCTATTGTCATTCATGGAATGGAGGTGGAACCCTCCGCGGCTGCGAAGCACTCTCCAAGATCGTTTGGTTCGCGAGGGAGATTGTTTGGTTCACTGAGGAGATGTGCTCAATTCCCCCCGCGAGCTGCGAATTGACCGAGTCATCCATGAATAGGTTTTCGATCATGGGCCTCCACAAAAGGTGCCGAATGACCATAGATATATCCTTTTCCCCATTCTATGAAAGGAGATCAAGGGGAAGAGAAGAAAAGAGAAATTCAGGGACACGGATAGGAGATCAATCCAATTCGGGTGGAAGGATTTCGAATGAAGGCTTAGGATTTCCGAAGTTCAAGATCGTGAACCAGAGCAGGTATGAACTTGGGAACGAACTAATAAGGAACAAAAAACACATAATAACTTGGTGATCCGCGAACCTAAAATAACTAATTAGAGAAAACTGTAAACCATGGTCCCTTAGAAGATGCACTCCCCACGGACCAGGGAATTTATGCCCCTTTTCTGATCCGCCGCACCGCGTAGCACCCTCCTACGTGGTCGAAGCCCCAACCGACGAACCTCCGGTCGGTGCTACCATTGGTCTTCGTTGCCCACATGGAACCCTCTGTGGACCACCCTAGTTCACAGACCGAACCTAAAGCCGCAGACCACCCTGGTTTGCGGGATCCTCACCGTTCCGTGAACCACCCTGGTTCGTGGGATGCCCATCAATCTGCAGACCACCCTGGTTTGTGGACGGCCTTTCCAGCCACGTAGCACATTCCAGCACGAATGGCACCACCACCTGTACCCCGGTGTGGCATACCAAATCCTTCAGATTTCCAGTTCCCCGAGCCAGATAAAATCCTCCCGATCCGGCCTGATCCTACATGACTCCCTCATTGTCCTACTCATCGGCCCTAAGCCGAGGCCTCCACTGGAGCCATCTGACCCATGTGATGTAACCCTCAGGCACATCAGTGCATCTTTTTGAGTTCACATACCCACGGTAAGCATGGGTGAAGGGGTTTCTCTGACCCTTGAGTGGATTTTTGAAGTATTCTTGGGTTCACATTCCCACGGTAATGCGGAGTCTGAGCTCAGGAGCCCCCTTTCTGCCCCTCCACTTGTTGGGGCTGTAGCACTTATCACATATTTGGGGGTAGTAATATACCTATCTGAAGGAAGCCCCCATGCACTTCGGTACTTCCCCTGTGAATAAGGGAGGTGACGTGCATAGGATCACCTCTTTCCCTCTCCCTCTGCGCATTTTCACCATGGGTGTCCATCTCAGAGTAAGCCCCGACCTTATGGGCCGACCTATGCATAAGCCCCACACCACTTCTCACGGACGCACCTTTCACGACGTGATCGTCTGGTCCCTACTGCCTCTCGTTTCTCACACCTAGCATGACTCACGTGGGCTTAGAGTAAGCATCGACCCTGACATCCTCTTATGGGCCTCATCCGAGTGTAAGCCCCAATCCACGCTATGGGCCTCCCCAGAGTGTAAGCCCCAATCCGATTTGAACTACGTGGACTTTGATCCTTGTTTTCTAGGCATGGTACGTAGGAAACCTCCCTGAGGTTCAAGCCTAACAATCAGTCGATCTGACTATCTTCGCATCGGTTCACGGAGCTGCTCCTAGCACCGTCTCAATGAGTCCAAATTATTCAGAGTCATCAATCCAATGAGTGATGGTAAACCTCCGGACTAAATGATTATGAACCCCTGCGTCTAGCTGACCATTTCCAACCAGGGGTAATCCATGGATACTATGCTTCGGTATAAACCAAAGATTCGTGAACATATGAATACATCATAAATCTATAAGAGAGCCCCAGAACAGGCAGTAATTCCCCCCAAAAGGGTGCGCTGAGCCTGAATTCCCATCCTCTCGACCAATGTGGGTTCTTAAGTGTCACTGGCCAAATCGCCCAGTGAACGCCTGCCTTTGGAAAGCAGGTCCATGTATCGTCGGATATAGAACTGTTCGGCATTTCGAAACCGACCCAAAATAGTAACATATGTAAAAAGTTATATAAAGTGTTATTCATTATTATGTTTCAAACATATTATTTAGATGAAGATATAGGGTACAAAACTAAATTTGCATAAGAAAACATACAAGAAGGGAATACATGAGATATGTTAGTGAGATATTAATGAACCCTTTAAAATAAAGAGTTTGAAATTCATTCCAAATAAAACATGTGTCAAGTCCTTAATTTTTCAAATGGGTAGGTTTATGATAAATTTGGGTTCCCATAGATTTTCTTGCATAAGACATGGGGGATTTTGGTGACTCTAAAATTCAATTAACCATGTCTCATTATGAGATTTGGGTTACACTTATCTAAGAAAACCTAACATTTAATATTACATAAGAATGGATTAGGAATAATTCATATAATAATTTTAGTAAATATTTTTCCATTCTACTATTCAAGAGTAATATATGATAAGATTGACCTGAAAGTCAACCTAAATAGAAATGTGAGGAGAGGACACCACAGAATACGCAAATATTAAGTGATATATAGATCTTGAACCTCTAAAAAATATGATAAAATATTAAAAATGGGTCATAATTGTTTCGGTGCGGATGTGCGTCGGGTTACGCTGTTCCGCCAGGACGCGTTCGCGCGTGCACCCGTCAACCCGAGGGGATGGGCGCGCGCGGCTTGTGGTCCCGCAGTCCCGATTTCCAAGGGCGGACGGCATCCGTCCCTTATTCAGGGGCGTCTGCTCCTTGATCGAAACCGGGATGATGGGATGTCGGCTCCTCCTTCCGTGGACGTCTCCTCGGAACTCGTCACCTAATCCGGGTCTCCCTCATAGATTAAGAATGTTCGTGAATCTCGTTCCCAGTGTCATATCTGCATGGACACCGGTTAATTACGCTGCTTCCGCCCGGACCCTCCAAGGATTCTGGTCGGGGCAGCAACCTGCGATGAGGAGACCGGGTGGCTCTGGGTGTCGGGGGCGTGTCTTAACACTGCGCCTCGGCATGTCTGCCTTCCGTCCCTAATAGGGCTTCTCGAAGGCATGATGGCCTGAGGCATCCCACACTGGGTGCGGGGAACTGTGTTACCTGAGGTTTTCCTCAGCTTCCCATGTTTAACACGGGGTATGCCGCGAATTTAACGTCCAGCGGGGACGGCATCGGACTGATCAACACAAAGAGTGGATCAGATGACAGAACCCCTTGCGGGGAACCTCCGACGCTGGGGCCAGCACATGGGCGGCTTCCCGAGCGAAGTGGAGTGGAATGAAATGGCATGACCCCACCGGGATGTGGCGGCCCGGGTAAGGATCAGGATGGATGACGGCGTGAAGATCTTGGACCCCGTAGGGGGCTTCCGACGTACCGCGCGGTAGCGCGGATCAAAGTCAGCGTAGTTCGGATATGCAGTTTAACGTCATGATGGACGTCGGCAAGCCGACTCACGAAGAGATCGAGGCCGCCGGGCGGAGGATCGAACCGAACCACCTCACACAGAGGGGGATGGAACGACCGGGTGGATCACAGTTTCACGTCATGCTGGACGTTGGCAAGCCGACTCACGAAGAGATCGTGGCCGCCTGAAGAAGGATTGAACCGAACCACCTCGCACAGAGGGGGATGGAACGGCCGGGTGAATCACAGTTTCACGTCATGATGGACGTTGGCAAGCCGACTCACGAAGAGATCGAGGCCGCCTGAAGAAGGATTGAACCGAACCACCTCGCACAGAGGGGGATGGAACGGCTGGGTGAATCACAGTTTCACGTCATGCTGGACATTGGAAAGCCGACTCACGAAGAGATCGAGGCGGTGGGGAAGCACAATGGAGATACACACGTGTAATCCCCCACAGAGCGGATTCATAGGTGAATCGACGCAAGTGTGAACCCGGGAGGGGTCCACGGATGGACGAACCGACGTAAATACGACCGGGACGACCAGGTGGCGGGCTTGAACCTCGGAGAGGCTTCCTACGTACCCTGTTTAGAAGACAGGGATCAAAGTCCATGTAGTTCGTTCTGTTTGTAACACTCTACCCCCGTGGGCGAAGGCCACTCCAATCCCGACATCCCTGCAAAGACGAGCGGGTGGGGGCCACATCCAAACCGGGAGGACCCTGCGTGCGGGGCACGAGATCGGGTGATGCGGACGGTTTAACGTCTTGCCGGACGAAGTACAGTTTAACGTCGTGTGTTGAGGATGAAGCGGACGGTTTAACGTCTTGCCGGACGAAGTACAGTTTAACGTCGTGTGTTGGGGACGAAGATGCTTGGCAGTTTAACGTCTTGCAGCGCGGACGATGGGGGCTAGGCAGTTTAACGTCATGCAGCTTGGACGTACGCAGTTTAACGTCGTGCAGGACGTATAGCGTACAGTTTAACGTCTTGTAGCTGAGACGAGGAAGGCTAGGCAGTTTAGCGTCGTGCAACTTGGACGTATGCCAAACAGTTTAACGTCTTGTAGCTCGGACGAAGTACAGTTTAACGTCGTGCAGGACGTGGCACAGTTTAACGTCATGTTGGACGTATACAGTTTAACGTCGTGCCGGACGTTGAAGCCGCTGATAGGTTCGTGTCACTTCGCGCAAGCCTAAGGGGGCTGCACGGGAAGTCGACGTACGGTGCGGGCACCCGGGATGAGGGTCATCGGGCGCCACGCAGGCGGGTACCCAAAGGGGGTCAAAGGGGGCGACCCTGGCGGTTTGCGCGCAAAAGATGAGCTTTTGCGTGCAATACCGTGGGTCGGCGTGCAAATTGGGCGGGCTGGCGCACAATTGGGCCAGCGCTTTGCGCGCGGAAGGTAGAGATTGCGCGCACCGAGCTTCGGATAGCGTGCGGGGGCAACGGCTCATTCTTTAATCGAATGACCACTTTGAAAATGGGGGGTGCGCGCAATCGGGCTGGATTGCGCGCACCCGGGGCAATTGCACGCAAGAGGCTTCTTTTGCGTGCAAATGCCTTTGAGTGAAGGGTTATTCAATGGAAAGGAGCCAAAGGGATTACGCGCGAAGGCAAACCCCGAGGGTTTCTTGCGTGAAAGAAAGGAGGTTACCTGAAGATCGGCATTGCGCGCGGAAGGGGTTGGATTGCGCGAACGAGCGACGCTTCGGATTCCGGCAACCTTCAAAACGTCGGGGGTCGCCTTATATTTATAGGCAACCCCGGGTGCGGAATTTGCTTCGCGGGCGCGGAATTCCCTTCGCGGGCGCGGAATTCCCTTCGCGGGCGCAGAATCCGGACCCGGCGCGCAAAGGAGTCGCGGGGGCTCGGGGCGCGCAAAATTGCGCGCCGGCCCTGCGGATTGCGCGCATCCCGGGAGGATTGCGCGCCGCGTCTCAACTTTGCGCGCGGGACTCTAAAATTCCGTGCAAGACCTCCGGGCCCTCCGGAACAGGCTTCTGACTCCAAATATCACTTCGCTTTCCGCATCCGGAACTTCGTTTGGGAATCAACGGACTTTTCCGGCGTCTACAAAAGCCCCCCCTCGGAATCTGATCGGCGAGAGGTCGCAACGATCGGGTTCTGAGGGAGATGCCGGAATGCCGAACTCCTGGGCG
Organism: Viscum album; assembly: GCA_963277665.1. NCBI lineage: Eukaryota > Viridiplantae > Streptophyta > Magnoliopsida > Santalales > Viscaceae > Viscum > Viscum album. The sequence continues at coordinate 7,363,754 of OY728125.1, forward strand.
GCGCGGGACTTAGGCGCGCAAAAAGGGGTGTCAGGCGCACAATTCTCGGTCGCGCAATCGCACGTCCCGCGCGGCGCGGAATCCCGGCCTCGTCTATAAATAGGGGTCCAGGGTCCCGCGTTCCCTACACAGGCCTTCCGCGCGATAAGCTCCAACGCTCTCGTGCGCGAAATTTCCTTTTCCGACGCGAAATTCGCCCGATCGGCGCGCAAAACCGTCCGGATTTCGCCTTGTCTTTACGCGAAACCCTGGAACTTTACGCGCCATTCTTCCCGATTGCGCGCCGTCCACTTGGATTGCGCGCCAACCTTCAAACTTCTCTACCAGCTTCGTCCGATCCCGCACGCTTCATCCCTTTACCCGCACGACTCCCGGAGCTTCTGAGATGGCCGCGAATCAAGGAAATGAGGGGGATGCCGCCATTCACAGAGCAGAGATGGCGGCGAACGAGGAGGTTTACGGAGCCAAGGAGATTGTTTCCAACAATCAATCCTTGTTCGACTTACTGACGCCGGCCCAGAAGACATATCCACTGTCGGACAACCTGCCGCTCTGGAACTTCGGCATCCTAGATGAGGTTCCGGTGCCAGGGTTCGAGGTTGATGCGCCACGGACTTGGGTGACTTGGGAGGACGAGCTTCCCCGCTACAACATTACCAACAATGGGCATCCTGCCAGGGAGACCAGACACTTGGATGTCTATGTCCTGAACCCGAGGATGCGAACCATCGCCGGGAGTGAGCCTACTGCGGAGAACTCTCCATCCCTCTACTCGAGCACATATCGCCAGAGTGTCACCGAAGACACCAAGGGCTGGCTGAAGGACTGGGACTTGCGGTCTGGGGGCAATTTCACCAGTGAGTGGGCCTGGGCGTTCTGGGTACGTCACACCTGCGATCACTTCGCGGAGGAGCTGCGGTACATCGGCCTGTTTGAGGCGGTGTGGACGTCGCAGTTCCACTTCTACCAGCAGTCCGAGCTCGGGCCGGAGCTGTTCACCCGCTGGTCCCCGGATACCAACACCTTCCATCTTCACCATGGGGAGGTCGGCATTGGTCTCTGGAACATCCACTGCATCGGAGGTATCCCGCTGGAGGGTTACCAATACGATGAGTTCCTACCTCCGAAGAACATCTAGGAAGACAGGTCACGGACTCCCATTCTGACCTGGCATCTGCTTGACCTGGCTACGCAGCGGCTTGGGATCAAGGACTTCCAGAAGGACATAGCCTACAAGGAGTGGTTCGGCCAGTTCTTGGAGCATGACCCGGCGGTCAAGATGCCAGGCAGGGGGAAGCGGTGCCCGACTGTGGCTCAGAGGAGCCAGAACGGGTCGTACTGGCGGGTCCTGGAGACGGGCGACTACCGCTCATGGGGGTACCGCGTCATCGAGGCCCGGGACCCAAATGTCCGGTACGCGGCGTTCCTGGCCGCCTTTCTAAGTGGGTGGCTCCTGCCAGTGCGGGACGCGAGAATGGGCGTTCGCCCGGCGACACTGGCGATGGCGGGCGCTATGGCCGCCAACAAAAGATACAACCTCAGGGTCCTAGTACTGGCGAAGCTGTATGCCATCCTGGGACGCATCTCACGAGGGGGGTCGCCACGAAGGATCTGTGGGCCCTTTCAATTCTTCCACGGCTGGGTGGCTGCTCACCTCGGTGGGTACACGTTTCCGAATGCCATCATACCTCCGGGCAAAGGCCTGCGACCCTCCCTGCTGAACATTGCGGGGGTCGCTCCGATGACCCTGAATGAGGAGGGCGTGAGGATTCGGATTGGCAATCACGCCAATTTAAACTTCAGCCCGTTCCCCACTCCCGTCGGCCAGATGATCGACAATGGGCAGGGTCCGCTGGAGCAGCACGAATACTTCCTGAACATGCGAGGCGGGGTGCTCGTGGCTCGGATCGACGGGAAGGTGATCTGCGAGCCCTACGTGCCAACCCGGTTCGCCAGGCAGTTCGGGTGCCTTCAACGGATGCCGAAGAGGGTATTCACTGTCGTCCGGGAGGAGACGAACCCTGGCGTCCTTCGTCAGATGTGGCTGATGTTTGCCGCCTTTGGCTTTGGCGACGTCATCACTCTCCCTCCTACCGGGGTTGACGCAGGCTTGGCAACCGAGTACGCCGAACACTGGGCCATCGCGTACCCCGAGGGGCTTCTACGGAAGACAGTTCGGCGGCTCGAGGTCACCCGTGCGGAGACCGGGCGTCAAGGAAGGAGGCGAAGCACCGCCACACGGGGGAGAACGGAGGCGCGCCAAGCAGCGGAGCCGGTGTGAGCAGGGACTTCGGCGGCGGGTACATCGCAGCCTGCCGCTACGACCTCGGCGCCCAGAGAGGGGGTGCGTGCGGTGGTCGAAGAGCGGCCCGGGAAGCAGGTAAGGAGTCTGCTCGAACCCTCCCACGATGCAGTCTTCCCGGCACTGTGGTCGGCCTGGATGACCCTGCGGCAGTCACTGGGGACCGACGTCATCTGGCGAAAGATACTTAGAGAAGGAATCTATCTGCCAGAGGTCGGGCGCCTCCAGATCGCCGACAGGGTGGACTTCAACCGGTAATATGCGTATCTGACGACCATGGACGAGTACGCGCGCCAACGTGGTCAGCGTGCGGAGCCATCCCTTCTGGTGAAGGTGATGCTCGGTCTAGAACCCGCTCCAGAACAGATGCCGCCGGGAGAAGATGACAGTAACGACTCCAAGGAAGAGGAGGAGACGGGGGAGGATGAAGGCTCCGAGGGAAGGTCCCATCGGGGGAGCCCGCGGGAGAGCGGCGAGGTGGCCGGCTCTGACAATGTTGATGTCACTGAGATCCTCGAGGTCCGCTTCTATCCCTACTCAACCTGCTTCATCCATTCTCTTATGCAGCTTCTAACCCATTTCTCCACCTTTCTCAGGAGCACACGAATGTTGGTCAGGCGTCCTCAGTGGGAGTAGGAGAGGTGCCAGCAGGACAAGGCGGGGGCCAGACACCCATCATTGAACTGACAAGCGCTGAGGGGTCCCCTGCTGCAATTGTTCCTGCGGCGACCGGGATAGCGGAAGATGACGCTCTGAACTCCCGTAAGTCTCCTTACTTTACTGCTGGTGTCTGCCGTTGACGATCCGTGACTAACCACGGCATGCCCTGCGCAGTGATCTTAGTACTGGAGGCCCGTCGGGCTACCGAACCCGGGACATCTATGAGTGGACCAGTGGCAGACATGCCGCCTGTTCCGGAACAGACTTCCCAGACCGAGCCAGCCCCACCAACTGCTGATCAGGGGGCAGCGGACACCGGCGGTGCTGCCATTGGAGAGAGATCGGGGGATGACGAGGGTGTCAGCGCCACTGGGGCGGGAGAAGAAGGTCGCCCAGATGTTGGGGAACCTATCCCCCATGAGGACATCCCAGGGGCGGACCCTACAGCAGACCTGCTGGCTGCCTTCCCTGCCTACCGGCCTGCCGACCCCGAGGAGATGGACGACTCGGACGCGGAGGCGGTCGAGGAGAGCCAGATAGCGCGCCGAAGGGGGTGGAAGTGCATCCAGCGCTTCCTCAAGCGAGACCCATCGGAGTGGCTGAGGCGCATGGGGTCACTCCAAACCTGGCTGCGCTTCCTGTGTGCCGGGGGAGCTGATGCTCAACGCCTCCATCTGACGGTCCGTGATTTCATGGCCGAAAAGATGCGCGAGAGCCGCCGGCGTGTCGACGTCGCACAATGTCGGGACATGTCGGAGACCACGCGGGCGCTCCTCGCGGCGAAGCAGGAAGTCCGGCGCCTCGAAGGGCAGGCGGCAGAGAAGGAGGCCTTCGTCGCAACGTGCACCGAGCTTGTGGAGCAACTAGCAGCCCAGCTAGTTAACGCCCAGGTACAGCTGACGGAGGCGGGCCAACAGATGGTCACAATTCAAGTCGAGCGGGAGCATGCACAGGCCAGAATCGACGAACTGAGTGCTGCGACCGCCGACGAGGAGAGGGCACGCAGAGAGCGAGAAGCAGCTCTGGAGGCCGCCAGCCAAAGGGTAGCGGCATTAGAAAGACTTATCCAGCACGCTAATCCCTAGGGGCTTTGTTTTTGTCACTCCCAGAACATTTGCTTCCGCTACATAATATTTCGATCCATTTGTATGAATCACCATATTTATCTGCATCTTTTGGCTTAACATGCACATGCTCAACCACAATCCATTGTCTCGCGGGAGCGTTAACCAAGCTTCAGGCGTCCACAATTGGGCCTGGATTCTTAAAGAAAAGAGGGAGGTCATTCCTAGGAAAGGAGACCTTAAGCCTAATCAATGTATCATCCCCCCAACTTGTTCCGACACACGAGCGGGACAACGCTAGGGGCGTTGAGATTTTGCCCGAACATAGGGAAATGAGAAAGGGTGAATCGCGTGTCCCGAATTCAGAAATCCACAACGGTCGGCCTTCCAGGAAATGCCCAAGACGGAAAGCGGACAATGGATCAATCAACCATACTACCGCAATAGACGGACCAAAGGTCATCATTCATATTGCAGGAGGCGGATCACATGTCATCATCAATGCCGCTTTGGGGTTCCTTCAGGCACGAGGGTGGAAATCCAGATCAACAGGGCATGCGAAGCGTGGGGCGAAGTGATGATTTGTTCGGACAGAATCCAACGCTCTCAAAATTGCGCCACCGTGGGGAAAGCTTATTAGGCGGATGCACTAATCTGGCCGTGAATCACCCCAATTCTCAGACAGAACCTTTTTGACGAGGAAACTGCCTCTTCCCATCATTGCGATGGGGCATCCCGAGCTGAATCGGGGAGAATATCACAACTGCACCACTCTACCCGGAGTCAGGCCAGACGGCCGGCGACGAGGAGGGGCGGGACTTAGCGATCCCTGAGGCTGGACCCGAGTCGGAATGCCCGGGCATTCCTACGTACTCCATCAGGCTGGAGATCAAGCCACACGTAGTTCTGAAAGTGCAGTTTAACGTCATGCAGGACGCAGAACCCCGATTAGGGGAGATCTTAGTTTAAGGTCTTAGAGCTCGGACCATAGGGGTAGATCTTAGTTTAAGGTCTTAGAGCTCGGACCATAGGGGGAGATCTTAGTTTAAGGTCTTAGAGCTCGGACCATAAGGGGAGATCTTAGTTTAAGGTCTTAGAGCTCGGACCATCAGAACCTCAAAGTACGCCACATCGTGGTCCTATCCCCTGGATATGTGAAGACGCACTGAGGGATAGTGTCAAGAGTGTCGAGGTTTCGCCTGGTCAGAATGGGAGGTGGAAAATGTGATGTGAATCATGCGGCCATTCACTCAAGGACTGGGGGCACCGGCGTAACGACATGGGAGTACTGCCGACCGTGGCGGAAAAGCAGCATCAATATCGCACTAACCGTTGATGGAATAAGGCAGCAAACGAGCATCGACCGCTCAATCGCAGGATTCATATCGATTTGCTGCCCGAGGCCATTGGGGGCACCAGCCCGAGTCGGTGGGAGAGCACTGAGGCATTGTGTCCAAACCGTTCACGGGGGCTCCACCCAGGGCGTAGGCGATGGGTCCGAATGAAAGGGAGCATGAAGCCTAAAAATGGAAAGAACCTGACCAAGCTGAACCTGACCCTCATGGCAATAAACCAGAGTACTCTTGACACCAGTGGACCGCTGCAAGGGGTCGAGGGACACACCTTGAGGGTGGCCTGAAGGCGGCGGATTCCCCAGAGAAGGGGGAATCCCTAAGAGGTGGGGGGCTGGACCCGAAGTTTTAAACATCCGGGCGTTCCTACGTATCCCATAAGGATGGGAATCAAGCCACACGTAGTTCTTGAAGCGCGGCGCAACACAATCGGGCACCAGCGCGGGGAAGGGTGCGGGTCTGACCCTCGCACACAGAAGAAGCGGTATTTGATATTTCTTGTTTGTCCTTAAAGATGGATGGTTTTTCTTTGTGCAGCGACATGCCTGTGATTAAGGAACCCCTGGCGTCGCCACAATAATCAAGCCAGGAAAGGCATTGATGAATGGCGTGGCTATTAACCAGCGCCCAATGTGAGTTTCCCCTTAGGAGAACATCACGATGCAGTGCCGTTTCTCGTCGGGCGGCCAAGACGATCACAGTTTACGGTCGTGTGGTAGGACCAGACAACACAGTTTAAGGTCGTGTGGTTCGGACCATGGAGGAATCCGCTTATCGCGATACGGCGGACTCAGCGGAGGTGGGAACATACCCAGCCCTGCGGTCACGCACGATTCCAGGAGAAGGATCCTGGGATAGGGGCCTGCGTATGTCCATCACCTGAGGGGCAGAGGTGCTAGCCTCCAGCTATACTGGGCCCAGAACGCGATTGTTCGGGCGACTCCTTCCTCCTTATGGGGACGAGGGTCCAGCTATACATGGCCCTTAGGGAGGACATCAGCATATATCCTCGGTGCTCAGATTGTGGGAGCCTCAATAGACACCATCACCCTGGTTGGCCTGCCTAACGTGTAAAGGTGTACTGAAGGTCAGTATGAAGAGAGTGTCGAGATTCCACTACAACACACAAAGGCGGAGTGTGATGAGGACCGCGCAACCAATGTTCGGAGCCTGAAAGAGCTGACATGGCAATCAAGGATGTTGCTGACGCATTCGCAACACAACATCCGATCGCGTCATCCTAGAACGGGGCAAGCAAACGAGCATCAACCGCTCAATCGCAGGATTCATATCGATTTGCGGCCCAGGACCCGCCGGTAAATCGATCCGGAGCGGTAGGAGAGCACTGAGGCATCGTACCCAAACCGCTAACGAAGATCCCTTTGAGTGAAGGCCCGAACAAGAGGAAGCGCGAGCCCCGACAAGCAACACAGGACTTGTCGGGATTGAATCCGACACTACGGTTCATAGACCAAAGTACCCAAAACATGTTAACAGATCACCGGAAAGGGTCGGAGGACTCACCTTGAGAGCAACCAAAAGACAGCAGATCCCCGTGATCAACCAAAAGACAGGGCTGGACCTGAAACACAAGCGTCCAGGCGGTCCTACGTATCCCATAAGGATGGGAATCAAGCCGTACGTAGTTCTTGAGAGGCAGTTTAACGTCATGCAGGACGAAAAGAGAAAAAAGAGGGGGGAGCAGAAGGCATCCCCGAACATGGGGGGCGTACAGCGTGGCGAGCAAACCGTCGTGAATGAGGGCGTAGCCCCGCGTCCACACCATACGCCACATACCCAGGGGCAACTGGGCCAAGGGCCCGAGGTGGGATGGAAATTTCCGAAGGATGGGGCTGGGCCTGAAACATGAATGTTCAGGCGGTCCTACGTATCCCATAAGGATGGGAATCAAGCCGCACGTAGTTCTCGAGGGGCAGTTTAACATCATGCAGGACGAATGCTGAACAGTTTAACATCCTGTAGCTCGGACGTAGTACAGTTTAACGTCATGTTGGACGAATTCCAAACAGTTTAACGTTTTGTAGCTTGGACGAGGTACAGTTTAACGTCATGTTGGACGAAACACTTGGCAGTTTAACGTCTTGCAGCGCGGACGAAGTGCAGTTTAACGTCGTGCGGGACGTATGTACACTCAGGAAAATTACTGCTTGAGGAACCTAGCGTTTGTGGGAGGAGTGACACGCTCACCATCCATAGTCGCTAGGGAGTACGCGCCATTGGGATAAACTTTGTGGACGACAAGAGGTCCCTCCCACTTGGGCTCCAACTTGGGTGGCTTCCTGCCGGGGATCATTGGCGCTCTTAGGGCTAGCACTAGGTCACCCTGCAGGAAGGAGCGGAGGCGAACCTTCTTATTGAAAGCTCGAGCCATTCTGCTTTGATGCCTCTCCAAGTTGTGCAAAGCGCGAAGTCTATTCTCATCCAGTGCTTCCAACTCGACCAGACGGGCTTCAGCAGCTCTGTCCGGCGCTTGCTGGTCGTAGACCGCAGTGCGCAAAGATGGTAACTGGATCTCGATGGGCAGGACGGCCTCAGCTTCATACACCAGGGAATAAGGGGTCATCTGGGTGGAATTGCGAGTCGTCGTCCGGTAAGCCCAGACGGCGTTGGGGAGCTTGTCCGGCCAACTCTTCTTGTTCTGGCCAACCATCTTTTGCAGAATGTTAGAGAGGGTCTTGTTAAACGCCTCGATCTGTCCATTCGCCTGCGCATGATAGCGAGATGTATGGTTCGAGCGAATGTTATACTTGGCGTACAACTTCTTCAACTCGGATGCTCGGAAATTGGCTCCGTTTTCCGTGAGGATAGCGTGAGGCACCCCAAATCGATGAATGATGTTGGAGGTCACGAAGTCAGCGATCAAACAGGATTTGACCTCTCTGAGCGGAATCGCCTCTGCCCATTTGGAGAAGAAGTCCGTGGCGGTTAGAATGAACCGGCACTGGCGAGCCGTCGCCGGCGGGTAAGGTCCCACGACGTCCATCCCCCAGACTGCAAAGGGCCAAGAATACCCGGTGGTATGGAGAGGCTCCGGCGGCCGATGCACAAAGTTCGCATGAACCTGGCATGCATGGCACCTCCTGGCATACTCGATGCATTCATGGATCATGGAGGGCCAGAAGTATCCCAACCTCCGAATCTGGTGGGACAGCTTCGGCCCAGTCTGATGGGCACCGCATGAACCAGCATGAACCTCTTGCATGACTCGTGGGATCTCAACTCCCTGAAGGCAACGGAGGAGAACACCATCAAATCCGCGTCTATAGAGGATCTGCTCCAGGCCGGGACTGCTCTGGAGGACAAACTGCGATGCGCGGTGTCGAACTCGCTCGCGCTCGGCCCGATCCGATGGGAGAATGCCATGTTGGAGGTACTCAACCAAAGGCGTCCTCCAATCAGGGGCTGATTCGACTGCCATATCTGGGGTACTCGGGGCTCCGGGCACAGGGGCAACCGTGGTGAGATTACTTACCGACGGGCCGCGATCTTCCTCCGGGATAACGGGAGCGATGAGCCTGCGGTGTGTCACGCGAACGATCAGGTTGTCCTGTTCAGGCTCTGCAAGTGACGCAACAAGGCTGGCCAAAGAATCTGCTCGACCGTTCTGCGACCGGGGAATATGGACAATTTCTGGCCGAGAAGGGAACTGGGCCATCAGAAGGAGGGTGCACTCCAGCAATGGCACAAGTTCCGGCTTCCTGACAACATAGTCGCCATTGATCTTCTTAACAACTAGCTCGGAGTCCCCTTTCACGCACAGATGGGGCACGCCGATCTCGAGAGCTAACTCGAGGCCGGTGATGAGGGCATGGTATTCCGCCTCATTGTTGGTACAGCCCTCTGACAACAGGAAAGAGTATGGCAGCACGGCTTGCTCCGGGGTGATGAAGACGATACCCAAGCCCACTCTGTTGAGCTTAGGATTATCAAGTCTTCTACCGGTGGGGCTCCGGGAGGCACCGTCAAAGTGCATCTGCCAGCATGGACCGGCTCGATCGACCGAGAGGATGCCCTCATCAAGAAAGCCTAGATCCAGCGGCTGATCCGCGGAGGTTGGGTGAGCAGCCAGAAAGTCTGCCAATGCTTGACCTTTGATGGCCTTCTGAGACACATACCTGATGTCGAACTGCTGGAGAATCACATCCCACCGCGCTAGACGGCCAGTCAACATAGGCCGGATCAGGATATATTTCAACGGGTCTACCCGAGAAACCAACTGTACCTCATGGTGCTGCAAGTAGTGCCGTAATTTCTGTACGGAAAATACGAGCGCCAGGCAGCTCTTCTCGATGGGGGAATACCTAACTTCCGCGTCGAGGAGCATGCGACTGAGGTAATAGAGGCTATTTTCTGTTGCCTCGTTGTTCTTCTGGGCGAGAACCAGGGCGGTCACATAGAGGACCAGCGGCTTCCCGGATACAGGCGGCATCAGAACCGGAGGTTGCAGCAGGTACTGCTTGATTTCCTCGAAAGCGGTCTGACACTCTTTATCCCATACATAGGTGGCACCTTTCTTCATGAGCCGAGAAAAGGGCTTACACTTGCCGGCCAGATTCGCGATGAATCTGCGTATATAAGCTAAGTGGCCTTGGAACCCTTGCAGTTCCCGGATGTTACCTGGGGGAGGCATCTGGCTAATCGCCCTGATCTTCTCTGGGTCGATCTCAATACCCTAGTATCTTACCACAAATCCAAGGAACTTTCCGGAGGTGACTCCGAAGGCACACTTCAACGGGTTCATCTTCAGGCAGCGAGACCGGAGGAAGCCGAACACTTTCTCAAGATCTTTGAGATGGTCCTGACGCTGGCGCGATTTGACTACCAAGTCGTCGACGTAGCATTCCACCAGTGTGCCGAGGATTGGCTTGAATATGCGGTGCATCGCCCGTTGATAGGTGGCACCTGCATTCTTCAGGCCGAAGGGCATGACCTGGTAACAAAAGGTACCTTGGGGGGACCTGAAGGCAGTGAACTCCTCATCCTCAGGGGCCATCCGGATTTGGTTGTATCCGGAGTATCCATCCATGAAGGAGAGGGCTTGGAACCCTGCCGTGGCGTCAATCAACAGCTCTGTCACTGGAAGGGGAAAATCATCCTTCGGACAGTGGTGGTTGAGATCGCGGAAGTCGATGCAGACTCTGATCTGCCCATTCTTCTTCCTGACCGGCACAATGTTGGCCAGCCATTTGGGGTACTGAACTTCCCTCACGAAGTTGGCTTTGATAAGCTTGTCAACTTCGGCCTCAACCATGGCACCGTGAAATGGGTGCATCTTCCTGGGAGGCTGCTTGAACCCGCGATGGTTCGCCGGGAGACCAAGGCGGTGGACGACTACCTGGGGATCTAGCCCCGACATCTCGTCATAGCCCCAAGCGAACACGTCACGGTGCTGCCTGAGAAAGTCCACGTACTGCTGCCGCTCCTCAGAGGGCATGGCGTCACTGACCAATGTGGGTCTCGGATCTGCTTCGTTTCCAAGGTTCACTTGTACTAACTCATCGACCGTGGCGGGGACGCCCTCCTCAAAGGCTGGGGGTGCATCTTCCACGTCCTCTCCACTCGGGGAGGGATCGTCCACGGGAGAGACTGCATTGGAAACTGCATTGGGGCTACCAGATCCTGCTGGGCCGCTGGTGCTGGCACGGGCGGTCGCAGTCATCTCATCAGGAGACTCACAAGCCGTCGAGACCATGGATACGTCCAACCGATGGATCGGGAGGACGTAAGCGTCATCCAAACTTGCCCAGGGATCACTTGCAACAGCGACAGGCTCGACCTCACCTGCCAGGATCTGCTTATCCTTGCTCTTGTAATAGTCCGCGTCCAGATAGCAGGCTTCACATGAGGCAAAAGGAGAGGCATCTCCCTGAAGCACGCCTACTCGACCATTAAGGGAGTATTTGAGGCATTGGTGGTATGACGAGGGAACCGCCGCATGAAGGTGGAGCCATGGCCTACCCATCAATGTGTTGTACGCAGTGTCCTGAGAGACCACCATGAATTCGGTGTTGGCAACCAAATCACCAAACTGGGTCTTCAGGCGTACTTGCCGACCGGAGTTTGCTCGGTGCGGTCGTACCCCTAGATCCTAAGGTCGGAGGGAATCAAGTCGTCCTCAGACAACCCCAATATCCGGAGTGTCCGAGTTGGAATCAGGTTAATCCCGGACCCCGTGTCGACAAGACAGCGCCGGACTTCAAGGCCATTGAACTGGCCAGTAACATACAGCGGGCGAATGTGCCCCTGTATAGGAGGGTCTTTATCCTTACCAGAGAACGAGATAACTGCCCGGCATTCGGCGTCCTCAATCGTTTCGGTGCGAAAGGCCTCTGCAGCCGCAACCTCTGTCTCAAACTGGAGGGGGCTCTTCAGGGCTTCAGCGAGTGCCTCGTGCATCTCAGATGACATGCGCAGAGCCTCAAGGATGGAGAGTCTCGCTGGGATGTCGGCCAAGTGCTTCAGGACATCATACTTTTTGGTCAAGCGCGATCCCCTGGTTGCAGGAGGTTGCTCTACGGTTGGAAGCATGACGGGCCTTTCCGGTTGGGCCGGCGGCCGGCTGGTGCTTGGCGCATCTCGCTGTTCATTGGTTGAAGCCCGGGAAATGGTCACCATACTGGGGCCAGGAGGCCGGGATGGACTCGTGGCAGGGCGGAGCTGATCGCGACGCGGCTGAGGCGGTTCTGCCTGGTCCCACACCACAAACAGTGGCAGAGGCGAATCCGTCATCCCCGGATGGGGGGCCTGCGCGCGCTGAGCTCGATCTTGAGCCTGCTGCCTAGTCTCAGTGGCGTGCACAGCCTGGCTGGAGGTACCAACTGCTGTGCCCCGACGACTCCTGTTTTTGCGGCTCCTCCGACGGTGGCGACAACCGGGGACACTAGGGAGGTCCACCTGGTGTTCTTCAACGTCGGGAACCGAGAAGGGATTTACCAGCTCGACGGTATTAACCGAAGCGTACCCAATGCTGTCATCGGACGAATCATCCATCACCAAGCGGATCCGAGGAGGGATCCCCATCTCCGGGGGCATGAAATCGCCGAGAGTGCGGGATAGTGGCGGAACTGGAGGGGCGCGCTCTCCCTTCTTGCGCCGCCGCCGTTTGCTCTTCTTGGAAGAGGCAGGCTGGGATGACGATGCCGAAGCAGCACCCGCAGGTTCTGGGGGCTCAGGCTGATTCAAGCGCGCACGGATGATTCCATGGGCGCGAATGATCGTCTTGCGGGCCATCCAGTTTTTATACTTCTGGGACCTGCGGTCGGAGACCAGCTGCCATTCGTCCTCATTGCCACTATCTTCATCTGATCCCACGAACACGCCCGCCACTTGTGCTGGAGCTGGGCCCAACCTGATTACATTGTTGTTAATCTGGTCTTGAAGCCAATCCTTAAACACATAGCACCGCTGGATGGTGTGCCCCAGGGCCCGATGGTAGGGGCAGTAGCGGGGGTTATCCGTGAGATGTGCCTCCTCTGGCCTCCAACACTCAGGCAGTCGCACAATCCTATGCTCCAGGGCGCTCCGGAAATAACCGGGAACCTGATCCTCGTGAAATGAGTAAGTCAGGTGTTGCGGGCCCCTGGGAGCACGGCCTTGACGAGGGGCTCGTGGGGCCTGCCGAGGAGGTGGACCCTGATTATCTCGCCTGGGTTGTGGCGGTACATTACGCGGAGGGGCCGGCCGGTTCTGAGGCTGCCGCTGCTGGGCCGGGAACTGAGCCCGTGGAGGCGGATTCCTGTGAGGCTGTGGAGCTGGCCTCACCGGCAGCAGCTCCAATGGCCTGGGGGCCTCTATCTGGGCAACAGCAGCGGGCTCAGCCCTGCTGGCTCTCCTTGCAGGAATCATAGGAGGCAGCGGGTGTGCCTGGCTGGCCTGTTGCAGGGCTTCCTCAAGACGTTGAGCTTTGTCTGAGAAGTCCCTGAACCCTCCGGGGTAATTCTGAGTGATCAGGGAAGGGACCATCTCGGCCTTGACGTTCCCGACGCACATTGTCAGCAACTGCTCCTGAGTCAATGGCATGTCAAGGGAATACGTGAGACCCTTCCATCGGGCGACGAAGTCCGTGACTCGCTCATCAGGCCTCTGCTTGCACTTGAAGAGGTCTGCAATACTCATCTTCCGGGCCGTGGAACTGAACTGGTAGAGGAACTGCCTACGAAGGTCCTCCCAGCTAGTTATCGACCTGACGGGGAGCTGGTTGTACCAGACAAATGCTGGCCCTTCCAGTGTCTGGACAAAGCAGCGAAGCTTAGCGGCCTCTTGCTGCGCCGGAGTCCCCAACATAGGTCCGCACCTCGAGTTGAAATGGTCCAAATGTTGTGGCGGATCTCCAGTCCCGTTGAAGGGGGAAAAGGTGGGATTCCCGAATCCCGGAGGCGCCGGCATGTCATCCACCCATGCTGGGTATGGCTTGCCGTCCGGTGGGATTGCCACTTGCCGAGTCTCCAAGGCTTCTAAGCGGGCGATGAGTGCCGCCATCGGATCGTCCGGACATGGGTTCCAGTCCTGGCGAGGATCTCTAACCACGAGCGCATTGCATGGCCCTTCAACCGGGTCGTCGACTGGGTCGTCGAACTCGGCAGCTCGTGGGATGGCGGGCGGAGCGGCCCTTGGGGCAGCGGGAGGAATCCGAGCGGGGTCTCTCAGGTAGTCACGCCGCTCGGGAGGGTGCGGTGAAACATACCGCGCCCTCTTGCCATAGGCGATGGCCTCTCTCCTGTCGGCGAACATGGCATAATCACGGTTGCCCGGGAGAGTCTCATCGAGGGGTGGTTGTTCCTGTCCCTGCTGTCCTGACCTAGGATCACCGTAGTCAGGTCGCCGTTCTGCAGCGCGCTCGGCGAGGAGCTGGTCAACCAGCTTCTTCTGTTCGGCGAGCTGCTGACGTAGCGTAGCCTTCTCGGGATCCTCGTCTGCCCTCTGCATGGAGGCAGATGGGTCGGCGGGCTTTATAGCCTCGCTGTGCTCTTTACCTTTGCTGACGTTTCGGCTCAACGTCAGTGCTTCAGTGGGTGCGGGGAGTCCCAGGAGGTTCCTCTGGTGACGAGTAACTCTCACCGATGGCTCTAACGACGGCTTGTCTTCGGTGGGGAAGCCCCCGTCGAGAAGTTCCAAGTCGTTCCCCTCTCCCGACAGGTCAGCCATATTGACCGTTTCCGTCCCTGGGGATATACCCTCAGGGCCACCCAGTGAATCGGGCTGTCGGCGAATCGCACTGAAGCGTAGGGCAGCGTACTGCCCCCATCCACGGATATACACGTGGGGAGTGGCTTCCTCGATAACCTTGCGGAGTATTTGAAAACACTCAACGCATCGTTGTTGGAGGGCCTCGTGGTGCCCAAATGACCCGGGGTGCCGAACCGCGGGGAGCGTGGCCAGGTCAATTTGACGGCACTGCTCACCAATATCCTCCAGGTGCACTTGACTCCCGGGATATGGCATTTGTAGGCGGTGAAGACGGGAGTGAGTCTCCCGGAGAGTTCGGCGGAAGCATTCGAACTCATCCGGGGTGAGCGATTCGGGTGCATCAAAGTCTGGTCCTGCGACTGGCCAAAACTTCTCGGGGAAGTGGCCCTCTACAAGGACGGTCCAGAAGCTCCACGACTCAAACTCGGGACTCAGGTCTCCTTGGTCCTCTTCAACGACTGGGAATGGACGGGGAACCGGCAGTGGTGCCGAGGCGGGCCGCCGGGCCGACGGGCTGGCCGGCGGTGAATACGGCGAGCAGGCCGATTGGCCTCCATATCCCGGGCCGCCCTCTGAGGGTGGCGGTGCCCTGGCTACCACATCGCGATAGGACGGGCCGGCGAGCGAACATCCTGCCGTAGCATCGGTGCTCGCCGAGGGTGCACTAGATCGTGGTTCGACCGTCGGTCCCCAGAAAAGGTCTCCGGCTTCTCCGATCAAGGCAGAAGGCGCTTCCAGAGGGGCCGGTACCAACGGAAAGTTTGATCCTTGGGGGTCTTCCAGGCCCTCGCTACTCCGGATATACCTTCGGAGAGAAGCGGGGATCGTATCGATCTCACTCTCGGGAAGTACGAGGCTGACGTGCCGCATTCTTACCCCTGCCCCTGACTGGCGGGATTGGGGGGAGGGCTCTGTCGCCGAATCGTACTCCGCCTCCGAATCAGAGAAGAGAACCGGTCGGATCTCTGTCCGGAATTCCGCAACATTCTTCCCTCGGTGTCGACGCCTCGTCTTCCTGCCCCTGGGTGGTTCTTCGGGGCAGGGCTGATCTCTATCCTGGCGTCCTCCGGCCGCACTGGTGCTGGGGCCAAGAGGACTGGAAACCAAGGTGCGAGGAGCACCGGGACAGATATCAAAGGGGACGCGGGGAGAGATGATTCCGGGCAGGCCTCCGGGCCGGGATCGGAAGGCGGGGTGACCCATGCCTCTTGGATCGGCCACACGGAGTAAATCCTATTGGTTAATAGCGCTACCGCGTGGTGGTCCGCGGTGGCTATTGTCGGTACCAGCAACCGGGAGAGTCAACCCAACCTTCCTTAGGGGCGGTCGGGGCCTCGATCCAGGTTGGGCATAGAAGTGTTCCCGCTCAGGATGCGCAGGGGCCTGGTGACTGGAGCCAGCAGTGGCTTGAGCCAACGCGGCCGCTGTTGCCAGGGCCCCAAGGTGGGCATCCTCTTCCGCTCGTGCCCGACGTTGGCGTCGGGACAAACGAGTCGGGGTGAGCGGCGCGGGCAGGTGGAGAGTCTGTTCCTCGACTTGAGGGGCCTGGCGGCGGTGTCGCCGTGGCCTGGCGGGAGCCCTTATCGTGTATCCCTAGAGCGGACCTCGGATAGGGTAGTCCCGGGCATCTTCCACCTCATCCGCATAGGGGAAGGAGTTGTCGGAGCGCTCCGGGGATAAGCTCCTGAAGCGGTTGGATGTCGAGGTAGGCAGCAGTGCCTCCCTGCGCGGCCCTCGGGGGCGGCGTTGGTGGCGAGGTGCAGCCTCCTCGAGGTCTAGGCGAGCCATGTCCCTGGTGGGGATGACTCCCTCTTCCTCATATCTCCGCACCAAGCTGTTGATCACCCTTCTTTGGATGACCTCCGAGGGGGAGAGAGGGCGTAGTTGTCCCGCAATTGCGGCTGCTGGGACAGCTGTGGAACGGGTGGGACCGCGCGGAGTAGCCGCGTCGGTGTTTCCCCTACCCCTGCGCCAGTGGGCGGGTGGCGATCGGGCACTAGATTGGGTGACTTGATTCCTGAAAGCAGGGAGAAGAACCCATTAACACTGACAGGAAAAGGAATCGACAACCAACCATTAGTGCCACGACGCCTTCCGTGGGGGGGACCCAGGCCATCGACGTCGCGAGACGGAGTGCCCGAGTTCCCTTCCCCAGCCCCTGGCGGGTAAAACTGAATGCTCGGTCGAGCAGCATGCTAGTTTTCCAACACCTCTGAAAGCCATCGGTCTTCATATTGAGGAGAATAGATTCACGTCGGGTTCACCATTTTTCTGTTTCAGTGCGGATGTGCGTCGGGTTACGCTGTTCCGCCAGGACGCGTTCGCACGTGCACCCGT
Source organism: Viscum album (assembly GCA_963277665.1). Lineage (NCBI taxonomy): Eukaryota > Viridiplantae > Streptophyta > Magnoliopsida > Santalales > Viscaceae > Viscum > Viscum album. Next base: position 7,380,676 of record OY728125.1, read on the forward strand.
CGACCCGAGGGGATGGGCGCGCGCGGCTTGTGGTCCCGCAGTCCCGCTTTCCAAGGGCGGGCGGCATCCGTCCCTTATTCAGGGGAGTCTGCTCCTTGATCGAAACCGGGATGATGGGATGTCGGCTCCTCCTTCCGTGGACGTCTCCTCGGAACTCGTCACCTAATCTGGGTCTCCCTCATAGATTAAGAATGTTCGTGAATCTCATTCCCAGCGCCATATCTGCATGGACACCGGTTAATTACGCTGCTTCCGCCCGGACCCTCCAAGGAGTCTGGTCGGGGCAGCAACCTGCGGTGAGGAGACCGGGTGGCTCTGGGTGTCGGGGGCGTGTCTTAACACTGCGCCTCTGCATGTCTGCCTTCCGTCCCTAATAGGGCTTCTCGAAGGCGTGATGGCCTGAGGCATCCCGCACTGGGTGCGGGGAACTGTGTTACCTGAGGTTTTCCTCAGCTTCCCATGTTTAACACAGGGTATGCCGCGAATTTAACGTCCAGCGGGGACGGCATCGGACTGATCAACACAAAGAGTGGATCAGATGACAGAACCCCTTGCGGGGAACCTCCGACGTTGGGGCCAGCACATGGGCGGCTTCCCGAGCGAAGTGGAGTGGAATGAAATGGCATGACCCCACCGGGATGTGGCGGCCCGGTTAAGGATCAGGATGGATGACGGCGTGAAGAGCTTGGACCCCGTAGGGGGCTTCCTACGTACCGCGCGGTAGCGCGGATCAAAGTCAGCGTAGTTCGGATATACAGTTTAACGTCATGCTGGACGTCGGCAAGCCGACTCACGAAGAGATCGAGGCCGCCGGGCGGAGGATCGAACCGAACCACCTCGCACAGAGGAGGATGGAACGGCCGGGTGGATCACAGTTTCACGTCATGCTGGACGTTGGCAAGCCGACTCACGAAGAGATCGAGGCCGCCTAAAGAAGGATTGAACCGAACCACCTCGCACAGAGGGGGATGGAACGGCCGGGTGAATCACAGTTTCACGTCATGTTGGACGTTGGCAAGCCGACTCACGAAGAGATCGAGGCCGCCTGAAGAAGGATTGAACCGAACCACCTCACACAGAGGGGGATGGAATGGCCGGGTGAATCACAGTTTCACGTCATGCTGGACGTTGGAAAGCTGACTCACGAAGAGATCGAGGCGGTGGGGAAGCACAATGGAGATACACACGTGCAGTCCCCCACAGAGCGGATTCATAGGTGAATCGACGCAAGTGTGAACCCGGGAGGGGTCCACGGATGGACGAACCGACGTAAATACGACCGGGACGACCAGGTGGCGGGCTTGAACCTCGGAGAGGCTTCCTACGTACCCTATTTAGAAGATAGGGATCAAAGTCCACGTAGTTCGTTCTGTTTGTAACACTCTACCCTCGTGGGCGAAGGCCACTCCAATCCCGACATCCCTGCAGAGACGAGCGGGTGGGGGCCACATCCAAACCGGGAGGACCCTGCGTGCGGGGCATGGGATCGGGTGATGCGGACGGTTTAACGTCTTGCCGGACGAAGTACAGTTTAACGTCGTGTGTTGAGGACGAAGCGGACGGTTTAACGTCTTGCCGGACGAAGTACATTTTAACGTCGTGTGTTGAGGACGAAGATGCTTGGCAGTTTAACATCTTGCAGCGCGGATGATGGGGGCTAGGAAGTTTAACGTCATGCAGCTTGGACGTACGCAGTTTAACGTCGTGCAGGATGTATAGCGTACAGTTTAACGTCTTGTAGCTGGGACGAGGAAGGCTAGGCAGTTTAGCGTCGTGCAGCTTGGACGTAGGCCGAACAGTTTAACGTATTGTAGCTCAGACGAAGTACAGTTTAACGTCGTGCAGGACGTGGCACAGTTTAATGTCATGTTGGACGTATGCAGTTTAACGTCGTGCCGGACGTTGAAGCCGCTGATAGGTCCGTGTCACTTCGCGCAAGCCTAAGGGGGCTGCACGGGAAGACGACGTACGGTGCGGGCACCCGGGATGAGGGTCATCGGGCGCCACGCAGGCGGGTACCCAAAGGGGGTCAAAGGGGGCGACCCTGGTGGTTTGCGTGCAAAAGAGGAGCTTTTCCGCGCAATACCGCGGGTCGGCGCGCAAATTGGGCGAGCTGGCGCACAATTGGGCCAGCGCTTTGCGCACGGAAGGTAGAGATTGCGCGCACCGGGCTTCGGATAGCGCGTGGGGGCAACGGCTCATTCTTTAATCGAATGGCCACTTTGAAAATGGGGGGTACGCGCAATCGGGCTGGATTGCGCGCACCCGGGGCAATTGCGCGCAAGAGGCTTCTTTTGCGCGCAAATGCCTTTGAGTGAAGGGTTATTCAAAGGAAAGGAGCCAAAGGGATTACGCGCGAAGGCGAACCCCGAGGCTTTCTTGCGCGAAAGAAAGGAGGTTACCTGAAGATCGACATTGCGCGCGGAAGGGGTTGGATTGCGCGAACGAGCGACGCTTAGGATTCCGGCAACCTTCAAAACGTCGGGGGTCGCCTTATATTTATAGGCAACCCCGGGCGCGAAATTTGCTTCGCGGGCACGGAATTCCCTTCGCGGGCGCGGAATTCCCTTCGCGGGCGCAGAATCCGGACACGGCGCGCAAAGGAGTCGCGGGGGCTCGGGGCGCGCAAAATTGCGCGCCGGCCCTGCGGATTGCGCGCATCCCGGGAGGATTACGCGTCGCGTCTCAACTTTGCGCGCGAGACTCTAAAATTCCACGCAAGACCTCCGGGACCTCCGGAACAGGCTTCTGACTCCAAATATCACTTCGCTTTCCGCATCCGGAACTTCGTTTGGGAATCAACGGACTTTTCCGGCGTCTACAATAATTTTAGTGGGAGAACATTTAATAAAATTCCTTAAAAATGATTATAAAACATGACACTTATCAGATAAAATGTTTTATTGCAGGATAAAATGAAATCATCTTCACCAAACATAACTTTGGGGTAAATTTGAACAAGTATAATGTTAATAGAGGAATATTCATAGACTAGTATATAAACTTTAGAATAATTCTCTAGAAAGAAGGAAAATTCTATATGTTGGAGAATAAAATTATTGAGAAAACACACATTTATTAGGAAAGTTAAGATGATAATGATTCTTATAGTATGTATTGTAAGGATTCTAGTGACATATCTACATTTATTATTATTTCTAAGGATCCTAGTATTCCAAAATAAATATAATTATATAGATTATTTTGGGTTGATATAAAAATAGAAAATAATCTATAATATTAATCTATATACAAGAGATCTAAAATTTAAATGTACTTTTTGGTATAAAATGTTTAAAGGAAGTTTGTTCTCTACTCATATTCTCAATATATTTAGGTATGTAAATAACTTAGAAAAACCATGGTCACCACTGAATCTTGATCTGGCTGATAATTTATTATTACAATCACTTTCATATTGGTTATAATAATTCATTATATTAAATAAAATGAATGAGTTCATAAAATTTTACTTAATATCCTCAATATTTTTTAGAATACAGGGACGGATATGAGAGGCTTATGTTCAGGTGACATGGTAATGGTATAAAAATTAAAGGGTAAATTGTTTGACTAAAAATAGATGAAGTGAGGTTAAATAGATTCTACAATAATGTCTTTTATAATAAAAATGAAATTTCTAATAAATAATAATGTTTTGTTTTATGGAAAACTTAGAGATTATAGATGAAATTTTCTAGAATACTTAGTGGGATTCAATAAACTTTGTTGATAGTCAATATTAAGAAATAATGTTCTAATACTAAGTTTTTTCTATTTTGAAATATATATGATACCAACTGTACATTATATAAATTTTATAAATATGAAAAGGAGTTAAAAATTAAGGTAGGATTTACGGTTAGATATTGAAGATGTCATTAAATTGATGAGGAAAAGGGTTGTTACATCAAGGAGCTAGATGTAATGAATTACTTTAAGAATATGGTAAATATTAATAAAGTATGTATATTTTTATCTTATTTTCTATTATATGGTAAAATAAATTATTTATAATAAATTACTATAAATAATATGAGATGATTTCTTTGATACACATAGTTTATAATTAATCCAATTATATAACATGTTTGAAAAAATATAAGAATAAAATAACTATCTAGTATAAAAAATTGTCTATGTTATTTGTTAAAATATAAGGGAAAGAATTACTCCCACTAAACAGTGGAAATTTTAAAGAATAAAGTATAATTTTTTGAATATTACTAGAAAACCAGGGAATACTATATTTGATATTATTATGGAATTTATTTTTTAAATATTAAAGTTTGTGTATTTTAAATATATTTTAGAGACAATATAGTTTCTAAGAGTCTACTGAGGGTATGTTCAAACATTAGGAAGTTCAAAATATAAAAAAAAAGAAATGATTATACTAGTTGAATTCAATGTGAAATTAATTTTTATTATAAATTAGTTTGGGATATGTTAGTTTAGAAAACAATTCATTTAGAGAGTTAAATGTAAATTTATAACAAAAAATGATCATAAAGAAAAGTTTAGAAAGAAGGGTTTCATGATTATATTAATATAAATCTTGTAAAGATTTATAAGTATTTAAATCAAAATTATTAATTAACATCATTACACTAGATTTTTGAAGAACTTTATTATGAATATAATGTATAAATATTGATTATAAGGATTATGAATCATAATATCACCATTATTATAAGATGAAAATTTTATTTTATGGTCATATGTAAATTGGAAATAATTAAAATTTATTTAATGAGTTTAATAAAACCATATAATTATAGTAATAATGAGGTATATATAGTTTTCAATAATATGGGATATTATTATACAGATTTTTATATATGGTTTGGTTAGAATATTCTTAAAAGGGTTTAAGAATATACAATTATAAATTGTTATACATAAGTTATCTCTCCTTTATCATTCATTCATGTTAGATATATGTTTTACATGAAGTGAATTGAAAATTATAATCTCAAATAGTGTCTTTGAGTAATCCATAATTAATGATCATCATAATGATTTAGAATTCATGTTGACATGTGTAGATTATCATGGTTTGGGTTTCTTATAAAGATTCAAAATTCACTCATTGGGTACAAAATTAATTTTTTTTACTGAATTACCCATCAGGTATACCACATTATGTGTCTTACACTATATATTCAATATACTATGGGTGAATGTTTTATGTTAAGTCATCTTGGACTATGGATAACCAAATTCTTATGAGGATGGTGTTTCAAAAAAACAGCTTCTTTTCCTGATGTTTGGAAGGGGTTATTCTGAAATTTTATTTCATAATCAGAAGAAGTAACTCATGAAACTTGATTTATGGGAATAGAAATTGTTGTATATTTTTGGAATAATTGGAAATGTTATAGGATTTATGTAGGAGGATGTGTTCCAGATGTCTAATTGTTCACTAGAATATTTTGGTTGATCCAGTGAATTCTATGGAAATCAAATAGTGGGCTTGATCAATTAGAGGTTTCTTGAATTGATTGGTTAGAGGTACAATTGATGAAACCATCAGGTTGTTGTGGGAAATAATCAACAAATATAATTGTGGGTTCACTTGTAGGTTGTACTATAATTATTAAATATTGTTTCTAATTATCCTGAGTAGTGATATGGTATTTATAACACTTGTATATTAGTGAATTTTTTACATTATTTCTTCTTTAATTGAAAGTTATAGTGTTTCCCTTAGAGCAGGACTAAGTTTGAACCACATAAATATTGTATTTGGTTCCATAGATACAAATTATATGTTCTTAAGGATTACCTATATTTATTTTTTTGAATATTAATAAACGTTTTATTATATTATGAACACTCTTCTACATGACATAGTAAGTGGTAATGTCATAATAGTAACTTTTTGGAATGAAAGGTAATATAATTCCTTTGTTATGATGAGAACCGAGAAGTTCCATGAATGTATTATAAAATATACTTCATATATATTTATGATATAATCTTATTTGACACAAATGATATAGGTTATTATCTTTGGAGACTCATAGTACATTGAGGTACATTCTCAATGTGTACACCATTAGTAATTTCCAGTACATGAGATTATGAGAACACAACCCACCATTTAGAAATTAACATTTATATGTAATTGGGTTTTTCTATCTATGGACAAGTTTTTTGATACTTAGACGTTTAGATTATTATTAATTGATATTCTTAGTCTTGTAATTTTATGTATTGATGAAAATCGTGACGATATATGTTTGTGGTGAATTAAGATATGTTTGGTTCATCACTACTAACATTACATTAATTAATAATGGGATAAAGGATTTTTCCCATATGTTATTTAACCAAAGTTGATATATCATCCCCTTTTATTGGAGTAAAATATCTTAAATAAATCCATGTCCATGGTGTTCTGTAGGCATGTTCATTTCTGAAAATCCAAAGAGAGATACATCAAGCACATAGGTTGATAACACCAGTATGCAACGAACTTGATTTTCGATATCATGATAAAGGGATTATAATAAATAGTAATAATTCATATGAGGTTTCATGTAATTGATGCATTAAATTCTTTATCTATGGGTGTCTTGGTATGTTTCTAGATGTTAACATTAGACTTTGGGCATCTCCGCTTAATTCCACTGAGAAACATTCCTATAGGGTACACGCTAAGTTTATCTAGAAACTCTGTTAAATATTAAATATTATTTATTATTTAATATGTTTGAAAATTATTATTATAATATGTTGTTTAATAATTATTTATTTTTTACTTATCAAGTATATTAATTAACTATTTATTCAAGAGAATATTTGTTAGAAAAATATTTAATTAATATGTATTTTCTATTTAGTGAATATAAAATTTATTTTTTATTTATAGGAAAGAAATCCAATGATATTTATTTATCAAATAAATATTATTAATTAAATAAAGAATAAACATTATGAAGTAATGGTGGATCAAGTTTAAAGATATCATGAGGAATAATATATATTAAATATTATATAAATAAATTTTACAAAAAATTATCCAGGAAATAATATTTTATTAATTATGTAGTTTTTTGCATGTCAAGAAATATTATTATTATTATCATCATTATTATGGGAATAGGGTTCATCTAGGATTATTAAAATAGTAAATGTGAATTTGAAATTATTATTTTCTAACCCTAACACTATTTAAACCTAGTTATAATATTTTCAACCAAAATTTTATCCATCTATTATTATTGTGCATGATGACTCTAGAGAATCTTCTCAAGCATTAGAGAGATCCACTCTAAGAATGATATCAAGAATGGAGAGAAATAAAATTTTACTAAACCTTAATATTATAGAGAGATCAATGATATTCCTTCTTTGAAGTGATCTTAGTGGAAATCATAGATAAATATATATTGTGTTAGGATATTTTGTACTACCACTTGGAGATTCTTGCTACATACTCAGAGAATTGTGGTGAATGTGTGGATTATTGTTTTAAGGAATCTTCACTTTATTCTAGTGAAATAATAATTCTATGATATTGATACATTCTCATATTCATAGATAAATAAAAAATCATCACAAGGTAATTCTTTAACTTCTTAAATTAACAATAAATCATTATGTGATGGTGTTGTGTTTAGTTTTGTAATTCTCATGGAAATTAATATTTGATTAAATTTAATTGTCCATGTAATTCTTCATCATGTACATCTTATATTAATCATATATTATGATAAAAAAATATGATTTTTGAATGTCCCATTGGTTCTCCAGTTTCACTCAAAACCTTCAAGCAGTATCAAATGGGTCGCATAATAATTTAAAATTATTTAAATTTAATTGATGTATTTATACATTTATCATTAGTTTTTAATCAATGTTGAATCATTATTTAATTCTAAATCATGAGATTTCTTCTTCATACTCTATTTTATTGAAAATATATTAAAAATTGGATTGATTATGATTGATGAACATTTAAATAACTCATCTACAGATTCTACAGAATGCGGTTGGATAATAGAATAATATACAGTGTCTAGACCGTAGGTACATGGTTGTGTACCCATATTCAATGAACTAATATGTATCATGAATGAATTTAGAGATTCATTTATTTATTACATAAGGTGTCTAATTAATACACATCATATATTGGATGGTCCATCCTTTAACATGGTTAGTGGGACTACATAGTGTGTCACTTGCAAACACAATGTGTATTCCATTGGTAAAATATGACTTGTGTTTTTATTTCATGATAATGTGACTGGTAACTGTGTAACATAGAGACAACAGAATGTGTAAACTAGGTAAATGTTGTGTAATACTTTAATTTCCATGGAGATAAGCTACAACCAGTCCCTAGGTACGTACCATTAATCAATGGAGAATAACTATACATGATGTGTATAGTACCTATTTTAATAGAATTTAAAATTAATTTATTATACTTTTTAAACCATATTAGCATGTCTTTTTTTATAATTTATTTTAATCATACATTCCATGTAATAGGTTATATTTATATTAAATATCTACTTAATTTATATGTAATATTATGAATTAAATTTTGTGTATATGTTGTAATATTTTAATTTTTCTATAATAATTAAAATGTAACATAGTACGTAAATAAAATGAGCATGCGTGTTATTTATTTGATAGGGTATTCCATGAAATTATGTGATAATACATTTATCCTAAATTATGCATGAGTAAATGATATACAAATATTAAATACAAGGGTTGTTTGGATGGGTACGCACTGTGTTTCCTCCAAGGTACATATTTTTTACTTAGTAAATTTTAAATAAATTATTTAATTTATTTAAAATAATATTGGATGAGAATTTCAAGAATGTTTAGATGAGAATTAATATAAAATAATTGATGAATTAAAAATATAATTAATTCATTGGACTTAAATTCATCTTAAATTAGAATGATTCATAATGAATGATAGTTTATTGAATGTGTAATTCATTACATATATATGGATACTAATGATAATAGAACAGACATTTTTATGAAATTTTTTTATTTGTATTTATTATAAAATGAAATTAATGGTATGTGCATCATCCCTACTATAATTATGTAAGGGAATGTTTGATCATGGTTTATTTTATATAAACCCCCTTAAATAAATCCTTTGGCTCCCCTCACTTATGTATAAGTGAAATATTATGTAATGGATAAAGATCATGGGTGAGTGGAGGTGATTAAAGTTTGTATCAGAGGAAAAACAATCCAAGTGATACAAGGGAGGACAAGTGGAAAGCCATAACACAACCCAAGTCATGGTTCAAGGTGTTTTTCCTCTAGGAAAATTGTTATTTTATAATCATATATATAAAATAACCATTAGAGAAATATCATGATAATGAAACTCTTATTATTTTATTTATTTTAGATACTTTCATCCTCGATGTATTTTCATGAACAAATGAATTAATTAATTAACAATGATGAAATATATAACAAAAATAAATTATATTATGCATAAAACCCTATCAAAGATATGTTTAATCATTCAAATAAATCCACTTAATATTGAAAATCATGTAATAATGATAAAATGAGTAATTTATTCATAAAGATAAAAACTCCTAATTCAAATATATTGATTCATAATATCATTCGACTAATTATGTTAAAATCAAACCATATTTAAAAGTGAATGACTAGATGAATTTCAGGTGCTTTCAATAATTTAGGAATTTTAACATGAGATTTGGGATGAATTAACTTATTTTACATTAAGGGTTGATTTCTAAATAAGGAATTGGTGTAGCATGGGGGAAAGGGTTGAGGAAATCCAAATAAAATATTTCATGATTTGGGAGTCCACTAAATAGATTAAGGAACTTCCAGTTAATACAATTGGAAAATATTTTCCAATCTAAAACTCTTCAAATAACTTGATCGGACAAATTATAGATTATGATAATGGGAATATGGGTCTTTACCACTTGAATAACCTAAAATTTTGATATTTCAAAACAAATAGTGGGGGTTTTTGGGTTTCAATAAAATAGTGGGAGATTAATAAATTTCATATTTATTATCAAAATTTATAAATCATATAAAGTACTATAATTCTACTCATCTTAATTATTAAAATGGAAATACGCATGACTTTAACCATATCATATTCATCCATACTTGATAAGGATAACCTTGTTACTAGCACTAATTCCCAAGAATAAAAAGGCACATGTTCATTATAATATGCCATGAAATGAAATTATATATGTTTTAAAATATCATTCCTAATGTATTTTCCAAGATATTTGTGAGGAAGAATTATCTCTATACGAGAAAAATTTGGATTATGTCATATATTTCCAATGTTTCATGCTATCATCCATGTGAAAGGAGCTTCTAAATCAACATTAGGATATGGATCGGCATATCATGATTTCAAAACATTATGATATCTATCAAGAAAATTAAATAAAAGATATATATGATATTTATAATACATTATTCTTGTGAAAGTTTAGAGATTCGTAACCAGTTTGGCCTCACATAGTCAAGATGATTAGCTGCAAAGAGTGCTTAGACATCTTGGACATTAAATTCCTTAACGAGTTGTGAACATATATCTTCCTTGCCTCACCAACTAAATAATAATCTAGTTTCATTGTGAATTAAACTGAATGAAATGGAAATAATATTCTTTCATAACTTCATAGTCTCATTATCCAAGTTGACAATGACATGGGGTGTGAAAAACCTGCAGTCCTTATGGTGAACAAGAAAAAGAAAAACAAGGAAAGGGGGGATAATACTCATACTAAGTATAAATATATTAAGAACCATTATAATAAGAAGAATAATATCCGAAAGTAGTTGAAGAAAAAATATGTAGTATTTTTTCCATCCGGTAAGCTAGGACACTAAAAGAATAACTCCACACAAAAGAAAGGGGAAGAAAAAGGTGCATTCATTATCAAGTGTAATATTTCTATATCTATGATTTCGGTATTATATATAGATTTTGGTGATCAAATTTGTTTCCAAATGTAAGAACCAAGTAAATTTCAAAATATTACCAGACGATATGTGGGTCTTTGAGCATCCAATGAACTATGACCCATTTCTTAGGTTATAGGAGATTTCCACTTTATGTTGCCAATATGAATGATTTTAGTTTTGAACAACATTAATTTTGTACTAATTGTTACTAAGAACATAATATATATTTATTAACTTTAAATTAATGGATCTATTCTTAAATTAGGAAATAAATAAGACCTCTTTTACCAAGATGTTATATTTTATGGTATAGATCAACTAAATAATTATCTTTTTTTATTAAATTATGAAAACTAAATCTTGGAAATAGATAACAAATAATGTTTGCATGAATCATATGACATATAGATATTAAATCACTATATTGTTCATGTAAAAAATAATTATATGAAAAATCTCGATAAAGATGGTTATATAGACTCTTTTGAGCAAAGACCACTTGAAATATTACATGCTCGTTTTCAAGGAAAATGACTAAAACACTATTTGTTGGATAGGGTGAATAGACCAAATAGATTCTAGGATTGGTAAAAATTAATGTGTTTGGACATATCCCAATATAAGATAGTGTAGGACTTTTTTACATACCATGATTTTAAAAGGAATGACTATGTTTGATAGTGCATAATAAATGAAATACTAATCTTTAACAAACAATGAAATCTTATTATTTAAATGTTATTATTATAATCTAGTCATTAATTTGGTAGTAATGATTCGTATTAACAACATTATGAAATATAAAACAATACTACTATTTTAAAATGTATTAAATAATTATTTTTAAATAAGTACCAGATTTTTAGTAAACTTTTTTACTCTTCAAAAAAATATGTTTTCTTCAAAAATGATTTTTATTACTTTTTATGGGTGATTATTATAATTAAATTATGAAATTTTTTTAAAATATATTTGAAGAAATGAATTTAATTTTTAAATTCAGTATTTAAAAATTATTTTATGATGAAGGTTTAATAAGTTTTTAAAAGTATTAATTTTTTCAGGAATAGTGAACAATAATAATTTTTATTGTAAACTCTATTTTACCTTTAAAGTATATACATGGTAAAATTATGTTTTGGATTTATTTTAAATTTTAATTATTTAATTTTGATTTTAAATAACCTAATTATGGTTTTTAAAAATATATTTTATATTTAAAGATGGTATTTTTCTAAAAACATTGTTTTTCATTGAGTTTTTGAGTTTAATTTTAAATTAAATATTTAAAAAGATATTTTATAAATTTTGAAATATGGATTCCATGTTTCTAATCCCGATATAAGAAATTATTAAATATTTCCCTTTTATTTTTTTCAATATGAATAGTAATTTTAGTAATTTTGATTACCATGGTAAAGCGTAAATCAGGTAATCTTCGTTAAAAATAAAATTATATGAACCATAAAATAACCCAAGATCCTACATAAATTTTATTAGATGAGTATATCCTTATCATAATCATCTTAAGGTCAAATTTATATCCTTTTGGGTCCACTTGATGTATATTATGTCCTTTATAGTATTTTATTTAAAGAAAAGTCAAATAGGTCACACTCCTCTCTTAATAAGTGTAATATTTTTAACATTTTGTCATACAAGGAATATGTTTTAATATAAATATTATTATAAAATATAAAATATTTATATTCATCATGTTAATTTATTTTTAATTTTTAGGGATGAAATAATTATCTTAAATGCTTTCACAACCCTGATGCATTAATTGTTTAATTAATGAAAAAAATAAAATAAATGAAATTAAAAATATTCAACGAAATATAATTTGAGATAAATTATTGAATAAAAAATTATATAGATTACCATTAATGTTTTAGAATATAATAAAATAGTTGGTTCAAATATTACATGTTTTCTAAATGTTTTTAAAGTCAACATAATGAATAATATAAAAAATGACAATAATGATATTTTATAGGATTGATATTTTATTAAATCATTTAAAAATCATCAAAAATATAAAATAACCACAAATTGGACAATAAATGTTCTAAAATTTCACCCCTTATCAATTTATAGTCCATTTAGAATCATATGGATCTAGAATTGTTTATTATAGTTTTCTTGTTTTAGGAATGCCAAGAGTACACTTCGCATATCTTATAAAAGGGAACTTCTTCATCTCAATTATTCATGCCTAAAAACCCTTTTTATTCAGAAAATATATACCCCAATACCTTATTTTAATACCTCCTAACATTATATATATATATTGAGGAATAATTCCAATCTTAGAGGCCATAAGTTATTAATCAAAAGAGGTTTTTCAAAGAAGGGTTATTGTTTTATATGCATATTTTAGTTATGTTTCATATTCCACATCCCTAAAACCATATTGAAACATGATAAAATAATAAATAAAGTATACTTAATATACTAATATTTTAGTATTTTAGTGAAATGTCCTATATCCATATCCTCTTCTATCAAATAGGAAAATAATCCATCATTTTTGTGTACAACGAACTGTTACCTCAAAAACCGATTTAATTCATTTTCAATCATTGTATATAATTAATGTATTATAATGATTAAATTAATCTTTATATATATGATATTTATTAAATGATTATCATTCTAAAATTATAATATATAATTTACCTTCCTTTCTTTCCATTCACTAAAAATTGATAATGTTGTTCATGCGTACGTGTGGACTACCACCTCCATGAAGTGATGTGATTCGTTTTTCATAACCACACCACATGGATGATATATATATATATAAGTATATTTAAATAATTAATATTATATTTAATATATTACTATTATTATGGAAATATTAAATGATACTAACATTTAATCAATAATGATCGGGGAAAATGGAAATGTTACTCATGTGTAGGTACGGTCTATTATCTCCATGATTGTAACACAGTTCCTTTTTTGTAAAAATATTTAATGGATGGATTAAAAATTATATTTAATTTATAATAATTATAATTATTTCATGATTATTATTTTGTATATGATTTCAAAATGACCTGTTTAACCATAAGTCAACATACTAAAGTCGTTTAGGACTTATGAAGTGAATATCATCAAAATATTTGAAGTAAAATTAATTATTTATGTGATTTCCAATAACAATTAAATAAGTTATATAAAATGAATATTGAAAATTATAATGGTTATTAATATATTAAATAATTAAATTAATTTTATTATTCATTAATATAAATAATGTACGTGATGAGTCAGATTCAGGGTAAGAGACTTTATTTTAAAAAAATTATATTTTAACGTTTCCCTTAAAACACTACTATTCTTTCATACCTTAATTATTGTTTAATAAAATTAATTTATCAAATATTTTTATTATTATTCTATGATTTTTTAAATCCATTTTTACCCAAGTTTTAATTTTTACAGAACGGTTTCAAAGGAATGTTTTTTTAATTTTACAAACATGGTACTTTGTGACTTTTTTTATATAAATATTGAAGTAATATTCTATTAAATTATATTAAATGGGGAATGTTTTGTCAATAATGACTCATTAATTCTTTGAATATTCATTTACAATTATAAATGGTTATTTTCAAATAAAATTTTTTCCTTTTCATGTGATCATTTTTTTCTTCTAAAAATAAGTGATTTCAAAATGAAAAAATTCATTTTCCTTATAAAAAATTTTAGGATGAAATATTTCATGATTTATGCATATGTTATGCTTCTTAGGAATTGTTATTATGATTGGAAGTTATGTTACTATCCAATGATGGATGGTTTTGTGATCAAATAGGGATGGGTGTTTAGGTTATAACATCTGATGCATTGCGTATGGAATTCAACTGTATGGTTATTATTATTGTAAGAGTGATTATATGAGTGATATGGAATTAATGTCCCATGTTACCTATATAAATTTCAATGATTTATTATTATTTTTCATGTAAATCATCGATTTCAAATTTTAATTTAAATATAATTTTTTTTAAAGCAATGATTATACCCTTTGGTGTTAAATGTATGTTTTAAAGAAAAAAAATTATATGATTTCTTATTTTTCATTAGACTAATGGTTTTATTATTTTTATGTCCCTTACTATGATTTTCTTCTCCCCACATGTTTTTAAAATATGTTTCATAGGTATTTAAGGATTATAAATAATAATGATGATGTCAATATGAGAATTGTGAAGATTTTTCTTCAAAGTAAATGACATTGGTTTTTAATAGTTTTTTTGTGGGAAAATAGATATTGAGTATAAGTGTCCATATATAATTTATGGGTCTACAGTGTAATATGTTTTCATAATTATCTAAAACTATAAACCTAATATATCATAGGGATTTTAATATTGATAATTATATTTCAGGAACACTATAATATATAATGTTTAGGGTCAGTTCTGTATAGTTGGTATAAATGGAAGGTTTAGAAAAGTTCATAGATTGTGATGTTTTTATGATACGTTGTCTTAAGAGTGATAGATAACATCATATGTTTATAATTTTAAGTTTGATAATAAGTTTAATGTCTTATAAACTCCTTTTAGGCTTTAATTTTTAAAATCATATGGTGACTAATGATATTTTTTGATAAATTTATTTTTTTAGTTAATTATGGATTATAACATTTTGGGATGAAAATTGAAAGGTATGAGATAACCTTTGAGGCTATCTATGGGGTGAGAGATACTGTGAAAGGAGTCGATCTTGGTAGGGTGTCTGAGATAGTGGATCTTATCTTGTGATAGTGATGGCCAACGCGTTGGTCCATCCCCTACCGATTCAAGAGGGACTTCCGCCACCCTTCAAAGTAACTTCATCTCATTCTTTCTCCCCCATTTCCAACCATGATTCTCTTCCAACCTTCCCAAAAATTTCTAAATTCCCAAAAGTCTCAGATCTCTTCGGTGCCCTTCCAAAACTATTTTTCTCTTCCTTGGAGTTCACTATGCCTTCAACTCTTCTAAATCTATTGTTGGTTTCTCATTTTAGGCAGCACCAACCTTCAGTGAATGTGTTTGATCGATGCCTTTTCAGGTCATGGGGCTTTCAGGATCATTCTATAGTTGGTCTACGTGAGAGTAGGAATTTAAATATTTATTTTTCTTTGGAGGAATAATTGATTAGGGATTGGTCGAGTTCCCTGCACATTTGCAACATCTAATTATTCTACCTCTTCGGGTGTAATTTGGACTTTCACATTAATCAAGACTCCCCAAATATTTCTATTTTGGTGACCATCCCTAAACATCCATTTACATTTCAAAACCCTGCAATTATTCTTATGCTAGGGAATCTCATAAGGAGGTATTTGTGTTTGGATATCATAACTCATTCAGTTTTCCACCCTGTTGCTCCATGAATATGTGTGTAAGTTAATGTCTCCAGATTTCCAACTGAGTATCTATGGATTTATGTTTGGGAATAATTTTGATGGAAATAGTTTGTAGATTTGGAGTCATGGTTTTATTTCTGTTCTTCCGGTAATAAAATCAAACCTGCAATGACAACATGTATGCATGGAGTCAAACAAAAGTGAATCTCATATAGAGGTGGATTTAGAAGACAGTGTCAATGGATAATGTCATGTTGATGGTCCATATGGGAAGAGTCGTATAAATGTATTTTATAATCGAGCTTTGGAAAAATATGAGCATCACGATTCTCAAGAGGGTAACCATTTGGCCACGGATATATTTAGTTGACTGAGGAAGGGTCTGGGTATTCCCAAACCTATTATACAAGGTACTATAGAACAAGTGTGTATTTATGTGAATATCTCTACTTTTACAAGTGTTCTAAATCTTATACCAATTGAGGTTTCAAAAGGTGAGACTATTAGTGTCATCAACCGTGAAGTAGAAACAAAAAATTTAAATAAGGGAGGTTCAAAGGCCCTCAAGATTCTTCCTATGTAGAGGTAGTTCTTACAAGTCTTGGTAATAATAGGAGAGAATAATTTCAAGAGAATGATCCAATTCTAGTGAACAAGATAAGTCCAAGGAGGGAATTTCCAAATTATTATGTTAGATAACTGCTTTCATGGATTGGGTAATGAAGGTATTGTCTATGAGGCATATCGGGGAGAAAACTCCAATAAGGGGGAAAGAATAAATAGGGATGACACCAATGATGAGTAATCTAGTTAGTTATCAGAAGATAGTGCACAAGTATTTTATGGTAGATAGATCTTATGTCCAAGGAGGAATAAGGGTCAGTGAGGTAGTAAGAAAGTCCAAAAGGATTATTCATATTTACCATTACCAATGGATACACTATATGCTAAAAAGTTGAGAGTCAAGGATATGGAAGGTGATCTCAAGAATATTGTAAATAATATTAAAGATGAGGTTGTAGACCATGGGATAGTTCCCCTTAGGGGTTACTAGCAGAGGATAGGCGTGGAATTTGTTCAAACGATGGTGCTACTCATGCATTCCAGAGAAGAAATGAAAGAGGAATTCCTTTTGATAAATGTCACAACATAGGGTGATGATATGATGATTGTAATGACTATTATTGTGGATGCTAATAGTGAAAATTGTGCTTGGATTAATAAAAAAGGTCCACATTTTAGTAAGATTCTTAAATGAAGGGAAGATAAATCAAGAGGTGTACATGAGAACGTGGGCAAGAAGGTGAATAGATTTGAATACATAATAAAGGATGATCTAGAAACATCAGTAACCACTATTTTCTGGAAACGTTTTAGGGATAATAATACCAATAGGATCAAGTTATCCTTAAATAAATACATATTTTCCTTTAGTGCTTGTTCTAGGTGAAAATCTGTGTTTCTCACTGTTCCCTTAAAGGTGTTTTTAATAATTAAAAACTAAGCTTCAGTCATTCAGATAACCATTGAGGATAAAAAATTTATTATTATATGGATTATATTAATATAGTTTTATTAAAGGCACAACCTGTAGTTTGGGTACTAACCTGTCACATCTGGCAAGGATATGAGGTTTGAATCCACAATCGAAGAGAAACAAGGGTGAATCACTTAACACTAACCTACATTAAGTATCAATTAGTACGCCCTCTTATTATTAGTTAAAAAATTGATGTATGAATAATAATTTCAGTTTTTTTAATATATGTTATATCGAATAGATAAACATGGCATTAGAAAATGATATGGTGATTAAGGGAATAATTTTATTTTAGAAGATCACTATAACTTAGGGGATCATTTCAAGATTAAGGTAAACAGAATATGTAACACCCCAAGCATCTATGGTACGCTTCTCTTTGAATAATATAGTTGCGTGTGTTGTACGCAACTTCGAGTTCTAACACACACCACAACCAATCAAACTAGCCGTTATGAATAGTAATACCTAATTTTTTAAATTTTATAAATTTTATCAATCAAAATGGAATTTATTTTTGTATTCGGAATATTGAATTTATCCTAGGGTGAAATTTTGGAGCTTTTTGGATAACTTTTATATTTTGATGAATAGTGAAAATTACTAAATATTAATTAAAAACAACTTTTTTAATCAAAATAATTAATAGTGATAAATTATACCATTGATTGTTTTTAAAGTATAATTAGAATATATTTTTAGCATTTTATCCAATGGTGGTCATTATAATTAATTTCACTTTGAAATTGGACATAAACAATAGTCAGTCTTTTGATATATATTGTTTCTCAAAAACACGCTATTTGCTGTGACAACATGAATTAATTATAAAATAAATTGATGAAACTTATATTTTTGGGATTTTTTAAAATATACATCATTTTTGAATTCGGAATATCAATTATATCTTAGGGTGAATTTTTGGTATTGTTCTGATAAACATCAATTTTTGATGAATAGTGAAACCACTAAGTGGTAGTTAAAAAACTAATTTTTCATTTAAATGAAATTTGACCACCTCTGTGTTATGAATTTCAAGAATCTGACATACATCATTGTCATTGGGAAGTAAAATGTGGTTCAATGGTATTAAAATAAATTTTTTCAATAGTAACTTTTAAGTTTTATTAATCGCGATTAAAGGTAATTATTGTAACTTTAGGTAAATATAATGTTATAATAATATGAAATTACATTTACACATTCTCTTCCCTTATTGGGTGAGTCATGGCCGACCACGAAAATCCATGGGTCAACTTGGGGACCCCATGAAGCCACTTGGGTAAGAAAATGACATTAATAGCTTTTTATTTTAAGTAAAAATAAAATTGTCACAACAATGTGTTGTTTTACTTAAACAATTATTACATGGGGTTATATAAGTTAAATTTTAGAATATAAATATTTATTGGAAATATAAAATTATTTCCTATATGATGGTAATTTTTTTATAATTTTTAGACATTAAATAAATTAAATATTTTATGACACCATGATGATGCAGCGATTACCTCATTAATTAAAGATTTAAATAAACTGAAATGAAAATGTAAAATCTAAAACGTACACTTTTCAATAATATATTGGATGAGTATATTTCTAACTCTTATCACCTTATCCTCAAAATATATAATTGTGGGACCTTTGAAATCCGAAAATCACTTCATAATAATGTAACATTTCATGAGTTTCCAAGAGTGCCCCTCCTCTCCTCTTATAAAAGGCCCTCACCTCTACCACCTTATTCACACCTTCAAGCCATTTGGATCCGACAATCTCTGACACAATACTCTCTCAACTTCCCTCTATTACTCCTATAAGCCTCACTTTGGGCATAATTCTTCCCAAGGAAGCCTTTGTCTCAAATCAAAAAGGGTTACCCGATTTTAAGGTAATGTCTTCTCTTATGTTCTTTTGTTTTATTTTGCTTCTCCAACCCCTTAAACTCTTTTTATTCCTTTCTTTTGTAACAACACCAGTATATTCAATATACTAGGATGTTTTTATGAGAATTATTTTATTTAAACATACACTAACCTTCATCTAATGGTTAAAGAACATACAGTTTCTGTGGGTGGCGAATTACTGCCTCGAGAAACGATGATTGTTCAATCTTATTTTAACACCTCTCATGGTGGCCATTAAGATGTAGATATATTTATATAAAATATATATTATGTTTATGTTTTCCTAATTCTTCTTTATTTTATGGAATACCTTTATTATTTCCATTATGGGTAAACGCGATAATTTCATTTTAGGAAGTGCGTACTACCACCCCCTCAAAGTGATTTGAATCGTTAATGCCATTTATGGGACATATAAAGGATGGAGTAAATGATATTATATATGATATTATACTATATTATAATATAACTTTATATCATTATGATTTCATTCCATTAAATGTGAAATATAAATGAATGTAGCGTTCATGCGTACGTACGGCTTATCGTCTCCATGAACGGTGCATTTCATTTCTTACCTCTAAATGTAATGTAATATTATAAATGCTTGTATATAATGGATATATATGATATATATGATATCTAAATCATTAATATAATTATGTATATAATATATATTTTACCATATGAACAACTTGTAATTATAAGAAGTTTATTTTTAACTCAAGTACGAAAGATCGACAAAAACGACAGTTCTTAACTTAAATAATTAAATAATGTTCATAACATGGTAATAAGTGATATAAAAGTAATAATGAACTTGAAAAAGGTTATTAAGAAATTTTAAATTAACTCTAGTTTATTATTCATGAGATTAAATAATGATCGAGTCAAGTCAGACATGAGGTAAGGGAACATCTTAACCAAAATTCCGTTCTTTGGGTTAATCTCCTACTTTCAAATTATTTCATGATATTATTATGTTCTATCTTGTGTTTATACTTTATTTATGTGTACTTATAGTGAATACAAATAATAGATCTATTTTATTTAAAAAAATGATCTTTTTAAGGGACTTAGTCTCAATCTCTTTTCATTGAGTCATATTTGGTTTTATACACAACTTTCTTTTATATGGTGTATAAACCCCTTTGAATTTTACATCTATTCAAAAGGAATCCTTTTTATATGAAGAATTTTAATAAATGACAAAAGGAATTTTTTTTAATGTATGCGGCGATAACGACTTCTCCACCGTCATGACCATTATTTGAGTTTCAGCTTCGTCTACAAGCCATAAAATTTTTTAAATGAAAAATAAATACCAAGTTTTACTTTTATTTTATTTTTGTATTGAAAATGGTTTTGATAATGTTTTTATTATATCAATGTGTTTTATTGATATATTGTGATTGAAATGTGGAAATTTTATGTTTCCTTTATGCATGTTTTATATGATACAATTATGTTATGGTTTATGATATGTTTAAACCTGTTCATATGAGGAATGCATCGGACTTAATAAGTGACTGGTGGAGCCCGCTATACTCATTGATGAATCGGTAGGTCTCATGAGACAAACTAGTGTCTTGGCACGAAGCCTTGACAAAATCTTATTTTTATTCTTGGCACGAGGCCTTGGCTACGTGGTTGTGATAGTCTGGCATTATGCATTCCATCATTATGAAAGTGGTTATTGATATTGCATGTGATTATTCGACTAGTAGAATATCCATGTGAATAAGTAAATGTCATTATTTCATTTTATTTCTTCCATATTATACTGATGTTCAAGGCTAAAAGGATTTTTTTAGTTATACATTTCCTTAAAGGTTTATGTTTATTTATGAAAGTTTCTGCTATATTATTATCCTTACTGAGCATCTGAGCTCACCCCTTTCAATGTTTAAATTATTCCAGGATGTGATGAAGTATATTATGAATGACCAACAGGGATAGTATGAGGGGATATGAAGACAAGATGTTTTTTAGTTTTGTTTTACTTTATGATGTAATGTAGGAATTGTGAATGTATCTAGTGTTTCCAAGGCTACTAAACTAATCGGTCTTTCGAGACTTGATCTTTTGTGATCATGAAAATGTTACGAAATAATGCACTGAATCTAGGTAACTAGGGTTAGGGCATTACAGTTGGTATCAGAGTCAGTTTAGTACTAACCTAGGAAGCTAGATTTAGATAAACTCTGATTAGAGCACATAGCCCAAAGATAGACTTTGAGGATTAGTATAGAAAAACTTCCTATAATTTTGGTATTATAGAAATTTTGTGATTTTTCAGATAAATACATCCATGTATGGATACGAGCAGGTAGAGGCGGCTCTGGAACAGATGTACCTAGCGGTAAAACCCGAAAACACTACTTTGAGCTCGACTCGAACAAGAACTGGTGAACGACAACGGGCCTTGCTGCACTCTTGGTTACAAAACTCCCAGAGGATATGCTTAGGATAATTATAATTTTCTTTAAAAACCATTATGAAGGGTTTATGAGTATATACTTCCTCAAAGAAAACATTTTTATGATTATGGATTATATCCATAAATAGTTCAATTTATGTTAAGGGTTTTTCATGTTTGTTATTATGTATTTTGATTCAAAAACTAGTCTAGTTTATGAGATTGTTTAGAAATGGCGCCTAGTGGAAGGAATGGAAACTGTATCAATGCATGCACTCCATGTACATATTTCCCTCTTGCTCAATATAATTATAATGGAGCTGGTGATACAACTGGTGCTGATCAGCTTATCACCATACTCAGACAACTCACTCAGGTTATGAATAATAACCTTACTTGTATGGAGCACCCTGATCCACAGCATGGAGGATCAATGTTAGATCACTTCATTAGGCATCAACCATAAACATTTAATAGGGGTACAAATCCATTAGTAGCTGAGCAATGGATAAATTACCTTCAGAAAATATTTCAGGATTTAGGGAGTAGTGAAAGGGAAAAAGTTGTCATGGCAGTTTACCACCTCACAGGAGATGATGATCAATGGTGGTCATTGATTCAAAACACAAAGGAAGATGATGATGTATCAAATATGGAATGGAGGGAGTTCAAAGATCTTTTATTAGAAAAATATTTTCCTCGTGACCATCGAGCAGATATGGAAAGGCAATTTCTGAGTATGAGACAAAAGGAGGATGAGAATGTCGCAAAGTATGAGTCCAACTATACAAGGTTAGCAAGGCATGTTGCAGATTATATACGTAACCCAAGAAGTAATATTGATCATTTATTTGATGGGTTAAAACCATTTCTCCGTCGATATTTAATATCACAATTTTTCTCAACGTACGAAGATATAGTCTCGTGTTCTATCAAGATAGAAAAGGAATTATCGAAATCTTATGACAATAAAGTAAAGCAGGAGAAGAAGAGAACGGTGGAACAAGAGACAGATAATGGGAAAAAGGGAAACGATTATTTTCCATTATGTGATAATTGTGCAAAGAATCACCCTGGTACTTGCCTAAAAGGAATGGGAGTTTGTTACAAATGTGGAGAAAAAGGTCACCAGGCTCGTGATTGTAAGGGAAACAAAGAGGATATCAATGTTGAATGCTACAATTGTAGAGAAATGGGGTATTATGTAAATGAATGCCCTAAGCGCCAAGGAAACTTACCTTATAAAAGGCCAAGGGATCAAGGTCAAGCTTATGTTGTTACTACAGATGAAGTTGAATAATTATTGTATTTGTGTTTTTGGACTCAAGAACTATATTATGGTTATAAGAATAATGTGAATTATATATATAAGGATTGTACTTTAGTACTTGTTGTTTTCATTAAGGTTTTAATATGATGAAGGTAATCATATTTTTAGTACGTGACAATAAGAGAAACTTTACTTTATTTAGGGAATCTAATGTTACAATTGATTTTAGAATTTAGAGACCTTTTAGGGAAAGTCTGGACATAGGTATTTTGGATAACTATAAAGGTAGGAATGGATTAAGTTGAACTTTGGATAGTATTGTTTATGGTTAAAACATTTCTGAAGATTATTTTCGGAATATTATAATACTATAGTTTTAGGAAAAGAACAACATATAGGTTGGGGGATAACCCATTGCGTTGGACAAAGCTATAGGAATCGAACCCACAACCATAGTATGACATGCATTTATTACCTACCACTATCCTACAGGATGTCCCTGGTTGTTAAAAAATATTTTTCTTCATGGTATGAGTTAATATTTTGAACCTTATACGATTAGGATAAATATAATATTTTTCAGTTATATTATATTTTTGAGTGAAAGATGGGTTTGTGGTAAAAATTTATTAAAGAATAAAAAGTCTACATGAAAAGTATTTATATTTCCTTACATTCTTAGTAAATCTCCTAAATAAATTCCTCAACTTTATAAAAGGTAACTTCAAACAAAAACAATGTCAGTTAACTTTTCCTACAGGGGAATCAATGATCGTTTAACCAATCACAAGTTTGTGATTTTCTTGTAGTTAAACTTTCTTACAATCCTGTTTTCTATAACTCTCCATCAGACCTTGATGATTTTTTTCTCTACCATATCCATATTTTCATAGAATCCTGGTATGGGTTATCTCGGGTGACCTTTGTACTTCTCTTTCTTTCTTTTGAAATTATATTTTTATTAACATTATTTCCGATGTGGGTTTTCCACAAAGGTTTTTTCTACTTTCAACCTTTTATTTTCGAAGAACAATTTCAAATTGCGAGGACGCAATTTATAGAAGTAGGGGAGAATGTAACAACCCAAGCTTCCACGGTACGCTTCTCTTTGAATAATACAGTTGCGTGTGTTGTACGCAACTTCGAGTTCTAACACACACCACAACCAATCAAACTAACTGTTATGAATACTAATACCTACTTTTTAAAATTCTATAAATTTTGTCTTTCAAAATGGACTTCATTTTTGGATTTGGAATATTGAATTTAGCCTAGGGTGAAATTTTGTAGCTTTTCGGATAAATTTTATATTTTGATGAATAGTGAAAATTACTAAATTTTAATTCAAAACAACTTTTTTAATCAAAATAATTAATAGTGATAAATTATACTATTGAGTGGTTTTAAAGTATAATTATAATATATTTTTACCAATTTATCTAATGGTGGTCAATAGGATTAATTTAACTTTGAAATTGGACATAAACAATAGTCCGTCTTTTGATATATATTATTTCTTGAAAACATGCTATTTGGAATTTTTTAAAATAGACATCATTTTTGAATCTGTAATAACAATTATAGATTAGGGTGAATTTTGGGTATTGTTCTGATAAACTTCATTTTTTGATGAATAGTGAAACCACTAAGTGGTAGTTAAAAACTAATTTTTCATTTAAATGAAAATTTACCACCTCTGTGATTTGAATTTCAGGAATCTGACATATATAATTTTCATTATGAAGTAAAATGTGGTTCAATGGGATTAAAATAATATTTGGTGAATAGTAACTTTTAAGTTTTATTAATCGCGATTAAAGGTAATTAGTGTAACTTAAGTTAAATATAATGTTATAATAATATGAAATTACATTTACACTTGTACTAACCATATTGGGTGAGTCATGGCCGACCAAGACAATCAGTGGGTCAACTTGGGGACCCCATGGAGCCACTTGGGTAAGAAAATGACATTAATAACTTTTTATTTAAAGTAAAAATAAAATTGTCACAAACATGTGTTCTTTTACTAAAACAATTATTAAATGGGGTTATATACATTAAATTTCGACTATAAATATTCATCGTAAAGCTAAAAAGATTTCCTATATCATGGTAATTTGTTTTGAATTTTTAGACATTAAATAAATTAAATGTTATATGACACCATGATGATACATCGATTACATCATTAATTAATGATTTAAATAAAATGAAACGATAATGTAAACTATAAGAAATAAACAGGTAAAAACCTATTAGATGAGTATATTTCGAACCCTTATCACCTTATACTCGAAATATATAATTTTGGGACCTTTGAAATCTGAAAATCACTTCATAATAATGTAACATTTCATGAGTTTCCAAGAGTGCCCCTCCTCTCCTCTTATAAAAGGCACCCACCTATACCACCTTATTCACACCATCAAGCCATTTGGATCAACCAAAATCTACCCAAATAATCTCTCCACTTCCCTCTCTTACTCCTAGAAGTCTCACTTTGGGAATAATTCTTCCCAAGGAAGCCTTTGTCTCAAATAAAAAAGAGTTACCCGATTTTAAGGTAATGTCTTCTCTTATGTTCTTTTGTTTTATTTTTCTTCTCCAACCCCTTAAAGTATTTTTATTCCTTTATTTTGTAACAAAACCAGTATATCAAATATACTTGGATGTCGGTATGAGAAGGATTTGATTTACACTTACACACACCTTCGTCTAATTGTTAAAGAACATACTGTTTCTGTTGGTGGCGAATTACTGCCTCACGAAATGATGATTGTTCAATATTCTTTTAACACCTCTCATGGTGGCCATTAATATGTCACTATATTTATATATGATATATATTATGTTTATGTTTTTCTAATGCTTATTTATTTTATGGAATACCTTTATGATTTCTATTATGGGTAAACGTGATAATTTCATTTTAGGAAGTGCGGACTACCGCCCCCTCAAAGTGATTTGAATAGTTAATGCCATATGTGGGACATATAAAGGTTGGAGTAAATGATATTATATATGATATTATACTGGAATTATAATATAACTTTATATCATTATGATTTCATTCCATTAAATTTGAAATAGAAATGAAAGTATCCTTCATCCGTACGTACGGCTTATCGTCTCCATGAATGATGAATTTCATTTCTTACCTCTAAATGTTATGTAATATTATAAATGCATGTATATAGTGGACATATATGATATATATGATATCTACATCATGAATATAATTCTGGATATAATGGATATTTTACCACATGAACAACGTGTAATTATAATAAGTTTATTTTTAACTCAAGTACCAAAGATCGACAAAACGACCATTGTTAACTTAAATAATTACATAATGTCTATAACATAGTAATACGTGATATAAAAGAAATAATGAACTTGAAAAGGGTTCTTAAGAAAGTATAATTTAACACTAGTTTATAATTCAGGAAATTAAAGAACGATCGAGTCAAGTTGGACACGAGGTAAGGGAACTTCTTAACCCAACTTCTGTTCTTTGGGTTAATCTACTACTTTCAAATTATTTCATGATATTATAATGTCCTATCTTGTATTTGTACTTTATTTATGTGTACTTATAGTGAATACACAAAATAGATCTATTTTATTTAAAAAATTATTTGTGTAAGGTACTTCATCTCAATCTCCTTTCATTGTGGCATATTTTGTTTTATACACAACTTTCTTTTATATGGTGTATAAACCCCTTTGAATTTTACGTCTATTAAAAAGGAATCTTTTTTATACGGAGCGTTTTACTAAACGACAGAAGGAATGTTTTTTAACGTATGCGGCGACAATGAATTATCCACCACCGTGACCATTATTTGAGTTTCATCTTCATCAACAAGCCATAACATTTTTAAATGAAAAATAAATACCAAGTTTTACCTTTCTTTTATTTTGGTATTGAAAATGGTTTTGATAATGTTTTTATTATATCAATGTGTTGTATTGATATTTTGTGATTGAAATGTAGAAATTTTATGTTTCCTCTATGCATGTTTTATGTGATATGATTATTTTATGATTTATGATATGTTTAAACCTGTTTATATGAGGAATGCGTTGGACTTAATAAGTGACAGGTGGAGCCCGCTATAGCTCCTCGATGCATCGATAGGTCTCATTAGACAAACTAGTGTCTTGGCACGAGGCCTTGACAAAATCTTATTTGTAGTCTTAGCACGAGGCCTTGGCTGTGTGGTTATGATAGTCTGAAATTATGCATTCCATCATTATGAAAGTGGTTATTGATATTGCATGTGATTATTTGACTAGTAGAATATCCATGTGAATAAGTAAATGGAATTATTTCATTTTATTTTTTCCATATTATATTGAAGTTCAAGTTTAAAAGGCTTTTGTTTTAGTTATACATTGCCTTAAATGTTTATGTTTATTTATTAATGTTTCTGTTGTATTGTTATCCTTACTGAGCATCTGATCTCACCCCTTTCAATGATTTATTTTTTCCAGGATGTGATGAAGTATATTATGAATGACCTGTAGGGATAGTATGAGGGGATATGAAGACGGGATGTTTTTTTAGTTTTATTTTACTTTATGATGTAATGTAAGACTTATGAATGTATCTAGTATTTCCAAGGCTATTAAACTAATCGGTCTTTCGAGACTTGATCTTTTGTGATCATGCCAATGTTACGCAATAATGCACCAACTCTGGGTAACTGGGGTCGGGGCGCTACAGAATATTATTTAATTTTATTTAAGGAATAAAGGTTTAATTTTAATTTGAAATGATATATGATTTTATTTTAGATTTATGGTAACTCATTATATTTATATAAATTACTAGCATATCTTAGAGAATTTGTGATTTGGGAAATTACATTTTTTGTATAAGATATTAAGAGTGATTGATATTATTTTGAGATGAATGGTAAAGTTATCTTGGAAGACTATGCGATCAAATCCTTCTAATTTTTGGGTTTAAATATTAGTCTGGAATATTTTTGAGGAATATTAAGGGTAATTATTTCTCGAATGATTAATATTGATCTTTGCCTGTTACAATTGAAATTTGGAGATTAAATTAGTTTTTCTTAGTATAAGGGTTTATTCATTTTGGGAACTATCTTATCATATTCTTACCATTTTGGTTTTGGTTAATATATAATGATCAGAAGAATAAATTATTTTACTTTTTTGGTTTTTTTATCCATATAAGTTGATTCTAGTGCTTCAAACATGAAATATACATCTTTAATATTCATCATTTGGAGTAAAATATGACTTTTTTTGTGGAAATTTATTAAAGTATGAAACTTTAATTTTAATGTAAGTATATTTTCTTATGATCTTACTCTAGGTTATAAATAAATTCCTCAAATCTAATAAAATTAATTACGACAAAAATTATCTATTTACTTTTCTTACAGAGAAATCAATGGCCTTGTAACACATCATGGATTTACAATTTTGTGATGGTTAAATTTCCCATGACCATGATCTCTATCACTCTCTACCAGTCATTGGGAGTTAGTTTTCTCTATCCATATCCATGTTTTAAATTACCATCAAAGTTTTCCTATATGGAAACCTAATATGTGTTATTATATAAGACCAATTTACTTCCATTTCACTCTTTTCAAGTAGAAGATTTATTAACCATTTTTAAAATGTAGGATTTCAAAAAAGGTATTTTGAATAGTAGAAACATGGTTGTAGAACTTGATTTCAAATTGAGAGGATAAATTTTTTTAAATGAGGATATAATGTAATATCTTGAGATCTTAAAAGAAAATATTATCTTTAAAAGCATATAACATATGTAACATCGAGATTAAATAAACAATAAAATCTTATTATTTGAATGTTACCATTATAAACTTGCTGTAAAATTTACAAATATGTATGGTATTAACTAAATTATGAAATATATAATGGTCCTACTCATTTAAAGTGTATTAATTAATTCTTTACAAATAAGTAATATAATTTTAGTAAAGTCATTTTATTCATTAAAAAATACGTTTTCTTTAAAAATGTTTTTTATTTCTATTTATGGGTAATTATTATAATTAATTTACATTAAATTTAGAACATTTATTTTAAAATATTATTTTCAATTTTAAATTTATATTTTCAAAATGGTTTTAGGATTAATGTTTTATAAATTCTTGAAAATGGTGATTTTTTATGGAATAATGAAAAATATTGACTACTGAAAACTGTATCTTACTTTTAAATTATTTTAAAGGTAAAATTATATTTTTGAATAGTTTTAATTTTTAATTAGTTAATGTTTATTTAAAATAATTCAATTATGGTTTTTGGAAGTCTATTTTATACTTGAATTTATAATAAAAAATTATATTTGAAAAAAATCATTTTTCTATAAAAAATGTTTTTTCCTTGAATTTTGCCAGTTTAGTTGAAAATTAAATTCTTCAACTTATATCTGATAATTTTTTAATAATTAATTATATATTTTTAATCAATATTCCCAAATTTAGTAAATAGTTCCCTTTTATTTTTTGTCAATATGAATAGTAACCTCAGTAATTTCGGTTACCATGGTGAAGGAAAAATCAGGTAATTTAGGTTAAAAATAAATTGATAATAACCATAATATAACCCAAAGAACTACTTTGTATGATTATATACAAAACATAATCATAAAATAGTATATTATATGACTTTTTGGGGGCACTTTTATGATATTTTGACTTTTATAGTATTTTACTTATAGAGAAGTCATACATGTCACACTATTGTTTCAATAAGGGTCATATTTTTAACATAGTATTACATAGAGGTTATGTTAAACTATAAATATTATTATGAAATATAAAATCATTACCTTCATCATTTTAATTTATTTTTAATTTTTTGGGAAGAATTAATTAACATAAATTCTTTCACAGCAGTGATGTAGTAATTATTTAATCAGTGAAAAAATAAAATAAATGATATTAAAAATATTCAAAGATATATAATTTGAAATGATTAATGAAAAAAATAACATTCTATAGATTACCATGAAATTTTTTGGATATAATAAAATATTTGGTCAAAATTTTCCTTATTTTCTTGATGATTTTAAATTCAATGTAATGAATAATATCAAAATTGACAACAATGTTATTTTATAGGAAAACTGTTTTATAAAATTATTTAAAAATCATAAAAATATTAAATAATTAAAAATGGGGTAATATATGATCTAAAAATTCACCCACGCTAAATTTATATCCAATTTGGTAGCATTTTTATCAAGAATAGTCTTGTTATATTTTAATATTTTGAGAAATGTCAAGAGTGTTCCTCCCATAATTTTAAAAGGGAACTTATACTTCTCATTTTTTACACATAAATACCGTTTTTTAGAAACTCCCTAACAAACTACCTTCATAAAATACCTCCCTACATTATGGAGGTATTTTGTTAGGCATAATACCAATCGTAGAGGCCTTATGTTAAGAAAAGTATGTTTTGTAAAGAAGATGTATAGTTCTATATGTATGTTTTAGTTTTATTTCTTATTACACATATCTAAAACTTTATTAAAAAATTATAATATAATAAATACACTATAATTAATATAATTATATTTTATTTTGTTATTTTAATGAAATATCTATCCCCTCTTCCATAAAATGGGAATTGAATTCACCATTCTCGTGTATAACACACTATTGCCTCACAAACTGTTGTAATTAGTTTTCCATCACTATCTCTCATGGATGGATTATAATGATGGAATTAATCTTCATATACTTTACTAATGAAATATTTTTCATTATAAAAGAATAACATATCATTTACCCACTTACCTTTTCATTTACTAAAAATTTATAGTGTCGTTCATGCATACTTTTGGACTACTACCTCCACGGAATGATGTGATTTATTTTTCATCACCACATCACATGGATGATATATATATATAATTATATTTAATGAATTGATATGTTATTTAGGATATTATTATCATTATTTAAATATAATATTATGCTTACCATTATTTTATAATGATCATTGAAAAATGGAAACGTTACTCATGTTTACGTACGACCAACCATCTTCATGATTATAACATAGTTCTTTTCTCATAACCAAATTTAATGGATGGATATAAAAAGTATAATTAATGTATAAAAATTATAATTATGTCATTAATTTTATTCTGTAGATTATGGACTAATAATGACATTGACAATAGGTCAGCATACTGAAGTTATTTAGGACTTATGAACAAAATATCATTAAAATATCTAAAGAAAATATAATTAATTAATAAATTGAATATAAAAATGAAATAAGTGATATATAATGAATTATTAATTTTAAAAATGTTATTAATATATTTAATAATCAACATATGTTTAATATTTAGGAGTATAAATAATGTACGCGACAAATTAGACTCATAGTAAGGGACTTTCATTAAAGAAATTATCTTTTTAAACATTCCCTTAAAATAATTTTTTCTCCAATATCATTATAATTTTATTATAAATTATTTAAAGAATATTTTTACTATTATTCAATGATATTTTATAATCTTTTTTCTCATGTTTTAATTTTCACAAAATGGTTTTAAAGGAAACTTTTTTTCTTTTTCCAAATGAGGTACTTTGTGACTTTTTTGATAAAATTAGAGAAGGAATGTTTTTATAAGTTATATGGAATGAGAGGATTTTTTTTGTCATTATGAATTCATGATTTAATGATTCCTTTACAATTATATATTTTTATTTTAAAATAAAATCTTTTACTTTGTATGTGCATAATGTTTTTATAAAAATAATTTATTTCAAAATAAAACGGTTATTTTCCTTATGAATACTTCTACGATTAAATATTTGAACAAATATATTTATGTTATTATTATTGGGAATTGTTATGAGGATATATGGTTATATTATTAACCAATTATGGGTGTTTTTTGATAAACCATGGATGTTTGGTTATATTATAACCTTCAATTCATTGGGTATAGAACTTGAAAATACTGTTATTTCAGTTTTAAGAGTGATTGTGCGAGTGATATGGAAATGATGTCCCAATTTACCTGTATAATATCTCTATTAATTCTTATAAGTTTTCATTGAAATAATTTATGTGAAAAGATAAGTTTATTATCCTTTGTTTTAAATAAATTAGTATACCCTTTAGGGTAAAAGGTTTGTTTTTAAGAATAGTTTTATGGTATTTCATGTTTTTCACTACACTACTGGTTTTCTTCTTTTTTATGTCCTGAAAAAATATTTTTTTCTCATACAATATTTTTAGAAAACATTAAACAAGGATTCAAGTATGAGTAGGTACAAGGATAAGGTCATGATAAAAATTTTAAATATTTTTCATGAAAATAAATCATATTTCTTTTTAATAGTTTTTTTGTGGGAAAATGGGTACTGAGTATAAGTTTACAATAACTATGTGAGGGTTTAATATATAAGATTTTTTACAAATACAATATAACTATAAACCAAAAAGTTCATTGAGATTGTAATATTGAGAATTCTAGTTCAAAGATACATGAATATGTAATGTTTAAGGTTGTTTCCTTACATACATTCCCAGGTCATTACATTTATTGATGACTTAAGTTGATATGGCTATGTCTAATTGATGATTTATAAGGTCAATACCTTTTATAAATTAAAATAGTTGGGGAATGAATTTGGGAATCAACTTGGTAATAAGATAAATAAGCTTCAATCTGATCAAGTTGGTAAATATCTTAACCAAGAATTTATCAAATTTCTATGGGATTTTGGGATTCTATATCAACTCCCTTAACCGTATACACCATCGGGTAATAGTATTATTAAAATTAATAACCATACATTATTTCACATGGTAAGGTCTATGGTGAGTCAAGTGGGTCATACATTATCCTTTTAGGGATATTCTTTACAAACCATGGAATAAACACTAAAGTGAGTACCAAAAAAGTGGAAAATAGAATTCTCTTTATGTTATAGAGTATAAATAGACATGTTTTGTCCCATACACATGTATGGGGATGTGAGGCTATTTTTAAGGACACATTTGGAAACAAACTAGTACCTTGGGGAATAAATTTTATATTTATAGGATATACCAGTGAAAACAAGGGTTGTGATTAATATAAAACTTCATGTAATAAAGTTATTATGATAAGATAAGATATATTTCTTAAGAGAGAGTACATCCTCAAGAAGGATAGTGGGAGAAAGATTGAATTCAATGAATTTTATGCTCAATATACACAATAGTTGTTATAATAATATATTCCTAAAATGAAATTCCTGTGTACAAATACCAAATATGTAATAAAACCATGAATATATGTTTTTCTAGCCACTAAAGATTTTGACTCACTATTAATTTAAAATAATGAACCTCTATCCTATTAAAAGGATGTATAGATATCATAATCTACAATATAGAAAGATTCTATGAGTTGTGTAATATATTCCATGTATCAAAACCAATTTTTGGTTCTGGTTAATATTTTAGTTTATGTAAATAATGTTGGGTGTAAAACGGTATTCAAGAGAAAAATAGACATGGAAGATAAAGTAGTTTCCTATAAAAAAAATTCTAGTGGCATAATGGTTTAAATAGAATCAATGAATTGAATATGAAGAAACATTTTCACCAGTTCTGATTTTAAAATCCATCGTAATTCTACATACTATAACAGCTTACTAAGAATATGAAATTTAGAAAATGGAAGTAAAAAAATTCCTTAATGGTAACATTCAATAATATGTCTATATGACATGACTAGAAGGGTTTGTGGCTCTATGTAATGCCAAAAAGTTTTTCAGGTTGTGGAGATCCAAATATGGATTAAATTAAGCACAAAATCATCTAAAAATTGGTTCAATAAATCTACAAAATAATTTGGTTTCATTAAGAAAAAATTTGATCCATTTGTTTCTAAGATGATTAGTGTGAGTGTATTTTATACACAACTAGTATATCTTGATGGCATATTACTTATTGGAAATTACATACCAATCTTATAGTCAATTGATGATTAGTTAAATTAAAGATTATTTATGAAAGAATTTTGTGAAGTAGTCCAAATTCTAGGGATCAAGATCATTCAAGATAGATTAAATAGGCTGATTTGAATAAGTAAAGGTATATATATTGACTATAAACTAAAGATATTTAGTATGGAAGATTCCAAATGGGGATTGGTTCTAGTGTCACATGGTATACATCTTTCCAAGATAATGATTCTGTAGATATAAGAGGAGAAAGTTAAAAATGAGTAGGATCTCATACACTTATATGATAGGATAAATCATGTATGTCATGTTATGTATTATTATTGATGTTCCCTATGCCTTGATCATGGTAGGAAGATATCCAGATAATCTAAGTGAATGGCATTGGTCTATTTTTAAGGTTACCAACATGTATTTGAGAAGAACAAAGGATATGTTTCTAGTGTACGCAGTAAATTTGGACATAGTCTCCATGGGTTAAAATAATCTAGGTTTAAAACATATTATGATGATACAAAGTCATAGTCTACATATATCTTCAGAATCAATGGATGATTTTTGAGATGTAAGAGTTAAATGCAACCATTTTTCATTGATTTTACAGTGTATTTCAAGTATATAGTGTATTTTGATGTATCCAAATAAGATATTTAGATGTTTAAATTTTTAGAATATATTAATTTTTTAATTATAAGAAAATATCCTATAATATTATATTGTGATTATACTGTAGTGGTGGCTCTCAAAAAGGAGCTAAGTACACGCTAACTGAAAAAATCACACACTATAAAAGTATCACCACATAAGGGATTTTTCATAGAGGAGAGAAGTCATATTGGGTAGATTTTCTATATAATAAAATATGGAAGACCCCTTGAATAAAACTTTAACTTAAAAGAAGCGTGAGTATCATCTGAGATCTAGTGGATAGAAGGTTATTGACAATTGGCTCTAATGTAAGTGGGAATCTATTGGATATAGTTCCCTAGAACCAAATTATATGTACTTTATGATTATCTTTATTCATTTTTTCAGTAATAATAAACTCATTATTATGTCATGAATATTATTTTTTGAGAAATAGTATTTCTTAAGGTCTTAATAATAATTTTCACACTGAAAGTTCATAGAAATTCTATACTATGATGAGCACCCAGAAGTTCCATGATAGTATACATATATATATATTATATAACTATATGATATCATTTTATGGGATATAAGTGATATAAGATATCATGGGAGGGCACTCATGGAACTTTGAGGCACTTTCTCATTATGTACACCCATAGTAATTTCGAATGTAGGAGATTATGACAACGCAACCCACTAATAGGAAATCCACATTTATATATGCCAATGGATTTTTCTATCTGTGAATGTGTGTATAGATCTAAATAATTTAATATTATTATTAATGGATAGTATTTCTTCTGTACTTTTATATAGTGATGAAAATTATGTTGGCATATTTTCACAACAAAGTATGTTATGTTCGGTGTGTCAAGAGTGATATTTCATTAATGAATAATGTGATAAACGAATTTATCCTTTATTTTCATTAAATAAAATTTATATCATAGGAAATTTTATGGTAACAAAATATCCTCAATAAATATGTATACATGGTGTTCTGTGGGTAGGTTCATTTATAGAAAGTAAAAGAATGAGATATTGGGCATATTGGTTGATGAAACCAGCATGAAACCTGCTTCGTTTGAGATATCATAATGAAGGGATTAAATTACATAGTAAAAATTAACATGAGGTTTTATATCATTTAAAAATTAAATTCATTTATTATGGTTGTCTTGGCATGTTGTTAGGCACTAACTTCATACTTTTAGCGGCTTCGCCAAATGACACTGAGAAATACACCAAGAGTGGCACACAATAGGTGTATCCTGAACCTCAGTTAAATATTAAGTATTATTTATTATTTTTCATGTTGAATAAATATTATTCACATACATGGTTTAATAGTAATTCATGTTTTCTTGATCATACATATTTATTCATTTGTTATTTGAGAGATTATTTGTGAGAAGAATATTAAATAGTCCTTTATTTTCTACTTTGTGAATATAATATTTTTATTTTTATTTATTAGAGAATAGTGTGATGGTTTTTATTTATTAAATAAATATTCATTATTGAGGCCCTAATAAATATTTTAGAGGAACGGTGGACTCAGTTTAATGGTCTGGTGAGAAATAATATTTATTAAATATTATTTGTATAAATTTTAGACAATTTATTCATGAAATGATATTTAATTAATTCATAGGTTTTTCACATGTCACGAAAGAATATTATTATTATTATAAACATG
This sequence comes from Viscum album, assembly GCA_963277665.1. Lineage (NCBI taxonomy): Eukaryota > Viridiplantae > Streptophyta > Magnoliopsida > Santalales > Viscaceae > Viscum > Viscum album. The sequence goes on from OY728125.1 coordinate 7,417,489, forward strand.
GTTTTTTGTAAGGATTAATAAAATAATAATGTCATATTTTCAATTATTATAATCTAACCCAACACAATTTAAACCCATATATATTATTTCCAACCCTAACGCTAGCACTTTTTATGGTTGTGCACAACGACTATAGAGAATCTATTAAATCACAAGATATCTCTTATCAATGAATTCTCTCAAGAATAGAGAGTTATCCTACTCCACCAACCATATTTGTTCTAGAGAGATAATCTAGATTCATTCTTTTAAGTGATTATCAGGGAGATTATAAGGAAATGGTGAAACCGTTATGGTATTCTATGCTAGCACTCAAAGATTCCAATATAATCACTTAGAGGTTCTTGATGCACATCTATATCACCACTAGAGTGAATCTATAATTGATTCCTAAAGAATAATGGTGGTGTGACTTAGATTCATTTTTACATTCATCGATGAAGAAATAATTAATTGAAATTTAATTCTTAAATTGCTTAAATTAATTATAACTTTTTATGTGATGATCCTATATATAGATTTTATGTTCTTATGTAAATTAATATTTGATTTAATTTCATTAGTCATAGTTTTCTTCATCATTTCCATCTCATATTTATCATTTATCATGACAAAAATAAAAGTTGTGTATGTCCCTACCATCACAATCACTAATCCTGAAACATTCAATAAATTCTCCTATGTTTCAGTGTGTGAGTGATTTCTTCTTTATTTATTTATTTATTTATTTCACTTAGAAAGTTTCAAAGGGATTTTTTTAGTGCATGGTTGGGATGTGAATATTCTCATTCTAGATACACCATTCAATTTGTGTTGAATATTTTGGAACATTTTAAAACTTGTTTCATAAGACAGGTTCTCGGACATGACTTCTATAATGTGAGGTTTTCATAATGACAAGTGGTATTTGAGCTACTTGGTTTAGTGGTAAAATCATAGTAGGTAACTTTTGGAAAGTGGATTATTATCCTTTAAATTTTAATTTAGCGGGTGATAATTTTTTGAAATGATGGTGTTTTCATATGGAATGTTCTGCCTTTAAAATTTTTATATGTTGTTTTTTGTTTTTAGAGGATGTAGGTAGAGGAATATCTATTCTAGAAATTTCGAGACATTAATTTGATAGGATTTGTGTCAGAAGTAATGGTAAAAATGGAATGGGGAAGACACAACCAAAAATCATTAGGAGTGATCAAGATTATTTTGTATCATAAAATATACATTAAATATCCATCAATAAAATATGACTACTGGATTAATGTATATACTTGTAAACTTGTATTAGAAGCCTTCTTAAATGAAAAAGGTGCTTCTGATGTGTTAATTTAAAAAAAATGTTAAAATTAATATTGTTGGTTGATCACATAATTTTAATTCAACATAGTCTATAGTCAACTATAGTTATTTGAGGTAAAGATTATAGGGGTGTATAAGCATTGATATTTAAGTCATCACTTTTGAAAGCATGGTATGTGATAGTTACTTCTATAATAAATTTCTGTGGTAAGACTTACATAAAATAATAAAGTAGATCTGGATATTATTATAAATAAAAAATTATATAGAATAAATTATAAGATATTATTTTAATGGAATTTATTATGGAAGGTAGGGGATGTTTCACTTAGAGGAAAATTCATATAAGTGATTAAGTTAGTTCAAATGGATGTATAGAGTCCAAATCAGATATAAACTCATGACAGCTTACTTTACTATATCACCTTTTTTGATTATTACATAATAACAGTGTGGGTAGTTTTTATAAAATACAAGTATGATATTTTTAAAAATTCCATCTACTGGATATACATTGTGGAAAAGGAGTCTCAGGTAAATATTAAGTGTTTATGGTTGGACAATAGAGGTGAATATTATAGTAAATAGTTCCATATGTTTGGTAAGATGAAAGGAATATATATTGATAAACTATACATGTGACACTAAAGAAAAATGGTATATTAGTATGTATTAATTATAATTTTAATGAGGGATCTAGAACCAAGAAATTGAATTCTAGTTTCATGAAGGAATTATTGGTAGAAGAAGTGAATTTTGTTTCATATCTTATGAATTAGATCCCTTAAAAGGTCATAGGGAAATAACTTCTCTACGAAATTTGGAATGGAAGACCTGTTTTTCTATCTCATCTAAGGGTTTTAAAAGTATCCCATACACAAATGTTGATGCTAAAGAAAGGAAAACGTCAAAATCTAAGTCCTAGAAATGTTTATTTGTTGGGTATAATTATGAAAAGTTTAGTTTTTCAGATCTGGGAAAATAATTAAAAGAAAGTTATTAGAAGATAGAATATCCTCTTTAATGAGGAGATTGTTTTGAAAAATTAAAACTTGGATAAAATTATATTTGGGTGAAAATAGAAAACACATTTTGAGGTTGCGCTAACAAAATTGGAGGTTCTAGATAGTTTAGTAAAGAACATAAGTTTAAAAGGTATAGGAATGTTTTTAAATGAAATATGGTGATCTATTTCTAGAAATAACAAGGAACAATGTACTATAATTCTCTAGAATTATAGAATATTAGGGTAGTTTTTTGGAAATATAGGGTTTGAAAGAAGTGGAAAATCAATATTTTAGGTAGACTACTATGGGCATATGGACAATGTGGTGGTTTGATTTTATAATGCATTAATTATTTCGTATATGTTTTGGAGAACCCAAAATCCTATAAAAATTGGATGGTATTAGTGACTCAAAACTATGAACTTATCAATTATGAATTATATGAATTTAATACATGTCAATGATATATTATTTATAATGAAATTTCCATTAGAGAAAATATATCTACAGAAAAAGTGGGTCTACTCGGTGATGGAAGAAACAGATGGTAGAAAATGGTACATAGAAAGGGTTTTTATGATGGTTTTTTAATAAATTAAAGGAGTATATTTTTCAAAAATATTTTATTCCCCTGAAAAGAGTTCCATGATCCATACATTTCTTGGGGTGTTTGATTTTTTTGATTTTTATATTGAGTAGTTGGGAATCAAGAGTCCATTCATTTATGGAATTTTGAAGGATAAGATATTTATGAAAAAAATAGAAGGTTTCATGAAAATATGAACAATGTTCTAATGTTAAAACTAAAAAAAGATTTTATAGGTAGATGAACACACTTAGATAATAGAATGGTAATTTGGATGCATTTATATTATGATAGAGGTTTATTTAATGAAATTCTAATCACTACTGCAATTGAAAGGTGTTTAATGATAGGATTTTTATCATCACTCTTCTCTACATGAATGATTTTATCTTAGTTATATTAGTTAAGGAAAGGTTAGAAGAGTTAATGTTTTATTTTCTAGGAATTTATGAGATGAAAAATCTTGCAGTTTTGAAGAATATCTTAGGTATATAGTTCATAAGGGACTAGAAAACTAGAACTTTGATTTTATCATAGTTGGATTGCTTCTAAAAGTTGTTATAAATATTTACAATATTCAAATAAAAACCTGTTACCCCTGGTTAAACACTTCAAATTGTTCAAGGAGAAACCACTGAGAATATAATTTGAGACTATGTATATAATTAAGGTTCTATATGAATTTTTGATAGGAATCCAAATGTATGAAATGTTTTTAACAAGGTCATACATTTTACAAGTAGTGGGAATTTTTTTCAGGTTTATATAAAATCCGGGGATGGGAAATTAGGAAGCTATTAAGTGTATCATGTAGTATCTCAAATACATGGTATAAATATACTTATGTTTCAGAATAGATGATATTTTACTAGGATATATTGGTATGGATTTTCCAAATGATATGGGTTCATGAAATATCACTAATAGCTATGTATTGATTTTATGAGTAATAGTAATAATTTTTATGGCTCAACATTAATCAATTATATAACTATAAACCATGGTAGTAGAGTACATTAATATTAAAAAATCACAAAAGGATTTGAATTAGTTGAGTGGTTTTTTAAACAAACTCATAAGACAACAAGGAAATAGAATGTTATTCAATAACATTTTGAAAATAATTCATCTAATGAAAAATATGGAGATTCACTCATAGAAGAAACACAAATATATTATTTATTATTTTACCAAAAAATATTTGTGTAATACAATATTCATTAGTTTTGAAAAATTGAGTGTTTTAGGAATATATTAAAAATGATAACCAAGGTCATATTCTAGGAAATCGTGGGGTGGTATTATGCCTTAGTGGGACATAGATGATGGGTGATAAAAATTCCGTAGAAGTTGATGATTTATGTTAGGAGAATAATAATGGAGGGATATTGAGGAAATTGATTAAGGACTTGGTGGTGAATCCTTGAAATGTTTCTCAAGTGGTAAATTATTAGACTAGTCTGAAATGTTATTTTGAGCTTATGTTTCTATAAGTCTGGGAGTGTGAGATGAAAAAAGTAAAAACTTATGAATCTAGTGATTAACATACATACCTTTCATACATAAAATGAATAAAAATAAAGTTACAAGATTAATTATTTTAATGTATTTGGGAAATTGCCTCATAACCATCTTAATGCTCAATATAATATATATATTTTTAACTGAAATTCTTCACACATGAAACTCTCCTTTACTTATTACTTAAATAAAATCTATAGGGAAAATGAAAAACAGAGGATATGATTAAGTTAAAACACTAAGTATGGATAAACATTAAAAATGAGACATAGATTGATGACTGTTATGATACTTTTTCATGAGAGTAATGAAATAATTAAGGATTATAATAATGGAATCATTGTAATTGAAAATAAGGCAAGATATCATAATAATAAATCTTATCATAATAATGGTTTGATATGTCTTGTGTGTCAAAAAAACATGTAATAAATCATAAAAACATTTTATAAGAGAAAAAATGTTGTAGAATCATGTTATACATTAAAAACAAAGTAATGTTATTTGGATACACTAGGGGTTCAAAAAAAGGAAGATCCATAAATCCCAATAAAGGTTTAAAATTATAATAAAGAATGAGATATCAAAATAGTTAATAATTATATCATGAAAAAAACATAAGAAAGTGACCATAAAAATCCACATAAAAAATAACATAAGAGTTGGATATCAAAAGAGAAAGATAAATATGAGATAATATTAAGTGTGGAACGAACATAAGGCTTGTCATCATAAACATAGGTCAAGGATCACCTTCAAGACATCAAAATATTTTGTACATGATCTACATGTAAATTTTGAATAAATCAATCATCATGTTCATTCATAACATATGTGAACAAATCAACATTTCATAGATTTTTTAAAAAGTAATAAACATATTCTTAAATAACATTATGAATGAATAATTCTTCAACTGTACCACACATAGTGATATAATGAGATATTATGTTTTAACCAATATGTTATTGGGATATATCATACTCACCCATACCATAAATATAAACCGTACATATGTGTTCCTCATGAATTAAATTATACATCTTATCATTAAAAATTCACTAAAATAATGTGGGATATATAAAAATTACGAATGGAATCACATAAAATAAAATTAATAATTTGATTAATTAATATCAAACAACAACCCATTGAAATGAGTCACATAAGAAGAACATTTATAAAGAGTTATATTAAACATAATTGTATGAAAATATATGTATTGGTGATAAAGAGGAAAATGGAAGTGAAATAATAATGAGAAATTTCTTAATGATTTTGTATTGTTTTCATAAAAACATGTTTATATGTATGTTTTTAAATATATTTTAAGGGGTGAAATAATTATTTGAAAATAAAAAATTTAAAATAAGTCACAATAATGTCACCTTGAAAATAAGTAAAGTTAAATATGAGAAACATATATTGGAAGTTGAAAAAGTACGTAAGTGGAAATAAATTCATTTTAATATTTTTGAATGGTTCTAACAAAACACACATCAAAAAAGAATTATAACATTACCATTTCAATAGTGATAATGTGAATTATAATTGTTCAAAAGGGAGTATATAATTATATCTCAAAATAATAAAATTAAACATCTATGGAATGAGAGAATGTGAATATGGAAGAGAAAGATATTCAATAGAGAGGAGGGGAATTGTTCTTAAAATCATAGTACTTTTCATAACAAGAAACTCATAAATGAATAAAACATGTAATAAACTATAAATTCCATAGATAAAATCATATATTACCATTTGAGAAATATAATGAAAAAATATATCAATCTTAGAATAACATGGTAAAATAAGAAAGATTTTGTCTGAAAAAAAGTAGTTTGATTCCTGAAAAATCATTATGAGCAATATTGTGTGTGAATTATAAATCCATAAGGGTATAAAATAGGACAAAATTAATTAGAAATTAATTAAAACACAATTTATTCTTATATTTTAAGCAATATTTGAATGTATTACATAGAAGAACAATACTTGAACAGAAAACCATGACCTCAAGTCCTAGATTACTTCATATATCTCTATCCTTTTGAATAATTAAATAGAATTAATAATTTACATGATTTGAAACCTATTTTATGTTAATTTACTCATTATTATCCATTTTTATTTATTTATTATCAAATTCATACATTTATTAAATTGGAATTGTTCATGTCGGTCATTTTGAAGCAATACAATTCAAAATATCCAAAACTATTTCGGTGTAATTGAAATGGTCAAAATTCCTAGAACAATGATTCCATAACATTCAAAAATTATCAAGTTATATTATCCATATAATTAAATAATTAATTTAGTTTAATAGTTTATGAAATATTTACTATTTATATAATCTTCCTCAATAAGCATGTTTTTTATGGTTAAAAATAACTATGAGTGTTTTCTTTTAGATTCATTATTATGATGGATATTTTACCATTCCAAATTAATAACCCAGAAATTTATTAAACTGTAATTTTAAATTTAATAATGAAATTAATTTTTATGAATATTTATGAAATAAATAAGTTTAAGAAAACATTATTGTTCACATCGGTATCTAAAACCACCATGATGGTGATGTTTTTAAAAAGAGATTAAAAGTAGGGAAAACCCAATAGATATTTCAGTTTTATAAAAAAATATCATATAATAAAGCTTTTATTTTAGCTTATATTTTAAATATTACTTAATTTTTTAAAATAGTAATAGAAAATCTTTAATGAAAAGGTATGGTTTTTAAAACCCGTATTTTGACTTAGTAATGGCTTCTGAAAAAGAGTTCAGAAAGAGTTAATGGGTGATCTATCATCATATATGGATAAAAGGATTCTAATAACATAATAACTTAATAATGGAGGAAAAAAATTGAGTTGAGAAATATTTTTAAGACAAAAAATTCAATATGATAATGGAGAGTGAGTCTTGGAAACCCTTACCTTGATCGTTGAATGGCCTCCTTTGGATTGAGATTAATGAATATGGAGGAGGGAATTTTGGAAAAAATAGAGACTATGAACATGGAATTAAAGTTTTTGAGATATTTTTGGATAAAATATTGATAGAAAACTTAACTTTATATGTGTTTTCTAAAGGCTATAATGAGTCCCTTTTTATTGGAAAAAAATGATTACATTTTCACAAATACTCCATCATTAAAGGTCAAGAATGTAATTTTAAAAAGTAAAGTGTCACATAAATAGAAATTATATTAAATTATAGATCATTCTACAAACAAATTTGACTCATAAAAATTTCATAACATTTATTAATTTTTAAATTATTTTTATCATTAAACACCAATTAAAGTCATTTTCGAGGTTATTTTGGTAATTTGACATTAAAAGTATAGAAATTAAAATTTAATTTAGATTTAAACATCTAAATTGTTTTTTTAATCTCAGTTTTTTTCCTATAAAATCATGATAATTTATAATTTATCCAAACTGTATCACTTTAAATATTTTGAAACCACCAGTTTTGACTTTTCCCCTACCTGCACAAGCGTTGTGTCGATGTTACATAATATTTTTTCATAATTATACTATTATTTATATTTAAAAATAAATTAATATAATATATATAATATATTATTTATAAATATTTTCATCTATTACCGTTAATAATATATTTTTAATCATCCTTATAATGAAAACATATTTAAGATATTATTTTGACTTTTTATACCTCGCAGAAGCACTGGGTAAGAATTTTTATAATTAAATTATTATATAATTTTAAAATTAAATAATATAAATCAATATTATTTATTCGTAATAATATTTATCCTTAAAGTAAATAATATACTTATAACTTGATACATAGTATCTCAAAGACACTAATTTTGTCTTTTTTAGTGTTGTGTTGGCACTACATCAGTTCCAAAAATGTTTCTAGGTTTATCATGAAATATAAAATAATTTATTATAATTTGAAAATAATTAAATGATTTTTGATTATATCATCATGTAATACATGATTCATAGATTTCAAAAAAAATCATATTTATTTCATAATGATGTCATAAAACTTTTTATATTCATAAAAACTATATTTTTACCATTCACAAAAAAAACATATTCATAGAAATAAAAAACAATAAGAAAATATTTATATGATTAATAAAAATAGATTCCCATTTGTAAAATTAAAATAATAAATTTTACAATTTCAAATTATAAATAAAATCATATTATACATGGGAAAAAATTATATAGAATAGAAACTATTTATTTTATTATGAGTGATTAATTTTATATATACTATTATATATTAATTAATATATGATTCATGATTAAATATTTATACACTTAAAAATTTATGGTTGATCAAATTATCCATCTAATTAATTGAATTTATCTTTTAAATGCATAATTTAGAAAATAGTTTAAGTGCAATAAACATGATACACTATAATTCCAAATTAACCATTTTTAATTTCTAAAAAAAACATTATTATAAAATGTTCATAAACATTTTTTTGTCATAAGACACTATAAGCATGAGTAATTATATTTTCAAATTAAATTAATAAATATTTTATAATGTTATTTTTTATAGAATGTTACTTGATGTGTTAAAAGAAGATTTTTAGAGTTATAAAACATATACACAGAATAGGATAATAATCATTTAAAAATTAAATGAATTTGATGTAGATTAAAAACATTGTGTAGTATTATTTTTGTGTAATAATTATATTAAATAATTAATTTTATTATAGTAGTTTATATGGTTATATGTTTGGATATTATGAAAATAAAAACATGTATCATAAAAGGGATTTTACAATAAATAATAAACAATATTAATTAATAAAATTACATTATCCTTGAATAAAAATATAAATGAAAACATGTACTCAAATATGAATATAAATTATATGTTTATATCATTAGTAACAAAATATACTAAAGGTACATATTATATGTATATATATATATATATATATATATAATTTTGAATGAAAACTTATAAATAATATTTATTGAAAATACAGGATGTTACAGAGTTATTCTAGAATTCTATTTCATAACTGGAAGTAGTGACTCACGGAACCTAAAGTTTGGATGTAGCGATGGAAGTAGATTTAGGGAAGAAAAGTTGACAAATTTTAAAAGTTATATGGGTGTATTTTATCTGAACATAGAATTTTCAACTAGAAACTACTGATTTAGGTGGATAATTCAATAGGAAACTGTCAGTGGCCTTGACCAAATGGTTTTCACCCACATATATTGGTTGGCATTAGAACTAATGGAACTGGATATATTTTGTGCAAAAAAATATATAAATATTTGGGTGGGGTACATTTTAATATAATTTAGTTTTAGGGCTTCTGATTCCCCTAAGTAGTGATCTAGTAATTAGAACACGTGTAAATCTGTGTGACTCTCACTTGTTAACTTCTTAAATAGAAATTTCTTTCCCTTTATGTTCAGTAATACTATGTCCAAACCAAGTAAATTATATATTCTTTTTGTGTGTGATTTTTTTTCTTCAATATTTCTTTATTCTGCTTTGGGTGTTTTAGAAGGGTATTTCGGTGCAAGGTTGGGGTGTTAAACTTCTCAATTATGATACATCCTTTAATGTATGTTTTCTATTTTATAATATCAAAAACTTTATTCCATAATACGGGTTCAAAAATGAGTTTTAGAATTTGACATTTCTAGTGAAATAATACCTAGTATGAGAACCTTAATGCTTTACTACATTTCTTAAATTAGCACTGAGGCTAAGATAATCATGGGAAGTTATGTATAATTTTTAGCATGTCATCAGATGAGGTATAATAAAGATGACATTTTTCCTCTAATATGAAAAGTAAGACACTAGTCTCTCTATGAGATAGACTGGTTAAGTTTATAACCATACATAGACAAGTGATATTGATGTACATATCCATTTTAATAAGAAAAATATGATGTTCTCATCCATTAGGGTGAATAATATGTGATGTGTTAACCCATATAGTCATATTATAATCAGAGAATATAGAATGTATGATTTTTCTATATGATATTAAAATACTCATTGTCTCATATTCACTCAATGCCTTTGAGAACGTATAAGGCCCCGACCTTAAATATTAGATAATCTTGAATTAAGGTAACAATTCAAATTGAGGATATTTTTAGGTTTATAGCTTTATAAAATTAGGTCATAACATATACATAACAATTTGAATATTACATACAGAAATTTCTACTTAGTATCCATTTTTTCATAAAATAAAAAACTCTTGAAAAAAAGAGTCATGACTAGTTCCGTATTTTATACATCATAACGTTTCCTTGATCCCATACTTGAACCTATTAAACTTTAAGTCCTGTAAAAAACATTTGATGAAAAACATGGGATGAGCATAAAAAGATCAGTAAGGGATACACAAAGAAGGAAAACTCTTAGTTTTTCAAAACAACAAGTAAACCATGAATAATTTATCATAAGTAACACTTTTCAACTTTATGAAGTAGTAAATACTTTTCACTGAAAAAAAATATCATTTCTTACCCTTTTTGTAACCAAAATATTACTATAAAACCCATAGAAAGAAATCATAACATATAATGGGTACTTGGGACATAAACATACTTAAATGGAATAAACATACGACCAACTTCCACACATATCACTAAATGGAATAGCCATAAGGCCGACTTCCTTACCCAATGCATTGGAGGTTATAACGTAACCACCCGTCTTGGTTTATCACGGAACCACCCATCATTTGGTTTATCACATAACCAACCATCAAATGTCCAAGTAACATTATAAAATCATAACACATAAAATATTGAAATATAAACATTTTGCTAATAACATTTCATTTAAAATCAGAAGAAATAATTTCAAGATATTAAAATAGTCATTCCATTTCAAAAACCATTTTCAATACCAAAACACCCAAAAATAGAATAAGGTATTTATTTTCCATTAAAAATATTAAGGTTTATAAAGGAAGACAACTTTTTATTACGGTGTCAGAGAGGTCATTGTAGCCGAAAACGTCAGAAACATTTATTTTTTCATTTAGTAAAATTGACAATAGAAAAATATTCCATTTGAATGAAATTAAAAGTAAAAGGTGTTTATTATATGCTATATAAAATAAAGTCACTTATAAATAAAAATATACCTCAATGAAAGGTGATTGAGACGAAGTCCCGTACCTCATGTCCGACTTGACTTGTTTGTTCTTTGACCTCCTGAATAATAAACTAAAGTTAATTTACACTTTATTCAGAAACATTTTCCAATTTATTATTCCTTTTATATAACATATTAGCATGTTATAAACATTACTTAATCATTTCAGTTAATAATGGTCGTTTTGATGATATTTAGTAATTGAGTCAAAAGTAAACTTCTTAATTACATGTTGTCTGTGAGGTCAAAAGTCCATTATCTCTAGAATGATAATTATGATTTAGATATCATATGTATCTTATATATACAGTATATATATATGTATTTATAATAGTATATAACATTTGGAGATAAAAAATTAAATTCACCATTCATGGAGATGATAATCCATTTGTACGCATGAATGCTACTTTCATTTGTATTTTGTATTTTAATGGAATGAAAACTTAATTATAAATAGGTATATTATAATTCCAGTATAATATCATATATAATTACATTAATTTCATCCTTTGTAAGTTCCATGTATGGCATTAATGAGTCATATCACTTTGAGGGGGTGGTAGTCTGCACTTCCTCAAATGATAGTATAGCATTTACCCATTATGGAAACCATAAGGGTATGCTATAAATGAAAAATACATAAGCATAGAAAAAATATAAATAAAATATATATCACATATAAAAACAGTGTCATCTTAATGGCCACCATGAGATGAGGTAGGAGATAATTGAAAAATCATCATTTCGTGAGGCAGTAGTTCACCGTCCACAGAAACAGTGTGTTCTTTTCCCATTAGATAGAGGTGTTTGTAAGTTTACCTCGAATACCTTTAATAAAAACAACCTAGTATATTTAGGACACTTGTTTTTTTATAAAATAAAGGAATTAAAGGAGTTTATGGGGTTGGAGAAGTAAAATAAAATAAGATAAATTTATGGAAGACGTTACCTTAAAATCAGGTAACTCCCTTTAGATTAAACCAAAAGGCTTTATTTTAGTGTTGTATGTCTAGTAGAAGACTTCTAGGAGGTAGAGAGGGATTTTGGGAACTTAATGGGGCACATATTGGACGAGATAAGGGGCATGAGAGGTGTGATTAATGGGTTAGAAGTGGTGTCCTTTTATATGAGGGAGGAGGGGCTCTTTAGGAAAGTTTGAAAGTATTATTTTATTATAAAATGATTTTCGGTTTCAAAAGGTCCAAAAATTTTTAATTCGAATATAATTTGTGCATATGTATAAATAAAAGCATCCATTAAGAATTGGACAGGTTTTGGATTTTATTAATCTTTATCTTTTTTATTTAACTCTTTGTTAACTAATTTAACTTTTACCAAGTCCTCTAATATATTAATACTATATGGTTAAAATATTTACTATAAAATTCAAAACAAAAAAATGTATCATTAATGATATTTTTAACATCATATATGTCATTTGGAATTTTATTATATTTTTAGGACTATTTTATCATTTAATAAAAAATTTACTAATTTTAAAAACTCTTTTATGTCAATTTTAATACTATTCATATCATGACTATTAAAAAATTCAAAACAACTTGATTTTTTCAAAAAAAAATCATTAATTAAAATATATCAAGTAATACTCATATTTAAAATTTATTTATGGAATAAATTGTTTCAAATTAAATTTATTTTGACATTTATAATCTCATTTATTTAAAACATTCATTAATGAGGTAATCATTAAATCATCATTGTGTCATAAATATATTTATTTATCTGCTATCAAAAATTTATAAATAAAATAACATGATGTAGGAAAAAAATTTAGATTTCTAAGGACTATTTATAGTTAAATATATCAATTATATAACCCCATATTAAATTTTTTTTAGCAAAAATAATATATGTTAATGATATTTATATTTTTACATTAAATAAAAAGTTATTAATGTAATTATCTTACCCAAGTGGCTTCCAAAGGCCCAAGGTTCTACCCAAGGATTGTATTGGTCGGTCATGACTCATCCAATAAGTTTAGGAAAAGTGTTAAGATAATGTTATATTATAATATATATTATTTTTACCATAAATTGCCCTATTTAATGTTTACTGTGGTAAATAAAAGTCAAAAAATACTATTCACAAAAAAATTATTTTTATCCCATTAGACCTCATTTTACTTAATGATGACAACCTTGTATGTCAAATTTTTGAAATACAATTCACTGAAGTGCTAAAATTTTATTTAAATGAAAAAGTAGGCTTTTTAACTACTAAGTAGTAATTTTCACTATTCATAAAAATTGAAGGTTTTCAGAAAAATAACTAAAATTTAGCCTAAGATATATTTAATATTCCAAATTCAATAATTATGTCTATTTTACAAAATTCAAAACATAGAAGTTGCATTAATTAATTCCCATTTTCAAAATAAAAGGTGTGTTTTTAAGGAATAATAACTATCAAAAAATTAACACTTGTTTATGTCCAATTTCAAAGTGAAAGTACTTCTAATGACCAAAATTGGAGTAAATGGTAAATATATAATTCAATTACACTTTAAAATCAACTAAAATAATAATATAACTACACAAATAAATGAGATGAAAATGTAGTTTTGAATTAAAATGTGATATTTTCCACTATTCATTAAAAATGAATTTTATAAGAAAAATACCAAAACATTACCCAAAGTAAATTTTGATGTCCCGTTTCTAAAGAAGAATTTTTTTATGTCAAATAGGATATGTAAAAGTGAGAAATACTAGTTTTAAAAAGTGTTCAACACCAAAAGGCAGTAAAACAACCTTTTAATGAATATTAGAGTATTTATGCTTTTCATTATCATTTTAAACCTCAAATATTTATTAGATAAATGTAAATACATTTGTCACACATGTGTGATAATAATGTTGTTAGTTTTGTTCATTCCCACCAATACAATGGATGGCGTTAACTACCCTTTAAAATAATTATAATATTATTTTATTTTTTGGTATAAATCAATGTTATGTGCAACATAAGATTTCCGAGAAATCCATTGTTGCGTGTTGAGTATGCTATCGGGCAAAGAATCCCATTTTAATTAAAATTAATATTTAATTCCCAAATATTAATAAATATTAAAATTTCAAATTCATTATTTATCTTTGATGTTAGATCCTTCGCCCTTTTTGAAATTGATTCCTCTCAATTTTATTCACATATCAAATAAGTGGGGGTATTTATCCCTCATAGCATTTTCAGATTCCCACATAGCCTCTTCAACCATATTCTTTTTCACAAAACCTTTACCTGATTAATTACCTTATTCTGCAACACTTCCTCTCTACGGTCAAGAATCTAGATAGGCTCTTCCTCATAGAGAGATTTTATCCCAACTGAACTACCTCTGGACTCAAAACACGAGATGGGTCTTGCATAAACTTTCTAAACATTGAAACATGAAAAAATTGTGTATCTGGGAAAAACATGGAGGTAAAGCCACTCTATAGGAAATTGATCCAACTTTCTCCAAGATTTTATAGGTTACAATGAACCACATACTCAACATTCCCTTCCTTCTAAAACAAATCACACTTTTCCAGGGAGAAACTTTGGGAAATACATGATCACTTACCTCAAAAAAAATCTTTCCTTTGGTTATCCGCATAACTTTTATGTCTGCTATGAGCTATTCTCATGTGCTTCTGAATCAACTGACCTTTCTCTTCTATCTCCTCTACCAATTCTAGTCCCATCATATTCCTTTCACCTACTTCATCCCAAAAATATAAGGTTCGACACCACTTTCGATATAACACCTTAAACGGAGACATCTTTATAATGGAATGAAAACTGTTATTATAAGAAAATTCAACCAAAGAAAGATGTTGGTCACAACTTCCCTAGTAATCCTTTGAACAAGAACACATAATATCTTCTAAAGTCTAAATTTTTCATTCTAACTACCCATCTGATTGAGGATAAAAATCTGTACTAAAATTTAATTCAGTATCCAACGACTTTTGAAGACCTTTCCAAAAGATAGAAGTGAACCTGGGATCACGATCAGATACAATGGAGAGGGGAACTCTATGAAATATGACAATCTCTTTAACATACAACTGAGAAAGTTGATCTAGAGACAACGAATCTCGAATAGGAAAGAAATGAGAAGATTTATTCAATTGATCAACAATAATCTATATTTCATTGTTATCTCGATATGAATTTGGTAATCCCACAACTAAGTCCATGGATATATTTTATCATTTTCACTCTGGCACTAGTAAAGATGGTAGCATCCCTTTCGGAAACTGCCGCTCTTCTTTAACCTCTTGACAAGTCAAACATCTCACTATAAAGTCAGAAATATCTATTTTCATTCCATCCCACCAGTAATACTCCAAAAGATCTCGATATAGCATAGTACTTCTAGGATGAACTGAAAATGGAGAACTATGAGCTTCAAATAACAACTCATTCTTCAACTTTTAATCACAAGGCACACATAATCTCTTCTCAAATCTCACAATACAATATCTATCAATATTAAACTCAAATAACATACCCTTCTGAACCAACTCAACCTTTTTCTGCAACTCACTTTCAACTTTCTGCACTTTCTTTATTCTGTCTGTGAGGGATGATTGTACTGATACCTGAAATAAAATAGAAAAATTTTTTGCACCAAGAACTTCCAATCCAAAATTTATCAAATCAAAAACCAAAGGATCTCGTTCTAAACATATCATTGTTAATGTAGCATTACTACTTTAACTCCTAGTTGTTGTATTAGTAGGAATGAATAGAACTAAATACAATATGATTATACATGTTTGATAAATGTTTTTACATTTATCCAATAACATTTATAGGCTTAAAATAAGAAACGAATTTGATTTTAAGCATAAATACTCTAATATTCACTAAAAGGTCGATTTACTGCCTTTTGATGGTGAACCCTCTTTAAACGTAGTTTTGATCACTTTTATATGTTCTATTTGAACAAATAAAATTCTTATTTAGAATCAGGGCACCCAAATTTACTTTGGAGGAAATTTTTGTATTTTTCTGATAATGTTCCTTTTTTAATGAATAGTGACAAATACTGTATTTTAATTCAACACTACATTTTAATATAATTTATTTATATGGTTAAATTATTTTTTTTAATTTGTTTTAAAGTGTAATTAGATTATAGTTTTACCATTTAATCCAATTTTTTTCATTTTATGTAATTTGATTTTTAAATTGGACAAAAAAAAGTGTCAATCTTTTGATAGTTATTATTTCTTAAAAACCTGCTTTTTGTTTTAATAGCGAGAATTAATTTTAAATTAATTTCAGCCACTTATATGTTTTGAATTTATAAAAATGGTTTCCATGTTTGGATTCAGTAGGCACAAATCTTTTAAATAGGGAACTTTTATTTTTAGGCATTTTAAATATTTACCTTAGTAAATATTTTATTTACCAGGGTTAAAAGGTAAATATTGTAAAAAAATGTAAAAATAATATTATAATAATAATAAATTATCCTAACATGTGTCATAATCCTATTTTTTGACATATATCGGACCATTTTCATCCTTTGGTTGATGTTGGGACCCCATGTCGCCTCTTGAGAGTGATAATGACAATTTATATTAATTAATTTAAAGTAAAGACAGAAATGACTTAAACATATGTCCTTTAGTAAATAAATTTTGAAACGGGGTTATATAAGTTATCCTTTTGAATATAAATATTAATTGGAATAATAAAACGAATTTATACATCATGGTATTTTATTATAATTTTTATACATCAAATAAATTAAATTATTTATGACAAAAATAATTATGAAGTGTTTACCTCGTTAATAAATGATTTAAATAAATAAGATTATAATTATTAAAACAATATCCAAAACCTATCCAATTATTATTGGATGATTTTATTTATAACATGATTCATCTTATATTTTACTTTTATGACTTTTTTATCTTTATAAACCAAGGATAAGTTTATAATAAAATAATATTTTCACACTTTCCTAAAGAGACCCTCCTCCCACTTATAAAAATTCCTCACCTCTAACCCATTACTCACACCTATAAAGCCCCATGGCTCATCCAACCCTTAC
The DNA here is from genome assembly GCA_963277665.1 of Viscum album. NCBI lineage: Eukaryota > Viridiplantae > Streptophyta > Magnoliopsida > Santalales > Viscaceae > Viscum > Viscum album. Next base: position 7,435,136 of record OY728125.1, read on the forward strand.
CCAAATAATATTTCAAGATCTCTCTCTTCCAGTTAAAATCCTTACCTTTGGAAAAAGGCACTTCGAGAAGCCCTTTTGTTCAAACCAAAGGGAATTACCCGAATTAAATGTCATGGTTTCTCTTAAATTCTTTCCTTTATTATACTTCTCAATCCACTAAAATATTTTTATTCATTTCTTTTATAACAACACCAGTATCCTAAATATTATAGTATGCTTTTATGATAATTATTCGAACTACACTTACACACACCTTTATCTAATGGGTGAAGAACATACTGTTTCTGTGGATGCCAAACTAACGCCTCACGAAGTGATGATTGTTCAATTATCTCCTACCGCCTCTCATGGTGGCCATTAATATGGAACTATATTTATATATGATATATAATATGTTTATGTTTTCTTTATTCTTCTATATTTTTCATTTATAGGATACTTTTATTGTTTCCATAATGGGTAAATGATATAATTTCATTTGAGAAGGTGCGGACTACCATCCCCTCAAAGTGATATGACTCGTTAATTCCATATATGGGACGTATAAATGATGGAGTTAATGATAACATATATTATATTATACTGTAATTCTAATATACATATGTATCATTATGTTATAATTCCATTAAAATATGAAATAGAAATGAAAGTAGCATTATTGCATACGTATGGATTACCATCTCCATGAATGGTGAATTTCATTTCTTATCTCCAAATTTTATGTACTATTATAAATTCATAAATATATATATATATATACTGTATATATAAGATATATATGATATCTAAATCATTAATATAATTCTATAGATAATGTACTTTTGACCACATTGACAACTTGTAAATATAAGAAGTTCATTTTTTACTCAAGTACCAAATATTGACAAAACGGCTGTTATTAACATAAATGATTACATAATGTTTATAACATGGTAATAAATGATATATAAGGAATAATAAACTTGAAAAAGTCTCTTAATCAAATATAAATTAACATTAGTTTATTATTTAGGAGATTAAATAACGAATGGGTCAAGTCTGACACGAGGTAAGAGAACTTCTTAACCCAATTTCCTTTCTTTGGGTTGATCTTATAATTTTATATTATGTTGTACTATGATTATGTAAGACAAAAAAAATTATGTCCTATATTTTATTTTTACATTACTTATGTGTACCTATAGTGAATACACATAATAAATCTATTTTATTTATAAAATGATCTTTGTAAGGGACATCATTTGAATCTCCGTTCATTGAGGCATATTTTGTTTTATACATGACATTCCTTTATACAGTATATAAACACATTTGAATTTTCATTTCATTCAAACGAAATATTTTTCTACGTGGCCTTTGAATAATCGAAAAAATGTTTCCTTTCAATGTAAGTGGTTATAATGACATTTTTCGCTGCCATGAGTATTATTTGATCTTTGGATTCCTTAACAAGACGTAGTGTTTTTTTTAAAAAAAATATCATATAATATGTTACATATTTTTGTATTGAAAATTATTTTGATAAGGGATTTGTTACGTCAATATTTTTAAAGGATATATTGTGATTGAAATGTGGAAATTTTCTCTTTCCTTTATGTTTGTTTTATGTGTTATGAATATGTTATGGTTATTAGGAATTTTTTATGTATACGAGTAGTTTCGTGATAAACCTAGGGTGGGTGAGCCCGAGATAACTCTCCAATGCATTAGGTAATGTGATAGAGGTAAACATGAATGTTCCTCGTAGGAGATTTAGAGAATATAATATGATGGGTATTCCAACGTAACTCCCTATTTATCTATGATAGCTATAATGTAGTTATGATATGGATGCCACAAGTTACCTTTATGATTTATGATTTCTATATGTTATTCATAAATCTTATGATTTCATGAGGTAAGTAAAAGAGTTTATGTTTTGTATGTGTTGATGGACTAAGGAGTTTTTTGATTTATTTTATAACCCTTGCTGAGCTTTTTATACTCACCCCTAGTTTTGAAATGTTTTTCACAGCACATAAAGATTAATAGGTTGAAGGATGGCATCATGGAAAAGTCATGTCTTCTAAAACATGGAACTAGACATGACTCTTTTTTTCAAGAGTTTTTATTTTGTAAAAAATGGAAACTAAGTAGAAGTGTCTACTTTGTAATTCTTGAGATGTAATGTAATATTTATGGCTTAATTCTCAAAAAATCTAAACCTAAAAAGATATTTAATTTGAATTATTAAATTAATTCAATATTATGTAATGTTTTGAGGTCAAGTCCTTATAGTTGGTATCATAAATTGGTTTAAACAACTTTAGAAGTTATAATATTGTTAAATTACTATCCCTTAATTAATTTATGGTAAGATAGAAATGATATAGCATTTTTAGATTACCATGTTGCTTCGCCTAAGATATTGAGGAGATTGATGCTCTTGATTAGGATGAATTAAAAGTTATGTTTCTTGCGAAATATTTTCCTAAGGTGGTTTTTCTTAGATTGGAAAAACAATTCCTAGAATTGAGGTAGGAGGATGACTCAGTGGGTCCTTATGAATAAAAAATCACTCGACTGGAAATTTATACTCCATATTTCATACAAGATTTTGATAGTAAAATCAACCATTTTTTACTCAGGATTAAATACAATTTATCGAAGGTATTTGACTTCTCATGAGTTCAAAAGTTATGAAAAACTTGTTCGTTGTGTAAAGAAGGTGTAAATGAAGTTTCCAGATGATCAGTTGTCCTTTGACAAACAACAGAATAAGAGGTCAAGGAGTTAGACGAAAGGGAATAACTCTTCAAAAAATTCTGATGGTAAGAAATTTAAGTTTACTCTTTTTGAAAATTGTGGTAAAAACCATGCTTGGGAATGTCTTTTGAATTATGTTAAGTGCTACCGATGTGGTAAAATGGGACATAAAGAACATAATTTCACTAAAAAAGTTCAAGTTAATGGTAAGACAAAATCTGATTTATAGTCAGTAAAATGTTTTAAGTGTAATGAAATGGGTCATTATGCAAATTAGTGTCAAACGAAGAACTCAACTAAGGGAAAGCAGCCATACTACAAGCAGAAAGGGGTGGTGAAATCCTTTTAAACTACTTCAGTAGATGTTGGTACATCAAATAAAGTAGTATCAGGTACACTGTTTGTTTGTTCAGATTATTCCAATGTGTTGATTGATTCAGGGTCCTCACACTCTTTCATTTCTAAGAATTTTTCTAGTAAATTGGGAATTACATCTGAAGATATGAATCCTGAACTTATTGTAAAAACACTAGGGGGAATTGTTGATACAAAAATAAATTTTAAGAACCTTCTTGTCCATGTGTGCGGAAAGAATCCACCAAAAAACCTTATTGTTTTGCCTCTAGTAGACTTTGATGTTATTTTGGGTATGGTTTGACTTTATGTTTATCATGATAAGATTGACTTCCTAGATAAGGTGGTTTCTTTTCAGAAATATTTTCAGTTTGTGTACAATAATGAAGCCTTACTATTGATAACATATTAGGAAGCTGAGAAACTTGTAAAAGATGGAAATGAATGTTACCTTGCACATATTGTTGAAAAAAAAGGAACTGTCTAGATTAATGATGTTCCAAGGGTAAATGAGTACCTTGATTTTTTTCCTGATTAATTTCATACTATTATACCTGATTGGGATGTTTAATTTACTATTGACTTAGTTTTTGATGCTTATCAAATTTTAAAAACCCCTTACCAAATGGCTCAAATTGAATTTTTAGAGATAAATAAGTAATTATAGAAGTTATTATATAAAGGTTTCATTTGACCTAACACATCACCATGAGGTGCTCTTGTCTTGTTTGTTAAAATAAATATGGTTAATTGATACATTGAATTGATTATAGAGAATTGAATAACATCACTATTAAGAACAAGTATCCTTTGCCTCATATTAATGATTTGTTTGATCAGCTCCAAGGAGCTCAGTCTTTTTCAAAGATTGACATGATGTCGGGGTACCATCAGTTGAAAGTAAAGGAATTAGACATTCCAAAGACCGCATTTCGTACTAGACATGTCCATTATGAATTTGTAGTTATGCCTTTTGGGTTAACCAATGTACATGTTGTATTCATGGATCTTATGAAAAGAATTTTCCGTGAGTTATTGGATAAGTTTGTGGTTGTGTTCATTGATGATATTTTTTTTATTCTTAAAATAAAGCAAAGCATGAAAGTCATTTAATGGTTGTCTTGAAAACCTTAAAAGAAAAGAAACTGTATGGAAAATTCAGAAGGTGTGAGTTTTGGTTACATAAAATTTCTTTCCTTGGTCACATTGTTTCAAAAAATTGAAAAACTGTTGATCCTACTAAAACAAAAGTTATTGAAGAATGGCCAAGACCCACAAATATAACCTAGATCCATAGTTTTCTTGGTTTTCTAGGTTATTATAGGAGGTTTGTTGAGAATATATCATGGTTATCTTTTCTAATGACCAAGTTAACTCAAAAAGGTGTTAAGTTTTTTTGGACAAAATAATGTGATGATTGTTTTTAGGAATTTAAAATAATATTGGTGAATGATCCAATTTTGGCACTGCCTTCCAGAAATGGTGAATTTTTTATTTATAGTGATACTTCGTTGAAAGGACTTGGTTGTGTCCTTATGAAAAATGATCAAGTAATTTCTTATGTTTCACGTCAGTTGAAACCTCATTAGTTAAATTACCCTATACATGATTTGGAATTAGCAAATGTTTTTTTTCTTTAAAAATATGGAGGCATCATTTGTATGGAGTAAAATATGGAATATATACTGATCACAAATGTTTAAGGTATATATTCACTTAGAAAGAATTGAACATGAGATGCAGAAGATGGCTGAAATTAATCAAGGATTATGATTGCACGATCCTTTACCATCCAAGAAAATAAAATAAAGTGGTTGATGCTTTGTGTTGAAAAATTAATGCTTCATTAACCATGCTACATTTGTAATGAGATCATTTGGTTTTTGATTTGAATAACTTTTTCATAGAAGTTGTTGGTGCAGAAAATTCCTCTATTTTTTAGGTTCCATCGAAATCATCTCTATCAGACAGAATTAATCAAGTTAAAAAGGAAGACTACAAGTTGCAGAAAAAGGTAGAGTTTGTTCAGAATGGTAAGTTTCATGATTTTAACATTGATGATGATTGTATTTTGAGATTTGGAAAGTGATTTTATGTGCCTTGTGACTCACAGTTGGTGAAAGAGTTATTACGTGAAGCTCATAGTTCTCCGTTTTTATTTCATCATGGCAGTACTAAGATATACAGAGATCTTCATGAGTATTACTGGTGGGATGGAGTTAAAGGAGATATTTCTGATTTTACTATGATTTTTTTGACTTGTTAGCAGGTTAAAGCAAATCGGACGTTACCAAAAGGGATGCTTCAGTCTTTACCGGTTCCAGAATGGAAATGGTAAAATATATCCATAGACTTCATTGTGGGTTTACCAGTGACATCTTGATGTAATAATGCAATCTGGGTTATTGTTTATCGATTGACTAAATCTTCTCATTTCATTCCTATTCAAGATATTTTGTCTCTATATCAACTTTCTCAGTTGTATGTTGATGAGATAGTAAGGTTACATGGAGTTACCCTCTCCATTGTATCTGACAGTGATCCTAGGTTTACTTCTAACTTTTGGAAAGGCCATTTGAAGTCATTGGTTATTAAATTAAATTTCAGTATAGATTTTCATCCTCAACCAGATGGGAAGTCAAAATGAACAATTCAGACCTTGGAGGATATGCTATGTGATTGTTCACTAGATTACCAAGGAAGTATGGACCAACATATTTATTTGGTTGAATTTTCTTATAATAATAGTTTTAAGTCCAGTATACAGATGGCTCCATTTGAGGGATTGTATAGAAAGAATTGTCAAACTCTAGCTTTTTGGGATGAAGTTGGTGAAAGGAATCTGATGGGACTAGAATTGGTAGAAGATATGGTTGTAAATGTTTAGTTGATTTAGAAGAACATGAGAACAGATCAGATCAGGCAAAAACGTTATATGGATAACTGGAGGAAGGATCAAATCTTTCGAGGTAGGTGATCATGTCTTTCTCAAAGTTTCTCTATGGAAAAGTGTGATGCATTTTGGTAAGAAGGAAAAGTTGAGTCTGGGGTTCATTATACCTTATGAAATCTGGGAAAAAGTTTGATCAGTTGCGTACACAGTGGATTTACCTCCTTGTTTATCTCAGGTACACAATGTTTTTCATGTTTCAATGTTGAGAAAGTATATTCTGGATCCATATCATGTTTTCAGCCCAGAGGTAGTTTAGTTGGAAGAGAATCTCTCTTATGAGGAACAAAAAGTCCAGATTCTTGACTGAAGAGAGAAAGTATTGTAGAATAAGGTAATCCATCAGGTAAAGGTTTCGGGGAAAAACCAAATGGTTGAAGAGGCAATGTGGGAATCTAAAAATGTTATGAGGGATAAATACCCCCACTTATTTGATAAGTGAATAAAAATTGCGAGGACACAATTTCCAAAAGGGGAAAGGATGTAACATCCCAAGTAAATACAGAATAATACATTTTCATTATTATTAATATTTGTGAATTAAATATTAATTTTACTTTAAAGGGGTTTCTATGTTCGATGGCGTACCTAATACACAACAGTGGGTTTCTTTGAAATCTTACGTTGCACACTAATAATATAATATTATTACTTTAAATAGTAGTTAATGCATAGTTATTGTATTGGAAGGAATGAAAAGAACTAACTAAAATAGGATTATACATGCTTGTTAAATGTTTTTACATTTATCTATTAAAAGTTAGAGGCTTAAAATAGGAAAATAATTCAATTTTAAGTATAAATACTTTAATATTCCCTAAAAGGTCGATTTACTACGTTTTGATGGAAAACCTTATTTAAACCTACTTTTGGTCACTTTTATATGTTCTATCTAACCAAATAAAATACTTTTTTTGAATTAGGACACCAAAATTTACTTTGGATGAAATTTTGGTATTTTTCTGATAATGTTCATTTTTAATGAATAGAGAAAAATACTATATTTTAATTCAAAACTGCCTTTTAATATAATTTATTTATATGGATAGATTATATTTTTAATTGGTTTCAAAGTTTAATTAGATTATATTTTTATCATTTAATCTAATTTTGTTCATTTTAAGTAATTTCCCCTTTAAATTGGACATAAACAAGTGTAAATCTTTGGTAGTTATTATTTCTTAAAAACAAGTTTTTTGTTTTAATAGCGGGAATTAATTTTAAATTAATTTTTGCCACTTCTATGTTTTGAATTTTGAAAAATGGATTCCATGTTTCTATTAATTAGTTACAAATTGTGTAAATAGGCAAATTTTATTTTTAGACATTTTAAATGTTCATCTTAGTAAATATTTTCTTTACTATGGTTAAAATGTAAATATGGTAAATAAGGGTAAAAAATAATATTAAATTACCCTAAAATGTCTTATAATCCTATTTGTTGATACCTATCCAACCATGTGCATCCCAAGGTTGAATTTGTGACCCCATTGAGCCACTTGAGAGTGATAATGACACTTTATATTAATTAATTTAAAGTAAAGAAAAAAATTACTTAAACACATATCTTTTAGTAAATCAATTTTTATATGGGTTTATATAAGTTATATTTTCAACTATATATATTCATTGAAAAACTAAAAAAATTTCTTACATCATGGTATTTTTTTAATTTTTATACATCAAATAAATTAAATTATTTTTGACATAGTAATGATGCATTTTTTACCTCGTTAATTAATGATTTAAATAAATAAGATTATAAATATTAAAACAATATCCAAAACATGTAAAATTCTTTTTGGATTATTTTATTTTGGACATGAGTCATCTTATCTTTAACTTTAATGAGTTTTGGATCTCTATAAACCGGAGATAAGTTTATAATAAAATAATATTTTCACACTTTCCTAAAGGTCCCCTCCTCTCACTTATAAAAAGCTCTCACCTCTAACCCATTACTGACACCTCTCAACCCCATTGGCTATTCCAACCCCTGCCAAAATAATCTCTCAATATCCTTCTATTCCACTTATAAGCCTTACCTTTGGAAGAAGTCTCATCAACAAGTCCTTCTGGTTCAAACAAAAGAGAGTTACCCGAATTAAAGGTAACGGTTTCTCTTAAATTCTTTTCTTTTATTTTACTTCTCCAACCCTAAACTCTTTTTATTCCTTTATTTTATAACAACACCAGTATCCTCAATATACTATTATGTTGTTATGAGTAGTATTTTAACTACACTTAAACACACCTCCATCTAATGGGTGAAGAACATACTGTTTCTATGGATGGAAAACTAACGCCTCATGAAATGATGATTGTTCAACTATCTCCTACCACTTCTCATGATTTCCATTAATATGGAACTATATTTATATATGATATATACTATTTTTATGTTTACTTTATGCTTCTATATTTTTCATTTATAACATACCTTTATGGTTTTTATAATGGGTAAACACGATAATTTCGTTTGAGGAAGTGTGGACTACTGCCCACTCAAAGTGATATGACTTGTTAATGCCATATGTGGGATGGATAAAGGATGGAGTTAATGATATTATATATGATATTATAATGGAATTATAATATAACTATGTATCATTATGTTTTAATTCCATTAAAATATGCAATATAAATGAACATAGCATTCATGCATACGTACGGCTTACCTTCTCCATGAACGGTGCATTTCATTTCTTATCTCTAAATGTTATGTAATGTTATAAATTAATATATATACTATATATTTAAGATATATATGATATCTAAATAATGAAAATCATTCTGAATATAATGTATTTTTTACCACATAGACAACTTGTAAATATAAGAAGTTCATTTTTTACTCAAGTACCAAATATTAACAAAACAACAATTATTAACATAAATGATTACCTAATTTCTATAACATGGTAATAAATTATATAAAAGGAATAATAAACTTGAAAAATGTTCTTACTCAATTATAAATTAACTTTAGTTAATTATTCAGGAGTTTAAATAACAAATGGGTCAAGTTAGACATGAGGTAAGAGAACTTCTTAACCCAATTTCCATTCTTTGGGTTAATCTTATACTTGTAAATTATGTTGTACTATGATTATGTAATAAATAAATTTGTATGTCCTATATTTAATTTTTACATTACTTATGTGTACCTATAGTGAATACACAGAATAAATCTATTTTATTTATAAAATGATCTTTGTAAGGGAATTCGTCTCAATCTCCTTTCATTGAGGAATATTTTGTTTTATACACGACTTTCTTTTATACTGTGTATAAACACCATTTACTTTTCATTTCATTCAAAGAGAATATTTTACTACAAGGAATTTTACTAAATAAAGAAAAAAATCTTTTTAATGTAAGCGGTGACAACCACCTTTTCTGCTGCTGTGAATATTATTTGATCTTTGGCTTCCTTAAAAAGTCATAGTGTTTTAAAAAAATACCATAAACTCTTTTACGTATTTTGGTATTGAAAATGGATTTGATAATGGATTTTTTATTTCAATATATTTAAATAATATATTTTTGTTAAAATTTGGAAATGTTACCTTCCCTTTATATTTGTTTTATGTGTTATGAATATGTTATGGTTCTCGGGCATTGTTTATGTATATGGGTGGTTACATGATAAACCTAGTGTGGGTGAGCCCGAGATAGCTCTCTAATGCATTGGGTAACGTGATAGAGGTAAATGTTAATGTTTCTACTAATAGATTTAGGGAATATAATATGATGGGTATTCCAATGTAACTCCCTATGTAGTTGTGATAGCTACAATATAAGTATTATATGGATTCCACAAGTTACCTTCATGATTTTTGATTTATATGTGTTATTCATAAAAATTTTGATTTCATGAGGTAATTAAAAGAATTTATGTTTTGTATGTATTGATGGACTAATGAATTCTTTATTTATTTTATAACCCTTACTGATCTTTTTATGCTCATCCCATGTTTTGAAATATTTTTCACAGGACTTAAAGATGAATTGGGTCAAGGATGGGACCATGGAAAATTAATGTTTTCTGAAACATGAAAATATATATGACTCTTTTTTCAAGATTTTTTATTTTGTAAAAAATGGAAACTAAGTGGAAGTTTCTACTTTGTAATTATTGAGATGTGGTGTAATAGTTATGGCATAATTCTCTAAAACTCTAAGCCTAAAAATATCCTCAATGTAAATTATTCAATTAATTCAAGATTATGTAATGTTTTAAGGTCAGGTCTTCATAATATATACATCAAACTTTTGTGATCAATATATATTTCATACTTTACTCCATATAGTTGATGCCTCCAAATTTTTAATGAAACAATAAGAGCAGTTAATTCCAAATTATGTTTTAGGTAATTTAACTCATGATGTATCAATTGACGTGAAGAATAAGAAATTACCTAATCATTCTACAATAGGACTCAACCATGTACTTCCAAAAAATTATCATTGTAGATAACAAACAGTCCATTTCTAGATAGTAGTTTCAAAGCTAGAGCATTCACAAATCTTTTTTTTAATTCCTAAAAACTATCATCACATTCTTTTTTTCTGGATGAACTTAATACCTTTTCAAGTTAACTTAGCCATTGGGGTAGATAACTGTGGAAAAATTTTAAAAAACCTTCGGTAATATCCTTCCAAAAAAAGAAAACTATGAATATTTGTGATATTATTAGGTCTTTACCATTCTTCAAAAACTTTTATTTTAGCGTGATCAACAGTTATGTCATTTTTTTTAAACAATGTGACCAAGTAATGAAATTTTTTGTAACCAAAACTCACACTTTTTTTGAATTTCTCATACAGTTTATTTTCTTTTAATGTTTGTAAGACAACCCTTAAATGAATTTAAAGCTCTTATTTACCATTAGAATGTACCAAAATATCATCTATAAACACAACCACCATTTATTACCTGAGTCAACTGAGCCATCACTACAACAAACTATTTTGTTCTAATTCAGACCATTTCTAGTTACTGATTGGGAAGGTTGTCTTCCTCTGGATTTGGTCCCATCATAGCTTCCCTGTTTCTTCTTCAGAAAACCATTCTGAACACAAAAGTATCTTAGGTTAAGAAACATGGTAATTTGTAAATGTTGTATCATTTCAATCTTACCATAAATTAATTTATGGATATTAATTTAGCAATGCCCTAACTCCTAAAGTTGTCTAAACCGACCTCTGATACCAACTATAAGGCTTCTACCTTAAACATTACATAATCTTTAATTAAGTTAATAATACACATTGAGGATATTTTCATGTTTGGATATTTAGAGAATTAGTTCATAACATATACATAACAATTTGAATACTACATGCATACATTTCTACTCAGTATCCAATTTTTCATAAAATAAAAAACTCTTGAAAATAAAGTAATGTATAGTTCCATATTTTAGACATCATGACTTTTCCTTGATCCCATCCTTGACCCTATTCAACATTAAGTCATATTAAAAACATTTGAAGAAAAACTTTGTATGGGCATAAAAAACTCAATAAGGGATATACAAAAAAAAGAAAACTGTTGGTTTTTCAAAACACCAAGTAAATCATGAATACTTTATCACAAGTAATACTTTTCGTATTTATGAAGTAGTAAATACTCTTCACTGAATAAAATATCATTTCTTACCTTTTATAACCAAAAGAGTACCATAAAACCCATAGAAAGAACACATAACATATAATGGTAACTTGGGACATAAACACACTTAAATGGAATAACCATACGATAGAATTCCACACATATCACTAAATAGAATAGACATAAGGCCGAAATCTATACCCAATCCATTGGAGATTATAATGTAACCACCCATCCTAGTTTATCACGGCACCACCCATCATTTGGTTTATCACATAACCACTCGTCAAATTTCCACTTACCATTTTAAAATAATAACACATAAAATATTTCATTATAAACATTTCAATAATAACATTTCATTTGAAATAACAAGAAATCATTTCAAGATATTGAAATAATCAGTCCATTTCAAAAACCATTTTCAATACCAAAACACCCAAAAACAGAACAAGGGATTTATTTTCCTTTTAAAAAAACATTAAGGCTTATAGAGGAAGCCAACAAACGATTACAGCGGTGGAGAGGTCATTGTCGCCGAAAACGTTAAAAACATTACTTTTTTCATTTAGTAAAAAGATTCATAGAAAAATATTCCCTTTGAATAAAATTAAAAGTCAAAGGGTTTTATTATATACTGTATAAAATAAAGTCTTGTATAAATCAAAATATGCCCCAAGGAAAGGTGATTGAGACGAATTCCTTTACCTCGTGTCCGACTTGACGCGTTCGTTCTCTAACCTCCTAAATAATAAACTAAAGTTAACTTTTAATTTCTTTAAAACCTTTTTAAATTTATTATTCCTTTTATATCACTAATTATCACATTATAAACATTACGTAATAATTTAAGTTAATAATAGTCGTTTTGTTCATATTTGGTACTTGAGTCAAAAGTAAACATCTTATAATTACATGTTGTCAATGTGGTCAAAATTCCATTATGTCTAGAATGATATTCATGATTTAAATATCATATGTATCTTATATACCCAGTATATATATTTATTTTTTATAGTACATAACATTTGGAGATAATAAATGAAATGCATCGTTCCTGAAGTTGGTAAGTCGTGCGTACGCATGAACGCTACTTTCATTTCTATTTTGTATTTTAATGGAATGAAGACTTAATGATAAATAGGTATATTATAATTCATTTATAATATCATATATAATTTCATTAATGTTATCCTTTATATGTTCCACATATGGCATGAACGATTCATATCACTTTGAGGGGGCGGTAGTCCGCACTTCCTCAAAAGAAATTATCGCATTACCCATTATGGAAACCATAAAGGTATGATATAAATGAAAAATACAGAAGCATATAATTAATATAAATATATTATATATAAAATATAAATATATTTCCATCTTAATGGCCACCATGAGACGTGGTAGGATATAATTGAACAATCATCATTTTGTGAGTCAATAGTTCATCGTCCACAGAAACAATATGTTCTTTTCCCATTAGATGAAGATGTGTGTAAGTGTAGCTCTAATACATCTCATAAAAACAACCTAGTATATTTAGGATATTGGTTTTTTTATAAAATAAAGGAATAAAAATATTTCAGGGGTTGAATAAGTAAAATAAAAGAAAAGAACTTTAGGGAAAACGTTACATTAAAATTGGGTAACTCCCTTTAGTTTGAACCAAAAGGCTTTATTGAAGTGTCTTCTGCATAGAGAAAGGATTATGTGAGGAATATAAGGATGTAGTAAGATTAATTGGTCAGTTTTTGGATGATCCAAGGTGCTTGAGAGGAGTGAGTAATGGGTTAGAACTGGTGTCCTTTTATAAGAGGGAGGAGGGGCTCTTTAGGAATGTTTGAAATTATTGTTTTATTATAATATGATTTTCAGTTTAAAAAGCTTCAAAACATCTTTAATTCGAATATAATGTGAATATAAGTTGAAATAAAATCATCCAATAAGAATTGGAAAGGTTTTGGATATTTTTTATTCCTTATCTTTTTTATTTAACCCCCTGTTAACATATTTAACTTTTAACAAGTCCTCTTATAAATTCATACTATATAGTTAATATATTTACTATAAAATGCCAAACGACACAAAATGGATCATTAATAAAACATTTAACATCATATATGTCATTTTTTTGAATATTATAATTTTAGGTCTATTTTATCATTTAATTAAATATTGATTGATTTAAAAAAACTCTTTTATGTTAATTTTAATACTACTCATATCATTACTTCTTAAAAACTCCAAACCAAATTTATTCTTTCAAAAAAAACTTCATTAATTTAAATATATCAAGTCATCATAATCTCTAAAATTCTTGTATGGAATAAATATTTTCAAAATAAATTTATTTTAACATTTATAATCCCATTTATTTAAAACATTCATTAATGGGGTATTCATTACATCATCACTATTGCATAAATAAATTTATTGATATGATGTCTAAAATTTATAAATAAAATACCATGATATAGGAAATATTTTTATATTTCTAATGAGTATTTATAGTCAAATATAATAATTATATTACCCCATATTAAATTTCTTTAAAAACAATACAGTTTTATGATATTTTTATTTTTACTATAAATAAAAAATTTATTAATGTAATTATCTTACTCAAGTGGCTTTAAAAGGCCAAAGGTTATACCCAAACATTTTATTGGTTAGAAATGACTCTTCCAATATAGTTAGAACAAGAATTAATGTAATTTTATTTTATAATAATATTATTTCAACCTTGAATTACCCTATTTACTTCTAACCATGGTAAATAAAAGTCAAAAGTTAGTATTCCCCAAAAAATATTTTCATCCCATTGAACCATATTTTACTTACTTATGAAAACCATGTATATCGTATTTTTTAAATTAAATTCCCAGAAGTGGTAAAATTACATTTAAATGAAAAAGCCGGGTTTTTAACTACTAAGTAGTATTTTTCACGATTCATCAAAAATTGAAGATTTTCAGAAAAATACCAAAAGTTAAGCCTATGATATATTTGATATTACAAATTCAAAAATTATGTCTATTTTACCAAATTCAAAACATAGAAGTTTTATTAATTAATTTATAATTAATTCTCGTTGTCAAAACAAAAGGCTTGTTTTTAAGAAATAATAACTATCAAAATATTGACACTTGTTTATGTCCAATTTCAATGTGAAATTACTTAAAATGACCAATATTAGATTAAATGTAAAAAATATAATCTAATTACACTTTAAAACCAATTAAAATAATAATCTAACTACAGAAATAAATTAGTTGAAAAGGCATTTTTGAATTAAAATGCGGTATTTTCCACTATTCATTAAAAAATAAATTTTATCAGAAAAATACCAAAGAATTGCCCAAAAAAAATTTGTATGTCCTAATTCTAAAGAAGAATTTTATTTTTTTCAAATCAAAAATGTAAAATTGACAAATACTATGTTTAAAAAGTGTTCACCATCAAAAGGCGGTAAAACGGCCTTTTAAATAATATTAGATTATTTATTCTTAAAATTGAATTCATTGTCATTTTAATCCTCAAAAATGTATTAGATAAATGTAAAGACCTTTAAAAAACATGTATAATCATATTGTAGTTAGTTCTATTCATTACCTCTAGTACAATAGCTAGGCCTTAACTACCCTCTAAAATAATAATATTATTATATTATTTTTCAGTAGAACTAAAAGTTGTGTGTAACATAAGATTTTTGATAAATCTGTTATTGCATGTTGAGTATGCTATCGGACATAGAATCCCCTTTTAAGTAAAATTAATATTTAATTCACAAATATTAATAAATATGAAAATTTCATATTCTTTATTTACCTATGATGTTATAGAAAGGGGTTATATAATTATATATATTTATATATCATATGATACAGTTGGTGTATATAAGTTTGGAGATACATGTGTTTGATGAAGATTTCACCAAATCCCATTGTATTTTGAGTTTTATTGATACTTTTCAAGATTATTCACTTTTCTTACAATGATATATTGAATAATTCATAGGTGTTGTGTTTTCAATAATATGTTTTGTTTAATAAGACCCCTACAAGTGTATAAGGTCATCGAATAAAATTAAACTGGGATTTTTAGGTCATATACATGTAGAAACACAAAGCTAATCTCTAGTACTATTACGATTATCTAAATAAGAATGTAAAATAGAATATATGAGTTTTTTGGTGAATAAATTTAAAATTAAGTATGAATTAGGGAAAATATGTTGTATATGTGAAAGAAAGTTGTATAAACAAGGTTTTAAGAATACAATAATGAAAGAGTGTGGAGTTTAGGTTAGTCTTATTGAAACACACAACTCACCCCTTAAATACTTTGAACCATAACTAGAAAGATCTCTCAATCCCTTTATTGCCCTATAAATACTGGCTTAGGGTTCTTAAGTACAACTATATGTCCTTGTATGGTTTCCTGTCACACTACACTAAGAGAATTCAAATTAAATAGCCTATAATCAATGTGAAAATTGAGATCAAATGTGTTTTTGGTACTTTATAGAATCAGGTCACTCTCTCAAGTTCTTAATATTGACTACCACTTTCACTACTCCACCCATCCTCAAGAATCATGCATTAAGTGATAAGTTTAGTGAATCATTTATTTAAAAATAAAACATATCATATATTCAAATATTAAAGAAATATACTATAACATTATGCTCAATATCAACTTATACTCAGTAATTTATTATACTAGACTTCTAATAATACAAAGAAAATATAAAACAATGAGTAATATGGCATCTCAAATAGTAAAATATTAGTTCCCTATCCTTTTTTTTGAAAATCCTATTTACATATCTAAATAGATGGATTCTTTTATATATGGTGTTTTTTATCTCCCAAGTACCCCCCTAGAATTTCATTTATCAATTTTATGGTTCCATGTGTCCTCTATTTCATTATTGATAACATCTATGTAGATCTATTTATTTTATTTATACATTATCCTAAGATCTTTTGGAATTTTTTAAACCATGATCGTAAAAAAGTCTAAGTCAGAATGATCATATTATTACATCTCGCTCCACCATTTGGTTTTACGGGTATTCTTAAAAAAACTTACTTAATTAAGGTAGGAAACTCTTGTATGAAGATTATTTCACTATAAATGCATCTCCCAAGTAACACAGGTGATATCAAAATCTATTATTTAGCTCTATATAAACCTTTTAAAATGGATTCGATCACTACTCTATAATATTCTCTTAGTATAGGTTACTAAAAATTTTATTTCTATGATTATCTGAATCGTATTTGGTTATTATATCAAAATTAGTGATATCAACATGTCACCTTCAATGATATAGCTTTATATAGTTCACATGATTTGTTTGACTTCTTATATTAATAACTATGATTATAATGTGTGTGTGTGTGTGTGTGTGAAATTGATAATGAAGTGCTTGGATTTTCTATAATTCATGTTGCATGGTCAAGTCATGTGTAATGATACCTCCTTGTTATAACTGATGGACTTATTTATCCATTGTTGAAACAACTTATTATTGAGACCATGTAGAAGTGATATTGTTGAAAATATATATTTAGAAAAGTTTTTTGTGGTTTTGAAAGACAAATTCTATAACATTAAAGTATTATTTAAATGTTAATGTAGGTTAAGTGAAGTAAAGGTCTAGTAGAAGAGGTCAGGGTTGTATTTGGTTGTAAATGTATCAAAAAATCAATTAATGAATCATATTCAAAACTAACTAAATCATGTTGATTCATATGGATTAAATCTATTTTAAAATATTTGAATTGATTTGTAGAAGGTTGAGATTTAAAATATGTATTTTTGGAGAAGAGTTTTCTACTATAATAAAATCACACCATATAGGTCTTTAGTTATGCTACAAGAAACTATGAATAAGATTAAAATTTTATAGATACATATTTGGTTATCCAAAAATAGTTGGAATCATGCCATGATTTATGTAATAAATCTTATGATGTTAGAGTTGGTACTTCAGGAAATTTAATTCATTTCATAATAGAAAATCATGAGCTTTTTTATTTTCACTTTTTTTAGGAGAATAAGGGGACACGCTGTGACATATTGAGGTCATCCCATACGAAATCTGGATGATTTATTCAAGTGGTTTAAGGAGGTGAAATTATTTATCATAAATAATTTTTTGAAACATAATAATAGATCACACTATAGTGATTAGGCTATAATATTTAATTGTTTCTATGAATTATTGGTGCTTTATAGTTCATACCACAAAGAGAAAAAGAAATCATGCCACAAATGAAGAGATATTTTTTCAAGTGAGTGGAGAAGAAATAATTGGCCATGTCATGATTAATCGGGTTGTTCCATGATTTTTATGTTCAATCTAAAAAATCATATCCATTCCATGAATCATTACAGAATCTATAATTCCACTTGTTTACTAATTATCCCACATATTACCTTAAAAGATAATCCAAATCAATCATTTAATCCCCCTGATCATATCCAAGGGAATTATATAAGGATAGTAAAGATTCATTGGCTGAAAAATAAGCATTAATGTTTGGGGTGGAAGTCACTTACTTAAATTTGAATTTGTAGTTAAAATTTAGGGGAAGAGAGGAATGGTTCTTTTTATTGTTCAAGTTAAGATAATTGGAGAATAATAATAAATAGAGTGTGTGTGTGTGTAAATATTATTCTGTATAATATAAAGGAATAGTATTAATAGGAAGAAGGAGGTGGAGCATGATAGAAAGAGAAGAAAGAACAAAAATAATTTGATAAAATACAATCTCAGGTGAAGATACTTGTGTGGTCATATTTTAAACTCTATATATTTATTTCTATAGATGTGATTTAAATATATAGGAGATAAATTTTGTATCGTAAGTTAAAAAATATTTTTTACTTATTTTATATAACAGGTTGAATCTATAGGATCATGTGATCATGGGTTATTCTAGATAATTCCAAGGATATAGTTTATTATTTTGATTAGTGAAATTTCAAAAAATATATTATGTGTATTGAGTTTTTTTCATGGTTCTTTATGTGGATCTTGTAAAATGGTTGTGCGATTCACTTTAATAAATGATGAACAATTTTTTGAAGGATAAATATAATAGAAAGTGAATTCATTAATTTCTCCCCACCTGGTGAATTATCACTATTCTAGTGATCCGTTTTTGAGTGGTATTAGAGGCCCCCAGGTTCCCTTCAAAGAAAAATCAACTCTTTACTATTTAGTGAAAAGAATTTACTTTATGTTTAATGTTTTTAGTTCTAAAATTATATGTTTAAAATAGATAACATTAATATAGTGAATAGTAATTGGATTCCCATTTTATATGGGAATAATTACTACATATTAAAAGATTGAGTGTTTTCATATAATACATCAATAATTAGGAATATATTCCAATCTATCATTTTTTGTTTTACACCTCATATTGAAGATTATTATATAAAATAAAATTATATAAATATTTTTTACAATGATTTTCATGCTTGGAATTCTATCCTTTCATCTCTTTCAGAAAATAACTTTCTCAAAGCTCAAGGGATTTCATCATAAAAATTCATTTATGATAAATTATAAAACATTTATAAAGGTAATATAGAATTGAATCTGTCCAATATAAAAATTTGAGAATTGAAATATGAAAATATAAGAAGAAATTTGATAAAATAGTAGATGAATTATTTACTAGAGTCAATGAAATTATGATCCCCATCAGAGATTTTGGTGAGAATATAGAGGATTCTATGGTTTTTAAAAATATTCTATGAGTCAAAATAGTAAAATTTAATATATTATGTTTACCACTTAAATACTAAAATCTAGATATGCTTCTATTATATTATTTTCATAGCATTATTATTTCTTACGAATTATGTAAATGGATCATTCTTAAGAAGAAGTAAAAAAATTATAATAGAATATCCCTTGAATAGTTGAAACAATATTAGAGTATAAAAGAATTAGTTTTGGAATAAGAAGGTTTTGATGAATAAAAATATATTGAAATTAAAATTGACAAACTTATGTCTCTATTTCAAGAATATTGAGAAGAGGAAAAGTAAGTATCATGGAAATCTACAGCTAAAGTGCTAAAATTGTGATTTTATTGGAAATATTGTAGTAAATTTTATAAATTGAAAGAATATAAAGAATATGAAGAATCATATGAGAAGATCAATATTTCCTCAAAGAATAAATCTATAAAATTAGATAATTTAAAGTTTTTTTTCAAATAGGACAAGTAATAATTTTTATAAATCCAAAAAGAGAAGTTTTCCATCTATGTCTGAAGATAAAAATAATACTGGGGATGAAAATGATGTTGATAATTCTAGTGAATTTTATGGAAATATATTGATTTCAAAATGGAATATGGAATATATTACTAGTGCCAATATTTTTAATAATGTAAATTTAGAATATAAATAAATATAATACATATTGAAGAAGGGTCTTAAAGAATGTATTTCAAAAAAATTTAAATTATACAAGTAGAACAATAATATAAACAAATGTGGTAAATAATCAATAATCAATAATTCTTTTTCAATTTAAAAAAATTCAAAGTTAATTAATATAATTATAAAATTTAAGAAGTTACTTTCTCAATAGTAGAAGTTGAATATGGTCATAGAAGAGAAGACTAAATAGAATGGAAAGGGGCTTGTAATTATACAATATTAAATTATTGAAGTATAGAATCAATTGAAAAAATTAAAATATAATTTTTATAATTTTATTATATTAATTATAAAAATCTAAAAAATAAAAATGTTTTAAATGTTTTATGAAAACAAACAGGTGTATTACTTCATGTTTTTGGAAAAGAAAAACAATTCTCAAAAGCTATAAATTATAGGGATACTAACATGAAAGAGGAATATTCTATAAATGGTGATATGAGTAAGTTGGTAAATAAAAATAAAATGAATAATATAGTTTTGTAAATCAACCAAAATTTTGTTTTAGAGAAATGAGTTGATTTTTAAGGTCAAAAGGTGGAAGAACATAAAGAGTCTGCTTCTATACTCTAGGAAATTTTCATAGGGAAGTACTCATTTTATGGATGATGTTGAAATTTTGAAAACTTTGGGAACTTTTAAATTAGATATTACCTTCGATACTAGTATCACTATGAAACTATGATATATGGTAGACAAATATTAAGAGTGATTCTACCCACTCAAAGAATTAAAGTTCATAAACAATTTGAAAATTTTGGACAAAATATTGCAAATATGTTTCAATTATTAGAATATTTTTTTCGAAGTTGTGACTAACCAGGACACTATGTTGAAAATTCTCTCACAATACAACATGTATAATTGAGTATAAATTAAAATACTCAAGATTATCAGAATACGAAAGTATATTTATAAGATAAATGTAGAGACCCGAAGCATGCCGTTCATGGACATTACATTACTTTTGCGGAATATCTAATACATAACAAAAATAGACAGACAAGGACCGTAATAGTTTAGAGTCTTTGGAAACTTGGAATATAAACTTCCAATCATGTTGAAAGATCTTCAAAATCTCCCATAACGATCCTCCCCTTTTTTCCTTACCTAAAACCTTTATTTTAATCCTGGGGGAAAATAAAACATAAAAAGGGTGAGCTCAAATTCTCAGTAAGGGTAAGCATGGAGAAAATAAAACAAACCATATACATTTGAACTTAAAAACATGAACATAATATTTAAACATCAAAATCTTGAGCAATGACATAAAACATGGCAGTACGTAAGGCATAGATCATAATGGATCATCAATCATGATAAAATAGAATATGAATAAAGCATGTAATTGTGGAATCCATTAAGCACATGTAATGATTTCCATAGTAGCCAAGGCATTACTTCCATGACCATCTTAGGGGACAAGGTCCATTTCTGAATCGAGTTCACTCCTCGTTTCAGTCCTGTAACACAGAACCAGATTAACTTACCATTCCAGCCATGTCTATCTCATGAGATATAAATCTTTACCCAATCCATTGGAGGGAGATAGAGGTCCCACCCATATCATAATGAAATCATTACTACTTGTGCCACAAAATAAACATACATAATTCATAAAAACCCAATAAATAAAATGGGTATCATAAACATCATCACATCATCACATAATACATATAAAATAAATGGATATCATTTCATAATAAGAAAATTGAAACCATATAAATCATAGAAACATTATTCTTGAAACATACAAATATGAAAAAATGTCATCTTAGATGAAAAATGGTTTTGATAAAACACTTGAAATGAATTCTTGTGGAAAATATCCTTTTTTCTTCAAAATCATTTTCTTTTCACAAAATGTCGTGCAATTTTAAAAGAAAATTATTTTTTTTAAAATAGTCATGAAATATTTTGGATTAAGCTTCATGAAAATAAGGCTTTATAAAACCGTAAAAATCCATTTGTGTCGTATAAGTTAATAAAAACATTCTTCTATTACTTTTTCCAGAAAAGTCAAAAAGTACCTTGTAAAAGAAAGATTCCATACATACCATATAGTAAAAGTAAAAAATGGGTAAAAAGGACATTAAACATACATGAAACCATTTTTAGGAAACATGGACATGGATGAGAACAATAACCCCAGTAAATACTTATGAATAAACAATCTCAGATAAGAACAAGATTGGAAAAGTTATCCCTTACCTTAGGTCTGATATGCTTCGTATGGATCTGAAACATCTGTATAATGATTTAAATAATGTCATTGACTTATTAAAAAATCATATTCATTGTTATGATATCATATATGGTTCACTTATGACTTTATATTACCCATTCTTTTGTAAATTAATGTTAATGTAGCGTTTTGGGTAAAATCGTTTCATTTACCATTCGTGTTTTAACTTGTAATGATTAATATGATTACATAGATCATGGTTACTTAAATCTAGAATGTAAAACATTATTTATATTTAATATATATTCAGAATATACATATATATAATAGATCGATAAACGGAAATAAATACACCGTTCATGGAGACGGTAGGCTGTACGTACGCATGAATGCTGTTTTCGTTTCCTTATTGAATTGAATGGAATTAAGTAGATGAAATACATATATATATACATTAATCCAGTATGATTATTATATCATATATTTCATGATTACTTATTATATATACTTTATAATCATTCATGAATGGTTAATCATTGAGAATGAATCTCATCGCGTCGTAGAGACGGTAGTCCGTACGTACGCACGAGCGATGATATCATTTCCATGATCGTGTAATTGTATTTAAGTGTATGTATAATATTTAAGAATAAATATCACTATACAATAATCATATATCTTCATTATTTACACCATTATACGCATCCAAGTAAGGTGGTGGTGGAAAATAGATTACACTACGGCGTGGAGACGGTATTCTGTACGTACGCATGTGCGGTGATTTCGTTTTCCATAGGATGGATAAATGGTGAAATAGGGTTGTTTAATACTTCATATAACATATCAGTATATGAGTGATAATGATGTTATTACTTCATAATGAAACAACTAAAGAAGAAGAAGTGGACGAAGAAATAAAGTTGACGGAATCGGTAACGAACATTACCTCTTCTTTGAAGCACCTATTTGAGACCTCCTCTTAGGGCACTACAATTGGTCTTTGAAAAATACCAGGACCTCTAGGATGTTTCTAGGGAAGTGTAGAAGAGAATTTGTCAGGGGTAGGACGATATTGTAGGCTCAAATTGGTGTGAGGAAGAGAGGGAGGAGGTGCCCTTTTATAAGGGAGGGGAGGGGCACCTTTGGACATCTTAAAAATATTAATTTATAATAAATCTAACCCCAATTAAAAACCACAAAAAATGACTCATATTAGAATATTATATTAGATAGGGTTGTAATCTAATCAACCAATAAAATTTAGACATGTTAGGAAATTATTTTAAACATTATCAACTTGATTGATCCTTACTTAATCAATTTAATTTTATTTGTGGTAATAACATTCTAAATTTTAAATTATAATTACTTATTTGTTTTTAATTTTCCATAATTGGATACTTTATAAACTTTTAGACCAAATAAATTTAAATTTATAATTTTTATATATTTTTGTGATTTTTAAACAATTTCATAATATGTTATTTTTATAAAATGACAATAGTGTCAATTTTGACACTATATATTTATTTGAATTTAAATAAAATATATACAAAAGATATGTTCGAAATAAAAGTTTTAATAGAATCATAAAAGGTCATATGTATCTAGAAAATTATTTTAGAACATTAAATAGTTCATATAATATTTATTTTATTATTTTTAAAACCATTTATTTGGTTTATCTCTTAATAAAATAATTACTACAACATTTTTCTATAATTATTTAATATACTTATTTGTTTCATAAAAATTAAAAATAAAATCCTATTATGAATATAAATCTATTAACTTTCACAATAATACTTTTACTCGAACTTATCATCTAAAAATAACAATATTTAAATTGATATATTTATTAACTTATGAAGGTGACAACTTTGGCATCATTTTAAATAAAATAATATAGGTGTCATAATCACTTTTATAAGACTCCAAACGGTTATATATTAGGTCATTGGATTCTTAAGGTGTGTATATACACTAAAAATAAGTTTTGGTGAGATTTTTGGGCCTTTTAATGGGTATTATTATTTCAATAAAAACTATATTACTGATGTTTCACTTAATAAATAATTTCTGCATCATTAATGTATCACCATTAATGACAATTATTTAATCCCTAAAAATTATATATAAATTATCATGATGTAGATATATTTATTATCTTTCCAGAGACTATTCGTGTTCGAAGTTTTATGATGTTTATCACTAAATTAAAATTATTATACTTATGATATTTAAGAGAGTGACATGTTGTCACTTTCTTTGGTTTTAATAATAATTAAATTATTTTCATGGTCAAAAGTCCATAAAATGAATCTAATCCGACCCTTATGTGATATGGGTATACATTTAGCCATCCAATAGAATTTTTTCATGTGTTAGGGTAATTTTATAATATTATAGTTACCCTTAATTACCTGATTTACCTGTAACTATGGTAAATAAAATTTACCATAGTTACTATTCATAATCCCCAAAAATAAAAAAGTAGCCTATTAACATAATTTGGACCCACTGATTCCAAATATGGAATCCATTTTTTCAAATTCAATGCATATAAGTTGCAGAAATTAAATTTAAATTAATCCCATTGTCGAATGAAAACGAGTTTTTGATTAAAACATTGCAAAAGATTGAATTGATTTAACCTGTGAATTCAATGTAAAATCAATGCTAATGAAATACATTATATTAAATGGTAAAAATATATTCTATTTATAATTTAAAACCATTCAATATTATAATTTAACCACATAAGTTATTACGATGAAAAAAGTTGTTTTTAATTAAAATATAGTGTGTTTTTACTATTCATTAAAATATGAAAGTTATCAGAAAAATATCAAAACTTTATCCAATGTAAATTTTTATATCTTGATTCAAAAGAAGAATTTTATTTTTTCAAATTGAACTTATAAACTTATCAATAACTAGATTTAAATTGGGTGCGCCCACAAAAGGCGGCAAAACTGTATTTTTTGAAAAATACTTATTTTACCCGAAAAAATTATTTTGTTCTTATACCATGTTCTAGAAAATTTGTAAGATAAATAATAATGTTATAAAATTTATAATTTAGTTAATACTATTCATAATGACTAGTTCATAATAATATTATAATAATATATCGTTGTTTAGTAAAACTTGGTATTGCATACAACACAGGCTATCGAGGAAAGTCGTGATTGCATGTAATGAAAGTCAAGTTAGGGTTGTGTGTTGTGAAAGACTCCTTTGTTGTTTCATATAATAGAATCCAACCATATTTCATTTATACATTGGATATATATATATATGCACTCAATGTTGCGTAGAATGACTATTATCAAACGAACTTGAAATTGTGTGTAACACAATCTAAGAATAGTTTTGCGTATACTGCAAGCTAATACGGTGTTGCGTATAGCACAAGATAATCCTATTGTAGCATAAAACACATGATATAAAATAAATTAAAAAGAATAATTATCATAAAATATCGGGTTGTTACATTCTACCCCCTTAAAAT
Source organism: Viscum album (assembly GCA_963277665.1). Taxonomy (NCBI): domain Eukaryota; kingdom Viridiplantae; phylum Streptophyta; class Magnoliopsida; order Santalales; family Viscaceae; genus Viscum; species Viscum album. The sequence continues at coordinate 7,460,973 of OY728125.1, forward strand.
GAATTTCGCCCTCAAAATTCGTCGGCGTTAGGCATGGTTTTCTACTTGAAAGTTTCTTTAATTAAAACCCACATTGTAAAATGAAATACCAAAACTTAACTTTCAAAACTAAAGTATGAAACGTAACGGTTACCCAAATTAACTCTTCACTGGGTTTCCATGTAGGATAACATAGGTGAAAATATGGATATGGAAGAGAAATATAACCATCATGTTCTAATGGAGAGTGGTAGAGAACATGGCTATGAAAAATCCAACAGTCACAAAGACATATATTTGTGATGATCTAAGGTACTATATGATTCATTGGATATAAGGGAATTAGGACAACATTTTTGGTTTTCAATATCATTTCCCAAAAGTTAAAGAATTTGAATTAGAAGAAATACTTGCTTGATTTTGGTACAATCTCACTGTTGTTCATTCTTTGAACAATTTCCACTTCATCTCTTATAGAAATGAAGTTTATTTTGTTATTCGTGAAGTGATAGCAGATCATGTGATAGAATGACGGGTCATTCCATCTGTTTCAAACAAAATGTTAGCAAAAGTTATAAGTCCATCTTATGGTTAGATTAATCGTATATGGTTCCAAAAATGAACTTATACTTCATATATCATACCTATTAATAAAATAAAACTAGTTTCTACTAACCAGGGACTTCCTGTAGGCCAGTGGTAGGCGATAAAGGCTTGTCGCACATCAGTTTTGGGTTCGATTTCCATAGCCTTGTCTGACGCGATGGGCTGTCGCCCGTCCTACAGGTTGTCCTTTTTTTAAAACTACATTACTATAACATCCCATCAATAATATCGAAAATAAAGTTCTATCCTTAAACAATACTAACTTACTTCCAACATAATCCATTCCAATCTTTAGGATTATCTAAAATACTTCGGTCCAAGCTCATATTATAAAGAAAACAATTACTAGAAAGGTTATCTACCAAGAACGTGAATACAAGCATTTATCCCACATATATCATAAGATATATCTTATTCGTTGCATTCCAAACACATTAATACCTTAGTCATATATTCTCTTGAAACATAAATTACCATAGAACCTTAGTGAAAACATGAATACTGTCAAAAGGTAACTCTTTCCACATACCAAAATCCCAAAAAAATTTATATAATCAAACCATAAAATCACTTAGTCCTTATATCAGTCATGAGCTCATGAATACAATCAAATATCTCATTATCTTCTTATCCCTTCATTATGTGCATATCATCTTCTTTCCAAAAATATCTGAATAACCTTCCATGGTTACCAGTACCATTCAACATATACTTTCATATACTTTAGGAAAGAAAATAGTGTAACAATCCTTAGATGATTCTTTATTCCATAGTACCATACATTATTCTTTATAAAGATACTATCATTCCACTAACTTCTTAAACCACTAGCTGAGCTTCATCATTTATTTCATCTCATATTTCATTTCTAGTCTCTTCATCGTCATCCACATAAATACTACCCGTATGACCATGTTGATTCTCTTCATGAGATTTTCCCTTAGGGAATTGGTTTGCATAATTCCCAAACATTCCACATTTAAAACATCTAATCATTGTTGATGTCATAGCAATACCATTATCCTTGTCCATGGTGTTAACTGAACCTTTTCCATTGCACTTACTGGCTTTGTGTCCTTTTCCACACCAAAATGATCTTCCAGTTCCCTTGAAATAATCTCCCTGATTCCTCTTCACACATGATTTACATGAGGGAAATTGAACTTTCTTTCCTCTATGATCATCATGAAACTCCATCTTTCTCTTATTATCTGATTCGGGAAACTTACCAAAGTTGAGATTATTGATCATATTATGAGATTGCTAATTAGGCATAATAATGATGTTTGGACTTCCAAATCCTATTTCATTTGGTTGGTCATGAAGAATATCATTCCATTGTCCGTCATATCCTCCATTATCGTGAATCTTCCTGTTTCCAGCCATTTTCTAAACCCCAAAAAGAATAGTGTGAGAGGAAAAAATCATGCTAGGGAAAAAAACATAGTAAAGGGGGAGTACCCTCAATATCTAACATCTTAGGTTAAATTCTATGATTGTTACTGTAGTTCTAGGACTATATCCTATACGTATACTTGTCCTTAGGGATATCCCTAGACATACCTTAGAAATATCTCTAGGGATCTCACTAACGTTTTCACATCCTAGTTTCCAAAGGTTGACTAAACCTTTCCCATGATACCAACTGTAGAGACCTGAAGCTTGACGTTCATGGACATTACATTACTTTTGCATAATATCTAATACATAACAAAAACAGACACACAAGGACCGTAATAGTTTAGTGACTTTGGAAACTTGGAATATATACTTCCAATCATGTTGACAGATCTTCAACATCTCCCATAACGATCCTCCCCTTTTTTTTTCCTTACCTAAAACCCTTCTTTTAATCCTGGGGGAAAAGAAATCATAAAAAGGCTGAGCTCAAATTCTCAGTAAGGGTAAGCATGGAGAAAATAAAACAAACCATATACATTTGAACTTAAAAACATGAACATAATATTTAAACATCAAAATCTTGAGCAATGACATAAAACATGGTAGTACATAATGCATAGATCATAATGGATCATCAATCATGATAAAATAGCATAGGATTAAATCATGTAATTGTGGCATACATTAAGCACATGTAATGATTTCCCAAGTAGCCGAGGCATTACTGCCATGACCATCTTAGTGGACAAGGTCCCTTTTTGAATCGATTTCACTCCTCATTTTAGTCCTGTAACACTGAACCGGATTAACTTACCATTCCAGCCATGTCTATATCATGAGATATAAATCTTTACTCAATGCATTGGAGGGAGATATTGGTCCCACCCATATCATAATGAAATCATTCTTACTTGTGCCACAAAATAAACATACATCATTCATAAAAACCCAATAAATAAAATGGGTTTCATAAACATCATCCCATCTTCACATAATCCATATAAAAGAAATGAATATCATTTCATAATAAGAAAAATGAAACCATGTAAACCATAGAGACATTATACTTGAAACACACACATATGAAAAAATGTCATCTTAGATGAAAAATGGTTTTGATAAAACACTTGAAATGAATTCTTGAGGAAAATATCCATTTTTCTTCAAAATAATATTCTTTTCACAAAATGTCATGCAATTCTAAAAGAAAATGATTTTTTTGAAAATAGTCATGAAATATTTTGGATTAATCTTCATGAAAATAAGGATTTATAAAACCGTAAAAATCTGTTTGTGCCGTATAAGTTAAAAAGACATTCTTCTTGTACTTTTTCCGAAAAAGTCAAAAAGTACCTCGTAAAAGAAAGATTCCATACATACCATGTAGTAAAAGTCAAAAATGGTAAAAAAGGACATTAAAAATACATGAAGCCATTTTTAGGAAACATGGACATGGATGAGAACAATAACCCAGTAAATACTTACGAATAAACAATCTCGGAAAAGAACAAGATTGGAAAATTTATCCCTTACCTTAGGTCTGATATGCTTCGTATGGATCCGAACCTCCTGTATAATGATTTAAATAATGTCATTGACTTATTAAAGAATCATATTCACTGTTATGATATCATATATGGTTAACTTATGACTTTATATTACCCATTCTTTTGTAAATTAATGTTAAAGTAGCATTTTGGGTAAAATCGTTTCATTTGTCGTTCGTGTTTTAACTTGTAATTATTCATATGATTACTTAGATCATGGTTACTTACATGAAGAATGTAAAACATGATTTATATATAATATATATTCAGAATATAAATATATATAATAGATCGATAAATGGAAATAAATACACCATTCATGGAGACGGTAGGTTATATGTACGCATGAACGCTGTTTTTGTTTCCTTATTGAATTGAATGGAATTAAGTAGATGACATACATATATATATATACATAAATATAGTATCATTATTATGTCATATATTTCATTATTACTTATTATATATACTTTATAATCATTCATGAATGGTTAATCATTGATAATGAATCTCATCGCGTTGTGGAGACGGTAGTCCGTACGTATGCACGAGCGATGATATCATTCCCATGATCGTGGAATTGTATTAAAGTGTATGTATAATATTTAAGAATCAATATCACTTTACAATAATCATATATATTCATTATTTACACCATTATACCCATCCAAGTAAGGTGGTGGTGGAAAATAGATTACACCACGGTGTGGAGACGGTATTCCGTACGTACGCACACGCAGTGATTTCTTTTTCCGTAGGATGGATAAATGGTGAAATAGTGTTGTTTCGTACTTATAATAACATATCATAATATGATTTCTACTGATGTTATTACTTCATAATGAAAAAACTAAAGAAGAAGAAGTGGAAGAAGAAATAAAGTTGAAAGAATCGGTAACAAACATTACCTCTTCTTTGAAGTGCCTCTTTGAGACCTCCTCTTAGGGCACTACAATTGGTCTTCGAAGAAGACCAAGACCTCTAGAATGTTTCTAGGGAAGTTTAGAAGATAATTTGGCAGGGTTGGGCCTAGATGGAAGGCTCAAATTGGTGTGAGGAAGAGAGGGAGGAAGTTCCCTTTTATAAGGGAGGGGAGGGGCACCGTTGGAAATCTTAAAAATATTAATTTATAATAAATATAACCCCACTTAAAAACCTCCAAAAATGACTCATATTCAAATATTAGATAATATAGGGTTTTAATCTCATCAACCAATAAAATTTAGACATGATAGGAAATTATTTTAAACATTATCAACTTGATTTATCCTTACTTAATCAATTTAATTTTATTTGTGGTAATAACATTCTAAATTTTAAATTATAATTACTTTTTTTTTGTGAATTGTCCATAATTAGATACTTTATAACATTATAGACCATATAAATTTAAATTTATAATATTTATATATTTTTTGTGATTTTTAAACAATTTTATAATATGTTATTTTTATAAAATAACAACAGTGTCAATTTTGATACTATTCATTTATTTGAATTTAAATAAAATATATACAGAAGATATGTTCTAAATAAAAGTTTTAATAGATTCATAAAATGTCATATGTATCTATAAAATTAGTGGAGAACATTAAATAGTTAATATAATATTTATTTTATTATTTTTAAAACCATTTATTTGGTTTATCTCTTAATAAAATAATTACTACAACATTTTTGTATAATTATTTAATATACTTATTTATTGCATAAAAATAAAAAATAAAATCCTATGATGAATATAAATCTATTAAATTTTACAATAATACTTTTACTCGAATTTATTATCTAAAAATAACAATATTTAAATTGTTATATTTATTAAATTATGAAGGTGACAACTTTGGAATCATTTAAAATAAAATAATATAAGTGTGATAATCACTTTTATAAGACTCCAAACGGTTATATATTTTGTCACTGGATGATTAAGGTGTATAGATACACTAAAAATAAGTTTTGGTCTGGTTTTTGGGTCTTTTAATGGGTATTATTATTTCAATAAAAACTATATTACTGATTTTTCACGTAATAAATAATTTCTCCATCATTATTGTATCACCATTAATGACAATTATTTAATACCTAAAAATTCTAAATAAATTATCATGATGTAGATACTTTTATTAGCTTTCTGGAGACTATTAATGTTCGAAGTTTTATGATGTTTATCACTAAATTAAAATTATTATACTTATGAGATTTAAGAGAGTGACATGTTGTCACTTTCTTTGGTTTTAAAAATAATTAAATTATTTTCATGGTCAAAAGTCCATAAAATGAATATAATCCTACCCTTATGTGATATGGGTATACTTTTAGCCATCAAATAGAATTTTTTCATGTGTTAGCGTAATTTTATAATATTATATTTACCCTTAATTACCCGATTTGCCTTTAACTATGGTAAATAAAATTTACCGTAGTTACTATTCATAATTCCCAAAAATAAAAAATAGCCTATTAACATATTTTGGACCCACTGATTCCAAATATAGAATCCATTTTTTCAAATTCAATACACATAAGTTTCAGAAATTCAATTAAAATTAATCTCATTCTCGAATGAAAACGGGTTTTTGATTAAAACATTGCAAAAGGTTGAATTGATTTAACCTACGAATTCAATGTAAAATCAATGCTAATGACATACATTATATTAAATGGTAAAAATATATTCTATTTATACTTTAAAACCATTCAATATCATAATTTTACCACATAATTTATTAGGATGAAAAAAGTTGTTTTTAATTAAAATATAGCGTGTTTTTAGTATTCATTAAAATATGAAAGTTATCAGAAAAATATCAAAACATTATCCAATGTATATTTTTATATCCTGATTTAAAAGAAGAATTTTATTTTCTCGATAGCGTGTGTTGTACGCAATACCGGGTTTTACTAAACAACGGTATGTTATTATAATATTATTATGAACTAGACGTTATGAATAGTTTGTCGATATTGAAGGATAAAAATAAATTGTGGCATCAAATACATAGTTATATTGATTAAAATAATATGAGCAGGCTTACCTAAGTAAAGAATGTTTGTGAGTTGTCTATGTTAAATAGAGAAAGAAACTGGATGTGACCTATATTACAAAAAGGACAGAATGTAAATTTTTCACATAAGAAATTGTAGATTAAAATATCTCACATTTTCTAAAAAAACTACAATAAAACCAATTTTTGGTTTAGTAGGAATCTATAATCATCAATCAAAAACCAGTCCATTCTAAACATCTCACCCATTAGGTCTCATTCATTTAGATATCTAAGAGCCTATGATAAATAAATTTATTAATAAATATAAGAATTTTACTTATTTTATTTATGATTTAACTCATATTACATGTATTATTATCAAACATATGTAATATTACTTGAATATAAAAGTGTTTTTAAAGAAGTACATAAAATAAGTGCAGTTTATCCTTGAAGAAGCTATGAATGGAAAATATTGTTAAATATAAAAATGTAAATTTTGAATATTTACATGTAAATAATAGTATTGATAATTAATTTTGTTCACAATGTACCCCTAAAAATGGTGTTTTTGAAATGAAGAATAAGATATTAGTGGAAATGGATCGCACCATATTGTTGAAGAATGATTCTTCTTTATTTTTTGGAGGAAATCTATAAGTAAAATGGTTCAGATTTAAAATCATTGTTTGTGCGAAACCAATTTATATATCACATCATAAAATATTTATTACAAGAAAACCCTAAGCTTAAAATACTTTAGGGTATTTAGAATCCCTTTTCATATCAAGGATGAAGTTGAAAACTTGAGAACGTTTGAGTAAAGAGGAGTTGAAGGTATCTTTATTGGTTATCCAAAACTTTTAAGGAGATATCATTTATATAACAAATTGATATAAAATATTTTGTATATTTATGGTGTGAATGTTATAGAACACTCAAGTAATGAAGTACTGCCTTAAGAATCATGTTTTATAGGTGAAAATGATAAAGAAAATTTGTTGAGAAGTGGGATGGAGACTCAAAAAATAATTGTAATTTAGATGAAACCAAGGTTGATGATCATGATTAAGCCATTTTAAATAATGAATTACAATATTTTTATACTCATACAAGGATGATAAAGAAGGTGGAGGTGTAGAATAATTTTAGATTTTGAAGACATCTAATTCAAACATTGAGAAACTTGAGGATAGTGACAAATACTTCATTATTCTCTCTGTTTCATCCAATGGATATAAAAGAATATTTGGATCATCAAGAGTGAATTAATATTATGAATGAGAAGTTGGATAAAATTGATAAAAATGAAACATATGAGTTGAAACTGAATTTGTATAATAAAAATTTAATCAGAACAAAGTGTATATCCGAGAAGAAGATAAATGAAAAAATGACTGATGATGAGAAATAAAACAACAATTATGTGAAAAATAAAAATCATAGGTGGAAAGAATTTCATTTTATGATAATTCTTTACTAGTTTATAGGCTTCAGACAATTAATATATATCTTTCTATCACCATATAAATAAGATACAATATTGTCTTAATATATTTAAATTAATTCTTTATCAATAGAGACCTAGAAGATAAAGTTTAAATTGAGAAACTCAATCGATTATTTATTTGTAGAAGATGGGGGATATATTTTCAAGTTAAGTAAAGCTCTATATAGGTCAAAAAATACAATAGATTCTGGTATTCCATGTTAGTTAGTTGTGTAAAGCCATTGAAATTCAGAAAGAGAAGAGGGACAACAACATTTAAATCAAAGATGATAAAGAGATGTCCCTGATTGTTTTTACCTATGTAGATGATATAATATTTAATGGAAATGAAGAATGTTTTTGTGATGGTTCTTATTTGAGGATAAATAATATTTTTGAGATTCCCTGGATTTTAAGTGTAGTTTATTTCTTAGATTTGAAATTTACTTAATGTACGGATCATATTTTACCATCTCATGAAAATTATAAATGGGAACTTTTGATGGTGTTCAGAATATCATATTAAAAATAGGTTTTTACCAAAATATCAATGGGAATAATGATAGTAAAGGATAAATATATAATGAAAATTAATTGAAATTAGTTTAGAATACTTATTAAGAGCATACTATTATTTACAACATCACAACCAGATTTAGTTTATATTGTTACATTATCTACTATATTTAAAAGTTTATTATAAGAGACACATATTATTGAAGAAAAAATAATCCTGTGAAATTTCAAAGATAGGATGAATTGTGATTGAAATATGATAAAAAATGAAGGATCAATCTAGTTGGTTATGAAAATATGGATTAGGTTGGAAATGTTTATGATAAAATATCAATATTCAATGGGTTTTCCTTCTTGGGAAAATGTGTGAGGAATAGGATGTAAATAATAATATTTTGGTTACCTTGAGTATTTTTTATGGGGAATATATTTTTTAAACTCAAGATACAACGTAATTTATGTATATATAGACTCAATTGGAATATCTTAATTTGGTTGTGAGGTTTTCACGGCTCATGGGATATGATAATAAAATTTTCAACAATTTATCAATAAATAAAGCTCATTATTCTCAATTTAAGATCATCAGTATCAAATACAACATTATCAAGGAGTTTTTTACCATGTTTTGTAAAATCTGAAGTTTGTTACAGCTAATTGTAAGACCCCAGGTTTTATTACGAAAGACTTTGGAATATTCTTGATGATATTCCAGAACGGCACCTTTAGATGGCATGCGATTCCGAGCCCCGGAGTGGCCGGAATTAAATTTTCAGTGCGTTCAAACTGGAAATGCTAAATAAATGGGATAAATCCTAAATAGTGATCTGGATCAAAGATCTGAGTGTACGGATGGGTCCGGAATGGGGTTTTTACCCTAGTAACGACATAAAACGTGTCGGTGCAGGATGTTTGGACCCCTCACCCGCTTCTGGAACGTTAAACAGATTAAATAAATTTATTTTATTCGTTTAATGGCGAAATGCAGGTATCTCTTCAAAGGTGGCTCATATTGGAAAACAGAGGGCATCGTTGAGTTCGGAGCGTGTCGTTTACCCTAGGAGGGGTATAAGTTTTGCGGGTGCGGGCCGTCTGTGAAAAATGGCCCCAGGGGCATTTTCTTAATTTAATGGCTTCATACGTTAAATCTTATAACTATTGAACGGGGTCTCGGATTAAAATTCCAAGACCTCCATTGTGCTCAGGAGGTGCTTTTTACCCTAAGGGAGGCTTAACCGTGACCCCGTCGGGAGTTCGAGTTCGGGCCGACGGGCGGGTGGTCAAGCGTTTTCTAATTAAACGCTTAACACACCCACCTCCCTCTTCTCCTTCCCCATCCCCCCCTGGAATCCCCTCCTCTCCATCTCCTCCTCCACCTCCGGAGAGACGTTCCGGTGAGGTGACTCCGGCGAGGTGCGGTGATGACGGCGGATCGTCGCGAAGCTTCGGGCGAAGCCCCACGAGGTAGGATTTGTCGTTTACATTTTTCATTTACCGCACCTACTTAAAATTCAAATAATTGCATTGAAACTCTGTCAGATTTCTGAACGAAACCCATGAACGCGTAGTATACAATTTTCTCTTTCTTACGCTTGTTTCGGATCTGAAATCGGTGTTCGGAGGCATTCACAATCGTCCGCTGAAGTTGGCGGGTTTTCGGTTTCCGGCGGGTTCAAGCGACGGCGCGGCGAGGGCGGACGGCGCGGCAGCGGGGTGTCCGCGGGTGTCCGGTGGAGGCACTGGGCGCAGTAGCGAGTGTCTGGTGGAGGTGTTGGGCGTCGGCAGCGGGGTGCTCGGGCGTTGGCGGGGGCGTCTAGCGGAGCGCCCGGCGAGGCGGCGGTCGCCAGGGAGCGGTGACCGCGGGGTCGCGGCGCGCGACCCCTGTGCGGCGACAAAGACCCGCGTCGCGCGGGTCTTCACGCGGCTGCCGCGACCAGACCTCATGGCTGGTCTGCGCGCGGACCGTGAGTCCATGGCCGGCCCGCGCGGCTGAGCCGCGGGCCAGCCCAGGCAGGTCCAGCCCCAGGGGCCTTGCCCCCTCGGTGTTTGGACACCCGTATTTTCCGCTACGGGTATCCGTTTTGAGTACCATCTGCGGTGGTGGAACCGTATCGATGAGGCAGAATTTTTGAGATGGTTTCGGGAATTTTTAATTCCCGAAACGAGGGGACTCGGAGGCGCGACCTGTCCTTAAGTGGACGAGCGTTTTCACCGAGATTCTTGTTTTGGACGGCGCGGACGCGTCCGATGTTTGATTTAAACGCTGTCAGCGGTGTTGGAACCCTAGCATCGAGTCGGAGGTTTCTAGGGTGGTTCCGGGCATTGAAGCCGGAGTTGAGGCATGGGCCCCACGGCCCGTCTTTTGAGCTGCGTGCAGCGTTTCAGTGACTTTTCCATCGGACGTCCGTTCGGGGCGTGCGAGTAGTCATTTCTGGATGTTTTTTCGAGGGGATTGCAATGGTGCAATCCGCGCGCCCTAATTCGGCACGATGGTGTGGGGCCCACGAGGGCCGTTTGGGCATCGACGGTGATTTTCCTTCTTTATCACCGGGCGACCGTTTTGGATAAGTGAGTAGTCCATCTTTTGTGCTTTTTCGAGAGGATCGCAACGGTGTGATCCGTTAGTTGAGTTTCGGGACTGAGATGCGGGTCCCACGTGGCACCGCTCGTGTGCGCTACGCTGGGATGCATCTTTTTCTCCAGATATCTGTTTCACTCAAGTGATTAGTGCTTTTGACGTGTTTTACCGAGGGGATCGCAATGGTGCGATGCGCCCGACAGTTTTCAGGGCCAAGGCTCGGGATCACAGGACGCCGTTCGGGCGTGAGGCGGTGTTGGTGAATTTTCCATCTGATATCTATTGGAGGCAAGTAAGTAGTCAATCTTGCATGTTTTTCCGTGAGGATGACAACGGTACAATCCGTTTGGTGGTGCGGAGCCTCTTGCACGATCTGGTTAAATGTGGAAGCATGGAAGGTGCTCCAGTGGTGGTTCGCCCTACCTTGTTTGTAAAGGACCCTTGGCGTGTGATTGTGAACTCTTGGGAGACTGATATAAATGTTTCACGAGATGTGGTTGGTCATGCCTGGGCCTTTGAGGTGGAGTTGTTACATCACGCATTTGCGTTGACGCTGGGTGCCATGTGTACGATAGCCCTTGGGTTGGAGACGTGGTGTCCTCTGGGAGTATACGAGAGTGCTTGGAGGTACGTGTGGTTGTTTGTACCTGAGAATGTTTGTGCACTTAGTTGGGGTTGACTTGGGGCCACACGTCGTGTGGGACCCATGTGCATGCCACAATCTGCTTTACATAATTTGACCTCTCGCGACGTAGAGGGTCCCTTTGTGCTCGTTTGTTTGACTAGTAGGGTGGAGTTTTCCCCTGGCTTTGTGCTCGTTTATTGGACCAGCAGGGCGGAGTTTCCCCTGCCCTGGTGCTTTGTCTGACCAGTAGGGTTGAGTGGTCTCCCCCTAGTCTTGTTCTCGATCGTTTGACCGGCAGAGATGGTTTGGTTCCTATGCTTCTTCAGCTGTGAGGGGTTTCAGTACCGTGCCCCTCTCACCGGACTGCGACACCGTCTGTGACTATGGGTGTTCGTACAGTGTGGGTGTTTTCCCCACTTTCTGGGATGAGATGTCTCAGACCGCTTCAACAGTGACTCAGCGGATTGGAGCGTGATCACCTTGTGAGGCCTGGGGAGTTTCTCCCATTGCTACGTGTTCCCTGGTAGAGCTTGTGGTTTCGGTGTGACCAACACTTTATGCGGGAATCGATCCTCTACCCAGGACGTTGTTTCCAGCAGGGCTGAGGTTGCTTCCAGCAGGGCTGAGGTTGTTCCAACATGGGCTGAGGTTGTTCCAGCAGGGCTAAGGTTGTTTCCACGAGGTTTGAGGTTGTTCCATCAGGGCTGAGGTTGTATCGAGCAGGGCTCGTCAGTGGGTTACCATCCAGCAGGGATGACCAGTACAGCGGTGTTCACCGAGCAGTACCATCCAGCAGGGATGGCCAGAGCAGTTCCGAGCTTACCTCCAGTGGGGCTGGGCAGTGGTCCCCAATGTCGGTCTTACATCTAGCTGGGCTGGGTAGTGGTCCCCGATGTCGGGCTTACCTCCAGCTGGGCTGGGTAGTGGTCCCCGATGCCGGGTTACCTCTAGCTGGGCTAGGCAGTGGTCCTGTCGCCGAATTTAGCCGGGTCGCCCTCCAGTGGATTACCCTGTTATGGGACTCGGCAGTGTGGCACCAATCGACCTTCCGGGTCTCCCTATAGTGGGAACTCGTTGGCTTCTAGGGATCCTCCAGTGGGGATGGGCAGGGGGTCGCCTGTCGACTTTGAGCAGACCTCTCGATTGCGGGGCAGTGATGAGTTGTGGTTGACGTTCCCCCAGAACTATCAAGTATGAGGAGCGCTTTCCCCCACCGAGACGCGTCCTTGTGACGTGAACTAAAACCATGCGGGTGATTCAGTGCCGCCCAAAGCAGATAGTGTCGAGGTGTGGTGATTGAGCCCCTTGGCTTGCGGTTCGGGGCAGATGTGAGGGATGTTGGGCATCGATGGTGTTACTTCTGGGATTGTTGGCTACTCTTTCTTGGGCTGAGCTACGGGATGGAGATCCCCTTACGACGTTGTTCTGGCTTCTTGATTGAGCATATGGACTTGTATATACCTTGTTCTAGTACCCACTTATTGGGTTTGGTTACTCTCCTTCCAGGGGAGGTGAAGACGCGCGGGGTATGCCACGTGAGTTTCGTGTCTAGCTTCTCATGGCTGGACGAGTCTACTCTCCTACTGTAGGTAGCGAAGAATCGACGAGAAGTTCATCTTCTCACCATTTCCAGCTCCTTGTGTCTGGACGAGTCTACCTTCTTTCCTCCTGTTGGGTTGAGCTGGACTCTTTACTATACACTCTGTTCTACCCCTTTACTTTCCTGTTTGCTCTACTGCTCACCCTTCGGTACCTCCTTTTGTTGTTCCCTCGAGCCTTCGGGGTATCCTACTGAGTATTTTTATACTCACACCTGCTTGGGCTTTGCCCTAACTTAGTGTGCCCTTGTAGACGACGGACAGGTGGAGCGTGACTTCAGTAGAGCGTAGGAGCTTGGGATCTTGGACCGCGTGCGGTGGTTGTGGCCAAGTTCCAGGTGGGAGACCCGTCAGCTATTTCCTTTTTGTTTACCTGTTGCCAGGTTGTGGCACCTTTTCTGGTTGGGCGTGTGTTTTGCCCCTTTTTCCTTTCAGCGCTGTACTTTGTACTGTTAGAGGTTGATGCACTTTGTGGTATATATATAGAAGTTTCCCTTTCCTTTTCTTTGCTTGTCTTTACTTTTAATCTTCACTGTTGAATAGAGTTTGCTGCGTGTGTGTGTACAGGTGATTAGGCAAAGGCCTCCCTGAGTTATTGTGCCTTTAGTGCTGGTCGCCAGCCCCTGGCCTATGGAGGCAGGCTTGGGGTAGTTGCGGCTCGAGCCCGGGTAGGGTTGGGCTGTGAAAAAGTGGTATCAGAGGTGGTTCGTTCCTTGGGGCGTTGTGCGGACGTCCCTAAAAAGGAATTGGATGGGATTTAGGGCAACAGTGTTAATGTGTCTCGAGAGCGGCTCTCAAGCCAGGGAGTCCAGTGATGGTGCGGCGGCCGACGTATCCATTCACCAGGACCTTCAAAACCCGCTTGTCGACTCGGCATGCTGAGACACTTGTTGCAGGGAAATTTGTTTGTGCATCACATAAGACTGAGTCTTGATTGTCCTTATTGATTCAGCTCCCCATCATTGTTGTTGTTGGTATATACATATATTCTCATCTGACGGCGTCACTTCTTGATAATTTTTAGGATGTCTCCGCGAGGACAGCCAGCCAGGATACCAGCTTTGGTTCATGACGATGACCCTGTGAGCTATGAGGCCACATTCCAGGACCCATCATGTGAGCCCCTTTCTTCAGGTGGGCTGGTAGCAGCACCCCCACCTGTTGAGAAGCAGGCAGTTTCCGCAGAGCAGGCTGAGCTTGAGTGCAGGTTGAGCGCACTCCGTGAGTTCCAGCGGCAGAGACCGCTGAGGTTCATTGGTGAGCCAGACCCTCAGGCAGTAGAGGTTTGGCTCGAGGCAGTGGTTCGCCTTTTCAGGCTTGTGCAGACGCCGACAGATCAGAGAGTGTCTTTGGCAGCCACCCTTTTTCGTGGAGGATCTTGGCGTTGGTGGAGTCTGGTGACTTAGCTTCTTGACGAGTCGTCGCTTTCGTGGGATGACTTTCAGTTGTTGTTTCGTGAGGAGGTTTTCCCCTCCTGCTTGCGCTCTGTTCGGATTCAGGAGCTCCTGCAGTTTCAGCAGGGAGGGATGACGGTGGCCGAGTACGCGGCTAGTTTTGCAGACCGTGCACGCTTTTACCCGGACTTGGTCTATGACGATAACCTTCGAGCGCGGAAGTTTGATCAGGGTCTCCACCGAGAGATTCATGTTGTCATAGTACCCTTGGGCATTTCCACATATGTCGGGGTGCTAGAGCAGGCGCTGGTGACAGAGGGCTTCCTGTCATGTTTTGCGGTTGGTAGTGACAGTGGGCGCGAAGGAGCCAGGACGTATTCCGTAGCTAGCAGCCACCAGAGGACAGGACCTCAATGCAAGTGGCCTTCCCACTGCCGGTTTCAGAGACGTGGTTGTATACCACTGTGGCAAAAAGGCGCAGGGCCTCAGCTGAGGATGCCCTTCCGTGAGTGGATCTCGGGCCGTGGTCGTACACCACAGTGGCGCCGGAGGGCACCAGTGCATCCTAGAGAGAGTCGGTTCTATGCTTGTGATGGGAGAGGTCACTTGGCACAAGACTGCCCGACCCGAGTTGCTGAGAGCTTCGGGCAGGTAGCAGGTGCACCACCACGACAGAGGCAGCGTCGTGATCAGAGTAGTACCCAGAGAGGTGGTGCTAGCAGAGGATCGGGAGGAGTTGGTAGTGGGAGATGGATTTACGAGGTCTTCCCATCACCATTAGGTGGTCCACGTCCGGCTCTGGGAGCTGACAGTTGGGACCACGGGTAGCCGCGAGCTTTGGATGTCCACGATCCGGCAGAGCATGGGATGACGAGAGGTACCCCTCAAGACTCTTCTACTTTTTGTGGTAGAATTGTTAGGCTCGGTGTGTGAAAGGCTTTTCTCCCTACTCCTTGTTTGAGGTGTTACCAGGGTGACGCAGGGCATCGGGTGTAACCCTGTGTTGGTAAGGGAAAATGTGTGAGACCTTTTCCTTTAGTCGGCGTTGTTGACTCCTTCGCTTCCGAGTGTGTAAGAGAGACTCAGTTGTGGAACCTTGCGTGACCAGATATCCTTGGGTGTTTCACCATATGGATATTGTGAATGAGGGAATCACCGGGCCTTGTTCCAGGTGAGGGCGGTGATTCTAGTCGCGGCGAGCGACGTAGAGGTTTAGTCGGGAATGTGAGCTACCCCCGAGGGCCTACGGGCCGTTTGAGACCATGCAAAGGGATGTTGAGGTACCCTACCGCCATTCCCTAACCCCAAAGTCTGGAGTGGGTGCGCGACATTGGAGAGGGCTGACCTAGCATGAACAGATCAATCCTTTGGTCTGTGTGTAGTGACGCAGAGCTGTGCGTGGGTTCTTCTGGGTATGAGAAAGCCATGTGTCAGCTTAGTACCCTGTGTTGCTCCCTAGTTTTTCTTTTCGGGGACGTAAATCTTGAAGGAGGGAATGGTGTAAGAACCCAGGTTTTGTTACGAAAGACTTTGGAATATTCTTGATGACATTCTAGAGCAGCACCTTCATATGGCGTGCGATTCCGAGCCCCGGAGTGGCCAAAATTAAATTTTCAGTGCGTTCACACTGGAAATGATAAATAAATGGGATAACTCCTAAATGGTGATCCGGATCAGAGATCCGAGTGTACTGATGGGTCCGGAAAGTTGTTTTTACCCTAGTAACGACATAAAACTTGTCAGAGCGGGATGTTTGGACCCCTCACCCGCTTCTGGAACGTTAAACGGATTAAATAAATTTATTTTATTTGTTTAATGGTTAAACGCAGGTATCTCTTAAACGGTGGCTCGGATTGGAAAACTGATGGCACCGTTGAGTTTGGAGCGTGCCGTTTACCCTAGGAGGGGTATAAGTTTTGCGGGCGTGGGCCATCTGTGAAAAATGGACCCAGGGGTGTTTTCGTAATTTTGCAGCTCCGGACGTTAAATTTTATAACTTTTGAACGGGGTCTCGGATTAAAATTCTGAGACCTCCGTTGTTCTTGGGAGGTGGTGTTTACCCTAAGGGAGGTTTAACCGCGACCCCGTCGGGAGTTCGGGTTCGGGCCGACGGGCGGGTGGTTAAGCGTTTTCTATTTAAACGCTTAACACACCCACCTCCCTCTTCTCCTTCCCCATCCCCCTGGAAGCCCCTCCTCTCCCTCTCCTCCTACACCTCTGGCGAGACGGTCCGGCGAGGTGACTCAGGCGAGGTGCGGTGATGCCGGCGGATAGTCGTGATGCTTCGGGCGAAGCCCCACGAGGTAGGATTAGTCATCTGCGTTTTTCATTCACCGCACCTACTTTGAATTCAAATAATTGTATTGAAACTCTGTCGGACTTCCGAACGAAACTCAGGAACGCGTAGTATACAATTTTCTCCTTCCGACGCTTGTTTCATATCTGAAAGCGGAGTTCAGAGGCGTCCACAATCGTCCGTCGAAGTTGGCGGGTTTTCAGTTTCCGGCGGGTTCGAGCGGCGGCGCGGCGAGGGCGGACGGCGCGACAGCGGGGTGTCCATGGGGTGTCCGTGGGTGTCCGGTGGAGGCACTGGGCGCGGCAGCAGGTGTCCGGTGGAGGCACTGGGTGTCGGCAGTGGGGTGCTCGGGCGTCGGCGGGGGTGTCTGGCGGAGCACCCGGCGAGGCGGCGGTCGCCAGGGAGCGGCGACCGCGGGGTCGCGGCGCGCGACCCCTGTGCGGCGACAAAGACCCGCGCCGTGCGGGTCTTCACACGGCGGCCGCAACCGGCCCTCGTGGCCGGTCTGCGTGCAGACCGCGAGTCCGCAGCCAGCACGCGCAGCTAAGCCACGAGCCGGCCCAGGCCGGGCGGACCGGCCGGTCCAGGCCGGTCCAGCCCCAAGGGCCTTGCCCCCTCGGTGTTCGGACACCCGTATTTTCCGCTACGGGTGTCCGTTTTGAGTACCATCTACGGCAGTGGAACCGTATAAACGAGGAGGAATTTTTGAGATGGTTTTGGGAATTTTTAATTCTCGAAACGAGGGGCCTCGGAGGCGCGATTTTTCCTTAAGTGGACGAGTGTTTTCCCCGAGATTCTTGTTTTGGACGGTGTAGACGCGTCCGACGTCCGATTTAAACACTGTCAGCGGTGTTGGAACCCTAGCGCCGAGTCGGAGGTTTCCAGGGTGGTTCCGGGCTTTGAAGCCAGAGTTGAGGCATGGGCCCCATGGCCCATTTTTTGAGCTGCGTGTAGAGTTTCAGCGACTTTTCCTTCGGACGTCCGTTCGGGGCGTGTGAGCAGTGGTTTCTGGATGTTTTTTCGAGGGGATTGCAATTTTGCAATCCACCTGCCCTAATTCGGCACGATGATGCGGGGTCCACGAGGGCCGTTTGGGCGTCGACGATGATTTTCCATCTTTATCACTGAGCGACCGTTTCGGACAAGTGAGTAGTCCATCTTGTGTGCTTTTTTGAGAGGATCGCAATAGTGCGATCCGTTCTTTGAGTTTCGGGACTGGGATGTGGGTCCCACGTGGCACCGCTCGTGTGCGGTGCGCTGGGATGCATCTTTTTCTCTGGATATCCGTTGCACTCAAGTGAGTAGTGCTTTAGACGTGTTTTCCTGAGGGGATCGCAATGGTGCGATGCGCTCGACTGTTTTCGGGGCCAAGGCTCGGGATCACGGGACGCCGTTCGGGCGTGAGGCGGTGTTGGTGACTTTTCCATCGGATATCTGTTAGAGGTGAGTAATTAGTCGATATCACGTGTTTTTCCGTGATGATGACAACGGTGCAATCCGTTTGGGGGTGTGGAGCCTCTTGCAAGATCTTGTTAAATGTGGAAGCATGGAAGGTGCTCCAGTGGTGGTTCGCCCTACCTTGTTTGTAGAGGACCCTTGGAGTGTGATCATGCACTCTTGGGAGAGTGATATAAATGGTTCACGAGATGTGGTTGGCCATGCCTGGGCCTTTGAGGTGGAGTTTTTATGTCACGCCTTTGCGTTGACGCTGGGTGCCGTGTGTACAATAGCCCCTGGGTTGGAGACGTGGTATCCTCTGGCAGTATACGAGAGCGCTTGGAGGTACGTGTGGTTGTTTATACCTGAGAATGTTTGTGCGCTCAGTTGGGGTTGACCTGGGGCCACACGTCGTGTGGGCCCCACATGCGTGTCGCGATCTGCTTTATGTACTTTGACCTCTCGTGACGTAGAGGGTCCCTTTGTTCTCGTTTGTTTGACCAGCAGGGTGGAGTTTTCCACTGGCTTTGTGCTCATTTGTTAGACCAGCAAGGCAGAGTTTCCCGTGGCCTGGTGCTGTCTGACCAACAGGGTTGAGTGGTCTCCCCCTGGTCTTGTTCTCGATGGTTTGACTGGCAGAGATGGTTTGGTTCCTCTACTTCTTCAGCTGTGAGGGGTTTCAATGCCGTTCCCCTCCCACCAGACTGCGACATCGTCTGCGACTACGGGTGTTTGTACAACGTGGGTGTTTTCCCCACTTTCTGGGATGAGATGTCTCTGTCCACTTCGATAGTGACTCAGCGGATTGGAGCGTTATCGCCTTGTGAATCCTAGGGATTTTATCCCATTGCTCTGTGTTCCCTGGTAGAGCTTGTGGTTTCAGTGTGACCAAAACTTTACACGGGCACCGATCCTCTACCAAGGATGTTGTTTCCAACAGGGCTGAGGTTGCTTCCAGCAGGGCTGAGGTTGTTCCTGCAGGGCTGAGGTTGTTCCAGCAGGGCTGAGGTTGTTTCCAGCAGGGCTGAGGTTGTTCCAGTAGGGCTGAGGTTGTATCGAGAAGGGCTCGTTAGTGGGTTACCATCCAGCAGGGATGGACAGTACAACAGTGTTCGCCGTGCAGTACCATCCAGCAGGGATGACCAGAGTAGTTCCGGGCTTACCTCCAGCTGGGCTGGGCAGTGGTCCTCGATGTCGGGCTTACCTCCAGCTGGGCTGGGCAGTGGTCCCCGATGTTGGGCTTACCTCCAGCTGGGCTTGGCAGTGGTCCCCAATGCCGGGTTACCTCCAGCTGGGCTGGGCAGTGGTCCCATCGCCGACTTTAGCAGGGTTGCCCTCCAGTGGATGACCCTGTTACGGGACTGGGCAGTGTGGCACCTGTCGACTTTCCGGGTCTCCCTGTAGTGGGAACCTGTTGACTTCTAGGGATCCTCCAACGGGGCTAGGAACGGGGTCGCCTGTCGACTTTGAGCAGACCTCTCGATTGTAGGGCAGTGACGAGTTATGGTTGACGTTCCCCGAGAACTCTCAAGTACGAGGAGCGCTTTCCCCCACCGAGACGCATCCTTGTGACGTGACCTAAAACCATGAGAGCGATTCAGTGCCTCCCAAAGCGGATAGTGTCGAGGTGTGGTGATTAAGCCCCTTGGCTTGCGGTTCGGGGTAGACGTGCTGGATGCTGGGCATCGATTGTGTTACTTCTGGGACTATTGGCTACTCTTTATTGGGCTGAGCTACGGGACAGAGATCCCCTTACGATGTTGTTCGGGATTCTTAATTGATCATATGGACTTGTATATACCTTGTTCTAGTACCCACTTCTTGGGATTGGTTACTCTCCTTCCAGTGGAGGCGAAGACGTGCGGGGTATGCCACGTGCTTTCCGTGTCTAGCTTCTCATGGTTAGACGAGTCTACTCTCCTACTATAGGTAGCGAAGACTCGACGAGAAGATCATCTTCTCACCGTTTCCAGCTCCTTGTGTCTGGACGAGTCTACCTTCTTTCCTCCGATTGGGTTGTGCTGGACTCTTTACTGTACTCTATGTTGTACCCCTTTACTTTTCTGTTCGCTCTACTTCTCACCGTTCGGTACCTCTTTTTGTTTCTCCCTCGAGCCTTCGGGGTATCTTACTGAGTATTTTTATACTCACCCCTGCTTGGGATTTGCCCTCACTTGGTGTGCCCTTACAGATGACGGACAGGTGGAGCGTGACTTCAGTGGAGCGTAGGAGCTTGGGAGCTTGGACCACGTACGGTGGTCGTGGCTGGGTTTCAGGTGGGAGACCCATCAGCTGTTTCCTTTTTGTTTACCTGTTGCCGAGTTGTGGCACCTTTTCTGGTTGGGCGCGTGTTTTGCCCCTTTTTCCTTTCAGCACTGTACTTTGTACTGTTAGAGGTCGATGCACTTTGTGGTTTATATATAGCAGTTGACCTTTACTTTTCTTTGCTTGTCTTTACTTTTACTCTGCACTGTTACATTGAGTTTGCTGCGTGTGTGTACAGGTGCTTAGGCAAAGGCTTCCCCGAGTTATTGTGCCTTCGGCGCTGGTCACCAGCCCCTGGCCTATGGAGGCGGGCTTGGGGTAGTTGCGGCTCGAGCCCGGGTAGGTTCGGGTCGTGACACTAATAATAAAATAGAATATGTGTTCACTAATCCATTGTTGAAGGACTCATTCCCAAGAATGAGGTTAATAATGGGGTTTCAATATTAGTAAATTCATAGATAAAGTAAGATGATTCCATAACCTATATTATTTTATTTTTATTTTTTGTGAATGAGGTAGTATAATAGTTTAAATTCAAATAATATGTTTTTTCATAAGAGGGAAAATATATTTAGGGGGTTTTAGATGGACAAAGTTATAAATTCAATGTGTGTGTGTACGCACGTGTCTATGACATGTGTGAACTATTATAGTAATTTTTTTAGCATATGTGTAGGAATTTTTGGGTTTGACACATACATAGATATTTTTGAATAATTGTGATAAAATTAGAAGTTTAATATTCAGAAGATGGTGTTTATAGAGAATGTAAGTTACCCAAATATACAACCTTGGTATTTTTATTTATAGATCATGTTTCCCATACAAAGTTCACTCGCATAGATGTAGAATGATTTAATGATGATTAATTAAAAAGCTTAATTGGATATCTATTTTATATGGTTGAAAACAATCATTTTTTTACCTTTATGGATGACACGGTTGATAAAAAATACAAAAGGTGTGATTGTGGAGACTGATTAGAAGGGATGTTGTTAGGATTAGAGAGATGGAAGAGTTTTTTAAGGTTAAAGAATATTAATTCCTTAAATTTAATTTATTTATTAAAGGGGTGGTAGTTAAATTGAATTGAAGGTGTAGTGGATACAGAAAAAAAATCATTTATTATTAATATATCTAATAATTATTTAATAAATGAATCACATTAAAAATCAAGTGAATCACATTGATTCATATAAAGAAAATTTTGTTTGGAATCTTCTAAAAGTTTGAAAAAAGTTTGGGATTGATAATACAGAGTTTATGAAAAAAATAGTAATAAAAAAATGCCATGAATATTTTTGGTCATGCTGCAAGACACACTTCTTGAAATTAAATTCTAGAGAGTCAAATTTTCTAACACCATAATGTTTGCACTCATTCCATGATTTAAGTCAAAAATATATTTATTTAAACTCATTAATTCCAGACAATTAAGTCACATAACAATGAAAAGCCATGAATTTTTGTTCTTTCAATATTTTTAAAATAATTATAGGATGTACCATGACATATCAAGGTCACTTTATAAGGAATCTGGATGAGTTATTCAAGTATTTTAAGTGGTAGAAATACTACACCATGAAGAAGTGTGTTGTGTTGTCAAGAATAGATCATGTCGTAGTGATCAAGCCATGAGATTTAGTTGTTTCTCTGGATTAATAGTATTTTAGAGTTCATGAAACAATAAATAAACTCACATTGAAACTTAAGAGGTGTTTTTTAAATATTTTGGAGGAGATGTTCTAGTTTTTATTGGGATGCATTAAGTTTCACTATGATTTTGATGATCATACTATAAAAATAATTATCACATCATGATACTTTTCATAATCCATAATTCATGTTGTTTGTTTTTATGGTTCATGTGGTGCTTCAAGGGTTGATATAACTTGATTATTTTTTCACATCAGTCATATAAAAGGGTAGCTAGAGGCATTGGATTGATCCAGTGCCTAGAAAATAAAAAGATAGTTAAAATTTTAGTTACAAACATGGATTTGAATTTGGAATTAATATTTAGGGGAAGAATAGTAGTGATCATTATTATACAAGTGTCGATAATCGTAGAATAATAGATTGAGTGATTGTGTGAAAATCTAATTCATAGATAATAGAGAATAATTGGAGGAATAATAAGTAGAGGAGAAATAATATGAAACAAAATAACAACTTGATTGGAGTATACCTAGACTAAAGACTCTTTTGTAATTGTATTTTAGATTATATATTTGTGATTTTTATAGAATAATATCACACATGTCAAGAGATAAAAAAAATTGAGTTCAAGGAAAATCCTCAGTCATTGTATCTAATATGTTGATTTTAATGGATCATATGAAAAAAGGTGATTTGGGATCACACCAAGGATGTATATGCTCATTTTGAGTAGTAAACCTTGTAAAAAAAATTTATCTACTATGTTTTTATAGTGACCCTAACCCCAATATCCTATATCATGTTCCTACTATCAGTACATTAGTATAGGATAAAAGGAATATCATCCTCAATGAGTGAATATTTTAGTTGTATTAATAAATTGGATACATACATGAGTCTCGCATTATATTAGAATACACATATTAGAACATAAGTTTATTATTTAATTTAGAGAATAACATTATTCCATCTAGAATATCTCTATATATAAGTCATATTAAACCTCATGGAGTCCTAGGGAAAGAAAAAATAAGGTTGATCTGAAATGCTTTGTAAGGGTTAAGTACAGTGGAACATATCATGAATCAATAAGCATAATCAATATGGGAAGTTAAAAAACTAAACACAGATGCCATTTAAATAATTTCAATATTTGAATGGATAAGTATTAATAAATATGGTAAGGTAAATAAATAATAAAACATTACATTTAATAAATGAACTAAGAATTAAATTCATCCATATATTTTATTATAGTGAAAATATCATGGATAACAATTACTGAAATACTGAATGAAGGAAATTCGTAATTTTTATACTTCATATGTCATATGTACATGAAACCATTACTACCGATACCACTCACTAGATGGTTTAAAAAATACTCCTATTAAGATCTTTCACAAGAAAATTAAAATTGTTTGTTTACAAAGGTGGAAGGTCTTTTTCCAACTGCTTTGTCTCATTAGACTTCTGATGCATTGAGGGGCTTAGATTAAATGGTCCCCAACCTATGTAATGCCATTTTAAATAATTTATCATATATCAAATAATTTATTTAATTCATAAAAATGTGTCTTGTCAAATATTTGTATTAATTAAAGGATACAGATTTATCAATATTTCCACAGTTAATCAGAAAATAGTCAAGTAAACACCGTATGTAAAAATGGTGTATGATTTATAAAATAATCATATCCTTGATAAAAGATATGTATATTTAGGGTAATTGTAATGTTCAATTGTCACGAGAAAGTGAATAATTCAAGTGAAATTTAATGACTAAAAAAATTATTCAAGGAAGTTAATATTAATATTATCCATATTTAAAATAATCATAAGTCATTGAGATAAATAATAAGGGTTTCATCAATAGAACTTAAACCCATTGGAGTAAGAATAAATGATTTTGGTCATTCATCAATGGATGTTCCATAAAAATTTATTTCCAAATATTCTTGTGGAAAATATCTTTTTCATTTGGAAGATCACTTTTTAAAACAACAAAAAAACATTTTAAATATAATTTTCATTGAAAATAACTTTTTAGAAAATAATAATTTACAGAATATTAAGAAAAAAATATTTTAAAATATACACGTAATCTTATAAAGGAATCCACAAAGAATTTATAGTGGGTAATTTTTTATTTGTCATGCAATATAAAACCAATATTCCTTTGGTAAAATGGTAAGAAAAGTTCCTTGTTTGGAATGAGGGAAGAATATTCCTTTAAAAATATTTTTTTAAAGGATAAAATGATTAAATATGAATTTTAATAAATCATTTTTAAAAGTTTAATTAATATATTTTTAGAAAAAACGATTTTGGAAGAAAACATATTTTTTATTGAATAGATAAGAGAAGGTATATTTTCCAAAAAACATTTTTTAAAACATTTTAAGTATCAAACAGTGCAAAATAGTACCATTACTTAAAAATAATCATTTAAAACCATAAGAGAATAAAATTAAAGGATTTATTAAACAATTACCAAATAATTTTATTTAATGGAAATCCAAGTGTAAATAGTCCTCAATAAAATAAAATTATGAAGTATAACCTTGAAAAGATCATAACATTGAAGTGAGAATCAACCAATGAGTCAATTATGTGTATAGACTATAAATCTGAATAAAACAAGTTAAAATAAATCAATAGATATTAAAATCTAATTACACATATATTAATTATATTTAATTTAAATTGTAAGTATATACACTATATAAAATTAATAAGGTGTATAACATTATAATATGCCACAATGAAATGATATTATGATGAAGTTCATTACCTTCTGTTTCATTTTGGTTGAACTCTATTTAACAAATTTTATAATGTTTTTATGAACATTATTAACATAAACACGGACCATAATAATATATATAATATCATATATGATCCTCTTATGATATCTTATCACCCATTCATTGATTATCTTTCATTATCTTCATCGTTTCAGGTAATAACTGCTTTGTTTTCTGAGTATGTTTTGACTTATTATTTTGTTGTTCCTCATACTAAGATCATTATTTAGTCATATAAATAATTTAAAACATGATTTAAATATAAATTATATTAATTATATATGTATTTATAGTATTTCATATTATTTTTTGATAAGAAATGAAATTCACCGTTCGTGGAGACGGCAGGTCATACATATATATATGAATGTTGTTTCCATTTTCTTAACGTGTTGAAAGAAAGAAAAGTAAATGATATATATATATATTATCATTATAGTTTAATTTTTATTTTATATATATCACAAAGGTTTATTAATACCATACTCGATAAATTCCATGTAAAGAATGAATGAATCGCATTGCTTCGTAATGTAGTAGTCTATCGCACAAACAAGGGACGTTATCATATTACCACAAAATAGAAAACATGAAGTTATGTTTGATGTAAGAATTAAAACATTATAATAAAATCATAAGTATAATATATAAATATATCTACATATATATACATATAATATAATGTATAAATCCATCATGATTCTAAACCCTAAAAGGTGATAATAGAAAAAAATGAATGACATCTGTTCGTGAGGCGGTAGTCCACCATACACACAAACACCGATTTCATAACCCATTTGATGGAAGTGTGAGAAATTTTAGGTCATAAATGTAGCATAAAAATATATTATTATATTTAATATAATGAATTTATTATATAATCATGTTATAATAAAGGTATTTTAGGAGGTGGAGAAGAAAAAAATATAAAAGATTTTAGAAGAACATTACCTCTTCTTCAGGAATCCTCCATAGGTTTGATTTATGACCAAAATAAGTCTTATAATATTAAGAGATGGAAGTTGGAAAGTTATTTGGGCATGTATTTTCCAAGTCAAAGTTTTTGAGGGAGTGAAGTGGAGAGGTGATTGGGTAATATTTTATAAGTGGGTGATTGGTATACTTGTAATTTTTTGAAAGAGTAAATTATAATCATTTGTTTTCATTTTAAGTGGATACAATAATGGTAAAATATCTATTATAGAAGTTATAAGGTATAAATATAGACATACAATGTGTTTTGGAAAAGTATTGGGTATTTTTTACACCTTATTTCTATGTTTAACCACTATGTAAATTAGTTTTTCTCATAAATCGTTGTAATTAATTTTAACTATTTTCACTAATCACTTTGGTGAAAAATTAAGTTGAACTTATTATAAATTATAAATTATCTGGATTAGAAATATTGAATCCATTTTTCCATATTAAATTCACGTAAGTGGAAAAAATTAAATTAAAATTAATCCCTTAGACAGAACTAGAAAGCAGATTTTTAAAGTGAAAATGTTGTAAATTTTACTAAGTTTTTATATATAAATTGAATATAAAAAATGATTCCAATGACATAAATTTTATTAATATATTTATAATTGGTATAATTTGACATTAAAATAAATTTAAAATATAATTTAACATTATAAATTATTTAGATGAAAATTCAGTTTTCAATTCAAATTTAGTATTTTTCACTATTTGTCAAAAAATGAAACTTCTCATAAAATTACATAAAATTAAAACTAATATAATTTTGACACTAAAATTATAAAAAATTTAATTTTATTTTTTAAAATAAAATTTATAATACTATCAATATTTAGTTTTAAAATAAGTGCGCTATTAAAGGGTAGGGAAACTGCCTTTAGAAAAATATTGCTTTTATGCGTAAAATTGGATTTTGTTTTTCTTGTCTTATGATGGTAAAATATATTAAAAGAATGTTAAAACTATTATTAAATATATAATAAATAATTTTCATTTATATCATCCAATAATTGTATCTAATTAAATTTATTAATTTAAAACACATTTGACACATAAAAATAGTTTTTTATAAAACATTTCCTTTATATTCAGTTGGTTTTTATATTAATTTATAATTAATTGGTAACCAATTAAGTAAACCATATGTTTTTATAGGTTATTTAATACTATTCATAACTTCTAATTTATTTTCCAGGAGATAATTATCATTTTAAATAATAATATTAATATTATTTAGTAAAACTCGGTCTTATGTGTAATGCAAGTCATCAAAGAACGTCATTGTGGGGTATAATACAAACTAAACTCAGTATTATATGGATTTTAAGGTATAGAATTTGTTTAATTTATTTAGAATATAAAATATATCATAAAGCCTTATGATTTTATATTCCTTTGGATGCATTGTGATTTTATTCATACACACTATTGAATATGATGTTCATCTTTTAAAATTTTGGGTTATTACATTCTCTACACCATAAATAAATTGTGTCCGCAAAATTTAAACATTACCCCTGTTATTAAATATTTTATATTGTAAAACTCATTAGTTGAAAAATCTATATCCTAAAAGTTTTAATAAAATATCCTCTTAATATTAGATAAAGGGAAGTACAATGGTCATATGGAATAACATATAACTAGGTTTCTACGTATGAGAACATTAGTGGAAAGTGAAGATACGGACTTGGAGGAAAAGGGTAAATAATTATAGGTAGTGGTTGTGGTCATTAATAACAATAAATTTAATTAAAAATTTAATGTTGAGTACCTGAAAACAACAAATTTAATAGGTTTGAAAGGTTCATTGATATCATCAATAATTATGGTAACATGATAACATTTTAATTTTAAGATCATTTTCCTAAAGTTGAGGAATTATTTTATTATCTAAAAATATAGAGAAATATACTTATATGATATGTTTATATAAAAACAATTTAATCCTTTGGTTGTGGTTCAATAAATTTCCAATTCATTTCTTATCCTAATAAATAAATTTCCAAAAAAAAGAATTTTTTAGGCCAGAAGCACTAAAAATTACTTTTACCAGATCATAAAATCCATTAAAGAGTGAAAGGTATTTCCATATATTTCTAACTATTTTTCAAAACCAATTTGTTTAATACATTAATCTGTCAACCTTATAGGTAATACTAATATTTTATTATTAATATTTATTCATAAAATTTTTTAACTAAAAACAATGACCTATTAACCTGGACATCATGTAGGAAAGTGGTAGGCACGAAACCCTTAACGTTCTTTAGTCTGGGGTTCAATCCCCAAGGTCTTTCCAAACATGATGGGTTGTCACCTAGTATATGGGTTTTAATTTTATAAACTATGTTAATATAAGTCCTATAATGTTCCTAAAAATATTATGGAAATACTTGAAATAAAGTTAATAATTAAATAACCTTTTTACTAAGTTTTTCAATAAAACTTATTTTATTGTAATGTATAATAATATTATTTTACTGTTATTAAAATTTTATTAGTGATTATATTATCCCTGGAGGTTATCAATACCACTAAAATTAAGTCTATAAAATTTAATGGTATTATTCCTTAACTAAATTTTCAACTAAAATATATTCTTGAACTAAATTTCTCCTAAAATATCGTTAATCTTGATAGACACCAATCACATAAAACATAGAAAACAGGGTTTTAATACATTTAACACATGATAAAATTTAATATAATAATGTCTTGATGTTATTCATAACTATTATGTTAATGAGTACACAATTGATTCTAAAAGTTAACAAAATCATTAGTTGTTTCATGATTATTGTAACCAAAATACTATTGAAGAAATGTTTTAATCATTTAATCTCAATACTTTATCATTTTTATTTCCACATGGGTTATTTCTTGGTATAGTGTTTAACCTAGGTCATTAATTATCATTATCTATTCAAATTATTTATAATGTTTTGTAAAGAAAATTTTAATTATCTTATGCATATCCCTTGAGATTGAAAAACCAAATGTGTAGTAATTCATGTTTTCGTGTACTAAGTTACTCTCTAGTCAAGCCTCACACTCCCTTTTATGATTTACAACCCCTAGGTACATCTATGCTAGAACCACACCGACTAGAAGTATCCAAATAGAGCAATACCGTAAGTGAAAATCACATAATATCTACTTTATAAAAACATTAGGATGTTCTTATATACTTATACTAAAATTATATCATAGGGTTATATTCCCTAATCTATGTTTTCATAAATCTAGCTCCAAAGGTTTCTACTTAACTTCCACTGATAATGACTATATTGAACCCGACCCTAGTAACCCAAAGCTAGTGCTTTATATCATTATATTAGCATAGGATATAAGGAAACACATCATGAATGACTGAATTATTTACTATTATTAGAAAACTTGATATATAAATAATTCTCACATTACATACGAATACACAAATTACTACATAATTATTTTTATTTTATTTCAAGAATAACATTATTCCATATAGTGTATCCCTAAATATCAGTCATAGTAAACTTTCTGTAATCTTGTAGAAAAGAAACAAAATAAGGATGAGATCAAATTCTTAGTAAGAGTTAAGTATAGTGGAATATATCATGAATCAATAAGCATAATCTATAAGGTAAGGTAAACAATTAAACACAACTGACATTTAAATAACTTGAATCATAGATAGATAAGGCATAATAAATATAGAATGGTAAATAACTAAAAACACATTCCATTTAATCAATTAACTAATAATTAAATGCATACACATATTTTTTTCATTGTGAAAATATCATGGTTAATGATAACTAAATTACTAAAAGAACGAAATTCTTAATTGTTAGACATAATTTTTCCCAAGTACTTCAAATCATTACCATCGAGACATTTCATAAGAACATTTAAAACATACTATTATCAAGACCATTCATAAGAAAATATAAAATTATATGTTACAAATGCGAAGGGATTGTTTCAAACTTATTTTTTCTCATGAAAGTAAAAATGCATCGATAGGATTTCTTTAGACTTTTCCCAGCCCATGTTACACCAGTACAAAACATTCCTCATATATTGAATAAGCGATTTAATTCATAAAAAATCCTTATCAAATATCAATATTGAATAAAGCATGTGAATTTACCCATATTTCCCTAGTTAATAAAATAAATTTCAAGTAAACATCACGTGTAAAAATCATATTCTATTTAGAAATTATTCATATCCCTGATAAGTGATATGTATATTTAGGGGAAATTATTGTACAATGATCACTGAAAATTCAATAATTCAAGGGGAATTCTAGAGAAATAATATTGATGGTATCAATAGAACGTATATGCATTTGTGTAAGAATAACGGGTTATTATTTTTTATGAATGGAACTACCATAAAAATATCTTTAAAAACATTATTCGGTAAAATATCCTTTTCATCTTGAGAATCACTTTTTAAAACATAAAATCATTTTTTTAAATCCTTTTTTTTAAATCACATTTTAAAAAGATATAATTTCTAAAATATTAAAAAAACATTTTCTTTAGAAATATACTTGTAAACTTTCAATTTAAGCTTTAAATAAATGAAAATGGGTAATTTCATACATATCATACAAGGAAAAACAAAATTCCTCTTGAAAGAAGTTTAGAAAAGTGCCATGTTTGAAAAGAGATAAGAAGATTCCTTTAAAAATTAATTAAAAAGAAAATATTTTTAAAAATTTATTTTAAAAAATCTTTTTTAAAAGGTTAATGAAAAAAATAAAATATTTTTAGAAAATACGGTTTTAGATGAAAACATATTTCTGACTAAAGAGAGAAATGAAGTCCTATTTTATTAAAAAAAATTCTAAAACGTTTTACATACCATAGAGTTGAAAATGGTAATATTACATGAAAATAATCATGAGTAATCAAAGGAGAAGAAAATTAATGTATTTATTAAACAATTATTGAATTAAGTTTTTTCAATGTAAATTCAAGTGTAAACAATCCGGAATAAAATGTGATTATGATGTAAACCCTTAAAAAGATCATAACATTGAAGTGAGAATAAAACAATGAATTGATTATTCGTATCAAATTTAAATCCACATAAAACAATTTTAAATACATTAATAGATGTTAAATATTCATTACATGCATAATCAAAGAATATTAATGACAATGAGGATGTAATAGAACCCAATGAAAAGGAATTGAGTCATAAAATTCTTTACCACTTGGTAACTTTAAATTCAAACCCATTATATTAAATAAAAAAAAATGAAACTTAAAATACCATGAATAATAAATTATTCGTGATATTACATGTCAATGGGAGGTATATACACCATATAAAATTAATTAGGTGCATAACATTACAATATTCCTCAATGAATTGAAATTGAGATAAAGTCCCTTACCTTATGATTCCTTTCAGTTGAACACTATTTAACCTCATGTATAATGTTTTTAAGAATGTTATTAAAATAAAATAGAACCATACTCATGTTTATAATATCATATATGATCCTATTGCTATATCTTATCACCTTATCATTAATAATCATTCATTATTTTCATCATTTAGGGTAATAAATGATTTGTTTTTTGGAATATATTTTGACTTGTTATTTTTTTATTCCTATTAATTTGATCATGATTTAATCATATCTAGAATTAAAAAAATGATTTAAATATAATATATATTTATTATATATTTATTTATAGTAATCCATAAAATTTGGTGATAGGAAATGAAATACACTGTTCATAGAGACGGTTGGTCGCACGTACGTATAAACATTGTTTCCATTATCTTGTCGTATTGAAAGAAAGAAAAATAAATGATACATATATATATATATCATCATTAAAATATCATTTTTATGTTACATATATCGCATGGGGTTATTAAACCCACCTTTAATACATTCCATGTAAATTGTGAATGAATCACATCACTTTGCAAGGTGGTATTTCAATGTACACACGAGCGATGTTATCATATTCCCTCAAAGGAGAAATCATTATGGTACGTGTGATATAATAATTACATAATAATAATAACATCATAAATATCATTTATATCATATATAAACTATAAATCCATCATTATTCCCAACATTAAAATGTGGTAATAGAAAAATGAACGACATTAGTTCGTGAGGCGGTAGTCCATTATATACATGAACAATGACTTAATAACTCATTTGATGTAAGTGTGTGCAGTTTTATGTAGTAAAATTAACATATAAAAATCTAATTATATTTAATAAACTTATTTTATTATATAATCATGGTATAATAGGAATTTAAGGAGGCTTAGAAGGGAATAAAATAAAACTTCTTTTTGAAAAACATTACAACTTATTTAAGTATCATCTGTAGGTTTCAATAAAATCATCAAAGTTTTTATTTATACTGAAAATAATATTTTTTTTGAGGTGAGGGAATTTTTTATGTAATTTGGGAAGGTTTTTCAAAAATGAAATTTGTTTCAAGGTATGAAGTGGATTGAAGAGGGGTGGCCTTTTATAAGTGGGGTTAGTGGAACATATGTAGTTTTTGAAAGAGTGAAATTCGCCCAAATTATTCTCATGTAAATTGGATACAATAATGTTCCATTATCTATAATATATGTAATAAGGTCTTAATACGGCCATCTATTGGGTTTTGGAAATGTTTTGGGTCTTTCTTCACCTTATTTTCTAAGTTTAACCACTAAGTAAACTTGTTTCCCCCTGAATCACTGTAATTAATTTTTACAATTTTCACTAAACACATTGGTCAAAAATTAAGTTGTAATTATTAGAAATTATAAATTATTATTATTCTAAAAATTTAATCCTTTCTTATATATTCAATTCATATAAGTGGAAAAAATATATTTAAAATTAATCTTGCTGACAGAACGAGAAAGCAGGTTTTTAAAGTGAAAATATTCAAAAGTATACTATGTTTTTATATAGGTTCTTTATAATAATGATTAATATAAAATATATTTTAGTAATAGATGCATAATTTCTATAATTTTAATTTAAAACCAATTTAAAATATAATCTAACATCACAAATTATTTATATGAAAAGTCAGTTTTCAATTAAAATTCATTATTTTTCAGTATTCATTAAAAAATGAATATACTAAGAAAAATACCAAAAATTCACCCTAAGATAAATTTTCAATTAATATTTAAAAAATTATTTTTATTTTTTCAAATAAAATTTATTTAATTTTCAAAATTTAGTTTTTAAACAAGTCTACCATTAAAAAGTGGCAAAACTGCCTTTAGAAAAAAATGGCTTTTATGCATACAATTAGATTTTTTTCTTCTCTTATGACTATAAAATCTATTTAGTGTATTTAAAAAAGTTTTATTGCATATATATTATATAAATTTAATTAATATCTTCTACTAATATTAATTTATTTAATTTATTGAGTTAAAATGCCTTTGGTGTGTAAAAATAGTTTTTTATAAAAAGACTTCCTTTATATTTAGTTAGTTTTTATATTAATTTCTAATTAATTTGTTACAAATGAATTAAATGATATTTTTTATAACTTTGTAAATACTATTCATAACCACCAATTTAACATCCAGGATATTATTTCCATTTCAAATTATAATAATACTATTTTGTAAAACTCGGTATTGCATGTAATGCAAGCCATCGAAGAAAGTCATTATTATGTGTAATGCAAGATAAAATTCCTATTGTGTGCATTAAATGATATATAATGTATTTAATTTATTTAAAATATAAAATATATCATAATGTCTTGGGTTGTTATATTCCTTTCTACGCTTGGTGTTGTGTGTCTTGCACACTATCAAATAGGATGTTTATATTTTAAAAATTAGGGGTGTTATAGTTTATTCATTGTTGTTTTTATAGAACATAGATAGTGATTTTTTTCATTCACTTTATTAGGTATTAATATTTTTTAAGGATAGACTTAAAATTAAGTGAATTCACTAATTCATCCCCCTTATTAGTGAATTCCCAATATTTTTGTAGGCCCTTTTCATTTATCATCTTCAATGAACCATGCATATAAGTGGCATAATTTTTTAATTTTATTGATAGCATGAATATTCATAATGGATTTGTATTAATGATTATGAATACCCATATTTTTCCTTCAAATATAGTTTTCTTAAAACTCCATCCATTAAAGTTTCATTATTTTCATCATTTTTTAAACCACTCTATTTTTACTCAACACATTCTCTTAATTCATGCTTTATTATAGTGTTCATTGTTCCTATAAAAATTGGAAATTATAGACCTGTTGTGATATTATTTTATCATTTAGAGAAATCCATTCAATAACAACAGTATCACCTATCAATTTCAATGATCTATTTAAGCCTCTTAAGTTTGGAATATTGTTCTTGATAACCCTAGTAACTGCAATGATGACTAAAACATAGGTAGTAAAAAACCATGTCACTACCATGGATTTAGGATCCTTCAATGTAGGTGGTAATGTTGGAATATTTACATGCTTTATTGCTTTAAATTTCATGCATGGTTTCTACAGAAAATATTTTTAACATAAAGATAATATCTTTATGACTCATTTTTTGTGTTCCTCCTTCATTTTTAACAATTAAATACATCCTCCAATCATCAGGTGCTATGAAACTAGATTAGTGATCTATAGAATTGAAGTCTAAGCTAGTTAACTATGGTTATGCGAGTAATTGTATTACTTGATATTCATAAAATACAATTGATATGGTTTTACTTGTTTATTTCTTAATATAATTCTTTCATAATTTTTCTACACTATTTTAGTAGATATTATATTATGTTGCATCAACCAAGGATTTTCTATAAGAATCAAAAAATGAGAGTTTAAATAGATTTTGGTTATGTGTGTAGATTTATGGGTTAGTGAAACTTAAATATTTGTTATTTTCATGTGAAAAGTATACATGTTGAACTATGAATATGGTATTGGCAAAAAGGTAGCATGGACTTATTGGGTGGTGTTTAAGTATAATGAACTGAATCTTATAGGATATCATGGATCCAGTTCCACCATGAAGATGAGCACGACTCACTATAACTAAGTAAGGAATTCATTTTAAAATTTATCACTTTCTATATCCCAATCTAGTCAATATGTTATCTTCATTTACCAACCAATATCTATCCACAAATATCAACAAAATTTGGCACTCAATTTTTTCATGAAAAAATTTCTTGTGTTCAGGTAACACCCTAATATTTTAGAAGAATAAAATTATGTCTGATAACACAAACAAAACACAAAACTGATCTTATAATAGAATATAACTCCTTCAAACATTATGATATATTTCTTTTTAAATAAATTCAATCTCTTTGATGGTTTTTGGTACACACATCCTAGTATTTTTATGTTTTATAGAATATTCAAAAAGCAACACCAAGATTAAACAACCTACGATATGTATAATCATTATAACTTATCTATTAAATTGACGAGTATGAAAAATATTAACTACTTTATGAAATATATAAACATATATAAATTACATACTCAATATTAATTATTGAAATTTTTTTAGTAAATAATCAATCAATTTTTAGTAATGTAATTTTATTCTTCAAAAATATATTTTCTTCAAAAATGATTTGTATTAAATTTCATGAAAAAAAATATTATAATTAATTTTGGAAAATTTATAAAATATATCTGATAAAATTAACCTCATTTCATAAATGATAATATAAAAATTTAATTTGGATGAAATTTTGGGATGTTTTCATAAAATATTGATTTTTAGTGAATAGTGAACAAAATACTGATTTTTGTAAAAATTTCATTTCTTTTCAATAGATTAAATAATTCATATAGAATCCCACGTATTTATTACATATCATTTCATTACACTTTAACAATAGAAGATCATTAAAACCTAGTGTCATGGAAAAGGTACATAATACATGAAAACATATAACATTCTTTTAATCCTTTTGAACGGATTCTTGTAATGTTCATCCAAAGTAAAATTACTTACTCTCATAACCTAGGGATATACAATAAATGAAATGGTGATCATAAGGCCTAGTAAGTTAAAATCGGGAAAACAATATATATGTGAACATGAGAGAATACAATAAGAACGTGAGAAAATATCATAAATGCATGAAAAGAGGCATATCATGATAATAAGAACTTGGGTAATATATTCAAAATGTGGCTACAAAATTTAATTTAGGCATTCATAATCACATCATCATGTTTCATCCCCAAGGTATCATAAATATTGCCAAGGTTATTCACTAATGTATCATAAAACTTGTCATCTCTAGATATTGTTTTCCTTACCCAATGCATTGAAGTTATATCAGGGAACATCCTTAATATTTAATTATTTTCATGTGAGCCACATATATCACAATCAAACATTTCATTAATAACCAAAATAGAATAAAAGAAATGGGTTTCTTATCAAAATTAAGGCATTTTAAAAAGTGATTAAAAACATGATCATTATGTCATTTATAACCCAAGAAAATGGAGTGAGGGTTTTACGTATGTCAATTCCATAATAAAATAAATAATTTTTATTTCTTGATTAATACTCCTATAAATGAAATATCTTTGGGTATTCACATAAATAAAATAAAATAATTTCTTGAGAAAAGGAGTGATATTTTGAGACAAAAATTCTGCAGCATAACGGGTATGAAACATGGATTTGAAAACATTAAAAAGAGAGAGGATAGGTTTCACCCATTCATACAAAACTAATAATAGATTAGAGGGAAATAATAACATGTTGGATTTGGTGGCCTAGAACCAACTACTTTGTACTTTATTCATTAATAAATTCTTTATCACATCTTGATTGTTCTTCTGTGTGAAAATGCATGTGATAATGTCCTAAGGACATCTGTTGCATTAATGGGTCATAGCGGATCGTGCTATGATGAGAACCCGGAAGTGCCATAAAACTATTATTGAATATATATGTTCTATTTCCGAATGATATTATTTGAGGGACACAAATAATACAGGCCATTAGGGGTGAGCACTCATCAAACGTTAAGGCACCTTCTCATGGTGTGCGCCCTTGGTAATATCCCGGAGGATATTATGAGAACGAGACCCGCCAGTAGGAAATCCACATTTCATAGTGTCATTGGATGTTCATATCTGAAGACGTGTGTATTGGTCCTTAGACTTTAATATTATTATTAATGGGTATTACAACTCACGCACTTAGATGTATTGATGAAAACTGTGACGACACACTGTTCGCAGCGAGGTAGGATACGTTTGGTGCATCACGAGTAATACTGTATTAATAGATAATGCGAGAAAGGATTTGTCCCTTCTGTTCCATAACGGAAGTAGATATCTTAGGCCCTTTGATGTAATTGATATAGCCTAAATAAATCCATGACCATGTTATGGTATGGGAAAGTTCAATTCTAGGAAGTCAAAGAAAGAATAATCGAGCACATTGGTTGATGGCACTAGCATACAACCCGCTTGATTGGAGATATCGAGACAAATGGATTATATTACACGGTAAGCGTTCGTAGGAGGTGACACGTCATTGAGGCGTTAACTTCTTTCTCTATGGGTGCCTTGGCGTGTTACTAGATGCTAACCTTGGACTTTAGGCAGGCTCCGCCTAATGCCACTGAGAAAGAGGCCTACAGGGTCACACACTAACTGTGTCCATGTATGTCAGTTAAATATTAATTTAACAAGCTAAATAAATATTATTCCCGAATATGGTTTAATAATTATTTAAGGATGCCTGGTCACATTTATTTCGATACTAGTTATTTGAGAGAATATATTGTGGGAGAAATAATATATATTTATTAGCGAGTAATGCAGTTGCATTTATTTATGAAATAAATAGCCATTACTCAATGTCTAATAAATATGGTGGAGGAAATAAATAAAATGGAAAAATAAAAGTAGACGTCGTATATATTTAAATACACACCGTGTAGTTTTTTTTCTGGATTCGTGAGAAAATATTGTTTATTTAATTAAATTATATTAAATGTAATATGTTGGGCGCATTTCAAGTAATAATGATGGTCAATTGTCATTATTAAGACATGGGGTATTACTAAAAATTAAATTAAATGATTAAATGCTTTCGGGGAATTAATTCATTTTATTATTCTAAGTATTATAATCCCAAATTACATGATTATCATTGAAGAAAGCCATTGTTGTGCACAATAGATTTGGAAAATACTCTCAAGCCAAGAGAGAATTCCTTTCCCACCAAGAATGCTTTCAAGTTACGAGAGCGAGATCCTCCACCGGATCAAGGCAGTTGAAGGCGGACATTGCAAGTGAAGGTTCTTCTATACTAGCACCCGGATATCCCTTTGGCGACGTCTAGAGATACGTGGAGCACGTTTGGATCACCACTGGAGGATTCATGTACTTGGATTCTACAACGCAACGACAGCTCACAAGATTGTGACCGGAGACTCCAATAAAGAAAGAATTCCATCGAGGTAATTATTATGAATTATTTAAATTAATTATAACCAACGTATGATGATCCTATCTCAAGGGTTCCAGGACTCTTCTTTTCTTTTTTGTTCTTCGTTCTATTCCGAAGATTCAGTGTTTTAAATCATGAAGTATCCCAGATTGAACGTTGTTTAACGTTAAAATTAAAGTTTATCAAACCCACCAACGTGCTTCCGCTGCGCCCAGAACCTTCAAGTGGTATCAGAGGGGTCATATCATTGATTATAATTATTTAGTTTTTCGTTGGTAATTTACACATTTTATAATTTAGTTATTTCAATTCAAGTTTAATCATTCTGGAAATCTGAATATCGAGATCTGTTCATCCTCCCTCGTTTCTCGTTCACCTCACAGAAACGATTTTTTCTTTTAATTTTGATTAAAATAAAATAGAGGAACTCATCTGGAGGAGCCAAACGTTTCTGGACGTATAACACCAGAATACACAGCGTGTATTCAGAAGTACACGCCATGTAGTGTAGGTTTAATGCATTGACTGATCTTCCAAATCAGACCTTGTATTGGATTCTTTCAAAGAATTTAAGACATAGTTTGTTGACCAGAAACATGTGGCACACGGTTTCCGGAATACACGCCATGTGGTCCAATGAACATGGTGTGTAGTCCCTTCAGGTTAGGGTTGGGCCGTGTACTTTGTACACGGCCTGACCGGCTGGAAACCGTGTATCACGGAAACTACATGGCATCTGTCCCACTGTACACGTCGTGTACTCTGAAAATTTCCGAAGCACATTAACACGCCCTGTCCCCGGGCGTGTACTTCAGATGGACGATGAAGAAAAGTACACATCGCGTAGTCGGAACTACATGACGTGTACTCACCCAAATTACGCAGATTTATTAAAATTTATTATTATATTATACGAACCCTTGAGATGTATACCATGGTGTAGGTGTAAAGCTGAGGCACAACACGTGATAAGTGTTTTATATATATGTGTTTAATTTAACGTCTTCATAATAAATGGGAATTCACTGGGTTGCCTCCAAGGTACAAGTTACGTATAAGGATAATTTTAAATGAATTTATTTGTTTAAAATTATGATGGATGATAATCTCAAGGAAATTCAGAAAAAGGATTTAAGATAAAAGGATTTATTAATTAAAGACAATTAATTGATTCGAGCGTGATTTATCATAAACAAGAATGATTAAAGAGTTGAATGCTAGTTTTATTTATGCATAAATTTTGTTTCATGTATGGATGATCATGAGCTAGACCGAGACCTTTGTATGTGAATGGTTTCTTTTAATTAATTTATTTAAATTAAATTTATTGGCATGTGAGCCATCTACTCATTAATATGTAGGGCATGCGCGCCCAAGGATTATTTTATGTAAAAACCCCTTTTACCCCTCAACTCCATGTGAGATAAATGCATATGTAATGGATGGAGCTCCCAAGCTAGTAGAGGCGTCTCAAGTCAAGAGACAAGGTGAAACCAATCCAAGGAGATACAGAGGTGGACAGGTGGAAAGCTGTAAATACGAACCCGAAAGGTTCATGGTGTTTCTCCCCTAGGTCTTGGGTTAGTTTATCAACCTATAGATAAACTAACCAATAGAAAAGATCATGATCATACCATTTATTTTATTTCTGTCAGTTTCATGGTTTATTTATTATGGGTGTGTTGTCACGATCACACAATTAATGAATTAAATGAGCATACAAGATGGAACTAAAATAAAACCATATTTTACGTAAATATTATCTTAGACATGGTTAATCACTTAAGGATTTCCCACTTAATATTAACAAGTATGTAATCAAAGATAATAAAATGGAAATTTACGTATAAGGATAAAATCCCTCAAAATAAATATTAAGTCGGCATAGTCTTCCATAATCTTGGTTAGAATCGAACCATTGTTCAAAGTGCTTGACCAACCCTAGTTGGGGTGCTTTCAATTATCGGGGAATTCTAATTCAAGGTTTTGGGTTTCCTTGACTTGGTTCGCATCAAGGGTTGACTTACACAGCAGGACTTGGTGTGACCAAGAGGCAAAGGTTGAAGAAATCCCAAAAAGGATTTCAGGATTGGGGAGTCCACTCAGCGGATCAAGGAGTTGCGAGTTAATGCAACTGGAATTTGGAATGCCTACTTAAAACCCTTCGATTTTATTGACCAACCCTAGTTCGGGTAATGCGAAGGGCAATATGGATCCTTGCCACTAGAATATTCACGCAACTGAATATTCTGAAGTCAATGGTGAGGGATATTGGATTTTGATTAAATAGTGGGATACTAATAAGTATTAATTTATTTGTCACAATTTTTGTAATAAAGTATTAAACCTTTTCTCATCCTAATTTTTAGAAACAGTATGAAAATGACTTCAAACATATCATTGTGCACCATACTCAAAAAAGAAAACCTTCTCACCGGCACAAATTTCCAAGAGTGGCAGAGGCGTTTACGCGTCGTCCTTCGCCACGAAAGGAAATTATATGTGTTGTAAGAGCCTATTCCAGTTGCGCCTGGTAAAGAGGCTAGTGATGAGGAATTATCTCTCTACATGAAACACAAAGATGATGCCATAGATGTCCAGTGTTTCATGCTATCGGCCATGTCTAATGAACTCTTGAAGCAACATGAAAACATGGACGCATATAGCATGATGTCACACCTTAAAGATCTCTACCAAGAGAAGACGAGATAGGAGAGGTATGAGATCTCCAATGCTTTGTTTACCATGAATCTTGGAGAGTCTGCGCCAGCTGGGCCTCATGTAGTCAAGATTATTGGCTGCATTGAACACCTGGAAATCTTAGGGATTAAATTCCCGGATGAGTTGCATACAGATCTCATCCTATCATCACTGCCCAAGAAATTCTCTAGCTTCATTTTCAACTATAATATGAGTGGCAATGAGAAGAGCCTATCAGAGCTTTGGACCTTGATTCTCCAGGTAGATAAGGAAATGGGGCGTGACAAACCCGCGGTCCTTATGGTGAACAAGAAAAGGAAGGACAAGGAAAAGGGGCCATAGACTTATAAACGGTCTGAAGCCCCCGAGCACCGTCCCTCCAAGAAGGGGAAGATCCAGAGGCAGGGCAAGGAACGGGAGGCGGTGTGTTTTTCATGTGGCAAGCAGGGCCACTGGAAGAGGAAATGCACCTATAAGCATGGGGACGCTAAAGGTGCATTCGTTATCGAGTGCAATATTTCTATTTCTACACATTGGGTATTGGATGAAGCTTTTGGGGCTCACATCTGTATTAAAATATAGGAACCAAGTAGATTTAGAAATATCTCTAGAGGAGAGGTGTATCTTCGAGCTACCAATGGCACAAGGCTAGCTGCGTTGGGTATTGGCAACTATCACCTCCCTTTTCCAACTGGCATGATTTTGGTTTTACAAAACTGTTATTTTGTGCTTAGTGTTACCAAGAACATAATTTCTGTATCTTGTTTGGATATGGATGGATTTATTTTCCAGTTCGAAAATAAGGGTTTTATTTTTATATGAACAATGTATGTTTTGGTATGTCACATTTGAATAATGGTCTCTATGTAATAAATTATGAAAACCAAGTATTGGAAATTGATAACGAAACAAACTCACTTGACTCATACATCACCCAGTTATGGAATCACTGCCTTGGTCGTGTGAATGAGAAGCCCTTGACAAAGCTCTGCCAAGA
Source organism: Viscum album (assembly GCA_963277665.1). Classification (NCBI taxonomy): domain Eukaryota; kingdom Viridiplantae; phylum Streptophyta; class Magnoliopsida; order Santalales; family Viscaceae; genus Viscum; species Viscum album. The sequence continues at coordinate 7,503,303 of OY728125.1, forward strand.
TGGATATTTAGACTCTACTGAGCTAAAACAACTTGATAGATGTCATGATAGTTTACAAGGAAAAATGACCAAGACGCCTTTTGGTGGACAAGGTGAAAGGGCCACAGATCTTCTAGGATTGGTACACACGGATGTGTGTGGACCATTTCTAGTAGAAGCTAGAGGTGGATATTCTTACATCATTAATTTTACTGATGATTTGAGTAGATATGGCTATGTCTACTTAATGAGGTATAAGTTAGAGTCCTTAGAGAAATTTAAGTAATTCAAGAATGAAGTAGAGAATCATCTTGATAAGAAGATAAAGAAGCTTCGATCGGATCGAGGTTGAGAATATCTGAACCAAGAGTTCATCGATCTTCTACGGGAGTCTGGGATTCTATCTCAGCTCACTCCTCCTTATACACCACAGTGGAATGGTGTTAGTGAAAGGAGGAACCACACCTTGTTGGACCTGGTGAGTTCAATGATGATTCATGTGGATCTTCCATTATCCTGTTGGGGATATGCATTACAAACTATAGCATACGCATTAAACTGAGTACCAACTAAGGCGGAAAATGGAATTCCATCTGAGTTATAGAATGGAAGGAAACCCACTTTGTTGCACACACGTGTATGGGGATACGAGGCATTTGTTAAGGCCTTCTCATGCAATAAACTAGCACCCCGGGGCACGGAGTGTATCTCTATAGGATATCCCAAGGAAACGAAAGGATATTAACTATATAACCATCAAGACAAGAAAGTGACTGTCGCCAGACAAGCCGTATTTCTTGAGAGGGATCATATCCTCAATAAGGATAGTGGGAGAAAGATTGACTTTGAGAAGTTGATGCTCAAGATACATAGGAGTTGGTACAGGAACAAGTTCCACAGGTCCCCATAGAAGAGGTTCCAAAAACACAAGTACTGCGTCAGAGCTCAAGAGAGGTAAGGGAACCAGAGAGATTTGGTTTCCTAGTCACCGAGGATGGTGAATCATTATTGTTCGACAATGATGAACCTCTCTCCTACAAGGAAGCAGTAGAAAGCTCAGAAGCTGCAAGATTTATAAAATCTATGAATTCTGGGATGGATTCCATGTATCAGAACCATGTTTGGGTTCTGGTCAATTATCCAGTTGATGTAAACCCTATTTGATGCAAATGGGTATTCAAAAGAAAGCTGGACATGGAAGGTCAAGTTAGAAGCTATAAAGAAAGGCTTGTGGCTAAAGTATTCAGACAGCGTCAAGGAATTGACTATGATGAAACCTTCTCGCCAGTTTCCATGTTTAAATCCATAAGAATCATACTTGCCATAGCAGCTTACCATGACTACGAGATTTGGTAGATGGATGTCAAAACAGCATTCCTTAATGGGAACCTTCAAGAAGATGACTATATGACACAACCAGAAGGGTTTGTGAAACCAGGTGAAGCCAAACGGGTTTGAAATTTACATAAATCCATTTATGGGTTGAAGCAAGCATCAAGGTCATGGAACATTCAATTTGGTGAATCCATAAAGGAATTTTGTTTCATTAAGAACGAATGTGAGCCATGTGTTTATAAGCGGTTTAATGGGAATGCAGTATTCATCCTAGTGGTATATGTTGATGACATATTTCTTATTGGAAACAACGTACCAACCTTACAGTCAGTTAAGAACTGGTTGAACAAGTGTTTCTCCATGATGGAATTAGGAGAAGCAGCCTACATTCTAGGGATCAAGATCATTCGTGATAGATCCAAGAGGCTGCTTGGACTAAGTCAGGGTACATATGTTGACCAGATACTAAAGAGATTTAGTATGGAAAAATCCAAGAGGGTGTTGGTTATAGTGTCACATGGCTTACATATTTCTAAGAAAATGTGTCCCCAGACACAACAGGAGAAAGATAGGATGACTAAGATCCCATATGCTTCAGCTATAGGATCCATCATGTATGTCATGTTATGTACTAGGCTTGATGTTGCCTATGCACTGAGTATGGTAGGAAGATATCAAGAAGATCCAGGAGAACAGTAATGGACTGCTGTTAAGACTATCCTTAAGTATCTGAGAAGAACTAAGGATATGTTCCTGGTGTATGTAGGAGACGAGGAGCTTGTCATCAGAGGGTATGCTGATGCTGGTTTTCAAACAGATCAGAATGATCTGAAGTCGCAATCTGGATATGTTTTATGTCTCAATGGAGGATCTATGAGCTGGAAGTGTTCAAAGCAGCCAGTTGTCGCCGATTCTACAGCAGAGTCTGAGTATATAGCGGCTTCTGATGCAGCCAAGGAAGCTGTCTGGATTCAGAACTTTGTCCAGGAGCTTGATGTGGTGCCTAGAAGTAAAGATCTCATTACACTCTATTGTGATAATACTGCAGCGGTGGCTCTTGCAAAAGAACCAAGGTCACATCAACGGACAAAGCACATACTCCAGAAGTATCACCTCTTGAGTTATTTCTATCAAAGGGGTGAATTTCTAGTGAGCAGAGTGTCCACAGAAGAGAACGTGGTAGACCCCATGACTAAAGGCCTATCTCAGTAGAAGCATGAATATCATGTGAGAGCTAGTGGGTTAAAGGTTGTTAGTAGTTGGCTCTAGTCCAAGGGGGAGTTTGTTGGAGTTGGTGGCCTAGAACCAACTAATTTTTACTTTATTCATTAATAAATTCCTTATCACATCTTGATTGTTCTTCTGTGTGAAAATGCATGTGATAATGTCCTAAGGGCAGCTGTTGCATTAATGGGTCATAGCGGATCCCTGCTATGATGATAACCCGGAAGTGCCATAACACTGTTCTTGAATATATATGTTCTATGGCCAGATGATATTATTTTAAGGACACAAATAATACAGGCCATTAGGGGTGAGGACTCATAAAACTTTTAGGCACCTTCTCATGGTGTGCGCCCTTGGTAATATCCAGGAGGATATTATGAGAATGAGACACGCCAGTAGGAAATCCACATTTCATAGTGTCATTGGATTTTCCTATATGCGGACGTGTGTATTGGTCCTTAGACTTTAAGATTATTATTAATGGGTATTACAACTTGCCTACTTAGATGAATTGAAGAAAACTGTGATGATACACTTTTCGCAGTGAGGTAGGATACGTTGGGTGCGTCACGAGTAATACTACATTAATAGATAATGCGAGAAAGGATTTTTCCCTTATGTTCCATAGCGGATGTAGATATCTCAGGCCCTTTGAGGGAATTGATATAGCCTAAATAAATCCATGTCCATGGTATGGTATGCTTGAGTTCAATTCTGGGAAGTCAGAGAAAGAATAATCAAGCACATGGGTTGATGGCACTAGCATGCAACCCGCTTTATTGCAGATATCGAGACAAAGGGATTATATTACACGGTAAGTGTTCGTAGGAGGTGACACGTCATTACGGCGCTAACTTCTTTCTCTATGGGTGCCTTGGAGTGTTGTTATATGCTAACCATTGACTTTAGTCAGGATCCACCTAATTCTACTGAGAAAGAGGCCAAGAGGGTCACACACTATGTGTGTCCATGTATCTCAGTTAAATATTAATTTAACAAGTTAAATAAATATTATTCCTGACTGTGGTTTAATATTTATTTAAGGATGCCTGATCGCATTTATTTCAACACTAGTTATTCGAGAGAATATATTGTGGGTGAAATAATATATATTTATTAGTGAGTAATGCAGTTACATTTATTTAAGAAATAAATATCCATTACTCAAGTTCAAATAAATATGGTGGAGGAAATAAATAAAATGGAAAAATAAAAGTACACGCCGTGTATATTTATATACACGCCGTGTAGTTTGTTTTTTCGGGATTTGTGAGAAAATATTGTTTATTTAATTAAATGATATAAAATGTGATATGTTGGGCGCATGTCAAGAAATAATGATGGTGAACTGTCATTATTAAGACATGGGGTATTACTAAGAATTAAATTAAATGATTAAATGCTTTCGGGAAATTAATTGATTTTATTATTCGTAGTATTATAATCCCAAATTACATGATTCTCATTGAAGAGATCCATTATTGTGCACAATAAATTTGGAAAATACTCTCAAGCCAAGAGAGAATTGCTTTTCCACCAAGAATGCTTTCAAGTTACGAGAGAAAGATCCTCCACCGGATCAAGGCGGTTGAAGGCGGACATCGCAAGTGAAGGTTCTTCCGTGCTAGCACCTGGAGATCCCTTTAGCGACGTCCAGAGATATGTGGAGCACGTGTGGATCACTGCTAGAGGAATCTTCTACTTGGATTCTACAATGCAATGACGGATCACAAGATCATCACCGGAGACTCAAACGAAGAAATAATTCCATCAAGGTAATTATTATGAATTAATTAAATTAATTATAACCAACATATGATGATCCTATCTCAAGGGTTTCGGGACTCTTCTTTTCTTTTTCGTTCTTTGTTATATTCCAAAGATTCTGCGTTTTAAATCGTGACGGCTCTCGGATTGAACATTGTGTAACGTTAAAATTAATGTTGGGAAAACCCACAAACGCACTTCCACTACGCCCAGAACATTCATAACAAGTTATGAAAATTTTAATTTCATACCACATAAAAGAATACTTGAAAGAAAAAAATAGAAGGTGATAATTACCTTACCTTGAAGTGTAACTTCTAAAACTCTTGGATCCGGAGCATTAGGTCTTGAGAAAACATTAGGAGGAATCCTAGGGAGGAAACTCTATCAAATATTTTAGGGTAATGAATTTGTAATGAAATAATATTATGTAATGGATTTGTATTTATAGTAAAATAGAGGGAGTTTTTTATTAATTTTCAAGGACACCTCATTGGTGGTATTTGCAAAACCATGGGCTTGACCATGGTATTTTCCCAGGAATTTTTCCACTTGGAACACCTCATATAATATTATAATCCAAATGAGTTTGACAGAATTTTAATTTACATATTACATCATTATGATGTCATAAAACACAATGAAATTTCAAAAATTAAAATTTTACTATTCATCACAAAATTTTTTTATAAAAATATCATAAATTCACCCTAACCTGATATTAAAGTTATGAATTGAAAACTGAACTCAATTTTATAAAAAAAAATTTATAAACATGGTAAATTTAATTTTTAAATAATATCACTATTTACCTAAAAATATATTAATACTTAACTAATTATTTCTAAAATAGTTATTTACTTATACAATTATATCAAATTACCATTCAAGATGCCAAAATTATATTTATACTTACCTAAGTGAGGTTACTACTCTATTGGTCATATTACTATTCATAAGGTTAATATTAGAATTCATAATTATAATTCATCAAAAAAATAAGTTGATCTTATTAGAATCTAAATTTCTTACTGATCAAAATCGTATATCTATTTTTTTTGAAAATAATTTCACATTATCAATTATTTAAAGTATAAAAATTATTATAAAATACTATTTTTTTAATATTCATCAATAATATGAAACTTCTTATTAAAATAAAAATTCATCCTATGTTTATTTTGACATTTTAAATTCAAAAATGTTGTTTATTTTACCACAATAAGATGTAACAGTTTTATTTATACAGAAGGATTACAAAATTAACTGAGGCCTCATTAAATATCCCCCTATAACACCTGCATAGGACCTAAGAGTAAGGTGTGAAATGGTGATAGAATCTTGGAGCGTCTTGGACAACATTTCCTGAGTAGTAATTTCTTTCAACTTAAAATTATCTTGTAAGTGATTACGTTCAACCTTAACATGTTGAATCTCAGCTTGGGATTGGTCCAAAGAGAATCCCTATGATGTTAACTCCTTCCCAATCTCTAATAGATGGGATTCGTATGGATCGAGTCTACTAAATGAGGCCATCAACTCTTATTTTTACATTAATTATCAATTATTATTTCTATTATAAACAATAATTATAACGTTAAAAATTATTTTTGTTTCCAACGGTCATATTAACCAATGGTCATATTACGGTCAAAACCCAATGGTCACATTTCATTTATATTTATATATTTTTTATTCATTATGACATAGTAAGACATATATTTTCAGGAAATAAAATATTATTCAAAAATTCAGGTCATTACATTCTTCCACCCTTAAGAAATTTCATCCCTAAAATTTCAACTTGTACCCTCATTAGAGAAAAGGTGTGGTTACTTCTGCCTCATAAACTCCTCTAGTTCCCACATGGCTTCTTCATATTTGTGTTTCCACGACAAAACTTTAACAAGATGGGTATTCTTGTTGTGTAGAACCTTGTATCTATGATCCAAGATCTCTACCAGATACTCCTCATAAGAGAGGTCATGTTCTAATTGTACCACCTCTGGATTTAGTACATATGAAGGGTTAAGTATATAATTCCTCAAGATGGATATGTGGAATACATCATAAACTTGTTCTATATTTGGGGGAAGTACAAGACAATAGGTCATTCCTCATACACGATCAAGGATTTCATAGGGTCTAATGTACCTAGGGCTGAGCTTCCATGCTTACTAAACCTCATGACTCTCTTACAAGGTGAAATTCAATGAAAGACTTTGTCACCAACATCTAACATCAATTCCCTTCGATGGTTGTCAGTATAACTCTTTTTCAAACTTTGATATGCCTTAATGTGTTATTGGATGGCATGAACCTTATATGTCATCTCTTGCACAAGTTCAGGTCTAAGAAGCTTTCTCTCAACAACTTCATCCCAACAAGTAGAAGTTATACATTGCTTCCTATATAGGGCTTCATAGGGCTCCATTTGAATACTCGAGTGGAAGCTATTTTTATAAGATAACTCAACTAATGGGAGATGTTGATCCCATCCACCTTTAAATTCCATTGAGCATGTTCTCATTATGTCCTTGATTTTTTGAATAGTCCTTTCATATTTTCCATCAGTTTGGGGTGATAGGCCGTACTAAAATTCAATTTTGAACACAGAGCATGTTGGATAATTCTCCAAAATTGTTTTGTGAACCTTGTATCATGATTAGATATGATAGAAAGTGGAACTCCATATGGACTTACCCCTTTCTTCACGTAAATACTAGAAAGTTGATCAAAAGATAAATCTTCTCAAATAGATATAAAGTTGGTTGTCTTGGTGGGACGGTCCAATATAACCCATATTACATTATTTTCTTTGGATGTTCTCGGGAGACCAGTGAAAAATTCCATAGTGATATTGTCCCACATTCATGCTAGTATGGTTAGTGGTTGTAATACCCCTTTAAGAAGTTGATAATATTCCTTCACTTGATGAAATATCAGGCACCTTGTAGTGTAGTTATCAATCTCCCATTTCATATTATCCTACCAATAATAATCATAAAGGTCCCTATACATTATTCATGATTCCATGATGTATATAGAAAGTAGAGTTATGAGCTTCATCCATCACCTCCTTCTTTATTTCTGGAATATATGGAATACATAGTCCTGTATAAAATTTTAATAAACCTTATTGATCAATTTTTAACTCATGAAACTTCACTTCCTTCACACTCTCAAAATTATTCTATAATAAATGATTTTATTTATGAAATTTATTGATATTATTTAGTAATGATGGCTGAGAAATCATTTAGGATAGGGTTGATGATGTCCCTTCCCTTAAAATTCCCATGTCTAGTTTCACTAGGTCTTTGATCATGGGATCTCCTTAGATCCTCATCATTTCTATAACAATAGGTTCTTTCCTACTTAATGCAGCAATGAATTTGTTTTCTCATTCGGGATAATAATCAATTGGACAATCAAAGTCTTTAAGAATTTCCAACCATCTCCTCTATCTCATGTTCAATTCCTTTTTTGTGAAAAATGCTTCAATTTTTATGGTATGTGTATATATCACACTTATCCCCATAAACATAGTGCATCCATAACTTCAATGAAAAAACAACTACAACCAGATTCAAATCATGTGTAGAATAGTTCTTCTCATGAGTCTTCAACTATCGAGATGCATAAGCAATCACCATGCCATGTTGCATGAGGATTCACCCAATCCCTTTCAGAGATGTATTTCTAAAAAATGAATCCTTCTCTACTTGAGGGTAGAGTTAAAACAGGTGCAGTAACCAATCTCTTTATTAGCGCTTGGAAACTTTCCTCAAACTCCTTTGTCCCGATGAAGTTAACCCCTTATCGAGTTAACTTGGTTAGTGGATTCAAAAGTTGTGAATAGTTTTTTCTAAAACCTGTTATAATGTCCTTCTAATCCAAGGAAACTATGAATGTCAATTATTACTGTAGGATAAGGCCACTCCTCTACAACCTTTTTCTTTGTAGGTTCAACAATGATTCCTTAATCGGTAACAATGTTCCCCAACAAAGAAAATTTTTGTAACCAAAACTCACACTTTATAAACTCTCTAAAAATCCTCTCCTTCCATAGAGTTTTTAAAATAACCTTTATATAATCCTCATGCTCCCCAAGACATTTAGAATACATTGGAATATCATCAATAAAAACTACCATAAAATTATCAACGTAGTCCTTAAGGACTCTATTCATAAAATCCATAAAATTAGAAGGTGGATTAGTTAGTCTGAAGGGAATAACAAAAAAATCATAATTCCCATATCTTGATCAAAAGGTGGTTTTTATAATATATTCTTTTTACACCCTCAATTTATGATAACCAGACCAAAGATCAATCTTGGAGAAGGATTGATCCCCACGAAGTTGGTCAAATAAGTAATCAATTCTTGGAATAGGGAATTTATTCTTCACTATGATCTCGTTCAGTTCTCTATAATCAATGAATATCTGCATTGATTCATCCTTCTTCTTCAGGAATAGAACAGGTGATTCCTAAAGAAACACACTCAGTCAAATAAACCCCTTCTCCAAAAGATCTTGTATTTTCGTTTGTAATTCCTCCGGCTCCAAATTTTCTATCCTATACAGGGTCTTAGATATCATATGAGATTCAGGTACGAGTTCAATAGAGAACTCTACCTCTCTTTCTGAGGGTGGTCCGGGTAACTCTTCAAGAAATACTTCAACGTATTCCTTGATTATGGGGACATTTTATATCCTTATACTCTCATTTCCTTCTTTTTATTTGCCAATAAACTCTATAAAGAAGGATATAAGAGTTTATTCTAGATAAATATCAGGTTTAGATATCTCTCCTTGGATAATTACTCTAGGTCTTCCATTTAAGACTACTGAGATTTCCTTACTTTTGCATTTTATCTTAAAATTATACTTTGAGATCCAATCCATCCCTAGTATAATGTTTAATTATAACATGCTATTGACTACTATATTTGAAATAATATTGTTCTCACTAAAGTAAATAATAGAGTTTCAAAACACTGATGATGCTTGGATAATCCCACTAGAAGTATTGATTGATAATTATACTCTAGGAAACTCAAGGTTTGATTCTAAATTCTATTCAAACATGGAAGAAATAAAGGAATTTTTTGAACTATAATCAAACAAAGTAATTGTTAGGTTTGAGATAACAATAGAGTACCTGCCACTACCTCATTTGGATCTTCAGCATCAGTTGCCGTGATAGAAAATGAATGACCTTTCTCTCATAGCCTTTGTTAAGGAAGATGTTGATTCCCCTTCATTTTTCTCAGATTTGGATAGTGATCGAAAAATTTCCCATGTTATTTACACTTGAAGCATTGGAATTCAAGTAGGGAATGAACCATCTTCCCTTTATCATTAGTTTTGGAAATTTTAGGGTTCACATCACTATGACAATTACATGAAATATGGCCATCTCTTTCACACTTTTAGCACTTCCTGCTCCCAAGCAAGTATTTATCTAAATGTGTCTTCCCACATTTATTACATGTGGGATGTTTCACATTCTTTCCTCCTCTTCCCTGACAAAATCTTATCCCTAAACATGGATCTATTTATCTCTTCTTGTCATTGGACTTATGAGACCACTACGTCTCAACGAACTCCAGTTCAACTTTCATAGCACTCCGCATGACCTCCTCGTAGATATCATAGTCTTAGTTCGCTAGATTCTTCCACAGATAAGGTTTTATTCCACTATATAATCTATCAACCTTCCAATAAAGCTCCATGAAAAATATTGAGGTCTAACGGGAATGTCTTTTGAATTTTATCTCATATATTCCAATAGATTCATTCTCCTTCCGCTTCTGCTTGTGAAACTCCTCCTTTATTTTGTTTTCCATCTAACAAGGGAAATACATATTGAAGAAGATACTTATGAACTCTTACCACTCCATATATTCAACCTATACTCTTAGCCTCATGTTTTTAATTAGTTCCCAATACTAATTAGCTTATCCCTCTATGCAGTGAACAACTAGGGTGACTTTCTCTTGTTCTGAATAGTAAAGCACAAAAAAGATCTTTTTGAAAGATCTAATCTACTACTCAATAATAAATGGGTTGATAGATCTGTTGATGTTTGGTGGTCATTAACTCATAAAGGAATAAACATAAATTTGTTCCTTTCATGGTTAAATTGGTCTCTCGGCTTGATTCATGTTATCTCCCATATCTTGATTCAGTTGATTCATCGTTTTCTTGAAAGTTTCAATTCTAGATTTCATTGGAGGGCCATTAGCGCAAGGTCCATTGTGGTCACCATTTGAATGGTTCCTCTTATTGATCCCCATTTTATAAAAGAATAGAACCTTAGTGAGAATATTATTTCATTTATGAATAATATATCTATAAAGGATTTTTATTTCTTAAAACTCCATGCTTTGACATATTATTATTTAGCAATAATTACATTTTTCTATAAATCCTTCATAATGATTCATAAAAAGATTTTGATTAACAAAACATATCCCCTAGGAGTGTCAAAATAAGAGTGCAGCAATGCCTGTTTTCATACACTAGTTCCCATTCAAGTCTGGCTCAAAGCATTGTTTTGGGTTTTACCCCTAGATACATCTATTTCCAAATCCAGATCCACTTGTTCGTATCCAGATTGGAATTTATTTGTTCGAAAACAACTTAAATAATATTTCACCAAAATATCAGGAAGTTTTTATATATTTAAAATTTTATTTAGGGTTCTTCCTAAGGTTTTCATATCCTAATTTCCACAAATAACTAAACTATACTATGATACCAACTATGGAATCCCACAGTTTTATCTTATAATGTTTCATTACAATTTACAAATAGAGGATCTTTAAAGTCTAATGTATTGGAAAAAAGTTATATAATACATAAAATATATAAGATTATTTTAATCCTATTGAGATTATTCATGTAATTTTTATCCTAAGTAAAATTACTTCATTTCATAACCTAGGGATATACATCAAAGGAAAGGATGAGCATAAAGCTTAGTAATATAAAACAGGGAAAATAGTTTACATGTGAACTTGAGAGAATACAATAAGATCCTGAGGAAATATCATAAAGGCATGAGAATAGGCCCATAATGATAAAAATAACTTGAATAATATCTTGTAAATGTTGCTACAACAATTAATTTACACATTCATAAGCATATCACCAAGGTCCATCTCCAAGGTGTCATAAATATTACCAAGATCATTCACCAAGGTATCATAAAACATTTCATCCCTAGAGATTATTTTCTTTACCCAAGCAATTTATGTTCTATTAGGGTGAACCCTTAATATGTATTTATTTTAATGTGATACACATATATCCTAATCAAAACTTTCATAAATAAACCAATGATAATAAAAGAAATGGGTTTAATATCAAATTCATGGCGTTTTAAAAAGTGATCAAAAATGTTATCATTATGTCATTTATAACCCACAGAAAGGGATTGGGGGTTTTATGCATGTCAAGTAGAAAATGAAATAAATAATTTTTATTTCTTGATGAAAACCCCTATAAGTGAATGATATTTGGGTATTCACTTAAACATAATAAAATAATTTCTTGAGAAAAAGAGAGAGATTTTGAGATGAAACTTCTACAGCATAACAGGTATGAAACATGGATTTAAAAACATTAAAAAGAGAGAGTAAATGGGTCAATCATTCATAAAAGACTCATAATATAATATAAGGATATAATAATATGGAAATAAGAACATTTAATTAAATTTGAAATCCATACCACATAAAATAAAACTTGAATGGAAAAGAGAAGTTGAGAATTCCTTTACCTTGAAGAGTAACTTCTAAAACTCTAAGATTAGGACCTTGAGAGCTTGAGGAAACATTGGGAGAAATCCTTGGGAGGTAAATCTATCAGATAATCAAGGTTAATTAATTTTGGAATGAAATAAAATGAAGTAATATTTTGGTATTTATTGTTAAAGCGTGGGAATTTTATAGTAATTTTCAAGGACACCTCATCAGTGGTATTTACAAAAACAATGGGCATAACCATGGTATTTTTCCATGGTTTGGACCACTTGGGACACCTCATATAATATTTTAATCTAAATTAGTCAACTAGAATTTTAAATTACATATTAAATCATTATGATTGTTCCGCGGGTTTTGGCCTCGAAACACCCATGGCTCTGTATCTGATGATGGACGGACCTTCATTCCAAAGGCAGGCATTCGCCGGATGGTCTGACCAGCAACGTTTAAGAACTCACATTGGTCGAGAGGATGGGAATTCAGGCTCATCGCACCCATTTTGGTGGGAATTATTTCCGGTTCTGGGACTCTCTTATATATTTAAGATGTATTCATATGTTCGTTAATCTTTGGTTTATACCCAAACAAAGTATCCATGGATTTAACCCTTAATTGGAAATGGTCAGCTGAACGCAGGGGTTCGGAATCATTTATGCCCGAGGTTTACCATCCCTTGTTGGATTAATGACCCCGAGGAGTCTGGACTCACTGAGGCGGCACTAGGAGGGGCGCGATGAACCGATGTGAGGACAGTCGGATCGACTGGTTGTTGGGCATGAACCTCAGGGATGCTTCCTACGTACCTTGCCTATGAGACAGGGATCAAAGTCCACATAGATCGAATCGGGGTGTTGGAGAACCGACGTGAAGGTGGACCCAGGGGTCCGGTGGAGATCGGGCTTGAACCTTGGGGAGGCTTCCTACGTATCCCTGTGGTAGGGAATCAAAGTCCATGTAGTTCGTATTCATGCAGGGCTTATGTTCTGAGGCAGCCCAAGATGTGGATTGGGGATTACACACCTAGGAGGCCCAAGATGCTGGTAACCCGACATGAAAGGGGGTCTGAATGTCCCATTATTGGGCTTGAACCTCGGAGAGGCTTCCTACGTACCCCGCCTAGGAGACAGGGATCAAAGTCCATGTAGTTCGGATTCTTGTGGGGATTACACTCTGAAGAGGCCCATAAGAGGATGTCATGGTCGATGCCTACTCTAAGCCCACGTGAGTCATGCTTGGTGTGAGAAACAAGAGGCAGTAGGGACCAGACGATCTCGTCACGAAAGGTGCGTCCGTGAGAAGTGGAGTGGGGCTTACACATGAGGGCGGCCCATAGTGTGGATTGGGGATTGCACTCTGAGGAGGCCCATGGTAATGGATTAGGGAATACACTCTGAAGAGGACCATGGTGATAGATTGGGGCTTACACTCTGAGGAGGCCCATGGTGATAGATTGGGGCTTACACATTGAGTAGGCCCAAGATGTTGGTAAAGCGCAGTGGGAGAGGGAATGGGGGTGCTCCTGTGCCCATATCCTCTCTTGCAGTGCATGGGGGCTTCCTTTTGATGGGTATTTTACCATCCTCGGGAAGACCTTGATAAGTGGAGAGGCAGAAAAGGGATTCTGAAGCTCAAACCCCTCATTACCATGGGAATGTGAACCTAGTAATTCTTTGGGAATCTTCTCTAGGGTCAGGGAAACCCCTTCGCCTCTCTTTACCGTGGGTATGTGAAATCAAAATAGCGCGCTAATGCACCTTAGGGTTACACCGCACGGATCCGGTGGATTTGGTGGAGGCCTCAGATCGGGGCCGATGAGTAGGCCAATGAGGAGGTTGTGGAGGATCGGACTGGATCGGGAGGATCATATACGGGTCGGGGAATGGTAACTCTGGAGGTTTTGGTGCCCTTCGCATAGGGAAGTGCTGCGCGGCTGGATGGGCCATCCGCGAACCAGGGTGGTCCGCGGACTGAGCGGCCTTCCGTGAACCAGGAGGGTCCGCGGACTGACTAGCCATCCGCAAACAAGGAGGGTCCGCAGACTGAGTGGGTGTCCGCGAACTAGGAGGGTCCACGGACTGAGTGGGCATCCGCGAACTAGGAGGGTCCATGGACTGAATGGACGTCCGCGAACCACAACTGTCCGCGGATTGACTGGCCATCCACGAACTAGGAGGTTCCACAGACTGACTAGCCATCCGCGAACCAGGAGGGTTCCTGGACTGACTGGTTGTCCGCAGCCCAGGAGGGTCCGTGGACTGACTGGTCGTCTGCGAACCAGGAGGGTTCACGGACTGATTGGCCGTCTGCGAACCAGGAGGGTGTGCGGACTGATTGGCGCCCACGAACCAAGATAGTTTGCGTCTCCAGGTTCGATCCGTGAAACAAGTTGGTCTATGGAAGGTTCCATGCAGGAAATGGCGGCCAAGGGAGGCGCCAGCCAGAGGCTCGTCAATCAGGGCTTCTCCCACGTAGGAGGGTGCTACGCAGCGTGGCGGATCGGAAAAGAGGCATAAACTCCCTGGTCCGCAGGAAGTGCATTCGCGGAGGGGCTATGGTTCACGGTCTTCTCTTTTTATGTTATTTTGAGTTCGCGGTTAACCAAATTATTATGCGTTTTCGGTTCCTTATTTTGTTCCCAGGTTCATACCTTCTCTGGTTCGTGAACTAGAACTTCGCTGTTCGTGAAATCCTAAGCCTTCTTTCGAAATCCTTCCACCCGAGCTTGATCGCACTTCTCTTCTTCCACCTTCAAATCGTCTGAATCCGAATCCCCTTACCCTTTCCCCCTGGGTCTCCTTTTATAGAGTGGGGAAAGAGATGTATATGCGGTCACGTGGCACCTTTTGCAGAGACCCATGACCGAATACCCGATTCACGGATGACTTGGTCAATCCGCAGTTTGCGGGGTATTAAACACTCCTCCGCGAACCAAACTCAGGAAGTGCTTCGCGGTCGCGGAGGGTTCTGCCTCCATTTCACGAATGACAGTAGATGTGGCTTGAACTGATCGACGCGGTCCACTTTTGGGGCGGTTTATGATGATGAACCTGATTGGCGCCCATCCTGCCTTGCGACTGCGAAAGATCTCCACCTCCGTTTTGCGAACGAGGATGGTTTGTGGAGGGGGTGCTTCGTGGGGCCTGGTCACGTCGCGTTTTCATGGGACCGGTCTGCGGACTGTTCCTGCTTTTTTCCCTTCTTTGAATTTTCTCCATTCTTTTCCCCAATTATTTTGGGGGATTTTGGTAGAATCTCCTTTGCAAATTTTTCAGGGCACTACAAATTCCCCCCATCGGAATGGGGTCCGATCAAGACGAAGAGGAGGCCATTCGGATTCCATGTGGTACTGAAACTGAGATGGTTTGTGGTAGGGTAGTGGACCCAGTAGGGGACCAGGCCTATAAATACAGGGGGGCCTTCATTTTTCCTTTACTGAATTCTTCGCGAAAACAGAACTCCCTCACCTTTGTGTGCTCGTTCCTTTGTGAAGTGCTCTGTCCACGAACCGACTGCGACTTCCGCGAACCATTCCACCATCGCGGTCGCCTTCACCCGCAAACCAATTCCCCAACCACAAACCATTACTCTTAATTAATTAAAAGTAAGTCATGACGAGCTACGGAGGAATTTTCTCCGCAGTTTTGGTGCTCTAAGATTTCGATGCTCCGCGAACTAAAATCTTTTGAACCTTAAAAGTTTCTAAGTCTTTGAAAATTAATCACTTAAACTCGAGATTGAAGTTCCATGGAGCAACTTGTTTCGTGGTTTCCTGGCCAATGCTCTGCAGGCTAGGGTTTCACGGACTCCTTTCGCAAAGGGGTGGTTCGCGGGATGTTGTCATCGTGAACCATCCATTGAGGCCTCCTTGCGGACTTTGCTTATGAAGGATCCTCAACTAACCCTCACCCATATATCTGGTATTTTTGTCCAGATTTTTATTCCGGACTAACCGATTTTTGGCTTTCATAGTGTAGGGAGAAGATATGGTTCCCCCTCATCCTGTACAAAGGCCTGATGGAGAGCCATTCCCAATTGGTTGAGGGAGACGTTTAGCTATGGTTCGCAGAGCGGAGAACATCCAAGAGGACCCTAGTCGGTCCATCATTCCTGAAAATGGTGCCTTGAAAGACTTTCTCCCTCATGAGCTCCTGGATTATCCACGATCAAATCGACTTCCACTTCATGGATTTGGTCTTCAAGACGATGTCCCTATTCCCCCCACTTTCTCAGGTCTTCCCTCTCCTTTCTTGGAAGCGTCATCCAAGTGTATTCAGGCAAACCATACCTAATCAGGGGATATGGTTTCCGAATCTGACCAGAAAGATGCCTTCATTTTGAGGGGCTCTATTTGGACCCAAAGTGATCAGCATGCCCGAAACTTTTCTCAGGAAGATGTCTTCAAGAGTTACCCTTCTATTATCAACCTTGCTCGAGTAGATCCTGAAGTGGGGTGGATTCCTGGGTGGGATCTTCGATCTGGCAGGATCTTCTCAAATGAATGGGCCTGGGATTTCTGGGTCCATCATCACTGTTGGGAGTTTCCTGAATCACTAGAAGCAATCAATTTATACTCTGCAGTGTGGGCCTCCCAATTTTCCATTTACCCACCATCATTGGTCCTTCCAGACCTACTCAGTCGCTGGTGTTCAAGAACTAATACTTTCCACCTTGCCCATGGTGAATTTGGTATTAGTCTATGGGATATCCATCAATTGGGAGGGCTCCTGATTATCGGAAAAATTTATGAAGAATTTTTTCCTGCTCCTGACTCATGGGACGATGTCGAACAAGCGCCTTTACTGGCGAGGGATCTGTTGGTTATGGTGGAGCAGTCACTGGGTCAGGCGTTGCATGCCCACTCTCTTATTCCCTATTGTACCTGGATAGGGTTCTTTCTGAACACCACTAGTCCTGTGCCGAAGATCAAGCGCCCCGGGACTCATCCTTCTCAACAATCATGAACCTCCCCAGGTTCCTACTGGGCGGTTTTGGAGGTGGGTGACTACCTTTCATGGGGTTACGAGGTGCTCCCCGATGTGCCGCCTATGCTCTAGCTAGCAGGTTTGTTTGCTATGTTCTTGAGTCGGTGGCTATTCCCTTCTCAAGATATTAATCCTGGAGTCAGGTCTTGCACCCTGATTATGGCAGTTGAGCTGGCAGAGGGCCGCCTGGTGAATTTGGATGTGCCCACATTGGCTCCCATTTATGAACTGTTGGGTGACATGCAGAAGGGTGGCTTGCCCTTCCGTCTGAGTGGGCCATTTCAATTTTTGTATGGGTGGGTAGCAGATCATTGTTGATGTTATGAGTATCATTACATCATGGTCATCCCACTTCCTACTTTTCTTCCTCCCCTGCTTAATATAGATGGAGTTCGCCTGAAATCCCTCTACGCTGGTGAAGTCCTCGATCTTCTGAGAGACTTTTCCCAGTTTTCTTTCACTCCCTACCCCACCCCTTCTAGCGTCTTAGTTGACAATTGCCAGGGGAGCCTAGAGGAGCGCTCTTACATGATCTCTCTACGGGACAGATTTCTATCTGTGCGGATCGACGGGGTTTCTCTATGCGATCTATATGTCCCATATTGTTTTTCTCGCCAGTTTGGGTGCATGCAAGTCCAGGTTTCCCTTCCCGCTCCTTACGCTTGAGGACTTCACCCAGCCACACTTCATTAATGGTGGCTGATGCTGATGCAGGAGGGATCCGATGCGAGCATTCACCTACCTGTCGTGGGGGCGACTGCCGGCCTTTCCATGGAGTATGAAAAGGCATGGGAAACAGTACTATTCTGATGGGATCCTAGGGAAAGCTATTCAGAATGTTCCCAAATCAGGAGGTATTGCAGCTGTCGCATCTACCGTACCTTCCCCATAAGCTCTAAGGGAGAATCGACTGATTTCTCGTCGATCAAAGCGGCTCAGGGGATTTTCCTCTCCCAGTCCTGTGGTGGATGAAGTTCAGGAGGGTTCATCCTTCTTGGATGTTGATGAGGATGACCCTATGGTTCTGGGTCCCAGTGAGATAATCCCGGAAGTTTTTCCAGTTGATATCGGGCTTAGCAACTTGATCCCCAAGCCTGAACCGGGGTTAGAGGCTCCAGACATTCCAGCTTCGGAACTTTCTTCTAGCGAGCACATTCTTGCGCTGGTTACAATGCCAGATTTTGTTCCCGTGCTATCTGGTGAGGACCCCAAATATCCTCGTGCCATGGCAGACCACCGGGTAGTGCGCAGGTGGGCCTGGCCTCGAATTTTCAAGATCTTTTCAGAAACCCCTTTAGCTGAGATGGAAACTAAGACTAAATCTCTTTGACAACTCTTCATGTGTTTGGGGTCAGGCGGCTTTGACTATCGGAAGTTCCATTATCTTGCTTTCCAAGTTGTCCTGGCTCGTGAGGAAGCTGCCACTAGTGAACGCAAACTTTCCCACTTCGCTGCTGCTCATTGCGGGACCCGAGCCAGGGAGGAATCCACAATACAACTCCATCAGCTGATGGCACAAGAGGCGACCTCTCGATATTAGGCGGCCATTCTATCCTCCGAGTTGCATGAATGTAAAGAATGGGTAGCGATGTTGAGGAATCAGTTGTCAGTTGTGACCGGTTGTCTCGAAGCCACCAAAAAAGGAATCAACGATCTCCAAACAATAGTGGAGCATACTTGTCCGGTGGCTGAGGTTGAAGCTAGGTAGAAGGTCGTGTTGTAATGGTCTTCCAATGACCTTCATCGCACGGTCACTGATCTGGTGGTGAGAGCGATTCAGGCTCCTTTATGACTATCAAATCCACTCTTTTACCCTCGGTTTTACTTACCCCTCTCCCCCTTTTTTTGTGAGGGCGAGACCCCAGCTTGTGGACGTCCTCCCTTTTTGTTCGAACAAAATACAGTCTCTATCAATCACTTGCTGCTGTGAAATTTTATTGTTACTTAGAACAATTGTTGTGTAAATAACAATTCACTTAATCTGGATCAATCATATGTTAAGAAAACAAGCTCTAACTTTTTCCTAGATGATGGGGTCCAGCGAGCATAGTTTGACTATTGCTAGAGATTTATAGAAAATACCTACAAACGTTTTGTATCTATCTTTTAATACCCTAATTTTTCCTGGGACCATTTAGTGTGGACCCAGCGGGTATGGCCCAACTTTTACTTAGGTCACCCTTTTCGGGTTTTCGACCTAATAGGCTTTGTGCCTCCTTTCTCGGGCGGTTTAAAGTCCCGCCGTCAATACTATCATCACTGATGTTTTAGGTCGAATAGATTTGACCAAATATGGTGGGGCAAGGTCTTCAATGATGTTTGGCTGGTTAAAATATGTCTCAATACTCTTCAGACGCACGTGGGGGGAACATGTTTAAATTTGAATGACATGCAGGGCATGCCTCAAGGCATGGGGGCCGCATCGACATACAGAGGTAGGAGGAGCATCGCCTAAATAAATCTTTCCTTTGGTAGATAGGCTATGGGAAATCAATATGCAGAGCCACTGAGGGCATGGTATGCATAGTCATGCAAAGGTTCCCTTAAGTCAATGACTCTCCATTTCTGATGGCCATAGGAATTCTTGAAAGTCCAACTTATGGAAACCACCATGGGTGGCTTGGAATTTTACCAAAACCCCCATGGGTGGCTCATAAGGGGAGTGTGACATCTGAAAGGGTTTTGGGAACATCCGTACTAATCAGGAGAGTGGTCATGAGACCACTTCCCTACGCTTCTAGTTGGAGTATGGGATAGTTGAGGATTTGTGTAGTTTAAAGTCATATAGCTGGGACATCATTTAAAAATGGAACGACTTCTCCTGGTTCTCAGTAATCTTGTCAATGATGTCCCACCATATTCAGGCAGTATTTGTGAAAGAGGTTGGTAAACTGTAGCTCAGAGGGTTTCCGAATCTCGGGATAGACATGGGGGCTCAGGGGACAAGAGGCGTACGGAGAGAAGCATTTCCTGAGGAAATCTTGCCTTTGTTAGACGGGACAGGGGATATTAATATGCAGATCCGCTGAGGGCATGGTATGCATAGTCATGCAAAGGATTCCTTAGGTCAATGGATATATTCCCCCGATAGCCGAGCAACTTCCGGGAAGTTGAGATTTGGGACCACCATGGGTGGCTTAGTTCGGCTTTCTCTGAGTGCAGAGTATGGTTTATGATGAGAGGGTGCCTGGATACAGGGGAAACATCTAGACTAAACTTCCTGAGAATGGGTGAAGTAATCCCTTCTCACACGGGTGTGAGACGGTGACTTGTGTCGGTCTGACCCATGCACTGAAGGATAGAGAAAAGCCTCCGTTCCTTACTAAACCTGTGGCGGGTTTGACCATGCAGTTTAACGTCATTCGGTAAGGACGAAGAGCATTATTAAAGGATGTTGTGCAGTTTAACGTCATGTAGTGAGGACGAGGGGAATTTTTATTTCCTTTGAAAATGTTGTGTAGTTTAACATCGTGTAGCAAAGACGATTGACTGTGCAGTTTAACGTCGTGTGGTAAGGACGTAGTTAAATAGGCCGCTCTTGATTAGGATGTAACTGGGCCTGAGTATCCTGGCATTTCCAAGATGTGGAGGGGCGTTGATGGTGTAAATCATGGTTCCGGGGATTCTTGGATCAGGAGAGATGATTTGGGGGCTCTGAGGCCAGTAGGCATACAGATCTAGGAAGAGTGTTGCCCGAGGAAATCTTGCCTTTGGTGGATGAGTCAGGGGATATCATTATGTAGAGCTGCTGAGGGAATGGTATGCATGGTCGTAAAAAGGTGTCCCTGGGTCAATGACTTTCCACTTCCGATGGTCATGAATGGTTATGCGGATCCGCAATTATCCGGGCCACAAAGTTTGTCATCGGGAAAGGAAATGTCTGAACATGCTGGGCCTACATGGCCCTGGTTTCCATTAGAGATTAGAGAGCTCCATGCGCTGATTTACTCTGTGCATGGGGGTGTACCTTTACTCCATGCAGTTTAACGTCATGCGGTAAGGATGAGGTACTCCTAGTTTAGTGTTCATAGACCTCGAACCACTGAGTGACTATTGTTGCGGTCACTCGAAGGATAACTGGGTCAACATGTTCTGATATACTTGGAACAAGGTGGGGGATGAAGTTTGTAAACTGCAACTTTGAGTTTTCCCAGATTAGGAGGTGTGGTGTGGGGGATCTAAGGCCGGTAAGCATATGGAGCTAGGAAGAGTACCGCCCGAGGAAATCTTTCCTTTGATGGACGAGCCAGGGGCTATCATTATGCAGAGCCGCTGAGGGCATGGTATGCATAGTCATACAAAGGTGTCCCCGGGTCGATGAATTTGCACTTCTGGTGGCCATAAATGGTTATGAGGAGCCACAGTCGCTCATAGTGCAGAGTTCGACACGTGGGGATAATGGTGTCCAGGTATACAAAAAACATCTTCACTGAAATTGTCTGTTGAGTCAAGGTAGCCTAGTCATGGCTTGATGTTCGTTGATGCAGGTCACCATGTGAACCATCGGCGGACACATAGGCTAGCAATATAGGGATACCCTGGCAACACTTGGATGTGAAAAGGGGAATGAACTTGTAAACCACTTCGCCATAAACTTCTGGATTAGGAGGTGTGGTATGGCGGCTCTGAGGCCGGTAAGCATACAGAGCTTGGAAGAGTTTCGCCTGTGGAAATATTTCCTTTAGTAGATGAGCTAGGGGCTATCATTATGCAGAGCCGCTGAGGGCATGGTATTCATAGTCATGCAAAGGTGTCCATGGATCGATGACTTTCCACTTCTGATGGTCATGAATGGTTATGAAGATCCATAATTATCCGGGCCGTGGAGTCTGATGTTTGGAGAGGATGCATCCAAATGTGCAAAGAGTATCTCCATCTCATATCGCCATGTGTCTTGGGTGGGTCGCGATGAAGTATGTGCAGTTTATCGTCATGCTGTAATGATGATGTCCGTGCAGTTTATCGTCATGCGGTATGGACGAAGTATACACCCCGTGCAGGTCTGGTCCGTACATGGGGGAAGTGGGCATTCTTAACATCATTGTCAGTGTAGTTTTAACGTCATGCGTTGAGGATTCAAAAATACACCATGTGCAGGTCTGGTCCGTGCACGGAGGAAAAGGGAGCGTTTTTAAATCTTGCCATCCGTGCAGTTTTACATCGTGCGGTAAGGAAGAGGAGTACACCTCAAGCCGGTCTGGTCCGTACATGGGGGGAAAGGGCATTTTTATCTTTTATTTAGGGTGTTTGGCTAGGATGGGGAACCTTGGCGTCACTATGTATCCTGCGAGGGCAGGAATCAAGCCTCATGTAGTTCACTAGAAGAATTACACCTCGTGCAGGGCTGGTCCATACATAGGGGAAGAGCACATTGTTTAACTTTTATTTTATTTCATTTGGAGGTGGCTGGGTCAGGACGAGGAATCCTGACATCACTACGTATCCTGCAAGGGCAAGAATCAAGTCGTACGTAGTTCTTTGAAATAAGTACACCCCGTGCAGGGCTGGTCCATACACAGGGGAAGGGGCATTGTTAAAAATCCATGTCCGCGTAGTTTAACGTCATGCGGTGAGGATGAGGGATACACCCCATGTAGGTCTGGCCCGCACACGGGGGGAAGAAGGCATTTTTAACCTTTATTCAGGGGGTTGGGCCAAGATAGAGGATCTCGGCGTCACTACGTATCCTGCGAGGGCAGGAATCAAGCTGTACGTAGTTCTCTGACATCCATGCAGTTTAACGTCATGAGGTGAGGATGAGGTCCATACAGTTTAATGTCAAGTGGTTAGGATGTGGGGTATTATTAGATTCCATGCAGTTTAACATCATGCAGTGAGTACATACTCCATGCAGTTTAAGGTCATGCGGTGAGGACGTGATACTCCTAGTTTAAGGTTATAGAGTTTGGACCGTTGGGTGCTTGGAAGTTTAATGTCATGCATCTTGGACGAACTCCATGTAGTTTAACGTCGTGCGGTAAGGACGTAGGTGACCCGATGTGAAAGGAAAAGGGGGGTGGGTCTGCGCAGTTTAACATCATGCGGTGAGGACGACCTCCGTGTAGTTTAACGTTGTGCGGTAAAGACGTCTTCCACTTTCGGTTTCTATGTGAAATACTTCTTTAGGAATCTCGCATTTGTAGGAGCGATTGTATATTGTCCATCTATAGAGATCAGGGTATATTCTCCATTGGAGTAGACCTTGTGTACAACGTATGGTCCCTCCCAATTGGGCTCCATCTTTGAAGGCTTCTTGTCGAGTATCATTGGGGTCCGGAGGACCAATACCAATTCTCCTTCCAAGAAAGACCAGAGACTGACCTTTTTATTGAAGGCTCATGCAATCCGATTCTAGTAGACATACAGATGGTGCAAAGTGTACAGCCGCTTCTTGTCTAGCTGTTCCAATTCAACTAGCCGCTTTTATGACTACTCATCATCAGACAATTGATCAAAGATGACAACACGGAGTGAGGGAAGTTAGAGTTCAATGGGAAGACCCCCTCTGTGTCGTACACCAATGAGTACGGGATGACCCGAGTAGCGGTGTGGATTGTGGTTCGATAAGCCCACAATGCATGGAGTAGTTAATCTGTCCATGACTTCTTGTCTTTTTCCACCATTTTCTTGAGAATGTTGGACAGGGTCTTGTTGAAATCCTCTATCTATTTTTTGGCCACTGCATTGTAGCGGGATGAGTGGTTAGCTTTGATACCATATTCACAGTATAGTTTCTCCAATTCAGCAGAGCATAAGTTGGTGTTGTTGTCCATCAGTACGGTGTAAGGGACACCAAATCTGGTGATGATATTTGTCTCCACAAAGCTGACAATATTTCTTGCCCCGACTTCTTTGAGGGGTATGGATTCTGTCCATTTGGAAAAGAAGTCAGTTTTTGTGAGGATAAACTTCAACTATTTGGCCGTGGTGGGAGGATATGGTCCCACAACGTCCATCCCTTAGATGGAAAACGGCTAGGAGTACTTGGATTGATGAAGTGACTCTGGGGGTTGGTGTATGAAGTTGGAATGAATTTGGAATGAGTGTCATTTTGTGGTAAAACACTCGCAGTCTCATGCCACTGTAGGCCAGTAGTACCCAAGCCTTCGATCCTGATGGGAAATCTTTGTCCCTGGTTGATGTGCTCCACATCCCCCTGCATGTACTTTATTCATTATGGCAGAAGTTTCTTCTCTATTAATGCATCTGAGGAGCACTTCGTCAAGGCCTCATTTGTAGAGGACCTCTTGCTGACATGTGCCGCCATATAGGACAATGTTGATTGCCCTTCTCGGTATTTTCTCTCGTTCAGCCCTGTCTGATGGAAGTTCTCCCCATTGAAGTTAGTTCACAATGGGGGTCATCCAGCCGGTGGTAGGAGCGTATGGCTCAGGGACAGGATTGACTTCATGGATTTCTTCCATCTTGTTCTGAACAAATGGAAATACCATTCAACGGTGAGCAATAATGATGACCGTTTCATCCCAGTCTGGGTCAGCTAGGGTTGTGGCTGCATTGGGTAATGCATCAGCCTGAGCATTCTGAGACCGAGGAATATAGGTCAATGTTGGTTCTATAGATAATTCTTCCATTAACCCCCAGACATGGTCAAACAGAGGGATCGACTCCTCATTTTTAATAGCATAGTCACCATTGACTTGCATGATGACAAGTTCCGAGTCACCTTTTACCTTAAGGTGTTGTACTTGTTCCTGGAGTGAGAGTTCGGGGGCTGTAATCATGGCTTGATATTCCGCTTCATTGTTGGTACATCCCTCTAACAGGATGAAGGAATATGGAAAGACTTCCCTTCCTGGGGACACGAGTATTATCCCCAAACCCACTTTGTTGAATCTGGGATCCTACAACCTCCTCCCAGTTGGGCTTCGGGATGTGTCGTCGGAGTACATTTCCCATGATGGGAACTCCTCTCAAACTGAGAAGATGTCTTCATCAGGTAGCTCGATGTCTAGTGTAGTGGTCCCTATCAAAGGGTGTTCTGCCAGAAAGACTCCTAATGTCTGACCCTTGATGGATTTCTGAGGCACAAACTGGATGTTTAACTGTTGTAGGATGACTGCCCATCGGGATAGGCATCCGGTTAGCATCGGGCGGTTGAAGATGTACTTGAGCGAGTTACTCTGCGAGATCAAATGGAATTCATGATGCTGCAAAAAATGTCGCAACTTTTGAACTGTGAAGACCAAGTACAAAAAGTTCTTCTCGATATTTGAGTATCGAGTCTCAGCATCAATCATTGTTTGGCTAAGGTAATAGAGACTGTTTTCACTACCCGCATCATTCTTTTGTGTGAGGAAGGCTCCTAGTGATCATTCTACGGCTGTCACGTACAAGATGAGAGGTCTTCCTTCAACCGGGGGCATGAGAACCGGTGGGCTTAAGAGGTACTTCTTCAAGTTGTCAAATGCCTCTTGGCAGTCAGCTGTCCATTGGTACATGACCCCTTTCTTCATTAACCTGGTGAAGGGAAAACATTTTCCTGCCAGGTTGGCTATGAACCGCCTGATATAGGCTAAGTTTCCTTAGAATCCCCTCAACTCGGTGATATTTCGGGGAGGTGGTAGGTCGAGAATAGTCTTTTTCTTCTCAGGGTCAACATCAATACCACAATGGCATACGACGAAGCCAAGGAATTTCCCTGAGGTAACACCAAAGGTGCATTTCAAGTGGTTCATCTTCAAGATATGATGTTAGAGTTTGTTGAAGATGGTCTCAAGGTCTGACAGGTGATCCGAGCGCTGTTTGGACTTGACCACCAGGTCATCCACATAACACTTGATGAATTTCACCAAGAACGGTTTGAGGATCCGATGCATGGCACGCTGATATGTGGCGCCAATGTTCTTGAGACCAAAGGGCATGACCCTGTAACAAAATACCCCTTGAGGGGCCCTAAAGGCAGTGGATTCTTCGTCTTCTTGGGCTATACTAATTTGGTTATAGCTGGAGTAGCTATCCATAAAAGACAGAGCCCCATACCCAGCCGTTGCATCAATTAACCACTCAGTGATTGGAACTGGGAAGTCATCTTTCGGGCAATGCCGATTGAGATCTCTAAAATCAATGCCGACGTGGATTTTTCTGTTCTTTTTCTTGACAGGGACGATGTTGTCCAACCAAATGGGGTATTGGACCTCCCGAATGAAGCCTGCATTAAAGAGCTTATTGACTTAAGCCTCTATTTTGGCGGCATGTGAGGGATGCTCCTTCTGGAAGCCTATTTATAGCCCCGGTGGTACTCTGGAAGACCCAGGTGATGTGTCACAACTTCGGGATCAAGTCTCGGCATTTCTATGTAATTCCATGCAAAAACATCCCATTGTCGCCTCAGGAAAGAGGTATATACTGCGTGATCCTCGGGGGACATGGCTGCATTAATGAGAATAGGCCTTAGATCTTCCTCGGTACCCAGGTTTATTTCCCTGAGTTCATCCACAGTGGTGGAGATACCTTCCTCAGATACGGGAGGTGCATCCCAGAGATCTTCCTCCTCTTCTTCTCCCAAGTCCCCATCTTCTTGATCCGACAGAGAGAGAGTTCCTAACACAGGTTCTCGGTGGTTTGAGAGAGATGCATCGTGGGCATCCCCGCTTGAGTATTCGTCCCCAGATCGAGGGTTGGCGGATGTTCCCACATTGTCGCACTCAGCCATCATGGCTGAAGTCATGAGGACATCTGAGTGCATGTCCATACTTGAACTCCTACTCTCAACATGGTTGATGGACATGACATAATCTCTGCCAAGATGCCTGAGGGGGTCATCAAGAACCATTTCCAGGCCATTTGGAGTGGGGATCCAGTCGACCCCATCAACCAAAGGCTTCTTTTTCTTTTGCTCATAGAACCCGACGTCAACGTAATGTGACTTGGAGAGCTCGAAAGGGGCCTTGCCAGTGTGAAATGTTCCACTTTTTCCATTGACGTAGTACTTGATACACTGGTGGTAGGATGAAGGAATGGCCATGTGTTTTTGGAGCCACAGCCTTCCCAGCAAGGCATTGAATTTTGTGCTCTGCCGGACCACCAGGAATTCCGTGTAGGCTACCAGGTCACCAAAATGGCTCTTTATCTTGATTTGTACCATTAGTTTCTGCTCACTCTTGTCGTAACCCAACAGAGTTTTGGCTGAGGTAATTATGTCATCCTCCCTGTAGGACAACTTACGGAGTTTCTGTAGGGGAAGGAGGTTAATTCCAGAGTCATTGTCTATAAAGACTTTCCGTATCTCAATACCATTCAGTGTGTCAGACACATATATTGGTCTAATGTGTCCTTGCATGATGACATCTTCATCCTAATCAGTGAAGGAAATCACCGCATTGCATTTAGCCGGGTCAGTCTCCGCCTGGTAAATTTCGGCGGCAGGTACCTCAGCTTGAAACTCCCGGGGGTTAATCAAAGCTTCTAAAAGAGCCTCCCTGAGGTCTTCTGATAGACTTAGGGCATCGAGGATTGATATCTTGGCTGGTACCGATGCTAGATGCTTAAGGATATCGTATTTCTGCTCCAGCGGCCATCTCTTCTCCATTGGAGGGAGAGTCTTATCGGGTGCTTTAAGGGCTGGAGCATTTGACGAGGATGGACCGGCCGTGGGGTCGGATATCGATGTTGTTCCCATGTTTTGAGGACTTGGCTCGGCTGTTCTGTTTGTGTGCACTAGGCAGCCAGACACTTGCTCCTCCTCTGGTGGGTATCACAGAACAACAGGGCTAGAGTGGATGCTTGTGGAGGTGTACGGGCGTTTCTTCTCCGGATGAGTCCGTTGAAGGGCTCTCCCATAGGTTTCCGCAATATTAACAGTTTGGGATGGGGTCCAACTATAGGGTTGGTTTCGGCCGCGGTTGCGCCTCCCCTGGTATCCCCTACCTCTGCGATTCCTCCTCCCAGCTCCTCGTGCAGGGAACTCGGGTTCGTAACCATACCCTTCGTCAGGGAATGATTCTATAAGATGGATAACGGTAATAGAACCAAATATTGTCTCTTCATCCTCTGACAGTTCAACCTGGTCGTTTGTCCCTGATGGTGCCATTTGGTGGGGCGGTGCCCGTGGTGCCAAATTCGAGGGCATATAATCTGCTAGGGTCGGGAGTAACTTTGGCCCCGTCGTGGACTGCTCCTCTTTCGAATGTTTCCTCCTTCTTCGATTATGCCCGGATGACTGGCTCGTGGAGGGTTGTGAGGTTGATACTCTCAGATCAGCTGCTTCAGGGGCTGTTTGAGGCAAAACTGGCTGCTGTATTTGAGTTCGGAGTATGCCGTAGGCTTGGTAGATAGTATTCCAAGTCATCTAGTTGTCATATTTCTTCCCCTGCTTGCTGGTGAATTTCTGCCACCCATCCTCTTTGTTGGAGTCGGTGGTAGAGATACTTGCCACATGTGCTGGGGGTGGTCCCAGTTTGACCTATCCAGATTATACCATACTATGTAGGAGTTCTTTAAATATGAAGCATCATCGGATACCGTTCCCCAACATCCGATGGTAGGGGCGAAAATCTGGCCTGTCATCACGGCCAACCTCTTCAGGTTTCCTCGGCTCCGTAAGGCGGATAATGTTGTAGTTCATGGAGGCAATCAAGTAGTTGTGGACTTGATCATCTCGGATAAAGTATACTATTTGTCTTCGTTCCTCAAACTAGTTCCACTTCAGTCCTTGCTGATCGTCCCATTTAGGCGGAGGCAGCCACTGATATGCAGGATGCCCTTGATGATTTGGTGGAGACATGAGCAGTGGAGCAGGCACAAGGGTCGGATTTAGTGTGATAGCAGATGCTTTAACTCTATGGGCTCTTTTAGCAGGAGCCTGTGAGGCTATTCAGGACTTCGAATTAGTCCACTGTAGGGAGTCCTCAATTCTCTGGGCAATGTCCGAGAGATGGCGGAATCCAGTGGTGCACTCCACTGGTATGCGGTGTTCGCATCTCATCTCGTAGATTATTGATGTGTATGGATAGTATCTCATCTTGAGGTATTGGCCTATTTAGAGAATAGGTCAGACCTTTCCATGTGGTGATGAAATCTGAGACCCTCTCATTCTCCCTCTGCTTGCAGTTCATGAGATCGTTGACCATTGTCTTGGGCAACGTTGAGCTGAAGTGGAACAGGAACTGCTGCCAATGGTCTTCCCAACTCTTTATTTACTGGGCCGGTAGACTCGTATACCAGACGAAGGCAAATCCTTTTAGGGTCCGTATGAAGCACATGAGTTTCACTACTTCATGTTGTTCTAGAGTTCCCATCATAGGGTCGCAATAGGATGCATAGTGCATCAAATCCTGTTCCAGATCACTTAATCCATTGAAGATAAAGAATACAGGGCTCCCAAAGTTGGGCGGAGGTGGTGTGTTGGCCACCCAATCTGGGTAGGGTTTCTTCTCTGGCTGTATCGGAGCGTTTCTCCCTTCCATTTTTTCCAATCAAGCTGTTAGTGCCTCAATGGTGTTAGTGAGACCCTGGTTCACATCCTGTTGGCCCCGGTCCTGGGTAGGCATAGCCCGAGGCATTGTCTGAGGCTCCGAATTGGCTATCACCAGGTGTGCGTGTGCCATTTGTCGCACCTTTGGAGGGTTCAGGTGTACTTGCTCTGGTTTCTTCCTGGGTGGAGGGAAGTCTTGGTATTCATCTGAATCTACGTTTAGGTATATAGATGGGTCGGGCGCCTCGTTGGACGGTATCCCTAACCGTGTTTTGTTTGTCGAGGAAAACCTTAGTCTTTGAGGTGCACTTGTTGGGAGTGCATAATGCGGCTCCTCCTGGGACACACTTTCAATAAGGTGGTTCATCTGAAGTAGTTCGGCTTTAAGCCGTTGCAATTCTTTCATCTCCTCTTCATGTCGAGAAAATATCTCTTCGAGCTTGAGTGGCTCATTTTTGTCGAGAGAAGGAGGCGGGTTAAGGGTAACCGGTCCTTTATTCTTATCCTTGTTGGAAGCTCGTAGGGTAGGCAGAGGAGGGTTGGATGGAAGGATGACCATATTCAGGGCGGCCCTCTGGTTCCGGGTGTGCACACCTGGTGGTTCGTTGTGAGTCGCATCCTGACCGGAACTAACGTCTCTCGATCCCTCCTGATTTTCAGCATCTCTAGTGTCACCCGTGGGGTTAACCTCTATGATGTCGATAGATGCATATCACGGGGCGGAGAAGATGTCATCCTCCAAATGGGAATAGGATCTCCCACGTCTTCTTATGGCATTCCATTTTGTGTCCTGGGATTGCGTTTGGACTTCTTGATGAAGGGTGATGTGGAGAGTTCTTTGATGCGGCTTCACGGTGAGCCTTCCTCTCGGAGGGGATGATGATTCAAATGAATGGATAGGACGGGGACCTCCTCCTCTGACTGTCCTCCCAAGACGATAGAATACTGATTCTTGTGGGGCAGGTTGTTGTTGAGGGGGTAATAATGCCCCCAGCCTTGAGTGCTGAAGTTGGCTCCGTTCCTTGGACATTGAGTCTCTTCCCAGCTTTATTGATCTTACAGGGGCATTTGTTGTTAAAAATGCCCCCAGCCCTACAGGCTAGGGTTGAACCTGGATTGCAGCAGTGGTTGCGGCTATCACTACCTGCATGATCTTGTGTACCCCCATTCAGGGGTGAACTGGGTTTGGTGCTATGTTATTCTGTGAATCAATCCCTTCTGGGGAGGCAGGAAAAGATCATTGATTGGCCTCTCTTAGGAGAGAGGACAATTGTATGCTCTCGGTGGCCTGATTTAGGAGTTTTTGAATGGATCATTCCTGCCAGGCCTAACGCTTCTGGGACTTACTCAATGCCTGACTCTGTTGGGTGTGTTGACTTTCCTGAACAAAGAGACCCCTCGATTGTCATCTTGACATGATGACATGGTAAGACACCGTGCCAAATGGGTTCTTATGGGTGTGGAGTGGAGTGAAATGTAGAGCTCCATCTTCTCCCCATCCCCTGATATGGAGTCATGTCGGAGCATCACCGATGAGGCGGCACAGCTAGTGCAGCGCACAAGGGCAGGCTATCTCCATGTTTCCTTTACGCCTCTTGGGTCACTGTTGTTGTGATTAAGGAAGAGATTCCAGGTCCATGTGACACAAGAGGTCCCCTATTGTCTTGATGTGGTTTACATACCCGTTTTAGGGTATGAAGCTTGATTTCAATCAGCAGAGGGTTGTCCATATATTATGGTGGATTCCGTGCATGCATTCGTCTGACAAATCTTTGTGTATGTCGAACTGAGAGGTGGTCGTAGGCCAAAACATAACTGGTATATCATCCTTGGCCAGTCATTTGCTCAGGTGCAACATATCGGCATACTCCTCCGCTAGTGACTCCTCTACCTGGTCAGCCCAACTGAGACGCTCGTTGTCAGTGTAGTCAGAGGTAGTTGGACCGGTAGGTGCTGAATCATTATGTGGGAAATTCCAAGGTGGTTCAGAGGATGAACGTGGCCCCAGACCATCTCTTAATTGCATAAGGATGTCGTCGTTGACTAACTGGGGATCTGACATGCTTGATCCCATCCTTCTGAGTTCCTCGACATACGAGGGCTTTTCGGTGCTTGATTTGGCAGGGGGAGGACCTTCTTGTCGATATGATATGTCATCACAGGGAGGACCTCCGCAATGGCGGCCGTAATGGCAAGGACTACCATTACTGCTTGATGCTTCACTGAATAGAGGACTTTTTCAGTGCACACCCTGGGGAGGACCTCCAAGGCATGTCGCAGCAAGGGGGGGACCTTCTGGCTGTGTAGCATCGTTATGGGGAGGACCTTTGCAACAACTTCCATCATGGTGAGGATGACCATCATGGTTTGGAGTTCGACGTGCATCCTGGGGAGGACCTTCAGCACACACCGTGATAAGGGGAGGACCTTCTTGTCGCTTGGGGCCAATGCGGGGAGGACCTTCACAATGGCGGTTGTGGTGGCGAGGACTACCATCACAGCTGAGGCAATGGCAATGACTACCATTACTGTTGCCGCAGGGAGAATATCTACGTGATACATCCTGGGGAGGGCCTCCATAATGTACCACAATGAGGGGAGGGCCTTATCATTGCTTGACATCTCTACGGGGAGGACCTCCGTTATCAGGGTGGAGAGGACTACCACCGTGATCTGATGCCCGGCTGCGTGGAGTTCCGTTGCAGCGTAACCCCTGGGGAGGACATTCAGGGCAGCCTACGACAAGGGGAGGGCCTTCTTTTAATGATGAGACATCATTGCAGGGAGGGCCTCCGCATTTGTGACCATGATAGCGAGGACTACTATCATATTCTATGGTCCCACTTCATGGAGATTGATTGCAATGTATACACCAGGGAGGACCTTTAGGGTGGACCGCAGCAAGTGGAGGAACTTCTTGCTGCTCGATCTTCTGGTCAAATGGAGGGTTTCTGTGACTCGCATCAAAAGAGGAGCTCTCATGATCGATCGTTATATGCTCGTAGGGGAGGGCCCCGCGGGTGCTCTGGGGAGGACCTTCAGAGCTGCTGGTAGCAACATTGTGGGGAGGACCTTCTCAACTGCTACTGCCACTCCCATAATATGGTAATGAGTGGGAAGGGTTCTGAGCCTGCGATGTGTGATTAACGGTGTTGGGAACCCCAGATTCTAGCAGAGTGGAGTCATTAACCCGCTCTTTATTTTCCAGCAGTCGTTGGCACGTTTGGGGTGCTCTCTTGTGGGTAGCTGGGACCGTTTGCTGATGACAACGACCTTCACCTTTGGGTCCCTATCTAATTGGGTCCTGTGATGCTATTGGGATACGTCGACGAACAACTTGACTTTTAGCAGGGATATATGTCTGCTCTGGAGCATCCACCGTGATGGATGGGTGACCCCCAGTTGGAACGAGTGAAGCTGCTCGATCTGGTTGCCCTTGCGTTGCGGAATATGGCTAGCGACCCTCATGGGATGAAGAAGGGATGTAGATCTACTCTGAGGCGGCTATCTCGTCTCTTAGATGAGTCACCTCAATTGGGGAGACGGACTCACGGGCTCGAGTCATTGTTGTTGCCACTGATGCAATTACATTCTGGCAAGTCTGCATGATATGATCTGGGATCGATACCTGCTCCTCCATCGTTGCCAGGATATGTAGAGAGACATCTTTGGATGGAACGGGTATGAAGGCCCATTCCGGTATCATAGTAGGAATATCCTGCTCTGGTCCTCTGATGGTCAGTGGGTACTAAAAATTCTCTTCTGTTGGGGAAGGTGAATGAATCTGCCCCTGTACTGGGATATGATGGTTTATCTCTCCATTCGTTACCACATCGAGGTGGCAGAATTTACTTGCATCCATAGGGAGCTGGTCCTGCATATGTTGGTTTCCCACCGTATCGAGTCGGCGGCCTTTGTTGGCGGTGAGACATTCCTGCCTATGATTTTCCACCACATCTGGGTGTCGGGCATTGTTGATCGCCACCATATCAAGATGGAGTGCATTAGAAGCAACTGCTAGGAGCTAGTCCTGCAGGTGCTGGGTCGCCACCACGTCAGGATGGTGGGCTTCACGACCCTGGGCAGGGAGAGGTGCCTGCTGAGTAAGTGCCATCTAGCGTGAGCGATGGGCTTAATGGAGCTTGACGAGGATGTGTGCTGGCTTGTATGATGTCTCCATGACTGGATGGCGGGCTCAGGAGGAGAGAAAATATGTCAGTGCCTGTTCATGGTTCGTCTCCGTGGCTGGGAAGCAGAGCTCCTCCTCAGGGACCAGGGTGATGACCAGTCCCTGATTGTATGCCTTCCACCCTCATTGGGCGGTCCGAGGGGCCGGAGCTCAGGGAGCGTGGTCCTGATTCCTTGGGGAGACATCCTCTTCTGTGTGAGGATGTTGAATCGTGGCGTGACCATGATGACGTCTGGCAATGGGGACCTTGGAGCGAGACCCCCGTTCGGTGTGGATGAAGTCCTCAATGTCGACCTCATCTGTCTCTCTAAGATAAGGTAGGTTTGCATTCTCTCGTTCCGGGGATAGACTCCCGAAATGGTTAGAGACAGCAACAGGGGCTATCTGGAATTTTAGTTGTGGCCACTGATGGGAAGGTGACCGGTGAGTTCTGGCGGATTGGAGGGTGTGCATGGCTCCCTCCACCATTGGGAGAGTACCGTTCACGTCGTACTCTCGGATCAACACGTCCGAGACCCAGCATTGAAGACGCTGGGTGGGTGACGGGGTCCTCCGTAGGTGAGGACGTCTGGTCATCGCGTAGCCTGAAGTGCGCACTTGCGAGTTCCTTCGTGATGCAATTGGATCGAAGGGAGTTTTGTGTAGTCCTTGTGAAACATTTTGACAAATACAAGCATCAATCCCGTCAAAGCAGCATCTCATGAACCCATGCACAATTAATGACCTTTCTTGGCCCTCCTTGTGAGTAAAAGGGGGCACATGGTGGGATTAAGTTAAATCTGTCATGCTTGGTTAAAGATTCACATCGGGTTCACCATTTTTTGTTCCGCGGGTTTCAGCCTCGAAACACCCAATGGATCTGTATCCAATATTGGACAGACCTGCTTTCCAAAGGTAGGTGTTCGCCGTATGGTCTAACCAGCAATGCTTAAGAACTCACATTGGTCTAGAAGATGGGACGTCGGGCTCATCCCACCCTTTTGGGGGGAATTATTGCATGTTCCGGGACTCTCTTATATATTTAAGACGTATTCATATGTTCGTGAATCTTTGGTTTATACCCAAACATAGTATCCATGGATTTAACCCTTGATTGGAAATGTTGAGCTGAACGCAGGGGTTTGGAATCATTTATGCCCGAGTTTTACCATCCCTCATTGTATTAATGACCCCGAGGAGTCTGGACACACTGAGGCGGCACTAGGAGGGGAGCAGTGAACCGATGTGAGGACAGTCGGATCGACCGGTTGTTGGGCTTGAACCTCAGGGAGGCTTCCTACGTACCCTACCTAGGAGACATGGATCAAAGCCACAAAGTTCGAATCGGGGTGTCGGAGAACCGATGTGAAGGTGTACTCAGGGGTCCAGTTCTGATTGGGCTTGAACCTCAGGGAGGCTTCCTATGTATCCCGGTGGTAGGGAATCAAATTCCTCATAGTTCGTATTCATGCGGGGATTATGCTCTGAGGCAGCCCAAAATGTGTATTGGGGATTAGACTTCGAGGAGGCCCAAGATGCTGGTAAACCGACGTGAAAGCGGGTCAGAATGACCCGTTATTGGGATTGAACCTCAGAGAGGCTTCTTACGTACCCCGACTCGGAGACAGGGATCAAAGTCCATGTAGTTCGGATTCGTGCAGGGCTTACACTCTAAGGAGGCCCATAAGAGGATGTCATACTCGATGCCTACTCTAAGCCCACGTGAGTCATGCTCAGTGTGAGAAACAAGAGGTAGTAGGGACAAGGAAATCTATTCGTGAAAGGTACATCCGTGAGATGTGGAGTGGGGCTTACGCATGAGGGTGGCCAATAGTGTGGATTGGGGAATACACTCTGTGGAGGCCCATGGTAATGGATTGGGGCTTACACTCTGAGGAGGCCCATGGTGATGGATAGAATCTTACACTCTGAGGAGGCCCATGGTGATCGATTGGGTCTTACACTCTGAGGAGGCCTAAGATGTTGGTAAAGCGCAGCGGGAGAGGGAAAGGGGGTGCTCCTGTGCCCATCTCCTCTCTTGCAGTGCATGAGGGCTTACTTCTGATGGGTATTTTACCATCCCTAGGAAGCCCTTGATATTTAGAGAGGTAGAAAAGGGATTCCCGAGCTCAGACCCCGCATTACCGTGGGAATGTGAACCCAGGCATGCTTTGGGAATCTGCTCAACGGTCGGGGCAACCCCTTCACCTCTCTTTACCGTGGGTATGTGAACTCAAAACGGCACGCTGATGCACATGAGGGTTACACCACATGGATCTGGTGGATCTGGTGGAGGCCTCAGCTCGGGGCCGATGAGTAGGCCAATGAGGAGGTTGTGGAGGATCGGACCGGATCAGGAGGATCTTATGCGGCTCGGGGAATGAGAACTCTGGAGGTTTTGGTGCCCTTCGCGTAGGAAAGTTCTAATTGGATGGAGGGGCCATCCGAGAACCAGGGTGGTCTACGGACTAAGGGGACGTCCTCGAACCAGGAGCGTCCACGGACTGACTGGCCGTCCGCGAACCAGGAGGGTCCACGGACTGACTGGGCGTCCGCGAACCAGGAGGGTCCATGGACTGACTGGTCGTCCATGAACCAGGAGGGTTCGCGGACTGACTGGCTGTCTGTGAATTAGAAGGTTCCCCGGACTGATTGGTCGTCCGCCTACCAGGAGGGTCCGCGGAATGATTGGAATACCGCGAACCAAGATGGTTCACGGCTCTGGGTTCGATCCGCGAACCAGGGTGGTCCGCCGCAGGTTCCATGCAGGCAGCGGCGGCCAAGGGCGGTGCCGGCTGGAGGCTCGTCAGTCAAGGTTTTCCCGCGTAGGAGGGTGCTACGTGGTGTGGTGGATCAGAAAAGAGGCCTAAACTCCCGATTCAATGGGGAGTGCATCTGCAGAGGGGTTATGGTTCACGGTCTTCTCTTTCTATGTTATTTTGAGTTTGCGGTTCACCAAATTATTATCCATTTTCAGTTCCTTATTAGTTCATTCCCAGGTTCATACCTGCTCTGGTTCACGAACAAGAAATTCGTTGTTCACGAAATCATAATCCTTCCTTTGAAATCCTTCAACCCGAGCTTGATCACTCTTCTCTTCTTCTGCCTTCAAATCGTCCGAATCTGAATCCCCTTCCCCTTTCCCCCTCGGTATCCTTTTATAGAGTGGGGAAAGAGATGTATCTTTGGTCACGTGGCA
Source organism: Viscum album (assembly GCA_963277665.1). Taxonomy (NCBI): domain Eukaryota; kingdom Viridiplantae; phylum Streptophyta; class Magnoliopsida; order Santalales; family Viscaceae; genus Viscum; species Viscum album. Next base: position 7,540,169 of record OY728125.1, read on the forward strand.
CCTTTTGCGAAGGCCCATGACCAAATACCCAATTCACGGATGACTTGGTCAATCCACAGTTCATGGGGTATTAAACACTCCTCTGCGAACCAAAATCGAGAAGTGCTTCGCGACCGCGGAGGGTTCTACCTCCATTTCGCGAACGACATCAGATGCAGCTTCAATAGGTTGACGCGGTCCGCGTTTGGGGCAGTTCATGACGGCGAACTGGATTGGCACCCATCCTGCCTCACGGCCGCAGAGAATCTCCCCCTCCATTTCGTGAACGACGATGGTTCGCCGAGGGGGCGCTTCATGGGGTCTGGCCACGTCGCGTTTTCATGGGACCAGTCCGCAGACAGGTCCTACTTGTATCCCTTTGAATTTTCTCCATTCTTTTCCCCAATTATTTTGGGGGATTTGGGTAGAATTTCCTTTGCGGATTTTCTAGTACCTTACAATGATGTCATAAAAAACACCGAAAACTCAAAAAGTGTATTTTTACTATTCACCAAAAAATAAAACCTTTTATAAAAATATCATAAATTCACCATAACCTAATATTGATGTTATGAATTCAAAAATTAACTCCATTTTATGAAGATAATTCTCTAAATATTAGAAATTTAATTTTTAAGTAAAATCACCATTTACCTTAAAAATACTAATACTTTACTAATAATTTCTAAAATCATTATTTACTTATAAAATTATATCACATTACCATTCAAGATGCCTAAATTATTTTTATACTTACTTAAGTGAGGTTACTATTCCATTGGTCATATTACTATTTATAAGGGTAATATTACTATTCATAATTTACTATTCACTAAAAATTAAGTTGATCTTGTCAAACTCTAAATTTCTTACCGATCATAACCATATATGTCCATTTTTAAAAAATAATTTCACATTATCAATTATTTAAAGTATAAAAAAATATTTTAAAATACTCTTTTTTTAATATTCATCAACAATATGAAACTTCATATAAAAAACCTAAAGAATCATCCTATATTTATTTTGATATTTGAAATTAAAAAATAATGGTTATTTTACCACAATTAGAACTAAAACTTTTATTTATAAATATGGATTACACAAAGTAATTAATTCTTCATTGCATATCCCCTTATAACACCTGCATAGGACCTAAGAGTAAGGTGTGTAATGGTGATAGAATCTTGGGACGGCTCAGACAACAATTCCAGAGTAGTGATTTCTATAAACATGAAATTTTCCCATAAGTGATTACATTAAAACATAACATGTTGAATCTCATCTTGGGCTTGGTATATAGAAAATACCAGTGACACTACCTCCTTCCCAAGCTCTGGCATATGGGCTTTGTACGATCCGATTCTACCAGATGAGGTCATCGACTCTTCTTTCTACATTAATTATCCACTATTATTTCTATTTTAAAAAATAATTAAAATGTTAAAAAATATTATTTTTTCCAACACTAATATTAACCAATTGTAATATAACACTCAAAACCCTATGGTCACATTTCATTTATACTTATATATATTTTATTTATTATCACACAGTAAGACATTCATTTTTAAGAAACAAAATATTATTCAAAAGTTCTGGTCGTTACAATTCAAATGTCGCATTATGTTTTCAATATTATTTCAATTAACATAAGTATTAATTATTTATAAGTAATCCACTTAATTGCATTTGACTCATCATTATATTCTATTTTAGTATGAGTTTTATTTGGGCTTACAAGTGAATTTTTTCTAAAAACTATTTTGAAGTGCATAATATTTATCGAGTTTTATTAATTAAAATAAATAATAATTAAGGGTGTTTTAAATGAAATATTTATATTATATATCAATTAATTTTAATTTATATTACTATAATTATTATTATTAGACATTGAGTTAATTTAAAATCATCTTATGCTTATAAAAAGAACACTTCTCAAAAACCAGATTGTTTTTCACCTCTGTGGGTTTTGTGTTAAATTTTATTATTTCTATTTTTAGAAAATTTATTTGAAGAAATAAAATTAATTATTTAATATAAAAATTAAAAATTAAAGTGTCGTGAATTTTTGATAATTTTCTGAAATTTTTATATTTTTGAATATTGAAGAATACTAAATTTTAATTGAAAGTTGTATTTTCGTTTAACTTATTTATAAAGTTAAATTATATTTTAAATTGGTTTTAAAGAAATCATAGATCAATTATATATATATATATATTAATCTAATATATGTAATTTTTGTCAATTTCATATGGAAATTAGATATAAAACTATGTAAACATTTGAACATTTTCTCTTTGAAAACTCGTTTTCTCACCGTGTCTCCATGATTAATTTTAAATTGAATCTTTCCACTTTTTTGAATTGAATTTTTAAAAATTGATACCATATTTGGAATCAGAATGATATATTATCCAATAATTTCAACTTAATGTTTTACCAAAATTAATAGTGAATACAATAAAAACTAATTATCATGCTTAAGGTAAAATTGGGTTTACCGGTGGTTAAACTAAAACGATAAGGGTTAAAATAACCTAAACAATTTTATAAAATATATTTTATGTACATATCTTGAAATTATATCTTCTATTATTGATAATGGTATATTATTTGATCCTTTTTTCTTGAAAAAAACATGGGTGGAATTCAATCTTTTTAAAATTTACAAGTGTGTCACTCACCTCACTTATAAAAGGCCACCCACTCTCCTTCTATATTCACACATTAAAAACCATTTACATCCATCAATACCTACCCAAATAAATTCTATAAATATATCTCATTCTATAAAGCTTATATTGGTACTAAATCCAACCAAGTAAGGCCTTTGGTGAAAACCAAAAGAAGTTACCTAAAGAAGAGGTAATTTTCTTCAATGAGCATTTTTTTTATTTCTTCCTCCACCTCCAAACAAATATTCTTAAACCATGGTTATATAATAAAATAAGTATCTTAAATATACATATATTTTATTATGTTAATTTAATAACCTAAATACTTATCCTCTTCCATCAAATGGGTTACTAAATCATCATTCGTGTTTACGACGGACTACCGCCTCACGAATTGATGCCATTTATTTTTCCATTACCACCTCTCACAGATGGGTTTTATGATGGATATAAAGTATATATATCATATTTATAAAATAAATAAACTTATGTAGTAATTATATAATATATAAATTTTCACTTCCCATTCTATATGGGATATGATAACATCACTCGTGTGTACAATGGATTACCGCCTCGCGAGGCGATGTGATTCATTTTTCACTAACACTTTACATTGAAGTTAATAAGGATAAATTTAGTGAATATATGTAATATAAATGACATAATAATGATGATAATTACATATTTATCATTCTTAAAATATAATAAATTATTTTATTTCTTTCCATTTCACACACTGAAAGATGATAACGTCATTCGTTTACGTGTGGAATGTCGCATTCACAAAGTGATGTAACTCTCTCTTTTATAACCACACAATATAGATATTATATATAAGTATATTTTAAGAAATAATATGTTTTCTTTATATTATTATCATTATTTAAAGATAAAATATCACTTACCACCTTTCCATAATGACTATTGAAATATTGAAATGTTACTCATGTGTACGTACGACATATCATCTCCATGATCATAATGTAATTCATTTTTCAACATCATATTTAATAATTAATACTAAAAAGTAAAATTGAGATATTAATATGATTATTATGTCATGATTATTATTCTGTATAATATATAACTATATAATATCCCCCCCAGAACATAACTTTCATAACAAATCATTAGTGATAAAACAATTCAATTAACAGCCAAAACAATGAAAATAATGAAATATTATTAAAGAGTGGGTGATAAGATGTTATAAAAAGATCATATAAGTTATTATAAATATTAATATGGTTATATAATAAGTTAATAAAATGTTTAAAATCACTACATATGATTTTAAATCATGTTAAATTAAAAGTAAGTGTGGGGTAAGGGATTTCTTAACTTAATTTCCATTCATTGGGTTAAACATTTACTTCATTGATTATGTAATGCCAAGATTATGTGTGCAATGAAATTTTATTATTTTATATTGTATTTACACTTTTTTATATGGATTTAAATTTTATAAACATAATAAATTCATTTATTAATACCCACTTTAATGATATGTTCTGTGTAAGGGAAGTTTTTCTCAATTTTCCTTCTTTGCAAATTATGCCATGTTATTCAACAATCTTGTTTTATGAAGTGTATATACAAACCATTTTACTTTTAATATCATAATTTTTTTTATTATTATGATATATTAATTTTAATCTAATTTTATCCTTTCATGGGGCGTATTATTCAAAGTCACTAAAATGGTAATAGATTTCTGTTACAATCTCATCGATTTATTAGGATTATTTATGATTAAGTCTACAGTTTTGGAATATTATGATCTACCTATGAAGTATTATCATAATTTTTAATATCCTATGGTTATTAAATATATTTTAATTTAATAGTATTATTTTTAAAATCTTTAGTCCTTAAATTAATTTAGAAAATATTTTTAATAAAATTGTCTTTATTTCTCTTTTCAGTCCAAAACACTTTTTCTTCCAAAACCGTGTTTTTATAAAATGTTTTTAAAAATATTATTAGAATTATTTATACAATTCATTAAAGAAATTTTTATCCATGTTTGAATTTTTGAATAAAAAATTAAAATTAATATTCATGTTGTTTTCCAAATAATTCCCATTTTCTTACATTTGAATAAAAATTTACATGATGATGATGTTTTAGCATGTCCAACATGAAAATAATATTCCACCGTTATAACCATTATTTTTTAAAATATAAATTTATAATTTTTCTAGGTTATTTTCAAAGAAAACAATTTTCAAAAAAAATTAAAATGTTTTTTAAAAAATTGAAAGAATATTTTCTTGAATAAATGTTTTAAATTATTTTTAAATATTACTTTATATTGTTCTAATGTTGTTTTAAAATAAAAATATTTTTGAATTGTTTTTTGAATTTTTTGTTTTTAAAAAGTGTTTTTTAAAAACAATTAAGGCTTATTTTCCTCCAAAATTATTTTATGATATTTTAATGGTATCCTAATTCATTAACATCAACAACCCTTGTTGTTACTAATACTTCAAATGGGGATATTTTGTAATGATATCACCCTCATTATTTCTCTGGATGGGTTAATATTATTTCAAATAGATTGTTATGGAACCCATTTTTTCTACTATTTAATCATATTTCAAAGATATTTTTATGGAACTTGTTTATTTTCCATATGTTAATCATGTTATAAAAGGGATAATGGTTGTTTTATGAGTTTTATAATGAAATTAAACCTATATGTACTTTATTCACGTTTTAGTTATTGGATATTTCTTATATGATGGTTGCACCTAGATAGTGATGGTTGAGCCTGATATATCTCAAATGATGGGTGTTCCAAGATACCACTCTAATTCATTGGGTAATGATTATGTTCTCAAGATAATTATATTGATGGTCGACTATATGGATATTATATTATAAGGGTTATATAAGGATTTTGTAAAAAAAATTAAGATTATTTTCTAAGATACCAACACATTTTATCTACGCGTTCTATGGATAAATAGATTTTCCTTTGACCAAGATTAATATCACATAGATCATGATTATGTATTTTGATGAATCTTTTTTGTTAAATCCTTATTCCATGTGTCGTGGTTGATGATTCATGCATTAATGGGTATATTTTCTTTTGTTGTTATCTCATGCCCTTTAATTATGTCACCATACTCTTATGCACAACTTTTTTTCATTGATGACATTCACCTGTTAATGCTTATGTTTACCCTTATTGAGAATTTTATTTCACCCTTCTTAGGATTCCTTTTCCTTAGGTTATCAAGAAACGATTTTGAATGAATTATGTATATAATGGATTTCATATGGATGATGATGATAATTGTTGTGAAATAATAAAATATTTGTTTAGAAGGAGAAATTCTCATTTAACAACATGGGTATTGTTTATGTTAGATATTTTCATAATTCTATAAAACTCTAAACCTAAAAGGTCCTAGAAAATTCTAGTGAGCAAATTTTTCCTTTTGATGTTGTAAGGTTTATATAGGTAATAAGTGGGTTATAATTATTGGTATTAAAGCTAAAAATATAATGTTTTGGATTTCAACATTGTTACTGGGATTGTGGGTTTTGGGTTGTTATACTTGGTATTAGATGACATGTTTAGATTACATTGGAGATTATAATTTTATAGTGTGATGTTATCTTAATAGTTATGGATACCATAATAGGTTGAAAAGATTAAGGATGATAAAAATTTCAAAGTTTTAGATACCCCTTTTTAGGTATAAAGTGATGAGATCCTAAAGTGATTAATGATATTTATGGAGATGTTTTATTAATTTTTTTTATATGTAAATATTTTGTTTAACATGAAGTATTCCTTTAAATTGTGTGGAAATAATATTTAAGGTATTTATATCCTTTATGGTTTGTATGATCTTATATATTTATGTAATTATGGGAATACAAGTTTTATCATATAGATAACCATGGTATTGAAAATTGATTTTTCTGACTAAGCAATTAATGTTATTTTAGAACAAATATCACAATATTTTTTGATTGGAATCCAAAAGGTATGAAATATAAGTTTTAGTTAAAACACTCTTTAATATTGATGTTTTCAGGAATGATGTAGTATGAAATTTGGGAATTACTATTCAATTTTAGAGATTAATCTATAATTTCATCACATAATGGTTTACACATTTTATGAATTTTCTTAACATGTGATAACTATTTTGGTTTTTTATAATTTAAAAATATGGTTGGAATAGATTTGTATCATTATTATGGTCATATCATCCTTTAAAAGTTGATTTTTAGTGCTTCAGGAATGAAAATTTCATCTTGGATACTCATCATTTGGAGAACAATATGAGATTTTGGTCGAAAGTGGTTAAAGGATGAAATTATTCGTATCAAGTATGTATATATAACTATGTTTTCATTCTATATGGTGAAATAATTAGACAAAATTAGTAAAAGGATCTTAAAACAAAAAATTATCTTATTATATTGATATCTAATGAATTAGATGGACTTTTTAATCATTATATATCTTTGGTTTTGAGACCCTTAAAGTTCCATTGATAATACATTTATTTTTTATCAATGACCTCAATCACTCTCCATAATTATTTAATCTTTTATTTTATGTCTAAATATTAATTTTCCATCTATTTGTTCCTATTTGGAAACCTATTATATATTATTCCAGATAACCATTGTAATTCCCTTTCACATTTAAAAAGAATATTTTTTATTAACCCTTTTTATAATGTGGGTTTAAAAACATTATTTTCAAGTTTCCATCATTTTATTATTTATATAAAGTTAAAATTATGAGGAAAACATTTATTAAAGGGGGAGGATGTAACACCCTGAAATTTTAAAAGAAGAAGATTATGTTTGATAAAGTAAAATACATGCAACAATGATCTTAGATGAGAATGTTACTCCAAAATACATTATAATATATTTCTTTTTATGTAAATTTTTTCTCTTCAATATCTTGCAGAACATGAAACCCCAATATTTCTATGTTTGATAGCATATTCGACATGAAACATCGATCTTAAACAGCCCATGATATATAAAATCATTATAACATAGATACTAAATTGACAGGTATGAATAGTATTAACTAATTTATAATATATATACATATATAAATTTCATACTCAATATAAAATTTGATAAATATTTAGTAAAAAATTAATCAATTTTTATTAAATTAATTTTATTCTTGAAAAACATGTTTACTTCAAAAATGATTTTCATTGTTTTTTGAAAAAAATACAATTAATTTTTAGAACATTTAGAAATTTTATTTTATAAAATTAACACAATTTTTGAAATCAAAATCTCAAAATTTATTTTCATTGAAATTCTGGGATTTTTAGAGAATACTGATTTTCAGTGAATCGTGAAAGAATGTCATTTTTTGTAAAAATGTCATTTATTTTCAATAAATTAAATAACATAAAATAAAATTATGTTTTGAATATGATTTCAAGTAAAATTACTATTATTTATTTACAATTAATCAACTTAATTATATTTTAATCATATTTATATTGTATCTTAGTATAAGTTTGTTTTCAGGTTTAAAAAGGGGGTTTTCTGGAAACTTTATTAAAGTGCATAATGCTTATCCTTTTTAAATAATTAAAAGAATTTATAATTAGTAATATTTTAAATTAAATTTATATGTTATATATCATTATATTTTGATTTATACTCACACAATGATAATTATTATATATAGATTTAATATAAAATCATCTTGTCCTTAAAAAATACTCTTCTTGAAAACCTGTTTTTTCGTCACATTTGTGGGTTTTATTTTAAATTTAAGTTTTTTCTAATTTAGAATATTTATTTTTTAAAAAAATTAATTTTTTAAATTATAATTTAAAAATTATATTAGGATTAATTTCACATAATTTTTGGAAAGTTTAATTTTTAGATGAATTGTGAAAATACTGGATTTTAATTGAAAATTTTATTTTGGTTTAAATTATTAATGAAGTTAAATTTTATTTTAAATTTGTCTTAAAGAAAATTTTGTTAAATTATATATATTTTTATAAAATTTATTTACTTTTAATCAATTTCATATTGAAATTGGATATGAAATCTTTTAAAACATTTGAATATTTTCTCTATGAAAACTCGCTTTCTCACTGTATCTATGGGATTAATTTTAAATTATGTGAATTGAATTTTTAAAAATTTATAAAATATTTTTAATCATAATAATTTATTTTATTTAATATGTTCGACTTAATTTTTGACCAAAATTAATTGTGAAAACTGTAAAAAATGATTATTGCGGTTAAAGTAAAAATGGATTTATTTTGGGTTAAACTAAACATATATGGGTTAAAATGATGTAAAAACTTTATTTAAATATAATTTATAGACGTTTTTGGACATTATACCATCTATACTCTATAATGGCACATTATTAGAGCATTATGGAATGAAACAAATGTGTTTTTAATTCATTATTTTCAAAACTTACAAGTGTGTCACTCACTTCACTTATAAAAGGAAACTCTTGCTCCTCCTATATTCATACTGTAAAAACCTAGTGTTTTTCAATAACTACCCAAATAAGATCTATGCTTCCATCCTATCATCCAAGAATAATTATATTTGGTTAAAAACCAACCATGTGAGACCTTTTTGGAAAACTAAATGAAGTTACATGAAGAGGAGGTAATGTTCTTCAACGAGCATTTATATTTTTATTTTCCATCTACCTCCTTCGATTATTATGATATCATGATTATATAATAACATATGTATCATAAATATATATATTTTCTATTCTGTTAATTTAATATTATAAAGCCTTCTCCTCTTCCATAAAATGGGTTACAAAATCACCATTTAGATGCACGACGGACTACCGCCTCGCGAACTGATGTCATTCATTTTTTTCATTAACAACTCTCATGGTTGGTCATGATGATGGATATAAAGTAGATTTTTTATATTTCAAATATATTTATACCTATTGAGTAATTATTTCATATATAAATTTTTAAATTTCCATTCCGTAGGGGATATGATAACATCTCTCATGTGTACGATGAACTACCACCTCGCGAAGCGATGTGATTCATTTATAAATAATGCTTTCCATAAAAGGTTATAAGGAAAAAATTAATTAATATATATGAAATAAGTGAAATAATTATGATATTAATGAAATATTTATAATTATTTAAATATAATATATCATTTTATTTCTTACTTTTTCACTCACTAAGTGATGATAACGTTGTTTGTGTACATGTAGACTACTGCCTTCACGAAGCGATGTGACTCTCTATTTTATCACCACACCACATTGATAATATATATAAGTTTATTTAAAGGAATAATATTTTATTTATGATATTATTATCATTATTTAAAGATAAAATATAACTTACCATTATTTTATAATGAACATTGAAAAATGGAAACATTACTCGTGCGTACGTATGGCCTACCGTCTCCATGATCGTAACATACTTCATTTTTCAAAACCATCATTCATAATTGGTATTAAAATTTATAATTGATGTATAAAAATGATAATATTTTATGATTATTGTTCTGTATATGATCCAACTACATTATATGCACAGGAATGATAACTTTCATGACAAATCACGGATGAGAAAACAAAGCAATTAACACCCAAAACAATGAAAATAATGAAATGTTATTAACGAATGGGTGATAAGGTATTTTAAAAATATAACATATGATATTATAAATATTAATATGGTTTCTTAATAATTTAGTAATATGTTTAAAACCACTATATAATAGGTTAAAACATGTTCAATAAAAATGAAGCATATGGTAAGGGATTTCTTAACCCAATTTCCATTAATTGGTTTAAGGTTCTACTTATTTGATTATGTCATGATAAGAATATGTGTTTAATGAATTATTGTTATTTTATTTTTTATTTACACTTATTTTATGTTTATTTTCATTTGATAAACATAATGAATTCATTTATTAATCCCCACTTCAACGATATGATCTTTATAAGGGATATTTATCTCAATTTTCCTTCTTTGATACTTATGTCATGTTAAGAATCTATCTTCTTTTATAAGGTGTATATACATCCCATTTGATATGTATTATCATTAATTTATTTATTACCATGATATTTTAAGTTTTATTTAATTTTATACTTTCATGGGGATTATGATTCAAAGTTACCAAAGGGGTAATATTTTTATGTTACAATCTCATCAATTATTTGGATTATTTATTATGAAGTCTCCAATATTTAAATATCAATATATACCTCTCAATGATTCTCATTGTTTTTATTCTCATCTATATATTCATGGTATTTTTAAGTAAGATTATAATTTTTCCACACTTTGGTACTTAAAATAATTGATAATAAAATTAAGAAAAATTATCTTTATTTTTATCTTCAATCGAATTCACTTTTTCTTGAAAAACAATTTTTCTAAAAAAATTTCAAAAATATTTTTAGTATTTTTCAAATGATTTATTAACATAAAATTTACACATTTTTTACTTTTTAGAAAATTGTTTTACAAAAAACTTCTTATTTTTTTCCAAAAAATGCATGTTTGGATTTCATCGAAAATGTGAAAGGAATATTTGTTTTAATAAGTATGACATGAATAGAATTTTCTACCATCATGACCATTATTTTATTTTAATCTTCCATCATAAGGTTTTAAGGATATTTTTAAAGAAAATTAATTTCAAAATGTTTTAAAAAGTTTTTCTCAAAATAGAAAGGATGTTTTCCTCAAGAAATGTTTTAAATAATTTTTAAATATTCTTTTATATGTTTCTAAGGTTGTTTTCAAAGAAAAATATTTTCATAATATTTAGTGAATTTTTAGTTTTTAAAAATATATATTTTTCAAAATGAGATGGCTGCTTTCTTCCAAATTTATCTAATTATAATTTAATGGTATCCGTATTCATCAACTTTAACAACCGTTTTTGTAACTTATTATCCAATAGAGGAATTTTTTAATTAAATCATCCTCATTATTTCTCGGGATAGATTAATAGTGTTTTAAAGAGATTATTTTTTAAATCATTTTTTCATGGTTTCATCATCTTTCAAAGATATTGTTATGGAACCTATTTATTTTCTATGGTTTAATAATGTTATAATAGGGATAATATTTTTTTATGTGTTTTATAATTATATTAAATAATTTATTCATTTTTTAGTTCTTATACATTTTTTATATGATGTTTATAACCAAATAGTGTGTGGTGAGTTTGATATAACGTAAATTATGGATGTTCCTAGATAGTTCTCCAATGCATTGGGTAATAATTATATTCTCTAAATAATTATTTTTAAAGTCTAAAATATTCTTATTCCATTTTTAAGTGTTATGTAGGGGTTCTATAAGTGTTATATGAAATTAATGTTCCAAGATACCAACATGTTCTATATATTCTTGATATGGGTTTATAGTTTTTCCTTTTATCAAGATTAATATCACATGGCTCATGATTATTTATTCTAATGACTCTTACTATTTTTAAAGCCTTATTCCATGTTTCATGATTGATTATTCAAAAATTTATGGGTATATGTTATTTTATGACACACTCATGCACTTTGATTATGTCTTCATACCCATCCGAACTATGTAGACTGTGATCCCTGTCTCCTAGGCGGGGTACGTAGGAAGCCTCTCTGAGGTTCAAGCCCAATAACGAGTCATTATGACCCCCTTTCACATTGGTTTACCAACATCTTAGGCCTCTTGAGAGTGTAAGCCCTAATCCACATCTTGGGCTGCCTTAGAGCGTAAGCCCCGCACCAATCCGAACTACGTGGACTTTGATCCCTGTCCCCTAGGCAGGGTACGTAGGAAGCCTCCATGAGGTTCAAGCCCAACAACCAGTCGATCCGACTATCCTCACATCGGTTCACCGCGCCACTCCTAGCACCGTCTCAATGAGTCCAGACTCCTTGGGGTCATTAATCCAATGAGGGATGGTAAACCTCAGGCAAAAATGATTCCAAACCCCTTGCGTCCAGTTGACCATTTCCCTCCAGGGTTAAATCTGTGGATACTATGTTTGGGTATAAACCAAAGATTCGCGAACATATGAGTACGTCTTAAATCTATAAGAGAGTCCCGAAACAGGTAACGATTCCCCCCAAAAGGGTGCGATGAGCCCAACATCCCATCCTCTTGACCAATGTGAGTTCTTAAGAGTCGTTGGTCAGACCATCTGGTGAACGCCTGCCTTTGGAAAGCAGGTCTGTCCATCATCAGATACGGAGCCTTTGGGTGTTTCGAGGTAGAAACCATGAAACAATGACGACTTGATGTGAAATAAGAAAAGATAGGTTATGTGGGATAAATTTTCATTCAACGACATCGGTATTGGTTATCTATGTGTTTTTCCTAATTCTCTAAACCATTATACCTAAAGTTTCCTTGAGAATATAAGTGGTCAAATTTCTACTTTTTATGTTGTATGGTTGGGATGGAAAAACATGGGTCACAACTATCAGTATAAAAGGAAAAAATTTAATTTTTATGATTTCAACACCAGATCTGAGAGTGCAGGTTCAGGTCTATTATAGTAGGTATTTGAGGAAAGGTTTATATAAATTTTGATATTATAATTTTATCAAGTGTTTTTATCTTAATATTTAGGGATACCATTATAGGTCTATAAGATTAAGGATTATCAAAAGTTCAAATTATTAGAAACCCATTTTGAGGTATAAATGATGAGCTCTTAAAGTTATTAATGAAACTTTATGAGATATTTTATTATTTTGAAATATATATTTAAATATTTGGTTTAACATTAAGTATGAATTTACATTTTTTAAAATAGAATTCAAGGTATTGATAACCTTTAGGGTTAATGTGATCTTGGATATTGAGATAATTATGGGAACTAAAGATTTATTTTATAGATAACCATGGGATTGAAAAGTGATTTGGTGACTAAGTGATTAATGTTATTTCAATAAAACATCACCAGATTTTGGACTTTAATGCTGAAATTTATGGGATAACATTTTTGGTTAAAACACTCTTTAATGTTGATGTTTTTTAGTAATGATTTAGTTTGAACTTTAGGTATTATTTTTTAATTTTGGATATTAATGTAGTATTTCATCATATGAAGGTTTACTCATATTGGGAATTATCATAACATGTGGTAACACTTTTTTCTTTGGTAAATTTCAAAATATAGGTAGAATAGATTTTTTTTCCCATTTTATAGTCATATGATCCTTCAAAATTTGATATTTAGGCCTCCATGCATGAAAACTTCATCCTGAATACTCATCGTTTGGAGAAATAGATGAGATTATGGTGTAATTAGTTAAAGGGTGAAATTATACTTCTAAAATAAGTATATTTCACTATTTTTTCATTATATATGTTGAAATAATTTCTCGAATTTAGGAAAATGATCTTGAAAAAAAATATTTTTCTATTGCGTTCATATTTAAATAGCCTTTTAAATCATGGAATATTTATTGTTTTGAGGACTTTAAATTTACATTTATCATTAGGTTGTTTATGATCAATGACCTCAATCACTCTCCATAATTATTTATGATTTTCTTCAATATATAAATATTCACTTCCCACTTATTTTCTCTTATTTGGAAACGTATTGTGTGTTATTATAGATAACCATCATACTTCCCTTTCAATTTAATAATGAAGAAGTTTTATTAACCCTTTTTACGATGTGGTTTTAAAACAAAATTATTTTCTAATGTTCATTATTTAATTACCAAGAAAAAGTTCAAATTCTGAGGATGCAATTTATTAAAGAGGGAGGATATACCACTATGATATTTTAAAAGAAGAAAACTATGTTGGATTGCTTAAACGACACACAAAAATGAGCTTAGATGAGAATGTAACTCCTCCATACTTTATGATATATTTATTTTAAAATAAATTTAGTCTCTTTGATGACTTGTAGTACATGAAACCTTGAGATTTTTCTGTTTGATATCATATTCAACACGCAACACCAAACATAAACAAACCAGGATATATATATATATTTTTTAACCTAACTGTTAAATTGGAAGGTATGAATAGTATTTATAACTTTGTGATATATATATATATATAAATATAAATTTAATAATAATATAAATTATTGATAATGTTTTACTAAATAATCAATCAATTTTTATTATAGTATATTTATTCTTTAGAAATATTTTTTCTTCAAAAATGATTATTATTTCGCTTTATAAAAAAATATTATAATTCATTTTTGGAACATTTATAAAATATATTTCATAAAATTGAAATAGTTTTTAAAATAATATTATCACAAATTATTTTGGGTGAAATATGAGGATTTTTTGTAAAAATTTGATTTTTAGTGAATAGTTAAAAATTGTGGATTTTTTTTAAATGTCATTTATGTTCAATAAATTAAGTAATTTACAAGTCACATTATGTTTTTAATATTACTCAGAGAAACATAATTATGAATTTGTCATATGTAATCCACATAATTACATTTTAATCATAATTTTATTATATTTTAATATAAGTTTTTTTCGGGTTTAGAAACAAGTGTTTTATAAAACCTATTTAAAAGTACACAATGTTTCACCATTATTATTAATTTAAAAAATCCCCCATTTGGAATATTTTAATTGAGATTTATATATTATATATCAATAAATTTTATTTACTATTCATAAAATTATTATTTTTATACGTTTATTTAATATAAAATCATTTTGTGCTTGAAAAAATACACTTCTCAAAAACATACTTTTTCATCGCGTCTGCAGGTTTTGTTTTGAATTTAATTCTTTACTCATTTAGAAAATTTATTTGAAAAATTAAACTAATTTTTGAAATAAAAATGTAAAAATTAAATTATTTTTAATTTTTGATAAATTTCTAAAAATATTAATTTTTGTATGAATAGTGAAAAATATTGAATTTTAATGAAAAACTGTCATTTTATTTAAATTATTTATAAATATAAATTATATTGTAAATTATTTTTGAAGTAAAATTAGTTCAATTATATATATATATATATTAATCAAATTAATTTAATTTTAATCAATTTCATATTGAAATTGGATAACAATCTTTGTAAAGATTTGAACATTTCCTCTTTGAAAACCCGCTTTCTCATCGTGTCTATAAGATTAATTTTAAATACAATTTTTTCACCCATGTGAAATTAATTTTGAAGAATGTATACCATATCTGGAATCATAATTATTTATATTATTTAATAATTTCAACTTAATTTTTTCATAAAATCAATAGTGTAAACAATAAAAAATAATTACCATGCTTAATATAAAATTTGTTTATTAGGGTTAAAACTAAAAATATAAGGGTAAAAATGACCTAAATATTTGTCTAAAATATATTATATGGAAATATTTAGACCTTATTCTTCCTATTATCTATAATATTACATTATTGGAGCCTTTTTACATGAAACAAATGTGGGTGGAATTCATTCCTTTCAGAAATTACAATTGTGCCACTCACCTCACTTATAAAAGGTCACCCGCTCTCCGCCTATATTCCCACCTTAAAAACACATTGGTTTAGAAAATAAATCAAAAAATAAATTCTTTAATTCCCTAATTATTTAATATAATCCTTTTTTGTGCATAAATCCAACCATGGAAGACCTTTGCTGCAAACAATAAGAAGTTACTCGAAGAAAAGGTAACGTTCTTCAATGAGCATTTTTATTTTATTTCTTCCCCCAACTCATTGAATTATTCGTAAAACATTATTATATAATAACATAATTATATTAAATATGATTATATCTTATTATTTTAATGTAATAACCTAAAAACTTCTCCTCTTCCATCAAATTGTTTACGAAATTTTTATTCATGTGTATGACGGACTACGACCTCGTGAACTAATGTCATTAATATTTCCATTACAACCTATCACAGTTGGGTATAAAGTATATATATGATATTTATAATATAATTATACCTATTTATTAATTTTATCATGTATTCCTTTTTAATTTTCATTCCTTAGGGGATACGATAACGTCGCTTGTGTGTACGGCAGACTACCGCCTCACGAAGCAGTGTGATTCATTTTTCACTGATGTTTTACATGGAAGGTAATAAGGATAACTTTCATTAATATATGTGATATAAATGAAACCATTATGATATTAATAAAATAAATATCATTATAAAAATAAAATATATCATTTTATTTCTTACATTTTCACTCACTAAAAGATGATAACATGGTTTGCGTACGTGAGGACATTCACCTTAACAAAGTGATGTGACACAATCTTTCATAACCACACAACATGGATGATATATATAAGTATATTTAAAAAAATTATTAGGATATTCTTATCATTATTTAAATATAAAATATTACTTACCTCCTTTCCATTATTATCATTGAAAAATGGATATGTTACCCATGTGTACGTGCGGCCAACCGTCTGCATGATCATAACGCACATCAATTTTCAAAACCATCATTAATAATTGGTATTTATATGTATAATTGATGTATAAATATAATAATTAAATCATAATTATTATTTTTGAGATGGTATAACTATATTATATGAACAATAACGAAAACATTCATAACAAACCCTGAATGAGAAAACAAGGGAATTAACACCCAAAAAAATGAAAATAATTAAATATTATTACATAACGGGAGATAATATGTTATAAAAAGATCATATATGGTATTATAAATATTAATATGGTTTTTAAAAAAGTTAATGATAGTTTTTAAACCACTACATAGAATTGTAAATCACGTTTAACCAAAAGTAAGCACAGGATAAGGGATTTCTTAACTCAATTTCCATTTATTTGGTTAAACTTATCTTCATTGATTATGTCATTCTAATATTATGTGTTTAATTTCCTTTGATTATTATACGATTAATTTTCACTTTTTTATGTTTATTTTTATTTGATTCAAACATTCAATTCATTTATTAATCCCCAATTCAATGATATGATATTTGTAAGGGATTTTTGTCTCAATTTAACTTCTTTGAGACAAATGTGATGTTATGCACATATATACTTTTATGAAGTTTATATACAGACCTTTTGACATTTAATATCATGAATTTATTTATTATCATGATATTTTAAGTTTAATTTACAGTAATCATTTCATGGGGCGTACAGTTCAAAGTTACTGAAGTGGTAAAATTTTTATGTTACAATCTCATTGATTATCGAGATTATTTATGATTAAGCCTAAAATATTGAAATATTATGATCTTACTCTAAATGGTTATCATGATATGTCTTATAATCTAGTTATACATTATATTTCCAATTAATATTACCATTTTTTCAATCATTTAGAAAACATTTTTAATAAAAATCATTTTTATTTGTCTATTTACTTAAAAATACTTTTTCATCCAACACCATGTTTTAAAAAATATTTCTATCTTTAATTAAATTATATATTAAATACATGTTTACCCATGTTTCACTTTTTACCGAAAAAATAATGGTATAGCATCCCGTCTTTTTATAACATAACTTTTCATTCCATTACACGGAACTGAGGATCTTTAAGGTTTAGTGTCTTGGAAACAAGGAACATAAAACATGAAACAAAAAAAAACATTCTTCTTAAACACCTGAAAGGCTTCTCCTCATGTTCACCCTAGGCTCATTACTGCATCTCAACCTGGGGATATAGATCAAAAGGAAGGGTGAGCAGAAGGCCCAGCAAGGGAAACAAGTGAAACATTTTACATATGAACTTGAGATACATCAATAAAGTCATGAAAAGATCTTTAATGCATGAAAATGAAATCATGAGGCATATCATAATAAAAATAATACTTTTTCATAACTTGAAGATGTGGCTGCGACATTTAATATTGACAATCGTTTCGTTTCACCAAGGTCCATCCCCAAGGTGTCGTTAAAAATTACCAAGGTTTTTCACCAAGGCATCGTTAAAATTGTAATCTCTAGTGGTTACATCATTACCCAATGAATTGGAGCGTTATCAGGGCGCACCCTTAAATTTGCCTTTATTATCATGTGAGCCACATATATCATCATCAAAAATTTCATAAATAACCCATATAGCATAAAATAAATGGGTTTCATTTCATAATCACAGCGTTTTAAAAACTGCTTTAAGGACATGATCTTTATATCACTTTAAAACCCACAGAAAAGGAAGGTGGGTCTCAAGTATGTAAATCCAAGAATTTAAAATAGAACATTTTGGTATATATGTGAATACCCCTTTAGAAGAAAGAGCTTTGAGTATTCACTTAATAAAATAAAAGAACTTTAGAAAAAGATATAGACATTTTGAGACAGAAATTCTGCAGCATAACGGCAATGTTCCGAGGTTTTAGAAGACATTAAAAGAGAGGTAAAATGGGTCAAACATTCATAAATGACCCATAAAATAGTACATGGACAGAATAAGAAGGATACATGATCATGGTAAAGAAATTTCAAGGACATACCATTTGAAATGAAAAACATGGAAGGAAAAAAAATTAGATTTCTCTTATGAAAGTTTGGCAGCCTAACGACGTTACTTAAACAACAACAAAAATGATTTGAAAATATCAAATAGTATCTCTCATCATGTGAACATAATAGTTCAGTATGATAGATATAGAGATAATTCCCCAACATAACAAAAAGGAACTTGAAAGAATTGACATGAAAGTAGAACCTCAAAACGAGAAGGGTGAAGAACCACTTAAAAATTCGGCAGCCTAACGACGCCACTTAAAACATCAAAATACTGAATTGAAGAGATCAAATGGGGTCTCTTATCATATGAACATAAGAGTCCAGTATGATATATATAGATATCATACCCCAATATAACAAAAAGGAACTTGAAATAATTGACATGAAAGTAGAACTTCAAAACGAGAAGGGTGAAGAACCACTTAAAAATTCGGCAGTCTAACGGCGCCACTTAAAACTTCAAAATACTGAATTGAAGCGATCAAATGGGGTCTCTCATCATATGAACATAAGAGTCCAGTATGATATATATAGAGATCATACCCCAATATAACAAAAAGGAACTTGAAATAATTGACATGAAAGTAGAACTTCAAAACGAGAAGGGTGAAGAACCACTTAAAAATTTGACAGCCTAACGGCGCCACTTAAAACTTCAAAATACTGAATTGAAGCGATCAAATGGGGTCTCTCATCATATGATCATAAAAGATCAGTATGATAATTTAGATATCATACCCCAACATAATAAAAAGTAACATGAAAGACTTGAATGAAAATAGAACTTGAAAACGAGGAAGGTGAAAGAATCCCTTAAAAATTCGGCAGCCTAACGGCGCCACTTAAACATTCTTAAAACGAATTGATGAGAGCAAGGGGGGTCTCTCATCATATGAACATGAAATAGGCATTAGGATGAATATAAAATAACATCCCCCAACATAAGAACATGGAGTATAAAAGAAAATACATAAAAAAGATTACTTGAAAAGAAAGAGAGAGGTCGGATCCCTTACCTTAAAATGTAACTCTTAAACCTCAAAGGTTGGGACCATGAGGGCTTGGGGGCACCTTGGGAGGACTCCTTGGGAGGTAATGAGACCAGAAATTCGTTGGGAATGAGTGGGGAGTCGAATGGATGAGAGGAGGGCTTGGTATTTATAGGGAAAGTGAGGGGACAAGGCATTAATGGCCAAGGGACACCTCACATGGGCTTTTCTCAAACCCATGTGCTCTCTCTTGTCATTTATCATGGAGTTAGGCCACATGGGGCCCCCAAAACAATAATTCATCACCCTTGGCCGGCCAACCCTCAAAAGATCTCATGACATCATCATGACACCGTTATGATGTCATTAAACATACCGAAACCCTAAAACTGTATTTTTACTATTCACTGAAAATTCAACTTTCTCAGAAAAATACCAAAATTTCACATTAACCAAATATCAATGCTCTGATTTCAAAAATGAAATCCATTTTATAAAAATAATTTTCTAAATATTTTTAATTTAATTTTTAAATAAAAACACTATTCATCGAAAATTCATTTTTTTCAGAAAAAACCCCAAAAATTACCATAACATAATATCGATGCTCTGAGTTCAAAAATAAAGTCATTTTTATAAAAATAATTTTCTAATTATTTTTAATTAAATTTTTAATTAAAAAACACTATTCACCCGAAAAAACTAATACTTGAATAATAATTAATGAAACCGTTATTTAACTATTTTATTGAATCACATTACTTAATCAGGGTGCCTAGATTATTTTAAAACTTTCTTTAAGTGAGATTACTAATCCATTTGGTCATATTACTAATCCTAATCATAAAATCACTATTCATAATTTACTATTCATCAAAAATCAAGTTGATCTTATTAGACTCTAAATTTAGTACTGAACATAATTGTAGAAGACCATTTTTTGAAAATCATTACACATTTTTAATTATTTAGGGTTTACATAAAAATATTTAAAATATCCTTTTTCTAAAATTCATCAAAAATATGCATACTATATTTATCCGGTCATTTCAAAATTCATAAACTTCATCATATGAAGAAATCCCAATTTTTATTTAAAACAAGGATTACACAAGGTAGTTACGGTCTCGTTACATAACCCCTTATTATACCAGCATAGGACCTAAGAGTAAGGTGTGCTAGGGTGATAGAAGCTTGGGGCGGCTCAGTCAACATTGCCCGAGTAGTAATTTCTATCAGTTTGAACTTCTCACGAAGGCGATTTCGTTCCAGCTTCACATGATGAAGTTTGGCTTGGATTTGATCCAGAGCAAAGCCCAGTGGTGCTACCTCCTTCCCAAGCTCTGTTAGATGGGCTTCGATCGGTCCAAGACTACTAGGTGAGGCCATCGAATCTTCTTTCTATAATAATTAACCAAGATTACTTATATTTAGAGACAATAATCAAAACATTTTGTTCACAGCGGTCATGTTGACCGATGGTTATATAATAGTCAAAACCCACTGATCTCATTTTAATTATAATCATGTTTATCAAATAAAACATTTTTGTTGAGTATAACAATAACACATAAAATTAGGGAACAAAATTTATTTAAAAATTTCGGGTCGTTACAATCTTCCCCCCTTAAGAAACTGCGTCCTCGCAATTTTAAAATTGGGTTTTGAAATTTCATTGAATGTCCCACATCGGAAAAGGATTCAGTAAAACTATTACTTTAAAATAAAGAAAGGGAAGTACAATGGTCACCCGAGTTAACCCACACTAGGGTTCCATGTAGGAAAACATGGACATGGAGGAAAAAACAAAGGGTCAAGTTCTGAGGGAGAGTGATAGAGAACATGATTAGGAGAAAGTTAACCATGAGAAAATCCCAAACTTATGATGTTTGTAAACGGTCTTTGATTACCTAGTAGGAAACGTAAACCAACAACATTTTTGTTTTACGTTTCTTTTCATAATTTTGAGGATTTCATTTACTACATAGAACAAAAACATAAGAAAATATACCTACCTTCAAGTAGAGTTTCATCCTTTAACAAGTCCGTACCAACACTAATCTTTTCTCCAAATGATGAGAATTTAAAAACACTTGGTCTCATTAAAAGCACAAGAATCATCTTCTATAGAATCACATAATCTACAAAAGATTAACTATCTATTTCTTCTATCTTTAAACATTATCCCAAAAACAGAAAGGTTAAGGTAAAACAACTCTTCAAAAAGAAAGAATCCCATAGGAATGGAAACTACTTTTAAATCATCAAAGTTCCATGGTACTACCCAAAGTTCATCATAGACCATTCCATAAATAACGGTCCTTAAAATTCCTCAAAACAAACCAAACTAAGATTGAAACCCAAATACAATAAGGATTTGATAACATAGTCTTCCAAAACAACTTCATTGTTCATCTCCAGACAACATCAACCACTCCTAACATCTTATAAAAAAGTCGCTAACCTAAATATATTTTACCCAAGATAGGTTAGTCATTCCCATAAGTAACCTAAATTACTATAAGTTCACCTTAAATTCATCGATTCTTCAAAATATAAGTCAACCTTACTCCTCAATGAAAATACCGTAGTAATCTATTTACCTTGATCAAATATGGTTCCCAAAACAATGAACGTCTTCCAAAATAATAATCATATTTTAATCCCCTAATCATCCCTGTCATATTAATACGAAAATCGTCGCATTTCCTATCACATTGGTTGTCGGAACATGTTCTTCCATTTCCCACCATTAACTAAGAAGAGAAATCATAATTAGGGGCTTAAGTACTTAGCTAATAATCATGAAAAGGAACTGAAAGCATATAAGGATAACTTGTATATGAAAGGTATACCCTAACTTGTGAGCTCCTAGGTTCCCATCTAGGTTATGAATGATCATATATTCTTATGTGAACCTTTATTTTATTTTATCTTTGTTCCTTTAACAATGGTTCATACCAAGCTTATGAATTTACCAAAGCATATCCCCCGGGAGTGTCATAACCAAGAGTGCAGCAAGGCCCGTTGTCGTGTACCAGTTCCCGTTCGAGTCTAGCTCAAAGCGGTGTTTTCGGGTTTTACCCCTATGTACATCTGTGCCAGAGCCACCTCTACCTGCTCGTATCCAGACAGGGATGTATTTGCTTGGCAACCCCTTACTCAATACTCACCAAAATACCAGGAAGATTTCCTATATTAAACTTTTCTATAGGGTTCCTCCTAGAGTTTTCATATCCTAATTTCCACAAATAACTAAACCATCCTTTGATACCAACTATAGCATCCCGTCTTTTTATAACATAACTTTTCATTCCATTACACGGAACTGAGGATCTTTAAGGTTTAGTGTCTTGGAAACAAGGAACATAAAACATGAAACAAAAAAAAACATTCATCTTAAACACTTGAAAGGCTTCTCCTCATGTTCACCCTAGGCTCATTACTGCATCTCAACCTGGGGATATACATCAAAAGGAAGGGTGAGCAGAAGGCCCAACAAGGGAAACAAGTGAAACATTTTACATATGAACTTGAGATACATCAATAAAGTCATGAAAAGAACTTTAATGCATGAAAATGAAATCATGAGGCATATCATAATAAAAATAATACTTTTTCATAACTTGAAGATGTGGCTGCAACATTTAATATTGACAATCGTTTCGTTTCACCAAGGTCCATCCCCAAGGTGTCGTTAAAAATTACCAAGGTTTTTCACCAAGGCATCGTTAAAATTGTAATCTCTAGTGGTTACATCATTACCCAATGCATTGGAGCGCTATCAAGGAGCACCCTTAAATTTGCCTTTATTATCATGTGAGCCACATATATCATCATCAAAAATTTCATAAATAACCCATATAGCATAAAATAAATGGGTTTCATTTCATAATCACAGCGTTTTAAAAACTGCTTTAAGGACATGATCTTTATATCACTTTAAAACCCACAGAAAAGGAAGGTGGGTCTCAAGTATGTAAATCCCAGAATTTAAAATAGAACATTTTGGTATATATGTGAATACCCCTTTAGAATAAAGAGCTTTGAGTATTCACTTAATAAAATAAAAGAACTTTAGAAAAAGAGATAGACATTTTGAGACAGAAATTCTGCAGCATAACGGCAATGTTCCGAGGTTTTAGAAGACATTAAAAGAGAGGTAAAATGGGTCAAACATTCATAAATGACCCATAAAATAGTACATGGACAGAATAAGAAGGATACATGATCATGGTAAAGAAATTTCAAGGACATACCATTTGAAATGAAAAACATGGAAGGAAAAAAAATTAGATTTCTCTTATGAAAGTTCGGCAGCCTAACGACGTTACTTAAACAACAACAAAAATGATTTGAAAAGATCAAATGGGATCTCTCATCATGTTAACATAACAGTTCAGTATGATAGATATAGAGATAATTACCCAACATAACAAAATGGAACTTGAAAGAATTGACATGAAAGTAGAACCTCAAAACGAGAAGGGTGAAGAACCACTTAAAAATTCGACAGCCTAACGACGCCACTTAAAACATCAAAATACTGAATTGAAGAGATCAAATGGGGTCTCTTATCATATGAACATAAGAGTCCAGTATGATATATATAGATATCATACCCCAATATAACAAAAAGGAACTTGAAATAATTGACATGAAAGTAGAACTTCAGAACGAGAAGGGTGAAGAACCACTTAAACATTCGGCAGTCTAACGGCGCCACTTAAAACTTCAAAATACTGAATTGAAGCGATCAAATGGGGTCTCTCATCATATGAAAATAAGAGTCCAGTATGATATATATAGAGATCATACCCCAATATAATAAAAAGGAACTTGAAATAATTGACATGAATGTAGAACTTCAAAACGAGAAGGGTGAAGAACCACTTAAAAATTCGGCAGCCTAACGGCGCCACTTAAAACTTCAAAATACTGAATTGAAGCGATCAAATGGGGTCTCTCATCATATGATCATAAAATATCAGTATGATAATTTAGAGATCATACCCCAACATAATAAAAAGTAACATGAAAGACTTGAATGAAAATAGAACTTGAAAACGAGGAAGGTGAAAGAATCCCTTAAAAATTCGGCAGCCTAACGGCGCCACTTAAACATTCTTAAAACGAATTGATGAGAGCAAGGGGGGTCTCTCATCATATGAACATGAAATAGGCAGTAGGATGAATATAAAATAACATCCCCCAACATAAGAACATGGAGTATAAAAGAAAATACATAAAAGAGATTACTTGAAAAGAAAGAGAGAGGTCGGATCCCTTACCTTAAAATGTAACTCTTAAACCTCAAAGGTTGGGACCATGAGGGCTTGGGGGAACCTTGGGAGGATTCCTTGGGAGGTAATGAGACCAGAAATTCGTTGGGAATGAGTGGGGAGTCGAATGTATGAGAGGAGGGCTTGGTATTTATAGGGAAAGTGAGGGGACAAGGCATTAATGGCCAAGGGGCACCTCACATGGGCTTTTCTCAAACCCATGTGCTCTCCCTTGTCATTTATCATGGATTTAGGCCACATGGGGCCCCCAAAACAATAATTCATCACCCTTGGCCGGCCAACCCTCAAAAGATCTCATGACATCATCATGACACCGTTATGATGTCATTAAACATACCGAAACCCTAAAACTGTATTTTTACTATTCACTGAAAATTCAACTTTCTCAGAAAAATCCGAAAATTTCACATTAACCAAATATCAATGCTCTGATTTCAAAAATGAAATCCATTTTATAAAAATAATTTTCTAAATATTTTTAATTTAATTTTTAAATAAAAACACTATTCATCGAAAATTCATTTTTTTCAGAAAAAACCCCAAAAATTACCATAACATAATATCGATGCTCTGAGTTCAAAAATAAAGTCATTTTTATAAAAATAATTTTCTAATTATTTTTAATTAAATTTTTAATTAAAAAACACTATTCACCCGAAAAAACTAATTCTTGAATAATAATTAATGAAACCATTATTTAACTATTTTATTGAATCACATTACATAATCAGGGTGCCTAGATTATTTTAAAACTTTCTTTAAGTGAGATTACTAATCCATTTGGTCATATTACTAATCCTAATCATAAAATCACTATTCATAATTTACTATTCATCAAAAATCAAGTTGATCTTATTAGACTCTAAATTTAGTACTGAACATAATTGTAGAAGACCATTTTTCAAAAATCATTACACATTTTTAATTATTTAGGGTTTACATAAACATATTTAAAATATCCTTTTTCTAAAATTCATCAAAAATATGCATACTATATTTATCCGGTCATTTCAAAATTCATAAACTTCATCATAAGAAGAAATCCCAATTTTTATTTAAAACAAGGATTACACAAGGTAGTTACGGTCTCGTTACATAACCCCTTATAATACCAGCATAGGACCTAAGAGTAAGGTGTGCTAGGGTGATAGAAGCTTGGGGCGGCTCAGTCAACATTGCCCGAGTAGTAATTTCTATCAGTTTGAACTTCTCACGAAGGCGATTTCGTTCCAGCTTCACATGATGAAGTTCGGCTTGGATTTGATCCAGAGCAAAGCCCAGTGGTGCTACCTCCTTCCCAAGCTCTGTTAGATGGGCTTCGATCGGTCCAAGACTACTAGGTGAGGCCATCGAATCTTCTTTCTATAATAATTAACCAAGATTACTTATATTTAGAGACAATAATCAAAACATTTTGTTCACAGCGGTCATGTTGACCGATGGTTATATAATAGTCAAAACCCACTGATCTCATTTTAATTATAATCATGTTTATCAAATAAAACATTTTTGTTGAGTATAAAAATAACACATAAAATTAGGGAACAAAATTTATTTAAAAATTTCGGGTCGTTACAAATGGAATATTTCATTCCTTTTACAGAAAATTTGTATTTTACCGAAGATGAGAAAAGAATATTAGTTTTAACATGTAGGACATGAATAGAATTTTCCACCATAATGACCATTATTTTCTTTGAAACATATTTTATAAGTTCTCAAGTTTAATTTCAATGAAAATTATTTTAGTAATGGTTTTAAAAAAAATCAAAATTGAAAGAATGTTTTCCTTAATAAATGTTTTAAATGTTTTTTAAATATTCATTTATATGTTTCCAAGGCTATTTTCAAAGAAAATATTTTTGAAATATTTTGTGAACTTAAAGTTTTAAAAAAGTTATTTCTTCCAAAATAAAAAGGTAATTTTTTTCCAAATGTATTTAATTATAAGTTAATGGTATCCCCATTCATAAATTCTAACAAACCTTGTTGTTACTTATAATGTAATAGGGATATTTTAAACTGATACCATCCTCATTCTTTCTCTAGAAGGATTATGATTGTTTTAAAGAGACTGTTATAGAACCTATTTTTTTATAGGTTAATCATATTCCAAATAGATTTTTATGCAACCCCTTTATTTTCCATAGTATTATCTTGTTGTAAAAAGTATAATGTTTGTTTTATTATTTTTATAATTAAATGAAAGATCTATGTAGTTTATTCATGTTTTGGTTCATGGACATTTCTTATTTGATGGGTGTGCCCAGATAGCGCCTAGTGATCCTGGTATTTCTTAAATGATGGGTTCACGAAAATAGCACTTCAATTAATTGGTTAATGATTATATTATCTAGATAATTATATTGTAATTAGACCATATGGTTATTACATTTGTAAGGGTTCAATAAGGGTTCTGTAAGTGTTATATGAATATGATATTCTAAGATGCCAACACATTTTATATATGCTTTTTTATGGGTTTATATTATCTCATTTGATCAATATTAACATCACATGGATCATTATTATTGATTCTGATAACTCCTTATTTTTTTAAATCTATATGTCATTTTTCATGATTGATGATTCAGGCATTGATGGGTATGTTTTGTTTTATGATTCATTCATGAACTATGATTATATTAGTAAACCCTTATGCCCTTCTTATGTTCATTGATTACATTCACTTGTTAATGCTTATGTTTACCCTTATTCGGCTTTTTAGCTCACCCTTCTTATGTTTCCCTTTCCCTAGCTTATCGAGAAATGATGTAGAATGAATTATGTCTAGAAATTATTTTATGTTGATGATGATGATGACTTAACGTGAAATAAGAAAACATAGGTTAAGTTGGATAAATTCTACATTAATTACATGGGTGTTTTTTATTTAAAAGTGTTTCCTATATCTCAAATACTTTAAAACTAAAAGTTCTTTAAGAAGTTTAGTGATCTACTTTTTACTTTTGATGTTGTAAGGTTTGTATGGAAAAATAATGGGGTTATAATTATCTGTGTTAAAGCAGAAAATTTAAATTTTATGGTGTTATCCCTGGGTCTTGGAGTTCATGATCTAGGTTTTTATAGTGGAATAATTTTCACTGAAACAATAAATATGAATATTTATTTCCAAAAATATCTTTTTTTTAAACATAGTGTATTTATATAATTTATTATAAAAACACAAAAAATTAAACAAATAAAATTATAAGAAAAATGCTTAAAATACATACTCATTATTTTTATATTTATGGAGGCCTATAGGGTCACACTTAGTGGTTGTATGAATATGGATAAGATTTTTAAAAAAAATTGTATTAAACTCTTTGATCATAATGATGGATTCTCTAAAAGGATTTTTTGAGGATATCCAAAAGTATTTTTTTCATATGGTTTCAAAAGTTATCATATATATAATGATATAAGGAATAAATATATTAATTCTAAATGTATTTTGAGAAATTTGGTGATTGGTAGAAATATAAAAATAAATAAAAACCATGATGTAGTGGTATAAAACATTTCATGGTTTGTATTTGATTGAGACACATCATAGTGAAGGTCACAAAGACATGATTTTATTCATTATAGTGAATATATTATATGATAACACATTTTGAATACTATTTATTCTATATATGCTATCATTATTTTTTATAACATCATGTGATGATGTTTAAGGAGTTTTAAATGTCCTTGTTGACTTTTTAAGTTTTAAGGGATTCATAATTGGATTAAACTATATGTTATAATTATCTCTAATGTATTTGAAATGTTTGTGATATGTTTTCAGTTATGGAAAACTTTTATAAAATATTTGATATTCAATGAGTATAATTAGAGGCTATATAAAAAAGGTTTCATTAATTTTAATTTTTTTATAATGATATTTTTTTACAATTTGTGAGAAAATCCATGTCATAGCTCTCATTTCTATCTTTTATTTAACACTATATTTCTAGAAGGTCATGAGAAAGAGAGAAATTAATACAAAGAGTTATGAGATTTAATCAAATAGTAGATGGATTTCTAGGTGAGAGTATTTTGATTTCCATGTAGGGGTATTTATCAAGTCCATGTACAAGATATTAGATAAATCAAATTCCTAACAAAGGGGTATACTCTTCATTTATGTTTATTTTAATTCAACAAAATTGTTGGATCCTATGGAAATATAGGTTTTAGAGGTTTATATCCATTTTATTTGGGCAAGGGTTATTCCCAATAAACATAAAAAAAATAAGATATATTTTTATATTGTTAATATATAGTTCTTAGATATTAAGGAATATAAATGGTTTATATTTCATAGGGGAATCATATATTTTAATATGAATGGGTTTATATTCGTACCATGAAAATGATTACGTATGAATTATTCATATTTATGATATAAATCTAAATAGATTATACCTATATATTATGTAACATCAATACGAAAAATGTAATTATAATGTAATTATAATTTTTTTATTTATTAATTCTTTAAAAATGAATATCCCATGTCTTCGTAATTTAAATGTTTATTTTTTTAGTGATTCCATAATTTTTACTATTCATAATTATACAGTTTTATATTTTCAATAAAGGTATTATTTAGTTTAAATAGTTTAAATAAATTGAAAAATGTATATCATACATATGTGGAGTTACATGTAAGGTCCAAGATAAAATTTAGTTATTCTTAACCAATATAATAATATTTTTGGTTTATAAACTCAATAATAAAGGTTATTATGATTTATAATTAATATCTGATTAGATTGTATTGGTATTAATATATTTAATGAGTATTTATATAAAGATATTGTTACTTTGGGTTATACTTCTTTAACACCTTAAAATTTTAAAATATGAATATCATATTCAATAAAGTGTATGACATGCAACAATAAGAATAGAAGGGAATATAACATCCCGAGACTTTATGATATATTTATATTAATATAAAATAAAAATAAAAAATATATTATATTACATTAAAAAATAGTTTCCTCTATAAAGAACACCAAGTTTTTCTTGAATTACTCGCAAGAACAAGTTCCTTTAAAACCTTGTGGTACACACAAGACTTGGTTTTACTGAACATATAAATGCTACTAATATTATTAATTAAAATGACCATTATCTCCCAGATGTGAAATTGGAATTTATTAATAGTATCAAATAACTTAGGAAAATATATTTTTTAATTCATCGTCTAATAATTAATTATAGATGAATATAAAAAACTAATTGAATATAAAGAAAATGCTTTTATAAAAAACTAATATTATATGACAAAAGAGTTTTATCTTAATAAATTAAATTAATTAATACTATTGAATGATATTAATTAAATTAAAATATTATATCAAGAAAAATTACATTCATCAGATATATTTTATAGGCTTAATATATGAACAAATCTATTTTTACGCATAAAAAGTTATATTTTTCTAGAAGGTAATTTTTCTGAATTTTAATGGTGCACTTTTTTTAAAACTAAATTTTGACACTTTTATAAATTTTATTTTAAAAAATAAACTTTTTTTTTAAATATTAATGTGAAAATTATCTTAGGGTGAATTGTTAGTACTTTTCTGAGAAGTTTCATTTTTTGTTGAACAGTAGAAAATACTGAATTTAATTGAAAACTGACTTTTCATCTAAATAATGTATAATATTAAATTAAATTTTAAGTTGTTTTTAAAGTTAAATTAGATAAATTATAAATATATTAATCCAATTTAGTTTAATGGATTCAATTTCATAGTGAATTTTATATAAAAACATTTCAATCTTTTGAACATTTTCACTTTCAAAACATGCTTTGTCCTCTTATCTCTAAAAACAATTTAAATAAAATTATACCACTTATGTGAGTTGAATTTAAAAAAATGGATTATATATTTTTAGTAATAATAATTTCTTATTTATAATATGTCGAACTTAATTTTTTACCAATGTTATTAGAAAACAAATTAATGTTAATCATAGTGATTAAGGTGAAAATGAGTTAACTTAGTGGTTAATCATAAAATATAAGGTGTGGGAATGAACCAAAAATTGTCCAAAACATATTTCATGTCCATATTTTTACAATATTCCCACGTTTCTCAAAAATGGTACATTTTTTGAGGCATGTGAGGTAATCCTTACCTCCCAATATTGTTTACCTTTTTTGTATTTACAAGAATGTAACTCCTCCTCCACTATAAAAGGGAACTCACTCCTCTCAATTATTAACACATCACAATCCATTTAGATCATCCAAACCCTACCCAATTAACTACCCAACTTCCCACTCCTCATCCTAGAAGCCTTATCTTGAGTCGAAAATCAACATAGGAAGGCATTGGGGCAAACCTAAGGAGGATACCCACAAAAGGGGTAATGTTTTTCTAAAAGTTTTTTTTATTTTATTTATTTCTCAACCCTCTTAAATTATTTTTATACCATGATTATATAATGAACTCAATATCATAAATATGATGATATGTTTTTATATTAATTTTATGACTAACACCCACTGAAACTTCTATAAAATGGGTTATGAAATCATTGTCCACGTGTACAGTGGACTACCGCCCCATGAACTGATGTCATTCATTTTTTCATTACCAAGTTTGGGAATAATGATGCAATAAAATTATTTGTCAATAGTGATCTAAAATTATGTTTTTTTGGTTATTTGGTTGTTTTATAGTGCTTGACCAATGTTTTATCTTGAAGGATGGAGTAATTAAAATAATATATTAAAGGTATTTTGGAAATAAAATAAAATAAATACACAACTTAAAAGTATGGGGTGATTAATGCTTATAAAGCTTGAAGATGTATGCAAGAAGACTGTTGTTTTTTAATTTGATTGAGAAACCTAATGAGAATATGTTTTCTAGAAACTATTTTTAGTATCCATAATCGATATAACTCTACTAATACAATTAATTATCAATCATTTCATTCAAATTAAAATCTACATAATTATGATCTGTTAATTTGATTACCCCCAAACCCTAAAAGAATTAAATTAACCACCAAGATGAAATTAATTAAAATCTAGGATAGATTTGAAACATCAAATCATAACACCATTATTTTATTATTATTCTAAGGAACTCTTGTGGTTAGTAGTGGATTATGGAACATATCCATTCTAGAAATAATTATGAATTGAAATTTTTGATTGTTTTTATAATCAAGAAACTAATCCCATGTTCTTTGTCTTACGGATTAATATCACACTCTCACAATAAACACATTAATTTACCTCAAGTGCTTTTTGTGTAAATTGTTCAATTGATTTCTTATATTCTTTTAAATTAAAAATCCAATTCATAGAAACTATTATGTGAATTAGCGTATCTCATTGATTCAAAATAAATAAATGAATAAGGTAATAGGTAGATCGATTACTAAGAAAACTACTCATTCATGGGAGAGGTAGTAATCATAGAAATGAATTGTATTAACAAAGGTTTCGAAAGGGTATAATCCAATCACATTTTTACTCTTTCTTTCTACACCAAATAATTAAATAAAATAATAATGAAGCTAAAAATAAGAATAGAAATGGGAAATAAATATATATTTTATTTCAAGAACAACAATGTTAAAACAAATAAGATGAAAAAAGATTATTTTGGAGGAGGTCCTATATTGAGAGTTAATATCCTCCAATGGTGTATTAAAATTGAAGGAAACCAATTATCCTCTACTAAAAATCCTCTAAGGTCCATCTAATCCTATCCAAATGAGAAAAACACACATTTATAAAGTGGAGGGGAGGTAAGAGTTTCAAGAATTTTCAAGTGTTAATGGGGAATTCAGTGAAATATCTAAATATAACTTCCATGAACTATTTCACCTCCAAAATGGGTTAACCATGTAACATCTTGTTTCCATTTTTAGTTATTTCTAAACACACCTTTTGAAATTACATTTTTTGGGATTCTTTTAGGTTTTCTATAGGTCAAATTTTTAAATTTTTTGAAATTTTATGGGATGTATATAGTTGGCACACGGTTTTCCTAAACTTTATGCCCTACTAGTGCAAACTGTGAAAACCTAGACAGTGAGGGTTTGAATGCTTTTCCCATGCTATGAAAAAATATTCACCCATCAAGTATAAACCATTATATTTTTTTAAAAGGGGTGTGTGGTTAGGGTGCTGTAATTGTCTAACTATGTATCCCAGCCGAGGAAACCATGCTTGGGATTTATTTAATCAAAAAGTATTTTTTTTAAATCATGAGACCCTCATTTTAGATATCCAATGGACCAAAATCAAACTCTTATGTTTTATTATTCCTTATAGGCTCCCAAAAATAAATTTTCCCCCTCTAAACTCTTTTGGAAGTGGATCAAATCTTGGAGAACAATTTTCGATGTCCACTTAGTAGGTTTCCTCTTAACGTTATCTTTCTTTTGTTCTCTCTCTTTCCTCCCTAGGGTTTTATAGATATATGTGTGGTTTTAGGATCTAATCACTATTGTTTAGGATTTTAAATATTGGTTTCATTTTTAGATTCTTGTTTCCGATTATATTCATTGGAGTTTCCTGAAAAGTGATTTGTGTTTCGAGATCCCTTGATCCTGAGGTAGGTGGTTCCATTATAATGTATAATTTTGATTAACCCTATATTACTTGATTTAAATCCAATTGTTTGATTTAAATTCAATTTATAGACATAAAATAAATTTATTTCAATTGGTTGACTAAAAACCCAATTCCATTGAATTAGGGATTTTAAATTGGATTTGGTAATAATTTGGAAAAACCCCAATTACATTGAATTAGTGTGTGTTTGTGAAATTTGATGGCAATTTATTAAATTAAATTGTGGAATTTAATTTTGGATGTTAAATTTTGAAATTTAGTTGATGTAATTTATTTCGAATTGGTATTTGAAAAAATGGATTAAAATAGTTTTGATAGAAACTTATTGGTTTTATCTTGGAAAATGACATGTTTTTATTAAAAACCCATTTGTTGAATTTTAAATGGAAATTGGAATGTTTGAAATAGGGGAATGGGGTGAATTGTATTTTAAACAGTTTTAAAATATATTTCACATCATTGGTTGTTATTACATCACATGAATGCCTTGGTAGTTAGTGAGTTATTGGAATATCACACTTTTTAACGCTTTTCAACTAATAAAACATAGTACAGAAGGTCACATACCCAATGGGATAGTGATGTGTGATATTTGTCTAGTGATAGAGGGAAATTTGTATACATATATTATCATGATCACATTCAAATGTCTAAGAATACTGTATCCTGGAACTATTATATACTTTGGAAGATAATTATGTTTCTCTATGTCTATATTTGAAATATATTACGTTGTTTATTGTAAAGGTTTTTACACCTGACTTCTGAATTTATATAAATTGTTTAATATAAAATGTTTATTAATCCGTATTTTTTAATGTCTTTTCTATCATTTGAATTGTAAATAATGAATTGTTTTAATTATTATTCTGAAATTTAATTCCCTACTTCTTAAAATTAAAATATTTATTTTGTTAATTAAATTTTTTAATATTAATATGGAATCCTTAGTGAGACCCTACAGGGATTTTATCTCACACTCGACCTATGCCTTCATGTGTCTATAGATTTTCTTCTTCCAGTTATGAGAAAGGGTAAGGTTTTACTTGGAGGTGATAGTAGTTATTGATCCTTGGGATTGGATAATTGTGTACTTTATGACTATGGTGTTTTCTTATTTTATAGTACTTTGAGTTGTACTTTGGGTAATATATACCTGTTTGACTCGAGGTACATTTCTCTATATACAGTTTGTCTTGTATGCATAATGACTTGTTTATATGAATTCGATAATGTTTTTGGAAAATTTGTTCCCACTTTCATTTTGTATGATTCTAGGTTCTAGTTTCTAACCTGTGGGGATTGGGAATGAACTTCAGGCAATGGAATTATTGGCTTGGTTATCATGTTACCAACTTATTAGAGTCGGTTAAGGACAAAGTGGTATTAGAGATTTAAATTGAGAATCTTATCTTGATGTCAATATGTATTTGTACTTTTTTATCTGGACATAGGAGGTAGTATTGATTGAGTGTCTGACCATCTCTCATAATAAGTATTCTTAAGTCCCCAGGGGTGGTTAAGTAAGGGCATCTTGCGGATTAATTCTCAAATTTTACCTATTTTTGATCTGGATAGATTGAAATCCAAATATTTTTTATCTATCTGTTGGGATTAATTTTCCCTTTTTTCTCTATTTGTGTTTTAATGTGATGTCCTCTATGTAGTTTCATGCTATTTTTTAGCATCATGCCTCTAAGAAGACGTTTGAATCAGATCCAGGAGGAAGCTGATGATGAGTCACAATAAGCACATCTTCTTGTGAACTTGGGTCTAGTTGAAGTGATCATGCTTATTGTCTAAGATCTAGTATAGGAACTTACACCGGTTCTCATTTAGGATCTAGATATGGAACATTAGTGTGATGTATTTTGGAATTATTCCCAGGAGTTCCTTTTCCATAAGACAACACTGTTCCGTGGCTCCAACGATCCTCAAGAGGCTGATGAATGGTTGATCAGGATGGAATGTTTGTTTGAGTTCATAGAGACACCTAATGAAATCAAGGTGAAGTGTACCACCTTCATGCTAGCGGAACTAAGTATGAGATGGTGGGACATTATTGTGACAATTAATAAGGATGGTGGATTATAATGGAAAGACTTTAAGGCTATTTTCACTGACCAATTATATCTAGAGTCTATGGTGTTGTCTAAGCCTATCGATTTTTTCAAACATGACCAGGCCAAAAAGACCGTGATAGAGTATACAAACTATTTTGCTGAGATAGTATAGTTTTCACCTGATGTAGTATCCAATGAAAACATTAAGACTTGATGGTTTGATATGGGACTCCGAACTGATATTCATTCTCAGATTTTCTTTCTGAAGATTCCTTATTATACTAATGTACTAGATAGAGCACTTATAGTCAAAATTGACTTGGTTGGCAAGTCAGGGTTGATAGGAGTTAATTTTTCTCCAAGTGGAAGTCTTATATATTAATCTAAAATAAATAATAAGTGTGATGTTTCTTGTGGTGGTTATCGGCAATAGGGTTTTTCTAAGCCTCGTGTAGTTCCTGGAATATACCTTTTTATTTGCTACCGGTTTGGAATAACTGGGTATTATAAGTGGGTTCTCACTGAGGCACCCAAGATTTTTGGCTCCTTTGGACACTCAAGTCACATGTAGAAGTTATTTATACTCTATGTAGTGGAGCATGATCATCATAAACTTCAAAAACTATGGTGTAATCAGACTCTTCATGAGAAGAGGGGTTTCAGCCACTAACATCTGGAATGAAGCTTCTTCATGCAATGGAAGAGTCTCCAAAGGAAGCAGATATGGGTCTAGTGACTGTGAGAGCTACAATCACCATAGATTCATCATTAGTGACTTCTTTATTTGATACTAAAATATATCATTCATTTATATCAACCCATATTTTCAACCAAGTTTATCTTCTTATAGAGCTTTTATCTTATGTGATTCATATTACAACACACCTCGAAGAAAAGAGAGAGAGGGGGGTATCTGAAATCCCGCATCTATTTTCTCTCTATCATAGGTTTATCATGCTTGTATTTTTATGTTTCTGAACATAAAACTGCTTGATTTAATATTTGGTATGGATTATATCATTTCTAATAAATCCCAGATTGATTTTTATCTTTTATGGATCTCCTTTAATGCACCCTATGTGGTGCACCATATCATTCAAGGAGAATGGGACATGTGGTCGAGTAGGGTTCGAACTTATTATCCATAGTTGGGGAAATTAATATCAAATTTCTCTTTTGATCTAGAGTGATAATCTTTAAGTGGTGAACTTCCTATAGTTTTCATCAATCCTTCTAACATGTTTCCTTCCGACTTCACTGGTTTTCCTCCGATGAGGGGGTAAAGTTATCTATTGATATGATACATAATACTCAACAAGTTTTTATTAATTTTTTCCATATGGAACAAACTGATATGAAAGAGTTGAGAAATAATTTGGATGATCTTTTAGAGAAAGTATTTATATGCCCGAGTGTGTCACCTTAGGAAATGTAGGATCTGTTTGATAAGAAAGTTGATGGTCCACTTCATATTTGTGTGGATTATCAAAAACTCAATAATGTCACATTTCATAAAAAATATATGTTTCCATAGATTGATGATCTATTTAATCAATTTAAAGGGTCAGTGTGGCTTTCAAAGATTGATCTTCGATGTGGTTACCATTGGTTGAGAAGAAAACAATCTATAATTTAGAAAGATGCCTTTAATAGAAGGTATATCTATTACGAGTCTCTTATAATTCCATTTGGTTTAACCAATACTCCTACAGTCTTTAAGAATTTAATGAACAGGATTTACCTTGAGTACCTTGATGCTTTTGTGGTAGAATTTTTGGATGAAATCCTCATTTACTCTAAGTCCAAGGAGGATCATGTGCATCATATGAGAGTGGCCTTAAATTTCTTGAGAAATCACTAACTTTATGCCAAGATTTAGAAATGTGATTTATAGATTTGGGAAGTAATATTCATGGGACTCATGGTGTCATAACATGGAATTTTAGTTGATACTAGAAAGGTAAAATATTTTATGACATTGTAATAACCATGAATTTATTTTGAGATTTTCATATTCTTGGTTCTAGTTGGGTGTTATCACTAGTTTGTAAAGGACTTCTCAAAGTTGGATTCTTTGATGATTTATCTAACTTGGAAGGGAGTCAATTTTTTGTGGGATGAGAAATGTCTGAATTATGTTGTTTATATGAAACGCCTTTTGAATAATGTGTCAATGTTGACTCTTCCAGAGGTTGAGTGGCGTTATGTGGTCTTATGTGATACATCAGGTTAAGATCTGGTTGTGTTCTTTGCAAGGTGAACGGGTTGTTGCTTATGGATCTTGTCATATTAGGCCACATGAGAAGAATTAGATAACACATCACCTTGAACTTATAGCTGTGATGCATGAACTTAAGAGTTTGTAGCAGTACCTTTTTGGAGAAATGTTTACTGTGATTTTTGACAACCAAATAATTAGTTATATATTCTATCAAAAATATTTGAACCTATACTATAGAATTTGTGTGGAATACATGAAAAAAATTTACATTAAAATTGCATATGTCCTAGAGAAAGGGAATGTAATTGTAGATGATTTGAGCATGAAACTTCCAACCCATGTCATGAAAGAATATTAGGAGGAGTGTAACTTGATGGATGTCTTTCCACAGTTGCATATTGGAGTTTGGGAATTAGGGGTCAAGGATTCTTTGGACATTTTTCAACTAGCATACACTCTTCTTGAGATGATTATTCAAGAGAAAAAGATGGATTATGAATTCTATAAAAATAGAGACTCTCTGTATAGTGGGTAGATCATGGATTATTGGACGTTATCCATAGATGTCATTCTATGTTATCGAAATAGTTTCATTGTACTGTTAGTAGTAATAAAGGTTGTTTTGGAGGATTTCCATAAATCCCAATGAACTATGAACCCAATAACCATAAATATGTTCTATGACATGTGTCACAGATTTTGGTGGCTAGGTATGAGATGGGGCATTGCTAAATTTGTCTCTCATTATTGTACAATCCAACAGGTTAAGGTCGATCTCTAGAAATCTGCAGATTTTATCTAGTGACTTCATGTGCCTAATTGGAAGTGGGATGAGATCTCTATGTAATTTTTGGTTGGGTTTTCACACACCAATGAAATAAAAATGTTATATGTGTTGTGGTTGATCGAATAAAAAATTGTCTCAATTTACACCCATTCATGATACAACCAAAGTTGAGGAGTTGGGAAATATCTACATGAAAGAGATTGTTCATTTGAACATAGTTTCATCTATTATAGTATATGATAGGGATTCTTTGTACACTTATTTTATTTAGATATTCCTTAGAGAGGAACTAGGATATAAAGTCCATTTTACTACGACATATCATCTACTGTTAGAGGGACAAAAACAAAGAGCCATGTAGATTCTTGAGAATATGATTATTACTCAATCCTTAACTTTGGTGGAGTGTGGGGTGATTATTTGGGGTTGGTTGAGTTATCTTATAATAATTGTTACCATTATGCAATCAGAATTTCTAATTTTGAGTACTTGTATGGTTAGCCTAGAAGATCTTCATTGTGTTGGTTAGAGATGGGTGAGAGTTCCTTGGTTATAATATACTTGGTTTAAGAGATAATAGAAAATCATTATTTGGTTCTTTGAAAGAAGGTTTTATCGTACATAGTTGATATAAGTCTTATGTTGATCATCATCACAGATAGTTGTAATTCTCATTTCATGACCAGGTTCTCTTGAATGTTTATTCTCAGTTGGGTTTTTTATAGCTTTGTAGGAAAGGTAATATTTCTCCTCTCTTTGTGAGACCTTTTGAGATTGTTGAGCAGGTAGGGAAAGTGACTTTACATTTATCACTTCCACATCATTAGACATCAATACATAACATGTTCTATATATCACAGCTATGGAAGTATATATCTGATCCATCTCATGTTTTGAGCTAGATTGATCTTGAGGTTGAACTAGGTTTATCTATGACTGAGAATCCAGTTAGGATAGTTTATTCTAAAACAAAAGTACTTCATGGGAGGATGATACATTTGGTTTGTGTACTATGGTAGCATTTTTTGATTCTTATGAGTTGTACGAGAGGGAGACATTGATGATAGAGTAATGACCTCATATTTTTTACATAGAAGCTTCTTAACAAGATTTTTTGGGGCAGAAAGTTTGTGTGGTGGGGAGGTTGTAACATCATGTTACTATTTCAATTTATTCTTAAACCCTAATTTTAAACATATTTTGGATGGGTTTCATTTAGGGTTTCTTCATGTGAAATTTTGGAAAAAGGTTGACAGTCTATGGGTTGTGCATTGTTGGTGCATAGTTTTCCCAAACCGTGATCCCTACTAGTGAAAACTATTCAAACCCAGATAATGATGGTTTTCATGATTGGTGCATGGTTTTACAAACTATTTTCCCACCTATAATAAACTATGAAACCCCGTTAAAATAGGTTCATGGTTTGGGAGAATGGTTTTCTAACTGTTTAGCCCTGCCCAAGAAACTATGCATGGGGTCTAATTAAACCAAAAAAATTTAAAAAAAATCTGGAAACCATTAATTTAGGTTCTAAATGTACCTAACTCGACCTACTACATTTTATTCATCCTTTGAGGATCCCAAGTGTAGATTTTTTACCCTATACACCCTTCTAAAATCGAATTAAAGTTTGTAGAACGATGTTCGATCTCTACCTGGTAGGTTTCCTCTTCTCATTCTCTCATCTTTCCTACCTAGGGTTTTAGAGATCTCTATATGGTTGGAGGATCTAATAACTATTGTTTCATATCCTAAATCTAGGATTGATTCTTATATCCTTATTTTCAATGATCATTGTTATAGTTTCCCAATTATAAATTTCTGTTTCAAGATCTTATGATCTTGGGGTAGTTGGTTCCATTACGATGGCCAATTTTGATTAACCCATAATTACTTGATTTAAATATATTTTTTATTTAAATTAAATTTCATGATGTAAATGAATTATATTTAAATTGATTTAATTAAAACCCAATTCCATTGAATTGGGGATTTGAAATTGGATTTAGCATGAAATTGGGACCCCGTCCAATTACATTAAATTGGGGGGTGTTATGAAATTTGACGGAAATTTTTTAAATTAAACTATAGAATTTTAATTTTAAAATTGATTTGATGAATGTGATTTCAATTTTAGTTTTGATAAAATGGATTAAAATGGTTTGAATAGAAACCCAATGATTCTATCTTAGAAAAAGATATAATTTAATTAAAAATACAAG
Organism: Viscum album; assembly: GCA_963277665.1. Lineage (NCBI taxonomy): Eukaryota > Viridiplantae > Streptophyta > Magnoliopsida > Santalales > Viscaceae > Viscum > Viscum album. Next base: position 7,581,508 of record OY728125.1, read on the forward strand.
TGTTGGTTTATAAATGAAAATTTCCATATTTGAAATAGTGGAATGTGATGAATTGTATTTTAAAAAGTTTTAAAATAAATCTATCATCATTGGTTATTATTAGAGCACATGAAATCCCAGGTAGTTAGTGACTTGTTGGGATATCACTCTTTTATATGCTTTACAATTAAAACAAAACTTAGTGTAGTAGGTCACATGCCCAATGGAATGGTGATGATTCCTCTTTGGCCAGTGTCAGAGGGAAATTTATATACACAATTTTTCATGATCACCTTCAAGTGTGTGGGAATACTTTAGCATGAAACCATTATACCTTTTGGAAGATGACCATGTTGCATGTTTTTAATATTTGAAATATATATCATTGTTTTTTGTAAACTGTTTTAGACATGCATTTCAAATTTATATAAACAATTTCATAAAAAAAATTTATAATTCCATTTTTTTAAAGTATTTTCCATTATTTTAATTATAAAGAATGAATTGTTTTAATTATAATTTTTAAATTCCATACCCAGTTATTTAAAATTGAAAACATTCTTTGGTTAATTAAATGTTGTCGTCTTATTATGGAATCATTGGTGAGACCCTATTGGGATTTTATCTCAAACCCTACCTGTTCCTTTGTGTGTTTGTTAATTTTCTTCTTCTAGGTTTGAGCAAGTGTAAGGTGACACTTGGAGATGGTAATAGTTATTGATCCTTAGTCTTAGAGAGTTGTGTCCATTTGTACATGGGTGGTTTCCTGTTTTATGTTAATTTGAGTTGTACATTGGTTGTTTATACATGTTTGACTTATACTATAGTTCCCCCTATAGAGTTTGTCTTATATGTATGTTGACTTTTTTATCTTTCTTTTGTGATGTTTTTGGAAAACTTATTCCCACTTTAAATTTGTATGATACCAGGTGCTAGTTTTCAACCCATGGGGATCAAGAACACCCTTCAGGCCATATCCAGACTGGACCACTTATCGGGTTACCAGGGTATCTAGACTAGTTAGTGAAAAATAATATGTCCTTTTAGAAGTATGATTTTTACTAAATTGGGTTATACATATTGTCTCCAAATTTAGGCTCAATCCAAGCATGGATGATGATTTTATGGCCCAAATACTGAAGTAGGGTCTAATATGTTGAGTGCATTCCATCATTGACTTCATGGTCTGCTTATACCAATAAGATGCATTATATATATAAGATTTCAATAGTTTTAGAACATTGAGTGAGAAACACTTTTAAAAAAAATGAAATTCAAATAAGTCATTGAAAAATATTTATGGCCGAAATACTACAGTGAAGTTTCAAGGGGAAAACTAAAATTTTCATTAAATTCTTAAATTAATTATCTAATCCAAAATATTTAATAATAATCATATTAAACAGAATATGAGGAAATTATGTCAATTAATATAAATAAAATATTCAATAATTTTTTTATAAACTCCCTCACACTTACCCTTTTTCACTCCTAGGAAAATTCACATGTTTTGTATTCCAGAAAATTGTGACAAGATATGCATGTTCATATTTCCCAATCCATAGTGGAAATATAGAAAAAGTAAGAATCTCCTCAAGATTCAATGTCAATAAATTTTAATTTCATTATCTCATAAATTTTATCAAAATAATATTCAATGAGATTAATGGTGCTAATCATAGAGAAACAAGTTATAGTTCTACCATGCCATTAATTCCCCATATGTGTGTGTATTCCAACCATTACAAGCTCATATCTCTAACCTTAATTCAATATATTCTAGTCAATTAAAACAATTATTCTTTCCTAGTTTAATTCCACTAAACTTTTTATACATCCCTTTGTGATCAAATTTCAAGACCAAACCACTAATGCATTCTCAAAATTTTAACCTTAATCTCATAACCTAGATAACACCATATTTTGTACATTTCATAACTCTCATATTTATTAATATATATTTTTTTGTGACTTTTTCAGGGTGTATAACTATCAGATATCAGGTAAACATGTATTGGTCAATTGGGTACAGTTATGAAACCGATCAGAAGAGAAACGAACATATGGATAAGCCATTAATTTAAGATGATTTTTTACCTAAATTGGATATACCTTCAATTGAGTAAGAAAAATTTCAAAATTCATTGCTGTGTGATAATTTGTGTGGATAAATCAATGACAAAATTTACTATGAACAAATATCGCAAATAATGGTATCATAATCTAAAAGGTTTTATAATTACATAACCAATCATATCATCGATGAATTATATTTTTATAAAAATCAACCCTTAATAATGAAAAATAGATAATGGTTATCATTCTACCAATGAATTTTAAAACATGAATTTTCCATATGTTCCATGTATTAATGATCATATTACATGGTGTTTTATTTTTTTATTGTTTTTTATTGTGTTCTTAAATAACACAAATTACACACACAAAAACACACAAATAAAAAAAACCTAAATAAATTTCCCCAAAATATTGTCTCATGTACCAGACTTAAAATATTTAATTGTCCTTGATATAAACCTATGAGATGTTATGTTCACATTGAATGTATAATTTTAAATATGAAAAATAAAATAAAACTTAAAGGGTTAGGAACAACATGATATTCTCAAGTGATGAAGGGGGTCGTGAAGTGTCATAAAATCAACTAAATCGGTTTTAAGTCCCTCAATTTATTTCATAAAATGTTTCCCATTGACTATAAATCTCTTTCAGGTGTTCTCTTTTATAATATCCACTTTACCATATGCAAAAAAATTAGATACAACATAAGTACCTAACAATTTGGAATGAAACATATCAGGAACTATCTTCGATTGTGAACTATAGATCAGGACTTTCTCCCCTACATGAAAATCCTTTTTTTGGATCATTATATCATGATTTAATATTTATCTTTCATTATAGAGCCTTGATTTCTCATATGAGGACAATTGATTCTCCTCTAACTCTTGAATTTTCATCTTCCTTTGATCTCAAGCTTGGGAAAATCCATCATTCATTTCTTTATATCCTAGTATTCTCAGTTCTTAACCTATATGTGAAGATGAAAGTCTTTTACAAAAATGATCCATTATGGGGACATACCAGTTAAACTTTTTAATTCCATACTATAATCCCATAGTGAATCATCCAAGTGTTTTCTCCAAAATTTGTTTCAACTCCCAATTTTAAAACTCAACATGGACATTTTCTTAATGGTAGTATGGTGTTAATGTCTTTTGTGTCACCACATACTTTTTAAGGATGGAATCCAAATTTTGGTTGCAAAATTGTGTCCCCTGGTCACTGATGATGTCCTTTGGTACTCCAAACCATTATAAAATATGAGCCTTGAAAAAATACACTATAACATGAGAATTATCATTCCTGGTGCACTTAACCTCCACCCATTTACTAATATAATAAACAATGAAAATAATTTACAATAAATAAAATTATCCTGAAAATGAACCCATACAATCAATTCCTAATAATCAAAAATATCAAAATAATTATATGGATTGTTGGCCCAACACATATCTCCTGAAAATGTTCCATGTGTGTTGGAAATGAGATCATGACTTAAAAAACAAATGGGAATCATAAAAAAGGTAGTCCAATATAATCCAAAGTATAGTATCTTTATATCCATCCTTTGGGGTCTAAATTTTACTTCTTAAGAAACTGTATTACAAAAATTCAAAAAGAACTCAAGCTCATGATTGGGAACACAAATCTTAAAGACTAGGTCACTACAAATGTACCAAAAGTAGGGATCATCCCACATATAAAACCTAGACTCAATATTTAATTTTTGGTATTTATATTTCATTGAATTTATATGAATTTCCTATGCAATAAGGTAGTTCACTAAATATGAAAACCAAGGATTCATACCTAAGATGACATAGAGATGATCATTGGGGAATGTTTCTTAAAGTGGTAACTAGTCCAAGGTGTAAGCCTCTAGTGTGTGAGTAATCCTACTCATGTGGTATGCCACCATGTTCTCTAAACCCTTATTTTTATTTATCTTGATATTTAATTATTAAGGAAAGAGCATCCATCCGATAAGTCTGGGCCCTGTGTCTAGCTTCTTCAAGAGGTACCTCAAATTTGTATGCTTAGAAAAAATCGCTACTTTAGAACTAAATAAATATAAAAAAAATTATCCAAAGAAAATATTTAGAAAGAAACTCTATTTCCATTATGGTATAATTTTATAAGGATAAATCAAAAAATTCTCTATGCAAAATCAATCAAATGGGACTACCCTTCCACCCTCTAAGATAAGACATCTCCAACTGCAAAGTTGGGCGTGTCACGCATAAGCTTAAATGGAAGCTTCTATTGTTGGGGATATATGATTGGTGGGGTGGTCATTGGATTTTTTAGATTATCAAAAGATACCCTTCATGAATCATCAAAAAATATTTCAACATCTTTTAGATGCAATCGAGATAAAGGTTGAGTGATCTTATTAAAATATCTGATGAAGCGTTGATAAAAACCAACATGTCAAAGGAATGATTGAACATCGCACTCAAATATAGGATATTGAAAGGCTGATATAATTTATACCTCAGATTTATCAACCTCAATTCCATGTTGTAAAACTACATGACCTAGTACTATTCCCTTCCCTACCATGAAATTTAATTTATGAAAGTTCAAAACCCTGTTTTTTTGAATGTAGTGATGAAACACATTACCAAACTCAAGAGACAATCATAAAATAGAGAACCGTACATAGTAAAATAACCCATAAATACCCCATAAAATTAAAAATTAAATCATAAAAAATATTTACCATTCATATTTATAAGGTTCATTGGGTGTTAAAAAGTTTAAATTACATCATACGGTAAGAATATGTACCAAATGGTTGGTTAATGTCATCTTCTATGGGTCCTCTGCTATAATGGGAACCTAAAATAGCCATAAGATCCATCAAAGAATAAATATTTTGTCCTTCCTATAAGTATTTTGAACAACTATTAAATGAATAGATGTGGGAAATTTTCCTTACAATTGCATTGATTTAGTTTCCTATAATTTATACACACTCACCAACTATTATTGTAGTCTCAGGGGAACTAACTCTTCATTTTCATTATTTAAAATAGTTAACCCAATTTTCTTAGCTATAAACTGGATAGGGATGACCCACGATGAGTTATAAATAGGGAAAATTATATATTCCTTTAGAAACTTTTCCACCTATTTTTCACAACTTATAATATTGTGGGGTTAGGTCACTTTTGTGGTTTCCTAACCGGTTTGGCCCCATAATCTAAAAGAATCCATTGCATTGAAATAGATGGTATAATACCTAGTATGTATTCTTAGGTCCACCCAATTTCCATAATATTATCCCTTAAAATATTTAAAAGTTTTTTTTCTTTTTCAGGAACAAGATTATTAGCAATTATTACAATCAATTTTTAATCATTCAATAGGTAGGAAAATTTCAAATTTAGGTGAAATTTTTTGAGTTCAAATTTGGGTGGGTTTTGTATTGATGTAAATTATGTTGTAATTGATATATGTGGACAATTATTATCGAGGTATTAATATACATCATAAACATCAATGAATAGTTCATCAAATATATACACAAAATCAAGAACAATGTCATAATTAGAAAGTACATTCTCAAAATTTGAAAAAGAAACCACAAAATAAATGGAAATGGGTGTGGTTTGACAATAAGAAAAAGGTGTGCCAGTATTTTCTGAATGAGAATTAGAACCAATTCTCAATATCTATATAATCATGGAATGATCTTAATTTGGATAAGACTTCCAATCATTATTTATATAATCATCATATGATGTTTCAGAATAAGAGATAAATAACGTGAAGTGGTCCTCATAGGGGTACTAATTGGAGTATAAAATATTAAATCATAAGATCTCATATCTAAACTTCATATAAATTGTACACTCATGGAAATTAATGAATTTTTTATATGTTTTGAGGAAGATTCTTCCAATAATGATATGATCATGAGAACTTACCTAATCATCCTCCATATTTAGCATGTATAAATCCATAGGAAAGATTGTGTCCCTTACCCAAACAAGGATATCCTCGGTATATCCCATCAAGTATCTCATGGCCCTATTTTCCAGTTGCACCAATACCCTTGTTGTATTTATCTTTACAACCTATAATTAAGAGAAAATAGAAAAACACATGACTTTAATAAAGGCACCCAAGTAACATAAAGAATCATAAAAATGAAAATCACCTATGGTGCATGGAATGATGAATTTATTGGGGTCCCTGCACTTTGTGGGTGTCATCATGGTTGGAATGATGAGTGCAGAGACATTCTTCCCAAGGATTATCCACTCATTTACCTTTATCGCATTTCTATTTATATATAGTTCTTTCAAAAACATTGCATGCCTTGGTATTTTCTTTATTTCTTCAAGTATAGGTATATTGATCTTAATGCAGTTGAATGTATCCAAAGCCTCTTTTTCCATTGCCTATTAAACCATATTATTGATTTTTATAACTCTATTTGGAAATATAATGGGTTTAGTACGAACATAATCAATCATTTTATTACCTTTTTTCTTTCTCCTTGGTCTACTCATTAGTTGGTTGTGAATAGGGCTTCTCCAAGGTTGAGTTGAACCTTGGTGTAATGATAGGTTTAGATGTATCAATTGTTTTCTTCCCACTTATCAATGTGATTTCATTGACATCCCCCTTGGGAATTGGAGTAGGTTGGGAAAGAATATTTCTAGATGTCTTACTTACTGATTCAGGGAGGGGGTTGGAAATCTTGCTTATTTGTGTCTTCAACTCCCTCAACTATGAACCTTGACACTTCAATTCATTCTATTGATTAAGAAAAAAAAAGGTAATCAATATTAGAATATACCTTCAGTACTCCCCTTCCATGTCAGGGTGTGGGTTCCCTAGCCTGGGGTCGGTACTCCCCTAACATACTAGGGCGTGAGTCCCCCATAGTGAACAAACTACCAGAGTTGTACTACCCTACCGGGTAGGGTGCAGGTCTACACTTATAGAGTAGTGTTCCCCTGTCTCCGAGTAGTGATGTGGAGCGGATCCTTTATGGGAGTTTGAGCTACCTCGACTGCAGGACACAGTTATGAAGAGCGGAACCCACCACTTGATGTAATCGATAACAAGGTAGAAGTTAGTGCTACCTAAATGGACTGAGCTATGGTCCACTTCTTACTAGAACGACTAAGATATCATGGGTTAGAACAGGGCAGTGCTCCCCCAACTGAATGTAGTGTTGAGGAGTGGTCCTCTTCACTTAGTTTCCCTTGGTCTTGCCTCAGGCGCAAGACTTTGACAGTGAGACCTCTAGTGTTGGGAACTAGAGGTAGTTCTAGCAGAATGTTCCTGATGGAGCACATCCTTTCAGACATACCATAGGAATGGTTGAGTTTTACCTGATGTAGTAAATCTCTCAGATGAGTACCATCATAGATGTCCTGCTCATGGAGTGTGTACTCCTAATCCTTGAGTTACACTTTGTGCCTTCTTTTTAAATCCTGGTAATGGATTTGAGGTCAGGGCCTTATGTTTCTTTGCAGATGAGATGAATATATCTGTATGACCTAGGTATATGTATGGTAATATACCTGAATAGAGCTAACTCTGCATAATATTTATGGTTTAATTAATGTTTTTGGCTTTTTGTTTTTGTATTTGTGGTTTACATTGCAGTTGTGGAATTGTGGTTTACTTCATGGTTATTTTTTAGAGTTTTTGGATTTGTATTTTTGAGAGACTATCAAGGGTATCGGGGTCCCCTACTGAGTACTGAGTTACTCACCCCTACATGGGCATCACCCACATGTGTTGTTTCTGGTGCAGATGTTCGGCGTTTTGATAGAGGCACATAGGGAGATAGGACTGACAAACATTACAACGGTGGACTTGGTGGCCTAGGACTAGGCGGGGGCCAGTGGGACTAGGCAAACATGACATACTACTTCAGCTTCTAGTAGATTCACTACTCTAGCAATTGGGTGGGATTTTTAGCAGATGGCCATCGGTTCTCCCTTTGTACCTTGTTGTTTCCAATTCTTTTTTTGGGCTTATATACTGGACCGGTTATACTACTCAGTGCTTTACTTGATTTTGTACTCTATTTTACGACTACTGAGTATTCACCTTTCAGCTTTCTGGATTCGGTTTGTGAGTGAACTTATGTACAACTATCTAGGAAAATGCCTTCCACTTGTAGGTTGACACCTTCAGCGCTAGTCGCCAACCCCAGGCCTTCGGGAGGTGGGCTTGCAGTATGTCATGGTATGGGCCCAGGGGATCGGTCATGAGATCATTTATATGGAGTAAACTGTGAAATATATATTTATAAAAATATTAATATATATATTCACTCAGAAAGAGTTGAACATGATACATATGAGATGGTTAGATTTGATAAAGGATTATAATTGCACAATTTATTACCATCCATGATAATAAAACCTAGTAGTTGATGCCTTGAGTAACAAATATAGTTCTATATTAACCATATTACATTTGGAACATAGACCTTTTGTTTATGATTCCATGTATTTTGGCCTAATAAATTTTCTTACAGGAATATCCTCTGTTTTGTTTTAGGTTTCTATGTAGTTGAAATTATCAAAAATAATTAAGCAAGATTGAAAGGAGTAATTTTTTATAGGAAAATGTAGAATATATTAAGAAGGGTAAGATTCAAGAGTTTAATTTTCATGACGAAGTTGTTCTAATATTTGTAAAGATATTATGCGTTCCTTTTTATTCTAAATTTTACATATAATTATTGAGTGATGTTCATAGTTCCCCATTTTCTGTTCATCCAAGTAGCACAATGATGTATAGAGACATTCAGGAGTATTACTGGTGGGATGGGATGAAGCAAGATATTGATGAATATACCATGAAATTTTTGACTTTACAATAGGTTAAAGCACATAAAAATTACCAAATGGGATGTTTCAACCTTTTCTAGTACTTGAATAGAAATGGTAAAATATATCCATGGATTTTATAGTGGGATTTCGAGAGTTATCTCGAGGTAATAATGTGATTTGGGTTATTGTTGATCAAATAAATAAATCTAAACATTTCCATCCCATTTAAGATACTAAGTCTTTATATAATCTTTCTCAAATGTAATTCAAGGAGATAGTTAGGTTACATGTAGTTCCTATCTCAATTATATATGATCATGATACCAAATTTACTTTTAATTTCTATAAAGTCTTTCAAAAGTCATTTGGCACGGAATTAAATTTCAGTAAATATTATCACCCCCTATCCAACGAATAGCCCAATAAAATAATTCAGGTCTTGGAAGACATGCATTGATCTTTTTTAGTGGATTACTAGAGAAATTATAATCATTATCTTTCATTATTTAAATTTTCTTATAATAATATTTTTCATTCTAGTATATAGATGGAGCCTTTGAGGCATTATATGGAAAGTGGTATCAGACTTCAACTTGTTGGGATGAAGTATCAGAAGTTGATGTGACCAGAGTCGGTGTAATAAATCGTTTATAAGGTAAATAATATTCATAAATATATGAAGGCATCTTAAAGAAGGTAAAAATGTTATACATGTAACCAAAGGAAAGATCATTATTTTGAGGTTGGTGATAATGTTTTTCTTTAAATATCTCTGTGGAAAGGTGTTATGTGTTTTGGTGAAAAGGGGAATATGAGTCTATGGTTCATTGGACCATATAGAATCCTGGAGAATTTTTTACAAGTTTCCTACTGAGTATCCTTGCCTCTGAATTTTTCTTAGGTGCATTATCTATTTCATGATTTGTTGTTATGAAAATACATTCTAGATATATCACATTTTTTGAGCCTTGAAGTAGTTTATTTGAAAAAAAAACATTTCATATAAGAAAGATATTATTCATATTATTGATAAAAGATAGTGGGTATTATGAAATATGGCGATTCACTAGGTTATGGTTTTTTGCAAAACCCATATTATTTAAGAAGCAATATGGAAATATGAAAGTGATATGAGGGAAAGATATCCCCACTTGTTTAAGTGGTGAATAAAATATTTAGGATGTAATTCCAAAAGGTGGGAAGAATGTAAGAATTCAATTTTTGATAGAATAAATAAATTTATTTCCTTATTAATATTAATTGATTTCTTTTTATAGAGTTATATTTATTATAAAAATATTGCGTAATTCTCTACTCAAAAAGGAAATAGTTGTATCCTTACTAAATTTATTTATATTTGTTACATGGTTTTATTTAAAGGTGTGATTTAATAATTCAAGACTTTCAATTTTGAGAAAATGAACTTAATTTTTTTTAAACAAATGAAAATTATTGTGTGGTGAATTTTTTATATTTTCTGGAAAATATGATTTTTAGTGAATTGTGAAAAATACTGGTTTTTTAAAACTATCATATTGTTTCATAAAAAAATTATTTTAAAATTATCATTTTATATTAAACTAACATAATTATTATTAAATTATATATAATCTAATTGAATCATTATTATACCTATTTTTTCCTAAGTTCACTTTTGGGCTTAAAGTTATTTTTCAAAAAGAACTATTTTTTGTTGCGTTTAGCATTTTAATTATAAATTAATTTATAACACTTTTAGAAATTAAATATTGAAAAATAGATTCTATATTTGGAGTTATGTGGTCCAATGTTTTCAAATAGATCCCTTTTATTTTTTGTCATTATGAATAGTAATCATAGAAAATACTTATCATCACGGTAAGAGTAAGATGGGTAATTAATATTAATAATAATATGATAATGAATAAACATTGACCCTATGAATTACATATATCCTATTGGATGAGTTTTTTGGCCATTTCCATACAATATTCAAAAATTTTGCAACTTGGTACCATATTTCGTTGATTTTGACCATTATAATATTTAAGTAAAATATAAAATTAAAAATGTCACTTTCTTGATTTTAAAATCTATAATATTTTTTGTAACTGGGATGAAAAATACTTATGTTAGGTTATAAATGGTAATTTTAAATTTAAATGACTTTTTATCCTAGTAATTTATTCATAATTTTTAGTAATGGAAAAAATATCTTATATGTTTATGTAATACAGCATAATATTTATTCAATTAATAGAAAAATAAAATAAATAATTTAAAAAAGATTAAAAGTAATATAATTTGAATGAATTATTATGTTACATTAATTTTGTAGATAAAAATAACATATTATATAGGTTTTAATAAATTATATTTTAATTATTTTGTTGTCGTATTATTTTCAATGTCAGAATAAATGAATAGTATCAAAATTGAAATTAATGATATTTATAATAATTAATATTCTATTAAATGATTTAAAACTCCAAGAAATATTATTTTCATATAATTGAATGGTATGTGGTTTAAAATATAAACAATTTTCCATTTATTTTTCAATTGACCTTTTATAGTAACATTATTACCCCTGAAGAGTAAAAAACATTGATATCACTGTAATTATCAAAAAGGGTTAACAGGGGTTAAAAATGATAAGGGCATAAAAATCATCTAAACTTTTCAAAATTTCATTTTATTTGTTTTTTTAGACCCAAAATCATATTTTATTTGAATTCTATAAATTTTGATACATGTTTCCTTGAAAATTAACTTATATTAATTTAAATCCAAAATCAATTCCAAGAGTTCCACTTACCTCACTTATAAAAGGGAACTTCGTGTCCTTAATTATTCACACAATAAAATCCTTTTGGTTTCAAAAAAACCTTCCTAAATACATTAATTACAGCCATTAACATGTTTTATATTTCTTTTTTATCATAAATCTAACCTAGGAATACTTTTTATGTAAAATAAAAGAGGTTTTCTAAAGAAGAGGTATAGTTCTTGACTAAATATTTTTATTCTATTTCTTCTTCTACATTTTTAAAATATTTTTCAACCATGCTGAAATAATAACACTAGTATCTTAAATAAAATTATATTTTTTTAAGTTAATGGAAAAAACCTATATCCATATCATCTTCCATATAACGGGAAATGAAAATGCTAGAGGAGTAGGATATGCCTGTATGGGGCATCATTTCACTTCGCTCTCACGTATTCCCCTCTAGGGTTTTCTTCCTCTAAACAGTGATAGATCTCGGTTCTCATCCTAGTTCCCCCTTTCCTTTTATGCTTCTCCTTCCATTTTACAAGAATTTTTGGCACCTTCATGTTGAGATCTCTATGGATAAGGTCTTATTTGTGTTTGGTGGTCTTTATAGTGTCCTCGATCAGTCATGTTTTTTGGAGTTTGAATAAGGTAGAGTCATTGTATACTTCCTAGTCCATTATTCAGTCACATATTGTAGCCTCATAAGAGCACGGAACCAGTGGTGTCCCCTTTCTATTTCTCAACTCGATCCTTCGGATTTTTTCCATGGTTTTTTCCTTTTGTTGATCTTGGGTGCTTCTGCATCTCCTTAGTTTTCGCTTTAATTTTGTCATGCTCTATCTTGTACAAACCCATTTTGGTTGAGTTTGATATATTCCATGTATTTTTTATCATGTTGGTGGATTCTTGGAATTTAGGTATGCTGGGGTACTCTCGTAGTTTTTTCACCCTGGTGGTCAGTGCTTTCAGCTATTAGCACCATGCACTCACAGCTTTTGTGTCATCTCTTATAGCTTTATTGGTGAATATTTATCCATCACTCATCCTCCATCAAGGATGAATTTCTTGTGGGTAATAATTATACTGAATTAATCTCTTCTTGATAGTTCTGTTGCAGGTCTCTGATCCCTCATTCTCATTGGTAAGGTGGTGATAGAGCCTCCTGTGATGATGATGTTTTGGGGGTTTTCATTGTGTCTAGCCCCCAGTGGTCTGGTTCGTGGTGATCTTATGTCATAAAAGTGTTTGGGTTCTCTTCTAATGGGTTTTAGGTGTGCGGTGATGGATTTTGTGTCTATGGTGATGTGTTCTGATGACCGTCTACCGAGGTGGTGTGGTGTGATGTCTTTATGCAGGTGTGTCATGGGTGCGCGGCTCGAATCCTGCTATTATGACGCATTAGGGGTGCATGACTCAAAGGCAGTTGTTTGGTTTTTCATAGCTCGAGGAAGATTTGGTTGATTTCATACTCAAAACACTTTTGGTTTTTGGTTATTTTCTATGTGTGGTTTCTCCATTTACCTTTAAAAAGTATTTTTATAAAACACAAAAAAAAATTGGTTTGGTAGAAATGTGAAATGAAAATGTTGTTAGTGTGTACGACAGACTATGGACTTATGAACGGTTGTAATTCATTTCCCATCACCACCTATCACAACTTGTTATAATGATGGATTTAATGTATACATATAATTTTCATGAGATATTTATAATTCTATAAAATTAATATACCATTTATTTACCTACCTTTCCACTAACATCATTCATGTATCTGTGCGGATTACCACCTCCATGAAGCGATGTAATTAATTTTCCAACTATGCACCACGTGGATAGAATATATATTTTTATTTGAATAAATAATATTATATATATTATATATTTATTATTATATAATTTAAAAATAATCCTTACATTATTTTCATCATATTTATTCAAAAATGGAAATGTTACTCATGCGTACGTGTGACCTACCATATCCACGATTGTAACATAATTCATTTTTCATAAAAATATTTCATTATTAATTTTATAAGTATAATTGGTGTATATAAAAAATAATTATTTCATTATTATTATTCTAGATATGATTTCATAATGATCGCTTAAGTGAAGTCATTTTGGACACATGAGGCGGATATCGTCAAAATGTCTAATGTGAACTTCATTGATTAAGTAATTTTTTATAACATAGTTATTATAAAATAAAATGAATAATAAAATTTAAAAATGTTCTTAATAAATTAAATAATTAACATAATTTAATTATTTGTGAAGAAAACGAAAGTATGTGATTATTTAAGCTCGTGGTAAGAGACACCTTACTTTAAAACCTCATTTTTTAAAATTTATTTTATAAATATTTTTCTTCCATTTCCATATTCTTAAAATTATTTTATGGATGTTGTTATATTGAAATAAATTAATTATAAAAGAAATTTTTTTTACTCTTTTCAGTTAATATTAATGGTTTTCAAAAGGAAAATTTTTATAAATTTTATACAAAACATTTTTACTTCTTTATAAAAGGAAAAAAGGAATATTTTACTATAATGTATATGACAATAATATATTTTCCTGCTACTATAACTATTATTTTTTATTTTATTTTATTTATAATATTCCATGTTTTTTAAAATAAAAAACCTTTTTCCATTTATTATTGTTATTTTAGTCTTGAATAAAATATAAGTAATGGATATTTCTATATGTGAAAGTGTTTTGCATATCGGTTGAAAATAGTTTTTCCAGGGTTTTATAATGAAAAGGTGAAAGCTTAATGTTTTTTCATGATATGGTTCTTGTACATTTTTGTGCTTATGGGCTAGCCTAATATTTCTCATAATGACAGGTGAACCCAATACGGATCAAGATGATGTGTGAGCCTGATATAGATCTCAAATTCATAGGTTAATAATTATATTCTCTAGAGAATTATTATGTAAGTCGGACATATGGTTATTCAAATTATATGGTTTTTTATAGGTATCTATAGAGATGATGTCCCAAGGAACCTACATGACCTTTCTATCCTCTCTAGTGAGTTTTGTTGGAAATTGTCTTTTTAAGGAAAGTTGGAAATCCTTTATTTTAAAGGAATAAATATTCCATTTTAGGGTAAAAAGATATGTTTTTAGGAAAATATGTTTCATGGGTTCTCACATTTTCTAAGAAACCATATTGTTTATGATTTTCCATTATGTTTTATTATAAATTGTTTTATGAAAAACATTGGGTATTAAATCTATTATCAAGTGTATGTAAATGATTATTTGAGCTTAAATTTTATTACTTAAACTCGTTTTTCTGATCTCATGGTTTTAAAATGGACTAACAAGTATCTTTATTCATATTTAAATGTCCCTTACTAAGATTTATTTTCGTATTCCTTATTTCAAAAAACAATTCATGGGTTTTAAGGATGGTTATGGAAAAGGAAGTAGTCAAGTTGAAATTTAAGAGTTTTTTTATGAAAATAAAATATGTTTTATTTTAAACGTTCAATATTTTCGTAAAATGGATACTAATATAAGTGTCCACAATGTAATATATAGGTTTTTTTAAGAATTATGACCTAATTTTCTTAAAATATGGACCTAAAATATCTATAGGGATTAAAGAAAGTGATTTCTATTCTAAAGACACTATATTATGTAATGTTTAATGTTGGTTCCTTGCAACTGTAACAACCCTGACCCCGTTAGCCTAGAGTTGGAGGTCATTTTATTGCAATGGAATAGATACAAGAGATCAGATCACCAAGGATTGATCAGTTTAGTAGTATTGAAGAAACTAGATACATATATGGTCCCTTATTATATTGGTAATTAAATATAGTACATAATAAAATAAAATAAATTGTTTCTTATCACTTATTCAAATATTCATTCTTTACAACCTGGGGAAGGAAAAAAATAAAAGGGTGACCTAGAATTCTTAATAAGGGTTATAGATAAAAAATAATAAGTGAAGTAAATTAAATAACACATAGACATTATGGTAAGGCAAATAATTTAAAAAACACATTCCATCAAGAAACTAAGAATGAAAATGAATCCATATATTTTTTCATAATTAAAATCTCATGGAAAGTAATAACTAAATACTGAATGAAGAAAAATGATTATTTCTTGGACGTTATATATTTGGCACATGAACCATTATACCATCAATAAGGTTTAAGTTTGTGGGGAAAACCCTATCTAATTATTTTTATAAACAAACACGAAAAGGTTTTCACCAACTATTTTGTCTCATGAAACATTTCAATGCATTGAGGGGATATCTATAACTAGTCCCCACCCATCACTATAAGTCCAAAGAATTATTCATACATAGATTCAATTCAACAACAACATTCAAAGAGAACATTGTATGTAAAAATTGTATACATATAAAGCAATTTTCCTATCCAAGAAATATGGATATTTAATTCAATTAATGATGATCATAAATAAAATTTAAGTATACATAGACCACACATAAGAAATAAGTGGTGAATGAGGCATAACCATAGGTAAAATCATAATGGATTCCATTAAATAATGTATTTAAATAATACATGGACATCTATAAGTGAAAATAGATTATATCCTGATAAATTATATCTAACTGATGTGAAGACACGTAAAAAGACTTTTTAAGAAACTATAGAAAAGGGATCCTTTAGTGTGGTATAAGGAAAATAGTAAAGATTTATTAAAATGGAAAAAGGAATAATTGTTTGTATAAAACTAGAAATGAAAAAGGATAGTTTTTTCTGAAAAAATGAAGGAATTTAGAAAAATATTGGTATATTAAAACATATTATGGATGGTACTAAAAAATGTGTTAGAAATTGGGAAGTTCCCTTTAATCAGACTAGCTTATTGGGAGGAATTGAAAAAAAAGACCTTATAAAACATGAATTACTCATTAAATAAAAATAAAATAATATGGATAAATTTTTTAGAAAATATAAACATAATTTTGATGAATTGAATAAAAATAATTAAGGATTAAATTAGGGTAAAGAGAGAGAGAGAATATAACCCAAAGGAAAAATGGAGGTTCAGGGAGAATCTCTCACCTTATGTCTAAATGTGTTCTGTACTTGATATTAATGTCATGTATGATCATATTAAATCCATTAATTAATTAATTGAGAAGTTTTTATACATGTATTTGATTTATTATAATTTTATTAAGATTATTTATTACCTTTTTTGAGTTATAAGATACAATTTTATCATTTAGAAGCATTCGTTTCCTTAGTTTTCATGATCAGTTCACTTGTATACATGTATAGAAAATCATGTAAATTGAGAATAGTTACCCATAATTTAAATTATATTATATTAATTAACTTATAAAATATTAAATGTTTATATATTTTATTTGGTTATATGGTATGATGACGAATCATTAGATAAAATATTTTTGAAAATCGATTAGATAATTTTGGCATTTTTTCAATCATCACAAACTAGTTTTGTTTTATTAATTAATATTATGTATATATACTGGTTATAGATATTTAAATAATATTTAATAAATATATTATAATCATTTTTAACCATAATAAATGGATTTTTGACCAAACATTATGGTGTAATTAAAAAATGAAAACACAACATCCATGAAGGCAGTAAATTGGCACCTCACGGACTTTGTTTCAATTTTAGAATAAAAGGGATAAGAGAAAAGACATAATGGTTCATTTTACATTGACATAATAAAACTATATTATATATAAGAAACTATATTTATCATTCATATTTGCAAAAAATATTTGAGGAGAGTAAAAAAAGAAAGTGAAAAGAAAATAAAGAAAGAAAAACTGGATTTTACCTATAGAATTAATCTCTTTGAGAACGTCCTTCGAAAAATTGGTCTTGGTACTTTTTTGATAATATAACCTCTAGGATGTGGTGAATAGTCTTGGTAATAGAATTGGTCATTAATTTTACATGCTTTAAGACTTAAAAGGTGTGAGAAGAATAGATGGTGAGGGGTGGTATTTATAGTGGAGGAGAGGGGTACTTTTGATTATTTTATTCATTAGTTAATTATTTTGGCTCAAGAATATGAATAGTTTGAGAATTATTACTAAATATATTAAAATAATTAAGGTTATTTATAGATTATTGTGATTATATCATCCATGTCTCAAGGAATTGTCTATTTAATTTATAATGTATATATATCATACGTTACCGTATTTTTCTATTCACAAAAAAATCAAGTATTTCGGAAAAATATCAAAAATTCACTCTAACCAATTTACAATGTGTAGAATTTAAAAATAAACTCCATTTCATGAAACTAATTTTATAAATATCAAAAAAATTATTTTTAATAAAATCATCATTTACTTGGAAAATATCAAATTTATAATTATAACTGATTTCATAACACTTTGAAAAAATTAATTATGGTCTCATAAAATTATCTTGTAATCATAATACAAAACAATATTAATTTATGAGTGTATTTTATGAAAATAGATTTTATTCTAAATAACTATATTAATTATAAATTTTAAAATAAACATTTATGTTTATAAAAAAATATCAACACTTAATTAAAAATTTCAAAAACAGCTTTTTACTTATATTATGATATAATTATATTATATTACCATTTATAAGATGCATAAATTTTATTTATACTATCATAGGTGATTTTACTATTCTATTGTCCAAATTACTATTCCTAAGGGTCGCATTACTATTTCAAAGTTAAAGTGACTACTTCATGAATATATGTTCCATAATATCTAAAAAACACTTATTTCATTCATTATTCATTTATAAAGTTTGTTTTAAATTATATATGTCATTTTATATGATTTAACCTATATGAAATAATATTTTTTTCAATTTAATATATCCAATAAATTTAATTTATTTAATATTATACATACCATAAAATATTGGTGTGTTATACTTAGAACATGTGAATATTAGCATAAGTTAATTCCAGTTTATAGATATTAATTTTTTTCATGAGGTATGAAAAGAGCTTTTTGTGATGGATGACACACTATGTATAGTAAATTGTATTTTATATATTTTATCATTTTTAGAGTAAGGTTAAATGTTTCATAATAATCCTAAATACCTAAGTTTAATGAAAATGTCACATATAAACCATTATTTGGTGATATTGTGCTTATTCTTGAGCTAAATATGAGATAATCAAGCGGTGGTTGGGTATATTTTTGATCGTGTGATAGGTGTATATTAATCAAGATGTGATTATTCCTCCTATACAATGGTTATGACATATAGGACCTTGATTAATAAATACTGAGAACTATACAATCATACCTAGATAAGTGACAAGTGATGTATTTATCTATTTTGGTGAGTAACATGTGATGTACTTATCTACATGGATAAATGAAATGAGAAGTGTTCATGTATCGTATTTAGTATTAATTTATATTGTTGATAATATATGAGATTTTATATAAGATTAACATATTTCATGTATCATGGTCTCTTAATGTCATTGAAAAGTGGATTACATGATTATTCATGGCGTATACAATACAATAGGTTGATATAAGTATAAAGATACATGTGTTTGATAGATATCAAAAAAAATACCTTCATAACTTGAGAATAATAAACACTTTTCTAGATGATACTATTTATATATAATGATTAGTAAGATAATTAATATTTTTTTGACACTACAAAGGACTGTCGGGTCATACTTATTTGTTTTATGAATGATGATTAGTTTTGTTATAAAGTATTTTTTCAAATATTAGAGATCATAATGATAAATTCTCCATAACTAGTTTCGAATGAGACTGAAAATGAGTTTTGGATATGTTTCACCAGTTGTTACATATAATATGACATTGAAACACATCATGGTTTATTTTGAAGTAAACCACATTATAGTGAAGGTCTTTACGTCATGGTTTTGTGCATGTAGTTCATGTGTTGTTCAATAACACGTGATGAATGTTTTTTCTTATACACAAGATATCATAATCAATTATAACATAATTTGATGACTTTTAATTAGTTTCAAATATAAATGGTAATTATTTAAATGTAAAACAATGAATGTAAGTTTAAATCAAAATTCATAAAGTGTTATAACATTTTGAAATATTTGTAAAATATTTCATTTATAGATAAGTGTTTGAGAATTGTTTAGGAGTCCAAGATGAATCCTTGGAGACTATATAATGTGGTTTAATTCAATAAAAACTATAGAAGGTGAATTTGATATGACCACTATGAAAAAGAATATTTATATATCTCATTTAACTCTTCTCTTTAACTATACGATTCCATTAAGCTATAAGAAAGATAGAAAACCTTTCTAATAGTTAATATATTTACTCAACATACAGATACCTTTGGGGATTGGATTTAGTTGACATTCACTAAGAGATAATCATCAAGATCATATATAATAAATTGAAAAAATTGGTTCCAAAAAATAATAAAAAAGTGGGTTTTTCATTTATATTATATTGAATTAAAATTAATGGTCTGATATTGTGGAAAGGGAAGTTTTAGATATTATTTTATATTTTATATAGACAATAATTAGCACCACTAAAACACAAAAATACCTCTCTAAGCCTACTAAACCATGAATGATTTTCACCTATTGACCATGAAATATTCAGTGCACTAGCAACATTCAGTTTGAATCCTTGATGATGGTACTAATAGTTTAGAAAATCTTTTTTTTCATTAGTATTTTGAATTAAGGGGTTTTTTTAAAGAGTTTAAGTGAATTTAATAAGGGTTATTTATTAGTTAAACTATTTTATGTGGATTAAGGTGAGATTAATATTTTGGATTTAAGTTTATGATATCATTGAGCTTTCAAAAAGTTTGACACTCACTCTCACCAAATATATTTTTTTATTTTTGAGTAAAGCATTCTATTTGGATTGAATTATAACCTTAATGGTCATACACTATCTCAAATCATTATCATTAAATTGAATGTGAAAATAAAAAAACCAAGAAAATATTAAAAATTGAAACAAATATTTAGTTGAGTCACAAAGTATTTCTACTGAGGACTACCAGATCTTTGTTGTGTCGTCCTTGAGTCTAGTGACACACTCGATGACCAATCCCATGTATCACCTGAAGCTCACCATTGGTTGTCACATACATTCATCATCGATGACACCAATCCTTTGGATATTTTATAAAAATAAAAATACCACATCAACACTAGAACCATTAAAGCTAAAAGGCAGCATCATCATCGTAAATTTGAACAAGCACCAAAAATAGAACACCCAAGTAACATCACTAGAAGTACAAACTTGAAAGTGAAGAACCAACAAAAAGGAAAATATTATAATAAGAAAACCCACTAAACAACATGGTATTTCAACCTCATCCCTGACAAATAACTTGGACACACAATAATGTTACAATAAATTAACAACCACTTCACAATATGGTTTAAATTAGTGGTCCCATAAGTGTATACTTTAATTCAATCCTTAGATAGGTTATCGATCATAATAAAATCTAATTAATATAAGGTTTGAGAATCCATATAATTTTAAATATTTGAGGTTCCAATAATCCATGGTATACACCTGTAAAACTTGATATATCACTAACTCATGACATGTCAACTTAAACATATATAATGATAATTTAAAGAATATTAAATGAGCATGGACCTCAGTCGCTTAACATACCCATATTAATACTTTCCCCGATAGCTATATTATTCAATCACTATGATGGTGAATAAAATGGTTGAGGTGACCATGATAAAGACATGAAATGATAAAAAATAATGGTCCAAAAAAATACGTATGTGAAAAAAACTCTCACACACAAAAAAAAAAGAAAAAATTATACACACTTCAGTGGAAATTCAAACATAATATGAGGAAGGGGTGCCAGGTGGGAGGGGTGTCTAAGAGGGGGTCGGGGGCTGTCTAGGGGGTCTTTGTAGGGGGGGGGGTGGGCTACTGCAAAGGTGGGGTGCAAGGGGGTGAAGGGGGTTGTCCAGGGGTGGGATACTGTAGGGGGTGCAATGGGGTGTTCAAGGGGGTGCAAGGGGTCTGTCTAGGGTGGTTAAAGGGGGTGTCCAGGAGGGGGGTCAGGGCATGGGTGTGTAGGGGGTGAAAGGGGGTGTTCAAGGGGGTGCAAGGGGATGTTAAGGGCGTACAAGGGGGGTTTCCAGGAGGGGGTTGCAAGGGGGCATGGGTGTGTGGGGGGCATTCCAAGGGGCTGTCTAGGGGGTTGTCCAGGGGGTGCAAGGGGGTGTTCAAGGGGGTGCAAGGGGGCTGTCCAGGGTGGTGAAAGGGGGTGTCCAGGAGGAGAGGTCGTGGCATGGGTGTGTGGGGGGTGCAAGGGGGTGTTAAAGGGGATGCAGGGGGTTGTCCAAGGGGTACAAGGGGGGTGTTTAGGAGGGGGTTGCAAGGGGGAATGGGTGTGGAGGGGGAATTCCATGGGGCTGTCTAGGGGCTGTCCAGAGGGTGCAAGGGGGTGTCTGGGAGGGGGTCCGGGAGGAAGGGTTGTCCACGGGGTGTCTAGGAGGGGGTGTCCAGGAAGGTGGGGGTTTTCAGGTTTGGGGGGGGGGATTTCCAGGGTGGGTGTCCAGGAGGGAGGGGGTGTCCAGGAGGGGGGGTCAAGGGCTATCCAGGGGGATTTTTATGGGGGTGGGTGTCCAAGAGGTGGGGGTCTAGGAGATAGGGGTGTCCAGATGGGAGGGGGTGTCTAGGAAGGGGGTCGGGGGATATCCAAGGGGGCTTGGCAGGGGGTGGGAAACTAAAAGGTTAGGGGTGAAAGGGGTTCAGGGGGATGTTCAGGGGGTGGGGTACTGTAGGGGGGTGGAAGGGGGTATTCAAGGGAGTTTTAGGGGTTTTCCAAGGGGGCATGCTACTGTTGTGGGGTTCTATGGGGTGTTCAAGGGGGATAAGGGGCTATCCAGGGGGTTCAAGGGGGTGTCTAGGATGAGGGTGCAGAGGGGAATTGGTGTGCAGGGGTTGTTCAAGGGGTTGTCTATGGGGTGCAAGGGGGTTGTCCAAGGGGGTGCAAGGGGGGTATCCAGGGGGGATTGGGGTGGAGGGAGGTGTTCAGGGGGGTTTTATAGGGGGTGAAAGGGTTTTTCTAGGGGTGCAAGGGGGTTGTCCAGGGGGTAATGGGGTGAAGGGGGTGTTCAAGGGGGTGAAAAGGGCTGTCTAGGGGGGCATGGTGTGTAGGGGGTTCAAGGGGGTTGTCCAGGGGGCATGGGGGTGAAAGGGGTGTTTAATGGGGGATGTGGGGGTGTTTTTTTATGAAATGGTAAGGCCTATAACCATGGTTTTAATCAATGGATAAATTTATATAGCCATGGTCTAAAATCATGGAAACATGCCCTATATGGCTTAATGTTCTGCGATGGTTTCAAATTGTGGATAAAGGTATATAGCCATGGTTTCAAATCGTGGATATAGGCCTTTCCATATAGCCATGCCAATACCAACCACAGTCCATTGAACCATGGATAAAACCTATAGCGATAGTTTTTAGGTTTATAGCTATGGTTTCAAACCATGGATATAGCCTAAATTTCTATAAGTTCTTGATGAACAATTTAATAGTCAACGATATATAACGATTACCTTATTAACTTTGGTGTAAACAATCTCTCTTCAAACCTTGTAGTCATTACAATGGTGCAATTTGATATAATACTTAGTATGGATTTTTTATCAAAATATTATGCCAATATCTTCTTTAAAATAAAGGATATTTTTTATCTTAAATGGGAAATGTGTAGATATCTTTAATGAAGAGATATCCTAACCCAAGTCTTTCCAAGAATCACCTCCTATTTCTTAATTTATGGAAATTATTGGCAAAGAAGAAGAAAGTTACAGACTAAAGATAGGGGGTGTACTAATTATTCAAGAATACATTAGTGTATTTCTTAAAGAGTTTTTGGGACCTCACCTAACAAGTTAGGTTGCATTATCAATTGAACACATACCTGGATCCAAGAAAAAAATTAATACCCTATATATAATGGAATATGTGGAGTTAGAGGATTAAAATAAGTGACTTCTATATTTTTGGAGAAGGGTTTTATTCTACCAAGTGTGTCTCCTTAGGGAGAACCTATTCTCTTTGTAAACAATATGAATGTATCAATGTGTCCATGCATTAATTATAGAGAACTTAGTTGAATAATAGGGAAGAAAAAATATCCTCTTTTAAGTATTGAGGATTTGTTAGACCACATTTTAGTGGATTGACCTTCTCAAAGATTGACCATTGATCAGGGTATCATAAGTTGTGGGTGAATAAAGAATATATCCTAAAGGCTACCTTCTAAAAAAATGGGAATTAAAAGTTTGTTGTTATTCCATTTGGATTGACTAATGATCTTATCATGTTTATGGATTTGATGAATTGTGTCTTTAAGGACTACTTTGATAAATATTTTATTATATTTAATGATGATATTTTTTTATTCCAAAATCTATGAGGATCACGAGGATCATGTAAATGTAATATTGAAAACTCTATAAAAGTAAAATTTGTTTTCTAAATTTAGAAAAAGTGAGTTCTAGTTACAATAAGTTGCATTATTGGTGAACATTATACTAAGTGAAGGAATCTCAGCTAATCCTTCCTAGAAAAAGGATGTAGAGGAGTGGATTCATCCAAAAACAGTAACTAAGATTCATATTTTACTTTATTTGGTAGGATATTGTAAAATGTTTTTTTAAAAAATAACTCTATAATCCACTAATTATGTTAACACGAGAATTATTTAATTTTATCTAGATAAAGGAGTGTGAAGAAAGCTCTATGAAATAAATAATAGGTTGGTTAGTGAAACTGTTATAACTCTAAACTCTTTAAAAGAAATATTTTTATCTATAGTTATACATATCTGAAAGGTTTTTCATGTGTTCTCGTGAAAAATGACAAGGTAATTACCTATGAATATTGACATTTAAAACATCATGATTGGAATTATTCTACTCATGGACTGGAATTAACTACAATTATTTTTTCTTTGGAGATATGGAGACACTATTTTTATGTTGGAAAGTGTGATACATACATAGACCACCAAAGTTTGAAGTATATATTTACACAAAAATAACTGAACATGAAATAAAGGAGATGTTTAGAGCTGCTTAAATACTATGATTTTTAAATTCATTATCACCCCCAAAGAGAAAACAAATTCATAAATGCATTGAGTATGAAAGATCCTATAGTTCTTTAAATGATGAGGATTGAAGGAGATCCATTGATCAAGGACCTAGTATGGTTGGATATGGTAATCATAAAGGAAAAGACATTATTAATCCTATCTCAAAATATTTCTCAACTGCCATTAGAGAAGATTAAGAAAGCTTTAAGGTATGATCTTTTGTTGTAAAAGAAGAAAGAGGATGTGAAAAATGGTAAGTTTTCCAAATTTAATATTTATCAAGATGGTATACTAACATTTGGTAAAATGTTATATATTCCATCTATTCTAGAGATGAAAAAAGGATTTGATGGATGAATCTCATAGCCCAACATTCTCTATACATATCAAAATCACTAAAATGTATAGGGAGATTTGTGATGATTATTGGTGGGATAAAATGTAATTGGATATTGGTGATTACACTATAAGGTGTTTGGTGTATAAAAAGTAAATTTTGAGTGAAAATTTATTAAAGGGGTATTTCAACCACTACATGTACCAGTATAGAAGTGGGATAAGATCACTATGGACTGTATCACTTTCCTTATTAATACATACAAGGGAAATAATGAAATATGGGCAATAATTTATAGATTCAAAAATTCTTCCCATTTTATTTAAATAAGAGATTATTTATCCCTAGAGTACCTAAATTGACTTTATATTTAAGAAGTAAAGAGACTCCATGGATTACCGTTTTCGATTGTTTTTTACCAACATCCAAGATTTACTTCTCAATTCTAAAAGAACCTTCAAACGGCTTTGAATACATAAGTAAATATAAGAACAACCTATCATCCTCAAACCGATGGGTGGTCTGAGAGGATAATTGAAACATTGTAATACATGATAAGGTGTTAGGTCGACAAGGCTGAATACCCTAAGAAGGGGGGTGAATCCGGGTATGACTAATTTAAAATTAAAGCCTGTTCTGGTCTTGTTTTGTTGTTAAGAAAAACACTCTTCTCTCTCTTTCCTATTGCACTATATAAACAGAAAGTAAATCAAGCACATGACACGGCAGTTTTACTTGGTTCACCGCTAAGGGATACGTAAAAGGAGCATACGCCGATAGGTTTCCGGTCGTACCAAATCCACTAAACATCACTAGTTGTGGATTACAAGGTTTGGGCTAGATCACTTTTATTCCAAGGATCACTGCCTTTACAAAGTTTAGGGTCAGCTCACTGCTTTCCCAAGGGTCACTCCCTGTTTCTCTCTCTCTGTCTCACTACCAGTGGAGAGGATCACCTTTTTCCTCTTCCTTTTCTCACTACTCCAGAAAGGATCCACTCATAGTTTATAGACCTGTAGGTCTCTTCACTTTCATGAAAGAATGCATCTTCCTCTATGTGTAGATTATCTGTTGAAGCCCAGCTTTCACCCGTAGATGAATTTCTCTTTGCACCGAAGGTATTCGGCAAACTTCCATCTTCCATGCAGCCCGAAAATCACTACTGGAAATAAACCTTACTTAGCGCACAACTCAATCTCGGCGCGCAAGTATCGGCGCGCAAGTCACAACGGGCGTGCAAGTCCACCTCAGAAACTTGTGTGACACAATCTTCCCCAACTCCAAACTTGCGCGACTCTCTTACTTTTATGCCCAAACCAATATTCGCGCGCAACTGCCAACCGGCGCGCAACTTCTCACACTAGCGCGCAACTTCAACCACCAGCTCGCAACTTCACATGCGCAACCCACACACCACTTGCGTGACAACCACACCTGCGCGACGGGATCTCTGATTTCTTAAATTGTTGAACTCCGGTGAAGAATGAAGAGGGGTGGTCCAGTATTTATAGGCATTTGGTTACCCCTGCGTGATGGCGTGCAACTCTCCCTTCGGCATGCAAGTCTTAGCGTACAGGTCTCATCCCCTGCAAGTCACTTACGCGACCAACTTACAAACTTGCGCGAACCTCTTTCCTTTGCCATATTTTGATCTTCTGATCTTGAAAAACCATAGGCACACAAATTCTCAAGCTTCAAAGGAATCGGCGTTCAAGTCTCTTCACGGTGCGCAAGTCACCTGCACGACCCCACCAATACTTGCGCGACACTTATCCCTTTACCATATTTTGATGATCTGATCTTGAAAAGCATATGGCGTGCAAGTTTCCAAGCCTTCTTGTACATGGCGCACAAGTACCTTTTCCAAAAACCACTTTTCTTCATTTGTCAATTTTCAGGCCCAAAAATTTGGAAAACACTGGAAAACTGTACCACCTTGTATCTGTTCTTTTTATGCCACCTCCAGATCATCCATTCATTTTTCGAAGTTCATTAATAAAACATTGATCTTTAACCACATCTCTTGAACTCGACAAGACACCCTGAAATCCCCTTTGTCAACAAATTTGTATGTCATGGTTTGCATTGTCAACAATCACAACATTGATGTTCACTTTGTCAACAAACACAATCACCTCAAAAATGCTTCAATGATACCATGAGGGATTTTTTCCCAACATAAGGGCTAGCTAACTTGATTTTAAAGGGAGTCGGGATCAATATATTCCACGTATTAAATTATCTTATAACAATTGTTTTCAATTTATTATTAAAATGGATCCTTATGAATCACTATATGGGAAGAGGTGTAAAACTACAACATTATGAGATGAAGTTGGAGGAAGAAAAATATTGGTATTGTACTTTTTGAAGGAGATAATAGAAAAGATACAGGAGATTCAAAAACACATCAAGGCTGATCAAAGTCAACAAAAAATTTTGTACAAATAAATGATGTAAGGACTTTTATTTTCATGTCAAAAATCATGTATTTCACAAGATATAACCATGAAAAATGAGGCATGCGTTTTTAAAATAAGGGAAAATTGAATCCAAATAAATTATACCATTTGAGATTCTAGAGTGTGTTGGATCAGTTTCATATCGATTAAAACTAAATATTAATCTTTCCATTGTCTATAATTCCCTCCACATGTCTCTATTGAGAAATTATATGTCTGACCCAAAACATATAATAGATATCAGTGGAGTAGAATTAGAACCTAACATTCCTTATGAATAAGAATCGATCTAGATTCTTGACATAGGGGAATAATTATTTAGGAAGAAGATAACACAACTTGTGAAAGTCCTATGAATAAGTCAAATGTTTGAAGAATATACTTGGGAAACTAAGTAAATGATGAAGGATAAATACCCCATTTTATAGAGGAAATAGTAAAATTTCAAAAAAAAAATCTTAAGGGGGATAATGAAATGGCCTAAAAATTTATTCAATGATTAGTAACAGAACTATTTTTTTATAATGACTATTTTATTATATTTCACAACATAAGTATAAGGAAGTACTTTTAAAAAAATTATATCTTAAATAATGATACCAATTACTAAAACTAATACTAATACAGTGATAAAAACCAAAGAATATCTAAGATGAAATTATATACTCCATAGGATAAAACTCTTCGAAGAATATTATACCTGGCATGAAAATTGTTAAAAAGAAACATTAAGAATATAATAGAAATAATAAAAGGAATTATAAAAACCTTTGGGAATGAAGTTGTAAATGTTAATGTTTGATGTCATATCTATAAGATGAAATTAGAAATAACCATTGGAAATTATGATCATTGGTAATAATATTACTATTAGAATTAGTGTTTATAAAGGGTAATGATAACTGATATTTGATGTAGATAGGAGAAACGATGGCCTCAACCAGTAGTGTCATGCATTTTGAAGCCCATTTTTCAGAACATGGGATAGGGTTATCATCATTAGTGTTATCACTTGACTAAGTACCAGAAGATATTCACCAAGTTAGTCCTGAAATAAATCAAATGTGGGAAGAGTTTGAGTTAGTGGATACCACCACAAAGTCAATGTTAGTTGATCTACCCCATGAAAATACCACCATCACAAACCTTACCCTTATGGTGTATGTTGGGGTAATAAAGGGTTATGTGTCTAGACCCTATTATCATAAAATTTTAATTTATTTTTTATAAATGAAATATTTATTTCTTCAAATTACATTTTCATTAATATTTTATTTAATAAAATCCATATTAATATAAGATGAATTTGATAGATAGATTTATTTTTATAAAAATAAAACATAATTTCATTTTCATAAAAAATATATACAGTTTTTTAATAAATTTTGATATTATAAATATAATTTATTTTCATAAAATTGTCTTACAAAAAACTATTTATTTAAATATAAATTATAATATAATTTAATAATTTCTTAGAAAAATTTTGTAAGTGTTAAAAGTCAACTATGTCGTAAGCACTAGTATTTTTATTAAATAAGTTTTTTATTTAAATGTTAAAATTCACATATTTAGAGAATTATTTTGATAAAATAAACATTATATTTGAAATCAGCACAATGAAATTATCTTAATGAGAAACTTTTAGAATTTTCTAAAATACTTTATTATTCAGTGAATAGTAAAAAATAAATTTTTGTTGTTTTAGTATGTTTTATGAATTTATATATATGTAATAATGATTTATTAATTAATTAAAAACATAAATGACCAAAATTGTGTTATATTGTTAATATTATGTATTTTAATGGATTTAAATGAATTTCCAAACCTATAAATGACTTTCCAATGTTTAAAATTGAAATTATGATTTTAAAAACTATACTTTTTAGGGAATTTAATTTTCCATGTACAAAGTAATATTAGAAAATGGATATTATTTTTAGTTGATTAAAATATTATAAAACATGACCCAAATATCTATAATCATGAGAAAATACATGTTTAAGCCAATGGTTTTCTATTTTCCACAACCTCGTATTTCATGGCCTATATTTAGACATTATTAAATAATTCATTCTATTTTACTATAAATACCCACCCATCCTCCCATTTACCTCTACTCTATATCCTATATCCATTAATTTGTACAAATTTTACCTCACAATATTCCCCCCATGGTGTCTCTAATATCGAAAGGTTTCCCTCTTCAATCTTTAGGAAGTCACTTCCCATTGTAAGGGAATTATATGTTTTCTCTTTTCCATTCACATGTCTCTTTTGTGGTATTTTTTCTAAATGTTGAATTAATTTCTTTTCATACCCCTTCTTATTATCCAGTTAATTTTAAAATAGCGTTTTATCAATGGGATACCTTTGTTCCCTCCCATTATTACCTTTTCTTAACACACATTATATACCGTTATGATGGAGAATACATTTCTTCAATTTCTCTCTTTCACATAAAATATTATTATATTGTGTGTACCCAAATAACTTCTTTATCCATGGGTATTCACCTATATTTAAACATAATTTATTTATTGGTGGATTTACATATAAAAACTCACATTCTCTTTTCTTTAGTGAAAATGATATAATGTTCAATTTTATAAGAGCTTATGTACTTTATGATTTTATATGAAACTCATTCAATAATTTCCAATAATTATTGATGAAATATTTTATTTTGATATTTTTGGAACACATGAATTAATAAATATAAAGATTTTTCCCTAATAAATCACTAATGTATTTAGTAAATAATTAATCTCTAGAGATGACATGTTTTATGATACCTTGGTGAATAACCTTGGTAATTATGTTTTATGATACCTTGGTGAAATTCTTATGAATGTATCATTTTTATATTATAGAAAAATTTCCATGTTATGAATAATGATAATTCTATTAAGATATACCTCTTTTTATTATGTTCATTCCCTATTGTTGGATTAGTCTAAGAACCTTCATATTTTATTGATCTCAAATCATATTGGTTATGTTAATAATGAGCTTAATGTTTTATGATAGTCAATTATTTTCTAATTAAAATTGGATAAGTATTAATATACCATCACAATATACCATTAGTTGAAATAATATACCACTAGTTTATGCATATATGACTATAATCGTGTATCAATTGGTTTCTTCTAACCCTACTTCCAGTTTATAGCTCTATCATGAGTGAAAATGTGCTAGCGCCAAAAGAGTCTACTATCAAGTGATGTTGCCTCCAAAATCTGCTACCACTGCATCGTGCTACTTTCAATGGTACTACCATCAAGTGGAAGTACCATTAGATCACTAGGTGAATCTAGAATCAAAATTCAGAGCTATTGTCGAGGTTTTATACCACTAGTTCAAGAAACTACCATTAAAGCATCTATTGTATATAAATTTCTAATGCCAGTTATGCAACCATATATGTACAAAATTAAATTCAAGATTAATTATCAAGTGGATAAATTAAGGAATTCAATGAAAGTAATAGACACATGTATTATAGTATTAATATTCTTAAACGAATCCACTGATGGTTTAAATAATAAGACATAATTTTTGGATCTATCTCTTAGTATGAGGATCCATATTTTTATATTATTATCCTAAAAAGATAATTTTACCATCTTGAAAGCTATAAATTTAGAGAAACCACCCTGTTCATGAATATACATGCATGAATATAAAAATACAGACCCACATACCCTAGGACACAAATAATTATTAATACACATGTGTGTGTGAGAACTCTAATCAACAAATTTATTGAAAAAAATAGTTTCCCAGACATCCATGATGCTCTTTTTTTATATTTCTATGAAAACTTAGTTTAATATTTTTAAGAATAATTCCAAAGACATATGAACAACCAAAGATGGTCAGATTGATCTGTAATGAATTTCTATATCTCCTACTTCTATCTCTTTTTTATTATATTTTTACAAACTATGTTTCATTTACCCTATTTATCTGTAAACATAGTCTCCTATATTGAACTAGAGAGTGCTTGACACTCTTTCTTAATTATTTTAATTTTTATTCCCACGTATAATTGTGTAAGAGTTTGTGTATGACCTATACTTGTTTTCTCCCACATAGAACTATGTAACAGGCTTTTATCCTGAACTATATTTGTATAGTTATTCCTAAAAACCTGATCCAGGTTTTGGATTAGTTTATTATATAATAAACTACTTGGAAGTAGGTGATTTCCATGTGGATAGGATTTTGTATTGGATTGAGAATAAATCCCTTATTTATTTCCTCTATGCAATTTCAAGTTTTATTCTTTATAAAAATGTAAATCGGTTTATTTTTTATAAAACTATTAAAAGACCTGGCTTTAATGTTTGGATTTAAAAAGTTTGTTATGTACTATGTTTGATAGTAGTAAATTAGTTTCAAAATTTAGAAAGAGTTTTCAAACATTTTTTAACTAAGTTCTAATAAACCTTTTGAGACCAATTTGAAAGATTAAATTATATAATTATGCAATTTTAGTTAGTTGTGAATTTTTATTAAATTGAGGGATTTATGTTTTTAAATTGTTTAAACTGAAATTTTTAATTGGAAACTCTATTCAATCGTATTGAGCGTTCCACTTCAACCAAAATTTGGTATCAAAGGGTCTTTCAAAATAATTTTTACTCTTATTTAGTTACATTGGAAGATCCTAATTTTTTGTTAGATCTAAATTTATGTCTTTAAGGATAATCATATATAAGAAAAAAATGGCACTAATTAGAATCCTTATTTTAAGGGGAAAAACTATAATCAATAGAAAATAAAAATTAAAATCCATATTTAGTGCGTGGGATTTGACATCTAGACCATTATTGAAGATAAATATTAAAATCCCCAAAGGTACTAGATCTTATTAGATTTATTCCACTAAGTATGCATATGATTGAAACTATAAATTAATTAATTCTTTATATTGTGCTTTAGGAGAAGATGGATTTTATAGAATGTCTTCATATTTAACTGCTTTTTAAATTTGGGATACAATTTCTATGTCTCGTAAGTGAACCTCAAATTTGAATGAAATAAATTTAAATACGTATACTATTAAATAAAATACATTCAAATTGAATCCTATTGAATACGTTTCTGATATGTATCTTAGATTCAATAAAATAGTCAAAATTATGCATACACATGGAAAGAAAATTGCTGAGAAGGATGAATTGAAGGGTCTGTTAAGATATTTACCAAATAGATGGATAGGAACTTTATTTTCCATAATAGAATAATATAATAACAGCATGCTTCTAGTAAAATATCTCGTTGAAAAACTCATGATGTATGAGGAGGAATTACAGGTCAATAAAGAGGAATCTGAAACCAAGAGGAAGTCTGTAACACCCTAGAATGATAAAGGGTTAAATGAAAAAATAATATGACTCATGTCAACAAGGTGAACCTTTCTTTTCAGAAGCCTATCTGAGTAGAAATCCACAGTTAATCATGCTTGTCTTGGAGTTGTGATCAGGATGGGTGACCTTTTTTGAAATTTCTCAGGGTGTGAGCGAGTGAGGAAAAAGCACACTAGGAAGAACAAGTGTTGGCCTATAGGAACATTCATTAGTCAGATGACCTAGTCGAGCACGTGGGTGGGACCCAGGGAGGGGATCAGGTGTCTACAAGGAAATTGGTGGTAGCCGGTGGGCCTGGACCCAACCTCCATGTTAATGCGGGTTTTCTGTGTTGTCAATGGGTCCCAATTGTTACATTTGGTATCAGAGGAGGAACCCAGCCTTAAGTGCGGTGCACTACTTGGTTTGAGATGTAGGGTCCACAATGAGGATGTTGTGCTTTAGAGGGGGTGAATGTAACACCCCAGAATGATAAAGGGTTAAATAAATAAATGATATGACTCATATTAACAAGGTGAACTTTTGTGAAGTTTCTCAGGGTGTGAGCGAGTGAGGAAAAATAACACTAGAAAGAACATGTGTTGGCCTGTGGGGACAGTCATTAGTCAGATGAATTGGTCGGCAACATGGGTGGGACCCGGGGAGGAGACCATATGTTTTAAGGGCAATTGGTGCTATCTGGAGGGCCTAAACCTGAGCTTTATATTAATTTGGGGTGTTTGTGTTGTTAATGGGGCCCAACTATAACATTTGGTATCAGAGGAGGAACCCAACCTTAAGTTAGGTTCACTTCCTGGGTTGAGATTTAGGGTCTACAACGAGGATGTTTTTCTCTAAAAGGGGTGAATGTAACACTCCAGAATGATAAAGATTTAAATAACTAAATGATATGACTCATGTTAATAAGGTGAACATTTCATTTTGGGAGACTTCTTGATTAGAACTTCACATTTAAGCATGTTTGTCCTGGAGTAGTGATCAAGATGGGTGACCATCTGGGAAGTTTCGTAGGGTGTGTGTGGGTGAATAAAAATCACACTAGAAAATTTTTTGCCCTATGGGGACAGACATTAGTTAGATGACTTGGTCGAGCACATGGGTGGGCCTCAAGGAGGAGACCACACATCTGCATGGAAACTAGTGGTACCTGGCAGGCTAGGACCCAATGTCCATGTTAAGGTGGGGTGTTTGTGCTGTCAGTAAGGCCCGATTGTTATAAAGTCTGTAGCCTTCAAGACTTATAACTCAAAGCAATAAATAAAATATTAGGGTTGAAATTTCTAGTTATGTGGAATCACCTACTAATAGTAATGAAGAAATGGATCATTTATCTAGTCAATTTAAGAAATTCTTCAAGCAATCAACTTATAGAGGTAAGTAATATGATAAATAAAATTGGAGAGAATAATGGTAAAAAGATGATTCCAAATATGAGATAACCTGATATGAGTGAAAAGGAAAGGATACATCAAATCGGACTATCCCAAGCACAAATATAAGAAACAATATGTGGAAAAAAGTAAAATATAAAAATAGGATATGAAAACCTCCATGACTGCCTCTAAGGATAGATGAAATGATTCAAATTACAGTAGAGAAGATAGAAATGTTAAATATAATATGTGTTTCATGAAAAACACATATGAGGTATCAAATATATTTCATGCATCCCCTGTACATATTCCAAATATTTCCAAAAAAGAAAATGATGAAGAAAATATATCCAGATATGATTTATTTGAATGTTGTAATGTTATGACCCATCCCTTGGGGTCTGTGCTGTGGCTACCCCAAGCCCACCTTATATAGGCTAGTGGTTAGTTACTAGCATAGGAAATGAATATCTCTAAAATGTGAAGGCATTGCCTTTAAACCTACAAACACACAGACCAGGTACACAACAAGAACTAACCACGTAGTATAACTGCTGAAAGTACATGTGTGAATTGAAGATGAATGGGTACAATACAAACCCAACTAAAAGAAAATACATTAGAAAGGAAAAAAATATATTTATGTCGTCTCCCAAGACTCCTACATGAAGGGTAGGTACAGCTCGTCACTGTGGCCCTCCACATCAATCGGTCACCTCTGTTAACCATCTAGTCCTTGCTCTCAAACCTCAGTCAAATTTTTCTGTTTTCTGCACAAGACACACCAAGGTGTGGGCGAAGCCCGTGTAGGGGTTATTATAACAATATTTAGTAGGGACCCTGAGACTCCCGAGAGTCTCCCAGAATTCCACAAAGGAAAAACCACAAACCATGATCTCAATCACAAAGCACAAAGTAAAAGAAATATCACACCATGTATATAGCATAAAGAACATGAATAATGATGATTAGTCATGAAGCTAAATTGTCTTATTCCATTGAGAAGTTCCACCGCTATACCATGAAGAAGTCATTCCAATGCTGATCCACATAGGGTCGTAAGTCACCGATCCACACAGGGTCATAAGTCACTAATTCATGATGGGACACTATAAGGATGGTCCTCATTGGGTCACGCTACTACTGATCCACACAGGGTTATAAGTCATTGATCTACATAGGGTCATAAGTCGTCGATCCACATAGGTTTGTAAGTTATCAATCCACACAAGGTTGTAAGTCTTTGATCCATGAAGATCCTCTCTAAGGCTGGTCCTCATTGGTTCGTGCTACTCTTGAACCACACAAAGTCGTTATGATGTCGATTCACAAAGGGTCTCTCTTCACTTGACACCTAGCCACAGGATTCCCGCACTTGGTGCGCTTGAGTTCCATAGATTATGTTCCTTAATCCATTGGTTGTATCTCAACTACCACGAAGTCCCAAAAAGTGGTAACCCAAAGAACCGCCTTGTCATAAGGGTTCTAAAGCAACAGACGACGTGTCAATCGGACGTTCGATCTGTAAGTTATAGGTATTTTAGTACCGAGGGCCCGGTTGGATTTGATTTCGATCCAACCTGATCGTACTCCAACTTTCTCAAAAACCAAAGTGGATTATCTCAAAAGTATTTCCTCATCCTAAGGATTCTCATTCCGCATATGGTTCGTCAAATGAACGTTCGATTTAGAATTTATGGCCCTTTAAGAGAAACTGGGTCAAATTGGGTCTCGGTCCGATCCGACCTGGTCAGACTGACCCGATCCGACCCGACCCGGTCTGAGCCGACCTAACTCGGTCTGCGCCAAAACGACCCAGTCGGGGCTGAACCAACCTGCTGGGCCCGAACTGAACTGGTTGGGCCCGACCCGGTCTGGTTGGGCCTAGTTCGGTCTACGTGACCGGCCTGGCCCACCCGGCTGGATGCGACACACCGGATGGGCGTGGTCTGCCAGCTGGGCGGGGTCCAGTCCCCTTCCAAATGGACATGGTTCGTTCGGGCTCTCTAACTGGCAGTGTCAGGCTAGCATTGACCTCCCATCTGACCGGTCTGATGAACCGATCTAGGGAAGGACCCACGGACGTGGGTCTGCCACTTCCAAAATGTCTCCTCTGCGAATGGAGTTGTGGTGTCCCCTCTATAGTACGCTACTCCCCTTCGGTAGTTCCTACAGGCATCGCCATGCAGGTCGCTGGTGCCACCATACTGGTGGTTCTTTTTCAATGGTACTTCCATGGGCCACTGGGGAAGCTCTGGTGGTCTGATTTTTTTCCTGTATGCACCTAAGGTCCTCCCAAGAAACCTCCTTCACTTCCTGACCCTCGGTTTCACCTTACCTCCATGTTGCATGGTCTCCCACGAAGAGCACAAAAAACCCAAGATCAACAGAGGGTTCAGGCCTTGTTCAGGTCATCATGTGCTCTCCGTGTTAGGGTTTTAAACATGGGGAAGAATAATAATCATTAAAACCCCATAATTAAACCCTGTATCAACCTCTCGCAAAAAAAATTAAATGTGGATCAACTATTTAGTCGGTTGGTCCAGGTTCGTTGTATTTTCCAAGAATGGGAAAGGATAAAAAAATTAAACTCATAAACTCCCCTACTTCGATTCAGTGGATTCCATTGCTGACGAAGAAAGGAATCCTCATTTGAAGTCATTCGTCGAGGTCCATTCTGAGTTTTTCAATGGTCGTCGATCGATATTCGTTCTTTGTCGTAGGGTGATGTCGTCAGCATTTCATCAGAGGTTCCTCTCATGGGTTCCCATATCCAATGCCAATGGTATGATTAAATAAAATAAATCAACCCCCACGATGGTTCAGTATTAGGATTCCTTAATGAATCTTAATTAATGAACTTATTAAACCACAAGCATTCCAGTTACACAACGAGAGGATCGAGTCATTAAATTTCTCTTATTTAATGCACGACGTTATACTACCATATTTCCATCCGTCTCTCAACGGAGGGAAGAGAATAAAATAACTCAAAGAGTTGTTTTTTTTAATTCAAAAAACATAACTTTTTTGTCCGACCCTTGCTGGTCAAAGTTAAGATTCGCCTAAGTGAATCTCAATGCTGAAAACTCAACAGTGCCCTTGGATTTTTAATCAGATCACTGGTTCAAAAGATATAAAACATCATCCACATATTTACTGAATGTACCTTAAAAAATGTTCAAAATTCAGTTCTAGTCTCTTTGGGCCTCAGAATCATGTGTCGTCAATTTTCGCAATCTTGTAATAATTCCATATAATTAAAAAAATATTGAATTTTTTGGGCTTCACATTCTCCCTACCTTAGGTATTTTCACCCCCAAAATCCATGACAAAGGCTAAGAAAACAAATGGGGTTACTGAGCACGAATCTGAGCCTCCTACTCCCATGTGCTCTCCTGGAGGTTTCTGTGCTACCACTAAACGCACGCCAGAGAAATCGACCATCCATGAAGGACCTGATCCTGTCAATCCTCTATCTCCACTGGAAACTCCATAAATGTCACCTCATCGTCAATGTCTAGCTCTCCCCAGTCGATGACATGAAATGGATCATGCATGTATCTCTTCACTACGACACATGGAAAACAATTATGCACTTGATGCATCTGTGGGGGAAGATATAGGTAGTACGCCACCTTGCTAACTCTTCTGAGAATCTGAAAAGGTCTGATGAACCTCAGAGATGGATTTTCGCCCTGGCCAAATCTCTGCAATCCTCATCGAGGTGATACCCGAAGGAAAACATGACTGCCCTCCTCAAAATCCAAGGGTCTCCATATCCTATCAGCATATGACTTCTGTCTACTCTGTGCAGTCTTCATCTACTCCTGGATGACCTACACCTTCTCTGTGGTAGACCATACCAACTCTGGACCCAAAAGTGATTACTTCCCTAGGTCTGTCCAGCAAAAAGGTGATCTGCATCACCATCTGTACAAATCTTCAAATGGTTCCATGTCGATGGTGGAGTGATAAATGTTATTGTATGCAAACTCCAGTAAGGGAAAGTGTTCCTCCCAACTATGGAAAAAATAAAGGATGCAATCATGAAGCATGTCCTCATGTGTCTGTATGGTCCGCTCCATCTGACCATATGTCTGAGGATGAAAGGCAGTGCGCAAATGTAATTGAGTCCCAAATGCCTCCTGAAATCCCTTCCACAACTGGGATGTAAAACGAGCATCATAATCTAAGACGATCGTTGATGGAACCCCATGAAGTTGTACTATCTAATGTACCTAAACGCATCACAAGACCTCTATTGATCCCTACTCTTGAATGGGTAATAAGTGGGCCGACTTGGTGAGTCGTTCAATGATTACCCAGATAGAATTGTGGCCCCTGAATGTATGTGGTAGCCCTATCACAAATTCCATCGAGATGACATCCCACTTCCATTATGGTACCTCGAATGGCTGAGTTAAGCCTACTGGAACCTAATGCTTGGCCTTCACTCGCTGACAAGTGAAGCATCATGAAACAAATTCTACCACTACTTTCTTCATACATGGACACCAATACTAACACCGGATGTCCTGCTACATCTTCTCTACACTAGGATGTACCGCCAAAGGGGGTGCCTATAACTACCTCAACACATCCTCTCATAGTGTCACTGGTACCATGGTGTGTTCTCTAAAAATGATGGCATGCTCCCCACCCTCAGAAAATCCTTCAGGAGCCTGTCCTAAGGCAATATGAGCACGTCAGGCCTCGCAGTAAATGTTCCCAGGCTCTACCTCCCTTTCTTGCTAAAGGAGTGGGGGAGTGACTATCATGGACTGGAGGTAATCTGCTTCATCACTATCCACGAATTATAACTGAAATGCGGCTAGCTTCTTTGTCACCTCACTCAGCAGCTGTAAACCAGAACTCATGTTGAGTGTGTCTGCCACCATGTTCCCCTTCTTAGGACTGTATATTGTCTCAATGTCATAGTCCTGGAGGAACTCCATCCATTGTTTTTGTCTCAGGTTTAGGTCCTTCTATGAGTAGATATACCTGAGACTCTTGTGATTAGAGTATAAAGTAAACTATTCACCCATTAAGTAGTTTCGCCACATCTTCAAGGAAAAGACCATTAATTCTAAATCTAGGTCATTGGTAGTGTAGTTCTGCTCATTTTGTATCAACTTCCATGAGACGTAGGCAATCACCACTTGCTCCTACATCAGGACACATCCTATTCTGGTCCCTGATGCATCTAAGTAGACTATATACCCAACTCCCTTTTCTAGTAGCCTCAAGATGGGGGCACTCATCAGTTTTCACCTCAGATCCTAGAAACTCTGATGGAATCTCTCTATCTACAAGAAAGGTTAATCCTTCTTTATCAAAGATGAAAATGGTGATGATACTCTGGAAAAGTCAGGTACGAAACTCTGATAGTACCTATCCAACCCTAGGAAACTTTGCACCTCGGTCACACTCTTAGGTGGCTCCCAAGCAAGCATTGTCTTTATCTTTTTTGGATCCACTACAACTCCAGCCTCCGAGATAACATGCCCCAAAAATTGAAATTCTCATATCCAAAACTGGCACCTAGAGAACTTTCCATAAAACCGGTTCCCTTAGAGTGTACCCAGAACTATCTGTAGATGTGTGATGTGCTCCTCCTCCGATACTGAGTACACCAATATGTCTTTAATGAAGACCACCACAAAGCGATCGAGGTAAGGCCGGTAGATCATGTTCATGAGTCCCATGAACATTTTCAGAGCGTTGGTCACACCAAAAGGCATCACCAAGAAATCATAGCGGCCATACCATCATCTAATGGTTGCCTTCGGTACATACTCATCTCGTACCCTGAGCTGATAATAGCATGATCTGAGATATATCTTTGAAAACCATTGACTCCCTTCAGCTAATTGAAAAGATCATCAATTATTCGGAGTGGATACATTTTCTTCATGGTCATCTAGAACAGGCACATATAGTCCACACAAAGCCACAAACTCCCATCTGCCTTCTTGTCGAACAAAATTGGGGCAGCCCATAGAGAAACAATAGTCCTTATGAACCCCTTCCCTTAAAAGTCCTCCATCTGTACCCCCAACTCATGAAGCTCTATGGGAGCCATATGATATGTTGGTGTAGATATTGATGTCGTCCCTGGGTAAGGGTCGATGTAGAAGTCTACCTCTCTACGAGGAGGTAGTCACAGAACATCCTCAGAAATGACATCAGCATACTTGTCCACCACTACAGGATAGCTTGGAAACCTCTCATCAACTACTCTGATGGTAAGGCTAGCCAACTGATGAGTGATCAGTTGGACCCTCCTCTGAGAAAGTTCATCCTGATCTAAAAAGGTTCCATTCTTTCCAGTGAAGGAAAAATTGGTCCCATCTTCACAAACAAACCGCACTTTGCGCCAAAAACTGTCAATCTGAGCATGTACTTTGGATATCCAGTCCATACCCAAGATGACATCATAAGGCCTAGTTGCTGCTACTAGGAATCTATTCATCATAATTTCTCACTATACCACTCTATCCTATGTCGGAATATTGATTGATATCAAAAACACTCCGATATCCCATCGGAGACCTAGCTCAAAGTTCTGAGCCCTAAAGAAAGGGTCTCATACCATGTTGGTGGAGTAGCGAGAGAGGTCTGTGAATCTCACCGAGTAATGGTCCACTGTTAGGCTACCCTGTTATAAGTGCAGGACCTCTTGAATACACATAGAGCATAGAGTCACTGGTAAAAACTCTGCTCTGAAGAGGATCTTGAAGTCCAATCAGGTCAGGGTGGCCTCATCGTGCAACTAGAGCGTCAGGATCCACCATATTTCTATTGTTCCCTAGAATAGACTAGCATCTATTGTATTCTGGTGTCCCAAATAGGCAGAAAACTCTAGCCACAACCTCTAGCCAGTCCTCACCTACTTGAGGATCCATCTCACCTAGAAACCTTGGATGCATATGTCATTGGAACTCGTGCAATGCACTATGTTGGCATGAACCGTCCACTGGTGTCGCTGGGGGAAACTGTTTCCCTACGGGTGGTTGTGCTACTGGTGCACCACCCAAAGGTGCTATTGTTGTAAGAGGGCCCTGCATCGATGCCTCGTCACTCAGTGGGTCATCATCCTGGTCACTCGCTGAAATTCAGGCTGGCTGTTTACGTAGTGGCATCTTGTAAAGAAACAGATCCACCACTATCAATAATTTATACCTAGTGAGCTGACTCAAAAGATATCAAAATAAAAACATTTTCAGAACACATGAAAATAGTGTTTTCTTGTTTTGATTCAGAAATATGAACTCAGGGTCCTGGTGTATGGATACGTCGGCCACCGCACCAACACTGGACTCCCCAAACTGAAAACCAAACCCAAAACACTTAACACTATTGCCCCATTGAAAACGCAGACTCATAGTTATTATGGTAGAACCAACTGCTCTTTGATACCACTTTGTCACAACTCCTCCCCCGGGGTTCGTGTTGTGACTACCCCAAGCACGCTGTCTATAGGTCAGGGGTTAGAGACTAGCACCAAAAAGGTATATCCCTAAAATGAGAAGGAATTTCTTTTAAACCTACAAACACACCGCCCAGGTACAAAATAAGAACAAACCATGTAATGTAACTGCTGAAAGTAAAAGTGTGAACTAAAGAAGAATGAACAAAAATACAAACCCAACTAATAGAAAATACAGCAGAAAAGAAAAATAGCTTCGGAGGTCATCCACCAAGGATCCTACCTGAAGGGTAGATACATCTCATCACTACGTCTCTCCACGTTAATCAGTCACCTCCATGCACCGTTTAGTCTAGGCTCCCAAACCTCGGTCAAAGTTGTATGTCATCTGCACAGGACACAACAAGGTGCGGGAAAAGCCCGTGTAGGGGTGAGTATAACAATACCCAGTACGGACCCCGAGACCCCTGAGGGTCTACCAGAATTTCACAAAGGAATAACCACAAAGCATGATCTCAATCACAAAGCACAAAGTAAAATACAGCTAACACCAGGTATATAACTTAAAGAATAAGAATAATGATGATTAGTCATGAAGCTAAATCATCTTATTCTGTTGAGAAGTTCCACTATTGTACCACGAAGAATTCAATCCAATTTTGATCCACATAGGGTCATAAGTCATCGATCCACACAGGGTCATAAGTTTTTTATCTACAACGGGCCGCTCTAAGGCTGGTCCTCATCGGGTCACGCTACTGTATATCCACACAGGGTCGTAAGTTGTTCATCTACACAGGGTCATAAGTCATCGATCCACACAACAGCATAATTCATCCATCCACACTGGTTCATAAGTCACTGATCTACGACAGGTCACTCTAAGGATGGTCCTCATCGGGTCACACTACTGCTGATCCACACAAGTTTTTTCTGATACCGATCCACAAAGGGCTTCTCTTCAATTGACATCCATCAATAGGATTACCGCACTTAGTGCACTTGATTTTCGTATATTATTCTCCTCAAGCCATCAGTTATACCTCAACTCCCACTAAGTCTCACAAATAAGTAACCCAAAGAACCACCATATCATAAGGGTTCTAACGCAATAGAAAGTGCATCAATCAGACACTTGGTCTGTAAGTTATAGGAATTTTAGTACTGAGGGACCAGTTGGATTCGAGTTCGATACACCCTGGTCGTACCCCAACATTCTCCAAAACCATAGTAGAGTATCTCCAAAGGAAAATATCATCTTAAGGGTTCTATCACTGCAGACGGTTCATCAAATGGACGTCCGGTTTAGAAGTTATGGCTTTTTAAGCAAAATTGGGTCCGGGTCCGGTCCGACCCAGTCAGATCGACCCACCATTTGGCTGCGGTCCACCAACTGGGTACAGCCCGCCATCTAGGCGGGGTCCTCTCTGCTCTTGAATAGACGCAGTCCATTTGGGCTCTCCAACTGGCGACGCCAGGCTGGCTCCGCCCTCCCAGCTAACAGGTTCGGTGGACCGGTCTACGGTGGGACCCGTAGACGCGGGTCCGTAACTCCCGTAGACGGAATTGGCTATCCGCCCCTATCTTACATGGTGCCTACATGCACCACCACCTTCTCACGTCTAATGAGAGTAGGCCTCTATCGCGTCGGTGGTGTCGCGCCTGCGGTACTTCCGCAGGCCACTAGTGAAGCTCTGGTGGTCCGATTTCTTTCATGTCTGCACCTATGGGCCTCCCGGGACATCACCTTCACTATGTGGCCCTTGGTTTCACCTTTCCATAATGTTACATGGTCTCCCATAAAAAACACAACAAAATCAATATCGGTGGATGGTTCGGGCCTTGATCGGATCGGCCTGCACCCTCCGCATTAGCGTTTTAAAAATGGGGAAGAATAATAATCATTAAAACCCCATAATAAAACCCCTCATTAACCTCTCATAAAAAAAATAAAGAAATGTGGATCAACCCTTTGGTAATTTTGCCTTCATTAGTTTTATTTTCCATGAATGGGAAAAAAGTAAAAAAAAATTAAACTCGTAAACTCCCCTACTTGAATTCGGTGGATTCCGTTGTGGATGAAGAAAGGAATTTGTGTTTGAAGTCATTCGTCAAATTCGGTTTCAAGTTCTCCAAGGGTCGTCGATCAATCATTGTTCTTCATTGGAGGGTGATTTAGTCGGCGTTTCTTCATAGGTTACTCTTGTGGGTTCCCAAATATAATGTCAATGGTTTGATTAAATAAAATAAATTAACTCCCATGTTGGTTCATTATTATGATTCATTAATGAATCCTAATTAATGAACTTATTAAACAACGAGCATTGCGGTTATACAACAAGATGATCAAGTCATTAAATTTCTCTTTTTTAATGCCCAACATTACACTATAGTCATGCCATTCATCTCTCAATGGTGGGAAGAGAATAAAATAACTCAAAGAGTTATTTTATTTTATTTTATTTTGAAAATTCCAAAAATTAACATTTTCATCCAACCCTTGATGGTCAATGTTAAGATTCTCTCAAGAGAATCATGGCATTGCAAATTCAATGGATCCCTTGGATTTTCAATCCGAGCACCGGTTCAAAAGATAGAAAGCCACGTCCACACGTTTATTTAATGTACCTTAAAAAAGTTCAAAATTTCGTTCCGGGCACTCTGAGTCTCAGAATCATGTGTTATCAATTTTCACAGGCTCGCAATAATTCCATATAATTAAAACAAATTATACGGATTTTTTTGTCTTTACATGTAATATAATGGAATAGATGTTTAATGAACTAAA
This sequence comes from Viscum album, assembly GCA_963277665.1. Classification (NCBI taxonomy): domain Eukaryota; kingdom Viridiplantae; phylum Streptophyta; class Magnoliopsida; order Santalales; family Viscaceae; genus Viscum; species Viscum album. The sequence goes on from OY728125.1 coordinate 7,626,061, forward strand.
AGATAAATATAAAAATTTAAAAAAGTATCATGCTTTGTGTGCTCACTTTAATAGTGATTTTTTATGGAAAGCAATATGAATTATTAACTATTAAAAGAAAAAAAATAAGCTTAAATATTCTAATTATAAATTGAAGAAAGATATAAAAATATACACTAATGGTAAAGATATTCATCAACTGATTCCATTTTTCTAGGAAATATAGACATTTTTTATGGTGAAGTTGCATAAGATGATTTTCAAAAAGTAGGAAACCCATCCTACCATTGTTTTAGGAGTTGAGTTGCCTACGGTGATTGAACAAAGTAAGAAATTATTCCTAACCTTTTAGAAATGATCAGGTTCTAAAAGATCCATCCCTTTAAGGTAATGAAATAAGATCGATCTATTTATTTGGCCCTAGTTCACGAGAAAGAGTCCTAGGTCTCTTGAGCCTTTGTTTTTCACCGAGAAGAAATCAATAGAATCATTTGATACTAGATGAAGTGGTATCCCAGAAAGCAGGGATAGAGAATTCACATGCCCACCATTAGAAGAAACCAAAGGTTCTCAAAGAGTTCATCTTTGAATAGGTAGCCCAGTTAACCAAACAACCTGGAGGGACTTCCTTCCATATAAAAAAGGAAATACCTGAGACCAGTACTCCCCAAATTGGGAACTCTGCTTATAGAAAATGGGGGGAGTTCTTTTTATGTGACACTACTATGGTGAAGAGTAAACTGATACTCTTTAATATTGATATTTAGCTCGGGCTTCTGCTTAATTACTGGCGTTCACCTTTATCATCCCTTTTTGTCTTTCCATGATTGCTTATCAATGACCAAAAAACAAAATCCAGAGGAGATTTCAAGGCCATATCATTCAAAAGGAATTGAGGGCGGGCATAGAAAACTACCATGACGAGCTACAAGTAAAAGGAATGAATCGTGATTGGGTACCTTCCACAAATGAAGGATTAGCAGAAGTTCTAATCTATGACCATCCTCACTACAGTCGTTCATGCATATGATGGTACCACTCGAACTGCGCAAGGTATAGTTCGACTTAATCTCCAAGTGGGACCCCTTGTTCGTTCAACTCTATTCCATGTAGCAGATATACTATAAACATATAAAATTTTTCTAGAACAACCTTGGATCCCTGCCAAATTGGTTGTGGCATCCTCAACTCATATCAATAAAAAGTTTCCCATGAATGGAACCATTATCACTGTAGTTGGTGAAGTTGATGTTGAGGAAGGGTGTAATTTTGACCCGGCGGCCCAAAAGCCCGACAAGCCCAGCCCGAAATCACGCGCCGTACCAGGCTGGGCTCGGGCTGTAGGTTCATTAGATCAGTCCTGGTCCTATCCAAGAAGGCTCGTGGGCCAGGCCGGGCTGGCCCAAAAAATCCCAACCAGTGGCCCGTGTGAAGTCCTTGTGCTATAAAAAAATTAACGAGAAACTGCTGGTAGGGAGATTTGATCCCCCTACCTTAAGCTACCAAGGATGCGCCTGGACCAACTGGCCCAGACGGTGCACCTGTTATATTATCACCAGAATTTATATATATGTACATATATATATATCATTATATATTAACAAAAAATAAAAAAATATATATATTATATTATATTATATATTTAATAATGTGTCTATATATATATAATTATAATGTGTGTGTGTGTGTGTATATATACAACGATATATATATATATATATATATATATTAATTTATATATATAAACAAATCCAGTAATAATATATATCAATTAAGTGTGGCTTTTAAAAATCCATTAATAATATATATATATATATATATATATATATATATATATATGTATATATATATCAATGATTTAATATTATATATATATAATAACTTGTTGTATATTAATAAAAATATAACACGCTCACTTAATGATGTTCGTGCACATCCCGCAACCTCATTAATTCTTTTAAGTATGTTGCAACTTTCATTTATTATATATACTATACATTTATAAATCAATTTAGAAAAAAAATTAACCAGCCACTGCAGTGCACCCCCCAACCACTAATTATTATTTTTACAATTTTCTCATATTACATATATATATATATCATTAATTTAACATTATATATATATATATATAATAACTTATTATATATTAAAAAATAACACACTCACCCAATGATCTTCATGGACACACCCCAACCTCATTAATTTTTTTTAAATATGATGAAACTTGCATATTATATATATAAACAAATCCATTAAAAATATATATATCAATGATATGATAATATATATATAGCTATTAATAATATATATCAATTATGTGTGGCTTTTAAAAATCCATTAATAATATATATGTGTCTGTGTGTATCAATGATTTAATAATATATATATATAATAACTTATTTTATATTAACAAAAAAAATAACACACTCACCTAATGATGTTTGTGCACGTCCCCCAAACTCATTAATTTTTTTTAAATATGTTGCAACTTTATATATTATATATAAATCTATTTTTTTAAAAAAATTGACCTACCCATTGTGGCGCACCCCCAACCCCTAAATATTTTTTTACAATTTTCTCATATTATATATATATATATATATATATATAATAACTTATTATATATTAATAAAAAAATAACTACTCACCCAATGATGTTCGTACACTCCCAAAATCATTAATTTTTTTAAAATATGATGAAACTTGCATATATTATATATACTATATATACATATATAAATCTATTTAAAAAAATTAACTCACCCACTATTGTGCACCCCCTAAGGCTATAATTTTGGCCCGACCTGAATAGGATCGAGCAGGGTCAGGCCTACCCTGCAAAAAAATTTAAAATCGTTTAAAAAAATGTCTTAAATTAAAAAAACGCTTAAAAATAATTTTAATAAATAAATTAAAAAACATAAATGTAAAAAAACGTTTAAATAACAACGATTTAAACAAACTACCCACTACTGCGCACCCCTCAATCCCAAATTAATATTTTTTTCCCAGTTTTCACATAATATATATAAATTCATAGGCATATATAAATCTATTTAGAAAAAAATAACAAATCCACCCACTGTAAAATGTTAATAAATATTTTTTTACATAAAAAATGTTAAATTTTTAAAACAATACATGTAAAAAACATGCATTAAAAAATGTTTTAAATCAAACGACTAAAAATAAATGTAAAAACATTTTAAACAAATGTTAAAAAATAGTTAAAAATAGTTTAAATAAAAATGTTTTAAACAAATGTTTAAAAAAAATTAAAACAAACACTTAAATTAATTCTTTTAAAAACAACACTTAAAAAAATACATTTTACATTAAAATATGAAAAATGTTAATTTTTTTAAAAAATACTTGTAAACAGCATGCGTTTAAAAAAATAAAAAATGTTTTAATTTAATCATTAAAAAATGTAAAAAAATGTTATAAACGGATGTTAATAAATGGTTTAAAAAAACATTTACAAAAAATTAACAAATGCTTAAAAAATTATAAATAAGTGAAAAAAAATTAAATGTAAAAAAAATGTTTTAAATTAATGTTAAAAATACATTTAAATAACAAGGCTTTAAACTTACCCACTACTACTCACCCCTCCCCCCAAACCCCTCATTTATTTTTTTTACAATTTTCAAATAATATATATATATTCACAATATATAAATAAATTTAGACAAAAAAACTTATCCACGCACTGTAAAATGTTAACAAAAAATAAAATAAATTTTTTTAAAAAAGTATCCATTTAAAGATAAATGTAATTTTTTTAAATAAATTTTAAAAAAAATTAAATAAAAACATTTAAAACAAGTTTTAAAACAAACAATCATTTGGAAAATAATAAAGGCCCATCATGACCCGACTCAAAAAAGCCCGGCCTGGCCTGAAAAAGCCCGGCCCGAATAGTGGTCAGAAGCCCGATTTTTTGCATGCTAGGCCTGGCTCGGCCCGACCTTGTCGGGGCCAGGCCAAAATTACACCCTTAGGAAGAATACATCATCATGGACTCCCAAGATTTGTTCACTAGTGAAGTCCCTACATTGATAGCGACCCTGTCAAACTTTCAATTTCAGTCCCTTCTTCTCGATCCTGTATTGATCCACGACCATACTTGGTATCCTTTGTGGATATCCCACATGAAATTATACATGAGGAATTTCTCCCCCTCCTCTATCCGATGTTGAGATTTTAGAATAAGGTGGGTTTGGTTTGGGCACAAACTCAACTTCTTGGATTAGGCTACCACCCTTTAGCTAAGGATGGGATTCTATACCCGATTAGTCTCCCTAGGGTATTAGGCACCTTTGGTCTAGGATTTAACCAAAAAAATCCACTTTGTATTGTGAATGTCCCACTTTGGATTCATAGACTGAACTTGACAGGTTCTACTATGGAAAGCCCCTCGTTACACAAGTCGTGTCACCACATTCCTTCATTTGGGTTGCCAAAGCAGTGGTGATGAAGGCTCCGAAGGAGATTGACCGGAACTAGAGTCTCAAGAGGGATTTAGCACTTCCATGGCTGCATATTCAGTTGGGCACATCTGACTAAGTCACCTGTACCTGATCTCAAGAAACATTCCTTATACTGACTGACTCTTCTCCGTCTCACGACAAGTAGAGACAGTGTCCCACATGTTTCCTTCACTAACAAATCTAAAAAGTGTTTGAATGAAGTTGATGCAACAAGTGTACTTCACAACTCTTCTCTGTCGCTTCGTAGACGGAGCAGACACGTAGAGTTCACTAGAAGGAGAATAGCTGGAATGATTTCTTGCAATGCAGCGGAACTCAAAGCCTATTTCAGAGGTTTTACTCTTAATCACCGGCTATACAGAACTCATCTAACAAGCTCTCCTTAGCTCTACGTAGACTTCCTCATTAAGCCCATGGAATCAGTTGGTGGTCATGTTAATTTATGAACGAGTTATAGACAGATCTTGGTGGAGCCTTTGGAACTCATATCCATAACCATGGTTTTATATATATATTATTTTTAGAATTTTTTTATGGAAAAGGGATGGGGTTTGAAATATTTTTAAAAATGGGTCTTTAGATGCATGTATGCCATTAACGCGTCTTTGACATTGAGAGATGCGTGAACGGGGTCCACGGATCCTTCATCCCATCTTCGAAGGATGCGTGAATCCCATTCACGCATCCTAGCAATGGTAGATCCGTGAACGGGGTTCATGCATCCTTTATTAAGTCTCTAAAGTACATTTGAACCCCGTTCACTCATCCTACAGAAAGGTTAAAAAAATAATCATTTATTTAGAAGCAAAATTTTCTTATGTATTTGATTAATTCTTTTACAAACCCTTTCTATTTAGTTTTTTTTAACAAAGGAAGAGAGATTTAGAAAAAAAATTATCTTTCAATAACATGATCTTCATGAATGTTTTTCTATAATTAGATTTCATTCTAATTGATATATTAATTCTAGCAGTAATTTAATATTTCTTCATTTACCTCCCCCTAAAGAGAAACACTCATAGACATCAATTTTTAAATCTTATATAACTTCACCAAAGATGATATTATTCAATACTTATTCTTAGATATGGTAACACATTATTAACCCTCTTAATGATTGCTTCTTATTTTAGAATAATATGAAATCAATATTTTTCATAATGTTCATAATTTTATCACATGATGGAGGTATTTTAACATTAAAATCATCCAGTAAAGATTGTGTACCAGTAGAACATTTGTACTTTTATAAAGTTTGAGTATGTATTTTCTCAAAATTGGCCAAATGAACTTCTAATTCTGTATATCTCATATTGTGGTTTTTTTCTCTTCAATCATAATCATATAATCTTCACAATTATTCATTATTCATTGAAATTATTCTTTATGAAATTTAATTTTTTTTAAAAAAGAAACATATTCCATGATTTTAGGATTCAAATCATTGGGATCAATAATATGTTTCAATATTTCTTGATGTTCACAGATGTTTTTATCCAGAGTATTAATATTTATTAATACATGTGTCCTTTTATAAAGTTTGAATATGTATTTTCTCAAAATTATCCAAATGAACTTCTAATTCCATACATCTCATATTGTGGTTTTTTGATCATCTATCATAATCATCTACTCATCACAATTTTTCATTATTAATTGAAATTATTCTTTATGAAATTTAATTTTTTTAAACAAATAATCATGTTCCTTGATTTTTTGGATTCAAATCATTGAGATCAATAATATTTGTCAATGTTTCTTGATGTTCACAGATCTTTTCATCTAGAGTATTAATATTTATTAATACATGTGTCCTTTTATAAAGTTTGAATATGTATTTTCTCAAAATTGGCCAAAAGAACTTCTAATTACAAACATCTCATATTGTGGTTTTTTATCTTCAATAATAATCATATACTCTTTACAATTATTCATTATTCATTGAAATTATTCTTTATGCAATTTAATAATTTTAAAAAATGAATCATGTTCCATGATTTTAGGATTCAAATCATTGAGATCAATAATATTTGTCAATATTTCTTGATGTTCATAGATCTTTTCATCCAAAGTATTAATATTTATTAATAAATGTGTCCTTTTATAAAGTTCGCATATATATTTTCTCAAAATTGGCCAAATGAACTTCTAATTCCATACATCTCATATTGTGGTTTTCTTATCTTCAATCATAATCATCTACTCTTCCCAATTATTCATTATTCATTGAAATTATTTTTTATGCAATTTAATTTTTTTAAACAAAGAATCATGTTCCATGATTTTAGGATTCAAATCATTGTGATCAATAATACTGTCAAAATTTATTGATGTTCACAGATCTTTTCATCTAAATTGTTAATATTTATTAAGGAATACCAAATAGAAGTTATTAATTTTGGTAGATATTTTGGTGACAGTAAGACACTTGTTAAAAAAAGTAAAACTGTATAAATGATAATAGTAATGCATATACATAGTGTATTGTAAATCAAAAATCAACCTAATCTACACCTCTGGAATGGATGCTCCTCTATCCCACCACTATATGTATACTGGTCGCATCTACATTGTGTTCGTCTCTGTTTATGCTCTGGAATACGTTGCCTGTCATCCTTAGCAGCCACCCCCACATCCTCCTCTGTGACAGGCAGTGGATGTACAGTCTCACCGTTTGTACCTTGTCATGCATCTAATGATAGTGGAGGCTAGATGGAACTCTCACCAATATGGAAAGAAGATGGTTGTTGTGCTAAAGAATCAATATCAACCCAATCATCATCTGTATCTACCTGTGGCTGAGCCTGAGAAGCTGGAGGAGCATATGAATGATCATGCAGAACACCCTCCTCCTGTGGAATAGCAGCATCTGACTGATCAATCTAAAAATCCTCCTCCTATGGAACAGCAAGATCCATAATAGGGTCATCACCACCTGGTACATCTATATGAGCCTCATCAGGCTCCGCAGCCTCCTTAGCATGTGGTGGATCAAAGAAAATGCCATGATAAATCTCATCCATGAAAGGAATCAAATGTGATACAAGGGTGTGAAAATATACTGGGTAAAATACGGTGTGATCTAATGGATCAGAAATGTGTAGTATATTATAGATACGAGCATCCTATGAAAAAAATTATGTTGTTAACTAATATGAATAAAAATTTCACTGAATTATAGAAGGAACTATGTATAAAAGCTCGTGAAAGCCTCATCTGTGTCGTGTCAGAAATCTGACTGGGGACCTGCAGTACCAAGCTACGTAATCCATTTGATCCACCAAATGAAAACGCACTATCCCCACCCCTCTCAATTGTAAGTCCTATTGTATATCCCATAAATCAATATATCTGGTGTGGTATCTCCTCCAATCAAAATCTCTCTTCCCTAACATCTTCAGGGAATGCAGTGAATCTAACTGACTGGGTGGGTCAGGAACATGCTGAAATAATCTGAACCGCCTCATAACTTTTTTTGTCTGATTCCACCCAACTGTATGGAAATAAATCAATGGAACCCTACAAGAGCCGATAGCAAACATCATCGTACAGTACGGTGGAAGACTCTGGATAATAGCATCTGTATATGGCATCCATAAAATCTGAAAGAAAAAAGAAATAATTAATTAATACATGAATACATGTATAGTAAAGAATAAAGATTTAACAATATAAATAATAATCACTTACATCTTGTCGTTGAATTATATCCAACATAAGTTTGTAGGCATGGACGTCGTGTCTAGGGGAATCTGAATGTCGATATGCCTGACTCCACCTATAGATAATATTGTTGTATTTACATTTCATAATAGAAAGTTATACAATTAATTTAGAAAGTATAAGGAGGGAATAACATACCAATGTCCACGTGGATCCTCTCCTACAATATTAGTTGTTAATGGAACATGAAAATATGGATCTAAATGAGGGATGTGCTCCCATACCCACATCTGTAGAAGAACCATGAATCTCGTGATCTGTATCTTATCGATGCGACATGCTCTTCATAATGCCCTATATATATATGTTATACAAGTAGACCGTCAACTATATCGTCCAGCCTTGTCCAAATCTTCCAAAAAAGATAAATACATAAAATGTACAAAAGTAGTGGCGTGATCAACAAAAAGCGTGCCACTGATCAGCCTCAAAATATATGCACATGCAAATTGCAGCACGGTGATCTCATCAACATTCTCTGCTAACTGTGTGAAGTGTTGGTATAACCAATGCATGCGTAATCGACCACCAACTATGGTTCTTCCATCATCATGGACCTCTATTCCCAGTAGTATATGAACAATCTCTAGTAAATCTGCTCCAACTCGGCCAGTCAGAGCTGCACCAACGATGGGGAGGCCCAACATAATGGCCACATCTTGCATGTTAATAGTCATCTATCCCTATCTAAAATGGAATGTATGTGACTCTAGCCTCCATATCTCTACAAGCGTAGCAATCAACTGATGTTATAGAAAGTTGAGGTCACACATCGCTATGCCATAGAATCCAACACGATGAAGATGAGGGATGATAGCGGGAGGTGGTGCGGTATGATGGAAATGGCGAGATCTTCGTACACTCAACGGAGGCACTAGACGTCCCTCTAAAAGTAGTTGTGAAACATGAGTAGCCTGAGATGCGAGCAATGGAAAATCTATCATCTGCACAAATGATATCATCATTACTTTATTAGAGTGAATTCAATAAAAAAATTCAACTGTTTTTTAAATAAATATAGAACAATGAAATGAAAAATGGTTGTGTTAATATTTTCGATTTATACTTGATTTGTTGTGTGTGGATTAGTGTTTGTATTACTTGACCAATCCCCTCATTAAATAAAGCACCCTATTACCTAATTTTTAGATTCAATATTTATGAGGTCTATATAATTAAAACCTATATAGGTCTTTTAAGCATTGTATGTGGGCTTCCATGAGCTAGTTCTTTCATTCTAGGTAGTTTTTTTCAATATTTTGAGTATCACAAAATTCTTTATTAGATAATCAAAAAATGATACGAACCAAAATTGAAACATGTTAGAAATAGATGAAGTCGGAAATAAAAGGATTCAATACTGAAAATTCCATATAAAAATAAAAAATATACATATTCGTGATACAATTCACAAACTCGATCATGGATGATGATATGTGGAGCTCTGTGCTGCCACTTTGGGAAATCTATTATGAGTATGTACTTTTGCATGAAAAATATTGCATCGTATTCTACCTCCTCGTTGTCGAGGCCAATCCATTTTATTTCTGATTCGATTTGATTTTGGTCTTCCTTGAGGTCGTAACCTAGTAGTATGAAGCCAATAATTTAAAAAATGACAGACATTGAAAAAATCAAAAATGTAAACATAACCAAATTATGAAACATAGAAATATCAAGGATGATGGTCGGCTGATCAGCAAGAAATGAGATAGAATGAAAGTCACCAACAGGTATCCAATATGCACTATAACAGTTCACCGAAGTGCTCATGCGATGCACTGGGTCAACATATGGCTCCCATGATATATTTACTAAAGCACAAGTTGTGATAACATGTGAACATGGATATCTAAATGCCTAAAAGTTTCCTCAATCATAGTATCTATTATATAACATCACTACAAACACTCGACCGCTAGTGCATGTAGCCTGGTCGTAGCACAATCTTACCTAAAATCTTGTCTTTTCTCTATCAAATGCTAGAATAGTCCATCTTGAAACCTCATTCAGTATTGAATCAATCTCGCTTTGGAAATTTTGTTTAAAATGAATTACGTTTTCCATCCCCTGGTAGGCCTTTTGGGACCGGTCAAAAAAGTAGTGAACACGTCAATAAAATGTCTCTTTCACTAACCCAATGATAGGAAGTTTTTTCACACCCTTGAGGACCCCATTTATGCACTCCACTATATTAGTGGTCATATGGACATATCTTCTGCCACCATCAAATTCTAATGACTATTTTCCCTTCGAAATCTGTATCATATATTCATACACATGTTCATTAGTAGTTCAGATATCTTCAAGGCATCGATCAAACCTTTCTTGTTGGGGCTCATATGCCAAAACCATAAGAGAATAATATATTAAAATGGAGAATAAATTTTGTTTTAAAAAAATATGTTTAGAAAAACATACCCAACTTGAGGATTGCCTTCTTTATGGCATCATCTCTGGAATGCTTATGCACATTACTTGAAATATGTCTAATGAAATAAAGATGATAAGCATTCGGCTCAATACATGAAACCCCATCACTAACCCCAGCCTCTATAATCGCTCGATGGCGATCAGATATCAGACACATTCCATGGTTTTTTGTGACATGAACACATACACATGCCAAAAACCATCTCCAACAATAAAAATTCTCCTTTTCAACAATAAAAAAAAGCAATTGGAAGAGGAGCACGATTACCATCCTGTGTGGAAGAAATGAGTAGAACACTTGTATACTTTCCATACAGAAAAGTTCCATCGACTTGAAAAAATTGTTTACAATAGGGAAAGGCAGCAATACATGGCCCGAATGCCCAAAAAACCCTATTGAACTTCACCTTTGTTTGATAAACTCATTGATTGGGGGATACATACTCAATAGTGTCTAACTGATAAAAAATCTGATTGTTGAGAGATAACAATTCCATAAGTTGTGGCAACATAGCATAAGATTCATCCCAATCACCATACACTTTTACAATTACCTTCTGTTTTGCATTCCATGCTTTGGTATATGATTTCTTATTGTTATACAACTATTGAATTCTTTCCTAAACGAGGGCAACAGGAACATCCCTACATGTTCGTATCATCTCAAAAATAAAATTTTATATAAACTCTAAATCAAGGGAAGAGTGATCATGTGACAATCTTGGATACACACAAGTGTGTGGCCCTTCTAATTTGGTTATCCTCCAACATGCAAAACATTTATCAAATATTTACCTTAATAAAAATTTACATTCTGGCCCATATTTTTCACAACAAATGATATATTTTTTCTTCTTTGACTCATCAAACACAAATGTGGAATGTCGCTCAATGTGGTATTACTTTATCACATTTTTCATGACCAATTTACTTTCAAACTGCTGCATGAGATAGATGGAGTTATCATTTGTTGCAGACCAATTCCCTATAATTCCAGGGAATTCTGAAGCCGGTGTAATGACATCCCAATCAAAATGTTGTTCACGAAAAATTCTTTTGACTAAGGAACACAATACTGAAGGATTATTACCACTAATCAGTAGATTTCTTGGATGTATTTCTCTCAAAGGAACCTCAGAAGGTTCTTTTCCCACATCACCCACACCCACATCTCTCAAAGGAACCTTAGAAGGTTCATTCCCCAAATCACCCTCACCCACATCATCTCTTAATGGATCCCCAGATTCTTCTTCCTTGGATAAAATTTCATTCACTATATCAGCACACAAAGGGATTTCATCTACATTTCCTTTTAAAATTTTATCATCTTCTTCATAATTATCTTCTATTACTGGAGTCAAATGAGAGGGAGGAAATGTAAAATACTGACGTGAAGGACCGACTTGTACAGAGCTCACAAAACACGGTTCTGTAGTAGTCCGTTTCACCACATCTATATCAGAAGTTACCACATACAACTCCATCAAACCATTATCACACTGTTGTCTAAATAAAGAAGATGCATCCATCTAATCATCATCATCGACCAAAGGGTACTCGGTGTGCCAGAAATGTTCAGGATGTTGTAGATGTCGATATGTGATTGACGAAATGGATTAATCAACCCTCAGTTTTAATTGATTATGAATCTTATTGTGAACTAAATCCAATGTCATGCAACCATGAATTTTTACCACTATGATAGATGGCACGCTATAGCAAAATCCTTTCTCTATATAAATGGTCTCACTGTTTCAATATATTTTCACATACATTATTACCTATAAAAAATAATGAATAAAATATTATATACTACATCAATATTTTACATTATTTAACATAATGGTATATATATTAATTAGTTATGAATAATTAATCATGACTTGATCTTGAGACTTATGATTAGTTTATCATTATTTGATAAACTAACAAAAACCTATGGGTAGACTCATGGAGTCTCTATTATCAAATATTTTAGAAATCCTTAGTCTTCTTTCAAATAGCAACGCCTTATGTCGAATGCTTTTTCTCAAACACCTCTTCGAGGACACCTCTCCGGGGACGCCTCTTTAGGGACACCTCTTTTTGATTGCCTTTTAATTACAAATTTACTCACATGCAAGTGAGGGGGTCTAGGGGTATGAAATACATAACTTTTTTTAAGCGGCCACGTAGGTCCTTATATACTTAGTCAAAGATGACTAACATTTCATCAATACAGAAAAAAATGCAATTTCAATTATGCATCGGTCGGTCATCTCAAGATCAGTCATCACACAAATTACCATGTTTTAGGGTATAATTTTTATATCTATTACTATATGAAATACATGTTAAATATCTACAGCTCTTTTATATTTAATAAGTTTAATTATAACTAATATAATTTTAAAAAATTATTTATACAAAATTGTTTTTATACTATTAACAGAGAAATATTTCTATATATTTTTTAATAAATTTAAATATGATGCATATAACTAATATATTATTCCCAAATTATATTACTAGTGTATAAAAATATTATAATTTAAATTAATATTACTTTCAAAATACATTTTTTTATAACATATTTAATTTTCATAAACATTCAATACGAATTCATACAACAAACACATCATTCATAAATTAAATCATACAAAAGACACTAATTTACACATCAATACATATGAAATAAATGAACCATATACACAAACACTAGTTTCTACATATCAAAAATTAAATAAAAAATCATACAAATGAAATAAACAAACACAATTAAACAATTGAAAATTTAAATATAAATTTTACCTTCTTAAAAGAAGTAAAAATTTGTTGAGAAATAAATTCTTCAAGGCTTCACAGAAAAATACAGAGGAGAGGAATAAATTTGGGGGGAGACCCCTTTTATAGATTTTATTATCCGGATGCGTGAATGGGGTTCAAGCATCCTTCATACCCTCTTCGAAGGATGCGTGAACCCCTTCAGGCATCTTGAACGCGGTAGAAAATTCATGAATGGGGTTCATGCATCTTCGGTGCGGAGAGATGCATGAACGGGGTTCAGGCATCCTTCGAATACGGGATGAAGGATGGGTGAACCCCATTCACACATCTCTTTGTGCCTAATATTCGTGAATGAAGTTCACGCATCTAAAGACCCATTTTTTAAAATATTTCAAACCCCATCCCTTTTCCATAAAAAAATTCTAAAACCCATATATATAAAAAACCCTCCATAACCATGATGTTCAGACTACGGAACGTAGACATCATTCACAGCAGAACATGTCTTTATTCTGCTATTCCCTTTGGTTTTGAGGTAAAACTCACTAAGGGGGGGCTGAGGCGGACTTCAATTCTAATGAGGGTGTTAAGTGCCTCTGTTATGACCCGATTGGAGGTCGGGAAAAGGAAACTCTTTCTTCAAACCCCACGTAAAAGCATGGATAGATTTCCTATATAAATTGTCTTCCCTTATATTGATGAGTAGAAGAGAGAAGCATTCTGAAGTTTGCATCCTCATTCTGCCAGGATCTAGAATCATCAGTCAGATCATTTCAAAGTATCTGAACAAACCGGTCTTGGGCTATCTCAAAATGGTATATTCCATGATTAGTATTGGTTTTCTTGGATCTCTGGTTCCAAAGCATCATATTTTTACTGTTGGGTTAGACATCGTTACTCATTCTTACTTCACTAATGATACCATAATTATAGTTGTTCCTATTATCATTAAAATCTTTAGTTTGATCGCTAATTGGGGGTGGTTTAATCATGTACGTCAAAACACCCATGTTGTTTGATGTGGGGTTCATCTTTTTGTTCACAATCGGTTGACTCACTAGAATAGTACAGGTTAATTCTAAGCTTGACATTGCACATCATGATACCTATTATGTAGTGCCACATTTACATTATGTACTTTCGATGGGTAATGTTTTTTCTTTATTTTTTGGATTTCACTATTGGGTTAGTAAATTCACAGGGATGGTCTACCTGAAACACTTAAGGCAACTCCATTTTTGGGTCACTTTTTTCAGGGTGAATCCTACCCTTTGTCCAATGCATTTCTTTGGCCTAGCAGGCATACCATGTCATATTCCAGAATTTCCAGATACTTTCGAGGGTTAGAATAACCTGATATCTTATGGAGCATATCTATCAGTTATTGGTATTTCTCATTTCGTAGTGGTAGTGATGATCACATCTTCCAGGGAACCTACTCGATTTTCGCGTCTGACTGTCAAAGTTGAACAGACTCCAACCACACCAGAATTGCTTCTTTCGAGTCCCTCATCCTTTCATACATTTAGTGAAGTGCCGCCTACTAAGGAGACAAGATGCATTCCTTCAATACGGTTTCCTGTGTTAAACAAAACAACAACTCAAAAACACAAAATATAAGGGGGTATTTTTCTACTACGATTGGTTCATTAATGGGGTTGTTGGGATGATGACATTAAAATAGTATGCATCTCATAGCGTACCCAACCATGGACACCCCAGGATCTGAAATTGTATACTGATTATTCCAGTATAGCCTTTCTCAATTGAATCTTGTCTTCCATATTCTTAGATGATTCCAACAACTTCCCAACCACTTTCACATCCACTACCACGAGTGATATATTTTAGTCCTACTTTTCTATTCAGGTAACTATATAGGGTAAAGTTTGGTACTTTATTCTATATATTCTACTCTAATAGTTTCAAAAAATCCTCCTGAACCCCCCCCCCCAAACAGTTATTTTTCTACCATTCCACTGCTCTGCTATCCATATCAAGAGAATTTATCAACTGATATAAACATTGCCTGTGCATTACAGTGTCTGATGAACCACACTATACGCTTTAGAGCATCAAAAGTACGGTCAGAGTAGTGAGATCCTTGAAGAAACCCACCAAGAGACAATTCCACACTTATAGGGATAAGGAACTAATGTTCCTTATCCCTATAATTCCACATTAATTCCAATCAAGCTATCAAATGATCACACTATTATAAGAGTACTCAAGCCATGACTAGTACTCTATGGATTTCCAAACATGTGCACGCAGGTTCTAAAAGATCTAACCCTAGTTGACCAGGTGGGTGGGCCCCAAGGATGGGACCACATGTCTACAGGGCAACTTGTGGTATCTATCAAGCCAGGACCCAACAACCATGTTAAGGCGGGGTGTTTGTGCTATCAGCGGGGCCCAGTTGTACAAAGTCAGTAGCCTTTAATATGTCTAACTCAAATTAAAAAAAGAAAAGATCATGGTTGAAAGTTCCAGTGATAAGGAATCACATACTGATAATAATAAATAAATATATCATTTATCTAGGAAAAATAAGAAATTCTTCAGAAAAAAAACATATATAGGTAAGTATGATGATAAATAAAATTGGATAGAATAGTGGTAAAGGGATGATTCTACGAATGAGATAACCTACTAATATTGAAAAAGGAAAGGATACATCAAAACGAACTATCCCAATCTTAAATATATGAAAATATATAAGGAAAAAGGTAAAATATATAAAAAGAAATGAAAAACTCTAGGAGTGCCTCTGAGTATAGCTAAAATTATTCAAATTAGAGTATAAAAGATAGAAATGTTAAATATAATATGTGTTTCATGAAAAACACATATGAGGTATCAAATATTTTTCCTGCATCCCTTTTACATATTCCAAATCCTTCCAAAAAATGAAAATGATGAAGAAAATACATCTAGTTATGATTTATTTGAATGTTGTAATATACTGGAATATATTTTTAATGAACTAAAAAATAAATATAAAAATTTAAAGAATACAAATGATTTTTCTACTCACTTTAATTCTAATTTTTTATAGAAAATGATAATAATTATCAACTATTAAAAGAAAACAATAAGTTTAAATATTCTAATTATCAATTCAAGAGAGATATAGAAAGATACACTAATGGTAAAGACACTCCAACCCAAATTATTGGTAAACAAACCACTCCTTAATATGATACTGTATTGGTTAGAAAACTGTATAGATAATGATTCATAAGAAAAATTTTGTCCAAAGTTATAGTTCTACAAAATCTGTAAACACCACTTACTCATATGGATTTAAAAAGGTTTTTATTTCTAAAATTATAATGATGTTTATATGAAACTAGTTAAATAGTTATGTATTAGTAAATATATTATTACTAACAATTATGGATCCAAGATAGAATGGGAACCAAAACTTCTTGAACAGTACCAGTAATAACTTATGGTATCTAGGTAGTTTATATTCTAGATACATTACTAGGTATTACTTAAGATTCAAAAATATTATCAAATTTGATAATAGACATGTCACTTTTGGTGACAATACCAAAGGAAAAATAATTGGACTTGTAAAAAATGGCAACTCTAGTACCGTTTTAATTTCCCAAGTATTATTTCTATATGGGTTGAAATATAATCTTCTTAACATCGCATAGTTATGTAATGATGGTTACCATGTTAAATTTTAGAAGAATAACTATAAAGTTTATGATTCTAAACATGTCTTAGTTTTTACTACATTGTGTAATGATAATGTTTATGTTTTTTATTTAAATTCATTATTTTCTCAGAATATTTCTTGTTTAAGTACCTTCTACAAAGATTCTTATATTTGGAATAGGAGAGTAGGCAATTATAATTTATTCTCAGTTAGAATTCTTAATCAGAAAATTTTATAATCTATTCTCACTTAGCCCTGTTTTTTATCCTTATGGTCACACCACTAGCTTGATGACTCCTAGTGAAAATTACCTACGGAGGGGGGAACTCCCACCAAAAAGGGATGGAAGAGAAAAGAACCAAAAGTTTTCAGTCAACTTTGCCTTGTACAATGTCATAAATCAAGAATATGTTCTTTACAAATGAGGCCTTGATAGATTCCTTTATAAGTGCATCAAGGGAGAATAGAATGTTGTCGTCGTGAAAAAAGTGCACTTTGGAGATTGTGGAGTGCACCAATCGGTAACCAAGATCTCCCATAAAATTTAAAGGCTTAGATATTATTGGCCCACTATGATACAGGATTATACCACATTCACCAAGAAGTGTCATTCCTGCCAAGTTCATGCCAATTTTATTCACCAACCCCCAGATCTACTTCACACAGCTAAGTAATCCTTTCCATTTTCCATATGGGGGGTGGATATTGTGGGCCCATATTCCCCCACCACATCTAGACAATTCAAGTTCATTCTCACAGCAACCGACTTCTTTTCCAAATGGGCCAAAGCCATGCCCCTTAAAGAGGTCAGGTAAAAATGCATTGTTAGCTTTTTGAAGGCCAATATCATTACCAAATTTGGTTTCCCTCATACAATAATAAAGGACAATGACACCAACTTCAACTCTGTTAAGTTGGACAAGTTATACCAGGAGTATGGAATAAAATCCAACCGTTCATCCTTCTACCATGAAACGACCAATGGGAAGATAGAGGATTTTAACAATACTTTGTCTAAAATACTCTAGAAGATGTTGGATAAGGATAATAAATCATGGCCATCCAAGCTCCTTCATGCTTTATGGGCTAACCGAACCACGACCCGCACTACCAACCAGGCAACCCCATACTCACTATTATATGGGATAAAGGTGGTTTTGCATATTGAAATTCAAGTAACGTCACTCTGTGTGGTCATTTGTGATCAATTTTCCCTAGATGAGAATTCATAGAAATAGTTTGATGGGTTGGACTAGCTGGATGATAAAAGGTTGCACACTTTGCACCATTTAGAAGTTTACCAAAATTGGATCGCACGAGCCATCAACAAAAAGGTCTGTCTTTGGTCTTTCCTCGAAGGAGAAATGGTATTGGTCCTTATAACCCCTAATGATACTCTGGAACATGCCCCCAAATCTTGAGTCAAAGAGGGAGGGACCATATGTCGTACATAGGGTCTATTCTAATGGATCATATTCCTTGATGTCAATAGATAGACAACTCATCACAGCTCCCACCAATGAAATGTTTTTGAAGAATCGCTTCATGTAAAGACAACGTACGTGTTCCAAACTCTATGAACCTAAACTATGAGTCATCATCCTAAACATATGATGTTAAACTGTATGGTACTATTCCTTAAAATACGACATTAAACTGGGATGTCGATGTCCTCACAACATGACTCTAAACTGCACAACATATCATTCTAGCTGCAAGATGTTAAACTGCATAGCATAAATTTTCCTAATTGCACGATGATAAACTACACAGTCCCCAAAGAACTATGTACGGATTGATTCCCATTCATCAATGAGATACATAGTGATGCCTCGACCCTCGATCTTGTCCCATCTACTGCATGAAAAAAATGCCTCTATTGTATCCTCTAGCTCCTTATATTATGAGGGAAATCTTTTTCACTCCTTGTTTCTCACATCGAGTGTAACTCATGTGTGATTAGGATCAGTGATAAGGATTACCTTATGTAAACAAACTATGGAGGGATATGATCAACACGACACCCATAGTAGAAGAAACCAAAATTCCCTTGCTCATATGTCCGAGTCAGATCGATACAAGGAACATTTCGAACTACGTATGGCTCGATTTCTTCCCTTACAGGATACGTAGTGACACCCATATTTCACATCCCAGCCCAACCACCAACAAAATAATGCCCTCTCATTTCCCTACATGTGGGCCATACCTCTGTAGGTAACATTGAAAATTATGTATGGATTGATTTCTACCCCTGTAGAATACGTAGTGATGCCCGAATTTCACATCGCGACCCATCCACCAATAAAATAATTCTCTCTCATTTCCCTACAAGTGGTTCAGAAATTTATAGGGAACATTCAAAACTACATATGGCTTGATTCCTACCCTTGAAGGATATGTAGTGACACCTAGATTTCACATACCGACCCAATCACCAACATAAAAAATGCCATCTCATTTCCCTACATGTGGGTCAGGCCTCTGTAGGGAACATTGAGAACTATGTGTGGCTTTATTGTTTCTCTTTTAGGATACGTAGTGATGCCCAAATTTCACATAATTTCCCAACCACCAATTAAAAAAATGCCCCTTCCTTCGTTCATAGGTCAGACTTATACAGTGGAATCCCTGAAAGGTCCTAACTGCACAACGATAAACTACAAGGTTCCTCAAGAGTCATGTGCGGCCCAATTATCAACATTAAATAATCCTGAACATGCCTTGGGTTCCCTATACAAAAATTTCAAATAGATTAAGGGAATTACATGTTTGAATTATGACACACATAAGGAGTCAAAAGATCATGCTTCCCTCTGCATATGAGTCAGATATATGTGGAAGCTTTAGTAGTTCATGACTAATCATGGTCTGGATATTTCTCAGGTTCCCACACACTTTTTTCCTATTTGTCAAACTCCATACTATGGGAAAGATTGGGTCCCCATAATCATTCATGGCCATCGGAGATGGAAAGACAGTGCCCTGTGAACACATTTGTTCGACTATGCACATCATGCCCCGGTGGCTCTGTATATGTCACCTACAAAACGGCTGTCAATCAAAGAAAAATTCATCCTCAAGAGAGTCCTATCCTACCTCAGTAATCCCAATGGCTTCCAAGCCCCATGTCATTTCTCCTGATCCAGGCACACCCCCCAGGACTATGGTTTTCTCCATCTATCATCACTCATGTTTATGGAATACCAGAATATCCCGAACTTGATTAACTAAAATCTATTTATGGTATTTGTGATAGCATAATTTCCTCACTATATGACTCTAAAATGAACAACATATTTTCCTCACTGCATGAATCTAAACTACACAGTGCATTATCCTTGTTGTGTGATTTCAAACTGCATAGCATTAGTTTAAGCTAAAAATTCTCCCTACTGTTGATTATGTTATTCTTAAGTGGTGATCCAAAATCCTTGTAATCCCTTGTTTCTCACACTGAGCATAGCTCACATGATCTTAGGGACCATAGAAGGGGATCCACCGTGACATCATTGAAAATCAGTCCCGAATTTTTGGTTCTAGTAGCAAAACCCTAAAAGTAATGTTACGGTTCCCTTCCCCTTAAGGAAGCTCGGGTCCTAGTTATACGATGTTAAACTACAGGGTACTCTAAATATGGGATGGATGCCTCACCTTGTGTATGAGTCAAATCTAAGAAGGGGATTACCTGATCCCAAGATCGAATCATGACCCGAATATTTCTAATGTATCAGGATACAATCCTACCATACATCAAGATATGTGCTTTAAGTAATATTTAATCTCCATAATCTTCCATGGCCATCGAAGATGGAAGGTCAGTGTCCTGCAGACACCTTTGTCTGACTATGCACATCACACCTTGGTGGATCTGCATATGTTTCCTACAAAAAGGCCATCAACCAAAAGAAAATTATTCCTTAGCAGAGTCTTCTTCTACCTCAGTATGCTTGAATGCTTCCAAGACTCATGACATCCCTCCTGATTCAAGAACCCTTATAGTCATGGTTTACATTTTATTTCAAACCCATGTCCCGGATATATCAGGATATTCTAGTCCAATTCACCTCTAGTATCTCTTCTAGATTATTTAAAATAAATATATCCCATCTATATGGATGAAGTTGATCTACATATGAAAAACAAATTCCACCACTTTCTCTGGGTTTCCTGTTAAAGTTCATCCAAAGAAATACCTGCTTTAATGCTTAGGTGCACCCCCTTTCAAAGACCATGTGATGTGTTCAGAAAGGTCCCAATACCTATAATCCTTCTTGGCCATCAAAGATGGAAAATTATTGTCATTTAAATACCTTTATTTTACTATGATCAACATGCTATGGGGGATTTACTTATGTTACCTACAAAACAGTCTTCAATCAAAGGCAAATTCATCATTAGGAGAGTCCTTGACAATTTTTCATATACCTGCATGACATTTATGTACCATATCACTCCCTATATTTGGGAAACTCCCTGGATTATGTCTTATATATCTTTCCCTTTTCTAATTCCCAGACATGAAATGAATTTCTAATTAAACTGATGAATCATTTACTCTCCTTTGGTTAGAGAAAAATGATCTTTGTGTCCTGGTTGTATGATGTTAAACTGTACCATTCACCGGCTATCCCCTACAAAAGAAACATTTCTGTGGGAGTGGTTTCCCATTCATAACCAATACAAATTCCCCTAATATGTTTGAACATAATTCCTCAAACAGGACACCCAATGTGGCCCCCAAATAAAAAAACTCAATGTTTTGTAAATTCCCTCAGACCATTAGAGATGGAAGGCCAGTGTCATGTTGACTCCTTTGTTTGACTATGCATATCATGCCCCAGTGGCTCTGCATATGATTCCTACAAAATTTTATTTAATCAAAAGAAAATTCCTCCTCATGAGAGTTCTCTCCTACCTCCATATGCCTAAAATGGATCCCAAGCCTCATTCATATCCAAAACTCACAAATTCAGGGTTAAGAAAAATCCATCATTCATGTATGAAAGTTATTAGGACATTATTGAATGATTAATCCCAAATTGGGGCTCCCTCCTTTTTAATTTTAGTCAAATATGTTCGACCTAAAACATTAGTAATAAGTCTGATTGACAGGACTATAAGTTTCCAGTGAAAAAGACACAATACTCACTAGAGTGAAAACCCACAAAGGGAACCCATGGATAAAAGTTTATTATCATCTCGTTAAAACTATATTGTGTATAGTTTAGTCAAAAAAAGATGATATATCAAATACTCATAAGATACATCATGATTTGGGAAATTAAGTCTCTACTCGCCCTTTCCATAAAATGGAAAGCGACTACTGCGGTCCGTCAAGAGTTTTATCTAAATAATCTCTCTCACCTGCTTCATCCTTGACCATTGGGCACATGTGTTCCATAATGTATTTAAGTTCCCACCATTTCTTCTATATAGCTTCGTAATTGGTTCCCGAAGTGGCTAGTTGAGACTTCAACCTTGTTACGTGAGCCTTGCATTCTCATAGATGTTTCTTTTGGGTGATCAATAAATCATGAACCTTTTCCTCTTCAGCCATTAGGTGATCTAGTTCCTCCAAAGTGTCTCAGAAGTTCTTTACCTAATGATGTGAAGAATTGAATTTGGAAATTTTATTCTCACAAGAAGTGAGTTCTTCCTGAGCTAGGACAATCTAATAGATAAGAATATGTAGATGTCAGTAATCAACGCCACCAGAACCTCACTCAGTAAATAACTGCCAGATGTTTTTAGTATCATCAGTAAAGCTAGCCAGAGGTGTTTTCATGGAAAGGGTGCATAACTGATGCCATGCCTATTTTTGCACTACCTAATGACTCTCCATGACACCAGGGCCTTATTCCTCCCCCATCGTGATGGTTTTTTAGGTAGGAATCATAATTATAGTAGTGGGAAGAGACCTGATATAGGTAACCAAATATGGGGGGCTCTTCTTACCCTTAGATGATTCAACCGCTGGAGAAGGATGCAGAGGACTAGCTGCAACTTCCAGGGTATCCGGTGAAACTCTACTGGGGCTAGCCTCATTAGGGCCATGGGTAATATCATAAGTATAGGAGAATTATGAATCAATCCACACTGATATTGGATGCACCGATGTATCCCCTTCCAAACGTATCTGATGGTGGATTGAGAATCTTCTCACCACAATGGTAGGAACATATGGTGTAACCATTATGGCCACCGTAGGGACAAGAATAGAAGACATAGTCATCACACTTACCAAATTATAATGAATATATGGCATGGTCATCATGGTCAAGACAATGTGAAGGACAGTTAAAGTCTTCTAGACTTGTTGAATTGGTCATCACAACACCCTTTTAGGGTAATATCCCACCCATAGTTGTGCATATTCTATCAATAGAAAAGTGGATATCATCATATTAGAGATGATTACCTCCATAGTGGAGCCTTCATAAATCATCATAATCCATAACTGGTGAATAATTATGGGATGATATTCTCCTTTTAACTGAATGGAAGTAAGAAGTGAAATTTTTTAAAGGCACCCAAATTGCCTGGAAATCCTGTAAGGGAGGTATGGCTCACAAATTGCCACCCGATCTATGTGAGAAGTGAGAATCCCATCCAGGAGTGTGATAATGTATGCACGCCACTCTGAAGAACTGCCCCTATCACCTATTAATAACCTGTGATGGGTAGGGTCCTGTGAAAATGAGAATTTAGAAGCATCATTCAGTATCTTGACAGCATTGATAATACTTAAAGTCATGGGACTAACAACGGGAATATTGAGAAGGGTAGGTTGAAAGTTGGAGTGAGGAACCCTCGCAGTGTGTTGATATTCATAGTAAGGAAAGTGTTCTTCTATCCACCCATACAAAATTTCAAATGGTCCACTGAGACAATGCGTAGATTTACCTTCTTGTATCTTTCCCGACAACTAATAAAGTTGGGAAAGAGTAAGGGTAGCCAGGTTAATTGGTCGAATGTATTCAAGGACAAAGAAATCATCAGAGTGAAATCCCTAACACTGGTATATACATCACAGGATGGGAAGATCCATCCACTCAAAAACATGGAAAAGAAACCTACTAATCAAAGAACAGGTGGCATGTCCAATTGAAGCTCTTATCCTCAGGTAGTATATCGTCCCACTTCAAGGGTGATGCAATATAATCCTGAAATTTGTTGAGATTGACAGTTTGGATGAGTTAGACGGTAGAGAGCTCTCATATTAGTCCCATTAACCTGCATAAATGACCCTATCCAAGCCTCAAAAGGGATAAGAGAGTGATACTAGAGGGAGTGATCAAGTAATCCCTCTACCATAACCAGTAGGCTCATTGTCAAAGGGGACACATGGTCGGTGTCATCCTAAGTAGTAGCTGTTGGAAGAAAACATTCATACATATTTCCAAGGATGGGGAGCTATCTGAGATAGTGGATGTCCCACAAGCGTATTCCCACCTCCCCATGTGACAAATTGAAGTTGTTGGCGCTTGAACACCAGTGGCTCAGCAGCTCAAGAAGGATTTCGCATGGAGAGAAAGCTACAAACTAGGAGACCAAAGATGCCTGATATAAGTTCACCACCTCTAACTGGTCAGGGGACTCTAAATAGGTTTGGTGTACCCAGAATGCCTAGGACCATTCGTCATAGAAGCATCCTCCATCTCGTAGTTCCCATTTGGTGATCCACCCACCGTTACAGTTTTCTTGGGAAATGTTGATAATGGACGGGTACTCCCATGCGACTAGTCTCAAGGCAGTGTTGTGACACCGATGATTTCCCTGAGTCTATGTCGAGCCTTCTCATATGAACACATTCTCTTAAATCGGAGTAGCTATGACCTCTCTTGTTGAGGAAATATTGTCCTGATCATGACCTTATGGTGCTTCTAGGAGAATGAAAGGAGTATTGGGGTCAGCAAATGGAAAAGGAACATCATTAGGAAGACCAAAGCCATAAAGTGGCAATTGCACAGACAATGGTTAAGCTAGGAGCTCTAGCGTAAGGATATATTTTAAGAAGCTATAACAAGGAACAATGTAGAATCATATATGATACTCACGATCCTCAAACATGTTTTCCCTTGTCTTGGTTGATTTCTTCAATTTTTGTGAATGAACCATTACAGCCTGCACGAAAAGACCCAAAAGCCCACAGAAAGTCAGTCCAATGAGAAAATTGTTGGATAAAGGTCACAAAAAATGGGAAATGGACTTAAAAGAGGTTCCACATAGGACTCCACATATTTCTCCCACAAACAGTATGTGGTATCAATTTCTCGTGTACTACAGAAGCCATTTTATGCATACTGTATGATATGTGGAAGCAATCCCCACATACTGCTGTGGTATGTGGAAGCTATACTGTGTATAGATGTGATATGTGAAAGTCCCATGAGGCGCTAGCCTATAGAGCATTTTCCGACAAACAAAAGGGTTTGTAGAAAGAAGAAACCATGAACCAAGGCCTCGCCATGCTGATATTCAAAGTTGTTGTTTAAAAGTTTAAGTTTGGATTAGTAAGGATTAAATTTCAGTTCAATGGTTTAACTTCAGTGTGCGGGACACAAAAACCACCAAGAATTCTTCTATGTAGAGGTCCATATTTTAGTTTTAAAATTCTACAACGTATGTTGTGAAACCCAAAATTCAGTTCACGGGTAGAAGTAGCTATGAAGAGTTCAGTTTTCAGCACATACAAAGCGGTTAATGAATACAGATTTCACAAAAGAGATGGTATGTGGATGTAGAGAAAGCCAAGGGAGAGTCTAGAGTACTTTTCACCACAAAAAAAAAGATAAAGGAAAAGTAACCTGGGTCTCTATATATAGGTCTGGTCCCCTTCTACCGGACATATTTGTTCTACTGCAAACCACTTCAGTTCAGGACCGCTTTAACATCAAAATAGTCTCCTATTTGTTCCAAACAAACCCCATTCTTATGGGGACATTTGGAGGGTCCAAAAAACATCTCAAAGGGAAGTAAATACTCGCACAAGAACTTTACTGAAGGAAGAAATCATTCTTACAGGTCTAGTTAAGAAAATTGATGAAATTTGAGTTGAAAATTTAAGAATAAACTTGAAGAAATTGAATTTATCAAAGAGTTTTAAGTGACCCACGTACCATCACTCAGAAAGGTTTGTGGAGCACATGAACCATGAACCACCATTACGCAGAAGGACCCACGAGGTGACAGCCTATGTAGTGATGGACAGAGAACTCAGGAAATCTTGAACCACATCATTAGCATACCACTTCACAAACTCAGCAGTTTGTGGATGGAGAAAAATGGCAGGGTTCTGCAAACCATTACTCGTGAACCGCATCCTCTGAAAACCCCAGTTGACTAAGTCTTCCACAGATTGAGATATCTCATCATGGGATTCTAAAAATGGTGTTGCATTCCCATAGATATGAGTTTTCCCATTGCTCTATAAAAGGAGAACATGAGGAAGAAGAAAAAGTACGGATGAAGAAAGCACGAAGGAGACTTTAGAGGTTGGAAGAAAAAATTAGGAGGGGATTCCAGATTCAGTTTCGAATCATCAACGAAGTTCAAACTGAGAACCACATTTCTGTAGGTATAACCAGCCACGAACCATAAAAAAGAAGAAACTTAATAATAATGGGTAAAACAAGAACCTAATTGGTGTCATCATGAACAAAAAATTCCTCACAGATGAACTCCCCGAGAATGACAACTTTTGGGACCCTCCTTTAATACGAAATTCTGCATAACGTATCGCTATGAAAATTGAACCTTGTGCCGCATAATACATCAGTATGCAGATGGAACCTAAAGCGGCGTGGTAGACTTCTTCCAGGATTGTGTACCACTGTGGTGTGTGGTGGTCCATGCCCAATCCCTTGTACTGCTTCGGTACGTGGACTCCCCCTACCCACATACCACTACGGTATGCGGAGCTCCCCCACCCCACACAAGAAAAACAGTACACAGAATGAGGCCTCTTCGGGTGTCCTTCCCTTCAGATCTAATCTTTCCCCTCTATTACCATCTAGTCCTCCATAACTCCTCCGCAGACCAGTCCCCCAACATCAGTCCAAAGCCTCTTCTAAAACCACTTGACCCATTTGATTAGATCATTGGGTGCATTAGCGTGCCCCTTTTAGTCTACATACCCATGGTAATTGGAGTCCCAAAGGCTCTCCCCACAATTTTTTGGACTCCTGGGATTTCTGTAATTCTACATCCCCATGGTAACTCAGACTCCAACTTTGGGATGATAATGTGAACCTCCCCGTTCTCAGGATTAAGGGTGATCACCTGCTTTTCCATTCGATGAGGAATTGTGATCAGTCGAAGGAATCATGTTCGCTCCTCCTTTTGACAAAAGGCGACATTCCTCCCCTTTCCCAGAGCGCATTCTAGGGAACTCCCACTGAGGTAAGTCCAAAATCTTATAATATCTGATCCACATGACCCCCAATGTCATCCCATACTGAATGGTTCATTGCTCCACACCCTTGAACACCATCGCCTCAGCTTCTTCAACTGTAGGACCACCCGCTCCCATCAGCGAAAAAGATGGTGTGTGGTTGGTGGGATCTCTCACATCCTTTTGTTCCTCACACTAAGTATGACTCATGTGTTCTTAGAGATTTGTGATGATCACATCATCCACACAACTGACCCATCCTGAACTATGATAACTCGGATTTCTAGTAAAACCAAGATACACAAGACACTTTCTTGAATGGCTAGGCTCAAAAGGGGTGCCCTTCCAAAAGGGTTCACCCAATCATGTCCCATTAATTGGGTAGCTTCCACGCATAAGCCACAACCCATCCTAAACTATGATAACTTTGATTCCTGTTCAAACTAGGATATGTAGGACACCTGCTTGAAGGATCGAGCTCAAAAGGGGTGCCCATCCAAAAGGGTTCACCCAATCGTGTCCCCTCAAATGGGAAGCTTCCATTAGTAAGCCCCAACACATCATGAACTATGAGAAGCCTGATTCCTGGTAAAACTAGGATGTGTAGGGCACCTGCTTGAAGGCCTGAGCTCAAAAGGGGTGACCTTCCAAAAGGGTTCACCCAATCCTGTCCCCTCAAATGGGAAACTTTCACACATAAGACCCGACCCATCATGAACTATTAGAACTCTGATTCCTGATCAAACCAGGATATGTAGTACACCTTCTTGAAGGTCTGATCTCAAAAGGGGTTCCATTCCAAAAGGGTTCACCCAATCATGTCCCTCAATTGGGTATCTTCCTCACGTAATCTCTGACCCATCCTGAACTACTATAAATCTGATTTCTATTCAAACCAGGATACGTAGGAAGTCTGATTGAAGGCCTGAGATCAAAAGGGATGCCCTTGAAAAAGGGTTCAACCAATTATGTCCCCTCAAATGGTTAGCTTACATGCGTAAGCCCCGACTTTCCCTAAACTATAAGAACTCTGATTCCTATTCAAACAAGGATACATACGATGCGTTCTTGAAGGCCCGAGCTCAAAAGGGGTGCCCTTCCAAAAGGGGTAGCCCCAATTATACCCCCAACAAATGGGACCCCTCGAAGGTCCAATCCCCAAGATAATCGAACTACATGGGCTTTGATTCCTCTCTTGAGGATACGTAGGAAGCCCATATTATGGGTCTAATCCCAACATCTATCCATTTTTTATCCCCCCCCCCCTAGATGACGATAAACTTCAGAGCACCTTATTGTATGGCTTAAGTCAGCATTACCTTTGTAGATTCAAATCCATGTATGCCTATGAGGATCCTACAAACCAAGGGATAGCCGATGGATACACTCTTCGGGAATGAACCAAGGATTCACGAACATATGAACACGAATAAAATCTATAAGAGAGTCCGAGAATTGGTAATAATTTCTCCCAAAGGGTTTCGATGAGCCTGACCTCCCATCCTCTTGATCAATGGAGTCCTTAAGTGTCATTGGCCAAATCGTCATCCAATGATCACCTTCCTTTGAAAATCAGGTCCATGAATCATGGATTCCAAGGCCATTGGGTGTTTCTGGATCCATGAACAAACCCACTAGATAACATCTAAGGAAGTTATATCCTAAGAGGACTGATTGCACAAATACATATCCCAATGCAATTTCCTGCTGGGACTATTTGACTATGGAACCTCCTTTTTAATGTATAAGGGATAAGCTACCCAATCCCCGTGGGGTCAATGTAGTCCCACGTAAAGGATAACGATGTAGATCGGGTCGAAACAAAGGTGGTGATGAGAATGTATCTATAATAATGGACAAATGATCATTACCTGTGGAATCGTTTTTGTTATTTTCCCCAAACTTGTAAACGTTCCACCTCAGAGTAATAAAAAAATACATATACCATAACTCAAATATCATAGATAGGGAAATTTGTAATAGGAAGCGTGTCCCAATAACCCATATACTTCCATATCATCACCCATGCCTCATACCATCTAGGATTATGGCCCATCCTACCCATATTGAAGTCAAGTACCACTCACACACCACACACACATTAGATACAAATATATAGTGAAACAAATAATCAAGATACCTAGTTTAGTTGAGTATAATTTCACCAAGAAGATATGTAAAAAAACACTGTATATATTTTTCTTGGCAATTTAAACAACTATAACATTTTTCTAAAACCAAATAATCAAACACAAAAAATAACATGTATGTCATGTGAGTCCTACATGCTTAAAATGATTCATGAACACACACACCCTCTTGACTTTATGAGATAAAATCATACATAATTCCAATAACCAAAAAATACACACTATTTCCATAAATCTATAAATGATAACATCAAAACTCAAATAAAGATCCAAAAACATGAAAACATTGGCATCACTTAAATTGATGTTATATTCCCACCCTCATAGTTTCTTTTCAAGTCTCATATTATCACATCTATGTTTTCATTTTGAGGTATTACTTTATTTATTTTCATTATAGTGCTTATCTGTGGGTTTCCGTATTGTGTTTTGGTTAAAAATAGTGTTTTTGGGCTGGATAGCATGATACGCACAGTTGGAACATAGTTTTTCAAAATGTGCACACTTTCCCAGGAAACTGTGTGGCCATTTTGCATTATTTTGGATAGTGGGAAACCACATGGTTGCCGCATGGTTTTTCAAACCATGTGGAAAAATTGTGTGTCCTATCCAGATCATTAAAAGTTGGATTTTTACCCTTTTCCCCTTTGATTTTAACCCTAAACACCCCAAATACTCCCTCCTCATGACTCTATATCCTAAGTTCTTCTTCATACTCACTTGGATTCCTTAGAACTTAATTTTTGTTGTAGATTAGGTAGGAAATATCCAAGAAACTTCAAGTCCCTCATTTATTTATTTCCTCCTCTTTTTTATGGTTTCTATTATTCTTTCTTGGGGTTTCATATCTCTAGTAGGTTGGCTGACCTATTCAGGGTTGGATCTTGATTATTAGGGTTCGATCATGAAGTTTTTGGCTCAATATTTCATTTGTAGGGTTCTCTAGATGTTCAGTTGTGGTTTTTCACTTGGTTCATGAATTTTATACACTTAAGTTAGGTGGTTCCATGGTTAAATATTCATTATCTATTTTGATATTCTTTATATGATTATTTATTATATTCTATGTACTGTTCATGAGGTGTGAAATGTGTTTTAAAAAGGATTTGATGTGTGTGTGTGTGTTCAAAGATAGTTTTACAAATAAATGGGTTGTGTTTCATGTGCAAATTCATGTTATGTTTCTTAAATGTGTATTAAAAATTGTGAAAATTGATAACAAATTGTGTAAGTGGTGAGAAATATGTTTTGAAATGGATTTTGTGTGATTTTGGATTTAAAATAGGATTTGATTATATAAATGGTGTTTTATCATGTGAGATTATATTTTTTGGAATGTGAAAGTGTGAAAGTGATGACATATGTGATATATGGAATGAAAATTGAGAATAAAGGGGATCCTAGGTGACTAGATGGTTAAACTAGGTCTAGTATGCTAGTTGGATCGGTGGGGATGAGAACTAATTTTTTCTAGTGGGACTGATGATACAACACTAACTAAACTATGATGATTGGAGACCATTATAATTTTGGATAGATTTTTCTCTAGTGGATCATGCATGATGAATGTGAACAGTATTGTTTCTATACCAAATTTCACTGAGATATGAGCTACCTAGTGTTCTACTATAGCTAGTGCCTATAGAGATTTCTCATGACTTAGTGCTCTTTTATTATATCATACATACTATCAGCATATGGTGCACCTTGTTGGTTATTTCAAAAGAAAAGTATGTTTCAATTTAAAATTTTTCTATAAAAATGTTTCGAGCTTTTCATTTATAAAACTTTCCTGTTAATTTGTCTTATAATGTTTTGGCATGGAATATCTTTTATTGGGTGGAATCCTACTGGGCTTCAGCTCACAACCTACATACACCTTTGGATGTATGTATAACTTGTTATGTTTGACTCAAGTAAAGGCAAGATGTATTGAGATGGTGGTTCGGGGTTCTAGTGGTCTTCCTTGTACATGTGTTGGTGGTTGGGGGGATTTAGGGTGACTTACCTCTTTTCATATGGTGGTTTTGGGATAGTTTTTTATTCACTTTTTGTTGTATCGCATTTGGTTTTTGTCTAAATATGTAAAACCTTGAATCTAAAAATTGATATTCCATGTTTGTTTTTGGTTATTTGTCATTATTTTATTTATATGTTTTTGTTCATTTATGCTAATGTAAAGTGGGTAAACCATTCCCACAACATATTTTGATACCCATACACTAGTTTATAGCCTGTGGGGATTGAGAACTCCCTTAATACCATGCCACAGACTGGGTTGGGTGTCGAGTTGGATGGAACCCCGACCAAGTTAGTGAAAAAATGGTATCAAAATGGGGTTATTCTCTTTTGGGTCAAGTAATTTTGGGATGAGTCTGGATAGACTAGAGCTAGGAATTTCATGGCTTGAGGTTTTGGTTACGAGTAGAGTTTTTGTACTTTACACCTAATGACAGATCCCGAGTCTCCTTGGGATGTTGGGATTTTGTTTGGCTTCTCCTCTAGGTGATACATATAGGATACAGACTTTATATGGACACTAGGTGGGGTAGAGTGGTTTGGTTATTTTGTTTTGTTATTGAGATGGATTTTGTTATGTTTCGATCCATGGATGTGTTTGAGATTTTTTATTATTTCTGAAAAAAAATCAAATTTTGAATTGAAGATTATGTAGATAATTTTCCTTGTGGTTGTTTTTGGTTGTAGTGAAATTCCTCCCCAGAGCCATCTTATGCAACCACGAGAATAAATCAGAGAGAGTTTTTGCTCACCATTTCATCAAAGACTAGTGGAAGTTGTGGTCTGGGTCATCCAGGCTTTGGGATAGAGAGTGGGTTCTAATCTTTCTCCAATTAGAGAAGTTGAATGGGATCCTATGAAGGACTATCAAGAACTATCCCAGGATTTCAGCCAACCCAACTCCTAACCCAGTTCATGGCATGGCCCGAAGGGCGTTCCCGATCCCCACAGTTTGGAAACTAGTTCTGATTATAAAAATAAATATATTGGGAACAATTTATCCCATAAAAGGAAAACTAAAAAACAAGAATAAGTTGAATAACAAAACAAAACTCTACCAGTGGAAAGAGAAAAAAACTAAATGGCTAAACATACCTCCAGATGACCTTGTGGAGCACTACTAACCACAGAACCACACTCACTCCTAGAGATATCCAAAACATAGAGAACCTAAAACTAAAATGATAGATTAGGCATGAGAACTAAGATGATTAGTAGGGATTACAAAGATAAAACATGCCTTATGCATTACCTTTAAAGTGAAATTCATTCTTACTAGTTTGAAAATAGGATATATATAAAATAAGGTTTTCATTCTTTTACAAAACAAGTAATAGGCTTCTAAAATAAAAAAAAACCCATTTCCATTTCAATTTTTTCCAAAATGATTTCCAAGGTATATAATTCATTTCCATAAATTCTTTTAAAAGGAAACTAGTGATCAAAAAAGTGTTTTAAATATGAAAAACAAGTAGAGGATCCCTGAAATAAAATATAAAAAAATGACACAAAATAAACAGAAACATACAGGTATGAAACCATCAACATTTCCTTAGCATCCCTAGAGCGATCATTGGATGTACTCTGTTCGGAACCACTTGAAGGTGTATGGTGAATCTCCTAAGTCTATAACCAACTAGAAACCATAAACTGACCAATACAGTGGCACAACCCGCCTATCCTAATAGAAAAACCAGGGGGTACCAACCCATTTAATCGGGTTTGATCCGCAACCATCACTCGATCCTCTAAAAGACGCCCAGGAATCCCATGGTAAACTATGTAAGTAGGAGTCCCTCGCACACATGTCTCACCTCACCTACCATCACCGCACTTGACTACCCCATACATGGACACCACTATATGATAACCCATGAAGAGAAATACCTCTTATAGAGGTGCCCACTATACATATATATCACATCATTAATGTTCCAAATAGGCTGTCATGCCATATGAATATTCAACCCTTTCTTTAAAATACACTAGTTTGCCTAAAGGCCTTTAACTTTACACACCCAAATGCATT
The DNA here is from genome assembly GCA_963277665.1 of Viscum album. NCBI lineage: Eukaryota > Viridiplantae > Streptophyta > Magnoliopsida > Santalales > Viscaceae > Viscum > Viscum album. The sequence continues at coordinate 7,659,728 of OY728125.1, forward strand.
TATCAAAACATTTCAAAAACCACTTCCAAAATAACATGAAATGACACTTTCACAAACTCTTTCCTAATAGACCATTACACCTTAAAATCCCATTCCATTTTTAATATTTTTCTCAGAGACAAAAATAAAAATTCACTAACCAACCCATGATTCCAAATGAGATTTCATAACATTTAGAAATAAACCATCCTTTATAATGTACCAAACGGGATGAGTTTTAAGGATCATACTCAGAACCATTTTCAAGTTAACCAACATACCAACATTCCATTTAAATATCAAAGAACCATTATTTCAAAGTGTCGTCTTCATTTGAAGGCGCACCCATGTGAGCACATTATGCACCCATGGATGTTCCAACATCTCATGGAACATCCTAAACTTCCAAGAAACAACCAAAAACCTTCATGGTTCCAAAAAAACCAAGTTTTACATCACATATTTAACCAAATCCTTTTAGTTTCACAAAGATACACTTCACAACTAGGAAGATTTTATCCCTATTCTGAAAAACATAAGATACTTTATATTTAAAAGAAATGGTAACCAATTTTTAAAAAGTTATATAAATAAATGAGAAACCAAATCCAAGAGGTGGAATCAATGTTACCAAACACCTAGGTATGCATATAAATATATATAAATACCACATAAATATAAAAACACATTTTTGAAATGCTAAGAAAATATAGAAATTTGAATTAAAGTATGGGAAATACAGAACCTACATTAAGGTGGAACCAAACTGAACATTTGTCCTTTATCCATTTTTAACTAAGATTTGATGCTCCCCCACTGATCATATGCATCTTCACATACATATTAGAAAACCTAGCCCCTATGCGCACACCTGTATGGCCATGAACGCATGCAAGGGGATCCTTACATATATGGTTATATTCATATACCCGTCTCCACTCACCTATTTATGAATTTCTATATATATATATATATATTTACACAAACACACATAGGCACACCTAGACCCATACATGTATATTCACTCCCATGGATGAATATACACATAATGAGGGAACATATATATATATATATATGCTTACTAACGCATATGAAAGAGAGACGCCTTAGACCTGGTGACTCGAAATCACTCCAATTCACTACAAAAAATTACTATATACCTTTAAGAAATTAAAGAACCTAAATTAAGTGGTGAAAAACTATGAAGAATGTGAAAACCCTGAGCTTGGATGGCATTGGCGAACCAATTCAACCGGAACCACTTCTTCTTCGGTGGCCATTTCCTGAACATGCACCAACTAGACCCGAGAGAGCCTTCACATACCCTAAAACCAGAAGAAACAAAAAATGAGGTACCCCTTTGACAAGGGATTTGGTTGAACGAGTAGGGTGATGGGAGGACCTAAAATCGGCCCAAGAAAGGATAAAGGAGGAGAAACCGACCATAACTCAAATATCTAAAGAGAAATTGGTAAAAGATCCAGATTAAATCAATGGGTCAAAGGGAGCTGAGGGGGATTTTTGTGCACATGAGTAGGGGGTCGTCAAGGTTGGGTGGCGTCGTGTGAGGGGAACCTCCGAAGTGAGGAGCGGCCACCAGAGGGAGTGCCGGAGGGGATGATGGAATCAATTGGCAGAGGTAAGGGGAGGGATGTTGTGTGAGGGAGGTGAGGGAGAAGGGAATAAAGGGGGTGCTTCACAAGGGGGTGAGGGAAGACATAAAAACATTAAAAATGTATAATAACTTTTTAATAATTATTATTATTATAATAATTATTATTATTATTTTAATAAAGTTAATAATCATCATAATCATAATAATATAATAATTATTATTATTATTATAAAACATACCTTTATTTTTATATTATTATCATTTTATTTTATTTTCCATTTTTTTTTTTTTGATGTAGAGAAGCCTGCAAGGTTTGGCCGCACAGTCTGCCAGGTCATGCACTAACTGTGCGCAGGCCAAAAACTCACTCAAAAGTCTTAAAATTAGAAAATTTTACCTAGTTATCAACCTAAACCTCAACTGGAAAGATCCAAGGCCAAGAAATGAACAAAATAATGGTGTTTCCATGGTTGGGGTGTGAAAATTCTCCCCACCACAGGCACTTGTTTCTCCCATAAAGTCACTAAGCCAAAGGATAACCAAAATTTGAGTCCATTCCTGATCAAAACTGAGAGAAGATAACAACCATAGGGTGACCCTTCACTCCACAGGTCACACCTGACCAATTACAATGAAACGAAGACATAAAATGAGGGGAGAATAGGGGAGGGTTCTCCCCACCACAAGAAATCGACTAACATAAAGACTTTAGAACCCAAGAACACCGCCCAGGGAGGGGGGTCACTCCAGAACTCACTATAGAGCGACCCAGCAACCCGATCCTTGACATTTGACTCCACCTTTCTACACTAACTGAACAACACCCTTACCACAATCAGGAACTAGGGAACCACCACCATGAACTCCTTCAACTTCCCCCACACAAATAAATTGCACCGCCAAGAATTAAATGGAAGACCATTACAAGGAAACCTGGTATACCGGCGCACTGAGACAAAGGAACTCACTATAACAACACTGCCAGAATTAATAGTCTCCCACACTGATCTAAACTCCCACCAACACAAACGATCAAACTTCCTTAGAACAAGTGAGACAACACCTTCACTAAAACCTAGAGCTCTCATCCCAAGATAAGAGAATAACTCAACCAAACAGTGAACTCAAACACAATTAATGACATCGATCTCCCCAAGAACTCACATATCGAAACAATCACTAGTAAAACCAGGACCAACCCACACAAGGGAAAAATACACTTTTAAGAAAAACAAGTGATTCTAGAGGCCACATTCAGAATAAAATGGACATTAAGATCACAAAAGGATAAGTTAATCACACTATCAACACTAAAGATTAACATAGAATAGTAATAAAACAAGAAAAAGGAAACTTTAAAAGTCTCTATTCCAAAACAAAAGATAAAGAACTGGGCCAAGGTCTCAATAACCCCTGGAAACCCTGAAATTGTGTGAGCTTCACCCCGATACATATGGTTGGGGATTTAATGGATGAAGCATTTGATGCCTCGTAATCAGGTATAAGTATACCTCTATCACAACCCCTTCTTTAAGTAATACTTCCTACATAACTTCTCCAAGTGACCCAAATGGTCACAACGATGGTAGGTGTTCGGAGGGATGTGAAAATATGGATTTGAATTCCGAGACGGGCCACACTGGTGTCACATCGTAGAGCATTCTGATGAACTAGAAGTCAAAACTAATGAATATAACTCCTTAAAAATAGTTTCCTATGGTGTTTTCCCCTCACCATATGGGGAACCTTCACGAACAACTAGATACGCTAGATTACCAACTACCTACACTTCAGAAACCAACTCATTTAGAAACACTTCATCTTCCATCTTCTCAAAATAATGGTCCTTATAAGAGAGGAAATGCTCCTTGATCTCTGGGCGAATAACCCCAATGAAGAGAGAAGTCTTCATCAAATCCTGTGATGCTACCTCCAAAGGAAAGGAAACTAGTTCTTTAGAGTGGTCAACATAGGACTTCACGGACCACTATCCCTATTGAATACCCACAAGCTCTTCCCTTTTCTTCTTTTCACCTCCTTCGGTATGAACCATTGGACGAAGATGGATTTAATGTCATCCCAAATCAACCCAACTTGAATTGATGGTGGGTCGAACAACTCCCATTCATTCAGATCTAGACCTTCAAACATACCCAAAATGGTATGCACTATGATAGTGTTGGGAGTTCCCAATACCCTAAAGACATGATCTACCTCTTCAATATGTATAATTGCCTCTAACAGACCTCAATCTCCATGAAAAACAACCAACATACAAGAAGGAACAAAAAATGAGCATGACCCATTGGAAACATTGGATACCTTTTTGGGTGGAATTCTCTGAACAACGTGAAAGCACAAACCAAAACCAACAACAAATCAGAACACTATCAAGGGTAACACCATGAGCCAAGAACAAATGGCTCAGAAACCACACCAATACAAATGAAATTTAAAATTCCCCATTTTAAAACCCTTATTTTCATTTAAATATCAAAATTACCTTCTTAAAAGTAAAAGGAAACACTCATAAACAAAACCCATACTATAAAATGAAAACTAATTTACAAAACCTTACATATTATGAAACCTCACCCATGGAATCCTATGAACTGCCACATGTGTCCATCCATTCCACCCATGTAATCAACAAACAAGTTCCCCCACACACTTTCCATACATATCCTACACATATGTGAACTTCCATAGAGAGTATCAAGGGTGACATATCTCTTTTTCTTATCAAATCTAAACATGCACCAAATTTTCAATCCTAATCAATTTCTTCTAAAAACCATTTTACCAATTTCAAAACCACTTGAAATTAACCATTTTCCTTTTCAAAATACATTTTCATTTTAAAATCCACCTTACTAATTTGAAACCACTCTAAAGAAAACATTTTCATTCCAAAACCATTTCCATTTTTAAATTACATTCATGCCAAATGGAACCAAACGAAGCACCACTTACAATGAACCACTGGAATGAGGAACAAGTAGTTATGCATAACCCAGTGACATGGTAGTGATCCATGTGCCATGTATGAATCAACAACTAGGTGGTACTTAAACCGTGTACTCAAACTAAAAATGGGTAACTACTCCATTTGAAATCATGAAATAACATTGGATGGACTTTTTTTTCATCTATGAATCCAAAAAAAACAAGACAAGACAAGGTATTAATTCCTGGACTACCCATGGTAACTCAAGTTTCATCATGAGTGGTGGTGATCAAGAACGGACCCATAACCTACCTTCTAATACCTAACAACCCTAGTCTCCAACTACTGGATACCCCAAATAACAAGGGCCTCCTCTGATACCATTTTTTCACAAACCAGCCAAGGATGTTAGCCGACCCAACACCCGACCATGTCAGTGGCATGGCCCGAAGGGAATTCCTGATCCCCATGGGCTGAAAACTAGTGTCAGATATCAAAATAAGTCTATTGGGAACAATTTGTCACATAAAATACAAATAAATAAATAATAATAAACAAAACAATAAAACTAAAGTCTAAAAACATAAATAGAAAAAAAGTTAAACGGATAAATATACCTCCAGATGACCTCGTGGGTCACCACCAACCATGGAACCACACTCGATCCTAGATCGATCCAAAACTAAGAGAACCCGAAACTGAGAAGATAGAGTAGGCATGAGCACCTAGATTCTTAGTTGGGATGCCAAAGATAAACCACACCTTATGCCTCACCTTTAAAGTGAAATCCATTCTTTCTTGTTTGAAAATATGATATACAAAAAATAATTTTTTCATTATTTTACCCAAAAAAGTAACATGCTTCTAAAATATATAAAAACCCCTTTCCATTTAGATTTTTTCCAAAATTATTTCCAAGGTATAAAATTTAATTCCATAAATTCATTTAAAATACAAATAGTGCCGAAATAAGTGTTTAAAATATGAAAAACAAGTAGAGGTACCCTGAAATAAAATATCCAAAAGTGCCATAAAAGAAATAGGAAGATACAAGTATGAAACCATTGGAATTTCTTAAACATCCATAGAGTGATCCTCAGACCTACTCGGTTTAGAACTACCTACCAGTGTATAGTGAAGCTTCTAAGTCTATAACCAACTACCTGCCCTTAACCGGCCAATCTAGTGGAACAACCCACCTGGATTAACAACATATATAAGGGGTACCAACCAGTTAAATCGCGGTTGATCAGCAACTCTCACTCAACCCTATAAAAGATTCCTAGGAAGCCCATGATAAAAGTATATTGGGTAAGTATGAGTCCCTTGCATGCATCACTCACATTACCTATATTCACCGTACTTGCTTAACCCATACACAGACACCACTGTATGATAACCCATGAAGGGAAATCCCTCCTATAGAGGATCCCACTACACACTCACACAGACACACACACACACACACATATATATCACATTATTAAGGTTCCAACCAGACCGCCACATCATATGAACATTCAAACCTTTCTTTAAAATACACTAGTTTTCCAAAAGACCTTTAACTTTACCCACCCAAATGAATTTATCAAAACATTTCCAAAACCATTTCCAAAAAAATGTCAAATGATACTTTAAAAAACTCTTTCCAGAAAGTCCTTTACACCTTCAAATCCCATTCGATTTTCAATATTTTTCTCATAACCAAAAATGAAAATTCACCAACCAACCCAATATTCCAAAACCAACCTTCATAAAATTTATAAATCAACCATCCTTTATAATATAACAAATGGTATGAGTTTTAACAAACATACTCGGAACCATTTTCAATTTACCCAACATACCAACATTCCATTTAAAGATCAAAGAACAATTATTTCAAAGTGTCATCTTCATTTGAAGGTGCATCCATGTGAGCACTTTGTTCACCCATGGATGTGAAAACATCTAATAGAACATAATAAACTTCTAATAAATAAACAAAACCCTTCAAGGATCTAAAAAAACCAAGTATTAAATCACACATTTAACCAAAACCTTTTAATTTCACAAATATACACTTCACAACTAGGAAACTTTTAGTCTTATTCTAAAACACTTAGGATACTTCATATTTAAAATTAACTTGTAAGAAGGATTTAGAAATTTATATAAATAAATGAGAAACCAAATCCAAGAGGTGTAATCAATTTTACCAAACACCTAGCTATGTTTATAAATATATATAAATACCATATAAATATAAAAACTCAATTTTTAAATTCTAAGAAAATTAAGAAATTCAAATTAAAGGTGGAGGTATAGAAAACCTACCTCAAGGTGGAACCAAACCAAATATTCAGCCCTTGGAATTTTATAACAAAGAGATTTTGCTCTACCACTGATAAAATGCATCTTTAAATACATATAAGGACACCTAGTGCCTATGCACACACCCGCATGGCCATGAATGTGTCCTAGGGGATCCTTACATGTATGAGTATATGCATATTCTAATCTCCACTCACATACGTATGCATTTCCATATATATAAATAGGCACACCTAGCCCCATACATGTATATTTACTTCCATGGATGAATATACACATAACAAGAGAACTTACATATATATATATACTTACCTATGCATATGCAGGTGAGTCGCCTTAGACCTGATGACTCAAAATCACTCCAATTCACTACACAAAATTACTAGGGAACTTTTTACAATTAAAGAACCTAAATTACATGGTGTGAAACTAAGAAGAACGTGAAAATCTTCACCTCATATGGTGGCGATGTACTGATTCAACCCGAACCGCTTCACATTCAATGGAAGTTTCTGGAACACGCACCAACAAGAAGTAAAAGAGTTGTATACACTAAAACTAGAAGAAACAATAACAAAACCGAGTTACCCCTTTGACTAGGGTTTCGATAGAATGAGTAGGGTGATGAGAGGACCTAAAAACGTCCCAATAAAGGAGAAAGTAGGAGAAAATGACCTTACCTCGAAGATCTAAAGAGAAACCGGTGAGAAATCTGGATGAAATCAATGGGCTAAAGGGAGCCGAGGGAGAGGTTCATGTGCACGAGAAGGGGGTCACTGGGGGAGGGTGTCATCATGTGAGGGGAACTACTAGAAGGAGGAGCGGCTACTAGAGGGAGCACAATAGGGGGTGATGGTGTCATGTAGGAGAGGGAAGGGGAGGGCTGGTGCATGAGGGAGGTGAGGGAGAAGGGAACAAAGTGTTGGTGCACCACAAGGGGGTGATGGAATACCCAAAAACCATAAAAAATTGTAACAACTTAATAATAATAATAATTATTATTATTATTGTTATTATTATTATTATTATTATTTTAATAAACTTAGTAATAATAATCATAATAATAATAATAATATTATTATTATTATTATTATCAAACATTCCCTTAATTTTATCTTATTCTCAATTTATTTTATTTTTCATTTAATTATTATTATAATTTTTTAAACACAGAACAGGACGCACGGTTGGCCACACAGTCTTCTAGGTCGTGCACCAACCGTGTGCAGGCCAAAAACTCACTTGAAGGTCTTAAAATATGAAAATTTTACCTGGGTCTCAACCTGAACCCCAAACAGAAAGATCCAAGACCAAGAAATTAATAAAATAAGGGTGTTTGCATGGTTGGGGTGTGATAAGGAAAAATCATGGGAGTTTCTAAAGAACAAACCTCTTTATTTCTGGAGAAAATACAGAACCTCAAGAAGTAGAGGAGTGGATTGAGAAGATTGAGAGGATTTTTGAATTTTCTAATACTCCTAAGGTAGTTTGAGTGAAATGTTATTCATTATTGTTGCAAGGTCCTAATTGACGATGGTGGGACTCGGTGGTTCATGCTAGGAACCATGAGTAGATAAGGACCTTACCCAAGGAGACCATATAGTAATGAGTATGCCAACCTCTTTGCAAAGTTGGTATGATACACACCCAAGATCATTTATAATGAACATATGAAATCGTAGAGGTTCTAAATTGAATTGTCACTAGAGATTTATTCTCAGGTATTTGTTTTAAGCTAAGGACCTACAATGAGGTCATAGATCATGCCTTGATGTTAAAAATTGATCGTAAGGGAAATTATGGTTTCCCTATATCAGTTTCAGCAATAGGAATTGGTAGTTCATCTAAACAGAAGGGGAAGTTAGACAAGAAGGAAAGTAAGGGAGGTGGTAGCTTAGTAAATCCTTCCTAACTATCATCTTCAGTAGTTTCAAATGTTGGGTCAGTTTTGTTTCATTAGTATAGGAAGTTGGGGCATGTGCGGTTGACATGTTCAGCCGCACTAAGATCTTTCCATCGGTGCAAACATATGGGAAACATGTAGTGATTTTTTAGGGCCACAAGTTCCTATTAGAGTGGTGTGGAATCTGTACCTTACAAATTTTTTTCATCCCATCTAGAGTCATCTACGATGGTGGGGTCTCAGTTTGGTTGTCATGGTAGTAGGATTGGATCCTCTTATAGTAAGAGTCAGTTCAAGGAAGATCCGTAGGCTAGTAGTTATTCTCGGGCTAAGGATAAGATGAAACGTCTTTATGTTGGGGACTAGGTACCAGCAGAATCATATTCGAAAACTATGACAGTTTGAGGTATTATTTTTATTACATCATCCTTAGTTTTTGTTTTGTTCGATACTGGTGCTTTGATTTCTTTAATTTTTTCCTGCTTTGTTGATGTGCTAAATTTAACAAATTAACTTATGTTCTATGTGATGGATTTGATAACACCGCTGAGTAAGAAGTCAGAGAAGGGTCTTAGGTGTCATTCTTGTCCACTCACTATGACAGGGGTTGAGCTGAAATGGGATTTTATTATTTTAGAAATTAACCTCTTTGACGTAATCCAGAGTATGAATTGGATGGTACTTTTTTAGGTGCACATTGATTGCTATGGGCAGTGATTAAGTTTCGTGGCACATTATGGTAGTACCCCAGTTTTTTCATGGTTAATAGGATCCTCTATAGGGATGTGTTGGACCTCTACTTCTAGAATTGGGAATTATTGTTTTCCAGTTATCTTCACTCATGTAGGAGGATTATGGTGGTTCTCTTGAGAGTGGATTACCCCATATGGTGAATGAGTTACGAGAGGGTTTTTAGAAGGTTTTATGGTTTTCCTCTAGATAGGGATGTGAATTTTTCTATTGATTTTGTGTAAGTAACACAGACAATATCTTTTCCCTCATACCCATTGATTTGAGGGAATTAAATATACAGGTAGGTGATTTGGAATCCAAATGATTGATTTACTCAAGCATCTCTCCTTGGGTCTCCCTAGTTCTATTTAAAAATAATTCTAATGGATCTCTCTGGTTGTGCATATATTACTAAAATTTGAATAATGTAATGATTAAGAACAAGTATCATTTTCCCAATGTTGATGTCATGTTTGATCAATTAAAGGGGAAAGGTTTTTTTAAGATTGAACAGCATTATGGTTATCACCAAGTCAAAATTAGAGAGTTGTATGTTTCTAAAATAGCATTTTGAAGTAGTTAAGACCATTTTTAGTATTTTTTCATGCCTTTTGAATTAAATAATACTCTAACGGTCTTCATGGAACTTATAAACAGGGTGTTCCATCATTATCTCAACTCATTTATCGTGGTATTCATGGATTAAATATTAGTTTATTGTGGATGTAAAGGATACCATGAGCATCATTTGATGATCGTATTAGTACTCTTCAGAATCATTGTTTCTAAGTAAATCATTATAAATGCACCTTTTTGATCGGCGAGGTTATGTTTCTGGGTCATGTTGTCTGGAAACGAGAGGTTTGGGTGGACCCCAAGAAAATTAGTGTAGTAATTTCATGGGAGCATAATAATAATGTTTTTGAGATCAGAAGATTTCTAGTATAGGTATGGTATTAGAGGCGGTTTGTTCGAGATTTATCTTAGCTTGCTTCGTCCATGATGGTTCTCACCTAGAAAGGGGTGAAGTTTTAATGGAGACTAGAAAAGAATCCTTTGATAAGATTAAGAGAAGGCTGACCACCACCCCTCTTTTGATCATGCTGGAATCTAGAAAGGGTTATGTGGTTTATTGTGATGCATTAGGTAGGTGCCTTGGCTATGTGCAAATGTAGGATGATCCTATGGTGGATTGTGGTTCTCACTAGCTCTGATCTCTTGAAAAGAACTACCCAACCCATAGACTGGAGTAAGTTGTTGTGATGCCTGACTTGAATACATGGTGCCATTATCTTTTCAAGGAGAAATTTGTGGTTTATTATAATCATAAAATCTTAGAATATATTTTCTCCCAAAAGTATCTAAATCTAAGGCAGTTTTTTTGGGTTTAGTACCTCAAGGGTTCTAATTTCGATATAGTCTACACCCCTAGTAAAGGGAATGTTGTGGTAGATGCCATGAGAAAAAAAGTGATAGTTAAATCATTGAGAAAGTACAGTGATGAGTGGACATTGAGGGTACTTTTTTCTCAGATGCACCTAGAGACTAGAGAGCATAGTGTAGGTTTGTTCTTGGATAGTGGGTAACTGAAACCTTCTCTTTTGGAGTTGATTTATTGGGATCATCCTAGTGATGAGTTGTTCCAATGTTCTATGTAGTTTCTAAATGGTGGGGAGATACCTTATGATTAGTCATTGTCTCCCAAGAGAGTTGTGTGCTTCAAGGGATGCTTTTTTCTATTGTTGTCATTGATACAAGTAGTGATTTAGGATAGAAATCAGTCTCAATGGTCTGTTCATCTTAGTTCATCCAAGATGTATTATGATGTATGTCTGCAGTTCTGGTGGCCAGGTTTGAGGTGAGATATATCTGACCTTATTTCATGGTGTTATACGTGTCCGTAGGTAAAATAATAAAACCAAAGACCTTTTGGATTACTTCATCCGCTACATATTTCTACCTGAATGTGGGATGAGATCTCCATGGTTTTTATTTTTGGATTACCTCATACACCTTGAGTAAATAATTCCATTTGGGTCTTGATTTTTCATCTAACCAAATCATCTCATTTCATTCCAATCAGATATTTAGTAAAGGTGGATGAGTTGGGCCAGTTATATGTCCAGGAGTTTGTGGGTCTTTATGGTGTCTTGTCAGAAATTTTTTCTAATAGGGATCCCCATTTTACCGCACGGTTCTGGGAAGTCTTTCAAAAGGAAATGGGGTCACATGTTAAGTTGAGTATGGTATACCATCCTCAAATGGATGGTCTAATGGAACAAGTGAATCATATTTTGGAAGACATGATTCAGGCATGTGTCTTGAATTTTGGAGGTTCATGGGATAGCCATTTGAGGTTGGTTGCATTTTCATATAACAATAGTTACTAGTCCTCAATTTACATGGCTCCCTTTGAGGTGATTTATGGTTGTTTTTTCATTCCCCATTGTGTTGAGTTGAGGTAGGTGAGACCTCATTGTTAGGAATGAGACTTGTGTAGAATATGTATTTGAAATTAAAGTTGATCGTCCATGAGTTATTGATAACTCAGAGTCACTACCAGTCTTATTTCAATCAAATACATCGATCTTTGGAGTTTTCAATGGGTGACTGGGTGTTTCTGAAAGTGGAACCTCTCTTGGGTCATCATCATTTGGGTAAGAAAGGGAAGATAACATCGAGGTTTGTCATAACTTATGAGATTACCAAGCAGGTTGGTAAGGTGGAATGTAGGTTAGAGTTTCCTTCACATTTTATGACAATTAATGATGTATTCCATGTCTCCCAATTGAAAAAGTATAACTCAAATCCATCTCATATGCAGAATTGGGAAGAGTTTGAGTTGGAGCCCAATTTTTCTGTGTTTGAGTGGCCAATATAGTTTGTTTATTCTTAAGAGAAATTTCTTTATGGTAAGTTCATTCTTTTTATCCTAATTATTTGGAAACACGGGAATGATGATCATGAGACTTTAGAGTACAATTCTTATGTTGAGACATAGTATCGGTTTTTGTTCTCCGATCAAGACTCAGGTAGACTTTTCGGGGCTGGAATGTTTCATGGTGGGGATAATTGTAAAATACTCATTTTCATTTTGAGGTATTACTTTATTTATTTTCAGTATAGTTCTTATAAATGGGTTTCCCCTTTGGGTTTTGGTGAAAAATTAAGATTTTGGTCTTGACAGCATGAGGTGCACAGTTTGTCAAATTGTGTGCCCTTGCCCAGGAAACCATGTAGCCATTTGGAAATTTTTTGGATAGTGGGAAACTACATAGTTGACGCACGATTTGTAAAAATGTGTGGGGTAACCCTATGGAATCTCCCTCTTGGACAGTGAGGGGCACACGATTGTCACAAAATTTTTCAAACTATGTGAAAACCATGTGGCATGTCCTAGTCATTAAAAATTAGTTTGTTACCCTTTTCCCCTTTGATTTTTAACCCTAAACACCAAAAATCCTCCCCACTTGTGATTATTTAGCCTAGGTGCCTCTCCCTCCTCCCTTGCATCTCTTAGATCTTCATTTTTGTGGTGGATTTGGTGGTAAATCTCTAATTAACTCCAATTAAGTCCCTCATTTCTTAATTTCCTCCTATTTTATAGGGTTTCTCTTCTTCTTTCATGGATTTTCATATATTTAGTGGGTTGGGTGACCTATTTAGGGTTGGATATTTATTCTTAGTGTTCGATCATTATTTTTTTCTTTGATATTTCCTTTATAGGGTTTTCTTGAGGTGCAGTTGTGGTTCTGTACCATTTTCTGGAAGTTTCTACACTTGAGGTGGGTGGTTCCAGGTTTAAACATTATTTGGTGACTTGGATGTGCTTTTTTCTTCTTTTTTTATGATTTATAATGAGCTGTGAAATGTATTTTCAAAAGTATTTGAGGTTCACTTTTGTAGAAAGATGTTTTTACAAGGGTAATGGGTTGTGCTTCATTTGTAAATTCAAGTTATGTTTCTTAAATGTGTTTTAAAAATTGTAAAAATATCTTAATAAATTGTGTAAGAGATGTGAAACATGTTTTGAAATGGATTTGATGTGTCGTTGGATTTAAAATAGGGGTTTTATTATGAAAATGGTGGTTTATCATGTGACATTATATTGTTTAGCATGTGCATGTGTGAAAGTGACAATATATGTGATATGTGGAATGGAAATTGAGTACAAAGGGAATCCTAGGTAACTGTGTGGGAAAACTAGGACTAGTTTGTTAGTTGGATTGGAAGGGTCGATCCAGATTCTTTCTAGAAATATTTACGATACAACATTAACTAAACTATGATGATTGGAGACTACTATAATTTTGATAGATTTCTCTCTAGTGACTCATGCACAAGGATGATGATCAGTGTGGTTTCTATACCACATTTCATCAAGATATGAGGTACCTAGTGTTTCACTATAGCTAGTGCCTATAGGGATTTCCCATTACTTAGTGATATTTTGTGATATTTTACTTACCGTCAGCATACATGCACCTTGTTGATTATTTCAAAATCAAAGCATGTTTCCCTTTAAAGTGTTTTTCTATAAAAAATTTCCATCTTTTATTTTTATAAAACATGAATGTTAATTTGTATTATAATTTTTTGGCATGGAATCTATTTTATTAAGTGGAATCCTTTTAAGATTTTGATCACACCCTACATACACCGTTGGGTGTATGTGTACCTTGTTTTTTTTTTACTCAGGTAAAGGAAATATGTATGGGGATTGTGGTTCAGGCTGCTAGTGCTCTTCCTCATGCAGTTCTTGGTGGTGGTGGGGGATTTAGGGTGACATTCCTCTTATTATATGGTGGTTTGGGATAGTCCAGTGTTCCCTTTTTGTTGTAGCAATTTTGTTTTTTGTTTAAAGCTGTAAAAACATGAATATAAAAAATTTTATGAATTGTTTGGATTTGGTTATTTATATTTGTGTTATTTATTTATTTTGGTTAATTATGATTATGTAAATGGGTGGAATCATTCCCAAAGAATATTGTGATACCCAGACACTAGTGGCCAGCCCATGGGGATCGGAAATGCCCTTCAGACTATGCCATGAACTAGGTCAGATGTTGGGTTGGATGGAACCTCAGCTTGGTTTGTGACACATCTAATCTAAACTACCAATTACCATACAAAAATAATGAAATATTAATCTACTTGGTGATATTTTTAACCACCATGTTCATACTCTAATACCACATTGTAATATCCCTAACCTAATTCACCTCCATTGTTATTAAATCAGAGTGTATCATACCTTAGGCTTGTCTCCCCATATTCTATAGGATTTTGATAGGTGAAAAGCAACTAAATATGATCATGGGGACACTATACCCTCTTATACAGGAAACCGTAACAATAACATAAGAAAAAATGATATCCATGAACCAACATCATACAATAACAATATAATTAAATATAACAGGCCACGTGCATTGAAAAAATGAATATCTAAAATTTCACAAGAGACATATAAATGTAACCTAGATCCCCTATATGTTGATCATATATAGACATGTTCATAATGTATGAAATAACTACTCTAACATAGAATTAGGTAACTGCCTAATCCATCCCTAAAATGGGATCATCGATATCTCTTATACATTTCATGCACCAATAGAATCTATTATTTGGTTATGAATGGTCACACATAGGTTTTCATTGCTTCCTATGAGAGAACTAGTTTAATTTTTTTATACTCAACCGACCTACTAACTAGGGGTGTAGTATAGCCTATGGTATCCCACAATCAAATTCATAGGGACTAGTAATAACTATAGTTCAATGGATAGGGTTTATATAATCAAATTTAAAAATAAATATCCTAAAAGGAACCAAGTTAGATGAGGTACATTAAGAATTTTTAGTTTCAGGTTCATGAGATAAAAAAGTAGAAAAAATGTGCATGATAATCATAAAGTTTTCAGAATTGGGTCCTAGTGAATCTCTTGGTCTAGTTAGACACTATCCACCCTCCTAAGCTCATCTTTTCATGGTCATGTATTTAAGATTACTAAAGTGTTGGGTAAACTAAAACCACATTTAAAAATTGAATAATAAGTAACATAATGGTCATGGTATAAGTCCCACTCTAGAATTCACACAAAAAATCACCCTCTCAAACTAAGTAAAATGTTCATGTTCAAACGAAAGAAAGAGAGATGAATAACACACCCCCACCCCCCTAAAATAATGTTCATGCAATAGAAGATAAAGAAGGGATAAAAAATAAATGAATGAATGTGAAGACTTAACATGAAATCATAGGAAACTTAATTTAGTAAAATAATCCCATTTACATAAAAACACAACATAATAATACTTACCCTCTTATTCTAGCCATGAGAGGTTCGAAACAAATAAAAGGAAAAATAAGCCCTAAATGAACATTAATCAGGCTCCCAAATGGTAGCTGATAAAGACTCCCTGAGATCTTATTCCTTTGTATGCATATCACTTCATTATATTTATGACGTAATTCCTTTAAGATAACAATTATATAAATATATATATATTTCCTTTATATTTTATTGTCTCTCCCTTATATTATTCACTTTAATTTGGAATCTAATTTACAGAATATAATGTGTTATCCTCATGGAATATCCCATCTTGTGCTCCCATAGATATATCATCATTATCATGTTAGGTAAGTAGTTGGATGGACTAATATATCTATTTATATCTACAAAACACGAAACAAGTAGTCCTTCATAACTTGAATTATATTTCAGATCAAATTGACTTGCATGGGTAGTATGAATCATGATGTGAAAATTACTCATTTCACTATGAACTCATTATATCTTATTTGAAAATTTAGTGTTATCGTTGTTGCACCATGTATGTTATTATTCAAGGATTGAACCAAAACTCTTAAATAATCCTCTCCTTTGTTTTCATTTTCACGACATGATCACCCATTCATAAAACAAATGAATACCTTGAACTTAACCAGCTCATTCCATCTGCTATATTCCTTTGTGGTGTTAAATCCATCTTCATTAACACATATCTTGTTTTTACTTTTCACACTAGTGAACTCACACTTCCACCTTCACATATGGGATTGTAATCCTTGTTAAAACTTCACAGTGGATTGCCTGAGCTTTAGTGGTTCCTCCCAAGTTGGTTCTCATTATTTTAGGGATTTTCATAGCATGAATGTGTAGTTTACAACATGAGTTCTAGAGGGATTATATCTAAAGGGTATGTCATGAGTGAAGCATAAAATAGTGTCATTTTAGTAAAAAATGAATAGTTCCTAGAAAAACTCAGCCCGCATCGATTTTTTACTCAGTCTCACTACTACACATATTCACTTTAATAGCACACAAAAAGGATTTTAATAGTATTAAAAATATTTGTTAATAGAATCACTGATAAAGGCCTAGAAGGCTATAATATGTTGTTAATATTACAACACACCCACCAAAACCTGTAATTTTAGATAATGCTATGTATATTTAATTGAAATCATGAATACAAAAATGTCTACCCATGGTATATACAAAAAACATTGCTATATACATTTCAAAAAAAAATATTTTATATATTACATTTACAATTATCCAACAAACATTTAAAAACATTAGTATTTCATCTTTTGACACTGGTGATCCCCTCTCTGAAATTTCTACCCTTGGTATCATTTGCTGAACAAATAATCTCAACCCGAGAAAAATATTCTGCCTATATAAGAAAAAATATATTATGTTGGTAATACTATAAATAAGTAAATTAAACATTAATATGAAAGAATACATAAATAAAATGTCAATATTTATTAAAAACTCATTTGGAGTGATACTGATCACATAATGTGTTGTATTGAGGTGGGGCTGATTTTTACACGTCACAAATGAGTTATGGATCATTGTCCTAAAATATCAAAACAATATAAATGTGTTTTCTTGGTTTTGAGTATGTTACTTGTTATTTTACTACAATTATTTTCTATTTTAAATAATGATACATTTGGAGTTATATCGATCACACCATGCATCATATTGAGGTGAATTTATTTCTTACTTGTCACAAATTACTTATGGATTGTTGTCTTAAATTATCAAAGCAATACGAATTTGTTTTATTGGTTTTCAGTATGTTAGTTGTGTTATTTTACTGAAGTATCATTTCCAACTAGAAAAACACATTTTAAATCATACTGTTCATATCAGTCACACCATGCTTCAGATTGAGGTGTGGTTGATTTCTACACATCAAAAATGACTTATAGATTATTGTCCTAAAGTAGCAAAACAATCCAAAGGTGTTTTCTTGATTTTCAGTATGTCACTTGTTCTTTTTACTTAAATTAATGTCAATTTTGAATAAAAAGACACACTTGGAGTCATATCGGTCACACCATACATTGTACTAAGGTGACGTTGACTCCTACACATAAAAAATGACTCATGGATCATTTTCTTAAAATATAAAAATAATCTGAATGTGTTTTCTTGGTTTTTAGTATTTCACTTGTTCTTCATACTAAAATTAATGTAAATTTTAAATAAAAATAAACACCTTGAGTTATACCGGACACATCGTGCATCCTATTGAGGTTAAGTTGATTCCTACATTTCACAAATGACTTATAAATCGTTTTCCTAGAGTATAAAAACAATATGAAATCATTTTCTTAGTTTTCAGTATGGTTGTTGTGTTTTTTTATTAAAATTTCATTTCAAACTAGAAACATACATTTTGAGTTATACCGGTCACAACGTGTGTCGGTTCTATGTGATATTGATTTATACACATCAAAATTTATTTATCAATTATTGTCCTAAATTATCAAGACAGCTAGAGCATGTTTTCTTGGTTTTTATTGAGGGACACATTTGGAACAAAAATGTCTATTTTAAAGTGATAGGAGATACTTTGAGTTATACCGGTCACACCGTTCATTGAATCAAGGTGTGGTTGATTCATACACATAAAAAATGACTCTTGAATCTTTTTCCTAAAGTATCAAAACAATCCTAATTTGTTTAATTGATTTTTATAATGTCACTTGTTCTTTTTACTTAAATTAATGTCAATTTTAAATAAAAATACACACTTGGAGTCATGTCGATCACGCCATGCATCTTATTGAGGTGTCGTTGGATCCTATATGTCACAAATGACTCATGGATTTTTTCCTAAGATATAAAAACAATATGAATGCATTTTCTCATTTTTTAATATGTAACTTGTTCTTTTTACTAAAATTAATGTCAATTTTAAATAAAAAGATACTTTGAGTTATATCGGCCACACTGTGCATCATATTGATTTTCAGTTTATTCATACATATCAAAAAATTACATATATATCATTTTCCTAAAGTATCAAACCAATATGAATGAGTTTTATTGGTTTTTCAGATGCCAGTTTTTTTACTAAAATGTAATTTCAAACTACAAACACGCATTTTAAGTCATACTGGTCCCATTGTGTATAGGTTTGAAATGAGACTAATTTATACATGTCACAAATTACTTATTAATCAATTTCCTAAATTATAAATTCAATCTAATCACATTTTATTGGTTTTTAGTGAGTGATAATTTTTAAATTAAGTAGTCAAAATTTAATTTAGATTATGTTAATGTAGTACAGAATAGGTAATATTATAAAGAAAACATAGTATATTAAAAAACTTTAACTTCTTGTTGAATTATAAGGTGTAGCCTCAAAGTATTATCTCTCACGAGCATGATAATATTGGAAAAAACACCCTGAATCAAACAAAGGAATCCACCTATATAAGAAAAAAATTCTAATGTGAGTAATACTAAAAATAAGTAAATTAAACATAAATATGAAACAATCCACTACTTATATAAAATACACATATTCATGTAATTTGTATACATTCTTCTATCATGTATGATGAATATGAGTCTTTTTTATGATCATAGTGTTACTGTAAAATTATAAATACACAAAGGATTGATAATTTTTTTAAATGAAATAGTAATTATCTTTGAAAATACCACTTCGAGGATGCTAGTTTATTAATGGAATATGGTCACTCTCATAAATTTACAAACATAATAATCCAAATATTTTCCATTTTTTGTTTCGGATACTTATAAACATTGAGTAGAATAAAAAATTTCTTTTTATATGTTTTTGGATGGTAAAATATTATAATATATACCTTGATACTTGTCCAATCATAGAAATTATCATGGTCTTTGTGCTCATCCCCTGGCCCCATTTCTTGTTTTTGTTGATATTGATGCACCACCATACCATAACAGAATCCTTATTAAAACATAATCTCAATTATATTATTTGATTTTTAGTTCTAAAACATTGGTTGTAGTGTATTACAAATTTACAAATGTCATTATGTGTGGTCGGTTTGTTGGATATCCATGCATTGAATTCATAAATTAAATCTTTAGAGTATCCAAATTGACCATAATGAGCATCCATTGTTTCCTAAAAACACAAAAAGGAATAAGTAATTAATGAAATAAAAAAATATTTTATATGATTAAATTGTAGACTTGTACCCCTACAACAATGTTATTAAGAAGAGTCTGTTATCTGAACATTTTCTTTTAAATTATTTGATCAGGCCTACCACTATTTCATCCTTTTTTATTCTATTTTTGTTTGTTCTATAAAGGAGATGTGAGGACTAACGAGTTCAATTTTTTTCATGTGGAAATCTATTCAAATTTTTATATATATTTCTGCAAAAAAAATATTAAATTTATTTAGTTATAATTAACCTAGTATACCATCTTTTGAAAAATAAAATAATGAAAACATACCTCATGTATACATTTAAAATTGAGGCACCTAGCCAATCATAATCGATTATTTCACTTACATTCTAAACACTAATGAAGTCTTGAACTTCCTCTCCGTACATACTTTATTCAAAATAAACTATGTAACTACAACCATTTGTTAACGTTGTATCCATATGAACCTTCAATCATAGTAAATACAGATATAGAACGGATGGGGTTAAGGTGCATTCTTAGATATTTTTAATCGGTTGTTCAATCCTTTAGATGGTTTTGATTTGGTCTTTCATTTCACCGTATTTCCTTTGTCCATATGTAATAACATTCTTCATTTCAGACCTTTTTCATTAATTTTTAAAGGTTTAGATTTTAAAATAAATTAGATATTAATAACTCCTTATCGAAATTCTTTTTTTAAAATATGTGGTGGCCATGTGATGAATATTCCAACAAATTTTCCAACCTTGTGAATATATTCCTCATCAATTGGAATAGGTAGCTTGGTGATTGGATCATTAGCTATGCTAATCAACACTCTCACATGACCTTTTCAAAGTCGTCTATTGTGTAGCATGTCATTTTAGATATTGAACACCATATCCCTCGATACAAGGTGATGGGTGGGTGTTTAAAAATACAAATCACAGTCATTATCACCCTATAGAATATCAGTACATGAAAGGTATCAGTTTTTTTTCAGATTCACATTTCATAGAAACAATTATTAGAAAATTTATTACCATGGCCAAGACATCTCTTTGAGGGAATGGATCACCTCAAAGCTAGTAGGGGTGGGGGTCATCAGTAAATGGTTGTTCTTGAGTATTTTCTTCTATTTGATTCCCACCCCCCCTCATAAATTATTCTTGAATCTCTCTACTTCATTTGATTTGTTCCTCAAGGGTATCTAGACTTTATCTCATTTGTTTCATTTCTTCACCTTGATCCTACTTTTTTTCTCAAAATATGTTTGAAATGTCACCCCAAAACCCACACCTCTGACATGACCATATTCTTCTAGCCACTTCAAGGACACCGATATCATGTGTTCATATGGTAATGTTTTTGTTGTTTCCTATGAATATTTTGGATAGAAAATATAAGAAAATAAGTAATCATTTTTATGTAACATCAATTTAAAGAATTTTTTTTATTATGTCATACATAAACATGTTTCCCATACTTTTTTTTGTGTTTTCATCTATTAGCGTCCCATCATTATTTACATGTGCCTCCTTTCATAGCACATGCTGTGAGATGAAAGTTGTTTTGGAGTTGGAGTCATCACTCTACATATAAATAGAGGAACATAATTATGTTGTTTCTTCATGTCATATAAAAGTATTATGGTGGATTTAAAATATGTACCAATTTTTTTAAAAGATAAGTGTACCCCATCCTTGCTTTGCGGTAGGGGTACGTTGGTATTTCTATCTATTCCTTATTTTCAGCACTCAATTGTTGTTTTATAAAAAAAAATTCAATCAAAGTGATAAATACACATATCTTCAATAAATGTAATACTAGACACAATGTAATTGAAAATACATGTCCACACGATACCCAGTAAATGCATCCCACACTTCTTGGGTTATTAGGTGTGTATAGATAAGTTGTGGGTGTGGGTTTATTTTCCCTTAAACATATTTAAGATGATGACTCATTAGAATTGTGTGAAATCCTCTGTGAATAATTTTATCAAGAATTAATATGTATTTCTTATGGTATTCATATACTATAAATGCACTCTACAATGGTTGATGAAGAGTACGTCAATGTTTCATTATGTTGTTTTTTAGAAAAATAAATAAATTATATCATAATGTTGTGGTAATCTCTTCACACATCAATGTCTTAATCCCAGGAACAACATGGTGCCATGAATCAACATTAATTGGCGTGAATTTCTAAGTGATGATTCTAATGTAAATACAAAACATGGCCTTATTTGGGTTAACATGTTGCCCACATGCATTCCATCTGACCTCATATTTATGCCTTTAATTTTAGCCTTAATGATTTTTTCTAACACCATCAAACAATAGAGATCCCATTTTTTCGGCATCATTGGTCCTTCTTCACTTACCATTTCCTCAGACTCAATATCTTTAATATGTTACTCTATAGTGGTAGCATCAGCATGTGAAAATGGTCATTGTACCTCTACACTGGGAGTAGAAACAGGTTGAGAAAACTATTGTTCTTCTGTATTGGGAGCACCATCACATGTATAAGGTCTTTGTTCCCCTGCACTATGAGAAACAACAACTTTAGATACCTATTATTCCTTGGTATTAGGAGAACCAACACATCCAGAATTCATTATCTATAGAAGTGGTTTTACATTTCATTTAGAGTACATAAATGCAGCTGGGAATGGATAATAACATGAGGTAATTTGATGTATATTATAAAAAATATATAACATAATTATTGAACTCTATTTTTTAAGGTTGAAGGGATTTTAACCCTATATATAATATCCAAATATGTTCATTGTGGTATCCTCTAACATATGAAACACTATCTACATTGGGACCACTGCAAAATGATTGTGATGTCCCAATTAAATGGTCACCCTCAGTTGAATTTTCATCTATACCTTCAGTGGTTTTGGTCAATAATAGAACAATTAACCACTTTCTGTTTGTGGTATCTAGAACATAAAATACTTTTATTTCCTATTATTCCATTATAAATTGTTCTTCTTTGTAACATTCCTTACTAAAATCAACTTTCATGAATCCCAATTCATATATTTTAACAGAACTCATGTTATCAACCCACTTACATTGAAAAATCAACACATGGAATGTTGTATTATCTAAATACCATATTTTTTTAATGATGCCAGAGTATGACATATTTTCATAAATTGAGAAGGGTTGTATGCATGATCTTTTGAAAACGTGATTAACTCTTTCACTCCATCTTTATACTCTTTTGTCAGACGATTGAAATCTATCCATTATTTATTCATATCCATCCTATTTAATTTGGTGATATTGAAATTTAACAAAATAAATACACAAAAGGGGGATTTGAAATAAGGGGAACTAAACATTTGAATAGAAGTTATTATTTCATTTTTTTTCCTGAGACTTATCCCCTTAGAATCTAACCCCAAACCAGAAAAAAGATATAATTGTAGAGGACTCCCCTAATTTAAACCATGCAGGTGATGTTGGATGAAAAGTAGGTTTATGTGTTTCAATGGTGTTAAACATTAATTCACCTTTTTTTTTGGAGTGAGTATATGATGGATAACCTGTAGGTTGGATAGATTTAGTGGTATTCCCTTATCATGGTTTTATTATTAATCTACTTGTCTTCCCTATATAATGTAATGGTTTTCATAATTCTATAAAAATATAAGCTTAAAATAATATATAAAAACTACATTTCAGATGTCCTTTGAAAACTATTTATAAAATTACACTTGAAATCCCATCAAAAAAACCAACCATTTATACAAATTCCTCTATAAAATAATACACCCTTTTTAAAATAAACCAACCAATTTCACGTAATCTTTCACAAAACCACAATTCCTTTTTTTAAATCATTCAAGGAAACTTCATGACCCAACAGTATTAATCATTTAAAATGATTGAAAACCCTATATATTTTACAAATTATAATTTAAAACTTCACACACACCTTAATAAAATGAAACTAGCATTAAATGCACTTTCAAAACATTCACATCCCTTTATGAAAGTCAATCAAGGGATTTGACAAACACTTGGCATGAAACCTAATTCAATACCAAGTGTTTAAATCATTTTAAATATATTTAAAATCAAAAAGGGTATGACGAACACATATTATGTTTTAAGAAACATTTCAATACACTTGAATCATTTTAAAAGAGACATTTAATCATTTTCATAAAGACATAAATCCTAAGAGAGGCACTTTATAAAAGATACATAAATAAAAAAGAACAAACATTTTATAAAATATAAAGCTATAAAATGTTTACACATGATCCAAAATATAATTTTAAACCAAAAATAAATTTATTTTCAAGAGAGGCACTTTATGGTAAATATCTTAAAATAACAAAAAAATGAATATAGTCTATGTATTCCCTATGGTGACCTCTACATCCCATTATCATTATATCTTTAACAATCGACTATGGAACACCACTATAAAAGTGTGACCCTTTATTTTACATATATCATAGACAACTAAGTCTATATATTCACCAATATGTATATGTATTGTGTGATCAAAGATACTAGTAGGATATCATAAAATATTTTATACCATTAATTTTTTAAGACTAACCAAAAAATTCTAGTTTAACAGAAAATAAAAAAAAAATTATTACATAAGGTTGAGTAAATAAAACTAATGAAACATAAGTTTTTCTTTTGAAGAAAATATAATTTACCAAGATAAAACAATAAGATAAAATAATAATAAAATTTCAAGTATCAACCATTAAAGGGAACCTACCAAAGGCCTAAGGAGATAATATTAGTTGAAAATTTAAGGGAATCATCACACTAGAATATTGTTGCAATACAAATGCAAGAAAATAAAATCACCATTAATGGCCTCATCGAGAAGGCAATTCCAGTACCTGGTGTGAGACCAAATATAGGGGTACTATAAATGTGTGATCATAATATAACTCATGTCTCTAGAATTCCAACATTTCTACTTAAACATCTCCATTATGTTTTTTTGAAATCCCAAAACTAATAATAAATGAAACAAATTTATAAAACTATCATGTCAATATGGTATAACATCCATTGAAGCATGTGTTTACACATGAGCATCAATAATTAAACAAGATAAATTTTCAAATACATATTAGAAAACCATACATATAAAACACCTCTATTAATCCTAAATCAATCATAAAAATGTTAATCAAAACTGAAACATAGATCCGACTTTCATATAAGTTCCAACTCACAAGTGTTTTATCTTATTTATCCATTGAAAAAAATATATATTATCCAAACTACTCATCATAATCACTCCATTATAATACCAATGATGATAATTTTTACCTAAAACAATCCCTATAATGTTTCTAATGTATAAAATCACCTTGTTCATAATGTTCTAATATTTAGATCAATCTAAATTTAGCAATTTTAATTGTACAAAAGTCATATTCAAATATAAATAGAAAATTATCAAAAGTTTCATACAATATTCCCAAAATACCAATCAAACACTTTACCAATAAAAAAACCATTGTATCACACTAATTAATCAAACTAAACACATAATTTATACATCAAAAAGTTTTTTCAAAACAAAAATAATATATTTAATCTTTCACTATCTAATAATTCCAAATAAAATAAAAACACACCTTAGATTTGGAGGTACGATGACGGTAGTAGGGTCCAGTAGTGGCAGATTTGGGGTAGGTGGTAGTGGAAGATGTTGCGGAGGGGTTCTCGATAGAGGTGGGGTTCATAGCAGAGGTAGGTTTGTGGCGGAGGAGGGGTTTGTGGTGGAGATAGGGTTTGGTGGTGGAAGTTGGGTTCATAGTGAAGGTGAGTTCTCAACAGAAGAGGGGTTCACTGTGGAGGTGGGGTTCGCGAAAGAGGTGGGGTTTCATGGTGGAGGAGGGATTCATAGTGGAAAAGGAGGGATTTTTTGTGGTAGAGGAGGGGTCGAGGAAGAGGAGGGGTCAGGAGTAGATGAGGGGTCGGAAGCCGAAGAGGAGGGGTCAGTGACGACAAAGGTTGGCTTCTTTGAAATCTTGAGGTGTGCGAGAGAAGAATCCAACTATTATGGTTCATTTATAAAATTGGCTAAATCTTTTATTAGAAATAATTAAAAAAATGATAAAGGTATGTTTTCTCAATGCTAAAATAGAACGTGCTGATAAAACATGTCTTTATCAGAGTTTTTTTAGCACTGATAAAGGTAGGTCTTTATCAGTGCTAATTAAATGTGTCTTTATCAACACTAAAATTAGAGCGCTGATAGAGGTGTGTCTTTATCAGTTCTAAAAAGGCATTGATAAATCTATAATGTTAATAATTTATTTATAATATTATATATATTTATAAAATTATATATATAATAAATATATTTATATATATTTATTTATAATTATAACTATAATTAGTTTTTTATTTATTTATATTCATATATGTAATAAATATATTTTTATAATTATATATTTATAAAATTATTAATATTATAAATATATATTTACTTATTTTTAATTATAATAAATATATTTATTATATTTATAATTATATATAATAACCAAAAAGTTTAGGGAGTAACCCTATTTATTAAAAAAATAAAAAAAATAATCCCTTTTGAACTGGGTTAAGGGAGGACCCATTACAAGCCTGAATGCTAGAATCATGTAGCCTTAGATTTGAATGGAAAAACCGATTGATACATAGACCGTTACAAGTAATCCCGGTAAAAACATTTCCAAAATGGCCATGATAGTCCCAACACAGATCCAAAATCAGTGAAACCTATGTGACACCGCCACGACATTCACATCGGCGCTGCTATAGTACCCAGATTCACCATCCGCCCTGAGACCATGCCACCCCAAAGCCACCTCATCCTCCGCTCTTTCGTTCTCATGCCATCAACTGCAGCCATAAATCCCACACATCCACACTAGAGAACCTTTGCATCACTGTGACCAAGGGATCGGCGCACACTGCCACCATCGCCCAGGCCCTCCGCTTCCCGCTTTGTCGTCGTGGCGCTGGCACCCCCGAGGACCGCCAAAGATGACCGAATCCGACCAGATCTTCTCTGAAACAGAAGATCTGGACCATATCTAACATGTTGAGCACTAGTCAAGATGACCAACACCGTCGAGGTTGACCTTCCCCGCCTGAGACACTGTCAAGGATGAAGCTGCCTATCACACCAAGACCGAAGTCGACCGTCGCACCAACTAGCCTGAAGCTGAAGTTGATTATCGCACCAACGACCACCACAGCACCAAGCCTGAATCCGACCACCGCACCTCATCATCGCACCACTAGGAGTATTCACTGAGGACGTCGAAGAGGATGCCATTGGTGGAACCCTACGTGAAGCGAATATCTCGGCCAAAGCTGAGAGGCCCCTCAAAAAAGAGATTGTTTATAACACATAATAATTATATATAATAATAAATATATATAATAAATATATTTATTATTTATAATTATTAATATTTATTTATTTATATTTATAACTATAAATTTATATATATTTATTTAAATAATTATAAAATTAGAACAACTATATTTCTTATATTTATACTTTTATAAATATATATAATTAATATAGTAATTAAACATCTTTATATTATTATAAATATAATAAATATATAATAAATATATATTTATATAAATACATAATAAATATATATTTATATAAATATATAATTTAAATAATTATAATAAATATATATTTATTTCAAATTATCATTATAAATATATATATATATAAATAATTATAAAATTAATAGAACAGTATTTATTATACTTATAATTTTATAAATATATATAATTAACATATATATAATTATTTTATAATTATTTAAATATACCTATATTTATTTAGAAATATAATTATAAATATTTGTATTAATTTATAAATATTTGAATATATTTATAAATATATTTTTTTAATTATATATATTTTTAATATTATAATTATAATAAATATTTTTATTATAATTATTTAATTATTTAATTATATATATTTATAGTTATAAGTATAAATTAATATATATTATTATTCATAATTAAAAAATTATGTTAAATATATATTTATTTATAATTATAATTATAAATATTTATTTATTTATTTATTTAAATAATTATAAAATTATAAGAAAAATTATTTATTATATTTATAATTTTATTAATATATATAATTAATATATTTATTATAATTTTATAATTATTTAAATATATATGTATTTTTTTATAATTATAATTATAAGTATTTGTTATCTTTAAAGATAAGACAAACATTGATAAAGATAGTGTTACTACTGAAGGGAAAGATCAGGTAGTGGAGCAAGTGAATGAAGATGAAATTGAAAGGGTGGTTGATCAACAGTTCATGGTTGAGTAGGAGGTTGCCTCAAGTCATTGCAAAGGAAAACAAAAGGAAGATGTTGCTTCTCTTGTGAAGCCTCAAAAGAAAGTTATTATAGATGCTGATATTTTCCAAATGGTTCCTTCTTGGAAAACTTTTGTTTCTATATCTTCTCCCCTTGTAGAGGACAGTAGTGCTCCTATGGATTATGTATCCTTAGAGGATAATCTGGATGGTGAGGAGGGAGTTTGCCTACTAAAAACATGGTGACATGGGTGGCATCCCAGAGGTTGTGGTCAAGGGTGTGGGCATGACAATGCATCACAGGGGGGCAGTCCACCAGGTAATCTATCAAGGATCAACTTACACTAGAGCAGCAAAGGCTCTGGGAGATGTATATTTCACTCCTTAGTAAACAACATTCGCAATCTGAGTGGGAGTCGACTGATGATAGTGTACGCTCTGCATATGGTCATGGTGATGATATTGATCCTTTTGATATATAACTTTTCCATTTGGGCGAGGGCTTGTCTCATTTGTTTACCTTTCCCCTTTTGTGCATGTTTGTTACTTTTCTCTTTATTTTAATAAATAGTCCGCGACTTTGACTTCTGGCTGGACTCACTTCGTATAATTATAATTATTTGTATTTATTTATAAATATTTGTATATATTTATAAATATATTTATTTAATTATATATATTTACAACATTATAAGAATAATAAATATTTTTTATACTTTTCTAATTATTTAAATAAATTTATTTTTATTTATAATTATAACTATATATAAATATATAAGTTTTTGTAATTAAAAAATTACAATAAATATATAATAATTTATAGTTATAATTATAAATATATATATATACATTAGAATAATTATAAAATTATAAAAAATATATTTATTATATTTATAATTATATAAATATATATTATTAATATATTTATTATAATTTTATATTTATTTAAATATTTCTATATTTATTTATAATTATATATATTTATAAATTTATAAGTATAATAAATATATTTATTATAGTTTTATAATTATTTAAATATATCTATATTAATTTAGAATTATATATATTTATAAATTTATAAGTATAATAAATATATTTATTATAATTTTATAATTATTTAAATATATCTATATTTATTTAGAATTATATATATTTATAAATTTATAGGTATAATTAATATATTTATTATAATTTTATAATTATTTACATATATATTTATTTATTTATAATTATAACTATAAGTAAATATATTTATAAATATTTGTATATAATTATAAATATAGTTATATATATTTATAAAATTATATTCAATGTATCTATTATAATTTTATAATTATTTAAATATATGTATATATAGTTATAATTATAATTATAAATAAATATATTTAAAAAGTATCTATATATAATTAAAAATTTATAATTATAAATATAATAAATATATTTATTATTTAAATATATTTATTGTAATTTTATAAGTATTTATGAGAATATATTCATGGGTGTAACATGAATGAATCATATACCTAGTAATGTATATAGATCATAAAAAATGATTTGTCACATATAGACAACATGGATAATAATAATAAGGGTGTAATGTATAAATCAACATTAATTCATGATGAATACATAATATATGCATGTCAATTATACGCACTCATCAATATATTTATTGATCAAATTCATTCGAAACATATATTTGTTTTAATATATATTTATATATAATTATAAATATAATTATATATATTTAAAAAGTGTTTATATATAATTATAAATACAAAAAAGGTCTAGGAACCAGGAGAACCTGGTCCTACTAAATTTTACAGAAAAATAAAAGATAAGAACATGAAAAAGATAAAAGACATGGTTAAACAAAGGATAAGCCCTCATCCAGAAAAGAAAACTACAAATTAGTCAAATTAGGATCAGCTCCATAATCATCAGAGATGTCATCAAATGATTCTCATTCTGACTGTGAATTCTTCTGATTAAAAGGAACATAGTTCTTTTCTTTGAGTTTAACATGATACAAAGTGATATCTTTGGAGGAAGATGACCGACCACGCCAACGTGCAGTATCCCAATCATCTCTACCACGTCCTTTGCAACGATTTCTTGGATGACGACCTTGTTTCCATGTCTTAGATTATTGGAAATCCCCTTCTAGTTCTTCCCTATCCTAAGGGATATTGTCCATGAGGGGATTCCCCTTATAGTCTGTCAAGTGTGAAGATTCCCTATGTGAAACATCCTTCATAGCTGGAGATATAAAAATCTAAATCTCATTCTTTCCACTGCTGGATACGGAAGGCTCCTACCCCAGTCCACTTATTTCTACACGTCCATTTCAAATTAAGTTTGAAAAATGTTAGTAATATTAGGCACTGGCACATCCATATTTAGTTTGGGTCCTGCTTTGGAACCAGTAAGGACATATTTGAAAGAAACACTACCACATTTAATGTCTTTACAACATTTGGCCCTTTTTATGTCAATAGCATAAGATCCCTCATCCAATGAAGGTAATTTATCATTTTGGTCTAACACAGGTGTGTCAAACCCCTTCAATCAAACATCCAAATTTGTTCCCATGGGGCCAATCTCAATTGCAGTGTAATCATTCACAGTATCTTTCCTCATAAATTTCTTTCCAGAAGGCTGTAAGTTACCTGCATGTTTAGGTTGAATATTTTGAACATTCTTGTTGTTAGAGAATTCATTCCCTACAAGATTTCATGACTTATATAAGGATGGTATGAATTCATATTTAAAATTAACATCAGTTTTGTCACCATTTTCCACTAGATTTGAAAAATCAGGCGGAGGATTTAGTATGTTAGCATCCACAAGGACTGTAGAAATGTATCCAAATTTCCCTTTAATAGTGTTCTCATCCATTTTAATGGGTGCACCAATATAAGAGACAATATAATTAAGAATTATAGGATGCCTAAACCCGCATATGAGACCATGAATTTTGGTCCAAATTCGCACAGTTTTATGTTTTTAAGAATGCAGGTTGAAACTCGAATCCCAAGAAGATGTGTGAAAACCCCATGGATTAAGCACATAGAAACTGTAACTCAAAGCACAAGCTTGGTCATCCATATTATAAATAATTAAATAAAAACATCCTCTACTAATGGGGAAATATTTTCAATTGGAAATTCCCCAAATCCAGAAGAACCTTAATTTAACCTCCTTATTGTTCATTAGTTTATCACCCTTAGTAAGAATAAGTTGACCAATTAAAGAAAACCTACCTACATCTAACTACTCCTTTAGAGCTTTAGAATTTGCAACAATTGTGAAGGACCCATTCCAAGATTTGAAAACCTCTTGAGGAATATCACCAACTGCATGAAAATTCTTAGTCATTTGAAGTTTATATTGATAAAGGATATTAGTAAAAGAAATACTGGTGTGTATGGGGCTTCGATATATGAAACAAGGGTCCTAGATCAGACCCACCCAGACCCTAATCCGTATGATTTATTTCCAACATAGACTTCGTAGTGCCACGATCACTAGGAGAAGATATGAGATCTAAAACTCTACAACCGGCAGAGGCATTGTTCAAATCTAAAGATCTATGATAGCCAGGAGGGGTATTCAGATCTGCAACACCGTGGTTGACAAAGGCATCATTTAAAACTGGAGATCCAAAAATGCAGGGATGATTGGTGCATAGGAGCATCGTCGAACAAAGCACATTGGAACCCAAAACTTGAGTAGGATAATCTTGCCAAGAATCTTGCAAGATCGGTGGAGAATCATTCAGTTTTGAAACCCTCGCAAAGCTGCGGTCGCCAGGAGCTCTACTCCCCTCCTCGACCATAGTTAAAATCACTATAATTATAAATATATAATTAGAAATATATAATTATAAATATATATTCATAAATATAATAAATATATTTATTATTTAATAAAATTTATTATAATATTATAATTATATAAATATATATTGATAATCTTATGAATAATTTTTTTAAAACATTATATAAATAAATATATATATATATATATGAATTATTAAAAATATATACTAATTATAAACATGAATTTTTAATTTAATGTGTATAAAAAACATTTTTTTAATATAAATATAATAATTTTATATAAATTGATAATATTTTTTATTATAAACTTTTATCAGTTCTAAAAAAAGCACTGATAAAGGGTACACATTTATCGGTACTTTTTTAGCACTAATAAAGGGTAGATTTATCAATAATTTTGGCTAGCACTGATAAATCCTCCCTTTTTATCATCGTGTTTTTCTTAGCACTGATAAAGGTCATTTATACCCTTTATCTGATTTTTGGTAGTGTCTAGTGCTGTATAATGTATGTATGGGTGGCACTGATGGATTAGATTAATATACATGTCCCTTTCTCATGAAAAACTCTCCTACCCAGCACCTGTCTTTTTTTAGTGCTCATTTGGTTCTATTTATATTTGTTCCCAGTACTGGCTCATGCCAAGCACTGCTCATGCTCTCCCATGTCATTAGTTATGTGTAGTGGTCTAATGATTATTCAGATACCCATGAGGTGTCCTAGCTTGATCTTCTATGGTGTAGGGTTGGTTGGAAAAAAATTATCTCTTTTCCCTTTATTTCTTTTTCCATTTTTCTGACCTGTATAGACTGTGTTCTTTCTTATATATATTATTTATTTCCATTAAACTTCTTCAATAAATATTTCATTCTGTTAAAATATAAAAAAATTATTAGGAAGGAATTAATCATTAAGTATCTAAAGCTAAGGAAATTAATAAAAAATGTATATATGATATATAGCTATAACCCCCCCCCCCTCCACACACACACACTTAAAATATTTCTTCTCCCAAAAAAATCTCCAAAAATCACAAAAAAGTCTCATTCTAACAATTTTAAAATTATAAATTCAAAAAACAATAATGGGGAATAAATTTTCATGCATCATAAAAGAAAAATTCCTCAACTCCTCACTTCTCAAGGAAATAATGTTAAATATTTATTTTCCTTTTCCCCATTTTTTAAAATCAAAAATGATTATCACTTCATCCATTTAAGTATATGAATATATTATTACTAGGTTTACAAGTTTTGATCCACCTCACTTGGAAATTTATATCTCACCAGTCAATGTACATATTTAAAAAGAGTTATGTACATACCCTGAGTACATGCATTTTCCCATAAGCTTTCAAATCATCTCAATCCCCCACCCTATAAAGACAAAGATAAAATTAAATCATGGGGGATTCAAAATAATGTTTGGTAGAATATGAGTCTCTAGATAGGTAGGTAATGATTTGAAAAACATATGAGCTCAAAATATAGAGTATAACTCAAAAGCATAGGGTATGATAATTAAAATATGGTCTCAATGAAAATTAATCCTCTAAAAAATAATTTCATCACCCCACAATTCCCAAACTCAAAGTAAAGGTCATGAACTAAAATCAATAATGGTGAATGGAAACCCCATTTTTTATTTTTCTCCATTATACCATTTTTTCAGAAGTTGTACTTGGGATAAATCTCACACTCCTCTCTCAGCCCCTCTCTCGGTCCATCTTTTATCTCTTAAAGTATCTCATTTTAATAGTTATAACAAGATTGTAGGTTGAGTTAAGAGTTATTTTTGGACTACCCAAGACACAACCCCTTTTTTATTGAATTTTACATTGTTCACCTTTCATTTTTCATTTTTTTCAAATGGTGTAAAAATGAAACACAATAGATGGATAATTATAAAATTTCCCCAATACCTAATAGAAAAACACTTCACATATCATCCTCAATAAATCATCCCATTTACACCATGGAAATCCTCTCCCAAACACTTAAACAAATTAATATTAGGAAAATATACCAATAGTAAGATTAGATGGAAAACATTGGGATTGTTATGTGGATATTCCTTATAAGGTTATTCATAGTTTCTATGAGCTAAAAATATGTATAGTAATTTAAAATTTGGGCCTCAAAGATAAAGGTATCAACAATAAAAATTCCTTAAATCACTTTAAATGTGACTTTTTTACAATCAGGACTTTTTTAATATCACAATGTAATTTATAGAAGATGGAATTGAATGAGTTTCTCTCAATAAATTTGTATGAAATAATGGGGAAATTTAGGACTAGATTCTTCTTGGGATGGGAACATAGAAATTGATCAATCACTCATGTAATAACTACTAATATAAAACAAATACACATGAATTTAAAAAAATAAAGTATGAAAATGTAGAGTAAATTTCATATACATGAATTGACTATCCTCCCTAAATTATTATTTGTTAAATTGATACCACTATACTTATATTTAATCATTCAATCTCCCCACTTACTCATTAAATATTTTTAACAATGAAATATAAAACATGTCTTCATGGGTATCCTAATCAATTTTTGTATCATAGATAAAAAAGTTAAAATAAGAATCCAGGGTGGGGAATGAAATTTTCCTTAAAAACTAGGAAATCATATTTTAAAAATGTAAATGATGTAGGGGAGTTAAAATATAAGGCATAAAAAATAATCACCATTCCTTGTAAATATTTTATTTTCCCTTTTTTATTCCTTTTTCATCTTGTAATTACAAAATAAAACATCTAGTGAAAGCATAAGGTTCAATCAATTTCAAACTTAAAATGGTAAAGAGATTTCAATCTACTTCCTATTTCATAGCCTTAGTATAATTTCTAAGAAAATTCTAAGTTTTTATAAAGTAATTAAAATCTAGTGTAACCTCTTGGAAAGTGATTTGGTTAAGGTCATTTAAACTAACCTTACTTATTTAAATTAATTGATGGAGTCTTGGAATAATGATACTTGGTATGGATCAATAAAGGGTTATTATTGTGATTCTTACATATAGATGAGTATTCATCCTTTTTATAAGTTTGGTTTCATTATTCCCTGAGGTAAGACTTTATCCACATCTATAAGACCTATTCACTAGTGGTTGGTCAATTTGGAAAAATAAAAAGTCAAATCATGGACCAACTAAACCGATTTTCCTTCTTTGAACTATCCTGGTTGAACAATTCCTTTGGTATATTCTATTCAATATAGTATCGTTCCTTCCCTCTTCTACCATTTCCTAATATATTCTTACATCCTTATAGTATCTATATCATTTATCTCTTTAATGAAAGAATAATCCTCAACTTCTATATTTTTTTTCCTTGGTAAAATAATCCTATTTTTTATCATAATTTAATATTTCATTATGGATATTAAATTTTACTTGCTCACCACCAACCCTTAGAGATAAATATCCATTTTCACATAAATTAAGAATCTCCTCATAACTAGGAATAAAATTTCTAATATTAGTGGTGTTCTCTCCTCATCCATATTAAGTAGTAGGAAGTCAACTATAAAATAGAATTTATTCACTTTAACTATAATTTCCTCAATCATACCTCATGGATATATCACTATTATAACCCCTAACTAAATTTCAACTATTGTGGGATTCATATCATCCATTTCTTGTATTTTTAAAGTTGAGTCTGGCATGATGTTCAAAATCTCTCCAAGATTACAATAATCTTTTTTAAACTTATAAGATCCAATGTTAATAGTAATGGGAAAACTTCATGGATATTTTTTCTTATTTAATATTCTTCTCGACACCAAAAATAATAACTCTCTAATGAGTGTTATTATACCCATCTTCTTAATTTTCCTCTTATTTCATACTAACTCTTTTAAGAGTTTATCATATTTAGTAAATTCTATAAAGCTTCAGCAATGGGAATATTGACTTGTGGTTTCTATAAAATTTCCAAAAATTTATCAATTTTTTCTTCTATCTCCCTTTCTGTATCCCCTATATGAAAGGTAGTGGTGGTTTGTAGAGTATTGGGTATTCCTATTATACTTATATTTACTTTTATTTTTATTTTCCCTTTATCCTTTATTCCTTTTTCTTATATATTTTTATTTTATTTTACTTTTATTTTCACTTCTATTTAGAAATTTAATTTATGGTTTCACTACTTATCAAGGTGATAACATTTAGTTCTTCACTTGGGTGGACCACTGTATCTCCCGGTGGCACTCCTCTAAGCCTCTCCTTGATTTGGTTAGTAATTTGGCCAATCTTGAATTCTATATTTCTTTATTGTATACTTATGATCTTTTGAACCGTATTTGAGTTCATTGATGGTATCTCAAGTGGTTTTCATAAAAGTCGCCAAGATATTTTGTAAGGTACAGATTTTATTTTGAAGAGAGGGGCCTTATGGTTATTTGAACCATAGATCTCTTGGCTATTATCCTTAAATTTGTTGTTGTGTCCTCCACACCTCAACATTATTTTTGTAATTAAAATCAATGTAATTAAAATCATTCACCTATAAACCTTGAGGTTAGTTCATATACATCATCATGTCTATTGATAGAAATTTCATTCAATATTTCATAGCTTTCCTATGGTGACCTTTTCAACAAAGATCCCCCAGTTGCAGCATCTACTACTAATTGATTTCTGTGAGACAGTCCCTTATAGAACATTTGTATAAGTAACTACATATTTGTACCATAATGGAGACACTTCCTTAACATGTCCTTGAAACTATCCCATTTATTGTAAAGTGATTTATCATAAATTTGGTTGAGAGTTAGTATATTAACATGAATATCCATGGATTTAGATGGGTTAAAGAAGCAATTTAACAAATTCCTTACCTATTATTCTCGTGTTGTTATATAATGTGGGTCCAAAAATTGGATCCACTCTTAGGATTTGAATTTTAATGATAATATAAATATGTTTAGATTTACTATATCATTGGAGATATTTTTGAACTGCAATGTGTCACAAAGCTCAAGGAAACTACCCAAGTAAGTGTTTATATCTTTATGTGGTAGCCTAATTAATTGAATTGAATTTTGAATCATTTTAATGATAGTTTGTTTGATATTGAATTGTTTTTTAGTGGATAATGATTCTAGGATACTTAGTTATACCCCCAAACTTGAGGGTCAACCATGCTTTATTGAAGTTCACAGCCTTGTATCTCTCCCTTTCACCACTTGGTCAGCTCCTTGTTCTCATTATTCTACTCTAACCATGGACTCCTTTTTTCGATTCCTCAATATATTCTCTAACTTAGGATCAATTTCAAGAAATTATTTTCCTTTTCCTTGAGTTGAGTACTCATGCAGCAATAGTTTAACCTAAAAACACATCATAATAAAAACAACCATATTAAATGACATGGAAAAAGAAAAACCTAATTGTATAATGATCCTAAGAAATTATTACTTGTAAATGATGCTAAAAAATTGGTATCCCTAAGGGTTTCATTGCTTCATATGAGATAACAAAATTATAATTTATGTACTTAACCTAATGACTAACTAACTAAGGGTGTAGTATAGATAGTGGTATCCCAAAGTAAAAAACCATAGTGATTAGGAATAACTGTAGTTTAATAGATAAAAATTTTACAATAAAAAATTATTTATCCTAAAAGGATACAACTAACATGAGGTGCACCATATATTTATATTTTCATGTTTGTAAGATAATAATGTAGAAATCATGTGTAATATAATCATAAAGTAATTGAAATCAAGTCCTGATGAATCAATTGGTTTAGGTATACACTCTTCAGCCTTCTAAGATTACCTTTTCTCATGATCAAGTACTTCGTATTACTAAAGAGGTGGGTAACCCAAAACTATATTCAAAACAAGTATAAAAACTATCCCAGTGGTCATGGTGGAAGTCTTACTCTATATCTCACTCTAAAAATAACTCTCTAGAACTAAGGATAGTGATCATTATGAAAAGAAAGAAAGAGTGATGAATCACACTCCCTCACCGTATAAAAGAATGTTTATCCAATAAAATGAAAATAAGGGATAGAAAATTAAAAGAATGAATGTGAGAGATCATCATGAAATCATAAAAAGAAACTTACTTTAATAAAACAATCCCAATTATATGAAAAAACCAGAAGAATAAAACAGTCCCTCTCAATCCAACCATGAGAGGCTGTAAACAAAATAAAAATGACAATAAATCCTAAAAATATTACAATAACCTTATAAAATATATCTAAAGAAGACTCCCCAGGATATAATTCACTTACATGCATTACAATGTAATCTATTAATAGAAATAATTCCTTTAAGATATCTCTAATATACCTCCTTTATATTTTCCTGTATATTCACTTATATTCTTCACTTCAATTCATCCTCCAACTTCCAAATTCTAAATCCTTATAATCTTTGCATATCCCATCTCAAAATCCCATAAGTATATCATTAAAATCATTATAGAGAAGTGATTTTTTGAACTAATATATCTATTATGTATCTAAAATTTGTGGTGAAAATATTCCTTCAGGTAATGAAATATATTTCATCTCGAATTGAATTTCATGGCCATATAAGTCTCATGAAATGATCATTCCTCATTAGACTGTAAACTCTCATATATCTTCGTCAAACATTTAGTATCAATGTTGTCACACCAAATCCATTGTTATTCATGGTCCAAATAAAAACACATAAATACTCCTCTCCTATATCCATATATCTACGGAATGACTACCCATTCACAACAGGAATGAATATTATAAACTCATTTCGATCTATCCATCAACTCTATATTTCTCTATGGTGAGAATGATATATGCATGGTGTAAACTCTATATTAATCAACACTTTTATGGATTTTAGTATTCAAAGTGGAAAAATCGTGTATCCTCCTTCACACATGGAATATTTATCCTCATAGCAGCTTCACAATGGGTCAGTTATACATTCTATGGTAGTTCCCAACATTACAGGGCTTCTCTAAGGTGATATTGGATTCACAAATGGAGGAAATGGTTGATATATGGTGGATGGATCTAGTATGAATGGCTGGTATACAAAACAAGAAACAAATGGATTCTATCTCAGGGAGATGACATGGGTGTAGTGATAAATACTATAGTTTGGGTTAATAATGTACGATTTCTAGAAAAACTCATCCAATATTGCTTATCTACTAAGTCTGTAACTAATTAATATATGTGGGGGTGTCACTAATGGATCATATTAGTATCCCCAACCCCTCCCCATGTTAGGAACCACTTCTTAGTGTCTTACCAAGCTAGGTGTAGATACCCGAAGCCTAACGTACATGAACATTAAATTACTTTTGTGGAATACATAGTACATAAAAAAAACACACACACAAGGATCGTAATAGTTTAGTGTCTTTGGAAACTCGGAACGTAATCTTCTAATCGTGGTGAAAGATCCTCAATATCTCCCATAAATATCTTCCCCTTTTTTTTACCTAAAACCATTCTTTATATCCTGGGGAAAAGAAAACATAAAAGGGTGAGCTCAAATGCTCAGTAAGGGTAAACAAAAGAAAATCAATCAAATCATATTCATAAGAACATAACTTTTGGAAATCTTAACCTGCAAAAGAGAGCATAATTTCATAACATGGGATAAATCATAGTAGTGAAATGAAATCCCAATAAGCATAACTTAAAACATGAAACTTTGTGGCATACACACATAATCATAGAGAATCATTTCTTGTTAGTCATGACTCATTTCCAAGACTATCTTAGTGGACAAAGTCCCTTTCTGAACCGAGTCACCCTCGTTTCAGTCCTGTTTCACTGAACCGGTATAACCTACCATTCCAGCCATGTCTATCTCATGAGATATTAAATCTTTACCCAATGCATTGGAGGGAGATATAGGTCCCACCCATCTCATAATGAATCCTTTCTTATGTGTGCCACATAATCATAAACCATACATCATAGCGTAACCCGTGTAATAAAAATGGAATTCTTAAACAACATGACATCATAAAACCATTCATATAAGATAAAGGAATTCATAAAAATATTTCCATCACAACATAATCAAATCCATGTAATAATAGGGATAAAAACAGAACCCTTTTATTATCTTAGATGGAAAAAAATTTTGATAAAATACTTGAACTCCATTCTTGAGGAAAATATCCTTTCTACTTCAAAAACACTTTTCTTTTCTTAACATGTCATACAATTATAAACTAAAAGAAGTTGATTAAAAATAAACTTGAAAACTTATAAAGGAAGATTCTTGGAAATAATTTTTAAAAATCCATTCTTGCCGTATAAGTTAAAAAAACATTCTCCATACTTTTGTCGGAAAAGTCAAAAAAGTACCTCGTACGAAAAACGACAAAAGATTCCTTTCATACATATTACTAAAAACTCACCGAAGGGTAAAAATGGATTTAAACAATTGTAGGTGGATGGAAATAATATTACATATTGATGAAACATGGATGTGGATGATAAAATACACCCCAGTAAATACTTACGAATAAACAATCTCGGATAAAAATGAGATTGTGATATTTCCCTTACCTTAGGTCCGACTTGCTTTGTGAGTGTCTGAACCTCCTGTATATGATATAAATCATGTTATTGACTTATTCCAGAATCATATTCATTGTTATTATATCATATATGGTCCACTTATGACTTTATATTACCCGTTCTTTTGTAAATTCATGTTAAAGTAGCGTTTTGGGTAAAATCGTCTCATTTGTCGTTCGTGTTTTTAACTTGTAATTATTCATATGATTACTTAGATCATGATTAATTAATTCCAGAATCTAAAACATGATTTATATATATATATATTCATAATACACATATATAATAAATCAGTAAATGGAAATAAATACACCGTTCATGGAGACGGTAGTCCGTACGTACGCATGAACACTGTTTTCGTTTCCTTATTGAATTGAATGGAATTAAGTAGATGACATACATATAAATATAAATAATTCCAGTATCATTATTAGGTCATATATTGCATTATTACTTATTATATATACTTTATAATCATTCATGAATGGTTAATCATTGAGAATGAATCTCATCGCGTCGTGGAGACGGTAGTCCGTACGTACGCACGAGCGATGATATCGTTCCCATGGTCGTGGAATTGTGTTGAAGTGTATGTATACTATTTCAGTATCAATATCACTTTATAATAATCATATATAGTTACTCATTACACCTTTATACCCATCCAATTAATGTGGTGGCGGAAAATAGATTACACCACGGCGTGGAGACGGTATTCTGTACGTACGCACACGCGGTGATTTCCTTTTTCCGTAGGATGGATAGAAGGTTAATTAGAGTTGTTTCATATTTATAATAACATATCAGTATATAAGAAATACTTATGTTATTACTTTATCATGAAACAACTAAAGAAGAAGAAGTTGAAGAAGAAAGAAATTGAAAAAGATCGGTACTGGATATTACCTCTTTTTGACGCGCCTTTTCTTAGCCTCCACTTAAAGAACTAAGGATGGTCTTTGAAGAATACCAGGACCTCTATGATGATACTAGGGAAGTGTAGAAGGGAGTTTGGTAGGGGTTTTCCGAGCTTGAGTGCTCAAATTGGTGTACGGAGGAGGGGGAGTAGGTGCCCTTTTATAAGGGAGGAGAGGGGCACCTTAGGAATATCTCAAAATATTATTTTATATTAAAGTCAAAATCGGTTTATAATGGTTCCAAAGGGTCTTATTTAGAAGCTAAAGTGGGTATGGGTCGAAATACTATCATCCAATAGTATTTAGACAAGTTTAGGGTATTATGTTAACCTTATCAATTAGATTTAACTCTAAGTTAAATAATTTTACTTTTACCGTGTCGTTTTGTTTTCTTACACTATATGGTTAATACACTTACTATAACATGCCAAACGAACCCCAAATTGTTTATTATTAATATATATATCCTTATATAAGTCATTGGGCCGAACCTTAGATTTTTAGGAATAAAATAACAATTAGTAATATAATATTTGATTTAAAAACTATTTTGTGTCAATTTTGACACTATTTGATATATGATTTTTGTGAAACTCATAACAGAATTATATGTTCGAACCAAGTTTATTAAATCAACACTAATATATCATAGTAACCTAGAAAATTATTGGAATTCATAAAAAGTCTCAAATTACATTTATTTTGGTGTTTATAACATCAATAATGTCAATATTTCATTAATAAGATAATTACTGCATCATCATTGTGTCATAAATAAATTAAATTATTTAATGTCTAAAAATTACAAATAAAATACCATTATATAGGAAATCCTTTTATATTTCTAATGAATATTTATAGTCGAATTTATCTTATGTATAACCCCATATTAAAAATGATTTACTTATTAAACTTTGATTTTAACTATTTTAACCCTTCTTTAAATAAATTAATAATAAATGTCCTAATCTAACCCAAGTGGACCTAAATGATAATATTTTACACTTAAGGTTGTTTTTGGTCGAGATACACTTGTAAAATAGGATTATGACATGTGTTAGGGTAATATTAATATCATTTTTACCCTTAATTACCCTATTTATTTTTAACCGTGGTAAAAAAAAGTAAAAAGTTACTATTCACCAAAAATTATTTTCATCTCATTGAACCACATTTTACTTACTGACATCAACCGTGTCTCTAGGATTTTTGAAATTCCATTCACATAAGCGGTAAAATTAAGATTTATGAAGAAATTAATTTTTTTAACTACCACTTAGTAGTTTCACTATTCATCAAAAATTGATGTTTTTTAGAACAATGCCAAAATTTCATCCTAAGCTATATTTCATATTCCGAATTCAAAAATGAAGTCTATTTTACCAAATTCATAACATAGAAGTTGTATTAATTAATTTTATAATTAAATCCCGCTGTTAAAATAAATAGCATGTTTTTAAGAAACAATATCTATCAAAAGATTGACACTTGTTTATGTCTGGTTTAAATGTGAAATTACATCCAATGACCAACATTGTATTAAATTGTAAAAATATATTCTAAATATACTTTAAAACCACTCAAATTAATAATTTATCACTATTAATTATTTCAATTGAAAAAGTTGTTTTTAACTAAAATTTAGTAATTTTCACTATTCATCAAAATATGAAAGTTATCCGAAAAGTACCAAAATTTCACCTTAGGATAAATTCGATACTACGAATCCAAAAATGAAGTCCATTTTGAGAGTTAAAATTTCTAAAATTTTAAAAGCTGGTTATTACTATTCATAACTGCTAGTTATAATAATATTTTAATAGCATATCGTTGTTTAGTGAAACTCAGTATTGCGTACTACACACGCTATCGAGGAAGGTTGCGATTGCGTGTAATGCAAGGAAAGTCAATGATGTGTGTTGTGCAAGCTCCTTTTGGTGTAGCGTACAACACAAGACATTAATAAAATTAAAAAGAATATTTTTCATAAAATCTCGGGCTGTTACATTCTACCCCCCTTAAAATGAATTTCGCCCTCGAAATTCGTCGGGGTTATAAATGGTTTACTATTCGAAAGTTTATTTAATAGAAACCCATATCGTAAAAAGGAATATCAAAACCAATCTTTAAAAACAAAAGTATGAAACGTAACGGTTACCCAAATAAACTAATCATTGGGTTTCCACATAGGTGAAAATATGGATATGGAAGAGAAATCTAACCATCATGCTCTGATGGAGAGTGGTA
The DNA here is from genome assembly GCA_963277665.1 of Viscum album. NCBI lineage: Eukaryota > Viridiplantae > Streptophyta > Magnoliopsida > Santalales > Viscaceae > Viscum > Viscum album. Next base: position 7,703,624 of record OY728125.1, read on the forward strand.
GAGAACATGGATATGGAAAAGCCATCAGTCATAAAGCCATAAATTTGTGACGATCTAAGGTACAATCTGATTCATCAGATATAAGATCACTAGGACAACATTTTTGGTTTTCAAGATCGTTTCCCTAAAGTTAAATAATTTGAATTAAAATAAATACTTACTTTATTTTGGTACAATCTCACTGTTGTTCGTGCCTTTAACAATTTCCACTTCATCTCTTAAATAAATGAAGTTGAATTTTTTATTCGTGAAGTGTTAGCAGATCATGTGATAGAATGACGGGTCATTCCATCTATCTCAAACAAAAGGTTAGCAAAAATTATATACATAAGTCGATCTATAGTGAGATTAATCATATATGGTTTCTAAAATGGACTTTATACTTCATATATCATACTGCTTAATATAATAAAACTAGTTTCTAATAAACAGAGACTTCCTGTAGGCCAGTGGTAGGCGATAAAGGCCAGTCGCACTTCGGTTGTGGGTTCGATTCCTACATCCTTGTCCGACGCGATGGGCTGTCGCCCGTCCTGCAGGTTTTCCATTTTCTAAAACTATATTACTATAACATCCCATCAATAATATCTAGAAAACTTCTATCCTTAAATAATACTAACTTATGTCCAACATAATCCATTCTAATCTTTAGGCTTATCCATAATAATGCAGTCCACTCTCATAACATAGTGAAAATGATTACCAGAGATTTAACACCATCGTCGATCCCCATATATCATAAGATATGTTTTGTTGGTCACATTCCAAACATTCAAAGTCCTTAATCATGTATTCCCTTGAAAACCTTAGTGAAAACATGAATGCAGTTAAAATTTAACACTTTCCACATACCAAAATCCTCAAAATTCTATATACTCAAACAATGATATCACTTAGTCCTTATATCAATCGTGAGATCATGAATACTGTTAAACATTTCATTTTCTCGTTTTCCCTTTATTATGTGCATATCATCTTATTTCCAAAAATATTTGAATCACTTTGAATACCACATTAGACCAATACATAAATATTCCAATACTTTATGATACAACATTATTTTGGAAATCCCATTACATAAACACTTAATCATTCCACCACATCGTTATCATATTCAACATCGCCAATGGTTATCGCATGCGACATCCCTTTGTCCTTTGCCTTAAGCGGTTGCTCATGTCGATCATCACTAACCCTTGGATTAGGGAATTTATTAGCATAATGCCCCATTTCCTTGCACTTGAAGCATTGAAGTGTTGGTGGTGCGTTCTCTGCAGTGTTTGCTTTATTCACATCATTAGAATCCTTTTTTCCATTACTTTGACACTCAGCTACTCGATGACCTTCTTTTCCACACTTAAAACATTTTCTAGTCCCTTTAAGACAATCTCCACCATGCTTCTTTCCACACTTGGTGCATAAGAAAACATTCATCTTCTTTTCACCATTATTCTGAGATTTCTCCTTAAACTCCATCTTTCGTTTCTTTTCAAAACCATAAGATGGATATGTAACACCAACTTCCATTTCTACCTTGATAGCACAACGCACAATTTCTTCATAGCTACTGAAGTCTCTTATAGCTAATGCCCTTCGAATACTTGGTTTCAAGCCACTGAAAAATCGATCAAATTTACTTTCAGGTTGGATGATAATGTCAGATGCATACCTTGCAAGTCTTGTAAAATTCGCTTCGTATATACCAACAGATTCATCATCCTTTTGCTTTAGTTCAAGAAACTCCTTCTCCATCTTTGTTCGAAGAATACGAGGGAAGTAATTACTGAAAAACAAGTTCTTGAACTCGTCCCATTCCATGGACTCAATTTTATCTCTTTGCCTCGTATTCTTGATAAGATTCCACCATTGATCAGCTTCACCTTCCAAACGATATACAGCTAAGATGACTTTATCATGCTCAGAACATTGAAGAACTGAAAATATCTTTTCAGTGGTACTGATCCATTGTTCAGCAACAAGTGGATCAGAAGACCCACTGAAAGAAGGTGGGCGTTGCCTCATGAAGGACTCAATAGAATATTGTTCCCTTCTCTGCTCATTTGGAAGTCCAGAATGATTCATATCTTGTGTAAGTATAGCAATACGATTTTGCACTCCATCTCCCATAACATTTGTTTGTTCAGGAGGGAAATCATTGCATTGTCCATTGCATTGATCAACACGGCTCCTTCGGGTTCCAGCCATCGTCTAAAACCCAAAAAGAATAGTGTGAGAGGAAAAAATCATGCTAGGGAAAACAACATAATAAAGGGGAAGTACCTTCAATATCTAACATCTTAGGTTTAATTCTATGATATTTAGCGTAATTCTAGTACTATAACCTATACGTATACTTAACCTTAGGGACATCCCTAGACATACCTTAGAAATATCTCTAGGGATCACACTAAAGTTCTCGCAACCTAGTTTCCAAAGGTTGACTAAACCTTTCCTCTGATACCAACTGTAGATACCCGAAGCCTAACATACATGAACATTAAATTACTTTTTTGGAATACTTAGTACATAAAAAAACACACACACAAGGATCGTAATAGTTTAGTGTCTTTGGAAACTCGGAACGTAATCTTCTAATCGTGGTGAAAGATCCTCAATATCTCCCATAAAGATCTTCCCCTTTTTTTAACCTAAAACCATTCTTTATATCCTGGGGAAAAGAAAACATAAAAGGGTGAGCTCAAATGCTCAGTAAGGGTAAACAAAAGAAAATCAATCACATCATATTCATAAGAACATAACTTTTGGAAATCTTAACCTGCAAAAGAGAGCATAATTTCATAACATGGGATAAATCATAGTAGTGAAATGAAATCCCAATAAGCATAACTTAAAACATGAAACTTTGTGGCATACACACATAATCATAGAGAATCATTTCTTGTCAGTCATGACTCATTTCCAAGACTATCTTAGTGGACAAAGTCCCTTTCTGAACCGAGTCACCCTCGTTTCAGTCCTGTTTCACTGAACCGGTATAACCTACCATTCCAGCCATGTCTATCTCATGAGATATAAAATCTTTACCCAATGCATTGGAGGGAGATATAGGTCCCACCCATCTCATAATGAATCTTTTCTTATGTGTGCCACATAATCATAAACCATACATCATAGCGTAACCCATGTAATAAAAATGGAATTCTTAAACAACATGACATCATAAAACCATTCATATAAGATAAAGGAATTCATAAAAATATTTCCATCACAACATAATCAAATCCATGTAATAATAGGGATAAAAACAGAACCCTTTTATTATCTTAGATGGAAAAAAGTTTTGATAAAATACTTGAACTCCATTCTTGAGGAAAATATCCTTTCTACTTCAAAAACACTTTTCTTTTCTTAACATGTCATACAATTATAAACTAAACGAATTTGATTAAAAATAAACTTGAAAACTTATAAAGGAATATTCTTGGAAATAATGTTTAAAAATCCATTCTTGCCGTATAAGTTAAAAAAACATTCTTCGTACTTTTGTCGGAAAAGTCAAAAAAGTACCTCGTACGAAAAACGACAAAAGATTCCTTTCATAAATATTACTAAAAACTCACCGAAGGGTAAAAATGGATTTAAAAAATTGTAGGTGGATGGAAATAATATTACATATTGATGAAACATGGATGTGGATGATAAAATACACCCCAGTAAATACTTACGAATAAACAATCTCGGATAAAAATGAGATTGTGATATTTCCCTTACCTTAGGTCTGACTTGCTTTGTGAGTATCCGAACCTCCTGTATATGATATAAATCATGTTATTGACTTATTCCAGAATCATATTCATTGTTATTATATCATATATGGTCCACTTATGACTTTATATTACCCGTTCTTTTGTAAATTCATGTTAAAGTAGCGTTTTGGGTAAAATCGTCTCATTTGTCGTTCGTGTTTTTAACTTGTAATTATTCATATGATTACTTAGATCATAATTACTTAATTACAGAATATAAAACATGATTTATATATATATATTCATAATACACATATATAATAAATCAGTAAATGGAAATAAATACACCGTTCATGGAGACGGTAGTCCGTACGTACGCATGAACGTTGTTTTTGTTTCCTTATTGAATTGAATGGAATTAAGTAGATGACATACATATAAATATAAATAATTCCAGTATCATTATTAGGTCATATATTGCATTATTACTTATTATATATACTTTATAATCATTCATGAATGGTTAATCATTGAGAATGAATCTCATCGCGTCGTGGAGACGGTAGTCCGTACGTACGCACGAGCGACGATATCGTTCCCATGGTCGTGGAATTGTGTTGAAGTGTATGTATACTATTTCAGTATCAATATCACTTTATAATAATCATATATAGTTACTCATTACACCTTTATACCCATCCAATTAATGTGGTGGCGGAAAATAGATTACACCACGGCGTGGAGACGGTATTCCGTACGTACGCACACGCGGTGATTTCCTTTTTCCGTAGGATGGATAGAAGGTTAGTTAGAGTTGTTTCATATTTATAATAACATATCAGTATATAAGAAATACTGATGTTATTACTTTATCATGAAACAACTAAAGAAGAAGAAGTTGAAGAAGAAAGAAATTGAAAAAGATCGGTAATGGATATTACCTCTTTTTGACGCGCCTTTTCTTAGCCTCCACTTAAAGAACTAAGGATGGTCTTTGAAGAATACCAGGACCTCTATGATGATACTAGGGAAGTGTAGAAGGGAGTTTGGCAGGGGTTGGCTGAGCTTGAGTGCTCAAATTGGTGTAAGGAGGAGGGGGAGGAGGTGCCCTTTTATAAGGGAGGAGAGGGGCACCTTAGGAATATCTCAAAATATTATTTTATATTAAAGTCAAAATCGGTTTATAATGGTTCCAAAGGGTATTATTTAGAAGCTAAAGTGGGTATGGGTCGAAATACTATCATCCAATAGTATTTAGACAAGTTTAGGGTATTATTTTAACCTTATCAATTAGATTTAACTCTAAGTTAAATAATTTAACTTTTACCGTGTCTTTTTGTTTTCTTACACTATATGGTTAACACACTTACTATAACATACCAAACGAACCCAAAATTGTTTATTATTAATATATATATCCTTATATAAGTCATTTGGCCGAACCTTAGATTTTTAGGAATAAAATAACAATTAGTAATATAATATTTAATTTAAAAACTGTTTTGTGTCAATTTTGACACTATTTGATATATGATTTTTGTGAAAGTCATAACAGAATTATATGTTCGAACCAAGTTGATTAAATAAACACTAATATATCATAGTAACCTAGAAAATTATTGGAATTCATAAAAAGTCTCAAATTACATTTATTTTGGTGTTTATAACATCAAATATGTCAATATTTCATTAATAAGATAATTACTGCATCATCATTGTGTCATAAATAAATTAAATTATTTAATGTCTAAAAATTACAAATAAAATACCATTATATAGGAAATCCTTTTATATTTCTAATGAATATTTATAGTCGAATTTATCTTATGTATAACCCAATATTAAAAATGATTTACTTATTAAACTTTGATTTTAACTATTTTAACCCTTCTTTAAATAAATTAATAATAAATGTCCTAATCTAACCCAAGTGGGCCTAAATGATAATATTTTACACTTAAGGTTGTTTTTGGTCGAGATACACTTGTAAAATAGGATTAGGACATGTGTTAGGGTAATATTAATATCATTTTTACCCTTAATTACCCTATTTATTTTTAACCGTGGTAAAAAAAAGTAAAAAGTTACTATTCACCAAAAATTATTTTCATCTCATTGAACCACATTTTACTTACTGACATCAACCGTGTCTCTCGGATTTTTGAAATTCCATTCACATAAGTGGTAAAATTAAGATTTATGAAGAAATTAATTTTTTTAACTACCACTTAGTAGTTTCACTATTCATCAAAAATTGATGTTTTTCAGAACAATGCCAAAATTTCATCCTAAGCTATATTTCATATTCCGAATTCAAAAATGAAGTCTATTTTACCAAATTCATAACATAGAAGTTTCATTAATTAATTTTATAATTAAATCCCGCTGTTAAAATAAATAGCGTGTTTTTAAGAAACAATATCTATCAAAAGATTGACACTTGTTTATGTCTGGTTTAAATGTGAAATTACATCCAATGACCAACATTGTATTAAATTGTAAAAATATATTTTAAATATACTTTAAAACCACTCAAATTAATAATTTATCACTATTAATTATTTCAATTGAAAAAGTTGTTTTTAACTAAAATTTAGTAATTTTCACTATTCATCAAAATATGAAAGTTATCCGAAAAGTACCAAAATTTCACCTTAGGCTAAATTCGATACTACGAATCCAAAAATGAAGTCCATTTTGAGAGTTAAAATTTCTAAAATTTTAAAAGTTGGTTATTACTATTCATAACGGCTAGTTATAATAATATTTTAATAGCATATCGTTGTTTAGTGAAACTCAGTATTGCGTACTACACACGCTATCGAGGAAGGTTGTGATTGCGTGTAATGCAAGGCAAGTCAAAGATGCGTGTTGTGCAAGCTCCTTTTGGTGTAGCGTACAACACAAGACATTAATAAAATTAAAAAGAATATTTTTCATAAAATCTCGGGCTGTTACACTAGGAATTCATTTGGTTATCTTAATATTCTTTTTTGGCACTGACTAATGCCAGGAATTACTCGTACTCCCTCATGTCATCAGTCCTATTCTATGCTATGATTATTAGTTGGATACCCATGACGTTTCTTGGATTTATATCATATGATATAGGGATTCATGGCTAATATTTTTATCTATTATTCATTTATTTCCTTTTCTATTTTTCTATCCGGTATAAAATTTCTTCTAACTTATATATATTCTTCCTTTTTATTTGAACTTCGCAAATAAATTTATCCAACCTCTAAAATATATAAAAAAGTTAATGGTAAATAATTAATCATTACATGTCTAAAATTAATTAAATTAATAAAAAAATGTGTGCATGATATATAGTTATTAGTGGGGCCCTTTCCTTTTCTTGTATCATAAGGGATGAAGTTTTCATGTATCCTAAGGGACCATATAGGGTTTGAGTATGATATCGATAGGAAATCACCAATAGTGACCCTATATAATTTCATTATCAATATTGGTGTGTGAAAAGTGTAGCATACATAAAACTAGAATGTAAAAAAATATTATCCAATTTGTGCTCAACAGTCTATGAGTGAGCAGCCTTCCTGCTTCATCTAATTATGGAATAAGATGATGTACCCATGGACTAAATACATATGAAGTCTCTCACAGCCCCTCAATAATTTCCAAATAACATAACACCACTTCCCTTTCAACCACACTAACTTATGAAACATCACCTCAACCATCTTAACAACCCTAATGAAAAAACATATACGATGAGCATCTCACCCTTGAATGTTGATCACAATCACCAACAAACCCCATGGACAACATATATAGAGTATTAATCTATAAAAAATAGGATCAACATCATCACCCTAATTCACACATCTATAGGATATTTTTTTAAATGCGTTTTTTAAAAAAATATTTCTGAAAAATAGCATAGGTTAATTTTTTTTTAAAATACGCAACAAAATCAGCACTGCTGATGCTGTCTTTGTGTTGGTGCGCAAAGGCGGCATCGATGATGCCGCCTTTCTGGTTAAGTGGAATGGCGGAAACCATGTTTACTCCTTACTAATAAAACCAAAAAATACTATTTTTTGTTTTAAAAGTTTTTATTTTTTTTATTTTTGTTTTGTTTTGTTTATATATATATATATATAAACAAAAAAAATTCAGCAGAATTTATCTGCAATTTAAAATTCAGATGTACTTCCATTAAAGCAGTCTGGATTCTGATAGAAGTTCTCACCCAAGGCTCCCTTTTATAAAAGATCTTACCCTAGAAATCATTCTGTTTTTCCGATGTGGGATTCTGGTTCACCATTTCCTGCGCAGAACATTCTGCGTTTTCGATGTGGGGTTCTCTTTCAAGTACGTGACTTTGAAAGACTATAAAATATAAACTATAAGACCAATATAAATGAAACATAAAACATGTATTAAACATATAAAAAATAGTTGAAAACAAAAAGAATTTCATAAAAAATGATGATAAAAAATAATTTATAAGCTTTCATAACCGCATACCTGAAACATAAAAAGTTTCAAGTACGTGACTTTAGAAGCCTATAAAATATAAACTACAAGTCCAATATAAATGAAACTTAATACAAGGATTAAGCATATAAAAAATAGTTGAAAAAAATAATAATTTCATAAAAAATGTTGATGGAAAATAATTTATTATTTTTCAAAGACACCTATATGAAACTTAAAAATGTTTCAAGCACATGAATTTGAAAGCCTATAAAATATAAATTATAAGACCGATATAAATTAAACTTAAAAATGGATTAAAAATATAACAAATAGTTGAAAATAAAAATAATTTCTAAAAAAAGTTCATGAAAAATAATTTATAAGCTTTCAAAACCACCTACTTGAAACTTAAAAATGATTCAAGTATATGGCTTTGAAATACTATAAAATATAAACTAAAAGACTGATATAATTTAAAGTTAAAACATGGATTAAACATAAAATAAATTATTAAATTATTAAATTAATATTATTAAATATTATTTATATAATAATTAATTATTTAATTAGAAATTATTAATAATTAATTATATAAAAATTAACCAATTAATTAGTAATATAATTAATCAGTATATAATAGTTAATTTGTTAATTAGTAATATAATTATACATTATATTTATTCATTATACTTAATAATTAGTAATTATTAAAAATTATTATATGATAATTATTTAGTTAATTGGTAATATAATTATTAATTATATAGCTGTTAATTAGTTAATTCGTAATATAATTATTAATTATCATTATTCATTGTAATTACTAATTCTAATTATTAATTATAATTACTAATTATAATTATTCATTATTCATTATTAATTATTCATTATTAATTATTAATATAATTATAAATAATAATATAATTATTAATTATATAACTATTATTTGTATAATAATTAGTTACTTAATTCATAATTATTAATAAATAATTATATAATAATTAATTAGTTAAATAGTAATATAATTAGTTAATTAGTAATATAATTATTAACTATTTAATAATTAATTAGTTACTTAGTAATATAGTTATTAATTATATAATAATTAATTAGATAATTAGTAAAAGAATTATTAATCATATAATTTGTAATTAGGTAATTAGTAATTATTAATCATTAATTATATAGTAACTAATTAGTTAATTAATAGTATAATTATTAATTATATAATAGTTTTTTAGTTAATTTTTTGAGAAACATAGAGTGGATACCCTTTTTATAATTAGTTAATTAGTAATATAATTATAAATTATAATTATTTGTTATAATTATGAATTGGTATTTATTAAAAATTATTATATAATAATTAATTAGTAAATTGGTAATATAATTATTAATTATATAATAGTTAATTAGTTATTTAGTAATATAATTATTCAGTATAATTATTAATTAGTAATCATTAAAAATTACTATACAATAATTAATTTGTTAATTAGTAATATAATTATTCTTTATAATTATTTATTATAAATATTCATTATAATTATTAATTATTAATTATTAATTACTAATATAATTATTAATTATATAATTATTAATTATACAAGAAATAGTTAGTTAATTAGTAATTATTAATAATTAATTATATAATAATTAATTAGTCAATTAGTAATATAATTAGTTAATTAGCAATATAATTATTAATTATTTAGTAATTAATTAGTTGCTTAGTAATATAATTATTAATTATATAATAATTAATTAGTTAATTAGTAATATAATTATTAATTATATAATTTGTAATTAGTTAATTAGTAATTATTAATCATTAATTATATAATAACTAATTAGCTAATTAGTAATATAATTATTAAATATATAATAGTTAATTAGTTAGTTTTTTGAGAACGATAGAGGCGAGGTCCTTTTTATATTTAGTTAATTAGTAATATAATTATAAATTATAATTATTCATTATAATTATTAATTAGTATTTATTAAAAAAATATTATATAATAATTAATTAGTTAATTGGTAATATAATTATTAATTATATAACAGGTAAGTAGGTAATTAGTAATATAATTATTCATTATATTTATTAATAAGTAATTATTAAAAATTATTATATAATAATTAATTAGTTAATTATTAATATAATTATTCCTTATAATTGTTCATTATAATTATTCATTATAACTATTAATTATTATTTATTATTTATTAATTTAGTTAATTAAGAATATAATTATCAATTATATAACTATTAATTGTATAATAATTAGTTAGTTAATTAGTAATTATTTATAATTAATTATATTATAATTAATTAGTTAATTAGTAATATAATTATTAACTATTTAATAATCATTTAGTTACTTGGTAATATAATTATTAGTTATATAAAAATTAAATAGTTAATTAGTAATATATTTATTAATTATATAATTTTTAGTCATTTAATAAGTAATTATTAAACATTAATTATATAATAATTAATTAGTTAATTAGTAATATAATTATTAAATATATAATTGTTAATTAATTAATTAGTAATATAATTATTAAATATATAATCGTTAATTAGTTAATTTTTTGAGAAAGATAGAGTCGAGGCTCTTTTTATTATTAGTTAATTTGTAATATAATTATAAATTATAATGATTCGTTATAATTATTAATTAGTATTTATTAAAAATTATTATATAATAAGTAATTAGTTAATTGGTAATATAATTATTAATTATATAATAGTTAATTAGTTAATTAGTAATATAGTTATAAATTATAATTTTTCATTATAATTATTAAATTGTAATTATTAAAAGTCATTATATTACTAATTAATTGGTTGATTATTATATAATTAATGAATAATTATAATTAGTAATTATAATTAGTAATTATAATGAATAATTTTAATTAGTAATTATAATGAATAATTAGAATTAATAATTATAATGAATAATTATAATTTATAATTATAATACTAATTAACTATTATATAATTAATAATTATATTACCAATTAACAAATTAATTATCATATAATAATCTTTAATAATTAATAATTATTAAGTATAATGAATAAATATAATTTATAATTATATTACTAATTAACTAATTAACTATTATATAGTGAATAATTATATTACTAATTAATTTTCTATTTATTATATAATTAATTATTAATAAATACTAATTAATTAATTAATTATTATATAATTAATTATTATTAATATTAATTTAATAATTTAATAATTTATTATATGTTTAATCCATGTTTTAACTTTAAATTATATCATTCTTATAGTTTATATTTTATAGTCTTTCAAAGCCGCATACTTGAATCATTTTTAAGTTTGAAGTAGGGGGTTTTGAAAGCTTATAAATTATTTTTCATTAACATTTTTTAGGAAATTATTTTTATTATGAACTATTTATTATATGTTTAATCCATGTTTTAAGTTTCATTTATATCAGTCTTATAGTTTATATTTTATATGCTTTCAAAGTCACATGCTTGAAACATTTTTAAGTTTCATGTAGGTGTTTTTGAAAACTTATAAATTATTTTCTATCAAATTTTTTGATGAAATTATTTTTATTTTCAACTATTTTTTATATGTTTAATCCATTTATTATGTTTTATTTATATTGGACTTGTAGTTTATATTTTATAATCTTTCATAGTCACGTACTTGAAACTTTTTAAGTTTCAAGTAGGTGGTTTTGAAAGCTTATAAATTATTTTTTATCATCAATTTTTATGAAATTCTTTTTATTTTAAACTATTTTTTATATTTTTAATCCATGTTTTATGTTTCATTTATATTGGTCTTATAGTTTATATTTTATATTCTTTCTAAGTCATGTACTTGAAAAAAAATCTCACATCGGAAATGTAGAATGTTCTGTGCAGGAAAGGGAGAACCAGAAACCCACATCAGAAATGCAGAATGATTTCCAAGGTAAGGTCTCTTATAAAAGGAAGCCCTAGGTGGGAGCTTCTGTTAGAATCCAGACTGCTGTAATGGCAGTATTTCTAGATTTTAAATAGCGGATACATTCTGCTGAAAATTTTATTTTTATTTTTGTTTTGTTATATATATATATATAAGAAAAACAAAACAAAATAAAAATAAAAATAATTCTTTTAAAAACAATATTTTTTTTTGGGTTTTAGTGGAATGGCGGCATCGCGGATGCCGCCTTTCACCCGACGGCAAAGGCAACATCTGCGATTCCGCCTTTGAGGTGCAATTTTAAAAAAAAATTAAACCTAGAAGCTTTGAAAAAAATATTTTTTTTAAACGTATTAAAAAAAACTCCACATCTATATAGGATTCCATTGACAAACAATTTGTCAAAACAACTCCATCCTATGAGGAAATGTAACCAACTTCCTTATCCTCAATGGTATGTGTAAACACTAACCACCTACAATTATGAAACTAAGGAACCTATATTTACCCACTATTAGTGAATGACCTAGAACCACCATACCACACCAGCTAATCACATATCCACCTAATTAAAACAGTCACGAAAATTATAATAAATTACAAGAATAGCTCATCAACCAAGTTCTTGTCCATTGATCGCCACGCATCATGCCTCAATATAGATCAACCTAAACCAAAACTATCTATAAAATAAAATCCCTATAACACCTCTTTTATACTTTAGTGACCTTAGTTTGTCTAAATTATATTCACTCATATACCCCAACCATGACCGTAAATAATGCAATTCAAAAACACACATATTACAATGGAAGTATATAGGCACCACATACCTAGACTTAGTATAAACCTACTCATTGATTATCATTGATCGATTTGATTCCAATCGGTAGAAATTAAGATACCTTGAAAACCCATGAATTTAGGTCATAATTGATGAGAGATGAAGAAAAATATAGAATATTTTAGAACAAACAAAAGAGGATCAATAGACTTACCCATAACGATCACCTGGAGTTGATGGCTCATTGATCGAACAATAAACAGATGAGATCCCACATAGGGGAGAAGAGAGAGTAAATATTGAGAGGATAAGGGGCATAAATCCCCAGATAAATAAAATGAGTATGATCCCTCATTTTAAATAAATTTTAATAAATTATTTAATTAAATAAATAAAAACAACCCAGGTACCCAATAGGTACCCAATCATCCTCCACGAGGTACCCGATAATCATAGGGTGTCCATCCTAGGTCCATTAGGTGACCAATGGACCTCAAACAAATAACCCTTACTCCACCTGGGCATTTTGGGTACCTAGTACAGGTCCATTGGGTACCCAGTGGTAATTTTCTTCCAAGAAAAATGTCTCACATCGGGACCATCTTCCAAAAACTGACCCACAATCCTTTACTAACCCCTCTAATAACTCAAATGTTCTCAAATATGTATGGTCAATTTAAAATTAGACCCAAAATTACTCACCTAAAAACCTAGGTTGTCCCCCTTGAGACTCACTATTAGTGGTGAAAATAAAGAAGAATAAAGTATGGTTATAAATTACCTTGGAATGAAATATTAAGTTATTCCTCGTGTTTAAAGGGAATTATTTTCAATATAAATGTGATCATTCAAAAATTATTTTTTTATAGAGTAATTTATCATAATTTTTGGTAAAAAACCAAAAAATTTGAGATGAAAAAAAAATTATCTTGACTCCTAAAATTATTTTAAAAAAATTTAAAATTTTATAGTTAGTAATTATGAATTTTTTATTTTGAAAAACTCACACATGAAAAATAGAAAAAGAGAACAAAAAATTGGACATAGAGATCAATTGATTAGAATAAAACTAAAAACATAATAAGAGAAAATGAGATAAAATGAGAAGGATATGAAGGAGAGAGAATGAGTTAGAAATATATATATAAATAGATATAGAGAGAGAGTTAAATGGTTCTTCCTAGTTTGGATTAGGTGTGTCTATGGGTCCTTTTCAGTAGAAGTGATTTTGATAAAAGTAAATGTAGTTACTGATGCATGTTTCCTCTCATCGTACAACATTAGTAAATCTCCATTAAATATAAATTTCATTTTTTTAAAAGCATATTGGATTTATACATCACTAAAATAATAAACATTAGTAAAAATAAAAGACTATCTCATCAAGAATTTTTCTTACCTGGGTTAAGTAAAAAAGAAATAATTGAATACAATTACCTTATAACATTCATGAAATTCATTTCGTGAGATATGTCTATCTTAGATAACCTTATAATTTTACTTATAGAGTTTATAATTATCACAGGAATGAATATGAAGCTCCTCCAACTTATTCAATTATAGTAACTTCTCTTAAATTACTTTTTCAAAATTAATCACTCTTTTTCTTATATTGGGATTTACCTTGTAAAATTATATTTTGTTAGTTAAAGTCATTTTTCTATAAATAATATGGCATCCCCCATATCTCATGAAAGTGGTAAAATAATTGTAAAGTTGATGGAGTCATATATGGAGAAAATGAGTTTCTCAAAAATAAATTATAAAAAAATTGAAGTAAGAAGATCTTCTTCCCTGAAATTTCATTAAGGGGGAGAAGAAGAAAAATTACTCCTTACCTATTGTGTTCATGGGAGGTAGGAACATTCTTATAATTACATTTCTTATCAATAAGCGGAAAATAAAATACATTGAATTTAGACTCAAAGGTTGAATTGACAATAAATAATAAGGGGGATATAGAATTTCCCTTTTTATTATTGTAGTATTTTTTATCAATGTGAAATTCAATGTGTGGTAAGGTCTATGGATGATAGAGTAGGTATCCACCCATGAAGAGGGATATAGTTGTTTCCATTTTTTGCATGGAAAATGAGAAGAAAAAAGGTACTTAGAATAAATGGCTAGATATATTCCTTGGACCAATTCACCATATGATTAAAACACTAATATTTAAGGAGAAAAGAGATATGTGTTGCTGGAAATAGAAGAACACCCCATTATAAGATACATAGAGTGGGATGGTTATATTATAGTGAATGGAAAAGGATTACATCTGGTGATTATTAGAGTTGGTTTTCTTGTCTATTAAAAGTTCTTGAGGAGAATAATCCTTATCATCAATAGCTTTAATGAGGTAGAAGTGGTGAAGAATATTTCTAGTGAATATTATATTGGATAACCTATAGTTTTTTTATTTAAACGATAAAAGTAGGTTCGAAATGTTTTAATAATATAGACTAAACATTGGTGAATCCATCCCTGAGGTCTATATCATATCAATTCCAAAATTTATTGTTTATACACTCTTAGATAAAGGTTGTAGAAGGCTTGAGATGCTTGTAAGTTCCTTAGACTGGATTTCACACATCCTATAATTTCATCCTAGAAATTAGAAAATATTTATAATTTCTGAATCCAATGTATGTGTCATTTTTGGTATTGTGTATGTGTGATTTACACTCTATATAAGTGTCATATTCGAATAAACTAAAAAAGAGAAAGGAATGATTATGTATGTTTCATTTTTAACTTAGCATAAGTTTCAAGTCTATGCTTAATTGGTGTGTTTTATAATATGTATAAGTGTGAACAAGACCCATGTATGTGTGTTGCTTAGAAGAATTTGAAAATTGGAAAAGGAATGTTGACATGCGTGTGTTTTTATGCTGAGCATAGTTTGTAAAATTGGCTAGTGTAGGTGTCATCTACCTCTGTGTTGGTGTAATCCAATCAAGTGTATGTCTAATGTTCTCAGTATATGTGTCATTTCTATCTATGTAAGTGTTATTCAAGACATAGAAAAATATAAAGCTATATTTTATGAAAAACTCAATTTTCCATATTTAAATTTTTGAATAATGAAATAATTTGAGATGATGTAAGAGCTAATCGATCATGATATAAACATTACAAACACCCTGATTCAAGCAAGAAATATTTATGAAGTTGATCTTCATCCATGGAAAGGTAAGATTAAAGTAAGAACAAAAATTGAGTTTCTGAAATTTTTTAAATATGGTGAAAATGAAATATTATTATGGTGAAAAAAATATTGTTTCCAAGTTAGGGTGATTTTATTTATCAGGGAACCTTTATATTGAATTTTGGGGTTGACATAACTTGGTTCACATTAAGGGTTGACTGCCCAAGAATGACTTGGTGTAACTAATAGGAAAGGTATAATGAAATCTTTATCCATGATTTCAGGATTGGGGAGTCCACTCTATAAATCAGGGAACTACAAGTTAATGAAATTGAAAATTTTTCCAATTAAAAACCCTTAAAATAACTTTTCAGGCTCAATTATGGGTTATGATAAGGGTAATATGGATCCTTGACACTATAATATCTATAAAATAGGATATTTCCAAACTCGTGGTGTGGGATATTTGGTTTCCAAGATATAGTGGGAGATTAATGAAATTTAAATTTATTAATATATTTTGGTAATCAAAGAAGTACTAATAATCTTCTATTAAATTTTATAGAAATCAAAAACAACATGACTTAGATAATACCACTTTAATCCATACTAGATAAGGAAAAAATTCTCACTGACTCAAATTTGTAGGAATGGTATCGGTACTTACGTGTTATACTACACCATGAATGGAAATTACACACTCTAGAGACTGAACTTCCTAAGTCGCTTGTGAAAGATGTTAGTGAAGAATACGTGTATCTCTACTTTAGACATCTGTATGATGAAATAGATGTCCAATGTTTCACACTATTCTCTATGTATAGTCATATCTTAAAATAATATGAGGATATAGATGCATATAGAATCATTTCTCGCCTTCGTAATATTTATCAAGATAAGGTGAGACAAGAGAGATATGAGATCTCCAAAGAATTTTTTACATGAAATCTTAGATAGTCGGTTTTAATTGGGCTTCATATGGTCACGATGATTGGATATATATAATTCTTAGACATCATAAGGTTCATATCCATGATGATCTATGCATATATATAGTTTTTCCTCAGTACCTAAAATCCTCTCCAGTTTCATTATGAATTATAATATTATTAATAATGATAAGACTCTGAGAAATTATTAATCTTATTTGACATGTTGATAAAGAAATAAGATATAAAAAACCCTTGGTCCTTATGTATAATAAAAAAAGGAATAAAAAGGAAAAGGTTCTAAATAATCATTCTAAGTATAAGGATCTATAGTATCATCCTTCCAAGAAGAAGAAGATATAGTAGAAAGAAAAGGAGAGTAATATAGTGTGTTTTTCATGTAGCAAGAAAGGTTAATGGAAGAGGAATTGCACCTAGCCAATGAAGTAAGGGGAAGCTTCAAGTTCAATCATTATTCAGTGTAACATTTCAACATATACAAGTTGGGTATTAGATACTATATGTGGTACTCACATTTATATCTAAATAAAAGAACCAAGTAGATTTTTGAAGGTTTCCAGATTTGAGGTGGATACTCTTTCCATTGCAAACTACCACCTCAAAATGCCAATAGAAATGATTTTGGTTTTAAATAATTGTTATTATGTGCCTAGTGTTACAATGATCATCATCTTTGTTAATTGTTTAAACATTAATGGATTTATTTTCATTTTTGTAAATAAGAGTGGCTAATTTTATAAAAATATCATATGTTATGGTATAGTAAAAATGAATAATGGTTATTACATATAAAATTATGATAACCAGATTTTTTTAATTGATAAAAAATCAGATTCATGTGATTTATTTCACACCCAGTTGTGGCATCACCACCTTGTTCATGTAAATTTAAGCATTTGATGAAGCTCTATCAAGATGGTTACTTAGATTCTTCTATGATTAAACAACTTAAAAGATGTCATTATTTGTTACAAGGGAATATGACCAAACAACTATTTAGTGGTCAAAGTGAAAGGTCCATAAATATTCTAGAATTGTTACACACTTATGTGTGTGAAAATTTTCAAGTCAAACCTAGAGATGGATTCTCAAACTTCATGAATTTTACTAAAGACATGATTAGGTAAGGCTATGTGTACATGATGAGTTATTAGTCTGAATATTTTGAGAATTTAAAAGTTCTCAAGAATAAAGTTAAGAAGTATCTTGGTAAGAAGACAAAAAACTTCAGTCGGATCGAGATGGTGAATATCTTACCCAAAAGTTTATTGATTTTATATGGGACTATGTGATTCTATATTAACTCACTCCTCCTTATATGCCACAATGGAATGATGTTATTGAAAATAGGGATTATACCTTCATAGACATAGTAAGGTCAACGATGAGTCAATCAATCCTTCCGTTACCCTTTTTGGGATATATATTACACTCGGTAACATGTATACTAAACTGAGTTCCAACTAAAGAAGTAAACAGAATTCCCTTTGAGATATGGAGTGGAAATAAAATCATTTTATCACATATTTCTTCTTTGGGGTGTGATTCATTTGTTAAGGGTAGCTCAATAAACAAACTACCACCCTAGGGAACAAAGTGTCTCTTTATAGATTACCCCGAGGAAATAAGGGGATGCTGCATATTTTATCCCTCAAAGAAAATGGTTACAATTGCTAGGAAAGATTTATTAATTGAGAGGAAAGACATAGTCAATATGGATAGTGGGAGAAAGATTGAATTTGATGAATTTCATGCTTAATATACACAAGTGTTAGTACATGATCAAATTCCATAGATTCTTGTGGAAGAAATTTTTTCCTGAAACAAAAGTACTACATATGAGCAGCAGAGAGGTAAGAGAACAAAAAAATATGGTTTTATAGTCACAGAAGATGGTGAATCATTATTGGTTGACAATAATGACCCTTTATATTATAAGGGGTAGTAGAGATCCTAGAAGATACAAAATGGAAAGAATATATGAATTCAAAATGGATTCCTTGTACTAAAATTGTGTGTGGGTTTTATTAGATATTCTAACAGATGTAAATCGCATTGGGTGCAGATTTGTAGTTAAGAGAAATATGAAAATGGAAGGTTATATTAGCACCTATAAATCATGTATAGTGCATAAAGGGTTTACCAACATCAAGTAATAGACTATGATAAAACCTTTTCTCAAAATTCCAAGTTTAAATCCATCAGAATTCTACTTTCTATAACATCTTTCTATGACTATGAGATTCAGTATATGGATTTTAAAACTTATTTTTTTAATGTTACTATTTAGGAAGATGTGTATATGACACAACTAGAAGGGTTTGTGACTAAATAAAATACCAAAATGTTATGTGAGTTACATAGATATTTTTATATATTAAAGTAAGAATTCAGATCATGGAACATTTGGTTCTATGGAGCTATAAAATAATTCAATTTTATTAAGAATAGATGTGAATCATGTGTTTCCAAGTGATTTAGTGGGAGTAAAATTTTTCCATAATATTTTATGTTTATAACATATTAATAATTGGAAATTTTATACCAACATTGTAATAGGGTAAGGCATGGTTGAGAAAGTGCTTCTCCATGAAGGACTTAAGTGAATATCCTATGTTCTATGGATCAATATCATACATAATAGATCAAAGAGGTTGATTAGACTAAGTCAAAGTATATAGATTGAAAATATGATGAAGAGTTTTATTATGGAACAATACAAGTGTGTATTTGTTACATCATCACATGGTATACATATTTCTAAGAATATGTGACTTTATACACAATAGGAAATAGATATAACGAGTATGATCTCATAAGCTTCTATGATAGGATATGTCATGTATGATATGCTATGTATGAGGATCGATATTTTTTATGATTTGATCATGGTAAGAAAATATCAAGGTGTCCATGTGAATAGAATTATAATATTATTAAGGGTATTCTTAAGTATTTTAGGTGAACTAAGGACATGTTCCTATTGTATGGAAAGATTAATAGCAAGATATTAGGGGCTATATAGATTCTAGATTTTAGATGGATTATAATGATCTGAAACCATGTTCAGTATATGTATTTAGTTTCAATGGATGATCTCTGATCTAGAAGATTTCAAATCAACTAGTTTTCATTGATTTTATAGTAGAGTCTAAGTATATTATGGCTTCTGTCAAGGAAGTATTTTGGATTCATATCATTGTCTAGGAGCTTGATATGGTCCCTATAAGTCAAAAACCTATCACAATTTACTATGATATCACTTTAGTAGTGGTTATTTACAAACATATAAGGTCACATCAAAGGAAAAAACATATACTTTGGAAGTTTCATCTCTGGAGGTATTTTTCTCAATGAGGTGAAGTTATAGTGATCAAAATATCCATGGAGGAAAACATGGTGGATATTGTAAAACTTGGTTCCCTATACCTAACTTGAATAGTGTTTTTATTATCATATCATGTATACAGTGAGTTATGAATGATGTATACTTACCATAATAGTGTTGATATTTGTACATCCACTATCTACATTGAAATTTCCATAGATTATTATTTATATAAAAATGTTATAGTAGTTCCCAGGTAATAATGAGAACCTCAATAAACTATAGAATTAATCTTAAACATATGTATTATGGTTTAGATACATCATACTAACTAGACACAGATGATGTGTGAAATTTAGGTGTTGGGGGATCATAAGAATTATGACTTATTCTCATGAATTTCACACTTTGTGATATTTATTAGATGATATCATGAAGACTGGACTGCCAATAAGAACACCATATCTTTCAGGTGTCATTATTAGTTCCTATTTTCAAACATGTGTAATGATATATTAGATTGAGATTATTATCAGTGTATACTATTTGATCAAATACTTTAATTAAATGAGAAAACTATGGCATTGATTTTGTTGTGAGGTATCTTGCATCGGGTGCATTATTGGTGGTATGGCATTAATTAAAAAATAAAGACGGAATTTATCACTTCCAAAAGGAAGTGATATCTTGGGCCTAGTTAATTCAGATGGTAGTACCTTTGTTAAATCCATGTTTATGGTAGAAGAGGGTAGGTCCATCTAGTTAGGTCAAAAAATAGTAATCAAGAAATGATAATGACACAAAGTGTGCATCATTCTTTATGAGATATCGTGAGACAAATAGATTATATTACACGATGTGTGTTTATAGGAAACGTAGTTGTTTCTATGAATTTTCCTTATCTTATTAGGGACCTTTATGGGTTGTTAGAATATTCTCCTAGTTTTTGAATAGTATTCACTACTATCGAGATAAGGGAATATAGGGTCACACACTTAACATATTCAAAAGCATGACATATTATAATGAAAATGTTGAGAAAAAATCCCTCAAGGTGTCCTATCAGTATGTTTTGGGTATCATTATGTTTTTTGAGAAAGATAAATGACCACAAATAAGTATGGTTGGTTTTTTCTAAAGTAGGTTGTTAAGGTGGCATAGTTTCCCAATGTTTGCCATCTTTTTGGGCCTCAAAATTGAGAATTTGGTTTTTGGAAAAGGATGACTTCTGCATTGGGGTACACATTACGTAGACCATGAAGCCCAGTTCATGGAATGTAAAGGTGGTATGCATAATTTTGAAGGGAATCATCAAAGGAAGGAAACCACAAAGCGAGAAACAAAGACCGCGTACGAGAACAATTCTCGGGGAGAAAACGGTTTGCAGTGAGAAATACGTGGAAGTCCTGTGTTAGATAGGGTGTATTTTCATTTATGAAAACAAGACAGTGATTTTAGAATCTAAAAAGGGCATCATTAGAGAAAATTAGACAGTGATTTGGGTCACCATGAAGGAAGAAAGGCAGTACGCAGACTATGTAGGGAAACTGTTTGTGGAAGGATCAGTATGTGGTGGAGGTTGTACCACATTGAAGATTTGGTAAATCTCATATTAGCAGAATTTTTGGATGTATTTTTCTATATAAGTAGCACTAATAACATAATTTAGGAAATAAAATTACATTAGATAAAATCATCACTCTAAGAATTCGGTTAAGTCCAAAGAAAGTTAGCGAGTGAGAATTTTGAGAAGGGTGAGGCAGTTCGTGTGGAAGAAATTTTGGAAAATGATTTTTGTGAGGAACTTTAACCTAAAAAGGAAAAAGGGTCCATGGAAGTAAGTTTGTCCTTAGAATAATATCTCACCTATATAAGAAGAGGTGGCATGCAGAAGCGGTATGCGGAGACAATACGCAGAGGTGATTTATAGAGTCGGTACGTGAAGGTGGTATACAATAGTGCAAGAAGATATAGTCCATGGGAGAAGCAGTACATGAACAATAAGTGGTAGATGGAATTGAAGGCAGTTCACAGAAGAGGTTTTCCATGTAAAATATCTGTTATGATGTTTTCAGAATAGGCAATGTGGTTCATGGAGGACTCAAGGAAGCTTTCAATATATCAAAAATAGTTCACAAAATCAATTTTTGTTAACATAATAGTACATGGAAAGTGGAATTTATCTATGGGTGAAAATGGTACTTTAATATAGAATCTATATACAGTTAAGGATGTGTGTTTTCATGAAAATTAAGTATCCTCCAAGTCCATAAACTATTAGTGGATCCCTTCTAGAGAAGTGAGAAAAGGAAGAGGAAGATGGTGAACCTTTCCACCACCGGTGTGCTAGAGGAAGAGACATAGGGAGTGAACCTTGGGAATATAATGAGAAGACCCTAAACATAGTAAATTTAGTGAGCATGGTAATAGAAGATCTTGCTCAAACCTTGTAATTAGAAGTTATCTTTAGTGGATTTGGTACATCAGAACACCGCAGTTGTATGCTCCTTAGACGTTTCCAAGTGAGGGTGAACCATGTAAAAATCACTATGTCATATGCATGATTTCATTTTTGTTCATATATTGATTTGGGATAAAGAGCGATGTTTTTCTTGTTTAATGATAAAAAAATATCCGAAGGGGTGGTAGTTTTAATCTATCATACCCGGATTCACCCCCCCCCCCCCTCTTAGAGTATTTGACCTAGTGGACCTAACAATTGGTATCAGAGGAAAATGTTAATAGTAAGTGGTTCTATCTTAGTAGAAGAAATGGAGGTGGTAAATCACAAAGTAATTCCAATCTTCTACGGTAATAATTTCCAACTATGGAAGAATTAGATGCCGCACTACTTCCAATCATTAGGTATGGATGTCTTCACAATAGCTATGTGTGGAATACCATCTGATATTAATAGTGGTGCTTTATCAGAAGATGAAAGTAGATAATTGGATACATATGGTAAAGGTATCAATGCCTTAGGAGGATCCATATCAAATGAAATTTATATGAAGGTGATTTCATGTAAAACATCACATGCAATGTGGGAAAACCTATTGAATATCTATGAAAGAGATTCAAAGGTCAGAGAGGCAAAGTTGTATGTTTTATGGAACAAGTATGGAGATCTGATAATGAACCCAAATGAATCTGTTGATGCATTATTTTATTGAGTGAATGCTGTAGTGGAATAAATTTTTTGTCTTGGAAATTAATTGAAGATATAAATATTGCGAATCATATCTTGAGAAAATTTCCACCTTTGTTTAATCCAAAAGTTTTAGTATTGGAAAATAAAGATCCAAAGGAGATTACATTGGATAAATTTCACAGTAATCTTATTTCATATGAAAAGAGAAATGATGATATCAATTGTAACACCCCAAGCTTCCATGGTACGCTTCCCTTTGAATAATACAGTAGCCTGTGTTGTACGCAAATTCGAGTTCTAACACACACCACAACCAATAAAACTAGCCGTTATGAATAGTAATACCCATTTTTTGAAATTTTATAAATTTTATCTTTCAAAATGGACATCGTTTTTGGATTCGTAATATCGAAATTAGCTTAGGGTAAAATTTTGGAATTTTTCTGAAAAGTTTCAATTATTGATGAATAGTGAAAAAACACTGAGTTATAGTTTAAAACAGAATTTTTTATTTAAATAATTATTTATTTAAATTTAATTAACATCAAAATAGATACATAATACCTATATAAGTTCAATGTAATTCATTGGAGTTAGTTTAGAATAATTTTAGATATATCAAATTTTATTGAACTTTTCACCGTCTTTTACCCACCTCCTAGGAAAATTTGGAAATTCACATAAAACATAATTTTACCGTTTCTGTGAGTGAAATTTAGAAAATCTGAGAGACATAGTTAATATCAAGGAGTAAAATTTGGTTCAATGAGATGAAAATAATTTTTGGTGAATAGTAACTTTTTAGTTTTATTTACCACGGTTAAAAGTAAATAGGGTAATTAAGGGTAACAATGATATTAATATTACCCTAACACATGTCCTAATTCTATTGGAAAAGTGTACCTAGACCAAAAACAACCATAGGAATAAAATATTATCATTTAGGTCCACTTGGATTAGATTAGGACATTAATTATTATTTAATTCAAAGAAGAGTTAAAAGAGTTAAAATCAAAGTTTAATAAATAAAACATTTTTAACATAGGGTTATACATAAGATATATTCGATTGTAAATATTCATTAGAAAGATAAAACGATTTCCCACATAATGGTATTTTATTTATAATTTTTAATCATTAAATAATTTAAATTATTTATGACACAATGGTGATGCAGTAATTACCCAATTAATAAAATATTAAAATAATTGATATTATAAATATAAATATAAATGTAATTTGAGACTTTTTATGAATTCCACTAATTTTCTAGGTTAATATGACATATTAGTATTGGTTATAAAAAATATTCGAGTTAATAATGTTGTTATGAAATTATCAAAAACAAAATGCCCAATAGTCTCAAAATTGACATAAAAGAATTTTTAAAACAAATATTATATTATTAATTTATATTATATTCCTAAAAATCTAAGGTTAGGCCAAAAGACTTATATCATGATAGTTGTATTATTAATGGACCACTTGGGGGTCTCTTGGATGTATATAGTAATTTTATTAACTATATAATATAAAAATACAAAGTGACATGTTAAATGTTAAACTAATTAACTAAGAGTTAAAACTAAAAGATATGGTTAATATAGTGACACAAACCTGACTAAAACCTATTGGTTGAGTGGTTTTAGACCTATCCTCACCTTAACCTTTAAATAATATAATTTTGAGCCATTATAAACTGAATATAAATTTATTATAAAATAATATTTCTAGCTTTTCCAAAGGTTCCCCTCACTCCTCTTATAAAAGGGAACTCCCCCTTCTCACTAATTCACACATTCAAAGCCTTTTTCTCAGCCACACCCTGCTTCAATACTCTCTCAACTTACCTCACTTAAACCTAGAGGTCTTAGTTTGATCATAAATTCAACATAAGGAGCCCTTTTGATCAAATCAAAAGGAAGAACCCGAAGAAGAGGTAATGTTTTCACCACCCTCTTTCAAGTTCCTTTCTTCTTCAACTTCTTATTTATTTGTTATTACCATTCTAAAATAATTACTCCAGTATATTATATATAAGGTGATGTTATTATAAATATTATACAACCATATTCAGTATTCTATCCATCCTTTTAATGACATGTCACCATACGTTCGTACGTACGGCTTATCGTCTCCACGTCGTGGTGTAATTGTTATTCAATAAATTATTATTTTGATGGGTATAATAATGATGTGTAATTCATGTAAATAATAAATATAGCAAGATAATTATTCTTTATATATGATATACCATCCAATTATATATTATTTTAATATCAAAATAATGATATTGTCGCTCGTGCGTACGTACGGACTACCGTCTCCACGAATGCGATGAGATTCATTACCCATCGTATCCATTCAATAATAATTCTCATTTGATGATTAAAAGTAATATTTAATAACTTTATATCATTCTGGATATTAATATGATACAACCTATCCATAACAAACATGACTTATTTAACAAAAAATATAAAAAAAGCGAGTAAGTTAACACCCGAAACAACGATAATACTAAAGTATTATTAACAAATCATTATTTGAAGATCATATATGATATCATAATTATGTATATTGTTCTTTTATAATTTAATAAAAAAAATTAACTATTATACAGGAGGTTAACATACCATCGACTAAGGAAAAGTACAAGGTAAGGGTTTATTTCACAATCTCTTCACTATCCGAGGATGTTTATACGTAATTATCTACTGGGATCTCTTTATCATCCACATCCATGTTTCTTAAAAATGTGTTTCAAAACATTCTTACTATTTTACAGAATATGGGTTAAAGTCATTTATACCCTTTTCTGACTTTTTATAAGAAGTTTATAAAGGAATCTTTCCGTCGTTTTCCAAACAAGGTTCTTTTTAACCTTTTCGACAAAATTAAGGTAAGAATGTCTTTTTTAACTTATACGGTGGGTACAGCTATTTTCCGCCATTATAAAATCTTTGAAGCTTCCCTTACAATATTCTAAGAATATTTTCAAAGTAAAATTTTTATTTTATAATTATGTTACTTTTAAATGATTTAAAAAAAAGAGATATTCCTCTCAAATAGTTTTATTTCATCTATTTCAACATCCTTTGATGGATTTTAAGCTTATTTGAAGTTTAATTATTATGATAAAAATCTTCCATATTATATTGAAGGTTTTGAAATATCTTTGACTTTGGATGTGTTATTTTTATACCATTCATGGTTTATGGAGAAAGTATTGACATTTCGTATGCTAGTTTTAATACGAATGTTTATGTTATGTTTAAACCTATTCATATGAGGAATGCATTGGACTTAATAAGAGACGGGTGGAGCCCGATATAGCTCCTCGATGCATCGGTAGGTATCATGAGACAAACTACTGTCTTGGCACAAGGCCTTGAAAAAATCTTATTTTTAGTATTGGCACGAGGCCTTGGATATGTGGTTATGATAGTCTGGCATTATGCATTCCATCATTATGAAAATGGTTATTGATATTGTATGTGATTATTCGACTAGTAGAATATCTATGTGAATAAGTAAATGGAATTATTTCATTTTATTTTTTCCATATTATGCTGAAGTTAAAGTTTAAAAGGCTTTTGTTTTAGTTATACATTGCCTTAAATGTTTATGCTTATTTATAAAATTTTACGCTATATTGTTATCCTTACTGGGCATTTGAGTTCACCCCTTTCTATGTTTTATTTTTCTCAGGATGTGAAGAAGTATTTTATGAATGACCTGTGGGGATAATATGAGGGGATAAGAGTGTGGACTATGGAGACTATATTGTTGTAGTTTTCATTTTATGATGTAATGTAAACTTTATGAATGTATCTAGTTATTCCAAGGCTACTAAACTAATCGGTCTTTTGAGACATGATCTTTATTGTGATCATGCCAATGTTATGTAATAATGCACCGACTCTGGGTAACTGGGGTCGGGGCGTTACAGTTGGTATCAGAGGAAGTTTAGTACAAACTTTGGAAGCTAGATTTAGATAAACTCTGATTAGAGCACATATATCTAAGATGGACTTTGTGGATTAGTATAGAAGAACTTCCTAGAATTTTGGTATTGTAGAGATTTTGTGAGTTTTCTGAGCAATACATATCTATCTGGATACGAGCAGGTAGAGGAAACTCTGGCACAGATGTACCTAGGGGCAAAACCTGAAAACACCGCTTTGAGCTAGACTCGAATGGGAACTGGTGCACGACAACGGTCCTTGCTGCACTCTTGGTTATGACACTCCTGGGGGATATGATTAGGATAACTCTCATTTTATTTACAAATCATTATGAAGGGTTTATGAGTATATACTTCCTCAAAGAAAACATTTTTATGATTATGGATTATATCCATAAATAGTTCAATTTATGTTAATTGTTTTACAAGTATGTAATTATGTATTTTGATTCATAAACTGATCTAGTTTATTCCATTGTTTAGAAATGGTGCTGAGTGGAAGAAATGGAAACCGTATCAATGCACGCACTCCATGTAGGGATTTCCCTCCAGCTCAAGATAATTATAGTGGAGATGGTGATGCAACTGGTTCTGATCATCTAATCACTAAACTGGGACAACTCACTCAGGTTAAGAATAATAACATTACCCGTATGGAGCACCCTGATCCACAGCATAGAGGATCAATGTTAGATCACTTCATGAGGAAACAACCACCAACGTTCAATGGTAGTAAAAATCCCTTAGTAGCTAAGCAATGGATAAATTCCCTAGAGAAAATATTCCAGGCTTTGGGGAGTAGTGAAAGGGAAAAAGTTATTATGGCAGTATACCGCCTCACTGGAGATACTGATCAATGGTGGTCATTGATTCAAAATATGAAGGAAGATTATGAAGTATCAAATATGGAATGGTGTGAGTTAAAAGATCTATTTTTAGAAAAATACTTTCCTCGTGACCATCGAGCAGATATGGAAAGACAATTTCTAAGTCTGAGACAAAAGGAGGATGAGAATGTCTCAAAGTATGAGGCTAACTTTACAAAGTTAGCAAGGTATGTTTGAGATTATATACGTAACCCAAGAAGTAAGATTTTTCATTTCTTTGATGGGTTAAAACCATTTCTCCGTAGAGAATTAGTCTCACAATCCTTCTCGTCGTATGAAGACATTGTCTCATGTGCTTTTAAGAAAGAGAAGGAATTCTCTAAGTCTTTTGACTCTAAAGCAAAGAAATAGAATAAGAGATCTTCTGGTCAATCTGGGAATGGAAATAAGGAGAAGAAGGTAAAATTTGAATATCCATCCTGTATTAAATGTGGGAAGAAACACCCTGGTACTTTCTTAAAAGGAATGGGAGTCTGTTACAAGTATGGTGAAAAAGGCCACCAAGCTCGTGATTGCAAGGGGAAGAAGGAATCTACTGATGTCCAAGGCTACAATTTCAGGGAGATGGGACATTATGCAAATGAATGTCCTAAGAGTCAGGGGAACTTACCTCAGAAAAGGACAAGGGATCAAGGCCAATATTATGCTATCACTACTGCTGAGGTAGAAGCTCTGAAAGACGTGGTGGCAGGTAATTTAATGGTTTCCTCAATTTTATCAAATGCATTATTTGATTCTGGATCATCGCATTGTTTCATATCTTCCCATTTTTCTAAGAAAATTAGATATTTCCAATTTGATTTAATAAGGCAGTTGTTAGTTAAAACTACTAAGGGAAGTATCATTGTAACAAAGTTTTGTGATTCGGTCCTCATTAGAGCACATAAATGTTCTTTATCCATTGATCTCATCATCATACCTATGATTGAGTTTGATATAATCCTTAGTATGGATTGGATTTCGGACCATGATGAAAAAAATTATTGTAAGAAGAATGAGGTTACTATTTTTGATGATGATGATAAGGAACACCTTATCTTTAGAGCGGAATCATAACCACCTAATTCTTACCTAGACCCACCCCCAATAGCTCAACTGAATTAAATTAGTGGGGAGGAAGATAATGAAATGATTGTGGGTGAGGAAAGGAATGTTCAAAGAGAGGATGTACCTATTGTGAAAGAATATGTAGATGTGTTTCCGGAAGATTTACCTGGACATCCTCCAGAACGAGAAGTTGAGTTTTCCATTGATTTAATTCCTGGATCAAGGCCTATATCGAAGAACCCTTATAGAATTGATACTATGGAATTAGTTGAACTAAAGAAACAACTAGAGGAATTGAGTAATAAGGGATTTATTCACCCTAGTGTTTCTCCATGGGGAGCCCCTGTTCTTTTTGTTAAAAAGAAAGATGGATCTATGAGGTTATGTATCGACTAAAGGGAAATCAATGCTATAACAATAAAGAACAAGTATACCCTACCTCACATTGATGATTTATTTTACCAACTGCATGGAGCTCAATACTTTTCAAAGATTGACCTTCGATATGGATACCATCAGTTGTGTGTGAAGAAGGAAGACATTCCGAAGATAGCATTTCGAACAAGGTACAGGCATTACGAGTTTACGGTTATTCCTTTTGGATTGACTAATGCACCCTCAGTATTCATGGATCTAATGAATAGAGTTTTCAAAGAATATCTTGATGATTGTTTAGTGGTATTTATTGATGATATCTTGGTATACTCCAAAAGCTACGAAGATCGTGAAAATCACTTGCGCATTATCCTGAAGACACTTAGAATACATGAATTATATGGGAAGTTTAGCAAGTGTGAATTCTGGATTCAGGAGATCTATTTTCTTAGCCATATTGTCTCTAAGGATGGAATCTCTGTTGATCCTTCAAAGACAAGAGAAATCCAAGAATTTCTTGCACCAACGAGTATAACCGAGGTACGCAGTTTTATTGGTTTAGCAGGTTATTATCGACGTTTCTTCCAGAACATTGCCCGATTGGCTAACCCATTAACAAATATCACACGTAAAGGGGTTAAATTTGTCTGTACAAAAGAGTTTAAAGAATGTTTTGAATAACTGAATAGAATATTTTTCAATGCTCTTATATTGACTCTACCATCGGGGAATGATGGGTTCATTATTTATAGTGACGCATTAATGAAAGGACTTGGTTGTGTCCTTATGTAGAATGATAGGGTTATTTCCTATGCATCACGACAGCTAAAAATTCATGAGAAAAACTACCCTACTCATGATCTTGAGTTATCTTTTGTAATATTTTCTTTGAAGATATGGAGACATTATCTCTATGGTGAAAATGTGAGATTTATACTGATCACCAGAGTTAAAAGTATATTTTCTCATAGAAAGAACTCAACATGAGGCAAAGGAGATGGATTGAACTACTCAAGGATTATGATTTCATGATACACTACCACCTGGGGAAGGTAAATAAGGTGGAAGATGCTTTGAGAAGAAAAGATCATGGAGTTTTGAACATGATGAGAATTGAAAGGGATCCTATTTTAATGAATCTAGTGAAGATGGATATGGGAATTACCATGGAAGGTGAGACATCGATACTTTTTCTAATGGTTGCCAAATAATCTTTACTAGAAAGGATAAATAGTTCTCAGACCGGTGATGAAGAGTTTCAAAAGAAGATTAAATTTGTGAATTATGGGAGATTGAATGACTTTGGGTATGAAGATGGAATTTTGAAATTTGGGAAGAGACTTTGTGTTCCCAATATACCTGACCTAAAAAGGGAATTGTTGGACGATGCTCATAGTTGCAATTTATCTATACACCCTGGGAGCACCAAAATGTATAGATACATGAAGGAACATTTTTGGTGGGACAACATGAAGAGGGAGATTGTTGTTTTTGTGTCAAGATTTGTGGATTGTCAACAAGTGAAAGCTGGAAGGAAACAGCCTGGAGGAGTCATGCAACCTCTTCCCATACCGGAGTGGAAATGGGACAATATTACGATGGACTTTTTCATGGGACTACCAAATACTCCTAGAAGGAACGATGCAATATGGGTCATTGTTGGTCGTCTTACCAAGTCAGCACATTTTCTTGCTATAAGGGAAGATTTATCACTTGAAACGTCTAGCAAGGCTATATATTAATGAAGTGTTGAGACTTCATGGAGTACCCCTATCGATTGTTTCGGATCATGATCCCCATTTTACTTCAAGATTCTGGAAGAGTCTTTAGAAAGCCCTAGATACTAAAATTCATTTGAGCACTGCCTACCACCCTCAAACAGATGGACAATCAGAACGGAATATTCAAACCTTAGAAGACATGTTGATATCCTTCTCACTTGACTTTCAAGGCATGTGGGATCAATATTTACCTCTGGTGGAATTTTCCTATAACAATAGCTTCCATTTGAGTATTAAAATGGCACCATATGAAGTGTTATACGAAAACGTTGTCTCACACCAACCTGTTGAGATGACGTTGGTGAAAGAAAACTTGTAGGCCCAGAACTGGTGGAGGAAACGATGGAGAAGGTAAAGGTAATCCAAAACCACATCAAAGTATCTCAAATTAGGAAGAAGATCTATGCTGACAACTGAAGGAAGGATTTGGAATTTCATGTAGGAGATCATGTTTTCTTGAAGGTATCTCCATAGAAGGGAGTTATACGTTTCGGCAAGAAAGGTAAATTGAGTCCCAGTTACATCGGACCTTTCGAAATTCTAGAGCGAATTGGGGTTGTAGCTTACCGTTTGGCAACGCCGCCAAGTCTCTCCAAAGTTCACGATGTGTTCCACGTATCACTGTTGAGGAAATGCATGTCTGGCCCAACGCATGTACTCACCTATGAGGAATAGAATTGGAACCCGATCTGTCTTATTGCGAAGAGCTCATCAGGATTCTTGATACGAGAGAACAAATACTGAGAAACTGAACAACTCGTCTGGTAAAAGTTTTGTGGAGAAACCATAAGATGGAAGATGCAAAGTTGGAACTGAAGGAACTTATGATGAAGAACCACCCGAGTCTTTTCATACGATAGTATTCTAGAAATTTAGAGGATGAAATTATTTGAAGGAGGGGAGAATGTAACACCCCAAGCTTCCATGGTACGCTTCCCGTTGAATAATACAGTAGCGTGTGTTGTATGAAACTTCGAGTTCTAACACACACACCACAACCAATCAAACTAGCCGTTATGAATATTAATACCAACTTTTTGAAATTTTATAAATTTTATCTTTCAAAATGGACTTTGTTTTTGGATTCGGAATATCAAAATTAGCCTAGGGTGAAATTTTGGTATTTTTATGAAAACTTACAATTTTTGATGAATAGTGAAAAAACACTAAGTTATAGTTTAAAATTGAATTTTTTATTTAAATAATTATTTATTTAAATTTAATTAACATCAAAATTGATACATAATACCTATATAAGTTCAATTTAATTCATTGGAGTTAGTTTAGAATAATTTTAGATATATAAAATTTTATTGAACTTTTCACCGTCTTTTACCCACCTCCTAGGAGAATTTGGAAATTCACATAAAACATAATTTTATCGCTTTTGTGAGTGGAATTTCAAAATTCCAAGAGACATGGTTAATATAAAGGAGTAAAATGTGGTTCAATGTGATAAAAATAATTTTTGGTGAATAGTAACTTTTTACTTTTATTTACCACGGTTAAAAGTAAATAGGGTAATTAAGGGTAAAAATGATATTAATATTACCCTAACACATGTCCTAATTATATTGTAAAAGTGTATATCGACCAAAAAAAACCTTATTAGTAAAATATTATCATTTAGGTCCACTTGGATTAGATAAGGACATTATTTATTATTTAATTCAAAGAAGAGTCAAAAGAGTTAAAATCAAAGTTTAATAACTAGAACATTTTTAATATAAGGTTATACATAAGATAAATTCGATTTTAAATATTCATTAGAAAGATACAACTATTTCCTGCATAATTGTATTTTAGTTATAATTTTTAGACATTAAATAATTTAATTTATTTATGAAACAATGGTGATGTAGTAATTACCTAATTAATGAAATATTAAAATAATTGATATTATAAATATCACAATAAATGTAATTTGAAACTTTTTATGAATTACACTAATTTTCTAGGTTAATATGACATATTAGTATTGGTTATATAAATTTTTTTCGAAGTAATAATGCTGTTATGAAATTATTAAAAACAAAATACCCAATAGTGTCAAAATTGACATAAAAGAGCTTTTTAAAACAAATATTATATTATTAAGTTATATTCTATTCCTAAAAATATAAGGTTCAGCAAAAGGACTTGTATCATGATCGGTGTATAATTAATGGACCACTTGGGGGTCTCTTGGATGTATATAGTAAGTTTATTAACTATATAATATAAAAATACAAAGTGACATCGTAAATGTTAAACTAATTAACTAAGAGTTAAAACTAAAAGATAAGGTTAATATAGTGACCCAAACCTGTATAAAACCTATTGGTTGAGTGGTTTTCGACCTATACCCACCTTAACCTTTAAATAATCTACTTTGGAGCCATTAGAAACTGAAATAAATTTATTATAAAATAATATTTCTAGCTTTTCCAAAGGTTCCCCTCACCCCTCTTATAAAAGGGCACTCCCCCTTCTCCCTAATTCACACATTCAAAGCCTTTTGGCTCAGACAACCCCTGACAAAATACTCTCTCAACTTCCCAAAATCCAACCTAGAGGCACTATTTGGATCATAAAGCCAACCTAAAGAGCCCTTTTGATCAAATCAAAAGGAAGAACCCGAAGAAGAGGTAATGTTTTCACCACACTCTTTCAAGTTCCTTTCTTCCTTAACTTCTTCTTTCATTGTTATTCCCATTATAAAATAATTACTCCATAATCTTCTATATATTGTGATGTTATTATAAATATGGTACTACCATATTCATTATTCTATCCATACTTTGAATGACATGTCACCATACGTGCGTACGTACGGCTTACTGTCTCCACGTCGTGTTGTAATTGTTATTCAATAAATTGTTATTTGTATGGGTATAATAATGATGTTTAATTCATGTAAATAATAAATATAACCCAATAATTATTCTATATATATGATATACCATCCAATTATATATTATTTTAATATCAAAATAATGATATTGTCGCTTGTGCGTACGTACGGACTACTGTATCCACGAACGCGTTGAGATTCATTCCCCATCGTATCCATTCAAGACTAATTATCATTTGATGATTAAAAGTAATGTATAAGAAATTTATATCATTCTAGATATGAATAAGATACAACATATCCATAACAAACATGACTTATCTAACAAAACATATAAAATAAAATGAGTAAGTTAACACTCGAAACGACGATAATACTAAAGTATTATTAACAAATCATTATTTGAAGATCATATATGATATCTTAATTATGTATATGTTTCTTGTATAATTTAATAATAATGTTTTAACTATTATACAGGAGGTTAACATACCATAGACTAAGTAAAAGTACAAGGTAAGGGTTT
This sequence comes from Viscum album, assembly GCA_963277665.1. Taxonomy (NCBI): domain Eukaryota; kingdom Viridiplantae; phylum Streptophyta; class Magnoliopsida; order Santalales; family Viscaceae; genus Viscum; species Viscum album. The sequence continues at coordinate 7,738,521 of OY728125.1, forward strand.
ATTTCACAATCTCTTCATTATCCGAGGTTGTTTATACGTAATTATCTACTGGGATATCTTTATCATCCACATCCATGTTTCTTAAAAATGTGTTTCAAAACATTCTTAATATTTTACAGAATATGGGTTAAAGTTATTTATACCCTTTTTTGACTTTTTATAAGAATTTTATAAAGGAATATTTTCGTCGTTTTCCAAACAAGGTCCTTTTTAACCTTTTCGACAGAATTAAGGTAAGAATGTCTTTTTTAACTTATACGAAGGGTGCGTCTATTTTCCTCCATTATAAAATCTTTGAAGCTTCCCTTGAAATATTTTAATAATATTTTCAAAGTAAAAGTTTTATTTTATAATTATGTGACTTTTAAATGATTTCAAAAAAAAGAGATATTCCTCTCAAATAGTTTTGATTTCATCTATTTCAATATCCATTGATGAATTTTAAGCTTATTTGAAGTTTATTTATTATGATAAAAATATTCCATATTGTATTGAAGGTTTTGTGATATGTTGACTGTGGATGTGTTATTTTTATACCATTCATGGTTTATAGAGAAAGTATTGACATTTATTATGCTAGTTTTAATACGAATGTTTATATTATGTTTAAACCTGTTCATATGAGGAATGCATTAGACTTAATAAATGACGGGTGGAGCCCGCTATATCTCCTCGATGCATCGGTAGGTCTCAAGAGACAAACTAGTGTCTTGGCACAAGGCCTTGACAAAATCTTATTTGTAGTCTTGGCACGAGGCATTGGCTAAGTGGTTATGATAGTCTAGCATTATGCATTCCATCATTATAAAAGTGGTTATTGATATTTCTTGTGATTATTCGACTAGTAAAATATCTGTGTGAATAAGTAAATGGAATTATTTTATTTTATTTTTTCCATATTATAATGAAGTTCAAGTTTAAAAGGATTTTTTTTAGTTATACATTGCCTTAAATTTTTATGCTTATTTATAAAAGTTTCTGCTATATTGTTATCCTTACTGAGCATTTGAGCTCACCCCTTTCTATGTTTTATTTTTCCCAGGATGTGAAGAAGTATTTTATGAATGAACTGCAGGGATAGTATGAGGGGATAAGAGTGTGGACTATGGAGACTATATTTTTGTACTTTTCATTTTATGATGTAATTTAAAATTTATGAATGTATCTAGTTATTCCAAGGCTACTAAACTAATCGGTCTTTTGAGACTTGATCTTTCTTATGATCATTCCAATGTTATGTAATAATGCACCGACTCTAGGTAACTAGGGTTGGGCGTTACATCAATGATGTGGAAAAGGGGAATTCCAAAGAAGTATAATTAAAGTACATGATGAATATATCTATTGAAGATGGTTGGGAGGAAGATAATTTAGATTATTTCATGAAATTTATCTCTTAAAATCTATAAATAGGAAGAGTAAAGTTCAATGTTAAACTTCTACTTGCATGATTTCAATGTGGAAAGATTGGACATTTTTTAGTAAAGTGGCCTAAGAAGTTTGAAGATGACGATGATGATAATGATGGAATTCCAAAAAAATAAATATTCATCCAATGAGAAAGGTAGGATAATTTCTAACATAAAGTTCTTAAAAAATAATAATTTTCGTTAAATAGATGATGAAAGTTCATATGAATATGAGGCAAAAGAGTTGGAGCACTGTAAATATCATGAGGTAGATTCTTTAGTGGATGTTTTTAGAAATTCCATAATAATAGAAGAAAGTGATAATGAAGAAGGAGAAATTGAGGGAATATAAGACCTTCAGGATGAATTATAAGATTCTCTTGAAGAGATATATTTTTGGATATCCAAAACAAAGAAAGATAAAAAAAGTGGTTTATAATACCTAACTCTATATGTAGTAGTAGGAAGAAGATAAGTTTGATATGAATGAAGAAATTGAAAAACTGAAGTCTTCAACACCAGAAAGCTAAAAAAATGTGGTTGAGTAAAAACTAAAAAATGAAGAACTTGAAGAGGAATTCATCGGTCTGTGACAAAGTGTTAAGAATAAAGAAATATTGTTGACCCAAAAAAGTAGAATCAGGAAAATAGATAACACATGAAACAAAAAAGATGAAAGTGGAGCATGGTTGTCCAGCAGAATAGAAGAAATAGTCAAATTCAAATGATAAGGCTAGTATGGGGTTTGTCGAAAATAGAAAATAGTAATAATTAAAGTCATAACACAAGAACCTACTCCATGTTTGAATATTGATTTGGTCACAAATCAGAATCAAAAGATTCATAGAACCCAAGGGATAACCAGTGGTGTAGTATTACCATATAGAAATATAACCCACATATGATGATATTGTTGTGGAAATATGGTACATGCACAAAATGTTTGTTCCATATAAAATAGGTTCCAAAGGTAATATGACCAACAAAGGTAGTCATACAGAGCTCAATGTTCCAGGTCATCATTTGATGGTCATTGTTTCAAGTGTGGAGGAATCAAACACATATCAAGATATTTCTCATCAACAATACAGAGGAATGTTCCAAATCAGACTGAGGTTGGTTATAAGCAGCAAAAAAAGTATTTTAAAATGATCTGAAAATAAAAAAACAATTTAAAAATCTACAAGATGAATTTGGTCCATCATATTCTAAGAAATTTCCTGATTTTCAATCAATACATGGTATGAAGTCAAAAACATGGATCAAAAAGAAAAGATCTGATCAGGTAGTAGTTGTAGAAATTGTATTCAAGGAATTAGATCACACATAGATATGGATCATTTATAGTGGATGTACCTCCCATATGATATAAAACAATGATCTGGTGATGGGAATCAAGTATGATAATATTAGGTAATGATGAAGGGTTGAAAATCAATGGATCTAGAAAAGAAATGTTTCGGGTAAAAGACTTGAGAAGTGAACATGTCTTAGTTGTTTAAGGTCTTAGTCATAACTTATTAAGTGTAATTCAATTGTGTGACTCAGGACATGCCATAATCCTTTAGAATAAATTATGTTTCATCAAAGAAAATGATGGTGTTGTTGTATTAAATAGAAATTGTACAAAAAGAAATCTTTATCTCATGAGTGGAGAAGAAGATATGTGTTTTTTCCAAGGAAAAAGAAAATAATTTGTGCAATAAACTTCTTTTCCATGTGAGACAAAAGTGCTTGGAAGATCTAGTGAAATATAATGCTACTTGAGATCTCCCTAGATTATCATGTGATCATACAAATATGTGTGATTCCTTTCAATAAGGGAAGATCATTTAAAAGACATATAAAGAAAAATATCAAAGGTCAAAAGATTACCTGAGTTAGTTCATATTGATGTGTGCGAACCAATACCACTAAGATATCTTGATAAGAGTAGTTATTATGTTCTCCTTATTGGTGATTATATCAGAATGGAATGGGTTTCAATCATCACCCACAAATATGAGATATTCAGTTGCATAAAAACATGTCGAAGGGAAGTTGAGAAGATGGTGGGTCAAACAATCTGGAATATTTGAACAGATAATGGAATATAATTGAAAAATTTCCAAGTAGAAGATTATATCAAGAAACATGGGATAAGGCATCAAGTTTTAGTGGTAAGAACTACATAGTAGAATTGAGTAGTTGAGAGAATAAATCAGATTTTAAACAAAATTTCTAGAATAATTCTCATTGAGGAAGAACTTCCAGAGAAATTTTGGAAAGAAGAAATAATGATAGAATTCTACACATCAAATAGATAATTCCAATGTCTGAAAGAAGAGAAGAGTCCATATGATCTATGGTATATAAATAATCCATCATTAAAGTATGTTAAAATCATTATAAGTAAGTGTTTTATTCTCAACAATGAGTAACACAGGAAGTTTGAATCATGTGGAGATAAAGGGATATTTCTTGGATACTCAAAGAAAATAAAAGAATATAAATGTTTCAATGAGAATCTAGAAAAGATTGTTAAAATTCATGATGTAACAATAGTGTAAAATGAGTGGAATCTTTAGAAAATACACGATCAATCTTAGGAGGATAGTGATGAAGAAATAAGAAGATTAGGGGATACTCCAGTTCTAGATAATGATTTAGAAGAATAATAAAATGATGAGAAGGATGATGATAAATTAGTATCTACTCAAAGATAAAAGAGAAGATCCAAAATTTATATACAAAACATAATTGGTGATCAGACAGTGCTAGTACAGAAAAGGAGGATGAAGAATCTACAGAAATAATCATACTTATCACAGGTAGAGCCTAAACGTTTTGGTGATGTAGCAGGTGATGATAATTGGGATTAGACTATGAATTAAGATATTGATCAAATTGAGAAGAATCAGAAATGGGAGATTGTTTTGAGGCCAACAGACAAAAATTTCATTGGGACTAAATGTGTGTTTCACAACAAAATTAATGAAGATGGTGTTGTGATTCGAAACAAATCATGACTAGTGTGCAAAGGGTACTCCTAGATAGAGGGTATCGATGTTTATGAAACATTTTCACATGTTTCAAGTCTATAGACAATTCGATTATTCTTATCCATATTAGTGAAAAGAAAGTTCAAGGTTTTCTAAATGGACTTCAAGTCATCATTTTTTAATGGGGGTCTAGAAGAAAAAGTTTATATTGAGCATCAAGATGGATTTCTCATTCATGAACATGAGAAAATAGTTTTTCGGCTAAATAAGGCTTTGTATGGTTTGAAGAAAGCACCAATATCATGGTATTTAAGGTAATATTAGTTTCTAAAAAAGCTCGTTTTTCAATGTGGTGGAGTTTATTACAATCTATATGTTAACTATGATAGTAATCAAAGGATGATGTTGCTGGTATTTTTCAATGACAAAATCTTTAGAGGATCAGATGAAGTTCAATGTAGAAAATTTTCTAAATTCATGAAAAGAGAGTTTGAAATGTAAATGATTAGTGAAATAACATTTTTATTTGTTCTAAAAGTGACATAAGGAAAGAATGAAACATTGATTTATCAATCTATGCCAAGGAATTTTTTAGAAGGTTTTGAATGGATGGTTCCAAATAGATGAAGACCCTGGTGGTTACCTGGATGAAACTATCTTAGGGTGATGAAGGAAAAGTGTTCAATGTCATAGAATACAAGAATATCATTGGAATTCTGTTGTACTTAATAGCAACACAACCAGATATTGTTTTTGCCACATGTCAATTAACACAGTATCAAAGTACTACCAAGGAAATCCACATGCTTGTAGTAAAATAGAATACTTTGGTATATGAAGGGCACTATAGATTTCAGATTGATATATAATGACAAATGTCAACCTGATCTATTGGGATATACAAATGCAGATTGAGCTGGTTCAGCAGATGATAGGAAATCAATGTTAGGATATGCTTTCTATCTTGTTGGATTGTGTATTTCTTGGATAAACAAGAAACAATATTGAATTTCATTGAATATTTCAAAATTTGGGTATATTTTTACTACTCAAAATTGCACACAACTATTATAGATGAAGTATTAGATTGATGATATGGGAATATAAGTGAGGTCTCTAATCAAAACCCATTGTGATAATTCAAGTTCTATAAATCTTAGAAAAAATATAGTCCATCGCTCAAGGACAAAGCACATTGAAATAAAGAATCATTTCATCAAGGAGAAGGTTTATCAAGGGCTTATGAAGTTAGTGTATGTGCTTATAGAACAACAAGTTGAAAATATTCTGAAAAAAGACTTACCCAAATAACCATTTGAAAGGAATTGGCTGGCACTATAATTCCATTTAACTCCCCACACTTGAAAAATTGTGAATGTGGACCCCCTATACCTGAGGTATGGTTTGTTTTTCCCTAATGTAATAATATGTGTTATTTTCCTTATTTCATACCTAAAAGAAATAACCTTTAGGTTCACTAACAAAGGTGGATAAATTATGTTATTAAAAAAGGAAGAAAATGTTGTAGTCAAGACATTGGGAGAAGCTGAGAGGTGGAGCAGTGAGAAAGGGGGAGTTGAAGCTATTAGGGGGAGCAGTGACATAGGGGGGTAATAAATTTAATGATTCTAGACATTATCAATCAAAGTATACATATCACAAAAGCTGAGGTTTGTGATGAAAGGAGAAGAGTGGTGTTGGAATGGAATGAAGTGACTCATTGATGAACGGAATGAAATGAAGTGGCTCATTGATGAAATTTTCATTATACACTTGTTTCTCACACCGATCATGGATTATGTGGGATTATATTATGTGTTGGGTAAATCCTTGATCATTATCCTAATCGAAAGAAGTGAATGTTGGAATAAGTTGGAATAAGCTTTAATGTGGTATCAAATTATGAAAGTGTTGTCAATAAACCCTTAGGGGGAGATTGTTGGGGAAAGTCCATCAAGGTGTCCTCTCGGTATGTTTTGGGTATGATTGTGTTTTTTAATAAATCCATATGACTACAAATACTTATGGCTAGTGTTTTCCGAAGTAGGTTGTTAAGGTGGCATGGTATCCCAATGTTTTACAAATTTTTGGGCTTTAAAATCGGGATTTTGGTTTTTGGAAAAGGGTGATTTCGGCATAGGGGTACGCAATATACAGACTATTAATCCCAATTCACGGAATGAGAAGGTGGTATGTGGAATGATGAAGGAAATTAAAAAAGAAAGATAATTGTAAATCATAAGACCAAGATCACATACGGAAACAGTTTTCAGGGAGAAAACGGTTCACAATGAAGGCATGCAGTACATGGAAGGCTTGTGGTATGTAAAATGGCTTATCATTCAAGAAAACAAGGTAGTGATTTTTGAATCCGTGAATGGAATCATTGGAAAAATGAGATGGTAATTTGGGCCGCCTTAAAGGAATAAAGGTAGTACACAGACCACATAATGAAATGGTTCGCGAAAGGATTAGTACATGGTGGAGGCAGTACAACATTGAAGATTTGGAAAATCTCAGATTAGTGGAATTTAAGGATCTATTTTCCTATATAATTATTTATAATACCATCATTAAGCAGAGTGAGTTCCATTAGAGAAAATCATTTGCTCTGGGAATTCAATGAAGCCTAAAAGAAGTTCGCGAGGGAGAATACCACAAAGGGTGCGGTAGTTCGTGCGTAAGAAATTATAGAGAAGGATTTTTCCGAGGCATTATAGCCCAAAAAGTAAGAAGGGTTTGAAAAAGGAATGTGGTACATGGAGGAAGCAATCTCCTACAGAAGAAGTGGTGGTACATGGAAGTGGTACACGGAATTGGTACACGGAGGGAGTTCACAGAGTCGGTATACAAAGATGATATGCAACATCACAAGAGGAAGCATTCCGCAAAGGAGAAGTGGTATGTGGAATTGAAGGAAGTTTGAGGAGGAGGTGATCTGCATAGCATACACACTATAAATTTTTTGGAATAGTCAAGTTGGTTTATAGAGGACTCAAGGAATATTGAAAAATATCAAAAACAATTCACGAAAGTAATTTCTGCTAACATAACAGTACACAGAAAAGTGTAATTCATTTATGGGTGAAAAAGGGACTTCAAAAGAGAATCTATCTACAGTTGAGGATGCATGATTTCATGAAAATTAAGGGACACACAAGTTCATAAACTATTATTGGATCCTTTCTGGAGAAGTGAGAAAAAGGAAGAGGAAGATAATGATTATTTCCATCGGCAGTGAGCCAGAGGAAGCGACATAGGGAGTGACTCTTGGGAATGCAGTGAGAAAAACCTAAACCTTGTAAAGGAAGTGATCCTAGGAATAGAAGATCTAGACCAAACTTTGTAATTGGTAGTGAGCTTTAGTGGATTTGGTATATCGGCACATTGTTGTTGTATTCCCCTTGGACGTATCCCAGTGAAGGTGAACCAAGTAAAAATCTTTGTGTCATGTTCAGGATTTCATTTCTTTTCATATATTGCTATAGGATAAATATAGAAATGTTTTTTTAATGATGAAACAAGATCTGAAGGGGCATTAGTTTTGATCCAACATACCCTGATTCACCCCCCCCCCTCGATCATGATATTTGACCTAGTGTACCTAATAAAATAACAGTATAAGAAATGGTGGTCTCACCATGGAGTTTGAGATATGTTTTTGTTTCATTGATTATGAAGGGGAAAAGAAATTCACTATTATTCAAGTTTAGAATAATTGGAATTAAATTTATTTATTAAGCTTAATCATAAGATATTTAAGTGAGTACATTGGAAAATATTTATTGAATGAATATTATTTTAATATTCTGAGTTCGTTTAATATTTATAGAAATATCGAGTCAAATTAATGGCTCGGTTTTATCACATCATATATTTATTATATTACAATAATGTTATAAAAATATAAATGATATTTATTAATTAGTAAAATAGTTATAATATTTCGTTTATATATTATTTAGTGGGTAATATATAAGTGAGGATTGTGGATCCATTTTCAGGTATTTTCTAACTCACTATATAAGGAAGAGAAGGCTCTCATTCATGGAATTAATCACTACATGATTTTTGAGATCCTCTATCACCTCTTGCCTAAATCCTAGAGAGAGAAACATATGATCCAAGCTCCTGATCCAAGTTCTAATTCATGGATCGATGGATCATTGTAGTGTTGATCACCGTTATGTTGAAGGAGTCATTAGATCTCTGTTCTAGTGCCCAAATTTTAACTATCGACACTCCCATGGACTTTTAAAGTGTGTTTGGATGATTTTGAGGGATCTGGATTCAGTTCCTTCAATAAATGGTTTCCAGGAATGTGTGGTTGTTGAATGCATCATCAAATCAGATGATGGGAATTTTTTTGTTTAATTATATGCTTAAAATATTCATTCAAGATTCTTAGGTCTTCATATCGGACTTTGAATCACTGGAGTTGATTTAGTTATGTCGATCGATGATAAAAATATTTAAATATCTAGGATATATGCTTCTAATACAATCCCTAGTACCTTCAATTAGTATCAAAGGGATCACATGAAGTTTTAAGCGAAATAAAAAATATCAATTTCAATTAAATTTTGAAGATTGTGTTGTTACATTCCTGGAATAAAAAACTATAATTTGATCTGATCTTAAATGGCCAAGTTACAGCCATCCAAAATTTTAAATCAGATAAAAACCATTAATTTGTGGGCTGAATTCTAAATAACATGTGTGTGTGTGTCACATACTGACCCTCACTCATTGGATTGGGAAGAACCAGAGGTTCTACTAACCTTAGGTAACATCCCTAGGACACCAAAGGATGCCAATAAATACAAAGAAATTAAAAATGTTTGGGGAGGATTTTCCCTGAATAACACATAACCTGTAAAAAATAATAATAAAATAAAAACCAGATACATGATTCATGAATAATCAATCCCATAACTCAATAAAATAACAATACATAATAATATCAAATTACAACGGAAAAGGAAATAAGAGAGTAAGGCTTATACACAAAATAGATTGACATTCTCACCAAAGTGGCACCATCCTAGACAAAGATGAAGACCCTCCCACACTCCAACTTCAGTAAGAAAACCATAATGTCTAGGATTAACACTAGAGAAGCATAAAAAATTACCCTTCCATGTATCTCACACTACTACAAAACACACTTTTAACAACGCTATTAAAGGGCCTTTACCAGCGCTTAAAAAGTGTTGACTACTGAATCAAGGTTAAAAGTTAACCTTTATCTATGATAGAAAAAATCATTAATAAAGGGGGACTTTATCAATTCTTTTCATTAGTGCTAATAAAATAGCCCTTTATTAGTGCTAAAAAATCACTGATAAATGAATCCTTTATCAATGATTTTTTCTTGTGCTAATAAAACTAGAAAAAAAATTCTACCCTTTATCAGCACTTGAGACCCCCTTTATCAATTCTCTGACCACCCCACACCCACCCCCTTACTCAACACTCGTGACCCCCCTTCCATAGTGCTAGATAGCTTCCTACCCACCCATACACACAACTAGATTTGATCTCATGACAATCTATGTGCAAATAGAACCTCTTTACCACTTCCCTATCATGTTTTATTGTGTATTATGATATAATTTTTATATATTTATATATATTTACATACATGTATATTATTCACATATATATATAATTTCTTTAAATACATTTATAAAATATATGTTTGTGTGAGTGTGCATGTGTGTATGATATATATATACTTAAATTTATTTAAATATATTATATATTAATATTCATTTAAATATATTTGAAAATAAATATAAATATATTTTTTTAAAATTACACATGCATATATATATATAAACATTATGTGTGTGTGTTTGTGTATTCATATAGTATTATTGTAAATCTATTTTTATACTATATTTAATGATATTGTATATTTATTTAAAAATAAAATTATATATAATGTATACACAAAATATTGATAAACACACACATACACACATATTTACACACACAAGTACAAATTTATATTTCTCACATACACAGACAAATATTTACATATATATGTATTTATTTATATATATTAGAATATACACATAAATTTATATTTTTTTATTGACACACACAATTTTATATATATACATTTTCTTATGTAGGTATATATATAAATATTAATGAATTTTTATAAGTTAAATAAAATGGATAATTATTTATATTAAATGAAATTAATAATAAATATTTTTTTCCATATGGTTTATATATTTAAAAATATATATTTAGATAAATATATATTTATAAAATTGATTTATTATAATTAAATATAAAAAAATATAAATATATTTAATTATAAATGAAGCTCCAATATAAAAAATGATAAAAAATTAAAAATTGTAATATAAATATTAATATATTCTTTAGGAATAAATTCAGTCTCTATCGAAAAAAGACTATAAGGCCCCATTAAATGTGGCTGAAATTTCCTAGAATGTTAAAAAATTAGGATACTCTAACTAAAAACTCAGTTTTGGAGGCATTCTCGACCTTTTTTGTGCTCGAAAAAAAAGTGATGAGGGTTCCCTATGTCATTAAGGTGCAGACTTAGTAAGTTGACCCACTAATTCATATATAGCATCATGTTTCCATAATGTTCTCGGTAGGCCTATGAAAAAATTCATCACAATATGATCTCATTTCCATATAGGTATTTTCATTGAATACATTATACCAACCAGTCTTTGATGTTAATCTTTTACCTACTGACATGGAATACATTTTGTAACAAAATCATCAATATTTTATTTCATACCTGGCCAACAAAAATATGATTCCATCACTTTATACATTTTCTGAACACCTAGAAGAATGTACCATTTTGAATTGTGATACACTGAGAGAATATGTTCCTAAAAATACTGAGGAACTAAAATTTGAGTTCAAAAGCATAATAAAGTTTGTTTCTTATATCTAGTTTTCAGAAGTCTCCCCACTATTTAGGTTTGACTTAATGGTGATGTAGTAATAATATGCTATCTGGGATTATTTTACCAATATTATCAAGTATAGAAAAAGACTATTCATAAATAAAACCACATGCTCACTCTGTAAAGAACAATCTAAATTCATATTGGTGATCATTCCCATCAACTATCATTGGTAACAAGCTTCTCGAGCCACTTCATTGTATGATTTCTGACTCAATGCATCTACTATAGAATTCCATTTACTGGGTGTTTAAACCAAGTCTAAATCAGATATATATAGGTTCTATGTCTATCATTATAACTTCAGGTTAAATTATCATTGAGAAAATAATAATTTCAAACTCTTTTAGTTAGTGAAAACTATGAACTTTTCTCCAAAGGGGTAATTTCTTCAAGTATTTAAGGCATGGAAAACTAAAGATAGTTCTAGGTCATGCATCCTATAATTCTTATCATATACTCACAGCTACCTTGAACTATATTCCACGATATGACATCACTTTGTGAGAACAAAACCAAGACCAGATCCAGATGCATCACAATATACCACATGGTTATTACCTGGTTCTGGAAAGATTATGATAGGTACCAAGGTGTGATGAGTTTTAAGATCAAAAATTCATTTTTTAAATCCATCATTCCATATAAAAGGAACACATTTCCTTTTTAGAACATTCATGGGAGAAGAATATCTTGATAAATACTTAATGAAGTGGTGAAACAATCATGATAATAGCAGAAAACTGCATACCTCAAAAACATTATTTGGTACCTTCCAAGATATTTTTTACTTTAACTTTATAGGGTCAACTGATATTTCTTATTCATAAATGACAGGCCTAAGTAAACAAACTTCTTGGATCCATAAGTTTCACTTATAAAACTAATCATATAACCAATGTTCCAATAATGTACTCTATACAATTTTCAAGTGCTCCTCGTGGTCCTTCCAACTTCAAGAGTATACCAGAATATCATTAACAAATACAAAAAAAAATTAGTATAGGTACCTATGGAATATATTTTTCATCAAGTACATGAAAATTTTTGGTGAATTATTCAAACCAAAAGGAATAAAAACATATTCATGATTTATATAGTGATTCTGAAAGAATAATTTGGAATATCCTCTCTTCTAACTCTAAGCTGATGATATCCTGATCATATATCAATCTTGGAGAACCATTTGTATATTTTTGATTGATTAAACATTTCATCAATTTGAGGAATAGGATACCAATTTTTATCATAACTTTATTCAACTTATGATAATCAACACATAACGGAAGAGTATCATATTCCTTCTTTACGAATAAAATAGGTGAAGCCTAAGGTGATGTACTATGTTTGATAAATTATTTACTCTCCAAATATTCTATTTTAACCTTTAATTATTACAACTTAGTCAAATATATTCTATAATATGGTAATGAAATAGGTCTTTTACCTAGAGTAAATTGATATAAAATTTGATTTCCCACTCGGGTGGTAACCCAGATAAAATGTTTGAAAATACATCTAGGTATTGATCCACTATGATAGGAAGAGTAACATATCATGTTTCATAGATAGCTTCCAATGTCATTATTTTTTTTCTATCTATATACAGTTCCATCTATTTTTAATAAAGGTCCCTCTATACTATAATTTATATATTAATCCCCATTAAATACATAAAAATATCCATTCATTTATATAAACATTAGTTATCGAGTGTAATAGTCAATGTGGGATTTGAATTTCACCAGCCATTCTATACCAAATATTAAATCAAAACATCCATATCAATGACCATAAACTCCTAGAGAAATTGCATTGTATCAATGGTAATGGAACATGTTAGGAATTTGAAAGTTATTAACTCTCACTTTCACAAGGGTGTCTTGATACTCATGATAAGAGGCATCATTTCCTTGTGAAATCATAATTGTTTAACCACATAATAAGTTATAAAAAATATGATGATCCAGTATAAAACAAGACATGCATAAGAATTGATTTTATAAAAATGGTACCTCGTACCATAGAGGGACTTGGTTATTCATTCATAGTTTTCTATTCTACTCAATATAAATTTCACTCAGCTATCATGGGATAACTCTTGTTTCCCTACTGTGGTGTTGACTAAACAAATGAAATATTACTAGAAACATCATGTCTTACTTATTTTTGTAGATGAGAACTAGTCTATTGGGACTTTTCCATACAATAATACGAAATGTGAGAATGAGTAGAGAATGATCCACCTACTGATCTCTAAAGTTTAAGAAAAAACTTCTTAAAATGAACCTTTCCTACCACATTGGTTGAAATTCCTTATGGTATAGTACATTCTCTCTTCATATGCATTAAAGAACCACACTAAAAACAACCAGGTTTGATATAAGTTATTATATCAACATTTATAGATTCTATAGTTTGAGTATGAGGTGTAATACCTCTATGGAAATAGATATCCATCTTTCAATTGTTTCCAGTATTTGAGTTAAACCATATCCTCATGGGAACAGATAGGGTACCTCCCGTAGGATTCCCAACAATATCCCTTTATTCCACCATTGCTCTGTTAACTATCTCTATATAATCTACAATAAAAAGAACATCTATATTGGATCTAATGTCTGGTCATAATCCCAACTCAAATATAGACACATTTAAGGACATGATAGCAGATAATTCCAGGGAAAAATAAAATAAGTTCATAAAATTAGCTGCATAATTGGTCATGAAGAGATTTTACTACTTCAAGATAAAGAAATATATTATTCTTTCTATCTTGAATGTGTTTTTATAGAATTGTTTATTGAACAATACCTCAAAATACTACCACATAATCCCTTGGTCAACTTTATATTGAATAGACAAATACCACCATTGGCATGCAAGATCTTCGAACATATAGGTCGCTAACTTAATTTTTAGCTCTACTAGTGTGCCAAGAAAATAAAAGATTATATGCATTCATTCGAGCCATACTTATTATTATTTAGGATTTGAATCCCCTTGAAACACAGGTGAATTCTTTTTCTGAAACTATACTGAATGATCACCTTGACTTGGTTCATCATTTAAATTTCCTCTCTCAACATCTTAAAACAATTTCACAATACTATATAAACATTATTATTACACCTGTGGTTCAGGTGCAACCATATTTTTAGCAGCTTCTTCCTATTTATTTCTAAAAAATCTTATAGGTAACATTTTCTATAAGTAAAACAAAACACCATTTATACATTTTATAAACTAAATGCTTGAATAAATTAAAAAACATTATAAACCATTATTCTTACTATTATAAATAACCAGTGTGAAACTCATTTAAAAAATAAATAATTTTAACCATTTTTAAAAATCATTTGTATAGTAGATGAATAATGTATTTCTAGTTGGAAGTCTCACTATAATATATAGTATGAAATAATCATCATCTAAACCCATCATGGTGAGATAATAACAATAATAGAAGTGTGTTAGAACACTTTTGTACCCAAACCACTCTGGTAACTTTCAATTCATCACAAAAATGTTAGATACATATTTTATGTTGTACATTCCAATTTCTGACAGCCATATCTCCTTATCATAAACTCAAATCAAGGAGTGAACAAAAATTATATCATTTATAATAACATTCTACTCACCCATTTTCATGGGAAGAGGCAGATATTCTACTAACCTTAGGTGACATCCCCAGGATGCCAAAGGATGGAAATAAATTCTAAGTGATTAACAAACTGTTGGGATATTTTTTTACCTAAAGAACACACAAATTGGAGAAAATAAGAATATGATAAAACCCAAAAAAATGATGCATTAATGATCAATAACTCAATAAAATACCAATATAGAACAATATCATAGTAAAATAGAAATATAAATAAGATATCAATGATTATACTTCAAATAGAAAGAAATTGATACTAAAGTGGAACATTCCCAAACAAATATGCAGACACTCCCAATCTCCAGCTTCAGAAACCAACAATGATGTTAAGCATTAACACTGGAGAAGCACAAAACATGCCTCTTACCTGAATCTAAATATATTAAATCTACAAATTCATCAAATTTAACAAAAATATGATGATTATAAAACTCGGTAGGATTTCCCCAAAAATTTCCCAACACACGCCACTAGAATAAGAACAGGTTTGCACATTTTATATAAAATGGATAAGAAGAATAAAAATAGTTAATACAATCTATAGTAGGTTCCATGGTAAACATTGAACAAATATTTTAAACCATTATTAATACTTGTAATATCTAAATCATATTTCCACCCACACACACATATGCATTCCAACCATGGACCTCCCTATACTCGTGAGTGGTGAGTCACCAGAGTGACCCAATTTGATACTGGTACTTCCAACCATGATTAATTTTATCATTAATTGATGGTGGTACTTCCAACTATTACCCATACCATGTGAATATGAACTCACACCAACATAATTATTCCAATATTCCAATTAATACGTTTATTTTCAAATAAAACATTTCATCAAACTTCTTATAAAAAAATTATTTCACCTTTCGAAAATTACGTTTTTAAATCACATCAAATAGGGGTTTTACAAATTGATTTCATAATCAATTTTTAAATTAATGTATATTACCAATTTTCAATATTAAATCCAACAAGTTCTAGAACAATAGTGTGGGAGAGAATCCATCTACATTGAATTGGTTTTCATAAAGGATCTTAATTGATTTTGTGGATAAACTTCCTCTTATCCTTCCATTAATAAAACCCACAAAGATCCCACCAATAGGATTCTAAACCCATAAATCCATCCTTGCACACTGATCTATGGTTCCACATGAGACAACCTAAGTAGATCCCAGAAGATAATAAAGAAGAAGATCTTAACAATTTATTTCACAAACAACCGCTCTAAGATTCAATTCTAATGGAGTCTGGATGTTGAATATCATCATAAATCGTCTAGCTTTATCCTGGAAGTTGATAAAATGGAGAAAGAAATGTATGAGGATCTATAACCACTAAACATAATAAAAATCATTGGTACTAGATGAATTATGGCATTAATTAAGTATTTGCATCATAAATTCATCGAGGGTCACTTAATCCAAAATATGCATCACCTCAGTTAATTTTATGAGAAAACCCATCTTACAAAATAAATTATTTTTACAACATAAATGGTTTTTACACCCTAGATGGGGAAACTATTTAAGCTTCTATATTCTCTATAGCCTCTTCCCCAAAAAATCCATATCATAAAAAACTCTTTATGGAATACATTATTTCATCATATTTTTTTAGCAACCAAACTCTTGGTTCATTTCTTTTTATATCTCCAAAAACTTCCAAAAGCAAACCCAAAGAGTTAAAAGATGAAACAAAAGTGTAAAATGATAGATTACCTCAAACCAAGTGTGGTACAGTGTGTTTGTGTGTGTGTCATATGTATGTTAATGTTTTACCATAAGGCATTATGTGTTTGTGATTTTTATTAAACTTGAACCCCAATTAGAATTATAATGATCAGAATAGTAATTTCTAGTTGAGTAATAAAATATACATAATAGTGTATTTTTTTTAAAAAAAATCAAGTTTATTGGATAGGATATTTATTTTATTAAGATAAAAAAAATTGAAAGAAGTTGGGCGGCAGGTTGTGGTACAAACAAATTTTTATTAAAAAAAAACTAAAAGCCTAAAGGGGTAATGTGATGAAAAATAAGGATTAAAATAAATATAAAGTGGAAGGGCTACTACGGTCCAAACTGAATAAAATAAAATAAAACCTAAAAACAGTAAGGGGTGGGGGTTCTAACCACAGACCTTCCTACCAAAACTATTGTCCTCCTACGGGATTCCCACTCAACAACACCCCAACCTCCCAAACTGTGTTAGATCCATTTGTGCAACCCTTATCCATATCTAGATATAGCATCAATACCCTCAATAGACTCCTATCATGTCATTGCACTACTGACCACCCACCTCGACCACTTACTATTCATGATCTGTTTCCCCACTACACACCATCCTTGCACACCGACAGTTATGCACTACTTCTTCCCCATCATCGTTCAAACCCCTAACCAACCTATCTTATCCCCATTGATTAGTCCTATCACTAACTGTTGTGTCCCCCCCCATATGTCCTTCTACGGATCATCCAACCCATAGCCAAGTTGGATTTTCTTGACCTAGAATGGGCCAGGTTTGGTCTTTCCCTATTTGAAATGAGCCTATGTGGGTTATTCCTAACCCACCCAACCCCATCTGAGCCTAAAAACCCCAGAAACCCCTTCAATGGATTTTTAGACCATGTGATGGCTCAAGGAAAAGGTTAATAATTTCAAAAAAATATAATTTTTGGAATAAAAATTAATTTTTGGGGGGGTCGAATGACAAAAATTACATGAATTAGAATTAAAATAATTATTTTAATTTATTTAATTACCTTGACATAAATTTATCACAAATTTAATTTTTATTATTCATTTAATTTGTGTGCTGATGGATCATGAGGGTTGAGTGACTAATATATATCTTGAATTTATCTATTTAATTAATTAATGTAATTTCATGATGTATATAATAATTAATTTATTTTAAATGGTATGCACATAATATATCATAATAATTATATATAAGGGTATGCATGCCAAAATAAAAGTTATTTATCAATATTACACACTCTTGAGACCCCCTCACCTGCGTGCAAGTATTTATGTGATATAATGAAGACAAATGAATATTTGTACCATGATGAGGTGATCTGATATTCCAGATGAGATGTGGATACATTGGAATGGGTGTAATATGCAATACGAGTCAAACACAACTCAGGAATTATACCCCTAGGGTTATAGTTGATCCATTAAGTTTAAATGGATCAACTAATACCCGATTCTTATGATCAGTCACACTGTTTATTTAATTTATGCAGCATTTATTATTGTTTTTTATTATTATTTAAGTGAGTGAAGTAACATAAAATAATAAACTAAACTCGTAGATTAAAAATATTCAGGTCTGATTAATGTTTTTAATTTATTTCATAGTCATGTTGTGAATGTGATCACATAATACGTGCATATATAATAGAAAATGATTTCATTCATTGAGAAATAGTATTAAAAACTATAAAATACATATTAAGTTGTAATTCCTTCTATCATTTCAATTTTAATAGAACTGAGTGTATAGGGTACTCTTCAACCCAGGTCGAGGGTGCCTCCTACCGTCGAGGAGTTCTTATGAGAAAGATGAGTTGACTTAAGTTAAGATTTCATAAAATAAGTTGCTATAGATATATTGTTTCAAATGTATAGATGAATCATTTATTAAATCAAGTTTATGATTTATAGAAGATAGGACTTCACTCAACAATTCAAGGAGGCATGAATCGATGAAGTTATCCAGTCAAATTTCAAGCTTGAAACTCTCTGAGTAGTGGTGTATCCATGTATTGGACTATTATGAGTGGTTTCAGAGATATTTTTCACTAGAATAATCTAGATACTGAGTATTATGAATCTAATAGTGAGGGATAATAGGATTTGATAAAATAGTGGGAGACATTTAATAATTTAATTAATCAGTAATCAAGAAAAAAAGTACTCATATGCAAAAATTTATTTTTTTCAAACAGTAGCAAGTAATACCATAGAAACAATATGAATAATTCTGGAAAAAGAACCTATCCTAACTACTATGAATTTATAATAGTAGTATAAGTGCTTGTGCAAAGTACAATGAAGTGAATAGAAATTCTATGTGCTAAAGTCCCCTTTACTTGTTGAAATATCTCTCGAAGCGAGGGTGTGAAAGTTTCTTATAGGAGACTCATGTATGAAGTGTTGGATTTTTTCATCATAATTCTACCATCAATGTACACTGAGATGGGAAAAAACATCCTGATATGGATTATTTCACATTTTGTGTCATCTTTGAGAATCTTGTGAAGAGAAAGTGTAGTGAGATACGAATGAGGTAATGATTACACTAAATATTTGTAAATTGAATGATGGTTCATAATTTTTTAATGTATCTCTTTATTATATAATTTTCACCTAATTATTCTAATTTTTTTAAGAATAAAAAATAAAAATTTGGAGAAAATTTTTCCATTACCTTTTTGGGTAATGTTCTCTATGAAAACAATAACTTAAAGAAAGCTCAATTTTTAGTTATTATGGTGAACAAGTTGAAAGACAAGGATAAAAGGCCAATGGAAAGTGTGATGCCAAAGGCACATTCACACCATTATTCAAATAATGGAGGTTGATCACCATACAAGAGTTTCTTTTCTTTGAATTTTCTAAGATAAGTCTATGGAAGATTAAATGCAATGAATTGAAGTACAATCAAGCATAGGCTTCCACTTAGTATATATTCATCATTATATGTGATGTTTCTATCATGCTTCCTTAGTATTTAATAAAATATGTATATCACTTTTGTGTATTTAAATACATTAACCAAGTAAGAAATGAATTATAAAGAGTTTGTAAATATATTTCATTACTCAAACTTATTATATTATTTGAGAAAATACCATAAATGGTACAGGGGTGTCACATAGCCTATATAAGAGGTTCGAATACCATGAAGATGGTGTTTGAATGTGGTTGGACTTCTAATTGATTCTCCCCAGCAAATTCCTCTCTTTATCCTCTATTTTCTATCTAAACTACTAGAATTCCTTGGTTGTTGGGTGGGTCCCACCCAAGCGTTTAGTGATTCAGATAGATCATTGGATATACCTAGGATATAAGAGTTTATTGGTTGTTCCTAGTGATATTCATTAATCTAAAATTGGATACAAAAAATCATTTATTAATAGTAAAAGGAATATTGTTCCTACACTTATAATTATATGGTTTCAGATTTAATGAATGGTGATTGTGGGATTTTTGATTTATAATTTCTTCCACTACATTGAAAAAGTATTTTCTGATCCATAGAAACTTGTTAGTAGTATCAAATCCTTTTCTTGATTATTTATTCTTGAAATCATGTTTAAAAAATGAAGAAATGGTATATAATTATGAATTCATGTTGTTTATCATAAAAAATGACAAGTTATTTGTTGTGTGGATAGGATTATGAAGTGTGATGTCAGAAGCGAATAGATGGTCAAGCCATGCAATATAGAATATCAAAGGTGGGGATATAGTTGAAATGCTTTGATTATATATATATTAACATATGATATAAGGGATCATAACATGTGATAGCATCACAGAGCATCATTTCTCCTTTGTGATATAAGAGATACCCTAAAATAAGAGTCACCAGTCGCTGAAGGTGACATCACAAACAAAGATTATCTATTGTAAAGTTTGATAGATAATAAGTAAAGTCATCTCTTACGATATAAAATATATTGTAAAATTCAATATGCATGATTTATTTTAATTTCAATTATGAATTGAATTATATAATTTATAAATTGTTTATAAATTATTGAAAAATAAATTTAGGGATATTTATAAAATTTATAAAAAATTTATAAATTAATTAATAATAAAATTTTATAATTAATTATTAAATGTTTATGAAACATTTAATAAATAAGTATTTAATAATATTAATTTTTAATATTAAATAAATTTTAAAATTATATATAAAGATTTATATTTTGGATATAAAAAGTTTGTATGGAAATTATAAGTGTAATTCATATAGTGTTTATAAATTAAAGAAATAAAGAATAATATAAAGAACTATATATTTAAATTAATGAATATTTTATAATATTTAATTTAAAATTTTCAAAATTGATAAATTCCTTATTCAATAAAATTATCTAAACATGTCAAAAATATTTTTGGATAATTGATACAGTAGTATCCAAGTATTTTTAAATAATATTTGTGGGTTTTCTATTGTATATTATGGACTTATATGTGTTAGAATTATCAATTAAATATAATTTTTTTATAATATAAAAATGACTAGATAATATTTATTCTTTTACCTAATTTATTATAATATGTTTTATTTATGGAGATTTATATTATTTTTATGAGTTTATATTGATATATAATATTTTCAAAATCATAGGAAAATATTTTGTCCTAATATGAAACAATAATGTTATTTTTAGTTTAAAATAAATATTTTTTATAATAATGATATATGCATTATTTTATATATTATGATTTTAATTTTAAAATAAAAAAATTGATAGAAAATTATTTTATTAAAAAATTATAAGAACAATATATGATAGTGAGTAATAAAGGTGATGTATAATCACGGTTTTGATTAAAGATTTTGCTAAATAGATATAAAAGAAATTTTTATTTTAATTTATGTTCTTTAATTTTTTTTAAAGGATTGATTATGAAATTAAATATTCTATTTAAACAAGGTTATAATATGAATAATAATTTTTAATTAAAAATTCCTTTTAAAATAATAATTTGAGTTTAAGGGGAATTCTAATTCTTATTATTATATTTATATATAGAATTATATAGAACATTATAAAATCTTATTAAATATGTATTACATAATAAGATACTCAAAAATAATATAAATATTATTCAATTAATAAAAATTAATTTTTATTTCAAGATAAAAATAAAAAAATTATCAATGTCGACGTAATGCTTCCGCAGCATTGGAAAAGTCAAAATTGGTGTCTTTGAGATAATATTTAATGAATAATAGGGATATAAAAAACTTTAGAGATAAATATGTTTATTATTCAATTATATTTATATATATTTTTTAATTTTTAAAAAATATATAACATGTAAATTATCCAAATGTTTACCCAATGCTTGTGAAAGGTAAGAAAAGTCAAAATTATTATCTCAATAATGTTATAATTATATAAATGTGAATACAAAATTTTAAAAATATTTTTATATGATAAAATTTATTAATAATGTTTTATATTTATGTTAGTAATTCATTTTTAAAACTAAATAATAAGATAATTATGCAAAATTCATATGCAATGTCAATATAATGCTTGTGCAAACAGGAGAAAGTTAAAAATAGAGGTTTTAAAATATTTAAAGTGATAATGTTTAGAATAATTAAGGTGGAGAATAAATTTTATAGATAATAATAAAATTTAAGAAATAAAATAAATATTAAAATCTTTAATTTTATAATTTTCTAGTTATTTTTAAACTCAAATTGAAAAAATAACCCATAAAATCTATATAAATGGGAATTTTTGTTAAAAATGATTTATAAATAAATACACCCTTATATTGAGTCAAATATGTATGGGGTATGGTTTAATATATCATCTATTTTCCATTTTTTGAGCAACATTTCAATTTAAAATTACATTATTCACCCTTGAAAGTTGAATATTTGCAAAACTTTTATCGAATCTTGTCTATAAAAAGGGAATCATTCCACCCTTTCTAAAGCACAACTAAATCATAGTTTTCCCTCAATAATATGCCCAAATACATCTTTAAACTTCCATTTTTCATGTTTAAAAGGCTCTTTTCCAGCCAAAATTTCTTTCTTTGAAGGCTTAAGACTCAATCTAAGGTATGCCCTTAAAAAGAGAAATGAAAGGATTCCCAAATTAACCATTCCTTTCCTATTTAAGAAAATTTTACTATAAAACTGTTTCAAAAATCCTCTTACTTTTATAAAAAAAATATTATATTTCCATGTTATAAACACATTTTTATCCACTCTTGATGATATATCACTCATTCCCTTTCTATGAACCCTTTTCCAAAAGTTATTATATAAATGTATGGATTTCAAAATCCATATATTTTATTTTTTATTCTCCTATAACCCTTTCCATAATATGGGTAACCTTAAAAAGTAATTTTTAAATAGTAGTATAATTATTCTCTATTTTTTTATGAAACACAAATATTATTTAGTCTTTATTTTCTTTTAAACTCTCTTAAAAAATATCATCCACCCATGGTGGTTATACGCTACCTAAGTGAACTATAGTGTTTCATTTTTAAATTAATCCTTTCATGGATGTTAATATAATTTGATTTCATATTTTAATATAATTAAATATATTTTTTCATTATTTTCAAAAGATAAAATAGTCATGATAATAATTATATTAAAAGTAAATGTCATTTTTAAGCATCGAAAAAATTCTAACAGAGAAATATTTTCTAAAATTGTAACTATCTACCAAAATATTGAAAACAATTTCTTGTAAAATGAAATAAAACATATACTTTGAAAATTATAGATCTTATGGAACCATTAGACAATGATCTTGGATTGTTACTATTATACTGAAGAAATTTGTGAACTATGAACCGGACAACCCTAATATGACTGATGAAAGAAAAATTAATTCAATAAATAAATAATACATGATAATAAATAAATAATAATAATAAAAATATTTTGAGTAAAGTAAATAATTTAATAATTTAATTACTCAAAAAATTAAATAACGTTCAATACAATTCAGGACTCAAGGTAGTGGTTTTCCTTTAAACTTTTACTTTAAATGTTTTGAATTATTTCACTCAACTCCCTCTCCATTTTTTTCTAGGAATGTCTTTTATCATATTCATATTGGTCTTTATCAATATTTTGTGTTTCAATTTCATTTTTCTCTCAATAGGGAATTGGTTAACCCATTGTTTTTAATTTATTTTCTTTTCTTGGGTAAACTTTAATGATTATTATTATGGGTTGAAATGAAATATCTAATGTGTTTTATTAATATCACGATTCATCAGAATTATAGTTTATGGTGGGTGGGATTAGGATACATCCTCTCAATTAATTGTATAATCATTAATTATATAAATAAAGTATATTTAACATAACCAAAGGGGTTATTTCATTTTAGGAGTGATTATGAATATAATGTCCCAACAAACCTTCATGATTTCTCTATTACCTTTACACTTAGTTTTGAGTTTTTTAATGGAATTATTTTAACAAATAATTTTATTTAATAATAATATATGTGTTTATATGAGCTCAATGTTTATTATTTAAAGGGAAAACATTTGTATGGGCTTTTATATATTTCAATGTACTAGAAGGTTTTCTTTATTTTTATACATTTTACTAAGTTGTATATGTTCAACCCATAATTTCAAAATATTTTACAGAGTTTAAGGATGATTAGGAACAATAATAAAGTCTAAGTTCTAGTTATGTAAATTTTTAAAGAATAAAGAAATTATATCATTTTAAGGACTTGTTTATGAGAAAAAAATGTACACTTAGTAAATTTTTAAGTTTTGTAGTGTAATGGTTTTTTCCTAATAATTTATAACTTTAAATCGAAAGGTCTTGGGAATTTAAATGATGAAATGTTTCTAAAAAGTATGTAATAATGGGCTGGTTTTATTTTGGTTATTATATTTTCTATCATAGTTGGGTTTAGATAACTTTAGAAGTTAGTGTGTTGGAAAAGAAAAAAAGAAAATACAATTTAGTGATGCTAAAGAGGTTTTATGGGGATAAAAGAATAATTAATGCCCATATTAACATGAGAAGGAATTTATTATTTTAATTTTTTCTAAATTGTTTCATCTGATCTACATCTATTTTGGAATGTTTTTATATAGATCTAGTAGCGTCAATGAAGTAGGAAGGAAAAAATAGGACAATTCCCTTGTAAAGTAGCAACCTGAGATGGTTAGAGTTTGAATTGGGAAACTTTTTTCTATGTTAATTCAATTAACACAGGCCATAAATAGTGATACCAATGTATGGGAGAGACCAAAATATCTATAAATTAATATATCAATGGTGGATCATTTCATGAAACAACATCCTACAATATTTTTTGGAACCTCATAATTAGCGATAGATGAAATTTTGATAAATAATTTAGAGAAGATATTTGAAGTTTTGGGTTGTTTGGATAATTAGAAGGTAACTCATTTAAATTATTATCTTAAAGGTGAAGTTGATCGATGGTGGTATTTAATTTAGAATACTAAGGAGTTGAATTGGATTGATACCACAGAATAAAAGATGTTGGATTGATCTATCAATTCCTTATTTTAATAATCAAAAATCGTATTTATATTATTATTAATAAATTATGTGTTTTATGGAAGTTAAATATTATTCTATGAATTTTGGAAATTTTCCTAAGTCTATAAATGAATATAAAGATAGATCATCTAGAAAATTGACCTTGAAGCTAGACCCGCTACTATGTGTTAGAAATTTAATTTTAACCTATGTGATCAATAAAATATAAGTGTAATGGATTGAATGTAAGGTTCTTTGATCGATTGCATGAATCTTCTTAGGAATCCACCAAATATTTGAAAAGGGTTGAAGAAACTACATGATAATTGAATCTACCACATTCATAACTGATCAATCGTTGAAAACTCCACAACTGAACGCATGGATAACCAAACATCCACAAAACCAATCAAAGTGAATTAATGATATATCAATCGAACAAATATTATATCAACCGAATGCATGGAAATTGTGGGGTTTTTGCTAAGTATTGAAGATACTGTGTGAATTCATGTGACATCACATTAAATTGAAGAGACTGCAAGACAAATTTGTATATTAGAAAGTAATGAAGTGATTTTATGGACTTTGAGCGACCTCATGTTTACTTGAAGTGATCGTATGATAGATGGATCAACTATATGACCTCTAAGGATCTTATCCTGAAAAAGTTTGAAAATAGTTAAACCCATTGTGAATAATCTGATTTGGAACTCTTTAAGAAACCATGACTAATGTGGGATTATATTTTAATATAATATATTCCAACCACCTTCTACATAGAATTAAATTCTTGGTAAAATAAATTTAATGCATCTATATTTCATGTTGAGTATGAGGATTAGTAATGATACTTTATCAATGTATATTTTTAGAGGAAGAATTATTTTTAAAGAAGAATAAAGTAAGAAAAATATATAGTAATTTTTTATAAGAATAAAAAAACATGAACTGGTACTTTGTTTTTTAAAAATCAACACTCTTTTTTCATGTGAACTTCACCACAAGATCTAAGAACATTTTCCAATCTTTGGATATCTTCTAAAAAACAATGGAATACATTGATAAGGTAAGATCCCTATATGGAAAAACTAAACTTGGATCTTTTTCTGCATGGAACTTTCATCACTCTCTCTATCTATTTTTATTACATTTGAGTTTTGATTAATATTTTATATAATTATATTAATTAACATACTCCTATAGATCATAGAAGAGTACATATATATTCTTAATTTATTTCCTTTATATTTCTACTCCCATGGAAACTGTGGAAGAGGCTCCGTGATAGACTGGATAACCTTATGCGCTATTATAATCTATATAATCGATCCACGTTTTGGATTAGTTAATTGATTAATGAACATTATTGATAGTAGGTGATTGACAACTGAAGAGGATTAGGTCTTGAAATGAGACTGAACATCTTATATTCATTTTTTTGTGCTTCAAAGTTTTTCCTACTCTATTTTTAAACTGCTTTAAAATAACTTTTTTAGAATTTTACTTCGATAGATAACTCTTACAAGTGATATATTTAATATTTAATGTGATTATAATAGTCTCAAAATATTAAGATAACCACAACTTATTATAAGTTATCTTTGATAAATATTTTAAGAGGTTATTTAAAAACATTAAATTAGAAATAATTATTTTATCAATTAATTGGGTTGTTTTATTATATTTTAGGATTAATTTTTGAATTGTATTTAAATAGAAACTTTTATTGGATACTCAATTCAGACACACCCCATCTTGAGTACTCGACTCTAACAAAATGTTGGTATTAGAGGATTTTATGTATTTATTATTTTTGTTTATCTAGTTTTAACTATAATAATGTTTTTAACCAAATGATCTAAATTTATTTTAATTCTAAATTTCTATCTTTATGGATAATAATAAACTTTAGGGGATTGCTACAAACATATCTCCATATTTTAATGGTATAAAATATGCTCAATGAAAAAGTCATCATGAAAATACATCTTCAAAGTATGGGTTTTTATATTCGGACTATTAAATAAGATCAATATGAAAAACCAAAATTTTATAGATCTGAATGGCATGATTCCACTAATACTACCTATGACTATAATTTTAAAGTGATGAATGATTTATAATATGCACTAAGAAAAAATTAATTTAATAGAATATATGCATGTTCTATAAATTTCAAAAATTTGGGATACCTTATCTATGTTTTATGAAAGAACATATAATGTCAAATAAATGGATTTAAATACCTATAATATTAAGTATGACACAATTTAGATGAATACCGATGAGTTAATTTTTGAAATTTATTTTTGTTTTAATGATATTACAAATATGATTCATCCAATGGGAAATATTATTGATGTAAGTCTCAAATACTAAGTATTATAATATGATTACTAAATATCTGGAGAGAAACTTCCTTATCTATTCAATATCATGGGATGTAAACAAGATGCTAATAAAGGAGCTGATAGGAAAAAGATGATGTATGAGGAAGAACATAAACTAAATAATGAGGATGATAAACTAAAGAAATAAATTTCATTCAATGAATCACAATCAAAATCTAAATAAGTAATCAAATAAGATATAACTAGTGGAATTGATGGTGACTCTGAAAATGATGAAGAAATGGCCCATTTGGAAAGAAGATTCAATAATGTTTTTAGAATGAAAAAGTTCTTTAAGAAGTAGAACTTCATGGGAAAGTATGTAAATAAAGGAGATATAAAGACAAATATTAATTTTGGATAATTTTTCAATTATGAGTGTAAAAGTGAGGACACATAAAATCTAATTATACAAAGTTAAAATATAAGAAGTATGAGGACTGAGGGATAAAATACAAGAAATAAATGAAGTCCACTTGGATTGCTTCTAATGATGGATCAAGTGACTCATATATGAGTTTAGAATATTCAAATTAAAAAAAATCTATGTTTCATGGATACTTATCCATAGGTATAACCTATTTCTTATTCTAATATTTATGATCTCTCTAAACATAAAAATCATGATGAATATGATATGTCCATTGTAGATCTATTTTAATATTGTAATATACTAGAAGATACCTTTAATGAACTTAAAGATAAAAATATTATTTTAAATAAATAGCATTTTTTATCTAGTTTTGTTAAATTATACCTTGTTGTTGAAAAATAGAAGAACAAACTTCTTCTCAAGGAAAATAATGACTTAAATTTAGTAAATGATAAACTAAAGAAATATATTGAAGGTTTGGAAGTAAGAAATTAAACCCTAAATAAAATTATGGGTATTCATATTTTACCTAAACCAATAGTTGTATTTGGTTATAATCCAAGATAGAAAAACTAAATTTATAAAAACTATTTTATTCCTAGTTCAAATACTATTAATAAATCTATAGTAAATAATAAATCTAGAACTTATAAATCTGGAACAATCCAGTTTGGATGAAAAAGATATTTTTTTATAATTATTTCAAATGTATTAATAAATCTAGGAATAAATATATATAAAATATATGGATTCGAAAATATTTAATTTCTAACCCTTTTTTGGACCAAAATAGACCCAAATACCAAAATCAGAGTGTATTTGATTTATTATTGGAAACGTTCTTGAAAAGTTACTATAAGAAGCTGTGGAATCTATAAAATGGGTGTTATAAACACATGAAATGGTATTTCTCAAGATTTTAAATTTTTAACAATGTAAATGGTGGTTATATCATGTTTGGTGTCAATGAAAAAGGAAAACATATTAGACTCGGTCAAGTTAGAAATTCTATAACCTTATTAATTTATAAATTTTTATTTATTGATGACTTAAAGTATAATATATTAAGTATATCTTAGTTATATGATGGTGTTTTTATTTATGTTTTGAAAATAATTATTATAATATTTATGATTATAAGATTAATTTAGTGTTTACTTCTTTAAGGAATGACAATGTTTAGGTAGTTGTTTTAAATTTTTTATTTTTCCAAAATGCTTCTTTTTTTAATTCCTTTTATCAGGAATATTTTTTGTGTTATAGATTATTATTACACTGTAATATATAATCTCTTAAAAATCCATCCAAAATGGTTCTAGTCAAAGATCAACCTAAATAAGATTTCCCAAAAGAAAAACTGTGAAATCCTAATCAAAATGGTAAGAAACATAAAGTTCCTTTTGAACTAAAGAAAGAGATTTAAACCTCTCAACCACTAGAACTGGCTCACATGAACTTGTTTGGGATATCTAGAGTTTCAAGTTTAGCTGGAAAACATTATATGTGTGTAATTGTTAATAATTATTAAAGGTTTATATGGGTATATTTCCTGACTCATAAGAGTGAATCTTTTAGGTGTTTTGAAAAGTATGAAAAATATATAGAGAACCTTAGAAAAATTTCCCTTTAGAGTGTGATAAGTTATCATGGTTGTGAGTTTGAAAATCATGATTTTGAATCCTTATACTCATAGCATGGATATAATCATAATTTCTTATCTCCTTAAACATGTCAATAGAATGGGGTGGATGAAAGAAGGAATAGGTCCTTTCAAAAAATAGCTTGGACTGTGCATATTGAATTTGATCTACCAGCCTATTTTTGGGTTGAATCTATAAATATATATATTGGTATGTAATTAAAGGAGTAGTGATAATACCTATTTTAAATAATACTCTGTATGAATTATGAAATGGGAAAACCCTAATGTAAATTACTTTAATGTTTTTGGTTTTAAATTTTACATTCTCAATAATAAAGATAATTTGGATAAGTTTTCATCCATGAGTGATGAGGAAATTTTACTTAGTTATTCTACATCTAATAAATACTATATAGACTTTAATAAAATAATAATGTTAGTGGAAGAATCTGTTATTGTCACTTTTGATGAGACAGATCCACATAAACGTAAAGTTTCTTTAGAAAACCTACAGGATGATATATCAAATTTAAATATAAAAAAATCTCAAATACCAATGGCCTTTATAACAATTTATAAAAATATCCCATCAAATGCCATTTATAGTAACCAAACCCTAGATAAAAACTTGTAAAATCTAGTATACCTAGAATTTTTAGAACCCATAGAGATCATCCCTTAGATGTTATTATTAGAGGTCTAAATAGAGTAACTCAAACTTGAGCCTCACATAGAAACCAATTTTAACATAAAACCTTTTTTCATAGATTGAACTAAATAACATTAATGAGGAAATTAGTAATGAACATTGATTAATGGCTATGCAAGAAGAATTTAATTGGATTGAAAGGAATATAGTATGAAAACTAGTTGAGAGACTTAAATACTAATTAACCATTGACACCAAATGGGTATATAGAAACAAGGTTTTTGAAAATAGATATATTATTATAAATAAATCTATATTGATAGAACAATTTTATATTCATGAATAATGAATTTAATATGAGGAAACCTTTTCACCTATAGTTATACTTGAAGCCATTAGGATACTTCTTACTTTTGAAGAACATCTAAATTTCAAATCATATCAGATGGATATCAAGGGTGATTTTATAAATGGTTATATTATTTAGAATTTTTTTGTTAAAAAATCCCATTTATTATCAAATCATCATTTAAAAAATCATTTTTTTCAATCGATTAAAGAACTATTTGGTTTAAAACAAGCTCCCAGAGATGGTATGATAGGCTCAAAAATTTTTCTATTTAAAATGGTTTTATAAAAGGAGTTTTTTATCCTAAATTATTTATCAAAATAACTTCAAGAGATGTTTTAGTTTCATAAATATATATTGAAGATATTATATTTGTTTCTTCAAGAAATTTTTTATATACTGGATTTATAAAACTAATGAAAAATGAATTTGAAATGAGTTTTACGGGTAAAATTATTTCTTGGTTTTCAGATATTTCAAAATAAAGAAGAAATTATTTTAAACCAGATTAAGTACACTAAATATCTTTTAAAATTTTTTACATGGATAGATCAAAGAGAAGTTATAATCTAATAAGAACCACCTTTAAATTATATCTTGATGAAACTGGAAAACCAATTGACTAACCATTTACAAATGTATGATTGGAAGTCTACTTAACATCTATTCATCTCAACATTATGTTCAGTGTGTGTATGTGTGCACATTTTCAATCAAAACCTATGGAATCTCATTTTAATGTCATTAAATGGATTTTTAAATACCTAAAAAGTAAAACCAATTCAGGACCTTTATATTCTAGAGTTCATTCTTATGATATAATTATTTATTCTATTACAGAATTTGATGGTTATAAGTTAGGTATAAGTAAAACCCATAGAATATGTCAATTATTAAGAAAGTATCTAGTATCTTGGTTTAGTAAAAAGAATTTTTTTTCATTATCCATAATTGATGCTAAGTACATAGTTGTAGGAAGTTTTTTTATACTGATTATATGGATGAAACACACCATGTGATACTATGGATATCAATTCAAACATGTCCCTATAAATTTTAATAACATAAGTTCTATTAAAATTTCTAAAAAAATTATTTCTCATTCGAGGAAAAAACACATTGTTATAAGACATCACTTTTTGAGAGATAATTTTAAAAAGTGGGTTATCACTCTTGAATTCATTGGTAATAAACATCATATTGTTGATATTTTTACAAATCCTATGAATTGTGAGAGATTGAATTACATCAAACATGAATTAAGAATGATTAACTATGTCTAAATTCTCTTATGTTTATTTTTTATATCTTATCTTTGAGTTTATTTAATATTCTCTCTTATGAAATTTATTTAATTAGTATATAATATTAAATTTTTACCTTGTGTTAGTTATAAGGTTAATCATAATGTGTATATGATTGATTGTATGTTTTTTAAAGTATTTAAGTGTATTTGAACACTTTCCCATGTTTTACTATATAATTATCCCTGAATGATTTTAGTATCCCTAAAATATAATTTGATTTATCATGTTTCTTTCTAACCCAAGCAGTGCCCTATTTTGAACCTTACATTATCAAAACCCTAGCCTTCCAACCCTTAAATATCTATAAAGATGAAGTGATCTACTAAATAAGATACTCTTGAATATTCTTGTGCGTATAATAGATAAAAAACCAATATCAGTGGAACCATTAATCTCTCAAGGATATATATTTTATCTTTATAATTAGTTCCAAATATATAAGTGTACTATAAGGGGTTTAGAGAAAATCTTTCTATTTTATAGAGATCTATGATGAAGTAGTGATGAAAAAAGTGGTTTAGGGAAAATTAGAGACCATTATACCCATGTTTGGTAAGATATTTTTACTTTAATATGAGCCTTGAAACTGGAGAAATGTAAGACCATATCTGGATGATTATTTATGGTAAGGAGGAAATATCTTCTTTAAATTTATGGTTTGTGAGTCTCCAGTTACCTCATAGTGGTGAGTTTAAATATTTTCAATGTTTTTATCCCATGAAAAATAATCATTTCTATTTTCGGTGATCCTTGTAAGAGTTGAGAGGAAATAAGACTCCTAGAATGCCGAATGCAGTAGAGTATAGTGGAGAATGTTTTTTTTCTCAATTTCATTCAATATGTTATTTATCCCATAAAAGGGGACTTCGGTATTATTAGGTATGTGGATATGTACTTTATCTATTTAATGGTGAAGGGAGTGTAGATAAATTTTCTAATATTTCTCATGAGGTGCATAGATGAGTATAGTAAGAGCTCTTATCATTTTAATTATTTACCCTATGCAAAAAAAATTCAAACTTTCTAGATCTTAAAGATTTAGTTTCTCAAAATGAATAAATGTACACTACCTCAAGTGGTGTTTTTCTAAACCAAACCACTTATAAAAGGTTGAAATTAGGGTGGAACACCAAGAGAAAATGTGGGTTTCTAATGAAGAGAAATTATGTGAGAATTATAGTCCTCAAAAGAACCCAATAAAACCTAAATATCCAATTGATCCAGGTTTGGAACTTGATCAGGTAGTTAAGGTTAATTACTCTTCAGAAGAGATTGATGAAGATGTTGAAGAGGATCTAAGTGAGGAAACCTTGAAGGCATGTGAAGGTGTATTTTCTCAGTCTCTTATAGTTGAAATGACTGAAGGATCCATGAATAAAGTAAAAACTCCTAAGGGATGGAACTATAAATAAGGTGTGGAAAAACTTAAAGGGAATAAGTCTATAAGATATCTAATTTTTGGAATAAATCTTATTGACTTTGTGATTAATGATGATGATGTTTCGTTATTCCTCCCATGTTTGAGATAGGGAGAGTAATAATTATTTATTTTATGCCTCCTAGAGAGGATGAATCTCCTGAGTACCCTCTTATTATCTTAGATACACCTTCTCCTAGTGATGGTGAGGATAAAAATGAAAATGAAAATGATAGTCCATCTAATACAGATAGTCATTCCATACCTATTATTATCAAAATTCCAAAACCTATTATGAAGTAGACCTCTACACCTATTCTTGAAGAATAAGTCATGGTTAAGCCTCCAATTGATGATGTCCCAAAAATCTTATTTGGATCAAATCCTACAAAACCTCCCAAAATTTCCTCTCATGAACATGATTTAGATAATATGTTTAAA
Organism: Viscum album; assembly: GCA_963277665.1. NCBI lineage: Eukaryota > Viridiplantae > Streptophyta > Magnoliopsida > Santalales > Viscaceae > Viscum > Viscum album. The sequence continues at coordinate 7,772,404 of OY728125.1, forward strand.
ATTGATTCTATCTATGATTCCTCTAGTTAGATAGAATTTATAGTCATTGAAGATTTATATCTTTCAATATAAGGGATTGATAAGCCAACTATAAATCTTCATATAATAAAGGCTCTATGTTGATTCCTTCTAAGTTAGAGTTCAGTGGCTAAACTCCTAACCCTATCCCTACTTCATCTCCTCGAGGTGCATCTACTCAACCTCAATTGAATGATACTACTTTTTTTCCAACCTCTATCATTACTTAAGCTGATTTTATTAAATATAAGAATATTATGTTGGAAGTTATAATGTAATTTTTTCTTAGTATAATTATTTCTAATTAATATGACAAGTATGAAGATATTTCCTTTACTATTAAAAATATGGTTACTTATATACATCCTAATATATTTTTGAAATCAGATCATATAGCTTATGGTCTTGGAATTTCTAGAGCATATATGGAAGGTTTCTAGGGATAGATATGACATCTTTAGGAAAACTTGATAAATATGTTAGCTAAGCTTCATAAGAGGTATCTCTCTGTTATCACCAGTTCTTCTAGGACTTCTACTTCTACTCCTCCACCTACATCTATATCTATAAGTGATGATATTATTAGAAGAGTTATGCATGATGAAATCAAAATTTTGATGGAAATTTTTAATTATATAAGGAATCAAGTATAGATAGATGTTTCTACTCATGGGAAAAAGCTTTATGACATTGTTAAAGAAAAAGTAATGAATAATAAAAAGGAAAAATATGCCATTAAGGGAGATATCAAGTACCATATCAGTAGTATTTTCACTAAGTAAGGTCTGAAGAATCAGTTTATATCCTTAGCCTGCGATCTAAAAATTTATCCCTTATAAATCTATTGTATATAAACTATTGATCATGGAACCTATTTTGAATTAGTGTTTTTCAGAGAAGGATGAGTTCTTACATTGTATAAAGGATGGTTCTATAGCTATGATAAACATTATTAGGATCTCGGAGCCTTATCTGTATATAGCCAATGATTCAGTTTTAGTGCCTCTATCTCTTCATGTACCCAATATGTCTATTCTATCACAACATCTTTAGTTATTACCTATACTTCAGTTCCTTCCCCACTAGCCACTATGTCACATAAAAACCTATTAAAGGACATATTTTTCTCAAACTACCTCAAGTCCTCCATCAAATTCATCCTGTCATTAAATCCCTTATGATTTTGAGAGATTCCTCTTCATCTCTTCTTATTCCTCTTTCTCTAGTTATTGGAAAAGGAAAAGACCATGTTTTTCATTCTGACACTCAAGACTTTGATGAATCAAAATCTTATTAGGGACTCTAATAATTCCTTTTTCATATCGTTATTCTTGATCATCAATGAAATCCTTTTTATTCCTATTTTGTATCTTTCTATTTTTCAATTTATTTCTTTATTTCCTACGTTTACTTTCTCACTATTTATGAAAATATTTTGATAATCCCAAAAGGGTTAGTTAATTAAATAAGTTTTGTATGACATGTTATAATAGTTGGTAATATTTTATTTAAACATTTTCTTTAAATGGTTATTCATTTCATTATTTGTATTTATTTATTCCATGATTTGTGGTTATTAAAAAGTGATATTGTTGGCTTCGTCCAGCAATTCCTTTTTTTAATAATCATACATCATGTTTATTTTATTTAAAATATTTTTTTTGTTTTATGAAAGTTAAATATTTTTCTTCAAATTTGGCAAGTTTTCCTTAGTTTGGAAACAACTATAAGGGAAAATCAGCCAAACAATTGACTATGAAGTCAAACCAGCTACCATATTTTAGAAAGTGAAAATTCTTATAACTGATTAAGTAAAAGAATTTTTTTAATGATTGAAGTTTGAGTAAGATATAGATATTTTATGAGAGTGAAAAATGTGAACCTATACTCTATTTTCAATAACTTGACATTGTGTTTTCAAGGGAACTTCACTGCAAGATTTGAGAAGACATTCATGTCTTTAGATCTCTTCTTAGATATGAAGGAAGACATAGATAAGAGAAGATCTCTCTGCAGAACAACTAAACTCTAATATTTTTCTACATCATACTTTCATCTTTCTCTCTCTATCAATCGTTTTTACTATATCTGATTTATTATTTGTTTTTTCTATAAATCTATAAAATCACATACTCTTATAGATCATAGAAGAGTAATTAGATACTATTATTTTATTTCATTCATATTTGTACTCCCACAGTAATGGTGGAAGAGTCTTGGTGATAGTCGGGATAGCCTTATGTATTTTTTTACTCTATATATCTGATGTAGGTTTTGTATAAATTTATTGATTACTAAACATGATTGATAGTTTGTGACTATTAATTAGAGTATATTAGGTCTCAAATTATGGTTGAACATCTTCTATTTATTTTTAACTATGCATTTCAAAGTTTTTTTACTCTATTTTTAAACCACTTTAAAATCTATTATACAAAAATAAACTTTGATATCTAGATTTTACAAGTGATATATTTAGTATTTAATATAATTAAAATAATCTTAAACGATTATTATAACCACAAGTTACTCTAACTCAGCTTTGATTAAGATGATGAAAGGTTATTTTAAAACATTAAATTAGATATATCTACTATATCAATTTGTTAGGTTATTTTATTATATTGGAGAGTTAAGTTTTACATTGTTTTTAAATAGAATTTTTATTGGATACTCAATTCACCCCCTCTTGAGTACTCCATTCTGACCAACATAAGATATTTAATGATATTTTTAAAAAAAAAATATTTTCCTAAAGTGGATCAAATTAGAATGGATAGGTGTTTTCTATAGTTGAAGTAAAATGAATAGGACTCATTTTATTCTTATAAATTAAATTTTATCAAATTAGAAAGGTATGCATTTCATTTTACACTAGGATATAAAAGTAAAATTAATATATTTGTCAGAGGTTTGAAACCATGTTTATGAAGGGATATGGTAACTCCAGAATTTGAGAGTTATTAGAACTTTTTTTGATGTGTTGATAAGGTTGAGATAAAGTTTTTTAAATCTAATATATCTAATAGAATCAAGGATAAAAAGTGTTCAATATGAAAATAATAGGGAAACAACTAATGTTAAAATATGGTGAAAAGAGAATTAAATTTATCTCATGTTCTAAATATGGTAAAAAACATTCTAAGGAGTTTATTATAAGATAAGTAAAATGGTATAGGTGTTGTAAATTTGTATATATGGCTCATTATTGTAAATAAATGAGTAATAGTCGGACCAATAATGGTAAAAATGGAGAAACGAAGTCTTATAAAGGTGTTTATATGGAATTTAAATGTTTTAATTATAATGATATGGTTAATTATAAAAATATGTGCTCAAAGTTAATTATTAAAGGAGTAAATCATCAAGATCGTAAGAAAAAAGGTGTGGAAAATTCATTTGTTACTGTTATAGCCGATATTGTCCCATTAAATTAAGGGGTAACAAGTACCTTATCTATTTACTAAAACTATGATAATGTCTTGTTTGATTTTGGATCTATTCATTTTTTCATTTTTTTAAAATTTTCTAATAATATGAAAATATCATCTCAAGATATAGAGACTTAAGTTTTTGTAAAAATTCATGCTAAAGGTATTAATGTATAAAAGATTTATAGAAACATTCCTTTAATTTTATGTGGTATTGTTTTAGAAAAAAATCTTATTATCATAACAATATTGGAGTTTTATATAACTTTGGGTATGGATTGGATTTTTGGATGCCATATTAAGATAGATTTTAGTGCAAAGGAAGTTGTATTTAAATTTTATAATGAGATTATGTTTTTATTTAAGAACTAATACATACCAATGAATATTTTGATGTATTGTTTGATTATTTTACTAGTGTTATTCATAATCAAGAGGTAGAATACATGGTTGATTTATTTTCTAATTCTAATACAATTTGAAAACCACTATATGAAATAGATTTATTAGATATATTAAAATTAAAAACAATACAATATTTTCTTGATGATTTTTTCACTTGTCTTAGAACATCACCTTGGGGTGATCCTATTTATTTTTTAAGAAGAAATATGGTTATATGAGGATTTTATTTGATTATATATTACTCAATAATATTAATGTTAAGATAAATTATCTCATTCCTAATATTAATGATTTTTCTTTATCATCTCTAGAGACCTCAATACTTTTCAAATATTGATTTCAGGTCTGGATATCATTAGTTAGAGGTAAAGGATTAAGAAATTTCTAAGAAGGAATTTTAAATTAGGTATGGCCACTATGATTATATAGTTATGTCCATTTGTTTAATTAATACACATATTATATTTATGGTTTGGATGAAAAGAGTATTCAAAGAATATTTTGATAAAATTATGGTGGTATTTATTGACAATATTCTATTATATTATAAATTTTATGAGGATCATGAGAATTGTTTGAGGATTGTTCTACAAACTAAAAGAGAATAAAATTTATATGGAAAATCTAATAAATGTGTGTTTTAGTTAAAAAAAATTATTTCATTAGGTATATAATAAATAAAGAGGGTATAAAAGTGGATCCTACTAAAACTAAAGTTGTGGAATAATGGTGAAGACAAACTAATATCATAAAGATTCATAAATTTCTTGTATTAGAAGGTTATTAGTGATATTTTGTTAAAAGTTTTCTTGTCTAACTATCAAATTAACCAAGTTAATATCAAAAGGGATTTAAATTCATTAGGATAAAGGAACATGAGGATTGTATTCGAAAATTTATAAAAATCGTTAATGCTCTAGTATTATTTTTTTCATCAAGTAATGATGAATTTTTTATTTATAATGATGTTTCATCAAATGTTCTTGGTTGTTTATTGATGAAAATGACCAATTAATAGTATATACATATTGATTTTTGAAACCCTATGTAAAAAATTATTGAATTCATGATCTTGATATTTTAGTGGTACTTTTTTCTTTAAAATTTTAGAGGTGTTATATATTTTGATATAAATGTTGTATATATATATGTGTGTGTGTGTGTGTGTCTTTGTGTGTGTGTGTGTGTGTGTGTGTGTGTGTGTGTGTGTATATATAACAATAGTTTTAAGTATATATTCACTCAATAATAATTGAACATGAGATGAAGGGGGTGATTATAATTGATAAAATATTATGATCTCATGATTCATTATCATCCATGTAAAGTAAAAAAGGTATAAGATACTTTGATTCAAAAGGATAATACAACATTAACCATGTTACATTTGTAGCATGATCCATTATTTAATTATTTTATGAAGATTATATTGGAAATTGTTCATGTGGAAACATCCTATATTCTAGAAAAAGTAATTGTGCAATCACCCTTGTTGAAAAGAATAATGTATGCTTAGAAAGAATATCATAGATTACATGATAATATAAAATTGATAATGTAAGGAAAGTTTTTTGAGTTTAATATTGATTAGAAAGGTTTCATAATATTTTTTAAGATATTATGTGATTTAAATGACAATCAATTGAAAACATAATTATTGATTAAGGCACACGTATCTCCATATTACATTCATCTAGGAAGCATAAATATGTATAGAGATATACATCTCGGTAGAACATATCTCTATATTTTTAATATATGGGATTTTTATATTTTGAAGATGAATTCATCCATGAAAAAATTAAACCTATATTTTTCTATATCAATTATTTTCTTGGAGTTCTAGATTTTATCACCTCATGTGTTGAATACAACCTTTATATTAGTATAGATCTTGATATTATAGATTTATCCTGGAATTAATAATCTAAATCTCCTAGTTTAGAGCTCATCATGGTCTACTTATCACTTTTGGTTTATTGATGTTTTTGGGTGTTGTATTTTCTTTGGTTTTTTCTTATGAATTTTACCACTCAAATTTAAAAGTTTCTTTTTTAAAATAAAAAATGGAATGATATAGAGATTTTTGGAAATATTTTTTGGGAAGTAATGAAGAACAATATTGCTAATTTAATCTTGCAATTTTTTATTTTTCAATAGGTTAAAGTTGAAAAATAAAAACCAAAAGGAATACATCAACTATTATTAATTCAAAAATAGAAGTGGGTGTTGGTAAAAGTAGGATGGAAATATGGGATGAATTTCCTTTAAATTTTAAAATAATAAAAGTGCAATGGAAACCAAAAAAAATATTTTGATATGAAAAAATGATAAAGTGATAGATTCAACACATATTATAAAGTTAATATCAAAGTAAATTAAGAAAATTAGCACAGTGGAAAATTTATGAATATAATTTATTCAATTATATGTGTTGAGATAAAATATTTTGTAATGTGGAAAGTAAAAGTAGTGAGAGAGAGATTTGATAAATGATTTATTCAATAGCTTGGTGTGAGCCCCTACATCTCCTCCCCTCATGTTCTGAGGTTTGTATTATTAGTCCCTGATTTTAAAGGATATTAAGTAACCACATACTCCCTTTCCTTTTTCTAATTGTAGAAAGAAACTTATCTCCCTTACTTCAATAGTAGTAATAACCTACCTCCCTTACTTTTCACTGGTTGTAGAAAGAAAACTTTTTTAGAATGTTGGTTAAAAGAATAGATATTTTCATATCAAAAATATTTTAAAATTTGGTCCCTTATTTCTCAGAAGGATGGTATAATTTAGAGGATAGATAAAGAGGAAATTAGATGAGAGCCTTTGAGAAATTGAGAAATGAATATTGGCTCTTGAAAATAATTTGAGAGTGGTGGATAATATCACTTTGATTTTTCATTGGCATACTTCAACTCATTTTTAATACACACATTATCTTCAAGCATCTAGGAACTCATATTTATATCCTTCATAGGTGTTAGATGAGCCTTTGGTCAAATAAATCCATTAATGATATGAATTGAGGATTTTAGAAAAATCAGTAAAAGTTTTTTACTATTCTAGATCAACTCTCCTTGAGAAGTGGTAGACTTAACTATTTCATGGAGGTGGAATATGAGGCATAGGAATTTAGGATACGATATATAGTCTAATAGAATATTTTTTAGGTTTTATTGATTTTTAGGAAGATTTAATATGGACCTTATGATTTTTCATGGATGAATATTGCATAGAATATCTATGGTGTATTCATTTACCATATGTAATGGTCTTACCTAAGATTATAGGAACTGATGTTTGACTTTGATGTGGATGCTAGTATTTTCATACTGATATTTGTAGAAGAAGTTGGACTAATATGTATTATGATGTTATCATTCCCATTATATAATATTTTATTTTATTCCCCTCTTTAGCATGTAGTAGAGTGTGGCAGCATGGGATTCATATTTCCATATTGAGTAAAAGAAATTTCAAACCTTATCTATCTTCTATCATTTCATCTCATCCATTCAAAATTAAATAATAACTTTAATTTTAACAATATTCCTTAATCTATTTCATTAAGATAATTATATAGAATCTTAAAAATGTTACATTAATCCACTCAAATGAAATTATTAGATACACAAATGAGTGTTTTTTATCATGAAAACATCATGATAGATAAATAGGTACAACAATCTCCCTCTTTTTAATGATTATAAACACTTATCATAAAGATATATATCAATTGTAAATTAGGATTAAAAGATTTATTCAGAATAATTCTAGATATTTAAAGAAATATATTAAATAAGATTAATAATAAGGATTTAAAAATTTCCCCCTATACATTATAAATTTTCTCTCCCTTTGAGATGGTTATAATTTTCATTAAAAAAACACCAAAACTTCTCCCCCTTTCCGATTATCAAAAAAAGAAAGGGAAAAGGTGAGTATATTTATAAGATAAAAATATTCTGAAATAATGATAATGATTAAATTTAAAACAATTTGAAAAAATAATAAAAGAGTAAATAAAAATATTTAAAAAACAGAAATATGAAGAAAAAACAATTTATGCCCTTTTTAAATAATAAGAAAACATAGAAGATATTGAGTGAGTATAGAACTAGAAATTATGTTCAAGAGAGAAAATAACATTAATAATATATAAAAACATATCCTCATGTAGATCATCCTATAACTCTATCAGTTATTAACAATCTAGGGGTGAATTTGAAATCAAGAATAACTTGTTCCCCATAAAGATTTATCTAAATATCAGCAGATAAGCCTCCCCCACAATTATTGAAGTTAATGAGGAAATGGAAACCAAAAAAAATAATGACTCAATCTTAATTTACATTAACATTACATTATTTTTGTTTAATACTTAATAAATTACACCAAAATAATCCCAAATATTGTATTAGTTTAGTGCCTTTGGAAACATGGAAACATAAACACTAGTACATAAGTGAGATACATTATCTCCCACAAATTTTATCGTGACTAGAACCCTTCTATAAACATCATAAATAATAGATATCTTCATAACTTGGGGAAAGGAAACATAAAAAGGGATGAGATTAGATGCTCAGTAAGGGTAACAAGGGAGATACGTAATCATATTCATAAACATAAGGGTATGAGAATATGATCATATCATTAGAAGATCATACCCTGTATATCAAATATCATAAACATGATTCATGGAATAAGTATTTATTATTCATAATATTTGAATCATAATGGATTCAATAGAATAATATATGAAAGCATAACTAGGAAATAAGATATAGGACTTGTGGCATATACATAAGCATATAAAATCTTATTTCATGGCTACCAACCAAGACCATCATAACATGTTAATCTTGGGCTACAACCTATTTACTCATTTCGGTCATGGGATAATAAACCATGTACCCTCTTATTTTCTATCCAGGGCTACAACCCATGTAACCTATTATTTTAAGGAATGGGCTACAACCCATGTACCCATTTGTTTTCGAGCTTGGGCTACAACCTGTGTACCCTCTTTTTTTCAGGATTGGGCTACAACTCATGTACCCTTTGAGATTATATAACACTTATCATTAGAAAATGAATTGAATTTATATATAGGTCTCACTCATCCATAATAAAATCATATATACATGTTCCATAAGATGAAAAAACTTGCATTATATTATGACCTGTAAAAAGAGATGGGGTTCATAAATATCATATCATAACCCATTAAATAAAATTGATATCATAAAACATTAATCATATCATAACATATTAAAAATATATAGGTTTCATCATCATTTAATCCTAGAATAACATGTGAAAGTAATATTGTTTAACAATCATTTATCATGGTATAACTCATTGAAGAGAAACATTTGTCATAAACATTAACCATTGAGAGATGAATGGTATCCTTAGATCATATCCCTATTAAATCATAAACTATAACCAAGGATTTCATCTTATATGGAGGAGGATTTTAAAAGATCACTTAGAAAATAAATTTTCTTTGAAAATCACTTTTTAAAACATATGACCTTTTCAAAATCATTTTCCTTGAAAACATATAAATAAATCATGAAAAATCATTTAAAATATTTCTTGAAGAAAATATCCTTTACTCTTTGAAAAAAACACTTTTTAAAACATAAAACATTTTAAAGACCTTTTTCCTTGAAAATAACTATGAAAACATACAAAGAATATTGAAAACATTTTGAAAACATTTTTATTTTAAAATACTTTAAAATATTATAAAAGAATATTTTAAACCATTTAAATTATTTATTTTAAAACAACCTTTTGAAAACATATAAAGGATGCTTCGAAAATCATTAAAAAACTTTTTAAATGTAAAAAAATTGAAAACCCTTTTTATTTGAAAACCATTTTAAAATCAAAAAATTTATAGAATATTAGGAAAAATATTTCTTTAAAAAAATAACTTTCTAAACTTATAAAGGAATCATCAATTAAATTATGGTCAAGATGGTGGGTAAGTCCATACATTCTTAACATTCCTTTCGCACCTTAAAATTTTAGAAAAGTGCCTTGATCAGAAAACAAAACTAACATTCCTTTTAAAACCATTTTTAAAAAAGGTAATACATGGAAAAAATTTAATTTAAAAATCATAGGTTAGTATTAAAACTTTTTTGAAAACTTTTTTAGAAAACGTAGTTTTTAGAGAATAAAGATTTCCAACCGAAAGGATAAATAAAGTTAAATTTTTATAAAAACATTTTATAAATTATATTAAGTAACAAATAGTAGGAAAATGATACCATTAATTAGATATAAACTTAATAACCAAAGTTTAATAAAATTCCTAAGAGTTCTTAAGAAATTGATCATAATATTTCATCAATAGGATCATAATTATAAATAATCTCGATAAATGATGAGCTTGCAGCTATAAACTGTTACCAATTTGGTAACTTTTAATCATAATACAATGGAAAGAATAAAATTATATGAATCTTAACATATCATGAAAATAATTAGATTAACTATATAAAATTTCAAAGGCTTTATATATAACTCATATAAAAATATAAGTTCATAGCATGGCATGTGTCTCAAAGAAGAAAAATTGAGAGAAAATTACATTACTAATTTTGTAACTTTTGAAAAAAAAAACCATGAAAGAAATATAATAAAATGGATATATAAATTCCCATAAATTTAATTATAATAATCATAGAATAAATCCATGGGAATTATACACACCACACAAAAGAAATGAGGGGTGAATAAGCCATATATCTAACAGAAATTAAAAGGGAGGTAAAATTCCATTACGTTAAGTCTTTAATTACTTCTTACATGTTCAAAACAAATGTATAATAAATATAAAACATAACCATATTATTATATATAATACCATATATATGACTTTGTATTACCCGTTTATTAACAACTCCATGTTAATGTTATGTTTCTGGTAATATCTACTTTCTTTTTCATATATGTTTTGGATTGTTATTATTGATATTATTACATAGATCATGATTTAATTATTTCTAGAATTTAAATCATGATATAAATATCATATATATTCATTATATATGTATGTATAATAATATATATAATATAAATATAAAATGGAATACACCATTAATGGAGATGGTTGGTCGTACGTACGTATGAATATTGTTTTTGTTTTATTGTAATATTGATAGAAATAAAGTGAATTAAATATATTTATATATATAATATCATTAAAGTATTATTATTATTTCATATATGTCATATAATTTCACTAAAACCATTCTTAATACATTCCATGTAGAGTGTGAGCGAATCACATCACTTTGAGGAGGCATTAGTTCACACTTCCCCAAACGGAAATATCGTATTTACACAAAATAAAAATCATGAAGTTGTATATTATATAATAATTAAATAAGATTAAATATATAATAAATATCATATATATCATATAAAAATAGTTTTTTCATTATAATTAAGAACCATGATAGGTGGTAAAGTAAAAAAATGAACAACATTGTTTCGTGAGGCGGTAGTTTACCATACACAAGAACGGTAAGTTCGTTGCACATTATATGGAAGTACTTGTAAGTTTAGGTATAACACTTAAAATAAAATCATCTCAGTATATATATATTTCTGATTTTATTATATAATCATGTAATAATAAGAATTTAGGTAGTGGAGAAGTAAAATAAAATAAAGGAGCTTGAGGAAGGATGTTACCTCTCATTTGGGTAACTCCTTTTGGTTTGCACCAAAGGGATTCATTGAATGGATTTATACCCAAAAGGATGATTCTATAAGTAAGGAATGAATTTTTAGAGATTATTTGAGAAGAGTTTTGTCAATCCAAAGTGATTTATAGCTATGAATAAGTGGTAGGGGTGAGTGCCTTTTATAGTGGAGGAGGGGTGGCATTCTTCTAAATTTTTGAAAAGGGAATTATATGCACGTTGTTTCTATGAAAAGTGGATATAATAATGAAAAAAATCAATAAAAGGGATGATAAGGTATAAATATGTGAATATAATGTATTTTAGACAAGTTTCTAGGTCATTTTGACCCTTAAGTTTAAGTTTGAGTCCTTTGTTAAGCTAATTTTTCTCTTAATCACTGTAATTAATTTTTAATTACTTTCACAAATATTTTTTGTCAAAAACTAAGTTGAACTTATTAGAAACTATAAATTATTATTATTTAAAATATTTAAGCCATTTTTCTAAATTATAATAATATAAGTGGTAGAAATAAATTTAAATTTAATCCAGGGGACAGGACGACAAAGCAGATTTTTAAAGTAAGAATGTTCCAAAGTTTGAAATGTTTTACATCCAATTATTGGAACTCCCTTTTAATAAAGGAAGGAAAAAATATTATTAATATAAAATTAGATATATTAAGTATCAATTAATCTTAATATAATCTAAGAGATCTATCCAAATAGACCTACATAGCCCCCTTGCTCGCCAAGCATCGAGCACAGGTCCTACCAGTGCGGACTAAAAGGTGCAACCCCCCGTATGTCGAGGACCTACATCAAGGACTTATGAAGACATGATATTATTTCACCCCATATGAGGGATATATCAACCATGTACCTACACCAAAGATATATGTTGAGGACTTCCTTCGACCAGGTCCTCTCTTTGCCAATAAATAGTACCATAGGGCTCCTCACTTCAACAACTGAAAAATCATAAGAAACCCTAGAGCTCTCTTAGCACATCCCCTTCACCCAGGTCCCCAAAAATTTCTTTGGTAGCTCTATAAGACATAAGATAAGATATAATTAAGGTAATAATAAATATAATGGTCCCCTAAAGGTATAAATACATAAGGAACCTGCACAAGGACCATTCTACCCTAAGGAGAAAACACTTGCGTGAGGTCCCTCCCTATAATCAGGGACCTGCGTGAGACCCTTTTAGGAACACCGAAGGAGACCCAAGGTGTCTATTCTAAAGCATGATCTATGTTTATTCACGTTGTTATCCTATTAATCTAGTCATATCTAGCTCATGTAGGCCTATACCCTTGCATGAAGCATTTTTAATTTCTCCTAGGGCCTGCCCAGCCCACTTGTGTGGCATACCTTTATCGAGAACCAGTGCACATGACCAATGTGAGTCACCCATTGATCCCTCTTAAAAATACACCTATGATAGGGATCCTCTCTCCTCTGTTCCCTAGTTTGAAATGAATCGATATGAAGCCTCCACCAAGGCCCTCGAATTTACAAAACCTTAGGGAAAGGCACATCAGCATGTCTTCTATTTGGATTTGGATTTCTATGGTAAGAGGTTTCCTTAACTTGTTCTACCAAAGGGTAAGGATCCCCAAGGAATATATAGATTTGGATATATATGGTTACATGTATCCTTACCCCATGGATAATGTTGAGGAGTTTTCGATCTCAGATTCTGGGGATAGAACTATGTTTGTCCCTTCTCATATTTGAGATCCTAAGCCACTGATCTGTAGTAGGGAGGGTGAGGATTACAATTTCATTTCCTTTTTATTGGGAATGACATCATCCTACCTCACTATGTGACCATGTTTAGGGAATCCATCCTAGTGTATTCCCCTAGAATATCTTGCAGGAGGTTGCACTTTTTGCTCCTCTCTGCCTCCTGGCCAAAGAGTTAGAGAGGGGATGGGTACCTGATCCCTCTCTCGTCTCACCTCGGTGTCCTTGAATTTTATTCCTTCATTACCTTGAACTATCATCCAATGTAAAGTGAATATAGGTAAGTATTGTATCCTCAAACTATTTTTTCATAACTTCGACCTCTTATGTTGTAGCCCCGACCTCTTCTATCAGCGAAGGAGGAAAAGTGTGTGGTTTTTTCAAATCTTCTGTTTCCTCTTATTTCTCACACCAAGCATGACTCACGTGAGATAAGGGGTTTGTGATGATCATGATACCCACACAATCCACCTTAAGGATTAAACTATGAGAACTCTGATTCCTGTTAACTAGTATATATAAGAATCCCACCTAGGGACCGAGCTCTTTGGTCATCCTCCTTAGGGATAATCCTCAATCATAATTCCCTTAATTTGGGTATCCTCCTCAGGAGTAAACCCCAAGTTAAGTCCCTGGATCAACATGAGTAAAAATATACATCATGGTCCATTAATGGGGGATATCCTTTTCAGTATTAACCCCAACATATCAACTCAAAGGGCCATACTCTCATATGATACATACCCTTGTGGGCCTCCATTGGCGTGTCTCCTCACTAATGAACTACTTGGGCTTTGATTCCCATAAAAATGGGATACATAGGAATCCTCCATGAGGTTCAAACCCAACACCCCAAACCAACCCTAATATTCTATGCCATATTCCCAGTAGGGTCTAATTCAACTTGGAAGCTCATATCCCTTCCAGGCTCATTGGGTTGTTTTATCATAATCCCCCACACTAAACATTGACTAGGCACCTTATGCATAGATTTCCTTACCACAAGACATTAAACTATTCGGTTGGGTAATCATCACATGGCCTTAAAGGTATGATGTGCCCCATTAAGCGACACCAAACTACGTGGGTTATGATTCATTTCATAAGGATAAAAAGGAATCCCATCTATGGGTTTAATCCCAACATCATAACAACTTCTATCTCTCCATATAATGATAAATTCTAGATTAAAATTCATCTAATTGGATGACCATAAACTCCATAGTTCCCCACTACATGACTAGAAAACCAGTATCATCGTAATAACGACCAAATAATATCTAATTAGTATTTAAGAGGACACCATAAATGGATAACCACAGATACATACAGATATCTCCAATGATGAAGAACCTTGAATACATATGGATGATTCTAAATTCTACACATGTTAATAATTTATTAATAATATTCGGATAACCCACATCATATATGGGAATTAATGTAGGATTCATGAACATATTTGAAATCTATAAGAGAGGCCCATAGTAGGGAATAATTCCCCCCAAAAGGGTGTGATGAGACCAACCTCTCATCCTCTAGACCAATGCATGTTCTTAAGAATCACGGGTCAAAATACATAACGAGATCATGACTTTGGAAAGAATGTCCCTATGGATATAGAACCATTGGGTATTTTTGGTTCTACAAACAAACCTATTAGAAACCGTTCAGAAATTATGATTTCCCTAATGAAGTCACATTTTTGTCGGAAACAAAAAAATGGTGAACCCGACTTGAATATTTAACCAAGATGATAGTGTCGCCTACCTATTATACCCCATACATTATCAAAGGAAACATGGTTCATATAGGGAAATCAATTACGCATGTGTTCATCAAAAAAAGATGCTACTTCAATAGAGTTTTATTGATCATGTATGTTATATATCCTCATGAACTTTCTTCCAAGAACTCCCTTCAATCCAATGTCTTCCTTCAAGTGTTCACAAATGAACGTCCCAGCTTCTACTCGGGATAGATAATCATCCACTCAAAGGATGCCATCATTGAATCAGCATCATCAACGTTGGGTATATAATGCTATGGTTCGAGATTACTATCATCATGGTACCATCCCAACCTTGGAGGCCACCCGATAGGCCATATAACTCAACCAACACCACCAATATTTTTTTCAATGATGACCAGTGCTCCTATAGCAGATGGTGTTGATAACTATCTTCAACCATTTCGAGAGATTATCCCTAGAATTCAACGACCATCCCCTTTTATATTTTCAAAAAAATGGATTAGGAGGCCACTTCTGGCATCATCCTGAAAACATAGGCATCCTTCTAAAGGGATCCTTCCAACAATCTTCATCATGAATGTCGCACAACAATGAACCATTAACATGATGAGGGTGTCACCTTTGGCTATTTGGCCCAGGTCCCTCAGACCCATGCACATAAGACGGCCCGCCAGGGATGACAACTGGCCAATAAGGAGCACGTTCACACCTTTACCCCCTCTAGAGAATCCCACCAACATAGTTTTGTGGAAAACAGTGAGCAGGAATATACACTTGTCTACCTTCATTCGGCCAGCCAACAGACTCACCTATTGGAATTCAGATAATCTTGCCAACCAAATATGACGGAAACCTACAAGTAGGAACATGAACCTTACTTCACCCACAAAGTCTACCATAAAACTCATCTGAAAGCACTAGAAGAATTCTTTTGACCATGTTTGGTGGAAAATAGTGAGAATACACTCACACCTGCCAATATTTATCAAGCCTGTCAATAGCCTCATCTAGAAGCACACAAAGAATTCAGTCGGAATGTCCCGATGAAAAGTAGAGGGCAGACTCAACTCTCTACCCATGAGTACTATCATTATCCAATAATAGGAAAGGGAGGGTAGGATCATGCACATACACCTACTCCAGATACAGAATGGGCATATAGCCCCGTTTTGGTCGCTAAAGTCGCCAAGAATATCTTACAAATGGTAAAAGGGTAGATGTAAATCCCTTCCCGCATCATACATACTCTCCAAGATATCATCACGGTGAAAATAGTAGTGCCTAATGGAAATAAACAAAACTCTATCCCCACAAATGGGGTGGCTAATCAGCATAACACCCCGGAGCAGACACAATCCTCTACTCTCATCCAGGAGGTTCATGGGGAAAACTCACCCATAATATACAGACAGTTGGATCAGGAATATACACTCATTCCAATCGAAGGTAATTGGATTATTCCAATGGTCACTCCAAGGCAGGTGTAAACACCATCCCATAATAACCATTTCTCCCAATAAGTGTCCCTAATCATTTGTGAGAATACATCTAAAAAGAAGTCTCATCAAGCACAGTTGGAGAATCAAGAGCCGATCTACAATTCTTATTTGATTGAAATTGGAGTTATTAAATCCCTCATATGTTTATCTATTATAGCTCAAGATCCTACCCTACCATTACCAAATTATGAGAGTAGTAGCAGTAATTATGAAGGTCCTCATCGGACACTTCACAATGAATACTTTCTTCATGGAAACAATTTAGTAAATCTCAATAGGTTGTCTCTTGATGAGATCTATGGCAACCCTCCATGTGGCCAGGAGACCAAGGAGTAAGAGGGTATTCCCCTTGATATAATCCTTCATGATGTTCCTCCCCATAACGGTTATCACTATTAAAGTTATCTCTATAGTAGTGATTCGCATTGTCAAAAGAATTCTCCATTTGACAATATAGTGACAAGAAAGCCCTTTTATTATGAGGAACTTGAAAATACAAGGCTAGTCATGTATGATACCTTATCACTGATAGGTGAAACCCTTTCTCAACCAGAAGACATCCCAAGGTGACGGTCATTCTCTAAACCTCCCTTGGGTCATTTTCCTTTCAATATAGTAGAGGAAACCCCATCTGATCTCATTGATTGTGTTAAAACAATTGGGAAGAGTCCACTCTAGTCAAACTAGGTTAAGGAACCTCATGAGAAAGATGAAGAAGATATGATAAACCTGAGGAAATATCTAGCTAAATATGACATACCAGTCATGTTTTGGCCTTTAGCCACCTCTCGATACAGCATTCCAGAGGTGTTGGCAAAAGATTGTATGCATGACATCTGCCTCAACATATGGAAAACTCTTCATCACCTAAAAGAAAAGGTATTACCCAATGATGATTATAAAAATCATTTCAAGGTAATAGAAGGGTTATATAATTAAATTGACTTGGGATCTATCATAGATTCCTAACATCCAAATATCAAGAAACAGTAAGGATCCCTTCAACGTTCATGTCTTGATGCATTAATGAGGTTGTGAAAGATGATTGCAGACACCCCATCTGATGTTCACATCTGAGGATGGGGTGTACATAGATAATATCATTTCACTATTCTCCCAAGCTATAAAATCCTTCCAAAGGTGGTATCATTAAATTTCATTACCCCAGGATGGCTAAAACAAATGGAATCAATTCATGATCATAGATATTCTCAACAAGTGTAGGCCTCAGCCAAATCTCACCAATGTCAAGTCATAAGAGAGAAATATGTTGAGATACTCCCATGTCAAGCATTTGAGAACATTGAGAAGGAATCCCATTTTGAGTATTTCAGCTGTCAAATAAAGAAAATGTCCTAAATAGCACAACAGTTTTCTAAAATGGGAAATTTAAGTGAGTGAAAAATAATGCACCCAGTTTACATTCAGACTAAAATCTATAAAATCATAAGAGTAGTTATAATAATATTAGCCACAATAGTTCAGGAACAACCCCAAACCATAGGTCTGGGTTTTTTTAACCCAATCCTTGAGTTTACCTAACTAATACCAAAGGTTTGTGATTGAAAAATATGAATTTCCTCATCCCTTAGAGCTGGGGGATTTTCACCCCAACAATCTCCTCCTCAGCAGGATTTAGTCTTGACCTCATTAAGGAAGATTTCATAGAGTTAATCCTCTCAATTTATCACATCCAATGATCTAGTACAATCACATGGAAAGTGCATGACTGAAATCTTTGTGGATTACCTTTAGGTCACTATCTATCAAATAGATCTTAAATAATCAACAAAGAAGTGGACAAGGTCTCGTGGAGGGCGCAGAATAAGGAAATCTCACAAAAATTCCAACAGAATGAATGTGATGCACTATGCATATATGAATTTCATAAATTATATCATTGAAGACCCTATAGAAAATAATACTGATTTAGAGGATTCTAAATAAGAAGTTCATGTTCATGAGGCGGTTCACACTGAAATAAGTGTATAAGGTGTGTGAACCCGAAACCAGAGGCTCACCCAAAATTTGGGTATACCCTAAAATAATACACCTCTACCTCCTCTAAAGGAACCTAATAAGGGAAAAGTTAAGATCCATACCATGTCTCACCTCCCCCCCCCCCTAGAGAAATCCAATCCCATTAACTAGAGGAAAGATTTTCTCAGAATGATAAGGAAATGAGAGAGTTGATAAGACTCAATGTAGAGTTACTCAGAGGTAATCTTTCTACCATATATGCTCTGTAGGTAGACCCTCAACTCATAATTCCAGTTGGAACACCTCAAAAAAGAGGATTTATCACAAAAATTGAAGTTTCCAGGGAACGTCTGCTCAATGTGGGACATCAACTACCAATATATTTGAATCCCTCAATAGTAGATCAATAATTTCATCCTTTGGGTACACATCCAAAACATGGTCCGGAACATACTTACAGGTCTTCCCCTATTGGTTAACTATGATAAATACTAGTTGTGACACCACTAGTGGTCTTTCCAATCACCACACCCATTTAGTCTTTAGTCACCGCACCTATTTAGGTCCTGGATTATCCAAACATTCCTTGAATGCTTATGAACACCATTGAGTCATTAATGACTCTATTGGAAGCTATAGAAGGATAGATTACACAATTACATCTAGGAAATAAGGCTTACCCTAAATGGGTAGATCTAAATCCTCCTTCACCAAACTTTTGGAATCCTACATTTCTGATCTTCAATGGATTGGGAGGTCTGGAGTAGCAATTGATGCATTTTATCTCTCACTGTGATCTCATGATGGGGATGCCTGAGTAGAAAAAAGCAGTGAAACTTAGATGATTTATGCAATAATTATTGGGGCTATCCTTTGTATGGTATATGAGTTTGTAGTCCCAATTGATCACTGGATGGGAAGATCTCCCTTATAAGTTCCTCTTCCAATCCAGCTCAACGTTGTAGAAGACAACAGTCTTTGATCTGACAAAATATAAATTAAGGGAGAAGGAAAGAGTATCAGATTTCATTGCTCATTCGAAAGGATCGACTTGCTCCATGAACCTACTGGTACCTCAAGAATAGTTTGTTCCTATCTGTGTAGAAACTCTCTATGAAAAATTACACACACCATTGATCCCTATGAAATACACAGGAGGGTTTCGGGATCTGGCTTCTATAACAACCATGGTCTTTATTACACATTTAAACATGATTTATTAAATAAAAATTCAATTAATACAACCCAGAAGATCAATATTTCTAGTGTATTTGGGGATTTGTAACATTACATGACAACATAAAACATAAAATACAACATATTTATTGAAAACATATTTTACATGGCCACAAAATTCCTTTATACTTAGCATTTCATGGGATAAACTGAGGACATACATAAGAAAAGGGTGATATATAAAGCCCAATAATGGGGTAAAAAGGTATAACATGAAGAATACAATACATTTTAGGAAATAGTCATATCAATTGAGCACAATAGAAACATGAACATGAAGTCATGATATAACATGATTATCATAACATGGAAATGTGGCAATAACTTAAAACATTGCATCATTTATATAAAGGAATCAGGTAAAACCTTGTCCCAACATGGTGGAAAAATTTCCAAAAAGTAATCAGATAAACCCATGTCCCAACATGACGTATCTGATACTAAACATTACCCAATGCATTGGATCACAATTAGGACGCACCCTTCATGATCATTTCAATTTCATGCTTAAGTGTGCCACATAGATCATATAACATTGATTCATTCAACATAATAATTTATTCCACGATCAAAGAATGTGGAATATATACATGTAAGTACCATTAAATAATTATATGTTCATAAAGTTAAATACCCTTGATAGAGAAATGGGTATGGTATTCACTATATGATGATTTTGGCTTGGAAAATCGCAGTGCGATTTCGATAGCATAACAGCGTCATATGAAAATTCATAAATTGGGTTGATGAGAGAGAAAGGGGTATCTCATCATTTATACATGAAATAAAAAGTAATGATGTTATGTAACATAATATCCCAACATATTAAATGGAGTTTACATGCATAATATAGAAGAAATTATTGAATGGAAAGAAGAAGAGAGAAATCCCTTACGGAATTTCGGCATTCTAACAGGTGTACATGGAAGGCATTAATAAGAGAGAAAGGGGTATATAATCCTTAAAAAATAAGTAGGGAAGTATATGGGATGTTTTAAATCATACCTAACATTTTTAATTGAAAATAAAATGTTATAACAACATAAATAAACTTGGATAAAAATGGGAAAGGAAGGAATCCCTTACTTGGATTTGTGATCCCAAAGGATTGGGAGAGGCTTAAGAGAGCTTTCTTGGTAACTTGGGGAACCTTGGGAGGACTATAGGGAGTAGTGGGAATAGGTAGTTATAGATTCAAAGATCTTTAGTGGATATTAATGGGTTCTTGTGTGGGTTTATATAGGAAATGTGGGGGAATTATTTATTATTTTGGTTTTGGACCCTACACGCTAAAATATTCAGAACCACAAACCATCCCATGGTTTTTTCCCATGGTTTCTAGAAAAGGGGAGTGGTGTAAATTATTTTATAAGTCTAAGGTACAAAGATATTAAAATATTTCCCATGATTATGGGGAGGTGAGTCACTCTTTCAAGGAAGTGATTTAAAAATCTTAAAATATTTTATATATATATTGATGGATTCACTAAAGATTTATAAAATAAATAAAATAAACATAAAAGTATATTATTTTAAAATAAAACATATAGTTGGAAAAATATACACTTTATAGTATTTTATTGAATCATTATTGGGTCATTATGTTATAAAACACACTATATTTATATATTATTAAAATTTTACCCAAAAATTTGATTGTCTCAAAAAATTATGAAAAATTCACATTTGGATAATTTAGTCACCCTGATTCCAAAAATAATATTCATTTTATCTAAATAATTTTCTAAATATGTGAATTTTTACTTTTAAAATAAAAATCTACATTTATTTAAAATTGACGGGTTTTGATAAAAACAGTTTTTAAACCTTAATAAAAATTACAATTTACTTCATAAAAATTATACGATCATTTATATTTAATAAAATTAATTTAATAATTATATTTTAATAAAATATTATTTAATTAAAAAATCCATAAATTCCTTAAAATAAATTCTTTAAAATTAAACTTTCAGTTTTATATGTAAGTAATTGATATAATCATCATTTATATAAAAACCATAGTTTAATATAATGTATTTATTTCTCAAAAGTACCATTTTTACCCAAAAAATAAATTTATCAAACTTATCATTTTTTTAATAAATACTATTCCTATAAATGAATTGATGGAATGATAATTGTTTTTATAAAAATGTATTACACAATAAGTAACTAATACCTTATTATATAACCCCTTATAACACTCACATAAGACCTAAGGGTATGGTGTGTGATGGTGAAGGACTCTTGGGGAGCCTCAGATAATATCGTTCATGTGGTAATCTATATCAACTTGAAATTATTCTATAGGCGATTGTACTCAAGCTTATCATGTTGAAGATCGATTTGGACTTGGTCAAGAGAAAATCCCAGTGACACTACCTCCTTTACAGGCTCCAACAAATGATCTTCGTATGGACTGAGTCTACTGGATGAGGTCATCCTCTCCTTTGTTTGTGTCAAAAGGATTTGTTAAAATATTATATTTATATCAGTTTTATGATCACTATTTAATGTCTATATTATCAATGGTAATGATACTTAATGGTTATTTAAACCTAATAATAATAAAAAGTGCATGTGTTTTATATATCCCTAATACATTAAAATAATGGGAATTTATTCATAAATGATCGAGTTGTTACAACCTTCCCCCCTTAAGAAATTTCTCCCTCAAAATTTTATTTCCCACACTAAAATATATTAGGGTAACTCTTCCTCATTACTTTCTTTGGTTCTCATGTTACTTCTTCAAATGTGTGGTTTCTCTACAAAAATTTGATGAGGCACATTGTATTATTTTTTATAACTTTTTCCCTATGATCTAAGATCTTCACATGATTCTATTCATAGGAGAGGTCATTATCCAATGGTAATACCTCTGGATTGAGTACCTGTGATGGGATAAGTATGTACTTCATCAAGAGTGATACATGGAATACATCATGTACTTGAGACAGGTTCGGTGGGAGTACTAGTCAATAGGTCACTTCTTTGATGTGATCAAGGATCTCAAAAGGGCTGATGTACCTTGGACTAAGCTTTCCCTTCTTCCCAAATCTCATAAATATCTTCCATAGAGATATGTGGAGGAAAACCATATCTCCAACATCAAACTCTAGGTCTCATAGTTTGTTGTTAGCATAGATCTTGTGTCAACTCTGGTTAGTTTTGAGGTGCTTCTGGATGTTCTTAACCTTCTCCACCATTTATTTGACCATTTCTATACCTAGAAGTTTTTGTTCCCCAACTTCCTCCCAACATGTCGGTGTTCTGCACCTCCTCCAATAAAGGGCTTCTTAAGGAGCCATTTGGATGATTCAATGGAAACTCTTGTTATAAGAGAACTAAACCAGAGGAAAATGTTGATCCCATCCACCTTTGAAGTCCATTGAGCATACTCTAGAAATTTCCTCAATTGTTTGGATAGTCTGTTCAGATTGGCCATCATTTTGAGGATGATAAGTCACACTGAAGTTCAGCTTAGTATTCAGGGCATGTTGTAGACTCTTCCAAAACATAGAGAGGAATCTTGGATCTCGATCAGATATAATCAATAGTGGCACACCATGAAACCTTACCACTTCTCTAATGTATGTTTGTGCCAGTTGATACAATTATAAATCCTCTAAATTTGAAATGAAGTGTGCAGTATTTGTAAGACGATCCACAACAACCCAGATATCATTGTTTCCTTTTTATGTCTTTGTAATTCCGATAACAAAGTCCATGGTGATGTTCTCGCATTTCTATGTTGTTATGGTTAATGTATTCATCATCCCCTTATACTTCTACCTATAATACTTCACATTGTGACATACCAATCACTTTAATGTATATTCAGAAATCTTCTTCTTCATGTTATCCCACCAATAATGCTCTCATAGATCCCAAAACATGTTTCTGTTTCTAGGGTGAATGGGGAAATTTTAACTATGTGCATCATCTAAAAGTTCTTTCTTTAACTCTAGATTTTATGTAACATGTAGTCTTGACCCAAATCTCACAATTCCTTCTTCATTAACATTAAACTATAATTGTTTACCTTTTCTTATAGTTCTTACTTTCTTCTTAATTCCCACATCATCTTTTTGAGAATCCTTTAACCTTTCCAAAAGAGATGGTTGAGAAATAATTTGTGAAAGGATTGATTATGTTCCCTTATTTATTATTCCCATATCTATATTCATCAAATATAAGAAGATTGGATCCCTTTTAATTCTCATCAATGATAGAATCTCTAGGCCCTTTCTAATGAGAGCATATGCCACCTTTTTCACTTTCCCAAGGTGGTAATGGATTGAGCATTCATAATCCTTGATGAGATCTAACCATCTCCATTGGCACATGTTCATCTATTTATGTGAGAATATATATTTGATACTTTTTTGCTCTGTATATATTTCACATTGTTCCCCAAAGAGACAATGCCACCATATTTTCAATGCAAATATCATAGCTTCCAACTCCAGATCATGTGTGGGATATTTTACTCATGAATTTTCAACTTACTTGAAGAATAGGTGGTGAATTTTTTATTCTACATCAACACATAGCTCAATCCTTTCATTGAAGCATTTCTGAAGATTATAAAAATCTCCCCATTTGTGGGTAGTGTGAGCACAGGGGTAGTGATAAGCCTCTTCTTAAGATCTATAAAGATTTATTCACATTCGTCATTCCAAGAAAACTTAACTCCCATCTAATTTATCTTGGTAATAGGGTTTCACAATCGTGATAAAGTTCTCAAAAATTGGTGATAATATCCTGCTAACCCCAGAAATCTATGGATATCCATCACAGATGTTGGTCTCATCCATCCCTCAATTGCTTTTGTTTTGGAAGGATCCACATATATCCTATTAATTATGATGATATTCCCCAATAATGAGACTTCCTTCAAATATAACTCATATCATTTTTAATTTTCATAGAGATTCTCCTTTTTCGAGGTCTTTAGTATAGTGCTTAGATGCTCCCCATGTTTCTCCTTGGTTTTGGGGTATATTAGAACATCATCTATAAATACTAAAACAAATTTTTTGAGTTAATATCTTAAGACTCTATTAATCAAGTGTATGAAGATTTATAGAGCATTAGTGAGTCTGAAATAAATTTCTATGAATTCATAGTGCTCGTACATTTTACAAAAAGCAGTCTTGGGGATATCCTCCTTCACCATTACTTGGTATTATCCTAACCACAGGTCCACCTTGGAGAAGTATTGTGCTCCAAATAGTTTATTGAACAATTCATCGATTCTTGATAATGTTTACTTGTTATTTATTGTGATTTTGTTGAGCTCACGATAATCAATGCAAAGGTTCATTGACCCATACTTCTTCTTGATGAAGAGGACTGGTGCACCCCATGGTGAAGCTCTTGGGCATATAAACCCTTTATCATATTCTCTTATAGTTATTTATTTAGCTCCTCAAGCTCCAAAACATCAATTCTATATGGAGTCTTGGATATTGGAAACACCCTTGGTATAAGATCAATCGATAATTAAACATCTCTTCTAGTAGGAAGTTTAGGAAATTCCTCAGGAAACACATCAGTGAATTCCCTTACAATAAGAATGTCTTTGAGGATGGTTACTTCTTTATACTCAATCATCTAAGAAATATTTGTGTTTTTATATTGAATTGATATTAATGCTTGAGATGATGGTTATAAAGAAGATTTATCCTCCTCATTGAACTTGTATAGAATCAGGGGTCGATTCACTATATAGAGAGTGATTTCCCTCTCATGAAAATTTATGCTAGCTTGATATATAGAGAGAAAATACATTCCAAGAATTGCATCAAATTACACCAAGGTAAGTATGATAAGATTCCTTGGGAAGATTAATCCACAACTTTTCATAGGAGATGAGTTATATTCACCGGATGCTATAATTTCTCCATTTTCCATTCTCACTGACATCTCTACTTCCAATTTTTTGGTGGTTTTTGGAATGTTCTACTAAAATTTTGGAATATAAAATAATTCATAGATCCAGAATCTAAAAGCATGTTCATTATACTTGAATGAATAACTAGCGTAATTTTCACCACTTCCTTGTCTGGATTCACTTCGGTGGTAGTGATGGAAAAATCTCTCCCTTTCTGCCTTGGAGGTTGTTGGTTGTCTCAAATTACCCTTGGATTAGGTAACTGGTTCAAAAAGTGTCTTGGTTCCTTACAGTTGTAGCAATGAACAATGCACTAAGGGTTTATTGTATCATTCCTTTCCTCTACCACATTTTCGGGTTTCTCACGTCGGCAATCGTTAGTTAGGTGCCCTTCTCTTCCGCACTTAAACCATTTCCTTATCCCCTTCATGCAATTTCCAGGGTGCTTCTTCCTGTACTTTTCAAAAGTGGGATGTTGAAATTTCTTGGAATCATTATATCTCTCTACTAGAACTCCATAATTTGACATCGCCTTCCACTTTTTATCCCCATGATACCCCTGAGATTTTTTGATCTCCATCTTGACTTTGAGGGCACATTGGATAATTCCCTCTTAACTATCAAATTCATAGATTACCAAGGATTTTCATAGACTAGGCTTTAGTCCACCAAAGAAGT
Source organism: Viscum album (assembly GCA_963277665.1). Classification (NCBI taxonomy): domain Eukaryota; kingdom Viridiplantae; phylum Streptophyta; class Magnoliopsida; order Santalales; family Viscaceae; genus Viscum; species Viscum album. The sequence continues at coordinate 7,798,769 of OY728125.1, forward strand.
TTTCAACCTTGCATTAGGGGGTGACAAAAAAACCAAAGGCATATTGTGCAAGTCTTGTGAAGTTTTCTTCATAAGCTCCAATATATTTATCATCCTTTTGATTGAGGTCAAGGAAATCTTTTTCCATCTTAATTCAGAGGGTGTAAGGAAAATATTTATTGAAAAAAAATTTCTATAAATCCTTCCATCCGATCACCTCGATATCTTCTTTAGGATTCATATTTTTGATCAATATCCACCATTGATCAGCTTCACCCTTCATACGATAATTGGCCAAAATAACCTTCTCTTTTTTAAAACATTGAAGGATTGATAAGATCTTCTCAATGGAGTTGATCCATTTTTCATTGATTGAGGGATCGGATGATCCATTGAAAGTGGGTGTCCATTGTCTCATGAAGCTCTTGATTGTGACTTTATCTTTCTTAGGAGGGTTGGATGTTCCTCTTGACCCATGTTTTTATTCAAAACTTGAGTTAACTGAGAGAGTATCATGACAAAGTTTATGATTCTCACTCTCATTATATTGGGAATTGATAGAGCGTTGTCGTGGGTACCCTCAAATGATTAGTGTGATTTGGGGTACTTATGTGCAGTAGAGTGGTTGACCAAGGTCGTCTCTCAAAGGAGGAAGTGAATTTAACAACTTATTAGAGGTATTCTAAAAAAATAAAATAAAATAGAATAGAATAAAAGCACTACTTTAAAGGATTGGGGTTTGCTTTAGTTTATGAATCTAGAAGAAGTTTTCTAGAAGAAGATTGTATAATTTTTTTTGTTTTTAGTTTTGAAATGAATTTGGATTAAAATGACACAACAAGAAGATGTTTTTTTAGAAATCTATTTAAAAGGCGTAATCGGTCTAACTCTACCTCTTCACTTTATTATTAATCATTATCATTTAAATTAACATTCACTTAATTATTATCCCTTAATTTTTTAAATCTCGAACCCTACGAGAATTAACTTTACCATGAAGATGATGTGAATTTAACCCTTGGCTAACTTCTGAACATGCAATCGCAGCACCCTGCTTTGATTGATGTTCTAAGATTAGATTATGGTCAGTGGTAAATTAAGGCACATATCCATTATGGAAATGAGGATGAATTGTGTTTAGGGATTATATTTTAACTCTACAAATTTATCCCGTGTGGTCTTGTATTACCGATTAAGATCGTGCTCTCACAATTTACACAAAATCCCGTCCTCGCGTGTTTTTGCGTTAATTGTTCAATTTCTTGCTTAGTTTCTTAAAATTTAAAAAAAAATTCATGGATCATATTAAGTGAATTATATTAGCTCAATGATTCAAAATAATTAAATGAATAGGGTAGAATATAGATCGATTACTAAAAGACTACTCTTCCATGGGTGGCGTAATCATCGTAGAAGCGTTTTGCATGTGCAAAGGTTTATAATGGGTATAACCCAATAACGCTTCTACTAAATAATTCTAGACCAAAGAGTAAGATTAAGAGAAGAAGAAATTTAAATAAAAGAGAAGAAAATAGAAGAAATAAAATAATAACAAAGAAGTTTATTACACAAATGAAAACATTACAAAATGAAGAAGAGAAGGAGGCTTCGATGAGGGGATCCTTGCTTCATGAGATAAACCTCTTAAAATGGATGGAGAATTTGGGTGAAACAAATTATATTCTTCCTCCAATCTCCTAATGCACGTCCCAACCCTTCCAAATGAGAAAAACTCCAATTTATAGAGAGTAGGGGAGGAGAGGTTACAAGTGGTTTCAAGTGTGAATGTGGAAATTTGGCCAAATATTTTATGCCAACTTTCACCGCCCATTTGACCACGAACAGGCGTGAATTGGCCGGCCTTCCAGAAGGATCAAATATGAGGATATGGGTCTTCTATCTCCTCTCCAAATTTGGGCTCAATAAAGGCCCGTATGAAAGATTTATGGCCGCAATACAGAAGCTTCCCCATTCTGGAGAGCCCATCCCAACGTTGACTTCATGGCCCAATTTCAACAACCAAATAAACTCTTTAGCTCTAGTGTCCTGAATAACAGTTGTAGACATATAAGTTAGAAACACTGTTACAAAATTTCAAATTCAAATAATAAATATAAAAATATTTATCTTCGAAATACTACAGTGAACTATAAAAGGTAAAACTGGAATTTTCATCAAATATTCAAATGAATGATCTAATCCCAAATACTTTCTAATTAAACATATTTGACACAATGTGAGGATATTATATCATTTATTATCAATAAAATAATCAATAAAATAGTTTTTTATCAACTCCCCCACACTTACCCTTTTTCACTCCTGGGCAAAACCTCATGTCAAGTAAACATCAATATTAAATCAAAACCAATTTTAAAACACATATCCTTGAGATCAATCAATTTCCCACCAAGAATAAAAAGATATCATGCCTGATTAAAAACATTATTTCAAGTTCTCCATTTATATCATTCAATATATTTCTACTTCATTTATCCTCCCATGCACAAAACACTTACCTCGCTTGAATTTTCTCTTATCACTCAAATATCAATTTTTTTTGCAATGTCTTTCTCATCCAAACTCATACAAGGGTCACCATAGGCTTGATATATTCCTACATCGCTACCCGATGTGAGTCAAGGACATATGTTTATCATGAGGACTTTTCAGGGTTGTTCTGTGGCTTTCAGTTGGTAGGATTAATATGTGAAAACTCTGAGGCTGAATGAGGAGGGCTTGACTCTTTTGAAGCAAAATTGCATTAATCTAATTTTCACTTAAATATGGTCTTCTCTTCAATCCCCATAGTATCAATTCAGCTCCATCATCATGAAAAGTCATGAAAGGTTTACACCATTCATCATTTCAGCATAAAAAATGTCAATCTTCTCAAACATGATTTTCTTGAAAGCTCCAGATGGGCACAGCTTTCCACCTCAATTAAAAGCTCCAGAAAAGGCACAACTTCACTTGTCATGAAAGCTCCAGAAAAGGCACAGCTTTCAATATAATGACTTTCTTTAGCAGCAAACACATCTCTTCAGAATTTAATTTTCCACCCAAAGTATCACATAATGTTGTGGCACAACACAAGACATCTTCCCCCACACTTAAGCTCAACTAGATTATGCAATTTCACTTCAAGAGTTGGTTGGATAGGGAAAATTGGCTTGTAATGTGGCTTAACCTAATAGGTTGTGCATGGATTCTAAGGGCTACAAGGATTAAATATTCAAGGTAGGCCATTATAAAAAAGGATTCTTTGAAATAGGGGCTTTAATACCAAACAAATGCCTCAATCATTTAAACATATGTACCTCAAACCCTCAAGTTTTGACAGGAATAGATCAAATTATGGTTAAATAAAGCATGGTTTGGTTCTCTCAAGAAGTGAGGTGAATGTAAAGAATATGAAAATAATGGTTTAGAAGCCTCACAGGAAAGTGATTTCAAATATAAAGACAGTGAGATTGGCATGGGATTCAAAATTCAGTGTACTTTTCATGAAATTACTAAATATTTGAACTTGAAACAAAGTCATTTGAGCATTCATTTAAGATTAGTTTCAAGGGGTAAATTGTTTCACTTATTGAAATGGATTTAAAAATGGTGATGAGAATCATTTCAGCCCAAAAGTTTCAAAAACACACAGAAAATTGTAAAATAAACACACAATTTTTGTTTTGGTTTTTATTTGAACAGGAAAGAAATTGAAATTAATAAACTAAAAGGTTACCTCCCCCACACTTAAGATATTGCATTGTCCTCAATGTGAACCTATGAGATGATATATGCACATGAAATGCAGAATTTTTAAATAGGACAAATAATATAAAAGTGAAAGGGTTTGGAATAGCCTGATGTGCTCAAATGGTGATGGGGTCATGCAGTGTGATAAAATCCACTGCATCAGTAGGAAGTCCCTCAATGTATCTCTTCAAACGTTGCCCATTGACTGTAAAGCTCCTTCCAGTGTCCTCTTGTGTGATCTCCACTGCACCATAAGGAAAAACATTAGTCACAACATAAGGACCTAACCATCTGGAATGCCACTTACCAGGCATCAGCTTCAGTCGTGAACTGTAGAGAAGGACTTTCTCTCCAACATGAAACTCCCTTTGTTGGATCATTTTGTCATGAGCTGCTTTTGATCTTTCCTTGTAGAGCCTTGAGTTCTCATATGATGATAATCTAATCTCCTCAAGCTCTTGAATTTGCAGCTTCCTTTGGATTCCAGCTTGGGCCAAATCCATGTTGCATTTATTTATAGCCCAATAAGCCTGATGCTCAACTTCCACAGGGAGATGACACTCTTTCCCAAAAACAATACGAAATGGGGACATACCAATGGGGGTCTTGTATGCTGTCCTATAAGCCCACAATGCATCATCCAAGCGCTTTCTCCAATCCTTCCTATTTGGATGCACGGTTTTCTCCAAGATTTGTTTCAACTCACGATTTGAAACCTCAACCTGGCCATTTGTTTGGGGGTGGTATGGTGTTGATGTTTTGTGTGTCACCCCATACTTCTGAAGGAGGGAAGCAAAATTCATATTGCAAAAGTGTGTCCCTTGGTCACTGATGATGGCTTTTGGTACTCCAACACTGCAAAAAATCTGTGCTTTGACAAATTCCACAACAACATGAGAATCGTCAGTCCTGGTGGTCTTGTCCTCCACCCATTTACTCACATAATCAACAGAAACCAAAATATACAAGAAACCATATGAACTTGGAAAAGGACCCATAAAATCAATGCCCCACACATCAAAAATCTCACAGAATAGTATGGGTTGTTGGGGCATCTCATGTCTCCTAGAAATATTCCCAGTGTGTTGGCAACGAGAGCATGACTTAAAAAACACATGGGCATCATGGAATAAACTAGGCCAATATAATCCAGAGTCCAAAACTTTCCTAGCTGTCCGTTGGGGTCCAAAGTGTCCACCACATGCAAGTGTATGACAGAATTGCAAAACAGACTCAAACTCATGATCAGGAATACACCTCCTAATAACTTGGTCACTGCACATGCGCCAGAGGTAAGGATCATCCCACACATAAAACCTAGACTCACTTTTTAATTTTTGGACTTGATGCTTCTTCAAATTTGCTGGGATTTCAGAGGAAACAATGTAATTAACTAAATCAGCATACCAAGGATGCGTACCTGAGATGGTATAAAGATGTTCATCGGGGAAAGTGTCCTGAAGTGGTACCTGGTCCAAGGTGTCATCCTCTAGTGTGTGATTAAGCCTACTCATGTGGTCCGCCACCAAATTCTCTGATCCCTTCTTGTCCTTTATCTCAATATCAAATTTCTGAAGAAGGAGAATCCAATGGATAATTCATGGCTTTGCATCTGGCTTCTTTAGGAGGTACCTCAAAGCTGCATGGTCAGAAAAAACAACTACTTTAGAGCCCAATAAATATGAACGGAATTTATCTAAAGAAAATATGACAGCAAGAAACTCATTTTCTGTGGTTGTGTAATTTGATTGGGCTGAATCCAGTGTCCTTGATGCATAGGCGATCACATGTGAACGCCCCTCCACCCTCTGAGATAAGACATCTCCAACCACAAAGTTGGAGGCGTCACACATAAGCTCAAAAGGAATCTCCCACCTTGGGGGCTGTATGATAGGTGGAGTGGTCAAACGTTGTTTTAGCTCATCGAATGAATTCTTGCAAGAAACATCAAACACAAAATCAGAATCCTTTTGAAGTAATCTTGACATAGGAAGAGCGATCTTACTAAAATCTTTGATGAAGCGCCGATAAAATCCTGCATGACCTAGGAAAGATCTAACATCACGCACACATGAAGGATATGGTAAGGATGAAATAATATCTACCTTTGATCTATCAACCTCTATCCCATGTTTTGACACTACATTCCCTAAGACAATGCCATGCTCTACCATGAAATGGAACTTTTCAAAGTTCAGGACCAGATTCTTCTCAATACAATTATTCAACACCTTTCCCAAACTAATTAGATATTCCTCAAATGAAGACCCATACACTGTAAAATCATCCATAAATACCTCCATGTAGGTCTCAATAAAATCAGAAAAAATACTCACCATACATCTCTGGAAGGTACCTGGGGCATTGTAAAGTCCAAATGGCATCCTCCGGTAGGCAAATGTGCCAAAGGGACAGGTGAATGTAGTCTTCTCCTGATCCTCTGGAGCTATATGAACCTGAAAATATCCAGAAAATCCATCCAAGAAACAATAGTGTGTCTTCCTAGCTAGTCTCTCAAGCATCTGATCAATAAATGGGAGGGGGAAATGGTCTTTGTGAGTGGACTGATTTAGTTTCCTATAATCAATACACACACGCCAACTATTTTGAACCCTCATTGGAACTAACTCATCTTTATCATTTACAACAGTAACACCACTCTTCTTAGGAACAACCTGAATAGGACTTACCCACTGAGAATCTGAAATGGAAATGATTATACCTGCCTCGAGAAATTTCTCAACTTCTTTTTTAACAACTTCCAGGAGGGTAGGATTGAGTCTCCTTTGTGGCTGTCTCACCGGTTTAGCCCCATCCTCCAAGAGAATCCTATGCATGCAAATGGAGGGGCTAATACCTGATATGTCAGCCAAGGTCCACCCAATCGCCCGGATGTTCTCCCTTAAAATATTCAAAATCTTTTCTTCATGTTCAGAAGGGATATTGTTAGCAATGATAACAGGTAATCTCTAACCACTCAACAAGTATGAGTATTTCAGATTTGGTGGCAATGGCTTGAGTTCTAATGAAGGAGGGTGTAGTATTGATGGAGACATTTAAGGAACTGAAATATGTGCACAAAGAGCATCAGTATCAGAATAGACATCATCAAAATCAGAGAATAAAGCATCAAATCCATCAGCATACTCAACAGCCATTTCATAATCAGAGTGAACATTATCAAAATCAGAATATGATTCCATTTCAAAATCAAGTCTTAGAGAGTCTTGTTCCTTAGAAACGGGTGTGGAAGTACTCTTAGACATCAAACTAGAACCAATACTCAGAATCTCCCTAAGCATAGGACAATCCAATTCCATGATGTTTTTACTCGGTGGTTCAAAATGGGAGATAACAAAAGCAGAATGGTCCTCTGAGGGGTACTTCATGGAATCCATAACATTAAATATCACAACTTCATCTCTAAACTCCATGGAAAGTGTACCCTCATTGACATTTATGATAGTTTTTTCAGTTTTGAGGAAGGTTCTACCTAAGATAATGGGGGCATGAGAACTTACCTGATCATCCTCCATGTTAAGCACATATAAGTATACTGGAAAGATCATGTCTCTTACCCGAACAAGTACATCCTCAAGAACTCCCGCTGGATATGCCATAGCTCTATTCACCAATTGCACCACTACTCTTGTTGGCTTCAACTCACCAACCTGCAAGGAAGAGAATACAGAGTGAGGCATCACATTTATTGAAGCTCCTAAATCACAAAGAGCATCAGAGAAGTGCAACTCCCCTATGGTACATGGGATGGTGAATGTCCCGGGATCCTTGCACTTTGTTGGCATTGCTAGAGTTGGTGTAATGAGTGCCGAGACATTCCATCCAAGTTTGATCCTCTCATTTCCCTTGAGCTCTCTTCGATTGGTACAAAGTTCTTTTAAGAATTTCGCATACCTTGGAATTTTCTTAATGGCTTCAATTAGAGGAATTTTGATCTCCACATGCTTTAATGTGTCCAAAACCTCCTTTTGCATTGCTTCTTCAGCCATCTTCTTGGTTTGAACAACCCTGTTTGGAAAAGGAAGGGGTTTAGGAGGTAAATCATCAATCTTTTTCTTACCTTTATCTTTCTCCTTGGATTTCTCATCAGTTGGTATGGAATGCGGCTTCTCTAGAGTAGAGGTGAATCCTAGTGGAATGGTAGGTCCAGATGTATCATTCATTTGCTTGACACTTCTCAATGTGATGGCACTAACATTCCCATTTGGATTTGGAGTGGGTTGGGAAGGTTGATTTCCATAATTCTTACTCACAAGTTCATGGAGGGCGGTGGCAATTTGACTCATTTGAGTCTTCAACTCTCTTAGCTCTGAACCTTGACTCTTCAGCTCATTTTGTTGATTAAGAACAATTTGTTTCAAAAGATCATCAGTGTTAGAGTCTACCTTGAGTTGGATATTCCCTTGTTAGGGAATCGTTGATGTTTGAGCTTCGAATCTCCTTTGGGGTTGTTGGAAACCCTGTTGGTAAGGTGGAGGCTGCTGGAAGTTTGGTTGAAAAGGGGGCCTTTGTTGTTGTCCAGAGCCATACCTCATGTCTGACTAATCTTTCCACCCTTGGTTGTATACTGTATCAAACTTCTTTTGGGGATATGGTTGTTGTTGTTGCTGCTGAAATGGTCTCCCAGGGAACATTGCTGCACAATCTTCTGTCTCTTGTAGTTGTGAGAAATAGTCAGTTGGGTGGCTTGTCTCAGTGCAAATGCCACATGGCCTTGAAGGAGGGGGTTGGGTTGTCTTTTGAGCCAATGCAATCTGTCTCACCATAGTTTTCAATTCTTCTAACTTAGTATCAATCAAATGACTTTCAAGAGAAGGACTTACTTGATGTACTCCTCGAACATGTGGTGTACCTCTATCACTGAATTGTTGAGAGTTTTGGGCCATTTTGTCGATCAATGCTCGTGCAACTATTGGTGTCTTGTCCACCAATTCTCCTCTAGCTGCATTATCCACCATGCTCCTCTCCATGGGTGTGAGTCCTTCATAGAAGTATTGGATGAGGAGTTGCTCACTGATTTGGTGATGTGGGCAGCTTGCACACAACTTCTTGAATCTCTCCCAATACTCATACATTGACTCCCCTTGTGCTTGCTTGATCCCTGATATCTTCTTTCGAATGGATGTGGTCCTTGATGCTGGAAAAAATCTCTGCAAGAAAAGACGTTTCAAATCGTTCCAACAAGTTACATCTTCGGGTTGTAAATAATACATCCAATCTTTTGTAGCTCCATCAAGTTATAATGGGAATGCTCTTAATTTGATTTGATCTTCAAAAACATTTCTTGGTTTAAGGTTTGAGCAAACCACATTAAATTCTTTCAAATGTTTATTAGGATCCTCACCAGAGAGTCCATGAAACTTTGGAAGTAAGTGAATTAACCCAGATTTTAGTTCAAAGTCTGATTCGAGATTTGGGTATGCAATACAATTTGGTTGATAGTTAATATCAGGTGCAGCCAATTCTCTAATGGTTCTATTAAGTTCATTTCCATTGTTTTCAGCAATTATTTCCTCTTTTATGTTTGAATTTGAATAGCTTCCAATTTCAATGTTTCCAGAAGAGAGGAATTCACCAACTGGTTGAATATTGAAACTTCCCGTAGACTGAGAATTTCTGATTCGAGCCCTAAGGCTACGTTCAATCTCAGGGTCAAGATCTAAGAGATCTTCGGGATTAGTTCATGTCATAGATCAAATAAAAATGAAAATAAAGAAATTGGACCATAGTAAAATAAAAATGAGAAGTTTGAGTTGATGGTCCAAAAAGAAGTAGAAGAAAATAAAAGAAGAAGAAGAAAAATCAAATTAGGTAAAGAAGAAAGAAAGAAGAGAGGAAGAGAATAAAATGTAAAATAAAATAAATACCTCTAATTGGTTGAAATAATTACTTACCTCCCCGGCAACGGCGCCAATTTGATAGAGTGTTGCCGTGGGCGCCCTCAAATGATTAGTGTGATTTCGGGTACTTAGGTGCAGCAGAGTGGCTGACCAAGGTCGTCTCTCAAAGGAGGAAGTGAATTTAACAACTTATTAGAGGTATTCTAAAAAAAAAAAAATAGAATAAAAGCACTACTTTAAAGGATTGGGGTTTGTTTTAGTTTATTAATCTAGAAGAAGTTTGCTGGAAGAAGATTGTATAATTTTTTTTGTTTTTAGTTTTGAAATGAATTTCGATTAAAATGACACAACAAGAAGATGTTTTTTTTAGAAATCTACTTAAAAGGTGTAATCGATCTAACTCTACCTCTTCACTTTATTATTAATCATTATCATTTAAATTAACATTCACTTAATTATGATCCCTTAATTTGTTAGATCCCGAACCCTACGAGAATTAACTTTACCACGAAGATGATGTGAATTTAACCCTAGGCTAACTTCGGAATATGCAATCGCAGCACCCTGCTTTGATTGATGTTCTAAGATTAGATTATGGTCAGTGGTAAATTAAGGCACATATCCATTCTGGAAATGAGGATGAATTGTGTTTAGGGATTATATTTGAACTCTACAAATTTATCCCGTGTGGTCTTGTATTACCGATTAAGATCGCGCTCTCACAATTTACACAAAATCCCGCCCTCGCGTGTTTTTGTGTTAATTGTTCAATTGCTTGATTAGTTTCTTAAAATTTAAAAACACAATTCATGGATCATATTAAGTGAATTAAAGTATCTCAATGATTCAAAATAATTAAATGAAGATGGTAGAATATAGATCGATTACTAAAAGACTACTCTTCCATGGGTGGCGTAATCATCGTAGAAGCGTTTTGCATGTGCAAAGGTTTATAATGGGTATAACCCAATAACGCTTCTACTAAATAATTCCAGCCCAAAGGGGAAGATTAAGAGAAGAATAAATTTAAACAAAACAGAATAAAAGAGAAGAAATAAAATAAGAACAAATAAGTTTATTACACAAATGAAAACATTACAAAATGAAGAAGAGAAGGAGGCGTTGATGAGGGGATCCTTGCTTCAAGAGCTACCCCTCTTACAATGGTTGGATAATTTGGGTGGAACAAATTATCTTCTACCTCCAATATCCTAATGCACGTCCCAACCCCTCAAAATGAGAAAAACTTTAATTTATAGAGGGGAGGGGAGGAGAGCTTACAAGTGGTTTCAAGTGTGATTGTGGAAATTCGGAAAAATATTTTACGCCAACGTGCACCGCCCATTTGACCACAAAAACGCGTGAATTGGCCGGCCTTACAGAAGGATCAAATGTATGTATATGGGTCTTATATCTCCTCTCCAAATTTGGGCTCCATACAGGGCCATATGAAGGAGTTATGGCCGACATACAGAAGCTTCTCCATTCTGGCGAGCCCAGCCCAACTTTGACTTCATGGCCCAATTTCAACAAACAAATGAACTCTGTAGCTCTAGTGTCCTGAATAAAAGTTGTAGATAGTTAAGTTAAGAACGCTGTTACAAAATTACAAATTCAAATAATAAATATAAAAATATTTATCTTCGAAATACTACAGTGAACTATAAATGGTAAAACTGGAATTTTCATCAAATATTCAAATGAATAATCTAATCCCAAATACTTTCTAATTAAACATATTTAACACAATGTGAGGAAATTATATCATTTATTATCAATAAAATAGAGTTTTATCAGGAATCTCATTATAATAGTCATCACATTGATCTTCGCATCGTTTGTTAGCCTGATTTCTCATATTACTGGACATTGGATAGAATAAAAGGAAAATTATGGGTAATTATTTAAAAGTATTAAACACATAAAAGGGAATCCAATGAAAAAATATATAACTTATAAATTATAGTTTTTTTCCATAAATTATGAATTTCTAGGATTCAATCTAAGTTATCCATGATCTATTTCCTAACATATATTGTTATGGGATTTTTTTTTGTTCCCTTAATAATGGTTCATACTAATCTTATGAATTTGCTAGAGCATATCCTCTGAGAGTGTCGACCCAAGAGTGTAGTAAGGCCCATTGTTGTGCACCAGTTCCCGTTCGAGTCTAGATCAAAGTAGTGTTTTCGAGTTTTTCCCCTAGATACATATATTCTAGAGTCACCTATACTTGTTCATATTAGAAAAGGGATTTATTTTCATTATAAACCACTTACTCTATACTCACCAAAATTTAGGGATTATTTTCTTATACTTAGTTTTATCCCTAAGGCTTCCACTAGAGTTTTCTAATCCTAATCCCAAAAATAACTAAACCTGACCTCTCATACCAACTATAACAACCTTGGTCTTTATTACACATGTAAACATGATTTATTACATAAACTTTCACTGAATACAACCCATAAGATAGAGAGGTCTAGTGTTTTGGGGGATTATAAAAATTATATAACAACTTAAGACATAAAATACAATATCTTTATTGAAAACTTCTTTTACATAACCACAACATTCCTTCGTACTTAGAATTGCATGGGATAAACTGAGAAAATACATAAGAAAATGGTGTGATATAAAGCCTATTAAGGGGGTAAACAAGGAATAACATAGAGAATACAATACATGTTTGGAAATAAATATATCAATGGAGGACAATATAAACATGAACATGAAGGCATGATATATCATGATTGTCATAACATGGAAATGTGGAAACAACTTAAAACACTGAATCATTAACATAAAGGAATCAGGTAAACCTCTATCCCAATATGATGTATCATGATACTAAACATTAACCAATGCATTGGATCACTATCAGGGCGCACCCTTCATAATCATTTAAGTTTCATGCTTAAGTGTGCCACATAAATCATATAACATGGATTCATTAAACATCATAATTTATTCCATGATAAAATAATTTGGAATAAATAAATTTAAGTACCATTAAATAAGTATATTTTCATAAATTTGAATACCCTTTATAGAGAAATGGGTATGGTACTCACTACATGATGGTTTAGGTTTGGAAAATCACAATGTAATTTCAGCAGCAAAACAACATCATATGGAAATTCATAAATTGGGTTGATGGGAGATAAATGGGTATATCAGCATATATATATGAAATAGATAGTAACGGGATTTTGTAAAATAATATCCCAATATATGAAATGGAATTTAGATGCATAATATAGAATAAATGCTTGAATGGAAATAAGAATAGAGAAATCTCTTACCGGATTTTGGCATGGTAATGGGTGTACACGAAAGGAATTAATGAGAGGTAAATGGGTCTATCATCATTAAAAAATAAGGAGGGAATTATTTATGAGGTTAAATATCATACCCCAACAGTTTTAACTGAAAAAAAGGGTAAAACAACATAAAGAAACTTGGATAAAAATGAGAAAGGAATCCCTTACATGGATGTGTGATCCCAAAGGCTTGGGAGAGGCTTGAGAGAGGCTTATTGGGAGCTTGGGGCACCTTGTGAGGACTCTAGGGAGTCAGGGGAAGAGTTATTTCTATCTTCAAAGAGCTTTAGTGAAGAGGAATGGGTGCTTGGGTGGGTTTATATTGGAAAGGTGGGGGAATTCTTTATTATTTTGGTTTTGGACCCTAGACACTAAAATATTCAAAACCACAAACCATCCCATGGATTTTAATCATGGTTTTTGGAAAAGGATAGTGGTATAAATTATTTTATAAGGATAAGGGCCTAAGATATTAAAATATTTCCCTTTCTTATGTGGAGGTTAGTCACACTTTCAAGGGAATTATTTCAATATCTTAAAATATTTTATGTCTTGGAGGATTCACTAAGGCTTTATAAAATAAATAAAATAAACATAAAATTATATTATTTTAAATGAAAACATATATTTTTCCAAATATACCCTTTATAGTATTTTATTAAATCACTATTGGGTCATTATGATGTCATAAAACACACTATATATTTATATATTATTTAATTTTTACCCAAAAATTCGACTGTCTCAAAAAATTATGAAAAAATAACCATTGGATAATTTTGATGTCCTGATTCCAAAAATAATATTCATTTTATCAAAATAATTTTCTAATTATGTTAATTCTTTGTTTTAAAATAAAAATTGAGATTTATTAAAATTGATGGGTTTTGGAAAAAACTATTTTTAAACCTTAATAAAAATTACAATTAAATTCATAAAAATTATATGATAATTTATATTTAATAAAAGTAATTTAATAATAATATTTTATTAAATTATTATTTAATTCAAAAATTCATTAATTACATAAAATAAATTTTTTAAAATTACACTTTTGGTTTTACCATATAAAAATATAACTCTTATCAAACCGATTACCTAATAATTTATAGATAAGGAACTAATATAATCATTATATATATAAAAACCATAGTTTAATATATTGTATATATTTCTCAAAAGTACCATTTTACCAAAAAAAATCAATTTATAAAATTAATATTTTTTAAGAAAGACTATTCCCATAAAATAATTGATGGAATAATACTTTAATTTATAAAAATTGATTACAAAATAAGTAACTAATACCTTATTACATAACACCTGCATAAGACCTAAGGGTAAGGTGTGAGATGGTGACAGACTCTTGGGAGGCTTAGATAACATCGTCTGGGTAGCAATCTCTATCAACTTGAACTTCTCCCGTAGGCGATTCCATTCAATATTAACGTGTTGAAGCTTGGAATGGGATTGGTTAAGAGAAAATCCCAGTGATTCTACCTCCTTTACAAGCTCTTACAAATGAGCTTTGTACGGCTCGATTCTACTGGATGAGGTCATCCTATCCTTTGTCTATGTCTAAATGATTTGTTAAAACATTATATTTATATCAGTTGTCTGATCACTACTCAACAGCTATATTATCAATGGTAATGATACTTAACGTCCATTTAAACCCAAAAATAATAAAAATTGAATGTACTTTCTATATCCATAAGACATTAAAATAAAGTTAATTTTATTCATAACTGATCGGGTCATTAATTACTCAATATTTGGAAAACTCTATCATAGAGACCAAAGATAAGTCTTGGTAAATCCCATTAACTCAGGGAAGGAGAATAGTAAAGGAAGAGGCCACTATAGTTACACTTTATCAAGCCCCTATACCTTATCCTACCTATAAACCTACATCATACCATAGGGATCCACCTCATGAACATAAAAAATGACTACCTCGTCAATATGATAAAACATATTATAGGTGGAGATAGTTTGAATATTTGAAAAAAATCTACTCCTTTTGAAATAAACAATTCCCTAAATACTTCATATCAACTTTGGAAAACAACTTAGTCCAGTTTCCAAAACCCAAGATGCCTAACAAAGAGGGTGATGAGGATCTCCCAAACTATTTCGATTACCATAAAATGGTAGGGAATCCCATCTGTGAGTGTTTTTTTTAAGAAACTCCTATAAAAGATGGTGGATTTTAGGCATGTGAAACTGAAAATGTCACCAACTCGGGTAGAATACGTTTCTGTTACCGATCCAGAGGAAGGAAAGTGGAAAGAAATTAAAATCAAGAATTCATAGAATTTTTATGACTGGGTAGTTATAAAAACAATCAATCGTGCTCATACCATTCTATAAACATAGTTTAAACAACCAACTATGCCTCATGCCGCTTCTGCTACAACAAAGCCAGATTCATCAAAATCTTCTTCCTCTGAAGGCCAATCTTCAAAGAAGAAAAATGGATGGAAGAATGAGGAAAAATAGAATAATATGAGCCTGTTTCAAGGATAAATTTTTCCTTGACCTTAGAAAATTTCATTCCAACCATCTCAAAAGCATGGGCACTACCCCACCAAATGGTACAATGAAAATCAACCCACCATGTAGAATATTCATCATATGAGGATTTGATCTATGGTTCCATTAATGTTATAAACTTAATGGATCCCTACTCAAATAATGATTCTGATTATGAATTTGATTTCCATGCACTTGATTTGGTAATTGGGGGAAGAGGTCATTAGGTTTGAGGATACAAGGGAAGATGTAGTTGTGCTAGACGCCACTACTTCAACCAAACCCTCGCAAAAGACCTCTAGGAAGCACTCATTGAGGCATTGTCAAGCCCTTGGGAATTTTAAGTTGAGGTTTTTACTGCTGAAGTATATCATATGGAGAATGATTTTGTATAACTTCATGCATTCAGAAACCTTGGATAAAGTGGTCGATTTCTCTTAATTTCTCTTTATCCAATTTTGTATAGGTTTTTAGTTTATTCATTCATTATGTAAAAAAATAGATTTTTTAGTAATATAATTTTCAGATGTTATTAGTACCTTTATTTTTATAGCTGTTGAATATTGATCATTAGATGATCTCAAGATGTTTTTGGAACAAGTTTTAGATCTTTTTTCCTTAGAGTCTCCCTATGAACTATGTGTGGAACAACAATATTTCCAATGTACAATAAAGTCAAAGGCTGAGTTACTTCTATATTTTTATGTTTAACTTCAAGCTATAAGAATTTCATATTGAATATGTTTCTCTCATCATCAATTTTTTTTATCTTATCTACATGGGGCTTCATAATTTTATTAACTTCATCATCAAGAATTTTTTTCTTTTCCTATAACAGATGGTCAAAATATTTAATATTATTTTCTTTGACCTCCGGTTCATTATTCATGACAAAAACTACTTCTTTATATCTATGTTTCCATACTTACATCATTTTCAAGGATTTTTCTTTCTCTAGGATTTCATTCAGCAAATCCATATCAAATTTGGAGTATTTTCCTTTAATATTAAAACTCCTTTTTTGTGGCCACTATTTGATTAGTAATATTTACACATTCAAGCACACTTTTGGCTAAGGAATTAACCTTCATATTTGATTCCTTTTCAAGAAAATTGACTTATTCCTAAAATTATTTAAAGGAATAAAAATAAAAGTAGCAAAATATTTGGGAATTTTTTTTAGATTTACTCAAAGTAAGCACATGAATATTTATATTTATTATTAAATAGATCTTTGAAAATATGTTCCTCACCACTTTTTATTGATTCATCAAAGGAACTATCATGATAAGAATTTACAATTGCCTCATCTTCATGGAAAAAATCTGATTCACTGGAAGTATAAGTTTTATCCTTCTTCTTGTCATTGTGATTATCAGCCAATTATTTAATATTCATGCTTGTTTAGGTATCATCATGGTATTAGCATGATGAATTTGGATTTTCATTCTTTATTAAAAAGAGTTAAATCTTCTTTATCATTATCATCTCTTTATTACTTTTGTTCTTTTAGCGTGATCTTTCTTTAACTTTATATACTTCATTGTTTGGTCATTCTTTCATCACAACATGAATCATGGAACATACCTCATGATTTTGGAATTTTAATGTGAAGCATAAGAATCACCATATTTATTCATATGAATGTATG
Source organism: Viscum album (assembly GCA_963277665.1). Taxonomy (NCBI): domain Eukaryota; kingdom Viridiplantae; phylum Streptophyta; class Magnoliopsida; order Santalales; family Viscaceae; genus Viscum; species Viscum album. The sequence goes on from OY728125.1 coordinate 7,815,871, forward strand.
ACTCATATGATCTATCTAATGAATCTAATGTTACTTTCAAGGACACCTATATAGTACCAGGCTAATAACTTGAATGCACACACATACGTAATATTTTTCTTTTCTCATGGAATAAGGATCTATGTGAGTATCCTACTTCTAGGGTGTGGGGAAGTGTACAGGGGCCAGGGAGGGGGAGGGGTGGGGTAGTGGGGGTGCAGGTGGGTGTGCAGGGTTGGTTGGGGGTGCAGGTGGGTGGGGGGATAGTGGGGGTGTAGGTGTGGGTGGGGGTAGTGGGGTACATTTTGGGGTGAGGGGGAGTGTGGGGGTGTAGGTGTGGGGGCAGTGGGGGTGCAGGTGAGGGGTGAAATGGGGTGAATTTGGGGGTGGGGTAGTGGGGGTGAAGGGGGTGAAGGTTGGGGGTAGTGGGGGTTCAAATGAGTTGGGGTGAAGGGTGGGGGAGTGGGGTGCAGTTGGGGGGGGGGGGGGGGTTGTCCGAGAAGTAGTGGGGGCAGGTGGGGGGAGGTGGGGGTGTAGGTGGGGAGTGCAGGTGTGGGTGGGGTAGTGGGGGTGTAGGTGTGGGGGTAGTGGGGTGCATGTAGGGGTGAGGGAGTGGGGGAAGTGGGGGTGCAGGTGGGGAAGTGGGAGTGTAGGTGGGGGAAGTGGGGGTAAATGTTGGGGGGCAGTGGGGGTTCAAATGATTTGGGGTGAAGGGTTGGGGTAGTGGGGGTGCATTTGGGGGGGAGTGGGGGTGCAGGTGTGGGGGGTTGTCTGTGGGGGTAAGTGTCGGTGCAGGTGGGGGTGCAATTGGGGGTGAATTTTCGGGGTAGTGGGGGTTCAAATGAGTTGTGGTGAAGGGTGGGGTGCATTTGGTGGGGAGTGGGGGTGCATGTGTGGGGGGGCTGTCCAGGGGGGTCCAAGAGGGGGATCTGTCCACATCAAAAGTCATTCTTGTGGCATGTACTTCTCTGAAATCATGAATTTAGTATATCCTACGACATAGTGCCAATATGTTTATCATTTTTCAATGACACTATTAGTTTCTCATACCCTCACTTATTTTCTTGCTTATAATTCTTAAATTGTTAATTCTGCACATATTTTCATGAAATATAAAGAGAGCTTGAAATGGTGATTATTCCTACTACTTAAAATAAATCATGCATGATAAATATTCAAATTGTAAAAAAAATTACTTGGGGAATTAGTTACTGAGAACATTGAATGAGTTGTTCCTTGGTTGTATTATTTTATGTTAATCTCTCATTTCACCCATGTGTTCTTATGAAACTGTGTTTAATTCAACAAAAAATTGTTTTCCCGATGTCTTAATCTTGCTGATGATGTTTCATGTTAAGTTGTTATCATCATCACCTATTTTATTATTGCCTTTCTCACTAATCATGTTCCTCCCACTTCAATTTTAGGGTCAATTAATGATGATTCATCAGGTCACTGGCATTTTGTTGAAGTCTCCCAGGACCCGTTCGTGTGTGTGTTGCGACAACCTGAGTCAAAGGTGACTCACCGCATATGCATAGGTAAGCCTATATATAATAAGTTCTCTTTTTATATGTATATCTACCCATGGAAGTTCGATTACATATAAGGGGATAGGTTTGATTATGTATGTATATGTAAAATACATATGTGTATGGGTGATAACAGGCTTATGCATGTGAGAATATATATAAGGATCCTCTTGTGTGTGTTCAAGTCCATTCAGACATGTACATTGGGGTTAGGGCATCCTTATGTATATGAAAAGGTGCATATGCCTAGAAGATGGATGAAGCAGCTTAGAGTTGTCACTGATAAAAGTTTTAAGCATCAAGTGTGTCTTGGCTCATTTGAGGTAGGGTCCCTCTCCTAGCCTCTTTAATTCAAGAATGTTTTAAATGGAATTTAGTCTCCTTCTTGATTGTTCTTGGTTATATTAAATTTAAATTCTATAATAAGTGTTAGGTAAGATAATTGTTTCGTTTGATAAACAATTCATGGTTTTGCAATAAAACCCCTCCAACAGAGGTGTGTTATTTGAGAAAACTCACAGTGGTATACCTTGCATGACATTGTTGCATTGATGTTTTCCTTATACTTGATGTCGTTGTTAGTCGTAAAGAAGACATCGTACTTGACCCTTTTTTTATCCCTGTAGTGGGTTGCAAGGGGGTTGTCCAAGGGGTGAAAGGGGGTGTCCTGGGGGTGAAAGGGGGCATGGGTGTGCAGGGGGTGTTCAAGGGGGTTGTCCAGGGGGTGAAAGGTTAGCTTAATGAATTGAATGTGTTAAATGAAACCGAACATGGGTAACTTGGCACATGATAGGTAATGCCTCATGTAGTGAATTATGTTACGGTTATTCCTCCTTTTTAAAATTTAATTGGATGGCATGACACTAGATATCAACCCAGGATCCACGCAATTGTTCCAAATGGTTTGGTAAGTCTTCCGCCATATTGGATTCATGAATATGTATGAAGTGAGATGACTTTGACATCCAATCCATAATCCTCCATAAGTAATCCTATTTTCAAACCAATGTTAGTAAACCTATGAAAAAATTGATAGTTATTTTCTCCAATTTCCACATAGATATAGGTTATGTTTGCAACATTAAAGGAGGTTTTCAAGGGGGATATCCAAGGTGTTGTCTAGGGGAAGGGGGTTCCAAGTGGGAGGGGGTGTCCAGGAGGGGGTTCAGGGGCTTTTTAGGGGGGTGGGCTACTGTAGGGGTGGGGGTGCAAGGGGGCTGTATAGGGGGGTGCAAGGGGGTGTTCAAGGGGGCTGTCTAGGGGGTGTTAAAGGGGGTGAAAGGGGCTATCCAGGGGATGAAAGGGGGTGTCCAGGAGGGGGTTCAAGGGGCTTGGGTGTACAGGGGGGTGGCAAGGTGGTGTTCAAGGGGGTTGTCCAGGGGGTGTAATGGGGGTGTCCAGGAGTGGGGGGATGTCCAGGAGGGGAGGGGGTGTCCAGGAGGGAGGGGTGTCTAGGTGGGAGGGGTGTCTTGGTGGGAGTGGTGTCTAGGTGGGAGGGGGTGTCCAGGGGGGTTCGGGGGTATGGGTGTGCAGGGGGTGCAAGGGAGGTGTTCAAGGGGGTGCAGGGGGGCTATCCAGGGGGTGCAAGTGGGGGTGTCCATGAGGGGGTGGAAGGGGGAATGGGTGTGCAGGGGGTGTTCAAGAGGGTTGTCCATGGGTTGCAAGGTGGTGTTCAGGAGGGGGAGATATCTGGGGGTGTTGAAGAGGGAGGGGGTGTCCAAGTGGGGGGAGGGGGTGTCCAGGGGATGTCCAGGAGGGAGGGGTTCCAGGTGGGAGGGGGTGTCCAGGAGGGGGGTCGGGGGCTATTTAGGGGAGCTTTATAGGGGGTGGGCTACAATAGGGGTGGGGGTGCAAGGGGTGAAAGGGGGTTGTCCAGGCGGTGGGATACTGTAGGGGGTACAAGGGGGTGTTCAAGGGGGTGCAAGGGGGTTGTCTAGGGTGGTTCAAGGGGTGTCCAGGAGGGGGGGGGGGTCGGGGCATGGGTGTGTAAGGGAGGTGAAAGGGCGTGTTCAAGGGGGTGAAAGGGGCTGTCTAGGGGGGTACAAGGGGGGTTTCCAGGAGGGGTTGCAAGGGGGCATGGGTGTGCATGGGGGGAATTCCAAGGTGTAGTCTAGGGGGTTGTCTACGGGGTGCAAGGGGGTGTCTAGGAGGGGTGTTCTAGGATGAGGGTTTGTCCACAGGGTGTCTAGGAGGGGGGTTTCCAAGGGGTGTCCAGGAGGGAGGGGGTTTTCAGGTTGGGGGGTTGTCCAGGGTGGGTGTCTAAGAGGGAGGGGGTGTCCAGGTGGTAGGGGGTGTCCAGGAGGGGGGTCCGGGGTTATCTAGGGGGCTTTGTAGGGGGGTGTCCAAGAGGGGGTGTCTAGGAGAGAGGGGGTGTTCAGGTGGGATGGGGTGTCTAGGAGAGGGGTTGGGGGTTATCCATGGGGGCTTTGCAGGGGGTGGGGTACTGCAAGGGTGGGGGTGAAAGGGGTGCAATGGGGTTGTCCTGGTGGGTGGTCTATTGTAGGGGGGGTGCAAGGGGGTGTTCAAGGGGGTGCCAGGGGTTGTCCAAGGGGGGTTGGCTACTACAAGGGGGTTCTAGGGTGTTTTCAAGGGTGGGGGAAAGGGTCTGTCCAGGGGGTTCAAGGGGGGTGTCTAGGATGAGGGTGTAAGGGGGAATTGGTGTGTAGGGGGTGTTCAAGGGGGCTTTCCAGGGGGTGAAAGGGGGTTGTCCATGGGGTGAAAGGGGGATATCCAAGGGGGCATTGGGGTGGAGGGAGGTGTTCAAGGGGGGTTTTATAGGCGGTGAAAGGGGGTTTTCTAGGGGTGAAAGGGGTTTTCCAGGGGGCATGGGGTGCAGGGGGTGTTCAAGGGGGTGACAGGGGTTGTCCAGGGGGGTATGGGGTGCAGGGGGTGCAAGGGGGTTATGCAGGGGGCATGGGGGATCAGGGGGCATTCAAGGGGGGATGTGGGGGTGTTTTTTTATGAAATGTTAAGGCTTATAGCCATGGTTTTAAACTATGGATAAATCCATATAGCCACAGTCTAAAATCGTGGCAATAGGCCCTTTGTGACTTAGTGTTTTGTGATGGTTTCAAACTGTGGATAAAGGGATATAGCCATGGTTTCAAACTGTGGATATAGGTCTTTCCATATATCCATGCCAATACCAACCATGGTCCATTGAACCATGGCTATAACCTATAGAGATAGGTTTTGGGCCTATAGCCATGGTTTCAAACCATGGTATAACCTAAATTTCTAGTAGTTCTTGATGAAATAATTAATAATCAAAGGTATATAATGATTCCCCTATTAACTTTGGTGTAAACAATCTCTTTTCAAACCTTGTGGTCATTCCAATGGTGCAATTTTATATAATACTTAATATGAGTTTTTTGTCAAAATATGATGCCAATATCTTCTTTAAAGGTAATGATATTTTTTATCTTAAATGGACAATGCATAGTTATCTTTAACGGAGAGATATCCCAGCCCAAGTCTTACCAAGAATCACCTCATATTTCCTAATTTATGGAAATTATTGGTGAAGAAGAAGAAAGGTAAAGACTAAAGATATGAGATATACTAATGATTCAAGAATACATTGGTGTATTTCTTAAAGAGTTTTTGGGACCTCCCCTAAAAAGTTAGGTTGCATTATCAATTGAAATCATACCTGGATCCAAGCCAAAATTGAAGACCCTATATATAATGGAATATGTGGAGTTAGAGGATTTAAAGAATATACTTTTAGATCTTTTGGAGAAGGGTTTTATTATACCAAGTGTGTCTCCTTGGGGAGAACCTATTCTCTTTGTAATGAATATGAATGGATCAGTGTGTCCATGCATTCATTATAGAGAACTTAGTGGAATCATAGTGAAGAAAAAATATCCACTTTTTAAGTATTGATGATTTGTTCGACCAAATTTTAGGGGATTAATATTCTCAAAGATTGACCTTTGATCAAGGTAGCATCAGTTGTGGGTGAATAAATAATATATCCTAAATTCTACCTTCTGAAAAAAAATATGGGAATTCAAAGTTTGTTGTTATTCCATTTGGCTTGACTAATGATCCTACCATGTTTATGGATTTGATGAATAGAGTCTTTAAGGACTACTTTGATAAATTTTTTATTATATTAAATTATGATATTTTTTTAAATACAAAACCTGTGAGGAGCATGAGGATCATGTAAAGGTAATATTGAAAACTCTATGAAAGGACAAGTTGTTTTCTAAATTTATAAAAAGTGAGTTCTAGTTACAATAAGTTGCATTATTGGGGAACATTATAACCAGTGAAGGAAAATCAGTTAATCCTTCCTAGAAAAAGGTTGTAGAGGAGTGGATTCATACAACAATAGTAACTAAGATTCATAGTTTCCTTAGTTTGGTAGGATATTATAAAAGTTTTCTGAAAAAAATAACTTTATAATCCACTAATTATGTTAACTCGATAATTATTTAAGTTTATCTAGATAAAGGAGTGTGAATAAAGTTCTAAGAACTAAATAATAGGTTGGTTAGTGAACATTTTCTAACTATAACCTCTTTAAAATAAGGATTTTTATCTATAGTGATACATATCTGAAAGGTGTTTGATGTGTTATCATGAAAAATGACAAGGTAATTACCTATGAATCTTGACATTTAAATCATCATGTTTGGAATTATTATACTCATGGACTAGAATTAACTATAGTTATTTTTTCTTTGGAGATATGGAGACACTATTTTTATGGTGGAAAGTGTGATATATACATATAACACCAAAGTTTGAAGTATATATTTACATAAAAATAAATAAACATGAAATATAGGATATGTTTAGAGCTACTTAAATACTATGATTTTTAAATTCATTATCACTCCCTAAGAGAAAAAAAGTCATAAATTCATTGAGTATGAAATATCCTATATTTAATTAAATGATTAGGATTGAAGGAGATCCATTGATCAAGGACCTAGTATGGCTAGATATGGGAATCATAAAGGAAAATACATCATCAATCCTATCTCAAATGATTTCTCAATTTCCATTATTAGATAAGATCAATAAATCTTTAAGATATGATCTTTTGATGTAAAAGAAGATAGAGGATGTGAAAAATGGTAAGTTTTCCAAATTTAATATTGATCAAGATGGTATACTAACATTTGGTAAAATGTTATACATTCAATCTATTCTAGAGATAAAAAAGGATTTTATGGATGAATCTCATAGCCCAAAATTCTCTTTACAAATCAGAATCACTAAAATGTATAGGGAGATTTGTGATGATTATTGGTGGGATAATATGAAATTGGATATTGGTGATTACACTATAAGGTTCTTGGTGTATAAAAAAGTAAATTTTGAGTGAAAACTTATTAAAGGGGTATTTCAACTACTACATGTATCAGTATGGAAGTGGGATAAGATCACTATGGACTTTATCACTTGCCTTCCTAATACATCCAAGGGAAATAATGAAATATGGGTAATAATTTATATATTCAAAAAGTCTTCCCATTTTATTTACATAAGATATTATTTATACCTAGAGTACCTAAATTTCCTTTCTATTTAAGAATTTAAGATACTCCACGGATTACCGTTGTCGATTGTTTTTTAATGAGATCCAAGATTTACTTCTAAATTATAAAGGAAACTTCAAAAGGCTTTGAATACATGAGTAAATCTAAGCACAACCTATCATCTTCAAACTAATGGGTGGTCTAAGAGGACAATTCAAACATTGGAATACGTGATAAGGGATAGCTCACTTGATTTTAAAGGGATTTGGGATCAATATATTCCACTTATTAAATTATTTTAGAACAATTGTTTTCACTCGATCATTCAAATGGATCCTTATGAAGCACTATATGGGAATAGGTGTAAAAATACAACATTATGAGATGAAGTTGGAGGAAGAAAACTATTAGTACTATACATTGTGGAGGAGATAATAGAAAAGATACAAGTGATTCAAAAACACATCAAGGATACTCAAAGTCAACCAAAATTTTGTACAAATAAATGTAGTAAGGACTTTGATTTTCATGTCAGAAATCATGTATTTCACATGATATAACCATGAAAAAGGAGGCATGATTTTTTAAAATAAGGGAAAATTGAATCCAATATACATTGGACCGTTTGAGATTTTAGAGTGTGTTGGATCAGTTGATTATCAATTAAAACAAACTATAAATCTTTCCAATGTCTATAATTCCCTCCTCATGTCTCTATTGAGAAAGTATATGTCTGACCCAAAACATATACTAGATATCAGTGGAGCAGAATTGGAACCTAACTTTCCTTATGAATAGGAATCAACCTAGATTCTTTACAGAAGGGAATAATTATTTAGGAAGAAGATAACACAACTTGTGAAAGTCCTATGAATAAATCAGAAGTTTGAAGAATCTACTTGGGAAACTGAGTAAATGATGAAGATAAATACCCCCATTTTTTAGAGGATATAGTAAAATTTCAAGGAAAAAATTTCTTAAGGGGGAGAATGAAAGGGCCTGAAAATTTCTTCTATGATTAGTAACAGAACTATTTTGTTATAATGACTATTTTATTATATTTCACAACATAAGTATAAGGAGATAATATTACAAAAAAAAATTATATCTTATGTAATTATACCAATTACTAAAACTAATACTAATACAGTGATAAAAACCAAATAATATTGACCATGATATGATATACTCCATAGGATCAAAATATTCTAAGAATATTATACATGCCATGAAAATTGTTAAAAAAAAGAAACATTAGGAATATAATAGAAATAATAAAATGAATTATAAAAACCTTTGGGAATGAATTTGTAAATATTAATGTTTGATGTCATATATATAAGATGAAATTAGAAATATTACCATTAGAAATTATGATCATTGGTAATAATATTACCATTATAATTAGTGTTTATAAAGGGTAATGATAACTGATATTTGATGTAGAGAGGAGAAAAGATTGCCTCAACCAGTAGAGTCATGCATTTTGAAGCCCATTTTTCAGAACATGGGATAGGGTTATCATCACTAGTGTTATCACTTGACCAAGTAAAAGAATATATTCAACAAGTGAGGCCTAAAAGAAATCAACTACAGGAAAAGTTTGGGTTAGTGGATACCACCACTAAGTCAATGTTAGTTGATCCACCCCATGAAAATACCACCATCATGAACCTTACCCTTATGGAGTATTTTGGGGTAATAAGGGGTTATGTGTCTAGACCCTAGTATCATAAAAGCGTAATTTCTTTTTGTATAAATGAAATAGTTATTTCTTCAAATTCAATTTTCTTAAAATTCTATTTTCATTAATATTTTATTTAATAAAATTCATATTAATATAAGATGAATTTGATAGATAGATTTATTTATATAAAAATAAAACATAATTTTATTTTCATAAAAAATATATACAGATTTTAATAAATTTTGATATTCTAAATATAATTTAATTTCATGAAATTTTCTTAAAAAAACAATTTATTTAAATTCAAATGATAATATAATTTTATAATTTCCAATAAATTTTTTGTAAGTGTCAGAAAGTCAACTATGTCATAAACACTACAATTTACAGTAAATATTTTTTTATTTAAAAGTTAAAATTCACATATTTAGAGAATTATTTTTATAAAATAAACATTATTTTAGAAATCAGTTCATTGAAATTATCTTTGGGTGAAACTTTGAGGATTTTCTAAAATACTTTATTATTCAGTGAATAGTAAAAAATAAATTTTTGTTGTTTCATTATGTTTTATGACTTTATAGATATGTAATAATGAATTATTAATTAATTAAAAATAATACATGACCAAAATTATGTTATATTATTAATATTATTTATTTTAATGGATTTAAATAAATTTCCAAACCTATAAAGGACTTTCCAAAGTTTAAAATAGAAATTATGATTTTAAAAACTATACTTTTTAGAGAATTTACTTTTCCATGTACAAAGTAATATTAGAAAATGGATTTTATTTTTAATTGATTTAAATATTATAAAAATGACTCAAATATCTATAATCATGAGAAAATACAAGTGTTAGAAAATGGTTTTCTATTTTCCACAACCTAGTATTTCATGGCCTATATTTAGAAATTATTAAATAATTTATTCTCTTTTACTATAATTACCCACCGATCCTCCCATTTCCCTACACTCTATATCCTATATCCATTAATTTTTACACATTTTACTTCTCCAAATTCCCCCCATGGTGTCTCTAATATCTTATGGTTTCCCTCTCCAATCTTTAGGAAGTCACTTCCCAAGGTAAGGGAATTATCTGTTTTTTCTTTTCCATTCACATGTCTCTTTTGTGGTATTTTTTATAAATGTTGAATTAATTTATTTTCATACCGCTTTTTATTATACCGTTAATTTCAAAATAGTGTTTTATCAATGGGAGACCTTTGTTCCCTCCCATTATTACCTTTTCTTAACACACGTTGTATACCGTTATGATGGAGAATACATTTCTTCAATTTCTCTCTTTCACATAAAATATTATTATATTGTGTATACCCAAATCACTTCCTTATCCATGGGTATTCACCTCGATTTAAACATAATTTATTTATTGGTGGATTTATATATAAAAAACTAACATTCCCTTTTCATTAGTTAAAAAAGATGTAATGTTCATTTCTATAATCACTTATGTACTCAATGATTTTATATGAAACCCATTCAATATTTTCCATGGATTATTGATGAAATATTTTATTATCATATTTTTGGTACACATGAATTAATACATATGAAGAGTTTTCCCTAATAGATCACTAATGTATTGAGTAAATAATTAATCTCTAGAGATGACATGTTTTATGATACCTTAGTGAATAACCTTGGTAATTATGATTTATGATACCTTGGAGATATTCTTATGAATGTATCATTTTTATATTGTAGAAACATTTCCATGTTATGTATAATGATAATTCTATTAATATATGCCTCTTTTTATTATGTTTATTCCCTATTGTTGGATTAGTCTAAGAACCTCCATATTTTATTGATCTCAAATCATATTGGTTATGTTAATAATGAGCTTAATGTTTTATGATAGTAAATTGTTTTCTAACTCAAATTGGATAAGTATTAATATACCATCATCATCTACCATTAGTTGAAATAATATACCACTAGTTCATGCATCTATGACTATAATCTAGTATCAATTGGTTTCTTCTAATGCTACTTCCAGTTTATATCTCTATCATTAGTGAAAATGTGCTAGTGCCAAGAGCATCTACTGTCGAGTGATGCTACCTCCAAAATCTTCCACCACCACATGGTGATACTTTCAATGGTACTACCATCAAGTGGAAGTACCATTAGATCACTAAGTGAATATAGCATCAAAATTCAGATCTATTATCAAGGGATTCTACCACTAGTTCAAGAAGATACCATTAAATATTCTATCGTAAATAGCTTTCTAACGCCATTTATGCAACCATATATGTAAAAAATTAAATTCAATATCAATTATCTAGTAGATAAATTAAGTAATTCCATGTAATTAAGAGAAACATGGATTATAGTATTATTATTCTTAAACGACTCCACTGATGGTTTAAAGAATGATTCATAATTTTTGGATCTATCTCTTAGTATGAGGATCCATATTTTTATATTATTATCCTACAAAAGATAATTTTACCATCATGATAGCTATAAATTTAGAGGAACCTCCCTATTCATGAAGATACATGCAGGTATATACAAATACAGACCCACATACCTTGGGACACAAAGAATTATTAAAACACATTTGTGTGGGAGAACTCTAATCAACAGATTGATTGAAAAATATCTTTTTCTAGACATACATGAAGATCTTTTTTTATATTTCTATGAAAAATCAGTTGAATATTTTTAAGAAGAATTCCAAAGACATATGAACAACTGAAGCTGGTCAGATTGATCTGCAATGAGTTTATATATCTCCTACTTCTATCTCTTTTTTATTATATTTTTACAAACTATGTTTCGTTTACCCTATTTATCTATAAACATAGTATCCTATATTGAACTAGAGAGTGCTTGACACTCTTTCTTAATTATTTTAATTTTTATTCCCATATATAATTGTGGAAGAGTTCCTGTATGACCTATACTTGTTTTCTCCCACATAGAACTATGGAAGAGGCTTTTATCCTCAACTATCTTAGTATAGTTATTTATAAAAACCCAATCCAGGTTTTGGATTAGTTTATTATATAATAAACTACTTAGAATTATATGATTTCCAAGTGGATAGGATTTTGTATTGGATTAAAAATAAATCCCTTATTTATTTCCTCTATGTGATTTCAAGTTTTTTTCTTTATAATAACATAAATCAGTTTATTTTTTTATAAAATTATTAAAATACATGGCTTTAATGGTTGGATTTAAAATGTTTGTTATGTACTTTTTTTATAGTAGTAAATTAGTTTCAAAAGTTAGAAAGAGTTTTTAAACATGTTTTTAACTAAGATATAATAAAACTTTTTAGAACCAATTTGAAAGATTAAATTATATAATTCTGTAGTTTTAGTCAACTGGGAATTTTTATTAAATTGGGGGATTTATGTTTTTAAATTGTTTAAACTGAAATTTTTAATTGGAAACTCAATTCAACCCTATTTAGTGTTCCACTTCAACCAAAACTTGGTATCAGAGGTTCTTTCAAAATAATTTTTACTCTTATTTAGTCACATTTGAAGATCCAAAATTTTTGTTAGATCTAAATTTAAGTCTTTATGGATAATCATATACAAGAAGAAAATGCCACAAATCAGACTCCTTATTTTAAGGGAACAAACTATGATCAATGGAAAATCAAAATTAAAATCCATATTTAGTGCATGGGATTTGACATCTAGACCATTATTGAAGATAAATATTAAAAACCCCAAAGGTACTAGATCTTATTAGAGTGATTCCACTAAGTATTCATATGATTGAAACTATAAATAAATTAATGCTTTATATTGTGCTTTAGGAGAATATGGATATTATAGAATGTATTCATATTTAATTGCTTTGTAAATTTAGGATATAATTGCTATGTCTCATAATGGAACCTCAAATTTCAGTGAAATACATTGAAATACTTATAATATTAAATAAAATACATTCAAATTGAATCCTAATGAATACATTTCTGATATGTATCTTAGATTGAATAAAATAGTCAAAATTATGCATACAATTGGAAAGAAAATTGCTGACAAGGATGAATTGTAGTGTCTACTAAGATATTTACCAAATATATGGAGAGGAACTTTATTTTCCATAAGATAATCCTATAATATCATCATGCTTCTAGTAAAGGAACTCATTGAAAAACTCATGATTTATGAGGAGGAATTACAGGTCAATAAATAGGAAGCTAAAACCAAGAGGAAGTCTATAACACCCTATAATGATAAAGGGTTAAATGAAAAAATGATATGACTCATGTCAACAAGGTTCACTTTTCTTTTCAAAAGCCTACCTAAGTATAACTCCACAGTTAAGTATGTTTTTCCTAGAGTAGTGATAAGGATGGTTGACCTTTTGTGAAGTTTCTCAGGGTGTGAGCGAGTAAGGAAAAAGCACACTAGAAAGAACATGGGTTGGCCTGTGGGGACAGTCATTAGTCAGGTGACCTGGTCGGGCATGTGGGTGGGACCTAGGGAGGGGACCAGGTGTCTGCAGGGAAATTGGTGGTAGCCGGTGGGCCTGGACCCGACCTCCATGTTAAGGCGGGGCGTCTGTGTTGTCAATGGGGCTCAATTGTAACATTTTGTATCAGAGTAGGAACCCAGCCTTAAGTGTGTTTCACTAATTAGGTTGAGATGTAGGGTCCACAACGAGGATGTTGTGCTCTAAAGGGGGTGAATGTAACACCCCAGAATGATAAAGGGTTAAATAATAAAATTATATGACTCATGTCAACAAGGTGACCTTCTGTGAAGTTTCTCAGGGTGTGAGAGAGTGATGAAAAAGAAAACTAGAAAGAACATGTGTTGTTTTGTGGGGAAATTCATTAGTCAGATGACTTGGTCGGGCACATGGGTGGGACCCAGGGAGGGGACCACATGTTTGCAAGGAAATTGGTGGTAGCTGGAGGGTCTAAACCTGAGATTTATATTAATGTGGGGTGTATGTGTTATCAATGGGTCCCAATTGTTACATTTGGTATCAGAGGAGGAACCCAGCCTTAAGTTGGGTGCACTTCCTAGGTTAAGATGTAGGGTCCACAATGAGGACGTTTTTCTCTAAAGGGGGTGAATGTAACACCCCAGAATGATAAAGGGTTAAATAACTAAATGATATGACTCATGTTAACAAGGTGAACATTTCGTTTTAGGAGACTACTTTATTAGAACTCCACATTTAATCATGTATGTCTTGGAGTAGTGATCAAGATGGGTGACCTTCTGGGAAGTTTATTAGGGTGTGTGCGGGTGAGGAAAAAGCACAGTAGAAAATGTGTTGGCAGGTGGGTACAGACATTATTTAGATGACCTGGTCAAGCATGTGGGTGGGCCTCAAGGAGGGGACCACACATCTGCATGGAAACTGGTGGTACCTAGCGGTCTAGGACCCAATGTCCATGTTAAGGTGGGGTGATTGTGCTGTAAGTGGGGCCCGGTTGTTATAAAGTCGGTATCCTTCAAGACTTCAAACTCAAAGCAAAAAATAAAATATTATGGTTGAAATTTCTAGTGATTTGGAATCACCTACTAATAGTAATGAAGAAATGGGTCGTTTATCTAGGAAATTTAAGAAATTATTCAAGAAATCAACTTATAGAGGTGAGTATAATGATAAAGGAAATTGGAGAGAATAATGGTTAAATGATTATTCCAAAAATGATATAACCTAATATGAGTGAAAAGGGAAAGGATACATCAAATCGGACTATCCCAATCTCAAATATAAGAAAAAATATGAGGAAAAAGGTAAATTATATAAATAGGATAAGAAAACCTCAATGAGGGCCTGTGAGGACAGCTGAAATGATTCAAATTAGAGTAGAGAAGATAGAAATGTTAAATATAATATGTGTTTCATGAAACAAACATATGAGGTATCAAATATATTTCTTTCATCACATGTACATACTCCAAATATTTCCAAAAATGAAATTGATGACGAAAATATATCCAAATATGATTTATTTTAATGTTTTAATGTCACGACCCATCCCTTGGGGTCTGTGTCGTGACTACCCCAAGCCCTCCTTCTACAGTTCGGGGCTTGGTGACTATTACCAGAAAGGAATATCGCTAAAATGGGAAGGCATTACCTTTAAACCTATAAACACAAATACTAGGTACACAACAAGAACAAACCACGTAGTATAACTTCTGAAAGTACATGTGTGAATTGAAGTAGAATAGGATAGAATAGAAACCCAACTAAAATAAAATACATTAGAAAGGAAAAAAATATCTAGATATCGTTTTCCAAGGGTCTTACCTGAAGGGTAGGTATAGCTCGTCACTATGGCTCTTCATGTCAATCAGTCACCTCCATGCACCATCTAGTCCTTGCTCCCAAACCTCAGTCAAATTTGTATGTTGTCTTCACAAGACACAACCTGGTGCGGGCGAAGCCCATGTAGGGGTGAGTATAACAATATCTAGTAGGGACCCTGAGACTCCTGAGAGTCTCCCAGAATACCACAAAGTAAAAACCACAAAGCATGATCTCAATCACAAAGCACAAAGTAAAAGAAATCTCACACCAGGTTTATAACTTAAAGAACAGGAATAATGATGATTAGTCATGAAGCTAAATCATCTTATTCCATTTAAAAGTTCAACTATTTTACCATGAATTATTCATTCCAATGAGGACCCACATAGGTTCGTAAGTCACTGATCCACGCAGGGTCGTAAGTCTCTAATTCATGATGGGATGCGATAAGGCTAGTCCTCATTGGGTCGCGCTACTGCTGATCCACAAAGGGTCATAATTCATCGATCTACACAGGGTCGTAAGTCGTCGATCCACATAGGTTCATAATTCATAAATCCACATAGGTTCGTAATTCACTGATCCATGAAGGTCCACTCTAAGTTCAGTCCTCATTGGGTCATGCTACTGTTGATCCACACAAGTACGTTCTGATGTTGATTCAAAAAGGGTCGCTCTTCACTTGATAGCTAGCAATAGGATTCCCACACATGGTGCGCTTGAGTTCTGTATATTCTGTTCCTTAAGCCATCGGTCATAACACAACATCTACGAAGTCCCACTAAGAGGTAACCCAAAGAACCACCATGTCATAAGGGTTCTAAAGAAAAAGACGGCGCGTCAATCGGACACCTAGTCTGTAAGTTATTGGTATTTTAGTACCAAGGGCCTGGTTAGATTTGAGTTCGATCCAACCCGATCGTACTCCAAATTTCTCAAAAACCAAAGTGGAGTATCTCAAAATTATTTCTTCATCCTAAGGGTTCTAGTTCCGCATACGGTTCATCAAACGGACGCTCAATTTAGAAGTTATGGACCTTTAAGCGAAACGGGGTCAAATTGGGTATGGGTCTGATCCAACCTGGTCGGACTGACCCAATCCGACCCGACCCGGTCTGAGCCAACTTGACCCGGTCTGAGCCAAAATGACCCGGTCAGGGATGACCCAACCTGCTAGGCCCGACCTGAACTGGTTGGGCCTGGCTCGGTCTGGTTGGGCCCGGTTCGGCCCGCGTGACCGGCCTGGCCCACCTGGCTGGACACGACCCACCGGCTGGGCGTGGCCTTCCAGTTGGGCGGGGTCCAGTCCCCTCTCGAATAGACACGGTCTGTTTGGGCTCTCCAACCAGTGGTGTCAGGTTGGCGCCGCCCTCCCAGCTGACTGCTCCGATGAACCGATCTAGGTTAGAACCCACGGACGCGGGTCCACCACTACCACAACCTCTCCTATGTGACTAGTGCTGTGGAGTCTCCTCTACGGTACACTGCTCACCTTCTAGGCGGCCGACGTTGTCCAGTCACCCTTTTTCCGTCGCGGCGCCTATAGGTGCCGCCGCCTTTTCACGGCCGATGAGAGTCGGTCGCTGGCGCCGCCATGCCGGTGGTGCCGCACCAACAGTACTTCCATGGGCCACTGGTGAAGATCTGGTGGTCCAATTTCTTTCCCGTCTACACCTATAGGCCTCCCGGGAGGCCGAATTCACTTCATGACCCTCAGTTTCACCTTAACTCCATGTTTCATGGTCTCCCACGAAGAACGCAACAAAACCAAGATTAGTGGAGGGTTCATGCCTTGTTCAGATCATCCTGTGCCCTCTATGTTAGCGTTTTAAACATGGGGAAGAATAATAATCATTAAAACCCCATAATTAAACCCTGTATCAACCTCCCGCAAAATAAATGAAATGTGAATCAACTCATTAGTCAGGTTTTCTGCGTTAGTTGTATTTTCCAAGAATGGGAAAGGAGAAAAAAATTAAACTCATAAACTCCCATAATTGGATTTAGTGTATTCCATTGCTGATGAAGAAAGGAATCATCATTCGATGTCATTCATCGAAGTCCATTCTGAGTTCTCCAATGGTCGTCAATCGATATTCATTCTTTGTCGGAGGGTGATGTCTTCAGAATTTCATCAGAGGTTCCTCTCGTGTGTTCCCAAATCCCATGCCAATGGTTTGATTAAATAAAATAAATTAACCCCCATGTTGGTTCATTATTATGATTCATTAATGAATCTTAATTAATGAAATTATTAAACCACGAGCATTATAGTTACACAACAAGAGGATCAAGTCATTAAATTTATCTTATTTAATGCATGATGTTACACTACAGTCCCACCATCCATCGCTCAACGGTGGGAAGAGAATAAAATAACTCAATGAGTTGTTTTTTTTAAGTCAAAAAACATAACTTTTTCGTCTGACCCATGCTGATCGAAGTTAAGATTTTCCTAAGTGAATCCTGATGCTGCAAATTCAACAGTGCCCTAGTATTTTTAATCCAATCACTAGTTCAAAAGATATAAAACCTCATCCGCACATTTACTGAATGTACCTTAAAAAAATTAAAAATTTAGTTCTGGTCTCTCTAGGACTTGGAATCATGTGTCATCAATTTTCATAGTCTTGTAATAATTCCATATAATTAAAAAAATATGGAATTTTTGGGTATTTACATTCTCCCCACCTTAGGGCTTTTCAC
This sequence comes from Viscum album, assembly GCA_963277665.1. Taxonomy (NCBI): domain Eukaryota; kingdom Viridiplantae; phylum Streptophyta; class Magnoliopsida; order Santalales; family Viscaceae; genus Viscum; species Viscum album. Next base: position 7,833,558 of record OY728125.1, read on the forward strand.
CCCCAAAATTCATGACAAAAGGCTAAGAAAATAAATGGGGGTACTGAGCATGAATCTGAGCCTCCTGCTCCCATGTTCTCTTCTGGAGGTTCATGTGCTGCCACTAAATGCACACTAGAGGAATCAAACATCCATGAAGGACCTAATCCTGTCAATCCTCTATCTCCACTGGAAACTCCACAAATGTCACCTCATCGTCAATGTACAGCTCTCCCCAGTCGATGACGTGGGATGGATTATGCATGTATCTCCTAAACTGCGACACATGGAAAAAATTATACAATTGGTGCATCTATGGGGGAGGAGCTAGGTAGTACGCCACCTTGCCAACTCTTCTGAGAATCTGAAAAGGTCTACTGAACCTTAGATATAGCTTATCGCTCTGGCCAAATCTCCAAAATCTTCATCGAGGTGAGACCCTAAGGAAAACATGACCGCCCTCCTCAAACTCCAAGGGTCTTCGTCTCCTGTCAGCATAAGACTTCTATCTACTCTGTGCAGTATTCATCCACTCTTGGATAACCTGCACCTTCTTTGTGGTAGACCATACCAACTCTAGACCCAAAATTGATAACTTCCCTAGGTTTGTCCAGCATAAAGGTGATATGCATCGTCGTCTGTACAAATCCTCAAACGGTGTCATGCCGACGGTGGAGTGATAATTGTTATTGTATGCAAACTCCACTAAGGGAAACTGTTCCTCCCAACTATGGAAAAAAATCAAGGATGAAATCATGAAGCATGTCCTCAAGTGTCTGTATGGTCCGCTCTATCTGACCATATGTCTGAGGATGAAATGTGGTGTGCAAATGTAGCTGAGTCCCAAATGCCTCCTACAATCCCTTCCACAAATGGGATGTAAAATGAGCATCATGATCTAAGATGATCGTCAATGGCACTCCATGAAGTTGTAATATCTAATGTACATAAAGGCATTTCAAGCCCTCTATTGATACCTGCTCTTGAATGGGTAGGAAGTGGTCCGAATTTGTGAGTCGGTCAACGATTACCCAGATGGAATCATGGACCCAGGACATATGTGGTAGCCCTATCATGAAGTCCATCAAGATGTCATCCCACTTCCACTATGGTACCTCAATTGACTGAGTCAAGCCTGTTAGAACCTAATTCTTGGCCTTCACTTTCTGATAAGTGAAGCATCATGAAAAAACTTTGCCACTACTTTCTTCATCCCTGGCCACCAATACTGACGTCGGAGGTCCTGCTACATCTTCTCCACACCAGGATGTACTGCCAAAGGGGATGTGTAGAACTCCCTCAACACCTCCTCCCATAGAGTCACTGGTACCAAGGTGTGTCCTCTGAAAACGATGACATGCTCCCCACCTTCATAAAAACCTTCAAAAGCCTATCCTAAGGAAATCCAAGCACGTCAAGCCTCACAGTCAACGTTCCCAAGCTCTGCCTCCCTGACTTTCTAAAGAAGTGGGAGAGTGACTATCATGGACTGGAGGTAATCTACTCCATCACTATCCACGAATTATAACTGAAACATGGCTAGCTTCTTTGTTGCCTCACTTAGCAACTATAAACCAGAACTCATGTTGAGTGTGTTTTCCACCACATTCCCTTTCCCAGGAGTATAGACTATCTCAAAGTCATAGTTCTAGAGGAACTCCATCAATCACCATTGTCTCAGGTTCAGGTCCTTCTGTGAGTAGATATACCTGAGACTCTTGTGATTAGAGTAGAAAGTAAATTGTTCACCCATCAAGTAGTGTTTCCACATCTTCAAGGAAAAGACCATTGTTGCTAAATTCAGTTCATTGGTAGTTTAGTTCTGCTCGTGTTGTCTCAAATGTCATGAGCCGTAGGCGATCACTGCTCGCTACTACATCAGGACACATCCTAGTCTGGTCCCTGATGTGTCGCAGTATATTACATACCCAACTCCCTCTTCTAGTAGCCTCAAGATGGGGGCACTCATCAATCTCCACCTCAGCTCCTAGAAACTCTAATAGAATCTCTATGTACACAAGAAAGGTTAACCCTTCTTTATCAAAGATGAAAAGGGTGATGATACTCTATAAAATTCAGGTACGAATCTCTGGTAGTACCCAGCCAACCCTAGGAAACTCCGCACCTCGGTCACACTCCTAGGTGGCTCCCAAGAAAGCACTGTCTCTATCTTTTTTGGATCCACTACAACTCCAACCTTGGAGATAACGTGCCCCAGAAAGTGGAATTCCCGTATTCAAAACTGGCACTTCAAGAGCTTTCCATAAAGCTGGTACTCTCAGAGTGTATCTAGAATTATCTGCAGATGTGTGGTGTGCTGCTCCTCTGATGCTAAGTACACCAAGATGTCTTCAATGAATACCACCACAAAGTGATCGAGGTAAGGCTGTAAGATCATGTTCATGAGTCCCATGAACATTTCCAGAGAATTGGTCACACCAAAAGGAATCACGAAGAACTCATAGTGTTCATACCGTCATCTGAAGGTTGTCTTTGCTACATCCTCATCTTGTACCCTAAGCTGATGATAGCCTGATCTGAGATCTATCTTCGAAAACCATTGAGCTCCCTTCAGCTAATCAAATGTATCATCAATCCTTCGGATTGGATACTTGTTCTTCATGGTCACCTGGTTCAGGCACTGATAGTCCACACAAAGCCTCAAACTCCCATTTGCCTTCTTGGTGAACAAAATCGAGGCAACCCATGGAGAAACATTGGGCCTTATGAACCCCTTCCCTTGAAAGTCCTCCATCTGTACCCTCAACTCACGAAGCTACGTGGGATCCATATGATATGTTGGTGTAGAAATTGATGTCGCCCTTAGGAAAATGTTGATGTATAAGTCTACCTCTTGAGAGGAGGTAGTCCTAGAACATCCTTAGAAATGACATCATCATACTGGTCGACCACTACAGGATAGCTTGGACTTCTCTCATCAACTGCTCCGAGGGTAAGGCTAGCCAACTGATGAGTGATCAGTTTCACACTCCTTTGAGAAAGTTCATCCTGAGATTACAAGGTTACATTCTTTCCGGTTAAGGAAAGCCTAGTCCCATCCTCGCAAACACACCGCACTTTGCGCCAAAAACAGTCGATCTGATCATGGACTGTGAATAGCCATTCCATACCCAAGATGATGCCATAAGGCCTCGATGCTGCTACTAGGAGATCATAGCCGAAACTCTTACCTCATAGAGTAATCTCATACTACCTTCATGAGTGTGTAATCATCAAATCCTCTCTCGTAGGAGTCTCTAATCGTAAGGATCGAGCCAACGGCTCCATTGGAATCTTCTTGCTCCGAACGAGAGTCATGGAAATAAAAGAGTGATTGGAACTTATGTCTATAATAACTACAACTAGGGTGGAGTATACACATATTGTACATCGAATAATATATAGAGTGTCGTGATCGTTGGCCTCAACTACCTGAAGTTGAGCTTGTCCCTGCCCACCTACTCCCTGAGGTCGTGGTGGACCACCTGGAGGTGGTGGCAGTATAACCTCAAATCACCGCCCACCACATGCTGCATAGTTATCTCCTCTACCACATCCACCGCCTACGGACCTCCCCTCTCGAAAATCTTCCTCTTCCTTGTCGGTCCCTCGACCGTGTTCTGATCTTCAGTGTAGCAGGTCGGGCAGTCGTGAGCCATGTGACCCTGCCTGTCGCATGAGTAGCACAATCTACTCCTCTACTAACCTTCTTTGTCATGTGAGCTCCACACTTATGACCCTACATCCTGGGGTCATCCATAAGAAGGTCTAGCCCACTCGGACCTCTGCTTCATCCACCTACTATCTGTTGTAGATGACTCAGCTACATGTTGTCCGGTAGTGGATCTCATTGTCGGTTCCTGCTCAGCTAGGAATCTCTACATTAGAATTGATCGCTCTAGCACTCTAGCCTACATTGAAATGTTGATCGATATAATCAATGCTCTGATCTCCCATCGGAGACCGTACTTAAAGTTCTAAGCCCTGAAGAAAGGGTCTTGTACCATGTTGGTGGAGTAGCGAGAGAGGTCAGTGAATTTCACCGAGTACTGGGCCACTATTAGGATGCCCTATTATAAGTTCAATAAATCTTGAATATAGATAGAGCATAGAGTCACTAGAAAAAAACTCCGCTTTGAAGAGGATCTTGAAGTCCAATCATGTGAGGGTCACCTCATCGGGCAACTAGAGCATCAAGATCCACCATCTTTCTATTGTTACCTGGTAGAGACTAGCAGCTAGGATCACCATATGGTATGCTGGTGTCCTAACTAGGTAGAAAACTCTAGCCACAGCCTCCAGCCAGTCCTCACCTACTTGCAGATCTGTCTCACATTGAAAACTCGGAGGCCTCTGCTGTTGGAAATCGTTCAATGCACTAAGTCGGCATAAACCTTCCGCTGGTGTGGCTGGGGGAAACTGCTGCCCTATGGGTGGTGGTGCTACTGGTGCACCACCTAAGGGTGTTATCATTGTAAGAGGGCCCTGCACTGATGCCTCATCGCTCGGTGGATCATCATCTTGGTCACTCACTGAAATTAAGGTTGGCTATCTACGCAATGGAATCCTGTAAATAAACAGATGCACCACTATTAATAAGTTATACGTGGTGAGCTAACTCATAAGAGATCAAAAGAAAAACATTTTCAGAACACATGAAAATAGTGTTTTTGTGTATCGAGTCAGAAATCAGAACTCAGGGTCCTGGTGTATGGATACATCGGCCGCCGCACCAACACGGGACTCCCCAAACTGAATACTGATCCCAAAAAACATAACACTATTTCCCCATTTAAAACGAAAAATCTTAATTTTTATGGTAGAACTGACCGCTCTTTGATACCACTTTATCATGACTCGTCCCCCAGGGCCCATGCTGTGACTACCTCAAGCTCTCCATCCATAGGTCGGGGGTTGGAGACTAGCACCGAAAAGTCATATCCCTGAAATGAGAAGGCATTGCCTTTAAACCAGCAAACACACTGACCAGGTACACAATAAGAACAAACCACGTAGTATAACTATTGAAAGTAAATGTGTTAACTGAAGTAGAATGAACCAGAATATAAACCCAACTAAAAGAAAATACAGAAGAAATGAAAAATAGCTTTGGAGGTCATCCACCAAGGATCCTACCTGAAGGGTAGATACAAATCATCACTATGCCTCTCCACATTAATCAGTCACCTCCATGCACCGTTTAGTCCTGGCTCCCAAACCTCTGTCAAAGTTGTCTGCTGTCTGTATAAGACACAACAAGATGCGGGCATAGCCCATGCAGGGGTGAGTATAACAATACCCAGTAGAGACCCCGAGACCCTTGAGGGTCTCCCAAAATTTCACAAAGGAAAAAACACAAAGCGTGATCTCAATCACAAAGCACAAAGTAAAAGACAGCTAACACCAGGTATATAATATAAAGAACATGAATAATGATGATTAGTCATGAAGCTAAATCATATTATTCCTTTGAGAAGTTCCAATTTTGTACCACGAAGAAGTTATTCCAATGCAGATCCACACAGGGTCATAAGTCACTGATCCACACAGGGTCATAAGTTGTTGATCCCCAACGGGCCACTCTAAGGCTGGTCCTCATCGGGTCATGCTACTGTAGATCCACACAGGGTTGTAAGTCGTCGATCCACATAGGGATGTAAGTCATCAATCCACACAAGGGAATAAGTCAGCCATCCACACTGGTTCGTAAGTCGCTGATCCACGATAGGAAACTCTAAGGCTGGTCCTCATCGGGTCACACTACTGCTGATCCACATAGGTTCATTCTGATACTGATCCACAAAGGGTTGCTCTTCATTTGACATCCAGCCACAGGATTCCAGCAGTTGGTGCGCTTGAATTCTGTATATTATTCTCATCAAGCCATAAGTCATACCTCAACTCCCACAAAGTCCCACAAATAAGTAACTCGGAGAACCAAAATATTATAATGGTTCTAACGCAATAGACAGTGCATCAATCGGACACCCGGTCTGTAAGTTATAGGCATTTTAGTACCGAGGGCCCTGTGGGATTTGAGTTCGATCCACCTGGTCGTACCCCACATTTCTCCAAAACCCAAGTGTAGTATCTCAAAAGGACCACCTCGTCCTAAGGTTTCCATCACTATATACGGTATTTCAAATGGATGTCTAGTTTAGAAGTTATGGCCCTTTAAGAAAAATTGGGTCTGGGTCCGGTCCAACCCGGTCGGATCGACCCGCCAATTGGGAGCGGTCCACCAGCTAGGCATAGCCTGCCTTCTGGGCAGGGTCCTCTCCCCTCCCGAACGGACGTGGTCTATTCGGGCTCTCCAACCGGCGACGCCAGGCCGGCGCTGCCCTCCCAGCTAAACGGTTTGCTGGACCGGCCTAGGGTGGGACCCGCGGATGCGGGTCTACCACTGTCATAGCCGGCATTGGCTAGCCACCCCCTATATTCTGCGGTGCCTAAGGGTTCCACCACCTTCTCTCATCTGGTGAGAGTGGGACGCTACCGCGCCGGTGGTGTCGCGCTGGCGGTACTTCCGCAGGCCACCGGTGAAGCTCCGGTGGTCCGATTTCTTTCCTGTCTGCGCCTACGGGCCTCCCGGTACGCCGCCTTCACTATGTGGCCCTTGTTTTTTCCTTTATATCATGTTACATGGTTTCCCATGAAAAGAAACAAAAAATAAAGATCAATGGATGGTTCGGGCCTTGATCGGATTGGCTCGTGCCCTCCGCATTAGCGTTTTAAACATGAGGAAGAATAATAATCATTAAAACCCCATAATGAATCCCTGCATTAACCTCCCATAAAAACATAATGCAATGAGGATAAACCCATTAGTTTGTTAGTCTATGTTAATTGTATTTTCCAAGAATGGGAAAGGAGAAAAAAAATTAAACTCATAAACTCCCCTACTTGGATTCGGTGGATCCCGTTGTGGATGAAGAAAGGAATTTGCATTTGAAGTCATTCGTCGAAGTCTGTTTCAAGTTCTCCAAGGGTCATCAATCAATCATTGTTCTTCATTAGAAGGTGATGTTGTCGGAGTTTCTTCATAGGATCCTCTTGTGGGTTCCCAAATCTAATTTCAATGGTTTGATTAAATAAAAGAAATTAACTCCCACATTGGTTCATTATTATGATTCATTAATGAATCCTAATTAATGAACTTATTAAACAATAATCATTGCAATTATAAAATGAGAGGATCAAGTCATTAAATGTCTCTTATTTAATTCCTGATGTTACACTGATGTCCCCCCCATCCGTCTCTCAATGATGGGAAGATAATAAAATAATGCAAAGAGTTATTTTTTTTTATTTTTTTTTGAAAAGTCCAAAAATTAACATTTTTGTCCGACCCTTGCTGGTCGAAGTTAAGCTTTTCTTAAGAGAATCACGGTGTTTCAAATTCAATGGTGCCCTCATATTTGCAATCTGATCACTGGTTCAAAAGATAGAAAACCACTTCCACGCGTTTATTGAACGTACCTTAAAAAGGTTCAAAATTTCGTTCCAGGCTCTCCAAGTCTCAGAATCACGTGCTATCAATTTTCACAGTCTCACAATAATTCTATATAATTAAACACAATAAATAATTTTCGTGTATTTACATGTAATATACTATAATAGATGTTTAATGAACTAAAAGATAAATATAAAAATTTAAATAATTAGAATGCTTTGTGTGCTCACTTTAATAGTGATTTTTTATAGAAAAGAATAAGAATTCTCAACTATTAAAAGAAAAAAAATAAACTTAAATATTCTAATTATCAATTGAAGAAAGATATAAAAATATACACTAATGGTAAATCTATCCATCAACTGATTCCATTCTTCTAGGAAAGCTAGCCATGCTTTATGGTGAAGTTGCATAAGTTGATTTTCAAAAAGTAGGAAACCCATCCTTCCATTGTTTGAGGATTTGAGTTACCTACGGTGATTGAAAAAAGTAATAAATTGTTCCTAACCTTTTAGAAATGATCAGGTTATAAAAGATCCAACCCTTTAGGGTAATGAACTAAGATCGATCTATTTATTTGACCCTAGTTCACGAGAAAGAGTCCTAGGTCTCTTGAGCCTTTGTTTTGCACCAAGAAGAAATCAATAGAATAATTTGATACTACATGAAGAGGTACCCTGGAAAGAAGGGATAGAGAAGGCAAAGGCCTGCCATTAGAAGAAACCAAGTGTTCTCAAAGAGTTCATCTTTGAATAGGTAGCCCGATTAACCAGACAACCTGGAGGGACTTCCTGCCATATAGGAAAGGAAAGACCGGATACCATTACTCCCCAACTTGGGAACTTTGCTTATAGAAAATTGGGGGAGATGCTTTTTATGTGACACTACTACAGTGAAGAGTGAACTGAGAGTATTTAATATTGAGATTTCCCTCGGGTTTCTGCTTAATTACAGGTGTCCCCCTTTATTATCCATTTTTGTATTTCCTTGATTGCCTATCAATGACCAAAAACAGATTACATAGAAGATTTCAAGGCCATATCATTCAAAAGGAATGGAGGGCGGACAGAGAAAACTACCTTGACGAGCTACCAGTAAAAGGAATGAATCGCGCTTGGGTACCTTCCACAAATGAAGGATGAGCAGAAGTTATAATCTACGACCATCCTCACTGTAGTTGTTCATGTATATGATGGGACCACTCGAACCGCGCAAGGTATAGTTCAACTTAATCTCCAAGTGGGACCCCTTGTTCGTTCAACTCTATTCCAGGTAGCGGATATACTATAAACATATAAAATTTCGCTAGAACAACCTTGGATCCATGCCAACTTGGTTGTGGCATCCTCATATCATATCAATAAAAAGTTTCCCATGAATGGAACCATTATCACTGTAGTTGGTGAAGTTGATGTTGAGGAAGGGTCTAATTTTGGCCCGACGGCCCAAAAGCCCGACAGGCCCAGCCTGAAAGCCCACGTCGGGCTAGGCCGAGATCGGGCCATAGGTTCATCAGATCGAGCTTGGGCCTATCCAAGAAGGCATGTGGGCCAGGCCGGGCTGGCCCGAAAAAGCCCAGTCGATGTCTCGTGCGAAGCCCATCTGCTATAAAAAAATTTAACGGGAAACTGCTGGTAGGGAGACTCGATCTCCCTACCTCAAGCTTCCAAGGCTGCGCCTGGACCAACTGGCCCAGGCGGTGCACCTATTATATTATCACCAGAATTTATATATATGTATATATATATATATATATATATATTTATCATTATATATTAACAAAAAATAATATAATATATATATATATATTATATATTATATATTTAATAATGTGTATATATATATACATATAATTATAATGTGTGTGTGTGTGTATATATATATACAACGATATATATATATATATATATAAAAATTCATTAATAATATATATCAATTAAGTGTGACTTTTAAAAATCCATTAATAATATATATATATATATATATATCAATGATTTAATATTATATATATATATATAATAACTTTTTGTATATTAATAAAAAAATAACACACTCACTTAATGATGTTCGTGCACGTCCTGCAACCTCATTAATTCTTTTAAGTATGTTGCAACTTGAGTTTATTATATATACTATACATTTATAAATCTATTTTGAAAAAAAAATTAACCACCCACTGCAGTGCACCCCCCAACCCCTAATTATTATTTTTACAATTTTCTCATATTACATATATATATATATATATCAATAATTTAACATTATATATATATATAATAACTTATTATATATTAAAAAAATAACACACTCACCCAATGATGTTCGCGCACACCCCCCAACCTCATTAATTTTTTTAAAATATGATGAAACTTGCATATTATATATATATATATAAACAAATCCATTAAAAATATATATATCAATGATATGATAATATATATATATATAAAGCTATTAATAATATATATCAATTATGTGTGGCTTTTAAAAATCCTTTAACAATATATATTTGTGTGTGTGTGTGTCAATGATTTAATATTATATATATAATAAATTATTTTATATTAATAAAAAAATAACACACTCACCTAAGGATGTTTGTGTACGTCCCCCAAACTCATTAATTTTTTTTAAATATGTTGCAACTTTATATATTATATATAAATCTATTTTTAAAAAAAATTAACTCACCCTCTACGGCGCACCCCCCAATCCCTAATTATTTTTTTACAATTTTCTCATATTATATATATAAAATAACTTATTATATATTAACAAAAAATAACTATTCGCCCAATGATGTTCATACACCCGCAACCTTATTAATTTTTTTTAAATATGATGAAACTTTCATATATTATATATACTATATAAACATATATAAATATATTTAGAAAAAAAAATTAACTCACCAACTGTTGTGCACCCCCTAAGGCTATAATTTCGGCCCGACCTGAATAGGATCAGGCAGGGTCGGGCCTACCGTTCAAATAAAATTAAAAAACATTTAAAAAAATGTTTTAAATTAAACAAACGCTTAAAAATAATTTTCCTAAATAAATTAAAAAACATAAATGTAAAAAAAATGTTTTAAATAAATGATAAAAAATGTTTAAATAACAATGCTTTAAACCCACTATCCACTACTGCACACCCCCCAATCCTGAATTAATATTTTATTTTCAATTTAAACATAATATATATAAATTCATAGACATATATAAATCTATTTAGAAAAAAATAACAAATCCACCCACTGTAAAATGTTAATAAAAAAATGTTTTTACATAAAACATGTTAAATGTTTAAAAAAATACAGGTAAAAACATGCATTAAAATTTTTTTTATTAAACTTCTAAAAATAAATGTAAAAATATTTTAAACAAGTATTAAAAAATAGTTAAAAAGGTTTAAATAAAAAAAATTAAACAAATGTTTAAAAAAAGTTTTTAAAACAAACACTTAAATTAATTTTTTTAAAACAAACACTTAAAAAATACTTTTTTACATTAAAATATGGAAAATGTTAAATGTTTTAAAAAAATACTTGTAAACAGTATGGGTTTAAAAAAAATAAAAACTGTTTTAAATTAATCATTAAAAAATGTAAAAAAAAATGTTTTAAATAGATGTTAAAAAATGGTTTAAATAAAAACTTTTAAATAAAAAAATTTAACAAATGCTTAAAAAAATTATATATAAGTTAAAAAAATAAATGTAAAAAAATGTTTTAAATAAATGTTAAAAATACATTTAAATAAGAAGTCTTTAAACTTACCCACAGCTTCACACCCCCCAAAACCCCTCATTAATTTTTTTTAAAATTTTCAAATAATATATATATATTCACAATATATAAATCAATTTAGACAAAAAAACATATCCACCCACTGTAAAATGTTAATAAAATATAAAATAAACATTTTTACAAAAAACATTCGTTTAAAAATAAATGTTAAAAAAATGTTTAAATAAAAATGTTTAAAACATGTTTTAAAACAAACAATCATTTGGAAAATAATAAAGGTCCACCATGACCTGACTCAAAAAATCCCGGCCCGGCCCGAAAAAGCCCGGCCCGAATAGTGGACAGCGGCCCGATTTTTTTGCATGCCAGGCTTGGCCCAACCCGGCCTTGTCTGGACTGGGCCAAAATTATACCCTTAGGAAGAATTCATCATGTTGGACTCCCAAGATGGGTTCACTAGTGAAGTCCCTACATTGATAGAGACCCCATCAACCATTCTAGTTCTGTCCCTTCTTCTCAATCCTGTATTGATCCAAGACCATCCTTGGTATCCTATGTGGATATCCCACATGAAATTTTCCATGAGGAATTTCTCCCCCTCCTCTATCCGACATTAAGATTTTAGAATAAGGTGGGTTTGGTTTGGGTGCAAGCTCAACTTCTTGGATTAGGCTACCACCCTTTAGCTGAGGATGGGATTCGGTACCCAATTAGTCTCCCTAGGGTATTAGGCACCTTTGGTATAGGATTTCACCAAAATGTCCACTTTGGATTGTGAATGTCCCACTATGGATTCATAGACTGAACTTGATAGGTTTCACTATGGAAAGCCCCTCACTACACAAGTCGTGTCACCGCATTCTTTCAGTCGGGTTGCCAAAGCAATGGTGATGAAGGCTTCAGAGGAGATTTACTAGAACTAGAGTCTCGCGAGGGATTTATCAGTTCTGCGGCTTCATATTCAGTTGAGCACATCTGATTGAGTCTCCCGTACCTAAGCTCAAGAAACATTCCTTATACTGACTGAGACTCCTCCGTTTCATGACAAGTAGAAACAGTGTCCCACATGTTGCCTTCACTAACAGATCTGAAAAGTGTATGAATGAAGTCGAAGCAACAAGTGTACTTCACAACTCTTCTCCGCCGCTTCGTAGACGGAGTATAAACGTGGAGTTCACTGGAAGGAGAATGGCGGGAATGATTTCTTGCAATGCAGCGGAACTCAAAGCATATTTCAGCGGCTGTACTCGTACTCAACAGCTATACAGAACTCATCTAATAGGCTCTCCTCAGCTCTACGTAGACTTCCTCCTTAAGCCCATGGAATCAGTTGGTAGTCAAGTTAATTTATCAATGAGCTATAGACAAATCTTGGTGGAGGCTTTGGAACTCATATACATAACCGGGGTTTTTTATATCTATGGGTTTTAGAATTTTTTTATAGAAAAGGGATACGGTTTGAATTTTTTAAAAAATGGGTCTTCTGATGCGTGAACACTGTTCACGCATCTTCGACGTGGAGCGATGAATGAACGGAGTTCCCATTTATTTAGAAGAAAAATTTTCTTATGTATTTTATTAATTCAATTACAACCCCTTTCTGTTGAGTATTTTTTGTTAACAAAGGAAGAAAGATTTAAAAAAACATTTATCTTTCAATAACATTATCTTCATGAATGTTCTGTAGTAATTATATTTGATTCTAATTGATATATTAATTCTGGTAGTAATTTAATATTTCTTCATTTACCTCCCCTTAAAGAGAAACACTCATAAACATCAATTTTGAAATCTTATATAACTTCACCAAGGATGATCTTCTTCAATACTTATTCTTAGATATGTTGACACATTCTTAACCCTCTTAAGGATTGTTTCTTATTTTAGAAGAATATGAAATCAATCTTTTTCATAATTTCCATAATTTTATCACATGACAAAGGTATTTTAATAGTAAAATCCTCCAGTGAAGATTGTGTACCTGTAGAACATGTGTCCTTTTATAAAGTTTGAGTATGTATTTTCTCAAAATTGGCGAAATTAACTTCTAATTCCATACATCTCATATTGTGGTTTTTTTATCTTTAATCATAATCAACTACTCTTCACAATTATTCATTATTCATTGAAATTATTCTTTATGAAATTTAATTTTTTTAAGCAAATAATCATGTTCCATGATTTTAGGATTCAAATCATTGAGATCAATAATATTTGTCAAGATTTATTGATGTTCACTGATCTTTTCATCTAGAGTATTAATATTTGTTAATACATGTGTCCTTTTATAATGTTTTAATAATTTTTTCTCAAAATCGGCCAAATGAAATTCTAATTCCATACATCTCATATTGTGGTTTTCTTATCTTAAATCATAATCATCTACTCTTCACAATTATTCATTATTCATTGAAATTCTTCTTTATGTAGTTTAATTTTTTTAAACAAAGAATCATGTTCCATGATTTTAGGATTCAATTCATTGAGATCAATAATATTTATCAAGATTTCTTGATGTTCACAGATCTTTTCATCCAGAATATTAATATTTATTAATATATGTGTCCTTTTATAAAGTTTGAATATGTATTTTCTCAAAATTATCCAAATGAACTCATAATTCCATACATCTCATATTGTGGTTTTTTTATCTTTAATCATAATCATATAATCTTCATAATTATTAATTATTCATTGAAATTATTCTTTATGCAATTTAATTTTTTTTAAACAAAGAATCATGTTCCACGATTTTAGGATTCAAATCATTGAGATCAATAATATTTGTCAAGATTTCTTGATGTTCACAGATATTTTCATCCAGAGTATTAATATTTATTAATACACGTGTCCTTTTATAAAGTTTGAATATGTATTTTCTCAAAATTGGCCAAATGAACTTCTAATTCCATACGTCTCATATTGTGGTTTTTTTTATATTCAATCATAATCATATACTCTTTACAATTATTCATTATTCAATGAAATTCTTCTTTATGCAATTTAATTTTTTTAAATAAAGAATCATGTTCCATGATTTTAGGATTCAAATCATTGAGATCAATAATATTTGTCAATATTTCTTGATGTTCGCAGATCTTTTCATCCAGAGTATTAATAATTATTAATGAATACCAAATAGAAATTATTAATTTTAGAAGATAATTTGATGACAGTAAGACACTTGTTAAAAAAGTAAAACTCTATAAATGATAATAGTAATGCACATACATAGTGTATTGTAAATAAAAAATCAACCTAATCTACACCTTTGGAATGGGTGATCCTTTGTCCCACAACCAGGTGTATATTAGACGCGTCCATGTCATGTTTGTATCTGTCTGTACTCTAGCGTACGCTGCACATCATCCTCAGTAGCCACCCCCACATCCTCCTGTGTGACAGGCGGTGGATGTACAGTCTCACCGTCTGTACCCTGTCCTGCATCTGATGATAGTGGAGGATGGATGGAACTCTCACTAACATGGAAAGAAGATGGTTGTCGTGTTGAGGATGTTTGTAATAAAGAATCAAGCTCAACCCAGTCATCGTCTGTATCTACCTGTGGCTAATCTTGAGAAGTTGTTGGAGCATATGACTGATCATGCAGAACACCATCCTCCTGTGGAACAACAGCATCTGACTGATCAATCTTAACATCATCCTCCTGTGGAACAACAAGATCCATAAGAGGGTCGTCACCCCTCGTACATCTATATGAGCCTCAACCGGCTCCGCAGGCTCCTCAGCATGTGGTGAGTCAAAGAAAATGCCATGATAAATCTCGTCCATTGAAGGAATCAAATGTGATACAAGGGTGTTAAAATATGTTGGGTCAAATATGGTGTGATCTACGGGACCATACATGTGTAGTAGATGGAAGATACAAGAATCCTACGAAAAACAATTATGTTGTTAAGTAATACGAATAAAAATTTCACTGAATTGTGGAAGGAACTATGTATACCAGCTCATGAAAGCCTCGTCTGTGACGTGTCAGAAATCTGACTGGGGACCTATAGTACCAAGTTGTGTAATCCATATGATCCACCAAATGAAAACACATTGTCCCCGCCCCTTGAAACTGGAAGTCCTGTTGTCTATCTCATAAATCAATATATTTGGTCTGGTATCTCCTCCAATCAAAATCTCGCTTCCCCGACATCTTTAGGGAATGCAGTGAATCTAACTGACTGGGTAGGTCAGGAATAGGCTGAAATAATCTAAACAACCTCATAACTCTGTCAGTCTAATGCCACTAGACTATATGAAAATGAATCAATGGAACCCTATAGGAGCTGATAACAAGCATCGTCGTACAGTACGGTGGAAGACTCTGGATAATAGCATTTGTATATGGCATCTATAAAATCTGAAAGAAAAATAAATAATCAATTAATAAATGAATACATGTATAGTAAAGAATAAAGATTTAACATTATAAATAATAATCACTTACATCATGTGGTCAAATACTGTCCAACATAAGTATGTAAGTGTGGACGTCGTGTTTGGGGGAATCTGAATGTCGATGTGACTCACTCCACCTATAGATAATACTGTTATATTTACATTTCATAATAGAAAGTTATACAATTAAGTTAGATAGTATAAGGAAGGAATAACATACCAACGTCCACACGGAGCCTCTGTTACAATATCTGCTGGTAATGGCACAAGAGCATGTGGAGATAAACGAGGGATGTGCTCCCATACTCACATCTATAGAAGAACCATACATCCCATGATCTGCATCTTATCGATGCGACATGCGCTACATAACACCATGTATGTATATGCTAGACAAGTAGACCCTCACCTATATCGGTCGACCTCTTCCAAATCCTCCAAAAAATATAAATACATCAAATGTACAAAATTAGTGGAGTGATCAACAAAAAGTGTGCCACTGATCAGCCTCAAAATATACACATGAAAATCACAACACATTGATCTCATTATCATCCTCTGCTAACTGTGGGAAGTGCTAGTCTAACCAAGGCATGCGTAATAGATCACCAATGATGGTCCTGCTATCATCAGGGACCTCTATGCCCAATAGTCAATGACCAAGCTCTGGTAAATCTGATCCAACTTGGCCAGTCAGAGCCACACCATCGATGGGGAGCCCAACATAATGGCCACATCCTGCAGGGTAATAGTCATCTCCCCCTCTCTAAAATGGAATGTATGTGACTCTGGCCTCCATCTCTCTACAAGCGCAGAAATGAGCTAATGATTGAGAAAGGGAAAGTCTCACATCGTTACGCCATATAATCCATCACGACGAAGATGAGGGATGATAGTAGGAGGCAGTGTGGTATGATAGAAATGGTGAGATCTACATACACTCAATGGAGGCACTAGACGACCCTCTAAAAGTAGTCGTGATACATGAGTAACCTGAGATGTGAGCAATGGAAAATCTTCCATCTTCACAAATAATATCATCGTTACTTTATTATAGTGAATTCAATAAAAAATATCAACTATTATTTAAATAAATCTAGAAAAATGAAATTAAAAAATGATTGTGTTAATATTTTCGATTTATACTTGATTTTTTGTGTGTGGATTAGTGTTTTTATTACTTGACCAATCCCCTCATTAAATAAATCACCCTATTAGCTAATTTTGAGATTCAATATTTATGAGGTCTGCATTAATTAAAACCTATAGAGGTCTTTTAAGCATTGCATGTGGGCTTCCATGAGCTAGTTTTTTCATTCTATGTAGTTTTTTTAATAGTTTGAGTACCAAAAATTCTTTATTAGAGAATCAAAAAATGAGACAAAACAAAATTGAAACATGTTAGAAATAGATAAAGTCAGAAATAAAATGATTCAATACTGAAAATTTCACATACCAATCAAAATATACATATTCGTGATACAATACACAAACTCGGTCATGGATGAAGAGATGTGGAGCTCTATGCTGCCACTTGGGGACATCTATTATGATTATGTCCTTCTGCATGACAAATAATACATTGTATTATCCCTCCACGTTGTTGAGGCCAATCCATTTCATTTCTAATTTGACTTGATTTTGGTCTTCCTCGAGGCTGTAACCTAGTAGTATAAAGCCAATAATTTAAAAACTGACAGACATTGAAAAAATCAAAAATGTAAATAGAACAAAATTATGAAACCTGGATATATCAGGGATGATGGTCAGCTGATCAGCAGGCAATGAGATCGAATGAAAGTCACCAACAGGCATCCAAGCTACACTATAATAGTTCACCAAAGTGCTCATGCGATACACTAGGTCAACATATAGCTCCCATGATATATTTACTGAAGCACAAGCTACGACAACATGTGCACATGGATATCTAAATTCTTGAAAGTTGTCTCAGTCACAATATCTATTATCTAACATCACTACAAACACCCGACCACTAGTGCATATTGCCCGGTCATAACACAATCTTACCTGAAAGCTCGTCTTTTCCCTATCAAAGGCTAGAACAGTCCATCATGAAACCACATTCAGTATCCAATCAATATCACTTTGGAAATGTTACGTAAAACGCATTCCATTTTCCATACCCTGATAGGCCTTTTGGGACTGGTCAACAAAGTAGTGAACACATCTATAAAATTTCTCTTGCACTAACCCTATGATAGGAAGTTTTCTCACACCCTTGAGGACCCCATTTATGCACTCTACTATATTAGTGGTCATATGGCCATATCTTCTGCCACCATCATATGCTAATGACTATTTTTCCTTCGAAATCTCCATCATATATTCATACACATGTTCATTATTAGTTTGGATCTCTTCAAGGCATCAATCAAACCTTTCTTGTTGGGGCTCATATGCTGAAACTGTAAGAGAATAATATATTAAAATGGAGAATAAATTTTGTTTTTAAAAAATAAGTTTAGAAAAACATACCCAACTTGAGGATCACATTCTTTATGGAATCATCTCTGAAATGATTATGTACATTATTTGCAATATGTCTAATGAAATAACGATGATAAGCATTCAACTCAGTCTATGAAACCCCTTCACTAACCATGGCCTTTATAATTTCTCGATGGCGATCAGATATTAGACACACGCCATGGTTTTGTGTGACATGAACACGTACAAATGCCAAAAACCAGCTCCAACATTCAAAATTATCCTTTTCAACAATAGTAAAAGAAAGTGGAAGAGGAGAACAATTACCATACTGTGTGGTAGAAATGAGTAGAACACCTGTATACTTGCCAAACAGGAAAGTGACATCGACATGAATAAATTGTTTACAATAGGGAAATGTAGCAATGCATGGCCTGAATGCCCAAAAAACCCTATTTAACTTCACCTTTGTTTGATCAACTCAATGATTGGGGGATACATTATCAATAATTTCCAACTGATAAACAATTTGATTATTGAGAGATAATAATTATATAAGTTGTGGAAACATAGTATAAGATTCATCCCAATCACCATACACTTTTACAATTGTCTTCTGTTTTTCATTCCATGCTTTGGTATTTGATATCTTATAGTTATACAACTGTTGAATTATTTATTGAACAAGGGAAATGGGAAAATCCTGACATGTTTGTATCATCTCACAAATAACATTTGATATAAACTCTGAATCAAAGGAAGAGTGATCCTGTGACAAGCTTGGATTCACACAAGTGTGTGGCCCTTCTAATATGGTTATCCTCCAACATGTAAAAAATTTATCAAATATTTCCCTTAATCGAAATTTACATTCTGGACCATATTTTTCACAATGAATGATATATTTTGTCTTCTTTGACTCATCAACCACAAATGTGAAATTTCACTCAATGTGGTATTGCTTTATCAAAATTTTCATGACCGATTTACTTTCAAACTTCTGCCTGACGTAGATGGTGTTATCATTTGATGTAGACCTATTCCCTATAATTATAGGGAATTCAGAAGCCAGTGTAATGACATCCCAATCAAAATTTTATTCATGGGACATTCCTTTAACTAAGGAACTCAATACTGAAGGATGATTACCACTAACTTGTGGATGTCGTGGATGTTTGTCTCTCAAAGGAACCTCAGAATGTTCATTTCCCACATCACCCTCACCCACATCTTTCAAAGAAACCTTAGAAGGTTCATTCCCCACATCACCCTCACCCACATCATCTTCTAATGGATCCCAAAATTATTCTTCCTCAGATAAACTTTCATTCACTATATCAGCACACAAAGGGATTTCATCTACATTTCCTTCTAAATTTTGATCATCTTCTTCATAATTTTCTTCTATGACTAGATTCAAATGAGAAGGAGGAAATGCAAAAGAATGATGTGAAGGAACAACTTGTAAAGATCTCACAAAACACGGTTTTGTAGTAGTCAGTTGCACCACATATATATCAAAAATCACCACATACAACTCCATCAAAACATTAGAATACTGTTGTCTAAATAAGGAAGATACATCCATCCAATCATCATCATCGACTAAAGGGTAATCGGTGTTCCAGAAACGTTCAGGATGTTGTATATATCGATATGTGATTGAATAAATGGATTGATCGACCCTCAGTTTTAACCAATTATGAATCTTGTTATGAACTGCATCTAATGTCATACAACCATGAAGATTTACCACTCTGACTGGTGGCACACTTTATCTAAATCCCTGATCCGTATAAATGGTCTCACCATTGCAATATATTTGCGCATACATTATTACCTATAAAAAATAATTAATAAAATATTATATACTACATCAATATTTTACATTATTTAATATAAAGTTATAAATTTTAATTAGTTATGAATAATTAATCATGACTTGATCTTGAGACCTATGATTAGTTTATCATTATTTGATAAACTAACCAAAACCTATGGGTAGACTCATGGAGTCTCTGTTATCAAATATTTCAGTAACCATTAGTCTCCTTTCAAATAGCAATTCCTCATGTAAAATGCTTGTTCTTCAATGCCTCTTCAGGGACAGCTCTCTGGGGACGCCTCTTCAGGGACACCTCTTGTTGATTGCCTTTTAATTACAAATTTACTCACATGCATGTGAGGGGGTCTAGGGATATGAAATACATAATTTTTTTTAAGCGGACACGCAGGTCCTTACATACTTAGTCAAAGATGAATCACATGTCATCAATATAGAAAAATAAATGCAATTATTACAAATTTAATAACCACATTCACAAAACAAGACATGCAATTTCAATTATGCATTGGTCGGTCATCTCAAGATTAGTCATCCCACAACTTACCATGTTTTAGGGTATACTTATTATATCTATTACTATATGATATACATATTAAATATCTACACCTCTTTTATATTTAATAAGTTTAATTATAACTAATATAATTTAAAAAATTTATTTATACAAAATTGTTTTTATACCATTAAAAGAAAAAAAATTCTATATATTTTTTAATAAATTTAAATATGATACCTATAACTAATATATTATTCACAAATTATATTACTAGTGTATAAAAATATTATAATCTAAATTAATATTACTTTCAAAATAAAATTTTTTATAATATATTTAATTTTCATAAACATTCAATATGAATTCATACAAAAAACACATCGTTTATAAATTAAATCATACAAAAGACACTAATTTACACATAAAAACATATGAAATAAATAAACCATACACACAAAAACTAGTTTCTACATATCAAAAATCAAATAAACAAATCATAAAAATGAAATAAATAAACACAATTAAACAATTGAAAATTTAAATATAAATTTTACCTTCTTAAAAGAAGAAAAAATTTGTTGAGAAAGAAATTCTATAAGTCCTCGCAGCAAAATATAGAGGAGAAGAATAAATTTGGGGGGGGGATACCCCCTTTTATAGATTTTCTTGGCCGGATGCATGAATGGGGTTCACGCATCCTTCATACCATCCTCGAAGGATGCGTAAACGGGGTTCACGCATCTTTGATGCGTAGAGATGCCTGAATGGGGTTCACGTATCCTTCGAAGATGGGATGAAGGATGGGTGAACCCCATTCACACATCGCTCTGCGCCGAAGATGCGTGAACAGGGTCCATTCATCTAAATACCCATTTTTTAAAATATTTCAAACCCTATCCCTTTTCTATAAAAAAATTCTAAAACCCATATATATAAAAAAACCCTCCATAACCGTGAAGTTCAGTCTATGGAACGTAGACATCATTCACAGTGGAACTTGTCTCTATTCTGTTATTCCCTTTGGTTTTAAGGCGAAACTCACTAAGGGGGGCTGAGGAAGACTGCAATTCTAGTGAGGGTGTTAAGTGCCTCTGTTTTGACCTGATTGGAGGCTGGGAAAATGGCACTCTTTCTTCAAACCCCACGGAAAAGCATGGCTAGCTTTCCTAGATAAATGGTCTTCACTTATATTGATGAGTAGAATAGAGAATAATTCTAAAGTTTACATCCTTATTCTGCCTAGCTCTAGAATCATCAGTTAGATCATTTCAATGTATTCAAACAAATCGATCTTTGGATATCTTAAAATGGTATATGTCATGATTAGTATTCATGTTATTGGATCTCTGGTTCCAATGCATCATATGTTTACTGTTGGGTTAGACATCGATACTCATTTGTACTTCACTGCAGATACTATAATTATAGTTATTCCTACTGGCATTAAAATCTTTAGTTAGCTTGCTACTTGGGGGCGGTTCAATCATGTACTTCAAAACACACATGTTTTTTGATGTGGGGTTCATCTTTTTGTTCATAATCGGTGGACTCTCTAGAATAGTACCAGCTAATTCTGGGCTTGACATTGCACATCATGATACCTATTATGCAGTGCCACATTTCCATTATGTACATTCGATGGGTACTATTTTTTTTTTATTTTCTGGATTTCACTATTGGGTTGGTAAATTCACAAGGCTAGTCTACCTGAAACACTTAAGGAAACTCCATTTTTGGATCACTTTATTAAGGGTGAATCCTTCCCTCTGTCCAATGCATCTCTTAGGCCTATGAGGCATGCCATGTCGTATTCCAGATTTTCCAGATACTTTTGAGGGTTGGAATGACCTGATCTTCTATGGAACATATCTATCAGTTATTGGTATTTTTCATTTCGTAGTGGTAGTGACGATCACATGTGTCAGGGAACCTACTCGATTTTCAAGTCTGACTGTCAAAGATGAACAGACTGCAACCACACCAGAATTTCTTCTTTCGATTCCCTCATCCTTTCATACATTTAGTTAAGTTCCACCTATTAAGGAGACAATATTCATTCGTTCAATACAGTTTCCTACGTTAAACAAAAAAATAACTCAAAAACACAGAATATAAGGGGGTATTTTGCTACTGTGATTGGTTCATTCATGGGGTTTTTGGGATATCGACATTAAACCAGTATGCATCTCATCACGTACCCAAAAATGGACACCCTAGGATCTAAAATTGTATATCAATTGTTCCAGTGAAACCTTTCTCAAGTTAATCTTGTCTTCAATCTTCTCATATGATTCTAATGACTACCACACCGCTTTCACGTCCACTTCCACAAGTGATATATTTTAGTCCTACTTTTCTGTTCAAGTAACAATATAGGGTAATGTTTGGTACTTTATTCTATATAAAATACTCTAATAGTTTCTCAAAATCCTCCTGAACCCCCCCCCCCCAAACAATTATTTTTATACCTTTCCACTGCTCTACTATCCGTATCAAGAGAATGTATCAACTGATATAAACATTGCCTATGCATTTCAGTGTCTAGTGAACCGCACTTTACACTTTCAAGCATCAAAATTACGGTCAGAGCAGTGAGATCCTTGAAGAAACCCACCAAGAGACTATTTCAAACTGATAGGGATAAGGATATAATGTTCCTTATCCCAATCATTCCACATTCATTCCAATCGAGCTATCAACTGATCACACTATTAGAAGAGTAATTATGCCATGACTAGTACTCTATGGATTTCTAAACATAAACACAAAGGTTCTATAAGATCTAACCTTGGTCGAGCAGGTGGGGGGGACCCAAGGAGGGGACCATGTGTCTACAGGGAAACTGGAGGTATCTAACAAGCCAGGACCCAACAACCATGTTAAGGTGGGGTGTTTGTGCTGTCAATAGGGCCCAGTTGTTACAAAGTCAGTAGCCTTTAATACTTCTAACTCAAAGTAAAAAAAGAAAATATCAAGGTTTAAAGTTCTAGTGATAAATAACCACATGCTGATAGTAATGAAGAAATATATCATTTAGCTAGAAAAGTTAATAATTTTTTCAAGAAACCAACATATAGAGGTAAGTATGATGATAAATAAAATTGGATAGAATAGTGGTGATGGAATGATTCTGCAAATGAGATAACCTACTATGATTGAAAAGGGAAATTATACATCAAAATGAACTATCCCAAGCTCAAATATAAGAAAAAATATGAGTAAAAAGGTAAAATATATAAACAGGATATGAAAAAGTCCAGGAGTTCCTCTGAGTATATTTCAAATGATTCAATTTAGAGTATAGAATATATAAATGTTAAATATAATATGTGTTTCATGAAAAACACATATGAGGTATCAAATATTTTTCCTTCATCCCCTGTACATATTCTAAATCTTTCCAAAAATGAAAATGATGAAGAAAATACATCTAGTTATGATTTATTTGAATGTTGTAATATACTGGAATATATTTTTAATGAACTAAAAGATAAATAAAAAAATTTAAATAAGCCTCATTATTTTTATACTCACTTTAATACTAATTTTTTATATAAAATGATAAGAATTATCAACTATTAAAAAAACAATAAGGTCAAATATTCTAATTATCAATTCAAGAAAGATCTATAAAGATACCCAAATTTTAAAGACACTCCAACCCAAATTATTGGTAAACAAACCACTCCTAAATATACGACTGTATTGGTTACCAAACTTTACATAGAATGATTTATAAGAAAATATTTGTCCCAAGTTACAGTTCTACCAAATCTGTAAACACCACTTACTCTTATGGACCTAAAAAGGTTTTTATTTCTGAAATTCTAAGGATTGTTTATATGAAACTAGTTAAATAGTTATTTATTACTAAATATCTTATTACTAACAATTATAGATCCAAGATAGAATGGGTACCAAAACTTCTTGAACAGTACCAGTAATAACTTATGGTATTTGGGTAGTTTATATTCTAGATACAGGACTGGGGATTATATAATCTTCCAAAATATTATCAAAGTTGATGGTGGACATGTCACTTTTGGTGACAATACCAAAGGAAAAATAATTGGACTTGTAAAAAATGGAATCTCAAGTATTATTTTAATTTCTAAAGTATTATTTATAGATGTGTTGAAATATAATCTTCTTAACATCTCACAGTTACGTAATGATGGTTACCATGTTAAATTTTAGAACAATAACTATAAAGTTTATGATTCTAAACATGTTTTAGTTTTTACTACTTTGTGTAATGATAATGTTTATGTCGTTGATTTAAATTCATTATTTTCTCATAAAAATTCTTGTTTAAGTACCTTCCACAAAGATTCTTATATTTGGAATAGGAGAGTAGGCTATTATAATCTATTCTCAATTAGAAATCTTAATCAGATAATTTTATAATCTATTCTCACATAACCCTATTTTTTAGCCTTATGGTCACACCACTAGCTGGATGAATCCCATTCAAAATTACCTACGGAGGGGGGAAATCTCACCAAAAAGGTATGGAAGAGAACATACCCTAAATTTGTCAGTCAAATTTTCCTTGTGCAATGGCATAAACCAAGAATATGTTCTCTACAAACAAGGACTTGATAGAGTTTTTTACAGGTGCATCGATGGAGAATAGAATGTTTTCATTGTGAAAAAAGTGCACATCAGAGCTTGTGGAGTGCACCAATCAGTAACCAAGCTCTCCCATAAAATTTAAAGCCTTAGATATTATTGGCCCACTATGATATAGGATTGTACCACATTCACCAAGAAGTGTCATTCCTGCCAAGTAAATGCCAATTTTACTCACCAACCCCCAGATCTACTTCACACATCTAAGTAATCCTTTCCATTTTCCGTATGGGGGACGAATATTGTGGGGCCATATCCCCCACCACATCTAGAAAATTCAAGTTCATTCTCACAGAAACTGACTTCTTTTCCAAATGGGTCAAATCCATGCCCCTTAAAGAGGTCGGGGTAAAATGCATTGTTAGCTTTGTGAAGGCCAACATCATTACCAAATTTGGTGTCCCTCATACAATAATGATGGAAAATGACACCAACTTCTACTTTGTTAATTCAGAAAAGCTATACTATGAGTATGGAATCAAATCCAACTGTTTGTACCACTACCATGCAATGACCAATGGGAATATAGAGGCTTTCAATAAGACTATGTCCAACATACTCTAGAAGATGTTGGATAAGGATAAGAAATCATGTCCAGGTAAGATCCTTCATGCTTTATAGGCTTACCGAACCATGACCTGCACTACCACCTAGGAAACCCCATACTCACTAGTATATGGGATAGAGGTGGTTTTTCATATTGAAATTCAAGTACCATCACTCTGTGTGTTCATTTGTGATCAATTTTCCAAGGAGGAAAAATCTTAAAAATAGTTTTATGGGTTAGACCAACAGGATGAGAAAAGTGTACACACTTTGCACCATTTGGAAGTTTACCAAAATTGGATCGCACGAGACTTCAACAGAAAGGTTTGCCTTCGGCCTTTCCTCGAAGTAGAGATGGTATTGGTCCTCATAACCCCAATGATACTCAGGAATAAGCCCCCAAATCTTGAGTCAAAGTGGGAGGGGTCATATGTCGTACATAGGGTCTATTCTAATGGAGCATATGCCTTGATGTCAATGGATAGACAGCTCATCACGACTCCCACCAATGAAATGTTTCTGAAGAATCACTTCATGTAACCGAAACGTACGTGGTCCTAACTCTACGACCCTAAACTATGAGTCGTCATCCTAACCACATGATGTTAAACTGTATGGTATTATTCCCTAAAACACAACATTAAACTGGTATGTCAATGTCCTCACTACATGACTCTAAACTACACAACATATCGTTCTAGTTGCAAGATGTTAAACCACATATCATAAATCGTCCTAATTTCATGATGATAAACTGCATGGTCCCCAAAGAACTATGTACAAATTGATTCCCATTCATCAGTGGGATACATAGTGATGCCTCGACCCTTGATCTTGGCCCAACCATTTCATGAAAAAAATGCCTCTATTGTATCCTCTATCTTCCTATATTATGAGGGAAATCTTTGTCACTCCTTATTTCTCACATCGAGTGTAAATCATGTGTGCTTAGGATCTGTGATAAGGATTCCCTTATGTAAACAAACTATGGAGGGATATGATCAACCCGACACCCATAGAGGAAGAAACCAAAAAGGCCCTGCTCCTACGTCCGAGTCAGATCGGTACAAGGAACATTTAGAACTACGTATGGCTTGATTCCTTCCCTTATAGGATACGTAGTGACACTCATATTTCAAATCCTAGCCCAACCACAAACAAAAAAATACCCTCTCATTTCCCTACATGTGTTCCATACCTCTTTAGGGAACATTGAGAACTATATATGGATTGATTTCTACCCTTGCAGAATACATAGTGATTCCTGAATTTCACATCTCGACCCATCCACCAAAAAAGATTCTCTCTCATTTCCCTACACTTGGGCCAGAACTTTGTAGGGAACATTCAGAAAAACGTATAGCTTGATTAAAACTCTTTCAGGATATGTAGTGACGCCTGGATTTTACATCCCGACCCAGCCATAAACAAAACAAATGCCCTCTCATTTCCCTACATCTGGGCCAGGCCTCTGTAGGGAACATTGAGAACTACATATAGCTTGATTCCTTCCCTTTCAGGATATATAGTGATTCCCAAATTTCACATCCTTTCCCAAAAACCAATTAAAAAATTCCCCTTCCTTCATTCATAGGACAGACTTATACAATGGAATCCATGAAAGGTCCTAACAGCACAATGATAAAATGCAAGGTTCATCGAGAGTCATGTGCAGCCCAATTCTCAACATTAAAGAATCCTGAACATGCCTTGGATTCCCTATACAACAAATTCAAAGAGATTACGGGAATTTCATGTTTGAATTATGACACTCATAAGGATTCAAAAGATCATTCTTCCCTCTACATATGAGTTAGATCTATGTGTAAGCTTCAGTAGTTCACGACTAATCATGGTCTGGATATTTCTGAAGTTCCTATACACTTTTTTCCCACTTTTCAAACTCTATACTATGGAAAATCATGGGTCCCCATAATCATTCATGGCCATCGGAGATGGAAGGATAGTGTCCTATGAACACCTTTGTTTGACTATGCACATCATGCCCTGGTGGATCGGTATATGTCACCTACAAAACAGCTTCTAATTAGAGGAAAATTCATCCTTAGGAGAGTCCTCTCTTACCTCAGTAAGCCCAATGGATTCCAAGCCCCATGTCATTCCTCTTGATCCAAGGACCCCCCCTGGGAATATGGTTTACACTATCTATCATCACTCATGTCTAAGGAATGACAGAATATCCCGACCATGATTAACTCAAATCTATTTATGGTCTTTGTGATAGCATAATTTTTTCATTACATGACTCTAAACTATATAGCATAATATCCTCATTGCATGACTCTAAACTACACAGTGCATTATCCTTGTTGCATGATTTTAAACATCATAGCATTAGTTTAAGCTGAAAATTCTCCCTACTGTTGATTATGTTATTCTTAAGTGGTGATCCATAATCCTCATAATCCCTTGTTTCTCACACCGAGCATAGCTCACATGATCTTAGGGACCTTAGCAGGGGATCCACCATGACATCTTGGAAAATCAGTCCTGGAGTTTTGGTTCTAGAAGCACGACCCTAAAAGGCATGTTATGGTTCCCTTCCCCATAAGGAACCTGAGGTCCTAGTTATATGATGTTAAACTATAGGGTACTCCAAATATAGGACGGATGCCTCACCCTACGTATGAGTCAGATCTAAGAAGGGGATTACCTGATCCCAAGAGAGAATCATGAACAAAATTTTTCAAATGTATTTGGATACAATCCTACCATACATCAAGATATGTGCTTTAAGTAATCTTGAATCTCCATAATCTTCCATGGCCATTGAAGATGGAAGGTCAGTGTCCTACATACACCTTTGTTTGACTATTCACATCATGCCTCGGTGGCTCTGCATATGTTTCCTACAAAATGGACATCAACCAAAAGATAAATCTTCCTTAGGAGATTCTTCTTCTACCTCAGTATGCTTGACAGCTTACAAGACTCATGACATCCCTCCTGATTCAAGAACCCTCAAAGTCATGGTTTACATTTTCTTTCCTACCCATGTCCTGGATATATCAGGATATTCTAGCCAAATTCACCTCTAGTATCTCTTCTGGATTATTTAAAATAAATATATCCCATCTATATGTGTAAAGTTTATCCACTTATGAAAAAAAAATTCCACCACTTTCTCCAGGTTTCCCATTAAAGTTCAACCAAAGAAATACCCCCTTTCATGCTTAGTTTCACCCCTTTTTAGAGGCCATATGATGTGTTCAGAAAGGTCCCAATCCCTATAATCCTTCATGGCCATCAGAGATGGAAAAGTAGTGTCCTGTGGATAACTTTGTTTGAAAATGATCATGATGTCCTGGGGGATATGCTTATGTTTCCTACAAAACGTTCATCAATCAAAGGAAAATTGATCCTTAGGAGAGTCCTTTACAATTTTTCGTATGTCTGCATGACATTTATGTACCATATCACTCCCTATATTTGGGAAACCCCTTGGATTATGGCTTATATATATTTCCCTTTTCAAAGTACCAAACATGAAAGGAATTTCTAATTTAAATGAGGAATCATTTACTCTCCTTTGGTCAGAGAAAAATGATCTTTGTGTTCTGGTTGTATGACGTTAAACTGTACCATTCACCGACTATCCCCTATAAAAGAAAAATTTGTGTGGGAGTGGTTTCCCATTCAAAACTGATACAAATTACCCTAATAATTTTGAACATCATTCCTTAGATAGGCCACCCAATGTGGCCCCCAACCCAAAAAAAAACTCAAAGTGTTGTAAATTCCCTCAGGCCATTATATATGGAAGGCCAATGTCATGTGGACTCCTTTTTTTGACTATGCATATCATGCCCTGGTGGCTCTACATATGATGCCTACAACATAGTCTTTAATCAAAGTCAAATTCATCCTTAGGAGAGTTATCTTCTACCTCCATACACCTAAAATAGATCCCAATCCTCATGCATATCCAAAACTCACAAATTCAGGGTCAAGAAAAATCCCTCATTCATGTGTGAAAGTTATTTGGACATTCTCGAATGATTAATCCCAAATTGGGGCTCCTACTTCGTTAATTTTAGTCAAATATGTTCGACCTAAAACATTATTAATAAGTCTAATTAACAGGACTATAAGTTGCTAGCGAAAAAGACACAATAATCACTAGAGTGAAAACACACAAAGGGAACCCATAGATAAAAGTCGAGTATCATATCGTTAAACCTATATTGTGCATGGTTTAGTCAAAAAATGATGATCTATAAAATACTCATAAGATACATAAATCTTGTTAGGTTGAAAACCTGCAAAGGGTGGCCCAGGAAAAAGTCAAGTTATACCCACTAAGGTAGTATCAAACAAGATTAGGAAAAAATTATGGTGATAAAGAAAAATACAAAAAGTTCGTGAGTTTTTCAATGGAACCCTATAAATAGTCTAACTACGCTCGTTGAGTCCCACATCTCTGGAAAAATTAGAGCCTGATTCGATTATTTCAATTTACTGGTTTCAAATAATGGTTTAAAATTAACACCTGGTTGAATTTATATTTATATGATTGACTGTGATTAATTGACATTATAGGAAAAGGAAAAGAAGAAGTATTAGGAGGAAATTAGTTCCATTAAGTTCAATAAAAAATGGAGTAACATCCCCAGTTCAAAGTCTCTTCATAGCGTCAAAATAAAATGAGTACATCATGATTTGGGAAAGTAAGGCACTACTCGCCCTTTCCATAAAATTGGAAAGCGACTACTGTGGTCCATCAAGAGTTTTCTCTAAATAATCTCTCTCATCTGCTTCATCCTTGACCATCGGGCACACGTGTTCCATGACGGCTTTAAGCTCCCACCCTTTCTTCTGGATATCATCATAATTGGTGACCAAAGAGGCTAGTCGAGCCTTCAACCTTGTTACGTGAGCCTTGCATTCTCGTAGACCTTCCTTCTGGGCAATCAATAAATCATGAACCTTTTCCTCTTCAGCCATTAGGTGATCAAGTTCCTACAAAATGTCTTGGAAGGTATTTACCTAATGATGGGAAGAATTGAATTTGGAAAGTTTATTCTCACAAGAAGTGAGGTCTTCCTAAGCTATGACAATCTAATAGATAAGAAGATTTAGATGTCAGTAATCAAAGCCACCAGAACCTAACTTGGAAAATAACCGCCAGAAGTTTTTAGTATCATCAGTAAAGCTATCCAGAGGTGTTTCCATGGCAAGGGTGTATAACTGATGTGATGCCTGTTTTCGCACTACCTAATGCCTCCCCATGACACCAGGGCCTTATTCCTCCCCCACCGCAATGGGTATATAGGTAGGAAGCGTAATTATAGTTGTGGGAAGAGACCTAATATAGGTAACCAAATATGGGGGCTTTCCTTACCCTTAGATGATTCAACCGTTGGAGAAGGATGCGGAGGACTAGCCGCAACTTCCAGGGTATCCGGTGACACTCTACTGGGGCCAACCTCATTAGGGACATGGGTAGTATCCAAAAGATAAGATCATTCTAAATCAATCCCCACCGATATAGGATGCACTAATTTATCTTCTTCAAGACTTATCTTATATTGGATCGAGCATCTTCTCACCACAAGGGTAGGAACATATGGTGTAACCATTGTGGACACCATAGGGACAAGAATAGAAGACTTATTCATCACACTTACCACACGAGAAGGAATATATTCCATGGTCATCATGGTCAAGATAGGGTGAAGGATGGTTAAAGTCTTCTAGAACTATTGAATTGGTCTTCTCAGCACCCTCTTAGGGTAATATCCCACCCATAGTTAGGCATATTCTATCGATAGAAAAGTGTATCTCATCGTATTAGGGATTATTACCTCCATAGTAGAACCTTCATGAATCATCATAAGCCATAACTGGTGAATAATTATGGGATGATATTCTCCTTTTAACTGAATGGAAGGAAGAATTGAAATTTTTTGAAGGCACCCAAATTTCCTGGAAATCTTATAAGGGAGGTATGGCTCCCAAATGGCCACCCGATCTATGTGAGCAGTGAGAATCTTGTCTCGGAGTGTGATAATGTATGTATGCCGCTCTAAAGAACTGCCCATATCACCTCTTAATGACACATGAGGGGTAGGGTGTTGTGCAAATGATAATTTAGAAGCATCATTCTATAGCCTGACTACATTACTAATGCTTAAAGTCATGGGACTAACAACGGAAATGTTGAGAAGGGGAGGTTGAAAGTTAAAGTGAGGAACCCTCACAGTGTGTTGATATTCATAGCAAAGGAATTGTTCTTCTATACACCCATACAAGAATTGAAATGGTCCGCTGATACAATGCGTAGGTTTACCTTCTTGTATCTTCCCAGACAACTCGTAAATTTGGGAAAGAGTAGGGGTAGCCAGGTTAATTGGTCGAACCTATTCTACCACATAAACCATCATCAGAGTGAAATACCTAACCCGGGTATATACATCACAGGATGGGAAGATCCATCCACTCAAAAACATGGCAAAGAAACCTGATAATCTAAGCACAGGTGGCATGTCCAATTGAAGCTCATATCCTCAGGTAGTATATCGTCCCACTTCTAGGGTGATGCAATATAATCCTGGAATTTTTTGAGACCGACGGGTTGGATGAGTTCGACTGAAAAGAGATCTCATCTTAGGCCCATTAACCTGCAAAAATGAACCTATCCAAGCCTCAAAAGGGATAAAAGAGCGATCCTAGAGGGAGTGATCAAGTAATCCCTCTGCCATAACCAGTAGGATTATTGTCAATGGG
This sequence comes from Viscum album, assembly GCA_963277665.1. Taxonomy (NCBI): domain Eukaryota; kingdom Viridiplantae; phylum Streptophyta; class Magnoliopsida; order Santalales; family Viscaceae; genus Viscum; species Viscum album. The sequence goes on from OY728125.1 coordinate 7,865,866, forward strand.
GACAGATGGGCGGTATCATCCTAACTAGTAGTTGCTGGAAGATACTCTTCATACATATTTCCAAGGATGGGGAGCCCTCAGAGCTGTTGGGTGTCCCATAAGTGGATTCCCACCTCCCCATGTGAGAAATGGAAGTTTTTGGTGCTTGAACACCAGTGGATCAGCAGCTCAGGAAGGATTTCACATGGAGAGAAAGCTGCAAACTAGGAGACCCAAGCTGCCTGATATAAGTTCACCACCTCCAACTGGTCAGGGGACTCTAAATAGGTTTGGTGTACCCAAAATTCCCATGACCATTTGTCAAAGAAGCATCCTCCATCTCGCAGTTCCCATTTGGTGCTCCACCCACCATTAGGGTTTTCTTGGGAAATGTTGATAATGGATGGGTACTCCTGTGCGACTAGTCTCAAGGTAGTGTTGAGACACCTGCGATTGATCTGAGTCTATGTCGAGCCTTCTAATATGAACACATTCTCCTGAATCGTAGTATCTATAACCTCTCTTGTTGAGGAAATATTGGCCCGATCATGACCTTGTTGTGCTTCTAGGAGAATTAAAGGAGTATTGGGGTCAACTAATGGAAAAGGAACATCATTAGGAAGAAAAAATCCATAAAGTGGAAACTGCACAAACAATGGGTAAGCTAGGAGCACTAGCGTAAGGATATATTTTAAGAAGCTATCACAAGGAACAGTGTAGAATCAAAGATGATACTCACTATCCTCAAACATGGTTTCCCTTGTCTTGGTTGATTTCGTCAAAGTTTGTGAAAGAACCATTACAGCCTACACGAAAAGATCCAAAAGCCCACAGAAAGTCAGTCCAATGAGAAAATTGTTGGATGAAGGTCACAAAAAATGGGCAAAGGATTTAAAAGAAGGTCCATATAGGACTCCACATATTTCTCCCAGAAATAGTACGTGGTATCCATTTCCCACGTACTGCAAGAATCCATTTTCTGCATACTGTATGATATCCAGAAGCAATCCCTGCATACTGTTGTGGTACATGGAAGATATACTGCGTATAGATGTGATATGTGAAATTCCCATGAGGCACTAGCCCATGGAGAATTATCTGACAAACAAAAAGGGTTTTTAGAAAGAATAAACTGCAAACCAAGGCCTCACCATGCTGATATTCAATGTTATTGTTTAAAAGTTTAAGTTTGGATTAGTAAGGCTTAAAGTTCAGTTCACTAGTTTAAGTTCAGTGTGCGGGACAAGAAAACCACCCAGCATTCTCTTATGTAGAGGTCCATTTTTTAGTTTTAAAATTCCACAACGTAAGTTGCACAACCCAAAATTTGGTTCACAGGAAGAAATAGATAAGAATAGTTCAATTTGTGGCACATACAAAGCGGTTAACGAATACAGATTTCACAAAAGAGATGGTACGCGGATGCATAGAAAGATGAGGCAGAGTCGAGAGTACTTTTCACCACAAAAAAAAAGATAAAGGAAAAATAACCTGGGTCCTTATATATAGGTCTGGTCCCCTCCTACTGGACATATTTGTTCTACTACAAACCACTTCAGTTCAGGACCGCTTCTACATCGAAATATTCTCCTCCTTGTTCCAAACAGACCACATTCCTATGGGGGAATTTGTAGGGTCCAAAAAACATCTCAAAGGGAAGTAAATACTCGTACAAGCACTTTACTAAAGAAAGAAATCATTCTTATAGGTCTACTAAAGAAAATTGATGAAATTTGAGTTGAAAATTTTGGAATAAACTTGAAGAAATTGAATTTATAAAAGAGTTTTAAGTGACTCATGTACCATCAGTGGGAAAGGTTTGCGGAGCGCATGAACCACGAACCACCATTACGCAGAAGGACCCGCGAGGTGATAGCCTACGGAGCCATGGACAGAGAACCCAGGAACTCGTGAACCACATTGTTAGCATAACATCTCTCAAACTCAGCAGTTTGTGGACAAAGAAAATTAGCAGGGTTCCACGAACCATGACTCATAAACTGCAGCCTCTGCAAACCCCAATTGACTGAGTCTTCCACTAATTGGGATATCTCATCATGGGATTCTGAAAATGGTGTCTCATTCCCATAGATATGATTTTTCCCATTTCTCTATAAAATTAGAATAGGAGGAAGAAGAAAAATTACGGACAAAGAAAGCACGGAGGAGACTCTAGAGGTTGGAAGAAAGAATTTTGAGGGGATTCCTGATTCAGTTTCGAATCATCAAAGAAATTTAAACTGATAACCACATTTTTGCAGGTATAACCAGATGAGAACCATAAAAAAGAAGAAACTTAATAATAATGGGTAATCCAAGAACCTAATTGGTTTCATTGTGAACCAAAATTTCCTCGCAGATGAACTCCCCGTGAATGACAAGTTTTGAGACCCTCCTTTAATACGGCATTCTGCATAATGTATCACTATGCAAATTGTACCTTGTGTCACATACTACATCAGTATGCAGATAGAACTTGAAGCGGCATGGTAGACTGCCTCCAGGACCATCTGCCACTATGGTATGTGGTGGTCCATGCCCAAGCTCGCGTACTGCTTCGGTACACGAACTCCCCCTACCCACATACCACTACGGTATGCAGAGCTCCCCCACCCCGCACAAGAAAAACAGTACGTAGAATGGGGCCTCTTTAGGTGTCCTTCCCTTTAGATCTAATATGTCCCCATTATTACCATCTAGTCCTCCATAGCTCCTCCACAAACCAGTCCCCCAACATTAGGACAAAGCCTCCTCCAAAATCACTGGACCCATATGATTAGATCATCGAGCGCATCAGTGTGCCCCTTTGAGTCTACATACCCATGGTAAGTGGAGTCACAAAGGCTCTCCCCACAATGTTTTGGACTCCTGGGATGTCTGTAATTCTACATTACCATGGTAACCTAGACTCCAACATTTTTATGCTAATGTGAACCTCCCCGTTCTAGGGATTATGGGTGATCACCTACTTTTGCATTCAATGAGGAATGGTGATCAGTCGAAGGAATCATGTTCGCTCCTCCTTTTGACGAAAGGTGACATTCCTCCCCTTTCCCAGAGTGCATTGTAGGGAACTCCCAATGAGGTATGTCCATAATCTCCCAATATCTGAGCCACATGACCCCCAATGTCATCCCACATTGAAGGGTTAATTGCCCCACACCCTTCCACACCATCACCTCATTTTCTTCAACTGTAGGACCACCCTCTCCCATCACCAGGAGAGAAGGTGCACAGGATGCCTACTTGAAGGCCTGATCTCAAAAGGGTTTCCCTTCCAAAAGGGTTTACCCAATCATGCCCCCTCAAATTGGAAGATTTCATATGTAAGCCCTGGCGCATTCTGAACTACAATTAATCTAATTCCTGGTCAAACCAGGATACATAGGGCGCCTGCTTGAAGGCCCGAGCTCAAAAGGGGTGACCTTCCAAAAGGGTTCACCCAATCATGTCCCCTCAAATGGGAAACTTTCACATATAAGACTCAACCCATCATGAACTATTAGAACTCTGATTCATGATCAAACCAGGATACGTAGTACACCTTCTTGAAGGTCCGAGCTCAAAAGGGGTTCCCTTCCAAAAGGGTTCACCCAATCATGTCCCCTCAGTTGGGTAGCTTCCACATGTAATCCCAAACCCATCCTAAACTACAATAAATCTGATTCCTGGTCAAACCAGTATATGTAGGAAGTCTGATTGAAGGCCTGAGCTCAAAAGGGATTCCCTTGAAAAAGGGTTCACCCAATTATGTCCCATAAAATGGGTAGCTTCCATGCGTAATCCCCGACCTATCCTAAACTATAAGAACTCTGATTCCTGTTCAAACCATGATACATAGGATGCCTGCTTGAAGGCCCGAGCTCAAAGGGGGTGCCCTTCCAAAAGGTTCTGCTCCAATTATTCCCCCAACAAATGGGAATCCTCGTAGGTCCAATCCCAAAGCTAACTGAACTACGTGGGCTTTGATTTCTCTCTTGAGGATATGTAGGAAGCCCATCTTATGGGTCTAATCCCAACATCTATCTACCTTCCATCCCCCCTAGATGAAGATAAACTTCAGAGTGCCTTATTGCATGGATTAAGTCATCATTTCCTTTGTAGAATCAAATCCATGTATGCCTATGACGATCCTGCAAACCAAGGGATAGCCCATGGATACACTCTTTGGGAATGAACCAAGGATTCACGAACATATGAACACGAATTAAATCTATAAGAGAGTCCTAGAATTGGTAATAATTCCCCCCAAAAGGGTGTGATGAGCCCAACCTCCCATCCTCTCGACCAATGGAGTCCTTAAGTGTCATTGGCCAAATCGTCATCCAATGAGAACCTTCCTTTGGAAAGCAGGTCCATAAATCATTGATACTAGGGCCATTGGGTGTTTCTGCCTCCATGAACAAACCCACAGGATAACATCTGGGAAATTTATATCCTAATAGGATCGATTGCACAAATACTTAAGCCAATGAAATCACTTGATGGGACTATTGGACTATGGAACCTCCTTTTTAATTTAGAAGGGATGAGTTACCCAATCCCCATGGGGTCAATCTAGTCCCACCTAAAGGATAATGATGCAGATCGGGTCGAAACAAATGTGGCAATGGGAATGTTTCTATAATAATGGACAAATGCTCATTACCTGTCGAATCATTTTTTTTTTATTTTCCACAAACCTGTAAACATGCCACCTCATAGTAAGAAACAAATACATATAACATAACTCAAATATCATAGATAGGGAAATTTTTAATATGAATCATGTCCCAATAACCCATATACTTCCATATCATCACCCAGGCCTCATACCATCTAGGCTTATGGCCCATCCTACCCATATTGAGGTCAAGTACCACTCACACACCACACACACATTAGATAAAAATATCTAGTGAAACAAACAATCAAGATACCTATTTTAGTTGAGTATAATTTCACCACGAAGCTATGTAAGAAGACATTGTATAGATTTTTCTTGGAACTTTAAATAACTATAACCTTCTTCTAAAACCAAATAATCAAACACACACAAGCACATGTATTTCATGTGAGTCCTACATGCTTAAAATGATGCATGAACACACACTCCCTCTTTCCTTTATGAGATAAAATCATACATAATCCCAATAACCAAAAAATACACACTATTTCCATAAATCTATAAATGATAACATCGAAACTGAAAGAAATATCCAAAAACATGAAAACATTAGCAACCCCTAAATTGATGTTATATTCCCACCCTCAAAGTTTTTTTTCAAGTCTCATCCTATCAAATATATGTTTTCATTTTGAGGTACTACTTTATTTATTTTCATTCTAGTGCTTATCCATGGGTTTCCATCTTGATTTTTGATTAAAAATAGTGATTTTGGGTTGGATAGCATGAGACATATAGTTGGGGCATAGTTTTTCAAAATGTGCACCCTTTCCCAGGAAACTGTGCGGCCATTTTGCATTATTTTGGATAGTGGGAAACCTCATGGTTGTCGCATGGTTTTTCAAACCATGTGGTAAAATTGTGTGTCCAATCCAGATCATTAAAAGTTGGATTTTTACCCTTTTCCCCTTTGATTTTAACTCTAAACACCCCAAATCCTCCCCAATCATGACTCTATATCCTAAGTGCCTCTCCCTACTCCCTTGGATCCCTTAGAACTTAATTTTTGTTGTGTATTAGGTAGGAAATATTCAAGAAACTCCAAGTCCCTCATTTATTTATTTCATCCTCTTTTCTATGGTTTCTATTATTCTTTCTTGGGGTTTCATATCTATAGCAGGTTGGGTGACCTATTTAGGGTTGGATCTTGATTCTTAGGGTTCGATCATGATGTTTTTGGTTCAATATTTACTTTATAGGGTTCTATAGAGGTGCAGTTTTGGTTTTGCACTGATTTCATGAATTTTATACAGTTAAGGTAGGTGGTTCCATGGTTAAATATTCATTATCTATTTTGATATGATTCATTTGATTATTTACCATATTCTATGTACTGTTCATGAGGTGTGAAATGCGTTTTAAAAAGGATTTGAGGTGTGCATGTGTTGAAAGATAGTTTTCTAAAGTAAATGGGTTGTGTTTCATGTGTAAATTCATGTTATGTTTCTTAAATGTGTTTTAAAAATTGTGAAAATTGATTAACAAATTGTGTAAGTGGTGAGAAATATGTTTTGAAATGGATTTTGTTTGATTTTGGATTTAAAAAGGATTTTATTATAAAAATGGTGTTTTATCATGTGAGATTATATTTTTTGGAATGTTCATGTGTGAAAGTGATGACATATGTGATATATGGAATGGAAATTGAGAATAAAGGGGATCCTAGGTGACTAGGTGGTCAAACTGGGTCTAGTATGCTAGTTGGATCGGTGGGGATGAGACCCAGTTCATTCTAGTGTGATTGATCATACAATAATAACTAAACTATGATGATTGGAGACCATTAGAATTTTGGATAGAATTTTCTCTAGTGGCTCATGCATGAGGATGATGAAAAGTGTTTTTTCTATACAAAATTTCACTGAGATATGAGTTACCTAGTGTTCTACTATAGCTACTCCCTAAAGGGATTTCTCATGACTTAGTGATCTTTTATTATATCGTACTTACTATCAGTATATGGTTCACCTTGTTGGTTATTTAAAAAGAAAAGTAGGTTTCCCTTTAAAGTGTTTTTCTATAAAAATGTTTCAAGATTTTCTTTTATAAAACTTTCCTATTAATGTTTCTTATAATGTTTTGGCTTGGAATATCTTTTATTGGGTTGCATCCTACTGGGCTTCAGCTCAAACCCTACATATACATTTGGATGTATGTATACCTCGTTATGTTTGAATCAGGTAAAGGAAAGATGTATGGAGATGGTGGTTCAGGTTTCTAGTGGTCTTCCTTGTACATGTGTTAGTGGTGGGGGGATTTAGGGTGACTTACCTTTTGACATATGGTGGTTTTGGGATAGTTTTTTATTCACTTTTTGTTGTATTTATTTTTGTTGTTGTCTAAAGATGTAAAACCTTGAATCTAAAAATTGATATTCCATGTTTGTTTTTGGTTATTTATTGTTCTTTTATTTATATTTTTTTGTTTATTTATGCTAATGTAAAGGGGGAAAACCATTCCCAACGCATATTGTGATACCCGTACACTAGTTTATAGCCTGTGGGGATCGATAACTCCCTTCAGACCATGCCACATACTGGGTTGGGTGTCGGGTTGGATGGAACCCCGACCTAGTTAGTGAAAAAATGGTATCAAAGTGGGGTTATTCTCTTTTGGGTCAAGTAATTTTGGGATGAGTCTAGATAGACCAGAGCTCGGAATTTCATGGCTTGAGGTTTTGGTTGTAAGTAGGGTTTCTGGATTGTACACCTCGTGACATATCTCGAGTCTCCAGGGATTTTGTTTGGATTTTCCTCTAGGTGATACATATAGGCTACAGACTTTATATGAATAATGGATGGGGGTGGAGTGGTTTGGTTATTTTGTCTTGTTATTGAGATGGATTTTGTTATGTTTCGATCCATGGATGTGTTTGAGAGTTTTTATTATTTCTGAAAAAAAATCATATTTGGAATTGACGATTATGTAGATAATTTTCTTTGTGGTTGTTTTTGGTTGTAGTAAAATTCCTCCCTAGAGACATCTTATTAAACCACAGGAATAGGTCGGAGAGATTTCTCCCTCACCATTTGATCACAGAATAGTAGAAGTTGTGGTCTTGGTCATCTAGGCTTTGGGATAGGGAGTGGGTTCTGATCCTACTCCAATTAGAGAAGTTAAACAGGGTCCTATGAAGGACTATAAAGAACTATCTCGGGATGTCAGCTGACCCAACTCCTAACCCAGTTCATGGCATGGCCCAAAGGGAATTCCTGATCCCCAAAGGTTAGCAACTAGTTCAGATTATCAAAATAAATATATTTGGAACAATTTTTCCCATAAAAGGAAAATTAATAAACAATAATAAAAGAATAATAAAACTAAACTCTACCAGTGGAAAGAGAAAAAAAATGGATAAACATACCTCTAGATGACCTTGTAGGTCACCACTAACCACAGAACCACACTCACTCCTAGAGATATCCAAAACTTAGAGAACCTGAAACTAAAAATATAGATTAGGCGTTAGCACTGAGATGCCTAGTAGGGATTAAAAAGATAAACCATGCCTTATGCCTTACCTTTAAAGTGAAATCCATTATTTCTAGTTTGAAAATCGGATATATAAAAAACAAGGTTTTCATTATTTTACCAAAACAAGTAACATGATTCTAAAATAAATAAAAACCCCTTTCCATTTCCATTTTTTCCAAAATTATTTGCAACGCATATAATTCATTTCCATAAATTACTTTAAAAGGAAACTAGTGCTAAAAAAGTGTTTTAAATATGAAAAAAAGTAGAGGATACCTAAAATCAAGTAAAGAAAAATGCCATAAAAGAAAAAGGAACATACAAGTATGAAACCATTGGAATTTACTTAACATCCCTAGAGTGATCACTGGATGTACTCGGTTCAGAACCACCTAAAGGCGAATGGTGAATCTCCTAAGTCTATAACCAACTAGAAACCCTCAATTGACCAATACAGTTGCACACACCACCTGTCCTAATAGAAAAACCAAGGGGTACCAACCCATATAATCGGGGTTGATCCGCAACCATCACTCGATCCTCCAAAAGACACCCTGGAAGCCCATGGTAAAAGTAAACTATGTAAGTAGGAGTCCCTCGCACGCATGACTCAACTTACCTTCCATCACCGCACTTGCCTACCCTGTACAGGGACACCGCTATATGATAACCCATGAAGAGAAATACCTATTATAAAGGTGCCCACTATACATATATATCACATCATTAATGTTTCAAATAGTCTGTCACATCATATAAACATTAAAACCTTTCTTTAAAATACATTAGTTTTCCTAAAGGCCTTTAACTTTACACACCCAAATGCATTTATCAAAACATTTCAGAAACCACTTCTAAAATAACATGAAATGAAACTTTCACAAACTCTTTCCAAATAGACCTTTATACCTTCAAATCCCATTCCATTTTTAATATTTTTCTGAAAGAAAAAAATGAAAATTCACTAACCAACCTAATATTCCAAATGGGATTTCATAACATTTAGAAATAAACCATCCTTTCTAATGTACCAAACAGGATGAGTTTTAAGGAACATACTTAGAAAAATTTTCAATTTAACCAACATACCAACATGCCATTTAAATATCAAAGAACCATTATTTAAAAGTGTCATCTTCATTTGAAGGCGCACCCATGTGAGCACTTTATGCACCCATGGATGTGCCAACATCTCATGGAATATCCTAAACTTAAAAGAAACAACCAAAACCCTTCATGGTTCCAAAAAAACCAAGTATTAAATCACATATTTAACCAAATACTTTTAGTTTCATAAAGATACACTTCACAACTAGGAAACTTTTATCCCTATTCTAAAAAACTTAGGATACTTCATATTTAAAATAAATGGTAAGCAAGTTTTAAAAAGTTATATAAATAAATGAGAAACTGAATCCAAGAGGTGCTATCAATTTTACCAAACACCTATGTATGCATATAAATATAAATAAATACCACATAAATATAAAAACACATTTTTGAAATGATAAGAAAATCTAAAAATTCAAATTAAAGGAGGGGGAATAGAGAACCTACATTAGGGTGGAACCAAACCAAACATTTGGCACTTATCCCTTTTTAACTAAGAGCTGATGCTCCCCCACTAAGCATATGAATCTTCACATACATATAAGGACACCTAGACCCTATGCGCACACCTCTATAGCCATTAATGCGTGCAAGGGGATCTTTATATATATGTTTATATGCATATACCCGTCTCTAATCATGTATTTATTAATTTCTATATATATATATATATATATATAGGCAAACCTAGACCCATACATGTATATTCACTCCCATGGATGAATATACACATAACGAGGGAACATATATATATATATATATATATCCTTACTTATGAATATTAAAGAGATATGCCTTAGACCTGGAGACTCTAAATCACTCCAATTTATAAAAACAATTACTAGAGACCTTTAAGAAATTAAAGAACCTGAATTAGGTGGTGGAAAAATATTCATAATGTGAAAAACCTCACCTCAGATGGCAGTGACGAACCAATTCAACCCGAACCACTTCTTCTTCAGTGGTGGTTTCCAGAACATGCACCAACTAGACCCAAGAGAGCCTTCACATACCCTAAAACCATAAGAAACAAAAAAAAGAGTTACCCCTTTGATAAGGGTTTTGACCGAATGAGTAGGGTGATGGGAGGACCTAAAATCGGCCCAAGCAAGGAGACAGGAGGAGGAACCGACCTTACCTAAAATATCTAAAGAGAAATTGGTGAAAAATATGGATGAAATCAATGGGTCAAAGGGAGCTGAGGGGGAGGTTTGTGCACATGAGTAGGGGGTCGTCGGGGGAGGGTGGCGTCGTGTGAGGGGAACCTCCAGAGTGAGGAGCGGCCACCGGAGGGAGTGCTGGAGGGGGTGATGGCATCACGTGGTAGAGGTAAGGGGAGGGATAGTGTGTGAGGGAGGTGAGGGAGAAGGGAATAAAGGGGGTTCTCCACAAGGGGGCGAGGGAAGACATAAAAAATATTAAAATTTAATAATAACTTATTAATAATAATAATAATTATTATTATTATTATTATTATTTTAATAAAGTTAATAATCATCATAATCATAATAATATTATAATTATTTTTATTATTATAAAACATTCCTTTAATTTTATCTTATTCTCATTTTATTTTATTTTTCATTTAATTTTTTTTGATGTAGAGCAGGCTGCACAGTTTGGCCGCATAGTCTTCCAAGTCATGCACCAACTGTGCGTAGGCCAAAAACTCACTCAAAAGTCTTAAAATTCTAAAATTTTACCTAGTTCTCAACCTGAACCTCAACTGGAAAGATCCAAGACCAAGATTTGAACAAAATAAGGGTGTTTCCATGGTTGGGGTGTGAAAATTCTCCCAACCACATGTAGTTTTTTCTCCCATAAAGTCACCAAGCCAAAGGATAGCCAAAACTTAAGTCCATGCCTGATCAAAACTGAGAGAGGCTAAGAACCTCAGGGTGACCTTTCACTCCACAGGTCACACCTGACCAATTACAATGAAACGAAGACATAAAACGAGGGGTGAATAGGGGAGGGTTCTCCCCACCATAATAAATCGACTAACATAGAGACTTTAGAACCCAAACACACCACCCCAGGGAGGGGGGTCAACTTCAGAACTCACTATAGAGTGACCCAGAAACCGGAACCTTGAGAGTTAACTCCACCTTTCCACACTAACTGAACAACACCCTTACCGAAATCAGGAACTAGGGAACCCCCACCTTGAAATCCTTCAAATTCCCCCGCACAAATAAATTGCGCCGCTAAGAATTAAACGGAAGACCATTATAAGGAAACCTGGTATACCGATGCACCGAGACAAAGGAACTCCCTATAAAAACACTTCCAGAATTAATAATCTCCCATGCTGATCTAAACTCCCACCAACACAAACACATCAAACTTCCTTAGAATGAGTGAGACAACACCTTCGTTAAAACCGAAAGCTCTCAACCCAAGACAAGAGAATAACTCAACCAAACAGTGAACTCAAACACAATTATTGACATCGATCTCCCCAAGAACTCACATATCCAAACAATCACTAATAAAACTAGGACCAACCCACACAAGGGAAAAATAAACTTTTAAGAAAAACAAGTGATTCTAGAGGCCAAATTTAGAAGAAAATGGCCATTAATATCACAAAAGTATAAGTTAATCACACTATCAACACTAAAGATTAACTTACAATAGTAAGAAAACAAGAAAAAGGAAACTTTAAAAGTATCTATTCCAAAAAAAGATAAATAACTGGTCCAAGGTCTCACTAACCCCTGGAAACCCTGATAGTGTGTGAGATTCACCCTGATACCTATGGTTGGGGATCTGATGGATGAAGCATCTCCTACCTCATAGTCAGGTACAATTATCCCTCTATTACAACCCCTTCTTCAAGTAATACTTCCTACATAACTTCTATAAGTGACCCAAATGGTCACAATGATGGTAGGTCTTCAGAGGGATGTGACAAGATGGATTTGAATTCCCAGACTGGCCACACTGATGGAACACCGTAGAGCATTTTGATGAACTAGAAGTCAAAACTAATGAGGATAACTCCTTAAAAATAGTTTCCTCTAGTTATTTCCCCTCTCCATATGGGGAACCTTCATGAATAACTAGATACGCTAGATTACCAACTGCCTGCACTTCATAAACCAACTCATTTAGAAACACTCCATCTACCATCTTCTTAAAATAATGGTCCTTATAAGAGAGGACCCTCTCCTTGATCTCTGGGCAAAGAAGCCCAATTGAGAGAGAAGTCTTCATCAAATCCTACGATGCTACCTCCAGAGGAAAGGAAACCAGTTCTTTAAAGTGGTCAACATAGGACTTCACTGACCACTATCCCTATTGAATACCCACAATCTCTTACCTTTTCTTCCTTTTCACCTCCTCAGGTATGAACCATTGTACGAAGATGGATTTAAAGGCATCTCACATCATCCCAACTGTAATTGATGGTGGGTCGAACAACTCCCATTCATCCAGAGCTAAACCTTCAAACATACCCAAAATGGTATGCACTATGATAGTGTCAGGAGTTCCCAATACCCAAAAGACATGGTCTACCTCTTCAATTTTCATAACTTCCTCTAACAGACCTCAATCACCATGAAGAACAAGAAACATCCAAGAAGGAACAAAAACTAAGCATGACTCATTAGAAACATTGGACACCTTTTTGGGTGGAATTCTCCGAACAACGTGAAATCACAAACCAAAACGAACATCAAATCAGAACACTGTCAAGGGTAACACCATGAGCCAAGAACAACCAGCTCAGAAACCACACCAATACAAATGAAATTCAAAATCACCCATTTCAAAACCCTTATTTTCATTTAAATTTCAAAATTACCTTCTTAAAAGAGAAAACCAATACTCACAAACAAACCCCACACTATAAAATGAAAACTAATTTCCAAAACCTTACATATTCTGAAACCTCACCCATGGAATCCTATGAATCGCCACATGTGTCCATCCATTCCACCCATGTCATCCATGAACAAGTTCCCCCACACACTTTTCGTACATACCCTACACATATGTGAACTTCCGTAGAGAGTATCAATGGTGACATATCTCTTTTTCTTATCAAATACAAACATGCACCAAATTTTCAAACATAATCAATTTCTTCTAAAACCCATTTTACCAATTTCAAAACCACTTTAAATTAACCATTTTCCTTTTCAAAATCCATTTTCATTTTAAAATCTACCTCACTAATTTGAAGCCACTCTAAAGAAAATATTTTCATTCCAAAAACATTTCCATTTTCAAATTACATTCACGCCAACTGGAACCAAATGGAGCACCACTTACAATGAACCACTGGAATGAGTAACTAGTAGTTATGCTTAACCCGGTGACATGGTAGTGATCCATGTGTCAAGAAAGCATCAACAACTGTGTGGTACTTAAACCATGTGCACGAACTCCACATGGGTCACTAATCCATTTGAAATCATGACATAAAATTGGTTGGACTTTGTTTTCATCCCTCAATCCAAAAAAAAGACAAGAAAAGGCCTTAATTCCCGAACTACCCATGGCAACTTAAGTTCCATCACGAGTGGTGGTGATCAAGAACAGACCCATAACCTACCTTCTGAGCCCTAACAGCCCTAGTCTCCAATTATTAGATACCCCAAATAACAAGGTCCACCTTTGATACCATTTTTTCAAGAACCATCGAAGGATGTCAGCCGACCCAACACCCGACCAAGTTAGTGGAATGGCTTGAAGGTCATTTCCGATCCCCACAGGCTGGAAACTAGTGTCAGATATCAAAACAAATCTATTGGGAACAACTTGGCCCATAAAAGACATATAAATAAATAATAATAAACAAAACAATAAAACTAAACTCTAACAACATAAATAGAAATAAAAAGTTAAACGGATAAATATAACTCCAAATGACCTTGTGGGTCACCACCAACCGTGGAACCACACTCGCTCCTAGAGTGATCCAAAACTAAGAGAACCTGGAACTAAAAAGATGGAGTAGGCATGAGCACCTAGATTCTTAGTAGGGATCCCAAATATAAACCACACCTTATGCCTCACCTTTAAAGTGAAATCCATTCTTGCTTGTTTGATAATAGGATATACAAAAAATAAGGCTTTCATTATTTTACCAAAATAAGTAACATGCTTCTAAAATAAAGAAAAACCCCTTTCCATTTCGATTTTTTCCAAAATTATTTCCAAAGTATATAATTTAATTCCATAAATTCTTTTAAAATACAACTAGTGACGAAATAAGTGTTTAAAATATGAAAAACAAGTAGAGGTTCCCTAAATTAAAATATCCAAAAGTTCCAAAAAAGAAATAGGAACATACAAGTATGAAACCATGGGCATTTCTTAAACATCCCTAGAGTGATCCTAAGACATACTCGGTTCAGAACTACCTACCAGTGTATAGTGAAGCTTCTAATTCTATAACCAACTAGCTACCCTCAATCGACCAATCCAGTGGAACAACGCACCTGGCCTAACAACATATCCAAGGGGTACCAACTAGTTAAATCGAGATTGATAAGCAACTCTCACTAAACCCTCTAAAAGATGCCTAGGAAGCCCATGATGAAAGTATATTGGGTAAGTAAGAGGCCCTTTCATGCGTGACTCACCTTACCTATCTTCATCGTACTTTCCTAACCCATACACAGACACCACTATATGATAACCCATGAAGGGAAATCCCTCATATAGAGGTTCCCACTACACACACACACACATCATTAAGGTTCTAACCAGACCATCACATCATATGAACATTCAATCCTTTCTTTAAAATACACTACTTTTCCTAAAGGCCTTTAACTTTACACACCCAAATGAATTTATCAAAACATTTCAAAAACCATTTCAAAAACAATGTCAAATGATACTTTTAAAAACTCTTTCCAAACAGACCTTTACACCTTCAAATCCCATTCCATTTTCAATATTTTTCTCAGAACCAAAAATGAAAATTCACCAACCAACCCAATATTCCAAAACCAACTTTCCTAAAATTTAGAAATCAACCATCCTTTATAATATAACAAATGGTATAACTTTTAAGGAACATACTCGGAACCATTTTCAAGTTACCCAACAAACCAACATTCTATTTAAATATCAAAGAACCATTATTTCAAAGTGTCATCTTTATTTGAAGGTTCATCCATGTTAGCACTTTGTTCACCCATGGATGTGCCAACATCTAATGGAACATCCTAAACTTCTAAGAAATAACCAAAACCCTTCAAGGATCCAAAAAAACAAGTATTAAATCACACATTTAACCAAAACCTTTTAGTTTTACAAAGATACACTTCACAACTATAAAACTTTTAGTTCTATTCTAAAACACTTAGGATACTTCATATTTAAAATTAACTTGTAAGCAGGCTTTAAAAATTTATATAAATAAATGAGAAACCAAATTCAAGAGGTGAAATCAATTTTACCAAACACCTAACTATGAATATAAATATATATAAATACCATATAAATATAAAAAAACATTTTTGAAATTCTAAGAAAATTGAGAAATTCAGATTAAATGTGCAGGTATAGAAAACCTACCTCAAGGTGGAACCAAACCAAATATTCAGACCTTGGCATTTTCTAACAAAGAGATGTTGCTCCACCACTGAGTAAATGCATCTTTACATACATATAAGGACACCTAACGCCTATGCACACACCCTCATGGCCATGAATGTGTGCTAGGGGATCCTTACATGTATGAGTATATGTATATTCTAGTCTCCACTCACGTATGTATGCATTTCCATATATATACATAGGCACACCTATCCCCATACATGTATATTTACTGCCATGGATGAATATACACATAATGAGAGAACTTACATATATATATACTTACCTATGCATATGCAGGTGAGTCGCCTTAGACTCGACAACTCGAAATCACTCCAATTCACTACACAAAATTACTAGGGAACTTTAAAAAATTAAAGAACCTAAATTACATGGTGGGAAACTAAGAATAACATGAAAATATTTACGTCTGATGGTGGCGATGAACTAATTTAGCCCGAACCGCTTCGCATTCAGTGGCAGTTGTTGGAACACACACCAACAAGAAGAGAGAGAGCCACATACCCTAAAACTAGAAGAAACAACAACAAAACTAAGTTACCCCTTTGACTAGGGTTTTAATAGAATGAGTAGGCTGATGGAAGGACCTAAAAACGTCCCAATAAAGGAGAAATTAGAAGAAAATGACCTTACCTCTAAGATATAAAGAGAAACCGGTGAGAAATATGGATGAAATCAATGGGCCAAAGGGAGCTGAGGGGGAGGTTCACGTGCGCGAGAAGGGGGTCACTGGGGGAGGGTGTCATCATGTGAGGGGAACTGCTGGAGGGAGGAGCGGCTACTAGAGGGAGCACTATAGGGGGTGACGGTGTCACGCATTAGAGGGAAGGGGAGGGCTGGTGTATGAAGGAGGTGAGGGAGAAGGGAACAAAGTGTTGGTGCACCACAAGGGGGTGATGAAATACCCAAAACCATAAACAATTATAACAGCTTAATAATAATAATAATTATTATTATTATTATTATTTTAATAAACTTTATAATAATCATCACCATAATAATATTATCATTATTATTATTATTATTATCAAACATTCCCTTAATTTTATCTTATTCTAAATTTATTTTATTTTTTATTAAATTATTATTATTATTATTTTAAACACAGATCAGGCCGCACGGTTGGACACATGGTCTTCTAGGTCATGCACCAACCGTGCACAGGCCAAAAACTCACTTGAAAGTCTTAAAATATGAAAATTTTACCTGGGTCTCAACCTGAACCCCAAACAGAAATATGCAAGACCAAGAAATGAATAAAATAAGGTGTGTCCATGGTCGAGATGTGATAAAGAAAAAGATTGGGAGTTTATCAAGAACAAACCTCATTATTTCTAGAGAAAATCTAGAACCTCAAGAAGCAGAGGAGTGGCTTGAGAAGATTGAGAAGATGTTTCAATTTCATAATACTCCTAAGGTAGTCAGAGTGAAATGTGATTCGTTCTTTTTGGAAGGTCCTAGTTGAAGATGGTGGGACTCGGTGGTTCATGCTGGGAAGCATGAGTAGATAAGGACCTACCCAAGGAGACCATATAGTAATGAGTATGCCAACCTTTTTGAAAAGTTGGTACAATACACACCCAAGATCATTTCTAATGAACATATAAAATCTTAGAGGTTCTAAATTCGGTTTTCACCAGAGATTTATTCTCAGGTATTTTTGTTTAATCTAAGGACCTATGCTGAGGTGGTAGATAATTCCTTGATGTTAAAAATTTATCGTAAACGAAACTATGGTTTCCCTATATTAGTGTCAGTAATAAGAAGTGGTAGTTCATCTAAGAAGAAGGGGAAGCAAGACAAAAAGGATAGGAAGAGAGGTGGTAGCTTAGTAAATCCTTCCTGGCTATCATCGTTAGTAGTTTCAGATGTTGGATCAGTTGTCTTTCATTAGTATACGAAGTTGGGGAATGTGCGGTTGACATGTTCAGCCCCACCAAGATCTTTCCATCGGTGCGAACATATGGGAAACTTGTAGTGATTTTCAGGGCTATACATTTCTATCAGAGTGGTGTAGAATATGTATCTTACAAATGAATTCCATCCCATCTAGAGTCATCTAGGATGGTGGGGTCTCGGTTTGGTTGTCATGGTAGTAGGACTAGATCCTCCTCTGATAAGAGTCAGTTTAGGGAAGAGCCACGGGCTAGTAGTTGTTCTCAGGATCAGACTAAGATGAAACATCTTTATGATGGGGACTAGGTACCAAAAGAATCAGATGCAGGAACTATGACAGTTTGAGGTACTATTTTTATTTCATTATCCTTAGTTGTTGTTTTTTTTTGATATTGGTGCTTCGATTTCTTTCATTTTTTCCTACCTTGTTGATGTGTTAAATTTACCAAATTAACTTATGTCTTATGTGATGTATTTGATAACACCGCTTGGTATGAAGTGAGAGAAGGGTCTTAGGTATCCTTCTTGTGCACTCACTGTGACAGGGGATGAGTTGGAATAGGATTTTCTTATTTTAGAAATTAACCTCTTCGACATAATCCTCAGTATGAATTGGATGGTACGTTTTTAGCTGCACATCGATTACTATAGGTGGTGATTGAGTTTCATAGAACCTGATGGTAGTACCTAGGTTTTTCATGCTTAATGGGATCCTCTATGGGGATGTGTTGGACCTCTACTTCCAGAATTGGGAAATATTGTTTTTCAGTTATCTTCGCTCATGTAGGAGGATTATGGTGGTGCTCCTAAGGGTTGATTACCCCATATGGTGAATGAGTTCACCGAGGGTTTTTAGAGGATTTTTATGATTTTCCTCTGGATAGGGATATGTATTTTTCTATTGATTCTGTGTAAGTAACATAGCTGATATCTTTTCCCTCATACTCAATGAGTAGAGGGAATTAAATATACAGTTGGGTGATTTGGAATCCAAAGGATTCATTTACTCGAGCATCTCTCCTTGGGTCCCCCTAGTTCTATTTAAAAATAAGTCTAATGGATCTCTTTGGTTGTGAATATATTACTAAAATTTGAATAAGGTGACAATTAAGAACAAGTATCATTTTCCCTACATTGATGTCACGTTTGATCAGTTAAAGGGGAAAGGTTTTTTTAAGATTGACCTACATTCTGGTTATCACCAAGTCAAAATTAGAGAGTTTTATGTTTTGAAAATAGAATTCCTAAGTAGTTATGACCATTTTTAGTATTTGGTCATTCCTTTTGAATTAAATAATACTCCAACGGTCTTCATGGAACTTATAAACATGGTGTTCCATCATTATCTCAACTCATTTATAGTGGTATTTATGGATGAAATATTTGTTTATTCTGAATCTAATAGATACCATGAGAGTCATTTGAGGATCATGTTAGCAATCTTAAGAATCTTTGTTTTTACATCAAACTTTATAAATGCACCTTTTGGATCAAGGTAGTTAAGTTTTTGGGTCATGTGATCTGGAAACGATAGGTTTGGGTGGACCCCAAGAAAATTAGTGCAGTGATTTCATGGTAGCATATGAATAATGTGTTTGAGATCAGAAGCTTTCAAGTATAGGTAGGGTATTACAAGCAGTTTTTTCGAGATTTATCTTAGCTTGATTCATCCATGATGGTTCTCACCTAGAAATGGGTGAAGTTTGAATGGAGCCTAGAATTCCAAGAATCTTTTAAGGAGATTAAGAGAAGACTGACCACCGCCCCTCTTTTGATCATGCTAGAATCTAGAAAGGGTTATGTGATTTATTGTGATGCATCAGGTATGTGCCTTGGCTATGTGCTGATGCAGGATGATCCTATGGTGTATTGTGGTTCTTGCTAGCTCTGATCTCTTGAAAAGAACTACCCAACCCATGGACTGGAGTAAGTTGTTGTGATGCATGACTTGAATACATGGTGACATTATCTTTTCAAGGAGAAATTTGTGGTTTATTATAATCATAAGATCTTAGCCTGTATTTTCTCCCAAAAAGATCTAAATCTAAGGAAGTTTTGTTGGGTTTAGTACCTCAAGGGGTCTGATTTCGATATAGTCTACACCCCTATTAAAGGGAATGTTGTGGTACATGCCTTGAGAAAAAAAGTGATAGTGAAATCATTGCGAAAGTCTAGTGATGAGTGGACATTGAGGGTCCTTTTTCTCATATTCACCTAGAGACTATGGAGCAAAGTGGAGGTTTGTTCTTAGATAGTGTATAGCTGAAACCTTATCTTTTGGAGTTGATTTAGAAGGATCATCCTAGTGATGAGTTGTTCCAATGTTCTATGTAGTTTATAAATAGTGGGGAGACACCTTTATTTTTGGTCCTTGTCTCCCAAGGGAGTTGTGTGATTCAAGGGATAATTTTTGGTGTTGTTGTCATTGATACAGGTGGTGATGTAGGATAGACATCAGTCTCAATGGTTTGTTCATATTAGTTCATCCAAGATGTATTATGATGTACGTCAGTAGTTCTAGTGTCCAGGTTTGAGGTGAGATATAGATTAATTTGTGTCATGGTGTTATACATGTCAGTAAGTAAAATAAAAAAACCAAAGACCTTTTGGATTACTTCATCCGCTATATATTCCTACCTGAAAGTGGGATGAGATCTCCATGTTTTTTATTTTTGGATTACCTCATACACCCTGAGGAAATAATTCCATTTGGGACTTGATTGATCATATGACCAAATCATCCCATTTCATTCCAATCAGATATTTAGTAAAGGTGGATGAGTTGGGCCAGTTATATGTCCAGGAGGTTGTGGGGCTTTATGGTGTGTTGTCAGAAATTTTTTCTGATATGGATCCTCGTTTTACCTCATGGTTCTGGGAAGCCCTTCAAAAGGAAATGGGGTCACATGTTAAGTTGAGTATGGTATACCATCCTCAAATGGATGGTCAGATAGAGCAGGTGAATCAGATTTTGGAAGACATGATTCAGGAATGTGTCTTGAATTTTGGAGGTTCATGGGATAGCCATTTGAGGTTGGTTGAGTTTACATATAACAATAGTTACTATTCCTCAATTCAGATGGCTCCCTTTGAGGTTCTTTATGGTTGTTTTTATTAGTCTCCATTATGTTGGGTTGAGATAGGTGAGACCTCGTTGTTAGGAATGAGACTTGTGTAGGAGATTTCTGTGAAATTAAAATTGATCAGCCAGGATTTATTGATAACTAAGAGTCACTACAAGTCTTATTTCAATCAAAGACACTGATCTTTGGAGTTTTACATGGGTGATTGGGTGTTTCTGGAAGTGGAACCTCTCTTGGTTCATCGTCATTTGGGTAATCAAGGGAAGATAACATCGAGGTTTGTCAGAACTTTTGAGATTACCAAGTGGGTTGGTAATGTGGAATGTAGGTTACAGTTTCCTTCACATTTGATGTCAATTAATGATGTATTCCATGTCTCCCAATTGAAAAAGTATAACCCAAATCCATCTCATATGCTGAATTGGGAAGAGTTTGAGTTGGAGCCCAATTTGTCTGTGTTTGAGTGGCCAATATTGATTGTGGATTCTTAAGAGAAATTTCTTTATGGTAAGTACATTCTTTTTTTCATAATTATTTGGAAACACGGGAATGATGAGCATGAGACTTTGGAGCACAAGTCTTGGGTTGAGACATAGTATCCATTCTTGTTCTTTGATCAAGCCTCAGGTAGACTTTTTGGGGGTGGAAAGTTTTCATGGTGGGTAGAATTGTAAAATACTCATTTTCATTTTGAGGTATTACTTTATTTATTTTCATTATAGTTCTTATACATGGGTTTCCCCTTTGGATTTTGGTGAAAAATTGAGATTTTGTTCTTGACAGCATGAGGTGCACAGTTTGTCAAATTGTGTGCCCTTGCCTAGGAAACCATGTAGCCATTTAGAATTTTATTGGATAGTGGGAAACTACATGATTTTCGCATGATTTGTAAAAATTTGTGGGGTAACTCTATGGAATCTCCCTCTTGGACAGTGAGGGTCACATGATTGTCGCACGATTTTTTAAACTATGTGAAAACCATGTGGCATGTCCTAATCATTAAAAATTAGTTTGTTACCATTTTCCCCTTTGATATTTAACCCTAAACACCCCAAATCCTCCCCACTTGTGATTCTTTATCCTAGGTGCCCCTCCCTCCTCCCTTGTATCTCATAGATCTTCATTTTTGTGGTGGATTTGGTGGTAAATCTCTAATAAACTCCAATTAAGTCCCTCATTTCTTTATTTCCTCCTCTTTTATAGGGTTTCTCTTCTTCTTTATTGGATTTTCATATCTCTAGTGGGTTGGGTGACCTATTTAGGTTTGGATCCTTATTATTATAATTTGATCATTATTTTTTCTTTTATATTTCCTTTATAGGGTTTTCTTGAGGTGCAGTTGTGGGTTTTTACCAATTTCTAGAAGTTTATACACTTGAGGTAGGTGGTTCCATGTTTAAACATTATTTGGTGACTTGGATATGCTTTTTTCTTCTTTTTTATGTTCCTTCATGAGGTGTGAAATGTATTTTCAAAAGTATTTGAGGTTCACGTGTGTTGAAATATGATTTTCCAAAGGTAATGGGTTGTGCTTGATGTGTAAATTCAAGTTATGTTTCTTAAATGTGTTTTAAAAATTGTAAAAATAACTTAATAAATTGTGTAAGTGATGTGAAACATGTTTTAAAATGGATTTGATGTGTGGTTGGATTTAAAAGAGGTTTTTTATTATGGAAATGGTGGTTTATCATGTGACATTATATTTTTTAGCATGTGCATGTGTGAAAGTGACAATATATGTGATATGTGGAATGGAAATTGAGAACAAATGGAATCCTAGGTGACTATGTGGGAAAACTAGGACTAGTATGTTATTTGGATTGGTAGGGCCGAGCCTGATTATTTCTAGCAAGATTTACGATACAAAATTAACTAAACTATGATGATTGGAGACCACTATAATTTTGATAGATTTCTCTCTAGTGACTCGTGCACAAGGATGATGATCTGTGTGGTTTCTATACCATGTTTCATCAAGATATGAGGTACCTGGTGTTTAACTATAGCTAGTGCCTATAGGGATTTCCCATGAATTAGTGCTATTTTGTGATATTATACTTACTGTCGGCAAACAGTGCACCTTGTTGATTATTTCAAAAGCAAAGCATGTTTCCCATTAAAGTGTTTTTCTATAAAATATTTTCCAACTTTTCTTTTTATAAAACTTGAATGTTAATTTTTGTTATAATTTTTTGGCATGGAATCTCTTTTATTAGGTGGAATCCTATTGAGATTTTGATCACACCCTGCATACACCGTTGGGTGTATGTATACCTTGTTTTGTTTTACTCGGGTAAAGGAAACATGTATGGAGATGGTGGTTCAGGCTGCTCGTGGTCTTCCTCATGCAGATTTTGGTGGTGGTGGGGGCTTTAGGGTGACATCCCTCTTATTATATGGTGGTTTTGGGATAGTCTAGTGTTCCCTTTTTTTTGTAGCTATTTTTTTGTTTAAAGATGTAAAAACATGAATCTAAAAATTGTTATGACTTGTTTGGATTTGGTTATTTATTGTTGTGTTATTTATTTATTTTGGTTAATTATGCTTATATAAATGGGTGGATCCGTTCCCAAAGAATATTGTGATACCCAGACACTAGTGGCTAGCCCATGGAGATTGGGAATGCCCTTCATACCATGCCACGGACCAGGTCAAATGTTGGGTTGGATGGAACCTCAGCCTGGTTTGCGAAACATCCAATCTAAACTACCAAATGCCATACAAAAATAATGAAATATCAATCTACTTGGTCCAATTTTTAACCACCATGTTTATATTCTAATACCACATTGTAATATCCCTAGCCTAATTCACCTCCATTGTGATTGAATCAGAGTGTATCATACCTTAGGATTGTCTCTCCATATTCTAGAGGATTTTGATAGGTGAAAAGCAACTAAATATGATCATGGGGACACTATACCCTCATATACAAGAAACCATAACAATAGCATAAGAAAAAATGATATCCATGAATCAAAATCATACAATAACAATATAATTAAACATAACATGCCACATGCAGTGAAAAAATGAATATCTACAATGTCACGAGAGACATACAAATGTAAGTTAGATCACCTGTAGGTTGATCATATATAGACATGTCCATAATGTATGAAATAACTGCTCCAACATAGAAGTAGGGATCTACCTAATCCATCCCTAAAATGGGATCATCGATATCTCTTATACATCACATGCACCAATAGAATCTTTGATTTGGTTATGAATGGTCACCCATGGGGTTTCATTTCTTTCTATGAGGTAACTAGTTTAATTTTTTTATACTCAACTGACCTACTAACTAAGTGTATAGTATAGCCTATGGTAGCCCACTACCGAATTCATAGGGACTAGGAATAATTATAGTTCAATGGATATGGTTTCTATAATCAAAATTAAAAATAAATATCCTAAAAGGAACCAAGTGAGATGAGGTACATTAGGAATTTCTAGTTTCAAGTTCATGAGATAAAAAATTAGAAAACATGTGTATGATAATCATGAAGTTTTCAGAATTGGGTCATAGTGAATCTCTTAGTATAGTTAGACACTATCCACCCTTTTAAGCTCATATTTTCTCATGGTCAAGTATTTAAGATTACTAAAGTGGTGGGTAACCTAAAACCACATTTAAACATCAAATAAGAACTAACCTAATGGTCATGGTAGAAGTCCCACTATATAATTCACATAAAAAATCACTCTATCAAACTAAGTAAAATGTTCATGTTCAAAAGAAATAAAGAGAGATGAATAACACTCTCTCGCCCCCCTATAATAATGTTCATGCAATAGAAGATAAATAATGGATAACAAAATGAATGAATGAATGTGAATAATTAACGTGAAATCATAGGAAAATTAATTTAGTAAAATAATCCCATTTATATAAAAACCCAACATAATAATACTTACCATCTTATACTAGCCATGAGAGGTTGGAAAAAAATAAAAGGGAAAATAAACCCTAAAAGAAAATTCATCAGGCTCCCAAATAGTAGCTGATGAAGACTCCCCGAGATCTTATTCCCCTGTATGCATATCACTTCATTATATTTATGACATAAATCCTTCAAGATAACACTTATATATATATATCCTTTATATTTTATTGTATCTTCCCTTATATTATTCACTTCAATTTGGAATCTAATTTATAGAATATAATGCGTTATCCTCATGGAATATCCCATCTCATGCTCCCATATATATATCATCATTATAATGTTAGGTAAGTAGTTGGACGGACTGATATATCTATTTTATATCTACATAATACGAAACAAGTAGTCCTTTATAACTTGAAATATATTTCAGATCAAATTGACTTGCAAGGCTAGGATGAATCATGACGTGAAAATTACTCATTTCACTATGAACTCATTATATATTATTTGAAAATTTAGTTTTATCATTGTTGCAACATGTATGTTATTCTTCAAGGAGTGAACAAAAACTCATAAATCCTCCTCTCCTTTGTTTTCATTTTCACGACATGATCACCCATTCATAGAACAAAGGAATACCTTGAACTTAACCAGCTCTATCCATCTGCTATGTATTCATTTGTGGTGTGAGATCCATCTTCATTAACACATAACCTATTTTTACTTTTCACACTAGTGAACTCACACTTCCTCCTTCACATATGGAATTTTAATCCTTGTAAAAACTTCATAATGGATCGCCTGAGCTTTAATGGTGCCTCCCATGTTTGTTCTCATTGTTTTAGGGATTCTCATAGCATGAATGTATAGTTTAAAACATGAGTGATAGAGGGATTATATCTAAAGGGTGTGTCATGAGTGAAGCATAAAATAGTGTCATTTTTGTAAAAAATGAATAGTTCCTAGAAAAACTCATCCCACATCAATTTTGTACTCTGTATCACTAATACACATATTCAATTTAATAGCACGCAAAAAGGATTTTAATAGTATTAAAAATATTTATTTATCACATCACTGATAAAGGCCTAGTAGGCTATAATGTGTTGTTAATATAGCAGCACACCCCCCAAAAACCTGTAATTTTAGATAATGCTATATACATTTAATTGAAATCGTGAATACAAAAATGTATACCCATGGTATATACAAAAAAACACTGATATATAGATTTCAAACAATATTTTATATAATTACATTTACAATTATCCAACAAAAATTTAAAAACATTAATATTTCATCTTTTGACACCGGTGATCCCCTCTCAGAAATGTCTTCCCTTGGTATCATTTTCTGAACAAATAATCTCAACCCGAGAAAAATATTCTGCCTATATAAGAAAAAATATATTATGTTGGTAATACTATAAAGAAATAAATTAAACATTAATATGAAAGAATAAATTAATAAAATGTAAATATTTAATAAAAACACATTTGGATTGATACTGATCATTCCATGTGTCATATTGATGTGGGGTTGATTTCTACACGTCAAAAATGATTTATGGATCATTGTCCTAAAATATCAAAAAAATATGAATGTGTTTTCTCGGTTTTGAGTATATTGCTTGTTCTTTTACTAAAATTAATGTCAATTTTAAATAATGGTACATTTAGAGTTATATCGATCACACTGTTCATCAGATTGAGGTGTATTTATTTATTACTTATCACAAATTACTTATGGATTGTTTTCTTAAATTATCAAAACAATACGAATGTGTTTGCTTAGTTTTCAGTATGTTAGTTGTGTTATTTTACTGAATTATCATTTCAAACTAGAAACACACATTTTGAGTCATACTTGTCACATTGTGCATTGGTTTTATGTGAGGCTACTTCTTACATGTCAAAAATGACTTATTAATTGTTGTCCTAAATTATCGAGATAATCAGAGTGTGTTTTATGGGTTTTCAGTAAGGGGTATGTTTTGAACTAAAATGTCAATTTTAAACTGATAATGGATACTTTGAGTCATACCGGTCACACCGTGCTTCAGATTGAGGTTTTGTTGATTTCTACACATCAAAAATGACTTATAGATCATTTTCCAAAAGTATCAAAACAATCAAAATGTGTTTTCTTGATTTTCAGTATGTCACTTGTTCTTTTTACTTAAATTAATGTCAATTTTAAATTAAAAGACGCACTTGGAGTCATACTGGTCACACCATACATTTTACTGAGGTGAAGTTGACTCCTACACATCAAAAATGACTCATGGATCATTTTCTTAAAATATAAAAATAATCTGAATGTGTTTTCTTGGTTTTTAGTATGTCACTTGTTCTTTATAGTAAAATTAATTTCAATTTTAAATAAAAATAAACACTTTGAGTTATACTGTCCACCCCTATATCTTATGGAGGTTAGGTTGATTCCTACATATCAAAAATGACTTATAAATCATTTTCATAGAGTATAAAAACAATATGAAATCATTTTCTTAGTTTTCAGTATGGTAGTTGTGTTTTTTATCAAAATGTCATTTCAAACTAGAAACATGTATTTTGAGTCATACTGGTCGCATCGTGTGTTGATTTGATGTGATAATGATTTATACACGTCAAAATTTGTTTATTAATTATTTTATTAAATTATCAAGATAGTTGGAACATGTTTTCTTGGTTTTTATTGAGGGACACATTGGGAACTAAAATGTCAATTTTAAACCGATAAAAGATATTTTGAGTCATACCGGTCACACCGTGCATCTAATTGAGGTGTGGTTGATTCCTACACATAAAAAATGAATCTTGAATCTTTTTCCTAAAGTATCAAAACAATCCTAATGTGTTTGAGTGAGTTTTAGAATGTCACTTGTTCTTTTTTACTTAAATTAATGTCAATTTTAAATAAAAAGACACACTTAGAGTCATGTCGATCACGTCGTGCATCTTATTGAGGTGTGGTTGGATCCTATATGTCCCAAATGACTCATGTATCATTTTCCTAAGATATAAAAACAATATAAATTCATTTTCTCATTTTCCAATATGTAACTTGTTCTTTTTACTAAAATTAGTGTCAATTTTAAATAAAAAGATACTTTGAGTTATATCGGCCACACCGTGCATCAGATTGATTTGTAGTTGATTCATACACATCAAAATATGACTTATATATCATTTTACTAAAGTATAAAACCAATATGAATATGTTTTATTGGTTTTTTGTATGCCAGTTTTTTTACTAAAATGTCATTTTAAACTAAAAACACGCATTTTGAGTCATATTGGTCCCATTGTGTATCGGTTTGAAATGATACTAATCCATACATGTCACAAATTACTTATTAATCACTTTCCTAAAGTATAAATTCAATAAAAGAACATTTTATTGGTTTTAGTGAGTGATAATTTTTAAATGAAGTAGTCAACATTTAATTTAGATTATTTTAATGTAGTACAGAATAGCTAATATTATAAGGAAAACATAGTATATTAAAAAAACATTAACTTCTCGTTGAATTATAAGGTGTAGCCTCAAAGTCTTATCTCTCATGAGCATGATAATCTTGGAAAAAACCACCCTGACTCAAACAAAGGAATCCACCTACATAAGAAATCAATTCTTCTGTGAGTAATACTAAAAAGAAGTAGATTAAACATAAATATGAAACAATCCACTACTTATATAGAAGCCACATATTCATGTTATTTGTATACATTCTTCTATCATGTATGATGAATATGAGTATTTTTACGATCATATTAATACTAGAAAAATATAAATACACAAAAGATTGATAATTTTTTTAAATGAAATAGTAATTATATTTGAAAATACCTCTTCGGGGATGCTAGTTTATTGATGGAATATGATATCTCTCATAAATTTACAAACATAATAAGCCCAATATTTTCCATTTTTTTTGTTTCGGATACTGTAGAAACATTTAGGATAATAAAATTTATTTTAATATGTGTTTGGATGGTGAAATATTATTATATATACCTTGATACTTGTCCAATTATAGAAATTTTCATGGTCCTTGTACTCATCCCCTGACCCCATTTCTTGTTTTTCATGATATTGATGCACTAACCAATCATAATATAATCCTCATTAAAACAAAATCTAAATTATATTACATGATGTTTAGTTCTAAAACATTGGTTGTAGTGTATTAAAATTTTAAAAATGCCATCATGTGTGGTCGGTTTGTTGGATATCCATGCATTGAATCCAAGAATTAAATCTTTAGAGTATCCAAATTGACCATAATGAGCATCCAATGTTTCTTAAAAACAAAAAAAGGAATAAGTAATGAAATAAATAAAAATATATTTTATATGATTAAATTGTATACTTTTACCCCTACAACATTGTTATTAAGAAGAGTCTGTTATCTGAAAGTTTTATTTCAAATGATTTGATCCGGCCTACCACTATTTTATCCTTTTGTATTCTATTTTTGTTTCTTCTGTAGAGGAGATGTGAGGACTAACGAGTCCAATTTATTTTCATGGGGAAATCCCTTCAAATTATTTATATATATTTCTTCCAAAAAAATATTAAATGTATTTAGTTATAATTAATGTAGTATATCATCTTTTGGGAAATAAAATCATGAAAACATACCCCATGTATACATTTACAACTGAGGCGCCTAGCCAATCATAGTTGATTATTTCACTTACATTCTCAACACTAATGAAGTCTTGAACTTCCTCTTCGTACATACTTTCTTCAAAATCAATTATGTGACTACAACCATTTTTTAACTTTGTATCCATATGAACCTTCAATGATAGTAAATATAGATATAGAACGGATGGGGTTAAGGTGCTTTCGGTAGATCGTTTTAATCAGTTGGTTGATCATTTAGATGGTTTTGATTTGGTCTTTCATTTCACCCTATTTCATTTGTCCATATATAATAACATTCATCAGTTCAAACCTTTTTTCATTAAATTTTAAAGGTTTATCTTTTAAAATAAATTAGATATTAATAACTTCTTATCGACATGCTTTTTTTAAAAGATGTGGGGTCCATGTGATGAATATTCCAACAGTGTTTTCAACCTTGTGAATATCTTCCTCATCAATTAGAAAGGGTAGCTTGGTGATTGGCTCATGAGTTATGCTAATCAACACTCTCGCATGACCTTTTCAAATTGGTCTATTGTGTAGCATGTCATTTTAGATATTGAACACCATAGCCCTCGCTACAAGATGATGGGTGGGTGTTTATAAATACAAATCACAATCATTATCACCCTATAAAATATCAGTACATGAAAGGTATCAGCATTTTTCAGATTTACATTTAACAGAAACAATTACTATAACATTTATTACCATTTCCAAGACATCTCTTTGAGGGGAATGGATCACCTCAAAGCTGGTGAGGGTGGGGGTCGTCAGTAAATGGTTGTTCTTGAGTATTTTATTCTCTTTAATTCCCACCCCCCTCATAATATTTTCTAGCATCTCTCTCTTCCATTAGAATTTTTTCTCAAGGGTATCTAGACTTTATCTCATTTGTTTCATTTCTTCACCTTGATCATCCTTTTTTTTTCTCAAAATATGTTTGAGATGTCATCCCAAAACCCACACCTTTGACATGACCATACTATTTTGGACACTTCAAGGACATCGATATCATGTGTTCATCTGGTAAAGTTTTTCTTGTTTTATATGACTATTTTGGATAGAAAATATAGGAAAATAAGTAATCATTTTTATGTAATATAAATTTAAAGAAAAACAAATTTTTATTATGTCATACTTACACATGTTTCCCACACTTTTTTTGTGTTTTCATATATTAGTATACCATCATTATTTACATGTGCCTCCTTCCATAGCACATGGTGTGGGATGAAAGTGGATTTGGAGTTGGAGTCATCAATCTACATATAAATAGAGGAACATAATTATGTTGTTTCTTCATGTCATATAAAAATATTATGGTGTATTTAAAATATGTACCATTTTTTTTCAAGTGAAGCGTACCCCATCCTTGCTTTGTAGTAGGGGTACGTTGGTATTTCTTCCTATTCCTTATTTTCAGCACTCAATTGTTGTTTTATAATAAAAAATTCAATCAAAGTGATGAATACACATATCATCAAACAATGTAATACTAGACACAATGTAATTTAAAATACACATCCACACGATACCTAGTAAATTCAACCCACACTTCTTGGGTTATCAGGTGTGTATAGATAAGCTGTGGGTGTGGGTTTATTTTCCCTTCAACATATTTAAGATGATGTCTCATTAGAATTGTGTGAAATCCTCTATGAATACTTCTAGTAAGAATTAATATGTATTTCTTATAGGATTCATCTACTATAAATGTACTCAAAAATGGTTGATGAAGAGTAAGCCAATGTTTCATTATTTTATTTTTTAGAAAAATAAATAAATTATATCATAATGTTGTGGTAATCTCTTCCCACATCAATATCTTAATCCCAGGCACAACATGGTGCCACGAATCAACATTAATTTGCATGCATTTCTGAGTGATGATTCTAATGTAAATATTTAACATGGACTTGTTTGGGTTAACATGTTTCCCCCATGCATTCCATATAACCTCATATTTTATGCCTTTAATTTTTTCCTTAATGAATTTTGCTAACACCATAAAACTACAGAGATCCCATTTTTTCTACATCATTGGTCCTTATTTACTTACCATTTCCTCATATTCAACATCTTTAATATGTTACTCTATAGTGGTAGCATCGACATGTGAAAATGGTCATTGTACCTTTGCACTAGGAGTAGCAACAAGTTGAAAAACCTATTGTTCTTCTGGATTGGGAGCACCATCACATGTATATGGTCTTTGTTCCTCTGCACTGTGAGAAACAACAACTTTAGATACCTACTGTTACTCGGTATTAGGAGAACCAAAACATGTATAATTCATTATCTATAGAAGTGGTTTAACATTTCATTTAGAGTACATAAATGCAGCAGTGAATGGATAATAACATGAGGTAATACAATGTATATTACAAAAAATATATAACCTAGTTATTGAATTCTCTTTTTTAAGGTTGAAGGTATTTTACCCCTCTATCGACTATCCAAATATGTTCATTGTTGTAATGACTTGCGTTATGAACTGGGTTAAAAAGTGGGGAAAATTGAACTTTTTCAATTACTGAACCGGTCATTTTTAGCACCGGACTTCAGAATGAGATTCTGAAGGTTGGAACCCTTCTTTTTTATGTTTTTGGGTGTGGGTGAAGGCCCGTTAAGTTTCTCGGGTGGCCTGAGAGGTTTTGGAAGCACCAAACCCCAGTTTTAAAGAGCTGCAGAGGGCGCATGGTTGGCGCACGGGCTGACCAAGTCGTGCGGCCTAAACCGTGCGGCCCAAATCAGGTGGGAAGTGGCTTGCACACGGGCTGCGCACGGTTTCCCAAACTGTGCGCCTAGCTCGTGTATTGGGCATCTTGGAGGCAGTAGAACCTGCACGGTTTGTGCATGGTCTAGAAAACCGTGTGGGTTAAACTGTGTGGTTTGGGTGTGTTAGGTATTTTAATTAAATTAAAAATAAAAAGAAATAAAATAAAAACCTAAATATTTAATACCTCACCCTCTCCCCTCTCACTCGACAAACAGCCCAAGGGGGCTCTCCCTGCCACGCGCTCGACCCCCCACGTCGGCCTCCCTTCGACCGGCGATTCCTCCTTTTTTATTGGCGATTCTTCTTCCGAATCTCCGTGGATCATGCGGAAGGCTTCTCGGGTTGTGTTTGGGTGTATTCTGATGATCGTCGCCGAAGGCGAAGCGATTCACCATGTTTCGATCCAACAGTTCGTTTCCGAGTGCGTTGAACCATTGATGTTGGATTAGCCTTGCCAGAGCTTAGACAACTTGCCTACGAAGGCATAGGTACGTATTTATATGTATTTGGGTTCCCCCAGTATGCGTATATTCGTGCATGGCATTGAATATACATGTACGGGGCTAGTTTTCCCCATTGCATATATAAAAAGTGCATGAGCAGGTGAGTGGAGACGATCATATGCGTATAAGTACGCATATAAGGATCCTCTTGTGCATGCCCATGGCCATGCAGGTGTGTGTTCATAGAGGCTAGGTGTCTTTGCATGTGTGTGAAGGTGCATATGCTCATTGGGGGAGCAGCGGCAGCTTTAGTTAGAAAGTGCCAAGAGCCGGAGTGGACGGATGGATCCACCTTGAGGTAGGGTCCCTCTCCTGCCTTTTTATTTAAAGTGAAGTTTAAATGAGTTAATTTATGCACTTCCTTAGTACTTTAATTCTATAGTTTAGTATTGAGTAAATGCTTCTGTGAAAACCGTGTGAATTTCAAGAACAAGATAAAAAGGGTTGCCTGCTAACTAAACTAACGATTTAATAATAAAACCCCTCGATCAGATGTGCGTTGTCTTCAAGATAAAAGTAGGAAGTAGATTATTATACTTTCCTGTTGATTTCTGGTTAGGATTTGTTGTTAATTGATGATTTCATGTTTCCTTTGAATTGTGCCAACTGGTTAAAGGTATGATAAATGTATCTATTAAAATGAAATGGTTAAACTTGAGATGAGCGGACTAGGGTGGTATGACCACGCCTTGGAATAATGTAATGATCACGCCTTATGTTAGGAAAATGAATATGTTAATACCTTGATATAGATACTTAAGAGGAGATGTCTTAAGTATAAACGTGATAAATATGATAATTATGATATTATAAATACTTAAGATGGTTTCCCTTAAGTATAATTGTATGAATGTGATTATAACCCTTTACGTAAATGTGGGCTGTATTATTGATTGTGATTGTGTTATGACCTTTGAATTCTTATGAGGTAATGCCATGAGCAGTATACTATAGTCTTTCTTGTTTTGTGAGTGTGCACATACTAATGCCACATAATGAAGTATAATAAAGGTGAGCACGTGTTGAGGCCACCTAGTGATAAATACGTGTCTGGAAGGGAGGAATTCTTACCCCTTTCCAATTGACTTCTAGTGATGAGATACATGTTATGGATGGGAGGCATTCATACCCCATGCCATCTAATTTGAACGATTGTGGATGGGAGGCATTCAAACCCCATGCCATCTACTTTGAACAATTATGTATGGGAGGCATGCATACCCCATGCTAGCTTATTTTGAGTATGGGTGGGAGGCATGTCTACCCCACGCCAGATGTGATCTATATATGTGTATGGAAGGGAGGCATTCTTACCCCTTTCCAATTGACCTATAGGGACGAGAGGCATTCTTACCTCGTGCCCGCTATTTTCTCTATACGTGTATGGAAGGGAGGCATTCATACCCCTTTCCAGTTGACCTATAGGGACGAGAGGCATTCTTACCTCATGCCTGCTAATCTTGATTAATGGGTGGGAGGCATTTTTACCCTACACCATCGATGATCTAAATGCATTTATATTTATATATTTATATATATATATATATATATATATATGGTGACATGATCAGGTTACATTACTGGCAATGAGCCGAAGCTGGTATAGTCATCGGGTGTCCCTAGGGAACCTGGATGGGTGTTGTTTATCTATGTTGTCCTGCTTATTGAACCTTGTTATATCTGTTTACTGTTTAATTAAACACACACTGTCTGGATTGGGTTAGACACCGGTGGTTCCGGCCTACTGAGATTTATATCTCACACCCTACTCCGGCCGCCATTGCCCTGGGGTACTCGAGTAGACCTTTCTTGTTTGCAGGACCTAGGTTGGTTGATGTGTTGCTTGTACCTGGGGATAGGAGCAAACGACTGAGCGGGAGCTCAGGATGATCAGGAGAACGCATGTCGGGCCTTGCTGTCTTTTATTTATTCTGTACCTTGTATTGTAAGCATGTTTTATTGTTTCCTGTTTTCAAATTGTATCATTCATCATCCCTGTATCATGTAAACTAGATTTGTCCACCTTTTATGAAATGGATATTGATTATCTTTCACTGTTGTCTTTCAATTGTTTACTGCTTCCGCTATTGAATATTATTTACTCTGAAAATACCGCTATGTTACTCTGATATGAGGGTATAGTCTCCCCACTATCACCTCCTGAGACCCTCGCTGCTAGTTGGGAGCCTCTGGAATACGGGGAGACGCGCTTGAGGCCATGTGACCTACCGGTCCGACCACTAGTTCGATGTTGAGCAGGGCCAAGATGTTACAAAGTGGTATCAAAGGAGTTTTCTCTTCGGATTTGTTTTACGGTTTGGCGAAATTAGATAGGGATAAGAAGGAATTGGAATTCGGTAATGATCTGTGTCTGGGATTGGCCACCCCATGCACCGGGAAAAGCCAAATTGCCTTGAATGCAATTATTTTTGTAATGATTTTGATTGTTACGGTTGATTTGATTTCACCGTTGGGTGATGCACATGTTTTCTGTTGATATTGTTGATGCAATTTTGGGTTGTATTTCGGTTTCAACCCGATGATATGAGGGTATTCCATCTCATGCATCGTATAGTCACATTTTTAGAAATCACATGCCA
This sequence comes from Viscum album, assembly GCA_963277665.1. Taxonomy (NCBI): domain Eukaryota; kingdom Viridiplantae; phylum Streptophyta; class Magnoliopsida; order Santalales; family Viscaceae; genus Viscum; species Viscum album. Next base: position 7,901,090 of record OY728125.1, read on the forward strand.
TGCCATCTAGGATGCATTAGTAATGACTGATTTTGTGATAGGTACTATGGTAGTTATTCTATGCTTATGTGATATAGCATGTTATGTGTTACTACTTACGATAACATGTTGTTTTTTATCAAAAATGAAATTGGTTGATTTTTCTAAATTAAGTGATTGTGGTTATGACAGGAGCCAATTTTCAGTTGCAAGGTGTATGGGTGCCTTATAGCTGGGAAATGGTAACCTGTGTAATCGGATTTCCAAAAAAGGGCTGTTAAAGTTTAAATTGTAAAATGAGTTTGGTTTTGATTAAAGGGAGCCAAATGACAAACTATAAGGTGTATGGGAGCTTTTCATATTGGTAGTTGGACACCCTTATGATTGGATCATTTTATTTGAGCATGTTAATTTCTGAAATGTGATCTATTTTTGTGTAACATGATCCAATTTTCAATTTATGGAGTGTATGGGCGCTTCATGGGTTGGGAAACAGCAACCCATAAGGAATGTAATGGCAAGATTCTTTGTGTGATGTTTATATGTGTAAAAGCGGTTTGATTTTGATATGAAATGTTTTGGATTGATGGGACCCTCTTAGGTCACCTATTGGTTAAAAGGAAGTTGGTTGAAACTTGCCTGTTATGCTTTGAGCTATTTGATAAAATGATCAAGTGCCTAGTGAATTTTTTTTTTGGAAAAGGGTAATTGATGTGTTGAATTTAATCTTTTAAAGTGATTAAATGATAAATGTGAATAAATATAAAGGTCTTGGAAAAATGAACTTATAGTGGTGTCCTCTGTTGAGACCCCATGTATGGGTAGGTTAAGTCTTTCTTGTGAGTGACTTAGAACGGAACCTTGCGCGTTTTCCGTAGGCTGTTTTCTTTTAGCAATGACATTAAATGTTAGGATTTGAGCCCGATGACATTTTTTGGGTGTGACCAAGTGTTTGGGTCGATGCTTGTTTTTCATGTGGGGCTAGCCCATGGTAGGTAGAGCCCTTAGAGCTTATGTGCTTGGCTTGTTCGGTGAACTTTCTGAAATTTGGTATTGTTTGGGTACCATTGTCCCATGTAGGACTTCCAATTCTAATGACACCCTTTTTTGATGGGTGGCCATGCTTCTTTTGATCTTGTTAAGGGTTTGAGCATTGGGTAATGCTCTGTATCAGTTGGTTGGACATGCCTCGGGCATGGTCGGTTGCTTTGTTGGTCATTTGACCCTTTATTTTTGCGTAGTAATGGATGACTTGATAGGTCATCATCCAAGCGAATGGTCATATGGGAAAATACGACATTTTTCTGTATCTCTTCTGCTGCTGTGTACGGTCTCGGGTCATCTCTATTGTAGAGTGACCTGAGCATTTGAGAATCAAGTTGTCCCAATCCTCGGGATGATTTTCGGAAGACTCGGGTGGTTGACACGCCGGTCTTGTTGCTTTGGATTCCTTGTATGTTTGACGTGGTGATCATGGCTCAGAGGAGCGATGCACATCCCTCCAGTTAATTATGAACAAGTCTTCTTATGAGTAGCTTGTATTTCTCCTTTCGATGACGCCGACCCTTCTAAGGTGGGAAGCATCGTGCCAGTTAAGTAAAGTGTGTCCTTCCGGGTATAAGGAACACACCAAGAAGGACCATCTTGGAAAAATTTTGGGTTTTACTCGGATGCTTTTGGGTTTTGGTGGTAAGGTTGATCGACTAATTCCTTGTGTGGGAAGAGGCATCGTGATCGGTTGAAATCTTGATGTGTCGACAGGTGAAGCTGAGTTTCTTATTTAGAGTCGACCAGGGGTGGTTCGGCTGATCTCCTTTCTAGTTTTTGGGTATAAATAACTGGAATCCATTTTCGATCCTTTTAGTGTACTCTGCTGCACGAAGAGCTTGTCCTCTATCATGTTTTCATCCTGGATGCGCTAAGAGAGCGACGGTCTTACGCCATGCTAAATTTTTAAAAAGCTGTTGAGCTTGGTTGGTTGTTCCCTTTCAACGTTGCACGCTGCATGCGTGGTTTCTTGTGTGGTTTGATCTTTGAGACGTCATCGGGAGTCAGGTATGAGCTTCGGTGAACGCCCTCGTGGTCAGTGCGGGATGTCTTAGGACAAGGCATCGTTGTTCAGCTTCTAAGGCATCGGCGGCCTAAGCCGAACATCTTCTTGAATAGTCATCCAGAGTGGCTTGACTCTTTTCGACATGGGTTTAGAGGTCGATGGGGAAATCGACCATTTTATTATTTCAAAATCATGTTAGGTGCGTTGTTGGAACGATTAGAGCGTGCTTTTGAAAGACAGTTCAAAAGGTGGTGGAGCTGTGGTTTGAGTCTTGGCCGTTTAACGTGAAAAATCTAAGGTGGGAAGTACCTTTGTTTGTTTGCTTGATGAGACGATGATGTGATCCTGTCTCTTGTGTAATGATCTCGGGTAAGAGCTTTCGTGTTGGTTCGGTGGGAAAATGAGCATTGGCTCGGGTGTTGACGACTTAAGTGTCGTGTGCTTAAGTGGCTGATCATGGGGCATTGAACATTTGGAAACGTGATGTGAATGTTTTAACAAAGCTTCATGACCCTTTTAGGTCGAATTAAGTGTGTGTTGTTCCCAAGGGATTCTCAGGGATGGGAAGTTCTAAGGTGAGAAGTTTGTAATGACCCGTGTTTTGAACTGGGTTAAAAAGTGGGGGAAATTGAACTTTTTCAATTACTGAACCAGTTGTTTTTAGAACCAGGCTTCAGAATGAGATTATGAAGGTTGGAACCCTTCCTTTTTATGTCATTGGGCGTGGGCGAAGGCCCGTGAAGTTTCTCGGGTGGCCTGAGGGGTTTCAGAAGCACCGGACCCCAGTTTTAAAGAGCTGTAGAGGGCGCACAGTTGGCACACGGGCTGACCAAGCCGTGTGGCGTAAACCGTGCGGCCCAAATCAGGTAGTTAGTGGCTTGCGCAGGGGATGCGCACGATTTCCCAAACCATGCGCCTAGCCCGTGCAGCGGGCGGCTTGGAGGCAGTAGACCCCACACGGTTTGCGCACATTTTGGAAAACCGTGTGGGTTAAACCGTGCGGTTTGGGTGTGTTATGTATTTTAATTAAATTAAAAATAAAAATAAATAAAATAAAAACCTAAATATCTAATACCTCACCCTCTCCCCTCTCACTCGACGAACAGCCCAAGGGGGCTCTCCCTGCCGCGCGCTCGACCCCCCACCTCGGCCTCCCTTCGACCGGAAATTCCTCCTTCGTTCTTGGAGATTCTTCTTCTAAATCTCCATGGATAATGCAGAAGGCTTCTCGGGTCGTGTATGGGTGTATTTTGGCAATCTCCACTGAAGGCGAAGCGAGTCTCCATGTTTCGATCTGCCAGTTCGTTTCCAAGTGAGTTGGACCTTTGGAGTTGGATTCACCTTGCCAGAGCTTAGGCAACTCCCCTACGCAGGCATAGGTACATATTTATATGTATGTGGGTTCCCCTGGTATGCGTATATTTGTGCATGGCAGCAAATATACACGTACGGGGCTAGTTTTCCCCATTGCATATATAAAAAGTGCATGTGCGGGTGAGTGGAGACGGGAATATGCATATAAGCACACATGTAAGGATCCTCTTGCACATTCCTATGTCCATGCGGGTGTATGCGCATAGAGGCTAGGTGTCCTTGCATGTGTGTGAAGGTGCATATGCTCAGTGGGGGAGCAACGATAGCTTTAGTTAGAAAGCGCCAAGAGACATAGTGGACGGATGGATCCACCTTGAGGTAGGGTCCCTTTCCTACCTTTTTATTTAAATTGAAGTTTAAATGAGTTAATTTATACACTGCCTTTGTACTTTAATTCTACAGGTTAGTCTTGAGTAAACGATTCTGTGAAAACCGTGTGAATTGTAGGAACAAGATAAAAAGGGTTTCCTGCTAACTAAACTAACGATTTAATAATAAAACCCCTCGATCAGAGGTGCGTTGTCTTAAAGATAAAAGTAGGAAGTAGATTATTTTTCTTTCCTGTTGATTTCTGGTTATGCTCTGGTGTTAATTGTTGATGTCGTGTTTCCTTTGAATTGTGCCAACTGGTTAAAGAAATGATAAATGTATCTGTTAAAATGAAATGGTTAAACTGGAGATGAGCGGACTAGGGTGGTACGAACATGCCTTGGAATAACGTAATGAGCACGCCTTATGTTATGAAAATGAATATGTTAATACCTTGATATAGATACTTAAGAGTAGATTACTTAAGTATAAACATGATAAATATGATAATGATGATATTATAAATACTTAAGATGGTTTGCCTTAAGTATAATTGAATGAATGTAATTATAACCATTTACGCGAATGTGGGATGTATGATTGATTGTGATTGTGTTATGACCTTTGAATTCTTATGAAGTAATGCCATGAGTAGTATACTATAGACTTGCTTGTTTTCTGAGTGCGCACTTGATGATGCCACATAAGGAAGTATAATAAAGGTGAGCACGTGCTGAGGCCACCTAGTGATAAATATGTGTCTGGAAGGGAGGCATTCTTACCCCTTTCCAGTTGAATTCTAGTGATGAGATACGTGTTATGGATGGGAGGCATTCATACCCCATTCCATCTACTTTGAACGATTTTGGATGGGAGGCATTCATACCCCATGCCATCTACTTTGAACGATTATGGATGGGAGTCATGCATACCCCATGCTAGCTTATTTTGAGTATGGGTGGGAGGCATGTCTACCCTACGCCAGATGTGATCTATATACGTGTATGTAAGGGAGGTATTCTTACCCCTTTCTAGTTGACCTATAGGGACGAGAGTCATTCTTACCTCGTGCCCGCTATTTTCTCTATACGTGTATGGAAGGGAGGCATCCATACCCCTTGCCATTTGACCTATAAAGATGAGTGGCATTCTTACCTCGTGCCTGCTAATCTTGATTAATTGGTGGGAGGCATTCTTACCCCATGCCATCTATGATCTAAATTCATTTATATATATATGGGTACATGATCAGGTTACATTATCGGTAATGAGCCGAAGCTGGTATAGCCATCGGGTGTCCCTAGGGAACTTGGACGGGTGTTGTTTATCTATGTTGTCCTGCTTATTGAACCTTGCTATATCTGTTTACTATTTAATTAAATACACACTATCTGGATTGGGTTAGACACTGGTGGTGCTAGCCTACTAAGATTTATATCTCAAACCCTACTCGGGCTGCCATTGCACTGGGGTACCCGAGTAAACCTTTATTGTTTACAGGACCTAGGTTGGTTGTTGTGTTTCTTGTACCTGGGGATAGGAGCAAAGGACCGAGCAGGAGCTCAGGATGCTCAGGAGAATGATCGTCAGGCCTTGATGTCTTTTCATTATTCTTTACACTGTATTGTAAGCATGCTGTATTTTTTCCTGTTAACACATTGTATCATTCATCATCCCTGTATCTTGTAAAATGGCTTTGGCCACCTTTTATGAAATGGATATTGACTATCTTTCACTGTTGTATTTCAATTGTTTACTGCTTTCGCTATTGAATATTATTTACTCTGAAAATACCACTATGTTACTCTGATATGAGGGTATAGTCTCCCCACTATCACCTCCTGACACCCTTACTGCTAGTCGGCAGCCTCTGGTGTATGGGGAGATACACTTGAGGCCATGTGACCTACCGGTCCGGCCACTGGTTTGATGGTGCGTCGGGCCGAGATGTTACAATTTTGGTCTCCTCTAACATACAAAACAACATATACATTGGGACCACTGCAAAATGATTGTGATGTCCCAATTAAAGGGTCACCCTTAGTTGAATTTTCATCTAGACCTTTAGTGGTTTTGGTCAATAATAGAACAATTAACCAATTTCAGTTTGTGGGATCTAGAACATAAAATACTTGTATTTCCTGTGATTCCATTATAAATGGTTCTTGTTTGTACCTTTCCTTAGTAAAATCAACTTTCATGTTCATCTATTTTAACAAAACTCATGTTATCAACCCACTTACATTGAAAAATCAAAACTTGGAATGTTGTATTATCTAAATACCATATTTGTTTAATGATGCTAGAGTATGACATACTTGCGTAAAAAGAGAAGTGTTATATGCATGATCTTTTGAAAACATGATTAACTCTTTCACTCCATCTTTATACTGTTTTATCATACGATTGATATCCATCCATTATTTATTCATATCTATCCTATTTAATTCGGTAATATTGACATTTAACAAAATAAATACACAAAAGGGGACTTTGAAATAAGGGGAACACAACTTTTGAATGGTAGTTATTATTTCATTTTGTTGCTTGAGACTTATCCCCTTAGAATCTAACACCAAACCATAAAGATGTAATTGTAGAGGACTCCCCTAATTTAAACCATGCAGGTGATGTTGTATGAAAAGTAGGTTTATGTGTTTCAATGCTGTTAAACATTAATGCACCTTTTTTGGGAGTGAGTATATGATGGATAACCTATAGGTAGGATAGATTTAGTGGCATTCCCTTATCATGGTGTTATTATTAATCTACTTATATTCCCTATATAATGTAATGGTTTTCATAATTCTATAAAAATATAAACTTAAAATATTACGTAAAAACTATATTTTAGATGTCCTTTGAAAAATATTTATAAAAGTACACTTGAAATCCCATCAAAAAACCAACCATTTATACAAATTCCTCTTTAAAATAACACACCATTTTTAAAATAAACCAATCAATTCCATGCACTCTTTCACAAAACCAAAATTCCTTTTTTTAAATAATTCAAGGAAAATTCATGACCCAATAGTATTAATCATTTAAAATCAGTGAAAACCCTATATATTTTACAAATTATCATTTAAAACTTGACACACACCTTGTTAAAATGAAACTAGTATTAAATACACTTTCAAAACATTCAGATCCCTTTATGAAAGCCAATCAAAGGAGTTGACAAACACTTTGCATGAATCCTAAGTCTATACCAAGTTTTTATATCATTTTAAAGATATTTAAAATCAAAAAGGGTATGTTGAACACATATTATTTTTTAAGAAACATTTCAATACACTTGAATCATTTTAAAAGAGACACTTAATCATTTTCATAAAGACATAAATCCTAAGAGAGGAACTTTATAAAAGATACATAAATAAAAAATAACCAACATTTTATAAAATATAAATCTACAAAATTTTTACATATGATCCAAAATATAAATTTAAACCAAAGATACATTTATTTTCAAGAGAGGAACTTTATGGTAAATATCTTAAAATAACACAAAATGAATATTGTCTCTATATTCCCTATAGTGACCTCTACATACCATTATCATTATATCTTTAACAATTGACCATGGAACACCACTACAAAAGTGTGACCCTTTCCTTTTACATGTATCATAGACAACTAAGTCTATATATACACCAATATGTATATGTATTGTGTGATCAAAGAGACTAGTAGGATATCATAAAATATTTTATACCATCCATTTTTTAAGACTAACTAAATAATTATAGTTTAACATAAAATAATGAAAATAATTTTATTACATAGGGTTGAGTAAATAAAACTAATGAAACATAAATTTTTCTTTTAAATAAAATATAATTTACCAAGATACAACCATAAGATAAAATAATAATAAAATTTCAAGTATCAACCATTAATGGGTACCTACCAAAGGCCTAAGGAGATAATCTAAGTTGAAAATTTAAGGGAATCATCACACTAAAATATTGTTGAAATACAAATGTAAGAAAATCAAATCACCATTAATGGACTCATCGAGAAGGCAATTCATGTAGCTGGTGTGAGACCTAAGATAGGGGTACTATAAATGTGTGATCATAATATTATAACTCATGTCTCTAGAATTCCTACATTTCTACTTAAACATCCCCATGATGTTTTTCTGAAATCCCAACACTAATAATCACTAAAACAAATTTATAAAACTACCATGTCAATATGGTATAACATCCATTGAAGAATCTTCTTACACATAAACACCAATAATTAACCCTGATAAAATTTAAAATATATATTAGAAAACCATACATATAAAATACCTCGATTAATCCTAAATCAATCATAAAAATGTTAATCAAAACCCAAACATAGATTCTATTTTCCTATAAGTTCAAACTCAAAAGTGTTTTATCTTATTTATCCATTGAAAAAAATATATTTTTTCCAAAATACTCATCTAAATTACTCCATTATAATACCAATCATGATAATTTTCACCTAAAACAATCCCTATAATGTTTATAATATATAAAACCACCTCATTCATAAGGTTTTAATATTTAGATCAATCTAAATTTAGAAATTTTAATCGTAAAAAATTCATATACAACTATACAAAGAAAATTATCAAACTTTTCATACAATATTCCCAAAATACCAATCAAACACTTTACCAATCAAAAAACCATTGTCTCACACTAATGAATCAAACCAAACACATAATTCATGCATTAAAAAGATTTTTAATACTAAAATCCTATATTTAATCTTTCACTATCTAAGAATTCCAAATCAAATAAGAACATACATTAGGTTTGGAGGTCCGACGATAGTAGTAGGGTCCAGCAGTGGCAGATTTGGGGTAGGCAACGGTGGAAGAGGCTGCGGAGGGGTTCCTAATAAAGGTGGGGTTCGCATCAGAAGTAGGTTTTTGGCGGAGGAGGGTTTCGTTGTGGAGATCGGGTGTGGTGGTGGAAGTTGGGTTCACGGTGAAGGTGGGTTTGCAACAGAGGAGGGGTTCGCTGCAGAGGTGGGGTTTGGCACACAGCGGAGGTGGGGTTCGCGGTGGAGGTGGGGTTCGTGGAGGAGGAGGGATTAATAGTGGCATAGGATGGATTTTCAGTGGTAGAGGAGGGGTTGAGGTAGAGGAGGGGTTAGAAGTAGATGAGGGGTCAGTAGCCTCAGAGGAGGGGTCGGCGACAACAGAGGTCGGCTTCTGTGCAAGCTTGAGGTGTGCGAGAGAAGAATCCAACTATTATGGTTCATTTATAAAATCGGGTAAAGATTTTATCAGAACTAATTAAAAAATAATGATATATGTATGTTTTATCAATGCTAAAATAGAAAGTGCTGATAAAACATGCCTTTATCAGTGTTTTTTAGCACTAATAAAGATAGGTCTTTATCAGTGCTAATTAAATGCGTCTTTATCAATGCAAAAATTATAGCGCTGATAGAGGTGTATCTTTACCAGTGCTAAAAGGCATTGATAAATCTATAATGTTAATAATTTATTTATAATATTATATATATTTATAAAATTATATATATAATAAATATATATTTTCATTTATTTATTTATAATTATAACTATAAATATTTATTTATTTATTTATATTCATATATGTAATAAATATATTTGTATAATTATATATTTATAAAATTATAAATATTATAAATACATATTTACTTATTTATAATTATATTAAATATATTTATTATATTTATAATTATATATAATAACCCGAAAGTTTAGGGAAGAACCCTATTTATTATAAAAAATAAAAAATAAAAATAAGAATCCCTTTTGAACTGGGTTAAGGGAGGACCCATTACAAGCATGACTGCTAGAGGCATACAACCTTAGATTTGAGTGGAAAACCCCATTGATACATAGACCATTACAAGTAAACCTGGTAAAAACATTTCCAAAATGGCCATGATAGGCCCAACATAGATCCAAAATCAGTGAAACCTATACGACACCACCAAGACGTTCAAATCGGCGCTGCTATAGAACCCAGATTTACCATCCGCCCTGAGGCCATGCCACCCCAAAGCCACCTCGTTCTCCGATCTTTCGTTCTCATGCCATCAGATGAAGCCAGAAAGCCTTCACTACCACTAGAGAACCCTTGCATCACCACGACCAATGGACCGGCGCACACTGCCACCATCGCCCATGCCCTCCGCATCCCTCTTTTCCATCGTGGCGCCGGCACCCCTGGGACTGCCAAAGATGACTGAATCCGACCAGATCTTGTATGAAACAGTAGATCTGGACCATATCTGACACACTGAGCACCAGTCAAGATGGCCAACACCATCGAGGTTGCTCGTCCACACCTGAGACATCGTCGAGGCTAAAGATGCCTATCGCACCAATACCGAAGTCGACCGTCGCACCAACGAGCTCGAAGCTGAAGTTGATTGTCGCACCAACGATCACCACACCACCAAGCTTGAAGCTGATCCTCGCACCTCATCATCGTGCCACTAGAAGTATTCACTGAGGAAGCCGAAGAGGATGCCATGGGTGGAACCCTACGTGAAGCGAATCTCTCGGTCAAAGATGAGAGGCCCCTCAAAAAAGAAATTGTATATAACACGTAATAATTATATATAATAATAAATATATATAGTAAATATATTTATTATTTATAATTATTAATATATATTTTTTTATATTTATAACTTTAAATTTATATATATATATTTAAATAATTATAAAATTATAATAACTAAATTTCTTGTATTTATACTTTTATAAATATATATAATTAATATATTAACTATACATATTTATATTATTATAATTATAATAAATATATAATAAATATATATTTATATAAATATATAATTTAAAAAATTATAATAAATATAGATTTATTTCTAATTATAATTATAAATATATATATATATATATATATATTTAAATAACTATAAAATTATAAGAACTGTATTTATTATACTTATAATTTTATAAATATATATAATATATATATGTATATATATAATTATTTTATAATTATTTAAATATATCTATATTTAATTATAATTATAATTATAAATATTTGTATTAATTTATAAATATTTGAATATATTTATAAATATATTTTTTCAATTATATATATTTTTAATATTATAATTAAAATAAATATATTTATTATAATTATTTAATTATTTAATTATATATATATATATTTATAATTATAAGTATAAATTAATATATATTATTATTTATACTTAAAAAATTATGAATAATATATATTTATTTATAATTATAATTATAAATATTTATTTATTTATTTAAATAATTATAAAATTATAGAAAATTTATTTATTATATTTATACTTTTATTAATATATATAATTAATATATTTATTATAATTTTATAATTAATTAAATATTTATGTATTTGTTTATAATTATAATTATAAGTATTTGTTATATTTAAATATAAGACAAACATTGATAAAGATGGTGTTACTGTTGAAGGGAAAGATCAGGTAGTGGAGAAAGTGAATGAAGATGAAATTGAAAGGGTGGTTGATCAACAATTCATGGTTGAGCAGGAGGTTGCCTCAAGTCATTGCAAAGGAAAACAAAAGGAAGATGTTGCTTCTCTTGTGAAGCCTCAAAAGAAAGTTATTATAGATGTTGATGGTTTCCAAATGGTTCCTTCTCAGAAAACTTTTGTTGTTATATCTTCTCCCCTTATAGAGGACATTAGTGCTCCTATGGATTCTGTATCCTTGGAAGATAATCTGGATGGTGAGGAGGGAGCTTGCCTACTAAAAACATGGCGACGTGGGTGGCATCCCAAAGGTCGTGGTTGAGGGCGTGGGCATGACAATGCATCACAAGGGGGAAGTCCACCAGGCATTCTATCAAGGATCAGCTTACACCGGAGTAGAAAAGTCTCAGGGATATGTATCTTTCACTCCTTAATAAACAACATTCATAGTCTGAGTGGGAGTCTGTTGATGATGGTGCAGGTTCTGTATATGGTCATGGTGATGATATTGATCCTTTTGATATATAGCTTTTCCATTTAGGCGAGGGCTTGTCTCGTTTGTTTACCTGCCCCTTTTGTGCTTGTTTGTTACTTTTCTCTTCATTTTAATAAATAGTTTGCAGCTTTGACTTCTGGCTGGACTCACTTCGTATAATTATAAGTATTTTTATTTATTTATAAATATTTTTATATATTTATAAATATATTTATTTAATTATATATATTTATAACATTATAATAATAATAAATATATTTTTTTATAATTTTATAATTACTTAAATAAATGTATTTTTATTTATAATTATAACTATATATAAATATATAAGTATTTGTAATTAAAAAATTACAATAAATATATATTAATTTATAGTTATAATTATAAATATATATATATATACATTATAATAATTATAATATTATAACAAATATATTTACTATATTTATTATTTTATAAATATATATTATTAATATATTTATTATAATTTTATATTTATTTAAATATTTCTATATTTAGTTATAATTATATATATTTATAAATTTATAAGTATAATAAATATATTTATTATAATTTTATAATTTTTTAAATATATCTATATTAATTTAGAATTATATATATTTATAAGTTTATAAGTATAATAAATATATTTATTATAATTTTATAATTATTTACATATATATTTACTTATTTATAATTATAACTATAAGTAAATATATTTATATATATTTTTATATAATTATAAATATAATTATATATATTTTTATATAATTATAAATATAATTATGTATATATTTATAAAATTATAATAAATGTATCTATTATAATTTTATAATTATTTTAATATATATATATATTTAGTTATAATTATAATTATAAATAAATATATTTAAAAAGTATTTATATATAATTAAAATTTTATAATTATAAATATAATAAATATATTTATTGTAATTTTATAAATATTTATGAGAATATATTCATAGGTGTAACATGAATGAATCATATACCTAGTAAAATATATAGATAATAAAAAATGAGTCATCACATATTGACAACATGGATAATAATAATAAGGGTGTAATGTATAAATGAACATTAATTCATGATGAATACATAACATATGCATGTCAATTATATGCACGCATCAATATATTTATTGATCAAATTTATTAGAAACATATATTTGTTTTAATATATATATATATAATTATAGTTATATATATTTAAAAAGTGTTTATATATAATTATAAATACCAAAAAGGTCTAGGAACTAGGAGAACCTAGTCCTACCAAATTTTATTGAAAAATAAAAGATAGTAACATGAAAAGGAGAAAAGACGGGGTCAAACAAAGGATAAGCCCTCATCCAAAAAAGAAAACTACAAATGAGAAAAATTAGGATCAGCTCCATAATCATCAGAGATGCCATCAAATACTTCTCATTATAAATATGAATTCTTCTGATTGAAAGGAACATAGTAATTTTAGTTGAGTTTAACATGATCCAAAGTGATATCTTTGGAGGAAGATGACTGACCACGCCAACATGCAGCATCCCAATCATCTCTGTCACATCCTTAGCCACGATTTTTTGGATGATGACCTTGTTTCCATGTCCTAGTTTATTGGCAATCCCCTTCCAGTTCTTTCCTATCATAAGGGATATTATCCATGAGGGGCTTCCCCTTAGAGTCTGTCAAGTGATGAGATTCCCTATGTGAAACATACTTCATAGCTGGAGAGATAGAAATCTAAATCTCATTATTTCCACTACTGGATACAGAAGGATCCTACCCTAGTCTACTTTTTTCTACACATCCCTTTCAAATTTAGTTTGAAAAAGGTTAGTAAAATCAAGCACTGGCACATCCAAAGATAGTTTGGGTCCTGCTTTGGAACCAGTAAGGACATATTTGAAAGAAACACTACCACCTTTAATGTTTTTACAACATTCGGCCCATTTTACATCAATAGAAGAAGATCCCTCATCCAATGAAGGTAATTTATCATTTTTTTCTAACACAGGTGTGTTAAACCCCTTCAAGGAAACATCCAAATTTGTTACCATGGGGCCAATCTCAGCTGCGCTGCAATCATTCGTAGTATCTTTCCTCATAAATTTATTTCTCTAAGGTTGCAAGGTACCTGCATGTTTAGGTTGAATATTTTGAACATTCTTGTTGTTAGAGACTTCATGACCTACAAGATTTCATAACTTATAGAAGGATGGTATGAGTTCATATTTAAAATGAACATCAATTTTGTCTCTATTTTCCACTAGATTGGCAAAATGAGGCAGAGGATTTAGTATGTTAATATCCACAAGGATTATGAAAAAGTATCCAAATTTCCCTTTAATAGTGTTCTCATCTATTTTAATGGGTGCACCAATATAGGAGACAAGATCATTAAGAATTATAGGATGCCTAAACCCCCATATGAGACCATGAATTTTGGTCCAGATTCGAACAGTTTTATGTTTTTAAGAATGCAGGTTGAAACTCAGATCCCCTGAAGATGTGTGAAAACCATATAGATTAAGAACATATAAACTGTAAATCCAAGCACAATCCTGATCATCCATATTATAAAAAAGTAAATAAAAATATCCTCTAATGATGGGGAAATGTTTCCAATTTAATATGCCCCAAATCCGAGAGAACCTTAATTTAACCTCTTTAGTGTTCATTGGTTTATCACCCTTAGTAAGAATAAGTCACCCAATTAAAGAAAACATACATGTATCTAACTACTCCTTTAGAGATTCAGGATTTGCAATAATTTTGAAGGACCCATTCCTAGATTTGTAAACCTCATGAGGAATATCATCAACTGCATGAAAATTTGTAGTTGTTTGAAGTTTAGATTGATAAAGGATATCAGTAAAAGAAATACTTGTGTGTATGGGGCTTCGATAGATGAAACAAGGGTCCTGGATCAGACCCACCCAAACCCTAATCCATATAATTCATTTCCAACATAGACTTTGCAGTGCTACGATCACTAGGAGAATAGATGCGATCTAAAACTCTACAATCGGTAGAGGTTTCATTCAAATATAAAGATCTGTGATTTCCACGAGGGGAATTCAGATCTGCAATACCGCGGTCGACGGAGGCATCATTTAAAACTGGAGATCCAAAAATGCAGGGATGATTGGTGTAGAGGGGCATCGTCGAACAAAGTGCATTGGAACCCAAACCATGAGTAGTATAATCTTTCCAAGCATCTTGCAAGATCGGTGGAGAATCATTCAGGTTTGAAACCCTCACAGAGCTGCGATCTCCAGGAGCTCTGCTCCCCTCCTCGACCATAGTTAAAATCACTATAATTATAAATATATAATTACACATGTATAATTATAAATATATATTCATAAATATATATTCATAAATATAATAAATATATTTATTATTTAATAAAATTTATTATAATATTATAATTATATAAACATATATTTATAATCTTATGAATACTTTTTTTTAAACATTATATATATATATATTTTTGAATTATTAAAAATATATATTAATTATAAACATGAATTTTTAATTTAATGTGTATAAAAAACATTATTTTTGAATATAAATATAATAATTTTATATAAATTAATAATATTTTTTATTATAAACTTTTATCAGTTCTAAAAAAAGCACTGATAAAGGGTACACCTTTATTAGTACTTTTTTAGCACTGATAAAGGGTAGATTTATCAGTCATTTTGGCTAGCGTTGATAAAGCCCCCCCCCCCCGTTTATCATCATGTTTTTCATAGCACTGATAAAGGTTATTTCTACCCTTTCACTGATTTTTGGTATTGTCTGGTGTTGTATAATGTATGTATGGGTGGTACTGATGGATCATATTAGTATCATTGTCCCTTTCTCATGCAAGACTCTCCTACCCAGCACCTGTCTTTTTCGAGTGCTCCTTTGTTTCTATTTATATTTGTTCCCAACACTGGTTCATCTCAAGCACTTCTCGTGCTCTCCCATGTCATTAGTCATGTGTAGTGGTCAAATGATTATTCAGATACCCTTGAGGTGGCCTAGCTTGATCTTCAATGGTGTAGGGTTGGTTGGAAAAAAATTATATATTTTCCCTTTATTTCTTTTTCCATTTTTCCAACCTGTATAGACTGTGTTCTTACTTATACATATTATTTCTTTCCATTAAAATTCTTCAATAAATATTTCATTCCTTTAACATATCAAAAAAATTTATTAGGAAAGAATTAATCATTAAGTCTCTAAAGCTAATGAAATTAATAACAAAAATGTATATATGATATATAGTTATAACCCCCCCCCCACACACACACACACAATTAGAATCTTTCTTGTCCCCAAAAAAAATCTCTAAAAATTAAAAATAAGTCTCATTCTATTAATTTTAAAATTTTAAATTCAAAAACAAATAATGGGGAATAAATTTGCATGCATCGTAAAAGAAAACTTCCTCAACTCCTCACTTTTCAAGGAAATAATGTTAACTATTTATTTTTCTTTTCCCCATTTTTTAAAATCAACAAGGCTTCTCACTACATCCATTTAAGTATATGAATATATTATTACTAGGTTTACATGTTTTGATCCACCTCACTTGGAAATTTTATCTCATCACTCAAGGTACATATTCAAATAGAGTTATG
Source organism: Viscum album (assembly GCA_963277665.1). Taxonomy (NCBI): domain Eukaryota; kingdom Viridiplantae; phylum Streptophyta; class Magnoliopsida; order Santalales; family Viscaceae; genus Viscum; species Viscum album. The sequence continues at coordinate 7,917,460 of OY728125.1, forward strand.
TTCATACCTTGAGTACATGATTTTTCCATAAGATTTTAAATCATCTAAAACCCCCAAATTATAAATACAAAGATAAAATTAAATGATGAGGTATTCACAATAATGTTTGGTAGACTATGATGCTCCAGATAGGTAGGTAATGATTTCAAAAACATATGATCTCAAAATATAGAGTATAACTCAAAAACATAGGGGGTGATAATTAAAATATGGTCTCAATGAAAATTAATCCTCTAAAAGTAATTTCATCACCATAAACTTCCCAAACTCAAATTAAAGGTCATTAACTAAAATCAATAATGAGGAATGGAAACCCCCTTTTTTATTTTTCTCCTTTCTACAATTTTTTCAGAAGTTGTAATTGGGATAAATCTCACACTCCTCTCTCAGCCCCTCTCTCGGCCCATCTTTTATCTCCTAAAGTATCTCATTTTTATAGTTATAAAAAGATCATATGTTGAGTTAAGAGTGATTTTTGGACTACCCAAGGCACAACCCATTTTTTATTGAATTTTACATTTTTTCCCTTTCATTTTTAATTTTTTTCAAATGGTGTAAAAATAAAACACAATAGATGGATAATTATAAACTGTTCCCCAATACCTAATATAAAAACACCTCACATATTATTCTCAATAAATCATCCCCTTTACACCATGTAAAGCCTCTCCCCCACACTTAAACTAATAAATATCATGAAAATATACCAATAATAAGATTAGAAGGAAAATATTAGGATTGTAATGTGAATCTTCCTTATAAGGTTATTCATGTTTTCTACGAGATAAAAATAATGATAATAATTTAAAATTTGGGCCTCAAAGATAAAGGTATCAACAATAAAAATTCGTTAAATCACTTTAAATGTGACTTTTTACAATCATGACTTTTATAATATCTCAATGCAAGTAATAGAAGGTGGAAATGAATGAGTTTATCTCAATAAAGTTGTACGAAATAATGGGGAAATTTAGGACTAGATTCTTCTTGGGATGATAACATAGAAAATGATCAATCACTCATGTAATTACTACTAATATAAAACTAATCTACATGAATTTCAAAAATTATAAGTATGAAAATGTAGAGTAAATTTCATATACATGAATTAACTATCCTCCCTAAATTATGATTTGTTAAATTGATACCCCTATACTTATATTTAATCATTCAATATCCCCTCTTACTCATTAAATATTTTTAACAATGAAATATAAAACATGGCTTTATGGGTATCCTAATAAATTTTTTTATCATAGATCAAAAAGTTAAAACAAGAATCTAGGGTGGGGAATGCAATTTTCCTTAAAAATTATGAAAGAATATTTTAAAAATGTAAATGATGTAGGGGAGTAAAAATATAAGGCATAAAAAATAATCACCTTTCCTTGTAAAGATTTTATTTTCCCTTTTGTATGCATTTTTCATCTTGTAATTATAAAATAAAACATCTACTGAAAGCATAAGGTTCAATCACTTTAAAACTTAAAATGATAAGGAGATTTCAATCTACTTACTATTTCACACCCTTAGTCTAATTACTAATAAAATTCTAAGTTACTATAAAGTAATTAAAATATAGGGTTACCTCTTGGAAAGTGATTTGGGTAAGGTCATTTAAACTGACCTTACTTATGTGAATTAATTTATGGAGTCTTGGAATGATGATACTTGGTATGGATCAATAAAGGGTTATAGTTGTGATTCTTACATATAGATGGGTATTCATCCTTTTAATAAGTTTGGTTTCACTCTTCCCTGAAGTAAGACTTTATCCACATCCATAAGACCTATTCACTTATGGTTGGTCAATTTGGAAAAATAAAAAAGTCAAATCATGGACCAACCAAACCAATTTTCCTTCTTTCAACTATCCTGGTTGAACAATTCCTTTGGTGTCTTCTATTCAATCTAGCATCGTTCCTTCCCTCTCTTCACATTTCCTAATATATTCTTACATCCTTATAGTATCTATATAATTTATCTCTTTAATGAAAGTAGTATCCTCAACTTCTATATTGTTTTCCTTGGTACAATAATCATATTTTATATCATAATTTAATATTTCCTTATGGATATTAAATTTTACTTGCTCACCGCCAACCCTTAGAGATAAATCTCCATTTTCACATAAATGAAGCATCTACCCATAAATAGGAATAAACTTTATAATATTAGAGTTGTTCTCTCCCCATCCATATTAAGTACTAGTAAGTCAACTATAAAATAGAATTTATCCACTTTAACTATAATTTCCTCAGTCATACCTCATGGATGTCTCACTATTGTAACCCCTAACTAAATTTCAACTATTGTGGGATTAATCTCATCCATTACTTGTATTTTTAAAGTTTAGTATGACATGATTTTCAAAATCTCTACTAGATTACACTAATCTTTTTTAAAGTCATAAGATCCAATGTTAATCGGAATGGGAAAACTTCAGGGATATTTTTTCTTATTCAATATTCTTCTCAACACCACAACTGATAACTCTCCCATGAGTGGTATTATACCCATCTTCTTAATTTTCCTCTTATTTCATACAAAATCTTATAAGAGTTTATCATATGTAGTAAATTCTATAAATCTTCAGTAATGGGAATATTGACTTGTGGTTTCTATAAAATTTTCACAAATTTACCAATTTTTTCTTCTACCTCCATTTCTTTATCCTCTATAGGAAAGGTAGTGGTGGTTTCTAGAGTGGGGGGCTTCCTATTATACTTATCTTTACTTTTATTTTTATTTTCCCTTTATCCTTTATTACTTTTTCCTATGTATTTTTATTTTATTTTAATTTTATTTTCACTTATATTTAGAAATTTAATTCATGGTTTCACTGCTTATCAAGGTGATAACATTTAGTTCTTCACTTGGGTGGACCTCTGTATCTCCCGGTGGCACTCCTCTTGGCCTCTCCTTGATTTGGTTAGCAATTTGGCCAATCTTGAATTCTAGATTTCTTTATTTTATATTTATGATATTTTGAACCAATTTGAGTTCCTTGATGGTATATCAAGTGGTTTTAATAAAAGTCCCCAAGATCTTCTCTAAGGTACTAATTTTATTTTTAAGAGAGGGACCATGTTGTTATTTGAACCATAGAGCTCTTGGTTATTATACTTAAAAATTTTGTTGTGTCCTTCACACCTAAAAAATATTTTTGTAATTAAAATCAATGTAATTAAAGTATTCCACCTATAAACCTTGAGTTTAGTGCATATCCATAATCATTTATATTGATAGACATTTCATTCAAGATTTCATAGCTTTCTTATGGTGACCTTTTCAACAAAGATCCCCCGGTTGTAGTATCTACTACTGATCAATTTTTGTGAGATAGTCCCTTATAGAACATTTGTATAACTAACTACATATTTATACCATAGTGGAGAAACTTACTTAACATGTCCTTGAAACTATCCCATGTATTTTAAAGAGATTTATCATAAATTTGGTTGAGATTTAGAATATTAACATGAATATCCATGGATTTTGAGGGGGTAAAGAAGCAATTTAACAAATTCCTTACCAATTATTCCTGTGTTGTTATAAAATGTGGCTCCAAACATTAGATCCACTCTTAGGATTTGAATTTTAATGATAATATAAATATTTTTATATTTACTATATCATTGGAGATATTTGTGAACTGGAATGTGTCACAAAGCTCAAGGAAACTACCCAAGTAAGTGTTTATATCTTTATGTGGTATCCTAATGAATTTAATTGAATTTTGAATCATTTTAATGATAGTTTATTTGATATTGAATTTTTTTCAGTGGATAATGATACTATGATACTTAGTTATACCCCCAAACTTGAGGGTCAACCATGATTTATTAAAGTTCACAGCCTTGTATCTCTCCCTTTCTCCACTTGGTCAGCTCCTTGTTCTCATTATTCTACTCTAACCATAGACTCCTTTTTTAGATTCCTCAATATATTCTCTAACTTAGGATCAATTTTAAGAAATTATTTTCCTTTTCCTTGAGTTTAGTACTCATGCATAAATAGTTTAACCTAAAAACACAACATAATAAAAAAAGCATATTAAATGACATTAAAAAGAAAAACCTAATTGTATAATTCTCCTAAGAAATTATTCCTTGTAAATTATTCTAAAAAATTGGTCTCCCTAAGGGTTTCATTGCTTCCTATGAGATAACAAATTTATAATTTATGTACTTAACCTAATGATTAACTAACTAACGGTGTAGTATAGATAGTGGTATCCCAAAGTAAAAACCATAGAGATTAGGAATAACTGTAGTTTAATAGATAAAAATTTTACAATAAAAATTTAATTATCCTAAAAGGATACAAGTAACATGAGGTGCACCGTATATTTATATTTTAAGGTTTTAAAGATAATAATATAGAAATCATATGTAATATAATCATGAAGTAATTAAAATCAAGTCTTAATTAATCAATTGGTTTAGGAATATACTCTCCAGCCTTCTAAGATTACCTTTTCTCATGATCAGGTACTTCGTATTACTAAAGAGGTGGTTAAATCAAAACTATATTCAAAAAAAGAATGAAAACTAGCCTAATGGTCATGGTGGAAGTCTTACTCTATATCTCACACTAAAAATAACTCTCTGAAACTAAGGACAATGATCATGATGAAAAGAAAGAAAGAGTGATGAATCACACTCCCTCACCCTATAAAATAATTTTCATCCAATAAAATGAAAATAAGGGATAGAAAAATAAAAGAATGAATGTGATAACTCATAATGAAATCATAAAAAGAAACTTACTTTAATAAAACAATCCCAAATATATGAAAACACCAGCACAAGAAAACTTTCCCTCTCAATCCAACCATGAGAGGCTATAAACAAAATAAAAATGAAAATAAACCCTAAAAATATTACAGGAGCCTTATAAAAGATATCTAAAGAAGACTCCCTAGGATATAATTCACTTACATGCATTAAAATGTAATCTATTTATAGAAATAATTCCTTTAAGATATCTCTAATATACCTCCTTTATATTTTCTTGTATCTTCAATTATATTATTCACTTCAATTCATCCTCCAAATTCCAAATTCTAAATCATTATACTCATTGCATATCCCATCTCAAAATCCCATAAGTATATCATTAAAATAATTATAGAGAAGTGATTTTTTGAACTAATATATCTATTATGTATCTATAATTTGTGGTGAAAATATTCCTTCAGGTAAGGAAATATATTTCATCTCAAATTGAATTGCATGGACATATATGTCTCATGAAATGATCATTCCTCATTAGACTGTAAACTCTCATATATCTTCTTCAAAAATTTAGTATCAATGTTGTCACACCAAATCCATTATTATTCATGGTACAAATAAAAACACATAAATAATCCTCTCCTATATCCATATATCTATGGAATGACCACCCATTCACAATAGGAATGAATATTATAAACTTATTTGGATCTATCCATCAACTCTATATTTCTCTATGGTGAGAATGATATAGGCATGGTGTAAACTCTATCTTCATCAACACTTTTAAGGATTTTAGTATTAAAAGTAGAAAACTCGTGTATCCTCCTTCACACATGGAATATTCCCCCTCATAACAGCTTCACAATGGATTAGTTGGTCTTTTTTTATACCATCTATGGTGGTTCCCAACATTATAGGGCTTCTCCAAGGAGATATTGGATTCACAAGTGGAGGAAATGGTGGATATATGGTGGATGGATGTAGTATGAATGGTTGGTATTCAAAACAAGAAACAAATGGATTTTATCTCAGGGAGATGACATGGGTGTAGTGATAAATACTATAGTTTGGGTTAATAATGTACGATTTCTAGAAAAACTCATCCCATATTGCTTCTCTGCTTAGTCTGGAACTAATTAATATATGTGGGGGTGTCACTAATGGCACATATTAGTATCCACAACCCCTCCCCATGTTAGTAACCACTTCTTAGTGTCTTACCAAGCTAGGAATTCCTTTGGTTCTCTTAATATTCTTGTTTGGCACTGACCAATGCTAGAAATTACTCGTACTCTCTCATACCATCAATCTTATGTTATACTATGATGATTAGTTGGATACCCACAATGTTTCTTGGATTTATATCATATGATATAGGGATTCAAGGCTAATTTTTTATCTATTATTCATTTATTTTCTTTTTTATTTGTCTATCCTGCATAAAATTCCTTCTAACTTATATATATTCTTCATTTTTATTTGAACTTACCAAATAAATGTATCCAACCACTAACATATATAAAAATATTAATGGGAAATAATTAATCATTACGTGTCTAAAATTAATTAAATTATTAAAAAAATGTGTGCATGATATATAGTTATTAGTGGGACCCTTTCCTTTTCCTGTATCATAATACATGAAGTTTTCATGTATCCTAAGAGCCCATGTAGGGTTTGAGTATGATATCTATAGGAAACCACCAATAGTGACCCTATATAATTTGTTTATGGATATTAGTGATTGAAAAGTATAGAATACATAAAACTAGAATGTAAAAAAATATTATCCACTTTGTGCTCAACAATCTATGAGTGAGAAGCCTACCTGCTTCATCTAATTATGGAATAAGATGATGTACCCATGGAATAAATACATATTAAGGCTCTTACATCCCCTTAATAATTTCCAAATAATATAACACCACTTCCCATTCAACTACACTAACTTATGCAACATCACCTCACCCATCTTAACAGCCCTAATGAAAACTCATATACGATGAGCATCTCGCCCCTGAATGTTGATCACAATCACCCAAAAACCCCATATATAACATATATAGAGCATTAATCTATACAAAATATGATCAACATCAACACCCTAATTCACACATCTATATAGGATTCCATTGACAAACCATTGGTCAAAACAACTCCATCTTATGAGGAAATGTAACCAACTTCCTTATCCTCAATGGTATGTGGAAACACTAACCACCTAAAGTTATGAAACTAAGAAACCTATATTTACCCACTATTAGTGAATGACCTAGAACCATCACACCATACTATATAATCACATATCCACCCAATTAAAATAGTTAAGAAATTATAAGAAATTATAAGAATAGCTCATCAACCAAGTTCTGGTCCATTGACTGCCATGCATCATGCCTCAATATAGATCAACCTAAACAAAAAATATCTATACAATAAAATCCCTATAATTAATCTCTTATACTTTAGGGACCTTAGTTTGTCCAAATTATAGTCACTCATACACCCCAACCATGCCCGTAAATAATGAAGTGAAAAAACACACATATAACAATGGAAGTATATAGGCACCACCTACCTAGACTTAGTAGAAGCCTACTCATTGATTATCATTGATCGATTTGATTCCAATCAGTAGAAATTAGGATACCTTAAAAACTCCCAAATTTAGTTCATAATTGATGAGAGATGAAGAAAAATATAGAATATTGTAGAACAAACAAAATAGAATCAATAGACTTACCCATAATGATCACTTGGAGTTGATGGATCATTGATCGGACAATAAACAGATGAGATCCCACTTAGGGGAGAAGAGAGAAAGAATATTGAGAGGATAAGGGGCATAAATCCCTAGATAAATAAAATGAGTATGATCCCTCATTTTAAATAAATTTTAATAAATTAATTAATAAAATAAATATAAACAACCCAGGTACCCAACAGGTACCCATTCATCCTCCACCAGGTACCTGATAATCATAGGGTGTCCATCTTAGGTCCATTAGGTGACCATTGGACCTCAAAAAAATAACCCTTACTCCACTTGGGCATTTTGGGTACCTGGTATTGGTCAATCGGGTACTCAGTGGTAATTTTCTTCCAATAAAAATGTCCCACATCGGGACCATCTTCCAAAAACTGACCCTGAATCCTTCATTAACCCCTTTAAAAACTCAAATGTTCTCAAATATGTATGGTAGATTTAAAATTAGACCCAAAATTACTCACCTAAAAACCTAGGTTATTCCCCTTGAGACACACAATTAGTGGTAAAAATAAAGAAGAAGAAAATATGGTTATAAATTACCTTGGAATGAAAGCTTAAGTTATTCCTTATGTGTAGAGGGAATTATTTTCCAATATAAAAGTGATCATTTAATTTTTATTTTTTTCATAGAATAATTTATCATAATTTTTAGTAATAAACCAAAAAATTTGAGATGAAAAAAAAATATCTTGAATCCTAAAATTATTGTAAAAAATTTAAAATTTTATAGTTAGTAATTATGAATTTTTTATTTTGAAAAACTCACACATGTAAAATAGAAAAAGAGAACAAAACATTTGACTTGGAGGTAAATTGATTAGAATAAAACTAAAAATAATAATGAGAGAAAATGAGAGAAAATGAAAAGGATATTAAGGATAGATAATGAGTTAGAAATATATATATATAAATATATATAGATAGAGAGTATGTGAAATGGTGCTTCCTAGTTTGTATTAGGTGGGTATGTGGGTCCTTTTTAGTAGAAGTGATTTTGATAAAAGTAAATGTAGTTATTGATTCATGTTTCCTCTCTTGGTAAAACTTTATTAAATCTCCATTAACTATGAATTTCATTTTTGTAAAATCATCTTGGATTTATACTTCACTAAAAGAATAAACATTAGTAAAAATAAAAGACAATCTCATCAAGAATTTTTCTTACCTGGGTTAAGTAAAAAAGGAATAATTGAATAAAATTACCTTATAACCTTCATGAAATTCATTTAGTAGGATATTTTTTTCTTAGATAAACTTATCATTTTACTTATAGAGTTTATAATTATCACAGGAATGAATATGAAGCTCCTCCAACTCATTCAATTATCGTAACTTATCTTAAATTACTTTTTCACAATTAATCACTATTTTTACTATATTGGGATTTACCTAGTAAAATTATATTTGGTTAGTTAAATTAATTTTTCTATAAATAATATGGTATCCCACATATCTCATGGAAGTGGTAAAATAATTATAAAGTTGATGGATTCATATATGGAGAAGATGAGTTTCTCAAAAATAAATTATAAAACAATTGAAGTAAGAAGATATTCTTCCCTAAAATGTCCTTAAGGGGGAGAAGAAGAAAAATTACTCCTTTCCTATTGTGTTCATGGGAAGTAGGAACATTCCTATCATTAAATTTCTTATCAATAAGGGGAAAATAAAATACATTGAATTTATACTCAAAGGTTGTATTGACAACAAATAATAAGGGGGATATTTAATTTCCCTTTTTATTATAGTAGTATTTTTTATCAATGTGAAATTCTATGTGTGGTAAGGTCCATGGATGATAGAGTAGGTATCCACCCATGAAGAGGGATATAGTTGTTTCCATTTTTTCATGGAAAATGATAAGAACAAAGGTACTTAGAATAGATGGCAAGATATATTCCTTAGACCAATTCATAATATGATTAAAACACTAATATTTAAGGAGAAAAGAGATATGTGTTGTTGGAAATAGAAGCACAACCCATTATAAGATACATGGAGTGAGATGGTTATATTATAGTTAATGGAAAAGGATTACATCTGGTGATTATTAGAGTTGGTTTTCTTGTCTATTAAAAGTTCTAGAGGAGAATAATCCTTATCATCAATAGCTTGAATGAAGTAGAAGAGGTGAAGAAGCTTTCTGATGAATCTTATATTGGATATCCAATAGTTTTTTATTTAAATGATCAAAGTAGGTTCGAAATGTTTTAATAATCTAGCCTAAACATTGGTGAATCCATCCTTGAGGTTTATATCATATCAGTTCCTAAATTTATTGTTTATACACTCTTAGATAAAGGTTGGAGAAGGCTTGAGATGCTTGTAAGTTCCTTAGATTGGATTCCACATATCCTATAATTTCATCCAAGAAATTAGAAAAAATTTATAATTATTAAATCCAATGTATGTGTCATTTTTGGTCTTGTGTATGTGTGATTTACACTCTATATAAGTGTCATATTCGAATAAACTAAAAAATGAAAAAGGAATGGTTATGTATGTGTCATTTTCACTTAGAATAAGTTTCAAATATTTTTTTAATGGGTGTGTTTTATACTATGTATAAGTGTGAACAAGACCCATGTATGTGTGTTTCTTAGAAGAATTTGAAAATTGGAAAAGGAATGTTGGCATACGTGTGTTTTTATGCTGAGCATAGTTGTAAAATGGACTAGTGTAGGTGTTATCCTATCGAGTGGATGTCTAAAATTATTAGTATATGTGTCATTTCTATCTATGTAATTTTTATTCAACAATTAGAAAAATATAAATCTATATTATATGAAAAAATAAATTTTCAATATTTAAATTTTTTGAATAATGAAATAATTTGAGATGATGTAAGACCTACTTGATCATGATATAAACATTAAAAACACCCTAATGTGTTTTTTATTAAATAAAGAAATATTTAGGAAGCTGATATTCATCCATGGAAAGGGAATATTAAAGTAAGAAGAAAAATTGAGTTTCTGAAATTTTTTAAATATGGTGAAAATTAAATATTGTTATGGTGAAAAAAATAGTGTTTTCAAGTTAGGGTGATTGTAATTATTAGGGAACCTTTATATTGAAGTTTTGGGTTGACTTAACTTGGTTCACATTAAGGGTTGACTGCCCAATAATGACTTGGTGTAACTAAGAGGCAAGGGTTGATGAAATATTTATCCAATATTTTAGGATTTGGGAGTCCACTCTATAGATCAAGGAACTACAAGTTAATGAAATTGGAAATTTTTCCTATTAAAAACCCTTCAAATAACTTTTTAGGCTCAAGTATGGGTTATGATAAGGGGAATATGGGTCCTTGATACTATAATATCTATAAAATAGGATATTTCCAAACTATTGGTGAGGGATGTTGGGTTTCCATGAAATAATGGGAGATTAATGAAATTTAAATTTATTAATCTATTTTGGTAATCAAGGAAGTACTAATAATCTTCTATTAAATTTTATAGAAATTAAAAACAAAATGACTTAGATAATATCACTTTGATCTATACTAGATAAGGAAAAAATTCTCACCAACTCAAATTTCTAGGAATGGTATAGGTGCTTACGTTTTATACTACACCATGAATAGAAATTACACACTCTAGAAACCCCACTTCCTAAGTCGCTTGTGAAATATTTTAGTGAAGAATAAGTGTATCTCTACTTTAAACATCTGCATGATGAAATAGATGTCCAATGTTTCACACTATTCTCTATGTATAGTCATATTTTAAAATAATATGAAGATATAGATGCATATAGCATCATTTCTCGCCTTCATAATATTTATCAATATAAGGTGAGAAAAGAGAGATATGAGATCTCCAATTAATTTTTTACATGAAATCTTAGAGAGTCAGTTCTATTTGGGCTTCATATGGTCGAGATGATTAGATACATAGAATTATTAAACATCATAAGGTTCATATCAATGATGAGATATGCATATATATCGTTTTTCCTCACAACCTAAAATCCTCTCCAGTTTCATTGTGAATTATAATATTATTAATAGTGATAAGACTCTTTGAGAAATTCTTAATCTCATTTGAAAAGTTGATAAAGAAATAGGATATAAAAAACCCTTGGTCCTTATGTATAATAAGAAAAGGAATAAAAAGGAAAAGGTTCTAAATAATCATTCCAAGTATAAGGATTTATAGTATCATCCTTCCAAGAAGAAGAAGATATAGTAGAAAGAAAAGGAGAGTAATATAGTGTGTTTTTCATGTAGAAAGCAAGGCCAATGGAAGAGGAATTGCACCTAGCCAATGAAGTAAGGGGAAGCTTCAAGTTAATTCATTTTTGAGTGTAATATTTCCATATATACAAGTTGGGTATTAGATACTATATATGGTGCTCAAATTTATATCAAAATATAAGAACCAAGTAGATTTTGGAAGGTTTCCAAATTCGAGGTGGATACTCTAGCCATTGGAAACTACCACCTCACAATGCCAACAGAAATGATTTTGGTTTTAAATAACTGTTATTATGTTCCTAGTGTTAGTATGATCATCATCTTTGTTAATTATTTAAACATGAATGTATTTATTTTCATTTTTGGAAATAAGAGCGGATAATTTTTTAAAAATATCATATGTTATGGTATAGTAAAACTGAATAATGGTTATCACATATTAAATTATGAAAACCAAATATTTTCAATTAATAACAAATTAGATTCATGTGATTCATTTCACACCCAATTTTGGCATCACCACCTTGTTCATGTAAATGAGAAGCATTTGATGAATCTCTATCAAGATGGTTACATAGATTCTTCTATGCTTAAACCACTTAAAAGATGTCATTCTTGTTTACAAGGGAATATGACCAAACCACTATTTAGTAGTCAAAGTGAAAGGGACATAGATATTCTAGAATTGTTACACACTTATGTATTTGAAAATTTTCAAGTCAAAGCTAGAGATGGATTCTCATAATTTATAAATTTTACTAAATACATGATTAGGTAAGGTTATGTGTACATGATGAGTTATTAGTCTGAATCCTTTGAGAATTTAAAATTTCTCAAGAATGAAGTTAAGAAGTAACTTGGTAAGAAGACAAAAAACTTCAGTCGGATCGAGATAGTGAATATCTTACCCAAAATTTTATTGATTTGCTATGGGACTATGTGATTCTATCTTAACTCACTCCTCCTTATATGCCACAATGTAATGGTGTTAGTGAAAAGAGGAAGTATACCTTAATAGACATAGTAAGGTCAACGATGAGTCAATCAATCCTTCCATTACCCTTTTTGGGATATATAGTACACATGGTAACATACGTACTAAATTGAGTTCCAACTAAAGCAGTAAATAGAATTACCTTTGAGATATGAAGTGAAAATAAAATCAATTTATCACATATTTGTTCATGTGGGTGTGAGGAATTTTTTAAGGATAGATCAAGAAACAAACTATCACCCTAGGGCACAAAGTGTCTCTTTATAGATTACCCTAAGGAAATGAGGGGATGGTGCCTATTTTATCCCTCAAATAAAATGGTTATAATTTCTAGGAAAGCTTTATTCATTGAGAGGAAACAAATAATCAATATGGATAGTAGGAGAAAGATTGAATTTCATGAATTTCATGCTTAATATACACAAGTTTTAGTATAGGATTAAATTACATAGATCCTTGTGGAGTAAGTTTTTCCTGAAACACAAGTACTATATAGGAGCACCAGAGAGGTTAGAGAACCAAAAAAATATGGTTTTATAGTCATAGAAGATGGTGACTCATTATTGGTTGACAATAATGACCCTTTATACTATAAGGGGTATTAGAGATCCTAGAAGCTACAAAATGGAAAGAATCTATGAATTCAAAATGGATTCCTTGTGCTAAAACTGTGTGTGGGTTTTATTAGATATTCTAACAGATGTAAATCGCATTGGGTGAACATTTGTAGTTAAGAGAAATATGAAAATGAAAGGTTAGGTTAGAACCTATAAATCATGCATAGTGGAGAAAGGGTTTATACAACATCAAGGAATAGACTGTGATAAAACATTTTCTCCAAATTCCATGTTTAAATCCATCAGAATTATACGTTATGTATCATCTTTCTATGACTATGAGATTTGGTATATAGATTTTAAAACTTATTTCCTTAATGTTAAAATTTAGGAAGATGTGTATATGACACAACTATAAGGTTTTGTGACTAAATAAAATACCAAAATGTTATGTGAGTTACAGAGATCTATTTATATATTAAAGTAAGAATTTGGATCATGGAACATTTGGTTCTATGGAGCTATAAAAGAATTCAATTTTATTAAGAATAAAAGTGAATCATGTGTTTCCAAGTGATTTAGTGGGAGTAAAAAATTTTCCATAGTATTTTATGTTTATAACATATTACTAATTGGAAATTATATACCAACATTATAATATGTTAAGGCATGGTTGAGCAAGTGCTTCTCCATGAAGGACTTAAGTGAATATCCTATATTCTATGGATCAATATCATACATGATAGATCAAAGAGGTTGATTGGACTAAGTCAAAGTATATAGATTGACCATATGATGAAGAGGTTTATTATGGAATAATACAAGTGTGTATTTGTTGCATCATCACATGGTATACATATTTCTAAGAAGACGTGCCTTCAGACACAATAGAAAATAGATAGAACGAGTATGATCTCATATGCTTCTATGATAGGATATGTCATGTATTATATGTTATGTATGAGGCTCGATGTTGTTTATGCTTTGATCATGGTAGGAAAATATCAAGGTGTCTAGGTGAATAGAATTAGAATACTATTAAGTATATTCTTAAGTATTTTAGGTGAACTAAGGACATGTTCCTAGTGTATGGAGAAGATTAATAGCTAGATATTAGGGGTTATATAGATTCTAGATTTTAGATGGATCATAATGATCTGAAACCATGGTCAGTATATGTATTTAGTTTCAATGGAGGATCTATGTTCTTGAAGATTTCAAATCAACTAGTTTTCAATGATTTTATAGTAGAGTCTAAGTATATTATGGCTTCTTTCAAGGAAGTAGTTTGGATTCACATCTTTGTCTAGGATCTTGATGTTGTCCCTATAAGTCAAAAACATATCACAATTTACTATGATATCACTTTAGTAGTGGTTATTTACAAACATCTAAGGTAACATCAAAGGAAAAAACATATACTTTGGAAGTTTCATCTCTTGAAGGATTTTTCTCAATGAGGTGAAGTTAAAGTGAGAAAAATATCCATGGAGGAAAACATGGTGGATGTTGTAAAACTTGGTTCCCTAGACCCAACTTGAATAGTGATTTTTATTATCATATCATGTATACAGTGAGTTATGAATGATGTATACTTACCATAATAGTGTTGATATTTCTACATCCACTATCTACATTGAAATTTCCATTGATTATTATTTATATCAAAATGTTATAGTAGTTTCCAGGAAATAATGAGAACATCAATAAACTATGGAATTAATCTTAAACATATGTATTATGGTCTAGATACATCATACTAACTAGACCCAGATGATGTGTGAAATTCAGGTGTTGGGGGATCATAAGAATTATGACTTCTTCTCATGAAGTTCACACTTTGTGATCTTGATTAGATGAGATCATGAAGACTAGACCACCAATAGAAACACCACATGTTTCAAGTGTCATTATTAGTTCCTATTTGCGAACACGTGTAATGATATATTGGATTGTGATTATTATCAGTGTATACTATTTGATCAAATACTTTAATGAAATGAGAAAACTATGGAATTGATGTCGTTGTGAGGTATCTTGCATTAGGTGCATTATTGGTGGTATGGAATTAATTGAAAAATCAAGACAGAATTTATCACTTCCAAAAGGAAGTGATATCTTGGGCCTAGTTAATTCATATGGTAGTACCTTTGTTAAATCCATGGTCATGGTAGAAGAGGGTAGGTCCATCTAGTTAGTTCAAAAAATAGTAATCAAGAAAGGATAATGACACAAATGTGCATCCTTCTTTATGAGATATCATGAGATAAAGAGATTATATTACATGATGTGTGTTTATAGGAAAGGTAGTTGTTTCTATGAATTTTCCTTATCTTATTAGGGACCTTTATGGGTTGTTATAATATGCTCCTAGTTTTTGAATAGTATTCACTACTATCGAGATAAGGGAATATAGGGTCACACACTTAACATATTCAAAAGTCTGACTTATTATAATGAAAATGTTGAGAAAAAATCCCTCAAGGTGTCCTATTAGTATGTTTCGGGTATCATTGTGTTTGTTGACAAAGACAGATGACCGTAAATAAGTATGGTTGGTTTTTGCTGAAGCAGGTTGTTAAGGTGGCACAGTTTCCCAAAGTTTGCCAACTTTTTGGGCCTCAAAATAGAGAGTTGGTTTTTGGAAAAGGATGACTTCTGCATAGGGGTACACATTATTCAAACCATGAATCCCATTTCATGGAATGTAATGGTGGTATGCAGAATTTTGAAGGGAATTGGAAAAGGAAGGGAACCACGAAGTGAGAAACGAAGACCGCGTACAAGAACGGTTCACAGGGAGAAAATGGTTCGTAGTGAAGGCATGAAATACGTGGAAGTCTTGTAGTACACAGGGTGGATTTTCATTCATGAAAACGAGACAGTGATTTTAGAATCTACAAAGGGCATAATTAGAGAAAATGAGATAGTGATTTGGGTCACCATGAAGGAAGAATGGCAGTATGTAGACTATGTAGGGAAACTGTTTGTGGAAGGATCAGTACATGGTGGAGGTTGTACCACATTAAAGATTTGGTCAATCTCATATTAACAAAAAAAATTAATGTATTTTCCTATATAAGGAGAACTAACACCATAATTGAGGATAGAAAATTACATTAGATAAAATCATCACTCCAAGAATTCGGCGAAGTCCAAAGAAAGTTTGTGAGTGGGAATTTTGAGAAGGGTGAGGTAGTCTGCGTGGAAGAAATTCTAGAAAATGATTTTTGTGAGGAACTTTAACATGTAAAGGAAGAAGGGTCCATGGAAGGAATTTGGTCCTTAGAGGAAGATCTCACCTATATAAGAAGAGGTGGTATGCAAAAGCGGTACGTGGAGTCAGTACGCGGAGGTGGTTCGTAGAGTCAGTACGTGAAGGCAATATGCGATAGTGCAAGAATATAAAGTCCATGGGAGAAGAAGTACATGAAGGATAAGTGGTACATGGAATTGAAGTCAGATCATAGAATATGTGTTCCATGTATCATATCCACTATTCGGTTTTCAGAATAGGCAAGGTGGTTCATGGAGGGCTCAAGGAAGCTTTCAAAATCTCAAAAACAGTTCACAAAAGCAATTTTTGTTAACATAATAGTACATGGAAAGTGGAATTTATATATGGGTGAAAAAGGTAATTCAATATAGAATCTATATACAATTAAGGATGTGTGTTTTGATGAAAATTAAGGGACCTCAATGTCCATAAACTATGATTGGATCCCTTCTAGAGCAATGAGCAAAGGAAGAGGAAGATGGTGATCCTTCCCACCAGCGGTGTGCTAGAGGAAGAGACATAGGGAGTGAACCTTGGGAATACAGTGATCATACCCTAAACCTTATAAAGTTAGTGAGCATGTTCATAAAAGATCTATCCCAAACCTTGTAATTATAAGTGAGCTTTAGTAGATTTGGTACATCAGCACATCGCAGTTGTATACTCCTTGGACGTTGCCAAGTGAGGGTGAACCAAGTAAAAATCACTATGGCATATGAATGATTCCATTTTTGTTCATATATTTCTATGGGATAAAGAGAGAAGTGTTTTTTTAATGATAAAAAAATATCCGAAGGGGTAGTAGTTTTAATCTATCATGCCCTGATTCACCCCCCTATTAGAGTATTTGACCTAGTGGATCTAACAATTGGTATCAGAGGAAAAGGTTAAAAGTAAGTGGTTCTCTCTCAGTATAAGAAATGGAGGTGGTGAATCATGAAGTAATTCCAATATTATACGGTAATAATTTCCAAATATGGAAGAATTATATGAATCACTACTTCCAATCATTAGGGATGGATGTCTTCACAATAGCTATGTGTGGAATATCAGCTGATATTGATAGTGGTGCTTTATCGAAAGCTGGAAGTAGATAATTAGATACATATGGTAAAGGTATCAATGCCTTATAAGGATCCCTATCAAATAAAATTTATATTAAGGTGATGTCATGTAAAACATCACATGCTATGTGGGAAAATCTATTGAATGTCTATGAAAGAGATTCAAAGGTCAGAGAGGCAAAGCTGGAAGTTTTATGGAACAATTATGGAGATATGATAATGAACCCAAATGAATCTGTTGATGCATTATTTTACCGGTTGAATGTTGTAGTGGAAGAAATGTTTTTTCTTGGATAAGTAATTGAAGATATAAAGATTTTGAATCATATCTTAATAAAAAATCCACCTTGGTTTAATCCAAAATTTTAGTATTCGAAGATAAAGATCCAAAGGAGCTGACATTGGATAACTTGCATAGTACTCTTATTACATATGAAAATATAAATGATGATAATGATGATGTGGAAAAGGGGAAGTCTAAAGAAGTAGCATTAAAGGACATGAAGAATATCTCTATTGAAGATGGTCGGGAGAAAGATAATTTGGATGATTTCATGACATTTCTCTCTTCAAATCTATAAATAGGAAGAGGAAAGTTCAAAGTTAAACTTCCACTTGCATGATTTCTATGTGGAAAGATTATACATTTTTTAGTAAAGTGCACTAAGAAGTTTGAAGATGACGATGATGATAATGATGGAATTCCATAAAATAAGTATTCATCCAATAAGAAAGGTAGGATAATTTCTAAGAGAAAGTTATTAAAAAACAATAATTTTCATTAAAAAGATGATGAAAGTTCATAAGAATATGAGGCAGAAGAGTTGGAGCATTGTAAATATCATGAGGTAGATTCTTTAGTGGAAGTTTTTTGGAAATTCTATAATTATAGAAGAAAGTGATAATGAAGAAGGAGAAGTCGAAGGAATATTAGACCTTCTGCCTGAATTAGAGGATTCTCTTAAAGATAGATTTTTGGAGATCCAAAACAAAGAAAGATAACAAAGTGGTTTGTAATACCTAACTCTATATGTAGAAGTAGGAAGAAGAGAATTTTGATATGAATGAAGAAATTGAAAAACTGAAGTCTTCAACACCAGAAATCTAAAAAATGTGGTTGAGTAAAAACTAAAAATTGAAGAACTTGAAGAGGAAGTCATCGGTATGTGACAAAGTGTTAAGAATCAAGAAAAATTGTTGACCCAAAAAAGTAGCATCAGGAAAATAGATAACACAGGAAACAAAAAAGATGAAAGTGGAGAATGTTTTTACTACAGAGCCGAAGAAACAGTCAAATTGAAATGATAAGGCTAGTATGGGGCTTGATTGAAAATATAAAATAGTAATAGTTAAAGTCAGAACACATGCACCTACTCCAAGTTTGAAGATTTATTTGGTCACAAATCAGAATCAGAAGATTTAGAGAATCCAAGGGATAACCGGTGGTGTAGTATTACTATATAGAAATATACCCCACATGAGATGATATTGTTGTCGAAATATGGGACGTGCACAAAATGTTTGTTCCATAGCAAATAGTTACCAAAGGTAATATGACCAACAAAGGTATTCATATAGAGCTTAATGTTCCAGGTCATTATTTGATGGTCATTTTTTCAGGTGTGGAGGATTCAAACACATATCAAGATATTTCTCATCAAAAATACAGAGGAATGTTCCAAAGCAGACTGAGGTTGGTTATAAGCAGCAAAAAAATGTATCATCAAATGATCTGAAAATTAAAAATCAATTTAAAACCCTACGAGATGAATTTGGTCTATCATATTCTAATGAATTTCATGATTGTCAATCCATACATGGTATGAAGTCAAAAACATGGATCAAAAAGAAAAGATCTGATCAGGTAGTAGTTGCAAAAATTCTATTCAAGGCATCATATTGCACAAAGATATGGATAATTGATAGTATATGTACCTCCCATATGATAGAAAACAATGATATGCTGATGGAAATCAAGTATGATAAGATTAGGTAATGATGAAGGGTTGAAAATCATTGGCTTTAGGAAAGAAAAGTTTGGGGGGAAATACTTGATAAGTGAACATGTCTTAGTTGTTTAAGGTCTTATTCACAACTTATTAAGTGTAAGTAAATTGTGTGAATCAGAACATGACATAATCTTTTCGAATAAATTATGTCTCATCAAAGAAAAAGATGGTGTTTTGTGTTAAATGGAAAGTGTAAAAAAGGGAATCTTTATCTCATGATTTGAGAAGAAGATATGTGTTTTTTTCAAGGAAAAAGAAAATAATTTGTGCCATGAACTTCTTTTCCACCTGAGACAAATTTCCTTGGAAGATATAGTGAAATATAATTCTACTCTAGATCTCCCTAGATTATCATGTTATCATACACATACGTTTGATGTCTGTCAACAAGGGAAGATCATTTGAAAGACATATAAGGAAAAGGATCAAAGGTAAAAAAGATTACCTGAGTTAGTTCATATTAATGTTTGCGAACGAATACCACCAAGATATCTTGATGGGATGAGATATTATGTTATATTCATTGGTGATTATAGTAGAATGGCATGGGTTTCAATCATCACCCACAAATATGAGGTATTCAGTTGCATAAAAACATATCGAAGAGAAGTTGAGAAGATGTTGGGTCAAACAATCTGGAATATTTGAACAGATAATGGAATATAATTGAAAGATTTCCAAGCATAATATTATCATGAGAAACATGGGATAAGGCATCAAGTTTCAATCGTAAGAACTACACAGTAGAATGTAGTAGTTGAGAGAATAAATCAGATTGTAAACAATATTTCTAGAACAATGCTCATTGAGGAAGACCTTCCAGATAAATTTTGTAAAGAAGCAGTGATGAAAGCAGTCTACACATCAAATAGAGAATTCCAATGTCTAAAAGAAGAGAAGACTCCGTATGAGCTATCGTATGTAAAGAATTCATCATTAAATTACTTTCAAATCTTTGGAAGTAAGTGTTTCATTATCAGCAATAAGAAACCCAGGAAGTTTGAATCATGTGGAGATGAAGGGATATTTCTTGGATACTCAAAGAAAATCAAAGAATATAAATTTTTCAACAAGAGGCTAGGAAAGATTGTTGAAATACATGATGTAACTATAGTGGAAAATGAGCAGAATCTTCAAAAAATACACAATCAATCTTAGGTGGATAGTGATGAAGAAATAAGAAGATCAGGGGATACTCTAGTTCAAGAGGATGATTTAGAAGAATAATCAAATGATGAGAAGGATGAGGATAAATCAGTATCTACTCAAGGAAAAAATTGAAGAGCCAAAATTGATATACAAAACATAATTGGTGATTAGACAGTGCCAGTGCAGACAAGGAGGATGAATACTATACAGAAAGCACCATACTTATCACAGGTAGAGCCTAAACGTTTTGGTGAAGTAGCTGGTGATGAGAATTGGGTTCAGAATATGAATTAAGAGATTGATCAACTTGAGAAGAATCAGAAATGGGATATTGGTTTGAGGCCAACAGACAAAAATGTCTTTGGGACTAAATGTGCCTTTCACAAAAAAAATTAATGAAGATGGTGTTGTGATTCGAAGCAAATCATGACTAGTGTGCAAAGGGTACTCTTGATAGAGGGTATCGATGTTGATGAAACATTTTTACATGTTTAAAGTCTAGAGACAATTCAATTATTCTTATCCATAGTAGTGCAAAGAAAGTTCAAGGTTTTCTAGATGGACGTCAAGTCAGCATTTTTGAATGGGGGTGTGGAAGAAGAATTTTATATTGAGCATCCAGATGGATTTCTCATTCATGAACATGAGAATATATTTTTTTGGATAAATAAGGATTTGTATGGTTTGAAGAAAGCACCAATATCATGGTATTTAAGGAAAGATCAGTTTCTAAAAAATCTCATTTTTCAGTGTGGTGGAGTTTATTACAATCTATATGTCCACTATGATAGTAATCAAAGGATGATGTTGCTGGTATTTTCCAATGACAAAATCTTTGGAGGATCAGATGAAGTTCAATGTAGAAAATTTTATAAATTCATGAAAAATGAGTTTGTAATGTCAATTATTGGTGAAATAACATTTTTATTTGTTCTACAAGTGACACAAGGAAATAATGAAACATTCATTTATCAATCTATGCCAAGGAAGTTTTGAGAAGGTTTTGAATGGATATTTCCAAGAAGATGAAGACTCTGGTGATTACCTAGATTAAACTATATTAGGTTGATGAAGGAAAAGTGGTCAATGTCATAGGATACAAGCATAAAATTGGAATTCTATTATACTTAATAGTGACACAACCAGATATTTTGTTTGCCACATTTCAATCAGAACAGTATCAAAGTAATCCCAAGGAAATCCACATACTTGTAGTAAAAAAAGAATACTTTGGTATATGAAGGGCACTGTAGATTTCATATTGATATATAATGACAAATATCAACCTGATCTATTGGGTTATACAGATGCCGATTGAGCTGGTTCAGTAGATTATAGGAAATCAATGTCAGGAGATGCTTTCTATTTTGTTGGATTGTGTATTTCTTGCATAAACAAGAAACAAGATTAAATATCATTGAATATTTCAAAATATGGGTATATTTAGACTACGCAAGATTACACACAACTATTATGGATGAAGCAGTAGCTTGATGATATGGGAATAGAAATGAAGTCTCCGATCAAAACCCATTGTGATAATTCAAGTTCTATAAATCGTAGCAAAAATATACACCATCACTCAAGGACAAAGCACATTTAAATAAAGAATCATTTCATCAAGGAGAAGGTTTATAAATGGATTATTAATTTGGTGTATGTGATTATAGAACAAAAAGTTTCAAATATTCTGAAAAAGTCCTTATCCAAAGAATCATTTGAAAGGAACTGACTGGCTCTAGAATTCCATTTGACTCCCCGCACTTGAAAAAGTGTGGATATGGACCCCCTATCCCTAAGGTATGGTTTTTTTTCCCAAATGTGATAATATGTGATATTTTCCCTATTTCATACCTAAAATAAATAACCTTTAGGTTCATTAAAAAAGGTGGGGAAATTGTGTTATTAAAAAAGGAAGAAAATGTTGTAGTCAAGACATAGGGAGAAGCTGACAGGTGGAGCAGCGAGAAAGGTGGAGTTGAAGCTATTAGGGGGAGCAATGACATAGGGGTAGTATTAAATCAGATGATTCTATACATGATCAATCAAAGGATACATATCACAAAAGATGAGGTTTGTAATGAAAGGAGAAGAGTGGTGTTGGAATGGAATAAAGTGATTCAATGATGAACAGAATGGAATGAAGTGACTCATTGATGAAATTTTCATTATACTCTTGTTCCTCACACCTATCATGGATTATGTGGGATTAGATTATTTTTTGGGTAAATCCTTGATCACTATCCTAATCAAAAGAATCAAATTTTGGAATAAGTTGGAAGAAGCTTTAATGAGGTATCAAATTATGAAAGTGTTGTCAATAAACCCAAAGGGGGGGATTATTGGGGAAATCCCTCAAGGTGTCCTCTTGGTATGTTTTGGGTATGATTGTGTTTCTTGTTAAATCCATATGACTACAAATTAGTATGGTTGGTGTCTGCCGAAGCAGGTTGTTAAGGTGGCGTGCTTTCCCAATGTTTTCCAAGTTTTTGGGCTTCAAAATCAGGATTTTGGTTTTTGGAAAAGGATGATTTCAGCATAGGGGTATGCAATATACAGACCATGAATCCCAATTCGTGGAATCAAAATTTGGTATGTGGAATGTTGAAGGAAATAAGAAAAGGAATGGAATTGTAAATCATGAGATGGAGATCGTGTACGGGAACAGTTTTTAGGGAGAAAATGGTTCATAGTGAAGGCATGAAGTATGCGGAAGGATTGTGGTATGTAGGATGGCTTGTCTTTCAAGAAAAAAAGGTAGTGATTTTTTAATCTGTGAATGGAATCATTGGAAAAAATGAGACGGTTATTTGGGCCACCTTGAAGGAATAAAGGCAGTACAAGGACCATGTAGGGAAATGGTTCACGAAAGGATCATTACACGGTTGAGGCGGTACGACATTGAAGATTTGGAAAATCTTAGATTAGTGTAATTTATAGATCTATTTTCCTATATAATTATTTCTAATCCCATAATTAAGCAGAGTGAATTCCATTAGAGAAAATCATTGCTCTGGGAATTCGATGAAGCCTAAAATAAGTTCGCGAGGGAGAATTCCACAAAGGGTGAGGTAGTTCGCATGGAAGAAATTATGGTGAAGGATTTTTCCTAGGAATTGTATCCTAAAAATGAAGAAGGGTCCGCAAAAGGAAGGTGGTATGTGGAGGAAGTAATCTCCTCCAGAAGAAGTGGTGGTACACAGAAGTGGTACACGAAAGCGGTACATGGAGGCATTTCACAGAGTCGGTATGCGAAGATGATATGCAACATCGCAAGAGGAAGCAGCCCGCAAAGGATAAGTGGTATGTGGAATTAAAGGAAGTTCAAGGAGGAGGTGATATGTATAGAATACCCTCTATACATTTTTTTGGAATAGTCAAGTTAGTTTACAGAGGACTCAAGGAATATTGAAAAATCTCAAAAACAATTCACGAATGTAATTTTTGCTAACCTAATAGTACACAAAAAAGTGTAATTCATCTATGGGTGGAAAAGGGACTTCAAAAGAGCATCTATCTACAGTTGAGGATACATGATTTCATGAAAATTAAGGTATATAAAATTTCATAAACTATGAGTGGATCCCTTTTGGAGAAGTGAGAAAATGAAGAGGAAGATAATTATTCTTCCCATTGTCAGTGAGCCAAAGGAAGAGACATAGGGAGTGACCCTTGGGAATGCAGTGAGAAAAACCTAAACCTTGTAAAGGAAGTGATCCTAGGAATATAATATCTATCCAAAACCTTGTAATTGGTAGTGATCTTTAGTGGATTTAGTATATCGGCACATTGTTGTTTTATTCCCCTTGGACGTAGTCCATTGAAGGTGAACCAAGTAAAAATATTTTTGTCATGTACATGATTTCATTTCTATTCACATATTGCTATAGGAGAAAGATAGACATGTTTTTTAATGATGAAACAAGATCTGAAGGGGAATTATTTTTAATCCACCATACCCTGATTCACCCCCCCCCCCCTCCCCGATCATGATATTTGACCTAGTGGACCTAATAAAATAGCAGTATAAGAAATGGCGGTCCCACCATGGGGTTTGAGAGATGTTTGTGTTTCATTGATTATGAAGGGATAAATAAATTCACCATTAATCAAGTTTAGAATAATTGGAATTGGATGTATTTATTAAGATTACTCATATTATATTTAAGTAAATACATTGGAAAATATTTGATGAATGAATATTATTTTAATATTCTCGATTCGTTTAATATTTACAGAAATATCGAGTCAAATTAATGGCTTGGTTTTATCACATCATATATTTATTATATTACAAGAATGTTATAAAAATATAAATGATATTTATTAATTATTAAAATAGTTATAATATTTCATTTATATATTATTTAGTGGGTAATACATAACTAAGGATTGGGGATCCATTTTCAGGTATTTTCTAACTCACTATATAAGGAGGAGAAGGCCCTCATTCATGGAATTAATCACTACATGTTTTTTGAGATCCTCTATCACCTCTTGTCTAAATCCTAGAGAGAGAAACATATGATCCAAGCTCCTGATCCAAGTTCTAATTCAAGGATCGATGGGTCATTGTAGTGTTGATCATTGGTATGTTGAAGGAGTAATTAGATCTCTGTTCTAGCACCCAAATTTTAACTATCGACACTCCTATTGACTTTTAAAGTGTGTGTGGATGATTTTGAGGGATATGGATTCAGTTCCTTTAATAAATAGTTGCCAGCAATTGGTGGCTATTGAATGTATCATCAAATCGGATGAGGGGATTTTTTTAGTTTAATTTTATGATTAAAATATTCATTCTAGATACTTGTATCTTTATATCGGACTTCGAATCAATGGAGTTGATTTAGTTATGTCGATCGATGATAAAGAATATTTAAATATCTAGGCTATATGCTTCTACTACATGCCCTGGTACCTTCAATTGGTATCAAAGGGATAGCATGAAGTATTAATCCAAATAAAAAAATTCAATTTCAATTAAATTTTTAAGATTGTGTCATTAAATTCTTGACATAAAAAACTATACTTTGATCTAATCTCAAATGGCCAAGTTACAGCCATCCAAAATTTTAAATCAGATCAAAACCACTAATTTGTGGGTTGAATTCTAAATAACATGTGTTTTTGTGTGTCACATACTTCCCCTCACTCATTGTATTGGGAAGAACCACAGGTTCTACTAACCTTAGGTAACATTCCCAGGACACCAAAGGATGCCAATAAATACAAATAAATTAAAAATTTTGGGGGATGATTTCCCCTAAATAACACACAACCTATGAAAAAGAAGAATAAGATAAAAACCAGATACATGGTGCATGAATAATCAATCACATAACTCAACAAAATAAAAACACATAATAATATCAAATTACAATGGAAAAATAAATAAGACAGCAAGGCTTAGACACCAAATAGATTGACATTCTCACCAAAGTGGCACCATCGTAAACAAAGATGAAGACCCTCCCACACTCCGGCTTTAGTAAGAAAACCATAATGTCTAGGATTAACACTAGAGAAGAATAAAACATTCCCCTTCCATGTATCTCACACTACTACAAAACACACTTTTAACAGCACTAGTAAAGGGCCTTTACCAGTGTTTAAAAAGTGCTGACTACTGAATCAAGTTTAAAAGTTGACCTTTATCTGTGCTAGAAAAAAACATTGATAAAGGGGGACTTTATCAATGCTTTTAATTAGTTCTAATAAAATAACCCTTTATTAGTGCTAAAAAATCACTGATAAAGGAGTACTTTATCAATGATTTTTTCTAGTGCTGATAAAACTTGAAAAAAAATCTACCCTTTATCAGCACTTGAGACCCCCTTTCTCAATTCTCTGACCACCCCACACCCACCCCCTTACTCAGCGCTCGTGACCCCCCTTACATAGTGATAGATAGCTTCCTACCCACCTATACACACAACTAGATTTGATCTCATGACAATCCATGTGCAAATAGAACCTATTTACCACTGCCATGTTGTGTTTTATTGTGTGTTATGATATAGTTTCTATTTATTTATAAATATTTACATACATGTTTATTGTTCATATATATATATATATATATAATTTTTTAAAATACATTTATAAAATATATGTTTGTGTGAGTTTTCATGTGTGTATGATATATATATACACTTAAATTTATTTAAATATATAATATATTAATATTCATTTAAATATATTATAATATAAATATAAATATATATTTTTAGCAATACACATGAATATATATATATAAACATTATGTGTGTGTGTGTTTGTGTATTCATATAGTATTACTGTAAATCCATTTTTATACTATATTTAATGATATTGTATATTTATTTAAAAATACAATTATATATAATGTGTACACATAATATTGATAAATACACACATACACACATATTTACACACACAAGTACAAATTTATATTTCTCACATAGACAGAAAAATATTTACATATACATGTATTTATTTATATATACTAGAATATACACATAAATTTATATTTTTTTATTGACACACACAAGTTTATATATATAAATTTTCTTATGTAGGTATATATATAAATATTAATTAATTTTTATAAGTTAAATAAAATGGATAATTATTTATCTTAAATGAAATTAATAATAAATATTTATTTTCATATGGTTTATATATTTAAAAATATAATTTTATGTAAATATATATTTATACAATTGATTTATTATAAGTAAATATAAAAAATATGAATATATTTAATTATAAATGAAACTCCAATATGAAAAATGATAAAAAAAAAATTAAAAACTGTAATTAAATATTAATATATTATTTGGGAATAAATTCAGTCTCTATCGAAAAAAGACAATAAGGCCCCATTAAATGTGGATGAAATTTCCTATAATGTTAAAAAATTAGTATACTCTAACTAAAAACTCAGTTTTGGAGGCATTCTAGACCTTTTTTGGCCTCGAAAAAAAGTGACCAGGGTTCCCTATGTCACTAAGGTGCATATCTCTTCACAAACATCGATTTTATATGTGGTAGATCCTAAATGGTCACCTTGATAAAATATATGTCAATTTGATGTTGAAGTCGTGTTTTCAACTTATCTTAGACCATTTGTTAATTAATTTTATTTTTATGTCATCCAATTGTAATTAAATGGCTATTACTTGATAATAATTAAAATATTATTAATTAATAATATTTTATAATTATTTTATAATCCAATTTCACTAAATATCTTATATATTTAGTGTAAATGCATATTTATCCTTATATAAAACATATTTAAAAAATATATAATATATTTATATCAATATGAATATATTTATATATTAATATATTATTTTAAATGATTTTTTTATGAAATATACCCTTTATCATCACATGAAAAAAAGTGCTGATAAGTGGGGGCCTTTATCAATACTAGTAAAAAACACTTTTAAAGAGCCCACTTTATCATCACTTTTTTAGTATCATTGATAAAGGGCCCCCCTTTATCATCATTTATTGTTGATAAAGGTCCCCTTTATCATCAATTTTTTAGCAATGATAACCCCCCCCCCCCTTTATGAGTTCTTTTTCTAGCACTGATAAAGGGGGACTTTATCAGCACTTTTAACTAGCGCTAGATAAACCCAGATCTGTAGTATTGTAGGTAGATGACATCTGCAAATGCACCAA
This sequence comes from Viscum album, assembly GCA_963277665.1. NCBI lineage: Eukaryota > Viridiplantae > Streptophyta > Magnoliopsida > Santalales > Viscaceae > Viscum > Viscum album. The sequence goes on from OY728125.1 coordinate 7,945,900, forward strand.
AGTTCCCAACAATGGGTAAGTATAACACTCGGTAGTATTTTCCCAAATACTTCCCAACACATGCCACTAGGATAAGAACAAGTTATCGCATTTTATATAAAAGATGTAGGAAGAAGATAAATAGTTAATACCAGTTATAGAAGGATCCATGGAAAACATTAAGAAAATATATTAAACCATTTGTACTACTTGGTATAACTACCCCATGTTCACACCCACAAACACACATGAATTTCATCCCTGGACCTCCCTATAATTGTGATTAGTGAGTCATCTGGCCACCAAGCCATCACTTGGTGACCCAATTTGACTGTGGTACTTCCAACATTGATCTGCCCCAAGTTTATCATGAATTAAAAATTGTACTTTTGACCATTACCCATCCCACATGAACATGAACTCATTACAACACAATTATGCTAAGCTATCAATCCATAAATGTATTTTAAAATAAAACATGTCAACAAGATTATTAGAAAACAACTTTATTTCACTATTCAAAATTACCCCTTTGAAATCACATCAAACTGGGGTTTTCCAAATCACTTTCATAATTGATTTCCAAATTAAATAACAAGAACAATTTATCAATATTCAAGACAAAAAGTTATAGAAAAATAGAGTAGGATAGAATCTACCAACCTCGAATATGTTTTCACAAAGGATCTTAAGTGATTCCATGGATCATCCTCTTCCTCTCATTCCATTAACAAAACCCTCAAATATCCCATTAAAATATTCCAAACCCTTAAATCTAGTATTACACACCAATCTATGGTTCCACATGAAAAAACCCAAGGAGATCCAAGAAGAGAATTAAAGATGAGATATTAACCTTCGATTACATAAATTACTACACTAAGATTCAATTCCAACAGAGTCTGGATGTTGAATATTGTTTGAAATTACCTAGGTATAACCTAGAATTAGATTGAATAGAGAAATAATATTATACAGATTTAAAACTTTTGACAGTAGTAAAAATCAATGGGCCCGGATGATTTATGATGTAAATTGAGGATTTGTGACATAAATTCATCGAGGGTCATTTACACCAAAATACCCATCGCCTCAATTAATTTTTTGATAAAACCCATCTTACAGCATAAATTAATTTTATGGAACAAATTATTTTTATAACCTAAATGGGGAAAGTATTTATGATTTTATTTCCTTATGGCCTCTACCTCGATAAATTTACATTTTAAAACAACTATTTATGGAGTAAATTATTCTTGTAGATTTTTCCAGCCACCAGACTTTTGGTTCTTCCCTTTTTACATCTCTAAACACTTCCACAAGCTAACCTAAAGAATCTAAAGATGAAACAAAATAATAAAATGATGAAGTACCTCGAACTAGGGGTGGTAAATTCTCCCCACCATTAGTCTTTTCATCATCAATCATATTGATATCAATATTTCCCTTGAACAAGGAAGGCCCTTTCTCCCACATAAACTTTTCATGTTCCCTTGTTTTCCCTTGAACCTAACCATGCTTCCATAAAAAACACACTAAGGAAATATATCTCCTTTAAAGGTTTTTTCTCTATGTTCATAACCCATACTGGTTCATGGATAAAATTTGCATCTGGATCAAGAGTAACATGATCCCAACTAATCACATGTCATGGATCTAAATGATACTTATTTAGTTGAGAAACATGGAAAATGTAATGAATGAAACAAATGTTCGGCAATAATGATAACCAATATGAAACAGTGTCAATCTTTTCCATAACCTCAAATAGTCTCACATACCATGGTGTTATTTTCCCTTATTTCCCCAATAATCAATGACAAAGTTTCGATGACAATTTCATGAAAAAATGGTCACTAACATCAAAAGATAAAGTTTGGTGATGATTATCTACACATGAATTCTGCCTATTTTTTATATAGCCATCTACTTCTAGGTCATTTGGATTTCCTTCATAGTCTCATGGAAAATACTTGGTACAATAAAAAAATTATCTCTTGTTTTCACCCAATATAAGGGAGAATGACATGTACAAATACACAAAGCCTCAAATGATGCCAACTATATTGTCTCTTAATAGTTATTTTTATAAGATAATTCAATCAAAGGTATATGGTCCTCCCATGAATCAATAAATTCTATGACACATTCTCTAAGTATATGTTCCATTATTTAAATAGTATGTTCTGACTATATATCATTCTCTAGATAATATTTTGTGCTCATATTCAACTGACTTCGAAGAGCATGTTGTAACGACTGCCAAAATCGAGAAGTGAAATGGGGATCTCTGTCACATAAAATAAACGATGGAACTCTAAGTAATCTGACCACTTCCCTAATATACAATTTTTAAAAGACCTCTATCATGTTTTATTATCATATAGGGATAAAGTGTGCTGACTTAGTAAGTTGACCCACTAATTCCCATATAGAATCATGTTTCCATAATGTTCTCAGTAGGCCTATGAAAAAATCCATCATAATCTGATCTCATTTTCATGTAGGTATTTTCATGGACTATATTATACCAACTAGTCTTTGATGTTAATCCTTTACCTACTGACATGGAATACATTTCATAAAAAAATATTCAATATTGTGTTTCATACCTAGTCAACAAAAATGTGATTCCATCACATTATAATTTTTTTTGAACACCTAGATAAATATACCATTTTGAATTGTGATACGCTGAGAGAAGGTGTTCCTAAAAATACTGAGGAACTAAAATTTGAGTTCAAAAGAAAAATAAATTTTGTGTCATATATCTAGTTTTCAGAAGCCTCCCTACTATTTAGGTTTGACTTAATAGTGATATAGTAATAATATGATATCTGGGATTCTTGTACCAACAATATCAAGTCTAGAAAAAGGCTAGTCATAAAGAAAACCACATGCTCACTCTGTAAAGAACAATCTAAATGCATATTGGTGATCATTCCCATCAACTATCATTGGTAACAAGCTTCTCAGGACACTTCATTGTATGATTTATGAATCAATGCATCTGCTATAGAATTCCATTTACTGGGTGTGTAAAACATGTCTAAATCAAATATATAGAAGTATTATGTCTATCATTATAACTTCAGGTTAAATTATCATTTAGAAAAAAATAATTTCAAACTCTTTTAGTTAGTGAAAACTATGAACTTTTCTCCAAAGGGGTAATTTCTCCAAGTCTTTAAGGCATGGAAAACTGTAGCTAGTTCTAGGTCATGCATCAGATAATTATTATCATATACTCATAGTTGCCTTGAACTATAGTCCAGAACATGGCCTCCCTTTATGAGAACAAAACCAAGACCATATCCAGATGCATCACAATATACCACATAGTTATTACCTGGTTTTGGAAATATTATGATAGGTACCAAGGTGTGATGAGTTTTAAGATCAAAAATTCATTTTTTACATTAATAATTCTATATTAAAGGAACAACTTTCCTTTTTAGAATAGTCATGGGAGAAGAATATCTTGATAAATCCTGAATGAAGTGGTGAAAAAATCATGATAATACCAGAAAACTGCATACCTCAAAAACATTCTTTGGTGCCTGCCAAGATATTTTTTCCTATAACTTTCTACGGTCAACTAATATTTATTATTCATAAATGACATGCCTAAGTAAACAAAATTCTTGGATCAATAAGTTTCACTTATAAAACTAATCATATAACCAATGTTCCAATAATATACTCTATACAATTTCCAAGTTCTCCTCGTGGTCATTCCAGTTTCAAGATTATACCATAATATCTTTAACAAATACAAAAAAAAAGTAGTATAGGTACCTATGGAATATATGGTTCATAAAGTACATGAAAATTGTTGGTGAATTCTTCAAACCAAAAGTAATAACAACATATTCATAATTTTCATAGTGATTCTGAAAGAAGACTTTAGAATATCCTCTCTTCTAACTCTAAGCTGATGATATCCTAATCATATATCAATATTGGAGAACCATTTGGTTATTTTTGATTGATCAAACATGTAATCAATTTGAGGAATAGGATACCAATTTTTTATCATAACTTTATTCAACTTATGATAATCAACACATAACTGAAGAGTATTATCTTCCTTCTTTACGAATAAAATATGTGCATCCTAAGGTGATGTACTAGGTTTGATAAATTATTTACTCTCCAAATATTCTATTTTAACCTTTATTTATTACAACTTAGTCAGATCTATTCTATAATATGGTAATGAAATAGGTATTTTTCCTAGAGTAAATTGATATAAAATTTGATTTCCCACTCAGGTGGTAACCCAAATAAATTGTTTGAAAATACATATAGGTATTGATCCACTATGATAGGAAGAGTAACTGTTGGCGCCAAAATATTGCATGAAAGGAAGGGACGAAAAAGAAGGTCGGCACGCTGCCTTGCGAAGCCGTGTCGCGAAGCACTGTCGCGAAGCACCGACGCGAAGCACCCGAGCATCGTCGTCTCGTGAAGCACCGTCGTGAAGCACCGACGCGAAGCACCCGAGCATCACCGTCTTGCGAAGCTCCTGAGGCGGTAACTCTCCGCGAATGCATTTGACGTTCGCGAGCCCGTCGCGAAGCTTTGGAGGCGGTAACTCTCCGTGAACGCATTTGACGTTCGCGAGACCACCGCGAAGCTCCCGAGGCGGTAACTCTCCGCGGATGCCGTTGACGTTCACGAGCGCACCGCGAAGCACTTGAGGCGGCACGCGAGTTCTGCTTCGCGACGCCCCTTACTTATAAATACTGGACTCCCCCTAAGTCCCAAAGACGGACGATCCGACCTTTCGGCTTCTCCTCTCCTGAATCATGAAGCACCATTTTCCCCTGGGAATCATGAGCTCAGCGAGGTACTTCTACTTCATGAGACGCCTTTGCTTGGTCTTTTTTTGATCCCCTCTTCCGAGAGGGATGCCCTTCGCGAAGCTCAAGGGCATTCGCGAAGGAAGGGGATTCCCAAGGGAACCCGGGCAGCCGCGGAGCGTTTATGCTTCGCGAAACACCCAACCCATACTAGTTATCCCTATGCTAAAACAGGATCTCTACACATCGTGAAGCACACTGCTTCGCAGCACCCTGCTTCGCGAGGCACCCCTTCATCGCGAGGCAGTGCTCCGCGAATACTGTTCCACTTCGCGAAGCACCCTCCACTCACACCTATGCCCCGTGCTAAGGCCAAGGCACTCTGCTTCGCGAAGCACACTCCTTTTCTTGTAAATTTATCTTCCCGTGCGACCCTCCAGGTTTGCACGATGTGATTTTAAAGTCCCATGGACAATACCACTCGTAGCGATGCTTCGCCTAATGCTTCTTCGCATAGGCACACTATCGGCTATTGTTTCTTTGCATAGCCACGCTAATGTGGACCCCTAGATGGTTCTCTCCACACCCCCCCCCTTGACCACGGCCTTACTGGTACCTTCCCTTCCCCAAGGACCAGAGGGTACCAGTTATGTAAGTACTAGGGGTGCGGAGTGAACCCACCTCGTCTGAGCTGCAGGACGTTAAACTGCCAAGCATCACGTCCTCAACACATGAAGTTAAACTGTGACCTGACCTCGTGCTTCGCACGCAGGTTCCCCCTAGCTCGAACATTTTTTACGCCACTCGTCTCCACAGGAGTGGAATCACCCATCCACAATGGATGATATCCTCCTTATTGGAGTGGCGTATGTTCATAGGAGAAGGGTGACCCTAGTTCCCCAACGGATGGTTGCACCCCTGCATCTCCGTACTTCCCCACTACCAAGGTCAGTGGAGGGCGTGATAGGGACGAGGCACCTCCCATAGTTGGTCCCGAGTCCCTCTTTCGCTGCACTTTGCCGCACCTCGGGCCTCCATCCTGGAGTAAGTCCCAGCACCATGGGCCACCTACTGCATAAGCCCCTCTTCGCTTCTCACAGACGCATCCTTCGCGACGTGATCGTCGGGTCCTTGCAACCTCTTGTTTCTCACACCGAGCATGACTCACGTGGGCTTAGAGTGAGCACCGACCCTGACCCCTACCCTCAGCAAACTACGAGGACTTTGATCCTTGTCAAGGCATGGTACGTAGGAAGCCTCCATGAGGTTCAATCCACATTACTCGGTCGTTCATTCACGTCGAGTTCCGCCCCCGTCTAGCATGACGTTAAACTGCACACCCTCATCCAGCATGATGTTAAACTGCACACCCCCGTCCAGCATGACGTTAAACTGCACACCCCCATCCAGCATGACGTTAAAATGCACACCCCCGTCCAGCATGACGTTAAACTGCACACCCCTGTCCAGCATGACGTTAAACTGCACACCCTCGTCCAGCATGACTTTAAACTGAATTCCAGCCTGACGGCAAGCCGTTGTGACCAACCCGAACTACGAGGACTTTAATCCGTGTCAAGGCATGGTACGTAGGAAACCTCCCCGAGGTGCAAGCCCAACAATCATTGGCCCAGACCGTCTCCTTGTTGGTGTGCCAAGCACCCTATTTTCACCCGAACTACGAGTACTTTGATCCATGTCAAGGCATGGTACGTAGGAAGCCTCCCATAGGTTCAATCCCATCTCCCATCAGACCAAGGTCCCTCATTTACGTCGGTTTGCCGACACCCACCGCCCGTCATTTTATTCATGTCAGGGTTCACTATCGTCCCGCATGACGTTAAATTGTATTCCATCAATCCTTTGAACTACAAGGACTTTGATCCATGTCAAGGCATGGTACGTAGGAAACCTTCCCAAGGTTCAAGCCCACCACTAGTGGACCCACGGGTCTACTTTCACGTCGGTTCGCCGACGAAGCCCCTCTGAACTACGTGGTCTTTGATCCATGTCACAACATGGTACGTAGGAAGCCTCCACGAGGTCTAAGCCCACCACCACTAGGACCCTCCTGGTCCTCCCCATTCATGTCAGCTCGCTGATAATGCCCATCGGACCAAGGTCCACCCTCGTGTCGGTCCACCGGCACCATCCCGAACTACGCAGACTTTGATTCCCTGCCACGAGGATACGTAGGAAGCCCTTTCAAGGCCCAAACCCAACTACACCATTGCCCTTGCGATGTTTCCTGGCCATTCCACCCGCCACTTCATTCATCCATCCACCATCCACCCCGATCCTCGCCCGGACCGTTATATCCTGGTGAGACCATGTCGATACGCTCCTCTTCACAGCCGCCCATGGGCTGGCCCCGGTATCGGCATCCCTTCAAGGGAAATCCCTCAATCCCATCTATTCTAGCTAATGCTCTGAACGGGTTGATCCATCTCCGCTAGATGTTAAACTCGCGGCGTACCCTGTGTTAAACACGGGAAGCTGAGGAAAACCTCAGATATGTGTCTATGGCATATAATTACCCGTGCTCGATGTGGGATGCCTTGGGCTTCCACGCCCTCGAGAAGCCCTGTGACCAGGGATAATAGGCAGACATGCCAGGTTCCCCAGCATCCAGACACGCTACTGATGCCTCAATGTGACTACTCCCCCGACTGAAGGTTGCTGCCCTGACTGGACCCTTTGGAATGTCCCGAAAGAAGTAGTGTAATTAACTGGTGTCCATGGAAACATGGAACTAGGAAGAGTTTCACGAACTACGTATTAAATCTATGAGGGAGACCCGGACTAGGTGATGAGTTCTGAGGATGAATCCACAGAAGGAAGAACCGACATCCCATCATCCCATTTCGATCAAGGAGCAGACATCCCTAAATAAGGAGCGAATTCCACCAGCCTTTGGAAAGAGGGAATGCGGGGAAACAAGCGCAATGCGTCCTCCTCCGCGGGCGGACGGATGCGCGTGCCCCGGCGAAAGCGTCGGAAACAGAAATGGTGAACCCGACGTGAAATTCTTCTCCTCAATGAGGAGATTAGTAGCATTCGAGACACCAGTAGATTGACGTGTCACCGGATCCAGATATCCGGTGCCTGGTCCCGCCAAGCAAATAGCGGGCCTGTCATGAAACTCACCGGAAGTTGGGGCAGTAGAACGTGGGGCACTCCATTCTAAAGCATGTTGGCGTGGATCCTTCTTACAGATGTGGAGAATGGAAAGAAGTTGGGGCACGGGTTGTCGATTCTTTTCCTCTCAGTGCTGATGAGTTGATCCCTTCGTTTCTCAGGAACCAGGTTGTTGTTACAGAGACACGATCACCACCCGCCCGCCTACGCAGGGGCAGGGGAAACTCCACCACAGCCACCCCGCATGGTGCCGCTACCGCCACGACGGCCGCCACATCATGGAATACGGGGCGCCCATGTCCCCTTTCCCCAGAAGAGGTCATCCAACGAAGGGTGATCAACAAACTCGTGCGTAGGTACGAGGAGGAAGGGGTCATCCCAACTAGGGATATGGCCCGCTTGGACTTGGAGGCCTCCAGGCCCCGCCGTCAACGCCGCCCTAATAGGCCACGCAGGGAGCCCCTGCTCCCCACCCCAACGTTCAACCAGTTCGGGAGCCTGTCCCCGGAACGCCTTGACGACTCCTCGCCTTACGCTGATGAGGTGGGCGCCGTCCGGCTCAACCCGCCCAGGGTCCCGACCCAGGGGCTCCAGGAAAGAGCTCCCGCCCGGCCGCGTCAGCACCGCTGTCCGACTCCGCAGGAAGAGAAGGCAGGCTATGTCCCTGCACCACCTGCACCAGCTCGTCTGACCCGACGTCAGCGCCGGGCCCGGACTGAGGACGCCCACCCGGGTGCATCAACGTCAACAGCTACAGTGGCCCGAGCCACCGCCGACGTGCATTATGGGGCCCCTGCATACGCTGAGCAGGGGAACTCCTTCGCCCAACCAGGATCAAGACCCCAACCGCCCCACGGGCAGGCTGGGTTGACTCTCCGGGTGGCAGGCCTGAGTGGTGATCGCCGCGAACTAACCCGCGGTGATGTCACCCCATACGGAGGCCATCCTCATACCACTAATACACATAGCGTGGGCCTTCCCCACTCCGAAGCTCATTATGGAGGTACGCCTCGTGCTACCCCCATCTCGAAGGAAGACCTACCTCGCGGCAGTGACGCTCATCGCGGAAACCTTTCCTGCGCCCACTATACAGTGTATGGAGTCCATCCTCCTACCCCCGACTGTCGATCTGAAGGAACCGTCCATCCGGTCCTTCTCCAACGTGGGGGTCCTCCCTACGTCCTCTCTACAACCGGCGAAGGTCCTCCTCGCCCCGGTAACTCGAGGAGTGAAGGTCAGCCTCACTCCGCCCACATGGGTGCTATCCATAGAGGTCATCCCCATGTACCCTTCGACATTTGCCCCAATTCCCCTCGCACCTCGGCCATCTCGAGTGGGGGTCCTCTCCGCCATGGCACCAGCACCGCCCTGAGACTACATGATGAAAATCAACCGTGTCCCGAAGAGCCACCCTGGGGCAGGAGAGCGGGTCGTCGCCGCCACAAGAAGAGTCCTGTGAAGGCCCGGGTGGAGATCAAACCTGACCGCTTCTCCAACTTGGAAGTAGAATGCGACTCAGCAATGGAACCTTCTCCCCGCTCCTTTGTATCAAGGACTGGGGAAGGAACCAGGCGCGTTAGCCTCATTCTCCCAGAATATGAGGTCCACCAGATTCTCATCTCTCTCCGCAGGTACATCCAGGAGGAAGAAGTCTTGGGAATTCCGCAGGTCTCGATCGCGCAATCACCGCCATCGTCACCAGAAGCGCCCTCTACCTCTACCAGAGATCACAGAGAGTTATTTTGGGGGCCAACAGCGGTAGAGCGACGACACGACCTGTCGCCGGTAGCCGCGACTCCTGTGCTGGAAGCTGTGGCTATCAGCCCGTCGTATCGTGACATCGTGGCCAGGTCACCTTACTCTTCAGAGGATGCCCCAGAATTCGGCGTCTAGTCAGCTCGTTCGCCGTATTCTCCACCACAGAGCTTACTATCCCAGAGGTCCACCTCAGTACCGCTACCAGTCCCTCAGCCACCCCCGGTTGACGAGTGGGGCAACACAGGGCCAGACCTTGAGTCCGAGCCCAGGAGCTTCTGGAGTATTCTTGCAGCGGATTACTTCCCGGAGAAGTTCTGGCCGACGGCGGCGCTGAATTTTCGTGTACCAGAGTCTCTTACCCCTGAAGAAGTGGGGTTCTTTTGTCGAACCCTATGGGAGACACACTTCCGCCTTCGTTACGAACGGGTGGTGTACCCCAGAAGTCGAGAGCACTTCAAAGAAATCGGCGAGCAATGTCGCCTAATGTATTTGTCCGCACTCCTTGTGGCCCAACACCCTGAGTCGCCAGGATGCCAGAGCGACCTTCAATGGAAATGCGTCCAGAGTTTCAAAGTACTCCGCAGGATCATCAGGGAAGCTAGCCCCCATGTGCAAGTCTGTGGTTGGGGACATATGCCGCTCTCCTCTTCGACCCTATCCGACGGCAGCCCGATTCATTATGTGACATCGAGGAAATGCCCTCGAGAGGGGTCTTAGTCCACATGGTTGACGTCGTGGACAAGGAAGACGAGCTTGAATTTCTTGATGGAGACTTACCCCCCGAGGGTGTACCACCACTGCTGGACCCATCAGGGAGGGTTACCCGTCAACAGAGGAACCTGCTAGGCCTCCCCGTACCCACCGAGTCACTGGTACTCGGTCGAAATACCGGCAAGGGTAAGAAACACGTTGGAATTGTCAAGCACTCCGACCCGTCTGCCTCTGTGCAGAAAACAGACGAAGATCTCGAGAAGGACACGTTACGTCAGCACCTTGCTGAGCAGAAGAGGCTGGTTGACGAACTCTTGGTTGAGCGCGCTGCAGAGCGGCGACCCGACTATGGTAATCCTAGGCCTGGGCAGCAGGGGAAAGAACAATTTCCCCCCGGTGAGATGCCTTCGGGAAACCCGGATCATGCTACTTCCGCAGACAGGGCAGAAGCCGGAGCTTACAGCAAGAGGGTGCGATACGTCTCGCCAAACCCTCTCGAGCGACAGGGCAATCTGAAGAATCCAGTCCGGGTTCCCCTAGTCTCCCCGCAGGTTGTTCCGCTAGTTGATCCACAAGCTGTCGAAGCCATATACCGTGTTGAGGAACCTGGCAATGCACTTGTGGTTAGGGATCCCCGTCAAGATAGGGACCCCCACCCGGATGATCTTATAGCGGTGCTCACAACCCGCCTCAAAGCGTTGGAAACGCGGCAGGTGGTGGTCCCACCAGATGGAAAGCCGTATCCAGCGTGGGTGGATGATATGCATGCACCTCCGGTTTTTGGGAACCCCACTTTCTCGCCCTTCAATGGGAAAGGGGACCCGCCGCAGCACTTGGCTCATTTTTCTTCCAGGTGTGGCCCCATGCTGGGGACCCCGGATCAGCAAGAAGTCGCCAAGCTCCGATGTTTCGTACAGACATTGGAAGGTCTGGCATTCGTCTGGTACAGCCAGCTCCCTATCGGATCAGTGACTGGTTGGGAGGATCTCCGCCGGCAGTTCTTATACCAGTTCATCTCCACCACGCAGAAGACCGGCATTGTGGACCTCTTCAAGTGCAAGCAAAGGCCTGATGAGCGAGTCGCAGATTTCATCGCCCGGTGGAAGGGACTTATGTATTCCCTCGATATGCCACTGACTCAGGAGGAATTACTGACGATGTGTGTGGGGAACGTCAAGATAGAGCTGGTACCCTCCCTAATTACCCAGAACTACCCTGGAGGGTTCAGAGATTTCTCAAATAAGGCTCAACTCCTTGAGGAAGCCCTGCAACAGGCTAGTCAGGCACGTTTGTTGCCCCCTATGATCCCGGCCAGGAGGACCGCCAGGGCTGAACCCACCGCGGTGGCCCAAATAGAAGCCCCTAGGCAGCTGGAATTACTGCCAGCGGCACCATCCCCGCAACCCCTCAGAGGTCCTCCACCTCAAGCACAGGCTCCTGCCCAGCAGCGACCGCCTCAGAACCGACAGGTTCCCCCCGCAATGCACCACCGCCACCTAGTCTAGACAATCAGGTGCCGCCTCCTCGGAAGGACCCTCCGGCCCCTCATTAGGGCCAGGCCCCTAGGGCCCCCTATCTATAAATAAGGCAGCATACTTATTCGTTCAACGAAAATCAGGTCCCTGGCTACTTCTGAAGTGCTCTAGAGCAAGGGATTGTGCGTCTGGCCGAGTGCAGAAGGCCGGCAGAGGCGAATCTCACCGATCACCCCAAATACTACCCTTATCATCTGTTTTTGGGGCACACCCTCAAGCAATTCTATGTGTTTAAAGACTGGCTTCAAGACCAGGTCAACAACAACATAGTCAAGTTGGGCCTAGCACCAGCGCAAGTGGCGGGTGTCTTTGCAGGGTCAGAGATCGGTGGCCACAGCGAAGGCGAGTGGCAGCAGGTTCTTGACCGTGGATCCCAGAAATACGACGACTGGATGGCTCGAAAAATCGTCGTTCATGCCCATGGTATCATCCGAGCGTGCCTGAAGCAGCTGGAACCTTCAGAAGAAGTAGCCGGTACCTCTACATCGTCTTCACAGTCGACCTCTTCCCAAAAGGGCAAGCAGCGGAGACGCAAGAAGAAGAAATGTGCACCGCCGTTGCCGCCGTCATCCCATATTCTCGGTGACTTTATGCCCCCTGAAATGGGGATTCCTCCCAGAATCCACCCGGTACTGGATGACTCCTCGAGCGACAGCCAGGGGTATGCTTCAGTGAACACCGTGGAGCTGGTAAAGCCCTATATTACTCCCAACGAGGGGGAGTGCCAGGCGAACCTCCCCAACGTTTCCAGCAGACGTCAACGTCAGCGGAATCGCAACCGCACCGGTCATCGAGGTACGTTATCAGGCACTTTCAGCCAAGCCGTTCACGCTACTGAGACCAGACAGCAGGCTCAGCGCAGAGCTCAGCACGCACAACCCCGTCTAACGCCCTCAGCTCTACCTCCACCACCGTTTGTGCTGCTAGATCAGGGAGTGCTACCCCGTTCGTATCACAGTCAGTCTTGACCGGCTACAGGCTAGCCTCCGCTATCCGATCTTAGTCCGGCGACTACTCTCCAGGCTTCTACCAGTAGGCAGCAAGATGTACCCAGTACTAGCTAATCGCTGGTTCAACCAGCAGGACCCGCTATGCCTCCAAATGCCGAACGACCTCTTGTAGGTAGAGGTTCGTGTTTGGCACGAAAGTATGATGTCCTGAAGCACCTGGCTAGTATTCTGGAAAGGCTTTCTATCCTTGAGGCCCTTCGCCTGTCATCCGAAATGCGCGAGGCACTTGTCGAGGCCCTAAGGAGCCCCCTCCAGTTTGAGACGGAGGTAGCAGCTGCAGAAGCCTTCCATACCGAGATGATTGAAAATGCCGAATGTCAGGCGGTTATCTCATTCTCCGGTGAAGATGTGGACCCTCCTCTACAGGGGCACATTCACCCGCTGTACATCACTGGCCACTTCAATGGCGTGGAAGTCCGCTGCTGTCTCGTTGACATGGGGTCTGGAATCAATCTAATTCCGACTCGGACATTGCGAAAGATGGGTCTGTCTGAAGGTGATTTAACTCCCTCTGACCTCAGAATCCAGGGGTACGACAGGACCGAGCAAACCCCAGTCGGCAAGATCTGCCTGAAGACTCAGTTCAGTGGCTTAATTGCCAGCACCGAGTTCATGGTTGTCTCTCAGGACACCGCCTACAACGCATTGATGGGTAGGCCATGGCTCCATCTTCATACAGCGTTCCCTTCGTCGTATCACCAGTGCCTCAAATACTCGCTCAACGGTCGAGTAGGCATGCTCCAAGGAGATGCGTCTCCTTTTGCTTCTTGTGAGGCCCGCTATCTGGATGCGGGTTATTTTAAAAGTAAGGATAAGAAAATCCTAGTAAGTGAGTATGAACTCGCCCCGGTCGCAAGTGATCCCTGGGAAAGCATGGATGACGCCTACGTCCTCCTGATCCATCGATTGGAGGCCATGACCCCCGACATGGGGCAATGTTTTGTTGTTTCGGGTACACAAGGAAGGCATGTTCCCATGTCCAAGCGACGGCAGAAAATCGACTCGTACTCCTACATCAACCAGGCTCAGGTGATCCTGGAACCTCCTACCCCTGTACGGTACCGGGACGTCAAGCTTATGACAACGGCGGTACGCCATACATGTCTCTTCTTCCGGGCTGGAATTAACAGACTCAGGACGACACGACACCACTGCTTTGATATCATCAAACGTGTCCCCTTAGGCTGAAGGCCAGATGGGATAGGGTCGACTACTTTCATTGCTACGGTCTCAATTTCAAGTGACTCTCCTGATATGATGACCACTACTACCCGACCTGGCACCAGCTGCCCCTCAGGCTTTGATAGCCCAGAAGTACCTCCCGTCGCGGGAAATCCCCCCACGGGTGGAGAGGAAGATCTGGAAGATGCTCCCCCCGCCTTTGAAGAAGGCATCTCTACCATGGTTGATGAACTGGTACAGGTGAACCTTGGTAGCAAGGAAGATACAAAACCCACATTGATCAGTGCAGCCATGTTCCCCGAGGAGCAGTAGCAGGACGTAGACTTCCTCAAACAACACCGTGACGTGTTTTCCTGGAGTTACAATGAGATTCTAGGACTAGATCCCCATGTATTCGTTCACCGTCTGGGCCTCCCAGCAAAACATTGTGGGTTTAAACAGCCTCCCAGCAAGATGCACCCTTCTCATGGTGCTATGGTTGAGGCCGAAGTTGAAAAGCCTATCAAAGCCAACTTCGTTAAAGAAGTCCAGTACCCCAATTGGCTTGCCAACATTGTGCCAGTCAGGAAGAAGAATGGGAAGATCAGAGTCTGCATCAACCTCCGCAATCTTAATCGCCACTGCCCAAAGGATGACTTCCCACCCCCGGTGATGGAGTTATTGATTGATGCCACGGCCGGGTTCCAAGCTCTCTCTTTCATGGACGGGTATTCCGGGTACAACCAGATCCGGATGGCCCCCGAAGATGAGGAGTCCACTGTCTTTAGGTCTCCCCAAGGTACCTTTTGCTACCAGGTTATGCCATTCGGTTTGAAAAATGTAGGTGCCACTTATCATAGGGTCATGCATCGCATATTCAAGCCGATTCTCGGGACATTGGTGGAATGCTACATGGATGACCTCGTAGTAAAATCATTTCAGCACCAGGACCATCTCAAAGACCTCGATAAAGTGTTCGGTTTCCTCCGTTCCCGTCACCTAAAGATGAACCCGTTGAAGTGTGCCTTCGGGGTCACCTCTGGGAAGTTTCTGGACTTTGTTGTCAGATACCAAGGTATCAAGATCGACCCGGAGAAGATCAAGTCCATCAGCCAAATGCCTCCCCCGAGCAACATTCGGGAGCTTCGAGGCCTCCAAGGCCACTTAGCCTATATACGCCGATTCATCGCGAATCTGGCCGGCAAGTGTAAGCCCTTTTCCCGGCTCATGAAGAAGGGTGCTTCCTACGAATGGGATGAGGAGTGTCGGACTGCCATCGAGGAAATCAAGCAGTATCTACTCCAACCTACAGTTTTGATGCCACCCGTCTCCGGAAATCCGCTGGTCCTTTACGTGACCGCCCTGGAAAGATCCCTCGGTGCACTGCTCGCCTAGAAGAATAACGAGGGTACTGAGAAAAGTCTCTACTATCTCAGCCGCATGCTTCTCGATACGGAGGTCAGATACTCCCCTATCGAAAAGAGCTGCCTTGCGCTCGTCTTCACCGTGTAGAAGTTGCGACATTACCTGCAGCACCATGAGGTGCAATTGGTCTCCTGGGTAGACCCACTGAAGTACATCCTAAACCGCCCCATGATGACTAGCTAACTAGCACGTTGGGCAGTGATTCTCCAGCATTTTGATATCAGGTTCGTACCTCAGAAGGCCATTAAGGGACAGGCATTGGCAGACATTTTAGCTGCCCATCCAACCTCCACGGATCAATCCCTAGACCTAGATTTTCCAGACGAGACGATCCTCTTAGTCGATCATGTCGTCCCGTGTTGGCAAATGCATTTCGACGGCGCCTCCTGGAGCCCCACCGGTAAGTGGCTCAACGATCCCAAGCTCAACAGAGTGGTTATGGGTATTGTCTTCATTACCCCGGCGCAAGCCATCCTGCCATACTCGTTCCTGTTGTCATAAGGTTGTACGAACAATGAGGCAGAGTACCAGGCTCTCATCACCAGCCTCGAGTTGGCCCTTGAGATCCATGTGCCCCATCTACATGTGAAAGGAGATTCTGATCTGGTAATCAAACAGGTTAATGGAGACTACGTCATCAGGAAACTGGATCTTGTACCGTTGCTAGAGTACACCCTACACCTAATGGCCCAGTTCTCTTCTCGACCAAAGGTTACCCATGTCCCACGGTCACAGAACGGTCAAGCAGACGCCTTGGCCAGATTAGCCGCGTCGCTCGCAGAACCTGAGCAAGATGATTTGATCATACATGTGGCACACCGGAGATTCATTGCCCCCGTCACCCAAGAGGACAATGATGGCCTACAGGTAAGCCATCTCATTGCCGGACCCTCCACATCAGGGGTCCCGAGTTCGTCAGACTCAGTGGTTGAATCCACTCCCGACTGGAGGGAACCTTTTTTCGAGTATCTCCAAAATGGTCGCCTCCCGGACGACCGGGCCGAGCGCGAACGAATTCTACGTCGCGCGCTGCAATTTACCCTCCAGAGCGGCCCCAGTCTTGAACATATCCTTTATAAGAAGAGTTTCGATGGTATTCTCCTCTGTTGCATCCAAGGAGTAGAGATACCTCAAGTTATGCAAGAGGTTCACGCCGGTTCCTGTGGTTCCCATCAAGCTAGGCTGAAGCTGTCCCATCAAATCTGGAGGTTGGGGTACTTCTGGCCCTCTATGATCCATGATTGTATTGGGTATGCCAAGAGATTCCACACGTGCCAAGTTCACGCCAACTTCCTGCATCGGCCACCGGAGCCCCTCCACCCCACCAAGTACTCTTGGCCATTTGCGGTATGGGGACTTGATGTAGTGGGACCGTATCCACCGGCAACAGCCCGCCAGTATAGGTTCATCCTGACTGCTATAGATTTCTTCTCCAAGTGGGCAGAATTAGTTCCGCTCAAAGAGGTCAAGGCTCGTTCCATCATTGACTTTGTGAGCTCCAATATTATCCACCGGTTTGGAGTCCCTCACGCCATCCTCACCGATAACGACACCAACTTCCGAGCGGCTGAACTGAAGAAATTGTACGCCAAGTACGACATTTGTTCGAACCATACCTCCCACTACCACGTGCAGGCAAACGGACAGATTGAGGCATTCAACAAAACCCTATCTAACATTCTACAGAATATGGTTGGTCAGAACAAGAAAAGTTGGCCGAACAAGCTCCCCAATTCCCTCTAGGCTTATCGGACGATGACTCGCAACTCTACCCAGGTGACCCCATATTCCCTGGTGTATGGAGTTGAGGTCGTCCTACCCATTGAGATCCAGCTGCCATCATTACGCACTACAGTTTATGATCACCATACATCAGATGGGGTAGCTGAAATCCATCTAGATGAATTAGAAGCACTGGATGAGAACCGGCTTCGTGCCCTGCACAATCTAGAAAGGCATCAGGATAAGATAGCAAGGGCCTTCAACAAGAAGTTTCATCTCCGCTCTTTTCTACAGGGCGACCTGGTACTGGCCCTTCGAGCGCCAATGATTCTCGGTAGGAAACCGCCCAAATTAGAACCCAAATGGGAAGGGCCTTATATCATTCATAAGGTTTACCCCAATGGAGCATACTCCTTGGTGACCACGGATGGAGAGCGTATAACCCCTCCCACCAATGCCAAATTCCTCAAGCGATACTTTGCCTAGGGAAAAAGGGTCCCGCACGACCCTAAACTGCGAAAGGGTCCCGCATGACCTTAAACTGCACGTTATGGTCCTGTATGACCTTAAACTGCATCTTCGTCCTGCAAGATGATAAAATGCAAAAATGGTCTCGCATGACTTTAAACTGCACATTATGGTCCAACACGACCTTAAACTGTAAGGTCCTGCATGACCTTAAACTGCATCTTCGTCCTGCAAGACGATAAACTACAAAATGGTCCGAGCACTATGACTTTAAACTAAGATCTCCCCACGTCCTTACTGCAAGACGTTAAACTCCAAGCCAGTCAGGCCTTCCTGACCAAGGCTCAGCCTCAGGCCCCTTAGCCTCCTTGGGCCCCTGGCCCCTGTCTTCACTGCGAGACATTAAACTGCAAGCTGGTCAGGTCTCCCTGACCGCGGTCTGGCCTCAGGCCCCCTTGGTTTTCCCCGACTTACCCTCTTGTGGGATTGTACGGTATGGTGTGGGACTACGCCCTCATTCTTGTCAGATTACTTATCGTACCTTACATATCCCCAAATGAGATGTATCCTCGTCCCACATGACGTTAAACTACATCCCAAGAACTACGTGTGGCTTGATTCCCATCTCAATGGGATACGTAGGAACGCTCGGACGCCTTGTCTTGAGCCCAGCCCCAATCTTTTCTCTTCCACTATCCCCCCTGGGAATAGTTTCCTTGGAGGACCTTTGTGTAGCGAGGGGTAGGCTTTCTTAGCCCCACTCACACAACCCCACTCACACAAGGATTGTAAGGGTCGCACCATGTGCACACTCTCGTTCTTCTATCCTCCCACGTCCTCACCGCATGACACTAAACTACATGGCCTTCGAGAACTACGTATGGATTGATTCCCATCCTAATGGGATACATAGGAATGCCCAGACATTTATTCCGTTGGCCCAGCCCAAAAGCCAAAATCTTCCCCTCGGGTCAAGACATGGCAGGGTGCACGCTTTTTCCCCAACTCACATCGATCAAGCCTCGACCCGGCTGCACATCCCCCTGGAGATGTTTGCCTCTTTCATGGATGGATACATCTATGCTTCACCCACTCCATGACTGGGATTCCATCATTTTTCACACCTGGAGGGACCCCCAAGAACGGCCTAGATACTACGCCCAAGGGCTCTCCTACCGATACGGGTCAACGCCCCCGAGGGTTTTCAAGCAACAAGCCGATACAAGTCCCGCGTTGTGAATTTGTTCAGCGGTCGACGCTCATTTGTTACTCCCATATCGGGTCACCATGGAGACGCTGTGTTTTGAACATGGTCAACATCGTCCTGGATCTTCGGGTCCACCCCGAGATATCCCAGACATCGAGTGCAGTGATTCATTCTACCCCATCCCAAAGTGACAAACTTCTTCCCGGGTGGTGCTAGCGATCGGGCCCACGGCCCCGATTCCCCATAGGGGTGTACGGTGTGGTGTGGGACTATGTCCTCATTCATGTCGGGATAATGTACCACGGCGTACGCCTCCCCTTACGAGGCCCAGCCTCAGGCCCCTTGGCCTCCTCGGGTCCCCGACCCTCATCCTCACTGCAAGACAATAAACTGCAAGCAGGTCAGGCCTTCCTGACCAATGCCTAACCATCAGGCCCCTTGGACTTTCCGGGCCCCGGCCCAGGTCCTCTCTTATAGGAGTGTATGTGTGGCGTGAGGTTATTTTCTCATTCACGCCAGTCACGTAATGACCGCACCATGTATCTCTCCTTCCAGAGTTGTTTCGTCGACCCCTCTTCGGTGGTTCACCAATGTGCCTAAGAGTACTCTGGTTTATTACCTGGAATGCCAAGATTTACTCGGACACGTCCGCACCCACTTTCCAGGCTTTGTGTATCCCTGCGTCAGGGCTTCCATCATCTTTCACACTCGGAGGGACCCCCAAGAATGGCCTGGATACTATGCCCAAGGGCTCTCCTACCGTTACGGGCCAACGCCCCCAAGGGTTTCGGACAACAAATCGATAAAATCCCGCGTTGCGAATATGGTCAGCAGTCGATGCTCGTTTTTTGTTCCCACATCAGGAAAACGCGATATGGACGCTGTGTTTCCACCATGGTTAACAGTTTTCCTCTATCGCCACGCCAACCCATTAAGCCCAAAATGTCGGGTACACAATTCACACCCTTCATCACTTCATCATGTCCAAGTAGAGTCTCAGAACTCTTGGTACTTTTCCTCCGTGCACGTCCGCGCATTGGGGGAACAAGCCGCGTAAAAGGTGTCCTTCGAGGCTCTCTTCCGACTCCCCTTTGATGGACGCCCCAGGTATTGTGATAAGGATTCCCCCCCTTGTTTCCCACACTGAGTTTAACTCACGTGAGCTTAGGGATCGGGTTCACATCTGTGCTTACTCGGGAAGTTGTCCCCATCCGCGGTCCGAGCTCTAAGACCATAAACTAAGATTCTTGTCTAGAACTACATTCATCTTGATTCTCATCTTAATGGGATATGTAGGAATGCCCAAACCCTTTGTCTGGGGCTCCAGCTTGAGTTCAGAAAATCCACCTCTCTGGTCCTGCCTTCAGGACCCCGACTACGGGACCGCGTGGCGTAGTGCGGGATTATGTCCTCATTCACGTCGGGTTTGCAATAGCTGCACCACGCACACCCCCGTTCTGAGAGTTAGCCCTCCTATTCCTTGTCCAGCATAACATTAAAAGGCACCCTTAAGAACTACGTGTGGCTTGATTCCCATCCTCATGGGATACGTAGGACCGCCCGGACGCCCTGTCTTCGAGTACAACACATTTAGGGAGCCAGTCTCTCCCCCTGTTTCACCTCTTACCTCTATATAGGCCCCTCAGCCTAAGGTCTCCCTCTCCGAATGGCGTACAATGTGATGCGGGATCATGTCTCCATAAATTGTGTTTTATAACACTACACACGTTCCCCGCCTAGCATCGTCTCTGCTACGTCTGCCCTGCATGACGATAAAATGCATGCTTGGTCCTATCATACGACCCTAAACTGTGACATTATCGTCCTGGCCGCACAACGAAAAACGGCACTACATTGTGGTGACCTTGTTATAGAGGACATCACGTTGGGTATTGGTCATGTGCCATGCCATTTTTTAACACCCATCATGGCTTGATCCTTGTGGCAACATCACGGCCTACTATTCTAGGCCTGTCGCTTCGCAAAAAAAACCATTCACCTTAAAGAACAAACAAGATTTATCAAATTTCTCTTGTTTTAGTGAAAGGGCCACGACCGCACTCCCCTTTTCCCCTGGAACCGGTACCTTACCGTGCCGCCTTTCAGAACTATGTATGGCTTGATTCTCATCCTTATGAGATACGTAGGAGCGCCCGGGCACTTCCCCACGGGCCCAGCCTAACCTTTGTGTTCGGTCCCTCGACTCGAGCATTTCCCCAGAGAACGCATGGTAAGTAGAGCTTAGGCCCTCCTTTACATTGGGTTTTGTTGACATGCGTCCCCTGCTCCCTTTACCCATTTATTGTCTAAGGTTCATCAAGAACTACGTGAGGCTTGATTCTCATCCTTATGAGATACGTAGGAGTGCCTGGGCACTTCTTCCCGGGCCCAGCCTAACTTTCGCTTTCGATCCCTTGACCAAAAACCTCTCCTAATGGGGTTAGGCGGCGTGATATGTGATTACGTCCTCATTCACGGCAGATTGTTCATCGAATCGTACACACCCCCTATTCCCATTCACGCCAGGTGTTTGAGTTACTCCACCATGTGTCTCTTATGTCTCCTCCCATCCATGGTCTGAATTCTACGACCCTAAACTAATATCCCCATATGGGAAAGTAATATTCTCCCTCCCTATAATACGTCTCGTTGTCGTATTCAGATGTGTTTCGACAAAGAGCCCGAAGTGTGGGACTTTCATACGGACATTCCCTTCGTCCCACGACCAAGCTTCGTGAGATCGCTATTTGGATCCTCATCCTCTTCCACATCCAAAAGGACCCTCGGACAACATGGATACTAGGCTTAAGGGATCTCCATGAATGCTAGACCTAAGGGCCCTCCAATCGTTTCAGGCCAACGTCCCTACGGATATTTGACAACATTTGTGACATGGTCCCGTGTTTCGAACATGGTCAACGGTCAACCCTCATTTGTCTGTCCCCATTCTAGGCTAACGCGACAGGATGCTATGTTGCGAACACGGTCAGTAGTTATCCTCCATCGTCACGCCACCATCATCGTGATCTGAATCTCGAGTGCCATGATTCACACATTTCCACTTCCTCATGTTCAAGTGGAATTCCATCATACTCGGCTCTTTCTCTTTGCGCATATAGGTGCACTGAATGATCGTGTTAGTGTCATTGGACCGGTATTCACCGAGCATCCCTTTGCCCTAACCTATCCCTTTTTGTGTCGGGAAATTCCCACCACTACTGCTTGTTTCCCACACCGAGCACGACTCACGTGGGCTTAGTAGTTTTGGCAGGATGTGTACCAACACATTCGGGCTGCTCCTCGTCCCGCATGACGTTAAACTGCGCTTCCAAAACTATGTATGGCTTGATTCCCATCCTCATGGGGTACGTAGGAACGCCCGACCACTCTTCTTCGGGCCCAGCTTAATCCTCACTCTTGGTCCCTCGACCTGAAGAGTTTCCTCCAGGGGTACGTGGTGTGATTTGGACTCCAAGTCCTCATTCACGTCGGTTTCATATCTACCGCACCACACGCTCCCTAGGATCTTCCCTTTTATTCCGCGTCCTATCGTATGACGTTAAACTACAGGAGTCCATGTGTCCTCAACGCATGACACTAAAATGCGGTTCTACCCTGAACTAGCTCAGGATGCCCCAAGATCCCATTGGGAAGCGACAGACCCCCTCTCCAGAGAGGCCCTATCCCAAAGAAGGAAGGATCCATGACCAAGCCAACGTGCCCATCTGGCGTACTCCCACCACGGTGGTGTAACGACCTAAGTGTTGGATTCTGTTAGGAAAAACCATCCCTCCATATTCCATGCTTTTCATGCCCCTTATTCGGACCCTCGTCCCCTTTCATGTCTGAAGGGACCCCCTAACGGCCTGGTCCCATGCCGCATCGGCTCACCTACCGTCCTGGGCCAATCTTCCAGAAGACTGGTCATGTTTGGAAGGACCCCCTAACAGTATGGATGTTTGACCTATGGTCCGCCAACTGTCCTGGGTCAACGTCCCGAAGGATTGATCGACAACATTTATGACATGGTCCCATGTTTCGAACATGGTCAACAGTCAACCCTCATTTGTTGTCCCCATTACAGGCTAACGCAGTAAGGATACCTCTTCTCCTCCATGGTTAACGGTTGTCCCTTATTGTCATGCCATCCCCACAGTGTTCCGAATCTTGGGTATCATGATTCACACTTCCCATTTTCATCTTTTTGGACCGATTTCAGCACCCTTAGCGTTGCACTGTTCGTGCATAAGAGCACGCTGAAGAAACGGTAATTCGGCTGTCCTGAAAGTTCCTTCTCTGGTCAAGCCTCTCCCATATTTCGGAAATTTGGACTGGTAATCCGAATCCCAGATGCCTGGAGCATGGTCTCCACTCCTTTTTTAGGTGGGACGAGAAGGAAACTATCTCCTGTTTCTCACATCAGGCTTGACCCACATGGGCTTGGGGAATTGTCGCCGAACATCCCGCAAACATTGTTGGGATGTAACAAGGCGATTCAAACAGAGGAAATCGTGCGCGCTACGACATTCTAAACAAAGAAAGGAAAATTGAAACACGAAAGTACCAATAAAAGGTTTTTGGTTTGTTACAATACCCGGGGGTCGACTCCCCCCATGGACGGGTTGACCCCGTCAAAAGAGCGTTGCAGCTCCGCCACCTGTTGGCTTGTGGCATCCAAGGATTGCTGCCACTGAGTGAGCTCCCGCTCCTCCTTGGCAGCGGTGGGGCGCAGTTCATCAGCCTTGGATTTGGCCCTCTCTACGCTAGCTTGAACGGAAGCCATCTTTCCAGAGGCCTGCCTCATATGCTCTTCTACCTCTGCCAACTGGGCCTTCAATCGTGAGACCAGCTCAGATTGTGCATTAAGAGAGGCTGAAAGATCATCTTCCCGGGTCTGAATCTGTTGGACCTCGCCTTCAGCCTCCTGGAGCTTCTTGATTTTGGTCACCGTCCTCCGCTGCCAGCCCACGCTGAGCCCACGGTCATGCTCCCGGATCTTCTCATCCATAAGATCTCGGATGAGTGCGTGAGGACGTTGGGCATCCACTCCCCCAGCGCATAGTTCGCGCAACCACGAGCAGAGTCTATCCATTTCGGCCAGCCATTGCGCTTGGGGGTGTCCTTGATGAAGCACGTGATCAACTTCCACAACCAGCGGCGGACTATGATGCTGTCTTCCTCGTCGGAGGCCATTTCGTCCCAGTCTGCGCGATTGGCAGGCTCATACGCAGGATACACCCGTAGGAAATCCTCGGCAGGATCAACATCTGGTGTTGAATCCAGTACGACACCTGGCGCCGAATTAGGCATGACAAGACTGGGACCGACCAGTTGATCCTCTTCCTCGGAGTCCACCTCAATGACTTCGGGTACGACCCTGCTGGTGGTCCCGCCAGTGATGATGTGCGTCGCAGCTTGAGGAGATGGGGGGACTATCGCCACTATCACCGGCATGCCCCTAGGAGGTACGCCACCAGACATTCCGACCAGTCTTTCCACAGCAGCCCACGCCAGTCGGAGAACTGTACGACAGAGAGGGACATAAACATTAGTTGGCAGGCATAGTCTACGTATGAGGACAAGGAAACTGGTAGAGGAGACTTATGGAGATCGACCTCCTGGCACTACTCTTGAGTCGGTACTGACGGGAACCCTAGGAGAGGCCCTCCGTATACTGTTGGAAGGTCTGGAGATTCTGGAGGAGCCACCTTGGGTGCTTTGGTCCCACCAGACGCGGAACTGGACGCAGCCATAGGCGCAGGTTCTAAAGGTCCCGCATCATCACCCGCCAAGGGGCGAGAACGAGGCATGCGAACAAGTTCCTCCTGCATGGCTCAAACATTGTTGAGAAGTCAATAGTGACCCAAGAACGGATCATAAGGAAAGAATTTCGGAATTCTACCTCGAGAGCCTCCGCGAAATCGTCGGAATCTGAGCCCTGATCTCCGACCTCGCCCTCCTCCAATGGGCTCCCTCCTCCAGCCTCATCCTCCCGAGAGGAGTCCTCTGATTCTTCGGGCAGGGGGAAGTGCTCCCTCATATCGGCAGCCGATAACTATGGGGGGACCGTTCGATTCAGCAGTACCCTCACCCGGTCTGTCATTGGGCGAGGGACACCACTAGAGTGAACGTAATCCTCCAGCTCATCCAGGTATTGCTCTGCCTCCGCCAGAGACACCATGAATCCAGCCCGGACTGGGCCTATGCCCGGTAATTTCATCCCGAGGTGATTCAGGTGGGCCCATATCTCGGGTGGGCTGAGGAATTACAGGTTGAAATCCCAAATGTCCCAGGCTTCCGGGGAGACAGCATCCTCTACCATGTCGATATGATGCAGCCGCTTCCCCGGAGCCTGAGTGGATATCCTACGAAATCCCCTCGGTGGCTGCCCCTCCGGATGGCCCTACTCTTCCGGAATCACCGGATCCACCGCTGTTGTCGTACCCTCGGCCAGTGCGGGTCTCGCCGCCAAGGAATCCCCGCTACCGTGAGTGGCCCTAGCTGTCCTCCGACCCCGACCTCGAGATAGGGGAGGCCCACCGTCACCGACCCGAATAGTTGGTTGCTTCAGCATCTCCCCTGGGTAAGCAGCCTCCCAACTGATGGCATACTCCCTCACCAATCTGAAAGCGGTGGTGGATGGAGGCAATTCAATCCGCATCTTCCCATCTTCCCATGTGAACATAAGCCACAGCTGCCTCATCACGCATGGGTGCTCCTCGTGACGCACCTCCCAGTAGACCTGCGGGGTCAGCCGCTGGAGGCACCGGAACTGCCTCGCAAACTGATGCGGGGTGTACGGTTCGCAGAGTGGCTCATGATCTATCTGTGCCACCAAGACTCCACCTCAAAAGTCCAGGAGGTAAGCCCGATGTTCTTCCGTTCCCCGCCCTTCATCAGTAAGTATCCCCGTCGGCAATGGAAAGGGGTGGAAATTAAACTCATCCACCCTCCACACCCGATTCAGTACCATCGGCATGGCTAGTTTGAATGGGAAACTCCTGACCGCGTTCAGGATGGAGGGGTGGAAGTTCGATCCCGGTGGAGAAATGGGGTTTGGATACTCGTAAATCCCCCTGATGTGCGTTGCGATCCACCCGTACAGGAGGTGTAAGGGCCCGTATATCCTTGGCGGCTTCTTGCCCTCGCTAATGTGCCGCAAGATTCTGTACAGTTTGGCGAGCATTGGAATCCCCAGATTGATCCGCTGCCCCATGGCCAACATGGACACCATAATAAACGAGTTGGGCCGCACCCCCATGCTTGTATCCCTCGCCGGTAGGATCCAACCGCAGATGAGAGCCACGATGAACGCTGCCATCCTAACTATCAGCTGTTGTTCAGTGCTGACACTGAAACCCCAAGTCTTCCATTGGTAGTCCTCCAAGACCCTACAATACGAGTGCCCCTTACCCTGTTGGGCCGCCCTCGGACAAGTTTGAGGCCTCTGAGGGAACTCTCGATTCTCTGGGAAATTTAGGAATCATTTGAACCATCTCCAAAAGTGGACATCCCTCACTGCCTCCTTGTCCTCTCCAGGGATGAGTGCCATCAGCGCTGACGCCAGTCGCGACATTTGCTTTGTATCCTCCCACGCGCTGATGACGGGGAGGAATTCATCATACATGGCCCCCAAGATCAGAACCCCAGAAATCTGGTGGACATCCCATAGGTTGATGCCCACCTCCCCGTGATGCAGGTGAAAGGTATTGGTCCTAGACGACCATATGCTCAGCAATTCCGGCATCAGTTGCTTCGGTTGGTAAATGTGGAATTGGGAGGCCCATGCTGCCTCATACAACCCCACCCTCCTCAGCTTGGCCACAAACTCCTCGCATGAGGCGCCTACCCAGTAGGCCCAGGCCCAGTCATCAGTGAAGTTTCCACCCTAGCGCAGGTCCCACTCATCGGACCATCCCTTCTTCGAATCCTGGAAAGCCGCCTTCAGCATGGTACGGTAGAGAGGAGGGGACGTCTCCGGTTGCAGTGGCCTCCCGTCAATATCGTTCACATGGTTGTAGATACATTCAGAAGTGACGGGTTTGAAGTTCTCCTATGCGTGACCATCGGCCGCCCTGAACCATTGGTGCTGGCATGGTGTGCTCCTGAACCAGCAAGTTGGTTCATCCCTACTCGCCTCAGGGATGAAGACGTCATCCCTCAACCTGAACTCATACAATGGAATATTCTTGCATTGAGGATAATCCTTTTGACCCTCCGATAGCAGATATGTCAAAGAAGCGTGGTCTGAATGGCTTCGGACCATCTCCCCAAGGCCTGGATGGTTGGCCATCTCATCCCGATGGGCAGCATCTGCAAGCACCCCCAACACAGCCTCTTGACGGGCCATTTCGATTTCGGCCCTCAGAAAAGAATTTTTTCAGAACGGATCGCGAAGATGGATCGCGAAGCTAGATGGCGAAGCCCGATCGTGAAGGTCGGTCACGAGACCAAGCTGCGAAGTCTGGCCCAGGCCGACAAGAAGAAGTTCGCTTGGCGCGGATGCGGAGTCAGAGACCCGCGGTTCGCCGCGAAGCTCGACTCGCGGAGGGCTGTCGCGGAGTACGCGGAGCTTCGCGAAGTCGAGAGCACAAAAAGACAAGAAAGTCGCGTGAAGACAAAGGAGTTCGACCCCCCTATTTATAGGTGGCGACCCCGGAGCATCGCGGCGCGCCTCACCCACGCGGAGCATCGCAGTGCGTCCGGATCCGTGGCCCCGGTCAGCACCGCGGGCCCCCTTCGCGAAGCCGCATTGCGAACCACCGACAATTTTGGTGATTTTCCCTCAAACTTCGACCCTTCGCCCTCTGCGACTCCAAGTCTGAGGGGGGGCATTTTTTGGCGCCAAAATATTGCACGAAATGAAGGGACGAAAAAGAAGGCTGGCACGCTGCCTCGTGAAGCCGCGTCATGAAGCACCGTCGTGAAGCACTGACGCGAAGCACCCGAGCATCACCGTCTCGCGAAGCTGCGAAGGAGGTAACTCTCCGCGAACACATTTGACGTTCGCGAGCCCGCCATGAAGCTTCGGAGGCGGTAACTCTCCGTGAACGCATTTGACGTTCGCGAGACCGCCGCGAAGCTCCCAAGGCGGTAACTCTCCGCAGACGCCATTGACATTCACGAGCGCGCCGCGAAGCACTTGAGGCGGCGCGTGAGTTCTGCTTCGCGGCGCCCCTGACTTATAAATACTGGACTCCCCCTGAGTCCCGAATATGGACGATCCGACCTTTCGTCTTCTCCTCTCCCGAATCGCAAAGCACCCTTTTCCCCCGGGAATCATGAGCTCTGCGAGGTACTTCTACTTCGCGAGACACCTTTGCTTGGTCTTGTTTTGATCCCCTCTTCCGAGAGGGATTCCCTTCACGAAGCTCAAGGGAATTCGCGAAGGAAGGGGATTCCCAAGGGAACCCGGGCAGCCGCGGAGCATTTATGCTTCGCGAAACACCCAACCCATACTAGTGATCCCTATGCTAAGGCAGGATCTCTACACATCGCGAAGCACACTGCTTCGCAGCACCCTGCTTCGCGAGGCACCCCTTCTTCGCGAGGCAGTGCTCCGCGAATACTGTTCCACTTAGCGAAACACCCTCCACTCACACCTATGCCCCGTGCTAAGGCCAAGGCACTCTGCTTCGCGAAGCACACTCCTTTACTTGGAAATTCCTCTTCCTGTCCGACCCTCCAGGTTTTCACAATGTGATTTCAAAGTCACATGGACAATACCACTCGTAGCGTTGCTTCGCCTAATGCTTCTTCGCATAGAAATGCTAACGGCTATTGCTTCTTCGCATAGCCATGCTAACGTGGACCCCTCGATGGTTCGCTCCACACCCCCCCTTGACCACGACCTTACTGGTACCTTCCCTTCCCCAAGGACCAGAGGGTACCAGTTATGTAAGTCCTAGGGGTGCGGAGTGAACCCACCTCGTCCGAGCTGCAGGATGTTAAACTGCCAAGCATCACGTCCTCAACACATGACGTTAAACTGTGACATGACCTCGTGCTTCGCACGTAGGGTCCCCCCAGCTCGAACATTTTTTACGCCACTCGTCTCCACAGGAGTGGAATCACCCATCCACAAGAGATGATATCCTCCTTATTGGAGTGGCGTATGTTCATAGGAGAAGGGAGACCCTAGTTCCCCAACGGATGGTTGCACCCCTGCATCTCTGTACTTCCCCACTACCAAGGTCAGTGGAGGGCATGATAGGGACAAGTCACCTCCCATCGTTGGTCCAGAGTCCCTCTTTCGCTGTGCTTTGCCGCACCTCGGGCCTCCATCCTGGAGTAAGTCCCAGCACCATGGGCCGCCTAATGCGTAAGCCCCTCTTCGCTTCTCACGGACGCATCCTTCACGATGTGATCGTCAGGTCCTTGAAACCTCTTGTTTCTCACACCGAGAATGACTCATGTGGGCTTAGAGTGAGCACTGACCCTGACCCCTACCCTCAGCAAACTACGAGGACTTTGATCCATGTCAAGGCATGGTATGTAGGAAGCCTCCATGAGGTTCAAGCCATATTACTCGGTCGTTCATTCACGTCGAGTTTCGCCCCCATCCAACATGACGTTAAACTGTACACCCTCGT
Source organism: Viscum album (assembly GCA_963277665.1). Lineage (NCBI taxonomy): Eukaryota > Viridiplantae > Streptophyta > Magnoliopsida > Santalales > Viscaceae > Viscum > Viscum album. The sequence goes on from OY728125.1 coordinate 7,975,411, forward strand.
CCAGCATGACGTTAAACTGCACACCCTCGTCCAGCATGATGTTAAACTGCACACCCCCGTCCAGCATGACGTTAAACTGCACACCCTCGTCTAGTATGACGTTAAAATGCACACCCCCGTCCAGCATGACGTTAAACTGCACACCCTCATCCAGCATGACTTTAAACTGAATTCCAGTCCGACAGAAAGCCGTTGTGACCAACCCGAACTACGAGAACTTTGATCTGTGTCAAGGCATGGTACGTAGGAAGCCTCCCTGAGGTGCAAGCCCAACAATCATTGGCCCAGATTGTCTCCTTGTCCGTGTGCCAAGCACCCTATTTTCACCCGAACTACGAGGACTTTGATCCATGTCAAGGCATGGTACGTAGGAAGCCTCCCATAGGTTCAAGCCCATCTCCCATCGGACCAAGGTCCCTCATTTACGTCGGTTTTCCGACACCCACTGCCCGTCATTTTATTCATGTCAGGGTTCACTATCGTCCCGCATGACGTTAAACTGTATTCCATCAATCCTTTGAACTACGAGGACTTTGATCCGTGTCAAGGAATGGTACGTAGGAAACCTTCCCAAGGTTCAAGCCCACCACTAGTGGACCCACGGGTCTACTTTCACGTCGGTTCGCCGATGAATCCCCTCTGAACTACGTGGTCTTTGATCCATGTCATGACATGGTACGTAGGAAGCCTCCACGAGGTCCAAGCCCACCACCACTAGGACCCTCCTGGTCCTCCCCATTCACATCAGCTCGCTGATAATGCCCATCGAACCAAGGTCCACCCTCGTGCCGGTCCACCGGCACCATCCCGAACTACACGGACTTTGATTCCCTGCCACAGGGATACATAGGAAGCCCTTTCAAGGCTCAAGCCCAACTTCACCATTGCCCTTGCAATGGTTCCTGGCCATTCCACCCGCCAGTTCATTCATCCATCCACCATCCACCCCGATCCTCGCCCGGACCATCATATCCCAGTGAGACCATGTTGATACGCTCCTCTTCACAGCCGCCCATGGGCTGGCCCCGGTATCGGCATCCCTTCAAGGGAAATCCCTCAATCCCATCTATTCTAGCTAATGCTCTAATCAGTTTGATCCATCTATGCTAGACGTTAAACTCGCGGCGTACCCTGTGTTAAACACGGGAAGATGATGAAAACCTCAGATATGTGTCTATGGCATATAATTCCCCGCGCTCGATGTGGGATGCATCGGGCTTCCATGCCCTCGAGAAGCCCTGTGACCAGGGATAATAGACAGACATGACAGGTTCCCCAGCATCCAGACACGCTACTGATGCCTCAATGTGACTACTCTCCCGACTGAAGGTTGCTGCCCTGACTAGACCCTTTGGAATGTCCCGACAGAAGTAGTGTAATTAACCAGCGTCCATGGAAACATGGCACTGGGAAGAGTTTCACGAACTACGTATTAAATCTATGAGGGAGACCCGGACTAGGTGATGAGTTCTGAGGAGGAATCCACAGAAGGAAGAACTGACATCCCATCATCCTGTTTCGATCAAGGAGAAGATGTCCCTGAATAAGGAGTGAATGTCGCCCGCCTTTGGAAAGCGGGAATGCGGGGCAACAAGCGCAGCGCGTCCTCCTCCGCGGATGGACGGATGCACGCGCCCCAGCGAAAGCATCGGAAACAGTAACATTCCATGTTTCATCAATAGCTTCTAAGGTCATTATTTTTTACTATATATATGGTTCCATCCATTTTTAATAAAGGTCTCGCTATACCAGAATTTATATAGTAATCCCTATTAAATACATAAAAATATCCATCCATGTATATAAATATTAGTTGTCGAGTGTAATAGTCAATGTGGGATTTGAATTCCACCAGCCATTATATACCAAATATTAAATCAAAACATCCATCTCTATGACCATAAACTCCTAGAGAAACTGAATTGTATCAATGGTAATGGAACATGTTAGGAATTTTAAAGTTATTCACTCCCACTTTCCCAAGGGTGTTTTGATAATCATGATAGGAGGCATCATTTCCTTGTGAAATCCTAATTGTTTATCCACATAATAAGTAAGAAAAAAATGTGATGATCTAGTATAAAACAAGACATGCATAAGAATTGAGTTCATAATAATGGTACCTCGTACCATAGAGGTACTTGGTTATTCATTCATAGTTTTCTATTATACTCAATATAAATGTCACTCAGCTATCATGGGATAACTCTTGTTTCCCTACTGAGGTGTTGACTGAACAAATGAAATATTCCTAGAATCATCATGGCTTTCCTATGTTTGTAGATGTGAACTAGTCTATTGGGATTTTTCCATACAATAATACGAAATCTGAGGCTGAGTAGAGAATGATCCACCTACTGATCTCTAAATTTTAAGAAAAAACTTCTTGAAATGAACCTTTCCTACCACATTGGTTGAAATTTTTTATGGTATAGTACATTATATCTTTATATGCATTAAAGAACCACACTAAAAACAACCAGGCTTGATATAAGTTATTGTATCAAAATTTACAGATTCTATAGTTTGAGTATGAGGTGTAATACCTCTATGATAATAGACATCTATCTTTCAATTGTTTCCAGTATTTGAGTTAAACTGTATCCTCATGGGAACAAACAGGCTACCTCCTGTAGGATTCCCAACAAGATCCCTTTATGCCACCATTTCTCTGTTAACTATCTCTATATAATCTATAATAAAAATAACATCTATCTTGAATCGAATTTCTGGTCGTAATCCCAACTCAAAGATACACACATTTATGGACATTCTAGTAGATAATTCTAGGGAATAATAAAATATGTTCATAAAATTAGTTTCATAATTGGTCATGAAGATATTTTACAACTTCAAGATAAAGAAATATATTGTTCGTGCTATCTTGAATGTGTGTGGATATAATTGTTTATTGAACAATACCTTAAAATACTACCGCATAATCATTTGGTCAGCTTTATCTTAAACATATGAATCCCACTATTGGCATTAAATATCTTTGAACATATAGGTTGCTAACTTAATTTTTATCTCTACTAGTGTGCCAAGAAAATAAAATATTCTATGCATTCATTCGATCCATACTTCTTATTATTCTAGTTTTGAATCCCCTTGAAACACAGGCGGATTCTTTTTTTGAAACTATACTAAATGATCCCCTTGACTTGGTTCATCATTTCAATTTCCTCTCTCGATATCTTAAAAAAATTTCACAATACTATATAAACATTATTATTACACCTGTGGTTCAGGTGCAACCATATTTTTAGCAGCTTCTTCCTATTGATTTCTACAACATCTTCTAGGTACCATTTTCTATAAGTAGAACAATACACCATTTATACTATTTATAAATTAAATGATTGAATAAATTAAAAAACATTATAAACAATTATTCTTACCATTATAAATAACCAGTGTGAAACTAATTTAAAAAATAAACCATTTTAACCATTTTCAAAAATCATTTGTATAGTAGATGAATAATCTAGTTCTAGTGGGAAGTCTCGCTATAATATATGGTATGAAACACTCATCATATAAACCCACAATGATGAGATAATAACAATAATAGAAGTGTGTTAAAACCCTTTTGTACCCAAAAAACTCTTTTAACTTTCAACTCATCACAAAAAAAGGTTAGATACATATTTTATGTTGTACATTTAAAGTTCTGACAGCCCTATCTCCTTATCATAAACCCAAATCAAGGAATGAACAAAACTGATATCATTTATAACATACTTCCCCTCACCCATTATCATGGGAAGAAGCAGATATTCTACTAACCTTACGTGACATCCCCAGGATGCCAAAGGTTGGAAATAAATTCTAAGCAATTAACAAACTGTTGGGAGATTTTTTTCCCTAAAGAACGCACAACTTGGAGAAAAGAAGAATATGATAAAACCCAACAAAATGATGCATTAATGATCAATAACTCAATAAAATACCAATATAGAACAATATCATAGTTAAATTGAAAAATAAATAAGATAGTAATGATTATACTCCAAATAGAAATAAATTGATACTAAAGTGGAACATTCCCGGACAAAGATGCAGACACTCCCTAACTCCAGCTTCAGCAACCAACCATGATGTTAAGGATTACCACTGGAGAAGCATAAAACATGCCTATTACCTGAATCTAAATATATGAAATCTACAAATTCATCAAATTTACCAAAAAAAGGATGATTATAAAACTCGTTCGGATTTCCCCAAAGACTTCCCAATACACGCCACTAGAACAAGAATAGGTTTTCACATTTTATATAAAATGGATAGGAAGAAAATAAATAGTTAATACAATCTGTAGTAGGGTCCATGGTAAACATTGAACAAATATTTTAAACCATTATTAATACTTGAAATAACTAAATCATGTTCACACCCACACACACATATGCATTCCAACCTTGGAAATCCCTATACTTGTGAGTGGTGAGTCATACAGAGTGACCCAATTTGATAGTGGTACTTCCAACCGTGATTAATTTTATCATTAATTGATGGTGGTACTTCCAACTATTACCCATTCCATGTGAACATGAACTCATGCCAACATAATTATTCCAATATTCAAATTAATAAATTTATTTTAAAATAAAACATTTAATCAACCTTCTTATAAAAAAATTATTTCACCTTTCAAAAATTCTGTTTTTAAATCACATCAAATAGGGGTTTTCCAAATTGATTTCATAATCAATTTTTAAATTAAAGTATATTAACAATTTTCAATATTAAAGACAACTAGTTCTAGAACAATAGAGTGGGATAGAATCCATCTACCTTGAATTGGTTTTCATAAAGGATCTTAATTGATTTTGTGGATAAAACTCTTCTTATCCTTCTATTTATAAACCCCACGAAGATCCCACCAACACGATTCTAAACCCATAAATACAGCCTTGAACATTGATTTATGCTTCCACATGAGACAACCTAAGTAAATCCATGAATATAATAAAGAATGAGATCCTAACCATTGATTCCACAAACAACCACTCTAAGATTCGATTCTAATGGAGTCTGGATGTTGAATATCATCAGAAATCATATAGGTTTGTCTTGGAAGTTGATAAAATGGAGAAAGAAATGTATGAGGTTCTAAAACCACTAAACATAATAAAACTATTTGGTACTAGATGAATTATGGAATAAATTAAGTATTTGCATCATAAATTCATCTAGGGTCACTTAATCCAAAATATGCATCACCTTAGTTAATTTCCTCAGAAAACCCATATTACGATGTAAATTAATTTTACAACATAAATGGTTTTTACACCCTATACGGGGAAAATATTTAAGATTTTTAGTTATTTATAGCCTCTTCCCCATAAAATACATATCATAAAACAACTGTTTTTTGGCATAAATTATTCCATCATATTTTTTAGAAACCAAACTCCATGTTCTTTCCTTTTTATATCTCCAAACGCTTCCAAAAGCTAACCCAAAGAGTTAAAAGATGAAACAAAAGTGAAAAATGATAGATTACCTAAAATAGGGTGTGGTACAGTGTGTGTGTCTTTGTGTCATATATATGTTAATGTTTTACAATAAGGCATTATGTGTTTGTGATTTATATTAAAATCAAACCCCATTTAGAATTCCAATGATCAGAATAGTAATTTCCGGTTGAGTAAAACAAATATACATAATTGTGGATTTTTTTTTAAAAAAATCAAGTTTATTGGATAGGATATTTATTTTTTTAAGATAAAAAAATTGAAAGAGGTTGGCCGGAAGGTTGTGGTACAAACAAATGTTTTTTCAAAAAACTGAAAGTCTAAAGGGGGAATGTGATGGACAATAAGAATTAAAATAAATATAAAGTGGAAGGGATATTGCGGTCCAAACAGAATAAAATAAAATAAAACCTAAAAAGACTAAGGGGTGGGGGTTCTAACCACAAACCTTCCTACCAGATCTATTGGCCTCCTGCTGGACTCCCACTCAGCACCACCCCAGCCTCCCAAACTGCGTTAGATTCAATTGTGCAACCCTTCCCCATATCTAGATCTAACATCACTACCCTCAACAACCTCCTATCATGTCATTTCACTAATGACCACCCACCTTGACTGCTTGCTATTAATGATATGTTTCCCCACTACACACCATCCTTGAACACTGACGCTTATGCACTACTTCTGCCCCACCATCGATCAAACCCCTAGCCACCCTCTCTTATCCCCATTGATTAGGCCTGTCACTAATAGTTGTGTCCTCCCCCCCCCCACCCCCCCATCCCCATACGGCCTTCTACAGATCATCCAACCCATAGCCAAGTTGGATTTTCTTGACCGAAAATGGGTCAGGTTTGGTCTTTCTCTATTAGAAATGAGCCTGTGTGGGTCATTCCTAACCCACACAACCCCATCTAAGCCTAAAACACCCACAAACCCATTCAATGGATTTCTAGGCCATGTGACGGCTCAAGGAAAAGGTTAATAATTTCAAAAAAATATAATTTTTGGAATACAAATTAATTTTTGGGGGGTCGAATGACAAAAATTACTTGAATTATAATTAAAATAATTATTTTAATTTATTTAATTCCCTTGACATAAATTTATCACAAATTTAATTTCTATTATGCATTTAATTTGTGTGTTGATGGATCATGAGGGGTGACTGACTAATATATATCTGGAATTTATTTAATTAATTACGTATTTTAATTTCATGATGTATATAATAATTAATTTATTTTAAATGGTATGCACATCATATAACATCATAATTATATTAAGGGTATACATGCCCAAATAAAAGTTATTTATCTATATTACACACTCTTGAGACCCCCTCACCTGCGTGAAATTATTTATGTGTTTTGATGAAGAAAAATTAATATGTGTATCGTGATGAGGTGATATGATATTTCAGATGGAATGTGGATACTTTGGATTGGGGTGTAAGATGCAATATAAGTCAAAAACAACTCAAGAATTATACCCCTAGGGTTACAGTTGATCCATTAAGTTTAAATGGATCAACTAATACTTGATGCTCATGATCAGTCACACTGTTTATTTAATTTATGCAGCATTTATTATTGTTTTTTTATTATTCAAGTGAGTGAAATCACATAAAATAATAAACTAAATGCATAGATTAAAATATTTTAGGTGTGATTAATGTTTTTAATTTATTTCATAGTCAAGTTGTGAGTGTCATCACATAATACGTGCATATCTAATAGAAAATGATTTCATTCATTGAGAAATAATGTTAAAACCTATAAAATAAATATTAAGTTTTAATGCCTTCTATCATTTCAATTTTAATAGAACTGAGTGTATAGGGTACTCTTCAACCCAAGTTGAGGGTGCCTCCTACTGTCGGGGGGTTCTTATGAGAGTGATGAGTTAACTTAAGTAAAGATTGCATCAAATAAGTAGCCATAGATATATTTTTTAAAATTTATAGATGAAGCATTTAGTAAATCATGTTTATGATTTATAGAAGATAGGAATTCACTCAAAAATTCAAGGATCCATGAGTCAATGCAGTTATCCAGTCAAATTTCAAGCTTGAAACTCTTTGAGTAGCGGTGTATCCAGGTCTTGGACTATTATGAGTGTTTTCAGAGATATTTTTCACTAGAATACTTTAGATACTGAGTATTATGAATCTAATAGTGAGGGATAATAGGGTTTGATAAAATAGTGGGAGACATTTAATAATTTAATTAATCACTAATCAAGAAAAAAAGTACTCATATGCAAAATTTTATTTTTTTAGAACAGTAGCAAGTAATACCATAGAAACACTATGAATAATTATGGATAAAGAACTTATCCTAACTACCATGAATTTATAATAATAGTATAAGTGCTTGTGAAAATTACTATGAAGTGAATAGAAATTTTTTGTGCCAAAGTCCCATTTACTTGTTGAACCATCTCTCGAAGTGAGGGTGTGAAAGTTTCTTATAGGAGAATCATATATGAATTGTTGGGTGTTTTCATCATAATTTTACCATAAATGTACACTGAGATGGGGAAAAAACTTCCTCACATGTATTATTTCACATGTTGTATCATCTTTTATAATCTCGTGAAGAGAAAGTGGAGTGAGATATGAATGAGGTAATGATTACACTAAATAAGTGTAAATTGAAAGATGGGTCATAATTTTTTAATGCATCCTTTTATTATATAATTTTCACCTAATTATTCTAATTTTTTTAGGAATAAAAAATGAAAATATGGAGAAAAATTCTCCATTTCCTTTTTGGGTAATGTTCTCTAAGAAAAAAATAACTTAGAGAAAGCTCAATTTTTATTTCTTATGGTGAAAAAGTTAAAATACAAGGATAAAAGGCCAATGGAAAGTGTGATGCCAAAGGCACATTCACAAAATTATTCAAATAATGGATTTTGACCACCATACAAGAGTTTATTTTCTTTTAATTTCCTAAGATAAGTATATGGAAGATTAAATGCAATGAATTGAAGTAGAATCAAGCATAGGCTTCCACTTAGTATATATTCATCATTATATGTGATGTTTGCATCATACTTCCTCGGTATTTAATAAAATATGTATATCACTTTTGTGTATTTAAATACATTAACCAAGTTAGAAAAGAAACATTATATTAAGAAAGGGGAATTCTATAAGTGTCTAAGAAAGGGTTATTTCTAAGTAAACGGTGAGAAGAACACAACTTCTAATTTCAAATATTATTATTTCAAGTTAAACTTTTGTTAAGTATTATGAAAAAAAATTATCTCAGGTTTCCATTGGAAATAAGGATAAATTATTCCATTATTGGAATGAATGTTGTTTATGGTGTCTAATACTCAACCAATATTTTAGTAATGCTTTAATCATTAGTAATAAATATTGAATATAAAAAGGTAAAAGTTAGTTATACCTAGTTGGGACAATATAATTATTTATCAAGTAAAACTAAATAGTTTTCATGGATATACCTAGTATGTTATTTAGAATTTTTGGATCTAAATAACTTAGTTATTATTGAAACATTGACTTTTCTATTTTTGGATAAAAACCCATTTATAAATAAAGGTAAGTTAAAAAGATTCTGAAATTAGTTCAGCTAGTGAGTGTGTACTATTCCAAGGTAAATGTAGTGGTAAATATACTTCATAAGATTACTTTAGGTTAATGAATGTAAAGTAAAGTATGGTATATGCATGGATAGAATATATGAGTTTCTTTAGGCTTATTTTTTTAATAATATCTTGACCAATCATTCTTCAATCATTAAAATATATCATAGAGCAATTCCTAAATGTACCTTTACCTATACACATAAAATATATAATATTGGTAAGGAGGATCTATGATGAGTATAACATGAAAAAATTGATCAATAAAATGTATCTTGGAGTAATTTATAAATAAACAATTATATATACACTTTATATTCGTGATGTGAGTAAAAGGAGTATCAATGATAAGACATATATGCATTATAGATACATCCATTATTTTTCAATACATGATTAAAAAAATAGAATCTTTGTCCCATAACCATAATCCAACTTTTATGAAAATGGATATCATATGATTCATTGTATGATATAAATCTATCAAGTCTTAATAACATGTATTTAGATGCAAAGTGTTTTTTAGGGATGTTAACAAACTCGCATAAAAAACACAATGTTCATGTATATTAATTATCCTAAATTTTTATAAGGATATTAAATAAATCTATAATATATAAAAGTGATAGTAAATTGATAGACAATATTTCTATAAAAGGGTCCAAATATCTATTTAAGATAGTGGGAACAAGATTTAATTGAGTTTATTAAATTCCATAGATGCACAACTAAATGGTATAGGAACTAGTTCCACAAGAATTTGTGGAAAAGGAATGTTCCATAAACACATACTTAGTATGAATAATGAATCCATATTGGTGGTTTTATATTCATTATGGCCATTGGTACATTATTCATTGGCATAATGAATCCTACAAGTAAGTAGAAAATTGAAATAAGATAAGATTGATGGGTTCAATTAAAATTCAATAATGTATTCCATGTATCAAATAATAGGTGATTAGTTTTGGATGTTTTAAATATTTATACCACAGTGGTATTCAAGAGAAACATTGAATTTTTGGTATAAGAGTGGTACCAATAAAACTTGATTGGTTATTCTAAGTTTCCATTCTTAAATTCATAAGATTTTTCTATATATAATATCTACTTACTATGATCATTTTATTGGGAGTTTGATTTCAAGACCACCTTTCTTGGAAAGTTTCTATATGATACAACCAAAAAGATTTTGTGACACCATATAATTACAATAAGGATTGGAAGTTACTGAAATATAGTTTTGATTAAAGTAAGTAAAAATATCATAGAATATTCATTTGGAATGAATTTTTTCATGTGTATAGAAGAGGTTATTGGGAGCACCACATTTTTCTAAGGAAAATATGTTTTATAACACATAGAAAATATATATTAGTCTTATAGTAAGACCAAAATGAATGTAACTCGCCCAATATTTTCTTGAAGTATCAACCTAAGTTATAGGGAACAAGATATACTAAGGTAGATATGATGGGTTTCTTAGACCAAGTAAAAAGTAAATATATTGACAAGGAATTGAAAAATTCAAGTTGTAATAATTCGAGAGAGAATTGTTCCAAATTTCACATGGAATAAATCTCTCCAAGAAGACGCATATTATTCATAGGTAGAGATTAATGTGGTGAGTCAAATTCCATACAGTTAGATGATGTATCTAACACATATTCCATGTTATGTGATAGATATTTCCAACATATACTTTATGGTTGGAAAATATCAATTAATTCCTAGAGAACCGCATGAGAAGTATTCAGATTTATCCAAATGTACATCAGAGAGTACAAGGTATATATTCTTGGTACCAGGAGAGGAAGAGACACTAGTTTTAAAGGGAAAAAGCTCATCTTCATTTAGATAAATATGATCTAATATAATATTTATACTATGTTAATGATAAATATAAGCTCATTTAAGACAGTGGTATCTATATCTACAAATATTGAGTGTGTTGTAGCTTTTGATGTAGCTAAAGAAGAATTGTGCAATACACAATGATTTGTTCCATTTCTTGGAATCGCACCTAGTAATAAAGTTTTATCATAATTTAAATAATTATAATCCTATTATTGGTACTATCCAAGGGGTCAAGTTTGGACAATGTAAAAAAAGAATATACTCAAGGATATCATATCTTGAGGGGTTTTATTAAAGGAGGTGAAGTTGCAAATAGTAGTATAGCCATGTAGTGGATACATGGAAGGACCAATGACTAAATCCATAAATCAACAGAAGGATGATTTATCATGTGATATATATCAAGTTCTATTATCTATTTGGATCTAGTGTAAGTGGTAGTGTTGTAAAAGTGGGTTCCCTATACCCAACTTAAATAGTATTTTTTATTACAATATCATGTATACAGTGAGTTATGCATGATGTCTACTTATCATAATAGTGTCAATATTTCGACATCCACTATTTATATGGTAATTTCCATAGATTATTTATCATATAAAAAGGTTATAGAAATTCCAAGGATATAATGAGAACCTAGAGATATTATGAAATTAATCTTAAACATATATCCTATGGTCCAGATACATCATATTGACTGGACCGAGATGATGTGTGACTATTAGGTGATGGGGGATCATAAGTATTGATAATGTTTCTCATTAACTTCATACTTGGTTATCTCTAGTAGATGATATCATGAAGAATGGACTTTCAATAGGTACACTATATGTTTTAGGCCTCATTGGTAGTTCCAATATGTAAATATGTGTAATGTTTTCATAACATGAGATTATTATTAGTGTATGCTATTTGATCACATACTTTTATATAAGTAAAAAACTATGTAATTGATGTAGTAGAAAGGTATATTATGTTGGGTGCATCATTGGTGGTATGGAATTTATTGAATAATCATGACAGAATTTATCACTTCTAAAAGGAAGTGGTATCTCAGGACTAGTTGATCGGGTTTCACTGAATCCATTGTCATGGTAGAAGAAGGTAATTTCATCCATTTAGGTCAAAAAACAATGAATTGATAAAGGATAATGACATAGAGTGTACATCCTTCTTTATGATATATTATGAGATAAAGAGATTATATTACATAGTTTGTGTTTATAGGAAAGGTTGTCGTTTCTATGAATTTTCCTTATATTCTTAGGGTCCTTGATGTTTTGTTAGACTCATCTTTTGTTCTATGAATATTATTAACTATTATTAAGATAAGGGCATAGAGAGTCACAGACTTATGGTATTCAATAATCTATACTATTCTAATGAAAAGGGGTATAGGACATGGTGGGCCTCACCACAGGGTCTGAGAGATGTCATAGTTTTATTGATCAACAAGGAATAAATAAATTCATTTTTATCCAAGTTTAGAATAATTTTCATTCAATTTATTTATTAAAAGTATTCATAATATATTTAAGTGAATACATTGGAAAATATTTAACAAAAAAAATTATTTTAATATTCAAGTTTCATTTAATATTTGTTGGAATATTGAGTCAAGTTAATAGATCAGTTTTATCACATAATATATTTATTATATTATAAGAATGTGATAAAATATAAATGATATTAATCAATTAATAAATTAGTCATAGGGTTTATTTTATAGATTATTTAGTGGGTAATACATATACAAGGTCCAGGGAGCCATTTTTGGGTATATTCTAACTCACTATATAAGGAGGAGAAGGCTTTCATTCATTAAAATATTCACTATGTGATTTTTTGAGAGATTATCTCTCCTATATCCTACTTCCTAGAGAGAGAATTAAATTATCTAAGATCCCGATCTAAGTTCTTATTCATCGATTTATGGATCATCATTGTAGTGATCATCAATATGTTGGAGGATCATTGGATCTCCATGCTAGCAATTTGATCTCAATGATCAATAATCCCAAAAACCTTTGAAGAGCATGCAGATGATCTAGATGGATCTAACTTTGGTCCCTTCAATCAATATTCATCATTGATGAGTGCTTGTAGAATGAATATTCAAATCAGGTGAGGTCATTTCTCCAATTTAATTTCATGCTTAAAATATTTATACAGGATCCTTGGGCCTTCATATCAGGCTGGAAATTTCCAGAGTTGATGTATTTATGTGGATCGATGATGAAACTTTTTAAATCCTCATCCCATCAACTTCTATTTCATGCCCCAGTACCTTCATAGAACCCCTTTATGAAGGCTATATCTCATTAGATACATGAGTATCATGTGATAACTAGTAGATTTAATGTTGTTGACAGTTGGATCTAGTGCAAGTGGAATTTTATTAGAGTTGGTTCTCTAGAACCAACTTCTAAGTACTTGATGATTACATGTATTCATTATCTTGAATATTAAATTTTTGTATCACAACATTATCTTCCCCTATTTTAAATTTTATGTGATAATTTCCTAAGGATACATGTTGCATTAAAAGTACATAGTAGTTTCCCACTATGATGAGATACTTTAGATTCTATGAAATCATTACTTAAACCCAGTTTCTATGGTCGGATGATATTGTCTTATAGGACATAGATAATAAATACTATTAGGGTTAAAAGGATCATAATACATTTATCACCTTCTCAGGGTGCTCCACCTTGGTAATCTTCAAGAAGGGGGGTTATGAGAATATACTTTACAGTAGAAAATTCATATTTTCATTGAATGTTCTAATCTAAAAATCTGTGTATACATCCTTATAATTTATGATTATAATTAATGAATATCATAAGGCATGTACTTTGATGTATTGAAGAAATCTATGATGACATATGATTGAGGTTAAGTAAGATACGTTGGATGCATCATGAGTGATATTGCATTAATGGATAATGAAAGAAATGATTTATCCCTTTTTTCTTTTAATTGAAGTTGATATCCTAGTAACTTTGATGAAAATAGAACTGTCTAGATAAATCCAATGCCATTGTGTTCTATGGTCATGTTCATTTCAAGAAATTCAAATAAAGATACATAAATCATATAGGTTTATGACACCAATATGGAACCTACTTCATAAAAGATATCACGGCAAAGGGATTGTATTACATAGTAAGTATTCATAGGAGGTTGTATGTCATTGAGACATTAACTTCTTTCTCAATGGGTTCCTTAGCATGTTTTTAGACACTAACTTTTGACTTTAGGAATCTTTACCTATTATCATTGAGAAAGAGGTCGTGAGGTTCACACACTAAGTGTATCTAGAATCTTGGTTATATTCAATGTTTAATTTAAAATTTTAGAATAAATATTATTCTTTCTTTATGGTTTAATAATTATTCGATTTTTCTTTATTTCCAAGATTTAATCACAATTTATTCTAAAAAATAAGTGAGTTGAATATTAATAATAATTTATATTTATTTCTAATGTTTAGTAAATATAATATTTAGTATATTTATCGATGCATAATTAAGTGATATTTATTTGTTAAATAAATAGTTAATATTAAAGGTTCGATAAATACTGAGGAGAGTAAACAGATTGAGCTTAATGGTCTGGTTATAAATGATGTAAATGAAATTTATTTATATATTCTTAAGTGATTCATATGTATATTGATTAATAATAATAATTTTTTTATACATGGGTTCAACTGAGAATTATAGAATTAGCAAGGTCATATGTGCAAATTACTAACCCTACACTTGTCATAATAAATATCTAATTATATCACATTACATAGAAATTGATGTTGTGCATAATGAATAGATAGAATATCTCTCAAACACTATATATATTTATAGATATATAGAGTGTGTTCTATCCTCCTCTTATCTCAATATATCAATAAAATACCAATAGTTCTCCATACTTATAAATAATTCTACTATGATCAACCATGGACAATGAAAGTGATCAGGATCAGTCATTCCAACACCTGGTTATTATAAGGCAATGTTCATAGATTTTTGTGACATGTGGATCACTTATAGAGGGGTTATTTACCTGGTTCCTTTAACATAATGATGATATGATGAGTTTAAGTCAACTGGATCATTATCAATGAAAGAATTAAAAGTTTAGGTAATTCTATATTTGTTTATAAATTATTTATAAATTACATGTGATGATCCACTAATTATGGTTCCAATATTCAAGTAAAATGATATATTATTTTAATCCATTGTTCATAACATCATTTGTTATGTTCAACTTGTATTATTCATAAATTAAGACTAAAATCCAAGTTGGACATGCCAAATAGAAACTTCCTCCATGTCGGTAACCTACATGAAGAAGCAAGGAAATTTTAATAAATACAGAAATAATAAATTTCAAGGGAATCATCATTTTGGATATAAGAATAGAATACTTAGGGAGATTATGAAACAAACCCTAAACCTCAAAGTAATTATATACTAGTATGGAGAATATTTTTTAAGAACCCAGGGAGATCATGGGACATTAATTAAATATTAATGTCTTTTTTCTGAGCAAAAATTAAAACTTCTCAAGAATTGATCAACTAATAAAAGGAATCCATGCTAACATTCATAATCTAAAAATGAATGTTGCATAACTTCCAAAACAAAAAACATTTAGAGATAAATGTATATTTAAAAACAACACTAAAAAATCCTATAGACGGGTGTATATAAATTATAACTATGGGAGGAAAGAATATTAAGGAAAAAGATAAAGTACTAACTAAAAAACCTAAAGTATAAGTTGAAAATGGTAAATAAGTATACTTTATATAGGATAAAATGATAAATATATACTCTAAAGACTATATGAGTATGATTTTTGTTGGAATATATCATAGCCTATGACTTACCTATTTCATATAGTATAACATATTGAAATAAAATTCATATTGTATGTCTCAGTTTGTATATCGCAGGGCACTATCTAGGTTATATCATATAGTAAGATGTTGTGGTATCATATCACTATATCAATTGTCTTTAATAATATTGTATTATATTACATAAGTATATCACAAGTGTTGTGATATGGATTAATCGTATTGTATGATTGATGAGGTAGTCGAGTGTTAATCATTAGCATTTGAATATTCTTCCATATAAATATGTCAACAATTATGAATGTTTTATATGATAAAATATAAGGAGAATCATATGTAATTGTTTGATAAATGCATACACATTCATCCAAACAATTATAAAGAGTTTGTAAATGGATTTAATTACTCAAACATATCATAATATTTGAGTAAATACCATGAATGGTACAGGGGTGTCTCATGGCCTATATAAGAGGGTCGAATAGCATGAAGACGGTGTTTGAATGTGGTTGGTCTTCTAATTGATTATCCCCACCAAATCCCTCTCTTTATCCTCCATTTTCTATCTAAGGTACTAGCATTCCTTGGTTGTTATGTGGGTCCCACCTAAGTGTTTAGTGATTCGGATTGATCCTTGGATATAACTAGGATATAAGAGTTTATCGGTTGTTCCAAGTGATATTCATTAAGCTCAAATTAAATGCAAAAAATCATCTATTAATAGTAAAAAGAATATAATTTTTACACTTATAATTATATGGTTTTGGATTTAATGCATGATGATTGTGGGATTTGTGATTTATAATGTCTTCCACTACATTGAAAAATAATTGTATGATCCATATAAACTTGTCAGTAGTATCAAATCCTTTTCATTATTATTTAATCTTGAAATCATGTTTGAAAAATGAAGAAATTGTATATAATTATGAAGTCATGTTGTTTATCATAAAAAATGATAAGTTATTTGTTGTGTGGATAGGATTATAAAGTGTCATGTCAGAAGCTATGATATGGTCAATCCATGCAATATATAATATAAAAGGTGGTGATATAGTTGAAATCCTTTGATTTTATAAATATATATTAACATATGATATAAGGGATCATAACCTGTGATAGCATCACAAAGCATCATTTCGCCTTTATGATATAAGAGATACCATAAAATAAGACTCACCAGCCATTGAAGGTGATATCACAAACAAAGATTATCTATTGTAAAGTTTGATAGATAATAAGTAAATTCATATCTTATGATATAAATTATATCGTAAAATTCAATATGCATGATTTTTTTTAATTTCAATTATGAATTGAATTATATAATTTATAAATTGTTTATAAATTATTGAAAAAGAAATTTAAGGATATTTATTTAATTTATTTAATTTATAAAAAATTTATAAATTAATTAATTATAAAATTTTATAATTAATTATTAAATGTTTATGAAACATTTAATAAATAAGTATTTAATAATATTAATTTTTAATATTAAATAAATTTTAAAATTATATATAAAGACTTATATTTTGGATATAAAAATTGTGTATGGAAATTATAAGTGTAATTCATAAAGTGTTTATAAATTAAAGAAATAAGGAATAATATAAAGAAATATATATTTAAAATAATGAATATTTTAGAATATTTAATTTGGAATTTTCAAAACTGATAAATTCCTTATTCAAGAAAATTATCTAAACATGTCAAAAATATTTTGGATAATTGATACAGTAGTATCTAAGTATTTTTAAATAATATTTGTGGTTTTTTATTATATATTATGGACTTATATGTGTTAGAATTATCAATTAAATATAATTTTTTATAATGTAAAAATTTACTAGATAATATTTATTATTTTATCTAATTTATTATAATATGTTTTATTTATGGAGATTTATATTATTTTTATGAGTTTTTATTGATATCTAATATTTTTAAAATCATAAGAAAATATTTTTTCATGATTTGAAACAATAATGTTATTTTTATTTTAAAATAAATATTTTTTTTAATAATGATATATGTATTTTTTTTATATATTATGATTTTAATTTTCAAAGAAAAAAAATTGATAGAAAATTATTTTATTAAAAAATTATAAAAACAATATATGATAGTAAGTAATAAAGGTGATGTATAATCACTGTTTTGATTAAAGATTATGCTAAATGGATATAAATGAAATTTTTATTTTAATTTATATTCTTTAGTTTTTTAAAGGATTGATTATGAAATTCAATATTCTATTTAAACAAGGTTATAATATGAATAACACTTTTGAATTAAAAATTCCTTTTAAAATAACAATTTGAGTTTAAGAGGAATTCTAATTCTTATTATTATATTTATATATAGAATGATATAGAAAATTATAAAATTATATGAAATATGTATTACATAATAATATACTCAAAAATAATATAAATATTATTCAATTAATACAAATTAATTTTTATGTCAAGATAAAAATGAAAATAATTATCGTTTTCGACGTAATGCTTGTGCAGTATTAGAAAAGTCAAAATTGGTGTCTTTGAGATAATATTTAATGAATAATAAGGATATAATAAACTTTAGAGATAAATATGTTGATTATTCAATTATATTTATGTATATTTTTTAATTTTTAAAAAATATATAACATGTTAATTATCCAAATGTTTACACAATGATTGTGCAAGGTAAGAAAAGTCATAATTATTATCTCAATAATTCTATAATTATATCAATGTGAATACATAATTTTAAAAATATTTTTATATGATAAAATTTATTAATAATGTATTATATTTAAGTTAGTAATTCATTTTTAAAATTAAATAATAGGATAGTTATCCAAAATTCATATGCAATATCAATGTAACGCTTGTGCAAGCAGGAGAAAGTTAAAAATAGAGGTTTTAAAATATTAAAAGTGATAATTTTTAATATATCATCTATTGTCCATTTTTGAGAAACTTTTCAATTTAAAATTACATTATTCACCCTTGAAATTTAAATATTTGAAAAACTTTCATTCAATCTTGTCTATAAAAAGGGACTCATGCCACCCTTTCTAAAGCACAACTAAATCATAGTTTTATCTCAATAATCTGCCAAAATACATCTTTAAACTTCTATTTTTTATGTTAATAAGGCTATTTTCCAGCCAAAATTCCTTTCTTTGAAGGCTTAAGACTCAATATAAGGTAGGCCATTAAAAAGAGAAATGAATGGGTTCCCAACTCAACCTTTCCTTTTCTATTTAAGAATATTTTACTATAAAACTATTTAAAAAATCCTCTTACTTTTATAAAAAAAATATTATATTTCCATGTTATAAACAAATTTTTATGCACTCTTTATGAGATACCACTCATTCCCTTTCTATGAACACTTTTCCAAAAGTTGTTGTTACATCAAGGTATGGATTTCAAAATCCATATATTTTATTTTTTATTCTCCTCTAACCCTTTCCATAATATGGGTAACCTTTAAAAGTAATTTTTAAATAGTAGTATAATTATTCTCTATTTTTTTATGAAACACATATATTTTTTAGCATTTTTTTCTTTTAAACTCTCTCAAAAAATAGCATCCACCCATGGTGTTTATACTCTACCTAAGTGAACTATATTGTTTCATTTTTAAATTAATCCTTTCATGGATATTAATATAATTTGATTTCATATTTTAATATAATTAAATATTTTTTTCATGATTTTCAAAAGATAAAATAGTTATGATAAGAATTATATTAAAAGTAAAAGTCATTTTTAAGCATCTAAAAAATTCTAACAGAGAAATATTTTATAAAATTGTAAATATCTACCAAAATATTGAAAAAAATTTCTTATATAATGACATAAAACATATACTTTGAAAATTATAGATCTTATGGAACCATTGGACAATGATCTTGGATTTTTATTATTATACCGAAGCAATTTGTGAACTATGAACCAGACAACCATAATACGACTGATGAAGAAAAAATTAATTCGATAAATAAATGATATATGATAAAAAATAAATAAATAATAATAATAATAAAGATTTTGGGAAATGAAAATAATTTAATAATTTAATTACTCAAAAATTTAGATGACTTCCAATACAATTCAGGACTCAAGGTAGTGGTTTTCCTTTAAACTTTTACGTTAAATGTTTTGAATTCTTTCACTCAACTCTCTCAATAATATTCTATAAGAATATCCTTTCTCATATTCTTATTAGTCATTATCAATAGTCTGTGTTTCACTTTCATTTTTCTCTCAATAGGGAATTGGTTAACCCATTATTTTTAATTTATTTTATTTTCTTGGGTTAACTTTAATGATTATTATTATGGGTTCAAATGAAATCTCCAATGTGTTTTATTCATATCATAATTCATGGGAATTATAGTTGATGGTTTGTGGGCTCAGGATATATCCTCTCAATTAATTGTGTGATCATTAATTCTATAAATAAAGTATATTTAACATAACCAAAAGGGTTATTTCATTTTAGGGGTGATTATGAATATAATGTCCCAAGAAACCTTCATGATTTCTCTATTACCTTTACACTTAGTTTTGAGTTTTTTAATGGAATTATTTTAACAAATAAGTTGATTTAATAATAATATATGTGTTTATATGAGCTCAAAGTTTATTATTTAAATGGAAAACATTTTTATGGGGTTTTATATATTTCAATGGCCTAGAAGGTTTTCTTTATTTTTATACATTTTACTAAGTTGTATATGTTCAACCCATAATTTCAAAGGATTTTACAGAGTCTAAGGATGATTGGGAATAATAATAAAGTCTAAGTTCTAGTTATGTAAATTTTTATAGAATAAAGAAATTATATCATTTTAAGGACTTTTTTATGAGGAAAAATGTACACTTAGTAAAAGTTTAGGTTTTGTAGTGTAATGGTTTTTCCTAATAATTTAAAACTTTAAACCTAATGGACTTGGGAATGTAAATTATGAAATGTTTCTAAAAAGTATGTAATAATGGGATGGTTGTATTTGGATTATTATATTTGCTATCATATTTGGTTTTAGATAACTTTAGACATTAGTGTGTGGGAAAAGAAAAAAAAGGAAATACAATTTAGTGATGCTAAAGAGGTTTTATGGGAATAAAAGAATAATTAATTCCCATATTAACATGAGATGGTATTTATTATTTTAAGGTTTTCTAAATTTTTTCATATAATCTATATCTATTTTATAATGGTTTTCTATAGAGCTAGCAGCGTTAATGAAGTGGGAAGGAAAAAATAGTACAATGACCTTGCAAAGCAGCAACCAAAGATGGTTAGAGTTTGATTTGGGAAACTTTTTCCTATGTTAATTCAATTAACAGAGTCCATAAATAGTGATACCAATGTATGAAAGAGACCAAAATATCTATAAATTAATATATCAACGGTGGATCATTTCATGAAACAACATCCTACCATATTTTTTGGAACCTCATAATTAGCGATAGATGAAATGTAGATAAATACTTTGGAGAAGATATTTGATGTTTTGGGTTGTTTGGATAATTGGAAGGTAACTCTTTTAAATTATCATCTTAAAGGTTAAGTTGATTGGAGGCGGATCTATTTTGGTGTTCTTCTCAGGATCAGACGCTTCTTACCGTTGCTAGCCGGTTCTTCTCCCGAATCCTCGTAGCTGGATAGGGTTTCTTTGGTGGCGTGGTGACCCACGATCGAGCTCCAACTACCGAAGCCTGTCTTCTCATCTCCGGTGGGTGCTCAGGGTGGTTCGCCTCATCTCTTTGAGTGTTCTGGTTGGCGGCGATGGGATCTGGCCACAACGGGACCTCCTTCAGGCGTTTCGGTGATTTCTATTTTCGTTTTTTGCAATAATTTTGGTTTTGGATGATTTTGTTTGTGTTGCGCGACACTTCCCATTGAAGGCCCTCTAGAAATCTGTGAAGCTTGGGTTTGTTGTTTTCTTGACTTCGTTTTGGAGTCTCGGTTCGGGTTTATTAGCGACGGTTGGATTTGCTCCTCTGGGAGTCGGCGATTTGAAGCTGTTGGCTTCGCATTTCGGATCTGGTGTCCATCTCTGTTTGATTCTGTTTTGTCTGAGTTTTGCAATCATGAAGATCTCATGTTGGTCTTAGAGAAGAACGTGCGATGGTGTTACAGTGGTGATTTTTTGGGGAAGCAGTAGTGATTTTATGAAGCCGTGATGTTTTTTCTGAGAAAGCAGTGGTGATTTTTACGAAGAAGTGGATAACTATGGTGATGTGAAGACATGATGGTGATAGACATTGCTGTGATGTTTGGTCGGTGAGTGATGATGCAGTTAGGTCTTCCTCGATGGTGGGTTTCTCGGGCGGCACGCTTTGCCCGGGATTCCAATTTTTGAATTTGATTTTAAGTTTTGAATGTGGGTTTTGGATTCAGGTTTGTGGGAATGGTTTTTTATGTGTGTGATGTTTGTATCGTCTTTCGGCTTTTGTAATGTTCTCACTTCGCCAAAAGTGACTTCTTTTTAAAAAATGAAAAAAAAATGATTTCTATAATTATGTGTTTTATAAAAGTTAAATATTATTATAGGAATTTTGGAAATTTTCCTAAGTCTATAAATGACTATAAAGTTAGATCATCCAGAAAATTGCCCTTGAAGCTAGACTTGTTAATATGTGTTAAAAATTTAATTTTAACCTATGTGATCAAGAAAATATAAGCGCAATGGATTGAATGTAAGGATATTTGATCGATTGCATGAAGCTGCTTATAAATCCACCAAATATTTGAAAAGGTTTGAAGAAACTACATGATAATTGAATCGACCACATTCATAACCGATCAACCATGTTGTATTTCTTGAAAACTCCTCAACATAATGCATGGGTAACCAAACATCCAAAAACCAATCAAATTTAATGCATGATATATCAATCGAACACATGCTATATCAACCGACCACATGGAAATGGTGGGTTTTTTGCTAAGTGTTGAAGCTACTGCATGAATTCAAGTGACTTCACATTAAAGTGAAGAAACTGCAAGATAGGTTTTTATAT
Source organism: Viscum album (assembly GCA_963277665.1). Taxonomy (NCBI): domain Eukaryota; kingdom Viridiplantae; phylum Streptophyta; class Magnoliopsida; order Santalales; family Viscaceae; genus Viscum; species Viscum album. The sequence goes on from OY728125.1 coordinate 7,998,267, forward strand.
TAGAAAGTAATTAATTGATTGTATGGACTTTGAGCGACCTCATGTTTACTTGAAGTAACTGTATGATAGATGGATCAACTATATGACCTCTAAGGATATTAGCCTCAAAATTTATAAAAATATTTAAATACATTGTTAATAATATGATATGGAACTCTTTAAGAAACCATGACTAAATTGGGATTATATTTTAATATAATATATTCCAACCACCTTCTGCATAGAATTAAATTCTTGGTCAGAGGAATTTAATGCATCTATATTTCTTGTTGAGTATGAGGATTAGTAATGATAATATATCAATGTATCTTTTTAGAGGAAGACTTATTTTTATAGAAGAATAAATTAAGACAAATATATAGTAATTTTTTATAAGAATAAAAAAACATGAACTAGTACTTTGTTTTTAAAAAATCGACACTATTTGTTCATATGAACTTCACCACAAGATCTGAGAAAATTTTCCTATCTTTGCATATCTTCTCAAAAATGATGGAATACATTGAGAAGAGAAGATCCCTATATGGAAAAACTAAACTTGGATCTTTTTCTGCATTGAATTTTCATCACTCTCTCTCTATCTATTTTTATTACATTTAAGTTTTGATTAATATTTTCTATAATTATATTAAATAACACACTCTTATAGATCATAGAAGAGTACATATATATTCTAAATTAATTTCCTTTATATTTCTACTCTCACGGAAACTATGGAAGAGGCTTCGTGATAGACTAGATAACCTTATGTGCTATTATACTCTATATAATCGATCCAAGTTTTGGATTAGTTAATTGATTAATAAGAATTGTTGATAGTGGGTGACTGAAAAGTGAAGAGTATTAGGTCTTGACATGAGACTGAATATATTATATTTATTTTTTGTTTTTTGTTTCAAATTTTTGCCTACTCTATTTTTAAATTGCTTTAAAATCTCTTTTTTAGAATTTTACTTTGATATACAACTATTACAAGTGATATATTTACTATTTAATGTGATTATAATAGTCTCAAAATATTAAGATAACCACAAGTTATTCTAAATGATCTTTGATAAATATTTTTGATAGGTTGTTTAAAAACATTAAATTAGATATAACTATTTTATCAGTTAACTGGGTTGTTTTATTATATTTTAGGATTAATTTTTAAATTGTATTTAAATAGAAATTTTTATTGGATACTCAATTCACACACCCCCATCTTGATTACTCATCTCCAACCAACATTTGGTATTAGAGTATTTTATGTCTTTTTTATTTTTGTTTATCTAGTTTTAACTATAATAAAGTTTTTAACCAAATGATCTAAATTTTTTTTAATTCTAAATTTCTATATTTATGGATAATAATAAACTTGAGGGGATTGATTCAAACATATCTCTATATTTTAATGGTATAAACCATGCTCAATGAAAAATCATCATGAAAATAGATCTTCAAAGTATGGGTTTTTATATTTGGACTATTAAAAAAGATCAATATGAAAAACCAAAAGTTTATAGATCTGAATAGCATGATTCCACTAAGGTTGCCTATGACTACAATTTTAAATTGATTAATAATTTATACTATGCACTAATATAAAATTGATTTTATAGAATATATGAATGTTATATAAATTTTAAAATTTGGGATACTTTATCTATGTATTATGAAGGAATATCTAATGTCAAATAAATGGATTTAAATGCCTATACTATTAAGTATGATACAATTTAGATGAATCCCGATGAGTTAATTTTTGAAATGTATCTTTGGTTTAATGATATTACAAATATGATTCATGCAATGGGAAATATTATTGATGTAAGTCTTAGATACTGAGGATTATAATATGATTACTAAGTATATAGAGATAAACTACCTTATCTATTCAATATCATGTGATTTAAACAAGATGCTAATAAAGGAGCTGATAGGAAAAATGATGATGTATTAGGAATAACATAAACTAAATAATGAGGATGATAAACCAAAGAAATCAATGTCATTCAATGCATAAAAATATAAATCTAAATAAGTAATCAAATAAGAGAGAACTAGTGGAATTTATGGTGACTCTGATAGTGATGAAGAAATGGCCCATTTGGAAAGAAGATTCAATAAATTTTATAGAATGAAAAAGTTATTTAGGAAGTAGAAATTCATGGGAAAGTATGATAATAAAGGAGTTATAAATATGGATATTAATTTTGGATAATTTTCCCATTATGAGTGTAAAAGTAAGGACACATCAAATCTAATTGTATAAAGTTAAAATATAATAAGTATAAGGACTGAGGGATAAAATACAAGAAATAAATGAAGGCCACTTGTATTGGTTTTAAGGATGAATCAAGTGACTCATATACTAGTTTAGAATATTCAAATGAAAAAAAAAAATCTATGTTTCATGGATACTTCTGCATAGATATAACGTATTTCTTCTTCTCGTATTTATGATCACTCTAAACATAAAAATCATGATGAAAATGATATGTCCATTATAGATCTATTTTAATATTGTAACATACTAGAAGATACCTTTAATGAACTTAAATATAAAAATATTATTTTAAATAAATATCATTTTTATCTAGTTTTTATAAATTATACCTTGTTGTTGAAAAATAAAAGAACAAACTTCTTCTCAAGGAAAATAATGACTTAAAATTAGTAAATGATAAACTAAAGAAAGATAATGAAGGTTTTTCAGGAAGAAATGAAACCCTCAATAAAATTATGTGTAGTCATATTTTACCTAAACCAATAGTTGTATTTGGTTATCATCTAAGATAGAATAACTAAATTTATAAAAACTATTTTATTCGTAGTTCAAATACTATAAATAAATATATATTAAATAATAAATCTAGAACTTCTAAATCTGGAACAATCCAGTTTGGATGAAAAAGATATTTTTTTATAATTCTTTCAAATGTATTCATAAATCTAAGAATAAATATATCAAAAATATGCGGATTCCAAAATATTTAATTTCTAACCCTTTTGGACCAAAATAGACCCAAATACCAAAATCAGTGTGTATTTGATTTATTATTGGAAACTTGCTTGAAAAGTTCCTATAAGAAGCTATGGAATCTATAAAATGGGTGTTCTAAACACATGAAAGGGTATTTCTCAAGATTTTAAATTTTTAACAATGTAAATTGTGGTTATATCATGTCTGGTGACAATGAAAAAGAAAAAATTATTAGTCTCGGTCAAGTTAGAAATTCTATAAACTTATTAATTTATAAAGTTTTATTTATTGATGACTTAAAGTATAATATATTAAGATTATCTTAGTTATATGATGGTGTTTTAATTTAATTTTTGAAAATAATGCTTATAATATTTATTATTCTAAGATTAATTTAGTGTTTACTTCTTTATGGAATGACAATGTTTATGTAGTTGTTTTAAATTCTTTATTTTTAAAAAATGATTATTTTTTTAATTCCTTTTATCAGGAATCTTGTTTTTGTTATAGATGATTATTCCACTGCAATATATACTCTCTTAAAAATCTATCCAAAATGGTTCTATTCAAAGATCAATCTAAATAATATTTCCTAAAATAAAAACTGTGAAATCCTAATCAAAATGGTAAGAAACATAAAGTTCCTTTCAAAACGAAGAAAGAGATTTAAACCTCTCAACCACTAGAACTGGTTCACATCCACTTGTTTGGGCTATATAGAGTTTCAAGTTTAGTTGGAAAACATTATATGTGTGTAATTGTTAATTATTATTAAAGGTTTACATGGGTATATTTCCTGATTCATAAGAGTGAATCTTGTAGGTTTTTTGAAAAGTATGAAAAATATAAAGAGAACCTTAGCGAACTTTCCCTTAAGAGTGTGATAAGTTATCATGGTTGTGAGTTTGAAAATCATGATTTTGAATCCTTATACTCACAGCATGGCTATAATCATAATTTCTTATCTCCTTAAACATGTCAATAGAATGGGGTGGTTGAAAGAAGGAATAGGACCCTTCAAAAAATAGCTTGGACTGTGCTTATTGAATTTGATCTACCAGCCTATTTTTGGGTTGAAGATATAAATATATATATTTTTATGTAATTAAAGAAGTATTGATAAGACCTATTTTAAATAATACTCTATATGAATTATGGAATGGGAAAATCCTAATGTAAATTACTTTAAAGTTTTTGGTTTTAAAGTTTAAATTCTCAATAATAAAGATAATTTGGATAAGTTTTAATCCATGAGTGATGAGTAAATTTTACTTAGCTATTTTACATATAATAAATCCTATATAGACTTTAATAAAATAATAATGTTAGTGGAAGAATCTGTTCTTGTCACTTTTGATGAGACAGATCCACATGAATGTAAAGTTTCCTTAGAAAACCTATAAGATGATATATCTAATTTAAATATCAAAAAATCTCAAATACCAATGGCCTTTCTACCAATTTAGAAAAATATCCCATAAAAGACCATTTATAGGAACCAAACCCTAGATAAAACCTAGTTAAATCTAGTATACCTAGAATTTTTAGAACCCATAGAGATCATCCCTTAAATGTTATTGTTAGAGGTCTAAATAGAGTAACTCAAACTTGAGACTCACTTAGAAACCAATTTTAACATAAAACCTTTTTTCATATATTGAACCCAAGAACATTAATGAGTAAATTAGTAATAAGCATTGATTGATGGCTATGCAATAGGAATTGAATCGGTTTGAAAGGAATATAGTATGAAAACTAGTTGAGAGACTTAAAGACTAATTAACCATAGACACCAAATGGGTATATAGAAACAAGGTTTTTGAAAATAGATATTTTATTATAAATAAATCTATATTGATAGAACAATTTTATATTCATGAATAATTAATTCAATATGAGGAAACCTTTTCACCTATAGCTAAACTTGAATCCATTAGGATACTACTTACTTTTGCAGCACATCTAAATTTCAAATCATATCAAATAGATAACAAGGGTAATTTTCTAAATGGTTATATTGTTGAGGATTTTTTTTGTTAAACAATCCCATTTATTTTCAAATCATCATTTAACAAATCATTTTTGTCAATTGATTAAAGATTTATATGGTTTAAAACAAGCACCCAGAGATTGGTATGATAGGCTCAACAATTTTTCTATTTAAAATGGTTTTATAAAAGGTGTTTTTTATCCTAAATTATTTATAGAAATAACTTCAAGAGATGTTTTAGTTCCCTAAATTTATATTGATGATATTATATTTGGTTATTCAAGAAATTTTTTATATACTTTATTTTTTAAACAAATGAAAAATGAATTTGAAATGGGTTTTATGGGTAAAATTATTTCTTGGTTTTCAGATATTTCAAAATAAATAAGTAATTTTTTTAAACTAGATTAAGTACACTAAATATCTTTTAAAATGTTTTGGCAAGGATAGATCAAAAGAAAGTTATACTCTAATAAGAACCACCTTTAAATTATATCTTGATGAAACTGGAAAACCAATTGACTAACCATTTACAAAGGTATGATTGGAAGTTTACTTAACAGCTAGTCATCTTAACATTATGTTCAGTGTGTGTATGTGTGCAGATCTTCAATCAAAACCCAGGAAATCTCATTTGAATATCATTAAAAGGATTTTTAAATACCTAAAAAGTAAAACCAATTTAGGACCGTTATATTCTAGAGTTCATTATTGTGATATAATTATTTATTCTATTACTGACTTTGGTGGCTAAAAGTTAGATATGAATAAAACCCATAGAATATGTCACTTTTTAGGAAAGTATCTAGTATCCGGGTTTAGTAAAAAGAATTTTTTTTCATTATCCATAATTGATACTGAGTAAATAGTTGTAGGAAATTGTTTTATACTGATTATATAGATGAAACACAACTTGTGATACTATGGATATCAATTCAAACATGTCCCTATAAATTTTAATAACATAAGTTCTATTAAAATTTCTAAAAAAAATTCTCATTATATGAAAAAACACATTGATATAAGTCATAACTTTTTGAGAGATCATTTTAAAAAGTGGGATATCACTCTTGAATTCATTGGTAATAAACATCATATTGTTGATATTTTTACAAATCCTATGAATTGTGAGAGATTGAATTATATCAAACATCAATTAGGAATGATTAACTATGTCTAAATTCTCTTATGTTTAATTTTTTATATCTTATATTTGAGTTTATTTAAGATAATCTCTTATGAAATTTATTTAATTAGTATATAATATTAAATTACCCCTTGTGTTAGTCATAAGATTAATCAGAATGTGTATATGATTGATTGTATGTTTTTTAAAGTATTTTGATTTTATTTAAACGTTTTCCCATGTTTTACTATATAATGATCCCTGAATGATTTTAGTATCCCTAAAATATAATTTAAATTATCATGTTTCTTTCTAACCCAAGCAGAGCCCTATTTTGACCCTCACATTATCAAAACCTGAGCCTCTCAATCCTTAAATATCTATAAAGATGAAGTGATCTGCTAAATAAGATACTCTCGAAGCTTCTTGTGCTTATAAAAGATAAAAATCCAATATCGGTGGAACCATTAAGCTCTCGAGGCTATATATTTTATCATTAGAATTAGATCTAAATAAGTAAGTGGACTATAAGGGGTTTAGAGAAAATATTTCTATTTTATAGAGATCTATGATGAATTAGGGATGAAAAAAGTGGTTTATGGAAAATGAGAGACCATTATACCCATGTTTGGTAAGATATTTTTACCTTAATATGAGCCTTGAAACTGGAGAAATGTAGGACCATATCTGGATGATTATTGATGGTAAGGAGGAAATAGATTCTTCAAATTTATGGTTTGTGAGTCTCTAGTTACCTCATAGTGGTGAGTTTAAATATTTTCAAATTTTTATCCAATTAAAAATAATCATTTTGAGTTTGAGTGATCCTTATAAGAGTTGAGAGGAAATAGGACTCCTAGAATGGCGAATGCAGTAGAGTATAGTGGAGAATGTTTTTTTCTCAATTTCATTCAATATGTTATTTATCCCATAAAATGGGACTTTGGTATTATTAGGTATGTGGGTATATACTTTATCTATTTAATGGTGAAGGGAGTGTAGATAAATTTTTCAATATTTCTCATGAGGTGCATGGATGAGCATAGTAAGAGTTCTTATCATTTTAATTATTTACCCTATGCAAAAAAAAATCAACCTTTCTAGATCTTAAAGATTTATTTTCTCAAAAGGAATAAATGTACACTACCTCAAGTGGTGTTTTTCTGAACCAAACCACTTATAAAAGGTCTAAATTAGGGTGGAAAACCAAGAGAAAATGTTGGTTACTGATGAAGAGAAATTATGTGAGAATTGTAGTCCTCAAAATAACCCAATAAAACCTAAAGATCCAATTGATCCAGGTTCGTAACTTGATCAGGTAGTTGAGGTTAATTACTCTTCACAAGAGAGTGATGAATATGTTGAAGAGGATCTAAGTGAGGAAACCGTGAAGGCATGTGAAGGTGTATTAGCTCAGTCTCCTATGGTTGAAATGAATGAAGGATCCATTAATGGAGTAAAAACTCCTAAGGGATGGAACTATAAATAAGGTGTGGAAACAGTTAAAGGGAAGAAGTCTCTAAGATCTCTGATTTTTGGAATAAATCTTACTAACTTTGGGATTAATGATGATAAGGTTTCGTTATTCCTCACATGTTTGAGATAGGGAGAGAAATAATTTTTTATTCTATGCCTCCTAGAGAGGATGAATCTCCTGAGGACCCTCTTATTATCTTAGATCCACCTTCTCCTAGTGATGGTGAGGATAAAAATGAAAATGATGATGATTTTCCATCAAATACAGATGGACATGTCATACCTATTATTATCAAAATTCCAAAACCTATTATGAAGTATACCTCTTCACCTATTCTTGAAGAATAAGTCAGGGTTAAACCTTCAACTGATGATGTCCCACAAAGTCTATTTGGATCAAATCCTACAGAACCTCCAAAAATTTCCTCTCATAAACATGATTTAGATTATATTTTTACAATTGATCCTATCTGTGATTCCTTTCCTTTGATATAAGTTATAGTCATTGAAGATCTATATCGTTCAATTTAAGGGATTGATAAGCCAAGTATAACTCTTCATATAATAAAGGCTCTATGTTGATTCTTTCTAAGTTAGATTTCAGTGACTTAACTCATAACCCTATCCCTACTTCATATCCTTGGGGTGAATCTACTCAACCTCAATTGAATGATACTACTTTTTTTCCAACCTCTATCATTACTTTATCTGATTTTATTCAATATAAGAATATTATGTTGGAAGTTATAATGTAATTTTTTCTTAGTATAATTATTTCTAATTAATATGATAAGTAGGAAGATATTTCCTTTTTTATTGAGACTATGGTTACTTATATACATCCTAATCTATTTTTGAAATCAAATCTTATAGCTTATGATTTTGTAATTTTTAGAGCATATATGGAAGGTTTCTAGGGATAGATATAAGATATTTAGGAAAACTTGATAAATATGTTAGTTAAGCTCGATAAGAGGTATCTCTATGTTATCACCAGCTCTTCCAGGACTTCTGCTTCTACTCCTCCACCCACATCTGTTTCTATAAGTGAGGATATTATTAGAAGATTTATGCATGATGAAATCAATTTTTTTATGGAAAATGTTAATTATATAAGGAATCACGTATAGATACATGTTTCTACTCATGGGAAAAAGCTTTATGACATGGTTAAAGAAAAAACAACAAATAATAAAAAGGAAAAATATGTCATTAAGGGAGATATCAAGTACTATATCAGTAATATTTTCACTAAGGCAGGTCTGAAGACTCAATTTAGATCTTAGCATGCAATCTAAAAATTTATCCCTTAAATATTGCCTTTAAATCTATTATATATAAACTATTGATCATGGAACATCTTTTGAATTAGTTTTTTTTAGAGAAGGATGGGTTCTTACATTTCATAAAGGATGGTTCTATAGTTGTGATAAACATTATTAGAATCTTGGAGCCTTATATGTATATAGCCAATGATTCAGTTTTAGCGCCTCTATCTCTTCAGGTACCCAATATATCTCTTCTCTCACAACATCTTAAATTATTACCTCTACTTCAGTTGCTTCCCCACCAGCCACTATGTCACCTAAAAAACCAATTAAAGAATATTTTTTTCTTAACATGCCTCAAGCCCTCCATCAAATTCGGCCTGTCATTAAATCCCTTATGATTTTGAGAGATTCCTCTTCATCTCTTCTTATTCCTCTTTCTCTAGTTATTGGAAAAGGAAAATACCATGTTGGACATTCTGACACTTGAGACTTTAATGAATCAAAATCTGATTAGGGAATCTAATAATTCCTTTTTCATATCATTATTCTTGATCATCAATGAAATCATTTTTATTCCTATTTTGTATCTTTCTATTTTTCACTTTATTTCTTCATTTCATACATTTACTTTCTCACTATTTATGATAATATTTTGATAATCCCAAAAGGGGTAGTTAATGAAATAAGTGTTGTATGACATGTTATAATAGTTGGTAATATTTTATTTAAACATTTTCTTTAAATGGTTATTCATTTCATTATTTTTATTTATTTATTCCATGATTTTTGGTCATTAGAAAGGGATATTTTTGGCTTCATCCAGCAATTCCTTTTTTTAATAATCATACATCATGTTTATTTTATTTAAAATAAATTTTTTGTTTTATGAAAGTTAAATATTTTTCTTTGAATTTTGGAAGTTTTCCTATGTTTGGAAACAACTATAAGCTCAAATAGGCCAAACAATTGACTATGAAGCCAAACCAGCTACCATATTTTAGAAATTGAAAATTCTTATAAGTGATTAAGTAGAAGAATATTTTTTTAAATGATTGAATTTATAGTAAGATATAGATATTTTTATGAGAGTGAAAAATGTGAACTTGTACTCTATTTTCAATAACTTGACATTGTGTTTTCATGGGAACTTCACTGTAAGATTTGATAAGACATTCATGTCTTTAGATCTCTTCTTATAATTGAAGGAAGACATAGATAAGAGAAGATCCCTCTGCGGAATAACTAAACTCTAATATTTTTCTACATCATACTTTCATCTTTCTCTCTCTATCTATCTTTTTTACTACATCTGGTTTATTCTTAGTTTTTTCTATAAATCTATCAAAGCACATACTCGTATAGATCATAGAAGAGCACTTAGATACTATTATTTTATTTTCTTCATATTTTTACTCCCACGGTAATGGTGGAAGAGGCTTAGTGATAGCCTGGATAGCATTATGTATTTGTTTACTCTATATACTTGATGTAGGTTGTGTATAAATTTATTGATTAATAAACATGCTTGATAGTCTTTTACTATCAAGTAGAAAGTATTAGGTCTCTAATTATTATTGAACATCTTGTATTTATTTTTTACTATGCATTTCAAAGTTTTTTTACTCTATTTTTAAACTGCTTTAAAATATATTCTACAAAAATATAATTTGATAGATAGCTTTTACAAGTGATATATTTAGTATTTAATATAATTAAAATAATCTCAAAAGATTACTATAGCCAAAAGTTACTATAACTCAGATTTGATTTAGATTATGAAAGGTTATTTTAAAACATTAAATTAGATATATCTACTATATCAGTTTGTTAGGTTGTTTTATTATATTGGTGGATTAAGTTTTACATTGTTTTTAAATATAAATTTTTATTGGATACTCAATTCACCCCCTCTTGAGTACTCCATTCTGACCAACATAAGGTATTTAAAGATATATATTTTTGAAAAATATTTTACTAAATTGGATCAACTTAGAATGGATAGGTGATTTCTATAGTTGAAGTAAAATTAATAGGACTCATTTTATTATTATAAAGTAAATTTTATCAAATTAGAAAGGTATTCATTTCATTTTATACTAGGCTATGAAAGTAAAATTAATATATTTTTCATAGGTTTGAAACCATGTTTATGAAGTGATTTGGTAACTCAATAATTTGAGAGTTATTAGAAAATTGTTTGATGTGTTAATAAGGTTGAGATGAAGTTTTTTAACTCTAATATATCCCATAGCATCAAGGATAAGAAGCATTCAATATGAAAACAATAGGGAAACAACTAATGATAAAATATGGTGGAAAGAGAATTAAATTTATCTCATGTCCTAAATATGGTAAAAAAAATTCTAAGGAGTTTATTATAAGATCAATAAAATGGTATAGGTGTGGTAAATTTGGATATATATATCTCAATATTGTAAATAAATGAGTAATGATTGGACCAATAATGGGAAAACTTAGGAAACAAAGTCTTAGAAAAGTGTTTAGTTGGCATTGAAATGTTTTAATTATAATGAGATGGGTCATTATAAAAATATCTGTTTGAAGTTAATTATTCAAGGAGGAAATCATCAAGATCGTAAGAAAAAAGGTGTGGAAAATTCATTTGTTACCGCTATAGCAGATATTATCTCATCAAATTAAGGGGTAACAAGTACCTTCTTTGTTTACTAAAATTATGATAATGTCTTTTTTGGTTTTGGATCTATTCCTTCTTTAATTTTTAGAAACTTTTCTAAAAATATGAAAATATAATCTCAAGATATAGAGACTTAAGTTTTGGTAAAAATTCTTACTAGAGGTATTAAAGTAGAGAATATTTATAGAAACATTCCCTTAATTATATGTGGTATTGTTTTATAAAAAAAATCTTACTGTCATAAAAATATTGGAGTTTGATGTAAATTTGGGTATGAATTGGATTTTTTGGATGTCATGTTAAGATAGATTGTAGTGAAAATGAAGTTTTATTTAAATTTTATAATGAGATTATGTTTTTATTTAATAAATAATACATACCAATGAATATTTTGATGTATTGTTTGATTATTTTACTAGTTTTATTCATAATCAAGAGGTAAAATACATGGTTGATTTAGTTTCTAATGATAATCCAATTTCAAAACCACTATATTAAATAGCTCAATTAGATATATTAAAATTGAAAAAAATACAAGATTTTCTTGATGATTTTTTCACTTGTCTTAGAATTTCACCTTGGGGTGGTCCTATTTATTTTTTAAGAAGAAATATGGTTATATGAGGCTTTTATTTGATTATATATTACTAAATAATATTACTATTAAGATCAAGCATCCCTTTCCTAATATTAATTATTTTTCTTTATCATCTCTAGATACCTCATTACTTTTCAAAGATTGATTTCAGGTTTGGATATCATTAGTTAAAGGTAAAGGATTAAGAAATTTCTAAGAAGGAATTTTAAATTATATATGGTCTCTATGAGTCTATATTTATGTCCATTTCTTTAATTAATACACTTATTATATTTATGGATTGGATGAAAAGAGTATTCAAAGAATATTTTGATAAAATTATGGTGGTATTTATTGAAAATATTCTATTATATTATAAATTTTGTGACGATCATGAGAAATGTTTGAGAATTGTTCTCCAAACTAAAAGAGAATAAAATTTATATGGAAAATTTAATAAATGTGAGTTTTAGTTAAAAAAATTATTTCGTTAGGCATATATTAACTAAATAGGGTATAAAAGTGGATCCTACTAAAACTAAAGTTGTGGAAGAATGGTCAAGACAAACTAATATCATAGAGATTCATAGTTTTATTGTATTAGAAGGTTATTACTGGTATTTTGTTGAAAATTTTTCTTATATAACTATCAAATTAACCAAGTTAATATCAAAAGGGTGTTAAATTCATTAGGATAAAGTAATATGAGGAGTGTATTCGAAAATTTAAAAAAATAGTTAATGCTCTAGTATTATCTTTTCCATCAAGTAATGATGAATTTTTTATTTATAATGATGTTTCATCAAATGTTCTTGGTTGTTTTTTTATGAAAATGACCAAGTAATAGTATATACATATTGATTTTTTGAAACCCTATGTAAAAAATTATTGAATTAATGATCTTGATCTTTTAGTGGTAATTTTTTCTTTAAAATTTTTGAGGCGTTATTTATATTGAGAGAAATTTTATATATATATATATATAATTGTTTTAAGTATATATTCACTCAATAATAATTGAACATGAGATGAATGATGTGATTATAATTGATAAAAGATTATGATATCATGATTCATTATCATCCATGTAAAGTTAAAAAGGTAAGAGATACTTTGGGTCATTAGTTAATGATTTGATGAAAATTATATTGGAAATTGTTCATGGGGAAACCTCCTATATTCTGGAAAAAGTAATGGTATAATCACCCTTGTTGAAAAGAATAAAGTATGCTCAGAAATAATATCATAGATTACATGATAATATAAAATTGATAATGTAATGAAAGTTTTTTGAGTTTAATATTGATTAGAAAGGTTTCATAATATTTTTTAAGAGATTATGTGTATTAAATGACACTCAATTGAAAACGTAATTATTGATTGAGGCACATGTATCTCCATATTATATTCATCTAGGAAGTTATATAGATATGCATCTAGGTAGAACATAGCTCTCCATATTTTTAATATATGGAATTTTTATATTCTCAATTTGAATTCATCCATGACAAAATTAAACCTGGAAGTTTCTATATCAATGATTATCTTGGAGTTCTAGATTTTATCACCTCATGTGTCGAATAAAACCTTTATATCAGTCTAGATATTGATGTTATAGATTTATCATGGAATTAATAATCTAAATCTCCTAGTTTAGAGCTCGTCGTGGTCTACTTATCACTTTTGGTTTATTGATGTTTTTGGGTGTTGTATTTTCTTTTCGTTTTTTCTTATCAATTTTACCACTCAACTTTAAAAGTTTATTTTTCAAAATAAAAAAATGGAATTATATAGAGATTTTTGGAAATATTTTTCGGGAAGTAATGAAGAACAATATTTCTAATTTTATCTTGAAATGTTTGATTTTTCAATAGGTTAAAGTTGAAAAATAAAAACCAAAAGTAATACTTCAACTATTATTAATTCTAAAATGGAAGTGGGTGTTGGGAAAAGTATTATGTAAATATGGGATGAATTTCCTTTAAAAATTAAAATAATAAAAGTGCAATGGAAACCAAAAAAATTGATTTTGATGTGAAAAAATGAAAAAATGAAAAAATGATAGATTCAATCCATATTATAAAGTTAATATCAAAGTAAATTAAGAAAGTGAGAACATTGGTAAATTTATGAATATAATTTATTCAATTATATGTATTGAGATAAAATATGTTGTAATGTGTAAAGTAAAAGTAGTGAGAGATAGATTTGATAAATGAGTTATTCAATAGCTTGGTGTGAGCCCCTACATCTCCTCCCCTCAGGTTCTGTGGTTTGTATTATTAGTCCCTTGATTTTAAAGGATATCAAGTAACCACATACTCCCTTTCCTTTTTCCAATTGTAAAAAGAAACTTTTATCCCTTACTTCAGTGGTAGTAAGCACCTACCTCCCTTACTTTTCACTGGTTGTAGAAAGAAACCTTTTTTAGAATGTAGGTTAGAAGAATAGATATTATTATCACAAATATATTAAAATTTGGTCCCTTATTTCTCTAGAAGGATAGTATAATTTAGAGGAGAGATAAAGAGGAAAGTATATGAGAACCTTTGAGAAATTGAGAAATGAATATTGTCTCTTGAGAATAATTTTAGAGTGGTGGATAATATCACTTTGATTTTTCATTGGCACACTTTAACTCGTTTTTTAATACGCCCATTATCTTCAAGCATCTAAGAACTTTTATTTATAGCCTTCATAGGTTTTGTATGATCCTTTTGTCAATTAAACCCATTAATGATCTGAATCAAGGATTTTAGAAAAATCAATAAATGTTTTTTACTATTCTAAATCAACTCTCTTTGAGAAGTGGTAGACTTCACTGTTTCATGGAGGTGCAATTTGAGGCATAGGGATTTAGGATATGATATAGAGTCTAATGGGATATTTTTTAGGTTCTATTGATTTTGATTAAGCTTTAATATGGCCCTTAAGTTGTGTCATGGATTAATATTGCATAGAATATCTATGGGGTATTTATTTACCTTATGGAATGGCCTTACCTAAGATTATAGGAACTGATGTTTGACTATGGTGTGGATGCTAGTATTTTCATAGTGATATTTGTAGAAGAATCTTTACCAATATGTACTATGATGTGGTCATTCCCATTATATAATATTTTATGTTATGACCCTCTTTATCATGTAGTAGAGTGTTGCAACATGGGATTCATATTCCCATATTGAGTAAAAGAAATTTCAAACCCTATCTTTCTTCTATCGTTTCAGATCATCCATTCAAACTTAAATAATAACTTTAATTTTAACTAGATTCCTTAATCTGTTTAATTAATATCAATATATATAATCTTAAAAATGTCACTTAAATCCAATCAAATGAAATTATTAGATACACAAATGAGTGTTTTTTATCATTAAAAAATCATGATAGAGAAAGAAGTACAACAATCTCCATCTTTTTGATGATTATAGACCCTTATCATAAAAAGATATATCAATTGTAAACTAGGATTAAAAGTTTTATTAAAAATAATTATAGATATTTCAAGAAAGATATTAAATATTATTAATAATAAGTATTTAAAAAACTCCCCCTATACATTATAAATTTTCTCTCCATTTGAGATGGTTATAATTTTCATTAAAAACCCACCAAAAATTCTCCCCCTTTTTTATTATCAAAAAAAATAAAGGGAAAAGGTGAGTATACTTATAAGATAAAAATATTATGAAATAATTATAATGATTAAATTTAAAACAATTTGAAAAAATAAGAAAAGATTAAATAAAAATATTTAAAAACCATAAATATTAAGAATAAAAAACAATTTATGCCCTTTTAAAATAATAATAAAACATAGAAGATAGTGAGTGAGTATAAAACTAGAAATTAAGTTCAAGAGATAAATTAACATTAATAATATATAAAAACATATCTTCATGTGGATCATCCTATAACTCTATCAGTTATTAACAATCTAGGGGTGAATTTGAAATCAATAATAACTTGTTCCCCATAAAGATTCATCCAAATATCAACAGATAAGCCTCCCCCTCAATTAGTGAAGTTAATAAGGAAATGGAAAACATAAAAATAATGACCCAATATTAATGTACATTAACATTACATTATTTTTTTTAATACTTAATGCATTACAAAAAAAGAATCCCAAATACTGTATTATTTTAGTGCCTTTGGAAACATGGAAACATAAACACTGGTACATAAGTGAGCTACATTATCTCCCACAAGGTTTTCCATGACTAGAACCCTTCTTATACACATCATACATAATATATATCTTCATAAATTGGGGAAAGAAAATATAAAAAGGGCTGATATTATATGCTCAGTAAGGGTAACAAGGGAGATACGTAAGCATAATCATAAACATAAGGGTATGAGAATATGATCATATCATTAGAAGATCATACCCGGTATATCAAATATAATATAAATGAGTCATGGAATAAGTATTTATTATTCATAATATGTGAATAATAAGGTATTCAATAGAATAATACATTAAAGCATAACTAAGAAATAAGACATAGGACTTGTGGCATATACATAAGCATATAAAATCTTATTTAAAAGCTACTAACCAAGACCTTCATAACATGTTAGTCTTGGGATACAACTTGTGTACCCACTTAGGGCATGGGATAACAACCCGTGTACCCTATTGTTTTTGATCTAGGGTTACAACCCATGTAACCTATTATTTTAAGTCTTGGGATACAACCCATGTACCCTCTTGTTTTCGAGCTTGGGCTACAACCTGTGTACCCTCTTTATTTTAGGATTGGGCTACAACTCATGTACCCTTTGAGCTTATATAACACTTATCATTACCCAATTAATTGTAGGTAGATATAGGTCTCACTCAACCATAAAAAAATCATACATACATGTTCCATAAGACGATAAAACTTTCATTATATCATGACTTATAAAAAGAGAAAGGGTTCATAAACATCATATCATAACACATGAAATGAAATTTATATCATAAAATTTTAATCATATCATGACATATGAAAAAGATATAGGTTTCATAATCATTTAATCCTATAATAACATGTGAAAGGAATAGGGTTTAATAAGAATTTATCATGGTATAACCCATTTAAGAGAAACATTTTTCATAAACATTAACCATTGAGAGAAATAATATGAATGGTATCCTTGGATCATATCCCTATTAAATCATAAACTATAACCAAGTATGTCATCTTATATGGAGGAGGATTTTGAAAGATCACTTAGAAAATAAATTTTCTTTGAAAATCACTTTTTAAAACATATGACCTTTTCAAAATCCCTTTCCTTGAAAACACTTTGAAAACATATAAATAAATCATGAAAAATTATTTTAAACATTTCTTGAGTAAAATATCCTTTACTATTTGAAAAAACAATTTTTGAAACATAAAACATTTTAAATACCATTTTCCTTGAAAATAACCTTGAAAACTTATAAAGAATCTTGAAAACATTTTGAAAACATTTTTCTTTGAAAATAATTTGAAATCTTATAAAAGAAGATTTTAAACTATTTAAATCCTTTATTTGAAAACAACCTTTTGAAAACATATAAAGGATGCTTTGAAAATCATTAAAAAACTTTTTAAATATAAAACAATTTTTGAAAACCCTTTTTATTTAAAAACTATTTTAAAATCAACAGATTTATAGAATATTAGGAAAAAAAAATTTTTAAAATAACTTTGTAAACTTATAAAGGAATCATTAATTAAATTATGGTCATGATGGTGGGTAATTCTATACATTCTGAACATTCCTTTTGCACCTTAAAATTTTATAAAAGCGCCTTAATCAGAAAACAAAAAGAAGATTCCTTTTAAAAAAAATTTAAAAAGGTAATACACGAAAAAAAAATAATTTAAAAATCATAGGATAATATTAAAACTTTTTTGAAAACTTTTTTAGAAAACATAATTTTTAGAGAATAAATATTTCTGACCGAAAGGAGAAATAAAGTTAGATTTTTATAAAAAAAAATCTCAATTATATTAAGTAACAAATAGTGGTAAAATGGTACCATTAATTGGATATAAAATTACTAACAAAAGTTTAATAAAATTCTTGAGAGTTCTTAAGAAATGTATTATAATATTTCATCAATAGAATCATAATTATAAACAATCTCGATAAATGATGAGCTTGTAGCTATAAACCATTACCACTTTGGTAACATTGAATCATAATACAATGGAAAGGATAAAATTATATGAATCTCAAAATATCATGAAAATAATTATATTAATTATATAAAATTTCAAAGTCATTATATATAACTCATATAAAAATATAGGTGCATAGCATGGCATGTGTCTCAAAGAAGAAAAATTGAGACAAAATTACTTTATTGATTTAGAATTTTTTGAAAAAAAACCCATGAAATAAATATCATAAAATGGATATATAAATTCCCATAAATTTAAGTATAATAATCATAGAATAAATCCATTGGAATTATACACACCACACAAAATAAATGAGGGGTGAATAAGGCATGTATCTAACAAAAATAAAAAGTGAGATGAAATTCCCTTACCTTAAGTCTTTACTTTATTCTTACATGTTCAAAACTCATGTAAAATAAATATTATTTTATAATAAATCTAAAAAAGAACCATATTATTATATCTAATACCATATATATGACTTTATATTACCTGTTTATTAACAACTCCATGTTAATGTTATGTTTCGGGTAATATCTACTTTCCTTTTCATATATGTTTTAGATTGTTATTATTGATCCTGTTACTTAGATCATGATTTACTTATTTCTAGAATTTAAATCATGATATAAATATCATATATATTCATTATATATGTATTTATAATAATATATATAATATAAATATGAAATGGAATACACCATTCATGGAGATGGTAGGTCGTACGTACGTATAAACATTGTTTCTGTTTTATTGTCATATTGAAAGAAAGAAAGTAAATTAAATATATGTATATATATATAATATCATTAAATTATTATTATTATGTCATTTATATCATATAATTTCACTAAAACCATACTTAATACATTCCATGTAGAGTGTAAGTGAATCACGTCACTTTGAGGGGGCATTAGTTCACACTTCCCCAAACGGAATTATCGTATTTACACAAAATAAAAATCATGAAGTTTTGTGTTATATAATAATTAAATAAGAATAAATATCATATATATCATATAAAAATATTTTTTTCATTATAATTCTGAACCATGATAGGTGGTAAAGTAAAAAATGAGCAACATTGTTTCGTGAGACGATAGTTCACCGTACACAAGAACGCTAAGTTCGTTACCCATTATATGGAATTGTTAGTAATTTTAGGTGTAACACTTAAAATAAAATCATATAAATATATATAGGATTCTTATTTTATTACATAATCATGGAATAATAATAATTGAGGTGGTGGAGAAGGAAAATAAAACAAAGGAGCTTGAGGAAGGATATTACCTCTTCTTTGGGTAACTCTTTTTGGTTTACACCAAAGGGATTCCTTGAATGGATTTATACACAAAGGGATGATTATATAAGTAATGAATTAATTTTTGGAGATTATTTGAGAAGATTTTTGTCAATCCAAAGTGATTTATAGCTATGAATAAGTGGTAGGGGTGAGTGCCTTTTATAGTGTTGGAGGAGTGGCATTCATGTAAATTTTTGAAAAGGGAATTTCATGCACATTTTTTCTATGAAAAGTGGATAAAATATTGAAAAAAATAAATAAAAGGGATTATAGGGTATAAATATGTGCATAAAATGGATTTTAGACAAGTTTCTAGGTCATTTTGACCCTTAAGTTTAAGGTTGAGTCCTTTGTTAAGCTAATTTTTATCTTAATCACTGTAATTAATTTTAATTACTTTCACTAATATTTTTGTTCAAAAACTAAGTTGAAATTATTATAAATTATAAATTATTATTATTCCAAATATTTAATCCATTTTTCGAAATTATAATCATAGAAGTGGCAAAAATTAATTTAAATTTAATCCTGTGGATAGGACGACAAAGCATATTTTTAAAGTAAGAATATTCAAAAGTTTGAAATGTTTTTACATCCAATTATTTTTACTAACTTATAATAAAGGATGGAAAAAATATTATTAATATAAAATTAGATATATTAAGTATAAAGGCATCTTAATAGAATCCAAGAGATCTATCGAAACAGACCTACGCGGCCCACTTGTACGCCAAGCAGCCAGCACAGGTCCTGCCAGTGCGGACTAAAAGGTGCTGATTAGCCACGAAATGAGGATAATATTCATTATTAATATATATAATATTAATGTGCTTTATTATTCATAAACACCATTTTTAGTTCATTTTACACTTTGAACATCATTTCACATTATGATTGTAATTCCTTCTTAAAATGCACTATTATGTGGTACATTTTTTAACATCATTTAAAGTACCCAATGATATTGATTTTATTTTTATATTTAATTTTTAAGTTTATAATTATATTGTAAACAATTTATACTTGTGGAGTGTTGGAAGATTCACATTGTAAGACCACCAAAATGGGATTTAATGCAAACAATTCTGGAGAAGGCAGATTGGACACCATCCCACTTATGAGAATGTGCGGCCCAACATACAGGCCCAATGAAGTCCAAATTTCATGGGATGCTATAAGAAATATATAGAAACAAATAATTATTTATGATACAGTGCTAATTTGTCCTTCATTGTAGTTATTCAGGCGGCCCAAGTTGAAGATAAAATTATGGGCCACATTCTACGCCCCAGAAAACATCCAACCAATATAATAATATCTCGGAATCCACAACTCCAAATGGGCCATATTTTATAGGTGTTTAGGAGACATCCGGGGATCCATTTTCTTCTTCTATTATCCACTCTAATTCGGCCATCTAGAAGGTCTTCCAAGCACGTTTGTTTGGTGGATGCAAGATGGCTGTCACCTCGGGTCAAGAGTGGAAAAGTAAAAGTTTCACAAGCTTTCCACCACACTAGGCCTACCATAATCAAGTGGGATGCTTTTTACTGTTGGAGGCTTGACCCAAGGCTCACAAAATTCCTATTTAAGGCAGTGGTTATGGAGGATTTTTTCATCATTGGTTCTTGTTTCATTTTAGTGTTATGATGTCGCTTTGTGTTTGTAATCCCATTTCTTTCTCATGTAAGTTGTTTAATTCACCTTAGTTTCTTAATAAAAGTTCTTACATTACTCTTATTATGTTATTATACATATAAAATTTATATCTTTGGTTCAAGTTGTGAATTTATTCACATCATACTTTGTGATATTTATCACACAATGGTGGAGTGATTGATTTTTGTTGTTGTTTTTACTTCTTCAATTCCACCTTTGTAAGTCTACTTCCCGCTTCCGTTGAAGACATGAAATCAATGGAGGTATAAATATTTTATGGTTGGATCCAATGGAGTAGCAAGGAGATGGATTGGATGTTATTTCTCACTCTATTAATGGCTAATCACTTCTTTTAAATGAGATTTTTATTTTATGATTTTAAAACCTCTTCATCCTTATTGAATTTAAGATCACACATTTCAAGTGATAATATGAAACTTTACCTTGGAGTGCTCAAAACATTTATCCTTCAAGTGTATATGTGATTATTATTAGGGTGTGTAGTCATTAAACCATTAAGTGATGATTTTGTTTGATCTTCTTAAATGAACCCATTTCAAATATAAGAAATTGACATCATTAAAAAGGAATTCATCCTATCCACCCCGAGCGATAACCTAGGATCAACTCATTAACTTAATTTGAATTAACTTAATTCTATTATTGATCCTTTAAAACCATATTAAATCAAACCAAGTTGAAAACTTCATATCAAAAAAACAATCCATAGAATGTACATATTTGTAGATACTTCTGAGGTCTCTAAGGATTCAACAACCCAAGCTAGACTACAAGGACTGTCCTACCTTCTTCTTTTGGGTAAATTTGAGCATGAATCAAATTTTGGTGTCGTTTCTGGGGACCTAAGTAAGTTATATTATACATTATAATACTTTTTTTCATCCCTCTTCTCTGTTCTCACCCCCTCACTCCTATGTAATTCAATTTTGAACTAGTTCAAACATGGGAAACCTATCCCTACTTTGATCACCCAACCCCATGTGTGATGCACAATGACCATCTTAATTTGTACTTGTGGGATCATCAAAAACATAATGAACCACAATGTTTTTACTCAAATTATCCACAAAACATCCTAACATATAATGAGTTTCAACCCCCACAAATTCAATCTGAACACCCTCCTGTGCAATCCCAACAACTTAATTATCCACCTGGAATAGACCATCATTCTCAACCCCTTACCCATCATGATCCAAAACCATTACTTGAAAAATTGTTTCAACAATTGGATTAAAGAATTTTGAGGTTTTATCTTTGAGATTAGAATTAAAAAAGCATTGATATGGTTATGGAACCCATTCCCACTCATGTTATCCCTTCCTCGTCATTGACAGAAGACTCTTTTCTCCCAAAAACCTCTCATAAATTTATTAAACAATCGACCTTTGGATTTGGTATAGATGAAGAGGATCAAGGAATTGTTGAAGGGTCTTTATATCAGGAGGAAATTGAATTTTTGGATTCAAAAGAGGAGAATTTGACATCATGGATTGAGACTCCTAAGTATAACTCCATTGATGAATTTTCAAAAACACCAACCATTGAACCACTGAGAGAAATCACAAAAATTGAGTACATAACCATTCATAAAATTTATCTTTCCAATTTTTTGGTTGAATATTATATTCAAAAGGAACCAATTCTGTTGAGTAATTTTGAAAATGAAATTGAGTTTGATTCAAAGTCCAAACCAATGTATGAAAGTATTAGCCTACATGAACTTGAACGAAAGGACTTTCCATCCACGCTAAAGTTTCCATTCATTAGGGATAGCCAAAAACTTCCAATTTTTAAAAATTATTATCTTGAAACCAATAAAGAGGTAATGATTCTTAATGTATCTAGAAATACTAAAAAAGAAACTGGATCAATCATTTCTGATATTCCTTGGATTTTACCACTCATTATAGAACATAGGTTTACACATGACAAAAATTATAAACAAAGAATCAATCTCAATCTAGTGGAAATGGAGAAATATGGGGTCCTTAAAGTGTTGAAAATTGGTATTGGGTAAGTTAGGGGGTTCATGTCGAGCTAGCGATGTTAAAACAAAGCGCTGCATGGGAGGCAACCCATGGTTTTCAAGTTTCCATTCATTTTGTTGTTTTAATCAAATTTATATTTTAAATATAATTAATGAATCATTTTTTTTATTTAAAAAAAGTATAATATTGACCTATTATTCTATTATGATTATGGATGGGTAAGAAAGGGGAGGGTCATATTCATCAGTGTCACGTGGTGTGATCCTTGAGTAATACCTTACCCAGAAATTTAAAAAGAAGACAATGTATCATCAGTATATTTTATTTTATTTTTATGTTTTTTTAGGTTAAAATAAAAATACAAAAAAATAAATAAAAATAAAAAAGTAATAAAAAAGGCCACATCGTAGGTCGTGGGGAAAACCCCGTCACAACCTGTGAAGTTGCGAGGACTCAAACCAGGGACCCAAGGGAGACAGGGGCGTGCGCTTACCACTGACCTACAGCTTTTTTTCTTCTTTATTCTATAATTTTATTATATATACTTATATTTTAATTTCATTACTATATATATATATAGTTTTTTTGTTTTTTTCTTTTTATTTTCTTTTTTTTCTCCACTAGGGAATTCTCAGAGTGACATCGAGATCAAGGGATTAAAAGGGAGAAGCAAGAATTTCAACTTCAACCACCAGGTGACTTCATTCCATGATCCACATTTTCAATTTCCTTTTTGAACTCTCATTCTCTACCTCTAACCCTTCTAAATTTGCTTTTCTTTAAACACTGGGGATAGTGTTATTTTAAGTTGGGGGGAGATAAAATAAAAAATGCTTTAGTGTCAAAAAAAATGAATGATTTGAAAAAAAAAAGTGTGCCTTAATGAACGGAAAATTTTTATTTAACCTTTAACATGTTAATACACATTTCACACTTTGAAACTGAATATCAAATAATTTATCATGCCCCGATTCTGATTTTAATCCTTGTATAATTTGATGAGCATTGATTTTGGAAAGTGTGGTTGTCCAATGTGATATTTCATCGTTTATATTTTCATCCAAATAAAAAAAGATCACAATGAACGTCCTTTGGATAGTGGGGTATTAGTTTGTGTTCATGGGGTCCCCAAAATAAATAGCATAGGTTTGGTGATCATTTTAGTTTTGATATGAGTATTCAATAAAAAATTTAAAAAAACAAAAAATTTGTACGTAAAGCAATAAAATGACCTAATGTGTGGATTTCGGTACTTGGGGGTCATGACTCCATAGTTGTATGGCCCAGAGTTAGTAATTTTATCTCTATTTTTGGTATTTGAATTTATTTTTGACTGAGTTAACTTGAGATGATGCCCAAGTATGTGGGCTTCACTTGGTTCCCTAAGGTCTTTGAGCCTGGGAGTCATCAGCAAAGTCTCGCTATAGGGGTTGACTCTTTTGAGTGCAATTTCAATTACCGTGGAAAAATTGAAAAAAAAACAAAAAAAATAATATAATAATAATAAAAAATTGAATACTCATATTAATATTGAAATGTGATTCTACCTAGCGCTTATATCATTTCCCTCTTGAATAAAGATGAACCCCCATGTCTAATGCGATGCACAACACATCATCACTCTTAATTGATATTGAATGAAATATTTCGATGAATTTGGAAAAAAGAATGGGATTGGGATTGGGATATTCTTATGAAACTATCTTGTATTAAAACATTTTTATGGGATTCATGATTATTTGGTATAAGGGTTTTGGGTGATCATTGTATATTAAAATGTTTTTGGAAAAGGGAATTAGAATTTCATATTATTGAGATATATTTTGCTCGGGACTAGAAAAACTCATGTTGGGGGTGTGATTAGACATTAAATAAGGCTAATATTCATTGTTAATATATATAATATTCATGTGCTTTATTATTCATAAACTCCATTTTTAGTGCATTTTACACTTTGAACATCATTTCAAATTATGATTGTAATTCCATCTTAAAATGAACTATTATGTGGTACATTTTTAACATAATTTAAAGTACCCAATGATCTTGATTTTATTTTAATATTTAATTTTAATTATTATAATTATATTGGGAACAATTTATACTTGTGTAGTGTTGGAAGATTCACATTGGAAGACCACCAAAATGGGATTTCATGCAAACAATTCTGAAGAAGGCAGATTGGACACCAGCCCACTAATAAGAATGTGAGGCCTGACATAAAAGCCTAATGAAGCCCAAATATCTTGAGATTCTAGAAAACATATAGAGGAACAAATCCTTATTCAAGATCCAGTGCTAATTTGGCCTCTATTGTGTTTATTCAGGCAGCCCAAGTTGAAGATAAAATTATGGGCCAGATTCTGCGGCCCAGAAAACATCCTACCAATTTAATAATATCTCGTAATACACAACTCCAAATGGGCCCAAATTGTACAGGAGGTTAGGCGACATATTGAAATACATTTTATTCTTCTATATCCCACTCTAATACGGCCATATAGAAGGTCTTAAAAGAGCGTCGGTTCGGTGGTTTCAAGCGGGCTGCCACCTCGGGTCAAGAGTGAAAAAGTCCAAGTTCCACAAGCTTTCCACCACCCTAGGCCTACCATAATCAAGTGCGATGCTTTGTACTGTTGGAGGCTCAACCCAAGGCTCCCAAAATCCCTATTTAAGGTAGTGATGATGGATGAGTTTTTCATCTTTGGTGCTTGGTTTCATTGTAGTGTTATGCTTCCACTTTGTGTTTGTAATCGCATTTCTTTCTCATGTAAGTTGTTTAATTCACCTTAGTTTCTTAAAAAAAGTTCTTCCTTTACTCTTATTCAGTTATTAAACATATCACATTGATACCATTGGTTCAATGTGTGAAATTATTCACACCATACTTTGTGATATTTATCACACAACGGTGGAGTGATCGCTTTTTGTTGTTGTTTTTACTTCTTCAATTCCACCTTTGTAAGTCTAATTCCCGCTTCTTTTGAAGACATGTCATCAATAGAGGGCTAAATATTTTATGGGTTAATACAAGGGAGTATAAAGGGGCTGGATTGTATGTTATTTATCACTCCATTAATGGCTAATCACTTCTTTTAAATGAGAGTTTTATTTGATGATTTTAAAACCTCTTCATCCTTATTGAATTTAAGGTCACACATTTCAAGTGCTAATACGAACCTTTACCTTGGAGTGCTCAAAACTTTGATCCTTCAAGTGTATATGTGATTAGTATTAGGTTTTGTAGGAATTAAACCAGTAAGTGATGATTTTGTTTGATATTATTAAATGAACCCATCTCAAATATAAGAAATTGAAATCATTAAAAAGGAATTCATCCTATCCACCCTGAGTGATAATCTAGGATCAACTCATTACCTTAATTTGAATTAACTTAAATATATTAGTGATCCTTTAAAACCGTCTTAAATCAATCCAAGTTTTCCACTTCATATCCAAAAACAATCCATATAATGTACATGTCTTTAGGTACTTCTTAGGTCTCTGAGGATTCGACAACCCAAGCTAGACTACAAGGACCATCCTACCTTCTTCTTTTGGGTAAATTTAAGCATGAATCAAATTTTGGCATCATTTTCGGGGACCTAAGTAAGTTATATTAAACATTATCATCCTTTTTTTCATCCCTCTTCTCTTTTATCACCCCTTCACTCCTATGGAATTCAATTTTGAACTAGTCCAAACATATGAAATCTAACCCTGCTTTGATCACTCAACCCCATGTGTGATGCACAATGAACATCATAATTTCTAATTATGGGATCATCAACAACATAATGAACCACAATGTTTTTAATCCTATGATCCACAAAACATCCCAACATATAATGAGTTTCAATCCCCAAAAAGACAATCTGAACACCCTCCTGTGCAATTCCAACAACTTAATTATCCACCTGGAATAGACCATCTTTCTCAACCCCTTGACCATCATGATCCACAACCATTACTTGAAAAATTGTGTCAAAAATTGGAGAAAATGAATTTTGAGGTTTCATCTTTGATATTATAATTACAAAACATTGATATGGTTATAGAACCCATTCCCACTCATGTTATCCCTTCCTCATCATTGACAGAAGACTCTTTTCTCCCACAAACCTCTCATAAATATATTGAAGAACCGACCTTTGGATTTGGTATATATAAAGAGGATCAAGGAATTGTTTAAGGGTCTTTAAATCAGAAGGAAATTTACTTTTTATATTCAAAAGAGGAAAATTTGACTTCATGGATTGAGTCTCCTAAGTATAAATCCATTGATGAATTTTCAAAAACACCAA
Organism: Viscum album; assembly: GCA_963277665.1. Taxonomy (NCBI): domain Eukaryota; kingdom Viridiplantae; phylum Streptophyta; class Magnoliopsida; order Santalales; family Viscaceae; genus Viscum; species Viscum album. The sequence goes on from OY728125.1 coordinate 8,025,782, forward strand.
CCATTGAACCATTGAGAGAAATAACAAAAATTGAGTCCATACCCATTCCTAAAATTTATGTTTCCAATTTTTTGGTTGAATATTATATTCAAAATTAACCAATTATGTTGAGAAATTTTGAAAATGAAACTGAGTTCGATTCAAATTCCAAACCTATGTCTGAAAGTGTTAGCCTACCTGAACTTGAACGAAAGGACTTTACATCCACCCTCACGTTTCCATTCATTAGGGATAGCCAAAAACTTCCAATTTTTAAAATTTATTATCTTGAAACCAATAAATAGGTAATGATTCTTAATGTCTTTGGAAATACTAAAAAATAAATTGGATCAACCATTTCTGATATTCCTTGGATTTTACCACTCATTATAGAACATAGGTTTGGAAATGACAAAAAATATAAACAAAGAATAAATCTAAATCTAGTGGACATGGAGAAATATGGGGTCCTTAAAATATTGAAAATTTGTATTGGGTAAGTTAGGGGTTCATGTCGAGCTAGCGATGTTAAAAGAAAGCACTGCATGGGAGGAAACTCATGGTTTTCAAGTTTCCAATCATTTTGTTGTTTTAATAAAATTTATATTTCAAATAGGTTTAATGAATCATTTTGATATTTAAAAAGAAAAAAAATAGATTGTTGACATATTCTTCTATTATGAGTATGTATGGGTACGAAAGGGGAGCGTCATATTCATCTATGTCACGTGGTGTGATCCTTGAGTAATACCTTACCCAGAAATTTAAAAAGAAGATAATGTATCATCAGTTTACTTTATTTTATTTTTATGTGTATGTAGGTTAAAATAAAAATACAAAAAAATAAATAATAATATAATAATAATAATAATAAGGCCACATCGTAGGTCATGAGGCAAACCCCGTCACAAACGCCGAAGCCGCGGGGACTCAAACCCAGGACCGAAGGGTGACAGGGGCGCGTGCTTACCACTGACCTACGGATTTTTGTGCTTCCTTATTCTATAATTTTATTATATATACTTATATTTTTACTTTCTTTATTATATATATATATAGTTTTTTTGTTTGTTTCTTTTTCTTTTCATTTTTTTTCTCCACTAGGGAATTCTCAGAGTGACATCGAGATCAAGGGATTAAAAGGGAGGAGGATTAATTTCAACTTCAACCACCAGGTGACTCCATTCCATGATCCTCATTTTCAATTTACTTTTTGAACACTCATTCTCTACCTCTACCCCCTTCTAAATTTTTTTTTCTTTAAACATTGGGGACAATGTTATTTTAAGTTGGGGGAGATAAAATAAAAAATGCTTTAGTGTCAAAAAATGAATGATTTGAAAAAAAAAGTGTGCCCTAATGGAAGGAAAAATTTATTTAACCTTGAATATGGTAATACACATTGCACACTTTGAAACTGAATATCAAATAATTTAACATGCCCTGATTCTGATTTTAATCCTTGTATAATTTGATGAGCATTGATTTTGGAAAGTGTGGTTGTCCAATGTGATATTTCATCATTTATATTTTCATCCAAATAAAAAAAAGATCACAATGCACGTCCTTTGGATAATGGGGTATTAGTTTGAGTTCATGGGGTCCCACAAATAAATATCATAGGTTTGGTGATCATTTTAGTTTTAATATGATTATTCAATAAAAAAATTTAAAAAAACAATAAATTTGTGTGTAAAGTAATAAAATGACCTAATGCATGGCTTTCGGAACTTGGGGGTCGTGACTCCATAGTTTTCTGGACCAGATTTAGTAATTTTATCTCTATTTTTGTTAATTTAAATTTTTTTTGACTGATTTAACTCGAGATGATGCCCCAATATGTGGGCTTCACTTGGTTCCCTAAGGTCTTTGAGCCTGGGAGTCATCGGTAAAGTCTCGCTACAGGGGTTGACTCTTTTGAGTGCAATTTCAATTATCATGGAAAAATTGCAAAAAAAAACAATAAATTATAATACAATAATAAAAAAAATTGAATACTCATCTTAATATTTAAATGTGATTCCACCTAGCACTTCCATCATTTCCCTCTTGAATAAATATGAACCCCCGTATCTAATGCGATGCACAACACATCATCACTCTTAATTGATAATAGATGAAATATTACGATGAATTTGAACAAAGGAATGGGATTGAGATTGGGATATGCTTATGAAACTATCTTGTATTAAAATATTTTTATGGGTTTCATGATTTTTGGGTTTAAGGGTTTTGGGTGATCATTGTGTATTAAAATGTTTTTGGAAAAGGGAATTCGAATTTCATATTGTTGAGATATATTTTGCTCGGGACTAGCAAAACTCAAGTTGGGGGTGTGATTAGACACTAAATGAGGCTAATATTCATTGTTAATATATATAATATTCATGTACTTTATTATTATTAAACTCCATTTTTAGTGCATTTTACACTTTGGACATCATTTCACATTATGATTGTAATTCCTTCTTAAAATGCACTATTATGTGGTACATTTTTTAACATTATTTAAAGTACCCAATGATCTTGATTTTATTTTTATATTTAATTTTCAGGTTTATAATTATATTGGTAACAATTAATACTTGTGGATTTTTGGAAGATTCACATTGGAAGACCACCAAAATGGGATTTCATGCAAACAATTCTGGAGAAGGTAGATTGGACACCAGACCACTGATGAGAATGTGGGGCCTAAAATAAATTCCCAATGAAGCCCAAATTTCATGGGATGCTAGAATAAATATATAGTAACAAATAATTATTCATGAGCTAGTGCTAATTAGTCCTCCATTGTGGATATTCTGGTGGACCAAGTTGAAAATAAAATTCTGGGCCCGATTCTGCGGCCTAGAAAACATCCTACAAATATAATAATATCTCGGAATCCACAACTTAAAATGGGCCCAAATTTTATAGGAGGTTATGAGACATCGGGGGATCCATTTGTTTCTTCTATGTCCCACTCTAATTCAGACATATAGAATGTATTACAAGCACGTCTGTTAGATGGTTGCAAGCTGGATGCCACCTCGGGTCAAGAGTGGAAAAGTCCAAGTTCCACAGGCTTTCCACCACCCTAGGCCTACCATAATCAAGTGGGATGCTTTATAAAGTTGGAGGATCGACCTAAGGATCCCAAAATTCCTATTTAAGGTAGTGTTATGGAGGATTTTTTCATCTTTGGTGCTTGGTTTCATTGTAGTGTTATGCTGTCGTTTTGTGTTTGTAATCGAATTTCTTTCTCATGTAAGTTGTTTAATTCACCTTAGTTTCTTAATAAAAGTTCTCCCTTTACTCTTATTATGTTCTTCTACATATCACATTGATACTTTTGGTTCAAGGTTTGAATTTATTCACACCATACTTTTTGATATTTATCACACAACGGTGGAGTGATCAATTTTTGTTGTTGTTTTTTACTTCTTCAATACCACCTTTGTAGGTCTACTTCCCACTTCCGTTGAAGACATGTCATCAATGGAGGGATAACTCTTTTATGGTTTTATCCAAGGGAGTGGCAAGGGGTTGGATTGGATGTTATTTCTCACTCCATTAATGGCTAATCACTTCTTTTAAATTAGATTTTTGTTTGATGATTTTAAAACATCTTCATCCTTATTGAATTTAAGGTCACACATTTCAAGTGCTAATACGAACCATTACCTTGGAGTGCTCAAAAATTTGATCCTTCAAGTGTATATGAGATTATTATTAGGGTGTGTAGGAATTAAACCAGTAAGTGATGATTTTTTTTGATCTTATTAAATGAACCCATCTCAAATATAAGAAATTGAAATCATTAAAAAGGAATTCATCCTATCCACCCCGAGTGATAACCTAGGATCAACTCATTACCTTAATTTGAATTAACTTAAATCTTTTAGTGATCCTTTAAAACCATATTAAATCAACCCAAGTTGGACACTTAATATCCAAAAATAATCCATAGAATGTACATGTTTGTAGGTACTTCTTAGGTCTATGAGGATTCGACAACCCATGCTAGACTACAAGGACCATCCTACCTTCTTCTTTTGGGTAAATTTGAGCATGAATCAGGTGCAGTCCCCCATATGTTGAGGACCTACATCGAGGACTTATGCACACATGCTATTATTTCACCCCCTATGAGGGATAGATACACCATGGACCTACACCAAAGATCTATGTTCAGAACTTCCTTCAACCAGGTCCCCTCTTTGCCAATAAATAGTACCATTAGGCTCCTCACTTCAACAACTGAAAAATCCTAAGAAACCCCAGATCTCTCATAGCACATCCCCTTCACCCAGGTCCCCCAAAATTTCTCAGTTATCTCTCTAAGACATGAGATAAGATATAATTAAGGTAATAATCAAGATAAAGGTCCCCTCAATGTATAAATACATAAGAAACCTACACAAGGACTATTCTCCCCTAAGGAGAAAACACTTGTGTTAGGTCCCTCCCTCTAATCCGGGACCTGAGTGAGACCCTTTTAGGGACACCAGAGGAGACCCAAGGTATCTTTTTTAAATCGTGATCTAAGTTTTTTCACCTTGGTATCCTATTAATCGAGGCATATCCAGCTCACGTAAGCCTATACCCTTGCACGGAGTATTTTCAGTTTCTCCTAGGGCATGCCTAGCCCACTTGTGTGGAATAACTATGTCAAGAACCAATACCCAGGACCTATGTGAGTCACCAATTGATCCCTCTTACAAATCCACCTATTTTATGGATCTTCTCTCCTTGGTTCCCTAGTCTAAAATGGATCGATATGAATCCTCCACCAAGGCCCTCGAATTTCCAAAACCTTAGGGAAAGGCACATCAGCATGTCTCCTAATTGGATTTGGATTTCTATGGTCATAGGTTTCTTGAACCTGTCCTAACAAAAGGTAAGTATACTAAAGGAATATAAATATTTGTATATCTATTGTTACATGGATCCTTACCCCAGGGATAATGTTGAGGAGTTCCCGATCTCAGATTCTAGGGATAGGACTATGTTTGTCCCTTCTCATATTTGAGATCCTAATCCACTGATTTGTAGTATAGAGGGTGAGGATTAAACTTTAATTTCCTTTTTATAGGGAATGACATTATCCTACCTCACTATGTGACCAAGTTTAGGGAATCCATCCTAGTGTATGCCCCTAGAATTTCTTGCAGGAGGTTGCACTTTTTTCTCCTCTCAGCCTCCTGGCTAAAGAGTTAGAGAGGGGATGGGTACCTGATCCCTCTCTCAACTCACCTCAGTGTCCTTGACTTTTATTCCTTCCTTACCTTGAACTCTCATCCAATGTAAAGTTAATATAGGGAAGTATTGTAGTCTCAAAATCTTTTTTCGTAGCCTCAACCTCTTATGTTGTAGCTCTGACCTCTTCCATCACATTCCCTATTAAGCAACACCAAATTATGTGGGTTATGATTCATTTCATAAAGATACATAGGATTCCCATCTATGGGTTTGATCCAAACATCATAACAACTTCTATCTCCCTATATGATGATAAATTCTAGAGTAAAATTCATATAATTGGATGACCATAAACTCCAGAGTGCCCCCACTACATGGCTAGAAAACCAGCATCATTGTAATAACAACCAAATAATATCTAAGTAGTATTTAAGAGGACACCATAAATGGAGAACCTCATAAACATACAGATATCTCCAATGATGAAGAACCTAGAATACATATGGATGATTCTAAATTCTACACATGTTAATAATTTATTACTAATATTGGGATAACCCACATAATATATGGGAATTAATAAAGGATTTGTGAATATATATTAAATCTATAAGAGAGGCCCAGAGTAGGGAATAATTCCCCCCAAAAGGGTGTTATGAGACCAACCTCTCATCCTCTATACCAATGTGTGTTCTTAAGAATCACGGGTCAAAATCCATAATGAGCGCATGACTTTGGAAAGAATGTCCCTATGGATATAGAACCATTGGGTGTTTTTGTCTCTACAAACAAACCTATTAGAAACCGTTCAGAAATAATGATTTCCCTAATGAAGTCACACTTTTTTCGGAAAAAAAATGGTGAACCTGACTTGAATATTTAACCAAGTTGATAGTGTCGCCTACCTGTTAGTCCCCTTACGTTATCAAAGGAAACATGGTTTAGATAGGGAAATCAATAATGCATGTGTTCATCCAAAAAAGATGCTACTTTAATAGGGTTTTCTTGATCGTGTATGTTATATATCTTCATGCACTTCCTTCCAAGAACTCCCTTCAATCCAATGGCTTCCTTAAAGTTTTCACAAATGAACTTCCCAGCTTCTACTCAGGTTGGATCCTCATCCACTCGAAGAACGCCATCATCGAATCAGCATCATAAAGGATGGGTTTATAATTCTCTAGTTCGAGAGTACCATCATCACGGTACCATCCCAACCTTGGAGGCAGCCTGTTAGGCCCTACAGCTCAACCAGCACCACCAATAGTCTGGTCAATGATGACTAGTCCTCCTGAATCAGATGGTGTTGATCACTATCTTCAACCATTTTGGGAGATAATCCCTAGAATTCAACAACCATACCCTCCTATATTTCAGAAAAATGGATCAGGAGTCCTCTTATGCCATCATCCCAAAGACATAGGGGTCATTCTAAAGGGATCCTTCCAATAATCTTCATAAAGAACGTCGCACAACAGTGAACCCTTAACATGATAAGGGTGTCACCTTTGGTTGTTTGGCCCAGGACCCTCAGAACCATGCACATAAGATGGCCCCCTAGGGATGATAACTGGCCAATAAAGAGAAAATTCACACCTTTACCCCCTCTGGAGAATCCCACCAACATAGTTTGGTGGAAAACAGTGAGCAGGAATATACACTTGTCTGCCTTCATTCGGCCAACCAACAGACTCACCTATCAGAATTTAGATAAGCCTGCCAACCAAATATGATGGAAACCTAAAAGTATGAACATACACCTTACTTCACCCACAAATTCTACCATCAAACTCATCTGGAAGCACTCAAATAAGTCTTTTGACAATGTTTGGTGGAAAATAGTGAGCATGAACTCACACCTGCCAATATTTATCAATCCTGTCAGCAGCCTCGTTTGGAAACACATAGATAATTCAGTCAGAAAGTACCAATGAAAAGTATAGGGTAGACTCAACTCTATACCCATGAGTACATTAATTATCCACTGATAGGAAAGGGAGGGTAGTATAAAGCACATACACCTACTCCAGATACATAATGGGCATATAGCCCTGTTTTGGTTGCTAAAGTCGCCAAGAATATCTTGGAAATGGTAAAAGGGTAGATGTAAATCCCTTCCCACATCATACATACTTTCCAAGATATCATCACGGTGACAATAGTAGTGACTAAGGGATAGAAACATAACTCTATCCCCAAAATAGGGTGGCTAATCAGTGTAACACCCCAGAGCAGATGCATACCTCTACTCTCATCTAGGAGTGTCATGGGGAAAACTCACCCATAATATATGGATAGTAGGATCAGTAATATACACTCATTCCAATCAAAGGTAATTTTATTATTCTAATGGTCACTCCAAGGCAGGTGAAAACACCTTCCCATAATAACCACTTCTCCCAACAAGTGTCCCTAATCACTTTTGAGAAGACATCTAAAAAGAACTCTCATCAAGCACAGTTGGAGAATCAAAATCTGATCTATAATTATTATTTGATTGACATTAGATTTTCTAAATCCCTCATACATTTATCTATTACAGATCAAGATCCTACCCTACCATTGCCAAATTACGAGAGCAGTAGCAATAATTATGAAGGTCCTCATCGGACACTTCACCATGAATAATTTATTCATGGAAACAATTCAGTCAATATCAAGAGGTTGTCTCTTGATGAGATCCATGGAAACTCTCCATGTGGCCAGGATACCAAGGAGTAATAGGGTATTCCCCTTGATATAATCCTTCATGATGGTCCTCCCCATGATGGTGATCACTATTAAAGTTCTCTCTATAGTAGTGATTTTCATTGTCAAAAGAATTCTCCATTTGACAATGTAGTGAGGAGAAAGACCTTTTATCATGAGGAACTTGCAAATACAAGGCTAGTCATGTATGATACCTTGTCACTGGTAGGTGAAACCCTTTCTCAAGCAGAAGACATCCCAAGGTGATGGTTATTCTCTAAACCTCTCTTGGGTCATTTTCCTTCCAATATAGTAGAGGAAACCCCATCTAATCTCATTGATCGTGTTAAAACAACTAGGAAGCATCCACTCTGTTCAAACCAGGTTAAGGAACATCTTGAGAAAGATGAAGAAGATATGATAAACATAAGGAAATAGCTAGCTAAATATGACATACCAGTCATGTTCTGGCCTTTAGCCACCTCTTGATACAGCATTCCAGAGGTGTTGGTAGAAGATTGTATGCATGACATCCGCCTCAACATATGGAAAACTCTTCATCACCTAAAAGAAAAGTTATTACCCTATGATTATTATAAAACTCATTTCAAGGTAATAGAAGGGTTATAGCATTAAATTGACTTGGGATCTATCATAGATTCCTAAAATCCAAATATCAAGAAATAGTAAGGAGCCCTTCAACGTGCATGCCTTGATGCATTAATGAGGTTGCGAAAGATGATCGCAGACACCCCATCTGATGTTCACATATATGGATGGGGTTTACATGGAGCATCGCATTTCACTGTTCTCTCAAGCTATAGAATCCTTCCAAAGGTGGTATCATGAAATTTCATTACCCCAAGATTTATACAACAAACGGAATCTATTCATGATCAGAGATATGATCAATAAGAATAGGCCTTGGCCAAATCTCACCAATGTCAATCCATAAGAGAGAAAGATGTTGAGATACTCCCATGTCAAGCATTTGAGAACATTGAAAAGGCATCCCGTTTAGAGTATTTCAGCTGTCAAATAAAGAAAATGTCATAAATATCACAACAGTCTTCTGAAACAGGCAATTTAAGTGAGTGAAAAATAATGCACCCAGTTTACGTTCAGACTAAAATCTATAAAATCAGAAGAGTAGTTATAATAATATCATCCACAACAGTTCAAGAATAACCCCAACCCATAGGGCTGGGTTTTTTTTTAACCCAATCCTTAGGATTATCTAACCAAGACCAAAGGTTTGTGATTGAAAAATATGAATATCCCCATCCCTCGGAGCTTGGGTATTTTCACCCCAACAATCCCCTCCTCGACGGGAATTTGTCTTCACCTGATTAGGGAAGATGTCATAGAGTCAATCCTATCAATATTTCCAATCCTGTGATCTAGTACAATCACTTGGAAAGTGCACGACTGAACTCTTTGGGGATTCCCTTTAGGTCACTCTATCAAATAGATATTAGGGAATCAATGAAGAGGAGGACAAGGTCTCATGGACGGTGCAGAATAAAAAAATCTCACAAAAATTACAACTTAGTGGTTTTGATACACTACGCATCTATGAATGTCATAAATTCTATCATTGAAGAGCCTCTAGAACATAATACTGATTTAGAGGATTCTAAAGAAGAAGTTCATGTTCATGAGGCGGTTCACACTGAAATAAATGTATAAGGTGTGTGAACCCAAAACCAGAGGCTCACCCAAAATTTGGGTATCCCCTTAAATAATACAGCTCTACCTCCTCTAAAGGAATCTAATAAGGGAAAAGGTAAGATCCATACCATGTCTCACCCTCCCCTTAGAGAAGGACAATCCCTTTCACTAGAGGAAATATTTTCTCAGCATGATAAGGAAATGAGAGAGTTGATAAGACTCAATGCTGAGTTACTCAGAGGTAATATTTCTACCAGATATGCTCCGTAGGCAGACCCTCAACTCATAATTCCAGTTGTCACACCACAAAAAAAGAGGTTTTATCGCAAAAACTAAAGTTGACAGGGAACTTCCGCTCAATGTGGGACATCAACTACCAATATATTTGAATCCCACAATAGTAGATCAAGAATTTCCTCCTTTGGGTACACATCCAAAATATGGTTAGTAATATCCTTACATGCCTTCCCCTATTGGTTACCCATGACAGATACCAGTGGTTCCACCGCTAGTGATCTTGCTAGTCACCGTACCCATTTAGTCTCTAGTCGCCACACCTATTTAGGTCCTGGATTATCCAAACATTCCTCTAATGCTTATGAACACCATTGAGTCATTAATGACTTGATTGGAAGCTATAGAAGGACAGATTACACAAGTAGAGCCAGAAAATAAGGCTTACCCTAAATGGGTAGATCTAAATCCTCCTTCACCAAACTTTGGGAATCCTACATTTCTGATCTTCAATGGCTTGGGATATCTAGAGTATCACTTAATTCATTTCATCTCTCACTGTGATCCCATGATGGGGACCCCTGAGTAGCAGAAAGCAGTGAAACTCATATGATTTGTGCAATCATTGTAGGGTCTATCCTTTGTATGTTATATGAGTTTGTAGTCCCAATTGATCACTGGATGGGAAGATCTCCATTATAAGTTCCTCTTCTAGTCCAGATCAACGTTGTAGAAGACAACAATCTTTGATCTCAAAAAATATAAATTAAGGGAGAATGAAAGAGTATCAGATTTTATTACTCAGTGGAAAGGATTAACTTGCTCCATGAACCTACTGGTACCTCAAGAAGAGTTTGTTCCTATCTGTGTAGAAAATCTTCATGGCAAATTACGCACACCGTTGATTCCTATGAAATATATAAGAGGGATTCAGGATCTAGCTTCTATAACAACCATGGTCTTTATTACACATTTAAACATGATTTATTAAATAAACTTTCAATTAATACAACCCAAAAGATCATGATTTCTAGTGTATTTGGGGCTTTTTAACATTACATGACAACATAAGACATAAAATACAACATCTTTATTGAAAAATTATTTTACATGGCCACAACATTCCTTTATACTTATTATTGCATGGGATAAACTAAGGGCATACATAAGAAAAGGGTGATCTATAAAGCCCAATAATGGGGTAAACAAGGAATAACATGAAGAATTAAATACATGTTAGGAAATAGGAATATAAATAGAGCACAGTAGAAACATGAACATGAAGGCATGATATAGCATGATTATCATAATAATGAAATGTGGAAACAACTTAAAACATTGCATCATTTATATAAAGGAATCAGGTAAAACCTTGTCCCAACATGGTGGAAAAATGTCCTAAAAGAAATCATATAAACCCATGTCCCAAAATGATGTATCATGATACTAAACATTACCCAATGCATTGGAGCACTATTAGGGCGCACCCTTCATAATCATTTCAATCTCATGCTTAAGTGTGCCACATAGATCATATAACATTGATTCATTCAACATAATCATTTATTCCACGATCAAATAATGTGTAATATATACATGTAAGTACCATTAAATAATTATATGTTCATAAAGTTAAATACCCTTTAAAGAGAAATGGGTATGGTATTCACTATATAATTATTTTGGCTTGGAAAAGTGCAGTGCAATTTAGGCAGCATAATGGCATCATATGGAAATTCATAAATTGGGTTGATGAGGGAGAGAAAGGGGTATCTCATCATTTATACATGAAATAAAAAGTAATGGGATCATGGAACATAATATCCCAACATATTAAATGGAGTTTAAATGCATAATATAGAAGAAATTCTTGAATGGAAATAAGAAGAGATAAATTCCTTTCGGAATTTCGGCATTGTAACAGGTGTACACAGAAGGCATTAATAAGAGATAAAGGGGTATATAATTATTAAAAAATAAGTATGGAAGTATATGGAATGTTTTAAATCATACCCAACATTTTTAATTAAAAATAAAATGGTATAACAACATAAATAAACTTGGATAAAAATAGGAAAGGAAGGAATCCCTTACTTGGATTTGTGATCCCAAAGGATTGGGAGAGGCTTAAGAGAGCCTTCTTGGGAACTTGGGGAACCTTGGGAGAACTATAGGGTGTTGGGGGAATAGGGAGGTATAAATTAAAATATCTTGAGTAAAGATTAATGGGTGCTTGGGTGGGTTTATATAGGAAATGTGGGGGAATTCTTTATTATTTTGGTTTTGGACCCTACACGCTAAAATATTCAAAACCACAAACCATCCCATGGTTTTTTCCCATGGTTTCTGAAAAAAGGGGAGTGGTATAAATTATTGTATAAGTCTAAGGGACAAAGATATTAAAATATTTCCCTTGATTATGTGGAGGTGAGTCACGCTTTCAAGGAAATGATTTTAAAATCTTAAAATATTTTATGTCTTGGAAGATTCACTAAGGCTTTATAAAATAAATAAAATAAACCTAAAATTATATTATTTTAAAATAAAACATATATTTGGAAAAATATACCCTTTATAGTATTTTATTGCATTATTATTGGGTCATTATGGTGTTATAAAACACACTATATTTATATATTATTTAATTTTTACCCACAAATTTGATTGTCTCAGAAAATTATGAAAAATTCATAGTTGGATAATTTCGACATCCTGATTTCAAAAATAATATTAATTTTATCTAAATAATTTTCTAAATATGTGAATTTTTACTTTTAAAATAAAAATTGACATTTATTGAAAATTGATGGGTTTTGACAAAAACAGTTTTTAAACCTTAATAAAAATTACAATTGACTTCATAAAAATTATATAATCATTTATATTTAATCAACGTAATTTAATAATTATATTTTATTAAAATATTATTTAATTCAAAAATCCATTAATTCCTTAAAATAAATTCTTTAAAAATAAACTTTCAGTTTTATATGTAAGTAATTGATTTAATCATCATTTATATAAAAACCATAGTTTAATATAATGTATTTATTTCTCAAAAGTACCATTTTTACCCAAAAAATAAATTTATCAAACTTATAATTTTTTTAAGAAATATTATTCCTATAAAGGAATTGATGGAATGATACTTTTTTATAAAAAGGGATTACACAATAAGCAACTAATACCTTATTACATAACCCCTTATAACACCCACGTAAGATCTAAGGGTAAGGTGTGCGATGGTGAAGGACTCTTGGGGAGGCTCGGATAACATCGCTCAGGTGGTAATATCTATCAACTTGAACTTATCCTATAGGATATTCTATTCAAGTTTATCGTGTTGAATCTCGATTTGGGCTTGGTCAAGAGAAAAGTCTGGTGACGCTACCTTCTTTATAGGCTCTAACAAATGATCTTCATATGGCCTGAGTTTACTGGATGAGGCCATCCTCTCCTTTTTCTATGTCGAAAGGATTTGTTAAAACATTATATTTATATCAGTTTTGTGATCACTGTTTAATGGCTATATTATCGATGGTAATGATACTTAACGGTTATTTAAACCCATTAATAATAAAAATTGCATGTGTTTTTTATATCCCTAAGACATTAAAATAAAGAGAATTTATTCATAAATGATCAGGTTGTTACAACCTTCCCCCCTTAAGAAATTTCTCCCTCAAAATATCCTTTTCCAACACTAAAATATATTAGGGTAACTGTTTCTAACGCTTTCGCCGGGGCGCGCGCATCCGTCTGTGGAGGAAGCGTGGCTTGTTGCCCCGCATTCCCGCTTTCCAAAGGCGGGCGGCATTTGTTCCTTGTTCAGGTACGTCTGCTCCTTGATCGAAACGGGATGATGGGATGTCGGTTCTTCCTTCCGTGGATTCCTCCTCGGAACTCGTCACCTAGTCCGGGTCTCCCTCATAGATTTAATACGTTGTTCGTGAATCTCATTCCCGGTGCCATATCGTCATGGACGCCGGTTAATTACACTACTTCCGTCAAGACTTTCCATAGGGTCTTGACATGGTAGCGACCTTCGGTCGGAGTAGACGGAAACATCAGGAATGTCGGGGCATCTCTGGGTGCGTGGACATATGGGAACCTGTATTCTTCCTCATAAGAGGGCATCTCAAGGGTGCAGAACCCGAGGCGTACATCTGAGGTTTTCCTCAGCTTCTTGTGTTTAACACAGGGTATGTTGCAAGATTAATGTCTAGAAGAGACAGTTACACCAAAGGCGTTCCATCCGAGGTTTTCCTCAGGCATCTCATGTTTATCACAAGGTAGGTCGTGAGTTTAACGTCTTACGGAGACGGAATACGGGTGATCAGAACGTCCCATAGAGACGGATCAGATTGGTATATCTCATAGAGACGGCTATGGTCCCATAGAGACGGATCAGAATGCCCAATGAGGACGGATCCGAGGTGGTGCACTCCCTATAGGGGAAAAGGGTGATGAATCGGGGTGTACACAGAGGACAGCGACCCGGAGACATGATGGGGCTTACACATGGAATGCGGCCCATGCGCCGCTAGGAGCAGCGAGGAGGTGGATGGCATGATTCCACCGGGACGTGGCGGCCCAGGTGAGAATCAGGATGGGTGATGGATGGATGAGTGAAGTGGAGGAGGATGAAATGGGACCATCGTAGGGGCGACGGTGAAGTTGGGCTTGAGCCTTGAGGAGGCTTCCTACGTATCCCTGTGTCAGGGAATCAAAGTCCACCTAGTTCGGAGAATACAGTTTAACGTCATGTGGGACGAAGATGGGACCCGGCGTGAAGAAACGACGGGTGGGTGTGTCGGTGAACCGACGTGAAAGTAGACCTTCGTCCACTATTGGTGGGCTTGAACCTCGTGGAGGCTTCCTACGTACCATGCCTTGACATGGATCAAAGACCTCGTAGTTCAGGTGGTTGGGTCGCAATGGCTTACCACTGGACCAGAGTGTAGTTTAACGTCATGCTGGACGTAGGTAGAACATGACGTGAATTGGGTGATGGGTGGGCTTGAACCTTGTGGAGGCTTCCTACGTACCATGCCTTGACATGGATCAAAGACCTCGTAGTTCAAAAGGGGATGGGTCGCAGCGGCTTACCACTGGACCGGGATGGGACCCGACGTGAAATGACGGGTGGGTTTCGCCGGTAAACCAACGTGAAAGCAGACCTTGGTCCGCTATTGGTGGGCTTGAACCTCGTGGAGGCTTCCTACGTACCATGCCTTGACATGGATCAAAGACCTCGTAGTTCGGATGGGGATTTGTCGGCGAACCGACGTGAAAGTAGACCTTGGTCCACTATTGGTGGGCTTGAACCTCGTGGAGGCTTCCTACGTACCATGCCTTGACATGGATCAAAGACCTCGTAGTTCGGATGGGATGGGTCACAACGGCTTACCACTGGACCGGGGTGCAGTTTAACGTCGTGATGGACGGGGGTGAAACCCGACGTGAAAGACGGGTGGTCTTGAACCTTGTGGAGGCTTCCTACGTACCATGCCTTGACATGGATCAAAGTCCTCATAGTTCAAATGGGGATTTGTCGGTGAACCGACGTGAAAGTAGACCTTGGTCCACTATTTGTCGGCTTGAACCTCGTGGAGGCTTCCTACGTACCATGCCTTGACATGGATCAAAGACCTCGTAGTTCGGATGGGATTGGGTCGCAATGGCTTACCACTGGACCGGGGTGCAGTTTAACGTCTTGTTGGACGGGGGTGAAACCCGACGTGAAAGAGCGACGGGTGGGCTTGAACCTCGTGGAGGCTTCCTACGTACCATGCCTTGACATGGATCAAAGTCCTCGTAGTTCAAATAGGGATTTGTCGGCGAACCGACGTGAAAGTAGACCTTGGTCCACTATTGGTGGGCTTGAACCTCGTGGAGGCTTCCTACGTACCATGCCTTGACATGGATCAAAGACCTCGTAGTTCGGATGGGATTGGGTCACAATGGCTTACCACTGGACCGGGGTGCAGTTTAACGTCTTGCTGGACGGGGGTGAAACCCGACGTGAAAGAGCGACGGGTGGGCTTGAACCTCGTGGAGGCTTCCTACGTACCATGCCTTGACATGGATCAAAGACCTCGTAGTTCAGGTGGTCACAACGGCTTACCACTGGACTGGAATGGGACCCGACGTGAATGAGCGACGGGTGGGCTTGAACCTCGTGGAGGCTTCCTACGTACCATGCCTTGACATGGATCAAAGACCTCGTAGTTCAGGTGGTCACAACGGCTTACCGCTGGACTGGAATGGGACCCGACGTGAATGAGCGACGGGTGGGCTTGAACCTCGTGGAGGCTTCCTACGTACCATTCCTTGACATGGATCAAAGACCTCATAGTTCAGGTGGTCACAACGGCTTACCGCTGGACTGGAATGGGACCCGGCGTGAATGAGCGACGGGTGGGCTTGAACCTCGTGGAGGCTTCTTACGTACCATGCCTTGACATGGATCAAAGACCTCGTAGTTCAGGTGGTCACAACGGCTTACCGCTGGACTGGAATGGGACCCGGCGTGAATGAGCGACGGGTGGGCTTGAACCTCGTGGAGGCTTCCTACGTACCATGCCTTGACATGGATCAAAGACCTCGTAGTTCAGGTGGGGTTTCGCCGGTGAACCGACGTGATAGCAGACCTTGGTCCACTGTTGGTGGGCTTGAACCTCATGGAGGCTTCCTACGTACCATGCCTTGACATGGATCAAAGACCTCGTAGTTCAAATGGGATGGGTCACAACGGCTTACCACTGGACCGGGGTGCAGTTTAACGTCGTGCTGGACGGGGGTGAAACCCGACGTGAAAGACGGGTGGTCTTGAACCTCGTGGAGGCTTCCTACGTACCATGCCTTGACATGGATCAAAGTCCTCGTAGTTCAAATGGGGATTTGTCGGCGAACCGACGTGAAAGTAGACCTTGGTCCACTATTGGTGGGCTTGAACCTCATGGAGGCTTCCTACGTACCATGCCTTGACATGGATCAAAGACCTCGTAGTTCGGATGGGATTGGGTCGCAATGGCTTACCACTGGACCGGGGTGCAGTTTAACGTCTTGCTGGACGGGGGTGAAACCCGACGTGAAAGAGCGACGGGTGGGCTTGAACCTCGTGGAGGCTTCCTACGTACCATGCCTTGACATGGATCAAAGACCTCGTAGTTCAAATGGGCTTCGCCGGTAAACCGACGTGAAAGCAGACCTTGGTCCACTGTTGGTGGGCTTGAACCTCGTGGAGGCTTCCTACGTACCACGCCTTGACATGGATCAAAGACCACGTAGTTCAAAAGGGAATGTGTCAGGGTCGGTGCTCACTCTAAGCCCACGTGAGTCATGCTCGGTGTGAGAAACAAGAGGTTGCAAGGACCTGACGATCACGTCGTGAAGGGTGCGTCCTTGAGAAGCGAAGAGGGGCTTACGCGTTGAGCGGCCCATGGTGTTGGGACTTACTCCAGGATGGAGGCCCAGAACGGCTTACCACTAAATGGGGTCACAACGGCTTACCGCTGGATTTGGTCACAACGGATTACCGCTGGATAGGATCACAACGGCTTACCGCTGGATGAGGATGTCAACGGCTTACCGCTGAATAGGATCACAACGGCTTACCGCTGGATTGGGTCACAATGGCTTACCGCTGGATGAGGATGTCAACGGCTTACCGCTGAATAGGATCACAACGGCTTACCGCTGGATGAGGATGTCAACGGCTTACCGCTGAATAGGATCACAACGGCTTACCGCTGGATTGGGTCACAACGGCTTACCGCTGGATAGGATCACAACGGTTTACCGCTGGATGAGGATGTCAACGGCTTACCGCTGAATAGGATCACAACGGCTTACCGCTGGATTGGGTCACAACGGCTTACCGCTGAATAGGATCACGACAGTGAATGGGGCTTACGCTAGAAAGCTGCCTGAGTGCCGCTAAGGAGTGGCAATGGTGAATGGGGCTTACGCTAGGAAGCTGCCCGGGTGCCGCTATGGAGTGGCACTGGTGAATGGGGCTTACGCTAGGAAGCTGCCCGTGCGCCGCTAGGAGTGGCACTGGTGAATGGGGCTTATGCTAGGAAGCTGCCCGTGTGCCGCTATGGAGTGGCAATGGTGAATGGGGCTTACGCTAGGAAGCTGCCCGGGTGCCGCTATGGAGTGGCACTGGTGAATGGGGCTTACGCTAGGAAGCTGCCCGTGCGCCGCTAGGAGTGGCACTGGTGAATGGGGCTTATGCTAGGAAGCTGCTCGTGTGCCGCTAAGGAGTGGCAATGGTGAATGGGGCTTACGCTAGGAAGCTGCCCGGGTGCCGCTATGGAGTGGCACTGGTGAATGGGGCTTACACTAGGAAGCTGCCTGTGCGCCGCTAGGAGTGGCACTGGTGAATGGGGCTTATGCTAGGAAGTTGCTCGTGTGCCGCTAAGGAGTGGCACTGGTGAATGGGGCTTATTCTAGGAAGCTTCCCGTAATGTCTTCCTCATGTCAGGCCATGAGGGCATCCCAACTCACTGGTGGGTTGAGGTATGTGCCTATGCACAAGTGCACAAGCGGGATAACGCCAAGGGCGTTGGAATCAGCCCAAACAAAGGGACAAGAAAAGTGTGAATCACATGCCCAATATTCAGAACGTCATGAGATTGGCGTGGTGATGGAGTATTACTGCTGACCATGTTCGCAACGCTGCATCCATATCACATTAGCCAGAAATGAGGACAACAAATGAGGGTCGACCGTTGACCATGTTCGAAACACGGGACCGTGTCACAAGTGTTGTCGATCGATCCTTCGGGACGTTGGCCCAGGACAGCAGGCGGACCATAGGTCGAGCATCCATACTGTTAGGGGGTCCCTCCAGACGTGATCAGTCTTCCGGGGCATTGGCCCAGGACAGCAGGCGGACCATAGGTCGAGCATCCATACTGTTAGGGGGTCCCTCCAGACTTGGAAGTGAATGACGATCCAGACGAAGGACACGCAAAGCGTGAGGTGGAGTGATGGAATGTTTGAATGGATTCCAACGCTCTTGATGTTACGCCACTGTGATCATGGCATTAGGCATCTTATGCTTGGCGCACAAGGCGTCTCTTGTTTAATGGAAGAGGCATCCTATGTTTGGAACATAGGGATTACTACAGTTTATAGTCATGTAGGATGGACTGTTAGCATCTCATGCTTGGAGCATGAGGCATCTCTCGCTTGGAGCAAGAGGCATCCTATGTTTGGAGCACAGGGTTTACTACAGTTTATAGTCATGTAGGATGGACTGTTAGCATCTCATGCTTGGAGCATGTGGCATCTCTCGCTTGGAGCAAGAGGCATCCTATGTTTGGAGCACAGGGTTTACTACAGTTTATAGTCATGTAGGATGGACTGTTAGCATCTCATGCTTGGAGCATGAGGCATCTCTTGCATAGGGCAAGAGGCATCCTATCATTTGTTAGATAGGGAGAATACTACATTTTAGAGTCATGTAGGTAGGACTATTGGCATCTCATGCTAGGAGCATGAGGCATCTCTCGTTAGAAGCGATAGGCATCCTATCATTTGTTAGATAGGGAGTGCTACAGTTTATAGTCATGTAGATAGGACTATTAGCATCTCATGCTTGGAGCATAAGGCATCTCTCGTTAGATGCGAGAGGCATCCTATCATTTGTTAGATAGGGAGTGCTACAGTTTATAGTCATGTAGATAGGACTATTAGCATCTCATGCTTGGAGCATAAGTCATCTCTCGTGTAAGGCAAGAGGCATCCTATGTTTGGAACATAGGGAGAATACTACAGTTTAGAGTCATGTAGGTGGGACTATTGGCATCTCACGCTAGGAGCATGAGGCATCTCTCGTTTAGGGCAAGAGGCATCCTATCATTTGTTAGATAGGGAGTACTACAGTTTATAGTCTTGTAGATAGGACTGTTAGGCAGAAGGTGCCTAGAAATGGTTGGTTTTGGGACTTACGCAAGGGCGGCCCTTTCTAGTTGAACCTGGCATAGGAGCCAAGTGATTGGGTTTGGAGGAGTTACCTGAGGAATGGTTCGACTCAAGGTACCCGGGGAATTGATGATGAGAACCTCAACTCACGACATAGAATGAAACCCAGAGGAATATGTCAACTGAAGGTGTTTCATGGTGTGTAGAGGAGTATCTCTAATCATGGTGTTCCATAGGTGGAAGGCGGGAGCGCATAAGGGCGCAATGGAAAATCCCGGCATCCCGGCCCGAGAAGTTCGCGGTGCGAATCTCCATTTTTCATGGGGGTCTGTGACGGTTGCGAAGGGACCGGACCGGAGGGCCGGGACCGCAGCCCGGCACTGACCCCGAGCAGGGGTGCGGGGGCGCAGCCCCCGTGGTATGGACCGGTGGGCGCGAAGGTAGGATCCTCGCGAAGGATGGGTCTTCGCGAAGTAGCTTCGCAAAGCATGGCCTCGCGGAGCAATGGTCTCTCGCGGAGCAAAGGGGTCTCGCGGAGCTTGGTCTCGCGGAGCAGCATCGCGGAGCTTGGTCTCGCAGAGCAGCATCACGGAGCAGCATCGCGGAGCAAGGGCTCGCGGAGCAAAGGGCTCTCGCGGAGCTTGGTCTCGCGGAGCATCATCGCGGAGCATAGGCTCGCGGAGCATGGACTCCTGGAGTCTCGGCTCACGGAGCAGCAACGCGAAGGAAGCTGCTCGCGGAGCATGGCTTCGCGGAGCCGCAATGCGGAGCTCCGCTCGGCCGCCCAAGGGGCGAAGTGGCCGTGGCCGTCCTCCCGGAGAAGGGGGTGAGCTGGGTATTTATAGGCAGGGGCGCCGCGAAGCAGAACTTCTGCGCTGCCTCAGGAACTTCGTGGCGCGCTCGCGAACGTCAAATGCGTTCGCGAAGCATCACCACCTCTGGAGCTTCGCGGCGTGCTCGCGAACGTCAAACGGGTTTGCGGAGCATCACCGACTCTGGAGCTTCATGGCGCGCTCGCGAACGTCAAACGGGTTCGCGGAGCATCACCGCCTCTGGAGCTTCGCGAGGCCGCGATGGTCGGGGCGCTTCGCGGCGGGACTTCGCGGGACCGCGCTGCACGGGTGCTTCGCATCGGTGCTTCGCATTAGTGCTTCGCGAGGGGTCTTCGTGGCGCATCGCCAATGTCAAATGGGTTCGCGGAGCCTCTCGCCTCATTGCTTCGCGGCGGCGCTCCGCGATCACTGAGGGGGGCTTCGCGAATGGGCTTTGCGAACCAGATTTCCAGCCCAACTTCAAACGTCCATAACTCCTAATCCGTAACTCCGTTCGGGCCCTACGACCTACCAAATCGAAGCTTGCGAAATGGACTACGATCTTGGATCATGTATGGAAGCATTTTGGAAAATTTTGGGGACGCGTTTTCCGGGGTCTACAAAATCCACCCCTAAGAACGGGGTCCCACAAGGACGAGAAGGGCGAGGCAGACCGCGTTCTTAGGAAACGACTAAGGAAAACGCGTGCATTGGGGTCCATTGTACCTCGATCGCATTGAGGATAAATTCAACTAAATCTCTAAGCCTACGTGAGCCTTGCTCGGTGCAGGAAACAAGAGATAATAGGAGCTCCTATACGAGAGTGTAAAACAACGGAAGGTGCGAGGGGATCGACATGGGACGTCAATCACCATTTGGGGGAATCCTAAAAGAGAGAGGGGTCATGGATGGAGAGTATGTCTCTCTGAACAGCCGACCTGCTTTTCCCACCCTGCTCTGGTGCACGAGCGGGGTAACGCCAGGGGCGTTAGAATCAATCCAAACAGAGGGAAGTGGGAGGTGCGAATCACAATACCCAAAATCTGGAACACTATGGAGGCGGCGTGACAATAGAGGACAACCGTTATCCGTGGCGGAGAAACTGTATCCTTACTGCGTTAGCCTGAAATGGGGACAACAAATGAGCATCAACCGCTGACCATATTCGCAACACGGGATTTTATCAATTTGTTGTCGATCAATCTTTCAGGACGTTGGCCCAGGACAGTTGGTGGACCATAGGTCAGACATCCATACTGTTAGGGGGTCCTTCCAGACATGACCAGTCTTCAGGAACGTTGGCCCAGGACGGTAGGTGAGCCGATGCGGCACAAGACCAGGCCGTTACGGGGTTCCTTCAGACATGAAAGAGGACGAGGGTCCGAATAAGGGACACGCAAAGCGTGGAACATGGAGTGGTGGTTTGTTCAAACGGAATCCAACACTTCGGTAGTTGCACCACCGTGGTGGGAGTACGCCAGATGGGCACCTCGGTCTGATCATGGATCATTCCTTTTTGGGACAGGGCCTCTCTGGCGAGGGGATCTATCGCTTCCCAATGGGATCTTGGGGCATCCTGAACTTGTTCAGGGTAAAATTGTAGCTACATAGTTCTCCCCGAGGGGTCAGGCCAGAGGGCTGGGAATGGGGAGGAACAGGATTTTGTGATTCTTGGGGCTGAACCCTAGGTGAAATGCCTGGGTGTCTCTACGTATCCCACGTGATGATGGGAATCAAGCCGCACGTAGTTCTTGAAGCGCAGTTTAACGTCGTACTGGACGAGGAGCAGCCTAACCGTGTTGGTACACATCCAGCCAAAACTACTAAGCCCACGTGAGTCGTGCTCGGTGTGGGAAACAAGTAGTAGTGGTGGGAATTTCCCGACGCAGAGAGGGGCAGGTTAGGGCAAAGGGATGCTCGGTGATTACCGGCCCGATGACACTAACACAATCATTCAGCGCACCTAGATGCGCGAAGAGAAAGAGCCGAGTATGATGGAGTTCCACTTGGACATGAGGGAGTGGAAATGTGTGAATCGTGATGCTCGAGATTCGGATCATGATGGTGGCGGCGTGGCGATGTAGGACTACTGCTGACCATATTCGCAACACAGCATCCTATCGCGTAATCCTGAAATGGGGACAAACAAATGAGGGTCGACCATTGACCATGTTCGAAACACGGGACCGTGTCACAAATGTTGTCAAATATCCGTAGGGACGTTGGCCCGAAACGATTGTAGGGCCCTTAGGTCCAGCATTCATGGAGAGCCCTTAAGCTTAGCATCCACGTCGTCCGAGGGTCCTTTTGGATGTGGAAGAGGATGAGGATCCAAATAGTGAGCTCACGAAGCTTGGTCATGGGATGAGGGGAATGTCCCTGTGAAAATCCCATGCTTCGGGCTTTTTGTCAAAACGCATCTGAATACGTCAACGAAACGTATTAGAGAGAGGGAGCAGATTCCTTTCCCTTGGGGAGATCTTAGTTTATGGTCATAGAATTCAGACCATGGATTGGAAAAAGGGATCAGGGGACGCATGACATCACAACCTGACGTGAATGAGGACATAGTCCTGCTTACCATGCATTCTCTGGGGAAATGCCAGAGTCGAGGGACCGAACTCAAGGGTTAGGCTGGGCCCGCGGGGAAGTACCCAGGCGCTCCTACGTATCTCATGAGGATGAGAATCAAGCCATACGTAGTTCTGGAAGGTGGCAGGGTAAGGTACCAGTGCCAGGGGAAAAGGGAAGTGCGGACATAGCCCTTGCACTAAAGAAGCGGAATTTGATGTATCTTGTTTGTTCTTTAAGGTGAATGGTTTTTTTTTGTGAAGCAACAGGCCTAGAACTGTAGGTTGTGATGTCGCCACAAGAATCAAGCCGTGATGGGCGTTGACAAATGGCATGGCGCGTGACCAATACCCAACGTGATGTCCTCTACAGCGAGGTCACCACAATGCGGTGCCGTTTTTCGTCGTGCGGCCAGGACGATAATGTCACAGTTTAGGGTCGTATGATAGGACCAAGCATGCATTTTATCGTCATGCAGCACGGACGTAGCAGAGACGATGCTAGGCGGGAAATGTGCGCAGTGTTATAAAACACAATTGACGGAGACATGATCCCACATCAGATTGTACGCCATTTGGAGGGGGAAACCTTAGGCCGAGGGGCCTATACAGAGGTGAAACAGGGAGAGAGACTGGCTTCCTGAATGGGTTGTACCCGGAGACAGGGCGTCTGGGCGGTCCTACGTATCCCATGAGGATGGGAATCAAGTTGAACGTAGTCCCGAATGGATCTTAGTTTATGGTCTTAGAGCTCGGACCATGGGAGCCCCAAAGGGCGCCAGATTGCAGCTTTGTCCCCCTAACATGCAAAGGTGCACTGAGGGATAGCGCCAAAAGTGTCGAGATTCCACCTAGACATGATGGGGTGGAAAATGATGTGAATCATGCAACCAACATTCAAGGACTGAAGGGGCTGGCATGACGACAGAGGATTACTGCTGACCATGTTCGCAACACAGCATCCTGTCGCGTTAGCCTGAAATGAGGACTAACAAAACGAGCATCGACCGCTGACCATATTCGCAACGCGGGATTTTATCGATTTCTTGTCCGTAACCCTGGAGGGCATTGGCCCGTATCGGTAGGAGAGCCCTTGGGCGTAGTATCCAGGCCGTTCTTGGGGGTCCCTCTGGGTGTGAAAGATGATGGGAGTCCGAATAGAGGGGAACACGAAGCTTGACAAGTGGAAGGAAATTGATCAAGTTGAATCAGACACTCTTGGTGCTAGACTAGAGTGCTCTTAATACATGGGTGAACCACTGCAGGGAGCCAAGGGACTCAACCTTGAGGGTGATCTAGAGATGGCAGATTCCCAGGGGAAGGGGGCATGGTGCCCAAAACCTTGTATCGTACCTACACACCCCCCCCCCCCCCCGCTGGAGAGGGATGGACCAAGTGGCCTAGGTGACCGGGAAATCAGGAGATCTCCCAGAGGTGGGGCTGGACCCGAATCTTAGACATTCAGGTGGTCCTACGTATCCCATTAGGATGGGAATCAAGCCACACGTAGTTCTGAAAGGTGCCTTTTAACGTCATGCAGGACAGAAGGTCAGGAGGACTGAACCTCAGAATGGGGCGTGCGTGGTGCAGCTATTGCAAACCCATCGTAAATGAGGACGTAGTCCCACACTGCGCCACGCAGTCCTGTGATCAGGGTCCTGAAGGCAGGATTAGAGAGGTAAATTCGCTGAACTCAAGTTGGATTCGAAGACAAGGGGTCTTGAACGTAATTCCAGATGAGAGTCTTAGTTTATGGTCTTAGAGCTCGGACCATGGGTGGTGACAACTCCCGAGTAAGCACAGATGTCAACCCAGTCCCTAAGCCCACGTGAGATAAACTCGGTGTGGGAAACAAGGGGGGTATCCTCATCGCAATACTTGGGGCATCTATCAAAGGGGAGTCAGCAGAGAATTTCGAAGGACACCTTTGATGTAGCTTGTTCCTCGAACGCGCAAACGTGTACGGGGGAAAAGTACCAAGATTCCCGAGACTCTACTTGGACACGAGGAAGTGATGAAGGGTGTGAATTGTGTACCCGACATTTGGGCTTAATGGGTTGGCGTGACGACAGAGGAAAACTGTTATCCATGACGGAAACACAGCGTCTGTATCGTGTTAGCCTGAGGTGGGAGCAACAAATGAGCATCGACCGCTGACCATATTCGCAACGCGGGATTTTATCGATTTGTTGTCTGAAACCCCCGGGGGCTTTGGCCCGTATCGGTAGGAGAGCCCTTGGGCATTGTATCCAGGCCGTTCTTGGGGGTCCCTCCAGGTGTGAAAGATGATGAAAGCCCTGATGCGGGGATACGCAAAGCCTGGAAAGCGGGTGCGGACATGTCCAAGTAAAGCTTGGCATTCCAGGTAATAAACCAGAGTACTCTTAAGCACATTGGTGAACCGCCGAAGAAAAAGGATCGATGAAACAGCTCAGTAGGGGGGGGCATGGCGCAGTCATTACGAGATCGTCGTGAATGAGGACATGATCCCACACCACACCATATGATCTCCTCATGGAGGAAGGATAGGCCATGGGGCCAAGATGGGATGGGGATTCCCAAGAGATGGGGCTGGACCCGAAGCTTAGACATTCAGGTGATCCTACGTATCCCATTAGGATGGGAATCAAGCCACACGTAGTTCTTGAAATGCAGTTTAACGTCATACTGGACGAGGAGGGGAGTAATATACCCCTAAACAAGAGAGGTGTATGGCATGGTAAAGAAGCCATCGTGAATGAGGACGTAGTCCTACGTCACACCATACGATCCTATAAGAGAGGTCCCGGGCCGCAGTCCGGAAAGGCCAAAGGGCCTGAGGCTGGGCCTCGTAAGGGGAGTTGCACGGCACGGCACATGATCCCGACGTGAATGAGGACGTAGTCCCACACCACACCGTACACCCTTACGAGGAATCCTGGGCCGTGGCCCGGAGAAAAGGGGAAGTTATCAGTCAGAGAGGTCTGACTGGTTTGTAGTTTAACGTCTTACATGGGGACGAGGGGCCAGGGGCCCAAGGAGGCCAAAGGGCCTGAGGCTGAGCCTCGTAAAGGGAGGACGTACGGCATGGTACATGATCCCGACGTGAATGAGGACGTAGTCCCACATCACACCGTACACCCTTATGAGGGATCATGGGCCGTGGCCCGGATCGCCAGCGCCACCTGGGGGAAGTTTGTCACCTTGGGATGGGGTAGAGGGGATCACTGTTCTTGATGCCTGGGGCATCTCGGGGTGGACCCGAAGATCCAGGACACTGTTGACCATGTTCGAAACACAGCGTTCCTATGGTGACCCGCATGGGGGCAACAAATGAGCGTCGACCGCTTGACCAAATTCGCAACGCGGGACTTGCATCGACTTGTTGCTTAAGGAAACCCTCGGGGGCGTTGGCCCGTATCGGTAGGAGAGCCCTTGGGCATTGTATCCAGGCCATTATCGGGGGTCCCTCCGAGTGTGAAAAGGTGACAGAATCCCAGTCAAGGAGTGGGTGAAGCTCAGTTGCGTTCATCCACGAAAGGGGCAAACACCTCCAGGGGGAAATGTGCAGCCGGGTCGGGGCTTTCTCGACGTGGGTCGGGGCAAAAGTGTGCACCCTGCCATGTCTTGACCCGGGGGGAAGATCTTGGATTTTGGGCTGGGCCAACGGACGAAATGTCCGGGCGTTCCTACGTATCTCATAAGTATGAGAATCAATCCATACGTAGTTCTTGAAAGCCATGCAGTTTAGCGTCATGCGGTAAGGACGTGGGAGGGTAGAAGAACGGGAGTGGGCGCATGGTGCGACCTTTACAATATTTGTGCGATTGGGGTTGCATGAGCGGGGCCAAGGAAGCCTACTCCCTGCTACACAGAGATCCTCCAAGGAGACTATCCCAGGGGGAATAGCGGAAGAGAAAAGCTTGGGGTTGGGCTCAAGACGAGGCGTCCGAGCGTTCCTACGTATCCCATGAAGATGGGAATCAAGCCATACGTAGTTCTTGGCATGCAGTTTAACGTCATGCGGGACGGAAAGAAGCACCTCCTTTGGGGATATGTACGGTACGACAAGTAGTCCGACGTGAACGGGGACATAGTCCCACACCATGTCGTACGATCCCGCAAGAGGGTAAGTCGGGGAAAGACCAAGGGGGGGCCCGAGGCCAAGCCGCGGTGGAGACGGGGCCAGGGGCCCAAGGAGGCCAAGAGGCCTGAGGCCGGCCCTCGGTCAGGAAGACCTGACTGGCTTGCAATTTAACGTCTTCCAGTGAGGACGGAGAGGCAGTTTAAGGTCATGCGGGACCAAGTCGCAGTTTAGAGTCATGCAGGACCCTCTCGCGGTTCAGGGTCGTGCAGGACCACTGCAGTTTAATGTCGTACGGGACGATAATGTTCAGTTTAACATCATGACGGACGAAGATGAGCAGTTTTACGTCATGCAGGACGATGATGCAGTTTAATGTCGTGCAGGACGATAATGATCAGTTTTACGTCATGACAGACGAAGAATGTTATGCAGTTTAATGTCGTGCAACTAGGACATGGTTGTTACGCAGTTTAACGTCATGCAACTGGGATGATAAACCACACGAATTGTGTCAGTAGAGGAATGGTCATCTCTACTCCATTCAAGTGGTTTGAGATTAGGGGGGATCTATATGAGGGGAATTCCTTAAAACCCCCTGATCATGAAGATCCTTCCACAAGCTGGTTTCAAGGCCACAGGGAGGACATCTATGGTTGATGCAATGTGGTAGTTGGGATGACACAGAGTGTCGCAAGGGTAGTAGGGATGACTACATTACCTTGACCTATAGGGGCGAAGAAGCCCGGAGTGTCGGTACGACAGGGCGAAGGAGCCCGGAAGGCGTGGAAGCCTGGAACGTCGGTACGACGGGGCGATGGGGCCCAGAAGGCGTGGAAGCCTGGAGGTCGGCACGACGGGGCGATGGAGCCCAGAAGGCGTGGAAGCCTGGACGTCGGCACGACGGGGCGATGGGGCCCGGAAGGCGTGGAAGCCTGGACGTCGGCACGACGGGGCGAAGGATCCCGGGAGGCGTGGAAGTCTGGACGTCGGCACGACGGGGCGAAGGAGCCCGGCAGGCATGGAATCCTGGATGTCGGCATGACGGGGCGATGGAGCCCGAAAGGCGTGGAAGCCCGGACATCATCACGACGGGGCGAAGGAGCCCGGAAGGCGTGGAAGCCTGGACGTCAGCACGACGGGGCGATGGATCCCGGAAGGCGTGGAAGCCTGGACGTCAGCACGACGGGGCGATGGAGCCCGGAAGGCGTGGAAGCCTGGACGTCAGCACGACGGGGCGAAGGAGCCCGGAAGGCGTGGAAGCCTGGACGACGGCATGACGGGGCGATGGAGTCGGGTGGCGGAGCCACCTGCGCGGCCTCTTGAGGCGGCGGAGTCAGCGAGTAGCCGATGGAGATGGGTGGCGGAGCCACCTGCGCGGCCTCTTGAGGCGGCGAAGTCGGCGAGGAGCCGATGGAGTCGGGTGGCGGAGCCACCTGCGTGGCCTCTTGAGGCGGCGGAGTCGGCGAGGAGCCGATGAAGATGGGTGGCGGAGCCACCTGCGCGGCCTCTTGAGGCGGCGGAGTCGGCGAGGAGCCGATGGAGTTGGGTGGCAGAGCCACCTGCGCGGCCTCTTGAGGCGGCGGAGTCGGCGAGTAGCCGATGGAGATGGGTGGCGGAGCCACCTGCGCGGCCTCTTGAGGCGGCGGGGTCGGCGAGGAGCCGATGGAGATGGGTGGCGGAGCCACCTGCACGGCCTCTTGAGGTGGCGGAGTCGGTGAGGAGCCGATGGAGTCGGGTGGCGGAGCCACCTGCGCGGCCTCTTGAGGCGGCGGGGTCGGTGAGGAGCCGATGGAGATGGGTGGCGGAGCCACCTGCGCGGCCTCTTGAGGCGGCGGAGTCGGCGAGGAGCCGATGGAGTCGGGTGGCGGAGCCACCTGCGCGGCCTCTTGAGGCGGCGGAGTCGGCGAGTAGCCGATGGAGATGGGTGGCAGAGCCACCTGCGCGGCCTCTTGAGGCGGCGGAGTCGGCGAGGAGCCGATGGAGTCGGGTGGCGGAGCCACCTGCGCGGCCTCTTGAGGCGGCGGAGTCGGCGAGTAGCCGATGGAGATGGGTGGCGGAGCCACCTGCGCGGCCTCTTGAGGCGGCGGGGTCGGCGAGGAGCCGATGGAGATGGGTGGCGGAGCCACCTGCGCGGCCTCTTGAGGCGGCGGAGTCGGCGAGTAGCCGATGAAGATGGGTGGCGGAGCCACCTGCGCGGCCTCTTGAGGCGGCGGGGTCGGCGAGGAGCCGATGGAGATGGGTGGCGAAGCCACCTGCGCGGCCTCTTGAGGCGGCGGGAGTCGGCGAGGAGCCGACGGAATCGGGTGGCGGAGCCACCTGCGCGGCCTCTTGAGGCGGCGGAGTCGGCGAGGAGCCGATGGAGATGGGTGGCGGAGCCACCTGCGCGGCCTCTTGAGGCGGCGGAGTCGGCAAGTAGCCGATGGAGATGGGTGGCGGAGCCACCTGCGCGGCCTCTTGAGGCGGCGGGGTCGGCGAGGAGCCGATGGAGATGGGTGGCGGAGCCACCTGCGCGGCCTCTTGAGGCGGCGGAGTCGGCGAGGAGCCGATGGAGTCGGGTGGCGGAGCCACCTGCGCGGCCTCTTGAGGCGGCGGAGTCGGCGAGTAGCCAATGGAGATGGGTGGCAGAGCCACCTGCGCGGCCTCTTGAGGCGGCGGGAGTCGGTGAGGAGCCGACGGAATCGGGTGGCGGAGCCACCTGCGCGGCCTCTTGAGGCGGCGGAGTCGGCGAGGAGCCGATGGAGTCGGGTGGCGGAGCCACCTGCGCGGCCTCTTGAGGCGGCGGGGTCGGCGAGGAGCCGATGGAGATGGGTGGCGGAGCCACCTGCGCGGCCTCTTGAGGCGGCGGGAGTCGGCGAGGAGCCGACGGAATCGGGTGGCGGAGCCACCTGCGCGGCCTCTTGAGGCGGCGGAGTCGGCGAGGAGCCGATGGAGATGGGTGGCGGAGCCACCTGCGCGGCCTCTTGAGGCGGCGGAGTCGGCGAGGAGCCGATGGAGTCGGGTGGCGGAGCCACCTGCGCGGCCTCTTGAGGCGGCGGAGTCGGCGAGTAGCCGATGGAGATGGGTGGCGGAGCCACCTGCGCGGCCTCTTGAGGCGGCGGGGTCGGCGAGGAGCCGATGGAGATGGGTGGCGGAGCCACCTGCGCGGCCTCTTGAGGCGGCGGAGTCGGCGAGTAGCCGATGAAGATGGGTGGCGGAGCCACCTGCGCGGCCTCTTGAGGCGGCGGGGTCGGCGAGGAGCCGATGGAGATGGGTGGCGGAGCCAACTGCGCGGCCTCTTGAGGCGGCGGGAGTCGGTGAGGAGCCGACGGAATCGGGTGGCGGAGCCACCTGCGCGGCCTCTTGAGGCGGCGGAGTCGGCGAGGAGCCGATGGAGATGGGTGGCGGAGCCACCTGCGCGGCCTCTTGAGGCGGAGGAGTCGGCGAGGAGCCGATGGAGTCGGGTGGCGGAGCCACCTGCGCGGCCTCTTGAGGCGGCGGAGTCGGCGAGTAGCCGATGGAGATGGGTGGCGGAGCCACCTGCGCGGCCTCTTGAGGCGGTGGGGTCGGCGAGGAGCCGATGGAGATGGGTGGCGGAGCCACCTGCGCGGCCTCTTGAGGCGGCGGAGTCGGCGAGTAGCCGATGAAGATGGGTGGCGGAGCCACCTGCGCGGCCTTTTGAGGCGGCGGGGTCGGCGAGGAGCCGATGGAGATGGGTGGTGGAGCCACCTGCGCGGCCTCTTGAGGCGGCCGGAGTCGGCGAGGAGCCGAAGGAATCGGGTGGCGGAGCCACCTGCGCGGCCTCTTGAGGCGGCGGAGTCGGCGAGGAGCCGATGGAGATGGGTGGTGGAGCCACCTGCGCGGCCTCTTGAGGCGGCGGAGTCGGCGAGGAGCCGATGGAGATGGGTGGCGGAGCCATCTGCGCGGCCTCTTGAGGCGGCGGGAGTCGGCGAGGAGCCGACGGAATCGGGTGGCGGAGCCACCTGCGCGGCCTCTTGAGGCGGCGGAGTCGGCGAGGAGCCGATGGAGTCAGGTGGCGGAGCCACCTGCGCGGCCTCTTGAGGCGGCGGGGTCGGCGAGGAGCCGATGGAGATGGGTGGCGGAGCCACCTGTGCGGCCTCTTGAGGCGGCGGGAGTCGGCGAGGAGCCGACGGAATCGGGTGGCGGAGCCACCTGCGCGGCCTCTTGAGGCGGCGGAGTCGGCGAGGAGCCGATGGAGATGGGTGGAGGAGCCACCTGCGCGGCCTCTTGAGGCGGCGGAGTCGGCGAGGAGCCGATGGAGTCGGGTGGCGGAGCCACCTGCGCGGCCTCTTGAGGCGGCGGAGTCGGCGAGTAGCCGATGGAGATGGGTGGAGGAGCCACCTGCGCGGCCTCTTGAGGCGGCGGGGTCGGCGAGGAGCCGATGGAGATGGATGGCGGAGCCACCTGCGCGGCCTCTTGAGGCGGCGGAGTCGGCGAGTAGCCGATGAAGATGGGTGGCGGAGCTACCTGCGCGGCTTCTTGAGGCGGCGGGGTCGGCGAGTAGCCAATGGAGATGGGTGGCGGAGCCACCTGCGCGGCCTCTTGAGGCGGCGGGGTCGGCGAGGAGCCGATGGAGATGGGTGGCGGAGCCACCTGCGCGGCCTCTTGAGGCGGCGGAGTCGGCGAGGAGCCGATGGAGTCGGGTCTTCAAACACCGAATGTTACTCATCCTCTCACATATAATGGGGAGGGAATTCACATGGATGATGCCTCGAGTTTCCCAACACATTTGGTGTACTCGCTATTGAAGGAGAAGAGATTCACGTCGGGTTCACCATTTCTGTTTCCGACGCTTTCGCCGGGGCGCGCGCATCCGTCTGTGGAGGACGCGCGGCTTGTTGCCCCGCATTCCCGATTTCCAAAGGCGGGTGGCATTCGTTCCTTGTTCAGGTATGTCTGCTCCTTGATCGAAAAGGGATGATGGGATGTCGGTTCTTCCTTCCGTGGATTCCTCCTCGGAACTCGTCACCTAGTCCGGGTCTCCCTCATAGATTTAATACGTTGTTCGTGAATCTCATTCCCGGTGCCATATCGTCATGGACGCCGGTTAATTACACTTCTTCCGTCAAGACTTTCCATAGGGTCTTGACATGGTAGCGACCTTCGGTCGGAGTAGACGGCAACATCAGGAATGTTGGGGCATCTCTGGGTGCGTGGACATATGGGAACCTGTATTATTCCTCATAAGAGGGCATCTCAAGGGTGCAGAACCCGAGGCGTACATCTGAGGTTTTCCTCAGCTTCCTGTGTTTAACACAGGGTATGTTGCAAGATTAACGTCTAGCAGAGACGGTTACACCAAAGGCGTTCCATCCGTGGTTTTCCTCAGGCATCTCATGTTTATCACAAGGTAGGTCGTGAGTTTAACGTCTTACGGAGACGGAATACGGGTGATCAGAACGTCCCATAGAGACGGATCAGATTGGTATATCTCATGGAGACGGCTATGGTCCCATAGAGACGGATCAGAACGCCCAATGAGGACGGATCCGAGGTGGTGCACTCCCTATAGGGGAAAAGGGTGATGAATCGGGGTGTACACAGAGGACAGCGACCCGGAGACATGATGGGGCTTACACATGGAATGCGGCCCATGCGCCGCTAGGAGCAGCGAGGAGGTGGATGGCATGATTC
Source organism: Viscum album (assembly GCA_963277665.1). Classification (NCBI taxonomy): domain Eukaryota; kingdom Viridiplantae; phylum Streptophyta; class Magnoliopsida; order Santalales; family Viscaceae; genus Viscum; species Viscum album. The sequence continues at coordinate 8,058,553 of OY728125.1, forward strand.
CACCGGGACGTGGCGGCCCGGGTGAGAATCAGGATGGGTGATGGATGGATGAGTGAAGTGGAGGAGGATGAAATGGGACCATCGCAGGGGCGACGGTGAAGTTGGGCTTGAGCCTTGAGGAGGCTTCCTACGTATCCCTGTGGCAGGGAATCAAAGTCCGCGTAGTTCGGAGAATACAGTTTAACGTCATGTGGGATGAAGATGGGACCCGGCGTGAAGAAACGACGGGTGGGTGTGTCGGTGAACCGATGTGAAAGTAGACCTTGGTCCACTATTGGTGGGCTTGAACCTCGTGGAGGCTTCCTACGTACCATGCCTTGACATGGATCAAAGACCTCGTAGTTCAGGTGGTTGGGTCGCAATGGCTTACCACTGGACCAGAGTGTAGTTTAACGTCATGCTGGACGTAGGTAGAACATGACGTGAATTGGGTGATGGGTGGGCTTGAACCTCGTGGAGGCTTCCTACGTACCATGCCTTGACATGGATCAAAGACCTCGTAGTTCAAAAGGGGATGGGTCACAGCGGCTTACCACTGGACCGGGATGGGACCCGACGTGAAATGACGGGTGGGTTTCGCCGGTAAACCGACGTGAAAGCAGACCTTGGTCCGCTATTGGTGGGCTTGAACCTCGTGGAGGCTTCCTACGTACCATGCCTTGACATGGATCAAAGACCTCGTAGTTCGGATGGGGATTTGTCGGCGAACCAACGTGAAAGTAGACCTTGGTCCACTATTGGTGGGCTTGAACCTCGTGGAGGCTTCCTACGTACCATGCCTTGACATGGATCAAAGACCTCATAGTTCGGATGGGATGGGTCACAACGGCTTACCACTGGACCGGGGTGCAGTTTAACGTCGTGCTGGACGGGGGTGAAACCCGACGTGAAAGATGGGTGGTCTTAAACTTCGTGGAGGCTTCCTACGTACCATGCCTTGACATGGATCAAAGTCCTCGTAGTTCAAATGGGGATTTGTCGGCGAACCGACGTGAAAGTAGACCTTGGTCCACTATTGGTGGGCTTGAACCTCGTGGAGGCTTCCTACGTACCATGCCTTGACATGGATCAAAGACCTCGTAGTTCGGATGGGATTGGGTCGCAATGGCTTACCACTGGGCCAGGGTGCAGTTTAACGTCTTGCTGGACGGGGGTGAAACCCGACGTGAAAGAGCGACGGGTGGGCTTGAACCTCGTGAAGGCTTCCTACGTACCATGCCTTGACATGGATCAAAGTCCTCGTAGTTCAAATGGGGATTTGTCGGCGAACCGACGTGAAAGTAGACCTTGGTCCACTATTGGTGGGCTTGAACCTCGTGGAGGCTTCCTACGTACCATGCCTTGACATGGATCAAAGACCTCGTAGTTCGGATGGGACTGGGTCGCAATGGCTTACCATTGGACCGGGGTGCAGTTTAACGTCTTGTTGGACGGGGGTGAAACCCGACGTGAAAGAGCGACGGGTGGGCTTGAACCTCGTGGAGGCTTCCTACGTACCATGCCTTGACATGGATCAAAGACCTCGTAGTTCAGGTGGTCACAACGGCTTACCGCTGGACTGGAATGGGACCCGACGTGAATGAGCGACGGGTGGGCTTGAACCTCGTGGAGGCTTCCTACGTACCATGCCTTGACATGGATCAAAGACCTCGTAGTTCAGGTGGTCACAACGGCTTACCGCTGGACTGGAATGGGACCCGACGTGAATGAGCGACGGGTGGGCTTGAACCACGTGGAGGCTTCCTACGTACCATGCCTTGACATGGATCAAAGACCTCGTAGTTCAGGTGGTCACAACGGCTTACCGCTGGACTGGAATGGGACCCGGTGTGAATGAGCGACGGGTGGGCTTGAACCTCGTGGAGGCTTCCTACGTACCATGCCTTGACATGGATCAAAGACCTCGTAGTTCAGGTGGTCACAACGGCTTACCGCTGGACTGGAATGGGACCCGGCGTGAATGAGCGACGGGTGGGCTTGAACCTCGTGGAGGCTTCCTACGTACCATGCCTTGACATGGATCAAAGACCTCGTAGTTCAGGTGGGGTTTCGCCGGTGAACCGACGTGATAGCAGACCTTGGTCCACTGTTGGTGGGCTTGAACCTCATGGAGGCTTCCTACGTACCATGCCTTGACATGGATCAAAGACCTCGTAGTTCAAATGGGATGGGTCACAACGGCTTACCACTGGACGGGGGTGCAGTTTAACGTCGTGCTGGACGGGGGTGAAACCCGACGTGAAAGACGGGTGGTCTTGAACCTCGTGGAGGCTTCCTACATACCATGCCTTGACATGGATCAAAGTCCTTGTAGTTCAAATGGGGATTTGTCGGCGAACCGACGTGAAAGTAGACCTTGGTCCACTATTGGTGGGCTTGAACCTCGTGGAGGCTTCCTACGTACCATGCCTTGACATGGATCAAAGACCTCGTAGTTCGGATGGGATTGGGTCGCAATGGCTTACCACTGGACCGGGGTGCAGTTTAACGTCTTGCTGGACGGGGGTGAAACCCGACGTGAAAGAGCGACGGGTGGGCTTGAACCTCGTGGAGGCTTCCTACGTACCATGCCTTGACATGGATCAAAGACCTCGTAGTTCAAATGGGCTTCACCGGTAAACCGACGTGAAAGCAGACCTTGGTCCACTGTTGGTGGGCTTGAACCTCGTGGAGGCTTCCTACGTACCACGCCTTGACATGGATCAAAGACCACGTAGTTCAAAAGGGAATGTGTCAGGGTCGGTGCTCACTCTAATCCCACGTGAGTCATGCTCGGTGTGAGAAACAAGAGGTTGCAAGGACCTGACGATCACGTCGCGAAGGGTGCGTCCGCGAGAAGCGAAGAGGGGCTTACGCGTTGAGCGGCCCATGGTGTTGGGACTTACTCCAGGATGGAGGCCCAGAACGGCTTACCGCTAAATGGGGTCACAACGGCTTACCGCTGGATTTGGTCACAACGGATTACCGCTGGATAGGATCACAACGGCTTACCGCTAGATGAGGATGTCAACGGCTTACCGCTGAATAGGATCACAACGGCTTACCGCTGGATTGGGTCACAACGGCTTACCGCTGGATGAGGATGTCAATGGCTTACCGCTGAATAGGATCACAACGGCTTACCGCTGGATGAGGATGTCAACGGCTTACCGCTGAATAGGATCACAACGGCTTACCGCTGGATTGGGTCACAACGGCTTACCGTTGGATAGGATCACAACGGCTTACTGCTGGATGAGGATGTCAACGGCTTACCGCTGAATAGGATCACAACGGATTACCGCTGGATTGGGTCACAACGGCTTACCGCTGAATAGGATCACGACAGTGAATGGGGCTTACGCTAGAAAGTTGCCCGGGTGCCGCTAAGGAGTGGCAATGGTGAATGGGGCTTACGCTAGGAAGCTGCCCGGGTGCCGCTATGGAGTGGCACTGGTGAATGGGGCTTACGCTAGGAAGCTGCCCGTGCGCCGCTAGGAGTGGCACTGGTGAATGGGGCTTATGCTAGGAAGCTGCCCGTGTGCCGCTATGGAGTGGCAATGGTGAATGGGGCTTACGCTAGGAAGCTGCCCGGGTGCCGCTATGGAGTTGCACTGGTGAATGGGGCTTACGCTAGGAAGCTGCCCGTGCGCCGCTAGGAGTGGCACTGGTGAATGGGGCTTATGCTAGGAAGCTGCCCGTGTGCCGCTAAGGAGTGGCAATGGTGAATGGGGCTTACGCTAGGAAGATGCCCGGGTGCCGCTATGGAGTGGCACTGGTGAATGGGGCTTACACTAGGAAGCTGCCCGTGCGCCGCTAGGAGTGGCACTGGTGAATGGGGCTTATGCTAGGAAGCTGCCCGTATACCGCTAAGGAGTGGCACTGGTGAATGGGGCTTATGCTAGGAAGCTGCCCGTAATGTCTTCCTCATGTCAGGCCATAAGGGCATCCCAACTCACTGGTGGGTTGAGGTATGTGCCTATGCGCAAGTGCACAAGCGGGATAACGCCAAGGACGTTGGAATCAGCCCAAACAAAGGGACAAGAAAAGTGTGAATCACATGCCCAATATTCAGAACGTCATGAGATTGGCGTGGTGATGGAGGATTACTGCTGACCATGTTCGCGACGCAGCATCCATATCACATTAGCCAGAAATGAGGACAACAAATGAGGGTCGACCGTTGACCATGTTCGAAACACGGGACCATGTCACAAGTTTTGTCGATCGATCCTTCGGGACGTTGGCCCAGGACAGCAGGCGGACCATAGGTCGAGCATCCATACTGTTAGGGGGTCCCTCCAGATGTGATCAGTCTTCCGGGGCATTGGCCCAGGACAGCAGGCGGACCATAGGTCGAGCATCCATACTGTTAGGGGGTCCCTCCAGACTTGGAAGTGAATGACGATCCAGACGAAGGACACGCAAAGCGTGAGGTGGAGTGATGGAATGTTTGAATGGATTCCAACGCTCTTGATGTTACACCACTGTGATCATGGCGTTAGGCATCTTATGCTTGGCGCACAAGGCGTCTCTTGTTTAATGGAAGAGGCATCCTATGTTTGGAACATAGGGATTACTACAGTTTATAGTCATGTTGGATGGACTGTTAGCATCTCATGCTTGGAGCATGAGGCATCTCTCGCTTGGAGCAAGAGGCATCCTATGTTTGGAGCACAGGGTTTACTACAGTTTATAGTCATGTAGGATGGACTGTTAGCATCTCATGCTTGGAGCATGAGGCATCTCTCGCTTGGAGCAAGAGGCATCCTATGTTTGGAGCACAGGGTTTACTACAGTTTATAGTCATGTAGGATGGACTGTTAGCATCTCATGCTTGGAGCATGATGCATCTCTTGCATAGGGCAAGAGGCATCCTATCATTTGTTAGATAGGGAGAATACTACAGTTTAGAGTCATGTAGGTAGGACTATTGGCATCTCATGCTAGGAGCATGAGGCATCTCTCGTTAGAAGCGAGAGGCATCCTATCATTTGTTAGATAGGGAGTGCTACAGTTTATAGTCATGTAGATAGGACTATTAGCATCTCATGCTTGGAGCATAAGGCATCTCTCGTTAGATGCGAGAGGCATCCTATCATTTGTTAGATAGGGAGTGCTACAGTTTATAGTCATGTAGATAGGACTATTAGCATCTCATGCTTGGAGCATAAGTCATCTCTCGTGTAAGGCAAGAGGCATCCTATGTTTGGAACATAGGGAGAATACTACAGTTTAGAGTCATGTAGGTGGGACTATTGGCATCTCACGCTAGGAGCATGAGGCATCTCTCGTTTAGGGCAAGAGGCATCCTATCATTTGTTAGATAGGGAGTACTACAGTTTATAGTCTTGTAGATAGGACTGTTAGGCAGAAGGTGCCTAGAAATGGTTGGTTTTGGGACTTACGCAAGGGCGGCCCTTTCTAGTTGAACCTGGCATAGGAGCCAAGTGATTGGGTTTGGAGGAGTTACCTGAGGAATGGTTCGACTCAAGGTACCCGGGGAATTGATGATGAGAACCTCAACTCACGACATAGAATGAAACCCGGAGGAATATGTCAATTGAAGGTGTTTCATGGTGTGTAGAGGAGTATCTCTAATCATGGTGTTCCATAGGTGGAAGGCGGGAGCGCATAAGGGCGCAATGGAAAATCCCGGCATCCCGGCCCGAGAAGTTCGCGGTGCGAATCTCCATTTTTCATGGGGGTCTGTGACGGTTGCGAAGGGACCGGCCCGGAGGGCCGGGACCGCAGCCCGGCACTGACCCCGAGCAGGGGTGCGGGGGCGCAGCCCCCGCGGTATGGACCGGTGGGCGCGAAGGTAGGATCCTCGTGAAGGATGGGTCTTCGCGAAGTAGCTTCGCGAAGCATGGCCTCGCGGAGCAATGGTCTCTCGCGGAGCAAAGGGGTCTCGCGGAGCTTGGTCTCGCGGAGCAGCATCGCGGAGCTTGGTCTCGCGGAGCAGCATCACGGAGCAGCATCGCGGAGCAAGGGCTCGCGGAGCAAAGGGCTCTCGCGGAGCTTGGTCTCGCGGAGCAGCATCGCGGAGCATAGGCTCGCGGAGCATGGACTCCTGGAGTCTCGGCTCACGGAGCAGCAACGCGAAGGAAGCTGCTCGCGGAGCATGGCTTCGCGGAGCCGCAATGCGGAGCTCCGCTCGGCCGCCCAAGGGGCGAAGTGGCCGTGTCCGTCCTCCCGGAGAAGGGGGTGAGCTGGGTATTTATAGGCAGGGGTGCCGCGAAGCAGAACTTCCGCGCCGCCTCAGGAGCTTCGCGGCGCGCTCGCGAATGTCAAATGTGTTCGCGGAGCATCACCGCCTCTGGAGCTTCGCGGCGTGCTCGCGAACGTCAAACGGGTTCGCAGAGCATCACCGCCTCTGGAGCTTCGCGGCGCGCTCGCGAACGTCAAACGGGTTCGCGGAGCATCACCGCCTCTGGAGCTTCGCGAGGCCGCGATGGTCGGGGCGCTTCGCGGCGGGACTTCGCGGGACCGCGCTGCACGGGTGCTTCGCATCGGTGCTTCGCATTAGTGCTTCGCGAGGGGTCTTCGCGGCGCATCGCCAATGTCAAACGGGTTCGCGGAGCCTCTCTCCTCATTGCTTCGTGGCGGCGCTCCGCGATCACTGAGGGGGGCTTCGCGAATGGGCTTTGCGAACTAGATTTCCAGCCCAACTTCAAACATCCATAACTCCTAATCCGTAACTCCGTTCGGGCCCTACGACCTACCAAATCGAAGCTTGCGAAATGGACTAAGATCTTGGATCATGTATGGAAGCATTTTGGAAAAATTTGGGGACGCGTTTTCCGGGGTCTACAGTAACTCTTCCTCATCACTTACTGTGGTTCTCATGTTTCTTCTTAAAAGTTGTGGTTTCTCCAAAACACTTTGATGAGGTGCATTGTCTTATTTTGTATAACTTTTTTCCTACGATCTAAGATCTTCACAGGATTCTATTCATAGGAGAGGTCATTCTCCAATGGTAACACTTCTGGATTGAGTACATGTGATGGGACAAGTTTTCACTTTCTCAAGAGTGATACATGGAATACATCATGTACTTTAGACAGGTTCGGTGGGATTACTAGTCAATAGGACACTGCTCCGATGCGGTCAAGGATCTCAAAAGGGCTGATGTACCTTGGACTAAGCTTTCCCTTATTCCCAAATCTCATAAATCTATTCCATAGAGATATTTGGAGGAAAAACATATCTCCAACATCAAACTCTAGGTCTCATTGTTTTTTGTCAGCATAGATCTTTTGTCAACTCTGGGTAGTTTTGATGTGTTGCTGGATGTTCTTAACCTTCTCCACCATTTATTCAATCATTTCGATACCTAGAAGTTTTTGTTCCCCAAATTAATCCCAACATGTCGGTGTTCTACACCTCTTCCAATAAAGGGCTTCATAAGGATCCATTTTGATGCTTCAATGGAAACTATTGTTGTAAGAGAACTCAACTAGAGGAAAATGTTGATCTCATCCTCCTTTGAAGTCCATTGAGCATACTCTATATATTTCCCCAATTGTTTGGATAGTCTGTTCATATTGGCCATCAGTTTGAGGATGAAAAGTCACACTGAAGTTCAGTTTAGTATTCAGGGCGTGTTGTAGACTCTTCTAGAACTTGGAGGTGAATCTTGGATCTCAATTAGATATAATAAATAGTGGTACACCATGAAACCTTACCACTTTTCTAATGTATATTTGTGCCAGTTTATCCAACAAAAAATCCTCTAAAATTGCAATGAAGTGTGCAGTATTTGTAAGATGATCCACAACATCCCAGATAGCATTTTTTTCTTTTGATGTCTTTGGAATTCTGGTAACAAATTCCATGGTGATGTTCTCCCATTTCTATGTTGGTAAGGGTAATGGATTCATCATCCCCTTATAATTATACCTCTAATCCTTCACTTGCTGATATACCTAGCACTTTAATGTGTATTCAAAAATCTCCTTCTTAATGTTATCCCACCAATAATGCTCCCATAAATCCCAATACATCTTTGTGTTTACTGGGTGAATAGGGAAATTCGAACTATGTGCATCATCTAAAAGTTATTTCTTTAACTCCAGATTTTATGGAACACGTAGTCTTGACCCAAATCTCACAATGCCTTCTTCATTAACATTAAACTATAACTATTTACCTTTTCTTATATTTTCTACTTTCTTATGAATTCCAACATCATCTTTTTTATCATACTTTAACCATTATAAAAGAGACGGTTTAGTAATAATTTGTGAAAGGATTTATGATGTTCCCTTCTTTATGATTCCCATATCTATCTTCATCAAATATAAGAAGATTGGATCCATTTTAATTCTCGTCAATGATAGAATCTCTAGGCCCTTTCTACTTAGAGAATCCGCCACCTTTTTCACTTTCCCAAGGTGGTAATGGATTGATCATTCATAATCCTTGATGAGATCTAACCATCTTCATTGGTGCATGTTCATCTCCTTATGTGAGAATATATATTTGAGACTTTTTTGCTCTGTATATATTTCACATTGTTCCCCAAAGAGACAATGCCACAATATTTTCAACGCAAAGATCACAGTTTCCAACTCCAGATCATGTGTGGGATATTTTTTCTCATGAATTTTCAACTTATTTGAGGAATAGGTGGTGAGTTTTTCATTCTGCATCAACACATAGTTGAATCCCTTCATTGAAGCACTGCTGAAGATTATGAAAAGCTCCCCATTTGTGGGTAGTGTGAGCATAGGGGTAGTGATAAGCCTCTTCTTAAAATCTATAAATATTTCTTCACATTCATCATTCCAAGAAAACTTGACTACCTTCTAAGTTATCTTGGTAAGAGGTTTTCACAATCGTGATAAATTTCTCACAAATTGGTGATAATATCCAGCTAACCCCAAGAATCTATGGATATCCATCACAGATGTTGGTCTCGTTCATCCCTAAATTTCTTTTTTTGAAGGATCCACAGATATCCTATTAATAATGATGATATTCCCAAATAATGAGACTTCATTTAAACATAACTCATACTAGTTGTACTTTTCAAAGATCTTATCCTTTTTCATGGTCTCTAGTACAGTGCTTAGATGCTCCCCATGATCCTCCTTGTTTTTGGGGTATATTAGAATATCATTTATAAATACTACAACAAATTTTTTTGAGGTAATCTCTAAATACTCTATTCATTAAGTCCATGAATATTTCTATATAATTAGTGAGTCTGAAATGAATTACTATGAATTCATAGTGCTCGTACCTTTTACAAAAAGCAGTCTTGGGGATATCCTCATTCTTCACCCTTACTTGGTAATATCCCAACCACAGATCCACCTTGGAGAAGTATTGTTCTTCACGTAGTTTATTGAACAAGTCATAAATACTTGACAAAGGTTACTTGTTCTTTATCGTGATTTTTTTGAGCTCGTGATAATCAATGCAAAGGCACATTGACCCATCCTTCTTCTTGATAAAGAGGACTGGTGCACCCCATGGTGAAGCACTTGGGCGTATAAAACCTTTATCCATATTCTCCTATAGTTATTTCTTTAGCTACTAAATCTCCACAACATCTATTATATATGGATTCTTGGATATTGGAAATACCCTTGGTATAAGATCAATCGATAATTAAACATATCTTCTATTAGGAAGACCAGGAAATTCCTCAAGAAACACATCAGTGAATTCCCTTACAATAAGAATGTATTTGAGGATGGTTACTTCCCTATACTCAATCATCTAAGAAAGAAATGTGTTATTATATTGAATTAATATTCATTCTTGAGATGATGGTTCTAAATAAGATTTATCCTCCTCCTTTCACTTGTATAGAATCGGGGGTCGATTCACTATATGGAGAGTGATTTCCCTCTCATGAAAATTTATGTTGGCTCGATATAGGGAGAGACAATCCATGCCAAGAATTGCATCAAATTCCACCAAGGTAAGTATGATAAGATTCCATGGTAATTTTAATCCACAAATTATCAGATGGGAGGAGTTATATTCATGGGATTCTATAATTTCTCCATTTCCCATTCTCACCGACATCTCTACTTCCAAGTTTTTGGTGATGTTTGGATTGTTCTACTAAAATTATGGAATATAAAAGAATTCATAGATCTAGAATCCAAAAGTATGTTCATTATACTTGAATTAATAACTAGCTTACTTTTCACCACTTCCTTGTCGTGATTCACTTCGGTGGTAGTGATGGAAAAATCTCTCCCTTGCTACCTTGGAGGTTATTGGTTGGCTCAAATTACCCTTGGCTTAGGGAACTGGTTCGCAAAGTTTCTTGGTTCCTTGCAGTTGTAGCAATGAACAATGCACTGAGGGTTGACTAGATCATTCCTTTCCTCTACCATATTGGTGGGTTTCTCACGTCAGCAATCATTATTCAGGTGCCCTTCTCTTCCGCACTTAAAGCATTTTCTTGTCCCCTTCAGAAAATTTTCAGGGTGCTTCTTCCTGCACTTTTGGAAAGTGGAATGTTGAAATTTCTTGGAATCATTAAATCTCTCTATCAGACCTCCAAAATTTGACTATGCCTTCCACTTTTTATCCCCATGATACCCCTAAGATTCATTGATCACCATTTTGACTTTGAGGTCACATCGGAAAATTCTCTCTTAACTATAAAATTCATGGATTACCAAGTCTTTTCATAGACTAGGCTTTAGTCCACCAAATAAGTTATAAACTTTACAATAGGGGGTGACAAAAAAAACAAAGTCATACTGTGCAAGTCTTGTGAAGTTTTCTTTGTAATCTCCAATAGATTTATCATCCTTTTGCTTGAGGTCAAGGAAATCTCTTTCCATCTTAATTTAGAGGGTTAAAGGAAAATATTTATCAAAAAACATTTTCTATAAATCCTTCTATCCCATCACCTCGATATCTTCCTTAGGATTTGTATTTTTTATCAATGTCCACCATTGATCAGATTTACCCTTCATACGATAAGTGGCCAAAAGAACCTTATCTTGTTCAGAACATTGAAGGATTGAGAAGATCTTCTCAATGGAGTTGATCCATTGTTCGGCGATGGAGGGATCAAATGATCCATTGAAAGTGGGAGGCCATTGTCTCATGAAGCTATCGATTGCAACTTGTTCTTTCTTAGGGGGTGTTGGATGTTTCTCTTGACCCATGTTTTTATTCAAAACATGAGTTAATTGAAAGAGTATCATGATAACTTTTACGATTACCACTCCCATCATATTGGGCATCTCATTAGAATATTCATCACATTGATCTTCGCATCATTTGTTAGCCTGATTCCTCATATTACTAGACATTGGATAGAATAAAAGGAAAATTAGGGGAAAGTATTTAAAACTATTAAACACATCAAAGGGAATCTAATTAAAAAAGGGATAACTTATAAATTACATTTTTCCTTAACTTATGAATTTATAGGCTTCAATCTAAGTTATCCATGATTTATTTCCTAACATATATTCTTATGGGATTTTTTTTTCTATTGATAATGGTTCATATTAATCTTATGAATTTACCAGATCATATCCCCTGGGAGTGTCTAACCAAGAGTGCAGTAAGGCCCATTGTTGTGCACCAGTTCCCGTTCGAGTCTAGCTCAAAGTAGTGTTTTCAAGTTTTACCCCTAGATACATCTATTCTAGAGCCACCTATAATTGTTCATATCTGAAAAGGGATTTATTTTCCTTATAAACCACTTACTCTATACTCACCAAAATTTAGAGATTATTTTCTTATACTTAGTTTAATCCCTATGGCTTTCAATAGAGTTTTCTAATCCTAATCCCAAAAATAACTAAACCTATCCTCTGATACCAACTATAACAACCTTGGTCTTTATTACACATTTAAACATGCTTTATTACATAAACTTTCACTGAATACAACCCATAATATAGAGAGTTCTAGTGTCTTTGGGGATTAGAAAAATTACATAACAACTTAAGACATAAAATATAATATCTTTATTGAAAACTTCTTTTACATGACCACAACATTATTTCGTACTTAGCATTACATGGGATAACATGAGGAAATACATAAGAAAAGGGTGAGATATAAATCCTAGTAAGGGGGTAAATAAGGAATAACATAGAGAATACAATATGTGTTTGGAAATAGATATATCAATGGAGCACAATAGAAACATGAACATAAAGGCATGATATATAATGATTTTCATAACATGGAAATGTGGAAACAACGTAAAACAAAGCATCATTAACATAAATGAAACAGGTAAACCCCTATCCCATTATGATTTATCATGATACTAAACATTAACCAATGCATTGGAACACTATCAGGGCACACCCTTCATAATCATTTCAGTCTCATGCTTAAGTGTGCCACATAAATCATATAACATGGATTCATTAAACATCATTATTTATTAAATTATCAAAGAATTTGGAATACATAAATTTAATTACCATTAAATAAGTATATTTTCATAAATTTTAATACCCTTTATATAGAAATGGGTATGGTATTCACTACGTGATGATTTTGGTTTGGAAAATCACAATGCGATTTCAGCAACAAAACAACATCATATGGAAATTCATAAATTAGGTTGATGAGAGATAAATGGGTCTATAATCATATATATATGAAATATATAGTAATGGTATTGTGGAAAATAATATCCCAATATATGAAAAGGAATTTAGATGCATAATATAGAAGAAATGCTTGAATGGAAATAAGAAGAGAGAAATCTCTTACCGAATTTTGGCATGGTAGCGGGTGTACACGAAAGGTATTAATGAGAGGTAAAGGGGTCTATTTTCATTAAAAAATAAGTAGGGAATTATTTAGGAGGTTAAAAGTCATACCCCAACATTTTTAATTGAAAACAAAAGGGTAAAACAACATAAAGAAACTTGGATAAAAATGAGAAAGGAAGGAATCCCTTACTTGGATGTGTGATCCCAAAGGCTTGGGAGAGGCTTGATAGAGGCTTCTTGAGAGATTGGGGCACCTTTTTAGGACTCTAGGGAGTAGGAGGAAGATTTTTTTCTATCTTAAAATAGCTTAAGTGAAGATTAATGGGTGCTTGTGTGGGTTTATATTGGAAAGGTGGGAGAATTATTTATTATTTTAGTTTTGGACACTACACACTAAAATATTCAAAACCACAAACCATCCCATGGATGTTAATCATGTTTTCTAGAAAAGTGGAGTGGTATAAATTATTTTATAAGGATAAGGGCCTAAGATATTAAAATATTTCCCTTGCTTATGTGGATGTTAGTCACACTTTCAAGGGAATTATTTTAAAATCTTAAAATATTTTATATGTCTTGGAGGATTCACTAAGGCTTTATAAAATAAATAAAATAAACATAACATTATATTATTTAAAAGGAAAACATATATTTGGCCAAATATACCCTTTATAGTATTTTATTAAATCACCATTGGGTCATTATGATGTCATAAAATGTACTATATATTTGATTTTTGAATTAAATAATATTTTAACTAAATATTATTATTAAATTAATTTTATTAAATATAAATTATCATATAATTTTTATGAATTTAATTGTAATTTTCTAATTATGTTAATTTTTACTTTTAAAATAAAAAATTGAGATTTATTGAAAATTGATGGGTTTTGGAAAAAATAGTTTTTAAACCTTAATAAAAATTACAAATAAATTCATAAAAATTATATGATAATTTATATTTAATAAAATTAATTTAATAATAATATTTAGTTAAAATATTATTTAATTCAAAAATCCATTAATTACTTAAAATAAATTTTTTAAAATTACGCTTTTGGTTTTATCATATAAAAATATAACTCTTATAAAATTGATTACCTAATCATTTATAAATAAGGAACTGATATAATAATTATCTATATAAAAACCATAGTTTAATATAATGTATATATTTCTCAAAAGTACCATTTTACCCAAAAGAATCAATTTATCAAATTTATACTTTTTTTAAGAAAGACTATTCCCATAAAGGAATTGATGGAATAATACTTTTATTTATAAAAAGGGATTATAAAATAATTAACTAATAAATTATTACATAACCCCTTATAACACCCGCATAAGACCTAAGGGTAAGGTGTGAGACGGTGATAGACTCTTGGGCGGCTCGGATAACATCACCTGTGTAGTAATCTCTATCAACTTTAACTTCTCTCGTAGGTTATTCCATTCAAGATTAACATGTTGAAGCTTGTCTTGGGATTGGTTAAGAGAAAATCCCAATGACTCCACCTCCTTTCCAAGATCTGAAAAATGAGCTTTGTATGGCTCGAGTCTACTGGATGACTCCATCCTCTCCTTTGTCTATGTCGAAAGGATTTGTTAAAACATTATATTTATATCAGTTGTGTGATCACTATTAAACTGCTATATTATCAATGGTAATGATACTTAACAACCATTTAAACCCAACAATAATAAAAAGTGAATGTACTTTATATATCCATAATACATTAAAATAAATATAATTTTATTCATAAATTATCGGGTCATTAATTACTCAATAGTTGGAGAACTCTATCATAGAGACCAAAGATAAGTCTTGGTAAATCCCATTAGCTCAGGGAAGGAGAATAGTAAAGGAAGAGGCCACTATAGTTACACTTAAGCAATCCCCTATACCTTCTCCTACCTAAAAACCTACATCATACCATAGGGATCCACCTCATGAACATAAAAAAATGACTACCTCATCAATATGATAAAAGATATTAGAGTTAGAAATAGTTTGAAGAATTGAAAAACAAATTCTATTCCTTTTGAAATGACCAATTCCCTGAATACTTCATCTCAACTTTGGAAAACAACTTAGTCCAGTTTCCAAAACCCAAGATGCCTAACAAATAGGGTGATTAGGATCTCCCAAACTATTTTTATTACCATAAAATTTTTGGGAATCCCATTTGGGAGTGTTTTTTTTCAAGAACCTCCTATAAAAGATGGTGGATTTTGGGCAAGTGAAACTGAAAATTTCACCAACTCAGGTAGAATACGTTTCTGTTACCGATCCAAAGAATGAAGGCAAGTGAAAAGAAATTAAAATCAAGAATTCATAGAAGTTTGATGAATGGATAGTTATAAAAACAATCAATCGGGCTCATACCATTCTATGAACATAGTTGAAACAAAAAACTATGCCTCATGTCACTTCCGCTACAACAAAGCCAACTTCATCAAAAGATCCATCCTCTGAAGTCCAATCTTTAAAGAATCGAAATGGATGGAATAATGAGGAAAAAATAGAAGAATATAAGCTTGTGTCAAGGATGAATTTTTCCTTGACCTTATAAAATTTCATTCCAACCATCTCAAAAGAACAGGCACAACCCCGCCAAATGGTACAATGAAAATCAACCCACCATGAAGAATATTGATCATATGAGGATTTGATCTTTGGTTCCATTAATTTTATAAACTTAATGGATCCATACTCAAATAATGATTCTTATTATGAATCTGATTTCCATGCACTTGGTTTCATAATTGGAGGAAGAGGTCATCAGGTTCAAGGATACAAGGGAAGATGTGGTTGTGCTAGACGCCACTACTTCAACCAAACCCTCACACAAGTCATCTATGTGGCTGAAAACCATGGGAAATCTATCTAATTAGATCAAAAATAACAAGGTAGTTATTACTCTACACATGAAATGGTATTCCCTAACATGATTATATTTTAAGATTGGTTATAATATATAACACCACCTCCTAGGTAGGCAGGTAGACCTAACTAGCCTAATCCACTAAGAATGGAAGTACTTCCTGCTCTTTCCCAAGAAACGGCTCATCCACATCAAAAACATCATCTCTTAAAGTGACTGAAAAATAGAATCTTCATTCTATAAATAATAGACCTTTGGGCCAAAAATATGATGTCTTAAAACAATTAGCCTAAGTTTCAACCAATTTATCAATACCGGATGCTCTGAGTCTGTCAAAATACCTCCAGGAAGCACTCATTGAGGCATTGTCAAGCCCTTGGGAATTTGAAGTTGAGGTTTCTACTGCTAAAGTATATCTTATGTAGAATTATCCTATAGATTTTCATGCATTCATTTACTTAATCGGCCTAGTTGAGGATGTTTTCATATAAGGAAATGTTAGGTCCTTGTATATATCTGGCATGTTAAATGACATTGATATCTGACGAGCCTTCATTGACAATGGATCTGGATTCAACCACATCCCAGTTCAGACACTTAGTCAACTGGGTCTCAATGAATCTCACTTGTCTACCGTCACTCTAATTTTATAGGGTTATGAAAAGAATGAGCAAGAGCCTCTTAGTGAGATCACACTCAGAACTCAGTTCGTAGATCTTGTATTTGACTCAAGGTTCATGGTGGTTAGGTAGGTCACAACTTTCAATGTTCTATTGGGAAGACCTTGGCTACATCAACATGTGGACATTCTTTTTTTCATACCACCAATGTCTCAAATACTCTATCAATGGTCAAATTGAGACATTTTATGGTGAAAAGGACCCATTCAAATCCTGTAGAACACAATACATCGATGTAGGGTTCTATCACCATAAAGGGAAGAAATCAATGACTAATGATGTTGCCTGAATAAATGCACCAAATGGATTAGAGATGATTCCATATAACCATTTCAAACATCTCAGTGTAGATTATGTGATTCCTATTAATCAAGTTAAAAGGGTGTTCTATAATTCAAATTATCATTCGACAGATTTTGTAATTTGAATTATGACAATTGAGCCCAATGGTTCTGAAAAAGTTATCATCCCTCCAAATGATATTGAAATATTGAATGAAAATGTCTTCATTCTATCCCCTAATCTTCAAAAAATCCCATTTTTTCCATCCAACCTAGAAGAATTAATTGTGTTTATAGGAGAAAGTGAATAGATTCATTCTCAGCCACTTCTTTCCCCTTCAGAAATCCAAGAAGGTTTCATGCTAGCAAGTGATCCTAGAATGATTGCTTCATCCTCTGAATTTCCAAATGGTGACTCCCCTGTTCCCTTTTAAGAATTTGTTTTATCATCTCACCCCCAAGAAGAAGCACAAATATTGGAGCATGAGGAAGAGTCAGAGTAAAAAAGAAGAAGATCTTAGGGATTCCCCTCTATAATTTTAGGAAGGCATGTCCACCACTGTGGATGAACTCAAAGAAATAAATTTGGGTACAAAATAAGATCCACACCCCCACTCTAATTAGTGCATCCTTGACTCCCAAAGAACAGGAGGAACACACCTCCTTCCTAAAGTAGAATTGGGATGTGTTTGCCTAGAATTACATAGAGATACCAAGCCTTGACCCCGAAGTGACCACCCATCATTTGGGTTTTCCAAAAGATCATCAGGGATACAAGCAAGATCTAAGAGGACACACCCGACTCATACCTCCAAGATTGAGGCCTAAGTGGACAAACTCATCAAGGATGATTTTATCTGAGATATGAAATACCCTAAATTCCTAGCCAAAATTGTCTTTGTGAAAAATAATAATGGGAAAATCAGGTTTTTCATTGATTTCATAGATCTCAACCAGCATTGTCCCAAAGATGACTTCTCAGTTCCAATTACAGAACTCTTGATTGATGGAACGGTCGGTTATCATGCCCTATTTTTTATATATGGATACTTAGGGAATAATAAAATCTATATGGAGCTGAAATATGAAGAAACCACATCCTTCATATCACCTCAAGGTGTATTATACTATTGGGTAATTCCCTTTGGCTTAAATAATGCTAGTGCTACATATCAGTGTGTTATGCATCACATCTTCAAACCCTTCTTAGGAAAGTTTTTTTAATGCTACATTTATAATCTATTGGTCCAATAATCACAATGATTTGATCACCTAGATGACCTAGAACCATATTTATCAAGCTTCAACAATCATAATCTAAAGATAAACCCCTTGAAATGTGCTTTCAGGGTAACCTTAGGAAAATTTCTTGGCTTCATTATACACCATTGTGGCATCGAAGTTGAACCTAAGAAAACTAATGATATCCTTGTAATGTCACCCCCTCAAAACTTAAAATACTTAAGATTAATTCAAGTACACTTATCCTACATTCGGTGCTTTATAGACAACCTCGTAGGAAAGTGTTTACCCTTAATCAAATTGATGAAGAAGGCGGTTACTTATCAGTGGACCAATGACTATCAAGAATCATTTGATGCCCTCAATAAATACCTATTTATCCCACCAGTATTGATTCCATAAGTTAAAGGAAATCTACTCATTCTATATATGATATAATTGGAACAATCACTGGGTGATTTCCTCACACAAAAGAATGAAGTTGGGAATGAAAACAACCTTTAATATCTCAGTTGAACCATGATCGATGTAGATACTCAATATTCAGATATTAATAAGAGTTGTCTGGTGTTAATCTATTAAGTTTAGAAGATGAGGTACTGTCTGCAGCATCATGAGGGTCACTTGGTCTCTTATGATAACCTACTCAAATTTATCTACAGTCATCCTATGCTGATAGGACTTCTAGCATGATGGGAAGTTATCCTACAGTAGTTTGATATACATTTTATGCATCAGAAAGTAGTGGAAGTACAAGCCTTAGAAAACTTCCTCACTAATAAACCATCTACAGAAGATACGTCATTAAATACTGAACTACCTGATGAATAAATCTTCTCTATTCAAGAAAACCCTCAAATATGGGAAATTTATTTTGATGGTGCTTCCAGGATTCCAATGGTAAAGAGAATGGAAGACCCTAATATTAAAAAAGTTAGGTTGTGATTTGTTCTTATCTCCCTAGAAAAGGTAGTGTTTCTATAATATTTCATGTTATTAGAAGGTGGTCCTAACAATGAGTCAAAGTATCAAGTTCTCATTATAGGTCAGGAATTGGAACTCCAAATACTAGTGAACTACCTAGAGGTGAAGGATGATTCATAATTTATAATCAAGTAGATCAATAGGGATTACACTATAAGATAATAAGAGATAATTCCTCTATGTGATTATGTTTGGGGGTTAATGGAATAATTTACTTCAAATCCAACATTTAATCATGTCCTGTGATCACAAAATTCTCAATAATATCTATTGTAAAATGCAACTATAACTTTTGGAAGATCCAAATCAAGACAAAATAGACATCAGAATTTACCATCAGTGAATGGTTTCACCTTTTATTCATATCATATAAGAAGATATCAATGAAATTAGCCCCATCCATGAGCCATATATCCCTACTACAGGATGGATGATACCCATCTTAGAATATCTCCAAGATAGAATACTTCCACTAGACAGGGTTGGAAGAGATAAGATCCGGTGGTGAGTGACTAATTTCACTCTTTATGATGGCCCAAATCACTAGGAAGTCCTCTAGAAGATAGGATTTTATGGAGTCCTTCTCAGATGCATTGATAGAGAAGAGATTGGTCCTGTTATGGAAGAAGTACATGTAGGAGCCTGTGGTGACCACCAATCAGGGTATAGGATTTCTGATCAAACCTTAAGTCTTGGATACTTATGGCCTTTGATGAAACAAGATTACAAAAAATTCAATAAAAAGTGTCATCCCTTCCAAGTGCATACCAATTTCATCCATAAACCCCTAGAATTTCTACATACGGCTAAATACTTCGATCCATTTTCCAAATGAGGAATTGATGTTGTTAGACCATATCCTACAGCTATAGCTAAGCAGTTCAAGTACATCCTTACTGATACTAATTTCTTCTCCAAATGGGATGAGGTAATACCCCTTAAATAATTCAGAGCCAAAATCATTAATAGTTTTTTCAAAGCTAACATCATTACCAGATTTCATGTCCCTTGTATCATTTTGATGGACAATGGAACCAATTTCTATTCTGCTAATGTGGAATATATATATCAGGAATACAACATCAAATACAATCATTCATCCCGCTATCATGTACCATCCAATGGACATATAAAGGATTTTAATAAGACTTTGTCAAACATACTCCAGAAGATGGTGGATAAAGATAAGAAGTCATGGCCTGGTAATCTCTTGTATACCTTATGGGATTATTATACTACTACCTATACTACTATGCAAGTGACTCTGTACTCATTGTTATATGGAACAGAAGAAGTTTGGCCCATTTATGTTCAGTTTATATCATTTTGTATTTCCATTTTTAACTAGTTATCCATAGTTGAGAAATCCCAGAAATGAATGGATGAGATGGAGAGACTAGATAAAAATAGATTACACACCTTGAATCACTTAGAGGTGTATCAGAACTGGATAGCATGGTCCTTTAACAAGAAGGTATTTCTTCATTCATTCCTTTAAGGAGAATTGGTATTGGTCCTTAGGACTCTTATGATACCAGGAAAGAAACCTGTGTAGCTTGATCTAAAGTGATAGGTACCTTACTCCATACATAATGTCTACTCTAATGGAGCTTACTCATTAATCTCAATGGATGGAGAACTCATGAAAACTCCAACCAATGAAAGGTTACTAAATAATTACTTTGTATAATCACATAGAGTTTGTCTTGTCTATAGGATATTAAACTGCATAGCACCATTTTTTTCACCACATGACATCAAATTGTATGGTTAATGTCTACTTTGTTTTATGTTAAGAAATACCTATGATACCATGAGTAGACACTCCCTGTGGTCCCTCAAAATATGAGTAGCTTCCATGAATAAATCTCACTCACATAATTTCCACTTCCTAGTGGAACTTAAGACCCATTTCTCCTTATTTTTGGATCAGACCTGAATGGTGAATAAAAGTAAATAACTACATGTTGGTTGATTCTTTCCCCAGTTTGATACGTAGTGACACCTGGTTCTTATCCCCTAGTCCATCCACAATGTTTCTTCCATGCTAGGTGACCTCATATCTTCACCACATGATGATAAACTGCACAGTTCACCAAGAACTATGTGTGGATTTATTCTTATTTCAATGTGATATGTAGTGACACTCAGATCTCCAATACCTGGTCCATCTGTGACTATAAAGAAATAATTTTCCTTTTCCTTGTGTATGAACCAAATATATACTAGGAATTCATCCAAAACATATATCTTGATTATCATACCATTTTGTGTCTTGAGCCCAACCATTATTATAGAAAATATATAAAAAAATATTAAATCCCCATTCCTCGCATAAAACCTTAGTTGGTGTGGGGAACCCTTTCAAGAACTATGTGTGAATTGATTCTTGCCCCAGCAAGTTATGTAGTGATGCCCGAATCTCCTATCTCGGGTCCAACTACAATGTTTAAAGTCCTTTCACCACCCTGTGTGCATGAATCAAATCTGCACTGGGGTCACCATTCAAAAACTGCATGTGGCTAGATTCTTTCTCCAGAAAGATATGTAGTAACACTTAGGTCATATCCCCTGGTCCAGTCGCAATATTCCTTTTCACGTCGGAATCACTCACGTCCTCACCACATGATGATAAACTGCATGGTTCTTCAAGAACTATATGTGGCTTGATTATCACTCATATGAAGTACGTAGTGACACGTAGGCTTTAAATATTGGGCCTAGTCACAACATAATGCAAATAATGCCCCTTTCTCCCAGGTATGATTCAGATCTATGTGAGATTCAATATGAGTTCTCATCTTCTGTATGAACCCGTATTCAAAGAAACCCCCATTATCCTCCACTTATGAATTCAATTAGGATGGGGGCCTTTATTTAAGAAATATGTGTGGATTTATTCTCATCCCATTGAGATATGTAGTGACATAAAGATCTTCAATCCTGGACCCATCCAAATCACAACATGGAAAATCCCCTACTCCCCTGTGTATGAGTCAGATATATATAGTGAGATCCAGTAAAAGTTCTCACTTTACACATGAACATATATCTATTATAACTACATATGTATTGATTATTTCTCCAAAAAATTACATAGTGGTATTTGAGATCTACACCCTGCCCAGCCACAATATCACTTTTTTATGTTGGAATCACCTACGTCCTTTCTGTAATATGTTAAACTACATGGCCAATGTCCTTTCTGCATGACTTGAAACTGCACGGTACCTATAAAACTACGTATGGACTGATTCTTATCCCATTGAGATACGTAATGAAGACCAGGTCTTAAATACTTGTCCCAACCATGGGGTAAAAAATTCCCCCCCTCTCCTATATACAATAAAATATCTATGTAGTAGATTTTATTTTGGTTCCTCTCCTTAGAGATCCCAATAAGGAAACAAGAGATTTCCACATTCTACATATCAGTTAGATCTATGCAAGGGACCCCAAAATCATGGCCAATATCAGTCCAAATGATTCCCTTGTGTATTATACATTTCCCCTTTCTCGTTTCATACTCTTAATCTTGAATGCTTTCAAATATTAATAAATATTCCTTAGCTTTTGGTGGTAGAATTTATGATACCTGAGAGCTCCTTTACCTGACTATGTAGTGTGTTCCCTATTTTTCCTTGCATAAGTTACCCATATAATGGATTTTTCATCCTAAAGATGCCACTATTTGACTATGTAGTACACACCCTAACTGGAATTGCATAGAACAACCCTCATAATGGGTTTTTCAACCAAAATTAACTTCATTTTTAGGATAATCCTCTCCTGACCCTTTAATATTTTAACAATAGTATGATGGAACTCACAATTTAAAATCAGTGACCATCCTCTGTATATTTTTTCCATTTCTTTATCCTGGTCTAAAATTCTCTAAGATCATGGTTTAAATTTTCACTCATCATATGTTCACAGCATATTTTAATAATCTTGGGCCATTTGACCACATACCATCCATCGTTTCTGTAATATTTTGTTCTTAGTTGTATGACCTAAAACTACAGGCACCATACTACCTGTGTTTGGGTCAAACCTTCATAGAGAGATTATTCCCCTAATTCATTAGAAATCGTGACTTTAAATACCCCTTATGTATTCAGTCACTTTTCTCCACAAACCAAAATCTATGCCTTGGGAAATCTAAATCTCTATAAACTTTCATCAGCATTTAGTAATAGAATGTAATAATTCTTGAGAGATCCTTTACATGACTATTTAGTATGTGCCCCAATTGGACTTGCATAAAGACTCTCACATAATGGGAATGTCAGTCTAAGGATACCATTATTGAATATATAGTACATTCCCTGGTTGGCCTTAAATAAAACATCCCCCATAATGGGTTTGTCAAAGAATGGTAACTTAGTTCTTGGGAGAGACCTCCTCTAATGACACTATCCCTTTTTCCCATACCATTATTCAGATCTAGGAACCCCCAAATCATAGCTTACAATTTTTTCCTGCTATACCTTAATATAGTAACACATTTCTAGAAATATTACCAAGAATACTAGAATCTTCAAATATTTATTCAAAGCTAAAGACCTTAAATTAATATCCCCTAATGTCCTTGTTACAAGACTTGAAACTGAATAGACCCTAATGTATTTTTTGCATGAAATTAAACTTCAAAGAACAATATCATAAAGACCCTTTCTAACAAAATGTACCCACCTTCACACATCAAATTCATATAGGAGTGGATTATTATTCATATACTAAGTCAGAATGGATAATTCCTTTATTCTCAGAAATCTTTCCTTATCAAAGCAACCCACTATGGTCTTGAGATATCCAAATATTAAACTTTATTTTTTCATCAGTAAAATAATGTCAATATTATTGAGAGATACTTTACCTAACTATGCAGTATGTTCCCCTGTTTTCCTTGCATAAATTCACCCACATAACGAGCATGTCATCCTAAGGATACCACTACTTAACTATTCAGTACGTTCCTTAATTGTCCTTGTATAAAATAACCCTCATAATGGGTTTTTCAACCAGTGGTAACTTCATTCTTAGGAGAGACCTCTTTTATTATCGAATACCATGTTTTAGATTTGGAGATCACAAAATTGTCTCAGGATTCCCCTAGGAAGTATCTAAATATTATCAAAACATTCCTAGTCAACAAGCCTTATTTGAGTTATAATTTCAAAATACATGGTCAAAGATGTTCAACCTAAAACATTATCTTTATTAGTCTAACATTCATGAACTTAAACTACCCACAAAAAGAGACATAGTACTCACTAGGATGAAAACCCAAAAAGGGGAGCCTAAGAAAAATCCAAACCTCACTCGCTAAGTCTCCTCCATATTGAGTTTAGGAAAAAATTAGGGTGATAACACAAAAGACACAAAGTTTATAGGGTTTTCCATATAACCCTAGTAACAATCGAACTACACTCACTAGGCCCATTGGCTTAGGTAAAAATTAGAGTACCCCTCATCCATATCATTGTAATTATGATTAGCTAACATGAATATGTAATGTTATGAAGATCAGCTTTGATATTATGATTATAGATAAAAAGTAGGGATGAATACATATATGATTGGAAACAAATTCCTTTTAATTTAAAGATAAAAACCATAGAAACATCCACAAAATGGAGTCTCTCTGTCATATATTACAAGATACCTTCAACATAACTCTTTATTTTTTGAACAACCTCCTGATCCCTAACAACCGCTTGTTGAAGCTCAGTGAGCTGACCAGCTTTAGTCTCCTCAGCTTTCTAAAGTGCTTCCATGGCAGCTGTAATGGTAGTTACCCCTTCCAACTGGGATTCTCCTAACAATTGGTGGAGTTGTTTGAGTCCCTCTTGAGTATAATCCAACTCTTGCTGAAGGTGTGGCACTTCAATTGATTTCTCCTTGATTTTCCGTTTGAATGTCTCCAATTTTGCATTATAGTTGGCCTCCACCTAGAATACTGAAGCTCAAAAACTATCAACATTGGTGATTATTTTGTCTATTATAAGGTCCTACCAAAATTTATGCTCTTTATCCTGCTGGTGAATGGTCCCCTTCACCGCAGTATAGATTGGACGATAATAAAATTCACTAAATCCCAATACACTAAACAGTGCTGGAAGTCGACCAAAATGTGAAGGCAGATCTTCCAAAGGTGTCTCAGAGATCATATTCCATATGATCTACCAATTCCTACCTCGTGTGACAAAGAGATACACCTATAGCTCTAAATTTTAATCAAAACCACTATCATGAGGTGGGATGTACTCTATAACCAAATCACTTCAAGAAGTGTCTTTCTCTACTCTCTCTGAAGCAGTGACTACCTCACCTTCCGTGGCTAATTGATTCGATAAAAAAACATCACCCTCGTACCTATATATAGAAACTAATAATCCTAAATGCTAATTAGAATTATTATTAACCTCAAAAGAGTAGCAAGAACAAATCATGATCAAGATAGTTAATGACATTTACCCAGTAAGAAGTCAGCTATTTGAGTAGATTTCTCCCTAATATTCCCATCTTTAGTAGTTTGAATGAATACTTCTTGGGGAGGATCACTATTCTAATCTTGTCCTATAACTATGATTATAGGATCTGGAGCATCTCTCAATTCTATATTCTCAGTTGGTACTTTTCCAATTTCATCAGAGGTAGGATAGAGTGGAATTCCCCATTCTTGAAGGGTCTTTGCAATGTTATATGTAGAAAATGATGCATGAGTTGAACTTTGATGTGAAATATAATATAAAAGAACAAATGTGTATGGAAAATTTAAGAACGAGAAAACTCACATCCTTTTAGTTCCTCATGAAAGTCCCAAAACTCCTTGATAGAACCTGGAATTTCAATTTTTGGATTAAGAAAATCCATCATTTCACAGTATACATATTTGTATATTGTAGCATCCTGACCATTTAGGGTATCCATGAAATATGGATCAGGATTTTTATTGGCTCTGATAACGTTCTCCTCTATCATATCTTCAACCTACATGATGTCATCAGGCCTTTCTAAGTCAGGATCATCACCAACAACTTCCTTGGATTGGCTAGAACCCTCGTTTCTCCCTCCTAGAGTAATAAGAGTATTAGCATTGACTATCATATATTCCTCTAGAATAGGCAATGGATCTGAAATATTAAGTAGAAAATAATGTTTGAAATGGAATATGATACCCAGAAGAAGTGCATCTAAAATTAACATAACCTTCCTCCCTCTCTGTAGAAGCATGAACAGATGCAGCCACTTCCCTTGACACTTCGTCTATCAAGGTGATAGATTCATCAACACAAATCTATAATTCCCCTTGAGTATCCTTCTTAATCCTTGAAGGATTAGTACCAGATACCTTAAGGGAGTAAAGTGATTTAGGTTCTACAAAAAGAGATGAATATGATCATAAAGTTGTGTCAGGAAAGTTTTTGTACCGTATGACTACACAAATACTAATTGTAATTTATTATCCAAACCAAATTCAATGCTATATTTCACTTCCTCTCACAAGATAGCATAGAAACTGTACTACTCTTCTTGGAAATAGAGACCTGAGGTAATGGCTGATGAATTTTCATCACCATCACCTCTATCATGTTCCTCCCACCTATCGATAGTTATACAGACTCGAGGGCCTCATTTATTGTCTCAATGGGTGTACCCATTAGCCCATATTTCAGAGACTCGGGCATTATTTATGACTATGCTCCTTATCTTATTTCAAACTGAAAAATGAAATCCCATCAAGATTATTGATATTGGATGAAAGAAAAAAAAAAGAAAACGAAGGAAAGAGAAATACATCATCAGTATTAATATAAATGTCTCAGTCCTCCCCAGGGTGAAAATTTACCCCTTCAAGTACTCCTTGATCTATCATGTTGGATACTCACTTTGAGGTTGGGACTTAATCGTCATTTGTATATATAAAATCCTCTATATCATTGATATTGTTCACTACATCAGCCAAATTATTATTAGGATGACAATCAGAGGGTTCTTTAATATCACCCAACCCTGGAATTCGAAGGCCAGGCTGGAGAAACTCCCATGCATCCCTGAAGTTATGATTCATGCTTTCCCAATAATGGATTTCTAAGGGTTGCATATATTTTGGATTTTATGTGGTTGGTTGTGGAGAAAACTCAATGCCTTCATAATGGAAAGACTCTTCATGCCTCCATTATCCTTCAGAAGAATGAGGGGACAAGACATCAAACTCCTCTCGATGATGGTGATTAGATCACTTTGGCACTAGGAGTGTTATCTCCTTAACCATAGATTTCTTGGTGGAATTTCTATGAGTCTATGTTGAAGGATATTAATCCTTTGCATCATCTTTGGTTTTGGACTTCTTTCCTTGCATTCCAAGACCAGTAGTTTCCATATACTCTACCCAATATTTACTCTTTGTCAATTCCCCTTGAGCGTATGAAGAAACCCAGGCCTTGGAATATCTGGCCTCCAGTACAATTTATTCCTCTAAATAGGGTAGCATGATTGACATTTGGGATGCCTCTAGAGCCATCATGATCCATAATTGTTGGTCTACTATTGGATTCTTCTCATTTATAACATATGTGGGAGGAAAGGTGATTGATTTTTGAAGACATTTAAACTGGTGAGTAAACCAATAAGGGATGTTAGCCTCACATATAATCTCACTTTCAATACAAGCTACTAGTGTGTCTTCCCTAAATGCCATCATGTATGCCCTTAGCTCATAATTATTTTCCTTACCATCATAGACAAATGTTTCGGTTGGTGGGATTCCATATGAAAATAATTTGAAGTCTCCAGATACATTCAATGCCTTTAATATCTCATCGAGCTTCAGATTCAGAGGCTGAATCCTAGAGACTTTTCTGAAAAAATAGAGTAAATCGATTATTGGGGATCCTAACTGAATTCAGCACTGAATATGAACTAAAAAGTTATTCAATTCATCCCCACAGCACCTAGAATGGTTCTATAAGTCTAAATGTAGATTTATCATTATATAAATTTAATAGGCAATGATAGATTCTCACTAACACAGGGTAATCCAACCCTATATACTTCCCCTATGCTAACTTGTCTATAATAACAAAAGTCCCTGGCCTCACATTGCCACCAGACTCATAGACTAGAAGCAGATAAATATTAAGCCACATGGTAAGGAATCCCACCAGATGTACCTTTACATCAATCTTGGGCTTGAAATTGCAAGCCCAATTTTTGTAATAAACCTACTCCAATGTGGGTAAAAATATGTCGGAAGCACCCCAGTTACTGCCAGTGGGGAAAATGGTAGGATGCATACAATTAGGACCCTTCTCTTTTAATGGTTCTAAGAAATCCCCATCCACACTTCCTCATAGACATCAGTCTTGGGATGAGGATCCTTTTTATTTTATAGCATCTTCGCTATTTTGAATAGCACATGGGACAATAATGGCATCCTCTTAGAATCATCCCACATTGTTGTTGTGGAATGAATTCATCATATATTTCCCTAAGAATGGAATCCCCAAAGATTTGGTAAATATCCCAAAAACTGATGTCGACCTCACCATGCGTCAAATGAAAAGAATTTTTCTGCAAACTTCATAAGCTCAATAATTCTATATTGATGTCTAGATTCCTGTAAACAAAATTCTGTCCTACCCAAATATCCTCATAAATTTGAACATCTTGCATCTCCTTTTTGAACTACATGAAAATTTTTCATACCCAAAATAACCATATCTATTCAGACCTAACTTCCCCTCTAGATCGGAGATCCTAGTCTTCTTTCCATCCATGAGATTGATCTATATTCAAATAATGGAAGGTTGATTCATATAAATGAGGACTTGTCTCTATGACATGATCCTTAATATTAGGATTATAGAAATTGTGATGTAGGATGCATCCAAAAGGTATTATTCCCACATCTATGGGGACACCCATCGTAGAAATGTTGAAATAGGGACAGCTGATGTGTTTCATAAACCAAGTACTCATAAAATATTTCTTAAATAGTGGAATATGAGAATCCCTTAGAATCCCATGCTCATACAGAGCAAGGTAGTCACTTCATATATATTCATGCTAATAAGGAATCAAACTCTTCCCCAAATCAGGAAGGGTAGTCTCAACAATATCATAATACTCTGGTCCAATGACTTTCATCATTTCAGTCTAACGTGCAACAAATTCCTCAGTTGTGGTCATTAAAGGATTCATTTGGAAACCTGCAAGAAGACACCAAATTTTCTCATTAAGTTGAAATATTTACTTTGATAAAGTTCAAATTTTAATGTAGATGAATCTAAAAAATTGGAAAAGTAAAGTATTTGCGTAGCTCCTTTGATAAGGTACCCTGCGTAGGTCCTTCAATAAGGTTTCCCATGTAGGTCCCTCTATTAGGTCCTTCTTCACAACCCTTTCAACTAAGATGACTCTACGTATCACCATTTCTCAAGTGTATATACCTTGAGAAAACTTTTGGAGGACCTTTTTGGGTGCACAATGTGACGTAGCTGGAAGAAGGAACTATGTGGCAAGAGCAAAAAATTAGAAAATGTGGGTGAGGAAAGTGACAAAGGAAAGGGGTATTTATAGGCACTTCTAGTCGATGCTTCTGTCCTATACCCAAAAACCTATGCTAACAACCTCCACAGGAAATCTATGTGGAGAAAATAAATGATCTAGTATTGATTCATTAGAATATTTTCCTCCGTGAATTTTACCTCAGGATTAGACCCTCCTTCTTCATTTGGATTCCATCTTGAGGGGGGGGTTTTGTTGGAACTCCCTTTTAATAAAGGAAGGTAAAAAATATTATTAAGAGAACATTGGATATATTAAGTATCAAGGAATATTAAGAGAATCTAAGAGATCTATCCAAATGGACCTACACAGCACACCTATGCACCAATTGGCCCACACAGGTCCTACTAGTGCATCCTAAAAGGTGTATCCCCCCATACGCTGAGGACCTACACTACAGACTTAGGCATCCATATTATTATTACACCCCTATAGAGGAGAGCTTCACCATAGACCTATGCTAAAGACCTATGATGACAACTTCCTTTATCCAAGTCCTATCTTTTCCTATAAATAGGACCCTTGGGCTCCTCACTTCAATAACTGAAAAATCAGAAGAAATCCCCAAAGCTCTCATTGTGCAGCCCCTTCACCCAGGTCTCCCAAAATTTCTCAGGTAGCTCTATAAAATTTGAGAGAAGAGAGGATTAAGGGAATAAGCAAGATAAAACTCCCCTCAAGTTATAAATACATATGACAGCTGCATAAGGACCATTCTCCCCTAAGGAGAAACCACCTGCGTGAGGTCCCTCTACCTAATCAGGGTCTTGCATGAGACCCTTTTAGGAACACCAGAGGAGACCCAAGGTGTCTTGTATAAATACTTATCCAATTTTTGTCACTCTAGTATCCTATTAATTGAGGTATATCTAGCTCATGTAGGCCTATACCCTTGTATGAATCATTTTCAGTTCCTTCTAGGGACTGTGTGGCCCACTTCCACAGCATACCTATGTTGAGCACCTGTGCCCAGGACCTACACGAGTCACCCTTTAATCCCTCTTCCAAATACACCTATATCAGGGCTCCTCTCTCCTTGTTTCCCTTATCTAAAAGTGATTGAGATGAAATATAAGGCCCCGGCCTTAAACCTTACTAAATATTGAATTAAATGAATAATTCACATTGAGGATATTTTCAGGTTTAGAGTTTTAGAGAATTAGATCATAAAACATGTATTACATTCCACATTTAAGCAAAGTGGTTACATAAAATATAGTATTCATTTTTCCCATCAACGGAAACATATTTAAAATAAAACACGGATTCTTTCTTGACACTTCCTTGACACTATCATCATATCATGTACCTTTCCCTTGACCTGTGAAAAACATTTCAAAAACTTGGGATGAGCATAAAAAGCTCAGTAAGGGTTATAAAAATATGGAAAGGAAACATGAGTTCATATATACATAAGAATGAAATCATACTTTACCCATAAAACATAGGAACTTTAACATACCTCATAAAATCATGAATAAATCATAGAAATCATAAGACATAAAGGTAATTTGAGGAATTCATAACATTCTTACGTAGGGAGTAACCCTCTTGGTTACGTTTGGAATACCCATCACAGTATATTCCTCAAATATCTTCAGAGAAATCTTAACATTTCACTCCTTTGCGTTACCCAATACATTGGAGAGCTATATCGGGCTCACCCGCCCTTAGTTTATCACAGAACCACCCATCTTCATAATAATGCCCAAGAACCACAACATAATTGTATCACATAAAACATGCATAAAGGAAACATAATATTTACACCATTCAATCACAAGATATCAATACAACACATTGATATAAAAACATTATGAAAACCATTTTCAATACCAAAATAAAAGAAAATTAAAACATGGTATTTATTTTTCTTTTAAAAAAGGTATGGCTTGTAGAGGAAGCTGAAACTCAAATAATGGTCACAGCGGCGGAGAAGTCGTTGTCGCCGCATACGTACGACAAAAAAAACATTCCCTTTTGTCATTTAGTAAACAATTATTATAAAAAAATATTCCTTTTGAATAAAATTAAAAGTCAAAGGGGATTATACACCGTAAAAAAGAAGGTTGTGTATAAAACAAAATATGCCTCAATGAAAGGAGATTGAGACGAAGTCCTATACCTCGTATCCGACTTGACTTGATCGTTCTTTAATCTCCTGAATAATAAACTTGAGTTAATTTATACTTTATTAAGAACCTTTTTCAAGTTCATTATTCCTTTTATATCACTTATTACCATGTCATGAACACTATGTAATTATTTTAGTTAATAACGGTCGTTTTAACGATCATTGGTACTTGAGTCAAAATATGCTCTTTATAATTACAAGTTGTTCATGTATCCATTATATCCAGAGTTATACTCATGATGTATATATCATATATATCATATATATCCAGTATATACATGCATTTATAATATTACACAACGTTTAGAGGTAAGAAATGAAATGCACCGTTCATGGAGACGGTAAGTCGTACGTACGCATGAACGCTACTTTCATTTCTATTTCGTATTTTATGGAATTAAAACATAATGATACATAATAGTATTTTAATTAAAGTATGGTATCATATATAATATCATTAAATATATCCTTTATACGTACCACATATGGTATTAACGAATCAAATCACTTTGAGGGGGCGGTAGTCCGCACTTCCTAAAATGAAGATATCGTGTTTACTCATAATGGTAACCATAAAGATATGCCATAAATGAAAAATACATAAGCTTAAGTAAAACATAAACATATTATATATAATATATAAATATAGTGACATCTTAATGGCCACCTTTGAAGGTGATATATGAGTGTTGAATAATCATCGTTTCGTGAGGCAGAAATTCGTCATCCACGGAAATAGTATGTTCTTTAACCATTAGATGTAGGTGTGTGTAAGTGTAGCTCGAATAATTCTTATAAAAACATCCTAGTATATATAAGATACTGTTTTTGTTACAAAAGAAATTAATAAAAAGAGTTTAGGGGGCTGGAGAAGCAAAATAAAACATAAGAACACAAGAGAAGACACTACCTTTAAATCGGGTAACTCTTTTTGATTTGAGATCAAAGGCTTACTTGGGAAGACTTCTGCCCAAAGTGAGGCTTATAGGAGTTATAGAGGGATTTGTAGAGACAAAATGGGAAGGTTTTGGCCGATCCAAAAGCTTTGGAAGTGTGGGTAAGGAGGTAGAGGTGGGGGCCTTTTATAAGAGGAGAGGAGGGGCACTCTTGGAAAGTAAAGAAATGTTACTTTATTTTAAAATGATTTTCAGATTTAAAGGGTCCCACATTGATATAATTCGAGGATAAGGTGATAAGGGTTCTAAATCCACCCATACAATAGGTTTTGGACATGTTTAGGTCATAGATTTTACATTATCTTTTCATTTTATTTAAATCGTTAAATAATGAGGTAATCGATGCATCATCATGGTGTCATACATAATTTAATTATTTAATGTCTAAAAATTATAAAAAAAATACTATGATGTAGGAAATCTTTTTATATTTCCAATGACTAAAAATTGTTTTAGTAAAACAACTCATGTTTGTGTCATTTTTATTTTAACATTAAATAAAAAGATATTAATGTCATTTTCCTACCAAAGTGGCTCCATGGGGTCTCCAAGTTGACCCATGGATTGTCTTGGTCAGCCATGAAACATAAAATAAGGTTAGTACATGTGTAAATCTCATCTAATATTATTAAAACATTATTCTTACCTTAAATTACACTAATTACCTCTAATCGTGATTAAAAACTTAAAAGTTACTATTCACCAAAAAATTATTTTAATCCCATTGAACCACATTTTACTTATTAATTAAAACCATGTATGTAGGATTTTTGAAATTCAAACCACAGAGATGGTAAAATTTCATTTAAACGAAAAATCAGTTTTTATAAGTACCACTTAGTGGTTTCACTATTCATCAAAAATTGAAGTTTTCCAGAAAAAAACCAAAACTTCACCCTAAGCTATATTTGATATTCCGAATTAAAAAATGATGTCTATTTTAAAAAATTCAAAACATATAAGTTTCATTAATTAATTTAATAATTAATTCCCGTTGTCAGAGCAAAATAGCATGTTTTTATGAAATAATAAGTATCAAAATATTGACACTAGTTTAAGTCCAATTTCAAAGTGAAATTAATTCCAACGACCACTATTGGATTAAATGGTAAAAATATATTCTAATTGAACTTTAAAACCAATTCAAAATATAATCTAATCATATAAATAAATTAGATTAAAAAGAGGTTTTGAATTAAAATACAACATTTTTCACTATTCATTAAAAAAATGAACTTTATCGGAAAAATACCAAAAATTCACACAAAGTAAATTTTGATGTACCAATCATAAAGAATAAGTTTATTTTGACAAATATAGCCTATAAAATTTTCAAAAGATAGATTTAAAAGATGGTTTTCCATCAAAAGGCAGTAAAATAATCTTTTAAAAATATTAGTGTATTTCATGCTTAAGATTGGATTTATTCTCATTTTAAGCCTCTAAAACACTATATAATTCATTAATAGACATAGATAAAAATATCTATTATTAATTACTTACTTGGGATGTTACATGAAACCTCCACCAAGACCCCTGGATTTACAAAACCTTATGGAAAGTCACATTTGTGTGTCTCTATTTTTTATTTGGATTTCTATGGTCAGATATTTCCTGAATTTGTCCTACCAGAGGGTAAGGATCCTCAAGGAATATGTAGATTTGGATATATATGGTCACATGGATCCTTACCCTAGCTATAGTTTTGAAGAGTTACTAATCTTTTATTATGGGGATAGGACTCTCTATGTCCCTTCTTGTCTCTGAGATTTGGAGCCTCCGATCTGCAGTAGGGAGGGTGAGGATTACTCTTACTTTTTCTTTTGATAGGGAATGACATCCTCCTTTATCACTATATGACCAATTCTAGGGAATCCATCTTGGTGTAAGTCCTTGTCTTTTCTTATAGGTGGTTGCACATTTTTCTCATATGCCTCCTAGCCACTGAGTCAGAGAGGGGATGGGTACCCAAGCCCTCTCCCCTCTCACCTCGGCATCCTTAACCTTCATTCCTTCCTTACCTTAGACTCTAATCCAATGTAAAGTAAACAGAGGGAAGTGTCATATCCCCAGCCTCTTCTATCATATCCTCATCATCTTCTATCGTATCATCAGCCTCTTCCATCAGTGAAGGAGGGAAAGTGTGTGGTTTTTCAAATCTTTTGCTTCCTCTTGTTTCTCACACCGAGCATGAATCACATGAGCTTAGAGGTTAGTGATGATAAAGAAACCCAAAAAATCCACCTAAAGGATTTAATTATGAGAAATCAGATTTTTATTAACCAGGATACATAGGAATCCCACCTAGGGCCCAAGCTCACTGGGCATCCTCCTTAGGGATAAGCCTTAATCGTAATTCCCTTAATATGGGTATCCTCCTTAGAAGTAAACCCTGATTTAAGCCTTTATATCACCATGAGTGAACATATACATCATGGTCCCTTCATGGGGGATATCATTCTTAGGAGTAACCCTAACCTATCATCTCAAAGGATCATACTTCCCTGCAATAAATACCCTTGAGGGCCTCCATAGGCGTGGGTTCTCACCAACGAACTATGTGGGATTTTATTCCCATCCAAATGGGATACATAATAAGCCTCCATGAGGTTCAAACCCAACACACCCAACCAACCCTATTATTCTGGACCATATCCCCAGTAGGGTCTAATTCAACTAGGAAACTAATATCCCTTCCAAGTTCCTTGGGTTGTTTCGGCATAAGTCTCACACTAAATTTTGACTAGAAACCTTCCACTGAGACATATTTTCGACATGAAGTTAAGCTATATAGTTGGGTCCTCATCACATGACCTTAAAAGGTATGGCGTTCCCTATTAAGTATCACCAAACTATGTGGGTCCTAATTCTTTTCACAAGGATACATAGAAAGCCCATCTATGGGTTTGATCCCAACATCATAACAACTTTCGTCTCCCTGGATGACAATAAATTCTAAAGTGACATTCATCTACCTGGATGACCATAAACTCCAGAGTGTCCCACTACATGTCTAGAAAACCAACATCATCATAATAATGACCAAATAATATCTAAGTAGTATATAATAGGATACCATCAATGAAGAACATCAGATACATACAGATATCTCCATTGATGAATAAACCCAAATACATACAGATGATTCTAAATTACACACATGTTAATAATTGAATTCTAATATTGTGATAACCCATATAATTTTTGGGAATTTATGAAGTATTCATTAACATTTTTAAATATATAAGAGAGTCTTAGAGTAGGCAATAATTCACCCCAAAAGGGTGTGATGAGCCTGACTTCCCATCCTCTCAACCAATGCGAGTTCTTAAGCATCACAGGTCAAAATCCCTAAAAAGCGACTGTCTTTGTAAATTAGGTCTCTATGGATACGAAACCATTAGTTTTTTCTAGTTCCATAAACAAACCTGTTGGAACCCATTTGGAAATAATGATTTCCCCAATAAAGTCACATTTTCGTTGGAAACACCAATTTAAATGTGAAATTGATTCCAATGACCTAAATTGGATTAATTTATTTAAAATTCATCTAATTAAACTCTACAACTAAACTAAAATATAATTTAATTATATAAATAAATTATATGAAAAGATAGTTTTGAATTAAAATTCAATGTTATTCACTATTCATAAAAAATGAAACCTTGAAAAAAAATACTAAAAATTCACCCTAATCTAATTTTTATGTTAATGTTTCCAAAATTAGGTTTATTTGGGCAAATAAATATTATAAAAGTGTCAAAATCATATTTAAAATGGGTTTTCCATTAAAAGGTGATAAAATTACCTTTGAGAAAATTACATCTTTTTATTCATAAAATTGGATCTATTCTTACCTTATACCTATAAAATCTATTGTATGAGTATCAAAAATAAATATTTAATATATAATATATAAATTTTATTGAAAACATTATTCCAAAGTGGTTTGTTTAATTTATTGAGATAAAATTGTGTACGTACATAGAAAAAGAGTTTTCTTAGAAAATCAATTTCTTTATTTTCAAATAGTTCTTACATTCACTTCTAGTAATTCATAACCAAATGATTCATTTTATATACATGTTTAAATCATATTTTCATAATTTATTTAATTTTATTTTTAAATTCCATTCCAACAGCTAGGTGGTAGCTGTGACAATATTTTAATAATCATATTAATAGTATATTTTAGTTTGGTAAAAACTCGATCTTGAGTGAAACATAATCTATCTAAGGGACTCAGTATTATTTGTAATACAAGACAAAAATAGTTTTTTGTGTACCTTATTATAATCTAAGTGTTTCATGTAGTGCACGATTAAATTGGTGTTGCATATAATGCAACCCAAACATAGTGATCTAATATAAAAAAACTATATTCAGTGAACATGGAATGAAAAGTTTCAAAAATATTAGATTAATTTGGAAAAAAATAAAACATTATCATGTCGTTACATTCTACCCCCATTAAAATTAATTTCTCCCTTGAAATTCATCTGGGTTGTTAAAGGTTTAATACTTGAAATTTCCTTTCATAGAAACTCACATCGTAAAAATGAATACTAAAACTTCCTTTAAAAACGGAATGTTAAAAACATGAAAGTTACCCAAAGTAACTCATAACAAGGTTTTCACATGGGAGAACATTAATGGAAAGTGAAAACATGGACGTGGAAGAGAAAACTAACCATTATGTTCTGATTGAGAGTGATATAGAACAATGTCAGGAGAAAGTTACCAATCACAAAGTCATAAATCTATGATGATCTAATGGGTCATTTAATTAATTGAAAAATAAGGTACTAGGATAACCTTTTCAATTTCAAGATCCTTTACCTAGATTTGAAGAATTTATAAGAGAATATATACTTACTTGATTCAGTACAATCTCACCCTTTTTTGTGCCTTGATCAATTTCCACTTTACCTTTTTTCCTAAAAAAGAAGCTGAATTTTTTCATTCCTAAATCACTAAAAAATCATGAGGATCATAAAAATAATGATAGGTCATTCCATCTATCCTTATCACAACAAAAAGGTTATCATAGGTTTTCCAATATGCATAAATCTTCGAATGGAGTGATAATACTTTAATCTCTAAAACATCATGCAAAGTTTAACTTAAACCATTCGATAAATAGTCAACCTTGTAACCCTTCTAAAAGATGAAAATACAAAAAATTAGAATGAAGGTCACTAAATAAGCTTAACATTGATCCCCCATATATCATAAATTTGATCTTGGTTTCCACATTACTAACATGTGAATACCCTAATCCTATATTATCTTGAAACATGGTAACAAGATAAATTATCATAAATCCTTTTGGAAAATATGCATTCTTCCTTATTCCAAATATTACTGGATATAATCCTTAAATCCAATAATTATTAAACTCCATCCATGATAACATAAACCACTTTGTCTAAAAATCCTTAATCAGTTCTAAGGTCATAAATACTATACAATTTACTTTATCCATAACATCATCCCTTTTTCCATATAAAATATCATTTTTTCATCCTCAAAAACATGTTAAGGGTTACCTTCCCTTAATAAAAATATCACCTTTCCATTAAATTTATTTTCTATGTCATCATCACAATTTAATATATCCTTTATAATCCTTAATGAAAACTTATACAGAAAATACTTATATATTTCATGATTTATATAACATAATCTTTGAATTCCAAAACATAAACACTTCATTCATACAAATTTATTCTTAAACCATTACTCAAACTTCATCATCTTATTCCTTAATACCCATTTACTATAATATGAAATATGAATCATGTACTAATATTCCTAAACCTCAATATAATCATGAATCATACATTTAATGTAAACAATACTAGAAAAACATCCCAAACCTTTCACATAAAATTCATAGTATTTTTATCTTTAGTAGTATAACCAATACTCATACCACCTTCTTGAATATATTCATGATATTTTCACTTAGGAAATCGATTTTTATAATTCCCATACTTTCCACATCTAAAAATTTCAATGTTAATAAAGTTAATTCTAGTCCCTTCCATTGAATAAAACCAGAATGCATAGTTTGAGAAACATTTATCATAATGGAAACCGCATAATCATGAAAAATCACTTGTAGGATATCTAAATCATGATACATAATTCTTTAATATATGAAAAATTAGGTTTATCCTAGGTCATTAATTTCCAAAATATATTTAAATCCTTTATGATGTTTTGTAAAGAGTTTTTGAATTCCCTAAGCATGTCCCCCAGAAGTGTTAATCCAGGTGTGCACCGAGGCTCATTATCATGTACCAGGTTATACTCGAGTTAGGCCCAACACACCTTTTTAGAGTTATTACCCCTAGGTACATATGTTCCAGAGCCACATCCACTTTTAGTATCTATATAGGTATGTGTTGTTAGGAACCCACTAACTCTATCCTTTACCAAAATTCCAAGACATTTTTCTATAGTTTTCCACATCCCTAGAATTGTCCTTAGAGACATCCCTAGACATATCCTAAGAAATATCCCTAGGGATATCACTAAATTTTTCTCATATTAGTTTCCAAGGTTGATTAAACTTTTGCTCTGATACCAACTATAATGAATCAAGATTAACATACATTAACATTACATTATTTTTCAGGAATACTTAATACATTACACAAACAAAAACCCAAATATTGTGTTAGCTTAGTGCATTTAGAAACATGGAAACATAAACACTAGTACATAAGTGAGCTACATTATCTCCTACTAGTTTCTTCATGACTAGTACTCTTCTTAGACATGTCATAAATAATACATACCTCCACATCCTATGGAAAGGAAACATAAAAGGGGGTGATTTTATATGCTCTGTAAGGGTAATAAGGGAGATACATAAGCATAATCATGAACATAATGGTAATAGAACATGATAATACCATAAGAAGATCATACCCTACATATCAAAGATTATATACATTAGTCATGGAATAAATATTGGTAGTTCATAATACATGAATCATAAGGGAATCAAGAGAATAATCCATCAAAGAATAACTGGGGAATAAGTCATAAAATTTGTGTCTTACACATAAGTATAGAAAATATTATGTCAAGGCTACCGACTAATACCTTCATAAAATTTTAGGCTTGAGATACAACCTGTATACCAACTTCAATCTTGGGATAATAACCTCTATACCGTATTATTTTCGATATTGGGCTACAACCTATCTACCCTCTTGTTTTCAGGATTTGGATATAAACCATGTACCCTCTTGTTTTTTGTATTTGTCTATAACCCATGTACCCTTTAAGCTTATATACCACTTATCATTACTCAATGAATTGGAGTAAAATATCAGTCCCACCCATCACCTAATAAAATAATACATAAATTTTCCAAAAGATAATTAAAATTGCATCATATCATGACCCATAAAAAGATATGGGTATCATAACCCATGAAATAAAATGGGTATCATAAACATTTAATCGTATCATAAGCTCTGAGAAATATATAGGGATCATAATAATTTCATCCTAGAATAACCTATGAAAGGAAGCGGGTTTCATAATAATTTATCATCATAAAACCCATTGAAGATAAATGGGTTTCATAAATATAGACCATTTAGAGAAATAATATGAATGTTATCCTTGGATAATATCCCTACTAAAGCATAAAATATAAACAAGTATGTCATCTTAGATGGAAAAGGATTTTGAAAGATCACTTGGAACATAAATTTTCTTTGAAAATCAATTTTTAAAAAATATAAAATTTTCAAAATCCTTTTCCTTGAAAACACTTTGAAAACATATAAAGTAATCATGAAAATGAATTTAAAACAATTCTTGAGGAAAATATCCTTTACGCTTTGAAAAAAATTATTTTCAAAACATAAAACATTTTAAAGACCATTTTTCTTAAAAATAACCTTGAAAACTTATAAAGAAGCTTGAAAACATTTTGAAAACCTTTTTATTTGAAAATACTTTTGAAATTTCATTAAAGAATATTTAAAACCATTTAAATCCTTTTATTTTAAAACAACCTTTTGAAAACATATAAATGGGGCCGTAAAATCATTTAAAACAATTTTTAAACATAAAACAATTTTTGAAAACCCTTTTTATTTGAAAATCATTTTGATATAAACAAATTTCAATAATATTATGGAAATGTTTTTAAAAAAATAACATTGTAAATTTTCAAAGGAAGCGTCAAGGAAATGACGGTCATGACGGCGGGTAAGTTTGTATATTCTGAACATTCCTTTTTCACCTTAAAAGTTTAGGAAAGTGACTTTATTGGAAAATAAAAATAATATTACTTCTAAAAACATTTTATAAAAAGGTAATACATGGGAAAAATCATTTAAAAATCATAGGATAATAATAAAAAAATTGAATTTTTTTTAGAAAAAATGGTTTTGAAAGAACACAGATTTCTGACTGAATAGAGAAATAAAGTCAAATTTTCATAACAACACTTTATTAATTATATTAAGTACCAATTAGTGGAAAATGGTACCATTACCTGGATATAACATGAATAATCCCAGTAAACTATGAGATTGTAGCTATAAAACATTATCACTTTGGTAAATTTGAATCATAATAAAATGGAAAGAATAAAATTAAATGAATCTTAAAATATCATGAAAATAATTATATTCATGATATAACATGCCAAAGGTATTATAAAAACCTCATAGAAAAATATAGGTACATAACATGGCATGTGTCTCGAAAAATGAAAATTGAGACAGAATTACTTTACCGATTTGGAAAATTTTAAAACATAAACCCCATGAAAGAAATATCATAAAATGGATATGTGAATACCCATAAATTTAATTATCATAATAATATAATATTTCAATGGGCATTAT
The DNA here is from genome assembly GCA_963277665.1 of Viscum album. Lineage (NCBI taxonomy): Eukaryota > Viridiplantae > Streptophyta > Magnoliopsida > Santalales > Viscaceae > Viscum > Viscum album. Next base: position 8,099,876 of record OY728125.1, read on the forward strand.
ACACACCACATAAAATAAATAATTGGTGAATAATTCATGTATCTCACGGAAATAAAAAGTGAGATGAAATTCTCTTACCTTAAGTCTTGACATTATTCTTACATGTTAAAACCTCATGTGTAAAAAATATAATTTTATTATAAATATACCATAGAACCATATTATTATATATAATACCATATATGATTTGGTTATGAATTTATATTACCCATTTATTAACAACTTCGTGTTAATGTTACGTTTCTTGTAATATCTACTTTTTTCATATATGTTTTGGATTTTTATTTTTGATTCTCTTAATTAGATCATGATTTAATTATTTTAAGAATTTAGATCATGGTATAAATATCATATATATTCATTATATATTTATTTATAATATTCTATATAATATAGAAATATGAAATGGAATACACCGTTCATTGAGATGGTAGGCCGTACGTATGCATGAACGATATTTCTGTTTTATTTTCATATTGAAAAAAATAAAGTAAATTAAATATATTTATATATATAATTAAATTAAATTATCACTATTATTTCATATATATCATATAATTTCACTAAATACTTCCTTTATACATTCAATTTAGAGTTTGAACGAATTACATTGTTTTGAGGAGGCGGTAGTCCACACTTCCCCAAACGAAATTATTGTATTTTCACCAAATGGAAATAATGAAGGTATGTGTTATATAATAATTATATAAGCATAAATATATCATATATACCATATAAAAATATAGTTTTAATCATAATTACCAACCATGATATGTGCTAAAGAAAAAACGAACACCATCATTTCATGAGGTGGTTGTTTCTCGTACACGAGAATGGTAAGTTTCTTACCCATTATATGGAAGTGTGTATAAGTTTAGTTCATACCCTTAGAAGAAAAAAATATTAAGATATTAAGGATACTGATTCTATTAAATAATTATGTAATAATAATAACTGTGGTGGTGAAAAATGAAAATAAAACAAAGGAGCTTGAGGAAGAATGTCACCTCTTCTTTGGGTAACTTCTTTTGGTTTGCACCAAAGGGCTTCCTTGTATAGATTTATTCCTGAAGTGAAGCTTCTAGGAGTAAGTTAGGCATTTTTTGATATTATTTGAGCATATTTTTTGTGATTAAAAGGGTGTGAGAGGTGTGAATAAGTGAGAGGGGTGAGTGCCTTTTTATAGTGGAGGAGGAGTGGCATTCTTGTAAATTTTTTAAAAGAGAATTCCACCCACGTCTTTCCTATGAAAAGTGGATCTAATAATGAAAAAAAAATTATAAAAGGGAATATTGAGTCTAAATATTGTCATAAAATGTCTTTTGGACAAGTGTATAGGTCATTTCGGCCCTTAGGTTTAAGGTGTAGTCATTTGTTAAGCTAATTTTTCTCTTAATCATTGTAATTAATTTTAATTATTTTCACTAATATTTTTGTTCAAAGACTAAGTTGACATTATTAAAGATTATAAATTATTCTTATTACAAATATTTAATATATTTTTACAAATTATTATCATATAAGTAGCAGAAATTAATTTAAATTTAATCTCATATATATGACGACAAAGTGGGTTTTTAAAGTAAAAATGTTCAAAAGTTTGAAATATTTTTACATCCAATTTCAATGCGAATTTTATTCAAATTAACTAAATTATATTAATTTATGTAAAATTAATCTAATTAAACTATAAAACCAAAATAAAATATAATTTAACTATATAAATAAATTAGATGAAAAAACAGTTTTGAATTAAAATTCAGAGTTCTTCATTATTCATCAAAAAATGAAACTTCACAAATAAATAACAAAAATTCAACCTAATCTAATTTTTATGTTTCTATTTCAAAAAATTAGTTTTATTTTGTTAAAATAAAAATTATAAAATTATCAAAAATCATATTTAAAATGGGTTCCATTAAAAGATGGTAAAATTACCTGTTAGAAAAATACATCGTTTTATTCATAAAATTAGATTTATTCTTACCTTATACTGATAAAATATATTGTATGAGTATCAATAATATTTATTGAATATATAATATAAAAAAATTATTGAAAAAATTATTCAAAATTGGTTTGTTTAATTTTTTGAGATAAAATTGTGTTTGTAAATAGAAAAATAGTTTTCTTAGAAAAGTAATTTATTTATTTTCAAATATTTATTACATTCACTTATAGTAATTTATAACCAAAGGATTCATTTCATATACATGTTTAAATAATATTTTCACGATTTAGTTAATATTATTTGTATCTTATATTTAAATTCCTAGGTGGTAGTTATAATAATATTTTAATAATCATATTAACAGTATATTATAGTTCGGTAAAAACGCAGCTTTGCATGTAATGCTAGCCATCTAAGGTATTTGGTATTGTGTATAATACAATACAAACATAGTTTTGTGTGTGTCACAAGATAATATAAGTGTTTCATGTAGTGCATGATTAACTTTATTTTTTGTATAACACAATCCAAACATAGTTCTTTAATATAAAAAAACTATATTCAGTGTTGCATGAGATGAAAAACATCATAAATATTAAAATAATTTGAAAAAAAATCACAAAACATTAAGGTGTTACAATCAACCAATTGTAATAAAAGAATCACTATCAAGCTCTGATGTATTATCCTCAAAATACTTTAGATTTTATCGATCCACTTGATGAGAATCCACTATATGATATGATAATGAATCTTTTTTGTGGTGGTCCTATAAAATACCATTTGTGAGTTCCTTTCAGTACCCATGTGAACTTGAGTCCAACAATATTAACTAATAATGATTTAGGAACCCAAAATTGTTTAGGAAAATATTTTATTTTAGATGTATGAGAAGAAATATAAATAAATTTAGGTGTACCATATCTAGAAATTTTTTCAATCACACTCATAAACAAGATACCCAAATTTTTTACAATATTTAAAAAAATTGGGAAAATCCCTTTACAGAAGTGTTTTTTTGAGAAATATAATTTAAATTTGAATATCCAATTATATATTTACCTTTGTTATAACATTGAGAACCCAAATTCATATTTAGATTATTTTCACCTTGGGTGAATTGAGAAATATTATTTTTAAGCAGATTGATTTGGGATTTTAAATTCTCAATATTTGGTTGATCTTTTAATTTCAAATCCAACTCTTATATTTCTATGGAAATAAAATAATTTTCATTAAAAAGTTAATATTTTTCATTAAGAACTCATTTGTATTACTTTTTAAGTTATTCATATTTTGAAATTATTTATTCATAGAAATTATTAATTTCATTGTTTTAATTATAATATCATGAAGATAAGGATGGATGAGAGGAAGATGAGAAGTGAGAAATAAGATAATTAACCTCATCAACTACCTTGATATATTCTATGAGGCATTAGGACTTGAGTTTCTTGATGAGGTTGTGGTGGTTAAGTCTAGGGATTCATCCCTATAACTCCAATTTGAGACTTTAAGGGTCTTATTTCTTTTATTCTTCTAATTCATATTATTTTTAAAAATAGGGAAATTCCTCTTGATGTGACCATTTTTATTATATTAATAGCATTTAAATTCTTAAAAATGAATTTGATTTTTATTTTTGTTACAAAAAGTTTAATTATTATTCAAGAGTTTTTTCAAATTATTTTCTAGATGTTCAACTTTGGTACTAATTTCGTATGAGACATCATCATAAATGGATTTGAAATCAATAGTTGTTTTTTCTTATTTATCCTCATTATCATCTTTATCTTCTTTATCGGATTCACACTTCATGGTAATTTTTTACTTCATGACGGAGCCAATTAGTTATTTGAGTGGCATATTTTTGATATCTTTCACTTATTATATAGTCTTCACCTTTGGTGACCAAGATAATTTTCTTTACTAAAGTTTCTGCAAACAAATTATCAACAAGATACTTTTGGACATTAAAAATGTTAGTGAAGTGAGTAAATATATCAAAAATATATTCAATTTTATGAATAATAAAACTTTAAAAGTCTTGTATATAGAAATCCATATTAGTATATTTAATTATATTTGTGCCTTCACGAGTAATTTCTAACAATTTCTAAATTTTAGGAGCGGTTTTTCAAGTAGATGTATGATAAAATTCATTTTGGTTAAGACCAAAGTTTAAGGGGTTCATAGATTTTCCACCTAATTCAAAAATAGTAATATCTTTTGGAGTCCATTTATCTTTTGGTTATGTTGTATGGGTATAACCATGCATAACCATTTTTCAAATAGGATATCCAATGCTTCTAATAAAAATTGACATGTGATTTTTTTGATAAGGGTAATTTGTTCCATAAAATAATGGATCATGAGAATAAGAGATATATTCCATCATAAAAAAGATCGACCACTGAAATTAATTAATATTTTGAAAATTAAAACAAATTATTGAAAACAAAAAATTGATAAAAAAACAAAAAGATCTAGTTTTTTAAAAAAGAGTACAAATAACCTCTTTGATACCAAATATTGGTCAGAGTATGATAACAATAGGGGTATGAATTACCTTTAAAAATTAAAATAATCAAAAGTGTGATGGCAATAACAAAACAAATTGATTTCAATATGATGAAATTATAAATAAATAAATTTAATCTATCTTATAAATTAAATATCAAAATAAATTTAGTGAGTAAGAATGTCAGAAAACAAAGGAATTGAAATTATGAAATTATACATATCCGGATAAAAGATGATGCAATGCATAAAGTAAAAGGGATATATATATATATATATATATATATATTTGATAAATATTTTACAAATATCTCAGTGTGATCCCCTACATCTCCTCCACTCGATTTGAGAGGTTTTAATTATTAGTCCATTGATTTTAATAGAGATCAAGTAACCATATCCTACTTTCTTTTTTCCAATTTTATCAAGAAACCATCTCCTTTACTTAAATTGTAGTAAGCAACTGTATCCCTTGACTTTTTCCGGTTTTAGTAAGAAACCCATTATTGAAGTTATGTGGGATGAAGATATATTTTCTTAGCATAAATATATAACAAATATTATCCCTTATCTCTCTTTAAGGATAGTATATTTTAGAGTAGAGATAGAGAGGAAAGGAGATGAGAGCCTTTAAGAAATTGAGAAATGAATATTGGATCATAAAAGGAATTTGAGAGTGGTGGATAAGATATATTTTATTTTTCATTGGCATGATATAACTCATTTATCAATACACCCATTCACTTCAACCTTCTAAGGTATCCTATTTATATCCTTAATAGGTTTTAGAGGAGTATTGGGTCAAGTAAATCCATTAATGTGTCGAATAAAGTATTTTAGACTAAGCAATAAATGCTTGTTAACTATTTTGAATTTGGGATAATTGTGACATGGTAGACTTCATTATGCCATGGAGGTGGACTTTATGTTTTATGGATTTAGGCTATTGTGCTAAGATTGATATGATATTTTGGAGGTTGTTTTATTTCAAGGTAATTATGGCATAGACCTTAAGTTATGGCATGGATAACTCTTGTGTAAAAGATATGTGGCATAGTCATTTACCTTGGGGTGTGGCCTTACCTAAGTTTATAGGATTTAAGGTTTGACCACATCACAGATAACAAGATTTTCATCATGATCTTTGAATAAAAAATTGGACTAAGATATACTATGATGTGGTCCTTCTCATTTTGTTGTATATTTTGTTCTATATATTTCTGTGATGTGGAGTGGAGGGTTGCAACATGGTCTTTATATTTCCATATTGATTAAAATAACCTTTGAAACCTATATTTCTTTCAAATTTTCATTATATCTTAACAATGTAACTTTCAACCACTCAAATGAAATCATTAGATATATAAATGAGTATTTTTTATCATGAAAACATCATGATAGAGAGAGAGGTACAATAGTGGGAACATATATCCATATACTTTGTCATGGTAATTCTAAATACATCTTAAGGTAATAATTAAATATGGGTTATTATTGATCAATTAACTAAATATGATTTTTTTTCTATTCAAGATAATATGTCATTGGATCAAATTTATTAGCTCTAAATTAAATAAATATTAAGGTTATATGGATTTACTCTTTCAATTATGTCTAATCACAATCCAAGGTTTATATAAAAATTTTGGAAATGAATTTAGAATTCATAGGTACTGAATTAAGTTTCAATATAGATTTTCATCCTCAATCTAATAGAAAATCAGCGTGAAAAATTCAAGTTATAGAGGATATGCTTTAGGCTTGTTCATTGAATTATCAAGGAGGTTGGGATCAATATCTTTCATTGGTTCAATTTTCTTATAATAAAATTTTTCATTCAAATATAAAAATGGAACCTTTTGAATCATTTTATGAAAAGTAGAGTTAAACTCCATCTTGTTGGAATGAATCTAGGAAAAGGAAGATTTTGTTTCTAGAATTGGTGAATGAGATGGTTAAAAAATGAAATCTATTAACATACATTAACATTACATTATTTTTCAGGAATACTTAATACATTACACACAAAAAAACCCAAATACTGTGTTAGCTTAGTCCATTTAGAAACATGGAAACATAAACACTAGTACATAAGTGAGCTACATTATCTCCTACTAGTTTCTTCATTACTAGTACTCTTCTTAGACACGTCATAAATAATACATATCTTCACATCCTATGGAAAGGAAACATAAAAGGGGGTGATTTCATTTGTTCTGTAAGGGTAATAAGGGAGATACATAAGCATAATCATGAACATAATGGTAAGAGAACATGATAATACCATTAGAAGATCATACCCTACATATCAAAGATCATATACATGAGTCATGGAATAAATATTGGTAGTTCATAATACATGAATCATAAGGGAATCAAGAGAATAATCCATCAAAGCATAACTGGGGAATAAGTCATAAAATTTGTGTCTTACACATAAGTATAGAAAATATTATGTTAAGGCTACCAACTAATACCTTCATAAAATTTTAGGCTTGAGATACAACCTGTGTACCAACTTCCGTCTTGGGATAATAACCTGTGTACCCTATTATTTTTGATATTGGGCTACAACCTATGTACCCTCTTGTTTTTAGGATTTATCTATAAACCAAGTACCCTCTTGTTTTTTGTATTTGGATATAACCCATGTACCCTTTGAGATTATATACCACTTATCATTACTCAATTAATTGGAGTAAAATATCAGTCCCACCCATCACATAATAAAATAATACATAAATTTTCCAAAAGATAATTAAAATTGCATCATATCATGACCCATAAAAAGAGATGGGTATCAAAACCCATGAAATAAAATGGGTATCATAAACATTTAATCATATCATAACCTCTGAGAAATATATAGGGCTCATAATAATTTCATCCTAGAATAACCTGTGAAAGGAAGCGGGTTTCATAAGAATTTATCATCGTAAAACCCATTGAAGATAAATGGGTTTCATAAATATAGACCATTCAGAGAAATAATATGAATGATATCCTTGGATAATATCCCTAGTAAAGCATAAACTATAAACAAGTATGTCATATTAGATGGAAAAGGATTTTGAAAGATCACTTGGAACATAAATTTTCTTTGAAAATCACTTTTTAAAAAATATAAAATTTTCAAAATCATTTTCTTTGAAAACAATTTGAATACATATAAAGTAATCATGAAAAATAATTTAAAATAATTCTTGAGGAAAATATCCTTTACTCTTTGAAAAAAATTATTTTCAAAACATAAAACATTTTAAAGACCATTTTTCTTAAAAATAACCTTGAAAACTTATAAAGAAGCTTGAAAACCTTTTGAAAACCTTTTTATTTGAAAATGCTTTGAAATTTTATTAAAGAATATTTAAAACCATTTAAATCCTTTTATTTGAAAACAACCTTTTAAAAACATATAAATGGGGACTTAAAATTATTTAAAACACTTTTGAAACATAAAATAATTTTTGAAAACCCTTTTTATTTGAAAATCATTTTAATATCAACAAATTTCAATAATATTGTGGAAATTTTTTAAAAAAATAACATTGTAAATTTTCAAAGGAAGCGTCAAGGAAATGACGGTCATGAAGGCGGGTAATTTTGTATATTCTGAACATTCCTTTTGCACCTTAAAAGTTTAGGAAAGTGACTTTATTGGAAAATGAAAAGAATATTACTTTTAAAAACATTTTATAAAAAGTTAATACATGGGAAAAATCATTTAAAAATCATAGGATAATAAAAAAATTAAATTTTTTTTAGAAAACATGGTTTTGAAAGAACGCAGATTTCTGACTGAATAGAGAAATAACTTCAAATTTTCATAACAATGATTTATTAATTATCTTAAGTACCAATGAGTGGAAAATTGTACCATTACTTAGATATAACATGAATAATCCCAGTAAACTATGAGATTGTAGCTATAAAACATTACCACTTTGGTAAATTTGAATCATAATAAAATGGAAAGAATAAAATTAAATGAATATTAAAATATCATGAAAATAATTATATTCATGATATAACATGTCAAATGTATTATAAAAACCTCATAGAAAAATATAGGTATATAACATGGCATGTGTCTCGAAAAATGAAAATTGAGACAGAATTACTTTACCGATTTGGAAACTTTTAAAACATAAACCCCATGAAAGAAATATCATAAAATGGATATGTGAATACCCATAAATTTAATTATCATAATAATATAATAGGTCAATGGGTATTATACACACCACATAAAATAAATAATTGGTGAATAATTCATGAATCTCACGGAAATAAAAAGTGAGATGAAATTCTCTTACCTTAAGTCTTGACATTATTCTTACATGTTAAAACCTCATGTGTAAAAAATATAATTTTATTATACATATACCATATAACCATATTATTATATATAATACCATATATGATTTGGTTATGAATTTATATTACCCATTTATTAACAACTTCGTGTTAATGTTATGTTTCTCGTAATATCTACTTTTTTCATATATGTTTTGGATTTTTATTCTTGATTCTCTTAATTAGATCGTGATTTAATTATATTAAGAATTTATATCATGATATAAATATCATATATATTCATTATATATGTATTTATAATATTCTATATAATATAGAAATATGAAATGGAATACACCGTTCATTGAGATGGTAGGTCGTACGTATGCATGAACGATATTTCTGTTTTATTTTCATATTGAAAAAAATAAAGTAAATTAAATATATTTATATATATAATTAAATTAAATTATCATTATTATGTCATATATATCATATAATTTCACTAAATACTTCCTTAATACAGTCAATTTAGAGTTTGAACGAATTACATCGTTTTGAAGAGGCGGTAGTCCACACTTCCCCAAACGAAATTATCGTATTTTCACCAAATGGAAATAATGAAGGTATGTGTTATATAATAATTATATAAGCATAAATATATCATATATACCATATAAAAATAGAGTTTTAATCATAATTACCAACCATGATAGGTGCTAAAGAAAAAACAAACACCATCATTTCATGAGGTGGTTGTTTGCCGTACACGAGAATGGTAAGTTTCTTACCCATTATATGGAAGTGTGTGTAAGTTTAGTTCATACCCATAGAAGAAAAAAATATTAAGATATTAATGATACTTATTTTATTAAATAATCATGTAATAATAATAACTTTGGTGGTGAAAAATGAAAATAAAACAAAGGAGCTTGAGGAAGGATGTTACCTCTTCTTTGGGTAACTTTTTTTGGTTTGCACCAAAGGGATTCCTTGTATAGATTTATGCCAAAACTGAAGATTCTAGGAGTAAGGTAGGGGTTTTGTGATATTATTTGAGCATATTTTTTGTGATTCAAAGGGTTTTAGAGGTGTGAATAAGTGAGAGGGGTGAGTGCCTTTTTATAGTGGAGGAGGAGTGGCATTCTTGTAAATTTTTGAAAAGAGAATTCCACCCACGTCTTTCCTGTGAAAAGTGGATCTAATAATGAAAAAAAATTATAAAAGGGAATATTGAGTCTAAATATTGTCATAAATGTCTTTTGGACAAGTTTATAGGTCATTTCGGCCCTTAGGTTTAAGGTTTAGTCATTTGTTAAGCTAATTTTTCTCTTAATCACTGTAATTAATTTTAATTATTTTCACTAATATTTTTGGTCAAAGACTAAGTTGACATTATTAAAGATTATAAATTATTCTTATTACAAATATTTAATCCATTTTTACTAATTATAATCATATAAGTAGCAGAAATTAATTTAAATTTAATCCCATATATATGACGACAAAGTGGGTTTTTAAAGTAAAAATGTTCAAAAGTTTGAAATATTTTTACATCCAATTTCAATGTGAATTTTATTAAAATTAACTAAATTATAATAATTTATGTAAAATTAATCTAATTAAACTATAAAACCAAACTAAAATATAATTTAACTATATAAATAAATTAGATGAAAAAGCAGTTTTGAATTAAAATTCAGAGTTATTCATTATTCCTCAAAAAATGAAACTTCACAAATAAATAAAAAAAATTCATCTTAATCTAATTTTTATGTTTCTATTTCAAAAAATTAATTTTATTTTGTTAAAATAAAAATTATAAAATTATCAAAAATCATATTTAAAATGGGTTCCATTAAAAGACGGTAAAATTACCTTTTAGAAAAATACATCATTTTATTCATAAAATTGGATTTATTCTTACCTTATACTGATAAAATCTATTGTATGAGTATCAATAATATTTATTGAATATATAATATAAAAATTTTATTGAAAACATTAGTCAAAATTTGTTTGTTTAATTTATTGAGATAAAATTGTGTTTGTAAATAGAAAAATAGTTTTCTTAGAAAAGTAATTTATTTATTTTCAAATAGTTATTACATTCACTTATAGTAATTTATAACCAAAGGATTCATTTCATAAACATGTTTAAATAATATTTTCACGATTTAGTTAATCTTATTCGTATCTTATATTCCAATGCCTAGGTGGTATTTATAATAATATTTTAGTAATCATATTAATAGTATATTATAGTTCGGTAAAAACTCAGCTTTGCATGTAATGCTAGCCATCTAAGGTATTTGGTATTGTGCATAATACAATACAAACATATTGTTGTGTGTGTCACAAGATAATATGAGCATTTCATGTAGTGCATGATTAACTTGATTTTGTGTATAACACAATCCAAACATAGTTCTTTAATATAAAAAACTATATTCAGTGTTGCATGAGATGAAAAACATCATAAATATTAAAAAAATTTAAAAAAATCACAAAACATTAGGGTGTTACAATCAACCAGTTGTAATAAAAGAATCACTATCAAGATCTGATGTATTATCCTCAAAATACTTTAGATTTGATCGATCCACTTGATGAGAATCCACCATATGATATGATAATGAATCTTGGTGGGGTGGTCCTATAAAATACCATTTGTGAGTTCCTTTCAGTACACATGTGAACTTGAGTCCAACAATGTTAACTAATAATGATTTAGGAACCCAAAAGTGTTTAGAAAAATATTTTATTTTAGATGTATGATAAGAAATATAAATAAATTTAGGTCTACCATATCTAGAAATTTTTTCAATCACACTCATAAACAAGATACCCAAATTTTTTACAATATTTAAAAAAAATGGGAATATCCCTTTACAGAAGTGTTTTTTTGAGAAATATAATTTAAATTTGAATATCCAATTATATATTTACCTTTTTTATAACATTGATAACCCAAATTCATATTTATATTATTTTCACCTTGGGTGAATTGAGAAATATTATTTTTAAGCTGATTGATTTGGGATTTTAAATTCTCAATATTTGGTTGATCTTTTAATTTCAAAGCCAACTCTTCTATTTCTTTGGAAATAAAATATTTTTCATTAAAAAGTTAATATTTTTCATTAAGAACTCATTTGTATTCATTTTTAAGTTATTCATATTTTGAAATTATTTATTCATAGAAATTATTAATTTCATTGTTTTAATTATAAGATCAAGAAGATAAGGATGGATGAGAGGAAGATGAGAAGTGAGAAACAAGATAATTAACCTCATCAACTACCTTGATATATTCTATGAGGCATTTGGAATTGAGTCTCTTGATGAGGTTGTGGTGGTTAAGTCTAGGGATTCATCCCTATAACTCCAATTTGAGACTTTAAGGGTCTTATTTCTTTTATTATTCTCATTCATCTTATTTTTAAAAATAGGGAAATTCCTCTTGATGTGACCATTTTTATTATATTAATAGCATTTCAATTCTGAAACATGAATTTGATTTTTATTTTTGTTACAAAAAGTTTAATTATTATTCAAGATTTTTTTCAAATTATTTTCTAGATGTTCAACTTTGGTACCAATTTCATATGAGACATCATCATAAATGGATTTGAAATCAACAGTTGTTTTTTCTTATTTATCTTCTTTATCATCTTTATCTTCTTTATCGGATTCACACTTCATGGTAATTTTTTACTTCATGAGTGATCCAATTAGTTATTTGAGTGACATATTTTTTATATCTTTCACTTATTATATAGTTTTCACCTTTGGTGACCAAGATAATTTTCTTTACTAAAGTTTCTGTAAACAAATTATCAACAAGATACTTTTGGACATTAAAAATGTTAGTGAAGTGAGTAAATATATCAAAAATAGATTCAATTTTATGAATAATAAAACTTTAAAAGTCTTGTATATACAAATCCATCTTAGTATATTTAATTATATTTGTGCCTTCATGAGTAATTTCTAACAATTTATAAATTTCAGGAGCGGTTTTTCAAGTAGATGTATGATAAAATTCATTTTGGTTAAGACCAAAGTTTAAGGGGTTCATAGATTTTCCACATAATTCAAAAATAGTAATATCTTTCGGAGTCCATTTATCTTTTGGTTATGTTGTATGGGTATAACCATGCATAACCATTTTCAAATAGGATATCCAATGCTTCTAATAAAAATTGACATGTGATTTTTTTGATAAGGGCAATTTCTTCCATAAAATAATGGAGCATGAGAATAAGAGATATATTCCATCATAAAAAAGATCTACCACTGAAATTAATTAATATTTTGAAAATTAAAATAAATTTTTGAAAACAAAAATTGATAAAAAAACAAAAACATCTATTTTTTGAAAAAAAAAGAGTACAAATAACCTCTTTGATACCAAATATTGGTTAGAGTAGGATAGCAAGAGGGGTATGAATTACCTTTAAAAATTAAAATAATCAAAATTGTGATGGTAATAACAAAACAAATTGATTTCAATATGATGAAATTATAAATAAATAAATTTAATCTATCTTATAAATTAAATATCAAAATAAATTTAGTGAGTAAGAATATCAGAAAACAAAGGAATTGAAATTATGAAATTATACATATCCGGATAAAAGATGATGCAATGCATAAAGTAAAAGGGATATATATATATATATATATGATAAATAGTATACAAATATCTCAATGTGATCCCCTACATCTCCTCCACTCGATTTGAGAGGTTTTAATTATTATTCCATTGATTTAAATGGAGATCAGGTAACCATATCCTACTTTCTTTTTTCCAATTTTATCAAGAAACCATCTCCTTTACTTAAATTGTAGTAAGCAACTGTATCCCTTGATTTTTTTCAGTTTTAGTAAGAAACCCATTATTTAAGGTAAGTGGGACGAAGATATATTTTCTTATAATAAATCTATAACAAATATTATCCCTTATCTCTCTTTAAGGATAGTATATTTTAGAGTAGAGATAGAGAGTAAAGGATATGAGACCCTTTAAGAAATTGAGAAATGAATATTGGATCATAAAAGGAATTTGAGAGTGGTGGAGAAGATCTATTTGATTTTTCATTGGCATGATATAACTCATTTATCAATCCACCCATTCACTTCAAGCTTCTAAGGGATACTATTTATATCCTTAATAGGTGTTAGAGGAGTATTGGGTCAAGTAAATCCATTAATTTGTCTAATAAAGTATTTTAGACTAAGCAATAAATGCTTGTTAACTATTTTTAATTGGGGATAATTGTGACATGGTAAACTTCATTATGCCATGGAGGTGGACTTTATGTTGTATGGATTTAGGCTATTGTGCTAAGATTGATATGATATTTTGGAGGTTTTTTTATTTCAAGGTAATTATGGCATAGACCTTAAGTTATGGCGTGGATAACTCTTGTGTAAAAGATATGTGTCATAGTCATTTACCTTGGGGTGTGTCCTTACCTAAGTTTATAGGATCTAAGGTTTGACCACATCACAGATAACAAGATTTTCTTCATGATATTTGAAGAAAAAATTGGACTGAGATATACTACGATGTGGTCCTTCTCATTTTGTTGTATTTTTTGTTCTATATATTTCTGTGATGTGGAGTGGAGGGTTGCAACATGGTCTTTATATTTCTATATTGAGTAAAATAACCTTTGAACCCTATATTTCTTCCATATTTTCATTATATCTTAACAATATAACTTTCAACCACTCAAATGAAATCATTAGATATATAAATGAGTATTTTTTATCATGAAAACATCATGATAGAGAGAGAGGTACAATAGTGGGAACATATATCCATATACTTTGTCATGGTAATTCTAAATAAATCTTGAGGTAATAATTCAATATGGGTTATTATTGATCAATTAACTGAATATGATTTTTTCTTCCTATTCAAGATAATATGTCTTTGGATCAAATTTATTAGCTCTAAATTAAAGAAATATTAAGGTTACATGGATTTACTCTTTCAATTATGTCTAATCACGATCCAAGGTTTATATAAAAATTTTGGAAATGAATTTAGAATTCATAGGTACTGAATTAATTTTCAATATAGATTTTCATCCTCAATTTAATAGAAAATCAGCGTGAAAAATTCAAGTTATAGAGGATATGATTTAGGCTTGTTCATTGAATTATCAAGGAGGTTGGGATCAATATCTTTCATTGGTTCAATTTTCTTATAATAAAAGTTTTCATTCAAATATAAAAATGGAACCTTATGAATCATTTTATGAAAATTAGAGTTAAACTCCATCTTGTTGAGATGAATCTAGGGAAAGGAATATTTTGTTTCTAGAATTGGTGAATGAGATGGTTAAAAAAATGAAATCTATTCAACATCATATGAAGGCAGCTCAAAGTAGGCAAAATATTTATGCAGATAATTGAAGAAAAGATCTTTAATTTGGGGAAAATATCATATTTTTATTAAAATATCTCTATAAAATGGTTTAATGTGTTTCTATAAGAAATGAAAATTAATATTATGATTTATTTGTACATCGAAAATCTTATAGAAAGTGGGATCAGTGGTTTATCAAGTATCCTTACCTCCAAGTTTATCATAGGCACATAATGTGTTTCACAATTCTTTATTAAGGAAATGTGCACCTCATGCATCTCATATATTGATCCCTAAAGTAGTGTAGATAGAGGAGAATCTTTCTTATGAGGAAAAACCAGTCCATATTCTTGGTCTTATAGAAAAAGTGTTGTGAAAAAAGGTAACTTGTCTAATTAAATTTTTTATATAAAAAACATATAATTGAAGAAGCAACATGGGAACCTAAAGAATCAATGAAAGAAAAGTATCCTCACCTATTTACCAATGAGTAAAAATTGTAAGGATGAAATTAATTTTGTTTGGGAGAATGTAGTATCCAAGTTTTTTTAAATAATATTTTTTGGTATTCTAATATATATTACAAACTTATATTTTTTTAATTATCCATTAAAAATAGTTATTTCATAACATAAAAAATGAGTATATAATATTTTTTATTTTAACTAATTTATTATAATATGTTTTAAATATGGATATCTATATTATTTTTATGAGTTTATAATGGTATCTAATACTTTAAAAATATTATAAAAATATAATGGTATGATATGAAACAAGAATATGATTTTTGATTTAAAATAAAATATTTATTATTCTGATAATACGATATATATATATATATATTAATTTATATATTATGAGTTTCATTTTAAAATAAAATATTTGATAGTTATAAATCAACTTTAATAAAATAAATTATATAGTTTAAATAATTGTGTTAAAAATATATGAAAATAATTTTATTAAAATTTTATAATAATAATGTATGAAAATAAATAATAAATGTGATGTATAATCACTATTTTCATTAAATATTTTATTAAAGACTATAAATGAAATTTTTATTTCACTTTATATTATT
This sequence comes from Viscum album, assembly GCA_963277665.1. NCBI lineage: Eukaryota > Viridiplantae > Streptophyta > Magnoliopsida > Santalales > Viscaceae > Viscum > Viscum album. Next base: position 8,116,109 of record OY728125.1, read on the forward strand.
TAATTTTTATAAAGTATTGATTTTTTAAATTCTATATTTGAGTTTAATTTGTTTATAAGTTGAGTAATACTTTGGAATTCAAAATTCTTTTTAAAATAAGAATTGAGTTTAAGTGGAATTCTACTTCTTATTATTATATTTATATCTAAAATGATATATAAAATTATAGGAAACTATATAACATTTATTAAGTCATAATATAATCAAAATATCATATAAATATTATTTAATTAATATAATTTATTTTTTATGTGAAGATAAATATGAAAACAATTATCAATTCTCACAAAATGCTTGAACGACATTGGAAAAGTAAAAATTGGTGTATTTGAGATAATATTTAAAAATATATAAGAATATGATTGAATTTAGAGATAAATATAATTATTACTCAATTATTCTATTTTATATTTATGAATTTTAAATAATAAATATCATGTAAATTATCAAAATACTTACTCAGTGCTTGTGCGGGGTAAGAAAAGTGAAAATTATTCACTTAAAAATGGTATCATCATATAAATGGGAATAAATAATTTTATAAAAATATTTAAATGGTAATAATTATGAATTATAATTTATTTTTATGTTAATTTATTTTTAAAATTAAATAATATGATAATTATCCCAAATACTTACGCATTGTCGATGTTATGCATGTGCAGGCAGGAGAAAAGTTAAAAATAGGGGTTTAAAAATATTTGAAGTGATAATATTTAAATTAATTATGGTGTTTAATAAATTTTATGAATAATTATTAAATTTAATTAGTTATATAAATATTAAAACTTTAATTTTATAATTGTCTAGTTATTTTTAAACACGAATTACAAAAATAACCAAGAAAATATATATTAATGGAATTTTTTTCTAAAAATAATTTATAAATTAATAAAAACTTATATTGAGTCAATTGGTGATGATTTAGGGTTAAAAATATAATATATTTTCTATTTATAATCCTTTTTCCATTTGAAAATTATATTCTATCCCCTTAAAGATTGAATATTTTTGAACATTTCATCAAATATAATCTATAAATGGGGACTCATTACACTATTTCCAAAACACATCTAAAGTTAGATTTTATCATAATATTTTTCCTAAAACCCTATTTAAACTTCCCTTTACACATTTATAAGGCTCTATTCTATTCAAAATTTCCTTCTTTGAAGGCTTGAGATTCAATCCAAAGGAGGTGATTCAAATAGAAAGGTATAGGTTCTCAACTCAATATTTCCCTTTTTATTTAAGAACATTTTACCTTTAAATGCTTTTAAAACTCCTATTATTTTTCTAAAAAGATTATATACCATTTTATAAACACATTTTTTATCCTTTCTTGATGACATGTCACTCATTCCCTTTATATGAACCATTTTTTATAATTTGTTACTATATCGAAATACTGGTTTCAAGATCCATGTCTTTTCTTTTCTATTATCATCTTACCCATGCCATGATATGTGTAACATTTAAAAGTACTTTTTAAAAATTATTATAAAACTTCTCAAATATTTTTATGAAACACAAATACCTTTTGGTCTTTCTTTTCTTTTAAACTGTTTTATAAAACATCATCCATCCATTGTGGTTTTATGCTACCTAAGTGAATGATGGTGTTTTATTTTTAAATCAAACATTTCATGGATATTATTAAAAATAGATTTAATTATTGAAAATAATTAAATAATTTTTTATTTATGATTATATAGTTAAAAAATAGTTCTGATAATAATGATATTAAAATTAAAATCAATTTTCAAGCATATAAAACAATCTTACCAAGGAATATTTTTTAAATTTCTAACTATATACCAATCTATTTAGCACCTTTTCATATGAAATTTCATAAAACATATACCTTTACACTTATGGATCTTATTGAATCATAAAACAAAGATCTTTGACTATTTTTGTTCAAAACTATTTTGGAACTATGAATTGGACAACCTCAAAATGACTAACGTAAGAAATTAATCCAATAAATAAATAATACATGGTAATAAATGAATAAAAAGTAATAATACTATTGAAAAAGAGTTTGAATCAAGTAAATAATAAATAAATTTTATTGTTAAGTAAGTTAGATGATGTAAGAAGTAAGTTAAAACTCATGGTAAGGGGTTTTGTTATAAACCTTTAATTTAAATGTTTTGAAATATTTCTCTCAACTATATCTCTCTAATGTTATATAAGAATTTTATTTCATATATTCTTATTGGTATTTATCAATATTTTATATTTCTCTTTCATTTTCCTCTCAATGTTGAATTGGTTAACACATTCTTTTTAATTCATTTTCTTTTCTTGGGGTAAACATAAAGATTATGATTATAGGTTGAAATGAAATCTCTTATGTGTTTTATTCATGTTATATTTTTTGGGAATTATAGATGATGATGGGTGGACATGGGATATATCCCACCAATGTATTGGTTAATTATTTATTTTTTTAATAAAATATATTGGAAGTAACTGAATGGGTTATTTTATTGTAAGGGAGATTATAAATATAATGCCCCAAGAAACCTCTATGATTTCTCTATTACCTTTACACATGATTATTATTTTTTTAATGGATTTATTTAAGAAAATAATTTTATTTTATAAGTGAATATGAGTTTTTATGATCCTAAATATTATTATTTAATAGAAAAATTATTTCATGGGTTTTCACATATTTCAATAATCTAATGGGTTTTATTTATTTTTATACCCCTTATTGAGATTTATATGATCATCCCATATTTTCAAATGATTTTACAGGACTTAAGTATGAGTAAGAACAATAATGAAGTTAATTTTGTATTTATGTAGATTTATTTTTATGACCCGTCCTAGTGGGGCCCATGCCGCGACTCCCTAATCTTGCCTCCAATAGTCCAGGGTATGGTGACTAGCACCGAGTAGGCATGTCACTAACATGGGAGGCATTGCCTAAGTACCTATACACATGAAAAAATCTCCAAGACCACAAATTGTGAAATGTAAAAACCACTAAGGAATAAAATACATGCATACTACTAAACCCAACCAATATAGTATAATGGAAAGTAAAGTTTAGAAAATTAAACTGGGCTAGAATACAAGCCCACCAAAATAAATAGTCTACCAACTACAAATTCCAACCTATAAGAAAACAAGATAGGTATTAGGACTGCTTCTCAAATTCATAGGAACACCTCAGCCTATCTGAAACTCATAAAGCTTTGTCCGGTCCTAATCCACCCTGGACTGACTGAATGGCCCGAATGCCTTAATTTTTATTTATTTTTGGATAAAACCCCTTTTAGGGAAAAAAGGGGGAAACCTCACATGACTTCAAAGAAATAGATACATAAATATAACCTAGTACTAAAATAAGACTACTATAAAGGAATAAAATTTTGCTCATCTGCACAAGACACAACATGTTCAGGCAAAGCCCGTGCTGGGGTGAGTATAAAAATACTCAGTAGGACACCCTGAAAACCAAAAGGCAATACACAGAGTAAAAGTACAGTCAGCTCTGCACAATATATGTCTATGAGTACATATAACAAGAACATATCTATATATACTCAAAACTCAGACTCGTAGTTTGGAGGTAAGCCACAATGACTGCATTCCCAATCTAGGGATTCAGTCTGAGGATTCAACGAAGTACTCATCTGGTAAAACTCACTCCTGGGTCTAATATCCCTGATGAAATTATTCTAAGAATTATTTTTCATTGATAACTTCCATAAGAGAGATATACATTGATAGATATGAAGAGAGAATATAATACACTCGTTCTAGGAGAACCAACTCTATGAGTGAGGAAGATCACAATACACAGATGAGGATCACTTCCAGGGCCATGGTGTATACCACGACTCATCCGGATTCACCTACTAAGTAGAGGACCGAAATCTGGTAGGATTGGTCACATCGATACCCTAACTCTACCTAGGGCATAATAATGGATAGAGGATCCTACTCCGGGCCTCTCGGAGGGGACTCCCGACTCTATCTAGAAAGTCCTGCTGAAGGGGGGGATACTCTTGTGGATAGGAAATGATACCAAATGACCTTATGGGGAATGAGAAAGGTGAATCAACGTAAATGAAACTTGTCGAAGATACGGTAGACAATGAGATCAATCCATGTAGAAAAGAGTACATGGTGTGTAGGAGGGTCACGCATTGTGTCCCTTGACCTCAGGTACTGCCCGTGTACATCATCCCACGTCATAAGAACATTCCATATAGGAAAATATATACACAGTGTGTAGAGAAGGTCACATTCCATGCCCTAATATCTGAGGTCTGCCCAGTGTATACTATCCATGTTCTAGTACACGGCTTCAACCTGTGTTTGCCAACCCATGTACCAGAACACAGGGTATCTTGTGTATCTAGTCAGGATCTAGCTGTGTGGTAGAGTACATGTTGTGTACTCCACCTTATTTTCATGTATCCTCCAAGATACATGTTGAGTTCTAGGTAAGGTCCCACACACCATGTGATAGTTTTCACATGTTGTGTTCCACGTCTCTATCGCCCGAAACCCTAGTTGTTGCTGGACTGGTCCCACATGCCGTGTATTTTGAGATACATGTCATATTCATCAGGATTTTCCAGAATCATTGTTCTTCCTCTAGTGATTCGGTTGATCTTTTTTTGTTTGATATGATGATCAGTTAACCTCAAAATTGAAGATCCAGGGTCGTCGCGTCCTTACAACACTGATCTAGTAAGTTTTGGGCCTTGGATCGGCTCCGAAAACCGATCCTGATCATCCGTACGAAGAATTATCAAATATTGATATCTCCTAGAATACTCCAATATGTACATATCTATCACCACTGCACCTCTATTAGGTCTTCATTATGTCAGATCTATGATTTCATATCATTGCGTCGTGAAATAGATGCACAATAATCTTTCATTCATAACCTCACGAAGAACGAAGAACCCACAGGAATAAAGGGGGAAGAAATCACAAAGGAACAACCTAAGGAAAAAACCTTATCCATTGTTTGTTATGACATTGATCTTACCTTATTAGAAGGATCAAGAAAATAAATTGAAACAGAATCAACTCCCCAAATCAAACCCACAATCACCCATCCTACAAGAACGATCGAATCATGGGTCAACCTGTTCATGGGTTGATCCTTGTTTGTCATTGAATCCAACAATGGGAAAGAAATAATTGAAATCACATTCCCTACCTCAAGTTTGGACCGATTGTTGATGAATAATGATTATGTTTTCGTCATCGATGAGATCCTCCAACTTTACTGGCGCAGTGATTTACAATCTCTTGATTAGTTGTCATTTTTCGTCGAGAGGTTTCTCCTAGGGTCTCCTCTCCAACACTCCAAAGAATTCTAGGGTTATAAAAATAAACCTGTAAATTATTCTTAATATATTATTTAAAATCTTAGGTCGTTGTGTTATCACAACGGAAAAATAAAATAAATATTAAATTTTGTTTTATTTCCTTATACGTCCAAAAACTAACTTTTACAGTTGTCCCATGCCAGCTGGGGTTAGGCCTCATCTAAGGTAAATTCACTACTCTAAATGAAATAGTTACCTCTAATTTCTGATTCGGTCACCCATTTAAAATTTATTCCGCTTTTTTAGTAAAACCACTCATGTGTGTTATTTACAGTTTAATTTTTATAACATTTATTCTGGTCACACCAGGCCCCAGAATTACACCTCGTCTCATAGAATAGTATTGAATTAATTCCATATAATATCTTAAAATAATACATGAAAAAATCTAGGACATTACATTCTACCCACCTTAGGGATTTACATCCTTGAAAATACAAACCAAAAGGCTATACAAATATGTGTGGGTACTGCACACGAATCTGAGCCTCCCGCTCACATGTACTCTCCTAGATATTTTTGTGCTCTCACCAGACATGCACCAGGGGAATCATTCACCCACAAAGGATCCTCTCCTACCAATCCTCAATCTCCACTAGGTACTCATAAAAGGTTGTTCCATCTTCAATGTCCATCTCACCCTATTCGATGACGTGCAATAGATCATGAACGTACCACCTAAGCTACGACACATGAAAGACATCATGTACCTGGTGAAACTACAGAGGTAGATCTAGGTGGTATGCCACCTCTCCAACTCTATTCCATAACTGAAAAGGGCTGATAAACCTCAGATATAACTTTCCACCCCATCCAAATCTCTGTAAACCTCATTGAGGTGAGACCTAAAGGAAGACATGGTCTCCTTCCTCGAACTCCAAATGTCTTCTCTATCTGTCAGCATAATACTTCTTCTAGATCTATTCAGTCTTCACCTACTCCTAGATTACCTTCACCTTATTAGTAGTATCTTACACCAACTCCGGGCCCATGAGTGCTGACTCTCCTGGTTTAGTCCGACAAAGTGGTGAGAAATAGGGTTGATTATACAAATCCTTAAATGGGGTTATACCAATGGTGGATTGGTATCTTTTGTTGTACGCAAAACTCCACCAGTGGTAGGTGGTCCTCCCAACTACGACCTAAGTCCAACATGAAATTTTGCAACATGTCCTCTAAAACCTGAATGGTCCTCTCTGTCTAAAAATCTTTCTAGGGATGAAATTTTGTGCTCAAGCGTAACAGAGTCCCAAATGCCTCCTACAATCCCTCTCACAACCAGGATATGTAACGATCATAGTGATATGAAACAACCATCAATGGGAATCTATGAATCCATATTATCTCCTGTATATAGAGGCATCCAAATATCTCTACATAACTCTACTCTTGGATAGCTAAGAAGTGGGCTGACTTGGTGAGTTATTCAATGATCACCTAGATGGCATCGTATCCCATGGACATATGTGGTAAACCCCTCATGAAGTCCATAGATATTCCATCCCACTTCCATTTTGGTACCTCTAGGGGTGAGATAATCTTTCTAGAACCTAGTTCTCATCCTTCACCTGCTAGCACATAAGGCATTGAGAAACAAACTCTTCCACTTCCTTCTTCATCCCTATCCACCAAAAATGACATCGAAGGTCCTGGTATATCTTTTCCACACCATGGTGTACCGCCAAAGTGGATGTATGAAACTCCCTCATAACCTCCTCATTCAACGCTGCTGGTACAAATGTGTGTCCCCTAAAAAGAACGACGTGCTCCCCACCTTGTGAATATCCATCAGGAGCATGCCTTGTGGGCATCATAGCATGTAAGGTCGTATATTAGATATCCCCAAGTTGTGCCTCCCTGACTCATTGTATGAGTGGATGGGTAAAAACCATCAACTAGAGTTAAGCTATGTCATCTCCATCCATGAAGGATAACTTTAATGAGGCCAACTTCTCTAACACCTCACTCGGTAGCTGTGGACTAGATCTCCTACTGAGAGCATCTGCCGCCATGTTCCCCTTCCCAAGAGTATAGAAAATCTCAAAGTCATATTCCTGGAGGAACTCTAACCATCTCCTCTATCTCAGGTTTAGATCCTTATATGAGAATATATACTTGAGAATCTTGTGATCAGAGTAGATGATAACCCACCCGCCCATCAGGTAGGGTCGCCACATCTTCAATGCGAAGACTACCGCTGCTAACTCAAGATCATGGGTCGCATATTTCCACTCATGTGTCATCAACTAGAATAAACCATAATCAATTACTTCTTGCATCTGCATCAAGACACAACCAATTCTGGTCCTTGATGCATCATAGAACACTATGTACTCGACTCCCTCATCTAGAAATCTCAAGATCGGGGTGCTCGTCAAACTCTGCCTCAACTACTAAAAGGCCTACTAACACTTCTTCGTCCACATTAAAGGTTTACCCTTTCGAGTCAAAGTTATCATCAGTACTAATATCCAGGAGAAATTAGGTATGAATCTCTAATAATAGCCTTCTATCCCAAGGAAACTTCACACCTCCATCATGTTCCTAGGTGGCTCTCATGCTAACACTTCTTCCACCTTGGTTAGGTCCACTACTAATCCATCTAATGAGATAACATGTCCCATAAAGTGAACCTCATAAATCATGAACTAGAACTTAGAGAGATTATGATAAATCCAATTCTCTCAGAGTATGTCAGAACCATCTGCAGGTGTCTCATGTGCTCCTCCTCAGATGCCAAGTACACAAGGATGTCGTCGATGAAGACCATTACTAACCAGTCTAAGTATGGATATAATATCTGATTCATGAGTCCCATGAACACTACTAGGGTGTTCTTCATGCCAAAGGGAATCAACAAGTACTAATAATTACCGTAGCAGCATCTGAAAGCTATCTTTAGTATATCCTCATCTGATACTCGCAGCTGGTGATAGCCTGATCAAAGGTTAGCCTTTGAGAACCATTATTCCCCTCTCAACTGATTAAAGAGTTCATCAATCCTCGATAGTGGATACTTATTTTTTACCATCACTTGGTTCAAGCGTCGATAATCCATTCATAACCTCAAGTTCTCATCTACCTTTTTGGTAAACAAAATTGGGGCTACCTAGGGTGAAACACTAGGTCTCATGAAGCCCTTCCTCTTCAAATACTCCAACTACACCCTTAGCTCATGAAGCTCTGTGAGAGACATATAATATGATAGTTCTGACATCGGTTATGTCCTAGGGTGAAAATTGATGTTGAAGTCTATCTACTGGTGGGGAGGTAATCCTAGAACATCTTCAAGGAATACATCCTCATACTCCACCACTACTGTAGGAAAATAAAAAATCACAACATCTACTACTCCGATGGTAATGATAGACAACTCATGAGTAATCGGATTCACCCTCATTTTAATGAGCCCATCCTGTTATGTCTGGGTTTCCTTTTCACCAAAAAAAGAAAAACTCATCCCATTACTATGGACACACTGAACCCTTTACCTAAAACATTCAATTTGGTCATGGACCATTGATAACCAATCCATACCTAGAATGTTTTTATAAGGCCTCAAAGATGCCACCAAGAGTTTTCAACTGAAACCCTCACCCCCTAAGGTTAATATCACACTATCGGCAAAGGTGTGTGATCATCGAGTCTCCTCCCATAGGTATATCCAATCATAAAGGTTGAGTCGATGGTTCTACCAGAATATCAAGGTCTCGAACAAGATATGTGGTGAGGAAATAATAACTTTCACATGTGTCTATAAGTACGGAAGATAAGGTATAAAATAAACAGATCGTACCTTAGATCATCCCAGGAGTCCCTAGGTTGTACACCTCAACCGCATGTAGCTTCCCCCACCCCTTTCCTCCAGCTCCCTGAGCCTAGCATGGACCTCCTAGGGTTGGTGGTGGTAGTATGTGAGAATGTATTCCACCTCTTGTAGATCTCCTTTCTCCTCTTCCACATCTTCCACCTGGCAGATATTCTTTCTCAACTCGTTGCCTCTACCTCGGTGGTCCATCCACCGCTTCCCTATCAGCATCTTGACAATTTGGACAATCTCTATAAATATTTCATCTGCCTTCATATGTGTAGAATCACTTGTCCCTATGTTGATTGGATCTAGCCTGAGATCCATGGACTATAGATCCCATGTTCTGAGACCTCCTGTGACATCTCCCATGTCTCAATCCCTATTGTCAAGGTCTCTACACCAGTCTGTATGTTGCTAACTATCGTTGGTTGTGTATTCTCATCCAAGAAGCTCTATACTACTAAATATCACTTGAGCACTTCATCTTAAGTCTTAATTGATAGAGTTATGACGTTTTATTAGATTTACCAACATAAACCTTTCTTGAAATTCTGATCCTTGAAGTACTGATCCCTGACCATATCCATTGAGTATCTGGAGAGATTGGTAAACCTTGATGAATAGCCATCCACCATTATATTGCCCTGTTGGAGCTGAATAAGCTCTTGTATATTCACTTATCTTAGCATAATAAGATAAAACTCTTCTATAAAGAGATTCTCGAACTATGTTCATGAAATAGTTGCCTCATTGTGGGTCTGTATGGTAAAACTCCATGATCGCCCCATCGAACCCTAAAGAAGGCTTGCCACCAAGATCACCATTTGATCTGCTGGTGTCCTCACTAGATTGAAAACTCTATTCACCACCTCAAACTAGTCCTCGTCTACCTAAGGGTTGGGCTCACCTCAGAACATGAGGGGTCTTTGTCTTTGAAACTCAAGGAGCATGCTCAGCCTGCGTTCCTTATCTACTGGAACTACAAGTATCGTGTGTTGCTTCACTGGTGGTGGTATAGCTGGTGCACCACCTAGAGGTAACGCCTAGGGAACTGGACCCTTTATCGAATCCTCGTCACTGATCAGGTCATCCTCATTATCGAACTATTTAATCCTAGATGGTATGAATCATAGAGGAATACTGTAAGGAAACAAGATGTATCACTGTCAATGAGTATATCTAGAGATATAACTCAAGAAGGACATGGAAACCAAAAATCATTCCTATATGATGCATGTACAATTTTTTTCCCTCCAACTAGTGTTCTCATGTACTGAGTCTAAAAGTAAGTTATCTGATTCCTGGTGTATGGATACGTTAGCCACCACCACCACCACTGGAGTCCTTGGTCTAAAAGCTGAACTTGAAACACTTAACATTGTTTCCCCAAACCAATCTCATAGACTCTCAGTTTTAAGGTAGAAAATACCAGCTCTGATACTACTCTATCATGACTCATCCCAGTGGGGTCCATGTCACAACTCCCCAAGACCGCCTCCAATAGGCTAGGGGCTGGTGACTAGCACCTAGTAGGCATTTCACTAACATGGGAGGCATTACCTAAGTACTTGTACACTCATACCCATCTCCAAGCCCACAAATGATGAAATGTAAAAACCACCAAGGAACAAAATTCATGCATACTGCTAAACGCAACCAATAGAGTACAATGGAAGGTAAAGTGCAGAAAATCAAAATGGTCCAGAATACAAGCCCAACAAAAGAGTCTTCCAACTACAAAGTCCAACCTGTAAGAAAACAAGATAGGTACTGATAAGACTGCTTGAATCCATAGGAACACCTCATCCTGTCTGAAACACACAAATCTTTGTCTGGTCCTAGTCCACCCTGGACTCCATCAAAAGGTATCTCATCTTCACAAGACACGACATGTGAAGGAAAATATCATGCAGTAGTGAGTATAAAAATACTCAGTAAGACACCCCAAAAACCACAAATAAATACACCAAGTAAAGGTATAATGATCTATACACAGTATATGTCTATAGCACATATAACAAGAACATATCCAAATATACTCAAAACCCAGATTCATAGTTTGGAGGTAACCTGAAATGACTTCATTCCCAAGCTAGGGATTTGGTCCAAAGATTCCATGAAGCACTCATCCAGAAGAACTCACTCTTGATTCTAATATCTCTGATAACGTTTGTCTGATAAGTAGTGTTCATAGATAACCTCCATGAGAGATAGAGATATGCTAATAGATCTAAATATAGAATATGATACATTCATTTTGGTATAACCAACTCCATGAGTAAGGAAGATCATGATACACAGATGAGGATCACTAATAGGGCCATGGTGTATACCAAGACTCATCTGGATCCACCAGCTAAGTAGAGGATTGACATATGCTTTTATTGGTCATGTTGATAACCTAACTCTAACTAGGGCACAATAATGGATAGAGGATCCTGCTCCAAGCCTCTCGGAGGGGACTCCTGATTCTATCTAAAAAGTCCTGCTGAAGTGGGGTTATACTCCTATGGATAGGAAATGATACCAACTATACTTCAAGGTAATTATCAAGGGGAACCAACCCAAATGAAACTTGTTCAAGATATAGTGGACAGGGAGATGAAACTATGTATAAAAGAGTACACGGTGTGTAGGAGGATCACACATCGTGTCCCTTGACCCTGGGTACTACCCATGTACAATAGACCGTGTTAGAATAACATGTTGTGTAGGAAAATATATACATGGAATGAAGAGAACGTCACATGTCATGCCCAACTATATGGGGTCCACCCAGTGTATGCTATTCATGTGCCAGTACACGGCTTCATCCCGTGTTCTCCAACCCGTGTAACAATACATGGGGTAGCCCATGTATCAAGTCGGGGTCTAGTTGTGTGGTAGAATACATGTCATGTAATCCACCCTGTGTCCATGTATCCTCCGAGACACACACCAAGTTCTGGGTAAGGTCCTACATGCCATGTGACAGTTTTCACATGCCATGTTCCACCTCTCTATCACCTGAAACACTAGATACTCCTGGACTAGTCCAACACACCGTGTATTTCGAGATACAAACCATGTTCATCGGGATTTTCTAGAATCGTTGTCCTTCCTCCAGTGATTTGTTTTATATTCCGGTATTTGATCCAATGATCTATTCACCTCATAATTGAATATCCAGGGTCATCTCTTCCTTACAACACCAATCTGGTAAGTTTTGGGCCTTTGATCAGCTCTAAAAATGGATCCCAATCGTCTGTATGAAGATTGATTAAAGATCTATATCTCTTGGAATATGTTGATCCATCTGTCTCCATCATCTTTGCACCTTCACTAGTTCATCATAATGTTATATATACAATTTCAGAATGATGTGCCATGAAATATATGTGTGATGATCCTTCGTTCATAACCCTAAGAAGAATGAAGAACATGCGATAATAAAGGAGGAATAAATCATAGAGGAACAACCTGAGGAATAAACCTCATATATTTTTTGTTAAAACCTTTATTTTCTCCCATTAGAAGGATCAATAAACTAAATTGAAATAGAATCAACTCCCTGAACAAACCTATAATCATCCATACCGCAAAAATGATCGAATCGTGGGTCAACCTGTTCGTGGGTAGATCTATATTCATTAGTGAATCCAATAATGGTAAATAAATAATTGAAATCATATGCCCTACCTCAATTTTGGATCGATCATTGATGAATAATGATTGTGTTTTTGTCTTCGATGAGATCCTCTAACTCTGTTGGTGCAGTGATTCACGGTCGCTTGATTCATCATCATTCGTCGTTGGGAGGTTTCTACAAGGGTCTCCTATATAATGCTCTAGATAATTCTAGGGTTATACAGTTGAAACTATAAATTCTACTTAACATAATATTTAAAATATTAGGTCCTTACTTTAGTGCATTGGAAAAATAAAATAAATATTAAATTTATTTTATTTCTTTAAACATCCAAAAACTAACTTTCACAACCAACCCATGCTAGCCAGGGTTAGGCCTCACCTAAGGTAAAGTCATTTCTATGAATACAATGGTGCCCTCAGATTTTTGATCCAAGCACCTATTTAAAATTTATTGCACTTTTTCTAGAAAATCGTTCATGCATTCTATTTACTGTTTAATTTATTTCAAACATTTATTCTAGGAAAATCGGGCCTCATAATTTCATACCGTCTCAGTGCCTGGTCTCAAATTAATTCTATATAATATTTAAAAATAATAAACAAAAAATCCAGTACATTTTATTTATCTTGAATGAAGAAAGTATACCATTATAAGAACTATTTTTTGTGGAAAAAATTTACAGTGTGTGTAATTGTGGGTTTTGAAGTGTAATGAGTTTCCTAATCCTCTAAAAATATAAACCTAAAGGTCTTGGGTATCTAATTGATTAAATATTATTTTAAAATATGTAATTATAGGATTCTTATATTCAATTTTTTACATATATGATCAATTTTTTAATAATATTAAATATATGATATTTATATTATGTAAATTGTTTACATAATTAGAATATAAAGTGTTTATATTTCATTTAATATCATGTATTTAAAGAAATTTTCAAATAAAGGAGAATATAAATTATTTTATATTGGAAATAAATCTTAAGTGTTTATATTTAATCAATTATATAATATTCATAATGCATGGAAAAATTATAAAATGTTTATAATTTTATGTTTATGAATTGTCCATAAGTGTCAACCTCATGGTAAAATATATGAATTGTTCACTTTTTTAGTTTACTCTATACTTTATTCGTATATATAATTTTTATATTATGAATGGATTTATGTTTTAGTTTAAATTTTTAAATAACTTTTATAAATTATCATACATGTATATAAAGAGTTGCATGCTAAGTATAATAATTGATTTAGTTTTCTTCTACCTTGACTTTGGATTATGTTGGTTTGTGAATTTGAATTTAAAGGTTAATTATATTTTATATATATTAAGTGTTAGAATTATTATGGACTTAATTTCTCTATTGAGTAAATTAATCTTGAGTAGAGGGACTTCAGGTTAAACTACTCACCAGCCTAGAGGCTTGTGCCTTGTCTAGAAAAGTGAGGGTTGGTTATTTGTCACTCCAAGATTACTATTATAGGTATTATTAATTTTATATGATTATAATACTTTATATTAAAGTTTTTAAGTACCTTATGCATTAGATTCGTTTGGGTATGTATGGATATGGTTAGATTTTAATTTGGGTTAGTAACACAAGCTAGGATTTTTGTAAAGAGTTTAACATCAATATGGTTTGAACATATTGATTTGGTGTAATGAATGGGAATTAAAAACTAAATAATTATTATAATTCATACATGTAAAGGGAATAACATGAGACAATATAGTGAGATTAAATCCCCATTAGAATATCATGTTTCATATTCCTTTCATGGAAAACTTTTTTTGACACCTTGATTATCCAATCGGGTAGGTCATGCTATAGTTAGGTGACCCTAGATTATCTTATATAAGTAAAGTAATGTATGGCCTATTTTTAATGATTTATTTGGGTTATAGGTATTTGGGAGAACCTGATAGGATTAGGTTATTAGAGGAATAATGTTGATTGAATCCATATGATGGATTAGGGAAAGGATTTTCCTGGTCAGTTGTCCAAGAGTCGTGTGAAATATGATTAGCATGATGGCATAAATGAATATCTAATTTATGAGAGAAATGATAAAGTGATAAAATTATTAGTGAAATATAGATATTTTACCATTAATAGATATGATTAAAATTTAAAAGTGTCCATTATTTTAATGGGATCACATTTAATAAAAATCTTTATTAAATGAATATAAAACATGATATTCATCTGATAAAAAATTATTTTATAGATATAATGGAACCATCATAATCTTTGAGATTAACCTTGAGAAATATAATAGAAAATTAAAAACTTAATGGATGTAATTTATTAGATCAGTACCAAAACTTAGGAATAGTTCTTAATAAAGAAGTAAAGTTCTATGTATTGGAGAAACCCCTTCTTGAAAAACCAACTGGTGACGTTGTTTAACAAACATGCATAGATTCTTATGATATGTATATAAAGGATTCAATATAAGTATCTACTCTCATTATTGTGTCCATGGAACCCAAATTACAAATGAAACATGAATTCATGGATTCATACAATATGATAAAAAAATTGAAAAGTCTCTATCTGGTATAAGAAAGGAATGATAGTTACGAGGTATCAAATGTGCTATTTTGGTTCAATATAGTATAAAGTATATTAGTATTCACTCATGTACTCAGTATAACTGGGTAAATTAATGATTTGGATAGACTATGATCACCTATCAAGTTAAATATATCCATAGACTTCATTCTATAGCCACTGCCAAAAAATTTCTAACAATTCATTATGAAATAAAATATGAATGAGTTCAATATATTTCTAATAAATTTCAATATGTTGAGTTTTTTTTTGAGTAGGTTATGTGATTTCCAAGCTCAAATTCTATGATGGTGGTTCAGAAAGAAAAGTTTGAAATTTTTAGGCAAAAAATAATAATAGAGGTTATGGAGATTCCACACCACCATCTAAACAAAAGAAAATAAAGTAAGGGAAGTGATTTCATTATAAAAATCATATCCATTAGATTAGAAATAATCCATAATATCTAAATAATTTAAAGAAACTTCATAGAGAGTCCACATTAAGTATTAATGTTATATAATTAAATTTTTCTATTCTGAAGGGTATATTGTACCAACGGTGTGTTTCAAAATTGTTTTGAATACACATGAGTTCATAATTGATAAAGACTTTAAAATTAGATATTAAATCATAAATTCAACTAATAGAGAAAGTGGTTGTTACAACAAGTTGTTGGATGCAGTGGATTACATAAAGCTCAAATGTATTAAAATAAGGATTATGTTATTATCATATTATTTACTTCTTATATGATAAAAGGTGTTATTGTAAGAACATTATTATTATCAATAAATGAGATGATTTTTTTGGTGTATATTGTTGTGAATGGTCCAATTATATAACATGTATGAAAAGAAGATAAGGATAAAAGGGTGTTTTATCTAAGATAAAAGAGTTTATCCAAGAAATTTGATAAAATGTTAGGAAAAGAGTTCCCACCACCCTTCAATATAATATTTTAAAGAATAAAATCTTATTTTCAAAATATTGATCCAAAAAAATAAAATTCCACACATGATATAGATAAATAGTTTATTTATTAAACATTCTTACTAAAAGGAAATAACTTCTATTTATTGAACATAAATGAGTTTGTATAAATTAACATGATATTCTATAAAGATAATGCAATTTATAAGAGGATAGTGAGAGTATGTTTGAAATTACAAAAGTCCAAGTATTATAAAAAAGGTTATATAGGTTAGAATTCAAAATGAATGTAACTTAATATCCTAAAAGAGTTTAGGGTAAGTTAGTAAAGATAAATTTAAAAGTTACATTTGTTACCATAATGATATCAAGGAATGTGTTTGATGGAATATGTTCCAAGGATGATGATGATAATGAAGTTAAAAAGGGATTCCATTAGAGAATAGAAGTTATTAACATCATAAAATTTAATATTGTGAAGAAAATGAGTTTGAATACTTGTTCAGTGAGTTGAACATTGGGAATATGATTCCTAAGTTTCTCTATTATTCAAACAATATTTATTCATATATGTCACTCACTAAATATTTTAGTATGAAAGTTTTTTATATGTACACATAGAGGTGTGGTAGTAATTACATAGAGATGTGATAAGTTTATAAAATCCCTAATATGGCGGTCAATCATATGGGATATGATTAGATAGGTACTTATGTATGGTTTTTTTAGTATTCTTAAAAGAGTTTAAGAATATAAAATATATCATATTATACAAAAGGTAGACTCTAATTTATCATTCTTTCATGTTTGTTGCATATATTATGTGAATTTAAATGATAATTGATCTCTCAAAGTATGAATTTGAGTTATCTCTAATTGATGTCCACTATGAAGTATTATAGGTTGTATTGAAATTTTAAGGTTAGCATGGGTAGGATTTTATATAGAGATATGAAATATGCTCATGAGGCATAAAATGAGTTTTTACACTAGATAAACCATCAATTATACCACACGGAGTGTCATACACTATGTATTTAGTATACTAGGGGTGCATGTTTTATATTAAATCCCCATGCCTAAGGTTGGTAATATACTTAGCATAAGAAAATTCATACTTTTATAACTTTATTATGCAAGCCTTGATGATTAGCTAATTAAAGGATGGTTGGGTATATTATTGATCATTCCATTGGTTGAGGCTTAACCAAGATGGGATTTTTTTATCATATGATGAGTATGTCATCTTGGACCTCAATTGGGATAGACGGAGTAAATTTATGGGCATAATTACATAAGTATCATGTGATTTGATTATCTACTTGGATGAGGGACATATGATATACTCATCTTCTTAGATGAATGATATGTGATGTATTCATCAATCTAGTTAGTCTATACTTGATGAATCAAGAATGTGTAGGGAGACTATATAGGATTAACATTCTAAATGTCTCGTGATCACTCCAAGTCTTAGAAAAATGAATTATATGATTATCCATACTTTTATATGATATAATTTTTGGACATAATTATAGAAATATATTTGTTTGGTTAAGATTATACTGGATCCCTTTGTAGATTGAGTAGAATTAATGCTTTTTTAGAGTCATCTATTTGCTTATATTTATGAATTGTGGAATTCATATTTTTTTCAATGATGCAAAGGCCTATGGGGTTACACTTTGTGGTTGACTAAATGGGGATTGGTTTTTACGAAATTCATAGAGATTATCTAAAAGTGTTTTTGAGTTTATTCAAATTTATTTTTGGATATATATTCATAAGGTATTTTACACAATGTGATGAATGGTGAATTTAATGATAGATTTCCAAAATTGGATATCCATAAGTTATTCCATATGATGTGATACATGGTGAATTCGATGATAGATTTCCAAAAGTGTTTTGGAAATATTTGAAAGGAGTTTTCAATGTAGAACATTTCAAATTAAATATTATGAACAATAAAAAAATTAATTCAAAATTTTCTATATCCAAAAAAAACTTTTGGATATTTACAAAACACTTTAGGAAATATATCATCAAATTCACCATATATCACATCACCTATCCTTGGTTTCATTTGTGGTATTACTTAAAGGTTGGATATTATCTTTGATCTTAGTGGTATATTTTGATCCTCTAATTATCTCTAGAAACATGAGATATGAACCTTTAAATAGTTGATCTGTGAGGTTTGTGATTTCCCTCCCCATTCACGTTGTTTTGATCTTAGAGGATATCTGGAACCTTTAGGTTTCATCCTTTTCCCCTTGGTTTTGGTTTGAGATGACTAATTAGTTTATCCTTACTTGTGTTTTTAGGGAATCCTACTTGGTATATTTATACTCACCCCTGAATGAGACTCATTCCCACATGTTTTGTGTATGTGAATATGTTATAAGGTTTAGAAATGACCATTGTGGACATAGATCTAGTGGAGATGGTGGAGATGGTGCTTAGTATCCAATAGTGGTACATGGTGGTTATTGGTTATTGGTGGAGTTTTTCTATGATATATTTTAAGGAGTAAGTGTCCACCATTTCCTAGATTCAGATGTACTTAGTGGATTTTATCTTCTGTATTGTATCACCCATTATTGGTTTTCCTTCATGGCATTGTTCTGAATAATTATTGTCCCATGCATGTATTATTATAAAACTCATTTGGTTATATATTACTAGTTTCATTGATTATTATTATGTATTGGGGATGAATATATGTTTCAGGTTATTATAGTTTAAGGCCTATCATGTAAGATTATTCCTTCTTGGTGCTAGTTTCCTACCCTTTTCCTATTAGAGGTGGTGATTGGAACACTCACCTTAAAATCATTCCAAGTGGGGTCCCAGTGGGTCGGGTTGTGTCACTGTAAATTTCATTTAATAATTTAGGGTCAAAATATAGGTGTATTTACTCAAGGGATCTCCAATGATTTAAATTTGGACATGAATATTCTCCATGATGTGTGGATTTTCTAGTGAAATATTTTAATCTGGTGGAGTTTGAGAAACAATGTACCATAGGGTAGTAAAGCTAAGCTAATTAAGGATGGGCTTAGTTTTACTAGGATAAATTTCCCCATGGATTACCTTGTATATTTTCTATCTATTGGTAGAATCAATATCTTCCATTTTTATGGCTTGATTAGCGGAATCATTGGTCACATTACAAACTAGAAGAGTCATCTCCTCTCTTTTGGGAGTAGATTGATACTTGTGAACAGTGTCTAATATTCTATTCCCATACAAATTTTATTAGTTATTAGAGTTCCCAAAGGTGTCCTTAGTAGTATTAAAATTTTAATTAATTCATTCCTTTATAATTCCCATCAAGAAGTTAGGATCCACTAGAAAGTCTATAATCATTTAGAGAAACCTATTGAAAAGGAGGGATCATCCTAAGTATCCTCAATCCATGCAGGCCATGCAGTCTAAAATTGCCTGAAAAATCATTATGGGGGATTCCATATGGGTGTAGGTCACTATGAAAAAATACAATAAATCTATGGATTAGAATCTAAAGTCCATGGATTCTCCATTATAGCACAACATTTAAGATCTTTTATGTGAGCTTCTTGGGAACTCATTATGGGTTATTGGGAATGGGAAGTTTTGTTCAATAAAGATAATTGGATAGGGTAACCCCACTACTTTGCCAGTTGTTTGGATCTAGAGATGACCACTAAGGATTTCAAAGAGTTTCCTAGCCTCACCAATGAAGTCCTTAATGATGAATAGAAGGATTACTTGAAGATCATCCAACTGGTGGACAATCCAAATAATTTTTTTCACCCTGTATCATTCAGACCTCTTTAACTCAAAATATTATCACAACTTCATCCATGTATATAAAGAGAAAGATGAATGGGTTGAAGGATTTTTTAATAGATTTATCCTCTTTAAATGCAGCTTTATGGTTTATCATGCACGTCACAATACACTGCCCATTGTTAATGTTATCCAATTCAAAGGTATTTAGTTGGTATCCAAATGTGTCTATTATATTCATCCCTAATCAGAGTTGAAGGATTATCTTTTTTTGGGAGGAGACTAAGCACATTTCAAATTGTGATTCCTTAGAGAGTGGCTAGGGATATCCATAAACCCTATCTCTTTCAATCAATTTCTACCATCTTGGTTCAACATTCTGAGTTGTTATTTTAATCCTAGTCAATTTTGGGATATTATATTTGTTTCTAGTTGTCGGACCATTTTAGAAATCCATGATAACTCCAGGAACCATGATTCACATCTTAGATTCCAATGTGGAAAATGTTTTTGGTGGGTGTTTTTTTAGTTTAAGGGGGTAGGGTTGTTATTATTTGGGGAAGAGGGATAGTCCAGCGCCACTGTCACGACCCGTCCTCGGGGCCCGTTCCGTGACTACCCCAAGCCCGCCTTCCATAGGCCAGGGGCCGGCGACTAGCACCAAAAGCATAAATCTCGATAAAAGGGAATGCATTACCTTTATAAAAGAAAAAAACACCACAGAGTACGCAAAATGAAGTAAAAACTAGGTAAACTGAAAGTAAAGTAAGTGATGAAAATTAAATGGGCCAGAATACAACCCCAACTAAAGATGCAATACAACTGGAAGTAAAGTACAACTCAAGGACAATAGCTGAAAGGTGAAAAGCCTTGTCACGACCTGTCCTCAGGGCCCGTGACCTAACTACTCCAAACTCGCCTTCCATAGGCCAGGGGCCAGTGACTAGCACCAAAGGCGTAAATACCGATAAAAAGGGAAGGAATTGACTTTATAAAAGACAAAAAACACCACAGAGTACACAAACTAAAGTAAACACTAAGTAAACTGAAAGTAAAGTAAGTGCTGAAAAGTAAATGGGCCAGAATACAAACCCAACTAAAGATGCAGTACAACTGGAAGTAAAGCACAAATCAAGGACAATAGCTGAAAGGTGACAAGCCGCTCCTGGATCATCCTCTGGCTTCCTACCTGAAGGGTAGGTACAGATCTCCTCCTCAGCACTCCATGTTTGTCCATCTCCTCCAGGTACCGACTCATCGTGAAATCCACCTCCGGGCACCGACTTGACGTGATATCCACCTCTGGGCACCGACTCGTCGTGAGATCCTCCTCCGGGTACCTTCCAGCTCTACAATCCTCAACCACGATCAGTGATGTCTGTCGTCTACATCCAACACAACGTAGTGTGGGCGAAGCCCGTGCAGGGGTGAGTATACGATACTCAGTAGGGACCCCGAGACCCCCGAAGGTCTCCCTGAATCCACAAAGGATAAACCACAAAGAAAATATACAATCATGAAGTATCATCCAACACTACTTAGGTATATTCCCATACATATACCTAAGTCATCAAATCCACTTCAGCTCCAACTCACAAGCTCAAGTATAATCCAGTCCACTCAGGTAAGTAAAAATTAATCCACACAGGAAAGTACAACCCAATCCACACAGGAAATCATAGTCCAATCCACACAGGATATCAAGTCAATCACATCAAAGATAATGATTGAAAGTCAAGACTCATCTCACACATGTATACTACTCACGAAGAGGTGTGGAGATGATTAGATGTAACCTCTGAATCATCTCCTCTGTCGAACCCACGTAGGATCCAAGTTTAGTAGTCATCGCTGCCGAACCCACGAAGGATCCAAGTATAGTAGTCGTCGTCATCAAACCCACGGAGGATCCCAGCACGGTAGTCGAACCCACGGAGTATCCCAGTACAATAGTCGTCTTTGTTGAACCCACGGAGGATCCCAGTACGGTAGTCGTCCTCATCGAACCCACGGAGGATCCCAGTCTGGTAGTCGTCCTTGTCGAACCCACAAAGGATCGTAGTATGGTAGTCGTCCTCATCGAACCCACAGAGGATCCAGTACGGTAGTCATCCTCGTCGAACCCACAGATGGTCCCAGTATGGTAGTCGTCCTCGTCGAACCCACAGAGGATCCAGTACAATCATCACCGTCGTCACAGTCGCAGCCAGCTCTAGGGTTCCCGCATACAGCATGCTCGATTCTGAGAGGGTCCGCTTGAAGATCCAAGGGGGGGTCGATACATCAACTGACACATAGTCTGGACTTGATGTATCCCAAAGTTCCGTATCGACAATAGGAACTCAACGAGACAGACGGCGCGTCAATCGGACGCCCGGTCTGAGAGTTATTGGCTTTTTCGTCCCAGGGGCCCGGTTAATTTTTAAGTCAAAACCAACCCGACCATACTCCAAATACATCCAAACTTTGAGTGGATTAAGCCAAAACAACCGTATCACTAAGAGGAATCCAACAAAGTCAACGTCACGTCAATCGGACGTTTGGAGCTCAAATTATAAGTGTTTCTGCTCCGAGGGCCCGATTGGTTTTGTGATTGAACCAACCTGGTCATACCCAAAGTTCTCTGAAACCTTGAGTCTAATATACCGAAACTACCGTCTCGGTCCGAGGATCGCATCTCAACTGACGGTGCATCTATCAGAGATCTGTAGCCCAAGTTATGGTCCCTTGAACGAGGCTGTCCAAATTTAGGGGGTTTTGGGTCCGGACTGACCCGGCCAAGGACCCCCTGGGTCGACCTGAACCGGGTCCGGGTCCAGCCCATTAGGGCGTGGCCCGGCTCAGATGGTGCGGCCCAGCTCCACCGGCGCGGCCCGGCCCAGCGCGGGTGTGGCCCACGTGGCCAGTCAGCTCGGCCGTTTTGGCCAAGCGGGGAATGGGGGGGTGCTGCCCCCCCCCCCCTTGATTGAAACGGCGCGTCTTTAATGTCGTTCCCTCCCCCAAAACTCGGAACGGATTTTCCATTCTGGACCCTCGCGGCTCAGCCGCGGCGGTCTTCTCTGGCGGCGTGCCGCCGCCGCTCTCTGTGGACCACCAGAAGCGCATCGGTGGTCCGTTTCGGCCGCCATCTACGTCTAAGGTCATTACGGGACCCAAACTTCACTGAGGAGTCTTCAAATCGCCTCTACGGCCCGTTTTGTCATTGCCCGTCGATCTGAACATCAATAAACAATCTACGGAGGGTTGTCGGGCCGTGTTTGTTCGGCCCACACCCTCTGCGTTAGGTGTTTTCAAATGGCAGACATTCAAACACATGCTTTTAGTATCGACGAGGGTATAATTTATTCAAGTATAAATTATACTAACTTCATACCATTAAACGCTTGAGCATGTGAGATTAAATGACTCGAAGAGTATTAAACAAAATTCCCCTACGTTTTTCCCCGCAATCAAATATTCTCAACCCGCCAACATATTCTTTCGCGAATCAACTTAATATTGTGTTGATCCACGTTCTTTGATTTAGAAGGAAAAAACATGGGTTTATTAATATTCACAAATTAATCCCCTATCTTGAAGAAGGCATTCGTCGGTGTCACGGTAGACGGCGTCGCAGTAGACGGGCGTCGTTCCATCAACGTCGGGAAGGATGAAGCCGAGGGTGGAATCGGCGTTCTTCATTCCTCATTGGAGGAAGAGGAAAACTCTCCAAGTGTTGGGCGTCGTGCTTCGCTGCTAGCATTCCGCCGCTTGAAGAAGCCGTCTAGAACTCCTCCCCCTGGCCTCCTTTAAATAGGAGTGGTGGGTTCGTCGTTGGCACACAAGTCATAAATGGGGAATTTATGACATAGGGCCCCCACTCACTTAATCCACTGTGGTGGAACATTAAAAAGGGAGGAAGGATCCTCATTAATTAAACACGTTGGCATTTAATTAAATAGAGGGAGGGAAGGTTCCTCATAAACTTGAGGGGTTGACATGTATTAAAGAGGGAGAGGGTGTTTAAAGGGGTGTTAGGAATTTTAAGGAGGTGGGGGCTCATGTGGGACTCACACCACTTCCTCACAACTTCCTTTCCCATAACTCATAAACCACTAGAGGCGTAATAAAAATATAATTGTAAAACAACTATATTTTTATTCCTCGCATTTTTAACATCTCATCCCGAGCAAACGCAACTCCAGAAAAAGTCTTCCTAAGCAATTATCGGTGCTGTAGTTTCATCAGCGCCCTTGGATTTCAATTCCGAGCATCGGATCAAAAGTTAGAAAACCCGATCGTTCGTTCACTAAATGTACCCAAGCTAAACTTCGTAAAATTCTTCTGGGCACACCGGGACTCAGATAAGGCGCCGTCAGAAACTGCGTACTCATAGAATTCCAAAGAAAATTAAGAAAACATTTCCCTTGAAATTTATGGGTGTTTACATTACTCCCACCTTAGGGATTTACATCCCCGTAAAGATACATCTCAAACTAGGGAAACAAAAGAGGGTATTGAGCACGCATCTGAGCCTCCTGCTCCCAAGTGCTCTCCTAGAGGTTTCCGTGCTGCCACCTAAGGCGCATTAAAGGAATCAACCATCCACGTAGGACCCGCTCTTGTCAGTCCTCAATCTCCACCGAGACCTCCGCAAAAGTCATCCCATCGTCAAAGATATGAGTCGAGTCATGAACGTATCTCCTCGGCTGAGATACGTGGAAGTTGTCGTGCACCTGGTTCAACTGAGGTGGATGGTTCAAGTGGTAAACCACCTCGCCTACCCTGTTGAGGACCTAGAAGAGTCCGATGAAGCGTGGAGATAACTTGCCGCCCTGGACAAATCTCTGTAATCCACGTCGAGGTGAGATCCATAAGAAAACGTGGTTGCCATCCTCGAACTCTAGTGGTCTCCGCCTCCTGGATGTCCTAACCCTTCTCTGGTCCTATAAGAGCTGTTAAGATTTCTTCTTTGCCGATAAGAGAAATCTGGTCTCATCTCCTGGATGAACCACGTTCTTTGCCTAATACAGTCAATCCTGACATAAATGATACTAATCCATGCCATGGATGACGTCGTAAGGCCTCGACGCTACTACCAAGAGATTCAATCGTTACTCTCACCTCCAAGGGTCGAGTCACACTATTGGCAGCAGTGTGTGGTCACTAGGTCTCCTCCAGTAGGAATCTCGAAAGTGAGGGTCAAGTCAACAGTTTTAACTGAAACCTCTTAGTACACAAAAAAAAGAGGAAGAAAACGTCACAAGGAAAAGTGTCTTTTATTATTACAGCTTAAGTACAAAGACATAAAATACCCACAAGGCCGGAAGCAACATGAACAAAAGTCTCCATGACTGGAGCTAGTCCCGCTCCTGTCCATCAGCTCCCGGAGATCCATGGTCGTAAGCCTCAGCTGCCTGAAGCTGAGCTCTCCCTTGTCCACCCCTTTCCCTGCGGTCGGGGTGGTCTTCCTGGTGGTGGTGGTGGTGGTAGGGCCTCAAAGTGCCGCCCACCACCCGCTGCTCGACCAGATCCTCTTCCTCATCCGCTTGCTCCCTATAGACCGCCATGGTCGAACCTCTACCTGGGAGGTCCCTCTACTACCTGCTGCTCATCTGCAGGACGAGTCGGGCAGTCTCGAGCCATGTGACCCTGTCCGCCGCATACATAGCACTGCCTGCTCCTCGTGTGGTTGGTTCTCCTTCGTGTGCCCCGCACAACCGAATCTGCATCCTGAGACTGCTCATCTGAGGGTCTGGCCCGCTTGGACCTCTACGTCATCTATCTACTGCCAGCTGCAAAAGACTCTGCTATGGGTCGTCCTGCGGAGGGTCCTGCCACTGGTGACTGCTCGGCGAGAAAACTCTCCACTAGAAGGGATCTCTCCAACACCCCTACCTGCATCAGAATGTTGAGGGAGATCATCGAAGCTCTGATCTCATGCCTCATTCCCTGCTCGAAGCTCCATACCCTGAAGAACGGGTCTTGTACCATATCTGTGGAGTAGCGCGAGAGATCAGTAAACCTCGTCAAGTACTAGGCCACGGTCATGCTGCCCTGCCGCAGCTGTAGTAACTCCTGAATGCACACCACACGGAGGGTGTCTGGGACGAACTCCGAGCGGAAGAGGCTCTCAAATTCTGTCCAATAAAGTGATGCCTCATCGTGCACCTGGAGAATTAGGCTCCACCATCTGCCTGCTACCTCGTGTAGGAGACTCGCTGCAAGGATCACCATGAGGTCAGCTGGTGTCCCCACTAACCCGAAAACTCGAACAACAGCCTCCATCCAATCCTCGTCTGCCTGAGGTTCCATCTCCCCATGGAACCTAGGAGGTCTCTGCCACTGAAACTCGTGCAGTGCACTAAGGCGATGTGTACTCTCAGCGGTTGGGGCTGGTGGCATCAGTGGATCGGTGGGTAGAGGTACCGCCGGTGCCTCCGCTGTAATAGGGCCCTACACCGAGGCCTCGTCTCTCGGTGGGCTGTCATCTCGTACAACACTCAGAACCCTAGCTGGCTGCTATCATGGGGCCATCCTTAAAAGAAACAGGTGCGCCACGGTCAAAAAAGTATACCTGGTGAGCTGACGCAAATTAATCATAAAGAAAACTTTTGAATCACACATGCAATAAATGTTTTCATGCACTGAGTCGGAAATCAGAAATCAGGCTCCTGGTATATGGATACGTCGGCCGCCGCACCAATACTGGACTCCCTGGACTGATAACCACACTCAATACCCTTATCACTATTGCTTCACATGGAAGAAACATCAGAGTCCTGAGTTCTGCGATAGGATCGAACCTCCCTTTGATACCAATTTGTCACAACCCGTCCTTGGGGCCCGTGTCGTGACTACCCCAAGCCCGCCTTCCATAGGCCAGGGGCCGGCGACTAGCACCAAAGGCGTAAATCCCGACAAAAAGGGAAGGAATTTCCTTTATAAAAGAAAACAAACACCACAGAACTCCTCCCCCTGGCCTACTTTAAATAGGAGTGGTGGCATCGGCGTTCTTCATTCCTTGTTGGAGGAAGAGGAAAACTCTCCAAGTGTTGGGTGTCGTGCTTCGCTGCTAGCGTTCTGCCGCTTGAAGAAGTCGTCCAGAACTCCTCCCCCTGGCCTCCTTTAAATAGGAGTGGTGGGTTCCTCGTTGGAACACAAGTCATAAATGGGGAATTTATGACATAGGGCTCCACTCACTTAATCCGTTGTGGTGGAACATTAAAAAGGGAGGAAGGATCCTCATTAATTAAACACGTTGTCATTTAATTAAAGAGAGGGAGGGAAGGTTCCTCATAAACTTGAGGGGTTCACATGTATTAAAGAGGGAGAGGGTGTTTAAAGGGGAGTTAGGAATTTTAAGGAGGTGGGGGCTCATGTGGGCCCCACCCCACTTCCTCACAACTTCCTTTCCCATAACTCATAAACCAATAGAGGCGTAATAAAAATATAATTGTAAAACAACTATATTTGTATTCCTCACATTTTTAACATCTCATCCCGAGAAAACACAATTCTAGAAAAAGTCTTCCTAAGCAATTATCGGTACTGTGGTTTTATCGGTGCCCTCGGATTTAAATTCCGAGCACCGGATCAAAAGTTAGAAAACCCGCTCGTTCGTTCACTGAACGTACCCGAGCTAAACTTCGGAAAATTATTCCGGGCACACTGAGCCTCAGAATCAGGCGCCGTCAGAAACTACATACTCGTATAATTTCAAAGAAAATTAAGAAAAAAATTCCCTTGAAATTTATGGGTCCTTACAGCCACTTCTAGTGGCGCTAGAGATTTTGGATGGAAAGTGCCACTTCAAGTGGCACATTTCCCTCCTTACACCTAACCCCCTCCCCCATAATATATATAGATTAATAATAATATATATAAATGAATATTTATATTTACATTTAAAAATAAATAATTACAATTTTAAAAAAATATTTATAAATATGTATTTAAAAATGTGAAATTATTTATAATTATATTTATAATTATATAATTATAAATTTATATATATATATATATATAAACATTATTTGATTATATAATAAAATAATTAAATAAACCTTATATATAATTATTTATATAAATTTATAAATTTGTATATAATTTTTTATATAAACAAACCTTATTAAATTTAAAATATAAGGTTTTTTTATATTTATATAATTATATATAAATAAATAAATTTAAAATATATAATTATATTTATAATTATATTTATTTATAATTATATTTATTTATAATTATATTTATTTATAATTTTAAATTTATATTTATATAAATAAATTTATATCTATAAACATATATTTAATAAATATATATAATAAATATATAATCATAAATATAATAAATATATAATCCTAAATATAATAAATATATAATCATAAATATAATAAATATATAATCATAAATATAATAAATATATAATCATAAATATAATAAATATATATATAATATATAAATAATAAATATAATTATAAATTTATCTCTATAAATAAATATTTATAATTATATAATATAAATCTATATATAAATCTATATATATATATATAAAAATATGTATATTTATAATTATATTTATTTATAATTTTAAATATATATTTATAATTATAATTATTTATAATTATAATTATTTATAATTTTAAATATATATTTATAATTATATTTATTTATAATTTTAAATATATATTTATAATTATATTTATTTATAGTTATTAATATATAAATATGTATATTTTTTAAAATATATATATATATATATAATTATAAAAGTGTATAATATTAATTATAAATCAATATTTATATAAATATAAATATATTTAAATAATTATAAATATGTATTTATAAATTTAATTTTAAATAAATATAATTATATATAATTATAAATTTAATAAATTTTTTATATATAAATATAAAGAATATAATTAATATATAATAAATATATAATTGTATATAAATATAATAAATATATATAATTTTATAATATTTATTATATTTATTATATATTTATTATATTTATAATATTAAAAATATATAATTGTATAATATACTAGAAATGGTGTGAACCATAGATTAAAACCCATGGTCCTAGAAATTTATTAGAGAAAAAAAGTACACAAGCAAAGGAGATGGTGAGAAACAGAGTAGAAAACGCTGCAATAAAACAAAGGATCAAACAACGATCACCGTCCTTTATATCTAACACCCATCCCTCGAGATCCACCCCGACCTTTCTATTGTCTGTCACTCTTCCACTACTTAGGGGTCTAATAGGTGTCATCATGATCATTAATTCTTGATGAAACTTACTCATCATGAGAATCGTTACCTCTAATAAGATCATTTTTTTGAATCAAGACGTCACCTTGATTTGCACCATCCTTCAAATCAGCAATGGTTCTTTCCTGGAGAGGCTTTATAGCTGAGGATTGTCATACAAAAGAATCTTGAATGTTTCCAAACTCCTCGTGAAAATCATCCTTGCTATAAGATCTATTAATAATGTCAATCAAACTAAGTGAATGCCCCCTTACCTCTAGTGGACTCAAGGGAGACGTATCTCCTGACAGTTGTCTTTCCACTTGTTCAACATCATCTCAAGCATATTTTTCAATATATTCCTTAGATCCAATCTTGTTTCTCCCAATAAGGGTCGCCTTAAATGATACCACCTGGGTGTGACCTTTCTTAGTGACAGTATCCTTAGGCAAATACTTCATCTCAGAAACTTGCTGATCATGATGTGTATCCACTGAGACCTACTCATCCTGATTATGCTCCTGGATATCAATGGTAGGAGATTATAATGGTGCATCCCAAGTCATATCCCAGGAGACATTTCCAGTAGGGGCTTGTTTCATGTGCGACTCCTTTTCCATATTTGAGAGGCCATGATGTTTTCAATGTCCAGGTTGTGAGGAAGTCCCCACCTGCTTCAATTAGATTTTTCTAACATTCTAGAAATCAGAAACATCATTCCCCACTAACCTTCAATAGTTGAAAAATGATGGGATGGATTAATACTCAAAATCAACCTCAATTCTCTCACCATTGGCCATAAAATTGGTGCAATCAGGCAAAATGTTCATCATATCCACATCCACTAAGACTCTGGCAAAATAACCAAATTTTCCTTCTATTGTGTTGTCGTCCATATTTATAGGTGCACCAATGAAAGAAACTAAATCATTCAAAATTAAGGGATGCCAAAGCACCCAATTAAGGCCATAGATTCTCACCCATATTTGTTCATTTGAATGCTTCTATGAACATGGGTTGAAAATGAACTCCCAACTAGAAAGACAAAAAATGTCTGGATTCAACGAGAAGAAACCAGCATTCTAGGCCTTCAATCGATCCACAACAGATGAAAATATAAGATAGGAATGGCCTCGACCAATGGGGACAATCTACCAATTTGGAATGCCCCAAACCCAAGAAATCTTGGATTTCAACTCCTCTTTATTTGTCAGTTTATATACAATTATATATTTATTATATATTAAATATATTTTTTATATATATATATGTATATATAATAAATTTATTATATTTATATATTTATATATATAAATTTAATTAATATATTTATTATATTTTTATATTTTTATATAATAAATTTATTATATTTATAGAAATATAATATATTTATTGTATTTATATGCAATTATATATTTATTATATATTAAATATATTTTTTATATTTATATATAATAAATTTATTATATTTATATATTTATATATATAAATTTAATAAATTTAATATATATATTTTTTATATCTATATATAAAAATTTAATAAATTTAATAAATATATTTATATAATTATAAATATATTTATAAATATAATTATCAATAATTTTACATTTTAAAATACATATTTATAAATGTATTTTTAAAATTGTAATTATTTATTTTTAAATATAATTATAAATATATATTTATATATATTATTAATTTATATATATTATAGGGGAAGGGGTTGGGTGTAAGGAGGGTAAAGGGTCACTTGAAGTGGCGCTTTCCATCCAAAATCTCCAGTGCCACTTAAAGTGGTGCTAGAACACCCCTCTTCCCCAAATAATAAAAACCCTACTCGTGATAGGGCATGTGTCATTAAGGTGTTCCATCTATTTTCCTCTTTGTAGAACCTGCATGTCGACTCTATGGAAGATCGGCTAAACACGGTCTGGGGGAGCTTGTGCATTGGGTTTAGTGGCTTCCTATGGAGTCTGGTTAGAATCTTGATACTAATTTTTCACCCTTTAATGGAATTATTTGGTATAGTGGTTTAATTCATAACAAATGTGTAGTGGTTATCCTTCCTTATTTTTTATTCTAAAGAGATGGATTCCCAGTCAGATCGAATACCAGGGTGTTGCATAGCTACCTAGCCATTTTCAAAAATAGATGTATCCCTCTATCTGTGATCAAAACAGATTCATCTTTGGTCGTCAAGTTTATACATATACTCTCATCACCTCGCTGGTCAGTTATCTACCTTATTCATGAATGAAATAGATTGATCAACCAGGATACAACGATCTATCACACTTAGTGAGAGTAAAATAGAGCAGTGAATTTCATGATGATAAAAGGTAATTGATCCTTATCTCTCAATATGTTTTCTTCTTTTGGTTACCCTAGACTGTAAGAATATTGTTGTTGAGTATTCTCTTAGCCTTCACCATTTTAGTCCCTCTTAAACTAGTGTTTCAGCATTGTTGTGCCTCTTCCTTAATAAAAATTTATATTTTAATTGAACAATGTACCAACATTGAGTGTGATCTAAACTGATTTTATAAAATAATGCACATACCTTTTATAATGAGTATCAATAAAGGAGATCCTTGCAACAATGATCATTCCTTTACACCCATTAAGATAGAGACATATAGAGAGAGAGAGAAACTCTAAAAACTCTATAATTAAGATATGTATAGCCTATATCTCTTTATCTTGGAATATATGACACCTCTAGAAGTAAATGGATCATGTGTTCCACTTTTGTTTCTAGAATAAGGTATTTATTTAAAGTAGTACTTCCAAACTTCCCTTTGGGGAATTTTTCAAAATAAAGGGTTTTTTTTAGCTTATGGAAATCAAGAAGAACATAGATTATATCTAAACTATGGTAAGGATTTATTATGGGTAGAATTTTAATGGGAATATTTTTTTCTTAGATATAGTCTACCTTGTAAATTTTTATCATCTCTAGAGATTAGGTTTTAGAATATGAATCACCAAATCTAGAACAAGGTTTGAGAAAAAAATCATGGATGAAAAAAATTATTCTCACCTTGGAAATAGAACATTGTTTGGAAACCAATGATATCTCTTTGGTGGTGATGAAATATGATAGATATTTATAAAGGGTTACTATAAGAGTGATGAAAATGAATAAATTAAGAAATAAAAAAGTCCTTTGAGGACTTTATGGGGATTTATTGACCCATTAAGCTAACCTTAATAGAAAAAAAAATATTTTTAGATTTAGGTAATTTTTAACACAAATTCAAATAATATCTTCAAAATTGAAAACTTTATACACTATAGAAATAAAACTCAAAAAAGGGATGTGTATTCAGTACTCGTAACTCTCTTGATCACCTTCACAGATGGAAATAATGGCATTATCCCCTGAATTACAACACAAAACATAACTAACACAACTCAAAGAGAAACCATAAGGGAAACCTAACCCAAAATACTTCTAGTCTAAATATTTATGTTGTGTAGGATCCTTCTAAAGGGGTAGACATATAGAATAATCCCCATCAATCAAGAGTATATATATTATAGGGCCATCAAGTTGATTATATGTTCAGTGAAAAATCATGAGGTTTATGTTTTAACCATGAATATGATACAAAAAATAAAATCTCACATGAGGTATAACCACAAAGTAAGATATGTAATAAACTAAAGGGTGTAATAATAGAAAATGGAGTGATGAATTCAAAGAGATGAACAAACAAGTCACTTTTCTTTATTGATGGAACAAAAAGACAGAAGTATTTCTCACCCAAATGTTGATTTATCATATATCTAGGTTACATAATTTATATTCATGTAGGTTTGACTCAATAAATAATGTGATAAGTTTGAAATCTTAGAGGATTAATGACCATGTGCTAAGTGTCTCAATCTTATCCTTCCAGAAAAATACCAAACACTTCAACTTTGTATAAAGGGAATAAATCATGATCACTACTTTAATAAATTATTTTTTCAAATTTTAATTTAATAAATCTTATAAGAAACACCACAATCATGTCCTAATAATTTCCCAATCATCTTTACATGTGGTATATTTATTGTGTGGTCGACATATCGATGTTTACACACTACTGCACCACCTTCCTGGTTCACATGCTTTATTAAATATTAATCTTACATGGTTCACCATTAGTCTCAATATTAAATTTAAAACACAACATGATTCTCCACCTACAATGGTGGTATGTAGGAAATTCTCATTTTCATCCCATATATGCCATGTGATCTGATCCAAAATGAATAGCTAAAATGGAATAGTTTTTAGATCAATATTGGTTTTCATACAAAGTTGGTGGAAATTGTGAGCTAAGTATGTATAAATATCTATATTGGTTCCCAAAAACCTTGCCTTATATTTTCTAACAAATTCAAGGTCATTATTTGAAGAAACTACCTGGATGTCAATTTTGAAAATGATAAATACCTTTTCAATCTCTATAACAAATCTTTTCATAATCTTTTCAATCTTGAGGGTATCAGACCAAAACTTATTGTAACCAAACATGGATGACCAATGTTATAAATTCAAATCCTCATTATGATTTTCCATAAAAAAAACTATTGGCAGAGGATACCTATTCCAAAATTCATTCCAAAAAAACATCAAGTAGTGAGTGTGGTAAAGAAATACAATGACTCATCTAGAAAACATTGGAAAAATTATTTTATGATATGAAGAACTAATATATGAGGATATGAGGGGTTAACTTGAATGGATCATATTGGTCCTCAATTAATTCCATACCTTTTAACATAATTAAGTTGAGGAGTTAGTAAATTTTCTAGGATCTTTATTTTCATTTGTTTCTAAATAATTTTCTAATGAACTTACAATGGAAGGTATTTATCCTATATGTCAAACCTTTTCATTGAGTTATAATGTTAATAATATGGATTTATGTTAAACATGAAATTACCATTGAAGTATCATCTCTTTATGGCTCACCCTCATCTAATTCCAACATAGTCTCTTGAGTTGGTTCATCATCAAGAGCGAAAATACTCTCAACAATATCATTATCAAGGTTATTAATTTTTTAAAGTTGATTTATAAGTTTCACACTAGCCTCTTTATTATGAAATTATTTAGTAAAATATCCTTTTGACCATAATTATAACATCTGATCGGCTACTTTATTAATAAACAATATTTTTCCAGAAAAATTTCCATTTATTTTGATTCTTTCTTCCCCCATAAAAAGAATGTTAAGGCTTAAGGAATAATTTTATTTCTAACAACTGATATATGATGTTTATTTTCCACTTTTTTAAGATTTTGGATAGTTGTAAACATATTAAATAAGATCATTATCTTCTTGAATTTGTTGGAAAAAATTCTACTAGTTATAGATTTCATCCAAACCTATCATAGAATTTGTGAACAGTTCTCTAAGGGAGACACCTCCCAGTTACATATGCTTGAATTTTATAAGAGCCACAATATTTACCCTAAGAAGATCTAGAAAGAGTTTATATGTTTTTTTTAGGTTAAAAACATCAATACCTCTCGTATCATAATAATTTTTATAAATTTAATCATAATGACTCTGGAGATATTTTATTTTGAAGGATGAGTGCTGAATTGCAAGATACTCATCTCTAATCTAGCATGTATGATGATCCCAGTTTCTAAGAAATTATTTTTGAATCAACATAATCAGTGAAACAATCATAGTAAGATCTTTTATCTAGAGTCATTGATACTCTCAAAGATATATCCACCATAATCATAGTTGACCATCTAATCTAATAAAAAATTTAATGATCACTAAGGTGATAATTATCATGGGATGAAGTAAGACAACAGTATACCATGAATTCATCTCAAAATATAATATGATATGAGAATCACCCGATGGTTTATTTATAAAAAACTTACTTATGAGAAATTTCATTAGGTTTATCAACTTCAATACCATTATTGGAATCATCTATAAAATTTAAATGACATTCCTTTTAAATTTCTTTAGTCATGAGTTCAAGAATGGGAATGTTCTCATAATTTGATTTAGACACTTGAACCCATAAGGATGTGTCATGATTTAAAGCCACTACCTTATTTTTTGATGCATGTTTATATTTATAAATAATAAATTCACTAATGATATTTTTCACCATATTTTTTGGTATAAAATTAGTCACACCCTAAGGTTGAGAGGGTGGCAGTTATTTGGGATAATCTTTTAGCGGCGGAAAAGGAGGTCTTTCATACCAAGGCATATACCCATTTAATGGATCCCTGAATATTTGTGGATATTTATCTAATTTTAGTAAAATAGATTCATTATTAAAAGCATTTGATTAATTTTAGGAGAAGCTGGGTAAAGGTTGTGAATAATTAGGAAATATTGTTGGGTGTGATTGAAGAGGTTTTCGATCAAGGTATTTGTTTGCACCAGAACATGTATTCTGCTTAGGAATCACTACTTCTAGACGGTTTTCATTAGATTTATTTATGGAATCAGAATAACCCAATGGTTCTATATCCAAAGGGATCTACTTTATAAGGGAAGGTGTTCGTTAGGTTTGTTGGCCTATTATAGATACTCCAACACCAGAAGCCCAGAGTTGGTGCCTGAAACATGGTGTGTAATTTTTTTCATATAAACATGCACACAAAAATTACGCATCTTGTTCCATTACAGAGGATCATTTTGGTTTAGGTTCTGGAAAACCAGATTCTTCTAATACACTTCTTCCAAAACTTGAAAAAAAAATACTTCAAATTGTTTCCATCACTTAAGGGTACTCAAAGCTTGATAAATCTACTGATCCCTATAAAATAAATTGAAAACAGAGGGTGAGCATAATAATTCCCAGTAAGGGGTTTTAAAACAATTTGAAGAACTTCCCTTTTAAAAACAACAACCTTTGAGATAATCACAAAAAAATTTCTTAAGAGGAAAACATCACTTCTTGAGGCACGTCATAATCATTTTTCAAAGGTTACTTGATAATATTTTCAAAAAACCTCTTACATAAGAATCATATGTGTTTACTTAGAAACTGCAGGTAATACATAAATCAGAGTGTGCATGTATGTACAAAAAATTCATGGAATGTTGTATAATCCATAAAATAATCAAACCAATTTTAAATGTGACATGTAAAGTTGTAAGTACACATTAGCACATAAATTTATCACTTGCGTAAGTAACAAAATCATGATTCCCTTAAAACTTAATATGCAATTCATGGATTAATCAACTTCAGTTTCATCCTTTTCTTTATATAACTTTCCATGTGCATGCTTCACTTATGACATATGAATTTATCACCATTATCATAATAGTTTCCTAACCAAGGGATAATATTATAATTGATTAATCCCTTGGTTGGTCATATACTAGTACATAATGAGGGAATGTATAATGACAGAATTTGTCAAGGCCTTGTGCCAAGACCATACAAGTAAAAACCCCACATAATTGTGGTAAACTACCACACATAGTTGTGAATAAAGCTAGCATCATGTTCACGCATCATTTCACTTTAACTAATGAGATTCATCACTTTACCCAATGAAATGGAGAGTTTTATAATTCCAAGCACACCTGTCACATCATTTAAGTCCAATATATGCCTCATATGTCTTAGTATGGTCTTATTTCCATAGTGGCCCATACTAAAATGGAACTTACATTATTAATCCATAATATTTTGCATAAAAACTCATAACTAAAATTAATTATGCAATAAATGTAAAAAGGAATAGATTTTTTAGTCTTAGGTTATGGCTCCATCATATTAAACAGTGACATGCATGGACTAAAACGACGTACTTTTTTACATGCGGTAAGATCTAGTACACATAAATTAATGGGTTGTCACATAAAATAATAACTCTTGTATTAAACCCTTATGAATGTGAACCTTTTCATGTCATGCTTTACATGTTTTGACTTAGAAATACTTGTTTAATCCATGCAATGTTAATTGTTATGTCAAAATATATTAAAACATAAACTTAAATAATTAAAGGCATTTCTCGTGACAAATTAGAATATAATGTATAAATGAAAAATCATTATTTCATATGGAGTATTTGTGTATAAAAGAAGAAATAATTAATCACATGAACTTATGCATGTATGCATATATTTTTGTGCTTAATCATGAAAATAATTATACAATTTACTAACATAGATAGTATTATTTAAAACTTGAGAAGTCAAAATTGAAATACATATATGTAAATACGTGGGTTTTGAAAATTATATAAAACCCTATATACATAAGGTGTATATTTTTGGTCTGCACAACCCAAAATAAGGTTTAAATAAATCCTTATAATTGTTGTACCTGTCAAAAAAACATAATTTACCAATAAGAATAGGTTTTATGAAAACCCAATTCAGATTTTTTACATAATCAAACTTTTATATATATATATATATATATATATGTTTATACATAATCATATATATATAAGATGTAAACAAGGTTTTTTCATATTAAAACAAGATGAAATAAACCCATTTCATGTATTACATGTTTTAAGAACATCATTTAAAAACAAATGATCATCAATTAAAATCATAAAAAACACAAAAATGGTTTTGTTTCATATATATGAATATAAGTATATATATATATACATATAGTCCACACAAACTCAAAAAAATATTAACTCTTACAAGTGTTTTACACTTTAAAAAATCATTGTAACATTGATAATCATATTTAGAAAACTATAAACAAGGTAGGATTGGAGCTTTATAGAATTTTATTTCATATGGAAATGGAAGCATAATAATCCCTTATGAGTGTGTTATACCTTAAAACATCAGTTTAACACTAATAATATTTTTTTTTTGAAATCCTTAAATAAGTTAGGATAAAATTATATACATGTACATGCGTAAAACATAAACAAAGAACATCAAAAATGAAATAAAGACTAAAACAATTCAAGTCCAACACCCTACTTAGATAAGCCTGAACCCGATGGTGATTTTAATATATATATAAATATATAAAGCTTGCATAAACTTGAAAGAGGAGAAAAGAAAAAAATAAAAAGGAGAACAAAAGTGGATTACAGGTGGAAATCGAAGGCTGGTCGAAAGAGAGGTGGAGGATCCCAAGGGAGAAGAAAAATAATAAGAAGAAGTAAAGAAAACTGTGGGCAAGCCACTGCTTTGGCGTGAGGAAGAAGAAGAGGCAAGGAGAAGATGTGGAAGAGATCGGATGGTCCAAATCATCCAAAGGTGATTGAATGGTTGAGGCAAGTTTTGAAATTTTAAAATGGAAGGACGGACAAGATCAAATCTCAGATTGATCGGATGGCTGCGGAAAATCTGCGAGTTTAAGAACGTCTGAACGGTGAAGATTACACCGTGGATTTGATCGAACGGTTGTGGAGAGACGTAGTGTAATGACTCAGACCCTCATGAACCATTCCTTTTCCAATTATCGGCGCGATCGATCGGAGAGACCGATCGGTGCGGCCGATCGGTGTCACCCAGCCTTGGCGGGTTTTTCTTCTGCAGCCTCCCCCGTAACCCCACTTTTAGGCCTTTTTAACTTTTTGAAGTGTTTCAGGGCCATTTTTAAGCCCATAATTAATATCTAATAATCAAATAAACCCCCCTACTAAATAAAAATTAATCCAGTCATTTGGGGTGTCCCCAGCCACGTGGTCAACCCACGATCTCGCTCCTTACGCGGTTTCCCTCTGTATCTTAACCGTCCGGGAGTACTGTATCTCAGCCCTTATCAGCCTTTATAGCCTAAATTCTTATCTCTGCGTTTCTTTTTCTCGATCATCCTACTCGGAGTACCCTTCCTCCCGATGAGCCATACCCCTGTTACGAGGTTTTACTTTCGCGTTCCGTGGAGTTCCTGCCACTCCTATTTTCCAATTTCCATGTGAGGACTTAACGTCAATCCTTGATCGTCAGGTAGGGGTTTCACCTTAGTCTATCCTTTCTATGTATCTTTCGGGGTGGGTACGCTACTGTATCTGTATAATTGGATGAACTAAACTTTAATAAAGATAATAAAGGGATTCTAAAGAATTAAGGGGATGGGTGTGATCGATGATGCTGCTCTGTTTTTCTCCTCTTTCATGATTAATGGTTTCGGAATTGTGCGGGCTTACACCTACTGAAAATCATGGTCGTTGGTGGTCTTTCTCTGTGAATTAATAAAACCTTACCCCTTTTGATGTTTAAATGGCTTGTTTTTTTGGTTGTGAACCCTTTTTTCTATGTAAAGGAAATTGTTTAATTACGTATATTCGGATAAATAAATTGGAAGCACCAGGATCAAATCCTTTTCTATGATAACCTCAGTTTAAGCCCAATAGAATTGAAACCATGGAGTGAGTTGAATATTTTAATTTTGAAAATCCTTGCTTGGGCCTGCCTTGTGTTGGTGGTAGTGGTTTGGTTGTTTCTTTCATGGGCTGATTGATGGGGTGATATGGGTGGGGATGGGATCCCCTGTTGTTGTACTTTTGTTGAATGTGAATTTGAGGCTCTGTGATTACTCTACTTATATCACAAATTGGGGTGGGATCCTCTGTTGTTGAGAAACCATTTGATCCTGGATTTTGGGGACATGGGGCTGTATCTTGGGGTTTTCTTTAGTACCAGTACTTCTAGGGATCTCACTTATCCCATTGTTGTTGTGACTTTACAAGCGAACTGGGTGTGAATGCTTAAATTTTATGCAGGGTGTATTCTTTCCTTGGCTTGTGCTTATGCTTACTAGTTACACAAGTAGGTGCAGAAACTTATTTAAACATTATTACTGAACATGGAAGCAAGGATAGAACAAATGAGGATTTGGTTTTATGTGAGATGTGACTTGGGAATGGGTGTTGTTCTCTTCTCTTATGAACGAATAGTAAGGATAGTTTTCTTTAGTCTGGCCGAAGAAAAACCTAGATTGGGTGAGTGCTTGTTACCTATACATATACTTATAGTTTTTTTGTTTCTTATTCATGCCCCACCCAAGTTGAGCACTTAGTGCCGGACACCCCCATTTCATGGGGGAGGGTGTTTTTCCCAACACTACAATTAGTGGCTGCTTATTAGCTCCTTTCTGCTCCCTTTCCCGGATAGACCAAGTATCTTTGGGAAGGTTGTGATGGCCTGAAGTCCATTGTTAGCCCAAGAATCTTCGGGCAGGGTAGTGTGGTGGTTGGCCCAAGTGTGTGCGGGTAGGTGGTTTCCCAAGTATCTTCGGGATGAGGCCCAGGTGTCTTCTGGCATGGCAGTAGTTCTTCTAGCCTAGGTGTCTTCGGGCGTGGCAGTGGTTGTTCTAGCCTAGGTGTTTGCAGGTGTGGTTACGTGTGATAGTTGTGGCCCAGGTGTCTGCGGTCAGGATAGTGGTTGTGGCCCAGGTGTTTACGGGCGGGATGTGTGGTTGTGGCCTAGGTGTGTGCGGGCGGGGTATGGTAGTGGGACTGTGATGAGAATGTTGGGATTGGTCCGATGCGTAGGATGTCTTCAATAACCAGTGGTAAAGTGGTGCGGGGTACCCAAACATCGATGTGCTATTACTATACATTACTTGACTTGCGTGATTTGGGGAGTGTTCCTTGGTGAGGCTTGGGTGGTTAGTTTCCTTGTTAGGTGTTTGGTTATCTCTTTTCTCACAGGGAATTAATATGCCTCCCCACTTGTGCATGAGATCCTTTGGTTTTTCCCTACTGAGTATACTTGTATGCTCACCCTACGTATATAAAACTGCTTTCAGGTTTCCAGGAGGACTTCGGGGATCGTGTTGGACCATACTAGCTCAGACCTCGTGACAGATCACTACAGTTGTTGTTGTTCTTCTTTTTTTGGTATTTTTCTTTGTAGTCTCCTTATACATTGTGGATTTTAATTTTATAACATGCATTGGGAATGGTTCTTTACTTTACTTTTACCTTCAGTCTGGTGTTGTGGGATTCACTATTTTATCTCTCGATCCTATTAAAAGAAAAAAAGGGTAATGCCTTCCATTTAGTGTGTGATTTCATGCCCTTGGTGTTGTTCACCACTTCGGGGCCTATTGAAGGTGTGTTTCAGGGGGTCATTATCTCTCCTTCAACTTAAAGAAGGAAGGGCCTAGCAATCTGTTGACCCTTCTCTCCTTTTGGTGAAGGCGGGTCGTGACAGAATGGTATCAGAGGTGCAGGTTGAGAGATAGGATGGAGTCTGGAGTTAGGAACAGTGAGGATTGCATGGGATGGTAGGGAAACAGTGTTTGGTGACATTGGTGTGTGAATTAGTCCAGGGAAGACTAGCTAGGACACGGGATTTTAGGGCCCCCCGTGATCCGATGCAAGGACTCAGGACCTACCGAACGACCAAGTGAGGCTACACTAATTGTAGGGTAGAGACCCTAGGAAAGGTACATGCATCATAATGACTTGTTTTCTCATGTTTCTGGGTGTTTTGGGGATTCAAAAAAATAAATAAATAAGTCAAATAAAATGTAAGGACAATATGCTTCACTACTTGGGCTTAGGCATTCCTTGTTTACCTTGCAGTTATGGCACCCGGGAGACGACCATGAGTTGTACTGGATATCAAGGCCCAGGAGGTTTACTTGGCTGATCGGAAAAGGGCTGATTGAGAGGAGGAGGATGACCAGTGGTAGAAGACTCTTCGATCTTTCCAGCGATAGACCCTCGAGAAGTATGAGGGCAGCACCTCTGACATGAAGACGGAGGGCTGGCTAGAGGAGCTGGTGATAGCCTTCGCCCTGATCCGGGCTCCGACCGAGTACTGGGTTACTCTGTCCGTCAGCCAGATGTGGGGAGCGGCGTGTCAATGGTGGATGCTCTACCTGGGGGAGAGGAGAGAGGTTGAGGTGGCATGGGCTGATTTCGAGAAGGAGTTCCGGGAAGAATTCCTCTCTTCTATGATGAAGGCAGAAAAGAGGTAGGAGCTACTCTCCCTCTAGCAGGGGAGCATGTCGGTAAGGGAGCTGGGGATCAAGTTCAAGGATCTCCTCCTCTTTTCTCCGGACCTCTTTTCGGATGAGGAGTCTTGGGCGAGCTGTTTAGAGGAGGTGCTCTGACCTTCCCTCTAGTACATCGTTACCCCCCTTCACCTTGACGACATAATTGGAGGTCCAGAAGAAGGCATAGGTGGTAGAGAGGATGCACACACTGGGTGGTGTGTCACGAGAGGGGATTCAGCTAGACCCGTCAAAGGGAAAGGTCTTCAGCACCAAACCTCTAGCATTGGGACCCTCTAGGTTCTAACCATCAGGGAGCAGGCCACAGCAGTTCCAGTTCCGGTCCCCCGGTCCTCGCCCTTTCTCTTCAGGCCCAGGACTGAGGTGCTTCATCTGTGGGAGCCATGGAAATCTCTAGAATCAGTTCCCAGATCGAGTTCAGTACGGAAGTGGAAAACAGGCCCAGCACCCGCCCCAGCAGCAGCTTCCAGCTAGGCCCTTTTAGCAGCAGCAGCTGGGGCAGCGAGCTCCCGCTCCTCCGAGGGCGGACGTTGCAGGGGGAGGCCAACCTTAGGGTGCTCATCAGGGACCTCGACCAGGGTGTGGTCGGGGAGACGGCCGATATCTGAGGGGCAGAGGAGCTGGGCATGGACAGTTGCACGCCGCAGAGGCAGCAGTTCCAGTGGGACCATAGGTTGTTCGAGGTACGATCAGTTTGTTCAGTACCCTTGCTTATGCCTTGTTCGATACCGGAGATTCGCACTCCTTTGTTGCACCCGGTCTGGCCCGTGCTCTGGGTCTGGATTCCGAGAGACTTCCAGTACCCCTGGTGCTGAGCACACCATTCGGAGGTCAGACCGACTTGTTATATGTTTGTAGAGGTTGCGGGCTGATGATAGGGCCACATCAGTCGGTCAGGGATCTACTACTACTACAGATACAGCCATACGATGTCATCGTAGGCATCGACTGGTT
Source organism: Viscum album (assembly GCA_963277665.1). NCBI lineage: Eukaryota > Viridiplantae > Streptophyta > Magnoliopsida > Santalales > Viscaceae > Viscum > Viscum album. The sequence goes on from OY728125.1 coordinate 8,159,326, forward strand.
GTTCTCTGTGTGTTCCATCATCTACTGCTTCCGAGGAAGGGTTGTGTTCTCAGACCTGGGTGGCCTATGTGTTACTTTCACCGGCGAGCGGAGTGGAAAGAAGGGCAGCAGGTGAGAGGAACCCCTCCTCTCCTTGTTAGCCAAGTTGTCAGTAGAGTCAGTGGATGCTGAGATGGTGGAAGTACTAGGGATCGTCAGTGAGTTTATGGATGTCTTCCCTGAGGAGGTGACGACTCTACCCCCTCGACGTGATATCGAGTTTGGGATATACTTTTAGCCTGGTGCTCATCCGATTTCGATGGCTCCCTACCGGATGGCGCCTACGGAGCTACGGGAGTTGCGGATTCAGATCGATGATCTGATGAAGAAGGGTTTTGTTTGACTGAGTGCGTCACCGTGGGGTGCTCCAGTCTTGTTCTCAAAGAAGGTAGATGGCGGTCTCAGGTTGTACATAGACTACAGGAGGCTGAATCAGGTAACGGTCAAGAATCTCTACCCTCTTCCAAGGATAGAAGATCTTTTCAACCAGCTGAAAGGGGCAGGATGGTTCTCGAAGATTGACCTGCGGTCTGGATATCACCAGTTGAGGGTGAAGGAGGGCAACATCTCGAAGATGGCCTTCAGGTGCAGATATGGGCACTTAGAGTTTGTAGTCATGCCTTTCGGTGTTACGAATTCCCTGGATGTGTTTATGGGACTTATGAACTCCGTATTCTGGTAGTACCTGGATCGGTTTGTAGTTGTGTTCATCAATGACATCCTGGTCTATTCAAGATCATAGGAGGACCACGTAGAGCATCTGAGGACGATTTTAGAGGTCCTCCGACAGCAACATCTCTATGGGAAGTTGTCGAAATGCAAGTTCTGTACGCGAGAAGTACACTTCCTTGGGAACGTAGCGTCCGAACAGGGGGTAGCGGTATACCCATCAAAAGTTGAAGCAGTTGTTTCTTGGGCAGCACCCAAGAATGTGGCAGAGGTCCGTAGTTTCCTTGGGCTGGCAGGTTACTATCGGAGGTTTATACCCAACTTATCCCGAGTTGCAGCACCTTTGATAGCCTTGACCAAGAAGGACCAGGTTTTTATATGGAGTGGGCAGTGCGAGGCAACCTTCAGCTATCTGAAGGAGAAATTTATTAATGCCCCAGTGCTGATACTACCAGAAGAAGGGGTGGCGTATGATGTGTTCTGTGATGCTTCAGGGCAGGGCCTCGGATGTGTGTTGATGTAGTGAAAAGGGGTGATCTCTTATAGGTCTAGGCAGCTACGCCCTCATGAGAATAATTATGCCACCCACGATCTGGAGCTTGCAGTGGTCGTTTTCACACTAAAGTTGTGGCGGCATTACCTCATCGGAGAACGCTTTGTGGTCTTCACGGATCAAAAAATCTTGAGGTATATATTCTCCCAGCGGGACCTAAACTTATGGTAGCGAAGGTGGATGGAGTTCCTCCAGGATTACGATTTCGAGATTTCTTACACCTTCGGGAAAGGAAACATGGTGGTTGATTCCTTGAGCAGGAAGTCACAGAGGGATGCGGTCCGAGATTTGGCGGACGCTTGGAGGGTGATGGAGGAGTTTGCTGCCCTTCACCTGGATGCGAGGATGGATAGTGGTAGAGGTTGCCTATATCAGATGACAGTACAGTCTTCTCTGTTATGTCAGGTGGAGGAGTCTCAATGGGGAGACCCAGAGTGCGAAGTGATGTGTGATCGAGTTGACCAGGGCAATGCTCTGAAAGGGTGGACGGAGGATGTTCAGAGCCGGATGCTTTTCCGAGGAAATTTTTTTGTTCCAGAGGCTATGCACGGCCAAGTCCTTAGTGAGTTCCACAACTCACCCCTAGCAGTGCACCCGGGAGTTTCCAAGATGTACCAGGGTATGAAGAGACAGTTTTGGTGGCCCAGAGTAAAGCGAGTAGTGGCAGAGTTTGTGGCCAAGTGCCTAGTGTGTCAGCAGGTGAAGGTTGAACACTGTGTTCCAGGCGGGTTGTTGCAACCTTTAGATGTCCCCAAGTGGAAGTGGGACGACATATCGATGGATTTCATCATGGGACTACCCAAAGTGCAAGGAGGCTACGACACCATTTGGGTAGTAGTGGACCGGTTGACGAAGTCGGCTCACTTCCGGGTGATTAAGGAGTCGAGTGTAGTGGACGCTCTAGCACGGAAGTATGTGGACGAGGTAGTGCGGTTTCATGGAGTTCCAAGTTCCATAGTCTCGGACAGGGATGCACGTTTTACCTCATGAGTCTGGAGGGGATTGCAGCATGCTTTTGGCACCCGGCTACGTCTTAGCACTACTTTTCACCCCTAGACAGATAGGCAAACAGATCACACCATCCAGACCTTGGAGGACATGTTGCGGGCATGTATTCTGGACTTTAGAGAATCATGGATTCTACACTTGCCTCTGGTAGAGTTCGCCTACAATAATAGCCATCACTCTACCATTGGCATGGCTCCATTCGAAGCTCTATATGGAAGGTAGTGTTGCTCACCCGTGTGCTGGACTGAGGTTGGGGAAGCAGGTGTTCTTGTCCCAGAGGTGGTGCAGAGCACGACATAGAAGGTTCAACTTATATGAGAGAGGATGAAGGTGGCTCAGGACCGGCAGAAGTCATATACCGATGATAGGAGGAGACCCTTGGAGTTCAAGGTCTGGGACCACGTATTCTTGAGGGTCTCCCCTCGGTGTGGACAGCGGAGGTTTGGTAGAGGAAGTAAGCTTTCTCCCGGGTTCATCGGGACCTTCAAAGTGTTGCGACGGGTCGGTGAAGTGGCTTATCAGCTAACTCTACCACTGCCTCTATTGAAGATACACGATGTATTCCATGAGTCCCAGTTCCGATGATATCTACATGATGATTCACACATCCTTGACTGGGGAGGTCTAGATATCGAAGATGATGCAACCTTCATAGAACGACCGATCAAGATCGAGTATCATAAGGAGAAAGTACTTCGTGGGTGAACCATTCCCTTGGTTCATGTGTTATGGAGACATGGTGGGCTTGAGGAAAGTACCTGGGAGAGGGAAGCTCAGATGCGTGCCCAATACCCTGAGTTTTTTTGAGTTTTATCTTGTTTTGTCAGTACTTGTTTGCTGTGTAATGCTTACCTTATCAGCTATGGATGTGCAGTTTCCTTTTATGTGCATGTTTGTGTGAAGTGTTCTAAAGAATGGGAAGGGGAGGATCTGATCCCTAGTTAAGACGCATTAAAGCAGATGCGCCTAAACCCATGCAGGCGAGTCAGTGCCGCCTAAAGCGGATAGTATCTTAACACGGAGGAAGGGAAACCCCTCTCCCACTGGACCGGACGGTTTGGCCCTTTTGTTTTGCGTGCAATGGGGAAGGAGAGGTAGGGCACTTGTGTTTTTCCAGAAGATAAGATTTTCCTATGTTGGAGTGGTTCACTCCTGAGAGGTATCTTCCAGGGCGGTTGTTCGGATCCCTCCCTCCTTCCTCCAGGTCTGGTTTTGATTCTCGAGGGAGAGAATGGTTTGAGAGGTATCTAATGTAATGACCCAGACCCTCACGACCCATTCCTTTGCCAATTATCAGCGCGACCAATCGGAGAGACCGATCGGTGCGACTGATCGGTGTCACCCAGCCTTAGCGGGTTTTTCTTCTGCAGCCTCCCCTGTAACCCCACTTTTAGGACTTTTTAACTTTTTGAAGCGTTTTAGGGCTATTTTTAATCCCATAATTAATATCTAAAAATCAAATAAACCCCCCTACTAAATAACAATTAATCCAGTCATGTGGGGTGTCCCTAGCCGCGTGGTCAACCCACGATCCCGCTCCTTACGTAGTTTCCCTCTGTATCTTAACCATCCGGGAGTGCTGTATCTTAGCCCTTATCAACCTTTATAACCTAAAGTCTTATCCCTGCATTTCTTTTTCTCAATCATCCTGCTCGGATTACCCTTTCTCCCGAAGAGTCGTACCCCTGTTATGAGGTTTTACTTTCGCGTTCTGTGGAGTTCCTGCCACTCCTGTTTTCCAGTTTCCAGGCAAGGACTTAACATCAATCCTTGATCATCAGGTAGGGGTTTCACCTTAGTATCTCCTTTCTGTGTATCTTGCGGGGTGGGTACGCTACTGTATCTGTAGAATTGGATGAACCAAACTTTAATGAAGATAATAAAGGGATTCTAAAGAATGAAGGGGATGGGTGTGATCGATGATGTTGCTCTGTTTTTCTCCTCTTTCATGATTAATGGTTTCGGAATTGTGCGAGCTTACGCCTACTGAAAATCATAGTCGTTGGTAGTCTTTCTCTGTGCATTAATAAACCCTTACCCCTTGTGATATTTAAATGGATTGTTTTTTTGGTTGTGAACCCGTTTTTCTGTGTAAAGGAAATTGGTTAATTACGTATATTCAGATAAATAAATTGGAAGCACCAGGATCAACTCTTTTTCTATGATAACCTCGGTTTAAGCCTAGTGGAATTTAAACCATGGAGTGAGTTAAATATTTTAAATCTGAAAATACCTACTTGGTCCGGCCTTGAGGTAGTGGTAGCGGTTTGGTTTTTTCTTTCACGGGCCGATTGCTGGGGTGATACGGGTGGGGATGGGATCCCCTGTTGTTGTACTTTTGCTGAATGTGAATTTGAGGCTCTGTGATTACTCTTCTTATATCACAAATTGGGGTGGGATCCTCTGTTGTTGAGAAACCGTTGGCTCCTGGATTTTGGGGACATGGGGCTGTATCTTGGGGTTTTATTTGGTTCCAGTACTTTGAGGGATCTCACTTATCCCTTTGTTGTTGTGACTTTACAAGAGAACTGGGTGTGAATGCTTAAATTGCTATTGGGTGTATTCTTTCCTTGGCTTGTTCTTATGCTTACTAGTTTCCCAAGTAGGTGTAGAAACTTATTTAAACATTATTACTGAACATGGAAGCAATGATAGGACAAATGGGGATTTGTTTTGATGTGAGATATGACTTGGTCATGGGTGATGTTATCTTCTCTTATGAACGAATAGTAAGGATAGTGTTCTTTAGTCTGGATGAAGAAAAACCTAGATTGGGTGAGTGCTTGTTACCTATACGTATACTTGTAGTTTTTTTGTTTCTTATTCGTGCCCCACCCAAGTTGAGCACTTAGTGTCGAACACCCCCATTTCATGGGGGAGGGTGTTTTTCCCAACACTAAAACTAGTGGCTAGTTATTACCTCCTTTCTGATCCCTTTCCCGGATAGCCCAACTATCTTCGGGCAGGCTGTGATGGCCTGAAGTCCATTGTTAGACCAAGAATCTTCAGTTAGGGTAGTGTGGTGATTGTCCCAGGTGTGTGCGGGCAGGTGGTTTCCCAAGTATCTTCAGGATGAGGCCCAGGTGTCTTCGGGCGTGGCAGTAGTTCTTCTAGCCCAGGTGTCTTCGGGCGTAGCAGTGGTTGTTCTGGCCTAGGTGTTTGCAGGTGTGGTTACGTGTGATAGTTGTGGCCCAGGTGTCTGCGGGTGGGATAGTGGTTGTGGCCCAAGTGTTTGCGGGGGGGATGTGTGGTTGTGTCCTAGGTGTGTGCGAGTGGGGTATGGCAGTGGGACTACGATGAGAATGGCGGGATTGGTCTGATGCGTAGGATGTCTTCAATAACCAGTGAATTAGTATTCCTCCCCACTTGTGCATGAGAGCCTTTGGTTTTTCCCTACTGAGTATACTTGTATGATCACCCTACGTATATAAAACTACTTTTAGGTTTCCAGGAGGACTTCGGGGATCGTGCTGGACCATACTAGCTCAGACCTCGTGACAGATCATCACAGTTGTTGTTGTTATTCTTTTTTGGTTATTTTGATTTGTAGTCTCCTTATACATTGTGGATTTTACTTTTGTAACATGCATTGGGAATGGTTCTTGACTTTACTTTTACCTTCATTCTGGTGCTGTGGGATTCACTATCTTATCTCCCGATCCTATTAAAAGAAAAAAAAGGTAATGCCTTCCATTTAGTGTGTGATTTCATGCCCTTGGTGCTGGTTGCCACTCCGGGACCTATTGAAGGTGGGTTTCGGGGGTCATTATCTCTACTTCAACTTAAAGAAGGAAGGGCCTGGAAATCTGCTGACCCTTCCCTCCTTTTGGTGAAGGCGGATCGTGACACGCAGTATTTAAAAATGGATGAGGGGTTGAGATCAACCGCGTACGTGATCGGACAGTCTATAGAAAACATGGTGTTAATCTACAGCGGTGGAGATTTGAAGGTCGGACTGATTGAACGGTCCAAATCCCACATAGCAGGATCGGACGGTTGGGATTTGATCCCCACTGAAAAAGCTCATCCCACATCAAAACAGAAAGGTTTTTGGGCTGTCTTTATAAGCCTCAGCGATCCAGTGCCAACCAGAATTCCGTCTCCCCCTCCCCGATATCGCCCTGTATCGGTTCTCTACAGGCACTCTTCTGTGCCCACCCCTACCGTCGTGCCACCCCATACAGTGGTGCACTGCTCTATTTCTCCATGCATGCTTGTAGGCACACATACACTCATGGCCTGGCATGTGTTGTGGCTAAGGGGTCCAGGCACGGACGCCTAGTGTGAGCTGCCTCCCTTGGCCCAACTAGAGGGCTAGCCTAAGGGTGATTTATTTTTTTTATTAAACCCAAACTTTCAAGAAAAATAAACCATATCTAAAACCATAGAAAAATAGAAATTAAGTTTTCAATATTTTAATTACATTAAAACATGTCATTAATTTTATTAATCTAAAACATGTTTTCAACTTCATTTCAAACTTTGATATATATTAAAAAAAATACATGAACCAAAAAATAAATTATTCCATGTATGACTTTAAATTATCAAGATTATTTTAAATTTAAATTCATATTTTTCCAATATAAATACTCTTCAAATTCATTAAAGTAAACATATGTACCTCTCTTCATGTTTTAATTAAAACACTAGGGTTTTTATTTTAAATTCATCATACCTTCAAGTTCTAAAGATAATTTCAGTTAAAATAGGTTCAAAGATTCAATTTTAAAGCACTCAAATACTTAGAACATTTAAAATGATTTTATACTTAAAATACTTAAAATATTCAAAATATATTAGATAATCAAAATTATTAAAATTACCCAACGATTATGAGTTTTTTGTGGCCGTTACAAACCCAACAGTCACAAAAGGCCTTGTAAAAAGATTTTTAAGGTATTCAAATCTTTAGAAACAACTCAGTGAATATGGTGATTTATATAACCTTAATTCTTAGTTTGGTTGTCATAGCTCTGGCTATAATGTTCTTTATTGTAATAGACCCCAAGGACGCTCATTATTTTCTTGGTTTATTTGTGATGTTCGGGGGTATCCCGGTGATTTTTATTGGTATATTAGTAGGAATTATAGGTTATTTATCGTTCTTTGGCCTTGTTGAAATGTAACGTCTTAGTGTTTAATTGAATAAAATATGTCTTATATTTATTTTTCAATCATTGTTTTAGATACCATGAATATTAAGCAAAGTAAAACAATTAAAAGTATTAAAATATTATTATTACACATAAAATATGTTTGGGGTATCACATTATCCCCTCCTTCAAAGAATTTCATCCTCACAATTCTATTACACCACAACTATTCAGACATATTCCCCAACATCCCTTCACCAGTACCACAAGAGTTGGTGGTTTTCTGATTTCCATGGTATCCACAACAACTATAAATTATTCGGTTTCTTTGGTCCAGACACATCTCAGATATTCAGAGTTATACTCATGTATGCAGTGATCAGATGTCATATAAAAATAATTGGAGATGAAAATCTCAGAGACATCAGAAAGGATTCAATTCCTATAAACCAACTGAACCACCGTGTTTTCTAAAATTTTGAAATTATAAATCCTTCTATAGCCACTGAAGTTTAAGAGTTGAAAAAGTTAAGTTGTGTGAAGGTCACCTACATCGGTGGCTTCCCAAAATTTCTCTATAGCTGTATATATTTCAAACATGGTGAAACATTCGAAGATTCCCCCAAAATAACATCATCACCATGCATAGAATGTGAGTTGTGCATGTACTAAGAGGAAATAAATGAAACCTGATCCTCAGAAGAATTAAAACATATTGGAAGTGTTAGATAACTGATGAAGATTTTTGCATGATAACCATAGGTTTCCGAGAGGTTCAAATATGTCTGAACATGAATTTAACATTATTTTTTCCAGTATCATAGTTGGTAGAGACAAAAGGCTAGTTGGTGACCTCTTGTATTCCATCTGAAAATTTTAAGAAAAAAAGGTCTACTTATTAAAGCATAAATATATTAAAATAGAGATTTTATTTTTCAAATACAAATTAAAGTACCACATCATTCATTTAAGACAAGGTTCATGAAACTCATGGTGCTACATATTCATTCTTTTCCTCTCACAAACTCACTAGTATGAACTTCCTGACATCCACTATGATTTCCCTTCACAGGTACCACCGGTGTTGACGATTTCCCCAGTTCCCGGTTAAACGGATCCCTAAAATGGTTCCAAAATCTTTGATCTCATTGGTCCAGATGCAGCACGGGAAACTTGGATCAATTGTATGTGGACATCTAAAGTTCCATGAGAGAAAGGCATGAAGTGTATGAAGTTGGGTGACATCAATATAAACTTGATGTCTATAAAAAAATAGGAAGACTCATCCCCAAGAATTTCTAAGTCTCTAACTTGAATAGAGAGACTGTAGGCCAATAGTTGACAAAGATATGCCTCTCAGAGGTCACCCTCTTGTGCAGCCTCTTAGAAGTCCTCTAGGGATGAAAAATTCTCAACTAGGGTAAATCATTTAAAAAAAACCTCAAAGTATTTTCCCTTATATTCATAGAATTTAAGTTGATCATGCATTATAAAGAAATAGTCAAAACCTGATCCTCAATGGAGTTGAAGTACACGAGGAGAGTTCGATGCACTATAGAGATGTTTACATGACAGATGAAGGTTTTCAAATGTCTCATAGCCTTCTAAAAATGACTTGGAAACTATAGCCTCTAGTATTTTGGTTGGAAGAGACAAAAGACTTGTTTCGTCTTCCATCTAAAAATTTGAAGAAAGAATTCTACTTAGTAAGACATAATTAAAAAAATTGTGTTTTTCTAATTTTCCAGATTTGTCTAAACTGATCCTCTAATACCAACTGTAGTGACCTCGACCCCAGAATCTTATAGTCGATTCCTGAAAAATGGTGTGTAATTTTTTTCATAGAAACATACATACAAAAATAAAACATATTGTTCCATTAAAGAGGATCATTTTGGTTTAGGTTTTGGAAAACCATATGTTGTTGATACAATTCTTCCAAAACTTGAAAAAAAAAGACTTTAAATTGTTTCCATCACTTAAGGGTACTCAAGGATTGATAAATCTACTAAGCCCTGTAAAATAAATTGAAAATGTAGGGTGATAATAAGCATGCCTAGTAAGGGGTTTTAAAATGATTTGAAGAACTTCCCTTTTAAAAATAACAACTTTTGAAATAATCACAAAACGTTTTCTTAAGAGGAAAATGTCACTTCTTGAGGTACTTCATCGTCATTTTTAAAAGGTTACTTGATAATATTTTTAGAAAACCTCTTACATAAGAATCATATGTGTTTGCTTAAAAATTTCAGGTAATACATAAATTAGAGTGTGCATGTATGTACAAAAAATGCATGGAATGTTGTATAATCCATAAAATGATCAAACCAATTTTAAAGGTGACATGAAAAGTTGTAAGTACACATTAGAACATAAATTTATCACTTGTGTAAGTAACAAAATCGTGATTCTCTTAACACTTCATATGAAATTCATGGATTTATCAACTTCAGTTTCATCCTTTTCTTTATATAACTTTCCATGTGTATGATTCACTTATTACATATGCATTCATCGCCATTATCATAATAGTTTCCTAAACAAGGTATAATCTTCTAATTGATTAATCCCTCGGTTGGTCATATACTAGTACATAATGAGGAAATTTATAATGTCAGACTTTTTCAATGCCTCGTGCCAAGACCATATGGGTAAAAACCCCACATAATTGTGGTCAAATAACACACATAGTTGTGAACAAATCTATCATCATGTTCACGCATCATTTCAATTTAACTCATGAGATTCATCACTTTACCCAAGGCATTGGAGCATTGTATAATTCTGGGTGCACCCATCACATCATTTAATTCCAATAAATTCCTCATATGTCTTAGTATGGTCTTATTTACATAGTGTCCCATACTACAATGGAAATTACATTATTAATCCATAATATTTTGCATACATACTCATAAATGAAATGAATTATGCAATAAATTTAAAAAAGTACTAGATTTGTTAGTCTTAATTTATGGCTGCATCAAATTAAATAGTGACATTCATGGAATAAAATGACATACTTTTGCACATATAGTAAGAAATAGTACACATAAATTAATGGTTTTTCACATAAAATAATAACTCTTATATTAAAACCCTATGAATGTGAACCTTTTCATGCAATTCTTTACATGTTTTGACTTCAAGATACTTTTTTAATCAATGAAATGTTAATTGTTATATCAAAATAGTTTAAAACATAAACTTAAATAATTAAATTCATTTCTCATGAAAAATTAGAATACAATGTATGGATGAAAAGTCATTATTTCATGTGGATTATTCATGTATAAAATAATAAATAATTAATCACATGCACTTATTCATGTATGCATATATTTTGGTGCTTAAGAATGAAAACAATTATACAATTTACTAACATAGCTAGCATTATTTAAAACTTGAGAAGTCAAAATTTAAATACATATATGTAAATATGTGGGTTTTGAAAATTATATAAAACCCTATATACACAAGATGTATATTTGGGGTTTGCACAACCCAAAATAAGGTTTAAATAAATCCTTATAATTGTTGTACCATTCAAAGAAACGTAATTTACCAATTAGAATAGGTTTTATGAAAACTCAATTTGGATTTGTTACATAATAAAACTTATATATATATGTTTGTACATAATCATATATATATATAAGATGTAAATAAGGGTTTTTCATATTAAAACAAGATGAAATAAACCCATTTTATGTATTACATGTTTTAAGAACATCATTTAAAAAAATGATCATCAATTAAAATCATAAAAAAAACCAAAAAAGTTTTTGTTTTGTATATATGAATATAAGTATATATATACATATAGTCCACACAAACTCAAAATAGGATTAACCCTTAAAAGTGTTTCACACTTTAAAACATCAGTGTAACATTGATAATCATATTTAGAAAACTCGAAATAAGGTAGGATTGGAGCTATATAGAATTTTATTCATATATATTTATATAACTGTGAAACACAAAAGAAAATGGTTTTTCATATGGAAATGGAAGCCTAAAAATCCCTTACGATTGTGTTATACCTTAAAACATCAGTTTAACACTGATAATAATTTTTTTGAAATCCTAAAATGAGTTAGGATAAAATTTATATACATATACATATAACCTTGAAACATAAAAATAGATAAATGGGGTTTGCGAATTGAAACTGAAGCAAAAAAAGATCCCTTACTTAGCTTCAAGAGAGAAATAGGGTCGGGCAGGGGACGCTTGTAGGTTGAGAAAGATGAGTTGAGTAAGGTTACAAGTGTAGTTTAGGGTTTATATAGGCTATATATATACAATTTATATATCATTATTCATGCATAAAACATAAACAAAGACCACCGAAAATAAAAGAAATACTGAAACAATTCAATTCCAACACCCTACTTACATAAGCCCAAACCAGGTGGTGATTTTACTATATATATATATAAATATTGCGGAAACTTGAAAGAGGAGCAAAGAAAAAAATAAAAAGGAGACCAAAAGAGGCTTATGGGAGGAAATAGAATGCTGGTCTGAAGAGAGGTGGAGGATCTCGAGGGAGAAGAAAAAAGAGAATAAGAAGTGAATAAAACTGTGGGCAAGACACTGGTTTGGAATGAGGAAGAAGAGGAGGTGAGGAGAAGATGTAGAAAATATTAGACAGTCTAGATCATCCGAAGGTGATTGAACGGTTGAGGAAAGTTTTGGAATTTTAAAACGGATGGATGGATAGGATAAAATCTTAGATTGATCGAACAGCTATGGAAAATCCGTGAGTTTAAAAATGTCTAAATGGTGAAGATTACACCGCGGATCTGATCAAATGGTTTTGGAGAGACGTGAGATTTAAAAATGGATGAGGGGTCAAGATCAGCTGCATTTGTGATCAGACAGTCTAGAGAAAATGCGGTGTTAATCCGTGATGGTGGAGATTCGAAGGTCGGACTAATTGAATGGTCTAGATCCCGCACAGTAATATCGGACGGTTGGGATTTTATCCATGTTGAAAAATATCATCCCACATTGAAACGAAAAGGTTTTTGGTCTGACTTTATAAGCCTCAGTGATCCAGTGCCAACCCAAATTCCATCTCCCCCTTCCCAGTACCGCCCTATACCGGTTCTCTACGGGCGTGCTTCTGCGCCCACCCCTACCATTGTGTTGTCCTGCATGGTGGTGAGCTACTTGATTCCTCCATGTGTGCCTGTAGGTGCTCATACACTCACTGGGTGGCCTGTGTTGTGGCTGAGGGTTCTAGGCTCGGCCTCCTAGTGCAATCTGCCTCCCTTGGCCCAACTAGGGGGATGGCCTAAGGTTTATTTATTTATTTTTATTAAACCCAAACTTTCAAGAAAAATAAAACATATCTAAAACCATAGAAAAAAAGAAATGAAGTTTGAAATATTTTAATTACATTAAAACATGTCATTAATTTTATTAATCTAAAACATGTTTTCAACTTCATTTCAAACTTTGATATATATTAAAAAAATATACTAACCAACATATAAATTATGCCATGTATGACTTTTAATTATCAAGAGTATTTTTTCAATATAAATACTCTTCAAATTCAGTGATGTAAACATATGTACATCTCTTTATGTTTTCATTAAAACTCTAGGGTTTTGATTTTAAATTCATCATACCTTCAATTTATAAAGATAAGTTCAGTTAAAACAAGTTCAAAGATACAATTTTAAAGCACTTAAGTACTTATAAGATTTAAAAAGATTTTATACTTAAAATACTTAAAATATTCAAAATACCTTAGATAATCAAAATTATTAAATGTATCCAACGGTTATGAGATTTTGTGACTATTAAAAAACCAATGCTCACAAAATGCCTTATAAAAATATTTTTAGGGTATTCAAATCTTTAGAAACAACTCGGTGAAGATGGTGCTTTATATACTCTTAATGCTTGGTTCAGTTGCCATAGATCTGGCTATAATGTTCTTTTTTATAATAGACCCAAAGGATGCTCATTATCTTATTGGTTTATTTGTGATGTTCGGAGGTCTCCCAATGATTTCTATTAGTCTATTAATAGGAATTATAGGTTATTTATGGTCCTTTGGCCTTGTTGAAATGTAGCATTTTAGTGTTTAATTGAATAAAATATGTCTTGTGTTTATTTTTCAATCATTTTTTTAGATACCATGGAGATTAAGCAAAGTAAAACAATTAAAACTATTAAAATATTATTATTACACCTAAAATATGTTTGGGGTATCACACCTATGATACTTAATAACTCACATTAGTCGAGAGGATGGGAGGTCAGGCTCATTTCATGCTTTTGGGGGGAATTATTGCCTACTCCAGGAATCACCTATATATTTAAGATATTTTCATGAATTCTTATTAATTTACCAAGCATAATGTAGGTTTCCCTTGAAATTTGAAATCAATTATTTAGCATGTGTGGAATTCAGAATAATTCGTATGTATTCGAGGTTCTTCATTAATGGAGATATTCATATGTATTTCAGGTTCTTCATCAATGGTATCATCTCATATACTACTTAGAGATTCTTTATCCATTGTTACGATGATGCTAGTTTTTAAGCCACTCAGTGGGGCACTCTACAATTTATCGTCACCTAGGGAGACGGAAGTTTGTTTTGATGTTAGGATCATACCCATAGAGGGGCTACCTATGTATCCTCGTGAAAGGAATCAGAACCCACATAGTTTTGTGCTACTTAATGGGACACATTGTACCCTTTAAGTTCATGTGATAAGGACCCAACTATATAGTTTAATGTCATGTGGTAAAGACATCTAGGTAGAAGGTGTCTAGTCAAAGCATGGTGTGGGACTTATACCTATGCAGCCCAAGGAATCTTGAAAGGATATGAGTTTCTAAGTTTTATTAGACCTTTTTGGGAATGTGGCCTAGAAATAATGGGGTTTATTTCGAGTGTTGGGTTTGAGCCTTAGGGAGGCTTTCTATGTATCCCACTTTTATGGGAATCAAATCCCACATAGTTAGGTAAGTCTTGTAGGGGAATATGGGCCTTTGAAAAAAATAGGTTGGGGATTATGTATAAAGAGGATACCTTGTAACAGGGTCCTAGAGAGATGTCTTAACTCATGAAGATTCAAGGGGGACTTGATTCAGGGCTTATTCTTAAGGAGTATGCCCAAACTAAGGGAGTTAGGGGTGGACCTCTGAGGAGGATATCCATTGAACTCAGGCCCTGGGTGAAGGATTCCTACCCATCCCAATTATAGTGAGAATCATATTTCTCATAGTTCAAGACAAGGTGGATTGTTCATATGTTGTGATAATCACAAATATCTAAGCCCGCATGAGTCATGCTCAGTGTGAGAAGCAATAGGATGTGAAAGATTCAACAAACCACACACTTTATCCTCCACTGATGCAACAGGTCGGGCTTACAATGAAATAAGCTGGGGAAATAGTGGATGAGGGAATGGTGCAATTAACCTTTCAATGTGTAATGAAAGTGAAGGTCTTTAGTTTTGGGGCTTACTCCTAAGGTTGATTCCCATTTGTGATTTTTTTGGGCTTACTCCTAAGGAGGATGCCCAATTGAGGATTGGTTAGGGATTACTCCTAAGGAGTATTACCAATTAAGGATGGTTGGGGCTTACTCTTAAAGAGGATTCCCAATTGATGTTTGGTTGGGGATTTCTCCTAAGGAGGATTCACAATTGAGGATGGTTGGGGCTTAATCCTAAGGAGGATGCCCATTTGACATTTTTTTGGGGCTTACTTCTAAGGAGGATGCCCAATTGAGGATTGGTTGGGGATTACTCCTAAGTAGGATGCCCAATTGAGAATGGTTGGGGATTACTCCTAAGGAGGATTCCAAATTGAGGTTTGGTTGGGGCTTAATCTTAATGATTATTCCCAATTGATCATGGTTGGGGCTTACTATTAAGTAGGATTCCCATTTGAGATTTTTTTCGGGCTTACTCCTAAGGAGGATGCCCATTTGAGATTTGGTTAGGGCTTACTCCTAAGGAGGATTCCCAATTGAGGTTATTTGAACCTAGCATAGGAGTCAGGTGATGAAGTTTAAGGATTACCTTAAGGAGTGTATCGAATCAAGGTACTCGAGGAATCCAAGAGGATAAACTAGATCCATAACACGGGAAAAGAAACAAGAGGAGTATGTTGACTCAAGGAATTTTTGGGATTGTGGAGGATTGTCCCAAATCATGGTATTCCTGGGGGTGAAAGTTGGTCCACATAAAGGGCGCAATGTAAGAAGTCATCGACCCATCCCAAAAAGTTCACAGTGCAACTCTCTATTTTTCATGGAGGTTAATGATGGAAGCAAAGGTACCAACCCAAAGGGCTGGGACTGTAGCCCAGCACTGATCCTGAGTGGGGATGCAGGGTCACACACCCCGTGATTATGGAACAGAAGGGCCACGCAAGTGCTCCACCCAGGTGGCTCGCACAGGTGCTCTGCACAGGTCCTTTGAGAAGGTGCTTCACATAGGTCCTCGGTGCAGGTCCATGTATGCTAGACCCTGATGGGACTTTGAACCACTTGTCTCCTTTAATTCTCTCTTCTCTCATGTTTCAGAGAATTACTTTATAGTTTTTGAGGACATGGGTGAACGGGGGTTGCGCAATGAGAGCTCTAAGGTTTATTTTGAACTTTCATCCTTTCAAATGGGGATCCCAAGGGTTCTATTTATAAGTAAGGAGTGTACCTAGTTGAATATAGGTCGTCTTTCCTGGTCCTCCACATAGGTCCTTTGTGTAGCTCTTCCATGCAAGGGTGTAAAACATACACATCCATGTAGGATCCTTGGTGTAGGTCCATGGCGCAGGTGTACCACGTAAGTCCTCTACATAGGTCTTTCACATAGATCCTTCAATTTGTTGGATTTTGGAGCTATGTCAAGTTTTGAATGATGCTCAATTTGTTTCCTAATCCATGGGGCATAGTGATCATAGTTCTAATTTTTCAAGGGTTGTATGTAAAACCCTAAAAACATTGTTTATTTTAACTTTTAATTGATCAATATTTCATAAACCATAAAAAGAGTAGGTCTAGTGAGCTAAGTCTCAAATTTTTTATAGAGTTACCTTTGTGGGTTTTCAACCCGGTGAGTGTTATATCTCTTTGAAAGGGCAGTTTAAATTTATTCATGTGGGACTAATAAGGATAATGTTTTAGGTCGAATATATCTGACCACAAATTTTCATATTAGAACCCAAAAAAGTCTTTGATGGCTGGGAAGGTCCCTATATTTTTCAAATACCTCCAAGGGGAATCTTGAGTCATGATTTTTATAGTCACCAAATCTGAAATTTGAAGTATAAGAATAGAGGAGGTTTTTATAAGAATGAAGTTACCACCATTTAACAAACCTGTTATGGGGGATGTATTATGTAGGTCCAATTAGGGAATATACTATATATCCAAATAGTGGAATCCTTAGGCTAACAGACTCTTTATTTGGGTGACGTATGAAAGTACAACTAGGGAACGTACTATATATTCAGGTAAAGGAGCTCTCAAGAATTTTTACATTCTATTACTAATAAATAAAGGGGTTTAAAATTTGGATGTCTTAAGACCATAATGGGTGGATTTTCCAAGGAAAGATGTTTGATAATAATGGGGGCCATCAGTGTCAATATAGTCCATGAATAAGGAACCACACCTACATGAATTTAATATATTGAGGAGGTTATATTTTTCAAAAAGGAGATTTGTGATATTTTGCAATACAGTTTCAAGTCCTGCAGCAAAGACATTATGATGTGAAGTTTAAAGTCGTGTAGTAATGGAATTAAGGGATTTTTGATAATATGATATGTATTTTAAATTCATGTTGTAAATACATTATGGGGTTGTACAGTTTAAAGTCATACAGTAAGGACATTAGGGTTTGTGCAATTTAAATTCATGTAGTAGGGACATTAGAAGTTGTGCAGTTTAAAGTCATGTAGAAAGTACATTAGGGGTTGTGTAGTTTAAAGTCATGTAGCAAGGAAATTAGGGGGATTTAGTTTAAGTTCTTTAGCTCTGACTTAAGATTTTATGGTTTTCCAATTCTTGGTAGTTTGTTTGGAAATGTGTTACCATATTCAATTATGAAAAGGGAGAATTGTAAGCTGTGATTTGGGGATTTCTGAATCTGAATAATGACATGGGAAAAGGGATAATGTCATTTAGAGGGGTTCTATTCCAAGAATGAAGTTACCACTATTTGATAAACCCATTATGGGGGTTGTATTATGCAGGTCTAACTAGGGTATATGCTGCATAGACAAATAGTGTCATCCTTTGGCTAACAAGCCCGTCATGTAGGTTATTGATGCAAGGCCAGCTAGGGGAACGTACTACATATTTAGGTAAAGGAGATCTCAATAATTATAACATTATATTACTAAAATATGATGAAATTTTATGGATATTCGGATTTTCCCAAGTACATAGGTTGGTTTATAGAGAAAAGTTTCGGAATATAGGAAGAGTGTTACAGGTCGTGATTTCCAAAAAGTATAAGGAATAGGATTTCTATAAAGGTATGATCCAAATGTAGGAAGTATGGTGTATATAGTTTTAGGTCATATGACTAATACCATAATATTATGGAAACAATGGATGATATGTGGTTGAATGGACCAAGGTCATTACACTATGCTTTGAACATATGGAGATGGAAAATGTAAACCATGGTCTTGAAGACTTTTTGGTCAGAAGAAAGGATATGAGAAAAATAAATAAAAGATAACCACTTTAAATTATGGGTTCTTGGATACCATCATTTAAAGTTTAAAGGTATATAAGAGGATTCTCCTAAGAAAAAAGTTACCTCAATTGTAAAAACTCTTTATGGGGGTTGTATTATGCAAGTCCAACCAGGGAATATGCTACATAGCCAAAAAGTGTCATCTTTTGGCTGACAGGCCCGTTATATGGAAGACTTATGCAAGGCCACCTATGGACATGTACTACATAGTTATCCAAAATATTTCTCAGGTATCAGACATTCTACCACCAAAAACTGAATAAAGATTATAAATATCTAAAATTATTCAAGATTAGGAGTATAATGTGAAAAGGGGGCATTTTCCAATGCATAAAGGAAGTGTTTGGACCGATATTATCCACGAATTTGGAATCACTTACATATATCTAAATCATATGTGTAAAAAGGGGACATCTCTTGTTTACTTAATCTTGTGGATGGGACTAAGATTTATGACCAAATCTTCACTAAATATCTCAATGGAATGAGAATAAATCCATACGTAGTTCTTAAGGTACCATGCAGTTTGAAGTCATGCGGTAAGGACGTTAGCCATTCAGTTTAACGTCTTATGAAAAGGATGATGAATTACCCCATGTGAAGGTAAAGGGTGGATCCATATAGTTTTATGTCATGCAGTAAGGATTTTATGTTGTGTAGTTTAAAGTCATGCAGTAATGACATTATGGACTTTGATATGAAGAGAAATTAAATGTTGTGGCTGGACTAGGGTATAGGGCCCAAGTGTCACTATGTATCTTGTTAAAAAAAGAATCAATCCAAACATAGTTATTATCAAATACAAGTTCATGTATAAGTTGAGCACTTATATTGGATATACTCATGTAGATCTAACACATACATGGGAGAATAGAGTCTTTTTCATATCATGCAGAAATTGGGCCTAGGATTGAAAATCTAGACATCACTACATATCTTATAGGGATCAAAATCAAGACACATGTAGTTCTTAAAGTACCATGTAGTTTATCATCATGTGATGAGAATGTGAAGCAATTCCAACATGAAAAAGAATATTGTGGATGGACTAGGGGATAAGAACTAGGTGTCACTATATATCTTACTAAGGAAAGAATCAATCCACACATAGTTCTTAAATAAAGGTTCCCCCCACCCTAATTTAATTCACAAGTATGGGATAATGGGATTTCTTAAGGTGAGAAATCATATTGATCTCCTCATATAGATCTAACTCATTCATGGGAGAAAAGAGGAATTAATTGCATGATGATGTGGTTGGGTCCAAGATTGAAAGTCTGTACATCACTACATATCTCAAATGGGTGAGAATCAATCCATGCATAGTTTTTAAAATTCCATGCAGTTTAACATCATGCGGTAAGGAAGAAGGTGAACTGACATGAAAAAAAAGGGAAATATGGTGGTTGGACCATGGGATAGAACCCAGGTGTCACTACGTATCATGTTGAGGAAATAATCAAGCCACGCGTAGTTCTTGAAATGTTTTCCCATACCAACTGAGTTTTGATATGGGAAAGGGTATTTTTTTTGTGGTTGGACCATAAATTAGAGATATAGGCATCACTATGTATCTCATTGAAATGAGAATCAATTCATACTTAGTTCTTGGAAATATTCTCTGTGCAAGTTTGATTCATGAAAACAAGGGGTGAAGGGATTTTTTTAACATTGTGGCTTGACTCGATATTGGATATCTGGGTGTCACTATGTATCTCATTATAATGTGAATCAAGCCATGCATGGTTCTTGAAATTCCATGTATTTTAATGTCATGCGGTAAGGATAAAGGTGAATTGACATGAAACGATGGAGATATTGTAGATAGTCCTAGTTTAAAACCCATGCATCGCTACATATCTTGTCTCAAGTCACGCATAGTTCTTGAAACATTACCTATGTGGGTTTGATTCATACACACAGGGGATGAAGGTGATTTTTATTTTTTGTTGTGGTTGGGCCTAATATTGGATATTTGGGATTCTCTGTATATCTTATTGGAATAAGAATCAAGACACATGTTGTAATTAAAAAGATTGTTCCCCACACCAACTGAGTTTGATGTGAGAGATGGGGGATTTTGATACATTCCATAATAATAGTTAATCTCAAGACACGGGATGGTATGAGAATCAAACCATATATTATGAAAGAGTTCTCTATATAAGTTTGGTTCATATATAGGAAAAGGGGAAATAAATTTCTTTATGGTTGTGTATGGGACCAAGATTAGAGATATGGGTGTCACTGCGTATCTCATTGGAATGAGAATGAATCCACACATAGTTCTTTAAGATAGTATTCCCTATGCAGATCTGACTCATAAACACAAGGAATGGGGGAATTTTTATTTTTTTCATGGTTGTGCCCAAAATTGGAGATCTGGGTATCTCTGCGTATACCATTGGAATGAGAATCAATCCATATGTAGTTATAGAAGAACTGTGCAGTTCAAAATCTTGCAGTGAGGAAGTAATTCACCTGATGTGAAAGAAACATTACAGCTAGACCAGGGGATAAGAGTCAGGTGTCACTATGTATATTTTTAGTGGTAAGAATCAAGCCACACGTAGTTCTTAAAAAGGAGGTCCCTATGCAGATCTGATTCAAACATAGGGAGAAATGGGGATTATGTGCCACTAGGGAGTAGAAATTATGTGAGTAATTCTTGTGTATGGAAGCTACTCATTTTTTAAAGAATCGCAAGGAATGTCAATTTTTGTTATCTTGAGGGATTTCTTAACATCAAATGAAGGAGACATTAACCTTACAGTTTAATGTCGTGTAGTGAGGAAATATCATGTTGTGCAGTTTAACATCATGCAACAAGTACAATGATGTTATGCATTTTAACATCGTGCAGCATGGATGCATATGGTTGCTATGTAGTTTAATTTATTGCAACTATTACATTGGTTGTTATTTAGTTTAATGTCATACAACTAGGATGTTAGTTGTTATGTAGTTTAACATCATGCAACCAAGACATTAAAAAACTGAAAAAATCCCCTAGCCCTGCAGGCTGGGGGTGCTCTTCTTCACTATTTCCCACCAAATTCAATTGGTGGGAATTATCTAGATGTTTCCAGACGATTCTTATAGCATGCTTGATTTTTGATGTATTATATAGCAGGTAAGTTCTTGTTAGTAATCTCCAGACATTTCATTCATGTGTGTCTCTAATGAGGACACAAAATCATGGGATGGGACAAAGTGGTAGGATCCACCATGTGGTACATTCCCTAATAAAGAGAAGACTAACTTCCACTAGGGAAGGGATTGTGAATTTGAAAAATCCCCTAGCCCTACGGGCTAGGGCTATTCCCATTCTTCTTTATCAACTCTTTGGGATCTGTTTGTTGACTCTAAGGGTTGGGTTAAATAAAACCCCCAGCCCTGTGGGATGGGGCGGCTCCTAAACTATATGGATGATATCAGTTCAACTGCTCTTCTGATCTTATAAATTATGGTATGAACATTGGCTAGTTTCATTAACTGGAACTCACTTAAATCGCCTGTTTTGGAATACCATTGTGTAATTTCAGACATTTGAAAAATCTAATGCCTAACATCCTCTAAGAGTGAGGACTGTTCGATATTTTCATATTCTTGATGAAAAATTATCTCAATAGATTTCTCTCTTTAGGCCTGACTTTGGTGGAAACTAGACGAGGCATGTTCTTGTTGAGCATCTCTTTGGTCATGAACAGAATTTTTTTGTTCTAGATGGCCTGGGGCAATAACATTGTATGAGACCACTTTTGGAGGACTTTACTAGTTTTTGAGTGCATTGAAATTCAATTTTCCATGTTCACCCCATCCTCTAATATGAACACCAAATGGGGTTTCTACAATCAATTGGTGTAGCCACTTTAATGCATCGAGGCATGCATGTTGAAAGGCTCCCTACTACTTCTAAATACTTGAATGTCAGGAAACATGAAGATATGCCCAGTCAATTTGGTGCTACAAGCCTTTTATTACCTTTAAATGACTTGTATATTCATCATAAGGTAATATATTTTATTTTGAGATGATGAATAGTATTCCATATATTGAGGCAGATATCATGAATACAATCATCTGCCAACATCTCTGGAATGGAATATTGAGAGGTGGCTAAAGGCCATAACATAACTGGTACTTCATTTTTTCTATTTTTTTCCTCATGTTCAGCATATCCTCTTCACCTTTTTCTAGAGGTTCCACAACTTGGTCCAACCAAAGTGGACATCTCATTTATTTCATTGAAAAAAATGGGACTGGTTGGGATTTTCCCTATTGCATTCAAAGGGAAGTGTCCCAAAGGAGGTTTGGAGAATGATTGTTTCCTTAGGATATCTTTTGAATGAGAAAGTATTTCACTTTTCGATGATAAGGCATCATACATGATTGGCCCTATATTTAAAAGTTCCTCGAGATAAGAGGTATTTCTTATCACTACATTGTTAGATACTGAATTCTCTTGACAATGTGAAATACTATTGTGGAGAGTACTTTCATAGTGAGTGACATCATAATTAAGACCATCATTATGGATTATAGCAATGGATATATCCATCTCCTTGGTATTCTAGACACATATAGGGTTATCATTTCTCTCATCTGGATATGGGTTCCCAAGATTGACTAAATTATCATGAAGCAATCCTTCATGAAGAATCGTCTGATAAGGACCTTCAGATTTACTTCTAATGCTCCCATAATTTTGTAATGGGAGAGTAGGATCTTAAGATATAATAGATAGATGTTTGAGGGACTCAAGAACTCCAACATTAAGATGTGTCAGATCACATATTGGCTCTTGGTTCTCCAACCTTTATTGGTGAGACTTCTTCTTGAACATCTATTTATAAATGGATTGGGGCACTTTCTGGGAGAAGTGGTTGACATGGGAAGGTGTATGTGCCTACCTTGGAGTGTTCTTCGGAATAGTTTGATTATATCTAGTTGGAATGGGTGTATATATCTTATTCGTTTGTCTGTATGATATGGGCGAGTGTGCACCATAACCCTCCTAGACTGAAGCATAAGTACCTATCTACTCTATGATGGCATGCTAATGAGTCATCCCAGATATGGGGAAAAAGTTATGTGTTTTTTCCCTATGGTACTGATGAAGTTTTTGTTATGATATTCTGGTGGGTATCAAGAATATGGGCAGGGATTTGCGCCTACCCTTTCACCATTGCCAAAATGTGCTTGGTGACTTCAGCGGATGGAATAGAAATATACATCCATTCCACATCTAGAGTAGTTGTATATACCTACTCTTATCCTCCCTTTCCTATCATTGGATACTGACAATACTCATGTGTGGGGGCATATATTTGAGTCTATCTCTTACTTTTTGTTGGAGATTTATGACTAACTTCTCTAGGTGCTAACAAACGAGACTATTGATAGGATTGATGATCATTGGAAGGTGTATGTGTCTGTTGGTTGTTTTCTGCCAAGCATAGTTGTCGAACATCTTTAAGTGCTTCCAGAAAAGACTGTTGGCTAACATGATGAATGTAATCAGGTGTATATTCTTTCTCATAGTACTCCACTAGATTTGAATAGTGGGATTCATTGAATGCATACAAACGAGACCATTGGCTATATGAAAGATTGTAATTATATGTTTGTCCCTACTCACAGCACCCCACCAAATTTGGATGGCGATATTGGTTAGGCACTGCCGGGTGAGTCTAATGGCTGGTGGAATTAAGTCATATAGGTGTATGTGCCCAGTCACTATTTTCCACCAAACGTGGTTGTTAGGCTTCTCCATAGGGTGTAAAGGTAGTAACCTGCTCCCTATTAGCCATGTGTTTTCCTCGGTGGTTTTTATTGCATGTCCGGGTCTAAGGGACATGGTCCAAACAGCCAAAGACAATACCCTCATCATGTTGAGGGGTTACTTTCACATGGTGTTGGCAGTGGAGATTGTTTTCATGAGCCTTCTGTATGGACCACTGTGTCTTTGGAATAAGGTTTTCGGTATCCTCCTCATCCACTACCATAAAATATGGGAGGTGTTGATTATTGAGTTTTGGGGATAAACTCCCAAAACGATTCAAGACACTGGTCGGCATTGTCTGCTTCTTGACCACTGTTCATCGCTGACTGGATGACCGGGGGCTTTTGTTGATCTGGAGGGCCTATCGAGCGGCCTCTATGGTCAGAATGGTACCTTGTTGACAGTACTCCTGGACCAATGCATTATAAACCCAATGTTGAAGACACTGAGTCAGTGATGGTGTCCTTCGAGCGGACGAGGATCCAGCTTTAGCAGCATCCAGGGTGTTCACGAGTGAAAACATTAAGGAATCCATTTGGATTGGTGGGATATATGAGAACAAAGAGAGTGATTGTTGATATATGATATACATAATTAAGAAAACCCTTTTAATAGATGCATCTTTTGGATGAGCACATGCGTGATTGATTACCTTGTCAGCCCTATTATCAATTTATAGGGGTCTGAAAAATGGGTAAACATCATTAACTTGGTTAAGGATTCATGTCAGGTTCACCATTTTTTGTTTGAATATGGGTGAAAAAAAATGGCCCAATGGAGAATAACCAACTGCCTATTTTATAGAGTTTTTTTCATTAGGTAACATATTAACTTGGTTAAGGATTCACGTTAGGTTCATCATTTTTTGTTTTCATATGTGTGCAAACAAAATGGCCTGATGGAGAAAACCCAACCGTCTATTTTATAGAGTGTTTTTCATTGGGTAACCTATTAACTTGGTTAAGGATAAATGTCAGGTTCACCATTTTTTGTTTCTCCTAGAACATGTGTTCTAATTAGGAATAACTACTTCTGGATGGTTTCCATAAAATTTATTTATAGAACCAAAACACTCAATAGTTATGTATCCAAAGAAACCTTCTTTCCAAAGGAAGTCATTTGTTAGGTTTGTTAACCTAAGATACTTAAGTACTCACATTGGTCGAGAGGATGGGAGGTCGGACTCATTAGACCCTTTTGGGGGGAATTATTTCCTACTTCAGGACTCTCATATAGATTTAAGATATGTTCATGGATCCTTACTAATTTACTAAGTATAATTTAGGTTTCCCTTGAAATTTGTAATCAATTATTTAGCATGTGTGGAATTTAGAATCATTTGTATGTATTCAAGGTTCTTAATCAATGGAGATATCCATATATATTTGAGGTTCTCCAGCAATGGTATCCTCTCACATACTAATTATAGATTCTTTATCCATTATTATGATGATGCTGGTTTTTAAGACACTCATTGGGGCACTCTGGAATTTATCATCAACCAAGGAGATGGAAGTATGTTTTTATGTTGGGATCATACCTATAGATGGGATACCTATGTATCCTCATGAAAGGAATCAGAACCCATGTAGTTTTATGCTTCTTAATGGGACACATCATACCTTTTAAGGTCATGTGATAAGGATCCTACCATATAGTTTAATGTCATGTGGTAAGGACATCTAGGCGAAAGGTGCCTAGTCAAATCTCGGTGTGGGACTTATGCCTAAGCATCCCAAGGAACCTGGAAAGGACATGAGTTTTCAAGTTGTATTAGACCCTATTGGGAATGTGGCCCAGAAATAACATGGTTGATTTGGATTATTGGGTTTAAAACTCAAGGAGGCTTCCTACATATTCCACTTTGATGGGAATCAAATCCCATGTAGTTCGGTAAGTCTTGCAGGGGAATATGGCCCTTTGAGAAAAATAGGTTATGGATTAATCCTAAAGAGGATTACATTATAAAAGGATCCATGAGAGATGTATTAACTCATGAATATTCAATGGGAACTTGATTCAGGGCCTATTCCTAAGTAGGATGCCCAAACTAAGAGAATTAGGGTTGGTCTCTGGAGGAGGATATCAATTAAGCCCAAGCCCTGGGTGAAGGCTTACTCATATCCAAATTATGGTGGGAATCAGATTTCTCATAGTTCAAGATGAGGTGGATTGTGTGGATGTTTTTATCATCAAAAATCTCTAAGTCCATGTAAGTCATTCTTGGTGTGAGAAATAAGAGAATGTGAAAGATTCAACAAACCACAGAATTTCTCCTCCGCTGATGGTAGAGGTTGGGCCTACAGTAAAGGAAGCTGAGGAAAAAGTGGATGAGGAACATAGCAATGAACCTTTAAATGTAGAATGAAATTTAAGGTCATTAGGTATAGCCTAAAATGCTAGGGTCTTACTCTAGGACGGATGCCCTTTTGATATTTGGTTGGGGCTTACTCCTAAGGAGGATTCCCATTTGTGATTTTGTTGGGGCTTACTCCTAAGGAGTATTCCCAATTGAGGATTGGTTGGGGATTAGTCCTAAGAAGGATGACCAATCGATGATGTTTGGGGATTACTCCTAAGTAGGATTCCCAATTGAGTTTTAGTTGGGGATTACTCCTAGGGAGGATTCCCAATTGAGGATGGTTGGGTATTTCTCCTAAGGATGATGCTCATTTGATATTTTCTTGGGGATTACTCTTAATAAGGATGACCAATTGAGGATTGGTTGGGGATTAATCCTAACGAGGATGCCCAATTGAGGATGGTTGGGGCTTACTCCTAAGTAGGATTACCAATTGAGGTTTTGTTGGGGCTTAATCTTAAGAAGAATGCCCAATTGAGGATGGTTAGGGCTTACTCATAAGGAGGATGTCCAATTGAGGATGGTTGGGGCTTACTCTTAAGGAGTATTCCCATTTGATATTTTTTTGGGGCTTACTCATAAGGAGGATTCCCATTTGAGATTTTTTTGGGGCTTACTTCTAAGGAGGATTCCCAATTGAGGTTGGTTTAACTTGGCATAGGAGTCAGGTGATGAGGTTTAAGGAGTATCTTGAGGAGTGTATCAACTCAAGGTACTCGAGGAATCTAATGGGATAAACTAGACTCATAACACGGGTAAATAAAAAAGAGGAGTATGTCGACTCAATTAATTTTTGGGAGTGTGGAGGATCATCCCAAATCATGGTATTCCTGGGGGGAAGTTGGGCCACATAAAGGGCATAATAGAAGAATTCATCGACCCATCTCGAAAAGTTCAGGGTACGACTCTCCATTTTTCATGGGGGTCAGTGATGGAAGCGAAGGGACTAGACTAAAGGTCTGGGACCATATCTCAAAAATGATATCGAGTGGGGGTGTGGGGGCACAGCCCCTATGCTTATGGAATAGTGGGGTCGTGCAAGTGCTCCGCCCAGGTGGGTCGCGCAGGTGCTCTGCACAGGTCCTTAGCACAGGTTCTCTACACAGGTCCTTGGTGCAATGTTTTCTAGACCCCAATGAGACTTTGAACCACTTGTCCCATTTAATTATCTCTTATCTCATGTTTTGGAGAATTACTTGAGATTTTTGAGGACATGGACGAAGGGGGGCTGCGCAATGAGATCTTTGGGGTTTCTTCTGAACTTTCATCCTTTCAAATGGGGAGCCCAATAGTTCTATTTATAGGCATGGAGGGGACCTGGTCAAAGGGAGGTTGTCTACACAGGTCCTTTACATAGGTCCTCTTCATATCTCTTTTGTGTAGGGGTGTAAAACATACACATCCACGTAGGATCCTTGGCATAGGTCCACGACGCAGGTGTACCACATAAGTCCTCTGTGTAGGTCTTTTGCGTAGGTCATCCGTGCAGGTGAGGCAAATCCCTTTGTAAATTTTATCCATCTTCTAAGTGCCATAACTTTTGATCCATAAGTCCATTTGGGTTCTAAAAATAGTCAAATTGAAGCTCTCGAAGAGATATACACTTATTGAGATATTTAATACACCAAGTATTATCATAAGAAAGTCAAAATTTTAATTTTAATGCATCAGCACATTTTTATCATCGATCTTGGAAATCCACAGCCTACTCCTGGAGTGGGGGGTCTTTCCATGTATCCCTCATTGTGGAGTAGTCTCACATAAAATGGAAATCCAACCATGAATTATGCAGCAAAGTGAATGAAACACATTTTTTGGTGTCAACAGTATTATTGGGGTTTGTTCTAGATAAAGTTCAATTGGGTTTTGAGATGATTGAGTTCTATCTCTCTCTTTTTAAGGATCAATTTATTTAAATAAATTGAATGCATGATCTGGATGAGATCATAATGTAAAAATTTTAATTTATACTAAATTCATTCAATTAGAATGCTAGATCATAATGAAAAATATTTCATAATTCTAAGAAACTTAATCTAGATTTAAGGAATTTCATGTAAGATTACACTCTACTCCATATCATTTTCTAAATTCCAATCAAGTATTGTTTATGTTGTTATAAGAGTATGATTTGATCCATCTAGTTTTGGTGTAGTTGGTGTCTTAATCTTTCATGAATGAGCATAATTTTCATTTTCAAATTATTTATTAGAAAAATTACTTGGATTGAACATTTTTATTTTTGAAATATATTTTATTACCACACAACATAATCCTCAAACTAAAGAACATTATATGGGTTCACCAAGAAGACCAACAACAGGGTTTCCATATTTATATCTATCTTCAAGAACCTTTTAAGATGAATACTACTTTGACTTTATTCCTTTTATAGGTTCTTAATTATCACTATTTTTTCTAGTGTATTCCTTATATGAAAATACATCATAAAAAGTATGATCTTCATCAAGGCACATATTGGATTTCCACTTTATTGTAAATTCAAAATTTGGACCCCATGAGTCGAATGGTATATGCATGCTACTATCTTTAATTATGTTGATGTCAGAGAAGGATGTAGGTATCTCATGTGAATCTCTCTGAAAAGATATTTTAGTGCTTTATCCTTCTTTTATAAGAAATAAGATTATATTAAATGAATCAGCTGACTCTCTTGTCTAGAATTATCATATTTGGAGATCAATTATTTTAGAATAATATTTTATAACTCGTGTCTTAGAATCTATTTTGGAATATATGTACATGTCTTACTAAATTCATATTTTACCTATAGAAACAAATCATCTTCCATGTTCTTTGTGATGAAGTGGCTCCTTGGATCACAGTTACTAATTATGTTTTGATGATAATAAAATAACATATTATGATTAATTATAATCTTAAAAACTTTACTAAGTGTTATATTTAGTTTTTTATCTTATGTATTGGTTAAAGTATTCTTAACTTTGGTTATATTTTATTCTTATTTGATTAAAATATATTTATATTTTATGTTTTTAGTTATTTATAACATGTTCTATAATTTTTACATTGAGTTGATATGATAGATATGATTTAAACCTTTAAATATCATGTATACATTGTTTTATAGTGTTGTATAAAGGTAACCTTAAGTTTCAATGGGTTACATAAGGGTGGAGTAATTTTTATATGTTTCATAATGGTAACACTGGATTTACAAGGGTTGCGTAAGGTTAGGATGATTTTTATAGAGTTGCATAAAGGTAACTCGATGTTCCCAGATCCTATGTAAAGGTACTTTCATAGTTTCATAAAGGTAACTTGTGAAATCTAATAGTTATGTAAAGGTAACCCAAAAATTATAAATCTTGTTTAAATTTAACCTAAACCTCACATAAAGGTACTCTCTTCTCACATAAATTTAAAATCCTTTAGGTTGTTTCACATAAGGGTACTTCTCTACATGTGTAAAGGTCAAGCCTAACTTGTATAAGGATACTAGAACATTTCTAATACTTGTGTAAGGGTACTGGAATATTTTCAATACCTACATAAGGGTAATATGAGCTTCATGTAAAGGTAACTAGGGATCTTAAATAATTACATAAGGATAGTAAGCTGAGTAAGAGAAAAAATTTGTTACCCCTACACGGTGGGTATATTTCATGTAAGGGTAGCGCAAATTCACCTATGTGGTAAAATTATCTAGGTAAATAGTTTTTCCTATGTGAATATTTTGGATAACTAAACTATCCTACATGGTAAAATTATCTATTTGAATAGTTTTTCCTATTTTAATATTTTTTCTATGTGAATTTACCTATGTGGATACTTTTTCTTACATAAATTTTAGCTATTTGGAAAGTTTTTTCTATATAAAATCTACTACATGAAAATATCCTATCTGTTTATATGAGTTTCTTCAGGTTGTTCTAAAAACTAGAATTATGCACTATTTTTTGTATTATTTCATATTCTCATTCACTGGTAGTTTATTATAAATATTATCATTATATTATTTGTTCAAAAATTATTCATTAATTATCAAGAATCCATATGAACATGATTTAAATTATTTAATGATGAATTAATTGATATTTACATGGGATTAATAGTGTATATATATTCATGCTGAAATTTTGGAAATTGAGATATTTGAATTCAAACCGATTGAAATATAAAGAGTCAGTCTCAAAGGTTATTAGGGATTTTTTCTAGGATATTTATTCTTATTATTTACTACTGTATTAAATTGTCTAACAAGTTCCAATGTATAGTATGTATTGGTTTTGTATAATGAATATTATTTTTCATTTATATGTGGAATATTATCTTGGAAATAATAATAGATAACACTAAACTGGTTCATTGAAGTTATATGCACAATTATTTCTTCAAAAAAACAATATGTAATGGTATTCAAATTTAAAATATGTTATGAATAAAGAAAACTCTATATATAAAGTTGACATAACTAGTAAAAAAATATGATGTGATGATTTTTTATTGAATTTTACAAGTGAGACATACTTTGATAAACTATTGCTCTCAACTGAAATTCAATTATTTGATCCTTTACTGATGGAGAGTTGATTGTTGCCTCAATACTTAGATCATGAAGTGTTCATCTTGTTTTGTGGTTTTTATTATTTATATTATTTTTTATGTGTGTAATTTTAACAAGTTATACTACCCATAAAAGGTTAGATATTGGGTTTTGACTCCCAAACAAAATTTAGGCTTTGGGTTGTGCCTTCAGGTGAGAAAAAGTAGGGTAATATAGGTTCTTCTATAATTTCAAAAAGTTTAGGGATTTGATTATGTCTTGGACTGGTTAAAAGGTATGTTTGGTTTCTACCACCACTTCAAAATAGATCTTTTGGGTTAATCCACTAGGTGGGAAAAAGTTTTTGTCTTGGATTCTTCCACCAGGGACTCAAAAACTAGTTGTAAAAGGGTTGTGATCTCCCTTAAAAAGTTAGAGAGTCCATTATAATAGGTGTTGTCTCTCTCAGTTTGTGAGATAGGTGAAGATTGGAGTAGGATCATTTATATTTGAACCTATATAAAAATCGCATGTTTCTATTTATTTTATTTCCATTGTATTAAATTTTATACTATGATATAATATTTAAATTTATTTTAAAAATTCTAATTCACCCCTTTCTATTCTGCCATATTATCTCCACCTAAATAATTGGTATTAGAGGATGGAACTTAGATCAATATATATATATATATTTATTTATTTATTTATTTATTTATTTATTTATTTATTTGTGCTAATCATTTCTTGACTTAACCATCAATGGGAAAAGATCTATTTAAGATGGTAGGAACAAGTTAAAATTATGGATAGATACATCAAAGAACACCTAATTTTAATGGTATTGATTATGGAAATTGGAAATATCATATAGAAGCATTCTTTAAACTACATAGCATTGATCACTAGACAATCATGGAAAACCATAAAAACTTCCTGAAGGTGAACTTGAATCATTAGTTGGTAATGATGTGGTAAATTATGTGTTGAATTTCAAGGTGATGAATATTTTATATTGTACCATAAATATAAATGTGTATAGTCATGTATCTTCGTGTGAAACTCCACATGACATTTGAAAAAATTTATAATTTACGAATCTTGTCTCAATTAATCTCATTAAAACTAAGTTATTCATGTTAAAAGATAAATATTAAGAATTTAAAATGGGTGAAGATAAAATGGTCAATCAAATGTTCTATAGATTTACTAGTATTTTAAATGGTATGAGTTATTTAGGAGAAACTTTAGACAATATTGTTCTTATTGAAAGGGTTCTTAGAGAACTTACTAAGAAATGGAATGCTAAAAAGGTTGTTATAGATGAAAGTAAAAAATTCAAGGAATATACACTTGATGAGGTTATTGGATCATTATTACAATATGAGTTAGAGCTTAAAAATATTGTTGAATAAGATAATACAAAGAATAAGGTAATTGATTTTAAGTAAAATGTTTCTACTTACTCTTCTAGTTCTGAGTTATAAAGCGGTGATAGGAATGATATTTAATATGACACAAATCATGGATATATAAGAAAGAAAGTCTATTTAATAATATTTTTAAAAGACTGTACTAAATATTCTTTTAAAGGAGAAGAAAAAATGTAATTTTTTTCCAATGATACTCAAGATATAATATATTATGAGTATATAAAAAAGGTTTCATATTAATACTTATTTCCCAAGATTAAAGGAGAAAATAGTACAAGAATGAAAATAAAGAAATGGCAGTCATATGGAGTTGCACTGAGGATTCAAGTTCTGATGAAGAATCTGGTTTAGAAAAGGATGTGGAAAATTTATTCTTAATATCTTCATCAAATCTAGTGAGTAACTATACTTATTATTATTCATCTGAATATGATCATTAAAACCCAATGTAGAGGAACTACTTAAAGATATTGAATGAATTGATCATAAATTTGAAAATATCACTGGTTTATATAAGAACCTTAAGAGTCAACATAAGGATGTTCTTAAGGAAAATTAAGAACTAAATAAATATATCCAAGATAAATTAAAATGTTCTCATATAAATATTAAATATGCTCAATAAAATTTAAAATCTTAATTTTCTGAAAATAAAAAATTAAAAAGAGAAAATGATTGCAGGTCAAAATTCTATGAATATAAAGTAAGTAATTTTTATATTGTTCTTAAACATAATGAAAAACTCAAAAATTAAATTTAAAGTTAAATTTAGATCTACACATTTTTGTTCAAGGTAGAGAAAATTTTGATAAAATGATGAGTTTCAATAAAAATAACAAAAAAATATATGATCTTGGTTATGATAATAATTTACCCAAAATGTATAAGTCTTTATTTATTAATATCACAAATGGAAGTACATTCACTCCTACAATCTTTAGATGTCAAATGAAAGGTCGTTATAAAAATGAGTGTTCCTTGATATTTCCAAAAATCTCTTAAACATACTAAAGATTTCATTTAAAAATATTTATTTAATATATTTCTTGTAAATAAGTGTTTAAAGTCAATTTGGGTTTCCAAGAATTCGTATTCTTATCCCATCAGACCCAAATTTTTAAGGGTACTAAAACTTTCTTAAATCTATTTTTTATAGGAAATGCATCTTGGAAACATCAAAAGGGGTGTTTTATACATGTATATTGGATGATCATGACATATGAATGGCAATATATCAAACTTTTTATCATTCAATAAATGTGATGGAGATAGTGTTACTTTTAGTGATAATTGTAAAATAAAGGTAAAAGGTTTCGGTGAGGTTAAAATCTCAAATTCCATTATTATTTATAATTTTTTATATATTGAATAATTGAAATATAATTTAATAACCATTTAAAAACTATATGATGATAGTATTTTTGTTAAATTTAAAACTAATAAATGTATTGTATTTAAATATAAATCCATTTTGTTTTATACAAATAGAAAAGACAACATTTATTCAATTATTTTTTTCTGAATTAACTAATCAAAATGTAAAATGTTTAAATTTTATACAATATAATAACATCTTGTAGCATAGGAGGTTGGTACATTCTAATTTTGGTTTTATGCGTAGGTATTCCAAGAACCAAATAGTTATGAAGTTACCTGAACTCAAAGAGGATAGCACCTTTGTTTGTGAATCCTACTTGAAAGGTAAAAAACATAGAAGAAGTTTCAAATCAATTAAATATATAATCATTATAAGGCCTCTTGATCTTATTTGTTTTGACCTATTTGGTCCTATAAAACCTACTAGTTTGGGTAATAAGAGATATTTTTTTGTTAATATTGATGATTTTACTAGATACACATGGGTTTATTTTCTTACACTCACATTTAAAACTTTATCTAATTTTATCACTTTTTTGTAAATTTGTTCAAAATGAGAAAGGACACTTAATTAAATCAATTACAAAAAATCATGGTGGTGAATTCCAAAGTCTGTAATTTATCCATTTTTGTGAATAAAATGTTATTTTCACAACTTTTAAGCTTCTATAACACCACAAAAAAATGGTGTAGTAAAAAGGAAAAATAGAACACTTAAAGAAATGGAAAGGACTGTGTTAAATGAGTTTAATCAACTTAAATATTTTTGGGTAGAAGCTATGAAAAAATCTTGTTGTGCTAAAAATTGAATTATCTTAAGACCTTTGTTGAAAAATACACCTTATGATCTTTGTAAGGGGATAAAAACTAAAATTGGCTATTTTAGAGTCTTTGGATCTAAATTTTTCATTCTTGATTCTAATGATTATTTAGATAAATTTGATGAAAAATATGATGAACATATTTTCTTAGGATATTCAAATAATAATAAGGTATAAAGAGTTTACAATAAAAGAACCGTTCTTGTTGAAAAACAAATTCATGTTAAGTTTGATGAAAAATATTTAAATAAAATGGTTGATGATATTGATCAATATGAGGATGAATTTAGAGAATTTGATTTTGAATAGAAATAACCATAAGATAAAGATACAAATATTTAGGTGAGAATATTTCTTCTCAATCTGAACTCGTTCATGAAATATCTTGGAAGACTCGTAGATATTATCCTATAGATAATGTGATTGGAAATTTTGTGTCAAATTTTCAAACTAGAAAATATGTTATGAATATTTGTGCTTATCATACTTTCATTTATGATTTTTTTAATTGAGAATATTGATTAATCTTTGAATGGTTCTAATTGGAACTCGGTTATGTAAGATTATTTAAATTAGTTTACTAGAAATAATGTGTGGAATTTAGTTTTTCCAAAAAAATGATTCGCATGTTATTGGAACAAACTGGAACTTTAGAAACAAACTTGATAGATATGGAAATATAGTTAAAAATAAAGCTAGATTAGTTACTCAAGGATATTATCAAGAATAAGGTATTGATTTTGAATAATATTTTTCACATGTTTCTATATTAGAAAAAATTATAATTTTATTATATTATACTTATTTTTATGGATTTAAAATATTTCAAATGTACATAAAAATAACTTTTCTAAAAGGTTATATTTATAAATAATTATACATTTAAAACCCCATGTTTTTTAAAATGAAAAGAATCCTGATCATGTTTTGAAACTATTTAAGGCTTTATATGGTCTAAAACAAGCTCTATGAGCTTGGTATAAAAGAAAAACTAGTTTTCTTTTGAAAAAATTATTTTGAGAAGGGAAAGGTTGATCCTACTGTATTTGTTAATAAAATTTGTAATGATATCTTGATTTCAAAAATTTATGTTGCTGAAATTATTTTTGGATATTCATGTGAATAACTTTGTAATTAATTTTTAGAATTAATAACATCTAAATTTTATATGAGTATGATGGGAGAATTGAAATTATTTCTTGTTCTGTGAATATTTAGAAGAAATGATGGTATTTTTCTAAATCAATCCAAGTATTCTAAAGAGTTAGTTAAGAGATTTGGTTTAGACTCTTCTAAAAGTTAAAATACTTCCATGAGTACTACTTGAAAATTGGATTTAGATAAATCTATAGAATCTGTTGAAGTTTAAAACTTATGGAGGCATGATTGGAAGTTTTTTATACTTAACTTCTTCAAGGCCTAATTTAATGTTTTCAGTTTTCATGTGTGATAGATCTCAAAGTGACCCTAAGTAAAGTAACATAAAATATTTTAAGAGGATTATTAGATATGTTAAATGGTATTTGAATCTTATATTATATTATCCTTCTAGAACTAATTTTGATTTGAAAATCTATTCTAATTCTGATTTTGGAGGATGCAAGATGGATAAAAAAATCACTTCAGGTGTGTTTCATTTACTTGGTAAATCTTAAGTTTTTTAGAATTAAAAGAAACAAAATTTTGTTTCAATTTAAACTAATAAATCTAAATACATAGTTTTTTCATCTTTTTATGATCAATCATTAAGGATTAAGCAAACACTTTCTGGTTTTGGTTTTTATTTTGATAAAACTATTATATTCTATGATAATAATTCTGTTATTTCTATTTCCAAAAATTCCTTACAACACTCTAGGACTAAGAACATTGATTTTTAATTTAATTTTATTGGTAATAATCCCCTATAATTTACTAATTTTTAGAAAATAAATTTTGAAATTAGTATATTGGAAATTTAAATTTTTCTAGCATTAATTTATGGAAGGTTTGATTGTGTTTATATGCTAAAATTTTCAGATTTATGTGAAATGCATAGTAATATGGAATCTATTTTTCACTTTAATATTTTTAATTTCTATACATATTTGTTTATTATATTACTATTTTAATTTTTCTCATAAATACCAGTTTATGTTCACTTACTATTTAAACTTTCTTTTTTCATAAAATATTATTTTATGAAGGGTTTCTCATTATTTTTCACAAACATCTTTCAAAAAATTTCTCACAACATACAACTTAAAGTCCTAACAATAGAAGGGTTTATATTTTCTCCTTGACATATACTTTAAAATATGCATGTTTAGGAAATTTTTATATAATATTCATTTCTATTCCATTTTAT
This sequence comes from Viscum album, assembly GCA_963277665.1. NCBI lineage: Eukaryota > Viridiplantae > Streptophyta > Magnoliopsida > Santalales > Viscaceae > Viscum > Viscum album. The sequence continues at coordinate 8,196,092 of OY728125.1, forward strand.
CAAGTGTGGTGTGGTTTTATGCTTAAATTTAACAATGTGTTAAATAAATAGCAGAAGAAACTTTATCATTTCAAAGAGATGATTATTCTATTAAAACTTTGTTTTTTGATGATTTAAAAAGGGGAATAGTTTTTGAAATTATATTTGGTTTTTTAATTATAAAAAAGGGTGAGAATGTTGAAGTGCCTCCATGGATCACATTCACTAATTATGTTTTAATAATTACAAAATACCATATTATGATTAATTATAATCTTCACAACTTTACTAAGTGTTATATTTAGTTTGTTATATTATGTATTAGTTAAAGTATGCTTAACTTTGGTTATATATTATTTTTATTTACTTAAAATATCTTTATATTTTATTTTTTTAATATGTTATAACATGTTATACATGTTTGAGATTGATTTCATATGCTATATATGTCATTTATACCTTTAAATATCATGTATGCATTGTTTTATAGTGTTGTGTAAAGGTAACCTTAAGTTTGAATGGGTTATATAAGGGTTGAGTAAATTTTTTTTGTTTCATAAAGACAACACTAGATTTACAAGGGTTACATAAGGTAAGAATGATTTTTCTAGAGTTTCGTAAAGGTAACTTATTGTTCTCAGGCACTACATAAAGGTGATTTCATAATTTTGTAAAGATAACTCGTGAAGTATAATAGTTTCATAAAGGTAACTCACAAATTCTACATTTTTCATAAAGGTAACCAAAACCTCACATAAGGGTACTCCCTGCTCAAGTAAAGGTTAAATCTCTTAGGCAGTTTTGCACAAGGGTACTTCTCTCCTCATGTAAAGTTCAATCCTAACTTGTGTGAGGGTACTAGTGAATTTATAATACTTACATAAGGGTACGATTACATTTTCAATACCTTTGTAAGGGTAACCTAAGCTTCATGTAAAGGTAATTAGGTATCTTTAATACTTATATATGGGTAGTAATCCACATTAGGAAAAAAAGTTAGTTGCCCCTACGCAACGGGTATGTTTTACATAAGGGTAGTTCAAATTCTCCTACATGTTAAAATTAGCTATGTGAATATTTTTTCCTAAGTGAATATTTTGGCTACGTGAATTCGCCTATGTGAATACTTTTTCTTACATAGAATTTTTCAATGTGGATAGTTTTGGATATATAAAATTGGATATGTTAAAATCATCTATGTTGTTATATGAGTTTCTTTAGGGTGTTCTAAGAAACTGCAATTATACTCTATTTTTCATATTATTTCATATTCTCATTCATTTTTAGTTTATTATGAATATTATTGGTAAATTATTTTTTATAAAATTATTCATTAATTATCTAAAATTCCATATGAAAAAATTTTAAATTGTTAATGATGAATTAAGTGAGATTTACATGGGACTAAGCATGTATAAATATTCATGCTGAAATTTTGGAACTTGAGATATTTAAATTCAAACCGATTGAAATATGAAGAGTTAGTATTAAATTTTATCAAGGATTTTTCTTAAGATATTAATACTTATTATTTAGTATTATATTAAATTTTATAATTAGTTCCACTTCATAGTTTGTGTTTTTATTGTAGAATGAATATTGTTTTTCATTTACACATGGAATTCTATCTTGGAAATAAGCATGGATAACTTTGAAGTAGTTCATTGAAGTTACATGAATAATTATTTCTTTGGGAAAAATAAAGATGTAATGCTATTCAAATTTTAAATTTGTTGTGTATAAAGAAAACCCTATATATAGAGTTGACAAAACCAATTCAAAAATATGTTTATGGGTATTTTTTCTTAAACTATACAAGTGCGGAATACTTTGGTCAAATGTTGCTCTTAACTAAACTTAAATTGTTTGATCCTTTACTATTAAAGAGTTCCTTGCTTAATTGAAACTAAAACCTTGAAGTTTTTATCTATTTCTATGGTTTTAATTATTTATATTATTTTTTATGTGAATAATTGTAATAGGTTATACTACCCATTAAAAGGTGGGATAGTGGATTGTGACTCCCAAGAAAAATTCAGGATTTGGATTATGCCTCCATATGATCAAAAGGTAGGGTAATTAATGTTCTCCCATAAATGTAAAAAGTTTTTGGATTTGGTTGTTCCTTGTATTGGTTAAAAGGAAGGTTTGGTTTCTATCACCACTTCAAAAGGTAACTTCAAGGTTAAGACACTAGGTGTGAAAAAAGTTATTGTCTTGGGTTGTGCTTCTAAGGGTTAAAAAGGTAGTTATAAAAGGGTTATGATATCCCTTAAAAATTCATAGAGTCCATTATAGTGGGTTTCATCTATATTGGTTATTGAGAGGGGTTAATAGTGGAGTAGGATCATTTAGATCTCAACCATTATAAAAATATCTTGTGGCTATGTATTTTATTTCTACTACATTAACTTTACAACTATGATATAATATTTAAATTCATTTTAAAAAGGCTAATTCATGCCCCATATTGGATATTATTCTATATTATCTGTGAATAAATACATTTTAATATTAAGATTGGGGATGTGATTATAGACTCTAAATGCCTTTTGATAATATAGAGTAGAAATATATGTGTATTTACTCAGTCTTGAAGATTATCTAAGATGAGTGGATCTTTTAGTGAATGGTTATAATTTAGGTGGTGTGTGACAAACACCGTGCCTATATTTATTGTGATATGAAATATTTTTTATACAATCATAATTATACCATTTATAAAGAGTACCAAGAAAGGATATCCTTTCAACAACTGTAAGTCCTTTACATCCATAAAGAGTATGAGCAACTCCAACAGCTTCATAATGAAGATGTGTACAGCCCATTGATTAGACACTGAAAGAGGATAATATTCATTGTTTATATTATAATATTTATGTGGTTTATTAATCATAAACACCATTTTTAGTGCATTTTACACTTCGAACATTATTTTATATTATGATTGTAATTCCTTCTTAAAATGTACTATTACATGGTACATTCTTGAACACCTCATAAAACACAAAATGATACTGATTTTATTTTCATATTTTATTTTCAAGTCTCCCATGCTATAAGGAACAATTCATGATTTTTTATAACTTGAAGATTCACATTTTAAGATCACCAAAGTGGGCCTTGAACCAACAACATTCTGGGATAAGTGAACTGGATAGCATCCCAATAAAAATACTGTAGAGGCAAAGATTCAAGCCCAATGATTATAAAAATTTTACTAAAGATAGAGGAAATCATGGGGAAAATTTCATTAAACTGTGTCCCAACATAATTCTGATATTTTAATGGAGTTATAGGTGGCCCAAGTTGAAGATAAAATTTCGGGCCACATTCAACAGCCCAAAAAAACTCACTAATTTAATCATATCTCGAAAACTACAAACTATTTTGGTCTAAAACTTTACAAAAAGTTATGGAATATACGGAGATTCGTTTTATTCTTCTATATACCACTCAAATTAGGCCATATAGAATCTCATTTAGGCGAATCTATTTTATGGATGCAAGATGGATGCCATTTCAGGTTAAGGGTGGAAAATTCTAAATTCCACAAACTTTCCACCACCCTAGGTCTACCATACTCAAGTGGAAAGACTTGGAATATTGGGGGATCTACCCAAGTCTTAAAATTTTCATATTTAAGGTAGTGTTATTGAAGGATTTCATGATATTTAGAGCTTTTTTAATTGTAATGTTATGTTGTGATTTTGTTGTCTTGAGTTTGTCCTTCACATGTAAGTTGTTCTAATTCACCTTAGTTTCTTAATAAAAGTTATTCTTATCCTATTATTATATTCTTATTCTTATCACATTTATTTTATTTCCTCAAGGTGTGAATTTATTCACACTAACCCTTGTGAAATTATCACACAACGGTGGAGTGATTGTTATTTCATTGTTTTTCACTTCTTCAATTTTGCCCTCATGAGTCTACTTCCTGCTTCCATTGAGATAATAGAATCAATGGAGGGATAATCCTTTTATGGGTTGATCCAAGGGAGTAGAAAGGGGATGGATTGGATGTTATTTCTCACTCAATTAATTTATAATCACTTCTTTTAATTGATAATTTCATTTGATGATTTTAAAACTTCTCTGTCCTTTTTTAATTTTAAGGCCGCACACTTCAAGTGATAATACGAACCTTTACCTTGGAGTGATCAAAAATTTGATCCTACAAGATTATAGGTGATTAGTATTATGGTTTGTAGGTATTAAACCAGGAAGTTATGATGTTGTTTGATCTTCTTAAATGAACCCATCTCAAATATAAGAAATTTAAATAGTCGAAAAAGGGTGCATCCAATCCACCCCAAGTGATAACCTAGGATCAACTCATTCTTTTAAATTAAATTAACTTAAGAAGAAACCTATAGACACATACATTATTTGGACTATTTTTTGCTATGAATTTTCCAACTTTGGGTTGATTTTATATGTTTTTAAAAGATAACTATGATACTTAAGTGAATTCAATTTAAAATAATGAGTTGATCCTGGGTTATCACTTGGGGTGGATTGGATGCACTCCTTTTTCGACTATTTTAATTTCTTATATTTGAGATGGATTCATTTAATAAGATCAAAAAACATCATCACTTCATGTTTTAATACCTACACACCATAATACTAATCACCTATACACTTGTAGGATCAAATTTTTTAGCACTAAAAGGTAAAGAAATATATTAGCACTTGAAGTGCATGACTTTAAAATTCAAAAAGAACAAAGAAGTTTTAAAATCATCAAATGAAATTCTAAATTAAAATAAGTGATTAGAAATTAATATAGTGAGAAATAACATTCAATAGAGCCCCTTTATACTCCCTTTTATCAACCCATAAGAGTATTATCCCTCCATTGATTCTATGATCTCAATGGAAGCGGGAAGTAGACTCATGAGGGCGGAATTGAAGAAGTGAAAAACAATGAAATAACGATCACTCCGCCATTGTGTGATAATTTCACAAGAGTTGGTGTGAATAAATTCACACCTTGAGCCAATGCTATGAATTTTATATGAATAATAATTGAACAATAGGATAAGAATAACTTTTATTAATTAACTAAGTTGAATTAGAATAACTTACATGTGAAAGACAAACTCAAGACAACAAAATCACAGCATAACATTACAATGAAAACAAAGCTCCAAATATCATCAAATAATTCAACACCACTACCTTAAATAGGAATTTTTGGATCCTTGGGTTGAGCCCCTAATATTTCAAGTATTCCCACTTTAGTATGGTAGGCCTAGGGTGGTAAAACGTTTGTGGAATTTAGACTTTTCCACCCTTGACCCGAAATGGAATTTGGCTTGCATCCACAAAATAGAGGCACCTAAATTAGATTCTATATGGATGAATTGGAGTTTTATATATAATAATAAAATAAATATATGGATGTTTCCTAACTATATGTAAAGTTTCATCCCAAAATAGTTTGTAGTTTTCAATATATTATTAAATTGGTGGGTTGTTTTTCTGGGCCACATAATCTGGCCTAGAATTTTATCTCCAACTTGGGCCACATGTAACTCAATTAAAATATCCAAATTACCTTGTAAAATTGTTTAATTAAATGTTACCCATGATTTCCTCTATCTTTAGTTAAAGTTTTAGAATCATTTTCCTTGAATCTTGTTCGTTGCAGTACTTTTATTGGGATGATGTCCAATTCACTTCGCCCAGAATGTTGTTGGTTCAAGGCCCACTTTGGTGGTATTCTGATATGAATCTTCAAGTGCTCCAAAAGTATGAATTGTTCCTTAAATCATGTGATACCTGAAAATAAAATCAATATCATTTTGTGTTTTATGAGTTGTTCAAGAATGTATCATGTAATTGTGCATTTTAAGAAGAAATTACAATCATAATATGAAATAATGTTTAAAGTGTAAAATGCACTAAAAATGGTGTTTATGATTAATAAACCCCATGAATATTATAATATAAACAATTAATATTATCCTCTTTCAGTGGTTAATCACCCATAGATCTCCATATTGTAATATATTATGCCTCTAGAAGTAAGGGGATCATCTATTCCACTTTTTTTATTGGAACAAGATACTACTTTAAAGTAATAGATTACTATTTTATGTATGTTTCATAATAAAGGGTTTATTTGATCTTTTTTAAAGAAGTAAGACTAGAGGTTCTATTAAGTTGGACCAATAATTTCATACATAAATATTATATCTTATTAAATGAATATCCATTACATATCATTATGATCCACACCAAAGAAGTAAAGGTTTGGTGTCTTTGGAAACTTGGATACAAAAATAACTAGTACATAAAAGATCTAAATGATCTCCCACTAAATTATTCATAACTATCACCCTTATTAGACATATCATACTTAAAACCATTCTTCATAAACTGGGGAAAAGGAAACATAATAAAGGGTGAGCTTAGATGATCAGTAAGGATAAATAAGGGAGATATCAATGATCATTTAAGAATAAAATTATCATAAAGGTAAGAGAATATGAGGTTAACATTTTAAAACCATACCCAATAATTCATAGATCATAATCATGAGTCATATAATAAATCTTGACATTTCATATGGCATGAATCATAAAGGAATCAAATAATGTGATCCATGATAGCATAATATTAGCATAATATCATGTCATAAAAGTGTGTCATAAAGTGTGGTTAAATCATAATCATAGAAATATTATGTCAATGATACCCACCAAGACATTAATTTCATGTTATTCTTGGGATAACCACTCATGTACCTACTTTGGGATTGGGATAACCTCTCATATACCCTCTTTTGGGCTTAGGATAACCTCTCATATACCTTTTGAGCTTATAAAATATTTATATTTACCCAATTCATTGGAGGTCTATTATGAACCCACTGGTTACATAATCATAATCTATTCATATGTATACAAGAATATCATGAAAACATTTATCATTATATCATATCTTAACTCATGGAAAAGAAAATGGGTTTCATTAGTATTTCATAATCATAATCAATAACTATCCATATAAATAATAAGGATAATATCATAAAATCATATCCCCAATGAATCATAAGTAACATCAAATGATGTTATCATAGATGAAAAATACCTTCAAAAGATCTCTAGAATATTTCTTGAGGAAAATACCATTTTCATTTTGAAATCACTTATTTCAAATATAAAAATTTTCAAAATATTAAGAAACCCATTTTAATTGAAATGAACTATAAACTTGTAAGGGAAGCTTCAAAATAAATAGTATTCATGATGGTTGGAAAATTAATTTGTGTGATGTAAGTTAAAATAAATATTTCATTCATACCTTTGGTAAAAAGTACCTCATTCATAAAATGACAATAAGATTCCTTTTAAACCATTTTATATAAAATAAAACATGGATAAAAATAAATTTAAATAATCATAAGAGAATATTAAAAATATTATTGAAAACATTTTAAAGAAAATATGGATATGGAAGAAAAATATTCTTGAACAAATATAAAAACAAAGTCAGTTTTCCTTAAAAAAATTATTTCAAACTTTTGAGTACTTAGAGAGAGTAAAATGAAAGGAAAAAACTTATAATTTATAAAAATAACTATAGGATAATAAAATACATAATATTTGTGAGAGATAAATCATATAACTTTAACATTGGAAATTTAATCAAAAATAATCCTGATAAAAATGAGTGTTGATTTACTCCCCTGCATAATTGACTTGAAATTAAATGAATACAATCTGTTAGATGAATTTAGTTTCTTTGGTTGTTTTATTTTTCCTTGCATGGGTTGCATGGAACTATTGACGTGCATTGTTTTTCAGCTCTTCCATTTTATTATTTCACCCTATTTTGTTTCTGGATTCTATATTTGTTTTCCTTATGTAATAGCGGCATGAGATCTGGACTGTTGATCAGCCATGATCCAATAGCCCAGAGTGGCACCCGGTGTGTTTCTTCATTCAGATTTGATCCACCATCTTTTCCCCTACTCCAATCTATCTCTACCAGTTGTCCCATGTGTTCTCCCTATTTTTTTATGCGAACCATTGCATTGATATTGGTCTTCCATGTGGACTTAATCTTGGGACTCCGAATGATCTGTTCTAACGTGCTTTTATTGCATTGTGCATGCATTAATACTGTTGGGGGGTTTCTCTCTCTCTTCACATGGGTTCTCATATGCTACCTCTCATCTAGTTTTAGGGTTTTATAGAAATGATATTCTACTTTGATTCCAAAAAGAAGAAGGAAGGGAATTAGGGATTCTAAGCACTCGCACTCCCCTTTATCGAGTCTTGCCACCTCTTATAACCGGAGTACTTCTCCATTGGAGATTTAGTGGGGAATAATATATGTTCTAGGTTCAGACAACTACACTCCAAGATGGTTTAGTTCTTAACACACCTTCAATCATAACCAAGATCCGGTATATGGTTCTTGGATCTGTAGTGATTTATTTTATTTTGTCATGTATGCTAATGTATCCTACTTGGGTCTATGTGTGAGTCCATCCAAGAGTAAATGGGGTTGACTCTATGTGATAGGATTGATCGATGCCACCTAGTTCAGCAAGCCCGGCCTCCTTATATAGTTTCTATGGTCCTTTATTTATTCTGCATTCAAGTCTTTATTCTGAATTTGAGTCTATAATTATTCTTTCTTGTCATCCTTGCTTCTTAATAAAAAAAATTCCCTGGTGGTGTTCTCTCCGTACACATAGGTCCCCAAAGGGACCGAAGTACATTATATCTATTGTCCATTTACATTTCCGCATTTGTTTTTTATTGTTCTAATATTCCATTTGTGAATAATTTTTGTTCTTTATATTTGTTATCGCTTGGTTAATCTAATTTTTCATATTGGTAATCTCTTATATGTGAGAATGGGTCTTGGGAATTTAGGGTTTGAGTGTTTAACCCCAACAAGTGGTATCATAACCTTCTATAATGTTAATATGGGTTCTACTAAATTAAATATTGATAATTTTGATGGTGAAAATGACTTTAACCTCTAGAGAATTAAAATGACCACCTTATTAGATCATAATGACCTAATAGATGACCTTTCTAGTTCTAGAAAGAAGATCACCGCTACTTCCCCTGATGAGAAGGATGTTGTTTCCTATATATATGTCCCTAAGGAGACCCTTAGAAAATCCCATAGTCTAATAATTTTATCTTTAAGATACAAAGTGTTAAGATAAGTTGCATATGAGTCCTCTTCCACTGGTATATGGTCTAAACTTGAATCCCTTAATATGATTAAATCACTTGTTGGTAGACTGTATAAGAAAATGAGATTTTATACTTTCAAAATGAACCCTGTAACTACAGTTAGGATACAAATTGATGAATTTGGTAAAATATTTTTAGATCTAGCCAACATAGATATTAAATTGGATGATGAATACTAGGCCATTATATTGTTAACATCCTTAAATTATTCCTTTAATTCTTTTAAAGATTATATGATGTATGGAAAATACACCCTTACTCTTAAAGAAGTAAAATATTTTTTTCTCTCTAAAGACCTTCAAAGGAAGGTTAGTATTGAAACCAAGGATAGGTATTTAAGTTTTAGGGTCATAGGTGAGTATAGGGATAGGAATGAATCTTGAGGCCGAAGCGAGTCAAGGGGTAGGATAAAAGAAAGGTGTCAATCAAATAAGCATAGAAAAAAATATAAAAGCAATATTATCAAATGTTTAAAATGTAGAAAACTTGGATATATTAAGAGGAACTACCCTAATAGGAAATGTGACTATAAAGATAGTACTAATGACCATTCCCTATTAGTTGAGAAGGACTTTGACACTACTGATGTGTTAAATTTCTTTCAGATTACCCTCTCTGATGAATGGATCTTGGATTCAATATTCTCATTCCATATGTGTCCTAGGAAGGACTTCTTTACTGGGTTAATGGAAATAAAATCTGGTGAGGTTTTTCTAGGGAATAAAAGTAGTTGTCGCATTATGTTAATAGGCTCTATTTTATTGGATCTTCATGATGGGACTGTCAAATCTCTTGAGGAAGTTAGGTGGGTACCTGAATTTAAAAGAAACCTAATATCCCTAGGAATACTTGACAAAAAGGGGTACATCTTTAATTCCAATTCTGTAAGTCTTAGATTTTCCTATTCCCTTACTATTATGAAAGTAAACCTTCACAATGGCTTGTATGTGTTAGATGGTAAGGTTCATAGGAGTCAATTGAATACCTATTCTAGTTCAGAATGTGATTCCAATAATTTTTGGCATAGGAGACTAGGGAATGTAAGTTCCAAGGGTCTAAGTGAACTTAAAAAATAGGGTCCTTTAAGTAATACTACTCTTAGTGGCATACCTTTCTATGAAGACTGTGTATATGGGAAATCCTAAAGAGTTGTTTTCAGTAGGTCTATATATAAAGCTAAAGAACCCCTTGAATGTGTATATTCTGATTTGTGGGGTCCTTCTGGGGTTAATCGTGGAGGATTATACTTTGTAACCTTTATTGATGATTTCTCTAGGAAGGTTAGTATTTATATACTCAAGCATAAGTTTGATACTTTTTAGACTTTTAAAAAGTAGAAATTTGAGGTAGAGAGTGAGTTTAATAGGAAACGTAAGGAATTAAGGACTTATAATGGTTTAGAATATTTATCCATTGAATTAATTGAATTCTATGAATCCTAAGGAATAAAAATGATATCGAACTATTGTGGAAAATCCACATAAAAATGGGTTAGTATAAAGAATGAATAGGACTGTTCTTGAGAGGGTGAGGTGTACGCTATCCCACTCAAAACTCCCCAGTTTCTTTTGGGCTGAGGATACTTCTATAGAAATGTGCCTCATTAATTATTACCCATCTTCTTCCAACTCTTTTAAGACACCTGAATAACTTTGGAAAGGTTCACCCCCGAATCTATCACACCTTAGGATTTTTGGATCCATATCTTATGCCCATACACATAATGATAAGATATATCTTGGGGTTATTAATTTTATATTCATGGAATATCTAGATGGTGTTAAAGGGTACCTTTTATGGGTAGATAAACTAGGATATCAAAAATGTATTGTCAGTAAAGACGTGGTGTTTCATGAATCCGGTTTGTCCAGTGACAAAGGACCTAAACCTGTTGCGACTTCTGATGATATTGTAGGACCCTACAGGACTCTAACACCTTTAGGTGTTGAATTCTACTTTGAATTCGGTGACCACTCCTAGTCCACATCTGATCTTGTTCCTCCTATTGCCTAGACCCAATTCGAATCCGACTCTAGTTCAGATTCTGAACCTGAGACCAAGGAACTTGGTGATCTGAGCACCTATCAGCTCACTCTAGATAGAGAGAGGGGATTTATTAGATATCCATACTATTTAAATCATGTATAAATTATTTTATATGCGTTTAATGTAGTGTAGGACTTATTTAATGATGAACCTCAAATATACAAGAAAGAAATTAAGTCCAAAGAATCCACTAGGTGTTTGAATGTAATGCAAGAGGATATTAATTCTCTTCTTAAGAAAAACACTTGGGTTGTTGTTCCTAGTCCCAATAACTAGAAAATCATAGGATCTAGATGGATTTATAAAAATAAGGAAAACAATATAGGAGAGTTTAAAATCAACTTCAGAGCTTGAATGGTAGCTAAAGACTTTCTTCAGTATGAAGGCATTTATTATAGTGAAATATTATCTCTTATTGTTAAGTATTCATCCATTATAATTCTTCTTTAATTTTCTACTAAACTTGATCTACATGTTGAACAATTATATGTAAAAACTACTTTTTTACATGGAACTCTTGATGAAACAATTTATACGAATCCTCCTGAAGGATTTTCAAAACTGTTCAAACCTAATCATGTTTGTATTCTTAAGAAGTATTTATATGGGATTAATTAGTCTTTTAGAAAATGTTATAAAGGTTTGATTCTTTCATGATTTAAAATTAGTTTTCTATAAGTAGATTTGATGCATGTGTATATTATAAAACTATTAAACATGATTCTATTTACCTGTTGTTATATGTTGATGGCATGATTTTAATTTGAAAAACAATGAGGATTATAAATTGTGTCAAGAACCAATTGAATTTTTCCTTTGAAATGAAAGACTTAGGTCATGAAAATAAAATTTTAGGTATGGACATAATTAGGGATAGGAAGGCCAAAACCTTGTACTTATCCCAATCTGCTTATATTAGAAAGGTATTAAAGAGATACCTATTTAATCAAGTTAAACCTATTAGAATTAATTTTGGATAACACTTTAAGTTGTCCTTGACCCAATCCTCTATAAATTAATATGAGGTTTCCTTTATGAATAAGATTATATATTCTAATGTTGTAGGAAGTCTTATGTATGCAATGGTCTATTCTAGGATAGATATTTCCTTTTTTGTTTGTACTTTGAGCAGGTTCATGGGGAAACCTGGTAAACCTCATTGGAATGCATTGAAATGGCTCCTCAGGTATGTTTCTATATCTAATAAATTATTAATTCATTATGGCTTAAATATTAGTTTGATAGTGATATGGTTGTCTTAGTTTATTTGGATTATGCTGTAAATATTGATACCTAAAAATATATCACTGGTTTTTTATTTCTTGCATATGGAGGACCGGTCTCCTGGAAGTGAAATATGAAATCAGTGGTTGCACTTTCCACTATCGAGTCAGGGTATATTTCCTTGATAGAATACATAAAAGAGGATATATAGATGAAAGGTTTTCTTTCTGAATTATCATTATCTTCTGATAGCATAGTAGTCCACTGTGATATCCATTATGCTTTACATTTATCTAAAAACTATGTATGCCATGGTGGATCAAAGCACATTGATATTAGATTTAATTTTTTTATGGATATTATAGAATTTTGGATAGTTATTGTCACAAAGATACCCACTAAATACAATTTGGTTGATAGTTTGAATAAGGTCATGTCATTATTTAAATTCATGCATTGCCTTAAACTTATGAATTTAGTCCCAATTCTATAATGTAGGTTTTGAGAAAATAATCATTGAATTTATTTTAGTTTTAAGGTGTATATTTTTTGATTTATTCCCCTGTATATTTGAGTTTAAATTAAATGAATACAATCTATTAAATGAATTTAGTTTCTTTGGTTGTTTTATTTTTCCTTGCATGGGTTGCATGGCACTGTTGACATGTGTTTTTTTTTAATTCTTCCATTTTATTGTTTCGCCTCGTTTTGTTTTTGGATTCTGTGTTTATTTTACTTAAATTATAGAGGCATGAGATTTGGACCATTGATCAGCCATGATCCAATGTCCTAGAGTGGCATTGGGTGTGTTTCTTCATTTGGCTTCAATCTTCCAACTTTTCCCCTACTCCAATATAGCTCTTCCAATTTTCATATGTGTTGTCCCACTATTTTTTATGTGAACTGTTGTGTTGATCTTTTCCATACACACAAATTTCATCATAGGAATCTAACTGGTCCATTATGGCATGCTTTGATTACGTTGTGTGCACATTTATGTTGATAGGGGATCTCTCTCTTCGCACAGGTTCTCATTTTTTGTCTCTCACCTGGTTCGAGGGTTTTCTAGAGATGATATTATTCTTCGATTCTGTAGAGAAGAATGAAGGTAACTATGGATTCTGAGAACCCAAACTCCCCTTTGTCGAGTTTTTCCACCTCTTGTAACAAAAGTACTTCTCTGGTGGAGATTCAGTGGGGAATCATCTTTGTTCTGGGTTCGGACGATTATGCTCCAAGAAGGTTCATTTCTTCACACACCTTCAATCATAACCGAGATCCAGTATATGTTTCTTGGATTTTTAGTGGTTTATTTTATTTTTATTTTTTTTATATTATGTTGTATCCTATTAGGGTGTGTTTGTGAGTCCATCCAGGAGTGGATGGGGCTTACTCTACATGATAGGATTGATCACTGCCACCTAGTTTAGTAAGCTCGGCCTCCTCAGATAGTTTCTGTGGTCCTTTCTTTATTCTGCATTTGAGTCTTTATTCTGTATTTGAGTATATAATTGTTCTTACTTGTCTTCCATTATTATTAATAAAAATTTTACCCTTGTGGTGTTCTCATTATGCAAGTAAGTCCTCAAAGGGACTGAAGCACGTTATATTTGTTGTCCATTTACATTTCCACATTCATTGTTTATTGTTCCAGTATTCGGTTTTTTGAATAATTCATGTTATGAATATTTTCTATCGCTTGGATAATCAAATTTTTCATATTGGTAATACCTTATATGCAATATTAGGTCTTGGGAATTTAGGGTTTAAGTGTTTAACCACAACAATGTGATTGTAAAGTAAACTTATTACCTTAAGTTTTACTTTCTTCATAAGCACTCTAACCACCTGTATAAATTAAAATTTATTTCAATTTTATACCATAACCATATTTATACCTATAATACCATATATTTTCTACTTATTGATGGTATCAGGGTGCGTAGTAGAAGTCCGTGGATCGGGAATTTAAAATATTTCATCACCAGAGCAATGAAAATCCATCATCTCTAGTGATACAGGCCTCGGTAAGGTCCAAGGATCTCACATGAATTATCAAATAAAAAAATAAACTAAATGTTTAACTCATTAAAATTGAAGTGCGCTCGACAAAAGATCATTTCCAATGACGGTTTCTCATAAGATCTGAGTCTGAACCCCTCTAGATTATCCACACACACTTCAAGAATCTGTGCGAATGACAATCATCAAATTCTAAGTGTTATCATGGAGCTCAGATGATTCCTTAAATTTCACAATAATTACCTCAATCTCATCCCTTCAATCCATAAAGGTGTCCTTAGATCGAATGCTTGTACAATGATCTTATATCACTAGAAATTGGTATGAGATAGAGGCTCTCAATCCATTGGAATAAATAGTCATGGATTAAGCCTCTCTCCATTGCTTATATAGTGGGAGGATAAAATACCTAGAAAGGATTCCCTGACCCCCAGAAATAAATACACCCACTAAATAAGCATTAAATGATATGATATGATGAACTAATTTCATCATAATATCATTTATATTTTTATCAAATAATTTTGATATATAATAAATATATTATTTGCTAAACCTAATTCATTAACTCAAATTGCAATTTCTTATAATATTCAAAAAATCTTGAATATTAAAATAATATTTGTTTGTATAATATTTTTAATATATTTAATTAATACCTTGTGAATTCTTTTAATAAATAAATTCAACCCAATTTTTTATACTCGAATAATAATGAATTTATTTATTCTTCAGTGATCGATAATTCTTGGACAACTCTTGGACCCTATGGAAGGGCCCACCATGTCCTATACACCTATTCTTCATAATGGGGAAGACTCTTGAATACACTATTGTGAATGACCCTCTATACCATTATCTCAATAGTAGTAAATACTATTCATAGACCAAGAGTAGAGTCTAGAAACTTATCAATACCCCTAAATAGATAAGAAATAATCATAGTAATGACAACCATCCTACGAACACACACTGTGTAATATAATCTCTTTGTATTTCGATATCTTATAAAGTAGGATGTGCACTTGTTTTATCATCATTTCTTGATTTATTATTTATTGACCTTACTAGATAGACTTGTCTTATTCTATCATGGATGTGGATTTTATAAAGTTACTACCACTTGATCAACTGGTCCTGAGATATCTCTTCCTATCAGAAGTGAAAAAATCTATCTTGATCATTCAACCAATGTCATACCACCAATGATGCACCCAACACAAGCTACCTCCATGAATTCAATGTCATTTTTTTACCTTGCATCAATGTATGTGATAAAATAGTGCACATTGATAATGATCTCAAGTTAGGAGACCAATAAACATGTTAATATATTGAAACAACCAATGACACCTAAAACATGTTGTGTTCCTATTGGTGGTTTTTTCCTCATGATATCTCCTACTAGAGATCAACAAGTGTGAACTTTATGAGAATAAGTCTCAATGCTTATGGTCCCCCATCACCTGATAGTCAGACATCATCTATGTCCAGTATGATGTATCTAGACTATATGACATATGTTTAAGATTAATTTCATGGTATCTTGAGGTTCTCATTATATCATGTGAACTAATATAACCTTTTGATATAAAAAATAATCTATGGACATTACCATTTAAATAGTATATGCATAAATATCAATACTACCATAGTAAGTGTACATCATACATAACTTATTATATACATGATATGGTAATATAAAATTACCGATAAAGTTAGTTCTAGGACACCCACTTTTACAACACTCCCACTTGCACTAGAGCCAACTTTATAACCATCCTTGTTAGATATCACATGATAAGATCATGTTTTTACTGAGTTTTGTATTTATTCATGGGCCTTCCATGTTTTCGTTGTGTGGAAATTATGTTATCTGTGACTTTACCTCCTAAAAGAAGACTTCTCAAGAGATGATATCTATGAGTATATCTATTTTTCCACTGTTAAAACTTTACATCTTGGATAGTACTAGTAATATTATTATCATAATTTATATTATGATAAAACTTTACTTACTTAGTATGATTCTAAGAACTAGAAAAAATCATTATGTATGATAAACTTCTTCTTTAGCTGTATCAGAAGCCACAACATACTCAGTATTTGTAAATATGGTTACTGCTAACTTAAATGAGATTTTCCTGCTCATTACCTTATCCTGACTATGATATAATATCATATTGATCTAAATATATACTAGTTTGTGTCCCTTAAAAACTAATATCCCTTCCTATCCTAGAACCAGGTACATATCCTTTATACTTCCTCAAGTACAATTATATAGTTCTAACTACTTCCCTTACAGCTCTCTTGGATATAACTGATATTTTCTTACCATTAAGTATATGTTAGAAATATCATTTATGGTGCATAACATGTAATATGAGATAGTTCTATTGCTGGTTCTTCTGGGATTCTACTCATCACTTTAATCTTCTCATATTCCCTATGCATTTATTTCTAGAGAGATTTATGCCATGTGACACTGGTAATAATTCTCTCTTGAATTTATTCCAACCTATATTTTTTTTTAATACCTTGTCAGTATATGTAATTTTGACTAGGTATAGGAAACCCATCAGATCAACCTTAATAGATCTCATTCCCTAGAACTTAGGATACTACTTTAATTCATTTTTTGGGGAGTTACTTTCATTTTGGTCTTAATTAACTGTAATACCGATAGATATTTTCCATCTATTATCAAACATATTTCGATTATAAAATAGTAGCACTCCCCCTAACCTCTTGTTTACACATGTAAAAGATTCATTCTAAATGAGTATTATATAATATTTTGGTTACTGCAATACAAAACTAGATTTTAGTAACTTACACCCCTTATTTTTATTATATAGTGTCACCATCCCTTTTTGATTGTTTTGTATAGACACCTTCCATGATTGGTGGTCTTGAAATCCAATTATCAATAAAATGATCATAGAAATTAGATATGACAAGTAAAATTCTAATGGATTTAAGGATAATGGATTTATCTTACCAATCAAGCCTTATTGGCACTATGTGTGTACCATACATGTATAGTTTCACTTGAATACCCACTACGGTATTCAAAATAATAATCCCCTAATCTTTGATACATGGAATCCATTATTGAATTTTAATTTAAATTGTTAATATTATCTTATTTTAATTTAATTATTAGATGTAGGATTCATTATTCTCATTGAATAATGTATCACTAGCCGCGGGGAATACAAAACCATTACAATGGTTTTATTCTTCCTATGTCATAAGTATCTCTAGAAAATTCCTTTTCCATGCACTCTTGTCTAAATTGTTCTAATGTCAACTATTTATACATCTCTAGAATTGACTAAGCCCAAGTAAATATTACTCCAACTATATCAAATAAAGATATATACCATTTTATAAAAATATAGTATATAACTTGACTATATATTTTCTATCTTAGGGATTTAAGTAATATCCTTTTAAAACTTTAGGATAACTACTTAAGATGCACATTGTGTTACTCTTGATGTAAGTTTTTTTATATCCACACTAAACTCTTTGTATCTAAACACATGTTATTAAGTATTTATATCATACTATAACTCATATTATATCCATTTTCATTATAGTTGGCATACAGTTATGAGATAATGATGTTATTTTCAATACATGTCTTGAAAATTAATCAAAGTGTCTACAATGGAAATAAATTTTAACATTGATTCTCCTTTTACTTACATCAGGAATCTAATGTGTAAAAGAAAATGTGATTTTAGGAATTACTCTATGATAAATTATATTTCTCAATGTTAACAAGTAAGACTCATCATTTATCTTCCTTATGATCATCATAACTTTTATGTGGATAAGGTAATGTGCAATTAGGAATTACTCCACACTGCATTATATTGATTGATGAATGCTTGGTCAAGATATTCTTTAGCATGTGGGCCCAAATCAATTCATATATTCTGACCATGCATATATAATACTTCACTTTTTCATTCCTTGATAATACTTAAATGGATCTTATGAAGTATATTTACCACTATCTTACCCTTAGAATATTTTATGATCTCTAAATGAACTAATCCTGAAAGATTTGTGGCGTACCTTTATTTTTAAATGTTTCTTTATCCAAAACTAAGTATATAAGTGTGTCGATAATACCTAAGGTGTTTAAATCTAAAGAGTCTAAAACCACACTGGGTGTATAGTTGAAAATTACTTAGTTTTTATTGACAAGGTATTATCTTTCCATAATTGGGTATAACATTGTCTTTTATTTTATATTCATTAGTTATTTCTAATAATTCATGCATTATTGAACTATTGGTTGAGTATTAAACACCACAAAAAACATTCATTCCAAAACTGGAATAATGTCTCCTTATGTCCAATGGACATGTGAGATTAATGTTTTGGGGATACTTAACAAAATTTCATCTATGGCCATTTACTTAGAAATTATAAGTTATGTGCTTCTCATCACTGACTTAGGAACCATCCTTTCTCAGTTTCTTGGAGAACACACCTTGCTTCTTGTAAAATTTCTATACTTACTTGGTTACTGTATTTAAATACACATATGTGATAGGAATATTTTATTTAATACAAAATAAGTATGGAAGAAATATCACATACAATTGATGAATATACCTGAATAAGGAGTTATTACTTCTTCTATTTCACTTAAACTTCCATATATTTATCTCATGAAATGAATAAGAAAATAACCTCTTGTATGATTCCTTAGCTCTTTAACTTTGGTTTCCTAGAAAGAAGTTGTGAAGGTTCCTTTGGAAGTATACTTTTAGTCATCCTTTTTGGATTGTCTTTATATTTGTTCACCTTAAGAATTAAATATTTAAATTTATTTAAATTCTCATCCTCTTTGAAAACATATCCCAAAAGATATTTAAGTAGTTTATCTAAACTATCAATTGATAATTCTCAATGAAACTATAAAAATTGGGTGGTAAGGATGAGAGGATGAGATGAACTGAAATTTATTGATTTGACCTGAAACCCAATTCTTGTATTCATTCAGTGTACTTTATCATCCTAATTACATGAGGACTATCTTGAGTTCCATGTTTAAATTGACACGTAATCAGTTTGATCATTATCTCATTGATTTATCACTTCACTTTCTCCTCACAAACTTCTCAGAGATGATTCAACATGGTATATACATACATCTCCTTATGTTGCACATGAAACTCTTTGGACATTGATGTTATCATTATGATATAAACATCAAATAAATCATTCGTGAGTCTTCTGCATGCATCTTTCTCATCCTCATTAGCTCCCTTTGTAGGATGATTGGGTTGTGGGGACTCCAGCACATATAATTTCCTTTTGCATTGTAGTAATATGAGAAAGTCCATGTACCACTCTTGGAAATTTTTACCGGTAAGGAAATGATCTTTGTCCGATATGGATCATAGATAATTGGTGTTTTTACTAGCCATTTTCTAAAAAAACACTAGTAGATTCTAACTTTTTCTTGATTACATTTTATAAATTATTGATTAATTAAATCATTAAATGTATCTGAATATTTTATTGAACCTCAATAGACCTCAATACTAGATTTGTAATAATATATCACTTGAGTATTCTAGTGGCAATGATTCTTAAAACTTCCCCTCATAGTCTACAATCTATGGTTATTCCACTACTCAGAGAATTCCAAGGTAAGAAATAGGTTGGCTAGCTGCATTAACTTGTAGTTCCTTGATCTATTGAGTAAAATCTCAGCTTATTGAAATCATAAGATTTATTTCCCCAATGTTTTTACTCTAAATTTGTATAAATCTAGATATGGATACATATTTATTACCAAAATTAGTTAATTCAACTCATCGTTTACGTAATAACTCCTCAACAGTAGGAGGCACCCTCAACTATGGCTGACAAGCACCTCGTACACCCAGTTTTGTTCAAATATAAACGACGGAAGATGGTCACAACTTAATATTATTTTGATTATTTTTTAATATTTTTTAATATTTTTGATGAATGTAATCCTTTTCTATTAAATATGTTCATACTATGTTTTCTCTCACACAAATGAACATGCATTAATAGAATGTGTTCATCGCTTCTTTATGAATTTTCTTATTTATTATTTTATTTGTTCCCACATTGAACATGCACATGCATAAAATAATAAACAATGCATAAAGGAAACAAATTATCAAACTAGTCTGGAGAATCTAATATTGGTTGATCCATTTAAACAAAATGGATTAACCATGACCTAGGGGTATCATACCTGAGTCGAGTCCTAACTCGTATCACAGCTCCCCCTAGTTTAGTGTTTTCACTTCTCGTTAGGGATTTTACTTCATCTTGGTGTGGTTTGCGAATTACTTCATCATCATCAAATAATACAATTATACTCGTACACAAGCAAGGGGTCTTGGGAAGTACATTATAGCTATAGATAAGATGGTACACGCATACCCTTATACATATTGAACAAGAAAATGGCGAAACTAATTAAATATTACAACCATCGCATACAGGTAATAAATTACTAAATAAAATAACCCATACATGCATAGGTTCGGTCACTACTCAAGACCATCCAACGGGTAAAATAAAAGTGCGATAAAGTTAAATTGCAATAAATTAAAGTCGAGAGCTATTAAATAAATTAAATGAATTATTTTAAATTAATACAATTTAAATATATTTGGTCTCATAATTAATTTAATTTTTAATTTCAAAATTAAATTAATCTATTAATTTAATTTTATAAAAAAAATAAACTAATTTTTTGGAATATTTAAAAAAAAATCCGAAAATAATTAAATTAAAAATTTTGGATCTTTAAAATTTTCACTAGGCCCTAAAAACCCGCGCAGGGCTGTTGTGGGTTGGTCCAACCCCACGTGAGCCCGTTCTGGGCCTGGAATACCCCATACTGTATTGTTTTGCACCAAACAGACCCACCCTAACATGTTTTGGGTCGATTGGACCCACCCAGGCCCATTGTGGGGTAGGTCTGATCTAACAAGACCCATAGGAGGAACCCGATCAGGGCAGGGGTTTGCACCGTGTAGTAAAGGCAGCAGTCGAGGGAGATATTGACGGTAGGGATTGCAGATGTAGGAGGAACTGATGTCAGAGGGATCATCCAGGACTGGTGAGTAGGCACGATCGGGAGTAGCGAGTAATGGCAGAGGCCTAGGGAATGGAAGGCACGAGCGTGGTGGTCAGTCACAGGAGAGGAGTGGTGTTGTGTGCTATGGACCTACAGAAGGCAGATCTGAATGAGGGTGGCAGCTGGTATGACTGATAGAGGGCGGTGACACCAAAGGTGGTATTGTCAGGCAGTTGGAAGAGGGCGGTGATAGTGTTCCCAAGAAATAGCAGTGACATGTGGATAACTTCCATAGGAATCCATTCATTTTTTAAAATAATTTTTTTTAACTATTCGTGGGTTGTGCCCCCTATAAAAGATTATCCCCTCTATTTTTTTAACCTGACAGCAAACCTTTATTTTATTTTATTTTATTTTATTTTATGTTTGTTACCACAAGTCTCTCACACCACATATATTCTTAATCCTAAATAAACTAGGCTTTATTATAATTGAAAAATTCAACAACAACGTGAAATTAACTTCGACTCAGAAAAACTGTTCCAGTTGGAAACTGGCCAGAATTGGTTTGATGGAAAAAAATGATGTCCCGTACAGAAAAAAAATCACTAGTATTCACTAAAAACACCAACACAAACATATATATAAATATATGTATCTTTTTTCAATTTTAATACTCAAAAAAATAACAAAACGATCCATATTTAAAATTGTGAATGACCGTTACTTGGTTATCCAATATCTGATAGATGCGTGATTTCTTTTGTTAGCACTAAATTAAAGATTTCTACTTAAATTTAAAGGAATTTTAATTTTTCTTGGCTCAAAAAATTCATGCAGTCACTCTGATACTAATTGATGGTATCAGGGCATGCAGTGTAAGCTGGTGTTCTAGGAATTTAAAATTTTTCATCATCAGAGTGATGAAACTTCATCATATCTAGCAATCCAAATCCCGATAAGATCTGAGGATCTCATGTGAATTATCAAAGCACAAAAATTTAAACTGAATGGTTACCTCATTTAAATCGAAGAGTGCTTGATAGCAGCTCATCGTCTGCAACCGTTGCTTGAAAGATCCAAGGTCAAACCCCTCTAGATTGTCCACACACACTTAAAGAATATTCACGGATGTTAATATTTGAATTTCAGGTGCTAGCATTCATCTCTGATGATTCCTTTCACATCGTGACAATCACCTCGATCTCTTCCCTTCAATCCATGAAGGCATTCTTGGATCTAATACTCAGATAATGATTTTTTGTCTCTGGGAAGCATGAGGAGAGAGGCTCTCAATTCGTTGGAATGAATGGTATTGTCTTGAGGCTCTCTCCACTACTTATATAGTGGGAGCCTTAAATACCCAGAAAGGATTCATTATCCCCCGAAAATAAAAAAGACCCACTAAATAAGCATTAAATGATAGGTTATGATGAACTAACTACATCATAATTTTATTTATATTTTTATCACATACTTGTAATATATTGTAAAACCCCGACCCTAGAATCTCGGAGCTGGTGTATTACTTATTACATTGGCGTGATTAAAAGGAATGAAATCATGATGGAATGATCAATTTATTAGACTTAAAGAAACTAGATACATACATGTAACTCATATTACATTGGGAAAGGTAACAAAATAAAATACATAACAAAAACTAATAAACTGCATCCATGAGAACTCAATAAAAGGTCTCCTCCTTATAACATGTTGAAGGTAAAAAAAATGAAAGGGGTGAGCTCAAATTCTAAGTAAGGGTTAAAAATAGAATAAAAATTAATCAATAATAATTTAATCATAAACAAATTGGCATAATCAATATAGAATGGTGAATAAATGAAAAATACACACCACTAATAAATTGAGAATGAAACTACATCCATAGATTTTTTCATAGTGAAAACCTCCAAGATATTAATAACTAAAAATGAATAAAAAGATATGATTATTAATTGGAAATCATGTATCTAGCACATTATACCACTATACCATAAAAACGGTTTAAGTCTATGGGTAGAAATCCATTTGATTTTTGGAAACAAACTCGAAGGGTTTGCAACTAACTAATTTGTCTCATGTGACTTGTCGATGCATTGAGGGGATATAGTGGGCCCCTCCCATCACTGCAATTCCAAATAATTCTTTATACATAGGTTTAATACCAGTATAATAAGCCTTATAAATATCCGTATAGAGTAAAGGATATAGATTCATCAATATTTCCATAGTTAAAACAATATTCCAAATAAACATCATATGTAAAAGGGTATACAGCTTAAGACAATAATCATATCCATGAAACCAGAATATGGATATATAATATATTTACAATTTCAAATGAAAAATTATCTCAAATGGGTAGTGGATACACCGCATAAGAAATATTAGGTGCACAATACAAAGTAAGTCTTAATGAAATGGAAATTGAGACAAAGTCCCTTACCACGTTGTAATCAATCGAGTCGTATGACCAAAAAATAATAAGCACCAAATGAATCATAGAATAATATGGATATAAAGAGAATCATTATATTATACATAAAATGGTAGTACAAATACACCATATTCAATAAATAAGTGATGAACAATGGAAATCTCATGAAATTAAAAGTGAGATGAGAAAACCCATTACCTTATGCCCGAAGGTGTTCTCGATTGATTTTAATGACCTGAATAGTCAAATTTAGATTCATTAATTAATAATTATGGAACCTAATATACATTTAATTTATTTATTATGACCTTATTAGGTTCATTCATTTCTTTGTTTATGGGTTTAAGAGGTTCAATTTTATTGTTTTGGAATTATTTTCTTCCTTGGTTTTCATGATCAGTTTACTTGTATTCATGAATAGAAGTCCATTTGAAATGTGGTTAAACATCCAAAATTGTTAATATATATTATTAGTGAAATTAAATATATAAAAATTATCTTATAATTATTTTGGTTTATATACCATGAGGATGACTCATTAGTTAAAAGTTAATTACAAACACTTGGATTAACTTGGCAGTTTTGAGCATAATGAACTTGTTTTGTATTATTATTTTATATTATGAGTGAGTAAAGATTCCAGAAAATTTAATAAGGTAAAATACATATATTATGATTTGGTTCAACCATTAAAAATGTTTCATGACCAGTCTTGAAGATAGTAATAGAAATTGAAAAATCGTCATCCTTGAATGTGATAAATTAACACATCTCAAACAATATTTTTATTTTTAGTGTAAGAGGTGGGGGAAAAGAGATATGATGATGAAATATTCCATTAGAATAATAAAATTTTATTCCATTTATGGTACTATAATTATCATAGCATTTTGATGTAGGTATGTTAGGAGAGAGCAACAAAAGAACAGAACATGTAAAAAAATTTGAAAGAACAAAACGAGAGGTTCACCTCTTGATTACTCCTCCTTGAGAATCTTTTTAAGGCATTTGTTTTTGGCCTTTTGGTAATACCAGCAGGTCTTGGACATAGGGGGATTGGGAGTTGTATATGGTAGGTCTTAGGCAAGGTTCAAATCTTGAGTGGTGTGGGGGTAAGATGGGGTGAGGGGTGGTTTATATAGTGGAGGGGGGATTTTACATTATTTTAATCATTATTTTAATATTTTTGCTCAAGACTGTGAATTGTATTGAATCATGTGATCCCAAATAGTAATAATTTTATGTGAGTTCTAAAAAAGTGTGCTTAAATTAGCCTTGCATCACCTATGATGCAGTAAAACAAGTATTTAGCATTTATCGTAATTTATCGTATTTTACTATTCATCAAAAATTAAGTTGATCCTATCGAACTCTAAATATCTTAATGAACGCAACTGTGTATATCCAATTTTTGAAATTCAAATCACAGAAGTTGAGAAATTAATTTTAACATCTAGGTTATAATTATCTCCTATAACAATGTTTTGTTTCACAGAGACTCAGGGTTGCATGCATAATAAGTTATCTAATGAATTGAAATTATTCATACCATAAAATATTGGGGTGATATATTCTTCCCACCTTCGTAAATTTCATCCTCAAAATTTTTCATGTATAATGACATCAAAATATATGTGGGTGGTTCTTATATTCTTTTTCTCAAATTCTATCTTAGGGTTATGTTCCCTAAACTATGTTTTCTAAATCTAGTCCCTAAAGTTTCTACTAAACTTCCTCTGATACCAACTGTAACGCCCTGAACCCCAAAGCCCAGAGCCAGTGCATTATTTCATTACATTGGAATGATTATAAGAAATCAATCCTGAAGGACCGATTAGTTTATAAGTTTTGGAATACCAAATTACATACATGATACCCATAATACATTAGAAAAGAAAATAAAACATGATACATATTAAAATGAAATAAACTGATTCCTTGATAGCTTATTCAATGTTATCTTCCTCATAACCTGGGAAAAAGAAACATAATAAGGGTGATCTCAAATTATCAATAAAGGTTACATATATTGGAATCATGAATCAATGATAATTTAATCATAATCAATTAGACATAACTAATATGGCATGTTGTATAAATGAAAACACTTTCCAAAAATAAACTAAGAATGAAAATACATCCATATATTTTGTCATAGCAAAAACCTCATGGATAGTAATAATTTAATAATTAATAAATAGATATTCTTATTAATTGTAAGTCATGTATCTATCACATGATACCACTATACCATCGAAATGGTTTAAATCTATGAGTAGAAACTCGTCTAATTTTTTGAAACAAACTCGAAGGGTTTGTCGCCAACTAATTTGTCTCATGAGACCTGTAAATGCATTGAGAGGCTATAGCAGGCCCCGCCCATCACTGCAAGTCCAAATAATTATTTATACATAGTTTAATACAAGTATAATAAGCCTTATCAATATCTATATAGAGTATAGGATACGGATTCATCAATATTTCCATAGTTAAAACAACATTCCAAATAAACACCGTATGTAAAAGGGTATACGGCTTAAGGAAATAATAATATACATGAAACCAGAATATAGATATACAATATATTTAAATTTTCAAATTAAAAATGATCTCAAATGGGCAGTGGATACACCACATAAGAAATATTAGGTGCACAATACCAAGTAAGTCTTAATGAAATGGAAATTGAGACAAAGTCCCTTACCACATCGTAATTAATCGAGTCATATGAACAAAAACAAATAAGAACCAAATGAATAAAAAAATACCATAAATATAAATATAATCATGATATTATACATCAAATGGTATTACACATACACTACATTCAAGAAATAAGTGGTGAACAATGGAAATCTCACAGGATTAAAAGTGAGATGAGTAAACCCCTTACCTTATGCATGAAGGTATTCTCGATTGATCTTAATGACCTGAATAATAAAATATAGATTCATTAATTAATAATTCCAGAACCTCCTATATGTTTAATTTATTTATTATAACCTTATTAGGTTCATTAATTGCCTTTTTTATGGGTTTAAGTGGTTTAATTTTATTGTTTTGGAAGCATTTTCTTCTTTGGTTTTCATGATCGGTTTACTTGTATTCATTAATGGAAGTTCATTTGAAATGTGGTTAAACATCCATAATTTTTAATATATATTATTAGTGAAATTGAAGATATATAAATGATCTTATAATTATTTTGGGTTATATACCATGAGGATGATTCATTAGTTAAAAGTTAATTACAAATGCTTGGATTAACTTGGTAGTTTTGTGCATAATGAACTTGTTTTGTATTATTATTTTATATTATGAGTGTGTAAGGATTACAGAACATTTAATAAGGTAAAATACATTTATTATGATTTTTTTCAACCATTAAAAATTTTTCATGACCAATCTTGAAGATAGTAATAGAAATTGAAAACTCGTCGTCCTTGAATGTGATAAATTAACACATCTCGTGCGATATTTTCATTTTTAATGTAAGAGGTGGGGGGGAAGAGAGATGATGATGAAATATTCCATTAGCATAATAAAATTACATTCCATGTAAGGTACTATAATTATCATATAATTTGGATGTAGGGAAGTTATGAGAGAGCAACAAAATAACGGAACTTGTAAAAGAATTTGAAAGAAAAAAAAAAAGAGGTTCACCTCTTGAGTACTCTTCCTTGAGAATCTTCTTAAGGCCTTTGTTTTTTCCTTTTTTTGATACCAGTAGGTCTTTGACATGGTGGGAGGGCTTAGAAATTGTATTTGGTAGGGCTTAGGCAAGGCTCAAATCTTGAGTGGTGTGGGAGGAAGAGGGGTGAGGGGTCGTTTATATAGTGGAGGGGAGGAGGGATTTTACATTATTTTAATCATTATTATAATATTTTTGCTCAAGAATATGAATAGTCTTGAATCATGTGATCCCAATAGTAATAATTTTATGTGAGTTCTAACCAAGTTTTCTTACATCAATCTTGCATCATCTATGATGCAGTAAAACAAGTATTTAGCATTTATCGTGATTTATCATATTTTACTATTCATCAAAAATTAAGTTGATCCTATCAGACTCTAAATATCTTATTGAACTCAATTGTGTACGTCCGATTTTCGAAATTCAAATCACAAAATTGGAAAAATTAAGTTTAACATCTAGGTTATAACTATCTCCTATAGCAATGTTTTATTTTGTAGATACTCAGGGTTGCATGCATAATAAGTTATCTAATGAATTGAAATTATTCATACCATAAAATATTAGTGTGTTATATATATAATAAATATATTATGTGATAAAACTGAGTCGTTAACTAGACTTGTAATTCCCACTAATATTAAACGAACCTTTAATATTAAAATAATATTTGTTCGTATAATATTTTTTACATATTCACTTAATACCTTGTGAATACTTTTAATAAATGAATTCAACCCAATTATTTTATACTCTAATAATAATGAATTTATTTATTCTTTGGTTATTGATAATACTTGGAAAACTCTCAGACCCTGTGGTGGGGCCGACCATGTCCTATACACCTATTCATCAGAATACAGCAGACTCTTGAATGTGCTAGTGTGTGTGACCCTCTAGGACCTTATCTCAATAGCAATGAGTGATATTCAAATACCAAGAGAGGAGTTTATCAACCTATTGATTCCCCTAAAAAGATAAGAAATGGTCAAAGAAACAAAAACCATCCTATGAACACGCACTGTGTAATATAATCTCTTTGTCTTGCGATATCTCATAAAGTAGGATGCACACTTGTGTCATCATCCTTTATTGCTTTATTATTTGTTAACCTTACTGGGTGGACTTACCTTATTCTACCATGGCCATGGATTTAGTAAAGGTACTACCATCCTGATCAACTGGGCCCAAGATATCTATTCCTATCAAAAGCGACAAATTCTATCTTGATCATTCAACTAATGTCATAACACTAATGATTCCCCCAACACAAGCTACCTCTTCATGGCTTCAATGTCATAGTTTTTTCCTTGCATTAAATTATGTGATCAAATTGAACACATTGATAATGATCTCAAGTTAGGATACCAATAAACATGTTCATATATATAAACAACTAATGACACCTGAGACATGTGGTGTTCCTATTGGTGGGTCTATAGTCATGATCTCTCCTACTAGAGATCACCAAGTGTGAACTTCATGAGAATAATTCTTAATGTTTATGAGCCTCAAGCACCTGATAGTCAGACATCATCTGTATCTGGTTAGTATGATGTATATAAACCATGTGAAATATGTTTAAGATTGATTTTCTAGTATCTCAAGGTTCTCATTATATCTTGGGAAATTCTATAATATTATGATACAACAAATAATCTATTGACATTACCATTTAAATAGTAGATGTAGAAATATCAACACTACTATGGTAAGTGTACATCGTGAATAAATCATTGTATACATGATGTGGTAATATAAAATTACTAATAAATTTTTGTCTAGGGAACCCACTTTTACAACAATTATAATATTTCAACACCCATTTATTAATAAATATTTATTAAGATTGTCGTATCTGGGTGTTAACTGTTTCATTTTTCATGGAAGTTTTGGTTCAGTAATTATAGTCCTTATACATTTATAATGGTTCCATAATATCTAGAATGTTAATCATGATATAAATATCATATATATTCATTATATACATATTTATAATCATCTATAAAAGGTATATATAGAAAAATTAATTACATTATTCATGAAGACGGTAGTCCGTACATATGCATGAACGCTATTTTCATTTTATAATGAAAAAAGGAAAGAAAAATAAATAATTTTTTATCATTAAAAATCATAATTATATCAAAAATATAATATATATTTATTAAATTTTTCATTATAAACAATCATGCATGGGATTAATGGAAAATGAATCTTATTGCTACGTGGAGGCAGTAGTCCACACGTATACACAAGCGATACTATCATTTCTCATTTGATGGAAAGGAGGTGGGAAATGGCCATCATAATAAAATCTTAGTATATTTGTGATATTGTATTATTCATTTAATAATGGATACAATAGGTTTAGATAATGTGGAAGAAGTAATAAAATTGAAAGTACTCAGTTAAGAGTTATACCTCTTCATTGAGAAGCCTCTTTTGGCTTACACCTTAAGCCTTGAAAGGATGGTATTATGATCAAATAAATACCTATATGATGTGGGGAGGGATTTTAGGAAATGATATGGGTAGTTATTTTTTGAGATAAGATTCTCTTGTTTTGTGGAGAAGATATAAGAGAGGGTGTCCTTTTTATAAGTGAGGGAGAGGACACACTTAAAATTACTTAAAATATTTAAATAATATAATATCATTTTATTATGTAAGTGGATCCAAATGGACAAGAATTAAAAGGTGGGATAATATAAGGTCAAAATATATCCATCCAAGAATAATTAGTCAAGTTTATATAGTAATATTACCCTTCTCTTAATTTAACCTCTCCCCCCTTGGTAAACCCGTTTTAACATTAACCATGGTAACAAATTTTTACTATTTTTACTTTTCATTATGAAAAAAAATGAAAGTGGTATCATTACCAAATTTGGAAATTTTGATTCAAAATATTTAATCCATTTTATCAAATTCAATTTCTATAAGTGGTATAAATTAATTTTAAAATAAGCATGCAAAATGCAACAAAACCGCATTTTTAGAAAAATGAATTTCTAAGAATAAAACTAAATTTAATTTCATTTATTTCCTAGTAAAAACTATAAAATGAATATAAAAATATATTATAGAATATATAATTTATAAATTTCATTAAAAAAATTAATAAATAATGATTTATTTAATTTATTATAATAAAAACACATTATTCTCATTAAAATAGTTTTATAAAAAATAAATATTTTTACCTTTAAATGATTTTATCTTCATTACTAACCTTTATATAGAAATTGTATGGATTTTTTATTCATAAATTACTAATACATTTCATTAAAATTACTTTTTAATAATAATATCTAACATGTAAAAAAAATCTTTAAAAATATGTATTTTAATTATTAAATGATTTTATTAAAAATTTAATGATTATTTCTTAGGCATTAACCAATAAATTTGAATTTAAGAAAACATTTATATATATATTTCATAATTTGGTTAATACTATTCATAAATGTCAATTAAATGGTTGGGTTATAAAGGTATATTATATCACAAGTTCATTTAGACTCGGGGTTGCGTGTAAAGAAAGATATTAAATACTTCAAATTTATTTCTAAGGAATACATATAAAATCTTGGGGTAGTACATCTATAAAATTTGTGGTAGGGGTTTAGGGTGGGTGGGCTTGTAAAAGGAATCTTGTTATCTTGGAGATAGTCTACCTTGTAAAGGTCAAACATCTCTGAAGATATGCTTTTAGAAGAAGAATCACCAAAGTTAGAATAAGGTTTTAGAAGTTTGTTTACCATGGAAGAAAAAAAAATCTTTCTCACCTTGGAAACAACACACTTTTTTATTCCAATGCTATATATTTGGTGGAGATAAAATATTTTAGATATTCATAAAGGGTTACTAAGAGAGTGATGAAAAAGAATGAATTGGGAAAGTAAAGGCTCTTTTGAGGACTTTTCTAGGGATTTCTTAACCTACTAAGTTAACCTTGACTGGAATAATTCCCCGATGCTTTATGTTATTTCTAATAAAAATTCCAACTACAAATTCAACAATGATAACTTTATCGACTACAGAAATCAAACTTAGACAATGGATAGGTCTTCGGAACTTGTAGCTCTCCAAATCACCTTCATGGATAGAAATAAAGACATTAACCCTTAACTTACAACCCAAAACACAACTAACACCACTCGTAGAGAAACCATAAGGGAAACTCAGCTAGAAAGAATTTTAGTGTCAGGATTTCTAGTTTGGAGGATCCTCATAGAGAAGTAGTTGCAGAGCATACTCTCCATCAACAAAGAGTGGGGATATCAAAGGGCTATCAAGTGGCTTATACCTTCAATGAGAAGGCGTGAGCTTTATGTTGTAACCATGGCTTTGAAACTAAAAATAAAACCATGTGAGAGGAATAATTACAAAGGAGGTTAGGACACAAATGGTAAGGTAGTGTAACACAAAATAGAGTGATGAACACAAAGAGATAAACAAACATGTCACTACTCTTTATTGATAGAATAAAAATACATAATAATTCCTCTCTAAAATATTGAATTCTCATATTCCTGGGTTACATTATTTATAGCCATGTAGGGGTGACTCAACAAATAAGGTGATAAAATTGAAATCTTCAAGGATTAATGGCCCGGTGTCATGTGTCCCAACCTTATCCCTCCACGTAGTCCCTAACCACTTTAACTTTACATAAAGGGAAACACTCATTATTAATGAAGTGATTTTACAAAAACCACTTTAATAAATTTTACAAGGCACACCTCATGTGTGTCTTGATAATGAACTAAGCATCATTTAATAAAATAGACTCCTTATGTGGTTTTCTTACCAACACTGGAACAATGATGCATTGTCTTCCTAACCCATGTGCTTTATTAAAGATGACTTTGACATGGTTCACCACTACCTCCATTATTAAAGTTGACACCAAACATGATTCTTCACCAAATCGATTCCATGTCAATTCCATCCACCAACAAAGATGGATTTCCACATGTTTTCTTCTAATAAATCACGCCGCATATAATATTTACATGGAATGTTCCACTTAACTCATCCTCTGATTAAAAAGGTGTCACTCATACAAGTGATCCTCATCAATAAGGGACCACAACATTTCTCAAGATCCATTATCAAATAGAGTCTTCAATCTTTGAAGTCATCTTGAATCATCCGTATGAAGGGTATACACCTCCCCCAGCATCACAACACAAAATATGCTTTGTCATGGTAACCCATCAACAAATATCATCAAGAATTTATTGATATGGAAAAAATCCATCATATCTGTTGTTTGATGCCCCTACATTGTTGAAATTTAATTCCTTCAACATGTCTTATATGATCTATTTTCATTTTATATGCTGGGTGGAATTTTTCATGGGTTTCATGGGGGCATTTACATGGGATTCTCTTATTTCCTTTAATCTGATTATTTTTCCTACTAGAACTCATATTTTCCTTACCTGTATAGTGGTTGAATTTTGGAATGTTAATTAAAGGAGATCCAACGGTTGCGGTTGGCTCTAGTTTTTCTTGTTTGGCTTGGATTCAATCTGTGTCGCCTCTTATATTCCAATACTACAATGCCACCTATGCTACCCATTGAACCGCCTTCTATTAGGCAAGCCATCATCTTCATCTTAGCCACCATGGGACTTCGATCCTACAATTCTATTTGCACCATCTGATGTTCCCTAGCACACCAGCATTGCCTCTGTCTATGCCTTGATTTAAGGGAGATTCATTCTGGATGGATGAGAGTTTTTTTTATCTGGTTCAGCTGAAGATCTCTCGATGAGTTTCTCATTCGCAACGTAGAGGATCTCAAAGGAAGAAGAAGAGGAACCGAGGTGTTCTAGCCACCCGCACACCCCTCTATCAAACTCATGCCACCTCCTAGAACTAGAGTACCTCTCCAGTGGAGAATCAATGGAGATCGACTCGATCTTGAGTCTAGGACAACTATGCATCAAGGAGGTTTCATATCTTGACTCTCTTTTACATCATAACCAGATTTAGGTTTAGATTATTGGATCTATAGTGATTTATTTATTTCTATCATGTATATATCTTTATCCTTTTTGGGTGTGTGCGTGAGTCCATCCAGGAGTGTACAGTGTTGACTCTATGTGACAGGTTTCATCACTACTACCTAGTTCAATAGGGTCAGACTCCTCTGATAGTTTCTCTAGTTTTTTTACTTGATTCTTCAAGTTTGTATTTATTTTCTTTCCTTTCGCTTAGTAATAAAAAGTATGGCCTGGTTTGTGTTCTCTTTGTGCACGTAGGATTGCACTAATCTGAATCACATTATATCTAGTGTTATTTCCTTTCTGTTATTTCTACTTTTTTTCTTCTAGTAACTTGATTGAATTAGAAATAAGTCTTGTTTTCTTGTCACTAACATTCTAATTATATTATACCGAATATTTAACCTTGATGTTTTAGGGTTAAATGGATTAACCCCAAAAAGTGGTATCAGAGCCTATTGTAATGTAGATAATGGGTTTTACTAAATTTTATGTTGATAAATTTGAAGGTGAAAATTATTTCAATCTATGAAAAATTAAAATAATTTCCCTATTAGATCATAATGATTTAATTGATTCCCTTGATGGCTCTAAAAAGAAAGTCACCACCCCTACCCTAGATGGGCAGACTGCCATCACTTATGTTGATGTCCCTAAAGAAACTATTGAGAAATCTCATAGCTTAATTCTTTTAGCTTTAGGGGATAAGGTTCTTAGAGAGATAGAATATGAGTCTTTTTTCACTAATATATGGTCTATACTTGAATCTCTTTACATGACTAAGTCTCTTGTTGGTAGATTATATAAAAAATAGATTATATACTTTCAAGATGTATCTTGGAACTGCAATTAGGATACACATTGATTAATTTAATAAAATATTATTAGATCTAGCCAACATATACATTAAATTAGATGATGAAGATCATTCCATAATATTGTTAACTTCATTATATGATTACTTTAAATCTGTTAAAGATTCTATGATGTATGGAAAAGACACCCTTACCCTAGATAAAGTTAAATCCTCTTTACTCTCTAAAGGCATTCAAAGGAAGGGTAGTGTTAAGGTTGAGGTAGAGGGTTTGAATATTAGGGACAGTAGTGAATCTAGGGGTAGAAGTGATTCCAGGGGAAAGAGGAAATATAGAGGTCATTCTAAGAAGCAAAGGTATAAGTATAAGAACAAATTAATCAAGTGTTTTCAATGCAAACAACCTGGTCACATTAATAGGAATTACCCTAATAAGAAAGGTGACTATAGAGGAAATAGTAATGACCATTCCTTATTTGTTGAGTGGGAATTTGACACTACTGATGTGTTAAATGTTTTTGAGATTTTCATCTCTGATGAATGGATCCTTGATTCAGGATGTTCATTCCACATGTATCCTAGGAGGGAGTTCTTTACTGAGTTGAGGGAAATTAAATCTGGTGAGGTATTTCTAGGGAATAACAGGAGCTGTCATATTATGGTAATAGGATCATTTTCATTAGAGCTTCATGATAATACTATTAAAACTCTTAAGGAGGTTATATGGGTACCCTAACTGGGGGGGAACTCGTCTCCCTAGGAATCCTTAAATGGAAGGGATATTAATTTAAGTCGGACTCTAGGAGTCTCAAGGTTTCCCAAGGATGCCTCATTATCATAAAAGGAAACCTTCATAATGGCCTTTATGTGTTAGATGTTAAAGGTTATAGAAGTCAGTTAAACACCACTTGTGATTTAGAACTTGATACAATAACCCTTTGGCATAGAAGGTTAGGGAATGTTAGTGACAAAGGCCTTAATGAACTTAAAAAACAAGGGATTTTGAGTAATGTCAGTCCAATCAGTCTTTCTAACTATGAATATTGTGTATATGGAAAATCTAGAAAATTCAGTTTTAGTAGGTCGATGTATAATGCTAAAGAATCCCTTGAGTATATCCACTCTGATTTGTAGAGTCCTTCTAGGCTCACCTCCCATGGTGGAGTCAAGTACTTCATGTACTTTATTGGTGACTACTCTAGGAAAGTCTGGATTCATATACTCAAACATAATTCTGATACTTTCCATACTTTTAAGAAATGAAAATATGGATTATAAAGTGAATCTAGTAAGAAACTCAAATCCTTAAGGACTAATAACAATTTAGAATATATGTCCAATGAATTCATATAATTCTGTAAAGTTGAGGGAATATCGGACTATTGTGGAAACACCACAACAGAATGGATCGTTGGATAGGATGAATAGGACTATTCTTGGGAGGGTTAGATGTATGATATCTTTATCTAAACTCACCAGGTCCTTCTGGGATAAGGATGCATCCACAGCAGTCTACTTGATCAATCGTTTCCCATCTTATGCTAATTCATTTAAGACACCTGAAGAGATCTGTAAAGGTTCACCCCCAAGCCTTACACACCTTAGGATATTTGGATCCAGAGCTTATGCTCATACCTGTACAGATAATCTATCTCCTAGGGTTGTGAAGTGTACATTTTTTGGTTATCCAGAGGGGGTTAAGGGGTATCATCTGTGGATAGATAAACCAGGTTATCAAAAGTGCATAGTCAGTCGAGATGTTGTATTTCATGAGTCTAGTCTCTCCAATAATAAAAGATAATAATTTGTGGAGTTTTCTGATAACAATGGAGAATCCTATCAATCTCCAGCACCTATTGGTGTTGAATTTACTTTAGAAATTAAAAACCAATCCCAATCCCAATCTGGGACTGGTTCTGCTTCTCCTCTTCCCCATACTCAAGGTGAATCCGATTCTGATTCAGATTCTGAACCTGAAACAGAGGAACTTGATAATCTGAGAAGTTATCAACTCACCCAAGATAGAGATAGAAGAGTTATTAGACCTACATCCCACTTCAATCAGGCTGATATTTCTACTTATATGTTTAATGTTTCTCGGGATTTGTTTAATGATTAACCTCAAACTTATAAGCAAACCCTTAAGTCCAAAGAAGCCACTAAATGGTTAGGTGTTATGTAGGAAGAGATGAATTCACTCCTTAAGAACAACACTTGGGTTGTTGTTTCCATACCTAATAACTAGAAGATTATAGGTTCTAAGTGGATATATAATAAGAAAGAAAACAATGTTGGAGAAACTAAAATCAAATTCAAAACCCAAATGGTTGTTAAATGGCTTCTTCAACATAAAGGTATTGATTATAGTGAGATATTCTCCCCAGTTGTTAAACATTCATCTATAAGAATTCTTCTTTCTTTTTCTCCCAAGTTTGATTTGTATATTGAACAATTAGATGTAAAAACTACCTTTTTGCATGGTACCCTTAATGAAACAATTTATATGATACCTTCTGAAGGATTTTCAAATCTGTATAAACCCAATCAAGTTTTCCTTCATAAGAAGTCTTTATATGAGTTAAAACAATCTTCTAGGCAAAGGTATAAAAGGTTTGATTCTTTTATGATTGAAAATAATTTTTCCAGAAGTAAGTAAGTTTGATGCATGTGAATACTATAAAACTATTAAACATGAGTCTGTTTACCTATTATTATATGTTGATGACATGCTTTTAATCAGTAAAAACATGAGGGTTTTAAATTCTGTCAAAACCAAT
Source organism: Viscum album (assembly GCA_963277665.1). Classification (NCBI taxonomy): domain Eukaryota; kingdom Viridiplantae; phylum Streptophyta; class Magnoliopsida; order Santalales; family Viscaceae; genus Viscum; species Viscum album. Next base: position 8,233,440 of record OY728125.1, read on the forward strand.
TGAACTCTGTTTTTGAAATGAAAGACTTAGGACATGCTAATCAGATCTTGGGTATGGACATAATTAGAGATAGGAAGGCTCGAACCTTATACTTATCTCAGTTTTCTTATGTTAAGAAAGTATTAAAAAGGTATATGTTTGATCACATTAAACCTGTTAGTGTTCCTTTAGAACAACATTTTAAATTATATTTGGATCAATCCCCTAGAAATGATGATGATTTTTTCTTAATGAATAAGATTCCATATGCTAATGTGGTAGGAAGTCTTATGTATACTATGGTATGTTCTAGATCAGACATGGCATTTGTTGTTTGTACTTTGAGCAGGTTTATGGGAAAACCTGGTAAGCCTCACTAGTATGCCTTGAAGTGGATCCTCAAGTACGTCTCTATGTCTGATAGATTGTGCATTTGATATGGATTAAATAGTAGTTTTAATGATGACATTGTTGGTTTTTTTGTCTCTGATTATATTGCAAATGTTGACACTTGAAAATCAATCACTGGTTTTGTGTTTCTTGTGTATGGAGGACTGGTCTCCTAGAAATGCAATATGAAATCATTGGTTGCACTCTCTACTACTGAGGCGGAGTATATATCCTTGACAGAAGCCATAAAAGAGGTTGTATGGCTGAAAGGTTTTCTTTATGAGTTGTCTTTATCTGCTGATAGCATAGTAGTCCACTGTGATAGCCAATCGGTATTGCATCTATATAAGAACTATGTATGTCATGGTAGATCGAAGCACATTGACATTAGACTTCATTTTTTAGGGATGTTATAGAATCTGGGATAGTGAGTATCACTAAGATAGCCACGAGGGAAAATTTGGCCGATAGTTTGACTAAGGTCGTACCATTGTCTAAATTTTTGCACTGTCTTAAATTAATGAATTTAGTCTCAATTCTATAACATAGGTTGTGAGAACACCATTCTTGAATTCTTTTAAGTGCAAGGTGGAAATTTGTTGTTTTATGCCCCTGTATTGTTGCAATTTAATTCCTTCAACATGTCTTATACGATTCATTTGCATTCTATATGTTGGGATGGCATTTTGCATGGGTTGCATGGGGTTGTTTAAGTGGGATTCCATTATTTCCTTTAGTCCAATTATTTTTCCTATTGGAATTCTTATTTTCCTTACTTGTATAGCGGTTGAATTTTGGACCGTTGATTAAAGGAGATCCAACAGCTGTAGTTGGCTCCGGTTGTGCTTATTTGGCTCGGCTTTGATCTGTGTCGCCTCTTGTGCCAATATCGTGGTGCCACCTATGTTACCCGTTAAAACGCCTTCTGTTAAGTGAGTCGTCGACTTCATCTTAGTCGTCCATGCAGCTTTGATCCTGCGATTTTGTCTGCATCGTCTGACATTCCCTGACACGCCATCATTGCCTCCGTTTGCGCCTTGATTCAAGGCTGATTCATTCTGTATGGTTGAGGGTTTTGTTTCTTTTGGTTCGGCCGAAGAGCTCTCATTGAGTTTCTTCTTCGCAACGCAAAGGATCTCAAAGGAAGAAGAAGAGGAACTGGGGTGTTTTGTCCACCCGCACACCCCTCAATCGAACTTGTGTCGCCTCCTGGAACTGGAATACCTCTCTGGTGGAGAATCAATGGTGATCGACTCGATCTTGAGTCCAGGATGACTATGCATCAAGGAGGTTTCAGATCTTGACTCTCTTTTACATCGTAACCATGTTTCAGTTTAAATTCTTAGCTCTATAGCAATTTATTTCTTTTTGTCATGTATAGATTTGTATCCTTTTTTAGTGTGTGCGTGAGTCCGTCCATGTGTGGACAGTGTTGACTCTACGTGACAGGTTTTATCACTGCTACCTAGTTCAACAGGGCTGGCCTCCTCGGATAGTTTCTTTGGTTTTGCTTCTTGATTCTTGAGTCTGTATTACTTTGTTTGCTTTTTGCTTAGTAATAAAAAGTCTGATCTAGGTGGTGTTCTCGCCGTGCATGTAGGACCATGTTTATTTGAAGCACATTATATCTGGTGTTATTTCATTTTTGTTCTTTCTGCTTTTGTGCTTCCAGTAGCTTGATTGAATTAGAAATTTGTCTTATTCTCTTGTCACCAGCATTCTAATTATATTATGCCGAATTTGTAACTCGATATTACGCGGTAGTGCAACCTGGATGTTTTAGGGTTAAATGACTTAACCCCAACAATCTCAAACAACAATATAAAAGGAAACATCAACTATTGCATTGGTTAACATCTCTATGGGTATCTCAACATCCAATTGAGTACAACATGGATTTTTGGACATTCTCAACACACAAGACATGACACTCTACCCTCCATATAGTTATCACTACATAGCAAAAAATTCTAGAGAGATTGCATTGCATTGTTTTTATTTGCATCACATATCCCAAGCATCATTCTATATCTATAAAAAATTACAAGGATGTGTAACCAACAAATGTAATACGCAAAGAACTATTAAACACATTTGAATCATTGGATAAACATCATTCCCACATAAGGCATCTTTGTATGCATCAAGTTTCACTTAGAGTGCAATTGAAATTATCATAATATAAGCTAGGTTGTACAGACTTCTAATGAATGAAGAGAGATTGCATCTCAACATTACCACATAGTATGCTTAGGAAATGGGTCATATCAAGAGTGAGGAAGTATGTTGAACCATTTTTAAGATTAATAAAAAAAATTATTATGTTAAAAAAACTCAACTGAACCTTTCATGTGGTGTTTATAAGGTGGCTTTGGAAGTATGACTTAATTTAGAAAGTTTAGAATCTCTATTTCTCTATTATTGTACTCTTCTTCCATTTTCTTCCATTTCTCCCTCTTTATTTAAGTGGATGCTCATTATTGCCTAAGTAAAAGATTTTGGATTTCTGGCCCCCCGTAGGCGGCTGGGGTGGCATGGGGGGTTGGGGTGTGGGGTGACTGTCGCAGGGTCGAGTCCCCGGGCCGTTTTCTTCTGTAGCATGCGTTAATAATAGAGACCCACCTTTTAAAAGATTTTGGATTTCTTGTTAAAACCATTAAAAAACAAATGCAGCTCGTTTGTCATGAGCTTTTTGACTATCCTTAAATCCAAGTGATTAAGGAAACCCTTAGGCTATGTTTGATATGAAGGAAGAGTTTTTTATGAAAACAGGATTGGAAAGAGAAACGGAAATAGGATTGGAAATGAAATCAAAAATGAGTTTAGTATGCAAGGAAACGGGGAACGGATAAGTGGGTGTAAAAAATGATTTGGCAATTTCTTATTGCTTCATCTATTTGATACCCCACATGTTATTATATAATTATTGTCCGCCAATTCTTGAAAAAATAGCTCCTTTTTTCAAACTATGTCAAGCTTATGGAATGGTTAAATTCAAGTGGTTGATGAAAAAAAATCAGTAAAAAAAAATCAAAGGCGCGCAATGAGTGAACCTAATGAGGATTTTTCATACTTAATAAATTGTCTAGTTCCCTTCATTGGTAGTTTATTGAATATGAAGGGCCTGGAAAATCATTAAAAGTGAGGTCTGTGATCCCAACACTCAAATTTGAATACTCCAGGAATATCTAGAACTGAGATTGTCACGGCAAAATGAATAGATTTTCCTTGTTTATTTTTTTAAAGGAATGTGTTTTAAGGACATGAGGATTCAACCAAGGGGTCATTTTGGGCTTCAAGGGTGTAGTCTGCATGTCAAAGCAGATTGACCCACATATGTATCATCCAACCAGCATTGGACTAGGCCGAGGTTTAAAATCTTCCAAATTCAATCATTTAGGGCCCAAAACAATGGCAAATTTGATAATCACAGTTTTGTCCCTCGGTATTTTTGCTAGAGAATTGGCTCTCAGTCAAGTTCATGCAATAAAGTAAATAAATAGGCCAACAACTTTTTAGAATAAATATAACCAAGAAAAAGTTTTTGTTTTTCCTTCCAAATCGTTGAACAAGAAAGCAGCTGAGAATCAGTTGTATTTTGGACTCCATGATAACTTTAAAGAGAGAGAAACACGTAGGAAGATGGGAGCTTGTCCCACCGCAACATAATTAGAGGGCTTAGATTTGAGCCCCGTAACCATAGTTCTTGAGAAGCCCTTCATCTTGCCGCCAGTTCTCTTTCACTTTCACCTCAATCTGTTCAAAAACAAATCATTTACAATTTAGCTACAACACCAAGGCCACCGGATCAGTAATCATTTCAAAGGCGCTTGGCACCTCGAGGTAAACTTTTTTCTGCAGAAAGTCTTCCATGTCAAGCCTCGCAGCTGTCGCCAGCAGTTTCAACGCCTTGCCCGCCTGCAACCAGTAAGAGAAGAAATCTTCAAAGACCAAACACTGCAGATAAAATTGGGACCTTCCAAGTCATGAGCTCTTCCATCTATGCCTGGTTCGGCAATTATAAGGATATCTCGACTGATAATGACTGCCTAAAATAACCTCTAAAATGCAGCAGAAGACTACTTCACTTCCAACTGACAACAAGGACCCATAGATCAAACTCATGGATAAAGACTGTTGGATTGGTGTTGCCCGATCCGGTTGGGCCGAATGCTTGTGGCCCGCAACTGTGGACTTCAGGGTCAACTTCACTGTAGCGCTTTTGACTTCCAGCCGGTAGACACTGTAGCACTTTTGACAAAGTGAGCCACCGATCACTGTTGCAACGCGGACTACTATTCGGAACAGTGGACCGTCTTCTTCATATGTAGCCCATTTCGGGCTAGGGTTTTATGACTTGAAATCCTCTGTAATTTCGTGCTCCCGAATCATAGTGAAATTCTGCCTCTCCCGTGGACGTAGGGATTTTTCCCGAACCACGTAAATCGTCGTGTCCTGTGCTTTCTTTCTTTTCGTTTTTCCTCGTTTCTGTCGTCGTTTCTCCCGGCGATTCTGCAACAACTGGTATCAGAGGGAGGTTCGGAATTCTCCAACGATGGCTCTGGATGAAGGCAAAGTGAAGATTGATCGCTTCGATGGAACTGATTTCAGTTTCTGGAGGATGCAGATCGAGGATTATCTTTATCAGAAAAAGATGCACGTGCCGCTTCTGGGTGTGAAGCCAGTGGACATGGAGAAGTCGGAGTGGGAGCTACTGGATCGACAGGTTCTGGGTGTTGTGCGCCTGACGTTGGCCAAAAACGTGGCGTTCAACATCAGAGAAGAGAAGACGACGATAGACCTGATGAAAGCCCTCACAAATATGTACGAGAAGCCTTCTGCGGCAAATAAGGTGCATTTGATACGACGATTGTTCAACCTGAAAATGGTTGAAGGGAGACCTGTTGCAGATCATATCAACGAGTTCAATACCATCATAAGTCAGTTGTCATCGGTGGACATTGATCTTGGTGATGAGGTATGCGCTCTGGTTTTATTATCTTCGTTACCTGAAAGTTGGGAAGCAACTGTAACAGCTGTGAGCAGCACTTCGGGGAATACGAAAATGGCTCTGAAAGATATAAGGGACCTAATCCTTAGTGAGGATGTTCGAAGAAGAAAATCAGGCAGATTCTCTGGTTTTGCTTTGAACGTTGAAGGAAGAGGAAGGTACCCACAGCGGGACAATCGCAGAGGACGATCGAAGTCGAGAGGAAAGAGCAGAGACAAGGCAAAGAGGCCTGGTCCTACCTGCTGGACATGCGGGGAGAAAGGACATGTCAAGGAGTGAAGAGATGACCGGAAGGGACCTGAAACCAGTGGAGCAAACGCGGTAGCTGAAGGAACTGATGACGTGCTACTGCTCAGCGTGGACAGCCCGATGGAGTCTTGGATTTTAGACTCTGGGGCGTCTTTCCATTCTACATCGGAGAAGGGTTTCCTGAAAAATTTTGTTTCCAGAAATTTTAGCAAGGTGCATCTTGCTGATGACGAGCCCTTACAGATTGTGGGGAAAGGAGATGCACGGATCAAGATCAACAGTGGGAGTTTGCTGGTTCTGAAAAACGTGAGGTACATCCCTGGTTTAAGAAGAAATCTCATTTATGTGGGACAGCTTGATGATGCAGGGTTGAGTACCACGTTCACTGGTGGTGCATGGAAGATCACCAAAGGAGCTATGGTCATAGCTCGGGGAGCAAAGAATGGCACCTTGTACAACATGACAGAAACTTGCATGGACATGGCTGCATCACTGGAAGCTGTCGGAGGTTCTCAAATGTGGCACTACAGACTCGGCCACATGAGTGAAAAGGGGATGAAGGTGCTGGAAACAAAAGGGTTGCTACCAGAGCTGAAGTCGGTGGAAGTAGGCTTTTGTGAAGATTGCATCTTTGGAAAGCAGAAGAAGGTGTCCTTTGCAAAAGGAGGTAGAACACCGAAGGCCGGAAAGCTGGACCTGGTGCATACAGATGTTTGGGGGCCTGCACCAGTACCATCTCTCAGAGGGTCACAATATTATGTGACATTCATCGATGACTCAACGAGGAAGGTATGGGTTTACTTTCTGAAGAACAAATCTGATGTGTTTAAGATATTTCAGAAGTGGAAAGTCATGGTGGAGAACGAGTCAGGAGCAAAGCTGAAATGTTTGAGCTCTGACAACGGTGGAGAGTATGGCAGTCAGGAGTTCAGAGAATTTTGTTCTGAAAATGGAATTCGGTGGGAGAAGACAATCCCAGGAACACCACAACAGAACGGTGTGGCAGAAAGGATGAATAGGACACTGAATGAACGTGTCAGGAGCATGAGGCTGCATTTGGGGTTACCCAAGACCTTTTGGGCTGATGCAGTGAATATGGCAGCATATCTCATAAACAGGAGTCCCTCTGTGCCAATGGGGGAATGTCTACCCGAGGAACTCTGGTCTGGTAAGGTGGTAAGACTCTCACATTTACGAGTCTTTGGCAGTTTAGCATATGTTCATGTTGATGCTAATGCAAGGGACAAGCTTGATGCCAAGTCCAAAAAATGTTTCTTTATTGGCTATGGTAGTTTGGGTATCGCTTTTGGGATGATCTCAACAGGATGGTCATCAGGAGCCAAAACGTGGTATTCAATGAAGGTTGTCATGTACAAAGATCGCCGTGCAGTTGAAGATGAAAATGGGAACATTGAATCAGAATGCAAAAAGCAAGTGGAGCTTGAAGGTGTGGCTGAGCTTGAGAGATCTGAACCGGTGGAACCTACTACTCCAGTGGAGTTGAGGAGATCATCAAGGGTGAGAAGGCCCGTGCAGAGGTATTCACCATCATTGCATTATCTGTTATTGACTGACGGTGGAGAACCAGAATGCTTTGAAGAAGCAATGCAGCTGAAGGAGTCGAGCAAGTGGGAACTGGCTATGAAGGAGGAGATTTCCTCATTGCATGAGAACAACACTTGGGAGCTGACACCTTTGCCAAGAGGAAAGAAAGCATTGCAGAATAAGTGGGTCTACCCGGTCAAGGAAGAACATGATGGCAAGAGGAGGTTCAAGGCAAGGCTGGTGGTGAAAGGCTTCCAACAGAAGGAGGGAGTGGATTTCACAGAAATATTCTCACCGGTAGTGAAGCTTACCACCATCCGGGTGGTTCTCAGCATTGTGGCGTCAGAGGATTTGCACCTTGAGCAGCTTGATGTCAAGACTGCTTTCCTTCATGGAGATCTGGAGGAGAACATCTACATGCAGCAACCAAAGGGATATGTAGTGTCTGGAAAGAAAGACCTGGTGTGCAAACTCCAGAAGAGCTTATATGGATTGAAGCAGACACTCAGGCAGTGGAACAAGAAGTTTGATTCATTTATGTCTAAAAATGAATATAAACGATGTGGCATGGATCAGTGTTGCTACATCAAGTCTTTCGGTGATAAATATATTATATTGCTTCTGTATGTGGATGACATGCTCATTGCAGGATCATGTATGCAGAGGATTAATGAGCTGAAAGGGCAGTTGGCTGAGGAGTTTGAAATGAAGGATCTTGGAGAAGCTGGCAAGATTCTGGGAATGAAGATCAAGAGAGACCGCACCGCTGGAACTTTAATATTGTCACAGGCTGATTACATTGGGAAGGTTCTGAGAAGATTCAACATGCTGGAAGCAAAGGCAGTCTCTATTTCCCTGGCGAGCCACTTCAAACTATCAAAGGAGCAATCACCGAAGACGGCAGAAGAGGTGGAGTACATGGCAAAAGTTCCATACGCATCAGCTGTTGGAAGCCTGATGTATGCCATGGTCTGTACTCGACCTGACATTGCTCATGCGGTGGGAGTTGTGAGCAGGTATATGGCTAACCCTGGAAAACAACATTGGGAAGATGTGAAGTGGATACTGAGGTATTTGAAGGGCAGCAAGGAGGTATCTCTGTGCTTTGGGAAAGGAACTTCATTGCAGGGGTATGTGGATGCTGACTTGTGGATGCTGACTTGTGGATGCTGACCTTGGAGGCGATGTCGACAGCAGGAGGAGTGTCACGGGTTATGTTTTTACCTGTGGAGGAACTGCGGTAAGTTGTATATCACAATTGCAGAAGGTGGTGGCTTTATCCACCACAGAGGCAGAATACATTGCTGTAACAGAAGCTGGGAAAGAGATGGTTTGGCTGAACAACTTCTTGGATGAATTGGGAAGAAAGCGAGAGGAGAATGTATTGCACTGTGACAGTCAGAGTGCTATACATCTTGCCAAGAACCCAGTGTTTCATGCCCGGACGAAGCACATTCAGTTGAAGTACCATTTCATCAGAGGTTTGATACAGGATGGGTTGCTGACCTTGCAGAAGATCTGTGGAACCAACAATCCGGCAGACATGTTGACAAAGCCTATGGTAATACAGAAGTTGAGGCATTGTTGTGCCTCTGTTGGTCTCCACTGATGAACGGAGGATGAGAGGCAGAATGATGGAGGACTTGAAGGGAGCAGAAGAGGAAAACAGTTTGTATTTCATGAATATGTGAAAGCACGGTGATGGTGAGTGAAGAAGAGGAAGAACTTAGATTAAGTAAGTTGTCTTCATTAGTTGCATCGAAGCATAGTAGTGCAGCGGATCAGGCTACAAGTGGGAGATTGTTGGATTGGTGTTGCCCGATCCGGTTGGGCCGAATGCTTGTGGCCCGCAACTGTCGCGGGTCGAGCTCCGCGGTGAGCTCGTTGGGGGTTGCAGGGGGCAACGCGCCCCTGCTCCGGTCCGGGGGCCGAAGGCCCCCGGCCAATTTTTCGGCACTGTAGCAATGCTGACCGACCGACACCGACAGGCACTGTAGCGGTGCGGACTTCAGGGTCAACTTCACTGTAGCGCTTTTGACTTCCAGGCGGCAGACACTGTAGCACTTTTGACAAAGTGAGTCGCCGATCACTGTTGCAACGCGGACTACTATTCGGAACAGTGGACCGTCTTCTTCATATGTAGCTCATTTCGGGCTAGGGTTTTATGACTTGAAATCCTCTGTAATTTCGTGCTCCCGAATCATAGTGAAATTCTGCCTCTCCCGTGGACGTAGGGATTTTTCCCGAACCACGTAAATTGTCGTGTCCTGTGCTTTCTATCTTTTCGTTTTTCCTCGTTTCTGTCGTTGTTTCTCCCGGCGATTCCGCAACAAAGACTGGTACAAAAAGTGATGAGGAAAACATGCTACTGACTTTTCCAATGAGAATCATCTTCTGAGAGTTTCTCTCCACTACAACCTCAACTCTAATGAAATCCTTCGCAGCAGGCCTAGATTTGTACTCCACTACATTCACCTGTAACATCAAATACAAGAAAATCAGTAAAACCTTTATTGTATGAATGGTACTGATACCAACCTAGCCAATGAGATATTTTCTGCTAAATAAATGCACACATGCGATCACACCCTAGAAATTATAAGCTATTAGGTCATGTTTCATAAGAATAAAAATTGTGGTCTATGAAAAGGAATGGGTGAGCGAACAATCGGAAAAGATATTTAAGGGAATCAGAATCCTCACGATAATAATATTATATTTTTTATTATTATATATTTATATTATTTAATGTATTTTATCACAATTTTTTCATGCATACCAAACAAACCAATCTTTTTCCCATTCCCTCATTCATGTCCTTTTCATTTTAATCATAAAGGTTTTTAATTATCATAAAGGCTTTCCCTGGACCCATAAGAGCTTTTGAAGAGACACATGCATTACCTGACATGCGTAAGGAACTTCATTGCGGTACTGCATCATAATCTTTTCTCTAACAATTTCAGCCACAAAAAATCTTTCCGGATGCTCACTGGCAATGTCCTGACCAAGCAAGTTGCCATATCTGCGTCATGTGATAAATCACCGCTAAAATGGAAGAGATGACACATCTTTTTCATGCGAAAGAGAAGATTGACAAACAATGGATTGCAAGAAAATCAAACCATTTTCATAACAGATCTGTGTCAAGTAATCAAACCATTTCATGGGATACGGATAAAACAGGGTATTGCACAACATCAGGAAAATCCACGTGTGGCACACTAAAAAGCTGTTAAAAACTGAGGGAAAAATGCAGTTTTTGTATGTAGAAAGGTTGAAGATGTTCAGCCCTAAGATAAATATGAAATTTCTAAATGCACCAGTAGACAAGCACTAAAGTCTTGATCATAAAACTCCGTGATAGTTGTTCGGCCCACATGGAATAAGATACACTAAGAGGGTAGGGGAATAGCAATATGATGAATTTTAACACTTTAAACCCTGCCACCCTCTTTGGATCTTGTCCCGCAATTAGTTAGACTTGTCTCACCCAAACTTCACAGGGCAATCGCAAGCAAAGCAAATAAAGCACAGAGAACACAGCAATTTTATTGATTTGCCTCCAATGGGGAGGCTAATCCAATTTGCAAGAATGGCTCACTTACCATCTCACACAAATAACTAATCTTGTTGGATTAGAAGCTTAAAAAAACACTCTCTAGTCACACTGCCCCCCTCGCTCACATTTTGAGGCTCACTACCCCTCACAAAGACGCACTGTCATTACAAGTTCATTGACAAAGAATAAAATAATGAAGATTCCACCCTTAAATAGATTGGCGTCACGATGATCTCCATGAGGCCTCCACACTTTGGCTTTGTCAAATTGATCTCCAATCAACTGATCTTTTTTCTCTCCTTCCAACTATCACACGTTTTCTGATATGCAATGCAACTCTGTGTGCGTCTCTCTATTATTCTAAACTACTACACATCCACTTAGAGAATATTCAATATCTCTTTATCTTGATCTCAAATTTTCCATTGATCTTTGTCATTCGTCCCCTCTTCAAATCTTGGTCAAACATCAATTTAATTCGTCCATAAGAACCAGATCAAATGACCCAAATCAATCCCGATGCTTTCCATATCTTGAAGATATATGAAAAATAAATTTGGACACAAATTTCTCCAACCATGACATGGTCAACCATACTGCAGCATGTTTTGCTTTGATCAACATGCAACTCAAAAATCACAGCACAGAATCATGGTTCCCCTAACACGGGAACACCATTTGTGTTTTGTTACCTGCCAGGGTGTGGTTTCCTTCTCCAATTCCTTCCAGTGACATCTGCAAACTCTCCAAGAAAATGGCTACATGTCAGGCCGTTGCATCACTTCTCAGGGCATTCCATTCAGGGATCCATTTTGCTGCTAGCTACAGACCACAACATGTTTCACTTATTTATGTCCTTTCATACATCAATTCTCTTTCTTCTTTTTTTGAAACGGACAACATAACATGTTTTGTGAAACGACATCAGCACTTTAACCCACCACGCCATCACAACTACCATAACGTTTTGGATTTCTTCAACCAGAACATCAAACTCGATAGCAAGTAAGCACCTTCAGCTCCACGGTTCTATTTTTCAAAACATTTCAGAAAAATGACTTCATTCACCACAACCACTGACCACAACATGGTTTTTGTGTCAGCATAAAACTGCATTCAATCTCTTTCCACATGCCTCCAAACCCCTTCAAACTTCCTCTAGGCTCTCTCCATGGTATTGAACCTTCATTTTTTCAGCAGATAGTCAATAACCATAGCTAACTCCAAAGTTGGACTCAACAATCCCACCCCCCCGTTGGGTTTGGTGACAATACCTCAAGAGCAAACAACACTTCAGCTAAATAGTTAAAAAACTTCATTCATAATCTCTAAGCCTACATGAGTCAAACTCCATGTAGGAAACACAAAAGTGACAAAAGGAATTTCGATAGTTTTTTCATAAATTCCAAAAACACATGCTACTTTGCCCAAAACGCCTTCAAAACATAAACATTCCCCATGTCTTGATACCAGTTGTCACACCTTTCAACCACCAACAATCAACAGCCCCTCACTGGTTTCACTTCCACTTCTCCCTCTTTTATCTTCTTCTCCACCCTATTCTTCACCAGCTTATATGTACCAACATTACTCTTCAATTTCTCCAAGGGGTGTGCACGATCATGATCATCAGTTTGAACCAAGAGATTGAGAACTGATTACCATAAGAGAAAAAACCAAAATCGGCCTGATGATCATCTCAAAACTGTATTAAACTGAATAGATCGATGCAATATCGGTTCTAGTCGGTCTAAGTTCGGTTAAATATGCACACCCCTGACTTTTCTCTCTTTAACAATAAACCCAAAGGTATGAACTAAATCAACCATGCACGAGCCAATAACGGTCGATGCAATAAGAACAATGGGAAGAGGGGGTTTTCTCCATTCCTTAAGTGGAAGGAGGAGATTGGGCTTCAAAGTGTGATGGCCACAGGCACGGTAGGTTCACAAAGAGGGGGGTGAATCACTGTACAATAGTCCATTTTTCCCTTTTATGATTTCTTGTGAAATCAACCTCCATCACTTGTTGGAGTGAGCGGTCTCACTGCTAAACTCACACACACGGAGGAAAGCAACAAAGGACACTCGATGTACAAGGTTCAATAATCAAAACGAGTAGTTAATCCTTTGCATGATATGAAATCAGCTGAGATCACGCGATCCACTAGAACCGCCATGGTGGATACAAACGAGCAGGAAATATCCTTAAACTTGTGATACAAGATAATCAACAATGTTGTCTCCTGACAGGTCTCTCACAGTTGCATTGTTGTCTTATACTTTGATGAGGTAGGGATTATCATTCTTCCTCTGATTACTGTCTCCCAACGATATTATAGTATCCCTGCACTTCCTCACTAAACGACACAGCTATGATGATTATAGTATCCCCACACTTCTTACACACCAACATTATTTTTCTTCATATTTGAATTTCAATTTCAATTTCAATTTCAAATAAACTTCTTTTAACTGTTTTTTCAACATCTCTTCTTCTCCCACTTCTTCGGTTAGTGGAACTGTCCAGGTCATCACAACGTGACTGCATGCATGTTACAACGTGATAAACTATTATTCTTGTAACTGATTCTTCCTTTCACAACGTGACATATTTCTTCACAGCGCGACTCTTATTGATTCCTCGGAACAGCGCGAAGCATAATTCTCACGGCTGCTCATCGCGGTGCAAGGCTCTTCTTAACATAGCGTGACCTTTATTCTCCACTGCTTGTATCACAAATTCCCTTCGTGATATTTATTCCATAAAAAAAATAGCTTCAGCATCGTCATATTAATTCTTCCAAAAGTTTCAGAAATCCAACTTCCAAAATTCCCCGATTGTAAAGACCCAAAAATTTCAAGGAATTTTTTTTCTTAATTTCTTTGGAATTTTACGAGTCTGTGGCTTCTGACGGCGCTTAATTCCGAGGTCCGGTGTGCCCGGAATCAATTTCCGAAATTTAGCTCGGATACGTTCAGTGAACGAACGAGCAGGTTTTTCTATCTTTTGAATCGGTGCTCGGAATTGAAATCTGAGGGCACCGTTGAACTCGCAGCGCGGGTTTTCGTTTAAGAAAACTTTCACCTCGACGGCAGATGATCGGGTATGAAAGTTAGTTTTTGGGGTTTTACGTGGGTTAATAAAATAAAATAGTGAACAATTTATTTTATTTTGTTAAACACATGTCGTGCGGATAAAGTGGTTAGAAGCTCCACTTGGGAGTTGGTGGTGGGACCGCCACACCCTAACCCCCGTGAGAGGTTATGGTGGTGAGGCCCACCGAGATCCAACCTCCCATGTGAGGTTGATTGTGGTGGAAACCACACGAGGCCTCCCATTAATGGGAGGGGAATCATAACTCCTTGACTCCCCCTCATTTATGAGGGAGAGCCTCTAGGTTTAAATCCCCCTCTTAATTGAGGAAGGTGAAACCTCCCTTTTTAATGAGGGGACCACCCAAGCATTAACCACTCCCCCTTTCCTTTTTGTGGTTAATTAATGGTGGGGCCCGCCAGGAAATATCCTCCCTTTGGAGGATATTCTTCTGTGGGGACCACCCGGGCCAATAACCCCCTTTTTGACTTCCTCCCCATTTTAATGCGCCACCGCAACGGATTAATTGGGTGGAGCCCTCTGTCATAAATCCTCCATTTATGACTTGCGTGCCAACGACGAACCCTCCCACTCCTATATAAAGGAGGCTAGGGGAAGGAGTTCTGGACGGCTTCTTCAAGCGGCGGAACGCTAGCAGCGAAGCACGTTGCCCAACACTTGGAGAGTTTTCCTCTTCCTCCAACGAAGAACGAAGAACGAAGAACGCTGACGCCACCCTCGGCTCCTTCCTTCCCGACGTTGACGGAACGACGTCTGTCTTCCGCGACGCCCGTCTTCCGCGACTCGCCATCGTTTAACGCCGTTTTACGAGGTAGGGGTTGTTATGTTCGAGTTTTAATGCCATTCATCATCATTCTTCAAATTCTTGAGTTTCGTTTGGCCGCTTGATACCATCTTGACGAGGAAGGGCTCAGACCGCACGAACACGGTCCGACCCTTCCCCTCTCGTTGTTGTTTGTGGACGATGGAGGCGGACTGCGAAGAACCGTCCGGTGATGGGCCGACCACAAGCGGATCGTCAGCGCATGATTGTCGGGTCGTCGCAAGGGCGCGGCACCGACGTGCCGCGCAGAGTAGAGAAAACAAAGGGTCAAGTTTTGAGGGAGAGTGACAGAAAACATGATTAGGAGAAAATTAACCATAAGAAAATCACAAACTTATGATGTGTGTAAACGGTCTTTGATTACCCAGTAGGAAACGTAAACCAACAACGTTTTTGTTTTACGTTCCTTTTCATAAATTTGAGAAATTTATTTACTACATAGAATAAGAACACAATCTTCTAGAGAATCACATAATCCACAAAAGATTAATTATCTATTTCTTCTATCTTTAAACATTATCCCAAAAACAGAAAGGGTAAGATAAAACAACTCTTCAAAAAGAATGAACCCCATAGGAAGGGAAACTACTTTTAAATCTTCAAAATTTCACGGTACTACCCAAAGTTCATCATAGACCATTCCATAAATAACTGTCCTTAAAATTCTTCAAAATAAACCAAACTAAGATTGAAACCCAAATATAAGAAGGATTTGATAACATAGTCTTCCAGGATAAACTTTATCGTTCATCTTCAAACAACATCAACCACTCCTAACATCTTATAACAAAAGTAACTAACCTAAACATATTTTCCCCAAGATAGGTTAATCATTTCCATAAGTAACCTAAATTACTATAAGTTCATCTTAAATTCATCAATTCTTCAAAATATAAGTCAACCTTTACTCCTCAAAGAAAATACCGTAGTAATCTATTTACCTCGATCATATAGGGTTCCCAAAATAGTAAACATCTTCCAAAATAATATTCATCTTTTAATCCCCTGATCATTTTTTTTTCAAAGGAACAGCTTCACAATATCAACATGTGATACATAACAATAGATGTTTTCCTGTATTTAATATTTTCATTAAGAAACCTTGTAAAGTTTTCAAATCCTAATTTCCACAAATAACTAAACCATCCTTTGATACCAACTATAGCATCCCGCCTTTTTATCACATAAACTTTCATTACATTATACAAAACCGAGGATCTATAAGGTTTAGTGTCTTGGAAAACAGAAACATAAAGCATGAAAACAACATAAAACATTCTTCTAAAACACTTAAAGGCTTCTTCATTGTTCATCCTAGGTTCATTACAGCATCTCATAACCTGGGAGCATACATCAAAGAAAAGGATGAGCAGAAGGCCCAGTAAGGGAAACAAGAGAAACATTTTACATGTGAACTTGAGATACATCGATAAGGTCATGATAAATAACTTTAAGGCGTGGGAAAGAGATCATGAGGCATATCATAATAAAAATAACGTGTTTCATAACTTGAAGATGTGGCTACAACATTTAACTTAGACAATCATGAACATATCACCAAGGTAAACCCCAAGGTGTCATTAAAAATTACCAAGGTAAACCCCAAGGTATCGTTAAAATTGTAATCGTTAGAGATTACATCATTACCCAATGCATTGGAACGCTATCAGGGCGCACCCTTAAATTTGTCTTTATTATCATGTGAGCCACATATATCATCATCAAAAATTTCATAAATAACCCATATAGCATAAAAGAAATGGGTTTAATTTCATAATCATAACGTTTTAAAAACTGCTTTAAAGACATGATCTTTATGTCACTTTAAACCCACGGAAAAGGAAAGCAAGTCTCATGTATGTAAATCCCAGAATTTAAAATAGAACATTTTGATATATATGTGAATACCCTTATAGAAGAAAGAGCTTTGAGTATTCACTTAATAAAACAAAAGAATTTGAGAAAGAGAGACATTTTGAGACAAATTATGCAACATAACAGCTATGTTATATGGTTTTAGAAAACATTGAAAAGAGAGGGGACATGGGTCACCCACTCATAAAAGATCCATAAAACAATAGAGGGACATAATATAATGGATATAAGAACATGGTAATGAAATTTGAAAGACATACCATATGAAATGAAAGACATGGATGGAAGACAAAAATAAGATTTCTTTTATGAAAATTCGGCAGCCTAACGACGTCACTTAAAACTTCGAAAAAAGAATTGACGAGATCAAATAGGGTCTCTCATCATATGAACATAAAAGATCAATATGATAGATATAGAGATCATACCCCAACATAAAAAAAAGAACTTGAAAGATTTGACATGAAAATAGATCTTGAAAACGAGAAGGGTGAAAGAATCCCTTAAAAATTCGGCAGCCTAACGACGTCACTTAAAACTTCAAAAAAATGAATTTATGAGAGCAAGAGGGGGTCTCTCATCATATGAACATGAAAAATACAGTAGGATGAATATAAAGGAACATCCTCAACATAAGAACATGGAGCTTAAAAGAAATGACATAAAAGAGACTACTTGAAAAGAAAGATAGAGGTAGGATCCCTTACCTTGAAGAGTAACTTCGAAATCTTGAAGTTTGGGACATTGGGAGGCTTGAGGGCACCTTGGGAGAACTCATTGGGAGGTAAGGAGACCAGAACTTCGTTGAGGATGATTTTGGAATGGAAAGGATGAGAGAATGGCTTGGTATTTATAGGGGAAGTGAGGGGACAAGGCATTAATGGCTAAGGGACACCTCATTGGTGGTATTGGCAAAACCATGGGTTTGCCCATGGTATTTGTCCATGTTATTGGCCACTTGGAACACCTCATACCTTATCCGACTATTCATAAGTCGACCATATTGATTAAATACTTAATACATCATTTAATGATGTCATTAAACACCCGTAACTTAAAAACTATATTTTCACTATTCACCGAAAATTCAACTTTCTCAGAAAAATCCCAAATTTTCACCTTAACCAAATATAGATGCTCTAATTTCAAAAATGAACTCCATTTTATAAAAATAATTTTCTAAATAATTTTAATTTAATTTTTAAATAAATACACTATTCACTGAAAATTCATTTTTTTCAGAAAAATCCCCAAAAATTACCTTAACATAATATTCATGCTCTGAGTTCAAAAATGAACTCCATTTTATAAAAATATTTTTTTAAATATTTTTAATTTAATTTTTAATTAAAAAACATTATTCACCTGAAAAAACTAATACTTGACTAATAATTTCTGAAACAGTTATTTACCTATTTTATTGAATCACATTACTTAATCAAGGTGCCTATATTATATTAATACTTTCTTTAAGTGAGATTACTAATCCATTTGGTCACATTACTAATCCTAAGCGTATAATCACTATTCATAAATTACTATTCACCAAAAATTAAGTAGATCTTATTAGACTCCAAATTTCTTACTGAACACATTTTTAAAAGACCATTTTTTGAAAATCATTACACATCATTAATTATTTAAGGTTTACAAAAATATTTTAAAATATCCTTTTTTTTCAAATTCATAAATAATATACATCCTACATTTATCCGGACATTTGAAAATTTACAAACTTCACTATAAGAAGAAAACACAATTTTATTTAAATCAAAGGATTACACAAGGCAGTTATGGTCTCGTTACATAACCCCTTATAACACCAGCATAGGACTTAAGTGTAAGGTGTACTAAGGTGAGAGAATCTGAGGGCGGTTCGGCCAACATTGCACGAGTAGTAATTTCTATCAATTTGAACTTCTCGCGAAGGCGATTCTGTTCTAGCTTCACACGATGAAGTTCGGCTTGGGTTTGGTCCAGAGCAAAGCCCAGTGGTGCTACCTCCTTCCCAAGTTCTGTTAGATGGGCTTCGATTGGCCCGAGACTACTGGATGAGGCCATCAAATCTTTTTTCTATATTAATTAACCAAGATCATTTGTATTTAGAGACAATAATCACAACATTTAGTTTCCAACGGTCATATTGACCAATAGTCATATAACAGTCGAAACCCAACGGTCTCATTTTAATTATCAAATGAAACAGTTTTGTTGAGTACAAAATAAAATAACACACAAAATTAGGAAACAAGATTTATTCAAAATTTCAGGTCGTTACAACGATCGAGGAGCTGCTTGTCACCTTCTAGTTGTTTTGTCTTTTACTTGTACTTTACAGTTGGGCTTGTATTTCCGACCCCTTACTTTCAGCACTACTTTTGTTTTCAGTTTTACTTAGTGTTTACTTCCGCTTTACTTTGGGTGTGTGTGTGTGTTTACGTTTCATAAAGGCAATGTCTTCCCTTTTATCGGGATTTACGCCTTTGGTGCTAGTCGCCAGCCCCTGGCCTATGGAAGGCGGGCTTAGGGTAATCACGGCACGGGCCCCGAGGACGGGTCGTGACACCGATAACTTTCGAAAAATCTCTCATTTTAGCTAAGTCAAATATCTTATGTATCAGAGAATTTTTTTATGTATCGGATATAAAATCCTACACATCTCAAAAATTTTAGGTATCAACCCTGTGTTCATAGACTTTGTCATTTTTCACTCAGCAATAATATCTTGCGTATCACATGCCTTTGTCATTTTATGCTTCTCTGGGAGCTAAATATCTTACATAACATATTAAATTTGTTACACGTCTCAATAGACTCTGAGGGCTTTGCCAAATTCTTCTACCCTAGACAAACACAACAAAGCTAGAGGATTCTTCTTCAACTTTAGATCTCGGTACCTTTCATTCATGAGCACAACAATCTCCCCAAAACATCTCTTGGTTTCAACAATCTTCTTTGGATTTTATTGTCAATCAATGAACATAAATCACTCTTGAAACTCAACATACTTAGCAATGAATCATCATTCAATAATTGTAAGTCTATCTGTGCGAATCGGTGTAAGAAACAAGAACATTGAACAATCAAATCATGTTGTCCATTAAAGTGACTTGAATTCACTTCTCTTCACAACTCTTGATACCTCTTGATACCGACTGAGAATAATTCTTCTTTCATTTCTCAAAACTATCTCTTGAACCTATGTATAACAAGTTCCTGCATACATGCTCACTAAACATGTTAGAAAAGTCTGCATGTCGACTTCACAGCCTACCCCATCTAAAAACTCTCTTTAAATATATGTCCCCCCCCATATAAGAGATCTCTCCCCTATTAGGTTAAACACGTATCTTTGGATTCTCCTCTTATATAGTTTTTCTCCCCTTTGTAAATACATTAAAGGATTAAACATAAAGAGATTTATGTTGTCTTTCTCCCCCTTCAAAAACCATAATCCAAAGAACAAGTGAGAGGAGAGGCGGATTTCATCATACCTTAGTCATTGATGAGTGAAGGCTGAGATTTCTTCTTCAACCTCCATGGCTTGGTATTCAACTCTCCATTTGACTGACGACCACTTTGATTAGCCAAATTTTTCTTCAACTCTCATTTCAGATCAGGAGAACTCATCCTCTTTTTCACTTCAACAATATGACATGTCAAAGATTCATTCTTCTTGCTGCTCTTCACTTCAACCTCTTTTTTAGAACAATGACATTTTTGTCCTGAAATAGCAGCAACTTCTTCAATCTTTCTTTGATATCTTCTATTTAAGATCACTCTTTCAGCTTTCTTCTTGAGCAGACTTGTTTGTCCACTTTTTGGAGTCAACAGTCTCCAAAGGCTTCTTAACATCTTCTTTGATCTTCTTGTGAGGCATCTTCTTCTTCACTGCTTTCTTTCTCTTGTCTCTGATCTGAGATCCTTTAGGCTCTTGTTGAAACTGTTGAACCGGATCATGAGACACTCTTCAGTGATATGACCTTGCTGGTCACATCTGCCGCACACTTCATTCAAGTCATCAAAGCAATTCGTCAACATGCCACTTTGTTGTTAAATAGCATCCAGCTTGACTTTGTTTGCAAGGATTGTCTCCCCCTACATGTGTGTCTTCCATCTCTCTTCACGGACTGAAATGTTCTTCCTCTGAACCAACAACATTTCATCATATGCTCGTAGGCTCCGCAGAGCTAACAATGACCATAAAAGGTCAATCTTTTTCTTAAGCCGTTAGTCTTTCCAGCAGCAGTACTTCCCTGAAATTCATCGTTTAGAAAGTCTTTTTGATCTCCGTTTGATGAACCAGAACACCGGGAAACTCTAAACATTTTCATCTTCATTGTGGATATTATTCCAAATTTTTCTTCTTCACACAAAATAGCAAATTTGCCTTTAAAGTTCGACTTTCCAAAATAAAACAGATTCTGAATAATCATCTCTTGTGTGCTTTTCTTCACTTTTCTCACCTTTTGTTGGGCTTCAAACTTTTCTCCAATGATTCCACGATCTTTAAGAATTATTGGTTAAGATCCTTGTTGATTAGAACAACCTTCAAGTCACAATTCACCCACAACAGTCTTTTAGTGCTTTGAGCAATCTCCCACTTCATGCTTGGAATTAGAAAAATCATACCTGAAATTTTTTATATAATCTTCTTTCTCAAGCAAATCCATCTTGAGAGATTCAAGCTCTTTCACTTGTGCAAGACTCTTCATACATGAATTTTTTTTTTTTCATTCTTCATTCTACTATTTTCATTCTCCAACTTAACAATCTTAGAGATGCTCTTCTTCAATCCCTTCTTCCGCATGAACTCCATTTGAGATTCATGTAACTCTTCATCACTACTTGATACTTGATGAAACCTCTTCTTTCTTTAAATCATCTTCACTGCTTGACTCCTTTGGCATCCATTATTGCAATGAATGTCTTCTCTCCTCTACACTTGAGGAACAAACACACTCGTTGTCACCACTTGATGTGCCATCCTTCATGGATCAATAACTCCTTTTGGTTAAAGAAGGGTTCTTTCTTGAACTACTTGATGAAAACTTACCTCTTCTGAAATTCTTGGAATTCTTCCTTGAAACTTCATGAGAGGACTCCTCTTCATCTTTACTTTCATCTTCGATTTTTTGACAATTTGCACCAAAATGTCCAATAGCCCCACAAACTCAAACACTTCAAAGGATGAAATTCACCTTTTCCTCTTCGGACACTGGGGCTGTAAACGAGCTCGAGTACTCACGGGCTACTCGGGCTCGGCTCGACAAATACTCGAGCTCGGCTCGGTTTTTTTTAGTCGAGCTCGAGCTACTCGAGTACTAACCCGAGTCAAGTTCGAGTGATAACAACATAATCGAGTAGTTTGCGAGCCTAATCGAGCATCTAATTTTTTAATATATTATTTTTATTCAATATATATGTATTTAATTTCAAGCTCGAGTTTTCGATCTCGAGTACAAATTCGAGTTCGAGCACAAATTCGCGTTATTTTTTGTAAATAAAATTCTGAAAAAATATCCTAATCAAACCGAGTCGAGCCTAATCGAGTGCCCGATCGAGCCCCAGACAAGCTCGAGCTCGAGCCAGGAAATCAATACACGATTGAGCCCCAGTCGAGCTCGAGCTCGAGCCAGGAAATCAATACACGGTCAAGCACCGAGCCGAGCTCGAGTTCAAGTACCGAGATCGAGCTCAAGTACTGAGATACTCAACTCAACTCGATTACACCCCTATGGGACACCTCTTGAGAGTGGCATGAGCTAGTCGAACTTCACATCAACTGTTGTAGAAAACGTCGGGAGCAACAAAGTGAAAAACGGATCACAAAAGAGTAAAAGGAAAAAAAATAAAAGAACGAGAACACGAAGATTTACATGGTTCGGAAATAATCCCTACATCCACGGAGAGGCAGAATTTCACTATGATTCGGGAGTACAATTTTTTACAGGGAGTTTCGGGGTTCTAAATCACCAACTAAACCCTAGCCCGAAATGGGCTAAAAAAGGAGGAAGAAGATTCATTGATCCACCAACCGCACAGGAAGTCTGCATCGCTACAGTGAAATGTGGTCACCCAAGTCAAAAAGGCTACAGTAACCAGCGGCTGAAAGCCCAAGGAGCTACAGTACTGTTAACTCCAAAGTCCACAATGTTACAGTGTCTTGTCGGTGTCGGTCGGTCATCTTTGCTACAGTGGTCAAAGTTGCTACAGTGCCCGAATGAGTCGCGGTATCCGCCATGGCCCTGGCAGTGATCCTCATTTGTGTATCATGATCTTTCCCACTCAGGAGTGTGTCTCCCGTAATGAGTGCTTCTATCTATCGTAACCTTTCCACTCAGGAGTGTGTCTCCCGTAATGAGTGTAGCTATCTCTCGTGACGGTTCCCGACGAACAACACTTCTCGGACGGACGTCATCAGAGCTATAAGACTCGTGGAGTGTGTTCTCCCGAAACGAGTGCATCATGGAATCTTCGAACAAAATCCCTAACGGGGGTATGCGGTTGTGTGACTTGTCCCTTGACTACGGGTCCGGGTTTGAGTATATCTGGTTTGTTCTATATGTTTCATAGACATATACTGTGCATAGCTGATTGTACCTTTACTTTGTGTACTGCTTTGTGGTTTTCGGGGTCCTCTACTGAGTATTGTTATACTCACCCCTGCACGGGCTTTGCCCGCACGTCTGGTGTCTTGTGCAGACGAGCAGCCTTTTGACAGAGTCCAGGGCGGACCAGGACAGGACCGAGCTTTCTGAGTTCCCTACAGGCCGAGGCGTTCCTACGGCTACGAGCAGCAGTCCCAGTACCTTTTGTGCTTACAGGTTAGACTTTGCAGTTTCAGACTCTTGTTTGTTTGCTTTTTGGTGGGCTTGTATTTTTGGCCTAGTTTACTTTTACAGTACTCTATCTTTCGTCGTACTCTGTTAGTTGGGTTTAGTTGTATGCATGCATTCTTTTTCCTTAGTGGTTTTTTTTAAATTTCAGCGTTTGTGGGCTTGGAGATGTGTGTGTGTGTACAGGTACTTAGGCAATGTCTCCCATGTTAGTGATATGTCTACTCGGTGCTAGTCACCAGCCCCTGGCCTATTGGAGGCGGGCTTGGGGAGTCACGGCGCGGGCCCCACTGGGACGGGTCGTGACATACCAAGTCCAGCTTCCCAGCCTTTGATGTTCTGCCTCCTTTTGCAAAAGGCACCTTCTTCTTCTTTCCGAAGATACAATCTTCACATAGGCCAACTTCCACTGACTTCAGCTCTGGTAGCAGCCCTTTTGTTGTCAGCACCTTCACCCCCTTTTCACTCATGTGGTCTAGCCTGTTGTGCCACAGTTGTGAATCTCCTACAGCTTTGAGTGATGCAGCCATCTCTATGCAAATTTCTGTCATGTTGTATAAGGTACCATTCTTTGCTCCCCGAGTTATGACCATAGCTCCTCGGGTGATCTTTCATGCACCACCAGTGAATGTGGTACTCAACCCTGCATCATCAAGTTGTCCAACAGAAATAAGGTTTCTTCTCAAGCCAGGGATATACCTCACGTTTTCCAGAACCAACAAACTCCCACTGTTGGTCTTGATTCGTGCATCTCCTTTCCCCACAATCTACAAGGGTTCATCATCAGCAAAATGTACCTTGCCGAAATTTCCAGAAACGTAATTTTCCAGAAATCTCTTCTCCGATATAGAATGGAAAGACGCCCCAGAGTCTAAAATCCAAGACTCCATTGGGTTATCCACGCTCAACAGCAGCACGTCATCAGTTCCTTTAGCTGCAGTGTTTGCTCCACTGGTTTCAGGTCCCTTCCGGTTATCTCTGCACTCCTTCTTGACATGTTCTTTCTTCCCGCAAGTCCAGCAGGTTGAACCAGGCCCCTTTGTCTCTCTGCTCTTTCCTCTTGACTTCGATCATCCTCTGCGATTGTCCGCTGCACATATTTTCCTCTTCTTTCAACGTTCAGAGCAGAACCAGAGAATCTGCATGATTCTCTTCTTCGCATATCCTCACTGAGGATCAGGTCTCGTACATCTTTCAGAGCCAACTTCGTATTCCCCGAAGTACTGCTCACAACTGTTACAGTTGCTTCCCAACTATCAGGTGACGAAGATAGTAAAACCAGCGCACATACCTCATCACCAAGATCAATGTCCACCGATGTCAACTAACTTATGATGGTATTGAATTCGTTGATATGATCTGCGACAACTCTCCCTTCAACCATTTTCAGGTAGAACAGTTGTCGTATCAAGTGTACCTTGTTAGCTGCAGAAGGCTTCTCGTACATATTTGTGAGAACTTTCATCAGTCCAATCGTCGTCTTCTCTTCTTTGATGTTAAACGCCACGTTTTTTGCCAACGTCAGACGCACAACACCCAGAACCTGTCGATCCAGTAGCTCCCACTCCGACTGCTCCATGTCCGTTGGCTTCACACCCAGAAGCGGCAAGTGCATCTTTTTTTGATAAAGATAATCATCGATCTGCATCCTCCAGAAAATGAAATCAGTTCCATCGAAGCGATCGATCTTCACTTTGCCTTCATCCAAAGCCATCGTTGGAGAATTCTGAACCTTCCTCGGATACCAGTTGTTGCGTAATCGTCGGGAGACACAATGACAGAAACGAGAAAACGAAAGAAAGAAAGCAACAAGAACACAACGATTTACGTGGTTCGGGAATAATCCCTACGTCCACGAGAGAGGCAGAATTTCACTATATCAGGAGCACAAAAAATTACAGAGGATTTCCAGTAGAAACCCTAGCCCGAAAACTGGCTATAAAACAATGGAGAAGACGATCACTGTTCGAAAAGTGAGTCTGCGTCGCTATAGTGAACGGCGGCCAGCTTTGTCAAAAGCACTACAGTGGCTGCCGACTGGAAGTCAAAAGTGCTACAGTCCAGTTGGCTTCGAAGTCTGCGCTGCTACAGTGCCTGTCAAAAGTGCTACAGTACAGTTGCAGGCCACAAGCATTCGACCCAACCGGATCGGGCTACACCAATCCAACATCTAGAACATCTATACCCAATGAAATGGGTAGGTTAACATTTTTTCCTTCCCAATATTGTAATTTTTCTCATTGAATGTGGAAACTCCTTTGTTGTTCATCGAATTAATACTATTCATAATAGATATAAAAATCCAGATCAAAACACAACTTCACTGAACACCTTCAACAAAATAACTCAGACACTACATCAATTCTGAAAGAGAAAAACTCAAATACCTACTGAGTTTCAAAACCTTCACACCATCAAATAGCAAACTTCGTGATCTTCAGAGGAAACCTGGACAGTTTTAATACCAATTGTGATGGTCCCCAGTACAGTAGGTTCACCGAGAGGGGGTAAATTAGTGAACAATAGTCCATTTTTCCCTTTTATGATTTCTTGCAAAATCAACCTTCATCACTTGTTAGAGTGGCCAATCTCAATGCCAAACTCACACACACCGAGAAAAGAAACAAAGGACACTCGATGTACAAGGTTCACTACTCAAACGAGCAGGGAATATCCTTGAACTAGTGTTACAAGATAATCAACAATGTTGCCTCCCGACTAGTCACCCGACCAGTTGCATTGTTGTCTTGTACTTTGATGAGGTGGGGATTATCCTTCTTCCTCTGAGGATTGTCTCCCAATAATATTATAGTGCTCCCGGACTTCTTCACTGAATAGAACAGGTGTGACTTCCTTCTTCCTCACCACACGACACAGCTGTGATGATTATGCACAAACCAGTATGTACTTTTTCTCTTCTTCTACTTGCACTGCCGCAAGTACTCTTCCTGTGCATATAGCATCACACACACTTCTTCTCTTCTTCTGTGCACACACCACCACGCACACTCTTCCTCTCCTGAATAATCCTCTCCATTGTTCTTGTTTATCTTTACTGCATCTGCATGCAAAACCCCTCTTTATTTAATCTTACACACCAGCATCATTTTTCTTCATATTCAAATTTGAATTTCAAATTCAAATGCAAACTGTAGAATGGAGAAACCCACTTACCTTCAAGGTGAGGTGGGGCTATTCTTTTATAGAATGGAAAAACGGAATGTACAAGGGAGTATTCCGATGTGGGACTCGGAAATACCCATAATAATACAAAAGAGGGTTTAACACTCCCCCTCAAGCTGGACAGGCCCAGCTTGGACAACGAGTCCCACAAAAAAGAATAAGAAGACACCACACAAGACCCATAACTACTCCCCCTCAAGCTGGGTGTCAGATGTGGCGGATCCCCAGCTTGGAACTAAGCGAGGCAAGGCGAGCACCAGGGAGGCCTTTGGTGAAGATGTCAGCAAGCTGGTCTGCCGTCGGAATGTGGCTAAAGCTGACATGGTTGTGCTCCAGGTGGTGGCGAAGAAAGTGACAATCCACCTCAATATGCTTCGTGCGTTCATGGAAGACGGGATTCGAAGCAATTTTAGTGGCTGCCTGATTGTCACACCATATGTGAGCAGAAGTCTGCTGAGGAAAGCCAAGCTCCTGGAGGAGTTGCCGAAGCCAAAGGATCTCGGTAGTAACGGTGGCCATGGCACGGTACTCAGACTCGGCACTGGATCGAGAGACGACCGTCTGTTTCTTGCTGCGCCAAGAAATGAGGTTGCCTGCGAAGAAAATGGCGAACCCAGAGGTAGATTTCCGAGTGGCAAGGCAGCCAGCGTAATCAGCATCGCAAAAGGCCTCAATATGCTGATGAGGATGCTGGGAGTAGTGAAGACCACGGGCAGGATCCCGTTTGATGTACTTGGCGATGCGGATGACAGCATCCCACTGAGATGTGGTGGGATGCTCCATAAATTGACTCACTTTGGCTACCGCACAGGAAATGTCGGGTCGAGTCATGGTGAGATAATTGAGTTTGCCCACCAATCGACGGTACCGCTCGGGATGGGGGTAGGGAGCCGAGGAGGCAAAAAGAGACCGTTCGCCAGGCTCCAGAGGAGTATCGACCGCAGTGGCCTGAGTCAGCCCAGCATCCTGCAATAGATCCAAAGCATACTTCCGTTGGCAGAGGGAGATGGTGGCAGAGGAGTAGGAAACCTCGATGCCGAGGAAGTAGGTGAGAGGACCAAGATCCTTAGTGTGGAAGTGCTGGTGAAGATGAGCCTTGAGATGGGTGATACCCACAGAGTCGCTGCCGGTGATGACGATATCATCGACATAGACGACCAATAAGATGCAGCCATGTGGAGTCGTCCTGTAGAAGACAGTGTGGTCTTTCATACTGCGGGAAAGCCCAAAGTCGCTGACGACCGTGCTAAAGCGACCAAACCAAGCACGGGGAGACTGCTTGAGGCCGTAAAGAGAGCGGCGGAGACGGCAGACACGAGATTCAGCGCCGGCGGCACAAAATCCGGGGGGCTGCTGGAGATAGATTTCTTCCTCAAGGAAGCCATGGAGGAATGCATTCTTGACATCCAATTGATGAAGAGGCCACCGATGATGGGCGGCGAGAGAGATGAATAGCCGGACAGAGGCCATCTTGGCAACCGGGGAGAAGGTATCAAAGTAATCAACTCCGTATGTCTGAGCAAAGCCTTTGGCCACAAGGCGGGCTTTGAGGCGATGGAGAGTACCATCGGGATTCAGCCGGACCGTGTAAATCCATTTGCTGCCCACTGCCTGTTTTCCTGCTGGAAGGGAGACAAGATCCCAAGTATGGTTTTCCTCCAGAGCCTGCAATTCATCCCGCATGGCTGCGAGCCACCCGGGGTGAGATTTGGCCTCACCAACTGTGCGAGGTATAGAAACCGTCTCCAGAGCGGACAAACCCCTGTAAGAAGATGCAAATAGAGGAGTACTCTGGCAGGAGCGAGTACCTTTCCGTAGGGCGATGGGCAAGTCCACGGGTGGCGGAGCAGGAGCAGCGGACGAAGCGGGAGCATCAGTGCCACTGGCCGGAACGGGGAATACAGTCGAAGGACGGCGGGAGTAGACCTGACCAAAAAGGGTGTCAACAGGGGTTGACGCCGGTGGAGGATGGATGAGGAGAGGAGGACAATCATCGAGGACAGGGTCAGGAGGAGGAGAGGTAGGAGGAGGCAAATCCGGAAGAGGCCGGAGGATGAGGGGAAGACAGTCATCAATGGCAGAGTCAGGAGGAGGAGAGGGAAAGGAGAATGGAGAACTTTCCACAAAGGAGACATCTGCGGAGATGACATACCGGCGAAGGTCCGGGGAGAAGCAGCGGTATCCGCGCTGAGTGCGGGAATAACCGAGGAATATGCAGCGGAGAGATTTGGGAGAGAGTTTGGTGCGGCCAGGGCGAGTGTCACGAACATAACATAAGCAGCCAAACACTCGAAGAGGGAGGGAATGAAGAGGGAGAGTGGGGAAAAGAGCCCGAAAGGGAGTCTCCCCCTTAAGGATAGAAGAAGGAAGGCGATTGAGGAGGTAGGTAGCAGTGAGAATGGCATCGCCCCAAAAGAGCAGAGGCACCTGTCGGTGGAAAATGAGGGCACGGGCAGTCTCTAGAATATGTCTGTGTTTCCGCTCGGCCACGCCGTTCTGCTGGGGTGTATCAGGACAGGAGGTCTGATGAAGGATGCCATTCTCCCGGAGAAACTGCCGAAAAGAAGTGGAGAGATACTCGCGCCCATTATCCGAGCGGAGACATTTGACCGAGATAGAAAAACGATTCTTAATTTCATGAAAAAAGGTTTGGAAGGTGGAGAACACCTCGGAGCGTTCCCGAAGAAGGTAAAGCCACGTCATTCGCGAATAGTCATCAATGAATGAGATATAGTATTTATAGCCCAAGTGACTCGGAACGGTACACGGGCCCCAAACATCGGAATGAACCAGATCAAAGGGGTGGGAGGCCCGTGTATCCGTGCGAGGAATGTAGGAAGAGCGATGATGTTTCGCAAAAGAGCATGACTCACAATGAAAAGTAGGAGTCCTACGGAAGTCCGGAAACATCTGATGAATGGTGGATGCAGGCGGGTGCCCTAACCGGGAATGGAGATCAAGTGCCCGAGAAGAGGTAGATGTGCAAGCAATGGGCGCGGGCCCCTCGAACATGTAGACCCCGTCTCGAAGCCGACCTCGACCAAGTTCCCGGTTCGTAGCCTGCTCCTGAAACACAACACCAGAGGAGGTAAAGATGGCCGCACAGTTATAATCCTTAGTCAGTTTACTGATGGAAAGCAGATTAAAAGGACTGCGGGGCACATGTGCCACAGAGGGTAGATGTATCGAAGGAGTCAGGGAGCATGCGCCGAAGCCCGCTATGGGGATAGTGGACCCATCAGCGACGGTGATGGCTGAAGAACCGGCATAAGGGCAATAAGACGTCAACATACCAGCATCACCGGTGAGGTGGTCGGAGGCACCTGAGTCCAGCAGCCATGCAGGGGAGCAATGGCTGACCAAGGCAGTGGGGCAAACCGTACGGGCCAGAGAAGCCGAGGAGGGAGCGGGGTGGACAGAGGCCGGTGGATCATGAGGCCGCCTGAGGTCGGCCATAGACAGGGCCAGAGACGGGAAAAGAGAGGCGACAGTCGAAGACACGTCCCTGACCGCGGGCTGTTCCTGCCGCAGGTGCTGAGAGGGTCGGCCATGCAGGACCCAACATCGGGCGATCAGGTGGCCAAACGTGCCACAATGGTGACAGAAGGGACGTGGACGACGTGAAGCACGACCACGTCCCGAGAAGTCCGCCATGGAAGCGGCGGGAGCTGAGGCAGCGGGCTGGCGGGATGAGCGGGCGCAGGACGTGCGCGTGCTGGAAGGGCTGCCGGAACGAGGGCGCTCGGCGGGGATGAGGGCGTGCTGCCGGGAGAAGGGGGCTATGCCGGGAGCGCGCGGGAGCAGCAGGAGGCGCCGGGGGAATGGAGGGCCGGCGCGATGGAGGGCTGCGCGATGGAGGGCTGCGCGACCGGGAGCCGGCAGGGAAGAGGCGGGACACGAGGCAGAGGGCCGCCTGGGAGCCGCGGCGACGGGACGAGCGCGCAGGAGGAGCGGGCCGCGGGAGGCGCAGAGGAGCAGCGGGAGGAGCCGGGAGCCGCGCAGGGGGGAGGAGGAGTGCGCCGGGAGAGGGCGCGGGCGCCGGGCGAAGGCCGGCTGGGACGAGGGCGCACCGCGGGAGGACGGCGGATGCGGGGAGGAGAGGTGCGCCGGGAGCCGGGAGCCGCGGGAGGCCGCGGGAGCAGAGGGAGGCGCGGGAGGCGCGGGAGGCGCGGGAGGCCGCAGGCGGGGCGCGCGGGTGCAGGCGGCGGGAGCAGCGGGAGGCCGCCGAGGCGCGCGGGTGATGCCGCCGGGAGCAGCGGGAGGCCGCCGGGAGCAGCGGGAGGCCGCCGGCAGGGCGCGCGGGTGAAGGCGGCGGGAGCAGCGGGAGGCCGCCGGGGCGCGCGGGTGAGGCCGTCGGGGGCAGCGGGAGGCCGCCGGCGGGCGCGCGGGTGAAGGCGGCGGGAGCCGCGGGAAACCGCGGGGAGGGAGCGCCGTCGGGGAGAAGCGGGGCGCGCGGGTGATGCCGCCGGAAGGGAGCGCGCAGGGCAGCCGGGAAGATGGAGCGCGGTGCGACGGGAGGGCCGGAGAGGAGAGGAGCGCCGGGAGGGAGGGCCTGCCGGGAAAGGTTAGGGCAGGCGGGAGAGAGGCGGGGCCGGGAGAACGCCGGGAAGCCGCAAGGGAGGGAGGGTTCGGGATAAAAATCCCTCTGATACCATGTAGAATGGAGAAACCCACTTACCTTCAAGGTGAGGTGGGGCTATTCTTTTATAGAATGGAAAAACGGAATGTACAAGGGAGTATTCCGATGTGGGACTCGGAAATACCCATAATAATACAAAAGAGGGTTTAACACAAACAAACGACTTCTTTTAACTGCTTCTTCAGCTTTTTTTAACTGCCTCTTCCTTTCGCAGCGTGACATATTTCTTCACGGCGCGACTCTTCTTGATTCCTCAAAACAGCGCTTAGCATAATTCTCACGGCTGCTCATCATGGTGCAAGGCTCCTCTCAACACAGCGTGACTATCTTCTTCACAGCATGACCTTTATTCTCCACTACTTGTATCATGATTTCCCTTCATGATATTTATTCCATAAAATAAATAGCTTCAGCATCATCATATTAATTCTTCCAAATTCTCCCTAACTACCGAAAATCTAACTTCCAAAACTCCCTAGTAACTTCAGAAAATCTCTCATTTTGGCTAAGCCAAATATCTAAAGTATCAGATATAAAATCTTATGCATCTCAAAAAAAATTATGTATCAACCCTATGTTCAAGAACTTTGCCGATTTTCGATCAGCGATAATATCTTACGTATCACATGCCTTTTGCCATTTTATACTTCTCTCGAAGCTGAATATCTTACGTGACATATTAAATTTGTTACGCATCTCAGTGGACTCCGAGGACTTCACCAAATTCTTAATCCTGAAATATATTACGTATCTTCTTCATCCTGAAATATATTACGTATCTCAGGGTGGTTTCTCCCTTTGTCGCATTTTTGTGACTCCAGAGAATATCTTACGTATCATCCAGAACTCTGGTCCTTCGCCAATTTCCACTTCTCTAAGAGATATTACGTATGGGCAAATATATCTTACATATACAAAGTCAGATTCCTGCCTTTGTCGATTTTTCACCTCTTCTGAATATAAACCTCAAGTATCACAGAAAAGATAATGTCATTGCCAATTTTCCAACTCCAGACTGTTTAGACATAAAAATCATACGTATTGAGTGAGGTTTGTACCTTTGTTCATTTTCAGCCTTGTGTACTGAATAAAAACTTTCCGCGTTAAGAACTTAGCCAGATTTCAGACCCAATTATGCTCAACTCAAAATTCTTCCAAACAACTCCAAACACCTCCACACTTCTTTCAAACACCTTCAAACACTCCAGAACATTTGAATGAACTTCACCTCAAATGAAATACCATGAAACACTTGAGTTTAAACATGATTTATGAGAACAAACAAAAGACAGCACAAGAATCATATCCACTTCATCTCCAATTCGTCTTCCCTGAACAAACACCACAAAGCTAGGGGATTCTTCTTCAACTTCAGATCTCAGTACCTTCTTCGTTCATGAGCTCAACAAGCTCTCCAAAACATCTCTTGGTCTCAGCACAAGGTTCAACCCATGCTTTTCAACTACATATCTTTGGTGGGATTTTGTCATCACATCTGCAAATTGATCTTCAATGAGTAAATATTTCAACTTCAAAATGTTTTCCTCCATGTTTTCCTTATTAAATGATATTTAATATTTATGTGTTTCATCCTCGAGTGTCGAACAGGATTTTTACTAAGATCTATAGCATTAATATTGTCATGCAAGATATAGTTAAGTGACAACAATATACTTTGTTTTCTTTGTGCTTAGCGAAGTGATATCTTGCTTCTCGATCAGTCATGATATGCACTTGCTTCCCCAGATGTGAATCCACCAAACCAGCCCAATCAGTATAGGTAAATGCTATCAACTTTCACCCATTGTTTGCAACATAATATATTTCATGGTCAACTATACCTTTGATGTATTGAAGTATCCTCTTCACCGCCAACAAGTGACTCTCTGGACCACTTCGATACCTTGCTGGTAAACACGTGGCATACACAATATTCGGTCTTGTCGTTGACAAATATAGTAGACTTCCAATGATCTGTCTATGCTATGTGACAATCAATGATTTTCTGACAATATCCTTGGTGAACTTAGTTCAGATTGTGATTTGTGATTAGTGTTAGACACTAGCTTTTGTCATCCATCTTTAAACTCTTCAAAACCATCCTTGACATATTTATTTTGAGAGATGGATGTTCCATCAGACTTTTGCATAACCTATCTCGTTCGCTTTATCATCGGCATAATCTTCAACTCAGAGGTTCTTCATGGCCATGAATGTCATCACTTTTCTTTTCCGTCATGGAGACTTCTTCCTGCATCCGCATCTCATAAACAACCAACGAGCTTTGAAGATCTTAAAAAACAGTTTTGAGATCTCTCTCATCGATTGTGAATGCCTTCAAATTAAAATATGTCGGGAGCTGTTAGGTTCTCAACCTACAATACTTCGTTCTGGACAAGAATGGAGAAAGAGCAATTGTATTCTATTGATTTCATAGGATGTGTTACAAGTAGGGAAGAAAAAAAGAACAATCTCACAGCAGGAAGGGTTTCAAGGAGTCCTCCTGGATCGACTTCTTCTGGAGAATCTGTCTTCTGAAGCAAGTCCACTGCTCCAGTCGGTCTGTTCCAACAGCACTGCTAGAATGAAAATACAATACCCTTCCAAGTACCAGAACCGGCTTATATAGCCTCTGTTCACAGCTTAACCGACTAACTGTCTAACTAACTAACCGTCTAACTAACTCCCCACTACCCCTTCTATTACAAGTATGCAGAATGGGGAGGTGTCCTAACAGGAGCCTTCTTAGAATCCGTTTAATGTTGATGCCTTCAATGACCTCTAATCATATCTCCCACAACATCAAAGACCCGACTGAAGAATACATCAACCGATTTGAAAGGTTGCATCTTTAGATCTTCAAATCTATTCTGCAAGGCTTAAAGTTGCAGCTCTTTTACCTCTGAGTCTCCTTCATAGATATTTATAGGCTTCTATCACATAGTTTTGGATGATTTTCATCTAATGATCTTTGTGTGCAGTGTGTTGGCTAGTGCTCCTCCAAGGCATTCATGTCTTTCGCATCGGCATCCAACTCCTTGCGATCATTCACTAGGAGTGCGCCTAAAATATCACTGACAATGATTCTCTGTGTAACAACATCATAGGCACTATACCAAGTGATTGAATGTAATGAAGCATTTGATTCTTCCGCAACTAAAATTTTGTTCATCAAAATTGGGCACACCTTTATAATTCATCAAAGTCTTCATGATCACCCCTTTGAGAGAAAGACATTGATACCAGCTGTTAGAGCCATCTGAGAGGAGAATGAATCAAGGTATGATGGATTTAAACACTTTTAAACATCGTCTCCCTCTTTATATCTTGTCCCACGGTTAGTCGGACTTGTTTCTCTCAAACCACACCGATGTATGCAAGAATAGCAGATAAAGCAAAGAAAACACAGCGATTTGCTTGATTCGCCTCTAATGTGGAGGCTAATCCAAGGTGCAAGAACGACTCACTTATCGTCTCGCACAAATAACCAATCTCACTGATTAGAAGTCTTTAGAAAGAGTCTCACTAATCTCACTCCTAGACATGTTGTCATTCAGATGATTTGGCTCATTAGCATTAAAAGTCCACCAACAAAGAATAAGACAAAGAAAATTACACACTTGGCAGTTTGGTGTGGCTATGATTTCCATGTGGTCCTCACACTTAGGATTTTCTCCAATTGAACTTCTTTATCCTCTTCAACCCTCACAGGTGTTGTGATATGCAATAGGACTCTTAGTGTGCCTGTCTCTCATTTTCTCAGTGACTGCACATCCACTTTATAGAGAATATTCAATTTATCAACATCTTCATCTCAAATCTCCTCTCCATCTTTATTATCATGTGTCCCCTCTTCAAATCAAGGTCAACCATCGATTTAATCTGCTTATAAGAACCAAATCAGGTGACCTAAAACAATCTCGATACTTTTCATATCTTGAAGATATAGATAGAACAAATTTGGACAAGGATTACTCCAATCACGACATGGTCACCCAAACCACGACATATGTTGTGCAACAACACTATCAGTTTACAACACCATGTCATTTTAGTTACCACTGCATTTTGGATTTCTTCAACCAGAAAATCGAACTCATTAGCATGTAAACACCTTCAGCTCCACGACCCCATCCTCAAAACGCCTTCAACTCCACAACTTCATCCTTCAAGACACCTCTGAAAAATGACTTCACCATTCACCAACCATTGACCGCAACATGGTTTTAGTGTCGCCGTGAACTGTCTTCTATCTCCTTCCAGCTGCCTCTAAACTCCTTCAAACTTCCTCTAAGCCTCCTCAATGATATTGAACCTTCATTCTTTTAGCAAACTGCCAAAAAACACAACCTAGAACACAAACTTCATAGTTGAGCTGAACAATAAATGAATTATTAATTGTCGATTACAAAATTCCAAGCCCTTCTAGTTACTTTGCATCATACATACCACATTCAAAAGATTCAAAAGTGACAAATAAAACCTCTTAGCATATGCTAAATACAAAGAATATTTTAGCATTCCAAGAATTAAATATAAACATTAAATTTACATGAAAAGTAAGTCGTGATAACGAGAACAAATCAAGTCTCTAATGAACAAACATTAAAGCTAGAAGTTCACTCGTGTACCTTTGGATAAAAAGCTGGCCCAAAAGGAAGTTGAGACAGAATCCAATTTTTCACATCTACCACTCCATCACCTAGTTTTGCACTCACGGGAATGATGTCATCTACATCGGTGAACTTCTCATACCACTAGAAAGAAAAGTAATAGTAATTAAGTACTTCAATTGCAAAAAATCAAGTCATGTTTCT
This sequence comes from Viscum album, assembly GCA_963277665.1. NCBI lineage: Eukaryota > Viridiplantae > Streptophyta > Magnoliopsida > Santalales > Viscaceae > Viscum > Viscum album. The sequence goes on from OY728125.1 coordinate 8,269,469, forward strand.
TCGAGTATAATTAGAATAAGGAGGTGCACATGTCAAACAAAGGAATAATTTTTAGGTACAAAAGATTTTAATCAACAGTACATCCATGGGTTTGACTTTGAGTGATCCAAGGACCCATTGATCTCGGGCATCACAGTCAATCATTGAAGGATTACCTCAAGCTTTTTTGCAATTTCACCAGGCTTGACCAGATCTTTTTTATTCAAAACGAGCAAAGTTGGGAGAGTAACTTTTAGGCTCCCCAAACCTTCTTCCAGCATTTCATTAATCTAGGAAGAAAGAAACCTGAATTAAGAACTGAATTGGTAAAAACAAAGCAAGGTTCACAAACAATTTCCCAAAAGAATACCTTGTCAGGCACTTTACTTGCATCAACAACAACCAACGCACAGTCTGCATTGAACGCAGCACTGCGAACATTCTTCATCATCATTGAGTCCAACTTGTGCATTTTCTTCTCAATTACACCGGGTGTATCATAAAGTATCATCTGTAATAAGCCATCTCACTTTCTCACTCGGTTTACAAGAAGAAGCTACATACATGTTGCATAGAAGACAAAATACACTTGGTTTGCAATTTAAGCCTCACTGCTGCTAAATGACTACTGTTTAGACAAAACGCACAAACATGCAAACATGCGTGTTACAAAGACACAAACCTGATAGTCTGATTCAGAACATAAACCAAGGATCCGATGCCTTGTAGTTTGCGGTTTTTCTGTAACAATTGATAATTTCTGACCAATCATTTGGTTTGATAGTGTACTCTTCCCAACATTTGGCTTGCCAAGCACAGCCACGTAACCTATATTACATTACAAAGTTAGGTTTGAAATAACTTACAGAATTAATCAAACGACTCTAAAGAAGATGACAAGGGGAAATCAACAGTGACATATTACAAGCCAGATGAGGGCTTGGGCTCAATGTAAACACTTCTCAAGCATTAGATTCCTCAGTTGGTCATATCACATATACTAAAATCAATGCATGGATTTTGTTTCAAAAAAAAAAAGTTGCGGACACAAACCCTTTTAGGTATTTCAAATTATCAAAAGTAATTCATGTGCAGGCTCCCTGTTTTTTCTTTCTAGCAAATAAAGGAGTAGACAAACCACTTCGATGATTCAATGGAACTGAAGAATCAAGCCCCTCCATCTCATCTTGAAGGTCAGTCATCTTATTGTCAGACACGTCGCTGGAGGAAAGAAAAGAAGGCAAGCCGTCAGAAGAGCTGATGGCCTTCACAGCCGGCGTTGCTGGGTCAGTAACAACCAATTCCCCTCCATCGCTGCTGATAGTGGATAAATGTTTCCCGAACGCCCGAAGCTTTCGATTTTGACGGCTCCTACAGACCTCAAACTGGAATTTAACATGAACGAGGGGGCTCCTGGTAGAACAAGGAAGGAAATATTTCGTATCCACGTTGATGCAAGTTGAAAGAAGTGGGGGGTGATGAGAAAGGACGGTTGTTTCCCTGGGAAATATTACAGATACTTGCAGAGCCAAGCCCATCGATATCCAAAGAGACAAGTGACGATGAACCTCAACCTGTTTCATACACAAGTATAGACCGTGTCGTTCAGAATGAAACCAGGATAGGGACCCAAATTCCATCAGATTGGCCACTACGACGAAGGGACAGCCAAAACCGAAATCGATCGATCGATCAACAGGTAGACATTAATGAAACAACGGATTACCTAGACTGGAAGGCAAATATACCGCTCCATCTTGCCTGGATGATGGCGATGCTTCTGCTGGGCAGGAGCAGTGGAAAGGCACGCTGAGATTTGATGGTGGGAAATCGGAGAAGGAACAGTAACGGAGGCTACGACGATTAAAGGTTGCGGCGCAAAACCGAAAGGCCAATGACGAGGCGGTACCATTGTCGTCCCGGCTCCACGGCTAACTTGGTTGGGGATAAAACATTTTAATTTCAAATAATACAATCAAACTATAAACTTGTGCATAAATATAAACATTAAAACTATGTTTTGTCAAGTTTTCTCATAATTCATAAAAAAAATGTTGATTTCTCTTCATTTAGTTTAAATATAAATTTTAGTATAGTAAAATAAATGATTATCATTTTTCTCCACCTTTGGTGACAATTTAAAAAAAAATGTTTTGGTGAAAATGACACAAATAACCTTTGTTAAAAAATAACGCATACGCACAGAGTTAAAGGGTATACTTTTCCAAAATAAAAAAACAACCAAATATTAGATTCTCACAGACACCACACCTACCACCGTGTTTGCTCAACATCAACAATTTATATTAAATGACACAAATAACTTTTTAAAAAAAATTATTTTTATTACCATTTATATAACAAATCAAAACAATAATTTTAATTTCAATCAATCATTATCTTTCATATCACCAAAATTAGATAAACATAAATTACAAACATGTCTTAATACAAATTTTAAAATAAAAATAATAATAATTAAAGATAATCAAAATTATTTGTATAATTTATTGATTCAAAATTATTAATTAAAGACAATCAAGAATATTAATTCAAAATTATTAATTCAAAATAATTATTAATTCAAAATAACTGTTGATTCAAAACAGTTATTAATTCAATATTATTAATTCAAAATATTTATTAATTCATAATTAGTTATAAATTATTGATATAAATTATTAATTCAAGATAATCATAATTATTTATAATCAGAATTATCTATAATCAAAAGTATTTATAAATTATTTATGATTATTTATATACACATAATTATTTATAATCAAAATTATTTATATTCAAATTATCAAAATTATTTATATCAACGCACCGCAACTTTGAATTTATCAACCAAATAAATTTTATTTCACGTTACAATGGGCATGTATAAATTATCAAGGAAAATATTATAATCATACATTAAAACTTAAATATGAATAAAGAAACAACTCAACATGATCGTATAGCATTCAAATTGCAAACATAAAGTAATCACAACGCAACAAATTAAATGATAAAAGATGATGCAACATACAGACATCTAATCAAATGATACCATTATTCAACTTTTTTATAATTAAAATTGACAACCAAAACATCTTTCATCACAAACACAAGACAACATAACTCGAATAAATGACATTGTTTGAAACTGACAGTTACCAACGATTTTGGGGATCATGCATCATAGTATATAAAGTTACCTTTCTAAACTCCACTGGGCAATTTAAGATTTGACTTGTCCTCTCTGACTTATTGGTGAGAAACAGATATGTCTCGGTAATAAATTCTGGAGCAATTCATATTTCTTGCAGTGCTTAATGAACCTCTCCACCTGATAACCATCCTCGATGTCTGATCAAATATGAATTTCCCTCTCTCATGGCAAATACAACTTCATGCAATGTCGTCTTTAGTGTTTCAATGTATTTTTCATTATCATCTGAGGCCTTTCGTTTCTTTTTTTTTCATAATATTTTCACCCGGAGGAGACACTGCATATGAATCTACATCTGGTACGTTGAAATTTTGCAAGTTTGCAGCATTTTGAAACATCATTTTGTTAATCTCTTCAATTGTATTTTCATGGGTGTTATTGGATGAGTAGTTCCACTCTTGCACTTTCTCTTTAGTAGTTTGAGCACCTTCACTTATCACTCTATCTTTTCCAAAAAACTCAGCAAGTTTTTCATAATTACCAATAGGAGTATGCTTTCATTTCTCACCATAAAGCTTTACCTTTTATAGGAATATATATATACAAAAAAAAAACAAAAAAAATGTTATAATTGTGCATAGTTTTTATTTTCAGGAAAAAAATAAAATAAAATAAATTATAGTATATACCTCAATCAATGTCTTTCATACTTCAGGTTCAACAGTAAACATATGTGAGATTGGACTCCACACAAAACCGCTAGTATGCTTAAATAAATCATAACATTCCGCAAAATGTTCTTTAACTGTCTTCAGTCGATTCTTGATCTCAGCCTTATCCAAAGATAAGTTAAACTTCCCTCGCAGTCCTCTGACAATGTTATCATATGCCGAAGTAGTGAAAGTACCATTGACTCTATTCCCTTAACATGTTGATGATGTAGATCTTCAATCAGTGCATTGTCTATTTGAGGTGTCCATGACAACTTTTATCTTTTACAATCCTCTCGATTTTGCATTTTTTTACTCATTGTAAAAACCTACATTAAAAACAATAAATACAAAAGTAGTCATAACCATGAAAATTTGAAAAGTGTTTGATATCTCTAATGATCTATCAAGATGAAATAAAATCATAAAAATTAAAAATTAAAAACAAGAAATACAATACTTGAATTATAAGGCCTCAGGCTTAAACATTACTTAATCTTGAGTTATTTCAAGAATACACGTTGAGGATCTTTTCAGGTTTAGAGTTTTAGAGAATTAGATCATAAATCATGCATTACACTCCACATTTAAACAAAGTGGTTACATAAAAGATAGTACTCATTTTTCCCATCATCGAAAACATATTTAAAATAAAACATAGATTCTTTCTTGACATTTCCTTGACACTATCATCACATCATGTACCTTTCCCTTGACCTGTGAAAAACATTTCAAAAACATGGGATGAGCATAAAAAGCTCAGCAAGGGATATAAAAGTGCGAAATGAAAACATTAGTCCATGTATGAAATCATACTTTACTTGTAAAACATAAGCATTTTAACATACATCATCAAATCATGAATAAATCATAGAAATCATAAGACATAAAGATAACTTGAGGCATTCATAACATTCTTACGTAGGGAGTAACCCTCATGGTTATGTTTGGAATACTCATCACAGTACATTCCATAAATCTCTTCAGAGAAACCTAAACGTTTAACCCCTTCACGTTACCCAATGCATTGGAGAGCTATATCGGGCTCACCTACCCTTAGTTTATCACGGAACCACCCGTCTTCATAACAATACCCAAGAACCATAACATAATCGTATCACATAAAACATGCATAAAGGAAATATAACATTTCCACATTTCAATCACAAGATATCAATACAACACATTGATATAATAAAAACATTATGAAAACCATTTTCAATACCAAAATAAAAGAAAAGTAATACATGGTATTTATTTTTCATTTTAAAAAAAGGTTATGACTTATAGAGGAAGCTGAAACTCAAATAATGGTCACGGCGGCAGAGAAGTCGTTGTCGCCGCATACGTACGACAAAAAAAACATCCCCTTTTGTCGTTTAGTAAACGCTTCGTATAAAAAGATTCCTTTTGAATAAACGTAAAAGTCAAAGGGGTTTATACACCGTATAAAAGAAAGTTGTGTATAAAACAAAATATGCCTCAATGAAAGGAGATTGAGACGAAGTCCCTTACCTCATATCCGACTTGACTCGATCGTTCTTTAATCTCCTGAATAATAAACTTGAGTTAATTTCTACTTGCTTAAGAACCTTTTTCAAGTTCATTATTCCTTTTATATCACTTATTACCATGTCATGAACACTATGTAATTATTTAAGTTAATAACGGTCGTTTTAACGGTCATTGGTACTTGAGTCAAAAATAAACTCTTTATAATTACAAGTTGTTCATGTATCCATTATATCCAGAGTTATATTCATGATGTAGATACCATATATATCATATATATCCAGTATATACATGCATTTATAATATTACATAACATTTAGAGGTAAGAAATGAAATGCACCGTTCATGGAGACGGTAAGCCGTACGTACGCATGAACGCTACTTTCATTTCTATTTCGTATTTTATGGAATGGAATCATAATGATATAAAGGTATATTATAATTCCAGTATAATATCATATATAATATCATTAACTCCATCCTTTATACATTCCACATATGACATTAACGAATCAAATCACTTTGAGGGGGCGGTAGTCCGCACTTCCTAAAATGAAGATATCGCGTATACCCATAATGGAATCCATAAAGGTATGCCATAAATGAAAAATACAGAAGCTTAAGGAAAACATAAACATATTATATATCATATATAAATATAGTGATATCTTAATGACCACCTTTGAAGGTGTTATAAGAATATTGAACAATCATCATTTCGTGAGGCATAAATTCACCATCTACAGAAACAATATGTTCTTTAACCATTAGATGTAGGTGTGTGTAAGTGTAGCTCGAATAATTCTTATTACAACATCCTAGTATATTGAACATACTGGTTTTGTTACAAAAGAAATGAATAAAAAGAGTTTAGGGGGTTGGAGAAGCAAAATAAAACAAAAGAACATTAGAAAAGTCTTTACCTTTAAATCGGGTAACTCCTCTTGGTTAGAACCAAAAGGGTTTCTTGAAGAGCTTTCTGCCTAAGGTAAGGATTCTAGGATGAATAGAGGGATGTTGAGAGATAAAATGAGCAGATCTTGGCTGATCCAATGGCTTGAGAAGTGTGGGTAAAGAGGTAGAGGTGGGGGCCTTTTATAAGAGGAGAGGAGGGGCACTCTTGGAATGTTATAAAATGTTACTTTATTTTCAAATGAGTTTCAGATTTTAAAGGCCTCACATTAATTTATTTCGAGGATAAGGTGATAAGGGTTCGAAATATACTCATCCAATAGGTCTTTGACAAATGTAAGTCTTATATTTCACATTATCTTTTCATTTTATTTAAATCGTTCATTAATGAGGTAATCGCTGCATCATCATGATGTCATAAATAATTTAATTTATTTAATGTCTAAAAAATATAAAAAAACTACTATGATGTAGGAAATATTTTTAGCTTTTCAATGACTATTTATAGTCCAATATATAATTTATTTAGACAAAATTAAAAATGTTTTACTCAGGTGATACATTCTTTGTTATATTTAACTTTCTTTAAAAATAAAAAGATAAAAAGTCATTATCACACAAAAGTGATTCCATGGGGTCCCCAAGTTTGGCACAAGGCATCCCATGGTCAGGCATGACACAACCATTAGCATTAGGACACATGTTGGGGTCATTTATTATTATTATGATATTATTTTATTATCCTTAACTACCCGATTACTAATTAATCAAGATAATTAAAGATAATTACCGTCGTTACTATTAATAATGTCCAAAAACAAAAGAGTCTTAATTAGATAATTTGGAACTTCTGATTCCAAATATGTAATCCATTTTACCAAATTCCAAACATAGAAATTGCAATAATTAATTTAAAAATAATTCTCGTTGTCAAAACAAATAGCGGGTTTTTTTGAAACAATATCTATGAAAAGTTTGGCACTTGTTTATGCCCAATTCCAAAGTGAAATTAATTATAATGACCACCATTGGATTAGATTGTAAAAATATATTCTAATTACACTTTAAGACCAATTAAAAAAGATAATCTAACCATATAATTAAATTAGATGAAAAAAGCAGTTTTGATGTAAAATGCAGTATTTTTCACTATTCATTAAAAAATGAACATGGTCAGAAAAATACCAAAAATTTACCCAAGGTAAATTTAAATGTTCCAATCATAAATAATAAGTTTATTTTGACAAATAGATCTTATAAAATTGTCAAAAGATAGATTTAAAAATGGTTCGCCATCAAAAGGCGGTAAAACAATCTTATAAAAATATTAGTGTATTCCATGCTTAAGATTGGATTTATTCTCATTTTAAGCCTCTAAAACACTATCTAATTCATAAATAGACATAGATAAGAATTTCTTATTATTCATTACTTACTTGGGATGTTACATACTTCCCCCTTTTAGAAAATTGCATCCCCTCAATTTATTTACTTATTGAATAAGTGGGAGGTAGATCCCTCATTGCATTTTTAGATTTCCATGTTGCCTCTTCAATCATGTGGTTTTTCCACAAAACCTTTATTTTATGAATCACCTTATTTCGCAACACTTGCTCCCTATGGTCAAGAATCTGGATAGGTTGTTCCTCATAAGATAGGTTCTCTTCCAGCTGAACTACCTCTGGACTCAAAACATGAGATGGATCTGACATATACTTCCTTAACATTGAAACATAAAAAACATCGTGTACCTGAGATAAACTCGGAGGTAAAGCCACTCGGTATGCAACTGATCCAACTCTCTCTAGAATTTCATATGGTCCAATGAACCTTAGACTCAGCTTTCCTTTCTTACCAAATCGCATCACACTTTTCCATGGTGAAACTTTAAGAAAAACATGATCACCTACCTCAAAAGAGAGATCTTTCCTCCTGTTGTCCGCATAACTCTTCTGCCTACTCTGAGCTGTTCTCATGTGTTTCTGTATCAGATAAACTTTTTCTACCAACTCTTCTACCAATTCTGGTCCCATCAACTTCCTTTCACCTACTACATCCCAAAAACCTGGAGTTCGACACCGCTTCTCATATAATGCCTCAAATGGTGTCATCTGTATACTGGAATGAAAACTGTTATTATAAGAAAACTCAACCAAAGAAAGATGTTGGTCCCAACTTCCCTGATAATCCATCGAACAAGCATGTAACATATCCTCCAAAGTCTAAATCGTTCGTTCTGACTGCCCATCTGATTGAGTATGAAAAGCCGTACTAAAATTTAATTCAGTACCCAATGACTTCTGAAGGCCTTTCCAAAAGTTAGAAGTGAACCCGGGATCACGGTCAGATACAATGGAGATAGGAACTCCATGTAACCTGACTATCTCTTTAATATACAAACGGGAAAATTGATCTAGCGAAAAAATATCTCGTATAACAAGGAAATGAGCAGATTTAGTCAAGCGATCAACAATAACCCAGATTGCATTATTACCTCGAGGTGTATTCAGCAATCCCACAACGAAGTCCATGGATATATTCTCCCATTTCCACTCTGGCATTGGTAAAGGCTGAAGCATCCCTTTCGGTAACTACCGCTCTGCTTTAACCTATTGACAAGTCAAACACTTCACAATAAAATCAGTAATGTCTCTTTTCATTCCGTCCCACCAGTAATACTCCCGAAGATCTCTATACATCTTAGTACTGCCCGGATGAACTGAAAACGAAGAACTATGAGCTTCACATAATAACTCTCTCTTCAACTGTGAATCACACGAAACACACAATCTCTTCCCAAATATCAAAACACAATCATTATCAATGTTGAATTTAGGCAACTTACCCTTCTGAACCAGCTCTACCTTTTTCTGCAACTCGCTGTCTTGCTTCTGTGCTTGCTTAATTCTGTCTAATAGAGAATATTTCACTGATACCTGAAACAAAACAGAAGAACATCCTGCACCAACAACTTCTATGCCAAAGTTCATCAAATCCTTAACCAAAGTATCACGTTCTAAACACAACATCATTAATGAAGCATTACTTTTTCGACTCAAAGCATCAACCGCTTTATTTGCTTTTCCCAGATGGTAATGAATTGTACAATCAAAATCCTTGATTAATTCCAGCTATCTCCTCTGTCTCATATTCAATTCTTTCTGAGTGAATATATACTTTAAACTTTTGTGATCAATATATATTTCATACTTTACTCCATACAAATGATGCCTCCAAATTTTTAAAGCAAAAACAACAGCAGCTAATTCCAAATCATGTGTAGGGTAATTTACCTCATGAGTTTTCAACTGATGTGAAGCATAAGCAATTACCTGATCACTTTTCATTAGGACGCAACCAAGTCCTTTCAATGAAGCATCACCGTAGATAACAAACTCCCCATTCCTGGAAGGTAGTGCCAAAACTGGAGCATTCACCAATCTTCTTTTCAATTCCTAAAAACAATCATCACATTCTTTTGTCCAGATAAACTTAACACCCTTCCGAGTTAGCTTAGTCATTGGACTAGATAACCGTGAAAAATTTCTAACAAACCTTTGGTAATAGCCTACCAAACCAAGGAAGCTACGAATCTCAGTTACATTTGTGGGTCTTGGCCATTCTTCAACAACCTTTGTTTTTGCAGGATCAACAGTTATCCCATCTTTAGAAATAATGTGACCAAGGAAAGAAATTTGTTGCAACTAAAACTCACACTTGCTGAATTTCCCATACAATTTATTTTCTTTTAAGGTTTGCAAAATAACCCTTAAATGTCTTTCATGCTCCTATTTACTTTTAGAAAACACCAAAATATCATCAATGAAAACAACCACAAACTTATCCAAGAATTCATGGAAAATTCTATTCATAAGGTCCATGAATACAACAGATGCATTGGTTAGCCCAAAAGGCATTACTACAAATTCATAATGGGCATATCTTGTACGAAACGCGGTCTTCGGAATATCTACTTCCTTTACCTTCAACTGATGGTACCCTGATCTCAGGTCAATCTTTGAAAAAAACTGAGCTCCCTGGATCTGATCAAACAAATCATCGATATGAGGCAAATGATATTTGTTCTTAATATTGATGTTATTCAAGGCTCCATAATCAATGCAAAGTCTCATTGAACCATCTTTCTTTTTAACAAATAAAACAGGAGCACCCCATGGTGATGTGCTAGGTTGAATGAAACCTTTCTCTAATAAATCTTGCAATTGCTCCTTCAACTCTAAAAGTTCAGTTTGAGCCATTCGATAAGGGGGTTTTGAAATTAGCTTAGAATCAGGAACTAAGTCAACGGTAAATTCAACTTCCTGATCTGGTATTATTCCAAGAAACTCATCAGGAAAAACATCAGGATACTCATTTAACACTGGCACATCATTAATCTGAACAGTTTCCTTGTTTTCAACGATACGTGCAAGGTAACATTCAGTTCCATCTTTTACAAGTTTCTCGGACTCTTGATATGTTATCAACAGTAAGAGTTCATTCTTGTACACAAACTGAAAGACTTTCTAAAAAGAAACTTCTTTAGCTCTACAGTCAATCTTAGCATGGTAAATAGAGAGCTAATCCATACTCAGGATAACATCAAACTCTACTAGAGATAAAACAATAAGGTTTGCAAGTAGGTTCTTTCCACGGATAAGGATAGGAAGATTCTTATAAATTCTTTTTGCCTCAACATTTCCCCCAGGTGTTTTTACCACAAGTTCAGGAGTCATTTCTTGAGATGGTATTCCCATTTTACTAGAAAAGTTTTTAGATATGAAAGAATGTGTAGACCCTGAATCAAAAAACACACTGGCATAATCTGAAAAAACAAACAAAGTACCTGATACCACTTCATTTGATGGCCCGACATATGCTGAAGTAGTTGCAAAAGATTTCACCACCCCTTTTTGCTTGTAGTCTAACTGCTTCCCATCACTTGAGATCTTTGTCGGACACTCATTTGCATAGTGACCCATCTCATTGCACTTAAAACATTTCACTAACTGTAAATCAAATTTGGTCTTACCATCACCCTGATATTTTTCAGTGCAATCACGAGCCTTATGTCCTATCTTACCACATCGGTAGCACTTTCCAGAATTCAGAAGACATTCCCCAGCATGCCTTTTACCACATTTATCACAAAATGGAAACTTAGTTTTCTTACTGTCAGACCTTTTTGAAGAATTCTTCCTTTTCTCCTGCCACCTCGGTCTCTTCTTCTGCTGGTTGTTATAGAACACTTGATCATCGGAAAACTCCATTTCCACCTTCTCAATACATCGAACAAGCTTTTCATAACTCTTGAACTCACGAGAATCTAAAGCCCTTCGATATTTTGGCTATAATCCTGAGTAAAAACGATTGATTTTACTATCAAGGTCTCAGATAAAATTTGGAGCATACCTTGCCAATCGAGTGAACCTTTCTTCATAGGCAGCCACTGAGTCTTCCTCTTGCCTCAATTCCAGGAATTGTTTTTCCATCCTAAGTCGAACAGCCTTAGGAAAATACTTCTCAAGAAACATACCTTTGAATTCATCCCAGTCGAGAGCATCAATCTCATCAGCGTCCTTCATATTTTTAACCATCGCCCACCACTGATTTGCTTCACCCTCCAAACGGTAAATAACAAGACTAACCTTTTGATTCTCTGAACACCCCATGACATCGAAAATCTTCTCCAGTGCTTTAATCCACCCTTCAGCTAGCACAGGGTCAGATGATCCTCTGAATGATGGGGGATATTGCCTCATGAAATGTTCTACCACTGACATGTTCCTCTACGGTTGATCTGACCGATCTCGTGTATAGATACCACCACCATTTATCGCTTAAGTCAACTACACCATCACTGTAACAAACTGTTCAGTTCCAATTCCGACCATCTCAGGATTCTGATTCGGAAGTTCATTTCCTTATATATGCCTTCCTAGCAATGCTTCCCTGTTTCCTCTGCGAAAAACCATTATGAACAAACATGTCTTAGATGAAGAAACATGGTAATCTTCAAATGCTATATCATTTCAATTTGACCATAAAAAAATATATTTTTGGATAATAATTTAATAAAATTCTAACTCCTAAATTTATCTAAACCGACCTCTGATACCAACTATAAGGCCCCAACCTTAAACATTACTTAATCTTGATTTATTTCAAGAATACATGTTGAGGATCTTTTTAGGTTTAGATTTTTAGAGAATTAGATCATAAATCATGCATTACACTCCACATTTAAACAAAGTGGTTACATAAAAGATAGTACTCATTTTTCCCATCATCAGAAACATATTGAAAATAAAACATAGATTATTTCTTGACACTTCCTTGACACTATCATCACATCATGTACCTTTCCCTTGACCTATGAAAAACATTTCAAAAACATGGGATGAGCATAAAAAGCTCAGTAAGGGATATAAAAGTGCGAAATGAAAACATTAGACCATGTATGAAATCATAATTTACTCGTAAAACATAAGCATTTTAACATACCTCATCAAATCATGAATAAATCATAGAAATCATAAGACATAAAGGTAACTTGAGGCATTCATAACATTCTTACGTAGGGAGTAACCCTCATGGTTACGTTTGGAATACCCATCACAGTATATTTCATAAATCTCTTTGGAGAAACCTTAACGTTTAACCCCTTCATGTTACCCAATGCATTGGAGAGCTATATCAGGCTCACCCGCCCTTAGTTTATCACGGAACCACCCATCTTCATAACAATTCCCAAGAACCATAACATAATCGCATTACATAAAACATGCATAAAGGAAACATAACATTTCCACATTTCAATCACAAGATATCAATACAACACATTGATATAATAAAAACATTATGAAAACCATTTTCAATACCAAAATAAAATAAAATAAATACATGGTATTTATTTTTCATTTAAAAAAAGGTTATGGCTTGTAGAGGAAGCGGAAACTCAAATAATGGTCACGACGACAGAGAAGTTGTTGTCGCCGCATACGTATGACAAAAAAAACATCCCATTTTGTCATTTAGTAAACACTTCGTATAAAAATATTCCTTTTGAATAACCGTAAAAGTCAAAGGGGTTTATACACCATATAAAATAAAGTTGTGTATAAAACAAAATATGCCTCAATGAAAGAAGATTGAGAAGAAGTCCCTTACCTCGTATCCGATTTGACTCGATCGTTCTTTAATCTCCTGAATAATAAACTTGAGTAAATTTCTACTTGCTTAAGAACCGTTTTCAAGTTTATTATTCCTTTTATATCACTTATTACTATGTCATGAACACTATGTAATTATTTAAGTTAATAACGGTCGTTTTAACGGTCATTGGTACTTGAGTCAAAAATAAAATCTTTATAATTACAAGTTATTCATGTATCCATTATATCCAGAGTTATATTCATGATATAAATATCATATATATCATATATATCCAGTATATACATGCATTTATAATATTACATAACATTTAGAGGTAAGAAATGAAATGCACCGTTCATGGAGACAGTAAGCCGTACGTACGCATGAACGCTACTTTCATTTCTATTTCATATTTTATGGAATGAAATCATAATTATATAAAGGTATGTTATAATTCCAGTATAATATCATATATAATATCATTAACTCCATCCTTTATACGTCCCACATATGGCATTAACGAATCAAATCACTTTGAGGGGGCGGTAGTCCGTACTTCCTAAAATGAAGATATCGCGTATACCCATAATGGAAGCCATAAAGGTATGCCATAAATGAAAAATACAGAATATTAAGGAAAAAATAAACATATTATATATCATATATAAATATAGTGACATCTTAATGGCCACCTTTGAAGGTGTTATAATAATATTGAACAATCATCGTTTCGTGAGGCAGAAATTTGCCATCCACAGAAACAGTATGTTCTTTAACCATTAGATGTAGGTGTGTGTAAGTGTAGCTCAAATAATTCTTATAAAAATATCCTAGTATATTAAAAATACTGGTGTTGTTACAAAATAAATGAATAAAAAGATTTTAGGGGGTTGGAGAATCAAAATAAAACAAAAGAACATTAGAGAAGCCTTTACCTTTAAATCAGGTAACTCCTCTTGGTTATAACCAAAAGGGTTTCTTAAAGAGATTTCTATCTAAGTTAAGGCTTATAGGATGAAGAGAGGGATGTGGAGAGATAAAATGAGCAGATATTGGCTGAGCCAATGGCTTGAGAAGTGTGGGTAAAGAGGTAGAGGTGAGGGCCTTTTATAAGAGGAGAGGAGGGACACTCTTGGAATGTTATAAAATGTTACTTTATTTTCAAATGAGTTTTGGATTTTAAAGGTCCCACATTGATGTATTTCGAGGATAAGGTGATAAGGGTTCTAAATATACTCATCCAATAGGTCTTTGACAAGTGTAAGTATTATATTTTACATTATCTTTTCATTTTATTTAAATCGTTCATTAATGAGGTAATCGCTGCATCATCATGATTTCATAAATAATTTAATTTATTTAATGTCTAAAAATTATAAAAAAAATACTATGATGTAGGAAATATTTTTAGCTTTCCAATTAATATTTATAGTCCAATATATCATTTATTTAGACAAAATTAAAAATGTTTTACTCAGGTGATACATTCTTTGTTATATTTAACTTTCTTTAAAAATAAAAAGATAAAAAGTCATTATCACACAAAAGTATTCCATGGGGTCCCCAAGTTTGGCACAAGGAATCTCATGGTCGTCCATGACACAACCAGTAGCATTAGGACATATGTTGGGGTCATTTCGTATTATTATGATATTATTTTATTATCCTTAACTACCCGATTACTAATTAATCAAGATAATTAAAGATAATTACCGTCGTTACTATTCATAATGTCCAAAAAACAAAAGAGTATTAATTAGATAATTTGGACCTTCTTATTCCAAATATGGAATCCATTTTACCAAATTCCAAACATATAAATTGCAATAATTAATTTAAAAATAATTCCCGTTATCAAAACAAATAGCGTTTTTTTTTGAAACAATATCTATGAAAAGTTTGACACTTGTTTATGCCCAATTCCAAAGTGAAATTAATTATAATGACCAACATTGGATTATATGGTAAAAATATATTCTAATTACACTTTAAGACCAATTAAAAAGATAATCTAACTATATAATTAAATTAGATGAAAAAACAGTTTTGATGTAAAATGCAGTATTTTTCACTATTCATTAAAAAATGAACATGGTCAGAAAAATACCAAAAATTTACTCAAGGTAAATTTCAATGTCCCAATCATAAATAATAAGTTTATTTTGAAAAATAGATCTTATAAAATTTTCAAAATATAGATTTAAAAATGGTTCACCATCAAAAGGCGGTAAAACAATCTTTTAAAAATATTAGTGTATTTCATGCTTATGATTGGGTTTATTCTCATTTTAAGCCTCTAAAACACTATCTAATTCATAAATAGACATAGATAATAATTTCTTATTATTAATTACTTCATTGGGATTTTACATGAATAATGAAACCATGTTGGTAAAATAACTACAAAACATGATACAAACATGACCCGCCTTTAATTATTAACATAATCAAACCACATATGAGCTTCAATTTAATCTCTAATTTGATCCTTTTTTTTCATCTTAATTGGTGTCACTTCTCTCATTAGATGGTTGTTCAGCTCCATAGAGATTTTCAAGGGCATTATCTACCTCGGTAAGAAGATTTTCATCTGTATCTACACTCATTAGAAAATTGTGTAGCATACAACAAACTAATATGATATTTGATTGTGTATTCATAGAGTACATAGAGACCAATGTAGTTGATATAATTGGAAATATTTTCTTTAAAACATCAAAAGCTCTCTCAATAACATCATGCAAAGAAGCATGTCGATTATTAAATAACTCTCAAGCATTTTCTGGAGGATGATTGGAGTACTCCTTCAAATGATAACATACACCTCTATAAAGTGGTATAAGGCCACTCCGTAACATATATCCCACATCAACGAGATAAAATTTTACTATTTCAAATAAAAAATATCATTAAGCAATATAATTCAATTTACATATCTTAACAAGTAATTATTAAGTTAAGAAAAAATTATCGGTCGGTATTTTCAAATTGTCTTCTCTAGATAATGAATTTTTAATAATTCTTGAGTCAGATGTGGTTCCCTCCCATCCAGGCAACACATAAATAAATTTTAGATCAAATGTACATGCACATATCACGTTCAGTGTGAGATAACCTTTTCTACCATGATATCTTGGTGCATCATTATTAGAAACTTTGACACGAATATGTGTTCTATCCAACGCTCCAATACAATCCTATCAGTTAATATATTTTATGATATTTTTTTAAATATAAAGATAATGAGAATTGAAAATTGAAAGAATGGGTATATTATATAAAATGTACCTTAAAATATGGGTAAAATCTTCCACTATTGAGTTTCACGGTAGAAACTTCAGATCCATCAGGTTGGCAAAGAAATTTATCTTCTAATGAAATAATTACCCTAAAAAACCATGAAAATGTCTACTTGTTGTTTCATCGGATCGACGAAAAAAAGGAAACATGTCTATTTTTTACATTATGTGACAGGATATAAAGGCATTTTGAAACTTGTTCTTCAACTGTTGAATACTTTATCGGTTTCACACCACCATGTATTTTAGTATAGAACACAAATTTGAAAAGGAATGTGGCCCCATATGAATTATGTTATGACAATCCTTGTCACGTTTAAGCTGATCCATGAGTTCAACTTGAACTTTTTGATGTTTCACATAAATCTATTTTTTACGATGATAAATTTTACGATACCAAAAGAGCACTACATGACATATAAGTTCAACAACTGTTATCTTCTAGCTTACATCCCATTTAATCAAATGATTATTCAATTATCCATCTTGTTGATCCATAAAGCCTACAATTTTTTTAAAAAATGACTCCATAAAATTTATTTAATGAAAACATATAAATAAATATATAAATATGTATATATATATAATCGACAATAAAAATACAATGAAATACGACATTTAGAAAATAAATAATTAATGTTTCATATAAAAAATTACCATATAGCATTTTTTTTATTTAATATAATTTATAAAACTATCTTTAAAATATTAATATTCTATATTAAATAAAAAATAATATTTTTTTATAGATAATACATTAATAATATTCATAATTTTACTTATTTTTATAAATCATACCTTTTATAATATAGCCTAATAATAAATCTGTATAATCTATTATAAACTATATAAATCCAATATCATTATTTATACTATTCATATCTCAATTTTCATAATTCCAATCACCATTTAACATGTATAAACGAATATATTAATCAATGCATTTCATAAAAATTACAATATAATATTTATTTTTTATTCTTTGATAATTGATTTATCCAACACATAGTAATCGTGTACTGCAATAGAAAAAAAGTTTCCAGTATAAGTCATTAATCTAAAAAACAATCAATTGTAAATCAATATATCATTAGAAAACAAAATATAGAAATTGCAAAAAATAAATTACCTACAACAACAATGCGGCGGAAGTTGGAGATGAGTGAAGATGAAGTGAACCAAAAAAACAGGTTGTTGAAGTTGGAGACGACGTCGAAACTTGAAATGATATCTGCAAAGGATTACTACACTAGTGGAGAAACTTGACTGCGCTTGAAGGGGAATGGCGTTGTACGGTGTGAACTGAACGATGCTTGAAGGGGAATGGCATTGTGCGGTGTGAACTGGACCGCGCTTGAAGGGGAATGGCGTTGCACAGTGCGGTGTGAGCTGGAATGCACTTGAAGGGGAATGGCGTTGTGTAGTGTTAACCCACCTGTTTATATAGACAAAAGAGATAATTTAGTAAATTTAAAAAATATCTCAAGTAGGCTGAAGATTTCCTTTTGAATCATCCTGATTTTGGGAAAATTTGAAATCGAGGGAAATATCGGGTGGGAGAGAAATCCATTTCTCCCCTCTTCCACGCCTCAAATTTCTCTTGCTCGGATTAACCTCTCCAAATAGATGATATCTGTTGCAATCATCCCAATTTTTTTATTTTCCTCCTAATTCAGCGCTGCCAAATGAGGGCTAACACTTAATTTTTTAATATTAAAACCTCAAAAACTTAGAGATGAAAGCTTTGGTATGTAGTCTAGAAAATTGATTCACTAAAATTGATATATGCATGATATAAATTATGATAATGAAAATGAATCTTTAAAATAATATTTTCAGAAAAAAACATAATCATCAATAAAATATAGATGGTCATGAAACAATATAATAAAGAGAATCAAACTAGATATTTGATAATACAAATTTGAAATTATTGTTTGATTTACAATGTAACCTCCCACCATAACATGATTGCGTCATCATGGTGGAATATCATATAAACTCAAACGTGTCTCCTCATATGTCAAAAGGTGTCAATTAGAAATGAGAGTTTGACCCATATCACGAGAATATTATACCACTGATCATCTAATCATCGGTAACAATAATCAATAATTTCCATAATACACAATAACAACACCAATATAGTATGGATTCACAACAAGAGTTCATTGTAGAAAGAATGATTTTTTATGATGGAATTTATGTTTGTCACAAACAGTGGTGATAAGCATGTTTTTTTGCGATGGAAAAACAATTATGTCGCAAATAATTTTTTCCTCAACATATATTTATGACATATATAATGCTCACTGCATATACTTTTGGCACTAGTGCGCACACGATGGCAGGTAAGACTTATTTGCGATAAAATTTTCAAATACCATGACAAAAATATTTATTTGTTGACATATTCATTCATAAAGGAGTGTTCTCAACACAAATATTTTCCAGATAAATGATAACATTTTTTATGATAGACATCGATTGAAACAAATATTGTTTTTGTTACAAATAATAAATTTAGTCACAAATAGTCCAAACAACAGCTTATTTGTGATAGATCATCCGTCATAAATAACCCATCACAAAAAACTCACAGTAAAACTACTCCCCACCCACCCCATTATCACATCCTCTAGGTTTCTCAAACTCGCTCAACATCTCTTAATCTTTCTAAAACTTTTCAGATTTTTAAGGAGTTGATTTTTTAGTTGCAAAACTACTTCTTGCGATTCAAACTTTAGTTATGAGGTGTTTTTTAAATATTTATTAATCTGATTTATAGTTTTTTTAACTATATTATATGTTTGTTAATTTAATTTATTATTTTTTAATTATATTTTCATGTCGAAAGATGGTGTCACATTCTCCCAGATTTTAGGGTTTTTCATGAAGCCCATCTCGATGATGACAAAAATAGTGTTCCTGCTCTTTAGTCCATCGCTCCTTCTTCATCTGGTGGTGCTCATGTTGCTGCTCCCACTTGGTATGTGATCACACCTCCATTCACTATTCATTTTCACAATTGCACTGCTATGTCAAACTGATTTTGTATTTTAAATTTTACATTTAATAACAAATTTCACATCATGTTTGATTAATTTATTTTGTGTTTATCACTGTTAAAAAGGAAAATTTTACCTATTTTGATAATTACATTGTAGGTGTAGGTGATTTGGAGGGTCCGTGATGAAGTGGAATAAAAATGGACCAAACTGTGCATGATTCTAAGCACACCAGTGGACTCAACCGCACACTTCTACTAAACCATGCATCCAATTGGGCTGATATTTTGTGGCCTGGTCCAAAATTTAATGGGATACATTTATTATGAATACACCCAATCCCTATTTGTCCATTAAGGGGCCCATACAAATTGATCTTTCCAGGGGATCAAATCTGCTCGAAGTCAAAAAGTTGGTTTTGTATCTAGTCCATATCTCTAGCTATGATTGTAAAAACAGTGCCAAATTTTTGGTGGAGATAGTCAGGAGGTGGGGATATAACTTTTTAGTTTTGTCAAAAGTGATATAAGACTATCTGGCCATTGAAAACCATGGTCCAAGTGATTTCTCAAAATTAGGGTGCCCAAAACCACCTTCCACATTTCCTATAAATTGGCACCTTGGGCACCCCATTTGCAAGTTTGAACCAGGAGAAAAACTCTACCATTTTGGAGACCCAAAGGATTCCTCTCTTTATCCAAGAAGTTTTAGAGGCCCCTATTCTCATAGGGGGATCAAGGATGAAGGTGAAGTTCCACCCGAGCCTCCTCCTCCTCTCGACGACGAGCTAAACAGTGGAAGCTTATTTCAAGGGAGCTACACACACTTGGGAGGAAGTTTTGACACTTTTTATGCTATTAGTTTTTTTTTAATTTTGTGTGTGAAACATTTTATTTAAGTTTTATCTTAACATTATTCTTATTTGAATGCTTTGTTTTGATTTAATCAAGTAAAACACTTTTTATCTCAACACCAATTGGGTTGAGATTACAAGTGGGACTCTTGAGTTAATCCGATTGGACAACACAAGCATCCTTTTTCACATTCTCATGCATGAGATTTTATTATTATTTGGTATCAAAACCTTGACAACACGATTGTTGTGCCAAGGGTTGGTTCTTTGTGCATCGTTTTAAGTGGTAAGAGGGGAATCATGATCTTGACAACCCTCAACCAAAGAATTTCATTAAACCATGAGAACTTTTCAGAACAATGAACTATCCAAGTTGTGTAGTGAACTTGAAATGACCTCTTTATCACATAATTCTTAAAAAACACTTTTATTTATCAACCATTAAACTATTTAAATTAGTTATTTTCTTAAAATTGTTTTCAAAACCACCCCCTTTTTTAGTACTTTTTATTAAAAATACACACTCTAAACCTATCAAAACTCCACGAGAGATGACCTAGGGTCTTCCCTAGACTATAAAATCATATTTAAATCATAATAAATTTGACGTGTCCTGATAATGCATTAAAATTTTGGCACCGTTGTCAGGGAGCGCTTTTGTTTTTAGTGTGCGTTTTTTATAAAAATATTGTTAGTTTTGTAATTATTTCTTTGCTTATTTCCTTCATTTTTTAGTTGATTTCTAAAATCTTCCTCTTATATAAGTTCTATGCATGACACATTCTACTCTGGGAGATTTACCACCTTTTGAACCCAAACCGGAGAGGATCCTACATCATTGGAACTATGACACATAGGACAACCCTTTGAAGGAGGACACATCACATCTTGAAAATATTCTTGATCCTTCTTCTTCTTCCGGAACCAACATCAAAACTAAAATAAAATTTCATAACATGGATGAAAATAATTAAACACTAAAATAATTAACCTCACCTGATGTTGATATCCAACCCACTTATATTCAAATGCAAGGAGAAGCACTAGACTTTGAACTAAAATCTGATCTAATTCACTTATTGGAAAGATTTCATGAACTTGCTGGAGAAGATCCACATAATAACTTAAAATAATTTTACACTGTGTGTTCAACATTAACACCTGGTAATGTGGATGAAGAACAAGCAAATATTAGGGAATTCCATTTTTCATCGGAAGATACTGCAAAATATTGTCTATATTATGTTAATTCCCCAATTAGAGGTTGGACGGACATAAAACTCCTTTTTCTTGAAAAATACTCCCCATCCTCTAGAATTACAATAATAAGAAAAGAAATTTGTAGGATAAGATGATATTAAGAGGAAACACTTCATGAATATTGGGAAAGATTTACAAGGCTTTGTTCAAGTTTCCCACACCACCAAATAAGTGATCAACTTTTAATACAATATTTTTATGAAGGTTTAATTTTTATTGATTGAAATATGATTGATGTTGTTGTACGTGGTGAACTAGTTGATAAAACCCCAATCACTTAAAGGACCCTGATTGAGAACATGGTTCAAAACACTCAACAATTTGGTTCAAGGTCCAGTGTACCCATTCAAGGTGTCCATGAGGTGCGGAGTACCGAATTCGAGAAGAAGGTGGACATGAAGTTCAAAGAGGTAAGTACCCTTCTCGAAAACTTGATATTTCCCAAGGGAAATCCCAATATCCTCCTCCTATCCACTATGGAATATGTTCTTCTGACACCCACTATTCTGACCAATTCCCTCAGCTGAGAGAAACATCTGAGAGTTGTGAGGCAGTATTCTCAGGATTCCCCTTTAACCAATCCTCTAGGCAGGAACCTTACTATCTATCCAACTCTGGGTAGTAAGAAAACCAAGCCTATAGGAAAGGGGGTATTAAAACCAACCTCAAAAACCAAGGAACAAACTAGGACATGGTATCCATCCACCACCACCCAGAAATCCTCAATCTCCATAAAGGACTTTCTAATAACCACCTCAAAAACCCAAGTCCAGACTAGAATATATGATGAAACAAATGGCTTCCAATAATCTCCAATTCCAACAAACCACCCAAGCATCCATACAAGACCTAAAAACCGAATTAGGCAAACTTTCCAACTCGGTGGGGGAAATTCAAAGTCATGGGTCGGGTAAACTACCCTCTCAACCACTAGTAAACCCTAAGGACAAGGAAAATGTTTGTACCATAACCCTTCAGAGTGAAACACAACTTAAAATCCAAATCAATCTTCTATAAGAGTCATCCCCTACTAAGGAAACCACCATCCCAACCATTGTAAATGCTCCAAATAAGGTAGAACCTTGTCCCGAGAAAATCCCTTCAAAGGAAAGAGTGTGTTTGTTGATGAGTCGCCTAGCCTAACCATTCCTCTTACATTTCCCCAAAGGGACACCCAACCTAGGAAATAAAAGGAAACTAAACTTGATATAGAAATATTGGAAACTTACATGTAGGTTAACATTTCTTTTATTGATGTTGTGAAGTAAATTCCACAATACGCCAAGTTTTTAAAGGAGATGTGTACACACCGAAGGCAACTCTGAGGTGATGAGAAGGTGAGCTTGCAGAGGAACATCTCAACATTGATACAACCATCACTTCCCACCAAATATAATGATCCTAGAACATTCTCGATTCCATGCACCATATGAGAGTATTTATTTTCCAATGCTATGCTTGATTTGGGTGCTTCTATAAATGTGGCACCTCACTCCATTTTATCCTCATTGTAGGTTGGGGAACTAAATCCCACTAAAATTGTTGTTCAGCTAGAAAATTGGAGTACAACACACCCTTCTGGTGTGACAGAGGATGTTCTTGTGAGGGTGAAAATTTTAATTTCTCCTACTGATTTTTATGTGATAAAAATGGAAGATGATATAATGGATGAACATGACCCAATTATATTGGGGAGACCTTTATTGAAAACTTCCAAAACCATAATTAATGTCTATAATGGTACATTATCTATGGATTTTGGCGGTGAAATTTTCCACTTCAACATCCTTGATGCCACGAATCACCCCTTAGAAGAACATTCCTCTCTCTATGTTAGTTTAATTTATGTACTCCCTTACTTCACAAAAAACTTATTTTCTCTCCCCTAACCCCCTTTTTGAGTTTTTATCACTGATTTAAATACTAGGAAATGAATCATGCATAGAATGTTGAACTAGTCTTGAAAAATGTCATGAATGTTTGATAATTTATGATTTCTTGAACACCGAGGATCCTATTACCATCGATGATACTACTAAGCTTGTAAGAACTCATTCCTCATCTGAGAATGTTACCATTGAGTAGTTATATGAGATCAATCGCCTCTCACTTTCACACCCACTCCCATTAATCCAAAATCCACTAGAATTGGAACTTAAAAAACTACCTCAAGATTTAAAATATTCCTATATTAAGAATAGAAACAAGCTACCTATCATCACTGCTAGTTCACTCCCTCTTGAGCATGAATTTTGAATGATTAAACTTTTGAGGGAGAGCAGGGCACCAACGGGGTCATGGGAGGGAGATAGGGGCACCGATGGGGTTGCATGAGGGAGGGTGGCTAGAGGAATTATCACTGGAGGGAGGTCACCATAAGGGAGGCACATCCAATAGGGGGTCGCATGAGTGGACATGGAGGGGGGGGGGGTGCATGAGAAGAGGGGGGAAGGAGAACCCCTAAAAAAATTATGCATAATACAATAAAATCCCTCAATCTAATATTAAGTTAGACTAAGCCTTATGTTACTTGATTGGGAATAAAACTCAAAAGAACTATGCGTTTGAAAAATCCTTATTGGGATACTTACTTTTATAAGGGGAGTTATTATGATGGTTTCAGATTGACTTAACCATTTTACATCATGAGGAGTATCCCTTTCTAGACTTGGTGTAATTTGGAGGCAAGTGTTGAGAAAATTGAAGTCAGGATTTCTGTATTTGGGAGTCCACTCAATGGATCAAGGGGATGCAAGACTGCGGTTGAAAAAGACTTGCCTACCTAAATACCTTTAAAATTTCTTAACCAACCCTTACTAACGTTATGCGAAGGGGAATATAGATCCTTTCCACTATAATGTATTAGCAACTAGACATTACAAGTTCAATGGTGAGGGCTATTGGGACTTGATAAAATAGTGAGTGATTTAATAAAATCAATTAATTTATTATTTTTCACAAAATTTGTAATAAAGTAAAGCAATAATAATATGCTCTTTTAATTATAGAATAAAATGACAAGATTTTCATCCACAATATCCCTATGATCAATATTGGATAAAGACAATCTCCTCACTAGCAGTAACTTCCAGGAGTGGTTTAGATGCCTTCAGGTTGTTCTACACCATGAATGGAAATCTTACATTCTATAATCCTCAATGCCTAATTAGAATGCTCAAGAGGTGAGTGATGAAGAGTTTAAAGTCTATGAAAAATATATGAATAATACAGGTGATGTTCAATGTTTGATACTTTCATTTATGTCTAGTGAAATCATAAAGTCTCATGAAAACATGGATGTGTATAACATGCTTGAGCACCACTATGGTATTTATGAGGAGAGATCTGGATAGGAATGATTTGAGATTTTAAAGGCACTCTTTCAAAGTA
The DNA here is from genome assembly GCA_963277665.1 of Viscum album. Lineage (NCBI taxonomy): Eukaryota > Viridiplantae > Streptophyta > Magnoliopsida > Santalales > Viscaceae > Viscum > Viscum album. The sequence goes on from OY728125.1 coordinate 8,294,704, forward strand.
AGATTGGAGAGAGTGACCTAGCTGGGCCTAATGTAGTCAATCTCATTGGATACATTGATCACCTAGATGTTCTAGGGTTTAAACTCCTCGAAGAATTGGGCACCGATCTCATTCTGGTATCACCCCCTCAAAGATTCTCCAATTTTGTTATGAATTTTAATATGAAAAACATTGAGAAGTATTTGCTATATCTTTTTATCCTCCTTATCTAAGTAAATAAATATATGAATTGTGAAAATCCTTCTATTCTTATGGTGAACAAACAGAAAGGGAAAACAAAGAGATTTAAGCCCAAATATTCTTCACACCCTTCCAAGAAGAAGAAGAAGATCAAAGGGGAAGTAAGGGAACAATATTTTATCTATTTCACATGTGGAAAGAAGGGCCACTGAAAGAAAAACTACATCTAGCTAAATAAGAAAGGAGAAGTTTTAGGTGAATTTATTATCGAGTGCAATTTATCTATTTCTAAAAACTGGGCATTAGATACAGCTTGGGGTGCTCACATATGTATTCAAATACAGGAACCAAGTAGATTTAGAAACATTGACCGAGAAGAGGTAGATATATGAGCATCCAACAAATCTAAACTTGTTGATATAGCTATTGGGGACTACCACCTCACATTACTGATCAAAATGATCTTGGTATTAAAGGGTTATTGTTATGCGCCTTTAGTTACCAAAAACATTATTTTTGTATTCAAACTAGATATGAATAGATTCATTTTCAAATTTGGAAATAAATGTTTCTTCTTTTATAAATATAACATTTGTTATGGTAAGGCAGATTTACATAACAATCTTTACGTGTTAGATTATATTAACCAAGTAATGTCAATCGACAATGAAGTCACTTCACATGACTCATAACACACTTTGGCATCACCGACTAGGTCATGTAAATGAAAAATTCTTGACAAAATTACATCAAGATGAATGTTTAGATTCTTTGGAACTAAAATCACTTGGGGTATGTCACACATGTTTACAAGGAAAAATGACCAAATTCCCATTTAGTGGTAATGGTGAAAGGGATAAAGAGATTATTGAATTTGTTCATACTGATGTGTGTGGACCATTTCTCATTGAAGCATGGGTGGGTACTCATACTTCATAACTTTTATTGACGATTTTAGTAGACATGGATATATTTACTTAATGAGGTATAAGTCAAATTCTTTTGATAAATCCAAGGAATAAAAGAATGAAGTTGAACACAAAATTGGTAGGAAGATTAAGAAACTCTGCTCAGACCTTGGTGGAGAATATCTTAATCAAGACTTCATTGATTATTTATGTGAGTTTGGGATCCTATCCCAACTCACTTTTCCTCACACGACTCAATGAAATGGTGTAAGGACCCGACCCCAGTAGTTGGGATCCTGTGCCTTACTTCATTACATTTTCATATAAATAAGGAAGACACATCCAGAAGGACTGGATAATTTAGTAGTTTGGAAAACCAAATTACATATATGAACTTTACATTACAACATGAAATGAAATGAAACATATGAACTTCTTTTGAATCACACATAAACTCCTAGATTATCCCTGCATGTCATTCATAATACACATCTTCACATCCTGGGAAAAAATAAAACATAAGAAAGGGGTGAGCCCGGATGCTCCGTAAGGATAAGAAATACAACAGAAGTATAAATAAACAATAAGGCGTAGTGAATGACTAAAAACACATGCCATTAGAAGTAAACTTAAGCATAATATGGAAAAAATAAAAACTGATTAAATAATTAAATAACAATACTTAACCATGGATATTATACTAGTCAAATATTCACATGGACTATCAATTAATAGTTTCATAATGATGGAATGCATAATGTGGGACATCATAACCATACTGTCAAGGTCTCGTACTAAGACCATACATAAGCGGGTAAAAACCCAAACTAGTTTGTCTCATGAGACAAACTGATGCATCGAGGAGCTATAATGGACCCCACCCAACACTTACTAAGTCCAATGAATTCCTCATATGAAATGGGTGAGACATAATAAACATATACATTCATATTGAAACTAACATATAAAATGTAAATAACTTTCTCCATTCATTAAACATAAATACTAACCATTCAGAGTAATAGAGTGAATGGTATCAAGATAGAACATCCAAAATCAAAATTTCATAAAACATACAATAAAATATGGTAGATGATATCATAAAATATTAATCCCAATTAAGCATAATAATCAATAAGATTGTTGAAATATATGAAAAATACTCTTATAAAATCATTGTGTAATTTTTGAGAGAAATACTCTTTTTTACTTTGCAAAGAAGATTTCTTTTGTAAAAATATTTATATATAAAAAAATGAATTAAGATAGTTTTTCATGAATTTTTTTTCAATTTTAGAAAAATAATGTTTTCTTAATAAATATTATAGATGGTATTTGAAAATGGGTAAGAAATTGAGACAGTTCCATTTAATCGAGCTTGCGTATCAGGAAGGATTGAGATGGGGACCTTGTAAAACATGTGTTTTCCACAAATGAAAGATGAACAGGTCAGAATACATGAGTTTGGAATATATAATCAGAATTTAGAATAAGTATATACATTAAATGAAGAATTACATTGGTGTATAGAGGAAGACAGCGCAACCCAAATGAAAATCGAGGTTTGGGGAGAAACCCTTACCTTATATCCAAATATGTTATGACCTTGAACTTAAGGTCATGGAATATGAAATTAAACTCATCAATAATTTAATTCAGAACCTTTTAGAAATTTATTTAGTTTATTATAATTTTATTAAGTTCATTTATGGCCTTTTTCTTAAGTTATAAGATTTAATTTCATCATCCCAGAGTGTTCGTTTCCTTGATTTCATGACCGGTTCGCTTGATTATAAGTAATGGAGTTAATGTAAAATGGGTATAATTCTCCAGAATTGGGATTTCATGTTATTAATGAATAAACATAATTTTAATTGGTATTATTTATTATTTTTTCCATATATGGGGATGAATCTTTAGATAACATGTTAATGATAATCGTTTAGCTTAATTTTAACAGTTTTTCGATCATAATGAACTAGTTTTATTTTATTATTTAATATTATGTATATAAAATGGTTAAAAAACCTTACATAAGATATAATACATATTTTATAATATATTTCAACCATAAAAATGGTTTCATGACCATCCTTGAAGTATAAATTAAATAACGAAAGTTTTTCGTCCACAAAGGTTGTAAATCAGCACCTCCCAGATGATGATTTTGTTTTTAAAATAAAATAGAGAGAGATTAAGGAGATTGATAGTGGATATTCCATTAACATGATATCATTTCAATATATATATATGATAATGGAGATATCATGATCATTTGGATAAAGGAGGTGAGAAGATAATAAGAAAAGAAAATAAATTGAAATGAAGTTAAAAGAAAAAGGAAGAGGGTTTACCTCTTGAATTATCCTCCTTGAGAACCTCATTAGGGAAAGGGGTTTTGGTATTTTGGTATGACCAAGAGCTACTGAATGTGGGGAAGATACTAGGGAAGATGATTTGGGTAGAATTTTGACAATCATCAAAGCTTATATTTTTGAGGAGAATAGGGGTGATGGGTGGTATTTATATTGGAAGAGAGGGGTGATTTCTCGTTATTTTATTCATTATTTTATTATTCTTCTCAAGATAAGTAATAATGTTGATTCTTGTAACTAAATACAGTAATAAGATCATGTGACTTTGAACCAAGAGTTCTTATATCATTCATGATATTAGGAAAAGTGAATTTAGCTTATCATAAATACCATAAATTACCGTATTTTATTATTTACCAAAAATTCAACCATTTTAGAAAAATCCCAAAAATTCACCTCAACCATTTTTCGATGCGTAGAATATAAAAATAAACTCTATTTAATGAAAATAATTTTCTAAATATGAGAAATTTAGTTTTTAATAAAAATCATAATTTACTTGAAAAATATAGATTTTAAAATTATAACTAATTTTATAACACTTTGAAATATTAAGTAAGGTCTCATAAAATTATATCATAATCATGATACAAAAAAATATTAACTTATGAATAAATTTTATGAAAATACATTTTCTTTTAAATAATTATATTAATTATAAAATTGGAGTTAAATATTTATGACTTACAAAAATACCGAAAATTAAATAATAATTTTTAAAATATTTATTTACTTATATAATGATATAATTATATCACATTTTCACTTATAAGATTCCTAAATTGTATCCATACTTTTATAGGTGATGTTACTATTCTATTGTTCATATTATTATTCATAAGGGTAACAATACTGTTCCAAAGGGTTAACTTACTATTCCTTTGGTATAGGTTCTCTAATTTCTAGAAATACTTCTTATCCCATTTATTATTCATTTATAATGTTTGTATTGTGTTCTCAAAGTGGTTTTATGTGATTTATACTATATAAAATATTTATAAGAAGGGAAAATCCTTTGATAAAATTCCGGGTTGTTACATTCTCCCCTCCTATAAAAATTTCATCCTAGAAATTTCTATATTGTCACCCCAAAAAAAGATTTGGTTAGTTCTTAATTATATGATCATTGGGCTTCCACGTCACCTCTTCAATTTTATGATTTTTCCAAATTACCTTTACTAGCTGAGTTATCTGATTTCTCAACACCTATTCTTTAGTGTCTAGAATCTGGATAGGCTCTTCACAGTAAGATAAGTCAGGTTCTAATTCTATTCCTTGAGAAGTGAATACATGTGATGGGTCTAGCATATAATTCCTCAATAAAGAGATGCGGAACACATTGTGTACTTTAGAAAGGCTAGGTGGTATAGACAAACGATAAGCCAAAACTCTAATTCTCTCTAGGATTTCAAAAGGACCAATGTACATGAGGATTAATTTCCCTTTCTTCTGAAATCTTATAACACCCTTCCATGGAGATACTTTCAAGAAAACATGATATCTCACTTGAAATTCAAAATCCTTCCTTCAATTATCAATATATCTCTTTTCCTACTTTGAGATGCTTTGATATGGATTTGAATAGTCTTTAACTTTTCTATTGTTTCCTCTATAAGCTCTGGGCCTACATGCTTCTTTTCACCAACCTCATCCCAACAAGTTTGTGTACAACATCTCTTTCCATACAATGCTTCATATGGTTCCATTTGAATAATATAATGGAAAATATTGTTGTAGGAAAACTATACCAAAGTTAAGTACTAATACCATATACCTTGGAAGTTAAGTGAGCATGATCTCAACATTACTTCTAAAGTTTGGATCGTCCTTTCAGACTGCCTGTCAGTTTGAGGGTGATAAGAAATACTCAAATGAAGCTCAGTATCTAGGGATTTTTGAAGACTTTTCTATAATTTCAATGTAAATCGTAGATCAAGATTAGACAATATTGAAATATGCGCTCCATGAAGTCTTACAAATTCATTAATGTAGAGTTTTGTATGGCGCTCCAGTGGGAAATCCCCCCTTATAGTAAGAAAATATATAGATTTGGTAAGTCAGTCCATGATTACCCATATTACATCATTATTTCTTGGAGTTTTGGGTAATATAGTGACAAAATCCATAGTAATGTCATCCCATTTACATGTAGGAATAGGAAGAGGTTGCATGAATCCTCTAGGAATTTGTCTTTTTGTATTCACTAGTTGACAGACTAAACATCTTGATACATAATAAAAAATTTCACACTTTATATTATCCCACCAAAAATGTTCCTTCAGATCTCTATACATCTTTGTGATACCAGGATGTATAGAAAAATTCGAGCTATGGGAATCATCTAATAACTCCCTTTTTAGCTCGGGTATAGAGGGAAGACATAACCTCCTCCCAAATTTTAGAATTCCATATTTATACATGAAGTTTGCCAACTTCCCATCATTCACAACTTTAATTCTCTTTTAAATATTCTCATCATCACAATTAGAACTTTTAATTATTTCTAATAAAGATGTTTGGGCAACCAGTTGTAAAAGTAATGATGTTTCACCTTCCTTAGTAATTCCCATATTCATCTTTTCTAGATCTATGTACTCAGGATCCTTGTAAATCCTTATTTTGTTCAGGACTCCATGATCCATCTTGATCAATGCATCTGCTAATTCATTTTCCTTCCCTAGGTGATAGTGTATTGAACAATCATAATCTTAGAGTAGTTCAAGCCATCTAATTTGCCTCATGTTGAGTTCTTTCTTCAAGAAGATATATTTCAAACTCTTGTGATCCGTATATATCTCACACCTTTCACCATAGAGATAGTGTCTCTATATCTTCAGAGAAAATATTACAGCTGCTAAATCAATATCATGAGTTGGATAGTTCTTTTCATGAGTTTTTAACTGCCTTGATGCATAAACAATAACTTTATCATTCTTTATAAGGACACAATAAAGTCCTTTCTTTGATGCATCACTATAAATCACAAATCTACAATTTCCTAATAGTAGAGTCAAGATTGGAGCATTCACTAACCACTTCTTCAATTCTTCAAAATATTCTTCACATTATTTTTTCCATACGAACTTAAACCCTTTATGAGTTATCTTGGTTAACATGTTATCTAATCGGGTGAAGTTATAAAAAAAACATCAATAATAACCTACTAAACCAATAAAACTATGCACCTCGGTTATGTTTATTAGTGTAGGCCATTCCTGGACTGCCTTTTTTGGTATCAATTAAGATTTTATCCTTAGAGACAATATGTCCAAGAAAAGAAACAGTTTGAAGCTAGAATTCACACTTTCTAAACTTTCCATATAACTCGTTTCTTCTAAGAGTCTTCAGAACAATGCATAAGTGATTCTCATGATCTTCATAACTTTTGGAGTATACTAAGATATCATCAATAAATACCACAAAAATTCATCAATATATTCCTTGAAAACTCCATTCATTAGATCCATGAAAATATAGGGTGCATTAGTCAGTCCAAAAGGCGTTACTACAAACTCATAATGCCCATACCTGGTTCAAAATGATGTCTTTGGAATATCTTCCTTCCTCTCACACAACTGATGATATCCAGATCAAAGGTAAATCTTCAAAAAATATTGGGCTCCATGAAGTTGATCAAATAAATCATCAATTAGAGGAAGATGATACTTTTTCTTTATCGTAATAGCATTGATTTCCCTGTAGTCAATACATAGCCTCATGGGTCCATCTTTATTCTTGACAAAGAGAACATGGGCTCCCCATGGAGAAACACTAGGGTGAATAAATCCTTTATCACTTAATTCCTCTAGTTGTTTCTTTAGCTCCACTAATTCCGCTATGTCCATTCTATAAGGAGTCTTTGATATAGGCCTTACACCTAGAATTAAATCAATAGAAAACTCAATTTCCCGCTTCAGAGGATGTTTAGGTAAATCCTTTGAAAATAGATCAATGTATTATTTCACAATAGGTACATCCTCAATTTGAAGATTTATTTCCTCACCCATAGATATTGTTTTCTCTTACTCCCTAAGAATTTCATTCAGAAGAGCTATTGTGGGTGGATCTAGATAAGAATCAGATGGTGAGGCTTCTGCTCTAAAGATAAGGGACTCTACATCATTCTCAAAAATTTAATCTTCCTTATTATTGTAATAGATTTTTGCATCATAATTTGAAAGCCATTCCATACCAAGAATTATATCAAATTAAATCATAGGTATGATGATAAGGTCATAAATTGAAGCACGTTTATGTGTCATAAAGAGGACCGATTGACACATCTCTATTGTAATGATACTTCCCTTAGGAGTTTTGACTGATAACTCCTTTATTAAATCAAATTGTAAATGTATTATTTTTTTTGTAAAACTGGAAATATATAAAATAATGAGATGATATAGAATCAAATAAATCATTTTATATGTTTGAGGAAACTATTAGAGTACCTTCCACCACATTATTAGGAACTTCAACATTAGTAGTTGTGATCGCATAAGCTTGGTCTTGCTCCCTTGGCCTTCTTTGAGGAATATTTCCTTGGCGTATAAGACATTCATGTGCATAATGTATTATATCTTTAAAATTATAACATTGAACATTAGCAGATTCTTTATTTCCCTTAAAATCAAGGGATTGGTGGCCTTTTTCTCCATATTTGTAATAGACTCCCATTCCCTTCAGGAAAGTACTAGGGTGTTTCTTACCACAATTACTACAAGGTGGAAAGTCAACTCTTCCCTTCTTCCCCATTTACTTATTTCCTTTTCCATATTGTTCAGCATCTCTCTTCTTCTCTTTCTTTCATTTAAATTCATAAGACTTAGAGAATTACTTTTCTGTCTTGATAGCATATGAGACTATATCTTCGTATGATGAGAAAGTTTAGTAGACCAATGCCCATTAGAGTAATGGTTTTATACCATCAAAGAACTGATCAATATTGATCCTTGGATTATGTATGTATTCCACAACATGTCTTTCTAACATTGTAAAGTTAACTTCATACTTTACAACATTCTCATCCTCCTTTCTCCTTAGACTCAAAAACTGCCTTTCCATATCTGCTCACTATTCACAAGGAAAGTATTTTTCTAAGAAAAGTTCTTTAAATTCTATCCATTTTATGTTTTCTATTTCTTCTTCCTCCTTTGTGTTTTGAATCAACAACCACCATTGATTCACATCTCCCAAAAGATGATAAATTGCCATAACAACTTTCTATCTTTCGTTACATCCCAAAGCGAGAAATATCTTCTCTAAAGAAATTATCCACTACTCTACTACAAATGGGTTTATAGTACCATTGAATGATGGAGGCTATCGTCACATAAGGCCATCTAATAATGCTCCGCCACATTGTGGATCCAGATGCTCTATACGGGTAAGGTTATTATTCATAACCTAAGCCAGCTACCCCAATATTGTTATAAGTTGATCAACACCAGTCACAACTCCAGAACTGACATCATTATCATGAATAGGAGGGAAATACCTACATGGGATACATGCATTCATGCGGTTCTCATTCCTTATACTAGGCACCATTTTTAAATAATATAATACACTAAATTAGGTTATGAATCATAACGTATAACATTGAACTAGAAAAACACTTAACATAAATTGAAATTTTATGCATATCTGATCTCATAATCATAAGAATGGTTTCTTTGGGGACATATTTACATTTCAATCCTTCATAATGGTTTGTAAATAAAATGTGAATTATCCTAAGAATATCTCCTAGGAGTGTCAAACTAGGTGCATAGTAAGGCCCGTTGTTGTGTACCAGGTTACCCCGAGCCAGACATGGGACACCTTGTCAGAGTTATTACCCCTAAGTACATCTATTCTAAAACCATATCCACTTATAGTATCCAGATAGGGTTGTATTGCTAAGAAGATCCACATAATCTCTACTTTACCAAAATTCTAGAATGTTCTTTCATTCTTATCCTCAAAGTCTATCTAAGGGATATGTTCCCTAATATGTGTTTTCTAAATATAGTTTCCAAGGTTTCTACTAAACTTCTTTTGATACCAACTATAAGGATCCTGACCCTAGTAGCCCATAGCCAGTGCCTTTTATATTGGCATATAAACAAGGAAGATGCATCCTGAAGAAACAAATAGTTTAGTAGTTTGGAAAACTAGATTATATATATGCACTTTACATTACAACATGAAATAAAATACAACATATCAACTTATTTTGAATCGCACATAAACTCTTATATTATCCTTGAAGGTCATTCATAATACACATCTTTACATCTTGGGGAAAAATAAAACCTAAGAAAGGGGTGAGATCAGATGCTCAGTAAGGGTAATAAATACAATATAATCATAAATAAACAATAAGGCATGGCGAATGACTGAAAACACATGCCATTAAAAGTAAACTTGAGCATAATATGGAAGAAATATAAACTGATTAAACAATTCCATAAAAATATTTAACCATGAATATTCTACTAGTTGGATAATCACATGGACTATTAATTACTAGTTTCATAATTAGGTAATGCATAATATGGGAAATCATAACCATATCGTCAAGGCCTCGTGCCAAGACCATACATAAGCGAGTAAAAACCCAAACTAGTTTGCCTCAAGAGACCTACCAATGCATCGAGGGGATATAACGGGACCCACCCAACACTTACTAAGTCAAATTCATTCCTCATATGAAAGTGGTGAGACATAATCAACATATACATTCATATTGAAACTAACATATGAAATGTAAATAACTTTCACTGTTCATTAAATATAAACACTAACCATTTGGAGTAACATGGTGAATGATATCAAGATAGCACATCCAATGTCAAACTAATCATAAACCATTCAATAAAATATGGTAGATGAAATCAAAAAATATTAATCCCAATTAAACATAATAATAAAAAATAGTGTTGAAATAGATGAAAAATACTCTTATAAAATCATCGATTAATTTTTGAGAGAAATACTCTTTTTTACTTTGCAAAGAAGAGTTCTTTTAAAAAAATATTTGTATAAAAATAAAAATGAACTAAGATATTTTTTTCATGATTTTTTTTTATTTTATAAAAATAATGTTTTCTTAATAAATATTATATATGATACTTGAAAATGGGTAAGAAATCGAGACGGTTCCCTTTAACCAGGCTTGCGTATCGGGAAGGATTGAGATGAAGACCTTGTGAAACACGTGTTTTCCAAAAATGAAAGATGAACTAGTTAGAATACATGATTTTGGAATATATAATCATAATTTAGAATAATTATATAAATTAAATGAATAATTACATTGGATTATAGAGGAAGAAATCACAACCCGAATGAAAATGGAGGTTCGGGGAGAAACCCTTACCTTATGCCCGAATATGTTCTGCACTTGACCTTAAGATCCTGGGATATGAAATTAGACTCATAAATAATTTAATTTAGAACCCATTAAAAATTTATTTAGTTTATTATAATTTTATAAAGTTAATTTATGGCCTTTTTGTTAAGTTATAAGATTGAATTCCATCATCCCAGAGCGTTCGTTTCCTTGCTTTCATGATCGATTTGCTTGATTATAAGTAATGGAGTTCATCTAAAATGGGTATAATTCTCCATAATTGGAATTAAATGTTATTAATGAACAAATATAAGTATAATTGGTATTATTTATTATTTTGTTTTCATATATGAGGATGAATCATTAGATAACATGTTAATGATAACCGTTTATCTTAATTTTAGTGGTTTTTCAATCAGAATGAACTAGTTTTGTTCTATTATTTAATATTATATATATAAAATGGTTCTAGTACCTTAAATAATATATAATACATATTTTATAATCTGTTTCAACCATAAAAATGGTTTAATGACCAGCCTTGAAGGAGAAATTAAAGAACAAAAGTTCGTCGTCCATAAAGGTTGTAAATCAACACCTCCCAGACGATGATTTCATTTTAAAAATAAAATATAGAGAGAGTAAGGAGATTGATAATGGATATTAAATTAACATGATATAATTATAGTATATATATGATAATATAGATATCATGATAATTTGGGCATATGAGGTGAGAAGAGTAAAAGAAAATAAAATAAACTGAAATGAAATTAAAAGAAAAAGGAAGAGGCTTTACCTCTTGAATTATCCTCCTTGAGAACCTCCTTTGGGAAATGGGTTTTGGTATTTTGGTAAGACCATGAGATCCTAAATGTGGGTAAGAGACCAGGGAAGAGTATTTGGTCAGAATTTTGACAATCTTCAAGGCTTAGAGTGGTGAGGAGAAGAGGGGGTGAGGGTGGTATTTATAGTGGAGGAGAGGGGTGATTTCTCATTATTTTATTCATTATTTTATTATTTTGATAAAGACAAGAAATAATATTGATTATTGTGACTAAATATAGTAATAAGTTCATACGAGTTTGAACCAAGGGTTTTTACATCATTCATGATGTTAGGAATAGTGTATTTAGCTTATAATGTATAAATACAGTAAATTATCGTATTTTACCATTCACAAAAAATTCAACTATTTTAGAAAAATACCAAAAATTTACCCTAACCATTTTTCGACATGTAGAATCCAAAAATGAACTCCATTTAATGAAAATAATTTTTTAAATATGAGAAATTTAATTTTCAATAAAAATCATAATTTACTTGAAAAATACAGATTTTAAAATTATAACTGATTTTATAACACTTTGAAAAATTAAGTAAGGTATCATAAAACTATATAATAATCATGAGAAAAAAAATATTAACTTATGAATAAATTTTATGAAAATAATTTTTCTTTTAAATAATTATATTAATTATAAAATTGGAGTTAAATATTTATAACTTACAAAAATACCGACAATTAAATAATAATTTTTAAAATATTTATTTAATTATATAATGATATAATTATATCATATTGTCACTTATAAAATGAATAAATTGTATCCATACTTCAATAGGTGAGGTTACTATTCTATTGTTCATATTACTATTCATAAGGGTAACATTACTATTCCAAAGGGTTAACATACTATTCCTTCGGTATAGGTTCTCCAATTTCTAGAAACAATTCTTATCTCATTGATTATTCATTTATAATGTTTGTATTGTGTTCTCAAAGTGGTTTTATGTAATTTATACTATATAACATATTTATAAGAAGGAAAAATTCTTTGATAAAATTTTGGGTTCTTACTAATGGTGTAAGAGAAAGGAGGAACCACACCTTGTTGGACATGGTGAGATCAATGATGAGTCATGCGAGTCTTACATTATCCTTTTGAGGATATGTATTAAAAATAGTGGCACACATACTAAAATAAGTACCAACTAAATCGATAAATGGTATTCCATACGAGTTTTGGATTGGAATAAAAACCATGTTATCGAATTTACATGTGTGGGGAAGCAAAGTGTTTATTAAGGACTATTCAGGTAACAAAATTTCACCCCAAGGTACAAAGTTTACCTTTATAGGATACCCCAAGGAATCAAGGGGATACTACCTATACGAACCCTTAGAAAAAAGGTTATAATGGAAAGACACACCATATTTCTTAAGAGGGAGAACATATCCAAAAGAGATAGTGGGAGCATGATAAACTTCGATGAAGTTGAGGCTCAAGGTAAACAAGAGTTGGTACAAGATCAAATTACACAAAGCCCCATGGAAGAAGAAACTATTCTAGAGACACAAGTACTGCGTAGGAGTACAAGAGTGGTTAGAGAACAAGAACAGTATGGTTTTCTAGTTATTGAGGATGGTGAATCATTATTATTAGATAATAATGATCCTTCAACCCACAAGGAAGCAGTATGTGGCATAGATATTTCCAAGTGGCAAGAAGCCATGAATTCTAAAATGGATTCCATGTACTAAAACCAAGTTTGGATTTTGGTAGATCCTCTAGTATATGTAAATACTATTGGTTTCAAATGGATATTCAAGAAGAAACTAAACATAGAAGGACAATTGAGTAACTATAAGGCGCGACTGGTTGCAAAAGGGGTTAAACCACTTCAAGGAATTGACTAAAATGAAACCTTTTCACCAGTTGTAATGCTAAAATCCATCAGAATTATACTTTCCATTACAGCTTACCATGACTATGAGATTTAGAAGATGGATTTCAAAATAATATTCCTTAACAGGATACTTTAGGAAGATGTCTACATGACACAACCTAAAGGTTTTGTGACTCCAAAGGATGCCAATAAGACATGAAAGTTACAAAAATCCATTTATGGATTAAAACACACATCCAGGTCATGGGAAATTCATTTTGATAAATCCATAATGGAATTTGGTTTTATAAAGAATGAATATGAGCCTATGTCTACAAACAGTTTAGTGGGAGTGCAATCATTTTCTTAATAGTATATGTTGATGACATATTACTTATTGGAAATGAAATACCAGTCTTATAGTCTGTTAAGATGTGTTTGAATAAATGATTTTCCATGAAAGACTTGGGCGAGACAACATATATTCTCAGGATCAATATCCATAATGATAGATACAAGAGGTTGCTCATCCTAAGTCAAAGTACATTCATTGACAAGATACTGAAGAGATTCAATATGGAACAATCTAAGTGGGGGCTGTTTCTAGTGTCACATGTCATTCATATTTTTAAGAAACTATGTCCTCAGGCCCATGAGAAAAAAATAGAATGGAATGGATTCTATACGCATTAGCAATTGGGTCAGTCATGTATGTTATGTGATGCACTAGGCTAGATGTTGCCTACACATTAAGTGTGGTAGGTATATATCAAGCTGATCCATGTGACCATCATTGGATGGTAGTCAAGACTATCCTTAAGTATCTGAGGCGTACTAAGGACATGTTCCTAGTTTATGGAGGATATTAGGAACTAATCATCAGAGGATATGAAGATTCTATTTTCCAAACTGATCAAGATGAAATGAAGTCAAAAATGGGATACATCTTCACTTTGAATGGAGGTGTTGTGAGCTGGAAGAGCTCAAAGAAGGCTGTAGTTGCAGATTCTATAGTAGAGTCTGAGTATATTGCTGCTTCTAAGGTAGCTAAAGAAGTAGTTTGAATACAAAATTTTGTCTAAGATCTTGATGTGGTACCTAGAAACAAAGATCCCATCACACTTTATTATGATAATACTACAACGACGACTCTCATAAAAGATCCAAGGTCACATCAGCAGACGAAGCACATACTTTGGAAGTATCATCTATTGAACAATTTTTCTCAAAGAGGTGAGGTTGAAATGAGTAACATTTTCATGGAAGACAATATGGTGGACCCCTTGACTAAATCCTTGACTCATAAGAAAAATCTTACTACATATTTTTCATTTCTCTGTATGAATTTAATGTAATAATGTCTTAGAGTATTTGTATCATTGATAAGGTCATAGTAGTTCTCCACTATGATGAAAACCTTGAAGTGTTATGAAAATATTCTTAATATAGTTCTGTTGTTGGATAACATACTATGATGGGACACATAGTGTATATAATGTCAGGTGTGAGTACTCATAAGCATATGAAATTTCTTCTCGTGAAGTTTTCACTTGGTAATCTCTAAGATGGGAGATTATGAGAACAAACCCACCAGTAAGAATTCCACACATTTTGGTGTCATCAGATATTCCCATCTGAGAGCATGTGTAATGGTCCTTAGACTTTAGTATTATCATTAATGCATGTCATAACTCACACACTTAGATTTTTTGATGAAAATCATCATGCCATATGTTGGAAGGAAGTAGGGTACATTGGGTGTGTCACAAATAACATGTTATTAATGGATAAGTAAAGGAAGGAATTTTCCCTTCCATCTTTATGGAAGTTGATATCTCGACCCTTTTATTGAAATAGAACCATTGCCCTAAACTCCATGGTCATGGTGTAATGACGAGTTTATTTTAGATAGTAAAATAATGATGTATCAAGTATATAGGTTGATGACATAGTCATGCAACCTGCTTGATGAGATATTGTGACAAATGGATTATATTGCATAGTGAGTGTTCACATGTGGTTGTCATCATTTCCACTTTAAGTTCTTTCACTTGGGTTCCTTGATCCATTTCTAGATAGTAATCTTAGACTTTAGGAAAGACTGCCTAATGCCAATAAGAAATAATCTTAGAGGGTTACACCCTAAGTGTTTCTGTTGGTATCAATTAAATTTTATTTGAATTTAATTAATGGAATAAATATTATTTTAAATACTGAAGAATAATTTTATTTAAGTTATATTGATCTCAAAAATGAAATAAATATTTATTCACCAGATTGTGAATAAAATATATTTATTTATTTTATTGAATATTTAATAAATATTTTTTTACTATTTTTTGAATAAAATATTTATTTAAGAGAATAAAATATCTATTTGGGTGTTCAATAAATGTAAGATGAGTTTGAACGGACTAAGACCGTGTTCGGTGATAAAATAATTATTTACGATCCAGTAAATATTATTTATCCATTTTGCACAAGCTGGCACACCATAGAATAAAAATAAAAATAATATTATTATGCGGCATGGTATGTCATTAATGGTTATAATTATATTTAATAGTTGTTATGAAATTAAATTTTGTAACTGAAATCCTAGATCTATAAATAGATGACTATGTATATTGTGTAAAGCATTCAAAATCAATTCCAAGTTTAGGAATAGAGAATTGTTGCGCACAATGAATTCTCTCTCCTGAATCCTCTTCCTCTCTCCCTCTCAAGAACAAGAAACTCAATAGAGAATTTCTTCAAGAATGAAGAACAAGCAATCGAGAATGAACAATTCAAGACATTTGATTCACCACACTAGAACCCAGAGAACGAGTGATGTTGCTCGGAGACCATTGGAGAACATTTGGATCACGCTAGAGGGATTCTACCCTTGGATCCTCACGAGTGAAATAAATGCAATTTAGAAGGTCTGTTTCGGATGATCAACAATCATCAACGAAGAAAGTTCTTAAACCCAGGTATTTATTTATTCAGATATTAAATAAATTAATTATAAATTTGACGTGTAAGATCCTCACTCTTGGTTTCAAGAAACAATTATTAAAATAAATTTTAATACATTTTCTACCACCATAACGCTTCCTCTACGCTCGAAACCAACATAAACACCCTATCATAGTGTACTGTGATAATACTGTAGCGGTGACTCTTGCAAAAGAGCCAAGGTCACACCAACAATAAAAATACATACTCCCAAAGTATCACCTCTGGAGGGATTTTTCTCAGAGGGGTGAAGTTTCAGTAAGCATAGTTCCCACAAAAGAAAACATGGCATACCCCTTGATTAAAGGCCTATCTCAATAGAAGAATGAGTATCATGTGAGAGTTAGTAGATTGAAGGTTGTCAGTAGTTGGCTCTAGTGAAAGTGAGAGTATGTTGGTGTCGGTGCCTAAAAAATTTTTTTCTATAATTTATGATAACATGTATTAATTATTTTGAATATTAATAAACTCCTTATCACATCATTATTGTTCTTATAAATGACATAGTATGTGATAATGTCTTAAGAATAGCTGTCGCACTGAAAGTTCATAGTCTTTCCCCGCTATGATGAGAACCCAAAATGTCACGATATTCTAAAATATATGTTCTATAGTCATATGTAATCATTTTAGGGATACATATGATATAGGCTATTGAGGGTGAAGACTCATAGGACTTTGAATCACTTTCACATGGTGTATTCCCTTGGTAATATCCAGTGTAGAATATAATGAGAATGATATTAGCCAGTAGGATATCCACATTTATATGTGTCATTGGATGTTCCTATATGCGGATGTGTGTATTGATCCTTAGACTTTAATATTATTATTGATGAGTATTATAAGTTGTTTACTTTGATGTACTGATGAAAATGTGGTGACATATGTTCATGATGAGGTAGGATACGTTGAGTGTGTCACGAGTAATATTTCATTAATGAATAATGTGAGAAAGGATTTGTCCCTTCCATTCTTTAACGAAAGTTGAAATCTTGATCCCTATGATGGAAATGAGATATCCTTAATAAATCAATGACCATGATATTCTATAGGCAAGTTCAATTTCTGAAAATCCAAAGAAAGAGACATTAAACACATAGGTTGATGGCACTAGCATGCAACCTACTTGATTAAAGATATCATGATAAAGGGATTATATTATACAATAAGTTTCCATATGAGGTATTATATCACTGTGACATTAAATTATTTCTATATGGATGCCTTAACATGTTGCTAGATGCTAACCTTGGACTTTAGGCTGCTTCATCAAATACCACTGAGAAAGAGGCCTAAAGGGTCACACACTACGTGTATCCAAAATCTCAGTTAAATAATATATTATTATTTATTATTCAATAAGTTGAATAAATATTATTCACACACATGGTTTAATAATTATTCATGTTTTCTTGATCACATATAATCCATCACCAATTATTTGAGAGAATATTATATGAGAAGAATATTTAATAAATATTTATTTGTTATATATTGAATACAAAGAATGATATAGTGATATTTATTTATTAAATAAATAGTCACTATTCAAGGCCTGATAAATATTATGGAGGAATGGAGGACTGAGTTTAATGGTCCAGTGAGAAATAATATATATTGAATATTATTTGAATAAATAATATTTAATTCAATTACTGAGTTTAGCACATGTCAATATTATTATTATAGACATCGAGTTTTGAAGGGATTATAGAAATAATAAACAGAGTATGTGCAATTATTATTTTATAACCCTAGAGGTATATAAACCCAATAATATTATTTTCTTAAGAGATCCAATCCATTTTTTTGTTGTGAACAATAAGATCTGAAGAGAATCCTCTCAAAGCCTCAGAGAGCTCCCTCTTCATGAATACTCTCAAGAATGAAGAGCAGTCCCCCTCCATCACCACTCTCAAGTCTAGATACATTGAAGAGAACCCTTTATTGAAGTGGTTCTTTGGGCGATCAAAGATGAACGACTCAAGAGTTATGATCTGCTATGTTAGCACTCAGAGATTCCTACGGTGACGTTCGGTGGTTCGTGGAACACATTTAGATCACTGCTGGAGGGAATATACTCTTGATTCCTACAACGCAACGACGATATGACGTATCGATGTTGTAAAATCCATCAACTAAGAAATAATTTCTCATAAGGTAATTATTTAAATGCTTAAATTAATTATAAATACTACGTGATGATCCTGCACTTTGGTTCCTACGTTTATCCATTACCTATATTTTTTGATTCAATTCTGTTGATCATGACATTTATCATCATGTAAATCTTAGATTAATCATAGATTGTGACAAAAAACAAAGTTGGGCATGCTCTATTCGACACTTCCACTGCATCCAGAACCTACAGTCTTAGCCCCAACGTGTTACAATAAAAATTATATTTGCATGTTGTATTCTTTATTGTAATTTGAAATACATTATCAGTTGTTTAATTTCTCAAAATAATTAGTAATAATTAGTAATAATCGATGATAACTAGTAATACTTACTAATAACTACTAATAATTATTAACTATTAGTAAAATTAGTTAATAAAAATTCAAAAATATAAATAATTAGTTAAAATTAGTAATAATAAGAAATAATTAATAAAAATTGGTAAAAGTAACTAGTAATAATTAATAAAAATCCAAAAATATAAATAATTGGTAATAATTAATAATAATTAGTAGTGATAATTAGAAATAATTAATAATAACTAGTAACAATTAGTGAAATTAGTTAATAAAAAACTAAAAAATAAAAATAATTTTTAAAAATAATTAGTAAAACCAGTTAATAAAAACCCAAAATATATAAATAATTAGTTAATAAAAAAATAAAAATATAAATAATTAGTAAAAATTAGTAAAAATTAGAAATAAGTAGCAAAAATAGTAAAAAATATTAAAAAATAGAAAAAATAGCAGAAATTAGTAAAAATAGTAATTATTAGTAAAAATTAATAAAAAATAGTAATAATTAGTAATGATCAATTATAATTGGTAATAATCAGACATAAGTAGTAATAATTAGTAAGACTTCAGTAATAAATTTGTAAAAAAATAGCAATAATTAGTAATAAAATAGTAAAACTAATAAAAAATAGTAAAAAAACAGAAAAAATTAGTAATAATTAGTAATAATTAGTAATAATTAGTAATAATTACTAATAATTAGTAATAATGAGTAATAATTAGTAATAATCAGTAATAATTAGTAATAATCAGTAATAATGATAAATAATTAGTAAAAATAAGTAAGAATAAGTAAAAATTAGTAATAATTTGTAATAATTCATAAATAATTAGCAATAACTAGTAGTGATTAGTAATAATTAGCAAACAATTAGTAAAAAATTAGTAAATTATTATTAAAAATTAGTAACATTTAGCAAGAATACAAAAATTTAGTAAGAATTGGTAACACTCAATAAGAATTAGCAATATTTAGTAAAAAATTATAACATTTAGTAAGAATTAACAAGAATTAGTAACAATTTGTATGAATTAGTAAAAATTAGTAAAAATTATTAATAATCAGTATGAATTAGTAATAATTAGTAATAATTAGTAATAATTAGTAAAACTTAGTAAAAATTAGTATTTTTTTTGGTATCCCTTGTTCCATCCTTCCATAATTATCACTAGTTTTTTACATCCATCAGATCATCTCTCCATAATTATTTCTTTCTATCAGATTAATAATAACTAATATTTCTTATGAATTTCTCATGTTTTGTTCCTAAATTATTATATTGTATCAGATTAATCATAAACTATATTTCTTATGAATTGTCCATACATTATATGCATCTTTTCTAATAACAATTAGTGATTCATAATACCCCCCATATATCTATCCACATTCATTATTAATTTTTGATAACCCTTAGATAATCCCTTTATAATTATTTATTTCTATTAGATTAATCAAAACCAATATTTTTTAGGATTTACTCATATTTTATTCCTCAATTATTTATTTATATCAGATTAATCATAACCAATATTTCTTATGAATTATAATAATTTGTAAAAATTAGTAATATTTAGTAACAAATAGAAATAATTAATAATAATTGACATTATTTAGTAATATTTAGAAATATTTAGTAATATTTAGAAATAATTAGTAATATTAAATAACATTTAGTAAAATTTAGTAATATTTAGTATTACTTAGTAATAATTAGTAATATGTAGTAATATTTAGTAACAATTAGCAATAATTATTAATATTTAATAATAATTAGTAATAATTAATAACAATTATTAACAATTAAAAATAGTTAGTAATTTCTGATATCCCTTAGATCATCCCTATACAGTTATTACTAATTCATGATATCTCTCTGGCCATCCATCCATAATTATTTATTTCTTTAAGATTAATCATAACCAATATTTTTTTATGAATTTCCCATATTTTATTCCTCAATTATTTCATTCTATTAGATCAATTGTAAACAATATTTCTTATGAAGTGTTCATGTGTTATATGAATTTTTTATAGTATCTATTTTTTTTGATATCCCTCAGATCATCCCTCTGTAATTATTCCTTTATATCAGATTAATTGTAACCAATATTTCTTATGAATTGTTTATATTTTATTCCTTAATTATTCACTTATATTGGATTAATCGTAAGAAATATTTCTTATGAATTTTTAATATATTATTCCTTATTAAATATTATATCAATTTTTTAGTCTCTAATTTTCTAACATCCCTTGGATCATCCCTCCACAATTATTCCTTTCTAGCTGATTAATCACAACTAATATTTCTTATAAATTACTCATATTAATTAGTCTTAATTATTATTAACTGACATTAATTAGAATTAATTAGTCTTAATTAGTGCTAAACATTTTATATATTATTTTAACTACTATTATTCTTTTTGAAAACTATGGACCCATAAAGTAAACATCCGTTTTTATTATGAGATCATGATTGGATAAACCATTATAGAAATCCAAATAGTTCTAGTAAAAATATCATCTATATTGAGGGTGTTGAAGTATTTATATCATTTAAAACATCAAATATAGAATTTATTTTAAAAGGGACAATTAAGTGTCCATGTAAGAAATGCGATCTTAAGATATTTGAAATGTTTAACAATGTTAAAGTTCATCTATTGTGTTTTTATTTTTGGAAATATTATGTTTCTTGGTATCAATATGGTGAACATAATTTAGAAAAAGATACAATTTTTTTGGTTCCAGATCCATCATGGTTTCAAACTTTAGTACATGAGGTTGTTGGACCATCTTTTCAGAAAACAAAAACTTAGAATGATAATTCAAATCCTGAATTAGAACCATATAAATTTTATGAGTTATTGAAATTTATTGAGGAGGCCTTATATTCCAGATGCATGATAATTTTTTTTAAGCTACTAATTTTTTTTGGCTATTAAATTAGATAATGGAATTTCAAATAGCTATCTCAGTTAAATATTTTATTTAGTTAAATCATTGTTATATGAGAGAAATATATTGCTTGTAAATTTCTATGAAAGCAAGAAGTTGGTTTGTAATTTGGGTCTTAGTTATCAAAAGATCCATAAATGTTCAAATTATTTCATTTTATATTATGATGAATATGATTTTTAATTAATTTCCTTACATGTGGAGAATCGAGGCACAAATTGGTACAATAAGGGAAGACCAGATTTTTTCCTGTTAAATAGTTGAGATATTTTCTACTCACACCTAAATTGTAGCATTTATTTAGGTCTATAACACATCCACATTTATGACATGACATAAATCCAATATTTCTATCAGTAAAAGACCAAATCATCATTATGATGGTGATTCATGGAAACACTTTGATCAAGTTCATTCTTTATTTGCTTCAAAACCATGTAATTTGTGGTTAGGTATTTCTACTGATAGTTTCTATCAATTTGGTGCTTATAAGAATTAATATTATTATTGGAATATCTTCACACCTATGTAAAACTTACCACCTTATATGTTTATAAAGAAACTATATATCTATTTGACATTAATAATTCCAGGACATCCATTGAATATTATCGATGTTTATTTGAATTCACTGATTGATGAGTTAAATTTATTGTGTAGTGATGTTGTAACTATATATGATGTAGTTGAAAAATAGAATTTTATGATGAAAGCTATAATAATGTGTAAAATCAGTGACTTTATTGTGTATGAAATGTTATCCAGATAGATTACACATAGTCTAAAACTATTTTTATACTGCATGAGTGACATTAAATCATTTATGATTATCAATGGAAGGAAACCTTGTTTTTTTGGATGTTATTGAATATTTCTTCCTAAAGATCATTCTTTTCAAAGGAATAGAAATAATTTTAGAAAAGGTGTAATTGAAATAGGTATACCTCTGGTAGTGCTCTCAAGTATTCAAGTAAAATATATCATCTCTTTATTACCCCCTATCACCTTTAGACAAACTATAAATAAAAAAAGGTGGCTTTGAGAGAGATCATAATTGAAAAAAGTAAAGTATTTATGGGGCCTATCATATTGGTCTAATTTTTTTGGCCCATCACATGTTAGATTCCATGAATATTTAGAATAAATATTTTGATAACATATTTTATACTTTTTTGGACACACCTAGTAAGACTAAATATACTATAAATGCACTGTTATATCTTTCCCCACTTTATAGGCACCCTAAAATTAAGTTATTTTA
This sequence comes from Viscum album, assembly GCA_963277665.1. NCBI lineage: Eukaryota > Viridiplantae > Streptophyta > Magnoliopsida > Santalales > Viscaceae > Viscum > Viscum album. Next base: position 8,317,879 of record OY728125.1, read on the forward strand.
AAATTAAAAATAAAAAAATTTAATGAATACAAAAGTAGCTTATGAAATTTCTAAATAATTCCATTTATTATTCCGTTAATGGATTATATATTTGAGGTTATTAGATGACCATGTCTCTAAATTGTCTTTTTTCATTAGAAATAACCATATTATCATATTAAAATGTCATTATTTCTATGTCATAATGTAAATATTACTATTTAATGGACTTAGAGGGTTATTGAATTCTTATATTTGGGATATGTTGATGGAAATATCATATTTTTTTAATACATTTGCATGAGTACAACATACTATGATGCACTAAGTACACTATAGCATGATGTTGTTATAATTTTATGTAAATTGGTAAAAAAAATCACCGAACTAAATGGAGCATTTCATATTACATTTTTTGTATGAAAAAAATGTGGAGGGATGATACAGTTTCTATGGATGTATCCTTATGAGGGATGAATTCAAAAATTGAAGAAAAAGGTATACAAGAGAACATTAGTTGAATGGTCAATTGTAGAATCATATTTGTAGGAGTAAATTTTGAATTTCTATGATTAATATTTTAAATATGAATATCCTTCAAAACACAATTGAATAGATCAAAATGATGGAAATGTTGATGATGTCATGGACCATTTAATATTAGTATTTAATTAGATCAAGCTTAATTTTTAGTAGTGTTCATGAATGATGTCTTTCTGGTGATGAAAAATACAGATCTCATACATATGTTATGATCAATTGTTAATAAATGGAATGTTTTTTGCAATGAGTGATATGTTTACCTGTTTTTTTAAATAATTTTTAAAATTAAATTTATATTAATTATTTTATAGATTATATAATGGTTATATCAATAAAAATCACACAAATTACACTGGATGCTCTTTAAGAATACCGACAGTGTAATTTTTCATACTGGTAAGTTAAATTATTTGTGATCAAATGTATGGAATCGATTTTTTTATATTGTTAATTATTATTTTTCTCGGTATCGCAATATGAAAATAAAATTGATTGTTGATTATGTGCATTGAGTAACCCACCATCCAAATTATTTAAATATTATAATTCATGTGTGGTTAATGAATTTTGATTTAACACACACAAACACATGGTGAATCAAAAAAATCAATGAATAGTGGTGTTTGTTTGAAGGTATATCATCATAAAAAAAGTAAAGTTGACTTTTATGTCATACTGAATGAAATAACTGAGTTATGTTATCTAGGATAGAATTTTGTGATAATATTTAAATGGAATTGATATAATACTAATTGAGGGTTTTATATTCATCTACAATATATAATAATTGAGATTAAATATAGAAGTCTTCTTACAGTAAATGGACCATTTATACCAGTAAATCAAGCACATCAAGTTTATTATGCAAATTACTATGTTGTTTTGAGAGATTTAACTAACTGATGGAGTATAATAAAAATGAAATATCATGATAACTGATTTATGAAAAATGAAATTGGTTATGTTGAAGTGTAAGGCGTTGATTTTTTTTGATAAACATCACTAAATACATCTTTTACTTGAAAAGATACAAATATTGACTATGTAACCAATGAATTTAAAATAGAAAGAGATGGTGAAATTGAATATCATATGAAAATTGTTGATGTAGAGAAAAAAGATGAAGAAATTAACACCGATGAATATGAATATGAAGACGAAGAATGATGCAATTACATTCTGTTTATAGTCACTCATTAAATATTTATGTTTTTTTTATTTGATATCTATATTAAAAATTATTTGAAGGTAACATTATTTTTATGTTTCTGATGGATGGAGAAGATACCAATGAGTTGGTTTGTGCCCTCAAGGACACTGAGCTTCTCAGTGATTATCCCAATGACTGATCAGGAGACTCACATGATAATACTACTACACCATCAACTAGAAGTGGTTGTGACCTAGTGATATTGATGATTCTATTCCTTATTATCAAGTGACATTTGTTTCTTGATCCATTCCTGTGAATGCATGCTCAATTATTTACTTTAATTAATTTAATTACATAATAATTGTTTGATTATATATTATTTGTTGAACAGTTTAATATATATAGTTTTTTGGCAGGTGGGTGAAATTTTATGAAATTATTTTTTATGGGCTATGAGTGTCGTGGGATCTGGTTCCCATTGATGTTAGATATCATATGTTCGATCACTATATGGTATATAAATAAATATTTTTTTAAAATTTATTTAGTTATTGACTTGGTATTATTAATTATTTGTAGGGTTTATAGTCTTTATTTGATGATTATATGATAGCCTCCATTCAGGAGGTATGAGAGATTTGTATGCATGATCATTTTCATTTGTTTTTACACAATCTTAGAAATATATCCATAGAGAGACCTTTTGCTACATTTTTTTTACCATTATTACTTCTGTTATTGGATTGATTACCACTCAGCCTAGGTTTGAGATAGATTTTTCTCCTACTAGATATAAGAGACTTTTTAAATAAGGTCATCACTAGGTTGACAAAACTAGGGGAGGTAAGAGGTTACAAATAGAGCTGAAATTTAAAAATTTAGTATTCATGGATGATATATGGTAAGTAATTTCACTTATTAATTTATATATAATTTTAACATAAAGTGTTTATACTATATTTATGTAGGACATTGACCATCCCTATATTATAAAGTATAATGTTTACATGAGTATGTACACTGATCCTATTACAAGAGTGATTACTAGTGACAAGAAGTGTCAGAATGTGGTTAGTATTTTTTTTATTAAAAATTAATTTAAATTAATTTTATTTACTATTTTAATTTATAATTTCATTTTAAGGATACATATGAGGATGAAACTTCTCACATACGAGGGAGCCAGTCCAAGACTAAGGGTGAGGCCTCCTATGAGTCAGTTTTTAAAGAGGTAGCTTGAATGCAGACGACCATAGAATGTATCGAGAATGGAAGAGTGATCAGTATTAGTTCATTATCAACACCTTTAATTTATTATGGTGCTATTGCAAGGTCATCAACCAACTCTATGGGAGGTCATGCAAAGTATTCTTAGTTGTAGAGTATAGGGAGAGGTTGTAGGATTAAGATGAGATTATAAAGACCATGCATGTAGAGTGATAAGAGAACCATCGACATCAGTAGCATTTTCATGATGAGAAATGTCTACAACATGAGTAAATGATGGAGTACATAAGATAAATTATGCATGGTTTAGGGATGGATTTCCCTCTACCTGACCCTTTAATTGACCCCACACAACGACTTTATGATATTTTTTATAAACATATAATGTGTTAAATGGTTATTGTTTTTTTACATGAAAGGTTATATATATATATATATATTATTTTCTATGTTTCTATGACAAATATATGTTTCCGTCACAAAAGTTTTTTTGCGATGAAATTATTTAACCATTACAAACACTCTTTTGCAATGGATCAGTATTTCTGCCACAAATACTTTCTTAATTTTTTTTGTGACAATTTTAGTTTTCATCATAAAAAATTATTATCTATGGAAGGATATATCCATTTCAAAAAAATATATTTTAATGATGGTTGACCACAAATAAAACTTATTGCGATGTAATTTTTCATAATGATTTATTTTCAATGGATTTATATCTCAATTGACTATTTACTATGGGAATTCATCATAAATAACTCATCAAAATTGTTAGGAAATTTTACAGTGGTTGAACATCAATATCTCCATGCAATAACAAAAAATGAGTTCATGCTACATCTGTACATTAAAATGAGACTAACCAGACTGTATACATGGTATATGTAAAAGAATAAAAGACCCTTAGATACTCCACTATATAAGGTACCGAACTTTATCTTGGTACCATATCCACATCCCCATCAATTTACTCTAGCTCAACAATTAATCAGAAAGCCCTTGACCTTACCCGTGTCATGAACTGTGAAGTCTTCATGTACATAAAAATGTGTGTACATGGTGTAAACACAAAACTCAGTAGGAAAAAACTAATGACCCCTAAAATTATCCAACATATTTTTGAGTACATGAAAAATATGATATGTAATCAATAACAATAAGCATATTTTACCCAATCCATGTCATTGTGTGATTACTAAACCACCTCGATGATCGACATTGCCTAATTTAGTCAATACCGATGAGTTGGAATGGTCATTCCTAATCTAATTTACATATATCATGATGATACCACCTCTTGTATGATTGGAACATGACATCAAAAAATATCCACCATGTGGCTGAATCAACATGTATATATCCAACTCTAGGGAACTGAGGATCCTTAGACCCATACTCCTAGGTCTAGTGCTAAAAGTACATACTTTTACAAATTAACTTGATAAGAAGTGAGATTATCCAAGCGAAAGATGCTAAAACTTCACATTAGTATTTCATCTCACAATAATCACTAACAACTTGGAGAACCTTTTTGTCTAGTGTCTTTGAGGAGCAGTTATATAGGTAACTTATTTTACAAAACATGTTAACATTTCTCCATAATTGAATTCTCAGTAAGGGAAAAAAACTCATTAATATGTAATCAATGGTTAGATCATAAGAATATGAGAAAACAAGGATTGGGTAGAAATTTATTATTAAAAATAACATGGAATAATAAGAGTTGTCTATAATTCATGATATCAATACATGTAATTTTAAAAGAGGAAACATGTACCATGAAATAAGAGTAAAAAAACATGAAATAATAAACAAAAGATAATAAACACAAGCCATTACCATAATCACAGGCATAAAGATATGTAATATCATGGAAATAATGCATAATAGTAAACTATGACACTAACATAGGCATATAAATAAAAAAATAGTGAAGAGGGAATCACTACCTATTTCCCATAAACATATCGGAGTAGGAAATATTACCTAATTAACATAAACATAGTGGAGTGATGCTATTAATTTATTATTGATTTTTTATCTACCCCCTTACTAAATTTCAAGGAAAAGTGCATAATTAGTGTGAAATTACCATGTTTTAATATTAGACATAATTTTTGATTATTGTTTGTATTAATATAGATTCAAGATTTTTTACTATTTTAATCATAAATCTTCCTATAATGATATAAATTATTTGATTATTATTTTTTAGGGTTCCTTATTCCTATTACTACAAATCATTCAACTGGAAAATTGGCTAGTTTGGCTTTTTGATGGGCCATATAGATTACACAATAAGGCCTAATGAATCTATCAAAGAAACTAAACAAGAAGTGATGTTCTATTTTTTGGGCTCAATATAGAAGTCCAAATCAGTGAAAATCCATAATAATTACAAGAAAAATCCATTAAATCTTGGATAAAATTTTTAGACCCAACTCAACAAATAATTTTCCTGACATAAAAAATATTTTCAATCCCGCAATTCTACTTGAGATTTGAAAATAACCCAAAATTCTTGATTTTACTCCCAATCCACATGTATAATTGATTTGTAATTTTGTTGGAAGAAATTAAATATTTTGGTGCACAAATTTTTAGAATAATTGATTCTAATATGGTGGAATATTCTTTTTCTAAAATTAATTCACATTTATTCCTTGGAAAAATTCTAATGAATCCAGGACAACAACACATGGTATATGAAAACAACCATATATTTGGATCCAAAAGTCCAATGACCATCAAATATATAGGGTGCACTTTAAAAAACAATATATAAAACTTTGAAGAATAATATTTCTCAATACTAGGTTGTCTTCATGGTTAAATGGTTGATCCAACTTAAAGGGAAATTTTGGAAGGAAAACAATCCACTCCTTAGGCTATAAATATATACCCATCCTCACCTTATAAGAGGTTAGAAATTCAACACTAAATGAAGATCATTTTCATGACCATATAATTTTTATATTCATAGGACGACCTACAAAACTCAAGTTTCTACATGAGATACCTCTCCTATACTCTTTCTTTTAATGTACTTCATTTGTTTTCAATTATAATCATGTAAGTTTCATTATAATTTCATTTAAATTTTAATGCCTGTATCATCACCATATTATATTATTATCATCCAAACTATGTTGTGTAATATTAATGTTATTAAAATAGTTTAAATCAAGTTGAAAACCCTTCCATATTTCACTTTCTCATTCAATCAAAATCGCGTGTTTACCTCTCTTTATTTGTGTGTGTTCGGTGCACAATTATTTTCTTATCTCATTTATTTACTTTTCTATTTACCTAATAATCATAAACATACAAAAAAGATTATTAACCACCAAAATGGATGAGTAAATCTCCCATTGGGGTGATTCATAATTTGGTTATGTTAAGTGATTTAGATCTTTCACTCATTTAATGTTCTTTGAATTAATATTGTGTATGTAAAACAAGATATGTCATGGATTAATGACATATGGATTATTTGGATTATTAGAACTAAAAGTACACATGGCTTCATAAAATATTGATCCTTCCATGAAATATAATTGATAATGATTATAACCCTAGTTAAGTCTTTTATTAAATCCAAAACAATTGTCAATTCCTATCGAAATCATCTTGTGAAGTGGATGTTAATTTAATGCAATGTTTTTCAAAGCTCAAGGATATCATAAGATTAAATCCTAATGATTAAATCACCCCGAACATTATTAAATTGTTAAATTAAATCCATCAATAAATCATTTTACCTAAGATACATAAAAAATCTCCCCTATTCAAAATTCAAAACAAAAAACAATTGACTCCAAAATATAGTACCATCAGCGAGTATTCGACCGAACCACCACCATACACATTATAACAGAGTATCAAAAATTTAATGATTTATAAGTGACAATAAACTGTAATTTATGGATCATGAAAGACTACCTCATTCCCATAAACATAGTGATCATATAACACTACCTGATTCCCATAAGCATAGTGGATCATGCAACACTAAAACCCTACTTGAATCTCATAAACATAGTGGACGTGACAACACTACCTAATTCCTATAGTAGAGAAAGCATCAATTATTGATTACCATAAATATCTCATGTGATATAAATCCTTAACCAATTAATTTGATGGTGATATAAGACCCCACTCATCACATAATAATTATCTATAAATATTCATTCCATTAGTACATGAAAACATTCAAACTTCAAACATCACTTAATTAACCCATGAAAAAGAGACAAATTTCATAAAAATACTTTCCTAGAACATTACATAAGACATACATAGAAAGAAGTTTTATATTGGATTAAAAATATCCCCAGTGTGACTTAAGTATTATTAAGGATGTTTTCATAGATTAAAATTAACTTTTTTAAGATCTTTGGATAAATCACTTGAAAAATAAGGTGAAACACCCTTTTTTTTGAAAGGACTGAAACTCCTTAAAAACGGTTTATTTAAAATGAAATAATTTAACTTGATAAAAAATTTAAAAATAATTATTTAAAAAAAATAGGGTTTTCAAATTTTTTTACAAGGTAAATATTCTTTCAAAAATTTCTTTGAGAAGATATTAAAAAACTTGAAAAATACTTTCTTAAAACACAAGAATTTAAAACCCCTTTTAAAATTAAGAATTACTTTTAAAAAATAAAAATTTTAATTTATAAAAATATAAGAATATTTTATTTAATTTTAAAAATAATAAATATTTAAAACCATTTCAAAACCCATTTTAAAACATGAAGGGAAGCTTTGTAAATAATAAATCTCATACGGTGAAAGATGTCGTAAAAGAGTTTTAGAAAACATGTTTACCATAGTCATAAAATAAAAAGTTATGAATCACATTCAAACACCACCTATATAGGAATAGAAAGTACCATAAAATAAAATCTTAGGATGGAAGAAAATAATATTGGAATGAATAAGTACAAGAAGAAGCATTATAACTCAATTAAGAGAGTTGAGTTAACAAAAACCCTTACAACTTTGATATCTTTTGAATCAAAATCCATTTAAAGAAAGAACATGATATGAATTATTTAAATCACATGAATTTTATGAATATGGAAAAATAAATTTATTAGGAAGTAATAATACAATATCAAAGATATAATGGTGCATAATAAGAAATATGTATCAAGGAATTAAATTTGAGTCAAAGAACCCCTTACCTTAAATCCATGACTCCACTAAAGCACTTGAATCTCCTATATGAAAAAATAACTATATTAATAAACTATTTCAGAACCTTATTCATATTAATAAAATTTTATAAACTTTATTTATACTTATTCTCTACATGTATATTAGTTAATTATTATCTATTTTCAATATCGGGTGTGAGTTATCTTAATCACTTTGAACTAGCTTCACAATAACAATGTTATTATTCATTATTATCAAAAACATTCATCATTAATAGATCATTTAAGGTACTGTAATGGATAAATTATATTAATTTATAAACATCTTATCTCATTCCATCATATTTTTAGTTATGTTACGTGAAAATGGAATCAATGTTGGCGTATTTTGGTAATTTTAGTGATCAAAACTGATATTTTAATAATAAGTTAAATGCATAATATAACATTTAAATAAACATAAACCAATCATGATTTTATTATAAAATTATAATAATAATATTATTTAAGTTCCCATAGTCATCTATGATAGAGTTTTATAGCATTGTTCAAGTAGGTGGTTAAACTAGCCCATACATGAACATACCATAATTAATGGATGATTATGGTTATGAAAGTGGTTTATTTTGGAATAATATAATTATTAAAAAATAATATTTATATTATTTATATATTTTTAATATGGTGTATCATATTTTAAGAGTTTTTGATAAATAATGAGAATTGATATGAAAAACAAAAAATGTTACTTTGTGGAGGCAATAGTTTGCACAATGCACAATTAATGTTTTCATTTTCCAAAGAACGAGAGGGAATGGAGGTGAATTATAAATTTTCTATTATTATTAATAATATATAATTTATATTTATTATTCAATTCAATCCTTATAATAAATAAATATATATGGTGGTGAAAAATGGAAGACATCTCTTCATGGAGGTGGTAGTCCACACAAATGCATGATTGAGGTTCTTTTGTTTTTATAATTGGATTAAAAAGAATAAATAATGGGTTTTACATTAATATAATAATACTTCAGTTTAATAATGATAATAAGTTCATCATATTAACATTTCTAGGGTATTTTTTTGATATGCCTAATTTCTATATACATTTTGGATACATTTATTTAAGGTTTAATCACACTTTATTCCTTAATGAACTGGGTTTTGGTTTGTTTTTGCAGGAATTAGGAATTCAAGATTAAGAGGAAAAGTTTCTAAAAAATGGAAAAAATATGTTTTACACATCAATAAAGGAGTTCACGATGTGTATTACTCATTCCCAATATCCCTAAGGACCAAAGGCCAACCCATGAATATTTACATGATGTGAATTCAATACAAGACATGTGAATACATTGCACATCATGATATATTCAAAGTAATAATCCCACTTAATTTACATTATATTAAGGTAATACAAGACATGAATCACATAAATGATGTGTATAATTTACATGATGTGAAATGTTTGAGATCTCATCTCATCAAAGATACAGGTTGCAGGTTTCACAAGATACAATATTCATAGAGAAGATTGTGGATCTAAAGTACATGGCATGAAATCCACTTACACATCATGTGTAAGTCAATAAAAATCCACTTAAATCCAAAAAATGATGTGAAGAAATTACATGTCATGTTCTTTTTGAGTCTATAAATATTTGAGCATCCTCCATTGTGTATAGCGAGTGGGGGCACCGATTTTTCTCTCTTTTTATTTTTCATTTCTTCTTTTTTTTTTCTCTTCCAAAACACGGTTTTAATCCATTCCTTTACCATTTGTATCAATTTCTCTACTGTTACTTGACGTTCTACATTGTTGGATTGTTCATTTTCATCCCATCTCATGTTTTAATGTTTATTTGCAATACCGATCATTGTTCATCCTCAATGATGGCTGTTTCTTTCCTATTCATTCATCCAAGAGAATTTTTGACTGATTATTAATTATTTTAAAGTGTGGATTGTTTAATTATGAATTGTTTTATTATTATGAAAAACATGTTTTCTAATTTCCCACTTTTATTTAACACCATCATGCACAATTATTCCATTTAGGGATATGGGTTGAGAGTAAGGGTGTTTCTAAACTCAATGAATCTATAAATAGAACCTTGGTAACCTTTTGGGTAGTAATTAGGTTAAAAAACAATTGTAAATCACATTATTTTATGCAAAACTGTCCATGGGGGTGTAATTGAATGAGCCTGACCTAATTGGAGTTGATCAGGCTATAACCATTATCATGTGAAACTTTCTACCAATGAATTTAATCATACTACATCTAGGTTGTTAGATATATCTAGACCAAGGAATAACTATAGCTTAGGTAAATACAATTGGTTTGACCATAACCAATTAGTGACCTTTGCACCGCTTCACAGCCTAATACATAGGTCTATCCCAAGTTATATTTAGGATTATACTTCAATTTGAACCTTTAAATTGACCTTGAACCCTATTTTATTTTCTAAATTTAGATCCAAGCTATGTAATTCTAGAAAAACCAATCTGAATAGAGATCATGATGAATCATACCATAGGGTTTGAATCGATAGGTTGCCTTCTTGTCGGTTATCCTTGTGGGTTCAACCCCACACCACCTCTTTACTACGCCTTTGTAGTCAAGTGTGGTTTGGGATATAAATTTATAAATTTGATCAACGTTTATATATAATAATGACAATATGTGGGCCGATCAAATTTTTTGAACTATTTTCAGGGACAACTGTTGCCTAGGCACAATAGCCATTAGATTGAACCTTGGATAACCACTCATTCAACTTACATGTAATATCATGAGATCAAAATATTACCCAATTAATTGGATCTCAATTTGTGTGCATCCATTATAATCACATAATGTGCATGAATAAGTGTTCCACATATATCATATAACATAAGAATTTATTTAATCACTATTTAACCTATGGTAGAGGAGTGTGGGTTAAATGCGTTGAATAAAAAAATAAAATAATTATATCTTCATATAGGTGAATACCCTTGAGTTGTAATGGGTATGAGAATTCAATTCACAGTCATTTGGCATGAAAAATCGCAGTGTAATTTTGGAACCATGATGGTAGTACTTAAAGATTCATAAAATGGTTTAATGAGACTGAAATGGGTATAAAATCATTTTGAAATAAAAATGACAGTATGAGTTGTGTTTCAAAAACATATTTTGACATTATGAATTTGAAATAAAAAGGAATAAAAAAATAAGGTGCTTGAATAAAGAGGATAGGGAGAGGTTCCCTTACTTTTTATTAAAAATACACACTCTAAACCTATCAAAACTCCACGAGAGATGACCTAGGGTCTTCCCTAGACTATAAAATCATATTTAAATCATAATAAATTTGACGTGTCCTGATAATGCATTAAAAGTTTGGCGCCGTTGTCAGGGAGCGCTTTTGTTTTTAGTGTGCGTTTTTTATAAAAATATTGTTAGTTTTGTAATTATTTCTTTGCTTATTTCCTTCATTTTTTAGTTGATTTCTAAAATCTTCCTCTTATATAAGTTCTATGAATGACACATTCTACTCTGGGAGATTTACCACCTTTTGAACCCAAACCGGAGAGGATCCTACATCATTGGGACTATGACACATAGGAAAACCCTTTGAAGGAGGACACATCACATCTTGAAAATATTCTTGATCCTTCTTCTTCTTCCGGAACCAACATCAAAACTGAAATAAAATTTCATAACATGGATGAAAATAATTGAACACTAAAATAATTAACCTCACCTGATGTTGATATCCAACCCACTTATATTCAAATGCAAGGAGAAGCACTAGACTTTGAACTAAAATCTGATCTAATTCACTTATTGGAAAGATTTCATGAACTTACTGGAGAAGATCCACATAATAACTTAAAAGAATTTTACACTGTGTGTTCAACATTAACACCTGGTAATGTGGATGAAGAACAAGCAAATATTAGGGAATTCCCTTTTTCATCGGAAGATACTGCAAAATATTGGCTATATTATGTTAATTCCCCAATTAGAGGTTGGACGAACATAAAACTCCTTTTTCTTGAAAATACTCCCCATCCTCTAGAATTACAATAATAAGAAAAGAAATTTGTAGGATAAGATGATATTAAGAGGAAACACTTCATGAATATTGGGAAAGATTTACAAGGCTTTGTTCAAGTTTCCCACACCACCAAATAAGTGATCAACTTTTAATACAATATTTTTATGAAGGTTTAATTTTTATTGATTGAAATATGATTGATGTTGTTGTACGTGGTGAACTAGTTGATAAAACCCCAATCACTTAAAGGACCCTGATTGAGAACATGGTTCAAAACACTCAACAATTTGGTTCAAGGTCCAATGTACCCATTCAAGGTGTCCATGAGGTGCGGAGTACCGAATTCGAGAAGAAGGTGGACATGAAGTTCAAAGAGGTAAGTACCCTTCTCGAAAACTTGATATTTCCCAAGGGAAATCCCAATATCCTCCTCCTATCCACTATGGAATATGTTCTTCTGACACCCACTATTCTGACCAATTCCCTCAGCTGAGAGAAACATCTGAGAGTTGTGAGGCAGTATTCCCAGGATTCCCCTTTAACCAATCCTCTAGGCAGGAACCTTACTATCTATCCAACTCTGGGTAGTAAGAAAACCAAGCCTATAGGAAAGGGGGTATTAAAACCAACCTCAAAAACCATGGAAAAACTAGGACATAGTATCCATCCACCACCACCCAGAAATCCTCAATCTCCATAAAGGACTTTCTAATAACCACCTCAAAAACCCAAGTCCAAACTAGAATATATGATGAAACAAATGGCTTCCAATAATCTCCAATTCCAACAAACCACCCAAGCATCCATACAAGACCTAAAAACCGAATTAGGCAAACTTTCCAACTCGGTGGGGGAAATTCAAAGTCATGGGTCGGGTAAACTACCCTCTCAACCACTAGTAAACCCTAAGGACAAGGAAAATGTTTGTACCATAACCCTTCAGAGTGAAACACAACTTAAAATCCAAATCAATCTTCTATAAGAGTCACCCCCTACTAAGGAAACCACCATCCCAACCACTGTAAATGCTCCAAATAAGGTAGAACCTTGTCCCGAGAAAATCCCTTCAAAGGAAAGAGTGTGTTTGTTGATGAGTCGCCTAGCCTAACCATTCCTCTTACATTTCCACAAAGGGATACCCAACCTAGGAAATAAAAGGAAACTAAACTTGATATAGAAATATTGGAAACTTACATGTAGGTTAACATTTCTTTTATTGATGTTGTGAAGTAAATTCCACAATACGCCAAGTTTTTAAAGTAGATGTGTACACACCGAAGGCAACTCTGAGGTGATGAGAAGGTGAGCTTGCAGAGGAACATCTCAACATTGATACAACCATCACTTCCCACCAAATATAATGATCCTAGAACATTCTCGATTCCATGCACCATATGAGAGTATTTATTTTCCAATGCTATGCTTGATTTGGGTGCTTCTATAAATGTGATACCTCACTCCATTTTATCCTCATTGTAGGTTGGGGAACTAAATCCCACTAAAATTGTTGTTCAGCTAGAAAATTGGAGTACAACACACCCTTCTGGTGTGACAGAGGATGTTCTTGTGAGGGTGAAAATTTTAATTTCTCCTACTGATTTTTATGTGATAAAAATGGAAGATGATATAATGGATGAACATGACCCAATTATATTGGGGAGACCTTTCTTGAAAACTTCCAAAACCATAATTAATGTCTATAATGGTACATTATCTATGGATTTTGGTGGTGAAATTTTCCACTTCAACATCCTTGATGCCACGAATCACCCCTTAGAAGAACATTCCTCTCTCTATGTTAGTTTAATTTATGTACTCCCTTACTTCACAAAAAACTTATTTTCTCTCCCCTAACCCCCTTTTTGAGTTTTTATCACTGATTTAAATACTAGGAAATGAATCATGCATATAATGTTGAACTAGTCTTGAAAAATGTCATGAATGTTTGATAATTTATGATTTCTTGAACACCGAGGATCCTATTACCATCGATGATACTACTAAGCTTGTAAGAACTCATTCCTCATCTGAGAATGTTACCATTGAGTAGTTATATGAGATCAATCGCCTCTCACTTTCACACCCACTCCCATTAATCCAAAATCCACTAGAATTGGAACTTAAAAAACTACCTCAAGATTTAAAATATTCCTATATTAAGAATAGAAACAAGCTACCTATCATCACTGCTAGTTCACTCCCTCTTGAGCATGAATTTTGAATGATTAAACTTTTGAGGGAGAGCAGGGCACCAACGGGGTCATGGGAGGGAGATAGGGGCACCGATGGGGTTGCATGAGGGAGGGTGGCTAGAGGAATTATCACTGGAGGGAGGTCACCATAAGGGAGGCACATCCAATAGGGGTCGCATGAGTGGACATGGAGGGGGGGGGGGGTGCATGAGAAGAGGGAAAAGGGAAGAGGGGGGAAGGAGAACCCCTAAAAAAATTATGCATAATACAATAAAATCCCTCAATCTAATATTAAGTTAGACTAAGCCTTATGTTACTTGATTGGGAATAAAACTCAAAAGAACTATGCGTTTGAAAAATCCTTATTGGGATACTTACTTTTATAAGGGGAGTTCTTATGATGGTTTCAGATTGACTTAACCATTTTACATCATGAGGAGTATCCCTTTCTAGACTTGGTGTAATTTGGAGGCAAGTGTTGAGAAAATTGAAGTCAGGATTTCTGTATTTGAGATTCCACTCAATGGATCAAGGGGATGCAAGACTGCGGTTGAAAAAGACTTGCCTACCTAAATACCTTTAAAATTGCTTAACCAACCCTTACTAATGTTATGCGAAGGGGAATATAGATCCTTTCCACTATAATGTATTAGCAACTAGACATTACAAGTTCAATGGTGAGGGCTATTGGGACTTGATAAAATAGTGAGTGATTTAATAAAATCAATTAATTTATTATTTTTCACAAAATTTGTAATAAAGTAAAGCAATAATAATATGCTCTTTTAATTATAGAATAAAATGACAAGATTGTCATCCACAATATCCCTATGATCAATATTGGATAAAGACAATCTCCTCACTAGCAGTAACTTCCAGGAGTGGTTTAGATGCCTTCAGGTTGTTCTACACCATGAATGGAAATCTTACATTCTAGAATCCTCAATGCCTAATTAGAATGCTCAAGAGGTGAGTGATGAAGAGTTTAAAGTCTATGAAAAATATATGAATAATGCAGGTGATGTTCAATGTTTGATACTTTCATTTATGTCTAGTGAAATCATAAAGTCTCATGAAAACATGGATGTGTATAACATGCTTGAGCACCACTATGGTATTTATGAGGAGAGATCTAGATAGGAATGATTTGAGATTTTAAAGCCACTCTTTCAAAGTAAGATTGGAGAGAGTGACCTAGCTGGGCCTAATGTAGTCAATCTCATTGGATACATTGATCACCTAGATGTTCTAGGGTTTAAACTCCTCGAAGAATTGGGCACCGATCTCATTCTGGTATCACCCCCTCAAAGATTCTCCAATTTTGTTATGAATTTTAATATGAAAAACATTGAGAAGTATTTGCTATATCTTTTTATCCTCCTTATCTAAGTAAATAAATATATGAAGTGTGAAAATCCTTCTGTTCTTATGGTGAACAAACAGAAAGGGAAAACAAAGAGATTTAAGCCCAAATATTCTTCACACCCTTCCAAGAAGAAGAAGAAGATCAAAGGGGAAGTAAGGGAACAATATTTTATCTATTTCACATGTGGAAAGAAGGGCCACTGAAAGAAAAACTACATCTAGCTAAATAAGAAAGGAGAAGTTTTAGGTGCATTTATTATCGAGTGCAATTTATCTATTTCTAAAAATTGGGCATTAGATACAGCTTGGGGTGCTCACATATGTATTCAAATACAGGAACCAAGTAGATTTAGAAAAATTGACCGAGAAGAGGTAGATATATGAGCATCCAACAAATCTAAACTTGTTGATATAGCTATTGGGGACTACCACCTCACATTACTGATCAAAATGATCTTGGTATTAAAGGGTTATTGTTATGCGCCTTTAGTTACCAAAAACATTATTTTTGTATTCAAACTAGATATGAATAGATTCATTTTCAAATTTGGAAATAAATGTTTCTTCTTTTATAAATATAACATTTGTTATGGTAAGGCAGATTTACATAACAATCTTTACGTGTTAGATTATATTAACCAAGTAATGTCAATCGACAATGAAGTCACTTCACATGACTCATAACACACTTTGGCATCACCGACTAGGTCATGTAAATGAAAAATTCTTGACAAAATTACATCAAGATGAATGTTTAGATTCTTTGGAACTAAAATCACTTGGGGTATGTCACACATGTTTACAAGGAAAAATGACCAAATTCCCATTTAGTGGTAATGGTGAAAGGGATAAAGAGATTATTGAATTTGTTCATACTGATGTGTGTGGACCATTTCTCATTGAAGCATGGGTGGGTACTCATACTTCATAACTTTTATTGACGATTTTAGTAGATATAGATATATTTACTTAATGAGGTATAAGTCAAATTCTTTTGATAAATCCAAGGAATAAAAGAATGAAGTTGAACACAAAATTGGTAGGAAGATTAAGAAACTCTGCTCAGACCTTGGTGGAGAATATCTTAATCAAGACTTCATTGATTATTTATGTGAGTTTGGGATCCTATCCCAACTCACTTTTCCTCACACGACTCAATGAAATGGTGTAAGGACCCGACCCCAGTAGTTGGGATCCTGTGCCTTACTTCATTACATTTTCATATAAATAAGGAAGACACATCCAGAAGGACTGAATAATTTAGTAGTTTGGAAAACCAAATTACATATATGAACTTTACATTACAACATGAAATGAAATGAAACATATGAACTTCTTTTGAATCACACATAAACTCCTAGATTATCCCTGCATGTCATTCATAATACACATCTTCACATCCTGGGAAAAAATAAAACATAAGAAAGGGGTGAGCCCGGATGCTCCGTAAGGTTAAGAAATACAACAGAAGTATAAATAAACAATAAGGCGTAGTGAATGACTAAAAACACATGCCATTAGAAGTAAACTTAAGCATAATATGGAAAAAATAAAAACTGATTAAATAATTAAATAACAATACTTAACCATGGATATTATACTAGTCAAATATTCACATGGACTATCAATTAATAGTTTCATAATGATGGAATGCATAATGTGGGACATCATAACCATACTGTCAAGGTCTCGTACTAAGACCATACATAAGCGGGTAAAAACCCAAACTAGTTTGTCTCATGAGACAAACTGATGCATCGAGGAGCTATAATGGACCCCACCCAACACTTACTAAGTCCAATGAATTCCTCATATGAAATGGGTAAGACATAATAAACATATACATTCATATTGAAACTAACATATAAAATGTAAATAACTTTCTCCATTCATTAAACATAAATACTAACCATTCAGAGTAATAGAGTGAATGGTATCAAGATAGAACATCCAAAATCAAAATTTCATAAAACATACAATAAAATATGGTAGATGATATCATAAAATATTAATCCCAATTAAGCATAATAATCAATAAGATTGTTGAAATATATGAAAAATACTCTTATAAAATCATTGTGTAATTTTTGAGAGAAATACTCTTTTTTACTTTGCAAAGAAGATTTCTTTTGTAAAAATATTTATATAAAAAAAAAATGAATTAAGATAGTTTTTCATGAATTTTTTTTCAATTTTAGAAAAATAATGTTTTCTTAATAAATATTATAGATGGTATTTGAAAATGGGTAAGAAATTGAGACAGTTCCATTTAATCGAGCTTGCGTATCAGGAAGGATTGAGATGGGGACCTTGTAAAACATGTGTTTTCCACAAATGAAAGATGAACAGGTCAGAATACATGAGTTTGGAATATATAATCAGAATTTAGAATAAGTATATACATTAAATGAAGAATTACATTGGTGTATAGAGGAAGACAACGCAACCCAAATGAAAATCGAGGTTTGGGGAGAAACCCTTACCTTATATCCAAATATGTTATGACCTTGAACTTAAGGTCATGGAATATGAAATTAAACTCATCAATAATTTAATTCAGAACCTTTTAGAAATTTATTTAGTTTATTATAATTTTATTAAGTTCATTTATGGCCTTTTTCTTAAGTTATAAGATTTAATTTCATCATCCCAGAGTGTTCGTTTCCTTGATTTCATGACCGGTTCGCTTGATTATAAGTAATGGAGTTAATGTAAAATGGGTATAATTCTCCAGAATTGGGATTTCATGTTATTAATGAATAAACATAATTTTAATTGGTATTATTTATTATTTTTTCCATATATGGGGATGAATCTTTAGATAACATGTTAATGATAATCGTTTAGCTTAATTTTAACAGTTTTTCGATCATAATGAACTAGTTTTATTTTATTATTTAATATTATGTATATAAAATGGTTACAAAACCTTACATAAGATATAATACATATTTTATAATATATTTCAACCATAAAAATGGTTTCATGACCATCCTTGAAGTATAAATTAAATAACGAAAGTTTGTCGTCCACAAAGGTTGTAAATCAGCACCTCCCAGATGATGATTTTGTTTTTAAAATAAAATAGAGAGAGATTAAGGAGATTGATAGTGGATATTCCATTAACATGATATCATTTCAATATATATATATGATAATGGAGATATCATGATCATTTGGATAGAGGAGGTTAGAAGATAATAAGAAAAGAAAATAAATTGAAATGAAGTTAAAAGAAAAAGGAAGAGGGTTTACCTCTTGAATTATCCTCCTTGAGAACCTCATTAGGGAAAGGGGTTTTGGTATTTTGGTATGACCAAGAGCTAATGAATTTGGGGAAGAGACTAGGGAAGATGATTTGGGTAGAATTTTGACAATCATCAAAGCTTATATTTTTGAGGAGAATAGGGGTGATGGGTGGTATTTATATTGGAAGAGAGGGGTGATTTCTCGTTATTTTATTCATTATTTTATTATTCTTCTCAAGATAAGTAATAATGTTGATTCTTGTAACTAAATACAGTAATAAGATCATGTGACTTTGAACCAAGAGTTCTTATATCATTCATGATATTAGGAAAAGTGAATTTAGCTTATCATAAATACCATAAATTACCGTATTTTATTATTTACCAAAAATTCAACCATTTTAGAAAAATCCCAAAAATTCACCTCAACCATTTTTCGATGCGTAGAATATAAAAATAAACTCTATTTAATGAAAATAATTTTCTAAATATGAGAAATTTAGTTTTTAATAAAAATCATAATTTACTTGAAAAATATAGATTTTAAAATTATAACTAATTTTATAAAACTTTGAAATATTAAGTAAGGTCTCATAAAATTATATCATAATCATGATACAAAAAAATATTAACTTATGAATAAATTTTATGAAAATACATTTTCTTTTAAATAATTATATTAATTATAAAATTGGAGTTAAATATTTATGACTTACAAAAATACCGAAAATTAAATAATAATTTTTAAAATATTTATTTACTTATATAATGATATAATTATATCACATTTTCACTTATAAGATTCCTAAATTGTATCCATAATTTTATAGGTGATGTTACTATTCTATTGTTCATATTATTATTCATAAGGGTAACAATACTGTTCCAAAGGGTTAACTTACTATTCCTTTGGTATAGGTTCTCTAATTTCTAGAAATACTTCTTATCCCATTTATTATTCATTTATAATGTTTGTATTGTGTTCTCAAAGTGGTTTTATGTGATTTATACTATATAAAATATTTATAAGAAGGGAAAATCCTTTGATAAAATTCCGGGTTGTTACATTCTCCCCTCCTATAAAAATTTCATCCTAGAAATTTCTATATTGTCACCCCAAAAAAAGATTTGGTTAGTTCTTCATTATATGATCATTGGGCTTCCACGTCACCTCTTCAATTTTATGATTTTTCCAAATTACCTTTACTAGCTGAGTCATCTGATTTCTCAACACCTATTCTTTAGTGTCTAGAATCTGGATAGGCTCTTCACAGTAAGATAAGTCGGGTTCTAATTCTATTCCTTGAGAAGTGAATACATGTGATGGGTCTAGCATATAATTCCTCAATAAAGAGATGCGGAACACATTGTGTACTTTAGAAAGGCTAGGTGGTATAGACAAACGATAAGCCAAAACTCTAATTCTCTCTAGGATTTCAAAAGGACCAATGTACATGAGGATTAATTTCCCTTTCTTCTGAAATATTATAACACCCTTCCATGGAGATACTTTCAAGAAAACATGATATCTCACTTGAAATTCAAAATCCTTCCTTCAATTATCAATATATCTCTTTTCCTACTTTGAGATGCTTTGATATGGATTTGAATAGTCTTTAACTTTTCTATTGTTTCCTCTATAAGCTCTGGGCCTACATGCTTCTTTTCACCAACCTCATCCCAACAAGTTTGTGTACAACATCTCTTTCCATACAATGCTTCATATGGTTCCATTTGAATAATATAATGGAAACTATTGTTGTAGGAAAACTATACCAAAGTTAAGTACTAATACCATATACCTTGGAAGTTAAGTGAGCATGATCTCAACATTACTTCTAAAGTTTGGATCGTCCTTTCAGACTGCCTGTCAGTTTGAGGGTGATAAGAAATACTCAAATGAAGCTCAGTATCTAGGGATTTTTGAAGACTTTTCTATAATTTCAATGTAAATCGTAGATCAAGATTAGACAATATTGAAATATGCGCTCCATGAAGTCTTACAAATTCATTAATGTAGAGTTTTGTATGGCGCTCCAGTGGGAAATCCCCCCTTATAGTAAGAAAATATATAGATTTGGTAAGTCAGTCCATGATTACCCATATTACATCATTATTTCTTGGAGTTTTGGGTAATATAGTGACAAAATCCATAGTAATGTCATCCCATTTACATGTAGGAATAGGAAGAGGTTGCATGAATCCTCTAGGAATTTGTCTTTTTGTATTCACTAGTTGACAGACTAAACATCTTGATACATAATAAAAAATTTCACACTTTATATTATCCCACCAAAAATGTTCCTTCAGATCTCTATACATCTTTGTGATACCAGGATGTATAGAAAAATTCGAGCTATGGGAATCATCTAATAACTCCCTTTTTAGCTCGGGTATAGAGGGAAGACATAACCTCCTCCCAAATTTTAGAATTCCATATTTATACATGAAGTTTGCCAACTTCCCATCATTCACAACTTTAATTCTCTTTTAAATATTCTCATCATCACAATTAGAACTTTTAATTATTTCTAATAAAGATGTTTGGGCAACCAGTTGTAAAAGTAATGATGTTTCACCTTCCTTAGTAATTCCCATATTCATCTTTTCTAGATCTATGTACTCAGGATCCTTGTAAATCCTTATTTTGTTCAGGACTCCATGATCCATCTTGATCAATGCATCTGCTAATTCATTTTCCTTCCCTAGGTGATAGTGTATTGAACAATCATAATCTTAGAGTAGTTCAAGCCATCTAATTTGCCTCATGTTGAGTTCTTTCTTCAAGAAGATATATTTCAAACTCTTGTGATCCGTATATATCTCACACCTTTCACCATAGAGATAGTGTCTCTATATCTTCAGAGAAAATATTACAGCTGCTAAATCAATATCATGAGTTGGATAGTTCTTTTCATGAGTTTTTAACTGCCTTGATGCATAAACAATAACTTTATCATTCTTTATAAGGACACAATAAAGTCCTTTATTTGATGCATCACTATAAATCACAAATCTACAATTTCCTAATAGTAGAGTCAAGATTGGAGCATTCACTAACCACTTCTTCAATTCTTCAAAATATTCTTCACATTATTTTTTCCATACGAACTTAAACCCTTTATGATTTATCTTGGTTAACATGTTATCTAATCGGGTGAAGTTATAAAAAAAACATCAATAATAACCTACTAAACCAATAAAACTATGCACATCGGTTATGTTTATTAGTGTAGGCCATTCCTGGACTGCCTTTTTTGGTATCAATTAAGATTTTATCCTTAGAGACAATATGTCCAAGAAAAGAAACAGTTTGAAGCTAGAATTCACACTTTCTAAACTTTCCATATAACTCGTTTCTTCTAAGAGTCTTCAGAACAATGCATAAGTGATTCTCATGATCTTCATAACTTTCGGAGTATACTAAGATATCATCAATAAATTCCACAAAAATTCATCAATATATTCCTTGAAAACTCCATTCATTAGATCCATGAAAATATAGGGTGCATTAGTCAGTCCAAAAGGCGTTACTACAAACTCATAATGCCCATACCTGGTTCAAAATGATGTCTTTGGAATATCTTCCTTCCTCTCACACAACTGATGATATCCAGATCAAAGGTAAATCTTCAAAAAATATTGGGCTCCATGAAGTTGATCAAATAAATCATCAATTAGAGGAAGATGATACTTTTTATTTATCGTAATAGCATTGATTTCCCTATAGTCAATACATAGCCTCATGGGTCCATCTTTATTCTTGACAAAGAGAACATGGGCTCCCCATAGAGAAACACTAGGGTGAATAAATCCTTTATCACTTAATTCCTCTAGTTGTTTCTTTAGCTCCACTAATTCCGCTATGTCCATTCTATAAGGAGTCTTTGATATAGGCCTTACACCTAGAATTAAATCAATAGAAAACTCAATTTCCCGCTTCAGAGGATGTTTAGGTAAATCCTTTGAAAATAGATCAATGTATTATTTCACAATAGGTACATCCTCAATTTGAAGATTTATTTCCTCACCCATAGATATTGTTTTCTCTTACTCCCTAAGAATTTCATTCAGAAGAGCTATTGTGGGTGGATCTAGATAAGAATCAGATGGTGAGGCTTCTGCTCTAAAGATAAGGGACTCTACATCATTCTCAAAAATTTAATCTTCCTTATTATTGTAATAGATTTTTGCATCATAATTTGAAAGCCATTCCATACCAAGAATTATATCAAATTAAATCATAGGTATGATGATAAGGTCATAAATTTAAGCACGTTTATGTGTCATAAAGAGGACCGATTGACACATCTCTATTGTAATGATACTTCCCTTAGGAGTTTTGACTGATAAATCCTTTATTAAATCAAATTGTAAATGTATTATTTTTTTTGTAAAACTGGAAATATATAAAATAATGAGATGCTATAGAATCAAATAAATCATTTTATATGTTTGAGGAAACTATTAGAGTACCTTCCACCACATTATTAGGAACTTCAACATTAGTAGTTGTGATCGCATAAGCTTGGTCTTGCTCCCTTGGCCTTCTTTGAGGAATATTTCCTTGGCATATAATACATTCATGTGCATAATGTATTATATCTTTAAAATTATAACATTGAACATTAGCAGATTCTTTATTTCCCTTAAAATCAAGGGATTGGTGGCCTTTTTTTCCATATTTGTAATAGACTCCCATTCCCTTCAGGCAAGTACTAGGGTGTTTCTTCCCACAATTACTACAAGGTGGAAAGTCAACTCTTCCCTTCTTCCCCATTTACTTATTTCCTTTTCCATATTGTTCAGCATCTCTCTTCTTCTCTTTCTTTCATTTAAATTCATAAGACTTAGAGAATTACTTTTCTGTCTTGATAGCATATGAGACTATATCTTCGTATGATGAGAAAGTTTAGTAGACCAATGCCCATTAGAGTAATGGTTTTATACCATCAAAGAACTGATCAATATTGATCCTTGGATTATGTATGTATTCCACAACATGTCTTTCTAACATTGTAAAGTTAACTTCATACTTTACAACATTCTCATCCTCCTTTCTCCTTAGACTCAAAAACTGCCTTTCCATATCTGCTCACTATTCACAAGGAAAGTATTTTTCTAAGAAAAGTTCTTTAAATTCTATCCATTTTATGTTTTCTATTTCTTCTTCCTCCTTTGTGTTTTGAATCAACAACCACCATTGATTCACATCTCCCAAAAGATGATAAATTGCCATAACAACTTTCTATCTTTCGTTACATCCCAAAGCGAGAAATATCTTCTCTAAAGAAATTATCCACTACTCTACTACAAATGGGTTTATAGTACCATTGAATGATGGAGGCTATCGTCACATAAGGCCATCTAATAATGCTCCGCCACATTGTGGATCCAGATGCTCTATACGGGTAAGGTTATTATTCATAACCTAAGCCAGCTACCCCAATATTGTTATAAGTTGATCAACACCAGTCACAACTCCAGAACCGACATCATTATCATGAATAGGAGGGAAATACCTACATGGGATACATGCATTCATTCGGTTCTCATTCCTTATACTAGGCACCATTTTTAAATAATATAATACACTAAATTAGGTTATGAATCATAATGTATAACATTGAACTAGAAAAACACTTAACATAAATTGAAATTTTATGCATATCTGATCTCATAATCATAAGAATGGTTTCTTTGGGGACATATTTACATTTCAATCCTTCATAATGGTTTGTAAATAAAATGTGAATTATCCTAAGAATATCTCCTAGGAGTGTCAAACTAGGTGCATAGTAAGGCCCGTTGTTGTGTACCAGGTTACCCCGAGCCAGACATGGGACACCTTGTCAGAGTTATTACCCCTAAGTACATCTATTCTAAAACCATATCCACTTATAGTATCCAGATAGGGTTGTATTTCTAAGAAGATCCACATAATCTCTACTTTACCAAAATTCTAGAATGTTCTTTCATTCTTATCCTCAAAGTCTATCTAAGGGATATGTTCCCTAATATGTGTTTTCTAAATATAGTTTCCAAGGTTTCTACTAAACTTCTTTTGATACCAACTATAAGGATCCTGACCCTAGTAGCCCATAGCCAGTGCCTTTTATATTGGCATATAAACAAGGAAGATGCATCCTGAAGAAACAAATAGTTTAGTAGTTTGGAAAACTAGATTATATATATGCACTTTACATTACAACATGAAATAAAATACAACATATCAACTTATTTTGAATCGCACATAAACTCTTATATTATCCTTGAAGGTCATTCATAATACACATCTTTACATCTTGGGGAAAAATAAAACCTAAGAAAGGGGTGAGATCAGATGCTCAGTAAGGGTAATAAATACAATATAATCATAAATAAACAATAAGGCATGGCGAATGACTGAAAACACATGCCATTAAAAGTAAACTTGAGCATAATATGGAAGAAATATAAACTGATTAAACAATTCCATAAAAATATTTAACCATGAATATTCTACTAGTTGGATAATCACATGGACTATTAATTACTAGTTTCATAATTAGGTAATGCATAATATGGTAAATCATAACCATATCGTCAAGGCCTCGTGCCAAGACCATACATAAGCGAGTAAAAACCCAAACTAGTTTGCCTCAAGAGACCTACCAATGCATCGAGGGGATATAACGGGACCCACCCAACACTTACTAAGTCAAATTCATTCCTCATATGAAAGTGGTGAGACATAATCAACATATACATTCATATTTAAACTAACATATGAAATGTAAATAACTTTCACTGTTCATTAAATATAAACACTAACCATTTGGAGTAACATGGTGAATGATATCAAGATAGCACATCCAATGTCAAACTAATCATAAACCATTCAATAAAATATGGTAGATGAAATCAAAAAATATTAATCCCAATTAAACATAATAATAAAAAATAGTGTTGAAATAGATGAAAAATACTCTTATAAAATCATCGATTAATTTTTGAGAGAAATACTCTTTTTTACTTTGCAAAGAAGAGTTCTTTTAAAAAAATATTTGTATAAAAATAAAAATGAACTAAGATATTTTTTTCATGATTTTTTTTTATTTTATAAAAATAATGTTTTCTTAATAAATATTATATATGATACTTGAAAATGGGTAAGAAATCGAGACGGTTCCCTTTAACCAGGCTTGCGTATCGGGAAGGATTGAGATGAAGACCTTGTGAAACACGTGTTTTCCAAAAATGAAAGATGAACTAGTTAGAATACATGATTTTGGAATATATAATCATAATTTAGAATAATTATATAAATTAAATGAATAATTACATTGGATTATAGAGGAAGAAATCACAACCCGAATGAAAATGGAGGTTCGGGGAGAAACCCTTACCTTATGCCCGAATATGTTCTGCACTTGACCTTAAGATCCTGGGATATGAAATTAGACTCATAAATAATTTAATTTAGAACCCATTAAAAATTTATTTAGTTTATTATAATTTTATAAAGTTAATTTATGGCCTTTTTGTTAAGTTATAAGATTGAATTCCATCATCCCAGAGCGTTCGTTTCCTTGCTTTCATGATCGATTTGCTTGATTATAAGTAATGGAGTTCATGTAAAATGGGTATAATTCTCCATAATTGGAATTAAATGTTATTAATGAACAAATATATGTATAATTGGTATTATTTATTATTTTGTTTTCATATATGAGGATGAATCATTAGATAACATGTTAATGATAACCGTTTAGCTTAATTTTAGTGGTTTTTCAATCAGAATGAACTAGTTTTGTTCTATTATTTAATATTATATATATAAAATGGTTCTAGTACCTTAAATAATATATAATACATATTTTATAATCTGTTTCAACCATAAAAATGGTTTAATGACCAGCCTTGAAGGAGAAATTAAAGAACAAAAGTTCGTCGTCCATAAAGGTTGTAAATCAACACCTCCCAGACGATGATTTCATTTGAAAAATAAAATATAGAGAGAGTAAGGAGATTGATAATGGATATTAAATTAACATGATATAATTAGAGTATATATATGATAATATAGATATCATGATAATTTGGGCATATGAGGTGAGAAGAGTAAAAGAAAATAAAATAAACTGAAATGAAATTAAAAGAAAAAGGAAGAGGCTTTACCTCTTGAATTATCCTCCTTGAGAACCTCCTTTGGGAAATGGGTTTTGGTATTTTGGTAAGACCATGAGATCCTAAATGTGGGTAAGAGACCAGGGAAGAGTATTTGGTCAGAATTTTGACAATCTTCAAGGCTTAGAGTGGTGAGGAGAAGAGGGGGTGAGGGTGGTATTTATAGTGGAGGAGAGGGGTGATTTCTCATTATTTTATTCATTATTTTATTATTTTGATAAAGACAAGAAATAATATTGATTATTGTGACTAAATATAGTAATAAGTTCATACGAGTTTGAACCAAGGGTTTTTACATCATTCATGATGTTAGGAATAGTGTATTTAGCTTATAATGTATAAATACAGTAAATTATCGTATTTTACCATTCACAAAAAATTCAACTATTTTAGAAAAATACCAAAAATTTACCCTAACCATTTTTCAACATGTAGAATCCAAAAATTAACTCCATTTAATGAAAATAATTTTTTAAATATGAGAAATTTAATTTTCAATAAAAATCATAATTTACTTGAAAAATACAGATTTTAAAATTATAACTGATTTTATAACACTTTGAAAAATTAAGTAAGGTATCATAAAACTATATAATAATCATGAGAAAAAAAATATTAACTTATGAATAAATTTTATGAAAATAATTTTTCTTTTAAATAATTATATTAATTATAAAATTGGAGTTAAATATTTATAACTTACAAAAATACCGACAATTAAATAATAATTTTTAAAATATTTATTTAATTATATAATGATATAATTATATCATATTGTCACTTATAAAATGAATAAATTGTATCCATACTTCAATAGGTGAGGTTACTATTCTATTGTTCATATTACTATTCATAAGGGTAACATTACTATTCCAAAGGGTTAACATACTATTCCTTCGGTATAGGTTCTCCAATTTCTAGAAACAATTCTTATCTCATTGATTATTCATTTATAATGTTTGTATTGTGTTCTCAAAGTGGTTTTATGTAATTTATACTATATAACATATTTATAAGAAGGAAAAATTCTTTGATAAAATTTTGGGTTCTTACTAATGGTGTAAGAGAAAGGAGGAACCACACCTTGTTGGACATGGTGAGATCAATGATGAGTCATGCGAGTCTTACATTATCCTTTTGAGGATATGTATTAAAAATAGTGGCACACATACTAAAATAAGTACCAACTAAATCGATAAATGGTATTCCATACGAGTTTTGGATTGGAATAAAAACCATGTTATCGAATTTACATGTGTGGGGAAGCAAAGTGTTTATTAAGGACTATTCAGGTAACAAAATTTCACCCCAAGGTACAAAGTTTACCTTTATAGGATACCCCAAGGAATCAAGGGGATACTACCTATACGAACCCTTAGAAAAAAGGTTATAATGGAAAGACACACCATATTTCTTAAGAGGGAGAACATATCCAAAAGAGATAGTGGGAGCATGATAAACTTCGATGAAGTTGAGGCTCAAGGTAAACAAGAGTTGGTACAAGATCAAATTACACAAAGCCCCATGGAAGAAGAAACTATTCTAGAGACACAAGTACTGCGTAGGAGTACAAGAGTGGTTAGAGAACAAGAACAGTATGGTTTTCTAGTTATTGAGGATGGTGAATCATTATTATTAGATAATAATGATCCTTCAACCCACAAGGAAGCAGTATGTGGCATAGATATTTCCAAGTGGCAAGAAGCCATGAATTCTAAAATGGATTCCATGTACTAAAACCAAGTTTGGATTTTGGTAGATCCTCTAGTATATGTAAATACTATTGGTTTCAAATGGATATTCAAGAAGAAACTAAACATAGAAGGACAATTGAGTAACTATAAGGCGCGACTGGTTGCAAAAGGGGTTAAACCACTTCAAGGAATTGACTAAAATGAAACCTTTTCACCAGTTGTAATGCTAAAATCCATCAGAATTATACTTTCCATTACAGCTTACCATGACTATGAGATTTAGAAGATGGATTTCAAAATAATATTCCTTAACAGGATACTTTAGGAAGATGTCTACATGACACAACCTAAAGGTTTTGTGACTCCAAAGGATGCCAATAAGACATGAAAGTTACAAAAATCCATTTATGGATTAAAACACACATCCAGGTCATGGGAAATTCATTTTGATAAATCCATAATGGAATTTGGTTTTATAAAGAATGAATATGAGCCTATGTCTACAAACAGTTTAGTGGGAGTGCAATCATTTTCTTAATAGTATATGTTGATGACATATTACTTATTGGAAATGAAATACCAGTCTTATAGTCTGTTAAGATGTGTTTGAATAAATGATTTTCCATGAAAGACTTGGGCGAGACAACATATATTCTCAGGATCAATATCCATAATGATAGATACAAGAGGTTGCTCATCCTAGGTCAAAGTACATTCATTGACAAGATACTGAAGAGATTCAATATGGAACAATCTAAGTGGGGGCTGTTTCTAGTGTCACATGTCATTCATATTTTTAAGAAACTATGTCCTCAGGCCCATGAGAAAAAAATAGAATGGAATGGATTCTATACGCATTAGCAATTGGGTCAGTCATGTATGTTATGTGATGCACTAGGCTAGATATTGCCTACACATTAAGTGTGGTAGGTATATATCAAGCTGATCCATGTGACCATCATTGGATGGTAGTCAAGACTATCCTTAAGTATCTGAGGCGTACTAAGGACATGTTCCTAGTTTATGGAGGATATTAGGAACTAATCATCAGAGGATATGAAGATTCTATTTTCCAAACTGATCAAGATGAAATGAAGTCAAAAATGGGATACATCTTCACTTTGAATGGAGGTGTTGTGAGCTGGAAGAGCTCAAAGAAGGCTGTGGTTGCAGATTCTATAGTAGAGTCTGAGTATATTGCTGCTTCTAAGGTAGCTAAAGAAGTAGTTTGAATACAAAATTTTGTCTAAGATCTTGATGTGGTACCTAGAAACAAAGATCCCATCACACTTTATTATGATAATACTACAACGACGACTCTCATAAAATATCCAAGGTCACATCAGCAGACGAAGCACATACTTTGGAAGTATCATCTATTGAACAATTTTTCTCAAAGAGGTGAGGTTGAAATGAGTAACATTTTCATGGAAGACAATATGGTGGACCCCTTGACTAAATCCTTGACTCATAAGAAAAATCTTACTACATATTTTTCATTGCTCTGTATGAATTTAATGTAATAATGTCTTAGAGTATTTGTATCATTGATAAGGTCATAGTAGTTCTCCACTATGATGAAAACCTTGAAGTGTTATGAAAATATTCTTAATATAGTTTTGTTGTTGGATAACATACTATGATGGGACACATAGTGTATATAATGTCAGGTGTGAGTACTCATAAGCATATGAAATTTCTTCTCGTGAAGTTTTCACTTGGTAATCTCTAAGATGGGAGATTATGAGAACAAACCCACCAGTAAGAATTCCACACATTTTGGTGTCATCAGATATTCCCATCTGAGAGCATGTGTAATGGTCCTTAGACTTTAGTATTATCATTAATGCATGTCATAACTCACACACTTAGATTTTTTGATGAAAATCATCATGCCATATGTTGGAAGGAAGTAGGGTACATTGGGTGTGTCACAAATAACATGTTATTAATGGATAGGTAAAGGAAGGAATTTTCCCTTCCATCTTTATGGAAGTTGATATCTCGACCCTTTTATTGAAATAGAACCATTGCCCTAAACTCCATGGTCATGGTGTAACGACGAGTTTATTTTAGATAGTAAAATAATGATGTATCAAGTATATAGGTTGATGACATAGTCATGCAACCTGCTTGATGAGATATTGTGACAAATGGATTATATTGCATAGTGAGTGTTCACATGTGGTTGTCATCATTTCCACTTTAAGTTCTTTCACTTGGGTTCCTTGATCCATTTCTAGATAGTAATCTTAGACTTTAGGAAAGACTGCCTAATGCCAATAAGAAATAATCTTAGAGGGTTACACCCTAAGTGTTTCTGTTGGTATCAATTAAATTTTATTTGAATTTAATTAATGGAATAAATATTATTTTAAATACCGAAGAATAATTTTATTTAAGTTATATTGATCTCAAAAATGAAATAAATATTTATTCACCAGATTGTGAATAAAATATATTTATTTATTTTATTGAATATTTAATAAATATTTTTTTACTATTTTTTGAATAAAATATTTATTTAAGAGAATAAAATATCTATTTGGGTGTTCAATAAATGTAAGATGAGTTTGAACGGACTAAGACCGTGTTCGGTGATAAAATAATTATTTACGATCCAGTAAATATTATTTATCCATTTTGCACAAGCTGGCACACCATAGAATAAAAATAAAAATAATATTATTATGCGGCATGGTATGTCATTAATGGTTATAATTATATTTAATAGTTGTTATGAAATTAAATTTTGTAACTGAAATCCTAGATCTATAAATAGATGACTATGTATATTGTGTAAAGCATTCAAAATCAATTCCAAGTTTAGGAATAGAGAATTGTTGCGCACAATGAATTCTCTCTCCTGAATCCTCTTCCTCTCTCCCTCTCAAGAACAAGAAACTCAATAGAGAATTTCTTCAAGAATGAAGAACAAGAAATCGAGAATGAACAATTCAAGACATTTGATTCACCACACTAGAACCCAGAGAACGAGTGATGTTGCTCGGAGACCATTGGAAAACATTTGGATCACGCTAGAGGGATTCTACCCTTGGATCCTCACGAGTGAAATAAATGCAATTTAGAAGGTCTGTTTCGGATGATCAACAATCATCAACGAAGAAAGTTCTTAAACCCAGGTATTTATTTATTCAGATATTAAATAAATTAATTATAAATTTGACGTGTAAGATCCTCACTCTTGGTTTCAAGAAACAATTATTAAAATAAATTTTAATACATTTTCTACCACCATAACGCTTCCTCTACGCTCGAAACCAACATAAACACCCTATCATAGTGTACTGTGATAATACTGTAGTGGTGACTCTTGCAAAAGAGCCAAGGTCACACCAACAATAAAAATACATACTCCCAAAGTATCACCTCTGGAGGGATTTTTCTCAGAGGGGTGAAGTTTCAGTAAGCATAGTTCCCACAAAAGAAAACATGGCATACCCCTTGATTAAAGGCCTATCTCAATAGAAGAATGAGTATCATGTGAGAGTTAGTAGATTGAAGGTTGTCAGTAGTTGGCTCTAGTGAAAGTGAGAGTATGTTGGTGTCGGTGCCTAAAAAATTTTTTCTATACTTTATGATAACATGTATTAATTATTTTGAATATTAATAAACTCCTTATCACATCATTATTGTTCTTATAAATGACATAGTATGTGATAATGTCTTAAGAATAGCTGTCGCACTGAAAGTTCATAGTCTTTCCCCGCTATGATGAGAACCCAAAATGTCACGATATTCTAAAATATATGTTCTATAGTCATATGTAATCATTTTAGGGATACATATGATATAGGCTATTGAGGGTGAAGACTCATAGGACTTTGAATCACTTTCACATGGTGTATTCCCTTGGTAATATCCAGTGTAGAATATAATGAGAATGATATTAGCCAGTAGGATATCCACATTTATATGTGTCATTGGATGTTCCTATATGCGGATGTGTGTATTGATCCTTAGACTTTAATATTATTATTGATGAGTATTATAAGTTGTTTACTTTGATGTACTGATGAAAATGTGGTGACATATGTTCATGATGAGGTAGGATACGTTGAGTGTGTCACGAGTAATATTTCATTAATGAATAATGTGAGAAAGGATTTGTCCCTTCCATTATTTAACGAAAGTTGAAATCTTGATCCCTATGATGGAAATGAGATATCCTTAATAAATCAATGACCATGATATTCTATAGGCAAGTTCAATTTCTGAAAATCCAAAGAAAGAGACATTAAACACATAGGTTGATGGCACTAGCATGCAACCTACTTGATTACAGATATCATGATAAAGGGATTATATTATACAATAAGTTTCCATATGAGGTATTATATCACTGGGACATTAAATTATTTCTATATGGATGCCTTAACATGTTGCTAGATGCTAACCTTGGACTTTAGGCTGCTTCATCAAATACCACTGAGAAAGAGGCCTAAAGGGTCACACACTACGTGTATCCAAAATCTCAGTTAAATAATATATTATTATTTATTATTCAATAAGTTGAATAAATATTATTCACACACATGGTTTAATAATTATTCATGTTTTCTTGATCACATATAATCCATCACCAATTATTTGAGAGAATATTATATGAGAAGAATATTTAATAAATATTTATTTGTTATATATTGAATACAAAGAATGATATAGTGATATTTATTTATTAAATAAATAGTCACTATTCAAGGCCCGATAAATATTATGGAGGAATGGAGGACTGAGTTTAATGGTCCAGTTAGAAATAATATATATTGAATATTATTTGAATAAATAATATTTAATTCAATTACTGAGTTTAGCACATGTCAATATTATTATTATAGACATCGAGTTTTGAAGGGATTATAGAAATAATAAACAGAGTATGTGCAATTATTATTTTATAACCCTAGAGGTATATAAACCCAATAATATTATTTTCTTAAGAGATCCAATCCATTTTTTTGTTGTGAACAATAAGATATGAAGAGAATCCTCTCAAAGCCTCAGAGAGCTCCCTCTTCAAGAATACTCTCAAGAATGAAGAGCAGTCCCCCTCCATCACCACTCTCAAGTCTAGATACATTGAAGAGAACCCTTTATTGAAGTGGTTCTTTGGGCGATCAAAGTTGAACGACTCAAGAGTTATGATCTGCTATGTTAGGACTCAGAGATTCCTATGGTGACGTTCGGTGGTTCGTGGAACACATTTAGATCACTGCTGGAGGGAATATACTCTTGATTCCTACAACGCAACGACGATATGACGTATCGATGTTGTAAAATCCATCAACTAAGAAATAATTTCTCATAAGGTAATTATTTAAATGCTAAATTAATTATAAATACTACGTGATGATCCTGCACTTTGGTTCCTACGTTTATCCATTACCTATATTTTTTGATTCAATTCTGTTGATCATGACATTTATCATCATGTAAATCTTAGATTAATCATCGATTGTGACAAAAAACAAAGTTGGGCATGCTCTATTCGACACTTCCACTGCATCCAGAACCTACAGTCTTAGCCCCAACGTGTTACAATAAAAATTATATTTGCATGTTGTATTCTTTATTGTAATTTGAAATACATTATCAGTTGTTTAATTTCTCAAAATAATTAGTAATAATTAGTAATAATCGATGATAACTAGTAATACTTACTAATAACTACTAATAATTATTAACTATTAGTAAAATTAGTTAATAAAAATTCAAAAATATAAATAATTAGTTAAAATTAGTAATAATAAGAAATAATTAATAAAAATTGGTAAAAGTAACTAGTAATAATTAATAAAAATCCAAAAATATAAATAATTGGTAATAATTAATAATAATTAGTAGTGATAATTAGAAATAATTAATAATAACTAGTAACAATTAGTGAAATTAGTTAATAAAAAACTAAAAAATAAAAATAATTTTTAAAAATAATTAGTAAAACCAGTTAATAAAAACCCAAAATATATAAATAATTAGTTAATAAAAAACTAAAAATATAAATAATTAGTAAAAATTAGTAAAAATTAGAAATAAGTAGCAAAATTAGTAAAAAATATTAAAAAATAGAAAAAATAGCAGAAATTAGTAAAAATAGTAATTATTAGTAAAAATTAATAAAAAATAGTAATAATTAGTAATAATCAATTATAATTGGTAATAATCAGACATAAGTAGTAATAATTAGTAAGACTTCAGTAATAAATTTGTAAAAAAATAGCAATAATTAGTAATAAAATAGTAAAACTAATAAAAAATAGTAAAAAAACAGAAAAAATTAGTAATAATTAGTAATAATTAGTAATAATTAGTAATAATTAGTAATAATTAGTAATAATTACTAATAATTAGTAATAATGAGTAATAATGAGTAATAATTAGTAATAATCAGTAATAATTAGTAATAATCAGTAATAATGATAAATAATTAGTAAAAATAAGTAAAAATAAGTAAAAATTAGTAATAATTTGTAATAATTCATAAATAATTAGCAATAACTAGTAGTGATTAGTAATAATTAGCAAAAAATTAGTAAAAAATTAGTAAATTATTATTAAAAATTAGTAACATTTAGCAAGAATACAAATATTTAGTAAGAATTGGTAACACTCAATAAGAATTAGCAATATTTAGTAAAAAATTATAACATTTAGTAAGAATTAACAAGAATTAGTAACAATTTGTATGAATTAGTAAAAATTAGTAAAAATTATTAATAATCAGTATGAATTAGTAATAATTAGTAATAATTAGTAATACTTAGTAAAAATTAGTATTTTTTTTGGTATCCCTTGTTCCATCCTTCCATAATTATCACTAGTTTTTTACATCCATCAGATCATCTCTCCATAATTATTTCTTTCTATCAGATTAATAATAACTAATATTTCTTATGAATTTCTCATGTTTTGTTCCTAAATTATTATATTGTATCAGATTAATCATAAACTATATTTCTTATGAATTGTCCATACATTATATGCGTCTTTTCTAATAACAATTAGTGATTCATAATACCCCCATATATCCATCCACATTCATTATTAATTTTTGATAACCCTTAGATAATCCCTTTATAATTATTTATTTCTATTAGATTAATCAAAACCAATATTTTTTAGGATTTACTCATATTTTATTCCTCAATTATTTATTTATATCAGATTAATCATAACCAATATTTCTTATGAATTATAATAATTTGTAAAAATTAGTAATATTTAGTAACAAATAGAAATAATTAATAATAATTGACATTATTTAGTAATATTTAGAAATATTTAGTAATATTTAGAAATAATTAGTAATATTAAATAACATTTAGTAAAATTTAGTAATATTTAGTATTACTTAGTAATAATTAGTAATATGTAGTAATATTTAGTAACAATTAGCAATAATTATTAATATTTAATAATAATTAGTAATAATTAATAACAATTATTAACAATTAAAAATAGTTAGTAATTTCTGATATCCCTTAGATCATCCCTATATAGTTATTACTAATTCATGATATCTCTCTGGCCATCCATCCATAATTATTTATTTCTTTAAGATTAATCATAACCAATATTTTTTTATGAATTTCCCATATTTTATTCCTCAATTATTTCATTCTATTAGATCAATTGTAAACAATATTTCTTATGAAGTGTTCATGTGTTATATGAATTTTTTATAGTATCTATTTTTTTTGATATCCCTCAGATCATCCCTCCGTAATTATTCCTTTATATTAGATTAATTGTAACCAATATTTCTTATGAATTGTTTATATTTTATTCCTTAATTATTCACTTATATTGGATTAATCGTAAGAAATATTTCTTATGAATTTTTAATATATTATTCCTTATTAAATATTATATCAATTTTTTAGTCTCTAATTTTCTAACATCCCTTGGATCATCCCTCCACAATTATTCCTTTCTAGCTGATTAATCACAACTAATATTTCTTATAAATTACTCATATTAATTAGTCTTAATTTGTATTAACTGACATTAATTAGAATTAATTAGTCTTAATTAGTGCTAAACATTTTATATATTATTTTAACTACTATTATTCTTTTTGAAAACTATGGACCCATAAAGTAAACATCTGATTTTATTATGAGATCATGATTGGATAAATCATTATAGAAATCCAAATAGTTCTAGTAAAAATATCATCTATATTGAGGGTGTTGAAGTATTTATATCATTTACAACATCAAATATAGAATTTATTTTAAAAGGGACAATTAAGTGTCCATGTAAGAAATGCGATCTTAAGAGATTTGAAATGTTTAACAATGTTAAAGTTCATCTATTGTGTTTTTATTTTTGGAAATATTATGTTTCTTGGTATCAATATGGTGAACATAATTTAGAAAAAGATACAATTTTTTTGGTTCCAGATCCATCATGGTTTCAAACTTTAGTACATGAGGTTGTTGGACCATCTTTTCAGAAAACAAAAACTTAGAATGATAATTCAAATCCTGAATTAGAACCATATAAATTTTATGAGTTATTGAAATTTATCGAGGGGGCCTTATATTCCAGATGCATGATAATTTTTTTTAACCTACTAATTTTTTTGGCTATTAAATTAGATAATGGAATTTAAAATAGCTATCTCAGTTAAATATTTTCTTTAGTTAAATAATTGTTATATGAGAGAAATATATTGCTTGTAAATTTCTATGAAAGCAAGAAGTTGGTTTGTAATTTGGGTCTTAGTTATCAAAAGATCCATAAATTTTCAAATTATTTCATTTTATATTATGATGAATATGATTTTTAATTAATTTCCTTACATGTGGAGAATCGAGGCACAAAGTGGTACAATAAGTGAAGACCAGATTTTTTCCTGTTAAATAGTTGAGATATTTTCTACTCACACCTAAATTGTAGCATTTATTTAGGTCTATAACACATCCACATTTATGACATGACATAAATCCAATATTTCTATCAGTAAAAGACCAAATCATCATTATGATGGTGATTCATGGAAACACTTTGATCAAGTTCATTCTTCATTTGCTTCAAAACCATGTAATTTGTGGTTAGGTATTTCTACTGATAGTTTCTATCAATTTGGTGCTTATAAGAATTAATATTATTATTGGAATATCTTCACACCTATTTAAAACTTACCACCTTATATGTTTATAAAGAAACTATATATATATTTGACATTAATAATTCCAGGACATCCATTGAATATTATTGATGTTTATTTGAATTCACTGATTGATGAGTTAAATTTATTGTGTAGTGATGTTGTAACTATATATGATGTAGTTGAAAAATAGAATTTTATGATGAAAGCTATAATAATGTGTCAAATCAGTGACTTTATTGTGTATGAAATGTTATCCAGATAGATTACACATAGTCTAAAACTATTTTTATACTGCATGAGTGACATTAAATCATTTATGATTATCAATGGAAGGAAACCTTGTTTTTTTGGATGTTATTGAATATTTCTTCCTAAAGATCATTCTTTTCAAAGGAATAGAAATAATTTTAGAAAAGGTGTAATTGAAAGAGGTATACCTCTGGTAGTGCTCTCAAGTATTCAAGTAAAATATATCATCTCTTTATTACCTCCTATCACCTTTAGACAAACTATAAATAAAAAAAGGTGGCTTTGAGAGAGATCATAATTGAAAAAAGTAAAGTATTTATGGGGCCTATCATATTGGTCTAATTTTTTGGCCCATCACATGTTAGATTCCATGAATATTTAGAATAAATATTTTGATAACATATTTTATACTTTTTTGGACACACCTGGTAAGACTAAATATACTATAAATGCACTGTTAGATCTTTCCCCACTTTATAGGCACCCTAAAATTAAGTTATTTTAAAATTAAAAATCAAAAAATTTAATGAATCCAAAAGTAGCTTATGAAATTTCTAAATAATTACATTTATTATTCCGTTAATGGATTATATATTTGAGGTTATTAGATGACCATGTATCTAAATTGTCTTTTTTCATTAGAAATAACCATATTATCATATTAAAATGTCATTATTTCTATGTCATAATGTAAATATTACTATTTAATGGCCTTAGAGGGTTATTGAATTCTTATATTTGGGATATGTTGATGGAAATATCATATTTTTTAAGACATTTGCATGAGTACAACATACTATGATGCACTAAGTACACTATAGCATGATGTTGTTATAATTTTATGTAAATTGGTAAAAAAAATCACCGAACTAAATGGAGCATTTCATATTACATTTTTTGTATGAAAAAAATGTGGAGGGATGATACAGTTTCTATGGATGTATCCTTATGAGGTATGAATTCAAAAATTGAAGAAAAAGGTATACAAGAGAACATTAGTTGAATGGTCAATTGTAGAATCATATTTGTAGGAGTAAATTTTGAATTTCTATGATTAATATTTTAAATATGAATATCCTTCAAAACACAATTGAATAGATCAAAATGATGGAAATATTGATGATGTCATGGACCATTTAATATTAGTATTTAATTAGATCAAGCTTAATTTTTAGTAGTGTTCATGAATGATGTCTTTCTGGTGATGAAAAATACAGATCTCATACATATGTTATGATCAATTGTTATTAAATGGAATGTTTTTTGCAATGAGTGATATGTTTACCTGTTTTTTTAAATAATTTTTAAAATTAAATTTATATTAATTATTTTATAGATTATATAATGGTTATATCAATAAAAATCACACAAATTACACTGGATGCTCTTTAAGAATACCGACAGTGTAATTTTTCATACTGGTAAGTTAAATTATTTGTGATCAAATGTATGGAATCGATTTTTTATATTGTTAATTATTATTTTTCTTGGTATCGCAATATGAAAATAAAATTGATTGTTGATTATGTGCATTGAGTAACCCACCATCCAAATTATTTAAATATTATAATTCATGTGTGGTTAATGAATTTTGATTTAACACACACAAAAACATGGTGAATCAAAAAAATCAATGAATAGTGGTGTTTGTTTGAAGGTATATCATCATAAAAAAAGTAAAGTTGACTTTTATGTCATACTGAATGAAATAACTGAGTTATGTTATCTAGGATAGAATTTTGTGACAATATTTAAATGGAATTGATATAATACTAATTGAGGGTTTTATATTCATCTACAATATATAATCATTGAGATTAAATATAGAAGTCTTCTTACAGTAAATGGACCATTTATACCAGTAAATCAAGCACATCA
Organism: Viscum album; assembly: GCA_963277665.1. Taxonomy (NCBI): domain Eukaryota; kingdom Viridiplantae; phylum Streptophyta; class Magnoliopsida; order Santalales; family Viscaceae; genus Viscum; species Viscum album. Next base: position 8,357,944 of record OY728125.1, read on the forward strand.
AGTTTATTATGCAAATTACTATGTTGTTTTGAGAGATTTAACTAACTGATGGAGTATAATAAAAATGAAATATCATGATAAATGATTTATGAAAAATGAAATTGGTTATGTTGAAGTGTAAGGCGTTGATTTTTTTTTGATAAACGTCACTAAATACATCTTTTACTTGAAAAGATACAAATATTGACTATGTAACCAATGAATTTAAAATAGACAGAGATGGTGAAATTGAATATCATATGAAAATTGTTGATGTAGAGAAAAAAGATGAAGAAATTAACACCGATGAATATGAATATGAAGACGAAGAATGATGCAATTACATTCTGTTTATAGTCACTCATTAAATATTTATGCTTTTTTTATTTGATATCTATATTAACAATTATTTGCAGGTAACATTATTTTTATGTTTCTGATGGATGGAGAAGATACCAATGAGTTGGTTTGTGCCCTCAAGGACACTGAGCTTCTCAGTGATTATCCCAATGACTGATCAGGAGACTCACATGATAATACTACTACACCATCGACTAGAAGTGGTTGTGACCTAGTGATATTGATGATTCTAGTCCTTATTATCAAGTGACATTTGTTTCTTGATCCATGCCTGTGAATGCATGCTCAATTATTTATTTTAATTAATTTAATTACATAATAATTGTTTGATTATATATTATTTGTTGAACAGTTTAATATATATAGATATTTGGCAGGTGGGTGAAATTTTATGAAATTATTTTTTGTGGGCTATGAGTGTCGTGGGATCTGGTTCCCATTGATGTTAGATATCATATGTTCGATCAATATATGGTATATAAATAAATATTTTTTTGAAATTTATTTAGTTATTGACTTGGTATTATTAATTATTTATAGGGTTTATAGTCTTTATTTGATGATTATATGATAGCCTCCATTCAGGAGGTATGAGAGATTTGTATGCATGATCATTTTCATTTGTTTTTACACAATCTTAGAAATATATCCATAGAGAGACCTTTTGCTACATTTTTTTACCATTATTACTTCTGTTATTGGATTGATTACCACTCAGCCTAGGTTTGAGATAGATTTTTCTCTTACTAGATATAAGAGACTTTTTAAATAAGGTCATCACTAGGTTGACAAAACTAGGGGAGGTAAGAGGTTACAAATAGAGCTGAAATTTAAAAATTTAGTATTCATGGATGATATATGGTAAGTAATTTCACTTATTAATTTATATATAATTTTAACATAAAGTGTTTATACTATATTTATGTAGGACATTGACCATCCCTATATTATAAAGTATAATGTTTACATGAGTATGTACACTGATCCTATTACAAGAGTGATTACTAGTGACAAGAAGTGTCAGAATGTGGTTAGTATTTTTTTTATTAAAAATTAATTTAAATTAATTTTATTTACTATTTTAATTTATAATTTCATTTTAAGGATACATATGAGGATGAAAACTTCTCACATACGAGGGAGCCAGTACAAGACTAAGGGTGAGGCCTCCTATGAGTCAGTTTTTAAAGAGGTAGCTTGAATGCAGACGACCATAGAATGTATCGAGAATGGAAGAGTGATCAGTATTAGTTCATTATCAACACCTTTAATTTATTATGGTGCTATTGCAAGGTCATCAACCAACTCCATGGGAGGTCATGCAAAGTATTCTTAGTTGTAGAGTATAGGGAGAGGTTGTAGGATTAAGATGAGATTATAAAGACCATGCATGTAGAGTGATAAGAGAACCATCGACATCAGTAGCATTTTCATGATGAGCAATGTCTACAACATGAGTAAATTATGGAGTACATAAGATAAATTATGCATGGTTTAGGGATGGATTTCCCTCTACCTGACCCTTTAATTGACCCCACACAACGACTTTATGATATTTTTTATAAACATATAATGTGTTAAATGGTTATTGTTTTTTTACATGAAAGGTTATATATATATATATATATTATTTTCTATGTTTCTATGACAAATATATGTTTCCGTCACAAAAGTTTTTTTGCGATGAAATTATTTAACCATTACAATCACTCTTTTGCAATGGATCAGTATTTCTGCCACAAATACTTTCTTAATTTTTTTTGTGACAATTTTAGTTTTCATCATAAAAAATTATTATCTATGGAAGGATATATCCATTTCAAAAAAATATATTTTAATGATGGTTGACCACAAATAAAACTTATTGCGATGTAATTTTTCATAATGATTTATTTTCAATGGATTTATATCTCAATTGACTATTTACTATGGGAATTCATCATAAATAACTCATCAAAATTGTTAGGAAATTTTACAGTGGTTGAACATCAATATCTCCATGCAATAACAAAAAATGAGTTCATGCTACATCTGTACATTAAAATGAGACTAACCAGACTGTATACATGGTATATGTAAAAGAACAAAAGACCCTTAGATACTCCACTATATAAGGTACCAAACTTTATCTTGGTACCATATCCACATCCCCATCAATTTACTCTAGCTCAATAATTAATCAGAAAGCCCTTGACCTTACCCGTGTCATGAACTGTGAAGTCTTCATGTACATAAAAATGTGTGTACATGGTGTAAACACAAAACTCAGTAGGAAAAAACTAATGAACTCCTAAAATTATCCAACATATTTTTGAGTACATGAAAAATATGATATGTAATCAATAACAATAAGCATATTTTACCCAATCCATGTCATTGTGTGATTACTAAACCACCTCGATGATCGACATTGCCTAATTTAGTCAATACCGATGAGTTGGAATGGTCATTCCTAATCTAATTTACATATATCATGATGATACCACCTCTTGTATGATTGGACCATGACATCAAAAAATATCCACCATGTGGCTGAATCAACATGTATATATCCAACTCTAGGGAACTGAGGATCCTTAGACCCATACTCCTAGGTCTAGTGCTAAAAGTACATACTTTTACAAATTAACTTGATAAGAAGTGAGATTATCCAAGCCAAAGATGTAAAAACTTCACATTAGTATTTCATCTCACAATAATCACTAACAACTTGGAGAACCTTTTTGTCTAGTGTCTTTGAGGACCAGTTATATAGGTAACTTATTTTACAAAACATGTTAACATTTCTCCATAATTGAATTCTCAGTAAGGGAAAAAAACTCATTAATATGTAATCAATGGTTAGATCATAAGAATATGAGAAAACAAGGATTGGGTAGAAATTTATTATTAAAAATAACATGGAATAATAAGAGTTGTCTATAATCCATGATATCAATACATGTAATTTTAAAAGAGGAAACATGTACCATGAAATAAGAGTAAAAAAACATGAAATAATAAACAAAAGATAATAAACACAAGCCATTACCATAATCACAGGCATAAAGATATGTAATATCATGGAAATAATGCATAATAGTAAACTATGACACTAACATAGGCATATAAATAAAAAAATAGTGAAGAGGGAATCACTACCTATTTCCCATAAACATATCGGAGTAGGAAATATTACCTAATTAACATAAACATAGTGGAGTGATGCTATTAATTTATTATTGATTTTTTATCTACCCCCTTACTAAATTTCAAGGAAAAGTGCATAATTAGTGTGAAATTACCATGTTTTAATATTAAACATAATTTTTGATTATTGTTTGTATTAATATAGATTCAATAATTTTTACTATTTTAATCATAAATATTCCTATAATGATATAAATTATTTGATTATTATTTTTTAGGGTTCCTTATTCCTATTACTACAAATCATTCAACTGGAAAATTGGCTAGTTTGGCTTTTTGATGGGCCATATAGATTACACAATAAGGCCTAATGAATCTATCAAAGAAACTAAACAAGAAGTGATGTTCTATTTTTTGGGCTCAATATAGAAGTCCAAATCAGTGAAAATCCATAATAATTACAAGAAAAATCCATTAAATATTGGATAAAATTTTTAGACCCAACTCAACAAATAATTTTCCTGACATAAAAAATATTTTCAATCCCGCAATTCTACTTGATATTTGAAAATAACCCAAAATTCTTGATTTTACTCCCAATCCACATGTATAATTGATTTGTAATTTTGTGGGAAGAAATTAAATATTTTGGTGCACAAATTTTTAGAATAATTGATTCTAATATGGTGGAATATTCTTTTTCTAAAATTAATTCACATTTATTCCTTGGAAAAATTCTAATGAATCCAGGACAACAACACATGGTATATGAAAACAACCATATATTTGGATCCAAAAGTCCAATGACCATCAAATATATAGGGTTCACTTTAAAAAACAATATATAAAACTTTGAAGAATAACATTTCTCAATACTAGGTTGTCTTCATGGTTAAATGGTTGATCCAACTTAAAGGGAAATTTTGGAAGGAAAACAATCCACTCCTTAGGCTATAAATATATACCCATCCTCACCTTATAAGAGGTTAGAAATTCAACACTAAATGAAGATCATTTTCATGACCATATAATTTTTATATTCATAGGACGACCTACAAAACTCAAGTTTCTACATGAGATACCTCTCCTATACTCTTTCTTTTAATGTACTTCATTTGTTTTCAATTATAATCATGTAAGTTTCATTATAATTTCATTTAAATTTTAATTCATGTATCATCACCATATTATATTATTATCATCCAAACTATGTTGTGTAATATTAATGTTATTAAAATAGTTTAAATCAAGTTGAAAACCCTTCCATATTTCACTTTCTCATTCAATCAAAATCGCGTGTTTACCTCTCTTTATTTGTGTGTGTTCGGTGCACAATTATTTTCTTATCTCATTTATTTACTTTTCTATTTAACTAATAATCATAAACATACAAAAAAGATTATTAACCACCAAAATGGATGAGTAAATCTCCCATTGGGGTGATTCATAATTTGGTTATGTTAAGTGATTTAGATCTTTCACTCATTTAATGTTCTTTGAATTAATATTGTGTATGTAAAACAAGATATGTCATGGATTAATGACATATGGATTATTTGGATTATTAGAACTAAAAGTACACATGGCTTCATAAAATATTGATCCTTCCATAAAATATAATTGATAATGATTATAACCCTAGTTAAGTCTTTTATTAATTCCAAAACAATTGTCAATTCCTATCGAAATCATCTTGTGAAGTGGATGTTAATTTAATGCAATGTTTTTCAAAGCTCAAGGATATCATAAGATTAAATCCTAATGATTAAATCACCCCAAACATTATTAAATTGTTAAATTAAATCCATCAATAAATCATTTTACCTAAGATACATAAAAAATCTCCCCTATTCAAAATTCAAAACAAAAAACAATTGACTCCAAAATATAGTACCATCAGCGAGTATTCGACCGAACCACCACCATACACATTATAACAGAGTATCAAAAATTTAATGATTTATAAGTGACAATAAACTGTAATTTATGGATCATGAAAGACTACCTCATTCCCATAAACATAGTGATCATATAACACTACCTGATTCCCATAAGCATAGTGGATCATTCAACACTAAAACCCTACTTGAATCTCATAAACATAGTGGACGTGACAACACTACCTAATTCCTATAGTAGAGAAAGCATCAATTATTGATTACCATAATTATATCATGTGATATAAATCCTTAACCAATTAATTTGATGGTGATATAAGACCCCACTCATCACATAATAATTATCTATAAATATTCATTCCATTAGTACATGAAAACATTCAAACTTCAAACATCACTTAATTAACCCATGAAAAAGAGACAAATTTCATAAAAATACTTTCCTAGAACATTACATAAGACATACATAGAAAGAAGTTTTATATTGGATTAAAAATATCCCCAGTGTGACTTAAGTATTATTAAGGATGTTTTCATAGATTAAAATTAACTTTTTTAAGATCTTTGGATAAATCACTTGAAAAATAAGGTGAAACACCCTTTTTTTTGAAAGGACTGAAACTCCTTAAAAACGGTTTATTTAAAATGAAATAATTTAACTTGATAAAAAATTTAAAAATAATTATTTAAAAAAAATAGGGTTTTCAAATTTTTTTACAAGGTAAATATTCTTTCAAAAATTTCTTTGAGAAGATATTAAAAAACTTGAAAAATACTTTCTTAAAACACAAGCCTTTAAAACCCCTTTTAAAATTAAGAATTACTTTTAAAAAATAAAAATTTTAATTTATAAAAATATAAGAATATTTTATTTAATTTTAAAAATAATAAATATTTAAAACCATTTCAAAACCCATTTTAAAACATGAAGGGAAGCTTTGTAAATAAGAAATCTCATACGGTGAAAGATGTCGTAAAAGAGTTTTAGAAAACATGTTTACCATAGTCATAAAATAAAAAGTTATGAATCACATTCAAACACCACCTATATAGGAATAGAAAGTACCATAAAATAAAATCATAGGATGGAAGAAAATAATATTGGAATGAATAAGTACAAGAAGAAGCATTATAACTCAATTAAGAGAGTTGAGTTAACAAAAACCCTTACAACTTTGATATCTTTTGAATCAAAATCCATTTAAAGAAAGAACATGATATGAATTATTCAAATCACATGAATTTTATGAATATGGAAAAATAAATTTATTAGGAAGTAATAATACAATATCAAAGATATCATGGTGCATAATAAGAAATATGTATCAAGGAATTAAATTTGAGTCAAAGAACCCCTTACCTTAAATCCATGACTCCACTAAAGCACTTGAATCTCCTATATGAAAAAATAACTATATTAATAAACTATTTCAGAACCTTATTCATATTAATAAAATTTTATAAACTTTATTTATACTTATTCTCTACATGTATATTAGTTAATTATTATCTATTTTCAATATCGGGTGTGAGTTATCTTAATCACTTTGAACTAGCTTCACAATAACAATGTTATTATTCATTATTATCAAAAACATTCATCATTAATAGATCATTTAAGGTACTGTAATGGATAAATTATATTAATTTATAAACATCTTATCTCATTCCATCATATTTTTAGTTATGTTACGTGAAAATGGAATCAATGTTGGCGTATTTTGGTAATTTTAGTGATCAAAACTGATATTTTAATAATAAGTTAAATGCATAATATAACATTTAAATAAACATAAACCAATCATGATTTTATTATAAAATTATAATAATAATATTATTTAAGTTCCCATAGTCATCTATGATAGAGTTTTATAACATTGTTCAAGTAGGTGGTTAAACTAGCCCAAACATGAACATACCATAATTAATGGATGATTATGGTTATGAAAGTGGTTTATTTTGGAATAATATAATTATTAAAAAATAATATTTATATTATTTAGATATTTTTAATATGGTGTATCATATTTTAAGAGTTTTTGATAAATAATGAGAATTGATATGAAAAACAAAAAATGTTACTTTGTGGAGGCAATAGTCTGCACAATGCACAATTAATGTTTTCATTTTCCAAAGAACGAGAGGGAATGGAGGTGAATTATAAATTTTCTATTATTATTAATAATATATAATTTATATTTATTATTCAATTCAATCCTTATAATAAATAAATATATATGGTGGTGAAAAATGGAAGACATCTCTTCATGGAGGTGGTAGTCCACACAAATGCATGATTGAGGTTCTTTTGTTTTTATAATTGGATTAAAAAGAATAAATAATGGGTTTTACATTAATATAATAATACTTCAGTTTAATAATGATAATAAGTTCATCATATTAACATTGCTAGGGTATTTTTTTGATATGCCTAATTTCTATATACATTTTGGATACATTTATTTAAGGTTTAATCACACTTTATTCCTTAATGAACTGGGTTTTGGTTTGTTTTTGCAGGAATTAGGAATTCAAGATTAAGAGGAAAAGTTTCTAAAAAATGGAAAAAATATGTTTTACACATCAATAAAGGAGTTCACGATGTGTATTACTCATTCCCAACATCCCTAAGGACCAAAGGCCAACCCATGAATATTTACATGATGTGAATTCAATACAAGACATGTGAATACATTGCACATCATGATATATTCAAAGTAATAATCCCACTTAATTTACATTATATTAAGGTAATACAAGACATGAATCACATACATGATGTTTATAATTTACATGACGTGAAATGTTTGAGATCTCATCTCATCAAAGATACAGGTTGCAGGTTTCACAAGATACAATATTCATAGAGAAGATTGTGGATCTAAAGTACATGGCATGAAATCCACTTACACATCATGTGTAAGTCAATAAAAATCCACTTAAATCCAAAAAATGATGTGAAGAAATTACATGTCATGTTCTTTTTGAGTCTATAAATATTTGAGCATCCTCCATTGTGTATAGCGAGTGGGGGCACCGATTTTTCTCTCTTTTTATTTTTCATTTCTTCTTTTTTTTTCTCTTCCAAAACACGGTTTTAATCCATTACTTTACCATTTGTATCAATTTCTCTACTGTTACTTGACGTTCTACATTGTTGGATTGTTCATTTTCATCCCATCTCATGTTTTAATGTTTATTTGCAATACCGATCATTGTTCATCCTCAATGATGGCTGTTTCTTTCCTATTCATTCATCCAAGAGAATTTTTGACTGATTATTAATTATTTTAAAGTGTGGATTGTTTAATTATGAATTGTTTTATTATTATGAAAAACATGTTTTCTAATTTCCCACTTTTATTTAACACCGTCATGCACAATTAATCCATTTAGGGATATGGGTTGAGAGTAAGGGTGTTTCTAAACTCAATGAATCTATAAATAGAACCTTGGTAACCTTTTGGGTAGTAATTAGGTTAAAAAACAATTGTAAATCACATTATTTTATGCAAAACTGTCCATGGGGGTGTAATTGAATGAGCCTGACCTAATTGGAGTTGATCAGGCTATAACCATTATCATGTGAAACTTTCTACCAATGAAGTTAATCATACTACATCTAGGTTGTTAGATATATCTAGACCAAGGAATAACTATAGCTTAGGTAAATACAATTGGTTTGACCATAACCAATTAGTGACCTTTGCACCGCTTCACAGCCTAAGACATAGGTCTATCCCAAGTTATATTTAGGATTATACTTCTATTTGAACCTTTAAATTGACCTTGAACCCTATTTTATTTTCTAAATTTAGATCCAAGCTATGTAATTCTAGAAAAACCAATCTGAATAGAGATCATGTTGAATCATACCATAGGGTTTGAATCGATAGGTTGCCTTCTTGTCGGTTATCCTTGTGGGTTCAACCCCACACCATCTCTTTTCTACGCCTTTGTAGTCAAGTGTAGTTTGGGATATAAATTTATAAATTTGATCAACGTTTATATATAATAATGACAATATGTGGGCCGATCAAATTTTTTGAACTATTTTCAGGGACAACTGTTGCCTAGGCACAATAGCCATTAGATTGAACCTTGGATTACCTCACCCTAATTTATTCTTTTTTCTTTTTATCCATTTCTTTTTTAACTATCTCTTATGTAATCACTTGAATCCTATCTCTTTGATGGCTAGTACATGTGTTAGGGTCCCCTAACTCATTCTATGAGTATATATGTACAAAAACTACTTCCTTTTGATCCCTAGATTGATTGAAATATAGCTGCATGCTGATGCTTCATTATGGATGAACACAATGATCTTGCACCACCTCACCAACCACACCTCCAATATGCACCCCTTAAACATTAGGGAGAGCGGGAAGCACTGCAGGATCATAACATCATAGATTACGGCTTGTCATCCATTAGTGGTGTTGTACCCAACATCATACACCCTCCTCTTTAGGATCGTTCTTTTGAAATCAAACCTGGACTTGTCCATATGATCCAAAACATGGGGCAGTTTTGTGGACTGTAAATCTAGGACTCCTATGAACATATATCAAATTTCATAATGGTATATGAAACCTTTCAAAATCAAAGTGTATTATCAGACACCATTAGATTATGAATCTTCCCATTTCCCTTGCACGATCGAGCCAAGGACTGGCATAAAATCCAAGCTGTTGAGTCTACCACAAGTTGGGATGATTTAGCCAAGAATTTCCTAGAAAAATAATTCCCACCAAGATGAATGAAAAAGCTCTAGAATGAGATCCAAAAATTTTTCTATGTGGATGGATAATTAACATGGGGATCCTGGGAATGTTTTAAGAAATAGACTCAAAAATGCCCACATCATGGAATCAATGTGTGGATGCAACTCTAAACTTTCTATAAAAGACTTCAAATTGTTTCCCGAACTATAGTGGACACTACTACCAATGAAAAACTAATGCTTAAAATGTGAGAAGTTAGTAGAGAACTTCTAGATAAGGTCTCCCATAATACCACTTTGTGGAAAAGTGATCAAGGAACGCCTCAACATGGAATACATCAAGTGAAATAGAATACCTACCTAGCCATATAAGTTGAGGCCCTCACTAAAAATATTTAGTGATTTTAGCTACCTACTACACCACCACCCCCTCTTGATCCTATTATGAAGATACAATCTCATGAGATGTGTCGATTCCTACACCCTTATTAGGACTGAAGAGCAGTTATAGAGGCACCAAAAAGCTAGGATTGCAATTATTTCAATTATAATAAACATGATTAGTAATTTCAGCAACCAAAACCATACTAGAAACAATATTATTAGTAGAGTCTAGATCAACATCCACAACAATCTAACCAATGTTATTATCATCAGAGGAGTGGTCAAGCACTAATAATGAATTAGGGACCACCTGGGTTCCCACCTCAAGGTCCAGCTCCTCGACTACAAAAACAATTTCAAAAACCTTTATCCCCTAGAGCTCATCAGTCTTTACCTTATAAAAAAACAATTCTAGAAAGATTCTCTAAGACCACCAAAAAAACCTAACCTCTTCAATACAATCTTGATAACCTTCGCACCACCTTCATGAAAAAATCACACCAAAGGATGATGAACTAAGGAACTGAAATGAAAACCCAAAGGGCCGTCTTTTAAAACCTTGAGAACCAAGTGATCCAAATATAAAATAAATTATCAGACTGATTATTGTGTACATTACCTAGTAATACTAAGACACACCCAAGAGAGGAGGAGAATAATGTGGTTCTTAGGAATGTAAAAGTGCTATACTTTCAACAACCTTGAATAGGTGAGGAAAAGAGGATTGAATAACTTGATAAACATGCAACAATCATCAATGAGGATGAAAATGATAGAACAAATGAAGCTGGTTGAGAAAAAAACCTAGATTCAAATCCAATTGAAAAAGATCCAATATAAGAAAAAATAGAAAAATAAAACATTTATGTGGAATTGTGGTATAAACCCTCCTTCTCAGAAAGGATGATACATGGTAGGATCGAGGAGAAATATAAGAAGTTTCTAGAGTTGTTTAAGTAATCACACATCAACAACCCCTTCACTGAATCCATCACCCAAATGCCTTCCCATGAAAATTCATAAAATAATTAATTTACAATAATAAGAAAATGGAAGAACTAAGAGTCATATCCTTAAATGAAGAATGCTCCTCTATTATCCAATGAAAGCTTCCACCTAAGATGTGAGACCTTGACAGTTTCTTGATTCCCTGTACTATAGGGTCATGCAACTTCATAAGATCCTTGTGTGATCTTGGTACAAGTATCAATCTCATGTTAATGATGATCTTTGTTTTCTAATGCTTTTGTAGTAGGGATGCACATCGTTGCAATGAAATGCATCTCATTCCCTGAATTATCACTTTCCAAAGGTAGGTGGCCTTCACCACCAAGGATGGTGATGTAGACTCCTTAATTGAAATAGGATGATGGGATTTCGATTCCTCCTTGGATCTCTTTTCTTAGTCCGGGTCTCCCTTATAGATTTGAGTCATGTCTATGAAACTCATTCTCAACACCATCTCTTTGTTGACACTGGTAAATTACATTACTTCTGTATTAACAGGGAAAAAACCTTTCATTGGGGTAGATGGTAATGTCAGGTATGTATGGGCATTATTAGATGGTAGGAACATTGTTCACCTATAAATCTTCCTCATTATAGGGAACCTCATGTGAGGAATCTTGGGCATAGAACCCAAGGTATCCTGTATCGATCATAACAACACTAGGGTCATAAGTCTTCCAAATATTTTTACCTTATGAATCCCAAAAATTATGCATGGGGTATTTATTTTGGTCTAGGTCAAAAGTTATACATCCTGTGGAGATGAATCAGGATTCCTGGTTGAGATAGATCAGGGCATGAGTTTAACATATTATGGAGATGGTATTGGTTGATCAGAATTCCCTGCATATATTGATCAAGGAGGTGTGTCCCTAGGGGGGAAGATATCACACTTGGATAGTTTACCGATGGATAAAAACACCCTGTGGAGGTGGATTCGGGAGTTGTATCTCCAGGAGGGAAGATGTCAAACCTGGATAGTTTACCAAAGGATCAGAATTCCCCATGAAGGTAGATCTGAAGTTGTGGATCAGAATGCTCCATGGAGGCAGATCCGGGAGGTGAATACCTAGTAGGGAAGATGTCACACCTTTATAGTTTACCGGTGTATTAGAACACCCTATAGAGGTGGATCTAGGATGGATGGATCGAACAACTTGTGAAATTGGATCCAGGAGGTGGTGTCACACCTGGGTTTATTGATCGAAGGATTGAACACCCAACGTAGGTGGATCCAGGATGGATGCATTGAACACCTTATGAAGAAATATCTAGGTGGTGTATCCCTAGAATTAAATATGCCACACATGGGTTTACCAATTGTCATGATTGAACCTCAGAGAGGCATCCTACACACCCTTTTTAGAAGACAAGGATAAAAAACCATGTAGTTTGATTCTATAGTTTAAGGTTGCATGAAAATACTGATCTATGTATTTTAATGTCATTCAATAAGGATGCTCATGTCATAAAAGGAGCATCGATGAGGGATGGTGTGGGGATTATGCCTTGAAGTTGCCTTGAGTGAAAAGGTGTGGTGTGGGCTTATGTGTAGAAGCTTCCCATCATAAGAGGATCGATCTTTGATGAATGGTGTGGATGGGTATTTCACATGGAATATTCTCAGGAACTTCTAGGAGCAGTGATGATGTGGATGGGACTTATGTGTGGGGGAAACCCATACACCACTATGGAATAACAATGATTTGATTAGGGATTACACATGGGAGCGACCCATTTTGTCTTCCTCATATCAGGTCATGAGGGCATCCCATATCCATTGCATGGGGTAATAGTATAGTTTAAAATCATGTGAATGGATGTAGTGCATGTGGATTATGTATGGAAGCTACCTATCCTTTCATCCTCATGTCAATTAATAAGGGCATCCCATATCCACTGTATGGGGTAATGTTTAATTTTAACATCATGTGAATGGATGAGGTGTGTGGGGATTATGCATTGAGTAGACCATTATGTCTTCCTCATGTCTAGTCATGAGGGCATATAAAATTTATGATAGGTCAAGGGATATTATTTAAGGATTACACCTGAGGAGGATGCCCATGGTGGTTGTTTGATGGTTGTATCATGATTATTACATGAGGTATCTTAATCTTAGCGCATAAGTATCTCATGTTTGTCACATGAGGCATTTCATACTATAGTTTAAAGTCATATAGTGAGGAATATTGGAAATCTTATGCTTGATGCATAAGGTATATCATGTTTTTCATAGGAGGCATCCTATGTTTTTCATAGGGTATACTATAGTTTAAAGGCATGTAGCGAGGACTATTAGGCATATTATGCTTGATGCATAAGGCATCTTCTGTTTTTCACATGGGGCATCCTATGTTTTTATAGGGTATGATATAGTTTAAAGTTGTGTAGCAAGGAATACTAGGAGGATGATTCTTATAAATGGATAATGTGTGATTTATGCATGAGAGGACCTTTCTGATTTGACCTAGAATGGGATTTAGGTGATAGGATTTTATGAATTTCTTGAGGAGTGTTTTGACTCAAGGTACTTAGAAAATCCAAGAGGAGAATCTCAACTCATTACATGGGAAAGGGACAAAGAGGAGTAGGTTGAATCAAGGTATTTTAGGGAGTTTATAGGATTATATCAAATCAAATTATTAAATGGGGTAGACGTTCGGGCCATATAAGGGCACAACATAAAATGTCCTTGACTCGACCCAAAAATTTTGCGGTGCGACTCTCCATTTTTCATGGGGGTCAGTGATGATCGTGAAGGGATCAAGATGAAGACCCATGACCGAATCCCAACACTAATACTAAGTGGAGGTATGGGGGTTAATCCCCTATGGTATGGACTTGAGGGTGTGAATGTAGGATCTTCACGATGGATAAGGGTCTCACAAAGGATAGGGATTCACAGAGCTCAATGTCTCACGAAGGATGGGGGATTCAGAGAGATCAAGGTCTCATGAAGGATGGGGATTTGTGGATCTCAGGTTCTCATGAAGTATGTGTGATTCACAGAGCTTAGGGTATCATTAAGGATGGGGCTTCATGGAGCTCAGGGTCTCACGAAGGATGGGGATTCGTGAATCAGGGTGCCCCTACCTCAGAGTGAAGTCCTAATTCATAGGGGGAGTGACTCATGAAGGATGAATGCTTCATGAAGCCTCAAGTTCCTCCGAGGGCCTTCCACAAAGGTATTGGGTCTTCATGAAAGTCATATCCACTTTAGGTGAAGGCTCTCAAGAAAATAAGGGAGGAGGTTTCGCGAATCTTGGACATAATGAGTTATGGGAATTTGTGAATCTCTAGAGCTTCAAAAATTGAGAGTGTGATGTCATAGATCATAATATACACCTAATTATAATGAATTCATGAGGGGTTATTTATAGGGTATGATTTTCATGAAGATTGGAGGAGTTCATAGAGACTTACATGATTCATGAATGGGTGCGGCTCTGTGAGTCCCAATGTTGCTCTCGCAAAGATATTGCCAACCCTTCGCATGTTCACGAAGTGCTTCACAAATAATAATGTCATTGCACAGAGGTAATTTCAGGCCTTCGCATAGTCATGAATATATATCCATGAATGGGACCTTTTTGAACTAGACCTTCGTGAATAAGGCCTCTATAAATGGAGCTCCGTGAATGGACCTCTGTGAACTATTTCCCGAAACCTGACTTCAAATGACCATAACTTATGATTCTTAACTTTATTCGAGATCTAAGACCAGTAAAATTTAAGTCTTCAAAATGAGATACTCTTTTATATTGGAATCCTCAGCACTTATTGCATTATTAAATGCATTTTTCTGGTGCTAATAGTATTTTGAAAACTAGGGCTCAAAGAACTGAATCCAATGAGAGTGTCACTACAACCGGATAACCGATCAATCAAGTACCCTTGAGGACTTCTCAAGGATGTCTAAGTCAAAGTTTTAAAATTCATCTTTCCTATGTATTTTCTAATCTTATTCATGGAAGAATAAGGATATGTTTTTATTATCCTAGGATGACCATTTTTCACTATTGAGAAGTCATTAATTTACATGAATCAAGGAATACTAATATTCATATTTGGTGGCAGACAGGTAGTGTTTGACTTAGTGAAGGCCACCAAGCAAAGAGATAACACATTTGATTGCTAAGACATCTTTCTTACTGATGATAGAGATGATTTTATGGCCATATATGATGAAATATAGAGCTTGTACCTCGATTATGATGAATGCTGTGATCATGAGGATGTAAATTACATTGAACTTCTGATAAGGGATACTATCCCACCATTCATACCCTCATTCATCAAACCACTGATCTTGGAATTAAAACATTTACCTAGCACCCTAAATTTATTATTATTAGAGACTTTACCTGTATTACTAGTCATTATCAGTGAATAAATTATCCAATTTCAAGAGAGAAAAAAAACTCATTGAAGTCCTGAAAAGGCATAAAAATTCAATTGAATGGGAAGTAGCTAACATTAAAGGGATTATCCCCATGATATGCACCCACAATATTTTATTGGAATAAGGTTCTAATCCCAAATGCCAACCCTAGTGGTGAATAAAACCTCCAAGGAAAGAAGTAGTAAAAAAGGATGTACTGAAGCTTCTGGACATAAGAATAATTTTTTCTATCTTTAACAATGAGTGGGTGATCCAGCTGTAATTCATCCTAAAGAAAGGAAACTTAACAGTTGTTTAAATCAATGGAGATGTGTTAATATAAACTCTAATCATCACTGGATGGAGATTTTGCATTGAATATAGAAACCTCAACATGGTAACCTAAAAAGATCATTTCACATTACCTTTCATGGATCAAATACTAGAAAGACTATCTAGGCACGAGTTTAATTGTTTCCTAGATGAATATTCTAGGTACAATCAAATCACATTCAAACTAAAAGATTACTCTAAAACTAATTTTACATGTCCTTTTGAAACCTTTTTCTATAGACAAATGTCATTTGAAATGTGAAAATCACCAATGAATTTTAATGATGCATGACACATATATTTCATGATATAACAGAGGAATTCCTGGAGATATTTATGGATGATTTATACCCAAATGGACCAAATGACTTCTTTTTATTCATTTTTTGATAATCCTCCTTTTAAGGGTTGAAGGGGAACCCTTACATGGCCCATAGGTTTCGTGACATTACATGACCCAAAGGTCTTATAGAAATTAATCCAAACTATAACTACTTGTAACTATCCCTCTCCAACGTATTCATCATTTATGGATGATTTATTAGTTTATAGAAGATCCTTTAAAGTCTATCTTAGTAAGCTGGATTTGGTCCTGTAGCACTACAAAGAAAATTAAATAGTATTAAACTGAAAAAAATGACACTTTATAGTCCAAGGAGGCATAGTCCTCAGACAAAAAATATAAAATTAAGGCATGGAAGTTGATCTAGTGAAAATTAAATTCATTAAATACTTACCTGATCCCACAACTATAAAAGGCATAATGAGTTTTCCAAGCCTCATGGGATTCTGTCATCACTTCATACAAGAGTTTGTGAAAATATACCACCTATTGACACACCTTTTATTGAAGGACACTCTTTTCTATTTCAATAAAGAGTGTCAGCATACATTCAATGATTTAGAGAATATCCTAACAACCGTTTCATGCATCATTTCACCAGATTGGGATAAGGAATTCACACTGATGTGTGGTTCCATTCATTTCATTATAGGAACTGTTTTAGGATAGTGGGTCAGACACATCTTTCATCCCGTTTTTTATTCTAGTCATATTATTAATAAAGCTTCATTAAATTAAATGAACACTAAAAATGAACTACTTTCAATTGTTCATGCATTTGAAAAATTTAGATCATACCTTATTCTATCTAAAGTAGTGGTTTTTACTGATCACACAACACTCAAATACCTATTGAGTAAAAATGATGCCAAACTGTGGATAATCTGGTGGATCTTACTACTACAAGAATTTTTTATAGTAATCAAGGATACCAAAGGGACTAAGAATTTCATTTACAATCACTTGTTTAGGATCCCATTGCATAAAATTGAGGATGATGGAAATCTAAACATCGAGGATGTCTTCCCCAATGAAACATTGTTTATAATAAATACACAGGCACCCTTGTGATTTTCTAATATTATAAATTATCTTTCCATGAGATCACTCTACCCAAACTTCTCCTATAAACAAAGGAATAAATTTTTAGTCAATTCTTTACATTACTACTGGGATGAGATGCTACTATTCAAGAGCTATTCTGATGGACTAATGTGACCCTGCATATTGGAAGATGAAATACAAAGTGTGATTGACCTGTGTCACACATTTCCGATTGGAGGGAATCATGGACCTAAATGTACTATGTAAAAAAACCATTCATAGTGGATTATTATAGCCTAAAATACATTAGGATGCAAGTAACTTTGTTTAAAGCTGTGATTGGTTCCAAAAAACAGACACCATTGGGAAAAGAAATGAAATTCTCCCAAATTCCATCATAGAAGTAAAAATATTCTACGTGTAGGGAATTGATTTTATGGGTCCATTACCAAATCATCATGGTAAATTTTATATCATGGTCAATGTATACTATGTCTCAAAGTGGGTAAAAGCTAAGGATACCACTCATGACTCAGAAAAAGTGGTCATGATTTTTTTAAATAAAAATATCTTTTCCATATTCGGATTCCCCCAATTAATCATTAGCAACTAGGGAACAAATTTTCCAATAATGTTTTGAAATTATTGCTCGAAAAATATGGCATCCGATATAATAATAGAACTACCAAACACCCCAAAAAAAGTGGTAAAGTTGAACTGTCTGATAGAGAGATTAAAAAAATTCTTTAAAAGACGATGAATACAATTAGAAAGGACTAGAGTGTTAAATTGGATGATGCACTTTGGGAATATCGCACAATGTATAAAAAGCCCATCACAATACTATGTTCTAACTTGTTTATGGAAATCCATGTCATATACTAGTGGAATTAGATCATTACTCTTACTAGTCCATTAAAAAGTTAAACATGGATGCTTAAAAATTCAGGGAATTCGGAATACTACAAATAGATGAATTAGATAGAATTAAAAAGGTTGCCTATGAAAATTATAGAATCTATAAAGAAAAGAAAAAGAAATGGTATGTCCAATGAATCACATGCTGAATATTCACACTAAGAGATAAAGTTATGCTATTCAATTCTAGATTTAAATTATTCCATGGGAATATGAAATCCCGATGGTCGAGTCCTTTCGAAGTCATAAAAGTTTTCCCTTGTAGGTAAATAAAAATTAAAAAAAAGAGAATCACTTTTTAAAGTAAATGGACAATGGTTAAAAATTTATCAAGAGATATTTCATGTGGGGAATGTCATTACTTTAAAATTCATCTGAATAAAAGTTTTTCTAGCTCTAAAAGTTAAATAAAGCACTAACTGGGAGGTAACCCAAGATAGGTATAATAGGATATTTTAGAGTTTAGGAAGGTTTAACGACATTGGACACATAGGACAAAGGTCATGGTTTAAAGGGGGCACAACATGCCAAATATACACTGTGTAATATTTACACAGTGTGTAAATGTATGGGGCTTGAAAAATTTAAAATCATGAAAATTACATGAAATGTATTAATACATGACATGAAAATTTAATAAATTCCATGTACCCTAGGTTTACGGCCACCACCCCCTTTCTTCTCCTACACGTGACTCCCCCTCCCTCAAGTCCCGTCCTCCCTCACCACCAGCCATCCTTCCCTATCCCCCCCTTAGCCCTCCTCCTCACATCCCCATTCCATTCCTTACCCTTCCATATTCATCATTGTCTCATACAATGGCCATAACCAAAACCAATGGCACTGGATCCTCTAAATGCACACCCGAGAACAATGAGACACCTCCACATAAGAGTCGGGTGCCAACTCCTACACCATCCACTGACCAGTATACTTCAGAATTTGTCTTCACCTCAGCCTATGAGGACTCACAGATCTCATCTAGTGAGTTTCATAGCACTTCCCAATGCCTTCACCTACACCCATGGCTAAATTTCTCAGCACCATAACATCAGGTCAGGTAGGTAAATCTATAGGCTAAGCCTATGAGGACCAACAAGACATTGAAACTCATAGTTCTTGAGAATATCTAGGTTTATGAGGAGGTCCTTGAACTCATTTTCTATATGCACCTATCCACCATCACCCAGGTGTGTGAGGAGACCTATTGAGAGCTCTTACTTAAGTTTCTTACTACCTTCAAGTTGTTCATTATGTATGTTACCTTCATACTAGAAGGCAGACCTTGGGAGCTCACCCTCAGAGACTTTGGTGTTGGGCCTGACATCTATTCAACTGATTTATTTACTTCACTAGTTTTCCAAAAATTGTAGCTTGAGTAAAAAAATTCATATGCAACATAGATTTGGATTTTGATTTCCAGGGATCCGCAAAGTGTTCATGATCCACACATGATAAAGAGCATCCAAATATGGGGTGACACCTTGTGGATCATGCATCAGGCTCTGGCCCATGCTTGAATGGATTGAGAATATGTACATTAGAGAATTATTCATATTGAGGTCATTATCCTAGCCTTATCCATGGGAAACTCCATGGTCAACATGTTCATACAGTTTGCCTTTATTTTACCAGACTTAGGTATGGCAGGCTTATGTCACTCTGATGGGAGGCAGCTTCATTACCCATCTCACCCACCATCTCAACGTCTTTGATGCTTCCCAACCCATCCCATATCTTGTGTATATGGAGTTGATCGAACTCCTTATACTCCAAAATATGGGGCCACTAAGGAAGGATGAGAGTATTTACCAGTGGGAGCTGGAGTACATCTAAGATGCAGATGAGGCATTTGCCCATCGAGACCCAGCTCCAGCCTCACCTTCCCATACCTTATCTATTGCTCCTCTACCACCACCTCACACTCTACCCCTGCTACCACTGTAGACCCCCCTTCTTCTACTACAACACCACCACTCCCATCCACATATGCAGCTACCCCACCACTTCCCACAAACATCTGTGTGATTCTCTAGTCCCTTTTGGAGAATTAAAGATGTATATGTCACCGTCTCATCATCCCATTCACTGACCCATCTCACTTCACCACCCCTCCCTCTCCACCAGTCCATTCATCTTCCCACCCACCCGCACATACTAAACTCACTTATATATCTATCCCCACACTACCTCCCACCCCAATCGATCTAGCTTCTAAGCTCATAAACCCTTCCACTAGGAAGGAGTTCCTATTAGATCAGGCCATAAAGGGCAAGGCCCCCACCATTCCATCTACCTTCGAGGTGACTCTGATTGATCTATCTAACAAACATACAACCACAGTATAGATCGACACCTCAACCCTCCATCCTTGACCGAGCCCACTGCCAGCACCATGACATGTATTACAATATTCGATCAAGCTGATTCCTCCATTGATAAGATAGATTTGGAATATATCATCCAGAACCCCACTATTTAGGAGGGCACTTCTGATGTAGAGACCAAAGAGCATGCCCCTATTGTTTAGTCTTTACCCATTACCCCTACCCTAATGTACTTTGTCTGGAGTCTATTTTGTACTACTTGTATTACATTTTTCACTGATGTATCATTTATCATATATTTGGATGGGATACAATATTTTGGCTACACTACTTGTTGGGTTATTTTAATTTTCATTTCTGTATTACTTTATCCCTTTTTAGCTCTACTGTATCCTCTATAGTAATTGATGAGCCTATAAGGCCACCATCAGTCCTCCCACATGAGATGTATTAGAATCTGGATAACATACAACACCAGCTTGAGGAGCTCAATCTCTAGATCCACCCCCAACAAGATATGCCTCCATGATTTTAATGACAACTAATACTTCCACATGAGCTTTGAAGTTAACCAATTTTTGAGGTGATTAGACCCACCAAGCATTACTATGAGATTGATGAAACTAATCCTTTTTCCATCTGTCTAGCTAACGATGTCATAGTTAGTGATTTATGGGAGGAAAACCATGTTTTGTTTCTTTATTTTCATGGTGTGATTAAGACCTTTATTTTATCTTTTTAGAATTTTTGTTCCCCGGATGTCCCAAACATCATTGCGCAACATCTATTTGAGCTAATTTTTATAATATTGACTATTTTAACCCGACCATATTTTTTATTATATATTGGTTGAACCCTATGGACTAATGGTTTATCTAGTGTAGGTATTTGTTTTTCTAACAATGCTTGTAGGAAGACCGTTTTCCATCACCATATAACAAGTTTCCCCATGGCATGAATATCATTATAGGGAGCTACCAATTCCCTATTTTCCATTCATAATTTTCATTTCATTTAAATATGTTCTATAATTGCTATCTATCCCATGGAGCTTTCAAGATTAGTGCAAATACTGTCTCATTTTAAGTGTGATGGAGTCTTTCTTAAGCTTCATTATCAATAAACTTATATTATTGTCTATTTTCACTAGTCTAGGAGAAATTTTTCATTGAAAGCATTATTTAACTTAAAATCTCATTGCACCCATTTAAATAAAAGAAAAATTTAGCTAGAGACTATTGAAATTAAATTTTTTATTTATGTTTATGTTTTTAGTATGATTGTTGAGATGAGTAATTAAATTCTAATTCTACATTATTTCAATTTATTTTGATTGATTTATTATTGGATACTATGTCCTAAGTGAATTCCATTTACTTTATATTCTCATTCCAAAGAGGATTCTAGACCCACATTTTTATATTATTTTCTAAGAATATTTATTGAGAGATACTTGGGTAATGTAAACCTATCATAAATTTCATTGAAATCTTATTGAGGCTATGATTAAATAAATACACTATCAAAATGATTGAGGTAATATATTTTGAGCCAGTTTTCCTAAGGCCCACCTGTACATATTTCATTATTTAGACCATAGTAGACATGAACAATTTTTTTAGGATGGAGATGTTTCAAGCCTATTATCCTTTCTAAACCTACTCTTAGTACCGTGCATGATTTTATTTTGAACATGTATGGGGGATTTGTTATCTCGGCTATACATGGTATGTTGATACCGAGGAGATGTATGATTCCATTTTCACCATATTTATTTGATATGGTTCATGCTTATTTTTGGAATTTTCTACACTTACCCCATTCCTTTGAAAAAAATAAATATATATAAAAAAGAAATGCATATAAAAAATTGGGTTGTACAGAAGGTCAAAAATTACTATTAGCAGACTGATGAACCTTATGATGGATAATATGTGGTTAGGTGATGGATGTGAGATCTAGAAAAGTTATGAATTTCAAAAAATAAATAAAATGAAAAAAATAAAGGTATACGAAACATTATCTTTGCTATATTGACATATTCACAGACCCACTTTGATCTATTTAGGTCATTGAAACATTTTTTCTAGGAAGAGTTACTTCACTGGACTGTTCATGGTTCTCATGCATTATAATTTAGAACCTACCCTCCTTTTGAACCTTATTATTGAATCCCTCATGATTAATTTTGTATTTTTCATTAAAAAGTAGAGATAATAGAACTAATTCAAGATTATGGTTAGGAACATGTATTTAGGGTATGATTATAACTGAAGTTTTATTTTACCTTGAGTAATGAGAGAAAATATATTATTAGGTAAATTGAAAAATGGGTATAGTTTCTAAGGAACTTTTATAAAATTGTAATTAAAATAATAAAGAATCTGAATAAAGAACTTGGCTATTGTAACGCCCTGACCCCAGTTACCTGGAGTCGGTGCATTATTGTGTAACATTGGCATGATCACAAAAGATCAAGTCACGAAAGACCGATTAGTTTAGTAGCCTTGGAAACAATAGATACATTCATAAATGTTACATTACATTATAAAGTGAAATACTACAATAACAAAGTCTCCATAGTCCACACTCATATCCTCTTCTGACTATCCCTACAGGTCATTCATAAAATACTTCTTCACATCCGGGAAAATATTAAAACATTGAAAGGGGTGAGCTCAGATGCTTAGTAAGGATAACAATATAGTGGAAGCTTTCATAAATAAACATAAATATTTAAGGCAATGTATAAATAAAACAAAAGCCTTTTAAACTTGATCTTCAACATAATATGTCAAAAGTAAAATGAGATAATGCCATTTACTTCTTCACATGGATATTCTACTAGTCGAATAATCACATGCAATATCAATAACCACTTTCATAATGATGGAATGCATAATGCCAGACTATCATAACCACGTAGCCAAGACCTCGTGCCAAGACCACAAATAAGATTTTGTCAAGGCCTCGTGCCAAGACACTAGTTTGTCTCATGAGACCTACCGATGCACCGAGGAGCTGTAGCGGGCTCCACCCGTCACTTATTAAGTCCAACGTATTCCTCATATGAATAGGTTTAAACATATCATAAACCATAACATAACCGTATCACATAAAACATGCATAAAGGAAACATAACATTTCCACATTTCAATCATAAGATATCAATACAACACATTGATATAATAAAAACACTTTCAAAACCATTTTCAATACCAAAATAAAATAAAGTTAAAACTTTGTATTTATTTTTCATTAAAAAAAGTTATGGCTTGTAGAGGAAGCCGAAACTCAAATAATGGTCACGGTGGCAGAGGAGTCGTAGTCGCCGCATATGTATGGCAAGAAAAACATTCCCTTTTTGTCGCTTAGTAAAACGCTTCGTATAAAAAAGATTCCTTTTGAATAAATGTAAAAGTCAAAGGGGTTTATACACCGTATAAAAGAAATTTGTGTATAAAACAAAATATGCCTCAATGAATGGAGATTGAGACGAAATCCATTAAAAAGATAATTTTTAAATAAAATATATCTATTATGTGTATTCACTATATGTACACATAAATAAAGTATAAATACAAGATATGACATACTAATATCATGACATAATTTGAAAGTAGGAGATTAACCCAAAGAATGGAAATCGGGTTAAGAAGTTCCCTTACCTCGTGTCCGAATTCACTCGACCGTTATTTGATCTCCTGAATAATAAACTAGAGTTAATATATACCTTATTAAGAACCTTTTTCAAGTTCATTATTCCTTTTATATCACTTATTACCATGTCATGAACATTATGTAATTATTTAAGTTTATAACGGTCGTTTTGTCGATCTTAGGTACTTGAGTCAAAAATAAACTTCTTATAATTACACTTTGTTCATGTGGTAAAATATACATTATATCCATAATTATATTCATGATGTATATATCATATACATAATATATATCCAGTATATACATTCATTTATAATATTACATAACATTTAGAGGTAAGAAATGAAATGCATCGTTCATAGAGACGGTAAGCCGTACGTACGCATGAACGCTACTTTCATTTCTATTTCATATTTAATGGAATGAAGTTATAATTATATAAAGGTATAATATAATTCCAGTATAATATAACGTATAATACTATTTACTCCATCCTTTATACATCCCACATATGGCATTAACGATTCAAATCACTTTGAGGGGGCGGTAGTCCGCACTTCCTAAAATGAAATTATCGCGTTTACCCATAATGGAAATCATAAAGTATGCCATAAATGAGAAATAAAGAAGCATAAGGAAAACATAAACATAATATATATATCATATATTAAAATAGTGTCATCAAAATGGCCACCATTAGAGGTGTTAAAAGAATATTGAACAATCATCGTTTCGTGAGACAGTATTTCGCCACCCACAGAAACAGTATGTTATTTAACCATTAGACGAAGGTGTGTGTAAGTGTAAACCAAATAATTATCATAAAAACATCCTAGTATATTTTATATACTGGTGTTGTTACAAAATAAAGGAATAAAAAGAGTTTAAGGGGTTGGAGAATCAAAATAAAACAAAACAACATTAGAGAAGACATTACCTTAAAATCGGGTAACTCTTTTTGATTTGAGCCAAAGGCTTCCTTGGGAAGACTTCTGCCCAAAGTGAGGATTCTAGGAGTAAGGGAGGGAAGTTTAGAGAGTATTTGGGCAGAGTTTGGCCAAGCAAAAATGCTTTGAAGATGTGAGTAAGGTGGTAGTGGTGGGGGCCTTTTATAAGAGGAGAGAAGGGGCACTCTTGGAAAGATTGAAATGTTACTTTATTGTGAAATGATTTTTAGAATTATAAAGGTCCCACACTTATATATTTCAAGGATAAGGTGATAAGAGTTCGAAATATACTCATACAATAGGTTTTTGACAAGTGTAAGTCTTAGATTTTACATTATCTTTTCATTTTATTTAAATCGTTAATTAATGAGGTAATCGCTGCATCATCATGGTGTCAAAAATAATTTAATTTATTTAATGTCTAAAAATTATAAAAAACTATCATTATGTAGGAAATATTTTTATCTTTCTAATTAATATTTATAGTAAAAAATATGACTTGTATAACCCCATTTAAAAATTGTTTTAGTAAA
Organism: Viscum album; assembly: GCA_963277665.1. Classification (NCBI taxonomy): domain Eukaryota; kingdom Viridiplantae; phylum Streptophyta; class Magnoliopsida; order Santalales; family Viscaceae; genus Viscum; species Viscum album. The sequence continues at coordinate 8,383,917 of OY728125.1, forward strand.
ACAACTCTTGTTTGTGACATTTTTATTTTAACATTAAATAAAAAGTTATTTATGTCATTGTCCTACCAAAGTGTCTCCATGGGGTACCCAAGTTGACCCATGTATTTTCTTGGTCTTCCGTGACACATAAAATAGGGTTAGGACAAGTGTAAAGGTATTTTTATATTTTTATAATATCATTTTTACCTTAAATTTCACTAATTACCTTTAATCACGATTAATTAAACTTAAAAGTTATTATTCACCAAAAAATTAATTTAATCCCATTGAACCACATTTTAGTTCCTAATGACAACCATGTATGTCGGATTTTTTAAAATCAAAACACAGAAGTGGTAATGTTTCATTTAAACAAAAAATCAGTTTTTTAACTACCACTTAGTGGTTTCACTATTCATCAAAAATTGAAGTTTTTCAGAACAATGCCAAAATTTCACCCTAATCTATAATTGATATTCCGAATTCAAAAATGATGTCTATTTTAAAAAATTCCAAACATATAAGTTGCATTAATTAATTTTATAATTAATTCCCACTGTCGCAACAAATAGCGTGTTTTTAAGAAACAATATATATCAAAAGATTGACAATTGTTTATGTCCAATTTCAAAGTGAAATTAATTATAATGAACACCATTTTTTAAAATGGTAAAAATATATTATAATTATACTTTAAAACCACTCAATAGTATAATTTATCACTATAAAATATTTTGATTAAAAAATTTGTTTTTAAGTATTTTTCACTATTCATAAAAAAATTGGAAGTTCTCATAAAATTAAAAAAAATTCAACTTTGGATAATTTTGATATTCCGAATACAAAATTGAAGTCCGTTTTGAAATATAAAATTTATATAATTTCAAAAAGTGGGTATTACTATTCATAACTGCTACTTTGATTGGTCACAGCGTGTTAGAATCTCGAACTTGCGTACAATGCAAGCTATTGCATTATTGAAAGAGAAGTGTATCGTGAAAGCTTGGGGTGTTACATTCTCCCCTCCTTCAATAAATTGCGTCCTCGCAATTTGAAATTTTTCTTTGAAAATAAAAGGTTGAAAATAGAAAATACCTTTGTGGAAAACCCACATCAGAAATAAGGTTAATAAAAATATAACTTTAAAAGATAGAAAGATAAGTACAAAGGTCACCCGAGATAGCCCATAATAGGATTCTATGAAAATATGGATATGGAAGAAAAACAAACCATCAAGGTCTGATGGAGAGTTGTAGAAAGTTGGATTAGGAGAAAGTTAACCACAGGAAAATCACAAACTTGTGATTGGTTAAACGGTCATTGAATCCCCAGTTGGAAAAGTTAACCGACAACGTTTTTGTTTTAAGTTACCTTTTATAATGTTGAGGAATTTATTTAGAATATTTACTAAGAACGTAAGGGAATATACATACTTGTCATGTAGACTTTCATTCTTTAATAAATTTTTACCACAAACCCATCTTTCACTCTAAAAGGTAATAGAACTCAAAAATATTCTATTTATCCTAATTTTATAAGGTTTCAAATATTAACACATACAATTTAGATTAGGAAAAATATTTTGTAATAACCAGGGACTTTCTATAGGCTAGTGGTAGGTAGTAAAGGCCTTTCGCACTATGGTTGTGGGTTCAATTCCTGCAGCTTTGTCCGACGCGACGGGTTATGCCCCACCCTGCAGGTTGTCCTTTTCCTAAAAATATAGTATTATAATATTCCAAAAATAATCTTCAAAAATGTTTTAACCTTAAACAATACTATTCAAAGTTCTACTTAATCCATCCCAACCTTTATAGTTATCCAAAATACCTCTATCCAGACTTTCTCTAAAAGGTCTCTTAATTCAAAAATCAATTTATCAGATTCCCCAAACAAAGTAAAGTTTATCTTATTGTCACATACTAAAAATATGATTACCTTCATCATATTAAGACCTTAATGAAAAGAACAAGTACTGCAGTACAATCCTTATATATATCACATTATTCTTATAACCAGAATATAATCCTTGAGTCCAAAAGCACCAATACATTAATTATTCCACTTCAACTGTAGTAACAACATAAGATTTTCATTGATCCCTAGGCCTTTTCTGAGGTAAGTTTTCCTGACGCTTAGGACATTCATTTGCATAATTCCCCATTTCCCTACAATAGTAGCATTCAACATTGATAGCCTTTTTCTTTCCCTTGCAATCACGCGCCTGATGACCTTTTTCTCCACATTTATAACAAACTTCCATTTCTTTTAGGCAAGTACTGGGGTGATTCTTCCCACAATTATCGCATAGTGGAAAATCCTGATTTCCTTTTTTCCCTTTATCTGTCTCTTGCTACACCGTTCTCTTCTTCTCTTGCTTTACTTTATTGTCATAAGATTTAGAGAATTCCTTTTCTGTCTTGATTGAACACGAGACTATATCTTCCTACATTGAGAAGGTTTGTGAGACTAATGATCGATGAAGAAATGGTTTTAACCCATCAAAGAAATGATCAATATTACTTCTTGGGTTACATATATAATCTGCAGCATGCCTTGCTAACCTTGTAAAGTTGGCCTCATACTTTGCGACATTTTCATCCTCCTTTTGTCTCAGACTCAGAAATTGCCTTTCCATATCTGCTCGATGGTCATGTGGAAAGTATTTTTCTAAGAAAAGATCTTTGAACTCTCTCAATTCCATATTTGATACTTCTTCATCTTACTTTGTGTTTTGAATCAGCGACCACCATTGATCGACATCTCCAGTGAGGCGGTAGACTTCCATGACAACCTTCTCCCTTTCGCTACTCCCCAAGGCATGGAATATTTTTTCTAAGGAGTTTATCCATTTCTCAGCTACTAATGGATTTGTACCCCCATTAAATGTTGGCAGTTGTTGCCTCATGAAGCGGTCTAACATTGATCCTCCACGTTGTGGATCAGGGTGCTCCATACGAGTAAGGTTATTATTCATAACCTGAGTGAGTTGTCCCAGTATGGTAATAAGTTGATCAACACCAGTTGTATCTCCAGATCCACAATAATTATCTTGAGCAGGAGGGCAATCCCTACACGGAGTGCGTGCATTGATACAGTTTCCATTCCTTCCACTAGGCACCATTTATAAACAATGGAATAAACTAGATTAGTTTATGAATCAAAATACATAACTCCATACTTGTGAAATACTTAACATAAATTGAACTATTTATGGATATAATCCATAATCATAAAAATGTTTTCTTTGAGGAAGTATATACTCATAACCCTTCATAGTGGTTTGTAAAGAAAATGAGAATTATCCTAAGCATATCCCCCGGGAGTGTCGTAACCAAGAGTGCAGTAAGGCCCGTTGTCGTGCACCAGTTCCCGTTCGAGTCTAGTTCAAATCGGTGTTTTCGGGTTTTAACCCTAGGTCCATCTGTGCCAGAGCCGCCTCTACCTACTCGTATCCAGATAGGGATGTATTGCTCGGAAAACTCACAACATCTCTATAAGACCAAAATTCTAGGAAGTTCTTCTATACTAATCCTCAAAGTCTATCTTTGGGCTATGAGCTCTAATCAGAGTTTTTCTAAATCTAGCTTGTAAGGTTAGTACTAAAATGCCTTTGATACCAACTGTAACGCCCTGACCCCAGTTACCCAGAGTCGGTGCATTATTGCGTAACATTGGAATGATCACAAAAGATCAAGTCTCGAAAGACCGATTAGTTTAGTAGCCTTGGAAACACTAGATACATTCATAAATGTTACATTACATTATAAAGTGAAATACTACAATAACAAAGTCTCCATAGTCCACACTCATATCCTCTTCTGACTATCCCTGCAGGTCATTCATAAAATTCTTCTTCACATCCTGGAAAATATTAAAACATTGAAAGGGGTGAGCTCATATGCTCAGTAAGTATAACAATATAACGGAAGCTTTCATAAATAAACATAAACATTTAAGGCAATGTATAACTAAAACAAAATCCTTTTAAACTTGATCTTCAACATAATATGGCAAAAGTAAAATGAGATAATTTCATTTACTTCTTCACATGGATATTCTATTGGTCGAATAATCACATGCAATATCAATAACCACTTTCACAATGATGGAATGCATAATGCCAGACTATCATAACCACATAGCCAAGGCCTCGTGCCAAGACCACAAATAATATTTTGTCAAGGCCTCATGCCAAGACACTAGTTTGTCTCATGAGACCTACCGATGCATCGAGGAGCTGTAGTGGGCTCCACCCGTCACTTATTAAGTCCAATTCTTTCCTCATATGACTAGGTTTAAACATATCATAAACCATAACATAATCGTATCACATAAAGCATGCATAAAGGAAACATAACATTTCCACATTTCAATCATAAGATATCAATACAACACATTGATATAATAAAAACACTTTTAAAACCATTTTCAATACCAAAATAAAATAAAGTTAAAACTTTTTATTTATTTTTCATTAAAAAAAGTTATGGATTGTAGAGGAAGCCGAAACTCAAATAATGGTCACGGCGGCAGAGGAGTCGTAGTCGCCGCATATGTACGGAAAGAAAAACATTCCCTTTTTGTCGCTTATTAAAACACTTCGTATAAAAAAGATTCCTTTTGAATAAATGTAAAAGTCAAAGGGGTTTATATACCGTATAAAAGAAATTTTTGTATAAAACAAAATATGCCTCAATGAATGGAGATTGAGACAAAATCCCTTAAAAAGATAATTTTTAAATAAAATATATATATTATGTGTATTCACTATATGTACACATAAATAAATTATAAATACAAGATAGTACATAATAATATCATGACATAATTTGAAAGTAGGAGATTAACCCAAAGAATGGAAATCGGGTTAAGAAGTTCCCTTACCTCGTGTCCGAATTCACTTGACCGTTCTTTGATCTCTTGAATAATAAACTAGAGTTAATCTCTACCTTCTTAAGAACCTTTTTCAAGTTAATTATTCCTTTTATATCACTTATTACCATGTCATTAACATTATGTAATTATTTAAGTTTATAACGGTCATTTTGTCGATCTTAGGTACTTGAGTCAAAAATAAAATTCTTATAATTGCACTTTGTTCATGTGGTAAAATATCCATTATATCCATAATTATATTCATTATGTATATATCATATACATCATATATATCCAGTATATATATTCATTTATAACATTACATAACATTTAGAGGTAAGAAATGAAATGCACCGTTCATGGAGACGGTAAGCCGTACGTACGCATGAACGCTACTTTCATTTATATTTCATATTTAATGGAATGAAGTTATAATTATATAAAGGTATAATATAATTCCAATATAATATAATGTATAATACCATTTACTCCATCCTTTATACATCCCACATATGGAATTAACGATTGAAATCACTTTGAGGGGGCGGTAGTCCGCACTTCCTAAAATGAAATTATCGCGTTTACCCATAATGGAAATCATAAAGTATGACATAAATGAGAAATAAAGAAGCATAAGGAAAACATAAACATAATATATATATCATATATGAAAATAGTGTCATCAAAATGGCCACCATTAGAGGTGTTAAAAGAATATTGAACAATCATCGTTTCGTGAGGCAGTATTTCGCCACCCACAGAAACAGTATGTTCTTTAACCATTAGACGAAGGTGTGTGTAAGTGTAAACAAATCATTATCATAAAAACATCCTAGTATATTTTATATACTGGTGTTGTTACAAAATAAAGGAATAAAAAGAGTTTAAGGGGTTGTAGAAGCAAAATAAAACAAAACAACATTAGAGAAGACATTACCTTAAAATCAGGTAACTCTTTTTGATTTGAGCCAAAGGATTCCTTGGGAAGACTTCTGCCCAAAGTGAGGCTTCTAGGAGTAAGGGAGGGAAGTTGAGAGAGTGTTTGGGTAGAGTTTGGCCGAGCCAAAAGGCTTTGAAGGTGTGAGTAAGGTGGTAGTGGTGGGGGCCTTTTATAAGAGGAGAGAAGAGACACTCTTGGAAAGATTGAAATGTTACTTTATTATGAAATGATTTTTCGGATTCTATAGGTCCCAAACTTATATTTTTTGAGGATAAGGTGATAAGGGTTTTAAATCTACTCATCCAATAGGTTTTTGACAAGTGTAAGTCTTATATTTTACATTATCTTTTCATTTTATTTAAATCGTTAATTAATGAGGTAATCGCTGCATCATCATGGTTTCAAAAATAATTTAATTTATTTAATTTCTAAAAATTATAAAAAAAATATCATGATTTAGGAAATATTTTTATCTTTCTAATGAATATTTATAGTAAAAAATATGACTTGTATAACCCTATTTAAAAATTGTTTTAGTAAAACAACTCTTGTTTGTGACATTTTTATTTTAACATTAAATAAAAAGTTATTTATGTCCTTTTCCTACCAAAGTGGCTCCATGGGGTCCCCAAGTTGACCCATGGATTGTATTGGTCTGACATGACACATAAAATAGGGTTAGGAAAAGTGTAAAGGTATTTTCATATTTTTATAATATCATTTTTACCTTAAATTTCACTAATTACCTTTAATCACGATTAATTAAACTTAAAAGTTACTATTCACCAAAAAATTATTTTAATCCTATTGAACCAAATTTTACTTCCTAATGACAACCATGTATGTAGGATTTTTGAAAATCAAAACACAGAAGTGGTAATGTTTCATTTAAACGAAAAATCAGTTTTTTAACTACCACTTAGTGGTTTCACTATTCATCAAAAATTGAAGTTTTTCAGAACAATGCCAAAATTTCACCCTAAGCTATAATTGATATTCCGAATTCAAAAATGATGTCTATTTTAAAAAATTCCAAACATATAAGTTTTATTAATTAATTTTATAATTAATTCTCGTTGTCACAACAAATAGCATGTTTTTAAGAAACAATATATATCAAAAGATTGACAATTGTTTATGTCCAATTTCAAAGTGAAATTAATTCTAATTAACACCATTGGATAAAATGGTAAAAATATATTCTAATTATACTTTAAAACCACTCAATAGTATAATTTATCACTATAAAATATTTTGATTAAAAAAGTTGTTTTTAATTATTTTTCACTATTCATAAAAAAATTGGAAGTTCTCAGAAAATTACAAAAAATTCAACTTTGGATAATTTTGATATTCCGAATACAAAAATGAAGTCCATTTTAAAATATAAAATTTATATAATTTCAAAAAGTGGGTATTACTATTTATAACTGCTACTTTGATTGGTCGCGGTGTGTTATAATCTCAAACTTGTGTATAATGCAAGCTATTGCATTATTGAAAGAGAAGTGTATCGTGAAAGCTTGGGGTGTTACATTCTCCCCTCCTTCAATAAATTGCGTCCTCGCAATTTGAAATTTTTCTTTGAACATAAAAGGTTGAAAATAGAAAATACCTTTGTGGAAAGCCCACATCGGAAATAAGGTTAATAAAAATATAACTTTAAAAGATAGAAAGATAAGTACAAAGGTCACCCGAGATAGCCCATAATAGGATTCTATGAAAATATGGATATGGAATAAAAACAAACCATCAAGGTCTGATGGAGAGTTGTAGAAAGTTGGATTAGGAGAAAGTTAACCACAAGAAAATCACAAACTCTTGATTGGCTAAACGATCATTGAATCCCCAGTTGGAAAAGTTATCTGGAAACGTTTTTGTTTTAAGTTATCTTTCATAATGTTAAGGAATTTATTTAGAAGATTTACTAAGAACGTAAGGGAATATACATACTTGTCATGCAGACTTTCATTCTTTAATAAATTTTTACCACAAATCCATCTTTCACTCTAAAAGGTAATAGAACTCAAAAATATTCTATTTATCCTAATTTTATAAGGTTCCAAATATTAACACATACCATTTAGATTAGGAAAAATATTTTGTAATAACCAGGGAATTCCTATAGGCTAGTGGTAGGTAGTAAAGGCCTGTCACACTATGGTTGTGTGTTCGATTCCTGCAGCTTTGTCCGACGCCCCACCCTGCAGGTTATCCTTTTCCTAAAAATATAGTATTATAATATTCCAAAAATAATCTTCAAAAATGTTTTAACCTTAAACAATACTAATCAAAGTTCAACTTAATCCATCCCAACCTTTATAGTTATCCAAAATACCTCTGTCCAGACTTTCTCTAAAAGGTCTCTTAATTCCAAAATCAATTTATCAGATTCCCCAAACAAAGTAAAGTTTCTCTTATTGTCACATACTAAAAATATGATTACCTTCATCATATTAAGACCTTAATGAAAAGAACAAGTACTGCAGTACAATCCTTATATATATCACATTATTTTTATAACCAGAATATAATCCTTGAGTCCAAAAGCACCAATACATTAATTATTCCACTTCAACTGTAGTAACAACATAAGATTGTCCTTGATCCCTTGGTCTTTTATGAGGTAAGTTTTCCTGACGCTTAAGACATTCATTTGCATAATGCCCCATTTCGCTACAATTGTAGCATTCAACATTGATATCCTTTTTCTTTCCCTTGCAATCACGCACCTGGTGACCTTTTTCTCCACATTTATAACAAAATCCCATTCCTTTTAGGAAATACCGGGGTGATTCTTCCCACAATTATCGCATAATGGAAAATCCTGCTTTCCCTTTTTCCCTTTATCTATCTCTTGCTCCACCGTTCTCTTCTTCTCTTGCTTTACTTTATTGTCATAAGATTTAGAGAATTACTTTTCTGTCTTGATTGAACACGAGACTATATCTTCGTACGTTGAGAAGGTTTGTGAGACTAATGATCGATGAAGAAATGGTTTTAACCCATCAAATAAAGGATCAATCTTACTTCTTGGGTTACGTATATAATCTGTAGCATGCCTTGATAACCTTGTAAAGTTGGCCTCATACTTTGCAACATTCTCATCCTCCTTTTGTCTCAGACTCAGAAATTGCCTTTCCATACCTACTCGATGGTCATGTGGAAAGTATTTTTATAAGAAAATATCTTTGAACTCTCTCAATTCCATATTTGATACTTCTTCATCTTCCTTTGTGTTTTGAATCAGCGACCACCATTGATCGGCATCTCCAGTGAGGCAGTATACTGCCATAACAACCTTCTCCCTTTCGCTACTCTCCAAGGCATGGAATATTTTTTCTAAGGAGTTTATCCATTGCTCAGCTACTAATGGATTTGTACCCCCATTAAATGTTGGTGTTTGTTGCCTCATGAAGCGGTCTAACATTGATCTTCCACATTGCGGATCAGGGTGCTCCATACGAGTAAGGTTATTATTCATAACCTAAGTGAGTTGTCCCAGTATGGTAATAAGTTGATCAGCACCAGTTGTATCTACAGATCCACAATAATTATCTTGAGCAGGAGGGAAATCCCTACACGGAGTGCATGCATTGATACAGTTTCCATTCTTTCCACTAGACGCCATTTATAAACAATGGAATAAACTAGATTAATTTATAAATCAAAATACATAATTCCATACTTGTAAAATACTTAACATAAATTGAACTATTTATGGATATAATCCATAATCATAAAAATGTTTTCTTTGAGGAAGTATATACTCATAACCCTTCATAGTGGTTTGTAAAGAAAATGAGAATTATCCTAAGTATATCCCCCGGGAGTGTCGTAACCAAGAGTGAAACAAGGCCCGTTGTCGTGCACTAGTTCCCGTTCGAGTCTAGCTCAAATCAGTGTTTTCAGGTTTTAACCCTAGGTACATCTGTGCCAGAGCCGCCTCTACCTGCTCGTATCCAGATAGGGATGTATTTCTTGGAAAACTCACAACATCTCTATAATACCAAAATTCTAGGAAGTTCTTCTATACTAATCCTCAAAGTCTATCTTTGGGCTATGATCTCTAATCAGAGTTTATCTAAATCTATCTTCTAAGGTTAGTACTAAACTGCATCTGATACCAACTGTAACGCCCCGACCCCAGTTACCCGGAGTCGGTGCATTATTGCGTAACATTGGCATGATCACAAAAGATCAAGTCTCGAAAGACTGATCAGTTTAGTAGCCTTGGAAACACTAGATACATTCATAAATGTTACATTACATTATAAAGTGAAATACTGCAATAAAAAAGTCTCCATAGTCCATACTCATATCCTCTTCTGACTATCCCTGCAGGTCATTCATAAAATACTTCTTCACATCCTGGAAAATATTAAAACATTGAAAGGGGTGAGCTCATATGCTTAGTAAGGATAATAATATAGAGAAAGCTTTCATAAATAAACATAAATATTTAAGGCAATGTATAACTAAAACAAAAGCCTTTTAAACTTGATCTTCAACATAATATGGCAAAAGTAAAATGAGATAATGCCATTTAATTCTTCACATGGATATTCTACTGGTCGAATAATCACATGCAATATCAATAACCACTTTCATAATGATGGAATGCATAATTCCAGACTATCATAACCACGTAGCCAAGGCCTTGTGCCAAGACCACAAATAAGATTTTGTCAAGGCCTCGTGCCAAGACACTAGTTTGTCTCATGAGACCTACCAATGCATCGAGGAGCTGTAGAGGGCTCCACCCGTCACTTATTAAGTCCAATGCATTCCTCATATGAATAGGTTTAAACATATCATAAACCATAACATAATCGTATCACATAAAACATGCATAAAGGAAACATAACATTTCCACATTTCAATCATAAGATATCAATACAACACATTGATATAATAAAAACACTTTCAAAACCATTTTCAATACCAAAATAAAATAAAGTTAAAACTTTGTATTTATTTTTCATTAAAAAAAGTTATGGCTTGTAGAGGAAGCCGAAACTCAAATAATGGTCACGACGGCAGAGGAGTCGTAGTCGCCGCATATGTACGGCAAGAAAAACATTCCCTTTTTATCGCTTAGTAAAATGCTTCATATAAAAAAGATTCCTTTTGAATAAACATAAAAGTCAAAGGGGTTTATACACCGTATAAAAGAAGTTTGTGTATAAAACAAAATATGCCTCAATGAATGGAGATTGAGACGAAATCCCTTAAAAAGATAATTTTTAAATAAAATATATCTATTATGTGTATTCACTATATGTACACATAAAGAAAGTATAAATACAAGATAGGACATAATAATATCATGACATAATTTGAAAGTAGGAGATTAACCCAAAGAATGGAAATCGGGTTAAGAAGTTCCCTTACCTCGTGTCTGAATTCACTCGACCGTTCTTTGATCTCCTGAATAATAAACTAGAGTTAATATCTACCTTCTTAAGAACCTTTTTCAAGTTCATTATTCCTTTTATATCACTTATTACCATGTCATGAACATTATTTAATTATTTAAGTTTATAACGGTCGTTTTGTCGATCTTAGGTACTTGAGTCAAAAATAAACTTCTTATAATTCCACTTTGTTCATGTGGTAAAATATCCATTATATCCATAATTATATTCATGATGTATATATCATATACATCATATATATCCAGTATATACATTCATTTATAATATTACATAACATTTATAGGTAAGAAATGAAATGCACTGTTCATGGAGACGGTAAGCCGTACGTACGCATGAACGCTACTTTCATTTATATTTCGTATTTAATGGAATGAAGTTATAATTTTATAAAGGTATAATATAATTCCAGTATAATATAATGTATAATACCATTTACTCCAGCCTTTATACATCCCACATATGGCATTAACAATTCAAATCACTTTGAGGGGGCGGTAGTCCGCACTTCCTAAAATGAAATTATCGCGTTTACCCATAATAGAAATCATAAAGTATGACATAAATGAGAAATATAGAAGCATAAGGAAAACATAAAAATAATATATATATCATATATGAAAATATTTTCATCAAAATGGCCACCATTAGAGGTGTTAAAATAATATTGAACAATCATCGTTTTGTGAGGCAGTATTTCGCCACCCACAGAAACAGTATGTTATTTAACCATTAGACGAAGGTGTGTGTAAGTTTAAACCAAATAATTATCATAACAATATCCTAGTATATTTTATATACTGGTGTTGTTACAAAATAAAGGAATAAAAAGAGTTTAAGGGGTTGGAGAAGCAAAATAAAACAAAACAACATTAGAGAAGACATTACCTTAAAATCGGGTAACTCTTTTTGATTTGAGCCAAAGGCTTCATTGGGAAGACTTCTGCCAAAATTGAGGCTTCTAGGAGTAAGGGAGGGAAGTTGAGAGAGTATTTGGGTAGAGGTTGGCCGAGTCAAAAGGCTTTGAAGGTGTGAGTAAGGTGGTAGTGGTGGGGGTCTTTTATAAGAGGAGAGAAGGGGCACTCTTGGAAAGATTGAAATGTTACTTTATTATGAAATGATTTTTCGGATTCTAAAGGTCCCACACTTATATATTTTGAGGATAAGGAGATAAGGGTTCGAAATCTACTCATCCAATAGGTTTTTGTACAAGTTTAAGTCTTATATTTTACATTATCTTTTCATTTTATTTAAATCGTTAATTAATGAGGTAATCGCTGCATCATCATGGTGTCAAAAATAATTAAATTTATTTAATGTCTAAAAATTATAAAAAAACTATCATGATGTAGGAAATAATTTTATCTTTCTAATGAATATTTATAGTAAAAAATATGACTTGTATAACCCCATTTAAAAATTGTTTTAGTAAAACAACTCTTGTTTGTGACATTTTTATTTTAACATTAAATAAAAAGTTATTTGTGTCATTTTCCTACCAAAGTGGCTCCATGGGGTCTCCAAGTTTACCCATGGATTTTCTTGGTCAGCCATGACACAGCCAATAGGGGTAGGAAAAGTTTAAAGGTATTTTCATATTTTTATAATATCACTTTTACCTTAAATTCCACTAATTACCTTTAATCGCGATTAATTAAACTTAAAAGTTACTATTCACCAAAAAATTATTTTAATCCCATTGAACCATATTTTACTTCCTAATTACAACCATGTATGTTGGATTTTTTAAAATCAAAACACAGAAGTGGTAATGCTTCATTTAAACGAAAAATCAGTTTTTTAACTACCACTTAGTGGTTTCACTATTCATCAAAAATTGAAGTTTTTCAGAACAATGCCAAAATTTCACCCTAAGCTATAATTGATATTCCAAATACAAAAATGATGTCTATTTTAAAAAATTCCAAACATATAAGTTGCATTAATTGATTTTATAATTAATTCCCGCTGTCGCAACAAATAGCATGTTTTTAAGAAACAATATATATCAAAAGATTGACAATTGTTTATGTCCAATTTCAAAGTGAAATTAATTCTAATGAACACCATTGGATAAAATGGTAAAAATATATTCTAATTATACTTTAAAACCACTCAATAGTATAATTTATCACTATAAAATATTTTGATTAAAAAATTTGTTTTTAAGTATTTTTCACTATTCATAAAAAAATTGGAAGTTCTCAGAAAATTACAAAAAATTCAACTTTGGATAATTTCGATATTCCGAATACAAAAATGAAGTCCATTTTAAAATATAAAATTTATATAATTTCAAAAAGTGGGAATTATTATTCATAACTGCTACTTTGATTGGTCGCGGTGTGTTAGAATCTCAAACTTGCGTATAATGCAAGCTATTGCATTATTGAAAGAGAAGTGTATCGTGAAAGCTTGGGGTGTTACATTCTACCCTCCTTCAATAAATTGCGTCCTCGCAATTTGAAATTTTTCTTTGAAAATAAAAGGTTGAAAATATAAAATACCTTTGTGGAAAACCCACATCGGAAAAAAGGTTAATAAAAATATAACTTTACAAGATAGAAAGATAAGTACAAAGGTCACCCGAGATAGCCCATAATAGGATTCTATGAAAATATGGATATGGAATAAAAACAAACCATCAAGGTCTGATGGAGAGTTGTAGAAAGTTGGATTAGGAGAAAGTTAACCACAAGAAAATCACAAACTTGTGATTGGCTAAACGATCATTGAATCCCCAGTTGGAAAAGTTATCCGGAAACGTTTTTGTTTTAAGTTATATTTTATAATGTTGAGGAATTTATTTAGAAGATTTACTAAGAACGTAAGGGAATATACATACTTGTCATGTAGACTTTCATTATTTAATAATTTTTTACCACAAACCCATATTTCACTCTAAAAGGTAATAGAACTCAAAAATATTCTATTTATCCTAATTTTATAAGGTTACAAATATTAACACATACCATTTAGATTAGGAAAAATATTTTGTAATAACCAGGGACTTCCTGTAGGCTAGTGGTAGGTAGTAAAGGCCTGTCACACTATGGTTGTGGGTTCGATTCCTGCAGCTTTGTCCGACGCGATGGGTTATGCCCCACCCTGCAGGTTATCCTTTTCCTAAAAATATAGTATTATAATATTCCAAAAATAATCTTCAAAAATGTTTTAACCTTAAACAATACTATTCAAAGTTCAAATTAATCCATCCCAACCTTTATAGTTATCCAAAATACCTCTGTCCAGACTTTCTCTAAAAGGTCTCTTAATTCCAAAATCAATTTATCAGATTCCCCAAACAAAGTAAAGTTTCTCTTATTGTCACATACTAAAAATATTATTACCTTAATCATATTAAGACCTTAATGAAAAGAACAAGTACTGCACTACAATCCTTATATATATCACATTATTTTTATAACCAGAATATAATCCTTGAGTCCAAAAGCACCAATACATTAATTATTCCACTTCAACTGTAGTAACAACATAAGATTGTCCTTGATCCCTTGGTCTTTTATGAGGTAAGTTTTCCTGACGCTTAAGACATTCATTTGCATAATGCCCCATTTCGCTACAATTGTAGCATTCAACATTGATATCCTTTTTCTTTCCCTTGCAATCACGCACCTGGTGACCTTTTTCTCCACATTTATAACAAAATCCCATTCCTTTTAGGCAATACCGGGGTGATTCTTCCCACAATTATCGCATAATGGAAAATCCTACTTTCCCTATTTCCCTTTATCTATCTCTTGCTCCACCGTTCTCTTCTTCTCTTGCCTTACTTTATTGTCATAAGATTTAGAGAATTCCTTTTCTGTCTTGATTGAACACGAGACTATATCTTCGTACGTTGAGAAGGTTTGTGAGACTAATGATCGATGAAGAAATGGTTTTAACCCATCAAATAAAGGATCAATCTTACTTCTTGGGTTACGTATATAATCTGTAGCATGCCTTGCTAACCTTGTAAAGTTGGCCTCATACTTTGTAACATTCTCATCCTCCTTTTGTCTCAGACTCAGAAATTGCCTTTCCATACCTACTCGATGGTCATGTGGAAAGTATTTTTCTAAGAAAAGATCTTTGAACTCTCTCAATTCCATATTTGATACTTCTTCATCTTCCTTTGTGTTTTGAATCAGCGACCACCATTGATCGAAATCTCCAGTGAGGCGGTAGACTGCCATGAAAACCTTCTCCCTTTCGCTACTCCCCAAGGCATGGAATATTTTTTCTAAGGAGTTTATCTATTGCTCAGCTACTAATGGATTTGTACCCCCATTAAATGTTTGTGTTTGTTGCCTCATGATGCGGTCTAACATTGATCCTACACGTTACGGATCAGGGTGCTCCATACGAGTAAGGTTATTATTCATAACCTGAGTGAGTTGTCCCAGTATGGTAATAAGTTGATCAGCACCAATTGTATCTCCAGATCCACAATAATTATCTTGAGCAGGAGGGCAATCCCTACACGGAGTGCGTGCATTGATACGGTTTCCATTCCTTCCACTAGGCGCCATTTCTAAACAATGGAATAAACTAGATTAATTTATGAATCAAAATACATAATTCCATACTTGTAAAATACTTAACATAAATTGAACTATTTATGGATATAATCCATAATCATAAAAATGTTTTCTTTGAGGAAGTATATACTCATAACCATTCATAGTGGTTTGTAAAGAAAATGAGAATTATCCTAAGCATATCCCTCGGGAGTGTCGTAACCAAGAGTGCAGTAAGGCCCGTTGTCGTGCACCAGTTCCCGTTCGAGTCTAGCTCAAATCAGTGTTTTCAGGTTTTAACCCTAGGTACATCTGTGCCAGAGCCGCCTCTACTTGCTCGTATCCAGATAGGGATGTATTTCTTGGAAAACTCACAACATCTCTATAATACCAAAATTCTAGGAAGTTCTTCTATACTAATCCTCAAAGTCTATCTTTGGGCTATGATCTCTAATCAGAGTTTATCTAAATCTAGCTTCCAAGGTTAGTACTAAACTGCCTCTGATACCAACTGTAACGCCCCGACCCCAGTTACCCGGAGTAGTGCATTATTGCGTAACATTGGCATGATCACAAAAGATCAAGTTCATTATTCCTTTTATATCACTTATTACCATGTCATGAACATTATGTAATTATTTAAGTTTATAACGGTCGTTTTGTCGATCTTAGGTACTTGAGTCAAAAATAAACATCTTATAATTACACTTTGTTCATGTGGTAAAATATCCATTATATCCATAATTATATTCATGATGTATATATCATATACATCATATATATTTATTATATACATTAATTTATAATATTACATAACATTTATAGGTAAGAAATGAAATGCACCGTTCATGAAGACGGTAAACCGTACGTACGCATGAACGCTACTTTCATTTATATTTCATATTTACTGGAATGAAGTTATAATTATATAAAGGTATAATATAATTCCAGTATAATATAATGTATAATACCATTTACTCCATCCTTTATACATCCCACATATGGCATTAACGATTCAAATCACTTTGAGGGGGCGGTAGTCCGCACTTCCTAAAATGAAATTATCGCGTTTACCCATAATGGAAATCATAAAGTATGACATAAATGAGAAATAAAGAAGCATAAGGAAAACATAAAAATAATATATATATCATATATGAAAATATTTTCATCAAAATGGCCACCATTAGAGGTGTTAAAAGAATATTGAACAATCATCATTTCGTGAGGCAGTATTTCGCCACCCATAGAAACAGTATATTCTTTAACCATTAGACGAAAGTGTGTGTAAGTTTAAACCAAATAATTATCATAGAAATATCCTAGTATACTGTATATACTGGTGTTGTTACAAAATAAAGGAATAAAAAGAGTTTAAGGGGTTGGAGAAGCAAAATAAAACAAAACAACATTAGAGAAGACATTACCTTAAAATCGGGTAACTCTTTTTGATTTGAGCCAAAGGCTTCATTGGGAAGACTTCTGCCCAAATTGAGGCTTCTAGGAGTGAGGGAGGGAAGTTGAGAGAGTATTTGGGCAGAGGTTGGCCGAGTCAAAAGGCTTTGAAGGTGTGAGTAAGGTGGTAGTGGTGGGGGCCTTTTATAAGAGGAGAGAAGGGGCACTCTTGGAAAGATTGAAATGTTACTTTATTATGAAATGATTTTTCAGATTCTAAAGGTCCCACACTTATATATTTAGAGGATAAGGTGATAAGGGTTCTAAATCTACTCATCCAATAGGTTTTTTTACAAGTTTAATTCTTAGAGTTTACATTATCTTTTCATTTTATTTAAATCGTTAATTAATGAGTTAATCTCTGCATCATCATGGTGTCAAAAATAATTTAATTTATTTAATGTCTAAAAATTATAAAAAAACTATCATGATGTAGGAAATAATTTTAGCTTTATAATGAATATTTATAGTCAAAAATATGACTTGTATAACCCCATTTAAAATTTTTTTTAGTAAAATAACTCTTGTTTGTGACATTTTTATTTTAACATTAAATAAAAAGTTATTTGTGTCATTTTCCTACCAAAGTGGCTCCATGGGGTCTCCAAGTTGACCCATGGATTTTCTTGGTCGGCCATGACACATCCAATAGGGGTAGGAAAAGTGTAAAGGTATTTTAATATTTTTATAATATCATTTTTACCTTAAATTTCACTAATTACCTTTAATCGCGATTAATTAAACTTAAAAGTTACTATTCACCAAAAAATTATTTTAATCCAATTGAACCATATTTTACTTCCTAATTACAACCATGTATGTAGGATTTTTTAAAATCAAAACACAGAAGTGGTAATGCTTCATTTAAACGAAAAATTAGTTTTTTAACTACCACTTAGTGGTACACTATTCATCACAAATTGAAGTTTTTCAGAACAATGCCAAAATTTCACCCTAAGCTATAATTGATATTCCGAATTCAAAAATGATTTCTATTTTAAAAAATTCCAAACATATAAGTTTCATTAATTAATTTTATAATTAATTCCCGCTGTCGCAACAAATAACATGTTTTTAAGAAACAATATATATCAAAAGATTGACAATTGTTTATGTCCAATTTCAAAGTGAAATTAATTCTAATGAACACCATTGGATAAAATGGTAAAAATATATTCTAATTATACTTTAAAACCACTCAATAGTATAATTTATCACTATAAAATATTTTGATTAAAAAAGTTGTTTTTAAGTATTTTTCACTATTCATAAAAAAATTGGAAGTTCTCAGAAAACTACAAAAAATTCAACTTTGGATAATTTCGATATTCCGAATACAAAAATGAAGTCCATTTTAAAATATAAAATTTATATAATTTCAAAAAGTGGGTATTACTATTCATAACTGCTACTTTGATTGGTCGCAGTGTGTTAGAATCTCAAACTTGCGTATAATGCAAGCTATTGCATTATTGAAAGAGAAGTGTATCGTGAAAGATTGGGGTGTTACATTCTCCCCTACTTCAATAAATTGCGTCCTCGCAATTTGAAATTTTTCTTTGAAAATAAAAGGTTAAAAATAGAAAATACCTTTGTGGAAAACACACATCGGAAATAAGGTTAATAAAAATATAACTTTAAAAGATAGAAAGATAACTACAAAGGTCACCCGAGATACCCCATAATAGGATTCTATGAAAATATGGATATGGAATAAAAACAAACCATCAGGGTAAGATGGAGAGTTGTAGAAAGTTGGATTAGGAGAAAGTTAACCACAAGAAAATCACAAACTTGTGATTGGCTAAACGATCATTGAATCCCCAGTTGGAAAAGTTATCTGGAAACGTTTTTGTTTTAAGTTATCTTTTATAATGTTGAGGAATTTATTTAGAAGATTTACTAAGAACGTAAGGGAATATACATACTTGTCATTTAGACTTTCATTCTTTAATAATTTTTTACCACAAACCCATCTTTCACTCTAAAAGGTAATAGAACTCAAAAATATTCTATTTATCCTAATTTTATAAGGTTCCAAATATTAACACATACCATTTAGATTAGGAAAAATATTTTGTAATAACCAGGGACTTCCTGTAGGCTAGTGGTAGGTAGTAAAGGCCTGTCACACTATGGTTGTGGGTTCGATTCCTGCAGCTTTGTCCGACGCGACGGGTTATGCCCCACCCTGTTGGTTATCCTTTTCCTAAAAATATAGTATTATAATATTCCAAAAATAATCTTCAAAAATGTTTTAACCTTAAACAATACTATTCAAAGTTCAACTTAATCCATCCCAACCTTTATAGTTATCCAAAATACCTCTGTCCAGACTTTCTCTAAAAGGTCTCTTAATTCCAATATCAATTTATCAGATTCCCTAAACAAAGTAAAGTTTCTCTTATTGTCACGTACTAAAAATATGATTACCTTCATCATATTAAGACCTTAATGAAAAGAACAAGTACAGCAGTGCAATCCTTATATATATCACATTATTTTTATAACCAGAATATAATCCTTGAGTCCAAAAGCACCAATACATTAATTATTCCACTTCAACTGTAGTAACAACATAAGATTGTCCTTGATCCCTTGGTCTTTTCTAAGGTAAGTTTTCCTAACGCTTAAGACATTCATTTGCATAATGCCCCATTTCGCTACAATTGTAGCATTCAACATTGATAGCCATTTTCTTTCCCTTGCAATCACGCGCCTGGTGACCTTTTTCTCCACATTTATAACAAAATCCCATTCCTTTTAGGCAAAACCGGGGTGATTCTTCCCACAATTATCGCATAATGGAAAATCCTACTTTCCCTTTTTCCCTTTATCTATCTCTTGCTCCACCGTTCTCTTCTTCTCTTACTTTACTTTATTGTCATAAGATTTAGAGAATTCCTTTTCTATCTTGATTGAACACGAGACTATATTTTCGTACGTTGAGAAGGTTTGTGAGACTAATGATTGATGAAGAAATGGTTTTAACCCATCAAATAAAGGATCAATCTTACTTCTTGGGTTACGTATATAATCTGTAGCATGCCTTGCTAACCTTGTAAAGTTGGCCTCATACTTTGCAACATTCTCATCCTCCTTTTGTCTCAGACTCAGAAATTGCCTTTCCATACCTACTCGATGGTCATGTGGAAAGTATTTTTCTAAGAAAAGATCTTTGAACTCTCTCAATTCCATATTTGATACTTCTTCATCTTCCTTTGTGTTTTGAATCATCGACCACCATTGATCGGCATCTCCAGTGAGGCGGTAGACTGCCATGACTACCTTCTCCCTTTCTCTACTCCCCAAGGCATGGAATATTTTTTCTAAGGAGTTTATCCATTGCTCATCTACTAATGGATTTGTACCCCCATTAAATGTTGGTGTTTGTTGCCTCATGAAGCGGTCTAACATTGATCCTCCACGTTGCGGATCAAAGTGCTCCATACAAGTAAGGTTATTATTCATAACCTGAGTGAGTTGTCCCAGTATGGTAATAAGTTGATCAGCACGAGTTGTATCTCCAGATCCACAATAATTATCTTGAGCAGGAGGGAAATCCCTACACGGAGTGCATGCATTGATACGGTTTCCATTCCTTCCACTAGGCGCCATTTCTAAACAATGGAATAAACTAGATTAATTTATGAATCAAAATACATAATTCCATACTTGTAAAATACTTAACATAAATTGAACTATTTATGGATATAATCCATAATCATAAAAATGTTTTCTTTGAGGAAGTATATACTCATAACCCTTCATAGTGGTTTGTAAAGAAAATGAGAATTATCCTAAGCATATCCCCCGGGAGTGTCGTAACCAAGAGTGCAGCAAGGCCCATTGTCGTGCACCAGTTCCCATTCGAGTCTAGCTCAAATCAGTGTTTTCAGGTTTTAACCCTAGGTACATCTGTGCCAGAGCCGCCTCTACCTGCTCGTATCCAGATAGGGATGTATTTCTTGGAAAACTCACAACATCTCTATAATACCAAAATTCTAGGAAGTTCTTCTATACTAATCCTCAAAGTCTATCTTTGGGCTATGATCTCTAATCAGAGTTTATCTAAATCTATCTTCTAAGGTTTGTACTAAACTGTCTCTGATACCAACTGTAATGCCCCGACCCCAGTTACCCGGAGTCGGTGCATTATTGCGTAACATTGGCATGATCACAAAAGATGAAGTCTCGAAAGACCGATTAGTTTAGTAGCCTTGGAAACACTAGATACATTCATATATGTTACATTACATTATAAAGTGAAATACTACAATAACAAAGTCTCCATAGTCCACACTCATATCCTCTTCTGACTATCTCTGCAGGTCATTCATAAAATACTTCTTCACATCCTGGAAAATATTAAAACATTGAAAGGGGTGAGCTCATATGCTCAGTAAGGATAACAATATAGCGGAAGCTTTCATAAATAAACATAAACATTTAAGGCAATGTATAACTAAAACAAAAGCCTTTTAAACTTGATCTTAAACATAATATGGCAAAAGTAAAATGAGATAATTCCATTTACTTCTTCACATGGATATTCTACTAGTCGAATAATCACATGAAATATCAATAACCACTTTCTTAATGATGGAATGCATAATGCCAGACTATCATAACCACGTAGCCAAGGCCTCGTGCCAAGACCACAAATAAGATTTTGTCAAGGCCTCGTGCCAAGACACTAGTTTGTCTCATGAGACCTACCAATGCATCGAGGAGCTGTAGCAGGCTCCACCCGTCACTTATTAAGTCCAATGCATTCCTCATATGAATAGGTTTAAACATATCATAAACCATAACATAATCGTATCACATAAAACATGCATAAAGGAAACATAACATTTCCACATTTCAATCATAAGATATCAATCCAACACATTGATATAATAAAAACACTTTCAAAACCATTTTCAATACCAAAATAAAATAAAGTTAAAACTTTGTATTTATTTTTCATTAAAAAAAGTTATGGCTTGTAGAGGAAGTCGAAACTCAAATAATGGTCACGGCGGCAGAGGAGTCGTAGTCGCCGCATATGTACGGCAAGAAAAACATTCCCTTTTTGTCGCTTAGTAAAAATATTCGTATAAAAAAGATTCCTTTTGAATAAACATAAAAGTCAAAGGGGTTTATACACCATATAAAAAAAATTTGTGTATAAAACAAAATATGCCTCAATGAATGGAGATTGAGACGAAATCCCTTAAAAAGATAATTTTTAAATAAAATATATATATTATGTGTATTCACTATATGTACACATAAAGAAAGTATAAATACAATATAGGACATAATAATATCATGACATAATTTGAAAGTAGGAGATTAACCCAAATAATGGAAATCGGGTTAAGAAGTTCCCTTACCTCGTGTCTGAATTCACTCGACCGTTCTTTGATCTCCTGAATAATAAACTAGAGTTAATCTCTAACTTCTTAAGAACCTTTTTCAAGTTCATTATTCCTTTTATATCACTTATTACCATGTCATGAACGTTATGTAATTATTTAAGTTTATAACGGTCGTTTTGTCGATCTTAGGTGCTTGGGTCAAAAATAAACTTCTTATAATTACACTTTGTTCATGTGGTAAAATATCCATTATATCCATAATTATATTCATGATGTATATATCATATACATCATATATATCCAGTATATACATTCATTTATAATATTACATAACATTTATAGGTAAGAAATGAAATAAACCGTTCATGGAGACGGTAAGCCGTACGTACGCATGAACGCTACTTTCATTTATATTTCATATTTAATGGAATGAAGTTATAATTATATAAAGGTATAATATAATTACAGTATAATATAATGTATAATACCATTTACTCCATCCTTTATACATCCCACATATGGCATTAACAATTCAAATCACTTTGAGGGGGCGGTAGTCCGCACTTCCTAAAATGAAATTATCGCGTTTACCCATAATGGAAATCATAAAGTATGACATAAATGAGAAATACAGAAGCATAAGGAAAACATAAAAATAATATATATATCATATATGAAAATATTTTCATCAAAATGGCCACCATTAGAGGTGTTAAAAGAATATTGAACAATCATCGTTTCGTGAGGCAGTATTTCGCCACCCACAGAAACAGTATGTTCTTTAACCATTAGATGAAGGTGTGAGTAAGTTTAATCCAAATAATTATCATAACAATATCCTAGTATATTGTATACACTGGTTTTGTTACAAAATAAAGGAATAAAAATAGTTTAAGGGGTTGTAGAAGCAAAATAAAACAAAACAACATTAGAGAAGACATTACCTTAAAATCGGGTAACTCTTTTTGATTTGAGCCAAAGGCTTCATTGGGAAGACTTCTGACCAAATTTAGGATTCTTGGAGTAAGGGAGGGAAGTTGAGAGAGTATTTGGGCAGAGGTTGGCCGAGTCAAAAGGCTTTGAAGGTGTGAGTAAGGTGGTAGTGGTGGGGGCCTTTTATAAGAGGAGAGAAGGGGCACTCTTGGAAAGATTGAAATGTTACTTTATTATGAAATGCTTTTTCGGATTCTAAAGGTCCCAAACTTATATATTTCGAGGATAAGGTGATAAGGGTTCGAAATATACTCACCCAATAGGTTTATTACAAGTTTAAGTCTTAGATTTTACATTATCTTTTCATTTTATTTAAATCATTAATTAATGAGGTAATCGCTGCATCATCATGGTGTCAAAAATAATTTAATTTATTTAATGTCTAAAAATTATAAAAAAACTATCATGATGTAGGAAATAATTTTATCTTTCTAATGAATATTTATAGTCAAAAATATGACTTGTATAACCCCATTTAAAAATTGTTTTAGTAAAACAACTCTTGTTTGTGACATTTTTATTTTAACATTAAATAAAAGGTTATTTGTGTCATTTTCCTACCAAAGTGGCTCCATGGGGTCTCCAAGTTGACCCATGGATTTTATTGGTCGGCCATGACACATCCAATAGGGGTAGGAAAAGTATAAAGGTATTTTCATATTTTTATAATATCATATTTACCTTAAATTTCACTAATTACCTTTAATCGTGATTAATTAAACTTAAAAGTTACTATTCACCAAAAAATTATTTTAATCCCATTGAACCATATTTTACTTCCTAATTACAACCATGTATGTAGGATTTTTTAAAATCAAAACACAGAAGTGGTAATTCTTCATTTAAACGAAAAATTAGTTTTTTAACTACCACTTAGTGGTTTCACTATTAATCAAAAATTGAAGTTTTTCAGAACAATGCCAAAATTTCACCCTAAGCTATAATTGATATTCCGAATTCAAAAATGATGTCTATACTAAAAAATTCCAAACATATAAGTTGAATTAATTAATTTTATAATTAATTCCCGCTGTCGCAACAAATAGCATGTTTTTAAGAAACAATATATATCAAAAGATTGACAATTGTTTATGTCCAATTTCAAAGTGAAATTAATTATAATGAACACTATTGGATAAAATGGTAAAAATACATTCTAATTATACTTTAAAACCACTCAATAGTATAATTTATCACTATAAAATATTTTGATTAAAAAAGTTGTTTTTAAGTATTTTTCACTATTCATAAAAAAATTGGAAGTTCTCAGAAAATTACAAAAAATTCAACTTTGGATAATTTTGATATTCCGAATACAAAAATGAAGTCCATTTTGAAATATAAAATTTATATAATTTCAAAAAGTGGGTATTACTATTCATAACTGCTACTTTGATTAGTCGCGGCGTGTTAGAATCTCGAACTTGCGTACAATGCAAGCTATTGCATTATTGAAAGAGAAGTGTATCATGAAAGCTTGGGGTGTTACAACTATGAGGCATGATTGATTTCTCTACAGGATTGATTCCGGAGGACCTGTTTTTTCAATTTGACTTAGTTTTATTTTCCTTGTTATAATGTACATTTATTGTTAATTTTTTTATTTGGAATCCATGTTGATATGATTTTTTCTTTAGGAAAATCAAATTTTCAAGTGTGGAGGAATTTGATAAGACAAATTTCTATATAAATTTTGGATACATTTATTTAATGTTTAATCATACTTTATTCGATAATGAACTGGGGTTTTGTTTGTTTTTAAATGAATTAGGAATTCAAGACTCAAAGGAAAAGTTGTTGAAAAATGAAAAAAAGCCGTTACACATTTTGAAAGGAGTTCACGACATGCATTCCTCATTCACAGTATCCCTGAGGACCAAAGGAAAACCCATGAATATTTTTATGGTGTGAATTCAGTACACAACATGTAAATTGATTACACATCACGAGATCTTCAGAATTATAATCCCACTGAATTTACATAGTGTGAAGGAAATAAAATATGTGAATCACATACACGACATGAAAAATTTACATGATGTGAAAATTTTAATATCTCATCCTATAAAAGATACATGACATGGATTTCACAAGATAAATGATTCTTAGAGAAGATATTGGATCTAAAGTACACAATGTGAAATCCACTTACACATTGTGTATAAGTCTAGGCACAAGCCACTTAAAGACAATACATGATGTGAATACATTACACATCATGTAATTTTCGAGTATATAAATATTTGAGAATCCTACTCCACATATAGAGAGTGGGGGTACCGATTTTTATCTCATTTTATTTTTCAATTCTTCTCTGTTTCTCTTCTGAACTCAATTTTAATCCATTCCTTTACTATTTTTTATCAATTTTTATGTTGTTACTTGCCATTATACATTGTTGGATTTTTCTTTTTCATCCCACATCATGTTTCAAAGTTTTTTTAATATTGATCACTATTCATCTTCAATGATTGCTGTTTCTTTCCTTTTCATTAATCCAAGTGAGTTTTTGATTGATTATAAATTTTTTTCAAGTGTGTATTGCTTAATTTTTAATTTTTTTATTATCATGCAAAGCATGTTTCCCAATTTCCCACTTCTATTTAACACCATAATGCATGACTAATCTTCTTAGGGTTAGGGGTCACAAGTAAGGGGGTTTCTAAACTTTACGAATCTATAAATCAAATCTTGGTAACCATGTTGGCTAGTATTTAGGTTAAAAAACAATTATTAATCACATTATTTTATGAAACCCTGAGCATGGGGGTGTAATTGAATAAACCTGACCAAATTGGAGATGAGTAGGCTTGTGACACTTTCTTCCATTGAAGCTAAGCATACTGCATCTAGTTTGTAAGTTATATCCGGACTAAGGAATATCTATATCTTAGGTAGATCCAATTGGTTTGATCATAACCAATTGGTGACCTTTTCACCACTTTAAAGCCTAATCCATTGGTCTGTCCCAAGTTATATTTAGGATTATCCTTCCAATTGCACCCTAAAATTGAACTTTAACCCTATCCTATTTATTGAATTTAAATCCAAGTAACATAATTCTATAAAAACCAACCTTTAGAGAGATCATGAGTAATCCTACAAAATGGTTTGAATTGATAGATTTCTATCCTACCAGTTGTCCCTATGGGTTTGACCCCGCACAACCAATTTACCATAACTTTTTAGTCAAGTGTAGTTTGGGATATAAATTTATAAATATTATCCACTATCATGCATAAAAATAACATTGTGTGGGATGTTTAGTTTTGAAGATAAATATTAAGAATAAAAATATAAGGATTAAGTAATACTCAATTGGGACCTGAAACTTTCTCTTGAAACTCTCCTTAGAAATGAAGGGATTAAGATAACTAATTGAGACCAGAGGATTATGAACTTGATAGGGGTTTATAGGAGGAAAACAATTGAGGATTTTTAGGAGTAAATTCTAAGTAATAAGTGTGACATGAAGTTATAGAAGTATTCCCCTTTTATAAGTGAATATACGGACACTTTTGTGAACACCCATTATTTTTCAATAATAGAATGACACTATTCAGGGGTAAATAGATCTAAAAGAGATAAATAATAGAGTAATAGGTGATATAATGTTGATAAATCCCACCACTCATTTTCACACATGTTTTAAACATGCTTCAATCCTTTTACCACTTGTTTCTTACATTTTACCATTTTGGTTTTTACCTTGGTATCTAGTTTTTACCCAAATAATTTATATTTTATTAAAAATATAAGGTAATCCATATTAATTTTTTTTGTGTGATGAATATAAATTTAATCCAAATATAATATAATTCAATTTATAAATAAGGTAAAATTAATATTTAAATTAAAACATTTAATATATAGAAAAACTGTTTTGTAAAAAAATGTTGTTTTCATCATTAAGTGTTATTAATCTTATTTAGTATCAATTACCAATTGAATGAGTGGTAATATATTTATATATTGGTTTAAAAATTATATTAATCCCATTTTTTATAGGATATTAATTTATTTTATTAGATAAAAAGTATAGAATATCAATAAAATAATTATTAGAAAATAATCGTTTTACCATTATCATGGTCATTCAATTTAATCTTAGTAATCATAATTTTATGCCTACAATTGAAATTTATATTATTACATATTATGAATTTTTTTATAAAAAATATAAAATCCATTTTTTATATTTAATTTCTACAAGTGATGAAAACTAATTTTTTAAAATAAGCGAATTAAAATAGTTTTTAGTGTAAAATATTACTTAAGTTTCTAAAATGTCACACATGGATTTAATAAATTCAAAATATTATTTTTAAATGATTAATTTTACTTTATATATATATATATTTATATACAAGGTTTTAAAAACTTTTAAATCATTCTTATATTATTATAATGAGATAAAAGTGATGGTATTAACAAAATTAGTATTTTTTTACCATTCATCTATAAATCAGTTATTTTAGAAAAATTTCAAAAAATTAACCTAAGGTTAATTTTAATATTTGGAATTAGAAAATTTACCCCTAGGTTTATTTATTTTAGAGCCTGCATACACTTATCATATCCAGGTAGAGATATAATTTCTTAGAGAACAACACAATCTCTACTTTACTAAAATTTTGGGATGCTGTCCTATACTTAGAATTATTCCTTAGATTTAACCCTAGTGTTTTCACTAAAGTTATCTTATCCTAATAAAAACTAACTAAACTAGTCATTAAAAAAAACTAAACACTACTTTGATACCAACTGATATTCCTCAAACCCGTAATCCTAGTTCTAGTGCAAAAAACACATATTTTTACAAATTAACTTGACACCAAGTGATATTGTAAAAGAGAAACACTTATAAATTTTACATTAGTATTATATCTCAAAATAATCTCACACAACTTAGAGAAAAATTTGGTTTAGTGTCTTTAAAGACCAGTTACATAGGCTAATTATTTTAAAAAATATGTGAACATTTCTATATTATCGAACCATACTAGACTCCTTTATATAATTCTAAAAGGTTAAACTAATCTTCATAACTTGGGGAAAGAAAACATAAGAAAGGGGTGATCTTGAATGCTCAGTAAGAGAAAATAACTCATCAACATGTAACCATGGGTTATATCATAAGCATATGAGAAAACACGGGCAGAGGAGAAATTTACTATTAAAAAGAACATGGAATAATGAGAGTTATCCACAAGACATAATAACAAGACATGTAATCTCAAAGGAGAAAAAGTATTCCATGAAATAAGAATGTGGAAACATGAGATAATAAACATGAGAGATGAAGTATAATCATATGCATAAAGATATAAAATATATAGAAATGAAGCATAATAGTAAACTATGGAACTAACATAGAATTAGAAATCATAAAATAGTGGAGCAATAATCACCACCAGTTTCCCATAAACATATTGGAGTATGAAACACTAACTGATTCCCATAAACATAGTGAAGCAAACAACACTACTTGATTCCCATAAACTTAGTGGAGTTGGAAACACTACCTGATTCCCATAAATATAGCGGAGTAGATAACACAACCTGGTTATCATAAACATAGTGGAGTAAGAAACACTACCTAATTCCCATAGTAGAGAGATAATCAATACTTGATTCCCATAATCATCTCATGAGATATAAATCCTTAAACAATGAATTGGAAGAAAATATAGGACCCCACCCATCACATAATAATCATCCATACATATATGTGCCATTAACACATGAAAACATACATACTTAAAAAATCACTTAATTAAACCATGGAAAAGAGATGAGTTTCATGAAAATAATTTCCTAGAACATTATGTAAGGAATACAGAGAAATAATTTGGATGGTGGATTAAAAATACCCCCAATTTAACTTATGAAGCATTAAGAATGTTTTCATAGATAAAAATAACGTTTTAAGATCTTTGGATAAATCACTTGAAAAAAGAGGGAATACCCCTTTTTGAAAGGCTTGAAAACTCCTTTAAAATGGTTTCTTTAAAATAAAATAATTAAGATCAATAAAAAATTTAAAATTCATCATTTAAAATCAAAATAGGATTTTTAGAAAAAAAAATTTATAATAGAAATATTCTTTCATAAATTTACCTAAGAAGATAAAATAATACTTGATTTTTTTAAAACAAAATCATTTAAAACCCATTTTAAAACCAATAATTCCTTTAAAAAATCATAATTTTACTTTATAAAAATATAATAATATTTCATTTCATTTTTAAAATCATCAAGAGTTAAAATAATTTGTAAAACCATTTTAAAACATAGAAAGTAAGATTCATTAGGAATAATGATCACATGGTGATGGAAACCATAAAATACAAAGTTATGGATCACATTCAAATGAAATTTTACCCAGAGATGAATATAAAGTACTATAATATAAAATATTAGGTTGTAATCAACCAATATTTGAAGGAATAAGTTCAATAAGAAGCATTATAACCCAACAAAGGGAGTTTAGTTAACAAAACTCTTACAATATTGGTATCTTTTGAATCAAAATACATTTAAATAAATAAAAAAATGAGTATTATTCAAGCCAAATAAATTTTATGAATATTTAAAATTAAATTAATTAGGAATTAATCACCCTATATCAAAGATATCATGGGGTATAAAAATAAATGTGTCTCAAGGAATAAAATTTGAGACAAAGAACCCCTTAACTTAAATCCCAACTTCCACTAAAGATATTGAATAAAATATATAAAAAATAACTATTTTAATCACCTATTTAATAAAATTATTCATATATATAACCTTTTATATAATTTATTTATAATTATTCCCTACATGTATATTATTTAGTTATTATCTATTTTCAATATCGGGTATGAGTTACCTTGATCATTTTGAACTAGTTTCATAATAACGATGTTGTTTTTAATCCTTATACCAAATTTCATCATTAGTAGATAAATTAAGGTACTTTAATAGATAAAATATATAGATTTATAAATCTATTATCTCATTCCATTAATGTTTTAGTTTTTTTTGTGTGAAAATGGAATTAGTGTTGGATTATTTTGTTAGTTTTAGTGATCAATGACGATATTTTAATAATAAGTTAAATAATTAATATAAACTTTATAAAAACCTAAAAAAATCATGATTAAATTATTAAATTATAATAATATTAGTATTTAATTTCTTATAGTCATCCATAATCGAGTTTTATATGTTTGTTCAAGTAGGTTGTTAGACTGTCTCAAATGTGAATATATCATAATCAATGAATGATTATAGTTATAAAAGTGGTTTATTTTTTTAATAATATAATTAATACATAATAATAATGATATTATTTAGATATTTTTATGGTGGTTTATCAAACTATAAGATATTTTTATAAATAATGAAATTCAAGATGAAAAATGAAAAACGTTACTTCGTAGAGGTGGTAGTCCACACAACACACAATTAACATTTTCATTTGTCGATGAAAGAAAGTTAATGAAGGAGCATTAAAATTTTAATCTTAATAATAATAATAATATTATTATATATGTCACATTTATTCTTAAATTTAGTTATTATAATCAGTGAAGATAGGTGGTGTTAAAAAATAGAAGACACCACTTCGTGGAGGCGGTAGTCCGCACAAATACATGATCAAGATTATTTTGTTTTTCTAAGTGGGTGGAAAAGAATAAACAATGTTAATTTAGTTAATATTATGAAAATTATGTATAATAATTATACTTATATAATTATATTAATATGAATATTCTAGGTTTGGATGATAAATATTCAGAAGAAGAGGATAAGGATTAAGTAACACTCATGTTGGGACTTTGAACTTTCTCTTGAAAGTATCATTGGAAATAAAGGGATTAGGAAAAATAATTGATTAAATAGGATTATTAAATTGATATATATTTCTATTGGATGAAAATTTAATATTTTTAGGAAGAAAATCTAAGTAATATGTGTGACATGAAGTGGTGGAAGTGTTCCCCTTTTATAAGTGAAGAAAATGAAACTTTTGTGAACAACTATTTTTTTCATCAATAGAATGACACTATTCAATTTCCAATGGATCCAAAAGTGATAAATAATGGAATTTAGTATTATATAATGTCTTTTAATACTTTACCACTAATTTTAACAAAAAATTTAAACATATTTAAATCCTTTTATTACTTGATTTTTACATTTTACCATTTTGGTTTTTACCTTGGTAACTAGTTTTTACCAAAGTAATTTATATTTTATTAAAAATATAAGGTAACCCATATTATAAAATACTGGTGTTCCAAACATAAATTTAGTCCCAATATAATATATTAAAATTTATTAATTATATAAAATTATCTTTTAAATCAAAACATTTAATATGTAGAAAACCATTTTGTAGAAAAAATGTTGTTTTCACCATTAAGCGTTCTTAATATTATTTAGTATTGATCTCCAATTGAATGGGTGATAATATATTTATAAATTTGTTTTAAAATTATATTAAACTCATTTTTGAGAAGATATTAATTTATTTTATTAGATAAAAATTACACATTTTTTTGAAAATAACAGTTTTAACATTATTGTGGTCATTAAATTTGATCTTAGTAATCATAATTATATGCCTAAAATTGAAATTGAAATTATTAAATATTATAAAAATGTTTATATAAAATATTAAATAAATTTTTTTATATTTAATTTCCATAAGTGATGAAAATTAATTTTTTAATATAAGTGAATAAAAATAGTTTTTAGAGTAAAATATTACTTAAGTTGCGAAAACGTTACACGTGTATTTAAAAAATTAAAAATAATATTTTTAAATGATTTATTTTAATTTATAAATATATATTTTATATATATAAAAACGTTAAAAAAAATTTTAATTCATTTTTGTATCATGATAATATCATAAAAGTGACGATATTAGCAAAATCGATATTTTTTTACTATTCACCTAAAAATCAATTATTTTAGAAAAATCTAAAAAATTTACATTATACTAATTTTGATATTTAGAATTTAAAAATGATGTTAATTTTGTAAAATTAAAATTCAAAAATTAATAAATTTATCTTTTAAATAAATATTCAACATATATAAAGAAAAAATTCTTTTATTGAAAAATGTCTTTTTAAAACGTTAAGTGTTCCTAATCATATTTTGTATGAATTTATAATTGTTTAATATATTTTTACCAGATTTTTTATTATTATTGAATTTTATTAATAATATTCCTCTAACATTTCGTTACTTATTTTAGTTTGGTGTTGCGTGTGAAGTAAGGTATCAAACATAATGTTAATTTAGAGAAAAAAATATATTCTAAAATCTCAGGTCTTTACAAGAACTTTACTCTAATATTTATAGTTCATAATCAACCTTAATAAGGTCCTGAAAATAGTGGGTTTTCATGCTTATATCTAAACCTATGACAATATACCACAAATAATAAGTTGACATGTGTATATCTAACTCTCAGGAATTCCCTCCCAATATTGTTTCAACATACATGTATCTGTAAATAAGGCATGTACTCTAAAAAGTGGGACCAACATACTTGTATCAATACCACAAGTTTATTCATTCATCAAACCCACAAAAAACATCATGATAAACAAAAAATAAGCATGGCCTCACATGACCCATTAAACAAGACCCTTGACTACCTTTCGTATCTCATGTGCCACGCATCCTGAAATACCTTACTCTTAGCCCAACCACCCTTGGTATAGCAAAAAATAATCAATATTCAGTCCTTTTACTAATATGAGGCACCTAGGTCACTAATCACCCATTTACAAAACAATTATCAAGAGGAACTATCATTTATTTCATGCCATAACTCACCTCTCTCACCAAAATATCTTACCCCATCACATATGTTTCTCAAGGTCCCTCATGCACTATAAAAAAATAAAAAATTGGTTGTCTTTTTTTACTATATTTTTTAGCAACATTTTAAAAGGTCACTATTTTTTAATTATCCATTTTTTAAAACACAAATAAATTATATATATATATTTAAATTAATATTTTATTATATAAATTAATATATAAACTTATAAGTATTTATACTCATGCACAAAAATACATTAACATATAACATAAATAATATATATATATATATATATATATATAAATTTATAAATATAATAATATGATTATTGTATCATATAGAAATAAAAATAAATGTTATATGTGTGTGTATGTGTGTGTGCGTGCCTGCGTGTGTGTGTCAGGTGATGGTGTTTGGAAATACGGGAGGGGGGCATGTGAGGGGGGTTTTCTAGTTTCAACTGAATGAGAGGGGATGGTTCAATGGGTTGTCAACAAGAGGGGAGGGGAGTTTTAGGAAGGAGAGGAGGGGCGTGTCTGGTGGGAGGTTTCAGGTGTTGGTGTTCAGCGGGAGAGGTGGGTGTTAGGGGCATTTGATGATTTGTCAGTGGGAGGGGAGGGGAGTGTTAGGAAGGATGTTCCATGTACCAATTTTTGGCATGTTTTTAGTGTGATGAGAGGGGAAGGTGTGGTGGGAGGTGTCAAGATAGGGCACAAGTGTTCAAAGGTTCAAAAAAAAAAAAATCCAAATGTAAATAATTTAAAAAAACATCATATTTACTTATGCTTACAAACGATGGTAAAATATCATTGATTTACCTAAATTTATAAATGATGGTAAAATACCTATGAATTACCGATGCATCATTTCCTAAAATTTTCAAAAAACATCAAGAAATGATTTATCCATATTTATAAACATGGATAAATGTATTTTTTTTCTATAATGATGTCACCTTGCATAGCTAGACAACCTTCATGGGCTGCATACTCAGTTCTATCCAATGGTTACAATTTCAACATAGTCATTGAGAAACTCTAAAACCAAGGTAGTGTATGGGGAATACTCACCATAATCCCAATAGGTTTTTCCTATTTTTTCATGCTCACTTGAGCACTCTCAATTCCTATTTGAATCCATCACATTCTCTTACCCATGCTCACCCATCACACAACACAAAGATCACATATAAAATAAGATAGAATGTTAGGGACCACCTACCCTTATCCAAAATGATCCAATTCATCAAAAACCATAAGATGATTCATCCTAAATCAACTGATATTAATAAATTTGAAAAAAAGTCTAAATTCAGGGATTCAGAGTGATGCGCTATCAATAGTACTATAATAAAATCATCATTTAATAGCACTGGTATTTATCAGTGCTAGAAAAAAACACTAATAAATTCCATATTTATCAACACTAAAGAAAGTGATGATAAATTTAACCATTTATCAGCATTTTTTTAGAGCTGATAAAGACCCCCTTTATCAGAGTTTTATTTTTAGCACTAATAAAGGGTACCCTTTATCAGCACTTTATTTTCAACACTGATAAAAGATACCCTGTATCAGCGCTTTATTTTTAGTACTGATAAAGGGTACCCTTTATCAGCGCTATATTTTTAGCGCTCATAAAAGAGTCCTTTATTAGAATTTTTAATGCTGATAAATATCTGGATAAATAAAATGAAATAATGAAATAAATAAAAAATAAAAATGAGTTTATTAAAAAAATATTACAAATATTACAAATTTTATCAATTAAATAATTATTAATAAAAATGAATAAATTGATTATACTATATATAAATTATAAATACTAATAAATAGTATGTATTAAATATATAAATATGAAAAATGAAAATTAAACAAATTAAAATTAAAAATAAGTGAATTGAGAAAAATATTAAACATTTTATCAATTAGATGATTATCAATAATGTTAATAAATAGTATATATTAAATATATAGATATATATTAATGTATATAAATATGATTTATATATTAAAAAATATTTATGCGCTTTACATTAAATAGTCATATATTTAGTGAATAATGGTTTATAATTAAAAATTAATATGAATTAAAAATACCGACTAATTGCATAGAGTAATGGACATATAATTGAATGTCGTTTGATTTTTCAATTTAACATAGATCAAATGCGTGTTATATTGATTTAACATAAATGTAATTAATGCATTTTTATATACACTGCACACACACAAAACTTATCCATTTTTTCAATATTATTAAAGTTTACTTATTTTTAATTTATTCAATTTCACTCATTTTTAACATACATGCACTTAAAATTAGATATTCATTAATAATGTTAAAAAAATATTTGTAAAAAATTATTTATAAAAAAATATTTATAAAAAAATATTTATAAATCAATATATTCATAAATAAATATATTTAAAAATGTAAATACTATATTTATAAAATTATATATTTATAATTATAAATAAATAAATATTTTTTTAAAATTATTTATATAATTATAAATAAATAATTATATATATTTAAATAATTATTAAATTTATAATAAATTTATATAAATAATGAATATATTTATTATATTTATATTTATATATATTTATTAAATATATATATATAATGATATAAATATTATTTTTTAAAAATATTTATATAATTATAAATAAATAATTATATATTTAAATAATTATAAAATTATAATAAATATATTTAAATAAGGAATATATTTACTATATATATATATATATTTATTAAGTATGTATATATTTACAATTTTTTTATTTATAATTATAATTATAAATCCTTTATCAACGCTTAAGTAATAAGCACTGATAAAAGAAATCTTTATCAACACTTTATTTAGAACTGATAAAAGTGTCCCGATCTAATTAAAAAAACCTAACATGTTGTGAACCCATCATGATTTCAAAAGTTTTCTACGAAAGCCACCCATTTCCGATGCTCCTCCTCGATGAATTGATGCTCGAATCACACAAACCCACTGCCTCCAATTGGTCAAACATCATTCGATATCCGATGTTCAGTTGCAGTTAGGGTTTCCATAGAAAACATCAAGATCTAGATTCAAGGGTCTTATATTTTCTTCAACCTAGTGAGGTAGGCCTCTATTTTCCTTTGTAGGTTCCAATTTTCTTTCTGTTTTTTTTTGTTTCTAGATCTGAATCCAAGGGTTTCTGATTTTCCTTGGTAGGTTCTGATTTTCTTTCTATATTTGTGCTCCAGTTGTTGTATTCTGTTTTTATTTTGTTTATGATCCATTTTTTTTTGACTACTATTTTGGACATCCTATTTTTTTCCTTTTAAATTGTTATTTTGAATCAATTTTCTTCACTTTCCATATCTATACCCCATCCTTCTTTGATTTTTTGAATTAATTTCATTTTTAGGTTCTGAGAAAATTGATTTAGTAAACCAATTCTTAGTCTGATGATGGTGCGAAGCAGCAAGAGAAGTTGATTTTATGCAATTAATGTAAGGTAATTTATTTATTTAAATTCTATTTTAATATTCTTATGTAATGGGTTGTCCCTAAAAATTTATTTGCTCAGAATTGTGTTGTTTTATTTTAAGATAAATCTTAGTAAGGGTGATACCATATTTATTTATTTTCAATGGCTCTTTGTTTTCAAAATTAGCATGGTGTTGTATTTATTTTACTATGTTGCGATATTCTACTACAAGGGATACATATATTTTTATTTATTTTATTTTATTTTATAAATACACACACACACACACATGTAAATATATATCTTTCTATATATTTATATGAATTTTCAGAACTTATAATGTAAGGGTGATTTTATAATTATTTATTCAAAAATTATGGTTAAAGATTTCCAAATTAGGAAGGAATTATATTTATTTTCATTAAAAATTATGTTTAAATGTGAATTTGTTTTTTCAATTATGTGTATTATAAATTCCATGATATACACACACATATATATATATGTTTAAATGTGTATGGGATAGATGTTTCGAGGGTTGGTGTGTTTTTATCCTTTGTTTATGATATATCTTATTGATGTGTATTATTGCTTTATGAAAACTTCTTTATGGACCTCCCTAGAATCTCAAGGATAGGTCAATACGTATTATATATCCTCCCTATAATTCTTAGGTTGCTACATCATGGATGGTGTGAACCCCATTTAGGCTTATTTCCTATCGAGGTAAGTGTGAATGAAGTAAAAGCCTCTATCGACCTATTTTTTTAATCATATAAAACCCTATCATTTTTAATAAAATAAAACCTATTAAAAACCAAGTTTTATAAAAAAACATTATAAAAAAAATCATAAACCAATTATTTTATTAAAGTTTTATTCGGAACCTTGTGGATAAATTCAAGGATAAAAATGAAAGTAATTCATCATTAACTCTACCTCCACATAAAATCAAATAAATCAATTTTAGTAACATACATTATTCTACTAAAATTACACTTTAGCAACCTAAGATCCCTGTGCTGTGCAACACTAAAGTTGTGTATTCTTATTCTTCTATCTCCTCCCTCTCTATTTCTTTCCCGCCCTTTACTCTATCATTTCTCTGGTTACATAGATCTTTTCTCTGAAAGAGTTGGTGGAAATGGAGGCATTGAATTAATAACTAGTTTCAATGGTGTAATTCTCACAAATGGGAGGCATTTCCCCTTTTAGAGAACACAATGAAGTAAATTGGAGGAATTTCCCCTTGTACTTCATTATGTTCTCTAAAAGGGGCAATGCCTCCCATTTATGAGAATTACACCATTTACATTAGTTATTAACTCGACGCCTCCATTATCACCAACTCCTTCCATATCAAAGCTCCACAAAACCATAGAAATGATAGAGTGAAGGGTGAGAAATAAATAGAGAGGGTGTAGATGGAAGAATCAAAATAGACAACTGCACTACTGCGTAGCTTGGGGGTCTTATGTTGCTACTGTGCAATTTCAGCTAACAAATTTATGTTACTTAAATTAATTTATTTGATTTTACATGGAGGTGGAGTTAATGATGAATTACTTTCATTTTTTATCTTCAAATTTATCCACAAGGATCTGAATAAAACTTTAATAAAATAATTTGTTAAGGATTTTTTTATAATGTTTTCTGGATAAAACTTGGTTTTTAATAGGTTTTATTTTATTAAAAAAATGATAGGGTTTTATATGATTGAAAAAATAGGTATATGGAGTCTTTTAATTTGTTCAAACTTAGGTAAACAATCCATAATTCATTTGAGATGTTTAGTAATCAGCCACACCTTAATTCGACACACGGTGTGACTGTTATGACTCATTATGTCCGTTATCAGTTTAAAATTGACAGTTTAGTTCAAAAAATGTCACTCAATGAAAACAAAGAAAACATGCTCTAATGTTTTTGATAATTTAGGAAATAAATTCACAATTCCTTTGTGACGTGTAGGAATTGATCTCATGTCAAACTGATACACGATGTGATCAGTATAGGTCAAAGTGCATGTTTCCTGTTTAAAATAACATTTTAGTAAAAACAACAAGTGACATACTCAAAACTAAGAAAATGAATTCGTATTGATTTGATACTTTAGGAAAACATTCCATAAGTCATTTTAGATGTGTAGTAATCAACCGTACCTCAATACTATGTATAGTGTGACTGGTATGACTCCAAGTGCGACTTTTTATTTAAAAACGACATCAATTTTAATAAAAAGGACAACCGACCTACTAAAAACTAATAAAATACATTAATATTGTTTTTTATACTTTAGGGAAATGATCCATAAGTCATTTTTTATGTGTATGAATCATACACACCTCAATCTGATGTATATTGTGCCCGGTATGACTCAATGTGTCCGTTATCAGTTTAAAATCGATAGTTTAGTTCAAAAAACATCACTCACTAAAAACTGAGAAAACATGATCATATTTTCTTTATAATTTAGGAAATTTATTCATAAGTAATTTTTGATGTTTAGAAAATGGTATCATGTCAAACCGATGCATGATGTGATTGGTATGAGTCAAAGTGCGTGTTTCCAATTTAATTTTTTTTAAAAGGTTGGGGCCGAAGCCTCATTTTTATTATTAAATCAAAGTAAAGACCTCTTTTAACTGGGTAGAGGGAAACCCATTACATAGCCCGAAGGCCCAGTGGTCTTGTAGCCCATTACATAGCCCGTAGTCCCAAATTTTTGGCCCAATTCACATTCTGTGAATAGTAACCTGCCTGCTACAGTACCCACACAGTACCGCCGCCGCTACAGT
Source organism: Viscum album (assembly GCA_963277665.1). Lineage (NCBI taxonomy): Eukaryota > Viridiplantae > Streptophyta > Magnoliopsida > Santalales > Viscaceae > Viscum > Viscum album. Next base: position 8,423,595 of record OY728125.1, read on the forward strand.
ACCCTGCCGCCGCTACAGTACATTTGCATTGTTTTTATACTTTATGAAAATTATCCATAATACATTTTGGAAATTTAAGAAATAGTCTCACCTCAATACAATGCATGATGTGAATAATATGACTCAAAGTGCATATTTTTATTTAAAATTGACATCACTTTTAGTAAAAAAGGACAACCCACCTACTCAAAACTGAGCAAACACATTTGGATTGTTTTGATACTTTAAGAAAATGATATATATTTCATTTTTTATGTGTAAGAATCAGCTGCACCTCAATCCTTTGAATGGTGTGACCAATATATTTGAGTGCAGTTTTTCAATATATAAGTATCATTTTAGTTTAAAAAGCACATCACATCACCAAAACTGAGTAAATGAGTCTAGATTGTTTTCTCTTAATTTAAATTATGTATTAAATAAAGGATGACTCTTTCATAGGTACATCACAATCAGTTCATGCTGGTCCCTTAGAAGAATAAACTATAATGAAATAAACCCTTTGGAAAGATGTAAAGGTAATGTTACAATATACTTTCTCTATTTTACTAAAATATTATATAATGAAACGTTGATTTAATTTTCATTATTACTTGTAGAGATAGTTTATTTTAGAATATTTATTTCCATGTGTCATGCCTTTTCAAGAAGAGAAATGACACTCTATTTACTCAATCACAGATGTAATCTTGATGTTTGCACAGTAAAATTATTATCCATAGAATTAATGTATTATTTAATATTTATGTATTATTTATTTATTTTTAGTTTTACTCACATAATAATAGCTTTCTTATACAAGTGGATTCTTTTGTTCTATTTGGGGTGATCTATACATCTTTCATTCCTTTCTACACAAAAAATTCCCCATAATTATTCCCCCTAAAAAACTTTTCACCCCTACAGTGTTGCATTTATCACTTTATTTCAAGTTCTCTCCACTGCCTTTACAGAAAGAGAAGTGAAGCTACCTCTACTCAATTATAGTGGTAATCTTGATTTTTGAATAGCAAAATCATTGTCCCTAGAATTAACATATTGTTTCATATTTATTTTTAATTTATTTCTTCTTAGTATTACTTACATAATAATTGTTTTATTATACAGGTGGATTCTTTTGTTTGAGTTGGGGTGGTTTATCCATCTTTCATGACTTTCTGTACCAAAACTTCCACAGACTTCTTCTCCCTCAAAACCTTTTCACCCCTACAATGGTGCATCTATTGATTTCTTTCAAGTTCCCTCCACTACCTTTACAGGAAGAGAAATGATGCTGCCTTTTCTCAATTACAGAGGTAGTCTTGGTGTTTTTACAGTAAAATAATTGTCTATAGAATTAATGTATTGTTTCATATTTATGTTTAATTTATTTCTTTTTAGTATTAATCACATTATAATTTTTTTTATTATACAGGTATATTATTTTGTTTAAGTTGGGGTTCTCTTTCCATATTTTATACCTTTATGCACCAAAACTTCCATAGACTTCTTCTCCATCAAAACCTTTCACCCATACAGTGTTAACATTTGTCACATTCCTTAAAGTTCCCTCCACTTTTCAATCAAAAAGGTAATATTAATATTTAAACAGTAAAATCATTATCCATATAATTAATGTATTATTTCATATTTATGTTTAATTTATTTATTTTTAGTATTACTCATAATAATTTTTTTCTTATCTAGGTGGATTATTATTTTTTAGTTGATGTGGTTTTTTTGAAGCTACTCATGTAATGTTAGCAGCTCAAAAAAGAATGTCAATGGAAATCATGGTAACATTGATAGTTAGTATTATTTTGAGACTTTGGGATGTTTAGGAATCAATCACACCTCAATATGACACATGATGTGACCAGTATGACTCTAATTACTTATTTTTATTTAAAATTTCCATTAATTTTAGTAAAAAAGACAAATGCCTCAATGTATCCGTTATCCATTTAAAATTGACATTTGACTTTAAAAGGTTTCACTCATTGAAAACTGAGAAAACACACTCATATTTTCTTGATAATTTAGGGAATAAATTCATAAATAATTTTTGACATGTATTAATTGGTCTCACATCAAACCGATACACGATGTGATCTGTATGAGTCAAAGTGCATGTTTCAAGTTTAAAATGACTTTTTTGTAAAAAATACAAGTTAAGTACTCAAAACTGAGAAAACACATTCATATTTTTTGATACTTTATGAAAACAATCTATAACTAATTTAAAATGTGTAGGAATCAACCAAACCTCAATTAGATGCATGGTGTGATAGGTATGACTCTAAGTGCGTCTTTCTTTAAAATTGACATCAATTTTAGTAAAAAAACAAACTAACCTACTCAAAACCAAACAAACACATTCAAATTGTTTTGATACTCTAGGATAATTATCCATAAGTGATTTGATATTTGTATGAATTAGCCACACCTCAATCCGATGCACGGTGCGACCGGTATGACTCCAAGCACGTGTTTTTATTTAAAATTGACATCAGTTTTAGTAAAAAGAATAACTGACCTACTCAAAACCAATAAAACACATTTAATTTTTTTAAATACTTTATAAAAATTATCAATAAGTAATTTGTGATTTGTAGGAATCATCCTCACCCTAATTTGATAAATAATGTGATCAATATGAGTTAAAGTGCATGTTTCAATTTTAAAATGACATTTTAGTAAAAAAGACACGCGGCATACTAAAAACTAATAAAACACATTTATATTGTTTTGATACTTTACAAAAATAATCCATAAGTCATTTGGGACGTGTAGGAATCAACCGAACTTCAATCTGATACATAATGTGACCGGTATGACTCAAAGTGTATCTTTTTATTTAAAATTGTCATCGATTTTAGTAAAATGGACAACTATCCTACTAAAAACTGAGAAAACACATTTATATTATTTTTGATACTTTATGACAATAATCCATAAGTCATTTTTGATGTATAGTAATCAGCCTCACCTCAATCCAATACAATATGTGACCGGTATGGCTCAAAGTGTCTATTATCAATTTAAAATAGACATTTTAGTTCAAAAAGTGTCACTCACTAAAAACTGATCAAACATGATTGGATTTTCTTGATAATTTAATAAAATAATCCATAATTAATTTATGACATATAAAAATCTGTCTCACATCAAACCAATACACGATGTGATTAGATTGAGTCAAAATTTTCCTTTTCCATCATAAAATGACATTTTAGTAAAAAAGAAAACTAATGTTACTCAAAACTGAGAAAACACATTAATATTATTTTGATACTTTAGTACAATGATCAATAAGTCATTTTATACATGTTGGAATCATCCTCACCTCAATCTGATGCACGGTGTGATCGATATGACTCAAAGTGCATCTTTTTATTTAAAATTAACATCAATTTTAGTAAAATTAACACTTTCTGTTAATTTATTTTTTTATATTATTACTAACATAATTTTTTTTCTTATACAAGAACATTCTTTTTTTCAATAAGGGGTGGTTTTTTCCTCAATATAATGAGTTGGGTCATGATTAAAAGAAAAATGAATATTGATGTTTTTGAATGTATGTAATAATTTGTATTTATGTAATTGTATAAACCAATGTTTGAAATGTATATAATATAGTGTTTTTATATTGTGTTTGTGTTGTAAATTTCATTTCATTTAAATACCATATTGGGACTTGTTTTTGTTTATATCTGGTGTGTTTCTGGTGATGCGGTATGCTTTTACAACACACTACAGTATGAAACTTTATCAACAATTATATGAGCACTGATAAAAGGTCCTTTATCAACACTTTTATAAGTGTGGATAAAGGTATACTTTATCAGTTCTTTTATAAGTACTGATAAATGGTGCCTTTAGTGGTTCTAAATTAAAGCACTCATAAATTGTTCCTTTATGAGCACTTTTAAAAGTGCTGATAAAGGTCCCATTTATCAGCACTTTTTAGCGCCAATAAAGGACCTCTTTATCAGTGATTTTTCAGTACTGATAAAAGACTAGGGCTTTTAACCTTGCTCATGTATTCAACACTTTTCTAGCACTGATAAAGGTGATTTATAGCACTATTGAAGGACTATTTTGTAGTAGTGTAGTGAGATAAAATAATGATTGATGGGTGCACAAGTTTAGCCTTGATGAACTTTAGAGGGATAAAACTCATCCTAAATACATCAGAAAAAAAACCAAAATCCAAAACAACCAGGATCTATCTATATGTTTGGAATGAATAAAAAAATTAAGAAATAAATGTTACACCTTACACCTTGATGATTTAACCTTTCCAAGCTCCACATGTGCTTGATCGATATTAGTAAGAATAAACCAATGGGTTCCTCCCTCCCAAGGTATCCACAGGATGCATGAATCTCCCAACACATGGGAAGGATCCTCCCTTATCCACGGTCTTTTATAACCTTCCAATTAAAGGATAAGAGAGAAAAAACAAGGGAGATATTTAGATGAATAGTTTCTATGTTAGATATTAACATCCATACCCAAGGATTGATATTGTGTATATATCTATCCAAAGATCCTCTTTAGAACTCAAATGTTTGACTATATTGATGAAGAGTTTCAAAAATTATCAACCATCACAACTCCTTGTAAAATAAAACTCAATTCCCATAATAATTTTTAATGTTTAAACTATTATTCTAGACATTAAAACTCATTAAATCATCATATTATGATGATTATAACCGACATATGGTAGCTGGAGTGGAAGAATCCTACAAAGATAAATGCTACCACATAACACATGAAATGTAATGAACTGCACCATGATGTAGTGACACTCATCATAATGTAGTGAAAACTAACATCAACCATAATGTTTTAATACCCCATGTCTTATCAATAAATAAAATTCGAGAGAATTTTTAATTTTTTAGTGATAGGTTCATTTTTACATTCGGAACTTGTACTGGAGTTTTGAATATTTTAATGTCATTAAAATGTGTTTTTAGATTAGGTTTTAATATTTGAGTGGTGTACTGGGTGTTTAGGATGATGTTGGGGAATAATCGGAGTGGAAAAGATGATGAAATAGTAGATATAGTCCATTCAAAACTTGAATGGGTCATTCATGCCATGAAGGAATTTAATAGAGTGTTATAGCCGTGAATGGGGAAAAGGGGGAGAAGTGGAGGGTTGTCCCAAAAAATCATGGCATGCCACTTTGGTCAAGCTATGATGAAAGTTGTAATATTTTTTTTAAAGAGTCTGAGGGCTTTCTAAAATAGAAAGCCCCTATGGTTTCTTTACTTTAAGTACACACACATATGGGGGGAGGCCAAACCTCACTCTCCCATTCATTTCCCCCTTGGTTTTGGGAATTTTTTGCGTGTCAATTTCATAGTGTCGGAGGTGAGATCATTCCTCCAATTCTCTTGTTATTGGTTCCCCTTCACCATTTTAATTTTCAGTTTCATTTTGGTTATTTTTTAGGTGTTAATTTCACAAAATCATGGTGAAATAATCCTAATTAGAAGGGATTTTGTGGAGTCCAGCGAGAGGGAATCTCATGACGATTTTCTCAAGTTGTTGTGTTTAATTTTGATGAGGTGCGAGACTGTATTCATTTTTCCAAGATTTTTGGGATTAAATTAAATTATTTTAGATAATGGATGATGCTTCATATTATATATTTTTCCCAAAGTGGATTCAAGAGTGCGCTGTGTACCTATCATGAGTAATTAGTTGTAGTTCAATGCTATGAGGATGACTAGTGAGATTTTAGGCTCTATGACTATTTAAATTAAATTGGTTAATTTGTAGAAAATTGTTTAATTAATTATAAATTGATTATAATTAATTAAAGTGGATTATTTTGCAAGATTTAGGCCCTCATAATGACAAGTAATGGTCAGTTGGACTTGGATGAGCTCATGCAAGAGTTATCAGGCTGCACTTAAAATGGTAAGAGGATTCTAAAAAGATCAGTGGTTCTTGGTACTTTACCTATGGTATAACACCTATACATTATGATGTATAAGATGTGAAATCATGCCACTAAATGTGTTGACCCATTTTTATTAATTAATTAATTATTTTAATTTAAATAGAATGTTTTGTTTAAATGTTACATCTTAAGAGAACTGAATAAAGTACCAAGGACACACAGTCCCTTATGCACTTGCTTGTTGGACTCAACCACTGATGACTGAGGATGTGATTTAATTTTCTTCCCCTTGATGCTTGTACCCCTATTTAGGGGTGTTCCTAGGTTAAAAGTGAAATTATTATGACTTGTTGGTCCTTAATTAGGAACCCTTAACCACCTCCAATAGGAGGTGTGAGATGAATTGAGATGGATGAACCTAATAGGCCATGTGAGAACCCTTGAGTCATGTTTAGAATTAGTGGATGCATCATAAGAAGGATGGACTTCGGTTGGGTTACCTTGGATTACCTTGGGATTTTAGATGGTCTATGATCCATCTCCTTATACTATTATCGATGTGGCATACCTTGTGTGGCTTGAGAGTTTGTGTTCTATTCATGATACTATTGAGGGGTGTGATGTCCCCCATGTGATAGGTTAGGACCTAAATGACTTTCTCAAGATTGAGGACCACCAGTGGGATTACTCCACTCAAATTATGACCTAAAGGACCCTATGTAGGGTACCTATCCTATGTAGTGACCTAGGGGAATCCAGTAGGTTCCCCAATGATAGTCTGACCCCAAGCGAGTGCATTTGGGATCAAGTGGATATGATAACAGTTATCACCTTAGAACTCATACTTTGAATGTGAACATGATGGGATATGGATAGTGGTGGTGGGTTTAGGTATTCAACCAACCATTTTCTTTCATTTAATCCTCCATTTATTCATTTATAGACATGATGTTTGTATGGATTCTTAGATGTGCTTACTAGGGTATGAATTATGAGCCTGACATAATACGATGATAGTGATATTGCAGATTCCTAGTGGTGCTTCCTGGGATATAAATTTTGAGCCTCATATGATATGATGATATTGACATGGATGCTTGGATGCGCTTCTTGGGATCTAGCTGTCGAGCCACATGAATAATGCTCAAGATTCTAGGATACAACCACATGTCTATATGGGACACCTTGAAAACTAAGGGTCCCTAGTATGCCCAATATTCCTAGTATCCAACCGTATAGTATTTGGGGATTATTATTATCATGATCAGTTTTAGATGCATATGTTACCCTTAGGATCCGGTTGATTGAGACTACTAACATACATGTATCTAATTTTAATGCCCAGGATTCCTGGTATGGAGATGATTATTATGGTGACATAGAGGATGATTTTGATTTAGTCATTTCTTTGGATACCCAAGAATAAGCTTCAAACCATTCATTATACCTGGAGTTTAGAGAGATTCCTAGGATGTCTGAGATCTGAATGTTGATCCTTTCATGATGAGATACTCAATTTTTGAGATATATGATGATATATTTCCTAGTAAATAATATTGGGACTTGAACTTGGGTTTTTTTATGGTTATAATGATATCATGATGTTTTCAGAGACACTACAACACCATCCAAATTAGGCATGGTTTATCGGTGTCATGGACCTACGAATAAACAATGGTTTCTTTATTTTATTATTTATTTCAGGTAGTCTATTTATTATTTTCACCTAATAATGTCACATACACATATCACTACATTGATGGTTATATATGGGACCACATTGGTAGTGCTAAACTGAGTTATGTACTCACACCTTACTCGGGTTTCCATTGAACTTTGGTACCCGACCAGACTCTCACTTAGTTGCAGGTATAGGTAGGGTTAAGACCTGATGTAATGTATTCAAGCTGGATTATTTTGAGTGGGATTAGTATATTGAAGTTTAGGAATAGAGTTGGTAGTAGGGTCTCACATGTAATTTATTTATTTATTTACTTTGTAGATATGATCGGCCTAGTGGGTGATCTAACCTGTGTACCAGAATAACTATTTGAGTTCATATAGATTTTATATTCATTTATTATTATCATATATGTTTATTTATTCTGCACACTCTAATGTGATGAAGAAGATGTTATTTAGTTATTTATCCACTAATGTATGCTCTGGTATGGGGGTATAGTCTCCCCATGGCTACACCCTAGACTCTTATTGCTAGCCGAGATCCTCTGGTATGAGGAGGCATACTTGAGGTCACACGAAGACCTACTTGGTTACTTTTTAGAGTGAGTCTAACTAGGATATTACTATAAAGTCTAAACCACCATGTCATTGTGGTTCATTTATTTCACAATTTCACCAATCTTTCACCTGTACTAAAGCCTAATAGACTTAGTGAACCTTCACCTTATGTCACATCATATGAAACAACTTGTGAAACCATATCTATTTTTTTTGATATCTTCCAAAACTTATTTTTGAAAATCTATCATTCATTTTCATCTTATGCTATATCATATATACCAAATTGTGAAAATCTACCCATAATTTCTTCTAGACATCCTCTAAAACACTTTTTGAGGTAGCTCTCAGAGTTTCAAAAACTTGATCTTCATTTTCAAAACCATAATGTTTGAACCCACATGCCTTGTTATAATTGAGAAAAATTATGAATTTTTGAATCCATACATGAAAGTAAAGAGTTTTCTCTACAAAAGTGTCAGTGCTACTCAAGATATAAAGGTATCATATGTGATCTCTATCAAACACATGTTTATCCATACCTGTCTCCAACAACTATAACATATACAAGTATACATAATTATATAATCCATTTATAAAAGACATCGAGTGATTACGAGACATAAAGTATGTCAATCCCATACAATTAACTCATATATTCTCAATTATATAAGTGTATATAGTCCAGGTTGACAAATACATCACATTACATTCATATAAAAAGATGAGTGCATCATATGCCCCTCATATATATAAATAATCATGTCACATTTACCTTATCTAGTAATGGATATAAACTTTCTCAATATATCTTAATCAAGGTCTTAGATGTCATATTCCTCATATGAGAGGAAAAATCCCATCTTGGTTAAACCTCAATTAACGACATGATAAAAAACATACCCAAATACCCTCGATTAGCCAATCCTTAAGGATTGTGTATGGAAGATATCAAAATATGAAGGTTCTCATACTAAATATCCTTCCAACCTTAAGTAAACTGATTCAATATAAAACATTCATCCCTTTAATACCTAATTCATAGTGTATGACACTCCATGTGGTATACTTGGAGGGTCATCTAGTGAATATAATTAATTTTATGCCTCATGAGCATATTCCATATCTTTGTATGAAATCTTACCCACACTAAGATTAGCATTTCATCACAAAATATAATACCCCATGATAAATATTGATTATATATAACTTAAAACCATACTTTGAGAGGTCAATTATCATTTCACTTCATACCATATATGAAGGAAACATGAAATAATGATAAATGGGGATAACATGACACATTTTATATTCTTAAACACTTTAATAATATTAAAAAAATCATAAATAAGCACCCATATAATCTTTTACTATATGATAGACCTGCATAGACGCCTTATGTTTACTGCACTCTTATGGTTTTGTTAAACTCATTACATATCTATGTAATTATTTCCAAATATCCATGTGACCATCTAATAAAACATCCCACTAAACTCTTTTAATAAGTAATATCTATAAATAAATAAAATGTCAATAATATAGAGACTTATGAATTATATTCCTAATGTTCAACTCATCAAACATAGTATTCAAACTTCTTTACTTCACAACATTCAATGTTATTATGTTAATAACTACCATTGTATACTTATAACTATTTTTAAGTTAATCATAACCTTATTGGAACATTTACATTTAAACCTTTATTTTAGATTGTTTTTAACTAATGTAACTATTAATTTATTTTTACCAACACATCATAAACTATTCTTGGATATAATGTTTCATTCACTTTATTATGGTAAATAAATGAAACTCTTTACATTTATATTTACTGATATACCATGAACTCTTAGGATATTAAGTGACATTCACTTTGAATTTGACTGGTTTAATATTTTATTTGTTATACTTGTACTTATCTAAGTTCAAAATCTACTCCCACTAGCCTCTTAGAAACTATAATTTCTCAAGAATATCATGGAAAGATAAAAAACTAATTTATGGTTAAGAAAAAACACTTATTTAATTTTGAAGATACTTTATGATGTTTTTTAATATGTTTTTTATTTTTTTTCAATATTTTGTTTGTGAGTTTTTTTCATTTTAGGATAAAATGAGTTGCTGAAGAATTTTAAGAAATTTTTCTTACTGAGTGTTGGAAACTTTCCTTAAGTCAGATGATGCTATACCGATCTTTAAGTTCCTAACATCATGGAGATACTAATGAACCTATATGAGTTCGTATTAAGTTCACAGAGGTTAGAGTTGTAAAATGTTACTAGATGGATAACAACAAGAAGTAAATGTTACCGATTTTGTATGATTTTGTATAAAGTGAGATAATTATAAAGTGTGATAAGTTGAAATTCGAGTGGTAGTACCCAATTCAAGATGGAGTGATCAGAAATATAGGGTGTAAAAAGTTAAAGTTTCAAGCTATACACAGTTGTAGTTATAATGTTGAAGCTACACATAGTATGGAGTTCAAATTTATAAATCCATGGAGAAAGATATGGTATGAAGGCTATCAGTTTGAGTCCATCAGAAAAAGAATCATTAGACTAAGTATGGAGAAGAGTTCATAAAATTATGTATAAAGATCATTGGATAGATAGGTTGACCAGTCAGACTTTTTTTAATGTTAATAGAAGGGATATTTATCAGTTCATCTAATAAATGTTTTTCAAATATCCATCAAATGAATGAGCATTAGATAAATAAATGTAATGTTATCGGACAGTGGTATACTAAGTAACCGGATGGATAGTTGTGACATGATCATTCAAACTTTTACAAATCCCAAAATGGAGTCTTACGGGATAGAGAACTATATAAAGATCATTGATCAAACATATACAAGACCATCGGTAAGAAGATTTAGGTGGAGATCATAGACCATAGAAAAGTTGTACACACTCCTTGATGAATTTTATTTGTAACAGATGGTAAGAAGAGTACAAAGTCTATTGGCTGATCATTTTCAAATCCATCAGATAAAGGAAAAGCTCTGAAGATCATCAATTAGAATTTTGTGATATAATCCGAAGGATGAATCTCTATAGTGTTCATCAGTAAGAGAAGAAGTGCAAGAGTTCATTGGAACGAGTCAATCGATTGAGGAAAATCATGAGGCCATTGGATGGAGATGTACAAAGTCACTAGATGGAGAATTTATTACTGAAGGAACCATAAAATTTTTTTTCAGATGAAGTTTTTAGAATATTTACAAATATTTTCAAAGTTCTTAACAATGATGATGCTAATCTATTTGTTAAATTCTTTCCATATTGCTAAGGTTAAGTAATTTTGAATAAATTCCTTAACATTAAGTTAAGAAAGTTCAAAGAAAGTGGTTACCGCTAAAGTTTTCATAAAGGTTCAAGAATATTATAGAGGTATTGAGAAGTATCCAATTTTTTTTGAGTAGTAAGACCAAAATTTGAGTTTTGGTTGAGTGGGAAAACACATTTAAGTTTTCACATTTTTCCTAGAAGTATGGTGATATAAAGAGGTGCATCCACTATACAAATATACACTGTTCATATGCATGAGAGATAAAGTACTGGAGGTTTATGATTAGGGTGAGTTTCAAACCAAGGAAACACTTGGTTGAAGAAGTACACTATACAAAGGTGTAGTGAAAAGTGGTACCAGACATAGGTATCGATTAGAGATACCTAACTGAGGTTGTAAAAATTAGAGACACCAGATAGATTGTTAGGCATAGTATTTTGTTCATTAGATAGAGAACTAATCATTCTCACAAAGTATTCTAAGGTACATCATATGGAATCATACCAGATGAAGGAAAAGTGCACCGATTGGAGTCTTACTAGATAAAGGGTACTAAATGGAGAATTTTATGGATTAAGTTCTTGTGAGTATATTTATTATTTATCTTATGTTGGATCCGAAATATAAGAAAAATTTGTAACTGGAGGGATTCAGTATAATTTCCTCTTTGGAGATTGAAGTAGATTAATGGGAGTTATCTCAATTATATTCACTTTCTATAATATTAGTTCTATGGACCAATGAAAAGTATTTAGTCACCCACACTGAGGGATAACCTTATAAATCTGGTGTTCCTTGATTTACTTTCCTATAATTGCATACTTGTGAGGTTCTATATAAACTTGATATGAATAGAAACTATAACATGTTATAGGGGTTTATTTCAATAGAAAAGAAATCATAAAATATCACCACTGATTCAACCCTCCCATCTCAGTGGTCCTCATATTCCTAGGAACTTCACATTTAATGGGAATATTTTAAAAAAACTATTTCATCTATATAATATATGATATTCTATGTGTTTTGAGAAATATTATAAAAAATGACTCTGTTATTTAAAATATATCGTTTTAGGTGGAGGACTATCGACTCCTAAAATTTTAACAAATATCTTGGATAAACCTTTTATCTCAAATAAAAATCTTTTTATCTATGTATCATTTTCCAAACCATGTTAAAGAATTTAATAAATTATAAACCATATGTATTAACACCATAATATAATGTTGTTTAAAAAAATATTTATTTATAAACAACATATCTTATCACATAATATAAATAATATGAAAATACACATTATTTAGATCCACTAGAAATTGAAATATTCTTTTGCATTCAATCCATGATTTAAAAACCCTTTTCTTAATCACTTTAATGTATACTACAATATTTATAAATTATTAATTGGATTTTGAAATTTTGTATATTTATAACAATTGTAAAATATAAATTTGGTATCATATACCATTCAAGATATGATAATTGGTTTCTATAACATTAATATTCTGAATGGAATTTACATGGAGTTTCTCAAACTCCTTAAAGAATTCACAATAATTCTATCCATTGCAAATACCTACCCACTTTCTTGTAATCTCATTTAGGTTTCAATGACCAAGAATAACAATTGGAGCATCCAATATTTTCCTTGAGCTTAAAATATTAGCCACTTATATCCTTAATACAACACCATAACCTAAATATATCATACCTACATTATCTTTCCTCAATATTATGAGAAAATATGGTAAAATTTTATTAGATTCATTCACCCTTCTGGAAAATCTCCAATATTGATTATAAAATGAATTTCATAGTTAGAACAATCTTTAAAGTGAACCTTTAGTCTCTCAAATTATTTAACATACCCACTTATATCAAGTTCATGAGTGGAGACTAATGTTCCTTAGATTTATTTGCATATAATGCCTTTGAAACATCAATAGAATATTTTTATGATTCTCATAAGTATTTAGATCCACTTGTTAAACTACTTCAATAAATGGTTTCTCATGAAGATATTATCCAAACCATATAGTTTTCCTTATTACTTAAGAATAATTCTTAATTTTCTATATCAGTATATAAAATTTATTCCATTAAGTTTCTCTTACTTAAGGATTGATCTCAAAGATAAGTTGAATGATTATGGTTCCATTTTATCTATAACAAAATCTTTTATCATAATAGTACCGTGTTTTACATTCATTTAATAAGAACTTTTATTAAATGTGTTCCCACTAAAATTATGAACCATTTTAAACCCACCACATACATATGTGGGATAAGATCCATATTTTACTAATAAATGCGTCTTCTTTAGTTCCCTAATAGAATTCATACTTTTATCACATTTACATTTCATTTTAATGAATCAATTACCATTATTTTTTTATTTATGAGAAATTACATCATTTAAGGACTTAAAGATAATTTGGATTTAATTTTGAAACAATTTAATTCTTAATCACTAAGTGTTTTTATTCATATTTGAAATAATAGGAAAATACATACATTTAATCTTTATTTATATTAATTTTCAATTAAAGGTTTTATATGTGTAAAAATTATATTGGAGAAACTAAATTTAGCTATATAAGTTATTTTTAAGTTGTGATGAATAAATATGGAAAATTATGGAGAAGAAGGCTTCATACATAACATAATCCTATAAGAGCTTCATATGTAAATTATTTAAAAATATGTGGGAACATGGAATCATCTTGTATTTATGAGTGATATGTAACATTTTAGGATGTTAGGTATGATATTTGAATTTGCTGATTGAAGTGGTTGATGGCCATGCGTAATATATTTTGGCTAAGAAATAATATATTTGGTGGAAATAAGGATGAAATTGGAAAAGTATGAGATATGTAACAATATTTTAAAAATAAAGAAGAATATTTAACATATTTTAAGATAATACATGATATTTTTCTAGAGGTTCATTGATATGAAACATATTTTCCTTTTCCACTGGGAGCATGTGTAAGATAATTTAGGATACACTTAATATAATAACCTTTGTCTATAGAGTATATGTATAATATTTTGAAATATTTAGGATGATAAAAAATATATTTTCCTTGGCTAGGAATAATATATAATATATATTTGAAACTACTTGGGAGTATACATAATGTATTTTCAAGAGGCACAGGGATATGTAACATTTTGTACTTAAGGAAATTTCGATAGTGCTGATATGTGAGGTTTAACACTTAGAAGAGGAAAATTATACCGCACCATGGAGTGAATTTCAATAATTTTAAGCATTAAAATATTTTCTAAATATTCTTTTTATCACACATATTAAAAGTAGAATTGGGTAAAATCTTTTGAAATATGAAAAAAGAGGATTCAAGTACCAATGATTTAGAGAAAAGAATACATGATGTAGATTTATAGGGAACCTAAAATTATGACAAGATATTAAAATTCAAAGAGAAATAATCTAGATAATTTGAACAAGATAGGATAAGGAAATCCATAAAAATGAACATGAGTCTGAAGAGGATAAGAGTTTGGTTCATGAGCTGCTACTACTGCTAGAGTATGTTGGGTTTTATTTTTTACTTTTTATTGTAAATTTTCTCCCTTCTCCTCTCATTATTGTTACCCCTAAAATGGAGGGGTTATTTCTTATTGGTTAATGTTTAAGGTAAGTATATATGATTATAATTAATTAGTTTTCACTTTAATTAATTAAAAATCTTCTCTATTTCTTGATTTTAGTGTTTAGTAGAGGATTAGTTCTTTAAATGTGATTGTGTTTGAGTTATTAAACCTATTTATTACTTACTACCTCTGTTTATAATATATATTCTCCCTCAACTCAAATTTATTTTATAAATGATTTAATATTCTAGGTCAGGTGGTGAGTGTATAGATATTTTTGGAATGTATGTGCAGGCAATGAATTATTTTTGAATTACTTAGGAACACCAAAACTCAATTGGGTATTTCATGAGTAGTTTAGGGTTGGTTAAATATTTTAGTGTCATTGAGACCTTTTTACACACATAGAAAATATGACTGATCAAGAAATTATTACTACTATATTTGTATTCACCATAACCTTCAACCTTGGGAGATTGATGAAACAATCATGGATTTTTTTCATTTATCAATTAATACAAAGAGTGAACTATTTTAATGACTATTATAACATCACAATTGAAAATACAACCCTAAAAAATAAACTTCCATATTCTTGAATTTAATCTATTTATTTTAATTACTTTTAACTTCTCTTAAATCTAAATTCAACCAAACAAAGTACCTTCTTTAACTAACAATGATAATTCAATTTTTTTCATCCTTCTTTGGAGACAACCCATGATTTCCACTATATTATATTTATAATAACCCAGTGATTTTATCACTTTTTTCACACCCATGATATATGATCCACACTCATATCACTACATAGTTATTTAAGTAGGACATCATGCCAATTATATCATATATGACTCATAGATGGTTGAGAAAAAAACTCTTTACCCAATCCATCAAATGGATAAACTCAACACTATTACCTGGGTAACTATCCTAAGGTTTTACTTGATAATCCAAAAACTAGGAACTTAACTCTTAAAGTCGCCTCATTACTTACTTTACTTACACAATATAATACAAGGGCGACCTTCTTTAGCATAACCTACTCAATTGAATAATCTAGGTTTTGAAAAGTGATTATTTTAGAAGGAATCTAACACATAATATTTCTTAAAGAGGGTTTTATCTCACCATCTTATCTCATATATTCTATTTATATGTATTCATGTTTATAATGTTTACCAATTCAATATGTTCAAACCATATTGATATGCGACTCATGATGCAGCCTATAGATTTTTGTTTCTAAACCAAATTAAAAGTCAACTATTTTTATACATATCCAAATGTATCTCATGTATAAGGTACATGAAACCATTTCATATAAAGTATTTAAATCATATAAAATAAACAACCCCTATAAGAGAAAGCATGGAGTGATAGGTATCCAACCACCACTTTTCTAGATAAATCACAAGCCTTTATTACAGTGATAAGTATAACCCAAAGTCCCTATATCCATGGTATTTTACTCAATAGAGACTTTAATTCCATCATACTTATAAAACCTAATATGCATAAACTACAATTAAATTCTTAATTCAATATCACGACCTAGTATAATCCAAAGTAAAGGTATAATAAAAACTAAATCAATTATAATACCTATAATGTACTTAAATGCATGTATGATAATTTATGGAATAATTTTATGCAATTTTAAGCTAAATAATACATCATAATTCATAATATAACATTTATATACATGAATAATAAAATAGGGAATAATACTAAATAAATGAATAATTCATAAATGTAGTCATGAGATAAATATTTATAAACAATTCATAATTAAAGACATTGTAAACATTTCATAATTCAATATGGATAAATACAATCAATTAAATTTTATCCAATATTAACTTTTCATATTATCATTCACATGGATTTAATATGAACTCCCCCATATCCCAAAATATGAGATATTTTATAAACACTTTTGTTAATGAATAATAAACATTTCATATTTTATATAAACAATTTACATAAATTAAATATACCATATTTTATTTTATTTAAAAAATTGACCATATCTTCCAAAACCCCTATTTGTAATTATTAAAATAAAATTTTCTAAATGAGGTATTAATATAAACATTTCATATCTACATTTATAAACTATTCATAAATATATAGAAAAACTTTTATATTTACCTTATTTTATAATTTATAAACACTTTATAAATTATTCACCATGTAAATCCACTTTAAACCTAGATAACATCTACTAAAACATTTTTGGTTCAGTTTAAATCCCTATTTGGATTCAACGTAGGCCCTTTGATTCCGTATCAATGATTTTTTTGAAAATTTTAACAAAAAATATAAATTTTCTTTAAAATACCACCTAAATCAGTATGCACCATGGTATGGTTTTATCTATAGTGAAAACTATTTTTATGGGAATACCACAAATCTTTTAGACATAGCCTAGGTGTGGTGACTCCCCCAGTGAAAACCCTTACCATGGAAAGCACTGTGACTGTTTTGTAAGATGTATTAGGTGGAAGGCATAAATCATTTTGAGTTATCCATTTTTTGATGCCATTATGGGGATCATGTCATTTTAGGATGAAAAAATTAGTCTTCAAATGACTAGTTGACATTCTCCATGATGTGGTGTGTGACCATGGTTCCCTCAACCATAACAAATAAACCTTTTGACTATACTAATGTGAAGTGGATTGTGATGATCTATTTTTCAAATCTTTCTTGCAACTTCCATGGATTTTTTTTATCATGAACTCTAGTATGATATTATAAATTTTATAAGAACCATACCCATTTCAAATAACTATTATGTTGTGGTATTTAAATTTGAATAATTGAAATGGGCGTTTCACTTTTGGGCATGTCATGGTACCTATGAAACTCATTTTACAGTTTCTTTGTTAACTCAAAATTCAATCCAAATAGTGATATATTTTCTCTGATTCCATTAATGGGTGGGATTATATCTCTTATATGGACATGTTTAATATGAAATCAATACGATATTATCAAATCAATCCACCACCCCAATTATTTAGTCTATGAAACTCTTTGTATTGATAATGAACCTCATAAGTAGAGATATATTCATTACCATTCATGTGTAAGAGTTCGTAAGAATCAGTTAACTATTTAAAATTTTCTCTGATACCATTGATAAGATTAAGAGTAATGAGACACATCCTAAACACAGTGTAAACAATATAAAAAATCCAAAACAACTAGGATCTATCTATATACTTGTAATGAATAATAGAACAAATAAATGAATGACATATCATAAACCTTGATGATCTGGCCCATCTAAGCTTCACATGAGCTTGATCAATATCACTAAGGAAAAAGAAGCGAGTTTATATCTCCTAGGGTATCCACAATATGCTTGGATATCTTGATACTGGGGAAGGATCCTCCCTTTCCACAATTTTATAGAACCTTCAAGTTAAATGATAAGAGAGGAAAAAATAAAGTGAGAGATCTAGTTGAGGAATTTATATGTTATAGATTGACACCCAAATTTGAGGATTGTTACTATTTATATATCCATATAAATAACCTCTTTAAAAGTAAAAAATTCAGCTATATTGATGAGGATTTTAAATAATTCTCAAACATTACAACTTCTTGTAATGTATAACTCAATTCCCATAATAATAATTTGATGTCTAAGTGATTATTCTAGACATTTAAACTCCTTAAATCATTATATAATTATGATTTCAACCAAAATTTGATAAAATAATTAAAAGAATCCCAAAAAATAAGCATTATAACATAATAAATGAAAAACAA
The DNA here is from genome assembly GCA_963277665.1 of Viscum album. Lineage (NCBI taxonomy): Eukaryota > Viridiplantae > Streptophyta > Magnoliopsida > Santalales > Viscaceae > Viscum > Viscum album. The sequence continues at coordinate 8,442,448 of OY728125.1, forward strand.
TGTATGCACCATAACATCTTAACACACACCACCTCGTAGTGCACCCTAGCATCGACCATGACATGGTTGAAACCATCACATCATGGTGGTGAATTTAGTGAAAAATTTCATCAAGCCTTACCTCTAAGGGTCTAATTCACCAAAAATATCATTAATATGACATCTTACAAGATGTTGTGAGATCTATTAGTATCGAAGAATAGAGGAAGATGGGGGTTCATTAAAGTGTTGACCATAAGAGGAATGTAACACATAGGTTATTAGGTTGCATTTGTTTTAACATTATTTTGATTTAAATGGGATGTTGGATATATAATTTTGTGATATGGTTGGTTAGATTACCTCTAAACTAAGATTTATTTATATCATTGGATTCATAATGGGTCATTTTTTTATAGTTTGAGTTTTGTAGAAATTTAGGTTTAAAGGAGGAGTTAGAGGAGGTTTATTTAGGTTTTTACGGTCCCAATGACCATGAATCATGGGTTTTGAAATCTAGTAGGCCATATAGGATCACTTTCATAATACCAAAGACCATGTATGGTGACTGTACATTCTTTAAATTTTAGACTAATGAATTTTACAATGTTGACTTCATGGTCCTGAGGACCATTCATGATGACCATGTAGTCGGGTTAAGTGATACAATTTAATTATTTAGCACCATGAAAACCTATAATATTTCCTATCTTTCCTCCTAAAATTTCGTAGGAAATTATTTGGGAGATTCAAGATGATTTTGGTAAACTTCCATCTTCTCTTCATTGGATTATGAGCATGGATCATTGAATTAAAGTAGGATTTTTATATAAGGCCTAGATCTGTGTCATATATCGTGTTTATTATTTTCCTCCCTCTCAAATATAGGCATAGAAATGTTGAATATTTTAATCTATAGTCATGGTTGAGGGATTTCATTCATCTTGATTAAGGATTTTAGGATTTATCCTATTGGTGTTATTTTGAACTGCTAATTTGATGGTAATTGAGAGAGATACTTGGAGGCTATGTTGTGACATCCCAATATTTTATGGTATTCCACTTTTAAAGTTTAATATATTCAATAGGTTATGCTTCACAAAACACTGAGTTTAAAATTGTAATATACTATTAAGTATCATTGTTGGCATAGTAATGTGGCCATTAGGAATAATAATATGACCAATAGAATATATAGTAAATTCACCTATGAAAGTATAAATAAAATTTTTGTATCTTATAAATTAAAATAAGGTATATTTATATCATGGAATATGTAAATAAATGTTTTAAAAACAATAAATTAAGTGTTTATATTTTTTTTGAAACATAATTTTTTATTTAAAATTTTATAATTTAAATAATAATTTAAAAGAATATTTATTTTCATAAAATAGATAAAAAATTAATATTTTGTTATCTTATGATTATAAGATAATTTTATGAAATCTTAATTAATTTTTCAAAGTGTTATAAAATCATTTATAAATTTAAAATTGATATTTTTCAAATAAATGATGATTTTAATTAAAAATTAAATTTTTTATATTTAGAAAATTATTTTTATAAAATAGAGTCTATTTTTAAATTCTACATGTATAAAAATTGTTAGGGTGATTTTTTTTGGATTTTTTTAAAATACTTGAATTTTTAGTGAATAGTAAAATACGATAATTTACGGTATATATACATTATAAGTTAAATACACTATTCCTTGAGTCATTTATAATGTAATAAACATAATCTAGAACTACCTTTAATTATTTTGATATATTTAGTGATTTTTATGAAACTATTCATAGTCTTGTGCCAAAATAATAAATAAATGAATTAAATACTAAAAAAAACACCCCTCTCATCCACTATAAATACCACCACACCACTCCTTCTACTCACACCTCCAAAGTATTGAAGCTTGTCCAATTTCTGACCAATACATATCCCAAACCTCTCCATCATGTTATGGTCCCACTGATCTTATCCAAAATACTATTTCTATGTTCCTTAAGAAGGTTCTCAAGGGGAGGAATTTAAGAGGTGAAATCCCCTTTCGTTCTTTTAATTTTCTTTTAATTTTTTATTATTATCCCATCCTTATCTACACTATCCAAATATTCATGATAAATACAGTATCTTATATATATTTTAATGTTATTCTTTTATTTTAATATCAACCATCAATTCTCTTTTCTTCCCCTTTTTATTCTAAAAATGAAAACATCATCCGTGATGTGCCAATTTACCACCTTCATGAATGACAAGTTTTTGTTTTTAAATTATGCCTTCAAGGATGGTTATAAATCCATTTTTATGGTTAAAAAATACTTTAATATATGTAATACAACTTATTTAATTTTTTTTAACTAGTATATATACATAATATTAATACATAAGACAAAACTAGTTTGTGATGATCGAAAAAACACCAAAATAATCTAAGTGGTTATCATTAATGATTTATCCAATGAATCATCCTAATATCTGAAAAAATGATATATAATACCATTAAATATTATATAAGTTTATTAATAACATATAATTTCAATTATGGATGACTATTTCCATTTCACACGATTTTTCATACATCCTCCAATGGCCCGAAGGCCTTTATTTTTATTGATTTTTTATAATCCACCTTTCAAGGGGTGAGGTGGAACCCTTACAAGGCCCGTAGGTGTAAGTATTACGTGGACCATAGGCCTTAGAGGAATTCATTTCCCATAGGCTTCAAACATTACATGAAACCCAGACTCACTACTTGGAACTTCTCCTCCCCAGCATCTTCATCATGAAATCAGCTCTCCACATTTGTATGGCTGTTCATCTAGGCTTTCCCGTGCATGCACAGGATTTTCCCGATGGAAGGTGCGATACCCTCTCAGTCTTTCAATCTGTTTAGATTCTACTATGGTGAAATCTCCTTGCTCCTCCTTCTGAAGCTTTTTCCTTGTAGGTTGTCTGGTTTGTATCTGCACTTAAGGTGGCCCGAAGGCTTTGAGGTGGCCTGAAGGCCTTACAGACCCGAAGGCCTGGGTGGCCCGAAGGCCTTATAGGACTTAGGGGCCAAATCGGTGGCCCGAAGGCCCAAATGGGGGATTATTCCCGACTTCTATAGTTCCAAACAGTTCTTGCTACAGTTCTTGAACCAATCATGAAAACCAAGGAAACAAACACTCTTGAACCATGAAATTGAATCTCACAACTCATCAAAAATACCATAAATGATCTTAATAAAATTATAATAAATCAAATAAATGTTTAATAAGTTATTAATTAAATTATTAATGAATCTAATTTCATTATCCAGGACATTAAGCGCAAGTGCAGAACACTTTCGAACATAAGGTAAGGGTTTCTTCCCGAACATCAATTTTTTCCTTCAGGATACACTTTATCTTTAACCAAATGTAATTATTAATTATTCATATGTAATCCTCCAAAATTATATGTTTATTTTCCAAATATATTTATCTATCACTATTAATCTTTCTTTGATGGGTAAATAAATGTTTTATAAGGTTCCCTTTTCAATTCCTCCCATTAAGCAAGCCCGATTAAAGGGAACTTTCTAATTTCTTACCCATTTTCAAGTACCATACATAATCTATTTCAAGATACCAATATTTTTCTAAAATAACTATTTTTATCATGAAAAAATATCTTTTTTCATTCTAGATTTTATACAAACAATTATGACTTTTTCCATTTTAAAGACTCTTTTATATTTTCTCTTAAACTGCACTGAAGTGGCCCATTTCTAAAGTTTCTTCAAAACTATTTTACATGTTTTCAATTTAGTTGGACATAATTTATTCCTCAAACATAATTTCATTGTACTTTAATTTTTATTTTCTAGTATATACATTTGTACAATCTTATTTTATGACAAATACATATAATTTTTCCAAAATAACTCCTTTTTGCAAATTAAAAAGGGTATTTCTCTCAAGAATTCCTCGATGATTTTATTAGAGTATTTTCACCCATTTAAACACCCTATTTTAATCTTATTATTAATTTGTCTTGATATTTTTTGATATCATCTACCATATTTTATTAAATGGTTTATGATCAGTTTGATTGTGAATATGCTATCTCGAGACCATTCAACATATTACTCAGAATGGTTAGTGATTATGTTTATTGATTGGGGAAAGTTATTTACATTTCATATATATCTATGTTGTTTATGTTTCACCCCATTAATATGAGGAATGTATTGGACTTAGTAAGTGATGTTTGGAGATTGATATATCCCCTCGATGCATTCATAGGTCTCATGAGACAAAACAAATATAAACTTGGATGAGGCCTTACCCATTTATTTTTAGATATAGATTTGTCTGTGGCCTTAACCATTTATTTTTAGATGTCTTGTATTAGGCTTCAATGATATGTTTCAGATGTCCAAAATTATGAATTCTATCATTATGATGTTATCAATTGATAATACATGTGATTATTCAACTAGTAGAATGTCCACGGTTAAGTTTTATTCTCATGTGATTATTTAAATGGAATTATTTGATCATATTATATTCCTACCATATTATGACCAAGATTATGTTTTAATGGCATGTATTTGTTGTTATTCATATTTCCTTATTGTTTATGATAATATTTCATTGTATTTCTTACCCTTACCGAGCATCTTATCTCACCCCTTTCTTATGTTTTTTCCGTAGGATGTAAAGACTTATATTATGAATGACTTTTAGGGATAATATAGAAGTTTATGGATGTTTCCAATGGAATTTCTTTGTTGTTATTCCTTTCTAGTTGTAATGTTACAATTATGTTTGTATCTAGTTTTCCAAATATACTAAACTAATCGGTCCTTTGGGATGAGACTTCCTTGTTTGTTATACCAATGTAATAAAGTAAGGCACCGACTCTAGGATACTAGGGTCAGGGTCTTTATAGTTGGTATCAAATAAAGTTTAATAGAAATCATAGAAACTAGATTAGGGAACATAACTCTAGGATAGACTTTAAGGATAAGTGTAGAAGAATATCCTTGAATTTTGGTAAGGTAGAGATTATGTGGGTCTTCCTAGTAATACATCCCCATATGGATACTAAAAGTGAATATGGTTTTGGAATAGATGTACCTAGGGGTAGAAACTCTGATAAGGTGTGTTGGGCCTGACTCAATGTAACCTAGTACATTATAGCATGCCTTACTATTCACATGGTTTGAAACTCCTAGGGGATATGATTAGGATAATTCACATTCTATTTACAAAGCATTATGAAGGATTTAAAAGTAAATATGTACCCAAATAAATCATGTTTATTATTAACTATGTTTAGATTTTAAATTTATATTAAGAGTTTTTCTAGTTTAAAATTATGCATTATGGTTCACAACTTAATGTAGTGTATGAAATTGTTTAGAAATAGAGCCTAGTGGAAGGAATGAAAACTACATCAACACATGTATTCCATGTTGGGATTTTCATCCTATACAAGATAATGATGTTGGGGTAGGAGCTACAACTAGAGATGAACAACTTATAACTATATTAGGGCAACTAAATCAAGTTATGAGAAATAACCTTACTTGAATTGATCATCATGATCCATAACATGGTGTAAAGATGTTAGACCACTTTATGTGAAAACAACCTCCATCATTAAATGGGACTATAAACCCATTTTTAGCCAAGAAATGGGTAAGTTACTTAGAGAAGATATTTTTTGCTTTAGGAACTAACGAAAGGAAGAAAATTATCATGGAAGTTTATCATCTATTGAGATATGAAGATCAATGGGGGTCATTAAATCAAAACACAAATGAGGAGGAAGATATTGTAAATATGGAATGAAAATATTTTAAGGAAATTTTCTTAGAAAAGTATTTCCCTTATGAATAATGAGCAGATATAGAGAGGCAATTCCTGTGTCTATGAAAAAAAGAGGATGAAAATGTTACCAAGTATGAATCCAACTTTATAAGGTTAGCAAGGCATGCTATGGATTATGTACGTTATTTAAATAAAAAGATTGATCAATTATTTGATGGGTTAAAACCATTCCTCCAATGGGAATTAGTCTCCCAAACTTTCTCATCATATGAAGATATGGTATCATGTGTTATCAAGACAGAGGAAGAATTATCTAAGTCTTATGTCTTTAAGAGAAAATAAGAGAAGAAGAGGATGGAAGAGAAAATAATGGATGAAGGGAAGAATAAAAAAGTTAATTTTCCAATGTGTGATACTTATGGATGGAAACACCCTGGTGCCTTGTTAAAAGGAAAAGGAGTTTTCTTTAAGTGTGACGAGAAAGTCGATCATGCTCATGATTGCAAGGGAAAGAAAGAATCTACCAATATTCAATGCTATAATTATAGGGAGATGAGACACTATTCAAATTATTGTATAAATCATCAAGGAATATTACCTCATAAAAGGCTATGGGATCAAGGAAAATATTATGCAATAACAATAGTTGAGGTTAAATTTCCTAATGATGTGGTGGTATTTACTTTAATCATCTCCTCAAATTTAGCTAAAGCTTTATTTGATTCTGGATCATCGCATTCCTTTATATCTTCCCAGTTTGCTTTAAAAACTATACATTTCCAATTCACCTTAACAAGGGAGCTGTTAGTAAAGAACCGTAGTGGAAAACTTACCGCAACATAGATGTATTGAGAAGTTCCTATAATGACACATAAATGTGCTCTAATTACTGATTTTATCATCATATATATGTTTTATTTTGATATAATCCTTAGTATGGAATGAATTTCAAAATATAATGAAAAAATTTATTGAAAAGATAAGAAAATTATGATTTATGATGAAGGTATGTAATTTCTCATCTTTAGAGGGGATACTTCATCATCTAAGTCATATCTGGATCCATCTCCAGTAGCTCTTCTAAATAAAATTCTTGGGGAAGAAGAGAAAACATAATCTATGGATGAGGAAGGAAATATTCAAATTTAGTATGTACCTATTGTATTGGAATACATTAATGTATTTCTAGAAGATTTACCTAGACATACTCTAGAGTAGGAAGTTGAGTTTTATATTGATTTAATCCCTAATTCAAGGCCAATATAAAAGACTCATTATAGAATGGTCACTGTGGAATTAGTGGAGCTGAGGAAAAAACTAGAGGAGTTGATTAATAAGGGGTTTATTCTCCCTAGTGTTTCTCCATGGGGATCCATTATTCTATTTGTTATTAAGAAATATGGATCCATGAGGCTATGCATCAACTATAGATAAATCAATGATATTATAATAAATAACAAGTATCTTATGCCTCTTATTGATGATTTATTTTATCACCTTCATGGAGATCAATATTTTTCGAACATTGAACTTCAATCTGGATAGAATAAATTATATGTGAGGAAGGAAGAAATTATAAAGACAACATTACAAACTAGGTATGGAGATTATGAGTTTATAATAATACCATTTGAACCAACTAAGGTACCCTCTGTTTTTATGGATCTAATGAACAGAGTGTTCACAAAATATCATGATGATTTTTTTGTGCTATTTATTGATGATATATTGATCTATTCAAAAATTTATGTGGACCATGAAAACCACTTGAAGATTGTTCTGGAGACCCTTATAAGAAAATAGTTATATGGGAAGTTTAGGAAGTGTGAATTTTGGATTTAAATAATTTGTTTTCTTGTTCATATTGTCTCTAAGGATGAAATCTCAGTTGATCCTATAAATATAAAGGTAGTTCAAGAATGTCTTACACCAACAAACATAATTTAGGTATGTAGTTTCATTGGTTTAGTAGGTTACTATCGATGTTTCATTCATAATTTTGCACAATTATCTAACCAGTTAACAAAGATTACTTATAAATGGGTTAAGTTTATTTGGAAGAAGGAATGTGAAGAATGATTTGAATAATTAAAGAGAACATTAGTGAATGATCTGATCTTGGCTCCACCATTAGAAAATGGTGGATTTATGATTTATAGTGATGCATCAAATAAAGGACTTGGCTGTTTCATTATGCAGAATGATAGAGTTATTGCCTATGCATCAAGGCAGTTAAAAAATCATGAATTGAACTATCCAACTCATGATCTTGAGTTTGTAACTGTAATATTTTCTATGAAGTTATGAAGACACTATATCTATGGTGAAATATGTGAGATATATACAGATCCCAAGAGTTTGAAATATATCTTCTCATAAAAATAACTCAACATGAGGCAAATATGTTGGCTTGAGCTACTCAAGGATTATTATTGTTCAATACACTATCACCCATGGAAGGAAAATAAGGTAACATATACATTGATTAGGAAGGTTCATGGAGTTATAAAAAAAATAAGGATTGAAAGGGATCTTATGTTCATGGATCTAGTGAATATGGATATGAAAATTATCATGGAAGTTGAAATATTATTACTTTTTCAATTGGTTTCCTGACCATCTTTATTAGAAAGGATTAAAAATTCTCAGCCTGATGATGAGAATTGTAAAAGGAAAATTAAAGTTGTTAATGATGGAAAGTTGGTAGAATATTTGTATGATGATGGAATTCTGAAATTTAGGACGAGGTTTTGTGTTACCTCTATACCTGATCTAAAAAGGGAGTTATTGGATGATTCTCATAGCTTGAATTTCTCTATACACCCTGGAAGTACTAAGATGTATAGATATTTGAAGTAATATTTTTGGTGGGATAATATGAAGCCAGAAATTGATGATTATGTATCAAGATGTTTATTCTGTCAATAGGTAAAGGCTAAAAGACAACATCCTAGAGGAGTCATGTAACCTATGATTATTCCTGCATGTAAATGGGATTATATCACCATGGATTTTTTCATTGTATTACCAAAAAATCTAAGAAATAATGATGAAATATGGGTGATTGTTGACCAACTTACCAAATATTAACATTTTCTCGCTATATGGTAGGATTTTCTACTAGAGAAACTTGAAAAAATTTATATTAATGAAGTTTTAAGACTTCATAGATCACCCTTTTAAATTGTGCCTAATCATGATCCATGATTTAAATATAAATTATAGAAAATTATTCAGAAATATTTGGATAATGAGTTTCATTTGAGTACTGCTTATCACCCTCAAACTAATAGAAAATCTAAAAGGACGATACAAACTTTAGAAGACATGTTGAGATCATGCTCACTTGACTTTCAAGGTGAAGGTTCTGGGCGCAGCGGAAGCGCGTGGGTGGATGTGCCCACTTTCCTTTTTGTTATTAAAAATGATCAATCCGAGATCAATACGACAATAAACACCAGTCTCCACGGATCGAATCACAGAAATGGACAAATAAAAGGAAAGTCCCAGAACCACTAAGTAGGATCGTTAAAGGTTAATTATAATTAATTTAATCAATTTAAAAGAAATACCTTTTGGGTGTTCTTTCTTCATTGATGTTCTTGATCACGTTTCGATGTGATTCATCGTTGCGTCACAGAAGCCAAGTGTAGACTTCCTCTAGCGGTGATCCACACGTGTACCTCGTATCTCAGGACGTCGCCAAATGAGTCTCCAGGTGCTAGCGTAGAGAAACCTTTGCATGCGTTGTACGACTTAGATCGTCTTGATCCGATGGAATAGGATCTCTCTCGGTCTTGAGAGCATTCTTAGAGGAAGAGGTTCTTTTGGCCTTGAAAGAATTCTCCAGATTTGTTATGCACAACGATTCTCTTGTGTGTAGGAAAAAAGTTGGGGTTGTGAGGATATTTATAATCAGGTTTGAGGTTATAGAGTTATGACAATAAATAAACGCGTTACACATTTTATTTATTTCATTGACTCTTATTTAAAACCCCCATGTCGAATAATTAATTCCTTGACATGCCTCCACACCGATTATAATCAATATCATTTAAAACAATATTATATCCTCAAAATCCCGACTGGAAAAATTACACGGCGTGTATTAATAAATACATGGAGTGTACTTGTTTTTCATTGAAAACTACATGATGTGTACATTCAATGTACACAGAGTGTATATCTTATTTGCATTTATCCATTTCATTTTCATAAAGAAAACTACACGGTGTGTAATTATTAATACACGGCATGCACTTATTTTCCATGAAAAACTACATGGCGTGTAATCTTTAATACACGACGTGTATATCTTGTTTTTCATTTCCTTATTCCTCCATCATTAAAATGATTTAGTATTCCTTGAATAATTATTAAACCACGTACAAGAATAATCTTTATTCTACTTGAGATACTTGAATACACTTAGTTTGTGACCCTATAGGCCTCTTTCTCATTGGCATTAGGCAGGCTTGCCTAAAGTCCAAGATTACTGTCTAGTAACAGGTCAAGGCACCCAAGAGAAAGAATTTTACGCTGCATTGAAGTATCACCTCATACGAATGCTTACTGTGTAATTTAATCCCTTTGTCTTGATATCTCATCAAGCAGGTTTCATGGAAGTTTCATAAACCTATATGCTTGATCTGTCATTCTTTGACTACCTGAAATAAACTCATCGTTTACACCATGACCATGGAATTTAATGAGACAGTTCTATTTCAATCAAAGGGCCGAGATATCAACTTCCATAAATCGAAGGGACAAATCCTTCCTCGACTTATCCATTAACAACATGTCACTCGCGACGCACCCAACATACCCTACTTCCCACCAACTGTCTTCGTGACGGTTTTCGTCAGTAAATCTAAGTGCGTGATTCATGACATGATTTAATGATAATATTCCAGTCTAAGGACCATTACACACACTCGTAGATAGAAGTGTCTGATGACACCAAGACATGTGGAATTTCTACTAGTGGGTCTGTTCTCATAATCTCCCATCTTGGAGATTACCAAGTGTGAACTCCATGAGGGAGAGTCTCATATTCTTACGAGTACTCGCACATGACGGTCTTTATAGTATGTGTCCTATCATAGTATGTCATCCAACCATAGAACTTTATTTAAGAATATTGTTATACCATTTCAAGGTTCTCATCATAGCGGGGATCTGCCATGATCTTATCAATGCAACAAATATTCCAGGACATTATTATATTATAGTCATGCAGAACAATGAACAATATATAATAAGTGAACATTCATGTAATCATAGTACAAAATAGTTGGTTCTCAGGACACCAACCCTTACAAAATCCCACTTGGACTAGAGCCAACTGCCTACGACTTTTAGTCCACTAGACCTCACATGATAATCATGTTTCTGCTGAGTCAAGGCTTTAGTCAAGGGGTCTGCCATGTTGTCTTCTGTGGAAATACTGCTCACTGCAACTTCACCTCTCTAAGAAAAATACCTCAAGAGATGATACTTCCGAAGTATGTGCTTTGTCCGCTGATGTGACCTTGGATCTTTTTCAAGTGCCACCACTGCAGTATTATCACAATAGAGTGTGATAGGATCTTTACTGCTCAGTACTACATCCAGCTCTTGGATGAAGCTTCACATCCATACTGCTTCTTTAGCTGCCTCAGAAGCTGCGATATACTCCGACTCCACTGTAGAATCTACCACCACACTTTTCTTTGAGCTCTTCCAGCTCACTGCACCTCCATTCAAACTGAATATGTATCCAGTCTGCGACTTCATGTCATCTTGATCAGTCTGGAAACTAGCATCTACATGTCCTATGATGACTAGTTCCTCATATACTCCATAAACTAGGAACATATCCTTAGTACACCTCAGATACTTAAGGATAGTCTTGACTTCCATCCAATGGCGGTCTCCTGGATCAGCTTGATATTTTCCTACCACACTTAATGCGTAAACAACATCTAGACTCGTACATAGCATAACATACATTACTGACCCAATCACGAATACGTAAGGGATCCTTGACATTCTCTTTCTTTCCTCATGTGTCTGAGGACACATTTTCTTGGAAATATGAATGGAATATGACACTGGAAACAATCCCCTCTTGGACTGTTCCATACTGAATCTCTTCAGTATCTTGTCAATGTATGTACTTTGACTCAGACCCAGCATTCTCTTGGATCTATCACGATGGATCTTGATCCCAATAATATATACTACCTCGCCCAAGTCTTTTATGGAGAAGAATTTATGTAACCATGCCTTAACTGACTGTAAGATAGGTACTTCGTTTCCAATTAGTAATATGTCATCAACATACACTATTAGGAAAACGACTGCACTTCCACTAAACCTCTTGTAGACACAAGGCTCAATTCATTCCTAACAAAGCCAAATTCCATTATAGTTTCATCAAAATGAATGTTCCATGACCGTGATGCTTTCTTTAATCCATAAATGTATTTCTGCAACTTTCATACCTTGTTGGCATCCTTTGGAGTCACAAACCCTTCAGGTTGTGTCATGTAGACATCTTCCTGGAGGTTCCCATTAAGGAATGCTGTTTTGAAATACATTTTCCAAATTTCAAAGTCATGGTAAGAAACAATGGCCAATATGATTATAATGGATTTCAGAATCGCAACCGGTGAAAAGGTTTCATCATAGTCAATTCCTTGATGCTGTCTAAAACCTTTTGCAACCAGTCACGCCTTATAGGTGCTGACTTTCCCCTCCATGTCCAGTTTATTCTTGAATACCAATTTATTACCAATAGTCTTTACATCAACTGGAGGATCTACCAAAATCCATACTTGGTTTTGGTACATGGAATCCATTTCAGAATTCATGGATTCTTGCCACTTGGAAATGTATGTGCCTTTAACTGCTTTCTTGTAGGTAAGAGGATCATCATTGTCAACCAATAATGAGTCACCATCCTCAGTGACAAGAAAACCATATCATTCTGGTTCTCTCACTTCTCTCATGCTCCTACGTAGTTCTTATGTCTCTGGAATAGATTGTTCTTCCACGGGGCTTTGTGGAATCTTTTCCTGTACCAACTCCTGTTTATCTTGAGCCTCGACTTCATCGAAGTCTATCTCACTCCCACCATCTCTTTTGAAGATGTGCTCCCTCTCAAGAAATATGGCGTGTCTTGCCACTGTAACCTTTTTGTATGAGGGGTTTTATAGGTAATATCCCCTTGTTTCATTGGGATATCCTATAAAGATACACTTTGTGCCTCGGGGTACAAGTTTGTTACCTAAAGAGGCCTTAACAAATGCTTCGCTACCCCACACATGTAAATTTGATAACATGGCTTTGCGTCCACTCCATAACTCATATGGAATACCATTTATCGATTTAGTTAGTACTTGGTTTAGTATGTGTGCTGCTGTTTGAAATGCATATCCCCAAAAGGATAATGGAAGACTCACGTGACTCATTATTGATCTCACCATGTCCAACAGGGTGTGGTTCCTCCTTTCACTTACACCATTCCACTGAGGTGTATAAGGAGGAGTGAGTTGAAATAGAATCCCAAACTCCCGTAAGAAATCAATGAAGTCCTGATTAAGATATTCTCCTCCTCTGTCTGAGCAGAGTTTCTTAATCTTCTTACCAAGCTGGTTCTCAACTTCATTCTTGTATTCTTTGAACCGATCAAAATAATATGACTTATACCTCATTAAGTAAATATATCCATATCTACTAAAATCATCAGTAAAAGTTATGAAGTACGAGAACCCACCCCTTGCTTCAACTGGAAATGGTCCACACACATCTGTGTGAACTAATTCTAAAATCTCTTTAGCCCTTTCACCTTTCCCACTAAATGGGGCTTTGGTCCTTTTTTCCTTGTAGACATGCATGAAATACACCAAGCGGTTTTAGTTCGAAAGAATCTAAATACCCATCTTGATGTAATTTTGTCAAACGTTTCTCATTGACATGACCTAGCCAGTGATGCCAAAGTTGGGTGTGGTATGAGTCATGTGAATTGATTTTTTCATCGATTACCATTACTTGGTTTGTGTAGTCTAACACATAAAGGCCGTTATATAAATGTGACCTACCAAAACAAATGCTATATTTATAAAATTAGAAACATTCATTTCCAAAATTGAACATGAATCCATCAGTATCTAATCTAGATACTGAAATAATGTTTTTAGTAACAGAAGGCACATAATAACAACCCTTTAACACCAAGATCATTCCAGTTTGCAATTTGAGGTGGTAGTCCCCGACAGCTACAAAAACAAGTCTGGCTCCATTGGCTGCTCGTAGATCTACCTCCCCTCGATCAATCTTCCTGAATCTACTTGGTTCCTATATTTGGATACAGATGTGAGAACCAAAAGTAGTATCTAATAACCAATTAGTAGAAACAGATAGATTACATTCGATAAAAAATGCACCTGAATCTTCCCCTTGCTTCCTTTCCTGGGTGCAGTTTTTCTTCCAGTTGCCCTTTTTGCCACATGTGAAACAAACAACATCCTGTTCTCTTGCCTCCCCTTTGATCTTCCTTTTCTTGGAAGGCCTTGAAGAAGCTTTGGGCTTAAAGCTATTCGCCTTCCCTTTCCTTTTATTCACCATTAGAACAGAAGGCTTTTCACGCTTCATGTCATTGTCCACTTGGAAAATAAGGATAATAAGATCAAACAGAGACTTCTCAATGTTGTTCATGTTGAAGTTCACAACAAAGTTTGAGAAGCTCTGGGGGAGTGATGTGAGAATGAGATCGGTACCCAGTTCTTCGGGGAGTTTAAACCCTAGAACCTCCAAGCACTCAATGTAGCCAATGAGCTTGACTACATGAGGCCCAGCTGGGGCACCCTCTCTAAGCTTGCTCTGGAATAGAGCCTTGGAGATCTCAAACCTTTCATGTCTTTCTCTCTCCTGGTATAGACCACGGAGGTGCTCGAGCATGCTATAGGCATCCATGTCTTCATGAGACTTAATGATCTCACTAGACATTGATGATAGAATCAAACATTTAATGTTGAGAGTGTCGTTAAAATATTGATCATAGACTAGGAAATCTTCATCACTTTCCCCTTGGGAGGGAGAATTAGGAAGTGAGGACTCCAACACGTAAAACTTTCATTCATGGAATAGGATAACCCGAAGGTGCCTAAACCATTCCTGAAAGTTACTACCAGTGAAGATATTGTCTTTATCCAGAATTGATCACATAGAAAATTTGGTTGACGAGTTTTTCATTTCGATTCTACAAATTAAAAGAGCAGATTTATCAGTACTTTCTTGATTACATTTTATGAGAAATAATAAAATTTTTATTAAGACTCACACTATTTTATCAAGTCCCAATTTCCCTCACCATTGAACTCAGAATGTCCACTTGCTTTGACATTCTAGTGGAAAGGATCCATATTCCCCTTCGCATAACCCCAACAAGGGTTGGTCAAGCTATTTGAAGGTATTTAGGTAGGCAGGTCTTTGCCAACTGTGAGATTACAGTTCCTTGATCTGTTGAGTGGACTCCCCAATCCTGAAATCCTGACCTGGATTTCCTCAACTCTTGCCTCCAATATTACACCAAGTCTAGCAAGGTCTTCTTCTCTTGATGTAATATGGTTAAGTCAACCCGAAACCTTTCATAAGGGCTTCCTTTATAAAAGTAAGTGTCCCAACAAGGGTTGGTCATACACATAGTTTTATTGAGTCTTGCCCTTAATCAAGTAACGGAAGGCTTGGTCTGACTTAATATGGTATTGAGGGATTTTAATCTTTTATGCGTAGTTTTACATTATCACATGCTTGTCAATATTAAGTGATGCTAGCTTAAGTTATTAAACATGTTCTGATAATGTTTACGCATAGTCCGGTTTTTATTTTATTCTATCTTTGCATGCTTGTTCATTTTATTATGTGATCACAACAATACGTACATAATAAATAAACCATGCAATCAGACAGAAATAAAATAAGATGGAATGATCATGAGCTTCTATTATTTAGATTATCTAGCGGTTTTGATAAGCTAACCCTGACCTAGGGAAAACACTTTGAACCTGATGGTTCATGTTTTGTAGCTCCCACCTGTCCACCTTTGTATCTTCTTGGGTTGGTTTCGCCTCAGCTTCAGATTTCAAACCATCTCCTATGGCTTGGGAGATCCTCCATTACATGGGTTTACATTAAAGAAACCATGGGCATGCAGGCCCTACATTTTATTGGAAGAAGGCTCGCAGGCCAACAAATTTAAATTAAACAAATTTAAATTAAACCATACACACATAAAAAGGGTCTTTCGTCTAGCTCATGATAATCCATAGCATGCAACGACATTTACGTATATTTAAAATTCAAATTCTTTTAATCGATCTATTATTTAAGATAAGTCGCGCTTGAATTCAATTAATTATGATCTTATAATTAATCAATTCTTTATCTTAAATTCCTTTCTGAATTTCCTTGAGATTCTTCTCATCCATATTCCTTGTACAGGTCTTTGTAATTTTGGAGGAAACCTGGTGAAATTCTATTTCTGGAAAGTACACGGTGTGTAGTTTATATTTACACGGTGTGTATTTCTTTCACCCTTAATCCAAAGTACACGCCGAGGTCTTTGGCATTTTTTCTTTACTTTGGAAATTTTGGAGTATATGGCATGTAGATAAATCATACACGACATGTACTTCCTTGTTACGCGGTAACCGACTAGGTGATTTCGTGTACGTGGTACGCGGCTTCTCCTTTGTAAACGGTTTCACTTGGGCCGGATCAGACTACACGGTGTGTTGCTCTAACATACACGCTGTGTATTCCGGTTCCCATGCTCTGTTTAATTCTGGTCAACACGGGGTGTTAAATACTTAGGTGTAATCAATTCACACGATGTGGTTTGTCGGACCAGTACCGGTTCGTTGAACCTAAGTACACAACATGTAGTTTTCATTACACGCCGTGTATTTCTGTGTTGTACAGACAGAAAGATTGGATCCTCCAGATGAGTTCCTCATTTTTATTTTAATCAAAAAATTAAAATTAAAGGCCGTTTCTGTGATATGAATCAAGAAACGAAGGAGGAAGAACATATCTCGTTTATTCAGATTTATAGAACGATTTATTTCGAATTGAATCAAATATAAATGCGTAAATTATCAACGAAAATTAAATAACTATAATCAACATTGTAACCTCACTCTGATACCATTTGAAGGTTCCGAGTGCAGCGGAAGCACATGGGTGGATGTGCCCACTTGGCTTTTTGTCATTAACAATGATCAATCCAGGATCAATACGATGATAAACGCCAATCTCCACGTATCGAATCACAGAAATGGACAAAGAAAAGGAAAGTCCGGAACCACAAAGTAGGATCATTATAGGTTGATTATAATTAATTTAATCAATTTAAAAGAAATACCTTTTGGGTGTTCTTTCTTCATTGATGTTCTTGATCACGTTCTGATGTGATTCGTCGTTGCGTCATAGAAGCCAAGTGTAGACTTCCTCTAGCGGTGATCCACACGTGTACCTCGTATCTTTGGACATCGCCAAAGGAGTCTCCGGGTGCTAGCGTGCAGAAACCTTTGCTTGCATTGTCCGCCTTAGATCATCTTGATCTAATTGAAGAGGATCTCTCTTGGTCTTGAGAGCGTTCTTGGAGGAAGAGGTTCTTTCAGACTTGAAAGAATTCTCCAGAGTTGTTGTGCACAACGATTCTCTTGTGTGTCAGAAAAGAGTTGGGGTTGTGAGGATATTTATAATCAGATTTGAGGTTGTAGAGTTATGAAAATAAATAGACACGTTATGAATTTTATTTATTTCATTGAATCTTATTTAAAAACCCCATGTCGAATAATTAATTCCTTGACATGCGCCCACGCTGATTATAATAAATATCATTTAAAACAATATTATATCCTCAAAATCTCGACTAGAAAAGCTATACGGCGTGTAATTGTTTTTCATTGAAAACTACACAACATTTACATTCAATGTACACGACGTGTATATCTTGTTTTCATTTATTCATTTCCTTTCCATAAAGAAAACTACATGGCATGTAATTATTAATACACGGCGTGCACTTATTTTCCATGAAAAACTACATGGCGTGTAATCTTTAAAACACGGCATGTATATCTTGTTTTTCATTTCCTTCTTCCTCCATCATTAAAACTATTTAGGCTTCCTTGAATAATTATTAAACCATGTACGAGAATAATCTTTATTCTACTTGAGATACTTGAATACACTTAGTGTGTGACCCTCTAGGCCTCTTTCTCGCTGGCATTAGGCAAGCTTGCCTAAAGTCCAAGATTACTGTCTAGCAATGGGTCAAGGCACCCAAGAGAAAGAAGTTGACGCCGCATTGACATATCACCTCATACGAATTCTTACTGTGTAATTTAATCCCTTTGTCTCGATATCTCATCAAGTAGGTTTCATGGCAGTGTCATAAACCTATATGCTTGATCTGTTGTTCTTTGACTACCTGAAATAGACTCGTCGTTTACACCATGGCCATGGAATTTAATGCGACATTTCTATTTCAATCAAAGGGCCGAGATATAAACTTCTATAAATCGAAGGGATAAATCCTTCCTCGACCTATCCATTAACAACATGTCACTCGTGACGTACCCAATGTACCCTACTTCCCGCCAACTGTCTGCATGACGGTTTTCGTCAGTAAATCTAAGTACGTGAGTCATGACATGAGTTAATGATAATATTCTAGTCTAAGGACCATTACACACGCTCGTAGATAGCAATGTCTGATGACACCAAGACATGCGGAATTACTTCTGGCGGGTCTGTTCTCATAATCTCCCATCTTGGAGATTACCAAGTGCGAACTCCATGAGAGAGAGTATCGTCTTCTTACGAGTACCCGCACATGACGGTCTGTATACTATGTGTCCTATCATAGTATGTATTCTAACTGTAGAACTTTATTTAAGAATATTGTTATAGAATTTCAAGGTTCTCATCATAGCGGGGATCTACCATGACCGTATCAATGCAACAAATATTCCAGGACATTATTATATTATAGTCATGCAAAATAATGAACAATATATAATAACTGAACATTCATGTAATCAAAGTACAAAACAGTTGGTTCTCAGGACACCAACCCTTACACAAGGCAAATTATATCAATATTTACCTTCGGTATATTTTTCCTACAAAAATAGTTTCCATTCAAGTATTCAAATGACACTGTATGAAGCATTATATGGAAAGAGATTTTGTACACCAACTTGTTGGGATGAAGTTGGTGAATAGAATCTTATAGGACCATAAATTTTGGAGGAAAAACAACAAAGGTAAATAATATTCAAACCCATATCAAAGTAGCTCAAAGTAGGCAAAAAGAGCTATGCTGATAATCGAAGGATGGACTAGAAATTTAAAGCGGGAGATCATGTTTTCTTGAAAGTATCTCTATAGAAGGGTGTTATAATATTTAGAAAGAAATGGAAACCCATCCCTAGATACATTGGACCTTTTGAAATCTTTGAGAGAATTGGAGTTGTGGCTTATCATTTGGTGATTCTACCTAGCTTTTCTAAAGTACACAATGTGTTCCACATCTCTTTGTTAAGGAAGTACATGCCAAACCCAACACATGTACCCACTTATGAAGGAATATAATTGGAACCTACTTTATCTTACTATGAATATTCTATCTAGATTATGGACACTAGAGAATAATTGTTGAGGAATCGTACGACTCGTCTGATAAAGGTACTTTGAAAAAAATCATAAAATTGAAGAGGCAACATGGGAACCAGATGAATTTATGATGAAGAACTACCCAAATATTTTTATGAGGTAAATTTTTTGGAAATTTTGAGGATGAATTTTTTTTGAACGAGGGGAGAATACACACACCAAGATTTTATGGTATGCCTCTTTTAAAATTTAATATCTTTGATAGTTTATTCTTTACATAACACTGAGTTTAAAATTGTAATATACTATTTAGTATAACTGTTGGAATAGTAATGTGACCATTAGGAATAGTAATAAGGATAATAAAATAGTAACTTCACCTATGAAAATATAAATAAAATTTGGGTATATTATAAATGAAAATATGGTATATTTATATCATGGAATATGTAAATAAATGTTTTAAAAACAACAAATTAAATGTTTATATTTTTGTAAAATATAAATGTTTATTTATAATTATACAATTAAAATAATAATTTAAAATAATATTTATTTTCATAAAATATATTCATAAATTAATATTTTATTGTCTTATGATTATAAGATAAGTTTATGAAATCTTAATTAATTTTTCAAAGTGTTATAAAATTAGTTATAATGTTAAAATCGGTATTTTTCAAATAAATGAAGATTTTAATTAAAAATTATATTTCTTATATTTATAAAATTATTTTTATAAAATGGATTCCATTTTTTAATTCTACATGTCGAAAAATAGTTAGGGTGAATTTGTAGGATTTTTCTAAAATACTTGATTTTTTTGTGAATAATAAAATACTGTAATTTACTGTATATATACATTATAAGTTAAATACAATATTACATGAGTAATTTATGATGAAATCATAATAATCTATAACTAAACTTAATTATTTTAATATATTTAGTGATAATTCTCAAAATATTCATAGTCTTGAGCCAAGATAATAAACAAATGAATTAAATAATCAAAAAATACCCCTTTCCTCCACTATAAACACCACCCCTTCTCCTCACACCTACAAAGAATTTAAGCTTATCCAATTTATACCTAATACCTTTCCCAAACCTCCCCCACATGTTTTTTTCTTACTAATATCATCCAAAATACCATTTCAATGTTCCTTAAGAAGGTTCTCAAGGAGAGGAATTCAAGAGGTAAAATCCCCTTTTGTTTTTTTAATTTTCTTTCAATTTAATTTATTTTATTATAATTTACTTAAATACTATTTAAAAACATGAATTATAAATCCATTATATTATATATACTATAATTTTATTATTTTAATGGATTATAAACCATCAATTATCTTCTCTTACCCTTTATATTCTAAAAATGAAAATATCTTCTGCGAGGTGCCAATTTTCCACCTTCGTAGATGATGGGTTTTTGTTTTTTGATTCCTCCTTCAAGGATGGTCATAAAACCATTTTTATGGTTAAAAAATACATTAATATTTTTAAAAAAACTTATTTAATGTTATGAAACCATTATATATACATAATATTAATACATAAGACAAAACTAGTTTGTGATGATCAAAAAAATGCCAAAATAATCTAAGTGGTTATCATTAACACTTTATATAATGAATCATCCTCATATATGAAAAAAATGATATATAAGACCATTAAATATATTATAATTTAATTAATAACATATAATTTCAATTTTTTATGAATATTCCCATTTCACATGATCTTTTGTACTTGTATACAAGTGAACCAATCATGAAAACCAAGGAAGCAAACACTCTCGAATGATGAAATTGAATCTCATTACTCATAAAAAAGACCATAAATGACCTTAATAAAATTATAATAAATAAAATAAATGTTTAATAGGTTATTAATTAAATTAATAATTAATCTAATTTCATTATCCAGGACATTAAGTGCAAGTGCAGAACACTTTTAGACATAATGTAAGAGTTTCTTCCCGAACCTCCGTTTTTTCCTTTGGGATATGCTTTCTTCTTACCCCAATGTAATTCTTAATTATTATTATTTAATCCTAATAAATTATATGTGTATGTTCCAAATATATTTATCTAGAATAATTCATATTTATTTGATGGGGAAATACATGTTTTATAATATTCCCATTTCAATTCCTCCTATTAAGAAAGCCCGATTAAAGGGAACTTCCCAATTTTTACCCATTTTCAAGTACCACCCATAATATATTTTAAGCTACCAATATTTTTTAAAAATCAATATTTTTATCATGAAAAACTATCTTTGTTCATTTATAGTTGTATTAAAACAATTATGTCTTTTTTATTTTATTTTAAAGACTCTTATATTTTCTCTTAAACCGCACTGAAGTGACCCATTTCTAAAGTTTCTTAAAAACTATTTTACATGTTTTCACTTTAGTTGGACATAATTTATGATTCAAACATAATTTCATTTTCCTTAAATTTTATTTTCTAGGATATAAATGTTTAAAATATTATTTTATGATAAATAAAAATTATTTTTCCAAAATAAATCTTCTCTACAAAGTAAAAAAGGTATTTCTCTCAAGAATTACTCAATGATTTTATTAGAGTATTTTCACTTATTTCAACACCCTCTATTGAATCTTATAATTAATTTTTAATGATATTTTGTGATATTATCTACTAAATTTTATTAAATTCTTTATGATCAGTTTTATAGTGGATGTTCTATCTTGATACCATTCACCATATTACTCAGAATAGTTAGTGATTATGTTTACTAATTGGGGAAAGTTATTTAAATTTCATATGTATATGTTGTTTATGTTTCACCCCATTCATATGAGGAATAAATTGGAATTATTAAGTGATATGAGGGGCTCGATATAGTCCCTCAATGCATCGGTAGGTCTCATGAGATAAAACAAATATGGACTTGGCTGAGGCCTTGACCATTTATTTTTAGATATGGATTTGACTGAGGCCTTAACCATTTATTTTAAAATGTACTGGATGATTCCTCAAAATGATGTTTTAGATGTATAGAATTATGCATTACATAATTATGATGTTATTAATTGATAATCCATGTTATTATTCAACGAGTAGAATATCCATAGTTAATATTTATTCTCATGCGATTATTTAAATGGAATTATTTGATCAACTTATATTCCTACCATATTATGATCAAGATTATGTTTTAATGGCATGTGTTTTATATTTATTCACCTTGCCTTATTGTTTATGATAAGATTTTACTATATATCTTACCCTTACTGAGCATCTGAGCTCACCCATTTCTTATGTTTTATTTTCCCCTAAGATGAAAAGATGTATATTATAAATGACTTACAGGGATAATCTAAGAGTTTATGGATGGTTCAAATGGAGTTTCTTTGTTTTTATTCCTTTAAAGTTGTAATGTAACAATTATGTTTGTATATGGTTTTCCAAAGCTACTAAATGACTCAATCCTTTGGGATGTGAATTCCTTGTTTATTATACCAATGTAACAAAGTAAGACACTGGCTCTGGGATACTGGGGTCGGGGTCTTTACACATGTGGAATCCCAACTCAAGTCTAAGGTTTTGGGATCTTGAGTCAAGGTTGTAGTGACCCGTGTCCTGAAATGTTGGTGGATCTGGATTTAACTGAACTCTATTTAATATAAAGTAGCATTTATTTTTCATTTTGATATTTATTCATAAATTTTAAAGTTAGAGAATGAAATTATAAGTGTCTTTACACATTTTTGGAGGTTTTATTGAATGTTTGGATGTTTGAGTGAAGGTAAAGTGGAGGTGGCATGCTGTTTTAAACTACAAAGGAGACTAGGTACTTGGTAGTATGCATTATTGTTTTTTTAAATTTTATATTATTTATATTAATTATTTTAAATTTAAAACATAAACACTCACCCTCCTTCACATTCATTTGACCAGGACATCAAGGATACAAGGAACAAAACTGGATTCTATTATCCTCCTTCTTCATCCTTCATACCCTTTGTTAGGTGTTTGATCTTCAATCTATTTAGATAAGTAGAGTCCCAAAGGTGAGTATCTCTCCCCAATACCATTTATTCATTTTTTCCTTGTAATTTATTATTATTCCATGCTAAATCCCTATTTGGTGGGATTTATCTAAATCTTTGATTTCAATCATTTTAAGTTGAATCGAATGATTATTATCATTGAGATTTATTGTAAGAACCCGAATCTTCTTTTTAGGTATGTTTTTCCTTTTCTAGTCATTTTTGAGAAAAAGAGGAAAATCTGGAAATTTTCAAAGTACACGCCGTGTACTTTATGAGTACACTCTATATACTGCGATTCCGTTGGAGGCCGTGTGCTGGCCATGTCCTGACCACACACACGACCATGTAGGGGTGACATGGAGGCCGCCTAAAGTAGAGTACGAAAAAGGCGAGTACACGCCGTGTACTTTATTTTTTTCATTAAACACAACAGGGACACGTCTGATGGATAAAACACACTTCTTCTAGGTCGTCTTCATCCGAGAGAACCCGTACGACCACAGATCTTCGACGAGCCCCTGAGCCTCTGTCCTTCCTCTAAATTGAACACTGTTTATAGCGTTGGAATTGCATCGGTGAGTTCTCTCTTCTGTTAGAACCTTGTTTCATGATTTCTATTCTTTTCCAAGTTATCATGGGTTGAACATTTTAAAATTTTTCTTAGATCTACGAAATTCTAAGGAGATTCATGCTTTGAGGTTCAAGAATATTGATATCCTAACCCTGAGGTAGGTAGTTTGTGCCTTTCCGTTGAAATTCATTGAATATTTTTTTCAATTTCCACCAATACCCTTGAACGGGGTATTGCGTGTTTACCGTTTTAGCCCTATTGTTTTTCCTGTTTTTCTTATATGCTATAGTAGAGGATACTGAATGTGAATAGGGTTAAATTTTATGCTTTAGAAATGTTTTCCCTGCATGTTTTTCCTGTTTGGACCGTTGGGTCTAGTTTTCCTTTTTGGCTGCTATTTACTTTCTATGCGTAGTATTGTAGGATGGTAGGACAATAGTTATAATGTGCTGATATACCATAGAATTCCAGCCAAGTAGTTCTTGAGGTTTACTTTGGCCGTTATGCGTGCTATACTTATTTGACTTACACAGGTCCGTGAGAACCTAGTGTAGTAGACCATAGGGAGAATAGACGTAAGGGATTCTCCAGAGAGTCTTTAGAATTTTACGATGTAAGACCATAGTGGGAATTGATGTTGAGTGTTTAGTGTATGTAGTTCCCCGACGCGGGCCACATGGGGAATGAGACGTTGAGTGCTTCCCCAGAGCACCTTTAGTACGATACGAGACTATAGGAGGAATTGACGGTGAGTGATTCCTCAAAGAGTCTATACATTAGCTGGACCAGAGGGGTGAGATTGTGTGTTCCTCCCAGAGGGTTTCTAGTACTTGTTGGTTGAACCATAGGGTTTAGGCTGTGAGAACTACCCAAAGGGTTACATGTTTGTTTCTACTTGCTTGATTAACTAATTAATTGTTTGTGAATTGAATGCTTGAAACTGTAGATTGTTTACTGTTGAGTACTTTCCTTTTTACTGTTTTCTGTACTTTTACTTCCATATATTCACTGACTGTTAGGCACATATCTCATGGTGGTTGCCTACTGGTATTTATTCTCACACCCTATTTGGGACATGCTTTTGGGCCCAAACAGATTATATTGCTACAGGTATAGATTAGGGCAAACACCCTTCTTCTTCAGGTACTTGATTACTTTGGAGCTGGAGAGTATGGGACCAAGTCGAGGCTTGCGATGCTGAGGAGTTTCTCATCTATTTTCCTTTTGTACTTTGGTTTAGTACTGTATTCAGCATTATGACTTGTTTGGATGCTTTCCTAGACATATATGTGTCATGCATATTTTATATATATTTATGCTCCAGTTGTTTCTTTATCATTTTTCCACTGTTTACTGTTGTTGGATATTTACTGCTTCCACTATTGTGTGTTGTTTACTTCCGCTGTGTACTCTGCCAATGAGGGCATAGTTTCTCCACTATCACACCCAAGACCCTCGTTGCTAGTTGATAGACTCTGGCATTCTGGGAAATGCGCTTGAGGCCATGTGACCAACTGGGTACGGAGCGCCTCTGGGTGGCTTCCGGAACTGGGACATTACAAAGTGGTATCAAAGGAATTATTTTCTCTTGATTTACTATTTGGAGCCTTTAGCCAGGGATAGAACGAAATCAGTACTTGGTAATAATCTGTGCCTGGGAGTAGCTAACCCATGTACTGGGAAAATCCAACCTACCTCGTTTATTTCAATTTTCTGGTTTTGCAAGATTACAGTTGATTTGATTTCACCTTGAGCGATCTGCATGATTTGTGCTGTTATTGTTGATGTTATTGAGGTTGTATTTCTATCGCAACCCGATGAGATGAGGGTATGACATCTCATGCATCATATAGTCACTTGTTAGAAATCACATGTCATGCATTCTTGCCATGCCATTTAGGTTGCATTATCAATTTCATGTTGTTGTGATAGATGTTGTGTAGAATATGCATGCTGTTGTTATATATTCCTTGATAAGAATACCTACTATTTGATAGGGTATCATTTTGTGAAAAGTTTTGCTTGAATGGATGCCAAACTTTGGTTCTTGAGGTGTTATGGGCCCTCATGGACCAGAATTTGGTGGATCATTGACTTGTTACATTGTTATAACATGTTTAAGATGCCAAGCTTTGATTCGCAGGGAGTATGGCCCCTCATGGATCAGAATTTTGCACTTTCAGTGTTTTTTTCAGTGTTTTCTAGGTTCCAGAGTAGTTTCTGAGGCTTACTGTCCAGAAAAACCCAGAATACATGCCGTGTAGTTTTGACTACACACCATGTGTTCTTCTATTCAGGAAGAAACAATTTTTCTTAAGTACACGCCGTGTACTCTATGTACACGCCGTGTAGCCTCTGATCATGTCGTAGGCCGTGTGGGCAGAGACACAGGATGGGAAAAATCTAGAGTGAACACACCGCGTGTCTTCCCTACACGCCGTGTTGTGTCGACCCTGTTCCACCCATGTCACTAACAACATAGGTTGGCCTAGTTGTGTCTAATACACACCGTGTTCTGTCTAAACATGCCATGTAGTTTAACCCAGGTACCTGGCTATGTCACAAACAGCACGGGTCAATGTTATCCATTCAATTACATGTTGTAACCATGGTCTTCTATGCATGATTTGGAGTGTGGTTTGTGTTTGTTGTCAATCATCAATGGAAGTTCGGATCGTGTACCTGCAAAGAGATCATACCGTTCAAGCAGACAACAGTTTTGAAGGTGGCGCCGTTTCCCAGTGTTTGCCAAATTTTTGGGTCCAAAATTTGGAATTTGGTGAGCATCGCGAAAATAGGATTTCCAGGAAGATCATGATTTAATATGGCAAAGGCATGAATTTCGCGAAGATGGGATGCATGGACTGGATTTCGTGAAGACCAGAAGAATGGAGGCGGTGAGCCTTTGCGATTACGTCAAGCTTCGCGAACAGTAGCGGCTGGAGAGCTTCGCGGCGATGAAGGGATTTGCGAGGGAGCTTCGCGGCGAAGGCACGAAGGAATGTTGATGGTGATTCTTCGCGACTACGTCAAGCTTCGCAAATGGAAAAGTTCCGTAGTGCTTCGCGATTTGGACAGAATTCCGACGGAATCTTTGGAGATTCGTGATTTGAGATGACGTGGCGTTGACTTCGCGCGGAAGGGTCGATGGTCGGTGGAATCTCCTATAAATAGAGGCCGACCCCCTCAAGAGAAAAAGAGAGAGAATTTTAGAGAAATTCCTTTAATCTCGGTTCGCAAAGGTCTCTCGCGAAGGCAGTGTGCTTCGCGAAAGAGGAGCTTCGCGGCGGCTATTCTAGCTCCGCGAAAGACGTGCGCCCCGCGTTGGCTCAGTGAGCATCACGAAGAGGCAGGAGCTTCGCGATAGCCAAGCATTGCGAAGGCTGGAGCATCGCGAGAGTGCTTCGCGATTGAGCTTCGCAAAATGGCAGGGGCTCTGCGAAGTCTTGTTTGAGCTTTGCAAAACTGGGAGCCTCGCGAAGTAGGGTACTTTGCGAAGGCCTTTTCCAAAGGTTGTTTGCCCTGTGAACAAGGGAAAAGGGGTTTTTACTCAGTGGTTGGAATTTGGATCTTAACAGAGCATTAAACTCAGGACTCTAATGCAAGCAAAGTCTCATGCTAAACAGGAGACAATGAACTTCATGACTTTCAATTGAATAGACCTTCACGTCTATAAACTGAGTGTGACTTCACCAACGGTAGTAAGCCAGGGGGAGTCAACGGGAGTGACCCGAGGGAAGCAGTGAGCTATCTCAGAACCTTTATAAAGGCAGTGAGCCTGGGACAGAGTGACTGTACCCGAACTTGTGTAATCTACAGCTAGTGAAGCATAGTGGTTTTTGGTACGACTGAAAACCTATCGGCGTATGCTCCTTGGATGTAGCCCTTAGTGATGAACCAAGTAAAAAGGGCTGTGTCTTCTCTGTACATGTGAATGTTTGCTTTCTAATCATAATCTTCATACAGGTTCAACAAGTTCCTACCAACGTGGGAACAAGATCCATCACTTTAAAAAGAAAAAGTGGTCACCCTGATTCACCCCTCCCCTCTCAGGGTGTCCCGGGGTCCTTCAAGTGGTATCAGAGCCTAAAGGTTGCTGGTGTTGAATCAGACCCTTGTTTTCGTTATGGAAAACACGGTCAATGTTAGGGGAGTCCCTCCCTTCGATGGAAGCAATTTCCAGATCTGGAAGAACAGAATGAGATCTCATCTGAGATCTCTTGGAATGGAAGTTCTCTTTTCTACTGTGCAAGGAATACAAGTCACTGATCCAACAGGCCGTGCTATGACTGAAATAGACAGGAAACTTCTTGATGCAGATGCTAAAGCACAGAATGCACTCACTGCAGCCCTTTCTGATCAGATCTACCTAAAGGTGATGAACTGCACCTCAGCAAAATCCATGTGGGATAAACTTGAGAATATTTATGAAGGTGATAGCAAAGTGAAGGAGGCGAAACTACAAGTGCTGCACAATCGGTTTGATGATCTGAAGATGCACCCAGATGAGAATGCAGACTCTTTCTTCAATCGAATTACTGAAGTGGTTGGAGCTATTCGGGGTCTAGGCGAAGAAATCAAAGACATTGATATTGTAAAGAAAATATTGAGAAGACTTCCACCTCTTTATAATGCGAAGGTGTTAGCCCTTGAGGAAAGAGATCTTTCCAAACTTTCTCTAGATGATCTACTCAGCAGTTTGGTAGCATATGAAATGAGAGTCAAACCTAAAGATGCTACGACTCGGGTGAGCAAGGAAATGGCATTCAAGGCCATGGATAAACTAAAAATCTCAAAGGATAGTAGCGGTGAAGATGACGAAGAAAAATAAATTCTTTCTCTCATTGCAAAGAAGTTCCAGAAGGGGAAAGAGAAATTCAAAGGGAAGTTACCTCTCGTGTGTTTCCGTTGTGGAAAAGTTGGGCACATTGCCTATCAGTGTTTAAAAATGATCAATGATGAAGATAGTGAGGATGAAAACTTCAAGAAGCCTCAGAGAAGGTTCTTCAAAAAGGGGGACTTCAAATCTGGTAAGAAAATGAAAAGGAAGAGTTTTGTCTGTGAAGAGGAAGAAGATGATAATGAATTCTGTGATGAAGAAGAAACAGAATTCAAAACTGGGAACCATGCTTCTATGATGGCCACTGTTGAAAATCCAGAAGATACTAAAGGAGAAAAACAACTGCGAACTTGTGTAGATCCTGAGATGTAACTTAAGGATGCGGTTAGTAAGCTTAAGATTAAATGTAAGAGCTGCAATAAGTGGAAATCAATTGTAGAAGAATCAACTGAATACGTTGGTCAACTTGAATCTGAAATTGAACGACTGGAAGAATTTGTGAAGGTACAGTCTAAAATAATTGAAAGTAATGATGATGTAGAGATATGAAGTTGAGAATTGAAGAGCAGGCTAAGGTCATCAATTACCTCACCTCCAGACTGGATGAAAAATCCAAGACTACTGATGGTCTTGAGGAGGAAGTAGTTACTCTAAGGAGTAAACTGGAGACTGAATCAGTTCCAAAAGAATCGAGGAAGAAAATACAGTTTGGAAGATTCTCAGATGCAGAATTACTAGCAAGAGCCAAGTGTGGTTCAGATGGGGTTGTAAAAATCTTGAGTAATCAAAGACCCGCTTGCATGGGAAAGAGTAGAATTGCCTGTGAGGCTGAGACATCAACTTCTGGAAGTGAAAAGACCCAAAATAAAGATAAGATGAAAGTTGAACATGCTGAAACGTTTCCTAGAATTCTGAAAAAGGAACCCTCATTCCAAACTAAAAGGGGACCTACAAATTATCCTCAAACATTCAGAAATGACAGACAGTCTTAATATTCTCCCAAGGAAGAAGGTATGAGGAGAAATTCAAGTGAGAAGAAATTTCCTCTCATGAAGTGTCAGTTCTGTGGCTATCTGGGCCATACCATGTCATATTGTGAAGAGGCAAGAAGCTATCTGAATGGAGAAGATATAGAAGCTCAACAAAGGAGAACGATTTCATATCCTAATTCTTATAGAAGAAATAATTTCTATGTATATTGTTTTTTTTGTTCTAACTTTGGTCATAAGGCCGCTAATTACAGGCAGAGAAGGGACATGGACATCTCATACCAAAGTTCAAGACAAGTCAAGTATCGTCAGCAAGATAGTGTTGTTCTTTCAAACAGGTTTTCACCTCTCAAAGAAGACTTTGACTATGAAGAACCTGGGTATGAAGAAGAGATAATTGAAAGACCATCAGTTCTTTATACTCGATCTAATGTCTCATGGAAGGAAAGGAAGAAGATTGAGAAATCCAACCTTGCAGAGGTGGCCCTCAAAGCTACAAAGAACAACGGTACCTGGATTCTGGATAGAGGTTGTTCATCTCATATGACAGGTAATGCCGGCCTACTAACGAATATCATAAGGAATGTTGATGGTACAGTAAGATTTGGTAATGATGGGGCTCTGAAAATCAAAGGGAGTGGAAGTACAGAATTAGCTAATGGAGAGCTAAAGAAGACTGAAGTCCTTTACGTAGATGGCCTATGTCATAATCTCCTCAGCGTGAGTCAACTCTGTGACTCAGGACTTATAGTCACGTTTAATCAGAAAGGCTGCACTATCAAGGGAAAGACTGGAAATTCTCTTATGAAGGGATGCATAACGGAAGGCAATTTGTATCAAGTTGATAGTGAAGAAAATGTATGTTACATGACTATTGAAGAAGAAAACAATTTGTGGCATCGGAGACTGGGACACATCAATCAAAAAGACATGGAGAAAATATCAAAATTGAGAATTGTCATGGACATTCCCAACCTGAAGCGTGAGCGTGAAAAATCTTGTGATGCTTGTATGCGTGGGAAACTGGTCTGCAGTTCATATCGACCAAAGAAGAAAAGAGCGTCTCATCTTCTTGATCTGATTCATACAGATGTTTGTGGGCCAATAAATGTTGCCGGAACTCATGTAGAAAGGTACTTTGTCCTTTTCATAGATGATTACAGTAGAATGGCATGTGTGATGGTCATTCACAGGAAACGACAAGTCCTTGACTGCATGAAAACATATCGGCGAATCGCCGAGAATGATACTGGACGAACAATCAAAGTGTTGCGATCTGACAATGGATGAGAATACACGTCCATTGAATTTGAGAATTATCTGGAGAAGCATGAGATACAACATGAGGTAGCTGCTGTGAGAACTCCACAACAAAATGGAGTTGTTGAATGTAGGAATCGACAAGTGAACAACATGGCACGAACAATGCTGATTGAGAGTCGTATTCCATGGCATTACTAGAAAGAGGCTGTTCAAGCTGTAGTGTACATTCAGAATCGAACAGGACTTTATATGGGTGAGACGAAGACACCATATGAATTGTGGCATGGGCGGAAGCCTTCTCTAAAATACTTTCATGTCTTTGGAAGTAAATGCTTCATCAGGAACAAAGAAGGAAATCAAGGGAAGTACAGTGACAATGCAGATGAAGGAATTTTCCTCAGTTACTCAATGAACAGCAAAGCCTACAAATGTTTCAACAAGCGTTTGGGAAGGATTGTGGAAAGCAGTGATGTTAAGATAATTGAAGAGAAAACCACAAATGCTTCAAGGACACCATATGATGATGTGATAGAAAGTCAAGAAGAATGTGAACGTCAAGAAAATACAAATGCAGAAATAGAGGAAGCTGTTCAAAACACTCAGCAGTCACATCAAGATGTTGACTCAGAAGAAGAATCTGAAGAAGAAACAATGGATGAAGAGAATACTACTGAACCTCACAGGAGAAATCGAAGAGCTGAGATTGATCCATCCAACATAATTGGGGACAGGAGTGAACCCACTCAAACAATAAGGATGAGGAATACCACACAATCTGCATTTCTATCAGTTGTAGAGCCATCCTCATTTGAAGAAGCTGCAAAAGATAAGTCTTGGGTGAAAGCCATGAATGATGAATTAGATCAGATTGACAAGAATCAGACATGGGATCTTATCCAGAGACCCGAAGGTCACAATGTTATTGGTACCAAATGGATCTTCAAAAATAAGTTTGATGAGCATGGAAGTGTCATCAGAAACAAGGCACGACTGGTATGTAAAAGATACTCCCAGATTGAAGGCATTGATGTTGAAGAAACCTTTGCTCCAGTGGCTAGACTGGAGTCAATCAGGCTTTTCCTTGCCATGGCACTCCAAAGAGGATATAAAGTATATCAAATGGATGTCAAGACAACATTCTTGAATGGTGTACTCAAAGAAGAAGTCTACATTGAACAACCAGTGGGCTTTGTTTTGGGTACTGATGAAACAAAGGTCTGTAAACTAAAGAAAGCTCTATATGGTTTGAAGCCGGCACCACGGGCATGGTACTCACGGCTGGACTCATATCTCAAGAAGTTGGAATTCAAAAGAGGAGGAGTTGATCACAATCTATATGTGAATAATTCTCCAAAAGATCAATTCATGGTTCTTGTCTACGTTGATGATATCATATTTGGTGGCAGCAGGCAGAAATCAGTGGATGAATTTGCCAACCACATAAAATCAGAATTTGAAATGTCTATGATTGGGGAGCTCACATATTTCTTGGGGCTGCAAGTGATTCAAAAGAAGGAATACACTTTCATTTCTCAGGAAAAATATGCAAGAGAGTTGCTGAAGAAGTTCAATATGCAAGACTCCAAACCAATGTCAACTCCGATTGCAGTTGGAACTAAACTTGGAAAGCATGAGGATGGGAACTCTGTTGATCCCACCATGTATAGGAGGATCATTGGAAGCCTACTGTACCTGATAGTGACAAGGCCAGATATTGTCTTTGCAACATGCCTTGCGTCCCGCTTTCAGATTAATCCAAAGGAGGAACATCTGGCAGCAATAAAAAGAATCATGAGGTACATTCAAGGTACACATAACTTCGGGTTATTTTTTGCTGCAGGCAGGGACAGTGAATTATCAGCGTTTTCTGATGCTGACTGGGCTGGTGATGTAGTAGACAGAAAGTCCACTAGTGGTGGAGCTTTCTATATTGGGCATAAATGTGTTGGCTGGTTGAGCAAGAAACAAGAAAGTACTTCTCTTAGTACTGCTGAAGCCGAATATATCTCCGCCACAAAGGCATGCACTCAACTGCTATGGATGAAGCATCAATTAACTGACATTGGCGATGAGGTGACGCAACCAATGGTGATTTACTGTGACAATAAGAGCGCAATTGATCTTACGAAGAATCCTATTCAACATTCTCGTACAAAACACATTGAAATCAGGTATCACTTTATCAAAGAGAAAGTTGAGCAAAGCGTGATTATATTGGATCATGTGGGAACAGATGAACAAGTGGCTGATATCCTAACAAAGCCACTGTCAGCGGCTGTGTTTGAGAAGCATCGGTTGAACCTCGGTGTTCGACCACCTCCCAGTGCATAAGGAGGATACAGAGTACCCCTCTCCCCATTTGTTATAAATGTTTTAATCTGTTTATGGATATGATGTAGGTTTATGGGGGAGATACTATCCAGGGGGAGTATGGTTTGAGCTGAACGTGAAATTTTTACTGGTCTTTGGATTTATTGTCAATGGGGGAGAAAGGAGAAGGAATAAATTCAGGCAAACTTCTGTGATGAGAATAATGAGAAGGAAACTATTGGAACCCTATTCAAGCCTCCTCTCTTGTTTTCTACACCGAGCATTGCTCACGTAGACTTAGAGTGTTGACTAGGTTGATTCCTGTTTGTTTTGGTTTTCACATTGATGGATATCTATTGAATTTTTCTTCTGATTGCCAACAAACCCAAAGGGGGAGATTGTTGGAACCATGGTCTTCTATGCATGATTTGGAGTGTGGTTTGTGTTTGTTTTCAATCATCAATGGAAGCTCGGATCGTGTACCTGCAAAGAGATCATACCGTTCAAGCAGACAACAGTTTTGAAGGTGGCTCCGTTTCCCAGTGTTTGCCAAATTTTTGGGTCCAAAATTTGGAATTTGGTGAGCATCGAGAAAATAGGATTTCCATGAAGATCATGATTTAATATGGCAAAGACATGAATTTCGCGAAGATGGGATGCATGGACTGGATTTCGCGAAGACCAGAAGAATGGAGACGGTGAGCCTTTGTGATTACGTCAAGCTTCGCGAACGGCAGCGGCTGGAGAGCTTCTCGACGATGAAGGGCTTTTCGAGGGAGCTTCGCGGCGAAGGCGCGAAGGAATGTTGACGGTGATTCTTCGCGACTACTTCAAGCTTTGCGAACGGCAAAGTGCCGTAGTGCTTCACGATTTGGACAGAATTCCGGCGGAATCTTTGGAGCTTCGCGATTTGAGATGACGTGGCGTTGACTTCACGCAGAAGGGTCGAGGGTCGGTGGAATCGCCTATAAATAGAGGCCGACCCCCTCAAGAGAAAAAGAGAGAGAATTTCAGAGAAAGTCCTTTGCTCTCGGTTCGCAAAGGTCTCTCACGAAGGCAGCGTGCTTCGCAAAAGAGGAGCTTCGCGGCGGCTATTCTAGCTCCGCGAAAGACGTGCGCCCCGCGTTGGCTCAGTGAGCATCGCGAAGAGGAAGGAGCTTCGCGATAGCCAAGCATTGCGAAGGCTGGAGCATCGCGAGAGTGCTTCGCGATTGAGCTTCGGGATTGAGCTTCGCGAAATGGCAGGGGCTCTGCGAAGTTTTGTTTGAGCTTTGCAAAATTGGGAGCCTCGCGAAGTAGGGTACTTTGTGAAGTCCTTTTCCAAAGGTTGTTTTCCCTGTGAACAAGGGAAAAGGGGTTTTTCCTCAGTGGTTGGAATTTGGATCTTAACAGAGCATTAAACTCAGGACTCTGATGCAAGCAAAGTCTCATGCTGAACAGGAGACAATGAACTTCATGACTTTCAATTGAAGAGACCTTCGCGTCTATAAACTGAGTGTGACTTCACCAATGGTAGTAAGCCAGGGGGAGTCAACGGGAGTGACCCGAGAGAAGCAGTGAGCTATCTCAGAACCTTTGTAAAGGCAGTGATCCTGGGACAGAGTGACTGTACCCAAACTTGTGTAATCTACAGTTAGTGAAGCATAATGGTTTTTGGTATGACCGACAACCTGTCGGCGTATGCTCCTTGGATGTAGCCCTTAGTGGTGAACCAAGTAAAAAGGGCCGTGTCTTCTCTGTGCATGTGAATGTTTGATTTCTAATGATAATCTTCATACAGGTTCAACAAGTTCCTACCAACGTGGGAACAAGATCCATCACTTTAAAAAGAAAAAGTGGTCACCCTGATTCACCCCTCCCCTCTCAGGGTGTCCCGGGGTCCTTCATTACACACCGTGTCTATCCAGAACACTCCATGTAGTGTCAGGCCGTGTGTCAGGCCATGTCACTAACAACACGAGCCAGGTGAAGCTTATCCAGTACACGCCATGTCTACCTTGAACACGCCATGTAATATTGTCTTGGGAGAGCCGTGTGGCTTAACAGTGTAGAAGGACACGGGTAGGGGAAGTAGATTCAAGTACACGCCGTGTGTTATGAGAACACACCATGTGTTTGGGGTGTTACATGACCAGTTTTTAGCTGAAGTACACGCTCATGTGAATGAATTAAGGGAACACACCATGTAGGAAAATTACATGCCATGTAGTCATGTTTTTCAGAACTTGAATGCTTTCCTTCTTCTGTTCCTTTCTTTTCCTTCTAGTTTTCAGTCCTTGATAATCTTGAATCTAAGGTTTGTGATTGAACTTGCTGATTCATGCCACCGAGACGTCCTCTGGTTGTCCACCAGTTGCAGGGCAGTGATCAGACGCCAAGTATGGCTGATTAGGGACTTCCTGTAGATCATCCTGTTGTTCCAGCCTTGGCACCAGCAGTGATACCAGTTACATGAACCGATGCACATTTTAGGGAAGGATTTATAAGGATAATGCAGACCTTCCAGAGAGCACCACCTCCTGCCTCGACTATGGCAGACTAGACACGGGTTTTCCAGTAGCAGCATCCTCCCACCTTCTCAGGGGAAGAAGGAACTCAGGCTACAGAGTCATGGCTAGAAGCCATGCTGACGATATTTGACCATCGGGAGATGCTTCCAGAAAGGCGGGTCAAGATCACTACCTATATGATAAGAGACTCTTCCAAGAGGTGGTGGGATGTGATCTCAAAGGCGGGTCATCACTAGGTTATGGCATGGAAGGAGTTTCACCGCGTCTTCTATGAATACTTCTATCTGGAGACCTTGAGGGCCGACCAAGCCCAGGAGTTCGTGAGTCTGGAGTAGGGTACTCTTTCGGTTATGGAATATTCCTCTCGTTTCACTGAGCTTCAATGTTTCACACCCCTCATGGGTGGAGATGGGCTGTTCTTGGTAAGGAAGTTTGAGGATGGTCTCAGACAGGAGATCCTATCGTAGGTGAATATTTTCAGGTTGAATTCCATAACTTCCATCATCAACCAGGCGCTGATTGTAGAGTGTAATATGAGAGATTCTAGAGTTGAGATTCAGGGTGGTTCCATTTCCAGAGTTAGTGCTCCACCAGCTGACAGCAGGAAGCGCCATAGAAAGTCTACGCATGGTGATCTGAGGCAGCGAGACACATCTTCAGGTAGCTAGGTGGTATGCTACCAGTGTGTAAGGGTTGGGAATACAAGGCTGTAGTGCCAGAGAGACCTAGTGGAGTGCTGATCATGCAGAAAGTTGGGTCACCTTCAGTGATTATGTCAAATCTTTTCACCAGCATCCGATGATAGGGGTTCTTCTATGACTCCTCGTTCGAGAGCAACACCACTAGTTTCTCACTAGTCAGGCAACTAGAGTTATTCTGGACATTCAGGCCAAGGTGGAGGTCGTGGCCATGGTGGTCAGTCGTCGGTCTTTCAGCGACATCAAAGTAGATCAGCTCAGAGTGGTCAAACAGGGTTACAGGGCCGCGATGCAGGACAAAATTTTGCAGTGGAGCAGACCCAGCAGGAGCAGGATCTCGGACCCTCTATAGTTCGAGGTATGATCTTAGTAGCCTCAGTTTTATCTTCTACTCTTTTTGATATAGGGGCTTCCCATAGCTTTATCTCTGTTGTTATTGTGGATAGTCTTGGGCTCTGCATCTTTTCCTCTGCTGATTTCTCGACATTAGACACACCGTTGGGGACTAGGACGACTAGTGTACGTCAGTGTAAGGAGTGCCCTCTAGAGGTTTCTAGGTGTCACTTTCTATGGAACTTCTATGTCCTAGATATGACAGGCTATGATGTTATTCTCGGGATGGACTGGTTGGTTCCCTTCCAGGTAGTTGTCGACTATTATCGCCATAGGGTGAGCTTCATATCACTATAGGGTGGATATTTTCTTCATAGAGGTGAGTGGGATGTCCAGGTGAGTAGATCAGGACCCGAGCATCATGGGCTAGGAGGAGTTACAACCCAGATTTCTAGTCTATATCTAGATGACCAGGGGACTTCACAGTTATACTTTCCCCTAGTGGTGGATTGTTTTAGGGACGTCTTTCTAGAGGAATTTTCAGGTTTGCCTTTGGAGCGTGAGGTAGAATTTTCTATTGATCTTGTGCCAGGAGCGGTACCGGTGTCTATTCCTCCTTATAGAATGGCCACACCTAAGTTTCAGGAGCTCAAGAAGCAGTTGGAGGAGTTGCAGGAAAAGGGTTTCATCCGAACCAGTACTTCTCCTTGGGGTTCTCTTGTCCTGTTTGCGAAGAAGGCAGATGATACCCTCAGGCTTTGTGTGGATTATCAGAAGCTGAACCAGTTGACAGTCAAGAATTGATATCCTTTTCCTAGGATTGATGATATCTTTGATCAGCTTCGAGGAGCCCCAGTGTTCTTAAAGATCGACTTGAGATCCGGTTATCATCAGTTGTGCGTTAGACCATCTGATATACCTCTTAAATCCTTCCAGAGTGGGTATGGTCTATACTGATATATGATTATGCCGTTCGGTCTCATGAACGTGCCTTTACTTTTCATGGCACTGATGAACCGAGTGTTCCATCCTTACTTGGATTCCTTCATGGTTGTCTTTGTGGAAAATATCTTGGTGTACTCTCACACTCAACACGACCATGCCACACATCTTGAGATCGTTTTGAGTACACTGAGAGAGCATCAGTTATATGCTAAGATCTCAAAATTCCACTTTTGTATGGACTAGATTCACTTCTTAGGTCATGTCATCTCAGAGAAAGGTGCATCAGTAGACCCAGAGAAAGTGAGATCAGTAGTTTCCTGGGAGCATCTGAAGAACATCTTTGAAGTATAGAGTTTTCTAGGGCTATATGGATACTATAGATGCTTCATACAAGACTTTTCATGCTTAACAGCACCGTTGACAGGTCTGACCAAGAAGGGTGCGAAGTTCTTATGGTCAGATTCTTGTGAGTCATCCTTTCAGGAGCTGAAAGGTAAGTTTACTTCAGCACCGATACTAGTCTTTCCAAAGATAGTAAAGAGCTATAATCTTTACTATGATGCATCAGGTATCAGGCTGGGAGCTGTGCTTATGCGGGGTGATGGAGCCGTTGCGTACGGGTCTTAGCAGTTGAGGCCACACGAGAGGAATTACCCAACGCACGATCTGGAGTTGGCAGCTATTGTTCATGCCTTACGCTATTGGAGACACTATTTCCTAGGAGAGAACTTTTTGGTTTTCACCGACCACAAGAGTATCAAGTACATCTTTACTCAGTGTGATCTGAATTTGAGATAGCGCAGGTGGATTGAGTACCTACAGTCCTTTGACTTTGAGCTTGCCTATACGCCTGGGAAAGGCAACACAATGGCTGATGCGTTGAGTAGGAGGACTTAGATACAGGTAGTTCGGGAAGCCAACGGTGAGTGGAAGCTTATGAATCTATTCTCTGAGATGCATTTGGAGGTGTACGACAGACAAGGTAAGACTTTTCTATCTTCTATAGTTGTTAACTCTACCCTTCTTGATCGAGTACGAATGAGGCGACTATCAGATTCTAAAGGTCTAGTCCTATGGGAAAGCATGTCAGGAGAGGACCCTATTCCTAGGTGGACCATAGGAGAGCATGAGATCTTGCGTTTCTAGGGGTGCGTATGGGTTCTAGCAGACATACACGAGGAGCTGATGTGGGATTTTTATTCCTCAGTTTGAGAAGTTCATCCTGGTGTCACCAAGATGTATAGTGATCTACACTATTAGTATTGGTGGCCAGGTATGAAGAGGGACGTTTCTGGTTTCGTCATGAGGTGTTCCACTTGTCAGCAGGTGAAGGCAGAGCATCGGCGACCAGATGGGCTTTTACAGTAGTTACCCATTCCTGAGTGGAAGTGGAATAACGTTGCGATGAACTTAGTGACCGGTTTTCTGAGGTCGCCTCGAAGGAATGATGCAGTTTGGGTTTTCATTGACAGAATTACAAAGGTTTCTTACTTCTTGCTGATCAAGGAGACCTTCAGTGTTGATGAGATGGGGCGGTTTTACATCTGAGAGATTGTACGTCTACATGGAGTTCCACACTCCATTGTTTCAGACAGGGATACACGTTTTACTTCTCGGGTCTGGTAGAGGATTCAGAAGGATTTGGGTACATAGGTACTTTTGAGTACAACATACCATCCCCAGACCGATGGACAGTCCGAGCGTACAATTCAGGTGCTTGAGGATATGCTCCAAGCATGCATTTTGGACTTTGGGGGTTCTTGGGAGAAGCATATACCTCTAGTGGAGTTCGCCTACAACAATAGTTTTCAGGAAACTATTCAGATGGTACCTTATAAGGATTTGTACAGTAGGCCATGCCGATCACCCTTATGTTGGCTGGAGGCAGGAGAGACAGCTTTTCTGGGACCTCGTCTCATTTAGGAAACCATAGAGCATATAGAGTTGATTTGTAAGAGGATGCACAGTCTCGACAGAAGTCTTATGCTGATCAACAGAGACGACCTCTGGAGTTCGAGGTTGGGGATCAGGTTTTCCTATGTGTCACACCGAGGTTGGGGAATGGGAAGATTAGGAGACAAGTTAAGTTTTCACCGAGGTACGTCGGACTGTTTGAGGTGTTGGAGAGAGTTGGGCCGGTTTCCTATGGTTGTATTTACCTCAGAGGCACCGGGATATACACAACGTTTTTCACGTTTCTCAGCTCCGACGTTACTTTTCAGTCCCGTCTCATGTACTTTAACCCGATGAGGTTGAGCTAGATGTGGATACATCATTCGAGGTGCATCCTATCTGGATTGTTGATCAGAATATAAAGGTTCTACATGGACATTCTATTCCTCTGGTACGGGTACTATCGCAACACGGGCGGGTACAGGACGATACTTGGGAGAGGGAGGCCGATGTACGAGCACAATGGCCAGAGCTGTTCAGGGTTTCTTATTCTAATCCATGCTAGGGAAATTTGGGGACGAATTTATTTAAGGGGGGGGGGGGGGAGTTTGTAAGAACCCGGATCTTCATTTCAGGTATGTTTTTCCTTTTCTAGTCGTTTTTGAGAAAAAGAGGAAAATTTGGAAATTTTCCAAGTACATGTCGTGTACTTTATGAGTACACACCGTGTACTGCGATGCTGCTAGAGGACGTGTGCTAGCCGTGTCATGGCCACTCACACATCCATGTAGGGGTGACATAGAGGCCTCCTAAAACAGAGTATGGAAAAGGTGAGTACACACCATGTACTTCAAAAGTACACGTCATGTACTTTCTTTTTTTTTCATTAAACTCACCGGGGTCACGTCTGACGGACAGAACACACTTCTTCTAGGTCATCTTCATCCGAGAGAACCCGTACGACCACAGATCTTCGACGATCCCCTGAGCCTCCTTCCTTCCTCTGAATCGAACATCGTTGATTGCGTTGGAATCGCATCAGTGAGTTCTCTCTTCTTCTAGAACCTCATTTTATGATTTATCTTCTTTTACAAGTTATCGTGGGTTGAACGTTTTAGACATTTTATTAGATCTACAGAATTATAAGGAGATTCAAGCTTCAAGGTTCAAACATATTGACCTCCTAACCCTGAGCCCTATTGTTTGCCTGCTTTTCTTATATGCTAGAGTAGAGGATACTGAATGTGAATAGGGTTAATTGTTATGCTTTAGAAATGTTTTCCATGCATGTTTTTCCTGTCTGGACCGTTGGGTCTAGTTTGCCTTTTTGGATGCTGTTTACTTTCTATGCCTAGTATTGTAGGATGGTAGGACTTTAGTTCTAATGTGCTGATATGCCATATAATTCTATCCAAGTAGTTCTTGAGGTTTACTTTGGCCTTTACACACGTTATACTTATTTGACTTACATAGGTCCATGAGAACCTAGTGTACCACTGGGGGAATGAGACATTGAGTGCTTCCCCAGAGTGCCTTTAGTACGATACGAGACTATAGAGGGAATTGACGGTGATTGCTTACCCAGAGAGTCTATACTTTAGCTGGACCAGAGGGGTGAGACTGTGTATGCCTCCCAGAGGGTTTCTAGTACTTGTTGGTTGAACCATAGGGTCTAGACTGTGAGAACTACCCAGAGGGTTACCTGTTTGTTTCTACTTGTTTGAGTAGCTGATTACTTGTTTGTGAATTGAATGCTTGAAACTGTAGATTGTTTACTGTTGAGTACTTTCCTGTTTACTATTTTCTATACTTTTACCGTCATATATTCACTGACTATTAGGCACATATCTCGTGGTGTTTGCCTACTGGGATTTAGTCTCACACCCTATTTGGTTCATGCTTTTGGGCCCAAACAGATTATATTGCTGCAGGTATAGATAAGGGAAAGCGCCCTTCTTCTTCAGGTACTTGATTACTTTGGAGCTGGAGAGCATGAGACCAAGCATAAGCTTGCGATGCTGGGGAGTTTCTCATCTATTTTCCTTTTGTACTTTCGTTTAGTACTATATTCATCATTGTGACTTGTTTGGATGCTTTCCTAGACATATATTTATCATGCATCTTTTATATATATTTATGATCAAGTTGTTTCTTTATCATTTTTCCGCTGTTTACTATTGTTGGATATTTACTGCTTCTGCTATTGTGTGTTGTTTACTTCCGCTGTGTACTCTTCCAATGAGGGCATAGTTTCCCCACTATCACACCCAAGTCCCTCGCTACTAGTCGGAAGCCTCTGGTGTTCGGGGAAATGCGTTTGAGGCCATGTGACCAACCGGGTACGGGGTGCCTCTGGGTGGATTCTGGAACTGGGACATTACATTTCTCCTACTAGTTTATGATAGTTGGTCTCTATAATTTTCTTGGTTTATATGCATTTTCATTTATAGTGTGATAATGAGATAAGTTAGGCATGTACATGTGACTTGATATTTTGGTTGATGAGGATTGGTGCACTTTAGTGATGTTGTGTAGGGTCCCTAAGACTTAGACTAATATGTCACATACCATGTATCTCAAATTATTCTATTGCACCATTTATATTGAGGTACTAGGCCTGAATTTAATTGGAACCTAAACTGATAAGGGTATTAGGTCTCAAGGGGGTCATGTACAACTTCTTAGAGTCTAAGGGGATTATGTTTTGCGATTTCATCCCGAGCGATGAGATACTTCTTAGTAATGGATCAATTCAGGATGTATATATCTAATAAAATTAGGATTGTGGGTTAAGTAGCTTGATTCCTTAAGTAAGATCATTAGAAAATAATTTCATGTGACTTTTCCTAATATGGATATAAATTTAGGATGAGTTGGGTGGAGATTTGGTTTCTTGATGAGGGATTTTCCAATGAATTTAGATATGGGAATAGTAGAAGGGAATGGTAAAGGATTAAATACCACAAATAAAGTGCCTTAGGGAGATTAGTATATACTTTCTTTGGTTAAGAATAACCCTTAAGTGTTTTTGAGTGGTAAAATTTTGAGAGGTTTTCCTAGAGGTTTCAATTATGGAAATGGGCTAATGCTATTATAAAGACTTAACAATGTTAGTAAGATGAATTTTGTGATAAGGGATTCATCATATCACCTAAACTAATGATAGACTTAGGCCATCTTGAGTAGTGACCTATAGAGGAAGGGAGATCCCCCCTTTCTCTTGTAAGATTGCTAGTGTATATCTAGGTAGTTGCATAAGATAAACTAAGACATAAGGTGTAAATGAATTTATATTTAAACTTATTCATTGAAATTATTTTTCTTAGAAATTAATTGAAAGAATTATAATTTGAGTTTATGTTACTCTTTCATTTAATTTTTTACATGATTTAATGTGATTATTTATCATCATCTTCCATGTATACTTGTTATAAATGATTTTTATTCCTATTGTTGGGTATTAAAGGTGTTATGCATGTATTGATGATTATTGTTTTTTCTATGTATATAGATACTTAGTTGTTTTATGCATGTTCTATATTATATTTGAGGTTATTTAATATATATATGGTGACCTAGATATATAGAGTGAAATGTATACACTAGATATGATTATTGTTATACATATTACATATATTATATTTATCTATTATGATAAGGTGGAGGTATAAGTATGGTTATATATTTTTTTAAGGTCCCTTCACAATTCTAGAAAAATTATTTATAATGGAACAATGATTAGGCATGGTTACCCCAACTACCCACTGAGATAGACACATCAAATACCTTCCTTTAAACTATTTTTATTTTATTTTCAAGAAAAGATGGTTTGTGGTTGAGAATTAACCAAATAAACAATAAAAAAATAATAAAACAGTGCAAGAGGGATACCTGAATTATTTTTGGTCCATATGAGTGACTTGATACATTAGGGCACACAATTTAAAATTCAAACTTCAGCTAGTGAATATAGGAATGTGGAACCCAACGATACCTTGAGCCACACAATACATGCATCATTTGAAGTCACATTTCATATCATCATCATCATGAAACCAAAAAATTCCATCACTGCTAACCTTCATAATTATCCAACCCATCCCCAATAAGACCACAAATAAACCAAATTGTAGAACATCCACCATGAAACAAAGAACGAGCATGATATAAATCATCATGCCATTATGAGCATCAAAACACAAAGTGAAGCTACATCATCATCATTAACAAATGATGATGAGTCATAATCAGAGATGAAATAAATTATAACTTTACAAAAAAACTAGAAAATGTCAACCACCAAAAACTAACACATATCAAATACCAAAAAACTAAACCTCCACAGAAAAATTTCTTTGAGATATAAACTAAAATACCATCAAATACCCATAGGAGAGGAGGGAATCCTATGCTATTCAGGCCTCCTAAACACCATCATATGATCTAACAATGCGTACCAAATCCTCTAGATAACAAATTCACTAGACCACACTGGGGGGAGCGATGGAATCATGAATCTAGAACAGAGTAGAAGCAGAACATGGCCTAAAAAATGAGCCTCAAATAAATCAGTATTGAAAATACCTTACTTAATAACCTATCAAACTCTTATATAACTTAATGTAAGGATGAAAAACAATAAAGGATGAACTTGTAACACCATTGAACACTCAAAACTCACTTCCCAAAACCTCATTGAAGACTTCCACACCTGAGAAACCATGAAAGGAACAAAGGATCATGGGTCCAACTAACCATTATATTTTTTATATAGATATATTTAGTGTCTATATAATGCCCTAATATCCATTATATGCATGGACACATAATACTGGTAGTGGAGACAATATTCCCTACCATCATTTTATATAAAACGAGAATATCTAGGATGGCCCACGGTGTGCCCTGACTGACTTTTATGCGATAGGTTATTCTCAATGGAATGATATCTCTTGGTGGACAGGTACCATTAGTGTATAAGTACCTACTAACATACAAGATTCTTTATCATG
Organism: Viscum album; assembly: GCA_963277665.1. Taxonomy (NCBI): domain Eukaryota; kingdom Viridiplantae; phylum Streptophyta; class Magnoliopsida; order Santalales; family Viscaceae; genus Viscum; species Viscum album. Next base: position 8,487,293 of record OY728125.1, read on the forward strand.
GATTCTAAAAAATTATCAAATATTGTGGGTTTCTACAAGGATTGGTAAGTACATGGGAGACCAATACATTGGGTGTATATTTTATTGGTCTATTATTCATTATTAGTAGTGTACTGATAGTTTATTTTCTTAACCATCCAACGGCCCGAAGGCCTTCAATTTTTTTTATTTGATAAATCCCCCTTTTAAGGGAAGAAGGGGGGGAACCCTAACAGAATCCACGGACTTAAGAAAAATCACACCCGAATGGAAAAAAGTGAAAAACCAAACTGACAACAAGGACCCACCCCTCCCAAGCATATGAACATGATGAAGCTCTCCACCGTTGCAGGGCGATTTGACAAGAAAGTGTCACGTGTCAAAGAACAGGCCCGATCCGATGGCTGACGCCATACCCTATCAACATCCAAATCCGTAAAGCACTGCAAAGATGAACTGCCAGCTCTGGATCCTCCTCTGGGGCTTATTCTAAGTGGTCAAATTCGGTTTCACTGACTTCTCACCTTCGAGCACAAACCAAGGGAAATTTCAAAACCTCAAACATGAGAAGCACATACCAAAATTCATCATCATCATAAAGAACTTCACGAGTCAACATCCACCCCACCGTGCTCCTCTGACTCCCATCCACCACTATAGTCACCAGAGCAACCAGAAGACAATCCAGAGAATGTGAAGTCAGGCCATCATCACCTAGGACTGGATGTACCAACACCACATCAAGGGTACGTTACCAGTGAAGGGATCTGGGATAATCTGAACCAGAAACTCCACTCTGGGCATGGATCCACTCAGAAAAGTACTACAGGAACACCCCCACCAGAATCCAAGGTATGCAGACCATAGGGGGAGAAAGCACAAAGCACAGTAGAAATCCAGGCTGCCGCACAAAACCAGATCCACAGATTCAACGCAGAAAATAGAAACCAGAAATACCAAACCACCTCACAACAACATAACCACAAATCAACACTGATCACAAAAATGCATAAACATTGAGGAAGACCTGCTGAAAAAAACACAGGACCGTAGTAGGCCAAAAATCCTCCTCCCCTCCGCAGTACTCTGGGGCCGACAATAAGCCACAGACCGGTCACTCACCACAACGCCTTCGCTACTGATTCCCAACCAAGATCCAAAGCATAAGTTCCTGTGCACTCCTGCCTCAATGTCTTCACCCGCCAAATCTAAATCCGACACTGACACCAAAGCCGTTGGCTGCCGAGACGCATCAGGGCCCATCACAGCGACGAATCTGGCAAAGCCGGAAACCCTTCACACCGAAGCACGGGTGTTCCGAAACCAGAAAACGAAGCTATACAATGGACCACTGGAGGAGAGGAGGGGAGGAGGGATGATAATGAAGGGGAAAACCCTAGCGCACAGGGGGGAGAGGTGATGCTACTCATAGGCCCGAATCGTTTATTTTCTTAACTATTTAATTATTATTCCAATTTTATACTACCATCACATTACTTTTCGTGTCATGAATTCACTTGTATATATAATTTATTTTTTAGAGACACCATTTGTGGAATACTATTGAATATTGTACTCAAAACTTTCATATCCATATCAGTGGATATACAATTTCACATGTTGAATTTTAGGTAAAAGAAGGTGAAATTCTAGGATGATTGTTTGGATACTTGAGAACTAGTATGGAAAAGATATTTTATAGCTAATATAGTATAGGGGAGGGGAATTAGAGGCTAGATTTATAAAAGAATATGTTTTAGAGCACCATTTCTTACATTTGAATTGTTTTTGTTTAGATGTTATATTTTTATACATGTATTTTGATAGAGTTTTAGTTGAATTAATATTGATTAATCATTTTATATTTTTTATAGGTATAAAATTACACCATGGTGTAGAGGTCATATTTTTATTATGGATAACATTTTATATATGAATGAGTTATGTTGGATTTTTCAGTAAATATGATACTAACTTTGTATGATGATGAGAGAGGGAAAATATTTCTCCAATAATAAACTCAAAATCTCGATGTTAGTTTTCATCTCCAGATGATTGAGGAACACACTTAGGGATAGTGATAATTTTATTTGGGTACTGTTCGTGCATATATATTGTTTCATCACAAGTTATATCAGGGAAATGTTTAGATTTATTAGGATTTTATTTTTATAGGCTAGAGTGGGACCATTGAGACTTTCTGTAAAATGGGTTGATCAACCCATAGATTGTGGAATTTTAATTTAATAGGGATGATTGAGTTAGAATTTATAGGAATGAGTAAGGTTTATGTTTAGGTGTCTCGAGTATGATTTGATAAAACTCAAGAATTGTTATAGGGATTATCTGGAAGCTAGTTTTTTCATTTGAGTATTCATCATTTGTATAATAGCACATAGGGCATGTGTATTTTATATATTATGACCATTATATATGAATGAATTTATTTAATTATAAGTAATTAATAAAGGAGTCAATGTTTTCTTAAAAACATTATTAGGGGTGATGTAATTAATTAGGGCTACTCACATGCATGTTTATAATGTTATTGGTGATTTGTGTTTTTAATCCATGATCCACTATCATTGATTATTTGTTCTTTATTTAGTAATGAATTGTTATTGATGATTCATTTTATACTTATTGATACATTATTCTTAGTTATATTTCTATTATTATGTTTTCATTGCTAAATATGTCTTATCATTTTGATCCTTAAGTAGCTGTGCCAAACATTTTGGTTTTAAATAAATGAAAAAAAATTCACAGTGAAATGTTTTGACATTTTCAAAGTAAATAAAATAGTTTTAATAATAATATGTTTTTGTATTTTCAAAGGAATATTTTTTTATAAATCCTTTATTGTAAATTAAAGAAACTTCTAGAATGTAATGGGAAAGAAATTATACATGGCTTCAAGTTTTAAATTTTAAAAGAAATATCTATTCTCCATATGTCATGTCTCATGTTACTTGAGTCACATGATAATATGTGATTACATGGTTTAGATTTTGGAGTTGGTTTTGTAGTGTGTTAGGGATATGTTAGTTACTAGTGTATTGGATTAGGTAAGTGAGTTTCTTTGAGTGTGTATGGGTCAAAATCATTGATGGTGGTTGTAAGGGTTGGTTGGTGCACATGAGGTAAATGTCTAAAATGATCAACAATATAGTTAAGAATATAAATTGAGGTCCAATGAAATTAGGTTCATTATATCTAGATTATCCACAATATAAAGAAACTATTCTATCCAATTTTTGGTATTGTAATTAAGATCTTAGACTGATAAAAAATAGATAAAAAATAACCAATTTGTTTTTGAATAAATTAAGATTCTTGGAAAGGATAATTCTAGTTCTTAAAACATGGATTGGTGTATATAAGTAATGAATAAACTATAGTTAAAAAGGACATGGTGGAATATAATCTTGGGTGAATTTACACTTTACTACTACTATTCAATGTTCTGTTTAGTGATAATACATTGTGAAAGGTTTTATGAGGTCTTAGAACTATACCAGCTTAATTGATTATCGATGAATAATGTCATTGATTTTCACAGATCATTCTTATAAGTCCCCAAAATTAAACATTAAATAATCTTGAGTTAAGTCAATAATTTTAATTTATCATGCATTTAGGATCTTTTCAGGTTTATAGTTTTAGATAATTAGAAAAAAATTATAAAAAGTAGAACCATACATTACATTTGGATAGTTACAAGAAGTATCCACTTTTTTCTACCAAAGTAAACCCTTTTAAAATAAAACATGATTTCTTTTCAAGACACATCCTCAATTATTTCATCAAGACATCTTCTTTGTCTTTACCAATCACAAGACCCATGAAAAGCAACTTAAAATATGGAATGAATATGAAAAGATCATTAAGGGATACATAAATAAGGAAAACTGTTAGTCTTGTGAAAACATTTAAACCATGAATACTTTATCAATAATACTTTTCACCTTTAAGAAGTATCAAATACTCTTCACTGAATATAAGCTCATTTCTTACCCATTTTGTAATCAAAAGATTACCATAAAACCCATAAAAATAACATATAACATATAAAGGTAACTTGGGACATAATATTACTTAAATGGAATAACTATATGGTCGAATTCCATACATTTCAGTCCTACAAATGGAATAACCATACAACCGACTTCCATACCCAATGCATTGGAGGTTATAATGTAACCACCAATCCTTAGTTTATCACAAAACCACCCATATTTGGTTTATCACATAACCAACCATATTTGGTTTATCAAATAACCACCCATAAAATGTTCAAGTACCATTATATAATCATAACACATAAAATATTACAATTATCAACATTTCACTCATAAAATTTTATTTGCAATAACAAGAAATAATTTCAAGACATTGAAATAGTAAATCAGATTTTAAGACCATTTTTAATACCAAAAAAACAAAAATGGAATAAGGGATTTTTTTCCTTTTTTAAAAACATTAAGACTTATAGAGGAATCCAAATATCAAATAACAGTTATGATGACGAAGAATTTGTTGTCGTCACATACATTAAAAAACATTCCTTTTGTTGTTTTGTAAAGAAAGTAATTTTTTTTATAAAAATATTACTTTTAAAAACATTTGAATGAAATTAAAATTCAAAGGGGTTTATTATACACCTTATAAACGAAGGTGTTGTATAACATCAAAATCTGCCTCATTGAAAGGATATTGAGATAAAGTCCCTTACCTTGAGTTCGATTAATCAGTATGTTCCTTATTCTTACTATATGATAAACTTAGGTTAATTTATATTTTATTTAGAACCTTTTTCCAGTTTATTATTCATTTTATATCACTTCTTACCATGTTATAAAAATTACATAATTATTTAAGTTCATGTCGGACTTTTTGTCGATATTCGGTACTTGAGTCGAAAATGAACTCGGTATGATGTAAAAAGTCCATGTGGTCATAAATACATAATATAAAAAATATAAAACAAGATATAAATATCTTATATATTCATTATATAATTATTTATAATAATATTTTAAGATAAACTAAAAACATCATTCATAGAGATGGTAGGCCGTACGTACACATGAACGCTATTTTCATTTTTTCCTGTCATATTGAAAGAAAAATATTAAATGAAATGTATATAAATATATATAATATCATTATATTATATTTAATATGTATTTTATATCATATATTTTTACTGAAATAATCCTTAATATATTCCATGTGATGTGTGAATGAGTCACATCATTTTGAGGAGGCAGTAGTCCACACGCCCCCAAACAAAGTTATCGTAAAACCATAATATAAAAAGTATGAAGGTATGTTTAATATAAAAATTACATAATATTAAATAGGTTATAATATAAATATTAAAATATTATTTTACCATAAAAATTGTTTTAATACCATCCTTGAAGGCGTTAATGGAAAAATAATGAAAACATTATTCACGAAGGTGATTAACCAGTATAACTTGGACAACAATTTCGTTTCTTTGAATAAAAGGAGGTTAGAAATGAAATGGACATGAGATATTCAATTAGAAACATAAAATTCTAGTATATACATTATTCTGGAGTAATCATGCATTTATGGATGAAGGAGGTGAGAAGAAAGTATAAAAAAAAGAAATTAAGAGAGGTACTTTGAGAAAATTACCTATTCAATATCCCCTCCTTGAAAGACCATTGAGGACCTTGGATTTAGTCTTTTGGTGAAAAAAAACACTTAGACATGGGGAGAGTTAGGAGTATAGGCTTGTTTAGATATTTGAGGATCTACAAGGCTTTGTGGGTCGAAATGTGTAGGTGAGGGTTGTTATTTATACTTGAGGAGAGGTGGGTTCAACTGATTAATATATTGATTATTTTATATTAAAAGATAACCATATAGAGGTGAAATTAAATTCCACGAATTTGGATTGTAATTAATGTTTTATAGGCTGTTTATCATCTATAAACACCACAAACACCCTTTAAATGTTGTAGTTTTTAGGTATGTTAAGCTTTTAACTTTTAACTTTAACCCTTGTCAAAATTTTACTTTTACTACGGTAAATAATTTTTTTACCATATTAACTTTTTTATACCTAAACATGAAATTGAAATTAAAAAATAATTTGGACCTTATGATTCCAAATATGGAATACATTTTACCTAACTAAATTCATATAATTGGGCAAATTAGATTTAAAATTAATTCTGCAGACAAAACTAAAAAGTGTGTTTTTAAAGTGAAATGATCAAAAGTTTGAAATGTTTTTATATCGAATTTCAATTTGAAATTGATTGAAATGAAAAAAATTAGATTAAATGTTAGAAAAATAATCAAAATATAATTTAAAACCTATTAAAAGTATCTTATAACAATAAAAATTAATGAGATGAAAAAGTAGTTTTGAATTAAAACGCAGTATTTCTCACTATTCATTAAAATATGAATTTTATCATAAAAATAACAAAAATTAAACCAAAGTAAATTTTGATGCCCTGATTCAAAAGGAGAAGTTTATTTTTTAAAAAATATCTTATAAAAGTTTCAAAAACAATATTTAAAATGGGTTCACCATCAAAAGGTGATAATTTGTTTTTTTGAAAAACAATGTTTTTAACCATAAATCTAGATTTATCGTATACACTATTGAACATATTATCTCTTTTAAATTACATCTAATTAATAAATATTAATATATATGAAAAAGTATTATTATATAATTACCTAGTATTTTACATCCTTCCCCATTTTGGAAATTTCTTCATTTCAATTTTATTCACTTATCAAATAAGTGGGGATATTTCTTACTCATAGCATTTTTAGATTTCCATGTTTCCTCTTCAATCATATTGTTTTTCCAAAAATCCTTAACTTAATGAATCACCTTATTCCACAACACTTTATCTCTATAGTCAATAATCTGGACTAGCTATTCCTTATGTAACGACCTGAAATTTTGAATAAATCTTGTTTCCTAATTTTGTGTGTTATTTTATTTCATACTCAACAAAACTTTTTCATTTAATAAAATGAGTATAATTAAAATTAGACTATTGGGTTTTGACTATTATATGACCGTTAGTTAGTATGACCTTTGGAAACTAAATGTTTCAATTATTATCTCTAAATACAAGTGATCTTGGTTAATTAATATAGAAAGAAGATTCGATGGCCTCATCTAGTAGTCTCTGGCCAATCAAAGCCCATATAACAGAACTTGGGAAGGAGGTAGCACCACTAGGCTTTACTCTGGACCAAACCCAAGCCGAACTTCATCATGTGAAGCTAGAAAGGAATCGCCTTCGCAAGAAGTTCAAACTGAAAGAAATTACTACTCGTGCGATGTTGGCCGAGCCGCCCTCAGATTCTCTCACCTTAGCACACCTTACACTTAGGTCCTATGATGGGGTTATAAGGGGCTATGTAAGGAGACCGTAACTACCTTTTGTAATCCTTTGATTTAAATAAAAAAATTGTGATTTCTTCTTATGATGAAGTTTTTGAATTTTCAAATGTCCGGATAAATATAGTATGCATATTTTTGATTAATTCTAGAAAAAAGATATTTGAAAATATTTATGTAAACCTTAAATAATTGATTATGTGTAATGATTTTCAAAAAATGGTCTTCTATAATTATGTTCATTAAGAAATTTAGAGTCTAATAAGATCAACTTGATTTTTGATGAATAGTAAATTATGAATAGAGATTTTATGCTTAGGATTAGTAATGTGACCAAATAGATTAGTAAACCCACTTAAAGAAAGTATTAACATAATCTCGGCACCCTGATTAAGTAATGTGATTCAATAAAATAGGTAAATAACTGTTTCAGAAATTATTAGTCAAGTATCAGTTTTTTTAGGTGAATAGTGTTTTTTATTTAAAAATTAAATTAAAAATATTTATAAAAATATTTTTATAAAATGGAGTTCATTTTTGAACTCAGAGCATCGATATTATGTTAAGGTAATTTTTGGGGATTTTTATGAAAAAAATGAATTTTCGGTGAATAGTGTATTTATTTAAGAATTAAATTAAAAATATTTAGAAAATTATTTTGGTAAAATGAAGTTCATTTTTGAAATCAGAGCATCAATATTTGGTTAAGGTGAAATTTTGGGATTTTTCTGAGAAAGTTGAATTTTTAGTGAATAGTGAAAATACAGTTTTTAAGTTACGGGTGTTTAATGACATCATTAAATGATGTATTAAGTATGTAATAAATATGGTCGACTTATGAATAGTAAGATAAGGTATGAGGTGTCCCAAGTGTCCAATACCATGGACAAATACCAGGGGAAAGCCCATGGTTTTGCCAATACCACCAATGAGGTGTCCCTTGGCCATTAATGCCTTGTCCCCTCACTTTCCCTATAAATACCAAGCCATTCTCTCATCCTTTAGACTCCAAAATCATCCTCAATGAAGTTCTGGTATTATTACCTCCCAAGGTGCCCTCAAGCCTCCCAAGGTCCCAAACTTCAAGATTTCGAAGTTACTCTTCAAGGTAAGGGATCCAACCTCTCTCTTTCTTTCCAAGTACTCTTTTTTATGTCATATCTTTTATGGTCCATATTCTTATGTTGTAGGATGTTATTTTATATTAATAATACTTTCCTTTACATGTTCATATGATGAGAGACCCCCTATTTCTCTCATCAATTCATTTTAAGAATGTTTAAGTGGCGCCGTTAGGCTGCAAAAATTTTTAAGGGATTCTTTCACCCTTCTCATTTTCAAGTTCTATTTTCATGTCAAGTCTTTCAAGTTCCTTTTATTATGTTGGGGTATGATATATATATCTATCATACTGATATTTTATGTTCATATGACAAGATACCCTATTTGATCTCGTCAATTCATTTTTTTGAAGTTTTAAGTGACGCCGTTAAGCTACCGAATTTTTAAGGGATTGTTTCACCCTTCTCATTTTCAAGTTCTATTTTCATGTCAAGTATTTCAAGTTACTTTTTATTATGTTGGGGTATTATATCTATCATACTGATATTTTATGTTCATATGACGAGAGACCCTATTTTATCTCGTCAATTCATTTTTTTGAAGTTTTAAGTGACGCCGTTAGGCTGCTGAATTTTTAAGGGATTCTTTCACCCTTCTCATTTTCAAGTTCTATTTTCATGTCAAGTCTTTCAAGTTACTTTTTATTATGTCGGGGTAAGATCTATATCATAATGATATTTTACTTTCATATGATGAGAGACCCTATTTGATCTTGTCAATTCATTTTTTGATGTTTTAAGTGATGCTGTTAGGCTGCCGAATTTTATTAAGAGAAATCTTATTTTTGTCTTCCTTCCATGTTTTTCATTTCATATGGTATGTATTTCAAATTTCATTACCATGTTCTTGTATCCTTTATATCCTATCCCTATACTGTTTTATGGATCATTTATGAGTGGGTGACCCATGTCCCCTCTCTTTTCAGTATTTTCTAAAACCCTATAACATAGCTGTTATGCTGCATAATTTTCATCTCAAAATGTCTCTCTCTTTATCTCAAATTATTTTATTTTATTAAGTGAATACTCAAAGATATTTATTCTAGAGGTGTATTCACATATATATCAAAATTTTATATTTTAATTCTGGTACTTACATACTTGAAACCCTCTTTCCTTTTTCCGTGGGTTTAAAGTGACATAAAGATCACATCTTTAAAGAAGTTTTTAAAACATTATGATTATGAAATGAAACCCATTTCTTTTATGATATATGTGTTGTTTATGAAATTATTGATGATGATATATGTGGATCACATGATAATAAAGTCAAATTTAAGGGTGCGCCCTGATAGCGCTCCAATGCATTGGGTAAAGACTGAATCTCTAGAGATGACCATTTTTAACATTATCTTGGTGAATAACCTTGGTAATTTTTTAATGACACCTTGGGGATGGACCTTGGTGAAATGGAAATTATTGTCTATGTTAAATGTTGTAGACACATATTTAATTTATGAAACACGTTATTTTTATTATGATATGCCTCAGGATTTCTTTCTCATGCCTTAAAGTTCTTTTTTTCAGGACTTTATTGATGTATCTCAAGTTCACATGTTAAATGTTTCCCCTTGTTTCCCTTACCGGGCCTTCTACTCACCCTTTCTTTTGATGTATGTCCCCAGGTTATGAGATGCTGTAATGAACTTATGATGAACAATGAATAAGCCTTTAAAGTGTTTAAAAAGAATGTATTATGTTGTCATGTATTAAGTTACTGGTTTCCAAGACACTAAACCTTAAAGATCCTCGGTTTTGTATAATGTAATGAAAGTTAATGTGTTAAAAATGCAGGATTATATTGTTGGTATCAAAGGATGGTTTATTTATTTGTAGAAATTATGATTTGAAAACTTTACAAGGTTTACTAATTAAAATATTAAATATAGGAAAACATCTATTGTTATGAATCACATGTTGATGTTGTGAAGCAGTTCTTCTTGAAAAAAAAAATGATCAGGGGATTAAAAGATGAATATTATTTTGGAAGACGTTAACTATTTTGGGAAACCTATATGATCGAGCTAAATAGATTACCATGAAATTTTCTTTGAGGAGTAAAGGTTGAATTATATTTTTAAGAATCGATTAATTTAAGGTGAACTTATAGTAACTTAGGTTACTTATGGAAATAATTAACCTATCTTGGGGAAAATATGTTTAGGTTAGTTACTTTTGTTATAAGATGTTAGGAGGGGTTTATGTTTTTTGGAGATGAATAATAAAGTTTATCTTGTAAGACTATGTTATCAAATCCTTTTTATATTTGGGTTTCAATATTAGTTTGGTTTATTTTGAGGAATTTCAAGGACAGTTATTTATGGAATGGTCTATGGTGAACTTTGGATAGTACCATGGAACTTTGAAGATTTAAAATATTTTCCCTTCCTATGGGGTTATTTCTTTTTGAAGAGTTGTTTTATCTTACCCTTTTTGTTTTTGGGATAAATTTTTAAAGATAGATAGTTATTCTTTTGTGGATTACATGATTATCTAGAAGATGATTCTTGTGCTTTGATGAGACCAAGTAGTTTTGAATGCTCATTGTTTGGAGAAAGGATTAGTCTTGGTGAAAAATATTAAGGGATGAAACTCTACTTGAAGGTAAATATATTTCCCTGTGTTCTTATTCTATGTAGTAAATTAATTCCTCAAAATTATTAAAAGGAACGTGAAACAAAAATGTTGTTGGTTTAAGTTTCCTACTGGGTAATCAAAGACCGATTAACCCATCACAAGTTTGTGATTTTCTGGTGGTTAAATACCTCTTGGACATGTTTTCTATCACTCTCCCTCAGAACTTGACCCTTTGTTTTCTCCTCCATATCCATATTTTCCAACATGGAATCCTAGTTTGGGTTAACTCGGGTGACCTTTGTACTTCCTTTTCTTTATTTTAAAGTAATAGTGTTACTAACTCTTTTTCGGATGTGAGTCTTTCAATAAAATTTCCAAGCCCATTTTTTAAAAAATTGTGAGGACACAATTTCTTAAGGGGGGGGGGGGAAGATTGTAACGACCTGAAATTTTGAATAAATCTTGTTTCCTAATTTTGTGTGTTATTTTATTTCATACTCAACAAAACTTTTTCATTTAATAAAATGAGTATAATTAAAATGAGACTGTTGGGTTTTGACTATTATATGACCGTTAGTCAGTATGACCTTTGGAAACTAAATGTTTCAATTATTGTCTCTAAATGAAAGTGATCTTGGTTAATTAATATATAAATAAGATTTGATGGCCTCATCCAGTAGTCTCGGCCCAATTGAAGCCCATATAACAGAACTTGGGAAGGAGGTAGCACCAATGGGCTTTGCTCTGGACCAAACCCAAGAGAACTTCATCATGTGAAGCTAGAACGGAATCACTTTCGTGAGAAGTTCAAACTGATAGAAATTACTACTCATGCGATGTTGGCCGAACCACCCTCATATTCTCTCACCTTAGCACACCTTACACTTAGGTCCTATGCTGGGGTTATACGGGGCTATGTAAGGAGACCGTAACTACCTTGTGTAATCCTTTGATTTAAATAAAAAAATTGTGATTTCTTCTTGTGATGAAGTTTTTGAATTTTCAAATGTCCGGATAAATATAGTATGCATATTTTTGATTAATTCTAGAAAAAGGATATTTGAAAATATTTATGTAAACCTTAAATAATTGATTATGTGTAATGATTTTCAAAAAATGGTCTTCTACAATTATGTTCATTAAGAAATTCAGATTCTAATAAGATCAACTTGATTTTTGATGAATAGTAAATTATGAATAGTGATTTTATGCTTAGGATTAGTAATGTGACCAAATGGATTAGTAAACTCACTTAAAGAAAGTATTAATATAATCTAGGCACCTTGATTAAGTAATGTGATTCAATAAAATAGGTAAATAACTGTTTCAGAAATTATTAGTCAAGTATCAGTTTTTTCAAGTGAATAGTGTTTTTTAATTAAAAATTAAATTAAAAATATTTAAAAAATTATTTTTATAAAATGGAGTTAATTTTTGAACTCAGCATCGATATTATGTTAAGGTAATTTTTGGGGACTTTTCTAAAAAAAATGAATTTTGAGTGAATAGTGTATTTATTTAAAAATTAAATTAAAAATATTTAGAAAATTATTTTTATAAAATGGAGTTCATTTTTGAAATCAGAGCATCGATATTTGGTTAAGGTGAAATTTTGGGATTTTTCTGAGAAAGTTGAATTTTTGGTGAATAGTGAAAATACTGTTTTTAAGTTACGGGTGTTTAATGACATCCTTAAATGATGTATTAAGTATGTAATCAATATGATCTACTTATGAATAGTAAGATAAGGTATGAGGTGTCCCAAGTGTCCAATACCATGGACAAGCCCATGGTTTTGTCAATACCACCAATGAGGTGTCCCTTGGCTAGTAATGCCTTGTCCCCTCACTTTCCCTATAAATACCAAGCCATTCTCTCATCCTTTCGACTAAAAAATCATCCTAAACGTAGTTCTGATCTTTTTACCTCCCAAGGAGTCCTCCCAAGCTTCCCTCAAGCCTCCCAAGGTCCCAAACTTCAAGATTTCGAAGATACTCGTCAAGGTAAGGGATCCTACCTCTCTCTTTCTTTCCAAGTACTCTCTTTTATGTCATATCTTTTATGGTCCATGTTCTTATGTTGGAGGATGTTATTTTATGTTCATCCTAATGTCCATTTCATGTTCATATGATGAGAGACCCCCTCTTTCTCTCATGAATTCATTTTAATAATGTTTAAGTGGCGCCGTTAGACTGCCAATTTTTTTAAGGGATTCTTTCACCCTTCTCATTTTCAAGTTCTATTTTCATGTCAAGTCTTTCAAGTTACTTTTATTATGTTGGGGTATGATCTCTATATCTATCATACTGATCTTTTATTTTCATATGACGAGAGACCCTATTTGATCTCTTCAATTCATTTTTTTGAAGTTTTAAGTGACGCCGTTAGGCTGCCGAATTTTTAAGGGATTCTTTCACCCTTCTCATTTTCAAGTTCTATTTTCATGTCAAGTATTTCAAGTTACTTTTTATTATGTTGGGGTATGATCTCTATCATACTGATATTTTATGTTCATATGATGAGAGACCCTATTTTATCTCGTCAATTCATTTTTTTAAAGTTTTAAGTGACGCCGTTAGGCTGCCAAATTTTTAAGGGATTCTTTCAACCTTCTCATTTTCAAGTTCTATTTTCATGTCAAGTCTTTCAAGTTACTTTTTATTATGTTGGGGTATGATCTCTATCATACTGATCTTTTATGTTCATATGATGAGAGACCCTATTTTTTCTCACCAATTCATTTTTTGATGTTTTAAGTGACGCCGTTAGGCTGCCAAGTTTTCATAAGAGAAATATTATTTTTGTATTCCTTCCATGTTTTTCATTTCATATGTTATGTCTTTAAAATTTCATTACCATGTTATTATATCCTTTATATCCTATCACTCCACTGTTTTATGGATCATTTATGAGTGGGTGACCCATGTCCCCTCCCTTTTCAGTATTTTCTAAAACCCTATAACATAGCTGTTATGATGCAGAATTTTCGTCACAAAATGTCTCTCTCTTTATCTCAAATTATTTTATTTTTGTTAGTGAATACTCAAAGGTCTTTCTTCTATAGGGGTATTCACATATATATGAAAATGTTCTATTTTAATTATAGGACTTACATACATGAAACCCGATTTCCTTTTTCTGTGGGTTTAAAGTGACATAAAGATCATGTCTTTAAAGCAGTTTTTAAAACATTATGATTATGAAATGAAACCCATTTCTTTTATGCTATATGGGTTGTTTATGAAATTATTGATGATGATATATGTCTCTCACATGATAATAAAGTCAAATTTAAGGGTTCACCCTGATAGCGCTTCAATGTATTGGGTAAAGACTTAATCTCTAGAGATGACTATTTTTAATGATATCTTGGTGAATAACCTTGGTTATTTTTTAATGACACCTTGGGGATGGACCTTGGTTAAACATAAATTATTGTCTATGTTAAATGTTGTATCCACATATTCAAGTTATGAAACACGTTATTTTTATTATGATATTCCTCATTATTTCTTTCTGATTCCTTAAAGTTCTTTTTTCATGACTTTATTGATGTATCTCAAGTTCACATGTTAAATGTTTCCCCTTGTTTCCCTTACTGGGCCTTCTGCTCACCCTTTCTTTTGATGTATGTCCCTAGGTTATGAGATTCTATAATGAACTTATGATGAACAATGAATAAGCCTTTCCAGTGTTTAAGAATAATGTTTTATGTTGTCATGTATTAAGTTCCTGGTTTCCAAGACACTAAACCTTAAAGATCCTTGGTTTTGTATAATGTAATGAAAGTTAATGTGTTGAAAATGCGGGATGATATAACTCATAAGAAATATTGTCCTCCAACTAAACTACTTCTAGACTCAACACTTGAGTTGGATCCAGCATATACTTTCGTAACATTGAAACATGAAAAAATTGTGTTCTTGGGATAGACTCGGAGGTAAATCCATTCGGTAGGAAACTAATCCAAATTTATCTCAGATTTAATAGGGTCTAATGAAATATTGAACCAACCTCTCTTTCTTACCAAAACACATCACACTTTTCCATGGTGAAACTTTGAGAAAAACATGATCACCTACCTCAAAATAAATATCCTTTATATAGTTATCCACGTAACTTTTCTGTATGCTCTATGCCGTCCTTATATGTTTCTGGATAAACTAAACTTTCTCTGACATTTTCTCAACCAATTATAGTCCTATAAAATTCCTTTCAACTACTTCATCCAAAAAAGATGAAGTTTGAAACTACTTTCCATATAATTCCTCGAATGATTCCATATGTATACTAAAATAAAGACTGTTATTATAAGAAAACTCAAACAAAGAAAGATGTTGATCCCAACTTCCCTTGTAATCTAGTGAACAAGCACATAGAATATCCTCCAGGGTCTGAATTGATCATTATGACTGCCCATCTAATTGAGGATGAAAAGCTGTACTAAAATTTAATTCAGTACCTAATGAATTCTGAAGGACTTTCTAAAAGTTATAAGTGTACCTGAGATCATGATCAAATATAATGAATAGGGTAATCCCATGTAACCTGACTATCTCTTAATATAAAACTAAGAAGTTTGATCTATAAATAGTATATCTCTAATAGGAATAAAATGAGATTATTTAGTCAGTTTAACAACAATAACCAAAATTGCATTATTACCTTGAGAAGTATTTGGTAATTCTAGTAAAAAAATCCATGGATATATTTTCCCATTTCCGCTCTGGCACTAGAAAAGGCTGAAGTATATTTTTTGGTAACTATTACTTGGCTTTAACCTGTTGAAAATTAAACATCTCAAGGTAAAATCAGAAATATCTATTTTCATTCCATCCCACCAGTAATACTCATGAAGATATTTGTACATTTTAGTGATACCTAGGTGAACTAAAAATGGATAACTATGAGCTTCACATAAAAACTCTTCCTTCAACTATGAATCAAAAGACACACATAATCTCTTTCCAAATCTCAAAACACTCTCTTTATCAATGTTAAATTCAGGTAACTTACCCTTCTGAACCAATTCTACCTTTTTTTGGAAACTCACTATATTTCTTTTGTGCTTGATTAATTATGTATGATAGAGATGATTACACTGACACCTAAAACAAAATAGAATAATTTCCTGCACCAACAACTTCTAAGCCAAAATTCATTAAATCATTAACTAAAGGATCTCATTCCAAAAGTATAATGGTTAATGTAGCATTACTTTTTTACTCAAAGCATCAACCAATTTATTTTTTTCCTAGATGGTAATGAATCATGGAATAATAATCCTTGATTAACTCTAGCCATCTCCTCTGTATCATGTTCAATTCTTTTTAAGTGAATATATACTTCAAACTTTTGTGATTAGTATATATTTCAGACTTAACACCATAAAAATGATGCCTCTTATTTTTTAATGAAAAAAAAGAAACATCTAATTAAAAATCATGTGTAGGGTAATTTAAATCAAGATTTTTCAACTGATGTGAAGAATAATAAATTACCTGATTAGTAGGACACAACCAAGTCCTTTTAATGAAGCATCACTTTAGATAAAAAATTCACCATTTTTGGAAGGTAATTCCAAAATTGGAGCATTCACCAATCTTCTTTTCAATTTCTGATATCAATCATCACATTACTTTTTCTAGATGAAATTAACTCCCTTACATGTTAACTTAATTAGTGAGATAGATAATCATGCAAAATTTTCAACAAACCTCTAGTAACATCCTGTTAATCCAAGAAAACTAAGAATCTCTGTGATATTGGTAGGTCTTGGCCACTCTTCCACAAATTTTGTTTTAGAAGGGTCAACAATTATTCCATATTTAGAAATAATATGACCAAGGAATGAAATTTTTTATGACCAAAATTCACTCTTAATAAACTTCCCATGTAGTTTATTTTCTTTTAAGGTTTGAAAAACAACCCTTAAGTGCCTTTCATGTTATTTCTAGCTTTTAGAATATACCAAAATATCATCTATAAACATAACCGCAAAATGATCCAACAAATAATGATAGAATCCATTCATGGGATTCATAAATATAACATGTGAATTAGATAACCCAAATGGAATAACTAAAAACTCATAATTCCTATATCTCATTCAGAACACTACCTTTGGAATGCCACCCTCATTCACCTTCAGATGATGGTACCTAGTTCTCAAATTAATCTTTGAAAAATACTGATCTCCCTAGAGCTGATAAAAAAATCATCGATAAGAGGAAAAAAAATACTTATTATTAATTGTGATGTTATTCAAGGCTCTATAATCAACATAAAGTCTCATGGAACCATCCTTCATTTTCACAAATAAAATAGGAGAACCCCATGGTGAAGTTCTAGGTTGAATGAAACCTTTATCAAGTAATTCTTGCAACTATTTTTTTCAATTCCACCAGTTCTACTTGAGCTATTCGATAAGGGGGTTTAGAAATATGTTTTGTATAAATAACTAAATCAATCATAAATTTAACCTCCTGATCAGGAACAATACCAAGCAATTCATTAGAAAAAAAACTGTAAATTCATTCACCACTGGAATGTCACTAATAAAAATTGTTTATTTCTTTTCAAAAACATGAGATAGACAACTTTCACTTACATCTTTAATCAATATCTCAGCTTCTTGGTATGTTATCAAAGGTATGGAATCATTGAATAAAAATTTATTGGCTTTGCAATCTATTTTAGCATGATAAAATGAAAGCCAATTCATACCTAAAATGATATGAAATTCCACCATGGGAATTTCAACAAGATTTGTAGGAAAGATCATCCCACTAATGATAATAATAATATTACTATAAATCTTGGTTTTTTTAATACTTCCACCTGGAGTTTTTACCAAAAGTTATATATCACACTCATGAGGTGATATTTCTAATTTACTTGCAAAGATCTCAGAAATGAATGAATATGAAGATACATAGTCAAATAGAGTATTTCCATATTTTTAGAAAACACATAACATACCTCTAACCACTTAATTTGATGGTAAAACATCCACCATAGTAGTATCAAATGATTTTTTCATGCCCTTCTACTTTTTATCATGCTGGTTTGAACCCTGGGTAATCAACTTTGGACACACTAGAATAATTCCCTAACTCATTGCAACTAAAACATCTTACCTATGACTTTTCATTGCTTGCATGATGCGCTAATTTATAGTCATGAGTAATATGACCAGTCTTACCACATCAAAATAACTTAATATATTTGAGAGACATTCTCTAGGATGATTTTCACCACACTTCTCACAAGATGGAAATTTAGATTTCTTACCTCCAAACTTCTTTGACGAATGTTTTACCATTGCCTTCCAACTAGATTGATTATTTTTCTTGCTCTCATAGAAAAAATGATCATAAGAAAACTTCATTTCTACCTTCTCATCACATCAGACAAGTTTCTCATAGATTTTTAACTCACAAGAAGCTAACACCCTTCGATATTTTAGCTTCAATCCTGAGTAAAACCGATTTATCTTACTATCAATATCCTAGATAAAATTTGGGATGTAACTTGAAAAATGGGTGAAATTTTATTCATATATATCCACTAATTCTTCATCCTTTTATCTCAATTCTCATAATGTATTTTCCATCCTAAGTTGAACAACCTTAAGAAAATATTTCTCAAGTAAGATATTCTTAAATTCATCCCATTCTATAGCATCAATCTCTTCACTTCCTTTGATATTTTTTACCATTGAACACCAGCGATCAGATTCACCTTCAAAATAATAAATAGTAAGAATAACCTTTTGATTGTATGAACACCCCATTACATCAAAAATCTTTTCTAGTGCTTTAATCCACCCTTAATCTTGCACATGGTTAGATGATCTTCTTAAGAATGGGGGATGTTTCCTCATGAAATTCTCCACTACTAACATATTACTCTATGGTTGATCTGGTTGATCTTGTGCATGGACACCACCACAATTTATCTCCTGATTAAACTGATCCATCACTATAAAAAACTATTCAGTTATGATTTTGACCATCTCAGGATGCTAATTTGGAAGTTTTTTTCCCTCTGTATACCTTCCCAGCACAGCTGCTCTATTTCCTCTACAGAAAACCATTATGAATAGACATATCTTAGATTAAGCAGCATGGTAATATTCCAATGATATATCATTTAAATTTTACCATTAGGTAAAAATCATTTATGTATATTCTATTAACAATATTCTAACTCCTAAAGTTATCTAAACCGACTTGTGATACCAAATATAAAGCCCTAACCTTAAACATTACATAATCTTGAGTTAATTCAATAATTTGACTTTATCTCACATTGAGGATCTTTTCAGGTTTAGAGTTTGATATAATTAATATAAAATCATACAATTTAGACCCATACATTACATGTGGATAGTTACACTAAGTATCTATTTTTTCCACCAGAGGAAACCCTTTAAAATAAAACATGATTTATTTTCAAGACACATCCTCAATTCTTTAACCATGAAATATTATTTTTCCTTACCAATATTAAGATCTATGAAAAACAATTTAAAACATGACATGATCATAAAAATCTTAGTAAGAGATACACAAAGAAGGAAAACTATTATTATTGCAAAAACATGTAAACCATGAATACTTTATCATAAAATAATACTTTTCACCTTTAATAAGTAGTAAATTCTCTTCACTAAATATAAGCTCATTGCTTACCCTTTTTTTAATAAAAATATTACCATAAAACCCATAAAAATCATATATAACATATAAGTATAACTTGGGACACAATATTACTTAAATGGAATAACCATATGATCGATCTCCACACATTTCACTCTTACAAATAAAATAACCACATGACCGACTTCCATATCCAATTCATTGGAGGTTATAATATAATCACCCATCCTTGGTTTATCAAGGAACCACCCATCTTTGGTTTATCATGTAACCACCCATATTTGGTTTATCACATAACCACCCATCAAATGTCCAAGTACCATTATATAATCATAACACATAAAGTATTTCAATTATAAACATTTCACTCATAAAATTTCATTTGCAATCACAAGAAATCATTTCAAGATATTGAAATAGTCAATCCGCTTTAAAAAAAAATTCATTACCAAAACACCCAAAAAGGTAATAATTTATTTATTTTCCTTTTTAAAAACATTAAATCTTATAGAGGAATCCAAATATCAAATAATGGTTACAGTGACAGAGAATTCATTTTCACCGCATACGTTAAAAGACATTCCTTTTGTCATTTTGTAAAGAAAGTAAAATGATTAGTATAAAAAGATTCATTTTGAAAACCTTTGAATGAAATTAAAATTCAAAGGGGTTTATTATACACCTTATAAAATAAGGTGGTGTGTAACATTAAAATATGCCTTGATGAAAGGAGATTGAGATAAAGACCCTTACCTTGAGTTCGATTTGTCATCTATGTTAATTATTCTTACTATATAATAAAATTAGGTTAATTTATAATTTCTTGATAACATTTTTCTAGTTTATTATTCATTTTATATCACTTATTATCATGTTATAATAATTACATAATTATTTAAGTTCATGTCTAGCATTTTGTTGATATTCGGTACTTGAGTCAAAAATGAACTTGGTATGATGTAAAAAGTCCATGTGATCATAAGTCCATCATCTACAGAATATAAAACATGATATAAATATATTATATTTTAATTATATAATTATTTATAATAATATTTCAAGACAAACTAAAAACACCATTCATGGAGATGGTAGGCCGTACATACACATGGATACTATTTTTATTTTTCCCATCGTATTGAAGGAAAAAAATTAAATTAAATGTATATAAGAATATATAATATAATTATAGTAAAATTAATATTTATTTTATATCACATATTTTTACTAAAATAATTATTAATACATTCCATGTGATGTGTGAACGAATCACATCATTTTGAGGAGGCGATAGTCCATATATCCCAAACAAAGTTATCATAGAAACACAATATGAAAAGCATGAAGGTATATTTAATATAACATTTATAGAATATTAAATAGGTTATAATAAACATATTAAAATATTTTTTGAACATAATTTTTTTTTAAGACTATCCATAAATGTGATAATGTAAAAAGAATGAAAACATTATTCACAAAGGAAATTAACTAGCATAACTTTGACAACAATTTTGTTTCTTTGAATAAGAGGAGGTGAGAAAAGAAACGAACATGAGGTATTCAATTATAAAAATAAAAATCCAGTATATAAATTATTATTTAGTAATCATGCATTTATGGATGAAGGATATGGAGAGAAATTAGAAAAATAAAAAAAAATTAAGAGAGGTACTTTGAGAAAATTACCTCTTGAATATCCCCTCCTTGAAAGACCCTTGAGGACATTGAATTTTGTATTTTGGTGATACTAGTAGCACTTAGATGTGGGGATAGTGAGTAGGAGAGGTTTGGGAAGATATTTTATGATATAAAAGTATTTTTGGGTCAAAAATGGGGAGGTGAGGGTTGTTATTTATACTTGAGTAGAGGTGGGTTCAAGTGATTAATTTATTGATTATTTTATATTAAAAGAAAACCATATTGAGGTGGAATTAAATTCCATGATTTTTTCTTGTAATTAATGTTTTATAGGCGTTTTAGGGTCAATAAAATCCTCAAAAACCCTTTAAATGTTTTAGTTTTTAGGTATTTTAAGATTTTAACTTTTAACTTTAACCCTGACAAAATTTTACTTTTACTACGGTAAATATTTTTTTTACCATGGAAAATGTTTTATACCTAAAAATGAAATTGATATTAAAAACTAATTTGGAATTTATTATTACAAATATGAAATCAATTTTACTTAATTCAATTCACAGAATTGAAAAAATTAGATTTAAAATTAATTCTACATACAAAACAAAAAAGTGGGTTTTTTAAGTGAAACGTTCAAAAGTTTGAAATGTTTTTATATCTAATTTAAATTTGAAATTGATTAAAATGAACAAAATTAGATTAAATGGTAAAAAATAATCTAAATATACTTTAAAATCTATTTAAAGGATCTTATAACAATAGAAATGAATTATATGAAAAAATAGTTTTGAATTAAAACACAGTATTTCTCACTATTCATTAAAATATGAATTTTATCAGAAAAATACCAAAAATTAAAACAATGTAAATGTTTATGTCTCTATTACAAATAAAAAGTTTATTTTGTAAAAAATATCATATAAAAGTGTCAAAAATAATTCTTAAAATGGGTTCTCTATCAAAATGCGATAAAACTATTTTTTTAGAAAAACAATATTTTTAACCATAAATATAGATTTATCATATATTCTATTAAATATATTGCCTATTTTAATATATATATAATTATTAAATATTAATGGATATGAAAAATTCTCATTATATAATTACCTGTGATGTTACAATTCTACTTCTCAATAGCCTTATAAGGTTACAAACTCATGAGGCCAACTCTTTGATAAGGGATTGAGTGATTTGTTTCTAGTGAATATAACTCATTATTGCCTTGATATATTATTTGAGGTAATTAATTAGGTGTTTTTAGTAGAGGAAAGAACAGGGTGGTGATATTTAGGATGGTAGGGATTGTACTTCCCACTGATGTTGGTATAACCTCTTAAACCAAAGGTAAATATTTTTTAGTGTTATTCCAATATAGATGCACAAGATATATATAACACTATATCATAGAGAATTGAAAGAGTATCATGTATCTATAAGAATTATTTGGATTTAGGACTTTAAATTAGAGTGAATCTATTCATTGATAAGAATTTACCATAAAGCCTTATTATATCCTAGAGTATGATATTGTTTATTTTAGGATATGATAAACCATATAGAAGAGTTTTTAATAAAAATCATTGGGCATATCATATTTTATGATATTAGATATCGTATGATGGATGTATGGATTATTTTATTTTATGATATGCATGAATTATAACACTAAGTATCTAATGGTTCAACACTTTCATGATTACT
Source organism: Viscum album (assembly GCA_963277665.1). Classification (NCBI taxonomy): domain Eukaryota; kingdom Viridiplantae; phylum Streptophyta; class Magnoliopsida; order Santalales; family Viscaceae; genus Viscum; species Viscum album. The sequence goes on from OY728125.1 coordinate 8,510,386, forward strand.
CAAGGAATTCAAATGTCAAGGGTTTAACATTTGAAACTCTCTACACATCAGCTATAATTAAAATAGTATAGAATAATTAATGGACATAGGTTACATGGGATGTAAATAAATCCATTACTCATACATTTATGAAATGTACTAGTAATGGTGTGTCCTAGATTCATGGATTAGGGAGCATATCTATAGCCTACATAAAGGGTCATTGTTATTGGGAAGTGGGTAACAATTTTCTAGAAAATTTGACACCCAAAACTCTCCATCCCAAAGATCTCTCTTCATACTTATTTACATTTGAGATACTATTATATCATTAAGGTTTTAATATTCTCACCCAAAGAGTTTGGGTGATTTGGTTATACCTATAGAAACACCTCAGAGGGAAGAACCACTTGGTTATTCATTTTATAGTCCTTATCAAACATATAAAGTTAAAATTGATAAAAAACATTTTGATGGTGAAAGATATGCACGTTCTTCATTTATAGTTATGTATGATATTTGTTTAATATTTATGGTGATCTTGGTTTCATGGTTTCTTTATCATTCCCACTTTTTAATTAATGGTTAATATATTTTATGAAACTTTTAAGTGGTATCAGAGTGGTATCCATGCATTTTTATTCACAAAATAATTTGGGAAATGAAGTTTTTCAATATTATAATACCTGTCATAATTCTAGTTTTAAAATATGAATCAGTGAAAAACCCATGGTTTTATACATATCGTAGTGTAAAATATCAATATATCATACCACACGATAGTGATTTGGTGGTTTAGAAAAATAGAGTATCATATTTCCTTTACAATATCTAGATATATCATAAAATATGATATGATATTTAAGGGTCTACTGTTATGTATCAATCATAAGATATGATATGAATATCAATCATAAAATATGTCTGATAACACAATTTTTTATCATAAAAAACTATCAATCACACTTTATGATTTAGTCTCAATCATAAAATGCAATTGATGTAGAAAAATTATTTTTCTTAATTTTCAATTATTAATTGAATTTTGTTATTTATAAATTGTTTATAAATAAAAATCAAAGATATATTGGGGATATTTATTTGTTTATAAAGTCTTTATGAATTAATTAATTATAAATTAAATATAATTAATTAATTATATGTTTATGAAACATTTATAAATAAATATTCCATAATATTAAGAGTTAAAATTAAATTACCATTTTCAAAATTATATAACATGAATTATAATTTGGATATAAATTGTTTATATAGAAAATATAAGTGTGATTTATAAAAGGTTTAAAAATAAAAAAAATTATTTGTTTATAATATTTAATTTGAAATGTTCAAATTAAAATAGTGTTATTTGGAAATTATTTAAACCTTATAAAAATAATTTTGATAGATGATACAAATAAAGGTTTGAAAAATGTTAATATATGATATTTATATTATTTAAAATGCGTACATAATATAATTTGAGATATAAAATGTTTATTTTTTATGAAATATAATATATTAAAATAAAATTCCATATAATGATTAATATTAAAGAGTTCATATTAAAAATTATATATAAATTTTTTTATATTCAAGATTATGGAATGTCTATAAATAATTATAAAGTGTATAATTGATGATTTCTATATTTTTTATAAATGGATATCTCATGTTTGGAAAATAAATAAATTATTTTTTTATTTTTTTAATTACTTTTGAGTATTCATATTTATAAATTATTTATGAGATTTGAATATATTTATTCTTTTATTTACTTAATAAATCACTTCTTATAAATTTTCAAGCCATGCATTACATGCTAAGTATGATAATATAATATTTAGTTTTCATCTACCTTGACCTCAATTTATAATTGAAGTTATTAGCTTAAATTTATTTATTAAATATAGTTAAACAATATTAGGTTTTAGATTTATGATGAATTGTATTCTCTCTTGATTAAATTATCCTTGGGGTGAGGGACTTTGGGTCAGAATTCCCACTTTTCTGGAGGCTTATGACTTGTTCTAAAAAAGTGGGGGTTGACTATCTGTCTCTCTAGTCGAACTCATGTGAGGATGATCAATCTCATATAATTATACATTTTTATATAAAGATTTTATGAACCTTATACATAGTATAAATTTGGATATTTATGAGTATGCTTATATTTGATTTTTGGGTAAAAAAATGGTGGGCAATGTAATAAGTTACACAATAATATGGTGTGAACAAATTAATTTGGTGGATGGAATATAGATTCAAAAATGAATGTATACACATGAAAATAAAGTAATACATTAAATGAATAAAATATGTGATAATAAATATTGAATTTGACGAAATAATTATGAATTTAATATGAATATGATGCATATTGGATTGGTGGAAATTTAAAAGAAAACCCCTCATATACTAAGTGTTAAATTATTTCCAAAACGACACTTGTTAATACCTAGATCATCCAACCAGGAATGTCATGCTAAAGTTGGGTGTCCCTGTAATATAATGTACAAGAAAATAATGTAATGGGTGGACCTAATAGTATTAAGTGATCATTCTTTGTGTCTTGAGAATATTTCTCATGCAAGAAGGGAAAATATATGTGTTGGAGGAATCAATTTCTAATAATCCAATTGGTGAATCCATTCAAAAAACAAAAATATATGCTTATGATAAGTATATAAATGATTAAATATATGTATCTACACTAATGTTTCTTTCCATTAATGTTAAGTTTAAAAAACAACATGAGACTCTATATTCTTATAAGATGATATAAAACCTGAAAATACTTTATCAATAATAGGCTAAACAAGAAAGGTATGAGGTATCAAAAGATAATTTTCAGTAAAAATAGGAGATTTAACCTCAGTATCAACTAATAAACTCAATATTATTGGGTATTTAAATTAATTAGAGATACCAAGTTCACCTATTAGACTTGATATGGCCATATACTTTATTTTTTAATCAATGTTAGAAAGGTTTTGAAAGTTTATTTTGAATTATAATATGAATGATCTCAATAAAAGTTTACTAATATACACAATATGTTGAGTATTGTTGATAAGGATGTGGGTGGTACAATCTCAATTTTCATAATGATGGTAAAAAAGGACAAGGGTAAAATATTTGGCTATAAAGATAAGAAAAAAGGCCATGGAGAGTCCACGACATTAAGTAAGTCCAAGAAAAAGAAGGTGGTACAACACTTTCATTATGACAAGATTGGCTATTAGAGAAGGAATTGTTCAGAATATCTACAAGGTTGTAAGAATCCATGAATATAGTCCACTTTAGGTATCAATTTTATAAAATTCAATTATTTTATTCTAAAAGGCATATAATACCAAACTATATGTTACAAGTGTTGTAAATTTATTGGTGGTCAGAATGAAAGAAAGGATTGAGCATTAGAGATTGAGGTTTTGTTTTCAAGTAATGGGAAACTGAGTTTCTATATAAACAACTTGGATAAAATAAGTGCTTCAAGCTTGGATGAATTTTCAAAGGATGTGTATTAATTGTCTCATTTTTATCTTGAGAAGAGCATGAAAACAATAATTGTTTGAATAATTGAAATTGATATTTTTTGATACACATGGTTTTTGATTCATCCAATCCTATAACATACTTGAAAAAGAGAAAAGGATAAAAGTATTTTTATCCAGGATAAAGTTATTATACAACAATATGAAGGAATATGATTCTAACACCAATAATAGTATATTTAGTAAAGTCTTATTTTTAGTAAAACTTTCCCAACACATATAATACCATATATAATATGAAAATAATAGTGTATTTGTTAAATATTACCAATTTTCTAAAGACAAATGAGTTTGTGTATCTTATCATGATATCATGTAAAGGATATAGTTTTTATGGGTCTAGTGGAAGTATAATTGGACATAAAAATTCAAATTTAACAAATAAAATATCATTCCAATCAAATTTCAAAGTAAAATTCACTTGACATCCTAAAAGGTTTAGGATATGATGGAAAATAAATAATTTAAAAGTTACATTAATTACCATAATAGAGTGAATTTCACTTGAATCATAAAATTATTAGGGTATTTTTTTAATGATATAATATATAAGTTACATTATTTACCAAAATATTTCAAGTAAAAGTTTCATGGAAAGAGTTTCAAGGATGATAATGATGTTCTTTGAGAAGTTCTAAGTATACAATAGAAGTTTTTGAAATTGAAACTTTAGCTGTTGTGGATTTAAGGAGTTTGAATATATTTAAGGAGTTGGAAATTAGGAATATTATTTATAATTATCACAATTATTTAAAGTATCCTACTTAATATATGTTACTCACTAAAGATTTTAGTGGGAGGGCTTCATCAAATGGCCATATAGAGATATGGAGAGAATTACAAATAGATGTAATGAGTTAAAAAAACTTCAGAAAATGTAGTAAGTATAAGGATGATATGAAAGTCTACATATGTGATATGTTAGGAAAATGATTATATATAGTTTTGTTAAGTATTCTTAAATAAGTTTTAGAATATGAAATGTATTAGACAAAAATTAATCTTCACATTATCATTTCTTCATGTTGGTTGTATATATGTATATGTAGATATATATTTCATGAAGTGTAATGATAATTGAACTCTCAAAGTATGACTTTGAGTTATCCCTAACATATATTCATCATGGAGTATTATAGGTTATGATGAAATTTTAAGGTTATCATGAGTAAGATTCTTAAATTGGGATACACAATATGCTCATGAGGTATAAAAATGTTTTATGAATTGGATAACCTAGAAAGTATTCCACATGGAGTTTTATATATAATGTATTTGGCATACTAGGGAAAAATTGTTCATATTTGAGTCCCCATGACTTAAGTCTAGTGAGATACCTATCATGAGAACCTCTATATTTTGATTTCTTTCTTATGCAAGCCTTGATACTTAGTTAATCAGTAGTGGTTGGGTATGTTGTTGATCATTCCATAGGTTGGCACTCAACCAAGATGAGATTTATCCACTCATATTAAGAGTATGAAATTTAGGCCCTTGATTAAGATAAACTGAGGAAATATATGTCTATAATTATAAAGGTATATATGATGTGATTTTTTACTTGGATATGGTGGGGCATGTGATGTACTCATCTACTAGATGAACGACATGTGATGTATTCATTGAACTAGTTATTTTATAATCAGATATTCAAGAAAGTTTGAAAAGGATACACTATTTCCCATGGAAACTCAATGTATTAAGGAAAAAGTAACATATTAAAATGTATACTAGAATGTGATATGGTTGGTGGACATAGGTTTAAAGAAATACTTGTTTAATAGAGATCGCACTAGACCCCATTATAGATTGAGTAGTATTGTTTCTTTACTTGAGGCTTATATTTGCTTATATATATGGATATGATGATTCATGTTTATTGTCAATGGTACAAAGGATCATGGGGCTATAATTTGTGGTTGAAAAAACAGGGATTGAGTTTGACTCAGAGAGATTCTCTAAAAATGTTTTATGTTTTTATCCAAAGGATTTTCAAATGGTATTTTCAAAAAGTATTACATATTATATAATACAAGGTGAAGTTAATGATAGATTTCTAAAAGTGTTTTGGAAGAAATCCAAAAAGGTTTTGTATATGATTTCAAAATTTATTGTATATGATACATTATAAGGTGAAAGGGCATAGAATTATACTTGGATTTAGTGAAAGTGGGATGTTGATATGAATGTGCCTGGAATCCTTATTATATAATAGAGTATGATAGGTTTTATCATATAATATGATAAAACATGTTGAAAAAGGATTTAATACAAACATGTAGGAATATAATATTTTAGGATATGAGATATTATATAATGGATGCATGAATTATCATATTGCATGATATAAATGAATCATAACACTAAGTATCAAGTGGTTCAGTACTCTCATGATTACTCAAGCCATCTAAAAATTAAGGGGTTAATGTTTGAAACTCCATACATATTAGCTATCATTAAAATAGTATGGTAGAATAAATAGCTATAGGTCACATGGAATATAACTAAATATATTAATCATACATTTATGAAACATATGATTAATGTAATAATACAAAAGCATGGATCGAGGAGTGTCATAATAACCTATATAAAAAGGCCTCAACCATGGGAAATGAGCAGAAATACTCCCAAAAATCTCTACCCAAAAGTATCTATCCTAAATATCTCTCTTCATCTTAATTTCCTAAGGATAGTAGACCAACTTATGGGGGGGGGGGGGTCGAATTATTTGTTATCTTTTTAAAAATTTTAATCTTTAAGAAACTTAACCCCTATAAATGGTTAGATTTATTTTCTTATCACTTTTTAGTAAACTCAATTTCATGAGAAATTAGGAAAGTAAGTAAAAACCATAATATTTAAAAGGTTATACCTCAATGTGAGAACCAATATCCATGCTATGGCCACTCCTATGGGTCCATGAAAATTAACTATTACAAATAATTGAATAAATTTTTTGTATCAACTCCCATTGGACACTTTCTATCTTTCTATAGAAAAGAATATACTAAATCCTATCAGTTTAAAAATTTTTATTATAAAATTTGAGCCTAAAAAAAGTTAAATAACTTTGAAACTTTTTACACAATAAAGGTCCATCCAGAATTCTATGTCCGATCTACCTCTGTCTGATCTTCTCCATCCAAAAATACTTCATCCAATGTGCCTGCGTCTGGTGGCCTCCGTACATTGCACCTATTCTTAGTCCACACATGTTTCAAAAATTTTATTATTTCAGTTTAACAAAACCTATGAATCTCAAAATACCTATATGAAACCACTATCTATTTCCTCTATTTGGTTCACTATACAGTATACCTCTGTCTGATGATCTGAACTTTCCTTTGTCCTATCTTCTGATTAGAAACCTCTATCTAGAAAAATTACTTCAACATGAAATGTTATTTAGTTGGAAACTAAAATCCAACAAAAAACTTTCATTGTTTCATATTTTTTATCTTTGAACCATGTTTCACCAGTACAATTACACTTTGCACCTCTATCTATAGGTTCTCCCAGAGTAAAAAAGGTGGGAAACCAAATTTCCTTTTCTGCTCCCTAAAATTTATAAATCCAAATTTCATACTCATTTGAATCTCATTAAGATGATTCTAAAATCTTCTCAAATCTTCTAGAAATTTCTATAATCTTATTTAATTCTTCATAAATTCAACTTTTTTAACTTTTCCTATCTTTAGAACTTTCCATTTTACTTTAAAAATTTATGTCCATAAATTGAATATTCAGAACTTCTCTATTTGGATGTCACTATACAAACTTATTCGGTTCTCTTAAACCACTTTAAATTAAAACCTCTTTAAGAAGTCTCATCCCAAACTTCAATATTCCTACAAATAGTCTTTCTAGAAATATTTTTATAGAATCATTTTTCCAAAACTTATCTACTACCTCTGTTTGTTCATGCATCTTTAAACTTTTTCAGAAATATCTATTTAGAAGAGTCCATCTAGAACTTTGTGTCTGGAATCATAAATGATATATCCCTTTGTTTTATCAAAACTTAGTTACATTCTTTATTAGTTAAAAACTCTTACCTTATCGGCCTGATTGAAAACTAATATCTTCATTTTCTCTCATTTTTCAAAAACTTTATAACTTAAAAAAACTCATAATTTCCACCAAAAGATTCATCCAAAATTTCTATTTGGGAGGTTGTGTCTGTTTAGTAAGGTTGAACTTTATCAAACTACATTAAGTTCACACTTCCATATTTATTACAGTTTCTTTGTCTGGAGAAATGAGTTTGGAAATCTGAGTTTGAAAAATTAAACTTTGAACAAATTTTTTTCTAAAGTTATTATATCCAGTAATCTACCTTCGAAGATTTTCATCCACCATACCACTTTTGGATGTCAGCATATGGAGCTAAATCTGAAGCTCTGCACCTGAAAACTACATCCATACCACTGTTTTTGAATCTATATAATGATAAATGTTTTATAAATTTTTAAAAAAGTTCTTTCATACAAAATCAAAATTTCTAATGGAATCTTCGAATGATGGTTAATCCAATTTATTTTTCAATTATCAAATTTTAAATTATTCAATATTTAATAAATTCATACTTCTAGTTTTCTAACAAATTCTGCATCCAGTGCTTCTCTTTATTATAAGTTGCATCTAAAAAACATCAACTTCCACTTTTCAAGAAAATCTTATTTCATGAGATTTTTCATAATGTAAGGAACATTTAGATCAAAATATCATTGTATAAATTAATGTTATAAAGTTTATAACTTTAAAACTTCTTAACTTTATCACTTTATTCTTTTTCAACAAATTTTCACTAAACTTCCGGTTTGGACTTCCAACAACTTCACCAGTTTTTCAAAAACATTCTTTAACAAAAGTTAGTTTCCAACAAATTAAATTTTTTTTATCAAAACCCCACAAATTATATTCAATATACCCATTTTTATTTTTTGAAAAATTCAATTAAAAACTTTTAACATTCATAAATTTTCATCACTTAGACATTTTCACAACTCATTTTTGAAACAACTCAAAATTTTAAACATTTAAAAAAACACAGCCTTTAACAAAAGAGAGTGTCATAAAACTACACTACTAGATAAAGTAATGTTTTTGAAGGAATTAAATCCCTCAGTGACAAGAAAATTTGTGACCATGTTAAGATAAACTCCCACTCACTTTTATATTCTCCACTTTTGTTACAAATTCTCAAATCACAGTTTTTTACTCTCTCCCTTTTTTGTTTACTCCATCATTTTATGATAACCACATCTTCAAATTCATTACAGAAATAAATTTAAAATCTTCTTAAAAAGTCATTACTTTATCTCCCCCTTTGTCAAAATAATCTAAAGTATAGTATGGGACTTCTTTAAGAGTTTTAGAAAGTCTTTGGTGGAGGATGGACCTGAAGTTGCAACCTCAATTCTTCAAATCTCTCACTCAGAATATATTTTGTAAAAACAATAGTAATCTGGTATTTTTTAGAGACGTATTATAGAAAAACTTCTCCACCAAAAATGTAACGCCCCGACCCCAGCTACCCAGAGTCGGTGAATTACTTCGTAACATTGGCATGATCACAAAAGATCAAGTCTCGAAAGACCGATTAGTTTAGTAGCCTTGGAAACACTAGATACATTCATAAATGTTACATTACATCATAAGGTGAAAAACTACAATAACAAAGTCTCCATAGTCCACACTCATATCCTCTTTTTACTATCCCTGCAGGTCATTCATAAAATACTTCTTCACATCCTGGAAAATAATAAAACATTGAAAGGGGTGAGCTCAGATGCTCAGTAAGGATAACAATATTGCGGAAGCTTTCATAAATAAACATAAATATTTAAGGCAATGTATAACTAAAACAAAATCCTTTTAAACTTGAACATCAACATAATATGGCAAAAGTAAAATGAGATAATTCCATTTACTTCTTCACATGGATATTCTACTGGTCAAATAACCACATGCAATATCAATAACCACTTTGATAATGATGGAATGCATAATGCCAGACTATCATAACAACGTAGCCAAGGCCTCGTGCCAAGACCCCAAATAATATTTTGTCAAGGCCTCGTGCCAAGACACTAGTTTGTCTCATGAGACCTGCTGATGCATCGAGGAGCTATAGTGGGCTCCACCCGTCACTTATTAAGTCCAATGCATTCCTCATATGAATAGGTTTAAACATATCATAAACCATAACATATTCGTATCACATAAAACATGCATAAAGGAAATATAACATTTCCACATTTCAATCACAAGATATCAATACAAGACATTGATATAATAAAGATTCTTTCAAAACCATTTTCAATACCAAAATAAAAGAATGTTAAAACTTTGTATTTATTTTTCATTAATAAAAAGTGATGGCTTGTAGAGGAAGCCGAAACTCAAATAATGGTCACGGCGGCGGAGAAGTCATTGTCGCCGCATATGTACGGAAAGAAAAACATTCCCTTTTTTTCATTTAGTAAAACACTTCGTATAAAAAAGATTCCTTTTGAATAAGCGTAAAAGTCAAAGGGGTTTATACACCGTATAAAAGAAAGTTGTGTATAAAACCAAATATGCCTCAATGAAAGGAGATTGAGACGAAGTTCTTAAAAAGATCATTTTTAAAATAAGATAGATCTATTATGTGTATTCACTATAGGTACACATAAAGAAAGTAAAAATACAAAATAGGACATAATAATATCATGACATAATTTGAAAGTAGGAGATTAACCCAAAGAATGGAAGTTGGGTTAAGAAATTCCCTTACCTTGTGTCCGACTTGATTCGACCATTCTTTAACTTCCTGAATAATAAACTATAGTTAATATCTACTTTATTAAGAACCTTTTTCAAGTTCATTATCCCTTTTATATCACTTATTACAATGTTATGAACATTATGTAATTATTTAAGTTAATAACGGTCGTTTTGTCGATCTTTGGTACTTGAGTCAAAAATAGACTTCTTATAATTACGAGTTGTTCATGTGGTGAAATATCCATTATATCCAGAATTATATTCATGATATAGATATCATATATCTCATATATATCCAGTATATACATTCATTCATAATATTACATGACATTTAGAGGTAAGAAATGAAATGCACCGTTCATGGAGACGGTAAGCCGTACATACGCATGAACGCTACTTTCATTTCTATTTCATATTTAATGGAATGAAGTTATAATTATATAAAGGTATAATATAATTCCAGTATAATATAATGTATAATACCATTTACTCCATCCTTTATACATCCCACATATGGCATTAACGATTCAAATCACTTTGAGGGGGCGGTAGTCTGCACTTCCTAAAATGAAATTATCGTGTTTACCCATAATGGAAATCATAAATTATGCCATAAATGAGAAATAAAGAAGGATAAGGAAAACATAAACATAATATATATATCATATATGAAAATAGTGTCATCAAAATGGCCACCATTATAGGTGTTAAAAGAATTTGAACAATCATCGTTTCGTGAGGCAGAAATTCGCCATCCACAGAAACAGTATGTTCTTTAACCATTAGATGTAGGTGTGTGTAAGTGTAGCTCGAATACTTCTTATAACAACATCCTAGTATATTTAGGATACTTGTGTTGTTACAAAAGAAAAGAATAAAAAGATTTTAGGGGGTTGGAGAAGAAAAATAAAACAAAAGAACATAAGAGAAAACACTACCTTTAAAACGGGTAACACTTTTTGATTTGAGGAAAAGGCTTCCTTGGGAAGAGTTCTACCCAAAGTGAGGCTTCTAGGAGTAATAGGGGGAAGTTGGGAGAGTATTTGGGCAGAGGTTGTCCGAGCCAAATGGCTTGAAAGTGTGAATGAGGTGGTAGAGGTGGGGGCCTTTTATAAGTGGAGAGGAGGGGCACTTTTGGAAAGTAATAAAATGTTATTTTATTAAACAATGCTTTTCGGATTCTAAAGGTCCCACACTTATATAATTCTAGGATAAGGTGATAAGGGTTCCAAATATACTCATCCAATAGGTTTTTGACAAGTGTAATCCTTGGATTTTACACTATCTTTTTATTTTATTTAAATCGTTAAATAATGAGGTCATCGCTACATCATCATGATGTCATAAATAATTTAATTTATTTAATGTCTAAAAATTATAAAAAAATACTATGATGTAGGAAATCTTTTTAGATTTACAATGACTATTTATAGTCAAATATATGACTTGTATAACCCCATGTAAAATTTGTTTTAGTAAAACAACTCTTGTTTGTGACCTTTTTATTTTAACATTAAATAAAAAGTTATTTATGTCCTTTTCCTACCAAAGTGGCTCCATGGGGTCCCCAAGTTGACCCATGGATTGTCTTGGTCGGCCATGGAACATCCAATGAGGGTAGGACATGTGTCAAGCTCATCTCATATTATTATAACATTATCTTTACCTCTAATTACACTAATTACCTTTAATCGCGATTAATTATACTTAAAAGTTACTATTCACCAAAAATTATTTTAATCCCATTGAACCACATTTTACATCCTAATGAAAACCATGTATGTCGGATTTTTGAAATTCAAATCACAGAAGTGGTAATATTTCATTTAAACGAAAAATCAGTTATTTAACTACCACTTAGTGGTTTCACTATTCATCAAAAATTGAAGTTTTTCAGAACAATGCCAAAATTTCACCCTAAGCTATAATTGATATTCTGAATTCAAAAATGATGTATCTTTTACAAAATTCCAAACATATAAGTTGCATTAATTAATTTTATAATTAATTTCCGTTGTCACAACAAATAGCGTGTTTTTAAGAAACAATTTCTATCAAAAGATTGACAATTGTTTATGTCCAATTTCAATGTTAAATTAATCCTAATGACCACCATTGGATAAAATGGTAAAAATATATTCTAATTATACTTTAAAACCACTAAATAATATAACTTATCACTATAAATTATTTTGATTAAAAAAGTTGTTTTAAGTATTTTTCACTATTCATAAAAATTTGGAAGTTCTCAGAAAATTACAAAAAATTCAACATAGGCTAATTTCAATATTAGGAATACAAAAATGAATTCCATTTTGAAATATAAAATTCCTATAATTTTAAAAAGTGGGTATTACTATTCATAACGACTACTTTGATTAGTCGTGGTGTGTTAGAACTCGAACTTGCGTAAAATGCAAGCTATTGCATTATTGAAAGAGAGGCGTATCGTGAAAGCTCGGGGTGTTACAAATTTTTTTTTCTTTTATAAATTTTTTCTTGATATCAATGTGTTTTTATCTTGAATATTGTATTGGATTTTTAGAAAGATCAATGGCACTCTGATTATTACAAAATATATTTAATGGTTTGAAAACTTCTAATGTCAAATATTATAGCTTAACTTTCATCCTCAAAATTTGAGTACATGTACGGGTAAATGAATCATGTTCTGATTCTATTGTGCTCAAAGTTACTGAAATCTATTTCTTACTATGAGAACTCACACAATATTCTCCCAAGTAAAATGGTCCTCCAAAAGTTGATCTTCTGCCATTGAAATCTCTATCCCAATTAGAATTACTATAACTATGAAAGTTTATATCACAAATTATTTTATATAATATCCCATGTGAAGTTATTAATTTAACATATCTCAAAATTATATTTTCTTCCAACATATTAGATTCTTTCGGATCAATCTAATATCTATCACATAAATTCACAACATAAACAATATCAGGTCTTGAGTAAGTAAGGTAAAAAAAACTTCTAATAAGCTTCCTAAAATATTTTTGATTTACACATTTTCTAGTTTCATATTTACTCAATTTTTTTCTCACTAAAACTAAAGTAGAAACTTCTTTATAATCTTCCATTCCAAACTTTTGTAACAACTCTTTGGCATACTTTTCTTGAGATAGTAAAATGTATTTTCCTTTTGTTGAACTTTTAAACCAAGAAATAAAGTTAATTACCTTAACATTGACATATCAAAATTATTCTTCATTTATTCAGTAAATTCTTTACAAACATTTTCTTTATCCCAAAAAAATTATATATTCCATATAAATAATTACAATTAGTGTGCATGAATCCACTTCTTTATTATAAAACCTACTATCAACTTTACCTTTAGAAAAATTCAACCTTTTCAGACAAATTTAAAGTTTGGAATACCAGGAAAATGGAGATTTTTTTAACCCATACATGGATTTCTTCAGCTCACAAACCTTTCTTCCATATTTATCAAGTAAAAACCCACAAGTTTTCTTAGTGTAAAATTATTCTTAAATCTCCCCATTTAATAAATCTAACTTTACATCCATCTAATAAATTTTATAACATCAATGTGAAGCTAATTATAATAACATTTTAATGGCTTTTAATCTTTAAACTAGGGAAAAAGTTTCTTCAAAGTCCACACCTTCCTCCTATGAATAAACTTTTCAAATAAGTCTTACTTTATTTTTTTAAAACTTCTCCATGTTTATTTAACTTTTTTTTCTATAAACCCATTTTGTTCGAATAAATTTTTTATCTAATTGACATTGAAAAAGTTCCCATATTTCATTTTTATCAATTTTACCCAAATATTCATTCATTACATTCACCCATTATTTGTGTTTTACTGCTTCTGAAATTGAAACTTGTTCAATATTTGAGATGAGTAATGTATGATTTTCTAATATCAATATTCTTCTTGTCTGAACCGAGGGTTTATAATTCCCATAAATATTTCTAGTTTCAACCTATTTCTATAAAGTATAAAATTTCAAAGCCTCCCTCCCAACATCACTTTTTCATCACATGAATTTTTTGATCCTTAAATCACTTGTTACAACTCACTATCATACATGTAAATATTTGATTTATCTTCCAAATTTTTTTAACAATGTTTGTTAAGGAAGTTTGATTTTAATTTATTTTCACATTATTGAAATCCACCAACTTTTGTAGATGTTTGTTCCAACATTTGTAACTTATTTATTTGGCGAATATCCAATGAAATTTTCAACCTCAAAATTTTCATTAAATTTCCTAAGATCTAGATTTTTTTTCTACTAAATAGAGACTTCCAAAAACCTTGAAATATTTCAATGAAGGTTTCTTTATACCAAATTTCATGGGAAGTATTGTGGGATTCCTACCTTAGAAAACATCTATTTTGTACTTGTACAATAGTACTTATAACTTCTTTCCACTATAACATTTACATTTTGTACTCTTCCAATATGATTATTCCCATTTTCATCAAAGATATATTTTTTTCTTATGAAACTCCATTTTGTTGAGGGGTGTAATCTCCTGAGTTTTTGAGTTGTGTTGAAAAGCACTCCCGATTTTAATATTCAATTAGTGTGTGTGTGGGGGGGGGGGGGATGTTATCTTTATCATTGATCAGAATCAAAATTTGGGAGTTCCATCAGATTTATATTATGTTTTTACATGAGTTTCAATATTTGGACAAAGCCTTGGGTGTTCAAAAGAGGTTTTGGGAGCTTTGTATAAAAAATGGCCTATTTTGGGTTGCATACAAAGGGTGAAAAATTTAGGGTAAA
Source organism: Viscum album (assembly GCA_963277665.1). Taxonomy (NCBI): domain Eukaryota; kingdom Viridiplantae; phylum Streptophyta; class Magnoliopsida; order Santalales; family Viscaceae; genus Viscum; species Viscum album. The sequence goes on from OY728125.1 coordinate 8,525,474, forward strand.
CCATGTGAAACCTTACATATAACCTTACAACACATTTTTGAACTACTGCATGGTTTTGGTAAACCACACATAGAGGGTACATGACCATGCAGAATCATCTGCAAAAGTTGCAAAGAGCTACCACATGCTTTGCACATGATAAGTGAAAACCGTGAAGTAGATCTCACATGTATTACTACTTAGGTAGTACCTATGTATTTAAACTATCAAGGTTACCACATGGTTTATAAAACCATGTGGGTAAACCGTGCAACCCAGTAAATGAGGGAAAATGAAATTTACCCCCTTTTTTATTTTCTTTCCACTCTCCCCTTTCTTCTTACTTATCACACACAATAGGAGGAGATACCTCCCTTTCTTCCCCCCATAGATTTTGATATATATTCCTCCTTTTCTATCCATTCATTTATCCTTCATAGGCTATAGAACCACACCAGTAAGGTTTTACACACCCATGATTCCTTTAATCTTTGTTTTAATCTCACTAAGCGCTAAATTCTTTTGATCCATTTCACCCTATTTTTAGTGTGTTGGAAGGAAACTAAAATCTATGCCAATTCACTTTGAATTGGAGCTCTATATTGAAAATTTCTACCACTACAGGTCTAAGTTATGTGATGCATACCTTGCTTTGTGTTTTCATAGATATTTTGGGGGAAAATATTTGAGTACGCATATGGGAAATTAAGCGAGACCCCAGATGATTCATATTAAATTGACTGTACTTATTATGGGATTCCATTGGGAATTCCCTTACCTTGTTTATGTGAGTGAAGCTGGGTTATAGGTTATCACTCCTTGGCTGATTTGTCTAGGGGTGTTAAATTAATTTTAATTGGTTTGTTTTAAATGAATTGATTTATTCTTTTGAGTACGGGGAATTGAAGAACTCCTTACTAAATGGTTATGTTTATATTGATGATGAAATTGAATCATATAAAATTTAATTATCTGTTTAGATTGGAATTGAGATATGAAATTCAATTTCATCAAATTTATTGATTATTGAAAGTGAATTGTTATATATAATTTCTTGTGATAAACTGATGAAACCCAAGGGGATGTGATGGGATTGAACTGAAGTTGAGATGGCTTGGCCATTAGGTTTAAGTGATGTTGATCACTGGTTGGGCTTGACCTAAATTTCTTGAGTGGTTTGACCACAATATTGGGTGTCGATGACATCGTTTGAGGTAGTGAGGCTGTCAAGTTGGGCATGACCTGTGATACTAGATAGAATGACCATCATATTTTAGTGACATGGTCATAGGGGAATGAGGTTCTAATTGATGTGTATTAGGTTGTTTATTTGGTGATTTAAGCTCACCCGTGATGTCCAAAGTACCAAATTGATTCATTTTCACAGAGGTTGAATCCATTGATGGGGTGGTTTTTACCACTCATGTGGTCAGAGGCGCCCGATAATTATGGATAATGTGATTATGGTTTGGGGGTGATTTCCATTTAACTCCATGTGGAAGGTGAGGAGCCTTCAGTTAATAACAATGAGGCTATCAATTGGGGGATGAGGCTCTCTGTGATTGAGTCCGTGGGCCTAGATTTATTTTGAGGATAGATATCTATGTGCCTCCAGTTGTAAGGCTTTGAGCCGACATGTGCTTTTGAGCAGGGGTCTGAGGGGCTAGATTTTATTACTCATCCATGCCTTCAGGACATCAGTACTTGTTGAGACATAAGATGTTAGGAGGCATGAGGTTCTAGGTTACTTGATAGAGGTGAAACCCAAAGGTTCACCTAGGATATGACATTAGGGGTGCCTTGGGCTATAGGACAAGGACCCTCTTCACGTCTGAGATTATGGTGTTGACCAAAGTAGGTTACACTTCTTGGTGGATTTTAAGAACTAGAGAATTTGTTTATTTCATTTCAAATGCATTAAGATGGTTTTTTATTTATTATATCATGCCCACTTAAACACATATTCTTGGTATGCACCATTGGGTTGTACCCTCCTGATATTTGTCTCACACCCTACAAGAGTCCTTCAGGATGCATGTAGAATTTATGAATTTATATTCAGGTAAAGGATCAGCCTCAGGAGATGAACCATAATACCTGCTTTCATGGAGCTTGGCATGGGACCTTGATGTCATGCCTAGTTGGAGTTTCTCTTTCATTTAACTTTATTTCAGTTTCAGCATGCTGTTTTGTATATTGTATGTTTCTATAGTGGTTAGCCATGGGTTCCATTTTTTACATGATATGTATGACATGTTATGGATGCATGTTATTCTATTTGGTTGCTACAAGTGGTGTGTCTGGCGTGATGGATTGTTTATTTACCTGCTTACACCATCGCTACTAGTTGAAATCCTTTGGTGTTCAAGAAGGCATGCCTAAGGCCAGTTGAACCCAGACCAATAGCACTTCTCAAGTGGATATTTGGGTTAGGGATTCTACAAGTCATATTAGGGTAGTTATTTACTGGGATTTACTATGATTTTTTGACTAGAAAATAATGAGATCGAGCCTGCCTTTCTCTTTTCTGTTGGTATTACTATTTGGGTTATGGTAGATTAGAGACTAGGTGTTGTAAGAAATAGGTTTAAAACTTGTGTTTGGGTGCCTTTAGACCCATGTATAATGAACAGATTGAGTTACCTTAGGTGGGAATTCTGTTCTATTTTTCTCAAATTATAGTTTATATTATTTCCACCTTAGTGGCTCACTTAAAATGTGATGTTATTGGTTGTGATATGTGACCCTTGACTTGGTGAGTTATGAGAGAATTTGGAACCCTGGACTAGTATGTCAAGGTGAGGTAGCTTGTGATTTCTTGGTTATTTTTAGTTTTATATGAACATTTTTGAGTATTTCAAATTTAATAATGCACGTATGCCTTGTAAAATGATTATTCCATGTGATAAATATAAAATACAATTTGATTAATATAAAATTACATGTGAAGATGTGAAATACCTTGATATGATTGCTTTGATATATGTAATGTGATATTCCATGTGTTTATATATATATAAAATGGAATGTGATGTGAAATGGTCCTGGATCTTATAGGAGCAGGAAGGTACTATGGTTGAGGTGATTTTGATCATTAGGATTGGGAAACCCAGTCATTAGTTTGAGGAAATGATGGTTTTCAGGATGGGCATGGCCCGAGGATTATATGATACTTGGCTTTGTTGAGGGCGGGTAAGGAGGTCATGAAGCTGGGATGCCATGTGGCATGATTACAGTGGGGGAGAGTAAGGGTAATGAAGATTTTCTACCTTTTACTGCTTTCTTTATCTGATATATATATATATATATATATATATATATTATATGGGATATCTGACCATTTATAGTATTTAGTGGGTTTCTCCTGGATGACTCAGATGGATAATTAGGTAGGTGATGGAATAATTCTGTAGGATCATGAGAAGATTCAGAACCTTGAGGGATAGGTAGATCATGAGCTATAAGTATAGGATTAAGGAAAGGATCAGTTTCTAGTGTATGTGGGATAGTTTATAGACTTGAAAACATTTGGTCCATGGCTCGATGTGCAGCTCTGAGTGATCTTGGTGTGGGTTCTCCAGGTAATCAACCAGGGTATTCAGGGAGCCGAGCCATCTATGTCATATCTAAAATGGGAGTTCCAGTCACAACACCCCTACTTTTTTAGGGTGAGGGTGGTCCAAAGGGGGATGCTAACTGGATCAAGAGCATGAAGATGATATTTGAGCCTCTTGATATTCCTCCAGGGCAGAGGATGAATCTGGTGATGTACATGCTTAGAGGAACAAAAAAGCACTGGTGGGATGTGTAGGTTCAGGAATACAGACATGAGAGATTGGCCAGGATGGACTTTTAAGCCAGATTCTTTGAGAATTTATTCTCGAAGACGCTGAGGGATCAAAGGGATTAGGATTTTTTAAGCCTTCAGTAGGACAACATGTCTGTCACGGACTATAGAGACACATTCACTGAGTTGTCTCGCTTCACACCTGATATGGTGAGCGATGAAACCTCCAGGGTAAGGCGCTTCAAGGATGGTTTATGACACACCATTCAAGCAAAATTAAAAATATTTAGATTGGAATCATTCTTCTAGGTAGTGAAACAAACACTCCTAGATGAGGAAAAAATAATGGATAGATTATACTCAAGTTGGGTAGTGGATTCAAGTGACTTCAATAGTGATGCTTCTGATGGCAGGAAATGAGGTAAGGATGAGTTCCAGCAGGGTGTTCAGGCCAAGTACTTGAGAAAACCACATCATAGTGGAACATCAATAGTTTTCTTCTAGTGTGGGAATCCAAGATATGTTTAGACTCAGTGTGAGAATCCTATAAAGGAGTTATGGACATGTGGATTGGTTGAGCATCTTGATAGGTTTTGCAGGAGGCCTTCTCATTCATCTGATGATCAGGTTCAGGGGAATACTCATGCCTCTATAAGGCCAGTTTAGGATTGGTACTAGGTGAGGGTAGATGAGGTTCAGCTGCACACAGAGGTCATGGAAGAGGTAGTGAGACCCGTCTGTGGGGTTAGTGGTCAGTGGCTGGAGCAGCACCACAGGCAGGTCAAGCTTTAGGAAGTTGTGTTTCAAGCCAGGTGCATGCTATGAAGCTACTAGGGGATGAGCAGGATAGTGATACAATAATGGTAAGAGGTACACCACATGCATGGTCATGATTTCTTTTTTTCTTTTTCATTTGTAATGGCCTATTGAGGATTATCCTTTTGGTGCACAAGGTCCAAGGGTTCTAGATGGACTGACCAGATGGTGGTCCATAGGGGAGAATCATATTAGATGTGTGATATATATATATATATATATATATGGGGTGTGAGGAACCGAGTTTTATGTATTGAGTATTGTTGGATGCAGGTTACTGAGGTGAGAGGAACCGGGGAATTGAAGATATGTGAGACTAATCTAAGGAGTGAGGCATCTAGAAACCATGATGGTGCAATACTTAACTGAGGTGAGAGGAACCAAGATATATTTGAGCATATTTGGAGATGTGGGACCTTGTTGTACCATGTGTGACATGGGCATGAGGTGGGAACCGATGCGGTATGGGATTTGAATGAGTGTCCAGTATGATATGGGAGAACCTGATGAGGTTTGAGAGTGACAATGCATCATAGAAGGACTTTTGAGTCCAAGATTTGGTCATTGGATGAGATGAATTCTTTTAGTTTTTGTTCGGGATGTGATTGAGTTAGGCAACTCCTAAGGTGAGGATACCCCTTAAGGTAAGTTAACCTATAACCTTTAGACTGGGGTAGTTTAGGTTTATTCTAACGGGATGGGTATGTTTGGTAAAATATCTATGATTTGTTTTATAGCTTGGGGATGAGATATGTTAAGGTTGGGAGATTGTAACATCCCGAGTTTCTGAGTTGAGTCAAAAACCACTCCTGATTTTAACTTTTTAATTAGTGTGGGTGCCATTTTCTTTATCGTTGATTAGAATCAAATTCTGAGAGTTCCATAAACTTTATATCATATTTTTACATGAGTTTCAAGATTTGACCGAGTCCTTAGGTTTTCGGAAGAGGTTTCGAGAGCATTGGAGGCCAAATGGACTATTTTGTGTTATGGGCAAAGGGTACATGGTTTAGGGTACAATTTTCAGCACCTCCCAGCTAACCGTGCAACAAAGTTTTGATCTGTTAGATAGTTTTAGTAAACCATGCGTAAAGGGAACACTACCATGCAGGCTCATCTCTAGAATTTTTAAAGAGATACCACATGGTTTGTGCACGGTAAGTACAAAACGTGCGGTAGAATATATGGGTACTGCCACTTTGGCAGTACCTATTCACTGTAGCTTTCACGGTTACCATACAGTTTTGAAAACTGTACCGGTAAACTGCACGACCTAGTAAATGAGGCAAAACGACATTTTTCCCCTTTTTATTTTTTTATTATTTTATTTCCTCTCTCCCCTTTCTTCTTCATTTCCATGAAGAGTAGGAGTATATCCCTCCCTTTATTCCTCCCTTGGATTTTGATCCATATTACTCCTTAGTTTTCTATTATTCGATCCATCAGATGATATAGAACTATGCCAGTAAGGATTTCCACACCTATGATTCCTTTCATCTTTTTTTTTCAACTCATGGAGTACTAAATCTGTTTGATCCATTTCACCATATTTTTAGGGTATTGGATGGAAACTCAGATCTATGCCAATCCGCTTCGAATTGGAGCTCGATATCAGATATACCTATGTCTACGAGTCTAAGGTAGGTGTTTCATACCTTGATTTTTGTTTTTACGGACACTTTGGGGGTGATACTTTTATATCGCATTTGGTAAATTGAGAGAGACCCCCACTACTTCATAATAAATTAACCATATGCCTTATGGGATGCCTTTGGTAATTCCCTTACTATGTTTATGTGAGTGATCCTGGGTTAGAGGCCATCGCTCTTTGGGTGATTTGGTCGGGGGTGTTAAATTCATTTTAATTGGTTTGTTTCAAATGAATTGATTTATTATTCTAAGTTTGGGGCATTCAATACCTCCTTACTGAATGGTTATATTTATATTGATGATGCAATTCAATCATATAAAATTGAATTTTCTGTTTTGATTGGAATTGAGATATTTAATTCAATTTCATTGATTTTTTAATTATTGAAAGTGATTTGTTATATATAATTTCTTGTGATAAAATAATGAGACCCAAGAGGACATGATGGGCTTGGACCAAATTTGAGGTGGCTTGGCCATCCGGATTGAGTGATGCTGATCACTGGTTGGGCTTGGCCTGAATTGCTTGAGTAGTTTGACCATAGGATTGGGCATCGAGCATGTCATTTGAGGTAGTGAGTCTATCAGGTTGGGCATGTACTGTGACATTGGATGACATGACCATCATATTTGAGTGTCATAGTCTCATGGGAATAAGGTGCCGGTTGATGTGGATTAGGTTATTTATTTGGTGATTGCCACTCACCTATGATGGCCAAAGCACCTAATTGAGTCCTATACACATAGGTTGAATTCGTTGATGATGTGGTTTTGACCACTCATGTGGTTAGAGGACCCTAGTAGTTGCAGCTTTGGTGATAGTGGTTTGGGGGTGGTTTCTATAGAAATCCACAAGGAAGGTGAGGAGACTTCAGTTGATATCAATGAATCTATCAGTTGGGGGCCGAGGCTCACCGTGATTGAGGCCACGGGATTGGATTTATTTTGAGGACAATTATCACTACACCTCAAGTTATCAGGCTTTGAGCTGACATGTTCTTTCGAGTAGGGGTCTAAGGGATCAGATTATATTTCTTGGGTGTGCCTTCGGGACATTGGTACTTATTGAGACATGAGGTGTCATGAGGAATGAGGTGATGGGTTACTTTATGGAGGTAGAACCTAAGGGTTCACCTGGGATATAATATAGAGGGTGCCTTGGGATATAGGTCAACGACCCTCTTCACTTATGAGATTTCAATGTTGGATAAGGTAGGTGGCACTTCTTAGTGGCTATTAAGAAATAGAGAAGTTGTTTGTTTCATTTTAAATGCAATGAGTTGCTTTGTTTATTTATTATATCACACATTATTAAACACATATTATTGGTAAGCACCATTGGGTGGTACCCTATTGATATTCATCTCACACCCTGCATGGGTCCTTCAAGACGCATGTACAATTTATGAATTTATGTTCACGTAAAGGACTGACCTCCAGATTGGACCTTATTAGCTGCTTGCATGGAGTTTGGAATGGGACCTTGAGGTTGTTCCTAGTTGGAGTTTCTATTTTATTTATCTTTATTTTAGTTTTATCATGCTGTTTTGTATATTTTATATAGCTACATTGGTTAGCCATGGGCACCCTTTTTGTACTTGATCTAAATGGCCAGTTATGGATGCATGCTGTTCTATTTGGTTACTATAAGTGGTGTCTCTAGCATGTTGGCTAGTTTATTTACTTTTCACTACTTATGTTTATACTACTTTTGTTATTTCCTTGATATTTTCTATGCTACCACTTTACAGGTCTAGTTTGAGTATTTTGAGTCTTATCTTTCTACTATATGATATATTATATACCTTCTTACACCCTCGCTTCTAGTCGGTAGCCTTTGGAAATTGGGGAGGCATGTCTAAGGCTAGTGGATCCTATCTCGATAGCATTTCTTAGGTGGCTATTCTGGTTAGGGATGTTACAAGGGGTATATGAATCACTATATTTATGTTCTATTCCATGATTGTTTAGATAAAATTCAAAATAATTACATGTGAATTATATACCATTATCAGTTCTCAACCATTTTATATAAACTCCCATTTATCTCTCAATACATCTTATAAAAGATATAAATATTTCTACAACCTCTTATTTATGTTTCATAAACATGATGTTGGTAATCCGAGTGAAACCATCAATAAAAGTGATAAAGTAGAAATATACTTTTGTTGATTGATGTATCATTGGTCCAAAAATATCTGAGTGAATAATCTCAAGAGGTTTAGTAGATATAATTTACACTTTCTTATGGATTTTACTAATCGTATTTCTTTTACAACAAGTTATAAAAACACTATTTTGTCTTCTTTTTAACATTATAAGATTTCATACAACATCAAATTTATATCTTTTTCCATATTTTTCTACCCAATATTCCCATGTCTACGATGCAACAACTTTTTCTCATCTTCATCACTTAAGTTGCATGAGTTATCAAGTTCTCTAATCTAAAAGAGATTTTCTCCATGTCTTTCTCCACTTATAACAAGTTTTACATATTCCACACTTCTGGTCATGAAAAAAATATTTTTTTAATATCAATTATTTTCTACCATCATAAAGTCAACTCACACTAAGAATATTGTTCTTTATCCCATAAACATATAGAACTTATTTAGATTTTAGTTTCTAGGGTTCGATCTTTTTATTTTCAATTCCTTCGATTTCCAAGGAACTATGATTTCCAAAAGTAACTACTACTCTATCACAATTTTCAACATCTTTAAAGATTTTTACATCCCCCATCACGTGTGAGGAACAAACAATATCAAGAATCCATGGTTACTTTTAGAGAAGTCTCAACAAAAATATATTTCTTAAACTTTATTCTTTCAAGCCTCCTTTCCTTTTCTAGAATGGGAACTTTTTGTTGAAATTATAGTCATACATTCTTCAGAAAATTGAATCGATTAGTTACATCTTCCATATACTTCTTTTAGGTAGTCAAAATGACTTTTTATTGAAGATTTTATAGAATATTGATATTTCACTTTTCTTAATTCATGTGGATTAGAAAAGTTACTCATTATACATACACTATTACTGAACCTATATTCATGTATCATTCCTGGAAGTTACATGCTATGAAAACAGTTGTAAGATCTGTGCCCATAAATTGCACTGCACTAGAAAAAATATCAAATCTTGGTTTTCTATAGAAGTATTATTTCTCTCTATAGAAATTTTATTGAGGTTCATAACTTCTTTATGTTCTTAATTTCTCTGGGCATGGACCATCTTTCTTATGGAGGTAATTTTTAGCTTTCATGTATGCGATAGGTTTCTCATATCCCTTATCAATCCAAGTTTTCTAAAAAAATTTCTTAAAACCTAAAATGTTATAAAAATAAGATGAACTTTTACATTTAGTGGGTGAATATTTCACCCAATTCTTAGAAAGATATTTTTTTACAACTTTAAATTATTTATCTTTTACTTTAAAATCCTTGATGAAATTTTCATTCAACTTCATTAAGGTAATTTCAACCTAAAAGTGTTTTTATTGAGTTTTTTGACTTCATATTCCTTAGATTCTAAATTCTTACCAAGGTCTTCAATCATCTTTACCTATTAAGAAATTATTAGTTTGTAGTTTAATATTTCTTAGATGTACTCTTCTTCTTTCTTAAGTAAATCCTCTATTCCTTCAACAATTTTTTGCACCTTTTTTATTAATCATTATTATTTATTTCTTAAGAGTTTAGTTTTTCTCAATACATGCTATAAGTTCTAATATAAGATGTTACTCTCTATAAAATTCTTCATCACCTTCTTCTTATTCACTATTTAATAAATCTTCCTTTTTCTCAACATTTTCAAAGAAGGTTTTTATTCTTTATAAACTTTCATCTTTTGATGAATCAATCTCATCTAATTCATATTTTAATTTCTTACTTAGCATGATTCTTCTATTTCTAGTGAAATTATTCTTTCCACCAGTGTAATTATTTTCTTCCTTTGAAGTTTTGTTCGGATTCTTCCACTGAGTCTTTTCTTTAAGATGATCTTAAAATTCACTAACTTTATTATTACGGAAATCCATAGAAAATTTTCTATTTACACCACAATAAAAACAATTGAGATCAAGTTTTCCTCCATAATTTCCTATTCCTATTTTATAATTCTTTGAGATAAGAGGCATGATTTTTTTTTTCATTCAACTAATCACCCTCTTTATCTTCAGAATAACAAGGATCAATATCTTTAAAATCTTGAATTTTCATATTTTTAATATATTAAAAACCCATTTCATTTATTATCTTATTTTTGAACACTATATCTTTCCTCATTTCATAGGAAACTAGAAAGTTATTCAATTAATCAAGTGATAAATATTCTTTATCTTCTAAAGAAAAGATTTTAAAAATATACGAAAAGTTTCTTGTGAGTTTCTTAACAATTGTAGAGTCTTGTAAGACATCTCTAAGACCTCTTATGTTTCATAAAGCATCATTAAATCAAGTGAATTTATCATCAATATTTTATTCATATCTAATTCTTATGTCTCCAAAAATGCTACTCCATATTTTTAGCTTCACTTCCTTCACTTTAGTATTTCCTTCAAAATTAATTTTGAGCTTATCCCACATTATATTTTATATTTTGAGACCCATCACCTTTATTTAAACCTTTTATAATTATTCCACAAGATTAAAATTTCTATCATTTCCATCAAATTCAATGTTTTTCTTATCGTCAAAAGTCATGGGAGAATCTTTCTTCAATGAGTGGAAACCCAAAATTTGTTGTATCTACAACCTCCAAGAAAAGATATAGAAGATAGGGTATCATTATGTTTTCTATCCATCACAAATTTTTCCATCAAATGTAGGAATCACTCTAATTTTTATGGAATTGATATTTTATATGTTAAGGATTTAATAGGGGAACCTTCCCTCAGATACCACTTGAAGTTCCTAAGGATCAAAAAACAACTAAGGTGGGGGGGGGGGTGGGGTTGAATCAGTTGTTTTCTTTTTAAAAATTTCCATATTTAAGAAACTTAACTCCTAAAACTTGTTAGATTTATTTACTTAAAAATTTTAGTAAACTCACTTGCAATAAAAAGTCATAAAGAGAGAAAAGTACACAATATTTATAAGGTTTGATCTCAGTGTGATAACCTACATCCTTTCCATGGACACTCCTGCGGATCCATAGAAATTCACTATTATAAAGAATTGAATACAAATTTTGGGTTAACTACCATTGGAAACTTTCTATATACCTATAGAAAAGGCTTTACTAACTCCCATAATTTTAAAAAATTATCTTACAAAATTTAATCCACAATATAATTTAACAAAATTTGAAAATTTATACTCCATAAAGGTCTATCTGGAATTATGTGTCTGATAAGCCTTTGTCCAATCTTCTATATCTAAAAATACTCTGTTCAGTGTGCCTGTGTCCAATGGACTCTATCCATTGCACTTATTCCTTGTCTTCACCTATTTTAAGCTTTATGTTCTTCCCATTTAACAAAACTTGTGCCTCTCAAACTCCCTGTATGAAATCATTATCTGTTGACTCTATCTGGTAAACCTCTATCTGGTGATCTTAAATTTTCTTTTTATAATATTTTAATTATAAACCTTTGTTTGAAAAGCATTCTTCAACATGAAAATTTATTTAGTTGAAAAATCAACTCTGACACAAAAATTTCAGCATTTCAAATTTTCTCTCTCAAAACCATGTTTAAACAGTACTATTTCAATATCTACCTCTATTTATAGGTTCTCCTAGAATAGAAAAGGTGGGAAACAAAATTTCCTTTCCTGATCTATGAAATTACTAAACATTAATTTCATACTCATTTAAATCTTATTGATATGCTTATTAACTATTCTCAAATCTTATGGAGTTATCTTGAATATTTTTTAATTCTATTGAAATTCAAAATTTTTAACTTTTCATATATTTAGAACTTTTCAATGACCAGAAAACATTTCTTTTTGTAAATTTATTGTTTGAAACTTATCTGTTTGAAAGTATCTATCTAAACTTCTTTAGTTCTCTTGAACAAATTTAAATAAAAATCTCTTTAATAAAGCTCAAATAAAAATTAAATCTTTATACAAATAGTCTATCTAGACATATTTTTCCAAAAATCATTTGTCCAAAACGTATATCCTACCTGTATACATTTATGAATCTTCAAAATTATTCAGAAATATCTCTTAGGAAGAGTTCTTCTAGAAATTTGTGTTTGGAACTATATATGATCTCTCTCTTTATTTTCTGAAAACTTATATGCATTATTTATTAGTTAAAAATTCCTACCTTATCAGCTCGACTGAAAAAAATAATTTCATTTTCTCATTTTTTCACAATCTATGTGACTTGAAAAAACTCATACTTTCTACCAAAAGACTAATATGAACATTATTTCAAGAAGGTCGTGTCTTTTCAGTAAGGTTGAAATTTATCACACTTCAAAAAGTTCACACTTCCATTTTCTTGTAGTTTATTTGTCTAGAGAAATGTGTCTATAAATTTGAGTTCAAAAACATAAAACTTGAAAAAACCTCCATCTAAAGTTGTTCTGTCTGATAATATTTGTCTGAAGTTCTATATCCACCACACTGCTTTCAGAATTCTGTATCCAGAGCTGTGTTTGAAGCTCTAAATTCGAAAAACTATGTCCATATCTATCTAATGATCTAATTCTGATGCCTTTGTATAAAAGTTAATTCATAAAAACTCAAAATTTATAATGGAAGCTTCAACTGAGGTTTCATTTGATCAACAACTTTGAAATTATTTTAACTTTAACAAATTCATACTTCAAGTTTTCTGAAAAATTCTGCATCTGATGCTTCTCTGTACAATAAGATACATTCAGAAAACTTTAACTTCCCCTTTTCAAAAAAAGATTATATCAAGAGATTTTTCCTAATGTAAGGAAATTTGAGATCAACAAAGAATCATATGATTTATGGTTATAAAGTTAATAACTTTATAACTTCATTAATTTCTCATTTTCTTCTTCTTCAAAAAATTTTTACAAAAAATTTCTATCTATACTTCTAACAACATCACTAGTTTTACAAAAACATTATTCAAAAAAATTTAGTTGTTAATAAAAATAAATTTTATTAGAAAAATATAACAAAGTATCTTCATCATCTATATTTATATTTGAGATACTAGCATATTATGAAGTTTTGAAGATTACCACTCAAATTTTTTGGCTGATTTGGTACTACCTATGGATACACCTCAAAGCAAAGAACCATTTTGTTGTTTCTTTAGTGATCTTTATCAAACATAGAATTTTTGAATTAGTATTATCCTTTTTATCATGAAAGGTATACACCTCATCATTTCCATTTTTATATGATATCCATTTCATATTCACGGTGATCTTGGTTTCAAGGTTTATTTATCATTTCCACTACTTGATTAATGGTTAATATATTTTAAGAAAACTTTTAGTTAAGTGGTTTAATCAATTTATCACAACAATGAATCATGATTACTATTACTTAAGTAATGATGGATGTTGGGTTTATCAATACTTAGGATGCGGGGAATATGAATAACCTTATGGTGGATAGTAAACTAATGTTTTTCAAAATGCGATCTTTCTCTTGTGTAAGATATGGTGTATATATTTTTTAACATATCTAGTGAACAAATTATGTTCCAAGTGATATTTAAATTCCTGAGACTCACCAAGGTGGAGTTTGATTAGTAATGAGATATGCTGATGGATGGTTAGATAAGTAGTCAATATCATAAAAAATATCACGATGTGGGTGTTTTTTCATAATTCTAAAACAAAGTTGATATGTTATATACTCTACTAGTGTAGAATTAGAGAATAAATATAGTTTAGATCTTAGTATATGGAATTTCTATGTTCATTGAGAGACCATATTGGTGGTATCACTAGATTAATGAATTTTCTAGTGCATCAACTCTCAAACCAAGGTTAGGGATCATGTGCCATTAATCAGAAGATTTTTAGGTGAAACCCCAATGATCTATGGTTAATATAAGATTAATGAAATCAACGATGATAACTTTGGAATTTTTTATTTTTTGGTTATGAGTATCATTGTGGTTTAGGCATGGTCATGGATATTAAAATGCATTCATTATTTTTATGGTGTTTAGGAAGTTGGTAAATTTGATAGGAATCAATTTCGTTGAGTAATGGTTGACTCTTATTGCATACATTCGTCCATGAAGAAATGAGTTTGTTATTAGATGTACCATTCGATATAAGACCGATGAGTATTAAGTCTCAAAGTGGTAGGTTCCAAAGAGGGTAATAGTTCTCAAAATCAGACGGGTAACATGATCATGTTGTTTGGAGACTGAGGATTCTACATGTAATTTACTTCATATAAGTGATTAGAATATAAAGAAACACTTTGGTTAATTCTTAGTCACGATAAGTCATATAATTGAGATTTTATATCAACTCATGTCTTGAAATATCGATGGATTTGGATTGAACTACACTCCAATTAATTTAAAGAAGGGGATGTTTTTAGTTTTGAGATCTAGGCATAAAATTTTAATTTATCAGATGAATCATAATTTTTTTACATATTTTTAGAGGTTTTATAATAGGTTTAGAGTTTCGGGTAAAGGTGAGTGGAAGTAGCATGAATTTTTTAACTATAGATTCCATTGGGTACTCAGTAGCCTATGGTCTTGTTTTTTTAAATTTCAATTAGTTAAAATGATTATTTTAAATTTAAAACTTAAACACTCACCCTCCCTCACATTAACTTGACCAAGCTACAAATAATACACGAGAAATGCCTTCCTTAACCCCCCTTATTCATCATCCATCTCCTTCGTTAGTTGTACAATCTTCAATCTTACTGAACTAGTGGATTTTTGATGATTAGTATCTCCTCCCAACCTTATTTTTTTTATTTTTCTAGGAATTTTTTATGCCACCCTAAATATCTATTTTGGGTTTTTTCTTTGAATATTTAATTTTAGTCAATTGAATTTGAATCGACTAACAATTATGATTGAGTTTTCTCTTTCTAGTCTATAATTGGTGGTCCCTTACATTTCCCTTAATTTATATACATTTTAATGTATAACATAATGGATATATAGTTTAGGCAGGTATGTGTGACCTAGAATTTTTGTCGATAGGGTCTTGTGTACCTAAGCGTGGTTGTTTAGGGTCCCTTAGGTCCTAAATTGAGGCACACATTCATTTTATCTCAAATTCAGTAATTTTACCCTATGTATTAAGGTACTAGGGATATCTTTAATTAAAACCTAAAATAATAAGGGTATTAGGTACTGTAGGGGGTCTTGAACATATTCTTGGGGATATATAGGGATTGTGTTATGTGATTTCAACCAGAGAAGTGAGATGGCTTTGTGTAATGGATTAATTCAGGATGTATATCTCTAATTAAATTAGGCTTGTGGGTTAAGTAACTTGCTTCCTTAAGAATGGTCATTAGAAAACAATGTCATGTGACTTGTTCCACTATGTATATTCCAATAATATTACAACAAACCCAACTCCAGTAACCCAGATCCAATGTTTAATTTATTACATTTTCATAAGATAAAAGGGATCACATCACCAATGACTGATTTGTTTAGTAGTCTTGAAGAATGAGATGCATACATGATTCCCATTTTACATTGAAAATAAAATATAAAACATTATAAAAGTAAATATTAGACATCCTTGAAAATCATTCAAAGATTAATTATTCATATCCTGGGAAAAGGAAAAAAATAAGGGTGAGATAAAATTCTTAATAAGGGTTATGTATAATATAATTTATCATCAGTAAATAAGGCACAATACCTATGTAAAAGTAGATAATTAAAAATGCATGCTATTTAATCAATAACTTGTGCACGAAATGAATACATGGATAATATCAATGTAGCAATATCATGGATAATAAGAACTAAATTCATAGTGAAGGAAATACATAATTTTAGAGGTCTTGATCAATGAATTGTGCCAAGATACTTTCAAATATGGGTAGCTATACACCAAAACCCATTTAATAAGGCTAACCAACTGATTTGTCTCATGAGACCCGTCGATGCATTGGGGGGATATCTATAATCGGTCCACACTTATAACTTTATGTCCAATGAATTCTTAATTTATTTAATGATCAATTTAATTGATAGAAAATATTTCTTATCAGCAAATATCCATATTTATTAAAGAATATGGAATATCAAGATTTTCATATCCATTCAAATAACTTTTATAGTAAAACACTATATGAAAAAAATGGTATAAGATTTAGGAAATAAGTATACCCATGATATAAATAATATGGATATGGAAGATAAATGTAATATTAGATGAAATATTATCACAAGAAAGTGAATGTTTCAAGATAAATTTAATGACATAAAAAACTAAAAGACAAAATATGACCATCAATTTACTAGAAATATAGGGTTTTTAATAAAATTAAGTCATTTAGAGAATAGAATAAAATAGAAGAAAAACATTTAGAATAAATATTCATTAAATAATTTTTTTTAAAACCATGGGAAACTTATAGAAGAATAAAAATAGCATAAAATAGTTATGGCAGTAGGATTATCCCTTATCATCACATACGTTAAAAAGAAACATTTCTTTTGAATTTTTAAAAAGAAAGTAAAAAATGAACCTTTAGAGAATATTGGAAAGATTACTTTTAAAAAATTATAAAGGAAGTAAAATATGACATATTATGTCCTTAATAAATTATTTAATTATATAGAAATGGATTTTTTAAAACAATTAAAAAAACATGGATATAAAAGAAAATATACCTAATCAAGTTGAGAAATAAGATAATATTTTCTTTTAAAAATTTATTTTCTTAATTAAAGTGCTAAATAAAGGAAAATTTAGAATAAAAAATATAAAAACTATAATATTCAGTGGAGAATAATATAGAATGGTTTTATGAATGATAGATTATAATATAACTTCAATTAAAATATATGCAATCATAAAAATGAGATTATAAAAATAATTTCATAACTCTTTAGAAACTTTTTAATTATAACCCCTTAAAAGATTAAATTTTAATTGAAAATTAAAATATCATGAATATATATATTCATGTAAAATATTTAAAAGGAGTAGTATATACACCAAATTAAAGGAAATAAGTTCATAATACAAAATATGTATCAATGAAGTAGGAATTGAGACAAAAGATCATTAGTTCACACTTCAAATTAGTTAAAAGTAATTTAAACTTCGGTATAATGGTTTTAAACTTTTTATTAATTCATATAAAATCTATATTAATATTTAAATTATTTTATATATATTCTTATTTTCCATTTGTTACTAATTATTGGTAAAATTAATCATCAGGTGATAACAATTTAGTTTTCTCATGCAAGTTTCTTCATGGAATTTAAGATTCTTGTAAATGGGTTATAGATTCAGCGTATCTAGAATTATATTCATGTTATAAATATCATATTTATTCATTTTATATATTTTTATAAACATCCATTTAAATTGGTAATGAAAAATGAATAGCATCGCTTCGTGTAAGCAGTGGTCCACACTTACACATGAGCGATGTTATCATTTTCCAATGGATATGTGGGAAAAGAGGTAAGTATTATTTTATCATTTCAGAGTTAAAATTATATCATAAATATCATGTTATTTATTTAAATCCACCAATATATATCATCCATATGAGGAAGTGATGAAACATTAAATACATCAACACGTGAGGTGGTAGTCCGCACATATGCATGAACAATATCTTAATTTCTAATTAGTTAGAAAAGAAGACTAATAAAGGACATGAAATCAAAATTATAATATATTATTATATGATATATATTAATGTTATTATATTTAAATTTTTAGGATATAATTTAATGAGGTAAAATAAGAAGTAAAATGAAATATATCAATTAAGATGATTATCTCCTCTTTGAGAAAACTCCTTTGGATATCTTCTTAAGGTCTCTAGGGATGATATTTTGAAGATACCATAACCTATATAACATGGATAACTATTTTTATACTATTTTTTTCATAGTTTTTTCTATCTAAGTTTCTCAAGGAGGTGTGAATAATTGAGGATAGGTGGTATATTTTTATAGTGAAGGAAATGATATACTTGGAATTACTTAAAAGATTTAAATATAATAAATTATTTTTCACGTGAAAGAAGAACCAAGTGGAAAAAATTTACAAGATAAGATATTTTTAGGTTTAAATAACTTCAAAAAATAATTTTTTTATAGTTTTATATTGTATTTTAAACCTTATATTTTTGTTTATCCCCTTTATTAACCAATTTTAACCTTAACTATGATAGCAAAATTTTCCTTTTTAAAAGGTTATAAATTTACATATAAGTAAAAACTAGGTAAAAATGGTAAAGGGATGAAATTTTAGACCATATTTCACCCCATTTGTCCTCTTTCAATATTTTTAGTATTTTTTAATCATTTAGTAGAATATTATTTAAAATACAATACCATTAAAGTCATTTTAAGAACTATTCACATATTTTACCTTTAAAGAAATAAATTCAGGAATTGAATTAAAATATATAATTTTTATCCATAAATTATACATTATTATTAACCATAACATTTTCATGACACCATAATTAATCCAAAAAATATTACTTTTAATATTTTTAAAATAATTTACTTTTATTTTTCTATTGCTTGCACAAACACTATGTCAACATTGTGTAAGAATTTATGGTAATTATAAAATCACTAAAAGTTAAAAATAATTCACCATTATAACATCTCTTTATACCTATGTGAACATATAAGAGAAATTAAAAGCAAGAGAGTGACATTTTAGAATTTTCCTTTACTTAAAATAATATAAATCTCTTTATTAAAGTTAAATGCCACCAAGATGCCATATTTTTTTTAATATATGTAGAGTGTGTTAGATTTTAAATCAACAAATTAAATATATTCAAGTTTATAGATGATTTTTAATCCTTATTCTATGGTTTCAACCTTGGTTTTCTCATTTTACCCTTTACCGAGGTGATAAATTTTACCACAATTATTATTCACAATGCCTAAAAATAAAAGGGTCCTATTTATCAATTTTTATCCTAATGATTAAAAATACAGAATACATTTTATAAAATGTGATTTATATAAGTTTTAGAAATTAATTTAAAAATAAACCCACAAAACATGGCAAAAAATGGATTTTTAGGAAAATGCGTTTTTAAACCCAAAAATGAACTTATATCAAAATCTAGTATAATATTGATTACCATGTAATTAATTATATTATTTATTTTAAAGGATAATTATGTTACTTTATGAAAAAAATTCAAAACATAATGGTAATTTTAAATTAAAAAATTTTAGTTTTACAAAAATTGATATTTTTCACTATTCACTTAAAAATCAATCTTTTCAGTAAAATCCCAAAATTTCACCATAATATAATTTTGATATGAAAATTTAAAAAATGATAACAATTTTATAAAATAAAATTTCTAAAATTGGAAGAAATTAATTATAACATTCTCTCACAAAAAGCAATAAAAACAATTTTTGAAGAAAACATATTTTTGAAGCATAAAATAACTTCACTAAAAATCGAGTGCTTATTTCCTAATAATTAATCAATAATTATTTTTCAATATATATATATATATATTATAATATGGTTTCTACTATTCATACCCACCAATTCAATAACTAGGTTATAATGATCATATTTAAATAACATTATTTCATGATTTTTTAAGATTTGTATTGCATGTGCTACATAATATCTAATGTAGTGTTCTTTTTAAAAGAAAATATAAACTAAAATCATGGGGAATTACATTATATCCTCATTATAGAATTTTTTTCCTTGCAATTATAGTTATTTTCCCCCTAAACTAAATATAAAATAGTAATAAAATTAGATATATGTTTCATCATGAAATTTAATTTCTAGGTTATGAACAAGAAACCTATTATGAATATATCTATATAAGACTCGTACTTTCAAAAAAATTTCTAAAAATTTACCATGGTAGTTAAATGTTACTTTCCACATAAGATTCAATATATTTATCTTCAGTTTTATTGAGTTTGAGAAATTTCCTTACCATTGATATATTAAATATGATAAAATTTACTTACATGATATATTCCCATTATATAAGCATAATTTAATCCTTATATGTGTATAATCGTGATATTTATGATTTTTTTATGCTCGAAGAACTAAAATAAACTTTTTATTGACTATAAGATCTATAAAATGATGAAATGTTGTTCTTCCTATCTAAAACTGAAATGGTTAGAAAAAGATAAAATAATAACCAATATAAATAAACCTTCATATGATAAAATAATATATTATTCTCCAAATACTCAACAATAACACCCAAAGCTCAACATAAATTATTTCACAAGTTACTAACCTTAAAACCCTTCAAGAATATTCCTGACCAAGTTTAAAATCCAAAAAATCCGAAAAAATTGATCATATATTCTCCCCAGATCAGTTTTAAATTTATCTACAAAAAACTTAATCACTTATAAATTCATATACAAAAAATTTCATGCCATATCATATGATCTCTAAAATATTATAATATTTCCCATAAATAATCTATATAACCATAAATACATAATAAAATCATATATTCTTCTAAAATATAACTCAACCTTTATTCTTTAAATAAAATCCCATAGAAGCCAAAAATATTTCCATTTACTATAATCATATAAGGTTACCGATATAGAAATATTATTCAAAAATAACATTAATTACTTAGTTACTAAATCAATTTTAAATCCCTTGGTTATCTATATGATAAAACATATGTTTCCAAATTGTAATAACCCATAATTACTTCAACATCAAAGATCATATTAACCCTTAAGGTTATCAACACATTTAATCATATGTTTAAAAATTATAAAATCATTATTTGTAAAAATAACATTTTCACTAAAATATGTACTAAACCAAAGGGTTATGTTCTCATAAAGTTCTCTGAAAATATATTTAATCATCTTAAAATATCATCACATAAAACCTCAAAAGGGGTATCTATGACTTTAAAATTATGATCTACAACACCAATGACCGATCCATTTAATAATATTGAAGAAAAAATACATACATGATTATCATTTTACATTAGAAATAAAATATAAAACATAGTAAAAGTAAATATTCTTCATACTTTAAACTCATTAAAAGATTTTTTATTCATACCACAAGGAAAGGAAAACAAAATAAGGGTGATATAACATGCTCAGTAAGGACTACATACAATGAAATTTTTCATGAGTAAATAAGGCATAACCAATATGGAAAGGTATATAACTGAAAACAATATTACATTTAATAAATAAGTTGAGCACGAAATGCATCCATGGATAATATCAATCTAGTAATCTCATAGATAATAAAAAGTGAATTCACAATAAAGGAAATTCATAATTCTAGAAATCTTGATCAACGTCTTATTCTAATATACTTTCAAATATGGGTAGGTATATACCAAAACCTATTAATAAGGTTATCCAATTGGTTTGTCTCATGGGTTCGATCAATTCCTAGAGGGTCTATATATTACTAGGCCTCACTCATAACTTCATGTCCAATGCATTTCTCATATATTGAATGATCAATTTAACTCATAAATAGTACGCCTTATCAAAAAATATATGTATTGAGTGAAGAATAAAAAATATCAATAATTCCCTAGTTAATCACATAACTTTCATAGAAAAACATCATGTGTAGAAATGATAAATGGTTTAGTAAATAAGAATACCTATGATACAAAGAATATGAATATGGAAGAAAAATGTAATTTCTAATGAAATATGATCATAAAAAAGTGAATGTTTCAAGAGAACTTTAATGAAAAAAATTAAGAGATAAAATATGACCATCAATTAATTAGAATTATATGGTTTGTAAAAAAATCAAGTCTTTTGGAGAATATAAGAAAATGGAAGAAAAAAATTTAAAATAAATTTTAATTAAAAAATTTTCTTTATAAAACCACGAGAAACTTGTAGAATAATATAAATATTATAAAATGGTTATAGTGTTGTAAAATTCTGTTAATACCATATATGTTAAAAAGAAACATTCCTTTTGACTTTATGAAAATAAAGTTGAAAATGAACCTTTTGGAGAACATTGGAAATATTACTTTAAAACCTTGTAAAGGAAGTCAAAGATGACATATTATGTCCTTAATAAATTATTTAATTAAATAAAAATGGATTTTGTAAAATTTTTTTTAAAAAATATTGATATGGAAGAAAATATTACCAATTAAGAAAAGAAATAAGATAAAATTTTATTTTATACATTTATTTTCTTAATTCATGTTCCAAAGAGAGGAAAAAATCGAATAAAACATAGAAAATCCTTGAATATTTAGTGTATAATAATATATAATGGGTTTATAAATGCCAACAAGCCAGTACCCGAGTGGTAAGGGATCCTACTTAGAATCTAAGAGACCTAGGTTCAAAAATGGGTGGAGGCAAATTTCTGGGTCACTATAGCAGTTATGTAGCATTTACTATAACAGTTACTGTTCGGTACTATAACTGCCAGAACTATTCACACGATTTGGGTATTTGGGCCACCAGTTTGGACCTATGGGTCTTAAGGGACTTAGGGTCATCAAAGACCTTTAGGCTACAGGGACTTTGGGCCACATAGACCATGGAGTAGCCCAGTTCACACAGAACAAGCCCCAAAAGAGGATCAAAGCAACAAGAGTAGCAGCCACCAGAACAGAGTTAACCAGATTAGAAGAATGAGTGGGTATAGAAGCCGCCATCGGGACCAGGCACCATGAAACTTTGTATAGGAAAATGCTAACTGATTAGAAATGCAAGGTGGGGAGCTAGGTGATCAATGGTGCCGAATCTGAGGACGGGCAGTTCTAGTGGGTTGGGCCTATGGGTCATGTAATGGGCATGGTATGCGTCTGTGCCTTTGGGTTATGTATTGCGGGTCAGTCGGGCCTTGTGCCTTGGACCTATGGGTCATGTACGAGTTCTCCTTCAACCCTTAAAAGGGGGATTATCCATAATAAAATAATAATGAATGGTTTCGGGCTATTCTGGGTTTATAAATTATAGATTATAATATCCCTTCAATGAAAATATAAGCAATCCCAAAAATGAGATTGTAAAAATAAATCCATACCTATTCGGTAACTTTTTGAATTATAACCCCTAAAAAGTGTAAATATGAATTGAAACTTTAAATGTCATGAATAAATAAATATTCATGTTAAATATTTCAAAGGTTTATTATATACACCACATAAAAGTAAATATATGCATAATATAAAATAAGTCTCAATGAAGTGGAGATTGAGATGAAAACTCCTTACCTCACACTTACACTTAGTTGAACATGCTTTAAAATAATTTATAATGGTTTTAAAATTTTTATTAATTCATACCAAAACCATATTTATATTTATCTTAATTTATATATATAAATTTATGTTTCCCATTCATTACCAATTCTTGGTAAAATTAATCATTGGGTGTTAACTGTTTGGTTTTATCATGCATGCTTCATCGTGTAAGTTATGATTCTTGTGAATATGTTGTAGTTTCATCATCTCCATAATGATATTTTAGTTATAAATATAATATTTATTCATTGGATATATTTTTAGAACCATCCATTTAATTTTGTAACGAAAAGAAAATCACATCGCTTCATGGAGGTGGTAGTCCATGCGTACATATGAACGACACTATCATTTTCTGATGGAAATGTAGGGAACATTTGAGTATTATTTTATCATTTTAAAATTGAAATTATATCATAAATATAATTTTATTTATTTAAATCCACTTGTATGAACCATCCATGTGATGCGGTGGTGAAAAATGAAATGGATCGACTCGTGAGGAGGTAGTCCGCACGTACGCACGATCGATAGCCTCATTTCCAATTTGATGGAAAAGTAGATGAATAAAGGTTATTAAATAAATATAATAACATATTATTATATGATATATATTTATTTTATTATATTTTAATTTTTAGGACATAATTTAAAGAGGTAAAAGAAGAAGTAAAATTAAAGAGATCAGTTAAGACGATTACCTCCTCTCTGAGAAACCTCCTTTGGATATCTTCTTAAGGACCCTAGGGGTGGTATTTTTGAAGATAACAGTACCTATATAACTTTTACAAGTATTTTTAGAAGAGTTTTTGGTAGTGTTTGGTTGATCTAAGTTGTTCAAGGTTGCGTGAATAATAGAGGAGAGGTGGTGTACTTTTATAGTGAAAGAAATGACACACTTGGAATTACATAAAAGATTTAAATATAACATTTTTTCTCATGTGAAAGTGGTACCAAGGGGATAAAGTTAATAATAAAATATAGGTTAAGTTTTATATATATTTAAACAATAATATATGGATAGTTTTATGTGAAATTTTAAACCTTATCATTTGGGTTAACCCCTTTGTTAACCAATTTTAACCTCAACTGTGGTAACACCTTTTTCATTCTTAATGGGTCATAAATTCACTTACAAGGTAAAAATTGGATAAAAAAAGGTAAATGGATAAAAATTAGACCATACAACATCCATCTTATACCATTGATTTTTTTTATGATTTTTAAATCATTTAATATAATATTATTTAACATAAAATACCATTAAAGTCATTTTAAGAATTATTCACATATTTTGACTTTAAAGACATAAATATAGAAATTTATTTCAAATATAAACTCTTTAACCACAAATTATACATTATTAGTATCCATAAAATTCATGTGAAACCATAATTCATCAAAAAATATTTCTTTTGATGTTTTCAAAATCATTTACTTTGATTTTTTACTATTTGCACAAGCAGTGTGTCAATGTTGTGTATGAATTTAAGGTAATTATACCATCACTAAAAATTAAAAATAAATTAACATAATAAAAATAAATAAATTTTGTTTAAAATAACTTTTATATTCATTAATAACATCTTTTTATACCTATCCGAACATGCAAGATAAATTTAAAGCAAGAGAGTGACATTTTGAAAATTTCCTTTACTTAAAATAATATAAAGGCCTTTATCAAAGACAAATGGAACCAAGATAAAATATTTTAGAATATATAAAAATTATGGTCAAATTAAACTCATAAAAGAAAATATAATCAAGTTTTTGGATGATTTTAAGCCTTATTCTATAGTCTTAACCTTTTTATCCCATTTTACCCTTTTTCGATGTGATAAATTTTATCAAAGTTACTATTCATAATCCAAAAAAATTATATTTAAAAAATATTATCATAATTATTAAAAATATTAAAAATATTTTATAGAATTTAATTTATATAGTTGTATAAAATTAATTTAAAAATAAACCCACAAAACGTGATGAAAAACGATTTTTCAGGAAAATGCATTTTTAAACCGAAAAACGAACTTATACCAAAATATTTTATAACATTTATTCCCATGTAATTAATTATATTATTTATAATTAAAGTATTATTATGTTACTTTATGATAAAATTTAAAACCAAATGATAATTTTAAATTTAAAAAATGAGAGTTTTATAAAAATCGATATTTTTCACTATTCACTTACAAATTAATATTTTTAGAAAAATCCCAAAATTTTACCCTAATATAATTTTAAAATGATGATTTAAAAAATTATATCCTTTTTATAAAATAAAATTTCAACAATTTTTAGAATTCAATTATAATATTCATTCATAAAAAGCAATAAAAACCATTTTTTTGAAGCATAAAATGACTTTACTAAAAAGCGAGTGATTATTTATTAAGAATTAATCAATAAATTTGTATTGAGTAGGATATATATATATTTCATAATGCGGTTACTACTATTCATACCCACCAATTCAACAACTAGGTTATACTGATTATTTTTAAATAATATTATTTCACGGTTTGTTTAAGCCAAGTGTTATGTGTGCAACACACCATCGAACATAGTGTTATTTTTAAAAGAAAATATAAGCTAAAATATTTGAATTTTAAAAAGATGGTTTAAGTGGAAAGTTTTGTGTTATTTTCCCAAGAATTTGGATATAGAAATGGTTAAACGATACGATAAAGTCCATAATTCCATGAATAAAGTGCCTAAGGGAGATTGGTATACACTTCATTAGGTTAGTCATATAACTTAAGTGTTTCTTAGTGATAACCTTTTAAAGGCTTTCTTAAAAAATTTATTATGTAAAGGTTTAAACGATGTTGTAAATCCTTACAACTATTGGTAAAATGATTTTTTTAATATGGGATTCATTGGATCACCTAAACCAGAGATAGGATTTTTGAGTGGCTCCTTGAACCACTGTATGTTTTGATAATTACAAAGATATTGTTGATTCCAAAATTAGGGAGAAGCGATAACAAAGGGAAATAATTAGGGGATGCCTCACGAATACCACTCACGGAGCCCCCGTGGCCCCGTGGCTGGTGCAGAGATGCCCCTTCATGAGCCTACCGCGAAGTAAAGAGGCAGGATGCTCCACGGACCAATTTGACATTCATGAACCCACCGCGGAGCAAGGAGGCATGATTCTCCATGAACCCCTTTGATGTTCGCGATACCGCCACAGAGAAAGAAGTCGGGATGCTCTGCAAATCCGTTTGACATTTGTAAACCCACTGCGAAGCAACGAGGCAAGATGCTCCGTGAACCAATTTAACGTTCGCGAACCTGCCGTGGAGCAAGCTTTGTCTTCCCATCGAGTGAGATCTACTTTGCGGTGCCTCTTGCCTATAAATACCATGCTCCCCTCGATCCCAAAGGATGAATCCTCCAACCTTTCTCCATTTGAGCTCTCACATCATGAAGAAATTTCTTCTCTGCAAACCATGATCTTTTCAAGGTACTTTTGCATCATGAAGTGCCTTCCCCTTTGCATGAATCCCGCCCCTCTTCAAAGAGGGATGCCCTTCATGGAGCCCAAGGGCCTCCGTGAAGGAAGGAGATCCCCAAAGGGACTTGGGTCTTCACGGAGCACTTGTACTTCGTGAAGTACCCTTCATGCACATGTGACCCGTATGATAAGGTAGGGTCACTGTGCTTCACGAGACACATTGCTTTTCAATATTATGCTTCATGGGACACCCTTTATTTGAGAGGAATTACTCCATGAATGCCTTCCCACTTCATGAAGCACTTTCCATATGCACCTATTTTCTATGCCTATGCTAGGACACTTCACTTCGCAAAGCACATACCTTCACGAATCCCCTATACTTCATGGAGCACCAGAGCTTCACAAGGCTTCTACCTATGAACCCCTTTGCTCTGCAAATCATTTTCTCGCGTGACCCTTCAGGTTTTCACGAAGAAATTTCAAATTCCCTTGGGTGGTACTTCACATTGCGTTGCTTCACCTTATGCTTCTTCACATAGGCACGTTGATGACTATTTCTTCTTTGCATAGCCACACTAACGTGGACCCCTCAATGGATTGCTCCATAACACCCCCTTTCCATGGCATTGACGATGCCTTCCTTCCCTCAAGGGAAGGTGGGTATTTGTTATGTAAGTCCTAGGGGTGCGGAGTGCACCCACCTCATCCGAGCTGCAAAATATTAAACTGCCAAGTGCCATCGTCTCCAGCACATAATGTTAAACTATGGCCTCACCCCATGCATTATATGCAGGGTGCCCCATCTCAGACATTCTCTACGCCCATTGGTCTCTACGGGAGTGAAATCATTCCTCACATGGAATGAGATCCTCTTTATTGGAGCGACGTTTGTCTATGGGGATAAGGAAACCACCTTGGTGTAAGCCCCTAGCTTTTCTTGCAGGAGGAAACACCCATGCTCCTCCAATCTTCTTCCTTGCCAAAGGCCAGAGGAGAGATGGGCATCAAAAACTTCGTTATCCTGTCCCTCTCCCGCTGGGCTTTGTCGCCACCTGGGCCTCCACCTTGGAGTAAGTACCAATCTCCATCACCCTGGGATGCTAACCATGTGTGAGCCCTTGTTTCCTCTTTGGGCTGCTAACTACACGTAATCCCCACTCCAGTTCCCACAGACACACATTTCACGACATGATCATCAGGATTTTGCTACCTCTTGTTTCTCGCACCGAGTATGACTCATGTGGTATTAGACTAAGAATTGACCATGACATACTCTCTAGGCTACCTAGAGTGTAATACCCACACTCCATCTCGAACTACGTGGACTTTGATCCTTGCCAAGGCAAGGTACGTAGGAATCCTCCCTAAGGTTCAAGCCTAACAACTATTGGTCCCGACCATATTCACGTCAGTTCACCAAAAACTCCATCCCGAACTACGTGGATTTTGATCCTTGCCAAGGCAAGGTACATAGGAAGCCTCCCCGAGGTTCAATCCCAACAACCATTGGTCCCGACCATATTCACACCGGTTCACCAAACACTCCATCCTGAACTACATAGACTTTGATCCTTGCCATGGAAAGGTACGTAGGAATTCTTCTTGAGGTTCAAGCCCAACAACTATTGGTTCTGACCCCCCTTCACGCCGGACCACCTTCGTCCTGCATGACGTTAAACTGCATGCCCCCTTTTCTTCCTTCATGATGTTAAACTACATCCACCATCCCAAACTATGTGGGATTTGATCCTTGTCTCCTAGACAGGGTTCGTAGGAAGCCTCCATGAGGTTCAAACCCATCCAGTGGTAAGCTGTTGTAACCCCATCCAACAGTAAGCCATTGTGACACCATCCAACGGTAAGCTGTTGTGACCCCATCCAGCGGTAAGCCATTGTGAACCCATCCAATGGTAATCCATTATGACCCCATCTAGTGATAAGATATTATAACCCCATGTCAACGGTAAGCTGTTTTCAATCCGATCCTAGTGGTAAGTCGCTGTTGTCCCTTCTGTTGGGACCCATATCACTGGTCCGTTCCAGTGGGGTTAGACCAATTCTTAGGTCACTAATCATGCGTAAGCCCCATCATGGCATTAGGTCACTGTCCTTCGCACACACCCCAATTTCATTCCCCAATCTTAAGGTTCCGCTTCCTTTATGTCCCATCCATGCGGGTTTCCTCCTTAGGTGTCTATTTACTTCATAAACTATGCAGACTTTGATTCCCTGCCACGAGGATACATAGGAGGTCTCTTCGTGGCTCAAGCCCAACATCACCATCACCCTCAAGTCGAATCCATCTAATTCTCCAACCACTTAATTTAACCATCCATAATCCATTATTATTCTTACCAGTGCCGCTATGTCCCGGTGAGATCGTACCAATTCACATCCTAGGATCATTGTTCCCTCCAGGGGTTGCACCTATATGATCCACTCTAGTCAGTGTTCCGATCAGTCCGATCCATCTCCACTAGACGTTAAACCTTCGTCAGACCCTGTGTTAAACATAAGAAGTTGAGGAAAACCTCAGATACATGCCTATGGTATATAATTCTACACATTCAACGTGGGATACCTCAGGCTTACACGCCCTCGAGAAGCCCTATAATAAGGGGAAGAAACCCAGACATGCTAGTATTCCAGCGTCCAGACATGCTAGTGATGTCCAACATGACTACCCCCCGACCAAAGGTTGCTTCCCTGACCAGACCCCTTGTAATGTCCCAATAGAAGAAGCGTAATTAACCAACGTCCATGAAGACAAGGCACTGGGAATAGTTTTACGAACAACATCTTAGTCTATCAGGGAGACCCAGACTAGGTGACGAGTTCCAAGGAGGAATCCATGGAAGGAAGAAATGACATCCCATAATATTGTTTCGGTCAAGGAGAAAACATCCCTGAATAAGCGATGAATGCCACCCACCTTTGGAAAGAGGGAATGCGGGGCAACAGTTGCACGTCCTCCACAGACGGATGCATGCACCCTGGTGAAAGCATCAGAAAGAGAAATGGTGAACCCGATGTGAATGTATTCTCCTCAATATGAAGATTAGTAGCATTCCAGACATCAGTGGATAAGTGTGTCACCAGATCTAGCTATCCGGTGCTGGGTCCCGCCACGAAAATAGCAGACCTGGCATGAAACTCACCAGAAGTTGGGGCAGTCAAAACGTTGGACATCTTGGTCTGTGACATTGTCAGCGTAGATCCATCTTACCAGCCATGGAAGATGGAATGGAGTTGGGGCACTGGTTGTTGATTCATTTCCTTTCAACACTAATGGGTTAATCTCTCTGCTTTTCGGGAACCAAGATTTTGCATGAATTTGATCACTGCCTATCCACCGATGCAGGGGTAGGGGAAATGCCAACATGACAGTCTTGTGTAGCTCCACCGCTTTTGCGACAATCTCCACATCTTCAAACGCTGGGCGCCCACACCATGTCTCTCTGTCTGAATTCATTCAGCGTTGGGTGATCAATGATCTCGTACGCCGATACGAGGAGGAGGGTATTATCCCGAATCGGGACATGGAACACTAGTATCTAGAGGTGTCTGCACCTCGTCACCACCGCTACCCCCAAGGGTCGCGCAGGGAGCCACTGCTCCCCTCTCTAACGTACAATCATTTCAGGAGCCTCTCCCCAGAACGCCTCGATGACTCTCTCCCATACACCGATGAGGTAGGGGATGTTTGGGCCAGCCTGGTTGGGATCCTATTTCAGGGGCCCCCAAGGAGGGCTCCCACTAGGTTGTGCCAATGCCACCATCCAGTCCCATGAGTCGAGGAGCAGGTAATCCATGCGCTTGCACCATTGGCCCCAGTCCGGTTGACCCGATGCCAGTGTCGAGCATAAGCTGAGGAGGACACCCACCAAGGGGCATCAACATCTGCAACTACTATGGCTCGGGCCACCGCCAGAATATATCATAAACCCCTTACATATGCGGAGTAGGGGGACTTGTATACCCGGCTCAGATCGAGGCCCCAACTGCCCCACGGGAAGGTTGGGTCTACTCTCTCGGCCACCAGTGCAGGTAGTGGCCACCGCCAGTACAGAGGACCTCCCCATAATGCTACCATAGAGAATGCAGGTCTTCCCCATTTCCAAGATCAGCATGGAGGTCCACGTCATGCTACCCGTAGTCCAAATGAGGGACCTCCCCTCGATAGTGACACTCAGCACAGAAGACTCTCCCGTTCTCATTACATCAGGTATGGAGTCATTCCTCCTGGCACAAACCACCAGGGTGGGGACATCTCACACCTGGTCAATCTATAGCATGGGGGGCCTCCCCATATACTCACAATAGCTAGAGAAGGTCCTCCCCGCCTTGGAAATGAAAGGGGTGAAGGTCAACTTCACTTCACCAACACCCAGCACGGAGGTCCTACCCGTGTTCGGCTCAACCAATATGAGGACCTTCCTTGCATTGATGTCAACAGGGGAAAAAACATGGAGGTCCTACCCGTTCTCCTATCAGATCAAGCAGAGGCCCTACCCACTCCAGAACTTCCCATGGAGTTCCTCCCCGTGTACCCTTTGTTATCTGTCTTGGTGCTCCTCGCACCCTATCTTACTCAGGCGGGAATCCTCTATGCCCCAGTACCAGTACGACCAAAGGTCCACCTCATGCCGGAAATCTACCTTGTCTTGAAGACCCATCCTGGGGTAGGAGGACAGGTCGTCGCCGCTATAAAAAGAATGCTGAGAATATTCATACTGAGATCAAACTGGTTTGCTTCTTAGAATCCAAGGTGGAATACAACACAATTATGGAGCCCTCACTGAGATCCTCCGTGTTGAGGGCCAGGGTAGGAACAAGGCACATTAGCCTCATAATTCCATAATATGAGGTTCATTGGATTCCCACCTCCCTCCGTAGGTATATTCTAGAGGACAAAAGTTTTGGAAAATCCATAGGTTACAATTGTGAAATAGCCACCATCTTCACTAGAAGCACTCTCTACCTCGACTAAAGATCACTAAGAGCTATTATGGGGACCAATGGTGGATGAGTAGTAGTGTGGTCCACCACCAGTAGCCATGGTCCCCATGCCAGAAACTGTGGTAGTCAGCCTGTCTTACCGTGATGTCATGGCTAAGTCACTTCACTCTTCAGAGGATATCCCGAGATGCGGCATTTTGTCAGCTCGCTTTCTGTATTGTCCACCGGCCAGCCTACCGTCCCAGCGGTCTGCTTCGGTACCACTACCCATTCCCCAGCCTCCTCCGGTCGATGAATGGGGAAATGAAGGACCATACCCTGAATCTGAGACCAATAGCTTATGGTATATCATCATAGTGGACCACTTCCCTAAGATGTTTTGGCCGGTTGTAGTACTGAATTTTTGTGCGCCAGAATCCATCACCCAAGAGGAAGTTGAGTGTTTTCGCCAGACCCTCTGGGTGACCCATTTCTGTCTTCATCATTAGCAAGTGGATTACCCTGAGAGCCAAGCACATTTCGAGGACATTGGTGGACAATGCCTTATTATTGATTTGGCTGCGCGCCCTATGGCTCAGTGCCCTGAGTCACCAGGTCACTATAGGGCCCTCCAGCAATGGTGCGTTCAGAGTTTCAGGGTACTCCACAGGATTATCAAAGATGCTTCTCCCCACGTATAGATCCATGGATAGGAGCAGTATGCTGCCCTCCTCTTAAATACTATTCAGTGACAACTCGAATTTCAAGGCGATATAGAGGATATGTGTCTAAGAAGAGTCGTGATTAACCTGGCTGACCTGTCAGAGGGCAAGAATTAGCTAGATATTCTTAGAGAGGACCTACCCCTAGAGGGAGATTCACACTTCTTGAATCCATCAGGAAGGATTAGTTGTCAACATAGGAATCTACTGGGTCTTCCTGTTCCCACCGAAGCACTAGTTCTCAGCCAGAATGCCAATAAGGGCAAGGAACACCTCAAAGTCGCCAAACCCTCCGACCTGTCTGGATCAGTGTAGAAGGCGAAAGAAGACCCCAAAAAAGCTACATTATGTAAGTAACTCACTGGACAGAAGAAGGTGGTCAACAACCTCCTTGCTGAACGCACTGTAGAGAGACAACCAGACTACGGTGATCCAAGGCCGGGGCAGCAGGGACAAACACAACTTCCCCTCTGTGAATTACCTCTAGGTGACCCTGACCATCCTGGCCATGAAGACAGGGCTGAGGCTGGAGCTTACAGCAAGAGGGAATAGTATGTCTCGCCTAATCCTCCTGAACGGTGTGACAATCCTTGGGACCCAACTCAGATTCCCCTAGCTACCCCACAGGTCGTTCCACCAGCCACTCCATGAGCCACTGGCCCACATTATCATGTTGAAGATCCCACCAATGCATTGGTGGTCAGGGATCCCCGTCAAGATAGAAATCCCCACCCAGATGATCCAATGGCAGCACTCATCGTCCATCTCGAAGCCTTAGATACCTGACAGGTGGTGCTACTACTTGATGGCAAACCATATCTAGCATGGGTGGATGATATGACAACACCTCCGAGTCTTGGAAATCCCACATTTTCCCCCTTTAATGGGATGAGGGACCCACCACAGCACCTAGACCACTTTATCTCAAGGTGTGGCCCCATGTTGGGAACCCCAGCGTAGCTAGAATCCACCAAACTCCAGTGTTTTGTGTAGACATTGGAAGGGCCTGTGTTTGTCTGGTATAACCAGTTCCCCATCAGATCAGTAGCCAGCCGGGAAGACCTCAATAAGAACTTTCTCTACCAGTTTTGTTCCACCACTCGGAAGATGAGTATCGTGGACCTCTTAAAGTGCAAGTAGAGGCCTGATGAGCGTGTCACTGACTTTGTCACCTAGTGGAAAAGACTCACGTATTCCCTTGACATGCCACTGAATCAAGATCAACTGCTGAAGCTGTGAATAGGGAATGTCAAGACGGAACTGGTCCCCTCTCTGATCACCCAAAACTATCCTATAGGATTATATGACTTCTCAAATAAGGCTCAACACCTAGAGTAATCCTTACAGAAAGCTAAGAAGGCACGTCTGTTGCCTCCTGCAATCCCCGTGAAAAGGGACTCTAGGGACAAGCCTTCCACAGTGGCCCAAATAGAGGCCCCAAGCGACTAGAGTTGTTACTAGTGGAGCCGCCTCTACAGCCTTTCAGAGGCCCTCCACCACAGGCGCAGCCACCGGCCCAACAACGCCCACCTCAGAATCAGCAGGTTCCCCTGTGCAATGCACCACCACTACTTAGGCGAGATAAACAAGATCCATCTCTTTAGCAGGATCCTCCAACCCCATTTCAGGGTAAATCTCCAAGGGACCCCTTTCCAGATAGAAGAAATCATACCTACTCGTTCAATGAGGCACAGGTCCCCGATTACTTTCATAGTGCCTTGGAGCAGGGGATTCTACATTTGCCTGAGTGTAGAAGGCCATAAGAGGCAAACCTCACTGATCGCCCTAATTACTGCCCCTATCACCAGATCCTAGGGTACACTCTCAAGCAGTGCTATGTGTTTAAATACTGGCTTCAAGACCAGGTAGATTACAACATAGTCAGTTTAGGCCCAACTCTGGCACAGGTGGCATGCATCTTCGTGAGGACAGACAGCAGCAGCGACAACGAGAGCGAGTGGAATCAGGTTTCCAATCATGGGTCCTAGAAGTATGATGACTGGACAACTCATAAAACAATCGATCATGCCCATGGTTTTATCCGTGCATGCCTGAATTGGCCATAGACTTTAGAAGTTGTAGCCAGTACATCTGTATCGTCATCTCAACTATCATCTTCCCAGAAAGGTAAACACTGGCAGCACAAGGGAAAACAAAGTTCCCCACTGATGCCATCATAATCTCATACTCTCAATGACTTCATGCCCTCAGAGATGGATATTCCTACCAGAATCCATCCAGTAGTGGAGAACTCTTCAAGTGATGGTCAAGGGTACGCCTCAGTTAATACCGCAGAGCTGGTAAACCCCTACACGATTCTTGATGATGAGGAGCGCCAGGCAGATTCTCCCAAAGTCCCCTGCCATTGTCAGCGTTGATGGAGTCATGGATATATGGGCCATCGGAGTGCCTCAATCAGCACTTCTAGCCAGGCTGTGCATGTTACATGAACCAGGAAACAAGCTCAGTGCAGAGCCGAGCACACACAACCTTCTCAGCTGGTTTCATCAGGATCGCCTTCGCCGCCATTCGTGTTATTGTATCAGGCAGAGCCACCTCGACCATGCCATGAACAGCCATGCCCTGCTATATGCTGGTCTCAGTCGCCTGACCCTCATTCAGTAGCCACTCTAGAGGCTTCGACTAGTGAGCAATGGGATATTCCTAGTACTAGTCAGCAATCAGTCCAGTTGGCAGGGCCCACCATATCTCCTATCATAGAGCGACCTCCTATAAGTAGAATTTCACACTTCTCATGGAAGTACGATGTTCTTAAGAAACTTTCCAGCATTTCAGCAAGTCTCTCCATCCTTGAGGCCCTTTTCCTATCATCAGATATGCATGAGGCCCTGATTGGGGCTTTAAGAATCCCCCTCTAGTTTGAGACAAAGGTAGCGGCCGTAGAATCCTTTCATGCTGAGGCAGTCAAGAATGATGAATGTCAAACCATTATCTCATTCTTTGGAGAAGATGAAGGCTCTCTTATACAGGGGCACATTTACCCACTGTACATCACCATCCAGTTCAATGGCATAGAGGTTCACTGCTGTCTTGTCGACACGGGCTCTGGGGTTAACCTAATCCCAATTTGGACATTGTAAAAACTAGGATTGTACGAAGATGATATGAGTCCCTCTGACCCAAGAATCCAAGGTTATAACATGATGGAATAGAAACTGGTTGGCAAGATCTGCTTGAAGACCCAGTTCGGTGGCCTACTTTCTTACACTGAATTTATGGTTGTCTCTTAGAACACCGCCTGCAATGCATTGATGGGAAGGCCATGGATCCACCTGCATGCAGCGGTTCCCTCATCATATCACCAATTCCCCTAGTACCCCCTTAATGGTTGAGTGGGCATTCTTCAAGGCGACACATCTCCCTTTGCCTCTTGTGAAGCCTGCTATCTGGATTCTGACTACTACAAGAGCAAAGACAAGCAAATTCAAGCTAAAGAGGTTGAGCATGCCATGACTGCGACTGTCCCGTGGAAATATCTAGATGACGCCTACATCTTTCCAATCCACCAATTTGTGGATACAACCCCAGGCATGGGATAATGCTTTGTTTTTTCTGGAATGAAGGGGGAGGACATTTCCAAGTCTAAATGACACCAGAAGACCACCTCATACTCCTATGGAAATCAGGCTCAGGTTATCCCAGAGCCTCCTACTCCCATAAGATATCAGGATGTCCACCCTATGGAAATGACAATACGTCATACTTGCTTGTTCCGCCAGGCTGAAATTAACCAGCTCAAGACGACGCTCCACTATTGCTTCAATATCATCAAGTGTGGCCCCTTGGGATGAAGACCAGATGGGATTGGATCAACAGCCTTCATCACTATGGTCGTGGTAGCACAAGAGTGCCCTGATGTGGTGTCCACTACTACTCAGGCTGGTACTAGCCTCCAATTGCGAGTTTTTGACTCTGAAGAGACTCCTCCCACTGAGGGTTCCCCCACCATAAGTGAAGAATATGATATAGAGGATTCTCCCCATGCCTTTGAGGAGGGAGTCTCCACTACAGTTGGCGAGTTGGTACAGGTGAACCTTGGTAGTGTGGCAGACCCGAAACCCACATTGATCAGTGCCGCCATGCCCCTCAAGGAGAAACAGGAGTACGTAGACTTCCTTAAATTTTTTTTGATGTATTCTCCAAGAGTTATGATGAGATTCTAGGACTATATCCTCAGGTAGCTTTCCACCGTCTTGGTCTCTTGGAAAATCATCACGGGTTCAAGCAGCCTCCCAGAAAGATGCACCCTTCTCACGGTGCCATGGTTGAGGCAGAAGTTGATAAGCTCATTAGAGACAAGTTCGTTAAGGAGGTCCAGTACCCCAAGTGGTTGAAAAAAATTGTTTCAGTAAGGAGGAAGAACAGACAGATCAGGGTCTACATCAACTTTCAGGATCTCAACCGTCACTGTCCGAAGGATGATTTTCCCCTTCCTGTGACAAAATTATTGATTGAAGTGACAGCTAGGTTCCAGGACCTCTCCTTCATGGATGGGTACTCCAGGTATAACTAGATACAAATGGCCCCCGAGGATGAGGATTCTACAGCCTTCAGGGAACCACAAGGTACTTTATATTACCAAATCATGCCCTTCGGTTTAAAGAATGTGGGTTCCACCTATCAGCGGGCTATGCATTGAATATTTAAGACAATACTTAGAATGTTGGTGCAATGTTACGTAGAAAACCTGGTGATAAAATCTCGCTAGATTTAGGACTATCTCAAAGACCTTGAAAAAGCGTTCGACTTCCTCCATTACCGTCACCTGAAGATGAACCCGTTAAATTGTGCCTTCAGGTTCACCTTTGGAAAGTTTCTCGGCTTAATTGTTAGATACAGGGGCATTGAGATCAACCCAGATAAGATCAAGGCCATTAGCCAAATGTCTCCTCCAAGCAACATTCGGGAGCATTGAGGCTTCCAAGGCCACTTAGCCTACATACACCGATTCATCATGAATTTGGCCTTCAAGTGTAAGCCCTTTTCTCGGCTCATGAATAAAGGCAAACACTATGAGTGGGATGAAGAATGTCAGACTGTGTTCGAGGAAATAAAGTAGTAACTAATCCAGCCTCTGGTCTTAATACCACCTATCTCCAGAAATCCACTATTCCTTTATGTGACTGCCCTGGAATGATCTCTCAGTTTTCTTTTCACCAGAAGAACAATGAGGGTATGGAGAACAACCTTTACTTACTTAGCCACATGTTCCTCAATAAAACGACTAAATAATCCCCTATCAAAAATATTTTCCTTGCACTGGTATTCGTAGTATAGAAATTGCGACATCACTTTCAGAATCATGAGGTATAGCTAGTGTCCTGAGTACACCCACTGAAGTACATCCTGAACCGCCCCATGTTGACAGGACGTCTAGCTCGGTGGGCAATGATTCTCCAGCAGTTCAACATCAGGTTTTTCCCTCAGAAGGCTATTAAGGGGAAAGTATTGGAAGACTTCTTTGATGCCCATCTAGATCCTACTGACCAGTCCTTGGATCTCTATTTCCTCGATGAGGCAATCCTCTCAGTACACCAAGCCACACCGTGCTGGAAGATGAACTTCGATGGTGCTTCTCGAATCCCCACCAGCATAAGGCTCAATGAACCTAGCCGCAACAGAGTAGGCCATAGTATCATCTTTATTAACCTAGCACAAGCCATCCTACAATACTCATTCCTATTGTCAGAAGGATGCACCAATAATGAGGCAGAGTTTCAGGCTCTCATCACTGGCCTCGAGCTGGCCCTCGAGATTGATGTGCCCCATTTTCATGTGAAAGGGGATTCTGAACTAGTCATCAAACAGATCAATGGTGAATATGTTTTCAGAAATCCAAAGCTTGTACCATTGTTAGAGCACACTCTCTAGCTAATGGCCCATCTCCCATCTTGGCCGGAAGTTACTCATGTCCCCCGATCTCAGAATGGTCAAGCTGACGCCCTGGACGGCCTAGCTACATCACTTGAGAATCCCGAGCATGATGATATGATTATCCATGTGTCACACAAGAGATTCATTTCTCCTGTCACCCTAGATGACGACAACAGCCTGCAGGTGGGCCACCTTACCGCCAGAGCCTCCACGCCAGGACCCCCAGGTCCCCTGGATGCAATGATTGAAGTGACTTACAACTGGAGAGCCCCATTTTTTTAGTATCTCTAGAATGGTAATCTCCTAGAAGATCGGACCAAGAGTGAGAGAATCTAACACCGCTCATTATAGTTTACCCTCCAGGATGGTATAAGTCATGAGAAAATCCTCTACAAGCATGGGTTTGATGGGGTTATCCTTCGTTGCATTCTAGAAGTAAAGATTTCCCAAGTCATGCAGGAGGTTCATGCAGGTTCCTATGGGGCTCATCAGACTTGGCCAAAAATATCTCACTAGATCTAGATACTGGGGTAATTTTGGCCCTCTATGATCCATGAATGCATGGAGTTTTCCAAAAGGTGCCATGCATGCCAGATTCATTCTAACATCATGCATCGACCACCGGAGCCTCTCCACTACACCAAGTACTCTTGGCCATTTTCGGTCTGGGGACTCGATGTCGTGGGACCATATCCACCAGTGACAACTCACCAGTGTAGATTCATCCTGACTGCTACGGATTTATTCTCTAAGTGGGAAGAGGAAGTCCCACTCAGGGAGGTCAAGGCCCGCTTCATTGTTGAATTTGTGAGCTCCAACATCATCTATCGATTTGGAGTCCCTCACGCTGTCCTCACCAATAACGGTACAAATTTCTGAGTAGCTGAGTTGAAGAAATTGTATGCTAAGTAAAACATCTATTCTAACCATACCTCCCACTATCATGTACAAGAAAATGGACAGATCAAGGCATTCAACAAAACCCTCCCTAATATTCTGTAGAAAATGGTTGTTCAGAATAAGAAGAGTTGGCTGGACAAGCTCCCCAATGCCCTCTGGGCATACCAGACAACGACTCATAATTCCACCCAGGTGACCCCATATTCCTTGGTGTATGGGACGAAGGCCATATTTCCCATTGAGATTAAATTTCCCTCATTGTGCATAGTTGTCTATGATCAGAAAGCACTAGATAAAGTTTCCGAAATCTGTCTTACTGAGTTGGAAGCGCTCGATGAGAACAGTCTTCATGCCCTGCACAATCTGGAAAGGCATCAGAACAAGATAGCTAGAGCTTTCAATAAGAAAGTCCGCCTCCGCTCCTTCTTGCAAAGAAACTTGGTATTGTCCCTGAGGGAACCAATGATACCTAGTAAGAAACCACCCAAGTTGGAACCCAAATGGGAGGGACCTTACACCATTCACAAGGTTTACTCCAATGGCTCATACTCGCTGGTTACAAGGGATGGTGTAACACCCAAGGTAAATAAAGAATATGACATTTTTATA
The DNA here is from genome assembly GCA_963277665.1 of Viscum album. Lineage (NCBI taxonomy): Eukaryota > Viridiplantae > Streptophyta > Magnoliopsida > Santalales > Viscaceae > Viscum > Viscum album. The sequence goes on from OY728125.1 coordinate 8,565,626, forward strand.
TTTATCCCTATTTGTGAATAAAGTGTTAATATTAATTTAAAGGGAACGCTATGCTCGATGACTTACCCAATACGCAACAACGAGTTCCTTTGAAATCTTACGTTGCACTATAATAATAAAATAATTTTATTTTAAATGGTTGTTAACACCTAGCCGTTGTAATGAAGGGAACAAACAGAACTAACTAAAAAATGATTATATATGTTTGTAAAATATTTTTACTTTTTATAATAAATGTTAGAGGATTAAAAATTCGAATGAATCCAATTTTAAGCGTAAACATTCTAATATTCTTTAAAAGGTCGATTAACCGCCTTTTGATGGAAAACCTCTTTTAAATCCACTTGTTAAAAATTTTATGTGTTATATTTGAAAAAATAAAGTTCTTCTTTAGAATTGGGACATCAAAATTTACTTTGTGTAAATTTTTGGTATTTTTCCGATAAAGTTCATTTTTTAATGAATAGTGAAAAATGTTGTATTTTAATTCAAAACCTCTTTTTAATATAATTTATTTATATGATTAGATTATCTTTTGAATTTGTTTTAAAGTTAAATTAGAAAATATTTTTAACATTTAATCCAATAGTGGTCATTGGAATTAATTTCACTTTGAAATTGGACTTAAACTAGTGTCAATCTTTTGATATATATTGTTTCATAAAAACACGCTATTTGTTCCGACAACGGGAATTAATTATTAAATTAATTAATGTAACTTATATGTTTTGAATTTTGTAAAATAGACATAATTTTTGAATTTGGAATATCAAAAATATCTTAGGGTTAATTTTTGGTATTTTTCTGAAAAACTTCAATTTTTGATGAATAGGGAAACCACTAAGTGGTAGTTAAAGAAACTGATTTTTCATTTAAATGAAACTTTAACACTTTTGTGATTTGATTTTCAAAAATCCGACGTACATGGTTGTCATTAGGAAGTAAAATGTGGTTCAATGAGATTAAAATAATTTTTTGGTGAATAGTAACTTTTAAGTTTTAATCGCAATTAGAGGTAATTAATGTAATTTAAGGTAAAAATAAAGTTTTAATAATATGAAATGACCTTAACACATGTCCTAACATTATTGTATGAGTCATGTATGACCAATAAAATCCATGGGTCAACTTGGGGACCCCATGGAGCCACTTTGGTAGGAAAATGACATTAATACCTTTTTATTTAAAGTTAAAATTTAAATGTCACAAACAAGTGTTGTTTTACTAAAACAATTTTTACATGGGGTTATACAAGTCATATTTTTGACTATAAATATTAATTAGAAAGATAAAAAGATTTACTAAATTATTATATTTTTTTTTATAATTTTTAGACATTAAATAAATTATATTATTTATGACACCATGATGATGCAATGATTACCTCATTATTTAACGATTTAAATAAAATGAAAAGATAATGTAAAATCTAAGACCTAAACTTGTCAAAAACCTATTGGATGTGTGTATTTAGAACTATTATCACCTTATACTTGAAATATATAATTGTGGGACCTTTAAAATCCGAAAATCATTTTATAATAATGTTACTTGTCAAGACTTTCCAAGAGTGCCCCTCCTCTCCTCTTATAAAAGGCCCCCACCTCTACCACCTTACCCACACCTCTCAAGCCTTTGGATCGGCCAAACCCTACCCATTTTGTCTCTCAACATCCCTATATTACTACTAGAAGCCTAACTTTGGGCAGAAGTCTTTCCAAGGAAGCCTTTGAGCTCAAATCAAAAAGAGTTACCTGATTTAAAGGTAGTGTCTTCTCTTGTGTTCTTATGTTTTATTTTGCTTCTCCAACACCCTAAACTATTTTTATTCCTTTATTTTGTAACAACAACAGTATCTTAAATATACTAGGATGTTGTTATTAAAATTATTATAGCCACACCTACACACACCTTCGTCTAATGGTTAAAGAACATACTGTTTCTGTGGTTGGTGATTTTCTGGCTCACAAAAGGATGATTGTTCAATATTCTTTTAACACCTTTAAAGGTGGCCATTATGATGTAACTGTATTTTATATATGATATATATGGTATTTATTTTTATTATATTCTTCTGTATTTTATATTTAAAACATACCTTTATTCTTTTCATGTTGTGAAAATGCGATAATTTCATATGAGGAAGTGTGGACTACCGCCCCCTCAAGTGATGTGACTCGTTCATGCAATACATGTAATGTATAAAGAATGAAATTAATGAACATATGTGCCATATATAACTTATTTATTATACTATAATTATAATATATATATATATATATATCTCATTTATTTCCATTAATATGACAAAAAAAAATGAAAGTAGCGTTCATGCGTACGTACGGCCTACCGTCTCCATGAACGGTGCTTTTCATTTTTTATCTAAAAATGTTATGGAATAGTATAAAATGAATATGTACTGGATATATATGATATTTTAATCATTAATACTATTATTTAAATTATTTAATTATAACTACATGGGCAATCATTTTCAAACAAGTTCATTTTTTACTCATGTACCAAACATCTGCAAAAACGTCTGATATGAACTAACATTATTAAACAATTATTATAGCATTATAATATGTGATTAGAACTGAATAATAATCTTTAAAGTAGGTCCTTAAGCAATTATAAATTGACTAAAGTTTATTATTTAGTAATATAAAGAAACGAGCAAGACAAGTCGGACTTGAGTTAAGGGATCCTTCCCCTCTCCTTCTTTTTAAGTACACTCTTTTATGTCATTCCTTTTAAGCTCATATTTCTTATGATTCGGATGTTCTTTTATATTAATCTTACTGTAATTTTTATGTTCATATGATGAGAGACCCTATTTTCTCTCATCAATCCATTTTGGAAGTTTTGATTGGCGCCATTAGGCTACCGAATCTTTGTAAGAGATCCAACCTCTCTCTTTTTTTAAGTACTCTCCATTATGTCACTTATTTTAAGCTCATCTTTGTTATGTTGTGGGATGTTCTATTATACTGATCTTGCTTTAAATTTTATGTTAATATGATGAGAGACCCTATTTGATCTCATCAATCCATTTTTGGAAGTTTTAAGTGGCGCTGTTAGGCTGCCGAGTTTTCGTAAGGGATTTTTCATCTCACTTTTATTCCCGTGAGATTTATGCTACATTTACCACCATTTCCTTTGAGTGGTATATTTAATGCCCATTATTCTACTCTTTATGTTATATAATTTCTTTTATGAGTATTTACATCAATGTTGTATTGTCCTTCTTTCATGGGGTGTATGTTTCGAAAGATACCCATGTCGGTAAGGGAACCTTTCACCCTTCTCTTTTTAAAAGACTTCTTTTGTTGGGTCTTTGAATTTACATATTATAATTTTGGGATATGTTCTTCTATATCATTATTGATGTAAATTTTATGTCCAAGTGATGAGATACCCTTTTTATCTCTCATAAACTCATTTTCTGAATTTTGAAGTGACGCCGTTAGGCTGTCGAATTTTTGCAAGGGAACTTCTTAACCCAATTTTGATTCTTTGGGATAAACTTCTACTCCTTGAATATGTCGTTCTATGAATATGTGTGAATTACCTCTGATTGTTTCACACTTAATATCCACTTATATTTGGTGTATTCATTTTTCACATATAATTATGTAATTGATTTATCCTTAATCCAAGGATACCTTCTTTGTAAGGGACTTCGTCTCAATCTCCTTTCATTGAGGCATATTATATTTTATACACAACTTTCTTTTATACGGTGTATAAACCCCTTCGACTTTTACGTTTATTCAAAAGGAATCCTTTTTATATGAAACATTTACTAAAAGACAAAAGGGAATGTTTTTTTTGTTGTATGTATGCGGCGACAACGACTTCTCCGCCGCCGTGACCATTATTTGAGTTTCGGATTCCTCTACAAGCCATAATTTTTTTTAAAATGAAAAATAAATACCATGTTTTACTTTTCTTTTATTTTGGTATTGAAAATGTTTTTCATAATGTTCTTATCATATCAATGTGTGGTATCGATATCTTGTTATTGAAAGATGGAAATGTTATATTTTCTTTATGCATGTTTTATGTGATACGATTATGTTATGGTTCTTGGGAATTGTTATGAAGATGGGTGGTTCCGTAATAAACTAAGGGCGGGTGAGCCCAATATAGACCTCCAATGCATTGGGTAACGCGAAGGAGTTAAACATTAAGGTTTCTTCGAAGAGATTTAGAGAATATACTGTGATGGGTATTCCAAACGTAACCATGAGGGTTACTCCCTACGTAAGAATGTTATGAATGACTCAAGTTACCTTTATGTCTTATGATTTCTATGATTTATTCATGATTTGATGAGGTATGTTAAGGTTCTTATGTTTTATGAGTAAAGTATGACTTCATTGATTCTTATGTATACATGTACTCATGTTTCCTTTCCATATTTTTATATCCCTTACTGAGCTTTTTATGCTCATCCCAAGTTTTTGAAATGTTTTTCACAGGTCAAGGGAAAGGTACATGATGTGATGATAGGGTCAAGGAAGTGTCATGAAAGAATCCATGTTTTGTTTTAAATATGTTTCCGTCAATGGGAAAAAAATGAATACTATCTTTTATGTAACCACTTTGTTTAAATGTAGAATGTAATGCACGTTTTATGATATAATTCTCTAAAACTCTAAACCTGAAAAGATCCTCAATGTGTAATCTTGTAATAAATCAAGATTAAGTAATGTTTAAGGTCGGGTCCTTATAGTTGGTATCATAGGTCGGTTTAGACAACTTTAGGGATTAGAAGTTATTGTTAAACACATGATTAGTCCCTATATCTATTATTTCAGTTAAATCCTTATTTTTACAACTTTTTTCAGGTCATGTAAAGTCAGTTAAGAATGGAAGGAGAAGGATCTCAAACGACATTCCTATCTCTTCCTGATGACATGCTTGCAATAAATATTGCAAAGTCATGTTCAGATGATTGTGAAACTTTTTCTAGCATACAACTCACTTGAAAGCAGTTGTTTGAGATATCAAACACCTCCACTATACCTCGTTATCATCGGGGATCATGGGTTGTATTTAAACAAATACTATTTTCACAATATTCTCATTTTTCAAGAAAGGTTATTATTATCAAGGTATTTTCAAATATTTTACCTTATCACAAGAATTTGAAGCATATTATGATTTTAAAAATGGTGCTGAGGAAGGAGACCCTTGCACAACCTATTTATATTTTCTTTTAAAATATAGTCTCTCAACACATACTTATGGTATTTTAAAAGGACCAATAATAGAAAGTTTCAACTCAAATTCTGTCCGACTATTTTATAGAAATCTTGTTTTATCAGATGTTTTGGAATTATAATCATACGTGATTATTTTCCAAAACTGTTTTTCCGTGAACACCCATATGACCCATGTTGTACAAGGTGTATTTGGATGGAGGAAGCAAACGATTTTGAAGGATCTCTGAATCATTGTTGTAATGCATGGGACTTCTACCTATGTGAGCAAGATGACGATGAAACCGAGTGGACGCCATGATCAAGGAATGCTGTTATTCATTTCGGGAATCATTTTATTTTATTTTATGGTGGTGAAATAAGACTTCAAGAATTAAGAAGTTGAGATCGTAATGAATTTGGATGAAAATGAGAGGTATAAGGAAACTATTGAGGTTAAAACATGTTTGGGTTATTTTTGGAGTTTTATAAAAAGGACAACACGCAGACCGTGTGACAACCCATTGCGTCGGACAAAGCTGCATGAATCGAACCCACAACCAAAGTGCGACTGGTATTTATTGCCTACCACTGGACTACGTGAAGTACCTGGTTAGTTTGAATAATTCTTTTTAGTTATATGATCTTATGAATCTATAATAAGTTGATTTTGGGTTATCTATGGAAATTATTAACTTATCATGGAGGATATGTGATTAAGTTAATTAATTTTCAATATGAGACTTTAAGAGCAACTGATGTTATTTGGATATAAATGTTAATTTTTACCTTGGAAGACTATGTGATTAAATCCTTCAAATATTTGGGTTTCAATATTAGTTTGGTTTACTTTGAATAATTTTATGGATATATTTTTATTGAATGGTCTTTGTTGAACTTTGGGTATTGTTTGACAAATTTTGGAGATTAAGAATAGATTTTTTTATAAATGATTATCCTTTTTGGGTATTATCTGATCTCATACTAACCTTTTTGGTTTTAGTTTTGGTTAAGGTATAAAGACACAGGAAGTAAATAGTTCTCTTTTCTGGATTAGGTGATTCTCTAGAAGCTGATTATAGCTCTCTTAATGTGAACAAGTCATCCTAAATACTCGTCTTTTGGAGAAAATATGAGTTCGTGTAAGAAATCTAGTAAAAGATGAAAGTTAACATGACATGTAAGTATGTTTCCTTATGTTTTAGTTAAGCTCATAAATAAATTACTCAATGAAAAGTAACTTAAAACAAAAATGTTGTATGTTAACTTTTCCTACTGGGGAATCGAATACCATTTAACCCACCACAAGTTTGTGATTTTCTTGTGGTTAACTTTCTCCTAAACATGTTTTCTATTACTCTCCCTCAGAACATGACCCTTTGATTTTTCTTCCATATCCATGTTTTCCTACATGGAATCCTAGTATGGGTTAACTCGGGTGACCTCTGTACTTATCTTTCTTTCTTTTAAAGTGATTGTTTTACCGACTCTTGTTCTGATGTGGGACTTTCAATGATATTTCCGAGCCCAATTTTAAAATTGCAAGGACGCAATTCCCAAATGGGGGGAAGGATGTAACACCCCAGGTAAATAAATAATATGACATTTTTATATTTATCCCTATTTGTGAATAATGTGTTAATATTAATTTAAAGGGAACGCTATGCTCGACGGCTTACCCAATATGCAACAACGAGTTCCTTTGAAATCTTACGTTGCACTCTAATAATAAAATAATTTTATTTTAAATTGTTGTTAACACCTAGACGTTGTAATGACGGGAACAAATAGAACTAACTACAAAATGATTATATATGTTTGTAAAATATTTTTACTTTTTACAATAAATGTTAGAGGATTAAAAATGCGAATGAATCCAATTTTAAGCGTAAACATTCTAATATTCTTTAAAAGGTCGATTAACCGCCTTTTGATGGAAAACCTCTTTTAAATACAATTGTTGACAATTTTATGTGTTATATTTGACAAAATAAAATTCTTCTTTAGAATTGGGACATAAAAATTTACTTTGTGTAAATTTTTGGTATTTTTTCGATAAAGTTCATTTTTTAATGAATAGTGAAAAATGTTGTATTTTAATTCAAAACCTCTTTTTAATATAATTTATTTATATGATTAGATTATCTTTTGAATTGGTTTTAAAGTTAAATTATAATATATTTTTACCATTTAATCCAATAGTGGTCATTGGAATTAATTTCACTTTGAAATTGGACTTAAACTAGTGTCAATCTTTTGATATATATTGTTTCATAAAAACACGCTATTTGTTCCGACAACAGGAATTAATTATTAAATTAATTAATGTAACTTATATGTTTTTAATTTTTTAAAATAGAAATAATTTTTTAATTTGGAATATCAAAAATATCTTAGGGTGAATTTTTGGTATTTTTCTGAAAAACTTCAATTTTTGATGAATAGTGAAACCACTAAGTGGTAGTTAAAGAAACTGATTTTTCGTTTAAATGAAACTTTACCACTTTTGTGATTTTATTTTCAAAAATACGACATACATGGTTGTCATTAGGAAGTAAAATGTGGTTCAATGAGATTAAAATAATTTTTTTGTGAATAGTAACTTTTAAGTTTTAATCGCGATTAGAGGTAATTAGTGTAATTTAAGGTAAAAATAATGTTTTAATAATATGAAATGACCTTGAAACATGTCCTACCCTTATTGGATGAGTCATGGAAGACCAAGAAAATCCATGGGTCAACTTGGGAACCCCATGGAGCAACTTTGGTAGGAAAATGACATTAATACCTTTTTATTTAAAGTTAAAATTAAAATGTCACAAACAAGTGTTGTTTTACTAAAACAATTTTTACATGGGGTTATACAAGTCATATTTTTGACTATAAATATTAATTAGAAATATAAAAAGATTTCCTACATTATAATATTTTTTTTATAATTTTTAGACATTAAATAAATTATATTATTTATGACACCATGATGATGCAGTGATTACCTCATTATTTAACGATTTAAATAAAATGAAAAGATAATGTAAAATATAAGACCTAAACTTGTAAAACACCTATTGGATGTGTGTATTTCGAACTATTATCACCTTATACTCTAAATATATAATTTTGGGACCTTTAAAATCCGAAAATCATTTTATAATAATGTTACTTTTCAAGACTTTCCAAGAGTGCCCCTCCTCTCCTCTTATAAAAGGCCCCCACCTCTACCACCTTACCCACACCTCTCAAGCCTTTGGCTCGGCCAAACACTGCCCATTTTATATCTCCACATCTTTATATTACTCCTAGAAGCCTCACTTTGGGCAGAAGTCTTTCCAAGGAAGCCTTTGAGCTCAAATCAAAAAGAGTTACCCGATTTAAAGGTAGTGTCTTCTCTTGTGTTCTTATGTTTTATTTTGCTTTTCCAACCCCCTAAACTATTTTTATTACTTTGTTTTGTAAAAAAACCAGTATCTTAAATATAATAAGATTTTTTTATGATAAGTATTATAGCTACACCTACACACACCTTCATATAATAGTTAAAGAACATACTGTTTCTGTGGTTGGCGATTTTCTGCCTCACGAAATGGTGATTGTTCAATATTCTTTTAACACCTTTAAAGGTGGCCATTATGATGTCACTGTATTTTATATATGATATATATGTTATTTATATTTACTATATTCTTCTGTATTTTATATTTAAAACATACCGTTATTCTTTTCATGTTGTGCAAATGCGATAATTTCATATGAGGAAGTGTGGACTACCGCCCCCTCAACTGATGTGACTCGTTCATGCAATACATGGATTGTATAAAGAATGAAATTAATGAACATGTGTGAACTATATAACATATATATTATACTGGAATTATAATATATATATATATATATATCATTTATTTCCATTAATATGACAAAAAAATGAAAGTAGCGTTCATGCGTACGTACGACCTACCGTCTCCATGAACGGTGCTTTTCATTTTTTATCTCAAAATGTTATGGAATAGTATAAAATGAATATGTACTGGATATATATGATATTTTAATCATTAATACTATTCTGTAAATTATTTATGTATAACTACATGGGCAATAATTTTCAAACAAGTTCATTTTTTTTATTCATGTACCAAACATCGGCAAAAACGTCTGATATGAACTAACATCATTAAACAATTATTATAACATTATAATATGTGATTTGAACTGAATAATAATATTTAAAGGAGGTACTTAAGTAATTATAAATTGACCAAAGTTTATTATTCAGGAATATAAATAAATGAACAAGACAAGTCGGACTTGAGGTAAGGGATCCTACCCCTATCCTTATTTTTAAGTACACTCTTTTATGTAATTCCTTTTAAGATCATCTTTATTATTATTGGGATGTTATTTTATATTACTCTTACTGTAATTTTATTTTCATATGATGAGATACCCTATTTTCTCTCATCAATCCATTTTGGAAGTTTTGATTGGCGCCGTTAGGCTGCCGAATCTTCGTAAGAGATCCAACCTCTTTTTTTTAAGTACTCTCCTTTATGTCACTTATTTTAAGCTCCTATTTGTTATGTTGGGGGATTTTCTTTTATAATAATCTTGATGTAAATTTTATTTTAATATGATGAGAGACCCTATTTGATCTCATCAGTCCATTTTTGGAAGTTTTAAGTGGCGCTGTTAGGCTGCCGAGTTTTCGTAAGGGATTTTTCATCTCACTTTTATTCCCATGAGATTTATGCTACATTTGAAACCATTTCCTTTGAGTGGAATATGTACTTCCCATTATTCTAATCTTTGTGTAATATACTTTTGTTTATGAGTATTTACATCAATGTTGTATTGTCCTTCTTTCATGGGGTGTATGTTTCGAAAGATACCCATGTCGGTAAGGGAACCTTTCACCCTCCTCTTTTTAAAAGACTTATTTTGTTGGGTCTTTTAATTTACATATTATAATGTTGGGATATGTTCTTCTATATACTTATTGATGTAAATTTTATGTCCAAGTGATGAGATACCCTTTTTATCTCTCACAAACTCATTTTATGAATTTTGAAGTGACACCGTTAGGCTGTCGAATTTTTGCAAGGGAACTTCTTAACCCAATTTTGATTCTTTGGGATAAACTTGTACACCTTGAATATGTCATTCTATGAATATGTGGGAATTACCTCTGATTGTTTCACATTTAATATCCACTTATATTTGGTGTATTCATTTGTCACACATAATTATGTAATTGATTTATCCTTAATCCAAGGATACTGTCTTTGTAAGGGACTTCGTCTCAATCTCCTTTCATTGAGGCATATTATGTTTTATAAACAACTTTATTTTATACGGTGTATAAACTCCTTTGACTTTTATGTTTATTCAAAAGGAATCTTTTTTATACGAAGCGTTTAGTAAATGACAAAAGGGAATGTTTTTTTGTCGTACGTATGCAGCGACAATGACTTCTCTACTGATGTGACCATTATTTGAGTTTCGGCTTCCTATACAAGCCATAATTTTTTTTTTTAAAATGAAAAATAAATACCATGTTTTACTTTTCTTTTATTTTGGTATTGAAAATGGTTTTCATAATGTTCTTATTATATAAATGTGTGGTATCGATATCTTGTGATTGAAAGGTGGAAATGTTATGTTTCCTTTATGCATGTTTTATGTGATACGATTATGTTATGGTTCTTGGGAATTGTTATGAAGATGGGTGGTTACGTGATAAACTAAGGGCAGGTGAGCCCGATATAGCTCTCCAATGCATTGGGTAACACGAAGGAGTTAAACGTTAAGGTTTCTACGAAGAGATTTAGGGAATATACTATGATGGGTATTCCAAATGTAACCACGAGGGTTACTACCTACGTAAGAATGTTATGAATGCCTCAAGTTTCCTTTATGTCTTATGATTTCTATGATTTATTCATTATTTGATGAGGTTTGTTAAGGTGCTTATGTTTTATGAGTAAAGTATTACTTCATTGATTCTTATGTATACATGTACTCATGTTTCCTTTCCATATTTTTATATCCCTTACTGAGCTTTTTATGATCATCCCAAGTTTTTGAAATGTTTTTCACAGGTCAAGGGAAAGGTACATGATGTGATGATAGGGTCAAGGAAGTGTCATGAAAGAATCCATGTTTTTTTAAATATGTTTCCATCGATGGGAAAAAAATGAATACTGTCTTTTATGTAACCACTTTGTTTAAATGTGTAATGTAATGCATGTTTTATGATATAATTCCCTAAAACTCTAAACCTGAAAAGATCCTCAATGTGTAATCTTGTAATAACTCAAGATTAAGTAATGTTTAAGGCCAGGTCCTTATAGATGATGAGCTTATAAATCTTCCCACCAATGCCAAGTTCCTCAAGAAATACTTTGACTAAGTCCCTATGGTCCTGCATGACCTTAAACTGTACGGTCCTGCATGACCCCAAACTACGTGATGGTCCCGCATGACCCTAAACCACATTACAGTCTTGCATGACCTTAAACTGTCCAGTCCTACATGACCTTAAACTGTGAAATGTCCCCCATGACATTAAACCATGTGTCGTTATGCAAGATGTTAAACTGCATCTCTAGAACTACGTGTGGCTTGATTCCCATCCTCATGGGATATGTAAGACCGCCCGGACATTTCATCCAAAGTCCCAGCCCCAAACTTCGGGACCTCCCATTGGGATGAAACACATGGTGTGGTGTGGGATTTTTCCCTCATTCATGTCAAGTTCATCATGAACATACCATGTTTCCTTCTCCCCTAAAGATCTCTATATCTTCTGCTATCTAACTTTATTTGAAATTGCATGGGCGCATTTATGCTCCACTCACCCCATCATTTGGGTTCCCATTATCTTTCACATCTTAAGGCCCCCCTGAATGATAATGATATGTATCCTAAGGGCTCTCCTATCATTTCGGGCCAACACCCTCAAGGGTCTTAGATAACAAATAGATACGAGTCCCAAGTTGTGAATATGGTCAGCGGTCGATGCTCATTTGTTGTTCCTATTTCAGGTCACATGATATAGATGTTGTGTTTCAAATCTGGTCAAAACTATCTTTTGTCATTGTCACCACCCCCATATGTCCCAAACATGGAGTGTAGTGGTTCATTCAGTCCCTCTATCTCTTCAAGAATCAGTCTGCCACGGGCAAGAGTGCAATTCTAGCTGTCATACCCTTATTTAATGGGGAGATCCTAGTTCTACTCCTTGTTTCCCACATCGACCATTTCTCACATGGGCTTAGGAGCTATGAAGGCAATGCCCACATGAGAGGTCATATGGCTACGGTCGACCGGGACACCCAACCTTAGGTCCTTCGATCCCTTCACCCCCTGTTCCAAGTTCTCATTTAGAATTTTGTGGTGTGGTATGGAATCATGTCCTCATTCAGGTCGGGATATTTTTCCACGCCACACATATCCCCTTGAGACATATCTCCCTTCAATTATCATTCGTATCGTGAGCACAGGCCCTGTCATGCTTCACAATCCCCATCATTTGGGTTTTCATCACCTTATATGTCTAAAAGGCCCCCCGAATGTTATGGATGCTTGGACCAAGGGCCCTCCTACCATTACGGGCGAATGTCCTCAAGTATTGTGAGTGACAATTTGATACAAGTCCCATGTTACGAGTATGGTCAACGGTAGACACTTTATTGTTTTTCCCCGAATTTTGGCCTCACAAGGGTTGATACAATGTTGCTAATCTGGTCAAAAGTTGTCCTCTATCATCGTTGCCACTTTGTGGTCTTCCATAGGCATGATGATTTGCCCTCTGTCCCACACATATGACATTAAACTAGGAATATACGGTCCGAAATCTATGACCCTAAACTAAGATCATATTCATTCTCACTGTAAGACGTTAAACTGAAAGCTGGCTATGACATTCTACCCATGGCCCAACCTAAGGCCCTTGGCCCAAGTTATCACTTAGGGTTCTATAGTGTGGTGTGGGATTATGTCCTCATTCACATTGGGTTACTCACCGTGCTATACACATCCCTGGATAAGATACCTTGCCCCTATCTTTGTGCTTACTATCATGATGTTAAACTGCACAACACCCCCAGAACTACGTATGGCTTGATTCCCGTCCTCATGGGATATATAGGACCGCCTGGAGTTTTGGTATTCGGGTCTAGAACCATCTCTTAGAAACTTCCCTATCATTTTGTCCCCTTGGCCTGCGTTCTTATAGGAGAGGGGTATACGGTGTGACATGGGATTATTTCCCCATTCACGTTGGGTTTATAACAACCACACCACATACCTCTCTCTCTCTCTCTCTCCTGAGCACCCTTTAATCCCTTTCCCTACTCTCATCTCTTTGAGTCAGTCACCCTTAATTCGGGTCCCTCAAACCTCTCAGGTGATCCCCCAATGTGATCGAGAGTACTCTTGTTTAGAACCCAGGGTGTCAGATCCTGTCTAGACATGATTTCACCCATTTTCAGGCTTCGTGTTCCTATTTATTTGGGATTCCATTATCTTTCACATCAGAAGGGACTCCCAAATGACATGGATGTTAGGCCTAAGGTCTATCCTACTATTATGGGCCAATGTCCTTGAGGATTTCAGACAAAAAATCGATACAGGTCCCGCATTACGAATATGGTTAGCAGTCGATGCTCATTTGTTGTTCCCATTTCAGGACACACGATATAGATGCTGTGTTTCAAACATGGTCAACGGTTATCCTCCATCATCACACCACCCCCTTCAATCCTTGAATGTTGGTTACATGATTCACATTATTTTCCACCCCATCATGTCCAAGTTGAATTTTGACACTCCTGGAACTATCCCTCAGTGCACATTTGTATGTTAGGAGGATAAAGCTGCGATAAGGCATCATTTAGGGCTCTGCACCAACTTCCCTTTGGTATGCGTTCCAGGTATTGCAAAAAAAAACCTCTGCCACCCTTGTTTCCCACACTGAGTTTGACTCAAGTGGGATTATGAATTGGATTGAGGTCTTCTCTTACTTGGAAGGATTCCGCCTCTCCATGGTCCGAGATCTAATACCTTTAAATAATATCTATTTTAGAACTACGTATAGCTTGATTTCCATCATCATGGGATACGTAGGAATGACCAAACATCTTGTCTTTGGGTCCATCTCAAGTTCCACTAATTTATATCTTATGTTCTGCCTTCTAGGCCCCATCTCTTATAGGATCGTGTGATGTGGAATGTGTAGGCTTATGCCTTCATTCACACCGGGTTTAAAATTGTCACATCACATACTCCCCTTTCAAGGAGATAGCCCCTTCTATCTCTTTCCCCATATTCTCTAACTTTTTCTGGCCCCTCGACCCGAGGTTTCTTTCTTGGAATTGTGCATGGAATAATGTGGGATTATGTCCTCATTCACGTCAGGTATGCTTTATCACATCACGAACATTCCCTCTTAAACATCACCTATACTGTACATGTATGAGCCATATGACTCTAGACTATGCTTCTTGGTCCCACATGGATTTAAACTATTACGTCTATACCACACGATGTTAAAATGCATGGCTGTTCACATCACATGACCATAAACTGTGACATTATCATCTTGGCTACATGATGAAAAATGACACTGCATCATGATATCATCACTCGAGGGGACATCATGTTTGGTGTCTGTCACGCACCATACCATTTGTCAACACCTTCATACATCTTGATTCTTGTTGTGATTCCTAGAATTTCTATCCAAGATCAATCGTTTCACAAAAAAAACCACACACATTCATCCTAAAGGACAAACAAGATCTATAAAATGCCACTTCCTTAGGTGTGGGGGCTAGACCCGCATGACCTTATCATCCCTAGCACTGGTACTTTACCATGCCACTCCAAGAACTATGTAAGGCTTGATTACCATCCTCATGGGATACATAGGAACACCCATACACTTTTTCTCGGGCCTAGCCTAACTTTCATTTTTGGTCCATCAACCTAAAACCTCCCCAAAGAACACATGGTGATCTGGACTCCAATTCCTCATTCACGTCGGGTTACATAATTACCTCACCATGTGTCTCTCATGTTCCCTATCAGCTATAGTCTGAAATCTATGACCATAAACTAAGACCACTATGCATCCTTTCTGCAAGACGTTAAACTGCACGACATCTTTTAGAACCACGTACAGCTTGATTCCCATCCTCATGGGATACGTAGGAACACCCAACCACATTACCTCTGAGTCCAACCCCAGGAATCTAAAATCCTATCCTCTATTTATCCCCCTTGGCCTGAAATATTTCGGAAGCATGTGGTGTGGAGAATACCTCTTGGGTTATCATTCACGTTGGGTTTTGCAATAGCCGCACCATGTGACCCCATGTCTTTTCCCATTCTGGTCTGAGTTCTATGACCCTAAACTAAGATCTCCCTATGGAAGCTACACATTGGGTTTGGATACTTCTCCACCCTGCGCCCAATCCATTAAATCAATATCACCTTAATGGCCCAGCCTATGACCATTAATTTGGGAAGTGTGCAACCTCAGGACCCTTTTCCTTGGAGGGGGACTCGACTCCCTCTATCTGATACGTCTTGTTGTCGTACTCATATGCGTTATGGAAGCACCTGAAGTGTGGAATTTTCACAGGGACATTCCCTCATTCCATGTCCAAGCTTCATGAGCCCATAATTTGGATCCTCACCCTCTTCTCTATCTTAAGGGACCCCCTTTACGACCTGGTCTCATGCCACACTGGCTTACCTACCATCTTGGGCTAACATCCCTGAGGACCTCAAACGACATTTGCAACATGTACTGTGTTTCAAACATGGTCAGTGGTTGACCCTCCTTTTTCTATCCCCATTCTAGGATAACATGAAACAGATACTATGTTTTGAACATGGTCAACAGTTATCCCTTATCATCACACCACCATCATTGTGGTCCAAATATCGAGCATCATGGTTCACATATTTCCACTTCCTTATGTTTAAGTGGAATTCTAACATAATCGACTTTACTCCTTCGTGCATCTAGGTGCATTATATAGGTAGGTCAGCATCATTGGGACATCATTCACCTAACATCACATCATCCCTAACATGTGCCATCGTATTCCAGGAAAGCCCCATCACTACTCCTTGTTTTCCACATCGAGCATAACTCATGTGGGCTTAGTAATTCTAGTTGGACGTGTACTAGCACAGTCATGCCACACATGCCTTTCATCATCCTACATGATGTTAAAATTCACTCTCAGAACTACGTATGGCTTGATTCCCATCCTCATGGGGTATATAGGAACTCCCAATTTCTTTGCCTCAGGCCCAACCTAAATTTCACTTTTGGTCCCTTGACCTAAATAACTTTATCCAAGGATATGTGGTGTGGTGCTGACTCCTTATGTCCTCATTCACGTTGGGTTTATAGCTACCAAACCATGTACTTCATTCTTGGAATCTTCCCTTTCACTCTTCATCCTATTGTATGATGTTAAACTGCACGAATCCATATGTACTCAACACATGACACTAAACTGTGGTTCTAACCTGAACAAGTTCAGGATGCCCTATATTAATCACGGGATGCGTCAGCTTCCTCTCCAAAGAGGATTCTCCCTACCAGCATCGGTCTCTGACCATACCGTTCTTCAAGAACTACGTTTGTATTGATTATCATCCTTATGGGATACGTAGCGATGCCCAGGAATTTCACCTTGGGACCAGCCCTAGAGTCATTAACCCTTCTGGCCGATCAGCCCCAATCTTGGTCCAGAAAGTATGACCTTTAAACTATGTGCACCATCCTATTGTATGATGCTAAACTACACGAGTCCATATGTCCTCAACGCATGACACTAAACTGCAATTCTACCCTGAACAAGTTTATGATGCCCCATGTTAATTATGGGATGCACCAGATCCATTTCCAAAGAGGTCCTACTCGGAAGTATGTTTGATCCATGATTAGATGGATACGCCCACCTAATGTTCCTTCACCACGGTGGCATGATTTCAAGAGTGTTGGAATACATTAGAACAACCCATCACTCCAACTCCATGCTTTGAATTCCCTTCATTTGGACCCTCATCCTCTTTCACGTCTAAGGGAACCCCTCTAACAGTATGGATACTCGGCCTATGGCTCACCTACTATCCTAGGACAAACATTCTGGAAGACAAATGGATGACATTTTGAGTCAGCCCCATGTTTCGAACATAGTCAGTGGTTGGCCCTCATTTGTTATCCCCATCCCAGGCTAACGCAATAGGGATACTGTGTTTTGAACATGGTCAACAATTATTCTTCATTGTCATGCTGATAGAGCGCTGTCGTGGGCACCCTCAAATGATTAGTGTAATTTGGGGTACTTAGGTGCAGTAGAGTGGCTGACCAAGGTCGTCTCTCAAAGGAGGAAGTGAATTTAACAACTTATTAGAGGCATTCTAAAAAAATAAAATAAAATAGAATAGAATAAAAACAATAATTTAAAGGATTGGGGTTTTTTGTAGTTTATGAATCTAGAAGAAGTTTTCTGGAAGAAGATTGTATAATTTTTTTTTGTTTTTAGTTTTGAAATGAAGTTCGATTAAAATGACACAACAAAAGATGTTTTTTTAGAAATCTATTTAAAAGGCGTAATCGATCTAAATCTACCTCTTCACTTTATTATTAATCATTATAATGTAAATTAACATTCACTTAATTATGATCCCTTAATTTGTTAAATCCCGAACCCTACGAGAATTAACTTTACCACGAAGATGATGTGAATTTAACCCTAGGATAACTTCGGAACATGCAATCGCATTACCCTGCTTTGATTTATGTTCTAAGATTAGATTATGGTCAGTGGTAAATTAAGGCTCATATAAATTCTGTAAATTAGGATGAATTGTGTTTAGGGATTATATTTTAACTCTACAAATTTATCCCATGTGGTCTTGTATTACCGATTAAGATCGCGCTCTCACAATTTACACAAAATCCCGACCTCGCGTGTTTTTGTGTTAATTGTTCAATTGCTTGCTTAGTTTCATACAATTTAAAAAAAAAATTCATGGATCATATTAAGTGAATTAAATTAGATCAATTATTCAAAATAATTAAATGAAGAGGGTAGAATATAGATCTATTACTAAAAGACTACTCTTCCATGGGTGGCGTAATCATCGTAGAAGCGTTTTGCATGTGCAAAGGTTTATAATGGGTATAACCCAATAACGATTCTACTCAAGAATTCCAGCCCAAAGAGGAAGATTAAGAGAATAAGAAATTTAAAGAAAACAGAAGAAAAGAGAAGAAATAAAAGAAGAACAAAGAAGTTTATTACACAAATGAAAACATTACAAAATGAAGAAGAGAAGGAGGCTTCGATGAGGGGATCCTTGCTTCAAGAGCTACCCCTCTTACAATGGTTGGAGAATTTGGGTGAAACAAATTCTCCTCTACCTCCAATATCCCAATTCACGTCCACAACCCCTCCAAATGATAAAAACTCCAATTTATAGAGGGTATGGGAGGAGAGGTTACAAGTGGTTTCAAGTGTGAATGTGGAAATTCGGCCAAATATTTTAATGAAAATTGCACCGCCCATTTTACCACCAAAACGCGTGAATTGGCCGGCCTTACAGAAGGATAAAATGTTCGGATATGGGTCCTCTATCTCCTCTACAAATTGGGGCTCAATACAAGTCCATATGTAGGAGTTATGACCGAAATACAGAAGATTATCCATTCTGGAGAGTCCAGCCCAGCTTTGACTTTATGGCCCAATTACTCCATTATAATGCATTCTTTTGATCTAGTGTCCTGAATAAAAGTTGTAGATAATTAAGTTATAAACACTGTTACAAAATTTGAAATTCAAATAATAAATAAAAAAATATGTATCTTCGAAATACTACAGTGAACTATAATGGGTAAAACTGGAATTTTCATCAAATATTCAAATGAATGATCTAATCCCAAATATTTTATAAATAAACATATTTAACACAATGTGAGGAAATTATATCATTTATTATCAATAAAATATTCAATAAAATAGTGTTTTATCAACTCCCCCACACTTACCCTTTTGCACACCTGGGCAAAACCTCATATCAAGTAAACATCAATATCAAATCAAAACCAATTTTAAAACACATATCCTTATGATCAATCAATTTCACACCAAGAATAAAAAGATATAATGCCTCATAAAAAACCTTATTTCAAGTTCTCCATTTATATCATTCAATATATTTCCACTTCATTTATCCGCCCATGCACTAAACACTTACCTCGCTTGAATTTTCTCTCATCACTCAAATATCAATTTTTTTGCAATGTCTTCCTCATACAAACTCATACAAGGGTCACCATAGGCTTGATAGATTCCTACATCGCTACCCGATGTGAGTCAAGGACATATGTTTATCATGAGGACTTTTCAGGGTTGTTCTATGGCTTTCGGTTGGTAGGATTAAGATCTGAAAAACTCTGAGGCTGAATGAGGAGGGCTTGACTCTTTTGAAGCAAAATTGCATTAATCTAATTTTCACTTAAATATGGTCTTCTCATCAATACCCATTGTATCAATTCAGATCCATCATCATGAAAAGTCATGAAAGGTTTACACCATTCATCATTTCAGCATAAAAAATTTCAATCTTCTCAAACATGATTTTCTTGAAAGCTCCAGATGGGCACAACTTTCCACCTCAATTAGAAGCTCCAGAAAAGGCACAACTTCACTTGTCATGAAAGCTCCAGAAAAGGCACAGCTTTCAATATAATGAATTTCTTCAGCAGCAAACACATCTCTTCAGAATTTAATTTTCCACCCAAAGTATCACATAATGTGGTGGAACAACACAAGACAGCTTCCCCCACACTTAATCTCAACTAGATTATGCAATTTCACTTCAAGAGTTGGTTGGATAGGGAAAATTGGCTTGTAATGTGGCTTAACCTAACAGGATGTGCATGGATTCTAAGGGCTAAAAGGATTAAATATTCAAGGTAGGCCATTATAAAAAAGGATTCTTTGAAATAGGGGCTTTAATACCAAACAAATGCCTCAATCATTTAAACATATATACCTAAAACCATCAAGTTTTGACAGGAATAGATCAAATTCTGGTTAAATCAAGCATGGTTTGGTTCTCTCAAGAAGTGAGGTGAATGTAAAGAATATGAAAATAATGGTTTAGAAGCCTCACAGGAAAGTGATTTCAAATATAAAGATAGTGAGATTGGCATGGGATTCAAAATTCAGCGTACTTTTCATGAAATTACTAAATATTTGAACTTGAAACAAAGTCATTTCAGCATTCATTTAAGCTTAGTTTCAAGGGGTAAATTGTTTCAATTATTGATATGGATTTGAAAATGGTGATGATAATCATTTCAGCCCAAAATTTTGAAAAACACACAGAAAATTGTAAAATAAACACACAAAATTTGAAAAGCACACATTTTTTTTTTTGAAAAACACGCAATTTTTTTTGGTTTTTTTTAAACAGGAAAAAAATTGAAATTACTAAACTAAAAGGTTCCCTCCCCCACACTTAAAATATTGCATTGTCCTCAATGTGAACCCGTGAGATGATATATGCACATGAAATGCAGAATTTTTAAATAGGACAAATAATATAAAAGTGAAAGGGTTAGGAACAGCCTGATGTGATCAAGTGATGATGGGGTCATGCAGTGTGATAAAATCCACTGCATCAGTAGGATGTCCCTCAATGTATCTCTTCAAACGTTGCCCATTGACTGTAAATCTCCTTCTAGTGTCCTCTTGTGTGATCTCCACTGCACCATAAGGAAAAAAAATTAGTCACAACATAAGGACCTAACCATCTGGAACGCAACTTACCAGACATCAGCTTCAGTCGTGAACTGTAGAGAAGGAATTTCTCTCCAACATGAAACTCCCTTTGTTGGATCAATTTGTCATGAGCTGATTTTGATCTTTCCTTGTAGATCCTTGAGTTCTCATATGATGATAATCTAATCTCCTCAAGCTCTTGAATTTGTAGCTTCCTTTGGATTCCAGCTTGGGCCAAATCCATGTTGCATTTCTTTATAGCCCAATAAGCCCGATGCTCGACTTCCACTGGGAGATGACATGCTTTCCCAAAAACAATCCGAAATGGGGACATACCAATGGGGGTCTTGTATGCTGTTCTATAAGCCCACAATGCATCATCCAAGCGCTTGCTCCAATCCTTCCTATTTGGCTGCACGGTTTTCTCCAAGATTTGTTTCAACTCACGATTTGAAACCTCAGCCTGGCCATTTGTTTGGGGGTGGTATGGTGTTGATGTTTTGTGTGTCACCCCATACTTTCGAAGGAGGGAAGAAAAATTCCTATTGCAAAAGTGTGTCCCTTGGTCACTGATGATGGCCTTTGGGACTCCAAACCTGCAGAAAATTTGAGCCTTGACAAAATCCACTACAACATAAGAATCGTCAGTCCTGGTGGCCTTGGCCTCCACCCATTTACTCACCTAATCAACAACAACCAAAATATACAAAAATCCAAATGAACTAGGAAAAGGACCCATAAAATCAATGCCCCATACATCAAAAATCTCACAGAATAGTATGGGTTGTTGGGGCATCTCATGTCTCTTAGAAATGTTCCCAGTGTGTTGGCAACGAGAGCATGACTTACAAAACACATGGGCATCATGGAATAATCTAGGCCAATATAATCCAGAGTCCAAAACCTTCCTATTTGTCCGTTGGGGTCCAAAGTGTCCACCACAAGCAAGTGTATGACAGAAATGCAAAACAGACTCAAACTCATGATCAGGAACACACCTCCTAATGACTTGGTCACTACACATGCGCCAGAGGCAAGGATCATCCCACACATAATACCTAGACTCACTTTTTAATTTTTGGACTTGATGCTTCTTCAAATTTACTAGGATTTCATAGGCAACAATGTAATTAACTAAATCAGCATACCAAGGATGCTTACCTGAGATGGTATAGAGATGCTCATCGGGGAAAGTGTCCCGAAGTGGTACCTGGTCCAAGGTGTCACCCTCTAGTGTGTGAGTAAGCCTACTCATGTGGTCTGCCACCAAATTCTCTGACCCCTTCTTGTCCTTTATCTCAAGGTAAAACTCTTGAAGAAGGAGCATCCAATGGATAAGTCATGGCTTTGCATCTGGCTTCTTTAGGAGGTACCTCAAAGCTGAATGGTCAGAAAAAAACAACTACTTTAGAGCCCAATAAATATGAACGGAATTTATCTAAAGTAAATATGATAGAAAGAAACTCCTTTTCTGTGGTAGTGTAGTTTGATTGGGCTGAATCTAGTGTCATTGATGCATAGGCGATCACATGTGAACGTCCTTCTACCCTCTGAGATAAGATAGCTCCAACCGCGAAGTTGGAGGCGTCACACATAAGCTCAAATGGAAGGTCCCACCTTGGGGGCTTTATGATAGGTGGAGTGGTCAGACGTTGTTTTAGCTCATCAAATGAATTCCTGCAAGAAACATCAAACACAAAATCAGAATCCTTTTGAAGTAATCTTGACATAGGAAGAGCAATCTTACTAAAATCTTTGATGAAGCGCCGATAAAATCCTGCATGCCCTAGGAAAGATCTAACATCACGCACACATGAAGGATATGGTAAGGATTAAATAATGTCTATCTTAGATCTATCAACCTCTATCCCATGTTTTGACACTACATGCCCTAAGACAATGCCATGCTCTACCATGAAATGACACTTTTCAAAGTTCAGGACCAGATTATTCTCAATACAACGATTCAACACCTTTCCCAAACTCTTTAGAAATTCATCAAATGAGGATCCATACACTGTAAAATCATCCATAAATACCTCCATGCAGGTCTCAATAAAATCAGAAAAAATACTCACCATGCATCTCTGGAAGGTACCTGGGGCGTTGCAAAGTCCAAATGGCATCCATCGGTAGGCAAAGGTACCGAATGGGCAGGTGAATATCGTCTTCTCCTGGTCCTCCGGAGCTATAGGAACCTGAAAATATCCAGAAAATCCATCCAAGAAACAATAGTGTGTCTTCCCAACTAGTCTCTCAAGCATCGGATCAATAAATGGGAGGGGGAAATAGTCCTTGCGAGCAGACTGATTTAGTTTCCTATAATCAATACACACACGCCAACTATTTTGCACCCTCATTGGAACTAACTCATCTTTCTCATTTTTAACAACAGTAACACCACTTTTCTTAGGCACAACCTGAATTGGACTTACCCACTGTGAATCTGAAATGGGAAAGATTATACCTGCCTCGAGCAATTTCTCAACTTCTTTTTTAACAACTTCCAGGAGGGTGGGATTGAGTCTCCTTTGTGGTTGTCTCACCGGTTTAGCCCCATCCTCCAAGATAATCCTATGCATGCAAATGGAGGGGCTAATACCTGATATGTCATCCAAGGTCCACCCAATCGCCCTGATGTTCTCCCTCAAAATATTCAAAAGATTTTCTTCATGTTCAAAAGGGAGATTGTTAGCAATGATAACAGGTAATCTCTCACCGTTCAACAAGTATGAGTATTTCAGATTTGGTGGCAATGGCTTGAGTTCTAATGAAGGAGGGTGTAGTATGGATGGAGAAATTGATGAAACAAACATATCTTCACAATGAACATCAGTATCAGAATAAAAATCATCACAATCAGAGAATAAAGCACCAAATCCATCAGCATACTCAATATCCATGTCATAATCAGAGTTCACATGATCAAAATCAGAATATGATTCCATTTCAAAATCAAATCTTAGAGAGTCTTGTTCCTTAAAAACGGGTGTAGAAGTACTCTTAGACATCAAACTAGAACCAACACTCATAATCTCCCTAAGCATAGGACAATCCAATTCCATGATGTTTTTACTTGGTGGTTCAAAATGGGAGATAACAAAAGCAGAATGGTCCTCTGAGGGGTACTTCATGGAATCCATAACATTAAATATCACAACTTCATCTCCAAACTCCATGGAAAGTGTACCCTCATTGAAATTTATGATAGTTTTTGCAGTTTTGAGGAAGTGCCTACCTAAGATAATGGGGGCATGAGAACTTACCTGATCATCCTCCATGTTAAGAACATAGAAATCCGCTGGAAAGATCATGTCTCTTACCCAAACAAGTACATCCTCAAGAACTCCCGCTGGATATGTCGTAGCTCTATTTGCCAACTGCACCACTACTCTTGTCGGCTTCAACTCACCAACCTGCAAGGAAGAGAATACAGAGTGAGGCATCACATTTATGGAAGCACCTAAATCACAAAGTGCATCAGAAAAGTGCAACTCCCCTATGGTGCATGGGATGGTTAATGTCCTTGGATCCTTGAACTTTTTTGGCATTGCTAGAGTTGGTGAAATGAGTGTTGAGACATTCCTTCCAAGGTTGATCCTCTCATTTCCCTTGAGACCTCTTCGATTGGTACAATGTTCTTTTAAGAATTTCGCATACCTTGGAATTTGCTTAATGGATTAAAGTAGAGGAATGTTGATCTCCACACGCTTTAATGTGTCCAAAACCTCCTTTTGCATTGCTTCTTCAACCATCTTCTTGGTTTGAATAACCCTGTTTGGAAAAGGAAGGGGTTTAGGAGGTACATCATCAATATTTTTCTTACCTTTATCTTTCTCCTTGGATTGCTCATCAGTTGGTATGGAATGCGGCTTCTCTAGAGTAGAGGTGAATCCCGGTGGAAAGGTAGGTCTAGATGTATCATTTATTTTCTTCCCACTTCTCAATGTGATGGCACTAACATTCCCCTTTGGATTTGGAGTGGGTTGGGAAGGTAGATTTCCAGAATTCTTACTCACAAGTTCATGGAGGGCGGTGGCAATCTGACTCATTTGAGTCTTCAACTCTCTCAGCTCCGAACCTTGACTCTTCAGCTCATTCTGTTGATTAAGAACAATTTTTTTCAAAAGATCATCAGTGTTAGAGTCTACATTGTGTTGTATATTCCCTTGTTTCTGACTCGTTGATGTTTGAGCTTCGAATCTCCTTTGGGGTTGTTGGAAACCCTGTTGGTAAGGTGGAGGCTGCTGGAAGTTTGGTTGAAAAGGGGGCCTTTGTTATTGTCCAGAGCCATACCTCATGTCTGAATGATCTTTCCACCCTTGGTTGTATACTGTATCAAACTTATTTTGGGGATATGGTTGTTGTTTTTGCTGCTGAAATGGTCTCCCAGGGAACACTGCTGCAAAATCTTCTATCTCTTGTAGTTGTGGGCAACAGTAAGTTGGGTGGCTTGTCTCAGTGCAAATGCCACATGGCCTTGAAGGAGGGGGTTGGGATGTCTTTTGAGCCAATGCAATCTGCCTCACCATAGTTGACAATTCTTCTAACTTAGTATCAATCAAATGACTTTCAAGAGAATAAGGACTTACTTGCTGTACTCCTCGAACATGTGGTGTACCTCTATCACCGAATTGTTGAGAGTTTTGGGCCATTTTGTCGATCAATGCTCGTGCAGCTACTAGTGTCTTGTCCACCAATGCTCCTCTAGCTACAGCATCCACCATGCTCCTCTCCATGGGTGTGAGTCCTTCGCAGATGTATTGTATGAGGAGTTGCTCACTGATTTGGTGACGTGGGAAGCTTGCACACAACTTCTTGAATCTCTCCCAATACTCATACATTGACTCCCCTTGTGCTTTCTTGATACCTAATATCTCCTTTCGAATGGATGTGGTCCTTGATGCTGGAAAAAATCTCTGCAAGAAAAGACATTTCAAATCGTTCCAACAAGTTACATCTTCGGGTTGTAAATAATACATCCAGTCTTTTGCAGCTCCATCAAGTGAGAATGAGAATGCTCTGAATTTGATTTGATCTTCAGAAACATTTCTTGGTTTAAGGTTTGAGCAAACCACATTAAATTCTTTCAAATGTTTATTGGGATCCTCACCAGAGAGGCCATGAAACTTTGGAAGTAAGTGAATTAACCTAGATTTTAGTTCAAAGTTCGATTCGAGATTTGGGTATGCAATACAATTTGGTTGATAGTTAATATCAGGTGCAGCCAATTATCTAATGGTTCTATTAAGTTCATTTCCATTGTTTTCAGCCATTGGTTCCTCTTTTATGTTTGAATTTGAATATCTTCCAATTTCAATGTTTCCAGAAGAGAGGAATTCACCAACTGGTTGAATATTGAAACTTCCCGTAGACTGAGAATTTCTGATTCGAGCCCTAAGGCTACGTTCAATCTCAGGGTCAAGATATAAGAGATCTTCGGGATTAGTTCGTGTCATAGATCAAATAAAAATGAAAAGAAAGAAAGTGGACCATAGTAAAATAAAAATGAGAAGTTTGAGTTGATGGTCCAAAAAGAAGTAGAAGAAAATAAAAGAAGAGGAAGAAAAATCAGATTGGGTAAAGAAGGAAGAAAGAAGAGAGGAAGAGAATAAAACATAAAATAAAATAAAAACCTCTAATTGGTTGAAATAATTACTTGCCTCCCCGGAAACGGAGCCAATTTTATAGAGCGCTGTCGTGGGCGCCCTCAAATGATTAGTGTAATTTGGGGTACTTAGGTGCATCAGAGTGGCTGACCAAGGTCGTCTCTCAAAGGAGGAAGTGAATTTAACAACTTATTAGAGGCATTCTAAAAAAATAAAATAAAATAGAATAGAATAAAAACACTACTTTAAAGGATTGTGGTTTTTTGTAGTTTATGAATCTAGAAGAAGTTTGCTGGAAGAAGATTGTATAAATTTTTTTGTTTTTAGTTTTGAAATGAAGTTCGATTAAAATGACACAACAAAAAGATGTTTTTTTTAGAAATCTATTTAAAATGAGTAATCGATCTAACTCTACCTATTCAATTTATTATTAATCATTATCATGTAAATTAACATTAACTTAATTATGATCCCTTAATTTGTTAAATCCCGAACCCTATGAGAATTAACTTTACCACGAAGATGATGTGAATTTAACCCTAGGCTAACTTCGGAACATGCAATCGCAGCACCCTGCTTTGATTGATGTTCTAAGATTAGCTTATGGTCAGTGGTAAATTAAGGCTCATATCCATTCTGGAAATGAGGATTAATTGTGTTTAGGGATTATATTTTAACTCTACAAATTTATCCCGTGTGGTCTTGTATTACCGATTAAGATCGCGCTCTCACAATTTACACAAAATCCCGACCTCGCGTGTTTTTGTGTTAATTGTTTAATTGATTGCTTAGTTTCTTACAATTTAAAAACACAATTCATGGATCATATTAAGTGAATTATAGTAGCTCAATGATTCAAAATAATTAAATGAAGAGGGTAGAAGATAGATCGATTACTAAAAGACTACTCTTCCATGGGTGGCGTAATCATCGTAGAAGCGTTTTGCATGTGCAAAGGTTTATAATGGGTATAACCCAATAACGCTTCTACTCAATAATTCCAGACCAAATAGGAAGATTAAGAGAATAAGAAATTTAAACAAAACAGAATAAAAGATAAGAAATAAAATAATAACAAAGAAGTTTATTACACAAATGAAAACATTACAAAATGAAGAAGAGAAGGAGGCTTCGATGAGGGGATCCTTGCTTCAAGAGCTACCCCTCTTACAATGGTTGGAGAATTTGGGTGAAACAAATTATCCTCTGCCTCCAATCTCCCAATGCATATCCCCAACCCCTCCAAATGATAAAAACTCCAATTTATAGAGGGGAGGGGAGGAGAGGTTACAAGTGGTTTCAAGTGTGAATGTGGAAATTATGCCAAATATTTTAATGCCAATTGTACTGCCCATTTTGCCACCGAAACGCGTGAATTGGCCGGCCTTCCAGAAGGATAAAATGTGAGGATATGGGTTCTATATCTCCTCTCCAGATTTGGGCTCAATACAAGTCCATATGTAGGTGTTATGGCCGAAATACAGAAGCTTATCCATTCTGGCGAGTCCAGCCCAGCTTTGACTTTATGGCCCAATTACTCCATGAAAATGCATTCTTTTGATCTAGTGTCCTGAATAGAAGTTGTATATAATTAAGTTAGGAACACTGTTACAAAATATCATATTCAAAGAATAAATGTAATAATATGTATCTTCGAAATACTACAGTGAACTATAAAGGGTAAAACTGGAATTTTCATCAAATATTCAAATGAATGATATAATCCCAAATATTTAATAAATAAACATATTTAACACAATGTGAGGAAATTATATCATTTATTATCAATAAAATATTCAATAAAATAGTGTTTTATCACACTCCATCCTATAGTGTTCTGAATTTTGGGTATCGTGATTCACACATTCCACTCCCCTATGTTCGGATTAATTCCAATGCCCCTAGCGTTACCCCGCTCGTGCACTAGTGCACATTGGGGAAGCAATGATTCGATTGTTTTGAGGTCATCAACATCCATCTAGGCCTCTCGATTTCTTCCCTAAAATACAGATTGGTTGTTCAAAACCCCCAGATTCCCAAAGCTTGGTTCACACTCTTACATTTTGGTGGAATAATAAGGCGGTCATCCCTTATTTCTCACACCGGGCCTGACCCACATGAGCTTAGGGATTGATCCCTAGAAGCTCCAAGAATATGATGGGAATGGAATAAACCGATACAAATAATGAAACTCATGCATTCATCTGGTATAAAACAATTAAATCATGAATGTATGTTCGAGGGTTTGTAATCATTACAGTACCCGAGGGTCAATCCCTCCCATGGATGGGTTAACTTCGTCAAAAGAGCATTAAAACTCCATCACCCTCTGTCTTATGGAATATAGGATTTTCTGTCGCCTATTAATCTCCCACTCCTCCTCAGTAGCGATGGGGCACAATTCATCAGCCACAATCTAGGCTTGCTCTACGTCGGTCCAGATGATGGTCATTTCTGCAGAGGCTTGCATCATGCTCTCTTCGGCCTCTACTAGATGGGCCTTCAATCAAAATATTAGCTCTAATTTCACATTGAGGGAGGCTGAGTGCTCATCTTCCTGTACCTATAGCCATTGAACCTCATTTTTAGCCTCCCGAAGCCTGTTGATGTTCACCACTTTCCTCTGATTCCATCCCACACTGAGGCCATGATCATACTCCCAAATCTTCTCCGCCATAAGATCTCAGATGAGCATGTGGTGATGCTGGTCATCCAATCCCCCATCACACAATTCAAACAGCCATGAACAAAGTATATCCATCTCATAAAACCATTTCACTTGGGGGGGAGGTGTCATCAATGAAGTGATTTATCAACTTCTACAATAAGCGATAGACTATTTTTCTATCCTCTTCATCAGAGGTAATATTGTCGCAGTCGGCATGGTTGGCAGGCTCATATATAGGGAACACCTCCAGAAACTCATCAGTACGGTTCACATCTGGTGTTTGATCGGGTATGGTAGGTATTGGGATGTCCGATCAATCCTCACCGTCAGATCCCACCTCAATGATCTCAGGCTCATCCCTGATAATGGTCCCACCAGTGATTGGGAGCGCCACTTCTTGGTTGGTTTGGATCTCCACCTCCACGATCACCACATTACCCTGGGAAAGGTGCCGCTAGAAGTCCTGAACAACCTCACCAAGGTGGCCCATGCCATTTGAAGAACTGTGCATACCAAGAGGGGCACAAATGTCATTATCCTGGTCAATGAGTGGAACTCATGAATTGTGTGAAGGAGACTTACAGAGTTAAAACTCTCGGTCTCGTTCCTGGTCTGTTACTATAGGGACCCTGAGACGTGGCCCTCTGTATATTATAGGGAAGTATAGAAACTCTGGGGGAGCCATCTCAGGTGCCCCGACCCCTCTAGGAGCACTAATCGCCATAGCAGTAGGCACAGATCCCGAAGGCCCAGCATCTGCATCTGCTACAGGGTGGGAGAAAGTTCGGTGTATGAGGTTATCTTGCACAGTTCAAATATTAGTAAGGAATTCTAAATTACCTGGAAACAAACCCTGAGGAAGGGGATTAGGATGTTACCTCAAGGGCCTCTGTAAATTCCTCAAGATCTGAGCCTTGATCACCAAATTCTCCCTCCTCCCCCCAGAAGGGCTCATCCGATTCCTCTAGTAGAGAAAAGTGCTCTCTCAGTTGGGCAGTTGATAACTGCAGAAGGGTAGTTCGATCCAACAAAACCTTCACCCTGGTCTTTCATTGGATGCGGGGCACCCTGGGAGTGGAGAAAATCCTCTAACTCGGTTAGGTATCACTCCGCGTCCTCCTGGGATACTGCAAAGCCGACCCTGACAGGGCCAATTCCCGGTAAGTCCATCCTGAGATGGTTTAAGTGTTTCCACATCTTAGACGGTCTGAGGAATTTCCTGTTGACATCCCAAATGTCCCAGGACTCTGGGAAGGAAACATTATCTAACATGTCTATGTGGCGCAACCGCTTCCCCAGAGCCTGAGTAGATATTCTATGAAATCCTCTCAATGGCCTCCCCTCTAGATAACTCTATTCTTCTGGGACCACTGGGTCCGCTTCTGTTATTGGATCCACTGCCACTGCCTCCCCCTCAGCCAGTACGGGCATTGCCATCATGGCAGCCCTACCACCGCAGGATGTCCATGACACCTTCTAGCCCCAGCCTCGAGGTTGGGGAGGCACACCATCACTGGCCTGAATGGTTGGATGCTTCAGCATCTCCCTCTGGTAGGCTGCCTCCCAACTTTTGGCATACTCCTTCACCAACCCAAAGACAGCCATAGGCAGAGGCAACTCATTCCGCATCTTTCCATCTTACTGTGTGAACATGAGTCACATATAACTTATCACGCACAAATGTTCCTTGTAGTGCACCCCCAAATAGACCTATGATGTTAGTCATTGCATACACTGAAATTGCCTGGAAAATCAGTGTGGGGTGTATGACTCGTAGAGAGCCTCACAGTCTACTATTTCCACCAGGACTCCACCTAGAATGGCCAGAAGAGAGGACCAGTGCTCTCCCTTTCCTTGTCCATCATCAGTGAAATCACCCGTTGGCAATGAGAACATATCAAATTTGAATTCCTCTACCTTCCAGACACGGTTCAGTACCACTTTCACAATCAGCTTGGCCGGAAAGCTCCCCACGACATTCAGAATGGATGGGAAGAAGTTCGATCTTGGAGGGAAGATGGGGTTCATATATTCATAGACCCCCCTGACGTACACCACTATCCACCCATACAAGAGGTGGAATGGTCCGTATATCCTCTATGGCCTCTTACCCTCGCTAATATGCCACAACATCTTGTACAACTTGGCGAACATCGAGATTCTGAGGTTCACCCGCCCTCCTGTAACCAACATGGATGGCATGATAAATATGGTTGGTTGTATGCCCATGTTCGTATCCCTCACCAGCAGGATCCAACTACAGATGAGAGCCATGATGAATGCCGCCATCCGGACT
Source organism: Viscum album (assembly GCA_963277665.1). Classification (NCBI taxonomy): domain Eukaryota; kingdom Viridiplantae; phylum Streptophyta; class Magnoliopsida; order Santalales; family Viscaceae; genus Viscum; species Viscum album. Next base: position 8,597,221 of record OY728125.1, read on the forward strand.
ACCGGTTGCTGCTCAGTGCTAACACCGAATCCCCAGGTTGTCCACTGGCTATCCTCCAAGATACGCCAGTACGAGTGCTCCTTGACCCGTTGAGCCCCCTTCAGGAAAGTCTGAGGCCTTAACGGAAACTGTCTATCTTCCAGGAAGTTCAGAAACTGCTTGAACCACCATCTGAAGTGGACGTCTCTCACTGCTTCCTTCTCCTCTCCCAGCACCAGACCCATCAATTCCATCGCTAGTGGCGACATTTGCTCTAGATCCTCCCATGAACCCATAACAAGGAGGAATTCATCATACATCGCCCCCAGTATTAGGACCCCTGAGATCTGATTCACGTCCCATAAACTGATGCCAATCTCCCCATGGTGCAAGTGGAATGTATTGGTCCTCGATGACCACCTGCTAAACAACTTTGGCATAAGTTGATTTGGTTGGTAGATATGAAATTGGGAGGCCCAAGCCACCTCATATAGGGCCACTCTCCTCATATCTTCCCCAAAATCTTCACAAAAGGCACCTACCCAGTAGGACAAGGCCCATTCATCGGTAAAGTTGCCCCCCTGGCATAAATCCCACTCATCAGACCATCCCTTCCTTGGGTTCCTCAGGGCCACCTTCAAGATCGTCTGGTATAGAGGGGGGATGTCTCCGGCTATAATTCCTTCCTGTCAATATTTTTTAGATGGTTGTACAGGAAATAAATAATAACAGGTGTGAAATCCTCCCGAGCATGTCCATCAGCTGCCCTGAACCATTGGCGCTGACATAACGTACTCCTGAAGCAGCAAGATGGATCATCCCTACTTTCTCTAAGGATGAATACGTCATCACTCATCCCAAATCCATACAACTACAGCCTCTTACATAGAAGATAGTTCCTTTGTCTTTCCAACAACAATTCCACCAACGAATTGTGGTCATAGTTGCTCTGTATCAACTCCCCTAGACCCAAGCTATTCTCCATCTCCTCTCTTTGAGCAGAATCTACAAGGACCCACTGGCAGCCTCCTAGCGAACCATTTAGTTTTTAAGTTTGGGAGTTCTTTGGGTTTGGTTCATGAAGCTCTTTTATGGAGTAAGTTCGTGAAGACCGTTCACGAAGGATGTTCGCAGAGCCCTGCCCTGGCCTTCAAACACAAGTTGCAAAGCACTCCACCATGAAGTCAAAGACTCACTGTGAACCACGGAGCAGAAGGTCCGATTTGCAGAGAGAAATCACGGAGTACACGGAGCTTCGCGAATCAAGAGTGCTACAAGCCAAAAATGCAGAGACGAGAAAGGAAAAAAGAGAGGTCAACTCCACTATTTATAGGTGAGGACCCCAGGTGATTTGCGGCACGTCCAATCCACAGTGAGATTTGTGGCATGCCAGCCTGCGTGCGCTACTCCACCTCACAAGCGCCCTTCGGGAGTCACCTTTGTGATTAAACGAGGAATTTTGGCGGTTGACCCTCTGACTTTGACCCTCATTTTCTCCTCAGCTCAAAGTCTGTGGGGAGGCATTTGTTGATGCCAAAATTATGGAAAAGTGAGAGAAAAGGGAAAGAATTAGGGGATGCCTCGTGAAGATCACTCACAGATCCCCTGTGGCCCTACAGCCAGTGTAGAGTTCCCCCTTCGTGAACCCGCCGTAAAGAAAATAGGTGGGATGCTCAATGAACCAATTTGACGTTCATGAAGGCGCCATAGAGCAAGGAGGTAGGATGCTATGTGAACCCCTTTGACATTAACTAACCCGCCGCAGAACAAGGATGTGGGATGCTCCGCGAACCCCTTTGACCTTTGCAAACCCACTGTGGAGCAATGAGGCGGAATGCTCCGCGAACCGATTTGATGTTCGCAAACCCACCGCGGAGAAAGCTTCGTCTTCATGCTGAGCGAGCTCTTCTTCACAGCGCCTCTTGCCTATAAATACCAGGCTCCCCTCGAGCCCAAAGGATAGATCCTCCAACCTTTCTCCTTCCGAGATCTCACATCACGAAGCAATTTCTACTCTATGAACTATAATCTTTTCAAGGTACTTTTTCATCGTGAAGTGCCTTCCCCTTTGCATGAATTCCACACCTCTTAAAAGAGGGATTCCCTTAGTAGAGCCCATGAGCCTCCACAAAGGAATGAGATCCCTAAAGGGACTCGTGTCTTCACGGATAACTTGTGCTTTGCGAAGTACCCTTCATGCACATGTGACCCACATTCTAAGGCATGGTCACTATGCTTCGCAAGGCACATTTCTTTGCAATGTTACGCTTCACAGGGAACCCTTACTTTGAGAGGCATTGCTCCGTGAATGTCTTCCCAATTCGCGAAGCACCTTCCATATGAACCTATGCCCTATGCCTAGGCTAGGGCACTTCACTTCGTAAATCACATCCCTTCACGAAGCCCCTCCACTTCATGGAGCACCCGAGCTTCACAAGGATTATACCTATGAACCCCTTTGCCTTGTAACGCATTTTCCAGTACGACCCTTCAGGTCTACATGAAGCAATTTCAAAGTCCCTTGGGAGGTACTTCGCATTGCGTTGCTTCACCTTATGCTTCTTCGCATAGGCACGCTAAGGACTATTGCTTCTTTTCATAACCATGCTAATGTGGACCCCTTAATGGATCACTCCATAACACCCCCTTGCCACAACATTGCCGATTCCTTCCTTCCCTCAAGGGTGGCCGAGTATCAGTTATGTATGTCCTAGGGGTGTAGAGAACACCCACCTCGTCCGAGCTGCATGACATTAAACTACCAAATGCCATCGTCCCCAACATATGACATTAAACTGTGGCCTCTCCTCATGCATCATACGTGGGGTGCCCCATCTCGGACATTCTCTATGCCCAATGGTATCTACAGGAGTGAAATAATTCCTCACATGGAATGAGATCCTCTTTATTAGAGTGACATTTTTCCGTGGGGACAGGGCAACCACTTTAGTGTTAGCCCCTATCTTTTCTTGCAGGAGGTAGCACCCCTGATCCTCCTATCTTATTCCTTGCCAAAGTCTAGAGGAGAGATGGGCATCGAGGCGTTTGTTATCCCATCCCTCTCCCACTGGGCTTTGTCACCACATGTAAGCCCCACTCCACTTCCCACATACGCACCTTTCGCAACGTGATCATCATGCCTTTACTGCCTCTTGTTTCTCATACCGAGCATGACTCACGTGGGCTTAGAGTAAACATCGACCATGAAATCCTCTCTGGGAAGCCTAGAATGTAAGCCCCACACTCTATCCTGAACTATGTAGACTTTGATTCTTTCCAAGGAAAGGTACATAGGAATCCTCTCTGAGGTTCAATCCCAACAATCATTGGTCCTGACCATATTCACGTCGTTTCACCAGAAACTCCATCCCAAACTATGTGGAATTTGATCCTTTCCAAGGCAAGGTACATAGGAAGCCTTCCTGTGGTTCAATCCCAAAAACTATTGGTCTCGACCATATTCATGTCGGTTCACCAAACACACCATCCCGAACTATGTGGACTTTGATCCTTTCCAAGGCAAGGTACCTAGGAAGCCTCCCTGAGGTTCAAGACAAACAAATATTGGTTCCGACCCCCATTCACGTTGAACCACCTTCATCTCGCATGACGTTAAACAACATTCCCCCTTTTCGTCATGCATGATGTTAAACTACATCCACCATCCCGAACTATGTGGGCTTTGATCCTTGCCTCCTAGACAGGGTACGTAGGAAGCCTCCATGAGGTTCAACCCCATCCAATGGTAAGGTGTTGTGACCCCATCCAGCGGTAAACTGTTGTGACGCCATCCAGCGGTAATCCGTTGTAACCCCATCTAGCGGTAAGCCATTGTGACCCCATCCAGCGGTAAGCCATTATGACCCCATCCAACGGTAAGCCGTTGTGACCCCATGTCAATGGTAATCCGTTGTCAATCTGAGCCCGGTGGTAAGATGATGTTGTCCCTTATGTTGGGACCCATATCGTTGGTCCGTCCCAGTGGCGTCAGACCAACTATCGGGCCGCTAATCATGCGTAAGCCCCAATATGGCATTAGGTCACTGTCCTTTGCATGCACCTCAATTTCATGCCCCAACCTTAAGGTTCCACTTCCTTCAGGTCCCATCCTTACGGGTCATCTCCTAAGGTGTCCCTGTGCTTCAAGAAATACGTGGACTTTGATTCCCTACCATGGGGATACGTAGGAGGTCTCTTCGAAGCTCAAGCCCAACATCACCATCACCCTCAAGTCGACTCCATCTCATTCTCCATACACTTCATTTAACCATCCATCATATATTCTGATTCTTACTAGGGCCGCCACGTCCTGGTGAGATCATTCCAATTCACACCCTAGCATCAGTGTTCCCTCCAGGGGTTGCACCTATCTGATCCACTCTAGTCAGTGTTCCGGTTAGTTCGATCCATCTCTGCTAGACATTAAACCTCCGAAATACCCTGTGTTAAACATAGGAGGCTGAGGAAAACCTCAAATACATGCCTATGTAATATAATTCCCCGCATTCGACGTGGGATACCTCAGGCTTCCACGCCCTCAGGAATCCCTATAATAAGGGGAAGAAACCCAGACGCGCTAGTGTTCTAATGTCCCGACATGCCAGTGATGTCCAATGTGACTAATCCCCCGACCAAAGGTTTCTTCCCTAACTGGACCCCTTAGAATGTCCCGATAGAAGCAATGTAATTAACCGACATCCATGAAAACATGGCACTGAGAATAGTTTCATGAACAACGTCTTAGTCTATAAGGGAGACCCGGACTAGGTGACGAGTTCTGAGGAGGAATCCATGAAAGGAAGAACCGACATCCCATCATCCTATTTCAGTCAAGGAGAAAACATCCCTGAATAAGTGATGGATTCCACCCACCTTTGGAAAGCAGGAATGCGAGGCAACAGCTACGCGTCCTCCACAGACGGATGCGCGTGTGCCGACAAAAGCGTCGTAAACATATATATATTTTTTATTTCCTTTAAGATTATTTATACTTTTCATTATGTTTTGAATAAAGTATTCTTAACTTTTACTAGACCATAATATTTATTTTCTTAAAATATATTTAAATTTTAGGTTTTGATTGGTTAAAAAAGTTCTATAGGTTTCATATAGTGTTCCTAGGATAAATAATTCATCTAAGATCTTAAAATTTTATTTTGAGTGTTTTTTACTATTTACACATAAAGGATTAACATAGAAAAATATGTCACATAATGTATTCACATAGCCAATTCTCCCAATCAGCTATTTTACTATTCACCATGTAGCCAATTTTCCGAAATCATATAACTTATATATTTAGACCATAACTTGGTTTAAATAACTCCAAATTAAGTGATTATTTCGGAGTTAGAAATATAAAAAAATATTCTTTATTTAATTATAAGGCACAAAACTATAAATTGATTTATATCATATCATAAATTAGGTTATAAATCACTGCATGTTTTCTGTTGGAAATTAGAAGTTTTTCAAAATTAATTTGTTATTGTATTTTGAGGATAAATTGAGATATAGAAGTTACATTAATGTGATTATTGATTATATGGAAAGATAGTGAAATTATATAAATATAATTCAATTAGATCAAAATACAATTTTGTCTTTTTGAATTTATTTTTGAAGTCTGAAATTTTATAAATCAAGCTATCTACAATTTTTTAGAATTTGGCTACGTCATTTTTTTTGGACACATGATAAATTCACTTATTTGGTGATTTTACTATGTGAATCCCCTATTTGATTAATTTTATATGTGAGAAATGGATACATGAATATTATCTTACATTAAAAGTATTGCCTAAATGAATAATTTGGCTATGTAATGAAAAAATGTTACGTGAATTTTCTTACATAAATAATATATGTTGATTCCCTTAAGTGAATTTTCCTACATCAAGTCAGGTACGTCAATGCACTTACCTAAAATGGTTATGTGAATTTCCAAACATGAATCTCCTAAATTTATTTGTCTATGTGATTTTATGAAATTCTATAGCCTATTCTAAATCCTAAAAAAATACTATTTTTTACATAATATTCCATTATTCAATTTGATGCAAGTTCATTATTAATATAATTAACGTTTTATTTGTTTTATAATTACTTATTAATTATATATAAGCCATGAAAACATGTTTTAAACTGTTTTATAAATAATTAAATGGGATTATAATGTGATTAAGTGTGCATTGACACTCACACTGAAATTATGGAAATTTAAATATCTAATTTAAAATTGGATAGTATATGAAGTGTTGGTCTTGTTTTTTTCTTGGGAGTATTATAAAGATATTAATGTTTATTATTAAATGATATATTAAATTTTATAATCGGTTTCACTATTTAGTTATATTATATTATAGAATATTGTGGTGGGATTTCATAAATATTGTTTTTCATTTATAAATGATGTACACATGAAATATCATCTTGGAAACCAGCACAAAAAACTTTGAAGTAGTTCATTAAAGATGTATATATGATTCTTGCTTTGAGAAAATAAAAAATAATTTCCAATGATCTACACATTTTAAATTTTATGTGCACAAAGAAACTCAATATATTGAGAGTTGATAGAACCAATAAATAATAGAGGTTGAGAATATTATTAAACAGTAAAAGCACTGTATTTTTCTAACGATCAACTGCTGATTCCGGCCGAACTAAAAAATAATTTGATAATTTACTGCTGGATATTTCACTACTACCTTGACACTCTGATACTATAACTATACATATGGTTTTGTTGTTATACTTCTTCCTATTCTTCTTTTTGGTGTGTAATTTTAAAGGGTTATACTAACCATTAAAAGGTAATATTATGAGTTGTTAATCAAAAAAAATCATTAATTTGGTATGTGACACCAGGGAAAAAAGGTAGACTATTTGGGTTGTGCCTCCAGGGGTTAAAAAGGGAGTAATTTTTGGGGTTAAGACTCTTGGGGAAATAGGATTTGTGATCAGGTTGTGACTCTAGGTGGGAAAAATTAATTGTAATATTACATTATATTGGATATAGTGGGTGCCACCTCTCTCAGTTTGTGATAGGGGTGGAGATTTAAGTATGACCATTTAGATTCAAACCACTATAAAAATATCTTGTGTACCCTTTCTTTTTATTTCTGATGCACTAATTTTTAATAAATATGACAATGTTTAATTAAAATATTTTTTTTAAAAGGCTAATTCATCTCCTCTTGAATATTTTTCCATCTTAACTCCAATCCAAAAATTGGCATCCAAGGAGGTTCCCTATATTATGTATATTTTTTCTAAAAAATTCCTAAATTAACCATCAAGGGAAAATATCTATTTAAGATGGAATAAACTAGCCCAAATGATGGATGGATAACTAAAAAACCACCCCATTTTTATAGTATTGATTATGGATATTATAAATATTGAATGAAATCTTTATTGAAGAAACTAAGAATTTATCATTAGATAATTATGTACAATATAAAAAAGATACCCAAAGGTGAGCCTGAATATTTGGTTGTAAATGATGCTGTAAAGTAAATTCTAAATTATAAAGTGATGAATATATTATACTGTATAATAAATAGGAAAGTTTATAGTCATGTGTCAACATGAAAAACTACTAATGAAATCTGGAAAATTTTTCAAGTTACACATCTTGGTTTATATAAACTTATTTGAACTAATTTGGGTATTTTAAGAGATAAATATCAAGAATTTAAAATGGGAGAAGACGAAATTGTTAATCAAATGTTTCATAAATTTACCAACATTGTAAATGTTATGTGTTCTTTAGGAGAGAATCTTGAAAATACTGTTCTTGTTGAAAGAGTTCTTAGAGCACTTCCTAAGAAGTGGAATGTTAAAAAGGCAGCTATAGATGAAAGTAATAATTTTAAAGAATATATTATTGATGAGTTTATTTGATCATTATTAAAATATGGGTTAAAACTAAAAAATATTATTGAAGAAGATAATACAAAGAATAAGGGAATTGATTTTAAATAAAATGTTACTACATAATCTTCTGATTCTGAGTTACAAAGTAGTAATATGAATGATACAACCTATGTTTAAAAATTTGGATATAGAAGAAAGAATTTTTACTCAAGGAGATCTCAAAAATACTATCCTAAGGATGATCACAAGGAAAAGAAGAAATATATTTTTAATTATAATGAATCTCAAGTTGTAATTTTTTATGAGTGTAGAAAAAGGGGGAACATCAAGCCCGATTTCCCAATATTGAATAAGGGAAAAAAAAAGATCCAATATAAGAAAGAAACGAATTCAATGGATTCCAGATAGAGTTGTGTTGAATATTCTTCTACTACTAAAGATTCTATTTCTAAAAAGGATGTTGAAAACATATGATTGGTGGATTCTTCAAATCAAGTATGCATTTATACTTATTATTAATATTCTAAATATAAATATAAAAAACCCACAGTTGAGTAATTTCTTAAAGAAGTTGATAAACTTAAACATAAAGTTGAAAAAGTCACTTGTTCATACAATAACCTTAAGAGACAACATAAGGATGTTCTTAAGGAGAATGAAAATCTAAAATTTATCTGGAATCAAAATAATTCTACTCATATCGATCTGAAAAATTCTATTATTAAAAATGATAAATAAAAAAGACAAGTTTATTTCAAATAAAAATATCATTAATTTAAAATAAGAAATTATGATACCATTCTAATGGAGAAATAACTTCTCAAAAATGAAGCTGATAAGATGAAGTCAAATTTGTCAGAAAAATTTCATGGAATAGAAAAATTTGATAAAATAATGAGTTTTAATAAAATGAAGAAAAGGAGAACTGGTCTTGGTTATGATAATTGTTTACCTAAAATGTAAAAACCATCATTTTTTAAAATCTCTATTGGGAGTTCATCTATTTCAACTTTTTTTAGATGTTATATGAAAGGAAATTATGCTAAGGGGTGTTACTTGAGATTTATATAATCTCTTAGACATACTAAGTTATTTTATCTCTAAATTACTATCTTATATATTTCCTTTGAAAAATGTTTTAATTTTTTTGGGTTCCCAAAAATTTATATTCTAATCCCATCATACCTGAATTTTCATGGACACCAAAAATTTCTTAAATCTATTTTTGTAGGAACCATGTCTTGGGAGTATAAAAAAGTATGTAAAGGATATGGACAGTGGATTCTCAAGACACATGACTTGTGATATTTCTAATTTTCTATCATTCAATAAATGTAATGAAGGTAATGTAACCTTTAGTGATAATTCAAAAGGAAAGGTAAAAGGTTTTGGTGAAGTTGAAATTTTTGATTTTGTGCACATGGGGTTTACCCTAGTGGTATTATCCCCTTAGTGGAATCTCGGTAGATATGGTTCAAATTTCAGTCATGTAAATTTACATCACCCCAATTAAATTGGGGGGTGTGCGTGTGGACCCCCGCCTATAGCATGGGTGGTGTTTTGTTTGTCCAGTTCTTCTAGTGATGGATTGTAAGGTGGAAAAGAGGGCTCCTACATGCGATGAAATGACGAATGGAATGCGAGGTAGGTAGAGTGCGAGGTGTGAAATGAGATGGAGGCGGAGGCATGTATTGTTTGGCTAGTTGGTGGGAGGGCAGTGGGTGTTAGGGTAGTGTATCGGTGGGATTCGACGAGGTGAGAGGGTGGCAGGTGATGAAGGTAGAGGCGGGGGTCTTGTTGGTGTGGGCGGCACCTCAGTGGTTGGTGGGTCGGCATTGTGTCAACATGGATGGAGTAATGGGTGACTGACTTGGTGGAAAATAGGGATAATAAGAAGCGGTTAGGTGGAAAAAATTAGTAGAAAAAATTATACAGATCTGGATGAGGTTCAGATTTAATGCTCCCATCTTTGTAAAGAATATCATATTGGATGAATGAGAGGGAATGACATCTGCCAATGGGACCAGGCACTATGCACCTTTTCATGAGTGAATTCTCACTATGATTCCTTGAATATTTTGAGAGTTTTTACTAACATAAATATATACTGGGTGGGGTTTACTCCTGTAGTGTCTTATTTGAGCCTTCATTAGTCATGTCTCATGTCTAAGTGCCTCCGGTATTACAATACATGTAAGGGTTACCCCTCTACCCTATTAAAAATGAGGAAAGATAAATAAAAAATTAAGATCCTTTAGGCTCGATAGTTTTTATTTATAAGGATTTATACGTTGAAGGTTTAAAAGATAATTTAATAATAATTTATCAGCTATGTGATAATGGAATTTTTGTTAAATTTAAAACTAATAAATTCATTATTTTCAAGGATAAATTTGTTTTATTTTATGCAAACATAAAAGATAACATTTATTCAATTAATTTTTCTAAATTATCTAATCAAAATTTCAAATGTTTAAATTTTTTAAAATTTGAAATTTTTTTGTGGCATAGGACGTCAGGAAAAGATAATTTTAGATTGTTGTACAAGTTTCCCAAGAACCAAACTATTTTGCAGCTACTGGAAGTGAAATAGGATAACAACTTTGTATGTGATTCATGCTTTAAATGTAAACAATAAAAAATTAGTTTCAAGTAATCTAAATAAGTACAAACTGTAAGACCTATTGATCTCATTCATATATATTTAGTTAACCCTATTAAACCTACTAGTCTAGGAGGTAAAATATGTTGTTTTGTTATTATATATTATTTTACAAGATACACATGGGTTTAATTTCTTACTCTTAAATGTGAAACATTATCTAAGATTATTACTTTTTGAAAATTAGGTCAAAATTATAAAGGGAATATAATTAAATCAATTATAAATAATCATGGTGGGGAATTCCAAAATATAGAACTTATCAATTTTTTGAGGAAAATGGGTATTATCACAATTTTTTATCCCTAGGACACCCCAAAAAAATGGTGTGGTTAAAATGGAAATTAGAACTCTTCAAGAAAAGTCTAAGACCATGATAAATGAGTTCAATCTGCCAAAATATTTCTAGGAAAAATCTATGAATACTTATTGTTATGTTACTAATAGAATTATTTTAAGACCCATGTTGAAAAAGACACCATATGATCTTTAGAAGAGAAGAAAACCCAATATTGGCTATTTTAGAGTCTTTGGTTATAAATTTATTATTATTAATAATAATGATTCCATAGATAAATTTTATGCAAAAAACGATGAAGGTATTTTCTTAGGATATTAAAGTAATAGTAAGGCATATAGGGTGTATAATAAAATAAAAATAGTTTTTAAAGAATCAATTCATGTAAAATTTGATGAAAAGTATTTGAATAAAAGAGATGATGACATTGAACAACTTGAGGAAGAATTTAGAGACTTAATTTTAAAGTGTAATTTCCTCAAGAAAGAGATACACATATTAAGGGGGAGAATATTTCTTCTCAATATTAACCTATTCATGAAAAATCATGGAAAAATCATAGAGATCATCCCATAGATATTTTTATTGGTAATGTTGAATCAAAAGTTCAAACTATAAAATCAGTTATGAATGTTTATACATATCATGATTTTATTTCTTATTTTACTAAATAATATTAATAAAGATTTAGATGATGATATTTGGATATTGGCTATGCCAGATGAATTAAATTAGTTTACTAGGAATAATGTGTGAAACTTAGTCATTCTATAAGAATATTATCATTTTCTTGGATCAAATGGATCTTTAGAAATAAACTTGATGAATATGGAAGTATAGTTATGAATAAAGTAATATTAGTTTCTCAAGGTTATTCACAATAGGAAGGAATTTATTTTGAGGAATATTTTTCTCCTATTGCAATATTAAAATAAATTAGGATAATATTGGTTTATGATGCTTTTCATGGTTTTAAATTATTTCAAATGGATGTAGAAACCATTTTTATAAATGGATTTATTTATGAATAATTTTATGTTAGACAACCCATGGTTTTAAAAATGAGAATCATAGAGATCATGTTTTTAAGTTTTCTAAGTCATTATATGGTTGAAAATAAGCTCCTCGATCTTGGTATGAAGGATTAACTAGTTTTATTTTAATTTTTTTTGATAAAGGAAAGGATAATCCTAGTTTTTTATTAAGGAATGTTCTGATGATATATTTATAGTAAAAATTTATGTTAATGATATTATTTTTTTATCTTTCAAATGAAAATATTTGTATTGATTTTTTAGAATTGATGACTTTTGAATTTGATATGAGTATGATGGGGGAATTAAAATTCTTCTTTTGTTTATTTTTTTTCAAATATATGATGGTGTTTTTCTAAATCAATATATTTATTCTATAGAATTAGTTAATATATTTGGATTATAATCTTTTAAATGTTAAAATACTCTAATGAGTACTTCTTGAAAATTATATTTAGATAAATTTAGAAATTATATTGATGTTAAAACCTACAAAGGAATGATTTGGAGTCTATTATATTTGTTTCTAGGCCCGAATTAATGTTTTAAGTTTTCATGTGTGCTAGATATTAAATTAACCCGAAGGAAAGTTACATTAAATATATTAAAACAATCATTAGTTATGTTAAAGGATATTTGAATCTTGGTTTATTTTACTCTTCTAAAAATAAATTTAATTTGAAAAGTTATTCTGATTCCAATTTTGGTCGATGCAAGATATATAGAAATATAACTTCAGTTATGTTCCATTTAATTAGTAAATATTTAGTTTCAGGGGATTTAAAGAATCAAAATTATATTTCTCTTTCAACTATTAAATATAAATATATAGGTGAGGCACCATGTTGTGCTCAATCTTATGGATTAATCAAACCCATTCTGATTCAAATTTTGATTTTATTAAGATCCCTATTTTCCATGAAAATAGTTATTCTATTTATATTTATGAAAATACCTTTAAAAACTCTTGGACTAGTTAAATCTATGTTAAATTTCATTTTCTTAGAGATCCTATACCAGAATGAAATATAAGTATAAAATTTATTTCTATATAAAATCAACTTGATGATATCTCTACTAAAACCATGGAAGTTAATAAGTTTTGGAAAATAAAGTTTGAACTTGGTATGATGGAGATTTAAGTCTACATTTATATGGCATGAATTTAGGGGGGGGGGTTGGATTTATATGCTAAAAATTTTAAATCTGGGAAATCTAGAATTAGTTTTTTCATATTACTATTTCTTAATTTTTCTACAGATTTGTTTATTATATTACCATTTTAAGAGTTTAAATACCTCATATATGGTGTTATATTATGTTTTAATATTTTTTTTGGATAAAATGATATTTTATATAGGGTTTATCATTATTTTTTCACAAGTATCTTTTAAAATTATTATTGGTTTAGAGTGGATCCTTGACACGTGTTCTAAAATATACATATTTCGAAAAGTTCTTCATAATGTTTATATTTATAATTAGGAAATATAATATGTTAATTAGAGGAAAAAATTTCATCATTTGAAAGAGAGTCTAATTTATTTGTTGAATACTTATCTTTTTGATAATTTCAAAAAGGGAGAGAAGTTTTGAAATTGTATTTCTTTTTTTAATTATAAAAAAAGGGGATAATGTTGAGTGTCTCCTTGAACCACTATAAGTTTTGATAATTACAAAGATATATATTTTTTATTTCCTTTGAGAGTATAGATACTTTTAATTATTTTTTTGGAAAAATTATTCTTAACTTTTATTAAATCATAATATTTATTTGCTTAAAATATCTTTAAATTTCATATTTTGATTGGTAGAAACAAGTTCTACAAGTAACATATAGTGTTCATAGGATAAATAAGTTATCTAGGACCATAAAATATCATTTCTATGTTTTTTACTATTACCATATAAGGTATTCACATAGCCAAATCTCCCACATAAAGTTTTCACGTAGCCGATTCTCTAAATCATCAATTTCATTGTTAACCAGACTGCCGATTTTCCAGATTTAGATACCATATGTATTTTGACCATACCTTTGTCTAAAAAACTACAAATTAAGTGATTATTTTTTATTTGTAAATATAAAAATATATTATATATTTAATTACAATACAAAAAAAAACAATAAATAGATGATTTTCATATTCTAAATTAGGTTTTGAATCACTGCATGTTTTCTGTCTGAAATATATAGTTTTCTAGAACTAACTTGTTACTATATTATGAGGATAACTTGAGATATATAATTCCAATTAAAGAGATTATTGATTATATGGGAATATAATAAAATTATATAAATATAAATAAATTGTATATAAATCTAATTTTTTCTTTTTGAATTAATTTTTTAACTCTTAAATTATTTAAGTCAAGTTGTTTATAATTTTTCAGAATTCAGCTATGCTGTTTTTTTTGGGCACATGATAAATTCTATTATGTGGTGACTTTACTATATGAATTACCCATTTGAGTAATTTTTTTATGTGATAAATGGATATATGGATATTAAATTACTTGAAAAATATTTTCTAAATGAATAATTTAGATATGTAGTTAAAACGATTACATGAATTTGCTTACATAAATTAGATACGTTGATTCCCTTATGTAAATTCACTTACATAGATTTTAGTATGTCAATTCACTTACCTAAAATGGTTACATGAATTTTCCTATGTGACTTTATTATGTGTATTTGTCTATGTGATTCTATGAAATTCTATAGGCTATTTTAAAACTTGACAAAATACTCTATTTTACATAATATTTCATTATTCAATTTTCAACATATTTATTTTTGATATAATTTGTGTTTTATTTGTTCTATAATTACTTATTAATGGTATAGAATATATGAAAACATGTTTCAATATGTTTTATGAAGAATTAAATGGGATTATAATGTTATTAAGTGTGAATTAACACTAATGCTGAAATTTTGGAAAGTGATACATCTAATTTCAAATTGGATGGTATATGAAGAGTTGGCCTCAATTGTTTTCCAAGAATAATTACAAGGATATTAATGATTATTATTAAATTATATATTAAATTTTATGACATGTTTCATTGTGTAGTTATTTTATATTAAAGAATATCAAGGTGAGTTTTCATAAATATTGCTTTTTATTTATAAATGATATATACGTGGAATATAATATTTTAAATAAGTGTGGAAAACTAGGAAGTAGCTCGTTAAATCTGCACATGTGATTCTTGATTTGATAAAATAAAAAAATTACAATGGTATTTAGATTTTAATGTTGCTTTCCATATAGAAACTTTATATATTCTGAGTTTACAAAACCAATAAAAAATAAAGGTTGAGGATATTCTTAAACTATACAAGCACTGCATTTTTATTCCAATCAACTACTACTTCCAACTGAACTAAAAATCTATTGATCTTTTACTTCTGGAGATTTAACTATTTCCTCAAAACTCATATATTAGAACTGTATATATAGTTCCATGGTTATACTTAGTTCTATTATTCTTATATGTGCATAATTGTAAAGAGTTATACTACCCATTAAAAGGTAGGATTGTGGGTTGTGACTCCTAAAAAAATTTAGGCATTTGGGTTGTTCCTCTAGGGGAAAATGAAAGACTATTTGGGCTGTGCCTCCAGTGGTTAAAAAGGTAGGATGTTTTGGGTTTAAGCCTCCAAGGTAAAAAATATTTGTAATTGGGTTGTGACTCTAGGTGGGAAAAGTCATTGTAAGATTTCATTATATTGGTTATAGCGGGTTCCATATCTCTCAATTTATGAGAGAGGTGAAGAGTGAAGTAGGATCATTTAGATATGAACCACTATAAAAATATCACGTGTTCCTTTTTTTTATTTCCACTACACTAATTTTTAATAACTGTGATATAACATTTAATTAAAATTATTTTTTAAAAGGATAATTCACTCCCCCACTTGGCTATTTTCCCATATTAAATCTGGACCAAAATGGATGACTTGAGCCATGACCTATAAAGGAAGGGAGTTTCCATTATCTCTCCTATTAGCTTTCCAGTGTATATCTGGGTAGCTGTATAAGATAAAAAATGACATAAGGTGGAAAATGATATATATTTTAAATTTATTTATTGAAAATTTTCTTTTTAGTCATGAATTAAAATAATTCTAAGTTTATTTGTTTATGATACTCCTTCATTCCATGTTTTATATGATTTCATGTGATTTTTTATTTGAATTGAGAATGCTATATGTCATTACATTCCATGTATACTTTTCAATAATGATTTTCCCCTTTTACTAGGTATGAAAGGTGATATTCATGTATCAATTATTGTCTTTTACATATATATATAGATAATAAATTATTTTATGTATGTATTATTTTACAATAGAGGTTCTATGATATATATATATGATTACCTTGAGATATAAATGGGAATTTATTGGTGAAATATGAGTATTGTTATACCTATTAAATATATTATAGTTATATTTTTTTAGTTGGTTGAGGAATATGTATAGTTTTGTTTTATTTTAGGTCCCTCTATGATGAAAGATAATTTCTTGATAATGGAATAATGGTTGGACATGGGTAACCTAGCTACAAACATACATGAGCACTATATATTCCCATTATATTTTGTATATAGTTATAGCTAGTCTAAATGGTGTTCCCTACCATATATTATATGTGTGGCCATGATGTGATGATAGTGGACACAATGTGACATACCCTATGTTTATATAAAATTAAGGTATTTGTGATAGACCATGGAATGCCCTGTCCATCCTTTATGCAATAGGTCATTATTGATGGACTGACATCTCTTAGTGGGTAGGTACTATTAGTTAAAAGGAATCCATTAGTTTAAAAAATGTTCTATTATGAACTCTAACCATAGATAAAAGGTGTTATTGTGGGTTTACACATGGACTAGTGTGTATGTGGGAGACCTATGCTCTGAGCATATAATTTATTACTTTACTGCTCATTGGAATCTGTATACTTATAGTTTATTTATATTATTTGATTATTTGATTGTTTTCCAAATTTTATACTACTGTTTTACACATTTTCATATCATTTATGTACTTTTATATATAATGGATTTTATCAGGGACACCATTGGTGGTATCTTACTGAGTTTTTATACTTTAAACCTATATATATATCTCGGTGCATATATCGTTTCAATATTTCATTTTCGGTATGAGTAGGTATATATTTGGCATGACTATTTGGATACTTAAGGATTAGATTGGAAATGATATTTCTTATCAAGTACAGTCTAGGAATGGAACATGATAGGCTAATATGGAAAGAGAAAATGTTTTGGTATATAGTCATTCATGCCATTTATTCCATTTGAATAGTATTTGTTTTTATGTTATATTTTTATGTGTGTATTTTGATAGTGTTTTGGTAAAATTCATATTGATGGATAATTTTATACTATCACACAGGTAAAATGGGTACTCCCTAACATATATTTTGTCTCTTTATTTTCTAAAACATTTGATATATAGATGAGTCATGTTAGGTTTTTGGTAAAATCTGGTTTTAACTTGGTATGTTGATAAAAGTGGGAAAATCATTCCAAAAAAGCAACCTTAAATAATTAGTTATATTCTCTAGACCCTGGTGATTGGGGAACATGCTTGGGATCAATGATGATTTGGTTTGGGTAAAGTTCATGCGTCTCAATCAAGTCATTACAAGGATGTTGTAAAATGATATATGTATACGATTTGTTTCATAAAGCATTAGGAATTATAATAAGTATTGAGAATAGGATTCTCATAACTCAAAAATATACCCATAAAATCAAATATACAACCTTTTTATGATGAATTTTGAGTTACTAAGATTTTTAGGTCAAATTAAGGTTGGGGATAAACTCATAAGATTATTATTTGTTTCGAATTAATCCATGATAGGTCAAAAAAGGTCATAATCAATGTACCACATTAGACATGATAAAATTTATATCACATAAAATTTATAAATAAAAATGGGATTTCATTCATGAAATTAGATTTCTAATGACTCCATGTTGTTTAATAAACACATAGAAGGTGAGTTATTTTCTTCCTTAGTTAAGTAGAGAGAAGCATTATTTCAACATCCAAAAGAGGAAACATAAGGATTTTCAAGGTTAGATAGATAATAATTCTTCCCAAGTTTATTGGTGGTGGGTGGAGGTAAAACTATAGTTCTTATAGTGCAGTGAAGTGAGACACCTCAAGTTGAAGTGTCTAAATCCTCCTCACACATGTTTTTAGTGCTTGAAGGTGGCCCATCTAAAGAAGTTTTGAAGTTCTTATAGATGGGTAATGATGGTGAATCCAACTTATTACCAGGATTTTGGATGTAGGTGGATGAAAAGAGATAGTATTATCTAAGGAATTATGGTATAGTGGGAGGGCCATGTTAGGAAGAGAGGTCATCACCTTAGAAGATTCATAGGAAATTATTCACTACTAAGCAGTTACCTGAGGAAGCTAAGGCTGACATAAGTTTATCTATGGTGTGGGGTACCATCCTAATAGATTCATCCATTATTTATATAGTATTTTATACTAAAAAATTTCATTCATTTATCTCTAAATTATTTATTGGTCTATTGGGGATGTACATGGATTTTAATCCATATATAAAGAGAATTTATGCTTCACTTACTAAAAGAACTAATCAAGTAAACATCTCACTCGATCATGATTGAAAATATGTAAATATTATACCAACCAATATTAAATTATAATAAGTGAAAATTTATATTAATTAAATTATAATATAATTCCAATTTTAATATTTCATTGCATAAAAATTCCAATTTGATAGGATGAATATCAATTTTGAACTGTGTCAAAATAATCCTAGAATGAAATTTTGAAAATTTCCCCTATAAATATTCTTTTATAAATAATTTATAATGTAATATTTAGATAATAAAAGTTTTTTATAATAATGTGTTATAATTAATCATATATTTATTATCAATTTGATAGATATAAATACAAGATCATTTTAAGGTAAAAGGGATATTTTTAAGAATTTTTTTTAAGAGCATAATGTTTTTATATTGAAATTAATAAAAATAATACCCAATTATGGATGATTTAAATGAAATTTATAGATTATAAATCAATATACATTAATTTAAATTCATATAATGATGAATACTAGTCATAAAGTTAATGTAAGATCATCTTATGCTTGAAAAATTCACTTTCTTAAAAAACCATTTTCATCATGTTTTGTAGTATTATTTTTAAATTAATTTATTTTAATTAAAGAAATTTAATTTTATAAAATTTATTCTATATTTTTAATCATTATATTCATATTTTATAAACAGGTCCCTTTTTAGGCATTATTAATAGTAATTGTGGTAAAATTTATCACCTTAGTAAAGGGTAAAATGTGATCGACAAGGTAAAAACTATAGAATAATGCTTAGAATCATCCATAACTTGACTATATTTAATTGGATGAGTCTAATTCGATAAAAAATTTCATATATTTGAAAATATTTCATATTGGTTCCATTTGTATTTTATAAAGACCATTATATTATTTTAAGTAAAGGAAAATTCCAAAAGGCCACTCTCTTGATTTTAATTTATATTACATGTTAAAATTGGGATAAGAAGAAGTTATTAATGAATATAAAAGTTTATTTTTAATGTAATTAATTTATTTTTATTATGTTATTTTGGTTTTAATTTTTAGTGATGGTATAATTACTTTAAATGCTTACACAACACTCACATGATGCCTGCGCAAGTAGTAAAAAAATCAAAGTAAATGATTTTAAAAACATAAAAAGTAATACGTTTTTGGATGAATTATGACTTAAATGAATTTTATAGTTAATAATAATGTATAATTTATGGTTAAAGTGTTTATATTTGAAACCCATTCCTATCTTGATGTCTTTAATGTCAAAATATGTGAATAGTTCTTAAAATGACTTTAATAGTATTTTATGTTAAATAATATTCCATTAAATGATTTAAAAATCATTATATATTGAAATACTATAATATGGATGAGATATATTATATAATTTAATCTCTTGACCTTTTGTGATCCAATTTTTAAATTATAAGTAAATTTATAACCCTTTAATAATGAAAAAGTTTTTACCGCGGTTAAGATTAAAATCAGTTATTAAAGGGGTTAAAACAAAAATAAGGTTTAAAATTCCATATAAAACTATCAAAATTTTATTGTTTAAAGTTATTTAAACCCTGAAATATCTAATATTATAAATCTTTTCCACTTTCACATGAAAAAATAATTCATTATATTTAAAATTTTTAAGTAATTCCAAGTGCATCCTTTCCTCTGCTACAAAAGGACACCACTTCTTCTCTAATATTCACACCACATTGAGAAACTTATCTCAACAAAAACCTACCAAAAACTCTCACCAACATTGTTAAATATGTTTTATAGATTTATTTAATCTCAAAATATCATCACTAGGTTCCTTAATTTAATATATAATGGAGGTTCCACAAATAATATGTAATCGCCTTAACCGACTCTTTTCAAGTTCACTTATTCTTCTACCCCCTATAAATCTTATTTTACCATTATAATATAATAAAAAATTATAATTATCTTAATTTAATTTTATTTTATTTAGGGTATTATTATTTTACATATAAATATCCATGTAATGTAAAATGGAAACATCGCTCATGCGTACATGTGGACTACCACCTCACGAGATGATATATTTTATTTTTCATAATCAACTCACATGTATAGTATATATATATGAATTTAAAGAAATATAATGATATTTATAACATGAATATAATTATGGATATGATGAAAATATAACTTATGCATAATAACTAAATCTTCATGATGAAACATGCATGAACCATTGATTAATTTTACCAAGAATTGATAATGAATGGGTTATGAGAATAAATATAAATTAATATAAATATGAATATTATTTTTATATTAATTAATAAAAAGTTTAAAACCATTATATATGAGTTTAATTCATTTCCAACCAAGTGTAATCTTGAGGTAAGTATTTTTTTTTCTCAATTTCCTCTTCATTGAGACATATTTTGTATCATGTACTTTTTTCATTTTATATGGTGTATATACTTTCCCTTTTATATATTTAACACAAATCTCTATTTATTAATGATATTTAAATTTCCAATTTAAATTTACTATTTCAAGGGGTTCCAATTCAAAATTTACCAAAGCATTATGTATTTAGTTTTACAATCTAATTTTTGGGACTGCTTATATTCTCCTTGAAGGGATGTTATAATCTATCATTCGTAAACCCCTTCTATATTCTTATCTAATAAATATTTACTAAATTTTATTTTTTCATAACTTTTACTCTATTTTTTTCTTGAATCAAGAAAATAAATTTTTAAAATAAAACCTGTTCTTATTTACCTTCTTGATCAAGAATATTTTCTTCCATATCCATATTTTTTAAAAAAATTGTCTTACAAAATTCCTTTCTGTTTAATTAAATAATCTTTTAAGGACGTAATGTGTTATATTTTACTTCATTTATAGGTTTTTAAAGGAATATTTTTAATGTTATCTAAAAGTTATTTTTTTCAATTTCTTTTCAAGAATTCAAAAGGAATGCTTCTTTTTAACATATACTACATTAATAGACTTTCCCACTGCCATAAAGGATTTATGCTATTTAAATTATTCTAAAGTTTCCCATGGTATAACAAATAAAATTATTTAATGAAAATTTATTTTAAATGATTTTATTTTATTTTAATCTATTATCCAAAATATTTTATTTTTTAAGAGAACCTATATTTCTAATAAATTGATGGACATCTTTATCTATTAATTTTGTGGTCATTAACTTTATCTTGAAATATTCACTTTCTTATGACCATGTTTCACGAGGAATTACATTTATATTCTATATAAATATTATTTGTATGATGGGATTATTGCCTAAACCATATACTATTTCTACATATGGTGTTCTACTATAAAAGTTATTTGATTTATTAGGTAAATATTGATATTCCATATTCTTTAATAAATATAAATATATATTGATAAAGAATATTGTTTATAAGTTAAATTTACCATTAAATATATGAGGAATTAATTGGAAATTTAGTTACGGGTAAGGATCAACTATAGATATCCCCTCGATGCAACAATATGTCTCATGAGGAAAACCAATTAACTATCCTTATTAAATGGGTTTTAGTGTATACCTACACATATTTGAAAGTATCTTGGCACAAAAAATTGATCCATATGTCCAAAATTATCCATTCCCATCATTTTTAATTCAGTTATTATCATCCATGATATTATTACATTGATATTATCCATGGATTCATTTTGTGCTCAAGTTATCTATTAAATGAAATGTGTTTTCTATTAAATACTTTTTCATATTGATTATGCCTTATTTAATCATGATAAATTACATAATAAAAAACTATTATTGAGAATTTGATATCACCCTTATTTTGTTTTCCTTTCCCTAGTATATTAAGACAGAATATTTGAATGAATTTCAAGGATGAAAATTATTTACTTTTATTATGTCTTATATTTTACTTATAATGTAAAATTGGATTCATGTATGTATTTGGATCTTCAAAATTACTAAATAAATCTATCCTTGTTGATGTTATCCCTTGGATCTTATTTCAATGCAATAATGTACACACTAGATTTGGGTTACAGGAGCTTGGGTTATTAGAATTGGTATCAGAGAAATTTTGGTAAAAAACTTGGGAACTAGATTTAGGAAAACATATATTAGAGAACATAACCCTATGATAGATTCTAGGGATAGGTCTACATATAAAGTAATATCATGAAGCTTTGGTAAATTAGAAAATATGTGGTGTTCCTAGAAAATAAATCCATTTATGGATATTGTAAAGTTGATGTAGTTGTGGAACATATTATTCTCTTAAGGGTAACAACTATAAAAGGGTAAAATTGTGTATTAAATTGATCATCATCTGTAACACCCCAGGTAAATAAAGAATATGACATATTTATATTTATCCATACTAGTGAATCAAATATTAATATTACTTTAAAGGGGATGCAATGCTCGATGGCGTACCCAATACGCAACAACGAGTTTCTTGGGAATCTTACGTTGCACTCTAATAATAAAATAATATTATTTTAAATGGCAGTTAACATGTAGCTGTTGTATTGGAGGGAATGGATACAAATAACTAAAATATGATTACATATGTTTTTTAAATGTTTTTACATTTATCCAAAGGATTAAAATACGGAAAGAATTCAATTTTAGGCTTTTATACCCTAATTTTCACTAAAGGTTCACTTATCGCCTTCTGATGGCGAACTATCATTAAATATAGTTTTGATCACTCTTATACATTTTTTTGGACCAAATAAAACTCTTCTTTAGAATCAGGACGTCAAATTTTACTTTGTGTAAATTTTTGGTATTTTTCCGATAAAGTTCATTTTTTTAATGAATAGTGTAAAATGTTGTATTTTAATTCAAAACCTCTTTTTAATATAATTTATTTATATGATTATATTATCATTTGAATTGTTTTTAAAGTGAAATTAGAAAATATTTTTACCATTAAATCCAATAGTGGTCGTTGGAATTAATTTCACTTTGAAATCGGACTTAAACTAGTGTCAATCTTTTGATACTTATTGTTTCATAAAAACACGCTATTTGCTTTGACAGCGGGAATTAATTATTAAATTAATTAATGTGACTTATATGTTTTGAATTTTGTAAAATAGACTTCATTTTTGAATTCTTAATATCAAATATAGCTTAGGGTGAATTTTTGGTAATTTTCTGAAAAACTTCAATTTTTGATGAATAGTGAAACCACTAAGTGGTACTTATAAAAACTGATTTTCCGTTTAAATGAAATTTTGACATCATTGTGTTTTGATTTTCAAAAATCCGACATACATGGTTGTAATTAAGAAGTAAAATGTGGTTCAATGGGATAAAAATAATTTTTTGGTGAATAGTAACTTATTAAGTTTTTAATCGCGATTAGTGGTAATTAGTGTAGTTTAAGGTAAAAATAATGCTTTAATAAACTGAGATGAGCATGAAACATGTCCTAACCCTATTGGTTGTGTCATGGAAGACCAAGACAACCCATGGGTGGATTTAGGGGACCCAATGGAGCCACTTGGGTGAGATAATGACTTTAATGCCTTTTTTTAAATAAAGGTGAAAATGACACTAACATAAATTGTTTTACTAAAACAATTTTTAGAAGGGGTTATACTAATCATATTTTTGATTATAAATAATAATTAGAAATATAAAAAGATTTTCTACATCATAGTATTTTGTTTATAATTTTTAGACTTTAAATAAAATAAATTATTTATGACATCATGATGATGCAACAATGACCTCATTATTTAACGATTTAAATAAAATGAGAATATAATGTAAACTCTATGACCTAAACATGTCCAAAAATTATTGTATTGGTGGATTTCGAACCCTTATCACCTTATCCACGAATTATATCAATGTGGGACCTTTTAAAACCGAAACACATTTTTCAAATAAAGTAATATTTCTTACTTTCCAAAAGTGCCCCTCCTCTCCTCTTATAAAAGGCCCCCACCTCTACCTCATTTCACACACTACTCAATCCTTTGGCTTGGCCTTAACCTGACCATTTACTCTCTCCACATCCCTCTCCTCATCCTAGAGTATTCCCTTTGGGCAGAATCCTTTCAAAGGAAACCTTTAGGCTCAAATCAAAACGAGTTACACTTTTAAAGGTAATTCATTCTCTCTTGTTCATTTGTTTTATTTTGCTTCTCCAACCCCCTAAAATCTTTTTATTAATTTTTTTGTAACAACTACAGTATCTTAAATATACTAGGATGTTGTTATAAGAAGGATTTGAGCTACAATTACACACACCTACATCTAATGGTTAAAGAACATACGGTTTCCGTGGATGGCGAATTTCTGCCTCACGAAACGATGATTGTTCAACACTCATATAACACCTTCAAAGGTGGACATTAAGATTTCACTATATTTATATATGATATATAATATGTTTATGTTTTACTTAAACTTCTGTATTTTTCATTTGTGGCTTACCTTTATGGCTTCCATTATGGGTATACGCGATATCTTCATTTAAGGAAGTGCGGACTACCGCCCCCTCAAAGTGATGTGATTCGTTAATGCCATATGTGGGGCGTATAAAGGATGGATTTAAAGTTATTATATATGATGTTATAATGTAATTATAATATACCTCTATATCATTATTATTTATTTCCATTAAAGTATGAGATAGAAATGAAAGTAGCATTCATGCGTACGTACGGCTTACCGTCTCCATGAACGGTGCAATTCATTTCTTATCCCCAAATGTAATGTACTATTAGAAGTATATGTATATAATGGATATATATAATTAATGATACATCTAAATGATGAATATAATTCTGTAATTAAAATATACATACCTCTCATTTAATTTTAATTCCATTAATATGAGAAAGAAATGAAAGTAGCGTTCATGCGTACGTACGGCTTACCGTCTCCATGAACGGTGCATTTCATGATTATGTAATATTATAAATACATGTATATGATGGATATATATGATATATATGCTATCCAAATCAGGAATTTCATTTTGGATATAAAGAACCTTTGACCACACGAACAACATGTAATTGTATGAAGTCCATTTTCGACATAAGAACCAAATATCGAAAAAACAAACATTATTAACTTAAATGGTTACATAATGTTTATAACATGGCAATAAGTGATATAGAAGGAATAATGAACTTTAAAAAGGTTCTTAATCAAGTATAAATTAACTCAAGTTTATTATTCAGGACGTTAAAGAACGATCGAGTCAAGTCGGACCCGAGGTAAGAGATCTTACTCCTCTCTTTCTTTTTAAGTACACTCTTTTATGTCATTCCCTATAAAGCTCATCATTCTTGTTATTGGAATGTTATTTTATATTAAACTTACTGTAATTTGTATGTTCATGTGATGAGAGACCCTATTATCTCTCATCAATCCATTTTAGAAGTTTTGAGTGGTGCCGTTAGGCTGCCGAATTTTCGTAAGAGATCTAACCTCTCTCTTTCTTTTTAAGTACTCCCCTTTATGTCACTTCTTTTAAGCTCCTATTTGTTATGATGGGGGATGTTCTTTCATATTCCTCTTTCTGTACATTTTTTTGTAATGTGATGATATACCCTATTTGATCTCATCAATCCATTTTTGGATGTTTTAAGTGGCGCCGTTAGGCTGCCGAGTTTTCGTAAGTGATTTTTCATCTCACTTTTATTCCCGTGAGATTTATGCTACATTTGCCACAATTTCCTTTGAGTGGTGTATGTAATGACCATTATTTTACTAATTGTGTAATATTATTTCATTTATGAGTATTTACATTAATGATGTATTGTCCTTCTTTCACGGGGTGTATGTTTTGAAAGATACCCAAGTCGGTAAGGGAACCTTTCACCCTCCTTTTTTTTAAAAGACTTATTTTGTTTGGTCTTTTAATTTACATATTGTTATGTTGGGATTTGTTCTCATATATCCTTATTGATGTAAATTTTATGTCCAAGTGATGATATACACTTTTTATCTCTCATCAACTCATTTTGATGTGACGCTGTTAGGCTGTCAAGGGAACTTCTTAACCCAATTTCGATTTCTTTGGGTTCAACATGTAGTTATTGAATATGTCATCCTTTGAATATGTGTGAATGACCTTTGATTATTTTACACTTAATATCCACTCATATTTGGTGTATTCATTTGTCACAAATAATTATGTAATTGAGTTATCCTTAAACCAAGGATACCATCTTTGCAGGGGACTTCGTCTCAATCTCCTTTCATTGAGGCATATTTCGTTTTATACACAACTTTATTTTGTAATGGTGTATAAACCCCTTTGACTTTTACTTTTATACAAAAGGAATATTTTTCTACGAAGCGTTTTACAAAACGAAAAAAAGGAATGTTTCTTTTAACGTACGCGGTGACAACGACCTTTTCCGCCGCCGCGAGTATTATTTGACTTTGGCTTCCTCAACAAGCCATAATGTTTTTTAAAATAAAATAAATACCATATACTTTTTTTTTATTTCAGTATTGAAAATGTTTTTGATAAAGGATTATATTATGTCAATATATTTAAATGATATATTGTGATTGAAATGTGGAAATGTTATCATTCCTTTATGTTGGTTTTATGTGTTATGATTTTATAATGGTACTTGGACATTATGACGGGTGGTGCCGTGAATACCAGGACGGGTGGTTACGTTATAACCTGCAATGCATTGGGTATGGAAGTTGGCCGTATGGATATTTCATTAAGTATGTATGGAAATTGGCCGTATGGCTATTCCATTAAGTGATATGTGTGGGAGTCGACCGTATGGTTATTCCACTTAAGTATGTTTATGTTCCAAGTTACCTTTATATATGTTATGTGTTCTTTATATGGGTTTTATGGTAATACTTTGGTTACAAAAAGGTAAGTAATGAGATTTTATTCAGTGAAGAGTTTTTACTACTTCATAAAGGTGAAAAGTATTACTTTGATAAAGCATACATGGTTTACTTTTTGTTTTGATAAACTAATAGGTTTTTATTCTTTGTGTATCCGTTACTGAGTTTTTATGCTCATCCCAAGTTTTTGAAATGTTTTTCACAGGACTTAGTGTGGAATAGGGTCAAGGATGGGATCAAGGGAAAGTCATGCTACCTAAAACATGAAACTAGACATGTTTCTTTTTAAGAGTTTTTATTTTATGGAAATTTAGTAGAAGAGACTACTTTGTAATCTTTTGAGATGTAATAGTTATGTCCTAATTCTCTAAAACTCTAAACCTGAAAAGATCCTCAATGTGAATTATTCATTTAATTCAATTTTAAGTAAGGTTTAAGGCTGGGGACTTATAGTTGGTATCAGAGGTCGGTTTGGATAACTTTAGAGGTTAGGGTATTCTTTAAGCATAAGTGACATTACCATAATGGTTAAAATTTCAGAAAGAGTCCTAGTTTTAGATAAAGTGAATGAGTAAGTGTATCGTAGTGTTTAACTTCCTCATTAGTACATGATGGTTTTGTTGATATACTCACACTGACATTTCTGTTTTTAGTGAATGGATGGATCTAGCAGGCACCAAAGAGACTATAGGTTTGAAGGAAACTGTGGTGGTTCTATGATTAAGATACTAGATAAAATGGGGGATTCAATGAGGAAACTTGTGGTTGTTCTAAACCAACAATCAAGGAGTCATGATCAACCACTTTAACCTTGGTATGATCTTTAATGCATCATGTACGAGATGACCAATCCATGTGGAAGTTCAGGTAATAATTATAAAGGTAACCATTAGAGTTTATATGATTCTTACTTTTTAGGTAATTATGGGTTACTCTATGATATGATGGAAAATGAAAGGAATGAGATAAACTTGAGGAAAATATGTTATGATTATTCTTGAAGATTTTATCTCATTTTAGGGAATGTTTTAAGAATTATATAGTTTTGGAAAAAGGACAACACACAGACCGTGTGACAACCCATCGCGTCGGACAAAGCCGCGGGAATCGAACCCACAACCAAAGTGCGACTGGTATTTATCGCATACCACTGGACTACGTGAATTCCCTGGTTAGTTTGAATGATTATTTTTTTTAGTTATATGATTTTATGAATTAAGAGTAAGTTGATTTTCGGTTATTTATGAAAATCATTAACCTATCATGGAGGATATGTGATTAGGTTAATTACTTTTCAATATGAGACTTTAGGAGCAACTGATGTTGTTTGGAGAAAAATGTTACGATTTAACTTGGAAGACTATGTGACTAAATCCTTCAAATATTTGGGTTTCAATCTTATATTGGTTTACTTTGAATAATTTTATGGACAAATTGTTTATCAGATGGTCCTCGTTGAACTTTGGGTTTTGTTGGACAAATTTTGGAGATTGAGCATGCATGTTCTTTTTAATGGGTTATCCTTTTCTGGATTATCTGACCTTGTAATAACCTTTTTGGTTTTGGTTTTGGTTAAAGCCTAAAGACATGGGATGTATATAGTTCTCTTTTTTGGATTAGGTGATTCTCTAGAAGTTGATTATAGTACTCTTAATGCGAACAAGTCTCCCTAAATACTCATCTTTTGGAAAAAATATGAGTTTGATTAAGGAATCTAGTAAAAGTTGAAAGTCAACATGATAAGTGATTATGTTTCCTTATGAATAATGTCCTCAATAAAAAGTATCTTAAAACAAAAATGTTGTCTATTAACTTTTTCTACTGGGGAATCGAATACCGTTTAACCCATCACAAGTTTGTGATTTTCTCATGGTTAACTTTCTCCTAAACATGTTTTCTATCACTCTTTATCAGAACATGACCCTATGTTTTCTCCTCCATGTCCATATTTTCATACTTGGAATCCTAGTATGGGTTAACTCGGGTGACCTTTGTATTTATCTTTCTTTATTTTAAAGTGATTGTTTTACCGACTCTTGTTCCGATGTGGGACTTTCAAGGATGTTTCCAAGCCCAATTTTAAAATTGCGAGGACGCAATTCCCAAAAGGGGGGAAGGATGTAACACCCCAGGTAAATAAAGAATATGAAATCTTTATATTTATCCATACTAGTGAATCAAATATTAATATTACTTTAAAGGGGATGCAATGCTCGATGGCGTACCCAATACGCAACAACAAGTTTCTTGGGAATCTTACGTTGCACTCTAATAATAAAATAATATTATTTTAAATGGCAGTTAACATGTAGCCATTTTATTGGCAGGAATGGATAGAAATAACTAAAATATTATTATATATATTTTTTAAATGTTTTTACATTTATCCAAAGGCTTAAAATACGGAAAGAATTCAATTTCAGGCTTTTATACCCTAATTTTCACTAAAGGTTCACTTATCGCCTTCTGATGGAGAACTGTCATTAAATATAGTTTTGATCAATCTTATACATTCTTTTGGACCAAATAAAACTCTTCTTTAGAATCGGGACATCAAATTTTACTTTGTGTAAATTTTTGGTATTTTTCCGATAAAGTTCATTTTTTTAATGAATAGTATAAAATGTTGTATTTTAATTCAAAACCTCTTTTTAATCTAATTTATTTATATGATTAGATTATCATTTTAATTGTTTTTAAAGTGAAATTAGAAAATACTTTTACCATTAAATCCAATAGTGGTCGTTGGAATTAATTTCACTTTGAAATCGCACTTAAACTAGTGTCAATCTTTTGATACTTATTGTTTCATAAAAACACGCTATTTGCTTTGACAGCGGGAATTAATTATTAAATTAATTAATGTGACTTATATGTTTTGAATTTTGTAAAATAGACTTCATTTTTGAATTCGTAATATCAAATATAGCTTAGGGTGAATTTTTGGTAATTTTCTGAAAAACTTCAATTTTTGATGAATAGTGAAACCACTAAGTGGTACTTATAAAAACTGATTTTCCGTTTAAATGAAATTTTGACATCATTGTGTTTTGATTTTCAAAAATCCGACATAAATGGTTGTCATTAAGAAGTGAAATGTGGTTCAATGGGATAAAAATAATTTTTTGGTGAATAGTAACTTATTAAGTTTTTAATCGCGATTAGTGGTAATTAGTGTAGTTTAAGGTAAAAATAATGCTTTAATAAAATGAGATGAGCATGACACATGTCCTAACCCTATTGGTTGTGTCATGGCCGACAAATACAACCCATGGGTCGATTTAGGGGACCCCATGGAGCCACTTGGGTGAGATAATGACTTTAATGCCTTTTTTTAGATAAAGGTGAAAATGACACTAACATAAATTGTTTTACTAAAACAATTTTTAGAAGGGGTTATACTAATCATATTTTTGATTATAAATAATCATTAGAAAGATAAAAAGATTTTATACATCATAGTATTTTGTTTATAATTTTTAGACTTTAAATAAAATAAATTATTTATGACATCATGATGATGCAGCAATGACCTCATTATTTAACGATTTAAATAAAATGAGACGATAATGTAAACTCTATGACCTACACATGTCCAAAACTTATTGTATGGGTGGATTTCGAACCCTTATCACCTTATCCACGAATTATATCAATGTGAGACCCTTTAAAACCGAAACACATTTTTCAAATAAAGTAATATTTCTTACTTTCCAAAAGTGCCCCTCCTCTCCTCTTATAAAAGGCCCCCACCTCTACCTCATTTCACACACTACTCAAGCCTTTGGCTCGGCCATCCCCTGCCCATTTACTCTCTCCACATCCCTATCCTCATCCTAGAGGATTCCCTTTGGGCATAATCCTTTCAAAGGAAACCTTTAGGCTCAACTCAAAAGGAGTTACACTTTTAAAGGTAATTCATTCTCTCTTGTTCATTTGTTTTATTTTGCTTCTCCAACCCCCTAAAATCTTTTTATTCATTTTTTTGTAACAACTACAGTATCTTCAATATAATAGGATGTTGTTATAAGAAGGATTCGAGCTACACTTACACACACCTACATCTAATGGTTAAAGAACATACGGTTTCCGTGGATGGTGAATTTCTGCCTCACGAAACGATGATTGTTCAACACTCATATAACACCTTCAAATGTGGCCATTAAGATGTCACTATATTTATATATGATATATAATATGTTTATGTTTTACTTAAACTTCTGTATTTTTCATTTGTGGATTACCTTTATGGCTTCCATTATGGGTATACGCGATATCTTCATTTAAGGAAGTGCGGACTACCGCCCCCTCAAAGTGATGTGATTCGTTAATGCCATATGTGGGGCGTATAAAGGATGGATTTAAAGTTATTATATATGATGTTATAATGTAATTATAATATACCTCTATATCATTATTATTTATTTCCATTAAATTATGAGATAGAAATGAAAGTAGCGTTCATGCATACGTACGGCTTACCGTCTCCATGAACGATGCATTTCATTTCTTATCCCCAAATGTAATGTACTATTAAAAGTATATGTATATAATGGATATATATAATGAATGATACATCTAAATGATGAATATAATTATGGAATTAAAATATACATACCTTTCATTTAATTTTAATTCCATTAATATGAGAAAGAAATGAAAGTAGCGTTCATGCGTACGTACGGCTTACCGTCTCCATGAACGGTGCATTTCATGATTATGTAATATTATAAATACATGTATATGCTGGATATATATGATATATATGCTATACAAATCAGGAATTTCATTCTGGATATAAAGAACCTTTGACCACACGAACAACATGTAATTGTAAGAAGTCCATTTTCGACTTAAGAACCAAAAATCGACAAAACAAACATTATTAACTTAAATGGTTACATAATGTTTATAACATGGAAATAAGTGATATAAAAGGAATAATGAACTTTAAAAAGGTTCTTAATCAAGTATAAATTCACTCAAGTTTATTATTCAGGACGTTAAAGAACGATCGAGTCAAGTCGGACCCGAGGTAAGGGATCTTACTCCTCTCTTTCTTTTTAAGTACACTCTTTTATGTCATTCCCTCTAAAGCTCATCATTCTTGTTATTGGAATGTTATTTTATATTAAACTTACTGTAATTTGTATGTTCATGTGATGAGAGACCCTATTCTCTCTCATCAATCCATTTTGGAAGTTTTGAGTGGCGCCGTTAGGCTGCCGAATTTTCGTAAGAGATCTAACCTCTCTCTTTCTTTTTAAGTACTCCCCTTTATGTCACTTCTTTTAAGCTCCTATTTGTTATGATGGGGGATGTTCTTTCATATTCAAATTTCTGTACATTTTGTTGTAATGTGATGAGATACCCTATTTGATCTCATCAATCCATTTTTGTATGTTTTAAGTGGCGCCATTAGGCTGCCAAATTTTCGTAAGTGATTTTTCATCTCACTTTTATTCCCGTGAGATTTATGATACATTTGCCACAATTTCCTTTGAGTGGTGTATGTAATGACCATTATTTTACTCATTGTGTAATATTATTTCATTTATGAGTATTTACATCAATGATGTATTGTCCTTCTTTCACGGGGCGTATGTTTCGAAAGATACCCAAGTCGGTAAGGGAACCTTTCACCCTCCTTTTTTTTAAAAGACTTCTTTTGTTTGGCCTTTTAATTTACATATTGTTATGTTGGTATATGTTCTCATATATCCTTATTGATGTAAATTTTATGTCCAAGTGATGAGATACACTTTTTATCTCTCATCAACTCATTTTGATGTGACGCCGTTAAGCTGTCAAGGGAACTTCTTAACCGAATTTCGATTTCTTTGGGTTCAACATGTAGTTATTGAATATGTCATCCTTTGAATATGTGTGAATGACCTTTGATTATTTTACACTTAATATCCACTCATATTTGGTGTATTCATTTGTCACACATAATTATGTAATTGAGTTATCCTTAAACCAAGGATACCGTCTTTGTAGGGGACTTCGTCTCAATCTCCTTTCATTGAGGCATATTTCGTTTTATACACAACTTTATTTTGTAATGGTGTATAAACCCCTTTGACTTTTAATTTTATACAAAAGGAATATTTTTCTATGAAGCGTTTTACAAAACTACAAAAATGAATGTTTCTTTTAACGTACGCGGTGACAACGACCTTTTCCGCCGCCGTGAGTATTATTTGACTTTGGCTTCCTCAACAAGCCATAATGTTTTTTTAAAATAAAATAAATACCATATACTTTTTTTGTATTTCGGTATTGAAAATGTTTTTGATAAAGGATTATATTATGTCAATATATTTTAATGATATATTGTGATTGAAATGTGGAAATGTTATCATTCCTTTATGTTGGTTTTATGTGTTATGATTTTATAATGGTACTTGGACATTATGACGGGTGGTGCCGTGAATACCAGGACGGGTGGTTACGTTATAACCTCCAATGCATTGGGTATCGAAGTCAGCCGTATGGCTATTCCATTAAGTATGTATGGAAATTGGCCGTATGGCTATTCCATTAAGTGATATGTGTGGGAGTTGACCGTATGGTTATTCCACTTAAGTATGTTTATGTGCCAAGTTACCTTTATATATGTTATGTGTTCTTTATATGGGTTTTATGGTAATCCTTTGGTTACAAAAAGGTAAGTAATGATATTTTATTTAGTGAAGAGTTTTTACTACTTCATAAAGGTGAAAAGTATTACTTTGATAAAGCATACATGGTTTACTTTTTGTTTTGATAAACTAACAGTTTTTTATTCTTTGTGTATCCCTTACTGAGTTTTTATGATCATCCCAAGTTTTTGAAATGTTTTTCACAGGACTTAGCGTGGAATAGGGTCAAGGATGGGATCAAGGGAAAGTCATGCTACCTAAAACATGAAACTAGACATGTTTCTTTTTAAGAGTTTTTATTTTATGGAAATTTAGTAGAAGAGACTACTTTGTAATCTTTTGAGATGTAATAGTTATGTCCTAATTCTCTAAACCTCTAAACCTGAAAAGATCCTCAATGTGAATTATTCATTTAATTCAATTTTAAGTAAGGTTTAAGGCTGGGGCCTTATATCATCGATGGATGATGAGTGGGCCTAAGACTACACACTTGGATATAAAATCCTAGGGGATATTATTTGGTTGATTTTCACAATATTTATAAACCATTATAAAATATTTGAAAGTATTTTTATGATTTGAGGGTATTCCCAAAAAACTATGTTTATGATTCTGATATTAGCTATGTATAAAATTTCAATTTATGTTAAGTGTTACCCCATATTTATAATTGTATTATATTATTTAAAATTCATAACTTTATGAGATAATTTTTTATATTCCATTTTTAGAAATGTTTCATGGAGGAAGGAATGATATCGATACTCATGGCCAATTTAGAGATTGACTTGCTGAGAAAGTTAATAAAACTAGTGTTGGAGCTGATCAGATAATGGCCATATTAGGAAATAAAACCCATGATATGACTAATAACCTTACTAATATGGAGAAACATGATGTTCCATGACATGATACACCTATATTGGATCATTTAATAAAACAAAACCTCCATCTTTTAGTGTAACTACTAATCCATTGGTAGTTGGGAAACAAATTAATTAACTTGAAAAAATATTTATAGACTTGGGATATAATTAAAGGTAAAAAGATATATTGAAAATTTATTGTATTAAAGGAAATGTTTATAAATGGTGGTCATTTATCCATAATACTTAGAAGGAAGAAAAAATATAACATATGGGATACAAATATTTTAAAGTAACATTCTTTAAAAATTATTTTCCTCATGAGAAACAAAATGAAAGGATGATTAAGTTATTTAGATTAAATAAAAAGGAATAGGAAAGTGTTACAGAGTATGAGGATACCTTTACAATACTATAAAAGAATTCTATATATCACATACATAATCTAAAAATCAATATTTCCCATTTCTTTGAAAGGTTTAAGACAAGACTCAAAAGGTAACTGATTTATAAAACCATTTCATCATATGATGAAACAATATTATGTGATATCAAAATAGAGAAATAATTTTATAGATCCTATATCTTCATGGGGAATCAATATAGTGAGAGGCCATTTTCACACCCATAAAAATAGAATGTGTCAAAGAAGAATAAGGAAATGAATAAACTTCCATTATATGAAAATCGTAGAAGGAAACATCCTAGAAAATGTTTGAAGGGAATGAGAGTTTGTTACAAATGCACATATAAGGTTCATATGACTAATAAATGTAAGGAAAATAAAGAAATAACTAATATCTAATGATTTAACTGTAGTAAAAATTTTTATTATCCAAACCAATGTCCCATGCATCAAGGGAACTTAACACAAAAGAGGATAAGGAGAGAAGTCTAATCTTATGTGATCACTACAACTAAGGTTGAAGTTCCTAAAGATGTTGTGGAAGTTACTTTAATCATAGCTTCAAATTTATCTAATTATTTATTTGATTATTTATATTCACAATATTTTATATATTCTATGTTTTCAAATAAAATTAGATATTTCCCTATCACCTTAAGAATGGAGTTGTTAGTCAAGAGACCTAGTGAAAATATTACCATAACAAGGAATTCTCTGTTATCTACAAATATAAACATACCCTATTTTAAGACTTCATTATTATACCTTTATTTTTCCTTGATATAATCCTCAGAATGTATTGTATTTAAAATTATAATAAAAAATTTTATTTCCAAGAGAAGGAGATTATGATTTGTGATGGAGATTTAGAATCCATTATCTTTAGAGGAGAGACTTCGTCATCTGGTTCATGTATTAATCCACCCCCAATATCTCTTCTAAATGTAATTCTTGGGGAGAAAGAGAAGATAAAATCTAGGTATGTGAAAGGTGATCTTAAAATTGAATATGTACGTATTATAAAAAAAACATTGTTGTGTTTATTGAGGAATTTTCTGAACATACACCAGAGTATAAAGTTGAGTTTTCTATTTATTTAATCCCTAATGAAATTACTATATCAAAGAATCCCTATAGAATAGACATGGTGTAATTCATGGCATGGTAGAAACAACTACTAGAGTTGTGTGATAAAGGATTTATATTCCCTAGTGTTTCACCTTGGGGAGCCCCTATTATTTTCATTAAAAAAGACAGATTGATCTATGAAGTTGTACATTGATTATAAGAAAATCAATGCTATTACTATAAAGAACAAGTATCCTCTACCTCAGATTGATGTCTTGTTTGATAAACTTCAAGGAGCTCAATATTTTTCAAATATTTACCTTCGTTCTTGGTATCATTAATTACAAGTAAAGAAGGAATATATTATAAATAAACCAATTCATATATGGTATGAACATTACTAATTTATAGTAATTCCTTTTGGATTGACTAACGAACCCTCCGTTTTTAGGGATTTTATGAATATAGTATTTAAGAAATATCTTGATATTTTTTTTCGGTATTTATTAATGAGATCATGGTGTACTTTAAAATCTATTAAGACCACGATAATCACTTGTGAATCATTCTTGATACTCTTATAGAAAAAGAGTTATATGAGAAATTTATCAAGTGTGAATTCTAGATTTTGAAAGTTTCTTTCCTTAGCCATATTGTCTCTAAAGACATAATATTAGTTGATCATTCTAAGATAAAGGGAGTCAAATAATAGACTAGATCGATGAACATATCCAGGGCATGTAATTTATTTTTACTGGTAAGTTAATATCGATGATTTTCTCAAATTTATTTCTAATTGGATAATTATTTAACCAAGTTAGCACATAAAGGGGTTAAAATTATAGTGAAAAATGAATGTGAAAAATGTCTTGAATAATTGAATAGGATATTGTTCAATTATTTGATATCTAATTTACCATTAGAAAGAAATAGATTTGCGATATATTGATGCATCAAATAAAGGACTCTGGTGTGTCCTTTTGAGGAATGATGAAGTTATTTCTTATGCATTAAGGTAGTTAAAGATTTATGAATATAACTATCCCATTAATGATATTGAGCTGGTTTCCGTAATATTTTATTTGAATATATGGAGGCATTATCTATATGAAAAAATATGTGTGATATACACAGATCATAAGAGTTTGAAATACAAATTTTCATAGAAATAGATCAATGTGAGGAAAAGATATTGTCATGAGATACTCATAGAGTATGATTTCACAATACATTACCACCCAGGGAAGGGAAACAAGGTAGATGAAGCATTAAGTAGGAAATATCATAGTGTCCTAATTAAAATGAGGATTAATAAGTATCCCATGTTCAAGGGTTTAGTAAAGAGAAATATGATATTTATTAGGTATGGGGAAACATCACTCTATTACAAATGATTTACATATCATATCTATTGGAAAAAATAAAAATTTATCTACCTGATTATTGGGAAAAAATACCTTAAGGTAATTTTTTAGTGTTTTTAGGCTGATTGGGTTTTTTGACAAAGTAGGTTGACAAGGTCAGTGGTAGAGTTCTAGCGCGATTATTGATCAAATATGATGAAAAGATTCAAGATAGAGGTATGGAAGACCAAGAATTGGTAAAAAACATTGTGTCTGTAAGGTGACATCATTTTATACTATTTTCTAAATTTTTGGGATCCAAAATTTGGAGGAAGGGATAAGTTTTGTGAAAGATGAATTTTTAATACTACAAAATAAAAACATAGAAAAGGCATGGAATTCAAAAAAGTTTGGTGTCATGAAGGTTTTGAGATTCAAAAATAATTTTTAGTGAAATACTACTAAGCCATAAAAGAAAAAGGTGGTAAGTTATGTGATTATGAGAAGTTTTATTAATAGAAAAAATATTCTAAGTTATACACTTATGAGAAGTTTCACAAATAGAAGAAAGGCAGTAAGTTATGTGATTATGAGAAGTAGCTTGAATGGAAAATTTCTTTGAAGGTTCTTAAAGAAAATAAGCTTCATGAATAGGTATGAAGAGTTTCATGAAAAGGTGGTGATGAGAATAAAAGTTTCATGAAGTGGAGGAATAATCTATAAATAGGTGTATACCCCCTTATTTTAAGGGAGGAAGCTTTAATGAAAATGAAAAGGCTTTGATTTGGGAAGGAATTTCATGAATGATTTCCTTGTGCAAAGGATTTAAAATAATATCAATTTATAAAAGGAAGGAAGTTTTATAAAATTGAATGTTTTGAGAACAATTATGAGTTTGGTGAAAGGAAAAATGTCACAAATGATTGAAATGTTTCGTGAATAATTGGGTAGTTTTTCTAAAGTTGAGAAAGGGTTTAGCAAAAGTGAATCTTACATGAATCAAAAGGGATTTCCCATTAATTATATGGTAAATAGGTATTCATAAAATGAATGAAAGTAGAGCTTCATGATGAAACAAATGAGGTGTAAACTATATTTATTAAATTGATCAACATAAGAATATTATGAAGGAGTAGTGAACACACTTCAGTTGAGAGAGTAGAGATCTTTCAAATTATGAATGGAAGTGAAACAGGAGGGATAATGAATTTTCTCTGAACTTTATAATAGTAGTTCAATTTAGTGGGTTTGGTACATATAAAAATTTCCTATGTATGATCCTTGGAGGTATCTCAATGTGGGTGAAATTAGTAAAACTTTTGTGTCTCATTCATGGTTTCATTTATGATCATAAGTTTCTATGAAAAATGGAGAGAAGAGAGTTTTGTTTAATGAATAAAAAAGATATGAAGGGGAAGTTGTTTTTATCTTTCTTACCATGATTCAACCACTTCTTAGGGTATTTAATCTATTTGGTATAATACTTGGTATAAAAGGGAAATTATAAAATTAGTGTTTCTATCTTAGTCGTTTCAATGGAGGTTCTTAATCATAAGGGGATTCTGATCTTCTATGTAAATAATTTTTAGTTGTGGAAGAATCAGAAGCATCAATAATTTAGATAATTAGGTATGTATATCTTTATAGTTGTGGTGTATGGTATTTTTGCAAGTGTGGATAATGGATTTCTATCTGAAGAAGACTTAATGGAATTTGATACTGATGATAAATGAATCAATTCCTTAAGAGGAGCTTTATCTAACACAATCTTTATAAAGGTGATTTCATGTAAGTCCATGCATGGAACATGGGAAAAGATATTAAATATCTATGAAGGTGATTCAGACTTTAGAGAATCAAAATTACAGGTTCTGTGGAAAAAATATGAGGACCTGATAATTCTTCCCAATGAGTATATAGATACATTCTTTGACCATGTGAATGTTGTCATAGAATACATGCATGGTCTCGAATAAAATATTGAATATGTAAAGATCGTTAAGAACATATTGAGAATACTTCCACCTTAGTTCGATATGAAAGTTTCTATACTATAAGATAAATTTCAAAAGTAGTTTTAATTGGATATTTTGAGAAGTACTCTTGTCGTATATAAGATGATAAATTATGATAATGATTCTATGGAAAAAGGGAAGTCCAAAGAGGTGGCATTCAAGGCCATGAAGAATATCACTATTGAATTTTTTCAGGAAGAAGAATATATGGCTGATTTCATGTAATTCCTTTCCTCAAATCTATGAAAAGAAAAAGGAATGTTCAATGGGAAAATCCCTATAGAATTATTTCAATCTAAAAAGGATGGAAATATTGTAATAAGGCGCCCTAATAAATTCCAAGATTATGGTGAGGATAAAGTTGAAATTCCCATGAATAATTCTTCAGCCTATGTGAAAGGTAAGATAATTATGAAGTAAGATTTATTCAAGAATAATAACCTACTTTAACAAGAGAATGATAGTTTTGAAGAATCTAAGGTAGAAGATATGAAGGACTAAAAGGATAATAGAGAAAATGCTATGGTGGTAGTTGTAAGTAACTCTTATACAAGGGATGAAATCAATAATGATGAAGGATAAGTTGAAGAAAGGGTTGATCTATAGGATTAATTAGAAGATTATCTTAAGGATATAGGTGTTTAGAGATCCAAAATGAAGAAATACAATAGAGTGATTTATGATTGAAAACTCTATACACAATAATAGAAATAATAGATGTCTGATATGAAGGAAAAAATTGAAATTCATAAGTCTTCAATTATAAAGAACCATGAAAATGTCATCAATTACAAGATAAACGTTGAAGAAGATAAAAGGGTGATCCATGGTTTGACCAATATAGAAAAAGATAAAATCAAACACATCGAAGAATTTGAAGTGTAATTTGTCAACCTGTAATGAAAATTAGAAGATTAAGAGAGACTCTTGATTCCAAATATGAAATTGGAAGAGAATATCACTCAAGTGATAAAAATATGGAAGTGGATTATAGAGGTGAATAAAAATATAAGAAACAGTCATATCTAATTGATAAGGCTGGTATGAGGATTGATAAAAAATAGAAAGTTGTGATGACTGATGTTAGACTGCAAGCACCCAATCCGATGTTGAAAATTGATTTTGGGTAAAAATCAGAATTATAAGATTCAGAGATCCCAAAGGATGACCATTGATACACTAATTATGTATAGGAATACAACTCATATTGTGTGTTATTGCTATGGAAATATGGTATATTCCCAAAATGTATGTTCCATATCCAAAAGGCACTAGAGGAAATAAGAGAAAAAAATAAAACCATATAGATTTCAATATTCCAAGAATTATTTTGATGGTCATTTTTTCTGGTTTGGAGGATTTAGACACATGGAAAAATATTTTTCATTAACAATACAAAGGAATGTGTCGAAGAAAATCCAAATTGGTTGGAAGAAGCAGCTCAAAGAATCATAAAAAGAGATATAAAAAATCTATTTATTTCTCTATAAGTTGAAGTTAGTATATCATACTCTAAAGAAGATCAAGAATAACAGGCCACAAAATGCATGAAGTTAATGACACATATAAAAAATAAAAGATATGAGTATGAAATGGTTGTAGAGATTTTCCTTGAAGCATCAAATCATTCCAGTGTATGGATCCATGATAGAAAATAGACATACCATATGAAAATAAATAATGATCTTGTTACATGAATAAAATATGAAAAGGAAGGTGTTTCCAGATTTATAAATGATGAAGTCCTAAAGATTATTGGATCTAGAAAAGCTAAATTTGGGGGAGAAAATATGAGATGTGCTGATGTATTTCTTTTCGAAGGTATCATTCATGACTTTATAAGTGTTAGTTAATTGTGTGACTCAGTTCATGCTATAATATTTACCAAGAAGTTATGTATTCTCAAGGGAAAATATGGTATATTTGTTTTATAGGGAATGCACATGAAGGGTAATATTTACCTTTTGAGTGAAGAATAAGATTCATGCTTCTATTCATAGAAGAAGAAAATAGTTCATGGCATAAATAATTTATCCATTTATGACTAGTATCCCTAGAATATTTGGTCAAATTTGATGTAACTCATGATATCTCCAAGTTATCACTTGAGCATACTCACATGTGTGATTCTTTTCAATAAGGTAAGATTATCAGAAATACACGTAAGGAAAAAGAATAAAAGTCATATAGAGTTCTTTAATTGGTGCATGTAGATGTGTGTGGACCTATCTCACTAAGAGACATTGATGAAAAAGAGGTATTATATTATTTTTATTGATTATTTCAGAAGGATTTCATGGATATTTGTGATTTCCCATATGTCTGACATGTTTAGTTGCATAACAAAATATTAGAAGGAATTTAAAAGGATTATTGGATAGAAAATTATGAATTTTTAAACTGATAATGGTATAGAATTCAAAAACAACCAAGTAGAGAATTATCTCGACAAACACAGGATAAGGAACCATGTTTTAGTAGTGAAAAATCCTCAAAAAAATTAAGTGGTCGAGAGGAGAAATCAAATCGTAAACAAAATGGACAAAATGATTCTTATTGAAAAGGAATACCAGATAAATTCTAGAAGGAATAATTCTTGACATCGGTCTATATATCCAATTGGGATTTGTTATGTTAGAAAGAATAAAAGGATCTATATATGCTATGGTATGAAAAGAATCCAACATTGAAATACTTTTAAATCTTTGAGACTAAGTGTTTTGTTCACAATAAGGAGAAACACAAAAGTTTGAGTATCATAGAGATGAGGTGTTCTTATGTGGATAATTAGGAAAAATAAAAGCATATAAATGCTTCAAAAATAGGATGGGAAAAGTGGTTAAAAGCAATGATTTCATTATAGTAGAAAATTAATAAAATATTCAACAACATATTGAACAATTACCCGATGATAGTGATGAGGAGGTAAGTAACTCATGGGGAGTAGAAGTGTCAAATAATAATTCATAAGAAGATACTAATAATGATTAGGATGTATTCAAATATTTATCTACAAGGAAGAAAAATATTCGAGTTAAAATTGATAGGTAAAAAATCATAAGTGGTCAAGAAATACTAGTTGAAACACAAAGAATAAAGTATTTATAGTAAACATCATTTATATCTTAGCTAGATCCAAAGTGTTTTAAAGAATCTACTGGAGATGAAATCTAGATCCGAGATATGAATGAAGATCTTGACCAAATTGAAAATAACCAATCATGGGAGATTTTTTCTAGATGGGAAGATAAGAATGTCATCAGGACCAAATGAGCCTTCTGGAATAATCTAAATAAATATAGATTGGTAATTTGAAACAAATAATGACTAGTGTACAAGGGATACTCCTATATTGAGGGAATCAATGTTTATGAGACATTTTTACCTATTGCAAGGCTGAAATCTATTCACCTATTCTTATCCATTGCATTGCAATGAAAGTTAAAAGTTTTCCAGATAGACATCAAGTTAGAATTTATGAATGTGGTTATGGAAGAAGAAGTGTAGATCAAATATCCATATGGATTTCTTTTCCATAAAAACGAGAACAAAGTTTTTAAACTGAGTATGGAACTATATGGGTTGAATTAAGCACTAAGAGCATGGTATTCATGACTTGATTAGTTTTTGAAGAAGCTCAGTTTTTAGTGTGGTGGAGTTGATTACAATCTCTATGTCAAAAATGAAAGAAATAAAAAAGATGATGGTGTTTTTGTATGCCGATGACATGATATTTGGTGGATTAGATGAAGCACAATGACTATAGTTTGTAGAATTCATGAAAAGTTAGTTTCAAATGTCAATGATTGGTGAAATAACATTTTTCCTCAGTAAACAAGTGATGAAAGGAAGAAATGACACATTCATTTATCAATAAAAATATACCAAAGAGGTTATGAGAAGATTTAGGATAGATAATTCAAAGAAAATGAAAACTCAAATATCTACCCAAATGAAACTTTTATGAGACGATTAAGGCAAAGTAATTAATGTCACAAAATATAGGCATATCTTTGGCAGTTTTTTATACTTAATAGAAAAATTACCCAATATTGTTTCCACATACCAAGCAGTGCGGTATCAAAGAAATCCCAAATAAAACCACTTACTTATAGTAAAAATAATAATTTAGTATATCAAGGTCATGGTAGATTTCAGTTTACTATACAACAAAATTTTTTAGAAAGAGTTATTAGGCTATACAAATTAATTTTTTTCTAGTTCATTAGATATTAGAAAATCAACATTAGCTGGTTC
Source organism: Viscum album (assembly GCA_963277665.1). NCBI lineage: Eukaryota > Viridiplantae > Streptophyta > Magnoliopsida > Santalales > Viscaceae > Viscum > Viscum album. Next base: position 8,641,184 of record OY728125.1, read on the forward strand.
ATTCTACCTTGGAGGATTTTTTATTTCTTGGATAAGAAAGAAACAATATTTCATTTATTTGAGCATTGTAGAAGTTGAATATATTGTGACTACTCAATCATTCACATATTTATTGTGGATGAAGTGAAAACTTAAAGATATGGGTATTTAATTGAAGTATATAATTGGAATCCATTATAATAATTCAATTCCTATAAATATTATAAAAAATACAGTCCATCACTCATGGAAAAAGCATATTTAAATCATGTATCATTTTGTCAATGAGAGGGTGGAGCATAGACTTGTGAAGTTGGAGTATGTACTTATAGAATTAAAAGTTGTAGATATTATAATGAAGGCCTTACCTAAAGAATAATTTGAACTATATAGAATATATCTTGGAGTTTAGTCAACTCACCACACTTGAAAATGTGTAGAAATGGGACTCATTCTCCCTAAGGTATGGTGTATTTTTCCCTTATGTGATGATATCTGTTATTTAAAATTTTGTATCCACAATGGTGTGAGTGTTGGGTTTATTGAAAAAGGGGTAAATACATCTTTATCAAGATAAGGTAGAATCTAATAGGTGGAGTAGTGAAGTAGGGGGAGTTCTAAATCTGATTATGTTAAAGATGATTGATAAAAGGTTATATATCATGAAATATGGGGTTCATAATGATATTAGTTATTTTTTTGGAATGAAGTGATTAATTAATGAACTTTACAAGATACACTTGTTTCTCATGAAGATCACGAATCATGTGGGATTGGAGTGTGTTTCGAGTAAATATTTGATCCCTATCTAGAATTGAAAGAAGTTAATTTTGATATAATATGGAAGAATATTTAAATTGGTATCAAAGAGTGTAGATTTTTCAGCAAACCCAAAGGGGTAGATTATTGGAAAAAAATCCATTAATGTAACATTGTAGTGTTTTGGGTTGATTATGTTTATTGATGAAGAAGGTTTTAAAGGTCAGTTGTAGAGTTTCTATGTGATTGTTAACCACTTATGTAGACAAATCTTCAAGAGAAAGTCATGGAAGCTCTGGAAGTGGTACATAAAATTGCATATAAATGGTTGTGTTGTTTCCTAGTTTTTTACAAATTTTGGGGTCTAAAATTTGGAGGAAGGGACAAGTTTTGTGAAATATAGATTTCCAAGACTTCCTCATGAAATATTTCAATGACATGGAATTCATGAAACTTTGGTGTCACAAATTTTTTGAGATTAATGAAATAATGTTTAAAAAAAGACTTCTAAGTCATGAAAAAAGGTGTTAAGGTACATGATTATGAGAAGTTTTTTGAATGAAAAAAGGTGGTAAGTTATGTGGTTAAGAGAAGTTTTAAGAATGAATAAAAGGTAGGAAGTTATGTGATTATGAGAAGTTTCATGAATGAAACATTTATCTAAAAGTTTCATGAAGATAAGGATTTTCAAGAATATGAATTAAAATTTCTATGAGAATGTTATGGAAAGAATGAAAGTTTCACAAAGGGGAGTCAATATCTATAAATAGGAAGCTACTCCCCTCATTGGAAATGAGAAATCCTTAATGAAAATCCAAATTCTCTGAATTCAAGAAGGAATTTTGAGAATAATTTCCTTGTGTGAAGGATTCATATGAATATCAATTTCATGAAGGATGAAAATTTCATGAAATAATAATTTTCATTTATAGTTTTTAGTGTCACAAAATTTTGTGAGTTTCATGAAATAAAAATTTTCATGGAGATTTGAAAAGTTTCTAAAATAATTCGGTAGTTTTATGAAAGTTGAGAATGGGGTTTCACAAAAGTGAATCTTATGCGAATCAGACGAGATTTTACAGTAATTATATGATAAAGGGGTATTCATCAAGTGAATTAAATTAGAGCTTTATGATGCACCAAATAAGGTGTAAACTATATTTATTCAAGTGATCAATAGAAGAATATTCTAAAGGAGTAATGAGCACACTTCAGTTGAGAGACCAGTGAGAATTTAAATTGTGAATGGTTGTGAACCAAGAGGGAAAGTGAGTCCACTCTGAACTTTGTAATAGTAGTTCACTTTAGTGTATTTTGTATATAGTAACATTTCCTATGTATATCCTTGGATGTATCCTAGTGTGGGTGAACCAAGTAAAATTACTGTGTCTCATGCATGCTCTCATTCATTCTCATACTTTTCTATGGTAAAGGGAGAGAAGAGTGTTTTGTTTAATTATGAGAATTTGTTTTAATTTTCATACCCTAATTCATTACCATATTAAGGTATTTAACTTAATTAGGCGAACACCAAAGATGAGAATTTTCAAAATAAAAATAAAGCTATGAATGATGGTAAATTGGAAAACTTCGTTTATGAAAGTGCTGTTCTAAAATTTAGAAATATGATATGTGATACACTTATACCTAAGATGAAAAGGGAATTATTTTATAATGATAATATATTGAATTTATCTACAAAAACTATTAACAACATTATTTATAGGGATCAAAAGGAATTTTTTTTGTGAGATAATATGAAGTTGAAAATTTCTGACTATGTATCAAGATTCTTGGGTTTTCAATAGGTAAAGGATGATAGAAAACATACCAAGGGATTCATGAAACCTCTACCTATTCCTAAGTGTAAATGGGATGAGAAAACTATATACTTTGTTATTTTATTACCAAAGAATCCTATAAATAATGATTCAATATGGGTTATTATTGATCGTCTTGCCAAATTCACATATTTAATCACTATAAGATAAGATTTGCCTCTTCAAAATCTTACGTGACTCTATTTTAATGAAGTTTTAAGACTTTGCAGTGCTCTTATTTTGACTATATCTGCTCATGATTCACGATTTACATGAAAATTCAAAAAAAATATTCATAAGGATCTTGATACCGAGCTTCATTTGAGAACTACCTATCACCCTCAAACTAATGGACATTTTAAATAGACTATTAAAACAATAGAAGACATGTTGAGGTCATGATCAGTTTACTTTCAAGGTATGTGGGATCAATATTTACTTTTTTTGGAGTTTTACTATAATAATATCTTCCATTGAATTATTCAAATGGCACTGTATAAATCATTATATACAAAAATAATTCATAATACAACTTGTTGGGATGAAGTTGGTTAAAATGAGAATTGGATGTTTTGAGATTCAGTAAATAACTGGAGATGTGGATTACCATTTAGAAATTCCACCAAGACTCTATAAAGTAAATTATGTGTTCTATATATCATTATTAAGGAAGTCTATGCCAAACCCACTGCACATGATCACCTTTGAAGAAATAGAATTGAAACCCAATATACCTTACCATAAAGATACTATCTAGATTATTAACATGATAGAACAAGTGTTTTATAATTGTATGACTAAACTAGAAAAATTACTTTAGATAAATCATAAAATATAGGAAGCAATGTGGGAGCCTAAGGAAGTTACAAAGAAGAACCACCCTCATTTATTTAGAAAGTAATATCCATGAAAATTTTAAGGATGAAATTATTGAAGGAGGGAAGAATCTAACACCAGATATTCAATTATAGTAAGTTAGTATTTTAACATAATGAAGCTATAATACAATTAAAATTTTAATATTTCATGACACAAAAATTCTAATTTGATATAATAGATATCGATTTTGAACTTATTATGTCAAAATAAGTCTAGAATGAAATTTTGGAATTTTTCCTTAGAAATAAAATTTTATGAATAATTAACAATTTTTTATTTATGTAATAATAATTTTTTTTATAATAATGTGTTACAATTAATAATATATTTATTATAAATTTTATATAAATAAAAACAAAATTATTTTTAGGTAAAAGGGATATTTTTTAAAAAACTATTTTTAAGTGCATAATGTTTTTATATTTTAATTAATTTAAATAATCCCTAATAATTAATGATATAAATAAAATTTATAGATTATTTATTTTTATATATGAATTTAAATTTATATATTTATGATTAATAGTCATAGAGTTAATGTATTATTATCTTATGCTTCAAAAATTCATTTTATTGAAAAACAATTTTTCATTATGTTTTATGGGTTTATTTTTAAATTAATTTATTCCACTTATAAAAATTAAATTTGATAAAATTTATTCCATATTTGGAATCATTAGTTTTAAATTTGATAAATATTTCCCTATTACTTTTAGGAATTATGAATAGTAACTGTGGTAAAATTTATCACCTCGGTAAAAGGTAAGATGAGATAAACATGGTTAAAACTATAGAATAATGCTCAAAATAATCCATAAAATTTACTATAATTAATTGGATACGTTTAATTATATATAACCCTTCATATAATCTATAATATTTAATCTTGGTTCCATTTTCCCTGGATAAATAACTTTATATTATTTTAAGTAAAGTAAAATTCCAAAACGGCACTCTTGATTTTAATTTCACTTATATGTTCACAATGGGGTAAAAAAATGTTATTAATGAATATAAAAGTTTATTTTTAACATAATTAAATTATTTTAATTATTTTAATTTGTTTTTAGTTTTTAGTGATGGTATAATTACCTTAATTACTTACACAATGCTGACATAGTGCTTGTTAAAGCAGTATAAAAATCATAGTAAATGATTTTAAAAACATAAAAAGTAATACTGTTTCAATTAATTATGGTGTAACACAAATTTTATGTTTTATAATAATGTATAATTTATGGTTAAAGTGTTCATATTTTAAATCCATTATTTTCTTTATGTCGTTAAATTCAAATTTTGTGAATAATTCTTAAAATGAAATTGGTATTTTATGTTAAATAATATCCTATTAAATGATTTAAAAATCATAAAAATATTTAAATATGTCAATACAGATGGGATATTGTCTATAATTTCGTACCATTAACTTTTTGATCCAATTGTTAACTTAGAATTAAATTTATAATTCTTTAGGAATGAAAACGTTATTACTACGGTTAAGGTTTAAATTAGTTAACAAAGGGGTTAAATAAAAATATAAGGTATAAAATTTTACATAAACCTGATAATATTTCAACCTTAAAATATCTTATATTATGAATATTTCTATTTTTCCACTTTCAATTGAAAAATAAATTATTCTATTTAAATATTTTATGTAATTCCAAATGTGTCCTTTCCTTCACTATAAAAGAACACCACCTCTCCTATATTCTTCACACCACTTTGAAAAACTTAGCTCTAAAAAACCGAAAAAAATATCCAAAAAATCCTTAACTAAGTTATAGAGGTTTTTGTGTTCACATAAGACCAATAATAGGTACTTAAATGAAGATCTAAAGGAGGTTCTGCAAAGAAGAGGTAATTGTCTTAACTGACCCTTTTCAAGTTCATTTATCATTCCACCCCATTAAAATATTATTTTACCATCATAATGTAATAAAAACATTATTTTATATTAATTTAATTTTATTATGTTTATGTTATAACCATTTTTCATATACTCATCCATCTAATGGAGAATGGAAACATTGAGTGTGTGTAAGTGTATACTACCGCCTCACTAGTCAATGTATTTAATTTTTCATCAATTCCTCACATGGATGATATATATAGGTGGATTTAAAGAAAAAAAATTATATTTCTGAAATTAATATCATTCATGATATGATTAAACTATAACCTATTCACAATAATCTGAACTTACATGATAAAACATACATGAAAAATGAAACAATTAACACACACTAATTAATTTTACGAATAATTGGAAATTAACGATTAATGATAATATATATAAATTAATATAAATATTAAAAATTTTATGATATAAATTAATAACAAATTTAAAACCATTATATGGGAGTTTAATGCACTCTCAACTAAGTATAAGTGTGAGGTAAATATTTTTTGTCTCAATTTCCACTTCTTTAAGACATATTTTATATTATGTTCATATTTCCTTTTATGTGGTGTATATACAAATCATTTGAAATATTTAACATGAATCTCTATTTATTCATGATATTTAAAGTTTCAATTCAAATTTACTCTTTCAGAGGGTTATAATTCAAAAGTTACCAAAGTGGTATGAATTTATTTTTACAATCTATTTTTTTGGATTGCTTATATTTTCTTTATATAAATATTACAATCTATCATTAGTAAACCCATTTTATGTTATCTAAAAGACTTTCTTTTACTATAAAACCTATATTTCTGATGAATTTATAGTCATCTTTTATCTCTTATTAATTCTTCGGTCATTAAATTTCTCTTGAAATATTCACTTTCTTGTGATCATATTTCACCAGACATTACATATCTCTTCCATTTCTATATTATTTGTATCATGGGTATGCTTATTTAATAAACCATATAACACTTATTTATACAATGTTTTACTATGAAATTTATTTTATTGAATGAGGAAATATTGATATTCTATATTCTTTACTTAGTATGGATATATATTGATAAGTATTTTTGTTTATGAATTAAATTGATCATTTAATATATGATAAATTCATTAGAAATGAAGTTACATGTGGGGAACAATTATAAATATCCCCTTGATTCATCAACAGGTATCATGAGACAAACTAGTTGGCTAGCCTTATTAAATGGGTTTTGGTGTATACCTACCCATATCTGAAAGTATATTGGTATAATTACTTGATCAAGACATATGAAATTATACATTTACTTCATTGAGAATTTAGTTATTATCATCAATGATATTACTATATTGATATTATCCATGGATTAATTTCGGTCTCAATTTATTGATTAAATGAAATGTGCTTTTAGTTATCTAAATTGACATATTGATTTTGCCTTATTTACTCACGATATCTTATTCTGTATGCCACCCTTACTGAGCATTTGATCTCACCCTTATTTTGTTTTAATTTCCCCAAGATATTAAGTGAGAATATTTTAATGAGTTTTAAGGATGTAAATTATTTACTTTTACTTTGTATTATATTTTATTTTCAATATAAAATGGGAGTCATGTATGTATTTGGTTCTTTAAGACTATTAAATGATCAATCCTTGGTGACGTGACCCCTTGTATCTTATGCCAATGTAATAAAGTATACATTAACTCTGGGTTACTGTAATTGAGGTTGTTTCAAATATCATGGGTATTTTTGTTATTTTGATGAAAATTTATGACCTGGTTATCAGGATAGATTCAATTATTCATTTTAAGGATCAAATTTACTATTATAGCCAGTGAGTGTTGTTTGTGTCATCATATATAACTATTTAAACTTTCAAGAGAGATTGGTATATTCATGCATGTAGGAAGGGACTAATAATAGGATATGTTCTATCCTTATCACCTATTTTTATTGTCTTAGTGCTTGTATCTATGTAAGGAAATGACATAACCTAACTTCATAGTGTGGTAGATTAATATCTAGTTTTTTGTAGGGAATATTTCTCAAGTTTAGTATCCAATAGGGATGTATAATTATCCATCAACTTAGTTATTATGTCGAAACCCATTTTTTTATCATCTTATCAGATGGAAACACTAAAATTGTGGGAGATGAAGGAACAAATAGATTAGTTTGATCATAAGAGGTTTATTCGATTGCGTGTTTCCACTTAGGTACTGCCAATTGTATTTTACAAGAAATACAATGATGATTAAGGTCATGCATTAAATATCATAAGATTGACTAAGAAATGGTGAAAAATAAATATATTTTACCTTGAATTGATGATATGTTTGACAAAGTAATGTGATATTTTTTTCCAAGATCAAATTTTAGTTATGTTATCATCAGTTAAGGGTAAAATATGAGGATATTCTAAAATAAATTTCTGTTGTTGATATATCTACTGTGAGTTCTTTTCCACACATTTTGGATTTACCAATTCACTTGTGGTATTTATGGAATTGATTATTAGGATTTATTAATAGAACCTGGATTCATTTGTGGTGTTATTTGTGGATGATATCCTTATTTATTTAGGGTTATAGGAAGATCATGGGATTCAACTAAAAATAATTCTAGAGACTACACAGGAGCATATGTTATATGTTAAGTTTTAGAAATTCCATGGATTCTAGAGGTGAAGTTACTTGGCCATGTAATTTATGATAAAGGAATCTCTATCAAGTATGACAAGGATAAGGAAAAAATGTCCCTAGAAATACAATATCATGTAATTGAGATACATAGTTTCCTAGGGTTGCATAGATATTATTGAATATTTATTTATTAATTCATAAATAAGGATTCTTAATAAAGTAAAGTAGATTAAATTTAACACCATTTCTAATTCTCCCTGAATTAGGAGTTGGATATAATGTGTATTGAGATGCATTAGGATTGAGTTTAGGATTATTTATGGAAAGGATATTTATAGGTTTCATAGAGTTCCAAAGTCTATTTGAGGAGTCATTTAAGGAAAATTTCAGGGTTCATTTGAGGAGTTAAAGAGGAGACTAACTTTAACACCTGTTCTAATTCTCCCAGAATTAGGAGTTGGGTATAATGTGTATTGATATACGTTAGGATTGAGCTTAGGATTATTTATGTAAAGGATATTTATAGGCTTTATGGTGTTCCAAAGTCTATTATCCCAGATACATATCCTTAGTTTACATAAATATTTTATAGGGGAGTCTAAAATACCTTAAGGATGTAGTTGAAGACAAATACGATGTATCATCCTTAGATGAATGAGATAACAGAGTATATTATTTAATTTATAGAGTATTTGATCTAATATTGTGTGATTGATTTTAGAGTATCTTCATAATATCATATTCTATTGGCGGAATTAGTGTATGATAAAAATTATCAGTTATCTATTCATATGGAATCATTTGAGGCATTTATTTTTGACCATGTTGGGTGCCATTTCTTTAGGCCAATATAGGTGGGGAGATTCTTGCAGGACCTTGTTTGGTGTAGTAAATGATAGATATGATTAAGGTGATTCATAGGTGTGTTATTTTAGTTTAGATTCATTAAAATTATTACATTTATAATTTATTATGGCCTTTTATATTTTTTTATAAATATTCTATGTTATTCAAATAGACTCCAAGATTTGGGAATAAATAGCTTAAGAAATAAGTAAAATTGATGTCATAGTATGTGGAGACTTTTATAATCATTGGTTAGATTGGTGAAGTGGATTTTAGATTATATTTTACATAATGTTATATTTCAATTCATAATGTTTTTAATGTTTCATAATTGAAGAATTATCAACCAAACTCGAATAATATTTTGAGGAGGGTAGTGGTTGAGTTGGAACCTGATGATTCTTATATAGAGTGACTCATTAAATATATAAATTATATAGAGAATATTATTTTAGGAGGGACTATTCCTTTAGTTTAGATTTTATGGATGAATAGGATGGTCCAAGAATAGAGTTGGTTGATAGAGTCTGAGATGTGGAAACAATGTCTAGAGTTCTTTGATGATGAGATTTCTCGATGACTTTTTTAGGATAAAAATTTCTACAGTGAGAAGATTTATAACTCCCAAGTTATTGGGTTGCATTTAGTTTCCCCTTATTTTTATATAAAGGGGATTTTGGATATGTAATTTTTTATATGGTTTGTTGGATGACCTCTATAGTAAGTTTTGGTCATACTTTTAGTTCCAAAATTAGTAGTTTGCTTTTAAATTTTGAGTTTTATAGAAATATAGTTTTAAAATAAAAGTAAGATGAGGTTTCTCTAGGTTTTCATAGCCACCCACATGGTCCCAAATATCCTTAATTGTGATTTTTTATTCTAGTATTGGGAATACATTATGTTCTACATGGTCATTGTCATGGTCCCATAGATCATGCACAATGAGATTTTTGTAGCCAATTTCATGGTCTTAGGGACCATGCATTATGACCATACAATTATATTAAGTGACACTTTTCATCATTAAACACCCTAAAACCTTATATTCACCTGATTTTCCTCCTAAAATTACTCAATTGAATATTGGGGTGATTTTGGTTAACTCCCATCCTCTCTTTATTAGATCATGAGCATGGATCATCAGGCTGATATTGGATTTATAAGTAAGACTTATATCAATGTTGTCCCTATTGTTTCCACTTACTCTTTCTCTTGTATCCAAATAAAATTATATAACATCTTTATATATATAGTCACATATTGAGGTATTTCATTCATGTTTATTTGGGTTTTGATGATTTATCTCATCAGTGTGATTTTGGATGGCTAATTCTTAGGGTTTTCAAGAACAATATGATTGGGTACATGAATACTAGGACTTTTATAATATTAGATGGATTATTATGATTTTTCGGTTGATTATGGTTTATTGAGGAATACATTTCTTGAATTTTTTAAAATTTTTTATTTATAAAAAATGGGTTTTTTTTTATAATAATCTATTTTTACTTGAAATTGGGGATTTAAATCAATTATTATTTTTAAATGAATTTAGAAATTGAAAATAGGTATTTTAAATATAAATTATTTTTCTTTACAATGATTTAGTTTTTGAAATAAATTCCATTAAATAATGATGTTTTAATGAAATTAATTTTTCATGGGTCGTTCTTGAAAATGGGATGGATGTTTGGGTGAATGAGATTTTATTCAAATTATTTATAATTTTTGATAAATTATGTTTTATGGAAATTCCTTTTACTTGGATGTGATTGATTTGTGATATTTTGGTGATGTATAACATGGAATGTGTGCATGTATAAATATAGCTAGTGAGAATTATTTTTCAAAGCCTCAAAGTTCCATCCACGAGGATATGCTTTCTTAGAGATCATACATTAGGATGAGAAACAATTTGGATAATTAGGGCCAAAAGATGAACCTCACTATGGTGTGAGTTTATACCCTTGAAATTATTTCTAGCGATAGATATATGGATTATACCTGAGAATTCAACTGGGAATTATTTTGAAAAAATAGAGTTTCCATTGGAATTTTGGAAAATAGGTATTTTATATGGATTTTAGGGGAAAATGGGAATTTTCCATTAGTTTTAAAAAATTATGAATTTTATTGGTTCTTGACTAATGGGTATGTTTTTTGGATATGAGTTTTCTGGGAGAAATCATGGTTTGTGGATTATTTAGTTTTATTATTTAATTTAATATTCTTGATAAATTTTCAAATTATGAAAATTTAAATCAATTATTTGAAGTGTTTTGGAGGGATGTATAACATCTAAAACATAATATAAGAACCAATTAAAAACACCATTAAGCTAAAAATCTATCTATACATTTAAACTATTAATTAAATAAAGAAAACATATTCCATTCACCTTGATGATCTAAACTATCCAACATAAAAATAGGTGTTTGATCAAGATCACTAAGGAGAAACCAGAGGGTTCCTCCCATATAGGGTATCTAGAGATCATGAATATCTCTCAATGCTTGGGAAGGACCTCCCTCCTCACCACATCTCACTAGAACCTTTTCATAAAGGTAAGAGAGAAATGATATCTAGTGAGAATTGATTATGATGTGTTTTGACCATTATTTCTGCATAATAGAATACCCAAAAAATCAAAAAATATAAGTTCCTTTATATATCCATTTTAGTAGACCTATAATATTCCAAAACATTTGACTATTAAATGAAATATTTTATAATTTTTTCATAAGCTACCACCTTTTTAAATTTAAAAATGATCATTATAATTAATTTTGTTTCATGTTTCAACAAATGTTTGGGCTATTAAAACTCCTATATATTATCATCACATGATAATATAAGCAATAATGATAGTTTGGTGTAAAAAAATAAATCCAAGAAACATGATATTTCATATCACATAGGCTTCTATACATAATACTATGACATGGTGACAATCACAATGCCATGGAGTATCCTAGGGATGACCATAATGTGATCCAAAACATCATTTTATGGTGGCTCCTTTAGTGAAAAATCCATCAATTAAGGGTTTTAGAGAGATTTATAACATCCAAAACCCAAGTAAAAAATAAATCTAAAACACCATTATATATACAATTAAAATGAATAATAAAACTAAGAAAAAATATACCTTTCACCTTGAAAATCTTGATTGTCCAAGATTTGAACAGATGTTTAACCAAACAAGGAGCAACCAAAGGGTCTCCCCTTCTAGGGTATCTATGAATAAAAGGAATATCTTGATGATCAATAAGTCCCTCCCTCCTTACTATGGTGTTCTATAACCTTTTCATAAATGTAGGATAGAAACATAAGCTAGTGAGAATCGAGTAGGATGGGTTTTAACCATTATTCCAATATAATTGAATGCCATGTGAATAACACACAATGATATCCTTTATATAGACATCATAAGAGGACTTTAGGATTTTGAAACGTTTTTCTATTAAATGAAATGTTTATAAAATTTTCAGAAGTTACAACTCTTTATAATTTATAACTTATTTATTTAATTCTTAAGAAAAAGTTTAGGCCATTCAAACTCTTTTAGATCATCATTAATTGATAGTTAAATTGAGAATGATAATTCTATGTAGGATAAGGAATACATTCAACATGACATATCATATAACATAGGTTTCCATACATAACACTACAGTGTGGTGACTCTCGCTATGTCATAATATATCCCACAACAAACAATGACGTGGTCTAAACCACTATGCCATGGTGGTTCCTTTAGTAAAAAATTCCATCAATCTCCCACTTTCAATAAATCATTATTGACTTAGCACCCTTTCACCATATATCATATCATATCATATGCATCAATTTGTGAAACTATATCCAAAAATACTTTTGAATACCTTTTATAAATCTATTTGTAAAGCGCTATCATTTATTTTCACCACTTGTTACATCATATGTAACAACTTGAGAAAATATATCTAGAACTTATTTTCATATATCTTATAAAATGTTTTTGGGGGTAACTCTCAAGGTTTAATAAAGTTGATCCTAATTCATACAACTATAAAGTGTGAACCCACAAACTTTATATCATTGAAATCAATTATAAATTTCTGAATACATAGATGTAAGCAAATATTTGACTCTAAAAAAGTGTTAATGATACTCATAGTACAAAGGGATCTGGTATAATCTCTACCAAACACATGTATCTCCCACTACTACAAAAATGGCGTATATCAGCGCTCAAAATGGGTTTTAACAGCGCTAAAAAACCGCTATAAATCTCAGCACTAATATATGGGGGGGGGGTCCCTTTTATCAGCGCTCCAAAAAGCGCTGATAAAGGCCAATTTTATCAGTGCTAAAAAAAGCACTGATAAAAGTCAAAAAAAAAATTAAAAAAAATTAAATAATGTGCGGGGAGAGATTTTATCAGCGCTTGACCACCACTTTATCAGTGCTAGGGGGTCTCCCACATGCTGCCCTTCCCGTGCATCCTCGCACGCTCACACCACCTTTGCCTCCACCCGAACTCAAACCCGCAACCTCCCCCTTTCGCAGCTGCACCTTTACCACTAAGCTATTTCATTTTTTTCTCTATTTAATGATATATCTCTTTATATATATATATAGTTATATTTATTCGTATATTGGTATAGATTCATATTAATATAAATATATTTATTCATATATTAGTATATATATATTCATTCATATATTAATATATGTTTATATTTATTCATTTATATATATATATATATTTAGTTATAATTTTTTATCCATATATTTATTTGTATATTAATATATACTTATAAGATTAGTTTTAAATATAGTTATGAAATATGTTTTATATGTGTGTTTATAATTAAATAAATAAATAAATACATACCTATATACAACACACACACACACATATAATTATGAATAAATACATATATATATGTATTTGAAAATCCATAGAATGTTAAAATGATCATAAATTAAAATCCAGAAGCCCGTTTCAACTCCACAACCAGTCAAATTGATTAAAATGAAACAATCTTCAATATGATATTTGGTACAGGGATAACAGACATCCGGATCAGAAGTTATACGTGTTTGAATGTTAAAAAATATGGGTATCCCGACTAAAAACTCAGTTTTGGAGGCCTTATGGGCCTTTTTGATCTCTAAAAATGTGATAGAATCTTTTCTTGGTCACCAGTGCATAGATCTAATCGCAAGCTTCGATTTGATATGCTGTAGAGCTCAAACGGACACCCGGATCAAAAGTTATGACCGTTTGAAGTTTGTGTTACATTTTCAACTTATTTTAGATCTTTTATTAATTGTTTTGATTTTTTGTTTCTTCAAATTGTTATTAAATGATTTTTAATCGATAATAATTAGAAAATTATTAATTAATAATATTTTTTTAAAATATTTTAAATCCATTTTCACTAAATTTCTTATATATTAAATGTAATAGTCTATTTATACGTATATAAAACATATTTAAAAAATAGACTATAAATAGACTATTACATTTAATATATAAGAAATTTAGTGAAAATGGATTTAAAATATTTTAAATATGTTTGATATAATGATAAAGAAGAGACTAACTTTTGTATAAAATGATATATTTTATATCCTTAAAATATTTTATGAATACTAACAAAACTATACATAAAAACCCATCTAATCATATCACCTATGATAGACCAATAGAGAGGTCTTATATTTGTAGTACTTTTTAGGTTTTGTTAAAACTCATTACACATCTATGTAATTACTATGACATCTCTATGTGAACGCTTAATAAAACCCTCCCACTAAACTCATTTAGTGAGAAAAATATATATAGAAACTATGTTTTAAAAATGGTGAGACTTAATAATCATATTCCCAAAGTTTAACTCTTTAAAAATGGTTTTCAAACCCCTTTACCTCATAACTAAAAATGTACGACCAATTTTATATAATGATAAAGCGGAGACTAACTTTTTTATAACATGATATATTTTATATCCTTAAAATATTTTATGAATACTAACAAAACTATACATAAAAACCCATCTAATCATATCACCTATGATAGACCACTAGAGAGGTCTTATATTTTTAGTACTTTTTAGGTTTTGTTAAAACTCATTACACATATATGTAATTACTATGACATATCTATGTGAACACTTAATAAAACCCTCCCACTAAACTCATTTAGTGAGAAAAATATATATAGAAACTATGTTTTAAAAATGGTGAGACTTAATAATCATATTCCCAAAGTTTAACTCTTTAAAAATAGTTTTCAAACCCCTTTACCTCATAACTAAAAATAACTCAAAAGGTCAGTGGGAAATCACTAGGGGGTAAATCATTTATTTCAATTTATTTTAAGTTTATTCTTGAAACAACCTTCACTGCCTATTAAAGTGATAGATATTATTATCGTTACACACTTCCAAGAACACACACATAAAGGGAACAAAATATTTACAAGGTTCACCACTCAAAATGAGATGGATAATCCTTGGAATGATCCAGATTCACTTGAGACCATATGAACCACTAGTATTAACATGTCGATTATAATGAGAAAGTTTTATCCTTGGACTCATGTTACACAAAGTCTCCCAAGTGTTAAAGTGATTCCTGTATGGATAAAATAATTGAACTGATTTTAACAGTGGAAGCATCTTTGGCCAAATGAGACTACCTTTGAGCTATTACTATAATGTATCTTCTTCTTTTTCTACTTTAACTATTTCAATATATTTTTATTGTAAACACTTAACTGTACATGACACTCCCTCAATGATTTCTCTATTTTAAATAATATTATTTTATATTCTATGCAATGGAAACTTCTTTTATTTTCTTCTCTGTATTAATATATTTTCACAACAAAACACATATATATCTCAAGTGGAAATAATTATTATCATTTAAAATTTAAATTTAAAATTAAAATTTCATACAATTAACTCTCTTTAACTACTATTAAACTTATCTTATTCTTCTTTCTTATTTTTTATTATTCTTTTTTTTGGTCATTAGATTTGTTGAATTCATTACATGGATATCTTATGGTTCAATAATAATATTTATGGCACAAAATACCAACAATCTAAAAATTTAAAACTCTACTTATTCTCCTTCATGACCCAAATAATCTTTTATCGATAACTTGAACTATAAAATTATTTATTATATTTTGATCAATAAATTATAACACTTTCATTACGTGAATTTTTCATTCTTCATAATTTTTTATTGTGGAAATCTTAGATTTTCATCTTTCACAAATATCCCAAATTCTCTAAGTATAGAAAATTACATAAGTTAATAGATATATTATGTATCAGTCCTTTGATAAAATTATTATAAACATTTTCCATCATTTGTGAAATTCCATATTCAACTCAGAAAAATATCACATGTATCATTAACTCTAGAAAATATATTACACATTCTAAAAAACATCATACGTATGCTCAATAACTTATGTATTCTTAGAGATATGTTATGTATGTTAAGAAATAAGTTATGCATAAAAAAATATCTTATGCATATGATGTTATACACTGCAAGAAATTATACTTCCACCAGAAAAACAACTTATTAATTTCATAAAAATATTATAGATCTCAAAAATATATTACTCATGCCTTAAAAAAACCTCATGCATCATCCCCTTTTCAATTTTCATAACTTCTTAAACAAACATCACATGTATTCATATTCCTATATTAAATATGTTATGTATGAACTTCATATGAAAAAACATATTATGTGTATACTTAAATATCATACGTAACAATAAACACCTCACACATCATTTTCGTTTTCCATTTTTCTGGCTTCGAGCCATGCACAAATATTATGTATGAAAAAATTTCATAAGTATGAAAAAATATCATATGTATGAACTTGGATAATTTAAAAACAATTAAAAACAAATCAGAACCACTCTAATTCACCTCAAGGAATTCTTAAATAACACATAACACTTCAAAACACCTTAAAATTTCTCAAATCCCTTCAAATCGCTTAAAAAACATCATCTTAAGTGATTTTGGATAAGATTTATATATTAGAAACAAAATCCAACACATCAAAAATATCCACTACTTTCTCTTAAAATTATTCTTCTCTATAAAAAATACTTAATTCTAGAGAAAAATTATTTTAAAAAAAATTAAAAGAATTTAAATTTGAGTCCTCAATAATCACCTAAGAACTCAACATCACTCAAAAACATATCTCGAGATAAAAAATATCCCCCTTTAGATTTTATTAGAAACCAAGGAAAATAAATCAATTTAAAACTAAATAAAACTATAATTGAATCATGATTCAATAATCAAAATCCTATTTTAGTGAAATCAGTATAGAAAATAAGAAGATTGAATAATAAAATCACTCGATCCATAAAAAATGGTGATTTATATTCAATTATCCTCAAATCTTAATCCTCTTTATTCTGATTGAAAAATAATCTTTTCCAAGGCTTTAAAACCATTTGAGATCAATATGAGAATCAACCTTATTAATCTTAAAAAATATATATTTTAAACCTATATATGATAGATTCCTACATACATACTCATAAAAGCTATTAAATTAGTTCACAAACCACACAACTTACACACCATTGTTATCCCTCACAACCTTTTCTTTTTAATATCTCTCTCTAAATATATGATCCCCCAAAATATGAGATCTCTCAATAATAGATAAAATAAATATCAATGTATATTCTATAAAACATCACCCCCTATAAATACATTTTGTAAATACATAAAGGAATAAATATAGAGGCATTTATGTTTCATTTTCTCCCCCATTGAAAATAATATCCAAAGAAAAAGATGAGAGAGTGGATGGATTCACCATACCTTATTATTGAGAGGAATTTGGTTGAATTCCCATAATCAACATCAATATTTAAAATTCATCATAATAATGCTTTAGTGAAAACACTAGATATTTTCTCTTGAGTTGGAATAAATTCCATATTCAATACATTTTCTTCCAAAATCTCTTTGATGAAGTGATATTTAATATTAATGTGCATTGATCTAAAATTCTGAACAATATTTCTTGATAAATTGAAATCACATTGATTATTATAGCTCACAAGCAGTGGTATCTTGACTTATACCTTGAAATCTTCTAATATAGTCCTCATCCACATCAGTTGGTTTATATCATGAGTTTCAGCCATATATTATGCTTAATTAGTTCTCAAGTTGACAAAACTTTTCTACTTTGTGTGTCAACATGCTCATTTTTCTCCTTGAAAGAAAACTCTATTGGATGTAGATCTTTTATCATAAATATTTCCTTCATAATCTGAATTTCCTTTTCTACCATATTTCAATCCAAAAATATATTGTTCCTTTAATATAATTTAGTGTAACACCCCATATCCCCATAACACATAGTGGTTCCTAGACCTATGGTCAATACTAGACCTTAGGTGAACCTCCCCATAATATAGAGGCTACTGACTAGTAGAGAGGGTCCAGGGTGTTGCTATAGGGAGACTATAAAAACATATTATAGTATGGAATCCATGAAATTACCCAATAAACATCCAAAATATAAATAAGAGTATGAAAGAATAAATAAACAGAACATGATATCCTGAAATTTAATGTAACATAGAGACAAACAATCATACAAGCATATAACAACTAATCATACATTGGGCCGATCACATATACAAGGTAAAAATAACAAAATAAAAAGAGTATCTACTTCCATCCCCATGCCTCATCTATAAACTCCATCCAAACTATCCAAATCAATCATCCATTACTGATCCTCTTTCCTACCTAAACCTGTGATCCATGAGGACTGCTTGGGGTACTAAAGTTCCATAAACAACTAATTAGGGTGTGAATATAACTTAGTTGGGAACCATGAATGGGGTCCCTAATATAAATAGTAAATACAATGCATGCACACATGCTATGATAAAAATAATAAAATAATCGTAGAAGCATAATAAGTAAACCACCATTGATTCTCAAGTTCTCATGTGACACCCAGTATCAACCATACCTACTTTAAAAAGTTCCAAAAGTATCTAAACATAATATATCATGAGGAATAATTGCTATATTCTAAGAAATATCCTAGGTATCTAATAATCATCAGGAATAATCACCAGATCTTTTGAAGTATCCTAGTAATCCAAAGGTATCAGGCATCATCACCAAATCTTAGACACACATCCTAGGTATCCAATAATATAAAATATAATCACCAAATCCTAATAGTAATCCCTACCATATAATAGTATCATGCATAATTTTTGGATCCTACAATCACATCCTAGGAATCCAAAAATATTAGGATATAATCACTAGATCATAGGAATTCAATAGTATCAGGAATAATTTATGGATCCTAATATAATATCTTAGAAATACCTTATAGTAAAACATAATTTAATAATATTTACTCCCCTACACTAATTATCTCTATGTTTGATCATAGTACCTGGGAACCCACCATGGTCCCTTGAGTCACATCATAAGTCAAACACCCTGTATGGGTTCTTCCATCACATTCTAATATATTGGGATGATCCCATCACTTAAATGGAATAAAATCCCTTATCATCACTATGAATATATTATGAAATCACTAGCAATGTAGGATAATCCCCATCAATACCACTTTAGAGAGATGGAATAATATCCATCTCATAGGGAATACCTACCCAGATATAGTCCCAACCTATATATATATATATATATATATATATATATATATCCTATATAGGGCATACTTACTTGGGCACTCACATATCAAGGGGAAAGGAACTCTCCAAAATATCATATCAACTAGCCCGACGACTATAATGAAACTTAAGTCTTACATGGTCTACCCCCAGCTTCTAAGGTGACACTCGGTGTTTCCCGTAACTATTACATCTTTTCTCCCTACTCAGGGGAGCTAAGGAAACTATACTAAGGTCCAATCTATTCCATTCATCTTATATAATTTATACCCCTAATGGGATTCAATTATCTCATGGAACACCTTTATAATTAAGGCCACAACGATTGGTGTTCAACGCATCACCTGAGTTAAAGGGTTCATTGGGTTCCTTGAAACTTTATCCATTTCATGGAAATTAATTATAATAATTCATTTTAAATAAAATTTCAATTACCCTAAAGTGGTATGCTCAAGGAATACCTAACTTATATAGAGTTACCATCCTTTCAAGAAAATCATCCATCACCACCCAAGCTCATCCAAATATTGAATCAAATATTGATCATCTATCTAAATCCATAAGATCAAAATAATTAATTATAATAAATTTATAGATAAATCCCCAATTTAATTAATCTTGAAAATTTATAATTAGTTTTACTATTTAATTCAAATAGTCATAAATGTCTAAATTATCAGTAGGAAATATTTATGGATCAAATCTTTAAAAAAGGGGGTGTTCACAACCCCCGATATCCATCTATAACTTTAACACATTAAAAACCTAATTTATCATTCCATTTAGTCTATTTATTTCACCCTAACTGTAAAAACCCCTAAATAACATCACAGAAGTAATATACCTCTTTAAATCCACACATAAGCTAGTGTGATCATCCTTCTAGGATCTCCTTTAGCTAATCTTAGTAAAATCCCCTTGATATTGATATGATTCCACAATTCTCGTATGGAATCATCACCTAAGAACTATCCTATCTTGACATAAATAAATATTGAGTAGGAGGGAAAGAAGCTAATTAAGAATTGATAAAAAGTTTTATATTTACCTTAATCTTTTATTTGGATCAAATGGAACTCGATTTTGGAAAGATTATATGGAGATACCTCCCTAGAGATGAAGATAGGGTGAGAGATCCATAGTCCCAAGCCCACCATGTACAAACCATAAACACCTTAAAATCACTTAAATAATTTTTTAACCTTTAAATTAATATTTTAGAAAACTAGAAACACTTTACACCCACACCCATATAAGGGTCATTACATAGCAGTAATTATAATAGGGGTTATCCCATAAGGATCACATGTGCTAAGTGATCCTATAA
The DNA here is from genome assembly GCA_963277665.1 of Viscum album. NCBI lineage: Eukaryota > Viridiplantae > Streptophyta > Magnoliopsida > Santalales > Viscaceae > Viscum > Viscum album. The sequence goes on from OY728125.1 coordinate 8,662,069, forward strand.
GGGTCACCCACATTAGATGATCCTATAAAGATCATCCATATAGGGTGGTCCCATAATAAGGATCACTCATGCAAGGTGGTACCATATGGAACACCTATGGCGGGTGATCCCATAAGGATGGATTTTCATGATTTATGAAAAGTCCCAAAAACATAAGGGTATTTCTTTTACCAAAGGGTATCCCATGAATCAAACTAAAATACCACTCCGAAGTACCCAATTCATCACTCGAACCTCAAACTATATCCAAAAACATTATCCTAGGTAGCCTTAACTCTCATATTTTTGATTTGAATATCGATTCTCAAAATGAATCCCCACATGGAGACAAAAAATTAAAATTCCCCCTGAAACTCATAATTCAGAAAGATACATTTCTTTACAACCTCTCCATAATAGAAATTCATGTCTCTGATAAGCCTTAATGGTCATTCAACCATTAATACTATCCTACCCCGATCGTCAATTATTTATCAACTCATCATATTCTCCACCAAAAATATGAATGATATTCCACTATGAAACTCCAAACACAAGTTTCACTATTCATTAGAAACCAATCTTCTGCTCACCACCACAAAAAAATCACCAAGATTTCAATTACTTATTATCATCTATTCTAAGACAAATGGTATCATCAACCAACCCATCCCAAAGTTTTTAGTGATCCCCACAACAAGTCTCCACTCAAAAAAGATGATTCCAAACCATTGTGCTCCTCACCATAAAATTCAAAATTTTAAATGTATTCACAAAAGTCTAACAACATGATCATTATAATTTCCAAGTCATAGGATCAAATTACCTTAACAAAAACTAGTTGGTCCTCCTATGAATGATATTTCCCAAAAACATTTGGTGACACCCACTACCACACTATCTCATTACCTAATCATGAGGTCTTTAATCTTGAAGTAATCTCGTGATCATCTGAATATACACACCAAATTATAGACCCAATTCTAAATTTAATCCCTTGGTTGGTTCCTCAACCAACCAAATCAACTGCTATTCTCTCACCCTCAACACCAAAACATTTTGGATCCACCTCACACTTGGACCACATTAAATAAAACTAAATACCAATTTCAATTATTAAACTTCATCCAATACCACATGTAATGACTGGAAATGACCATCTCGATCATACCTGAGAGACAAAGTGAAACATTAATTTCTACCCATTCCTAGCTCACTAGGAAATCCATCCTTGAAATTTGTAGAATTTTATTTATAACATGGGTCTCAAACTCTAATGGATAATGTAACAATAAACACCATATGGATTCCCTTATACTTATCCTCAAGAGAAATGCCTAATGAATTTCAATCATCATACCTCCCTAATAATCTGTGTTAAGGTACACACTCAATTTGACCATATCATGAAACCCTAGTCCATATCTGATGTCACCTATCACTGTAGGGGGGCATCCTTCATCGACATTAAAACCCATTAAAACCATTAAAATTAGTATTTCATTGAATAATTTGATCATGGACCCAAAACAATACACTCACTAGTCTATGAATTAATGGAAACTGCTCATTACCAGTGCGCACCATCTCGGTCTCCTCCAATCCTGAAGGGTGTATTCTCTAATACCACGTGATCAAAGAACCAAACTCATTATCCCATGAGTAACATTTTATCATTTCTAGGATAATTTACCTAAAATATTGACCATAACCTATTGTATATTAACCTCATCAATCTAAAATTAACCTTGTTATCACCCTCTAATAGGCCGAAGGCATCTCACTCATGACACAACTAGTCATGTGATCACTCACTACTCTGGGTTCCATTCCATAAATCAAGTGTCTACCCCACTCTAACCATCCTAGATCAACTATATAAGATCATGATACATTATCTCATTGGGACCTACCAAAAAAATAAATAGGGTTATGAATCTTACTGATCCTACCCATTAAACATAACCTTAATTTCATAAGTACGAGCACTCAAAGTGCATTACCTCATGAAAACCCAAGGAATCACCATGCTTGAACCACATACCTAATAGTATCTCTCATGCATTAATATCAAATATAAGACATCCACCCATTCCCCCTGTCTCTAAGGGTACTCACAACCTTTGGCTAACCCCCCTCACGACTTACCCTCATACATCAAAACTCATCTCAATCATAAAACAAAGCTCACCAATATCACAATAAACACATTAACAACACTATTATCTCTTTCCAAGCCCATAAACCATGTATCAAATCTATAAAAACTCACATGAAAATATCTATATTCCCAACTCAAATATCATAAGGCAATCATTAGTTTACTAGAGAACTAATCCTCACTGAGAATAAATATAAAATAACACCCATTAAGAATCACAAGCTCATTCATGTACATAATGACCCCACACTAAGACAATTAGCGTCAGTAAAACCATAGAATTATGGTTTGATTAAGTAGAATTCCACTGAGAAACTGTATGGGAAAACACCATATAGGTTTTTGTTGGAACTTTAAATAACCAAAATCATTTCTATAGTGGAACTAATATCATAATTACCCAAAAATTAATGATCATTAAGGCATATAATGAATATAATTACCCACTAAGGGTCATTATACATCCCTTACATAGAGGGACTATATAATCATACTCAAGGAGCATCCCTACATAGAATCTATATAACCTATCATCATAGAAAATATAATATGGTTCAGTTGAGTAGAATTCTACCAAAAAGTTATATAATAAAATTTCATACAATTTAATGTTGACACTTTAAACCGTTTAACCATCTATTTTTAGTGATATCAATCACACGAAAGCATACGAATGTCATGTGAATCCTTAATGCTAAAAATGATGCATGTTCATAGTCCTATTGAAAATGGTATGATATCCAAAAAATAAAAATAAAAGTCTCAAATAAACACATAATATTTAATAAATATCTCAACTATAAAACCAAAAAACCAAGAACAAAAATCCAATAAGCCTAGTGACGTAGAATTTCAACTAAAAATATGTCTGTTACACACCAATCCAAGATCCATCACAAGCTTCAACACATTATTATATCACATGTATAACATTTTTCAAAATGTTAAGACAAAAAAATTATATAGTGATAATATTTAATGCCCCTCCAACTTGGAAAAATCAATAGTTCCCAAACCGAAGGTCACTATTTGACCTCAGGCCTGCCACTCTTTATGCTAGAGGTTTCTGACTAACAATGAGTGTATAGAGTATTACTTTTGTGAGACTATATGCTTATATTAGAGAAATACACTATAAAAAAAATAACCCAACTAACATTTATAATAATTAATCAGAGTATAAAAGAATAAATAAACTTGAACATACTGTAAAAAATGTAATGCAACATGAAAAAATAAAGTCATATAAGCATACATCATCTGATATCCCAATATGATTATCACACATACAAGGTAAATACAAGAAATAAAATAAAATTAGGATAAAATACTATCCTTATGACTCATATCCAAACTTTGTCCAAGATTACATCTTGATCATATACTACTGGGCCTCTACCCAACCTGAACTAGTGATCATTGTAGTTTTCTAGGGTACTAAAGTGACATGGATTCCTAATCAGGGTGTGACTATGAATTTCTAAGGAACCACAAATGATATCCCTAACATAACTAGTAAATATAGTTCATGAAAATATAATATTCTCATAATAAGAAAATTACTTTGAAAAAAATAATAAGTAAACCACCATCAATATTTAGGTTCTAATGTGACACATGTGATCGACCATACCTACTTTTTCCAATTCCAAATGACTCCGAACACAATATATAATCAGTAATAACCATTGGATCCTAGGAAATAACCTTGGAATCCAATAGTCATCAAGAAAAATAATTGGATCCTAGGAATTATCTTTGGAATACAATAGTATCAGGTGTCATTATCGGATCCTAGGAGCACATTATAGGCATAAAATAATATTAGGAATAATAATTGGATCATATTAGTTAATCCTAGGAATCTAATAGTATCAATAATAATCATTGGATTATAATAAAATATCCTAGGCATCGATTATTATTGGGTGTAATCTATAGATCGTAAGAGAAAATACTAGGCATCCAATAATATTAGTAGTAATCGTCAAATCCTAAGAGTGCATCTTAGGAATCCCCTATAGAAAAATTGAGGGTATAGAATCTCTCTCATCATATATTATATCATTATATTATTAATATCATGGGTGAAAAAATTGGATAAACCCATCACAAAATTCTACTATTGGACCCTAAGGTGCCCAACATATACTAGTCATTATTTCCACAATGAAATCACATTACCAACCATTAGGTTCTAAGGTGACACCTGAAGTCAACAATACACACTACCCTACACTAACCCTCTATAAGTTTGATCATAATATAGGGGAAACCACCATGGTCCCCTAATTCACATCATAATATAGAAACCCTACATTGGTTCATCCATCTCATTCTAATATCATGGTTCGGGCTCATCACTTATAGAGCCTAGAATCACTCACCATCAACATGAAAATATTAGAACCACATTGGCCTTCTAGGATAACCACCATTGGTACCCCTTTATAGAGATTTCATAATTCCTATCCTAGTTTACATGTATCCTAGGTCGGTCCTCTCACCCATCATATATATATATCCTACCTAGGGCATACCCAATCAAGTAATCTTATTTCAAGGGGGAAGGAAGTCTCACCCAAATATCATATCAACTATCCTGATAGATATAAGGTACCTCAATCCTCACATGTTCTACCTCTAGTTTATAAGGTAACACATAATGTTTCCCATAACTACTCAAACCTTTATCCCTAATAAATGGATCTAAGACACTTATACCAAGTCCCGATCTATTCCATTAATTTTATTTAATTTATAACCCAAATGGGGTTTACATATATCATGGGACCATTTTATAATTAAGACCTCAATTATTAGTGGTTGAGGAATCACCCAAGTTTAATAGTCCATTGGGTCCCTTTACAGTTTATTTATTTCATGGAAATTAATTATATTTTTTTTAAATAAAAGGTTAATTTCCCCAAGGTGCTGAGACCACATATCACGTGCCACCTATAAAAATTCATAAACTTAAGGAGTGTAATCAATGACTTCCAACCACATATGAAGTTATCGGGCTATAAAGTAGCTCATCTATCCCAACCCAAGCTCTACCAAGCCTCACATAAATTTTTGAACACCTATCCAAAGCCATAACATCCAACTAATTAATTATAATAAATTTATAATTAACTTACCACTTTAATTAATCTTAAAAATTTTGTAATTTTCTTTTCAGCTTAATTCAAATAATAAAAAATGTTTAATATCACAAAGAACCATCAGTGACTAAAATATTTAAACAAAGGGGATTTTCTCCACCCCCGATATCCATATCAAACTTTAACACATAAAATAACTAATTTATAATTCCATTTAATCCATCCATTTCATCTAAAAAACCAAAAACCCTAAATAACATCATGGCAGTAACATGCCTCTTAAACTTTTCACATAACCCAGTGTGATCATCCTCTTGAGATATAATTTATTTAAGAATATAAAAACCCCCTTGATATCAAGATGATTTAATAATTATATGGTAGAATCATTTCCCAAGCCCTATCTTGGGTTAATATAAATCAACAGTGATAAATAATATAAGAAACCAAATAAAATAAATACAGAGTGTGATATTTACCTTAATATCTCCTATGGATAAAATGGTACTCAATTTTGAAAATAATCCAAGGAGTTACCATCATTGAGACGAAGAGAGGGAGATAGATCCATAGTCATGATCCCACAAGGTATTGTCCATAAAACACCCCAAAATCCATTATATTAATGTTTTAACCTTTTATTTAATATTTTAGAAAAACTAGAAAAATTGTTCAATTACACCCATATAAGGGTAATTATTTAGGGGTCATACACATATGGGTGATCCCATAAGGTCCAACCACATCGGGTTATCCCAAAAGGGTCACCCATGCTAGGTGATATTGTAAGGTTCACCCATGCAGGGTGGTCCCATAAGGATCACCCACCTAGAGTGATCCCATAAGGATCACCTATGGAGGTTTATCCCATAAGGATCACTTATTGTAAAGGTTCCCTTGCAAGGGTGACCCAGTTAGGTTGACCTACCATAAGGCTCATCTAGACCCTTTTCTCTAGTGTTATACTTTTACAAATTTTGGAAAAGTCCCACCAATATAAGGGTATTTGATTTACACTAGTCAAACCCATGATTTGGCCTAAAATAACACTCCTAAGAACTTGATTCACCACCCAAGATAGAAACCATATCCAAATACCTTATCCATGGCATCCCTAACTCTCAGATTCAGGATATGAATCTTGATTCTAAAAATGATCCCCACGCCGAGGCTAAAAATTAAAATTTCTCCTAAAGTTAATAACCCAAAAATATGGCGGCCTTTGCACTTAGAATTATCTTTCCAACACAAAAATGTGATTCTTTTTGTACCCTTTTACACCTGGCACAAGGGAGACAACATAAAAAATATTCAACCTTGAAGATGTCAAGTATAAAAACTTCCAATCATCTTTCATAATTCTATTTGATCAAATTCCTTTCCATTATCATCCTTTGATAATTTATTCCCACTATTATAGGTGTAGAAATAAGATATGAATCCCCCATTCCAAAATTCTTTATAATTTCTCAAGCATACTTCTATTGAGAAAGAAATATATGATATTCCTCTCGAGAAATTTGTAAGATTTGAAAATATCTCATTTCACCAATAATGGACATTTTGAACAACTTATTTATCTCTGAGAAAAACTCTTCAAAAACTCTTTATAAATTTCTAGAAAATATAATGTCATATACATAAATAATAATAATAATTAATACCTTGATTGTCATATTTAATGTACATGTTGTTGTCCAGTCTTAATTTTTTGAATTTTCACATATTCAAACAAGCATATAACTTTTAATACTATGATATTAGGTCTTGTTTTAACCCATAAAGAGTATTATTTAACCTAAAAAATAGTTCTCATCTTTACTAAGTAATAAACTGATGTGTTTCTCAATGTAAAGTTCCTCTTCTAACTCTGAATTGAGGAAGCCTTGACATACATTTGAAATATGTTGTATTACCTTTGTGTTGTAATAGTAAGAAAAATCCTTATGGATTACAGTATAGAAAATGATGTGAAGGTCACATCAAAATAATTCATTTCAACCTGAGAATAAACATTGAACACAAGTATTTATTTATTTCTCATAACCTATACTCTTACATTTAACTTGTTTCAAAACATCCACTTTTTCCTGACATAATCCTTGATTTTAGCATTGGGTATTAACATCCAAGTTTTATTATTCTCTATTTGGTGAAATTATTCATTCATAGAATCAACCTACTCTTAATGATCAAATGATCCACCCACATATTGTAACACACCAAGATTTCATATTACGTTATCTCTTTAAAGTAGTTTAATAGCTTATATTGCACGCAATGCCGACTTGGCTTGCGTTATACACAAGATTGAGTTTCTGCGAAACAAATCATTTGTATTATAATTATTTAAATGATATATTTATTTATCAATTAAATATTGTAATATGAATAGTAAAAAATAAATTTTAAATGTTATTTATAATGTTTTCACATAAATAAAAAATATTTATAATGAAATATATAAGTTTTGTTAAAATAATTATATATTTAGAAAAACTATTTTCTTAAAAGAACTACTTTTTATGTCCTTTTGTGAACAATTATAAAATTAATTTTAGACACTCCTAAAAATTGAATTTGGTAAAATAGACTTCATTTTTGAATTTGGAATATGAAAATTAGCTTAGGGTGAATTTTGATGAATAATGAAAAATACTGCATAGTACATAAAAACTGACTTTTTGATTTAAAGAATTATTTTTAATTAAAATTTATCTCAAAGTAAAAATACATAGATAATACTTATATTAGTATAATTTAATCCATTTTACTCATTTTATAAAAATATTGTATATATAAAATTTTATTGTACTTTTTAACGTCTTTTACCCACCTTTTAGGCACATTTTCAAATTTACATAAAACATAATTTTACTATTTTTGTGAATTAAATTTAAAAAATCAAAAAGACATGGTTGTCATCAGTAAGTAAAATGTGGTTCAATAGGATGAAAATAATTTTTGGTGAATAGTAACTTTTGAATTTTATTTACCACGGTTAAATGTAAATTGGGTAATTAAAGGTAAAAATAATATTATCATAATATAAAATTACCCCAAAACATGTCCTAATTCTATTAGATAAGTGTTTTTCGACCAAATTAAACCTTAGGACAAAAATAAGATCCTTATTGATCCATTTGTGTTAGATTAGGACATTTATTATATTTTATTTAAAGAAGAGTTAAAAGTGTCAAATTCAAATTTTAATAACCAAACCATTTTAACTAAGGGTTATACATACGATAAATTTGACTATAAATATTAATTAGAAATCTAAAAGCATTTATTATATAATGGTATTTTATGTAGACATTAAATAATTAAATTTATTTATGACATAATGATGATGCAGTAATTACCTTATTAATGAAAGATTAAAATAATTGATATTATAAATATTAAAATAAATGTAAATTGAAACTTTTGTTGCCATAAATGAATTTTCAAGGTGAATATGACATGTTAGTTTTGATGTGATGTATTTTTTTCTAAGGAATCAACTAGTTATGACTTTCACAAAAACCAAATACTAAAGTGTCAAAATTGATATAAATGTGTTTTTAAAACAAATACTATTTTATTAAATGATATAACAGTCCTAAAAATATAATATTAGGCCAAATTACTTAAATAGTGTTATATATGTCCTTAATTAACCACTTTATGTTCTCTTGGAATTTTATAGTAACTATATTAACCATTTAGTATAAAAATACAAGAAGACATGGTAAAAGTTAAACTATTTAACTAAGGGTCAAGTCTAAAAGATAAGGTTGATATGGTGACCTAGACATGTATAAAACCTATTGGTTGAGATTATTTATACCCATACCAACCATATCTTAGAAATAAATACATTTGGAGCTATTAGAAAGTGAAAATAATTTTATAATAAATTAACATTTCAAGCTTTTCAAAAAGTGCCCCTCACCTCTCTTATAAAAGCGTACACCCCTTATCTTAAATTAACACCTCCAAAGCCATTTGTATCAGAGAAACCCTGCTCAAATATCCTCCCAACTACCCTCACTTCAACCTAGAGGCCTTACTTTGATCAGAAAGACAATTTAATGACCTCTTTTGTTCAAATGAAAAGGAAGAACACGAAGATGAGGTAATTATTTTATCCCCTCCTTCAAAGTTCTTTTCTTCTTCAAATTACTCTTTCTCTATTCTGTATATATAATATACCATCAAATTAAACACCGTTTCACCATCAATATATTGATATTGTCACTCGTGCATACGTACGACTTACCGTCTCCGCATCGCAAAAAGATTCATCTTCAACGATCACCCTTCAAGATTTTTTATAAAAATATATATATTGATTAAGTATGAGATATATGAAATAATATTTCTACTTGAATAATATATATCTATGTATATAATTATATTTCATTTACTTACTTCCATACTATATGATAAGAAAATAGAAACAATGTTCATGCATACGTACGGACTACCGTCTCCATGAACGGTGTATCCATTTCATATATCTATCTATTATACATATTTATATTCTGAATTTATATGATATATAAATCATGTTTTATATTATAAAAGTATTTAAATCATGATCTATGTGATATTATCAAAATAACAAGTTTAAACATGTACGATGATGAAAGCGATTATTACCCAAAATGTTACTTTAACATGGAAATTATTATTAAATGGGCAGTATAAAGTTAAAAATGATTCATATATGATATCATAAATATCACTATATTTCGAGTATAATTAAATAACATATAATATTAATTATACAGGAGGTCAAATGTACCCTTGACTAAAGGAAAGTATAGGGTAAGAGTTAATTCCACTATCTCATTATTATCTGAGATTGTTTATGTGTAAGTATTTACTTGGACATATTTATCATCCATGTCCATGTTTCATAAAATAGTTTTCAAAAGGAATATTTTTAAGGTAATATTTAAATAAAACATCATTTTAAATGTTTTAAATATTTATCCTTCTAAATAATTCTCATTAATGTCCATGTTTTCAAAATGGTCCTGTGGATTTATTTACATGGACATGAATATTTTAAAATATTACTTCCTTTCAAAAGTTTCAAAGTGGTAGGAGACAATTTGATTTAAAAATATCTTTTAAATTTATTACTTTATAAACTGTGTGACTTTTAAATGATTTCATTAAAAATGTACATTTATATCAAAGAGTTTTACTGATCATTTTTAACTATATCAACATTCTTTACTAGATATTATTCTTGATTGAGGTCGATTAATTATAATAAAATATTCCATATTTTATTTAGTGAGTTATGATATGTTTGAATGTGGATGTGATATTTTTATACCATTCATGGTTTATAGTTATAGTATTTACATTTTTTATGCTAGTTTTAATAGGAATGTTTATGTTATGTTTCCACTTTTTCATATGAGGAATGCATTTGACTTCATAAGTGGTGGGCGGGGCCTCTATAGCCCCTTGATGCATCGATAGGTCTCATGATACAAACTAGTGTCTTAGAACAAGGCATTGACATAATATTAGTGAATGGTTTCCTTGATGTAGTAGTTATTATATCCGGCATTATGCATTCCATCATTATGAAATTAGTTATTACTTGTGATTATTTGACTGGTAGAATATCCATGTGCATGTGTTTATAATTTTTGATTTATTTTTTCCATATTATGTTCACGTTTATGTTTAAAAGGCTTTTCTTTTTATTATACATCTTTCCTTAAAATGTTATAGCTTCCACTAAATTATTTACCCTTACTGAGCATCAGAGATCACCCCTTTCTTATGTTTTATTTTCTCATGATTCCAAGAAGTGTATTATTATTGATATGTAGGGTTAATCTAGGGGAATAATGACAATCTAAAGGTATTATTTATGCTATGTTTTATGTTAGAAAGTGTAATATTATGTTCTTTTATGTAATATATTTTCCAAGACTGCTAAACTGATTATTCCTTTGGGACTTGATTCCTTGTAATCATGCCAATGCATTAAAATAATGCACTGACTCCAAGATTCTGGGGTCAGGGTGTAATAGTTGGAATCAGAGGAAGTTTACCAAAAACCTTGTAAATAGATTTATAAAAATTATATTAGGGATCATAACCCTAATATATACTTTGAGGATAAGTATAGATGAACCCCCAAGATTTTTGGTAAAGTAGTGATTATGTGGGTATTACTAGAAAATACATCCCTATCGAGATAATACAGGTGAATGTGGTTATGGAACAGATGTACCTAGGGGTGAAATCTCTGACAAGGTGTTTCGAGCTTGATTCGGGGTAACCTGTTACACGACAACATGCCTTACTGCACACCTAGTTTGACACTCCCAAGGGACAAGCTTAAGATGATTCACATTTTCATTACAAACCATTATAAGGAATTTATGATTAAATATGTCTGCGAAGAATCATTTTTATGATTATGAGATTATATATGCATAAAGTTTTCAATTTTTGTTTAGTATTTCACTAGTTTAGAATCATGAATTATGATTCATAACCTAATCTAGTGTATGACACTGTTTAGAAATGGCGCCTTGTAGAAAGAATGACTACCCCACCAATGCACATGTTCCAAAGAGTAAGAAGAATCCCATAGTTCATGGTCTTAATCCAACATTTCCAAGGGAAATAGACTCCTATGTATTATCATTATATGGGTAAATAATATCATGTGTTAATAAGATAAGTAAACAATTATTTGATTCATATGGATTTGAAGGGAAGCCATAGAGAAAAATGTTGGAAGATAGAAATATGGATAAAGGTAAGAAGGGAAAGAAGGATTTTACCATATGTGATAATTGTGGAAAGAATCACCCTGGGAGGTGCTTGAAACGACTGGGTGTTTTTTTATAAGTGTGGAAAAAAGGGTCATCAGGAAAATGAATGCAAAGGGAAGAAAGAAAAGAGTAATATTCGGTGTTTCAACTGTAGTGAAATGAGGCATTATGAAAATAAAGGTCTTAAGAATCAAGGAAATATGGCTCAAAAGAATCAAAATTATCAAGTTCAAGCATAATCTATTACTATAGTCGACGTGGAATGATTAATTTATTAGTGTTTCTCGATTGAATAATTATGTCATTTTAGTATTGTATCAATGATTATAAATATTAAAATAAATTTAAATTTAAACTTTTGATGCCATCAATGAATTTTAAAGGTGAATATGACATGTTTGTGTTGATTCGATGTATTTTCTTTCAAAGTAATCAACATTTTATGACTTTCACAAAAACCAAATACTAAATAGTGTCAAAATTGACATAAATGAGTTCATAAAACAAATACTATTTTATTAAATGATATAATAGTCCTAAAAATCTAATCTAGGAAAAATTACTTATATAGTGTTATATATGTCATTAATGAACCAATTGACATTCCCTTGGAATTTTATAGAAACTACATCAACCATGTAGTATAAAAATACAAGAAGTTATGGTAAAAGTTAAAATATTTAACTAAGGGTCAAGTCTAAAAGATAAGGTTGATGTGGTGACGTAGACATGTATAAAACCTATTGGTTGAGATTATTTCGACCCATAACCACCCTATCCTAGAAATAAATCCATTTGGAGCTATTAGAAACCGAAAATAATTTTATAATAAATTAATATTTCAAGATTTTCTTAAAGTTCCCCTTACCTCTCTTATAAAAGCGTACTTACCCTTCTCCTAAATTCACACCTCCAAAGCCATTTGGATCGGAGAAACTCTGCTAAAATATCCTCCCAAATACCCTCAATTCAACCTATAAGCCTTACTTTGATCATAAATACAACCTAATGATCCATTTTGTTCAAATCAAAAGGAAGCACCCGAAGAAGAGGTAATTATTTTATCCCCTCTTTCAAAGTTCTTTTCTTCCTCAACTTCCTCTTTCTTTGATGTTACCATAGTAAAATAATAACTCTAGTAACTTTTACATTATGAGATGTTATTATAAATATGGTACAACCATATTCATTATTCTATCCATCCTATGAGTGAAAAAGTTACCATGTGTTCTTACGTACGACTTACTGTCTACATGTTGTGGTGTAGTTTTTTATTCAACACTACATTATTTGGATGGGTATAATAATGAGTATAATTAATTTAAATATTGAATATAACATGGTAATGATTCTTTATATATAATATACCATCCAATTAAACACCGTTTCACTATAAATATAATGATATTGTCGCTCGTGCGTATGTATGACTTACAGTCTTTGCAAGGCGACAAGATTCATCTTCAACGATCACCATTCAAGAATTCTTATAAATATATATATAGATTAAGTATGAGATATATGAAATAATATTTCTACTAGAGTAATATATATTTATTTAGATAAATATATTTCATTTACTTACTTCCATACTATACGATAAGTAAACGGAAACAACATTCATGCATACGTACAGACTACCGTCTCTATGAACGATGTTTCCATTTCATATATCTATCTGTTATACATATTTATATTCTGAATTTATATGATATATCTCATGTTTTATATTATAGAAGCATGTAAATCATTATATATGTGATATGATCAAAATAAAAATTTAAAACATGTATGATGAAGAAAGTGATTATTACCCAAAATGTTACTTTAACATGGAAATTATTATTAAATGGGTAGTATAAAGTTAAAAATGAATCATATATGATATCATAAATATCATTATTGTTCTGGTATAATTTAATAACATATAATTTTTATTATACAGAAGGTTAAACATACCCTTGACTAAAGGAAAGTACAAGTTAAGGGTTAATTCCTCAATCTCATTATTGTTTGAGATTGTTTATGTGTAAGTATTTACTGGGACATATTTATCATCCATGTCCATGTCTCATAAAATAGTTTTCAAAAAGAATCTTTTAAGGTACTCTTTAACTGAAACATCATTTTAAATGTTTAAAATATTTATTCTTCTAAATCTTTCTCATTCATGTCCATGTTTTCAAAATGGTCTTACAGATTTATTTATATGGACATGAATGATTTAAAATATTAATTCCTTTCAAAATTTTCGAAGTGGTATGAGAAAATTTGATTAAAAAATATCTTTTAAATTTATTCCTTTATAAAATATGTGGATTTTAAACGATTTCATGAAAAAGGGAAATTTCTATCATAGAGTTTTACTGATCATTTTCAACTATGTCGACATTCTTTACCAGATATTATTCTTGATTGAGGTTGATCAATTATAATAAAATATTCCATATTGTATTGAGTGAGTTATGATATGTTTGTCTATGGATGTGATATTTTTATACCATTTAGGGTTTATAGTTAAAGTATGTACATTTCATATGCTAGTTTTAATATAAATGTTTATGTTAGGTTTCAACCTTTTCATATGAGGAATACATTAGACTTTGTAAGTGATAGGCGGGGCCTCTATAGCTCCTTGATGCATCGATAGGTCTCATGAGATAAACTAGTGTCTTAGCATAAGGCCTTGAAATAATATTTTTGAATGGTCCTAGCACAAGGACTTGACATAGTAGTAGTTATATCTGGGATTATGCATTCCCTCGTTATGAAATTAGTTATTACTTGTGATTATTTGACAAGTAGAATATCCATGTGCCTATTTTTATAATGTTTGATTTATTTTTTACATATTATGTTCATGTTTATGTTTAAAAGGATTCTATTTTTATTATGTATATTTCCATAAAAGTTTATATCCTTTGCTAAATTATTTACCCTTATTGAGCATTTGAGCTCACCCCTTTATTATGTTTTATTTTTCTAGGATGCCAAGAAGTGTATTATTATTGATATGTAGGGTTAATCTAGGGGAATAATGTAATTATAAAAAAATTATTTATACAATGTTTTATGTTATAAAGTGTAATGTTAAGTTATTTTATGTAACATATTTTCGAAGACTTCTAAACTGATCGGTTCTTTGGGACTTTATTACTTGTAATCATGCCAATGTATTAAAATAATGCACTGACTCTGAGCTTCTTGGGTCGGGGAATTATAGTTGGTATCAGAGGAAGTTTAGAAATAACCTTGGAAATATAATTAGAAAAATTAGATCAAGGATCATAACCCTAATATAGACTTTGAGGAAAAGTATAGAAGAACCCCCTATAATTTTGGTAAAGTAGGGATTATGTGGGTATTACTAGAAAATACATCCCTGTATAGATAATACAAGTGAATGTGGTTCTGAAACAGATGTGCCTAGGGGTGAAATCTCTGACAAGGTGTTCCAAGCTTGACTTGGGGTAACCTGGTACATGACAACGAGCCTTACTGCACACCTAGTTTGACAATCCCAGGGTATTTTCTTAAAATAATTCACATTTTCATTACAAACCATTATGTGGAATTTATGATTAAATATGTCCACAAAGAATCCCTTTTAGGATAATGAGCTTAGATATGTATAAAATTTTCAATTTATGTTAAGTATATCACTAGTTTAGAATAATGAATTATGATTCATAACCTAATATTGTGTATGAAATTGTTTAGAAATGGTGATTTGTAGAAGGAATGACTACCCCACTAATGCACATGTTCCAAAGAGAAATATGGATCCTATCTTTCATGGTCTTAGACCAACATTTTGAAGCAAAATATCCTCCCATGTATTATCATAATATGGGAAAATAATATCATGTGTTAATAAGATAAGTAAAGAATTATTTGATTCACATGGATTTGAAGGGAAGCTGTAGAAAAAAAATGATGGAAGATATAAAGATGGATAAAGGGAAGAAGGGAAAAAAGGGATTTTCCCATATGTGATAACTGTGGAAAGAATCACCCTAGGAAGTATTTGAAAGGAATGGGTGTTTTTTTATAAGTGTGGAAAAAAGGTTTATGAAGAAAATGAATGCAAAGGGAATAAAGAAAAGAGTAATATTCGGTGTTTCAACTGTAGTGAAATGAGGTATTATGCAAATAAATGTCTTAAGAATCAAGGAAATATAGCTCAGAATAATCAGAAGGATCATGGTCAAGAATAACCTATTACTATAGTTGATAGGGAATGATTAATGTATTAGCGTTTTTGTATTGAAGAATTATGTCATTTGAGTGTTGTATCAATGATGTACTGGTTATATGAATTATGGAAATAAATAAGGACTGTACTGCAATAATATTTCATTAAGGATTGAGATTGTATGGTACTAAGAAAAGTGACACAATAGAAGTTATTTTTTTTGGAAAATACATGGTTCAAGGAAAGATAAATGTAACGCCCTGACCCCAGTTACCTAGATTTGGTGCATTATTACATAACATTGGCTTGATATAAAGAATCATTTCTCTAAAGACCAATTAGTTTAGTAGCCTTGGTAGTACTAGATACATTTGTAAGTTTTACATTACATCATGAAATAAAAACATCAAAAACATTTTGTCCCCTTTTGAAAACACTTATGTCCTTAGCCTATCCCTACAGGTCAACAAAAAAAATACTTCTTCACATTCTGGAAAAAATATAACATAGAAAGGGGAGAGCTTAGATACTCAGTAAGGATAACAATATAGCAGAAAGTTTAATAAATAAGTATAAACATTTAAGGAAATGTATAACACTAAAACAAAATCCTTTTAAACTTAAACATATTCATAAAATGGAAAGATAAAATCAAATAATTCCATTTAATTATTCACATAGATATTCTACTAGTCCAATAATCACATGCAATATCAATAGCCGCTTTTATAATGATGGAATGCATAATGTCAAACTTCATAACCACATAGTCAAGGCCTTGTGCAAGAATACATATAATATTTTGTCAAGGCCTTGTTCCAAGACACTAGTTTGTCTCATGAGACCCACTGATGCATCGATGAGCAATATTGGGCTCCACCCGTCACTTACTAAGTCCAATAGATTCCTTATTCGAAAAGGTTTAAACATAACAAAAACATTCGTATTAAAACTAGCCTACAGAATGTCAATAATTTATCCATAAACCATGAATTTTTTAAAAATAACACATCCATAGTCAAATATATCACAAAACCTTCAATAAAATATGGAAGTTTTTTATCATAATCAATCAACTTCAAATAATCTTAAAATCCATCAAAGGATGTCGACATAGATGAAATAATTTTTTTTAGAGAAACATCTCTTTCTATTTTGAAATCATTTAAAATTCATATAATTATAAAATAAAAAATTTATTTTGAAAATATTATTATAATATTTTAAGGTAAGCTTCGACGATGTTATAACGGTGGAATATAGCCGCACCTGCCGTATATGTTAAAAAAAGACTTTCTTATCTTAATTTTGTCGAAAAGGTCATAAAGTACCTTGTTTGGAAAATGATGGAAAGATTAATTTCAAAACATATATGGCCAAATGAGGGTGTAAATGAATTTAAACCATAGTATAGTAAATAGTAAAATTTTTTTGAATTACATTTTTAAGGAAACACAAATGTGGATGATAAAGAGGTCCCAGTAGATACTTGCGTTAAAACAACCTCGTATAATAAAGAGATTGTGAAATTAACCCTTAACTTGTACTTTTCCTTATTCTATGGTATGTTAACCTCCTGTATAATAGTTAAAACATTGTTATTAAATTATAAAATAACTATATACATAAATATGATATCATATAAGATCCTTTAATATTGCTTTGTTAATAATATTTCAGTAGTATCATTATTTTGGGTGTTAACTGATTTGTTTTCCATTATATAGTTGGTTACTTAATTCATGTTTGTTATGGATAGGATGTATTTTATTCATATACAGAATTATATTATGTTCAGAAAAATTATTTTTAATCATAAAATGAAAATTATTCTTGAATGATTACAATGGGGAATGAATCTCATCACGTTCGTGGAGACGGTAATCCGTACGTATGCACAAGCGACAATATCATTCAATTGAAGGTGAAATCATATATAATTGAATGTTATATCATATATACATAATCATTAACAAGTTATATTTATTATTTACATCAATTATACATCATTATTATACCCATCCAAAAAATGATGTGCGTGAATAACAAACTACACCACGATGTGGAGACGGTAAGTCGTACGTACGCACATATAGTGACTTTGTCATTAATATGATGGATAGAATAATGAATATGGTTGTACCATTTTTATAATAACATAAAAATATATATAATATACTGGAGTTATTATTTTATAATGGAAACAACAAAGAAAGAGTAAGTGGAAGAAGAAAAGAACATGAAAGAGGTGATGAAATATTTACCTCTTCTTCGACTTCTTCCTTTTAATTTGATCAAAAGGGATTCTTAGGTTGGCTTTCTGACTAAAGGAAGGCCTCTAGGATTAAGGGGGGATATTTTACAGGATATTTGTGTAGGGGTTGTCCGATCCAAATGGATTTGGAGGTGTGAAATTAAGATAAGGGGAAGTGTCTTTTTATAAGAGAGGTGGTGATCACTTTAGGAAAAGTTTGAAATATTATTTTATAATAAAATAATTTTCGGTTTTTAATGGCTAAAAAATAATTCATTTTAAGGATAAGGTGGCTATAGGTCTAAAAACACTCAAAAAATAGGCTTTAGACAGGTTTGGGTCATTATATTAACCTTATCTTTTAGATTTAACTCTTAGTTAAATAGTTTGATATTTACCATGTCTCTTTGTATTTTTATATTATATGGTTAATAAACTTACTATAAACTTCAAAGTGAACCTCAAGTGGTTCATTAATTACATGTAAAATATTTTTAAGCCCTTTGGCCAAAAATTATATTTTTAGGAATATAATATCAATTGATAATATAATATTTGTTTTAAAAACTCTTTTATGTAAATTTTGACACTATCTGGTATTTTGTTTTTGTTAAATTCATAACAAAATTATTACTTCGAAAAAAATTAATTTAATCAACCCTAACATGTAATAGTAACCTATAAAATTAGTTTAATTCATTAAAAGTCTCAAATTATATTTATTTGGATATTTATAATATCAATTATTTTAATCTTTCATTAATATGGTAATTACTACATCATCATTGTGTAATAAATAAATTTAATTATTTAATCTATAAAAATTATAAATAAAATACAATTATGTATAGAATATTTTTATCTTTCTAATGAATATTTATAGTCTAATTTATCTTATGTATAAATCTATATTAATAATGGTTTATTTATTAAACTCTGATTTTAACTCTTTTAACTCTTCTTTAAATAAAATAATAATAAATGTCCTAATCTAATGCAAGTAGACCTAAATGATTATATTTTATTCCTAAGGTTATTTTTGGTCAAATTACACTTATCCAATAAAATTAGGATACGTTTTAGGGTAATAATAATATCATGCTAACCCTTAATTACCCTATTTATTTTTAACCGTGGTAAATAAAAGTAAAAAGTTACTATTCATAAAAAA
The DNA here is from genome assembly GCA_963277665.1 of Viscum album. Taxonomy (NCBI): domain Eukaryota; kingdom Viridiplantae; phylum Streptophyta; class Magnoliopsida; order Santalales; family Viscaceae; genus Viscum; species Viscum album. Next base: position 8,681,736 of record OY728125.1, read on the forward strand.
TTATTTTCATCTTATTGAACCAAATTTTACTTACAGATATCAACCATGTCTCTTGAATTTTTTAAATTCAACTCACAGAAGTAGCAAAATTAAGTTTTATACAAATTTGGAAATGCTCCTAGGAGGTGGGTAAAAGACGGTAAAAAGTTCGATAAAATTATATATATATAAACTTATTAAAAAATGAATGTAATGAATTATGTTGAACATATATAGGTATTATGTACCCATTTTGACCTAAAATAAATTTAAATAAAATAATTAAATATTTAATTAAAAAGTCGGTTTTAAACAATAACGCAGTGTTTTTCACTATTCATCAAAAATTGAATGTTTTCAGAAAAATACCAAAAATTCACCCTAAGATAATTTTGATATTATGAATCAAAAAATGAAGTCCATTTTGAAATATAAAATTTATAAAATTTCAAAAATTGGGTATTAATATTCATAACGGTTAGTTTGATTGGTTGTGGTGTGTTTGAACTCGAAGTTGCATACAACAAAAGCTATTGTATTATTCAAATGGAAACGTATCGTGGAAGCTTGGGGTGTTACAATAAACCGTAATATGGTCATGATACAAAGGTAGTGATTTTGGAATAAGAGATGATTGATTTGGCTAAATTTTATTGGATATTCTTGACCACCTTGGAAATAATTAATTGTTTTCTTATGCCATCATTGTTGGAGTTTACATCATTTTTGGATATAAGAAGTATATCCAACAATTTATAAGGAATAAGAGAGCATGAATGTATTCAATAAGGTTTTATGGTAATTCAGGGTGTTACCATGTTTTAAGAGAATACATGATGAAATTATTCACATGTTATTATGTGGAAAAAAGTGATCATCATTAAGTTTACCTCCCATATAAATTTTTGGACTGTGATTTTGGACACAAGTATTTTGGATAAGTCTAAATGTTGGAATGGAGTAAGTTTAGCACTTTATTTTTTTATTTCAGGTTAAAGTATAATTTATTGGATACTTTGACCTAACCTTTTTGATTTTAGTAAACATATAAAGGATTAAGGAAATACTTGTGGACCTTATGATTTATCAAATGCGCTTCAGGTGTAAAAAAATTCATTTTGAACATTCATTTCCTAGTGTAAGGGATGAAGTGAAAATAGATCAAAGAACAACCAAATGATGAGATTATGATTATGATAGGTAATGAAATCAAGTATGTTTTCTTGAGTTCTTATCTTGATTGTAAATTAATCTCTTCCCTTTAAAAAAAAGTATCTAAAAAAATTTGTTATCCTAATACCATATGTTTTGTTGAAACAATGATACCTTAAATCATCATAGATTTATGGCTTTGAGGCCCTCATTTTTTCATTTATTGTTAACTTATTTTTGATTAATGACCTCAATCACTCCCTATAAATATTTACGGTTTCCCCCAATTATGTGTCTCTAATTTCCATTAATGTTCTCTTATTAGAAATCCTAATTTGGTGGTGACTTTTTCGTTTCCCTTTCCCTTTTATTACAACTAAATTTTATTAAACCTATTTTTGATGTGGGTTTTCCAAAAGGATATTTTCTATTTTCAAACTTTTATTATCAAAGAACAATTTCAAATTATGAGGACACAATTTATTAAAAGAGGGGAGAATGTAACACCCCAAAATTTCATTGTATGTTATCTTTTTAAATTAGTTTAAAAGATTATATTGAACGCAACACCGAATTGGCTTGCATTATACACAAGATTGAGTTTTAGCGAAATAACACATTAGTATTATAATTATTTAAATGATATATTTATTTATCAATTAAATATTCTAATATGAATAGTAAAAAATAAATTTTAAATGTTATTTATAATGTTTTCACATAGATAAACCATATTTATAATGAAATGTATTAATTTTGTTAAAATAGTTATATATGTAGAAAAAGTATTTTATTAAAAGAACTAAATTTTTATGTCTTTTTATGAACAATAATAAAATTAATTTAGACACTCCTTAAAATTGAATTTGGTAAAATAGACTTCATTTTTGAATTTGTAATATCAAAATTAGATTAGGGTGGTTTTTTTGGTATTTTTCTGAAAACATTCAATTTTCGATGAATAATGAAAAATACTACAAAGTACAAAAAAATGACTTTTTCATTTAAATAATTATTTTTAATTAAAATTTATCTTAAATTAAAAATAGATATATAATACATATATTAGTCTAATTTATGTTATTTGACTTATTTTATAATAAGAATAGATATATAAAATATTATTGTACTTTTTAATGTCTTTTACCCACATTCTAGGCACATTTGCAAATTTACATAAAATGTAATTTTACCACTTATGTAAATTGAATTTAAAAAATCTGACAGCCACAGTTGTCCTCAGTAAATAAAATGCGGTTCAATAGGATTATTTTATTGGTGAATAATAACTTTTGAATTTTATTTTCCACGGTTAAAAGTAAATAGGTAATTAAAGGTAAAAATAATATTATAATAATATAAAATTACCCCAAAACACGTCCTAATTCTATTGGATAAGTGTTTTTCTACCAAAATAAACCTTTGGAAAAAAATAAGATCCTTTTTGGTACATTTAGGTCAGATTAGGATATTTATTATATTTTATTTAAAGAAAAGTTAAAAGTGTTAAATCAAATTTGAATAACTAAACCCTTTTTAACATAAAGTTATACATAAGATAAATTCAACTATAAATATTCATTAGAAATCTAAAAATATTTTCTACATCATGGTATTTTATTTAGACATTAAATAATTATATTTTTTATGACACAATAACGATGCAGGAATTACCTTATTAATGAAAGATTAAAATAATTGATATTATAAATATAAAAATAAATGTAAATTGAAATTTTTTATTCCATCCACGAATATTATAGGTGAATATGAAATTTTAGGGTTGATTAAATGTTTTTTTGAAGGAATCAACTTGTTATGACTTTCACAAAAACCAAATACTAAATAGTCTCAAAATTGACATAGTTGAGTTTTAAAAAAAATACTATTTTTTAAAATGATATAATAGTCCTAAAAATCTAAGATTCAGTAGAATTAATTATATAGTGTTATATATGTCATTAATGAACCAATTTCGGTTCACTTAGAATTTTATAGAAACTCTATTAACCATGTATTATAAAAATACAAGAAGATATGGTAAAAGTTAGATTATTTAACTAAGGGTTAAGTCTAAAGGAGAAGGTTAATATGGTGACCTATACATGTCTAAAAACTATTTTTTGAGATGGTTTATACCCATACACACCTTATTATCGAAATAAATCCATTTGGATCTATTAGAAACATAAAATAATTTTATAATAAATTAATATTTCAAGATTTTCCTAAAGTGCCCCTCACCTCTTTTATAAATGGGTACTTCCCCTTATCTTAAATTCACACCTCCAAAGCCATTTTTCTCAGCCAAAACCTACTAAAATATCCTCCCAACTACCCTAACACCAACCTATATGCATTAATTTGATCATAAATCCAACCTAAGGATCCCTTTTGTTCAAATCAAAAGGAAGCACCCGAAGAAGATGTAATTATTTTATCACCTCTTTCAATGTTATTTTATTCTTCTACTTTCTCTTTATTGGTTGTTACTATACTAAAATAATAACTCTAGTACCTTATAAATTCAAATATGTTATTATAAATGTGTTATAACTGTATTCATTATTCTATCTATCCTATGAATGACAAAGTCACCATGCCTATGTACACACGACTTACCATCTCCACATCATGGTGTAGTTTGTTATTCAACACTACATTATTTGTATTGGTATAAAAATTAGTATAATTAATTTAAATAATGAATATAACATGGTAATTATTATTTATATATAATATACCATCCAATTAAACACCGTTTCACCATCAATAGAATGATATTGTCGCTCATTCGTACATACGGCTTACCGTCACCACAACACGATGAGATTCATCTTCAACGATCACCCTTCAAGAATTTTTATAATATATATTGATTAAGTATGAGATATATTAAATAATATTTCTACTATAATAATATATATTTATGTAGATAAATATATTTCCTTTACTTACTTCCATACTATACGATTAGTAAACAGAAACAACATTCATGCATACGTACAGACTACCGTCTCTATGGACGGTGTTTCCATTTCATATATCTATCTATTATAAATATTTATATTCTAAATTTATATGATATATAAATCATGTTTTATATTCTATAAGTATGTAAATCATGATCTAAGTGATACGATCAAGAATAACAAGTTAATACACGTATGATAAAGAAAGCGATCATTACCCAAAATGTTACTTAAAATAGAAATTATTATTAAATGGGTAGTATAAAGTCATAAATGAATCATATATGATTTCATAAATATGAGTATGTTTTTGGTATAATTTAATAACATATTATTTTCATTATACAGAAGGTTAAACGTTCCCTCGACTAAAATAAAGTACAAGGTAAGGGTTAATTCCTAAATCTCATTATTATTCGAGATTGTTTATGTGTAAGTATTTACAGAGAAATATTTATCATCCATGTCTATGTTTTATAAAAGACTTTTCAAAAGTAATATTTTTAAGATACTCTTTAACTAAAACATAATTTTAAATGTTTTAAAAATTTAATCTTTTAAATATTTCTCATTAATGTCCATGTTTTCAAAAAGGTCTTAAGGATGTATTTATATGGACATGAATGTTTTAATATATTATTTCATTTCAAAAGTTTCAAAGTGGTATGGGAAACTTTGATTCAAAAATATATTTTAAATTTATTGAATACTAGAAACTTAGCCTTTACCAATAGTTTCAAACCATTGGTAAAGGCCGGACAATAGTTTGTATAAACTATACCAACAGTTGTCCAAACCATTAGCTGTGGAGCTGTGGGGATAGACATATCCCAATGGTTCTATGAGAACCGTTTAAGTATGGATTCAGAATGGATCATATACCAATGGTTTCTGGTAACCATTGGTATAAATATTTACCAATGGTTTAAACCATTGGAAATATCAAAATTCATATCTATACCAACAGTTCCTCACAAACCGTTGGTAAAGTCAAGTAAAGGATCTATACCAATGGTTTGTAAGCCGTTGGTATATACTTTTAACATTGGTTTACATGAAACCATTGCTATATGTTTTCTTTTCACACATATTCCAATGGTTGTAAACCATTGGCACATACATTATGCACCAACAACAGCAAGCCCAACTCCCCCCTGTGCACCTGCAGCAATGCACTTCCACGAGCAGGCCTGCCTCGCCCCTGTGCACCTGCAGAAAACCAAACACACATAAAAAATTCATACAGAATTCTACCTATGAACCTGTAGAAAACCAAACACATATACATAATTCATACATAATTATAAATACCTGCATAATACATGCATAATTCTGTATGAATTCATACACATACAACAATTACCTAGAAGTATTTTCCCATGAAACTTTGAATCACTCTGCATTGTGCACATAAATAGTTCTTTTAGCCGGGGAAGAATAGCCATTTTAGGTTTAAACTCCCACATTTTTCATATAGGAGTGGAATAAAGAGGGTGTCTAGGGAGGGGGGCTATCTAGGGGGGGGGGGGTTCCATGGGGGTGGGTGTGTCCTAGGGGGTGGGGATGTCCAGGGGGTTTCCTGGGGGTGGGGTGGCGTCCAGGGGGTGGGGTGGGGGGGTGTCCAGGGGGTTGGGGGTGATTTACAAGGGGGTATGGGGTGTCCAGGGGTGGGGGAGGTGGGTGTCCAGGGGGTGGGGGAATTTTTATGTGGGTGGCGGTGTCCAGGGGGTGAGGGGTTTCCAGGTGGTGGGGTGGTGTCCGAGGGGTGGGGGGGGGGGTGTCCAAGGGGTGGGGGGTGTCCAGGGGGTGGGGCGAGGGGGGGGGGGTTAGGGGTTTGGGGGGATTTCCAAGGGGGAAGTGGGTGTCAAGGGGGGCTGTCCAAGGGGGTAGGGGTATCCAAGGGGTGGGGGGCTATCCAGGGGGATGGGGGGTGTCTAGTGGGTGGGTGGGTGGGGGGGGGGTATCCATGGGGTGGGGGTGTATAGGGGATGGGGGTGTCTAGGGGGTGGGGTGGTGTCCAGGGTGGTGGGGGGAATGTCCAGGGGGTTGGGGGGGGGGTGTCCAAGGGGGTAGGGTGTCCAGGGGGTGGGGTGGGGGTCTAGGTGGGTGGGGGCTGTTCGAGGGGGGGGGGTGTCTAGGGGGTTGGGGGGTGGGGGTATCCATGGGGGTAGCAGGTGTTCAGGGGGATGGGGTGTCCATGGAGTTGGGGGGCTATCCTTGGAGATGAGGGGTTGTCTGGGGGGTTGGGGGGTGTCCAAGAGTAGGGTGGGGGGCTATCCAAGGGCGTTGGGGGGTGTCCAGAGGATGGTTGGGGGGGGGGGTGTCTAGGGGGTGGTGTGGTGTCTAGAGGGTGGGGGTCGAGGGAGGGGGTGTCCAGGGGGTTGGGGGGGGGTGTCCATGGGGTGGGGTGGTGTCTATGGGGGTGGGGGTGTCCAGGGGGGGTGAGGGGGGGGGGGGGGGGATGTTCTCGGGGTGGGGTGGTGTCCAGGGGGTGGGGGTATCCAGGGGGTTGGGGGCTTTCCAAGGGGTGGGGGTGTCCAGGGGGTGGGTGGGGTGGGGCTGTCTAGGGGGTGTCCAGGGGGTGGGGCTGTCTAGGGGGTGTCCAGGGGTGGGGGGGGGGGTGTCCAGGGGGTGGGGTGGTGTCCATGGGAGTGGGGGGTGTCCAGGGGGTGGGGGTGTCCAGGGGGGGGTGGGGTGGTGTCCAGGGGGTGGGGGTGGTGTCTAGGGGGTGGGGGTGGTGTCCAGAGGGTTGGGGGGCTTTCCAAGGGGGTAGGGGTGTCCAGGGGGTGGGGGTGTCCAGGGGGTGGGGGGTGTCCGGGGGGTTGGGGTGTCCAGGGGGGTGGGTGGGGTGGTGCTGTCTAAAGGGGTGTGTGGGATGTCCAAGGGGGTGGGGGTGTCCTGGGGGGTGGGGGGGGGGGGCTTTCAGTAAGGTGGGGGTGTCCAGGGGAGGGGTGAATCGGTCACAACAAATCATCAAGTCAAGTTTTATTATTTATAGATAAAGAAATAAAGATAATGTGACCTACCTAATCTCACATATATTCAGGCACAACAAACCACCAAACATATAATGTTAGTAATATCATTTCAAATGTAACTTATCAATTTGTCCCTCATCACCATTACTATCATCACCGTCATCATCAGCCTCACCCCTATCCTCATCATCTTACCCATCATTGTCCCCTCCCTCCTCCTCACCCACGTACTTTGCCTTGGCCTCCTCCTCAGCCTCCTCCTTGCCCTCCTCCTCTGCCTCAACATCCTCCTCACCCCCTCCTCCTTCGCCTTGGCCTCCTCCTCTCCATAGTCTTGACCAACAATAGAACTTCCACCTGGTGCACCATATATATAATGCATAAATGACATATATTCATCATAAGCTAGGTTGGTCTCTAGTGGAAGTGTTGGACGTAAAACGTCCATCAGTTTCATAAATGCAGTGTTTTCCCTAGCAGACTGTTCTACCATCTCTATGGCCCTTTTTTTTAGCCTGTTCTGCCTGTTTCTTAACCTGCTAGAACTCGATGGCACTAAAATCGTACCTAAGGAGGGCCAATACTTCTTCGAGACTATACTCTTCCCAAGTCAGCAGTTGTACTCTTCCAGGGTGCTCATCTCCCCACAAATGATGTAAGTGATCGTTTGGCCCAAAATTGTCAGGTTCTTGAGAATCAAGGGACTCTGAAGCAGCCTATTACAAATATAAATAGATTATTAAGTTACAAAATAGATATTAAAATTTTAAATCAAAAAAGTAAAACTTACAATCTACTATTCTCTCAGTTTATTAACCACAATTCCATCCTTCTTCCTTCGACTCAAGAAAAACATCTTTTCTCGAGGCACACGTCCTTCAATATTTAATTTTTTACTCTAGAATTTACATTGAATGTAGGAAACCATAATTAAAAATATGTTACCAATAATTAATTTCATAACTAAAATTATATAACAACTTTAACAATCGAATAAATTGTGGAGGAAATAATAGAAATTGCAAGTCGTAAAGAAAAATTATAAACAACTGTCATACCTGCTTCCTCTCAGGATCTAGCATCGTAGTACGTCCCAATGTATAGAGGTATTTTTTAGCATCAATGTTTTTTTATTTCTTCCGGATGATTCCTAAATAAAATTCAATAATAAAAAGATATTATTAACACAAAATATGATTTTTTTCATTTAAATACCTCAAATTTGATTAATACCTTAAACTAGATATTTTTCCAATGAGTAATCATATGTCGATACTGTTCTATCATATAATCATCCATGATAGCAACCACCTCTAATTATATGCCAACTCTATCACTCCATACAATATACAACTTGTGCTTATAGGCTCTCCATATCTTACCTAAATTCTTTAGACGTGCTGGCCGTGCACCCTCACCATCGGGGAAATTAAATCGAAGTTGACACGAAAATATTAATTCATATAAATACAAAAAAATATATTGCATTAAATACGACAATTTTTTTACCCATATATCTTCCCAAGAATTATCCTTGAATTCATTTGAAAACTATTTCCATGAGAGCAGGATGACATGAATGATGTCAGAGTATTTGGAAAGCATCACAAAAAAAATCTGACATTGCTGCCCTGTTTTTTCAATCATTTGACTATCTTCATTGTATTCCACCATCAACTGTGTGCAGTGGTTCCACACCGCATGCATGGTGTGCACGCCCCCGCACCACCTTTTAGCAGTATATGTATCTATTATGAAAGAAAAAAAATATTTTATCAATACATGTTATAATGAAAATAAATAATGGTATAAATTTTTTTAGGGTTCTATAAATATACATACGACAATCTGATCAATGGGAGCCACTGGATCAGTAGAAACTGATGGAACACCATATGTAGGTAGAGTGGGTCATAATGTATGCTCCATAGAGACATACTCTGGTAGAGTATAAGTCAAAGAAGATGGAATATAAAAGCTCATAGAGAAGGAAGTAGAAATAAAAGAAGATGGCACAGATGGCTAGCTGAATACTGGATGAGGAGTTGGAATCATCATTAGATATGGTAAAGATGGGTGAGGGGACTCAGATGTAAAGGGTGGTGAAATCATGGGAGGCCTAAATTTCCCATGTGTCCCCTAATGAAACACTGGGATCAGAATATGGGAAAGATGATATGTCAGTGGGAGGGGCAGGGTCTAATCATGTATGCTGACCATATCGCCTAGCTTTCATACCACCCCCCCTCACATGAACACCATGAGTACTGGGACCACTACTAGGCTATTCATCAAATAATTGTCTCCTATGCGGTGGATCCTACAAAAATTTTTAAAACAAAATTAATCACATGACATTGTATATTATTTAAATATATATTTGAAATAAAATACTCACTACATGCATTAGTGGTGGAACACCCATCTCAGCCATGTGATGATTATTTTCCATCATATTTTTCTACCTCCTCTCTTTAATTGGTTTCATTTCATGCATTTGAAAAAAGTATGGAAGTTATTAGAAAGGATAACTAAAGTGTAACCCAAAAAACAAAATAAATGAGAGGGAATAGGGGGATTCATGGATAATTTAAATAACCATTGTTTTAAGTGATCTTGAATAGATATATAATGAATTCAATAAATCATAAAAGATGTAACAAATAAATTTAATTTTTAGTAGAATGGTTATTTACTACGTGTCATCAGTCTATTAAAATCATAGAACTTTGATTCTGTGGATTTATTTCACTCAACAACCAAGAGAGAGAGCATACTGAATTATACCTCTAGAAAATTCAGAAAGGTATATATTATGAATTATTGAACCCTTAAGATTGTTATAAATGATGATATAAACATTTGAAAAAGGATACAATATCTACCAGATTCATAAGGGGGAAAAGCAGTTTTCAAAATTAAGGAAACATTTAATTTCTTTATCCTAGGTAGATGATGCAGGTTTCTATACATGTTTTGCAGAAGAAGACAAACTATCATGTTCATTATATGGTGAAATGTTAATGGGAGGTCTTAGAGTTATACTGATTTTATACATGGTCAATAAAGCATTGAAATGTTCAACAAGTTAGAAATTTAGGTTTTTTAGGTTTGAATACAGTTCAATTCTAAATTAGAAAATGAAATTCAAATAAAATTACAACCAATAAACATTGAAAATTCACATAACGGTCAAGTTAGATACAACATATTTGTAATCAATATTAAATCAATTCGAATAGTACCAACCTTAACAACCAAAGTTGAGATAAACCAAAATAATTGAGAACATGGATGGATGATTTTATATATTTCCCACCACAACTTCAAGTTCATAGTCAACTCTGACAATTGAGCTATTGGAGTAATAAAAAGTAATAAATGGATCATTTCCAATGGAAGTAGGGATGGTTTCAATTCCATCATCACCATCAAAAAAAATATGTCTTGGAATTACTTAAATAATGACACCAAATTCCAGTCGAAGATGGTCTTTGACATAAAAAACTTGTTTCAACATTGATGCCCATACATATGGTTCATTGGTAGCAAGAGTGTGAGTCATATTAATTACTAAAAATCCACAATCATCAATAAATTTTCCCTGCCTCTTCATTGAATCAAACCACTAACATTTAATCATTGTGACTCGTCTATGAGAATAATAATCCATTATTTTTTTTTTCAACAACTCCATAATAACCTACATTTTCAAATAGTGGTCTACTATCTGATGCACTAACATAACAGTCTATTGTGGCAGGAAAACATGACACTGTAATGTTGTGTTCTCATGTTCTTTGCTCCTTCAGTGATAATAAACCTGTACCCATTGATAAAAATTGATTTATAGTCATGAACCATGGTATTAGGATAAAAATCAATGCTCATATTTCCTTAGAGAAAGATTAAGTAGGTAAAATCATTACCTGAAATATAAATGAATAATAAAATTAATTAAAATTGATTAAATTATTTTAAAGAGAAATATTTTTACCTTTAATTTTAACCAAGCAGAAAACTCTTTTCTATGAAAAGTACCCCTCCTTATCAAAGATAAAGAACGATGCTTTCTATTTACCATTTCTTTATGTTCCCTCTAGATAAAAACAGTAATAGGGTAACATATATATATGTAAGATATACATATATTCAATTTACATACCTGATGCAGTTATCGAAAAAATCATAGTTGAACAAAACTGTGTGATGTTCCATCTTCTGCTCTTCAAGGCTTAATGTATTTAATGTATATGATCCAGGAATTCCTCCTGTTTGATGAGGTGATGGAAAAATGGGTTGAATTATCTATTAATATTCTTCTTCATTTCTCACTGGTCTGTTCATTCTTGTAGTAAGATCATACAGATACATAGAGTAGAAATCCATACATTCTTGAGTCAAGTAACCATTCATGATAGAACCTTCAAGATGATTCCTGTTTCAGACATAAGACTTTAATTTGTAAATATTTCTTTTCGTTGGATACATCCAATAAAAAGAAACAAGTCCTCCAAGAAGTATTTCAGTAGGAATATGGATAGTCTGATGCAACATGCATGTGAAAAATTATGGAGGAAATATTTTCTCTAACTCACACAAAATTAATGGGGCATTTGCAAACATTTTTTTTGAAATAAAGACTTAGAAAACCTTTTAGCACAAAGATCTATAAAAAAATGGCACACCAGAATAATAGACACCCTTAAATTATTGGAAAAAAGATAATGAATTCCTATTGGAATCAACTCATACAGAAGGATGTGATAATCATGAGTCTTCAATGATTTTAGATTAAACTCTCTTCTGTTGACCCGTTTAGATACGTTGCTTGAATAACCATCAAGAACTTTAATAGTCTCTAGTACTTACAAAACTTTCTTTCTTTTCTATATGTTTCATCACATAAGAAGCACATGGTACTTTCCATTTATTTTCACTGATACGCGTAGGATTAAATTTTTGTCTGATGCCCTAATAAACCAAGTCACGCTGAGAACTTAAATCATCCTTTGTATTCCCCTTAAAATTTAGAAGAATCAAAACCAAAATTTAACACATATTTTTTCAGTGTAAATTACGTCTAAGAAATGACGTAACAAATTGGTTGAACAATAAGGAAAAATCAAAGAAGATACTTCTATTCTTCCAATTGTAACAGGTTTCAGTGGAAACATTCTTTCTCTTTCAGATTTCATTTGACCCTTCTTGAATGAAAACTGAAATCTTTCAATTAATTAAGCACATCAGTTCCAGATATATGCTGAGGTGGATCATCGGTCTCCATAGTATTTTCAAATCTTCGAATATATTTCTATATGGATGGTCTATTGGCAAGAATTGTCGATGTACTATAAAACTAAAACTACATTGATGTTTCAGTATTATGGATCATGTATTCTTGATACAAACAGGACATGATAGTTTTCCATTCGTGCTCCATACAGACATCATTTCATAAGAAGAAAAATCATTGATCATCCACATAAGCATAGCACATATATGAAATATGTCTTTAGAACATGCGTTGTATGTGCGCACACCCACATCCCAAAGAAGTTTCAAATATTTTATTAAATGGTGCATGTATATGTATATATCATTGTCAGGATCAGAAGGTCCAGATATGAGTGTACTCATGAAAGTGATAATTTTTTTCATACAAAACCATGAGGGTAGGTTATAAATGTGTATAAAAACTATCCATGTGTTTTGTGAAGTAAGCATATGCCCAAACGGATTAAAACCTTCCCATAAAAGACCCAACCTCACATTACGCACATCAACTACGAAATCAGGATATTGAGAATCAAATCTATACCATACAAATCCATTTATAGGGTGAACCAGCTCATCATTAGTCTTATTTATCTTGGTATCATGCCATCACTTTTTTTGTTGATATTTCATCAGTCATAAAAAGATTCTAGAGTCTGGGTATCAATGAAAAGTTCCACATTACTTTATATGGAACATGGGATGGATTTACATTAGCTTTTGGCTTCTATCAAGATGTGCCAAATTTTATAAAATAATTTTCTTCAGCAGTTTCCTCCCAGAATAAACTGCAATATTTTAGGCAAGAATGGATTTTGTTTCTTGAAAAATCCAATTTCCTCAACTAACTTCCATGCCATATAGTGGTTTAAAGGAATATCTGCATCATCTAGAATTAATTACTTCAAGAAGGTATAAATGTAATTGATGGAAGTATTATAAATACCATACATAGTTTTCCTATGAAATAATCAGATAAAAAAATACAGCTTTTTCATGTTACCATATTGTCGATATAATGGAGTCATGGCAGCATCATTCAATTTTTTCACCCTGATAACAACATTATTTTCATTATATGCATCATGTGCGATCATATTGAAGTATTCTTGGGTCAGAATCCTTTATTTTTCACAATGAAGAATAAACAAAAACCAGTCATATAACAAATTCTCCAATCCAGTCCTCTCATTTCGATCATCAACAATTTGAGATTTCATTTTCATCCCATTGTGATACCACACATAGTAGTTTTCTTGAAAACCATATTTGGTTATGTGGTAGCTAACTTCTTTATGGCTCAACCAAGGTATTCCAGCATAATTGTAAAATGGGCAGTGTATGCGACCACTATATGAAGCATTGTGAAATGCAAAATCTAAAAAGCTCTCCAAATTGTTTTGAAAATCACTTGTGATCTGATTGGTTTCATACATCCAACATCTTTCCATTATATAAAAAATTGTTATAAGTCATTTTGTCAAAATCAATTCAATAATATTGAAGTTTCATAAAAAATATATTTAAGTAAACAAGAATTGTTCACTTTATATGAAACCATATCTGACACACTACTCTATATGAGAATCATAATATAAAAGACAGGAAAATACTATATTTATAACAAAATATATTTGAAGAACTATAAATGAGTGTAAAAGATCATGTACACTTGTGGAGGAGAATTATTTTTGAGTTGAGTAAAATTTAGATCGAAGAAATTTTATATTTTAGTATATTATTTGAGTGATCACATAAACTTCCCAAGGGGGTGGGGGAGTCTAGGGGGTGGGGCTGTCTAGGGGGTGGGGGCTATCTAGGGGGGTGGGGGTGTCCAGGGTGGGGTGGGGGGGGGGGGGTGTCCGGGGGGGCTGTCTGGGGGGGGGGGATTTCCAAGGGGGTGGGAGATGTCCAGGGGGTGGGGGTTTCCAGGTGTGGGGTGGTGTCTAGGGGGGTTGTCTAGAGTGGTGGGGGAGGGGGGGGGGGTGTCCAGCGGGGGTGGGGGGAGTCCAAGGGGTGGGGGAGTCCAGGGGGTGGGGTGTTGTCTGAGAGGGCTATCCAGCGGGGGTGGGGGGGGGGTGGGCTTTCCAGGGTGGTGGGGGCTATCCTTGGGGGTGGGGGTGGGGTTTCCAGGGGGTGGGGTGGGGGGAGGGGTAGTCCAGGGGGTGGGAGGGGGGGGTTTCCAAGGGGGTGGGGGTGTCCACCCCCAAACTAGGGTCATAGAATCCAATATCTATCCAATTGTAGCATTACTTCATGCCTATTATATATTACCCAGAAGACTGTTGGTGTAAACCATGAATATCATACATATAAATCACAACGCACCTAATTGTAAACACACCTCCAAATATCATACATGGATCATATTTTATCTTCCACTATATATATAATACATGAAGTCTAAAAAACACACCTAATTATAAACAAACATACAAATTTTGAGCTTGGTATGTGGATTATTGATGCCTTGAGATCCTAGATAAGAGCTAATTTCAGGATGTGATACAAGGTGTAAATATAATATTTTCTATGTTTAGAAAATTTTGTGTGTGTGTCAAATATGATCCTATATATATTGTTTGAGCATATGAGTCAAGTTTCTATGGGACACTACTCATGGGAGTATGATCCTTGTTATATCATTAGGTGATATGGAGTTGTATGATTGTTAAATTTGTATGAGATGAGTATGGATTGTGGATAAGAACCCGAGTGAGATTTCTTTGTAGAGATCAATTCTTCTTGGAAGGGTAAGAGTGAGTATTGGTATGAAACTTCAAGAAAAGTCTTAATGTGTTAAAGAAACTATACATTGGCTATATGCGATTCTTTTTTGTTGTAGAGTATCAGAGTGGACAGTCCACCCTCCTTGGATAGTGCACACCCCCTACACCCCTACAGCCCACCATACCCCCTAAACCCCCCTGGACCGCCCCACCTAGATAGCCCCCCACCCCACCTGGACAACCCACCCCCGCACCCCCACCTGGATAGCCCCCTCCTCCATGGACAAGCCACACCCCTTCCCCACCTAGACAGCCCACCCCCACGCCCCTTGGATAGCCTACCCCACCCCACTAAAATAGGACACCCCTTGGACAACCCACACCGCCTCCCCAACTCCCCTGCAGCCCCTACCCCTATAACCCCATGGGATAGCCCACCTCCCCACCTGAACAAAACCTCACCCCACCTAGACAGCCCACCCCACCTCCACCTGGACAGCCCCCACCCCACCTAGACAACCCACCCCACCCCACCTGGACAACCCACACCCACTTGGACAACACCCACCCCACCTGGACACCTCCACCCACCACCTGGATAGCCCACCCCACCTAGGATGCCCCCACCCCAGCCTGGAAAGCCCCCCACCCCCACCTGGATATCCCATCCCCTCCCTAGAAATCCCACACCCCCCCACTTGGAAAACCCACCCACCCCTGGACATCCCACATCCCCTCCCCCACCTGGACAATCCTCCCTGACCCCCCAGATAGCCCACACCCCTCCTTGGACATCCCACACCCCTCCCCCACACCCCCTTGATATCAAGATGATTTCACAATTATCTGGTAGAATCATTTCCCAAGCCCTCTCATGGGTCAATATAAATCAACAGTGATAAAGAATAGAAGAAACCAAATAAAATAAATACCGAGTGTGATATTTACCTTAATATCTCCTCTGGATAAAATGATACTCAATTTTGAAAATAATTCAAGGAGTTACCTCCCTTGAGATGAAGAGAGGGAAATAGATCCATAGTCATGATCCCACAAGGTATTGGCCATAAAACACCCCAAAATCCATTATATTAATGTTTTAACCTTTTATTTAATATTTTAGAAAAACTAGAAACATTGTTCAATTACACCTGTATAAGGATCATTATTTAGGGGTCATACACATATGGGTGATCCCATAAGGGTCAACCACATAGGGTTATCCCAAAAGGGTCACCCATGCTAGGTGATACTGTAAGGTTCACCTATGCAGGGTGGTCCCATAAGGATCACCCACCTAGAGTGATCCCATAAGGATCACATATTGTAAAGGTTCCCTTACAAGGGTGACCGAGTTAGGTTGACCTACCATAAGGCTCATCTAGACCCTTTTCTCTAGTGCTGTACTTTTTCAAATTTTGGAAATGTCCCACCCATATAAGGGTATTTGATTTACACTAGTCAAACCCATGATTTGGCCTAAAATAACACTCCTAAGAACTTGATTCACCACCCAAGACAGAAACCATATCCAAATACCTTATCCATGGAATCCCTAACTCTCAGATTCAGGATATGAATCTTGATTCTAAAAATGATCCCCACACTGAGGCTAAATATTAAAATTTCTCCTAAAGTTAATAACCCAAAAATATGGTGGCCTTTACACTTAGAATTATCTTTCCAACACAAAAATGTGATTCTTTTTGTACCCTTTGACACCTGGCACAAGGGTGACAACATAAACAATATTCAACCTTGAAGATGTCAAGTATAAAAACTTCCAATCATCTTTCATAATTCTACTGGATAAAATTCCTTTCCATTATCATCCTTTGATAATTTATTCCCACTATTATAGGTGTAGAAATCAGATATAAATCCCCCATTCCAAACTTCTTTATAATTTCTCAAGCATACTTTTCTTGAGAAATAAAGATGCGATCTTCCTCTTGAGAAATTTTTAAGGTTAGAAAATATCTCATTTCACCAACAATGGACATTTTGAACAACTTATTTATCTCTTAGAAAAAATATTTACAAACGCTTTATAATTTTTTATCAAATATAATGTCATATACATAAATAATAATAATAAGTAATACGTTTATTGTCATCTTTAATGTACAAGTTGTTGTCCAGTCTTTGAATTTCCACCTATTCAAACAAGCATATAACTTTTAATACTATGCTATTAAGTCTTTTTTAACCCATATAGAGTCTTATTTAACCTAACAACATAGTTCTAATCTTTAATAAGTAATAAACTGATGCGTTTCTCAATGTAAAGTTCATCTTCTAACTCTACATTGAGGAAGGAAGACTTGACATACATTTGGAAAATCTTGTATTACCTTTGTGTTGTAATAGTAAGAAAAATCCTTATGGATTATAGTCTAGAAAATGATGTGAAGGTCACATAAAAATAAATAATTTTAACCTGAGAATAAACATTGAACACAAGTATTTATTTATCTCTCATAACCTATACTCTTCCATTCAACTTGTTTCAAAACATCCACTTTGTCCTGATAAAATCCCTGATTTTAGCATTGGGTATTAACACCCATGTTTTATTATTCTCTATTAGGTCCAATTATTCATTCATAGAATCAACCTACTCTCAATGATCCAATTCTCCACCCACAAATTGTAACAACCCAAGATTTCATAGTACGTTATCTCTTTAAAGTAGTTTAATAGCTTATATTGCACGCAACACCGATTTGGCTTGCGTTATACACAAGATTGAGTTTCTGCGAAACAAAACATTAGTATTATAATTATTTAAAAGATATATTTATTTATCAATTAAATATTTTAATATGAATAGTAAAAAATAAAATTTAAATGTTATTTATAATGTTTTCACATAAATAAAACATATTTATAATGAAATATATAAGTTTTGTTAAAATAATTATATATTTAGAAAAACTATTTTCTTAAAAGAACTAATTTTTATGTCCTTTTGTGAAAATAATAAAATTAATTTTAGACACTACTAAAAACTGAATTTGGTAAAATAGACTTTATTTTTGAATTTGGAATATGAAAATTAGCTTAGGGTGAATTTTTGATGAATAGTGAAAAATACTACATAGTACATAAAAACCGACTTTTTGATTTAAATAAATATTTTTAACTAAATTTTTTCATAAATTAAAAATACATAGATAATACATATATTATTATAATTTAAGTCATTTGACTCATTTTATAATAAGATTTTATATAAAAAAATTTATTGTACTTTTTAACGTCTTTTACCCACCTTCTAGGCATGTTTGAAAATTTACATAAAACATAATTTTGCCGCTTCTGTGAATTGAATTTCAAAAATCCGATAGACACGGTTGTCATCAGTAAGTAAAATGTGGTTCAATAGGATGAAAATAATTTTTTTTGAATAGTAACTTTTGAAATTATTTACCACCGTTAAAAGTAAATAGGGTAATTAAAGGTATAAATAATATTATATTAATATAAAATTACCTCAAAACATGTCCTAATTCTATTAGATAAGTTTTTTTGACCAAAATCAACATTTGGACAAAAATAAGATCATTTGGGATCCATTTGGGTTAGATTAGGACATTTATTATATTTTATTTAAAGAAGAGTTAAAAGTGTCAAATTCAAATTTTAATAACTAAACCATTTTTAATAGAGTTATACATAAGATATATTTGACTATAAATATTAATTAGAAATCTAAAAAAATTTACTATATAATGGTATTTTATTTAGAAATTAAATAATTAAATTTATTTATGACATAATGATGATACAGTAATTATCTTTATTAATGAAAGATTAAAATAATTGATATTATAAATATTAAAATAAATGTAAATTGAAACCTTTTTTTCCATACATGAATTTTCGAGGTGAATATAAAATGTTAGTGTTGATTTAATGTATTTTTTTCTAAGGAATCAACTTTCTATGACTTTCACAAAAACCAAATACTATATAGTGTCAAAATTGACATAAATGAGCTTTTAAAACAAATACTATTTTTTTAAATGATATAATAGTCCTAAAAATATATGATTAGGCCAAATTACTTATATAGTGTTAGATATGTCATTAATTAATCACTTTATGTTCTATTGGCATTTTATAGTAACTATATTAACCATGTAGTATAAAAATACAAGAAGACATGGTAAAAGTTAAACTATTTAACTAAGGGTCAAGTCTAAAAGATATGGTTGATATGGTGACCTAGAAATGTATAAAGCCTATTGGTTGAGATTATTTCTACCCATCCCCACCATATCCTATAAATAAATTTATTTTGAGCTATTAGAAACTGAAAATAATTTTATAATAAATTAATATATCAAGCTTTTCCTAAAGTGACCGTCACCTCTCTTATAAAAGCGTACCCCCCCTTCTCTTAAATTCATGCCTCCAAAGCCATTTGGATCAGAGAAAACCTGCTAAACTATCCTCCCAACTACCCTCACTTAAACCTATAGGCCTTAATTTGATCATAAAGACAACCTAATGAGCACATTTGTTCAAATAAATAGAAAGCACCCGAAGAAGAGGTAATTATTTTATCCCCTCTTTCAAAGCTATTTTCTTATTCAAATTCATCTTTCTATATTGTTACCATAATAAAATAATAAATCCAGTAACTTCTACATTATGAGATTTTATTATAAATATGGTACAACCATATTCATTATTCTATCCATCTTATGAATGACAAAGTTACCATGTGTGCTTATGTACGGCTTACCGTCTTCACATCGTGGTGTAGTTTGTTATTTGACACTACATTATTTGAATGGGTTTAATAATGAGTATAATTAATTTAAATAATGAATATACCATGGTAATTATTCTTTATATATAATATACCATCCAATTAAACACCGTTTCACCATAAATATATTGATATTGTCGCTTGTGCGTACGTACGACTTACCATCTCCGCATCGCAACGAGATTCATCTTCAACGATCACCCTTCAAGAATTTTTATAAAAATAAATATATTGATTAGGTATGAGATATATGAAATAATATTTCTACTAGAATAATATATTTTTATGTAGATAAATATATTTCATTTTCTTACTTCCATACTATATGATAAGAAAACATAAACAACGTTCATGCATACGTACGGACTACCGTCTCTATGAATGGTGTTTCCATTTCATGTATCTATCTATTATACATATTTATATTCTAAATTTATATGATTTATAAATCATGATTTATATTATAGAAGTATGTAAATCATGATCTATGTGATATGATCAAAATAACAAGTTAAAACATGTATGATGAAAAAAGCGATTATTACTTGAAATGTTACTTTAACATGGAAATTATTATTAAATGGGTAGTATAAAGTTAAAAATTAATCATATATGATATCATAAATATCAGTATGGTCTGGGTATAATAAAATAACATATAATTTGAATTATACAAGAGGTTAAATGTACCCTTGACTAAAGGAAAGTACAAGGTAAGGGTTAATTCCTCAATCTCATTATTATCCGAGATTGTTTATGTGTAAGTATTTACTGGGACATATTTATCATCCATGTCCATATTTCATAAAAGAGTTTTTAAAAGGAAAATTTTTAAGGTACTCTTTAACTAAAACATTATTTCTAATGTTTTAAATATTTATTCTTCTAAATATTTCCATTAATTTCCATGTTTTCAAAATGGTCTTATGGATTTATTTACATGGACATGAATATTTTAAAATTTTAATTCCTTTAAAAAGTTCCAAAGTGGTATGAGATGATTTTATTTAAAAATATCTTTTAAATATATTCCTTTATAAACTATGTGAATTTTAAATGATTTCATGAAAAAGGGACATTTATATCAAAGACTTTTACTGATCATTTTTTACTATGTCAACATTCATTACTAGATATTATTCTTGATTCAGGTTGATTAATTATAATCAAATATTCCATATTGTATTGAGTGATTTGTGATATGTCTGAATGTGGATGTGCTATTTTTATACCATTCATGGTTTATAGTTAAAGTATTTACATTTCGTTTGCTAGTTTTAATATGAATGTTTATGTTATGTTTCAACCTTTTCATATGAGGAATTCATTGGACTTCATAAGTGACGGGCGAGGCCTCTATAGCCCCTGGATGCATCGATAGGTCTCATGATTCAAACTAGTGTCTTAGAACAAGGCCTTGATAGAATATTAGTGAATGGTACTAACAAAAGGCCTTGACGTAGTAGTTATTATTTCCGGCATTATGCCTTCCATCGTTATGAAATTAGTTATTACTTGTGATTATTTGACTAGTAGAATATTCATGTGCATGTTTTTATAATGTTTGATTTATTTTTTCCCTATTATGTTCACGTTTATGTTTAAAAGGATTTTATTTTTATTATGCATTTTTACTTAAAAGTTTATAGCTTCCACTAAATTATTTACCCTTACTGAGAATCTGATCTCACCCCTTTCTTATGTTTTATTTTCCCCAAATTATAAGAAGTGTATTATTATTGATATGTAGGGTTAATATAGGGTAATAATGGAATTATAAAAGTATTATTTATGCTATGTTTTATGTTAGAAAGTG
The DNA here is from genome assembly GCA_963277665.1 of Viscum album. NCBI lineage: Eukaryota > Viridiplantae > Streptophyta > Magnoliopsida > Santalales > Viscaceae > Viscum > Viscum album. Next base: position 8,703,419 of record OY728125.1, read on the forward strand.
TAATGTTATGTTCTTTTATGTAATCTATTTTCCAAGACTGCTAAACTGATCAGTCCTTTGAGACTTTATTCCTTGTAATCAGGCCAATGTATTAAAATAATTCACTGACTCCGAGCTTCTGGGGTCGGGGCGTAATAGTTGGTATCAGAGGAAGTTTAGAAACAACCTTGGAAATAGATTTAGAAAAATTAGATTAGGGATCATAACCCTAATATAAACTTTAAGGATAAGTATAGAAGAACCCCCTAGATTTTTTTGTAAAGTAGGGATTATGTTGGTATTCCTAGAAAATACACCCTTGTCTAGATAATACAAGTGAACAGGGTTTTGTAATGGATGTACCTATGGGTGAAATATCCAACAAGGTGTTCTGAGCTTGACTCGGGGTAACCTGGAACACGACAACGTGCCTTACTGCACACCTAGTTTGACACTCCCAATGGATATGCTTAAGATAATTCACATTTTCATTTCAAACCATTATGAGGAATTTATGATTAAATATGACTGAAAAGAATCATTTTTATGATTATGAGATTAGATATGCATAATTTTTTCAATTTATGTTAAATATTTCACTAGTTTAGAATCATGAATTATGATTCATAACCTAATCTATTGTATGACATTGTTTAGAAATGGAGCCTTGTAGAAGGAATGAATACCCCACCAATACACATGTTCCAATGAGTAAGAAGGATCCTATCTTTCATGGTCTTAAGCCAACATTTCAAAGGGAAATAGCCTCCCATGTATTACCATAATATGGGTAAATAATATCATGTGTTAATAAGATAAGTGAAGAATTATATGATTTATATGGATTTGAAGGGAATCCATAGAAGAAAAATGATGGAAGATAGAAATATGGATAAAGGGAAGAAGAGAAAGAAGGATTTTCCCATATGTGATAATTGTGGAAAGAATCACCCTGGGAAGTGCTTGAAAGGACTGGGTGTTTTTTATAAGTGTGGAAAAAAGGGTCATCAGGAAAATGAATACAAAGGAAAGAAAGAAAAGAGTAATATTCAGTGTTTCAACTGTAGTTAAATGAGGCATTATGAAAATAAATGTCTTAAGAATCAAGGAAATATGGCTCAGAATAATCAAAAGGATCAAGGTCAAGCATAATCTATTACTATAGTCAATGTGTAATGATTAATTTATTAGTGTTTTTGGATTGAAGTATTATGTCATTTGAGTGTTGTATCAATGATGTAATTGTTATATAAATTATGGAAATAAATAAGTATTGTACTGCACTACTATTTCATTAAGGATTTGAGATTGTATGGTACTAAGAAAAGTGACTCAATAGCAAGTTATTTTTTTGGAATATACATGGTTGAAGGAAATATAAACCTTAATATGGTCCTGATACTGAGGTAGTGATTTTGGAATAAGAGATTATTCATTTGGCTAAATTTTATTCGATATTCTTGATGACCATGGAACCAATTAATTGTTTTCTTATTCTATCATTGAAGGAGTTTACATAATTTTTATATATAAGGTGTATATCCAGTATTTTATAAGGAATAAGGGAGAATGAATGTCTTCAATAAGTTTTTATAGTAATTTAGGGTGTTACCATGTTTTAAGAGAATTCTTGATGGAATTATTAACATGTTATTATGTGGAAAGAAGAGAACTTCATTATGTTTAGCTCCCATATAAAGTTTTGGACTATGAGTTTGGACACAAGTATTTTGGATAATTCTAAAGTTTGGAATGGAGTAAGTTGAGTATGTGATTTTTTTTAATTTGAGGTTAAAGTATAATGTATTGGATACTTTAACCCAACCTTTTGGATTTTAGTAAACATATAAATAATTACGAAAATACTTTTTGACCTTATGATTTATCAAATGCACTTAAGGTGTAAAAATATCATTTTGAACATTAATTTTCTAGTGTAAGGGATGAAGTGAAAATAGATCGAAGCACAACCAAATGATGAGATTATGATTATGACAGGTAATGAAATCAATTATGTTTTCTTGAGTTATTTTCTTGATAGTAAATTAATCCCTCCCTTTCAAAAAAAAAGTATCTAACAAAAATTTGTTATCCTAATACCTTAGGTTTTGTTAAACTAATTATATTTTAAATCATCATAGATTTATGGCTTTGAGGCCCTCATTTTTCCATTTATTGTTCACTTTTTTGTGATTAATGACCTAAATCACTCCCTATAAATATTTACATTTTCCCCCAATTATGGGCCTCTAATTTCCATTAATGTTTTCTTATTATAAATCCTAATTTGGTGGTGACTTTTTCATTTCCCTTTCCCTCTTATTAAGACTAAATTTTATTAACCCTATTTTTGATGTGGGTTTTCCACAAGGGTATTTTATATTTTCAACCTTTTATTATCAAAGAAACGTTTCAAATTATGAGGAAGAAACTGATTAATGGAGGTGAGAATGTAACAACCCAATATTTCATCATAAATTATCTCTTTAAAGTAGTTTATAGCTTATATTTAACGCAACACTGACTTCACTTGCATTATACACAAGATTGTGTTTTAGCAAAATAAAACATTAGTATTATAATTATTTAAATGATATATTTATTTATCAATTCAGTATTGTAATAGGAATAGTAAAAAATAAAATTTAAATGTTATATATAATATTTTCACATAAATAAAACATATCTATAATGAAATGTATAAGTTTTGTTAAAATAGTTATATATTTAGAAAAACTATTTTCTTAAAAGAACTACTTTTTTATGTCCTTTTGTGAACAATAATAAAATTAATTTTATACACTACTAAAAATTGAATTTGATAAAATAGACTTCATTTTTGAATTTGGAATATCAAAATTAGATTATGGTGATGTTTTGGGATTTTTCTGAAAACATCCAATTTTTGATGAATAATGAAAAATACTGCATAGTACATAAAAACCGACTTTTCCATTTAAATAATTATTTTTAATTAAAATTTATCTTAAAGTAAATATATATATATAATACATATATTAGTATAATTTAAGTTATTTCACTCATTTTATAATAAGATTAGATATATAAAACTTTATTGTACTTTTTAACGTATTTTACCCACATTCTAGGCACATTTTCAAATTTATATAAAACGTAATTTTACCACTTTTGTGAATTGAATTTTAAAATTCCAACAGACACAGTTGTCTTTAGTAAGTAAAATGTGGTTTAATAGGATGATTTTTTGGTGAATAGTAACTTTTGAATTTTATTTACCACGGTTAAAAGTAAATAGGGTAATTAAAGGTAAAATTAATATTATAATAATTTAAAATTACCCCAACACATGTACCAATTCTATTGGATAATTTTTTTTCTACCAGAATAAACATTAGGACAAAAATTAGATCCTTTTTGATCCATTTGGGTTAGATTATAATATTTATTATATTTTATTTAAAGTAGAGTTAAAAGTGTTAAATTTAAATTTTAATAACTAAACCATTTTTTACATAAGGTTATACATAAGATAAATTCGACTATAAATTTTTATTAGAAATATAAAAAGGTTTACTACATCATGGTATTTTTTTAGGGATTAAATAATTAAATTTATTTATGACATAATGATGATGCATGAATTACCTTATTAATGAAAGATTAAAATAATTAATATTATAAATATAAAAATAAATGTAAATTGAAACTTTTGATTCCATACACGAATATTATTGGTGCATATGACATTTTAGGGTTTATTCAATGTATTTTTTTAAGGAATAAACTTGTTTTAACTTTCACAAAAACCAAATACTAAATAGTGTCAAAATTGACATAAATGAGTTGAAAAATACTATTTTATTAGATGATATAATAGTCCTAAAAATATAAGATTCTTCCAAATGAATTATATAGTGTTATATATGTCATTAAAGAACCACTTTAGGTTCTATTGGAATTTTATAGTAACTATATTAACCATGTATTATAAAAATACAAGAAGACATGATAAAAGTTAGACTATTTAACTAAGGGTTAAGTCTAAAGGATAAGGTTAATATGGTGACCTAGACATGTATAAAACTATTTTTTGAGTGGATTTCGACCTATACCCACCTTATCCTAGAAATAAATCCATTTGGATCTATTAGAAACCAAAAATAATTTTATAATGAATTAATATTTCAATATTTTCCTAAAGTACCCCTCACCTCTCTTATAAAAGGGTACTTCTCCTTCTTTTAAATTCACACCTCCAAAGCCATTTTTCTCAGCCAAAACCTGATAAAATATCCTCCAAACTACCCTCACTTCAACCTATAGGTATTAATTTTATTATAAATCCAACTTAAGGTTCCATTTTGTTCAAATCAAATGGAAACACCCGAAGAAGAGCTAATTATTTTATCACCTCTTTCAAACTTATTTTCTTCTTCTACTTTCTCTTTATTTATTTTTACCATACTAAAATAATAACTATAGTACCTTATACATGAATATATGTTATTATAAATTTGTTACAACCATATTCATTATTCTATCTATCCTATCAATGACAAAGTCACCATGCATGCGTACGCATGACTTACCGTCTCCACGTCATGGTGTAGTTTGTTATTCAACACTACATTATTTGGATTGGTATAACAATGAGTATAATTAATTTAAATAATTAATATAACATGGTAATTATTATTTATATATAATATACCATCCAATTAAACATTGTTTCACCATAAATAGAATGATATTGGCGCTCGTGCGTACATATGGCTTACCGTCACCACGACACGACGAGATTTATCTTCAACGATCAACCTTCAAGAATATATATATATATATATATATTGATTAAGTATGATATATATGAAATAATATTTATAATGGAGTAATATATATAATTTTTAGATAAATATATATTTTTTACTTACTTCCATACTATACGATAAGAAAACGGAAACAACGTTCACACGTATGTACAGACTACCATCTCCATAAACAGTGTTTCTATCTCAAATATATATATATATATTATACATATTTATATTCTAAATATATATAATATATAAATCATTTTTTATATTATATAAGTATTTAAATCATGATCTAAGTGATACGATCAATAATAAAAAGTTAAAACATGTACAATAAAGAAAGCGATTATTACCCAAAATGTTACATTAACATGGAAATTATTATTAAATGGGTAGTATAAAGTCATAAATGAATCATATATGATATCATAAATATGAGTAAAATTTTGGTATAATTTAATAACATATTATGTTCATTATATATAAGGTTAAATGTACCCTTGACTAACAAAAAGTACAAGGTAAGGGTTAATTCCTCAATCTCATTATTATTTGAGATTGTTTATGTGTAAGTATTTACTGGGAAATATTTATCAACCATGTCCACGTTTCATAAAAGAGTTTTCAAAAGGAATAATTTTAATGGACTCTTTAAATAAAACATAATTTTAAATGTTTTAAATATTTAATCTTCTAAATCTTTCTCATTAATGTCCATGTTTTCAAAATGGTCTTAAGGATTTATTTATATGGACATCAATGTTTTCAAATATTAATTCCTTTAAAAAGTTTCAAAGTGGTATGAGACACTTTGATTAAAAAATATATTTTAAATTTATTGACTACTGGAAACTTAGCCTTTACCTATGGTTTCAAACCGTTGGTAAAGGCCAGACAATAGTTTGTATCAACTATACCAACAGTTGTCCAAACCGTTGGATGTGGAGCTGTGGGGATAGACATATCCCAATGGTTCATTGAGAACCAATGGTGTATAGATGCAGAATGGATTATATACCAAAATTTTATTGTAACCATTGCTATAAATGTTTACCAATGGTTTAAACTATTGGAAATATCAAAATTCATGTCTATACCAACGGTTCCTCACAAACCATTGGGAAAGTCAAGTAAAGGATCTATACCAACGGTTTGTAAGCCGTTGGTATATAATTTTACCATTGGTTTACATGAAACCATTGGTATATGTTTTCTTTTCACACATATACCAATGGTTGTAAACCGTTGGTACATGCATTATACAGCTGCAGCTGCAAGACTGCCACCCCCTGTGCACCTACAACAATGCACTTCCACGAGCAGACCTGCCTCCCCCATTTTCACCTGTAGTAAACCAAACACACATACAAAATTCATACAAATTTCTACTCATGCACCTATAGAAAACCAAAAACACATAAAGAATTCATACATAATTCTGAATACCTGCAGAATACATGCATAATTCTATATGAATTCATACACATACAACAATTACCTACAAGTATTTTCCCATGACACTTAGAATCACTATGCATTGTGCATATAAATAGTTCTTTTAGAGGGGGGGGGGGGAGAATAGCCATTTAAGGTTCAAAATCCCCCATTTTTCATGTAGGAGTGGAACAAGGTGGGTGTTTAGGGAGGGGTACTGTCCAGGGAGGGGGGTGTCCTAGGGTGTGGGGTTGTCCAGGGGGTGTCCTGGGGGTGGGGTGGTGTCTGGGGGGGGGGTTTACTGGGGGTTGGGGGTGCTGTCCAAGGGGGTAGGGGGTGTCCAGGGGTGGGGGAAGGGGGGGGGGGGGTCCAGATGGTGGGGTGGTGTCCAGGGGGTGGGGGGGGGGTGTCCAGGGGGTGGGGGGTTGTCCAGTGGGGTGGGGGGGCAGGGGTTTGAGGGGATGTACAAGGAGGTAGGGGGTGTCCAGGGGGGTTTTCCATGGGGGTAGGGGTGTCCAGGGGGTGGGGGGATATCCAGGAAGATGGGGGGGGGTGTCCAGGGGGTGGGGGTGTTTAGGGGGTGGGGTGGTATCCAGGGTGGTTAGGGGGATGTCTAGGGGTTGGGGGGTGTCCAAGGGGGTAGGGTTGTCTAGGGTGTGTGTGTGTGTGGGGGGGGGGGGTGGGGGGGGGGGTGGGGGTGTCTAGGGCGGTGGGTGGGGGGGGGGGGGTGGCTGTCCGGGGGGGGTGTCCAGGGGGTGGGGGGCTATCCATGGGGGTGGGGATGTCCAGGGTGTGTGGGTGTCCAGGGAGTTGGGGGGATGTCCTTGGGGTTGGGGAAGTTGTTCGGGGGGTTGGGGGTGTCCAAGAGGGGGTGGGTGTTGTATAGGGGGTGTGAGGCTATCCAAAGGGTGTGTGGGTGTTCAGGTGGTGGTGGTGGTGTGGGGGGGGGGAGGTGTCTAGGGGGTGGGGTGGTGTCTAGAGGGTGGGGGATTTCCTTGGGGGTGGGGGTGTCCAGGGGGTGGGGTGGGGTGGGGTGGGGGTTTCCAAGGGGGTAGGGGTGTCCAGGGGGTGGAGGGGGGGGGGGTGTCTAGGGGGTGGGGTGGGGGTGACCAAGGGGTTGGGGGGGGGGGCTTTCCAAGGGGTTAGGGGTGTCCAAGGGGTGGGGGGGATGCCTAGGGCGTGTGGGGGATGTCCAAGGGGGTTGGGGTGTCCAGGGGGTGGGGGTGTCCAGGCGGGTGGATGGATGATTTTATATATTTCCCACCACAACTTCAGTTTCATAGTCAACTCTGACAATTGAGCTATTGAAGTAATCAAAAGTAATAAATGGATCATTTACAATGGAATTAGGGATGGTTTCAATTCCATCATCACCATAATAAAAAATATGTCTAGGAATTACTTCAATAATGACACCAAATTTAGGTTACAGATGGTCTTTGACATAAAAAACTTGTTTCTACATTGATGCCCATACATATGGTTCATTGGTAGAAAGAGTGTGAGTCATATTAATTACTCAAAATCCACAATCATCAATAAATTTTCCCTGCCTCTTCACCAAATCAAACCATTGGAATTTCATCATCATGGATTGTCCATGAGAATAATAATCCAATATAATTATTTTTTCAATGACTCTATAATAACCAAAATTTTCAAATCGTGGTCTACTATCTGATGCATTGACATAACATTCTGTTGTGTTAGTAATCATAACACCATCATGTTGTGTTCTCATGTTCTTTGCTCCTTCAGTGATAATAAATCTATACCCATTGATAACAATTGATTTACAATCACGAATGGAGGTATTAGGACCAAAATCTAATGCTCTGATTTCCTCATAGACAGAGTCAGCAGGTAAAATCTATACTTGAAATATAAATGAATAATAAACTTAATTAAATATTGATTTAATTATTTTAAAAAGTAATATTTTTACCTTAAATTTTAACTAAGAAAGAAAACTCTTTCCTATGAAAAGTATCCCTCATTCTCAAAGACAAAGAATGATGGTTTCTATTTACCATTGCTTTATGTTCCCTTTATATAAAAATAGGAATAATGTAATATATATATATATATATATAAGATATACATATATTAAATTTACTTACCTGATGTAGTCATCGAACAAATCACATTTGAACAAAACTGTGTGATGTGTCATCTCCTTCTCTTCAAGGATTAATGTCGTTAATGTATATGATCCAGGAATTCCTCCTGTTTGAGGAAGTGATGGAAAACTGGGCTCAATTTTCTCATACTATCCTTCTTCATTTCTCATCAGTGTGTTCATTCTTGTAGTAAGATGTAACACCCCGACCCCAGTTACCTAGATTCAGTACATTATTACCTAACATTGGCATGATACCAGGAATCATGTCTCGAAAGACCAATTAGTTTAGTAGCCTTGGAAGTACTAGATACATTCATAAGTTTTAAATTATATTATAAATTGGAAAACTACAACAAAATAGTCTCCATAGGCCACACTCATATCCCTTAGACTATCCCTACAGGTTAGTCATAATATACTTCTTTGCATCCTAGGAAAAATAAAACATAGAAAGGGGTGAGCTCAGAAGCTCAGTAAGGATAACAAAGCAGAAACCTTCATAAATAAGTATAAACATTTAATGAAATGTATAAAACTAAAACAAAATCCTTTTAAACTTTAAATTCAGCATAATATGGAAAAGATAAAATCAAATAATTCCATTTACTTATTCAAATGGATATTTTACTAGTCAAATAATCACATGCAATATCAATACTCACTTTCATAATGATGGAATGCATAATGCCAGACTTCATAACCATATAGTCAAGGCCTTCTTCGAAGACTACAAATACAATTTTATCAAGGCCTTGTGCCCAGACACTAGTTTGTCTCATGAGACCTACCGATTCATCGAGGAGCTATAGAGGGATCCACCCATCACTTACTAAGTCCAATGAATTCCTCATATGAAAAGGTTTAAACATAACATAAACATTCGTATTAAAACTAGCATAAGAAATGTCAATAATTTATCCATAAACCATGAATGGTATAAAAATAAAACATCCACAATCAAACATATCACAAAACCTTCAATACAATATGGAATTTTTGTATCATAATAAATCAACATCGACCAAGAATAATATCCTGTAATGGATGTTGACATAGTTGAAAATTATCAGTAAAAATATTTTAGAGAAATATCCATTTTCATGAAATCATTTAAAATTAACATAATTTATAAAGTAAGTCATTTAAAATATAGCTTTGAATCAAAATTACTTATACTACTTTAAAACTTGTGAAAGTAATTAACATTTTAAAACATTCATGTCTATATAAATAAATCCTTAAAAACATTTTAAAAACATGGAAATTAATGAGAAAGGTTTAGAAAAATAAATATTTAAAACATTTAAAATGATTTTTTAGTTAAATATTCCCTTAAAAATAATCCTTTTGAAAACTCTTTTATGAAACATGGACATGGATAATAAATATGTCCCAGTAAAAACTTACACATAAACAATCTCGAATAATAATGAGATTGAGTAATTAACCCTTACCTTGTACTTTTCCTTGGTCGAGGGTATGTTAACCTCCTATATAAAATTTGAATCATTGTTATTAAATTATACAAGAACTATATACATAAATATGATATCATATATTATCTTCTAATATTTCTTTGTTAATGATATTTCAGTAGTATCATCGTTTCAGGTGTTAACTGATTCATTTTCCTTTATATGATTTGTTACATAAGTAATGTTTTTTTATGGATAGGATATATCTTATTCATATTCAGAATGATATTAAATCATTAAAAAATATTTTTAATCATCAAATAAAAATTAGTCTTGAATGGATACGATGGGGAATGAATCTCATCACGTTCGTGGAGACGATAATCCGTACGTACACACAAGCGACAATATCATTATTTTGATATTAAAATCATATATAATTTGATGGTATATCATATATAAATAATAATTATAATGTTATATTTATTATTTAAATCATTTATACTCATTATTATACCCATCCAAATGATGAAGTGCTTGAATATCAAACTACACCACGACGTGGAGACAATAATCCGTACGTACGCACGTATGGTGACTTTGTCATTTATAGGATGGATATAATAATGAATATGATTGTACCATTTTTATAATAACATAAAAGTATATATAATATAATGGAGTTATTATTTTATAATGGAAACAACAAAGAAAGAGGAAGTGGAAGAAGAAAATAACATGAAAAAGGTGATGAAATATTTACCTCTTCTTCGGGTTCTTCCTTTTGATTTGATCAAAAGGGATCCTTAGGTTGGCTTTCTGACTAAAGGAAGGCCTCTAGGATTAAGGGAGAATAGTTGAGAGATTATTTTGTTAGGGGTTGGATGAGACAAATGGCTTTGAATGTGTGAATTTTAGAGAATGGGAAGTTCCCTTTTATAAGAGGGGTGAGGGGCACCTTAGGAAAAGATTGAAATATTATTTTATAATAAAATAATTTTAGGTTTATAATAGCTCCAAAATGATTTATTTCATGTATAATGTGGGGATGGGTCTAAAACCACTCAACCAATAGGTTTTAGATAGGCTTGGGTCACTATATTAAGTTTATCTTTTATATTTAACTCTTAGTTAAATAGTTTGACATTTACCAAGTCTCTTTGTATTTTTATATTATATGGTTAATAAAATTACCATAAACTTCCAAGAGAACCTCAAGTGGTTAATTAATGACATATATAATATTATTTAATCCCTTCGGACTAACCTTAGATTTTTAGGAATATAATATAAATTAATAATATAATATTTGTTGTAAAAACTCTTTTATGTCAATTTTGACACTATTTGGTATTTTGTTTTTGTCAAATTCATAACTGCATTATTACATCGAAATAAATTTATTTCATCAACCCTAACATGTCATATTAACCTATAAAATTAGTGTAATCCATTAAAAGTCTCAAATTAGATTTATTTGGATATTTATTGTATCAATTATTTTAATCTCTCATTAATAAGGTAATTACAACATCATCATTGTGTCATAAATAAATTTAATTATTTAATTTCTAAAAATTATAAATAAAATAAAATTATTTAGAAAATATTTTTATATTTCTAATGAATATTTATAGTTGAATTTATCTTATGTGTAACCCTATATTAAAAATGGTTTAGTTATTAAAGTTTGATTTTAACTCTTTTAACTCTTCTTTAAATAAAATAATAATAAATGTCCTAATCTAATCCAAGTGGACCAAAGGGGATCATATTTTATTATTAAGGTTTTTTTTGGTCGAATTATACATATAAAATATAATTATGACATGTTTTAGGGTAATTATGATATCATTTTTACCCTTAATTACCTTATTTACTTTTACCGTGGTAAATAAAAGTCAAAAGTTACTATTCACTAAAAAATTATTTTTATCTTATTGAACCACATTTTACTTACTGATATTAACCATGTCTCTTGGATTTTTGAAATTCAACTCATAGAAGCATTAAAATTATGTTTTATACAAATCTGAAAATGCTTCTAGGAGGTGGGTAGAAGACGGTAAAAAGTTCAATAAAATATTTATATATCTAAACTCATTATAAAATGAATCCAATGAATTAAATTTAACTTTTATAGGTATTATGTATCTATTTTGACCTAAAATAAATTTAAATAAGATAAATAATTATTTAAATAAAAAGTTGGTTTTAAACAATAACTTAGTGTTTTTCACTATTCATCAAAAATTAAAAGTTTTCAGAAAAATACCAAAAATTCACCCTAAGCTAATTTCGATATTCCGAGTCCAAAAATGAAGTCCATTTTGAAAGTTAAAATTTATAAAATTTTAAAAAGTGGGTATTACTATTCATAACGGCTAGTTTGATTGGTTGTGGTGTGTTTGAAGTTGAAGTTACATACAACACAAGCTATTGTATTATTCAAATAGAAACGTACCATGGAAGCTTGGGGTGTTACATTTTACCCTCCTTAAAATAAATTCATCCTCAAAATTTCTAGAATATTACCGCATAAAAAGACTTGGGTGGTTCTTCATCATAAGTTCCTCAGGTTCCCAAGTTGCCTCTTCCATCTTATGATTTCTCCATAAAACTTTTACCAAACGAGTTGTCTGGTTTCTCAGTACATGTTCTCTGGTATCAAGAATTTTGACAAGCTCTTCATAATAAGATATATCAGGTTCTAGTTCAATTTACTCATAGGTGAGTACATGCGTTGGCTCAGGCATGTATTTTTTTAACAGTGATACGTAGAACACATTATGAAATTTGGATAGACTTGGTGGCATTGCAAAACAATAACTTACAACCCCAATTCGTTCTTGAATTTCCAAAGGTCTGATGTACTTGGGACTCAATTTACCCTTATTACTGAAACATATAATACCCTTCCATGGATATAAATTCAAGAAAACATGATCTCCTACCTGAAATTACAAATCCTTACTTCAGTTATCAGCATAGTTCATCTGCCTACTTTGAGCTGCTTTGATGTGGGTTTGGATTACCTTCACGTTTTCCATCATTTCCTCAACAAGTTATGGGCCTACAAGTTTTCTTTCACCAGCATCATCCCAACAAGTTGGTGTGTGACATCTCTTGCCATATAACGCTTCATATTGTGCCATCTAAATACTTGAATGTAAGCTATTGTTATAGGAAAATCCTACCAGAGGTAAATATTGATCCCACATACCTTTAAAGTCAAGTGAGAAAGATCTAAACATGTATTATAATGTTTTAATAGTCTATTCTGATTTTCCATCAGTTTGAGGGTGGTAGGTAGTGCTCAAAAGAAGTTCAGTATCCAGGTCATTCTAAAGACTTTTCTAGAATCTTAATGTAAAACAAGGATCACGATCATAAAAAATCAATAGGGGAACTCCATGAAGTCTTACAACTTCATTAATATATATTCTTGCCATACGCTCAAGTGGTAAATCTTCTCTTATAGCAAGAAAATGTGCTAAATTGGTAAGACGATCAACAATGACCCATATTGCATCATTACTTCTAAGTGTCTTTGGTAGCCCCATGACAAAGTCCATCATAATATTATCCCATTTCCACTCAGGTATGGGAAGAGGCTGCATGAATCCTCCAGGATTTTGCCTTCCAACTTTCACTTGTTGAAAAACCATACACCTCGACACAAAATCAGCAATATCTCTCTCTTCATGTTGTCCTATCAAAAATGTTCTTTAAAATCTCTATACATCTTGGTGCTACCAGGGTGTATAGAGAAATTAGAGCTATGATCATCATCTAACAATTCCCTTTTTCAGATCAGGTATATCGGGAACACAAAGTCTCTTCCCAAATTTAAAAATCCCACCTTCATATATGAAGTCGATCAATCTCCCATTGTTCACAGCTTTAATTTTCTTTTGAAACTCTTCATCATCAGTCTGATAACTTTTTATCCTTTCTAGTAAAGATGGTTTTGGAACCATTTGAAAAAGTGTTGATGTATCACCTTCAATAATTATTCCCATATCTATTTTTAATATATCCATGAAAATAAGATCCCTTTTAACTCTCATATTGTTCAAAACTCAATGATCCTTTCTTCTCAAAGCATCTTCCACCTTATTTGCCTTCCAGAGGTGGTAGTGTATTGTGAAATTATAATCCTTGAGTATTTCAAGCCATCTCCTTTTCCTCATGTTGATTTCTTTCTGTGAGAAAATATACTTCAAACTCTTGTGATCAATATATATCTCACATTTTTCACCATATAGATAATGTCTCCATATCTTCAAAGTAAAAATTACAGCTGCTAACTCAAGATCATGAGTATGATAGTTTTTCTCATGAATTTTTAGTTGTTGTGATGTATAGGAAATAACTCTATCATTTTGCCTAAGTACACAACTAAACCCTTTCTTTGAAGCATCACTATAAATAACAAAACCATTGTTCCTTGATGGTAGAGTCATGATAGGATCATTGACAAACCTTCTTTTCATTTCTTCAAAACATTCTTCACATTATTTTTCCAAACAAATTTAACACTTTTATGTGTGAGCTTGGTTAATGGGTTAGCCAACCAGGAAAAATTCTATACGAAATGTCGATAATAACCTACTAAACCAATAAAACTGCGTACCTTAGTTATAATTGTTGGTGCTGGCCATTCTTGGATTGCCTTAGTCTTTGAAGGGTCAACCGAGATTCCATCCTTAGAGACATTATGGCCAAGAAAAGAAATCTCTTGAAGCCAGAATTCACACTCTCTAAAATTTCCATATAATTCATTTCTTCTAGGAGTCTTTAGAATAATACGCCAGTTATTTTCATGATCTTCATATCTTTTGGAGTATACCATGATATCATCAATAAATACCACTAAAAAGTCATCAAGATATTCCTTGAAAACTCTATTCATTAGATCCATGAGGACAGAGGGTTCATTAGTCAACCCAAAAGGCATTACTATAAACTCGTAATGCCCGTACCTAGTTCGAAATGCTATTTTCAGAATATATTCCTTTTTCACACACAATTGATGATATCCAGATCGAAGGTCAATCTTTGAAAAATATTGAGCTCCCTGAAGTTGGTCGAATAAATCATCAATGTGAGGTAGGGGATACTTGTTCTTTATTGTTATAACATTTATCTCCCTGTAGTCAATGCACAACCTCATAGATCCGTCTTTCTTCTTAACAAAAAAACAGGGGATCCCCATGGAGAAAAACTAGGGTGAATAAATCCATTATTACTCAATTCCTCTAGTTGTTTCTTTAGTTCTACTAATTCCACATTGGCCATTATATAAGGGGTCTTCGATATGGGCCTTGAACCAGGAATTAAATCAATGGAAAACTCAATTTCTCATTCTGGAGGATGTTCAGGTAAATCCTCTGGAAACACATCAACATATTCTTGAACAATAGGTACATCCTCTATTAGAACATTCTTTTCCTCACCCATAGTTATTTCATTCTCTTCTTCCCCAATAATTGAGTTTATTAGAGCTACTAGGGGTGGATCTAGATAAGAATTAGGTGGTGATGATTCATCTCTAAAGCTAAGGTACTCCTTATCATCATCGAGAATTTTAACCTCATTCTTCTTACAATAAATTTTCACATCATGGTCTGAAAGACAATCCATACCAAGGATTATATCAAATTCAATCATGGGTATGATGATGAGATCATTAGATAAAGAACATTTATATGCCCTAATGGGAAATGATTCACAAAACATTGTTTCAATGATACCTTCCTTACGAGTTTTGACTAACAATTCCCTCGTTAAATCAAATTATAAATATCTAATTTTCTTAGCAAACTGAGAAGATATGAAACAATGCGATGATCCAGAATCAAATAATGCATTGGCTAAACTTGAGGAAACCATTAAATTACCTACCACCACGTATTTTGGAGCTTCAACCTCAGCAATAGTGATCGCATAATCTTGGCCTTGCTCCCTTGGAATTTTCTAAGGTAAGTTACCTTGGAACTTAGGACATTAATTTTCATAATGCCCCT
This sequence comes from Viscum album, assembly GCA_963277665.1. Taxonomy (NCBI): domain Eukaryota; kingdom Viridiplantae; phylum Streptophyta; class Magnoliopsida; order Santalales; family Viscaceae; genus Viscum; species Viscum album. Next base: position 8,719,194 of record OY728125.1, read on the forward strand.
TTTTTATACAATTATAGCATTCAACATTGACAACCTCTTTCTTCCCCTTGCAATCACGAGCATGGTGTTCTTTTTCACCACACTTATAACAGACTCTAATCCCCTTCAAGAAAGTATCGGGGTGTTTCTTACCACATTTACCATAGGATGGATATTCAGCTTTTCTCTTCTTCCCCTTATTTTAATTTCCAGAGTGTTTAGCATATCTATTTTTCTCTTGATTTTCTTTAAAGTCGTAAGACTTAGAGAATTCCTTTTCTATCTTGATAGCGCATGAGACAATATCTTCGTATGATGAGAAGGATTTTTGAGACTAATGCTCGACTAAAAATGGTTTTAACCTATAAAATAATTGATCAGTATTACTATTTGGGTTACGTATATAATCTACTGCATGCCTTGATAACCTTGTAAAGTTATCCTCATACTTTGAGACATTCTCATCCGTATTTTTCCTCAGACTCAGAAATTGTCTTTACATATCTGGTCGATGGTCATGAGGAAAGTATTTTTATAAGAAAATCTTTTTAAACTCCATCTATTCCATGTTTGATACTTCTTCATATTCTTTTGTGTTTTGTATTAATGTCCACCATGCATCTATAGTGAGGTGATAAACTGCCATGACAAATTTTTTCCTTTCGGTAATCCCCAAAGCATGAAATATTTTATGTAAGGAATTTATCCATTTCTCAGCTAATAATGGATTTGTACTACCATTGAATGTTGGTGGTTGTTTCCTCAAGAAGCGGTCTAACATTGATCCTCCGTATTGTGGATCATGGTGCTCCATATGGGTACGGTTATTATTCATAACCTAAGTGAGTTGTCCCAGTATGGTGATAAGATGATCAACACCAGTTGCATCACTAGCTCCACTATAATTATCTTGATTAGGAGGGAAATCCCTACATGGATTACGTGCATTGATACAGTTTCTATTTCTTCCACTAGGCACCATTTCTAAACAATAGAATACACTAGATTAGTTTAGGAATCACAATACATAATTCCAAACTTGTAAAACAGTTAACAAAAATTGAACAGTTTCTGGATACAATCCATATTCATAAAAATGTTTTCTTTGAGAAATTATATATTCATAAACCCTTCATAATGGTTTGCAAAGAAAATGAGAATTATCCTAAGTATATCCCCCGAGAGTTCCATAACCAAGAGTGCAGAAAGACCCATTGTCGTGCACCAGTTCCTATTCGATTCTAGATCAAAGAGGTGTTTTCGGGTTTTAACCCTAGGTACATCTATTCCAGAGCTGCCTCTACCTACTCGTATCCAGAAAAGGATATATTTCTTGTAAAACTCACAAAATCTATACAATTCCAAAATTTTAGGAAGTTCTTCAATACTAATCCTCAAAGTCTATGTTAGGATAATATTCTCTAATCAGAGTTTTTCAAAATCTAGCTTCCAAGGATTGTAATAAACTTCCTCTGATACCAATTGTAATTCTCCAACCCCAGTTACCTAGAGTCAGTAAATTATTACATAACATTGGCATGATATAAAGAATCATTTCCCAAAAGACCGATCAGTTTAGTAGCCTTGGAAGTACTAGATAAATTCGTAAGTTTTACATTACATCATGAAATAAAAACATCAATAACATTTTGTCCCCTTTTTAACACACTTATATCCTTAGCCTATCCCTACAAATCAACCATAAAATACTTCTTCACATCTTGTAAAAATTAAAACATAGAAAGGGGTGAGATCAAATTCTCAGTAAGGATAACAATATAGCAGAAACTTTTATAAATAAGCATAAACATTTAAGGCAATGTATAACACTAAAGAAAAAAAATTTTAAACTTAAACTTCAGCATAATATGGAAACGATAAAATAAAATAATTCCATTTACTTATTCACATCGATATTCTAATATTTGAATAATATCATGCAATATCAATATCCACTTTCATAATAATGGAATGCATAATGCCAGACTTCATAACCACATAGTCTAGGCCTAGTGCCAAGACTACAAATAATATTTTTTCAGGTCCTTGTGCCAAGACACTAGTTTGTCTCATGAGAACTATCGATACATCGAGGAGCTATAGCGGGCTCCACCCATCACTTACTAAGTCCAATGCATTCCTCATATGAAAAGGTTTAAACATAACATAAACATTCGTATTAAAAATAGCATACAGAATGTCAATACTTTATACATAAACCATGAATGGTGTAAAAATAACACATCCACAATCAAACATATCACAAAACCTTCAATACAATATGTAAGTTTTGTATCATAATAAATCAACTTCAAATAAGCTTAAAATCCCTCAAAGGATGATGACATAGATGAAATCAAAACTTTTTTTTAGAGAAATAGATCTTTCTATTTTGAAATCATTTAAAAGTAATATAATTATAAAAGAAAACATTTATTTTGGAAATATTATTATAATATTGTAAGGGAAGATTCGATGATGTTATAATGGTGGAATATAGCCCCACCCGCCGTATAAGTTAAAAAAAGACATTCTTACCTTAATTTTATCGAGAATGTTATAAAGTACCTTTTTTGGAAAATGATAGAAAGATTCCTTTCAAAACATATATGGTAAAATGAGGGTATAAATGACTTTAAATTATAGTATTGTAAATAGTAAAAATGTTTTGAATTAAATTTTTAATGAAACACGAATGTGGATGATAAAGAGGTCCCAATAGATACTTACATAAAAACAACCTCGAATAATAAAGAGATTGTGAAATTAACCTGTACCTTGTACTTTTTATTAGTAGATGGTATGTTAACCTCTTGTATAATAGTTAAAACATTTTTATTAAATTATACAAGAACTATATACATAAATATGATATCATATATGATCCTATAATATTGCTTTGTTAATAATATTTCTGTAGTATCATCATTTCAGGTGTTAGCTGATTTGTTTTACATTATATGGTTGGTTACGTAAGTCATGTTTATTATGGATAGAATGTATTTTATTCATATAAAGAATAATATTATGTTCATAAAAATTATTTTTAATCATAAAATGAAAATTATTCTTGAATGATTACAATGGGGAATGAATCTCATCACGTTCGTGGAGACGGTAATCCATACGTACGCACAAGAAAAAATATCATTCAATTGAAGGTGAAATAATATATAATTGAATGTTATATCATATACACAGAATCATTAAAATTTTATATTTATTATTTAAATCATTTATACATCATTATTATACCCATCCAAATAATTAAGTGTTTGAATAACAAACTACACCATGATGTGGAGACGGTAAGTCGTACGTACGCACGTATGGTGACTTTTTCATTCATATGATGGATAGAATAATGAATATAGATGTACCATTTTTATAATAACATCACAACAAATATAATATAATAGATTTATTATCTTATAATGGAAATAACAAAGAAAGAGAAAGTGGAAGAAGAAAAGAACATGAAAGAGGTGATGAAATATTTACCTCTTCTTTGGGTTCTTCCTTTTGATTTGATCAAAAGGGAACTTTAGGTTGACTTTCTGACAAAAGGAATGACTCTAGGATGAAGGTAGGACAGTTGAGAAGATATTTGGGCAGGGTGTTTTTGAGCCAAATGGCTTTGGAGGTGTGAAATTAAGAGAAAGGGAAGTGCCCTTTTATAAGAGAGGTGAGGGTCACTTTAGGAAAAGATTGAAATATTATTTTATAATAAAATTATTTTCAGTTTATAATGGATCCAAAATGATTTATTTCAAGGATAAGGTGGGGATGGGTCGAAAAGTACTCAACCAATAGGTTTTAGACAGGTTTTGGTCACTATATTAACCTTATCTTTTAGATTTAGCTCTTAGTTAAATAGTTTGACATTTACCATGTCTCTTTGTATTTTTATATTATATGGTTAATAAAATTACTGTAAACTTCCAAACGAACCTCAAGTGGTTCATTAATGAAATATATAATATTTTTAATCCATTTTTCTGAACATTATAGTTTGAAAAATATAATATCAATTAATAATATAATATTTGTTTTAAAAACTCTTTTATGTTAATTTTGACACTATCTGGTATTTTGTTTTGTTTAAATTAATAACAACATTAATAATTTGAAAAAAATTCATTTAATCAACCCAAACATGTCATATTAACCTATAAAATTAGTTTAATTCATTAAAAGTCTCAAATTATATTTATTTGGATATTTATAATATAAATTATTTTAATCTTTCATTAATAAGATAATTACTGCATCATCATTGTGTAATAAATAAATTTCATTATTTAATGTATAAAAATTATAAATAAAATAAAATTATGTAGGAAATATTTTTATCTTTATAATGAATATTTATTGTCGAATTTATCTTATGTATAACCCTATATTAAATATTTTTAGTTATTAAACTTTGATTTTAACTCTTTTAACTCTTATTTAAATAAAATAATAATAAATGTTCTAATCTAATCCAAGTGAGCCTAAAGGATCATATTTTATTCCTACGGTTATTTTTGGTATAATTACACTTATCCAATAGAATTAGGATATGTGTTAGTGTAACAATAATATCATATTTACCCGTAATTACCCTATTTACTTTTAACCGTGGTAAATAAAAGTAAAAAGTTACTATTCACCAAAAATTATTTTCATCTTATTGAACCACATTTTACTTACTAATATCAACCCTATCTCTCGGATATTTGAAATTTAACTCACAAGAGCTGTAAAATTATGTTTTATACAAATTTGGAAATGCTCCTAGGAGGTGGGTAAAAGACGGTAAAAAGTTTGATAAAATTTTATATATCTAAACTTATTATAAAATGACTCCAATGAATTACATTAAAAATATATAGGTATTATGTATCTATTTTGACCTAAAATAAATTTAAATAAAATAATTAAATATTTAATTAAAAATTCTTTTTTAAACAATAATGCAGTGTTTTTCACTATTCATCAAAAATTGAAAGTTTTCAAAAAAGTACCAAAAAATCACCCTATGATAACTTCAATATTCCAAATCCAAAAATCAATTCCATTTTGAAAGATAAAATTTATAAAATTTCAAAAATTAGGTATTACTATTCATAACGGCTAGTTTGATTAGTTGTGGTGTGTTTGAACTCGAAGTTGCGTACAACACAAGCTATTGTATTATTCAAAGGGAAATGTACCGTGGAAGATTGGGGTGTTACAATAAACCTTAATATGGTCCTGATACTGAGGTAGTGATTTTTGAATAAGAGATGACTGATTTGGCTAAATTTTATTTTATATTCTTGACTACCTTGGAACTAATTAATTGTTTGCTTATTCCATCATTCTTGGAGTTTACATCATTTTTGGTTATAAAGAGTATATCCAACATTCTATAAGGAATAAGGGAGAATGAATGTATTAAATAAGGTTTTATGGTAGTTCAGGGTGTTACCATGTTTTAAGAGAATACATGATAAAATTATTCACCTGTTATTATATGGAAAAAAGAGATCTTCATTATGTTTTACCCTCATATAAATTTTTGGATTGTGAGTTTGGACACAAGTATTTTGAATAAGTCTATAGGTTGGAATGGAGTAAGTTGAGCACTTGATTTTTTTATTTGACGTTAAAGTATAATTTATTGGATACTTTGACCTAACCTTTTGGATTTTAGTAAACATATAAAGGATTAAGGAAATACTTGTGGACCTTACGATTTATAAAATGTACTTTAGGCGTAAAAAAAATTCATTTTGAACAGTCATTTCCTAGTGTAAGGGATGAAGTGAAAATAGATTGAAGCACAACCAAATGATGAGATTATGATTATGACAGGTAATGAAATAAAGTATGTTTTATTTAGTTCTTATCTTGATAGTAAACTAATCCCTCTCCTTCAAAAAAAATTATCTAAAAGAAAATTTTATCCTAATACCTTATATTTTGTTGAACTGATGATACTTTAAATCATCATAGATTTATGGATTTGAGGCCCCCATTTTTCCATTTATTGTTCACTTGTTTGTGATTAATAACCTCAATCACTCCCTATAAATATTTACATTTTCCCCTAATTATGTGTCTCTAATTTCCATTAATGTTCTATTATTATAAATCCTAATTTGGTGGTGGATTTTTCATTTCCCTTTCCCTTTTATTAAGACTAAATTTTATTAACCCTATTTTTGATGTGGGTTTTCCATAAGGTTATTTTCTATTTTCAACATTTTATTATCAAAGAACAATTTCAAATTACGAGGATACAATTTATTAGAGAAGAGAATGTAACACCCCAAGATTTCATCATACGTTATCTCTTTAAAGTAGTTTAATAGCTTATATTGAACGCAACACCGACTTGGATTGCATTATACACAAGATTGAGTTTTAGAGAAATAACACATTAGTATTATAATTATTTAAATGATATATTTATTTATCAATTAAATATCATAATATGAATAGTAAAAAATAAATTTTAAATGTTATTTATAATGTTTTCACATAAATAAAACATATTTATAATGAAATGTATTAGTTTTGTTAAAATAGTTATATATTTAGAAAAACTATTTTCTTAAAAGAACTAATTTTTTATGTCGTTTTCTCAACAATAATAAATTTAATTTTAGAAACTCCTAAAAATTTTATCTGGTAAAATAGACTTAATTTTTGAATTTGGAATATCAAAATTATATTAAGGTGATTTTTTGGTATTTTTTGGAAAACAATCAATTTTTGATGAATAATGAAAAATACTGCATAGTATAAAAAAACTGACTTTTTCATTTAAATAATTATTTTTAATTAAAATTTATCTTAAACTAAAAATAGATATATAATACATATATTAGTCTAATTTAAATTATTTGAATCATTTTATAATAAGATTAGATATATAAAATTTTATTGTACTTTTTAACGTCTTTTACCCATATTCTAGGCACATTTGAAAATTTACATAAAACGTGATTTAACCACTTTTTTGAATTTAATTTCAAAACTCTGATAGATAGAGTTGTAATCATTAAGTAAAATGTGGTTCAATAGGATGAATTTTTTGGTGAATAGTAACTTTTGAATTTTATTTACCACGGTTAAAAGTAAATAAGGCAATTAATGGTAAAAATAATATTATAATAATATAAAATTACCCCAACACATGTACTAATTCTATTGGATAAGTTTTTTTATAACAAAATAAACTTTTGGACAAAAATAAGAACCTTTTTGATCCATTTGGGTTAGAATAGGATATTTATTATATTTTATTTAAAGACGAGTTAAAAGTGTTAAATTCAAATTTTAATAACTAAACTATTTTTAACATAAGGTTATACATACAATAAATTTGACTATAAATATTCATTAGAAATCTAAAAAGATTTTATACATCATGGTATTTTATTTATACATTAAATAATTAAATTTATTTATGACACAATGATGATGCATGAATTACCTTATTAATGAAAGATTAAAATAATTGATATTATAAATATAAAAATAAATGTAAATTGAAACTTTTGATGCCATACACAAATATTATAGGTGAATATGACATTTTAGGGTTAATTTGATGTAATTTTTTCTAAGGAATCGACTTGTTATAATTTTCACAAAAAACAAATACTAAATAGTGTTAAAATTGTCATAAATGAGTTAAAAAATACAATTTTATTAAATGATATAATAGTCCTAAAAATCTAAGATTCAGCCAAATGAAACATATAGTGTTAGATATGTCAATAATTAACCACTTTAGGTTCTCTTGTAATTTTATAGTAACTATATTAACCATGTATTATATAAATACAAGAAGACATGGTAAAAGTTAGACTATTTAACTAATGGTTAAGTCTAAAGGATAAGGTTAATATGGTGACCTAGACATGTATAAAACCAATTTTTGAGAGTATTTATACCCATACCCACCTTATCATTGAAATAAATCCATTTTTACCCATTATAAATGGAAAATAAATTTATAATAAATTAATATTTCAATCTTTTCCTAAAGTACCCCTCACCTCTCTTATAAAAGGGTACTTCCCCTTATCTTAAATTCACACCTCCAAAGCCATATTTCTCAACCGAAACCTACTAAAATATCCTCCCAACTACCCTCAATTAAATATATAGGCATTAATTTGATCTTAAATCCAACCTAAAAATCAATTTTGTTCAAATCAAAATGAAGCACTTGAAGAAGAGGTAATTATTTTATCACCTCTTTGAAACTTATTTTCTTCTTCCACTTTATCTTTCTTCGTTGTTACCATAATAAAATAAAAAATCTAGTACCTTCTACATTAAGAGATGTTATTATAAATGTGTTACATATATATTCATTATTATATCTATCCTATGAATAGAAAAGTCACCATGCATGCGTACGCATGACTTACCATCTCCACGTCGTGGTGTAATTTGTTATTCAACACTACATTATTTGGATTGGTATAATAATGAGTATAATTAATTTAAATAATGAATATAACATAATATTAATTATTTATATATAATATACCATCAAATTAAGCACCATTTCACCATCAATAGAGTGATATTGTCGCTCGTGCGTACATACGGCTTACCGTCACCACAACACGACGAGATTCATCTTCAACGATCACCCTTCAAGAAGTTTTATAAATATATATATATATATATATATATATATTAAGTATGATATATATGAAATAATATTGCTACTATAATAATATATATTTATGTAGATAAATTTATTTCATTTACTTACTTCCATACTATACGATAAGAAAACAGAAACAACTTTAACACATACGTACGGACTACCGTCTCCATGAATGTTGTTTCTATTTCATATATCTATATATTATAAAAATTTATATTCTGAATATATATGATATATAAATCATTTTTTATACTCTCTAAGTATTTAAATCATTATCTAAGTGATACAATCAAGAATAAAAGTTAAAACACGTACGATAAAGAAAGTGATTATTATCCAAAATGTTACTTTAACATGGAAATTTTTATTAAATGGATAGTATAAAGTCATAAATAAATCATATATGATATCATAAATATGAGTGTGGTTTTGGTATAATTTAATAACATATTATGTTCATTATACATGAAGTTAAACATACCCTTGACTAAAAGAAAGTACAAGGTAAGAGTTAATTCCTCAATCTCAATATTATTCGAGATTGTTTATGTGTAAGTATTTACTGGGAAATATTTATCATCAATGTCCATGTTTCATAAAAGAGTCTTCAAAAGTAATATTTTTAAGATACTCTTTAACTAAAACATAATTTTAAATGTTTTAAATATTTTTTCTTTTAAATATTTCTCATTAATATCCATGTTTTCAAAATGGTCTTAAGGATTTATTTATATGGACATGAATGTTTTAAAATGTTAATTCCTTTCAAAAGTTTCAATGTGGTATGGGACACTTCAATTCAAAAATATATTTTAAATTTAAAGAATACTGGAAACATAGCCTTTAACAATGGTTTCAAACCGTTGGTAAAGGCCATACAACAGTTTGTATAAATTATACCAACGGTTGTCCAAACTGTTGGATGTGAAGTTGTGGGGATAGAAATATCCCAATGGTTCTATGAGATCCATTGGGGTATGGATGCATAATGGATTATATACCAATTTTTTCTTATAACCATTGGTATAAATGTTTACCAATGGTTTAAAGCATTGGAAATACGAAAATTCATGTCTATAACAACGGTTCCTCACAAACCCTTGGGAAAGTCAAGTAAAGGATCTAGAACAATGGTTTGTAAGCCGTTGGTATATACTTTTACCATTGGTTTACATGAAACAGTTGGAATATGTTTTCTTTTCACACATATGCAAATGGTTGTAAACCGTTGGTACAGGCATTATGCACCTATAGCAGCAAGCCTACCTCCCCCCTAGGCACCTACAACAATGCACTTCCACGAGCAGGCCTGCCTCCCCCCTGTGCACCTACATCAAACCAAACACACTTACAAAATTCATACAGAATTCTACCTCATCACCTATAGAAAACCAAACACACATATATAATTCATATATAATTCTGAATACATGTATAATACATGCATAATTCTATATGAATTCATACACATAAAACAATTACCTACAAGTATTTCCCCATGAAACTTAGAATCACTCTGCATTCTGCACATAAAAAGTTCTTTTAGCAGGGAAAAAATATCCATTTTAGGTTCAGACTCCCCCATTTTTCATGTAAGAGTGGAACAAAGAGGGTGTCTAGGGAGGGAGGGGGGGTTTCTATAGGGGAGGGGTTTCCTAGGGGGTGGGGGTGTCCAGGGGGTGGGGTGGTGTCCAGGGGGTGGGGGGGGGGGGCTATCTAGGGGGTTGGGGGTGCTGTCCAAGGGGGTATGGGGTGTCCAGGGGTGGGGGAGGGGGGGGGGGGGTGTTCGGGGGGTGGGCTATCCAGAGGGTGGGGGTATTTTTATGTGGGTGGCGGTGTCCAGGGGGTGGGGGTGTCCATGTGGTTGGGTGGTGTCCAGGGGGTGGGGGGTTGTCCAGGGGTTGAGGGGTTTTTCGGGGGGGGGGGGGTCTCCATAGGGGTGGGGGTGTCCAAGGGGTGGGGGTGTCCAGGGGGTGGGGGTGTCTAGGGGGTGGGGTGGTGTCCAGGGTGGTAGAGGGAATGTCCAGGGGGTGGGGGGGGGGGTCTAAGGGGGTAGGGGTGTCCAGGGGGTGGGGAGGGGTGTCTAGGTGGGGTGGGGGCTGTCCGAGGGGGGGGGGGGGATTTTCACAAGGGTATGGGGGTGTTTAGGGGGGGTGGGGGGTGTCCAGGGGTGGTGGAGGGGGGGGGGGGGGGCTGTACCGAGGGGTGGGGGTGTACAGGGGGTGGGGGGGGGGTTCAGTGGGTGGGGTGGTGTCCATGGGGGGGGGGGGTGGGGGGCTGTCCATGGGGGTGGGGGTCTCTAGGGGGGTGGGGTGTCCAGGGGGTGGGGGGGTGTCCAGGTGGTGGTGGTGGGGGGGGGGGGAGGTTTCCAAGGGGTAGGGTGGTGTCTAGGGGGTTGGGGGTGTCCAGGGGGTGGTAGGGTGTCCCAGGGGTGGGGTGGTGTCCATGGGGGTGGGTGGGGGGGGGGGTGTCTAGGGTGTTGGGGGGATTTACAAGGGGGTTGGGGTGTCCAGGGGGTGGGGGTGTCCAGAGGGTGTTGGGGGGGGGGGGGGTTGTCTAGGGGGGTGTGGGGGTTGTCCAAGGGGGTGGGGGTTGTCATGGGGGTGGGGGGGGGGGGTGTCTAGGTGGGCGGGGGTGGCCAGGGGAGGGGTGAATCAGTCACAAAAAATCATAAAGTCATGTTTTATTATTTATAGATAAAGAAATAAAGATAATATGACCTACCTAATCACACATATATTCAGGCAAAACAAACCATCAAATATAAAATGTCAGTAATATCATTCAAAAATGTAACAGATCTATTTGTTCATCATCACCATTACTACCATCACCGTCATCATCAGTCTCAGCCTCATCCTCATCGTCGTACCCATCATCATCCCTGTCCTCCTCCTCACCCTCTTACTCTACCTCGAACTCCTCCTCACCCTCCTCCTTGCCCTCCTCCTCACCCTCCTCCTTGCCCTCCTCCTCTACCTCAACATCCTCCTCACCCCCTCCTCCTCCACCTCGACCTCCTCCTCACCATAGTCTTGACCACCACTTGAACTTCCACCTGGTGCACCATATATAGAACTCATCGATGAGATATATTCATCATAAGCTGGGATGGATTCTGGTGGAAGTGTTGGAAATAAAAATTCCATCAGTTTCATAAATGCAGTGTTTTCCCTAGTAGACTATTCTTCCGTCTCTGTGGCCCTTTTTTCAGCCTATTCTACCTGTGCCTTAACCTGCTAGAACTTGGTGGCACTAAAAATCTTACCTGAGGAGGGAAAATACCTCATTGGGACTATAATATTCCCAAGTCGGCAGTGTGCTATGCCAGGGTGCTCATCTCCCCACACCGGATGTAAGTGATCGTTTGGCCCAAAATTGTCAGGTTCCTGAGAATCAAGGGACTCTGAAGCATCCTGTTACAAATATGAATATATTATTAAGTTAAAAAAATATATTAAATTTTTAAATCAACAGATTAAAACTTACAATCAGCTATTAGCTTGGTTCATTAACTGCACTTCCATCTTTCTTCTTTTGACTCAAGAAATACAGTTTTTCCCGAGGCACACATCCTTCTATATTCAATTTTTATCTGTACAATGAAATTGAATGTAGGAAACCATAATTACAAATATGTTACCGAAAATTAATTTCATAAATATAATTATATAACAACTTTATCAATTGAATAAATTGTGGATGAAATAATAAAAACTGAAAGTCGTAAAGAGAAATTATAAACAACTGTCATACCTGCTTCCTCTCATGATCTATCATCATAGTACATCCCAATGTGTGGAGGTATTTTTTAACATAAATGTTTTTTATTTCTTCCAGATGATTCCTAAATAAAATTCTATATTAAAAATGATATTATTAATTCAAAACATGAATTTTTTTCATTTAAATACCTCAAATGTGATTAACACCTTAAACTGGATAGTTTTCCAATGAGTAATCATCTACCTATACTATTCTACCGGACAATCATCCATGATAGGAACCACCTATAACTCTGTGCCAACTCTATCACTCTAGAAAATATACAACTTGTGCTTATAGGCTATCCATATCTTACCTAAATCCTTTAGACATTCTTTTCGTGCACCCTCACCATTAGGGAAATTAAATCAAAGCTGACACCAAAATATTAATTCATATAAATACAAAAAAAATATTGCATTAAATACAATAGATTTTTTTACCCATATATATGCCCAAGAATTATCCTTGACTTCATTTGGAAACTATGTCCATGAAAGCAGGCTGATAGGAATGATGTCATAGTATTTGGAAAGCGTCACAAAAAAACTCTGACATTACTGCCCTATTTTTTAATCATTTCACTATCTTCATTATAGTCCACCATCAACTGTGTGCGGCAGTTCCACACCGCATGCATGTGTATAAGCCCCCCGACCTCCTATCAGTAGATGTATCTATTATTAAAGAAAAACAAATATTTTCTCAATACATTTTACAATAAAAATAAATATTGGTATAAAAATTTGTTAGGGTTCGATAAATATAAATGCGGAAGTCTGATCAATGGGAGCCACTGGATTAGTAGAAGCTGAAGGAACACCCTATACATGTAGAGTGGTTCATAATGTATGCTCCACAGAGATAGTCTCTGGCAGAGTAGGATTCAAAGAATATGGAATATAAAAGCTTGGAGATAAGGATATAGAAATAAAAGAAGACGACACAGATGGTTGGACGAATACTGGATGAGGAGTGGGAATCATCATCGGATATGGTAAATATGGGTGAGGAGACTCGTATGTAAAGGTTGGTGAAACAATGGGAGGCCTAAATATCCCATGTGTTCTTAATGACACACTGGGATCAAAATATGGGATATATGGTATGTTAGTGGGAGGGGCATGGTCTAATCAGGTATGCTGACCAGATTGCCTAGCTCTCATACCACCCCCCTCATATGAACACCCTGAGTACTGGGACCAATACTAGGCTGCTCATCCAATAATATTAGCCTAAGAGGTGGATCCTGCAAAAATGTTTAAAAAAAAATTAATCACATGACATTATCTATTATTTAAATATATATATTTGAAATAAAATACTCACTACAGGCATTAGTGGTGGAACACACATCTCAGCCATGTGATGATTGTTATCCATCATCTTTTTCTATCGCCTCTCTTCAATTGGTTGCATTTCATGCATTTGAGATAAATATGGAAGTAATTAGAAAAGGATAAATAATGTGTAACCCAAAAAACAAAATAAATGAGAGGGAATGGGGGGATTCATGGATAATTTAAATATCCATTATTTTAAGAGAGCTTGAATAAATATATAATGAATTCAATAAATCCTAAAACATATAATTAAGAAATTTAATTTTTAGTAGGATGGGTTTTTACTAAGTGTCATCAGTATATTAAAATCATGGAACATTGATTTTGTAGCTTTTTTTCACTCAACAACCAAGAGAGAGAGCATAATGAATTATACCTCTAGAAAATTCAGCAAGGTATATATTATGAATGATTGAACCCTTAATATTGTTATAAATGATGATATAAACATATGAATAAGTATAATATATCTACCAGATTAATAAGGGGTAAATCACTTGTCAAAATTAAGGAAAAATTTAATTTCTCAATCCAAGGTAGATGATGTAGGTTTCTATAAATGTTTTTGAGAAGAGGACAAACCATCATGTTCATTATCTGGTGAAATGTTAAAGTTAGGTCTTAGAGTTATACTAATTTGATACATGGTCAATAAAGCATTGAAATGTTCACCAAGTTGAAAATTTTGGTTTCGTAGGTTTGAATATAGTTTAATTATAAATTAGAAAATGCAATTCAAATAAAATTACAACTAATAAACATTGAAAATTCACATAACAATCAAGTTAGATACAACATATTTGTAATCAATATTAAAGAAATTTAAATAGTACCAACCTTAACAACCCAAGCTGAGCTAAACCAAAAGAACTGAGAACATGGATAGATGATTTTATATATTTCCCACCACAACTTCAGGTTCACAGTCAACTCTGACAACTAAGCTATTGGAGTAATCAAAAGTAATAAATGGATCGTTTCCAATGGAAGTAGGGATGGTTTCAATTCCATCATCACCATCATAAAAAATATGACTTGGAATTACTTCAATAATAACACCAAATTTAGGTTGAAGATTGTATTTGACATAAAAAACTTGTTTCAACATTGATGACCATACATATGGTTCATTGGTAGCAAGAGTGTGAGTCATATTAATTAATCAAAATCCACAATCATCAATAAATTTTCCCGGACTCTTCATCGAATCAAAACACTGACATTTCATCATCGTGACTCGTCCATGAGAATAATAATCCAATATTATTATTTTTCCAATGACTCCATAATAACCTACATTTTCAAATCGTGGTATACTATCTGATGCACTGACATAATAGTCTATTGTGGCAGTGAACATAACACCATCATGTTGTTTTCTCATGTTCTTTTCTCCTTTAGTGATAATAAACCTGCACCCATTGATAACAATTGTTTTACAGTCACGAACCACGATATTAGGACAAATATCCAATGATATTATTTCCTCAGAGAAAGAGTCTGTAGGTAAACTCAATACCTGAAATATAAATGAATAATAAACTTAATTAAATATTGATTTAATTATTTTAAACAATAATATTTTTACCTTTAATTTTTAACCAAGCAGAAAACTCTTTGCTATGAAAAGTATCCCTCCTTCTCAAAGATAAAGAATGATGGTTTCTATTTACCATTGCTTTATGTTCCTTTTAGATAAAAATAGTAATAGTGTAATAGATATATATGTAAGATATACATATATCCAATTTACATACCTGATGTAGTCATCGAACAAATCACAGTTGAACAAAACTGTGTGATGCGCCATCTCCCGTTCTTCAAGGCTTAATGTGATTAATGTATATGATCTAGGAATTCCCCCTGTTTGAGGAAGTGATGGAAAACTGGGTTCAATTTTCTCTTACTATTTTTCTTCATTTCTCATTGTTTTGTTCATTCTTGTAGTAAGATCGTACAAATACATAGAGTATAAATCCATACATTATTGAGTCAACTAACCATTCATGATAGAACCGTCGATATGATTCCTCTTTAAGACATAAGACTTTAATGTGTATATATTTATTTTAGTTGGATACATCCAATAAAAGTAAATAGGTCCTCCAAGAAGTATTTCAGTTGGAATATGGACAGTCAGATGCAACATGTATGTGAAAAATGATGGAGGAAATATTTTATCTAACTCACACAATATTAATGGGGCATCTGCCAACATTTTTCTGAAATAAATACATGGAAAAATTCTTATCACAAATATCTCTAAAAAAATATCACAACTGAATAATAACCAACCTTACATTATTGGAAAAAAGTTGACATATTCCTATTGGAATCAACTCATACTGAAGGATGTGATAATCACGAGTCTTCAAAGATTTTAGCTTCAACTCTCATCTGTTGACCCGTTTAGATATGTTGCTTGAATATCCATCAGGAACATTAATAGTCTCCAGTAATTCCAAAAATTTCTTTTTTTTCTATAGGTTTCATGACATAAGAAGCACATGGGACTTTCCATTTATTTTCATTGATAAGCATAGGATTCAATTTTGGTCTGATGCACCAATCAACAAAGTCACACCGAGAATGTAAATTATCCTTTGTATTTCCCTTAAAATTTAGAAGAATTAAAACCAACATTTCACATATATTTTTTTCAATGTGAATTACATCTAAGAAATGATGTAACAAATTGGTTGACCAATAAGGAAAATCAAAGAAGATACTTCTCTTCCAATTGTAAAAGGTTTCAGTGGAATCATTATTTATCTTTTCAGATTTCATTTGACCCTTCTCGAATAATAAAATGAAATATTTCAATTAATTAAGCACATAATTTCCAGATATATGCTGAGGTGGATCATCGGTCTCCATGGTATTGTAAAATCTTTGACAAATATTTCTATATGGACAGTATATTGGAAAGAATCATCGATGTCCCATAAAACTGAAACTACATCAATGTTTCAATCTTCTAGATCATGTATTCTTCATAAAAATTGGACATGATAGTTTTCCATTTGTGCTCCATCTAGAAATCATTGAATAAGAAGGAAAATCATTGATCGCCCGCATAAGCATAGCACTCCTATGAAATATGTCTTTAGAAAATGCATCATATGTGTGCACACCCACTTCCCAAAGAAGGGTCAACTCTTTTATTAAAGGTTTCATGTATATGTCTATATCATTGTCGGGATCAGAAGGGATAGATATGAGTATACTCATGAAAGTGATAAATTTTTTCATACAAAACCATGGAGGGAGGTTATAAATGTGTATAAAAACCGGCCATATGCTGTGTGAAGTAAGCATATGCCCAAACAAATTAAAACTGTCACATAAAAGTCCCAAAATCACATTATGCACGTCAACTACAAAATTAGGATATTGAGTATCAAATCTATACCATGAAAATCCATTTGCAGGGTGAACCAGCTCATCATTAGTCTTATTTCTTTCGGTATCATGCCATCACATTTTTATTGAAATTTCACCAGTCATAAGAAGATTCTAGAGTCTGGGTATCAATGGAAAGTGCCAAATTACTTTCTATGGAACATGGGATGGTTTTACATTAGATTTTGGATTCCAAAAAGATGTGCCAAATTTTATAAAATCATTTTTTTGAGCAGTTTCCTCCCAGAATAAACTGCAATCTTTCAGGCAAGCATGGATTTTGTTTCTTGAAAATCCAAATTGCTCAACTAAATTCCATTCCATATAGTGTTTTAAGGGAATATCTGCATCATGTGGAAGTAATTCCTTCAAGAAAGTATGAATGTAATCTATAGAAGTATTAGAAATCCCATACATAGTCTTCCCATGAAAAAATCAGATTAAAAATTACAACCTTTTTATTTTACCATATTGTCGATATACTAGAGTTATGGCAGTATCATTCAATATTTTCACCCTAAAAACATCATCATTTTTATTAGATGCATCATGTGTGCTCATATCAAAGTCTTCATGGGTTAGAATCCTTTCGTTTTCATGATGGAGAATAAACAAAAACCAGTCATATAAAAAATTCTCCAATCTATTCCTCTCATTTGGATCATCAACAATTTGAGATTTCATTTTCTCCCCATTGTGATACCACACATAGTAGTTTTCTTGAAAACCATATTTGGTTATGTGGTAGCTAACTTCTTTATGGCTCAACTAAGGTCTTCCAACACAATTGTAACACCGGCAGTGTATGCGACCACTATATAAAGCATTGTGAAATGAAAAATCTAAAAATATCTCCAATTTGTTTTGAAAATCGCTTGTTATATGATTGGTTTCATACATCCAACTTCTATCCATTTTATAAAAAAATGTTATAAGTTATTTCATCAAAAGAAATTCAATAATATTGAAGTTTTATAAAAAATATATTTAAGTAAACAAGAATTGTTCACTTTATATGAAACCATAACTAACACACTACTCTATATGAGAATCATAATAAAAAAGACAAAAAATACTATATTTATAACAAAATATCTTTAAAGAACTATACATGAGTGTACAAGATCATTTACACTTGTGGAGAATAATTATTTAGGAGTTGAATAAATTTTAGATTGAAGAAATTTATATTTTAGTATATTATTTGAGTGATCACATAAACCTCCCAAGGGGGTGGGGGTGGGGGGTGTCTAGGGGGTGGGGTCTGTCCCAGGGGGTGGGGGGCTGTCTAGGTGGTGGGGGTGTCCAGGGTGGGAGGGGGGTGTCCAGGGGGGTGTCTAGGGGGTGGTGGGTGTCCGAGGGGGGGGATGTCCAGAGTGGTGGGGGGATGTCCAGTGGGGGTGGGGGAGTCCAGGGGGTGGGGGTGTCCAGGTGGTGGGGTGGTGTCTAGGGGGGTTGTCCAAGGGGGTGGGGGTGTCTAGGGGGGTGGGGTGATTTCCAGGGTTGTGGGGGCTGTCCTTGGGGGTGGGGGTGGGGGTGTCCTGGGGGTGAGGGTGGGGGTCCAGTTGGGGGGGGGGGGTGTCCAAGGGGGTGGGGGTGTCCACCCCCAAACTAGGGTCCTAGAATCCAATCTCTATCTAATTGTAGCATCAATTCAAGCCTATTATAGATTACCCAAAATGCTGTTGGTGTAAACCATGAATATCATACATATAAATCACAACACACCTAATTATAAACACACCTACAAATATCATAGACAGATCAGATTTTATCTTCCACTCTATATATCACACATGAATTCTAGAAAACACACATAATTATAAACAAATATACAAATTTTGAGCTAGGTATGTGGCTTATTGATGCCTTGAGAGGCTAGCTAAGAGCTAATTTTAAGATGTGATATAAGGTGTAAATATAATATTTTCTATGTTTACAAAAATTTTCGTGTGTGTCAAATATGATCCTATGTATGTTGTTTAAGAATATGTGTCAAGTTTCAATGGGACACTACTCATGGGAGTATGATCCTTGCAATATCATTAGGTGATATGGAGTTGTACGATTGTTAAATTTGTATGAGAAGAATATGGATAGTGGATAAGAACACGAGTGAGATTTCTTTGTAGATATCACTTCTTCTTGGAAGGGTAAGAGTGAGAATTTGTATAGAACTTCAAGAAAAGTCTTAATGTGTGAAAAAAACTATAAACTGGATAGATACAATTCCTTTTTGTTGTCGAGTATCAGAGTGGACAGTCCACCCCCTACCTGGATAATCCACACCCCCACACCCTGATATCCCCCTGCCCCCCCTATAGCCCTCTGGACAGCCCCCACCTAGATATCCCCCCACCCACTTGGACAATCCACCCCCACACCCCCACCTGGAAACCCCCATCCTCCCTAGACAACCCACACCCCTCCCCCACCTGGACCGCCCCCCCATGCCCCTTGGACAGCCCACCCCACCACCTAAAACAAGACACCCCCCTGGACAACCCACACCACCTCCCCCACACCCCTGCAACCCCTACCCCTGCATCCCTCCTGGGATAGCCCACCTCCCCACCTGGACAACACCCCCACCCCACCTGGACTTCCCACCCCACCCCCACCCGGACAACCCCCACCCCACCCCCACATGGACAACCCACCCCCACCTGGATATCCCCCCACCCCACCTGGACACCCCCACCCACCACCTGGACAACCCACCCCACACCACCCCCACCTAGGCAACCCCCCACCCCAACCTAGAAAGCCCCCCCACCCACCCACACCTAGATATCACACCCCCTTCCAAGAAATCCCCCACCCTCCCCCCACCTGGATATCCCACCCAACCCTAGACATCTCACATCCACTCCCCCACCTAGACAGCCCACCCCCACCCCTAGATAGCCCACCCCCTGAAGATCCCACACCCCTCACCCACCTGGAAAACCCACCATGACCCCCCGGATATCCCACACCCCCTCCCCCACACCACTGTAGCCCCCCTACCCCATACAGACCCCTACCCATGGAAAACCCACCCCACCTGGATAACCCCCCCTAGACAGCCCCCCTGGACAGCCCCCTACTCCCATGCATCCCCCTTAGGGTAATTTTATTTAAAACCATTTTATTAATTCAGAAAGGAAACCATCATTCATTTTCCATTTCATTCAAAACAACCCATTAAATTTATCAAAACATGAAAAATGCAATTTATACGGATCTATGGGTCACTATGGAAATGTCATTGGGGAAAGGGGAAATAACCTACATGGTTAATTCCAATTTAAAAACTGGTCCAAGCACTTAACATGTGGGGTGGTGTCCAAGAGGTGGGGTGGTGTGTAGGGGGGATATCCAAGGGGGTGGGAGGGGGGAGGGCTATCTAAGGGGGTGGAGGGTGTCCATTGGAGGTGGGGGTGTCCAGGGGGTGGGAGGTATCCAAGGGGGTGGGGGTGTTCAGGGGGTGGGGGGATATCGAGGGGGGGTGTCCAGGGGGTGGGGGGGGGGCTGTCCATGGGGTGAGGGGTGTCCAGGGGGTGGGGGGGCTATCCAAGGGGGTGGGGGTGTCTAGGGGGTGGGGGTGGGGGTCCAGGGGGTGAGGGTGGGGGGATTTCAGGGGATGAAATTCCTATATAATACCTTGAAAATTACTTATACCGAATACAACCAATATAACAATTCCAATCCATCACCCAACCAGCAGCCAATTCATCCTCAATATCACTACCCTTCCTATTATTCCTTGAACAAAAACTATAAATACAAAATCCAAATCTAATTTTCAACTAAACTAAAGTCCATAGAAATTTCCATATCACCCCACAAAGGAATGGAAAACCACCCACACCACTACCCCAATCGTCCCCAATCCCTTCACATGGACCATCCTTATATCCATTACCCTCCTCAAGACCATATAAATAAACAAACCCTTTATAATATTCGAGTGGGGATACATCTCACAAGCACCCATTAGTTCATATAGTTCATGAACTCTACACATAAGGAGTGGATATGAAGAATTCAAATAAAATTGATTCACACAATCATGATACTTGAAGTGTAGAACCAAAAATAGAAAACCAATCAAAGTGTTTGGTATACCATGACACAGACCGCATAAAACTCTGGTTTAGGCCAAATAAAAATAGAAAACAAAAAAAAAGATATAGAACATTAAAACTAAGGTACTACTTACTAATTTGAAGTGTAGAAATAAAAAATTTCTTGATTTAAGATAAATCTATCAGGTGGAAGGTGTTCCGCAACCTAGGGTAAAGAAAGATCTTCAAGAGAGCTTCGTATTAGGGCTACAATCACATGGATGAGGGGGATAGAGATGCTGTGTATTTAGGGGAAACCTTTCCCAATGGTTTTTAAAAACCATTGGGAAAGCTATTATTTACCAATGGTTTTAAAAAACTACTGGCATACATTACATAAATCAAATATTTCCCAATATTTTGAGTAAACTGTTGGTAAATCTTCATTCTAAAATTAGAATACCAATGGCTTCAACAAACTGTTGGTAAATGTTTCTCTAAAACCAGTCTACCAATGTATTTTTCAAACCGTTGGCATAAAACCATTAGGAAAACCTCTATTTCCACTATTTATTCCTTTATAAACTATGTGACTTTTAAATGATTTCATGAAAAAGGGATATATCTCAAAGAGTTTTAATGATCATTTTTAACTATGTTAACATCCTTTACTAGATATTATTCTTGATTGATGTTGATTTATTATAATAAAATATTCCATTTTGTATTGAGTGAGTTATGATATGTTTTACTATGGATGTGCTATTTTTATACCATTCATGGTTTATGGTTTAAGTATTTACATTTCGTATGCTAGTTTTAATACGAATGTTTATGTTATGTATCAACCTTTTCATATAAGGAATGAATTGGACTTAGTAAGTGATAGGAGGGGCCCACTATAGCCTCTCGATGCATCAGTAGGTCTCATGAGATAAACTAGTGTCTTGGCACAAGGCCTAGACAGAATAGTTATTATGTCTGACATTATGCATTCCCTTATTATGAAATTAGTTATTACATGTGATTATTAGACTAGTAGAATATCCATGTGCATGTTTATATAATTTTTAACTTATTTTTTCCATAATACGTTCAAGTTTATGTTTAAAATATTGGTATTTTTATTATAAATCTTTCCTTAAAAGTTTATAGCTTCCGCTAAATTATTTACACTTACTGAGCATTTGAGATCACCCATTTCTTATGTTTTATTTTCCTAGGATGATAAGAAGTGTATTATGATTGATATGTAGGGTTAATCTAGGGGAATAATTATGTTCTCAAAGGATTATTTATGCTATGTTTTCTGTTAGAAAGTGTAATGTTATGTTATTGTATGTAATCTATTTTCCAAGACTGCTAAACTGATCGATCCTTCAAGACTTGATTCCTTGTAATCATGACAATTTATTAAAATAATGCACTAAATCCGAGCTTCTGGGGTTGGGTCATTACACATATCTCAGTTTAGAATGTGTGAACTATGATTTATGTAATGTTGTCCTCAAATTTCTTCTAGTTTCAACCAGTTGTCCTTGTTCCCCAATTATATATTTGACCACTACTTGATTTCTTAGCCTTGGATAAGATGAGATAGTTTTATATTAAAAACTTTAAATGGATGAATCATCATTTTCATTGCATAATTTTTTTTAATTTTCATCATTCTCCCAAACATCATTTTTCTTTTTGATTAAAATAGATTCATCATCACTTTCAGATATTGATTCTTTATGTATATTTTATTTTATTGAATGGTCCATCAATTTAATATAAAAAATCAATAATATTCCCCATTTAATTGTTTCAACAATGATATCCTCTTCAATTTAGAGGATAACTAAGGAAGATTTAATCAACTCTTTTCTACTCAAACTTCTAGAGATTTTCTCCTTTACCCTTTATAACACCTAGACTAAAGAAAATATTTATTATTTAAAACTTAGAGAATTATTATAATAAATATTATATGGTGACATATCATAAAGTTTTATATACAAGATATGATTTTTAAAGTGAACTTTTGTACCAATATCCTTCCTCTAAAAATACTAAGAAGTATCATGCTCTATTAACATAGATCGAACCATCTCCACAACGCTTATGTTCTTTAATTCAACAAACATATTTTGTTGTGGTGTATATGGTGCTCTAATTTTATGGTTAATACCATCTATAAAATTTTAATCATGATACAAATATCATATATATTCTTTTTATACATATTTATAAGCATTCATATAAAGTGGTGATGAAAAATGAATTACATCACTATGTGGTGATGGTAGTCCATACATTTTTATGAGTAATGTTTCCATTTTTGAATGTATGGAATAAAGGAGAAGTAAATAAATCAGCATTAAATAATAATTATTTTATTATAAATATTATATATATACATTTAATCTATCATAATAACAAACCATGAAATATAGTGATGGAAAATGAATCATATTGCTACGTGGAGATGGTGGTCCATATATACGCACGAGTGATACTTTCATCTCCCATATGATGAAGAAGAGGTGGTAAATGGTTATAAAATCATAATAATAAAATGTAACTATATTTATGATATTTTGTTTATCATTTTATTATCTATACAATAGGTTTAGAGGAGTCAAAAAAAGAAATAAAATTTAAAGAGCTTGGTTAAGATTTATACCTTTTCCTTGAGAGACCTCTTTTAGCTTACACCTTAAGACATGAAATATTAGTATTAAGAAGAGAAAAAGAGATATATGATGAATTTAATTAATCTAGAAATATTTTGGGTTATGTATTGATAGAGTTATAATGTTAATTTTTTTTAATAATGTAATATAATAGGTTCTCTTTTATAAGTGCGGCGAGGGACACACATGGAATTACTTATAAGATTTTATAATATATGGTCATTTTAAAGAGAAAGTGTATAAAAATTCACAATAATTATAATTTATAATAATATAATATTTAATTATCTTAAAATAATAATAATTAGACAATTTCATGTGGCATTCCTACCCTTATCTCTTAGTTTAACCCCTGGTAAACCCGTTTTAACCTTAACTATGTTAACAAAAGTTTACTATTTTTACAATTAATTATGATAAAGAATTAATCCCAAGATATTAAATTATATTAATTATGATTATAAAAAGTATATAATCTATTTTACCAAATTCAATTTTTACAAGTGGATAAATTTAATTTTAAATAATTTGAAAAAATGCAACAAAAATCGTTTTAGAAAACATTCATTTTTAATCATAAAACTGAATATATTTACATTAAATGCCTTGTAAAACACCATAAAATGAATTTTGAAATATATTAGTGAATATATAATCTATAAATTTCATTAAAATTATATATTTATTTAATTTATTATGATAAAAACACATTGAACCCATACAAATATTTTTTTAGAAAAATGAGTTTTTAAGCCCAAAAAATGAACTTATACAAAAATAAAGTATAATGATGATCACTATGTAATTAATTATATTATTTATAAATAAATTAGACTTAATTTATTTTTGAGATCAATTCCAAAACATAATGTTACTTTTTAAATAACTTTATTTAATAAAAATAAATGGCAGTTTTAGAAAAATCAGTATTTTCACTGTTCATTTAAAATAGATATATATTAAAAAAATACTAAATCTTCAACCTAAATTAATATTTAATAGATAATTTAAAAAATTATATTAATTTCCTAAAATAAAATTTATAATTTATTTATAAATTAATTATAATTTTCATGTACAAAATGTAATAAATCCATCATTGAAGAAAACATATTTTTGAAGAATAAAATATATTTACTAAAAACTGTGTACTTATTTATTATGAATTAATAAATAAATTTACATTATTTAAAAAATTTATACATATTTTTCATAGTAATAATATTATTTTTCATACCTTTTAATATAACATATAGGTTATAAATGTTTATTATATCACATTTTATATAGACTCAGGGTTGCATGTAAAACTAATTATCAAATACCTAAAGTATATTTCAAATGAAATAACTATAAAATATTGGGGTGTTAAAAAAACATCCCATGAAGTATGGAAATTTCTACAATTCACTCACGAAGGAACCAACAAAGATAATAATATTATACTATACATGTATCAGTAAGATTTTGAAAGTTTGTATATGCATCCTAATGAATCCATCACTAGTATGTTTATACATTTTACTAACATATAAAATGGTCAAATGTCCCTTGGTGATGATATATCTATATAAATATTATTAAAAAAGATACTCTGTATCCTATTAATTAATTAGGAACCCAAGTTCAGGACTATAAAATAAGTGAAGGACATGAAGAAAATGGCGGTTAAATAACTGATTAGATCACTAATGATGTATGAATTTATTATAAATAAATAAGACAAGAAAGAGTCCAATGAATCCAATATTGTAAAAAAAATCATTTCCAAAGATAACAATGATAAATCATCCATAATTGAAGTTCAAGATATTTCTCATCATCAAGAACATGAAAAAATTATTCAAGAAAAAGAAAGCTTCCAATCGAACCAAGATTGTGAATCAAAAAGTGGGACCAAAAGTGACACCCTATGAATTCAAGAAAAAGGGTCACATCAAGCTGGAATTTAAGGTTAAATAAAGTAAAAAAATTATTATGTCTTTAAAATTTATAACTTGGTGTGCAATTGAAGACTCCATAAACTCAACTTCCTCAACCCCTTCAAGTGCCTCAAGTCCTAAGAGCTTTATGACACAAGTTGATGAAGAAATCAAGGTTCTTTCACCTCTTCAAATTACCCATATTCCTATTATTATACTAATCCTTTCACCTCTTACTCTTTTTCTTTCTCCTCAACTCACCTTAATTATAAATACCTTAAATATGCTCATGATCAACTAGATTTTCATTGAATTTATTCATTGTATAAATAACTTGATATGAAATATAAGGAAGTGTTCAAAGATAAATAATATGTTCTAAAAGATAATGAAAAAATATTCAAGAAAAATAAAGAATTATCCATGAAAATTAAAAATCAATCGAATGTTAATAAGATCAAATATGTGATTAGAAACCTTAAAAGATATATTTCCAAATTAAATCAAGGTAAAAATAATATAAATAAAATATTTTATTCTCAAAGATATGTAAAATAATGAGTTAGGATTGGTTTATAATATCATTAATGTGACCCAAAAAATCCATCAAAAACCAATTTTATTAAAGGTTTATCATAAGACAAGTTTTCAAATTATTTTCAAAGAATTAGATATTTAATTTATGAATGTGATTTTAGGAATGCACAATATGGGAGACCAAAAAAAATGTATCTTTCATCATGTATTTCTAAAAGAAAATATCATACTAAAAAATCTGGACACCCAAATAACTATTAGATAACATTAGCACACCCAAGTTTATTTGGGTACAAAAACCTTCAATTAATATATTTTTTTTGGAAAAGTGACTTGAGAGTAAAGACTAAAAATAAATATGGCACCTATATATAAGTATCTCAAGACACATGTGTGGTGAAATCTCAATTTTTTTTTTCAAATAAATAAAATAGAATGAGGTTATGTCACTCAAAGTTATAACTATAAGGTTAAGATAATTGGCGAAGGTATAATTGGTATTTATATCCGAAATCTTATTAAAAATACTTCATTTTCAAATGATTTAAACACAATTTTCTATAAATTAATCAATTATGTGATAATGGTTTTAAAATTTCATTAGAAAATTATATTTTCAATGTTTTCAATTCAAAAGGAAATATTTTATTTACAATTTCTCATTTTTAAAATTTTAATTAAATCAATTTAAAATCTATTACTAGCCATACCTTCAAATGATTGAGTGAAGAGGTTAGCGAGTCAT
Source organism: Viscum album (assembly GCA_963277665.1). NCBI lineage: Eukaryota > Viridiplantae > Streptophyta > Magnoliopsida > Santalales > Viscaceae > Viscum > Viscum album. The sequence continues at coordinate 8,746,276 of OY728125.1, forward strand.
CTATTTGGAATAGAAACCTTGGTCACTATAACATATTCAATTTTCAAAATCCACCATTATCAAACAATATGAGATTTACCCAAACAACATTTCAAACCTGAAATGGTTTTTAAATCATGCCAATATGGTAAGAAAAAAATATTATTTTAAATTTTAAAAATGAATTTCTTTTTATAAATATCTTAAATTAATTCATATTTATTTATTTATACCTTCTCAAATTAGAAGTCTTAGAGTTAAATCATATAACTTTGTTATTTTTGATGAATTTACATGATTCACTTGGTCTCAATTATTATCTTATAAAAGTGAATCTTGTAAATCCTAAATCAAGTTTTCTAAAAAAATAAAAAATTAAAAGGTTATAAAATTATTTCTATTTAAAGTGATCATGGAAGAGAATTTAAAAACAATTAATTTGATGATTTATGATCTTTTAAAGGTTATAATCATTCTTTTTATACTCATTGAATCCCTAGAAAAATTTATTGTAGAGTGGAAAAATCAAACTATCTATGAAATCACTCAAAATCTTTTAAATTAATTTAATTTACCAAAATAATTTTTTACTTAGGACACCAATACTATGTGATTTATTATTAATTTTATGTTCATAAAACATTTTCTAAAAAAAACCCCTTATAAAATTTAGAAAAATAAAAAACCCAAAGTTGTATTTTTAAATGTTTTTGGTTGTAAATGGTTTATTCTTAACACCAAATACAATCTTGGAAAATTTGATTCAAAATATGATGAAGGGATCTTTATTGGGTAATCCAGATCAAGCAAGGCATACAAAGTCTTTAACAAAAGAACAAAAACATTAGAGAAATCAATTCATGTTATTTTAAATAAAATTTTACAAAATCAATTTCTCAAAAAGTTTTTGAAAATGATGTTTGAAATGAACCTTTTCAATTAAAATTAGATGAATTTAAATAAGAACATTTTTCAAAATTTTTACCCAATGTTTAAAAAAAATATAAGGACCATACCCTTGAAAATGAAATTTAATATTTGAAAGCAGGAATTCATACTAGAAGATTATTCCTAAATGAGGATGAACATATTACCTCCATCTATAACTTAAACCCAAAAAATGTTAACGATTCCATTAAAAATGAAAATTGGATTCTTGGCATGCAAGAGGAACTGAATCAATTCACTTGGAATGATGAATGGACTCTCATGGAAATACATAATGATAAACCCATAATAGGCACTAAATGTATTTTTAGGAATACATTATAATAGTTTGGTAGTATTACAAGAAACAAATCTCGTATAGTAGCTAAAGTTTATAACCAAGAATAAGGAATCAATTATGGTGAAACCATTTCCCACACCACTCAGTTAGAATTCATTAGAAACTATTCGACATTATCCTCTCACATTAATTTCAAACTCTTTAAAAAGGATGTTAAATTTTAATTTTTAAATGATTTTATTATTGAAAATATCTTTTTGGGACAACAACATGGTTTTGAAGATCTTTATTTTCCAAATCATTTTTTCAAATTGAATAAATCTCTTTATGGTTTAAAATAATCTCTTCAGGCTTGGTATGAATTTTTATCTAATTTTATTTTATTAAATGGTTTTAAAATGGGAAAATACAATTAAAATAATTTTCTAAAACACATCTCAAATGATTTATTACTTATTATAATTTATGTTGATGATGTGTTTTTTAGCTCAAACATTTAATCTCTTATTTTTAATTTTTTGATTTAATGGAAACAGAATTTTAAATGAGCATTATGGGTGAACTCATATTCTTTCTAAGTTTTAAAATTTTCTAAATAGTGATGGTATTTTTCCAAACCAATGTAAATTCACTAATAAAATCTTAAAATGATTTTACATGGATCAATCTATGGAAATTTATACACCAATGAGTAAAATTTGTAAAATACAGATTGATAAATCCTGTAATATAGTATATAAAATGATTTATCGAAGTATGATTAGGATTATACGTTATATTATTATAACCCTACCAGATATCATGTTAAGAGTTTATATTTATTCTAATTTTAAATAAAAACCAATGTAATATCATCTTAAATATTCTTAAAGGATTTTTATTTATTTAAAATGAACTAAAAATCATGATATATTTTGTCCAAAAGGAACTTATTTTGAATTAACTAATTTTTTAAATTCCAATTTTAGTGGATGCTAACTAGATAGAAAAAGTATAAGTGTTAATTTCCTCCTATTTAGTAAATCAATCATATCCTCGAGTAAAAATAAGTAAAACTATGTTTCTATTTCAAAAACTGAATTGGAATACATAGTCTCTGGGAGTTGTTGTGCCCAAATAATATAAATAAAATACACTCTATTGGACTTTGGGATTATATATGGCCATATCAATATTTGATGTGATAATAATAGTTCCATAGATATCTCTAAAAATTATATATAGTACTCTCACACTAAACACATCGATCTTAGGTTCCATTTCTTAAGAGATCACTTCCAAAAAAATGATATATTATTAAAATTTGTTAGTATGGACTTTAAACTTGCTAATATTTTCACCAAACCTCAATAATTTGATCTTTTTGATTTCATTAAAGGTGAATTAGGAATGTTAAACTTGTAAAACTTTCCTTTTGAAAATGCTTAACTTTATTAATCTTTTCAAAATTTATTTTTCCCAATATTGATTTAAATATTTATATCATTCTTTGAAAAAATTTACATTCATTATATATTTTTATATTATTTACTTTTCTATTTTTTCTCTTATATATGATCCCTATATGTCACTTGTACATTAATTTGAGTGGGATCTTTATCTCTTTAATTTTAAAAAATTTTCATAATAGAGTCTTTTGTTTTCAAATTAATTTCTCAAATTAAAAAATATTTTCTCCTATTTTCAAATATCAAAGTCATATTTTTTTTTAAAAAATCACTTCTTATTTTATGTTTAATATTTTAATATTTTAAAATATTTTTTCAAAATTTGAATTCACTTTGTTTATTGTTTATTAGTTTAAATCTATTTTAATATTTTTTAGAACTTATATGATAAATTATGTATATACTCTCTTATTTTTTAAATTTTGTTTTTATCTCTCTCTTAAAGGAGTATTAATGATGTTTAAAAATTTCTACATATACTTATCTATATAATAATTTCTTTTTGAGATATATTTTAAAAAATGAAAATGGGATGATTCTTTGAGTTATGTTTTAACATTCAAAGGTAACCCTTTAATATTTTTTCTTAAAGGAATCATTAAATAGAAAAAACCATTCTTTAAGGGAGGGAGTGTTCTGGAATTGGTATGTACCAAAATTTTCTATTTATGTTTTCCTTTATCTTTATATTCTATTTATTCTTTTTCTTTCTCTTTACGATATCTCTTTTCTTTCTCTCTTAAAAAATTATTTTAAACTTTCCACTCTCTCCCTCTCTCACCACTAATGTTATTAAAATAGAGTTTGTAAGCTAAGATATGTTTTCAATTTTTTTGGTTTATCATTTTATTTTACTTATATTTTTTAAAATAAATTATTTTTTATCTTAAAATATATTTTCAATCTCTATTTTTTAGTTTTCAAAATCGATTTTTAAAACTCTCTTGAGTTGTTCTTCAATATTTCTTATTAATGTTTTTCTTTTATCTCCTTGTTTTCTTTTTGATATTCACAAAAGGAAAGAAATTTATGCCAAGATCTTATCTAAATTTGTGTGATTCATTATTTTATTTATAATGTTTCCTATTTCCCCCTAATCAATTTAAATTAAGTATTAAATGATTGTTTTATTTACTCCTTGAGCATATTGAATATGTTCTTTGAAAATCTAGTATACATTTATATCTTGACTAAATTTCTATATCATTCACTCTTGATTTAGACAAGATATATATTTTTATGTTAAGTGTTATTAGTCATAAAAAATGGATAAATTTTTGTACCTCCCTTTATTATAATATTTTCATGATCATAAACACTTCTTTGTGTTTCTAACATTCCCATTTGAGTGAATTTTAGTCTCATATTTTGGATTTTTAGAGATGAATGTAATGGAATAAATGATGATATTAAAGTCTATTAAAAGAAAATATGACTATCTTTTTAAAGGATTATAAAAATAATTTATCAAGTTTAGAGATCATGAAATGAATTTGGAACATCAATCAAAGTCTGTGGAAGTAAGTTATGGAGGCTCTAGTTTAAAGGGAAGTAGTGCAGGTAACACTGGATAGCTAGTTCCATGTGGATGGAATTTCATTCTTATAAGAAGTCCATCAACCAGCTAGTGGAAGAATAATGAGCCAAAATATTCCCAAAATTCCACCATATAGCTGGGGTGATCATCCATCTAGCCAGTGGATTTGATCTAACAAGTCAAAAACCATTAATCCTTTGGACCCTATAGCTCTTAAACACCCATTGACGATGCTTAATGAATCTAAAAAATTCAAAAAGTTTCCTAAACCCATTAGATTCTATAAATAAGTCTCCTTTGTGTATTTTAAGATCTAAATATACCTCAACTACATCGGTTAACATTAACACCTCAATTAATAATCAAATCCTTAATCAATGCTTGGACCACCCAAATATGAATCTCTAGTGGATCATCTCAAATTTATCTTAAGATACAACTCTAATTGTTCTTAAATATCAAATGATATATTCTTTCATAATCTCCATATATCTCTTCACAATTTTGAAAATTCTTATGAGAGTTTTGAGAGTGGCATTATAATAGGCTTGTGAAAAAAAACCTCTATTCTTCTCATCTTCTTATATAATGGATTATCACTATCACAAAAGTGAGGGATAAGTTCCTTAGCTACAGATGATGTTTAAGAGGGTGATCAAAACCATAATTCTAAGGTATAAGTTTATTTATCACTACCAAGATCAAGGGAGAAATAAAAAACCTCTCAACCTAATGGGAGGATATATAGGGTCTTATACCAAGATGTTGTTTAACTCCTTTATCAAACCATGTTTACTCTCTCTTTGATTTTACACTTTTCATCATTCAACTCGATAGGGATAATTTTATAAATTTTATATGTAAACGTTTTCTATGAATACTCACTAAATTTATATTGAAATTAAATTTCTAATACATATCGAGATTATTACTTTATATTATCAATACATTTTAGTTTTGAATTTATCTTGTGCATTTTCATTAATTTTTAAAAGGGAAAGTCACCCACTTTTTCCATCTTCTCCTACCAATAATGTACTCTTACATTATCCAATCAGAATCCTTAGAATCTCTCAATAGAGTTTTCAATTGTTATTTATACTAATTTGACCCCTTATTGGTTATATTAGTGAGAAATAAGAAGTGATGATAAGAATTCAATGTCCATAATTAAAGAGTGAATGATTTATATGTAAAACTAAAAACAAAGGCATATGAAAATTTATGTTTAATAAATAATTATGAATTAAATATTGTGATCCCATTGATACCACTTCAAGGTTCTAGTCACAACAGAAGTGCCTATTAGTCATAGAAAACTCAACTTGTTTTCATAATTGATGAATAATCTGAGATGTACATAAAATAGAATGTTATAACATGAATTTCCTAGTCAGGATCCAAGTATCACTGAGAGGGGGAGGGGGTGAATCAGTGATATATTTTTCTTTTTATGTTTCCTACTTTTTGAAAAAAACTTCGCCTCCTGTTAAAGAGTTTCTTCCCTGCTGAACACACACAACCACATGAACACAAGATTTACAAGGTTCACTACTCAACAAGAGTATCTACGTCTTTGGTATGGTATGGAAACAATCCAGTACCACACAATCCACTATAAAACAATCCTTTGATGTGGAATACAATGAGTAGGATATACCCTTACACTCGTATAGAACTTGGAAAACAATCCGCAAGCGCATGTGCAACCTCTTAGCACATATAGGGAATTACAATGTTTCAGTGCTTCTTTACAATTGAAGAGTTGTATTCTCTGAAGTAAATATCTTCACTTTCCTACCCAGAAGCTAGTAAGAACCTCCTGGTGAAAAAAACTTGTGCGCCACTCCTTTCTTGCACTCCTCACTGGTTACGCGCCACCTACTTGCGTGCCTACTCAATACTAGCGCGCCACCATTGAGCACGACTCACAACTTGCATGCCACCTTTTCCTTATACAAATGACACTTCTTGAAAGCACCTCCATGCTTGCACACCTTTGGAAACTTGCATGACAAGACTTTCACTCCAAAACTTGCGTGCCAAAACTTGTGTGGCAAAACTTGTGCGGGAAAACTTGTGCGGGAAAACCTGCACGACACCCTACTTGTGCACCTTTAAAAATTAACCCTCAGCTTGCACGCCACTTCAGCTTGCGTGTCACCCTTTGCTACTTGCGTGATCAAAGAACCCTCTACTACTTGCGTGCTCAGATCTTAAATTTTCTCTTAAGTGTTGAGCATTAAAAAATGAGGAGGCTATTCATCTATTTATAGTAATTTTGGTGACTTGTGCGCCTACACTTGTGCGCCGCCAACACTTGCACGCCGCTCCATCACTTGCGCGCCGCTCCATCACTTGCGTACCCTTACTTCACCAGTGCAACAATTTATTTCCTTTGTTATATTTTGATATGATGCTGTTGGAATATGACTTGCGCGCAACATACACTTGTTCTCCACATATACATTCTTTCCACACTTGCGCGCCACTTATACTTGCGCACCACTTTCTGACTTGCGCTCCATTCTTCAACTTGCACACCACTTTATTTGCTTTGTCATATTTTGTTGTGATGATCTTGAAATATTACATGCGTGCCACTTAAACTTGTGCACCAATACTTGCATGCCAATACTTGCACACCACTCTTGACTTGCGCGCCGCTTTCTTTCCTTTTCCAAAATCACTTCTTCATCACCCGATTTTCAGGCCCTAAAATTTGGCAAACACTGGAAAACGATGCCACCTTAAACTATTCTTTTGTGATGCCTCCAGATTTTCCATTCCTTTATTATATCTATCTTCACAACTTTCCATAACCATTCTTCAGATTTTATCACGAACTCCACTATCGTGATATATATCCTTTGATAGATCAGATTTAACATCCTCAGGATTACAATGGGAAGTACTGAAACTTATCTATCTTCTAGCAGCATTCCTTCCAATCAAAACTATATATGACTGACATCATCATTTCTCCCCCTTTCGTTCATAAGGCTTGCATCACAAGTTCTCATAACTTATGATATTTATGAAATACATATCAGAAAATCATCGTCTGGTTATTGGTCCTTTTAAAAAGTGAATTGATTTATCTTCTTTGACAACAAAATACAACACTCTGCAATGGCTAACTCTTCAAACTTCCTTCTCCATCCAACTTGGTCCAAAAAATATCCTACTTTGGTTTTTGTTGTCAACCAAGATTCATAAATCAATGAACTTTTTAACCTTATGCAATGTATTACTTATCAATAATTCTAAGCCTATGTGAGCTAACTCATTGTAGGAAACAAGAATTATTGAAAGCCGAAACCATGTTGTCCAAAGGTAGTGACTATGAAATCTCATGATCATATTTCTTCATCCTTCTTCATAACATCTTTCAGAACATCTTTCAAGCTTCTAATTCAGCATTCTTCACTTCTTCAACATTCCTGAAATACAAAAAAAAATTGTTTCCTATAACCACTCCAACAAACAGTTAGAATAGTCCACACACAAACAAGCTAGATTCACAGCTTACCCACAACTCTTTCTTTATGCATGCATCTATAAGGATAGATTTATGAAAAAATTCTCCCCCTTGACAATACTATCCAAAGACAAGATGAGAGTGGGGACATAAACACGTACCTTAACCTTGATGAGAAGGAGGTTGGACACCCCTGTTCAACCTCAATTTTGCAAATGGTTCTTTTGGTAAAGGTTTGGTGAATATATCAGCAACTTGGTCTAATGTAAGAACATACACCAGACTTAATCCATTATTATCCACCTTCTCTTTGATGAAGTGGTACTTTATATCAATGTGTTTTGAACGAGAATGTTGTACCAGATTTCTTGTAAGATTGATTGCACTCTGATTATAACAACCCAATAGAAATGGTAACTTTACTTCAATAAGTAGATCTTATAACTGAGACTTAATCTACATAGTTGGGTTACAGCTTGAGTAGCAGCAACATACTCGGCTTTAGCTGTGCTAAGTGTTACTGAATTCTGTTTCTTGGTATGCCAACTAACACAACTTTTCCCCAGAAAGAAAACTCCACCAGATGTGGATCTTCAATCATCAACATTTCCTGCCCAATCAGCATCAAAATACTCGAATAGATCAATATTCCATGAGCCATCATACCTGATTCCAAATTTTTTTGTGCATTTGATGTATCTGAGAATTCTTTTCCCAGAAATAAAATTTTATTTTTTAGAATCACTCTGAAATCATTCACATAAAGTGACATCATAGATGATGTCGGGTCTTGAGGCTGTCAAATACAACAGACTTCCAATCAGATTTCGAAACTCTTTCTAATCGACTTCCTTGACTTCTCCATCTTTAGAAAACTTGGTTCCCCCTAAAATTGATGAGGAAACTGGTTTCAAATTTTCCATGTCAAACTTCTTCAAAAGTTCCTTAGCATACTTTTCTTGAGATAGAAAAACGTGATTCTTCTTCTGTGAAATTTGTAGCCCAAGAAAGTTCTTCATTTCTCCCAACATGGACATCTCAAATAACTTCTTCATCTCCTCAGAAAATTTTTCACATGATCTTTCATCGTTTCCATAAAATATAATATCATTGACATAAAAAATAACGATCAGTGAAAACTCCTGACATTCCTTCATGTAGATATTGCTGTCAACTCTCCCTTTCTTAAAGTACATTTTCTTTAAGCAAGTATCTAATTTAGAATACCATGCTCTTAGAGCCTGTTTTAGCCCATAAAAATCCTTCTTCAATCTTCACACATAACTTTCATCCTTTTCAAAAACAAATCCACAAGGTTGATTAATGTAAACTTCCTCGTCAAGGTCACCATTCAAGAATGCAAATTTTACATCCATTTGAAATATTTTGTAACCTCGTTGTGCAGAAATAAAAAGAAAGATTCTGATTGTTTCTAATCTTGCCACCAGAGTAAAGGTTTCATCAAAATCAATTCCTTCAATTTGTGAATACCCTTTGCAAACCAATCTTGCTTTGTTTCTTATTACTTTACCTTCTTTATTCAACTTGTTCTGGAAAACTCACTTTGTACCAATAATGTTCTTATTGTCCATCTTGGGTAAAAGTTACCAAGTATCATTCTTCTCTATCTGATCAGGTTCTTTATTAATTTCATGTACCCATTCTGGATGCTCAAATGCTTCATTTACATCATTCAGTTCAACTTTTGAATAAAGAGATGTATGCGATATAGCATTCATTGTTCTTCTTGTTTGAACCCTCTTATTTTTATCTTCAATATTGTTTTGAGCCTCTACTTGCTTCCTCAACCTAGGATGAGTTGTTTGAACTCCATCTTCATCACTCGAGATTTTTGAGTCAGATTCCTCTTCACTGGTAGGATAAACACAGTCTGTAGTATTATCAGAATCATTAACAAAAGCTTCTCTATCCTGGTCAACTTCTACATCAATATATTTCTGCTTTTCTTTCTCAACATTTTCAATAACTTTTACATCTGAAGAATAAATAATTTTTCCTATTTCTTTGTTGAGACATTTATATCCTCTTCCTTCTAAAGCATAGCCATGAAAAATTCCATCATCTCCTCTTTGCTCAAAATTTCCAAGGTTTCCACCTTTCTTCTTTATAATGAATGGACTTTCGAAAACTCTTAAGTGTTTAAGACTTGGAGTTTTTCCATAGAACATTTCATAAGGAGTCATATCTGAGTTTTGCCTAAAGAAACATCAGTTAGGAATATAAACAATAGTGATCATGGCTTGCCTCCTATAATAATGATAAAGACTATGCTCAAGCAACATAGTTCTCCCCATTTCCACCAAACCTCGATTCTTTCTTTCAACAACCCCATTTTGTTGAGGTGTGTATGGTGAACTGAAATCATGCTGAATTCCATGATTCTCAAGAAAACATTAAAACTATTCATTCTTATACTCACCACCATTATCAGTTCTCAACTTATTCACTAAATACTCACATTCCTTTTCGGATTTCCTCATTAAACTCTTAAACATTTTCAGAGCATCTAACTTTTGTCTCATGTACATAACACAAGTAATGCGAGTAAAGTCATCAATCAAAGTAATGAAGTAATTATCTCCATTTGTTTATTTATTTATCATTGGTCCACATATATCATAATGTATAAGTTTCAAGGGTTGTTTTGAACGAATTTTAACTCTCTTATGAAAAGAGTTTGTAATCTTCCCTTTTTCACAAATAGTGTAGCACTAACCTCTTCTTCTTGATAAATCAGACATATCTCGAACAATGTCACATGTTGATAACTTGCACATATTTCTCTGACACATATGTCCCAAACTTTTATTCCATAATTGATTTTCATCTACTACACCCATGTAACAAGAGTTCTGCACTTCACCAACTTGGAAAAAATTCCCTTTAGTACGTTGGCCCCTTGTAACTACATTGCCATCATTTTCACTTTTCACAAAAAATCCATATTTTCTGAAGATAACTTTGTTTCCCTCATTACAGAGTTGTGACACAATAAACAGGTTATTTTTCATCCCATCAACATATAGTGTTTTCCTGGATTTCATCTTTTCTTTTCCAATGATGGCCAATCCAACACCTTTTATCCTTATAGATTCATCATTTCCAAATGTAACTATTCCTTCTTTGAAGTATTTCACATTCTTCAGCATATTTAAGTGTCCTATAATATGAGGGTAACATCAACTATCAATAATCCATGGAGGTTCTCCTTTTGTAGCTTTCAAATTAGTTTCAATAACAAGTGCTTTTTTTTTCTTCCTTTTCCTTCACTTTCTGTTGTGCTTACTCCAATTTCCTAGCCAGGTCAATAAGTTCTGGCCAAAAAACCATGCACTATTTCTTTTCAGACTTATCAGACCTGTCCATTTTAGCTTTTAAAAACTCTGGATTTTGAGAATTATTAAGAATATTTTGTTGCTCTGGTAACACACTAAGACAGCCCTTGGAAAGATGTCCAAGTCTATCACATCTTTCAAAAATTGTTCCCAGTGGTTGGAACCTATTCTCAACTTTCACACCAGTCTTCTCAGATATCTTCTGAAATTTATTTAGAGACTTTCTATTTTTAAAGGATTGAATCAACCTTAATCCTTGTCTTTCAAAACTTGTGGAATAGTTTTAATGTTTTTGGTTGAACCAACACATATTTTCCATGTCTCTGAATCCACCACAATACCAGCAATAACCATAAAAAGAATATTTTCCTCTAAAACTTATATACTAACCATATTTGTGAACACATTTCTCAGCAACCTTCTTAATAGAACTATGTTGAACATCAACCTTCATGTTTTCATTTGTAACGCCCTTTCTCATTTCAGATTTAACAGCACCAGAAGTATTAGAAGTCTTTCTTGACTCGTGATTTTTATGCACTTCTAATTTTTCAGTGTTGATGACTTTGGCCACATACATGATATTTTGTAAGGACCCGACCCCAGTTGCTGAGAGCCGGTGCCTTATTTGATTACGTTGGCATACATACAAGGAATACGAATCCTGAAATACCGAGTAGTTTAGTATTATTGGAAACAAGTTACATACATAATTTTATCATTACAACATGAAAGGAATCAAAACACTATTTTATTCCACTAGAAACATCACGTCTCCTAGAGTATTCTCACACGTCATTCATAAATTAATTCTTCACCTCCTGAGAAAATGAAACATAAGAAAAAGGTGAGCTCAAATGCTCAGTAAGAGTAAGCAATACACCGGAAGTTAATATAAATGTTAGACAAGGTGAATAATTGAAAACACATGCCTTTAATAATGAACTTGAACACATTATGGCAGAAATATGGGCTGAATAAATAATTCCATAATAAAACATAATCATGGGTATTTTACTAGTCGAATAACCACATGAACTTAAAATACTAGCATCATAATGAGGGAAGTGAATATGTTGAACATCATAACCATACCGTCCAAGCCTCGTGCTAGGACTATAAAATAATCATTTTGTTAAGGCCTCGTGCCAAGACCATAGTTTTTCTCATGAGACCTACCGATGCATTGAGGGGGAATAGAGGGCCCCACACATCACATAATAAGTCCAATGCATTCCCCATATGAGTGAGGATTAGTATAAACAACATATACATTCATATTAAAACTATCATATGAAATTTAACTAACTTTCACCAATTATTGAACATAAACACAAACCATTCAGAATAAAATGATGAATGGTTTTAGGATAGATCATCCAAAAAAACTTTAGTTATAAAAAATTAAATAAAATATGGTATATGACTTCATAAATGATTAAACCCAATAATATCATGGAATCAATAATATCGTTGAATTAAAATACTCTTATAAAATCATTAAGCAATTTTGAGATAAATACTCTTTTATTTTGAAATGAAGAGTTCTTTTGGAAATCTTTGTATAAAACCAAAAGTGAAGTAAGATAGTATTTTCATAATAAAATGATTATTTTTATAAATATAATGGTTTCCAAAAACAGATTATAGAGTTCCCTTGTAAATAGATATGAATTGGAGAAATTCCCTTGAATTGGGCTTCTATTTTGGAAACAATTTTGAAAGTTCCTTTTAAAACATGAAACTATCCATTAAATAAGGAAAGTTTATGGTTTGTAAACATATATATGATACTCAAACAGTATATATGATGATTACATAACAATACATAATAATTTCATTGAGGTAATTAGACAATGAAAGTAACCCGAATGAAAATGGAAGTTCGGATGAACACCCCTTCCCTTAACTCCAAACATGTTCTTCTCTCGAACTTAAGATCATAGAATATGAAATTATAATTATTAATAACTTATTTAAAAACCTATTAGACATGTGTTTAGTTTATCATAATTCTGTTTAGTTTATTTATGTATTTATTGACAAGTTATTGTATTGAATTTCGTCGCTCTGGAGTGTTCGTTTCCTTTATTTTCATATTGGTTCACTTGTTTTTAGGTAATGGAGTTCACATGGAAAGGTTATAAATCTAAAAGATTGGAATTATATATTATTTATAATCATAAATAATTGGTAATGGTAATTTCTATCATTTGGTTATATGGAACTAGAATGAATCATTAGATGAGAACCACTTCGATTATTTGGCGGTATTTGGATTATTATGAACTAGTTTTGTCATATAACTTAATTATATGTACATATTATGGTTCTTGAATATTAATTAGGTTATAAAACATATATTATAGTCTGTTTCAACCATAAATATGGTTTCATGTCCAGTAATGAAGATTAAATTGAAGAACGAAACTTCGTCGTCCACGAAGGTTATAAATCGAAACCTCATGGACGCCGATTTTGCTTATAAAAATAAAAGGGAGGGAGTAGGAATATTTATGATGGTTCTTCCATTAACATGATAAAAATTCAGTATATATATGTTACTAGAGTTATCATGATCATTTTGATAGTGGAGGTGAGGAGAGAAAAAATTAAAGAGATGAACTTGAAAATAAAAGAAAAGTTAAGAGATCCCTTCTGAAAATTCGGCAGCCTAACGACGTCACATAAAATTTCATAAAATAAAATGACGAGATCAAAAGGGTATCTCATCATATTTAAATCAAAAGGACAGTAAAAAGAATAAATAAAATCAAACCCCAACATATGAGAAAGTAATTTCAAATAGCTAACATAAAAGAAGTGTCGACTTAAAGAAGAGAATGAAGGATCCCCTTACCTTGTAGAATAACTCCTATATCTTGAAGTATGGGACCTTGGAGGCTTAGGGACACCTTGGGAGGACTAATAGAGAGATAAAACCACCATACCTTCGAGTATGGGGGATTTTGAATGAATTAAAACGAATGGATGAGTGGGTATTTATAGAAAAAGGGAGGTAAGTTTTTAATAATTTCAAAGGGACACCACATTAGTGGTTTTTGCCAAACCATGGGCTTTCCCATGGTATTTTCCCATGGTTTTAGACACTTGGGACACCTCATGTCATAAGTTACTATAAAAAAGTCGACCATACTTTTATATTTAATTATTAAATCATTATGATGTCATTAAACTACCGAATACTCAAAACTGTATTTTTACTATTCATGAAAAATTCATGTATTTTAGAAAAATCCCAAAAATTCACCCCTACCATTTTTCGATATGTAGAATTTAAAAGTGAAATCCATTTTTCAAAAATAATTTTCTATATATTATTAATTTAATTTTTTAAATAAGGTCATAGTTAATTTGAAAAATAACAATCTTGAAGTGCAATTAGTTTTATGTGACATTGAAAAATTAATTAAGATCCCATTATCATATTGCCTTATGAAAATAAAATAATAATATTATTTACTATTCATAAGGGTCATATTACTATTCATAAGGGTATGTTACTATTCACCAAAAATCAAGTTTGTTCTATCAGACTCCAAATGACTTACTGAACACAACTCTAGATGACCATTTTTTTGAAATTCAAAACATAGAAGAGGCAAAGTTGTGTTTAATTGATAGATTATAAAATTTCATTCTATATTTATTTTCAAAACCTTGGGATGTTACATTCTCCATTCCTTACAAAAATTTCATCCTCGAAATTCACAAAATATTACCTAAAAAGATTCGGGTATGTCTTTAACATAAGATCCTCAGGCTCCCATGTTGCTTCCTCCATCTTATGGTTCCTCCATAGAACCTTCACCAGAAGAGGCATCCGATTTCTCAATACCTGTTCTCTAGTATCAAGAATCCTGATAGGCTCTTCACATTAAGATAAATCGGGCTCAAGTTCCACTTCTTCATAAGTGAGTACATGTGATGGGTCTGGCATGTACTTTCTTAACATTGACACGTGGAACACATTCTAAACCTTGGAGAGACTTGGCGGCATTGCCAAACGGTAAGCTACGACTCCAATTCAGTCCAGAATTTCAAAAGGTCCTATGTACCTGGGACTCAATTTACCTTTTTTACTGAAACATATAACTCCCTTCCATGGAGATACCTTCAAGAAAACATGATCTCTTACATGAAATTCCAAATACTTCCTTCGGTTGTTAGAAATATCTCTTCTACCTACTTTGAGCTATTTTGATATGTTTCTGGATAATCTTCACATTCTCCATTGTTTCTTAAACATGTTCTGGGCCCATGAGATTTCTTTCACCAACATCATCCCAACAAGTTGGCGTACGACATCTCCTCCCATATAATGCTTCATAGGGTTCCATATGAATACTTAAATGGAAGCTATTGTTGTAGGAAAATTACACAAGAGGTAAATAATGATCCCAAATGCCTTTAAAATCAAGTGAACAAGACCTCAACATGACTTACAATGTTTGAATAGTCCATTATGATTGTCCATCAGTTTGTGGGTGGTAGGCAGTGCTCAAATAAAGATTAGTATCTAGGGCCTTCTGAAGACTTTTCCAGAATCTTGATGTAAAACATGGATCATGATCAGAAACAATCGATAGGGGTACTCCATGAAGTCTCACAATTTCATTAATATATAGTCTTGCTAGACGTTTAAGTGGTAGATCTTCTCTTATATCAAGAAAATGTTCTAACTTGGTAAGATGATCAACAATGACCCATATTGCATCATTCCTTATAGGAGTCTTTGGTAGTCCCATGACCAATTCCGTCGTGATATTATCCCATTTCCACTCAGGTATGGGAAGAGGTTGCAATACTCCTCTAGGCTATTTCCTTACAGCTTTCACTTATTGAAAAACCATACATCTTGACACAAAATCAGCAATCTCCCTCTTCATATTGTCCCACCAAAAATGTTCCTTCAAATATCTATACATATTAGTACTACCAGGGTGTATAGAGAAATTGGAACTATGAACATCATCCAACAATTCCATTTTTAGATTAGGTATATCGGGAACACAAAGTCTCTTCCCAAATTTTAAAATTCCATCTTCAGATACGAAGTCACTCAATCTCCCATCATTCACAACTTTAATATTCTTTTGAAACTCCTCATCATACACATGAGAAATTTTTATCCTTTCTAGTAAAGATGGTTTGAAAACCATTTGAAAAAGCATTGATGTTTCACCTTCTATGGTTATTCCCATATCCATCTTTACTAGATCCATGAAAAAAGGATCCCTTTCAACTCTCACCTTGTTCAAAACTTTATGATCCATTCTGCTCAAAGCATCTTCCACCTTATTTGCCTTCCCCGGGTGGTAGTGTATCATGAAATCATAATCCTTGTGTAGTTAAAGCCATCTCATTTGCCTCATGTTGAGTTCTTTTTGTGAGAAAATATACTTCAAACTCTTGTGATCAGTATAAATCTCACATTTTTCACCATAGAGATAATGTATCCATATCTTCTAAGTAAAGATTACAGTAGCTAACTCACGATCATGAGTAGGATAGTTGTTCTCATGAATTTTTAGTTGTCATGATGCATAAGAAATAACCCTATCATTTTGCATAAGGACACAACCAAGTCATTTCTTTGAAGCATAACTATAAATGACAAACCCGTCATTCCCCAATGGTAGAGTCAATATAGGAGCATTGAATAATCTTCTATTCAGATCTTTGAAACATTCTTCACAATGTTTTGTCCAAAAAAATTTAACCCCTTTAGGTGTGAGCTTTGTTAGTGGGTTAGCCAGTTTGGAAAAAGTCTGCACGAAACGCCGATAATAACCTGCTAAGCCAATAAAACTGCATACCTCAGTTATGTTTGTTGGTGTGGGCCAATCTGGAATTTCTTTGTCTTCGCAGGATCTACTAGGATTCCATCCTTAGAGAAAATATGGCCAAAAAAATAAATCCCCTAAATCCAGAATTCACACTTGCTAAACTTTCCATATAATTCATGTCTTCTAAGAGGCTTCAGGATAATGCGCAAGTGATTTTCATGATCTTAGTAGCTTTTAGAGTATACCTATATATCATCAATAAATACCAATACAAATTCATCAAGATATTCCTTGAAAACTCGGTTCATTAGATCCATGAAGATAGAGGGTGAATTAGTCAACCCAAAAGGCATTACTGTAAACTCGTAATGCCCGTACCTGTTTTGAAATGCTTTTTTCGGAATGTATTCCTTCTTCACACTCAACTGATGATATCCCGATCGAAGGTCAATATTTGGAAAGTATTGAGCTCCATGTAGTTGGTCAAATAAATCATCAATGAGAGGTAGGGGATACTTGTTCTTTATTGTTATAGCATTGATATCCCTGTAATCGATACATAACCTCATAGATCCATATTTCTTCTTAACAAAAAGGAGAGGGGCTCCCCATGGAGAAACAATAGGTCGAATAAATCCCTTATTACTCAATTCCTCTAGTTTTTTTAGTTCCACTAATTCCATAGTGTCCATTCTATAAGGGGTCTTCGATATGGGCCTTGAACCAGGAATTAAATCAATAGAAAACTCAATTTCTCATTCTGGAGTATGTCCAGGTAAATCTTATAGAAACACATCAACATATTCTCTCACAATAGGTACACCCTCTATTTGATCATTCCTTTCCTCACGCATAGTTATTTCATTCTCTTCCTCCCCAATAATTGAATTTAGTTGAGCTACTGGGTGTGGATCTAGATAAGAATCAGGTGGTGACGATTCTACTCTAAATATAAGGTGTTTTTTATCATCGTCATCAAAAATCGTAACCTCTTTCTTCTTACAATAAATTTTTGCATCATGGTCCGAAAGCCAATACATACCGAGGATTAAATAAAATTCAATCATGGGCATGAAGATGAGAACAACAGATAAAGAACATTTATATGCCCTAATGGGAACTGATTCAAAGAACTTTGTAGCAATGATACTTCCCTTAGGAGTTTTGATTGACAACTCCCTTGTTAAATCAAATTGGAAATATCTAATTTTCCTAGAAAACTGGGAAGATATAAAATAATGCGATGATACAGAATCAAATAAATCATTGGCTAAACTTGAGGAAATAATTAATGTACCTGCCACCATGTCATTAAGAACTTCAACCTCTATAGTTGTGATTTCATAAGCTTGTCCCTGATCCCTTGGTCTTCTCTGTTGCATATTTCCTTGATGTTTTGGACAATCATTAGCACAGTGTCTCATCTCCCGACAACTATAGAATTGAACATCATTGGATTCCTTCTTTTCTTTTTAGTCACCAAAAATATGGTCTTTCTAATAACATTTGTAGAATACACCATTTTCCTTTAGGCATGCACCAGGGTGTTTCTTTCCACAATTGTCACATGGTGGAAACTCAACTCTTCCCTTCTTCTTCGTTTCCTTATTTCCTTCCCAGGGTTTTCAGCAGCCCTCTTCTTTTCTTGCTTACCCTTAAAGTCATAAGACATATAGAATTCTTTTTCTGTATTGATGACACATGAAACTATATCCTCATATGATGAAAAACATTGGGAGACCAGTGCACACCGAAGGAATGGCTTTAGGTCATCAAATAATAGATCAATTTTGTTCCTTGGATTTCATATATAGTCTATAGCATGTCTTTCTATTCTTGTGAAGTCAGCTTCGTACCTTGCAACATTCTCATCTTCCTTCTTCCTTAGATTCAGGAATTGTCTCTCTATATCTGCTCACTACTCACGAGGGAAATATTTTTCTAAGAATATTTCCTTAAAATACCACCATTCCATCTCTTCTATCTCTTCCTCCTCCTTTTTGTTTTGGATTAATGACTACCACTGATCCACATCTCCAGATAGAAGATATACTTCCATGACAACCTTCTCTCTTTCATTACATCCCAAAGCAAGAAATATCTTCTCAAGGGAACATATCCACTGCTCTACTACAAATGGGTTTGCAGTCCCGTTGAATGATGGAGGATATTGTCGCATAAAGAGATCTAGCATGGCTCTTCCACATGGTGTATCCGGAAGCTCTATATTGGTAAGGTTATTATTCATAACCTGAGTAAGTTGTCCCAGTATAGTTATGAGTTTCTCAGCACTAGTCACAGCACCAGATCCAACATCATTATCTTGCATCAGAGAAAAATCCTTACAGGGCACACATGCATTCGTACAATTTCCATTCCATCCACTTGGCACCATCTCTAGATAATGGAATACACTAGATTAGGTTATGAATCAAAATGTATAATCTTAACTTAAAAATACTCAGAAAAATTGAGATCCTTTGCATGGCTAATACCATATTCACAAAAATGGTTTCTTTGAGGAATATTTAACATTTGAATCCTTCATAATGTCTTGTAAAGAAAATGTGAATTATCCTAAGCATATCCCCCGTGAGTGTCATAACCAAGAGTGCAACAAGGTCCGCTGTCCTGCACCAGTTCCCGTTCGAGTCTATCTCAAAGCGGTGTTGTCGGGTTTTACCCCTAGATACATCTATGCCAGAGCCACCTCTACCTGATCATATCTAGACAGGGATGTATTGCTTGAAAGATCCACATTATCTATTCCTTACCAAAATAGCAGGATGTTATTGTATGTAATTCCTCAAAGACTAACTTAGGGACTCTTCCCTAATTCTACGTTTTCTAAATCTATTTTCCAAGTATTGTACTAAACTTCATTTGATACCAATTGTAAGGACCTGACCCCAGTTTTCCAGAGCCAGTGCCTTATTTGATTAAGTTGGTATACATACAAGGTATACGAATCCTAAAAGAATGAGTAGTTTTGTATTATTGGAAACAAGTTACATACATAAGTTTATCATTACAACATGAAGGGAATCAAAACACTATTGTATTCCACTAGAAACATCATGTCTCCTAGATTATGCTTGCACATCATTCATAAATTAATTCTTCATGTCTTGAGAAAATGAAACATAAGAAAGGGGTGAGCTCAAATGCTCAGTAATAGAAAGAAATACACCGGAAGTTAATATAAATGTTAGACAAGGTGAATAATTGAAAACGCATTGCCTTTAATAATGAACTTGAACACATTATGGAAGAAATATGGGCTGAATAAATAATTCCATAATAAAACATAATCATGGGTATGCTACTAGTCGAATAGCCACATGAACTTAAAATACTAGCTTCATAATGATGGAATTGCATATTCCAAACATCATAACCATACCGTCCAAGCCTCGTGCTAGGACCATAAAATAATCATTTTGTCAAGGCCTCGTGCCAAGACCATAGTTTGTCTCATGAGAACTACCGATGCATCGAGGGGCTATATCGGGCCCAACCGATAACATAATAAGTCCAATGCATTTCTCATATGAGCAGGGATCAGCATAAAAAACATATACATTCATATTGAAACTATCATATGAAATGTAACTAACTTTCACCAATTATTGAACATAAACACAAACCATTCAGAATAATTTGAGGAATGGTTTTAGGATAGATCATCCACAATAAATTTAGTAATAAACCATTAAATAAAATATGGTATATTACTTCATAAATGATTAAACCCAATAATACCATGGAATCAATAGGAGAATTGAACGAAAATACTCGTATAAAATCATTAAGCAATTTTGAGATAAATACTCTTTTATTTTGAAAAGAAGAGTTATTTTGGAAAATATTTGTATAAAACAAGAATTTAAGTAAGATAGTGTTTTCATAATAATATGAGTATTTTTAGAAAGATAATGCTTTCTAAAAATAGATTATAGAGTTCCCTAGTAAAAAGATATGAATTGGAGAAATTCCTTGGAATCGGGCTTCTATTTTGGAAACAATTTTGAAAGTTCCTTTTAAAAAATGTAACTATGAATAAAATAAGGAAGGGTTCTAGTTTTTAAACATATATATGATACTCACACAGAATATATGATGAGTAAATAACAATACATAAGAATTTCATTGAGGTAATTAGACAACGAAAGTAACCTGAATGAAAATGGAAGTTCGGGTGAAAACCCCTTACCTTAACTCCAAACGTGTTCTTCTCTCGAACTTAAGCTCCTGGAATATGAAATTATACTTATTAATAAATTATTTAAAAACCTATTATACAAGTATTTATTTTATCATAATTATGTTTAGTTAATTTTTTTAATTATTGACAACTTATTGTATTGAATTTCGTCATTTTGGAGTGTTTGTTTCCTTTATTTTTATATTCGGTTCACTTGGTTTTAAGTATTGGAGTTCATGTGGAAAGTTTATAAATCTACAGGATTGTAATTATATATTATTTATAATCATAAATAATTGGTAATGGTCATTTCTATCATTTGGTTATATGGAATGATGATGAATCATTAGATGAGAACCACTTCGATTATTTGGCGGCATTTGGATTATTATGAACTAGTTTTGTCATATAACTTAATTATATGTACATATTATAGTTCCTGAATATTAATTAGGTTATAACACATATATTATCGTCTGGTTGACCATAAATATGGTTTCATGACCAGTAATGAAGAATAAATCAAAGAACGAAACTTCGTCATCCACGAAGGTTATAAATCGGAACCTCATGGATGTCGATTTCACTTATAAAAATAAAAGCGAGGGAGTGGGAATATTTATGATGGTTCTTCCATTTAAATGATATAAATATAGTATATATATGTTACTAGAGTTATCATGATCATTTGGATGGAGGATGTGAGGATAAAAAAATAAAATAGATGAACTTGAAAATAAAAGAAAGTTAAGAGACCCCTTATGAAAATTCGGCAGCCTAACGACGTCACTTAAAATTTCCTAAAATCAAATGATGAGATCAAAAGTGTATATCATCATATTGAAATAAAAAGGATAGTAATAATAATAAATAAAATCAAACCCCAACATATGAGAAAGTAATTTCAAATAGGTAACATAAAAGAAGTGTTGACTTAAAGAAGAGAATGAAGGATTCTTTTACCTTGTAGAATAACTCCTACATCTTGAAGGATGGGACCTTGGGGGATTAGGGACACCTTGGGAGGACTCCTAGAGAGGTAAAAAAAACCATATATTTGAGTATGAGGGATTTGGAATGAATGAAAACGAATATATGAGTGGGTATTTATAGAAAAAGAGAGGTAATTTTTTTAATAATTTCAAAGGGACACCTCATTAGTGTTTTTTACCAAACCATGGGCTTTCCCATGGTATTTTCCCATGGTATTAGCCACTTGGAACACCTCATGTCATAAGTTACTATACACAAGTCGACCATACTTTTATATTTAATTATTACATCATTATGATGTCATTAAACTACTGAATACTCAAAACTGTATTTTTACTATTCATGAAAAATTCATGTATTTTAGAAAAATCCCAAAAATTCACCCCTACAATTTTTCGACTTGTAGAATTCAAAAGTGAAATCAATTTTTCAAAAATAATTTTCTAAATATTATTAATTTAATTTTTAAATAAGGTCATAGTTTATTCGAAAAATAACAAACTTGAAGTGCAATTAGTTTTATGTGACATTGAAAAATTAATTAAGATCCCATTATCATATTGTCTTACAAAAATAAAATAATAATAATATTTACTATTCATAAGGTTCATATTACTATTCATAAGGGTGTGTTACTATTCACCAAAAATCAAGTTTGTTCTATCAGACTCTAAATGACTTACTGAACACAACTCTAGATGCACATTTCTTGAAATTCAATACATAGAAGAGGAAAAGTTGTGTTTAATGGATAGATTATAAAATTGTATTCTATATTTATTTTCAAAACCTTGGGATGTTACATCTTTATAGACTTGTTCTTATCAGAACTAGTTCCATCATTCCTTTAAACCTTTGAATATAACTTTTGTGGATCCTCATTTGGTTCATTATTACTGGAACATTCACCAACTTCTGAGATAGATTGTTTGAAACTAACATTAATTTCTTTAGCTTGATAAAGTTTTTATTGGACAAGTTCTATCTCTTCTTCTTTTGCCTTCATCTTTACTTCAAGATGATCATTGCAATTCTTTGAATCCTCAAGAGAATTATTCAGATCATCAATATCCTTTTCCATATTGATTTTCTCATCATGAGAAATTTCTTCATTGTTTAATGTGGAATTTTCTTTTATCAACTTCTTGTTTTCCTTCTCAAGCCTTCTTATCTTTCTCAAACATTCCTTCAGCTCTTCTTTTAGATATGTTCAAGTTGAGTTTCTTCTTCTTCAGTACTACTGCTCTCATAATCATTATTATTCACTCTTGCAAAAAAGGTACTCTCTCTAGCTTTCTCAACAATATATTTTTCAGATCCAGTCTCACTATCATCATCTTCTTCACTTTTTTAAAACAAGATTCTTGTTTTTGATTTGAAGAAATTTTTATTTTTAACTCTTCCGAAATATTTATCTTTTCCACCCCATTTCTTCCATGACCTTCTTGGTCTTCTTTCTTCTTCATCACTATCTTCATCTTTCCCCTTTTTAGGACAATTATCCGCAAAGTGGCCAACAGATCCACATTCAAAACATTTAAAAGGGAGTTTCCCTTTGTATTTCCCTGTTCCTCTTTTCACATTTTTAGAAAACAGGGAAAATATTTCATCAAAAATTTGACATACCTCGTTTTTAGATTCTGATTCACCAGCTTTGTCATCAATAATAATTTTCTTTGACTTCTATTTCTTTAAAGCCTTGAAAGACATTTCTCTATCGACTTTTGATTTTATTTTCATATTCTTCTCCCTTCTCATATCATAAGTTATGAGAGTGCTATACAAATCATCCAGAGATAATGTTTCAGGATATTTGTCTTCCAGTGATGAAAATTTAGCATCAAATTTGTCAGGAAGAATTCTTAGGATCTTTTTAACAACTGTAGAATCTTCCAACGTTTCACCAAGACACCTGATTGTAGTGACAATATCATTTATCCTAGTAAAGAAATCCCCAATAGATTCAGATTCTCCCATTTTCAAGTCTTCATACTTTAGTCTCTAGATTTGTAGTTTAGCCTTCTTCACTTCTGTATTTCCTTCATAGATGTTCTTCAGTTTGTCCCAAATTCCTTTGGCTGTAGGAACACCTTTCACTCTTAAAAATTAACTCTCAGAAAGAGATGAGAGTAACACATTTTTAGCTCTTCCATCATTCTCAATATTCTTCTTATCTACAGGAGTAAGAGGAACCTTGTCATCAATAGCCAGAAATCCATCTTTTGTAGTTTCAAGAACTTCATATCCAAGAGACATAAGATAAGGTAACATTCTATCCTTCCAGATGTGATAGTTCTTTCCATAAAAAATTAGAATCCCCTTATTGTTCACGCAATTTAGATTCTCCATCACAACTTCTCTTCAACCACTTCAGCAAAGAAAAAATGAAGGGAAACTGGCTCTGATACCAACTGAAGTTCCGAGTTAGGATCCAAGTATCACTGAGAGGGGGAGGGGGTGAATCGGTGATATCTTTTTCCTTTTATGTTTCCTTATTTTTGAAACAACCTTCACCTCCTGTTAAAGAGTTTCTTCCCTGATGAACACACACAACCACAGGAACACAAGATTTACAAGGTTCACTACTCAGCAAGAGTAGATACGTACTTGGTATGGTACAGAAACAATCCAGTACCACACAATCCACTAGAAAAAAAATCCTTTTATGTGGAATACAACGAGTAGGATATACCCGTACACTCGTATAGCACTTGGAAAACAATCCACAAGTGCATGTGCAACCTCTTAGAACAAATAGGGAATTACAATGTTTCAGTGCTTCTTTACAATTGAACAGTTGTATTCTCTGAAGTAAATATCTTCACTTTGCTACCCAGAAGCTGGTAAGAACCTCCTGGTGCAAACAACTTGCACGCCACTCCCTGCTTGCATGCCTAACTACTTGCGTGACACCTACTTGTGCGCCTACTCAATACTTTCGTGCCACTGTTGAGCACAAATCACAACTTGCGCGCCACCTTTTCCTTATACACATGACACTTCTTGAAAGCACCTCCCTGCTTGCATCCCTCTGGAAACTTGCGCGACAAGACTTGCGCTCCAAAACCTACACTCCAAAACTTGGGCGAAAAAACTTGCACGGAAAAACTTGTGTGCCAAAACTTGCGCGACACCCTACTTGTGCACCTTTAAAAATTAACCCTCAGCTTGTGCGCCACTTCAGCTTGGGCGCTGTCACACCCTGGTCCTTAAATATTTTTCTTATCATTATTATTTTATTTTATTTTATTTTATAATTTTATCTGGCTTGAAATGCTTTGTCATGGTGCGGGCCAGACCTGGTTAAATTTTTGCGCGTTTGCTGATAAATGAGCATTTTTGGGCTAGCATGCAGTGCACGGATAGGGCACGGCTGAAGCCATGCGGTTTCCTCCAATCATTGTGTGGCCTACCCAGTGCATGTTTAATTAATTAATTAACGAGATAAATAATAGTTTGAACGCAAAAAAAAAACAAGAAAAAAAATCTTTATTTATTATCTTTAGGGGTGTAGCATTGAGTCTTTTTTTTTCTGGTATTTCATTTTCTTTTATTTCTTTTTATTTATTTTTTCTCTCCCTACATTCTTTTATTTATTTCTCATGCCTTTTTTTCCTTCCTCCCTCAGCCTCCCTCATCGCGCTGAACCCCCCAGTGCCGAACCCTAACCCCTCTCCTCCTGAGCTGTGCTGCTCCTCCCTTCCGGCAAGACTCGGTCGATGCCACAACACCTACTCCCATCCATCAAGTTGTCGCGCGCACCCTTCTACCCGCCTTGTGTCGAACCCCCAGCGCGCTACCCCCCCACTGACCGAGGTCCCTACGACTAGCCTCCCTCTTTCCTCCAGCACGACGACCTTTCGGCCGAGCTCCCTCTGCGGTGCGGCCCCCCCTCTGCGTGACCTCTCCTGGCTGCGTTTTCCAGCATGTGCGCAACCCCCCCTCCCTAGCGACGCAATGCCTCACCCCGGGTCCTCATTCCGCATTTTTTTCTGATCCCTTCATAGGTTTTGTATGCCTCAGCATGGTAAGACCTCCCCATGCACCTCCATCTTCGCATCGGCCATTTTGGTTTCCCCTTCGCCTGATTTTCGTTTGGTCGAAAAACCTATCTTAGGGTTTGACCCACTGTGGTTTTATTTCAATTGAAGGGTGTGCGGTGCCTCACCCGGGTGATGTTGGTTCGTAATCCGAAATCTTCCACTAAAGGAGAAGTAGATTGACTCCTTTGCGGTTCGCTGTTGACACTCGAGGTATAGTTTTATGTTGTCATTTTGTATCACAGTTATTGTATGACATCCTTTATGTGTTTTAAGGTTCATAGTAATTATCTCATAGTGCGTTGGTCACTACTTTGTGTTTAGGGTCCAATTGTGATGAAATTGGTTTGATGTCTTGTTTTTAGCATTCAATTTGAGTTTGTTGTGGTGCAGTTGTCATGCGGTGGAGTTTGCACACTGCTTCTATGAAGTCTTCTACACCGATGTAAGTGTTTTTTTCCTCTGTTGTTTTTCGCACGGTCTGTGATAATTAATTCATGACTTTCAATGTTTAGTATAATTTTATTTATGTGGAATTGCATGAGGTTGAGTTTGTTTAATGAGAAAATTTGGTATTTTGTGTGTGCATAAATTATTGTGTTGATTTGGTAGGTTATTTTACTTGGGTAAATAAATTTGAGTGTTTTTGAGGTATGTCCTTGGTTGCGTTATTCATGGTTTTTTATGACTTCTGGAATTGATTTATTTAAGGACATTAAAGTTGTGAATCTAGTTCTGCTTGAGGGTTGGGTGCGTTTACTTTTGTTGGTACTGGTTTTAGGCATTGTGCCTGAAACTTTTCTGTGGAAAACCCATGCTGAATTGTTTATCAGTGTTTCTTTTTTTAAACTATGTAGTTTGTCTATTAAAATGTATGTAGGATGTAATTAGTGTTTTGGTGTTGCATCTTGGCACATTTGGTTTTAAAAATGTTGTTTTGAAAGTTTTTCTTTTGATGCGAACCCTTGATGCATTATTTTGAAATGTTTTGTAGATTGTTCAAGTGTTTAAGTTGTTTTATTAAATTATGTGTAGTGCGTTTGGACTTGCTTCGTTGGCTTTGGGCCGCGCGCGTCGAGGCATCCTACATGTACATGCATAGGGTAAGACATATATATATATATATGCCCTCTTTGTACATATTCCCTCATGGTGTGGGGAATATGTGCAATGCAGCTAGGGGTGTGTATATATATATGTATAAATGCATGTGCGTGTGTGAACCAAGTGTCGGTTCGAGTGGCTATCGACAGATAGCGACAAGTTTGAGGTAGGTCCTCTATGATTGTGCCTTTAATTTGAGATTCATAATTGTCTGCTTGTTTTAAAAATATATTTTTCACTATGCTATATACACACACTATGGAATCTAATTGCGGTTGCTAGAAACTATTATGCCTTTGTTTTGGAAATTGAAATGTATTTCAAATACCGTTGGTCTTAAGTGGCTTTTCTTGAAAAATCGATTTTTAAGTGGTTTTGAATTGGTAAAGTGTATTTCTAAAGGTGTTTGAACTTTTGGCTGGTTGCTTGTAAAAAGTGTTCCCTTTATGTAATTATGCCCGTTTGGCATCTTAATAATGTTTTATGAAAAAGAAAAACCTCTCTTGAGGCACGCCCCCTTGGTTTAAAAAAATGTTTTTTAGTTGAATGTGTTATCATGTGCCTAATTTGATGCTTATGCATTGTGTGACGTGAAAGAGGGGGAATGCGCTCAAGGAGAGAGAGCGGTGGTGAGATGTTGAATGAGTTATAGAAAAATAGAGTGTTATGTCAATATATGTTTGCCTGATAATGAAAACTCACCACCACATGAAATAGAGCACAATGGGAAACTCGGGTATCTAGGTGGGTGACCAGGACTAGTACGCTAGATGATACGGAAGGGGTTCGTCCCAGTTTTTCTAGCAGGATTGACGCAACAACACTAACTAAACATATGAATTCTGAGGGTCTTGGTCTTCTAAGCCACGTTTTTCTGAGGGTCGTGGTCTTCTAAGACACATTTCACTGAGGTATGAGGCCTCTAGGTTCCCACTTGTTCTGGCTACCTATATGGATTACCCATGGTGCTCATTTGCGACGTGCTTCTTGTGATTTAACTTTCATTTCAGTTGTGTCATACTTGATGTCTTTTTGTGAAAACCACGTTGTAATCCAAACTGATTTCTTTTCATTTGAAATGTTATTGCATTCTTGGAACCTAGTTTGAAAATGCAGTGGGAGTGAAATTCTTTACGTGATAATGCAAACTCGTTACTTGAATTTGAAAAGAAGGAAAACACTATTTTATTATATCTTTTTTTTCAAACTGGCATGACTGGATTTCTTACTAAAGGCAGGGGCATAGGAAGTGGTTACATTTTTGGATTTCCTACTGAGCATATCGGTGCTCATGCCTACTTTACTTTTCAGTTGCAGGTTTCAGTCTTGGATTGCTCTTAGAAGTGAGTGTGGTTGTCATACCATGGTGATCCACGGGCTCACCTGAGGTATGTCACGTTTCTTTGTTTATTCCTTTTTCCACTGCCACATTGTTCTGTTTATTTTCTTTTATTTATCTACTTGTTCAGTTTATGTTTATTTATCTCATTATGGGCCAAACCGTTCCCAAATGGTGTATTTTGATGCCCGACACTATTTTCCAGCCCGTGGGGATCGGGAACGCCCTTCGGGCCATGTCGCGGACCAGGTTGGGCACCGGGTCGGATGACGCACCAGCCTGGTTCGTGACAAAATGGTATCATAGGGAGGTTTTTGTTATTTGGGGTGTCAAGTAGCTTGGTGATTAGGTGTGTCAGGACTCGAGAGGTAGGTGCGGGAAGGACGTCATGAACCCTTGCCTGTCCTGAGACTCGAGTTGCCAGGGGTAGTTCAGGATTTGAATTTTCTTCTTTGGATTGGTATGTGTGGATGAGGAATGACCAACGAAGTGAGCCAGTGTTACACGGCAGACTTGCATGGAGTAGCGACCCATGTACAACCCAAGCGCACGGTTCAAGATGCTTCCTGTCGTTGATGCTTGCTTGGATCATGGCCTGCTAACCCATGTTACTGGGTTGGTATAACCACTAGTCCCTTATTTTTGGATGTTTTAATTTGAGTTATGTTTAACCTTCATTTTGGTTGGTGTGAGTACATCTCAACAATGAAAATGGATTTTTGTGAAGGTGGTTTTAAATGGGAATGTGGTGTTAGAGTAAAAAAGTGGTTTTGAAATGGAAATTGTTTTCTTTTAACGAATGTGTGGTTTCAAAAGGGAAAATGGGAGGTGTTTTGGAAGTTGTTTTGGAATCTCAGTAAAACTTTTTTGGAATGTGAATTGGAAAATTTTTTGGAAATTGGAAATGTATTGCTTTGATAATAAGTTATTTTTTCAAATTGGTAGGGAATTTGTGCTTTATGTTGAATGATCTGTTTTGAAAATGAGAAGTGTCTTGAATTGACCCTTGGTATTCATATGAGTGATCACACACATTGGGGTGCGCATGTGGCAAGTGGAGAAATTGGTGATGTGAGTGGATGAGTGCTTGAGCTAGCACATGGATATGTATGTGTGTGACTTCATGGAATACCAATGGTGGATATTGAAGTTGTTTTCTTTGCTGAAAAAAATGGTTTTCAAAAAAGGTTATCTTAAATGTTTTGAAAAGTGAGTGAGCAATTGTTTAGCGTTATCTTTTCATGTTAAGTATTATTTTTCATGGGTTCATGGTTTTGACATATTTAATTGTGGTTGGAATAGTGATTTGAGTTTGAGTTTTCGTTTGTGATTGAGGGGTAGAATTTTGATTTATGATGAGTTTTGATTCGGATTTGCGCCTCTTGTTTTTGAGTATACTGCCCAGAAAAGTCCCAGAAGTTTCTAGTGAGCCTCTTCTAGTTGTTGGTTCTACCCAGACTCTTATCGGAGTGGTGGAATTGAATTATTTTCTATTATTGTCAGTATTTTGTGGTGATTGCGATCTATTGAAGGTGGCAGACTGGCTTGGTGAAATCATTGGTGTTTCCAGGTTATTGGAAACTCCCAAAACTATGAGAGTCTGTGTTGGTTCAGGTCCATTTGAAGGTGAAACTTTGGATTGGTGGAAGAAATAATCCCAGCGTCGTTGCATGATGGTATGTCTGGGAAGGTGTTTAAGACCACTCTCGTTAGATAATCTATGCCCAAGGAAGTGAAGGCGGGGAAAGTGGCAGAACCAGTGAGTGTCAAGTAAGGCCAACGAGCAGTGAAGGCCTACGTGGGGCTTTCCAAGGGGCTGATTCCCTTCTCTATGGAGGTAGCTTTGTGGAATCAGTTAAAGTTTCTTTTGTGTGGGGTATTCATCTAGGGTTCCAGTACCTTTTCTTTCTGGTGTTTGGGAAGGTTTCCCATTCGGTGACGAGTGCGAATTGGAGGAACCTGTCTCAGACAAGTCTTATTGTGAATTCCATTTTCTATTAGTTGGGCCACCCCCTTGTTTGCTTCTAGTGTGCTCGGTTTGGGTACTTTAAGTCGCCTTGTCATCATCCTCCGAAGGCTTTCCGTCAGTATGGAAATTTGGGACAATTGGAGAGGTTCCGCTAATGGAATTGTCAACAAGAGTGTCGACCGAAGGATGTCAGCTCCTGACTGCGGGGCAGTAGATTCTTCAAGACATCAGAGCTCCAACCATAGGTCTCAGAGTGAAGCTCTTCACGCAGTCAAGAATCTTTGGGTGTGGGGAACCTTGGTTTAATTTTTTTCTCTAATGTTGAAATGGGGACGTTATGAATTTCCTTGTTGTAGCTCTCCCGTCTTTGAAGGTTCTGTCCTGCTGTAAGTGGCGTAGAGGCTTCATTGCCTCGTTGTGGTCTTTGTTCTTTTAATACCCCACTGTGGTTGTAAAAAGGCATGGTGATCTTGTATTCTTGTAATTCTAGTAGTTCTGCCTCCTCAAATATGAGCTTTGGAGTTGTCTCTTTATGGCTGTGA
Organism: Viscum album; assembly: GCA_963277665.1. Classification (NCBI taxonomy): domain Eukaryota; kingdom Viridiplantae; phylum Streptophyta; class Magnoliopsida; order Santalales; family Viscaceae; genus Viscum; species Viscum album. The sequence goes on from OY728125.1 coordinate 8,777,306, forward strand.
GTCTCAAGATGATTATCTCTCTCGTGTGGCTAGATCCATTGGTGACCGTTCTTATTTTAGGATGTGCTTATTTTGGAGACATATGCGTCTTGGGAAATAATGAATAGGGGTTTGGTCCACTACTCGGTTTGGGGTCACTCGTTGAGGACCCCATGTGGTGGGGGTCTGGGTTAAGCAGAGAGTTCGTAGGTTGGTTTGTGCTGGGTTTCTCGTATTGTTCAGTGTTATTTGGCTTAAGCTGGTAAATTCTTAAATGGTGGGGAGACCCATGATGAATCTTGTTGTGACTCCTTCGAGGCTTGGTCTGTGTGGCGGTTCCCTCTTGGATCAAGTTAGCAGTTCCAGAGTTAGCCCATGCTAACAGTCTTAATGTCAGTTGTGTTAGTCGGGTTCTTGTGGTGGGGAGAACCCTCCTCGTTTCCTGATGGTTCTTCTCTTTTCAGTTTCCCTTAGAGTTGGTCAGGTGTGATTGATAGGGTGAAAATTCATACCGAGTTCATGATTTCATTGGCCTCGTTCAATTTCAAACTGGAGTTTGATTCCTCGGTTGGTTGGGAGACTTTCTGGGGGAAGAAAGTTTTTATGGTGGGGAGAATTGTCACACTCTGGTCCTTAAATTTTTTTTATCATTATTTTTTTATTTTATTTTATTTTATAATTTTAGATGGCTTGAAATGCTTTGTCAAGGTGTGGGCCAGACCTGGTTAAATTTTTGTACGTTTGCTGATAAATGAGCATTTTTGGGCTTGCGTGCGGTGTACGGATAGGGAATGCCTGAAGCCATGCGGCTTCCGCCAATCATTGTGTGTACTACAAAGTGCATGGTTAATTAATTAATTAACGAGATAAATAATAGTTTGAACGCAAAAAAAAACAAGAAAAAAAATCTTTATTTATTATCTTTAGGTGTGTAGCATTGAGTATTTTTTTTCTGGTATTTCATTTTCTTTTATTTATTTTTATTTATTTATTTTCTCTCCCTACATTCTTTTATTTCTTTCTCTTTCCTTTTTTTCCTTCCTCCCTCACCCTCCCTCATCGGGCAGAACCCCCCCAGCACCAAACCCTAACCCCTCTCCTCCTAAGCTGTGCTGCTCCTCCCTTCCGACAAGACTTGGTCGGTGCCACAACACCTACTCCCATCCAGCAAGCTGTCGCGCGCACCCTGCTACCCGCCTTGTGCTGAACCCCTAGCGCGCTACCCCCCCACTTACTGAGGTCCCTATGACTAGACTCTCTCTTTCCTCCGGCACGACGACCTTTCGACCGAGCTCCCTCCGCAGTGAGGCCCTGCCTCTGCGTGACCTCTCCTGGCTACGTTTTCCAGCAGGTGCGCAACCCCCCTCCCTAGCGACGCAATGCCTCACCCCGGGTCCTCATTCTGCATTTTTTTCTGATCCCTTCATAGGTATTGTATGCCTCAGCATGGTAAGAACTCCCCATGCACCTCCATATTCGCATCGTCCATTTCGGTTTCCCCTTCGCCTGATTTTCGTTTGGCCGAAAAACCTAGCTAAGGGTTTGACCCGTTGTGGTTTTCTTCCAATTGCAGGGTGTGCGGTGCCTCACCCAGGTGATGTTGGTTCGTAATCCGACATCATCCACTAACGGCGAAGTAGATTAACTCCTTTTCGGTTCGCTGCCGACACTCAAGGTATAGTTTTATGTTGTCATTTGGTTTCACAGTTATAGTATGACATCCTTTCTGTGTTTTAAGGTTCGTAGTAATTATCTCGTAGTGCGTTGGTCACTACTTTGTGTTTAGGGTCCAATTGTGATGAAATTGGTTTTATGTCTTGTTTTTAGCATTCAATTTGAGTTTGTTTTAGTGCAGTTGTCATGCGGTGGAGTTTGCACACTGCTTTTGTGAAGTCTTCTGCACCGATGTAAGTGTTTTTTTCCACTGTTGTTTTTTGCACGGTCCATGATAATTAATTCGCGACTTGCAATGTTTAGTATAATTTTATTTATGTGGAACTGCATGAGATTGAGTTTTTTTAATGAGAAAATTTGGTATTTTGTGTGTGCAGAACTTATTGTGTTGATTTGGTAGGTTATTTTACTTGCGTAAATAAATTTGGGTGTTTTTGAGATATGTCCTTGGCTGCGTTATTCAGGGTTGTTTTATGACTTCTAGAATTTATTTATTTAAGGACATTAAAGTTGTGAATCTAGTTCTTCTTGAGGGTTGGGTGCGTTTGCTTTTGCTGGTACTGGTTTTAGGCGTTGTGCATGAAACTTTTCTGTGGAAAACCCATGCTGAATTGTTTATCAGTGTTTCTTTTTTTAACTATGTAGTTCGTCTATTAAAATGTATGTAGGCTGCAGTTGGTGTTTTGGTGTTGCATCTTGGCATGTTTGGTTTTAAAAATGATGTTTTGAATGTTTTTCTTTTGGTGCGAACCCTTGATGCATTATTTTGAAATGTTTAGTAGATTGTTCAAGTGTTTAAGTTGTTTTATTAAATTATGTGTAGTGCGTTGGGCCTTGCTTTTTTGGCTTTGGGCCGCGCGCGTTGAGGCATCCTACATGTACATACATAGGGTAAGACATATATATATACGCCCTCTTTGTACATATTCCCTCATGGCGCGGGGAATATGTGCAATGCAGCTAGGGGTGTGTATATATATATGTATAAATGCATGTGCATGTGTGCACCAAGTGTCAGTTCGAGTGGCCATCGATAGATAGTGACAAGTTTGAGGTAGGTCCTCTATGCCTATGCCTTTAATTTGAGATTCATAATTTTCTGCTTGTTTTAAAAATATATTTTTCACTATGCTATATACACACACTATGGAATCTGATTGCGGTTTCTAGAAACTAATATGCCTTTGTTTTGGAAATTGAAATGTATTTCAAATGCCATTGGTCTTAAGTGACTTTTCTTGAAAAATTGATTTCTTAAGTGGTTTGGAATTGGTAAAGTGTACTTCTAAATGTGTTTGACCTTTTGGATGGTTGATTATAGAAAGTGTTCCCTTTATGTAATTATGCCCGTTTGGCATCTTAAGAATGTTTTATGAAAAAGAAAAACATCTCTGGAGGCATGCCCCCTTGGTTTTAAATTTTTTTTTAGTTGAATGTGTTATCATGTGCCTAATTTGATGCATATGCATTTTGTGACATGAAAGAGGGGGAATGCACTCAAGGAGAGAGAGCGGTGGTGAGATGTTTAATGAGTTATAGAAAAAGAGAGTGTTATGTACATATATGTTTTCTTGATTATGAAAACTTACCACCACATGAAATAGAGCACAATGGGAAACCCGGGTATCTAGGTGGGTGACCAGGACTAGTATGCTAGATGATACGGCAGGGGTTCGTCCCAGTTTGTCTAGCAGGATTGATGCAACAACACTAACTAAACATATGAATTCTGAGGGTCGTGGTCTTCTAAGCCACATTTTTCTGAGGGTCGTGGTCTTCTAAGCCACATTTCACTGAGGTACGAGGCCTCTAGGTTCCCACTTGTTCTGGCTACCTATATGGATTACCCATGGTGCTCATTTGCGACGTGCTTCTTGTTATTTAACTTTCATTTCAGTTGTGTCATACTTGATGTCTTTTTGTGAAAACCATATTTTAATCCAAACTGATTTCTTTTCATTTGAAATGTTAATGCATTCTTGGAACCTATTTTGAAAATGCAGTGGGAGTGAAATTCTTTACGTGATAATGCAAACTCGTTACTTGAATTTGAAAAGAAGGAAAACACTATTTTATTATATCTTATTTTTCAAACTGGCATGACTGGATTTCTTACTAAAGGTAGGGGCATAGGAAGTGGTTACATTTTTGGCTTTCCTACTGAGCATCTCGGTGCTCACGCCTACTTTAATTTTCAGTTGCAGGTTTCAGTCTTGGATCACTCTTGGGAGCGAGTGTGGTTGTCGTACCATGGTGATCCACAAGGTCATCTGAGGTATGTCACATTTCTTTGTTTATTCCTTTTTCCGCTGCCACATTGTTCAGTTTATTTTCCTTTATTTATCTGCTTGTTCAGTTTATGTTTATTTATCTCGTTATGGGCCAAACCGTTCCCAACTGGTTTATTTTGATGCCCGACACTATTTTCCAGCCCGTGGGGATCGGGAACGCCCTTCAGGCCATGTCGCAGACCAGGTCGGGCGCCGGGTCGAATGACGCACCGGCCTGGTTCATGACACGTGCCGCCCTTTGCTACTTGTGCGATTTGAGCACCCTCTACTACTTGTGCGCTCAGAGCTCAAATTTTCTCTTAAGTGTTGAGATTTAAAAAATTAGGAGGCTAGTCGTCTATTTATAGGCATTTTGGTGACTTGTTCACCTACACATGTGCGCTGCCAACACTTGCACGCCGCTCCATCACTTGCGCACTGCTCCATCACTTGCGTGCCCTTCCTTCACTAGCACGACACTTTCTTTCCTTTGTCATATTTTGATATGTTGATGTTGGAATATGACTTTCACACAATACACACTTGCGTGCCACATATACTTGCACTCCACACTTGCACGCCACTTATACTTGTGCGCCACTTTTTGACTTGCGCACCATTCTTCAACTTGCGTGCCACTTTATTTCCTTTTTCATATTTTGACGTGATGATCTTGAAATATGACATGCGTGCCACTTACACTTGCGCGCCAATACTTGCATTCCAATACATTAATGCTAATAATTGTGCACCACTCATGACTTGCGTGCCACATTCTTTCCTTTTCCAAAATCACTTCTTCATCTCCTAATTTTCAGGCCCTAAAATTTGGAAAACACTGGAAAATGGTGCCACCTTAAACTGTGATTTTGTGCCACCTCTAGACTGTACATTCCTTTGTCATATCTATCTTCACTAGTTCCCATAACCATTCTTCAGATTTTATCATGAACTCCACTATCGTGATATGTATCCTTTGATAGATCAGATTTAGCATCATCAGAATTATAATGGGAAGTACTGAAACTTCTCTATCTTCTAGCAGCATCATTCCTTCCAATAAAAACTGTATATGACTGGCATCATCATTTATCCCCCTTTCCTTCATAAGTCTTGCATCAAAAGTTCTCCTAACTTATGATATTTATGAAATACATATCTGTAAAGCATCATCTGGTTACTAGTTCTTTTACAAAGTGAATTGATTTATCTTCTCTGACAACAAAATACAACACTCTACAAAGGATAACTCTTCAAACTTCCTTCTCTATCCAACATGATCCCAACATAACCAATATAATTAATTTTAAGATTAATTGACTAATTAACATAAAAATGAAAAGGTAGGATCATTAAATTTAATTTATAATAAGTTTATTAATGGATTTATAATTACCTTTTCTTGTATTCCTTTCTTCATTGTTGAATCGGTATACCACTCTCATCATATCGTCATTTTGTTGCAGAATCCAAGGGTAGAATATATCTACTGGTGATCCACACATGATCCAAAATCTTGGAATGTCTCTATAGAATCATTCGGTGCTAGCGTAGTAAATTTTGACCACTTGTGTTATTTTTCATTGATCATAATAAAAATCACTTCATGGATGAAATATTATTTATGTTCTCTCAAATAATTGTGAGGGTAAAGAAGGATCAATGCTCTTATTCTTGAGCATGTTATTTTTAGGTTTCTCTCTTGGGATTGAGAGAATTCTATCTAGATTTTTTGTATAAAACAAGATGCTAACCCTATAATTTAATATAAATGGGTATCTATAGAGCTATGATGAGTTTGGTAATTATAAATAATCCCTTATCCAATTCCCTACTCCTTAGAGAACCTCATTTCTAACAATAATATAAATAATAATATTATTCACTTGAAATGCACAACACCTGTAGATAAATACATATAATTTGTTAAATATATAAATTAATACTTATTTAAATGATATTTAATACATCACTTCTATCCAGACCATTAAAATTGATCTATCCATCCACCTTAGTATTTATTCAAACCTTTAATAATGACTATTTATTTAATAAATATATATGTATTCATTGTTCATCAATAAATAAAATAAATACTATATTCACCAAATCTTATGAATAAATATTTATTATTATTTAACTCACATTTTATTATTACGAATAAATCATGATTAAATATTAGTTATAAAACTAACTGAAATAATTATTAATCCACAAAGAGTGAATAATATTTATTATGATTTTTAAAATTCAAAATATATTTTAACTGAGATTCTAGATACACTTAGTGTGTGAAACTCTAGGCCTTTTTCGTAGTGAAATAAAATATAACGACCTAAATTATAATGTTAGCATCTAGTAACATGCCAAGACACCCATATATTTTAAGGTCATAATGACATAAAACACCATTCGAATTAGAATTGTGTAATATAATCCATTTTTCTTGATATCTCTAATTAAGTAAGTTGAATGATAGTGTCGTCAACCTATGTGTTCAATGCCTCTTTCTTTGAATTTATAAAAAATAACTTATTGATAACATATCCCTGACCATGAAATTAATCATGTAGTTCCATTCCCATCAAAGGGCCTGATATATTGACTTCCACTAAACTAGGAAGGAAAAAATCCTCTCTCATTATTCATTAATGCAATATCATTCACACACACTACATATCCTACCTCACCATGAGAATATGGATCAATGGTTTTCATAAATAAATGAATGAATGAAACTCAGGACATGTATTGATAATAATCTTAAAGTGTAAGTAACATTACACACATTCATAGATCAGAGCATCCAATGTAACACATAAATGTGGATTTCCTACTGGTAGGTAAAGTTCTCATAATCTCCTATATTGAATATTTACAAAGGCTTACACCATGAGAAAGTGTCTCAAAGTCCTATGAGACTCCACCCATGATATCCTATATCATTTTTATAGTAAAATTACATAATATAACTATAGTGTATGTATTTAAGAATTCTATAATAGAACTTATTGGTTCTCATCGTAATGAGGAACTACTATGAACTTTCAATGCGACAGGTACCCTTAGGACATTATCACATAGGATGTCACACATAAGAATAATAATTATGTGATAATAATTTTATTATTATTAAAAATCCATGAATATATGTAATCATAATGTACAAAAAATTAGGTTTTAGAGAACCAATTCTAAAATAGGTTTCAAAGGAATTAGATTAAAACTTACCGAAGGTACTTTAGCCTCTACTAATACATTCAATATGATTGAGTATGTAAATGACTAGGTGAGACTGAGGATACACCATAAGGCTTGGTAAATATGATGAATTAATGTTATAATATTAGTTGAAAATATCTAGATAATGAGAATAAGTTAAATAAAAGTTTACCCAATTTCCCCAAAGTATTAAGGATAGATGAGCATTCCATATGTTGTCTAAGTTGCAGTACTATGTTGATAGTACATGGGGGTAAATGTCTAAGTAAGATAAACAAGATTAGATTTTTAAAATAGTTAGACATGGTTATTAAATCCTAAGATAGGTACTAGTAATGAGGAGCATTGATTCCATTTGTGATGGAATTATCAAAGATACCTAAAGGGGTTTGGAAAACTCTATAGAAATACCATATTAGATATTATAATTATAGAAATTAAATCTTTAATTTAGAAGGGTATATGATTCAAAATTATATTTTAGAAATTTTGTAAATATATTGGAGTTCAAAATCAATGATATAATTTATGGAGCTTTTATTTTTCATTTAAATGATAAAGCAAAAGGGTTATTGAATCATGTTTTGAATGTAACGAAATATATCAAGCAAAAATGAATCTAAATAAAAGATATTAATAATAATATCATTTCTATTCTATTATAATAGAAGTTATTTATAAAAAATAGAGTTGTTATAAATAAATTATATGAAACAAATGGTTTATATTTCATCAAAATCTATGACAGGTTTGAAAAAAAGATAAGGATAAAGGAAGTTTGAACCTAGAAAATATATTTATATGATATATTTATAAAAATATGAGGGAAAGAGACCCCACCAACTATCAGGGATATATTTTAAAAAATAAAGTATTATTTTTAAAATATGGGTCCAAATAAATAGAATACCATATAAGATATAGATATTAAAATTTTATTTGTTAAATATTCCCACTATATGAAATAAGAGTTATTCCGCAAACATAAATGAGTTTGTGTATCTTAGTAAGATATTTTGGAGGGAATATAGTTTCTAAGAGAATAATGGGATTATTTTTGAACTTAGACAAGTTTAAATTATAAAAAATAAAAATTTATACTAGTTAGATTTGAATTGAATATCACATTATATTCTAAAAGAGTTTTAGATGTGTTGTAAAGAAATATATGAATGTAAAGAGTTACATAAGTTACTAAATAATCACAAATAAATGTTTAATGGAAAAATTCTAAGATGATGACGATGAACATAAAAAGAGTTATAATTATATAATACAATTTATCAACATAGTGACATTAGATTATATGAAGTAAACAATATTGAATACTATGTTCAAAGCATTAAACATTATAAATATGATTCCTAAATATCACCATTATTTAAAAAAACTTTCTTCATATATCTTACTCACTAAATGAGTTTTATGGGAGAGTTTTATTAGATGGTTACACAGTGATGTGATAGGAATATAGAAATGTAATGAGATTAAAAAATCATGAAAAATATAGTAAACATAAGTCTTCCCTCATAGTTTATGGAATGAATAAAAAATACATATTTTCATTTTTTTTATAATCCCTCATTTTAATTGGGTTAAGAAGGAACCCTTACATGAGCTAGAGGCATATAGGAACAAAGACCTGAATTACATGGACCAAATTCCTAGTGACATAAAGGCCCAATACATGGATAAAATGCCCGATTACTTAAGAAAACACCTTGAAAGAACCCCTTCTCACTTTCCTATGTCTATCTACTCCAACTCGTTGTCCCTGTCATCACGTTCGTGGACCATCATCATCACCTCCCCAATAAAGTCCTTAAACAAGTGTGTATTGGAAACTCCATGAATGAATCCTATATCCAGAGACTTCCTTTTCACATTTATTCTCTCCATCAGTCAGGAAATACACTATTATAATGCTTGAAGTTCCATTATTGATGACCTGAAGGCCCAATGGCCCAAAATCCTAGATACATGTCCCAAAATCCTATTTCAGGTGATTAGTACCACTACTACTGTACCCTCTTATGTATGGTTTTGTTAGAATTATTAAAAGAGTTTAATAAAATGAAATTTATGATTTTATACAAAATGAAGTCTTAACTTTATCATTCTTTCAGATTTCCTACATGTATAATGTGAAGTGAAATGATAATTAACCTCTCGAAGTAATACAGATTCTGGGTGTAGTAAAAGTGCATTGGGTGAGTGTCTGATGATGGATTTTGTTGTTTTGTTTGGATAAATACTAAAAACCTGAATATGAAAACCCTTTAATAAATTAAGAGAGGATATTTTCATATATAATTAACAATTAATTTATATAATTAATAATTACATTTTCTTGAAATTATTTATTCATTATTGAATCAGTTGACCACTCCCATCATACCATAATTGAGATAAAGGATTCAAGAATAGAATACTCATAGTGATAATCCAAATATTCTATATAAACCTCATAACATCATTGTAAAATCACCAGGTTCTAGCACGAATGATTCTAACTATTTGCGTTGTGCATCGTTGTTTACAATAAGAATCAATTTCGATCCAAAAGGATTCTTCTTGTACTCTTTAGGACTTTAGAGGGATAAGGTAGATCAATGCTCTCAGTTATTGAAAGTGTTATATATAAATTTATCTATAGGTTTTAGAGAATTATCTAGAGAGAATTTGTTATGCACAATGATCCTTAACCCTAGAAGTGATATAATTGGGTTTATATACTTTGGCCAGAGAATAGTTATTATACAAAATCTATTAAAAATTAACTTAATTCTTAGTGAATCCAACATAAAATAATAATAATAATAATAATAATAATAATAATTCCTAGAAATGAACAAAACCCATGGATAATATTAACATCATTTATTTAATAAATAAATTAATATTTATTTAAATTATATTAAATACATCATTTAAACTTATCCTTTAATTTAGTCCATTAATATTCCACAGCATTAATAAAATGTTGAATAATGACTATTTATTTGAATAAATAAATATTACTTCAATAATTCTTCTATAAATAAATAAATATTATATTCACTAAACATGTGGATAAATATTTATTTAATATTAAACTCACATATATATCCTATCGAATAATCGATGATTTAATATTTGTAATAAGCATAACCCAAATAATTATTATTCCTAAAACACATAAGAATAATATTTATTCTTATATTAAATTCATATAGAATTTAACTAAGGTTATGGATACACTTAGTATGTTACCCTATAGTCCAATTTCCCAATGGTAGTAGTTTAACTTTCATAAAGTCCAAGATCAACATCTATAAATATGTTAAGTCTTTAAAATAGAAATTCATAAATGTAGTAATTACTATAACCTCCTACAGTCCTTAAATATTTAATATAATCACTTTGTTTCAATATATCATCAAACAAGTTTCATTACTTATATCATCAACCTATATGCTTGATATATCTTTCATTGAATTTCTTGAAGTGAACTTGTTGGAAAAACTTTCATGACCATGGAATTAATCATGCAGTTCCATTCCAATAAAAGGGTGTGAGATATATACTTCCATTAACTTGGAAGGGAAAAATCCTTTCTGGTGTTATTTATTAATTCTATATCACTCACGACACTCCCAATATATTCTATCACATCATGAGTATATGTTATCATAATTTTTGTCAATATATCTAAGTACACGACTTAAGATATACACTAATAATAATATCAGGTATAAGGATTAATATACACATCTGTATATAAGAATATCTAATGAAACATATAACATGTGGAATTCCTATAGCTGGATCTTTTCTCATAACCTCTTCAATTAGAGATTACAAAGTGTGAACTTTATGAGAAAAAAATTCAATTTCTTATGAGCCTAAAACACCAGAAAAACTACACCATCCTTAACCCATCAGATTGATTCCAACCAATCATAGAACATATATTCAAGAACAACTTTATAAAAAATCAAGCTTCTCATCATAGCGAGGGACTGTTATGATATTTTGATGTGATAAACACTCTAATTAAATTATCACATTAATGTAATGTAGAATAATATAATCATGAGATAAGATATTTCTTAATATTTAAGAATATGAATATATAGGTAATTGAAATTATATTTTTTTCTAGGGTGCAAACTCCAACAGATTCCCTCTTTCACTAGATCTAATTTCTAATGAATTTGAGTCGACTAGCTCTCAAATGATATTCATGATCCTACTGAGATAAATATTTAGTCAATGGGTCCATAATGTTCGCTTCCATGTAAATTATACTTACTATAACCTCTCCCCTTTGAGAAAAACAAATTAAGAGGTGGTGTTTTCAAAGTATATTCTCCATCCATTGATGTGGACTTGGCTCCTTATTAAGATCCACCACTATAATATTGTCACAATATAATATGATAAGGTCTTTACTAATTATATAGCTATATCAGAAGATGTAATAAATTTTTAATATGATATAGAATCGGTCACCACTAGAATAATTGATCTCTTATAGCTCATTAATTATACATTGAGGGTAAAGACATATCCTGAATGCGATTTCAGATAATCTCAATTTATCTGAAAACTAGAATTTGTATACCATATGATGACTAGATCTTTATCTCCTCTATAAACAAGGAACATATCCTTAGTACACCTTATATACTTTAGGGTATTATTGTATACCATCCATTTTCAGTATCCTAGTTATACGTTACATTTTTCTACCATGATCAAGTTATATGCAACATCAGTCCGAGTATATAGCATGACATACATGACTGATCCAATAACTAATGTGTAAGGAATACTGGTCATCCTTTATCTCTCCTCTTGTTCTTGGGGACACACATTCTTGGAGATATTTATGCTATATAACATAGGCAACAATATCCTATTAGATTTTTCTATACCAAATCTCTCTAGTATCTTATCAATATATTCACTCTAACTTAGTACAAGAAGATTCTTAGATCTATCACGAATGATCATAATCCTCAGAATTGTGACTACTTAACCTAAGTCCTTCATAAATAAGCATATGTTAAAACATGTCTTAACTGACTGTAAGACTTGTACTTGAGGTCCAATTAGTATTATTTCATTGATATATACTATTAGGAAAATTAATACACCCCCATTAAAGAATTTGAAGACATAAGGATCATATTTGTTCTTTATGAATCCAAATTCCCTTACATATTCATCAAAATGAATGTTTCATGATATAGATGCTTACTTCAACTCATAAATATATATAAGAAACTTTTATACCTTATTTAAATTTCTTGGATTAACAAACACCTCTAGTTGTTCCATATAGACATATTATATAAGGTTTCTATTAAGGAAAGTAGTTTTGAAATCCATATTACAAATATCAAAATCATTGTATGATTCTATGGAAAAAATCATTTTGATAGATTTTAGCATATAAATCAGTGAAAATGTTTTTCATCATCTTTTCCTTGACATTTCTTAAACCCTTTAGATAATATCTGTTATTTAAAAGTACTAATTATACCTTCTATGTCCAATTTCTTCTTGAACACTCATTTTCTCTCAATAGGCTTTACATCTACTAGAAGATTGACCAGAACCTAAACATGTTTATGGTATATGGAATCCAACTCGAAATTCTTGGATTCCTACCACATTGTAACTTTTGGGAAGCTTACTACCTTCTTGTAGGATGAATGTTCATTACTATCAAATAATTACGAGTCAGTATCCATGTTGACTATAAAACCATATCTCTCTATTTCTTTAACCTATTTGGTTATCCTATATAGTACTTATGTCTCAGAAAAAATCACTTACATAGGGCCTTAATTAATTTTTTTATTATTCCAACTCTTGTGTATCTCGAGAATCAACTCCATCAATGTTATTATTGGTTAAACTATCTCTTTTACAGATGTTATCCCTCTCAAAGAACATGGAATGTAGTCCTACTATTAGATTATTTTATAAGGATTTGTATAGATAATATCCCATATTTCTTTGGGATATCCTATAAAGAAACAGTTCATGCCTCAAGGTGAATGTTTGTTTGAATAACTAGCCTTAAAAAAAATTTCTCATCCCCATTAATGTAAATTAAACAAAATAGATTTATTTCCATACATTAAATCATAGGGAATTTGATTTTCCACTTTAGTTAGAACCTATTTTAGTGTGTATTATAATGTGTGTAGTGCATATCCCAAAATGGATAATTAAATATTCTCACAATTCACCATTGACCTCACCATTTACAATAAGCAATGGTTACTCCTTTCATTAATACCAATACATTTTGGAATATAAGGTAGAGTGAGTTGAGATAGAATCTGAAACTCCCTAAGATAGTCAATGAACTCTTGGTTAAGATATTTTATACCCTGATCGAATAAAATCTTATTTATCAACTTACTAATATGATTCTATATTTCATTATTAAACTCCTTAAATTTATAAAAAGATTCATATGTATACGCCATTAAGTAAACATATCCATATCTACTCAATTAATCAGTAAAAGTTATTAAGTAGAAGTATACACCTCTAGATTCAAGTGGAAAATTTCCACACACATTAGTATAAAAAAATTCAAGGATCTCTGTGGCCCTTTTACCCTTTCCACCAAATGGAGGTTTGGTAATTTTTCTTTAAAAACAAGTGTGGAACATACAAAGTGGTTTTAGTTCAAAATAATATAAATACCCATATTTTTTCATGTGCTTATTATTTACATGACCAAGCTGGAGATGTAATAACTAGGTGTGAAATGAGTCATGTGAACTTGATTCATTATCAATTTATAACCCTTAAATTTCATATTCTAGTATATAATGATTTTAATTAAGATGTTTCATACCATAAGAAATTCTAACTTAATAAAATTAGAAGATTTTATTAAAAAAAATGAATAAAAATCCATCCATATATAAACTGGACATGGATATAATGTTTTTTTTGGAATTACCAGGAATGTAATAAAATTTATTTATGACCATAATCAACCCCATCAGAAAATTATGGTGGTAGTCTCCTATAGCCATGGAAACTGGTCTTACTTTATTGGAGGCTTGAAGATCCATCTCAACTCTTACAAACATCCTAAATTTACTTGGTTCCCATATTTGGATAAATATTTAAGGACCATAAGTTATATCTAATGCCCAAAAAATAGATATATATATAAGTTACATATTATAACAAACAGACCTAAATATTTCCCTTACTTCCTCCCTATAGTGAAATTCTTCTTCTAATGACCTTTCTTACCACATGAAAAACATTCTACATCTTTTTCCATATCCTACATTTTCATATTTCTCCTCTTGTTAGGGTATTTTATAGAAGCCTTAGACTTGGAATGAATCTGTTGGAACTTTTCCTTTACCTTGCCCTTATTTACCATAAGGAGTGATGGGTTTTTACACCTCATGTACTTATCTACTTGGAGAACCAGGGTAAGAAGATCCTAGAAATAGATCTCAGTATTATTCATACTACAATTCATAATAAAACTAAAAAAACTTTATATGAGTGAATAAATTATGAGGTTGGTGAAAAAAACATTGGTAAGATTAAAATATAGGATATATAAATGATAAATATTGAAAATAACCTTGATTACATGACGTATATCTGATGAACCTTCTCCAAACATGCATGTAAAGAGTACCTTGGAGATCTTGTACCACTCCTATCTAGCATTCTCTAGATAGAGATCATAAAGGTGAGACAACACAGTGTTTGAATCCCTATTTTCATTTATCTTATATATCTCAATGTTAAAGGATTATAACATTAAACAATGGGTATATAATGCATCATAAGTTTTTTAGGTAGAGGAATATCTCTTCCTCACTCACGCCCTTAGAGAGAACATCAGGAATATAGAACTCTAACTTGTAATACTTCCTCTGTTGTAATAATATATTATAAAATCACTTGTTCTATTATAAAAAGTTACCATCAATGTGGATATTATCTTTCTTCAATATTGATCACAATGATAATTCCTGGCCCTATTTCTTTCCATTTTCTACAACAAATAAAAATAGGTTTTAATACTATATCTTGATTACTAAAATGTGATGTAATAAATTTTACTTATTAGTCTCTCAATATTTTATCAAATTCTAAAATCCCTTATAGTTGGATTTGGAATATCATATCATGTGGATATTCTAATTGAAAATAACCATATTTATCTTCTCATAACCCAAACAATGGAACAATCAAATTACTTGAAGGTATTTAGGTAGGAAGGTCTTTCCAATTGGATTAACTCACAGCTCCTTGATCCTTTGAGTGCCCCCAAAATCATGAAATCTTAGACTTAGATTTCCTCAACACTTTATTCTATATTACCCCAAGTCTTACGAAGGCAACTAATCTTTATCCTAACTTGGTTAAGCTAAACCAAAAATTTCATTAGAAATTCCTCATAATTGGAAATGTCTTGACAAGGACCAAACCAACATTTTGGTCCATGGTTTTATTATAAATCAAGTAATGTAAGGTGATGTATGACATAATATTTTTATTGAGGGTCTTTTATCTTATACATAATTTTTTTTATCATTTTACATGATTGTTAATATTATATAGATATTACATAAGTGATTAACCTTGTTTCAATAAAATAATTCATTCATAATCCATTTATTTTATTCCATATTGCATGATTATTAATTTATTTATTTTAAGTGATCATGTATAATCTTCCAAAAAATATAAATAACTAACTATGGATTAAACTGTAATAAAATAAATATATATGGCATGGTCATGAGATTTGACAATTAGATAGTTTATCGAGTAGATGATAAACTAACCTTTGACCCTAGGGTAATAATTCCTTGAACTATGCTTAGTACAAGAGGTATCATTTCTCCAATTCTCCTATATATCTCATTGGTTTGTTACACCTCAGATCCATATTGAACTGTCTTTACTCACCTGGGATCTCCATCCATTATTTATTCTTAATCACATATAGGTGAGGGGAATCATAGGTACGAGGTTACATAAAAGAAACCGTGGAAATGTAGACTTGAACATAATAAAGAGGGGGATGATACATAGACAATATTTTTAATTTAATAATAATCATCACAAAAACCGGTATAATAATAATTAAATTAAAATAAGTTCAACACATACATAGGTCATTCGAGATCATGATTATAAAGACTCAAGATTTTAGTGATACATTCCTCCTTAAATAAATGCAATTATTTATGGATTTATCTATGCACAACACTAAACCCTAATAGACCACAACTCTTTTTATTAAAATATATATTGATCAATGTATGGTATCCATTGAATAAGAGGTTATAAATAGTTATAACCAACTTATAAAATAAAGTTCCCTTTTAATACTATTTTAATAAATACATCCAAACAACTAATAAAATATTTTTATGATTAATATGTATTTTATAAAGTTTATATTTTTTAAATTTTGATATATTTATGATTAACACTAATTTTAGAAGAATAGTTAATATACCAAAAATGATATCCTTTAGAAAATAGTTTTCCACAATATTTTATGATTTTATTTTAAAAATAAATTTATAAATTTTAGAATTTTAATTTGAAAAAATTAAAGTATTTTTTTAAATTATCATAAAAATTTTAAATTAATATTATTTTTCGGTTTTTTATATAAATATTTTTTATGTGAAGAGTGAAAAATATCTTTTTTACAAATAGCATGAATTTTATGGAATTATTAGTACGTAAGTATGATTTGGAAATTCATGAAACATTTTTATAATAATAAATATTTATATTATAATTTAATTTATAATTCTATAAATTTTGGTTTTAATTTAAAAACACATATTTTACATTTTAGAACTCAAGTTATATATTTTTTAAAAACGGTTTTTAATACATTATACATTTAGTATTTTAAAACTAATTTTTAGAACACTTAAAAAATTAGTTTAATAAAATTTATTTCAAATTTTGAACCATTAGGTTAAAATTGTATAATAAGTATGATTTTATTTTCAATAATAAAGGGTAAATTACTTAAGTAAAAAGTAGTTGATGTAGTAAAAGATAAAATGGTAAAAGTAAAAACAAATCTAAGAGTAAATTCCTACAAACATGTTTAAAAATTGTGTGGGGATTGGTGTTTGAGTAATTTACAATACTTATACGTTCCCCTATCAATTATTTCCCAATTTTGGAGCTACTTTACTTGATAGTGACTTCCCATTATTGAATAGGTTTGGGTATTTACAAAAATGTCATCTCAACTCACTTATAAAAGGGAAAATCTTCATGTTGCTTCACCTCACACAAAAACCCATATAGTTCGGCTGAAACACTTAAAATCTCTCATAAAAATTCCTATCCACCTTAATGTTTTTTTAGTCTTCTCAAAATACCATCCCTCAAAGGCTTGACCGCCTTTTCAAATTGGATAATCCAAGAAGTGAGGTACAAATTTATTACAACACCTTTCACATTTCTATTTATTTACGTGCACTTATTCTTCCTCAAATTCCATTAAAAAATAATAAAATGATAAAATAAGTATAATTATTATAATTTTATGTTATTATAATGATGGTTCAAGCATTATCTACCTTTCCCTTTTCCTTTAATAAAAACAAAAATCGTGAATCATGTGTACGTACGAACTACCATGTAATGAAGAAATGTGTTTTGTTTTATTTAACTACCTAAACTGAATGGTCCAAAATAGGAATTAACTAAATATGTATAATATATATATATATATATATATATATATATCATATTTAAGTTCCTTAAATGATAAAACATGATACTTATTTATTATTCCCTTTGAAAAATGAAATCAATATCTATGTGTACGAGTGGTCTACTACCTCCATAGAATGATGCATTCTTCTTTTCACTACCACTTTCATATATGGTTTTAGTTTATATTTTATGGGTTTATATGATATATATAAGTAATATAGTTCATGAATATGGTTATTATGTACATCAAAAAAAATAATAATCATTATAATGTAATCCATCAATATAGGTAAATAACCCGAAACCAGTTTATCACCGTTTTTGTCCTAAAAAACTGAACTAAAACTCCCATGTAATGGAATTATAACATTATAGGTATTTATAAATAATCAATTATAGTAACTTTAATGTTTTTTAAATAATAATCTTTGGGATAAGAAGTAAAATCAACACCACTTTTATGAACCTATTTCAAAACATTTCATATTATTAACACCTAATGTTAAATTGAGATTATAACCATATAATAAATGAAGAGAAGTGTTATTAATGAAGAGTATATATAGAAATTTATATGAATATGTTTCTGAAATATGAAATATGGAGTCTTATATTTATGATACATGATTTTAAAATACTTATGTGGAAATTAGGGTTAATTGTAAAGGAATTGGTAACTCAAGCTTATTTCTTTGAATTATTTAATTTTTTATTGAACTTATTTATTACAAGAATATCCATTTTTAATGATTATATATCTATTATTTATATGAAAAAATATGTTTTTACCCAAATCCATTTCTATGAAATGTTTTATTTTCAATTATTTTTTTAAAAAAGAGGATACTTTTTTGAAGAGATTCGTAACTATGGATTTTACATCGATATATACAAAATGTTTTCAAGGAATCTCTTTTCAAGATTTAATTTTAATTTTACTCTATATATTCAAAATGATCTACATATAATATATTTATGTTTCATGTTTCACCATATATATTTATTTTATTATTTGAATTATTTTGGGTGATGAAGTTTTTGGTATCCAATAATTTAGTTCATGATTTTATTTTATACTATTTGGATATTTTAAGGAACCAATTTTATTTCATGTGTTATTTATAAAAATTTAGGGATTTAAATTTTTATATTTTATGAAATTCATTTTATTTCCTCGGGTTATTTATTAAAGGAGAATTATTTTCATTTAGAAGTTTTTTTTGAAACCCATTTTATTTCCATAGGTTCTTTATGATTTGAAAAGTGAATGATTTTTAAGTGGCACACATAAGTATGGATTAACAATGGGTGGGGAACTATATCGCTCTATAATTCATTGTTTAAGAGTTTAAATCTCATAAGATAAGTATTTGGTAGTACATTTTAGTTTCTCATAAGCATGGGTACTGATCATGTGGATCATGAAAGTAATGTTTCACTATGATAATATTTGTGACATAATTATGAAATTTTATTCGTTTTGATCACTTGATATCATGATTTAAGGTTTATATTTAATGATTATAATATATGATATAGCTATTATGATTCCAATTTGATATATTTTTTGGATTTAAGTTCTTATTCCATGTACTTTTAAGCTTACTTATGTCTTATGATTATAACTCATGATGTTATGATATTTCTCTTATAATAATTCTTTTCACTTATGCTTATGAGATTGTCCTTAATGAAGTGTTTATTAATCCCTTATTGAGTGTTTATGTTTACCCCTTTATTATGTTTTCATTTCCTATGTTATAAGGATTAGTCTTACTAATTATATACTTATATGGTCTAGTATGGTATTTTAAGAACAAATGGTTATGAGTTTTGTAAAATAATAATATAATGTATCTATTATCCAAAGACACTAAATCTATAGGTCCTTGGTATATTATTATTTTTAATGAATTGTAATGTATTATGTCATGAAGAATAAAGGCATGTTTATCTTGGGTTTTTATAGTTGGCATCAAAGACATAATTTAGTTATTTTTGGAGATCAGTTTAGAGAACATTATTGAAAACCATAGGGATGAGTTAAGGGATAAGTCTAGATATATGATAACATCTTAATGTTTTGGTAAATTAGATATGGTGTGGTTCTATTTAAAATTAATTCCCTATCTAGATACTATGAGTGAATGAAGTTTTTGGCACAAATGTACCTTGGGATGAGTCAAGGGAAAATTCCATGTATATGATAACATCCTAAAGTTTTGGTAAAGTAAATATAATGTGGTTCTCTTATAAATTAAGTACCTATCACCTGGTGTATGAAAAAGAGGCCTAATTATATGCCTGGTTTGATACACTTGAAGGATATGATTTAGTTTATCAAATTTTCTTTATGAACCATTATCCGGGATTGAGTTTCTAGTCACTTTGAGGGATTATATTAATAAGTATGAGGAACCAAAACATAAAGTTGCACCAAGAATTGTGTATGATAAATTAAAAGAATTATTGACTAACATTTTGGAATTATAGAGTATGAATATTTAATTTTGAATTCCTTTCATTCTATTATTACCTTATTATGTTAATTATTGAATGGTAACTTCTTTTTAGTTTTAATATTGGATAGAACTATAAGAAACTATGATAATAATGGGTGGGAGGGACAATGTGATGGTTTCCCCGAAGAAAAACCCAATGGAATGGGATCCAGAGTACAATAACTTATAAAATTTCTCAATCCATTGTAACAATCCATTAACAATAACACAAACTACGTTAAACTCTTGAACACACCAAGGAGAAAATTTCTGTTGAGTCCTTCATGTGGTAACATCCACCCTCTTTTAGTGGATCTTCAAATCCACTTATTATTGATCAATGGATCAAAGTAATAGAAAATATATTTTCCATTTTCCAGTGATCAAAATAGAATAAGGTTATTCTGGCTATTTATCATTAAAATTCAATGAATAAATAGGATGTAGACTCTATAGAATGACAAGAGTTTAAAAATATGTTATTTAATATGTATTTTCCTTGAAATTTTCACATGAATTTGGATAGGGAACTATTAGAGTTGAAAAAAATACTTTGAATCTATTGGTATATATGAAGAAACATTCACAAGGTTTCTAAGATATGACTTTGGTTTTATCTCTGATCCAGTAAGTAAAATCGATCATTTTTTTCTATGGATTGAAATCTAGTCTTCAAAATTCCTTGACCATAAGAGACATTGGATGATTTGAAGAGATTTTTCTATGTGCTCTAAAGGTGTAGATATAATATAGGGCCTCTCAATACTCCAAAAATTGAAAAATAAATGTGGAATTCTAAGGTAACATTGATGGTAAGTCATAAGGGGGAATACATTTCAACCATTTACCCACTAAAAGTATAGAAGGAAGCACCCGAGGGATTTCCATAAAGTATTAGTAAAGTAATTTAAGTATGGTAAAGTATTATATTATTCCCACAACCACCAAATTAAGGATAAGAGTCTAATTAACACAACTAAGGAGAAGAAGTTCCCAACTAATGATTTACATGCACTACAACACTTCAAGTATAAAGAGTTTGGAAATTATGTTAATCAATGCTCCAACCCTTATTCCAATGAAGAAAATAGGCCCCAACAACCTCCCAAACCAAGGGAATAAGGAATGAAATTCATGATTACTAATACCTAGGTATATTGAAATAATTTAGTGATTTGAGGTACACTCACTCTTTTTTCTAGATCTACAAGTACCTTACTTGATTATGGTTCATCAGATTATTTCATATCACTCATGTTTTCTATGAATGTGAAATCAACACCTCAAGTGATGGATATAAAACTATATATGAAATCACATGGTGGTATAATTATCATAACCAAGATATATAAATCTTTTTTATTGATATTTATGGGTGGATACTTTCTATAGACCTAATTATTTTTTCCTTTGGTTAAATTTGACATAAAATTGGGTATGGATTGGCTATACCTATATAGATCCCATATTAATTTTTGGTATAAGGATGTCACATTTAATATCCCAGATCATTTAATTATCAAGTATCAATATAAAGGTGATCTCCCCTTGGAATGAAATTTTATAATATTGGATTGTTACCCTGCAATGAGGGATTTATAGCTCAAATGATCTAATAGGAAGTCAGTATCAATGAAATGCCTATTATATAAGAATATACTAATGTATTCCCATATAAACTTCCTGATATTATCCTAGAGAATGAGGTTTAATTTTCAATACAAACAATACATATATCTATGCCTATATCATGGAGTCCATATAGAATGGATCCTATTGAATTGAGAGAATTATGTAACCAGTTACAGTAAAATCTAAACAAGGGTTTTATCCGCCATAGTGCTTCGCTACAGGGTGCATCATTCCTTTTTTTCAAAAATAAGGATGTAAAAATGAGTCTTTACATTGAATATCATGGACTTAATCAGATAACAATTATTAAAAAGTATCCTATATCTTGTATTTAAGACTTATTCAAATAGCTCATAAGAGCTTAATATTTTTCAAAGATTGACCTGTGCTTTGGATATCAATAGTTAAGGGTCAAAATAGAGGATATTTCAAAGAAAAACATTAAAATAAGGCGTGTACACTATGAGTTTATAGTTATGAAATTTATATGGACTAATTCCTATTCCATATTTATATATATAATCAATAGAGTTGTTAGAGACTACTTGGATCATTTTTTTGGTTGTATTAATAGAAAATATTCTTATTAATTATAATATAAAGTAATAACCTGAATATCATTTTCATATTTTGTTGAATACCTTATGAAAGTATAAAATATATTCCAAGTTTATTAAGTGTGAATTTTGGATTTAGAAAGCATTATTACTGGGTCATGTAATCACTAACAATAGCTTATCTGTAGATCCTTTAAAAGAAAACATTATCAAGAAGTGGTACAAACTGACCACAGTAACCAAGATCTGTAGTTTTCTCAGAAACTGGATTCTATAGACACTTTGTGAGTAATTTTTAATGGATATAAAATCTACTAATGAAGTTAACACATAAGGGAGTTAAGTTCCTTTGGATGGAGTAATTTGAAGAAAATTTCATGGAATTGAAGAAGATGTTGGTTACTGCACCTGTACTTACATCACCCTATAGTGGGAAAGGTTTTATAATAAACAGTGTCACTTAATATAAATGGATTAGGTTGCATCCTCATGTATAATTTTAAAGTAATTTCTTATGCCTCATGTTAATTAAATACTTATGAGAAAAATTACCAGATGCATTATTTGGATTTGGTATCAGTGGCCTTTGCATTAAAATTTTCAGTATTACCTCTATAGTGAGAAGCATGATATTTATACTAAATAGAGGAGTTTAAAATATATATTCACATATAAGAAGTTCAATATGAGTTAAAGGATGTGATTGGAAGTGATCAAATACTAATAATGATCAATACATTACCACCCTAGGAAGGAAAATAATGTGGTTGATGCTTTGAGTAGGAAAAATCATGTTATCTTATCAATGATGAGGGTTGAAATAGAACCAATATTCATGGATTTTAAAAGAATTAATACTGAATTCATATGTTAAGATGATAAATCATATATTTACCAAGCTAATACACAATCATCCATTCATGTGAAGATTATATAATCTATGAAATATGATGTAGAGCTATAGAAAATGGTAGTGAATATTTCAGAGTTCAAATTTGATAAATATGGAATTATAAGGTTTGGAAACCAAATATGTATCCCATAAAAACTAGAACTAAAGATGGAAATTTTCAATAATTCACATAACACATCCTAATATATTCATCTAGGAAGTATAGAGATGTACAGAGACCCGAAACAAAACTTTTGGTCAGAAAACATGAAGAAGGAGACTGTAGAATACATATCTTGATACTTGGTATACCAACAAGTTATGGCTGAAGAAAAAAATTATAAGTATATATTACAATAATTACCAACATTAATATAGAAATGAGAGAAATCACCAAGGATTTTGTTAGAGGACTCCCTAAAACATCTAAAGACTATAATGTTATCTAGGTTGTAAGTGATCACCTTATGAAGTCGACACATTTTATTTCTATCAAATAAGATTTACCTATTGAACATATAACCAATATATAAATAATGAAAGTGGTAAGGTTTAATGTAATAAAATTATCTATAGTATTTGATCGAGATATAAGGTTTAACTTAAGGTTCTGAAGAAGTCTTCAGAAAGCATTATAGATAGAGTTGAGTTTCAATACTTCTTATTATCCTCAGAATTATTATCCTCAGACAAATGGTTAGTTTGAGAGGACCATTCAAACTCTGGAGTATATGAAGATATCTTGTTTAATGGATTTTCAATTATGTTGGGATCAATAACTCCACCTATTATAGTTATAATAAAAAAAAATTACATCCTATCATTCATATAGAAACATATAAGGGTTTATGTGGGAATATATATAGGGATCCAACATATAGGGATGAATTTTTAGAAAGGAATCTGATAGAACCTAAAATTATTTAAGAAATGATAAATAAGTTTCAAAAAATTTATCAGCACAAATATGATAAAAGATTCATGTAGATAATTTTTAATGAGTTATAGAGTATGATGTTCGTGATAATGTGTTCTTCGAAATATCTCCTTGGAAGCATGTTATGAGATTTGGGAAGAAAAGGAAGTTAATACCTAGGTATATTGATCCCTTATTCATCATTGATCATATCAGGTCTACATATTATCACTTAAAACTCCCTCCAGACCCCTCCCAAGTATATGATGTGTTCTATGTGTCTCTTTCTAGGATGTATATACTATACCCTTCACATGTGCTAAGCTCAAAATCTATATAACTAGAGAATGATCTCTCATATGAGGAACAACTAGTGGAGATCATAGATCCTAGAGAAAAGGTGATATGAAAAAGGAACACCCAATAAGTCAGATTTATGTGGTAAAATCATAACTTTGAGGAGGGTACATGGTAACATGAGGATGCGATGAGAGAAAAGTACTGTCACTTTTTTTTACCATGTAATAAAATCTTGAGGACCGAATTACTTTAAGAAGGGTAGAATGTAATGACCTAAGATTTTAGTGAAATGTTCCTCTTTAAATAAACACTACATTTTATAGCTTTCTCAAAACCCAACAACAATCCCTAATAGACCACAACTATTTTTATTAAAATAGAAATTGAATAATATATGGTAGTCGTTGAATAAGCGGTTACAAACAATTATAACCAACTTATGGAATAAAGGTACCTTTTAATACCATTTCAAAAAGCACAACTAAGTAGATGACAAAATATTTTTTATGATTAAAATTTATTTTATAAAATAGATATTTTTCTAATTTTTTATATTTATGATTAAAGTTAATTTTAAAAGAATAGTGAATATACTAAAAAAATGATTTCTTATAAAAAAATAGTTTTTAACAGTATTTTATTATTTTATTTTAAAGTTAAATTTATAAATTTTAGAATTTGAATTTTAAAAAATTAAATTCATTTTTTGAAACTATCATAACAATATTAACTTAAAATTAATTTTGGTATTTTTCTAAAAATATTGTTTTATAGTTGAATAGTAAAAAATAACATTTTTATAAATAAAATGAATTTTATGAAATTATTAGTATATAAGTATGAATTTTAGATTCATTAAACCTTTTTATAAGACTAAATATGTATTTTATAAGTTAATTTGTAATTTTTAAAATGTTGGTTTTAATTTACAAACCCATAATTTACATCTTATAAATTAATTTATATTTTAAAAAAAATTTGCATTTAATACATTATACATTTAGCATTTTAAGATTATTTTTTATCAATTTTATAAAATTAATATAATAAAATGGATTTTAAATTTTGAATCATTAATTTATAATTATGAAATAAAGACCATTTTATTTTCAAGCATAAATCAGAAATTACTTAAGTAAAAACTAGTTACCACAATAAAATCTAGAATAGAAAAGTAAAACAATATAAGAGTAAATTCCATCAAACTTGTTTAAAACATGTGTGGGAATGGTTGGTTGAGGCATTTATCAACCTTATACCTTTTTTATCTTCATTATTTCATAATTTTGGATATATTTTCCTTGAGAGTTACTTCCCATTATTGAAAAGTTTTGGGTATTTATAAAAATGCCATCCCTTTTCACTTATAAAAGGGGTAATTTTCTCGGAAATTAACCTCACACAAAAACCCACTTAATTTCTTTTCAAAATATTCAAAACCCTATATTCAATCAAAACTAGAAAATTAACTTATTTACATATTTCAAAAATGACTATGTAGGCTGTTACAATAAGTCTCTGTCCTATGGCCATAGTTCCAAACATTGTTCATAAGACCCTACCACAACTATGGTTGTTGGATAAAATTTATTTGCACGATTTGAAATTTTGTAAATAACAATGTAAAAATAAAAACCCAAATTTTCTTATCCCAACACCTAGTCTGAATTCTACACAAGACCTTACCACTAACCTACAAAACACTATATATATTTTTATATTTATATATAAATATTTATAAATATTATTATTAAAAATTAAAAAGTGGTAAAATATGATATGTCCTAGGAACTATAGCCATAGTTTTGGGGAAAAATGGCCATAGGGTTTCAGTGTAAGAGCTATGGACACAAATTTGGGAAAATGTGGCCATAAGGGCCTCTCTCTGACCACAGTTTTTGTAAAACCAAGGTCATATCCATGTATGTCCACCCTATCATCATTGTTTTTGTAAATCCATGGACATAACCCTTTCACACCAAATTTCATGCCAAATTTGGTGTTTCTTGCCTCCAAATACTACTATAGTTTCAAATAATCATGGTTGAATTCCATATTAGATTCTTGGTTTCTATAAACCATTAATATAAGTCAAAATAGGAAGCCCTGTGGCTAGAGTTTAACTATAACCATGGCAGTATACCATCCTACGACCAAAGGTTCTCCAATTGTGGTAATAGAAACATGAATTTAGGTTTATTTTATAGTTTTTAATATTCATATCCACCTTAAATAGGTTATTTTCTTCTCAAAATACCATCCTCAAAGGCCTAACCCCATTTTTAAAGGAGATAATCCAAGAAGCGAGGTATAAATTTCTAACCAATTCTTTCTCATTTATATTTTTTGTGCACTTATTATTACAAAAGTTCTATTAAAACATTTTAAAATGATAATATTAGTGTCATTAGTATACTATTTTGTTATTATAATAATTCTATAAGAATTAAACACCTTTCCCTTATCCTTTAATAAAAAACAAAACATTAATCACGTGTACATACAGATTACCGCCTCCATGAAGAAACATTTTTTGTTTTCATTCACTACATAAATTGGCTGGTCTAAAAGTGAAATTAACTAT
Source organism: Viscum album (assembly GCA_963277665.1). NCBI lineage: Eukaryota > Viridiplantae > Streptophyta > Magnoliopsida > Santalales > Viscaceae > Viscum > Viscum album. The sequence continues at coordinate 8,804,582 of OY728125.1, forward strand.
TAATTTATGATATATATCATATTTATGTTTATAAAATTACAAACCATGTTACTTCTTTCTTTCTTCCTTTAAAAACGAACTCAATATCCATTTGTATGTATGGAATACCGCTTCTATGGAACAATTCATTTTCTTTTTACTATAACTTTCATGGATGGTTTTAGATTATATTGGATGGGTATATATGATATATATAATTAATATATATTTCATTAATATGGTTATTTTTTTATAAGACTAAAATTAATGATAATTACAAGGCAATCCATCGATATTAGAAAATAATCTAACACTAGTTCATCACCATTTTCGTCTTCACCAAAAATGAATAAAAATAACATGTAATGGAATTATAGAATTATAAGTATTTATAAAAAATAAATTATAGTATATTTAATGGTACTTAAATGAATATATTTTGGAGAAGAAGGAATATAGAAATCACTTATATAAATCTAGTTCAAAAGGGTCAATATTATTTACACATGAAGTTGAAAATAGATTATAACAATATAATTCATGAAGAAAATTGTTATTAATGAAGATTAAAAAATATAAATTTACATGAACAAGGTTGTAAAACATGTAATTAAGTTGTTTATACTTATAATAAAGGAGTTTAATTCTTCGAAATCATGGGTAAAGGTAAGGGGCTTTGTAACTCAAAATCCTTTCTTTGAGCTATATAATTTATTATTAAAATTTATTTTTCTAAGAATTTATATTTTGAATGATGTTATCTATTTTATTTATAATGAAAAAGAGTTTTTGATCCAAAACCATTTCCATGAATGGTTTTCTTTTCACTTAATTAAATAAAACAAAGTAGAATTTCTGAAAAGAGGCTCAAAACTATGGATTTTATATCGATGGATACAAAATGTTTCAAGAAATATATTTTCATCATTTAATTTTCATTTTCCTATATATATTTAAAATTATATAACTATAATAGATTTATGTTTCATGTTTCACTCTATATTTTTATTTAATTATGTGAATTATTTTGGGTGATCGAATTTTTGGTATCAAATAATTTAGTTTATGATGTTATTTTAAACCATTTGGATATTTTATGGAATCCATTTTATTTCCATGGGTTCTTTATGAAAAGTGAGTGATTTCCATTTGAATATTTTTATAAAACACATTTTATTTCCAAGGGTCCTTTATGTAAAGAGAACTATTTCCATTTGGAGGTTTTATGAAACCCATTTAATTTCCATGGGTTCTTTATGATGTGAAAAGTGAATGATTTTTATGTGGCATACGTAAGTATAGATTAATGATGGGTGGGGTCCTATATCACCATATAATACAATGGTTATGAGTTTACATCAAATGATATAAGTATTTGGGATTATATTTTAGTTTCACATAATCATGGGCATTGATGTTTTGGATCATGAAATTAATGTTTACCTATGATAATTTTTGTTCCATAGTTAGAGGTTTTTATTCATTATGTTCTTATGATATCTTTATTCAAGGTTTATGTTAAATGATTCTAAGACATGTTATAGCTATTATGATTCTGTGTTGATTCTTTTTGTAGACTTATGTTCTTATGCTATATACTTTGAATATCACTTATCTATTATGCTTATTACACATTATGTTATGATATTTCCCTTATGATAATTTTTTTACTTATAATTATGAACTAATCCTTGATGAAATGATTATCCATACATTACCGAGCATTTTAACTCACCCATTTCTTATGTTTTCATTACCTATGTTTTATAGATGAATGTTATTATTGATATGTCTATTAGATGATCTAGTATAGTTCCTTTAAGGATAAATGATCATGAGTTTTGTAAAATAATATTATTATATAGCTAGTCTCCAAAGATACCAAACCTATCAGTCATTTGGATATTTTTATTTTTTAACGAGTTTTAATGTCTTAAATCATGTAAAATAAAGGAATGTTTAGCTTGAGTCTCTATAATGATCATCCACACATGCAACAAGTACATATATAAAACTAGATTTTATTCATTTTAATTCATTCTTTATTAAGATAAAATTATAAAATTTTCAAATTAATTATCTTGTTAATCAATTAATTGTTTTTTCATAATTTTCCATCCAAATAGTCATGGAGATAACCATACTTTTTAATGATAAATAAACTAATATATTAATTTAATTAAAATTAATAAGTACATGACAAGTTCTAATAAGGGACATGATGTGTACCATTTTGCCATGTCTTAAATTTTATCTTGAATTTAACACGTCATGTATGATACGTAATGCGACACCCCTAGAAAATTATTCTTAAAATAATAGATATTACAACCCATGTTAATAAGGAGCATCATTTTTTGGGAGTCTAGATTAGAAGAACTACATAATTAATCATGTCTGGACTAGAGTATTTTTAGGATGGGTGACCACTTGAGAAGTTTCCAAGGGTGTGTGTGAATAAAGAAAAACACAATGAAATAACATGTGTCGTCCTCTGAATACAATCCTTAGTTTGATAAGTGAACCTTGTAATTGGTTTTTGTGTGATTGGAAGGAAACCAAGGTATTATAAGATACCCATGGGATCATATGTAACGACTTGGATTATCTCTAGTTTTATTTTTTTAAATTAATTTGGAAAATTCCGAGACAAGGCGTTGAGATGGCGTGCGATTCTGATGCCTAGGGTGCTCGGAATGATTGTTTGAAGTATTTTATGTTTTTAATAACACACACATGGAACTTTTCTAAAAATGTGAAATATATATTAAATGGGTGATTGGATCAGGAATCTAAGGGCACTGTTGAGCTCAGAGTAGTGACTTTACCCTAAGTGCGACCTAACATTGGTCGGTGCAGATCATCTATAGAAAAAGTCACATGGGCCATAACCATAAATAAAATAATTAAATAAAAAATATTTTATTTTGAAATAATAATAACTCATAAATGGTAAATCATATTAAAAATCTGATACCACCATTGAGTTTGTAAGGGGGTGTTTTACTTGGGCAAGACCTAACATTGACCGACGTGGGTTGGCTGAAAAAGTTAATTTTTGGACATAAATGCCATTAAAATATTTTATAAAAATATTTTATTGAATGTTACGTGTTGATGAAATGGTGTTTTCCCTTTTTAATAATCCATGTTATTGGAGTTCAGGGTTATCTCTATAACCTTGGAATTCCTCTAAGGTAAAGAGAATGAATCTCTCTCCTGAAAAAGAACACTGATAGATCAAGAATTGACGACGACACGGAACCCCATTCTTCATAAATGAATGATCCAACCTCTAGGTAGGGTGTCGATATCATTGTGATTTCATTTACACTTCTTGGAATCAAATGAAAAACATTGAACAACCCACGAATAGGTTGATTTTCAATTTGATTGTTCTTATGGGAGGGATAATTATTGTGATATTAAAGGGAATAGATCTTAGTGATTATTCTGTTGTTAGATTCATTGTGTTCTGCAAACAAGAATGGATCAAGGACAACCTGAAAAAGGAAAAGATCTATTTTTAGGTGTTTTATGTGATCCTTCTATCCCCACTCTTGATGTTCTTCATCGTTGGACCCTCATGGTCAGGGATCAATTTTTCAGAGAGGCTCTAAATGAGACCAGACTCTTAGATTTCTAGAAAGAAAAATTGAGAACCAAGGTAGTGAAGGTTGAGACTCGAGGATCTTGGAAGTGGATCTATTTTGAAAAATAGAGAACCAAAGTAATGGTGATGACATGGGGAACTAGGGTTAACAACGATGACACCAGGTGGAAAGCAGCGACGACCACGTGTGGGTGTGGTGGAGGAAAATGATCACCCTGATGGTGACCCTTGAGGCAGGTGGTAGCCAGATCGTGTAGGTGGCGCGGTCGAACCGTGGAGGGCCCATGGCAGCAGAAGCTACGGGAAATGACCGGAATGCCGTGGTGGAGCTAGTGATGCGGCTCGAGCCACGTCAGAGGGAGAACCCATGGAAAAGCTGTAGGTGCATACAGGGATGGTGGGACAACCTCGTTTCACAAAATTTGGCACTGCGTTAACTGGATAGACACAACTAGGGTGGGCCACTTCTGGTGCACACATACACCGGCCCACACCAGCGGGCTGAGCCGGGACGAACTGGATCGGGCCAGGTTAGTTTGGTTCCAGCGGGTCAGATTGGACCCGGACCGGACCTCGGTTGAACCTTTTTACAAAAATATTCGTAACCTTCAAACTATGTGTTTTTTGATGATTTGTTTGCAGAGTTGGGACCATTGTGATGAGATGTTCATTTTGAGACAGTCTATGTGGTTTTTTTGTTGAATTTAGAATATGAACTATTATGTAGGACCTCCCAGAACAAGTGTACTACAATTAGAATCCTCCGGCTGGCTGTAACTATGTAAACTTGGTGAATATGTGAATTGGGGGCTACTTTACCCATTAGTGCTCCATGCGCCATCGATTATCCATGCTCCATCAATGCTCTGTGCATCATTGAAACTTTTTGCACCATTGATTCTCTATGTGCCATCAACATCCCATATACCATTAACTCTTTAGGCACCACCAACGCTCCATGAACCACTGATGCTTCGTGTTCCATCGACAATCTATTTTCCACTGATTCCCCATGCGCCACCGACACTCCATGCACCATTGACGCTCCATGCGCCATCAATGCTCCATGTGCCATCAACACTTCTAGTGTCATAGATATTGGGAGATATGTAGACTACAACTGATAATCATTCTATTCGTACTTTAGACTTATACCTATGTGATATGACCGTATTGACTGTACTTCATGTGGTGTACTTATTGTGTTTACTTTGTGGTGTAATTCGTGTGTTTCCTTTGTGGTATACCTCTTGTATTTCTTAGTGGTATTTCCTTTGTGGTTTCTGGGTTCCTAATGAGTATTGTTTTACTCACCCTTGCATGGACTATTCCAAAATGTGTCGTTTCTTATAAAGACAATCAATGCTTTGATGGGGTCCTAGGTGGACCAGGACCAGGTGGTTCTTAGAGAGAGTCCCGATAGACAAGGTGTGTTTCAGTGACTTTAGATAACTGTTTCTATACCTAACCTTCATGTAGGGTTTTGTACGGATGAGTTTCAGAATCTTGTACTTTTACTTTTCGTTGGACCTGTATTTTGGGTCGGTTTACTTTCTAGTTTGTACTATTACTCTTTGGTGGGTATCTTAGTGGTATGAATGCATGTTAACTTAGTGTTTTTAGTTCATCACTTTTTCTTGGAGATGTGTGCATGTGTACATGTGCTTAGGAAAATGCCTCCCATTTGTAGGATATGCCTACTCAGTGCTAGTCGGAAGCCCCTGGCCTATTCGAGGTGGGCTTGGAGTAGTCATGGAATGGGCCCTGGGAGATGGTTCTAGAAAGAGTGATATCAGATCTAGTTGGTTCTACCTAATGATCCAAGAGTTTGAGAGTTGGGTTTGGAGCAATAGTGTTAAGTGTTTCGAGTATGTATTTAAGACTAGGGACTCCAGTGTTGGTGTAGTGGTTGACGTATCCATACACTAGGACTCTGAATTTTGATTTTCGACTTGATACATGGAAACACTAGTTGCAGGGAAAAAATAGTACATGCATAATATCGGATTGAGTGAGTTCTCATGTTCTTCTAGATTTAGTGTCATCTCACCAGGTATACCCTATTGACTGTGGTACGACTTGATTTATTTTAAGATACCTCCACACAAACATATAGTTGAGATTCTGATGCATGATCATAAGGATGATTCACCTAGCGATGAAGCGTCAGTATAGGGACCAATATTGGAGATAGCACCACCAGGTAGTGTACCGGTGATACCACCACCTGGAGAGCAATAAATACTACCAGTGTTACCAGTAGAGGATGCATGCATGCTAAGTTCATTGGATGAGTTCCAGAGGCAATGACCTCCTAGGTTCAGGGGTGAGCCAGACCCCCCATATAGTTGAGGATTTTCTAGTGGTGGTTACACGTGTCTTCTACCTAGTGAGGACGCCTCTTGACCAGATGACAGTTCTAGCTGTGAGTCCTCTATATGGATCAGTAGGGAGATAGTGGATCTTAGTGATCTAGATGCAAGAGTAGATGACCCTCACTTGGATATAATTCGATCATCTCTTCAGGGAGTATTTTTTCCAGTGAAGTAATGCTTCATGCGTATATAGGAGCTACTGCGTCTACAACAAGACAGCCGGACAACAGAGGAGTACTCAGTGAGGTTTACAGATCTTTCTCACTACTCCACAAATATGGTGCATGACTCGTTATTTAGAGACCAAACCATAGATAAAGGACTATTCTAGGAGATAAGGTCACCCATGATATCCCTTAGAATCCATACATATTCCGGGGTACTAGAGAAATCCCTTCTTGTAGAGAGATTCATGATGAAGTAGACACTGACTGTAGGAGCTACCACCAGGCATCAGGTAGCTGAATATTTGGTAGCAAGTAGCTAAAAAGTGATGCATGGATCTAAGAGAATCATATATTTCAATTTATGACCCCAGGACATCAGGACAGTGGTGTAGGGATCCTAGGGCAGAGAAAGTCTGCCGATGGACAGGCTGTGCAACTCTTGTGGCGGTCGGGGACACATGGCTTGAGATTGACTGACTCGCCATACAGATGATCGGAATATAGTCAAGGGACCACTGAGGTAGAGTTGAAGGTAGGAATAGGGTGTTACGCCAGGTGGTATAAATGTAAGAGGAGTTGGAAGGGCAACAAGAGGTGGGTGGAGATTTGAGGTACTACCACCACCACCACCAGGTGGTCCACCACAGTCTTAGGGGGCTAGTGGCCAGGGACGAGGCCTGATTCTGGCGATGGAGTCTTACAACTCCAATTATCTAGATATTATTAGAGGTATGATATCTTTCTTTTCCACCCTATATTAATTTTTGATAGACACATGTTCCGGTCACAATTTTCTTTCCATGACCCTTGTTCGACACACAAAGATTCCAGTGTAACAGTTGAATCTGTCCCTATGCTTAAAGACTCATATGGGAGGAGATAGATGATTACCCACTAGCGTCGATATTTCACCTTATTCTTGGGGTGAGAGTTTCAGTTTGGATCTCTTGGTTACAGGGTTGAGGCCTTACGACATCATTATTCGTATGAATTGGTTATCCGCTATTCATGCCTAGATTGACTATTCTAGGTGTACAGTGTAGTGGGTACATGGATATGGGACTGGGTTTTTCTTTGATGGTGAAAAGGAAACCCAAGCAGCGTGGGATGGAATCACACATAAGAGGGTGCAACCAATCACTCACTAGGTGTCTAGCATAACCCTTAGTGTAGGGGATGAGATGAGCCCTCAGTTTCTTGTACTGGTGGATGAGTATGAAGATTCCTTTTCAGAAGATGTTCTAAGATTTTATCTATGCAGGGAGGTGGATTTCAACATTTTTATATACACTAGGATAATAATAATATCTACACCTACATATCAGATAGATCCCATGGAGCTTCATGAGTTAAGGGTTCAACTGAAGGACTTATAGAGTAAGGGATTCATGAGACCTAATGTTTCACCATAGGAGGCCCTAGTTTTGTTTGCTAATAAGGAAGGTGGGAGATTGAAATTATCTGTGTACCTCCAATGCCAAAACCATGGGACCATGAAGAACAATTATCCACTATTGAGGAATGATGATCTCATAGATCAACTGAAGGGAGAGAGGTGGTTCTCAAAGATAGACCTCAGATCTGGCTATCACCAGATTCAAGTACGGGATGAGGACATCTTGAAGATAGCCTTTAGATGACGATATGTACATTATGAGTACATCGTGATTCTTTTTAGCTTGATGAAATCCTTGGAAGTGTTCATGGGACTCATGAATAGGATTTCCTAGCCTTACTTAGACCAGATCTTCATGGTATTCATTGATGATATCCTAGTGTACTCGGCATATGAGGAGGAGCACATGATACACTTGGGGATGGTCCTGGAGATGCAGTAGATCCGTTGATGATCATTGACCAACTCACCAAGTGGCTGGAGGTCCACGTTTTGGAACATGTAATTTTAAAGGCTGGAGTTGCAGTAGATCTGGTGATGATTGAAGCAGCGATTGCTTTGGAGCCATCCAAGAGTGTTACTGAGGTGCGGAGTTTCTTGGGTTTGGATGGGTACAATCAGAGGTTTATACCCAAATTTTATAGGGTAGAAACACCCTTTATGGCCTTTATATGGAATGGGAAACCGTTATTGTGGATAGAGAAGTGACAATAGTGATTTTAGGAGATATGATAGAGATTGAAAAGCGCTCCCATATTGAGATTACTGGAGGAGGGTGTTTAGTACATGCTATTCTGTGATGTAATAGGGATTGGGCTTGGTTGTGTTTTGATTTAGGAGAATGAATTGATTTCCTATGGTTCACTCCAATTGAGCCAGCATGAGTAGAAATAAAAGACTTATGATCTTGAGCTAACAGTGGTAGTCTTCGCATTGAAGATGTGGAGAAACTACCAGATGGGTGAGAAGTCTATCGTCTACTCTGACCACAAGTGTCTCATGTATATATTCTCCCAGAATGATCTAAACTTGAGATAGTGATGATAGATAAAGTTCTTCTAGGACTATGACTTTGAGATTTTCTATACTCCTAGGAAGTGTAAAGTAGTGGAGAACGCTCTCAGCAGAAGATCTAGCTTGTAGTTTCTGAGTGAGGCATCAAAGTAGTTAGCCTCATTGTAGATATCCTTTGTGGATAGAGATAGAGAGACTTATGTAGAGTAGATGATATTTACCCCTCCACTCTTACATAGAGTTAGGGAGGCATATCTTGGAGATACTTACTATGAGACTTATGTGGTCAGATTTCCATCGGGCATTCCCCTGATGGATATTTGAAAGGTGGGGAGCAAGTCGTTCTCTTTAGAGGACACACAATAGTAATAGTGACATTGAGAGAGGAGGTATTTATGGAATTATATACTTCCCATTTGGAAGTACATATATGAGTGCAAAAGTTTTATCATGACCTATAATATCAGTTTTGGTGGCCAAGGATGAAGTAGATGGTGGAAGAGTTTGTTTCTCAATGCCTAGCTTGTTAGAAAGTGAAGGCAGAGAACCAAGTTCCAGTGGGCTTGACCCAACCACTTGAGGTGCCAAAGTGGAAGTGGGATGAGATATCAATGGACTTTGTGATGGATTTAACCTGAATTTCTAGGTGAAACGATACTATTTGGGTGATCATTGACCAACTCACCAAGTCGTCCCACTTCCTACCGATCCATGAGTAGAGATTAGTAGAGAGATTGAGATGCCTCTAAGAGTAAAAGATAGTTCAGATTCACGGAGTGTCATCAATGATCATCTCAGATCGTGATGCTTGTTTCAAATCCTAGTTGTGGAAGGGATTATAAGAGGAATTTGGGAATCAGATGTGCTTGAGCATGATGTTTTATCCCTAGACAGGTGGCAAGATGGAGAGGCCCATCCAAGTTCTAGAGTACATGCTACATGCTTACATCCTGGAATTTTTCTACAGTTTGGAGGATCACCTACCACTAGTGGAGTTTTCATATAACAACATCTACCAATCCACCATTGTTATGGAACTATTTTAGGCCTTTTAAGGGAAACCAAGAAGGTCACCACTGTGCTGGACATACCTAGGAGAGTCAACACTCGTGGGTCCAGAGTTGGTACATGCTACTACCAAGAAGGCATAGATCATCTTGGAGTGGATGAGGACTGTATAGAGCTAGAAAAAGTCATATATTTATAGGAGGTGGTGGCCTTTATATTTATATGAGGGAGACCATGTTTTCCTTCAGGTCTCAAATCAATGGTGATTTTATATATTTGGATGGGGCGACAAGTTATCTCTGAGATACATCGACTCCTTTCAGATTCTGAGTAGATATGGTGAGGTGGCGTACTGCCTAGCTCTACCCTTATAGTTGCATCAAGTAAATGATGTCTTCTACGTGTCGTAGCTGAGGAGGTACGTGCATGATTCATCACATTTTATTGACTGGAGTGAGATAGACAGTGATTATGGGGAGACTTTTGGGGAATACTTTGTGGAGATCGAGGATCGATAGGAGATGATCCATCATGGGTGGTTGATTCCTCTGGTGCACATTCATTGACAACACGAGAATATCTAGGAGAGCACTTTGGAGTGGGAGGCTCAGATTCATGACCAATACTCTCATTTTTTTGTTTAGTAACAATTATTTTGGATATCGAGGATGTAAATCCCTAAGGTGGGGAGAATTCAATGAATCAAATTTTCTCTTATTTTATTTTTATAAATTAATTGAAAAAATTATGAGACCATGTGTTGAGACGGAGTGTGATCTCGAGGATCGAGGTGCTAGGAATGATTGTTTGAAATATGTTTTGTTTTTAATAACACGCGCACATGAAGTTTCCGAAAAAAGTGAAATATCTCTTAAATGGGTGCCTAGATCAGGAATATGAGGGGACCGTTGATCTTAGAGCAGTGTATTTACCCTAGTAAAAACCCAAAATTGGTCGGTGGGGGTCATTTGTAGAAAAACTCACGTGGGGCATAACTGTAAATAAAATAATTAAATAAAAATTATATTATTTTGAAATCCTAATAACTAATAAATGGTAAATTGGATTGGAAATCAAAGAACACCATGGAGTTCTTAATGGGATGTTTTCTTTAGGTGGGTCCCAACATCAACCAGTGCGGGTTAGCTGCAAAAGCTAATATTTGGACGTAGAAATCATTAAAATATCGAATAAAAATATTTTATTGAACATTACATCTTGAAAAAATGGTGGTTTTCATTTTTAATAATCTATTTCATAGGAATTCATGGTTATTTCCATAACCTTGGAATTACCCTGAGGCAAGGATAATGAAGCCCTCTCCCGACGACGAATGATGGTGGACCAAGGATCGATGACGACATAGAACCCCATTCTTCGTTAATGACTGATCTAACCTCGAGGTAGGGTGTCGATATCTTTGTGATTTCTTTTCCCCTTCATAGAATCAAATGACGAACGTGGAACAACCCACAAGTAGGTTGATCTATAGTTCGATCCTTCTTGTAGGAGGGATAATTATTGCAGGATTAAAGGTAATAGATATTGGGGATTATTCTGCTATTAGCTTCTTCGTGTTCTATTAATAAGAAAAGATCAAGGCTAACTCGAATAAGGACAAGATCCATTTTTTGGTGTTTTATGTGATCCTTATATCCCTAATCTTGATGTTCTTTACCGTTGGAACCTCATGGTCATGACATAATTTTGCTGGGAGGCTTCGAATGCGATCGGACCCCCATAACACTAGCATGCCGGATTATGGCCTAGGGTAGTGAATGCTACGGCCCAAGAATTGTGAAAGTGAATCCATTTCGAAAAATGGAGCACTAGAGTATTGGAGGTGACCCAAAGAACCATGGATGCTGGTGGACGCACAGGGAAGTGCCATGTGGAATGAAAAAGCGGCTGCGTGCGGGTGTAGTCGAGGACATCGGTTGCCCGGGCTGTGACCATGGAGGCAGGCAGTGGTCAGACACACTGATGGAGTTAACATTACATAAAGGGAAAATGATAGTAGAAGTCATGGGTAGTTAACAGAAGTCCATGGCAGAGATATCGGTGTATCTCAAGCTGTGTCAAAGGGAAAACTCGCAGCAGAGCCATGGGTGCGTGTAGGGAAGGTGGGCTGACCACATTTCACTCGGTTTGACACCGGGTTGACTAGAAAAACACGAAAAGGGTGGGATGTGTTTGGAGCACACACACACCAGCCCTTAACAAAGAATTTTGGCCACTCCAGTGGACCAATGGTCGGGTTTGGGTTGTGTCCAGCATGTCGGATTGAACCCGAATCAGACTCGGGTCGACCTTTTTATGAAAACAATCATAACTTTCAAACCGTGTGTCCGTTTGTTGATATGTTTACTGTGTGGGGAACCTTGAAATGAGAAGGTAATTTTTTGATACTCTAAGTTAGTTTATGTGAAATTTTGAATACTAAATAATCACTTGAGGAGTAGGTCTTCTCAGAACAAACACACTACGAGTGGAATCCGACAGCTAGATGTAACTCTGTAATCTTAGTGACTATGTGACTTGGGAGATGCTTTACCCATTGATAATCCATGAACCACCGATGATTTGTGTGCCATCGACACTCCATGTGCCATTGAGGATCCACACAACATCGATGCTTCGTGCATCATCGACGCTCCATGCAGCACCAATGTCTCAGACACCATTACTGCTTCAAGCGCCACTAATGCTATGTACACCAGTAAAGCTCCATGAACCAACAATTCTAAAAGAACCATTGATTATCAATGCGCCATCGATGCTCTATACACCATCTATACATATAGTTTCATAAATATTGGGAGATCTGTGGACTATAACTGGAAATCCGTCTCTTAGTGCTTTAGGCTTATACGTATATGAGCTGATCCTATTGACTATACTTCATGTGCTTCCTTTGTGGTGTAGTTTGGGTGTTTTCTTTGTGGTGTACTTCACTTGTTCCCTTTGTGGCATACTTATTGTATTTCTTAGTGGTATTTGTTTTGTGGTTTTAGGGTACCTATTGAGTATTGTTTTACTCACCCCTGCATGGGATTTTCCCACATGCATCGTGTCTTGTGAAGATGATCGTTTCTTTGATGAAGTCATAGGTGTACCAGGCCTAGGTCGTGCTTAGAGAGAGGCCCAACAGACAAGGTGTTCTTCAGCTAATTCAGATAGTTGTTTCTATACCTACCCTTCAGGTATGATTTTATATGGATGAGTTTCAGAAGATTATACTTTTCCTTTTGGTTGGGCTTGTATTATTGCCCTGTTTACTTTCAATTTTGAAATATTACTCTATGGTGGGTATCTTAGTGGTATGAAGGCATGTTTACTTAGTGTTTTTAGTTCGTTAATTTTTCTTGGAGATGTTTTAATATTTTCAGGTGCTTAGGTAAATGACTCCCATTTTTGGGATATGCCTACTCTGTGCTAGTCACAACCCCTAGCCTATTGGAGGCGGGTTTAGTGTAGCCACGACATCGGACCCGTGGTAGAAGTTATGATATCATATGACAAGGATCATGGTCTAGGGATTTCCACAATTTGGTCTTTGTGCTTTAGGTGTGTGTGTGGGGGGGGAGTGCAACACCCCTAAAAAGTTATCCTTAAATAATAAATATTACTACTAATGTCGAAAATGTGCACCTTTATTTTTAAGATCATGTTTTATAAGAACTTTATAGTTAATGATGCTTGGAATGGAGTAGTGTTCAGATGGGTGAATTATTGGGAATTTCCCTATGGTTTATTTGAGTGAGAAACAAATACACTAAAAAATATGTGTTATAATTTGGGGACAATCATTGGTATGATAAGTGACCATATTTAGTAATATAATATAGTGTTCTGGGAAAGAAAACATGGTATTGTAGAAGACCCATGGGGTTAGATGACCTAGTTCATGGACTAGGGAGGATAGGTCATGATAGGAAATCCGGTGTGCACCCATCTTTACATCATGTATTATCACTCAAATGGAATGTGACTAGGTTATGTATGGTCCTTTTTGTGTAGTGTATACTTACATGACACATAGTGTACAAGGCATGTCATGTTATTACATGGTGTGTAGTTTCAAAAGTTAATACGTGTAATCTGCATGAAGATTATGACATAGGACATGCCATCAATATACACGACTTGTACCATTAGAAATACTCATGAAGAATTCAGTGTGTTCAATTATCATACATGACATGCAATTTCCAAATAATACATAAATTAATTAATTTAGTATTCTATACTCTTAAACCCATATCACACAGTGTGTACCCCAGCTACACACCATGCAGTTTGGTTAATAGTATAATTAATTTCAATTTTGTGTAATTAATTCACATGGTTACATCCTAGCTCGACGTGTATTCTACATGAATGGTTAAAAGATATATAGCATGTATATTCCACTAAACTCCATGTAATCCTCTATGTTGTTGTCCACATCACATGATTAGAGACGTGGTGTGTATTCCATATGAATATTTATGTGTTACAAAGTGTGTACACTAGCTACATGTTGTGTAGTACTAACTGGATAATGTTTCTTCATTGGAATTTATTACTCTATGTGTATTAATTATATTCCATGTACTTTGACTACAAAAAATACAAAATTATCACAAGGCTAAATTTTGTGGGGTTACATGGTGTGTACACATTTTATATACCATATAACCCAAAAAAATTCCATATGGTCGGTCAATATTCATCGATTTATGACAACACGTACTTTTGAAAAGATGTGTCATGATTTTCTCAACTAGTATTGGTGTTGTGAACATGGGTACATGAAATATACTTTTTAGTTACGTATCTCGTATCTGTGGTATCTGACCAGAATCATCAACACCACTAAATGGGATATTTGAGAATTCTTCATCTATTATTGGCTTATTTATAGTCATATGAATTTGAAAAATCATATTGTCTCACTTTCTGGATTAATAATGGATAAAATATTAATGAAAATATAATAAAAAATATATAATTAAGTCAACAATTAATAAATAATTAAAAATTAATATGTTACCACTCTAATACCATTGGAAGGTTCTAGGGAATACTAGAAGCATGTTGGGAGAGTGCTTAAAGATGAATTTCATCATTCTTTGCATAAATCAATAATACATGATGATAAAAACCCTAGAAGAATCAATTAGAGGATCTATTCACATATAATTTATATAATTAAGATTTTCATTTTCTTGCAATTTTTCATTAATTGTCAAATCAGTTGACAAATCTTATTGTATCATCATTACAAAAAAGTATTAAAGGATAAAATCCCTATATAAGTAATCCACACATTCTCTACATACTTTAAAACATCATTATATAATCACCACATGCTAGAATATATGATTATCATCTATTGTGTCATTCGATATTTATTGTAACGAGAATAAATTCTAGTCTTGAAGGATTGTTCTACTTCTATTGAGGTCTTGAGGAGAGGAGGAGGATTGATTCTCTCAGTTACTGAGATAATTCTAGATAAAGTTATCTATGAGTTTGAGATAATTATATAGAGATTATTTATTTTTCACAACAATCCTTAACTCTATAAATGATATAATCATGTTTATATACCTAGGTCAGAGAATAACTATTTCACAAAGCCCCTAAACCATTCACTTAATTCTATGTAAACCCCAAGTTGAATAACAACAACAAAAAAATAAACAAAAACAACAACAACAACAAAAAAATAAACAAAAACAACAACAACAACAATATTATTATTTCCCTGATGCAAAAAAACTCTTGGATAATATTAATATCATTTATTAAATAAATAAATTAATATTTATTTAAATGATATTAAATGAATCATTCCAACATAACCCTTAATTCAGTTTTTTCAATCCTTCTTGGAATTTACCAAACTATTAATAATTACTATTTATTTAAATAAATAAATGTCACTAAATTATTCTCTTAATAAATAAATTTTATATTCACCAAAATTAAAAATAAATATTTATTTAATATTCAACTCACATATGTATTCTTTAAAATAACAAGTTACTGAATTTTTGTGATCAACATAATTTGAATAATTATTATTCCCCATAACTTGGGAATAATATTTATTATAGTATTAAATTCATATAAAATTAAACTAAGCATAGCGTGTGACCCTCTAGACATATTTCTATGAGGCATTAGTATAGCTTGCCAAAATTCCAAGATCAATGTCTAATAACTTGTCAAGTCACCTTAAATATATTAATATTATAATGACAAAAACCTCTTATGAATTCTCATTGTGTAATATAACCCCCATGATATCTCATCAAGTAGGTTGCATTACTTGTTTCATCAACCTATATTCTTGATATATCTTTCTTTATATTTCCTAAAATGATAATTTCAATAAAACCACCATAGACATGGAATTAATAAGACAATAATGTAATTAATAAGACAATTCAATTACAATCAAGGGGTCCGAGATATCTAATTCCATTAACTCATAAAGAAAAAACGTTTTCTTAACTTATTTATTAATTCCATATCACTCATGATGCAACCAATATACCATACCTCTCCATGAGCATATATCATCACGATTTTCATCAATACATCCAAGTACATGAGTCATGATATCAATTAATAATAATATCAGTTCTAAGGACCAATACAAACATCCACATATAGAAATATCCATTGACATATATAACATATGGAATTTATATGGGTGGGTCTGTTCTCATAACCTCCCCTCTCAGAGATTAATAAGTTCAAGATTCATGATAAGAAGCCTCAATTTCTTATGAGCCTCCAACACCTGATATCCAACATAATACATGTCCTATCAGATAGATGTCATCTGACCATGGAATATATATCTAATAATATTACAAGATCACATCAAGGTTCCCTTCATAGTGGGGAATTGTTATAACCTTTTGGGGAAACAAATACTCTAGGGATGTTATCACATTAATGTAATGTAGAAGAATACAAATAATGTGATAAGATATTTATTAATATTCAAGACTATGAATATATATTGGCAATTTAAACTAAAAAGTAGTTGGTTCCATGGAATAAACTCTAACAATTACAACTTTGGTTTATCCCTAACTAATGTTCATCATGGAGTATTATAAGTTGTAATGAAATGTTAAGGTTAATATGGGTAGGATTTTATATAGATATATGGAATATGATCATGAGGTATAAAATGACCTTTTTTGTGCTGGATAACCAATCAATTATACCGAATGGAGTGTCATACACTAGGTATTTGGTATACTAGGGGAAAATGTTTCATATTGAATCTCCATACATGAGTTTAGAAAGATAGTCAACATGATAACCTTAATATTTTGATACCTTTTTTACACAATCCTTGAGGATTACCTAATTAGGGGTGGTTAGGTATGTTTATGATGATGTCGTCTATCAAGGTTTAAATAATAGGAGATTTGTCTTCTTGTATGATAGGTAGGATATATGGGACCTTGGTTGAGAAATACTAATGAAGTGTAGGACCATACCTAGATAAGATACATATCAAGTGTTTATCTATTTAGAAGAGGATCGTGAAATGTGTGAATGATCTTATATGAACGACATGTGATGTATTAATCGACCTTGTCTGTCTATACTTGGATAATTGAGAACCTATGAGTAGGCTATATGGCATGGGCATACTCCATGTCTAATGACCAATCAATTTCATATAAAGAGGGATTATATTATCATTAATAAGTTTATATGATATAGTTGGTTGAAAATAGTACCAAGATACATGTGTTTGATGGAGATTATGTTAGATCAATTTATAAATTTAATATCATTGACACTTTTCTAGAGACTGTTCTTTGGTTACATTTATGGATTCAGGAATTAATAATTGTTTTCAACGCTATAAAGGATTGTGGGGTGATATCTACATTTCATACACACTATTTTAAACCTTAACTTATTAATTTTATTAGTTATTTAATTAATTTTTCCCATATAATCATTGTTTAATTATTTTATCTGTAAAAATGAATAAAAATAAATTTTAGAAAAATATATATTTGTGTATTTTGAAGAACTTTTTTACTTAATAAAAAATGTTTTTATTTTGATGGAGAAAAATTAGCCTATAAATAGACCGAAGAAGACACAAGTCAAGAAATGAAAAGTTAATACATGTGTAGAAGAGAACAAAATTTAATTTAAATGTTAAAAAGAGGTCCCTGTGTGAGGAGGCATTAGGAAAGAGAGTCCGAGTAGGTGAGAATATAACTGCTTACTTAAGTATCTCATGTTGCATAATCTATTATAAAGGAGTGGAAATCCCCATAATTCTTCAATGTGGGAAAAAGGATCACAAGGAATGTTCTTACTAATAAAGATACTATCATTTTAATCATGTGACTTTTTCTCCCATGTATGCACAACACCATCACCTCCCACTAACTTCACTTCTGTTGTCTGATTCATTCTAGAGCCAGTAGAGAACTCCATTATCACCACTTAAAAGACCAAACTCACGATTTGGAACATCAGAAGAGGTTGATAAAAACCATGATATCCATGGAAGAGCCTGAACGACCCATGTGGAAGCCATGGTTAATGATATATGAAAGCAATAATGATGATGAAATACTGATGAATATGCATTTTATGCCACAATACATGAGTTTTTGACTTGGAAGAGCAACATATACATCATATTAGAGAGTTTATAAGGATGAATTAATTTTCAAAATATTGAAAAAATATTCATTCCACAAATGGATTCTTTATTCCACGTATGAAGGAATTGTGGATAAGCATATTTTTGGAGAATCATTCATGATACATGGGATATGATTTGTGCCATAAGGTGTAAGGTTGTATCATTACAACTAGGAGGATTTTTTTCATTCGATAAAGATTACAGACACAGTGAAAGTGTAGAGATATCGTGTTTTAAAATATTTATAAGAAGAGTTTGTGTCATGAGATAAAGATACCATGTTATGAAACATAAATTCCCATGAATATCTAGTTTGATATGATGAGTGGTTTACACTGCATGATATAATTTGCACCGTGAAGTTAAACATGATACATATACATTAGATATAGATAAACCTCACTCAATTATATATTTGTGGAATATTTGAGAGGATATTCAAGTGGATTATAACACAAGGATTATACTACGTATCTAAGGAAATTGATGGATGATTTAAAGTGATAAGGATATAAGGAGTGATATAAGAAAAAATAAAGGAGATATATTTAAGATATCTTAAAGAACAATTTACTATAAATAAATGACTATCATTCATAACAAAAGGAATCAAATATTGGGGGTTCTTCTTTAGTTATTACTTTGGGAGAGTATTGTGGAGTCTCTTCTAGGGTTTTATTTTATTTTATTTTCAACCGCTCATGGATAACATGAGAGGGTAGAAATTTAGTGTTGGGTTTTTTAATGTTTAAGTGGATAATTTAATTAATGTAAGTTTCTTTTATGGTTTTCATGTTGGTTTCTCATTCCTATACTCTTTATGCCGATTTTTATTTATCCTCTAAAGCATGCCCATTTTTTTAGTGGGTTAAGAGTGTGATTATAATCTATTTATTTATATTAATCTAGACTATTGTCTTTAGTTTGAGAGAGTAATATTTAGTGTGATTTCTAGAGTGATGCTTCCACCATGACCATTAGGATCTTGGGAACTGTATTATGATAAAAAAGGATATATTATGTTCTGGAATATTTACTATTTGATAAACCTCATTAGGAAGCTAGTGAGGATGAAAAATATGTCTATTGGTGACATGTGGATATAATATTCAATGTAAAATGGATTATGCTATAATTAATATCAAGTGAGATAAAAATGTATCATAAGAAAAAAGATGCACATTCCATGGTGTCTAATATATAAGAGTTATATTATTTGAGTTCTAGATAAGAGAGACATGAAATCTACGAATCATTATTTATCTACATGTTAGGAGAGGGATTCCCTTATGGACCTCATACAGTTAAGATTAAACTATAAATTGAGTATTTGGAAACTTTAAGGTTCAATACAGTCAATGATTTTTCCATAGATCTTATTATTTATATATACCTCATAGTTTCTCAAGTTTTACTATTAATTTTAACTTGAAAAACAGGGATAAAACACTTGGGAATATTTTTGCATTGATTCTCCAAGGTGATAAAGGCATGATAAATGAAAATTCTATATCTTCATATTGAGGAAAAGAAGAGCACAATTAAGAGGAAAACATCAGGATCAAAAATAAAGGAACCAATACAATATTATTTAAATAAATAAAATATTTAGAGAGAGAAATTAGAAGGAATGTATTCGTTTTTCACGTGTCAAGAAAAGACAATGGAAGAAGAGATATGGAACATTAAAGAAACAAAGGGAATATTTATTTATATTTGTTTATTAAATTTAATCTTTCAATTTCTACAATTTAGGAATTTGATACAATTTTTGACTCATAAATTTTTATTTGTAATTAAAAACTAGGTAGATTGTGAATGATTATAAGAAGTGAAGTGGATATTTGAGTCATTAAAGGAGTGAGTCTTGCTATATTAATTATAGAAGATTGACTAGCCTGCATAATTTCATTATTCTACATGGGCATTGATCAAATTTATAAATTTTTATTCCAAAATACACTTGACTATAAAGGAGTAGTAAAGAGGCAGTGCATAGTCGAACTTGTAGGGAAAACTGGAAGGCGAGTAACCTATCGATTCAAACCCTAGGGCAAGATTCCTCATGAAATCTCATCGGTTTGGTTTTTCTAGAATTACATAGATTGGATTTAAATTCATGAAAGGGAATCAGGTTCGGGGATAATTTTAGGGTCTAGGAGAAGTATGATCCTAAATATAAATTAGGGTATTTTGATAGATTGGGCTTCAAAGCAGTACAAAGGTCACTAATCAGTTATGGTCAAACCAGTTGGTTCTACCTAAGCTATATATATTACTTTTCTTGAATATAGATAACAACCTTGATGTAGTATTCTTAAATTTAATTATGTAGATTGTCACATGGAAATGGTCATATCCTACTCAACTCTAATTAGGCTAGGTCCGTTCAATTACACCCCCATGGTTAGGGTTGCACAAAAGAATGTGATTAAAAATTGTTTTTTAACCTAATTACTTGCAATAGGGTTAATAAGTTTTGATTTATTGATTCATTAAGTTAACAAACATCCTTACTATATATCCCTAACCCTAAGAGGATTATCCACACATGATGGTGTTAAACAGAACATGAAATTGCGAAACATGCTTTGCATAATAATAAAACAATTCATAATTAATATATCCACAACTGAAAACAATTCAAAATCAATTGAAAATCACTTGGATAAATGAAAAGAAAATAAATATACATCATTGATGATTAATGGTGACCGATATCAGAAAAAACATTAAAACATGAGATTAGATGAAAAAAATCCACCAATGTAGGATGATAAGCAACAACAAAGGAACTGATAAAAATGGTGAAGGAATGAATTACAATTGATTTCAGAAGAAAAAAAATAGAATAAATGGAAAAATATGAGAGAAACTTAGCTCCCTTAGTCTCTTTACATAGCATAGGATTCTCAATTATTTAAAGACTTGAAAAGAACACGATGTGTTATGTCTTCAAATCATGTATTGGATTTAAGTGGCTTCTGTCTTGACTTGTACATGATGTGTAAGTGGATTTCAAGATATGTACTTCAAATCCAGAATATTCTCTGAGAATATTTTATATTGTAAAATCCATGTACTATATCTTTTAGGGGATTTAATCTTAAACATTTCACATCATGTAAATTCTTCACATCATGTATGTGATTCATATCTTGTACTTGATTTACGTCATGTAAACTCAATGGGATTATGATTGTGAATATCTCATGATGTGTAATGTATTTACACATCATGTACTGAATTCACACCATGTAAATATTCATGAGTTGGAAATTATTCCTTAGGGATGTTTTGAATAAAGAATACACATCATGAACTCCTTTCATAACTTGTAAATCCCATTTTTTACATTTTCATAAACATTTCCTTTGATTATAGAATTCATAATTCTTGAAAAAAACCCAGTGTATTATCGAATAATGTGTGATTAAACCTTAAATAAATGTATCCATAAAATATATAGAAATTCATCTTAGCAAATTCTCCCACACTCGAACAATTTATTATCCTCAGTAAAGAGTAATCTCAATAGGGATTCCAAATGAATCAATTTGTAAACAAGGAACATACATTAAAACTAGGAATATAAAATTAAGCAAAAGCAGAAAGAATTCCTCTAGAACCAATCCCATAGAGAAATTTAATAATGCCTCATATTCAAGTTCTTTATTCAGATTATTTATTCTTATAATTAAAATTTCATAACAGTTCCTCTTAAACTATACCTATTTTCAATTTACCTAATAATAAATTTTATCTCATCACTCAAGGTAAAATAAAACTAGAGTTATGGTTATATCCTAAATACATGTTCCTAACCATAAGATTGAATTAGTTCTTTTACCTCCACTTTGTAAAGAAAAATACAAAATTAATCCTGAGGGCTTCAATAATAAGGTTCAAATGTCTCTGAGGCTGAGGGGGGGGGGGGTGGAAACATGATACAAATTTAGCTCAAAAGGAGGGTAATATTTATAGTATAATGCATAATAATCATAAACAATGTAGTGAAGTCACTCTTCCTATAAAAAATGTGTATATTCTCTAAAAAACTCAAAGTGGGTCTATGAATTTGTCAATATATCACAGATAATGTTCGTTGTCCCTTTATTTTTTCATTTTATTTATTTTTTAAACTTCATGTCTATATCAGATCTCACATCTATCACCTAACCAAATATGATCTATCATAAGATTCCTCAGTCTATTAATGGTGATTTATGACCTTAATAATTCCCAATTTTTTTTTATATTTATTTTTTTTCAAAGGAACTGGGTAAGCATAGAAAATGCAAAACATAATCATGAACCATATCAAATAAATATAGTGAAAATTCCACATCTCCTCCATATCAAAATAAAGTGTATGGATGAGGTAAAAACCACCAAAAAAATTCAAAATAAAATCATTTATATAACTAAGAGTATGGTAGTAAAGGATAATATGATCTAAATGGATCCATCCTAATAAGGTTATTCATGGAAAATATGGGCTAAATATTGAGATTTGTATAGGTGGGTCTTAGAAAAATTGGCTCAAAAAATTGGATTCAATAATTTAAAATTTTATTTTAAATAATATCCTAAATAAT
Organism: Viscum album; assembly: GCA_963277665.1. Classification (NCBI taxonomy): domain Eukaryota; kingdom Viridiplantae; phylum Streptophyta; class Magnoliopsida; order Santalales; family Viscaceae; genus Viscum; species Viscum album. Next base: position 8,827,421 of record OY728125.1, read on the forward strand.
ATATTAATTCATTTTATGATAGGTTCACATTCCCCAAGTATCTCATAAGAAATATTCTCAAAAAAGTATATGAGAATATAGGTCTAGAATCCTATTAGGAATTAGAATATATAAAATAAACTACAATCACTCAGAGAATAATATCCAGTAATAAGCCATTAAAAATCAATTACATAAATCTAAAATTATAATTAAATTACTTATCTCAACAACCATTAAAAAATCTAAATAAAGAACAATTTGATTAAAACAGTCTTGAAACTGCTTTTTATTTTATTTAAATTTGTGCATTGATATTTCATGTTAATGCATGCTTTCAATGAAAACTTTATCCTAGACTAGTGAAAATAGGAAATATACAAAGTTTATTAATAATGAATCATAATAAATAATCCCCAGATCTTAAAATGAGAAAATATCCATATTATTATAAAAAGCATCATGGAAGAGATTAAAATTATAGAACATATTGAAATTAAATGGAAATTATGAATGAAAAATAGGGAATCAAGATCTCCCTATAATGAAACTCATTCTAGGGGGAATTTTTTTGGATGTCGATGGATAAATGGGATTCCTATAAACATTTTTAGAAACAAAATACATTAACTAGATAAAACATTAGTCTATAGGGGTTAAACAATATGTAATAAAAAATACAGGCTGGTGAAAAAGTTAGTATCAAGAAAAAGTAGCTTAGATAGATGATAGAATTGACTATAATTAAGTTTTAGATGAGTGAGGAACAAAAAATAAAAAAATGGAAAAGAAAGTCCTAAGAACATAATAAAAATAAATAAAACAAAAAATCTGGGCTTTCTCCCATAAATTTCTAACTATGAAATTTTCAGCAAGATAGATGGAAAAAGATTAGTTAGTGTCATCCAATAGCTCAAAGGTCCTCTACCTTCTCTAGGAACTAGTGGTGGTTTCATCGAGATCACATAGATGCTTGGTAGGGTTAATCACCATAGAGATGGGTCGAACAGAAAGATCATGTGGAAGTAGTAGCTATCGTGAAAATCATGTAGGGGGCTCCTACTGAGGATAGATCTAGAGTTGGAGCTACTGAAGTTGCCACTGTAGGTCACATAGATGCTAATACATCTCATGTGAGAGGATTGATAGTGGACTGAAAATCTCGTAATGACCATAGAGGATGCAGTAGAGATAGACCTGGCTAAACTAATGTATAAGTGAAAATGAAAATAATTCTTCAAGTAGTGTAGCCAAAATATAGCATACCATCCAAATATATGATAAATGATACATCCGTGAAAAGAGAATAAAGTTATTAAAAAAATAGACTCATGATAGAGTTTATCAGGGGAGGGGTAAAGGTACAAGAGTAAACAGTGGGGGAATGCTCATCGGTCTCTGCATCAGAAGTCCCCTCTTGAATAGTTGGATTTTGGATATTCTATTCCAAATCAATCTCCTCAATAGAGGAAGAGGCTGTGGGGTCGACCACTATAATATATGTCATGGTGGTGATAGAAGGCCTCATCAAGGATATAGGGGGAGAGGTGTTGATCTGTACTATAGTTATACATTTAGAAGATGGATTGATCATAGGAACCTCGGGCAGATAGAAGGGAAAGTACCTTGTGGGGCCTGATCCGACATGAACTTCTGCTTGGTAGTATGGATTGTGATATTGGGAGGTAGATTAGATGGGCGAAGAGGTGGTGTGGGGATAAATTTAGAAGTGATGTTATTAAGTGGGGTGGGAGGGAAGATAAAGGGAAAGGTGGAGGGGGAGGGGTGGTGAAGTGAGATGGGTCAGTGAATGAGGTGTAGATATAATGACATATACATATCTGATTCTCTAAAAGGGACTGGAGAATTATCCATATATCAGTAGTAAGGGGGTGGGGATGTAGTGGTAGCAGGGGCATGGTGTGGTGTTGTGGTAGGGGGAGTTGTGGATGAGGTATGATGAGGTGAGTTTAGGTCAAGGTCTTTATGGGAAAGTGCCTCATCTCCATCCTCAATGTACTCCAATGCCCATCATCAGATAATCTTGTCCTTCCTTAGTAGCGCCATCTTATGGATCATATGGAGTTCAATCGACTCCATTTGGATAAGAGATGTGAGGGGATGGGCCGTGTCGAAGGCATGAAGATGGTGAGTGATATCAGTAATGAAGCTTCCTCCCATTAGAGTTCCAAGATCCCACCGTACATGATTTTGGTAAAATTAAGTGAACTGAATGGCCATGTTGACAGTGGGGATACCCATGGATGAGGCTAGGATAATGAAATAAGTCTGAGTAATTCTCTCTTATTCATATCCATGGGCCATCCAGGCATGGTCTCAAGCCTGATGCACAATCCACAAGGTGACACCCCATAGCTTACTTCTCTTTATCGTGTGTGGATCATGAACACTCTGTATATCCCTGGTGATCAACGCCCAAATTTGCGCTTCAAATAGCTTGCTTAGATTAAGTTGAAAGGACAGTAAATTTGGGGAGGCAATGAAATCATCTAAATAGATGTCGATCCCAACACCGAAGTCTCTGAGGGTGAGCACCCAAGGCCCGCCTCCTAGTCAGAAGGTAACATGCATAATGTCCAGCTTGAATGTAGAAAAACATTTAGTAAGAGATCTTGGTAGGTCTCCTTGTGCACCTAGGTGATGGTGGAGAGGTTCATGCAGCCAATGAGGTTAAGGACCTCCTCAAGAACCTATATATTCTCAAGAACGGTGAGGTTCAAGGACTTTTTGTTATTTATAGGCGTTAACTATAGATGGAACAACCCAATATGATTATCTAGTTCTATGAAATGTAGGAATGGGTGCATGTGCATGAATTGGGTAGTGATCTATGACATACTAAATGGGTTCTATGAGTCCAGCGGTGATGGGTTGGTGGTAGAGTCTAAAGTGGACTCATCAGTGGGTGTTGGAGGAGGATATGATTCCCAACACTTATGTGGAGGTGGATCATCATGCTCAAGTGTGCATTTGGTGGATCCTATGCTAGTTGTTTTGGTTCTGGACATTGCATAAGATATTTATGAGAAGAGAAGGGTAAGGAATGAAATATAGATGAGAGGAGGATGAGGATGATAGGGGAGGAGTGAGAAGGATTACTGGTGGTGAGGGAGGAGGATGGGACTTGATATAGGGGGAGTCGCACATGGGAGAAGAGGGGGGAGGGGGCATGTGGCTATGAAGCTAGGTTTCATGAAATTTTAAAGCATCCTTGAATTTTCACACAGTGTATTAATGCATGATGTGTAATGTTCATGATTTTAAATTATTAAGTCCCTCTAAATTTACATGTCATGTAAATATTAGATGAAATTAATTTGGCACATTTTCCTCCTTTTAACTAGGACCTTTGTCTTATTCTTACAACATCACTAAAACTTATTAAACTATAAACTCTCCTATTAGCCATACATGGGGTTGACTCTGAGTTAGCACTTTTTTTAACACCGAGAGCAAGACATGATTTGATTTAGATGAATTTTAAAAGAATTATGAATTCCTTGGGTAATGAATCTTGATAAATTTTTAACCTATTTCTATTTACTTTAAAGGTTTGTTCTCTATTTTTTTTAATTTCAAGCACCCCGTAGGGGAAACTATGATGAATTCGAAAGGACCTGACCATCAGGATTTTAGCTTCCAAGGGAATAATTTTAATCTAGAATTGAATAGAGTAACTTTATCTCATATTGTGAAGATTAAGAATGTGATTCACTGGTCATGCTATTTATTTGTTTATTCTTTATATATTTTTGTATTTTCATAGGCATCCTTTCTAATTTCATCAAGTTCAACTATTTGTATAATTCTGATTTCTGCATCTTTTTAAGAATCCATGTTATACTTTTTGATATCCTTGTAAGAAGGATTTAATAATTCAACTGGTAGATGACATGGATTTCCATAAATAAGCTATAATAAAGTAATGTTGATAGTTATTTAATACATTTTTAGATATTCCCAAAGTGTGTAATCTAATTTAACACCCCAATACTTTCGACTTGTATTCAATATCTTTTCAAGAAATTTTTTAATCTCTATATTAGATAGTTCAACTTCCCATCTTATTTTCAAGTGTAATAGATTTCCAGTATTATATCATATTCCATATTTTCTAAGAAATAATTTCACAACATCATTGAAAAAATGTGTTCCCTCATCACTAATGAGTATTCGATGGAATCCTAATCTGTTAAAGATATTTTTATTTAAAAAAATCATGACCAAATTTTATAATTAATGAGTGGTGTCATCAGCTTTTACCCACTTAGAGATAAGGTCCAATCCAACCAAGATATATAATTTACCATGAAAATATGGGAATGGACCCATAAAATAAATTCCCTACATGTCAAATATTTTGAATTCTTGGGTGAGATTTTGGGACATTTCATTTATTTTAAAAATAGTGCCTATTATTTTTAAGTGATCATAGATTTAAAAGAAGTTCCATTCATCCTGATGGAGTTAAGGAAAAAATAATACACTTTGAAGTATTTTGGACATGGTACGTTCAAGTCCATTATTCCCTCTAGCAGGAGATGTTTGAAACATGATTATAACATTTTTTATTTCATCTTTTGAGATACTACATCACATTAGTCAATCAACACAATGTTTAAATATTAGTGGATCATCACAATAGTAATGTTAATCATTGACTAAAATTATATTTATTTGTTGAAAGGAGAATGATGGGAAGATAGATCCCATGACAAGATAATTTTCAATATCAGAAAACCACATGCATTATATTGTATTTATTATATAAAATGTTTCATCAGGGAATTCAAGATTAATATTTATGTTATCATCATCTTCAATGTTGTATAGTCCGACTTGATAAAATTGATCAAAAATGATGTCCTCAGTCCCTTTGGTATCCTAATAACCATGTAAAATTCATATAGTATAAGGATCCACTATATTATCTAGGTTTTGGAATTATTTTTAATCAATAGGTATTTGAGTACCATATAATCAGTAAAAACCAATACTTTGGGCAATATGTGGTATGATCAAAATTTTTCAAATTCATAGATAATTTACAGTAGATCATTTTCAATGGTCGTGTAATTAACCTGAGATTCACTAAGCATATGAATGGTATAAAAAATGGGATAAAATATTTTTCTAGCCTATTTTCTTAAAAAATCACTTATAGTGAAATCATTGGTGTTTCACATTAGATTTAAGTCCTTGTCTTGGTGAAATGATGACCGGAGTGGCCACCAAGTTTTTCATTAAATCATTGAATACCCATTGAAACTCTTCAGTGAAATGTAAAGGAGTCTCCTTTGATAAAATGTGTGTAAGTGGGAGGACTATTTTTGTAAAGTCTTATATAAAGTAGTGATAAAATCCTACATGGCCCAGAAAAATCCCTTTTCCATTTACAGTCATGGGTTCATGTAATTATTTAATGTATTTAATTTTCCCTTAATCAAATTTCATACCTTGATTTGATTCTTTGTATCTAAGGACTATTCCTCCTTGGACAATAAATTGGAATTATTTCAAATTTAATAATAGGAAATTTTCTTCACAACATTGTAGGACCAGATCCAAATTAATAAGACAGACTTTGAAGGATCTTCCTCAAACCAAAAATCATCAAAAAAGATCTGTAGTAATTCCTTAGACATATCATGAAATATATGTTTCCTTCATCATTGAAAAGTCATCGGTGGGTTGCACATTCCAAATGAAATTATTCTATATGTGAAGTTTATAAAAGTACATATAAAAGTAATTTTAGAGTAATCTTTTGGGTTGACTATGATTTGGTTGCACCCAAAATATCCATCCAAGAAATAATAGAATTCATGCCCAACTAGTCTTTCCATCATTTGATCCATGAAAGGTAATGGGAAATGATTATTTTGGTTATTGTGTTAAGGTTTCTATAGTCAATGCATAATCAAAATCCAGTGATGGTTTAAGTTGATATTAATTCATCTTCATTGTTTCTAATAGTTTCTAAGCCTCCTTTCTTTGGGATGACTTGCAGTGGGCTCACCCACTCACTGTTATAGTCTAAGAAAATATTACATCATCTAGAAGCTTAAGTACACCCTTTTTGACTACTTCATTCATTGGAGGGGTTATTAACCTATGGGTATTGTGTTTATATTATTAAATTCTTCCAATAAAATATTTTGGGTTTATATTAGGGGTGTAATCCCTTTAATTTCATCGAGTCCCCAATAAATTGAACTTTTATGCCTTTTAAAGACTTCAATGAGTTTTTATTCTTGTACATGGATCATTTTGGAATTGATAATGACTGGTAATATAGTTGTAGTTTCTAGGAATCAGTATGTTAGGGTGTTGGAATTTTAAGATGGCACCACACTCTCCAGGGAGCTCTCGGGCTCTTGGAGTGACTTTTTTATCCTCCTAGGGTTCTCCTCGGTGGCACTGTCTTCTACTCTACTATCCATAGTTCTCTCTTATCTCTACTCAGCTCAATAGTATTTGGTTTATTCAGGTCCTCATCCCCTTATCTCTCACTAGTTCTGATCTCCTCTCCATGCTTCGCCTACCCCAGATTTTTGAAAACTTCATACGCCTTTCTTCACTCTACCCTCGACCTCCACCACTCCTCTCGAGGTCATATCTGGAGTGGTGGGAACACCGAGGCTTTGGGATAGTGGTTTAGAGTTTGAGGGTCCTCTCAGTGTATTAGTTCTTCTTCATTTAAGGTTTCATCCTCTGGTATCTTTCTAGGGTTTCATCTCCTCACATCACTTTTATTTTTATGGTCCTTCCCTAGTTCATTATAGGGTCCAATACCATTTCTTCATTATCATCCTCGGTGGTTCTGGGTTGTCATTAGTTGATGGTTTTTATCTATTTTCTGGTTTGAAGTTGGTGTTTTATGGTGATGTTGTGATGATTTTTGGCGGATCTTGTGTTTCTACGAGGATGGAAATGGAAAAGGATCTCTGTTATATGATTTTAGAGGGTTTCAATGAATTTTGTTCGCTGATGGTTAAGTGGTTTGGGGATGCTGTCATGGTTGCATCAGCGGGCTTCTCGAGGAGATCAATTTCGTGGTTTGCTTTGTTCAGGTTTTTATTCTAGTTTTCATTTCCCTGGTTCGTGGTCCCCCAGTCAGAGATGTGGATTTTATATGGTGACTAAGGCGTTGATGTTCTTCTGGAGATGGTGGTCGGTGTGTTGCAATTTCTCCGGCGACGATGAGGGTGAGTTCGATTCCAGCGTTGATGATGATGATGGTAGGGAGGGATGTAATGGATGGTTATTGCGTGATGTAGGCTGGTTCGTAGTCTGAGAATCCCTTTTGAATTTTGAAATGATCAAATCTTTTGCAGTTTTTTGAATTTTGGATTTTTTGGGAGGGATTCTTGTTGTGGGTGGTAATGGGGTTTTCTTGGTTGATTTTGTACTATTTGACTTTTCTTTGGTTCACACTAACCTCTTTAAAAGTGTTATTAGAAAATAAAAATAAATATTTGTGGTATATTAGGGTGTTCAATAGAGGTTTTAATTCTAGCATCAACAATTTGATGATCAAGGGTATGAATGATGGGACCATATCACTTGTAAGATATTCAATGTAATTTACTCCCTCATGGTCATTGACTTCATATTCATTATGGGATATGCTCTATATGTCATCCTTGATGGTTGTGAAATCATCTCTCTCATCATTAATAAATATTTCTTGAAAATGGAATGTTTCATCTCCTTTCTTGCCAGCCTTCACTAAGTCAAACACTGCCTATTAACCAACAACTCTAAATATTAGTCTCACTTGATTAATTTCAATTAATTCCTTCCAAATGGAAAGAAATGGAAATCCTAAGATAATAATAATGTATACTTATTCTTCCATGTCTATGATAATGAAATTCACATGAAATATGAATTTTCAAACTTTGACTAAGACATCCTTGATAAGTCATTAAGGGTACTTAATTGATTAGTCAGCCAATTGTAGTACCACTCTCATTTTCTTTATCTCTTCAAGTCCTATTTTTTGAAAGATGCTCCTCAACATTATATTGATGTTTTATTTAATATCTCACAAGGTTATTATGAGGTTTCATGCTCCTATAGTATAAGGAATCAAGAAACTACAAGGGTATCACATTTTAGGTGGAAGATTCCACTAGATTAAAGGGAAGAATTATTCATTTAAGGTGATGAGTGACAAGACTTCCATTTTCCACTAATTGGAAAGTAATTTTTTTTAGGAATTTATCATATGTAAGAATTTGGGTGATGGTTTATATGAAGGGAATGTTGATGTGTAATCAATTAACATATATTGAAACTTCTAATATTGCCTCTCAATCTTTCATTTTCTCATCCTTTCTGGGAAGGGGAGAGGGGGTTTTTATATCAGTGGTGAAACATACATGTATTTGTTTATGGTTTCTCTTGTATTAGAACTTTTTTAGTTGGATTTGAATCTAGGTTTTCTTCTCAATAAACTTCCTTTGTGCAATCATTGTCATCCTCACTAACGACTGTTGTGCGCTTCTTAGGTTCATTAAGTATTGTTTCTTTAAATATGAAATGATTCTAAAAGTATAACACTTTTCTATTCCTAGGAAAAATAAACTTCACCTCATCTCTCTGGTGAGTCTCCATATTACCAAGTAATATACCTGATAATCAGTATGATAATGTCATTGATATGTTTAACACTTGGTGCTCAAGTTTCGAAGGGATGCCCTTTGGTTTTTCATTTTGGTTTCTTGGGTAAACATCCTATAGTAGTATTTCTGAATGAAGGTAGTGGGTAGGTTATCAATATTGTATTGAATAGGTTTGGATTGTTATAGTGGTCTTAGTGGAGCTTTCTAGAATTTTTTCTACTGAGCAGGTGCATACTGTTGAGGTCTACGGGAAAACATTAAGCCATATGTGGCAAAAATAGTCTATGAAAGAAGTATAAGGATTTTAATTTGAGCAGGTCATGCTATGTGATATCTTATAAAGGAGTGGGAATTCACATGATTCTTCAATGTGGGAAAATGGAGCACAATGACTAAACATAGTAATAAAAATACTATTGTTTTACTCATGCGCCTGTGTCTCCCACTTATTAATAGAACCATCACCACCCACTAACATGGCGTCGACCATGAATTTTAGGATAGAGTCACGAGATAACTCAATTTTCAATTATTCAAAGCTCAGAATCAAGATGTGACATATTAAAAGAGGTCGATAACAACCATTAGATCCCTAGAGGAGCTTGAGCAGCCCACATGGAATCCACTATGAAGGATAGATGAAAGTAATAATGATGATGAAGTATTGATTAATATGAGTTTCATGCTATTTTTCATGAGTTTGTGACATCAAAGAGCCATATAAACATTATATTAGAAGTATTTATAGTTTATTAGAGGGTTTATAAGGATGAATGAACTTTCCAAATTTTATAAAAATATTCATGTCGTGAATGGATGATTCATTCCACATATGAAGGAATATAGGATAAGCATATTCTTAACGAATCATTCATTATGTGAGGTATTTGATTTGGGCTACAGAGTGAAATATTGTATCATTACAAGTTAGTGGTTTTTTTGTCTTGATTTGAGGATTATGGAAACAATGAAAGAGTGGATATACCATGTTTTCAAATATTTATAGGAGGATTTCTTGTCATGATATAAAGTAACCATGTTATAAAATAGACCCACCCTTGTAGATCAAGTTTGAGATAAGGAGTGGTTTTCACTACATGATATAATTTTCACCATGAAATTTTAAATTATATAGATATATTAGATATAGATGAAACTCACTCATTGATATATTTGAGTAATATTTTAGGGGAGATTAAAGTGGATTATCAAAAATGGATTATAATACCTATATATGGTAATTTAAGGATGATTTATATTGTTGAGGATATAAGCAGTGATACAAGAAAACATAAAGGAGATACATTGGAGATATCTTAAAGGAGTATTAATTATAAATACATGACTATCATGCAAAAAAAAATCAAATCCTAGGAGAAATTCTCCAGATAATACTTTGGGAGGCTGTTGTAAAGTCTCTTCTGAGTTTTTATTTTATTTTATTTTCAACTGCGCATGGCTATCATGAAAGGGTAGTCATTTATTGTTGGTATTTTAATACGCAAGGGGTTAGTTTTATTAATTTAAGTTTCTTTTATGGTTTTATATTGGATTCTCATTATTATACTTTTTATGGTGACCTTTCTTTATCTTCTAAATCATGATAATTATTTTATGGGTTAGGAGTGTGATTCTAATCTATTTCATTCTATTGATAAATACTATTTTCTTTAGTATGAGAAAGTTATATTTAGTGTGATTTCTAGGGTGAGGTTTCCCCTATGACCATTTGGTTAGTTCTTATTCCATGTTTAAATATTATTACATATTAACCACCTTATTCTATAATATGAAGTATCCAACTATGAGTAAATATAATCTTAGGTGATGGAGAGTGTCTCCTAAGACCAAGGGATTCACCTTGACCTGATTCCAATAACTTAATGATTTTCATCCATATTTTCTCTATTTGTTATTTTATGAATCAGAGAATAAAAATTCTTATTACATTCTATATCACTAGGTTTCTCTTAGGATATTTAGTTTTTTTTATATTAGGTTGTAGTCTTTTTTATTGAGTTATAGTTATTCATAGCCTCTATAGGTTCGAACTTCAGTTGTCATATACTATGATACACCCTTAGTAGTTAGTAGGTAGTTGAGTATTTAATTTTTAAATAGGTTCTCTTATAAGATGTAATGACACCCTATGGGTGACTTATTTATTAAAATTGTTTCTAGAGACTAGGTTAATAAATTTAATTCAATAATTTAGGACAAATATTGTTTTCTCCAACTTTTCTATTTTATAATTTTATCTTATGCTTTTATTTTATCTTATATTTCCCTTTTATGCTTAGCTATCTTTCTGGTTGTTATGAAAGGGATATATTTTTTCATGACCAAGAATTCCATGTTTTATAACTAAATTATATATCTCACACATAAAATAGATGAAATAAAGGAAAAACCCAAAGGATCCAAGAGAAATACAACCAAAAATCATACTTGATTGATGATGAGGAACTCATATATATGTTTGAGTTCACTTTCAAAGAGGCATGTTAAGATTTAGAGAGAATGGAAAATGTGTCTAAGAAATTAGTAGGGTAAAAAAGGATAAATCCTATAATAAAGTAAACTTTGATGATACATCTAAGAGATTTTATGAGTTTAAATCAAGTCTGAGGTAATTCTATATCAAATTTAGAACTTGTTTCAATAAAATATACCCTCACTAACGTAGATCCGAAGGAGGAAGAGTAAAACAAAGAAAATGAATCCTCAATGTAATTTTAATATGATTAGATAACTCAATATTTTCCCATAAAACTCTAAGGATATACAATTTTTGGTTCTATCTAAAAAAATATGAGGATGAACCAAAAGAGAAAGAGAAAGAAAACGAAATAAAAATTGAAATGGTGAAATAAGAGGGGATGACTAGTGATTTTTTAAAGGGAATAATTGAAGATTTGGAAGAATATATGGATGAAGTAGAAAAATAAGAGGAATTGATGATGACTGTGGAAACTAAGAAGATCATTGAATATTTTAAATAAGTTCAGCAAGAAAAAAAGAGTAAAGGTGTACTATCTCTCTTGTACAATATAATAAGTTATTTCAAAATCTTAAGAGTTGCAAACTACATGGTTTAATCATTCACAAAGATTTATATTGATTATAAGGAATATAAATAGATGTGATACATCATATACACTAAAAAATTAATCCTGGTTAAATACATATTAGGAAACTATTTTCTATACTCCCAGTATGTGTCAAAAATAAGTATTTTTGATCTAAGTTAACTTAATAAAGATATCTTTCTGAGAGGCAACTTGAGTTTTTTATTTTATTTATTTTTAGTGTTTTTTCCCTCAGTAACTAGTTTAGTAATATATTAGGATGTAATTTTCAATTACTTTATCTTTTTCTTTCATAAATTATTTTCATTTTATAGATCCGTGATGGAGAAAATCACAAAAGGGATAGGAAAATAAGAGATTCATTTGGAATGGGTAGTATTTTTTAATGATTTATATTTTTCTCCCCTATATTGTTTTTTAATATGTTTTTCAAGTTGTTAAAGGAATGTTCACGCCACACTTAGATTATTTCTTCACATTAATCCATGATTAAAAATAATTTAGGAATCCTATGATTTCATGTTTTAAATTTCATTGTTAATATGATTTAATGAGTCAAGTAGGGGATTAATTATTATAGAAAATAAGAGGAGAATAAATTTTAGGAATAATGATTTTGGGAGGCTGGTTAATTTATGTAAATAAAATTTACCAAACATGTTTCATTCATTGAACTTATAAAATTAACACAAATTAGTTTATTATTATTTTAAATTACCTAAGTTATTAAATTAATTTTATATTTACTATTCTTTAATGGAATCTAGAAAAATTGTTTTCTTATCTTTATTACAAAAATTTTGAGAAAAAATTGGGTAACATTTTCCTTATAGAACTTATATTTCATCTTTTCAAAGATTTGATTATATAAAGTCACATTGAAAATAATTTAGGCATTCTTTTTATTAATACTATTATCCTGTAAAAAAACCTTTACATCTGTGTCTCTATTTTATCCCATAAAATCTATGAGCAACCTTGTTAGGGAAGAACCACATTACAAGCAAATATTTTTCTTCCCACCCTTACTCATTGTATTTTTCAGGACATTAAAAGGTTCAAGCATTGGATAGATGTTTTACATGGTATAGGGGGTGTTTTTTTATTAATGAGAAGATGCGATGTGTTTTTTTCATGGGTTATTGGATAATTTCATGATTATCATTCATTATACTTCATTTTTACCCCTCTAAAAAAATGAAAAAAATTGAAAAATAAAAAAATTGAAAAATTTATAAAAAATGGGTTTTGTCTTGGGTAGGTCAAAAAAAATCCTCACCTCAACATATTATCTTGTTATAACTATTATAATTAGTGTTTTTAGGAGATCAAAATTTCTTTGGGTAAAGACGGGGATATTTTCCCAAGTATAAATTTTAAAAAAAATTAAAAAGAAAATAAAAAGGGGGTACTTTAATTATACTTACATGATTATGATCCTTTACTCTAGGATGGGGAAATTGGGTGTTTTCACATTTTGAAGGATAATTTCATTAATTTTTTAATTTACAATCTTGAATTTTTATTTATTAGTAACCACCTTTTTGAGACTTAATGTTTTTCACATCATTACTTACCCACCTAAAGATTCAAAGTCCTTTGATCCTTTATTTTAAATACCTAATGAGTAATTGTGATTCTTTTCTTAAGGGTTAGAGATTTGGTATTTTTAAAATCATACGGTTAGAAGAATTTACTTGATATATGATCACATATCCATTTAAATTTCTACCTTGAGTGATGAGATAAAAGTATTTAAAGTGAGGTAGATCTCAAATCACAATGCTTAATAATAATTAATTGATAAGTTTGATTATAAGTTAAGATGTGTTTCATCAATACAAAAGGTAAAAATTAAAATAAATAGGTGTATTAATTTATTTTAAAAACAAGTAGTTATATTGAAATGAATATTTTTTATATTCATAATTATTTAGTTTTATTGAACTTAATTTTTAAATAATGGAAGCACAATTTTTATTTGTGATTTAAGTTTAAATATATGATTGAAGATAATAATAGTTTAAGTATGGGGGTATTTGATATCTATATTTTATAAATATCAATTTTGAACTTTAATTTTTTAATTTTATTTTCTTTTTAATTATTTTTCACATATAATCATTGTATTTAATATTTTATGGGTAATAAGTATTTAAATGAATTTTGGAAAAATAAAATTTATTTATAAATTTAATATATATATATATATATAAGAAAAGTATGTTTATCTTTAAAGAGAAAAGATATAAAATCCACTAGCCACGGAGGATAAAAAAAATACATTGGTTATGTAATGCATAAGTGAGTTGTGTGAGGGTGGTCTCCCAAATTAATTTCAATGATAAGAGGAGCACTCTGTTTGAGGAGGTGCTGGGTAGGGGAGTTCAGGTAGGAGGGCCTAAGGTTTCAAATATGAACCGGTCATGTCGTGTGATTTCTTATAAAGAAGCATAAATCCCCATGATTATTAAATGTGGGATAGAATAAGCTTATAAATTGTTCATACTAATAAAAATGCAATAGTTTTACCCAAAATCTGATGTCTCCCACTTCTGTATAGAACTGCCACCACCCACTACCTTTTCATATGCATTGCACCTGATCTGATGAAGAATACCATCATTGATGCTTCAAATATTGGACTCAGGATACAAGACAACATAGAAGGTCGAGAAAAACCATAAGATTCACATTGGAGATTGAGTGACCCATGTGGAATCCACTATAAAGACCAGAAGTAAGTGATGATGATGATGTAGTATTGTTGAAGCTGTGGTTCATTTTGTGGTATGAAAGTTTGCGTCATGAAGGAGTTTCACACGCATCATATGAGAAGTGTATAAATCATTGGAGGACACATAAAGATAAATTTCTTTTACAAATATTGGAAAAAAATAATGCTTTTAATGGGTGATTTTTTCCATGTATGAAGGTATAAAGGATAAACATATTTTTAGGGATCCATTCATGACATGAGGGATTTGGGTGAGTATATGGAGTACAAGGTTGTAGCACTTCAAGTTGGATGATTTTTGGGTTATTCCATGAAGATTATGGATGAAAAAAAATATTGAAGATACTAAGTCTTTAAATATTTACAAGAGGAGTTTTTTCAATGAGGTAAAGCTTCCACATCAAATATACGTTCCCATGGAGGTATAGTTTGAGCTGAGATGTGGTATGTGCTATATACTATAGTTTACACAATAATGTTGAAGATGAAATAGATATATAATATATGTACAAACCTATCTCATAAATTTATTTGAGGAATATTTGTGATGATATTTGAGTTTATTTTCACACATTTATTATACTATATATCCAAGGTAATTAAAGGTCAATTAAAAAGTGTAGATGATATTAGGAGAGATATAAGAATTGATAAAGGAGGTATATTAGAGATATCATAAAGGGATACTATATATAAATACATGAATACTATTCACATGAAAATGAATTAAATCCTAATAGGATATCTTTAGTAATTCTTTGCGAGGCTACTATGGACTCTCTTCTAGGTTTTTATTTTATTTTGTTTCCAGTCACTCATGGCTAGCATGAGAGGGTAGTAGTTTAGTTCCATTTTTTGTAAATGTTAAGGGGATTATTTTATTAAAGTAAGTTTATTTTAAGGTTTTCATGTTGAGTCCTCATTCATATAATTTTTATGATAACCTTTATTTATCTTTAATGCATGACTATTTTTTAGGGTTTTAGGAAGTGTGAATGTAATATATTTCATTATATTGAAAATTACCATTTTCCTTAGTTTGAGAGAGTGATTTTTAGTGTGAGTTTTAGAGAAAGCCTCCCACTATCACTACTAAAAAATAAGTCTTGAACAACACTATAATAGGCCTTTATCATCACTAGAAAAGAGTTGACTACCACAACATGGTTAAAAGGACAAGAATTTTATCACTTCTAAAAAAGAACTGATAAAAAGGTGATTTCTCAGTGAAAATAAAAAAATCAGTGATAAAGGAAACCATTTATCAATTAATTTATTGGCGATGATAAAGGGTATCTTTATGATTTATTTTACAAGTGATGATAGAGGTATCATTTATTAGTTCACTTAGTAGTGTTAATAAAGGGAAATATACTGTAATGTGCTGTAACAACACAATATAGAACCATAAACATGGAATACATTGTACTGTAAAAACACATTACATCCCTAGAAATAGAAACAGAAAACAACATAAAAAATTATAAAAATTAGAAACAAAAACAAAATTTAAATAAAATAAAATTTCGAAAACTAATACACGAAGAAACACTATTATATAGTATTTCAAAAATTTTAACTAAAATTAATGTAAATATTTATTAAAAAGGAACACTTGGAGTCAAAAATGACTTATGGATCATTTTACAAAAGTATAAAACATTATAAATGTGTTTCCTCAGTTTTGAGTATGTTAGTTGTTTTTTTCACTAAATCTAATGCCAATTTAAATAAAAATACATACTTGGAGTCATACCGGTCACACCATGAATCTAATTGAGGTAAGTATAATTCTTAAATGTCTCAAATTACTTATGGATAATTAATCTGAAGTATCAAAACAATCCTAACACATTTCCTTAGTTTTGAGTACACCACTTTTGTTTTTTACTAAAATGTCATTTTAAACTGGAAACATGAAATTTTAGTCATAAAGGTTTCATCATGAATGGGTTTGAAATGAGACAGATTCCTATAAAAAAATGAATTATGAACTTTTACCCTAAATTATCAATACAATACGAGTGTGTTTTCTGTGTTTTCAGTGAGTGATCCCTTTTTTGTAATGAAATGTCAATTTTAAACTGATAACAAAGACTTTGAGTCATAACGGCCACACCATGAGTTTTATTGAGGTGCAGATGATTCTTACACGTCAAAAATGACTTATGGATCATTTTTATAAAGTAAAAAAACAATTTTAAAGTGTTTCCTTATTTTTTAGTATGTCAGTTGTTTTTTACAAAAATTAATGTCAGTTTTGAATGAAAAGATGCACTTAGAGTCATTCCAGTAACAACGTGTGTCAGATTGAGGTTTAGATGATTTTTACATGTCTAAAATGACTTATGGATAATTTTCCTAAAGTATCAAAAAAAATTGAATGTGTTTCCTTGGTTTTGAGTATGACACTTGTGTTTTTTTACTAAAATGTAATTTTGAACTAGAAACATAAAATTTTAGTCATACGGGTTGCATCATGTGTGGGTTTGAAATGAGACTAATTCCTACATGTCAAAAATAAATTAGTAATATTTGTCATAAATTATAAAGACACTTTAGGTGTGTTTTCTTGGTTTTTAGTGAATGAAACTTTTTTGTATTAAGATTTAATTTTAAACTGATAACGAACACTCTGAGTCATATCGATCACATTGTGAGTCAGATTGGGATGCGAGTAATTCCTACACATCATAAATGACTTATGGATTGTTTTTATAAAGTACTAAAAAACCCAAATGTTTTTATTAGTTTTGAGTATGCCAGTTGTTTTTTTCACTAAAATTAATGTCAATTCTGAATAAAAAGACACACTTTGAGTCATACCAGTCATACCCTGAGTTTTATTGAGGTGTGGATGATTCAAAAATGCCTCAAATGACTTATATATTATTTTAATAATGTATAAATACAATATGAATTTTTTTCCCCACTTTTAATTACGCCACTTGTATTTTTTTACTAAAATTACATTTTAAACCGAAAACTTTCACTTTTAGCCATAAAGGTTGAATCGTGTGTGGGTTTGACATGAGACTGATTTCTAAATTTGAAAAATGAATTATGAATCATTTTCCTATATTATCAATATAATTCTAGTATGTTTACTATGTTTTTAGTGAGTGATACCTTTTGTATTAAAATGTCAATTGTAAAATGATTATAGACAATTTGACACAATCCCTCCTTAATGACCAAGATACATCAATACTGATTTTCCTAAAATAATTCTCTCATACATCTACTGACTTAGGTTGTTTATTACACAAATATTTATCCAAACATTTAAGTAATATTATTTACTTTTTTGATGATTTGAAGTTGTACACATGTTTCTTCAATAACACTGGTGAAGAAATTGAAGCTTCCGACACATAATGATCTTAAAGGTCGATTAATATCTTTTATAAAATCACTTAAACAAGTGGTGAAGAAAATTATTTTAATAATCCACATAAAACAATTGCACAATAACTCTTATATTACTTGAAAAGTGTTGTGTGTACTTTTCAAGAATTATTCTCTAACACAATATTGTTATGATCCTTATTCTACTTCATTGCCTAAAAATTTTATTATTTACAATCCAACACTTCGTCTGATCCTCCACCTCAGTATATACCTCGGTCTTCGCCTATACCTCCTCCTCCACATTGGTCTCTAACTCTGACTCTGTCTTTGCCTCTGATTCTACCTCTACCTCCACCATTGCCCAAAAATTTTATTTTTTGCAGGTCAATGATTCTAAACAAATTGATTTTTTCCATTATACTTCTCCTTGAGAAAGAGATAAAAAATAATATATAAGAATTATGAAACTAATTCTTCAAACAGAAAATATATTTTTAAGGTAAAAAATCATACTAGATCACAAATATAACAGGTAATAACCTAAATTTTTTGTTGACATACATTCTGAAAAAAGTACACTATCCACTCATCTTTAAAAAAATTATTTATTCTTTTGGGGATCTAGGTTGTTAGAAATCTCAATAGTACTGAGAAAATATATACAAACAAATGAATATGAAATATATTTAATGAATTTTTATTTACCTTCATAAAAAATATTTTGTGGTATATAGTTCTTTTTATTCTTTATGTTCTCTCTCATAAATTTGCAAACATAATATTCACAATTGATGATGTTATCTTGTTTTGGGCATTGCAGAAACATTGAACAAATTAAGTAAAGTGTTTCTAAATGTTTTAAAAGTTTAATATTTCTATATATACCTTAATTTTTTTCTATTTTAATTAATTTATAGGATTTATCTCTTCAGTGAGCAACTTCATTCCACGATCTAGCCTATATTTAGTGACTTCCCTATCATAACAAAATTCTTGTTAAAACACAGAACGAAACATATAATTCAATGTTATATATAACATTTGACTGTATTTAATTAAAAAATCACAATACACATCATGCGTTGTTGGTTGGTTGGATATCCATTCATTGGATCCAAAAAATAAATATTTGGGGAGTCTAGATTGACTGCAATCAACATCCAATGCTCCCTAAAGAAACAAAAACTATTAAGTAATGAAAAACATAAAAAGATATTTTATGTGAATAGATTGTAGAGTTTTAATTTTTCATTGTAGGCATCAAAAAGGGTATTTTATTTGATACTTTTTGATTAAACTCCATGAGTAAATAATTTATTTCTTCTTTATTTCTTCATCACATAAGATATGTTTCATCGTAGAAATTGTACATGGATTAATGAATCCAAACCATTCTTTTAATGCTCATACCTTCATATAGTTTAAATATAAAATCTTGTAGAAAATATGAATAGTTATTAATTTTAGTAAACATATTAACTTACTATTTGGATAGAAATATGATGAAAATGTACCATATCATTGTGTTCAGAACTGAGACTCCCAACCATTAATGCTTGAGAATCTTATTTAGAGTGTCGAGACTAATTCCGTCTATCAAGGAACTTCCATATATTCATTTTCATATTCAATGTATGAAATAGTTTTATCTTAAAATTTGGTTTATACATGAATTTGTAATGATAATAAATTTTTCTCTAGAACTGGTGGGGAGAAGCTACTTTTCAAAGGTTGTTTTGTTTTCTTGGTTAATTCATTAGATTATTTTGATTCTACCTTACGTTTTTCCGCCACTTTATCTGTCTATAATATGATACCTCACTTCATACCTTTTATCATCAACTATTAAAGGTTTTTCATATGAAAATATTTGTTAAATACATACCACTATTATTTTTATAAGATTATATGACCATGCTATGAAAGCTATTTATAGCATCTTAGAACATTCTAATATTCGGACCATCAAGGGGAATAGGTAACTTAGCAGTCAACTCATGAGTTACCTCAATTTCCACTCTCATGTGATCTTTTGAGAGGTATTGATGGTGTATCTTGTCTCTTGGGATATTATACACTATACCCATCACAACATAATGGTATATGGGTATTGACAGATACAAATCACATACAACCATAACTTGAAATATTTTTGTAATATAAAGTTATCAGAAGTTATTTGATTCAAATTTAGGAGAAAGAGTATTGAAAAAATTGAATAACATGGGTAAGTTATGTGGTTTTGGGGAATGAATATCCTCAAATATAATGGGATCATTTGGTTCATGTGCATATCTTTGATCCACTGCCGGTTCGGTTTGATCCTTTTTCATATATTGGTCTGCCAAACTAGACTGAACAATAATATCTTACAGTGAGTCTAATTGTGTCTGAAATTTTCTAAACATATTATCTGTATATTCATGTGGTTTTATCTTCTCAAAATATGTTTGAGGAGATACTCCAAAATAAAATCCTCTAACGTGACCATATTGTTCAGGTTTGTTCAAAGCTACTGAATGTATCTTGTATTCTAGTATGGTGGTAGCCGATTCTTATGTCTAAACCAAATAAAACATATGAAAATAAATAGATATTTTCATGAAATATTGTTATAAATCATAATAAATTACAATTATGTCATACTTACAGATGTTTTTCATACTATTGTTTTGTTTTCATCAACTAATTTACCTTTCTTATTTACAAGAGCCTCCATACATAGTACATGACATGGGATGGAAGTGTCTTCAGATTTTGATTCATAAATCTTCATATAAACAAAGGAACACATGTCATTTTATATCACATCATTAATCCTTTCTTTCTTATTTAAAATATATACCAATTTCTTTTCTAATGAAGTGTACCCAATTATTTCTTTGTGATAGGGATACAATGATTTTGATGCACATTAATTATTTTCAGAACTCTTTTTATGTTTCATAAATTAACAATTTTGAATCAAGTTAGATAGAATAAATAATGTGAAATAATATATTATCGACTGTAATGCACCTGAAATGATTTCTCATTATGATGTTTGATGAAATCAATCAATGTTTCCAACTTTATAATGTTTTAATAACTAACTGGTGGGTGGGGATTTACCTTCCCCTCAACATCCCTAAGATGTAACTTCGTAAGAAGAGTTTTGAAGCCTCTGTGATATTTTTTAGTGGATATTAAGAAAAATTTATTATGGAAATATTTTAAAATAAAAAATATACAAGGAATAATAAAAAATAAATCAAAATTTAATTATATAATTTTTCAGTAAAATAGATAAAGTATATTGTAAAATTACCATGATATCATTCCAAAGGATTTCCTTCATTATAGGTTCAGAGTGAACCAAGAATCAATATAAATTAACACATTCATACTCATTGTGACCCCAATATAACTAATGAATATTGTCTTGTCGAGTTCAATAGGCTAGCTGCGTTAATTCCAATCAACCTCAAATTTTATACCCTAAACTCTTTCCTTGATAATTTTATTCACCACTGTGATGATACATAAATTTTGGTTTTTCATCAATAATTTGTTGACCCCTAATAATAATTCCACAGTTTTATCATCAATATCCCATTCTTCCTTTGGATCGGTAACATAATCATGTGCATAAGATATTATCTGCATGAATATTCAAACACTTAATTTTTCTTGAATAACAAAAATAAAATACACTCCCTGCATAAAAGTCTAAATTTTCTTGCATCTTTCATGAAAATTGTTACTTTCTTGAACATAGATATAATACTTTAATACCCCAACACAACTAACCTCCACTACCTTTATTTAATCTGTCCTCATACACTTGATTGTCTTCTATATATTGATGATGGATTGAAATACCTCTTTTAAACTAGACTTCCTCCCATAATTTTGGTTCCAAAGTTCCTTGATGACATACCTCCCGAATAGTTATTATTTTATTTTGTTTATTGATATCCATCCCCCATCTTTTGTGGACATCCTGGTATGTTTCTTAAATAACTCTAACCAAAAGTCATCCCATTCCAGGTACTGGTGATCATTTTGGATGACTAATGATCAGAGTAGTTAAAAAAACATAAAAGATATGTGGGATGTGTCTGAAGAAATAAAATACTATAATACTTGTTCAGGATATGAAAGGTCCCTGACACTACCACGATAACATCAACTCATCCCCCCTGAGATGCACCGACTCTAACCTATCTTACAAGTCCTTTTTCCTCACCTGTATCTCAAATATAAGTGCTCTATATCCAATGAGGTTCCAAAATAACCTAAATGAAATTTTAATTATGGATTATGACATATTAAATTTCAAAAAGTTAAGGAAATAACATTCAAATCTACATGAATTGAACTTGTAGTCATTTACTTTAACTCACAAAAAATGATGGAACAAACATTAAAATCAACCTGACTTCCACTCACAGTCATTTACTTCCACTCATAAAAATTTATTTTTTGACTCTTCCCCTGAAATTTTTATTTGTTGGAAGGTATAAGATGAGATATACACTTGTGGTGGTATTGGTGTGAGGTGGATGGGAGAGCTTGACAACTGTACATTTCTCCATGATGCCAAGAGAAATTATCCGGAAGATAAAGCCGAAAGTAGGCCCATAGAGCTCTTCTCATTGTGGGAGGAATACCTTCAAGATTCAGATTTTTAAATTTATCAAGGATTAAGAGGAAGATAATTAAAAGGTGTGTTTGGCATGTTTTTTCCCAAAAAAAATGTGTAACATGATTATTTTCAGGAGTTTACCCATCGTAGTGGTATTCTTGTCTAAGTGTGATTAACTGCGGAGTTCTAATCAGATCCAATGTGACTTCTCCCAAATTAAAGGTAAATTTTTATAAAGTGTTGTAAAACGTAACTGGGTTTATTGTATAATAAAATTCATATCAAGAAATGAAAAAAATTCATTCATTATGTTTTGATTAATTATTTGGTGTCATTTTTTGTGTTCTTAGGAAGTAGTAATTGAGGATGATGAAAGACTGACAGAGTTGAAGAATTAGTTGGGAGATATGATATTAAAATCCAAGGAAGTGTCTTTGATGGAGATTAATGAATACAATTAGAGTAGGTGGTATGTCATCAAATAACTTTGGAACCACAATGATGGGAGGAATGCTGTCTTGAAAGTGGGAGCTCAATCCATCATCAAGAGATGGAAGGAAATCAAGAATTTTAGGACGAATTAAATAAAGGTAGTGAAGGTTATTTGTAATGTATTATTGAAGTATTATATCTATATTAAAGACAATAAAAATTTTCATTAAATATGTATGAAAATGTGGACTTTTATGCATGAAGTGTATTGTATTGTATATCTATCTTACCAAAATGAATCATTGTTTACACAACCTTATTTATCAAACCCTTGGTGTTTTTTTAGAAAATTTATTTATGTTTCTTATGACTATTATGTGTTTTATGATTATTTAAATTGTCATAAATTAGGAATATTTTAATAAAATAAAAACTGAGAAACATGGTTTTCATGTGGATCAAGGGAATGAAAAATCATCAGAGAAAACCTATATAGTTACTTTAATTAACAACTTTATATGCATCTTGGTTTATATAAAGATGATGTTTCCTTGGGTTTAAGTTTGCAAGGATTAACTATTTATTGGAAGGGATAGAGTATCAAATTATTTTCAGTGTGTACTTGTGGAGTTTGTTTCATCAATGTTAGGTTGGTTATTCATAGAGGGTTTTATTTTTACCCAGGATTTTTCAAATTGTTATTTTTTATGCCTGTAGGCATTTATATTCATGGGATTCTATTCTATACTATTTTATATAGCTGTACTTGTCATGTGAGTTGGTTTTCTAAACCATTTATCATGACTCATGTTGAACACTACATATTTATTATCAATACTTTGGAAGTTTGTTGATGTTTCCAATGGATGAGTAAAATTTTGATTAATCTCAAGTGAGGTTATGAATAATTGGACTATATTGTGATGTTACAATTTTATAAAAGATAAATTTACTGATAAGATAACACACACACACACACACAAAAATAATGAAAATAAATTTTCTTAAATTAGGCCACTTCATAAAAAATCACTTCTTTCTTGGAGAGGAATTTAATTATAATATAATTTTATAGAAAATAAACTCATATATAACATGTTCTATTGATAATTCCTTATATGGAAACTCTTCTATTTGAATCTGATCCGGTGTATTGTTCTATGAAATGTTTTCATTTAAAAATGTAAAATAAATTAAATTCATAAAACATATTTACTATTAGGTAATAAAAATTCAAAACTTTATTATAACTAATTATAAATTTAAAGGCTGTGGTAAATTATTTGAAACCATTCATTAATAATGGAAATAAATGGTATCTCCTTTAATGATCTTCCTAACCCATTGAATATCATCTTCTCTCATAACTTTAATTTACAGTGAATATATTTTTCAGTAAATATATTAATAATTGGAACTTATCAATCAATTATAAACATGCCTCTTATTGACAATAAATCATAACTTTTGAGTTTAGATCAAATAAAAAACATAAAAGTATGTTTATTTTGATTTTAATGAAATTTTAAGCAGTTTATTCATTATAAAATTAAATCTATATAACATATTGATAATGTTGAACAATATAAACTTGAAAATTTAAACTTTAGTTCCCTAAATTATATTAACCCATTCACATTAAAACAATGTGTATATAAACCCACTTTATATACATTCATATCAAATAACATTCCCTCTCAAATTAGTCCAATATAATGTTAAAATTTTTTCATCTTCATGTGAATTTCATACTATGGAAACAAGATTTAAACAATGAAAAACCACACTATCTAAAAGGTAATAAGAACTAATATAACATAAATATACAAAAAATCAAAATTAGTTGCAACAACGGATGGGGATGCAGTTCACAATAGAGTCATATGAAGCTTGAATGAGTTTACAGAGTAGGGGTGGTGTTATGTAGGTATTGGTAAGTGAGTGATATAGAAAGAGAGGGATAGGATGTAGGGTTCTTCATGGTTAAGAACAACTCAAAAAATTAAAATTATAGAACCCAAAAAATCAAATATCTAGGGAGGAAAAGGAGAAAATAACATACATTTGATTCTAGCCTTGATTCATTCGAGAGAAGCTAGATGAGTAGTGCCAAAAGTAGGGGAGTTCCATGAGAGGTACAGAATTATGACTAAATGAGTCGTGGTTAGAGTTCTTTTAAATAGGACGAGGACACTTCTATTAGTTATTTAAAAAAGCATTGATAAAAAGACCTTTTATTAGTGTTAAAATGATACGCACTAATAAATATTTCTTTTATGAACACTAAAACTTTAGCACTGATAAATGATTTCTAATTATGATCACAAGTAAAAAAAATGTGAAAAAAATATATGCAATTATATATATTATTATAATTTTTCAATTATTTAAATATATAATTATTTATTTATAATTGCATTAATACTTTAAAAAATATATATTATATTATTTATAAGTATAAATATATAATTTTATAAATATAATAAATATACATTTATAAATATATTTATAAATATTTATTTATAATTATAATTATATCTATATAATTATATATATTTATATCATTATATATATATATAATAAATATATTAAAATATAAATATATTAAATATATTCATTATTTCAATATATTAATTATAATTTTATAATTATTAATATATTTATATCATTATATATATTGATATAATTATATATATAATAAATATATATAAATATAAAAATATCCATTATTTAAATATATTCACTATAATTTTACAATTATTTAAATATATAATTAATTATTTATAAATATATGAATAATAATTAAAAAAATTATATTTATATATCTATATATTTATATAATTATACATTTAATCCCCAGGGTGCACCTCAGTGGTAGCTACTTATATTGGTCTCAGTGAGATCTCAAGTTCAGGTCTCGTTGAGAACATTATTTAAATAAATTTATTATAAATTTATATTTATTTAAATATTTAATTATTTATTTATAAGTATATAAATACCTTTCTAAAAAAATATTTATTTATTTATAATAATTATAAATATATTAATTTATAAATAGAGTAAATATAAATTCATATATTTATTTATAAATATTTATTTAAAAATATATTTTTAACATTATTAATGGATAATATTAAATACATGCAATTAAAAAATGAGTGAAATTGAATAATTCAAAATGAGTACACTTTAAAAATATTGAAAAAATGGATAATTTTAATTAATTAAATACAAACTATTAAAAAAATATGGACATATATATTGAAGTAAAGATGAATACATATTGAAAATACTAAAACATAGTAAATTAATAAATATAAATAAATAATAGAAAATTATAAAATTGAAAAACTAAAAATATTTAAAATGAATGAATAATAACTAATTGTAATAATATTAAAAATAAAAAAATAAAATTAACCAATTGAAAACTTAATATATTAAATTTATCATATTATAATGAAATTCCTAAATATACTAAAATTTCAATAAATTACATAAATATTAGGTGTATGTGTTTCTATATAAGATTTCATTAATTGTATAAATATTCTTGTGTGTTTGTTGCATATAAAATGCATTAGTTATATATATTTATGATAAATCAATGTAACTCATGACGTTTGATATATGTTAAATTGAAAAATCAAACAACATTAAAAATGAATAAGACATTTATATGTTTACATTTCATTCTGTTTCTATATATTTATTTTTAAAATATATTATTTATTACTATTTATAAATAATATATATAAAAATATATTATACTTATTCATTTTTCTTAATAGTTATTTCATTAATAATTTTTTAATAATTTTGTAATTTATTCATTTTTAATTTTTTTCTTTAATTATTACAATTTACTCATTTTATATAACTATATTTAATATATACTACTTATTAACTTTTATAATCTATATATATTTATATTAAGTTTATTAATTTTTATTAATAAATTTTTAATTAATAATTTTTTTAATATTATTCTTAATTTATTAATTTATTAATTTTAATTTATTTAATTAATTCGTTATATTCATTTTCCACATCTATATATTTAATATATACTATTTATTATATTTTATAATTTATATATATGTATATTCAATTTATTCATTTTTAACAATTATTTAATTAATAAATTTTTTACTTTTTAATTTTTATTTGTTTAATTATTTCATTTTATTCTGGACCTTTATCAACACTAAAGTTAAAGCACTAATCAAAATTAGACTTTATCAACACTAAAAATAAAGCACTGATAAAAGGCACCTTTTATCAATAATGATAAAATTTCCCCTTTATCAATGCTTTTTTTAGCACTGAAAAAGGATGACTTTATCAGTGCTATTTTCTAGAACTGATAAAGGACAACTTTGTTAAAGGCCTCTTTTGTAGTAGTGTATGACTATTGGGTTAGTTTTTATTCCATGCTAAAATATTCTTTTGGGTTACCCGCCTTATTTTTTAATATAAAGTATTTAACTATGGAAAAAGGAGAGATTAGTTGATGGAGAGTGTCTAACAAGACCAAGGAATTCACTAGGAACCAATTTCAACATATTCATAATTTTTATTCATATGTTCACTATTTTTTATTTGAGGAACTAGTGCATGAATATTCTTGGAACATTCCATCTCACTCTATTTCTCTTAGAATAGTTATTTTTTATTTTTTGTTAGGTTTTCATTTTCTTATTGAGTTATAGTTATTCCTAGTATGTGTGGTTTCAACCATAGGATAATGTATACTATACTTCACCCTTTTTAGTCAATAGGTAGTTTTAGTATATAATTTCTAAACTAGTTCTCCTACATTAAGTAAACACACCCTACATGAGACCTTAGGATCTTACTTTATGGTGATAAAAATTATTATCAAATTTATATAGTGAAGAATATTTTTTGAAATCACCTTATCTATATCTATATGGTAGATTCATGAATAATCTTCATATCCACTCCCTTCAATACCAAAAAATTTTAGTAAAAACTTTAACTGAAGACACTCAACCAATTTGAATCCTTGTCACCTCCATGTAGGATGCATCCCATAATTTTCTAGTCTTTATTCACTCATCATGTAGTTACAGTTTAGTAGTTCTTGAAAGTGGCAATTAACCAGCTAATTTCAAGATCAAAAAACCATTCTTGTCTTTAATTTGAGTAATATAAATGTTCACTAAAACATCTAAATTATCCATTAATGTTGGGGCCCAGTTTTTTCATGATTTCATTTTATTATTTTAAAATATTGGATAAACTATCTTCATGATTTTTAATTGTCTTCTTCCTATATCCCATGTGGTCCTCATTCAACCATATTTTATATTTGACCATGAAATTGTCAATTAAACTAGTGAATTCTCACCCATATGTATTATTCAAGCTCTTATCTCCTTCATCATCTTAGTATCCCAATTTAGCCTCAAATGGTGGAAATTCAGCTTACTCATTCACCCAATCTCAGTCACTTATCAACTTTCCTTTGAACAATTTTGGAAGGTTCAGATCCTATAGACCCACTCAGAATAACTTCCAAAAATATTTTGACCATAAATGTATCGTCTTTGGCTTGTTAGGCTCAATAGCTTCAACATTTAACCTCTTAGTCAAATAGTTGAGCACTTCATGTGCACTTATATCTATCCCTATATTCATTGCATTTGGGAATCAAGACTATTCAACTGAATTATGATTTTGGGTTTCAATCAATAATCATACTAGGTTCATAGAATAAGGTTCAAGTTCGTTTGTTTGACAATAAAAATCGAGAAACCCCTTTGAACATGATCCCCAATTCATCTGCGTCATCAACTAAATTGGTCAGCATCTTTTCAAAACATTCATACCAACAACTACTATTCTTTATCATTTGAAACTAGGATCAATTTCTAACTAATTATTAGCTTTGTTTAATGTCAATTCTCCTTTATTGATGCATCTTAGCCTCAAACATGAAATAATTATGACTATCCATGTTCCAGTGACCTTATCTTGTTGGATCGGGCTTAGTTCAGAGTCTTCCTTTGAGTCTAGAGTTCATCTTCTGTTCATCTTCACTAGAACTCACTCGGCATTAGAAAAATTGACCCTTTACTCATATTAACTCTAGCATCCCATTCATTAAACTTGATCTACCCTTTTATAACCACTTTGAGAGTGGTTTAATTAACATTACATAGGTACCATAATTACATGGTTATTATTATATGATATGTATTCGATCATTAATTTCTTAAACTAAGACGAAAATTCCTCAAGTAGCCCCTTAAAATTACTTACATTAATAATTGGATGTTTTATGTATCATATTATTATATCCCATTTAATATTATGTGACAACCTATCTAGAAAATAAATCTTACGCATCTCTGACTCCATTTGGATCCTTTATAAAAACTTATGTATTCTTCAAAATTCTTACGCTCTGACCTGGAGATCTTGAATTTTAACCCTAAAAATACATATCAAAACTAAAATTCATAACATGATAATATGTAAGAATAATAAAATTCATTTCTAAACACTATATTAAAATACAATTAAAAATTATAACATAAAAGCACTCATTCAAAATTTTCAAAAATATTTAATAAACTTAAAAATAAATTTAAAATCTTGAAAATAATCATATTGCAACACAAATGATACTATAATTAAACCTCATTAAAACAACACTATAACTTTTAATATAAAATTTTTAAAAATTAAAACATAAAACAATTATTCAATTAAATACAAAATATAATTTTTTATAAATTTATTCAATGAATACGATTTTCACTCAAATTTCATAAGTATCAATAATTCTTCATTAAAATCCAATTTTATCACAAAATCATAATTGTTATATATGTAATACATATGGAAAACATGACCTAATATCAACATATAAAATTCTTCAACACTAAAGATTTTATTGTCCTCAATAAATGAATGTATAATAATTTACTTTAAGAAAACTAATCTTATAATTGATTGAAAAATTATGAAAAGAGTAAGCTGTTCTAAAATGTATTTCTTTTATTATAATGAACAAATTAAAAATAATTTATCACTATATAAAAATGAAATTTCTTTGGAAAAAATAAATTATCAAGTTTAAAAATGGGTAATAAAATTTAAAATTCACTAGTTATAATAAAAATATTTATTTTACATTCTATTATTCCTTCCATTTTAATCATTTTCTCTATATAATAATCACATAAAACCCAATAATTAGTATATTTGTATTAAAAAACAAATAAATTTAATAAATGAGTGTATATTATTAATAAATAAATACACAACCTAAATAAAAAACTTATCCCCCAAATTAAAATACTCTCACACCTCATCCAAAAATTAAGTTAAAATTTTCAACTTTATTTGTATATAGAGTTTTAAAGTTAAATCAAAATCATGTAAAATAAAATAAATTGAAAAAATAAACTTTACTTCTAAATTTACACCAAGAATAGATTTTAAATATAATAATAAAAAACAATTCATCAGTTAAATCACAAAATGAAAATAAATCCATTAACCACTCAATGTAGTATAAATCTATTTTGATTTTCAAAAACATTTATCACATAAATGAGTATGAACAATATCACTTAGAAACTATCAATTTTTATTGTTTTTGGAAAATTGAGAATTATTCCACTGATAAATAGTTTATCACAATAATATACCCTTCCCCATAATTATTTTTAACATTTTACCAAATTTTGATCCTAAGGTGGTTGATTTTAATTAATCAACCTAAATTCAGAATGATTTTTAATTTTTCATAGTTTTTAACATGCAAGAGGTTCACAATATGGTTTAAACTGAATAAATTCACCACATTTTCAATAAAGCACAAATTAGTTTTTTGATTATTTATTTAAGACTATAATCACAGTTTAAAATGATTTCTAACAATATTGATATAAATCATGCGTAAAACCCATCTAAAACATCAAAATAGATTTTCAATTAAGCATAAAATACCATATTTTGAGCAAATATGGGTAGGAGAAAAAATCAAATAAAATAGTGTACCTCTACCCAATTTTTTTTCAATATGTATTATGAATTTAAAATTTTAAAAGATTTAGGGTGGAAAGATACAATATGTGGTTCCAAAATGGATAACTGATTGAAATGGACTCCCACATGGTGGGCTGTGCTTCTATATTTTTTTCCTTCCAAATAAAACTAGAAAAAAATTACTAATATTGAAAAATAAATAAATAAAACATAAATGGGAGTTTTTATTCAAAATAAGCAAAAAATAAAATGGATATCTAGTGAATTGTATTACTATTGTCCCTTCTTCACTTGTACAGAAAAAAGGAAACTATTATTCAAAAATTTTAAACAAGTTAAAGACTAAAAAAAAGTAAAAGAAGGATAATATTCAGATAACCCCATAAGGGGTACTGTATTTTTTATAGTATTTATCTTGATATTTATATTATTTTATCCCCAATTAATTATATGGTGTGGTTTTCTTTTTAGGAATCACTATATTTTATTTAAACCAATTTTATTTCTACATTAAAAAGTTTATAATACCCCCTTTCCATTATGAATTTACCTCTCCATGACTTGTTAAGACTATTTATTGATTAAATGAGGGTATGTGATATAGGGGTAGTCCAATTTTCCTTCACTTTTAGGAGTTCTGAATTCCACTAGTGGTTGAACATTAAATATATGATGTGGTTTGTCATTAGCTTCAGCTCAAAATATAAAGTCTTCATTAATGATCAACTTTATAACACCAATAATTTGTTATATAACAACCAATTTTTTTGATTAAAATAAATTAATTTTATTTTATATCTTTAATTACACACAACACCAAGTTAATATTGTCATACACACAACACTGGTTTAGCTTTCATTACACACAACACTGATTTTTTACAAGACTGCAATATATTATTAATATAATTATTTAAACATGACCATTCTAAACTATCCATTAAAATTAGAAATATTAATAGTAATACCTAATTTAAAAATATTAGTCATAATATTTTTTTACATAATTGGAACATATTTATAAAAATTACTTTTTTTTCTGTAAAGTATTTATATGTTTCAAAAGTACTATTTTCTCATAAATTGTTTTTTATTTTTTTTGTGAACATTAATAAAATTAAATTTTTACAATATTATTAAATTAATATGATAAAATAAACTTAATTTTTTAAATCATCTTTTAAAATTATCTTACGGTTAATGTTTGGGATTTTTTTGAAAAGTTTCATTTTTTATGAATAGTGAAAATACTAAATTTTCATTGAAACTGCCTTTTCATTTAATTTATTTATAATTTTAAATAGTGTAATAATTATTTTTAAAGTAATATTATTTTAATTATACATCCAATTATCCAATTTAGGTCATTTACCTAAATTTAATATTTAATTTTAACATAAAAACATTGTAAACTTTTGAATATTTTCTCTTTAAAAAATCACTTTCTCATCGCATCTACGAGATTAATTTTAAATTAATTTCTTCCACTTATGTGAATGTAATTTAATAAAATGTATCAAATATTTTGAATTATAATAATTTATATTATATGACAATAAAAACATAGTTTTTGAACGAAATTAATAGTAAAGACATTCAAAATTATTTACCACAATTATGGTAAAAATGGTTTTACCAGGAGTTAAACTAAAAAGATAAGGTTTAAAAAAAATAATGTTCTTAAAAATCCAATTTTATCTCCATATTTAGATGTTATATCTTATAGTATCAATAATGGTCCATTATTGGGGCCTTGTGACATGAAAAAACATGGGTGAAATTCTTTCTTTCAAAACATTACAAGTGTACTACTCACCTCACTTATAAAAGGATACCCCTATAGAATATTCTTCACACATTAAAACCATTTTGTTTCAGATATTAAAAAACCAAATAAATTTAAAAATTCCCTTTTATCATCCAAGAATCCTTATTTTTTACATAAATCCAACAAAGGAAGATTTTTAGTGAAAACCTAAGGAGGATACCCGAAGAAGAGGTAACGTTCATCAATGAGAGTTTTTAATTTTTGTTATTACTCAAAATAATTCAATTACTATTATAACTTGGTGATATATTAAAATTATTATCCTACTTATATTTATATTTTTTATATTAATTCCATGAACAAAAACCATCTCGACTTCCATCAAATGGGTTATGAAATCATCGTTCATGTGTATGGCATACTACCGCCTCACGAACCGATATAATTTGTTTTTCCATTACCACCTATCATGGTTGGATATAATGATAAATTTATTATTTTTATATGATATGTATTATATTATTATTCTTTTTTAATTAGTATATCCCACATACCATCATGATTTACATTTTATGGGAATACGATAAGATCGCTTATGGGCACAATGAACTACCGCCTCACAAAGAGATGTGATTCATTCATGATTTACATGGAAGGAAACAAGGAGAGTTTAATGAAAATAAGTTATATATAAGATATAGAGTTTTTTTAATTATAATATATCAGTTACCTTTATTTCTTTCTAACCAGCAAGAAAATGGAAACAACATTCATGCATAAGTACAACTGAGAGTCGCCATGAATGGTGTTTTTCCTTTTCTATCACTAAATTTTATGGATTAATATAAATAAATATATAATTAATATATATTATATTTAAATAATGGTTTTTTATATGATTAAATCATGATCAGGGTAATAGTACCAAAAATAAAAAATCAAAACATCCATAACAAAGCTGTTATTACCCAAAACACAAATTTAATATAGAATTGTTAAAAAACATTTAACAAAAGGTCCTAAGAAAATAATTTATGGTATGATATCTATAATTTTTTTATTTAATATATTTATAATAAACTTATATTAATTATATAGGAGTTTTGAACATGTATGAAGGAAGTCAATACTTAAGGTAAAAGATTTTTGTCTCAATTTTCCTTCTTTGAGACATACATTATGTTATACACCTATATTCTTTTACGAGGTGTATATAAATCCTATTTTACATGTAATATTGTAAATTTATTTATCCTTATGATATTTTAAGTTCCATTTTATATTATTCCATCATGGGGCTTGCGATTCATAGTTTCTAAAGTGGAAATGATTTTGCATTACAAACTCATTATTTATCGAGATTATTTATGAATATGTTTGTTATGATAAAATATTAGGATAGATATCTCAATAAACTCATAAATTGAATTATAATATGGTTATTCATGATATTATGAGGTGATAGTACCATTTTTACACTCTTTGGTAACTAAAATAATTAACAAAAATGTCTTTCAAAATCCAACTTTATTTACCTCTTCTATCAGAAATCTATTTTCTTACAAAACCATGTTCTCTAAAAATGTTCCCAGAAACGTTTTTTTATAATCCTACGATTTCTAAGGGAATATTTTACCTACTTTTTAATTTACTTAATTTTTTTGAAGGTAATTATCCTGTCATTTTCTAAAAAATTCATGTTTGGAATTTAAAAAAAATGTGAATGGAATATTCGTTTTAACATGTATGACATGAAAAAAACTTCACATCATCATTAAAATTATTTTATTTGGAGATTAATTTTTAAATGTTCAAGTTTATTTTAAAAATAAAAATATTTTCAAAAGGTTTTATGTTTTAAAATGTTTTTTTCAAAGTAGAATGCATATTTTCTTCACAAAATATTTTATATGATCAATCAAAATCATTCTCCATATAAGACAACATCCAATGACGTTACATATGCCTTATTGGGGATATTATTCAAGTATATCATTTATATTATTTCTCTAAATGCTTTATTTTTATGATGGAATGATGTTTTTGAGACCTACTTTAACTTCCATGGGTTATACCATGATAAAATTCTTATGAAAACCGCTTATTTTTAAATGGGTTATTCCACGATGAAATGATGAAATGATTATGAAACATGTATCTTTCATAAAGGTTATTATATGATGAAATGTTTATAAAAACTATTCCATTTCTTGGGTTATGATATGATAAATGTTTTATGATCTTGGGGAACACATAAATATGGGTTTCATTATGAGATGGTCGGGACCTATATCTCCCTCCAATGAATTGGGTAAAGATTTATATTTCATTAGATAGATATGGCTGGAATGGAGAGTGAACCAAGTTTAGTAAGAAAATTTGTCCAATATGATGGTCTTGGAAGTGAACCATGTGTACTATGATAGTTTTGGGTGTGATTCCATTCTATTATGATAGCCATATCTATAAGCCTTGGATAATATGAAAATTATTTTCTATGATTATGTGTATGACATAAATATATGTCTTATAGATATGTTATGCTCTAATGGATCATTGTATTTTATTATATTTTGATTAATTTATTATAAACTACCGATATTTATTTCATGAATAAATATTATGATGTTGATATACATGTTATAGTTTTCAAATTTTATGATCATGTTATCATACCCTTATGTTCGTGTTATGCTTACATATATCCCTTGTTTAATGAGGATCAAAGGATGGACGAACTGGGGAGTTAACTCCCATCGCCGCTCAATGTCTCACTTTCCCTAAACTCGTGTACCCTCAATCTACACTCCTTCATCGCACATCAACACACCGTTTGGTCGGCTCCGACCTCAATGATGTGGATGGAAGGTGATATTGAAGAACTAAGGAAGTTATCTAGATTCTCAGAGAGTTCTTTTGTCCTGCCGGTGAATCGTTCCCCAACACAAATCATCTAAAAAGGGTCTATAGACCATGTATCAGCTTTTTAAGACACAATTTTAGCTCAGATCGACCTCTTAAAGCATTCTTTTATAGCTCGTATTTCACTTATGAAAGGTATGAAACCCTAGAAACTAGCAGATCTTTTTTCGCGCTTAGCATCGATTTGGGGTTTTACCGACTTCAAATGCATATCCATTGGTCGGGGAAATTTCTACATAATCTTCCCCTCTATTGATCTCAAAGGATGTGTGTGGAGCGTAGGTTTTTTTAATCTCAAGCCTGGAACTTTGAGGATTGAAGATTGAAAATTGAGCTTTCCTTAAAAGACTTCAATGATACTTATGCTCAGGTATGGGATAAAATCCATGGTCTGAACTGGTTATTATGACATCTTGAGAACCTGTTTGATATTTCTTCCACGATTGGTATCCCAATTAGAATGGATTATGAAACTCAAAAGGCTAGTTGCGGTCATTATGCATGGGTATTAGTGGAAATTGATCTAAGTGTTATGCTGATTGATAGAGTTGTTTTGTCTTCATCAAATGATGAAATTTTCTTAAAGATTGAAAATGAGAAAATATCATCATTCTATAAATCTTTTAAAATTATTGGACACTCATATTTGCAATTTAGAAGATATGTGGTATGTTCTAATTTCCAAAATAAAGGACATGATACACTACACTGTCGAAGGAAGAAAAAGTAAGATTCTATTTAGAAGGCTATTGGTGAGCCTTTGGTGATCAATTATCATACTGGATAGATGAATGTTGCTGAACCTATTGACAAGGACTGAAGGATTGATATTGAAGATCCTTTACCAAGGGATGGATCCACTCCAAAAGTGGATGGAACAAGCTGGGCCATCTAGGCTAATATTGCTAAAGGAAATAACCAAAATAAATGAGGCCTCTCTTTTAAGGATGCGCTAGTCAGAAGAATGGATGATGAAAGAAATTAATTCAACTCAGGATATAGTCGACCAGAAAGGGAGTTCTCAGCATAAGCAGCTACAAACAATAGGGCTAAGCATGAGATACATGCTCTAAAATCAAGGAAAGGTAAGTTAGTGATAGTTGATGCGACTTCAGATAAGTGTAAGAGTAAAGGTCATGCTACAAATGGTTATATTACTAGAGTGAAAGGAAAGAATGAGGTGGCTTCTAAACCCTCTCAACTCATGGTTATGGGTGTCCACACTAATGCTCCGGCTAAAGTATCCCCAGATACCAGCAACAAAGAAGAGGGTGGAACTGAAAATTTCTCCTAGAAGGATAGAATGAAACCCACACAGGAAATCACAGCTACTACTGATAAGGTAATAAGTAATTTCAACATTTCAAACTCATTTGAGTTGATTTATGCCAATAATAGTGATACTGAGTCACCTCCCTTTGTGACTACCTTTGTGGAAGCACATTCAGTTGATGAAGGTGGGGAATGGATACAAGCAATGTCTGGAAGGAGAGGATGACACTCCCGCAGAAAAGGTGGGTGTCTCCCTTACCACATCACGAGTACACGCTCTAGAACATGTTAATATTTCCCTGTTGTGTCTACTATTGTTTTCTTTTCTTCTTTGTTCCTCCTCTGGATTCTGTTTTTTCATTTCAATGAAGAGGCCAATGCACCCCAATTTTAAAACAAATTCCCTTGTTTAACCTTAATAATCATTTGAGCTCATCCTTTATTATGTTTCCTTTCCCTATATTAAGAACAAATATATTACGTATGATATGTCTAAAAAGGTTGATAATAATGAAGATAATAGTGGGATATGAAGTAGTTTCCTATGGACCAGTTTCTTATATTTCCAAGTTTCCAAAGATACTAAACTATTACAGTCTTTAGTAGTGTGTTTTTCGTAATGTAATGAATATTCATAAAAAATGATTTAATATCATTTTATGATAATATAGGGTGAATATAGTTGGTATTATAGGATAGGGTTAGTAAACCTTTGGAAACATGGATTATATAACCATAGTGATACCCCTAAGGACATATAGCAACCTTATTTTTCTTACATGATTATTACATCATTTTAAAGATAAAAAACATAAAAGAGTTACACAGCCAGGATCCAAAGTTTTAATGTCTTGAAAAAATGTGTACCATACATAAAATTTACAAAATAAAACATAATTTTTTTTAATTCCTTATTCTCTAGATTCTTAGTGGCCCTTGTGTTCTCCTTAGTACAAGTAATCACCTAAGGATATACATCAAAGAAAGGGGTGAGATAAAATCATAGTAATAGTATAGATAAGAACATGGATTACTATAATATATGGAAAGTATAATCAAAATCATAATAACATAATCATGGGATCAGAATCATAATAATTATATGAAGCATTAGATAATGGCATGGAATATGGAAATGCATAAAAATGAAACGTCAGGTCTTAGTGATCAACACCACACATAGTTAAAAACAAAGGTAGCATTATGTTCACTCATATTTCACTTTATCTCATGGGTTTCATCATATTAACCAATGAATTATATATCTATATAATTCTAGGTGCACCCATCACATCATAATATTTACATTGCACTATATAATTCTAGGCGAACCCATCACATCATAACATTTACATTATAATTCTTTCCATATAGAATATATATTAATCTTGGAAATAAAATAACCCATGGAAAGGAATGGGTTTAATTCTATAAAGCATAAATTCATAAAATTTGGAGTTCCCAAGATAAAAATGGAATAATAATCCAGGTATCAATCATGATTGAAGAAGAAAAAATTTCAAGAGAAGTAAAAGATGTGTTTTTTTAGCGAGAAGAGTTATTTTGGAAAAATATTTGTTTTGGTAATAAAACTAGATTGGAAAAATGTATAACCTAGAATGGAAAATGGAAGGAAAATGATATTTAAAGAAAATTAAAGGAATAAACATACTAAAAATGGAGTGAAAGAGGGAAACTATACAGAAATATAGTTGGGTTCAAGAATTCCCCTTACCTTGTGTCTGAAAGCATTCTTCAATTTAATATCCTGGATAATAAAATTAGATTCATTAATTCATACAAAGAAAATCTGTTATACATGTATTTTATTAATTATAGTTTTATTATGTTTTTATGTTCATTAGTATGAGTTATATAGTTTAATTTCATTGTTCGGGAGTGTTTATTTTCATGATCGGTGCACTTGTTTACATGTATAAAAGGTCATGTAAAATGGGAATGATTATCCATAATTAAAATTATATGTTATTAATGAAAATAAATAAGTTTATTTTTTATTATGTTTCATTTTGTTATATGGTATGATGATGAATCATTATATAAATAGTTAATGAAAACAATTTAATTTATTTGGTGAATTTTAGAATCATTATGAGTTTTTTTCATTTTATTTAACATCGTGATTTTATATTGGTTCCAGAATATTATATAACTTATAATATTTACAATAAATTCTTATCGAACAATAATTATAGTTTTGTTACAATCCTTGAATGTGGTAGTGAAAAATGAAATTACATCCTCCATGATGGTGGTAAACCGACACACTGGGGAACTATTTTAATTTTTAGAAAAAAGGAAAAGGGAAGAGATTAGAGGATAAATTATTCCATTAACATAATAAAATTATAGTATATACAATATAATTTATTTATCATTCCTCATGGATTGGTGTAGGTTAGGAGAGGATAAGAAAATAAATGAAAATAAATAGAAATTAAAAGAAAAAAGAAAGAGAGGTTTACCTCTTGAATTTATCCTCTTGAGAACCTCCTTGGAGAAAAGGGTTTGATATTTTGATGAGACAAATAGATCATTGAAGTTGGTAAGGGGATTGTTAATATTATTTTGTGGAACTTTTACAAGGATTAAAACTTGAAAGGTACGAGGAGAAGGGGTGGTATTATAGGGGTGGAGAGGAGTTTTTTCTCATTATTTTATTCATTAGTTTATTAATTTGGCATAAGAATATAAATAGTTTTAGAATTATCCCTAAATATATTAAAACAATGAATGCAGTTCTGAGATTTTGGGCTTACATGATCCTTACCCCATCTATTACTCAATAATTCATGTATCTAGCTTTTATTGTTAATTATGATATTTTACTATTCATAAAAATTCAACTATTTTATAAATATCTCAAAAACTTATCCTAATGATTTTTCAACATGTATAATTAAATAATGAACTCCATTTTATGAAAATAATTTTCTAAATATGAGAAATTTAATTTTTAATTAAAATCATCATTTACTTGGAAATTACCGATTTTAAAATTATAACTAGTTTTATAACACTTTAAAAAATTATG
Organism: Viscum album; assembly: GCA_963277665.1. Taxonomy (NCBI): domain Eukaryota; kingdom Viridiplantae; phylum Streptophyta; class Magnoliopsida; order Santalales; family Viscaceae; genus Viscum; species Viscum album. The sequence continues at coordinate 8,867,332 of OY728125.1, forward strand.
TAAGGTATCATAAAATTATATTATAATCATAGGATAAAAAAATTTAATTTATTAATCTATTTTATGAAAATAAATTTCCTTTTAAATAATTATATTAATTATAAGATTTTAAAATAAACATTTATGTTCTGTAAAATAATACCAAAACATAATAAATAATCTTTAAAATATTTATTTACTTATACTATGATATAATTATATCATATTTTCATTTATTATATGACTAAATTTTATTTATACTTTCATAGATGAGGTTACTATTCTATTGGTAAAATTACTATTCTAAATAGTCATGATTCTATTCCAAAGGTCAAGTTACTATTTTATTGGTATAGGTTTTTTAATTTATAAAAATACGTCTTATTTCATTAATTCATCATTTATAAAGATTTAATTCTGTTATCAAAGTGATTTTATGTGATTTATACTATATGAAATAATTATAAAAAGTGAATTTCCATTGATAAAATTTTGGGTCATTACATTCTTACCCCCTTATGAAATTTCACCCTCAAAATTTTGTTTTACAAAATATGGGTCCACCATAGTAATTTGACCAGGTGAGTGGTATTATTTCATAAAACATTATCTCTATGGTCCAAGATCAACATTGGATTCACCTCATAAGATAGATCATTTTCCAACTATACCTCCTCTAGATTAAGTAAATGTGAGGGATCTAGTATGTAATTCCTCCAGAGGGATACATGGAATACATCAGGTACTTGGGACATAGTTGGTGTAAGTACTAGTCAATAGGCCAAAAATCCAACCCAATAAAGAATCTTGAAGGGGATGATGTACCAGGGAATCATCTTTACTTTCTTCCCCAATATCATGATCATCTTCTATGGAGATATGTGAAGGAATAAGATATCTTCGACATCAAACTCTTGGTCTCTTTGATGACTGTATTTATATATCTTCTGTCTATTTTGGACTGCATTGATGTGATACAGAAGGGTTTTGACCTTCTCCACCATTTCTTCATCAATTTTAGGTCCTATCAGCTTATGTTCACCTACTTCATCCCATCACATAGGTGTTTTTCAACTTTTCCAATAGAGGGATTTATATGGAGCCATTTGTATGCTCAAGTGTAAATTATTATTGTAAGAGAGCTCAACCAGATATAGATATTGGTCCCATCCTCCTTTGAAGTCCATAGAACATTCCCTCAACTTTTATTCCAATGTCTAAATAGTTTTTTTAGATTGAGCATCAGTTTGATGATGATAAGACATACTGAAGTTCAACTTAGTGTTTAGAGCATGTTGGATATTTTTCAAGAACTTCAAGATGAATCAGGGATCTTGATTAGACACAATAGATAGAGGTACTCCATGAATCCATACAACTTATCTGATATATATACATGCAATTTAATCTAGTGATAAGTTATCTTGAGTTGAGATAAAGTGAGTTGTCTTTGTAAGATGATCCACAACAACCCATATAACATTGTTTCCTCCTGATGTCTTTGGAAGTCTGGTGAAAAAGTCTATAGTGATGTTTTCCCATTTACATGTTGGTATGGGTAATGGTTGCATCAACCCCTTAGAATTTTATCATTAAACCTTCACTTACTGACATACTAGACACATTTATGTATATTCAGCGATCTTCGTCTTCATACTATACCACCAATAGTTCTCTTAGAGAACTTGATACATCTTTGTGATCCCAAGGTCAATAGAGAAAGTTTAACTATGTGAATCATTCATAATCCCCTTATTTATCTTGGGATAATATAATAAACACAATCATTACCCAAATCTTACAAATCATTCCTCACTAATTTTAAATTCTAAAGATTTCCACTTTCTCACAGCTTCCACCTTCTTCTGAATTTCCACATCATTCCATTGAGAATCCTTTATTTTCTCCATAAGGTATGGTTGAGAAATCATTTGATAAAGTATTGATGATGTTCCTTATTTAATGATTCCCATTTCCATCCTTTTCAAATATAATAATATTGGATACTTATCAATTATCGTCATTGATAAAGACACAAGATCATTTCTACTTAGATCATCCGCCACATTATTCGCTTTGTTGTGATGGTAGTGGATTGAGAAGTTCTAATCCTTAATGAGCTCTAATCATCTTCATCGATTAATATTAATATCCTTTTGTGTGAATATATATTTTAGGCTCTTATGATCAATATATATTTCACACTTATCCTCATAGAGATAATGTCTCCATATTTTCAACACAAAGATCACAACTGCTAACTCCAGTTCATGCATGGGATAGTTTGGTCATGAATTTTCAAAATCCTTGAGGTGTAGGATATAAATTTATCATTTTTAATTAGTATACAATGGAATCCATTCTTTTAAGTATCTATATATACCAAAAAGTGTTCTCTACTTATCAGAAGTGCAAGTACTAGTGCGATGATAAGCCTCTTCTTTAACTCTTTGAAGTAATCTTGACATTCACTAGTCTAGAAATTTTTTTCTCACTTTTGAGTCAAATTGGTTAGTGTGTTTTAAAATCATGAGAATTTATTCAAAATCTCTAGTAATACCTAGATATACTAAGGAAATTACAAATCTCTGTTACAGATATTGGTCCGGGCCACTCTTTGATTGTCTTTGTCATGTAAGGGTCCACAAATATTCGTTTTCTGATGAAACATGACCCAAGAATGATACTTCCTCCATCTAGAACATTTATTTACAATAAATTGTATACAGTTTATCCCTTTATAAATTCTTTATCACAATATTAAAATTCTCCTCACGTTCCTCCTTTTCTTGGAGTATATTAAAATTTCATCAATAAAGACTACCAAAAATTTGTCAAGGTAATATCTAAAGTATTTATTAATAAAGTCCATGAATATTGGTAGAGAATTAATTAGTCATAACGGCATCACTATGAACTCATAGTGTTCTTACCCAATTCTAAAGGCATTCTTATGATTATCTTCCTTCCTCATGTTTAATTGGTGATATCTAGAATGAAGTTCCACCATATAGATATACTTTTCCCCACACAGTTGATTGAACAATTCATCTATATGTGTAAGGGAATACTTTTTCTTGATCATGATTCTATTGAGATCATGATAATCAATGTAGAGGCACATTTATCCACCCTTTTTCTTGATGAAGAGGACCGATACACCCCATGGTGAAGCACTCAGGCATATAAAAATATTATCTAGATTCTCTTGTAACTAATTTTTTAGTTTCTCCAACTCAATGGTGGATGTTCTATAAGGTGTATTTAATATATGTAGAGATCCAAGAATAAGTTCAAATGATAACTCAAACTCTCAGTTAGAAGGAAGATTAGTAAATTCTTTGTGGAACACATCAATGTAGTCCCTTATAATGAGCGTGTCTTTGATCATGATTCTCTCCTTGGTCTCAATCATTTGATCCAGATATGATTCCTTATAAGGAAATAATATCCATACTAGATATGATTTATCCAAATAAGATTCATTCTCCTCCTCACACTTTGATAAAATTTTAGGGTTCTCTGAGATGTGAAGAGTGATCACCCTTTTCGGATAGTTAATGTTGGATTTTTATAAAGATAAGAAATACATGCCCAAAATATCATCAAACTCTACAAAAGGAAGATAGAAAATATTTTCTGGGAGGTTTATTCCATAAACATTAACTGGAGAGGAGTTATATACTTTGTATGCAATAATTTTCCCATTTTTTGTTCTCACAGATAAACAACCATATTTTGAGGTGGTGTATGAATAGTTCTACTAAACATGAAAGATATGAAAAAATGCATAGAAACATAATCAAATATTACATTCTCAATTATTGAATGAATAACCAACATACCTATCACCACATCATTTTATGTCTCAACCTTAGTAGTAGTGATGGTATACGCCTTCCATTTATCCTTTTTCTTTGGTGGATGATGATATTGATTACCCTCAAGGACTTGGGGTTTAGTGCACTAGCTTGGATAGTGCCCTTTCTTTATATAGCTGAAGCATTGAACCATGTGAAATTATCACCTCTCCTCCACCACATTATCTTATTTCATCATGGTTCTTCAACATTGATGATCTTGGTGGCCTTCTCTACCACACTTATAGAATTTCCACATACCTTTGAGGAAAGTCCCATGATGCTTCTTAACATATTTTTTATAGTTGGGTGGTTGAGTTTTATTTCCACCTTTGTCATTAGATCCCCTAGATTGAAACTCCATTATTCTTTTCTTATCACCATATCCATGGGACCATTCAAAAAAATCCTTCTCCACTTTGAGTTTACATCAAAAAACATCTTCATAACTCCCAAAGTATCACATTTGCAGATCCCTTTTAAGGTGTGGTTTTAAAACAATGAATAATCTATCTATTTTTCTATATTTTTTACTAAAAAAATCCAAGTAATACCTTACAAGGCTTGTGGAAATTTCTATATAGTCCATGACAGATTTACGTTTCCTTTTCATTAGTTCTATGAATTCTCTCTCCATATTTGCATGAATAGTTCGAGGGAAATAATTGTTAAGAAATATTTCATTTAAATATTCCCACTCCATATATTGAATTTCATCTTTTGGACTAGTGTTCTTAATAAAAACCCACCATTGATCGGCCTCCCCATATAAATTATAAACAACTAGAGTCCCTTTATCTATCTCGAAATTGTAAAGCATAGAAAAGATCTTCTGCATTGAGTTAATATACTATTCTATGACCAATGGATTAGAAGATCCAGAAAATGTCAGTGGTCAATTCTTCATAAAAGACTTGATAGCTAGTTTCTACCTCTTAGGTGAAGGAGGATGTTCCACATTATTTAGGTTGTTGTTCATAGACTGAGATATTTGGTTAAAAATATCCATGAAAATTTTAACTCCACCTCCCAAGGAATTGAGGATGTCGTTTGGGAAATAACTGTATTGTCCCTTTCAAGGTTTATTGGCCTGGTTTCTCCTCATTCCAAAATTTTTTTAAAATAGAAAATGTTTGAACATAACATAAGTAAACAAGTCATGAAAAAATAATTTATTCCTTTTTTCAATTAACTCTAAAGGAATATCTTGTGGGGTCCCTATGTTTAGAATTTTATAAAACAAAGATTCATGGGTTCTTACATATACTTAGTCTCGTAATAAGGGTTTTCACTAAGGTTATATAATCCAAATTCCAAAATTAAATAAACCTTGATATGGTACTAACTATATAGAACCTACTTTTCTTACATGATTATTAAATCATTTTGAAGATAAAGAACATAAAAGAGTTACATAACACAGATTAAAAGGTTTAGTGTCTTGTAAAAATTAGGACAAAACATAATATTCAAAAAATAAAACAAAAAATTTTATTTAATTCTTTCTTGTCTAGATTTTTAGTTGTCATTATTTTCTCATTAGTACAATTAATCACCTAAGGATATACATAAAATAAAGGGTTGAGTTAAAATACCAATAAGAGGACAGATAAGAACATGTATCAATATAACATGGGGTCAGTATAATCATCATCATCATAATATTATCATGGGATCATCATCATAATCATGAGAGGATACATTAGATAAAGACATGGAATGCGGAAATATGTAAAAATAAAACATCATGTCTTATTGGTCAACAACACACATTGTTGTGAACAAAGATATCATCATGTTAACACATATTTAACTTTATCTTAGGAGATTCATCACATTAACCAATGAATTGGAGCACTATTTAATTATGTTCATACTCGTCACATCATAAACTTTATGTCACATCTGTGATCTATTTTTCTAGTATTTTTTTATTTTTATTGTGGTCTATCTATTTCTTTGTGTTTTTTTGAAATATTGGAATAAATCAGAAGTTGGGGGGGGGGAGTACACAAGTATGGTCGGTGCACAGTTAGTAGTAACCATGCGGAACCCATGAATGCAGTGTGGTTGGAGGAAGAAACTACCCTAAGGCCTCCTCACGGCCATGCGGTAGGTCCTAGGAAGCCATGAAATGTTTTATGTTCAGACATAACAGTCTGAACGGTATCCCAAACCATGTGGAGACCGTGCAGATCTGCCATCTCATTAAAATTTTCCTCTCTTTCTCTCTCTTCTTGGGTTTAGCCCCAAAACACCCCCATTTCTCATCTTGTAGAGGATTTTCGTCCCTATGAGCCTCCCTCTAACCCTCCTCCTCTCCCAGATATTCAAATTTGTGTCATATTTTATGTGGTTCCTCCTTAAATCCTCAAGTGAGATCTCTTTATCCTTCCAATCTCCCTCTATTCTAGGGTTTTCTCTTTTATTTTGGGGGTTTACTCTTCTCCAAACCTAGGGTTGTGATTTTAGGATTATTACTTGACATTTATGGGTCGATAACTTATTTTTGTCCTTGATTTTACTTCCTCTTGGTGCGATTAAGGTGCAGAAAGAATATTACACTAGATTTTGGGGTTTTTCCACAAACGGTAGGTGGTTCCATGCTTAAACGTTTCTCCGAAAATTTATTTGTCTTACATGAGTTCCTTTGCATGTTTTATAAATTATTAATGTTGTGTGATGGGGTTTTGAAAGATTTTGGATGTGTAATTGATTTTCAAATGGGTTTTATATTCTAAACTAGTAAATTCATGAAGGATGGATTTGTGGTGTTCTTTTGAAATGATTTTTAAATTGTGTAAATATTTTAACAAATTGTGCATGAGGTGTGAAATAAACTCTAGAAAGGTTTTTGTGTGAATTCTAGTTTAAAAGAGATTTTTTGTATGAAATGGTGCCTTTAATGTGTGTGGGGAGTTGTCTGGATTGTGTAATATAAATTTTTTTACATTGATTTTGTATAAAAATTGAATGAGCACTCAACGGTAAGCCTGGGTATCTAAGAGAGAAGACTAGGAATAACAGGCTAGTGATTCAGAAGTGGTTGCGACCTGAATTCACTTAACAAGATTTTCATTAACAACATTAACTAAACATATTGATGGTTGGATACCACTAGAACATTGGATGCTTCTCCTCTCTAGTGGCTCATGTATGAGAATGTGGATTGTTGTGGTTCCTATACCAACTTACACAAAGATGTGAGGTTCTATGGTCCCTTTACCTAGCTAACACCCATAGGGCCTCTCCCATGTATGGTGATACTTAATCATCATGTGATCACCGCTGGCATATAGTGGGGCATTTGAGTTACTCCAAGATAAATGTCTTTTTAGTTAAACTTACATTTCTTTAAAATCATTTTTATTAAAATATATTTTATTTAAATTGTTTTGGAATCCTTACTTGTATTCAATCTTGTAAATGTATTTTTCATTATAACATTTAGATCATGGAATATTTTTGGGTGGAATCCTACTAGGATTTGGATCACAGCTTGCTTACACCTTTGGGTGTAAAAAGTCTTAGTTATGTTTGATGAAGGTAAGGGAAAATATTTTGGTGAAGGTGGATCAAGATGCTAGTGAACTTCTTAGGCAGTGTTGTGGAGATGGCTAGGGGGAGATTTTTCCCTTGCTTTTAGTGGTTCTTGTCTCTTGGTCTTTGGTTATTTTTTTTGTATCCCTCATTTTTTTAATAAAACTTGTGAAGTAAAATTTGAAACCATATAAGGTCTTATTTGTTTATGTTTTCTATCCTTGTTTATTTTTTATTTTTTGGTTGTGTTGTTCTTGTATCTTTGGGTGAAATTATTTGTACTTTATTTTATGGGTAACCAGGAACTTGTGTCTACCCGTGGGGATCTAGAACACCCCTCAAGCCTTGCAGTGAACTAGGTTAGGAACAAGGTTGGATGAAAACCCGGTTTGGTTCATGAAAAAATGATATCAGATCTAGGTTTTAGCTCTTTAGGTCATGTTATTTGGGTAGAGTCTAGATTGATAGGATCTTGGAATATCAGGGATCTAAGTTCTAGTTGCGAGTAGGGTACCTGACCATCAAACCTCATGAAAAACCTCGAGTCACCATGATATATTGGGATGCTTGTCTGACTTCTCCTCCAGGTGGGACGTGCAAGCTGCAGACTCTGCGTGGACACTGGGTGGGGGGTGATGTGTTTCGGTATTGGGGTTACTTTGACATGTTTGAATAATTTTTTCTATGATGTTTCTGAATTTTTTTTGAACTTGTTATATTGAGTATTTCTTCATGTGAATGTCGCCTCCTATAGCAACATGCTTCCCCAGAATATTCCCTTGCAAATGAAGGAAGGAGCTGGAATGAGTTCTCCCTCAAAACATGATCAGAGAGTGATAGATGTAGAATTTAGATCTATTCATGATCTTGGAGAGGGAGTAGGTCCTAATTTTTCTCCAGTCAGGGAAGAAAAGATTAGCTCTCAAAAGTATATGGCCCAAGAATTATTGAAGAATAAGCCTCTTACTTTTTGAGGTAGCTCAGAACCTAAATTAGTGGAGGAATGGATCAAAAAGACCGAGAACATGTTCAAGTTTTTGGACACCCCTGAAGAGGTCAGGGTGAAGTGTGCTTCCTTTATGGTGGAGGGCCCTAGATAGAGGTTGTGAGACTTAGTGGTTCAAGATTGGAATCATGAGAAAATGACCTGTAAGGACTTCAAAGTGGTCTTTAATGATCAATACTGCCCTGAGGTCATGGAATATTCAAGGTCTTAGGAGTTCATAGACCTTGTATAGGGAGACCTTATAGTAATAGAGTATGCCAACCATTTCACTGAGCTATACGATATGATCCTAAGATAGTTTCTAATGAGAAAATGAAGGCTCAATGGTTTGAGAAAATTTTGAGGCCAGAGATATATTCTCATTACTATTTATTTAAACTAATGACTTATGATGAAGTGGTTGACTGAGCATGTATGGTGGAGATTGACCAAAAGGGAAAGTCAGGTGCCTCTAGGGCCATGTTAGAAATGGGAAGTGGTATTTCCTCAGAAAACAAGAGGAAGCATGAGGATCAATGGAACAAGGGTGGAATTAGATTAGAGAAAACATTACAGAATCCTTCATCTATGGCTTCTAATGAAGGGTATGTGGTGTTCCACCAATGCAGCAAGGTGGGAAACGCTCGACCAGATTGTACAAATCCCCCCAAATCCTATCCTTGATGTAGAGTGTTAGGGCACTTACATTGATTCTTCATAGCTACATGCTTGAATTAGGGAGGTGTAGGGTCATTGACTTCCATAGGTGTGGCAAATCATTCAGAACTATCTAGGATGGTGGGGTCTCAGTTTGGTGGTCAAGGAGGAATGACTGGATATTCTTCTAGCTAGAGTTATCTAAGGGAAGACCCTTAGACCAGTGGTCCTAGTAAGACCCATATAGATACCAGGCACATTAATGTTATAGAGATGGCATCGGTTGGGTAGGATACATGACCCTCAACTATCCGATGTACCATTTTGCTTACATCATCCTTATAATAAGTTCTTTTTAATATTGATGTGTCTGTGTATTTTATATCTTCACATCATGTGAACCTATTAAAATTACCCACTGAGCTATTTTATTTTGAAATGGATTTAGTGATACTATTGGGGAAGATGAAGGAGAAAGGACGTAGGTGTCCATCATGTGAGATTTCTGTGCCATGGGTGGAAATGGAATAGGATTTCTTGGTCCTAGACATGGAATTGTTTGATGTAATATTTGGAATGTAATATATAGTGCATTTCCAAGCGCACATTGATTATTATCGATGATGAGTTTGTTTCTTAGCACCATATGTAAGTGCTCAGATTTTCAATGTAGAATGAGATCCTCGGTCAGGTCGAGCTGGACCTCCACTCTCAGAGTTAGGTAGTCATAATGTTTATTTATTATTGATCATATTAGAGGAAAATGACATTGATCTTGTGGATGGTTTACCTCTTGTAGAGGATGAGTTCCTAGAGGTATTTTCGGATGAATTCACAATCTTACCCCTGGAGTAGGATGTGGAGTTTGCAATCGATTTGGTGTTGAAAACACAACCGATATCTCTTCCCTCATAGAACATGCCCCCACAAAATTGAGGGAATTAAATATTCAGTTAGACGATTTGGAATCCAAAGGGTTTATTCACCCGAACGTCTCTCCTTGGGATGATCCCATTTTGTTTGCAAAGAAGGCCGGCAGATCTCTCTAGCTGTGCATCAACTACCAGAAGCTGAATAAAGTAACCATAAAGAACAAGTACCCTTTGCCTCAGATTGATGATTTTTTTGACCAAATGAAGGTGGAAAAGTGGTTTTAAAAGATTGACTTGCGTCCAGGTTACCACCATTTCATGGAAAAGAAGGTGGATATCCTGAATATGGATTTCCAAAGAAAGTAGGACCAATTCGAGTATTTGGTCATGCCCTTCGTATTGATGAATACTCTAGTGGTCTTTATTGATCTCATGAACAAGGTGTTCCACCAGAATCGCGACTCCTTCATGGTGGTATTTTTGGATGAAATCCAAGTCTATTCAAGATCTGAGGAGGAACATTATCATCACCTATGGATTGTGATGGGTAACTTGAATGATCACCATATTTATGAAAATCTCTCATAGTGAACTTTTTGGATCAAGGAAGTGAAGTTTCTGGGACATGTCGTCTTGGAGAAAGGGGTTTTAGTGGACCTCAAGAAGATCAGTTCATTTATGTTGGGGGAGCAGATGAAGAACATTTTTGAGATTAGTAGTTTTCTCAGCCTAATAGAGTATTATAGGCAGTTCGTTTAGGATTTCTCATGTCTAGTTTCTCCTATGAGTGCACTCACCTGGAATGGGGTGAAGTTTTAATGGGGCCCAGAGTGTCAAGTATCTTTTGAGGAGCTAAAGCGGTGGTTAATTGCTGCACCTGTGTTGATATTGACAGAGTTAATAAAGGGGTATACATTTTAATATAATGCTTCGACTATGGGTCTCGAGTGTGTGATTATGCAGGATGATCATATGGTGTATTATGGATCTCACCAAATCCAACCACTTGAGAAGAATCACCTGAATCATGACTTGGAGTTAGTGTAAGTAATGCTTGATTTGAAGACATAGTTTCACTACCTATTTAGGGAGAAGTTTTTGGTCTATTCTGATCATAAAATCTTAGCGTACATCTCTTAGAAGAATATCAATTTGAGGTAGCATCACTTGATTAAATATGTACAAGGGTTAGAATTTGATATATTCTATACCCCTGGAAAGGGAAATGTGGTAGCTGATGCCTTGAGTAGGAGTGCCAGTGTAGGTGTTGAGGAAGTCCAGTGATGAGTGCACTCTGATTGGGTTGTTTGACTAGATGAATGTGGAAACTAAGGAGCACAATGTAGGGATTTTATGGCATGTGTGCAGTTGACCCCATATCTTCGGAAGCTAATACAGTAGGAGCAGTCTTGTGATGAGCTATGATATTGATCCTTATAGTTTCTTTATGATGGTAGATGTCTTATGATTCGTCACTTTCTCATGAGGGAAATATTTTTTTGAAGGTCCGGTTCATGGTACTGCTAGTTATGAGGAAGGTGGTGATGCAGGATAACAACAAGTATCAGTGGTCCATTCACCCTAGTACTACTAAGATGTTTTATGATGTTCATCGATAGTTCTGGAGGCCACATATGAGGTGGGATATAGATGATTTTTTATCAAGGTGTTATACTTGTAAACAGGTTAAAGTAGAGCATCAAAGGCCCTATGGTTTGCTTCATCCATTACCCATTCATACTTGGAAGTGGGATGAGGTCACCATGGATTTCATTATTTTCTTACTTTATACACCTTGGGGTAATAATTTTATTTGGGTAGTGATTGATCTTCAGACTAAATCATCCCACTTCATTATGAAAAAAGATACAACTAAAGTGGATGAGCTAGGCCTATTGTATATTTAGGAAGTGGTAAGGCTTCATGGTGTGCCATAAGTAGTTGTCTCAGATAGAGACTCCGATTTTAAATCTTGTTTTTGATAAGGCCTTTAGAAGGATTTGGGGTCATAGATTAAGATAAACATGACATACCATCCTCAAACGTATGGCCAAACAGAGAATGAAAACTAGATTCTGTAGGACATACTCTTTGCATGTGTCTTGGACTTCGAATGTTTTCAGGATATCCATTTGGGATTGGTAGATTTTTCTTATAATAATATTTACCAACCCTTGACTTGAATGGCTCTTTTTGAGGAACTCTACGTTCAGCCATGTCGGTCCCCCTGTGTTGGGCTGAGGTATGTGATACCTCACTGTTAGGACCGAGTCTTGTGTAGGAGCCATATGAGAAGGTCAAACTGATCAGGAAGATGTTGTTAACAGCTACGAGTCACCACAAGTCTTATGATGACCATAGGTGTTGGGATATGGAGTTTTCTATGGGAAACTGAGTGTTCTTAAAGGTATCACCCATTTTGGGTGACTGTTGTCTGGGAAAGAAGGGTAAGCTTGCACCAAGGTATGTCAAACACTTAGAAATCACTGAGAAAATTGGAAGGTTGGCATACATTCTTGCATTGATTTCTTAGTCGATGTTGATTCGTGATCTCTTCCACGTTTTCCAACTAAAGAAGTATTATCCAGACTCGTCTCATGTGATGAATTGGGAAGAGTTGGAGTCGGAGCCAGACTTGTCAGTGTTGGAACGACCAGTGCACATAGTGGACTCCCAAGAGAAGGTACTTTATTAGAAATCTATCCCATTGCTCTATGTCATCTGGAAGCATGGAAATGATAAGCATGAGATGTGGGAATGATATGCTTGGTTCGAGCAGGAGTACCCATTTTTTTCTGATCAACTTTTGGGTTGACCTTCCAAGGGAGGGAATTTTCTATGGTGGGGAGAATTTTCACATATATGATATATTTTTTAGGTATTTTTCAATTTTTATATTGGTCTATCTCTTTATTTGAGTTTCCATTTAAAATATTGGAAGAAATTGGACGTTTTTAGGGAAAAAGTAAGAAGCATGGTTTGTGCATGGTTAGTAGTAACCATGCACCACCCCTAGATGTTGTGTGGTAGGAGGTAAAAAATACTATATGTCCTATGTATGGCCATGTGGTAGGTCCCCGGAAATTGTGAGGGGTTTTCTGTTCAGATATAACGGTATACACAGTTATCACATGGTTTCCCAAATCATGTGGAGACTATGCAAATATTCTAACTCATTAACATTTTGCCTCTCTTTCTCTATCCTCTTGGGTTTAACCCAAGAAAACCCCCATTTCTAATCTCCCATGGTATTTTACAGCCTAGGATCCTCCCTCCTACCCTCCTCATCTCCCGGATCTTCAAATTTGTGTCAAATTTGGTGCGGTTCCTCCTCAAATCCTCAAGTAAGCTCTCTTGTACTCCTATGTAATTATTGTGTCCCTTGAATAGTTCTTTCTTCCATGGAGATTTATGGAATTTGTTCTTATACCAACTCTTGTGTACCTTGATCCTTGACTTCATCAATGTCTACCTCGCTCCCACTATTTCCTTTGGATATGTGCTCCCTTTCATGGAATATGGCATGTCTTTCCACTATAACCTTTTATCTTGAGGGGTTGCATAAGTAATATCCCCTTGTTTTCTTGGGGTATCCTATAAACATACACTTTGTTCCGTAGGGTGCAAGTTTGTTACCTGAAGTGGTCTTAACAAATGCATCACTTCCCTGCACATGTAAATTCAATAACATGGATTTATTTCTACACCATAACTCATATGGAATACTATTTATTTATTTAGTTGGTACTTGGTTTAGTATGTGTATTGTTTTGGTAATGAATATCCCAAAAAGGATAATGGAAGACTCACGTGACACATCATTGATCTCACCATGTACAAAAAGGTGTGGTTCCTCCTTTTTCTCACACCATTCAATTGGGGCGTGTAAGGAGGAGTGAGTTGGGATAGGATCCGAAACTCCTGTAAGTAATCAATGAAGTCTTGATTAAGATATTATCCACCTTGTTCTGAGAATAGTTTCTTATATTATTATAAATATGGTTCTCAACATCATTCTTGTATTCTTTGAACTTATAAAAAGAATCCGACTTATACCTTAATAAGTAGATATATCCGTGTCTACTAAAATAAATAATCAAAGTTATGAAGTATGAGTACCCTCCCCTTACTTCAATTAGAAATGGTCCACACACATCGGTATGAACTAATTCAAGAATCTATTTAGCCCTTTCACCTTTCCCATTAAATGGGGATTTGGTCATTTTTCCTTGTAAGCATGCATTATATACACCAAGTGGTTTTAGTTTGAAGGAATCTAAATATTCATCTTGATGTAGCTTTGTCAAGCGTTTCTCGTTTACATGACGTAGCCAGTGATGAAAAAGTTGGGTGTGGTTTTAGTCATGTGAAGTATCTTACTTATCAATTTCCATTACTTGGTTTGTGTAATCCAACAAGTAATGACCATTGTATAAATGTGCCCTACCAAAAAAAATTCTATCTTTATAAAAGATGAAAAATGAATTTCCAAACTTGAAAAAAACCCATTTGTATCTAATATGGATACATAAAGAGTGTTTTAGTAACAAAATATGCATAATTAAAAACCTTTAATACCAAGATCATCCCAGTTGGCAACATGATGTGGTAGTCCTAGAAAGCTACAATAGCAAGTCTGGCTCCGTTGGCTGCTCATAGATCTACCTCCCCTCGGTCAATATTCCAGAATCTATTTGGTTTCTGTATTTGGATACATATGTAAGAACCAAAAGATGTATCTAATACCCAATTTTTAGAAACAGATAGATTACATTCAATAAAAAATGTACCCGAAGCTTCCCCTTGCTTCTTAGGCTGGGTGCAGTTCTTCTTCTAGTGGCCATTCTTGTCACATGTGAAACAAATAGCTTCCAGTTCCCTTGGCTACCCTTTGACCTTCCTTTTCACGGAAGGGAGTAAAGAAGCTTTGGGATTAAATCTATTTTTCATTCCCTTCCTCTTATTTACCATAACTAAAGAAGGATTTTCATGCTTCATATCTTTCTCCACATGAATAATCAAGATAAGAAGATCAAATAGATACTTCTCAATGTTGTTTATATTGAAATTAACAACAAATCTAGAGAAGCTATAAGGGAGTGGTGAAAGAATGAGATCGATACCCAATTATTTTGGGAGTTTTAAACCTTGAACCTCCAAGTACTCAATGGATCTAATGAGCTTGACTACGTGAGGCCTAGCTGGGGAACCCTCTTTAAGATTACTCTAAAAGAGTGCCTTGGAGATCTCAAACCGTTCTTGTATTTCTCTCTCTTGGTAAAGACAATAGAGGAGCTCGAGCATGCTATAAGAATCCAAGTTTTCATGAGACTTCATGAGCTCACTAGAAATTGATGATAACATCAAACATTGAATGTAAATTGTGTCATTAATATGGTTCTCATTGACTAAGAACTCTTCATCACTCGCCTCTTGGTTAGGAGGATCATGTAATGCTGACTCTAGCACTTAAGACTTTCATTCATGGTGTAGAATAACCCGAAGGTGTATAAACCATTCCTAGAAGTTACTAATGGTGAGGATGTTGTCTTTATCTAGAAGTGATCGTAGGGATAGTGTGGGTGAAGATTTTTGCATTTTTATTCTATAATTATATTAGTAGATCATTAGTACATTCTTGATTACATTTTATGAGAAATAATAAATTAATTTTATTAATTCACCCACTATTTTATCAAGTCCCAATGGCCCTCACCACTGAACTCGAAATGTCCAGTTTCTATGAAATTATATTAACAAAGATCCATATTCCCCTTTGTGTAACCCCAACAAGCTTTGGTCAAGCTGTTTGATGGTATTTAGGTATGCAGGTCTTTGGCAACAACAGGTTTGAAGCTCTTTGATCTATTGAGTGGAATCCCTAATCCTGAAATCATGACTTTGGATTTCCTAAACTCTTTCCTCCAATATTACACCAATTATAGAAAGGGCTACTTCTATTGACATAATATGGTTATGTCAACCTGAAACCTTTTATAAGGGCTTCTTGTATAAAAGTAAGTGTCCCAACAAGGGTTGTTAAAACACATAGTTTTATTATGTTTTCCTATAATCAAGTAACAAAAGGCTTGGTCTGACATAATATTTTATTTGAGGTATTTTTTATCTATTATGAATGAATTGATTATTATCATTATCACATGCCTGTTAATATTATGTGGAGCTTACTTAAGTGATTAAATATGTCTTGATAATATTTACACCTAAGGATAATTTATTTTTGTTCCATCTTGCATGCTTTTTTAATTCATTAATTATGTGATCGCCACAACACATCCACAATGATAAACTATGCAACTGACATAAATAAAATAAATCAAAGGAAATGATCATGATATTTGCTAATGGTTAGTTTATCTAGTGGTTAATTAACTAACCCTAAGCTAGGGGAGAAACACCTTGAACCTTTTGGTTTTGTGTTTAGATCTTTCCACATGTCCACCTCTGTATCTCTTTGATTGGTTTTGTCTCTGCTCCAGCTTGAATTGTCTCCACTAGTTTGGGAGTTCCATCCATTACATATGTTTTTTTAACTCACACGAAGGTGAGGGGTAAAAAGTGGGGTTTACATAAAAGAAACCATGATCATGCATACCCTACATATTAATGAGGATAGATGGCTCTCAGGCCAACAATTAATTTAATAATAAAAATAAAAGGAAACTAATCACATACAAAGGTCTTATTCTAGCTCATGGTCACCCAAATACATGCAACAAGTTACATATTTAATAAAACTAGTATTTAATTATTTTATCATTCTTATTAAGATAAATTTCGCATGAATCAATTAATTACTATCTTTAATTAATCAACCATTTTATCTTAATCATTTTGGTAATTTCTTTGATATTCTCATCGTTGTACATAAATGCACCGTGGAGGTAAGATGGTCAATACCTATTTGAATCTACCCAACATGTATTATATTCTTATACTATTTTAATCTTCTTACATATGGAATAAATGATGCTCTAATGCATATATTAACAACATGTAGTACAATTTATATATGATAAGAATTTCTAAACATTACAAAAACATTAAAGTTTTAATTTTAGTAATTTGGTATAGTTCACGACGTGTAGTTCAGACTACATAGCATGTACTACCTTCACTATCTTTCCTGAAGTACATGCCTAGGGACTCTATGTTTGTGGCATACATAGGAAACTTCGGAGTACACGACGTGTATAGTGGGATACACATTATGTTGTCTTCGTCTTATGAGGTTATCAGTTGGCTTAGCCATGTAAGGGATACACAGTTTGTCCCCTGACTCAAAAAGACTACATGATATGTCTTGTGGGCCAAATGACGTGTAATTCGGTATCCATGTGCCTATCTTTCATGGTCAACAAGTGGTTTAGAATTAACCGCACTACATATAATAAATGTGCATAGCTTGATTAAATGAAAAATTAATCCCGATGCTCTATACACGACTACACAATGTGTAGTCCAAATTACACAACATGTATGGAAGAACACAACATCTAAGTCAAAACACACGATGTGCACTTTCATGTGTGGTGGGTAGAATCATCGGTGCCTCCTGATGAGTTCTCAATTTTAATTTTAATTAAAAAATCATTTATCTCAGTGAAATCTATGAGAAATGAAAAGAGGGAGAACAAATCACGTAATCCAGATTACTAGAATGATTAACCATGATTTGAAAAACTAAATTATTAAACCGTAAATCATAAACAAATTATTTAAATAATTATAAACTATGATGTAACCCATTTAATACCACTTGAAAGTTCTGGGTGTAGTGCATGTGTGGTTGGAACGAAACCCAACCTTAATTTTTAACATGATCAATGATTATTGAGGGACCAATATGACGATGAACGCTAGTCTCCATGTAATAGATTCAAATATTTTGATAAAGAAGGAAGAGGCCTCAAACCTTTGGAAAGGATATTTCACATAATGTTTATAATTTAATTAATTCATTTCATATAGAAAAGAATACCTGGATCTTTCGTACTTTTTTTTAATGATGTTGATCATCCAGAATGACCCTTCCGGATTGTCGTGTTGCACTTGAGAAGATCCAAACTATAATCCCCTAGAGGTGATCCCCATGTGCTCTGATGGCCTCTGATCGACACAACTCGTTCTTCGAGTGCTAGCATGGAAAAGTGAGTGTCTTGTGTCAGTCATTCTTGATCGCTTGTTCTTTGGAATTTAAGAACGTATCTCGTTATTGAGAGGGGTGGGAAGAGGATTCAAGAGAGAAATCATTTAGATCAACAATTCTCAATTCACTAGGCATGCAGTTCGGTACATGGCACAATAGACATACATATCTATTTATCGACATGAACATTTGGTTATAATATTTAATTGCATAAGAATAATTAAATACATTCATAACCTTAGATAAAACCCATGTTTTTAATAATAATACTGCATAATTATTTATGGTGTTCCAAATTGCGCAAAAAGGAATTATAAATAAAATTTTGCATCACAAAATAATAACAGTGTTATTATTATTTTAGTTAGTGAAAACTAGTTATATAATTATTTACCATCTTACAAATAATTATTTTATTATCAAACCAACCTTGGTTTACTTGAACTTCACTTCCATTTATTGAACACCCAAATAAATAAATAAATAATTTATTCTCTTAAATAAATATTTTATTTACAAACTAGTAAATAAATATTTATTAAATTTTAAATAAAATAAATATATATATTTCCCAAAATCCAGTGAATAAATATTTATTTAATTTATGTAATAATTTTATCTTGAAAAAAATTATTCCACTGTCATGAAAATAATATTTATTCCATTAATTAAATTCAAATAGAATTTAACAGAGAGCACCAGAAACACATAGTGTTTGACCATATTGGATTATTTCTCATTGGCATTAGGCGGGCTTGCCTAAAGTCCAAGATTACTATCTAGTAATGGGTTATGGAACCCAAGATAAAGAACCTAAAGTCGCAACAATGACATCTACATACAAATACTGATTTTGTAATATAATCCCTTGGTCTCTATATCTCAACAAACGAGTTTCATGATAGTGTCATCAACCTTTGTTCTTGATACATCATTCTTTGACTACCTGAATTAAACTCATTGTTACACCATGGACATGTAATTTTTCATGGCAGTCTATTTCAATCAAAGGGCTAAGATATCAACTTCCATAAATTGAAGGGAGAAATCCTTTCTCAACTTATCCATTAATAACATGCCACTCATGACGCACCCATTGTACCCTAATTCCTGCCAATATATGGTGTGACCGTTTTCGTTAGTAAATCAAAGTGCACAAGTCATGACACATATTAATTATAATCTTAATGTCTAAGGACTATTACAAACAATCGCAGAAAGAAATATCTTATGACACTAAAACATGAAAAATTCCTACTGGTGGGTCTGTTCTCATAATTTATTATCTTGGAGATTACCAAGTACGAACTTCATGTGAGGAAGTATCATCTTCTTATGAGTACTCTCACCTGACGATCTGTATAATATGTGTCCCATAATATTATGTAATATAACCACATAACTATATTTAAGAATATAGGTATAGAATTTCAAAGTTCTCATCATAGTGGGGAACTTTTATGACCTTATCAATGAAACGAATAATATAAGACATTATTAAATCATATCCATGAATAACAATGAAAAATATGTAATAAGATGTTTAATATTTAAATAAATTAAATATGTATGTAATCAATGTACAAATAGTTGGTTCTAGGGCACCAAATATAACAAACTCCCACTTGGACTAGAGCCAGATGCCTACGACTTTCAGTCCTCTACACCTCACATGATGATCATGTTTCTGCTGAGTCAAGATTTAGTCAAGTGGTCCACCACGTTTTCTTCCATGAAAATACTGCTCACTACAACTTTACATCTCTGAGAGAAATCCCTTAAGAGACAATACTTCCAAGTATGTGCTTCAACTGCTGATGTGTCCTTGTCTCTTTTGCGAGAGATATAGCTGCTGTATTATTATAGTACAATTTTATGGGATCTTTACTGCTATGTATCACATCCAACTCCAAGACGAAGTTCCACATCCAAACTGATTCTTTAGCTACCTCAAAATCTGTGATATACTCGGATTCTTATGTAGAATCTATGACCACACTCTACTTTGAGCACTTCTAGCTCATTGCACTTCCATTTGAAGTGAAGATGTATCCTGTTTGCGACTTCATGTCATCTTGATCAGTCTGAACACTACCATCTACATATTCTATGTTGACTAGTTCCTTATCTCCTCCATAAACCAGGAACATATCCTTAGTATCCCTTAGATACTTTTGGATAGTATTGACTAAAATCCAATGGTGGTCACCTAGGTCAGCTTGATATCTGCCTACCACACTCAATGTATAGGACACATCCACCCCAATACATAGAAAGACATACATGAATGTACCAATCACTGATGTGTATGGAGTCTTTTCCATTATATTTCATTCCACACATGTTTTAGGACACATTTTATTGGAAAGACAAATTCCACGTGACACTAGAAACAATCCCCTCTTAGATTGTTCCATACTAAATATCTTCAGTATCTTATCAATGTATGTACTTTGACTTAGGCCCAAAAATCTCTTAGATCTATCAGGATGGATATTTATCCCAAGAATATATTCTATCTCACCCAAGTCGTTCATGGAGAAGCATTGGTTCAATGATGCCTTAACAGACTGTGAGACATGTATCTCATTTCCAATAAGTAATTTTTCATCAACATATACTATTAAGAAAATGAATACACTCCCACTAAACTATTTGTAGACACAAGGATCCCATTCATTCCTAATAATACCATATTTTCTTTATGGATTCATCAAAATGAATGTTCAATGACCCGGATTCTTGCATTAATCCATAAATAGATTTCTACAACCTTTATACCTTATTGGAATCCTTGGGATTCATAAAACCTTTAGGTTGTGTCATGTTGAAATCTTCCTGAAGGTTCCTGTTATGGAAGGATTTTTTGACATCCATTTTCCAAATCTCATAGTCCTGGTAAGAGGAAATAGACAATAGAATTCTGATGGATTTCAACATTGCAACTGGTGAAAAGGTTTTGTCGTAGTCATTGCATTGATACTGCTTGAACACTTTTGCAACCAATCGTGCCTTATAGGTACTGACTTGTCCTTCCATATCCAGTTTTTTTTGAATACCCATTTGCAACCAATTGGATTTACATCAATAGGAGGATCTACCAAAATCTAGACTTGGTTTTGGTACATGGAATCCATTTCAGAATTCATTTCTTCTTGCCACTTGGAAACATCTATGCCACTTACTACTTTCTTTTAGGTCAGAGGATCATTATTATCAACTAATAATGAGTCACATTATTCAATAACTATAAAACCATACCATTCTAGTTCTCTAACCTCTCTTGTACTCCTACACAGTTCTTGTGTATCTAGAACAGTTCTTTCTTCCATGGGGCTTTGTGGAATTTGTTCCTCTACCAACTCTTATGTACCTTGATCCTCTAATTCATTGAAGTCTATCTCGCTCCCACTATCTCTTTTGGAAATGTTCTCCCTCTTAAGGAATACACCCTATCTTCCAACTATAACCTGTTTTTATAAGGGGTTGTATAGGTAATATCCCCTTGTGTCCTTGGGGTATCCTATAAAGGTACAATTTGTTCCACAGGGTACATGTTTGATACATAAAGAGGCTTTAACAAACACATCTCTTCCCCACACATGTAAATTAGATAACATGGTTTTCTTTCCACTCTAGAACTTGTATGTAATACCATTTATCAATATTGTTAGTAATTGGTTTAGCATGTGGGCCTCTATTTGTAACACATATCCCCAAAAGTATAATGGAAGACTCACAAGACTCATCATTGATCTCACCATATCCAACAAGGTGTGGTTCCTTCTTTCATTCACACTATTCCACTGGGGCATGTAAGGAGGAGTGAGTTGGGATAGGATCCCAAACTCTCGCCAGTAATCAATTAAGTATTTATTAAGATATTATCCACCTCGTTCTGAGTAGAGTTTCTTAATCTTCTTACCAAGCTGGTTCTCAAATTCATTCTTGTATTCTTTGAACTTATCAAAAGAATCTGACTTATACCTCATTAAGTAGATATATCCATATATACTAGAATCATTAGTAAAAGTTATGAAGTATGAGTATCCTCCACTTTCTTCAACTGGAAATGGTCCACACACATTGGTATGAACTAATTGAAGAATCTCTTTAGCCCTTTAAAATTTCCCACTAAATGGGGATTTGGCCATTTTTCCTTGTAAACATGCATGACATACGACAAGTGGTATTAGTTCAAAAGAATCTAAATATCCATCTTAATTTACCTTTGTAAATCATTTCTCATCTACATGACCTAGATAGTGATGCCAACATTTGGTGTGGTATGGGTCATGTGAAGTATCTTTGTTATCGATTGCCATTACTTGGTTTGTGTAATCCAACACACAAAGTCTGTTGTATAAATGTGCCCTACCTAAAAAATTCTATCTTTGTAAAAGAAGAAACATTCATTTCCAAACTTGAAAAAAAACCATCTGTATCTAATCTGGATACAAAAAATAATGTTTGTAGTAACAAACAAAACATAATAGAAACCCTTTGATACCAAGATCATCCTAGTTGGCAACATGAGGTGGTAGTCCCTGATAGCTACAATAGAAAGTATGGCTCTATTGGCTGCTCATAGATCTACCTCCCATCAGTCAATCTTCATGAATCTACTTGGTTCCTATATTTGGATACATATGTGATCACCACAAGCTATATCTAATACCTAATTTTTAGAAATATATAGATTACATTTGATAAAAAACGTACCTGAAGCTTCCCATTGCTTGTTAGGCCAGGTGTAGTTCTTCTTCCAGTGAACCTTCTTGCCACATGCAAAACAAACAGTTTCCAATTCTCTTGATCCCCTTTGATCTTCCTTTTTGTGGAAGGGAGTAAAGAATATTTGGGCTTAAATCATGTTGTATTCCCTTTCCTCGTATTCACCATAAAGACAGAAGAGTTTTTGTGCATCATATATTTTTCTACTTGGTGAATGAGTATAATAAGATCAGATAGACTTTTAAATGTTGTTAATATTGAAATTAACAACAAATATAGAGAAGATATGATGGAGTGATAAAATAATGAGATCGTTACCCAGTTCTTTGGGGCGTTTAAACCCTAGAACCTACAAGTTCTCAATGTAGCCAATGATCTTGACTACATGATGCCCATATGGGGAAAACTCTCCATGCTTATTATAAAAGAGAGACTTGGCGGTCTCAAACCATTCTTGTCTTACTCTCTCCTAGTAAAGACCACAGAGGTTCTACATCATGATATATGCATCCATGTTTTCATGACACTTGATGAGTTTACTAGAAATTGATGATAGCATCAAACATTGAATGTTGAACACGTCATTCATATATTTCTCATAGACCAAGAACTCTTCACCACTCACCTCATGGGAAGGAAGATCAGGTAATGCTGAATCCAACACATAAGACTTCCGTTCATGGAATAGAATAACCTGAAGAAATATAAACCATTCCTAGAAGTTACTGCCAGTGAGGATGTTATCTTTATCTAGAATTATCGTAGGGATAGTGTGGTTGAAGATTTTTTCGTTTTAATTATATAATTAAATGAGTGGATCATTATAACTTTCTTGATTACATATTACGATAAATAATAAATTAATTTTATTATGTCTCCCACTATTTTATCAATTCTTAATGGCTCTCACCATTGAACTCAAAATGTCCAGTTTCGATGAAATTCCAATGGCAAGGATCCATATTCCCCATTTCATAACCCTAATAAGGGTTGTTCAAGATATTTGAAGGTATTTAAGTAGGAAGGTCTTTTCCAACTATGGACTTTCATCTCCTTGATCTGTTGAGTGGACCCCCCAATCCTAAAATCTTGACATTGGATTTCCTCAACTCTTTCCTCCAATGTTACACCATTTCTAGCAAGGGATACCCCTCTTGATGTAATATGGTTTAGTCAACCTAAAACCTTTCATAAGGTATTCCTATATAAAATCAAGTGTCCCAACAAGGTTTGGTCAAACAAACAGTTTAACTGAGTTTTTCCCTTAATCAAGTAAATGAAGGCTTAGTATGACTTAATATTTTATTTGAGATATTTTTTTCTCTTATGAATGAATTGATTAATATCATTATTACATTCTTGTTAATATTAAGTGGAACTTAATAAAGTGATTAACTATATCTTGATAATATTTATGCATAAGGATGGTTTATTTTTGTTCCATTTGTCATGCTTTTTTATTTCATTAATTATGTGATCATCACAACACATCCATAATGATAAACCATGAATCTAAAAGAAATAAAATAAATAAAAGGGAATGATTATGATTTTTTCTAATGGTTATTTTATCTAGTGGTTGATAAACTAAACCTGACCTAGGGGAGAAACACATTGAACCATTTGGGTTTGTGTTTATAGCTTTCAACGAGTCCACCTCTGTATCTCTTGGATTGGTTTTATATCTACTATAATTTGAACCATCTCCCCTAGCTAGGGAGTTCCATACATTACATATGCTTCTTTTAAATCACACATAGGTGAGGGATAAAAAGGTGGGTTTACATAAAAGAAACCATGAGCATGAAGACCCTAAATATTAATCAGGAGAGTTGGCTCGCAGGACAACAATTAATTTAATAAATAAATTAAAAGGAAACCAATCACATACAAAGGTCTTTGTCTAGATCATGATCACCCAAATACATGAAGTGAGTTACATTTTTAATAAAACTATTATTTAATTCTGTAATCATTCTTATTAAGATAAATTGTGCTTGAATTGATTAATTATTATCTTTAATTAATCAATCCTTTTATGATAATAATTTTCTAAATTTCATTGAGATTCCCATCATTGTACATAAATTCACCTCAGAGGTAAGCTGGTGAATACTTGTTCGAATCTACCCAACATGTATTTTATTCTTATACTGTTTTTCTCTTCTGACATATGGAATACATGATACTTCAATTCATAGAGTAAAAACATGTTGTATGATTTATATATGATAAACATTTATGAACGTTTTACAAACATTAAAGTTTTATTTTTTTTTAATTTGTTAATGTACACGGTGTGTAGTTCTGACTACATGACGTGTACTACCTTCTCCTTCTTTCCCGAATTACGTGACTAGGGACTCAGTGTGTGAGGCATAATTCGGAAATGTTAGTGTACACGACATGTACAGTGGGCTGCATACTATTTTGTCTCCGTGTTACACAGTTACCAGTTGGATTAGCTGTGTATGGGATACACTGTTTGTCCCCTGACCTAAAGAGACTACACTTCGTGTCCAATGGGCCACACAGTATGTAATCCGGTATCCATGTGGCTATCTGCCTTGGTCAACCTGTGGTGTCAAATTAATTATACTGCGTGTAATAAATGCGCATAGCTTGAGTAATTTTCGAATTAATCATGATGCGATGTACATAACTACACGACGTGTAGTATAGATTACACAATGTGTATGGAAGAACACGACATGTAAGTCTGAACACATGACCTCTACTTTCGTTTCACCTGAGAAGAATCTTCGGTGCCTCCTGATGAGTTCTCAATTTTAATTTTAATTAAAAATAATTTGTTTCTGTGAATTATGCGAGAAATGAAAAGGGGGAGAACAGATCACGTAATAATGATTACATGAATGATTAACCTTGAATTGAAAAATTAAATTATTATAATTTAAATCATCAATAAATTATTTAAATAATTATAAACTATGATGTAACCACTTTTATACCATTTGAAGGTTCTGGTGTAGTAGAATCGTGGTTGGAACGACATTCAACTTCAATTTTTACCATGATCAATGATTATTACATGACCAATAAAATGATTAATGCCAATATACATGTAATATAATCAAAGATTAAGATAAAGAGGGAAGAGACCGAAACCTTTATAGAGGATCTTTCACATCATGTTTATAATTAATTTAATTAATTTTATAAAGAAATGAATACCTGGATCTTCAGTACTTTGTTCATTGATGATGTTAATCTTTCTGAATGACCCTTCCAGATTGTCTCATTATGCTTGAGAGGATCCAAACCAGAATCCCTCTAGTGGTGATCCACATGTGCTCCGATGGCCTCTGACCGACACTACTCATTCTCCGGTTGTTAGCGCATTGAAGAAAGTGTCTTGTGTCTGCCATTCTTGGTTTCTTGTTCTTCGGTCTTGAAGAACATCTGTTGTTCTTTAGAGGGGTGTTACGAGGATTCAAGAGAGAAATTTTTTTTCTCAACAATTCTCAATTCACCAGGAATGCAGTTCGGTACCTAGAACAATAGATGTACATGTATATTTATCGACATGGAGCCTCATTTACAATTTTTAATTGCACAACAGAGATTAAATACATTCATAACCTTAGAGAAAACCCATTAATTTAATAATAATACCATGTCATTATTTCTGGTGTGCCAACTTGTGCAAGACAGAATTATAAATAAAAGTCCGCATCCCAAAATAATAACAACATTATTTTTTTATAAACTTGTGCCAACTAGTTAAATAATTATTTACCATATTGTAAATAATTATTTTACTACCAGACTGGTATTGTTCTGCTCAAACTCGACTTCCATTTATTGAACACCCGAATAAATAATTTATTCTATTAAATAAATATTTTATTTAAAAACTAGTAAGTAAATATTTATTAAATGTTCAATAAAATAAATAAAAATATTTTACCCACAGTATAGTGAATGAATATTTATATAATTTATGAAATCATTTTATATTGAATAAAATTATTCCACTATGTTGAAAATAATATTTATTCCTTTAATTAAATTCAAATAGTATTTAATCGAGACCACCAGAAACACTTACTATATGACCCTCTAGGATTATTTATTGTTGTAATTAGGCAGACTTACCCAAAGTCCAAGAGTACTATTTAGAAACGGGTCAAGGCACACAAGAGAAAGAACATAATGTAACTATAATGAAATCCACATAAAAATGATCCCTATGTAATATAATCCCTTTGTCTCAATATCTCATCAAAAAAGTTTCATGATAGTGTCATTAACCTTTGTGTTTGATACGTCATTCTTTGATTACCTGATATAAACTCATTGTCACACCATGAACATGGAATTTCGCACGATGGCTCTATTTCAATGAAAGGGATAAGATATCAACTTCCATAAATAGAAGGGACACATCTGTCCTGGACTCATCCATTAATAACATGCTACTCGTGACACACCCAAAATACCCTACTTACCCCAATATATGAAGTGACTATCTTCCTCAGTAAATAAAAGTGCACAAGTCATGACACATATTAATGATAATGTTAAAGTCTAAGTACTATTACACACACTCGCATATAATAATATCCGATGACACCAAAACATGTAGAATTCCTACTGGCAGGTATGTTCTCTTAATCTATCATATTATAGATTACTATGTATGAACTTCATGAGAGGAAGTCTCATCTTCTTACAAGTACTCACACATGATGATATGTATACTATGTGTCCAATCATAGTATGTCATCCAACCGCAGTACTATATTTAAGAATATTGTTATAGCATATCAAGGTTCTCATTATAGAGAGGAACTGCCATGACCATATCAATGCAAAAAATACTCAAGGACATTATTACATCATATTCATGAAGAACAGTGAAAAATATGTAATATGATTTTTAATATTTAAATACATTAAATATCCATGTAATCAAAGTACAAACAGTTGGTTCAAGGGCACCAACTCTAACACCTCTTCTCATACCCTAGGGTTATGATTTCGGGTTTCGTCCTTGAAATTTATGGGTCAATCTATTATTCTATGTCATGATATTCCTTCCTCGTGTGATTAAGGTTCAATGAGAGTATTGCAATGAATTTTGGGGTTTCACCACAAACAATAGGTGGTTCCATGATTAAATATTTATTGGTAAATTTATTTGGCTTTCTTGAGTTCCTCTGCATGTTTTATAAATTATGAATGTTGTGAGAATGTGGTTTTTGAAGAGTTTGGAAGTGAAATTGATTTTTAAATGGGTTTTATATGCTCAACAGGTAAATTCATGAAGGAAGGATTTTTGGTGTGATTTTAAATGCTTTATAAATTGTGTAAATGTTTTAACAAATTGTGCATGAGGTGTGAAATAAAATATGGAAAGGTTTTAGTGTGTGTTCTACTATAAAAGAGGATTTTCTTATGAAATGGTGACTTTAATGTGCGTGGGGCCTTTTCTGGCTTGTTTAATATAAATTAAGTTACATATATTTTGTATGAAACTTGTATGAGCATTTAATGGGAAACCTGGGTAGCTGGGAGAGAGGACTTGGACTAGCAGGCTAGTGATTCAGAAGTGGAAGAGACCCGGATTCACTTAGAAGGATTGACATTTAAAACATTAACTTAACATATTTATGGGTGGAGACCACTAGAACGTTGGTTTCGTCTCCTCTCTAGTGGCTTGTGCATAAGAACATTGATTTTTGTGGTTCCTATAACACCTTAAACTGAGACACACGGTTCTAGGTTCCCTTTATCTAGCTAACAACCATAGGTCCTCTCCCATGTGTGCTGCTGCTTGATAACTATATGATCACCATTGGCATATGGTGGGTCATTTGAGTTACTTCAAGATAAAGGTGTTTTTAGTTGAACTTAATTTTCTTTAAAATACTTTTTATTAAAAGTTGTTTTATTTAAATTGTTTGGGCATCCTTCCTTGTATTAAATCTTTCAAATGTATTTTTTGTATAACATTTAGAGTATGGAATATTTTTGGTTGGAATTCTACTGGGATTTGGCTCACAACCTTCTTACACCTTTGGGTATAAGCAGACTTGGTAATTTTGGATGTAGGAAAGGGTAAAGTCTTTGGTGAAGGTGGATCGAGATGCTAGTGAACTTCATGGGTTGTGTTGTGGAGATTGCTAGTGTATGATTCTCCCATTGCTTGTGGTGGTTCTTAGATCTTGGTATTTGGTTATTTTATATTATATCATTATTTTTGTATTTTTTATAAAACTTGTAAACTTAATTTTGAAACTATGTAAGGGATTGTTTGTTTATGTTTTCTTGCCTTGTTGATTTTTATAGTGTTGGTTGTATTATGATTTTATCTTTGGGTGAAATCGTTCCCACATTCTTGTATGGGTACTCATGAACTTGTGCCTACTAGTGAGGATTAAGAATTCCCCTCAAGACTTTTCATGGACTAGGTTGGGAACCAGGTTGGATTGATACCTAGCTTTGTTTGTGACAATTTAAATTATGCTATATAATTCTAGGCGCACCTCTCACATCATTACATTTACATTATCATGCATGCCACATAGAATATATATCAACCTTGGAAATAAAATAACCCATGGAAAGGAATGGGTTTCATTTCATAAAGAATATATTCATAAACATTGATATCCCTGTGATAAAAATGAAATGATATGCTTGGTATCAATCTTGATTGAAGAACAAACAATCTCAAGAGAAGTGAAAGATGTGTTTTTAGAAAGAAGAGTTGTAAAAATATTTTAATTTTTCATAAAACCAGATTGGAAAAATATATAACCAATATAGGAAAAGGGAAGAAAAAATAAATGATATTTAAAGAAAATTATATGAATAACCATACTTAAAATGGAGTGAAAGAAACCCAAATAAATAGAGTTGGGTTTGAGAATTCCTCTTACCTTTTATCTGGAAGCTTTATTCACTTTAATATCACAGATAATAAAATTAGATTAATTAATTAATAAAAAAATTACCTCTTATACATTTATTTTATTTATTATAGTTTTATTACGTTTTTATGGCCATTATGATGAGTTATAGAGTTGAATTTCATCATTTGAGAGTGTTTATTTTCTTGGATTTCAGGATCGGTTCAATTGTATACATTTTTGGAAGATTGTGTAAAATGTGAATGATTATCTAAAATTGAAATTATATGTTATTAATAAACATACATATATGTTTTTGGTATTATTTTTCATTTGGTTATATGGTATGAGGATGAATCATTAAATAAATAATTAATGAAAATAACTTAATTTATATGGAAGATTTTACAACCATTATTAGATTGTATCATTTTATTTAACATCATGATTATATATTGGTTACATAGCATTATATAACTTATAATATTTATAATAAAATCTTATTTAAACATAATTATCTTTTTATAACCATCATCGAAGGTGGTAATGAAAAATGAAAACACATCCTCCACGGTGGAGGTAAATCGACACACCACATATGATATTTTGATTTTTAGAATAAAAGAAAAATGAAATATATTAGAAGATGAATTATTCCATTAACATAATATCATTATAGTATATAAAAGATATGGGATTTTTCATTCCTATTTTATTGGTGGATTTCAGTATATATAAGATAATAAATGAAATTGAATAGAAATTTAAAGGAAAAGAAAGAGGGGTTTACCTCTTGAATTTCTCCTCCTTGAGAACCTCCTTAGAGAAATAGGTTTAGTCTTTTGATGATAAAAAGATCTAATAGAAATGGGGAATGATCTTGGGAATAGTATTGGGTAGAACTTGTACAAGGATCTTATCTTGAAATGTGTAATGAGAAAGGGTGGTGAGGGGCAGTATTTATAGTGGATGAGAGGGGTGTTTTCTCATTATTTT
This sequence comes from Viscum album, assembly GCA_963277665.1. Lineage (NCBI taxonomy): Eukaryota > Viridiplantae > Streptophyta > Magnoliopsida > Santalales > Viscaceae > Viscum > Viscum album. The sequence goes on from OY728125.1 coordinate 8,898,003, forward strand.
ATTCATTAGTTTTTTATTTTGGCTCAAGACTGAGAATATTTTTATCTTTATCACTAAATATATTAAAAACTAAATTATAGTTCTATATTATTGTATTATATCAACCTTATATCATCTATGACTCAATAATGCATGTATTTATCTTTTATCATAAATTATCCTATTTTACTATTCACAAAAAATTCATGTATTTTAGAAAAATACCAAAACATAATCCTAATTTTTTTGACATGAAGAATTAAAAAATTAACTCCATTTTATGAAAATATGTTTATAAATATGATAAATTTAATGTTTAATTAAAATCATCATTTACTTAGAAAATAATGATTTTAAATTTATAAGTGATTTTATTACATTTTGAAAAACTACGTAAGGTCTCATAAAATTATTTTATAATCATAAGAAATATAAATTTTAATTTACGAATATATTTTATGAAAATAAATTTTATTTTAAATAATTATATTAATTATAAAATTATAAATAAACATCTATGTTTTCAAAAAAACCAATACTTAATTAATTTTTTATAAAATATTTATTTACTTATAATATGAGACAATTATATCATATTGTAATTTATAAGATGCCAAAATTTTACTTATACTTTATTATATGATTTTATTATTCTATTAGGAAAATTACTACTCCTAATGGTCCTGTTACTATTCCAGTGGTCCAGTTTCTATTCCATTGGTATATGTTCCTTAATTTCTAAAAATACCTATTATTTCATTCATTATTCATTTATAAAGTTTTAATTATGTTATAAAAGTGATTTTATGTGATTTATACTATATTGAATAATTATAATAAGGTAATTTCCATTGATAAAATTTTGGTTTGTCACAAGACATGTTTATGGATAAGTCTATGGATGAGTCAAAGTATAGGAAAATTTCTTGAAATTTTGGTAAAGGATAGAGTGAGTGGTTTCCAACAATTACATCCTTTCATAGATAATACAAGTGGATGTTCTATGGGAAAAAGGTATATAGGGGTAATTACTCTGAAAAAGATGCATTGATCAGACTCGATCATCACTGGGTTCATGATAACGAGACTTGTTGCACACCTAGTGTAAAACTCCCATGGGATATGCTTTAGAAATTCAAAAAATCTTTATGAACCATCATGAATGATTTAAATAGATGATGATTATGAATGACATAGGATGAAACTAAGGTGACATAGATTTAAAAATGAGTCATGATTTAGACATACTATTTGTTATTTTTCAGGATTTTGTGATTCCCCATTATGATTATTATTTCTTACATTATGTTTTTTGGTTTTTATCAATAGTTAGAACCTAAAGGAACCATGTTGATGCTGAGTGAATTAAATAATGTAATGATTTCATACCTAAGAAGCCAAATTATATGGGAGCTGTAATGAAAAATAATGTTTCTATGCTCGCACAACCTTCCCAAGCTACAAATCATATTGGACTTACAAACAAACAATGGAGGGAACATCATTTTTTTTATTCCATCATGAGTCAATGTTCAACTTATTTTAGGGGATCTCCTGATCCAATAATTACTGAATAATAGATCAACACCACCAAATAGTTATTTTATATTCTCCATTTTTTGAAACATGAAAATTCACATTGGATGTATACCATTTGGAAGGTGAAGTGGATCAGTGATGGAACCATATCATGAATATGAGGAAATAATAGGAAATTAAATCAATAGATTGGGATGAGTTCAAGAACTTAATTTAAAATAAGTACTTTACTAATATTATTTGTAATAAATATGAACAAGGATTTCCTTAGTCAAAAGAAAAAGGATAATGAATCTGTTGGAACCTATGGGAAAAATGTTAAAAAACATGTGAGGTACGCTTCTAGTATTATCATCCAACTAGAAAGTAAGGTTGATCAATTCTGTAGTGGCTTAAAACAAAGTCACTATAAAGAATTATCCACAAGAGACTTTAGTATCTATGAATAGATTTTTCAATGTGATCTCAAGGTGGAAATAGAGGTTGGATTTATATATCAATCTCATGGTTTTAAGTGTGGAAGGGTGGGTCATCAGGAACTTACTTTTTGAAGTGATGGGAAGAAGTTAGCTAATTATGAGAATAGAGAGAAAGCCACACAAAATGAACCAACCACAATCCAATGTTTCAAATTAATGGATTATAAGAATTATGTTAACTAATTCTTAAATTAGAAGGTTAATGGTGATGATCGACATCAGTAACTTCTTACACCAATATAAAAGGTAAATCTTAGTTGATTACAATATATGATGAGAAGTGCAATAATGATGTTGTAAAAGGTACACTTACCATCCACTGTAGAATTTAAAATGTAATATTTGACTCTGGATTTACCCATTCTTTCAAATCTAATGAATTTTATAAAGGTATAAAGATTCCACCCAAATGATTAAATGTATAATTTGAATTTAAAACCACTAATGGTATAATGTTTTAATCTTAAGTCTATGATTCCTATCCAGTTTATGTTGGAAGGAATGTGCTTCTTGAAAATATAATCATTCTTCCTTTTGTTGAATTTTATGTTATCTTTGGTATGGATTGAATTTCTTTAAATAAATCCCGTATAAATTATCAACTAAGGTAAGTACCATTTGATATTCCAAACCAAATGAAGAGCATCTATCAATGTGCAGATAAGTAATAGAGATCACATCCATTGTATGGGTCTTAATTCCCATTCATACCTGGAGCTATACCAATTTTAAGACTCCCTATAGAATGACCCCTATTAAGTTGCAATAATTGAAGGATAAACTCTTGGAAAATCCTAACAAGGGATTCATTCAGCCAAGTGTGCCACCTTGGGGTGAACATGTTATTATATTAAAAAGAAATATATATTAATGTAACTCTATATTGATTATAGAGGGATTTACAAGATCAGAATTAAGAACAATTATCCCCTTCCTTGTATTCATGGCTTATTTGATTAACTGTATGAAGCTCAATACTTTCCCAAGATTGACCTTTATTTTGGATATCATCAATTGAGAGTAAAAAATGAGGATATAACCAAGATCAGAATTTCATATATGTTATGAAAAATATTAATATTTAGTGATTCTATTTGGTCTTAATAATTCCACAAATATCTTCATGGATTTAATGAATATTGTCTTTAGAGACTTCCTTGATAAGTTTGTGGTAGTCTTTATAAATGATATTCTTATCTATTCAAACTAAAAAGTAGAGCATGAATATCACATAGAAATTGTTCTAAAGACCCTAAGGGAGGAGAAAATATATGAAAATTTTAAAAAAGTGTGAATTTTGGTTGCAAAATGTTTCATTTTCAGGTCATATAATCTCAGGAGAGGGTATATTAGTAGATCCATCAAAGACATAGGCTATTGAATGTTGGCCCAAATTGACCACAGTGACTGAGATCCATTGTTTTTTTGTTTTATTTGGATATTATTGATATTTTGTGGAGATTTTATCCCAACTATATAATCACATGAGCACATTAAATTATAAGGGAGCCAAGTTCATGTGGATTGATGAATATGAAGAAAGGTTCAAGGAACTAAATAGAATATTAGTTAACACACCTATATTTACATTACCTTGTAGTATAGAAGTGTTTTTCATCTATAGTGATCTATCTAGGAAGGTATTTTGATATTTTCTTATTTAAAAGTCATGGTTATATCTTATTCCTCACAACAATTAAAATTTTATGAGAAATATTATTCAAATAATGATTTGGATTTAGATGTGCTAATTTTTGGATTAAAGATATGGATGAATTATATTTATGGAGACAAGTGTCATATATATATAACAATCATGAAGTATTAAAGTATATATTCACATATAAGGAGTTTAATATATTCCAAAGAAGATGGTTAGTGCTGATTAAAGATTATGATTGCTTAATACATTGCCACCACAGGAAAGCAAACAAGGCGGTTGAATCATTGAGTCAAAAGGATTATTCTAGATTATCCATGATGAGGATTAAAAAAGATCCAATATTTATGGATTTGAAAAGTGTAGATCTATAAATACTAAAGAAAGTGGGGATATTATCTTTCTCAATTGAATATTCAACCATATATCCAACTGAAGATTAAAGAGGTGAAAAAGGAAGATGTAGAGCTATAAAACAAGGTTAAAAACGTTGCTGGGTTTAACCTTAATAATGATGGAATGATAATTTTCAAGAACTATGTATGCATTCCATACATACCATATTATAAGATTGAGTCGTTAGAGTAATCTCATAGTTCTTAATTATTTATTCATCTGAGAAGTATGAAGATGTATAGAGATTTGAAAGAGTATTTCTTATGGGATGAAATGATGTGAGATATCGCAGAGTTTGTATCTCGATTCTTGGCATATCAACAAGTTAAGGCTGAAAGAAAAAATTATAAGGGAATGTTACATATATTACTCATACCATAATGGAAATGGGAAAAAATCACCATGTATTTTTTCATTAGACTCCAAAAATAACTAAAGTTTATAATTATATATTGGTTGAAGTTGATCATCTTACTAAGTAAAAATAATTTCTCACTATTAGATAAGTCATCTATCTAGGTCATATTTACAGGATATTAATTAAGGAAGTGTTAAGGTTGTATTGAGCACCATATTCCATTATTTATGATCAAGATCCATGGTTTACCTCAACGTTCTGGAAAAGTATTTAGCAACCTCTTAATATAGAGTCGAGTTTCAATACTTTGTATCATCCTCAGACAGATGTTAAGTCTGAAAGAACATTTCAATTCCAAGAGGATATGTGGAGATCTTGTTATTTGTATTTCAATGGTGGTTGGGATCAACACATTCCTCTAGTTGAGATTTATTATAATGGAAGCTTTCACCCAAGTTTTTAGATGACACATTGTGAATCCCTCTATGAGAAGAAATGTAGAACTCCAACATGCAGGAATGAAGTTGGAGAAAGAAAGTAATTAATACATGAGATAGTGTAATAAATGGTAGATAAGGTTATATCCATTCAAAAACACATCAAGGTAGCTTAGATTTGGAAGAAAATTTATGATAATAATCACCAGAGTGACCTATAATTTGAAGTTGGTGATAAGGTGTATCTAGTAATCTATCTTTAGAAGAAGGTTATGAGATTCAGGAAGAAAGATAAATCAGTGCCTTTAAAATTCTTGATCATATTAAGACCATATTGTATCACTTGTAACTTCTACAAATTTTCTATAAAGTCCAAAATGTGTTCCATGTATCTCTCCTAAGGAGGTACATACCTGACCCTTCACATGTACTGAACTCAGAAGTCATACCACTATAGAAAGATCTTTATAATGAGGAACAAATAATGGAGATTATAGATCATATAAAGAACATTCTAAGAAATAGGACCACTCACTTAGTCAAGGTTTTATGATAAAATTACCAGTTTAAAGAAGCTATGTGGGAACCTAGAGAAATGACGAGGGAGAATTACCCTCATTTTTTTGTATAAGAGTGATGAATTTCTAGGGGAAAATTCATTTTAAGGGTGATAGAATGTAACACCCTGAATTTTAAAAATATTGAATAAATTATATTTCATTGATATATTTTATTTAAAAAACACCATGTTAATCTTGTGTTACACGCAACCCTGAGTTATCATGCATTACACACAACACTAAGTTTTAATAGGATTGTGATATATTATTAATATAATTATTTAAACACGACCGTTATAACCAATGCATTAAAATTAGTGATATGAATATTAATAAATATTTTTGAATATTAATTATAATTTTTTTTATAAATTATACATATTTATAAAAAGTTAGTAAATTTTCAATAATGTTTATATGCTCTGAAAATACAATTTCCCAAAAAATATCTTTTTATTTATTTTATTGGAAATTAATAAAATTAATTTTTTAAAACTTTAGAAAATTAAAATGATAAAATAAACTTAATTTTTTAAATAATAATATCAGAATTTTTTTAGACTGAAGTTTTGTTATTTTTCTAAAATGTTTTATTTTTTGATGAATAGTGAAAAATACTCAATTTTAATTGAAATTTTCCTTTTAAATTTATTTATTTATAAAGTTAAATTATATTTTAAATTTGGTTTAAAGTAAAATTAGTTTAATTATAAATACATTAATCCAATTTAGATAATTTGAATCAATTTTATGTTAAATTTTGATAGAAAAACTTTTTAAACTTTTGAACATTTTCTCTTTAAAAACCCACTTTCTCATCATATATGTGAGATTAATTTAAACGTAAAATTTTCCACTAATATGAATGAAATTTGAAAAAATTAATTCCATATTTGGAAACAGAATAATTTATCATATCTAATAATTCCAACTTAATTTTTGACCTAAATAAATAGTAAAAACAGTAAAAATTACTTATAATGGTTAAGGTAGAAATGGTTTTATCTCGGGGTGGGGGTTAAACTAAAAATATAAAGTTTAAAAATAACCCAAAACATATAAAACATCCATTTTTTGTCCATATTTGACCTTATATCTTTTATTCTAAAGAATTACCCATTATTGTTTATCCCTGTGAAATGAAAAAATGTGAGTGGAATTCTTTCTTTCAAAAAATTACAAGTGTGCCACTCACCTCACTTATAAAAAGTCACCCCAATCCCCTCTTATTTACGCCTAAAAAAATTTTGGTTCACCAATTAACTACCAAAATAAATTCCCAAATTACCTCCTATCATCATAGAATCCTTACTTTAGACCAATATGTAACCAATTATAGATTTTATTGAAAACCTAAGAAGGATACCTAAAGTAGTGGTAACATTCCTCAAAGATCGTTTTTATTTTATTTCTTCCTCCAAATAATGTAATTATTACTATACCATTTTGATATAATGAACTAAATATCTTCATTATACTTATATTTTTTAATGTTAAGGCTATTCCATATAAATATATCCACTTCATTATATGGGTTAGTAAATCATCATTCAGGTGTATAGCAGACTACCACCTCATGAACTGAGGTCATTCGTTTTTCCATTACCACCTATCACCGTTGGACTTAGTGATGAATTTATTGTTTTAATATAATATTTATGATATTATTATTCTTATTTAATGTTTATTACACACATTCCTTCATGTTGTTTATTTTTTGGGCGTTTGATAATGTCACTTCTATATATGATAGACTACCACCTCAGGAAGTGATGTGATTTATTCGTGATTTGGGCCTTCGGGCCACTGATTTGGTCCCCAAGTCCTTTAAGGCCTTCGGGCCACCCATGCCTTTGAGTCAGCAAGGAATTTGGGTCATATAAAGGGATTCAGGCCTCTTTAACTGCAGATGAAAACCAGAAAACCTACAAGGAACAAGCTTCAGAAGGAGGATGAGCAAAGTAGCTTTCACCATAGTAGAAGCTAAACGGATTGTAAGAATGAGAGGGTATGACACCTACCATCGGGAGAAGACTATGAATGAATGGGAAACCCTATAAAAACAACCATGTGAAGGTGAAGAGATGATTTCATGATGAATATACTGAGGAGGAGCAGTTCCAAGTAGTTAGTCTTGGTTGTATGTAATGTTTGAAGCCTATGGGCAATGAATTCCTCTAAGGCCTACAGGCCATGTAATACTTACACCTACGGGCCTTGTATGAGTTCCAACTCACCGCTTGAAAAGTGTATTATCAAAAATCAATAAACAATGAAGGACTTCAGGCCATTGTAATGATAATATATCATTTACCTTTATTTATTTCAATCCAAAAAAATGGAAACAACATTCATGTGTATGTATAACCTACCATCACCATGAACGATGTATTTTATTTTCTGTCACTAAATTTTATGGATTGAAATAAATACATATATACAAAGTATATATTATATTTATATCCTGGTTAAAATTATATATATTATGAAATCATTATCAATGTAAGAGCACAAAAAAAAATACAAAGTATAAAGTGGTTATCACCTGAAACATAAATTTAACATGAAATTGTCAATAAAAGGGTAATAAAAGGTAATAAGAAAATCATATATGGTATGATATATATAAAATTTTTTCTATAACATATTTATAATAAACCTATATTTTTTTATATTGGAGTTTTTTATGTTTTCAACAAAAGTCAAGACTTAAGGTAAGAGATTTTTGTCTCAATTTATCTTCTTTGAGACATACATTATGTTGTACACCTATATTATTTCATGAGGTGTATATACAAACCTTTTCACATGTAATATCATGAATTTATTATCCTCATAAAATTTAACTTTCCATTTTATATTATTATTTCATGGGGATTATGATTCAAAGTTACCATAGTGTAATGATTTTATGTTACAATCTCATCATTTATCGGGATTGTTTTTTATTATATTTCCAATGATAAAATCTTATGATCCAACTCTCAATAAACTTATGAATTTCATTTTAATATAGTTAATCATGATATTTTCAAGTGATATTACCATTTTTATACTCTTTGTTATTTAAAATAATTGTGAAATTGTTTTTAAGAAAATCAGAATTTATTTATCTCTTCGTTCTGAAATCTGTTTTCTTCGAAAACCATGTTTCCTAAAAAATAATTTTTTTTGTTATTGTCCTAGGATTTTTAAATGATATTTTTACCCATGTATGAATTTATTCACAAATTGTTTTAATGGAATATTCATATAATTTTACAAACAATGCCTGTTTGGTTTTTTCTAAAAATGGGAAAAGAATCATTATTTTATTTGGTACGACATGAAAAAAGTTCCCCTTATCATGAACATTATTATTTTTGAAGATTAATTTATAGTTTTTTAAATTTACTTTAAAATAAAAATATTTTCAAAAGTTTTAATGTATTAAAAAGTTTTTTTAAAGTGGAAATGATATTTTCCTTAAGAAATATTTTAAATGATTGGTCAAACTAATTTTCTATCTAAGATGATATTTGTTGATGTTACATGTTACTTACTAGGGATATAATTCTAGGATACCATTATTATTTTTTATATGATTGTTTTATGTTTATTATTTAATAATGTTTATGAAGCCTGTTTTATATTCCATGGGTTATATCATGATAAAATTATTATGAAACCTGCTTCTTTTTCCACGGGTTATGCTATTATGAAAAGATGAAATGACTATGAAATCTGTCACTTTTCTATAGGTTATGATATGATGAAATGTTTATGAAACCCATTCCATTTCATGTTTTATTATATGATTAATATTTTTTATCTATTAGAACACATAAATATGGTTTTCATTATGATATGGTCTAGGCCAATATTGTAGAGGCCCGAAGCTTGACGTACATAGACATTACATTACTTTTGCAGAATACTTAATACAAAACAAAAACATACACCCAAAGAACCGTAATAGTTTAGTGTCTTTGGAAACTCAGAAAAATAATCTTCTAATCATGGTGAAAGATCTTCAACATCTCCCATAAAGATATTCACCTTTTGGTTTCTTACCTAAAACATTTCTTTATATCCTGGGGAAAATAAAAAATATAAAGGGTGAGATCAAATTCTCAGTAAGGGTAAGCATGAAAAAAATAAAACAAATCATATAAATTTGAACTTAAAAACATGACCATAATGTTTAAACATAAAAATCTTGATCAATGACATAAAACATGGCAGTACATAAGGCATAGATCATAAAGAAAGATTAATCATGATAAAATAGCATGGGAATAAAACATGTAATTGTGGAATCCATTAAGAACATGTAATGATTTCCATAGTAGCCAAGGAATTGCTGCCAAGGACGTCTTAGTGGACAAAGTCTCTTACTGAACCATGCTTACTTGTCGTTCCAGCCCTGTATTGCTGAACCAGATTTACTTGCCGTTCCATCCATGTCTATCTCATGAGATATAAATCTTTACCCGATGCATTGGAGGGAGAAATAGGTCCCACCCATCTCATAATAAAATCAATATTATGTGTGCCACAAAACAATCATAAATCATTCATCATAACCCATAAATAAATTGGGTTTAATAAACATCACTCCATCATAACATAATACATATAAAACAAATGGATATCATTTAATCATAAGAAAAGTGAAACCATGTAAATCATACAGACATTATACTTGAAACATACACATATGAAATAATGTTATTTAGATGGAAAAAGGGTTTTGATAAAACACTTGAAATGAATTCTTGAGGAAAATATCCTTTCTTCTTCAAAATCAATTTCTTTTCACAAAATGTCATGTAATTTTAAAAGAAAGAGATTTTTTTTGAAAATATTCATGAAATATTTTGGAGGAAGCTTCATTAAAATAAGGCTTTATAAAACCGTAAAAATCCTTTCATTTCGTATAAGTTAAAAAAAATTCTCCTCGTACTTTTGTCGGAAAAGTAAAAAAGTACCTCGTAACGTAAAAAAAAGAAAGATTCCTTACATACCATTTAGTAAAATACAAAATGGGTAAAAAGGACATTAAACATACATGAAAATACCTTTATAAAACATGTACTTGGATGATTAAAATAACCCCAACAAATACTTACGAATAAATAATCTTGGATAAGAACGATATTGGAAAGGTTATCCCTTACCTTAGGTATGATATGCTTCGTACGTATCCGAATCTCTTGTATAATGATTTAAATAATGTCATTGACTTATTAAAGAATCATATTCATTGTTATGATATCATATATGGTTCACTTATGAATTTCTATTACCCGTTCTTTTGTAAATCCCATGTTAAAGAAACGTTTTGGGTAAAATCATCTTATTTATCGTACGTGTTTCGACTTGTTGTTCTTGATGTTATTATTACTTATATCATGATTTAATTACTTCCAGAATGTAAATCATGATTTATATATCATATATATTCATTATATATCCAGCATATACATGTATTTATAATAGTACATAACATATGGAGGTAAGAAATGAAATGCACCATTCATGGAGACGGTAAACCGTACGTACGCATGAATGCTAGTTTCATTTCTATTTAATATTTTAATGGAATTAAAACATAATTATACATAGTTATATTATAGTTCCAGTATAATTTCATATATAATATCATTAACTCCATCCTTTATACATCCCATGTAAGGCATTAACGAATCACATCACTTTGAGGGGGAGGTAGTCCTCACTTCCTCAAATGAGATTATCGTATTTACCAACTATGGAAACCATAAAGGCTTGATATAATGGGGAAGTAAAGAATCATAATGAAATAATAAACATAATATATATCATATATAAATACAATGCCATCATAATGGCCACCATGAGAGGTGGTAGGAGAAAATCGAACAATCATCGTTTCATGAGGCGTTTGTTTTCCATCACAGAAACATTATGTTCTTCATCCATTAGATGGAGGTGTGTGTAAGTGTAGTTATAATAATTATCATAAAAATATACTAGTATTTTTAGGATACTGGTGTTGTCATAAATTAAAGGATTAAAAAGAGTTTAGGGGTTGGAGAAGTAGAATAAAAGAAAACAACTTAAAAGAAACCATTACCTTTAATTTGGGTAAATTCCTTTGGTTTGAACCAAAAGGACTTCTTAAAGTACCTTCTTCCTAATTTAAGGCTTCTAGGGGGAGAATATGGATGTAGGGATCTTATTTGGGCAGATTTGGGACGAGCAAAAAGGCTTGAGAGGTGTGAGGAATTGCATAGAAGTTGTCTCCTTTTATAAGCGAGAGGAGGGGCTCTTTAGGAATGTGTGAAAACATTATTTTATTATAAACTTATCTTCAGTTTAAAGAGGACCAAAACACATTAATGTTGAATCTAAGATGACTCATATTCAAAATAAAATTATACAATAGGAATTGGACAGTTTTGGATGATATTTTAATAATTATAATCTTATTTATTTAAATCATTTATTAATGAGGTAAATACTGCATCATTATTGTGTCATAAATAATATAATTTATTTGATGTCTAAAAATTATAAAAAAACTTTAAAAATGTATGAAATCTTTTTATCTTTCCAATGAATATTTATAGTTGAAATGATAATTTATATATCCCCTTATAAATATTAATTACTAAAGGATTTTTGTTAATTCCAATTTTGTCTTTACATTAAATTAATTAATCTAATGTGTCATTTTCTTTCATAAGTGGCTCCATGGGGTCCCAAAATATACAAAAGGATGCCCATGGTAGTCCATTACTCATCCAATAAGGTTTGGAAAAGTTTTAAGGTAATTTTGAATTATTATAATATTCCTTTAACATTGAATTACCCTATTTACCTTTAACCGTGGTAAATAAAAGAAAAAAGTTACTATTCACCAAAAATTATTTTTATCTAATTGAACCAAATTTTACTCCTTTATTTTAACCATGTCTCTCAGATTTTCTAAATTCAACTCGTAGAAGCGGAAAAATTGAGTTTTATGAAGAATTGCAAAAGCTCCTAGGAGGTGGGTAAAAGACGGTGAAAAGTTCAATACAATTTTTATAAATATATAATTATTATAAAATGATTCCAATGAATTTCATTGAACTTATATAAGTATTATGTATCTATTTTGACCTAAAATAAATTTAAATCAAATAAATTATTATTTAAATAAAAACATGGTTTTAACAAAAAACTCAGTGTTTTCACTATTCATCAAGAATTGAAGTTTTTCAGAAAATACCAAAAATTCAGCCTAAGATATATATGATATTCTGAATTAAAAAATGATGTATATTTTTTCAAATTCAATACATATAAGTGGAATTAATTAATTTTAAAAGTAATTCCCGTTATGAAAACAAATAACGTGTTTTTAAGAAACAATAACTATCAAAAGATCATCACTTGTTTATGTCCAATTTCAAAGTGAAATTAATTCCAATGACCAACATTGGATTAAATGGTAAAAATATATTCTAATTAAACATTAAAACCAATTAAAAAGATAATCTATCCATATAAATTATTGCGATGAAAAAGTTGTTTTTAATTAAAATATAGTGTGTTTTTACTATTTATCAAAATATGAATGTTATCAGAATAATATGAAAAATTTATCCAAAGTAAATTTTTATATCCTAATTCCAAAGAAGAATTTTATTTTGTCAAATTGAACTTATAGACATGTCAAAAACAAGATTTAATGTGGGTGCGCCATCAAAAGGCGGCAAAACTGCATTTTTTAAAAAATACTTATTTTACTTGAAAAATTTATTTCGTTCTCATATAATGTTCTAGAAAATATGTTATATTAATAATAATTTTATAAAATTAAAAATGTAGTTAATACTATTCATAAAGGCTAGTCCATAATAATATTATAACAATATATTGTTGTTTAGTGAAACCTGGTATTGCGTACTGCACACGCTATCGGGAAGGTCGTGATTGCGTGTAATGCAAGCCAAGTCAGGGTGGCGTGTAGTGCAAGACTCCTTTGTTGTTGTGTATAACAAAATACAACCATATTTCATTTATACATTAAACAAATTCTATACTTAATGTTCTGTAGAATAATTTCTACAAAACGAACTTGAAATTGTGTGTAACACGAGCCATGAATAGTGTCGCGTATACTGCAAGCTAATATGGTGTTGCGTATAGCACAAGATAATCTTGGTGTAGCATAGAACACAAGACATAAATGAAATTAAAAATAATAATTCTCATAAAATCTTGGGTTGTTACATTCTACCCCCCTTAAAATGAATTTCGCCCTCGAAATTCGTTGGGGTTATAAATGGTTTATTACATGAGAGTTTCTTTCATAGAAACCCACATCGTAATAGGGAATACCAGAACATATCTTTAAAAAATAATGTAGGAAACGTTACGGTTACCCAAATTAACTAGTCACTGGGTTTCCACATAGGAGAACATAGGTGAAAATATGGATATGGAAGAAAAATCTAACCATCATGTTCTGATGGAGAGTGGTAGAGAACAGGGCTATGAAAAAGCCAACAATCACAAAGCCATAGATTTGTGATGATCTAAGGTACCATCTGATTCATCAGATATAAGAGTACTAGGACAATATTTTTGGCTTTTAAGATAATTTCCCTAATGTTGAATAATTTTTTAATTAAAATAATTTCTTACTTGATTTTGGTACAATCTCATTGTTGTTCATGTCTTGAACAATTTCCACTTCATCTCTTAAAGAAATGAAGTTGAATTTGTTTTTCATGAAGTGTTAGCGGATCATGCGATAGAATGATAGGTCATTACATCTGTCTCAAACATAAGGTTAGCAAAAGTTATATACATAAGTCCATATATTGTGATATTATTTGTATATGGTTCCAAAAATGGACTTATACTTCATCTATCATAAAATAAAACTAGTTTCTACTAACCAGGGACTACCTGTAGGCCAATGGTAGGCGATAAAGGCCTGTCACACTTTGGTTGTGGGTTCTATTCCCATAGCCTTGTCTGATGCGATGGTTTGTCGCCTGTCCTGTAGGTTGTCCTTTTTCTAAAATTACATCATTATGACATTCCATCGATAATATAGAAAACAGTTCTAGCCTTAAACAATACTAACTTATGTCCAACATAATCCATTACAAATATTTAGGCTTATCCAAAATACTTCTGTCCAAGCTTATAGTATAAAGAAAACAATTACTAGAAATGTCATCTACAGAGCATGTGAATACCATCATTTATCCCTGATATATCTTGTTGATCACAATCCAATCATGTGAATACCTTAATCATGTATTCTCTTGAAAAATGAATACCCATTAAACCTTAGTGAAAACATGAATGCTGTCAAAATTTAACTCTTTCCACATACCAAAATCCCAAAAATTATTTATACTAAAACCATGATATCACTTTTTCCTTATATAATTCATGAGCTCATTAATACTATCAAACATTTCATTATCTCCTTAGAATTTCTTTATTCACATATTAGGTGATTTCCAAAAATATCTGAATAACCTTTCATGGTTACTGGTACCATTCATCATACACTTTCAAAACATAAGGAAAGACAACAATGTAACAATCCTTAGATGTCTCTTTATTCCATAGTACCATGAGATTACTTATACAATATTACTCTTGATAAACATGTAATCATTCCACTACCTTCTTAAACCATTAACCGAGCTTCAACAATTCTTTCATCTCACATATCATTTGTAGTCTCTTCATCAACATCCATATAAATATTACACATATGACCATGCTGATTCTCTTTATGAGATTTTCCCTTAGGGAATTGGTTTGTATAATGCTCGTAAATTCCAAATTTAAAACACTTAACCGTTGTTGATGTCTTAGAAATACCATTATCCTTTTCTATGGTGTTAACTGAAACTTTTCCTTTAAAATTACTAGATTTGTGTCCTTTTCCACAACCAAAGCATCTTCCAGTTCCTTTGAAACATTCTCCTTGATGCCTCTTCCCACATGACTTACATGAGGGAAATTGATCTTTATTTTCCTCTATGGTCATCATGAAACTCCATCTTTCTCTTATTAGCTGAGTCAGGAAACTTACCAAAGCTGAGATTATTGATCATATTATGAGATTGCTGATTAGGCATAATAACGATGTTTCACCTTCCAAATCCCATTTCATTTGCTTGATCATGAATAATATCATTCCATTGTCCATCATATTCTCCATTATCTTGAATCGTCCTATTTCCAAACATTTTCTAAAACCCAAAAAGAATAGTGTGAGAGGCAAAAATCATGATAGGTAAAACAACATAATAAAGTGGGAGTAACTTCAATATCTAACATCTTAGGTTTAATTCTAAGAACGTTACTATAATTCTAGGACTATAACCTATAATTATACTTAACCTTAGGTAAATCCCTAGACATACCTTAAAATATCTCTATGGATCTCACTAAAGTTTTCACATCCAAGTTTCCAAAGGTTAACTAAAACATTCCTCTGATACCAACTGTAGAGGCCCGAAGCTTGACATACATAGACATTACATTATTTTTGCAGAATACTTAATACAAAACAAAAACAGACACCCAAAGGACCGTAATAGTTTAGTGTCTTTGGAAACTCAAAAAAATAATCTTCTAATCATATTGAATGATCTTCAACAACTCCCATAAAGATCTTCCCCTTTTGTTTTCTTACCTAAAACCTTTCGTTATATTTTGGGGAAAAGAAAACATATAAAGGGTGAGCTCAAATTCTCAGTAAGGGTAAGCATGAATAAAATAAAAAAAATCATATACATTTGATCTTAAAAACATGAACATAATGTTTAAACATCAAAATCATGAGCAATGACATAAAACATGGAAGTACATAAGGCATAGATCATAAAGAAACATTAATAATGATAAAATAGCATGGGAATAAAACATGTAATTTTGGCATCCATTAAGAACATGTAATGATTTCCATAGTAGCCAAGACATTGCGGCCAAGACCATCTTAGTGGACAAAGTCCCTTACTGAACCGGGTTTACTTGCCGTTACAACACTGTATTACTGAACCGGATTTACTTGTCATTCCATCCATGTCTATCTCATGAGATATAAATATTTACCCAATGCATTAGAGGGAGATATAGGTCCCACCCATCTCATAATGAAATCATTCTTACGTGTGCCACAAAACAATCATAAATCATTCATCATAACCCAAACAATAAATTAGACTTCATAAACATCATTCCATCAAAACATAATCCATATAAAAAAATGGATATCATTTCATCATAATAAAAGTGAAACCATATAAATCATAGAGACATTATACTTTAAACATACACATATGAAATAATGTCATCTTATATGGAAAAATGGTTTTGATAAAACACTTGAAATAAATTCTTGAGGAAAATATCCTTTCTTCTTCAAAATCAATTTCTTTTCATAAAACGTCATGCAATTTTAAAAGAAAGAGATTTTTTTTTGAAAATAGTCATGAAATATTTTGGAGGAATCGTCATGAAAATAAGGCTTTATAAAACCGTAAAAATTCTTTCATTCCGTATAAGTTAAAAAAAAATTCTCCTCATACTTTTGTCGGAAAAGTCAAAAAGTACCTCATAACGTAAACAAAAGAAAGATTCCTTACATACCGTGTAGTAAAAGAAAAAATGGGTAAAAAAGACATTAAACATACATAAAAACACTTTTAGAAAACATGGACTTGGATGATAACAATAACCCCATCAAATACTTACGAAAAAACAATCTCGGATAAGAATGAGATTGGAAAGGTTATCCCTTACCTTAGGTCCGATATGATTCGTACATATCCAAACCTCCTGTATAATGATTTAAATAATGTCATTGACTTATTAAAGAATCATATTTATTGTTATGATATCATATATGGTTTACTTATCACTTTATATTACCTGTTCTTTTGTAAATCCCATGTTAAAGCAACGTTTTGGGTAAAGTCATCTTATTTATCGTACGTGTTTGGAATTGTTGTTCTTGATGTTAGTATTACTTATATCATGATTTAATTACTTCCAGAATGTAAATCATGATTTATATATCAAATATATTCATTATATATCCAGAATATACAAGTATTTATAATATTACATAACATATGGAGGTAAGAAATGAAATGCACCGTTCATGGAGACGGTAAACCGTACGTACGCATGAATGCTACTTTCATTTCTATTTATTATTTTATTGGAATTAAAACATAATGATAAATAGTTATATTATAATTCCAGTATAATATCATATATAATATCATTAACTCCATCCTTTATACATCCCACATAAGGCATTAACGAATCAAATCACTTTGAGGGGGTGGTAGTCCGCACTTCCTCAAATGAGATTATCGTATTTACCAACTATGGAAACCATAAAGGCTTGATATAATTGGGAATTAAAAAAGAATAATAAAATCATAAAAATAATATATATAATATATAAATATAGTGCCATCATAATGTCCACCATGAGAGGCAGTAGGAGAAAATCGAACAATCATCGTTTCGTCAGGCGTTAGTTTTCCATCACAAAAACATTATGTTCTTCATCCATTAGATGGAGGTGAGTGTAAGTGTAGTTATAATAATTCTCATAACAACATCCTAGTATTTTCAGCATACTGGTGTCGTCACAAAAGAAATTATTAAAAAGAGTTTAGGGGTTGGATAAGTATAATAAAAGAAAACAACTTAAGAGAATCTATTACCATTAATTTGGGTAACTTCCATTGGTTTGAACCAAAAGGATTTCTTGAAGTTCATTATTACTAATTTAAGGCTTATATGGGGACTAGAGGGATATAGGGAGCTTAGTGGGTTAGAGTTTGGATGAGCCAAAAGGCTTGAGAGGTGTAAGGAATTGCATAGAAGTGTTCTCCTTTTATAAGCGAGAGGAGGGGCTCTTTAGGAAAGTGTGAAAACATTATTTTATTATAAACTTATCTTTGGTTTCAAGAGGTAAAAAACACATTAATGTAGAATATAAGATGACTAATATTTGAAATAAAATCATCCAATAGGAATTGTACAGGTTTTGGATGATATTTTAATCATTATAAACTTATTTATTTAAATCATTTATTAATGAGGTAAATACAACATCATTATTGTGTCATAAATAATTTAATTTATTTGATGTCTAAAAATTATAAAACAAATACAAAAATGTAGTAAATTGTTTTATCTTTCCAATTAATATGTATAGTCGAAAAGGTAATTTATATAGCCCCTTATAAAAATTAATTACTAAAGGAGTTTTGTTAATGCCAATTTTGTCTTTACATTAAATTAATTAATCTAATGTGTCATTGTCCTTCATAAGTGGCTCCATGGGGTCCCAAAATCGACCCAAATATGCCCATGGTCGGCCATTACTCATCCAATAATTTTTGGACAAGTGTTAAGGTAATTTTGAATTATTATAATATTCTTTTAACCTTGAATTACCCTATTTACCTTTAACTGTGGTAAATAAAAGTAAAACGTTATTATTAACCAAAAATTATTTTTATCTAATTGAAACACATTTTACTCCTTTATATGAACCGTGTCTCTCAGATTTTCAAAATTCAACTCATAGAAGTGGTAAAATCAAGTTTTATGATCAATTGTAAAAGCTCATAGGTGGTGGGTAAAAGACGGTGAAAAGTTCAATACAATTTTTATAAATCTAAAATTACTATAAAATGATTACAATGAATTTAATTGAACTTATATAAGTATTATGTATCTATTTTTACCTAAAATAAATTTAAATCAAATAAATGATTATTTAAATAAAAACTCAGTTTTAACCAAAAAACTCATTGTTTTCACTATTCATAAAAAATTGAGGTTTTTCAGAAAAATACCAAAAATTCAGCCTAAGCTATATTTGATATTCCTAATTCAAAAATGATGTCTATTTTTCCAAATTCATAACATAGAAGTGGCATTAAATAGTTTTAAATTTAATTCTAGTTATCAAAACAAATAGCGTGTTTTTAAGAAACAATAACTATCAAAAGATCATCACTTGTTTATGTCCAATTTCAAAGTGAAATTAATTTCAATGACCAACATTGGATTAAATGGTAAAAATATATTCTAATTACACTTTAATACCAATTAAAAATATAATATAGCCATATAAATTATTGCGATGAAAAAAGTTGTTTTTAATTAAAATATAGCGTGTTTTTACTATTCATAAAAATATGAAAGTTATCAGAATAATATGAAAATTTTATCCAAAGTAAATTTTTATATCCTGATTCCAAATAAGAATTTGATTTTGTTAAATTGAACTTATAGACATGTCAAAAACAAGATTTAAAGTGGGTGCGCCATCAAAAGGCAGCAAAACTGCATTTTTTGAAAAATACTTATTTTACCCGAAATATTTATTTTTTTCTCATATCATGTTCTGGAAAATATGTAAGATTAATAATAATGTTATAAAATTAAAAATTTAGCAAATAATATTCATAATGGCTAGTCCATAATAATATTATAACAATATATCGTTGTTTAGTGAAACCCCGTATTGCGTACTGCACACGCTATCGAGGAAGGTCGTGATTGCGTGTAATGAAAGCCAAGTCTGGGTGGCGTGTAGTGCAAGACTACTTTGTTGTTTCATATAACAAAATACAACCATATTTCATTTATACATTAAACAAAGTCTATAATTAATGTTGTGTAGAATGATTTCTACAAAATGAACTTGAAATTGTGTGTACCACGAGCCAAGAATAGTGTTGCATATACTGCAAGCTAATACGGTGTTGCTTATAGAGCACAATAATCTTGGTGTAGCGTACAACACAAGACATCAATGAAATTAAAAATAATAATTCTCCTAAAATATCTGGTTGTAACATATATCCTCCTCCAATGCATTGGGTAAAGATTTATATCTCCTAAGATAGACAAGAATAAAATAGGGAGTGAACCCGATTTAGTAATGAACTTTTTCTACTATGATGGTCTTGGGAGTGAACCTTGATTACTATGATGGTTTTGGGAGTGAATCCATTCCATTATGATAGTCTTGTAAATGAGCCTCGGCTAATATGGAAATGATTTTAAATGCGTATGTGTATGAAAAAAATATATGTCTTAAGAAAATATTACACTATTATGGATCATATTATTTGATTCTATTATGATTCATGTCTTAAGAACATCCAATATTTATTCCATGACCCATGATTATGATCTTTCAAATTTAGGTCATGGTTTTAAAATGTTATGTTCATGTTTTAATACACATTAGTTCATGTTATGCTTATGTATCTCCCTTGTTTAACCTTATTGAGCATTCATGATCACCATTTCTTATGTTTCATTTATATAGGTTATAATGAAATGTATTATAATTGATATTTCTAAAAAGGGTTCTAGTGGTGAAGATCATAGCGGGATATGATTTAGTTTACTTATACACAAGTTTCTCGTATTTAAATACTCCCAAAGACATTAAAATATTACAGTCCTTAGGTGTGTGTTTGTATAATGTAATTAATATTCCTAAAAAATTATGTAATATCAGTTTATGATAATCCTAGGTTTCTATATGTTCAACATTGAGCTCAAATATTCCCTCTTTCTCTTGAATATTTATCACTTTTATGTTAGTTTCTACTTCTTTTCTTCATCCAAAGAACTACTCAATGTTTTAGAACCATTAGATTATAAAAAAGGAAGTTGGTTATTCAATTAAAGTTAAAAATAATTAAACATTGGTTTATTTAAATTAGGTTCAACTATCTACATGTGTTTAAATTTAAAATCTATATTTCTTTTTTCTATCGGGATGAAATGTAATACAAAATTAAGTTGGTACCAGTTAAGAATCTTAATAAAATTAAATTAAATTATTATTTATTTGAACATAAATAACCTAGTGCAAATATCATAAGGAGGAAACTTACAAAAACCATTCTTCTTCTCCAACATATTCCAATAGAAAACACTCATCTGTTGAGTTATCAAAGCCTGAAAAGGGAATTCAATATTTAATTAATTATTAACATAATTTGATGAAATTAACCCCACAAATGTATCAACTCTCTATTTGAGATAAACTTCAATTAATTCTTTCTCTTAGAAATCTGTTGGAAGGATGTCATAATTTGTGAATAAAAATAGGTCCTCCATATCCTTTTGAAGGTATAAACCCCATTTGGGTTTTTAATCCCCTTCGTCACTTATCAGATTAATTATTTTCAAAGGCTGCATGTGTAAAATCTATAACAAAAGAAGTTAATAATAATTTATTATAAATAAAACCTAGAAATAATAAATACAATATTGAGAATTATCCATATTTTATTTCAATTTGAAACTATTTTTATGACCATATATCCCATAAAAAATTCAATTATGGAAGAAAATAGGTTTGTATCCTTTATGTTCTCTTCAAACATGAATAAATCATATGTATTATATTTTTCAGTGATAAAAGTGATCAAATGTGTTGATTTTTCATTATCAAAGTGTTGAAAATCACCTAGCATTTAAGTATCTACAAAGTCAGACCAATACTCATCCAAATCATATTGATATCCCATAATAACATTTTCTATAACATCTTAATCAAATTCCTCCATTAGAAATTCAAATGTGTTATTCCATGAAGGATTCTCAAGTTTCCTCTCAAACTCAATAATATCATCTTAAACTACTCCAGGAAATTGAAAATTTCTCCAAAATTTTGGTTTAACACTTATTAGTGGTTATAAGTTGCATGAGGTAATGTTTTTTGTATCTTTTTTATCTTACCAAAACTCTACCTAAGACACTCCTTATCACAATTTGATTTTGGTTTAGTTTATTAGAATGGAAATGTGTGATTCTCATGTTGAAATGACCATTTTTTATATCATTGGTAAGAACACTAATCATAACTTGAGTCTAAAAATCTAAACCAATAAACAATTTTCCCTAGGTGTTGCTATTATTTCTGTCCTCAATGACTTGGTCCAGTAAAAGAAACCTACTACTTTCAATGGACAAGATAAAGTGTTAAAATACTAATTTAAAGACAATTGTTTAACTATAGAATTCATCTCATTAAATTAGTGCTTCAATGTTGAAATTATATTTAATTATAAAGGAAGATCAATTTTGTTTGTTTTTTTACTTTTTTATATTTTATTTTTAAATTTTCAAATTGAGAAATAGTGTTTGAGAAGTGTTGAGCATCCCCGAAAACTGTATGAAAATGATAACCATACTGTATCATTAAACTCACTCCAAAAATATATTTCTTTTTTTCCATGAAACACACTATATGGGAATAACATTAGGTTTTTCTCCTAAGGTGGCCACTAAAAAAGACTATTATTCTATTATTACTATTATATTCTATCTAAAATATAGTAAATTAACAAAATAGTTGGGGTAAAACATAAACAAATATGAATTATAAAATTTATATGAATATAGATCATGGATGAGATGAAAATATAATTAATGGAACTCAAATATAGAATAAATTTAGTAAATAAAACTACTATACTTGGTAGAATGCATAATTGATCACAATCATTGTTTTATTAAAATGATTTTCTCCTAAAGATCACATTTATAACATGAGTCAATATCATTTATCATTAACCTCACTCATTCTAACAATATTAAACGAAAACCAAGACCTAAAATGTGTAGGGGTAAATCTTTTAAGATATAATTTATCAACTATATCACAACATTAAATAATAAAATATTCTTTATCCACTATATACTAGACTATGTTATTGGAGAGAAGTAGAAAATACGAACACAAGTAGAATAATTATAATAAAAAGGTAAAATAAATACAATCACCCTCATAATTAATTTAACTATCAATGAAACCTCATAATAAGATTATAATAATATAAAAATAATTATAGAACTAATATCATTCACTAGTTACATCCCTTGGAATAAGAAATAAAAGATTATATCTCTATTACCGTGGAGACTGTAGACGTACAATACAACTCTGGGGAAGAATTCAACATCACATGACACTTTGAATAAATAGTGGATAAATTTAAATAGAGAAAAGTTAAATAAAAATATAACCTATAATCCCAAAAAACGGGAATCAAGAATCCAAAGAAGGTATTATCATACAATGCAATCTCCAAAAAATTATAGAGTAAAGAACATTATTCAAAATCACTTTAGCTCTATCCATGAGATATTTACCTGAACGTTCTTATGCTCTACTCCTATAAATATCAAGTGATTTTAGAAAAAAAATGTAATTTAATACACTCCTCCTTTTTGATTCCATTCCATCTCCTTATAAGATTCATCCAGTCATTTTCAAGTCTCGATTTAGTCTTCAATTAGTCCCATTTTATCTCTACTTAAAATCTCATGCTGGTCAACTAATTCAAAGCCCAAACATCCATTCTTATATTTAATATGTGGAATTAAATTTTTATCCAAATCATATAAAATTTCCTTTAATTTCAAGATCAAATTATTTTTTTATTTCATTTTATTATTTTAAATTTTTTTCCAAACCGTCTTCATGATTATTGATTGTCTTCTTCCCGCGTGCCATGTGGACCTTATTCACACATATCATATATTATTCCATGCCATTCTAAATTCAACCGACCAAATATCACTTACAAGTCTTAGCTAATATTTCATATCATTTATCATCTTGTTATCTTGAATTGACTGTGAATGAGGGAAGATCAACTTACTCATTCAGCCAATCTCGATCACTATTCAATCTTAAAAAAATCAATAGCATGATATCCTGCAAAACCACTTTTTCTCACTTACAGTGACTCAGTTGACCATAAATGTCTCAACTTAGGCTTTTCCAACTCAAAAACATCAACTTTGAACCTCTATAGAAAATATTCAAGTAGCTCCTGTACACCTATCTTCATCCTTGTAATTGTAACATTTTGGAATGAAGACTCTATTCACTTTCAAAAAATTGTTCCTTTACAGAAAATAAAAAATCAGTGATCAAATTTCAACTTCCTCATTAATTTTATTCTAATATTATTCATCAATCAACATTTGAAGAAAATTTCTTCGAATGTGGTTCGAGTTCATCTAGTTGAAACATAAATTGAGCCTTCCCTTTGACCCTGATCCCCAATTCATCTCCATTATCGAATAAATTGGTTATCATTAGAGTGTCACCTTCATTCCAGTATTCAATGTGATCAATTATTTGACACTATTTTCAATTTATAACTAGTTTATAGCTTTTTTAAAGGTCAATACACCACTTTCTATGTATCTGGACCTTGATCTTCAAACTATTTTGACTAACTTGGTGCAGATGACCTCAACTTATCAGGCTAACCTTATTTCAGAGTGTTCGTTCAAGTTCTATTTCCATTCATCTTCACCTGGACACACTCAACTTTGACTTAATTAACACATTACTCATATTCACTCTCATCTCCCCTTCACTAAACTCATTCCACCATTTAATATACCCTTTGAGTGGGGTTGAATTAATATTATAAAGGTACCACAATAATATGGTTATTATTACTTGAGAGGTGTTATAACAATGATTTCTTACACCAGGAAAAAAAATTAAATATAAAACCCCTTATAATTACTTACATTATAAATTGGAAATATTATGTATCATATTTTCATCTTCTCGTTAATATTATGTAATAGTCTCTCCAAAAAATAAATCTTACACATCTCTAAATCCATTTGCTGCCTTCCCCAAAACATGTTCTTATTCACTTACATAGATATTTTATATATATTCCCTACAAACATATATTAACACTAAAATTGACAACATTCCAATATATAAGAAAAAATAAATTCATTTCTAAATAATATATTAAAATTTAATCGAATATTCCACTATAAAAAACTCTTTCAGTATTTTTTGAAATATACAATCAATGTATAAATAAAATAAAAACCCCACAGTCATATTTTGAAATAAATGATATTATAATTAAATCCCATTAAAGCACCACCCTAAATATTTTTTCTCAAAATATAAAAAAATAAAAATAGAAAAATTAGACAATTAAGCTCAAATATCATGTTTTCATATGTTTTAATGAATTTAAATTTCACTCAAACTACAAAAGTGCCAATAAATCTTCAATAAAATTCCATTTTATTAAAAAATAATCTACAATTAAAATGAAAATACATATGAAAAACATGATATAATATCAAAAAAATTAATTTGTCACACTAATTTAAAATTTTAATTTCAATTTGATTTATTAAAATTCACCTCAATGTTATAGTTATAGATACAATAGTTATGAAAATGTGTAAATTAGAACCCAAATGGTCAATAATATAATAAATAAGAAAATAAACTACTTATATGAAAATAATTATTTTATTTATTTATTTTATTATAATTATAAAAAATAAACAAAAAATAATAAATGCGGTTTTTTGACTAGATCAAAGTGAGGTTTTATTTTTTCATTTATGTTTGGAGTGATTTTTAAGTGTGTGTGTGTAATATTATATATTTATAATTGTGTAAAATATATAAGATGATTTTAATGGGCGGAGGAACACCTTCCCAATC
Organism: Viscum album; assembly: GCA_963277665.1. Taxonomy (NCBI): domain Eukaryota; kingdom Viridiplantae; phylum Streptophyta; class Magnoliopsida; order Santalales; family Viscaceae; genus Viscum; species Viscum album. The sequence goes on from OY728125.1 coordinate 8,923,968, forward strand.
CCTTTTTCTTGCGCGAGTTACACACCCACATGGGGTGTATTTTGTATAATTTTTTTTAAAAAAATAATGGGAGGTGGGGAGAGAATATTAATTTATCCTTTAACATTATTATATAGATATTTTCCTGTATTCCTAAAATTTTATAATAAATTAGAAGTTTTTTAAGGAGTTTCATGAACTATTAGGGGAATTAGAAAAAATATTTTAAATTAATTTATTAATTTAAAATTATTTAAGGGACATTAATATACATTTTAAGTATTTTATTCTTTGTAAAAATTATATTATGTCATGAATGATCTAGATCTAGAACAGTCTATATAAATATCTATATATTTATTTAATTTAATTATTTTATGGTTTATATTTTTAATAATAATTATTAAATCAATATTGACAATATTCACGTCCTTCTTTAAATTGTACAGGTGTTTGTATGTCAAAATTTAGTGATTAAATATAATTTTTACTATATGAGAACACCTCAAATACATGTTATTATACAATTATAAAGATCAAGGTTACCCAATGAGGTAGTTCAAGTGACAAATTAATGTTAAATCAAAATAAAAGTGAAGCACAGGAGAAAGAAGGATGTTACAACTCAAGATGAGCCACATTCATGAAGTTACTCCCCCTAGGTTCTAGGTTGGTTTATTATTACTCGATAAAACAACTAGTAGTTTAAAGATTATAATCATATTGTATACATTTAACTTTTCATGTTTAATTATTAAATTGGAGTGCAATCACATTTTTGTAATAATTATCAATCATGTCAAGATAAAACTGATTATTACACATAATAAATGTTTTATAATTCAGGGTTAATTATTCAAGTATGTGTTCCTAGAGAATAATTGACATGAATTATAGGTAAAATTGAATTTCATAGCTAGTTTTTATTAAAAATCCTCAAAAAATATATTAATTCATAAAAATTCTTCCATTATTTGATTTATAATGAAATTGTAGATTGAGCTACTTGTATGGCCATAGTTAGGGAATTTTTTTGTTCATTATAGAGGTCTAAATTAGAGTTAATAATTGAGTAAATATTAGAATATAACCACACTCAAATGACCACGATCAGTTGGGACCGTGCCAATAGTCTGAGTCGGGCTCAACCTAGGGCCATATTCCCCATTGACTGTGATGATAGAAATGCATGGGAATACCAAAATAATGGAGGAAAAAAGTAATAAGTCCTAAAAACACAATCAATATATATATATATATATGTGTGTGTGTGTGTGTGTGTGTGTGTGTATATATATATGTACACATGTCTCAGAGGATTGGTAAATCCTGAGAGGTATATAGTGGAGGTTTCAGGATCGAACCTCAACTATGGATTAATATTTGAGGTCTATGGCCATGACCATTGACCATGGTCATAGGTCATGATCAACAAAAATATTACAATAACCACTATCCTTGATCCTAACCATAGATAATCTATGACCACAATTAGTTCCCAATAAATGACATTGGTTTTGCCTGTGGAAATAGAGGCTATGAGATCCATGACCTTATCCATATGTTATGACCATAGTCATTGGGATTATTTCTACATTTTTTTACTATGGAAATTACCTGATTTTCCAGTAGTGGATGGATATTAAGATTTAGTTAAATAGTGGGAGACATAAATGATTAATTAATCAATATTATATATATTAGTAATAAATATAAACTACTAAATTTCTATTTTATTTTTTTAGATAATGGAAAGAAACACCCTGAACTCATTATCACTATGATCTATATTTAGAAAAGATAATTTCTTTACCGATGAAAATTTTTAGGAGTGGCATAGGATATTGGACATTGAACTATGATGGAAAAGGAAATATTATGTACTATAATATCTAATTTTTATAAGACCTCTATAAGAAGATAGTGAGGATGATAAATATGTCAATCAGAGACATTTTTAAGATGTATTTTATGTACAACAAATTATGATATCATTAATATCAAGTGAGCTACCAAAGTAGTATAAGTACAAAGATGCATGCTCCATGGTGTCTCATCTCTAAGAGTTATATTATGTGAGATATAGATAAGAGAGACATGAAATATCCAAATCATTATTTATCTATATATTAGGAATGGAATTACCTTATGGACCTCATATAGTCAAGACAAAAGTGTACATTGATTATTTGTAATGTTTAAGATTCAAGATAGATAATGATTTTCCATAGATTTCGTTATTTATCTATACCTCTTAGTTTATCATGTTTTATAATTAATTTTAACATAATAAATATGGATAAAAAATTTATAGATCTTATCACATCGGTTCTCCAATGATAAATACATAAAAAATGATAAGTCATCATCTTCATGGTGAACAAAAAGAAGAGTATGAAAAAGATTCCAATGTCAGGATAAAAACTAAATGATCCAATACAATATTCTTTTATGAAATAAATGATTTAGAGATAGAAACTAGTAGGAATCTATTAATTTTTCATGTTTTAAAAAGGGCCACTGGAAGAAGAACTATGGTACATTAAATAAACAAAGGTAAGATTCGTATATTTTTTTACTAAATGTAATCTTTCATTTTCTACAAGTTACATGTTAGATACACTTTGTGAATCATAAATTTTTATCTGTATATAAAAAATAAGTAGATTATGAATGATTACAATAAGTGAAGTGAATATTCAAGTTGTTAATGGAGTGGAGATTTCTATATTAATCATGGATGATTGAACTTCTTTATTTATGAAGTGAATGATTCCTGTATTGGTAAAATATAATGAAGTGTTTATTATAACATTAATATTCATTATGCATCAATTTTAGACATAATAAAATTTATTTAAAATATAAAAATAAAGGGTTATAATATTATATGGTTTAAAATCTTTAATTAATGGTTTAAATATATACTTGAATTAGTTTCAAATACATAACTTATTTTAAAGATATTTTTAATTTATTTTCTATTCATGGTTTGTTTTGGGGGGTTTCCCATGCTTTTATGGAGGAATGAGTGCGTTTTCATGAATTGGGCCAAATCGTGAGCCCAATTCCAGATTTAAAATAATCTTTTTCTTTTATAAATCATTCATTTTTCAAAAAATTTCATCCATTAAAATTCCTACTTGGCCTACCTTGACCTATTAATACCAAAATTTAAATTTGGAGCCTTTATAAATCCATAATCATGGAGTATTTGGGTTTTTATTTAAGTAGTTGGGCCACTCCGAAAGCCCATTTCTAGTTAAAAAACATTTTGTTTATTTAATAACTTATTAAATTTTAACTATTGTTTGGTGATTACACCTCTAAACCGAGCCCATTGAACCTAGGAGCTCCCCCAATCTCTTCGGTCCCTCTTTGGATATCGTTTTCTTCACAGAACCAGTCGAAACGTCTTAGGCTTCCTCAATTCGAGCAGATTTGTAAAGGTAGTTTGTTTCCATAATAACTCCTTAATTTCTCACTCTTTTTACCCCATTCAAATTCCTAAATGGTATTCTTATCCTTTTTCTAACATACCTTCAATATTTTTATATTTTCAAACTCAGATACTGGTGTATTTGGGGTGATTTCTACAAGATCCCTCATGTAAGTTGGTATTCTTCATTCTTCATTCAATTTTCTTAGGGTTACATTCAATGTGATTTGGGTTTCATCCCTTATCCTTGAGGTTCCTAATTTCCATAAGTTAGGTTTGGAACTTAGTGTTTGATTTCTTGTCTTTTGTGCGAAATCTTGAGGTTTTAGGTTGGATTTCACTTCCTTGAGGTGCAGTGGTGGTGTAGTTTATGTTTCGCACCATGTTTTGAGGGTTTCGACATAAAAGGCAGGTGGTTCTATGTGTAAAAAATTATTGGTGAGTTATCTTGCTGTATTTACTCATTTTCCATATTCCTAATATGTTAGGTGTGGTGTGAAAAATGTTTATTATTGATTTGGTTATGTGTTTACTTTTATAGTTGAATTTTAACTTGAAATTGGGTGTTTTCATGTGTAACTCATGGGGTAATATTTTGGTGTATTTTATAACTTATGGAATTGGTTTACTAAATATTTTTGGCCTACCAATTGTATTTTAGTAATGTATTAGTGTCATGTGGGCCCAAAAAGAGGGTTTTTGAATAGGTTTGATGTGTAAAACATTGTTATACTTCTTGAGATCATTTTATGAAAATGTGTGTTTTCATTTGTTTATTTTGTGGTATTATTCAAGGTGATTTTATAACACTTTAAGGTGGTTTTATAAATGTCTCTAGGGATTAAAATTATATTTTTGATAGGAATTGGTATGGTTTTGGTCTCAAATGGTTGTTTTGAAATGGGTTTTGTGTGCAAGACATATTTACACCACTTGGGTTATTTTTATGAAAAATTATAAATGTTTTAGTTGGTTTAACAAAGTGGGAAAGGGTGAATATGTAATGTTTTGTGTGTGTGTTCACCAATAATGGGTTTTTTGAAAGTTTAAGTGATTCTTTAAGTTGTCAAGAATTTTTAGAATGTTTTGTAAATTTTTAAAATATTTTATTAAATTGTGATGTCGGAGCGAAACTTGTTTGTGTGTTGTTTCATGTAGGTTTGATGATAAAATGATTTTGATGGTAAAAAGTGTATTATGTAGCATGTGTTCTTGGGATGTCATGTTATGTGTGTTACCTTTTAAATGTTTTATAAAAATGTTTAAAGGATGTGTTGATGTGTTGAAGTGATGTGAAAAGTGTTGTGGGCTATTTTGGTGGGTGTATGATTTCAAAATGTATTTGAATGAAAAAGTTAATTTTGTAACTTGTGTGATGTACATATGTTCTGTTTGGTGAATATGTGATGTGGAAATGATATTTTCATGTGCAAATTATATTTATTGACTTGTTGAACTTATTTGAGCACAAAGGGAAAACCCGAGTATCTAGGTGGGTGGATGTGTACTAGTATGCTAGTGAATCCACGGGGTTTGGCATCTGTTTCGTTTAGCAATATTGACACTTACAACTCTAACTAAACTATGATTATGGTTATTGGGGACCACTAGGTTATGGGTATGTTCCCTACTAGTGTCCCGTTCACAAGAACATATATTTGTAATGGTTACTCTCACCGAGATATGAGGTACCTGAGACCCACAACGAGCTAGTGCCTAGAGGTTATTTTCTTATTCATTGTGCTCATTAAATCCATAAAATTACCATCGGCATATGGTATATTTGTTTGTAAAATTTATTAGCTTTATAATTTATTTTAAAATTGTTGATTCTTTAAATTATCCCACTTGAAAACTGTTTTTTTAAGTTGCATCTTTTAGAAATTGTAACTAGAAATTTCATTTTTTTGAAAACATGCATGATTTTCATCTTTGAATGTTTATCGCATGGAATCTCTCATTGGTGGAATCCTACTGGGAATTTTATCACACCCTACATACACCCTTAGGTGTAAGTAGACTTGGTTATTTTTGTTGTCGCAAGTTTGGAACATTTTTTAGTTTCAGTGGTTTGGGTTTCTAGCAGGTCCTTGGTGGCAAAGTCTTGTGAAGATGGCTTGAGGGTGGTGCCCCATTCCTTGATGGTTCTTGGATATCCATTTTTGGTTTGTACCTTTGTAATGTCCTTTTTACATTTTTTCAAATCATGTAATTCAGTTCTGAAATTTTTTAAAAGATGGTATTAGTTGAAAAATCCAGATTTGTTTTATTGAGTTCATTTGTTGTTTAGTATTTATAAAATCAGGTAAATCGTTCCCAAAATTCGTTTTATGATACCCGAGAACTTTTTCCAGCCCATGGGGATCATGAACTCCCTTTGGGTCTTGTCACAGGTCAGGTTTGGTGCAAGGTTCGGCGGCGACCAGATTCAGTTCGTGACAAAATGGTATCAAAGGAGGTTCTGGTTAACTCTTTGGGTCACATTATTTAGGGAACAGTCAAGACAGTCTAGAGTTAGGATTGTTGGAACATGGTATTTCAGTTATGTTCTTTATCACCACACCTCATTATGGTATCCGAGTCGCCAGGGGAATTCAGGATTTATATGAGTTCTTTGGATGTCTTGGATTGATGATGATTAGGGGAAATGAAAAGAGAGTAGGGTTAATGGTCTTGGTGAGCTCACAGGGCATGGAAAGCCATGTGGATCTAGAGATATTCACTATAACACTCTCTGTGATGGTGAAATGATTGGAATATGGCCGCCAACCATATTTTTATGTCACCCACTGAAACTAGTTTCCTGTCGCATTGTCTTGTGTTTTTTAGTTTTGAAATCTTGGAACATTGGTTTAAAAGTGACTTGGTTTTAAGAAGTGTAATGTTTTTGTGAAATTATTTTATAATAAATATTGAATGGTTTGATTTTTGAAAATTTATAACTGAATTTTCAGAATTTAATTGGAATGGAAAATGGTGTGTTTGCACCTCTTTTTAAAGCGTAAACTATGTCAAGGTTGGTTTTGAAAAAGTGTTTCCAATAGAGTTTTATAAACTATTGAAAGGTGATTTAATGGGATGAGATGTTTTGAAATTGATTTGAATAACTTGAAAGTGAGTTTTTATTGGAATGACTATGCCTTTTTGAAATGTTGTTTTTTGGTAATTTGGGTTCGATTTCATGGTTAGTGGTCTTGAGAAAAAGGAAGTATTGGTTGATTGTTTTGGTTTTGAAAAGTGGAATGAGTTTTTGTATTAACCTTTGGTATTTTCTTGAGTTACCACATTCATGGGGTTATATGAGATGATGGATGCTTAATGACATGACTGGATGAGTGCCGAGATGGATTTGAGGAGGAAGCCTGGTGTGGCACGGAAACATGCATGTGTGGGGACCATGGCGTACCATTGGGGGATACGCTAACCGTTGAACCGTTTATTTTCAAAGATATGTTTTTAAAAGGAAAACATGATGTATTGATGAGTGGTTTGGGATGGTGTGTATTATGTGTTTTTAGAAATGTTGATGTTATAGAATGTTTTGAGTCCAAGAACACCTCTTGTTTTAACAATGTTTTGGTTTTGTGTTTGGTTGGTAAGCTGGGTTGAAGGGATGATTAGTGGTCTCCTCTAAGAATATTTTGGGAAGAATTTATGATGATTACCCTTATCTATTTGGATCTATTTGAGGTATTTATTGACCAATGTACCAGGTTGGTTGGGTCCTTGGGTTCTCTCATTGGATTAGGTATGCCCCATCAAGGGTTAGTGCACAACTTAAGTGAAACCCAGGTTGTTTTGTTGTTGGAAGATCCTCTAGTTGATCAATGTAAGTAATATTTTTCCTAAGATTTTTATATTTAGTCTACTCCCTTTCCTTTATCTATTTTTTCGTGTATCTTCTTGTAGTGAGAGATTTATCATGGAAGGTTGAAAGAGACCTTAGCTTCTTAAGTTTCCTAATTTTCCGAAGGTGGAGGTGGTCTGGGGTTGTTAGCATGGATGAGTATCTGGATCGTTTATAAGAGTTCCTCTCTGTCCTTCGTAGTCTCTTAGAAGAAGGAGTTCATGTTAAACTACCATTGTAGGAAATATGGTCATGAAAGGATATTGTGGCCACTTTCTAGAATTGTGTGTTGTTTTGGGATGTTGTATAAGGTCCCTCTCCATGAATTGTTTATATCAGTCGACATGGTCCTATTCTGTGATGTCTTGTGATTTCATGTGCTCGATTGACCGTAAAGGTGAAAGTCATGCAATCCTATGTGAGTCCCTATTATGTTGGGTGAATGTCTCCTTTGGAAAAACATCAAAATATTCCGTTTTAGAGGAATGTGAGTGTAGGTGTTCTTTACTTCTATTGTTTCTCACCCGAAGAAACAATGTGTGATTGTTAACGCTCCTTTACGTCAATGAGTCTAATGATTGAAAAAGGGAAATACCTTAGTAAAAAGTAATTCATAATTTGAAGAAACATTAAAAATTGACAAATTCATGAACAAGGATTTGTTTACACTTGGGTCATGCATGTTTCAGCATAGTCGTACAAGTATACTTGAACACCTCATATTGGTCCCGCAGGTGACTTGCACGCCCTAATTTATTTTCACCCAAGGTCTTCAAAGGCCTTTAAATACCCCTTGTGGGCCCCCCATTTCGAGGATGAAAAATCCAGAAACTCAAATTTGAGCTTTCGGTGCCCTAGTCTCTTCTCAAAGCCTTCCGAACACTTCTAAGGTAATTTCTTACCAAGAACGGAATATCTAAATGTAGGTTTCGGGCGCAGCGGAATCGCATTGGTGGGTTTGACCATATTTAATTTTAATGTTAAGCAATGTTCAATCTGAGATCCGTCACGATTTAAAATGCCGAATCTTTAGAATTAAACAATGAACGAAAAACTTAAGAAGGAATCCTGGAACCATAGAGATAGGATCATCATATGTTGGTTATAATTAATTTAATTAATTCACAAGAATTACCATGGTGGAATTATTTCTTCGTTGATGTCTCCAGTCACAATCCTATGGTCCGTCATTGCATCGTAGAATCCAAGTGTAGGATTCCTCTAGCAGTGATCCACACGTGTGCCACATATCTCCGGATGTCTACGAAGGGATCTCTGAGTGCTAGCACGAAAGAACCTTCGCTTGTGATGTCTTCCTTTGATCGCCTTGGTCTCTCGGTATTGAGAGCGTTCTTGGAGGAAGGAGTTATTTCTGTCTTGAAAGAATTCTCCAGAATTTTTTTTGCATAACGATTGGTAGGAAAAGTGTTGGGGTTGTGAGGATATTTATAATCGGGTTTGAGGTTATAGAGTAATGATAATAAATAAACTCGTAACATATTTTATTTATTTCATTAACTCTTATTGAAATCCCCATGTCGAATTATTAATTCCTTGAAATGCGCCCACGCTGATTATAATTAATATCATTTAATAAAACAATATTATATCCTGAAAATCCCACCTTGAAAAACTACACGCCGTGTAATCATTAATACACGACGTGTACTTGTTTTCCATAAAACTACACGGCGTGTATATTAAATATACACGGTGTGTACTTTTATTTTACACTTTTCTTTATCTCTTCCTCCACAATTATTAGACCTTGAGTAATGGCTATTTATTTCTTAAATAAATGTAACTTCATTACTCGCTAATAAATATATTATTTCACCTACAATATATTCTCTCGAATAAGTAGTGTTGAAATAAATGCGATCAAGAATCCTTAAATAATTATTAAACCACAGTCGGGAATAATCTTTATTTAACTTGTTAAATTAATATTAAACTGAGATACATGGACACACTTAGTGTGTGACCCTCTAGGCCTCTTTCTTAGGGGCATTAGGCAGAGCCTTCCCAAAGTCCAAGGTTAGCATCAAGCAACACGCCAAGGAACCCATAGAGAAAGAAGTTAACACTGCAATGATGTGTCACCTCATACGAACGCTTACCGTGTAATATAATCCCTTTGTCTCGATATCTCTAATCAAGCGGGTTGAATGCTAGTGCCATCATCCCATGTGCTCGATCATTCATTCTTTGAATTTCCGGAATTGAACTTTCTCATTCCTTACCATGTCCATGGATTTAATTAGGATATATCAATTTCATCAAAGGGCCTGAGATATCTACTTCCGTTATGGAACAGAAGGGACAAATCCTTTCTCACATTATCTATTAATGCGGTATTACTTGTGACACACCCAACGTATCCTACCTCGCTGCGAACAGTGTTTCTTCACAGTTTTCATCAATACATCTAAGTGTGTGAGTTGTAATACCCATTAATAATAATTTTAAAGTCTAATGACCAATACACCCGTCCGTAGATAGGAACATACAATGACACTATGAAATGTGGATTTCCTACTGGAAGGTCTCGTTCTCATAATATCCTCTAGGATATTACCTAGGGAACACACCATGAGATGGTGCCTCAAAGTTTTATGAGTCCTCACCCCTAATGGCCTGTATTATTTGTGTCCCTCAAATAACATCATCCTGACATAGAATATATATTCAAGAATAGAGTTATGGCACTTCCGGGTTCTCATCATAGCAGATATCCGCTATGACCCTTTGATGCAACAATTATCCCTAGGACATTATCACATGCATTGTCACGCAGAAGAACAATCAAGATGTGATAAGGCTTTTATTAAGGAATAAAGTACAACGTAGTTGGTTCTAGGCCACCAAATACAACAGACTCCCACTTGGACTAGAGCCAACTGCTAACAACCTTTAACCCTCTAGCTCTCACATGATATTCATGCTTCTGCTAAGATAGGCCTTTAGTCATGGGGTCCACCATGTTCTCTTCTATGGACACTCTGCTCACTTGAACTTCACCCCTCTGATAGAAATCCCTCAAGAGGTGATACTTCTGGAGTATGTGCTTTGTCCAGTGATTTGACCTTGGTTCTTTTTCAAGAGCCACCGCTGCAGTATTATCACAACACAAAGTGATATGATCTTTACTGCTAGGCACCACATCAAGCTCCTGGACAAAGTTCCGAATCCAGACGGTTTCCTTGGTTGCATCAAAAGCCTCTATATATTCGGACTCCGCTGTAGAATCGGCGACAACTGGCTGCTTTGAACTCTTCCAGCTCACAGCTCCTACAGTGAGACAGAATAAATATCCATATTGCTACTTCTAATCATTCTGATCTGTCTGAAAACCAGCATCAACATACCCTCTGATGACAAGATCCTCGTCTCGTCCATACACCAGGAACATATCCTTAGTTCTTCTCAAATACTTAAGGATAGTCTTAACAGTAGTCCAATGTTATTCTCCTGGATCTTCTTGATATCTGCCTACCATGCTTAGTGCATAGGCAACATTAATCATGGTACATAAAATGGCATACATGATGAATCCTATTGCCGAAGCGTATGGGATCTTACTCATTCTATCTTTCTCTTATTGTGTCTGAGGACACATTTTCTTAGAAAGATGTAGGCCACGTGACACTGGAACCAATCCCCCCTTGGATTGTTCCATACTAAATCTCTTTAGTATCTGGTTAATATATGTACTCCGACTTAGTCCAAGAAGCCTCTTGGATCTATCACAAATAATCTTGATCCCTAGAATGTAGGCTGCTTCACCCAAGTCCTTCATGGAGAAACACTTGTTCAACCAGTCCTTAACTGACTTTATGTCTGGTACATAATTTCCAATAAGTAAAATGTCGTCAATATATACTACTAGGATAACGATCACATTCCCATTAAACCGTTTATAAACACATGGCTCACATTCGTTCTTAATGAACCCAAATTCCATTATGGATTCATCAAATCAAATGTTCCATGACCTGGATGCTTGCTTTAATCCATAAATGGATTTTTGCAACTTGCAAACCTGTTTGGCTTCAATTGGTGTCACAAACCCTTCTGGTTGTGTCATATAGACATCTTCTTGAAGGATCCTGTTAAGGAATGTTGTTTTGAAATCCATATACCAAATATCATAGTCATGGTAAGCTGCTATGGTAAGTATGATTCTTATGTATTTAAACATGGAAACTGGCGAGAAGGTTTCATCATAGTCAATTCCTTGACGCTGTCTGAATCCTTTAGCCACAATCCTTGCTTTATAGGTGATAACATGACGTTCCATGTCCAGTTTTCTCTTGAATACCCATTTGAATCCAACAAGCTTTACATCAACTAGCTCATCGACCAGAACCCAAACTTGGTTCTCATACATGGAATCCATCTCAGAATTCATAGCTTCTAGCCATCTTGCAGCTTCTGAGCATTCTACTGCATCCTTGTAGGAGAGAGGTTCATCATTGTCCAACAATAATGATTCACCATCCTCGGTGACTAGGAAACCAAATCTCTCTGGTTCCCTTACCTATCCTGAGCTCCTACGTAGTACTTGTGTTTCTGGAACCTCTTCCATGAAGACCTATGGAACTTGTTCCTGTACCAACTCCTTTGTATCTTGAGCATCAAATTCATCAAAGTCAATCTTGTTCAGACTATCCTTCTTGAAAATGTGCTCCCTCTCAAGAAAGACGTCTTGTCTAGTGACAATCACTTTCTTTTCCGAAGGGTTATATAGGTAATATCTTTTTCTTTCCATGGGAATCCTATAAAGATACAACTCATGCCTAGAGGTTCTAGTTTGTTGCCTAATAAGGCCTTAACAAATGCCTCACATCCCTATACACGTGTGTGCGACAAAGTGGGTTTACTTCCATTCCATAACTCAGATGGAATTCCATTTTCCTCCTTAGTTGGTACTCGGTTTAATGTGTATGCTGAAGTTTGTAATGCATATCCCCAAAAGGATAACAGAAGATATGCATGACTCATCATCGACCTCACCATGTCCAAAAAGGTGCGATTCCTCCTTTCACTAACACCGTTCCACTATGGTGTATAAGGAGGAGGGGGCTGATATAGAATCCCAGACTCCCGTAGAATATCGATGAACTCTTGGTTCAGATATTCTCCACCTCGATCCGATCTAAGTTTCTTTATCTTCTTACCAATATGATTCTATACATCATTCTTGAATTCCTAAAATTTCTCTAAGGCTTCTGGCTTATACCTCATTATGTAGAAATAGACATATCTACTCAAATCATCAGTAAAAGTAATGAAGTAAGAATATCCACCTCTAGATTCTACTAGAAATGGTCCACACACATCCATGTGTACCAATCCTAGAAGCTCTGTGGCCCTTTCACCCTATCCACCAAAAGGCATCTTGGTCATCTTTACTTGTAAACAAACGTGACATCTATCAAGTGGTTTTAGCTCAGTAGATTCTAAATAGCCATCATGGTAGATCTTTGTCAAGCAATTATCATTCACATGACCGAGACGGTGATGCCACAACTGGGTGATGTATGAGTCATGTGATTTTGTTTCGTTATCGATTTCCAGCACTTGGTTTTCGTAATTTAATACATAAGAACCATTATTTAAATGTGTCATACCATAACATACGTTTTTCTTATAAAAGAGAATACCCTTATTTCCAAACTTGAAAATAAATCCATCCATATCCAAACAAGATAGAGAAATTATGTTCTTGGTTACACTAGGCACATAATAACAGTTATATAAAACCAAAATCATTCCAGTCGGCAATGAGAGGTGGTAATCGCCAATAGCCAACGCAGCCAGCCTTGTGCCATTGGCAGCTCGAAGATCCACCTATCCTTTAGAAATCTTTCTAAATCAACTTGGTTCCTGCATTTGAATACATATGTGAGCCCCACAAGCTGTATCTAATACCCAATGTGTAGAAATAGAAAGATTACACTCGATAAAGAACACACCTTTAGTGTCCCCACGCTTCTGGGTGCAGTTCCTCTTCCAGTGGCCTTGCTTGCCACATGCAACACACACCACCTCCCATTCCATTCCCTGACTCAGGATTATCCCCTTCTTGGAGGGACAATGCTCAAGGGCTTCAGACCGTTTATAAGTCTTTGGCCCCTTTTCCTTGTCCTTCCTTTTTCTATTCACCATAAGGACTGCGGGTTTTTCATGCCCCATGTCCTCATCTACCTGGAGAATCAAGGTCAGAAGTTCCGATAGACTCTTCTCATTGTTTCTCATGTTGTATTTGACAATAATGCTAGAGAAGGTCTTGGGGAGTGATGATAGAATGAGATCTGTACACAACTCATCTGGGAATTTAATCCCTAAGATGTCCAGGCATTCAATGTAGCCAATAAGCTTGACTACATGAGGCCCAGCTGGCATAGACTCTCTAATCTTAGTTGTAAAGAAAGCATTGGAGATCTCATACCTCTCCTATCTCGCATTCTCTTGGTAGATATCTTTAAGGTGAGATATCATGATATACGCATCCATGTTTTCATGTTGCTTCAAGATATCATTAGACATGGACAATAGCATGAAACACTTGACACATTTGGCATCATCCATATGTTACATATAGAGAGATAATTCCTCATCACTGACCTCTTTCCCATGTGCAACTGGAATAGGCTCTTCCAACACATACAATTTTCTATCGTGGCGAAGGATGACGTGTAAACGCCTCTACCACTCTTGGAAATTGGTGCCAGTGAGAAGGTTTTCCTTCTCGAGTATGGTTCACAATGATATGTTTGAAGTCATTTTCTTGTCGTTTATACAAATTAAGATGAGAAAAGGTTTAGTACTTTATTACAAAATTGAGACACAGAAATAAATTAATACTTATTAGTCTCCCATTATTTTATCAAAATCTAATAGCCCTCACCATTGACTTCAAAATATTCTATTGCCTGAATATTCTAGTGACAAGGATCCATATTTCCCTTCTCATTACCCCAACTAGGGTTGGTCAAGAAACTTGAAGGGTTTTAGGTAGGCATTCCAAATTCCAATGTCATTAACTCGCAGCTCCTTGATCTGCGGAGTGGACTCCCCAATCCTGAAATCCTTTTATTTTGGATTTCCTTAACCTTTGCCTCTTGGTCACACCAAGTCCTGCTGTGGCAGTCAACCCTTGATGTGAACCAAGTCAATTCAACCCAAAACCATGAATTAGATTTTCTCGATAATTGAAATAACCCCAACTAGTGTTGGTCGAGCACTTTGAACTATGGTTCGATTCTAACCAAGATTATGGAAGGCTATACCGACTTAATATTTATTTTGAGGGATTTTATCCTTACACGTAAATTTTTAATTTATTATCTTTTATTACATGCTTGTTAATATTAAGTGGGATTTACTAAAGTGATTAACCATGTCAAAGATAATATTCACGTATAAGCCGGTTTTATTTTAGTTCCATCTTTCATGCCCGTTTAATTCATTAATTGTGTGATCGTAACAACACACCCACAATAAATAAACCATGCAACTAATAGAAATAAAATAAATGGTATGATCATGAGATTTTCTATTGGTTAGTTTATCTAGTGGTTGATAAACTCACCCAAGACCTAGGGGAGAAACACCTTGAAACTTTCGGTTTTGTGTTTACAGCTTTCCACATGTCCACCTTTGTATCTCCTTGGATTGGTTTCACCTTGCCTCTTGACTTGAGATGCCTCCACTAGCTTGGGCGATCCATCCATTACATATGCATTTATCTCACACGCAGGTGAGGGGTAAAAAGGGGGGATTACATAAAAGAGTCCTTGGGCGCGCATGCCCTACATATTAATAAGGAGAAGGCTCATAGGACAACAAATTTAAATAAATAAATTAAAGAAACCATTCACATACAAAGGTCTCGGTCTATCTCAAGATCATCCATACATGCAATGATATTTACGCATAACTAAAACTAGCATTCAATTCTTTAATCGTTCTTGTTTAAGATAAATCACGCTCGTATCAATTAATTATCTTTAATTAATAAATCCTTTTATCTTAAACCCTTTTCTGAACTTCCTTGAGATTCTCATACATCATAATTTTAAACAAATAAATTCATTTAAAATTATCCTTGTATGTAGCTTGTACCTTGGAGGCAACCCGGTGAATTCCCATTCATTACGCAGATGTTAAATTAAACACATATATATAAAACACCTATCACGTGTTGTGCCTCATCTTTACGCTTACACTATGGTACACGTCTCAAGGGTTTGTATAACATAATAATAAATTTTAATAAATCTGCGTAATTTGGGTGAGTACATGGCTTGTAGTTCTGACTACACGACATGTACTTTTCGTCACCGTCCATCCAAAGTACATGCCCGGGGAAATGGCGTGTTAATGTACTTAATTGTTTTTTGGAATACACGGCGTGTACAGTGGGACACACGCCGTGTAGTTTATGCGTTATAGGGTTTCCAGCCGGGCAGGCCATGTACAGGGTACACAGTCCAACCCTAACATGAAGGGACTACATGTTTTGTTCTGTTGGACCACACGGTGTGTAATCCGAAAACCGTGTGCCACCTGTTCCTGGTCAACACACGATGTCGTAAATGACATAGATAAGATCAATACACGGCCTAATTTGGCAGACCAGTCTGATGCATGAACCTATACTACACAGCGTGTACGTTCGAATACACACCATGTATTCTTGTGTTGTATGGCCAGAAACGTTTGGCTCCTCCGGATGAGTTCCTCTATTTTATTTTAATCAAAATTAAAAGAAAAATTCATTTCTGTGGGGTGAATGAGAAACAAGGGAGGAGGAACAGATCTCAAGATTCATATTTCTAGATCGATTAAACTTGAATTAAAACAACTAAATTATTAAATGCGTAAAACATCAACAAAAAACTAAATAATTATAGTCAACGATATGAACCCTCTGATACCACTTGTAGGTTCCGGGCGCAGCGGAAGCACGTTGGTGGGTTTTCCCAACTTTAATTTTAACATTAAGCAATGTTCAATCCATGAACCATCACGATTTAAAACGCCAAATATTTGGAATAGAACGAAGAACGAAAAACATAAAAGGGAATCTCGGAACCATAGAGATAGGATCATCATATGTTGGTTATAATTAATTTAATTAATTCACAAGAATTACCTTGGTGGAATTCATTCTTTGTTGATGTCTCCGGTCACGATCCTGTGATCCGTTGTTGCATCGTAGAATCCAAGTGTAGAATTCTTCTAGCGGTGAACCACACGTGTGGCACATATCTCCGGACGTCGCCGAAGGGATCTCCAAGTGATAGAATGGAATAACCTTCGCTTGCAATGTCCGCCTTCAATCGCCTTAGTCTCTCGGTCTTGAGAGAATTCTTGGAGGAAGGAGTTCTTTCGGTCTTGAAAAAATTCTCCAGAATTGTTGTGCACAACGATTGGTAGGAAAAGTGTTGGGGTTGCGAGGATATTTATAATCGGGTTTGAGGTTATAGAGTTATGACAATAAATAAATGCGTTACACATTTTATTTATTTCATTAACTCTTATTGAAACCCCCATGTTGAATTATTAATTCCTTGACATGCACCCACGCTGATTATAATTAATATCATTTAATAGAACAATATTATATCCTCAAAATCCCGCCTGGAAAAACTACACACCGTGTAATCATTAATACATAGTGTGTACTTATTTTACATAAAACTACACGGCGTGTATATTAAATATACATGACATGTACTTTTATTTACAAATTTTCTTTATCTCCTCCTCCACATTTATTAGACCTTGAGTAATGGATATTTATTATTTAAATAAATGTAACAAAATTACTCCCTAATAAATATATTCTTTCACCCACAATATATTCTCTCAAATAACTAGTTTTGAAATAAATGCGATCAAGCATCCTAAAATAATTATTAAACCATAGTTGGGAATAATATTTATTTAACTTATTAAATTAATATTTAACTGAGATACATGGACACACTTAGTGTGTGACCCTCTAGGACTCTTTCTTAGTGGAATTAGTTGGAGCCTTCCCAAAGTCCAAGGTTACCATCTAGAAACACGCCAAGGAACCCATAGAGAAAGAAGTTAACGCCGCAATGACATGTCACCTCATACGAATGCTTACCATGTAATATAATCCCTTTGTCTCGATATCTCTAATCAAGCGGGTTGCATGCTAGTGCCATCAACCCTTGTGCTTGATCATTCTTTATTTGACTTTCTGGAATTGAACTTTTCCATTCCTTACCATTTCCATGGATTAACTTAGGCTATATCAATTTCATCAAAGGGACTGAGATATCTACTTCCGTTATGAAACCGAAGGAACAAACCCTTCTCGCAGTATATATTAATGCAGTATTACTCGTGACACACCCAACGTATCCTACCTCGCTACGAACAGTGTGTCGTCGCAGTTTTCATCAATAAATCTAAGTGCGTGAGTTGTAATACCCATTAATAATAATCTTAAATTCTAAGGACCAATACACACGTCCGCATATAGGAATATCCAATGACACTATGAAATGTGGATTTCCTACTGGCGGGTATCGTTCTCATAATATCCTCCTGGATACTACCAAGGGAGCACACCATGATAAGGTGCCTCAATGTTTTATGTGTCCTCACCCATAATGGCCTGTATTATTTTTGTCCCCCAAATAACATCATCCGGCCATAGAACATATATTCAAGAATAGTGTTATGGAACTTCCGGGTTCTCATCATAGCATGGATCCACTATGACCCTTGGATGCAACAACTACCCCTAGGACATTATCACATGCATTGTCAAGCAGAAGAACAATCAAGATGTGATAAGGATTTTATTAAGGAATAAAGTGCAATGTAGTTTGTTCAAGGCCACTAACTCCAACACTAAAGAGTGGGAACAAGGCCTAAGTGTTGAAATTCATCAACACCTACGTGCCTAAGTGTCTAACCCTTTAGGGAATTGAAGAGACTCACGCGCCACCTTATCCCTTCAATAGAACTTGTGCGCCACTCATTTAAATTTCTTGAGGGATAATACTAAGGGATTGAGCCGAGCCTCACACAAGTATTTCCCTACGGGTTGATCATCGCACAAGTACACCTTTGTCACGCAGGTATACTTGCACGACCAGGACCTGTGTGCCCAACCAGGACCAATGCGCCTACCTTTTTTTGGGTGACCCTTCTATCCATTCATCTCTTTTCTTCAAATCCACCTATCCTCTTCAAGATTTAGCCTTCACAATCCTCCTCAAAGCCATTTATGGCATGATTCCTTGGTTGGATTCCTTATCTGAAAGGAATTATGTGGAATATCTCTCAAAACCTAGTGATTTACATATCTTTATGTCACTAAGGTTAGAGATTTCATTCATTCAACCTCATCCTTTAAGATGAGAAGATTTAATGGGCATCCTCTTTAGGAGTAAGACCCAAGTCCTCTGTTCATGGGAATCCTCCTTAGGAGTAAGACCCAAGTTCCCAAAAGTGGGCCTCATTTTCAGGAGTAAGCCCCAATATTAAAGTTCCCTTAATTTTGGGCCTACTTTTCATGAGTAAGCCCCAATCATAATTCCCTAACCTGGGACTAATTTTCAGGAGTAAGCCCCAGTTATAATTTCCTAACCTGGGCCTCCTTTTCAAGAGTAAGCCCCAGTTATAATTGCCTAACCTGGGCCTCCTTTTAAGGAGTAAGCCCCAGTCCAAGTTCCCTAATTTGGGTATCCTTCTTATGAGTAAGTCCCAATAGTCCCCTAACCTGGGCCTTATTTTCAAGAGTAAGCCCCAGTAATAATTCAACTAACATGGGCCTATTTTTTAGGAGTAAGCCTCAATCCAAGTTCCCAAATATGGGAATCCTCTTTAGGATTAAGCCCCAAATTCCAAATTCCATTAACATGGGCCTCTTTCTCAGGAATAAGCCCCAGTTCTCAAGTCCCTTTAACCTGGGTCTCCTTCTCAGGAATAAGCCCCAGTCATAATTTCTGTTAACCAGTCATACCTTCTTTTGATTTGAACTTCCTTCTCAGGAATAAAACCCAATCACAAGTACCCTCCTAATTTGGGCATCCTCCTCAGGAGTAAGCCCCAAGTTAGAGCATCCAAATCTCCATAAAGCACATATACCTTTATGGACCTTGTTCTTGGGCTTCTTTTCTAAAGTAATTCATGATCTTTATCTGTTTTAGAAATCATACATACATAAGCCCCATATCATTCCTTGTGACCACATCATTTGTGGCATAAAATGTCAGGTTTACTGATGCCTCTTGTTTCTCACATCGAGCATTACTCACGTGATCTTAGAATGTAAAAGTAACCACGACACATCTCTTTGGGCCGTTAATGATACGTAAGCCCCACAATTCCCAACCGAACTATGTGGACTTTGATCTCTACCTTAAACGTGGAGTACGTAGGAAGCCATTCTGAGGTTCAAGCCCATCACTCATTAATTCTCATCCGTCCCATATGATGTTAAACTATATCTTAATTCCTGAACTATGTGGGTTCAGATTCCTTTTATAACAAGGATACGTAGGTAGCCCATCCATGGGTACGATCCCAACCCTAAAATAATCCATGTCCTTCTGAACAACAATACACTTCAAGTGCCCCACTGAGTGGCTTTAAAAATAGTATGGTTATCATAATGACCAAGAGATCTTTTATATAATGTGTTGAAGGATACAATTGAATATGAATCTCTAACAAATATAAATGATTCTCTATCTATGAAGAACCTCAAATACATATAAAAAATTCTCTAAATCTTATACATATCAATCATTGATTGTCAGATCTTAAGGAAAGCTCATTTTCATATATGGTAGTGTAATAAGGATTCACGAACATAACTTAAATCATTAAAGAGTGTACAGGAGTAGACAATAATTCCCCCCAAAAAGGTGTGATGAGTCCAACCTCCCATCCTCTCGAACAATGCAAATTCTTAAGCCTCATCGGTCCATAACTAATGAGCACATACCTTTGGAAAGTAGGTCCAAATGGATATAGAATCATTGGATGTTTTCCGGTTCTATAAACAAACCCATTAGAAACCAATTAGAATGTTTGAACGCTAAGAAAACAAGGTCATCCCCATTTCTAGAGGAAAAAAATGGTGAACCCGACGTGAATCCTTAACCAAGTTAAAATGATGTTTTACTTATTTGTTAGGCCCCTATTTAAACTCAATGAGAGGGCCAACAAAACAATTAATAACATATGTGCTCATCCAAAAGATGTAGTGGCCGAACTTATCTTGATTAGGTCTGTTATATCAAATAGGAAATCTTTTCCAAGATTTTATGCATTATAGAAATGGATTCTCTAAAGTTCACACCTGTGAATTCCTCTACTGTGAATACCTCTCCTGCTACTCCTATTGGATCGTAGTCCGGTCTGAGGACGACATCACCTACTCAGCATCTTCAACACTGGGTATCAAATGCACTGGTTAAGGAATATCATCTACACTATACCATTCCGACTATGGAGGCCGCTCGACAAGCCCTCCAAGTCAATAATTCACCCTAATTGTCCGGACAGCGACGACCAGCTATCAAGAAGAAGGTGGTACCAACCACCATTTCCAAACATTTCAGTTCGTTATCCCGAGAACGCAATCACCATTTCCTCCCATATTATGAGTAGGTGAATGAGAAGTTCACTCAAGGCCTTAATTCAAGGATTCATGAATCCTTTTCGAGGACTCCCACCAACAATTTCAGCCAGACTCGTGTGGTAGTGCGCCCTCAACATGATGAGGGTGTCGTCTCCAGGAGTTCAGCTTAGGTTCCTCAAACCATAGCAGTAAAGACTAACCTACAGAGGTGATGACCAGTCAATAGTGAGCAGGTTCTTATCTCTTGCATCTACTGGGAAGTCCACCTACCTAACTTGGTGGAAAGTAATGAGTGGGCACACACACCTGTCCGTCTTAATCCCGCTGTCCAGCAGACTCATCTGGCAGCAACATGCCAATCCCGCCAGGATATTCCGGCAGAGTATTATAGGCAGGCATATACACCTATTTATAAATCATTAGCTATTTATAAGTCTCTTCTAACTACATACGATGAAGCCCACCAACCCAATGTGTTGACAACTGGTAAACAGGCACATACACCTGCTTACACTCATCAATCCTGCCAGCAGCCTCATCTGCAAGTATTGGAGGAAGTTCATAAACCACATTCGGCGGAGTGAAATCAGCAGGCACATACACCTTCTAGTATTTATCAAGATTACCAACAGTCACGTTTGGTAGAACTCGGAGAAGTCAGTCAGAAAGCCCCGATGACAAAATTAGAGTAGACTCAACTCTCTTCCCCCACACATAAGTACTGTCAGAATTAATTGACAGGAAAAGGAGGACAGGATCAGGACGAAACACCTACTCCAAGCATGGAATGGACGTATATTCCTGTTCCGGTAGCTGAAGTCACCAAGAACATTCTGACAATGGTGAAAGAGAAGAAGAAAATCCCTGCTCATATTCTGGATACCTGCCAGGATATTATAACAGCTTCAGCATCATCACAAATAAAGAAATGAAAATCTATCCCTACCAGTGGAGTGACACATAAACAGTTCACTCCAAAATAGACACACACATTTGTTCCAATCCAAGAGGGTTGTGGGGAATACTCCCGCATGTCATACGGACAACCAAGTCAGGCACATACACCTTATTTGAGTGGAGATAATCTGCCTAACCTGACTATTTCTCCTGATCAGGCACATAAACCTGCCCATAATAACCGCTTTTGTCAACAAGTGGGTCCTAAAGTGAGTAAGAAGGCGTCTAAGAAAAAGACCAATCCAGTATAGCCATGAAATCAAGGTCCAATCTATGATAAGGCCTTGCTCGATGCTGAAGTTCTTGATGCACTCAGACAATTATCTATTTAAACTAAAGATTCTTATCTCTCATTTCCCAATAGTGGGTACATTAATTCCGAAGGTCTTTATCATAAACTTCCACATGGAGGATTTCTTCATGATAGTTCAGTCGATATCGAAGTATTATCTTCAGATGAGAGTCATGATAACCCTCTGCGTGGCCAGAAGATCAAGGAGAAAAAGGTTTTATCTTTTGTTGTAACCCACCATGGTGGTCCTCCCCATGATGATGAATTTAGCTGTGAAACTCCTCTCCACAGTAGTAATTCTCATTGCCTAGAAAATTCTTTAAAGTACAATGTAGTAACGGGAAATCCCTCTTATCTTGAGGCACTTGAAAATTTGAAGCCAGTCATGTCTGATGCTTTACCTCTATCAGGTGAAATACTTTCTCAATCAGAAGATAGCCCGAGGTGTAGGTCATTCTCCGAAACACCCTTGGGAAATTCATATTCTAGTTTGATAAATGAATTATCTACCAATATTGATGAATCTGATGAAGCAACAAAGAAGCAGTAGATTTGGTCTAATAAAGTAGAAGAATATTCATTGAATGATAAAGAGGAAATGATGAATATGAGAAAAAAATTGGCGAAAGGTGAAGTGTAAGTTATGTTTTGGCCTTTGGATGACTCTCAGTATGACATTCCAGAGATGTTGATGGAATATTGTATTCAAGATATTCGTCTCAACATGTGGAAAAATCTTTGTCAATTGAAAAAGAAAATATCATCTTATGATGAATATGAAAATCATGTCAAGATAATAGAAAGGTTACAATGCCAAATTGACTTGTCATCTCTCTCAGTTTCTCGATATCTGAAGGCTGAAAAGCAGTAGAGATCCCTTCAGCATTCATGCCTTGGTGCACTAAGAAGACTGCACCAATTAATTTCCAATTCCCCATCTCGTATTCATATCAGGGGATGGGGTGTTCATGGTGCACTACATTTCACTGTACTCTCCAGCCAACAAATCCCACAAAATTGGTCTCATGAAATGTTATTTCCTATAGAAGGCCACAATCAATTGGATTTGTTTGTAATCAAAGGCTCGCTCAAGAATAGGCCTCAACTAGTTCTTCCCAAAGTCAAGAATACAAATAACAAGTTGTTTAGTTACTCTTGCATAAAGCAAATGAGAATATCAAATAGGCTTCTCGTTTAGAGCGTGCACATCATCAAGTGACAGAAGTTTCATAAATCATCCAACGTTCATTTGAACCATGTGATTTGAGTGGATGTAGGTTGATGTATCTAGACAATTTCTAGACTAATGTCTACAAGATCAGAAGATCTTTTAAGAAAGTCTCAGATGTAGCAGCTCAAGAGCCACCCCAGCTTGCCAGACTGGGGACTCTTTTAACCCAACCCTCAGAATCAACAAATAGGATCTGAGGAGTTTAGCAGGAATAGTAGGAACAACCCCAGTCCACTGGACTGGGGACTTTTTCAAATAATCAATATCTTCATCAGAGAAATTCAGTCTTCTCTCGATTAGGGAAGAATCCACAAGAGGAACGAAGAGCCGAATTATCAGGAGATTCCATCCACATTATGGTTTTTCAAGAAGTTCCTAAGGGATCAAATCAACAAAAGGAAATTTTTCATCAAAGACATGGAAGAATACAATATCACAGAAATTTCGATAGAAGAGATGCAATGCATTATGCATCAATAAAGTTCATTAATGCTATTGTTGCTGATCATCTAGAACATGAGGCTCACTCAGAGGGATCCGATGAGGAAGTTCCTTCTCAAGAAGTTGTACACACAGACACAAATGAATAAGGTGTGCGTAAAATAAATCAATGGATTACCCAAAATCTGAGTATTCCTTCAAATAAAAAACTCCCCCCTCTTCGAAAGGCGTCCAACAAAGGGAAAGGGAAAAATCATGCTACATTCCACCCTACCTCTAGAGAAGTCCAATCACTCTCATTAGAGGAAATGTTCGCACGACAAGAGGTGGAAATGAAGGAGTTAAGGAGGTTGAATGCATAACTTCTTCAAGGTATTCTTCCTCCCAAGCGTGCTGGAGTCAATCAGTCAAGGGATTTTGTTGCAGATACTAGAATGGATCAAGAGTATCCTCCTTTACCGGTACACCCTCACAGGTCTAGTCATATGGGTAATTCACAACAATAATCAGTGGTACTACCATCAGTTGCAGTACTATCCACCACACCTTTCCAAGATCCAGTTATTGCACCTGCACAGGTCCAAGCTCAACCATATGTTTCTCAAAAATTAATGACTACCATTGAGTCATTAACAGCTCAGTTGGAAGCTATGGAAGGAAAGCGTGCACTGGTTCAACCGGAGAAGAGATCTTACCCTGAATGGGTTCATGCAATTCCTCCCGCATCAAATTTTGAAAGTACCACATTCCCAATCTTTAATGGTTCAGGACACCCATATCAACACTTAATACATTTTGTTTCTCATTGAGATCCAAGAATGGGAACCCCTCAGCAACAAGAAGCAGTTAAGCTCAGGTGTTTTGTACAGTCATTACAAGGACCTTCTTTTTTCTGGTATTCAAGCTTGCAATCTCGGTCAATTACCAGATGGGAGGATCTCCGTCAATGATTCCTTCTTCAATTCAGCTCAACTTTTCCAAAGACAACAATTTTTGATCTTACTAATTTTATGCAAAGGGAGAATGAAAGGGTTTCAGATTTCATTGCTCCTTGGAAGGGATTAACATATTCCCTGAGATAGCACTCCTTCAAGAAGAGTTTTTGCCAATCAATGTGGAAAATCTGCATGATGAATTACGCACACCATTGATCCCTGTGAAATACACAGGAGGGTTTCGAGACCTTACATAGATAGTTCAGCAGATTGAAGACTCTCTTACGAAGACTAAGGATAAATCTCGTGTAATTCCACCAGATCTAGGAAGGTAAATGGGTAAAGTAGAGACTGCTACAGTTATGATTAAACAAGCACATGTACCTGATTCTACTTCAAGAACTTCATCTTATTGAAGGGCTCCAGCTAATGAGCATCAACAACAGAGTCCATTTCACCAAGATGATCAAAGAGATCAAAGATGGAAACAATTTGAGGATCTAAAGAGAAACATTTACTCTTTCCGAAATGAACAAGTCTCTGGTTACTTCATTTTGACTTTAGAAAATAATTTGGTTTAGTTTCCAAGGCCCAAAAGGCCTAATAAGGAAGGAGATGAAGACCATCCCAATTATTTCCCATTTTTAATTAGATGTTGGGGCATCCCATTCAGGAGTGTTTTGTTTTTAAATACCTCCTTCAAAAGATGGTGGACTTGGGAGAAGTCAAATTTAATGGTTCTTCATCTCAGGTAGCATGTGTTACTACTACAAATCCATAGGAAGAAGGCGAGTGAAAAGAAGTCAAAAACAAAAATGCACAGAAAAATGATGATTGGATGGTCGTAAAATGATCAACCAAACTCATTCCATTTTGCGAATGCAATTGAATAAAACAATTGTGTCTTTTACTATGAATTCCACAACAAAACCCTCTTCATCAAAGGGAAAATCCTCAACGAAACGACATAATTCATATAAAGAAGAACAATCAGAAGAAGATGAAATCATGTCAAAGCCCAAGTTGTCATTGACTATGGAAGATTTTATGCCATCTACTTCAAATCCACGAGCACCACCCCGCCAAATGGTACAACCTAAATGGGTTAATCAGGCAGAATCTTAATTAGATGAAGAGTTGATCTTTGGTTCTATAAACATGATTCATTTAACAGATCCTTATGCCAGCCACAGCTTCAATCATGCTGAGCCTGAGTTCCCTATATCAAATAGAGGAATTAGGGGGAGTTCCAAAGGTCTGGGATACAGAGGAATATGTGGATTTCCCAAAAACCACTATTCCAATTTTACCCTAGCTAGAACTGTGTTTGTAGAAGAAAATTGTGGCAGAGCCCTTCAGCGTGCTCAACAAGAACAAGAAAATTCTTCCACGCAAGGCAGATTTAGTCCTAGTATAGTTATTCTAGAGGATTGGTTAGAGGTTCCATCTTCTCCCTCTCAGCAAGTAAATAGACCTATTATGTCTAATCATACAAAGCCATGAGTATTTCCAACTCCTACCCCAATACAAGATTCATCTACTTCCAAAGCATAAACTTCTAAGGCATTTGCAAAACCACATGTTCCTGTTGGGAAAAACAAGAATTTGGATCAAAAGTATGATGTCTTGAAACATTTGGCCCAAGTACCGTCCATGTTATAAATTTTGGATTCCTTGAATCTATCCAAGGATCTTCAGTAGGAACTCATTAAGGCTTTGTCAAGTCCTCAAGAGTTCAAAACTGAAATTTCTACAGCTGAAGTCTACCATGTAGAGAATGGTCCTACAGAATTCCATGTAATAATATCTTTCACAGATGAAGATAAAGATGATTTTGTGCATGGATATATTAGACCTTTGTATTTATCTGGCAAGTTCAATGGTGTGGACATCCGAAGAGCTTTCATTGATAATGGTTCAGAAGTCAACCTCATCCCCATTCGTACACTTTGTCGATTGGGCCTCACCGAATCTGATTTATCTCCTTCTAATTTGATGTTACAAGGATATGATAAAAATGAACAAGAACCACTGGGAGATATTACACTCAGAACTCAGTTTTGAGACCTTGTATCCAATTCATATTTCATGGTTGTTGATCATGATACAACATTCAATGTTTTTCTCGGAATTCCTTGGCTATATCAACATGCGGATATCCCTTCATCATACCATCAATGCCTCAAATATTGTGTCGATGGTCAAGTTGGGACATTGTATGGTGATAAAGCCCCTTTCAAAACATGTGTGTCTCAATACATTGAGGTGGAATTCTATCACATTGAAGGGAAGGAGAAGTACAAGGCAAAGGAGGTTACCAAGTTTATTGCTCTATATGGTTTGGAAAATATTCTAGCAAACCCATTCACACATGTGAGTACAAATTATGTGTTTCCTATCAGTCAAATTGACAGGATAGACCCAAATCCAAGTACTCTTATGGAAACTTTCATAATATCAATTACATCAATCAAGCCAGACAACATGAGAGAAAGTGGTGATTCACCAAGTAATGATGAATGCTCAAATGGAGATGTCTTCATTTCATCCACTGAAATCCAGCAAGTCTATACTACACCAACCAGGCCAGAGGAAGTTATAGCAATGTTAGAGGTGAACGATGATGTCAATTATCAATCCATCATCTCCTCTTTATTACCCAAGGAAGACCCTTCATTATCAATAGGGTCAGAAATGGAAGCTTCTTCCTCAAGATGTTCAAATTTTAACATCTCTCTTGATCATGGAAATTATGCATCATCATCTACTATGAAAGTAGAAACAGAAGAAATAACACTTGTTGAAGAAGAAGAGGAAGATCTTAGGGATGATCCTCCCACTTTTGAAGAGGGTATCTCTACCACTATGGATGAACTTAGAGAAATAAATCGGGGTACAAAATAAGATCCACGCCCCAATTTAATCAGTGTAGCCACGACTCCTGAAGAGAAAGAAATGTATATTTCATTTTTGAAGAAAAATCGAGATATATTTTCCTAGAATTATACTGAAATGCTAGGGCTTGATCCTGATGTTGCTACTCATCGTTTGGGTTTTCTAGAAGAACATCGAGGATTCAAACAAGATGCAAGAAGAACACACCCAACTTATACTTCCCAAATTGAAGTTGAAGTGGATAAGCTTATCAAATCTAACTTCATCAGAGAAGTTCAATATCCCAAATGGTTGACTTGTATTGTCCCTGTGAAAAAGAAGAATTGAAAAATTAGAGTTTGCATTGATTTCAGAGATCTTAATCGGCATTATCCTAAGGATGATTTTACAGTTCTGATTACATAACTTTTAATTGATACAACAACTAGCTATGAAGCACTTTTCTTCAGGGATGGATATTATGGATATAATCAAATATGAATGGCTCCAGAAGATGAAGAATCTACAGCCTTCAGAGCCCATCAGGGTGTGTTTTACTATCGGGTAATGCCCTTTTGGCCTGAATAATGCAGTCACAACATATCAGTGTGCCATGCATCGTATCTTCAAACCATTTTTAGGGAAGTTTGTTGAATGTTAT
The DNA here is from genome assembly GCA_963277665.1 of Viscum album. Taxonomy (NCBI): domain Eukaryota; kingdom Viridiplantae; phylum Streptophyta; class Magnoliopsida; order Santalales; family Viscaceae; genus Viscum; species Viscum album. The sequence goes on from OY728125.1 coordinate 8,952,269, forward strand.
GTGGATGATTTGGTGGTTAAATCCAAAAAAAGTTCTAATCATTTTGTTGATTTGGAAGTCAAAATCCACAAACTCTGACAACATAATTTGAAGATAAACCCCTTAAAATGTGCTTTTGGGGTAACCTCAGGGAAATTTCTCTGCTTTGTTGTACGACATCGTGGTATCGAAGTCGATCCTGAGAAGATAAAGTCAATCCTTGGTATGTCACCTCCTCGTAATTTGAAATAATTGAGAGGAATTCAAGGACACTTGGCCTATATTCGGCGTTTCATCGCCAATTTGGCAGGAAAAATGTTACCCTTCACCAAATTGATGAAGAAGGGAGTGACTTATTAGTGGACTGAAGAATGTCAAGAAGCACTCAATATTCTCAAAAAATATCTCTTGAGTCCACAGGTATTAATTCCACCTGTTGAAGGAAGACCATTTATTATTTATGTGACAGCCTTAGAGCGATCATTGGGAGCCTTCCCTGCCCAAAAGAATGATGATGGGATTGAAAACAACATTTACTATCTCATTCAGACTATGCTTGAAGCAGAAACCCAATATTCAAGTATTGAAAAGTGCTTCCTAGCATTAATCTTTGCAGTTCAGAAGTTGAGACACTACCTGAAACATCACGAGGTCCAATTGGTATCTCGCAATAACCCGCTCAAATTTATCCTTAGTCATCCAATGCTTACAGGACGTCTGGAATGGTGGGCAGTTATTTTGCAACAATTTGATATTCAGTATCTGTCTCAAAAGGCAATAAAGGGCCAAGCTCTGGCTGATTTCCTTGCTGAACATCCTTCCGTAGAAGATACATCTTCAGATATTGAACTTCCTGATGAGGAAGTCTTCTCTATTAAAGATAATATTCAAACATGGTAAATGTTCATTGATGGTGCTTCCAGAAGTCCAACATGGAAGAAAATGGAAGATCCTAAATTCAACAAAGTTGGGTTAGGAATTGTTCTCATTTCTCCAGAATAGGCAGTGCTACCCTATTCTATCTCATTGATGGGAGGTGGTACAAATAATGAAGCAGAATACCAAGCTCTCATCGCAGGATTAGAGTTGCCGCTTCAAGCACAAGTGAATCACTTAAAGGTGAAAGGTGATTCAGACCGGGTAATCAAACAAGTCAATGGGAATTATGCAATCATAAAAGAAGAGTTAATCCCTTTGTATGATTACGTCAGAGAGTTAATGGAGGAATTTCTTTCAGAACTAGCATTTTCTTATATCCCGCGATCACAAAATGCTCAAGCTGATGCATTGGATAATATAGCCACAGCTCTGAAAGATCTAAATCGGGACGAGACAATCATTACTATTTCCCACCATCATACAATTTCACCTTATGTTCAAACCAGAACAGAGGAAATCAATGAAATTAGTCCCATTCTTGAACCATATGGTCATACTACAGGATGGATGACACCTATCAGGGAATACCTTCAAAATAGAATACTTCCACCTAGTAGAGTTGGGAAAGAACAAATCTGGTGATGTGTGGTTAATTTCACTCTTTATGACAGCCCAGATCACCTAGAAAAAATTCTCTACAAAAGAGGTTTTGATGGAATTCTCTTAAGATGCATTGATGTTGAAGAGATGATGGCTGTCATGAAAGAAGTGCATGCACGATTCTGTGCTGCCCATCAGTCCATACATAGACTATCTGATCAAATTCGAAGGCTTGGATACTTTTGGCCTTCAATGCTACAAGATTTTGTTGATTTCACAAATAAGTGTCATTCTTTCCAAGTAAATTTTAATTTCGTTCATCAACCCCCAGAGTTGCTTCATAAAACTAAATAATCATGGCCATTTTCCACATGGGGAATGGATGTAGTAGGACCTTATCCTTCAGCTACATCCAAGTAGTTTAAGTATATTCTTACTACTACTGACTTCTTTTCCAAATGGGAAGAGGAAATACCTCTCAATGAATTCATTTCTAAAAGCATTGTTAGCTTCATCAAGTCAAACATCATTACCAGATTTGGTGTCTCTCATACCATATTGACGGAAAATGGCACCAACTTCGGTTCATCCGAGGTAAGGAAGTTGTATCAAGAATAAAACATCAAATCCAACCATTCCTCTCGGTATCATGCAACGACCAATGGCCAAATAGAATACTTCAACAAGACTCTTTAAAATATACTGCAAAAGATGGTGGATAAAGATAAGAAAAATGGCCTGCTAAACTCTTTCATGATTTATGGGCTTATCGGACCGCCACCCGCACTGCAACGCGGTCAAATCCATATTCATTGGTATATGGAACAGAAGTATTCTTTCCCATTGATGTTCAATTACCCTCTCTTAGAGTATCCATTTATGATTAGTCATCTATGGATGAACAATCTCAAAAGCGATTGTATGAATTGGAATGATTAGACGAGAAATGATTGTGCACCTTACACCACTTGGAAGTCTATCAAAATTGAATAGCATGAGATTTCAACAAAAAAGTTCATCTTCATTCATTCATTCAGGGAGAATTGGTATTGGTTCTCAGAACTCCAATGATACCAGGAAAGAAACCTCCCATGATTGAGCCAAAGTGGGAAGGACCTTACTTAACACATAAGGTCTACTCTAATAGAGCTTATTATTTAATCTCAATAGATGGAGAACTCATTACAACTCCAACCAATGCCAGATTTCTGAAGAAGTATTTTGTGTGATACAAATACATCGACAGTCCATGCATATGACCTTAAAATATTCACACCATCATCCAACATGACGTTAAACTGTGTTTTCCTTGCTGTAAGAATTGAAAATGCATAGTCCCTTATGTCTAACATGACTTTAAACCGTGACTTCCTAGCTACATGATGCTAAAATGTACAGAAGTCCCTTACGTCCAGCAAGACGTTAAACTGCATAATCGCCAGTCCATGCAAATGACCTTAAACAATTCGCACCATCATCCAACATGATGTTAAACTGTGTTGTCCTTGCTGCAAGGATTTAAACTGGATAGTCCCTTACGTCCAACATGACAGTAAACTATGACATCCTAGATACATGATGCTAAACTATACAGAAGTCCCTTACATCCAGCAATACGTTAAACTGCATAATCACAGGTCCATGCATATGACCTTAAACTATTCACACCATCATCCAACATGACGTTAAACTGTGTTGTCCTTCCTGCAAGACATTAAACTACATAGTCCCTTATGTCCAACATGACGTTAAACTGTGACTTCCTAGCTACATGACGCTAAACAGTACAAAATTCCCTTACGTCCAACAAGACGTTAAACTGCATAATCGACGGTCCATGTATATGACCTTAAACTATTCCCACCATCATCCAACATGACGTTAAACGGTTCCATCGTCCAACATGACGTTAAAATGTGAAAAAGTCCCTAATACGTCCAGCATGATGTTAAATTGTGTCCACTTTTGTCCTTACTGCAAGACATTAAACCACATAGTCCCCCTTTCGTCCAACATGACGTTAAACTGTATCGTCCCCATCGTCTTAGCTACAAGACACTAAACTGAACAACACTCTATCATCCAACATGACGCAAAACTGTGTTCACGTCCAACATGACGTTAAACTGTGTCCTTATATTCATAAAACATGACGTTAAGCTGAACAAAGTCCCTTAATACGTCCTACATGACGTTAAACTATATTTTGTCCCTGCTACATGACACATAAATTGTGCAGCACCAATAGTTCTCACTGCAAGACTTTAGACTACATAATCCCTTCATATGTCCTACATGATATTAAACTATGCATCATTAAGGTTATTTATACCTCTTGTTTCTCATACCGAGTATGACTCATGTGAACTTAGAGTAAACTTCAACCATAACACCCTCTCTGGGCCACTAACCGTGTGTAAGTCCCAATACCATCTTTTTAGGTCGTTTTCCTCCAGAATGACTTGATCACCAATCCATTCTTTAATTGAACTTTGTGGACTTTGATCCTTTCCTTCTAGGATGGGTATGTAGGAAAACTCCTATGTTTCAAGCCCAAAATCAATCTCTTCACATCGGTTCACCTTTGTCTCATACGATGTGGATTCGTGAAGCAGCCCAAAACCAATCTCTTCACATTGGTTCACCTTCGTCCCACATGACGTTAAACTATCTATGTCCTTTTTTCCCCAGCAACATGACACTAAACTGTGCAACACCATCGTCCTCTCTATATGACGTTAAACTATACAGTACCCCATTGTCCATCGCCTGAGAGGGAATCATCATTGACATTGATCTCCAATCATGTCATATTTCAAAGACTACGTGCATTCATGGTAATGCCTGAACCTTTTAATCTAGGGTCAAACCATTATTGCACTAAAGTACCCCTTCAACCTTCACTTGTACGAACCAAATCTGTACAAAGGGTATTTTAAGAACTACGTGCGGCTTGATTCCCATCCTTATGGGATACGTAGAAACGTTCGAGTGCCCCTCGAATCTAGCCCAAGTCTTTGGGCCTAACCCCAAGTTTCACTTTCAGTCCGTCGACTGAAAAGTCCCCCTGTGAAAACATGAATGTGGTATTAAAACCCCGGTATTCGTTCACATCAGGTTTATAAAACACACAACGTGTATTCCTTATTATAGTCCGATCTCTATGACCCTAAACTAAGATCTCCAATACTCTCATCCTACATGATGTTAAACTGTATTTCAAGAACTACGTTTGGCTTGATTATCATCCTTATGGGATACGTAGTGAAGTCCAACACCTTAATCTAGGACCCAGCCACAGCATGATTATGGTTAGCATTGGTCTGTGTATTTCTTTCATGCATTGGAAAATAATCATTTTTCATGTGTCATACTCCTAACCATAAATACTTCAATACCTCCATAATCCTTTTATTGACTTCTGGACACAAAATGTCTGATACCCGAGAATTATTTTTCCTAACCATGCAGCATGTGCCCTTAGGCGGCATTGCATAAGTAGTCTACATAACAGACCTATTTTCCAAAAGATGCTATTATTTGACTATACAGCCATGCCTTTAGGTATCCCTGCATAATTCAACCCCTAACAGGTTTGTCAAATAGTGGTAACTTCATTCTTGGTAGAAAAACCTCTTTTTGTCCTTATTGGTTTTAATGATAATATGCAGGGATCTGCAAAAATACCCGTCCTTAACATATTTATCCCATACACTTTTTCATGATCTGAAAGTATTCAATTCAATGGTTTATATTTCCCTTCCCTACGTTTGGGTCAGACCTTCGCAGGAGTGACATTCATACAATTATTTGATAACCTTGATTGGAAATATCATCTCCATATTCAAGTGCCTCTTTCTATACAGCAAACTCTATGATTTTCAAAATTTGAATCCCCATAAAATTCCACTGGGTTTTTATCAATAGAAAAGTAAAATTTCTGAGATTTCTTTTGCCTGACTATGTAGCATGTGCCCTTAGGGGGATTTTCATAAGTAGTCTACATAATGGAACTGTCATCCAAAAGATGTTATTATTTTACTATACAACCAATATAGCATCCTGCCTTTTTATCAAATAAACTTTTATTGCACTATACAAAACCTAGGATCTTTAATGTTTAGTGTCTTGGAAAATAGGAACATAAAGAATGAAAACAACATAAAAAACTATTCTAAAACACTTAAAAGGCTTCTTTATTGTTCATCCTAGGTTCATTATAGTATCTCAAAACCTGAGAGCATACATCAAAGAAAAGGGTGAGCAGAAGGGCCAGTAAGGGAAACAGGAGATACATTTTACATGTGAACTTGAGATACATCGATAAGGTCATGATAAATAACATTAAGGCATGGTAAAGAGATCATGAGGAATGACATAATAAAAATAACGTGTTTCATAACTTGAAGATGTGGCTACAACATTTAAATTAGACAATCATGAACATATCACCAAGGTAAACCCCAATGTGTCATTAAAAATTACCAAGGTAAACCCCAAGGTATCGTTAAAATTGTAATCGTTAGAGATTACATCATTACCCAATTCATTGGAGCGCTATCAGGGTGAACCCTTAAATTTGACTTTATTATCATGTGAACCATATATATCATCATAAAAAATTTCATAAATAACCCATATAGCATAAAATAAATGGGTTTAATTTCATAATCATAATGTTTTAAAAACTGCATTAAAGACATGATCTTTATGTCACTTTAAACCCACAGAAAAGGAAAGTGAGTCTCCTGTATGGAAATCCTAGAATTTAAAATAGAACATTTTGATATATATGTGAATACCCTTATAGAAGAAAGAGCTTTGAGTATTCACTTAATAAAAAAAGAATTTGAGAAAAAGAGAGAGACATTTTGAGATGAAAATTCTGCAGCATAACGGCTATGTTATAGGGTTTTAGAAAACATTGAAAAGAGAGGGGACATGGGTCACCCACTCATAAAAGGTCCATAAAACAATAGACGGACATAATATAATGGATATAAGAACATGGTAATGAAATTTTAAAGACATACCATATGAAATTAAATACATGGATGGAAGACAAAAATAAGATTTCTCTTATGAAAATTCGGCAGCCTAACGACATCACTTAGAACATCGAAAAAAGAATTGATGAGATCAAAGAGGGTATCTAATCAAATGAAAATAAAAGATCAGTATGATAGATATAGATATAATACCCCAACATAATAAAAAGTAACTTGAAATACTTGACATGAAAATAGATCTTGAAAATGAGAAGGGTGAAATAATCCCTTAAAAATTCGGCAGCCTAACGACATCACTTAAAAATTCAAAAAAAAAAAAGAATTGACGAGATCAAATAGGGTCTCTCATTATATGAACATAAAATATAAGTATTATAGATATAGATATCATACCCCAACATAAAAAAATGAACTTGAAAGACTTGACATGAAAATAGATCTTGAAAACGAGAAGGGTGAAAGAATCCCTTAAAAATTCGCCACCCTAACGACGTCACTTAAAACAACAAAAAAATGAATTGACGAGATCAAATAGGGTCTCTCATCATATGAACATAAAAGATCAGTATTATAGATATAGAGATCATACCATATAATAAAAAAGTAACTTTAAAGACATGACATGAAAATAGATTTTTAAAACAAGAAGGGTGAAAGAATCCCTTAAAAATTCGGCAGCCTAACGACGTCACTGAAAACATCAAAAAAATGAATTTATGAGAGAAAGAGGGGGTATCTCATCATATGAACATGCAAAATACAGTATTATTAATATAAAGGAACATCCTAAACATAAGAACATGGAGCTTAAAATAAATGACATAAAAGAGAGTACTTGGAAAGAAAGATAGAGGTAGGATCCCTTACCTTGAAGAGTAACTTCGAAATATTGAAGTTTGGGACCTTGGGAGGCTTGATGGAACCTTGGGAGGACTCCTTGGGAGGTAAAGAGAGCCTAAATTTGTTGAGGATGATTTTGGAATTGAAAGGATGAGAGAATGTCTTGGTATTTATAGGGGAAGTGAGGGGACAAGGCATTAATGGCTAAGGGACACCTCATTGGTGGTATTGGAAAAACCATGGGCTTGCCCATATTATTTTCCCATGTTATTGGCCACTTGGGACACCTCATACCTTATATTACTATTCATAAGTCGACCATGTTGATTAAATATTTAATACACCACTTAATGATGTCATTAAACACCCATAACTTAAAAACTATATTTTCACTATTCATCGAAAATTCAACTTTCTCAAAGAAATCCCAAAATTTCACCTTAAAAAAATATAGATGCTCTAATTTTAAAAATTAACTCCATTTTATAAATTTTTTTAATTTAATTTTTAAATAAAAACACTATTCACCAAAAATTCATTTTTTCAGAAAAATCCCCAAAAATTACCTTAACATAATATCCATGATCTGAGTTCAAAAATGAACTCCATTTTATAAAAATATTTTTCTAAATATTTTTAATTTAATTTTTAATTAAAAAACACTATTCACCCAAAAAAACTAATACTTGACTAATAATTTCTGAAACAGTTATTTACCTATTTTATTGAATCACATTACTTAATCATGGTGCCTATATTATATTAATACTTTCTTTAAGTGAGATTAATAATCCATTTGGTCACATTACTAATCCTAATTATAAAATAACTATTGATAAATTACTATTCACCAAAAATTAAGTAGATATTATTAGACTCCAAATTTCTTACGGAACACATTTTCAGAAGACCATTTTTTGAAAATCATTACACATCATTAATTATTTAAGGTTTACAAAAATATTTTACAATATCCTTTTTTTCAAATTCATAAATAATATACATCCTACATTTATCCGGATAATTGAAAACTTACAAACTTCACCATAAGAAGTAAACACAATTTTATTTAAATCAAAGGATTACACAAAGAAGTTATGGTCTCGTTACATAACCCTTTATAACACCAGCATAGGACTTAAGTTTAAGGTGTGCTAAGGTGAGAGAATATGAGGGTGGATCGGCCAACATTTCATGAGTAGTAATTTTTATTAGTTTGAACTTCTCGTGAAGGTGATTCCATTATAGCTTCACAAGATGAAGTTCGGCATGGGTTTGGTCCAGAGCAAAGCCTAGTGGTGCTACCTCCTTCCCAAGTTCTGTTATATGGGCTTCGATTGGCCCGAGACTACTGGATGAGGCCATCAAATCTTTTTTCTATATTAATTAACCAAGATCACTTGTATTTAGAGACCATAATCGCAACAATTAGTTTCCAATGGTCATATCGACCAATGGTCATATAACAGTCGAAACCCAATGGTCTCATTTTAATTATCAAATGAAACAGTTTTGTTGAGTACAAAATAAAATAACACAAAAAATTAGGAAACAAGATTTTTTTCAAAATTTCAGGTCGTTACATTCTTCCCCCCTTAAGAAATTGCGTCCTCACAATTTTTAAAATTGGGCTTGGAAATTTCATTAAAAGTCCCACATTGGAAAAGGAGTCAGTAAAACTATTACTTTAAAAGAAAGGAAAGTACAAAGGTCACCTGAGTTAACCCTAACTAGGATTCCATGTAGGAAATCATGGACATGGGAGAGAAAAAAAGGGTCAATTTCTGAGGGAGAGTGATAGAAAACATGAGTAGGAGAAAGTTAACCACAAGAAAATCACAAACTTATGATGTGTGTAAACGGTCTTTGATTACCCAGTAGAAAACGTAAACCAACAGCGTTTTTGTTTTATGTTCCTTTCCATAAATTTGAGGAATTTATTTACTACATAGAATAAGAACACAAGTAAATATGCATACCTTCAAATAGAGTTTCATCCTTTAATAAGTTTCTACCAACACTAATCTTTTCTCCAAATGATGAGCATTCAAAAACACTTGGTCTCATCAAAAGCACAAGAATCATCTTCTAGAGAATCACATAATCCACAAAAGATTAATTATCTATTTCTTATATCTTTAAACATTATCCAATAAACAGAAAGGGTAAGATAAAACAACTCTTCAAAAATAATGAACCCCATAGGAAGGGAAACTACTTTTAAATCTTCAAAATTCCACAGTGCTACCCAAAGTTCATCATAGACCTTTCCATAAATAACTGTCCTTAAAATTCCTCAAAATAAACCAAACTAAGATTGAAACCCAAATATAAGAAGGATTTGATAAAATTGCCTTCCAGGATGAAATTTATCATTCATCTCAAAACAACATCAACCACTCTTAACATTTTATAACAAAAGTAAATAACCTAAACAAATTTTCCCCAAGATAGGTTAATCATTTCCATAAGTAACCTAAATTACTATAAGTTCACCTTAAATTCATCAATTCTTCAAAATATAAGTCAAAATGTACTCCTCAAATAAAATACCTTAGTAATCTATTTACCTCGATCATATAGGGTTTCCAAAATATTGAACGTCTTCCAAAATAATATTCATCTTTTAATCCCCTAATCATTTTTTTTTTCAGAGGAACAACTTCACAACATCAACATGTGATACATAACAATAGATGTTTTCCTGTATTTAATATTTTCATTAAGAAACCCTGTAATGTTTTCAAATCCTAATTTCCACAAATAACTAAACCATCCTTTGATACCAACTATAGCATCCCGCCTTTTTATCACATAAACTTTAATTACATTATACAAAACCAAGGATCTTTAATATTTAGTGTCTTGGAAAACAGGAACATAAAGCATGAAACAATATAAAACATTCTTCTAAAACACTTGAAAAGGCTTCTTAATTGTTCATCCTAGGTTCATTAAAGCATGTCATAACCTGGGAGCATACATCAATGAAAAGGGTGAGTAGAAGGCCCAGTAAGGGAAACAAGAGAAACATTTTACATGTGAACTTGAGATACATCGATAAGGTCATGATAAATAACTTTAAGGCATGGGAAAGAGATCATGAGGCATATAAAAATAAAAATAATGTGGTTCATAACTTGAATATGTGGATACAACATTTGACTTAGACAATCATGAACATATCATTAAGGTAAACCCTTAGGTGTCATTAAAAATTACCAAGGTAAACCCCAAGGTATCGTTAAAATTATAATCGTTAGAGATTACATCATTACCCATTGCAATGGAGCGCTATTAGGGAGAAACCTTAAATTTTCCTTTATTATCATGTGAGACACATATGTAATCATCAAAAATTTCATAAATAACCCATATAGAATAAAAGAAATGGGTTATCATAACGTTTTAAAAACTTCTTTAAAGACATGATCTTGATGTCACTTTAAACCCACGAAAAAGGAAAGCGAGTCTCATGTTTGTAAATCCCATAATTTAAAATAGAACATTTTGATATATATGTGAATAACATTATAGAAGAAAGAGATTTGTGTATTCACTTAATAAAACAAAAGAATTTGAGAAAAAGAGAGAGACATTTTGAGACGAAAATTCTACAGCATAACGACTATGTTATAGGGTTTTAGAAAACATTGAAAAGAGACGGGACATGGGTCACCCACTCATAAAAGACCCATAAAATAGTATAGGGACATAATACAATGGATATAAGAACATGGTAATGAAATTTTAAAGACATACCATAATAAATGAAAGACATGGATGGAAGACAAAAATAATATTTCTCTTATGAAAATTCGGGAGACTAACAGCGTCACTTAAAACTTCGAAAAAAGAATTGATGGGATCAAATAGGGTCTCTCATAATATGAAACTAATAGATAAGTATGATAGATATAGAGATCATACCCCAACATAATAAAAAGGAACTTGAAAGACTTGACATGAAAATAGATATTGAAAACGAGAAGGGTGAAAGAATCCCTTAAAAATTTGACAGCCTAACGACGTCACTTAAAACTTCAAAAAAATGAATTGAAAAGATAAAAGAGGGTCTCTCATAATATGAAAATAAAATATAAGTATTATAGATATAGATATCATACCACAACATAAAAAAAGGAACTTTAAAGACTTGACATTAAAATAAATCTTGAAAACGAGAAGGGTGAAAGAATCCCTTAAAAATTCGTCAGCCTAACAGCATCACTAAAAACTTCAGAAAAATGAATTGACGAGATAAAATAGGGTCTCTCATAATATAAACAAAAAAGATAAGTATGATATATATAAATATCATACCCAAACATAAAAAAAGGAACTTAAAAGACATGACATGAAAATAGATCTTGAAAACGAGAAGGGTGAAAGAATCCCTTAAAAATTTGGCAGCCGAACGACGTCACTTAAAACTTCAAAAAAATGAATTTATGAGAAAAGATAGGTTCTCTCATCATATGAAAATTAAAAATACAGTAGGATGAATATAAAGGAACATCCTCAACATGACAACTTGAATCTTAAAAGAAATAACATAAAAGAGAGTACTTGGAAAAGAAAGATAGAGGTATGATCCCTTACCTTGAAGAGTAACTTCGAAATCTTGATGTTTGGGAACTTGGGAGGCTTTAGGGCACCTTGGGAGGATTCCATGGGAGGTAAGGAGAGAATAAAGTCTTTGAGGATTATTTTGGAATGGAAAGGATGAGATAATGGCTTGGTATTTATAGGGGAAGTGAGGGGAGAAGGCATTAATGTATAATGGACACCTCATTGGTGGTATTGTAAAAACCATGGGCTTGCCCATGGTATTTGCCCATGTTATTGGCCACTTAGGACACCTCATACCTTATCTTAATATTCATAAGTTGACCATGTTTATTAAATACTTAATACATCATTTAATGATGTCATTAAACACTCGTAACTTAAAAACTATAGTTTTCACTATTCACCAAAAATTCAACTTTCTCAAAGAAATCCAAAAATTTTACCTTAACCAATTAGAGATGCTCTAATTTGAAATATGAACTCCATTTTAAAAAAATATTTTTATAAATATTTTTAATTTAATTTTTAAATAAATACACTATTCACCAAAAATTCATTTTTTTCAGAAAAATCCCCAAAAATTACCTTAACATAATATCAATGATCTGAGTTCAAAAATGAAAGCCATTTTATAAAAAAATATTTATATATATTTTTAATTTAATTTTTAATTAAAAAACACTATTCACCTGAAAAAACTAATACTTGACTAATAATTTCTGAAACAGTTATTTACCTATTTTATTGAATCACATTACTTAATCAAGGTGCCTATATTATATTAATACTTTCATTAAGTGAGATTAATAATACATTTGGTCACATTACTAATCCTAAGCGTAAAATCACTATTCATAAATTACTATTCACCAAAAATTAAGTAGATCTTATTAGACTCAAAATTTATTACTGAACACATTTTCAGAAGACAATTTTTAAAAAATCATTACACATCATTAATTATTTAAGGTTTACAAAAATATTTTAAAATATCATTTTTTTCAAATTCATAAATAATATACATCCTACATTTATTCAGACATTTGAAAATTTTCAAACTTCACCATAAGAAGAAATTTTTTTTATTTAAATCAAAGTATTACACAAGGCAGTTATGTTCTCGTTGCATAACCCCTTATAACACCAGCATAGAACTTAAGTGTAAGGTGAGCTAAGGTGAGAGAATCTGAGGGCGGCTCAGCCAACATTGCATGAGTAGTAATTTCTATCAGTTTTAACTTCTCGTGAAGGAAATTCTGTTCTATCTTTACATATTGAAGTTTAGCTTGGGTTTGGTCTAGAGCAAAGCCCAGTGGCACTATCTCCTTCCCAAGTTCTGTTAGATGGGCTTCGATTGGCCTGAGACTACTGGATGAGGCCATCAAATCATTTTTCTATATTAATTAATCAAGATCACTTTTATTTAGAGACAATAATCGCAAGATTTATTTTCCAACGGTCATATTGGCCAATGGTCATATAATAGTCGAAACCCAACAATCTAATTTTATTTTTCAAATGAAACAATTTTGTTGAGTACAAAATAAAATAACACACAAAATTAGGAAACAAGATTTATTCAAAATTTCGGGTCGTTACAGCCAATGCCCTTAAGTGGCCCTGCATAATTTGACCCCCTAACTGGTTTGTTAAATAGTGGTAACTTCATTCTTGGGAAATACTTCTTCTAATACCTTTTATACTTTTTTTTCGTATCATTCCTCAGATTCAAAATTTCTTAAGTCATAGTTTATATGTTTTCCACCATACTTGAGTGTAGTAATATGTTTTCAGATAAATTATCAAGGGATTGAGTCAACTTTAATGCATTCGGTCAAAGCTATTTCGACCTTAAACATTATCCTTTTTATGTCCGATGTGCATGAATTTATGTTTCCCACAAAAGACAAGGGAACTCTGAACAAAAGTCATGTCCCAGCTCACTAAACATATACTTTGTATGACTTAGGTAATATTGAGCAATTAAAAAGATTCAAAGTTTGTAGGGTTATTTTTATAATCCTAGAAAAAAAACAAACTATGATTACTAAGCCCATTGGCTTAGGTAAAAATTTAAAGCAAGTAGAAAAAGAAGGAATGGACAAATGATTGAAGATAAAAGTGTTTTTCATTTGATGCACAAAAGTTATAAGGACATCCACAGACTGGAGTCTCTTCTCTTTTTCAGGAATTACAAGAGGATTTCAACATAACTCTTAATTTGATTTACAGCATCCCAAGTTTCATCAGCAAACACCTGGAATTCATTCATTCAACTAGATATAATAAGAGATGCAGTGATATCAACTCTTCTTGGAACAATTGTAAAAGAATATTCTTGAGTGTGGTTTGAGAAAATTTTCTACTGATCAAACAATGACTCTGTTTCGGTCCAAGAGACATGGAAGATGGATACATGGATTTGAGAATGGAGCATTGGAAGTAAAGAGCCATTTGGAGAGATTACTCTTTTCATATATTGTTTCTAATGTCATGATAGTCTTCTCTCCATTAACTCGCAGCATAAAACATATCAGCCCATGGTTTCCCATTTTCATATCTGCATGAAAATGGAATGAAGAAAAATTTAGAAAGTTCACACCATTTTTTCTTCTCTTAATGCACAACATAACCGAAATAGAGGAGTAGTAGTGTGACTGCATCTCAGGCATACAATTCTTTGCATCTGGAACGTTGACTCCTTGCAGATGACCATGGCCATACAGAGGCAAGTAGATACTTTTTGGGAAATTGACATGATATTTCTTAAAATACTTGGCCAAATCTGGGAGTGCTGTCATAGATATTGTAATCATCATGACCAACGATGCTCATCATGTCATCAATCTGCTTGCTAGCCAGCTCATTAGCCATTAAAATTCTTCTAGGAGCCATTGAATCGGCCCAATGGTTGAATAATTAACTCTTATGTGTGTTGATTTTTCATAAAATTTGTTATGAAAAGTGAAAAAACGGATAAAGAATTAAGGCACGCAGGTCCAATGTTGGCGTGTAGGTGTAACTGTGTCGCACAGGTTTTGGGGCGTAGGTATCACCGCGCCGGTCTAAATACCTCTGCAGCTGTGCGACACGAACATAAGAAATGAAACCGTGGAAAATCAGGAACCTACGTGATGAGAGCAACCTGCGCGGCGAGAGCTTAGAAGCGTTCAAAGCAGGGTGCTTTGCACGAGAATGGCACACCTATTTATAGGCTAGGTTTCACCCTTGAGTGACGAAGCCTGCGTGGCTCGCAACCGCGCGACGCCACCTACGCGCTCAACACTTTCATGCCACAGTTCCTTGGTTTTCTCCTTTTTTCCTCAATGTCACATCCTCCTTCTTCCGGATCCAACTCTGGGGGGGACTTTTGTTGAAGCTCCTTTCCGTCATAGAGTCTAACGACTGAAAAAGGGAAATACCTTAGTTCAAAGTGATTCTTCCTTTGAAGAAACATAAAAAATTGAAAAAGGCATGAACAAGGATTTTTTTACAGTTGGGTCTTTCATGTTTCAACATAGTCTCACAAGTATACTTGCGTGCCTCATATTGGTCACGCAGGTGACTTGCGCGCCCTAAGTTATTTTCGCCCGATGTCTCCAAAGGCCTATAAATACCCCTTATGGGCCCCCATTTCGAGGATGAAAAATCCAGAAACTCAAATTTGAGCTCTCGATACCCTAGTCTCTTCTCAAAGCCTTAAAAACACTTCTAAGGTAATTTCTTACATATAACAGAAGATCTAAAGAGGGGGAACATCGTCCTAAGTGTTTAAATTCATCAACAACTGCGCACCTAAGTGTCTAACCTTTCAGGGAATTGAAGACACTTGCGCGTGACCTTATCCCTTCAACAGAACTTTTACGCCACTCATTTAAAAGTCTTGAGGTATAATACTAAGGGCTTGATCGAAGCCTCGCCCAAGGATTACCCTATGGGTTGACCATCGGGCAAGTACACCTTTTTCATGCAGGTATACCTGTGCGACCAGGACCTGTGCGCCCAACCAGGACCTGTGCGCCTACCTTCTTTTGGGTGCCCCTCCTGTCCATTCATCTATTTTCTTCAAATCCACCTCTCCTCTGAAAGATTTAGCCTTTAGATTCCTCCTCAAAGCCATTTATGGCATGATTCCTTGGTTGGATTCTTTATCTGAAAGAAATTCTGTGGAATATCTCTCAAAACCTAGCGATTTAAATATCTTTATATCACTAAGGTTAGAGATTTAATTCATTCAACATCAACCTTTAAGATGAGAATTTTTAATGGGAATCCTCTTTAGGATTAAGCCCCAAGTCCCCTATTCATGGTCATCCTCCTCAAGAGTAATCCCTAAGTTCCCAAAAGTGGACCTCCTTTTTTTGAGTAAGCCCTAGTCTTCAAGTTCCCTTAATTTTGCACCTCCTTTTAAAAAGTAATCCCCAATCATAATTCCCTAACCCGAGACTCCTTTTCAAGATTAAGCCCCTGTTATAATTTCCTAACCTGGGCCTCCTTTTCAAGAGTAAGCACCAGTTATAATTTCCTAACCTGGGCCTCCTTTTTAGAAGTAAGCCCCAATCCAAGTTCCCTAATTTGGGTATCCTCTTTAGGATTAAGTCTCAATAGTCCCCTAACCTGGTCCTTCTTTTTAGGAGTAATCCCCAGTAATAATTAAACTAACCTGGGACCCCTTTTTAGAAGTAAGCCCCATTCCAAGTTCCCAAATATGGGCATCCTTCTTAGGGGTAAGCCCCAAATTCCAAATTCCCTTAACCTGTGCCTCCTTCTCAGGAGTAGGCCCCAGTTCTCAAGTATCTTTAACCTGAGCCTCCTTCAGAGGAATAATCCCCAATCATAATTTCTCTTAACTAGTCTTAACTTCTTTTGATTTGTGCTTCCTTCTTAGGAATAAAACCTAATCACAAGTCCCCTCTTAATTTGGGAATCCTCCTTAGGAGTAATCCCCAAGTTAGAGCATCCAAATCTCTATAAAGCACATATACCTTTATGGACCTTGTTCTCGAGCTTCTTTTCTAATGTTAGTCCTGATATTTATCTATTTGGGCAATCATACATACATAAGCCCCATATCATTCCTTGTGACCACATCTTTCATCGAAAAAAATGTAAGGTTTACTAATGCCTCTTGTTTCTCTCACCGAGCATGACTCACGCGAGCTTAGAGTGTAAAAGTAACCACGACACATCTCTTTGGGCCGTTAATCATACGTAATCCCCACAATTCCCAACCGAACTATGTGGACTTTGATCTCTAACTTAAAAGTAGAGTACATAGGAATCCTTTATGAGGTTCAATCCCATCACTCATTAATTCTCATCCATCCCATATGACGTTAAACTATATCTTAATTCCCGAACTACGTGGGTTCTGGTTCCTTTTCTAACAAGGATATATAGGTATCCCATCTGTGGGTATGATCCCAACCCTAAAATAATCCATGTCCTTCTGAAAGAAAATAAACATCAAGTGCCCTACTGAGTGGATTTAAAACCAGTATGGTTATCATAATGAAGAAGAGATCTTTTATATAATGTGTTTAAGGATACCATTGACTAATAATTTTTATCAAATATAGATGATTCTCTATCGATGAAGAACCTCAAATACATATAAAAAAATCTCTAAATCTCATACATATCAATCATTAATTGTTAGATCTTAAGGAAAGATCATTTTCATACTTGGTAGTGTAATAAGGATTCATGAACATAACATAAATCTATAAAGAGAGTCCCAGAGTAGACAATAATTTCCCCCCAAAAGGTGTGATGAGTCCTACCTCCCATCCTTTCGACCAATGAAAATAATTAGGCCTCATCGGTCCATAACTAATGACCACCTACCTTTGGAAAGTTGGTCCAAATGGATATAAAATAATTGGATGTTTTCCGGTTCTACGAACAAACCCATTAGAAACTGATTGGAATGTTTGAACCTTAAGCAAACAAGGTCATCCCCATTTTCAGAGGAAACAGTGATGTGTGTGCATCTTCTAATCCCTTATTTTAGTGAAATATCGGGATAGGGTAAAGTGAGTTTGGAATGTGTTATGTCTGAAAAAATAATCTGGGACTGTGGTATAGTTGTTGGTGGAACCAAAATAAGAATTCTCATTCAGTGGGTTTCCAAATACTAACTACGAGGTAGAAGATGATTCAATCATTTGAGCTCTAGATATAGGTTTCGGAGAGAAGATGGCTCATTGTTAGGGGAAATCCCAGGGTAATTTAAACCCATGTACAAAGTCCTATCTTAAATAATAAATATAGAAAGATTTTAAACCTTTGGTATCATCTTCTTTTTTCTGTTGTTCACGTTTGGTGGAAATAGGTGGAGGGCCTTGTACCCATGTCATCACCCAATGTCATTCCCTCCCCCTTTGGTTTCGATTGAGTCTTTGGAGAATGGTTGGAAATTTGTCTAGATAGGTAGAGAACATGGTTTGTGAATGATTAAGAGTGACCATGTGCCAGGAATCCATTTGGGAAGATTTATCAACATAGTTAGTTCATGGTATCACAAACTGTGCAAACTAACCGTGCGACCTTTCCATATCTTGAAATTTTTGGGGCTTTCTATGTCATCCCATGATGGTCAGTTAAGATGGTTGGTTCTTATGGTGGGGAGACCCACTATGATTATCATGTATATTCCTTCAGAAATTTTGAATGGAAGTCTACCCTATGTACCAGGGAGTCCGTTCAGGCCTCCCCCTATTAGTGTCTTGATTCTGTCTAGGAAAACAATTGGTTGTCTCGTATGGTGGGGAGCGTATTTGTGTCCCCCTGTACCAGTAATATAGATTTATCCATGGTCTTGACTTGGCGTAGATAGTCTTCTTCGGATCAATCTAGATACCAACATATTCCTTGAGTATACATTGAGATTGGAGAGCACCCAATGGTTTAGTTAAAGTAAGTTAACTGTAACCTTGTTCAAAGTTGTTGTTCATTTGGGTGAATCGCTTGAGTCTTTTTTGGATAGTGTTTGAAGAGTTTTATTTTGGGATAAAGTATGAATGTGACTGATAATTTCAATAAAGTGGTGTATGTTTTTGTTGTGAGAGTAGTCCTTCTTTAATTGATCAGTGGAGGTGTTTTGGCCTTTGGGGGAAAAACCTGGCAAGAGAGTACCTATTGGTTTCTCTGTTGGATTTGATTGTGGGTTTGACCTTGCTATGACTTTCTAGGGTGGATTTTTTTTAAGGTGGGAGATAACTTTCACATACATAACTTATTTTAAAGGTATTTTTAATTTATTTTACTTTCATGCTTTGTTTTGGGGGTTTCCCAAGCTTTTATGGAGGAATGAGTGGGTTTTCATGAATTGGGCCAAACCGTGAGCCCAATTCCAAAAAATAAAATAAATTTTGTTTCTTTTATAACTCATTAATTTTTCAACATTTTTCATCCATTCAAATTCCTACTTGCCATCTCAAGAACCATTAAAACCAACATTTAAATTTGGGTCCTTTATAAATCCATAATCATGGAGTATTTGGGTTTTTATTTAAGTATTTGGGCCACCTCGAAATCCCATTTATAGTTAAAAACAACATTTTAGTTATTTAATAACTTATTCAATTTTAACTATTTTTCGTTGATTCCACCTCTAACCTGAGTACACTGATCCTAGGTGCGCCCCCAATCTCTTAGATCCCTCTTTGGAGCTTGTTTGCTTCGCAGAACAAGTCAAAACCTCTTAGGATTCCTCAATTTGAGCTGATTTGTAAAGGTAATTTATTTCCATCATAACTCCTACATTTCTCACTGTTTTTACCCCATTAAAATTCCTACATGGTATTATTATCATTTTTCAATCCTCCCTTGAATATTTTTCTGTTTTCAAATTCAGATACTGGTGTATTTGGGGAGATTTCTACAAGTTCCCTCAAGTAAGTTGGTCTTCTTCATCCTTCTTTCAATTTGCTTAGGGTTACATTCAATGTGATTAGGGTTTCATCACTTATCCTTGAGGTTCCTAATGTCCAGAAGTTAGGGTTCAAACTTAGGGTTTGATTTCTTCTGTTTTTGGTGAAATCCTTTGGTTTTAGGTTGTATTTAACTTCGTTGAGGTGGGACGGTGGTGCGGTTTATGTTTCACACCATGTTTTGAGGGTTTCGACATAAAAGGTTGGTCATTCCATGTGTAAACAATTATTGAGGAGTTAGCTTGCTATATTTACTCATTTTTCATATTCTTCATATGTTGGGTGTAGTGAGAAAACTGTTTATGATTTATTTGGTTAGGTGTTTACTTTTATAGTTGAATTTTAACTTGAAATTGGGTGTTTTCATGTGTAACTCATGGGGTATTATTTTGGTGTATTTTATAACTTATGGAATTGGTTTAACAAATATTTTCTGGACTACCAATTCTAGTTTGGTAATGTATTAGTGTCATGTGGGCCTAAAAATAGGTTTTTTTTTAATATGTTTGATGTGTAAAACATTGTTATTATTTTTGAGAGCATTTTATAAAAATGTGTGTTTTCATTTGTATATTTTGTGGTATTATTCATGGTGATTTTATAAACCTTGAAGGTGGATTTATAAATTTCTATAGGGCTTCCAAATCTATTTTGTATAGGAATTGGTATAGTTTTGGTCTTAAATGGTTGTTTTGAAATGGGTTTTGTGTGAAAGACATATTTACACCACTTGGGTTCTTTTTATGAAAAATTATAAATGGTTTAGTTGCTTTAACAAAGTGGGAAAAGGGTTAATATGTATTTTTTGGTGTGTGTGTTCACCTATCGTGGGTTTTTTAAAGGTTAAGTGATGTTTTAAGTTTTCAAGCATTTTTAGAATGTTTTATAAATTTTTGAAATGTTTTATGAAATTTTGATGTTGGATCGAAACTTGTTTGTGGTATGTTTCATGTAGGTTTGATGATAAAATGATTTTGAACGTAAAAAGGGTATTATGTGGCATGTGTGTTTGGGTTGTTCTGTGATGTTTATCACCTTGTAAATTTATTATAAATTTTTTTAAAGGATATGTTGATATGTTGACGGGATGTGAAAAGTGTTGTGGGCTATTTTGGTGTGTGTATGATTTCAAAATGCACTTGAATGAAAAAGTGGATTTTTTGACTTGTGTGATGTACATATGTTTTTTTGGTGAATATGTGATGTGGAAATGATATTTTCATGTGAAAATTATATTTCATGACTTGTTGAACTTGTTTGAGCACAAAGGTAAAACCCAGGTATCTAGGTGGGTGGACGTGTACTAGTATGTTAGTGAATCTGTGGGGTTTGGCCTCAGTTTAACATAGAAATTTTGATGCTAAAAACTCTAACTAATCTATGATTATGGTGATTGGATACCACTAGGTTATGGGTATGTTCCCTACTAGTGGATCGTGCATGAGAATATATATTTGTGATGGTTACTCTCACCGAGATACGAGGTACTTAGGACCCACAATTAGCTAGTGCCTAGGGGTTATTTTCCTATTTCTTGTGCTCATTAAATTCTTCATAATTACTATCTGTGTACTATATGTTTGTCTGGAAAATTCATTAGCTTGGGTATTTATTTTAAAAGTGTTGATTCTGAAAACAATTTTTTTATGTTGCATCTTTTAGAAATTGTAACTAGAAATTACATGTTTTTGAAAATTTGCATGCTTTTTTTCTTTGAATGTTTATCGCATGGAATCTCTTAGTGGTGGTATCCTACTGGGTATTGGATCAAACCCTACTTATACCCTTGGGTTTAAGTAGACTTGGTTATTTTTGTTGTCGCAGGTTGGGTACAGTTTTTAGTTCTAGTGGTTCGGGTTTCTAGCTGGTCCTTGGTGGGGAAGTCTTGTGGAAATGGCTTGAGGGCAGTACCCCTTTCAATGAAGGTTCTTGGCTATCCATTTTTGGTTTTTTACCTTTCTAATATCCTTTTTAAATTGCCTCAAATCATGTAATTCAGTTATGAAATTTTGTAAAAGATGGTTTTAGTTGGAAAATCCAGATTTGTTTTATTGAGTTCATTTGTTGTTTAGTGGTTATAAAATCTGGGAAATCGTTCCTAAAATTCATTTTATGATACTTGGGCACTTATTCCAGCCCATGGGGATTGGGAAATACCTTTGGGTATTGTCACGGGTTGGGTTTGGTGCTAGGTTCGGTGGTGCCAGATTCGGTTCATGAAAATTAGAATGTCATAAGTCAGCAAAAAATAAAAAATTATATTCAAATGTCTCATATTACATATATTTGTGGCATATTTAACTTGTTTATATAAAATAGAATCACTAGATAAAGTTAAAAAAGTTTATTTAGACCATTCAGAGTAAAAAACCCATGTTTATTTTTTTAATTGTTCATAAGAAAAATAATTAAATAACAATTTAGAATTAAAAGTGGAAGAGTCACAAAGCTTCAAGAATTAGTTCATATATATCCCTGTGAACTATTTACTGTAGTAAATAGAGGTGGATTCTCATACTTCATTAATTAAATAGTAAAATAAGAAGATATGGATATATCTATTTGATGATTTATAAATCAGACTCCTTTAACACATTTAAGTAATATAAAATTAAAGTATAGAATCAACTATATAATAAGATAAAGAAAATATAATCAAAGTTATGCCAAGAATATATTTACCAAGATATAATCAATCATTTAAAAGAGCATGGTATGATATCACAACTCAATACATATCTTATTAGATATGGAGTGATCGAATTTGAGTCATGAAAATCTTTTTTAATCCTTTTATTAATATAAATTAAAAATAATGACATACATACTTAGCTAAGTGTTTCAACCAAGTAAGTAACTTGATATCATATGAGTTATAATATTAAAATATGTTAGTATCCAATGATAATTGGTACTACTATGTGGTGTATTTTTTGTAAACCTTGATATAGTGATTTAGAGTTTGTTGGATTTTCTGTTCACCATATAAATTATTGATTGAGGCATTGGATGTCTCATTAAAGGTAATATTGGAGCTACATATTAAGGAACACTTGGCATGAAGGATAGTAAAATCAAAACCTAGGAACACATTTTTTTTCATAAATATGACGTATTACTTCCATAACAAGTGACAGTAAAATATATAAAGATATCGAAGGTGTGAAGATGGAATAACAATGGAGATTTTATAGAAAGTGTGGTGATTTAAGTCAGTGGAAGTATATGATGATTTGTCCAAGATGAAAGAAGATCAATACTAATATTCATTATATAATGTCCGTGATAGAGTTATAATACTATGAATAACTTTCTACATTCACGAAGGAGTTGTTCAGGGGGTATTTTAAGGAATTTGAGAAGTTTTTTTTTGGAAAATTAGAATATAGGAACCACTGTCATACAATTTAATGTCAGTGCTCATGAAAAGATGAAGATGATGAATGAATTGACATTGATGAAAGAGAGGTGTTGCACAAAGGGAATATGCAAACATTAAAGATGTGCAAAGAAAATCTTCACAAAGTAAGGAGTTCATGAGGTGTGTAAGGAATTATGTTTACCTATAAATTGGGAACTAATATTTTCATTAAGAAAGGGAATTAAAGAGAGATTTGGATGAGGAATATATTAAGAGATCTAAATTCTCAAATTTTTCTAAAGGGAAAGTTATGAAAAGGGATTACATGAAACACCATGTTGCGTGAGTGACTTTATTAATCTAGTATGATTAATTAACTTACATTTTTCATGAAAATTTGTTTTATTGAAAGTAAAATATTTCATGAAAGTTCTCAGCTTAAACAAGTTCTTATTCATGGACTTATATGACCCACTTATATGAAAAAAATTGTGCGGATTTACCTATTAGATACTCACTATAAGTGAGTAGTGTATAAAGTGAATTAGAACTCATTGGAGAAATTTAAAAATAAAGAATTTATTCCTTGAATACACATTAAAGATCATTAGATAATGTAATGATATAACTATATATAAATTCACATGTCATTTTTGAAATAGTAGGGTCAGAAGATCAATGAGCACCTACCCATACATGATGCAATAAAGAGACAATGAAATATTGAACAAATATGTGTACCAAATTGTTATCCTTTCTGAGGATTTATCAAAGATAAAGGATAAATAAGGGAGTGTCTGAGAGGAGACAATGATCCTTCACCAAATAATTGTGAAGGGAGTGACATGAGGGAGGTAGTGAGCCATACATAAATTATTGTAAAGGGAGAAACCCTTGGGAGATATTGAACCAAACTTAAATCAATGTAAGGAGAGTGACTTGAGATTTGGATTAACATTTCCTAAACCCAGTACTTAACATGGAGTTTAGTGGATTATGGAACTTCAAAAATTTTATGTTGTATGTTTATTATATTAGATTAGTGTAGGAAAACCAAGTAAAATTATAATGTTTTTTTGTGAAATATTTACTTAACTTTTTCAAGATGAAAAATAGTTTTCTTGGGTTGATAAATCATTGATCTAACTTGAGTAAGGAAAAGGTAAGAAAAAGTACAATCAAATCATAATTAAAAGAAGAAAATAAGAGAGAACCTACTAATAGTGTGGCTAATATCGATTGGTATAGTGATATTTTTAGGATTGTATAGTGAAATTAGAATGAGTTTCATACCATGATTAACCATCTACATAGGTTATATCTCAATAAATACCAATATATATATATATTAATTGGTATTAGTTCATAGGTCTATCTTATTGTATTTTTTTATAAATTGATCTGAGTGGTTATTAAAGTTTAGTTTTACTCTCCTGTTAAAATTCATTTGGTGACATGGTCAAGGGAAAGAATCTGAAGAAGAATAAAAACATCAATAGAATTTCATATAATGGAATAGTTTTTGGTAAACTTTTTATTGATATGAATTATTATAGTATCATTCAAAATAATAATAATAAAAATTATGATTGTGAATCTATCAGTTCATTCAATGAAGATGTATGATTATGTAAGGTACTTGATGTCCTTAGTGATGTTGGAACTAATAATGATGATGAGGTATCAAGAAATAGAAAGGTGGAATCTAGACATTTATCATAGGATATAGATTTGGGAATGTATAGAAAAAGATATGAATTTGAAAAAGGAAAATGAAGAAAATGGGTTTCAGGTTGGAGGACTGAAGATTGAGGTACAAAGTTAAAAATCCCAAACAAAGGATTGATTAATGTTAAAAACGATTTGAATGAAAATAATTATTATAAGTATAATTAATTGGAATATTGTCCCTGATGGTGTATAATCATATTGTTGGTTCTAAGGATTATTTTATTTACTTGAGAGAAGTTAAAAGAATGAATGCCTAAAATGATGAACTTACCACACACATGAAAAAATTTATTGAGTAGAATAAAATTTGAAAAGTGATTTCCAAATCTAGTTTGAATAGGATTTCAAAATTTTTAATTTGGAAATATGTTATTAAATAAAAGTTTTATTGGAAAGTCAAAAATAATATTTGGAAAATTGAACTGACTCCAAAAGCTGATTATTTGAAAGAATTTGTTAGGCTTAGTTGTTAAAAATATTCTCTGATTAAAAGGACAGTATACCTGCTAGAGAAATGTAGAGTGTATAATTTATAAGGGTTTTGATGGTTCTGGTGAAGAGTCAATTACTGAGTTTTAGGTTTCTAGATGATGAATGAATAGAAGTTATGTAGATTGGATGGCTTAGTGATGAAACTAGATGATATAATTAGATGATGAAATTGGAAGTTCTAATTGGAATGTGTTGTCATAAGTTACCCTTGATCACTCATCTTGAAGGTAGTATGAGAAATAATAAAGGGGATTTTTGAAGGGTTTCTTTGGGAAAACATAAGTGTATTTATTAAGTGGTTTTGTGATAATGGTATAATCACAAGAGTCATCATGGGTGACGCATAAGAGTTTTTCCACATGAATATTCAAAATTAGAACAATTTTCTGGATATAGGAGTTAAGGTGGTGGGAGGTTTTGAGAAAATAGAGGATTATCAGTAGATATTGAATTAGGTGGAATTAATCCCAAAAAGATTAGATGATATTGACTACTAGAATTGTATGCTGGGTACTAATTTATAGTTGTGAAATAGAAAATTTTTTTGTGTTCTCTCGATTAATTGTAATCATATTTTATTTACTTGAATAAAAGAGTTGTAATATTCCCCCATGGATTAAGAAACAATTATAAACCATGTAAAAAATTATATATATATTTATTTTTTTTCTACTGTTTTTTCCTGATTGTATTTTGTGTGTGTATCTAATGGTTGTGTATGGTAGCTTGGTGATTTGGGTGAATTTGTATTCTAAGTTTTATATTTTTAGTGTGAGGTAGTTGTAGATGCTTTTTTTCACCTTTGAAAGTTATAGAGGAAATCTTCCAATGGTTTAATAAAAGATACCCATAAGCCCAAAAAGTGGTATTAGATATTTGGTTGTAGTGTTATGGACGATCATACCCTAGATAATATTTTTTGGAGCTCAATTTAGTAGCATGATTCTACCTTCAAACAAGTAAGAGAATATTAGTAAAAATTCCCAATCTCTCTTTTATATTGACGAAAATTTAGTGGGACTTTAAAATTTCAAGAGAAATAGTGTAGCAATAGGTTATGGTCTAGGTGGAAAATTTTCAAGACATAGATTTTGGGTTTTTGATAATGTATATAGAGTATTTTTTACTTTAGAAGAAAATTTCGTTAATGGGTACCAAGAAAAAAGTGATGACACAGAAAAATGGGAGACAGTATAAAAGAAATCATTAGGTTTGATTCAAATGTAATTAGATAGGAATGTGATTATTATACTTAGGAAGTAAAAACTACATCAAAACTTATGAAGACTCTTGAAAAAATGTATGATAAATCCATGATAATGTACAAAGTCTTCTAGATGAGGATACTATTCAACATGAGGATATAATAAGGGAAGTATGGTGACAATCATATCAATGAATTTGACATTATAATAATTCAGTTAGAGTTAGCAAATATGAACATTGAAAATCCTGAATGGACAATAATGTTACCATCTTTTATCCTTTAATATTTAGGTGTGATGGTTACTACTGTGAGTAACCTGAGTGAGTAGAACTAATTAGTATTTGTTGACATCATGGATTTAGTTTTTATTGAGTAAATTCATTGGAAATAGGTCCATATATCTTCTAAATATGCATATAGTATAGAATAAAGGGGGATATCCATACCATAAAAGGTTCATAAGAAAGTTAATGGATGGAGAAAATGAATTATGAGTAGCTTAATGGAAGGTGATCATATGTGATAGAACTATGGGAAGAAAAATAACCTCAAGAAAGATTATAATGAGAATAGAGTTACTTCTAGAAAATATGATCCTGAAAGAGGATATGTGAATCCTATGCTAGTAGATAGGAGTTTGTTACTCCTATGTACCACTAGTGCACTTTAGTCTTGGGCGATAGACTCTGGAGATTCATTTCACTCGAGATATATTGGTGGCTGTATGAAGAACTATATTTTAGAAAGATTCAACAAACTTTATATGGTAGATGATAAAGCTCCCAATATAGTTGGCCAGAGAGAAATTTTTGTCTAGATAAAGAGGAGAAGATTAATAATGTTACAAGGATTGTGGCACATCTTGGGGTTAAAGAAGAACTTAATTTTCATTGAATAGTTACATACTATGGGTTTATGTATAATATTTGCAGATAAAGCATGATATAATTATTGTGGATCCATTTCTACAGTGAAATAAGTAAAGGATATAAGTTTTTAACAAATAAAAGTATCTAAAGGAAATATGGATGCTATAAAAGTAACTTTTATGAAGTTTTAGCTTTCTTATTTGGGTCACCATAATGAGAAATAGATGAAAGTACTTACTGATAAAGGGATACTGAATTATGAAAGCATGGAATATGAAAAATGTGAGGAATGAATTCTTGGGAACCAACAAAATGTGTCTTTCTAAATATAAGGAAATATGAAAATGAATTATAAGTTAGAGTTTGATTATAAAAATGTATGGGGATAAGTTCTAGTTTTCTCACATATTGGATCACTCTACTACAAAACTTTTATTGACAGTTCAAAATAAAAAGTGTGGGTGTTATTTATCTATAACAATCTCAAGGTATTTGAAATATTCATCCCATGGAGAGGAATGATAGAAAAGGATAATGATTTCAAAGTTAAGTGACTTCATTCATAAAATGGTTGGGAGTATGGAAGTAGAGTCTATCAGATATTATATTGGTGTAATGGAATATAGTTTGAGAATAATGTATGGGGTACTTCAAAACATATTGGATTTTTGGAGAGTCTGAATTACACATTGGTTGAAAAATAAAGGTTTATAAGAATTCATGTAAGATTCACCAAGCTGTTTTGGGCCAAAGTGATGAATTATGTGGTATACTTAATCAATAAGAGTCCTTATTATCTATTGGGGTAGAGACTTATAGTATTATGTAATGGAATTTCACCTATCTTAAATCCTTTGGTTCACTAAAATATTTCAACATTGATTCCAAGGTAAAAATAAATTCTAGAGGATAATTCTTGAGCATGTTATTGTTTGGTTATGAGGATAAATAGTTTGGTTTTTTGCTCTAGGATAAAAACTCTCAAATAGTTTTTAGAAGTCAAAACATGATCTTAAATGAAGTGATCCTTTGTAAGGTTCTAAACGTAGTAGAGAATTTTTATTGGAGAAAAGTATCATAAAATTTTGAGGTTCAACTAAATGTATGTCCAAAAACTATTGATATTCTAGAAAATTTAGGAAGTATATTTGTAATTGAAACATAGAACTATATTTAAGATGTTTCAAAAGGTAGTAAAATTATGACAATGTTTCTATATCCAAAATTACCAAATATCTCAAGGAATATTAAATATCGAATAAAATTTTTAGAAGATAAATCAGAAGAAATTTCAATACTAGAAGGTGTTGATCAATACATGGATTTATAGAGATCCACCAGAGTGAGGCACCAAGTGTAGAGGTATATAAGTGATTTTCACTACTTGCTTCTCCCAGATGATGCAGAGAATAATACCTAAGAATAGGAGAAAAGATTAAAAGACCTAAATTAGTGGGAGTTAAATATGATGTATTAAAAAAACTCTCTCCATGTTTCTAGAACATGGGATATGAAGTTGAGACCTATTGGGAAGAAATTAATTTAAAACAAATTGGCGCATCGACTAAATGAAGAATAGGATGGAGGATACAGGTAAAAGGATAGGATAGTTGTAAAAGGGTTTCAAAAAATACAATCTTTGGATTTATTATATATATTTTCACAAGTAGTTAAACATATGACTATTCAGGGAGGGTTGATCATGATTTTTATAGAAAAACATTAATTGGATTAGTTGGATGTGAAGACAACATTCCGCTTTTGGACTTAGATAAAGGGATCTACATGGATTAGCTGATTAGTTTCATGAAGAATCATAATCAATAACTTATGTGTAAGATAAATTGGATCCTTTACTGTTTGAAAAAGGCTGTAAGGAATTGGAATCATAATTTAAATGATTCCATTATGGATTAGAAGTTCTTCTATAGAAATGATAACCAACTCGATTACCATAAGGTGTTCGATGATGGGTGTTTCTTTATCCTACTTCTATACATTGATAACATGATTATTGTAGGTATGATGAAGGAAAGGATCAATGAACCTAAGGATGAATTTTCTAAAAGATTATAGATGAAGGACCATAGTATAACTAAATTGATGTTACAGATATTGATCATGAGGGACATAAATTTCATCACATTATACCAAATCCCATCAGATTTTATCTGGAAGGTGGTGGAGCACTTTGGAATGGGTGAAGAAATATTGGCATCCAAGTACTTGGATAAAACATTCAAGATAAGTAAGGAGAAGGAACCAGAAATAAAAGTTGAAGATGAGTACATGATGAGATTTTCATATGAATAAGTGGTCATAAGTTTGATATACTCCATGGTTTATAATAGTCCAGTATTTGTGAATGCATTGGTAGTTATCAGAAGGTACATGTAGAATCCTAGAAATTATTATTGGGAGTTTATGAAGTGGATTATTTAGTACATAAAAGGTTTTTAGGGTTTTCACCTTTATTTAGAATAATTGATCTATTTAAATGTTTTATAGATATGGATTTCAGAGGGAATGAAGGAATTTGAAATAGCACCACCAGAAATATCATCACGTTTAGTAGAATGATAGTTAGAAACATTTCAAAGCTTTAAATAGTAGTTGCATGATAAATAATAGAAGTAGATTATATTTCATTGATGAAAGTTGGGAAAGAGTTTATTTGGATGAAGGGGTTACTATAATATATCAAAAGAAGTAAAAATTATGGGATTCCGTTTTTTGATTCAACAAGTGTGATTTTATTTTTAAAACAAATCCGACATTAAAATCCATTATGACGCATATTTACTATAAATATTACCTTATCCATAGAGGATAGACTAATAGAGATGTAAAATATAGAAATAAATCAAAACTTTATAGATTTTATAATAAAGGTCATAGTCCACAATGTGTTTAGGTGGTGTTATACCTTAGTTGGGCTAGGATGACTAGAAGTGTGGCATGTAAACCATGCTAGTTGGAATAAAATATTATATATTGGAAGGAATTTTTATAAATATCACTATATACTTGATAGTAAATCCTAGGAAATCATTCCCAAGTTGGAGATTTTTTGGATCAATGAAAACTATTTTCCGGACAAAGGGTTTGTCCCATAGAAAGAGAAACATCATCCATATAATTTCAAAATTTATTATTAAATAAAAGGTTTCTAGGAAGATAAATAAGAAGATTTTGAAAATATGAATGACTAAAAAAATAATCACATGAAATAAGTTTTTAGGATTTTTTGTGAAAACAATTTTTTTAGACAAAGGGTTAGTCAACCAGATAGAGAAACTTTAGGCGTCTAATTTATGATGTTTTTTTGGTGGTGGTGGAGTGTCACTGACCAGGTTTTGTGTGTCTAGATGATGAATTAAAATATTTTATGAATATTGGATGGCTATGAAGTGTAATTGAATGATATAGTTTTATGATAGAACTAAAAGGCCTATCTGAAAGTTGTGACTAAGATTTACCGTTGAACAATCGTATTTGAGTTAGTATTGAAAATATAAAAGAGAATTTATAAGGGTTTTTTTGGAAAACATAATTGTTTTTTTGAAGTTATTTTTAATAAATTAAAAATGTAAGAGTTTTTAGGGAGTGATTTTTAAGATTTTACTCACTAGAATATTGACAATTTGAACTATTTATTGGATGGAGGAGTTGAGGTTCTGGGAGATCTTGAAAAAATGGAGGATTTCTCATAGAGATCAAATTAGGTGTACTTATCCAATTTATACCAATTTTTGGGGAATACTATAAATTACTATTGTGTATCACTATATATAAGTGAAATATAAGGTTTGATTTGTTTACACTCAATAAAAAGTAATCATATTTTATTTACTTTAATTAAAGAGTAGCAGTGTCCCCTGATGGAATAAGACACAAGTCCACACCATGTTAAAACATATGCTATTATTTTGACTTTATTTTTTTATTATTGTCTTCTTATTTCCTTCTTTGTTTGCATCTAAAGGTTTTGTATTTCAGTGTAGTGATTTTGGTGCATTTTTCTTCAACGTTCTAGATACTGTAGTGTGGGATCATTACTAATATTTTGTTTCTCCCTTTAAAAGTTATACTAGAAATATTCCATGGGTTTAAGATAAGATATTACTAATCCTAACAAGTGTTAATAAATAATTGATTAAAGTGGACAATATGATCATAGATTGATCACGGTGTTTTATATATTTGTTCTATATCATCATTCTACTTACATGCTGAGGTGAACCAAACTTTCATTCTCAGATATGGTGATAAAAACCACATTCTTTTACACACTATCTTTGATAAACATACTTAATTACAAGGTCATTCATAAATAATTTAACATTTAAATTAGAAGGTTCTTTTTAGTTTAAAAAATTTAGAATATTAGAGAAAATGTTTAGTTAGTTGAAAACCTACTATTTTTATCAAATAAGAATTTATTTACTCCATATATAAAACTACTAAA
This sequence comes from Viscum album, assembly GCA_963277665.1. Lineage (NCBI taxonomy): Eukaryota > Viridiplantae > Streptophyta > Magnoliopsida > Santalales > Viscaceae > Viscum > Viscum album. The sequence goes on from OY728125.1 coordinate 8,984,210, forward strand.
TCTATAAAAATTCATCAAAATATACCAAAAATCATCCACACAAGCTACTCTAGTAGACATATCATATTTATTACTTTTTCTTGTTAACCTTGGGAAATAAAAACATAAGAAAGGGGTGAGCTCCGAATCTCAGTAAGGTTATGTATAAGTGATAATAATAAAAGGTCATAAGTGGTTATAGTATGAGAATATAGGTATAATCATTATACATAATAAAGTTATACCCAATAAATCATAGATTATAAATCATGGAATAAGGATTAGAATAACATAATACATGAATGAAAAGAGTGTGGAAACATTATCTAATAAACATGATCCATGAGATAATAACATAGTTAAGGGAACAATCATAAAACTATGGCACATATATAATAATATAAAAATATTTTTGAGAAAACTCTTTATGCCTTTGCCTATTTTAAAAAACTCATTATTTCCATGATTAAAATTGTGAGAAAACTCATAATGCCAATGCTTGTGTGAACAAACTTATTATGTCCACACTTGAACATATCATGAAATATAAAATTAAACCAATGCATTGATGTAAAATATAGTAAACCATATGTTATCATCAATACATGCGTGATCCACTTAAAATAAATCATCATCATATCATAAATAACCCATGGAAAGAAAATGGGTTTGAAATGGAATTTCATGAGTAAAATATTCAAAATTCAATTAATAATTGTAAAATGATATACCTATAGAAAATAAATGTGTATATAAATATATTCATTATCATTATAGGTAAATACCATTCAATTAATATAATAGGGCACATGGTATTTACATAATATAACTAAAGGGTATACAGTTAGGTCAACTATTTCCCCAATCAATCGATGCATGACATGTAGGTGAATACCCTTAATTCAAAAGGATGAAAAATAGGGTATGAAAAAAGGAATGGAATTGGGATAAGAATCATGGTTATAAAAGAAATATGATTTTTCAAGAAAATGGCAGTGATATATCATTTCTCTTAAAGCAATTTAATGTTACTCATTTGTGAAAACATAGGCAATTAATTAATCAGTAAATGAAGAATAATTTTAGAATAACTGTCACATTTTCTTTTCAAAATCATGGTGAAAATGGAAAATTTTTCACGAAACATATTTTATATAAAACACATAGAATAATGGAAAAATTAATTACTGAGTAAAACCATTAAATAAGATTCAAAATTATAAGAAATCCATTATTGTGAAAACTTTTAAAGAAGTTTATTTTCTTGTTTTTATAAATAATGTCTACGTAAAAACGTCACCAGTTTATTTTGAAAATTAGTTTTCAAAAAATATAGAAAGAAAAATTTTGAGATATATTAAAACCTTACTTTTTAATAAATCTCTAATAATAGGGTCTTAAAAATTTCATAAAGGTTTTATAGAGAAGATATGGAGTGGAAGATAAATCATTTGATTTTGGAAGGATGAAAAACCTTTTTAAATATTATAAAATACCTTTATTGAAAAACCACATCATAAAATTTTTATTGGATTTTACTTTTGAATATAGGTAAATATAATAATTAGGATCATAGTAAATAATCCATATTAGAGTTTCTAAAAAAAGAGTAGAACTTTGGTAGGAAACAAATATGAATATGGTGGAAAAGATCCATTGTGAATAGTGAGAGATATTATTTTTAATTAATACTTTTTTTAAAAAGGTATATCAAAAATTTAGTTGATACAACGAGAAAATACCATATATAATAGGAATTTTGAGGATAAAATGGTATTATAATTTCATAATCAAGTAGAGAATTTACGACTCAATAAGAAATAATTTGAGTTAAGATAATTATTACAGTCAAGTTACATTTAAATAAAAACCTCCTTAAATGAGAGAGAGATTGAAATTTAACTTATAATAGCATTTATGAAGTATATTTTATGGCTTCATTAATCAAACATCATCATATACACTATATAATAAAAATGAGGCTCATAATAAAAACATGTCACATTGAAATGAATTTTAAACCACAAACCCTTATATATCATTTAATTATTGAGTAAAACAACCATGAGAAAAAGAACATGGAATTGAAAATTGAATATATTGAAATATAAAATAAAAAAAATTAAATTGTTATTATATATATCATTCCAAATAAAACATGGTATATAATAAGAAATATGTCTCTTGGTGTGAAAACTGAGACAAGAACCCCTTACATTATTCCCGATTCATTCCGAGCATGCGCCTAACTTCCTAAATAGTAAAATTAATTTTCTTATATAAATTATCAGAAGACTAATTAATCAAAATTTCATTTAATAAACGCCATTTATTATCATATTCTATTTATTTATTATAGAGTTTTTTCTTATATTTGCGTGAAACCTGAATCAATGTCGTCTTATTCAGATAATTTTAAAAACCAAAAATTATATTTTAATAATAAGTTAAATAATTATTATAACCATTAAATAAACATAAAAATATCATTATTTTATTATTATATTATAATAACAAAATATTTTTCCCATATTAATCCATGGTAGCGTTTTATAGTACAGTTTAAGGAGGTGGTTCAACCAACCCAAACTTAAACATGCGATGTCTTGATGGATGAGTATGGTTAATTAAGGGTATAATATCATTATAATAGAATAAAACTTATATTATTTATATTATTTAATTTTTTAAATATATTTAATTAGTTTATATAAATAATAATAATCAAGATGAAAAATGAAAAACATTACATCATGGAGGTGGTAGTCCGCACAACACACAATTAACGTTCTCTTATTTTTCTATGTTTATGGAAGTGAATAAATAATTTTTGTTACATTAATATATTAACAATTCAGTATAATAATTATACTGATTTCATTATATTATTATGTTTAGGGTAGGTTTAGAATATAAATATTAAGAATAAAATGTAAAGAGCAAGTAATACTCACTTTGGTAACTTGAACATTCTCTTGAAATTATACTTGGAAATGAAGGGATTAGGATAAATAATTGAGATAACAGGATTAAAAAAATTTGAAGGTATTATAGGATTATAATAATTTTATAGTTTAATTAATTAATTAAAGGTAATGGGTGCGGCATGGAGGGGTGGAAGTTCCCCCTTTTATAAGTGAAGAACATGAAGCTTTTTGTGAACACCCATTATTTTTCAATAATGAAATGAAACTATTCAAGGGTAAAAGGATCCAAAGGTATAAATAATGGATTTTGGGGTGATATAATGTCTATAAATCCTATACTATCCATTTTCATGCATATTTTAAACATGTTTTAATCCTTTTTAACACTTGATTTTTAGATTTTACCATTTTACTTTCATCTTGGAAACTAGTTTTTACCATAGTTGTTTATAATTTATTAAAAATATTATGTAACCAATATAAACAAATTATGATGTTATAAACATATATTTATTGCCTATATAGTATAATTAAATTTATATATAATAGAATATTTATTTTTTAATGAAAACATTTAATATATAGTAAAACTATTTTGTATAAAAATGTTGTTTTATCATTTAGTATTGTTATAAATTGAAGAGTGATAATATATTTTTATATATGTTCATAAATCACAAAAGGTTAATCATATAAAATATATCAATTTAATTTATTATATAATATTTAAAAAACATTAATAAATCAATTCTTTGAAAATAACCCTTTCACCACTATCATAGTGATTAAATTTAATCTTAGTAAGCATAATTGTTTTCCCAAAAATAAAATTGAAATTATTAAATAAAATGAAAATGTTGATCGAAAAATCGAAAAAAAATCAAATAAATTTTATAAAGTTTAGAAAATTTAATTTTAATATTAGCACATATAACACATAAAAACAGTTTTTTAGAGAAAATGTGTTTTAAGCGTAAATTTATTTATAGTAAATATTTTTCAATGTTATTGGATTTTATGTTATAAATTTTTTTATTATAAAAATTTAATATTTATATGTATTTAAAATAACTCAAAAACTGAATATTACAATTAAATTTTTTAATTAAAATACAAGACTGAAAATTGGAATGAAATGTTACTTATGTTCTAAAATGTTGAACAATGGTTATATAAGTTTAAAGTGATATTTTAAAATAAATAGTTTTAATACATAAATAAATTTTTAATCGATATGATGTGGTTGTTTCAAGGATTATTTGGGACGTGCTTTCATTCAGTTATGGTGTTCTAGGAGGTGATTCTAAGCTTCAATCCGAGCTACGTTGAAGGATCTGGTTTAGCAGATTGAAGAGAAGGATACAAAAACTTGTGGTACTGGTGAAGGTTGTAGCTCGTTGTTGAGGTCACACCCACTTATGACTCTACTCTTAATTCTGATTCCAGTGCACCTCTCCTAGTCAGTCTGGTGTAGTGGTTTACAAGGATGCTTTAGGATGTGATCATCGAGTGGTAAATAGGGTTCAAAGAGGCTTGTCCAGCATTATATCAGCCTCGTTGGAATGATAAGGTTATGGTTCATTGGGTGTTCATTATGATTGTTCTGTTTTATTTTTTGGTGTTTCATTGATTTACTATATGAAGGCCGATGATTCCAGTGAAGTGCTCTCACCAGTGGTGGAGTGAAAATGATTGTGATGGGGTGTTAGGTTATTCGACTCAAGGTATGACGTAGTCAGTTAGTGGTTCTCTTCCATTTCATTTTGAATTTTGAACTTGGTAACATGGAGTTGTGGTGGCTTGCTATATAGTGATCATCCCAGATATTGTTTTGAATTTTTATTTTGAATCCTATTTATTGGTATTTTTTTTGTTCGGTCGCATTTTTGATTTGTAAGTGGTACCCACTCAAACTCAAGGTGGTTTTATTTGAAACTAAATAAAAAGATATTTGGAAGATAATTAACCGTAAAATTTATTAACCACTAGTTTATAAAGTCACACAATATTAAATATATATCATAATCTAAGAAATTAGGTAAAATTATCCAAAAAAATCACAGATCACTTTTTCATTAAATCAGTAATAAATTCCAAGGATATTAATACTATCTAACTAACTTGTATGAAATTCAATAAACCCTTTCATACCTCATAATTATCCATATGTTAAACCTAAGATATTTTTACGCCTCAATCACGTGTTCTCCAATAGTTATTGCTAAAAATATAAACTTTTCATAAAATCACATTACAAGGTTATTGATACAATTTAATAAATGTTTCCAAACAATTATATAAAAACCGCTAGAGAAAAATAATTATATGTTTCACATAATCCACATTATTTTTAAAATATACTAGAATATCATTGAAAATATAAATCATTAATGAAAATATCTAAGAGTATAAAAATTTAATTTCTATTAAGATATCAACCTATGTAACTTTGTTAAGACTGTGAAACTCACATTTTCCATCATAACATTAATATAATAAGATTATAAAAAATGTAAGTACTCTATATTATTTGGTAATAAGACATAGTGGTTTCTAGATACATAACTTTCTAATATTTATTTTGGTTATTCCTATTTATACCAAATAATAAAACTGAAAAAATATGATAATGTCCAAAATATGAATATAAAAACTTCAATCAAAAGTTTTTTCCCTTTTGATACCTTAATATTTACATATGATACGTTTAGTTCAACCTATGACTCACTTTGTTCAATACTTGGTTATCCATGGTCATTTTCCTATTAGGTTCTCTAAACTAATTATCAAACATCATACTCAAAAAAAATTATAATGGTTTATTAGAGGGAATTTTAAATAACCATAGCATATCCTCTAGGAGTGTCAAACCAGGTGTGTAGTTAGGCTTCATTATCATGAACTGGGTGATGATTGAGTTAATACCCAATACACCCTTTTATGTTTTATTACCCCTAAGTAATATATGCTTGAGCCTACGTCCACTTCTAGCATTTATATAGGGATTTTATTTATTGGATAACTACACAATATCTACTTTACAAAAAGTTTAGGATGTTATCCTATAATTATATTTATTCCTAGGGTTTTATTTCAAGATCTATTATGCTAATCCCTAAAAAACATAAAGTATTAAATATAATCAACATGAATATTTATCTATAACTTTGAAACTATGATATGTATTAACCCACCAATCCTTAATGACATTTATAGCTCTAAATTTATCTTCAACTAATAACACCCTAACCTCTAAAGTAATCCAATCCCCCTTTAATATCAACTATGGTACCGTAGACCCGCACTCATGGATCCGGTTCTAAAAAAAATATAATTTTACCCACTAGATTTGATACACATATTAATTATAAGATATTTCAAAAATAATGTAAAATTTTTATTTCGAGGACCCTTTTAGGTTTAGATTTTTAGAGAGTTAGGAAAGAGATTTTACAAGTAAACCCCATGTTCTTTGTATCAAATAGATATTTTTCAATTATATAAGAAAGTAATTAATCCACAATAGGCCATTAACATCACCCACAAATACTCCACACAAGATACTCTTCTAGAAACATCTTATGTATTAATTTTTATTATAATATGGGGAAATGGAAACATAATAAATGAGTGAGCTTAGATGCTTATTAAGGGAAAATATAAGTGATAATAATCAAAGATCACAAGTTAGCATAAGATAATCATATTGGTATAATCAAGATATATAAAATATTTATACCCAACAAGTCATAGATCATAAATCATGGTATAATACTTGGCATACCATAATATATGAATAAAAAGAGTATGGATACACGAGTTAATAAAATTTATCCATTGAAGCATAACACAATAATAATAATAATAAACATAAAACTGTGGTGAAAACATAATAATAGGAAAACATTTGTGATCAAAATAATTATTCATATTATTATGTAAACAAACTCATTATATCTATTCCTGAAAATGTATGAAAACTCATTATTCCATGCCTATGTGAACAAACTCATTATATCCACAGCTGGACATCACATGATATATAACGTAAACCAATGAACTGGAGTGTGATATAGGACCCCTACCACCATCATCCATACATATGAATACCACATAAAATAAATCACAATCATTTATAATTAACCCATGGAATGAATATTAATTTTGAATGGAATCACATTTGGAAAACATTCATAATTCCAAAAATAATCAAAACATGATATACGCATGAAAAATAAATGGGTATCTAAATACATTAAGTAACATTATAGGCAAATACCATTAAATTAATATAATAGATAATATTGTATTTATAACATTTAGATAATGGGTATATGATTAATTTAATTATTTCCCAAATCAATCGATGTATAGAATATAGGTGAACAATATTAAATCAAAGGAATAAAAAATTGGGTACTCAATAAGGAAAGTCATTGGAAGAAGAAATAATTATATTAACTAAATATTATTCATAAATACAAAGCCAATGATGGATTATTCCTCTAATAGATATTTAATGATGCTCATTTGTTAAAACATAGGTAAACAATCGATCAATATATGGAGAATACTTTTAGAATAATATACAAATTTTATATGAAAAATCATGATGAATATGAACATTTTCCATGAAAACCATTTTAAATAAATCCCATATAACACTTGTAAAATAATTTTCTTTATAAAACTAAGAAAAATGATTCAAAATGTCATGAAATTTGTTCTTGTGAAAATGATTTAAGAAGAAGTTTATTTTCTTATTTTGATAAAGAATGTCTAAGTAAAAAAGTCACTAGTTTCCTTTGAAAAAGCCATTTTCTAAAAGGTTTGAAATAATTTTTCTGATATATATTAAAAACTTAATTTTTAATAAATCTTTAATAATGGAGTTTTGAAAAATACATAATTGTTTGATATAGAAAACATGTAGTGGAAGATAAAACATTTTATTTTGAAAGGATGGAAAACCTTTTTAAATAATTGGGAATACCCTTTTCGAAAACCAAAATCATGAATTAATTTTATATTTTACATTTTAAAATAGTTAAGGAGAATTATTATAATCATAGAAAATAATCTGTATTATATTTCCTAAAAATAGAGGATAAATTTAGTAGGAAAGAAAACATGGACATATATGGAAAGATTCATTAGAAAAAATGAGAATTATTCTTTACAATGTAAAACTTTTATTTGAAAAGGTATTCCATTAGGTAATATGATATAAAAATAAAATACCATATATAATTTTAATTTGGAGGATAACATGGTTTTAAACGGATATAAACAAGTAGATAATTTATTACTCAAGGAAAACGAATTTGAGTTAATAAAACTATTGCGACTCAAGAAAAATTTAAATCAAAAAACATTTGAATCAGAGAGACCATGAAATTAAACATATAATATCATGTAAAAAATATATTTCATGTTTTAATTAATTACTAAGTATCACTTACACCATTGGAACAAAATTAGGCTCATAATAAAAATATCTCTAAAAAAAGAATTTTAGATAATAAATCCTTACAACTTTTTTATATTTTGAGTCCAAACTCTAAGAAAAAAAGGAAAATAAATTAAACATTGAATAAAAAAATATAATATAAAAATGATAAAAAAATTTAAAGGGTTATTAGATAAATCATTCTAATGAAAACATGGCATATAATAATAAATATTTCTTATGGGGGGATAATTGAGAATGAAACCCTTACACTTTCCCACTTCATTCTATGCATGTGCCTAAATTATTGAATTGTAAAATTATGTTTATTAGAAAAAAATTTAGGAACCTTATTAATATATATTTTATTTAATTTATACTATTTATTATCATATTTTATTTATTTATTATATAGTTTTTTCTTATGTTTATATGAAAATTGAATCGTTGTCCGCTTATTTCGGTAATTTTAGTAATTGAAAATGATATTTTAATAATAATTAAAATAATTAATATAACCTTTATAGATACATAAAAAATATTAAATTTACTCTTATTTAATTATAAAATTATTATTCATTTTCCCATTGTCATACATGATATAGTTTTATAGTATTGTTCTCAAGTATGTGGTTAAACCAACCCAAACATGAAAATACTATATCTCGATGAGTGAGTATAGTAAGGAAGTGTATAGTATCATTGTAGTAAAATAATAATGATATTATTTATATGTTTTTATGTTGGTGAATTATATTTTAATTATTTAAGATAAATAATGAAAATCAAGATGGAAATAGAAAAACATTACCTCATGGAAGCAGTTTTCAGCACAACACATGATTAACATTATTTTGTTTTTATAAGTGTTTAATAAAATAGATTATAAGGAACTAACTTTAAAGATAACATAATATTGAGCTTTATGTAAAGAATTAACTCTATTACATTTTAAGTATCATTACGGTTGAGAGTTTTAGGGAACTAGTTCATCACCCTTACATAAATAAATATTTCATCGTAAGGTGGAAACTTTCACTCAATATCTTATTTTTCCACAATGATAACCTTTTAAGATATATTTTTATTTATTTTAATGAAGAATATTCATGATTTGTATCATAACCTCGTCCTTGTCCTTAATCATCCTTAAAACACTTTAAAAAACATTTTAAAACATGATATGATCATAAGAATCTCAGTAAGGGAAAAATGAAAATAAAAGAAAGAAACTTGTTAGTCTATGAATACTTATGAAAATTAACCTTTTTATTAATAAACTTTTGGATAAAAATAAAAAATTTCTTACCCCATAAATAAACTTTTCCACCAAATTATTTTCATAAAAAATTCATAGTAAATCTTAAAGTAAAAAAATAAAATTCATAACGGTTTATTTTCAATCATGAAAAAGTCATAAACTTTCATTAAGAATGGTAAGCACTTCTCCCTTAAAAAGTATCATAAACTTCCATTTAATCTTAATCTCATTAGACTAACTTGGGAAATCATAATATTCCTATAAAACCCATATTAATAATATAAATATCATCCAGGTAAATTGGGATATCATTTACATATCTATATTATAAAATCAAACAACTTACTTACTAAATTCCAATAATCTATTAGGAGAAACCTAATTGGTTAACTTTAACCCTTTAGCTAATGCACTACAGAGCTATATTGGCCTCACCTATCCTTAGTATATAACTGAACAACCCATCCTTAGTTTACATTTGAAATAATCATTTTTGGTTTATTACTAAACCACTCTTTATCCTAAAAAATTCCCAAGAACCATAACATAATCATAACAGATGAAATCCTTCATTTCCATCATACAAATATTCTTTGCAAACATAAAAAAAACCTGAATCTTAAAAAATCCTTTCTATTTAAAAACCTTTTTCAAAATACCCAGGGTAAAGAGAAGGAGGAGTTTTGTTGAAGAAAAACAATGAAAGATTATAATGGAATAAAAACCTAAAATAATGGTTATGGAAGTGGGAAAAACCATTGACATCATATATGTTAGAATAAAACATTCCTTTTATCTTTTTTCAAAACATTTTGTATAAAATATATAAAAATAATCATTTTTAAAACATATTAAGAAAGTAAAAAGTAATATAAAATTTCCTTTATAATTTATTTATTTACATATAAATACATCCATAAAATAATTTTAAGAATATTTACATGGAAGAAAAATATTTTAAAAATAAATATTTAAAACATTTAACACATGGTTATTAAAGTAAAGTGTCCCTTAACTTGAATCTGAATCATCACATAAGTTCTTTATCTTTCTGAATAAGAAAAAAATTTAATTATTTACTTTATTAAGAACAATTTTAAATTTTATTATTTATTTTATTTTATTACCATGTTATAAATTGTTATGGAATTTTTCCCAGGGTTATCCGCATAAACCCTGGGAGAATCTAGAGCATTCTTCCTCCATCCTTTGGCGAATTGAGATCCGATGACGACGAATATCCAGATCAAATGATATTAAATCATAGTGAATGGAAAATACCTCTAAATCATTGGAAAGAATGTTCTTCGATAAAAAATATACAATATCAAGGTAAGACACTTAATTCTTTTCTTTCACCCCATTTTATTAAATTGATTGATCATGATCATCCATTTTGATGATCTACACCTATTTCTAGTTGTTTCATGCACCCATGTATTGGAACTAAATATTTTATTCATTATTTCTCACCCCAAAATCTAAAAAATATATTTATTTTTCATTAAAACTTTTCCAATGATTGTTTAAACCCTTATTCTTGGGATTTTCTCCCTTGACTCTCTATGTTCTAGACTAATTGGCCTATGAGGTCTCAGTTAGACATTGTCGGGTGGTACCGAGCCTAATCAGACCGCCCGATTCATGGATGAGTCATGTTTTATGATCATAAAATCAATAAAGGGATGTAAAAAAAGTCCTTGTGGGTGATTTATTGGTTGATTAGAACTTTGAATTGGAGATGGCGGGTGACAAAAGGTGCATGCAGTGCGTAAAACAAAACTACACAGGTTGACAGAACTAATTTACGACCACCAAATGTAGGAAAATTATGAAGTAGTACTATATCCACTAATTGGGTGTGGTGTAGAGGTTAGATATATTAAAGATCAACCAGATTTGGAGTTTAGAGTTCATATATAAAGTGCTGTTAAAAACACATCTTAATGACATGTATCAAGTTAAAAACACAGCTTGTAGCCATTACGACCACAGTGGCAAGGATTTGGAGAATGATAAGGATGACATGTCATGTAGCCCTTCTACATGCTATGTACCTCTCCCTCAGGTGGATGATCCGTGTAGAGGCACATATAGGTGGGACCCCATGTTCAAAGACACAAATAGGAGCATGTTGTGTACCAACATACACAAACACGATCATGCTGCATGGTAAGGAACCCTGAGTGGCATGGACATGCCTTGTAGAATCTATAAATGCCATATAGTGCTACATGTTTAGTGAACCATGTACCTCTAGATAAAAAAACAAGTGATGGAGTAGTACCACACACTGTGTGGGTCCCCTCACACACTTTGTACCCCTTGGTTTCTTTTGAGGAAACTTCAAACTCTTGTATCTCTTTAATTTGGACTCAAATTTTAGACTGTGAGTAGCATATCCTGAGTGTTTTTACATAAATAACATGATGATAGCCTCACTTGTATATTTTGGGATATTATTTGAGATTTTATAGGAATGATTCTAATTTAGACAGTACATGACATCAACAGTGATCAGGAAGAGGATACACAGTGACCTATAGAGTGAAACCCCCATCATCTTGGGCATGAGCTCTCTATCTATCTTGTAGAACCCCCCATTGGATAGGTTAATGGTTCTAAATACACCATAGTGGAACCTCCTAACGCACCAGGGCATGAGTCCTTGACCTATATTGTGGAACCCATCACCAACTTGAATGTGGGTCCTCAATCTTCTGAGTGGAACCCTTTATCAGATAAGGTGTGGGTCCTCAAGATATAAGAGTGAAACCCCTCCTGATGAACCAGGGTACAAGTCCTTGACCTATATAGTGGAACCCTTATCATCCTGGTTTTCAGTTCTCTATCTACCTAGTGTAACCCCCTATTGGATAGGGTACATGCCCTCATGTCACTAGAGTGGAACCCCCTGACACATCATGGTGCAGGTCCTCTACGGATACTTATGGAGTGTACCCCCCCCCCCAACGACACACTGGGGCCTAGGTCCTATACTTTCTGATTGTGCCCCCTCAACTATATGGAATAGTGTAGAGGCATGGTCCTCCAAACAGTTACTTCTAGGTAGACACATGAGATACTCAATATCATTGATGGAATTCTGGAACTGATGGAAACTCTTTTCTATGGATGGATTGTGAGATGAAGATCCCATTTATCTCTAATTTTAGATTCTTTTACTGAGTATATATATATATATGTATGTATATATATATATGTATGTATGTATGTATCCATGATGATGTATTTTTATACTCTCTTTCTAGGAGTAGTAGAAATGCGACGTGTAGTTTACCTACACAACTTGTTGAGACCCCAGTGGTTGGATGAGGTTACATTATTGCATAGGGTTGATCTAATCACTATTTACTATCTAATGACATTATATTCATTTTTTTCTCTCAATACCCCCTTTCATCATTTGGGGTGTCCTACAGGGTATGCATATATTCACCCTTTCATTGGATTTTTACACACATTTCATGTCTTACAAAGACAACAAATAGGTTGATGGTGTATTATAAGGAGATTAGGGATACTAGTTGGTTTGAACCATGTATGGTGGTACTAGCTTGGAGATCAAGAGTTGGGATCTCTCAGAGTTTTACTTCCATTTTTTTTGTTTGGGAAATCGTTATTGTTGGGATTGTATTTTACCCCATGACTTTTCAGTTTGTACTTTCATACACTTGTACACCCTAGAGGTTTTTCATGATTGGTTTAATTTATAACTGTTGTGAATTTTTATTATTATTCGTCTGTACTTCTGCATTGAGATGGTAAGATGTGTGCATACATATACATTATGAAAAGGACTCTGATTTGGGATATACCTTTCACTTCTTGTCACCACCCATAACCTATGGAGGTGTGCTTGGGGTTGTTATGGCTTGAGCCCTGATTAGAGTTTGGTCTTGATAGATTGGTATCGAAGTAGTTCATTCCTTTGGATGGTTTTTTTTGTATTCCCATTATAATGTTTTGTTGGGATTTAGGGAAACAGTTTCAAAGTGTCTCGAGTGTGGCTCTTGGGCCATAGAACCCAATGATGGTATCAACGAGTGATGTATCCATTCACCAGACCTTGAAAACCTACTTATCTACTCAACATATGGAGACATTGGTTGTAGGTATCAATATTAAATGCATCATATAGGATGTAGTCCTTGACTATTTTTATAATGTTAGCTCCCCATTTATATATACATATATACAAACTCATCTGATCGTGGTATGTATTGATAAATTTTCAGGATACCAGTTTTGGATGGTGAAGATGACTCTATGAGAGATGATGCCTCATTTCAGGGCCTATCCTATGTGATCCTTCCTCCAGGTGGATTGGTAGTATCACCCCCACCTATTGAGTAGTATATCTCACCACTAGAGTAGGTTAAGGATGCATGCAAGATTAGTGAATTCCATGAGTTCTATCACTAGTGGACACTAAAGTTCTTTGGCGAGATAGATCCCCAAGAAGCAGAGGATTGGTTGGTGTCTATGGTTTGTATCGTCAGTATTATTTGGAAACCAAAGTATCATGTGTTCGTGTTGGCTTCTAGCCATTTCCATGGATCAATTGGGCACTGGTGGAGTTTTGTTACCCAGATTCATGATGAGTAGACACTCTCGTGGCATGGCATGACTTCTAGACGTCATTCCTTTAGGAGTAGTACCACTCCTTCTTGCACTCAGTTTATATTTAAGAGATTCTGTAGCTATAGCAGGGATGGATGACAGTGGATGAGTATGTGATGAGGTTTAAAAATTTTACATGTTACTCCCTTGACATGATTCAGGATGGTTACTTTCGAGCATAGACGTTTGAACAGGGACTCTATAGAGAGATCTGTACCATTAGTGTACATTTTTGAATCCCCACTTATGTCAGGGGTGATGGAGTAGAAAATTGTAATAGATATCTTATTATTAGAGGGATGCTAGGCTGATGGATGTAGCAATTGAAATTATAGGTCTGATGAGTCTACAGAAACTAGCAGGCACCAGTCGACAGGATCTCGATGCAGGAGACCTCCCTATGACTAGACATAGGAATGTGGTCAAGGGTAGCATAGAGGACCATGGAATCCTAGAGAGGGGATATTCTATGATTGTGATATTCTAGGACACATGGCATGTGATTTCATAACTTGACATATTTAGGAGTGCAATAAGATAGTCGACAGACTTCCATAGAAGAGGTAGCTCTGTGATGTTGGATCTCATAGGAAAGGGTAGGGTGGCCCCTAGGGAGGAAGAGCTAGAAGAGGGGAAAGGGGAGATATGGGTTGAAGAAGACACTATGAGATCTTTCCAACAATATCACATGGCGGCCTATATTAGGTGTATGGATCTAGCGGCCATAGTTGTGGACAGTTGTATGTGATGGGGGTTTATTACTTAGCAGTGCACAAGACAATCCAAGAAACAATTTGTTTTTATTATACTATTTATTCATTATCAGAAGACAAATGTTACAGTCATTACTTCATATCTATGCTTCTAGTGATATATCTAGAGCTCCCAGTAGATGCTCTATCCTAGTATCTTTATCTTTAGGTTTCTATAGGGAACACTTCTTCTGTATCTTTTATCTATCGGCAGTGCGAGCTACCTCTTATTGGGGAGAGGTTCATTTGAGACCTTTTGGTCATCATGATGAAACCCTATGTTGTAATCTTGGGTATGGATTGGTTTTCCATGGTCTGATCCCAGATTAACTGTTACCACAGATGATTCAGATGTCTTCACAGTAATGGTATGACATTCACCTTTATGGGTGAGAGAGATTTTATGGCGGGAAAAGTTTGATATGTGAGTAGGAGGCTACAACCCATCACCCATTAGTTAAAAAGTATATCCCTTGGTGTAACAAGCTCTCCCAGCATCTGTATTCCTCCAGTTGTGGAGGATTATATGGTGGTATTCCTCGAGGAATTTCTAAGACTACTTTCGAGGAGGGAGATAAAGTTTTTTTATAGACTCACATCTTGGGAACGCTCCAATATCTTTATATAGAATATAGTATGGCCCTTATCAAGATTCGGGAGTTGCGATTGCAGTTGGATGAACTTCTAGAGAATGGTATTTATAAGGCCCAATGTGTCCCCCCAGTCATCCCCAGTGTTGTTCATGAGAAAGGAGGATGAGATATTATAGATTTGTGTAAATTATCATCACAAGAACCAGGACATAAACAAGAAAAATACCCTTTTTTATAATTCAATACTTATTTGACCAATTTAATGGTAAGGGATGGTTATTAAAGTTCGATCTCAGGTCTGGCTACCATGACGTGAGGGTTCACAAGGTTGATGTACTAAAGCTGGTATTCTGATTTCACTACAGACACTATGAGTTCCTGGTGTTTCCCTTTGGTGTGATGAATTCCCCTACCATGTTTATGTCTTTAATGATTAAGATCTTCCATATATACTTGGACTAGTTTTTTTTTGTCTTCATTGATGATATACTCATATAATCTGTGATAAAGGTGGTTTGTGGAATATTTTTTTAGGATTATATCCCCTATGACCACCATGACGTGCAAAGGGAATCCTTTTACCTAGACTGACTAGTGCCAAAGATACTTTGAGGAGTTGAGGATAAAGCTGATGATTTCCCCTATACTAATACTACCATAGAAGGGTGTGGAGTATGTAGTGTATTTCGATGCCTCAAGATATGGCCTCAACTACATGTTGATGTGGCGATAGACAATTATCCCATACAGGTTGTGTTAGTTAATACCCCACAAGTAAAACTACATGAATGTTGACCTAGAGCATGAATAAATAGTATTTTGCCTAAGGATGTGGAAAAAATATATTCTCTAATATTGCTTTGTGGTTTACTCAGACAATCAGATTATTAGGTTTGTATTCAAATTGGGAGACTTCAACCTAATTCTGTGATGCTAGTTGGATTTCCTGAAGCACTATGACTTCAAGATAGTATATAATCCACGGAAGGGAAATATGGTATTATATGATCTTAGTTGGAAGTCTCAGACTCGCTTGGTGTAGGAGGATTCTGAGCAGTTGACTTTCTTATAGCTGACCCTGGTGGAGCAGGAGGGTGCAGTTCTTCATTAGTCGATGGTGTTAAATCTTCCACTAATTGGGTGTGTGAGAGAGTCCTAGCTGGGATACAACGATTGTGAGGTGTTTCATGACCAGATAAACATAGGTGGATCTCCATATGAATATTATAAAGGATGGAATCATGTCATCCTTTTATAGGAATGAACAATGGTTACAGTCATGATGTAGGAGGAGGTGATGCAGGACTTCCACACTTCTCCTTTAGCTATAAATCTATATGTTGGGAAGATGTATAGATACCTTTAGTTGTAGTTTTGGTGTCCCAACATGAGACAGAGAATGGACAAATTCATCTCATGGTGCCTCACGTATCAGTAGGTGAATGTTGAGCACCAGGTTCTGAGAGGTTTGTTGTGGCCCCTTGAGATCTCAATGTAGAAGTTGGATGACATATACATGGACTTCATGAAAGGGATTCCATAGACAGAAAAGTTCCACGACACCATTTGAATGAGATTTAACTAACTCACGATGTTGACACACTTCCTTGATATTAGAGAGGAGAGTTTTTTGAGATGGTATGTGAGTATGATATACCCTATAATACCAAATGTGGGATCGAAATAATAGAGATACTGTATAGAGTATCTAATGATGCTCAAAATACAAGAGGGGTGGGGTGAATTGTATCCTTTTAAAAATTCATTTGGAACTTTTAAAGATGATTATGTTTAACAAGGTTAAATAAGGTAATTCACAAAACCTTTAGTTCTACACACTTTCGTGAATCAGGAAATATAAATATGAGAAAGTGAATTCAGAAATATGGTTCTGGAAAGTGAAACTTAATGAAAGTATAAAACAAAGAAGATTCTACCTTAAAGAATTTAGAATCTAACTAAATCAGAGTACAAGTATAAGGAAGTATAAGATAGTTATACTTTCCTCAATAATACAAATACTGCGGAAAACTTTTAACAAAACAAGTAACAAGTAGTAAGTATTTTAACCCAAAGAGAAGGGTATCCAACAACCTTGGATAAAAATCCCTTGATTTATACTTTCCAGAAAGTCTGTCTTACCCACACCAGGGTAAGCCCTCGATTTGAATATCGGAGTCTATCTTGATATCCCCGCAATACCTCAATGTTAAGGTAGTCGGCACCTCTATCTTCCTCAGAAAGGAAGCCCTCAACTTCAAGGTATTAGACACCTCTGTCTTGCTATCCCCATAAGCCCTCAATTTTACACAGCAACAATTGGAGTCGCACAAAGAAAAACTGAACAAGCAGTTTAGTACACACAAAGCATTAAAGTTTCTCTCTCTAGAAATCACTTCAGCAGCATGTCATCTCTAGATTTATCAACTTATTGTGGACTCTTTCAAATGAGATTTTATTTATAGGCACGACTTCAATGGTTGGCTCCCTCCTCCAACAGTCATATTTTTCCTTGAATTTCAGAGGGACCTGTACACGTGTTACTCAAACAATGGTTAGTTAGTAACTGAATGTACGACATCGTTTTATAACAAAACAAGTGTAAGAAAAATATGGTTACATAACTAAAACCCAATATTCGGAATGTAAGAAAATATGAAAGTTTGGAGTCTAACCAAAAAAGAATTCGAAGTCTATAATACAAGGATATTCAGATTTTGTTTTCTAGAAATTAAGAACCGGAACTCTATAGATTTCCGGAGTCTGAATTTCAAGGAAATTTGGAATCTGGATTCACAAGAATTCAGAACCAGAACTTGCAATGTTCGGAGTCAGAGTTCAGGAGAATTCAGAGTCAGAACTCATAAGAGTTTGGATTCTGTATTCAGAGAACTCGGAGTCAGATCATAGAAAAGTTTGTAATCAGAATTCGTATTTGGAATTCGGAGTTAGAACTCATAAGAGTTTTTAATCAGAATTCGTAACTCGAATTCAGAGTTAGAACTTAGAAGAGTTCTTAAACAGAATTTGTATTCAGAATTGGGAGTCAAAACATAGAAAGTTTGTAACCAGAATTCATATTCAGAATTAGTAATTAGAATTCGGAGTCAGAACTCAGAAATTTCATTACCAGAATTCTGAGAATTCAGCTTCTAAAATAGAATGATTCATATCTAGGTATTTATATGATTCCGAGGTTTTGGTTTCAAACTGAATTTTATACTTAGAAAAATTATGATATGAACAATGAGAAATATTATAAAGATAAATTTTCTTGGGGAAGAAAATTTTCCTTAAAGAAGTAAAACACGGGTAAAGTGAAATTTTCCTTGAGATAAGGTGTTTGTTATTTTCAAAACAAGAGGAATAGTAAATTCATAAGGAAACCTTAATGACTCAAAAATCTCCCCAAGTATAAAGGAATGAAAAATTCATAAGGAAAACCTTATGGGCTCAACAATATCCCCTTTTTGGAAAGCACAAACATCTTTACAAAAAAGAATATATGGACTTAGTAAAAAAATTTCTAGAACTTGAAAATAAAACCTATCTATCTTTTGACATTGGAAAAGATGAATATGACTAACTCCCCCTTAGGATTTGGAACACTAAGGATTGTATTCTAGATTTCCAGAACGATAATTTTCATTATCTTGAGTATGGAAATATTGGTAGTGAGAAATCCCCCTTTGATAAACTCCCCCTTACTTAGGGATAATTATTCTTTTACTTAGTATTATTTTTTCCTTTCTCCCCCTTCGTGATTTTCAAAACGAGTTTGAGGGAATGGAAAAAAAATTTGGTACCTGAAATATTAGTATAAAACCTAAAAAAAGAAATGAGCAACCCAAAATTTCATTAGGACTGGAAAAATTTGTACAAGGAAAAATAGATACAACAAAAGATCGGATTTGGATCTATTTTGCTTCTTTTTCCTTGGGTATCAGCATCTTCATGATGGTTTTCAGCTTCTTTAACTCTTTGTGATCCTCCTGTACTTGCTTCCCTAATGCTTTAATCCTATCTTCCTGAGCCTTCATATCCTCAGCCTGAGCCTTCATCAAGTCATCTTTCTTCACTATCTTCTCTTGAATCTCAATCCGGAGATCCTTTTCTATTTTCCAACTTTGGACAATATAAATCAACTTACCATTCAGATCCTTGACATCATGAATCCAAGAATTGTGTTCAAGATTTATCTTTTCCTGAAATCTATTTGTAAGATATTTGATTTTCCTATCTTGAGTGTCAAAGGAATCCTTAACATCATTTTGAAAGTCATCAAGCTCTCTCAGATCTTCTACTATATTCTTTGACCAGCTCACTATTTTCTTGCAAGATTTTCTGTGGGATTCATAGTTGATAAGAAAATTCTTGTGCTCATCCTCAATCTTTACACACTTATCCATCACCATGGATACAAAGTCAAATTTTTGTTTCATACTATGCTGGAGAATCTGGCATCTGGAGTCAATTTTTGGAATGATTGGAATGGTGTCCACTAGCTTCTTCAGGGACTGAATGACAAAATCATGTCATAAAGCTGAAGACTCTGAATCTAACACTTTGGTTGGTGATGGTTCTTCCTCTAGCTTGACCAACTTCATCTTAGAAGATCCTCCATCTTATTTATTCCTTAAATAAATTTTCATTGATGTGTCAACAACCACTTGTTTGCCTTTGTTTGATTTTAGAATACCTTTATCATCTGGAGATTCCAGCTCACTCTCAGACAACTGAACAATCCTGTCTTCATCAATTTTTTCTTTCTCAGCTCCAACCTCAATATCTTTAGGATGAATGAAGTGATGATTATAGGTTTCTTCCTCAGATAACTTGTTCACTTCCTCTTCAACCTTCTCATCAACGACAGGAGTATCAAGTCTTGAAGATCCTGCTTGAGAAGTCCGGATTGAAATTTTTTTGGAAGCACATTCCTTCTCATGAAAGTATTCTACTTGCTTTATCAGATCAACTATATCTTCAGTGCTTTTATATTCTTGTACTTCTTCCACATCTTCCTTTTCAACATCATTCTCTTTGGATTTTTTTGGATACGTGAACTTCTTTTCCGAAGTCTCAGGTAATTATTCTACTAAAAACGTATTCGGTACGGGAATGTTCTCGGATGCAACTTTAGAAGCCTTTAAAAAGAGATTGGATAGTCTCCACCTCAACCATCTTCTTCATAAGGTTATTTTCCTTTTCTTGCTTCTCAAGCTCATCAGCTACTTTCTCTTTCATTGCTTTGGCCTCTGCAGGGTCTAGGCCAAATTGTGGCTCCCCTTCTTTTTGGTTCTTCTTATCCTCCCTCCATTGGGAAAATACCTCATCTGGATAGGATTTCTATTTCTTGGGATTTGGAGGTGCGGATTGTGCTTCCTTAGCTTTAGGGGTTTCACCTTTAGCTACCACTTCCTTCAGTTTTATATTCTTTCCAGCTTTCTTAGATGATTCATCCTCTTCAGCATTTTTCAGAATAACTTCTGCTCCATCCTTTGGTAGATCATAAAACTCACCTGACTCCTTAGAGAAACCAACCTTCATCCTATTGAGGGTATCATCACTAATTATCATTACTTTGTAATCCCTTGGCTTGGAACTGTAAGGGATCTTGAATGATTTAAGACACCGAACTATGAACTTGGAGAGTAGGGAAGGTTACATAATTATCTGTGCTCTTAGATTCCCATTCTTGATATTCTCTATCATAATGAGAATATGGTTCATTAGATTGATTTTCCTTAGATTTACCAAAAAATATAATATATACATATCACTTTTCTTAAGACTGTCATTGTCACCCTTTCTCGGTATGATAAGACCTTGAACCCATAACTCTAGGATCTGATTTTTGGTAGACAAGTGAGCAATTTTTGCTGTCTTCACATATATTAGTCCAAGAAATTTTATAGCCTTTAACTTGATGGAAATTCCTTGTACATCTGGTAACTTGTGAGAACAAAATTCAGACTATACTTCATAAGATAACCCTACCAAGCTAGCAGCCTTGGTGTAAGAAAGTGCATATGTCTTTCCATAACTCTTGAAAGAAAACTTTTCCCAACCATGTTCCTTAAATAAACAAGCCGTCTCATAAAATTCTATCAGCAAATCAGGATACACTACATATTGAGCTCCTGGATTTGAAATGGATACACTCTCCCATAAATTAAGCTTTATATTCTTGGAGATAATATAGAAACATTTGTTGAAAAAGTTTGGATGTACCAACCTCTCCCTGTATATATGCCACTTCGCAATCGGCATGATAGTAGACATTTCTTGAGAAGGTACTTCACCAGGCATTCAGAATTGATAACTTCTGAAAATCCGGAACAGGATTTTGTAGTGGGGAAGATATTTGACAAGAAAAAGCTTGAGAATTGATGTCAGACAACCATCCAGGGTCCACTTTATATAGGCGTTGAAGTGATGGTTCATCTTCCCATCTGAATCCAATGGCTGAGATTTCTTCAGATCTGATCTAACGGTTGAAATGATAGCCGCTAGGAAAAATTTGGTTGTATTAGATCTTTCAGGGTTTTTAAAGGAAAACATCTGGATTTAAGGAAACTAGAATCTGAGAAATTTTAAAAACAAAATAAACTAAGAGAAAGTAAAAGGTGATTACGAAAACCCATGAAAGAAATCATACCTTTCAGATTACTAGGAAGATTATTCGTATTGAGGAAAATTTTTCTTGAAGGACATTAGATTACAAAAAAGCATGATTATGAAAAAAAATGAGTACCCATATCTTCATTATGAAAATATTCATTACGAAAATCTTTATTACAAAAATATTCATTATGAAAAACATGAAAAACATCATTACGAAAAACATGAAAAACATCATTATGAAAAACATTAAAAACAACATTACGAAAAACATGAAAAACATCATTACGAAAATCATGAAAAAACATCATTATAAAAATCATGAAAAACATTATTATGAAAAACACGAAAAACATCATTACGAAAAACATGAAAAACTTCATTACGAAAAACATGGAAAACAACATTACGAAAAACATGAAAAACATTATTACGAAAAGCATATAAAACATCATTACGAAAAATATTAAAAGCATCATTATAAAAAACATATATAACATTATTACAAAAAACATGAAAAACATCATTATGAAAGACATGAAAAACATTATTACGAAAAACAGGAAAAACATATTTACAAAAAAAATGAAAAGCTTCATTACAAAAAATATGAAAAGATTCATTAAGAATGTACTCCCCCTATGAAAAGGAGTTTATTACAATAAGGAGATTGTTTTCAAGAAGAAGTTAATATAGAGGATTAACTTATGGTTATCATTCCTAACTAGTGTTTAATGTATTAAAATCTATCAGAGGGTAAAGATTTTGTGAAAATATCAACAAGTTGATCTTGCATTCGGATTAATTGAAGAATGATATCTCCTTTTTGTGTGTGATCCCTAAGAATGTGATGCCTAATATCTATATTCCTTTCACGAGAGTGATGTGAAGGGTTTTTACTAAGGGAAATGGAACTTGTATTATCACACAAAATTTGTGTTTTGGTAAAACTGATACCATAGTCTTTGAGTGTGTGTTGCATCCACAACACTTGAGAACAACAACTTCCAGCTGTTACATATTCAGATTCAGCAGTGGAATGTGCTACTGAGTGTTACTTCTTTCAAGAACAATAAACTTATGAATCTCTTAAGAAATGACATGTTCTGGATTTACACTTTCTATACATTCTACATCCACCAAAGTCAGCATCTAAAAAACTTTTTAAAACAAAATCATTTCTAGAAGTATAAAAGATTCCTAAATCCATGGTTCCCTTTAAGTAGCGAAAAATTCTTTTCAATTCCTTTAAATGATATTACTTAGGGTTGGATTGACATATTTCACATAAGCATACTGAAAATATTAATTCTGGACGACTAGCTGTCAAGTAAAGTAAACTTCATATCATACCTCTAGAAGTTGTTTGATCTACTGGTTTCCCAACTTCATCAAGATCAAGTGTATTTGAGGTACCAATGGGAGTACTTGTACTCATACTGTTGTCATATCCATACCATTTAAGAAGATATTTAATATACTTATGTTGGGATATATAGATTCCTTCTGGTTTTTGGGAAATTTGAAAACCAAGGAAAAATGTTAACTCACCCATCATACTCATTCCAAACTCATATTTCATTAGATTCGCAAAAGAATCAGTTAATGATTGCTGAGTTGAACCAAATATAATTTCTTCAACATAAATTTGAACAATCAAATTTTTTTTCTTATATTTATTTATAAAAAGGGTAGGATCTTCATTTCCCTTAACATAGTTATTTTGAAGCAAATTGTTTTTAAGTTTATCATACAAAGATAGAGGGGCTTGTTTAAGGCAATACAAAGCTTTTTTAAGTCTAAAAACATGATCAAGATGTTTTGTATCTTTAAAACCATGAGTTTGTTCAACAAAAACATCCTCTTAAACATAACCATTAATAAAAGCACATTTCACATCCATTTGAAAAAGTTTTAAATTGAAGAATGCTGCAAAGACAAGTAAAATATGAATAGATTCAAGTCTAGCTACCAGAGAATAGCTTTCTTCCTATTCTATTCCTTCTTGTTGATTATAGCCTTTAGAAACTAATCTAGCTTTATTTCTTACAATGATTCCATTTTCATCGTAGTTATTTCTGAAGAACCATTTTACTCCAATAACCGAAGTTTCCTTAGGTCTTTCAACCAAGTTCCAGACTTTATTCCTTTCGAATTCATTTAGTTCATCTTGTATGGCTTCAATCCAATCATCATCACCTAAATCCTCTTCAGTTCTTTTTGGTTCTAATTGGGAAAGGAATGCTAGATGTTCTACTTCATTTCTTAAGGAACTTCTAGTCCTCACAGGTTGATTTAAATCACCAATGATGATATCAATAGGATGATTCTTTAGAAATGACTGATTTGGGTTTTATAAAACATGTTCATCAACATAGGGTAGAAAATATTCTAGGATAAATGTTTCAGAAGTATCTTCTTGGGAATTTTCCTTATCAGATAGATCTTCTATCAAAGGTTGATAATCATTTTTTGAAAACACATCCGAAGATGTAGGTAGGGGTTGTTTAAAAACAAAAGGATCAGTTTCATAAAATTTCACATTCACTGTCTCTTCAATAGTACAAGTATTTTTATTGAAAGCTCTATAAGCCATAGAAGTTGTGGAATAGCCTAAGAAAACTCCTTCATTATATTTTAGTGATAATTTATGAAGATTATATTTAGTATTCATAATGAATAACTTGCAACCAAAATCATTGAAATAAGAAAGCCTAGGTTTTATCCCATTCTATAACTCATAAGGAGTTTTATCAAGAAAAGGTATAATCAGAACTTTATTTACAGTATAACAAGTAGTACATACAGCTTCATCCCAAAAATGTTTGGCTACCGAATATTCACTCAACATTGTTCTTGTTATCTCTTGAAGAATTCTATTTCTTCTTTCAACAACACCATTCTTTTGAGGTGTTCTGGGTGCTGAGAAGTTATGAGTAATGCCTTTTCTACTAAAAAAATATTCAAAATCAGAATTTTTAAATTCTTCTCCATGATCACTATGAATAGTTTTCAATGGAAGGTTTTTCTCATTTTTAACATGGGCTCTAAAACGTTTGAAATATGAGAAGTCTTCATACTTCTTTTCTAGAAAACAGACCCACATAAATCTACTGTAATCATCAACCAGAACAAATACATAGTACTAGCCTCCAATGCTTCCAGTTTGTGTAGGACCAAAGAGATCCATATACACTAACTTTAATGCTTTGGTAGTTTAGACTACACTGATTGATTTAAAACCTGATTTATGTTTCTTTCCATATTGACAAGGGTCAAAAACTTTTGAGGAATCAAATCTAAGCTTCGGTAGATCATTAACTAATCTTTTCATAGAATGTTTACATAAGTTTATAAGGTTACATTATCCTAACCTTCTATGCCATAACCAAGAATGATCTTCCATTGCACTAAGGCAAGGTAGATCTTGGTTTCTAAGGTATTCTAATTTTAATGTGTAAACATTCTCTTGCCTATGGACAGAAATAATAAACTCTTCCTTGGAATTGTGTACTAAGCACTTGTAATTCCTAAAATTCACAAGGTAACCTTCATCACATAATTGGATTATGCTAATGAGGTTTTTCTTAAGACCCTTAACAAATAAAACATTTGAAATCAATTTTTTTTCAAGAAGAACAATGTTACCAATACCAATAATTTCTCCCTGAGCATTATCTTTGAAGGTTACTTTCCCTCCTTTTGTCTTGATAATATTTTCAAAATAGTTTTTGTTACCAGTCATATGCCAGGAACATCCACTATCCATGTACCATGTATTGCTGTTGGTACCTTCTCTATTTTTCTGAAAACAAGAAAAAATTAGATTTTCGAAATCCAAACATGCTTGGATCCGAATTTCTCATAAAGAAATATTTTAGGCACACACATTTTTTTAGAAAAATAGGCTTTATGAAATCCTAAATATTGGGTTTTCTATAGAAAAATTCTTTTCCCAGTGTCCAACACACTGACACTTTGTGAAAAAAAGCAATTTGTGGGACAAAATAATTGTTACTAAAAATAGGTTTAGAACCAGCATAACAAAAACCATAACTATTCTTTAGAGGTTGGATTTGTGAATACATTTTATCAAAATTTTCCTTACCTAAGGTAAAGTTTGACAAACAATGCCTCAAGGAAAATATTAAGGATTTTAGTTTGATAAGCAAGTTCTTATCTTCCAAAACATTTTATTTTAATCTAGATCTAGGCTCAATAACATTTTTCTTAGAAATTACATTTTCTAGATCTTTAGAAAGTTTATTCTTCTCAGAATTTACTTCCTCAATATTTTTTGTAATACTTTAAAAATCAACATTTTTCTTATCAAAATCTTTAGAAAGATCTGATATTTCTTTAGTAAGAATAGTATTCCTATATCATTCCTTATTAAGATTTTTCATGAGTTTTGAGTTCTCAATCTCAAGATGTTTCGAAAACCAAGAAACTTCTTCATAGGTAGGTAAACTATTATCTTCATCAGAAGAAGATTCTTCATCAGAAGAGTTATAATTTTTACTATCATTAGTATTCAAGGATATATTGGTCATAGATTCATCATTGTGTACCTTAGCCATTAAACAATGATTGTCAATAGGTAGTCTGGATATTAGACTAATGTTCTTCTATCCAGAAGATTCATAATGTGAAGACTCATCTATAGAGTCACCACCACTGGCACTCCAGGTGTCATTAGCTTTCAAGACTTTCATAGCTTTAGCCTTATAATACTTATTTTTGTTTCTCTCAGAATGCTTTTCCTTTCTTTCCTTTCTCTTAATAATAGGAGAATCATGCCTTATATGTCCAGATCTCTTACATTAATAACAAGTAACTTCTGAATCTTTCTTGTCTTTCCTTTTTTTCTTCTTATATCTGGATTGGAAGTTCCTCTGTCTAGCTATCTTGTTCATCCTTCGAGAAAGATTTTCTAATTCATTCTTTGAGGACTCACTTTCACTAGATTCAGATTGAATAATAACCTTTTTAGACTTGGATCTAGTAACTCTCTCAGGAGTCTTGGATTTCATATGATTAGAAGTAGTTGTAAAAGAAACACTTCCATTTCCATTCTTCTTCTTTACATTATCAGCATCACTATTCATTCTAGTCTCGTGCTGGAGAAGAGTTCCAAAGAGTTCATCAAGATCAATCTAAGTAACCTTTCTGTTCTCATCTATAACTATCCTCTTGGATTCTTATTTATTAGGCATGATGTCTATGATCTTATCAACAAGAGCTTCATCATCTAATCCTTTCTCACCCATTTATTTTAATCTATTCACAATATTCATGAATCTTTATTGCACCTTACATATGGGTTCTCCATAAAGAAATTTAAATCCATGATATTCAGCTCTGAGCATAGCTCTTCTTATCTCAATAACTTTAGAAGTACCAAAATGTGAAACTTCAGGTTTCTTCCATATGCTGTTTTCTACTTCACAAGATCAAATTTGGCTAAATATATTTCTAGTCATGGTGCAAAGAAAAGTATTACGTAACTTATAATTCAATTGACATTCATGTTTTTCTTGATTTGTAAAGGTAATAACTTCTTTATTAGGGATCTTTTATCCTCCAGTAACCATAACAACGTTATCTACACTAGTATTGATAATGAAATTCTTCATAAGATCTCTAAAATATTCATAGTCATTTCCATCATAGACAGGTGGTCAAGTTGGATTGAGATTGTCTATAGAACCAACATTGATTCCTGCCATCTTAAAGAATTTTCTTTCCACACAAACTTGTTAATAGAAAAATTTCTTACACAAGGAAAATATTCCTAAGCAAGGAAGATAAAGAACAAGAGTAACTCTAATAAAAAATGAATCCAAACTATATATATCCGAAAAACTGATTCCAAAAAATATGATTCCAAAAAATATAAAAAGAAGATGAATTATCTTCTAAATCTAATCGTGAGATTAATTCAGATTGAACCAAAATTCTGAAGCCAATTGTTAGATTAGTTCAGGATTGAAGGTAACCTCCTATGATACCAATTGTTGAGATGGTATGTGAGTATGATATACTCTATAATACAAAATTGTGGATCGAAATAATAGAGATACTTTATAGAGTATCTAATGATGCTCAAAATACAAGAGGGGGGGTGGGGGGGGGGGGGGTGAATTTTATCCTTTTAAAAATTCCTTTGGAACTTTTAAAGATGATTATGTTTAACAAGGTTAAACAAGGTAATTCACAAAACCTCTAGTTCTACACACTTTCTTGAATCAGGAAATATGATTCCGAGAAAGTGAATCCGGAAATATGGTTCTGGAAAGTGAAACTTAATGAAATTTTACAACAAAGAATATTCTACCTTAAAGCGTAGAGAATCTAACTAAATCAAAGTACAAGTATAAGAAAGTATATGATAGTTATACTTTCCTCAACAAAACAAATACAATGGAAAACTTGTAACAAAATAAGTAACATGCAGTAAGTCTTTTAACCCAAAGAGAAGGGTAACCAACAACCTTGGATAAAAATCCCTTGATTTATACTTTCAAGAAATTATGTCTTACCCACACCAGGGTAAGATCTCGATACGATGATCGGAGTCTGTATTTCTTTCCCCTAGAGCCCTCAACTTTAAGGTAGTCGACACCTCTTTCTTCCTCAGTAAGGAAGCCCTAAACTTCAAGGTAGTCAGGAACTCTATCTTCCAATCCCTGGAAGCCCTCGATTGTACACAGAAACAATCAAAGTCCCACAAAGAAAAACTGAACAAGCAGGTCAGTACATACAAAGCATTGAAGTCTCTCTCTCTAGATATCACTTTAGCAGCATGTCATCTCTAGATTGATCAACTTATTGTCGGCTCTTTCAAATGAGTTCCTATTTATAGGCACAACTTCAACAGTCAGCTCCCTCCTCCAATGGTCATATTCTTCCTTGAATTTCGAAGGGACATGTACACGTGTCCCTCAAACAATGGTTTGTTAGTAACTGAAAGTACGACATCGTTTTACAACAAAACAAGTGTAAGAAAAATATGGTTACATAACTAAAAACCAATATTCGGAATGTAAGAAAATATGAAATTTTGGAGTCTTACCAAAAATGAATTCAGATTCTATAATACAAGGATATTCGGATTCTGTTTTCTAGGAATTCGGAACCTAAACTCTATAGATTTATGGAGTCTGAATTTCAATGAAATTTGGAATATGGATTTACAAGAATTCAAAACCAGAACTTGAAAAGTTCGGATTCAGAGTTCATGAGAATTCGGAGTCAGAACTCATAGGAGTTCAGAGTCTGTATTTGGAGAACTCGGAGTCAGAACTTAGGAAAAATCGTAATCAGAATTCATATTCAGAATTTGGAGTCAGAACTCATAAGAGTTCATAATAAGAATTCGTAACCAGAATTCGGAGTCAGATCTTAGAAGAGTTCGTAAACAGATTTTTTATTTAGAATTCAGAGTTAGAACTCAAAAAGTTCATAACCAGATTTCATTTTTAGAATCCGTAATTAGAATTTGGAGTCTGAACTCAAAAAGTACGTAACTAGAATTTTAATAATTTGGATTCTAAAATAGAATGCTTCATATCTAGGTATTTATATGATTTTGAGGTTTTGGTTTCAAACCAAATTTTATACTTATAAAAGTTATGATATGAACAATGAGAAATATGATAAAGATAAATTTTCTTGGGGACGAAAATTTTCCTTACAGAAGTAAAACAAGGGTAAAATGAAATTTACCTTGAGATAAGGTGTTTTTGATTTTCAAAACAAGAGGAATGGTAAAGTCATAGGGAAACCTTAATGACTGAACAATCTCCCCAAGTATGAAGGAATGAAAAAATCATAAGGAAAACCTTATTGACTCAACAGAGTTGGGTGGAGAGTTTGGGGAAGATGTAAGAATGGGAGATTGTTTACCTTTATGGGGTTCCTTCATATATTGTCTCTGATCAAGATGCATGGTTCATGTCACAATTGAGAATAATTCCATAGGAGAAATTCAGGACCAAGATGAGGATGAGTATATACTTTCACCGCTGAAAAAATGATAAGACTGAGCGTACTATCCAGGTGTTAGATTTTATGTTGAGGGCAATCATGTTAGACTTTGGTCAGATATTGGAGGATCACCTGACCTTGGTAGAGTTTATATACAAAAACACCTACCACTCTATTATCGATAGGACACCTTTTGAGGCCTTTTATGGGTGACCCTATAGGTTACCCTTGTGCTGAAGAATGATCGGTGAGGCATATATTGTGTGTCTAGAGATTTTTCAGGTGATGATGAAGAAGGTCCAAGTCATCCATGAGTAGATGAGAAAAACCCAGAGTTACCATAAATCTTATGCAGATCGCCATTGTATGCCCTTAGAGTTTGAGAGGATATACCATGTTTTTCTGATAGACACCACATGAAGAGGATTTTAGAGGTTTTGATGGAGGGGAAATATGTCCCAGAGGTTAATTGGAAAATTCAAGATCATACAGTGGGTTAATGAGGTTGTTTACCACCTATCCCCACCGCTATAACTGGAGTGGGTGCACCACATTTTCCATGTGTCATAGTTGAAGATACACATGCATGAACCCACACACGTTATATACTAGGGTGAGATATACATCAAGGATGAATACACTTTTGTGGAGCACCTGGAGGTGATCGAAGATCGACATGAGAGGAGATTTTATGGATGGAACATCCCATTGGTTTTTGTTTTATGGTAGCATGAGAATGTGTAGAAGATATCTTGAGAGCGGGAGAGCCAGATGTGAGATCGGTATCCTAAGTTTTTTGTTTATTTTTTTCATTTTGGGGATGAAAATATTAAAGGAGGGAATGATGTAGAGACCTAGTTTTATCCTTTTGAGACTTTAAAATATTTATAAATATATTTTTGGAGCAAGGAACTAATATAGTGTGTGATTATGAGGCCCGGTGTTCCCAAAATTAATTTTATAAAAGTATTAAATATATTTTATATTATGCAAACATAGTTTCTTAAATTTTTTTGATCACTCTTAAAAAATATCAAATTAGAAACATGAGACCATAGATGAGTTTGGAATGAAATGTTTACCCTAGGTGTGACCTACAATAGTTTATCCCGAGGGGTTTAGATAAGAAGGCCCTTGGTGATACATTTATTAGATTAATTAAATTTTTCATTTAATTGATTATTTGAATTAATGTTATATCTTTCCATTTAAAGAAATTTTTATGGTTATTTTTTCAGGGTTATCCACATAAACCCTGGTATATTCTAGAGAATTTTTCCTCATTCAATTGGTGAATCAATATATGATGACAATGCATCTCCAGATCGAAGCAGATCAAAG
The DNA here is from genome assembly GCA_963277665.1 of Viscum album. Taxonomy (NCBI): domain Eukaryota; kingdom Viridiplantae; phylum Streptophyta; class Magnoliopsida; order Santalales; family Viscaceae; genus Viscum; species Viscum album. The sequence continues at coordinate 9,015,766 of OY728125.1, forward strand.
CGTAATGAACGCAACGACCCCTATAAATTGTTGGAAAGATATTTATTTGATAAAAAATGATCTAATATCTAGATTGGACTTATAATTTGTCTTTCCCCCCTTATATTAAATAAACTTATTATGATAATCCCTTTCTATGATATGTGCCAATTTCTAGTCATTTCATGCACCCATATACTGGAATTAAATTGTTTATTAATTATTTATCACCCTAGATCTTACTACTGTATTAGTTAGACAAGAATTATTGTCCAACGATTTTCTAAATCCATTTCTTGTTCTATTCTCCCTTTATTCTTTTCATTCTTCACCAATTGACCTACGAGGTCTTGGTTTGATGTTGTAGGGTGGCATCGAGCTCGATCGTACCCCCATATTTGTGGTTGAATCATGTGAGATGATCAGAACATCAAATAAAAGAGGGAAATAATGTCCTTGTAGGTTTGGGGGGGGATTTATTGGTTGAATATAATTCTTAATCAATGATGGATGATGATTTAAGGTGCATGCAGGGCATATGAAAAATCCCCATAGGTCGACGAAGCTGATTTCTGGCCACCAGATGGCCATAAAAAACAAATTGGGACTAGATCCACCAATTATAGGCATTGTAAAATGAAGATATATGGTAGAGCATCTATATTTGGAGAATGGAGTTTATATATAAGGTTCTATGAAAAACATGGATACACTCTTTGTATCACGATGAATACAAGGCATGTAGCCCTTGCAGCCATGGTGGCTAGGGTTTGGAGAAAGATAAGGGTGACATGATGTGAAACCCACATACACACCTTGTAACTCTCGCAAGGTGGATAATCCATGTGGCATAGCACATGGGTAGGAAACCATGTACAAAGATACAACCAGGGTCATACCATGTACTAAAGTACACATACACAGTCAAGGTGCACAGGTAGGGACCTCAAGTGGCTTATACATGACGTTTAGACCCCCTACATGACATATAGTTCTACAAGGCTGGTTATCTGTGTACCTATATGGACATAGAAATGAAATGGAGTAGGACAATACACCATGTGGGTCCCCTCCCACTCGGTGTACCCTTAGTTCCTTTTGATGAAACATCAAACATTCATATCCCCATCGTCTAGACTAGGATTTAGGAACGTGAGTAGCATATCCGGAGTATTTTTACTTTTAGAATTATTTTTTATCCTCTTTAGTGTACTTTGGAATATGATGTCATATTTTATAGGAATTAAACTTATTTAGGTGGCATCTGATGATGGTAGTGATCAGGTAGGGGATCAATAGTGACATGTAGAGTGGAACCCCCCATCATATTGGGCATGGGTCGTCTATCTACCGAGTTGAATCCACATATCAGATATGGTGAAAGTCCTCATGACATCAGAGTGGAACCCTACTAATGCACTAAAGAAACGTTCCTCGAACTATAGAGTGGAACCCCCCATCATATTGAGTGTAGTTCCTCTATCTATCGAGTAGAACCCCATATTGGATAGATCATGAGTCCCTAAGACACTACAGTGGAACCCCCTGACACACCAAGGTGTGGATCCTCAACCTATAGAGTGGATCCCCCCTGACACACCAAAGTGTGGATCCTTATCCTATAGCGTGGATTCCACATAAACTTTGTAATGGGCATCATGACACTATAGTGGAACCCCCTGAAGCAATAGGGTGTGAGTCCTCAACCTATAGAGTGGAACCCCCCCTAACACATCCGGGAATAGTTCCTCTACAGATAACTTTTTTAGTGACACCTATAAGGTTGTTTGTTTTTGAAGTAGATGAAATTACAAGGGAATTTTAATTTTTGTGATTACTGTATAGTCTATTTTATAAACCTATCCTTAGAAAAAAATTCCGAGAGATGAAAAACATCAACATGTTTTTTTGAACCAGGGTGAAGGTTCAATAGGTCCATTGAGGTATCGTTACATTTTGGAGTTCCAAGATCCAACAATTCAGGGTTTGGGTGCTCGGAATAGGGAACACAATATTTATGAAACTGGGTGGCCCTCAGTAGAAAACCGTGTGACCTAGAACAGGTGGATAGAGGTAGTGCACATGGGCTACACACAGTTTTCCAAACACTACGCCCATCCCGCATGGGTAGTGCCGCTTAGGAATTACCTAGACACTATTAAACATACAGTCTGTACATGGTTTGGCTAAATTTGCGGGATACACCATGTGTGGTGGTTCCTTAGGCAGGGGGTGTCTCATGGTTTATGCACAGTTTGGATAACCGTGCAACCCAAACCGTACGATGTGTTGTTTTTGAAGAAATTAATTATTTATTAAAAAGAAAATAAAATAAAAACTAAAACATATCCACCCTTCTTCACATGTATATCATGCATTCGTCCAACCCCTTCCTCTTTAACGTGTGACACACCCCCTCTCTAGATCCATCTTTGATCAATAATTTACACTAGTTTTCTTCACGATTCACACTCGATCACTTGTGGTAAGGTCTCAAGATCATCTTATTCCCTTTTGGTGGTTTTATTCACTCATGTTTCTCAATTTGAGTTCATAAAAACCCTTGGATTGGGGTTAACTAGAATCATAGTTTCTTCTCTGGTGTTAGGGCATGCGAAGGGTTACCCAGGATGTCTTCTGACAAATTCTGGCACCCACTGCTGAAGGTGAAGTGGTTTGGATCCATTTTAATTTTTTTCATCGTCTGAGGTAGGGTAACTTCCACTAACATGACTAGAATAATTATTTTTGGGGTATTTTGAAGGTTTTTATCCCCTAGTTAATTTTTTGTGAGCCTTGTTCATCCTTAAGGCAATTTCGGGTTTCCATAATCAAAGGAGACTTATTGTGTATGAATAGGTAAGCATATATTTATGTAAGTTCCAGCATTAATGTATATTCACCCTTGATAGTGAATATATATATATATATAATCATATATGGGTCTAGGTGTTCTTAGGTATAATATAAGAAATGCATACACGCATGAGTGATAATAGGTATATGCATATATGAGCGTGTATGTAAGGATTCCCTTCTCATATCCATGGACATGAAAATATATCCATAGGGGATAGGTGTCCTTCTGCATGTAATAAGGTGGATATTCTTAGAGGAGGGAAAGAGTAGCATCAAGTGGTTACCGATGAATGTCAAGTGCTGAACCGTTTAGTTTGGACTTCTTCATCTTGAGGTAGGATCCCTTCCCTTTTTCCCTTTAAATCTATTAATATATTAAGTGATTCCTTGATAAATTAAATTATGAATTCTTGAATGAAATGTTTAAGGTGTTAAAGAAATTATTTAAGAAACAATATCATGATTTTATTATAAAACCCCTCAATGGGGTGCACTACCTTCTAAGATAAAAAGTAATTATTAGTTATTTATATCATGTTTGGTTTATGGATTGGAGTATTCATATTCTGTCATGCCACACACCCAATTAACTGATTCCAAATTGAAATTAAATTTAACACTATAATTTATAGGCATGTTCTAAGATTTTAATGAGGCTTGTTGATGGTTGTTAATAGGTTGTGAACCATGAAATGGGACCACCCCTTGGGTGTGTTGTTTTATTAAATGGGCCTTTTTAGGGATTTTGTCCTTGGAAACCCCTTAGTTGTAACTTTACCTCTTTCTTGGGATATAAAACATGAATATGAATATGGATTGAATTTCAATGTGAACAAAATGTAATTTAATGAATTAATTGTAATGGAGGAAATGAACATGATCCTTGGCCCTTATTATGTCATTTCTTGATTAAGCATGAATTTCCTTTGTATATGCTATGTCCATATGATCTAATTGATGTCTATGTTATGTAACAGATTTCTTATTCATGTTATTCTTTATATATTGAAATGACCATGTGAGTAATTGTGAGCCATGACTAGTCAGCTTGCACAATGCCTCTAGCCACCCCTTGGGTAAGGTTTGAAATGAGATGTTATTGGTTCATTCATGAAATGTATAAATGAAATGTTTAAATTTCATTGGGATCAAATGTTTATAACCCATTTGTGATATGATAATTTAATTGATAAATTTAATGGATGGAATCATCGATGCTTGCATTTTATTCCTGATTGATCCCTGGTTTCCAAGGACAGACTCACAGGGGGTTATAAATGTTATATGCCAAGTGTCACTTGGATTACTTATGGATTTATAAAGATGGACTCAATGCTATTGATTATTATTCAATGGGTGATACTTGGGATCCCTTAGTGGACTGCCAGGGATAAAATCAGGTGGCTGAGACATTATACTACACCTAAAGGGATATCGGGTTCCTAAGAGGTTTTCATGGGATTAGTCTATAGGGTGTTGGTTTATATTATACCTAATGCAATTCCTTGATTCAAACATAGCCATGCCTTAGATGGGCACAAATTATAAATTGAATAAGGGATGAAATGAATAATATGATGTGTCTGCTAATCCAAAGCATAGGTTTGGATGCAGTATTGCTTATACTTTATAGATAGCCTGGTTATGAATGTTTGATTACGTATTTTCAGGGGATGCTGGGCTATGCAGTGAGTCTTGAGACTTATTAATTGGATGAGTCGAAACATCATTTGAACTTGGTTAAAAAGACATATTCCTGAATGTAAAATTGTAGAATTATTTCTTAAATGAAATGATTAAATGAATTTGATATAAATTGAGAACTTGGATTTATAGAAAGCTTAATTTGGAGTACTTATTTACTTATTTTATATTACCTATACTATGCTTAAATTATATTGAATGGAATGGATTGGGCCAGAAACCATAGGTACCCACCTACTACGATTTATATCTCAAACCCATCTTAGGCCACCATTACACTAGGGTACCTGAGTAGACCTTATTTTTTATAGGGATATGGACATTTTCTTGAACTTTTTTTCATGTACCTATGAGATACGGGCACAGGATCAAGCTAAAGCTTAGGATGCTCTAGGATATTGTTGTTAGGATTTTATTTATTTATTTATTTATGCACTACACTGTATCTTGTAGCATAATTTATGTACATTGATTTAGTTATGTATCATCAACTGGACATGCATTATTTTATAAACCAGTGTTGGCCATATTTTATATTAAGTTGATATTAAATTCATCTCCTGAGTATTTATCATTTCTTCATACTGAATTCTTTGTTTCTTACTATTTATTTTTTTGAGAAACTACTATGCTACTCTTACATGAGGGCATTGTCTCCCTACTATCAGCTCTTTAGACCCTCGCTACTAGTCAAAAGCCTTTGGCATATGAGGATATGCACTTGTAGCCATGTGACCCACCAATCCAACTACCGATTTTTTGGTAAGCCTGGTTGGGATGTTACAAAGTGGTATCATAGGTTCTTTTTTCATTTTATTACTGATTTGGTATGGTAGATAGAAGAATAGGAATGTGTTGGTGCTTGGTAAATATCCGTGTCTTGGACTAATAACCCCACCCATGAGAAAGTGACCAAGTGGATAGGGATAATATTTTTGTTTATACTATTTTCTTTTAAAGTTGATTATGATTTCACCATGACTGATTAGTGTTCTTTCCATTCCATAGGGATTTATGGGATTATAAAATTTTTCCCCTAGCCTTGTAAGTCTTGTAAGTAGAATTGCATGCCTTATTTTAGGCACATAGAAATTCATATACCATGCATATGGAATTAAATGTATATGAATTGGTAGGGATACCTACTGATTTGGATTGTGTGTTGTGAGTATTATGCCACACTTTTGTTTTTTTCATGCCTATCAATATGACATGTTTGGTGTTTTATTTTAGCATGTCCTTCCTTTTGTATTAGGATTTTGTGCTTCTTATCATGTTTTTTTGCTTAATCCTTGTAATTACATGCTAAGTATGATTTTGATATATGAAAATAGTTTCATGGGATAAAATATGTTGGTTGTATTTTAAGGAGCCAATTTTCTATTGTAAGTTATACGGTCCCCTTATAATTGGGAAAAGAGTAACCTGTTTACTTGAATCATCTTAAATATTTATATATACACCCAGGTTGTTGTTAAAAAGTGGTAAGGATACTATATTTAAAATGTTAAAGTGGAATGATTTTAATTAATGGGATCCAAATTCTGACCTTAAGGTATGGGTTCTTTATGTATTGGTAGATGGCCACCGATATGATTGAGCCATTATATAACCATAGAGTATTTGGGGATGGTTGTAAATATGAAATATGTAATGTTTTGAACATAAATGTATTGTTTAACATTCAAAATTCTCAAATGTACCCAATTAGGTTTGTTGGGGAATGCTTTTATGAGATGAACCCTTATGGTGTTTATGATTTCTATAGTTTAACAACCACCATTTGGTTGATTTTTGAAGAACCCAAGTTGGTTTAATGGGACCCTCATAGGTCACTTTATCAGTTAAAATAAATTTATGTAGTAAATTATATAATTATTATATAATTTGAATGAATGTTAAATTTTTTTAGAAATGTAACTTTGATAAGACTTTCCTATTTTTCCTTGAGCTATTAACTAAATTAAATACCAAGTTCCTTGTTATATAAAATGGTACTTGAGGTTTTGTTTTAAATTATTTCTAATTTTTAAAGGTTGTAATTAATTAATGATGTGGCCTTAAAAATGAAACCTATAGTGGTTTCATTTGTTTAAGACCCTCATGTAAGGGTAGATTAAATGTTTATTGTTGTATGCCTTGTAATAGAGATGTAAACATTTATCCGTTGGATGATTTTTTTAGTAATGGATTAAATGAAAGGCTCTTGAGCCTAGTGGAATCTATTTTTCCTGAACTCATGATAGGGTTGATTCTTATTATTTGTAAGGTTCTAGAACATAGAAGGTAACAACCTTAGAGTTTTAATGCCTTGCTAATACCACGAGTCTTTGTACACTTGGTGCTATTGTCCCTTGTGAGATTATTTTCTCTTAAATGAAACCCTATTTCGGATGGGTGTTCATTGCTTGTGTGACACTTTTTATGGGTGTTATAATTGAGTGATTCTTTGTGTTAGTAGGTTAGACATGCCTCAAGCATGGTCATCCGTTTAGTAGGTTTGGTGATCTTGTTTATTTCCTTGGGTGACACAGGAGGGATTAAATTGTTTTATAGTCATATAATGATGTTACTTGAGCAATTTTACTATCTAAAACAATTGATACTTGAATAAATAATGTGTAAATCCTATGGATAATATTGAGGGTGTGTCATATTTCTTCTATATCTCAGGGTATTATGCGTCGATATACGCTATACCTGTCAAGTTTCTAACTGATGAAAGAAACAAGTTGAGATCGTGGAATTCATTAAGACTTGGACTATTGAGGGTGTTATCAGGTCGTCTACAGAGTTGAGTGGCCTAGGAATTAAAGGAATAAAGTTCTTACCAATTCTCGGGAGGACTTTATAATGACTCAAGTGTTTTGACACGCTGGTTAGTTTGGTTTTGGTTTTTATACCAAATGATTTGACATTGTTATCATGACTCGGAGGGGAATAACATGTTTGTTGGAGGTGTTAATGAACTAGAGTGCTTATGAGTGGCTGGTATCTCCTTATTTTATATGACTAGGATACTCCTAAGGTGGGGAGATTCATGTTAGTTCTGTTAAATTTGTCCTTCTAGGTATAAGAATACACAATTAAGTAATACCATTAAAATGGTTACATGTATTTTAGAATTACTTTGAGTCTTGTAAGTTTCAAATTATATGAGTTCTTTCCCTACAACATGATGTTGACATGGTTGGACGTGTATAAAACCCATGATAAACACCATTAATTAGGAGTAGATTTTGGTTTTATATTCTAAAACATCATGAATGAATTAGGTGATAAAGGCATCTTGGTTTGGTTGATGATTCGTCGATAGGTGAAGTTGATATTCTTCTAAAGAAGATGACCAGTAATGGTTCGACTGATATTCTTGGTGATATTTGGTATCTTCTTAATGTACACATTATTAAGTAATGAGCATGCCCCCTTTTTTTTATCATCTTGGATGAACTAATAGAGTTTTGGTCTTATTCCACACCAATATTTTGAAAGATTTGGGGATGTTTTGAGATATATATCAATGTGAATGCTGGATGCATGGTTCTTTTGAGTCTTGGTTAGTTCGGAGTGATACCTGGGTTTCGGAATAGGAACTCCTTAGATAGAATCTTGTAAACCCACCATTCCCTTTGACATGACCTTGAGGTGAATGCTGCTTTAGGATCATTCAATGTTTTTATGTGGAAGTCTTGGCTTGTACTAATTTCTCACTTGGAAACATGGAGTAAGGACTACCTTGGGATAGTTCCTCAGACATCAGCTAGTGGAACCGAGGTTATCCCAGACTGGTAGTCAGGACCAGGGTGAGGTTTCAAAGGGTAATTATTCCAGTGTTCTGGATCTAAGTTACACCTTTATATGTGATGAAAAATGATAATTTTTATGACTATGTGGTGGTTCAATCTTAGAACATCACTGGAAGTTGGGTATGGGATTCAATGATCATATTCATAGTAATTGGAAAATGGATTGGAAGAAGGTATTGTTGTTATGTTGAAATTTACATTGCCTTTCTAAGAGAGGAATTTTTAGGGAATTAGACGATAGTTTCTAGACTTATTTTCCTTCTTGTCAATGTGTACGGTCAGATGGAACCATTCTAAAACACATCACTGGTTTACGACAAGTGTAGTGTGGAGGATGGATATATCTTATTATAAAGTTATCATGACTAGTTTCTATTTGGTTGATTGAGATTCAACCATTTCATTTCAGTGAGGTGTCTAATACGACCTCATATGTCAAAATGTTCTCCCTATTAAAGAAACCACATATATAGAATCATTAAAACTCTCAGGGGAATGCCAAGACAAGAACTTCTAATGATAAAGGTGTTGTGGTTTGAAATTGGACCTTTTACGTGTTAAAGCCTAATGTGCGAAGCACCTTGTGCCATATTTTAATGAGATGATGACATAAAAATATATATTTTTAAGAAATCAAGTAAGAACCACTTCAATATTTAGTTGGAAATCAAGCATTGGATTTGGTTTTTATAGCTTAAGTTCCATTTGATTAAGAAATGATTTGAGGTGTGTTTGGTGTTTAGAAACACGACATGACCATATGAATAAGACATCAGGGACCTTGTAGGTCGGGTGATGTTTTTGTTTTTTCTCCAAGGCTTATTGGGGATGAGAAGTTCTAAGGTGGGGATTTTGTAAGGTCTTGTTTTTTTAAACCAGACATAATTCCAAGGGAATTTGAATTTTGGTGATTACTAGATGGGTTGTTTTGTTAACTGAGCCTTAGAACAAAATTATAAGAGTCAAAAACCTTCAACGTGTTGTTTTTAAACTTGTGCTAAAGCATGATGGGTCCCTATAGGTATCATTGAGTTTAGGGAGAAATAAGATCTAAAAATTGAAGGTTTGGGTGCGCTAAAAAGGGTGCGTGGTTTTTATAAAACCATACAACACTAAGTAGAAATCCATGTGACCTACAATACGTAGATAGAGGTGGTGCACATGGGATATGCATGGGTTTCTAAACTGTGTTCCTTTCCCACACAAGTAGTTACACATAGAATGTATCGATACACTATTTATCACACAACTTTTTCATGGTTTGGTAAACCATATGGGAAAACGATGTGAGGTGGTTTCTTAGGTTGGGTGTGATACATGATTGGTGCATGATTTTCCTAACCATGTGAGGAAAACGGTGTGGTTTGTTGTTTTTAATAAAATTATATAATTTAGTTAAAATTAAAATAAAATAAAAACTAAAACCCATCTACCTTTCCCCCTGCATATCACAAAAACATGCCCTCCCCTTCCTCTCCAGTGTGCGACACCCCCCTCTTCGGATCACTCTTTGATCGATGATTTCTACATGTTTTCTTCACAATTCACACTAAATACATTGAGGTAATGTCTTTGGTTCCTCTTATTCCCCTTTTCAGTGGTTTTATTATCTCTTCTCATTCGATTTGATTTTTTCTGAACCCTAGTGTTTGGGTCAACCAGATTTGTGGTTTCTTCTCTATTATTAGGGAATGTGAAGGGTCTCTCAGGACATCTTATTGTATATTCTATCATCCACCACTGAAGAAAAAGTAGTGTAGATACATTTTGAGTTTTTCCACTAAATTAGGTAAGGCCACTTCCTATACCTTGTATAACCTAATTATATTTGGGTTCTTTTGGTGTTTTTGAATCCCAAGTTAATTTTTTAGCGAGCCTTGGTCGTCCTTGAGACGAGATTGTATTTCCTTCATCAAAGGTGACTTACAGTGTATGAATAGGTATGGATATATAAATGTAAGTTACCCTATTATATATATATTCACCAATGATAGTGAATATATTTCTATATATATATGGGTGTTGGTGTGATTACATATAAAATGAAAAATGAATATGTGCATGAATTTTATTGGTTATATGTATATATGAGCAAGTATGTAAGGATCACCTTGCACATATTCATAGCCATGAGAATATGTACACAAGGTCTAGGTGTCCTTATGTATGGGTGAAGGTGAATATGCTCGGAGGTGGGAAGGAGCAGCTTTTGGTGGTTGCTGATGAACCTCACGTATCAAAGAGTTCAGTTCGGACTTCTTCTTATCTATGTAGGATCCCTTTCCTTTTTTGCTATAAATTTAAGAATGCATTAAGTTATTCTTTGATAAATTTAATTCTGAAATATTGAATGAAAAGTTTAAGGTGTTAATGATTTTTTATGAGAAACAATGTCAATATTTTATAAAAAAACCCTTGATGGGGGTGTGTTGTCTTCTAAGCTAAAAAATTAATGATTAGTTATTAATATATTTCTTGGTTTGTGACTTGGAGTATTCATATTCCATATTTCTGTTCACCCAATTACCAGACATTTCATTAAAATTAAATTTAACCCTAGAATTTCTAGACATGTTCTAGGATTTTAATGAGGCTTGTTGATGGTTTTTTATAGGTTGTAAACCTTGAAATGGAACCAGCCCATGGGTGTGTTTTTTATTAAATGGTCCTTTTTAGGGAATTTGGCCTTGAACTCCCCTTAGGTGTGAGTTTACCTCTTCCTTGGGATGTCATACACGAATTTAAATATTAATTGAATTGAAATGTGAATGAATTGAAATTTAATGAATCAATGGGAAGGGTGAAAATGACCAAGACCCTTCACCATTATTATTTCACTGTTTGATTAAGCATAAACTACCTTTGTATATGTTATACCCATGTGAGATAATTTATTTCTATGATATTTAATAGATTTATTATTTATGTGATGCTTTATATATTGAAATTACCATGTGAGTAATTGTGATCCAAGCCTAGTTAGCATTCCCGAAGACTTTAGCCACACCTTGGGTGAGGTATGACATTGGATGTTATTGGTTCATCCATAACATGTATAAATGAGTTGTTTAATTTATATTGGGATTGAATGTTTATAATCCCTGGGTGATACATTAATTCAAATGAATAATTTTCTGGCTGGACTCATTGAGGCATTAATTTTATACATGAGTGGTACATGGTTACCAAAGAAAAACTCATATTGGATTCTGACTATTATATTCCAAGTGACACATGGATTTCTTTTGATTTCCATGGATGGACTCAAGGACATTGATTATTATGCCATGGGTTATACTTGGGCTTCGTTAGTGGACCGCCAAGGATAGACTCGAGTGGTTGAGACATGATACCACACCTATAGTGATACTGGTTTCCCAAGAGGTTCTCTAGGGACAAGATTTTAGGGTGTGGGTTGATATTATACCTATAGTGATACCTCGATTACAACTTAGGAATTCCTTGGATAGAATTAGGTTATAAATTGAATAAGGGATGAAATGAATAATATTATGTGTCTTATAATCCAAATCAGAAGCCTGGATTCATTATTGTTTATTCTTTATAAATGTCCTGGTTAGACAACTTTGATTACATATTTTTGGGGGACGCTGGGCTACGTAATGGGCCTCAAGAATTATTAATTTGATGAGTTGAATCATCATTTTAACTTGGTTAAAAATAAACATGCATGATTTATAAATTAGGGACGTATTTCATAAATGAAATTCTCAAATAATTGGATATAAATTTAGAATCTATATTTATAGAATGCTTACTTTTTAGAACATCATTTACTTGTTTTATATTACCTACAATCTACTTAAATTATATTAAATGGAATAGATTGGGTAAGACACTATGGGTGCCAGCCTACTGAGATTTATATATCACACCCTAATAAGGCCACCATTGTATTGGTGTACTTGAGTAGAGATTATTTTTTTATAGGAATATAGAAATTTTCTTGTGTTGTTTTGCTTGTACCTGGGAGATATGAGCATAATATCAAGATATATATTGGGATTATCATAGACCTAGTTATTGGGATTTCCTTTATTTTATTAATTTATTAATTTCCCTATATCATGTACCGTTCTGTATGTATATTTTTGTAGTTTCATATCAGGAAATGGATGTGAATGATTTTTATAAACTGGTGTTGGACTTATTTTATATCATTTGATATTACAATCATCTCCTAAGACTTTATCATTTCTTTATACTACATCCGCTATTTCCTTCAATTTATTTTTTGATAAACCACTATGCTACTCTTACATGTGGTTATGTATCTCCACTATCAACTCTTTAGTCCCTCACTACTAGTCGAAAGCCTCTGGTATACGAGGAGACACACTTGAGACCATGAGATCCATCGGTCTGACTATCTGTTTTTATGGTAAGTTGGGTAATGATGTTACAACACCTCCTAATGCACTATATCATGAGACCTCTACTTAGAGATTGTTCTCCCTCAATTGTGCAACATAGTGGAGAGGTGTGGGACTCCAAATGGTTACTTCTATGCAGATGCGTGATGCTGGGCATCGTTGATGGACTTCTAGAACTGATAGAGACTCTTTTGATGGGTTGGGATGTGAGATGGAGACCCCATTTCTCTCTTTTTAGGCTTCTTTTACTAAGAATATATATATATAATGATGGATTTCTCTACTCTCTTGCTGTGGGTGGTAGAAATGCGACGTGTAGTCCAACTAAGATAATTTTGAATTGTTGAATTCAAAAAACAAATAAGTTCAAATTTTCAAATAAAAATTATATATGTTATAAATAAATATTTTAAATTAAAATATATAATGCATGAAGACCCATATATTTTAAAAATAATTTATTTCCATTTGACTGAGAAATTTTTCAATATTATTATATTGAATATAACTTTATAAAATCTAATTAATGAATTTATGGAAATGAATTATATTAAAATTACATAGGTTTTTACATTATTCCCCCATTTGAAAATCACATCCTCATAATTTTATTCATTATTTAAACAAGTGGGGATATCATTCCCTCCTAGAATTTTCATATTTTCATGTTTCTTCTTTAACTATAGGAGCTTTACAAAAAACATAACTTGATGAATTACCTTATTTTAAAATATTTTCTATTTATACTCAAGAATCTGAACATGATATTCATAATATCAAAGGTTCCCTTCAAATTGAACTATTTTAGGGATCAAAACATGCAATGCATCTGGAATATATTTTCATAAAAATGAAACATTAAATACATCATGTATATGGGATAAACTCAGAGGTAAGGCCACTTTGTAGGAAAATGACTCAACATTAAACAAGATTTCGTATGTTCTAATGAACCATGGTATTATATTCATTTTTTTACCAAATGTATAACACTTTTCCATTGAGACACTTTAAGAAAATCATGGTCAGCAAATGTGAAACGAAGATCTTTAGTCTAGTCATTTGCATTATTTTTCTACCTTCTTTGATCCTTCCACATGTGACACTAAATGATATTCACCTTATCAACCATTTCTTTTACCAATTATGGCCCCGATAACTTCCTTTCCCTAAATTTATTACCATAAGATATAGATTGACACTGATTTCTATATAATTCCTCAAAATGTGCCATTAATATACTCGAATGAAAAAAATTTTATAAGAAAACTCAACCAAAGTAAAATATTGATCACAACTTCTCGCATAATCTATTTAACAAGATCAAATAATATAATAAAAAGTTTAAACTATTCTATATAACTATACGTCATATTGAGTTTGAAATGATGTAATGAAACTTAATTTAATACCCAATTACATCTGAAGTCCTTTTTCAAAAATCTGTGGTGAATTTTAGATCACGATTATATACAATGGAAAAAGGAACTCCATGTAATATAATTATCTATTTAACATAAGTAAATAAATTTTATACAAAGACATACTATCTAAAATGGGATGAAAATGAGAATATTTAGTTAATAGATCAAAAATTACCCAAATAAAATTATTAACTCAAGATATATTTGGTAAACCCACAATGAAATCCATGGATATATTCTCTCATTTCCATTCTAGCACTAGAAAATCTATAAGAATCCCCTTCATCAATTATCATTCAACTTTAACATTTTGAAAAGTCAAATATTTTATTTTAAAATTAGCTATATCTTTCTTCATTCCTTCCTATAATTTTTTTCCCATAGGTTACTTTTATTTTTTTATTGCCAAGATGAATAAAAAATAGAGAGTTGTGAGAATCAATAAATATTTATTTCTTCAACTTTGTGTCCCATGAAACACATAACCTTTTTCTAAATCTCAAATCACATTCTTTGTCAATATTAAATTCTATAAACTTTAATTTCTTAACCAATTCTACATTTTCTGGTAAAATACTATCTTCCTCTAAGCTTGCTTAATTCTGCCTGACAAAGACAATTGCATTGGAACATGAAACAAAAGATAGGGAGTTATTACATGAAGAATTTATAATCCAAAATTTGTTAAATCATTCACCAAAGGTTCATGTTATAGTCATAGCATTTTTAATATTTCATTGTGATTCAACCTCAAAGGATCAGTTACATAGTTTTCTTTACCTAGATGGTAATTAATTCTGTAGTCACAATCCTTTAATAAATATAGAATCTACTCTATCTCATTTTCAACTATTTCTATGTAAATATAAATTTCAAAAATATATGATCAGTATATACTTCACACTTTACTCCATATAAATGATTTCTCTAGATTTTTAAATCAACCACCACAACTTTTATTTCAAGGTTATGTGTAGAATAATTTCACTCATGATGTTTTAATTGAAATGAAGTATATGTAATTACCCAATCATTATATATTACGAAAAAACTAAGTCCTTCTAATGAAGTATCATTATAGATAACAAAGATACCATTTTTGTATGTAAGTTCTAAAACTAGAACATTCACTAATCTTTTTTTCAATTCATAGAAACATTAAATGGATTCCTTTATCTAGATAAAACTGAATCCTTTTACTGTTACATTGATTAGATGGCTTGATAACCATGTAATGTTTTCAACCAACCATCTGCAATATCCTAATAATCCAATAAAGTTATGAATCTCAACAACATTTGTGGGTATTTTCTACACATCAACCACTTTAGTTTTAGCAAGATTAACATTTATACATGTTAGTATTTGAAATTGGTTTTAATAATTACACAATCTTATTTGTTTTGATAAATTAGTGTCTCATCACATTTATTTATATTTCAAAATCGTTACTAAAAATTAATCAATTTATATTTACGTACTTTGAAACATTTTAAATGATTATTTTTTATGAAAATATATTGATAATTTGATTTTTTAATGATTATTATATTTTATTCACTTAATGTTTTCTAATAATTTTTTGTTTAAGTGTTAACTCCAAAAATTTGGTCCACTCTTGAGATCTACCAAGTAAAGCCCTCAACGAATTTTATGGGACCTAAGGGGTCAATCCCATAGGAGATCCTGCCATATGAATCCCACTTGGAGGCAGTGGATCTTCAGCTATGCATAGTGTGATTGGGACCGTATATAAGACCCAAAAATATCCTATTCAAAATATCCCATCGTTACCCTTCAGGTACTCAACAGGTTTACTAGTTCCTTTAATATTTATTTATCCAGTTAAGTTAATCCATGATTTATTATGTCTTTAGATCATCATGATGTTTTATTTTTTTCTTCCACAAGTCCCTCAACATTTCAAAACATTGAGTTTGGTTGATCAAGAAGTTTGATGGTAATTTGGTTCTTTTAATCCATCGATCATCCATAACCATGGTGTCTTCTTTCAGGATTGGATGAAATCTAATCACCAATATTTATTTTTCAATGTTTGGCCATTGGTCTTGATCGATAGATCCATTCATCCACTAGTATATCAATATTCAACATTAGATTATCTTTCACTAGTAGATTATATTCCACTAGTAGATTATACACCACCAATATATTATCTTCATCACTAGTAGATCATTGATATTGGTTTATCTATCCTTATTTGGTAGATAAATGTTTGAATTATTATAATCTGTCTTGACGGTGTCTATTTAATCAGTATTTCATCTCATGCACATCATCATTATTTTTGTCCTTCATTGGTATATTTCTAAATGGTATATTAATATACCATTAGAAAACCATTGGTAGATTATCATTACTACTAGATCTCTGTAAAGACTCGGAATTTTTCCATGTATTTTTTTTAATTATATATAATTATTTCAATACCGAAAAATCTGAAGGTACGTGATTTCAATCTCCAGAGTTCCCGGAATGATCCGTTGAAGTTTTATTAAACTTTAAATAGAGGCTGTAAGTAGTTTTCCTGAAAAAAGTGGAATAACTCTTAAACAGTTGTCTGGAATAGAAATTTGAGGGCACTATTGCACTCAGGATGGAAGGTTTACCCTAGGCACAACTTAAGTTTAGTCGGCACGAGACTCATGTGAAAAAACCCGAAAATGGCATAACTATTAATAAAATTATTAAATAAAATTATTTTATTTTTCAAATGCTTATAACTCACAAACTATAACTCAGATTGAAAATCCGAGACCACCACTGAACTCGTGAGGGTATGCTTTTCTAAGGTTGATACTAACATTGGCTGGCGCGGGCCACCAGTGAAAGGAAGTTTTTGGCCGTAAATAAAATAATTAAGTGACAATTATTTTATTTGAAAATCAATAACTTCTAAATAGTAACTCAGATTGAAAATCTGAGAGTACTGTTTGGTTCGTTGGGGTGTTTTATCCTTAGGCAGAGCCTAACATTGACTGACACGAGTTGAGGATGAACGATAATAATTTATTGAACTTTTTTTCAGGTACGTTCAGTAAAGGTGCGAGCGGTGTTTTCTAAGTTCTGAACCATTTCTCAGATTAAAAATTTGATGGCACCGTTGATTCCACAACATGAAGATTCACTTAAGGGAGGATTTACTTTGACCACAGTAGGTCCATTGAAAATTTTACGTTTTACGACTTTTTAAAATAAAAGAAATAAAATAATTTTATTATTTTGTTTCATATCCTCTAACAAACAAGTAAAGGGGTGGGGCCAGCGACGTGTCAACCCAATAAATGTCTTGACCAGGCAACCCTAAAAAACGACATCTTTGGGGAATTATGAAGCTTCCTAATTGATGAGCCCCATAAAATTATAATGTCATTACTTACCCTCTCCCTCTCCGATATATATGGAACATGGTGAGGGGTGTCGTTATAGATTTTCCAAGAAACGATGTGATAGAAGAGCACTGTGACGCAAGACCCTTAGAAGTCAAAGTCTATCCTAGTGGGAGGTGACAGGTGACACCAAACCACAAACCTGAGGATGACGTGCAAGCAACATCGTTAGAAGCCTGTTACGAGAACAAAGAACACCGAACCACCTTCAAGCGCGGGCATTTCACCAACAATTAGAGGTAGGGGGTTTATTATTTTAAGTTTACTTAAAATATTCCCTCTTCCCCATTCATAAAAATTATACGAAGAACGTTGGTCAACTGACTAACGGGTTGATCTGCGAATAATTCATTTTGCAGGAGTTTGTTACGGGGTATCGTTGTGGGGTTTTGTTTGTTGTTTAATACAAGAAATTTTTAAACCCATTTTATATACCCTTTGATCACAGGATAACGTGGAGAGTGAGAGCCTAACGAACTCCACTTGAACCCTCCACAACTTTGTTACCCTTGTGCCTTCCATGGAAGACCACCGACACGGTGACACCAACCAGCTATGAAGGAGGCGACACACTAACACAAGCCGCTAGAGGAAGATGTGGTACGAAGCCGTGATAGACATTAGAGTGGCCAACACCCGCCAGCTGCGGAGTAGGTGCGGCCCTCCATCAAACACTACTGGTGTGTAAAGGGGCCATGACTCGTTAGTCATAGCAGATAAAGAAGGTGGCCAGCTCGTAGGTCGGCCACAGAAGGGAAGGGCAACGTGCCGTCACGCACCGCCGGTGAGTAGGAGAACACGACCTAAGCCATGGAAGAGGAAGAGGAACCCATGCCTCCAGAGGGTTTTACAATGACTGGGAGGCACCCACGTGGTGTCGCCACTTTAAAGTTCAAATGACTTTTGGCTTTTTGGGATCTCGGGAGAGTGGGTCCCCTGAGCCTATTGGCGGAAGCACCATGGGCCGCGCCCTTCACGGCCGGACCACCCTCCAGCAGGCCACTACCAGCGGGCCGGGAAAACATCCCAGTGGGCCGCCTACCTAGAGGGCCACCACCCAGTGGCCTGCCACTTAACGAACCGCCACCCAGCGGGCCGGGCCGCACACCCCCGGCTAGGCAGCGCCCCCCTGCGGGCTCGGCTGCCGCTTTGTGGGCCCCTCTTTACATGGTCGGGTTACCCTTGTGGGCTGAACCTTTTTGTGGGAAAATACTGAAATTGGCTCAGCAGGCCGAGTCCGCTGAGGCCCAGCCCAGACAGGGTCATGCCGGGTAGGTCTGATTGGGTCGGACAGGACCTAGGCACAACATGGCCTAGAAACACTTAAAGGGCCTTATCTCGAGAACCAGCCGTCCGTTTGACAAACCATCTGCGACATTGGGATCCTTAGAGTGATATGATGATTTTTAAAAACTCCATGAGAGTATTGAAGAAACTTAGAGTATGACTAGGTTGGATCGCACTTGAATCCAACAGGGCCCTTGACACTAAAATACCAATAACGCACAGACTGGGCGTCTGGTTGACACACCATCTATTGCGTTGGAAACCTTGTGACATTAAAAATCATTGGGTTACTTATTTGTGAGACTTTGTGCTGGTGGAAATATGACTGATGGCTTGGGGAGCGGTTCTCCCAAGCGCGCTGCGTACGGAACCCGATGACTAGTTGAGACTTGACGACTGCTGATTTTGACTCAGAGGGGCTCGATGACCACTGTACACTATGGGGAGGAGTACCTTAGTAGGACATGATGGATATTGACCATGGTACATTATGGGGAGGAGTACCTCATTAGGCCATGGTGGGGGAGTGGCTTTTTGTTACCTGACAGACCCACGATACGTGATGGGGAAAAGTACCTCAATAGTTCAAGGTTAGTGGGAAGCACCATTGTGTGACATGACATGCCCACTATTCTCGATAGAGGAGGATTTCTCTAGCAGCCGAGGTATTTGAAATTGTTACTGAGAATGTTACTTGTTCCTAGGCCCAGAGAATATATGGCTGGCTATCAACATTCGTAGTGATCCTGTGTGGGTCAGCATCATAATCCTATTTCTCCGAGTTGTATACCTTTTTTGAGTTGGGAATTTAATTGAGTTGTGTCTATTAATTTGTGATTTGTGATTGAGATCATGCTTTTTGGTTTTTCTTGTTGAATTATGAGAGACCATTAGCGGTCTCGAAGTCCTTACTGAGTTTCGTTATACTCACCCCTGCATGGGCAATGCCCTCACCTTGTTGTGTCTTGTGCAGATGACAAGCAGCTGGGCAAGGTTTGAGGGAGCCAGGACTAGGTGGTACGCATAAGAGACAGGAGAGCATGGAGTGCTTAGGAGGCCATATGTACCTACCCTTTGGATAGGATCATCAGAGGATGACTCAGTAGCTATTTTCCCTTTTTCAGTTGTATTGTTCCTTTCAGTTGTATGTTTACTTTTCATTTGTACTCATACTTTCAGTTGGGCTTGTATTCTGGTCCCTTTTACTTTTAGCACTCCTTTTTACAACAACAGTTTACATTACAATGGCTTCTTGTTCGGTTCTCGAACCGTGTGTTTGTACAAGTTTAAAGGAAATACCTTCCTGTTTTAGGGAATATGCCTTTCGGTGATGGTCGCCAGCCCCTGGCCTATGGAAGGAAGGCTAGGGGTAGTCACGGAAGGGGCCCCGGGGGACGGGTCATGAAAAAGTGGTATCATAGGAGTCTGAAACTACAGATGAACTAAGACTCTGATATTTTCTATGAAGCAATAATGTTATGTATTATGAGTGTGTTTTTCAATTCAGGGAGTCAAGTGTTGGGGTAGCGGCTGATGTATCCATACACCAGGACCCTGAATTCTGATTTTCGACTCAACGTAAGAAAACACTAATTGCGTGTGTTTTAAAATTTTTACTTTTTGATCTCTTGAGTAAGCTCACCATGCATATCGTATTTACTATGGCACACCTGTCTTTTTTCAGGATGCTTCCACGTAGACAGCCAGCGCAGAATCCCGAGAGAGTATGTGAGGATGGCCCACCGAGTGATGAAGCCTCAATATAGGGCCCTCTTACGGCGTTGGCACCTTCAGGTGGTGTATGTTTAGCACCACTACACATTGGGTAGCCGTTACCCCCAACTCCACAAGTAGTGGATGCATGCCGACTGAGCGCAATGCATGAGTTCTAGCAGTAGATGACTCTGAGGTTCCGAGGTGAGATGGACCCACAAGAAGCTGAGGACTGGCTGAAGGCAGTGGCCGGATTTTTTCACTTGGTTGGGACACCAACTGATTTTATAGTGATCATAGCATCCAACCTTTTTCAGGAACAACATGGAGATGGTGGAGCCTGATGATTCAGATACATGATGAGGCGACCCTCATCTGGGTAGACTTCGAGGGAATTTTCAGGGTAGAGTTCGTCCCAGTGACCATACGCAATGTGCATATACACGAGCTGTTTCACATATAGTAAGGCAGCATGACAGTGGCCTAGTACTCGACGAGGTTCACTGATCTCTCCGGCTACTCCACCGACATGGTACGGGATCCCTTCTTTAGGGCCCTGACCATTGAGCACGGTCTCTAACAGGAGATCAGAGCATCGCTGGTATCACAAAGCATACCAACTCAGGCTGCGGTGCTAGAGCGAGCGCTATTGGTGGAGAGATTCTTAGCTGAGCATGCACCCACAACGAGAGCCACCACCTGACGTCAGGTAGTAGAGCTGTTTGGGGAAGGCAGCAAGCAGAGATAATACAGGTCCAAGCGGACAAGAGCTTTTGGTGGATGACCCTGGGATGAAGGTTCAGAGGTGTGAGGTTCGCAAGGCAAAGGAAGACAAGTGAGGGACACACATTGTTACACGTGCGGTGGGCAAGGTCACATGGATCACCACTATCCAACCCACTATATAGACAACCAGAAGACAGTCGAGGGACCACTGATGTAGAGGTAGAGGTTCAAGCAAAGACGTCTGTAGGGTGGAAGATGTGACAGAAGAGAAGGTCATACAACAGGCGGTGGGCGACATTTTGAAGTTCAACCACCACCACTGCCAGGTGGTCCACCTTAACCATAGGTAGCAGGAGGACATGGATGAGCTCAGCTCTAGGCAGTTGAATCTTATGACCACAGTGCTCTAGAGATGATTAGAGGTATAATTTGTGTCTAATCCACCTTAGTTGTAGTACTTATAGAAACAGGTGCCAGTCACTCTTTTATTTCCACAACCCTTGTTCAGAGCTCAGAGATTCCGGTGGAGCTGTTGGCTCTACCCTTATGGCTAGAGTCTTCTATGGGATAAAATTTTATGATTAAACACTGGTTCCGGTAGTGTTAGCTTACTCTAGGAGTCGAGATATTCAGTTGTGATCTTATAGTAGTGGTGTCGAGGCCTTACGACGTCATCTTGGGCATAGACTGGTTATCCAATGTCTACGTACATATTGGATGTATTAGGAAAAAAGTGTGGTGTGTCCGAATAGATGGGACCAAGTTTTCCTTCACCAGTAAGAAGAGAACCTTTGCAGCATAGTATGGACTTACCCAGAAGATGTTGTAGCCAATTACTCATTAGTTGGATAGCCTTTCCCTTGGAGTAGCTAATATTGAGAGTTTGAGATACCCTATTGTGGTGGACTAGTATGCTGATGTCTTTCCTGATGATGTTTTAGGACTACATCCATGTAGAGAGGTATATTTTTACAATGACCTGTACCCTGGGATGAAACCGATATCTACACGAGCATACAGCTGTCTCCCACAGAGCTTTGTGAGTTACAGATACAGTTGGAGGACTTATAGGGAATTGGGTTCATAAGACTCAGTGTTTCTCCATGGGAAGCCCCGACTCTATTTTCCACGAAGGCATATGGGAGTTTGAGAATCTGTGTGCACTACTAAAACCTGAACTAGGTGATCATTAAGAACAAGTATCATCTTCTGAGGAATGATGACATTTTAGATCAGCTGAAGCGAGCTCATTGGTTTTCAAAGATAGACCTCAGATCAGGCTATCGTTAGCTCAAGATATGAGATGATGATGTGAAGAATACAACCTTCAGATGTCGGTATGGCCATTATGAGTTCTTGGTTATGCCTTTCGGCATGACCAACACCCCAATAGTGTTCATGGGACTCCTGAACAAGATATTTTATGCATACCTCAATTGCGTAGTGTTGGTGTCCATCGATGACATATTGGTATACTCAGTGACGGAGGAGAAGAATTCCTATCATCTTTAGGTAGTTCTAGATACACTCCTAGAGAACTGGATTTATAGAAAACTCTCGAAGTGCTAGTTTTGGATACAAGAGGTCCACTTTCTGGGACATGTTATCTCAAAGGCTGGAGTTGAAGTGGATCCAGTGAACATAGAGGATGTTCTTGCTTGGGAGCCACCCAGGAGCGTAACAGAGGTGTGGAGTTTCTTGGGGGTGGCTGGGTACTACCAGAGTCTACTAGAAGAGGGTGTTGGGTATGTAGTCTACTACGATGCATCAGGGACCAGACTTGGGTGTGCCCTGATGCAAGAGTGAGTAGTAATCGCTTATAGATCATGGCAACTTATACAACCTAAGCATAACTATTCCACCCATGACCTAGAGTTAGAAGTATCGGTCTTTGACATAAATATGTTTCAACATTAATCGATTGGAAAATGTTTTACAGTCTACTCGGATCACAAGAGTCTCAATTATATATTATCTCAGAAGGACCTGAACCTGAGATAACAGTGATGGCTATAGTTCCTCCAGGACTATGACTCTGCGATAGTTTATACTCATGGGAAGGGGAACATGGTAGTAGATGCACTCAGTAGGAGGTCTGGTCTGCAATTGATGAGTGAGGTGATATAGCATCTAGCTGCATTGTAGATATCCTTCGAGGATAAAGATAGAGCAGCATACCTTCAGTCTATGGTAGTCACTCCTCCACTCCTTTAGCAAGTCAGGGAGGCACAGCTTGGGGACTTTTACTGTGAGGGTCGATGTACTCAGATATCCTTAGGATGGGCACTTGATTGATTTTCTAAAGGTGGGGAGAACGTCATCCTCTTCAGAGGACACACCATGGTACCAATGATGATTTAGGAGGAGGTGTTGAGGGAGATCCATACATCCCCTTTAATGGTATATCCTGGAGTGGAGAAGATGTACCATAACCTATAACGTTATTAATAATGTCTAGAGATGAAATAAGTAGTGGAAGAGTTTTTATCACAATGCCTCAATTGTTAGAAAGTGAAAACTGATCAGAGCCAGAAACACTCTTATTCCGATAGGAAGAGGGGGACCGTGCCTACCTACATGTCTCACCTAGATGAGGATTACGAAGGTTTGGCCAGGGCAGAAAACTTTCTCCATGGTTCATCAGACCTTTCTAGATTATCAGCAGAGTGGATGAGGTTATATATCGTCTATCTATTCCCCTATAGATGCACCAGGAGCATAATGTTTTCCATGTGACGCAGTTGAGGAGATGCGTGCATGATCCATCGTAGGTCATCGACCACAGAGAGATGGAATTTGATGAGAGGGAAATTCTTACAGAGGTTCTATTAGATATTGAGGATTGAAGAGAGCGAGTCCTACATGGGAAATTGATACTTTTGGTGCACTTTCACTAGCAGCATGAGAACCTCCAAGAGAGAACATTGGAGCGAGAGGCTTAGATTCGTACTCATTACCCCCATTTGTTTTCATAGTCTATGTTATGAATTTTGAGGATGAAAAGCCCTAAGGTAGGGAGAATGTAAAGACCTAGATTTTTTCTAGGTGTTTTTTTTCTAATTATATGGAATTATTTTGAGACCTAGAAACTTGAGGGTGCATGATTCTGAGGCCCAGAGTGCCTGGAATGATCTGTCAAATTTTTTTTAAACTTTAAATAGTGTGTGTAAGCAGTTTTCTTTAAAAATTGAAATAACTCTTAAATGGTTGCCCATGTCATATATTTAAGGGCACCGTTGTGCTCATGATGGCAGTTTTACCTTAGGCGTTACTTAAGTTTAGTCGGTGCAGGCCTCCTTTGAGAAAACCCAGAAATGGCATAACCTAAAAAAATTAAATTAAATTATTTTATTTTTCAAATTATTGTAACTCACGAATAGTAACTCAGATTGAAAATCAGATACCACCACTAAACTCATGAGGGTATGATTTTCTTAATACAATACTAACATTTGCTAGCATGTGCCACCAATGAAAGATAGTTTTTTCCAATAAATAAAATAATTAAGTAGAAATTATAATATTTTAAAATCCATATCATCTAAATGGTAACTTAGATTGAAAATACAAGAGTACCATTGGGTTATTTGGGGAATTGTATCCTTAGGCGGAGCCTAACCTCGACCGATGCATGTTGAGGGTGAATGCTAATAATTTATTGAACTTTTTTTCAAGTACGTTCAGTAAACACGTGAGCGAAAATTTTTAACTTATGAATCGTTGTTCAGATTAAAAATATGAGGGAACAGTTGAATCCACAGTGCTGGTATTCGCTTATGGGAGGATTTAGTTTGACCGTATTAGGTCCAGAGAAAAAGTTATGTTTTGTGACTTTTTAAAAGAAATGAAATAAATAATTTTATTATTTTATTTCATATCCTCCAACAGACAAGTAAAGGGGTGGGGCTAGTGACGTGTCAAGATAATAAATTTCTTGATCTGAAAACCCTAAGTAATGATGTCATTGGGGAATTAGAAAGCTTCCTAATTGATGAACCCCATTAAATTCTAATGTTGTTACATACCACCCCTCTCTTATATATATGGACCTTGGGGAGAGGTATCAGCACAACTTCAGCAAGCAACGAATTGATGAAGGAGCACTACGATGCCATACCATTTGAAGATGGAGCTGATCCCAGTGGGGGTGATGGGTGACACCAAACCACGAACCAGAGGACGACATGTGATTGGTGTCATTAGAAGCCTGTTGTGGGAACAAAGAACACTGACCCACCTTCAAGCATGGGAATTTCTCCTATGATTCAAGGTAGGGTGTTTTTTTACGTTTTTTTAAAAAAATTCCCTCTTCCACGTTCTTAAAAATTTTACGAAGAACGCGGGTCTATTGACTAATAGGTTGATCCGTGAATCATTTGTTTTGTGGCAGGTTTTTATAGTGTATCCTTGTGTGGTTTTGTTCATTGTTTAATACAAGAAATTGTTAAACCCATTTTATCCTCTCTTTGATCACAGAATAACATGGAGGGAGCAGGCCTAACGAACCCAACCCGAACCCTCCGCAACTTTGTTACCCTTGCACCTTCTGTGGAAGACCGCCGATGCATCGACACCAACCAGATATGAAGTATGTGACACTCCAAAGCATGACACTAGAGTAGGTGGCGACATGAAGTCACGAAAGACATTGGAGCAGTTAGCATCATCGGGACGCAGAGGAGGTGCGGCACGCCATCACACGCTGAAGGTGTGCAAAGGGGCCACAACTCGTTAGTCGTGGCTGACGGAGAAGGCATCCAGATAATTAGCCAAATGTGAAAGGGAAGGGTGGCACACCTTCGTGCA
Source organism: Viscum album (assembly GCA_963277665.1). Classification (NCBI taxonomy): domain Eukaryota; kingdom Viridiplantae; phylum Streptophyta; class Magnoliopsida; order Santalales; family Viscaceae; genus Viscum; species Viscum album. Next base: position 9,041,874 of record OY728125.1, read on the forward strand.
ATGTCGGTGAGTAGAAGACCATGGCCAAAGCCACAATAAAGGAGGAAGAACCCGCAGCTCTGGCGGGTTTTGCAGCGACTGGACGGTGCCAACGTGGTGTCACCGATTTAATGGTCAAACTACATTTGGTCATTCTGATATCAGGGGAGTGGCTTTCCCCAAGTTTCCTGGAAGAAGAACCGTGGTCCATGCCCTTTTCCGTCAGACCACCCTTCAATGGGCTGCTGCCCAGTGGACCGAGCTGCGCCCCAGTTGTCGGGCAGCACGCCACCGCGGGCTGGGATACCCCTTTACGGGCCCCTCCCTACACGGGCCGGGCCACCCTTGTGGGACCACCCTTTTGCAGTCTAGGCCAGACCTCAGCCCAGTGGGCCAAGTCTGCCGCATCCAAGCCTAGATCGGGTCAGGTGAGGTGGGTCCGACCGCGTCGGACCAGACCTGGGCCCAGAAACACATAAAAAGTATTATCTCGAGAACCAGATGTTCGTTTGACAAAATATCTTTGTTTTTGGGATACATGGAGTGAGACAATACTTTTGAATTACTCCATGAGAGTTTTAGAGAAACTTGGAGTACGACCGGGTTGGATCGCACTCAAATCCGACTAGGCCCTCGACACTGAAATGACAATAACCCACAGACCAGACGTCCGATTAACACGTCGTCTATTGCGTTAGAACCCTTGTGACATGATGGATCATAAGGTTAATTATTTGTGAGACTTTGTGCTGATTGAAATATGACTGATGTCTTGGGGAGTGGTTGTCCCAAGCACGCTACGTACAAAACCCTATGCCCGCACCGTGTTGTGTCTTGTGCAGATGATGAGCAGTTGGGCTGAGGTTTGCGGGAGCCAGGACTAGGCAGTACATGGAGGAGACATGCATGCGTGGAGTGATGAGGAGGCCATATGTACCTACCCTTTAGGTAGGATCCTCAAAGGATGACTCAGTATCTGTTTTCCTTTTTTTAGTTTTATTGTTCCTTTCAGTTGTATTTTTACTTTTCAGTTGTACTTATACTTTTAGTTGGGCTTGTATTCTGGTCCCTTTTAATTTCAGTTGTCCACTTTAGTACTGTAGTTTACTTCAATGTTGCTTCTTGTTGTGTTCTCAGACCGTGTGTTTTTACAAGTTTAAAGGCAACGCCTTCCCATTTTAGGGAATATGACTTTCGATGCTAGTCTCCAGCCCCTGGCCTATGGAAGGTGGGCTTGGGTTAGTCACGGTGTGGGCCCCCGAGGGATGGTCATGATAATCTCTTTTCACTAGTAGATCCTTTCACCATTGGTAGATCTAGACCTCCTTTGGTTGCATAATGGAATTTCAGTAATCTTATTCACGTTGGATCTTATTTTTATTTCATTTATTCTTGATGGATGCAGTGGTATCCTTGAATGTTTTATGTTTTTTTATTTTAGTGGTATAATGTCATAAATTTTCTCAATAGTACATATGTGATTCATCGGCAGATTAATCCACCACTGGACACCAACAACATATCAATCCACTATTCTTCATCAATGGTAGATTAATCCACAATTGGACATCAATGGTAGATCAATCCACCATTGGACATAAATGGAAGATCAATCCACCATTAGACATAAATGGTAGATTAATCCACTATTGAACACTAATGGTAGATCAATCAACCGCTAATTTTTGTAATCCACAATTAGTTCAAAAAATTGATATATAAATTTCTTATTCATTACTTTCAATTTATGTTATTAAAATAAATATTTAGTTAATTTCTTTTTTATATTTTGGTCAAATATAATTTTATGTTGTGTAAAAAAAAAATTAAAAACTTTTTATGTACATAAATACATGCAGTTGTATTTCTTTCAATGATCTATTTTACAATATTTTATTATCTTAATAGACTATAATTTTTTATAGTTTATTTTATCTTTTATTTAATTATGAATTATTTGTTACACTTATTATTTTAATTCTTTTATATTAGTATTTCATTAATAAATAAAAGGTGTGATTATTCATGGTTATTTAGTATAGATTTTACAAATTAAGGTAATTGTAACATTATATTATTATTATACACTATCAGGTGTCTTTCAATTATTGGGTATATAGATGCTCCTTGAATATTTTTTTAATGATCTTAGAGACAAATGCAAGGCATAAAATCAATCCCATTACAGATCATTCAATCGATTTTTCCATATAAATCTTTAACACAATTCTTGGTTCTCTCATTTGTTCAAGAAAATTTTGTAACTTTTTTACTATGGATGTGATCATATAAAAACTTCAAAATTCGATATTGTTCCATTCAAGTGATCTACGATCCTCAATATTCAAAAAATTTGGAATATTTTATCATCTACTAATTTCTTTGTATTTGTTTTTTTCTTCATTGAATATTTATTCTTCTATTTATTTTTCTTTGAATCTCATTTATTTTTTCCCAAGAATAATATGGTCTTGAATTGTTTGGTTATCGCACCACTAGAAATAATGTTTAGGTTTTGATTCCTAATCAAAATATAGGTCAAAGACTAAGGTCTGGTCTCTTGTAAAATACTAGGTTGTTTTTATGGGTTCTTGTAAAAGGTAGTGTCTCTAATAGGTTCTCTCACCTTTAAAATTAGGTTCTTACTGAGTACCAATCTTCTTAAGGATTAGAGAAGGTTGAGGAGAAGAAAAAGAAATTTTGAATCCAAACCACTATAAATCTTGGAATTCATTCTTTTTTATTTCCTCTACACCTCATTTCAAGAACACTACAGTCACTAAAAATATTTATTTTATATACTCTGATTTTTTTGTATTGAAATTTTTAAATGACTATTCAACCCCTCTAGTCATTATTTCCATCACTATTGATCCAACAATTTGTTTCATAGCGTAGGACCTTAAGTATATTTAGACTATCTAATTATTTCTATTGTTTATTTTTAACTTCTAATCTAACATAATATGCTAGAATTAATAGTCCAAGGAATGAAAGAAAATATTTCTTTTAATATGGTAGGTTTTAATATAAATGACAGATGAATTACACAAAAATTCACATTCTTTGATGGAAGTGACTATGGTTACTAGAAAGATATAATGAAAGTCTATATGAAAAAAGTAATTTTGGATCACTGTACTATCATTGATAAGCTATATAAACTACCCAAAGTGGATCCCAAGACACTTATAGGTAATAACATGGAAAAATATGTTTAGAATTATAAAGTTAAAAAATACTTATCACTATCTTATAAGTATAAGTGTCTATAACTTTATTTTATCTTTTAAGACAACCCAAGATATGTGGTGGATACTTCAAGTGACTCATTATTGGAGTGAAAATATCAATAAAACCGAGCCAGGAATGCTCTGAGTACAATACCAAGACTTCAAGATTGGAGATAAAGAATTATTAAACCATATGTTCTATTGGTTTACTAGTATTACTAATGGTATGAGTGCTCTTGTAGAATTTTTGGACAATAAAAATCAATTAGAAAGAGTATTTATATCTCTTCTAAAAATATGGAATGTAAAGAAGGTGTCCATTGATGAGAGTAATAATTTTAAGGAGTATACTTTAGCTGAACTAATAGGATCTCTACTGCAGTATGATTTATAGATAAAAAATATTTATGATGAGGAGTCTATAAAGAGAATAGGTATTGCATTTAAATATAGTTTTAATGATACCTATAATGAATATAAATCTATGTTCTAGGAAAGAGACAAGGATATGGATCACTTCAGTAATTTTTTGTTCAAGTTCATGAAGAAAAAGACGAAAGGAAGAAGTTCAAGAGGAAGTATATAAGGACTATAAGAAAGGTTATACTGGTAATAATAAAGATGTTTCGATATAAAAATTCTATGATTAAAAGAATAAAGGTCACATAAGGACTAACTATTCTAAAATCAAACATCCAATGAAAGAAAAAGATAAAATAAGAAAAGAATAACGTGCTTTGTTTGGAGGTTGGGACTAATCAGACAGTTCTGACTCTCGTAGTAATTCTAGAAGTGAACATGAGGTAGAGAATATTTCCTTGGAAGGTATTTAATGAGAGGTAAACAATTCACTCTTTACTTTGTTAATAAATCTTGAAATTTTGATCATAATTATTTATTTAAAATGAAAATGAAATTGTTTTTGATTCATGTTTTGATTCTGATTATATAAATCCCATAGTTAAACAAACGATTAAATAGAATAAATAATTAAAAGGGAGTTAGGGTAATCAAAATGTATACTGAATTAAAAATTAAAAATTAAAAATAATAATTTTATTATATAAAACAATAAAATAAAATGCAAATGTGGTAATATTAATATCTATGTTTCTTAGAATGACTGATCTAAATAAAATTACGATTATGATCATTTAATACGAAAATATGAAAATGAAAGTGTTAAAACATTTATGGTAGTAAATGATGAATATTAAGAAATAAGGTTTAATTTAGTTTTATATTATTTAAATAAATTTTAAAAATATTTTAATAAATTAAATTAATCAAATAAAATAAAATTAGAAGCACAACTTCTGGATCCAGTGGAAAACTTTTTATAGATTTATAAACTATTCAAAATGAGAATATGGATTTTAAAAATGAAGTTATTAGTCTTAAAAATAAAATTTCAACTTTTTTAAATGAAAAGAAAAACGTGAAAATATGATGTATTTAATGAAAATAAACAAAAATGATAATGGTCTGGGATACACCAATTTAACAATAAGTTTAAATAAGACTAACTTTGTTTAAATATCAAAAGGAATTATTTCCAATGTAAAATGTTTTAAATTTAGAATGAAAGGGAATTATGATAATGAGTGTTCACTAATATTTAAAAAATAAATTTTACAGAATAAAACATTTATTTATAAATATTTAATTTATAATAATTCCATTAATAAATGATTTAAATCATTTTGGGTGCCCAGAAGTTTCTTATACTAATCCTGGTGGACCCAAGTTAGCATGGGTACCATAAAAGTTTGTTTGATTGTTTAATCTTAGTAAATATGCCTTAGAAGTATCAAATAATCATGGTATCTACACAATGTATTCCCTAAGAACATGACATGTGATAATACAATATTTCAATCACTTAATTGATGTGATGGAAGCCTTGTTACATTGAGATAATACTCTAAAGGCCAGATTAAACGTATTAGTAAAGTTAGTTGTTCTATAATAATTATTATTTCAGAAGTATTAAATGTACATGGTTTGAAACATAATATCATAATTATATCATATTTATATGATGATTGATTAAATTTGATATTAAAAAATTATTAATTTAATGTTAGGAAAAATAAATTAGTTTTTTTCTACTAATAGAAATTAAAATTTATATACTATTGATTTTTATAATCTAATAAAGAAAGGGTTAAATATTTGAATTATTTAGAAGAAGATGAAATTATGTGGCATAAAGTCTTGGGAATGAAGGTTTCAGAAGGTTACACTAACTTTCAAAGCATGAATAGGTTTTTCAAATGCCTTAGTTACACACAAGTAAGTACTTTGTGTCTGATTCCTATTTGAATGGTAAGCAACAAAAAGAAATATTTAAATCTATAAATGATGTTAGTACTACTAGATGTTTGTAATTATTACATATTAACTTGTTTTTACCTATAAAACCTATTATTGTTTGTGGTAATAATTATGTATCTGTAATTATATATGATTATAACATTTTATTAGGGATTTATTTTTTATTCCATAAAAATGAAACTTTATCCAAATGTTGTGCCTTTTAGAAACTTATTCAAAACATCAAAAATGTGTTAATAATATCTATCTAAAGTGATAGAGGTGGAGAATTTTTAAACTTATAATTTGGTATATTTAGTGAAAAAAGGATATAAACACTTTTTCCTAGCTCCTCGGACACCACAATATAATAGTGTGGTAGAAATAAAGAACAAATATATTCAAGAAATGGATAGGTCAATGCTAACAGAATTTAGTGCACCTAAATAATTTTCAAAAAAAGATGTAAATAAAATTTTACATGTTTTAAATATAGTTTATAGTAGACCTTTCCAAAATTAGAATCCTTATAAAATTATTAAAGAATTTAATCCTAAATTTGGATATTTTAGGATCTTTGCATGTAATGTGTATATATTAAATATAAAAGATAATTTATACAATTTGATTCTAAATTATATGAAGGGATATTTTTAAGATATTACATTTCTATAAAATATTTATAGAGTTTTCAATATGAAAACATTAGTTTTTAAATAATCCATGCATTTTATGCGGAATAAAAACAGTTCTAATAAGAAATATTCTGAATAAAAAAAATGATGAATTTAGGGAATTTAATTTTGGGGAAGAAAATGACCAAGATAATGAGAATGCATCATTTTAGGGGAATAATATATCTTCTCAAACCGATAAAAAGAAATAGAAAACTCTTAAATATCTTCCTATTGAATAAGTAATTGGTAATGCAGAATCTAGAATTCAAACCAAAAAATCTTTCCTACTTTACTATTTAGACTCTACTTTTGATGCTGATTTTGTTCATGTCAATGTTAAAAATTCTTTAATTGATTCATATTGGATTAATTCAATGCATGATGAATTAAATTAATTTTAAAGGAATAAATTGTGGAATTTAGTTGGGTTTCAAAACGATATAACTATTATTGGAAATGAATGAATTTTTCATAATAAACTTGATGAAGTTGGAAACATAGTTAAAAATTAAGCAAGACTAGTAGCTCAAGGTGTTTCCTAGGAAGAGGGAATTAAATTTGAATATTATTTTTCTCCTATTGTTAGAGTGTAAGAAATTATAATTCTATTATCCCTTTACAGTTTTCAAGACATCAAATTATTTCAAATGGATATAAAAGGTTCTTTTTAAATAAAATTATTTCTAAGGAAGTCTACATTAAACAACCCCATAGATTTAAAAATGATAAGTTTCCAAATAATATTTTTAAACATAATAAAACCTTATATGGTCTTAATCAATCTCCAAGATATTTGAATGAAATACTAGCACGATTTTTATTATAAAATGATTTTTTAAAGGTAAGGTTGATCCAAACTTGTTCCTAAAAAGGGTTTCAAATGATATACTAATTATAAAGATTTATGTTGATGACATAATATTTGGTTCAAAAAATTATTCTCTATGTAATTATTTTTATAAACTTATGAAAATTTAATTTAATACGATTTTAATGGGAGAACTACAAATTTTCATTTGATTAAAAATTAATCAAAGGAAAGATGGAATTATCCTAAATCAATATAAGTATGATAAAACCTGTAAAAAGGATTAGACGTGATTCTAGTTAGTCTATGAAAATACTAATGAGTGCTAATTCCAAATTGGAATTAGATGATTATGGAAATTTAGTTGATATTAAATTATATGGAGGCATGATATGCAGTCTATTAAATATTACTAACTCTAGACCATAAATATTTTTCAAAGTTTGTTTGTGTGATTGGTTTCAATCAAAACCTAATGAAATTCACCTTAAATCTATTAAAAGATTACTTAGATATATCAATGGTACTGTTTATATTGGATTATTATATTCTATTGAGAATTTATTTTATTTAGCATCTTCTGTTGATTCTGACTTTAAGGGTTTTAGACATGAAGGTATAATCACTATAGGTATGTGTCATTTTTTATGTAAAATTTTCATTTCATAGAGTTCTATGATTTTTTTTAGGAGAACTATCAACATATCATGCTGAATATATTCTTGATACTAGTTGTTGTTCATAGAGAATATAAATAAAACAAACACTATATTATTTTAATTTCATTTTCGATTAAATTCCTATATATTATGAAAAATCAAGTGATTTTTGAATCTATAAAAACCCTCTTCAACACTTAAGAAAAAAATAGATGTTAGATTTTAGTTTCTTAGGAATCATGTAAATAAAGGTGATATTTTTTCAGAATTTGTTATACTAAGAAATAGTTAGAATTTTTTTTCATTGAACCCTTAGATTCTGTTAAATTTGAGAAAATTAAGTTTAAATTGAGTATTCTAGATTCCGAAAATCTATTGTTAGTATAATCACTGATCATAAATATTTTTTCAAATGTGTTTTTTAATTGAATGTTATTTGTCTACTCTGATTAAATTCTAATTAGATATTACTATATAAAATGAATTATTAAACTATCAATATATCATAAATCTAATTTATTTGAACATTGGATAAATATGTTTACACTTATGACAATATGCTAATATTTTAATATTAAATTAGTTTATTTTTATTAAAAAGGAGAAACTATTTTTAGAACAAATTCTAATATAAAGTGTTATAAATTTAAAAAATCGGGATTTTTTTGTTAAAATATTAATAAATGTTATGTTTTATAACATATAAAAAGGGGGAGTGTTAATATTTGAAATTTTATTTAATAGTTAAACAATATTATTTATTTTGATAAATTATTATCTCATAAAATTTATTTAAAATATAAATTTATTTTAGAAAATTAATCATTTTATATTTACAAAAGAAAATTTTAATTGTTGAAATGTTTAATGTTTATGAAAACGTTTTGATAATGTTAATTGTTCAATGATTGTTTTATTCTATTCATTTAATATTTGATAATATTTTTTTAGTGTTAACTTATCCAAAAATTTGGGCCATACATATGAGCCACTAAAGCTAGTACTCAACCGACCTAAGGGTTCAACCCTGCAAGAGAACCTTCCATAGGTATCCCACTTGGTGGCCACAGATCTTTAGCCACTCATAGTGCATGCCTGGTGCAAACAGGCTCATATATAATGCCCGCGCATCCCCTATTTGAAATATGTCATCTTATTCCTTTAGGAGCTTGACTTGTTCAACAATGCCTTTTATATTTATTTATCCCATCAAGTCAAGCTGTGGTTATTTGTGTATTAATATTGTTCCAATGTTTTTGTTTTATTTTTACTCATGTCCCTTGAATTTTCATTTCACTATGTTTGGTTATCCTATAATTTTTTTGGTCATCAGGTTCTTCCAGTCCATCGATATTCTAGAACTATGGTTTTTGTTTTCATGATCGATTGATGTCTAATAACCATTAGTTTTGTTTTCAACGATCAACCACTTTTCTTCATCGATAGATCCATTCAACCAATAATAAACCTATATTCACTAGTATATTACCATCCACTAGTAGATTATCTTACACCGGTAGATTAAACACCACAAGTAGATTATCTTCATCATTGGTAGATCAATGACACTGGTAGATCTCTCATTCTCTAGAAGATAAATGTTTCAACAATTATAATGTGTCTTAGAAGCAACTATTTCATCAAAATTTAATCTCATGCACACCTACAGTGTTGTTGGCCTTTAACAGTATGTTTCTAAATGGTATATTAATCTACCGTCAGAAATCCACTAGTAGATTACCATCACCAGAAGATCCTTCCAATGGTGACATGTAATTATAATTTCTTTGATAGACCTATTTTGGTTACATAGTGGCATTACAATAGTCTTCTTCACATTCTAAATTTTTGTTTCATTTCTTCTCAATAGTTGTAAATGGATCCTTGCATGTTTTGAGTTGTATTCTTATTTCATCAATAGAATTTTATCTAATTTCTAAATGATATATCTAGGAATCACTGGTAGATTAATCCACTATTGAACACCAAATGTAGATCAAAATATGATTGGACAACAACAATAGATCATTCTACAGTTGGGAATCAAGGGTAGATCAGTCCACCTTTGGACATCAATGGTAGATCAATCCACCATTTGGAACCAATGGTAGATCAATCAATCTCCATGTTTTTTAATCCACTGTTATTGAATGGGATGGATCAGACCCAATACAATGGGGCCCCGAGGTTTGGATCAAGGCTGAAATTGATGTGTCAGAACCCCTGATGAGGGGAATGTTCCTGAAAGTCGAAGACACCAACACCTGGATATCATTTGAATTTGAGAAACTCCCACTCTTATGTTTTTTTTGGGGTTGTCTTGGCCAACTGGAAAGAACGTGTTCATCAAAACCTAAGAGTGGATCACGCGACATCATCCTCCAATATGGCCGTTGGCTCCGTGCAAAAATGATTAAAACTGCTTTCATTATCGAGACGGAAAAACAAAAGGACCGCGACCGCCTCACGCTGGCACACACCAGTCAGAGGCAACATACACATGGACAAGCCATTTTGCAAGGACCCCCTGATTTCTCCAAAGAGGACTATCCTACCCAGAGAGAAGCTGGAGCTCATCCCAACCACTTGAAGGAAAAAACTCAACCATCCACCTAGTCGGGGATGAGGCAAAAAGATCCACCAAGTCAATGCTCAACGCCAACACAGATGAACTTCGAGCCACCAGACCTGGATCCGGATCCACAATCACCCGTAATTTGTAACACACCAAAGAAGGCCCACAGAATGACATGAACTCCAATTATGGGACCAACCACCAGTCACACATGGAAAAGGGTGAAACGTGGAGGATGCAATGGTTGTACGGAAGACCCTAACCCCGAGGTTCGGAAATGACACATTGAAACATGCCATGAGGGGAGGAACCTCACCAAAAGGAGGAAAATGACAAGTGACGAAACAAGTCTGGAGGAACAAAAGGTAGCGGCGGGCGAGACCCATCCCTGCCTAGAGAAAAGATTGTGTTATGCTGGAACTGTCGGGGGCTTGGAAACCCACAAATGGTTCACATTCTTCAGCACAATTGCACTCAATGTCACCCCGATGTGGTTTTCCTGTCCGAAACCATATTGGAAAACAAGGACACCAATGGTATTGCTCTGAAGTGTGGCTTCCAAGGCTGCTTTTCAGTGCCCAGTAAAGGCCATTCTGGGGGCCTATGTCTCCTATGGAAAGACAATAATGATGTTAAAATTTTGTCTTTCTCCATGCACCACATGGCTGCGACTATCCAAATAGCCTTGCACCCACCCTAGACCATTGTGGGATTCTATGGTTGGCCATCCCATTCTGATAAGGGGAAGTCATGGGACCTTCTCTGTAAGTTGCATCATGATTTACCTAGCCCTATTTTTTCGGAGGGGATTTCAATGAGATCATGTTCCACAAGGAAAAGAGAGGCTGGAGTTTATGACACTCATCCTCTATGTCTAACCTCAAAGACACAGTCACTAAGGAAAACCTGGCTGATTTGGGGTTTACAGGTAACCCTTTTACATGGTTCCGTGGAAATACTGAATGTACTCGCATCACTGAATGTCTTGATCGATTTTTGGGTTCTACTGACTGGATCAATCTGTTCAACATGTTTCATGTTGGCCACTTGGCCCTTAACTGTTCGGATCACTGCCCAATTCTCATTGATTGTTTTCAAGGTGAACGAAATTGACAACCTAGCAGACCCTTCAGGTTTGAGAGCTTCTGGGAAAAAGAACAGGAATGCGAAGAGGTGGTCCGATCATTTAGGAAGAGTTCCCAGGAAGATGTTGGACTCAATCTCCAACAGGTTGCTTCTGGTCTGAGATATTGGAGCAACAAGAAATTACACCAACTGGATAGGCATTGTGATACCCTTGAAAAGAAGTTGCACAACTTTATCAGGAAACCCCCATCCAATAACAACATCTATAGGATTGACGCCACTCAAAGAGAGCTGGATGGGGCCCTTCGTGTTAAGGAAATCTTTTGGGCTATGCGGGCGCACAAAATCCATATTAAAGAGGGTGACGCTAATAAAAGATATTTCCACCTGAAAACGTCTGCTAGGCGCTGAAAGAACTATATCAGGAGCCTTGCACAACCTGATGGAAGCAAAGTTTCTAACACTGGTGGCATTCACGAAGCTTTGGTTGGCTATTTCCAGAACCTCTTCTCCATAGGGACTCCTTTCATGTCTACTGAAGTAGAATAATGCATCAAACCCGTGATCACTGAGGAGATCAACCGGCATCTCACAAAAGACATGATGAATGATGAGATACACTGGGCTTTAAAGCATATCCACCCCACTAAGGCCCCAGGACCGGATGGTTTTCACGCCCTAATTTTTAAACAATACTGGCACATTATCGGTACTGACATCTATAAAATGATAAAAAACATCAGGACAGGGAATACAAGCATGTCTGCCATCAACGAAATTTCCCTCGTCCTCATCCCCAAAACAAAAAACCCCAGGCGATCCCCGATTTCAGACTGATTAATCTCTGTAATGTCTCGTATAAGATCTTCTAAAAAATCCTTGTCAATCAGCTGTGTCCTTAGCTCCCTAATATTATCTCTGAAAACCAGAGTGCCTTTGTGGCCAAGAGGTTGATTACTGATAATGAAATTGTGGCCCATGAAGTGTTCCACTATGAAAATGTGCTCCACTGTGAAAAGAGGAACCATGGTCTAGAAACTGGATATGACCAAAGCCTATGATAATGTGGAATGGCAGTTCCTTAGAGCTATGATGCTGAGAATGGGATTTTGCACTAAATTGACAGAAATTGTCATGCACTGCATCTTGACCATCTCCTTAAGTATCAAGGTTAATGGGGAGCTTACCAGAATATTCACCCCAACTCATGGCCTGCGCCAGGGAGATCCTCTCTCCCATTTTCTCTTCATTTTGGTGGCTGATGTTTTCTCTAACCTCATTTCCAGGGCTGCATCCTCTAAGTCTATTCATGGTGCAAAGTTATACCATGAGAGCCCACAAGTGTCACATCTATTCTTCATGGATGACTGCCTCCTTTTCTCCAGAGTCACTGTTAATGAATGTTGGGTGATCAGCCAAGCAATCCGGCAATATGAGTGGGCGTCCGGACAGTCTGTTAACCATGACAAATCAGAAACCTCCTTCAATGTAGGTGTGCCTCCTGAAAAGAGAGCTAAGCTTTGCGCTTCTACAGGCATCCATCTGGCCGAAAAACACAAAAATTATCTTGGACTCCATACGGTGATTGGTCGGTCCAAAAAATAAATTTTTGCAGCTCTTGTGGACATGATTGATAAAAAAATTCAAGGCTGGACCCCAAAAAGAATCTCCAAAGCTGGAAAGGGAACCCTCATTAAATCTGTCATTAAGTCTATCCCCAGCTAATTTTTGCCGATGTTTAAGCTCCCAGTGTCCATCTTTAACCTGATCCATTCACATACTACCAACTTCTAGTGGAAAAAAAATGATGGAAGAAATCGACCCCACTGGTTGGCCTAGGAGAAGCTCTGCAAACCCAAGACGGAGGGAGGGATGGGATTCCAGAATCTTCTTCTGTTCAATGATGCTCTGTTATCCAAGAAAGGATGAAGCCTCCTTAACCGTCCATAATCTTTATGTGCACAAATTATATGGGCCAAGTACTTCCCCCACACTGACTTCCGCAGTTCATCTCTTGGCCCCCACCCTATCCTTCTCTGGAGAAGTGTTTGGGGGGCCCGAACTCTCCTGGAAAAGGGACTGGGCTGGTGGATTGGAAATGGATCTTCTATCAACATTTGGACGGACCCCTAGATTCTTGATAAGGATGGTATGGGGGCCACATCCTCTATCCAACCTCATCTGGAAGATGCCACAGTCAATTGCCTCTTTTCAGACCAGGGCCCGGTATGGTGTGCGGAAAAGATCCTAGAATAGTTTAATGAAAGAGACCAAAGAATTATCCTGAGAATCCCCTGGGTCCCTGATGCAGGACCCGACCATCTTTTCTAGACCAATGATTCTTCAGGCGAGTACACTGTGAGATCCGGGTACAGACTTTCTCTTGGCATTCACTATGGCGATCGTGACGAGGGACCATGGAAAGTGCTTTGGAAGCTCAATGTCATCCAAAAATTTCGCCATTTTTTGTGGCAAGTGTGCATGGGAACCCTTCCTTCCATGATCCTCCTTGTTTACCTACATATGTCCAGCGCTGATTCATGCCCCTTTCTGCCCAAATATTCCGGAACCTCCTTGGCACGCCATCATGCACTGCCCAGGAGCCAAGGAAATTTGGAATCAATGGGGCTCGGCTTCGGATGCTTCACCGGACATTACCTCTGACCTCCCTGATCTCGTGATGTGCTGGTGTTCCTCTCTTTCATTGACTCATGCAAGTTCTCATTGCACCCTGGCCTGGATCATTTGGGTTTTGTGCAACGATTCGATCTTCCACCAGGTCCATCAGCCCACCGAGTTCTGGATTGAATGAGCCACTTCATGGATTTAGGTCTGGAAGGACTGCAATGGACACCTCTTTCCAGGCATTTCCCCCTCCTGCCCCCCCTCATTGGACCCCCAAAAGAAGGGAGTCTTAAGCTCAGTGTGGATACTTCTCTCCCCAAGGATGGGTATGTTGCTCTCGGCCTCTTGGCTCGAAATCATATGGGGAAGATCATTGCAGAATAATATGAACCACATCATGCCTTCTGGGAACCTGCAGTTGCTGAGGACTTTTCCATTCTTGCAGGGATGATGTTTTCTGTGGAATGTGGATGGGATGATATCATCATCGAGTTAGACTGTCTATCGGTTATCAATGCCATTCACCACAATGACGCTGGACTCCAAGCCTTTGGCTTCATTGTCAGGAGAATCAGCTTGCTGCGCCAAAGCTTCGCTTGCTGCACCTTCTCCTTTACAAAAAGGGAAGGAAAAAATGCATCCCATCAACTGGCGGCCTCAGGCCCCTTCGATGTCATCCAGCTATGGCTGGACAACTTCCCTTCTTGGATCTGCCTATGTACTGCTGCTGACATTCGTCATTAATATTATCCTTCGTTCAAAAAATGTAGGTGATACTTTAAGATCTTTGCTTTAATGATCCAAGAGACATATTCAAGGCATAAAATAAATCTAGCATAGACCATTCTATAGATGATTCCATATACAACTTGGAAATGATTCTTGGTAAACTCATTCATTCAAAAACCACATGGACTTTTATACCCTATCTATGATCATGGAAGGACTTAAAAATTCAACATTTTCCCATTTATTTGATCAAAAATCATCAAGCTTCTATAAATTCAACATTTTTTATCATAATATGATTTCTGTGTTTTTTTATTCTTGTAATCTTTATTTTTCTCTTTGTTTTTATTTATGTATGGTTTATCCTTTTCCCAATAAAAAGAAAGTCTTTCATTATTAGGTTATTCCACCAATAAAAAGGAATTTTGGGTTGTGAATCCTAATCAAAAGTTAGTTCATAGACTATGGTTTGGTCTCCTGTAAAAGATTAGGTTTTTCCTTTGGGTTCTTTTAAAAGGTAATGTATGTAACAGGCTATCACACCTTTAAAAGTGTGGTTCTTAGTGGGTACCAATATTATCATGGAGTATAAAAGGTTTTGGAGAGTACCAAGATATTTGTGATCTAAACCACTATATATCTTGGGGTTCTCACTTTTTATTACCACTGCACCCTATTTCAAGAACACTAGACTCACTAAACATCTTTATTTTATAAATATAGATTGATTTGTATTTATATTTTTTAAATGACTATTTATCCTCACTCTAGTGATTTATTCCATCTCCATAGATCCAAAAATACCATATTTATTTATGATATTTTCAAGGAATGAAATATAATGTGGAAAAAAATCACATATGCTAAATAATATGTATAACTTATTTTTGTTAAAGGTTTGTAGAAAAATCCTTATATGTTTTTAATTATCCTCATAAAATTTGGAATATATTAGAATATCATAAATAAAAAAAACAAAATATTTATCCAAATATTAATCAAAAAATCTTTTAAAAAGATCCACAAATTTAACTAGAGCATTTTGAACCTAAAGGGAATAACTAGAAACATATAATGCCCACACATATTTTGAAACACAGTCTTAAGGATGTCATCCTACTTCAACTTTAGTTGATGGTAACCGAAACTGATATACCTTTTTTGGAACACATAGATCTGTGGAGATGATCAAACACGTAATTAATATGAGGAAAAAATACATTTTCTTAATAGTGATGTTGTTAAATTCTCAATAATCAATGTAAAACCCCATGGAACTGTCTTTATTCTCAACAGTTAAATCAAGAGGACCGCATGGTGATGTGCTTAGAAGAATGAAACCTTTATCAAGAAATTTTTGTAAATAATTTTTAAATTATAGAAGTTCTACTTGATCCATTCTATATAGGTGTTTTAATATTGTACTTTCATTAGTTACTAATTCAATATTAAACTCAACTTCCCAATCAGCTATAGTACAAGTAAAGTCATCATAAAAAATATAAATATTATTATTTACTATGAGTACATTACTAATTTGAATAGTTCTCTTATCTTTAACAATATGTTCAAAATAACTTTAATTTCCATATTTTAACATTTTATTCAGAATCTTGATGTGTTATCCAAGCTATAAATTTATTCATATATATAAATGGAAATTAATTTATAAAAAAAAGTTATTTCGATATCCAATCTACCATAGAATGATAAGATAGACTCCAATACATACCTAGAATATCATCAAATTATACAATGGTAAATACAATAATGTTCGTAGGGAAAACCCTTCCATATATAATCACATGAAGATCCATGTAAATTATTATTACCTTAATACTACCACATGTGTTTTTACAAAAGTACTGAATATATTCATTAAGGTTAATTTTTCATATGAAAAAAACAATTCTCATAAATGAATGAATGTTCAGACCCTAAATCATAAATGACATTATGATAAACTGAATAAACAAGTATTGTACCTATTACCACTTCGTCTGATGGGTTAATATCTTAAGAATTTTATGAAAAGGGTTTCACCACATCCTTCTAATTATAATCATATTACTTCCCATAATTGTTTCTCTTCTTAGAATACACATCCATATAATGACCCATCTCATTATATTCAAACCATATGAAAACATTTTTATCAAAATTAGTCTTACCAATACCAATATATTTTACTTTTAAATGAAGATCAATATTCCCAAACTTACGACATTGAAAAAAATTCCCAGATTTCATGAGTCATTCACCATGTTATATTTTTTCGCACTTATCACAAACTAAAAAAACTGGTTTTCCTACCTTAAAACTTCATTGATGGATTTATTAAAATTTTCAAAAACCTAGATATATTTTTTTAATTATTTTCTTTTAACACAAGATCATTAGAAAACTCCATTTCTACCTTCTCAACACAACAAAAGAGTTTCTCATATCTTTTAAATTAATGACAATCCAATTCCCTTAGATATATTGGATTCAATATTGAGTAAAATTAATCCATTTTACTATTAATATCATGAATACAATTTGGATCATTCCTTGATAATCAGGTGAAGTTTTATTAGTATGAGACCAATGAATCTTCTTCCTCTTTCCTTAATTGAAATAATTTTTTACATCCTAATTCATACAACCTTAATAAAATATTTTTTATGTAATAAATTCTTAAATTTATTTAACTCTATGTCATAAATATATCTTCTTTATCTATTATTCTTAACTATTAACCACCGTTGATTAGATTCACCATCAGAATAGTAAATAAAAAGAGTTACCTTTTACTGCTCCAAACAACCCATGACTTCAAATAACATTTCTAGAGATTTAATCCATCCCTCAACAACCACCATGTTAAAAGATCCACTAAATTATAAATGGTGATATCTCATAAAATGATCTATTATGAACATGTTCCACTATAAAAAGATCTAGTTGTTCTCTTGCATGGACACCACCACCACGTATATCCTATGCCAACTAAACCATTATAGTAACAAACTACTCAGTTACAATTGTAGTCATTACATTTTTGGTTTATTTAGAGGGATATTATCCTCTTCACGTCTTCTTAATTCAGCTTCCCAATTTCCCCTGTGAAAAAACATTACGAATAGATATAGTTTAGATAAAGTAACACGGTAATCTTTAAATTTTGTATCATGATATCCATAAATTATGAAATATAAATAGTATTTACTTACTTAACCCTAACCTCTAAAATATATAATCCTTTAAACTGATACCAACTATATGGACGTGGGCATAAACATTACAGAACCTTCAGTTTGAAGTCAAGAATTAACTCTTTTACATTTTTGAGGATCTTTAAGGTTTTGAGTTTTAGAGAATTATTTCATCACCCTTACATAAATAAATATTACATCACTAGGTGGAAAAGTTTACTTATTATCCATTTTTTCTAGAATAAAAAAACACTTACTATTTAACGAGTTTTATTTTTATGAAATTTCTTCACAATTTTCATCTTGACCCCATCCTTATCCAAACTTATCCTCAAAACAATATTTTTTAAATATATGGGATGAACACACAAATAATAGTAAGGTTTATATAAAAAGAAATAAATAAACATGTTAATCCATGGGTACTTATGAGAATTTCCATTTTTCAAAATACCTTTGGGAAAAAAATAAACATTGTATTATTGAAGAAATCAAATTATCTACCTAAATATTTTCATAAAAAAATTAATAATAAATATTAAAGAAAAAAAATCACATAATTCTTTATTTTCAATCATGAAAAAATCATAAAATCTATTTAAAAAAGTTATAAATTGAACCCATAATAATTAGCATAACCTTTCCTTTTAAACTTGATCTCATTAGCTTCCCATGTGAAATCATAAAATGTAACACCTTGACCATAGAAGCTCAGGGCAAGTGAATTTTTTTATTACATTTGAATTATCACAAAAAATCAAATCCTAAAGGATAATTAATTTTAGTAGACTTGAAAAAACTATATAGAAACATAAGTTTTACATTACAACTTGAAATGAAAAACAACATAGAGACTAATTTGAAAACACTCATATCCATTAGAATATCCATACAAGTCAGTCATAATATACTTCTTTCATATCCTGGGGGAAAATGAAACATAATAAAGTGGTGATCTCTGATTCTTAGTAAGGATAAACAATATATAATAAGCTATCATAAATAAGCATAAACTTTTTAGAAAAGTTATAAAATCGAAACATGCACCTTTTAAAAATAATATTGAACATAATATGGAATGAATAAATCAAATAATTCTATTTAAACAATCACATGTATATTATAATAGACAAATAATCATGTAAAATAACAATAAATAATCTCATAAGGAGGAAATGTATAATTTCGTACACCATAACAACATTTTGAAGGCCTCATTACAAGACCATATATAAATGTGTAAAAGAAAAAACTAGCTTGTCTCATGAGACCTACTAATACATCTAGGGGCTATAGCATTCCCCGCCTATAACTTACCTAGTCTAATGCATTCCTCTTATGAAAGGGGTTAAACATGACCAACATAAACATTCATATTATAACTAGCATATGCAATATTAATATATTATCCATAATCCATGAATGGTATAAAAGTAGCACATACACAAACAAAATATTCACAACCCCTTAAATTAAATATGATTGGTTGTATCATATGAAATAAAATTCAGTTAAACAAAAGATCTAATAAAGGATGTTGACAAAGATGAAATTTTTTTAATAAAATCATTAGAATTGTTTTAGAGAAATACTCCATTTTTATTGAAAATAGTTATTTAAAATGCCATAAAATTTAAAAAGAAAATATTTTCATTGAAAATAATATTGTCTAATTTTAGGGGCCTCAAAAAAGTTATAGCATCCTGAAAGTTGAAAAATATGCTTAAACCATATATGTTAGAAAAACATTCTTCTCATAACTTGTCAAAAGAGTCAAATAAAGTACCTCGTAAGTAAAATGAATAAAGATTCATTTTATAAAATTGAACATGAGTAGAGATGTCTATAAACATTTTTAAAAATAATAATATGAATGTTTTGAAATATATTCTTAAGAAACATGGAAATGGAAGATAAATCTGTCCTAATAAATTCTTACATGAAATCAATACGAGATAATAAATAGATTATGAAATTAACCCTTACCTCATACTCTCCTTTAGTCCAGGGTGTGTTAACCTCCAATATAATGGTTAAATAATATTATAAACTTATACCATAACTTTATAAAGTATTTATGATGTCATATATTGTCAACTTATATCATTTTCTTAATAATATTTTATTATTATTATTATAATTATTATTTCATGCATGAATTGCTTAATTTTCTTATGTTTATTTTATCGTGTAAGTCCTGTTTCTTATGCATATGATATATCTTCTTCATATACAGAATGATATTAAGTTCATAAATATTATATTCATTCATTATATACATTTTTATAATCATTCTTAAATGGTTGTAGTAGAGGATGAATCTCATCACATCATGGATATGGTAGGTCATACGTATGCACGAGCGATGATATCATTCCGTTAGGATAAATGGTAAGGATTTTGATGGAATATGAATTATATATTAAAAATATCCTGTCATATTTATTTTTTAAATATTCTTTATTCATCGTTATACCCACAAAAATAATGTATAGATGAAAAATAGTTTACACCACGACATCGAGACGATAGGTCATACGTACACACACATGGTGATATTGTTTTTTGTAGGATATGTAAAAGGAAGAATATGGTGGTCCCATAATTATAAAGACATATATTAATATTTTATATGATTGATTTATTAATTTATTATAACAACAAATTTTGAAAACTAAGTAGAAGATAAAAATAACTTTGAAAGAGTTGGAAAAACAATTACCTCGTCTTTGAGTGTCTCCTTTTGATTTTCAAAAAAGGACTCCTTAGGTAGGATTTATGTTTTAAGTATGTCCTATAGGATAAAATGAGGTACATTGGGAGAATAAATGGTCATGGAGTTTTTTGAGACAAAGGAAATTAGTGGTGTGAATAATAGAGAAGGAGATGTGCCCTTTTATAAGAGTGGGGTGGAGCACTTTGGAAAACTCCAAAAAATTAATTTAATATAAGTTATATTTTGATTTCAAATGGATAAAAAGTGAGTTATTTATTATATGATATGAAGATAGGTTTAAATAATCCAAGATAAAAAAATTTATTGATTCTTGGATTTTAGTTTGAACCTTATCATTTTGATTTATCCTTACTTATTTTATTAAATTTTAATTTTGGTAATAATATTCTAAATATTATAAGGTATAAATATTTTATTATATGGTGTAAATTGTCTATAAATGAATAATTTATGATATTTTAGACTTTATAATTATCAATATTTAGTTTTCAAAGATTTTTATGATTTTTAAATAATTTAACAAAATGTTATTTTTATAAAATATAAATACTGCCAATTTTGACACTATTCATTACTTTGACTAATATTAATATCCAAATAGAAATATAACTTTTAAAGAAACCATTTAATATACTCATAAAATAGTCACCTATATAATTCGTTTAGCACCTTAAGTAATTCAAAATATATTTCTTTTAATATTTTTAAAACCATTTATTTTATATTTATATTAACAAAATAATTTCTACATCACTATTGTGTCCTCATTAATAATAATTATTTAATATCTAAAAATTATATATAAATTACTATGATGTAGGTAATGTTTTTATGTTTATATATACTAGTTTAAATCTATTTTTATCCAATTTATCATGATAGTAAAATTACTATACTTATATAAAATTAGAGTGTGACATTTTGTGATATTCTTTAATTTTTATAATATCTATGTCATATTCATGGAAAAGTTCCCATTAAATGATTCCATTTCAAAACATAGATTATAATGGCTGTATTTAGTCATCTAAAATTATTTTGATAAGTTTTAAGGTAATTTTATAATATTGTTTACCTTTAATTACCCGATTTACCCTTAGCCGTGGTAAATTAATAAAAATTTACTAGAGTTACTATTCACTATAAAACACGATCCTATTAGATCAAAAAATTCATACTAATTACAACAATGTATTTCTATTTTTTTTTAAATTCAATTCACAGAAATGGGAAAATTAATTTTAATGTTTATCACGCAAATGTGGCGGGAAAATGGGTAAAAAGACGTTAAAAAGTTCAATAATTTTTTATATCTAATTCTATTATAAAAATGATTCTAATAACCTAAATTGGAATAATATATATATCCTATTTATTTATTGTGACATTAATATGAATTTAAATTAAAATAATTATTAGATTAAAAAGTCAATTTTTAACAATAATGTAGTATTTTTCACTATTTATCAAGAATTTAATCTTTTTAGAAAAATATGAAAATTTCACCATAAAATAATTTTGATATTCTAAATTCCAAAATGATGTCTATTTTGAAATCTAAAATTTATAAATTTGATAATTTAGTTAATAATATTTATAACTATTTTAATGGTTAGTTTGATAGATCATGGTGCGCTTGAATTCGGTGTCGTGTGCAGTGTAAGCTATTTAATTATTAAAAAAAACATGTTGCTGAAGCTTTTGGTGTTAAATTATTCCCTAATTCAATAATTTGTTTCATTAAATTTCTAGAATATCAATCTATAAAATGGTTTGGGTTGTTCTTCATAACAATTTCTTTAGGTTCTCATGCGGCCTCTTCCATATTATGGGTTCTCCAAAGAATATTTACCAGTAGTGTCGTCCGATTCCTCGAAACTTGTTTTCTAGTGTAAAAAATCTTGATATTATCTCTATAGTAAGATAGATCAGGTTGCAATTATACTTCTTTATAAGTGAGTACATGCATTGGGTCTGACATGTATTTCTTTAATAGTGATACGTTGAAAACATCATGAAGTTTGTAGAGAATTGGGGGAATTACTAAATAGTAAGCTACAAATCCAATTTATTCCAGAATTTCAAAATGTCCAATGTACCTGGGACATAACTTACCATTCTTACATAATCTTATAACACCCTTCCATGGATA
This sequence comes from Viscum album, assembly GCA_963277665.1. Lineage (NCBI taxonomy): Eukaryota > Viridiplantae > Streptophyta > Magnoliopsida > Santalales > Viscaceae > Viscum > Viscum album. Next base: position 9,064,647 of record OY728125.1, read on the forward strand.
TACATTCAAGAATACATGATCTTCCACTTGAAACTCGAAATACTTCTTTCAGTTATTGACACAGGTATTTTTCCTACTTTGAGATTCTTTGATATGAGTTTGAATAATCTTAAAATTTTCCATTGTTTCCTCTTTAATTTATGGTCCTATGAGTTTTCTTTCACTAACATCAACCAAAAATGTAGGCATACGACATCTATTTCCATATAACCCTTCATATGGTGCCATCTAAATATTTGAATGGAAGCTATTTTTATAGAAAAATTCTAATAGTGGTAAATATTGATCCCACATTCCTTGAATGTAAAGTGAACAAGATCTCAATAGGTCTTATAATGTTTGAATAGTCCTTTCTAATTTTCCATTAGTTTGAGGGTGGTGGGTAGTGCTTAAATGATTCTTAGTATCTTGGGACATTAGAATAACTTTCTAGAATCTTGTTTTCAAATAGAGATCATGGTAAAAAAAATCGATAGAGGTACACCATGAATTATTACAACCTCATTAATGTAAAGTCATGATAGAAGTTTAAGTGGAAAATCTTCTCTTATAGAAAGAAAATTTTCTGATTTTGTAAGATGATCAACAATAAACCATATCATGTCATTTACTCTAGGATTATTTGGTATCCCCATGTCAAATTCCATTGTAATATCATCCCTTTTCCAGATAAGTATTGGAATAGGGTTCATGACTCCTTCAGGATAATGTATTTTATCCTTTACCTATTGAAAAACCAAACATCTTGACACATAATCATAAAATATCACTTTTCATGATGTCCCACAAAAAATGTTTTTTCAAATTTCTATAAATCTTAGTGCCACTGGGGTGTATATAGAAATTGATACAATGCGCATCATCCAATAATTCCCTTTGTAGCTCAGGTATAAAGGGAACACAAAGGCTCTTCCCAAATTTAAAAATGACATCTTCGTATACGAAGTCAATCAATATCCCTTCATTCAAATATTTATATTTCCTTTTTAGATCCTCATCATTAGACTAAGAAATTTTTATCTTTTTTAGTAAAGATGGTTTGGAAACCATTTGAAAAAGTAGCAATGTTTCACCTTCCATGGTAATTCCTATATCCATTTTTACTAGATCCAAGAGCATAGGATCCCTTTCGACTCTCATTTTGTTTATAACTCCATCAATATTCCCAATCAAATCATCCACTACCTTATTTTCCATCCTTGGGTGGTAGTTTATTGTGAAATAATATTAATTGAGTTTCTAAAACCATCTCCTTTGTCTCCTGTTGAGTTATTTCTATGAGAAAATATATTTCAAACTCTTCTGATTAGTATATATCTCACATCTTTCACCATTGAGATAGTGTCTCTATATATTCATAGTAGAGATTTCTGTAGGTAACTCAAGATCAAGAGTTTGGTAGTTTTTTTTTCATTAATTTTTAATTGCCTTGATGCAAAACAATAAATCTATCAATATGCATAAGAAAAAAACTGATTCCTTTCCTTGATGAATCACTATAAATCAAAAAACTAGCATTTCCAGATATAAAATTCAGTATAAGACCACTGAATTATCTTTTCTTCAATTATTTAAAAAATTATTCACACTATTTTTTCCAAACAAATTTAACCCATTTACATATGAGCCTGGTTAACAGGTCAGCCAATTAAGAATAATTCTGGACGAAATGTCGATAGTAACATGTTAAACAAGTAAGATTATATACCTCAGTTATTATCACTAGAGTATATCATTATCAAATTGACTTTGTTTTTTCAAGATAAAAATAGATTCATTATTTTGAGACAACTAGTCCATGAAAAGAAATTTCCCAAATACATAATTCACACTTGAGAAATTTTCCATCTAGCTCATTTATTCTAAGAGTCATGATAAAATTATACAAGTGGTTCTCATAGTCTTCATATATTTTGGAGAATACCAAGATATCATTAATAAATACTATGAAAACAATCCTCAAGATATTCCTTGGACATTGTGTTCATTAGATCCATGAAAACAAAGTGTGCATTCGTCGGTCTAAATAACATTACTATAAACTCATAATGTCCATACCTGGTTCAGAATGCTGTCTTTAGAATATATTTCTTATTTACACACAATTGATTATATCCATAACAAAGGTCAATACTTAAAAAATATTGTGCTCCATGAAGTTGATCAATCAAATCATCAATTCAAGAGATAAGATACTGGTTTTTTATTGTAATAGCATTGATTTACTTATAGTCAATACACAACCACATTGATCCATATTTCTTATTTAAAAAAAGAAAGGGGGATCCCCATAGAGAAAAAAAGGGTGAATAAATCCCTTATTACTCAACACCTCTAGTTTTTTTATTTAGCTCTACTAATTCCACATTGACCATTCTATAAGGAGTCTTTGATATTGATCTTGCATCAGGGATTAGGTCAATAGAAAATTCAACTTTCCACCCTAGAGGATGTCTAGGTAATTTCTCTGGAAATACATCAATGTATTCTTATACAATAACTACATACTCAATTATAATATTTCATTATTTAACCATGAATGATTATTTCTCTTAATCTCTATGAATTTTATTTATAAGAGCTACATGAGGCAGATATAGATAAGAATTAGATGATGGAGTTTCTTCCTTAAAGATAATGGATTCTACATATTCCTAAAAAATCATAACTTAATTCTTCTTACAATATATTTTCACATAATATTTTGATATCCAGTCCATACCAATGATTATATCAATGTAGTCCATATGAATGATGATAATTTCAGCAGATAAACCACATTTATATGCCATAATGGGAACTGCCTGACACATCTTTGTTTCAAGGATACTTCCCATAGGATTTTTTGATTGACAACAAATTTGTTAATACTAATTGGAAATATATATTTTTTAATGAAAAATGGGAAGATATAAAGGAATTTGAGGAACTGTAATCAAATTATTCTTTAGCTAAATTTGAGGAAATCATTAACGTACCTACCACCATATCATTAGAAACTTCAACCTGAGATGTTGTGATCGCAAAAGCATGAACTTCCTCCATTGGACTTTTCTATGGAAAGTTTTCTTGACTCTGAAAAAAATAATTTGTATATATTTTCATATCTTTAAGATTATAGAATTAAAAATTGGTGTCTTCTTTATTTCCCTTTCAATCTCAAATTTGGTGGCATTTTTCTCATCACTTGTAAAAAATTACTTTCCCCTTTAGGCATGTACCAGGGTGTTTCTTCCCACAATTACTATAGGGTGGAAAGTCTAAATTTTCCCTTCATCCCCTTACGTTCTTTTACAATGTTTTTAGTGGTTCTGTTCTTCAGTTTATTTACTTTAATTTCATAATACATGGATAATTACTTTTTTTCTTGATATAACACGAGACTATATCTTTGTATGATGATAAATATTATGAGACCAATTCCCTTTAGAGAAATGGTTTTAACCCATAAAATAATTGATCAATATTAGTACTTGGGTTACATATGTATTTTGTATTTTTCTTTGCTATCCTTTTGAACTTAGATTTATAATTTGGAACATTCTCATCCTCCTTCTACCTAAAACTCAAAAATTTACTCTCTATATCTACTCACTGGTCATAGGGAAAGATTTTATTTAGGAAGTGTTCTTTAAATTCTCTCCATTCCATATTTTATACTTCTTTATCCTTCTTTGTGTTTTGAAATAGTGACCAACAATTATCCGCATATCTTGAGAGATGATAAACTGCCATGAAATTTTTTCCTTTTCATTTCTCTCTAAAGAAAGAAATATTTTATCTAAGGAACTTATCCATTGTTCCAATATAAATGGATTTATAGTACTATTGAATGTTGGAGGATATTTTCTTGTGAGGTGGTCAAAAATTGATCCTCTGAATTATACATCAGGCTACACCATAAATGTATGGTTATTATTCATAACCTGAGTCAGTTGTCCTGGAATAATTCTCAGATTTTCAACACTAGTTCAATCTATTACTTCAACATCATTATCTTTCATAGGACAAAAATCCATATATGGATTACATAGGTTGATATAATTTTCATTTCTTCCACTGGGCTCTATTTCTAGGAAACATCGTTCACTAGATTAGGTTATGAACCGTAATGCATAATTTTAAAATATGCAACATAAATTAGAAATTTTTTGTATATCAAATCTCATAATCAAGAACATGGATTCGTTGGGGATCTATTTTCTTTTAAATCCTTCACATTTTGTTTTAAATAAAATGTAAATTATACTAAGAATATCCCCTAGGAGTATCAATCCAGGTGCATAGTAAGGCCCGTTACTGTGTATCAGGTTACCCCGAGTGAATACCAAAACACCTTGTCAGAGTTGTTACTCTTAGGTATATATGTTCTAGACTTAAGTCCACTTGTAGTATCTTGAGAGGGATTATTTACTAGGAATAACCACATAATATCTACATTGCCCAAAATTTTAGGATTTTCTTCTATACTAATCATCGAAGTCTATCTTAGGGTAATGTTCCCAAATCAATGTTTTTCAAAATCTAATTTCCAAGAATATTACTGACTTCCTCTGATAATAACTGTAACATCCCAACCCCAGAAGCCTAGAGCCAGTGCATTATTTTATTAAATTGGAATGATCACAAGAAACCAAATCTTGAAGGACCAATCAGTTTAGTAGCCTTGAAAAAACTAAATTCAAACATAAGTTTTACATGACATATTAAAATGTAAAACAATATAGTGTCTTCTTTAAAAACACTCACATCCCTTAGATTATCCCAAAAAGTCATCCATAATATACTTATTCACATCCTTGTAAAAATAAAACATAAGAATGGGGAAATCTCAGATACTCAGTAAGTATAAACAATATAGTAGAATTTATCATAAATATGCATAAAATTTTAAGATAAATTATAAAACTGAAACACATGCCTTTTAAACATAATATTGAGCATAATATGGAAATAATAAATCAAATAATTCCATTTAAACATTCACATCGATATTCTACTAGATGAATAAACAAATAAAATATCAGAACTAATCTCATAATGATAGAATTCATAATTCCAGACATTATAACCACATCGTCAAGGCGTCGTGAAAAGACCATACATAAATAGGTAAAAACCCAAACAAGATTGTCTCGTGAGACCTACCGATGCATCAAGGGGCTATAATGGGCCCTACACATCACTAAATAATTCCAATGCATCTCTATTATGAAATGGGTAAGACATAAGCAACATAAAAATTCTTATTAAAACTAGCATGCAAAATCACAATATATTATCCACAAACCATGGATTCTATAAAATTAACACGTCCACAATCAAAATATTAATAAACCCTTCAATATAATATGATAGGTTGTATCATAGGAAATTAACCTCAATTAAACATAATAACCAATGATGTATGTTGACATATATGAGATTTTTTAATAAAATCATTAGAATCTTCTTTATAGAAATACCCCTTTTATTGAGAATAGTTACTTAAAATTCCATACAATTTGAAAAGAAAATATTTTCATTGAAAATAATCTTTTCAGATTATAAAGTAAGCTTTAAAAACATTAAGGTGTCACAATGGAAGAATAATATGCTCATACTATATAAGTTAAAAAACACTTTTCTTATACTTGGATGAAAATTTCAAATAAAATATGTCATAAGGAAAATGAAAAAAAGATCCCTTTTATAAAATATAAAAAGGGTAAAAATATATTTAAATTTTTTTAAAAAATAGTATGAATTTTCTGAAAAACACTCTTAAGAAACATGGACATGGATGATAATTATGTCACCACAAATTCTTAGGTTAAAGCAATCCTAGTTAATAACAAGATTGTGAAATTAACACTTACCCCATACTCTCATTTAGTTGAGGGTGAATTAATCTCATATATAATGGTTAAATAAGGTTATTAAGTTATTCCAGAACTATATCCATTATTTATGACATCATATATGATCCTATTATACCATTTTCTTAACAATATTTCATTATTATCCTCATTTCGGGTGTGAACAACTTCATTTTATTATGGTTATTTTATCACATAAGTCTTGTTTCTTATGCATTGGATATATATTTTTCATATTAAAAATGATATTAAGTTAATATATATTATATTAATTCATTATTTATATTTTCATATTCATTATTAAGTGGTTGTAGTGGAGGATTAATCTCATCATGTTGTGGAGACGGTAGACCGTACGTACACAGGAGCGATGGTATCATTCCGCAATAGTAAATGGTAAAAGGTTTGATGAAGTATGAATTATATAGTAACAATATCATGTCATATTTATTATTTAAAATCTTTATATTCATCATTATACCCATTTAAATAAATTCTATAAGAAAAACATTTTACACCATGGCGTGGAGATGGTAGGTCGTATGTACACACACATAGTGATATTGTTTTTCGTAGGATGGGTAAATGGAGGAATATTGTTATAAAATAATACTAAAAAAATATCAGAGTATATTAGATGATTTTTTTATTAATTTATTATGGAAAACACTTTGGAAATGTATGTTGAATAATAAAATAACTTTGAAAGAGTTGGTAAAACAATTACGTATTCTTCGAGTGTCTCCTTTTTATTTTTACAAAAGGGCTCCTTAGGTTTTATGTTTTTCCAAAGTATGTCCTCTAGGATGAATTTAGGGAAGTTGGTAGGATAAAATTTTTGGGGTTGTCTAAGCCAAATGAATTTACAGGTGTGTATAATATATTAGCATATATACCATTTTATAAGAGAGGGGAGCGACACTTTTAAAAACATCAAAACTATTAATTTAATATAAATTGATCTTCGATTTCAAATATCTACAAAGTGATATATTTAGAGGATACCATTAGGATTGGTATATATCCTGTCAACCAATAAAATTTATACATTCTTGGATTTTCTTTTTAATCTTATCATTTTGATTCATGCTTAATTAATATATTAAATTTTAATCGTGGTAATATTATTCTCAATATTTAAAGGTTAAATATATTTAATTATATAGTATAAATTTTCTATAAATTGAAACTTTATGATATTTTAGACCTTATAATTATATATGTGTATTTTTTAAAATTTTTATGATTTTTAAATAATTTAATAAAATGTTATTTCTATACAGTATCAATAGTGTCAATTTTGATACTATACATTACTTTGACAAAAATTAAAATCCAAATAGAAATATAACTTAGAACTAAACCGTTGAAAATGATCCTAACATATCAGAGTAATCTTTAATGTTTTTTTATCAACTTAATTAAATTAAATTATATTTCTTTTAATATTTTTAATACAATTTATTTTATATTTCTATTAATAAAATATTATTTGTGTCACTATCGTGTCATCATTAATTGTAATTATTTAGTATAAAAAATTTAAATAAATTACTATGTTTTAGGTGATTACTTTATACTTCCAAATTCTATTTAAAATTGATATTATCTACTTATTATCCCTATATTAAAATTAATATACTTATATAAAATGAGAGTGTGACATTTTCCACATTCATTGGTTTTTATAATATCTATGTCATATTAATGGAAAAGTGTCTAATAATTGATTCCATTAAAAAATTTAGGTGATAAGGTCTAGGTTATTCATACAATATGATTTTTACATGTGTTACGATAATTTAGAATATTATTTTTACCTTTAATTACATGATTTACCCTTTACTATGGTAAATAAATAAAAACATAATAAAGTTACTATTCAAAAAATGTAGATCCTATTAGATAAAAAATATAATACTAATTAAAAACACTTGTATGATGTTTTAAAAATTAAATTCAATGAAATAGTAAAATTTAGTTTAATTTTAAACATGCAGATGTGGCTTGAAAGCAGGTAAAAAGATGTTCAAAAGTTCAAAAAATTTACATCTAATTCTATTACAAAAATGATTATAATAAACTAAATTGGATTAATATAAAAATTATTTATCTATTTTTATTTTAAGATAAATTTAATGTAATTTAATTATTTAAATGAAAAGTTGATTTTTTATCAATAATGTAATAGATTTCACTATTCATAAAAAATTGAAACTTTTTAGAAAAATACCAAAATTTCACCCTAAGATAATATTAATATTCTAAAATAAAAAATGAATTATATTTTGAAAAATAAAATTTATAAAATTTATGATGTGGTTAATAAAATTCATAATCACTTTTTAAATGGATAGTTTGATAGATCATGGTGCGCTCGAACTCCTTGTGGCATACACCATTGGCTATTGAATTATTTAAAAAGAAACGTACCATGGAAGGTTGGTGTGTCACATAAAATTTATGTAGAACCCAACATAAATCATAGATAAATCATATGGGTGACATGAGAAATGATTTTCATATAAATCTCATAAATGGAATAACCTACATAGTAGGTTCCAATAACTACTTTAGAGAAACCTAACCGGTTGACCCTTTCCCTTTACCCGATGCATTGAAGAGTTGTATCAAGCTCACTTATCCTTAGATTATAATAGAATCACACATCCCTGATTTATAATATAACCACTAGTTAATCATTTATAATGGAACCACTCATTATCATAGAGAATTATCTATAACCAAAACATAATCATAACACTTGAAACACTTTCATTTCTATCATGAAATTATTCTTTACACCCATAAGAAATCATTTACGGAAATTAAAATATCCATTCCATTTGAAACCTTTTTTGAAAATAAATAAAAAAAAGTGAAAGAGAGTTGTTAATTTAAAGAAAACATGAAATATTGTAACATAATCCAATCATTAAATAAGGTTCATAAGTGGGGAAAGAACATTGACGTCGTATATGTTAAAATAGAACATTCCTTTTTTATTTTGTTAGAATGTTCGGTATCAAATACGTAAAAGTATTCCTTTTTAAATCCTTTGAAAGAAATTAAAAAAGAGACATAAAATTTAATTTATAATTACTTAATTTATTTATAATAACATCCATAAAATTATTTTAATAATATGTACATGGAATAAAAATATTTAGAAATAAATCATTAAAACATTTAAAATGATATTTTTAAAGTAAAGTGTCATTTAAACCGAGTCAGACTAGGCATGCACATTTTTTTTAGGATCATGATAATAAAATCATTTTAATAATTTAATTTATTAAGTAATATCTTCATGTTTATTATTAATTTTATTTTACTACCTTATTATAATCAATTACGTAATCAATTAAGTTCACGTCAGACATTTTGACGATATTCAACTCATATGTCAAAAATGATTTTGGTAGGTTGACAAGGGTAAAATAAGAAATTATTCCATAATAACAAAAATAATAATGAAATAATTATAATTTATATATAAAAATTTTACTATTAAAAAAATCATGAAATATGGTTATGAAAAATGAACTATGTTACAATCATTGAGATTGTATGAAATTTATATACATGAGTAATATTTCCATTTTTCAATGAACTAGATGGAAATAATGTATGTATTATTTTATATTTATATAATTATTATTATACAATGAATACCAAAATATTTTTTAAATATAGTTTATATATATAATCTATGTGATGTGGTTATGAAAAAAAGCACATCGCTTCATGGTGATGATAAACCTAACATACACATGAATGACATCATCATTTTTTTTAATAGATGTAAATTTAAGAAATTAAATGATTTATTATATTTAAATAATGATAAATATTTCATTAATATCACATTTATATATTTTATTCATAATTATAACTATACATGAGAGTTTGTTATGGGAAATGAATTACATTGGTTCACGAGGTGGTAGTCCGCTGTACACATGAATGATGTTTTCATTATTAATTCAATAGATGGTGAGATAGATATCAGTTATTCCATTAACATAATTAAATATCATTATATATAATATAAATATGTTATTATTTCATCATGGTTGAAGAATATTTTGATGATAAAGTAGAATAAATAAATTGAAAACACTCGTTTAAGAACTATAATGTTTCTTGAGAAAACCTCTTTAGGTTTATTCCTAAATCCTTCCTAGGTTGGTTTTATGATCAAACCAAGGCCTTTAGTATGTGGGGATGGATGAGAAAAAGGTATTTTGGTATTTATATTTTGAGATAAATTTATAAAAAGGTGTGAGTAATATAGGAGTTTATGTACCCTTTTACAAGTGAGGGGAAGGACACTCTTGAAATTTCTCAATGTATTAAATTAATATAAATTATTTTTTTATGAAAATATACATAAAAAATGATATAAATATAATATAGGATGATTAAGTGTATAAATACTCTCATATAAGTTTTCAGAAATTTATATTATGTTTTTACCCTTATCTCTTTGTTTTAACCCCCCATTAACCCTTTTAACAATTACAAAAATAAAAATGTTTTCACTATTTATAGGTAATGAGATTTAATATAAAAAGAAAAAATAGCCATAAATGGACCTGGTTTTATATTTTAAACCATATTACATTCATGTTTCCAAATATAATATTTTTTTTAATTTTTAATCATTTAATAAAATATTATTTATTATAAAATATCATTAATGTCATTTTTGGAACTATTCATTTAGTTTGACTTTGATAAAAACATGATGGAAAAGGAATTATAATATAAAAATTTATTATATCCATAATATGTTTGATTTATCTATAAAAAATTTAAGACTCTATATCTCACCCATAAAATATTAATTTAGTATTTTTAAAATAATTTCTTGATTTTTTACTGCTTGCACAAGAACTGTGTTGGTGTTGCATAAGAATTTACATTAATTATTTCATCACTAAAAATTATAAATAAATTATTAAGATAAGAAATTTAATTCATATTTAAAATTACTATTTATATCCCAATATATGTTTTTTATTCCTATCACAAATTATTGTTGATATTAAAAGTAATAGAGTGACATGTTTTTGACTTTTTCCGTTACTTAAATAGTATAAAGCTAAAAATCAAAGATAAATGTCATAAAAAGGTATATTTTAAAATTAGGTATTATTAAAAATAAAATATAATCATAAAATTAAATAAAGGAAAGTGTTTGAAAGAATATTAATCTTTAACACATTCATTTTAACCCTAATTAACCCCTTTTATATTTACTGTGAAAACAAAAATTTATTATGGAAACCATTCATAATTACCAATAATAAAAAGTTAATATTTACCAAATTTATACCACCTAATTACAAATATGGAATCTATTTTTTCAATATTCAATTAATAGAAGTGGGAGAATTTAATTTAAAATTCAACCTGTATGTAAAATAGTTTTTCAAAAAACATCCTTTGTAAGAATAAATTTGTTATACCAAATTCAAGTATAAAATTCACTCCAAAGACCATAATTGGTTTACTTTTAATTAAAAGGAAATAATTAAATTTTAAAAATAATACAAAATATTATTTTAGTTTTAAAATAATTGAAATAAAAATATAATTTTAATAAAAATAAGTATTTTTAACTATTAATTGAAAAGTGAAACTTTTTAGAAAATTATCAAAAAATAATCCTTAAATAATTTTGGAAAGAAAAATTAGAAAAAAAAATTCATTTTATCAAATTAAAATTATATAATTTGGAAATAAATATTTTAAATAAAACTATATAATTTATGAAAACCCAATTTTTTTAGAAAAAAATCTTTTTCCCATTTGACTGAAAAATTACTTAAAAGTATTATAGTGAATATAACTATATAAAATATAATTAATGAATATATGAAATTTAATTATCTTAAAATCACCAAGGTTGTTTCATAAATAATTGGTTTGACATTTATATAATAACACTTAAATATACTAATAAGACTGATGTTATTATTTTATTATTGTTAAGGTAGTTTTGGAAGAGAAAGACTATGAAGAAAAAGTAAGGGGTAAGTAATACTCACATGGGTACCTTGAGCTTTCTCTTGAAATACTACATGGAAATGAATGTATTAAGCAAAACATTGATACAATAGGATTAAGAACATGGGATAGTATTATAGGAGGAGAAAAATGATATAGTTTTATGAAGTAATTCATAGTAATGAGTGTGTTATACAAGGGTGGAAGTTCATAATTTTTGTGAACACCCATTATTTTTAAATAATGAAATGACATTATTAGAGGGTAAAATGATCCAAAAGTGATTAATAATGGATATTAGTATGTGATATGGTCTATAAATCCCCCACCACGCATTTTACGACATGTTTCAAACATGTTTCTGGCCTTGTAACACTTGATTTTTAGTTTTTAACATTTTAGTTTTATCATGGTAACTAGTTTTTACCCAAGTACATTATATTATATAAAAATATTAGGTAACACTTATAACCAAATTTTGATTTTCTAAATCTAAATTTGGTTCCATATAGTCTAGTTAAATTTATAGATGATGGAAAACAAAATATTAAATTAGAATATTTAATATATAGAAAACCTGTTTTATAAAAAAAATATTTTTACCACTAAGTGTTCTTAATATAATTTATTATTAGTTATCAATTTAATGAGTGATAATATATTTTAATATATATGTAAAAATAACATAATATTAATTATATAAAATAGATCAATTTAATTTATTAGATAAAAATTTCATAAAATTATTAAATCAATTCTTTAAAAATAACCCTTTTACCATTATCATGGTCATTAAATTTAATCATAGTGATCTTAATTTTATGAAAAAAATGGAAATGAAATTACTGCATAATATGAAAGATTTTATATAAAATATGAAAATAATTTTATCAAATAAAACCTTTAAAGTTTATAAAAGTTAATTTTAATATTAGTGCACACAACGCATAAAAATCATTTAAAAAAAGTACATTTTTATGCTTAAAATTTATGGTTAGTAAATATTAATCAATTTTATTTAATTTCATGAAAACATAGTTTTATTATAAAAAATAATACTTATGTGGCTTTCAAATTAATTTAAAACTGAATATTACCATTAAAATGTTTAATCAAATTGAATGAGTAAAAATTATAATGAAATGTTACTTATGTTCTATAGTGTTGAAAAATGGTTTTATAAGTTCTAAGTGAAATTTTGGAATATATATTTAATCCATTAAATAAATTTTTAATCAAATAAATTTTTTTATAAACTTCTTGGTCTTTATCATATATTTATAAAATTATAAAATTTACCATTTTGGTGAAAATTGTATTTTCACAATTTTTTTAGAAATAAATTATTTTAGAAAAATATAAAAAACATCACCCAAAGATAATATTAAAACAATTTAATTCACAAATAATGTCTATTTTATAAAATCAAAATTCTATAATTTATAAGTTTATCTTTTAGATGAAATGAAATAAATAAAGGAAAATTTATTTCATAGAAAAATGTCATTTTTGAAGATTAACTATTTTTAAATATTATTTCATACCAGTATATAATTTAAATAAAATTAAGATATTAGTTCATATATTGAGACATCATATACTATTATAATAATCATATAAAATTAGTGAATTAAAATTTTTAGTTTAAGTTACACAATACTAAAAATAATTATTTGAGAATAAAGAAATCCTTTTTAATATTAAATATTTATCGTATAAATATAAGCATTTTAAATTGATTAATATCCTTTTACTTACTAGTGGTTTTATTACTATAATATTCTTAATAATAATAATAAGCTTATATTCCATAGGTCATTTTAGTTTAGTGTTGCACATTTTCAGTGCAACATGTGACAAAATTTATCAGATATAGTATTAATTTTAAGGGTCCAAAATCTTGGGTAGTTACAAGAACTTGTAAAAGAGTTTCAGTAAGTATTTTATGGTCTCTATTTTATGATGAACAAAAGTCATCAAGAGTTCACAATTTCCAGAGAAATCTAGTTTGAAAACGCAAGGGTCTGTGTGGAGATGTTAGAAGACATGTATTATGGGTTCTGGGGAATACTGATAGATGATTGTATACTTTAGAAGGACCTTAATCTTTTGATTATAGGAACCAAGCTAGAAGCTATAAAAAATGAAGAATGGGAGAGGATGAATAATAATGAGTTGGGGTTGATATATGTATTATTATTTCAGAAAATAGTTTACAATATTTGGTGTTAGGACCAAAATGATGATGAAGGTTATTGCTTTAAAGTATTTTATTTTATTGTCAAGAAATTTTGTTTGACGAAGGGAAATCACAACACATTGTATTTGATGAAAATCAGACGTAGGATTTTGTTTTAAAATTCTCAGACTCACGTTTTAAAAAAAAATTGACTCACTATGAAAGTCCATCGTAATAAGAATTAGTTTTATGATTCTGATCAGACTCACCTTGAGTCCTAAATGAGAGAGAAAATATCATTCTATAAGAAAATAGTCATTGAATTCACTCTAGATCTGATGTGAAAGAAGTGATCAAAATGAGAGAATCAGAGTCGTTATGATTATGATAAAATAAATGTGACAATTCCTTTTTGATTTTTATTTCACATAAATCATAAGTTGATTGGAGAACTTATGATAGAAGCATGATGGATGAAAGGGGTAAAGTAGTGTTCCAAATTATACTCAAATTAATTGTATCAGGGTGAAAGAGATGAACGAGAAGATACCAATCATATCCAGATTAATCAGATCTAGATAGATAGGAAAAGGTTAAAAAAGATGATAATCATACCAATTGTACCCATAATGATCATACCTAGAATGCTTGTACCCTGTGTGATCGTATTCAGAAAAATCGTACTCAGAAAGATCATATTATGGATAGTAATAATCAAACAAAGTTAAAAAGAAAGCTAGTTGGTGGATTTAGAAGCTGTTGGAATCAGTTCATCGTACTTGTCAAACCATCTTATTCAGGAAGAATTGCATTTTAAAAAAGGCTGATGGAAATGGAAATGAGTTGAATCTGATGAAAATTGTAATGAAAAAAATGATCGACAATGTATTAAACCATTTAAAATGGTTGAATTATTTTTTAAAGGAAGAAGTAGATGAACTACGATTCATTTTCAAATGTCTTGATCATGTGGGCCAAGAGTTGAATCACCTCGTTTTATTTTCAAGTGAATTTTCAAGTGGTTCAAGAGAAAATTTTATGAAGTTGAATTAGTTCAAGAGCAGAGATGAATATTTTTACTGAATGTGATATTAAGCATGAACTTCGCATTAAAAATAATGATTCTAATTAATTGATACAGTGTAATGTATTCCACAATCATAATGGATAATTAAATCATAGTGGTCTCCATTTCTTCATACATTCAATTGGTACAAAACATAATATTAAACAAATCAGTTTTAGAAAATTATACTCATGAATTTAAATCAGACTAGAAATTTAAAATAGAAGCCCGAGAAGGAGATATGGAGTTTTAGGAAGAATTGAGAAGTTCTGAGAAGTGTTGATGAAGTCATAAATTCACTTGATATTTTAGGCAAAATTGAGATTTGGATGAATTTGTTTGAGAGGTAAAGGTGTTGGGATTCCCCTCAAAAACCTCATATGGGTCACCTATAAATGGAGAAAAGTACATCATAAATTTCTGATGAATGATGTACTATTCATCATAGAAGAGAGAGAAGCTCATAGTTTTTTAGAGAGACTAAAAAGTTTCTGTATTGAGTTTTTGTTGAAGAAGTTTTGACGGAGAAGTGAAAGAGAAGAGACAAGATCAAAATGTTGTATTCATTTGACCATTAAATATAGTTATTATCATAATCAGCTAATTATTGTATTCCTTTATTCAATTCTATTTGGTTTATCATCATATCAGGCTTGATTAATATGATAAGGTATTTTCATATTGGGGTTTCCAGACTAAGGAAGATAAAGTTCTGAACTGTCTTAATCGTACTCAACCAATGTTATATCTTTTTATATTGATTTCTTCATATTGTAAGGAATCATACTGAAAAATTGTACCCATGTCTTCACACTCAGAATATAAGTTGTGTTGATTCATCTCTATTATATTCTATCAAAATAATATTTTTTGTACTAGGGATAATCGTACTAAGAATAAACGTATAGAGAAGAATCATATTGGTAGAATCGTACTGAGAGGAATCTGACTGAGAAAAATTGACAGGGAAAATCAGAATGAGATTTCCATAGAAAGTTATTGGATGTTCTTACCTTATTATGGGTAAAAAACTGATGATTTTTTTTCAAATAATACATTTTTGGAATTAAAAAGAAGAATATGTTACATGAGTTATTACAAAAAAAAATATTACCCTATTTTTTCTAAGAGGGTGAACACATAATTTTGGTTTATATTCAAAGTACTACGTGAGTGAAAGGGAATTTCCTACTCATTGTAATCCATGTATTATTTTCTAATAGACTGTATGGTATTGGATTATCTCCAAACCATACCAAGGATGTAGCTATTCGTATTGAATAATGAACCTTATAAATACTTGTGTTCCTATGGATGTGTGTTTGAATTGTTTTTTTGTAGGGAATATAATATTTAATAAGAGGTAAAAATTGTTTCAATTTTAAGGAAACAAAAATAGTATCATTGATTCACCCCCACCCCCTCTCAGTGATATAATTATCCAAACTAGGCATTTACAAGTGGTATCCGAGGGTAGGTTCCCTTCACCTTTCTTTGCTAATGGAGAATTTTAATTGTGTGAATAATAAAGGTATTCTAGTTTTTGATGGAAAGAATTACCGTATATAGAAAGATATAATGTTTCCTTGTCTTAAATCTGTTGGATATGATGTTCTTAAAGCTGCAACAGATGGTTTTCCACATATTTATTATAAAAATTCTCTTAGATATATTGAAAATAAGAATCTCAAGAATGGACAATAATGCTATATTATCATCACTTTATGAAGGTGAATTCCTAAGGGTGAAAGTTGTTTCCACAACCAAAGGTATATGGGATAAATTGAAAAACATATATGAAGGAAATAAAAAATTAAAGAGGAAAAACATCAAATATAGATATTGAAGTATGAATAATTGAAGATGAGTGAGTACAAATCTATTGGAGACTTCTTTACAGGGGTAAATGACATTTCAAGTACTATTAGATGTCTTGGGGGAAAGACGCATAATTATACAGTTGTAGATAAGATCATGAGAATCCTTCTCAATATGTTTGATGAAAACGTTTTACCACTAGAAGACAGAGACCCTGAAATATTATCTCTTAATGATTTAAATTGAACTCTCATCACCTATGAAATGTTAAGGGAGGAATCTTTTAAAAGAAAAACAATCTTTGACAAATAAATGTATTTCAAGGATAAAAATAAAGAAAATTAAAAGAAGATTTATGATGAAGATGAAGTTGGTGAATCAAATTTTGAAGATGTGGTATGTAAAAATATTGATAATATTTTATCATTTTTTTCTACAAATGTGAAAATATGTATAAATAAATAGAAAAGGAAACTTCCCTTGAATTGTTTTGAATGTGGAGTTGTTGGGAACTTTGCTTCCAATTGAACTCGAATAAAGAAAGAAGAGGATAGTGAAGATGAATGAAGAAATCCAAGAAGATCATGGAAGAAACAGGGTGAAAAAGGAAAATCATATTCCATAGGGAAATTTAAGAAATTCTTCAATTCAAAAAGAAGAAGCTTCTTATCTAAATAAGTAAAAGAAGAAGTTAGTGACGTGAAAGCCAAAAAATCTATTAAGTATGGTATTAAGAATACATTTATTATAATAGTTAATGATAAATAATTCAGAAATAATAGTTCTGAAGAAGAAGAAACTCAACTTGAAATTCATTTGAAAGAAGAAATGAAAGAATGGCTAAAAAATATTAGAAGTCTTGAAAATAAAAACAAAAGGTTAGAAGATAAATATTCCTCAATAAGAAATTAATAATTTTTTGATGATTAAAAGGTGAAGCTGATGAAATATATTGATTATTTGAATAAATTTCTTGGTGATGCAAAGAATCATAATGAGCATCTGGAGGTGAAGTTGAAAGAAAAAGAAGAAGAGTTAGAGCATTTATAACAAAATATCTCTAAAGTTGAGGGGAAAGGAGTAATTTTCAAAAACTCTATCACTGAATTTGGTGAATGTTCTCTTAAATGAGAAACCTTATAAGGCTCAAAAAAATTTACCATTGTTGAGAAAAAATAAATATGTAATGTTTTCGTAAAAGAATAATGTTGTGAAAGTTATATATGTATCCAAAACTAAAAAAGTTGTAAATTCGGACGTCTCATAAAACATTGAGTCCAAAAATGTTTTGAAACATTATAAATCTAGAAATTTTTTCAATACTTCTGATTCTAATAAATATGAAAATAAAATAAATACCTTGATTGATAATGTAATGGTTGGTGGCCTAGAAAGGAAAGAGAATAAGGTGGCTAAGAAAAGTATTCCTAAATCCAATCCATGCGGATGTTTCAAAGGAAAATACTCTTTGTATGGATATTTCAGGTATTGTGGTGGATTATTACATATGGAAAATATGTTTTGGTTCAACCAAAAAACATTTTTATTATCCCACATTTCATGAAAGGAAAAGGTTGGGGGGGATTCAATCTCCTCAAAGAAAGAATTCAAAGAAGGTTGTTTTCAAGAAACCAGAAAATGATGAAGTGGAGATTAAAAATAGATTCCAACCAATGGAAACTATTTTTTAATGATGTGAACTACCTTGAAATATTGAAAAAGGATTTCTAGTTTTTTAAAGACCCAAAAATATATTCTTAACAATTCATAGAAGTCGAAGATGAAGAAAAAAAGGAAAAATAAAAACCTGTTGTTGTTGAAACTGAATTAAAATATACAAAAGAAGAATGACCTTGGATTATTGATAGTGGGTTTTCTTCTCATATAATAGAAGATTTATAATTATTTAATAATGTGAAGTATTTTAAATAAGGTATAATGACGTTTGGCAAGGTTGAATCCCTAAGAATCAAAGTTGTTGGATCATCCATCATAGGAAATGAAAAGATGAAATCCAAGAAATTTTTTTTGTTGATGGGATAAAACGCAATTTTATAAGTATTTAAAAATTTTGTGATGAGGTTAAAAAAATTATCTTCATGAAAGATTTTTTTTTTGAAAATTGAAGAACATGAAAAAAATGTTACAATAGGCTAGAGTACAAAATGAAACTTTTTTCATGTTTTTGAAATACAAAAATCTTGTTACATGAGTATGAAGGACGAGAATAAACTAGGGAATAAAAGTCTGGGAAACTTATACCAAAGAAACATGAGAATTTTATCTAAAAGATATATCATCTGATACCTTTCTTATTTTCTAAGAATAAGAGATCGATGTTGCACTATTTGTTAGAAAGGAAATATTACAAACTCAGTGAATAAGAAATTTGAGATTTTTTCAAGACAACCCCTAGAGCTGATTCATTTCAATATTTATAGAACAATGAGAAAACATTTAAAAAGTTTATATAAGTAATCCATTACTTTCATTTATGATTTTTCTTGTATTACTTGTGATATGTATATGAAACACAAATCAGATGCTTTGAAAATGTTTAAAATTCATAGAAAGAAAGATTAGAATGAAAGTGAGTATTCATTGAAGAAGATGAAAATAGATAATTATGGTGAATAAAGAAGTGCAAAATCCAAAGGTTATCTTGAGAATCATGGAATTAAGAATGGGTATAGTTCCTCATACACTCCTCAAAAAATGGGGTTGCTGAAAGAAATGATAGAATTTAGGTGGAAATGTGAATTACCATGTTACTTGAGCATGACCTTTTCTTTACATTTGGAGGACATCCAAGAGTAATTCTATTTATATTCAGAACCATTTTTTATATAGTTTATATTAAAATATGAATCCATATGAATTGTTTTAGGGAAAGACTCCATGTTTGAAATATTTTAAAGTGTTTGGGAGTCCATGCATTATAAATAATAAAGGTGGAAACTGTGGAAAGTTCAAGAAGAAAGGTGAAGATAGAATATTCCTTGGATATGCTATGAAATAAAGTGGATATAGATTCTTGAATAAAGAGACAAAAAGAATTTTTAATTCTATAGATGTAAAAATAATTGGAAAAGGTGAGAAATAAAAACATCTTCAGTTAAAAAATGATGTTATGAAATTTGATGAAAATAATTATGATAAGGGTAAAAATAATTGTATTCCTACTCAAGAAGAGGAATCAAACTCACCCATTTCTAGTGATGAGAAAGATAATCAAAAATATCATCCTTGGATGAGGATGTAAGTGGATTCTCGTAATATAATTGGTGATCAACATCAGAATGTTCAAATAAGAAGAACAAAAAATTCTATTACACATAATTCTTTATATTACAAAGTAGATCAAAATGATGTGAAAAAAGATTTTCAGTATCCGGAATGAGTTCAAGCTATAAAAAATGGTTTGATTAGATTGAATATAATCATACATGGGAACTCATACCCAAGCCTGAAAGCAAAAAAAATATTGTCACAAAGTGGGTTTTCTGGAACAAGCTGAATGAAGTAGGTGAAGTGATAAGAAAAAAAGAAAGATTGATGTGAAAAAGGGTATTAAAAAATTTAAGGTATTGAATTATCTGAAAACTTTTCTATAGTGGAAGGAATTTCAAAAATTATAATCATTCTTTCTATTACTGCATAGTGAGGCTACAAGATCTTACAAATGGATATTAAATCCACATTCCTAAATGGTGATCTTAAAGAAGAAGTTTATATTGATCAACATTATTGATTCATTTTTGGGAAAGATAAAAGTTATGTGTAAAGATTGAAAAAGGATTTGTATGGCCTAAAAGAAGATCCGAGGGAATGGTATTCCAAATCATATACATGATTAAGGAAGATGAATTTCAAGAAAGTAAGAGTGGATTTAAATATTTACATTAGGGATATTCAAAACTATTCATTCATTATAATTATTTATATAGATGAAATTATCTTTGTTGGGAATGATGAAAGAAGTTGAAAAATATTTTCTAAATATATGGAAAAGGTATTTGAAATTTCCTTGTTAGATGAAATGATATAATTTATTGGGTTACAAATATTACAAAAGGAGAAATATATTTTTATTTAATAAGAAAAGTATGCTAAGTAAATTCTTAAGTGGTTTGACATGGAAATTTCAAAATCTATTTTCACAACTATTTTAATTAGAAAATAGTTTTCCAAATATAGATAAGGAAAAGAAGTTTATTAGAAATAACTCCTAAAGTTGATTGGATGTTTTTTGTATTTGACCACCTCAAGGCCTGACATTGTTTATGATGTTACTTTTTATGGAATATTTGAGACTACTCCAAAAGAATAACATTTAATTTTTCGAAAAATAATTTTAGACAAATCAAAGTCACACTAGAATTTGGTATTAGGTATGATATCTCATATAGAATTAATCTTTTTTTAGTATTTATATGCTGATTGGGAATGAAATGTTAATTATAAAAGATCCACATGTAGTCGATTATTATTTCTGAGGAATAATTATGTTTGTTGTAATTATAAGAAATAGAATTGAGTAACTCTATATACATCTGAATCATATTACATTTCATCCATTCAACCCACTACTTAACTTATGTGGATGAAAACTCAATTAGAAGATTTACATATTGAGGTGAAGTTACCCTTGATATTGGGTTGTGATAATTATAGTAAAATCAATCCCACTAAGAATCTTTTTTGACATTCTTGTTCAAAATTTACTGATAACAAATATCATTTCATAAAAGAGAATGTGGAGAAGAATGAATTGAATATGGAGTATGTTTCAACATGATAACAAGTTGCTAACATATTCACAAAACCATTACCAAAGGAATCATTTTTTAAATTGAGTTTGAACATGGGAATCCAACCTATTTCTCATCAAGGTTTTGGTATGGGTTCTGTCCCACATCTCATAATACCTTTGGATATTGGTGTCAAGGGGGAGAATTAACTGTTTCATAAATCTATCCATTTGATTCATGTAAAAAGGGGATATTGTGGGTAAGCTGTGAATTCAATATTGTTTTGTGACTGAACTGTTCTAACTATTTTTTGGAGTGGTTATAAGAAAAGAAATTGTTTTGTACTACAATGAGGATGAATAAAAACTAAGGTTGAAAAAGAGACGTGGAATGAAAAAGAAAAATGTTATCATAATAACTTCTTTTGGAAAAAATGTTTTTTCAATCAATGATTCTTATTTCCCACAATGAGTTATCCCATGTAGGTTTATAATTATTTAAAAGTGATTTATTTATTGAGGAAAATAACTTCAGTGTTTTATGAAACATGGATGACAACAAAATACAATGGGGGGAGTGTTTGGACCAAGCTAATGATGAAGGTAATTTTTTTTCAAGTGTTTTATTTTATTTTCAATAATTTTTTGTAAAGAAGGGAAATCAAATCCCTTTGTATATGTTGAAAATTAGTCTCAGGATTTGGTTTCAAAATAACTAGACATGTGTTTTCTGAAAAATCATGCTCACTATGAAAATCCATCAAAATAATAATAAGCTTTATTATTCTGATCAGACTCACCTTGAGTCAGGCATAAAAGAAAAAATATATTACATGAAGTAAATATTCATTGGACTCAATCTGGATCTGATGTCGAAGAAGTAATTGAAATGAGAGAATTGGAGTATGTACAAAAATGATAAAATAACTGTAATGATGGTTTGATGATTTGGATTTTGCATAAATCATAAGTTTATTGGAGAAAGTATGTTGAAATATTGATGGATGAAAGGGTAAAATATGTGTTCTAAATCATTCCAAGATTAATCGTATCGGGGTGGAAGAGAAGAAATAGAATTTATCGATCGTATCCAAATTAATTAGATCTATAGGGGAAGGAAATGGGTTAGAAAGATCATAATTAGGCCAATCATACCCAGAATGATCATACTCATCCAGATTGTATTTAGCAAAATTGTACTCAGAAAGATCATATTTTGGAAAATTATACTCAATATTAGTTGGAATGAAAGATGGTTTGTATAGTTGAATGCTATTGGAATCAGCTCATCATACTCAGCATATCATTTCACTTAGGCAGAATTGTCTTTCAACAAAGGCCGATGGAAATGGAATTGAGTTGAAGCAGATGGAAATAATAATAATAATAGAAACCAATCAACAATGTAGTCAACCATTTAATATGGTTGAATAATTTTAAGAAAGAAGAGGTAGGTGAACTGTGATTCATTTTCAAATTTCTTCATTAAGTGGGTCAAGAGTAGAATTGCCTTGTTTTCTTTTCAAGTGAATTATCAAGTTAGTCAAGAGAAATGGTGAATAAGTTGAAGTTGTTCGAGAGCAGAGATGAAGAAGTTTTCTAAATATGATATCAAGGGGGGTCTTTACATTCAAAAGAATAATTGTATTCAATTGATACAGACCATTGTATCCAGTAATCAGAATGGATAATCAAATCATAGTGGTATCTATTTCATCATACATTCAATTGGTACATAACATAGTATTGAAGATATTAGTTTCAGAAAATCAGGCTCATAAATTGAAATTGGATGGGAAATTGAAAATAATAGTATAATAATATATAAAGTTTTAAGAAAAATTGATAATATTTGAGAAGCATTGATGAATTAATAAATGAACCTAATATTTTAGGGTAAATTGAGATTTGTGTTAATTTTTTTGAGTAGGAAAGGTTCTGGGATTCCCACCAAAACCTCATATGGGTCACCTATAAAAGGAGAAAAGTAAATTATACTTTTCGAATGACTCATGTACTATTAATAATAGAAGAGAGAGAATATCCATGATTTTTTTAGAGAGAAGAATGGAAAGAGAAGAGACAAGATCATAATGTTGTATTCATCTAATCATAACATTGATTCATTATCGTACTTAGTTGATTACTGTATTCTGCTATTGAATTGTATCTAACTGATCATCATATTAGGATGGATAAATTAGAACAAGGATTTCCATATTTTGGTTTCTAGAATAAGGAAGAGCAAGTTCTGAATTGCTTCAATTATACTCAGCTAGTATTATATCTTTTAATATTGAGTTATTCAGATGAGAAGGAATCATATTTGAAGAATCATATTGCATTTATCATACTTATAATAGAAGTGGTTCCATTTAACCTCTACTATATTCTATCAAATTTATATCTTATGTATTGGGAAGACACGTACTAGGAAGAATCATACATAGAACAATCGTATTGGGAGAATTATACTTGGAGGAATCAGATTGGGAAAATCGGAATGATTTTTCATTAACAAAGGCCATAAAGTTATTACATTCTTCTGGGTAAGAAATTGTAACAAAAAAACTGTACTACCAAATTTGTGATAAGACGGTGTAGACGTACTTTCCGATTTTCCTCAAAGTACTACACGGGTGAAAGGAAATATCCTACTCATTGTAATACAAATATTATTTTCTAGTGGATTGTATGGTATTGAATTATATCCAAACCATACCAAGGATGTAGATATTCATATTTAATTGTGATCCTTATAAATACTTATGTTCCTGGGGATGTGTTTTTTAATTTTTTTAGTAGGGAATATAATTTTTAAAAGGAGGAAAAGATTATTTAAGTTACAAGTAAACATAAAATAAAAAGTATCACTGATTCACCCCTCCTCTCAAGGATACCATTATTCTGACTGTACACTTACATTTGGGAAGTGAATACCACATTAGAACTTATGAAGACTCTTGCTGACATGTATGACAATCCCATGATGATGAACACAATGATATAACTAAGGAGGCTATTCATCATGAGGATGCATAAGGGAAGTATGGTTCCAATTATATCAATGAATTTGACATGATAAAATGTTAGTTGTATTCAGTGAATGTGGAATTCATAAATCCTAAATAGGCACTGATATTACCAATTCTCTCCCTTTATATTTATATTTAATGCTCAACACTTTGAGTAACTCGAGCAGGAAGATTAACCCAGTGTTTGTGGATGATTTAGTTATAAATGAGGAAATTTATCATAAAGGGATCAAAATGTCTTTTAAAATGTTTTATAATGTGTAAAAAATGGGATAATCCATAACATAAATGGGTTATATGAAAGTCAAATTAAGGAGAAATAAAATTAAGAGTAGTTTGACAAAAAGAAATCCCATATACTATAACTATGGGAAGAAAGGTCACATCAAGAAAGGTGTCAATGAGAGTAGAGTGAATTCTAGAAGAAAATATTCTGAAATAAGATATATGAATCCTATTTTAGATGATAATTATGTCTTAATCCTAATTAACACCAATTCAGTTGAGTCTTGGGTGATAGACTGTAGAGATTCGTTTTACTCAACATATAAGAGAGAAGGTATGAATAACTATATTTCTATAATATTGTGATGGGTATATATTCTAGATAGTAAATCCCTTGAGATATTTTGAATGAATGAAATTTATATCTAGAAAAAGAGTTAGATCTTGTATAATTTTCAAGGAGTGTGGCACATCATAGGGGTATGTAAGAACTTATTTTCCATTGGATAGTTAGATGATGTGGGTTTATATGAAACGTTAATAGATATAGTGTGGAAGATTTCCCACAGTTCTATGGTTGTATAAAAATAAGTAAAGGATATAAATATTTTACCTAATATGAGTATCAAATAGTGTGCTTTATTCTGGACAAGTAATTTCCATTAAATTTTATCTTATTCATCACGGTCACCTTTGTAACAAGAAAAGATTTTATGATACATTTCTCTTTAATAAATTTTAAGTGTTCAATAGATTAATTTATAAGAAACCCAAAAATTATAAGAATAAATTTTAAAAATTATAAAATGAAACACATTATATGTATTTAAATGAAATATAATTATAAAAAATAATGTTTAATTCACTTAGTTAATACTATTGATCCTAATAATTTTTTTGAAATATTTTTTTATAAGTATTTTTTTTATCATATATATATTATTCAATGATTACTTTATATTATTTTTTAAATTAATTTAGAGTGTTAATTTTTTTTAATAATTTAGAAAATTAAATAATTTTTTATCAATTGGATATAAATTAAAATAAAATCATTTAGAGGTAATGTTAGTTATTTTTCCGATTTTTGTGTGTGTGCAAACAATATATTTTTATCTAAATAAATTATAAAAATCGCTATTGATTAGTGATGTTAATACAATTTATAGAATATATAT
Source organism: Viscum album (assembly GCA_963277665.1). NCBI lineage: Eukaryota > Viridiplantae > Streptophyta > Magnoliopsida > Santalales > Viscaceae > Viscum > Viscum album. The sequence continues at coordinate 9,090,771 of OY728125.1, forward strand.
TCAATTGGATATTTTTAAATTCATCATATAGATATTATATGGAAAGGAATGATGTTAAACTCTGTTTTATACTTACACATGCATTTTTCTAAAAAAACATTTTTCATTGTATTTTGCACACTTATTTTAAAATGATTTTTTGACAATTACTGTAATTAATTATTGTAAAATGGATTCCCTATTTGTAATAATAATAATTAATATATTTTAATTATTTTAGGTTAAATTTTTTTCATAGTGAATTTAAAAAATTAATGTTTTCCCCATGGTTAGGGTTACAAATTGTTTACCGGGTTGATGGGGTTATAAACTAAGAGATAACGGTAAAATTACAACTTGAACCTATATAAATTTTATTTTTTGAAGATATTTTGACCATAAATTATCCTAAATTTTAATTATTTTCCATTTGGATCAACATTGAAAATAAAGTGAGTTAATATTATTTAAATATATTTAGTAATTCCATGTGTGTCATTCCCCTCATTTATAAAATGGAACAATTTATCCTCTCTTATTCACAATTTTTAACACTCCATCTCAATCAAAACCTACCAATTTTTTTTCCAAGATTGTTTCCCTTCATTCTTGAACTACTTGTATTTTTATAAGACCATCATAGGAAGGCTTAAGGTATAAGCCCAATGTGGTCTCCCAAAGAAGAGGTAATCATCTTACCCAAATATTTCAAACTTTATCTCATGTTCTACTTCCTATAAATCGATTGGATACATCCTAACATGATTAATATGGTATCATTAATGCACTAATATGTTATTATTACTATGATACAACCAGTTTGTACCTCCTCTCCCTCAAATGATAATTTAAAGTATCACTCAAGCGTATATGTGGGCTACTGCCACCACGTAGTAATATGATTCATTTTCCATCACCATATTTCATGGTAGGTTTTTATGATCAATTTAATTTTAATATATTATTTTTATGAAATAATTAATCCTTTTTAATTATACCATTTATCTTCATTCTTACATTTCCATCTATTGAAAAATTATTATATTGCTCATGCCTACATGTGTACTACCAACACCACAAAGTGATGTGATTAATTTTTTATTTATTCTTTAAATGGATGGTAATAAGGAAAGATTTAATGAATATATCTGATATTCAAGATATAATAGTTATTCAATAAAGTTGAATTATAATTTACCATTTTTTCATTTCATCCATTGAGAAGAGGAAGCATCACTTATACATACATAAAACCTATTATCTTCATGAAGTGATGTAATTCATTTTACATCACTGCATTATATTAATGATTATAGAATTTTCTATAATGAATAAATATGATACTTAAGTTATGATTAATTTTTTATGTATGATGAAACCATGACCAAGGTTTATGTATCAACACTATCGAATAGAAATACTCAAGGAAAATAGACCGGTATTCACCTGAATATTTATTTTAATAAAGAAATTATTAACAAAAGGATAATTGAAAATTATAAAATAATGATACATAGTATGTTATATATGAATATGTTTTTGTAATATAATTATAATTAATCTATATTTATTATAAAATATATTTAAACATGTACAAAGTGATATGGTACTTGACATAAGGGTTTATGTTACAAGAAGATTCAATTTTTGGATTGTCTATGATAAATTTCCATTGAGGGAAATTATAAGAATATTATCCCTTAGACCCCATATATTTTATAATAATTTGGTTATTACTATAATTTTAAATTGGTAGTACTATTTACCTATCTTTATTACTTAAAATTATTTACATAATGTTTTTATGAAAAATAAAAATTATTTCTTATTTAGTCAATGAACTTTTTATTCCATGTTCATACTCTTTAAAATTGTTTTAGGAACATTTTTAACTACATTTAAAATGAAATAAAATGGTAAATTTCACTACCTTTGACTATATTTAAAAATATTTAAGAGGAATATTGTTTATAAAGTTTTCTGAACAAGTCATTTTTTGACTTCATAAAAAAGTGTTAATTTTTTTTCTCTTTCAATGTATACAACATGAAATTTTTTTACTACATTCATGCCTATTATTTACAGAGAATATTACTTGATAAATTTCCTTTTTTATTTTCAAAGAAATTATTTTTCTAAATATCCTAGGACTTTTTAGTTAAAATTTTATTATTAGAAAATGATATTTTTCTTATTTTTTCAAAGAAATGTCAAAATATTATTGTAAAGTTTTCTATCTATATAAACATAATTTAATAATTAGTATGTTTTACTAGGAATATTCTCTCATGATTACATCAAATTTTCTAGATGAATTAAGGTGATTATTTTCTTATAATGATTACATGAAACCCATTTCTTTCATATAGGTTAATTAAGATATGATGAGATACTAATTTGTTTTATGATACGATCTGATTTATTTTTCTAGAAGTCTTATTATTATGTTATTATGAGATTTTTATGAAACTAGTTTATTTTAAAAAGGTAATGCTATGATGCATGATGATTTTTTTATGATCTTGTGGAATATATATGCATGGTTTTTATTATTTAAAGGTAAGCCTAAAATTATATAGCTCTCCAATTCATTGGTTAAAAAATTATATCTCTCTGATATAGTAATGGATGGAATGGGGAGTGAACCAATTTCACAAAAGGACTCTGTCTGCTATGATAGACTTGGGAGTAAACATGGACTATGTAAATGATGGAATGGTAAGTGAACCCAATACAAAATGATAGAATTGGTAGTGATCCTTGACTAAGGAAATTAATTACTATGCTTATGTGAATACAAAAAAAACTTTTTTTATGCTTATGTTATGTTCTCATAGATCATGATTTATTATTGATGATACTTTAATCTTATATATTATATCATTTGATTTAGATAACCTTATTCCGTGATTCATGAGTATATATATTTGACTTATTGGATATGTATTTTTAAGTCATGATCATTTTCTCATACCCTTATGCTTATGCTCAGTTATGATCATCGTTTGATATTATCTATGTTCACCATTACTGAGCATCTAAGATCACCATTTGTTATTTTTTATTCTTCCCTAGTTTATAAAGATAGGTATTAAGTAATAAAATTCTAATAAGAGTACTATAAGATAATAACCTTTCACTACACAAAATCATACATTAGCAGAGATTTAAACTGACTCCAAATTTTTATATGATGTTTTCCAAAAAACCACTTCTAAAGATGGCATTAGAATCTAACTCACATTGGTTCCTTCCATTTCGTTGTGGGTTTTGAGAACCTTCACAGGACATTTGTTTAGCGATAGATTCCCATGACAAAAAATGTGTAGGATATAGTGGTGGTATATTTCACCACTATATCCTTGAGATTTTATGGGAGGGAAACCTACTACTAAAATGAGAAAACCGCCACTATATAATATTTAAATTTTTTAGTAGTGGCGAAACCCACCAATAAACAAATTTCAACATTATATAGTGGTGGCACAAATCACTGCTAAAAATAATTTGGCATATTTAGGAGTGGTTTAAACTGACTCTAAATATATATTTTTCTAAAAAATGAAAATATAAAATCTAAATCCCCAAAACATCCAAAAAAATAGAAACCAATATATCATAATAATGATTATCCATCTGGACTCTAAAACTCATTAATAAAGATATCATTTCAAGTACATAATAATAAATAAATTATCTAATAATATCACAACACACATGATCAAGAACAAAATATAATCAAGGGGCTCAGTAAGGTTGTGACCATAATATTTGAAATCATTATACACAAAGTATCGAAAGGGTATTCGGTTTATGGTACTAATCATATAAATAAACATTAATTTTTAACACAACATTTAATAAAAATAAAATTCTAAATAATCCATAAGTAATATAAAAACATAATCATGGTCATCTAATTAATTACATAAAACCATCACATAGAACAAACATACCACTTATTACTTGGAAAAATTATTAAACTATGAACTTTCCAACGCCATAAACAATGTTTTTTTAGAAGACCATGCATAAAAAATTCTATTTGAGAAAAAAAACTCATTGATATTTTTTAAAACACATAAAGGGAATCAATTTATAAAGAAATATAGACATTGATTTCTAGGGGGATCAATGGTGGACTACGTATTATGGACTAAAAAATGAGCATTACACTCTAGATGTGTTATTGAAGATGATATGAAATAGTGAAACTCTACCACCATGACGATGTAAATGTAGTTGGGAAGAAAGAAAGGAATTAAGGTTCCTAGGGGGACTTGTATTGATGAACTCCTAATCAGTGCCCAACCTACAATCACTTGCTTGGATATTGGAATGAAGAAGTCTATAACCATGAATCTTACCAAATATATTAGGTTCTAAAACATTAATTCACTATCCAATTAATGATGTTTCCCGATGAAATCATGTTTAAAATTTATAAAATTGTATCATGACTTTAATAAATAAAAACACAATCAAATTAGAACCCCCCCTTATGTAAAAAGTAAATTAATGAAAAGAATAATAATTATAGATAAAACTAGCATAAGTAAATTAGATTAAATTTTCATAGACAAGAAAACAAGTTTAAATGTACTAAACACCCAGGAATTTCTCAAATAAAAGGAATGAAATGAAGACACAAACCTTAATCAATGGAATCATTTAATATTTAATGAATTCCACATGAATATGTCATAAGAGGGACTCATAAATACCTATAAACCAAAGACACTAATTTAAGATAGTCCTAGACTAGATAACTAACAACCATGGCTGCTAGGATTAGAGAGGAAATGAAGAACGTGGAAGAAAAAAGATAAAGAGGGGGGGGGGGTAATGAGAAGGAACCCATTACCTTAACATCTAGATGAGAGATCCCTAATAAATCTATTTAAAACCATTAGATGAATAGTGAAGAGGGTGGTAATTATCTCAGAGGAGATCACGTGATATATAATTCAAATTGGGTGATATATAGAAGGGATCCCAAAATTAAAAAACTCAAAATGGATAAAATCATCATCCCTGAGTAAGATTCACGATTCACCCATATGGTTAGAAAAAACATGCAGTAATAATGAAACCTCCTATAAAAACTCAAGGCGAGTCTGCATGATTTTCTAGAAGTTCCACATGGTTAGTGTTAACCATGTTAAAAAACATTGAAAAACCAATTCAAGAATGATGGCCACTTGAAATGAAACAATGACATCATCCTAGTCTATATGACCCATGATCATGTAATTTATTTAATCTATGAATTATCAATGTTCATGGATTCCACTAACCTATCATCTAGAGACATTTGAGTTAATAAATCACATCCAAATTTATCATGAACTTTCATACATAGATATAGAATTATTTAATGATATAGGACATGAGAAGAAAATAAAAGGGATCTAGAAATAACCCACTATTCATAGATGTTGTGATTCCTTGAGTTTTATAGAAGGTATACCATTTGCACATTCTATGAAATATATTTTCACATTTCAAATGAAAGTGATGTTACCATTTACTCAACCATACCATAGAAACAAAAAATAATGTTACCCATTCGAAAAAATACTCCAAATGAACCAAGCATCTACATTTTTAGGAAATACAAGGGAAATGTACATATCCCTACTAGAAACCACAAAATTGTTTCTAAATCACCAAATTAGAGTTATTTTTTCATAACATTAGTTTCAAAACATATCTAAATCCAAAGTTTACGCTAATCCCTACCCAATGAACTTTTCTTAACACCCTCTACATATTTGTCTCTATATCCCTCTATCAACACCTGCATGACAATTATATTTAAAATTAAACATTGTTTTATACGTAAATTTTAAAAAATATAAATAAAAAAAATAATATATAAAATAGATAATGGTGTCTTATAAATATTTAAATTATGGAACATATTACAAGAGTTAATCAATTTTTGGAAAAAAACTTTGAACTGGTAGTGTGAGGGATGATTTTCATAGCTCAACATAATGAATTTTTCTAAAAAACATCATGAAATAAATAAGATAAATAATTGTAATGTAAAGAAACATATGTACAACAAGTTTAATTTTTAATTTATTATAATTTAATAACATAATGACATTAAGTTACACTATAATGTATTAAAATTACATTTCTCTATGAATCAAAAACGTCATTTGTCCATGATTGAGTCATATGCCTCTAATAATCATAGGCAATCATAAGGTCAACCAGATCTGCTGCCAGTTAGAATAGAATATGTCCAAATAATCATGTGGAATCATTGGTCAGAACTCCATAAGAGTCAAATGGGACAACTATATTCAGCCCATTTAGATTCTATACATATTAACTATTCATATTCTCCTACCTAATATAACTGTTTCCTTACTTTTTGAAAAAATACCAGTAGAATAAAAAAGTGAAATAAATTTATTCACATTAAAAATTTTACCTATAACTATCACCCTTCGATATCCTAATGAAGAAACAGCCCTGAAAAACTGCTCCCTCACTACTGAGTATACTAAATGGAGAGACATTGTCTCAGATGGTGATGAGACACTAAAGAAGGGTGTGCTAGAAGCTAATGGAATAGAGGATGTGAGAGATGGTGTAGCGGGCATGCAGAGAGTTTCTAAGATACAGTATATTGGGAGATTGATGGATCATAATCTGTCAGTGTGGTTGAGAGAAAATCAACTGAGAGTTGACTTGGTTTAACAAAACACTTTTCCTTGGTATTCCTATCATTTAATCAAATTAATATAACTTCAAAACATATATTTCTAAAAATTCATGCAAAAAAATATAATTGATAATTGATGCACAATATTAACAAAAAATGCATAGCTATGATAATGAATAACTACACATATAACATCAGCGGTTGATAAATGAAGGAATGTCTGCACATACAAGCTTTTTATCCTTCCATCATGTCATTTTCTTATCCATCATTACATTATATATTTCATCCTCCCTTGAAATAATAATATTTTCAATATTATTATGGAAAAATAAGTTCACTTCTTGTTGTTCATGAGATTCAATGTCAAAGGTAAAATCTTCCACTTTATCACCCATTATCAAACAAGTATCTTTGTTTTTCGTGAAAAACTACTTTCCACCCTTCATCCATGACATCTTCCATAAGACATAGCATTTTCTCTTGTGATTATATGATATCAAAATCATGTAATTCATGGTCACTAATATCAAGTGATATGATTTAAGAAAAGTAAATAGCAAGGAATCTTTTTTAACACCCCTGATAATATCAACCCACTTGCATTTGAATAAAACAACTGAAAAATACCTATTCTAGTTTAATTCAACAATATTATTAATCTTTTCATAGTATCCCATTTTAGAAACTGTAAATATACCACTATTATATGTTTTCAAACCATCTTACCAATCAACTAAATAGAATTTGAATCCATTCACATTGGAAGCAATAAAATTTCAAGCCACTTTTAGAGGAACTCAAGATAGAAACTTCAAATCATCTTAAAACTCATCTCAAGTATCAATATTCATGATCTAAGAAAATTAATATACATTTTTATATTTAAAAAAATATTTTTTAATCTAATATCTATATTTATTGTAATATTTATGAACTTACACATCATGAAAACCATTCTCCAAGCTCTTTATTAATAGATTTTGTTATATATCTATTATTTTGTGTTTGGATTCTCATTAATCTCTTTGATTATATACTAAGATATTCATGAAATGGATCTGAAATTTCACTATTCAGCAGCGCATATCTATGTGCGTATAATAATTCCATTTCTATCAGTGTAACAATTGAGCTCCTCCAAACTGATCGACTAATAATTGGAAATATTTTTTATTTCCCTTATAGTTGATATTATTTAGATATATATTAAACTTCTCTATCTCAATAGAATCATATTTCTATATCATCCAATTATTTAGAAAAAAAATTAAGACACTCCTTTTCCAAATATCCTTTAGAAATAGATCCTTCAGGTTGAGATTTATTTTTAAAGTATGATTGAAAATGGCCAAGATAAATGTGAAATAAAATAAATAAAACATAATTTCATATTTAATGAAGTGTAAATAATGAATTAAATAATAATAAAAACATATAAATAAAGTAAATATAAATTGGATACATTCATCAATAATGTACAAGGGCTCTTAATTTAACTTCCTTGACCAAAATAATTGTTAAATACATATTGATAGTAAAAAAGAAGAAGAGGAACGATCATCCCCATTACCCAAAGTATCCATAAAAATCTCTCATGAATGTTGTAAAACTGAAATGGTTGTATTGTTTCCCAACATAGTTGTTTGAAAAATGAGAAAAATTGGAGTACAACAGCAGTAAACTTTTCAGGTAATAATGTATGTAATGCCAATGATATTAACTATAGTAACAAAATATGTGAATCATGGATTTTAAATCCATGTAACCTATAATGATTTATGTCAATACAGATTGATATGTTACATGACTACCCATAAGATACCTTCATATGTTTTAAAAATCAATGGAATGTATAATTATCCCAATTTTTCATTGCAAAAAGTTTTAGAGAAAACTTTCTATTCTCATCTGGCTGGAGATCACACTTTATGTTCATTATTTGTAAGACCTTCCAAGAATTGGGATGGTCCTTCAATTTTTCCATTCTCATTAAGTAATTTGAAAATCAAATTATCACATACATTCTACTAAATATGCATAACATAGAGATTATACTGCAACAAATTAAATTCCGAATACATAAGTTTGAATAATATATTTTTTCTTTAATTGTTGCATTCTGATTTCACGTGATGATGTAGTTTTAACTCATTTAAAAATATCATTAAAATGAATCAAATTCCCAAATTCCATTTCAACATTTCCATATTATGCTAATATTTTCAATTCTATCAAAAAATTTGGAGGTTGTGAACGATCAATATAATAATATAATTTTTACTTTTTCAACTGAAATCTATTAAATACATTGATTAATCTTTGATGATGCTATATGTACCCTTTTTTACTATGAGGTTATCATTTATGATCAAAATAAAAGTTACAAACAATACAAGTAAAACTCATGTAATTATTCCAACTAGCTAAATTCCAAAGTCCATAGAAGTCACTAATGGGCTACATTATAGAAACTTGAATTTTGACCATTGTTCTAGAAGATGCATCATATTTCTCAACAACATTGCTCCATAACACCTATAATTATTCAATTAGAGGATGCATGTTTAGATTAATATCATTTTAGGAGTTTATTTTTCAAGAATAATCATTAAAATGATTAAATACATTTCTTTCATACACATCCAAGGAGAAATATTTTAAGGGATTAAAACAACCATCCAAATGCTAAAACTGGTGCTCAATGTCCCAAATGGATTAAACTGATCAGCAACCGATCCCAGTTGCACATTCCTAGGTCAAGATGAGAAATATAGATGTAATGAAACAAACTTCTTCCTCGAATGTGAATCTCATAGATGTCACATTAACCCATCATTATTATTATCTATAAAATTATACTTCATGTGCTCGAAAATTTTCAATGACATGAATAATATTTTCAATCGAGGTTTTAAAGGAACATAATGAAAATTCTTTATAGGTGTGTTCATTTTATTATTCTTCATAGTATTATATTGATTTAGACTTCCAACATCATTCATTGACTTCCATATAGAAGAAGAACATTCTTTACAATCCTATCTTCATTAATCCACTCCCCAATAAAGAATACAATTACTGAGAAAATGAAGTATTTTTTGTATAATTCAAACCAAGGTTGTTAAAAACTTTTTTCATATCATAAAAAGACTACGGAATCTTAGATTTAGGAAATTAATCATTCAATAATTCCAATATCATATACATCACCATATTTGTAATTCTATATAGGCATTTGATATGGTACAACTTCAGTAGAAAATAAAATTTCGAATATTTCAGACACCAACCATACAACTCTTGATTTACATCATCAAATAAACCGTGAAATGAATTTATCTAATTAGTGAAGTCATGTATTACATTATCCTCCACAGAATCAATAGGAGGATCTAATGATATGTTACAATCTTGATCTGGTTGTCTTATAGTCCCAAAATCATCACTTGTAGATTTTTTATTTTTTCCACCCTCGAATAGTTGTTAGAATATGTTTTTATGGTGTTGTTTTATTGCAATGATAAATCAATAATTTATAAGGTTTTAATTTAATTTTCCATTTTTGATGAATTTGGTAGCCCATTATGTTGATTGAAATTAGTTCTCAAACATTTTATAACATTCAATTCTCTATGCAAAATCCAACACAAATATTGAGCAGGTAATTTATTCAATATCAAGTGATCATAAACTCCATTTCTATAAAAAAAAATTTAAATTTAAATTTATGTCCTGTAAATTTTATTATTCCATCAAATGGATCATTTGGAAATAGAAAAATCTAAAAAATCCTCCAAAACCTTTGCACACTGGTGTGTATTCCTCAATAATGTGATCCATATTTTATCCATATATATATCACAATGTTCCCACAATTTATTAAAAAACTAAACCACAAAAGTATTAATAATTAAGAAAATAGATAAATGAAAGTGAAAATAATAAAACCCAGGTTGTTATAATAACAGTCATATAAGTACTACAAAATTCAAAGTAGAAAAATAAAATCAATCACATATAGTATTATATAAAATAGATATGATAGAAAAACCATTCAATCATTAATTAACACACAAATATGCATCAATAAAAATCATCCCCTCATGGGATCAAAAACTCCTTAGGAATAAAAATAGTCACATGAGGCTTAAGAGGGTCTCAAATATTAATAAAAATATTTTTATTAATGTTTTAATTGATCTTTCATAAAGAGCTTCATAAGACAAAAAAATTTCACTCCATTTTAAAACTACATTTCAATTTTTATTTAAAATCCTATATCAAAACACACATTGAAAACCAATTTTGAAATATAACCTTTCCCATAAAATCACTTTTGAAGGAAAGATATCCCTCTTTAAATGAAGTTAACTACTATAAAGAACCCATTTTTCAAGACCAATCTTTCACCATATTAAAACATTTCAGGACATCATGACACTTATGGTCTCAAAACCATTAAAATAATGATTAAATTCAAACTGCCATCAATTCTGAAAACATGACTCTAAAAAATTAAACATGCATTTTAAAGACAAAACTGGTGTCTAACGCCCCTTTAAATAGTTAATTACCATTAGAAAATCCACCTAGAATTTTAATAACCACATGTAATGTGATAACTAAATAATTATGATCATCCCATTAGGTGGTAAGACTTTACATGAATGGAAATATTAAATAGTGAGATAGATAAGATATATAAACTACTTGTTTTATATTAATTTTATAAAGTCATTATATTAATTATATTATGTTTATATAATATTAATTTATATCATAAAATATAGAATAGAAAGTGAATTAATAATGAAAGAGAAGTGTGAGAGTTTCTAAATCTTATATAAAAATAACGGTTAACAAACTAATATGGAATTAGAGCAATATTGGATAATAAAAATATTCTACACTACCCAAATAAGTATTTATACCTTTATCTCAATCCTATTTAAAACACTTTAAACAAGACCAATTTAAAACATTATATATTTCTAAATGATTTATAGGAATCCAAAATATATAGTTTGGTAAAAATACTTCTTTATTAATTTCCATTCCCAAGTAATATTAATCAAATAAATACAATAATTATTTCAAAATACCAATGTCTATACATTTATTTCATTATCCTTTTCATGATGTATAAAATAATTATTTACATTGAAATGTGGTTACCCTAACTTATGATTTTATATGAAGACTATAAATTAGATTAACTACCTTATTTAAAAAACACATATAGTTAAAACTAGTCAATTAACAATATAGTCAAAAAATATTCAAAACATTATTTTCTATGCTATGAATATTTAAATAAATAATTTAAGGCTCAAATTTATAGTATCCCTAAAAGAATTCAGGGAAAAAATTTGATTAAAATCATAACTCAACAATATACCAAATACTAGCCAAAGATAAATAGACATTAAATACACTATAATCCTAAAATGTAAATTAAAATGTAAAATATGAATAAATTAATAATGTTGCATTAAATTTTAAACCATAAAATTATAGGAAAAATTATAAATAATATTTATAAAAAAATATAAAATAATTTATTTTAATAAAATAAAAAGAATAAACACATTTAAGGGAACACACACAATATATTTATTTTCCAACTATTTATAAAACTCACCCAATTATAATGCCCTACTCATTTCAATATACCCCCATTATTTTTAGAAAAGCACTCAATATGGGAAATTTATAAAACCTATAATCTTTAAAAAATTTAATCAATTTAAAAATAAAATAAATGAAATATATACAAATAAAAACAAATTTTAAATCCTATAAAATATATAAATATATAACTATGATTAATTCATTCTGGGAATTATCTTATATTATATTTTTCTTATAATTAAGAAACATAAATAATTATATGAAACTGAAACATGAAGATCACCCTTATGCTTTGAGACATAGGTGATGTATACAAGTAGACGACTGCACAATCAATCCAATAATCAACCTCCTCTAACTATACAACAAAAATTAACATCATTATATCTTCCCAAGAGTTAATAGGAGTAAGACAAATTGAGAGAGTGGTTAACAAAAGTGTTGGGACAAAACCCCTCAAGGTAACATTGTAGTATTTTTGTATTGGTTGTGTTTGTAGAAAAAGTATGTTTTCATGGTGAATTGTTGATTTATAGAGATATTTCTTACAACCCATGTTGATAAAGAACCATTAAAAAATAATGGAAGATTTGAAGGTGGTACATGAAGAACAAATACATGGTGGTGTTGTTTTCTAGTGTCTTCCAAATTTTTGGGGTCCAAAATTTGGATTTTGGCGTGTATTGCAAAATATTTATTTCCTTGAAGATCCCATAAAAATATGGAAAATGAAGAGATTTCTATAAAATGGGCTTCATGAAGTGTATTTCTAAAAAACAGAAAGTTTTTTATAGAAGACTTTATGATTATGTGAATTGGAGCATAGTGGTGGTTCATAGCATTTGATAGAGTGCATTGCAGCAACATAAAATTTTAGTGTATCATTATAAATGAAAGGATCAATGTAGAGAAATTTATGACCTATCCAAAAATAGAACTAGAATAAGAGGATCTCGGTGTTCTTCCACACCTATAAATAAGAGGGATCCCCTCTTCATTTCGTAGGAGATTAAGAGAGAAAATCCAGAATAACTTGGATTTCTTGAAGTAGGGGGTGATTCATAATTAGTGGTTTCAAAGAGTGGATTAAGATTTGAGAAAAGACTATTATAGTATTGACTAAGGTCAACACTTCTATTTATTGAGAGATTCACGAAGATGGGGTGTTCCGTGTTGGCTCAGGGTGATTTGTAAAGGAAGCTGTTTCGCGAAGGCAATGTGCATCGAGATGACCGTGGGTTCCACAAAGGTAGCTATGCTCTGTGACAAAATGTGATCTTTAAAATATTGAGATATATGAAGGAGTGTCTCTTTAAATTAGTGTTTTCTTTTACAAGGTGTTCTTTGTGAAGAGTCAGAAACTTCACAAAGGCTTATTTGAGCTTTGAAAAATTGGGATCTTTATGAACAATGAGCTTTAAGAATGTATGATCAAAAGGCATTGCATAATGTTCTATGGAAAAGGGGTATTCATCAGTGGATTAAAGTGTGAATTTAACAGAGCATCTACATATAGTGGAGGATTCATTCATTAGTGATAATGAACAGACCTACAAGTCCATAAACTATGAATGGATCCCTTCTACGATCAGTGAGATAAGAAAGAGGAAGAAGATGATGCTTCCCACATGTAGTGAGCCGGAGGAAGATACATAGAGAGTGACCAATGAGAATGTAGTGAGAAGACCCTAAAAATTGTAAAGGCAGTGAGCCTGGGAATAGAAGTGATCTAGCCTAAACCTTGTGATTGGTAGTGAGATTTAGTGGATTTGGTACATCAGAACAACAACATTGTATACTCCTTGGATGTTGCCTAGTGAGGGAGAACCATGTAGAAATCCTTGTTTCCCTGTTCTTTCATTCCTGCATTACATTTAAAGCATCATTATCAGATAATGAAGCGAATAATTAGATCATCATTAACAATTAAGTGAAAATAAAGTGACCCTTATAATATTGAGGTCAGGATCTAGTGGGGTAGGATGGATTTTGAAATAGAATATCCATTCCATGATCCCCCTCTTAGGGTTTCTAAGACCATTTTGTACCTAAAAGGAATAATAAAAGAGAAAAAATACTACTAAAGGAGGGATTACCACTGGGGGAGTCAAGGGAGAAGTGGGGTTGGCTGGGATGGTTTCTGGAAGAAGTGTAGGGTGAGAAAATGGTGGGATCTGAGTTTATTTTTGCTCTGGCATGGGCTCGATCAAAGGAGGCGACTTTGGGGAGGGTGTGGGATTAGGATCGAATGATGACTTGATTAGGGGAAAGGGTATGTAAAACAGGTTTTAGGGATGTGACCGCATCACCGTTGAGAGCTCAGGTGGCTCCGTCTTAGAGGGATTGGGAAATACCTGAGTTCTTGAAAGGGGTGAACCATAGTGGTTCTAGGGATCAGGGTCGTTGGGGGGGGAGCTCGGGGGAGAATGATGTGAGTTGGGGGAGAAGGATGGGGTTTATTGGAGAAGTGAATTTTTTTAATAAAGTGATGTAATATTTATGTATGTTATAACCAGGTCACCATCGTTTATATTAGATAAGTGCTCAGTTTTATTAGATATTATGATTATAGAACTTTTCTAAAAACTATGTGGGTAATTATAGGTATAGGATAACATTTTAATGATTTATAAAATTATATATTGGTTTGTTTTCCATGAAAATACATCCATGTATGGTACTAAAAAGTTGATGTGGCTATGTAACAGATTTAACTAGGTGTAATAACTCTAAAAGGGGTATATAAGGTATTAACTCAACCATCACTGGTGGATGATGAGAGGGAAAAAGACTACACACCAGGGAAATCACTCCTGAGCTATATACTTGGTTCCATTCACATTTTATTTACAAACTGTTATGAAGAATTTGAATAGATTATGACTATGAATTACCTATGTTAAACCTAGGGTATCATAGATTAAAAAAAGGTGTCATTATTTAGACATCATATGGATGATTTTTTTATTATTAAATTATTACTGAATTGAATATTATTTCTCACACTATTATTTTTTATTTTTATTCAATGAATAAAACCAAGAGGAATAATATTAATGATGTATTTTATGGTAATTAAATGATAATACTCATGAGAAATCAAATTAAATCTAATTCAGTATACAAAATATGACAAATATTATCACCCAACTCTAAGAATTTTTGAATGGTAACATAAATCATGCTAAATTTTCAAATTTACCAAGGAAGTAACAACTCCATATTTAGTCTTTTATATAGAAACATCTCACTTCCTTCAGTGGTACCTATAATCCAATTATTACTGATAAATGGATCAATTATACTAAGAATATATTCTCTATTATCCAATTCTTAGACCATTACAATTTTTTTTATTTTTTTATGATTTGGAAGGCGAATCTATTCAACGGTGGATTCTTATCAAGAATAAAAGGTAAGAAGAATAAATTGAATACATGAAATGGGAAGAATTTATGAAGGTATTTTTCATAAATTATTTTCCCTAAACTCTTTTCATGAAAATGGAAGGTGAATTCCTACATTTAAAATATAAGTATAACTAATCCATCAACACCTAAAAGGAATGTTTTTACTAAGCTTAAAAGGAATTCTTTTAGTTTTATCATAGATCATAAAAGAAAATTTTACAAATTATTTAGTGTCTTGAGACCAAGTCTCTGAAATTGATTGGCTATAAGAGTCTTTGATAGCTATAAATAAATCATTTTATTTTGTCTTAATTAGAAAATGTAAATTGAAGACTCTAATATTTCCCAGGGTTTTGGGGGCCAAAAGTGAAAGATAGAATCTTGAAAATATTATAATAATAATACCCATGGGGTGATGAAAATTAATATTTTTTCATGTCATAATTATGGAAGGTAGCACAAAGGATATCTAATTATGAGATTTGGGAAATCTTTCAAGTGTGTAAAGGAAGATTATTGATAAAATTAATGTCTAGGTATTTTTAAGAGTCCATTTAATGATAGGAGTGGTGAAAAAGCTCAACTAAATGTTCCAACCACACTCTAATGATATAATTGTAAGGATTATGTAAATTATTCCAATTAGTGCATAAATATAAGGGTTAATTATGAAAATTATCTTTAACAACCTCTTAATTCAAGATAGAAAGGGAAATCTCATGTGATCAAAAATTCTGAAGTGGGTTGTGAGAATGAAGTAGTGAAAGATACAATTACCATCCACTCTAGAACTAAAAATGCTTTATTTTCTACTAGATATAATATATATTCTACATCTAAATAATTTTCTAATGTATCATTTTATCACCTTAATGATTATATTTTTAGTTAGTAATAAAAAATCATAACGGTATAATGACTACATCTCAAGTCTATAGCTCCTCCTCAATAGAATGTTTTTTGGGAATATCAATCTTGTAAATATTATGATTCTTTCTATAGTTGAATTTGAAATAATTTTGTGTATGGATTGGATATATAGATATATATATATATCATATCATTTTCTAATTAAGGAAAGTATTTATTGATATTCTGAATCAACCTTTAATAATATTTCGGTGTGAGGATGAATATGAACTTCTAATGGACTTTAATCTCATTGTATGATTCTTACTATATATTCATGAGAGGTTTTTATATCCAATGTTTGGGGAGAAAATAAAAATTGAATATATGCCTATTGTTCAGGATTATTCTGATGTATTTCCAAAATACATCCCTATTCTTCCCCCAAACCATGATGTTTAGTTTTTAATAAAACACATATATGGTGATTCCCCTATTTCAAATAATCCATACAGAATATCCCTAATAGAGTTATAGGAATTTAAAAAAAACATCAAGAGGATCTTGATAAAACATTCATACACCCCAGTGAATCACCATAGGGTTTACCTATTCTTTTTATTAAGAAGATTGATGATTTAATGTAACTTTTCATTTATTATTGAGAATATAAAAATACCACTATTGAGAAAAAGTATCCTATACATCAAATTTATGACCTATTTGATCAATTTATAAATGCTCAATACTTTTCCATGATTTACATTTATTCCTGATATCATTAAAGGAAGTTCAATAAGGAGGATATACCCAGGAAAAACTTCTATATGAGGCATATTCATTATGGATTTATAGTGATTCCATTTCGAATTATTAATTCCCCCACTATCTTCATGAATTTAATGAATAGAGTCTTTAGAAATTACCTCAACTAGTTTGTGGTAGTCTTTATAGATGATATAATTATATATTTAAAGATCAAGGAATTACATGAAGATCGTTTAAGGATTGTACTGAAGATCTTGAAAAATGAGAAAATGTATTCAAAATTTATCAAGTGTGAATTCTAGCTACAAAAAGTTTTATTATTGGGTCATATAATCTTACGTGGGGGAATATTAGTGAATCATTCAAATATTGAAGTTATTGGAAAATAGACCAGACCAACATTGATGAACATGATTTTAATTTTTATTGGGTTTGTTAGATACCATCGATATGTTGTGAGGGATTTACCATGTCTATCTAATCTAATAATTAGGTTTAATCAAAATGGATCTATGTTCTTTTGGGTAGATTAATGTGAGTAAAATTTCAAGGAGCTAAAAGAAGGCTAGTCAGTAAATCTATGATTACAATACCATGAATTGGAGAAGTGTTTTGATCAATAGCAATATATCAAATAAGATTTTGGGATGCATCCTCATTCAAAATTATATGGTGCAAGCTTATTACTTAATCCAATTAAAAATTCATAAGAAAAAGTACTTGACTAATGATTTGGAGTAAATAATAGTGATTTTTTCATTGAAAATATTGAGAAATTATCTTTATGTTGAAATGTGGTGTATATATACTGATAATAAAATCCTAAAGTATATATTCACACAAAAAGAGTTAAATATGAACCAAAGGTGATTATTGGATTTGATTAAATATTATGAGTGCTTAATACATTACTATATTGGTAAGGAAAACAAGGTGGATAATGATTTGAGTCAGAAAGACCATGATTGTTTTTCCATCATGGGGATTTAGAGGGAAGTAATATTTATGTATTTTTAGATGATAGATTTTGAAATTGTAAGGAAATGGGAAATATCATAACATTCTCAAATTAATGTTAAAAAATCCATCCATGTAAATATTATAGAGGTATAGAAGGAGGATGTGGAACTATAGAATAGGGTGAAAAAATGTTCCTGAGTTAGACTATGATTTGTGATTGAATGATAATGTTTTGGAACTGAGTTTGTTTCTCAGAAATACTTGACTTTTAGAAGGAGTTATTGGATGAAGATCCTAGTTCATCATTCTCTATTCATCTTGAAAATATAAATATGTATAGAGATCTGGAATATTATTTATGGTGGGATAACATGAAAATAGATATTTCAGAGAATATATATTGATGTTTGGTATGTTATAATGTTAAGGAAGAGAGGAAAAAGTATAATGGGATGTTTCAACCATTACCCATACCAAAGTTGAAATGAGAAATTAATACAATGTATTTTTCTCATCAGACTCCCACAAACATTTAAAGGGAACAATGTTGTTTGGGTTATAGTCTAACACCTTAAAAAATAATTTCATTTCATTACCTTGAGATATGATTTCTCTCTTTATCATCTTTCAAGGATATACATTATTGAAGTGGTATGTTTTTATAGAGTACCATATTATATTTCATCTTATTAGGATTCTATGTTTACCTCTAAATTCTAAGGAAGTATGTAGGTTTCAGGCATAGTGGGAGCACCTTTTTGGCATGGACAACTCATATTTTAGTCATACATTATGAAATATCTGACCCCTAAAAAATGAATTACATCACGAAAAATGGATTCAAATCATAGTTCACATGACTTCTTTAAATTAAAAAACTGTATGAAGAGGATAATAACATGAAATTTATAATAAATTTATATGTGGATCTATAATCTCCTAAACTTATAACACTTTTTTTGTTAATGATCTTGTTGACTCAATCTCACTGTACTATCACTACACTATAATATCCAAGTGTGGATTCCTTATAGTGTTGATTCACATGTGCACTATAATATCTAAACATCTCCATAAAATTTCTAGGTGCTAGAATGGTTAACCCCAATTACTTGTGCTATTCATGGTTGATTGTGGTATAATTATATTTGGAGAATTATTAGTGTTCTCTCAATTCCTTAAGAGAGGAGGAGAGATCACACTCTAGATATATATAACTCTCTCTAGAGATTTGAATATATTCTTTCTATTGATTTTACATATTGAATCACTATTTGGAAAGTGATATAATTAGCTATTTATAAAGGCATGTATAGGGTTGACAATTATCACATAAGCTTATTTCCAATTACTTATTTCTTAGAGAAAACCATGTATTGATAATGATATAATTATTATTCATGTGATATGTACACAACATAGAAATAAATAAATATCATTTATATTATTTCCAATAAGACCATTAAACATGATTTTCTTATCCAATATGATATTTACCGAACCATGAATAATAACTATTTATTTAACAAATAAATGTAATTGCATTATACATTGATTAATATAATAAATATTATGTTCAAAAAACCTTGAAAATAAATATTTATTATTATTATTATTATATAAATATCTCATTTTTTTATTAACTCATGATTAAATCTTAGGTTTCAACCAAACCTGAATAATTATTAAACCGTAAAATATGAATAATATTTATTATCAATTATTAAATTCAACATTTAATTTATCTATGATTATATATATACTTATCATGTCACCCTCAACGTATTTTATTAGTTTAAATGTGTAAAAATGCATAAAGTCCTAGGTTAGCATCTAAAAACATGTTAAGATACCCATAGAGAAAGAAGTTCATGTCTCAATGACATACAACCTCCTACAAGAACATACTATGAAATATAATACCTTTATCACAATATATCTTAATTAGGTAGGTTTTATACTAGTTACATCAATCTATGTGCTTGATGTATCTTTATTTGACTTCCTAAAAATGAACATGCTTGTAGAACACCATAGTCAAGGATTTATCTAGACAGTTCAATTTCTATCAACATGTATGAGACATCAACATTGGTTAATAGACATAAGGTATAAGTACTTTTTTTCATTATCCATTAATACCATATCACTCATGAAGTACCCAACATATCCTATATCATTGTGAGAATATGTAATCATTTTTTCCATCAATAAATCAAAGAATGTGATTGATGGTGTTAATTAGTGATAATATTAAAGTATAAGGATAAATAAAAAATTTTGTAGATAGAAACATCCAATGAAATATATAAATCTGGATTTAATATTAGAGGGACACATTCTAATAATCTTCTACTCTATAAATTATAGAGGGTTTACACCATGACAAGGTTCCTCAATATTCTATGAGTATCCACTCCAGATAGCTTAAATCATTTATTACCCATTAAATGATATCATCTATATAAAAAACATTTATTTAAAGACTGATTTCATGGAACCTCTGGGTTATCATCAAAGAGGGGAACTGTTATGAAATTTTAATGTAACAGATATTCATAGTATATAATCACATAATATTTCATATAGAAGAAAAACTAGGACATGATAAGAAACTTAATTAATATCGATGAAAAATTATACATTTAATCAATACTTAAAAGTTGGTTCTATGTCACTAAATTCAATATAATATCACTAGAACTGGATCCAACCATTAAAAATATTCATTCCATTATCTATCACATGATACCCATGCATATTCTAAGATAGACCCTTCATTAAGGGGCACACTACATTTTCCTCCAATGATAATATGCTAATTGTAACTTCAACTCATTGATAAAAATCCCTTAGGAGATAAAATTTTCAAAGTATATACTTTTACCTTTGACATGAAATTGGATATTTGGAAAGTTGTACCAGTGTAGTGTAATCATAATAAATTATGATAAGGTCTTTACTATAAGGAACTACATTAAACTCTTGGACAAAATTTTGAATCCAAATTACTTCCAAGGATACATCGGGAGCCACACCAAAACTCCAATATATAATTGACAATAATTAGATTATTTGAACTCTTCTAGCTTAAAGATCCTCATTTAAGACTGAAGACACCTATTTACTGTGATTTTAGGTAATTTTGATCTATCTAGAATTTATTATATGTATACCCCTTGATTAATAGATCTTCATATCATCCATACACTAGGTACATATATCTAGTTCAACTTAGGTACTTAAGGATATCCTTAATAGTAGTATAATACTATTCCCTAAGACAATATTGATACATTCCTACCATGCTTTAATCATATCTAACATCAAGCCCCATATATAATATGACATACATGACATATAATATAAAATAATTTTATAGGATATTACTCATTCCCTCTCTTTCATTCTTTGTTTGAGGACAATTGTTCTTAGAAATATGTATACCATGTAACCCTAGAACTATACCCTATTGGATTGTACTATAATAAAACTATTTAGAATATGATAAATATATATACATTGACTTAGTCCAAGAATCCTCTTTGATCTATCATGCATGGTTATGATACCTATAATGTAGGCTACGTCATCGAATTCCTTTATAGAGAAGAACTTGATTAACCATTCCTTGTCTTCTTTTAAGGATAGAATCATTTTTGCAATTACTATTATGTCATTTACATATAATAATATGAAAATAACTTCACTCATACTAAAATTATTGTAAATACATGGATCACACTCATTCTTAATGAAAAAAAGTATTTTATATCTTCATCGAACCTAATGTTATATAACCAGAATGATTTCTTTAATATATAAATGGACAATACTACTTTTATACATTTTATGAATTTCAAAGAGCCACAAAAAAATCTGGCTATGTCATATACAAATCATTCCAAAGGTACCGATAACATAAAAAAATTTTAACATAAATTTTCTATATATTATAGTCATTGAAAGTTGTTATAGTAAGTAGAAAAATTATGGATTTAAACACGGAAATTTGAGAAAAGTTTTCAGCATTGTCAATGCCTAGATATTTTATAATCCCTTTATCAACTAGTTGTGCCTTATAGGTACTAATATGAACATACACGTTCAACATTATCTTAAATAACTATGTACACCCAATGGGATTTACATCATTTGAATGATTGATCAGAAACCAAACATCGTTTTGATACATGAAATCCATCTCAAAATTCATGTATTATTTCCATTCTGTAGCATCTAGGATCTACACTACCTCCTTTTTGGATATAGGGATATTATTTTGAACCTATAAGGAGTCACCAACATCTATGGATAGAAAACCATATCTTTCTGATTCTCTTACCTCTCTGGTTCTATTATATAGTACTTGGGTTTTAGGAACTACATCTTCCATAATGACCTATAGAGTCTATTCTCATAAAAATTATTGTATATATTAAGAATCAACTTCTAATAATTTTATATTTTTCCCACTATCCTTTGTTATGATGTTTTCTCTATCAATTAATAAAACATTCCTAACAACAATATCTTTTTTATCTGAAGGATCATATAAGTAGTATCTCCTTGTTTTCTTAGAGTAACCTATAATGATACACTTCATGCTCCATGGTAATAGTTTTTTTTCTTGAGATAGAATTAAAAAATAGCTAACACCCCTATGAATGGATATGTACAAAAATTGGTCTCTTTCCACTCTATAACTCGAAGTGAATATCAATTTACAATTTATTTGGTACTAACTTTAATATTTTTGCTACTATGTGTAATGAATATACCTAAAAGGTTAATAAAAGAATTTTTTGACTCATAAATTGAATTACAATAGAAAAATGGTAAAATTCCTTCTTTATCTAACACCATTACATTGTGAGGTCTAATATAGAGTGAGTTGAGATAAAATCCCATACTATGATAGAAACTTATAAACTCTTTATTAAAAATTCACCACCTCAATCTGATTGAAGTTTCATTATCTTCTTATAAAGATTATTATCATATTTATTTTTCAACTCCTTGAACTTTTAAAAGACTTATTACTCATCATGTATACATGACCATATGTACTCAAGTCATTAGAAAAATTCATAAAGTATGAGAACCCACCAATAGATTCTAATTGAAAAGGTCTGCACACATTGTTGTATTAAAATTCTAGAAGATATGTGGCCCCTTTAAATTGACCCATAATGGTTGTTTGATCAACTTTCCTTATCAAAAATAATGAAATCTTTCAAGTGGTTTAAGATCAAAGGAGTCTAAGTAACAATACTGATAATCCTTTTGAAACACCTCTCTACCACATGACCAAGATAGTAATTCAATAACTCGATGTAAAATGAGTCTCTTGGATTTTATTTTTTAAAAATTGAAAATATTTGGTGTTCATAAATTATTACATAAAGTCTATTATTCAAATATTACATTCCATTATAAGTTATATGTTTAAAATTAGTAACTCTTATTTCCAATGATGAAAAAAATTTCATCCATATCTTAATAATAAATTGATGTGTTGTTTTGAGTAACACTAGGTACATAATAATAGTTCATTAAAAACCAAACCAGTATTATTGGAAATGTGAGGTAGTAGTTTCTAATGGATTGAGCATGAAAATGAACCCCATTGGTAGTCTGTAGGACCACCTCACCTTTGGAAACCTTCTAAGATCAATTTGCTTCATGTATTTGGATCGATCTATGAGAACCACATTTAGTAACTGAGACTAAACATGTAGATAGGGAAATATTACACTTGATAAAGATCAAACCTAAATTTTCACCTTGTTTATTTTATTTGGTATAGTTCCTCATCGAGTGGAATTTCATTCCATATGTAAAACACCCCACATTCTCTATCTTTTCTTAACTTAAAATATTTTTCTTCAAGGAAGGATGGTTCTTTGGATACTTAGACTTTGAATTATTTTTGAACCATTTTCCTTGTTATGACTTTTCTTATTTACCATAAAGACCACAAGTTATCATGAACCATGAATTTATCAAATTGTTGAATATGAGTAAGAAGTTATAAAATGTATTATCTATATTTCTCATATTATAATTCAAAATGAATATGGAGAAGATTTTAGGTAGTGAGTACATAATGAGATCTATGTGAAACTCACCAGGGATCTTAAAAACAAATATTTAAAATTGTTATATATAGAAAATAATCATGAAAACATGAGTCCTGGCGAGAACTTAATTTCTAAGCTTCCACATGAATAATGTGTTGGGGATATCATATCTCTATTATCTCTCATTCTTATGATAGAGATTATGGAGGTGTGATATGATGTGTTTTGTTTCCATAACCTCATATTACTTTATAATATCACTAGATATATAGGATAACGTGAGAAATTGGATTTTTATTGCATCATGCATGTGTTTTAGATAGTGAGATACTTCTTACTCATTAACCTCTTTGAAAAGAGGCTCATGAAGTGGGGTTTAAAGAACATATAAATTCTATTCAAAGCATATTATAACGTGTAAGAATCTATACCATTACTAGAAATTTTCACTAGTGAGAAGGTTATCCTTCTCTAATATAAATCATAATAATATGGTCAAATTCACGTGGTTTTCCATTTTTACAAAAAATTAAGAGCATAATCTTAATCCTTCCTTTATTACTAAATAAGATAAATAAATTTTATTAAATGTTTATTAATCTACCAATATTTTTTCGAAACTTAATATTCATCACCATTAGAATTTTTAATAATATATATTGAATATATATTATAGTGTAATGGAAGTATATTCCCATTCTCATAATACAGACATGAGTCTAAAAAGTTATTTAAAGGGTTATAGGTTAGCTTAAATTGCCAACTAAAATAACTCATAGATACCTGATTTGGTAAGAAAACTCCCCACTCCTTAAATCTATGATAAATATTTCCTATAAACATTAATATTAGTATATGATGTCCATCTTGGGAAATCAAAACATAATGTGAACCAAGTTAAGTTAAGCCAAAAATTAAAGAAAAAAGTGTCCTCATAATTGAAATCAGCACGACTTCTTCCAATCAAGAATGTTGAACTATTGGTTTTACTTTAACTTAAGTAATACAAGGGTATGAAAAATTTATATTTTATTTGTTGTTTTTATTTTTATTCATAAAACCACAGTTTTACCTTATTAAATTACTTGTTAGTATTATGTGGATTTTATTTAGGTGATTTTCTATGTTTGGATAAATTTATTCATTATTTGATTTGATTTGATTTTATTTCATCTTGTGTTCCTATTAATTAATTTATTAAGTGATAACATAACATAAATAAATATCAATAATGAACCTTGTAAATATAATAATTAAAATATAAGTGAAATTTCCATGAGATTTTATAATTGTTTGTTCATCTAGAAAATGATAAACTAACCCTAGAACTTAGGGGAAACACGTTAAACCATATCTAGGTTTGTGTTGAAGCATTCCACCTCATCTGTTATGTATAACCTTGATTGGTTTCACCCCAACTACATGACTCAAAACACCTCATTTTTCTAGGAGTTCCACCCTTAAATAAGCTTCATGTCACACCTAAGTGAGGGGATCCAATGGATTGGATAAGGGGGTTTACATGAAATAAGATGTAGATGTGGAAGAGCTCACAAAACATAATGAAATATCGGTAATTATATGGAGTGTACTATAAAAAAAATAACACAAAAAACACATGTGAATTACACTACTTGTGGTGATTTTGTTTCAAATGGATTTCACTATATAAAAAGACTATAAACAACATGTAGTTTAGAATTTAACACAGAAATTAATTCAATATACAATTAATAATCCAATGAAATAATGTATACTATCAAAAAATAACACACTAAAGACATGAAAATAGTTATAACCATATAATTAATAATTTTATCTATGTTAAATTGATCACGCTGGATGTAGTAGATGACACAATGTGTACTTGGCTACATGGCGTGTGGTCTCTTGTCACTGTGTTCATGGAACATGTTTCGAGAATGGGCATATTGTTTTTACATAGACAAATACAAGGTATATAGTGTGTAATGAAACTACATAATTTGTGAAATTTAATTTCAATGGGTTTTTAGTCCTCATGTCATGTATTAGACACACATCATGTTTGGATATCCCATGTTCTCCATTATTAAGACACAAGGACGACACACCATGTATGCATGTTACACGAATTCTGGTTCTTCAAATAATATGAAAATTTTTATGTATCTAATTAAAAATCCTCTTTTATTGGATCACGATTATGATTTTATTAGACTGATACAATGTCAAAGTGAAATACAATTGGGATTCATGGGTACATAATGTGTAGTTTGGGTTACACTTCGTGTATGCTTGTGTTATCTAGCCAGAAACATTGGCTTCTATAGTTGGAATTTTTGGATGTATCTTCATTTTAATTTAACTAATTTATTGGTTATGTGAGAGAGAATAAATAAAAGTAAGATAAAATTATGTTTTTATTCTATGAATGAATGAATATTATGTAAAGGAAATTATAAATTCATACCATTTAATCAATTTTTAATAAATAGTTATAAATTAACCATGTGACAACTTTGATACCACTTTTAGGTTATGAGTGCATTAGATGCACCTTTTTTGGCATGGAAACATAGTTTTTTTTTATGTACAAATAATCTAGGCTGTGAATAAAGAATGATTTCATGACCAACAAATTTAAATTTTAGATTACTTGAGTTATTTAAATGTCATAACTAGAAGTGAATGATCATCTATTGTAATTTATAATTAATTTATAAGACAATCTATAATTACCTAAACTTGTAATTCTTTCTTCATTGATGATCCAGTTAACTCGATCACATTATAGCACTATTATGATTTAGGATCCTAGTGAAGAATCCCTATAGTAGTGATCCACACATGCACCATAATCTTTAACTATCACCGTAATGTCACCAGGTGTGAGAAAAGTCAATCCTGATTTCTTTTGTTGTTCATGGTTGATGGAAAAAGAATTATCTTCAATGAACTATTGGTGTTCTCTAAATGCCTTGAGAGAAGAGGAGGTAAGATCACACTCAAGTTCTCTAAAACACTATTTTAGTATTGAGAGAGATTCTATGTACCTTTTTGTACATAATTAATCACTATTAGGAAATTGATATATTTAGATACTTTTAGAGTCAGGTATATGTTTAGAAATTTTCATTTAATACCCTTTCTAAGACCTTATTTATTAATGAAATCCATGTCATAATAACTATATAATTGTTATTCACTTAACATGTTCATCGCCTGAGAATAAATAAATATCATTTATATTATTTCAAATCTAATCATTAAACTTGGTTTACATATCCTCCTTGACGTTTATGTAACCTTGAATTATGATAATTTATTTAATAAATAAATATCACTACGTTATCCATCGATAAATATAATAAATATTATATTACCTAAACCATGAAAATAAATATTTTTTATTATTATTTAACTCTGTTACTCTTTTGAATAACTTCTGATTAAATCTTAGAGATCATCCAATCCCCAATAATTATTAAACCAAAAAAATAGGAATAATATTTTTTTAACTTGTTAAATTTATCATTACATTTTACTGAGATTTTAGATACACTTAGTGTGTATCCCTCTAAGACTATTTTTTAGTTGAAATTGGTTGTGATGTATAAATTCAAAGGTTATCATCTTGAAACACACCAAAGAACCTATAGAGAAAGAAGTTAATGTTGCAACATCACACAGTATCCTATAAATTCTTACTATGTAATATAGTCCCTTTATTTTTTATATCTATTAGTTAATAAGGTTGTATACAAGTGTAATCAACCTATATGATTGATTCATATTTCATTGAATTCTTGGAAATGAACATGCCCATAGAACAACACCACCATGGATTTGTCAATGAAATTACATTCCCATTAAAGGGTAAACAATATCATATTCCATTAATGAATTGATGAGATAAATCCATTCTCACATTATCTATTTATTCCATATCACTTATGTCATACCCAACATATCCCACTTCATCATGATCATATGTCACCACAGTTTTCATAAATACATAAATGTATGTAATTTATGTTATATATTATTAATTATGTTAAAGTATTAGGAATAATACACATTTTTTTATATAGGAACATCTAATGACACATATAAATGTTGATATTAGATGGTATTATTCTCATAATCCACTACTATGGAAATTAACAAGGGAGTACACCATGATCGATCACCTAAAATTCATATGAGTCTCCACCCCTAGTATCTTATATCATCTTCTTTCTATCAAATGATATCATCCGTATTAAGAACATTTTTTTAAAAATACTTTCAACGAACCTATAGGTTCTCATAATAGTAGGGACCAAGAAAAAAAAATTTAAATGCAACATATATTATTAGAACATTATCACATACTATGAAATGCATAGGAACAATCATAATTTGATAAGAAAATTCATCAATATTCAGGACAATAAATATATGTAATCAAGTACTTAGAAGTTTTTTATAGGGACAAAAATCCAACAAAGTCTTCAGTAAGTTTTAAATACGGAGTTAAACTTTGTCACTACATGTCATCCTTAGAAAGATGACCAGTCTAAGAGGAATATCTAAACCCTAGAATATATATTGAGAGAATTTTATATGGATTTTAATGGTGGTTTGGATTAACACTATTCTTTGATCAAGTTTTCTTAGAATAATATATTTCACTATATCATTCAAATGGATCCTTATAAAGACCTCTTTGGAAGGAAGTGAAAAATTATAATGTGATATTATGATTTTAGAGAATAAAAGATATTAGTACCTCATATAGCTATGAAAAGGTTACATAAGGTCAAATCCATTCACTATCACATCATGTAATCTCATAGTCCACTAAAAAGTTGTGTTAATAATCATTAGTTAAATATAGCGTTTGAAGTTGGTGAAAAATTATTCTTATGAATATCACCATAGAAGAAGGTTATGGTATTTTTAAATAAGGGAAACTAATCCCAAGATATATCAGTCCCTTTGAAATTCTTGATTGTATTAACAAAGTTTCTTATCGCTTTCTACTTCCACCGAATATCTATCAAGTTCATGATTTGTTCCATGTATCTATCTTGAGAAAGTGCATACTAGATTATTCATATTTACTCTACTCATAGGTTACAACATAGAAGTAATATCTCTATTATTAAGAAAAAAAGTGGGTATTTTAGATCAAAGATAGAATGTGTTGCAGTATAAGTGCGTAGCCTATAACACTTTAAGATTTTATGATATATTTCTTATTAATAAAATTGAAGTGTTTGACAGCTTGATTAGCACATAAAATTGAAATTGTGAGAATAAAGTTTATAAATTATAAAATTAATCACATGATATAGTAGTTAAATGAAATATAATTATTGAAAATAATTTCTAATTCACTTAATAAATTATTTTTATCCTAAATAACTATTTTAAAATATTTTGTTTATAAGAATTGGTTTTATAATATGTATTTCATTAAATGATTAATTTAAATTATTTTAAAACTTAATTTGAAATATTAAAATTATAAAAATTATTTGTTACTATTGTATAAAATCAATTCATTGGTTACCAACCAAATATAAATTAAAATAAAATTAATTTAAGGTAAAATGAGTTATTTATTAGAAAACTTTTTTTATGTGTGCACAATGTGTTTTATATTAATAAATAAAATAAATCACTATTGATTAATGATTTTAATTAAATTTATTATATATATATGTATATATTAAATAATGTATTTTAACATTCATGTAATTGTTTTTACATGGAATGGAATGTAGGAAAACTCATTTTTATGATTAAAAATACATTTTTATAATAAAAGGTCTTCATTTCATTTTCCACACTTTTTTTAAAATGAATTTCTTACACTTATAGATTTAGATATTATAAAATGTATTAAATATTTATTATTATAATAATTAATAAAATTTGATGGGTTTAACATAATTTTTATGCATAATTAATAGTAAAAATAATAAAATTTTATTATTATGCTTAGGGATAAAAATGGTATGTTTGGGGTGGGGGTTAAACAGAGATAAAAAGGTAAAAATACAAATTAAGCGTATATAAAATATTATTTGTTGAATATAGTTTTTACTTATATTACCCTAGCTTGAAATTCTTGGCTATTTTTAGAAACTTTCACAAGAAAGTGAGATTATATTATTTATATCTTTTATGTAATTCCATGCATGTACGTCCATTCACTTATAAAAGGGAACCTATTATATTACCTTATTAACAAAAATTGATCGTTATAGATTGAAAAATACATATTAAAAAAATTAATTTATTATTTTGCTTAGCTATTAATTTCTTAGTATTACGATAATTCCATTATAAGAAGTCTTAGGGTGCAAACCATAAGAGGTCTCTAAAAGAAGTGGGAATCATCTTACCAGACTCTTTTAAAGTGTATCCCTTTTTCTAATTCCAATAAATATTTTTAATACATACTAAAATTATTAATATAGTATAATTAATATTATTATATGTTACTATGATTATGGTTAATCTATTTTCCACCCTCTCTGCATCAAATGGGAAAATAAAGCATTGATCACACGTTTGTGTGGAATACAACCTTTACATAGCGATATGATTGATTTTACATCACCATATTTCATGGTTTATTATTATGATGGATTTAAAATTTATATATGATATTTATGAAATAATTACTATTATATAATTATAATATCTTATCTACCCTCTTGACTTTCCATCAACTGGAAAACAATAATGTCGTTCATTTGTATGTATGGACTACCACCTCTACAAAGGTTTGTGATTCATTTTTCATTTCTTCTCTATATGGATAGTAATAATGATAGATTTAATAAATATACATGTTATTAATGATATAATAATGAGTATATAAAGGTGAATTGTTATTTAAATATCATTTATTCCATCCCTCGATAGGTGGAAACATCACCCGTGTGTATGTACGAACCACCATATCCACAAATTGATGTAATTAATTTTTCATTAATGCTTTATATAAATGATTATAAAAGTGTATATTGGGGAAAAATATTTACTATTTCATGATTAAGATTTTGGATATGTAGATACCATGACTAAGGTGAAATTATCAGAACCATCAAACCAAAGTGTTTAAGGAAAACAAACTAGTTTTCAATAGAATGTTCATTTAAATGAAGAAGTTGTTAATAAAATGGTAATTGGGATTTATAAAGGAATTATAAATAGTATGTTATTTCATAATATCGTTCTATAAAATATTTATAAATATTTATATTTATTATATAGGATATTTTAATGTGTACGAACCAAGGCGAGAAAAAAAGTAACAGTTAATGTTATAATTTTATTTATTCTCAGGATGGTATAACATAAAATTCAATTCAAGGGAAATTATATATATATTATCCGTTAAAACTAATATATTTTATTCTACTTTGGTTATACCTATAGTATTTAGGTAATAGTACCATTTTCCTATATTTAGAGCTTAAAATGTCTTTGAAATTGATTAAAAGAAACAACCTTATTTTATCTTTAGTTGGCAGATTTTTTCTTGTATTTCAATGAAATATAAAATTATTTTTTGAAACTATAATTAAAATATATTTAAAAAGTTTTTTTTCACTACCTTTGATTTTTTTAATTTTTTTAATTGAATGTTTTTTTAAAAAAAATTCCAATCAATTCAGTTTTTTACTTTTTACAAAAGTGTGCAATAATGTTCTCTTCTAACATATACGGTATTAACGTATTTTACCAAAAACATGAATTTTATTTTCTTTGAAGATTTATTTATAAGTTTCCATGGTTATTTTCCAAAAATATATTTTCTCAATATTCTCTGAATTTTTAGTTAAAATATCATCAAAAGAAAAAGATATTTTTCTATTATTTTAAAAAAATGGTTTGTGCAACCCCAATAAATAATAAAATAATAAAATATTATTAGATATAATTTTCTATATGAAACAATGAGCTTAAACAACTAAGAAAATATTATTTTTTAAATTTAATCTTTTTGATAGCTTGTGGAATATGCAACCCTAAGTCTAAATGAATCATAATATTGAATGACATAATTACCTAGCTATTAAATTGGAGGGTATGAATAGTAATAAATAAAATATGAAAATTATGGTTTTCTATTGATTATAAATATAATAATAATCATTTAAAAGAAAAACAAATGCTTTCTAAGAACTGATTTTTTTCTTCTAAAAGACAATTTTATTGTTCTTTTCCCAAATAATTTAAAATCAATTATTTTATACCAATTTTATAAATTTATTTGATAAAATAAAATTAATTTTTTAAATAATCATATCATAATTATATGAAGGTGAATTCTTGGGATTTTTCTGAAATGTTATATTTTTCGATGAATAGTTAAAAATAATGTTTTTTATTTAAAACTGCCTTTTCATTTAAAAACATTGAAAGGATTAATTATATTTTAAATTGGTATTAAATTAAAATTAGATCAATTATATTAAAATATATCTAATTTATGTAATTAAAATAAATATCATTTTGAATTTGGATGTTAAAACCTTCTATTTTTATGAGAATATTTTCTTTAAAAACCCATTTTCATCATGTTTGCAAGTATAATTCTAAATTTCATTTTTGAAACCATGTGAATTTATTTTGGAAAAATTTATTAAATTTTGGGAATAATCATAATTTATATCATCTAATAATATCAACTTAATTTTTACCAAAATGAATAGTGAATGTAAAAAAATTAATTACTACAGTTAAGGTAAAAATGAGTTTTTCAGGGGGTTAAATTAAAAAGATAATGTTTTAAATGACCTAGAAACATATATAAAATATATTATTATTAAATATATCTACTTTATAAATTTTTATCATTTATAATACTCTATTTATGATCCTTGTTTCATGGGAAAAATTTGAATACACATTTTTCATTTCAAAAATTACAAGTGTTCTACTCACCTCAATTATAAAAGGATACCCCATCTCCTCTATTATTCACATATTAAAACCATTATTGTTATTACAAGACCATAAAAAAACTTCACAACTTTCATAACCTCATATTAGAAGCCTTAGGGTTTTTATAAATCAATTCTATGAATATTTTAGGTATAATTCTAAAGTGGTGGTCTGGGAAGAGTTAAAATTCATAACTATATGTGATTGTTTTATTTCTTATTCCACATCCTTAAAATATTATTAATTTATTATTACATAAAAATGATATTATATATTATATACTGATATATTATAATTTTAATAGAATTTTCTGTATACATATCATCTTCCCTCAATTGGGAAATTATGAAGTCGCCTTTGTGTACAACAGACTACCATCTCACAAACCAATGTGCAACGTTTTCCATCAAAAAATATAATGGTTAGGTATGATGAATTATATAAAGTATATATATGGTATTTATGAAATAAATATAACTCTATTGTAATTATATCTTATATACATTTTTTACATTCTATTCCATATGGGATATGATAACGTCGCTTTTGTGTACGATAGACTACTGCCTCACAAAGTGATGGGATTTTTTTTCATTAATGATTTACATGGAATGTAATATGGATATATTTAATGAATAGATGTGATATAACTGAAAATATTATAATATTCATGAAATATATTTCATTATTAAAAGATAAAATATCATTTTTTTTCTTCACTTTTCAATCAATGAATGAAGATAACGTCGTTTGTGTATGTGTGGACTACCGCCATCACGAAGCGACATGACAATATTTTTATCACCAAAACACATGGATGATATATGTAAGTATATTTAAATAAATAATAGTGTACATGTGATATTATTATAATTATGTAAAGATAAAATATGACTTACCTCTTTTCCAGAATGATCTTTTAAAAATGGAAATGTTACTCTTGTGTGTGTACAACATATTGTCTCTATGATTATAACATACTTAGTTTCTAAAAATAATAATTTATTATTTCTATTAAATGTATAAATGATGTATAAATATAATAACTATTTGATTAATATTATTCTTTGTAATTTTAAATAATTTTCACTTAGACCAATAGTCATCATACCGAAGTCATTTTTGACACGTAAGAAAAATATCATCGAAACACTGGACATAAAATAAATTTATTATTTTATTATATATAACATGGTAATAAAATAAATTAGATAAATAATAAACATGAAAAAATTTATTATGCAAAATAATAATTAACATAATTTTATTTTTCAAGAATATAAAGAACGTACGTGATGAGTTGGACTCTAGGTAAGGGACTTCATCTCAATTTCCCTTAATTGAGGTATATTTTATTATTATGCACCTAATTTCTTTTATATGGTGCGAATAATTTCCATTTCAAATGTAATATAATAAATACTTAATAATTCATGGTATTATGATTTTAAATTTTAAATATTTCATCCAAGGCGATTTGAATTAAAAGTTACCAAGTGGTAAAACATTTCATAACTCAATTTCTTTTCATTGGGTTATATTAATTATCCATCATCTTTGATATTATAAGATTTTGATTGTAATGACTTTTTATTATCATATATTTTATTTCCACTTATTTTATATTGATTTAATTTTGATACACATAATTCATTCCTTGATTAAATATCACTTCAATGTTATGATCATTATAATGTTTTATTTCAAAATCTCATTCAAATAAAGATTGATTGTTTTTTAATTTTAAGGAAATTATATGATCACT
Source organism: Viscum album (assembly GCA_963277665.1). Classification (NCBI taxonomy): domain Eukaryota; kingdom Viridiplantae; phylum Streptophyta; class Magnoliopsida; order Santalales; family Viscaceae; genus Viscum; species Viscum album. The sequence continues at coordinate 9,125,832 of OY728125.1, forward strand.
ATATAATAAAAAACAATATTCTTATCCCCTTTTTATTCATGAAATTTTCATGTAATATTACCTTTTCTCCACTCTTTGGTACTTAAAATAATTGAGAAATTATTTAAACAAAATCTAACTTCATTTCTCTCTTCGGTAGGAAATCTATTTTCTTACAAATTTTTTTTTCTTCTAAAAATCTTTTAAAACACGCTTTTAGAATTTTACCGATGATTTATTTAATAATTTTTATCCCTTTTTTACTTTTTACAAACTTCTTTAAAACGAATCTTGATGTTGTTTTCAAAACAAAGTCCTTTTGACTTTTACATGAAATATGAAGGGAATCATTCTTTTATCATAATTGGAATGTATATAATTTCCAACCATCATGAACAATAAATGGTTTAAAAAATACTTTATATGTTTTTGAAATTAATTTAAAAAAAATAAAATTTAAAACTTTTTGTGTACTTTTAGTTTTAAATTTATATTCAATGTAAAAAGGTTATTTTCATCAAGAATGATTTTAATGAAATTTTTATGGAATATATATTTATAAATGAAATTAAAACATTATTATTATTATCATATAATAGGGATATTTTGTATTGATAACATGCTTATTATTTATTTGCATGGTTTATGGTCATTTTTAGCAAATAAATTGTTCACATTACCTTTCTTGATTCATTTTTGAAGTCATTAACATTCCTTTAATACATTTACTCACTTATGATCATTGCTCAAATCATTTATCTTAAATATACATATTATTTTTATCATATAAATGATTACTTCCCAAACCATAGATCATTTCTAAATATAATGTTTTTCTCAAATATCCATATTCTTTGTATCATAGATATTCTTTGTTTCCTAACTTTTATACCATATTTCCATATGGTTTTTAATTTGAAAGATATTTTATTAACAAAGAAATATTGATAAATTTTTATTATTTACCCAGTAAGTATATTTAATGAAAAGGAATATTGATTTAAGAATTTAATAAATAATTCAATATATGAGGAATGCATTGGACCTACAGGGAAGGGTGTGACCCAAAATTATATATCCCATCAATGAATCAATAATCTCTTTACTAGAATTAATAAGCAAACATTAAAGAGGTTTATACCTATGGTTTTAAACCATCTTATGAATGGTTTTTATGGTAGAGGTATCATGTTCTTGAGAACATGATTTCCAATAATTACTAATTTACTTCATTGAGAATTCAGTTATTATTATCCATGATATTTTTGCAATTATATTATCTATAGATGCATTTAATTTTTAGTTTATTAATTAAAAGTTATTTTTTTCAATTATTTATCTTAATGTATTGATTATTACTTATCTTATTATCCATGATATATTTATAATTATTTTATCTATGTATTTATTTAATTATTATATTAATGGTTAAATTACATGTGTTTTTAATTTTTTACCCTTCCATATTGATTATGCCTTATCTTATAATGATAGTCAGGTTATTTAAATTACATTTTTGTTTAATTATTTATGTTTCCATATTGATTATGATTATTTATTCAAGATATCTAATTCTATACAAAACCCTTACTAATAATTTTAGCTTATCCTTATTTTTTCATTTCCGAGGAATCCATGAAGTTTACTTTGATTGATATATACAGATATACTAGAGGTAATAATGTTATTCTTGAAAATAAAATTACTTTATTATATTTGTTTTAATATTTAGCATAGGAATAATGTATATATATAGTTTACTAAGACACGTAAACTATTTTTTCCTTTAGGATGAGATTCTTTATATGTTATGCCAATTTAATAATGCAGACACTAGCTCTAGGTTAATAGAGATGGGGTTACTATAGTTGGTATCAGATAAGGTTTAGTAGAAACATTAAGAACTAGATTTCAGAAAACATATATTAAGGAATATAACCCGATGATAGAATTTGAGGATAACCATAGATAAAAAACCCAATTATTGGTTAAAGAAAATATTATGTAGTTTTTTCTAGAAATAATTGCATGTATAGATACTACAATTAGATGTGGTTCTGATAGAGATATACTTAGGGGTAATAACTCTGAAAAGGGTATATTTATATTGACCTGATTATCACATGGTTAAGGAAAATGGGCCCTACTGTTCACCTGGTTTGATAGTATTGGGAGATATTCTTAGGATAATCAATATTTTCTTTACAAAAATCTTTCAAATGATTTGAATAGATGATTAAAATGAATGATCAAGGTTAAAACTAAGGGGTATTTGATTAAAAAAAATGAGTAATGATATGAATATACTATAAATTATTATGTGGATTTAGAAATATGATTATTATTTCTCACAATATTATTTTTAGTGTTATTCAATGGATGGAAACTTAAGGAACCATGTTAACATTGAACATTAGGGAGAATGTAGTGACTATGAACAAAAAGATGGGATAATGATAAGAGTGAAAGATAATGTGATCATGCCTAATCAATTATCCCAAAATATGATAAAAAACTTATACCTTAACCAAACCTCAAAATCAAAAAAGAAGACAAGGAAGGATTTTTATTAGATCATGAGTGGTGAATACCATAAGAAAAAGAATTATCAATTTCAATCATGTGAGAAATGTGGAAGTAGACACCCATGAATGTGTATTATTGGAATAAGAAAAATTTGATGTTTAGAAAATTAGGGCATAAAGTAATGAAAATATAAGAAAAAATGTAGAGTATGATGTATGGACATCCCCAGGATCCATTTATAATTTATTTTATTAAATTTGGGGAACCTGAGCATTATCAAAGTCAATTCTCTCTTTTAAATGTTAACACTTAGACCAAGGAAGGACCTATGTTGAAATAAAATGAATGAGTTATTTATTTTTTGGGAATAAATATTTAAATTTTAAAATAATTTTTACCAATGGTATTTTGTTTATAATACTCATGAAACATCTAAGAATTGTATTAAATTTTCAAATCATATATATACAAACTAAATTAAGAGTTTTGGATACCATTTTGAGGTATTATTTTAAGGTTGATCATAAGTTCAAAGTCTTAAACAAACCTTTATATATTTTTTATGATGAGAGTTGAAAAATGATATGGATATTTTTTTGGAAATAATTTCTGGCAATACAACCCATTCATTTAGTATATGAAAGTGTTATTTAAGAAATTATGCCTTTACATTTTTTGACTTGAGATTAAATGTATTTGTAACATTTAAGGTTTATCTACTATTTTATGGTTTAGTAATTATGGTTCATAATAATTTTTTTATTTTATAGGTATTATATTAATATTGTTTTGAAAAAAGGTTAACACATTTCATCTGGTGATGGATGTAAGGCTTGAACCCAAAAATTAAGGACAACAAGGGTTTAGTGCCTAACACTAGACAACATGATGTTCTGGTTAATATTTAATTGTTTTTACTTAAAATATTTTATGGATAAATATTAATGATCAACTAGTGGTGTTACTATTGAGGTTTATAGATTAATATAAAATATTGAATAAATTTTGATAACCATATTGTTTTTGGAAAATAGCTAGTGATAGACTGAAAGACTTGTCACAATTTTACGAATCCTATGATCTATTTAAAGTGAATTTTAGTTCTTCTGGAATAAAAAACTAATTTATAGAAATTCATTTTTTATAGTAAATGATAAATTGTAAATTAATCAAAGCACAACCAAAGAACAAAAATTGTTCTTATGAAATATAAATGTATCAATTAAGTATATTTCTTTATATTCCTAAGCAATAAAATAATTCCTCAACCCTAGTAAAATAATATTAAAATAAAAATTTTATACTTTTACATTCATATCTGATGAATCAAATGGTATTTTAAATCACAATAGATTTATTTTTTTAGGTCCTTATGTTTCTATTGATCATTGACCTAATTACGATCAATGAACTCTATAATTTTATATAATTATTTATTATTTTCTACTTTGTCTATATCATTAATCTCCACAAATGTTCTCTTACTTATAATTTTAGTTCTGTTTTATTCCATATGAAATTTTTACTTTCTTTATATCTTATTAAAAGGATGTTTTATTAATTCTTTTTATGATGTGGGTTTTTAATAAACGAATTTTAATATATCAAACCCTTTATTTTTTTTACCACAAGATAAAATTGAAAGGAGGAAATTTATTTAAGGTGGGGAGAATGTAACCCCATGAAATTATAAAATAATAATATTTTATTTTCTGGTGTATGTGACAAGCAATACCAAGCTTAAACCACCAATCAAATATATTTATTTATATTTAATCTCTTAATAGATTGAGAAATATGAAAACTCAGGTCTAAATGAACTGAAATATAATATACTATTATAACCATATTATAAAATTGTTACAAATAAAAATTAATAAGTAAATTAAGGAAATCATGGTTATAAATTTATTAGAAATAAAATAATAATAATTTAAAAGAAAAATAAAAGTTTCCTTAGAAAATTATATTTTTTCTAAAATACGGTTTAGAAACACTATGAAAACATAAATTAAAATTATTTTTTTTACCAATTTTATAAATTTTTTGATAAAATTCACTTAAATTTTTAAATAATCATATCAAAATTATCTTAGGGTTCAGTTTTTTCTGATATGTTTTCTTTTTTTTATGAAAATAAAAAATACTAATTTTTATTGAAAACTACCTTTTCATTTAAATAATTTATAAGGTTAAACTATTTTAAAATTTAACTAAATTATTTCATTAAAATCAATTTCACATTTAATTTTGATACTAAAACCATTAATACTTATGAAAAGTTTGTCTTTGAGAACCCAATTTTTCATTACGTCTGTAGGACTAATTTTTAATTGGGTTCTTCAAATTCTGTGAATTTAATTTGGAAAAATGAAATCCTTATTTTAAATTATAATAATATATATTATTTAATAAGGTCAAATTAATTTTTTACCAAAACCAATATTGAGGAAGTGAAAATCAATTACTGTAGTTAAGGTAAAAATGGATTTACTAGGGGTAAAACTAAAATAATAATGGTTATAATGGACTAAATAATTCACTAAAATATATTTTATATCATAATTTATAACTTATAATATCAAATTATTGATAATAATCCATTTTTTCACCCTTTTGGCATGAAAAAAACATTGGTATACAATTTGTTTCAAAAATTACAAGTATGCCACTCACCTCACTTATAAAAGGAAACCCTCTATCCTCTATTCTTCACACCATAAAACACTTATTTTCTTCAAATGAAAAATTAATCTAAACTTTTATAACCGCATCATATAATCCTTATTTTGGTCAAAAATTAATTATAGGAATATTTTAGTTATAACCCTAAATAGGTTGTCGGAGAAGAGGGAAAATTCAAAAGTTTGTTGTTTTGTTTTACTTATTCTTCCACCTACTTAAAATATTGTTCATTTCTGATTATATAAGAATAAAATTATATCCCATATAATGTGATATTATTATTATATGTTCATGACCTATATATCTCCTCTTTCCTAAAATGGGAAATGATAATGTCGCTCGTGTGTATGGAGGAAAACCTCCTAGAGAACTGATGTGACATGTTTTTCATCAATAAACAGTTGGGAATGATGATGAATGTAAAGTATATATATAATATTTATAACATAATTATACTTCATTATTAATTATATAATATATACCTCTTTTACATTTCATTTTTTAGGGGATACAATAATGTCGCCTGTGTGTACGAAAGCTACTCCCTCACGAAGAGATGTGATTCATTTTTCATTAACTCTTTTCATGGAAGGTAATAAAGATAAAATTAATGAATATATGTCATATAAATGAAATAATTATAATATCTATTAAATATTTATAAATATTAAAAGATAATATATCATTTTAATTCTTCTTTTTTCACTCATTGAAAGATGATAACATCATTCGTGTAGGTGTAGATTACTGTCTTCACGAAGTGATGTAACTATATTTTCCTCATCACATAACATAGATGATATATATAAGTATATTAATATTAATTATATTGTATTTATGATACTATTATAAATTCTTAAAGTTAAAATATTACATACACCCTTTTCATAATGATCATTGAAAAATGGAAATGTTATTCATGAATACATATAACCTACCATCTCTATGATCATAACACACTTCAGTTATCAAAAAAACTCTTTCATGATGGGTATTAAAAGTAAAATTTATGTATAGATTTGATAAATATTTCATTATTATTATTTTTTATATGTTTAAATAATGACCTCTTAGACCCATAGTAAACATACCATAGTCATTTTTGACACATAAGTCAAATATTGTCGAAACACCAGATGTAAACTTAATTCATTAAGTAATTTTTTATAACAAGGTAATAAATGAAATAAAAGGGGTAATAAACTTGAAAAATATTTTATTACCGTATAAAATTAATCTAAGTTTATTATTTATGAAGATAAATAATGTCTCTGATGAGTTCGACTCATAGTAAGGGACTTCATTTGAATTTTCCTTGATTGAGGCATATTTAATTATTATTCATCTAATTTATTTTATATGGTGTTGATAATAACCATTCGAATTTTAATATATTTATTCATTAATAATTAATGGAATATTATTTCTTAATATTAATTATATCATTTTATTGGATTTGACATAAAATTTATCAAGTGGTAAATAATTTAATAACTCAATATCTTTTCACTTGGTTATATTACTTCTTCATTGTCATCGACATTATACGATTATATTTTTAATGAATTTTTTTATATATTATATTGTATATTAAATTATATAATGTGGATTTGCAGTTTATACACATAATCAATTCATTGATTAATTATCACTTCAACGTTATGATCATTTTAAGAGTTTATTTAATAATCTCATTTGAATCAAGATTGTTTATTATTTAATTTTAATTGAATGAAATTATTTGATAATTGTACAATAAAACCACATAATTTTATTATCATATGGTTATTCATTTTATTTTCAAGTAATATTACCATTTTTACATTCTATGGTACTTAAAATATTTGATAATTTTTTTAAATAAAATCATACTTAATTTATTTCTTTGGTAAGAAATTCATTTTCTTCCAAAACCATGTTTTATAAAAATATTTCCAAAAATGTTCTTAACATTTTACATATTATTTATCAAATAATATTTTACCAATTTTTAATTTTTAATTTTTCAAATGAATCTTCATGTCATTTTCAAAACAAGGATCATTTGGACTTTACTGAAAATGTTAAAGGAAACATTGTTTTAATATGATGAACATGTATAGAATTTATTAATATCATAAACAATCAATGTTTTACAAAATACATTTTAATTTTAAATTTTCATTTTCAACGAAATTTACTTTATAATATCTTTTGGAACATTTATTTTTAAAATTATTTTCAATGGAAAAAGATTATTTTCCTCAAGGATTTTTTAGTGTAATTTTTCTGGTGTCTCAATTCATATACAACATCAACCCTTTATTGAAATTATAAACCACTGGGGATATGTTTTAGTTATATCATAACTATTCTTTATTTATATGTTTAATGATCATTTTTACCAAAAATTTATTGACATTCACTTTCTTTATTCATTTTTTTGAATTCATTAAGTTTCCCTTGAAACATTCACCCTCTTGTGATCATTGTACAATTCATTTGCATTAAATATATTTATTTTTTGTATCATGGATATTATTATTTCATAAAACATATATCATTTTTATATATGGTGGTTCTATTAAAGTTTTATATTCTTTTTATCATGGATATGATTATTCCCTAAACTATATACCATTTTTACATATAGTGTCTACTTTAAACGTTATCTGATTAGCTGTGAAATATTGATAAATATATGTTATTTACTCAAAAGGTATATTTATTGATAATTCATATTTATTCATAAATTAAATTGATCATTCAATAGATGAGTAATTATTTGGACCAATAGAGATGGTGGGTGGGGGAGAATTATATAGCCCTTTGATGCATCAATAGTCTCCTAAGGTGAATTAATAAGATATCATTAATCAGGTTTCTAGCTATGGTTTCAAACTGACTTATAAATTTTCTTGATGGTAGAGGTATATGTGCCTTAGAATACAACCTACAATAATTAATAATTTCCTACATCAATAATTTAGTTATTATTATTTATTAGATCTTCACAGTGATATTTTCTATGGATGTTGTTCATTATTATTTTATTTATTAAATAAAATGTGTTTTCTGTTATTTTTTCCCATATTGACTATGATTTATCCTATTATCCATGGTATTTTCATAATTATATTTTCTATATATGAATTTAATTATAATTATTTTGATAATATGGAATATTTTTTCAGTTATTTACTTTTCCATATTTATTATCTGTTATCTTATCATGACATTAATGTTATCTAAGTGATATGTGTGTTTAGTTATTAAACTTCCCATGTTGATTATGCTTATTAATTAATGATATATTTTTCTATACTTAACCCTTACCGAGAATTTGAGATCGTCCCCATTTTTTCCTTTCCTTGGATTCCAAGAAGGTCATTATGATTTATAAAAAAGGATATACCAATGGGAATAATTTAATTCTTTGAAACAATATTCTATAATTTTTATTCTAAATTTTAATATAGGAATCATTTATGTATCTAGTTTACCAATACTAATAATCTATTAGGTCTTTCGGGATTCAATTCCTTATTTGTTATGACAGTGTAATAAAGTAGATACTTTCTTGGTGTTACTATGGTCATAGTTGCTATAGTTGTTATGAAAGGAACTTTATTAGAAACCTTGGGAACTAGATATAGGAAAACATAGATTTGGGAACATAAAACTTTTTTATAATTTGCGTTTTAGAATATATAAGGATCCTAAAGTTTTTTTATGGAAGATATTATGTATTTTTCTTAGATTTTAATCCCTATCTGGATAATATAAGTGGATATGGTTCTGGAATAGATGTACCTAGGAGTAATAACTCTAAAAAAGGTGCATTATCCTTGAATCAATCTTCACCTAGTGCATAATAATTGTCCTCACTTCGAACCTGCAACGACACTCCTAGTGGATATTCTTAGGATAATTCACATTCTCGTTACAAACCATTATGAAGTGTTTAAATATATAATGAAAATGAATAACCTAGTTTAAATCAAATATTTCCTAGATTAGAAAAGTTTTAATGATTTAGATATCCTATAAATTATTATATGGTTTTACCAGTATGATTATTATTGCTCACACCGAATTTTCCCATTTTAGTAAATAGATGAAACCCAAAGGAATCATTTTAACATTAAACCTGAAGGAAAATGTGGTGAATATCAGAAACCAGATGGGATTATGATAGGAGTGAAATATATTATGATTATTCATATTCATTTATACTGAAATATTATTAACAACCTATACCTTAAACAAATATCAGACTCACCAAAGAAGAAATTGATGTAGTTTTCTAAGATCATGAGTGACGGAGACCATAGATGAGAGAATGATTGATTTACATAATGTGAGAAATATGGAAAGATACAACCATGATAGTGTCTCAATGGAAAAAAAATGTTTTATATGTGGAAGAGTAAGGAATAAAGTAATTAATTTCCAAGGAAAAATGAATAGTATAATGGAAGGAGATAAATATCATCCTAAGGATCCATTTAATGTTTAGTTTCTTAAATTTGGGGAACCTGAGCATTATCCGAGTCAATTCCCTCTTCTAAAGGGTAAACCCTAGAATAAGGAAATAACTATATTGAAATAAAAAGGATGAATTAATTATGTATTGCGATTCTATAATTAAAATTTTAAAGTATTCTTAACAATGATATTTTTCTTAAAACATTCATGAAAAATATTTAGATTGTGTTAAATTTTAGAATCATATATGTCTTTAAAATATTATGAATTATAGATACCATTTTGGGTTTTGAGTTCAAGGTTTAACATAAGTTCAAAGTATTAAACACACACTTTTTAGGTTCTATGTGATGAGAGTTTACAATGATTAAGTATATTTTATTTGGAAAGAGTATATAGTAATACAATCCATTGGTTAAGTATATGAATGTGTTATTGAAGGAAGAATGCCATTAATTTTTTTGGACATACGATTAAAGGAATTAGTATCCTTTAACATTAATTCTATCTTTGATGTTTTATTAATTATGGGTCATCACAATTTGGGAACATTCTATGAATTTTATCAATATAGTTTTGGAAAAAGGACAACCAATTACATCTCTTGAAGAAATCATGACTTGAACCCACAATTGAAGATGATAACGGTTTATTTTCTACCACTGGCCTATGTGATGTTTTGGTTAATATTTGATTGTTTTTACTTAACATATTTTATTTATAAATATTAATAATGAAGGAGTAGTGTTACTTTTAAGGTTTAGAAGTTAATTTATTATATTGAAAAACTATTTCTAACCATATTAGGTTTGAAGTATAGTTAGAGAATGATGAAAATGATTATCACTCTTTTATGGTTCTTAAGATTATTTAAAAGTGAATTTTATTGATTCAGAATTAAAAAATTAATTTTTGGGTATTCATTTTTTGGAGTAAGCAATGAATTATAAATTGATCGAATCAAAATTAAAGGATGAAATTATGCTTATAAAATAAAAATGCATGAAGTAATCATATTTTTTTATATTATTAGATAGTAAAAGAATTCATCTACTATAGTAAAATAATATTAAAAAATATCATATTAACATCATATCCCATGAATCAAATCAAATTTAAAATAATTACGGATTTATGGTTTTTAGGTCCTTATGTTTCTGTTGATCATTCACCTATTTGTGATCAATGACCTTTATCAGTTTCTATAATTATTTACATGTTTCATCCATGTAAATATTTTCATTCACCACCAATTTTCTCCTACATAGAAACCTTTTTATGTGTTATTACATATGTTCCTTTAACTTACTTTCTCACTTTTTAAGATGATGTTTTATTTACCCTTTTTACATTGTGGGTTTCCAATAAAAGAATTTTAAAATATTAAATCTTTGATTTCTGAGTTCAAGACAAAATTATGAAGATGAAATTTATTTAAGGTGTGGAGAATTAAAGAAACCAAAATTTAAATATAATAACATTGTATTTTATATCATATATAACTCACAACACTGAGATTAAACAATCCAAAAAATATATTTCTTTAACTCTAATCTATTCAATTTCATCTAGAACACACAACCCAAAGTATAAATGAACCACAATATACTTTACCATTATAACCTACCCATTAAATTGTAGGGTATGAATAATTATAAATAAATTATGAAATTTTCTTTATCAACTAATAAAAAATAAATTCAAAATCATTTAAAATAAAAAGAAATGTTTTCTGAAAATCTGTATATTTTATAAGAGATGGTTTGGTCACGCATTATACACATATTTTAAAATTACGTTTTAAATAAATTAAAAAAATTATTTTTTAAAACTAACATCATTTTGGAAGTAATCAAATAAAAACTCTCATGTGGTAATTTGTTTTTGGATTATTTAGAAATGTTTCATTTTTCGATGAATAATTCAAAATAACATTTTTATTAAAAACTACCATTTCATTTAAATAATATAAAAGGGTAAATTATACATTAAATTGGGTTTAAAGTAAAATTAGTTCAATTTTATTATAATTTAACTAATTTATTTCATTGGAATAAATTTCATGTTTAATTTTGATATTAAAGCATTATATACTTATGATAATTATCTATTTGAAAACCTACTTTTTCATTATGTCTGCTGGTATAATTTTAAATTGGATTTTCCATTATTTTCAATAAAATTTGGAAAAATGGTTTCCATATTTCAAATTATCTTAATTTATATTATATAATAAGTTTAAATTAATTTGTTACCAAAATGAATAGTCAAACATTAAAAAATTGTAACGTCTTGGATCCTAGTGCCACCAAAAGATGCCCTGAACCCAGCTCTCGCCCAAAGGTTCCCCAAACCCAGTTGCTCACATAACCATAATCGCATCTCCCCAAATGCTAGAGGCTACCAATATAGCATCCCACCTTTTTATCACATAAACTTTAATTACATTTTACAAAACCGAGGATCTTTAAGGTTTAGTGTCTTGGAAACCAGGAACATAAAACATGAAAACAACATAAAGAATTCTTCTTAAACACTTGAAAGGCTTCTCCTCATGTTCACCCTAGGCTCATTACTGAATCTCATAACCTGGGGACATACATCAAAAGAAAGGGTGAGCAGAAGGCCCAGCAAGGGAAACAAGTGAAACAGTTTACATATGAACTTGGGATACATCAATAAAGTCGTGAAAAGAACTTTAAGGCATGAAAATGAAATCATGAGGCATATCATTATAAAAATAAAATTTTTTCATAACTTGAAGATGTGGCTGCAACATTTAATATTGGCAATCGTTTCGTTTCACCAAGGTCCATCCCCATGGTGTCGTTAAAAATTACCAAGGTTATTCACCAAGGCGTCGTTAAAATGGTCATCTCTAGAGATTAAGTCTTTACCCAATGCATTGGAGCGCTATCAGGGCGCACCCTTAAATTTACCTTTATGATCATGTGATCCACATGTATCATCATCAAACATTTCATAAATAACCCATATAGCATAAAATAAATGGGTTTCATTTCATAATCATAACATTTTAAAAACTGCTTTAATGACATGATCTTTACGGCACTTTAAACCCACGGAAAGGGAAGCGGGTCTCATGTATGTAAATCCCAGAATTTAAAATGGAAAATTTTGATATATATGTTAATACCCTTGTAGAAATAAGAGCTTTTAGTATTCACTTTATAACATAAAATAATTTTTGAGAAAAGAGAGAGGCATTTTGAGGGGAAAATTCTGCAGCATAACGACTATGTTACAAGGTTTTAGAAAACATTGAGAAGAGAGGGGACATGGGTCAAACATTCATAAATGACCCATCAAACAGTATAGGGACAAAATATAAGGGATTTATGAACATGGTAATGAAATTTGAAAATATACCATATGAAATGAAGAACATGAAAGGAAGAAAACAAAATAAGATTTCTCTTGTGAAAATTCGGCAGCCTAACGGCATCACTTAAACTTCAACAAAATTGAATTGACAAGGTCAAATAGGGTCTCTCATCATATGAACATAAGAGTCCAGTATGATAGATATAGAGATCATACCCCAACATAATATAAAGGAACTTGAATGAATTGACATGAAAGTAGAACTTCAAAACGAGAAGGGTGAAGAACCACTTAAAAATTCGGCAGCCTAACGGCGCCACTTAAGACATCAAAATACTGAATTGAAGAGATCAAATGGGGTCTCTCTTCATGTGATCATAAAAGACCAGTATGATAAATATATAGATCATACCCCAACATAATAAAAATGAACTTGAAAGACTTGACATGAAAGTAGAACTTTGAAAAAGAGAGAGGTGAATGAATCCCTTGAAAATTCGGCAGCCTAACGGCGCCACTTAAACTTCAACAAAATTGAATTGACAAGGTCAAATAGGGTCTCTCATAATATGAAAATAAGATTCCAGTATTATAGATATAGAGATCATACCCCAACATAATAGAAAGGAACTTGAAAGAATTGACATGAAAGTAGAACTTCAAAACGAGAAGGGTGAAGAACCACTTAAAAATTCGGCAGCCTAATGGCGCCACTTAAGACATCAAAATACTGAATTGAAGAGATCAAATGGGGTCTCCCATAATGTGATCATAAAAGACTAGTATGATAAATATAGAGATCATACCCCAACATAATAAAAATGAACTTGAAAGACTTGACATGAAAGTAGAACTTTGAAAAAGAGAGAGGTGAATGAATCCCTTGAAAATTCGGCAGCCTAACGACGCCACTTAAACTTTCTTAAAACGAAATGATGAGAGTAAGAGGGGGTCTTTCATCATATGAACATAAAAAGGGCAGTAAGAGGAGTATAAAAGAACATCCTCCAAAATAAGAACATGGAGCATAAAAGGAATGACATAAAAGAGATCACTTGAAAAGAAAGAGAGGGGTCGGATCCCTTACCTTAAAATGTAACGCTTAAACCTCAAAGGTTGGGACCTTGAGGGCTTGGGGGCACCTTGGGAGGACTCCTTGGGAGGTAATGAGACCCGAACTTCGTTGGGAAAGAGTGGGGAGTCGAATGGATGAGAGGATGGCTTGGTATTTATAGGGAAAGTGAGGGGACAAGGCATTAATGGCAAAGGGACACCTCATTAGTGGTTTTGGCAAAACCATGGGCTTGCCCATGGTATTTGCCCATGGTATTGGCCACTTGGGACACCTCATACCTTATCTCACTATTCATAATTCGAACATATTGATTACAAACTTAATACATCATTTAGTGATGTCATTAAACACCCGTAACTTAAAAACTGTATTTTCACTATTCATCAAAAATTCAACTTTCTCAGAATAATCCCAAAATTTCACCTTAACCAAATATCAACGCTCTGATTAAAAATATGAACTCCATTTTAAAAAAATAATTTTCTAAATATTTTTAATTTAATTTTTAAATAAAAACACTATTCATCGAAAATTCATTTTTTCAGAAAAAACCCCAAAAATTACCATAACATAATATCGATGCTCTGAGTTCAAAAATAAAGTCATTTTTATAAAAATAAATTTCTAATTATTTTTAATTAAATTTTTAATTAAAAAACACTATTCACCCGAAAAAACTAATACTTGAATAATAATTAATGAAACCGTTATTTAACTATTTTATTGAATCACATTACTTAATCAAGGTGCCTAGATTATTTTAAAACTTTCTTTAAGTGAGATTACTAATCCATTTGGTCATATTACTAATCCTAATCATAAAATCACTATTCATAATTTACTATTCATCAAAAATCAAGTTGATCTTATTAGACTCTAAATTTCGTACTGAACATAATTGTAGAAGACCATTTTTCGAAAATCATTACACATTTTTAATTATTTAAGGTTTACCCAACCATTTTTAAAATATCCTTTTTCTAAAATTCATCAAAAATATGCATACAATATTTATCCGGTCATTTGAAAATTCATAAACATCATCATAAGAAGAAATACAAATTTTTATTTAAAAAAAGGATTACACAAGGCAATTACGGTCTCGTTACATAACCCCTTGTAATACCAGCATAGGACCTAAGAGTAAGGTGTGCTAGGGTGATAGAATTTTGGGGCGGCTCAGTCAACATTGCCCGAGTAGTAATTTCTATCAGTTTGAACTTCTCGCGAAGGCAATTCCGTTTTAGCTTCACATGATGAAGTTCGGCTTGGATTTGGTCTAGAGCAAAGCCCAATGGTGCTACCTCCTTCCCAATCTCTGTTAGATGGGCTTCGATCGGCCCAAGGCTACTAGGTGAGGCCATCAAATCGTCTTTCTATAATAATTAACCATGATTACTTAAATTTAGAGACAATAATCAAAACATTTTGTTCATGGTGGTCATATTGACCGATGGTCATATAACACTCAAAAACCAATGGTATCATTTTTTTATAATCATGTTTATCAAATAAAACACATTTTTTTTAGTATAAAAAATAACACATGAAATTAGGAAACAAGATTTATTCAAAATTTCGGGTCGTTACAATCTTCCCCCCTTAAAAAATTGCGTCCTCGCAATTTTTTTAAATTGGGTTTTGAAATTTCATTGAATGTCCCACATCGGGAAAAGAGTCAGTAACACCATTACTTTAAAAGAAAGAAAAGGAAGTACAAAGGCCACCCGAGTTAACCCACACTCGGGTTCCATGTAGGAAAACATGGACATGGAGGAAAAAAACAAAGGGTCAGTTCTGAGAGAGAGTGATAGAGAACATGATTAGGAGAAAGTTAACCATGAGAAAATCCCAAACTTATGATGTGTGTAAACGGTCTTTGATTACCTAGTAGGAAACGTAAACCAACAACATTTTTGTTTTACGTTTCGTTTCATAATTTTGAGGATTTCATTTACTACATAGAACAAAAACATAAGAAAATATACCTACCTTCAAGTAGAGTTTCATCCTTTAACAAGTCCCTACCAACACTAATCTTTTCGCCAAATGATGAGAATTCAAAAACACTTGGTCTCATAAAAGCACAAGAATCATCTTCTATAGAATCACATAATCTACAAAAGATTAACTATCTATTTCTTCTATCTTTAAACATTATCCCAAAAACAGAAAGGTTAAGGTAAAACAACTCTTCAAAAAGAAAGAATCCCATAGGAATAGAACCTACTTTTAAATCTTCAAAGTTCCATGGTACTACCCAACGTTCATCATAGACCACTCTATAAATAACAGTCCTTAAAATTCCTCAAAATAAACCAAACTAAGATTGAAACCCAAATACAAGAAGGATTTGATAACATAGTCTTCCAAAACAACTTCATTGTTCATCTCCAGACAACATCAACCACTCCTAACATCTTATAACAAAAGTAGCTAACCTAAACATATTTTACCCAAGATAGGTTAATCATTCCCAAAAGTAACCTAAATTACTATAAGTCCACCTTAAATTCATCAATTCTTCAAAATATAAGTCAAACTTACTCCTCAATGAAAATACTATAGTAATCTATTTACCTCGATCATATAGGGTCCCCAAAATAGTGAACGCCTTCCAAAATAATAATCATCTTTTAATCCCCTAATCATCTCTGACATATTAATATGGAAAGTTTCGCATTTCCTATCACATTGGTTGTTGGGACACGTTATTCCATTTCCCACCATTAACTAAGAAGATAAAGTATAATTAGAGGCTTAAATACTTAACCAATAATCATGAAAAGGAACTTAAAGCATATAAGGATAACTTGTAGAAGAAAAGTATACCCTAACTTGTGATCCCCTAGGTTCCCATCTAGGTTATCCATGATCATATATTCTTATGTGAATCTTTATTTTATTTTATCTTTGTTCCTTTAATAATGGTTCATACCAAGCTTATGAATTTACCAAAGCATATCCCCCGGGAGTGTCGTAACCAAGAGTGCAGCAAGGCCCGTTGTCGTGTACCAGTTCCCGTTCGAGTCTAGCTCAAAGCGGTGTTTTCGGGTTTTACCCCTATGTACATCTGTGCCAGAGCCACCTCTACCTGCTCGTATCCAGACAGGGATGTATTTGCTTGGCAACCCCTTACTCAATACTCACCAAAATACCAGGAAGATTTCCTATATTAAACTTTTCTATAGGGTTCCTCCTAGAGTTTTCATATCCTAATTTCCACAAATAACTAAACCATCCTTTGATACCAACTATAGCATCCCACCTTTTTATCACATAAACATTAATTACATTTTACAAAACCGAGGATCTTTAAGGTTTAGTGTCTTGGAAACCAGGAACTTAAAACATGAAAACCACATAAAGAATTCTTCTTAAACACTTGAAAGGCTTCTCCTCATGTTCACCCTAGGCTCATTACTGAATCTCATAACCTGGGGACATACATCAAAAGAAAGGGTCAGCAGAAGGCCCATCAAGGGAAACAAGTGAAACATTTTACATATGAACTTGGGATACATCAATAAAGTCGTGAAAAGAACTTTAAGGCATGAAAATGAAATCATGAGGCATATCATTATAAAAATAAAATTTTTTCATAACTTGAAGATGTGGCTGAAACATTTAATATTGGCAATCGTTTCGTTTCACCAAGGTCCATCCCCAAGGTGTCGTTAAAAATTACCAAGGTTATTCACCACGGCATCGTTAAATGGTCATATCTAGAGATTAAGTCTTTACCCAATGCATTGGAGCGCTATCAGGGCGCACCCTTAAATTTACCTTTATTATCATGTGAGCCACATGTATCATCATCAAACATTTCATAAATAACCCATATAGCATAAAATAAATGGGTTTCATTTCATAATCATAACATTTTAAAAACTGCTTTAATGACATGATCTTTACGGCACTTTAAACCCACGGAAAGGGAAGCGGGTCTCATGTATGTAAATCCCAGAATTTAAAATGGAACATTTTGATATATATGTTAATACCCTTGTAGAAATAAGAGCTTTGAGTATTCACTTTATAACATAAAATAATTTTTGAGAAAAGAGAGAGGCATTTTGAGGGGAAAATTCTGCAGCATAACGGCTATGTTACATGGTTTTAGAAAACATTGAGAAGAGAGGGGACATGGGTCAAACATTCATAAATGACCCATCAAACAGTAGAGGGACAAAATATAAGGGATTTATGAACATGGTAATGAAATTTGAAATTATACCATATGAAATGAAGAACATGAAAGGAAGAAAACAAAATAAGATTTCTCTTGTGAAAATTCGGCAGCCTAACGGCATCACTTAAACTTCAACAAAATTGAATTGACAAGGTCAAATAGGGTCTCTCATCATATGAACATAAGAGTCCAGTATGATAGATATAGAGATCATACCCCAACATAATATAAAGGAACTTTAAAGAATTGACATGAAAGTAGAACTTCAAAACGAGAAGGGTGAAGAACCACTTAAAAATTCGGCAGCCTAACGGCGCCACTTAAGACATCAAAATACTGAATTGAAGAGATCAAATGGGGTCTCTCTTCATGTGATCATAAAAGTCCAGTATGATAAATATAGAGATCATACCCCAACATAATAAAAATGAACTTGAAAGACTTGACATGAAAGTAGAACTTTGAAAAAGAGAGAGGTGAATGAATCCCTTGAAAATTCGGCAGCCTAACGGCGCCACTTAAACTTCAACAAAATTGAATTGACAAGGTCAAATAGGGTCTCTCATAATATGAAAATAAGAGTCCATTATGATAGATATAGAGATCATACCCCAACATAATAGAAAGGAACTTGAAAGAATTGACATGAAAGTAGAACTTCAAAACGAGAAGGGTGAAGAACCACTTAAAAATTCGGCAGCCTAATGGCGCCACTTAAGACATCAAAATACTGAATTGAAGAGATCAAATGGGGTCTCCCATCATGTGATCATAAAAGACTAGTATGATAAATATAGAGATCATACCCCAACATAATAAAAATGAACTTGAAAGACTTGACATGAAAGTAGAACTTTGAAAAAGAGAGAGGTGAATGAATCCCTTGAAAATTCGGCAGCCTAACGGCGCCACTTAAACTTTCTTAAAACGAAATGATGAGAGTAAGAGGGGGTCTTTCATCATATGAACATAAAAAGGGCAGTAAGAGGAGTATAAAAGAACATCCTCCAAAATAAGAACATGGAGCATAAAAGGAATGACATAAAAGAGATCACTTGAAAAGAAAGAGAGGGGTCAGATCCCTTACCTTAAAATGTAACTCTTAAACCTCAAAGGTTGGGACCTTGAGGGCTTGGGGGCACCTTGGGAGGACTCCTTGGGAGGTAATGAGACCAGAACTTCGTTGGGAAAGAGTGGGGAGTTGAATGGATGAGAGGATGGCTTGGTATTTATAGGGAAAGTGAGGGGACAAGGCATTAATGGCAAAGGGACACCTCATTAGTGGTTTTGGCAAAACCATGGGATTGCCCATGGTATTTGCCCATGGTATTGGCCACTTGGGACACCTCATACCTTATCTCACTATTCATAATTCGAACATATTGATTACAAACTTAATACATCATTTAATGATGTCATCAAACACCCGTAACTTAAAAACTGTATTTTCACTATTCATCAAAAATTCAACTTTCTCAGAATAATCCCAAAATTTCACCTTAACCAAATATCAACGCTCTGATTACAAATATGAACTCCATTTTAAAAAAATATTTTTCTAAATATTTTTAATTTAATTTTTAAATAAAAACACTATTCATCGAAAATTCATTTTTTCAGAAAAAACCCCAAAAATTACCATAACATAATATCGATGCTCTGAGTTCAAAAATAAAGTCATTTTTATAAAAATAAATTTCTAATTATTTTTAATTAAATTTTTAATTAAAAAACACTATTCACCCGAAAAAACTAATACTTGAATAATAATTAATGAAACCGTTATTTAACTATTTTATTGAATCACATTACTTAATCAAGGTGCCTAGATTATTTTAAAACTTTCTTTAAGTGAGATTACTAATCCATTTGGTCATATTACTAATCCTAATCATAAAATCACTATTCATAATTTACTATTCATCAAAAATCAAGTTGATCTTATTAGACTCTAAATTTCGTACTGAACATAATTGTAGAAGACCATTTTTCGAAAATCATTACACATTTTTAATTATTTAAGGTTTACCCAACCATTTTTAAAATATCATTTTTCTAAAATTCATCAAAAATATGCATACAATATTTATCCGGTCATTTGAAAATTCATAAACATCATCATAAGAAGAAATCCAAATTTTTATTTAAAAAAAGGATTACACAAGGCAATTACGGTCTCGTTACATAACCCCTTGTAATACCAGCATAGGACCTAAGAGTAAGGTGTGCTAGGGTGATAGAATTTTGGGGCGGCTCAGTCAACATTGCCCGAGTAGTAATTTCTATCAGTTTGAACTTCTCGCGAAGGCAATTCCGTTTTAGCTTCACATGATGAAGTTCGGCTTGGATTTGGTCTAGAGCAAAGCCCAATGGTGCTACCTCCTTCCCAATCTCTGTTAGATGGGCTTCGATCGGCCCAAGGCTACTAGGTGAGGCCATCAAATCTTCTTTCTATAATAATTAACCAAGATTAGTTAAATTTAGAGACAATAATCAAAACATTTTGTTCACGGTGGTCATATTGACCGATGGTCATATAACACTCAAAAACCAATGGTCTCATTTTTTTTATAATCATGTTTATCAAATAAAACACATTTTTTTTAGTATAAAAAATAACACATGAAATTAGGAAACAAGATTTATTCAAAATTTCGGGTCGTTACAACCAAATAGCAGCAAGGACCAAGGTGTGATAATGGGGAAACTATTCCCTCATTGACAGAGTATACATAGCGGAAAACAAACAGTAAACAATAGTGAAAGTAGTAATACCAAAAATAAATAAACAGAAGACTAAAAGTAAATCCAACAGAAGCCAATATATATATATATATATGATTCATGGAATATATATCTAATAAAATAGCCAAACAAGTGAAAATACTAGAAAGTAATAGATAAACCAAAGTACAAAAGAATAAGTAAATTCCATCATCATTGCAAGTCTCATCTTGGTCACATTCTATTCAACTCTAATAGCAATCAAGTACCTGTTGAAGATAGGTGATTTACCTTATCTATACATGGAATAATATAATCTATTTGGGTCTAAAAGCATGACCCAAATAGGGTGTGAGACGAATCCAAGTAGGCAACCACAAAAAGATCTGTGCCTAATTGTCAGTGAATATATATAGCATATAATATGCCAGAATGAAGTAATAAACTAAGAAGTACTCAAAAGTAAACAATCCTACAATTTTCAATTACATTCATTTAACATTTTTTAATTATTCAAATCATTGAATCATGTAACCTAGGGATCTATCCTAAGCTCTGTATCCCCCATGTAATGTAGTAAAAACAGACGTCCTATAAGGCCATATAAACATTCATGTAAGATCAAATCCAAGCTTGTTCATTGGTTTGGAAGACTCGTCAAAATCATTAAATTTTTCACAATCAACCCTCTGGGAAAGCTCTCATGGTCTAACCCCCTTTAGTTTCACATATCACTAATTCATTAAATAATGACCCTTAGGGAAGCTCTCACGATATAACCCCTTTGGTCCCACATAGCACTAAATACATTACAAATGACCACCTGGGTAGCTCTCACAATCAATACCCCTTAGTCAAAATAGCATCAATAAATTATAAACAACCACCTAGGAATCCATAACAGTCAATACCCCTGGTCCGACATAGCATAAATCAATTATAAATGGCCACCTGGGTAGCTCTCATGGTCTACCCCCTCTAGGAATAACTCAGAGTCCAATCCCCCTGTTCAACATTCATAATGCATATCACATTCATTTCATATAATCAGTAACTCCATCCTAATAAAACAAGGCCTAGAAAACAAGGGAATCCTAGTAGGCATCCTAGGAAAATCAGTCATAAACAATCAATAATGGGAAACGCACCCATGGTGTGTTCCATAAATAAGGTATCTAACCTTACTCATAAGAAATATCCCTTTATCCATTAATCAAACCATACAAGGTAATAAAAATCTTCAAATTACAAATCAAGAAATACCAAAAATGTGGGTATTCAACACTTTCCGCATAAATAATCTAAAGAGATATAATTAAAGGAACAAACCATATACCTCGATATCGTACGATCGATATACTTGAACGTCGACCCTTGAATATTTTTAGATCGGTGTAGATCTAAAAAAGGATAAAGACACCCAACATTCAATAAATTACTAGAGAGAAGGAATTAGGAAGAAATTTTCTAGGGGTTTTGAGAACTCACTGATGGGATTCCAACGCACCCGACCGTGTCTCAATCAGAGCTCAGATGGATAATCAAGGGTCCAATATTCTTTCATAATTTCTGAGCACTCTTGTATAAAACATAGGAAGAAGAATTTGATTATGGACATGAGATGTGGCCCCTCTATGATATATAAAATAAAAATAAAACTACATGGTGTTGTCATAAATGTACACACCGTGTAGTAGCCTTAATTGGCCCCCGACTTAATCAGTCTTCCAGGTCCGCACATGACCATGTACTCAGCTGTTACAAGACCATCACATGGCTGTATGCGGCAAGATAGGTACCCGGTGTGTACTCATAGGCACACGATGTTGTTGGTGCAAAAATATGGTGAGAGGAAAAGTAATTAGAAAGTGGAAACCACCCCCTTTGGGGCTGCCTGGTGAATCCTGTTCATAGATCCCCCTAGCACCATGGCCGGCGTAAAGCCACCTCCTTCGCATGCACCTTAAAGCAAAGTGGAAGGAGGCTTTGCTATCCAAAATACATTTGTGAAGCCACCATGAAGAAAAGTGGTGGGAGGATCTTCATTTCAAAAGATGTTTTCAAAGCCCCTGTGAAGCAAAGATGTGGGAGGATCTGCGTTCCGAAGGAATTTTGTGAAGCTACCGCGATGCAATGAGGCAGGAGGCTCTGTGGTTATGAAAAAGCACCATGTGGATTCACATTGAGAGATCCCTACTTCGTGCCGCCTCTTGCCTATAAATACCGAGCTTCCCCCGAGCCCAAAGGACAGATACTCCGACCATTCTCCTTCTTAACTCTTAAATCATGAAGCACTTTCTTCTCTACGAAAAATGCATTCTCCAAGGTACATTATCATCATGAAGTGCCTTTCCCCTGGCTTAAACACAACCCCTCTTCAATCAGGGATTCCCTTTTTAAAGACATACAGGCCCTTCATCCTTCATGATGTTAAACTGCACTCTCAAAACTACGTGAAGATTGATTCCCATCCTGATGGGATATTTAGGAACTCCTATCCGGTTTGCTTCGGGGCCAACCTAACTGTAACTTTTGGTCTTTCGACATAAAAAAATTCCTCCTGGGATATGTGTTGTGGTGCGGACTCCTTATGTCCTCATTCACGTCAGGTTTATAGCTACTACATCACGTACTCATTTCTTGGGATCTCCCCTTTCACTCCCCGTCCTACTATATGATATTAAACTAAGTGAGTCCACATATCCTCAACACATGGCATTAAACTACTGCTCTACCCTGAACAAGTTCAGGATGCCCCATAATTACTATGGGATGCACCAGATCCCTCGCCAGAGAGGATTTCCTCTATCCGCATTGGTCTCTGGACATGCCATGCTCAAAAACTATGTTTGGAATGATTTCCATATTCATGTGATATGTAGCTATGCCTAGGCAATTTTAATTGGGCCCAAAACCAACGTCATTAACCCTTCTGGCCCCACGGCCCCGATTTTGGTCCAGGTAGTATGGCCTTTAAAATATTTTCAGCATCCTCATTGTATGACGTTTAAAACTATGTGTCTATCTTCCTTAATACAATGATGTAAAATTACAGGTCACTCTAGGTCCTTACTAGATAGGTCCGGTTCAGAAGTAAGTTTGATCCCTCATCAGACTGATGTGCCCACCTAATGTGTTTCCACCATGGGGCCATAATTTCAAGAGTGTTGGACTCCATTTGAACAACCCAACACTCCACCCTCCATGATTTACATGCCCTTTATTTGGACAGTCATCCTCTTTCACTTCTAATGAAACCACCTAACAGTATAGGTGCATGGCCTATGGCTCGCCTACTATCTCGGGCTAACGTTTTGGAAGACCGATGGATAACATTTAGAGTCAAGCCCCGTGTATTAAACATGGTCGGTAGTCGGCCCACATTTTTTGTCCCCATGTTAGGCTAATGTAATAAGGATGTCGTGTTTCGAACATGGTGAACGATTATCCTTCATTGTTATTCCACCTTCATATCATTCCAAATTTTGGTTATTGTAATTTACACTTTACACTCCTTTGTGTTCGGATTGATTTTAACACCCCTAACATTTCCCCATTCATGCAGTAGAGAAAATTTGGAAAATGGAAATTTGACTGTTTCAAGACCTTTTTCCTCCAGTAAGGCCTCCCTCTTTCTTCCCAGAAATCTGAAATGGTTGTTCAAACTTGGGATGCCCGAAGCTTGGTCCGAACTCTCACATTCAAATGGAATAGAAAGGTTGTCATCCCTTATTTATCAGATACGGCTCGACCCATTTGAACTTAGGGATTTATTTCTATATGTTTTACAAATTTTATAGACATTCAATAGGGAAAAACAAATAACAAAATTCATTAATGCATCCAGCGTAAACAATTCAATCATGAATGGATGTTTGAAGATTTACAAACATTAAAGAACCCGAGGATCGACCCTTATCATGGACGGTTTGACCCTTTAAAAGGAGTGTTGCAGCTAAACCACTCTCTAGCTTGTGGCGTCCAGGATTTTTTGTTGCCTGTTTAGTTCTGGATCCTCTTCGGCGTTAATGGGGCGTAGTTCGTCAGCTCGAATCTGGGCTCACTCCTCGTCGCTTTGGACAATTTCCATCTCCCTGGATGCTTACTTCATCCTTTCTTTGGCCTCTAACAGTGGGGCCTTCAACCGCAATATAAGATATGAGCGAAAATTGTGGAAAGAGGAATGCTCATCTTCTCAGACCTATAGCCTTTGAATATCATTTTCAGCCTCTTGGAGCCTCTGGATGTTCACATCTTTTATCTACTCCCAAACTACACCATGTCCACAATCATATTCTCGAATCTTCTCCACCATGAGATCTTGGATGAGCATGTAAGGATGTTGGGCATCCACTCCCCCACCACAAAGTTCACGTAGTTAGGAACAAATCCTCTCCATATGGTCTATCCATTTTTCTTGAGGGGTCTCATCGATGAAGCGCTTAATCAACTTCCAAGACCGGCGACATGTAATTTTTATATCCTGCTTATCAAGGGCCATATCGTCCCGGTCTGCAGGTTTTCTAGGTTCATATGTGGTGAAAGCCCCGAAGAACACATCCACAGGGTCTTCATCGGGTGTATAATCGGGTAAGTTAGGATCCAGGTCGTCCGATTGATCCCTGTTGCCAGATTCATCCTCAATGACTTTAGGTACGACCCTACTAACAGTCCCACCGATGACCGAGAACGCCGCAACTTGGTCAGTCTGTGTGTCTGCTTCCATGACCACCATAATCCCATTGGGAAAGGTTCCACTAAGATCTCCTACCAACCTTGCCAATGCGGCCCACACCATTTGAAGAACTGTGCATGCAGAAATTGTATGGATGCCAGTTAACCTGATCAATGGATGACGATGAGAAATTCCGTAAAGGATACATATAGAGATCAAATAGTCAGTCTCACTTCTAGGTTTTTTCGATTATAACTCCATGGCATGAACCTCCATATATAGTTGTAAGATCTGAAAATTTTGGTAGAACTGCCCTGGGTGTCACAGTACCCTTAAGTGAGGTAATCGCCGCAACTGCGGGCTCCGAACCTGAAGTTCCCATAGTTGCATCTACTACAGAGCAGGAGAGGGTTTTTCATATGAGTCCCTTCTGTACATTTCAAATTTTCGTTGAGGAGTTCTAACCAAATTGATTGAAGAATCCAGCGGAGTGGTTAGGATTTTATCTCAAGGGCCTTTGCAAATTCTTCCAGCTCAAGGCATGAATTGTCGACCTCACCTTCCACCAATGGTCTCCCTACCCCAAGAGGACATGTCTGAATCTTCCAGAAGAGGGGAGAATTCTATTAATTTAGTGTACACAAAACTATGGTGGGGCCGTTCAATCTAGAAACACATTTATACAATCTGTCATTGGACGTAGAGCACCCCAAGAGTGCCCAAAGTCCTCTATCTCAGCCAGGTATTTCCCCCCTCCGTTTGGGATACTGAAAAGCCATCCCTAATAGGGTTGATCCTCATAAAATCTATTCTAAGATGGCTCAGGTGTTTCCACATCTTAGAAGGGCTGAGGAATTTATTTTCGACATCCCAAATGTCCCAAACCTCTAGGAAGACAACATTCTATAGCATGTCTACATGGGACAACCGCTTCCCCGGAGCCCGTGTGGATATCCTACAGAACCCCTTGGGCAAACTCCCCTCCAGATGACTATGTCCCTCTGGGATCGATGGATCCACCATTGATACCTCCCTTTCGATCAGTGTGGCCCTCTCCACCACTACAGCCCCGCCACCACGAGATGTCCACACCGCCTTTTGGCCCTGGCCTTGAGGTTGGGGAGACACCCCATCATTGACCCGGACATTTTGCTGCTTCAACATCTCCCATGGGCAGGCCGCATCCCAGATCTTAGAGTACTCCTTCACCAGCCCAAAGATGGATATGTGTGAAGGCCTCTCGTTTCACATGTTCCCATCCTCCCACATGAACATGAGCCAAAACTTCCTCATCACACATGAGTTCTTCTCATGTCACACCCCAAAGTAAACCTATGAGGTCAGCCACAACATACACCAGAACTGTCTCAAAAAACGGTTCAGGGTGTATGGTGTTTAGAGAGAGTCGCGGTCAACACAGGCCACCAAGAATCCACCCTGAAATGACTTGAGGTAAGACCGATGATCTTCCATTCCCTGACCGTCATTTGTGAACACACCTGTTGGCAACGAGAATGGGTGGAAGTTGAACTCGTTCTCCTTCCATACCTGGTTTAGCACCAACTGTGGGGCTGGCTTAGTCAGAAATATCCCCACTGTATTCAGAATGGTTGGGAAAAAATTCAATCCTAGTGGGGAAATGGGGTTCCGATATTCATGGATACCCCTGACATGTGCCACTATCCACCCATACAGAAGGTGAAATGACTCGCATATACTTTGCGTATTCTTTACCTCTTTGATATGCCACAACATCTTATACCACTTGGTGAGTATTAGTATCATGAGGTAGACATGTCCCCTATCACCAACATGGACTCTATAATGAATGTACTTAGTCGCACACCCATTTTTGTGTCCCTCAATTGCAACATCCAAACGTAGATAAGCATCACAATAAATACAGCTAACCTAAACCCCAGTTTCTACTCAGTACTGACAATGGTTCCCCAGGTTTTCCACTAGCTGTCTTCTAAGAGCTGCCAGTATGAGTGCTCCTTGCCCCCTTAATCCCCTTTCGGGCAGGTATGTGGCCTCACAGGGAACTTCCCATCTTCGAGGAAATTCAAGAACTGCTTGAACTACCATTTGAAATGGATATCCATCACCGACTATTTTCCCTCCCATGGAACCAGCTCCATCAATGCCTTTCCAGTGGAGAAATTTGCTCTGGGTCCTCCCATGCGTTCACAATAGGGAGGAACTCATCTTACATTTCCCCCTTTATCTAGACACTCAATATATGGTGTAGGTCCAACATGCTAATGCCGACTTCCCCATGGTGCAAATGGAATGTGTTGGTCCTCGATGGCCATCTGCTCTGCAGCTCTGGAATCTGGTATTTTTGCTAGTAGATATAAAATTTGAAAGCACAAGCCACTTCATATAGGCCCACTCACTTCAACTCTACCCTAAACACCTCGCACGAGGCACATACCCAGTAGACATATGCCTAATCATCTATAAAATTTCCACCCTTGCACAGATCCCACTCATCATTCCACCCCTTCTCTGAGTTCCCTAGATCCGCCTTCAGGATTGTGTGGTACAAGGAAGAAGATGTCTCTGGATGCAGTGCCTTCCTATCGACTTTTATCACATGGCTATATAGGAAATCAACATTAATATGTGTGAAGACCTCCTAAGCATGGTCATCAGCTACTCTGAACCACTGGAACTGGCACAACATACACCAAAACCAGTTAGTTCGCTCATCTCTACTCTCTTTTGGAATGAAGACGTCATCCCTCAGACCAAATCTGTACAGAGGAATCCTTTTGCAGAGTGGGTAGTTATTCTATCTCCATAACAGAAGCTCTAGTGTCAAATCAAGATCTGAATGGTTTCTAAAGAATTCATGGATTCCAGAGGTATTTTCCATCTTCTCCCTTCGGGAGTCATCCTCAAGGACCCCAATAGAAGCTTCCCGGAGATCCATTCAGTTTTTAGAATTTGGAACTTTTTGTTCTTGTTTGCGAAGCATGTTCATGGAGCTCGTTCATGGAGGTCATTCTAAGAGCTCGGTCCCAATCAGAAATCGCATACCCCTACCCCCAACCTAGAAAACACAAGCCACATAGTGCACCCTCACAGAGTCAAAGTACTTACTCTCCTCCATGAAGCAGAAAGCCTAATTCACAGAGAGAAATCATGGGGTGCACAGAGCATTGTGAATCGAGATCACTAATTCCAAAATAATGAGAGGATAAAGGACAAAAGATAGGTCAACCTACCCTATTTATAGGCGACGACCCCATGGGATTCAAGGTGTGTCCGACCACGAAGATCTTCATGGAGCTTTCAACCCACATGTCACCTCTCCACCTTGTGACCCTCCTTCATGAGCCCTCTTTGTGATAGACCAAAATGTTTTGGCGATTGACCCTCAGACTTAGACCCTCATTGTCTCCTCAGATCCAAGCTTGAGGGGGGGGGGATTTCGTGTTTCCATAATATGTTGAGAGGAAAAGCAATCACAAAGAGGAAACCACCCCATTTGGGGACTCCCCGCGAAGCCTGTTTGTGGATCCCCCAGCACCGCAGCTAGTGCGAAGCCACCTCGATTAGTATAAGATTTTTTCCAATGTTGTGCAGTATCTATCCTCTTTTGAATCAACTCCACTTGATCAGTGGTCTCATGGACAAGATGAGGTCCCAATATAGCCATCTCTCCTACCTCCAACCAATATAGGGGTGATCGGAATGGCCTACCATACATAGCCTCATAACTATCCATCAAAATCATTTCCTAAAAACTATTATTGTAGTAAAACTCTACCCGGGGTATGTGTCTCTCCAAATAACCCCAAAAAACTAGGATTCATGGTTAAAGAACTTCATCCATGACTTTAATTGTGTGCTCAGAATGGCCATTTGTATGGGGATGGTTAGATGTACTCAGAAGTACCTGTGTATCCAAAGTCCTCTTTAGTCTCTACTATAACACCCCAAGATTTTATAGTACCTTATTTCTTCAATGTAATTCAATAACTTGAACTACGTGCAACACTGAGTTATAGCGCACCATGACTTACCAAACTAGCCGTTCAAAAGCAGTTTTGAATAGTATTAACTGAATTTTGATCTTTTTATAATCCTTATAATTTTAGAATCCATACTATGAGTTTCATAGACATAATGCAAGAACAAATACATTTTTCATATAAAAGAAGTATTTTTCAAAAAATGCAGTTTTACCACCTTTTACTGGAGAAGCATTTTTAAATCCAATATTTGAAACTTTTATATATTCAATTTGACAAAATAAAATTCTTCTTTAGAATTGGGACATACGAATTTAGTTTCAATAAAGTTTTGGTGTTTTTCTGATAACTTTCATATTTGGGCGAATAGTGGAAATTCTATATTTTAACTAAAAACAATTTTTTTAATCAAAATGATTTATAGTCCTAAATAATACATTTTAATGGTTTGGAAGTATAAATAGATTATATTTTTACCATTTAATCCCATTATGGTCATTGTAAGTAATTTCACTTTGAAATTGGACATAAACACGTGTCAAACTTTTGGTAGTTATTTTTTCTTAAAAATACGCCTTTTGGTTTTGACAGAAAGAATTAATTTTAAATTAATAAATGCAACTTATATGTTTTTAATTTGATAAAATAGACTTCATTATTTAATTTGGAATATCAAAATTAGCTTTGGTTGAATTTTTGGTATTTTTCGGAAAACTTTTAATTTTTTATGAATAGTGAAAAACACCGAGTTATAGTTTAAAACCGAATTTTTATTTAAATAATTATATATTTTATTTAAATTTATTTTAGTTCCAAATAGATACATAATACCTATATAAGTTCAATGTAATTCATTGGAGTCAGTTTATAATAATTTAAATATATAAAAATTTTATTGAACTTTTCACCGTCTTTTACCCACGTCCTTGGAGAATTTGAAAATTTACATAAAACTTAATTTTACCACTTCTGTGAGTTGAATTTAAAAACATAGAGAGACACAGTTAATATCAAGGAGAAAAATGTGGTTCACTAAGATAAAAATAATTTTAGGTGAATAGTAACTTTTTACTTTTATTTACCACAGTTAAAAGTAAATAGGGTAATTAAGGGTAAAAATGATATTATTATTACCCTAACACATGTACTAATTCTATTGGATATGTGTAATTCGATACAAAACAACCTTATGAATAAAATATGACCCTTTAGGTCTATATGGATTAGATTAAGACATTTATTATTATTTAATTTAAAGAAGAGTTAAAAGAGTTAAAATCAATGTTTAATAACTAAACTATTTTTAATATAGGGTTATACAAAAGATAAATTAGACTATAAATATTCATTAGAAAGATAAAACAATTTCCTACATAATTGTATTTTATTTATAATTTTTATATTAAATAATTAAATTTATTTATGACACAATGACTATGTAGTATTTTCCTTTTTAATGAAAGAATAAAATAAATGGAATTATAAATGTTAAAATAAATACAATTTGAATATTTTGATGCCATCCACGAATTTTATAGGTTACAATGAAATGTTAGGACTGATTAAAGAAATTTATTTTAAATTAATAAAGTTTTAATGACTTTAACAAAAATCAATTATTAAATAGTGTCAAAATTGACATAAAAGTATTTTTTTTAAAAATATTATATTATTAATTGATATAATATTTTTAAATATCTAAGGATAGGAAAAATGACTTATATGATTATAGGTATGTCATTAAGGAACCACTTTTGGTTCCCTTGGAAGTTTATAGTATGTTTATTGGCCAAATAATATAAAAATGCAGAGGCATGGTAAATGTCAAACTAATTAACTAAGAGTTAAATCTAAAAGATAAGTTTAATATATTGACACAAACCTATCTCAAACCTATTATTTGAGAGTTTTTTGATCCATATCCACCTTAGTATTTAAATAATCTAGTTTATATCCATTAGAAACTAAATATGAATTTATTATAAAATAATACTTTAAGTTTTTCCTAAAGAGCCCCCCTCCCCCTTATAAAAGGACACCACTTCAAACCAATTCTTCATACCTTAAAAGCCTTTTGGTTTGGAAAAAACCTATCCAAATATTCTCTCAACTTCCCTCAATTCAACCTAGAGGCTTATTTTTATCATAATGCCATACTAAGGATCCATTTTGATCAAATCAAAAGGAAGAACCCGAAGAAGATGTTATGATTTCACCACCCTCCTTCAAGTTCCTTTCTTCTTCCACTTCTTCTTTCTTTGTTATTTCCATTCCAAAAAAATTAATACAGTATATTCTATATACTGTGATGTTATTATAAATATCTCACACCTATATTAATTATTCTATCCATCTTATGAATGATAATGTCACCATGTGTGCGTACGTACGACTTACCGTCTCCACGCCGTGATGTAATTTGTTATTCAACACAATTTTATTTGGATTTATAAAATGATGAGTAATATGTATATAAATAATTAAAATAACATGACAATTTCTTTGTAAAATTAATATACCATCCAATTCCATACCTTTAAGGAAATTATATTGTTGCTCGTGCGTACGTACGTATTACCGTCTCCACGACGCGATGAGATTCATTTCCATATTCACCTTTCATCGACGATTATAAAAATATATATTACTAATATGTTTCTAATATATGACATAATAGTTCTAATGGATATATATATATATATATATTTACTTACATAGATTTTATTCCCTTAGTTCCGTTCAATACGTTATGAAAACAGAAACAACCTTTATGCGTACGTACGGACTACCGTCTCCATAAACTGTGTATTCCATTTCATATATATGTCTGTTATACATATTTATATTCTAAATATATATGATATATAAATAATGGTTTATATTTAGGAAGTATTTAAATCATGATCTAAGTGATACAGTCATGTGGAACAAGTTAAAACATATACGATAAAGAAAGCGATTATTAACCGAAATGTTAATTTAACATGAAAATTATTATAAAATGGGTAGTATAAAGTCATAAATGAATAATGTATGACATCATAAATATTAATACGGTTCTGTTATAATTTAGTAACATAATAAGGTCTTCATACAAGAGGTTAAACATACCCTCTACTAAAGGAAAGTGAAAGGTAAGAGATTTTAATCTCACTCCTTATTCCCGTGAGATTCGTGCCATATTACCACTATTACCTTTTGTGTGGTGTATGTACTGCCCATAATTTTATTCTTTATGTAATACAATTTAATATATATATTCAATGTATGGTACCCCTTTCATGGGGTGTATGTTTCGTATGTTACCAAATTGGTAGGGGTTAATTTCACAATCTCTTTATTATCCGAGGTTGTCTTAACGTAAGTATCTAATGTGACATATTTACTATCCTTGTCCACGTTTCATGAATGATTATTCAAAGGGATTATTTTAAGGAACTTTTTACAAAAACATCATTTCAAATTTTTTAAATATTTATTCTTCTAAATCATTCTCATTAATTTCCATGTCTTCAAAATGGTTTTTAAAGATTTATTTATACAGACAAGAATGTTTTTAAAATGTTAATTCCTTTCAAAATTTTAAAAGTGGTATGGGACACTTTTATTCAAAAAATTCATTAAATGTCATCCTTTCCAAATTGTGTGACTTTGAAATGTTTTCATGATAAAGGGATATTTCTCTCAAAGTGTTTTAAAAATCATTTTCATATATGTCAACATCCTTTGATGGGTTTTAAACTTGTTTGATGATGATTTATTGTGATACAAATCTTCAATATTGTATTGAAGGTTTTGTGATATGTTTGACTATGGATATGTTATTTTTATACCATTCATGGTTTATGGATAAAGTGCTGACATTTTGTATGCTAGTTTTAATACGAATGTTTATGTTATGTTTAAACCTTTTCATATGAGGAATGCATTAGACTTAGTAAGTGATGGGTGGAGCCCTCTATAACTCCTCGATGCATCGGTAGGTCTCATGAGACAAACTAGTGTCTTGTCAAAAGGCCTTGACAAAATCGTATTTGTAGTCTTGGCACAAGGCCTTGACTATGTGGTTATGATAGTCTGGAATTATGCATTCCATCATTATGAAAGTGGTTAGTGATATTGCATGTGATTATTCTATGAGTAGAATATCCATGTGAATAAGTAAATGGAATTAATTCATTTTATTTTTTCCATATTATGTTAAAGTTCAAGTTTAAAAGGCTTTTGGTTTAGTTATACATTTCCTTAAATTTTTATGAATATTTATGAATTTTTATGCTGTATTGTTATCCTTACTAAGAATCTGAGCTCACCCCTTTCTATGTTTTATTTTTCCCAGGATTTCAAGAAGTGTATTGTGATTGATATGCAGGGTTAATCCAATGGAATAATGGCGTTCATAAAGGATTATTTATGTTGTTTTGTGTGTTATAATGTTTCATGTAACATTCATGTATGTAATCTATTTTACAATACTGTTAAATCGATCGTTCCTTCGAGACTTGATTCCTTGTAATCATGCCAATGTATTAAAATAATGCACTAACTCTGGGTAACTGGGGTTGGGGAGTTACAGTTGGTATCAAAGGAAGTTTAAAAAGAAACATGGAAGCTAGATTTAGATAAACTCTTGATAGAGAACATAGACCTATGATAGACTTTGAAGATTAGTATAGAAGAAATTCCTAGAATTTTGGTAATGTAGAGATTTTGTGAGTTATCCATGAAAATATATCCCTGTATGGATACGAGCAGGTAGAGGCAGATCTAACCCAAATGTACCTAGGGGTAAAAACCAAAAACACCGCTTTGTGCTAGACTCGGACGGGAACTGGTGTACGACAACGGGCCTTGCTTCACTCTTGGTTATGAAACTCGCAGAAGATATGCTTAGGATAATTCTCATTTTATTTACAGATCATTATGAAGGATTTATGAGTATATAGTTACTCAATTAAAACATCTTTATGATTATGGATTATATCCATAAACCGTTCAATTTATGTTAGGTATTTTACAACATTATAATTATTCATTTCAATTCATAAACTATCCTAGTTTATGATATTGTATAGAAATGACACGTAGTAGAAGGAATGTGCACTCCAGCAATACGTATGATCCAAAGAGTAAGAAGGATCATATCTTTCACAGTATTAAGCCAACATTTAGAAGGTAAATAGTCTCCCATGTATTCTAAACATATGAAGAAATAATATCATGTGTTAATAAGATAAGTAATGAATTCTCTAAGTCCTATGGATTTGAAGGGAAGCAAGAGAAGAAGAGGATTTAAGAGAGAAAGATGGATAAAGAGAAGAGGGAAAAGAAGAATTTTCCCATATGCAATAACTATGGGAAGAAACACCCTGGAACATTCCTGAAGGGAATGGGAGTTTGTTATAAGTGTGGAGAAAAAGGACACCATGTACGTGACTGCAAGTGTAAGAAAAAGGTTTCAAATGTACAATGCTAATCTGCAAGGAGTTGGGACACTACGTGAACCAATGTAAAAATCATCAGAGTATGCCCCAAATGATTCTATTGGATAATAACCAAGTTATGATACTACCACAGATGAGGAGGAATGATTAGAGTTCTTATTTTGTTATTAGAGAATTATGTCATTTGAGTGTTTCATCAACAATGTATTGGTTATAATAATTATGAAGTATATAAGGATTGTACTTCAGTACTATTTCATTAAGGACTTGATATTTTGTGGAACCAAGAAACGTGGCTCGATATCAGGTTAAATTTTTGGAAAATATATGGTTGAGAGAAAAATAAACCATAATATGGTTCTGATACCAAAGTAGTGATTTTGGAATAATACATGATTGATTTGTATAAATTATATTGGATATTCTTGACTACCTTGAAACTGATTAATGATTTCTATATTCCATCATTGTTAGAGTTTACAACATTTTTGGATAGAAGGAGTATATCCAGTATTCTATAAGTAATAAGGGATTATTAATGTAAGAAATAATGTTTTCTGGTAATTCAGGATGTTGTAGTGTTTTAAAAGAATACATGATGAAGGTGTTCACATGTTATTATGTGGAAAAATGATCTTCATTGTGTTTAAGTTCCTTATAAATTTTGGATTGTGAGTTTGGACAGAAGTATTTGGATAATTTTAGTTTGAGATTATTTTTGGATTGCCAAAAAGGACAACCCGGAGGTCGGGCGACAACCTGTCGTGTCCGACAAGGCTGTGAGACTTGAACCCACAACCGAAGGCCGACAAGGGTGTATAACCTACCATTGGCCCATGCAATGTCCTGGATTTAATAATGTAGTCTTTTTTAAAAACGTTCAGGTAGATGAATTATAAATTCATTTTTTAACCCTATACGAATAGGATAAATAGAATATTATTTTTAAGTTCTATTATCTTTTAGAATGAAATATGAGTTTGTGGTAGAAATTAGTTAAAGGATTGGAATCTACTTGTCAAGTATATATTTTTCTTCTTCTCTTATTCTATGTAGAAATTAATTCTTATACTCTAGTGAAGGGATCTTAAAACAAAAAACGTGTTATCCTAATACCATATGTTTTGTTGAACCGATGGTATTTTAAATCATCATAGATTGATGAATTCAAGGCCCTCAATTTTAGACTTGTTTGTGATTGATGACCTCAATCACTACCTATAAATGTTTACGTTTTCCCTCCAATTATATGTCTATAATTGCCACCAATGTTATCCTAATTGAGATCATAATTTGGTGGTGACCCTTTCATTTCCCTTTTCCTCTTATTAAGACTAAATTTTATTATCCTGATTTCTGATGTGGGTTTTCCCAAAGATATTTTCTATTTTCAACCTTTTTTTTTCAAAAATAATTTCATATTGCGATGACACAATTTATTGAAGGATGGAAGAATGTAACACCCCAAGATTTCATATTACGTTATTTTTTCAAAGTAATTCAATAACATTCACTACACGCAACACCGAGTTATAGCGCACCATGACAAACCAAACTAGCCGTTCAAAAGAGGTTATGAATAGTATTAACTGAATTTTGAACATTATATAATCCTTATAATTTTAGAATCCATATTATGAGTTTCGTAGACATAATGTAAGAACAAATACATTTTTCAGATAAAAGAAGTATTTTTCGAAAAATTCAATTTTACCGCCTTTTAATGGTGAAGCCTTTTTAAATCCAATATTTGAAACCATTATATATTAAATTTGAAAAAATAAACTTCTTCTTTAGAATCGGGACATAATAATTTAGTTTTAATAATGTTTTGGTGTTTTTCTGATAACTTTCATATTTGGGTGAATAGTGAAAAATACTATATTTTAACTAAAAACAACTTTTTTAATCAAAATAATTTATAGTTTTAAATTATAAATTTTAATGGTTTGGAAGTATTAATATATATATTTTTACCATTTAATCCAATGATGGTCATTATAAGTATTTTCACTTTGAAATTGTACATAAATAAGTGTCAAAATTTTTGTAGTTATTATTTCTTAAAAATACGCCTTTTGGTTTTAACAGTGGGAATTATATTAAATTAATAAATTCAACTTCAATGTTTATAATTTGGTAAAATATACTTCATTATTGAATTCTGAAAATCAAAATTATCTTAGGGTGAAATTTTGGTATTTTTCTGAAAACTTTTAATTTTTGATAAATAGTGAAAACACCGAGTTATAGTTTAAAACCGAATTTTGATTTAATTAATTAATTATTTTATTTAAATTTATTTTAGTTCAAAATAAAAGCATAATACCAATATAATTTCAATGTAATTCATTGGAGTTAGTTTATAATAATTTTAGATATATAAAAATTTTATTGAACTTTTTACCGTCTTTTACCCACCTCCTAGGAGAATTTGAAAATTTACATAAAACATAATTTTACCGCTTCTGTGAGTTTAATTCCAAAAATCTGAGAGACATGATTAATATCAAGGAGTAAATGTGGTTCAATAGGATAAAAATAATTTTTGGTGAATAGTAACTTTTTACTTTTATTTACCATGGTTAAAAGTAAATAGGGCAATTAAGGGTAAAAATGATATTATTATTACCCTAACACATGCCCCAATTCTATTGGATAAGTGTAACTAGACCCAAAAAATCCTTATAAATAAAATATTACCCTTTAGGTCCACTTGGATTAGATTAAGACATTTATTATTATTTAATTTAAAGAAGATTTAAAAGAGTTAAAATCAAAGTTTAATAACTAATCCATTTTTATTATAGGGTTATACATAAGATAAATTCAACGATAAATATTCATTATAAATATAAAACTATTTCCTACATAATGGTATTTTATTTATAATATTTAGATTAAATAATTAAATTTATTTATGACACAATTATGATGCAGTATTTTCCTTATTATTGAAATAATCAAATAAATGGTAATATAAATGATAAAATAAATATAATTTGAATATTTTTATGCCATAAACTAATTTTTTAGGTTACTATGGAATTTTAATATTGATTAAATAAATTTATTTTGAATTAACCAAGTGGTTATGACTTTAAAAAAATCAATTATTAAATAGTGTCAAAATTTACATAAATGAGTTTTTGAAACAAATACTATATTATTAATTGATATAAAATTCATAAAAATATAAGGTTTAGAAAAAGGACTTATATGATGATAGGTATGTCATTAATAAACCACTTGGGGTTCTATTGGAAGTTTATAGTAATTTTATTAACCAAATAATATAAAAATACAAAGAGACATGGAAAATGTCTAACTAATTAAATAAGAGTTAAATCTAAAATATAAGGTTAATATAGTGACCCAAAACTACCTCAAACCTATTGGTTGAGTGTTTTTATATCCATATACACCTTAAAATTTAAATAATCTAGTTTGGAGCCATTATAAATCTAACATGAATATATTATAAAATAATACTATAAGTCTTTCCAAAAGAGCCCCTTCCCCCCCTTATAAAAAGACACCACTTCTAACCAATTTTTCATACCCTCAAAGCCTTTGGATCGGCCAAAACCTACCCAAATATTCTCCCAAATTACCTCACTTCAACCTAGAGGCCTTATTTATATCAGAAATCCATCCTAAGGACCACTTTTAATCAAATCAAAAGGAAGAACCCGAAGAAGAGGTAATGATTTCACCACCCTCTTTCATGTTTATTTCTTCTTCCACTTCTTATTTCTTTGTTATTTCCATTATAAAATAATAAATCTAGTATATTATATATAATTTTATGTTATTATAAATATTTCAAAACAATATTCATTATTCTATCCATCTTATGAATGATAATGTCACCATGCGTGTGTACGTACGGCTTATCGTCTCCACACCGTGGTGTAATTTGTTATTCAACACTATGTTATTTGGATGGATATAATGATGAGTAATATGTATATAAATAATAAAAATAACATGATAATGTCTCTGTAAAATTAATATACCATCCAATTCCACACCTTTAAGGAAATGATATTGTTGCTCGTGTGTACGTACGGAGTACCGTCTCCAAGACGCGATGAGATTCATTTCCATATT
Organism: Viscum album; assembly: GCA_963277665.1. Taxonomy (NCBI): domain Eukaryota; kingdom Viridiplantae; phylum Streptophyta; class Magnoliopsida; order Santalales; family Viscaceae; genus Viscum; species Viscum album. Next base: position 9,165,040 of record OY728125.1, read on the forward strand.
CACCATTCATCGACGATTATAAAATTATATATTGATAATATGTTTGTAATATATGAAATAATAATTATACTGGAGATATATATATTTATATATGTACTTACATATATTTTATTCACTTAGTTCTGTTCAATATGTTATGAAAACAGAAACAACGTTTATGCGTACGTACGGACTACCGTCTCCATAAACGGTGTTTTCCATTATATATATATGTCTATTATAAATATTTATATTCTAAATATATATGATATATAAATAATTTTTATATTATCGAAGTATTAAAATCATGATCTAAGTGATACAATCAAGAGTAACAAGTTAAAACATATACGATAAAGAAAGCGATTATTACACGAAATGTAAATTTAACATGGAAATTATTATTAAATGGGTAGTATAAAGTCATAAATGTATAATTGAAATCATAAATATTAATATGGTTCTGGTATAATTTAATAACATACTACTGTCTTCATACAGGAGGTTAAACATACCCTCGACTAAAGGAAAGTGCAAGGTAAGGGGTTTCCATCTCACCCCTTATTCCCGTGAGATTCGTGCCATATTGCCACTATTACCTTTTGTGTGGTGCATGTACTTCCCTAAATGGTATTCATTGTGTAATACACCTTAATTTATATGTATTTACATATTCATTGTATAATACCCCTTTCATGGGGTGTATGTTTCGTAAGTTACAAAATTGGTAAGGGTTAATTTCACAATCTTTTTATTATCCAAGGTTGTTTTTACATAAGTATCTAATGGGAAATATTTATTATCCATGTCCATGTTTCATGAAAGAGTTTTCAAAGGGATTCTTTTAAGGAATGTTTTACAAAAACATCATTTCAAATGTTCTAAATATTTATTCTTCTAAATCTTTCTCATTAATGTCCATGTCCTCAAAATGGGTTTTAAGGATTTATTTTTATGGACATGAATGTTTTAAAATTTTTAATTACTTTAAAAATCTTCAAGGTGGTATGGGACACTTTGATTAAAAAATTTATTTAAATTTCTTCCTTTCTAAATTGTGTGACTTTTAAATGTTTTCATGATAAAGGGATATTTCTCTCAAATAGTTTTACAAATCATTTTCATCTATGTCAACATCCTTTTATGGATTTTAAACTTGTTTGAAGATGATTTATTATGATAAAAATCTTATATATTCTATTGAAGTTTTTGTGATATATTTGAATATGGATGTCTTATTTTTATACCATTAATGGTTGACGGATAAAGTACTGACATTTCGTATGCTAGTTTTAATACTAATGTTTATGTTATGTTTAAACCTTTTCATATGAGGAATGAATTGGACTCAGTATGTGACTGGTGGAGCCCGATGTAGCTCCTCGATGCATCGGTAGGTCTCATGAGACAAACTAGTGTCTTGGCACAAGGCCATGAAAAAACCTTATTTGTAGTCTTGACACAAGGCCTTGAATATGTGGTTATAATATCTAGCATTATGCATTCCATCATTATGAAAGTGGTTAGTGATATTGCTTGTGATTATTCGATTACTAGAATATCCATGTGAATAAGTAAATGGTATTAATTTATTTTATTTTTGCCATATTATGCTAATGTTCAAGTTTAAAACGCTTTTGTTTTAGTTATACATTGCATTAAATGTTTATGATTATTTATGAAAGTTTTTGCTGTATTGTTATCCTTACTGAGCATCCGAGATCACCCCTTTCTATGTTTTATTTTTCCTAGGATTTCAAGAAGTGTATTGTGATTGATATGAAGGGTTAAGCCAACGGAATAATGGTGTTCATAAAAGATTATTAATGTTTTTTTTATGTTATAAATTTTAATGTAACATTCATGTATGTAATCTATTTTCCGAGATTGCTAAACTGATCAGTCCTTCGGGACTTGATTCCTGGTAATCATGCCAATGTATTAAAATAATTCACAGACTCTGGGTAACTGGGGTTGGGGAATTACATCTACCATACAAGAGAAGTAAACCATACATCCATGTTTGGAACGATAGAGTTTGGAAACCTATGAAATTGTAAAATCTATTGGATGTACAACATTCAAAGATGATCCACACTAATGATTCTTTTGATCATAAGGAAATTTGAAACCTTAATGAGACTATAAACAATAACCCAAAAAACATTATTTTCTTGTGGCGACCTTGGTAAACCCATCACAAAATCCATCATGACATAATTCCACTTCCACTCTGGAATGGGTAACTACTTTAATAACCCGGCCAATCGTTGATGCTCTATTTTTACCTGCTAACAAGTGGAACCCCTCATAAAAACTAGTTATATCCCTTTTAATTCCTAGACACCAATACTGACAATGTAGATCTCGATGCATCTTGGTGACACCAGGATGAATAGCCCATATGGAGGCATGAAAATATCACAATAGATCTTCACATATGTCTTCTGACACCCATAAGTGCCCATGAAAATGCAAAACCTCATCCTTTTTTATTACCCCTTGGAGTAGGGTCCTCGCCTGATGCACTCTCCCGTAGGAATAGGTCTTTGGAATCTGATATCTTCTTCATTCACACTCAATTCAGTTGAGTAGAAGTAAAAACTATATAAGAAAGAAATTTTTTCCCCTGTTTGTCATGCACCTCTAAATGCATCTTAGAGAACTGAACCATGAGCTACCACTCACTGCTTGCCTCTTGAACTACCTGTATCTGAATTCTCCTTCTCAACTCATCATCAACTGTGTTTCCTTTTCCAGGCGTGTAGGCCCAATCAACGTCAAAGTACTGAAGGTACTCAACCCACCTTCACTACATCAAATTCAGATGTCATTGAGTAAAGATACACTTGAGTATATTGTGTTCAATGTATACCACACAATATTCTCCCAAAAGTTAATGTCTCCAGTAGAATAATCCTTGAAAAACTGAAACTAACTCGATATCGTGCATAGGTTTTTTCCTCTCATGTGGCCTCACCTACTGAGACCCATACACAAAGACTACTTCCCCCTGAAAAAGCACTGCTCTCAGCCCGATACCTGATACATCATAGTAAATAATGTACCTTTTTCCAGCTCTGAAAAAATCAATATCACTGCTAATGTGGATCTCCATTTCAGATCTTGAAAGAATCAATCACAAGAATCAGTAAACAATTACTTATCTCCTTTCTTAGTAAGGCTTGTCAGTGGTGCTTCTAAGAATTAGAAGTCATGAATAAAGCATCTTTAGTAACTAGATAGCCCTAGAAAACATTGTACCTCAAAGGCGTTATTTGGCTACTACCAGGAAACTACTTCTCTCACTTTATTTGGGTCTATTGATACTCCTATATCTATGAAATAAAGACATAATAAATGAATCTAATCCATTAAATAGTGGCACTTTGATATCTTAGTATATAACTGATGCTCTATTAGTGTACTCAATAGGTCTCAAGATGGATGGCATGCCCATGTCGAGTGTGAGAGTACACCAAGATATCGTCCACGATGACTACCAAAAAATGAATTGAAGTATGGATGGAACAATTGGTACATCAGTGGCATGAAAACAGCTGGAGTGTTTGTGATAATGGACGACATAACCAAATACTATTATAGAGAATACATGTTTTAGAAAGGTGTAAGAGGTATATCTGATGGTCTAATGAAAAACCGATGATAACAAGAACTCAAGTCAATCATTGAGAAAACCTAGGATTCTCTAAGTCGATCAAAGATGTAGAGACCCGAAGCTTATCGTACATGGAATTTACATTACTTTTGCGGAATACTTAGTACATTACAAAAACACACACACAAGGACCGTAATAGTTTAGTGTCTTTGGAAACTCGGACTATAATCTTCTAATCGTGGTGAAAGATCTTCAAAATCTCCCATAAAGATCTCCCTTTTTTTTACCTAAAACCTTTCTTTATATCCTGGGGAAAAGAAAACATAAAAGGGTGAGCTCAAATGCACAGTAAGGGTAAACAAAATAAATATCAATCACATCATATTCATAAGAACATAACATTTTGGAAATCATAACCTGCAAAAGAGAGCATAATTTCATAATCATGGGATAAATCATGGCAGTGAAAAGTAATCCCAATAATCATAACTTAAAACATGAAACTTTGTGGCATACACACATAATCATAGAGAATCATTTCTTGTTAGTCAAGACTAATTGCCAAGACTATCTTAGTGGACAAAGTCCCTTTCTGAATTGAGTAACCCTCGTTTCAGTCCTGTTTCACTGAACCGGTATAACCTACCGTTCCAGCCCTGTCTATCTCATGAGATATAAAATCTTTACCCAATGCATTGGAGCGAGATATAGGTCCCACCCATCTTATAATGAATCCTTTCTTATGTGTTCCACATAATCATAAATCATACATCATCTCATAACCCATGTAATAAAAATGGGATTCTTGAAACATCATGACCTCATAAATCAATTCATATAAAATAAAGGAATTCATAAAAATAATTCCATCACAACATGATCAAATCAATGTAATAATAGAGATAAAAACAGAACCCTTTATTATCTTAGATGGAAAATAATTTTGATAAAACACTTGAACTCCATTCTTGAGGAAAATATCCTTTCTTCTTCAAAAACATTTTTTTCCTTTCATAACATGTCATACAACTTTAAAATAAAAGAAGTTGATTAAAAATAAACTTGAAAACTTTTAAAGGAAGCTTCTTGGAAATAATGTTTTAAAAATCCATTCATGCCGTATAAGTTAAAAAAAACATTCTTCGTACTTTTGTCGGAAAAGTCAAAAAGTACCTCATACGACAAAAGATTCCTTTCATAGATATTACTAAAAACTCATTGAAGGGTAAAAATGGATTTAAACAATTGTAGGTGGATGGAAATAATATTACATATTGATGAAACATGGATGTGGATGATAAAATACACCCCAGTAAATACATACAAATAAACAATCTCGGATAAAAATGAGATTGTGATATTTCCTTTACCTTAGGTCCGATTTCCTTCGTATGTGTCCGAACCTCCTGTATAATGATTTAAATAATGTCATTGACTTATTACAGAATCATATTAATTGTTATGATATCATATATGGTTCACTTATGACATTATATTACCAGTTCTTTTGTAAATTCCATGTTAAAGAAGCGTTTTGGGTAAAATCGTTTCATTTATCGTAGGTGTTTTGACTTGTTGTTCTTGACATTATTATTACTTATATCATGATTTACTTACTTAAAGAATATAAAATATGATTTATATATCATATATATTCAGTATATATATATATAATAGATAGATAAATGAAATGAAAAACACCGTTCATGGAGACGGTAGTCCGTACGTACGCATGAACGCTGTTTTCATTTCCTTATTGTCTTGAATGGAAGTAAGTAGATAAAATACATATATATATATATATATACATAAATACAGTAGCTTTATAATGTCATATATTTCATTATTATTTCTTATATATACTTTATAATCATTCTTAAATGGTTAACATGGAGAATGAATCTCATCGCGTCGTGGAGACGGTATTCCGTACGTACGCACGAGCGATGATATCATTTCCATAAATATTGAACTGAATTGGAGTGGATTATACAATATATCAGAATCAATATGATGTTGTAATAACTATTTATAGTTATTCTTTACACCATTATACCCATCCATGTAAGGTGGTGGTGGAAAATAGATTACACCACGGCGTGGAGACGGTATTCCGTACGTACGCACGCGCGGTGATTTCTTTTTCCGTAGGATGGATAGATGGTGAAATAGGGTTGTTTCATACTTATAATAACATATCAGTATATGAGTGATACTGATGTTATTACTTCATAATGAAACAACCTAAGAAGAAGAAGTGGAAGAAGAAATAAAGATGAAAGAATTGGTAACGGTAATTACCTCTTCTTTGAAGCGCCTCTTTGAGACCTCCTCTTAGGGCACTAAAATTGGTCTTTGAGGAAGACCAGAACCTATAGGATGTTTCTAGGGAAGTGGAGAATAGATTTTGGCAGGGGTTGGCCGAGCTTGAGTGCTCAAATTGGTGTGAGGAGGAGGGGGAGGAGGTGTCCTTTTATAGGGGAGGAGAGGGGCACCTTTGGAATATCTCAAAATATTATTTTATATTAAAGTCAAAATCAGTTTATAATGGTTCCAAAGGGTTTTATTTCGAAGATAAAGTGGGGAAGGGTGAAAATCCTATCAACCAATAAGATTTAGACAAGTTTAGGGTATTATTTTAACCTTATCAATTAGATTTAACTCTAAGTTAAATAATTTAACTTTTACCGTGTCTTTTTGTTTTCTTTCACTATATGGTTAATACACTTACTATAACATGCCAAACGAACCCTAAATTGTTTATTATTAATATATATATCCTTATCTAAGTCATTTGGCCGATCCTTAGATTTTTAGGAATAAAATAACAATTAATAATATAATATTTGATTTAAAAACTATTTTGTATCAATTTTGACACTATTTGATATATGATTTTTGTGAAAGTCATAACAGAATTATATGTTCAAACCAAGTTGATTAAATCAACACTAATATATCATAGTAACCTAGAAAATTTTTGTAATTCATAAAAAGTCTTAAATTACATTTATTTTGGTATTTATATTATCAATTATGTCAATATTTCATTAATAAGATAATTACTGCATCCTCTTTGTGTCATAAATAAATTAAATTATTTGATGTCTAAAAATTAAAAATAAAATATCATCATGTAGGAAATCTTTTTATCCTTCTAATGAATATTTACAATTGAATTTATCTTATGTATAACCCCATATTAAAAATGATTTACTTATTAAACTTTGATTTTAACTATTTTAACCCTTCTTTAAATAAATTAATAATAAATGTCCTAATCTAATCCATGTGGGCCTAAATGGTCATATTTTATTCCTAAGTTTGTATTTGGTCGAATTACACTTGTCCAATAGAATTAGGACATGTGTTAGGGTAATATTTATATCATATTTACCCTTAGTTACCCTATTTACTATTAACCGCGGTAAAAAATAGTAAAAAGTTACTATTCACCAAAAAATTATTTTTATCTCATTGAACCAAATATTACTTACTGATATCAACCGTGTCTGTCGGATTTTTGAAATTACATTCAAAGAAGCGGTAAAATTATGTTTTATGCAAAATTCAGTTTTTGACCTACCACTTAGTGGTTTCACTATTCATAAAAAATTGAAAGTTTTCAGAAAAATACCAAAATTTCACCCTAGGCTAATTTCGATATTCCGGATCCAAAAATGAAGTCCATTTTGAAAAATAAAATTTATAAAATTTCAAAAAGTGGTTATTACTATTCATAACAGCTAGTTTTAATAATATTTTAATAGCATATCGTTGTTTAGTGAAACTCGGTATTGCGTACTACACACGCTATCGAGGAAGGTTGCGATTGCGTGTAATGCATGGAAAGTCAAAGATGCGTGTTGTGCAATCTCCTTTTTGTGTAGCGTACAACACAAGACATTAATAAAATTAAAAATAATATTTTTCATAAAATCTAGGGTTGTTACATTCTACCCCCCTTAAAATGAATTTCGCCCTCGAAATTCGTCGGGATTATAAATGGTTTACTATTCAAAAGTTTCTTTAATAGAAACCCACATCGTAAAAAGGAATACCAAAACTTGGCTTTAAAAACTAAAGTATGAAATGTAACGATTACCCCAATAAACTAATCACTGGGTTTCCACATAGGTGAAAATATGGATATGGAAGAGAAATCTAACCATCATGTTCTGATGGAGGGTGGTAGAGAACATGGCTATGGAAAATCTAGCAATCACAAAGCCATAAATTTGTGACGATCTAAGGTACCATCTGATTAATCAGATATAAGAGCACTAGGACAACATTTTTGGTTTTCAAGATCATTTCCCTAAAGTTGATGAATTAAAAGAAATACTTACATGATTTTGTTACAATCTCACTGTTGTTCGTGAATTGAACAATTTCCACTTCATATCATAAAGAAATGAAGTTGAATTTGTTATTCGTGAAGCATTAGCAGATCATGTGATAGAAGGATGGGTCATTCCATCTATTTCAAACAAAAGGTTAGCAAAAGTTATAAGTCCATATTATAGTGAGATTAATCGTATATGGTTCCAAAAATGAACTTATACTTCATATATCATACCGCTTAATAAAATAAAACTAGTTTCTACTAAACAGGGACTTCCTGTAGGCCAGTGGTAGGCGATAAAGGCCAGTCGCACTTCGGTTGTGGGTTCGATTCCCACAGCCTTGTCCGAAGCGATGGGCTGTCGCCCGTCCTACAGGTTGTCCTTTTTCTAAAACTATATTACGATAACATCCCATCAATAATATCGAGAGAACTTCTATCCTTAATAAATAATAACTTATGTACAACATAATCCATTCCAATTCTTTAGGCTTATCCATAATACTGCAGTCCACTCTCATAACATAGTGAAAATGATTACCAGATATTTAACACCATCGTCGATCCCCATATATCATAAGATATGTTTTGTTGGTCACATTCCAAACATTCAAAGTCCTTAATCATGTATTCTATTGAATACCTTAGTGAAAACATGAATGCAGTTAAAATCTAACACTTTCCACATACCAAAATCCTCAAAATTCTATATACTCAAACCATGATATCACTTAGTCCTTATATCAATCATGAGCTCATGAATACTGTTAAACATTTCATTTTCTCGTTTTCCCTTCATAATGCGCATAATATCTCAATTACTTTGAATAACACATTAGACAAATACATAAATATTCCAATACTACATGATACAACATTATTTTGGAATCCCATTACATAAACACTTAATCATTCCACCACATCATTGTCATATTCAACATTGCCAATAGAGATCGCATGTGACTTCCCATTGTCCTTTGCCTTAAGTGGTTGCTCATGTTGATCGTCACTAACCCTTGGATTAGGGAATTTATTGGCATAATGTCCCATCTCCTTGCACTTGAAACATTGAAGTGTTGGTGGTGCGTTCTCTGCAGTGTTTGCTTTGTTCACATCATTAGAAACCCTTTTTCCATTACTTCGACACTCAGCTACTCGATGACCTTCTTTTCCACACTTAAAACATTTTCTAGTCCCTTTAAGACAATCTCCACCATGCTTCTTTCCACACTTTGTGCATAAGGGAACATTCATCTTCTTTTCACCATTATTTTGAGATTTATCCCTGAACTCCATCTTTCGTTTCTTTTCAAAACCATGAGATGGATATGTAACACCAACTTCCATTTCTACCTTGATAGCACAATGCACAATTTCTTCATAGCTACTGAAGTCTCTTATAGCTAATGCCCTTCGAAGACTTGGTTTTAAGCCACTGAAAAATCGATCAACTTTACTTTCAGGTTGGATGATAATGCCAGATGCATACCTTGCAAGTCTTGTAAAATTTGCTTCGTATATACCAACAGATTTCTCATCCTTCTGCTTCAGCTCAAGAAACTCTTTTTCCATCTTTGTTCGAAGAATACGAGGGAAGTACTTACTGAAAAACAAGTTCTTGAACTCGTCCCATTCCATGGACTCAATTTCATCTCTTGGCCTCGTATTCTTGATAAGATTCCACCATTGATCAGCATCACCTTCCAATCGATACACTGCTAAGATGACTTTATCATGTTCAGAACATTGAAGAACTGAAAATATATTTTCAGTAGTATTGATCCATTTTACAGCAACAAGTGGATCGGAAGTCCCACTGAAAGAAGGTGGACGTTGCCTCATGAAGGACTCAATAGAATACTGTTCCCTTCTCTGCTCATTTGGATGTCCAGAATGATTCATAGCTTGTGTAAGTATAGAAATAAGATTTTGCACTCCATATCCCATAACATTTGTTTGTTCAGGAGGGCAATCATTGCATTGTCCATTGCATTGATCAACACGGTTCCTTCGGGTTCCAGCCATCGTCTAAAACCCAAAAAGAATAGTGTGAGAGGAAAAAATCATGCTTGGGAAAACAACAATATCTATCATCTTAGGTTAAATACTATGATCGTTACCGTAGTTCTAGGACTGTATCCTATACGTATACTTATTGTTAAGGACATCCCTAGACATACCTTATAAATATATCTAGGGATCTCACTAAAGTTATCGCATCCTAGTTTCCAAAGGTTGACTAAACCTTTCATCTGATACCAACTGTAGAGACCCGAAGCTTATCGTACATGGACTTTACATTACTTTTGTGGAATACATAGTACATTACAAAAACACACACACAAGGACCGTAATAGTTTAGTGTCTTTGGAAACTCGGACTATAATCTTCTAATCGTGGTGAAAGATCTTTAAAATCTCCCATAAAGATCTTCCTTTTTTTTACCTAAAACCTTTCTTTATATCCTGGGGAAAAGAAAACATAAAAGGGTGAGCTCAAATGCTCAGTAAGGGTAAACAAAATAAATATCAATCACATCATATTCATAAGAACATAACATTTTGGAAATCATAACCTGCAAAAGAGATCATAATTTCATAATCATGGGATAAATCATGGCAGTGAAAAGTAATCCCAATAATCATAAATTAAAACATGAAACTTTGTGGCATACACACATAATCATAGAGAATCATTTCTTGTTATTCAAGACTAATTGCCAAGACTATCTTAGTGGACAAAGTCCCTTTCTGAATCGAGTAACCCTCGTTTCAGTCCTGTTTCACTGAACCGGTATAACCTATCGTTCCAGCCCTGTCTATCTCATGAGATATAAAATCTTTACCCAATGCATTGGAGGGAGATATAGGTCCCACCCATCTTATAATGAATCCTTTCTTATGTGTGCCACATAATCATAAATCATACATCATCGCATAACCCATGTAATAAAAATGGGATTCTTGAAACATCATGACCTCATAAATCAATTCATATAAAATAAAGGAATTCATAAAAATAATTCCATCACAACATGATCAAATCAATGTTATAATAGGGATAAAAACAGAACCCTTTATTATCTTAGATGGAAAATAATTTTGATAAAACACTTGAACTCCATTCTTGAGGAAAATATCCTTTCTTCTTCAAAAACATTTTTTTCCTTTCATAACATGTCATACAACTTTAAAATAAAAGAAGTTGATTAAAAATAAACTTGAAAACTTTTAAAGGAAGCTTCTTGGAAATAATGTTTTAAAAATCCATTCATTCCGTATAAGTTAAAAAAAACATTCTTCGTACTTTTGTCAGAAAAGTCAAAAAGTACCTCGTACGAAAAAAGATTCCTTTCATAGATATTGCTAAGAACTCACCGAAGGGTAAAAATGGATTTAAACAATTGTAGGTGGATGGAAATAATATTACATATTGATGAAACATGGATGTGGATGATAAAATACACCCCAGTAAATACTTACGAATAAACAATCTCGGATAAAAATGAGATTGTGATATTTCCCTTACCTTAGGTTTGATTTCCTTCGTATGTGTCCGAACCTCCTGTATAATGATTTAAATAATGTCATTGACTTATTACAGAATCATATTAATTGTTATGATATCATATATGGTTCACTTATGACATTATATTACCCGTTCTTTTGTAAATTCCATGTTAAAGAAGCGTTTTGGGTAAAATCGTTTCATTTATCGTAGGTGTTTTGACTTGTTGTTCTTGACATTATTATTACTTATATCATGATTTACTTACTTCCAGAATATAAAATATGATTTATATATCATATATATTAAGTATATATATATAATAGATAGATAAATGAAATGAAAAACACCGTTCATGGAGACGGTAGTCCGTACGTACGCATGAACGCTGTTTTCATTTCCTTATTGTCTTGAATGGAAGTAAGTAGATGAAATACATATATATATATATATAAATAAATCCAGTAGCTTTATAATGTCATATATTTCATTATTATTTCTTATATATACTTTACAATCATTCTTAAATGGTTAACATGGAGAATGAATCTCATCGCGTCGTGGAGACGGTATTCCGTACGTACGCACGAGCGATGATATCATTTCCATAAATATTGAACTGAATTGGAGTGGATTATACAATATATCAGAATCAATATGATTTTGTAATAACTATGTATATTTATTCTTTACACCACTATACCCATCCATGTAAGGTGGTGGTGGAAAATAGATTACACCACGGCGTGGAGATGGTATTCCGTACGTACGCACGCGCGGTGATTTCTTTTTCCGTAGGATGGATAGATGGTGAAATAGGGTTGTTTCATACTTATAATAACATATCATTATCTGATTGATACTGATGTTATTACTTCATAATGAAACAACCTAAGAAGAATAAGTGGAAGAAGAAATAAAGATGAAAGAATTGGTAACGGTAATTACCTCTTCTTTGAAGCGCCTCTTTGAGACCTCCTCTTAGGGCACTAAAATTGGTCTTTGAGGAAGACCAGAACCTCTATGATGTTTCTAGGGAAGTGGAGAAGAGATTTTGGCAGGGTTTGGCCGAGCTTGAGTGCTCAAATTGGTGTGAGGAGGAGGGGGAGGAGGTGTCCTTTTATAGGGGAGGAGAGGGGCACCTTTGGAATATCTCAAAATATTATTTTATATTAAAGTCAAAATCAGTTTATAATGGTTCCAAAGGGTTTTATTTCGAAGATAAAGTGGGGAAGGGTCGAAATCATATCAACCAATAATATTTAGACAAGTTTAGGGTATTATTTTAACCTTATCAATTAGATTTAACTCTAAGTTAAATAATTTAACTTTTACCGTGTCTTTTTGTTTTCTTTCACTATATGGTTAATACACATACTATAACATGCCAAACGAACCCTAAATTGTTTATTATTAATATATATATCCTTATCTAAGTCATTTGGCCGAACCTTATATTTTTAGGAATAAAATAACAATTAATAATATAATATTTGATTTAAAAACTATTTTGTGTCAATTTTGACACTATTTGATATATGATTTTTGTGAAAGTCATAACAGAATTATATGTTCAAACAAAGTTGATTAAATCAACACTAATATATCATAGTAACCTAGAAAATTTGTGTAATTCATAAAAAGTCTTAAATTACATTTATTTTGGTATTTATATTATCAATTATGTCAATATTTCATTAATAAGATAATTACTGCATCCTCTTTGTGTCATAAATAAATTAAATTATTTGATGTCTAAAAATTACAAATAAAATATCATCATGTAGGAAATCTTTTTAGATTTCTAATGAATATTTACAATGGAATTTATCTTATGTATAACCCCATATTAAAAATGATTTACTTATTAAACTTTGATTTTAACTATTTTAACCCTTCTTTAAATAAATTAATAATAAATGTCCTAATCTAATCCAAGTGGGCCTAAATGGTCATATTTTATTCCTAAGATTGTTTTTGGTCGAATTACACTTGTCCAATAGAATTAGGACATGTGTTAGGGTAATATTAATATCATATTTACCCTTAGTTACCCTATTTACTATTAACCGCGGTAAAAAATAGTAAAAAGTTACTATTCACCAAAAAATTATTTTTATCTCATTGAACCACATTTTACTTACTGATATCAACCGTGTCTGTCGGATTTTTGAAATTCCATTCACAGAAGCGGTAAAATTATGTTTTATGCAAAATTCAGTTTTTTACCTACCACTTAGTGGTTTCACTATTCATCAAAAATTGAAAGTTATCAGAAAAATACCAAAATTTCACCCTAGGCTAATTTCGATATTCCGGATCCAAAAATGAAGTCCATTTTGAAAAATAAAATTTATAAAATTTCAAAAAGTGGTTTTTACTATTCATAACTGCTAGTTTTAATAATATTTTAATAGCATATCGTTGTTTAGTGAAACTCGGTATTGCGTACTACACACGCTATCGAGGAAGGTTGCGATTGCGTGTAATGCAAGGAAAGTCAAAGATGCGTGTTGTGCAAGCTCCTTTTGGTGTAGCGTACAACACAAGACATTAATAAAATTAAAAAGAATATTTTTCATAAAATCTCGGGTTGTTACAAAAGAGATCATCAATCCTCGGTAAAGGATATCGATCCTTGACTGTTGACTAGTTCAGCTTTCAATAATCCACACAATGTCTGAGTTTACCGTCCACCTTTTTCGCAGAATTGATAGGTGAACCCCAAGGAGAAGTACTCGGTCGGATGAGGCCATTTTCTTGTCACTCCTCTAAATGCTTCTTGTTATCTTGTAACTCTGGTGTATCCATCCTATATAGAATAATGGACACCAGTGTTGCTCATCGCACAAGCTCAGTTGAGAAATATACTTCTATCCCTAAAGGTAAACCTGAAAATTCCTCTAGAAAGACATCTATGAAATGGTTTACCACTAGAGGAAAGTCCATTTGTAAAGTCCCATGGTCATCTAAATATAAACTAGAAATCTGGGTTGTGATTCATCCCAAACCATGATGCTTAGGTCTATATCTTCTTTTCTAGACATCACATTTTCCCATGTGTAGAAAAGATCCACCCTTTGGTGATATTAAACTCACCCTATGGTGATATCAATCAACAATGGCCAAAATGGAGACCAAAAAACCCATTATAAGAATGAAATTGAAGCCTATCATATCTAAGACATAAAGGTCACACAAGAAGTGACACCCACCAAGCTCAAGAGGGCACTACTTTCACTTACGTACACTAGCTGTACTAATCCCTAACAGAGTTTCTAGTGTCATAACATCATCAAAAGTAAATATTCAAAGCCCAAGGCTCTCCACAACGAAAACATATATAAAACTGTGGTAACCTTCTGTATCAAAAAGATAAAAAAATTTAACTGGGGCAACTAGAATTGTACCTCTAACTATAGAGGGTTAGAGATTCTACTCATGATGGGTCTATTCCATCACAAAATTCTAACCTATACTATGGCCCTTCCAAGATACCTTGAGTTGATCCACCCTGTTGTCACTGAAACATTGTCATCTTGATATCATGGTGATGGACACCTCCTTTACATGAATGGCCTGATGAACTCCAGTTCTATGACAGATGAGAAACTAGTGGCCCCACTCCTATATGTGGACACATAGAAAATCCCATCTCACTAGCTTCTGGTGAGAATAACCTACAAAAACGCTGAATATAGCCAATATTTCCACAATATTGGCACTCAACTGGGTCTCTTGGGTACTGTGGTCTTGTGTTCCCACTCTTTCCTCCATGGTAGCACACTACTCAGCTACCTGATGAAACAACACGTGAAAGCTCCCTACAATGCTTCCTGCTATCGGTCGAAGGAGGAAAAACTCCAAATGATTAACCTCCCATGCTTGTATCTCCAAACTCCCTCAGATTTCACTCGGTAATAAACACCTAATTTACTCTAGCATTCACTGAAGTGAACTTGAAAACATTCACCTATGATCAGATGTCATAACTATGAACATCCTCAAATTGCATAGCCAGTGATAACTCACCACCTCCCAAAATAGGTGTGAAGACCTAAAGCTATGTAAATAAAGAAGAATAAAACATCACAGAAAGAGCACCCTACAGAAAATGTATGAACTCTCAGGCTCAGTCGGCCATCAACATCTCAGTGTAGAATTAATCATAGAAGATCCTATGAAACTCTTACATAACCATATCCTGATTAAATACTTCCTATGAGATAACATCCCACCATCTATTAGCAGAATCACATAGCATATAACTTTACAGCTTCACCCACCTCTTAGGAGGCATCTGTAGATGATGAAAGATAGAAATCATGGCCTCCAATAATGAATAGTTAGCATGTGGTCCTCCATCCCTTGAGAACATTAGAGTATGATGCTGCTGGAACACCCTCATAAACTCTACCATAGTCAAGGAAGGATTTGGTGCTCCCTGAATGGTCTGTGTCATGATTATAAAGCCTTTATAGAATTGTTCATGAACACCTATGTCTGGTATAACACCTAGTTTCAAGATGGTCATGATGAGAGGATTTGCTGGTATCCCTTGATCTACCATTTCCGGTGTCTGATAGTTCCCCTGTACCTGGTGTACAACCAGATGACGTCTTGGTGGCATGAATTTGCAAGGTCAAGCAAACACCTTAGTACAAGATTAACAGAATATTCAACTCAGACATGCATGTACAAAACAGGTGAAGGAAAAAAATCATGTTTTACAAAATAGAGTTACACAGCATGTAGAAGTAATACACAACATGTTCTATTAATCCTTGACATGTGCATGTACTCCTGCCAACCTCGTCGTGTAACACCCCATACACACGATGTGTTCCTCATGGGACATGACATGTACTTGAATATCCCATCCTTCCTAGGTAATTATAAATGTCTATAACTATACAGTCCTGCTAGTGTAACACTACATGACATGAAAACTCTATACACAACATGTACCACAAAAGTTTCAACCACCATTATCGTTAGTCACACAACCAGATACTAGGCCGATTACCACACAACATGTGACCCCCAATACCTGGCGTGTTCTACAAATTTTTACCAAACTTTATGTCTCTAATCACAATTTTAGTCACATGGTCATGAACTACATGGAGTGTACACACAGTCCATGGTGTGTACTTAAAAAAATTCATTTCTTCCAGAATAGAAGAAAACATGGCATGTGTTCATAAGATCACACACTATGTTCTATGGATTTTTTGGATAGTAAGCCTCTAAAACATCTCCAAAACCCCCAAAATCATAAAATTTTGTCCACGACATGCCATGTTCTGATATATGAGATCCTATACTCCCCAAAAATAAATTTTTGGAATCCTTATTCATATTATTTCTTAATATAATTCATTTAATGTTTAAATATGATCCACCAAATTCCAATCCAAGAGGGCACATAACACCTCAAGGACTACAGATTGGTGTCCATCTAAATGAAACATTACATACACCAATACCCTATCAAAATAAAAGGTATTTATATCATGACATCTTTCAGAACATTATGCATATATATCACAACCTATATGACAACAACATGCAATCAGTAATTCACCCTAAATGGAATGAAAACAATGTATGACATGTGATCTCTAACAAGTGCCTATATGATGCATGAGATGAAATAACATCATCTCAGTGGGTTGTAATAGAAATAGAACCAAAATTATATCAATTATAACAACACAAAACATGTGAATCACCCAACGGTGAATTCAAATAAACTATAACAATTGAAAAACTAGATAAATTGAAATATTCGAGGTAACTTGGATTCTACTTGTACATGGGTCTGCTAATCCCAAGAAAAAATTGCTACAGACTATCTATTACTTCATATCCCAGTCTATAGGCTCAAAATAGTAAGGAAAAGTAGAAAATACAATCCTCTGATACAACTTTGTAATGTCCCGGATCCGGGTTCGTCTCAAAGGTGCCCTGAACCCGGTTGGTCACATATCCTAAAGGGCATTTCCACAAATGCCTGAGGCTGCTGACTAGTAGTGGCTGACAAGGTGTGATACGGAGAAACTAATATCTCATTTAAAGTGTATACAAAAAATAAAACAAATAGTAAACAATAGCGATCACAGTAATACCAAAAAAAATATACAGCGGAAGACTGAAAGTAAATCCAACAGAAAACACAATATGTATATATATATGATGCTAGGAATATATATCTATGAAAACATCCAAACAAGTCAAAATTATGGAAATAAATAAAGAGAACAAATTACAAAATAACACGTAAACTCTGGCACCATTGCAAGCCTCATCTTGGTCCCATGCTCTCCGCCTCCAACAGAAATCAAGTTCCTAATAAAGAAGGGTGCTTTCCCCTATCTATACCTGCAATAATATAATCTGTTTAGGTCCAAAAGCATGAACCTAATATAGTGAGAGATGAATCCCATTTGGAAACCACCAAAATATTTGTGCATAACTATCTGTGAATATATATATAGCAGGTAATATGCATGAATGAATCAATAAACTAGGAAGTACTCAAAAGTAAACAATCCTTTAGTTTTCAATTAAATTAATTTAACATTTGGAAATTATTCAAATTTTTTAATCGTGTAACCCTAGGATCTAGCCTATTATCTATATCCCCCACGAAAATTATCCAAAATAGACGTCTCATAAGGCCATCTAAAAAATCAAGTAAGACGAAATCCAACCTTGTTCTTTGTCTTGGAAGACTTTTTAAAATCATTAAATTATTCAAAACCAACCCTCTAGGAAAGCTATCATGAGATAACCCATTTTGGTTTAACATAGCACAAATTCATTAAATAATGACCCTATGGGATGATATCACGGTCTAACCCTTTTTGTCTCACATAACACTAAATCAATTACAAATGACCACCTGGGTATCCCTCAGGGTCAATACCCCTTGTCCAACATAGAATCAATAAATTATAAACAACCACATGGGAAGATATCACGGTCAATACCCTTGGTTTAACAAATATTAAATCAATTATAACTGACCACCTAAGTAGCTCTCACGGTATACCCCCTTTGGGAAGCTCTCACAGTCCAATCCCCTTAGTCGACATTCAAAATGCATATCACAGACATTTCGTATAATCAGTAACTCCATCATAACTAAACAGGGCATGGAAAACAAGGCAAGTCTACAATGCATCCTAGACCAATTGGTCATAAACAATAAATCAATGGAAACTCACCTGTAGGGCATCCCATAAATAAGGTATCTAACCTTACACATACGCAATATCCCTTTATCAATTAATCAAACCAAACATGTAATAAATAGGGTCAAATTCCAAATATAGTAATACCCCTAACCCAGGTATATGAAACTTTTATCAAAATAATCCAAAGACGAACTATTAAAGGCACCAACCTCTTACCTAGATATTTTATGATCAAAATAATTGAACATCGACCCTAGAATCGGCCAAAATCAGTGTAGGTCTACAAAAGGTGAAAAACATACAACATAGAATAACTCGCAAGAGATAAAGAATCAAGAAGAAAGGCTCTAGGGGTTTTTGGGAACTCACTGGTGTTATTCCAATTCATCCAACAATGTCTCAATAAGAGGTCATATGAAGAATCATGGGTTTGATCTTCGTACGTTATTCTTGAGTGCTCCTGTATGAAACACGGGAAGTAGAAGTCGTTTACGGACATGAGACACAACCCCATTCCGATATATAAAATAAAAAGAAAACTATAAGGTGTGTTAATTAAATGTAAATGCCATGTAGTAGCACTAATCAGCCCTTGACATAAGTGGTTTTCTAGGTCACCCCACAACCATGTACTCGGCCATTAAACGACCAACACGTGGCTGTACACGGCATTCTAGGTACACGACATGTACTCAAAAGTACACGAAGTGTGCTTAGAAAATTCCTCTTTGTTCCTTTCTCCTAAAAAAAACCTAAAATCAAGATCCATACCTTTTTAGAAAAATAATTACCGTGGTTAAGGTAAAAATGAGTTTATCGGGGGGGGGTTAAACTAAAAATATAAGTGTTAAAATTACTTTAAAACTAGTATAAAATATATTTTATGCCATTATTTGGACATTATCAAGTATAAGTATAAATGATACACCATTTTTACCCATTTACATCTAAAAAACATGTGTACACCTTTTTCTTTTCAAAAACTACTAGTGTGCCACTCACCTCACTTATAAATAGCCACCCCTATCCTCTCTTATTCACACCTTAAAACTGTTTTCAGCCAAAACAAATAACTTATAAACATACATATGCTTATCTTATAATAATTTCTGGTTCACTAATAAATTATTTTAATACATTATGTATAATCTTAAAGAGGTGGTCTGAGAAGAGGTAAAATTCATAACTATGAATTTTTTTATTTCTTCTTCCACCTTAGTTATTTTAATTTATAATTTTATAATAATGACAATATATAAAACATAATTATATATTTTATGTTAAAGTTATGGACTATATCCATCCCCACTTCTCTTAAATGGGAAATGATAATGTCGCTCGTGTGTATGGATGACTACCTCCTTACGAACTGACATGTCACATTTTCCATAAAAACCTCTCACGGTTTGGAATAATGATTGATATAATTATATGTCTGATACTTATAAAATAATTATACCTATAGATTTATTATATAATATATAACATCACTCATGTATTTAATAGAATAACATCACTCATGTGTACGGCGTACTGACACCACACAAAGAGTTGTGATTCATTTTTAACTAATGCTTTACATGGAAAGTAATAAGGATATATTTAATGAATATATGTGACATAAATGACATAATTATGATATTAATTACATATAAATCAATATTAAAAGATAATATATCATTTTATTCCTTCCATTTTCACTCACTGAAGTATGATAACGTCATTCGTGTATGTGTGGAATACCACCTTCGTGAAGCAATGTGACTCCATTTTCATCACCACACCACATAGATGATATATATAGGTATATTTAAAGAAATAATATTTTATTTTTGATATTATGATAATTTTGGAAAGATAAAAAATTACTTACCTCTTTTCCATAATGATCTTTGAAAAATGGAAACATTACTCATAAATACATACAACCCATAGTCTCCATGATTATAATGTACTTCATTTCTCAAAAAGTATTTCTTGACTGGTCTTAAAAGTATAATTTATAAATAAATAGAATAATTATGTGGTTATTAGTTTTCTAGATATGTTTAAGTAATGGCCTCTTAGAAAAATAGTCAACCTACTGAGGTTATTTTGGACACACAAGTCAAATATCATCGTAACACCCGAAGTAAAATTAATTGACTAATAAATTTTATATAACATGGTAATAACTGCAATAAAAAGAATAATTAAACATAATAAGGTTATTAATCATGAAAATAATTAACAAAAGTTCTTTATTTAGGAAGATAAATAATATACATGACGATTTGGATTCAAGCTAAGAGACTTCATCTCAATTTCCCTTTATTAAGACATATTTTATTTTGGTGCATTTAATTTATTTTCTATAGTGTGCATAATTACACGTTTAAATGAAATATCATTATTAAATAATTTGTTATGGTATTTTTATCATTAAATTTAATTATTTCATCCAATTTTATTTGAATTAAAATTTAACAAGTAGTAAAGAATTTAATAACTTAATTTATTTCTATTAGGGTATATAACTTATTAATCATTATTAATATTATAGGAATATATTTATAATTAAATTTGATTATATTATATTTAATTTACACTTATTTTAGATGGATTTATATTTTATTGACATAATTTATTCATTGATTAATTATCACTTCAACTTTATGATTATTGTAAGGGATTATTACAAAATATCATTGTAATCGAGTTTGTTTATTCTTGAATTTTTGTTAAAAGGAATTATTTGAGTATTATCTAATAAAATAATTTATTTTTATTCTCCTATGGTTATTCATGATATTCCCATGTAATAGTCCAATTTTCCAACTCGTTGGTATTTAAAATAATTCATAAAATGATTATAATAAAAACTAACTTCATTTATCTCTTAAGTCAGAAATCAGTTTTCTTATAAAATCATGTATTCAAAAAATGTTTTTAACCATTTAAAAATGATTTATTAAATAAATTTTGACCCATTTTTTATTTTTACAATTTTTTTTGAAAGGAATCTTCATTTGATTTTAAAAACAAGTCATGTTTGGATTTCATCAAAAATGTGAAAGTAATATTTGTTTTAACATACAGAGCATGTAAGAATTTATTGCCACCGCAAATAATAATTATTTTATTAAATTATTCATAAGTTTAAAAGTTTATTTTAAAATAAAAATGTTTTCCATTTTTATGTGAACTTTTAGTTTTGAAATTAATTTCATTGTAAAAATGATAGTTTCATAAATAATGTTTTAATGACATTTTTATGGTATCTCTATTCATTAACGACATGAACCCTTTATTTTACATGGGATACAATGGGGAAATTATGTATTTATATAATCCATATTCTTCATATGGATGGATTATGTTGATTTTTAATAAATAAATTATTGACATTCACTTTCTTGATTCATTTTTTTTCAGCCATTAACTTTTCTTTGAAACGTTCTCTCTCTTGTGATTGTTATAAAATTAATTTATCTTAAATACCCATATTAGTTATATCATGTATATAATTATTTCATAAACCATATATCATTTTTAAATGTCGTTTTTATCTTAAATAATCATATTCTTTGTATCATGGATATGGTTATTTCCAAATTCGCATACCATTTTTACATACGGTGTTTACTTAGAATGTGATTTGATTAACTAAGAAATTTTGATAAATACACATTCTTTAAAAAATATGGATATTTTTGATAAAGCATAATGATTCAGGGATTAAATCAATTTATCAATATACAAGGAATTATTTGGACTTGTAGTCACAGGTGATGCCCAAAATTATATAGCCCGTGATTGTATGAGTAGTCTCATAAGGATAATTAGTAAGATATAATTAAATGGGTTTCTATGTATGGTTTTAAATAATATCAAGATATTTATTGATGATAGAAATATCATGTTATTGAGAACATTAATTCCTATAATTAATCTTTTCCTTTATCTATAATTTAATTTTTCTTATCCATGGGTTTTTTATAATGATATTATCTCTCGATGAATTTCATTCTCAGTTTATTGATTAAATGGAATGTGTTTTTAGTTATTTACCTTGAAATATTGATTATTTCTTATCTTATTGTCCATGAGATTTTGTAATGATATTATATATGGATTCATTTCATTCTTTGTTTATTGATTAAATGACATGTGTTTTTAGTTATTTACATTACATTATTGACTATGCCTTATCATATCATGATATTCACGTTATTTAAATGGAATGTGTGTTTAGTTTTTTACCCCTCCATGCAGATTATACTTATTGATTCATAATTGTTTCCTCTATACTTTACCCTTATTATGTATTTTAGATCACCATTATATTTTTCATTTCCCAGGAATTCATGATGTTTACTATGATTTATATGCAAGGATATGCTAGAGGGAGTAATTTTATTCTAACAAAAATTTGTTTTTATTTTTATTTTAAAATATAATATGGGAATATTGTATGTATCTAGTTTACCATGAATAATAAACTACTAAATCATTCAGAATGTGATTCCTTGTACCTTATGACAATTTAATAAAGTAGAAATCAGATTTCGGTTACTAGGGTAAGGGTTGAAATAGTTTTAATGTTCTTATAAATGTATTTTTATGTCAAAATCAATTAAGGATTTCATTTTTTCACTAGGTATATGATTTTAGGATACCATACACTTTTTTTGATGACTTATGATGAATATTCTCTAAGGATGATTACCTAAAACCCAATTTTTTCACATGGTTTAATTGAGGGTTGTTGAGATAATGAATTATTTTATGATACCAACAAATTTATTTATCTATATAGATTAAGGTTATGTCATGATGAAATTTATATGAAGCCTATTTATTTTACATGGGTTATTCTAGGATGATACGATAAATGATTTATTTTTTTCACACATATATATGTTTTTTATTATATGACAGGTGGTCTTTAAATCATATTTCTGTCAAAAGAATTGGGTAAATAATTATATCTCATGAGATAATAAGGAATAAAATAGGGATTTAACCTAGTTCAGTAAGAGACTATATTAAATATAATTGTGTTTGGAGTGAACCGAGACTATGGACATTATGGAATAAAAAGCGAACAAAATCCACTATGATATCCTTAGTAATAAACCTTGACTAAGTAAATGATTTTATATTCTTATTTGTTTTCCAAAAAATTATTTCTTATGTCGTTGATTTGTTATCATGGATCATGATTTATTATTTATAATTTATCACTCATACATATTAGGTATTGTGATTGAAAAAAAACCTTATTTCATGATTCAGAATTAATGATCATTGAATGAATGGATATGTTATTATCGTTTTATCATTACCTTGTGCATATGCTTACTTATGATCATTTATTGATATATCTTATGTTTTACCTTATTGAAAACCTGATCTCGCCATTTATTATGTTTCCTTATTTTCCAGGTTATGAAGAATGGTAGTAAGTAATAAATTTATAATAAGTGTACTATAGTAGGAAAACATTTAGGTGATGTTAAAGACATTTTATGAAATACGTTGATTATGTATCTAGTCTCCAAAGAAGATAAATGCATTATTTAAAAATTTATTGTATATTCATCTAGAATGATGAGTTATTTTTCTTATTTTATGATTGGGTTTCCACAAAATTACCGATAAAGAGAAGAAAATATTCAATGATAAAGGGTTGATGAAGGCTGGAAGCATGAATAACTAAACCAGAAAGGAACACATTCTAGGGAAGAAGAATAAGTTTTCCTTCCAAATGGAATTAAATATGTTAATGAATCAAAATTTATTGTTAGTATATACAAACATATATTTAATATCTTTGGATTACTATCTTAGAGGATCAATCAACTACATAACATTCATTAATAATGCAACATAAAAATTGTGTGTGTTCTTTCTCAAGAACAAGTCAAAGGTATTTTAAATATTAATCTGATGGAGATACATTGTTGAAAAAGAAAAATATTGTAATGTTATGTGCCTTTAGTCAGATAATGGAGGGAAGTATGAAAGAAGACAGTTTTTTAGATTCTAATGGTGAATGGGAATACATATTGAAAATAATTCACCTAGTACTCCAAAATATAGTAGAATAAATTATAGGATGAATAAAAAATTTTATTGAAAATAAATGAGTATAAAAATTTATATAGTATTTTATAAGCACTTTTGGATGGAAGCAATGAATTTTACAGTATACTTAATCAACAAGACTTCATATTCCCCGTTGTGGAAGAAACTTCCAGAATTATATAAGAGGATTTCACCCATCTCAAAGCCTTTGGTAAACTCACCTGTGTCCATGTTGACACTATGTAATTATAAAATATAGAGGGTAAGTCTCAAGTGTATTATTTTATTGGTTATGAGGGAAAATAGCTTGTTTTTTGGATATGGGATAACAAGTCTCAAAAGTTTTTTAGAAGGGAAAATATGATTTTCAATGAATAGATCCTATGAAAATATCTAGAATTAGAAGATATTGATAGTGAGAGAAAAGTATATTTATATTTGAGGAATAACTGAATGTATATTCAAATGCTATGGATATTACACAAAATTCCGAGAGAAATGTAGTATGAGAAACACAAGACTATCTAGATGACATTCTAAAAGGTAGTCAAATTCTGATAGTGTTTCCAATGCCTAAAGTTTAATAGATCTCCAGAGTTATGATAGATAAGGAAAAATATCTTGAAGATAAATGATGAAATTTTTTGATAATGGATGTAGATGATCCATAGAGGGACTTTTCAAAATCTATAAGAGTTAGGCACTAAGTGTAGAGGTGTGTAATTTATTTTCACTACTTGCTTCTCATAGAAAATTTAGATCCTTAGAACCAAGAATATTGGTGAATTTTTTGAAGGAATTAATTTGTTGTATTTATCCATAAGGGATAAGATAAACTCACTCAATGTGTCCAAAACATGGGATCTGATTGACATACTTATTTAGAAGAAATTAAATCAGTATAAATGGGTATATCAACAAGAGGAACAAGATTATGGTCAGTGTAGGTAAAATTATAGGTTAGTTTTAAAATGGATTATACAAACAAAATGATTGGATTTATTAGTGATTCACTGATAGTTAAAAATATGACTGGGTTTACAGTGTTGAGCATAGTTGTAATGGAAGGATGTCATTTGAAGTAGTTATAGATGAATAAAACATTATTTACTCGGGAATTAAATAAAGAGTTAAAAATGGATAATCTAAATTGTTTCTTGGATAATCAAAACCAATACCTTTTTTGTAAGCTCAATTAGATACATTACTATTTAAAAGAGGTTCTATGGAATTAGAATCATAACTTCAATGATTCTATGATGGATCATATGTTTTTCTAGAGTAATAATAACCATTTATATTACTTCAAGGTGTTCAATGATGAGATTTTCATTATCCCACTTCTCTATATTGATGACATTCTTAGTATAGTTCTGGTGAAGGAAAATATAAACAATCTAAAAAATGAATTATCTGGATGTTTTTAGATGAAGGATCTGGGTTTGGATAAACAAATTATGTGTTTATAGATTATAAGAGACTTACATTTTGATACATTATACCTAATTCAGTCTAATTATGTCTGGAAGGTGGTGGAGTTCTTTCATATAAGGGGGAAAAACAAATATCCATACCCTTGGATAATCATTTCAATCTATGTAATGGGAATAAACTAATAATGGAAGCTATGTATGAGTATATAGTAAATATTCCATATGAATCAACTAGAAAAATCCTGATGTACCTCATAGTTTAACCTCAATAGGAAATTACACATATAGTGAGAGTTTTCAGTAGGTACATATTGAAACCTAGAAGAAAATAGTAAGGGGTTGTAAAGTGGGTTCATTATTATTTGAAATATTTTGATGGTTTTTCAGTTTGATTTAGAATTGACGATCCTTTGAAATTTGTTGGAGGAAATATTAATGTAGTTATCGAAGATAAAAAGGACTCATAACCTTATAGATTTATTGAAAAGGTCATATTCTGTTATGTAGGGTGGTGGTGTTATGATTTAGTTGGTATGTGATGACCAAAATTATGGTAGGGGAACCATGCTAGATGTTTAAATATATCTAACATTAGAAGGAGGTCTGTTAAAGATAAAATAGGGATTGACAGTGGGTCTTGTAAAATGTTTTTCAAGTGGGAGATTTATAGTCTCTACTATAAAAACCATTTTACAACTAAATTGTTATTTTATAAAAAGTTGAAACATCAGGTGTCTGATTTCTGATGGTTTGGATAGTAGAGGTGGATTGGTAGTGAATATGGTCTAGGTTTTTGAATAAAAGATGATTAAATCTTATATAGATTGGATGGTCAGATTATTCAATTAGATTATACATTCATAAGATGAAACCAAAAGGTATAAACAAGAGGTATCATCGAAATGTGTCACTAGAATTTTTCCTTGATCACTCATATTATAGGAAGTATGGTAAATCTTAGTGGTAATTTTATAAGGGATTCTTTTAAAAAAATGTAAGAATCGTTTTTAAGTAGTTCTATAGAAAAGGGAAGAAAATGAAAAAAAAAATAGGCAGTGACTCATAAGAGTTTCCTTGTGAGAATATATGTAGATAACTTTTTTACTAAGTATAAGAGTTTAGGTGGTGTGGGTTCCTGATCGAGTAGAGAGATGTATATAAATATTTGATTATGTAGACTTGACCTCATAATGATTGGACAATAGTGATTACTAGAAGCAATAGCTGGGTACTAATATATAGTAGTGTGATAGAATATTTGTTCAATACACTCTTGATCAATTGTAATATCATTCCATTAACTTGAATAAAAGAGTTTCCTTATTCCCCATGTGGAATAAGTTGAAACTGTAAACCATGTTAAAACTAGTGTTTCTCTTTTTCATTTCTTGTTTTCTATCATTTTTTTGACAATTTTCTTTTTTGTGTGCTTCTAGAGTCTATGTGTTACTATGTAGTGATTTGTGTACATTTTTCTTCCATGTTCTAGAAATAATAGCATGGGCTCATTATTGGCACATTATTTTTACCTATGAGGGTTCTAGTGTATATCTTACTAGGGTTTAATGGAACATATCCATGATCCTAATATAAGTATCCTAGAACAAATTATTTGTTTTAAAATCTAATGGTTTATACAAGGATAAATAAGTTTGAAATAGATTTGTAAAAGAAAATTATAAACAGTGACATGTCAATAGAACCTTGTTAAAAATAATACCCACGGAAGAAAATCATGTTTTATTGTCCGTGAAAAAAATACAAGTTTAGTAAAGAGAAGATATATTTTTTCAAAACCATTTTGGATTTAATATATGGATACAAAATGGAAGGATAAATGAAAATCAAAGGTCCATAGTGAGTCACCATCTTCTTAAAATTGAGGAAATAGAAGGTACCCCCACCGATATATAAAAATTCTATAATTTTGGATGATGTATTTCAAGTTATATGGGGGATACGTTCAATGTGGAGATTGAAATGAAAAATTAAAATGTAATCAATTCTTGATATGAAGTTGCAATAAATTTTGGAACCATATAATATGTATATTATAGAACCTAAAATAGATTTTTTATGTGTATCAAGATAAATAAGAACAATACAAAATGGTATCATAGTTAGTTTCAAGTCCTATTTAAAGAATTAGTTTCTAGATCACATGATTATGAATTATAATTGGAACTTATAAATGAAAGAGTACAATCTGATAGAGATTTAAAAAAAATATTTTATAGATTTTTTTGATCTAATGTGTGATATCATCTGATTATTCATAAGATATCGATAGTTTCTATAAATGGACGAATCTTTATATAAATATAAATTATATATTTAGAGATTAATTTGAGTAATTTGGGAGGAGTTTTGACATAGATATTCAAAAAGTGGTATCCCCAACAATCAAGGAAGGACACTTGATGTAGTAAAAATGAAATATATTTTTATCAAATTGGTGTCTATATTTGATAAATGAAAAATACATATTGTATGAATCACATAGTAATTGATTATTTGTTAATTAAATAATGGATTAGTGGGAGTATGATTTAGTTCATAGGTAGATTCATGATGTAATTTAATTTCTTAATTTTCATGAATTTATAGAAGAGAGTGAGTGAAAAGGACAACATTTCAGTTATTATCGTAATCTATTGTTTCCTACATTGAGTTGTGAATCAACAGGCTTGTTGGTTTTTTAATTGGTCTTTCAAATGTGGTATATTATATCACTAAAAATATTTTATAATGAAACTATAATTGGAAGACGTTTTTTATCATAAAATTAAAATATATAATTTTTATGAAAAAGTGACGATTGTGTTGGAAACTGAAGAATCACTGATGTTTATTTCTGGAGTAGAATCCTAGTCACTCTAAAAATTATGCATGGTCTATAATGATTATGGGGAGAATAAATATTGATTTTACATCTAAGATACTAAATGATAAAAGACAAAATTTCTTGAAAAACTATTGATTTAAAATTTGGTGGATACTCTTGGTATAATTTGCTTGATAAGGTATCATTTATTTCATTAAATAACATAAAAGGAATCAAATGTATCAAAGGATTAAATATTTTTCTATTTAACTTAAATAATATAGGGGGATAATGATAAAATAGATTAATTTGAAAACCTTATCTCCCAAGGTATATGTCTTCAATAATTTTAAAATTTATTACTTTTGGTACAAGGTATGATTTGGATTTGATGTCAAAGAGGGGGTAGAGAATCATAAATCCATAGAATTTATATATGGAAACATCATGAATTATATTAGGTATGTGTTTGGTGTCATTATGTGTGGATAGTATTATATTTAGGAAAGTTGTACTAAAAAAATATAAAGGAGGAAATTTTTAGCATCTGATGAGAATGGGTGTTACTATGTGTTAGGTTTGTTCTAGAACATGATATGATGTTCCAGATTTGGTTATATTTTTTTCACCATATCAAAAACTTATTGAAGCATTGGATT
Source organism: Viscum album (assembly GCA_963277665.1). Lineage (NCBI taxonomy): Eukaryota > Viridiplantae > Streptophyta > Magnoliopsida > Santalales > Viscaceae > Viscum > Viscum album. Next base: position 9,194,678 of record OY728125.1, read on the forward strand.
TACCATTTAAGGGAATATTAAAGATACATATTGTTGAACACTTATTATGAAGTATTGAAAAAAAGACATGCAACTCAAAAGTTGTTTTCATGTACAAAAAGTATGTAGTTCATGAGTAGCTTTAGTTAGACCTGTAAATATTGTAAAGGTGTGAAGGTGGAATTATAAGGGAGATTTCATAAAAATAATGAATTGATTTGTCACGACCCATCCTCGGGGCCCGTGCCGTGACTACCCCAAGCCCGCCATCCATAGGCTAGGGGCTGGCGACTAGCACCAAGGCGTAAATCCCAACAAAAAAAGGGAAGGAATTGCCTTTGAAAAGTTAACAAGCACCAAAAAGTAAGCAAGCGGAAAAGTAAACACTGTACAAGCTGTGCTGAAAGTAAAAGGGGCCGGAAATACAAGCCCAACTATAAAGTACAACTGAAAGGAAAAACAACAACTGAAAGGAAAAGCCGCAGCGTCGAGCCGTCCCCTAGAAGTCCCACCTGAAGGTTGGGTACATATAGCCTCCACAGCTCCTCGGTCCAGCCGTCCGCTCCGAATACGTCCCGCCCAGTAGTCCACCTCCAGGTACCGTCCTGCTCCGCACGCCTCCACCTCGATCAGCGCTGCCCGTCGTCTGCAACCAACACCACGAAGTGCGGGCATAGCCCGTGCAGGGGTGAGTATAAGCTACTCAGTAGGGACCCCGAGACCCCCGAAGGTCTCCCGAAATCCACAAAGGATAAGATACAATCACGAAGTAACAACCGACACTGCTTAGGTATAGGCCCATACATATACCCAAGTAATCAATTCCCGTTCGGCTCCAACGTCCGAGCCCAAGCACAACCCAGTCCACACAGGAAAGCAAAACGTAAGCCCACACATGATAGCTCAACACAATCCACAAGGAGAGTAAACAGTAAATCCACACATGATAGCTCAACACAATCCACAAGGGAGAGTAACCAGTAAATCCACACAGGATAGCTCAACACAATCCACAAAGGAGAGTAAACAGTAAATTCAGCTCACACAGGAATACTTCTTCGGATGACGATAAAGATGATCACTGATCCATCTAAGTCGTCGGACCCACGAAGGATCGATAGGTAACTAACCCCCACAAAGAACCACACATGATCGGGCCCACACAGGACATGTAGGCGCTGGCTCACACAGAAACGCTGAGTGCTGACCCACACAGGATCGGACCCACACACGATCGGGCCCACACAGGACCTGTAGCACTGATCCACATAGGATCGCTGAGTGATGTAGACATCGCAGTCCACTGAGGATCTCTACACAGTCGTCGTCGCAGTCCACTGAGGATCTCTACACAGTCGTCGTCGCAGTCCACTGAGGATCTCTGCACAGTCATCGCTGCAGTCCACTAAGGATATCTGCACAGTTGTCATTGTCGAAGTAGCAGTCACAGCCATCTCTAGGGTTCCCGCACACAACAAGCTCGTTCGGAAGGGTCCACTCCATGAGCCGACAGGCTGATACATCAACTGACACAAAGTCCGAGGTTGATGTATCCAAAAGTTCCGTATTATCAACAGGAACTCAACGTCGCAGACGCCGCGTCAATCAGACGCCCGGTCTGAGAGATATTGGCTTTTTTGTCCCAGGGGCCCGGTTAGTTTTACGGAAAAACGAACCCAAACGTACTCCACCTGCGTCCAAACCTCGGGCGGAGTGAGCCAAAAGATCTGTCTCACTTAGAGGAATTCAGAGAAGCTGACGGCACGTCAATCGGACGTCCGTAGCTCAAGATATGAGCGTTTCTGCTCTGAGGGCCCGGTTGGTTTCGTGTACGAACCAACCCAACCGAACTCAAAGTATTCCGAAACCTTGAGTGTGATATACGGAAACGACCGCCTCGATCCAAGGATCGTGTTTCTGCTGAAGGCGAGTCGTTTGGAGGCCCGTAGCCCATGTTACAGGCATTTGAACGAAAACCGTCCAAAGACGGGGGGTCCGGGCCCGGGCCGACCCGGTCGGACCCGGTCCGGCCCAGCCAGGGCGCAGCCCGGCCGGTTGGACCGGCCTGGCTCGGCCAGCCCAGCTCGGCTCGGCTGAGCGGCGCGGGGGGGAGCCGCCACCCCCGCGGCACCCGCGGGGTGTCTCCCTGGACAGCCGAGCGACGCGGGGGGGGGGGGGGGGGGGGGGAGCCGCCGCCCCCACGTGACAACCCCGCGGCACCCGCAGGGTGTCGCTCGGACAATCGGATGCAGCTTCAGCCGCATCCCGCACGCGCCGGACCCGCGCGGCCGCGGGTCCGCGAGTGCCGCCGCCGCGGCTCAGCCGTGGCTGCCTTGTCCGGCGGCGCGCCGGGGCGCCGCCGCCGGCTTCCGCGGGCCTCCGGAGTTGCTCCGGTGGTCCGATTCTATTCCCATCTACGCCGATGCTCCTCTCGGGACTCGTTCTTCACTGCAGTATCATCAAACTTCCGTTGCGGCACATTCCGTCGTCGCCTGCCAAATCCGCATAACAACGAAGAACGGAAGAGCGTCGTCGGGCCGTGTTCGTTTGGCCCGCACCCTCCGCGTTAGAGATAAACAATGGGAGGAATAATATCAACACATGAATTTAACAATTTTAAGGGAATCAAAATTTTTCTTTTGTCTGGGTTCTTTAATTTTAAAAAGGAACGATCACGGGGAAAAGGAAAAGTTCACAACAACCCCTACCTCGTTGGTTGTCGTCGTACGCACGTCCTTCGCGGAATTGCTCGTTGCCGAAGGTGGAGATCGTCGTGTCATCGCGGAAGGGTGTCGCGTCGTCACGGAACACGGCGTTGAGTCGGCGAACTCAACGGACCATGAAACAACAGATTTAATTTAATTAAATCATTAAATCCGTGTTTTCGTTAAAAAAACCACAAAGGAGATTAAAAAGAAAATCCAAGACTCTTACCTCAAGCAGCTGATCGAAGATCCGTTGCGGAGGAAGAGACGTCGCAGAAGAACGTTGCAGGAAGGGAACGTAAGCATCGCGGAACACGGCGTCGCGTCATCGATTTACGGGTTCGGCGTTCTTCGTCGGAGGCCGGCGTTCTTCACGTTCTTTGCGTTCTTCGCGTTCTTCGCGAAGAAGGATAAAGGCACGAGGACTCTGTCAAACCTCTCAACCAGTAATCCTCCAAAAAGGTTGGTTGGTCTTATTTTATTATTATGCCAACAAACGAAAAAAATGTAAGTAACGACCCATAAATTCGTTGAATTATTTCAATGAAATGAATAACTCATTTAATTTACAAAATAAACTGACCAATTAAATGTTCGGTTAAGAATTTAAGAAAACGCGTCAGTTGACTTTCATAATGACGGGTTTTCGCGGGTGCATTACTTAGCGGAAAGAAACGGCGGGGATCGTGCGGGCCCCACCTCACAAATATCCTACCAAGAGGGTAGGATATTTCTGGATAGTACCCTATACGGTTCAACTCAGTTTAAGCCGCTATTAAGTTGCTTCAAGTGGCTTCCAAGTGGCTTAAGTGAAATAAAATAAAGTTGTCGTAAAATTATTTTATTTCTTAACCTTAATCCAGAAAATTAAAATCCACATTCGAGAAAACGCAACTCCAGAAGAGGCGTTTCTAGGCGAATACCGGCGCTGCGATTTCATCGGTGCCCTCATAATTCGATTCCAGACATTGGTTCAAAATTTAGAAAAACCCGCTCGTCCGTTCACTGAGAGTACCCGAGCCAAACTTCGGAAAATGATTCCGGGCACACCGGGCCTCGGAATCAGGTGCCGTCAGAAACTGCGATCTTGTAAATTTCCAAAGAAAATTAAGAAAAAAAATTTCCTTGATATTTAGTGGTCTTTACATTACTCCCACCTCAGGGATTTACGTCCCCGTAAAGATACATCATAAACTAGGGAAACAAAAGTGGGTACTGAGCACGCATCTGAGCCTCCCGCTCCCATGTGCTCTCCTGGAGGTTCCTGTGCTGCCATATGACGCGCACAAGAGGAATCAATCGCCCACGTAGGACCCGCTCCTGTCGATCCTCTATCTCCACCGGGACCTCCGTAAAAGTCTCCCCATCATCCACGTCTATCTCCCCATGGTCAATGATGTGCGTCGGGTCGTGCACGTATCTCCTCAGCTGAAATACGTGGAATACGTCGTGCACCCGGTGCAACTGAGGTGGCAGAGCCAGGCGATAAGCCACCTCGCCAATCCTGCTGAGGACCTGGAAAGGCCCGATGAAGCGTGGAGACAACTTTCCGCCTCGGCCAAATCTCTGCAAACCACGTCGAGGTGAGACACGCAAGAAGATGTGGTCGCCATCCTCGAACTATAGTGGCCTCCGCCTCCTGTCAGCATATGACTTCTGCCGGCTCTGAGCTGTCCTGATCCACTCCTGGATGACCTGGACCTTCTCTGTCGTGGCCCGGACCATCTCCGGTCCCACAAGTGCTGACTCCCTAGGGTCTGTCCAGCACAAAGGAGATCTACAAGGCCTGCCGTACAACGCCTCATATGGTGCCATCCCGATGGTAGAGTGGTAGCTGTTGTTGTACGCGAACTCCACCAAGGGTAGGTGGTCCTCCCAACTGCGACCAAAGTCGAGGACACATGCGCGGAGCATGTGCTCGAGAGTCTGAATGGTCCTCTCCGTCTGACCATCCGTCTGAGGGTGAAAGGCGGTGCTCAGACATAGCCGCGTCCCGAACGCCTCCTGCAACCATTTCCAAAGCCGGGAAGTAAAACGAGCATCCCGATCGGAGACGATAGTCGATGGACACCGTGAAGTTGTACAATCTCCTGAACGTAGAGATGCCCCAAGCTCTCCACTGAGCCCTGCTCTCGGATGGGTAAGATGTGTGCCAACTTGGTGAGTCGGTCAACAATCACCCAAATGGAGTCGTGACCTCTAGAAGTGCGTGGAAGTCCAGTCATGAAGTCCATAGATATCCCATCCCACTTCCACTTCAGGACCTCCAAGGGCTGTACCAAGCCTGCTGGTACCTGATGCTCTTCCTTCACCTGCTGGCAGGTGAGGCACCGTGAAATGAACTGTGCCACCACCTTCTTCATGCCTGGACACCAGTACTGTCGTCTGAGATCCTGGTACATCTTCGCCACTCCATGATGTACCGCCAGAGGAGAAGTGTGAAACTCTCTCAGCACCTCCTCTCGTAAAGAGACTGGTACCAAGGTATGTCCTCTGAAAAGGACATCGTGCTCTGCTCCAAGGGAGAAACCATCAGGTGCCTGTCCCGAGGATATCTGTGCATGCCGTGTCTCACAGTCAGCGTCCCCACGCTGGGCCTCTCTGACCTGCTATAGAAGAGGAGGAGAGACGGTGAGAGACTTAAGGAAAGCTGCTCCGTATCTATCCACGAAGGATATCTACAAAGTGGCTAGATGCTCTTTCGCCTCCTCAAGTAGCTGGATGCCCGTCCTCCTGCTGAGGGAATCGGCTACCACGTTCCCCTTCCCAGGAGTATAGACCATCTCAAAGTCATAGTCTTGGAGGAACTCAGGCCATCACCATTGTCTCAGGTTCAGGTCCTTTTGAGAGAAGATGTACCTGAGACTCTGGTGGTCAGAAAATACTGTAAAGCGCTCGCCAATCAGATAGTGCCGCCATGTATTCAGAGCGAAGACCACTGCTGCCAACTCCAAGTCATTGGTAGCGTAGTTCTGCTCATGCGGCCTCAACTGACGTGATCCGTAGGAAATCATGGCCCGCTCCTGCATCAGGACACACCCGAGTCCGTTCCCTGATGCATCGCTGTAGACTACGTATCCAAATCCCTCCTCAGGAAACCTCAAGATAGGTGCGCTGGTCAATCTCTGCCTCAGCTCCGGGAAGCTCTGCTGACATCTGTCTAACCACACGAAGGGTTTCCCCTTCTTCGTCAACACTGAGAGTGGCACCACAACTCTGGAAAAGTCCGACAAAAATCTCCGATAGTATCCGGCTTGACCCAAGAAACTCCGCACCTCCGTCATGCTCTTGGGTGGCTCCCAAGCTAGCACTGCCTCGATCTTCGCGGGATCCACTACAACTCCCGCCTCAGAAATGACGTGCCCCAAGAAGTGGACCTCACGTAACCAGAACTGGAACTTCGAGAGCTTTCCGTAAAGCTGGTGCTCTCGGAGTGTGTCTAGTACAACCCGCAAGTGGTAAGTGTGCTCCTCCTCCGTGGTCGAGTACACCAAAATGTCGTCGATGAAGACCACGAAAAATCGATCGAGGTATGGCTGGAAGATCCTATTCATGAGGCTCATGAACACTGCTGGAGAATTGGTTATGCCGAAAGTCATAACCAAGAACTCATAGTGTCCATACCGACACCTGAAGGCCGTCTTTTGCACATCCTCGTCTCGAACTCTAAGCTGATGATAGCCTGTCCTGAGGTCTATCTTCGTGAACCACCGTGCTCCCTTGAGCTGGTCGAAGATATCATCAATCCTGGGTAGTGGATACATGTTCCTCACTGTCACCTGGTTCAGGAGACGACAATCGACACACAGTCGCATGCCCCCATCCGCCTTCTTGGCGAACAATATCGGGGAAGCCCAGGGTGAAACACTGGGTCAGATGAATCCCTTTCCCTGCAAGTCCTCCAACTGTACCCGTAGCTCTCGAAGCTCGGTGGGGGCCATCCGATATGCTTTAGTGGATATTGGGGATGTCCCGGGGTACAGATCAATATAAAAGTCAACCTCTCTATGAGGAGGTAGCCCTGGAACGTCGTCAGGGAAGACGTCCGCATACTGATCCACTAATGCAGGAAAACTAGGACTCTGCACGTCCACTGCTCCAAGGATGAGGCTAGCCAACTGATGAGTGATGGGTTGTCCTCTCCTCTGCAGAAGTCCATCCTGTGCTGCAAAGGCTCCCTTCTCGCCGGTGAAGGTGAACCTGCTCCCGTCGGTGCGCACACATCACACCTTGCGCCTAAAGCAGTCAATCTGTGCATGGACCGTAGATAACCAATCCATGCCCAAGATGACGTCGTAAGGCCTCAACGCCGCTAAAAGAAGATCCTAGCCGAAGCTCTCGCCTCCTAGAGTAAGCTCACACTGCCGGCACCAGTGCGTAATCGTCGAGTCTGCTCCCGTAGGAGTCCCTAGCCGTAAGGATCGAGCCAACTGCTCTGTCGGAATCTCCAAGCTCCGAACAAGGGCAGTGGCTATGAAAGAGTGACTCGCTATTGTGTCTATAAGAACTGCAACAAGGGAGGAATATACCCAGATCATACCTCGAATCATCTCTGGCGCGCTGTGTCGTAGGCCTCCGCTGCTTGGAACTGTGCCTGTCTCTGCCCGCCAGCCCCCTGTGGTCGGGGGCGGGCCTCCTGGTGGTGGTGGTGGCAGAGCCTCAAAGCGTCGCCCACCACCTGCTGCTCAGCCAGCTCCCATGCCTCATACGTCTCCTCCCTACAGACCACCACGGTCGACCCTCTGCCTCTGCCTAGGTGGCCCCTCCACCGTCTGCTGCTCCTCGGTACGGCGGGTCGGGCAGCCACGAGCCATGTGGCCCTGCCCGCCGCACGAGTAGCACTGCCTGCCTCTCGGAAGGCTAGCTTCGCGCTGTGTGCCCCACACTGCTGAGCCAGTGTCCCGAGGTTGTCTTCCAGAAGGCCTGGTCTTCCTGGAACCCTGAGTCATCCGTCGGCTACCAGCTGCCGAAGACTCTGCTACCTGCCGCCCTGCGGTAGGTCTCGCTGTAGACTCAGCCAGAAAGCTCTCGATCAGAAGGGCTCGCTCCAACACTCCTTCCTGGGTCGGTATGATAAGGGAGATCAGCGACACCCTGATCTCGTGTCTCAATCCATGCTCGAAGGTCTAGGCCTGGAAGAGGGGTCCCGTACCATGTCTGTCGAGTAGCGAGAAAGATCGGTAAACCTCACCGCGTACTGGGCGACCGTCAAGCTGCGCTACCGCCGCTGAAGAAGCTCCTGAATGTGCACCGCACGGAGGGTGGCCGGGACATACTCTGAGAGGAAGAGGCTCTCGAAGTCCGTCCAGATGGGGGTGGCCTCATCGTGTACCTGGAGCATCAAGCTCCACCATCGCCCAGCTGCTGCGTGCAGGAGGCTCGCCGCGAGGATCACCATGAGGTCTGCTGGTGTCCTCACAAGCCTGAAAACTCGAACGACTGCCTCCAGCCTGTCCTCGAGTTCCTGGGGGTCCATCTCCCCAAGGAACCTAGGTGGTCGCTGGTGCTGGAACTCGTGAAGAGCTCCGAGGCATCGTGCATCGTCAGCGATCGGCGCTGGAAGCATCGGGGGATAGGCGGGTAAATGTACCGCCGGTGCCTCTGCTGTCAACAGGCCCTGTACCGAGGCCTCGTCGCTCGGCGGGCTGTCGTCGCGCTCTACTCTCGGAACCCTAGCTGGCTTCCATCGTGGGGCCATCTTGAAAAGGAAAAAAGTGCGCCACGGTCAGAACAGTATACCTGGTGGGCTGACACAAGTAATCACAAAGAAAACTTGAAACACACATGCAATCAATGTTTTCGTGCATTAAGTCGGAAATCAGAAGTCAGGGTCCTGGTGTACAGATACGTCAGCCGCTGCACCAACACTGGACTCCCTGGACTGATAACCATACCCAATACGCTAAACAATATTGCTTCACATAGAAGAAATATTAGAGTCTGCGGTAGAACCGACCACCTCTGATACCAATTTGTCACGACCCGTCCTCGAGGCCTGTGCCGTGACTACCCCAAGCCCGCCTTCCATAGGCCAGGGGCTGACGACTAGCACCAAGACATAAATCCCAACAATAAAAGGGAAGGCATTGCCTTTGAAAAGTAAACAAGCACCACAGAGTAAGCAAGCGGAAAAGTAAACGCTGTACAAGCTGTGCTGAAAGTAAAAGGGGCCGGAAATACAAGCCCAACTATAAAGTACAAATGAAAGGAAAAACAGCAACTGAAAGAAAAAGCCATAGCGTAGAGCCGTCCCATGGAAGTCCCACCTGAAGGGTGGGTACAGATAGCCTCCACAGCTCCTCGGTCCAGCCGTCCGCTCCGAGTACGTCCCTCCTAGTGGTCCACCTCCAGGTATCGTCCTGCTCCGCACGCCTCCACCTCGATCAGCGCTGCCCGTCGTCTGCAACCAACACCAGGAAGTGCGGGCATAGCCCGTGCAGGGGTGAGTATAAGCTACTCAGTAGGGACCACGAGACACCCGAAGGTCTCCTGAAATCCACAAAGGATATGATACAATCATGAAGAAACAACCGACACTGCTTAGGTATAGGCCCATACATATACCCAAGTCATCAATTCTCGTTCGGCTCCAACGTCCGAGCCCAAGCACAACCCAGTCCACAGAGGAAAGCAAAACGTAAGCCCACATAGGATAGCTCAACATAATCCACAAGGAGAGTAAACAGTAAATCCACACAGGATAGCTCAACACAATCCACAAGGGAGAGTAAACAGTAAATCCACACAGGATAGCTCAACACAATCCACAAAGGAGAGTAAACAGTAAATTCAGCTCACACATGAATACTTCTGCAGATGACGATAAAGATGATCACTGATCCATCTAAGTCATCGGACCCACAAAGGATCGATAGTTAACTAACCCCCGCAAAGACCCACATAGGATCGGGCCCACACAGGACCTGTAGGCGCTGGCTCACACAGAACTGCTGAGTGCTAACCCACACAGGATCATACCCACACAGGATCGGGCCCACACATGACCTGTAGCACTGATCCACGTAGGATCGCTGAGTGTTGTAGTCATCGTAGTCCATTGAGGATCTCTACACAGTCGTCGTCGCAGTCCACTGAGGATCTCTACATAGTCTTCGTCGCAGTCCATTGAGGATCTCTGCACAGTCGTCGCTGCAGTTCACTAAGGATCTCTTCACAGTCGTCGATGTCGAAGTAGCAGTCGCAGCCAGCTCTAGGGTTCCTGCACACAGCAAGCTCGTTCGGGAGGGTCCGCTCCATGAGCCGAGAGGCTGATACATCAACTGACAGAATTTCCGAGGTTGATGTATCCAAAAGTTCCGTATCGTCAACAGGAACTCAATGTCGCAGACGGCGCGTCAATCAGACGCCCGGTCTGAGAGATATTGGCCTTTTCGTCCCAGGGGCCCAATTAGTTTTTAAGGAAAAACCAACCCGACCGTACTCCACCTGCGTCTAAACCTCGGGCGGAGTGATCCAAATGATCCGTCTCACTTAGAGGAATTCAACGAAGCTGACGGCATGTCAATCGGACGTCTGTAGCTCAAGATATGAGTGTTTCCGCTCCGAGGGCCCGGTTGGTTTCGTGTACGAACCAACCTGACCGAACTCAAAGTATTACAAAACCATGAATAAGATATTACGAAACAACCATCACGATCCAAGGATCGCGTTGCCACTGACGGCGAGTCGTTTGGAGGCCCGTAGCTCAAGTTACAAGCATTTGAACGAAAACCGTCCGAAGACGGGGGGTCCGGGCCCGGGCCGACCCGGCCCGACCCCCCCTAGGTCGGCCGAACCGGGTCCCCCCGGTCCGACCCGGTCGGACCCGGTCCGGCCCGGCCAGGGTGCGGCCCGGCCGGTCGGACCGGCCTGGCTCGGCCAGCCCGGCTCGGCTCGGCTGAGCGGCGCGGGGGGGAGCCGCCACCCCCGCGTGACACCCCCGCGGCACCCGCGGGGTGTCTCCCTAGAAAGCCGAGCGACGCGGGGGGGGGGGGGGGGGTGGGCGGGGGGAGTCGCCGCCCCCGCGTGACAACCCCGCGGAACCCGCGGGGTGTCACTCGGACAATCAGACGCGGCTTCAGCCGCGTCCCGCGCGTGCCGGACCCGCGCGGCCGCGTGTCCGCGAGCGTCGCCGCCGCGCCGGTGACCCGCGCCGCCGGCGGCTTCTACGGGCCACCGGAGTCGGTCTGGTGGTCCGATTCTGTTTCCGTCTATGCCACTGCTCCTCCCGGGACTCGTTCTTCACTACGGGATCATCAAACATCCATTGTGGCACGTTCTGTCGTCACCTGCCAAATCCGCATAACAACGAAGAACAACGGAGGGTCTTCGGGCCATGTTCGTTTGGCCCACACCCTCCGCGTTAGAGATAAACAACGGGAGGAATAATATCAACACATGAATTCAACAATTTTAAGGGAATCAAAATTGTTCTTATGTCCGGGATCTTTACTTTTAAAAAGGAACGATCACGGGGAAAAGGAAAAGTTCACAACAACCCCTACCTCGTTGGTCGTCTTCGTACGCACGTCCTTCGCGGAATTGCTCGTCGCGGAAGGTGGAGATCGTCGCGTCATCGCGGAAGGGCGTCGCGTCATTGCGGAACACGTCATTGAGTCAGAGAACTCAACGGACCATGAAACAACAGATTTAATTTAATTAAATCATTAAATCCGTGTATTGGTAAAAAAAACCACAAAGGAGATTAAAAAGAAAATCCGAGACTCTTACCTCAAGCAGCTGATCGAAGATCCATTGCAGAGGAAGAGACGTCGCAGAAGAACGTTGCAGGAAGCTAACGTCGGCGTCACGGAACACGACATCGCGTCGTCGATTTCCGGGTTCGGCGTTCTTCGTCAGAGGCCGGCGTTCTTCGCGTTCTTTGCGTTCTTCGCGTTCTTTGCGAAGAAAGGATAAAGGCACGAGGACTCTGTCAAACCTCTCAACCAGTAATCCTCCAAAAAGGTTGGTTGGTCTTATTTTATTATTACACCAACAAACAAAAAAAAAGTAAGTAACGACCAATCAATTCGTTGAATTAATTCAACAAAAGAAACAACTCATATAATTTACGAAATAAACCGCCCAATTAAATGGTCTGTTAAGAATTTAAGAAAACGCGTCAGTTGACATTCATAATGACGGGTTTTCGCGGGTGAGTTACTTAGCGGAAAGAAACGACGGGGATCGTGCAGACCCCACCTCACAAATATCCTACCAAGAGGGTAGGATATTCTGGATAGTACACTATCTGGTTCAACTCAGTTTAAGCCGCTTTTAAGTGGCTTAAAGTGGCTTCCAAGTGGCTGAAGTGAAATAAAATAAAGTTGTCGTAAAATTATTTTATTTCGTAACCTTAAGCCCGAAAATTAAAATCCACACCCGAGCAAACGCAACTCCGGAAGAGGCGTTTCTAGGCGAATACTGGCGCTGCGATTTCATCGGTGCGCTCAGAATTCGATTCTGGGCACTGGTTCAAATTTTAGAAAAACCCGCTCGTCCGTTCACTGAACGTACCCGAGCCAAACTTCAGAAAATGATTCCGGGCACACCGGGCCTCGGAATCAGGTGCCGTTAGAAACCGCGCTCTTGTAAAATTCCAAAGAAAATTAAGAAAAAAAAATTTCCTTAGAATTTACGGGTCATTACATGATTTCTATTAGTGGAATAACATGATGAATAATTTATTATATAATATTATCAATATAGATATGAATTATAAAAATACCTTGATAGAGTTCTAGGACTATAAATACCAGTCTACATTCATGATGAGGTGGTTATAAAGGTATTTTAAGTCATTTGAGAAGTTTCTTATACCATTATATTAAAGTAATCATTATCATGAAATGTCAAGATGGTGATCACACAAAGAGGGATTCACACGAATGTGTTATCATTGACAAAACATATATGCTACACAAAGGGAATATACACATGGGAAGTCTATGCACTGAGAATTTCATTATAAAAAATTTATATGAGGTGATAAAGGTTAAATATTTTACTATAAATAGGGAACTGATACTGTTCTTATGTAAGTGAATTAGATATATATATTTAGATAAGGAAGATATCGAGTGAGCTAAATTATTTGATTTCTACAAAGGAAAAGATGGAAAAAACTTTTGTAGACCACGGTGTCGTGCGAGTGACTTGTGCGAACCACTGTGTTTTGTGAACTTACTATTGTGAATAATTCTGTTTTATGAAAAGAATAACCATGTGTGAAAAGGATAAATTGAACAAGTTATTCAGTAAATACATATGGAAATAACTTATGTGAATGAGAATGAGATGAATGTTCCTATTAGATATTATTTATAAGTGAATACTGTTGAAGGTACACTGAATCTAATTATAAAAATTTATAAATGAAGAAGTTATTACAAGAAGACACTTTAAATATCATCAGGGAATGTGAAGATGTCATTATGGACAAATTCACATGTCATTACCAAAATAGAAATTTATAAATATCATCGAACACTATCCCACACATGGTGAAACACAAATACATTCATTTCATGAACTGGAATGTGCACTAAAGTGTTATTCTATCATAATAGTAATTAAATATAAAGGATAATGAAAATAGTTAACCAAGGGAGGTAGTGTGTCATTCCTGAATCATTATGAATGGAGTTACCTAAGTGAGACATTGATCCATTCCTAAATCATTAGTAAAGGATAAACCTAAGGAATGTGTTGATCCATTCCTAAATCATTGTAAATGGATTACCCATTAGGATGTAGTAAACCATCCCCAAATCATTGTAAGGGGAGTGATCCTAGTTCTGTAGTGTCTCTGCCTAAACCCACCATAAAATGATGAGTTTAGTAGATTTTAATACTCAAAAAAAAAATTGTTTTACCCTACATTAAATAGACCGGTGTGAATGAACCATATAAAATGATTATGACTTATTTTTGTGCTTTACATAAAATTTTATGATATAAATCGATGTCTGTGGGTTGAGAAATCAATAATCTAACTTGATTAATGAAAATATATACAAGTTATAAACCATATCATTATTTGAATAAATAAAATAATGGTGACTTACTAATAGTGAGTTCAAGATCAATTATTATAGTGAGAGTTTAAAAATTGTGTTGTGAAATAGGAATGAGTTTTCAAACCCTGATTCACCACCCCTCTCAGGTATATCTCACTAAATACCATTTTTTACCTAATAAAAGAATACACAGGCTCTCAAATATGTGTGCATAGTGATAATGATTATTTATTAACAACATTAATAGAATAAAATTGTATGAAATGATAAAAAAGTTATATTTATATTATATCATATATAAAAGATTTATATAGAAAGAGAATTCATATACCTAGAAAGGGATCATGTCTCTAAATTTTATATTTATAGAAATATAGACATCAATTAATTTGAGTAATAAAATGTATAAGAGCTAGAACATGAACCAAAAAACCTAAAATATAGTTAGAGAAGTTATTCAAGAGAAAAAATTACTACATAGGTTATTTAGTAAAGTTAAAGAACTAGAGAGACATACTTTTTTTACTATCAATAAATGATGACAAGTTATTCATCAAGAATAATGAACCATTATCCCAGAATGAGAAAACAATATAAATTAACCCTGATTATGTGATGTAATACCCACTGGATCACTCATACCTTTCATTTTTATTTTGATTTATATTTTATTTATTCATGGATTTCTTAGGAGTTAGAGGATAAAAATTTCAAATTTTTGGGGAATAGACCATAGTGATTGGTTTCTACACTATTATTAGTAACTATGAACCTATATGTGAGAGAGCGGGTGAGGGATTCTATAGGTATTTTTCAATGATACTATATGGGTTTTCAAACAATGAAGGGAATTCTAGATAACACTGTGGACTATTTAGTGAAGAGGGGTGTTCTAAAGGGTTGGAAAATAGTTTAGAAAAATGTGCGACAATGGTGTGTGGTCTTCCCTAAACACCTAAAATTTCTAATTTAAATAATTTATATTATAAAATGACAAATACCTCCATTTATTGTATCGTCCCTTTCATGACTTGGGTCCCCTCCATCAATGTTTCTCCCTCTCCCCTCCATTTTTCTAATATATTCCATATATTTAGCAGTTTATATTGAGGTAAACCATGATTCTCTTTGATTATCCCCATGTTATTTCTTTATTTTCATTCTATTTATTTTTACTCTAAACATTATGGATATAGTGGTATGAACATAGGGTTTATGTTGGGGTTTTGATGAAATTTATTAGGGTATATTTTATTGAGGATTCGTTCTCTTCATATTTAGTGTTAGTTTGTAAAGATGGCTAGTTTCTGTTGAATCTATTGTAGGTATCCCTACATAAAATTACTTTTATATTATTACACCTAATGTTCTAAAAACCTCCTTTGGTTTTATTGATTAAATGTGTTTTTAATTAACATTGAAGGCTAATGTGTTTGATTTATTTTCTATATTGGCATGCATCGACATAAATGGTTGTTTCTCTTGGTATTCCATTTGAAATAAAATTTTATTTCATTCATGGTGTTTGTTAATATTTTAAATATATTTCATATTATTAAATAAGTTAGAATATTATTTTGAAATAAAATGTGGTTTCATTCTATATTCTTGATTGTGGGATGTTTTTATTTGTCTTGTCTATTGATTTTTCATTAATATTGATTGTTTGGGAACATGGGAGACCTTTGGTATGCGGGTTACATGACGAGTGATTATCTAACATTATGTGTAAAATATAGATGGGTTAATTTTTTTGAGACCTCATGAGTACCTATTTTAACTTACTTTTTTATGGTCACATAGGTTGGTTATTGTTCTATGAGCGAGTCTTAGTTATCTTTGAAACCTATAAGTCATAAATCATCCCATATTTTTGGTGTCCTTATTGAGATGATTAATGTTCCTTATTCATACTTATGTTATATTTATGGTGATATTTATTATTACCTATTTTACTCTCTGTTCCAATGAGTTTCCTAATTCATATTGTCTTTATTTAAAAATTGTATTATTTAAAGGAACTAAAGGGTTTTTAGATGGAAATTTTTTAAAAAAACAAAAATTTATTTCAAATTGATTTAATACCAGAAATAGTTGTTTGAATTATGAAAATTGTTATATACATTCATGGTGGTGTATTATTAGGATGGGATTCACACCCCATATATGTCATTGGGAATATACATATTTTAGTTTTTAGTACATTAGTAAAATTAAGTGATCTATTTAGTATAGTGGATCCTATTGATATTTGTAGTCCTTCCTATACACATTTTGGAGGTAGTGATCATGATTCACAAGGAGTTGGAATATTTTGGATAAGTTTCAGTTCCACATTATTTTTGTTTCATGTTATATCTACCCATTTACGATAAAAATTTATTATTATTATTACACATGATGTTGGTTATCATTTTCTTATTCAATTATATTAAGTTTATGAGTTTTTGGGTTATTAACACTCCTACTTATACAATGTTTACATGTCTTTATATTATTAATATATTTATTTGTTGGAATATGCATACTCTATTTACATGGGGTCATATTGGAATTCATAGAGGAACCCATGTGTTATTTATTTGGATTATGATGGTGAAAACATTCTTAATTGGTTACATTTTACATATTGTTTCTTTTTTCCATCATATGATGATTAGGAACATGATTTAGATCGTGTGGGAAGATCATTCGGGTGATAGATCAAGCCAACCTTGGCCAGTTTAATAAAAAATGGTATTAGATCCCTCTTTTTATTTTTGGTGTAATGGTATAACGAAGATATGACCATTGTAACTTGGGGGGTAGGTGCATGGAAGTGGATATCAAACTTTTCTATGTGTTAAACCTCAAGTAATCATGGGTAGTAGGGAGTTGTCTCTTGATTTTGAGATTGATTTTTATTTGTTTTGATAATATATAAAGTTTTTTATTTTTACTCATTAGTTTCCAAGAGAAAACCATATGCTGTTTTGGGGAATTTTGAGTTTCAAGGTGAAATAAGTGTGGATTTTATAGGTGCATGTTTTGGAACACAATTGGTAGAAACTATAAAAAACTACGTGATTGACTCTTATACCCTTCCACTATAATTTTGTGTGGTTGTTGTATATTTTTTCAATTTTTTTTACCAGAAACATGGAAATTGAGATTTTTTTTAAATTTATAATGTTTTAAACCCTTTGGTAATTTAAATTTTCATAAATTATTTCATTACTTATTTGAGAGTAATTGAAGAAGTTTTTTTATTGATCATATTATTTATGAATTTGAAATTTAGTATTTATTGTATTTTATAGATTATAACCCTATACATATGTGTAGGAATCACTTAAGGAAATCATGGGGAATACACCACAATCCAATCCTATTATGGACTCTTATCTCATTGAATCGGTTATCCAAACCATTCAGTAGCATGTAAAAGGTGGTGATTTTGGTCAATAATGGATTTTTGACCATGTATTGAAGTTTACAAAGCATAACCTAACATCATTCTAAGGTGATTATGGTCTAGAATAAAATGATGAAGAGTTAGTAAATATTTAATGTATCATTTTATTCCTCTAGAATCTTGACATATCCAAGGTTGGTATTTCGACATATGCACTAGACGATCCTAGTCAGAGGTGGTGGGACTCAATCATATTGGATAAGATTAATGCATATATTCCATTGAATAATTTCAATAATACATTCAACCAGTAGTTTTATCTTGAGACATTGAAATTGGATAAGGTTATGGAGTTCACAAAACTCGAGCGGGAGGACCATTGTATCATGGAGTACACCACCCAATTTTTTGAGTTGATTCATCTTCCATATAAGATAATCACAAAATACGATATGAATGATCATCATTTTAAAATGGGTTAGATTAAGGTATATTTTTTTTTCTACCCACCTATGATGAAGGGGAGGAAATAACAATTTTTTCCAAGGAAAACATAACTAATTTTATTAGTATGAGTGGCATCCCTATTGCTATAAAGAGTAACTAGTTCTATTCATCAAGTAAAAATATAAAACATGATGTGACTAACTAGGGAAGAAATTGCATTGTTGAATTTATTCAATCATTTAGTTGGGTGTTTTTAGGATGGAGGTTAGAGATATGTTATCAGTTCGGGAGTCTAGAACATACCATGAAATCCTATTATGAGGTTCCACTGACCTACCACCGGTGTGGGAACCTATGGAATATCTAATGTTATTGATGGTTCCCCACTCAAGGTATATGGGAATATTTTTATTATACAAGGAGTTCCCAAGTTTTGTATGATGCATCAAAGGGTTATGGGTCTCACCCCTAGGTGAAGGGAGACTCCCATCAAATAAATAAGACTTATTTAAGGATATATTTTTGTACAACTATTTGTAGTTGAGCATGTGTTGTAGGTTTCAGAGGCAAGAACAATGAATGTAGATGATACGACGCTTGTTTTATATTCAATATATTTTACATAATTTGACACCGTTGCATCTCATTCATTCATTTCAGTAAAATTAATTAATTATTTAGGGAGATGACTGGATTTGATTCCTTATGTGATGATGATTTTTAATCCATTGGGAAAGAGGAAGGATCTAAGATTCCAAAGTGCTAAGGGGTGAATACTGACTTTGAGATAATATAATATTTCTTAAATATTAACTTATACATTTTCAATCTCATCATTAGTATAAACTATAAGAACAGTTTGAAGGTGTAGATAATATATTACCATTATAGAGTGTAGTTATTTTCTTCTAATGGGAACACTCATTTAGTTCAGGGTCAATACTGAACAAAATGACCAATACCCAAGATATTGGGAACCGTGGGAAACTAAGGCGTTAGTATAGCTCTGTGTCCTATAACCATGAATTTACAAATAGTAGGTGTATATTTTCTTCCATGTGTCATAACATTATACCCAATTTCCACCATGTTTTATCTTTATACCCATTGTATTAAAACTGTGGGTATAAATATTAGAAAAAGTGGGGAGGTCCTTTTGATCAGACAACATACACCTCTAACACCCACCATCACACCACTCCAGTTGAATAATATACATACATATATATCTATATTTAGATAAATAAATTATTATGAACCATCCTTATGAAAAAAAAACATTCCTTGAGTTTGATTCTCACAACCTCCTCTTATAAAACCAAGATCCTCACCACTCTAGCTACCAAAGTTACATTATAATATATCTACTTTTACCAAAATATAATAATGTAAAACATCAATATTAGGAAAAATATGATGGAGAGTTTTTATCCTGTGAACTCCTCTACCATCACACACTCCTTCACCACCTATCTGACATACCTTATGTGTATAAAAACTTATATTTACCTAAATATATTAATATAAACCATGGGTATAGGACATAAACTATCGGTATAGAAGTTTCCTACCTTACTTTTTTTTCCTTCGTTCATGTGGGAAACCTATACCCACGATTCTCTCAAACTGGGCATATATAGTTTTTCAACCAGACCTATACCCAAATTTTTCCTAGAGAACTGTCGATATAGGTCTTGAACTGAGACCTATACACACGATTTTTGGAAAATTGTGGGTATAAGTTTGGAATAGAGCCCTATACCCATGTTTTTGAAAAACCCACGGGTATTGGTTCATACAAAGATCTATACCCATAGTTTTACCCAAAAACTTGGGTATATAATATTTTTACGGTAGTGGATGATATTGACCACTATTAGGGAGGGAAGGGCCTATTGTTTCACATATCAAGAAGATTTCATAACAATTTTTCACTTTTTTCTTCAATGTCATTGAGTAGTGTTCAATTATCCATCTTCTAATGGTGGTAGATAGGCGTACCAAGGCCTTTACAAAAAACTTTTCTTGGTTTCCTACACCCAAAGGGAGGTAAATTTATTTATTGAAATACTTCCTAGTATGATACCCATATCCTTAATATCTTACTAAAGATATCATTTTATTATGAAGGATTTAAAATATCTGTTAAAGGATATTTAAGGAAAGAGACTTAATCAACCAAGTGTGTCACCATGGGAACCCCCGGTTCACCTTACAAAGAAAGGAGATATAAGCCTACGACTTTGAATCAATTATTATAATCTAAAACTAGTTACCATCAAGAATAATTACGTGTTACCAGGAATTGATGTTCTCTTTAACCAACATAGGGAATATTGGTGGGTCTGAATGATCGATCTGAGATTGGGATACCACCAGTTGAGGGTTCAATATGATGATTTTCCCTAGAAATATTTTAGGAGTAGGTACAAGAATTATGTTTATTTGTTATTCTATTTTGACTTCACAATAAACTTATGATTTTCATGGGTCTGATGAACTAGATATTCCATTGATATATGGATTCCTTTGTGGTTCTGTTTGTGGATTATTTTCTTTGTGTGCTCTATGTTGATGGAGAAACACAAGGACTATCAAGATATTGTTTTGGAAACCTTGAGGGAAACCACATATATGTTTAGCTATCTAGGTATCAATTTTGGATTTATGATTTAAGATTATTAGGCCATTTAATATATGAAAAGGTTTTATTGGTGGATCTCAAGAGGATTTAGGTAGTAATGTCTTGGGAACAATCAATTAATATGATTGATATTAGGAACTTCATAGGTTTAGTTGAATATTACATGCATTTAATTTGAGGTTTCTCTATGTTGGATACACCCATGAATAAATTAAATTAAAGGGGGTTAAATTAGATTATATTGATAAGTTTTAGATGTATTTTGAGGAATTGAATATGATGTTGAATTTACCTCAAGTTCTAATTCTTCCTAATCCAATCCAGGTTTATGTAGTGTATTGTGATATTTTTACTTTGGTAGTAGGATTTGTATTAATACATATCTATCATGTAGTGGAATATGGATCCATTATTTGCATCCACATGAGAATAATCACTCCACACATGACCTCATGTCATCAGTGGTGATGCATACCCTAAAGGTGTAGATCCACTATCTTTATGAGGATATATCAATGGTGTATTCAAATCATAAGAATATGAGGTATATTTTCACTCAGAGGGATGTTAAGATTTATTAGAGACACTATGTGGTGTATCTATAGACTTTTGATTGTGATATGGAATACACCCTCAAAAAGGGAAATGTGTTAGATGGAACCTTTAGTTGGAAACTAGCATCATAGGAAGTGATAGAATCCATGTAGGAACGGTTCTTGATGAGATTATTGGATGAGATTAATCTATAAGGATGGAGTTTATTAAGGGTGGGAAGAAGTCTAATTAGGGTGTTTATCCAAAGGATACCAAATTGATATATGATTTGAGATGTATCAATTATTTTCTTGATATTGGATTGTAGGATTCATATTTTTATCTAATTGCATCACCTATCAGAAGATCAATGATGAGAATCAGAGACTAACTATCTTATTGTATCCTTTTTCTATAACAAAATGGATACAAAATGATATCTTGATGGATTTTATGATTAAATTACCTCATACCAGGAGATAGAAGGCTATTTTTTGGATTTTTATTGATTGGTCATCAAAATTATCCCATTTTCTACCCATTATAGAGTAGATGAAGGTGGACTATCTAAGGAACCTCTATGTTTGAGATATCATAAGTCTTTATGGTGTTCCTTAAACCATTTTTTGATCATGATCCTATCTTAAATTTATGGTTTTAGAGATGTCTTTAGGATATAATGGGTTATAAACTATTGTTGAACAATTAATATCACACTCATATGGATGATTATACTAAGCAATACATCCATATTCTCAAGTATATTTCTCAAGAAATCATGCTTTAATTTGGATCTTCTTAGGAGTAGTATTTTCTATTGGTTAAATTCTTATATGACAATAGTTTTTAGGATTTTATAAAGCTAGATTCATTTGGTCCTCTATATGGATAATCTTGATTGTCTCACCTTTGTTGGGTGTAATTGGGGGAGGTCTTATTATTGGATTCAAGCATCATTCAAGAGATGGTAAAGAAGGTTAAAACGATTTACATGTATTTGGTAGAAGATATGATTCATCATAAATCTTATTTTGATCATTGAAATGATCCACTGTAGTTTATGGAAGGCGATAAAGTGTTTTTGAGTGTATATCCTAGGTTGGGAAACTATCGGTTCAAGAGATATATCGAGAAACTTCCATGTTATATCAATCCATTTGAGATTACGTAGTGTATCAATAAAGTGGTACACCAGTTGGATTTACCTTGCTAATTGAACTCTATTTATCATGTCTTTCATGTTACAAATCTGATTATATATCATTTGGACCTATTTCACCTGATTAAATGAGAGGATTTGGAATTAAAGCCCAAAACCTCTCTTTTTGATCATTATATTCTATTATTATATTACTAGTACAAAGTGTTTCATAATAAATAATTTTCTTCATTATGTGTCATATGGTAGTTTACACACGATAACTACAAGACATGAAAGATGAAATCACTGGTGATAGAGTAGTGAACATTTCTTTTTATGAATTTAAAACCATAAGGAAATTCTTGAGATTGAAAGAATAATGGTGTGGAGAATTATGACACACTCAGAGTCAATGGTATATTTTATTTTGAGTTTTATTTAATTTTTTTATTCATGAAGTTCCTAGAAGTTAGAGGTTTAAAATTTTATATTTTGGGGTAATAAGACTATGAACATAGTTAGTGCATGGTTAGTAATAATCATAGTCCTAGATGGGAAATAGGGGATCAAGGACTTTGGAGTAATTTTTCACGATTAATGAATTATTTTTCAAATCATGCAATACTTTATAGATAACTACACATGTTATTTTGTAAAGAGGTGGTGAGAAGTAAGTTTGGAGCATGGTTTGGAAAACTGCAAGGCTACGCCATGCAGTCTGTCTAGAATACATAAAATTGTGATTCTAAAAAAATTTCCCTTTCTAATTATAGCTCCTTTACCACATTTGTCTCCTCCCCTATGTGAACCAGTTCCCCTCTAACCATGCATCCACCTATCCCCTCTATTTTTTGTGATCTATTCCTTTAATTTAGTGGTTTCTCTTGAAGATAACCATGTTTCCCTTTTATTTCTTCCTCCTATCCCAATGTTATTCCTTGATATTATTTTTTATTTTTCTTATAACTATAGTGGATATTAAGTTCCAAAAATAGGGTTAATGGTGTGGGTTTTGATGAAATTTAGCAGTGTTGAGGTTTATAAGGATCCCTTATCTTCATCCTCAATTTATATTTTTTGAAGTTGGCAAGTTTCCATTTAATCTAAGGTAAGCATCTCTAAATAAATTTACTTCTCCATTATAACACCAAATGTTATTGAGATTTAATTTAGTTTAATTCAAGAAATGTTTTTATAATAAATTATAGAGAGATAATGTGTGTGATTTCATTATTATATTAGGATGAATTAAAATAAATAATTGTTTCTCTTTCTATCCATTAAAAATAATTTTTTATTACTTTAAGGTGTTTGCTAGAATATTTTGAATGGATTTATATTATTAAATTAATTTGAAGTGTTTTTTGAAAGGAAATATGTTTTCATGATATATTATTGATTTTGGGATATTCATGTTTGTCTTAGACATTGATTTAGTATTAGTATTAATTGTTTTGGAACATGGGATGCCTTATATAGGTTGGTGATCAGATTAGTAATTTCTAAGACTTAGGTGTAAAATATTCAGAGGTTGTTTATAATGAGTACCAAATACAAATTACTTATTTATGATCACATAAACATATAATTGTTTTGTGATTGAATTCTAGTTACCTCTGGAACCAATAGTTTAGATCTCGTCCCATGTTACTTACATTATGCTTAATATGATTGATGTTCTTTGGCCCCACTTTTGTTATATTTATATCAATTTTGATTATTACCTATTTACCTCTATGTTCCCATGTGTTTCCCTATTTATATTATACATATTTAGAACTTATATTATCAAATGAGTCCAAAAGTTCTCATACGGTAATTTTTGAAAAATAGGAATGTATTTCAAATGGATTAAACTTGGATTAATTACTTTCACTTTGAAGAGGGTTATGTAAATTCATGGTCATATTCTATTAGGATTATACTCAAACCCTTCATATTCCATTGGGAATATGTAGACTAGGGTTTATAGGACACATGTAAATGGAAGAGTATCATATAGTATGATGGATCCTCCAAATATTATTCTTCTTTTTTGTTATTATTTTAGTTGTGATGAATATGGGTCGAAAGTATTGGGGTTCATGTGGATCCTTTTGGGATCCTTAGTGTTTTTCGGCCATTTGGTATTAGTCTAATTGGGATTGAACCTGTTTTTTATTATTACTGTATATGATGTTGGTTATTTGTTTACTTATTCTAAAACATTATATTTTTGTGATGTTGGATTATTTATGCTACTACTTATACTCTTTTTTCATTAATTTTTATTTGAAATCTATTTATTTCTTGTATTGGTCATCCGATATTATAATGGGTTATAAAAATTTTTGGGAGGAATATAGTTTTTGGTTATTTAGATTCATAGGGTTAAACAGTTCCTAATTTATTATATTTAATACCCTAGTGATTTTTTCTAACTAGCAACAACTAAGGACATACTTTGGGCCATTTGGTGAGCTGAGTTGGGTGAAAGGTTTGTTCAACTTGAGCAAGTTCTCTACATGATATTTATCTGATAAATCCATTTATAGATTAAAGAAATCATACTAATCATGGAAAAATCATATATAATGAATACATTATAGAATTTGGTTTGATTAGAAAGTAATGTAATCTATGTGTATATAAAAGGTCAATGGGATCCCCAAAGGTTTATTATTAGTATGTGTTAATGAGATATTATTAAAAGAAAGAAGATACCAATTTTATACTCATTAAATATTTGATTAAACAATTGTTTATTTATGAAAGTATAAGATAAATCAATATATATTCAAGGGACCAAAATCTAGAAATATAGATCTACGTATATATTTAAATTATGTCAATGTAGACATATTAAAAAGTTATTGAAATATACAATATGGTGAAATCAATAGAAAATTATTTCCTATGTCACATGGAACAAAGAATACATAGAATACATTTTTTATTTGAATGTCAAATCTATCATTAAGGCCATGTTATGTATTAGTAAATCCAAGATAGTTTCATTTAGAAATAGTTACAACTATCATAAGGTACAATAGTTATATAGAGGACATGTTTAGGTATATGGATAATATAAAAAACTAGTTATGAGGGGACACACATAGGCTAGTTTCCAAAATGACTAGTTTGATATAATACCACAATTAGAATAATAACATTGAAATAAGAAAGGAAACCACAAAGTATCCCATACTTGATTCCAAAAATCCAACTATATCATATATTTTTATGTTGCAAAATAATTAATGTAAGGAACTATACTTTTTAGGCATGAAAAATGTCCTCCTCTATATGTACACAAGTTATTTAAAGTAAAATTTCTAGTACAAATCACATACACGACATAATAAAAAACTATATTTTATTTCATTAATATAATTAAAAATATATGAAGTATAGATATATTATATAAAACTAAAAATACTATAATCAGATAATAATGACCATTAAATAAAATTTTTACATTTTGAAAATCCATAGGGCCGTAGTGAGCTATAAATATAACCCCTGTGAAAAACATTGTAAAAATAAATTATAATATTAGAAATTTGATTGGGATTTTGTAAATAAATATAAGTAACTTTGATGAAAAATTAATGAATTAATAAATAAAAAATAAGGGGTATCCATAAGTAGTATAATAATTATCTTCCCACTAAGAAATTATTTGACTGTTGTAATAGTGAAAAACCATTAAAAGTGTAAAAAAACCTATGATATATTAAAATTGTTAAAAATTAATATTTAAATTCGTTAAAATAATTAAACATGTATATTAAAATTTCGTAAAATGATTTATCAAATTATACAAATTCAATCATAAATATGTATAAATTTTAATAAGGACTGTTGAATATATTTTAACAAATAAAAAAAATTATATTACAATTTAAATATTACAATTACCTAAATTTGGATATTATTTGGGTTAAATGATATATTATAGATAATTTTATGTCATATTGTAATTTATAAATAATAACCAATAAAAATGTGTTCACTAATTGTAAAAGAAATAATCTTTAATCGAGATAATTATTTATATATATATTATTAGATTTTTTAAATGTTAAATATATAATATTTAGAAATTTAATTTTATAAAATTGTCTTCATTTTTATAATTAATACATCAAAATTTTCTCAGTGTAATTTTTTTTATTTTTGTGAAAAATTTGGTTTTTAATTGGACAGAAAATAATAAAATTTTTATGTACACCATATGTTTTATAATCTCATATTGATATAAATATGACTAAAAAAATTACAAAATATTTAAAATGAAAAAAACCATTTTATTAATAAAATAATTCATTTAAAAAATATTCTTAATTTGGAAACATAAAAATCAATTTTTAAAACCAAATTTATATTTTATTTAAACAAAAACTATATTTTTATATATAATTTGTATAAAATATTTCCAAGGTCCCATTCAATTTTAGGGTGCTTAAATATATTAAGGAAACCAATATTTTTTTTATTAAATCACTAATAAATTTTGTACGAATAAACCTAATTCATTTTTTGACCCTAAACAATAAAATAATCAATATTTTATTCAAAGATACCATTTCCCCTGGCCTATATAAACACCCCTTCCCCATCGTATTCTCCTCAATTTCAAAACTCTTTTAATTTTTACAATATCTTACCAAAAACATATCTAAATTATTCTATTTAGTTTCTTAAGTCCTTGGTATATCCAAATGTCCCTCATTTTAATGCTTTATACTCAATCCAATGGTGGTGACAAAAAATAAGGTAAAGGTATTAAAACCGGCATCTCCACATTTCAACTACATTATTTAATATTCTGTAATATATGTTATCATTAATATTTACCTTTAAAAATTAATTTAATTATACTATAATTTTTTTTATAAAACTATAAAATTTATTAGTTTTTAATTTCTTTTAAACTCTTTTGAAAACAATTGTTCCCCCTGGTGGTTTTGCGTGACATAAGTGAATGATGTTATTTTATTTTTCTCATATGTATGTCATCAAAATTCTTAAAAGTTAACTTAATGATAAAAAATAATAATAAAATAATTACATTTCTATATTTCCAGAAATTAAATGTAGGTATGATAGTGATTATATTAAAGGTACACAATTATAGTCATTTTGAACCATTTAAAATAATCTTACAAAGAAACACATTCTAATTTGTAAATATTTTTATAAATATATTAAAATATTTAAAAATCATACTTTTAAAATAATATTAACACTACAAAATAACACTTGTAGAGGAAATTTAACTAATTTATGGTGTTCTTTGACCAATAATACTACATGAAGTAGATTGGGAACCATTAACATAACAACATCAAAATGGTCAATCATAGAAATATCAATTTAATAAATGCATGAAACATGATAATAAATGGATTATGAGAGATAAAATAAAAATTGGTAACTTTATAAAATAGTTATTAACAGAATAAACTTCAATATTCATGAGGTTAAGGGAGAATCTAAATTAATATCGAACTAGAGGTTAGGGGACTTTACCCATATTTATCATTATTGATGATATATTATTTATCAATATATATTACTCACTTACTATTTAATTATTTCTCATATTATTCCTTTATTATTTTTTATTCTACCTTTATATTTATTTTCTAGGTATATTCATGCCTTAATATTACCTTTTATATCATTTAATAATGTCAAACTCTATGAAGCTTATATGTGAAGCTTTTACTATTTATTTCTATTTAATCCAAAACATATTATGTTGTTCCCTAAACATTATTATCTATTTCATGGTCTAAAAACATTTTTTATATTTTTGGTTTTACATTTGATATTCTAATATAATATATTCTCTTTCTAATTTTGGTATCTATTTGTTTCGTCATTTGACAAAACCTTTTTACATGACCATGTAACCCATTTTTTTATTTTGTGTCTATTTCCTATTTATGATTTACAGATGTTTATTTTCTATTTGGAACTCATATAAATGAACTATTATGAACATAATTGGGAATATATTTATAAATCTCCAAAATATAATGTGTAATTCTTTATATCTCATGATATTATTATATACAGACATTTCATGGTTAACTTTTTTCATAATGTCATGTTTGATCATGTTACAGTTAACATTTACTATTATATTATAATGTCTTAGAAGTGATACTTGGCCTATATTTATGATGGCATGCCTTATATTTCCCCACATTTCATTATTATCATGATTACCATATTCATTTTATATATTTTATCTTATTAAATGTTTCCATGTGATAGTTTCTGTTCCATTAATTTTATGATTCCATGTTAAGATTATTGAATCATATGATATATCACCCATTTTTATCTTACCCCCTTACTAGAATTTATATATCACCCATTATTTTATAAATTTACCCTAGATATAATATGTAATAATTGGAGTACAATTATATTTAGGAGAAATTCATGAGTAAGAAAATAAAATAATTTTTAGTCTATTTGATTTTTTTATAATGTATCTAATATCACAATAAAAATGGAATTTTGGATCCTTGGGTCTGATTTATGAATTTTATGATTAAAATTTAGTAATGTTATGTTTATAAGATGTGTTTTATTATAATTAGCATCTGAGAAAGTTATTTCCATTTTTAGAGATTAGGTTAGATAACCTAATAGAAAATGTACCTTAAATAGCTTATATTGTGAATTAGAAAGTCATGATTTTGGTTTTATATGTTATTTTTGTGTTATTATTTCCATGTTCATGATTTTTCTCATATATAGTTATCAGTTCAAGTATTATCAACCCTAAATTATTTTTCTTGAAAATATATTTTAATTTGAGGAATCATTCCAATAAATAATAAGATGGGAAATGTAACGTTTAAAAAAAAATACTTAATATGATTTGAGAAGGATTCAAAAACCTAATGTTGAAAATTTCCCAATTGGATCAATTAATTAAAAATAACTTGAACCATTTCAAACACCCAAATAATATACTGAAAGTTTAAATTTTGGATAAATCATTTACAAAACAATGGCCACCATATTTTAGTTGATCTTATGACCCCAAATCATAGAGAAATAGATAAATTCCATTAAGAAAATATTTTCCATAATCTAATTCTCTAATAATGAAAATATTATCTTATTTATTAATTTGGTAAGGGGGAAACTAATCATTTATGGACCCTGATCAAGAATAACAGTGTCAAGGAAGAAATCACCTCGATGGAATATGAGGAATTCAATACTACATTCTCCATATGATATTTCCTCTAAACTCATATTAAAATGGAGAGGGAATTTATTAGACTCAAAAAAGGAAGGAAAATTGAATTGGGTAATTCACAAAAATATTTACATGGTTTTTAAATTTTGACTCTATTTTTTGTCAACTTCCCTAAAATAAAGGTTGATCTCTTCTTTAGTGGTATAAGAATATACCTCAAAAATGAATTAGAGATTCATGATTTAGAGAGATATAATGAAAAATATAATTGTTCCCTTAAGACAGAGATGGATATAGGTGAATCTCAATGGTCCCATGTAATGTGATATAAGATGAGGTTACTGAATTTTAGCAATATGGTTTTATCTAGTAATACTCAAAGAAGAAAAAAGATTCAATTTACCATATGTAAAAAATATATGAAATTAACCATATAAACTACCTCAAAGGATCAATGAAATGATTAAAGTGTGAAAAAATGGGTATATATATAAATAATATGAAAGGAATTTGAATAATCCAATCAATATGGTAGAAAAAAAGGTTCCATTCAATATCCCCCATGGTAGAATGCTTAAACTACAAGTAATATGAAAAATATGTAAATAATTACACTAATCAAAGGGTTTTAAAGAATAATAATCAACCACAAACCATTAAATAAAAAAATTTATTATCATATTTTATGACTACAACTGAGGCAGAGCATAAAAACAAAAGTGGTGAAATGTGAAATTTTTATTCACACATGAATAGAGAATATCCTATTTTATTAAAGTTTTACTAATTCATTAATTTGATAAAATTTCTCTAGAAATATAAATACCAAACCCCAATGCATAGAGGTTAAACTATATATTAATGCACTATGTGGTGAATGAATTAAATCTGATGTATATAACTCTTACACATTTAATTTTTATGGGAATATTCTCGTAGAAAATATATTTATCTCTATTTGGTAGAATTTGATGCTATACTAGGAATAGATTGGTTACCCTTATAGAGATATAATATGATTTTTTGTAGAGGGAAATCAATTTCTATACCCCAAACAATCATTTTATAATATTACATGGAAAAAATATTTATGAATATCTATATGAAACATATTCTCAATTATTAATATTATTTCCTTATGTGAATGTATATCTGATCAAAATACTTACGGAAATAGAAGAGGGTTGTATTTAACGAAATTCACATTATGAGGGAATATATTAATATATTTTTGGAAGATTTTCTTTTCCTTCCTCCCAATCGATAGGTAGTGTTATCTACTGAAATTATCGTCAAGGAGCTTCTTTTATTAAAGAGTCTCAATAAAATGTCTCCCATTGAACTGGAAGAGTTGAATAAGAAACTACACGAGAACATATAAAAGGGTTTTGTTTCCATATTTATTATAAATGAGGTTATTTAAACCTATTTTTCATGAATAAGGATGGTTCAATGTGTATTTTCATTTAATATCATGATCTTAACAAGATTATGATAACAAAAAAGCACCTCCTTCATCAGAGTGACAGAATGATTGATCAACTATGTGGGGATCAATATCTATATAAAGTGGATCATTGATTATTATATCATCAATTAAGGTTAAAAGGAGGATATTACTAAGATCACCTATGATATAATATATATACTCTATGAGTTTATAGAGATTCCATTTAGAATAAATAACTCGATAACAATATTTAAGGAATTATTGAATAGAGTATTCTATGATTATCTTGAATATATTTGGGTGCTCATTATATATGATATTATTATATATTCCAAAAGAAACCAAGTGAATTAGTAATACCTTGACATTGTGTTAATTACTAGGGAAAGTATAATTTTTATGAAAAGTACAATGAATGTGACTATTGGATGGTGAAAGTCACATTCTTTGGGAACTGATTAAAAAACAAATGGATATCTTTTTATATTTTAAAGATTATGATAATTGATGAATGGCCTAAACCATTATCAATGATAGAGATATATAACTTACCTGGACTATCTATGTATTATTGATGGTTTTTTAAGAATTTATCATGATTATTAGACCCATGAAATAATATAACTCAATGAGATTAATTTTTTAGATATTTGAAAGTAAAGATAGATTTGAGGATATAATGAAATGGTTAATCACAATACCTGTAATCACACTACCATCTAGCGAGGAAGAGTTTTTGATATATAGTGACTCCTTAAATAAAGGTATAGGTTGTTTTATCCTAGAAAATTATAAAGTCATAACATATTATTTAATATAGTTGATGGTATATAAAAAATACCTAAATTATGATCTAGAATTAAAAGTGGTAATATTTTCCTTAAAGATATATAAGAATTATCTCTACGGAAAAAAGTGACATATATACTGATAAAAAAGCATAAAGTATTTATTCACATAGAAGGATCTCAACATGTTCTAAAAAATATGGATATATATGATCAAATAATTTTATTTCTTAATATATTACCATATCAGAAAAGTGAAAAAAATGAAGGATGATATATGTATAAAAGACCCCACAATCTTATAATTGATGTAGATTAAAATGTATCTTATCTTCCCAGACATGAAAATGATATACATGTGAATCCTAAATGAATGTATGAAATCCTACATTGAGAAAATTATTATTCAAAAATCTATCATGGATAAGATTAATTTTGTATAAAGAGATGATGTTGAGATACAAAATAAGACAGAAGAAATAATAAAGGATAAAATATCTGTGTTTAATGTTGATAATGTTGGATTTTTAAAAATTGGGATATGATTATTTATTATACAAGGACTAAAGATAAAGAATAATATATTAGATGATACTCATAGATCAAAATTTTATTTCCACTAATGATGCACAAAGATGTATCAAGATCATTATGATCACTTTTGGTGGGATAATATGAATAAAGATATTGATGCATAAACATAAAATTTTATTGTATTCCAATAAGTTAAGGTAAAAATGGAAGAAATCCAATGGAATTATGAATCCATTACCCATACCAACATGGAAAGAAGATAATATCACCCTGGAATTTTTCACAAGTCTTCCAAATACATCTAAACAAAACAATGAGATTTAGTGGATCATCTTATAATGACTTCCGACATAATTTATGTTTAAGAATAACTATCACTTAATCAAATTTCAAAGATATATATCAAATAAGTGGTGAGAATTCATGGAAACCCATGATTAATATTATGTGATCAAGATTTAATATTTACTTTAATGTTTTTGAGGAGTCATTATAAGGAATTAAACACAAAGATAAACATTATTATAACATATCATCCCCATAAAATGGTCAATCTAAAAGTGTTAATCCAAATTATGAGGAAATACTTACATATTTCACTATAGACATTAAAGGGGATGGTATCAACATAGTCATTGGGTTAAATCTCCATATAAAATTTGATTATTTTAACAATTTAGATGAATCCAAAAGAATCCATCTATAGGAAGAAATATATAACTATATCATACTAGGATAGACATAGATAAAGGATGTTATTAAAAAACTAGTGAAGTAGATAATCAAGAAGGATCAATCCATTCAGTAATACATCAGAGAAAAAAAAGTCAACATAATATGTATCATGACAATCGTCAAGGGAACTAGAGGTTTAGGTTGGGGATAAATTATTCCCTAATATATCTACATTTAATAGAGTTATGAGGTTTAGGAATAAAATAAAGATAATTCCAAGGTACACAGGCCTATTTATTATTATTGATCATGTTGGAGCTATGAAAAATAAACTCACCCTTCAACCAAATATGTCCTGGGTGCATAACATGTTCCACACATCTCTCTTAAGGAAATAAGTACCACATCAATTACATGTATTGAATCTAGAGTTGAAATAATTGGAGCAAGGAAACTATAATAAGAAATGTTTATTAAAGATATTGAATCATGGAGATAAGGAGCTACAAAACTAACCTAATCATATAGGTAAAGTTCAATGGAAAAATAATAAATATTAATAGGATATATTGGAACTCTAGATTGTAATAAAAAAACTTAATCTCATTTATTTTAATATTAGTCGTTGACTTGAAATTTTTAAGAATAATTTGTGGAGGGGGAAGAATATAACAACCCAGAATTTTATTATTTAAAAAATTACCTTCTATAAATATATATGTGTTCTATTTAAGGTTAATGTATAA
The DNA here is from genome assembly GCA_963277665.1 of Viscum album. Classification (NCBI taxonomy): domain Eukaryota; kingdom Viridiplantae; phylum Streptophyta; class Magnoliopsida; order Santalales; family Viscaceae; genus Viscum; species Viscum album. The sequence continues at coordinate 9,227,943 of OY728125.1, forward strand.
TATAAATTATATAGATGGCATAATAGAAAAACATTATTTTATTTCATAAACACGAGGAATTATATATGAAATTAAAATATACTCCATAAAATTCAAAATATAAAATGTGATAATAAAAATAAATAGACAACATCTGTATAATTTGATAATACATAAGTTCATCGTTTCCTAAAAATAAAACTCCTATAACAAAATAGTATAAAAAAAATAAAAAAATTGAAATACGATTTAAAATTTTAAAATAAAATGTAAGCATCTTTTACAAAATTGAGTGAATGATTATTGAATGAAATAAGAGGTATATGGAATATAATAATTATTTGACTATTGAGATAAATTTTTTACTATTACAAAATCAATTGATAGTTGAAATGGTAATTAGACTAATGAAAGTATTAAAATGATTAGAAATTAATATTTACAATGGTTAAAATAATTAAAATTTAATATTATAATTTTATAATTTTTTTCTCAAATATTTTAACTCAAATCACAAATAATTATATTTTTTAATAAGGTTTGTTTTAACTTATTTGGTAAAAACATGATGTTTATATTAAAATTTAAATGTTATAATTAACTATATTTGCAAATTAATTTTTTTAAAATATATATTATAATTAATTATCAATAATATAATAATTAATTAACAATAACTAATAGTAATGTGATCATCTATAGTAAAAGAAATACTATTTATTTGAGATACATTTTTTACTATGTAATATATTATTTTACGTAAAATTTAAATATATAATATTTAGAAATTTAATTTAATAAAATATAAATCAATTTTATAATAATCGCATAAAAAAACTTGGGTTTTTTATTATTTTACTGAATTTCTTTTATTCAATAGTTAAAAATAAGGTTTTTATGTGTACTATAAGTTTTATGACATCATCATGATGTAAATATGACTCAAAAATTTATATTTTTTATGAATATAAATTTATTTAATCCGTAAATTATTCATTTATAAATAACATACTTAATATCCATACATATAAATCAATTTTCAAATCCTAAGTAATATTTAATTTGAATAAAAAAATATTATTGATTGTTTGCATTATAAAAAATATTTACAAGGTGTTATTCAGTTTTGGGTGTGCTAAAATATCAAATTAATAGATAATACTAATATAGGTTATATAAATTAATAACATTGATTTTTTTAAGAGTAAATAATAAAATAATAAATATTTTATTCCAAGATACCCAATCCCTTATTCATATAAACACCCCTCATCCACCTCTTTACCCTTACTTCTAAAACACAATCCTTTTCCAAATGTGTACCAAAATACCTCTCTAAAATATCATATCCATATTCCTAAGGCCTTTTTCTATCCAAATTAACCCCTATAAAGTATTTATAATCAATCCAAAAGTGGAAACACAAGAAACTTGGTAAGGGTTTAAAAACCCAAATCTCATCAATTTAATTATCTTATTAACCAATCAATAATATAAGAAATATTTAAAATTATCCTTATTAATTATATTATAATTATACTATGATAATTTTGTAAAATGAAAATATTTTTTAGGTTACACATTTTTAATTCTCTTTATTTTTTGGTGGAAAACATTGTGACTAAGTAGTACTCAGTCAAGGAACCACACCAGTGGGTGTAGGGATCAAATCATATCATGGTGAATTTGGACCCATTTTTAGGGGTTGTGGGTTTATCCCCACACACATACACATGATACTAGTGATGTGAATTTAGGTATCAATATAATTCCAACATGAGAGTTCATGGATGCCTTAAACATGACTACATGGGGTGGTGATGATGATGAGGTAGCTAAAAGAGATAACAGGAAGGATGATGATGTTAGTGGTGGAAACCAATTGGTGGGGACAATGACCTTTTATGGTCGATGGGATACATGGTGGTCGAGGGAGTGCATCAGACGTGGGTGATGATAGAGACCTATTGCGGTGGGAGGGGGATCCAACGATGATGGTGGGACATAAGGTGACTAAAGAGTGGATGGGTAGTAGACATGGAGTAGAAAAATGCAATTGTTTATTTGTATAGTGGTAGGCCAGTCATAAATATTGGGCATGGAATCTAGCCTATAATATAGGGGTCTTCAAGTTAGTTTGAGTCCTATGGGCCATGTACCTTAGGGAAAACTATTGGGCCTTCAAGTCCATGTTCTTTAGGATTTGGTTCCTCTTGACATACAGGCTATGTAATGAGTTTCCCTCTACCCATTAATAAAGTGGTGTCTACTTTGTTTAATAAAAAAGGGACTTTGACCCCACCTTAAAAAACAATTTAAAAAAATTGTTCCCTTGTGGTGGTTTAAATCACCAAATTGAATGGTGATGTATTATTTTTTACTTATAATTTTCATAGTTATTCTCATAAATTTATTTAATTATTGAATATAAACTTAATAATAAATTAATTTCATTTTAATTATAATTTAATGAGAAAGTAGGCATAATAGTAATGACACTATAAGTAAACAATCACAATAATTTTTGACCATCCAAAACTAGACAAGAAGAAAAACTTGTTCATTTGTAAATATTATATTAAATATATTAAACTATAGACCTATTATATTTCTATAATATAATGAAAACTATACCAATAAACTTTTTTTGATTATATAACCATTAGACAATTGAATTTTTTCATTACAATTACAAAAAACTGATTTTGGATCTTTAAACCAAATAACATAAAAAATCAACACAAAATATTTTAAATTAATAAATGAATAAATATTCATATTAAATAGATTATAATATATGAATTAAGTTTAAATAAGGTCATAAAAAACTGATTAATAAATGAAACTTGACTATTTAAGAGGTTATAGGACTATACCAATCAAGCTAGGACTTGAGCTAAGGGGTATTTCCCGGTCTTTCTCATTCTTTATGATATTTTCCCTATCTCCATATGTATCATTGTCATTAAATTTAATTATTTATTATTTAGATTCTTCCTATATCACCTTTATCCTTCCTTTCTCTAGGGATATTAATGCCTTTATGTTTCCCTTATGATTGTATCTTTATGTTAATCTAAGGAATCTTATAAGAGATTTTGTTATGTTTTATTCTCCTTTCCCAATTTGTTTTGTTGTTCCTCCATATTTATTGTTTGTTTCATGTCTTAAAAGATTTTATTACATGTTTAATCTATTATTTAGGCATCCAATATGATATATTCCCTAACTATTTGGGTATCTAGATGATTCACCATTTGACTAAGACTTCTGACATCATTATGAAGCCTATTTCATTCCCATGGGATTATTTCTTGTTTATACTTAATGAATGATTGTTTTATATATAGAACTATTATTAATAAAATATTTTATTGATGGGTGTATACACCCCCAATAAATTGGGTAATTTCTTATATATCATGAAATCATTTTGTGTGGACATGTTGTAGTTAGCTTGGTCCATACGGTTATGTATGGGAATTGATTCGACACAGAGACTCCTTATCCTAAGGTGGTCTAATTCAAATTATAATATTAGGTTAAATGTAATGTATTGGGACCTTATATTATCTCCATGAAGGGGTGTAAATTGACTATTTTTCTGAAGTTAGGAGTTAATATTGGGGTAGGGGTAGTGTAGTTTTTATTTTAATTGAGAGAACTAAAAAATAACAGACTAATCAACTATTAACAGATGGGTTAATGATAAATCAAAGTTGTAGGAATGCCAATGATATAATATCATTGCTCTATAATGATGAACTATTTTTCATTTTTTGATTAATGAGAGGGTCATGATCATGAACTTATGTCTAATGGCTCATGATTTTGGAATATTTTTTCCAGAAATTAATACTATGGTGGATAGATTTATCCACACACAACATAAAACTAAATTATGACACAATTTATTTTTTATTTATAAAATTAAGTAACAATAAAACTTCTAGTAAATAAAAAATATTTCAATCCGTTAGAAAATGTAGAAAAAATATAATTAAGATCACTTAAAATTTTAAAAAGACATTTTTCAATAAAAATTATTTTTTTCTTTATATATATTGAAAATTCATTTAAAATATAAATTTATTTATTTTAGAATTTTCATTTTAAAAAATGGAATTAATTAATTAATTTTATATATTAAAATAATCCTAAGATGTTTTTTTATATTTTTCTAAAATAATTGATTTTTATATGAATAGTAAAAAAAATTCATTTTGATAATATAGTCACTCTAATAACATTATCATAAAAACATAATGAATTAAAATATATTATAATTTTTTTGTATAAAAATATATATTTATAATGTAAAATAAGATATTTAAAAAAAATACTATTTTCAATTTATAAAACACATGATTAAGGTTTTTCAAACTTAAGTAATATTTTACTTTAAAATATATTTTTAACCGATTATATTAAAAAAAAGATTTCATCACTTGTAGAAAAATTATAATAAAATGGATTTAATATTTTAAGTAAACATGTTCATATTATTTAATGTATTTAATTTAATTTTATTTATAAATATATGATTTCAAAGACTAATGTTTATGACCATGATAATAGTGAAAAAGACATTTTTAAATAATTGTTTTATTAATGTTGTATAATTTTTATTTAATAAATTAAAATGATATATTTTATATGAATACTATAACAAGATTTTTTCACATTTATACAAAAAATTTATCACTTATTTAATTGGAAATTAATCTTCTATAAGGTTAAGAAAACTTAATTATAGAGACCTAGGATTAACATACAAGGATATTACATCAATAAAGATAAAAAATAAACATATTACAAAAGTATATTCCTGAGGATCATAATAGTTTTTTGTATTTTAAAATAAGGAACAAAATATTCTAGTATGGTGAAAGATATTAAGTTTTTCCCACAAAGATCTTCCCCATTGGTAATTTCACTTAAAACCATTATTCATAACCTAGGGAAAGGAAACATAAGAAAGGGATGTGCTCGATTGATTAATAAGGTTAAATGAAGGAAGTACATAAGAAAAACATGAAAAAATAGGGTATGATAACATGATAATATCATTTGGAGATTACACCCACCATATGAAACATCATAATCATGAGACATGACATAAATATTGGAAGTTTGTAAGACATGAATCATTAGGAAATAAAAAAAATATGACATTAAATAGTATGTAAAGAATAATAAAGATAATTTTTGGAATACACATAAGAATATAAAATCTTATCTCAAGGATACCTATGAAGACCTTCATAACATGTTAGGCGTGGGCTATAAACCATGTACATACCTTGGTCTTGGGTTTACAACATGTGTACCCTCTTCTTTATAGGCTTTGGCCACAACTCGTGTACCATATTTTTTCGGGATTAGGATACAACCCATGTACCCTCTTGTTTTTGGTTTTGGGATACAACCCCTAAGTACCCAATTGTTTTCGGTCATGGGATATAACATGTGTACCCTCTTCTTTTTTAGAATGGGATACAACTCATGTACCCTCTTTTTTTTTGTCTTGGGCTACAACCTGTGTACCCTTTAATCTCATATACCACTTATGGTTACCAAATTCATTAGAGGGAGATATAATTCTCTCCCATAAAATAGTGAAATCATAAATAAATGTGACAAAAGATAATACTGATTTCATCCTATCATGACCCCTAAAAAGATATCGGTTTTATAAACATCATAACCCCTGAAATGAAATGGGAATAATAATAATTTCATCATATCACAATCTATGGAACAAATGTTTTTTTCATAATCACATCATCAAATAATAACTCATGAAAGAAAGTGAGTTTCATAGGAATATAACTCATAAAGGATAAATGGGTTTCATAAACATATTTCCTGTGAAAGAGAAATAAGTTTCATAATCATCATGCTATAAAAACATAAACCATTCAGAGAAAGAATATGAGTGGATCCTTTGGATCAATTTCCAATAAAGTTATTTGTAAAACAAAGTAAATTCATATTATATGTAAAATAATTTGTAAAGATTATTTAGAACCTTTTCATGAGGACAATATCCTTTCTTCTTTGAAAAATAATTTTTCAAAATATAAATCCTTTTGAAAAAAAATGTATTTGAAAACATATTAATGATAATTTAAATTTTTTTGAATTTTTTTTCATTAAAAATAGGTTTGAAAAATTATATAACATTTTTTAAATCATTTTTATTGAAAATGATATTTATAGATCATTTTAATTTTTTTAACATGGTTTTTTTAATTAAATATATTCTTGAAAGAAAAGATAAATAAGATCATATTTTCTTAAAAATATCTACATGAAGATATCAATAATGATAAAATTATAAAAAAATTCATGCTATTTTTTGTGATATGGCTCATAATATTTCGTCAATGGAAGCATAATTATAAATAATCTTGATAAACAATGAGATTTCCTCAATAGACTCTTACCACTTGGTAACTTTGATTCATACTCCCCATGTAAGAAATGAAATTACATGAATTTAAAAATATAAATAAATTAATTATATTCATGATATAAATTTTCAATGTGTATTATGTACACCTCATAGAAGAACATAGGTGCATATCAGGGTCCGTGTCTCAAAGAAGGAAAATTGAGTCAAAACTACTTTACCGATTTTGTAAATTCTGAAACATTAATTCCATGAAAGAGTGATCATTAAATGGATATGTAAATATGGATTAATTTAATTATAATTATCCTATAATACTTTCTTGGTCAGTATATACACCACTTTAAATAAATGAGTGGTGAATATGGAATAAATATCCCAAAAATAAGAGTGAGATGAGAAAACTCTAACTACATGAGTAAGTTTTGAATCATAGAGCTCATGAAATAATAACATCAATTATAAATTCTAAAATAATTAAATAAAGGATATTAATTATATAAACTATAATAAGGCATTATATAAACCACACAAAATAATATAGTGGTTAATATTGTATAAATCTCACGAAAATAAAAAGTGAGATGAAATTCCCTTACATTAAGTGTGGACTTTCATCATACATGTTCAATCCTCTTGTATAATAAATATATGTTTATTATAAATATTAAAAAAAATTCGGATATATAAAACCATATATTGTTTTTTATAACTCTATATTACCCATTTATTAACAAACTCATGTTAATGTTAGGTTTTGGGTAATATCCACTTTGTTTTTTATAAGTTTTTACTTTTAATTATTGATCCTCTTAATTAGATCATGATTTTATTATTAAAAAATTGAGAAACATGATATATATATATATATATCATGTATATTTTTTACATAAATATTTATAACAATCTATAAGATTTAGATATATAAAATGGAATACACCGTTCGAGGAGCCGTTAGGTCGCACATATGCATGAACGATGTTTCCATTTTCTTGTCATATTGAAATAAAAAATGTAAATGATATATATATATATATATATATATATAATATCATTAAATTTGGATTACTATTTCATACATATCATACATTTTCCCTAAATCCAACTTTAACACATTCCATGTAAAGTTTGAACTAATCATATCAATTTGAGGATATTATAGTCCACACTTCCACAAACAAAATTATCATATATCCAAAATATGGAAATAATAAAGCTATGCTTTATATAGAAATTAAAGAATAAAAAATACATAAAAAATATAATATATATCGTATAATAATATATTTTCCATCATAATTCTCAACCATGATTGGTGGTAAAGGAGAAACGAACAACATCATTTCGCGAGATGCTAGTTCACCGTACACAAGAATGGATAATTAAAAACACATTTAATAGATGTGTGTGTGCGTGTAGTTATAACCCTTAGTATAACAACATATCCGAATATTTATGATAATTTGGTTATTATTTAACAAAATAATAAGAATTAATTAGGTGGTAGAAAATGAATTGAAAGGAAATGAGCTTGAGGAAGGATGTTACCTCGTCTTTGGGTAACTCCTTTTAGGTTGCACCAAAGGGATTTCTTAGAAGGATTTATGAAAAAATAGAGTCGTATAGTGTAAAGAGAGGGATTTTTGGAGCTTATTCGATCATATTTTTGGATATAAAAGGGCTTTATAATTGTGAATAAGTGTTATGGGTGAGTTCATTTTTAATAATGGAGGAGGAGTGACATCCTTATAAATTTTGGGAAATAAAATTCCACCCACATTTGTTCTATGAAAAGTGGTTCTAATAATGGTCCAAATCTGATACAATAGAGGATATGGTTGAAAAATTTCCATAAAATTTCTTTTTGACAAGATTCTAGGTCTTTTTTTCTTTTAAGTTTAAGATTTAGTCCTTTATTATGATATTTTGTCTTTTAATCATTGTAATTAATTTTATTCCCATATCCAATTATTTTTGGTAAAAAATAATTTATATTATTAGAAATTAGAAATTATTATTATTAAAAATATTTGATCCATTTTTCAAAATTCTAATCATAGGAGGAGACAAATTAATTTAAATTTATTTTTGTGGATGGGACGATAATAAATTTTTTTAAAGTAAAAACGTTCAAAAGATTTCAATCTTTTTATATTAAATTTCAAAGAGAAATTGATTCCAATTATAAAAATTTTATTAATTTATGTACAATTTATTTAACTAATATTAAAAAAGAATAAAAAATTTAATTTAACCTTATAAATAAATTAGATGAAAAATTAGTTTTGGATTAAAATTTAGTATTTTTCACTATTCATCTAAAAATAAAACGTCACAAGAAAATTCAAAAAATTCCTTATAATATAATTTTTATGTACCAATTTTAAAAATAAAATTTATTTTATAAAATAAATATTATAATAGTGTTAAAAATCATATTTAATATGGGTTCTCTAATAAAACGTGGTAAAATTTCCATTTAGAAAATACATCACTTTAATCATAAAATTAGATTTATTCTAACCTTATACCTATAACATTTATTGGATGAGTATAAAATATATTGATTGAATATATAATATAAATTTTCTATTGAAAAAATTAATGAAAGGTGTTTTGTTTAATTTTTTAAGATAAAATATTGTTTGTACATAAATAAATAGTTTTCTTAGGAAATTAATTCATTTATTCTCAAATAATTATCACATTCACTTATAATAATTGATAACCAAAGGATTCATTTTATATACATGTGTAAAGAATATATTCACAATTTATTTAATATTTTTTTATCTTCTATTCCAATAGCTTGGTGGTAGCTATAATAATATTTTAATCATAAAAATAATAGTATCTTGTAGTTTGGTAAAAATAAACCTTACATTTAACATATTCTATCAAAGAGAATTGTTATTTTGTATAAAATAATACAAATATAGTGTTGCGTGTACCAATAAATAATTTAATTTTTGAGTGTAATGCAATATTTACTTGGTGTTGTCCGTAACACAAGACAAAATTAGTGCTTTTTATATAACAAAAAAAATATTTAGAGTTGTTTGAAATGAAAAGTATAAAAAATATTAAATTAATTAAAACATATATTTGAAAATATCTCGGGGTATTACATTCTAATCCCCTTTATATGAATTTCAACTTCAAAATTCATTTGGGTTATTAATGGTTTAATACATGAAATTCTCCTTTATAGAAACTCGCATCGTAAAAATGAATACTAAATATTATTTTAAATGGGAATGTTAGAAACATAACGATTACCCAAAGTAACTCATAATTATGTTTAAACCTAGGATAACATAGGTGGAACTTTAAAATAAAAATATGGAAGATAAATCTAACTATCAATTTCTGATAGAGAGATAGAGAAAATGGTTAGAAGAAAGTTAATGATTTCAATGTCATAACCCAAATAGGATTTAAAAAGTTCATTGATGTCATCAAAAGTGATGAAAACATGACAAAATTATATTTCAAGAATCTTTTTTTAATGTTGAATAATTTTCATTAGAATATATACTCACTTAATTCATCATAATCTCACCCATTTTTATGCCTTGATCAATTTCTAGTTCATCTATGATTCTATGAAATAAAGGTGAATTATTCATTCATGAGGCATTAGAAGATCATGAGGTACATAAATAGAATTATAGGTCATTAAATATATCCTCATAAAAATAAAATTTATAGCACAAAGTAACCAATATTCCTAAATCTGTATATGGTGAAGTAACACTTTAATCTCTAAAACCTAATCCAATATACAACATAATCCAATTTATAAATGGATAAACCTTTAGGCCTTCCAAAATATAATTTATCCATTATGTATTAAATAATATCATATATTATACCAAAACAATTTTCATTGGAAATGTGTTTCTATCCTTGTACTGATAAATATCAAACATGATTTTATTATACTATAATCCTTGTATAGGGAGATAATCACATGAAATTTCACCACATGATGAACAATAAAACTTTTGTAGGGATTATTCAAAAAAATTGAACTTGTAATTCCAACAAAGTATAGATGTATTAATGTACCATAATTATAATTATTCTTCTCATCCATTGTGATTTCATAATATTTACCTTTGTCCTTTGTTTTAAGAGGTTATTGGCATTGATCACCGTTATTAACCCATGGATTTGGGAAATTTTTAGCAAAATGCCCAAAGAACTTGTAATTGAAAAATCAAAGTGTAAGAGGTGTATCTAGTGAAGATTTATCATTATTCATACCATTGGATAACTTTCTCTTATCACATTGGCAGTCATCCACATAATTTCCTTCCTTTCCACACTTAAAAATTTTACTAGTCCCATTATGACATTTCCTAACATGTTTCTTCCCACACATTGATCATCCATGATAACTCATATTATTCTCTTAATGGTTCTTATATTTTAATTATAATTCCATTTTTCTCTTATTATTCAATCCATGAGGTTGATATATAACCCAAACTTCATTTCCACATTAATCGTGCATAAAAAATACCTTCATAGCATCTGAAGTCCCTTATGGATAACTCCCTTAGAAGATTTAGTTTTATGCCATTGATGAATCTGTCATCATTAATTTCATGTTGAAATATAATACTCAAGGAGTACATTGAAAATCTTCTAAAATTTGTTTTATGGGCTCCAAAAGATTGATCATAAAACTTTTTAAGGTCTTTGAATTCATTCTCCATCATTGTTCATAAAGTACAAGGAAATTAATTTTTGAGAAATATACCATAAAAATATTCCCATTCCATATATTTAATTTTTTATTGTTCCTAATGTTCTTATTAAGGTCTTACAACTGATCTATGTCACCTTCCAAATGATAAAAAACTAAGATGTATTTTTCATGATCCAAACAACGAAGTATATAAAATAAATATTCACTGGTATGGTTCCATTTATGAGGAACTAGTGGAATAGTGGAACCACAAAAATAAGGTACCTCATAAAATACCCAATAGAAAGATGTTCCCTCTTTTTCTCATATGTATTTTCAACATGATTCATATCTTGGTAAAATTTTATGTGAATAGAAATTGTTTTCCACCCCCCATACAATAATATTCCATGTCTTAGTGGGACAATCATTTTATTATCCATTGCATTCAAAATTAAAACAATACCTTCATCTTGTATCCATTAACTAAGACCAGAAAGATAGAATAATAAACACTTATCAAAACATAAAACTATATAATCATGAAAAATTACTTCTAAGATCCATAAATAATGTCTCATACTACATAAATCTATGAATCCTTATGTTTATCCACGGTTATTCATAGTCATATTCTAATTATTTTTTTCTTGATTGTATATAAAGTGTTTGTGAATTCATAATGCATATCCCCTAGGAGTGTCAAAATAGGTGTGCAGCATGTCCTGTTGTAGGGTACTTGGTTATGCTTGAGTCTGACCCAACACACCTTTTCTGATTTGTTAACCCTAGGTTCATCTATGCTAGATCCACTCCCAATTATAGTATATAGACATGGATTTATTTTTAAGAAATCATTATCTCTACCCTTTAATGAAATTCAAGGACATTTTCCAATACTTTTCTTTATCCTTAGACTTATCCATAGTGTCATCTTTATACATATCCTTTGAAATATCGCTTGGTATATCCCTAATATTTTCTCATCCTAGTTTTCAAATGTTGACAATACCTTTATTTTGATACCAACTATAGTGACCCATGCTTAACATACCTGGATATTACATCAATATAGATGAATATTATATATATTAAAAAGTCACATGAATGAGGATCATAATAGTTTAGTTTATTTGGAATCATGGGAAAAAATATTCTAACATGGTGAAAGATCTTTAATGTTTCCCACAATGATATCCCCCTTTAGTACTTCAACATAAAACATGTCTTAATAACATAGGGAAAAGAATAATAAGAAAGTTGTGAGCATGAATGATCAATAAGGTTAACAAAAGGAATTATGTAAGAATAATAGGAACATAAGGTTATGAGAACATGATAATATCATTTGTTTATTATACCCTGCATATCAAATATATTAATCATGAGACATGGAATAAATATCAACAGTTCATAAGACATGAATTATAAGGTAATGAAGAGAATAATCCATAAAAGAGTAAATGAGGAATAAGAAATAGAATTTGTATCATAAAAATAATAATAGAAAATATTATGTCAAGGATACCTAACAAGACATTAATAACATCTTTGGCTTTCACAACAACCTATATACCTACCTCGGGCTTGGGATAACAACCCGTATACACACTTATTTTAAGAATCAGGATACAAGCCATGTAACCTCCTACTTTAAGGCATGGGATACAATTTTTGTACCCTATTTTTATCTTTCTTAGGATATAACCCATGTACCCTCTTGTTTTTGGGATTAGGATTCAACTCATGTATGCTCTTGTTTTCTATATTGGGCTAAAACCCTTATACTCTCTTTTTTTAAACATGGTCTACAATACATGTACTCTTTGATCTCATATACCACATATCATTACCCAGTTCATTAGAGGGAGAAATAGGTCCCTCTATAACATAACAAAATATTTCATATATATTCCACAAGATAATAAACCATTCATGATATCATGAACCATACAAATATTGGGTTTCATAGATATCATAACCCATGAAATAAAATGGGTATCATAAAAATTTTAGCATATCATAGCCTTTGGGAGATACATAGGTTTCATAATAATTTAATTATAGAATAACTTGTGAAAGTAAGTTGGTTTAATAAGAATATAACCTATGAATGAATAATGGGTTTCATAGACATATAACCAATGAAAGAGAAACAAGTTTCATAAACTACATTCCATAAAAACCTAAACAATTTAGAGAACGAATATGAATGAAAAACATGGATAATTTTGCCATAATGTTTTGGGTAACACCAAAAAATGTCATCGTATATAGAAAAAATTTTAGAAATATCCTTTAAAACCATTTATTGAAGAAAATATCCTTCATGCTTTGAAAATTGAATTTTTTTTAAAACATGAATCATTTTGATAACCTTTTCCTTTGAAAACATATTATGGAAACATGAAAACATTTTGAAAACTTATTTCATTGAAAACTGTTTTGAAAAAAATATAAAAAAGGAGTATTTATTATTTAAAATGATATTTAAAAATAATTTTTACTACATTTTTGAAAGGAATTTGTAAAAACATTATTTTCTATGTAAACATATTTAAAAAAAATGATATTGGATTTTATTAAAAAATATTTATTAATTATATCAAGAAACAAATAGTGGAAATAATTGTACCAATACATAAAAATATCAAGAATTACTATAGGCAAAGAAAATTAATTAATGTTCCTAAGATATGTTTCATCGGATTTCATTAATGAAGTCATAATCATAAACAATCCCGATAAACAATGGGATTGTATAAATATACTCTTACCACTTGGTAACTTTTAATAACACTCACCATGTAAGAAAATGAAATTACATGAAGCTAAAAATATCCTAAAAGAAATTACATTAATTATATAACATGTCAAATATTATTTTATACACCTTGTATATGAACATAGGTTCATATCATCACATGTGTCTCAAAGAAGGAAAATTGATAACATCTACTTTACCTATTTGGTATCTTTTGAAACAAAAACCCCAAGAAAGAGAGAAAATAAAATGGATATTGAAAGACCCATAAATTTAAGTATAAAACTCATATAATACATTAATGGGTAGTATATATAGCACAGAAAACAAATTATTGGTGAATAAGGGATAACTCTCAACGAAATAAAAGTGATACAAGAAAACCCTTACTATATGAGTAATTTTTGAATTATGGTCCTTAGGAAATAATTACATAAATTAAATCTTTTAATATCATTAAATAAAATAATTTAATTATATAACATATAATAGGGTATTATATACACCCCAAAAAATATGATAGTGGTGAATATGACCTGAATCTCACAAAAAATAAAAAGTGAAATGAAATCCCCTTACCCCATGTGTTGAATTTATTTTCACAAATTAAAAACTCCTATATAATAATTATAAGTTTATTATAAATTTAACATAATACAATAATATTATATCTAACACCATATATGGTTTTTTATGACTTTATATTACCCTTTTATTAACAACTCTATGTTAATGTTACGTTTTGGATAATATTATCTTTGTCTTTCATATATGTTTCAACTTGTTATTCTTGATCTTCATACTTAGATCCTAATTTACTTATTTCAAGAATGTAAAACATGATTTATATATAATATATATAAATTATATAAATATTTACAATAATATATAAAATATAGATATTTAAAATGGAATAAGCCGTTCATGGAGACAATAGGCCGTTTGTATGCAAGAACGATTTTTCAGTTTTCTTATCACATGGAAATAATTAATGTAAATGGAATGTATATATATATATAATATAATTAAAATAGAATTATTATTTCTTACATATCATATATGTTCACAAAAACCACTCTTATTACATTCCATGTAATGTGTGAATGAATCACATCGCTTAGAAGAGGTGATTGTCCACACTTCCCCAAATGATGTCATCATATATACAAAATTCAAAAAGCATGATGGTATATATTATATAAAAATTACCTAAGAATAAATAAACCATTAAAATTATATATATAATATAATAATATATTTCCCATCACAATTCATATCCATGATAAGTGGTAATGGAAAAACAAACAACATCATTCCGTGAGGTGGTAGTTCGCCATACAAAAGAACAGTAAGTTCATTGCCCATTTGATGGAATTTTGTGTCAGTGTAGGTAAAAAAATTAATATAACAATATATGAATATATTTACAATACATGGTTTATTATTTAATAATTTAATAATAATAATTTAGGTTACGAAGATATAAAATAAAAGAATGGAGCTTGAGGAAGGATGTTACCTCTTTGTTGGGTAACACCTTTTTGTTTTCACTAAAGGGCTTCCTTTGATAGATTTATACACACAGGGAGACTTATTGGATAAAAGGAGTTATTTTTTGAGATTATTTTAGTATATTTTGGGAGTTAAAAATTGATTTATATGTGTTAATAAGTGGGAGGGGTGAGTGCCTTTTTATAGTGGATGAGGATTGACAAGCTTGTAAATTTGGGAAAAGGGAATTGCACCCACATTTTCTTATGAAATTTGGCTCAAATAATTGTAAAAATATGATAAACTATAAAATAGGGTCACCATATTTCTATAAAATATCTTATGGAAAATATTCTAGGTCTTTTTATCTCTTATGTTTAAGGTTGATTCCTTTCTTAAGGTAATGTTTCTCTCAATCATTGTAATTAATTTTAATCACTTTCACATTTTTTTGGTAAAAAAAGTTGAAATTATTACAAAATATAAATTATGATGATTATAAATATTTAATCGATTTTTATAAATTAAAATCATAGAAGTGGAATAAATTAATTTAAATCTAATCCTATAGATGAGAGAACAATGGCGGGTTTTAATATAAAAACATTGAAATGATTACTATGTTTTTATATTAAATTTCAAAGTGAAATTGATTCCAATGAAATATATTGGATTAATATTTGTAAAATTAATATAATTAATAATTAAAACAATAAAAAATTTATTTAAAACTTCTAGATAATTTATATAAAAAAGAATATTTGAAATAAAATTCACTATTTTCGATTTTCATCAAAAAATAAAACATCATAGACAAATAAAAAAATTCATCATAATATAATTTTTATGCTCCTATTTAAAAAATGATGTATATTTTTTCAAATAAAAATTATAAAAGTTTCTAAAATAATAATTAAAATGGATTCCCCATTAAATGTTGTCAAAATTAAATTTTAGAAAACACCTCATTTTATTCACAAAATTTGATTTATTATTACCATATAAATATGAAATATATTGGATGATTATACATTTTTTTGATTATAATATATAAATTTTATTGAAAATTTTAATCAAAATTGTGTTTTTTAATTTATTGAGATAAAATTAAGTTTGAACATAGAGAAATAGATTTCTTACAAAAGTAATTCCTTGAGTTTGAAATATTTCTCACATTCACTTGTACTAATTGATAGCAAATGGAGTCATTTTATATAAATATTTCAATAATTTGTTATACAATTTGGTTAATATTCATTATAACTTTCATTCTAATGACTAGGTGGTAGCTATAATAACTTTTAATAATAATATTTAGAGTATATTATAGTTTGGTAAAAATCAACCTTACTTGTAACACAAGATATCAAAGCGACATGGTATTATGCGAAAAAACAAGACAAATATAGTGTTGTGTGTACCATTAGCTAATCTAAGTCTTGCGTGTAATATAAGATTAACTTGGTGTTGTGACGAACACAATCCAAACATAGAAATTTCATATAAAAAGATATATTAAGTGTTTTGTGAAATGATAAATATCAAAAAGATAAAATTAAATCAAAATAAATATTTCAAAAAAACTGAAGGTGTTAGATTTTACCCCAATAGAATTTATTTCACCCATGAAATTAATCTTTGTGATAAATTTTTTGATACATTAATGTCCCTTTCATAGAAAATCACATTTTAAAAATGAATACTAAAAATTATTTTAAAATTGGATGGTTGGAAATATAAGGGTTACCCACGGTTACTCATAATTAGGTTACGACCTAGGAGAACATAGGTGGAATATGAAAAAATGAACATGGAATAGAAATATAACAAACAAGTTATGATGAACACTGCTAGAGAACATGGTTAGAAAAATATTTGGATCACAAATCCATAACCCAAAGAGGCTTGAAAAATGTCATTGATATCATAAAAAATGATGAACACATGATAAAATTTTATTTCAAGTCCATTTTTCTAATGATGAATAATTTTCATGAGAAGATATACTTACATGATTTAGCAAAATATCATCCTTTATTTTGCCTTGATCATTTTCTAATTCATTTTTTTCTAGGTAATAATGGTGAATTCGTCATTCCTAAGGCATTGGAAGATCTTGAGGTCTATAAATAGAATGACATGTCATTCCATCTATACATAAAACTAAAATCACATAGCACATGTTATCCAATATGAATAAATATTAATATGGAGAAGTAAAATATTAATCTCCAAAACCTCATTATAAGTTTAACATAATCCAATTCATAAATAGATAACATTTTTTCCCTTCTAAGTTATAATTTACCCTTTATTCCTTAAATAAAATCTTATCTTTTAACAAAAATTATTTCATTTAAAATGTGTGTCTATTCTTGTTATGATAGAAAATAAAACTTGATTTTAATATACAAGAATCTATGTAGAGGGTGATAATCACATGAAAATTTACTAAAGTATGAACAATAATATTTTTGTAGGTCTTATTATTAAAAAAGAAAACATGAATCTTCCAACTAAGGATAGAAGGATTAATGCTCCATAATTATCGTTATTCGAATCATACATTTTGATTGCATAATATTTCAATTTTTCCCTTTATCTTTATATGTTATTGGCATTGATCACCGTTATTAACCCTGGGCTTTGGGAACTTTTATGAAAAATTCCAAAAATATCTGTAATTAAAACATTAAAGTTTATGAGGTGTATCCTATAGCTATTTATCATTATTCATGTCATTAGATAACTTTCTATAATAAATTTGGCACTCAGCCCCATGATGTACTTCCTTTCCACACTGAAAACATTTACTAGTCCCTATAGGACAATTCCCTACATATTTTTTCTTACAAATTGAGTGTTCATAATATCTCATATTATTCTCTCTATAGTTCTTAGTTTTTACTTAAAATTCCTTTTTTTATCTTATTATCCAATCCATGAGGTCGATACATAACCCCAACCTCAATGTTCACCTTAATAACCAATCAAAAAACATCTTCATAGTATCCAATGTCCCTTACGACCTCCTACCTTTAGATATTTGGTTTTAAACCATTTAATAATGATTAAAAATTAATTTGAGGATGAATGATATACCAGAGGAGTACCTTTCAACTATTGTAAATATTTCTTAATAGGTTCCAATAGATTTATCATCCTTTTATATAAGCTCTAAGAGTTCCTTCTCTATCTTTGTATATAGAATATAAGAGAAGTACATACTAGGAAATATCCCCTTAAACTATTCCCATTCCATAGATTCAATTTCTTCCCATTCCCTTATGTTATTAATAAGGTTTTTACCACTTATCTACTTAACCCATCAAATTATACACAACAAAAATGAATTTTGCATGCTTTGAACAGTGAATAATGAAAAATATATTTATAGTGGTATTGATTCATTTCTAAACAAATAGAGAACAAATGGAAGTATTAAAAGAAGGTGGACTTTGCCTCATGAAAGAATAAATATAACATTGTTCCCTCCATTACATGTTTGGAAGTTCATCATGGTTCTTATATTGGGAATGTTTTCTGAGAATAGAAACAATATTTTCCATTCCTGACCCCATAACATTTGGTGTCTTAGTAGGATAGTCATTTCATTTTTGTTGCATTCATAATTTTCACAGTTCCTGCGTGCTCCAGCCATTAACTAAGACATGAAACCATAACATGAGAAACACTTGTCAAATCATAAAACCACATAATCATGAAAAATTACATATAGGATGCCTAAATCAGGGATCCTAATTCATTAATTTTTATAATCTTAGGTTTATCTAAGGTTATTCAAAGTCATATTCTATGTGAATGATTTAGGATGGTTCATAAAGAGTTTGGTAATTCCCAATGCATATCTCTCGGGAGTGTCAAAACAGGTGTGACACAAGGCCTTTTTTCATGTAATAGGTTATGCTCAAGTCATTCTAGAGACACCTTTTTGGAGTTTTTACCCCAAGGTACATCTCTTCTATAACCACATCCACTTCTAGTATCCGAAAAAAGATTTTTTACTAGTAAACCAATCAATATATAATTTACCAAAATTCTAGGGCATTTTAAATTACTTTTATTTATCCTTAGACCAATCTATATAAACATCCCTAGACAAATCCTTAAAAATATCAATTAGGATATTACTAAAGTTTTACAATCCTAGTTTTTATAGGTTGACTAAACATTTCCTTTTATACAAACTGTAGTGACCTCATATTAATATACATTGATATTACATCAATATAGATAAATAATCATTATATTTCAAAATTAAATTCCTGAGGACTGTAATAGTTTAGTGTATTGGGAAACTTGGAAAAAAGTATTTTAACTTGGTGAAAGATCTTCAATGTTTTACCTAAAGATATCCCCCTTTAGTAATTCTACTTTAAAACATTCTTTATATCTCAAGGAATGATAACATAACAAATGGGTGACCTCAAATTCTCAGTAAGGGTAAATAAAGGAAGTATGGAAGAATAACATAAACATAAGGGTATAATAATATAACAATATCATCTGAACATCTTACCTTGCATATCAAAGATCATAATCATAACACATGACATAAATATTGGTAGTTCATGAGACATGAATCATAAGGGAATCAAGATAATAATCTATGAAAGCATAATTGGTGAATAATACATAGAAATTGTGGTATACTTTTAAGCATAGAAAATATTATGTCTAGGATACCTACAATGACCTTCATAACATGTTGGGCTTGGGCTACAAGCTACGTACCTTCCTCAAGATTGGGATAAAAACCCTTGTACCCTCTTTTTTTTTGTATTGGGATATAAATCATGTACCATGTTGTTTTCAAGCTTAGGATTCAACCTTTGTACCCTTTTTTTAGGATTGGCCTACAACCTTTGTACCCACTTATTTATTGCTTATGTTACAACCCATGTCCCCTCTTGTTTTCATGCTTGTGTTATATCCCATGTACCCTCTTGTTTTTGGGCATAGGCTTCAACCCATGTTACCTCTTTTTTTAGGTTTGTGATATAGCCGTTGTACCCTCTTGTTTTTGGGATTACGATACATCCTATGTACCCTCTTTTTTCAGGCATGGGATACAAACATGTACCCTTTGATCTCATATACCACTTATCATCACCAAGTGAATTATATGGAGATATAAGTACCAAAAATGAATAATTAAATCATAATGATGTGATCCATAAGATATTAAAACATTCATCAAATCATGAAATATAAAAAAAGATAGGTTTCATAAACATCACAGCCCATGAAAAAGAGACAACTTTTATTATAATTTCATCATAAAATATCCCATTAATGGACTAATGTTTTATAATTATATACCTCATGAAATAGAAATATTTTTCATATACATTTAATATATTAATGAGAAAATGGTATCCTAAACATCATTCCATTAAAACATAAACCATTCATAGAATTAATATAAATAGAACCATTGTATAATTTCCACAAAAAGGGAGGGGTAACAGCAATGAATATCATATTAAATGGAAAATAATTTGGAAAGGACCTTTGAAACCATTTCTTGAGGAAAATATATTTTCTTATCTAAAAATTTATTTTTGAAAACACAAATCCTTTGGAAAACGTTTTTCAATGAAAAAAATTAATTAAACAAGAAATCTTATTGAAAAAATATTCTTTAAAAAAACCATAAAAAATATTTAAAATAATCTTTAAATCCATTTTCTTGAAAATTAGCTTTAAATTTTATTTTCAATACATTTTTTAAAAAAAATTTGAAAACATTTTTATCCTTGTAAGAACAATTTTAACCAAAAATAGAAATGATATCATATTTTATTAATTTTTTTATTTTTTTTATTTATTAAACTCTTGAAAAATATTGTAACATTAAATGAAGATATCAATAATGAACAGAGAAAATAGAAATTAACAAGATTTATTAAGATATGGAGCATAATATTTCATCAATGTAGGCATAATCATAAATAATCCTAATAAATGATGAGATTGTTTCAATAGACTCTTACCACATTGTAACATTGAATCATACTCCCTATGTAAGGGAAAAAATTTAAATGAAGCTTAAAATATCAGGAAAATAATTAGATTCCTGATATAAAATTTTAAATAGTATTGTATACATCGTGTAGAAGAAAATAGGTGCATATCATGGCGTGTGTCTCAAAGAAGGAAAATTGAGGCAAAACTACTTTACTATTTGGGAAAATTTTAAAAAATAAACCCCCTGAAAGTGAGACCATAAAATAGATATGTAAATAACCATTAATTTATGTATAATAATTATATAATACATTCATGGTCATTATATAGACTAAAAAAAGGAAATGAGTGGTGAATATGGCATAATTCCCACATAAATAAAAGTGAGATGAGAATGCCCATACTACATGAGTAATTTTGGAATCATGGTCACAATAAAAGAAAAAACATATAACAATAAATATTTTTAAATAAATAAAATTAATGATATTACATTCCATAATCCATTATGAACACAACACAAAAGAAGATATTGGTGAATACAACATGAATCACATTAAAATAAAATGGGAGATGAAATTCCCTTACCTTGGGTCTCGAATTTCATCATACACATTCCAAATTCCTGTAAAATAAATATAAGTTTATTATAAATCTTAAAAAGATCCATATTATTATATATAACACCATATATGGTTCTGTTATGAGTCTATATTACCCATTTTTTAACAACTCCATGTTAATGTTACATTTCATGTAATATCCTCTTTATTTTTCATATAAGTATTGACTTGTTATTCTTGATCCTCTTACATATATCATCATATAAATATTTATATAATATATATATATTATTAATTATATAAATATATCTAAAATGGAATACACCGTTCATAGGGACTGTAGACAGTACGTATGCATGAATCCTGTTTCAATTTTCCTATCATATTGAAAGAAAGATAGTAAATTAAATGCTTGTATATATAAAATATCATTAAATTAGAATTATTATGTCATAAATATCATATATTTTCACTAAAACCATCATTAATATGTCTCATGTTAAGTGGGTATTAATCATATCACTTTTAGGAGGCGGTAGTCCACAATTCCACAAACGAAGTCATTTTATATCCAAAATATTAAAATAATGAAGGTATGTTTAATATAAAAATTAAATAAGAATAAATAAATAAAAAATATCTTATATTTAACATAAAAATATATTTTCCCTGAATATTACCAATCCTGAGAGGTGGTAAAATAAAAACAAAAAACATCATTTCGTTGGGAGGTAGGTAGTCGTTAACAAGAACGGTAAGTTTGTTACTGATTTGATGGATGTGTGTGTAATTTTAAGTCTAAAAATTAATATAAAAACATATAAGAATATTTAGGATAATTATGTTAATATTTAATAATGTAATAATAATAATTGAGGTGGTGTAGAACTAAAATAATGGAAAGGAGCTTGGGGAAGGATGTTACCACTTCTTTGGGTAACTCCTTTGGGTTTTCACCAAAGGGATTTCTTTGATGGATTTATACCTAATGGGAGGATTATAAGATAATGGGAGGGATTTTATTATTATATTTAAGAGTATTTTGGGTGATCCAAATGGATTAATAGGTGTGAATAATTCGTAGGGTTAGTGCCTTTTTATAGTGGAGGAGGAGTAACATTCATGTAAATTTTGGAAATGGGAATTCCACCCACAATTTTCATATGAAAAGTGGATCCAATAATGGTAAACATCTGATAAAGTGTATTCCATGGTCTCAATATTTAAATCCAATAGATTTTGGACAAGTTTATATGTCTTTTTGTCTCTTATGTTTAAGGTTTAGTCATTTGTTAAGAAAAGTTTTCTCTTAATCATTGTAATTAAATTTAATTACTTTCACTAATATTTTTGATCAAAAAATACGTTGAAATTGTTTTAAATTATAAATTATTATGATTAAAAATATAGAATTCATTTTACTAAATTCAAATCCAATAGTTTGTAGAAATGAATTTAAATTTAATCCCACAGATGGGACAACCATACGTGTTTTAATATAAAAACTTTCAACAACTTATTATGTTTTTATATCTAATTTCAAAGTGAAATTGATTCAAATGACCTAAATTGGGTTAATAAATGTAAAATTTAGAAAATAAATATTTAAAACTAATAATAATTTTAATTTATGCTTATAAATAAATTAAATGAAAAAACAAATTTTAATTAAAATTCAGTATTTTTAACTATTCATCAAAAAATGAAACCACACTGAATAATAAAAAAAATAACCCTAATATAATTTTTATGTTATAATTTCAAAAATAATGTTTATTTTTTCAAATAAAAATTATAAGTGTGAAAAATGAAATTTAAAATGGGTTATCCATTAGAAGGTTGTGAAATTATATTTTAGAAAAATACATATTTTTATTAATAAAATTGGATATACTATTACCTTATACCTATAAAATCCATTGGATGAGAATAAAAAATATTAATCGTATATAAAAAATATATATATATTTTTTATTTAAAACATTAATCTAATGATGTTTTTCTAATTTATTTAGCTGAAATCTTGTTTTTACATAGAAATATAGTTATCTTAGAAAAGTAATTCCTTTATTTTCTAATGGTTATCACATTCACTAATACTAATTGATAACCAAAGGATTAATTTTATATACATGTGCAAATCATATTTTAACAATTTATTTAATGTTATTCGTAACTTCCTTTGAAATTTATAGGTGGTAGCAATAATAATATTTTAATAATAATTTTAATTAGATATTGTAGTTTGTTATAAAATAACTTTTTGTGTAATAAAATAAATGAAAGAGACTTGGTATTGTGTGTAAAATAAGAAAGAAATGGTATTTCATGTACCTTAATATAATCTAAGTATTGCATGTATTGCAAGATCAACAAGATAGTAAATATAATGCAAGCCAAAATTAGTGCCTTCATATAAAAAAAATCTATTTTCAGTGTTGTGTGAAAATGGAAAATACAGAAAAGATTAATTTATTTTATAAAAAAATATTTCACAAAATCACAGAGTGTTACAGTAATAGTGAAAAACAATATTTTACTAAAAAATAAATTTTTTATATATTAAATGATTTAATTTAATAGTTAATTTTAACTAATTTATAAATTTAATTATATGATATATAAAATAATTTGGTTTTGATGACACCCAAATATGGAAATAAGGGTTACAATATATTTTTCATAAAATACATATTACTTGGTTGAAAACTAGTTACCAAGGTGAAAACCTAAATGGAAAAATGTAAAACTCAAGTGATATAAGGATTTAAATGGGTTTAAAAAATTATTTAAAATTATTATTAGAGGCTTTATCGACCTTATATCACCACAAAATCGTTTATTTATTAGTTTTGGATCAATTAACCATTGAATAATTTTACCCCACTATTGAAAAATAACATGTATTCACAAAATTACCCATTTCTTCACTTATAAAAGGGGATCACATCCACAAATTCATGATAAAACTATAAATCATAATTTTATCCTCAATATATTATATTTTTTTTACTAATAGAATCATATATAATTTTTATAAGCATTTGGTCTCAATTAGACATCCAAAGGCCTGAATTTCCTAGAATATTTCAAAGAGAATTCTTAAGTTCTCAACATGAGTATTTCTTAGTCTTGACCCTTTTATTCTTAATATTTCTCTTGAAAAATATTACATACATCATAATATAATTAATTTTTTTTTATTAATATACTATAACATTATTTTATTATTTGATCAACCATTATTAAATCATTTCCATCCTCTAAGAAAAATAAAATAACATCGATCATGTGTACGTGTGGACTGCGACCACCATGAAGCGATGTAGTTTATTTTTTCATAAAAAAATATTATGATTTTTAAAAGAATAAATTTATGTATTTAATAGGTTTAATATGTCACAATTTTTATTATGAAATGATAATTTATCATATAACTTCCTTCCATCCCATTCCTTGTGAAATGTAATCGTTAATCATGCGTACGTGCGGACTATCACCTCCATGAATAAAAAATATAATTTTTCATAACCAACATAAATGGATGGATATAATACTGAATTTAATAAAGTTGAATTGTTGTTATAATATGTTTATGATTATAAAAAAGTTATATTAATATTATATAAACCAGTGTCCTTGTTAAATTGTTATAACACTCTCTTATTTAAGTATGTTTTACTATATGAAAGATGTTATAATATTTATATCATGAATGATTAATTAATATTATATAATTATAAAATAATTTAATAATAAATTATTTAATATGTTTTAATTATTCTAGAATTTTTTTAACAATATTTAATATGTTAATTAATATATCACATTTCAATCAGAAAACATGTCATAATTTGTTCTCCACAATTTTCATTCCCACAAAACATAACTTTATCATTCACTAAAAGAAAATTTAATAAGATTAATAATTAAAACATAATTATTATAAAATAAAGGATATTTTAGGAATGATAAATTTTTTAGTAAACAAGAATCTATATCACCATTGTAAAACTAGTATAAAACAAAAAATCAATGTTTCCAACATTCGATGATGAAAACAAACCGTAACCAAATAAAATAATTAAAAAAATTGTTAGAAATTAATTGTATAAATGGAAATATATTTGAATAAGGTTATCAAATAATTTATTAAGATATTTATTTTTATTATTCATGATTTTAGTGTGAATTCGATTAAACAAGAAGGTAAGGTAGTAGGTTATTTGTCTCAAATGTAATTGCTTCACAAATATTTCTTATTATGCACAATTATATATTTAATATAGTGTGATTACTTCCTAATGATGCTTTTTCATATTCATGAAATTCTTGAAGATTGAATATACGTATTTTGTTCTTTCTTCAAATGGATTTTTATTTAAAATATACCAAAATTTATATGGTTTTTGTTAACTGAAATCCCTTTATTGAGTAATAATGCACATTATTGAACTTATTTATTACAAGATTTATTCATTACACACAAAGAAGTTTTTCCACTGTGATTTATATTTATATTTGGAAAAAATAACTTTCTTTTTAATTTTTTTCTCCATGATGAATTTATTTCCGATAAAATTTATATCATTATTGAGAATAATTCCCATTCTATTTAACAATATTTTCCCCTTATTTTCCATGTTTTCCATTATTGATAATGTTATCACTTATATTTATAAACCTAATCAACTTTTATCACATTATAACATCATATTTACCTTGTCATATTTAAAAAATCAATATTTTTAGGAAGTGGGGTTTTAAAAATGGCATTTCAAAATTTTAAAAATGATTTCCATCCTTTCGAAAAAAATATACCACCTTCTACTCTATATTTATTTTTATAACCTTTATTTCATTTAACGGATCCATTATTTATGTTTATTTTTTAGGATTATATATTTTCCTAAATTTTCACTTCACATTTTTGAAACCTTTTTGTCATTTTCAGAGATCCATTATTGAAGATTCATTTTAAAATTTAAATTTTTTGAAGTGTTTTCACCTTGACTTTTTGAATGCTTTATTTATTTTTTAGGGATCTATTTTTAATGATTATTTTTAAAATTTGAAGTTTTAAATGTGCTTTTATTTCAAACTTTAAAACATTTATTTATATTTCAAGGCTATATTATTATATATTCGTTTAAAAGTAAAAAATTTCAAAGTGTTTTCAATACACATTTTTTAAAATTTTATGTCTTTTTCAAGGTTTTTTTAATGAATATTTTTTTAAAATAAAAAGTTTTCAATTTCTTTCACTTCAACTTTTAATAATAATTATTAATTTTCAATCCTTAATTATTGAAATTTATTTTCCAAATATTTATTTTAAAAATTCCTTTTTTTCAATGTATCAAAAGAAACTATTCAAAAATGACCTTTCAAAGTGACTATAACTTCATCTTTTACACTAATGATCAAAGTGTTCTCTAAAAACATTATTTTATGATTTAAATAATACTTACTATTTATATATAGAGGATTTATTTATTTTGAATTATTTTTTATTAATAAACCTCTAAATGTTCATTTGAAATACTCTTCTGGGGTAATTGAATTTCGAGTATTAACTGTTCGTATTCATGAGGTAAATTTTGGTGATATCATTTTTAAATGATAATAAATACATTTCATTTTCATGGATTATTTATGTCATTATATTTGATTTATTTTTTGTATGAAGCATATGTGTTTGAATTATCATTAGATGGTTTGGGTTTGATAAATCCCCAACAGAGTTTGGGTCTGATAAATACCTAAGATTGTTTAGGTCAGATAAGGACCTAAGATATTTTGAATATGACAAATCATCCAAAATAATTAGGAAATGTTTTATATATTATGATGTAATTACGAATATAAATATTTTAATTTTTTAATAATCATAAATAATGGAAATAATTGGTATTTGTCACAAACATAATGGGTGGACATACATGGATTTATTCAAAAACATAAATGGTTGAAATTATTTTATTCATTCAAAAAATTATAGGGTGGAAATTATTTTATTTCCTAAAAACCTAATTGTTTGAAATAATTAGGTTTTAAAGAAAATTAAAATTGGGAAATTCATTGATTTTTTTAAAAACTGAAAGGGTGGGCATGAGTATATTTGTTGAAAAACAATGATGGTGGACACAGTTGGATTTGTCTAATAATATAAATAGTTTACATGATTGTATTTTTTCACAAACATAAAGAGGTGACATGTTTTTATTTTTTTAAAAACTTTAATGGTGTACGTGATTTTATTTTTCATAAACCTAAAAGGAGTAAATACTTTAATTTTTTTACAGACTGAAGGGTGAATATTATTGGGTTTACTCACAATATGATATCTTCGTTTACATATGCTATGTATCTTTTTTATAAGTAATAAATCAATATTATTTCATCATAGTTTCACACTCTTATTACATGTTATATGTATTTTTTATTTGATTTTATATGGCCTTTTATCATGTCTTATTCTAAAATCTTCTTATTTCATATTCTTATAATAATATATTTTTTCCCTGCTCATATTTTCCTGTATGTTTTTGGTCCATACATTGATAAAATGTTCATCATTTTTCATTAACTGATCATTTGACCTCATATATAACATATCATTATATTCCTCTTGTTAAGAATATGATTAAAACTTATTAGTTTTATATAACCAAGTCTAGTGTGAATTGATTGTGGAGAAAAATCCAATAGTTTTGTAAAATAATATTCCTATATAATTGGATCTAAAAGATACTAAAACTTCCATTCATGGAATTTTATACTCATTTATGAGATGTAAAGTGTAGATTATGGTAATTTTGTTGAATTATTATAGGTTCATCTCACTTTGTTTAAATCCAATGTTTAAAGAAAGTGTTTTATAACTATAAATGAGAGTGTAGGTTTTGGGAACCCCACTATTACATCTGATTTCTAGTTGAGTTGAGTAAACAAATTATGATGATCACTATAAGATGATCCCACATTCAATATATATAGATATACATCAAATAACTATATTTTAATACTGTAATAGTGGATTTATCGTTAACAATAAAAGAACCAGCTTATAGAAATATGTTGATTAAGAGTAGATAAGGGAGTGATGCTATTTTACACACACATTCCAATAATAACCAATCACATTACCACCCAATCACTCATATACCTTAATATACAAGTTTGAGTAATTAGAGGGAGAGAAGTTATTAATCACAAGATAAATAATTTAATAAATTAAATTAAATTTCATCATAAACAAATTCAATGATGTATAACTATCTATAAAATAAAATCTATTAATTAAGGAATAATGAAAGTTTTATTTTGAAAATAAAACACAAAAATTATCTCCCCCATTGGAGAAATCAAATATGAGGGGTTTATCCTTCCATGTTAAAGATCAAAACCATGGATATCATGATTTATAGACTATAAAATTAAATCAATGAAATTCCTAATAGTGAAAAATTCTCCGTAAATGAATATGTGATCCCACTTTTATAACCTTATTATCCTTCTTGGATTATTCCAGGTGTCATTGATATGATTATTAACTTCTTCTAAATGGATTTCAAGGTTATATTTTTAATTATTGGGTGATGGCTACACCCCCACAGTCTCAAATGATTATTTGATGTCTCTTATATCATATAACTCATATCTACTCCAACTAATCAATTCATAATTTAGATCCATTTCCTTTTAATTATTACCATATATGCATCTCAATAATTTAGAGATCTTTTGGATATAGGTATTTCCTTTCTTACATTCTATTTCAAATAGTTTCTAGTGGTAAATTATTTTTGTATTGAGTAATGATATTATATTGGGAGGAAACATTTACATGAGATTAAATTGGATTGGTATTCAGAATAGAGAGCCTCAATTCTTATTTCATTACATAGAGTTTGAATGATGGATTGTATTCCTAATTTTTTTGGGAAAGACCTAATGTTAGAAATTGGACACATTGTCTGTTTGAAGTGTGAATAACCTGACATTCAAACATAGAAATATGGATTCTCTCTAATGAAATAGAATAATGAGATATAAAATTGATTTGATAGTGGATTCTCAAGTGCATGATGATTTAAATTCCCCAAATTCATATAATCAAAATAGTTTTTTTGTTCTCCATCAAGTGTAATATTGAGGGACATCATCACACTATGTTGGCATGAGTATGTAGACTGAGGTAGTTGTGTAGTATAACACTAACCTAAAAAAAATATTAAATTGGATATTTATCCTTTGGATGTATGAATAATTGGAAGCTATGTTGACCTTGTGTAAAATTAATACACTACACTAGATAATACATTTATCCCCAAGTTGACACATTCAATGTCACAGTTCTACCATATTCATGAAAGTTAATGCTCGAAAACCTAACCACACGACATGTTCTTGAGGTGTAAGTGTGAGCATATATTGGATTTATATAATATTCATAGGCACTATCATATTAAATGTTATATTTAAAATGTTATTTGCGTTTCTAAATTCAGTTTCATCATCCTTCAATATATTTTCAACTCTCTATAACTCCAAACACTTCATGCACTCACATTTTTTCTTAAACATGAATAAAACAAATTATCTTGTAGAATAAACCATTCATTTAATTCATAAAATATGGTTGATCAATAATATTCAAAAAAATTTAAATTAATAATTATTTACAGAACAAAATAAAATGGTGTTTTATACTAAAAAAATCATATATTGGTTTTGAAACCATGAGATTTTATGATATTTTGATCTTCAAAAAATTTCTTTGATAGTTTGAGATACATGTAACCTCAAGTATAAATGAACCATAATATAATATAACATTATAAAATATCTATTATATTTATTAGAATGAACAATACTAACTAAATTACAAAACCTTTACGGTTTAAACATGTATACAATAAGTTCAATCTTTATTATTTGATTAAATTAAAAATAAAGACCTTTGAAAGTAAAATAGATGCTTTAAAAAAACTATTTTTATGAATGAAACATTTTTGTATCTTAATCAATTCAATTAATTAGTATTAGTGAATTATTATAACTAAAATTATATATTATATATTTAGTCAAATGTTTTAACATTCATCTAATATTTTTTCTAGACATCAGATAGGAATAAATCTATTATTATTATTATTATTTTTCTAAAAATAAGTTTTTTTTGCATGATTATTTTAATATAAATTTATTTCAACAACAGAAATTGAAAATTCGAAAATTGATTCCATATTTTGAAATAGGATGATCAAATTTAATAAATAGTTCTTTTTTATTTCTGAGCATTATAAATTGTAACTTTGATAAATATTATATTAAATTATCTAAAAATCATAAAAATATAAATAGAAAAATGTTGATAATATATTGTTTAAAAATTCACCCCTTGAAAATTTATGATTTAATATTCACATTAAAAGTAAACAAATAACCCATTAATATTGAAAAATATGTTATCACGGTTGAAGTTAAAATTGGTCAACTGAGGGGTTAATCCTATATATATGTTTTAAAATGAAACGAATACGTAATTAAATTTCATTGGCTGACAATATTTTGCCATTATATTATTCTTATCTCAAACTTTGTGCATTTTTCATCAAGGTTTTTAGAATGAATGAATTATATTATATTCTTTTTAGTAAGTCTATCTTTTTCCACTCCTCTTTTATAATAGGACACCCATATCTTCTCTTCTTTAAACCACTTTGATCTATCTAGGTAGACCAAAACCAAAAAAACTTCATTTATATACTTCCATATACATGAATTTTAGGCCTTTTTATTCTTAAAATACCATTCTAATGATCCTTAATATTTTTTCTAATAGAGGCCTATCGAATAAGAGGTAATCATTCTACCCAACAAATTTCAATTTATTTGTTGATCTACCTCTTATAATTCTATTGTATTGATCATAAAATAATAAATTAAGTATCCAAAATATAATAAAATGTTATTATGATTATCTTATAAACATTGTACAATATATATTCTATCAAATGGGAAGATAAAGTATCACTCCTGAGTACATGTGGACTATCGCCTCCACGTAGTGATAGAAATAATTTTCCATCACCATAATTCATGAATGGTTATTATGATAGTTTTAAATTTTATATATGATATTTATGAAGTAATTTTACTTTTTTAATTATAATATGACATATATGATCTTAAATTCCATTCAGTTAGAAAATGAAAACCTCACTCAAGAATATGTGTTGACTACCACCTCCACAAAGCGATGTGATTTGTTTTTCATTTATGTTTTACATGGCTGGTAATAAGAATATATTAATATATATATATATATATGATATATATTATATATTAATGAATCTTTGATGGTTAATTATTATTTACCTTTTCCCCATCCATTAAAAAGTGAAAACACTATTTTTTGCGTATGTACATCCTACCATCTCCATGAATGGAGTAATTTATTTTTCAATATATACCATTAATGGTTGGCTATAAATATATATATAATGAAAATATATTATATTTATATCATTATTAAAATTATGGGTATTATAGAACCATGATCTATGTATAAGGACTATAACTACACAACTAAAATTCTCAAGAAAACAGAAATAGTTAACACCCAAAAAAATGATTTTAATAAGAATTTTTTAATAAATTAGTTTCAAATGTTATAAGTGGGTCATAAATGATATTATAATTATGTAAATGGCTCTAATATATAATTATTACAAATTTAATTTTATTATAATATATATTAGAGTGATTTCAAATCAAGTGGAACTAGAGGTAAGAGTTTTATCTAATAATCTCATTATTTATAGAGATTGTTTATGCTTAAGTTTCTAGTGATGAAATTTAATGTTCAAACTCTCCAGAAACTAAATTATTTTATTATCTTATAGGTATTTCTTTATATTAAACTTTTTTCTATCATTTTTTTCAATTTATGTACTCAAGATACCGAAAGAATATATTTAAGGAAAAAGTGACCCTATTTTACTATTCGGTCAAGAATATTTATCTTACATGCCCATGTTTTCTTTAAAATATTTTAAATATTATTTTAATATTATGTAATGAAATTTTTATTTCATTTTTAAAAATGTTTTTCTTTGTAAAAAATAGAATAAAATATATTTTTCAATGCTTCTAAAATCTCAATACATTTTTATGCCAAATGACTCTGTCGTGAATATCCAGCCCCATTTCCACTCAATGGTATTCAACAAGATATAACTATCCATCATTGATTAGGGTCTTCTATTTATGTAACCAAAACTCCTTTATCATGGGTTTATAATTTATTAAGGAATTCCTTATGTTGTATGATCTATGTAGAACACTTATGCCTGTACATGAAATGAAAGCGATAAGTGTGCCCCAAATAATAAAATGATTCAATAAATTGGGTAATGTTTTAGTCTCATCGGAAATTATGTATGAGATTATGTAGTAAACATACTCCATTAGGTGACTTTTTCCACTGTGTAATGATGTCTAGGTATTTATCCTTGACATAAGTCTATGATGTCATATTTAATGTTTTTTCCACATTCCCATGTTTCCTTTATGTTACTATAATATATCTTTATTCTTTTTTCCAGTTTATGATTATCACTCCATTTATGCACATTGAAATGATATTTACTAAAATTTACTGCATTCTTCATGTTATTAAATATTTATTTCCTTACTGGTCTTTACAGCTCACCCCTTTATTATTTATGTCCCCAGGTTACCCTTTACAATTTTAAGAATGATGGAACATTATGAACATGCTAAGTATGTTTTTAATAATGCCAATGCATCTATTATTTTTATTTTTTATTTTAATTAACATAATTTCATAAAAACTATAATTATAGATATTCTATTGTGTATTAGGTGTATTCTTATATAATAATTCACGAATTAATGTGTAATAAAGATAATGGTTTTCATAGTTGGTATCAATGGGAGGTTTAATTTTTTTGGGGATTAGAATGAGAAAAATATAGATAAGTCAATAAGGATAAGACAAAAAATAAGATTAATACATAAATTCTGTTATGTATAGAGTATGTGGATTCCTATAAAATACATCCATATCTAGATACTATAATTTTATGTGGCTCTAAAACAAATGTAATAAGGGGTAATGCCTGAAAAATCCATATTGAGCTAGAATCAATCAGAAAATAGTGCAAGACAATAGGACTTACCACATACCAGGATTTAATTTCCTAGGGTATATGATTTGTTAAATTCAAAATCTCATTTCAAACCATTATTAAATGAACAAAAAATTCCAATAATAGTCTTTGTTAGCTAATAGATCATGGATAACATAGATTGATGCCTATAAATTCACAAGTTAAGGAAATACAAGTAATTTATAATTTATCCCTTCTATGTAATTGGATTTCTATTTATGAGTTAAATATTTTAAAGTAATCATCTTTAATTTTCCGCTTATTCTAGACAATGGTTGTAAACAATAGGAACAAATTAAACAACCAATTAGAAGGGAAATGTGATGACTACCCAAAAGAGACTCCCAACCCGATAAGAGTGGAAATCATGAACGTTGTGATGATAATATTTTTGTTGAATTAGATTCTAATTATAAATGTAAATCAAGAGTAATTCCCAAATCCCCCAAAGAAAGAAAAATATGTAATTGAGATTGTTATGGGAAAAAGGTCTACGACTTTCAATGGATCACCTGATCCCTTAATTTCAGAGCAATGGATCCAATACATTGACAATATCTTTTATATCCTTCAATGTTTTAAGTTGGAGAATATCATACTAGTATTTTACTCTATAGAGGGAGAATATTTTAAAAGGTGTACATTGATCAATAATAAAAAGCATGAGGAAGAGGTTTTAGAGATGGGGTGGAATGAATTTTAGAAAATGTTTTTCAATAAATATTTCGCTCACACTCTCCAATTGAAAAAGAAATTCTATTTCTATTACCTCAAGAAAAAATATGATGAATACATCAGGGTGTGTGAGTAAAACGTCCCAAGAATTTTATAATATTATTATGACTTTTTTATTACCCCTGAATAAAAATTTCACCACTTCTTTTGTAGGATAAAATGAATCCTATGAAATTCCCTGATGGTGTAAGACTTTGACAGCTATTAGTAAATTGTATGATGTACCCTCAATGTCAAAATAGAGACAATAAAATATGAAGGGTCTCATATAGATATGTAGTAAAACATAGAGTTAAATTATGAAAATGTGATAGAGAAATCTAATGGTGGTATGAAATTTAAACATCCCACTTTTCAAAATTTTGGAAATAAACACCACAGAAATTGTTTAAAGGGGGTGTGTAAATTTATTAGGTGTGGGAAATAAGGTCACCTAGCTAGTGGTTTTCAAATGGAGAAACCCACTAATTTAATGGATTAGAGTAATGATCCTATAAACCCTCAACTTATTTTCTAATGTCTCATTTTCAAGGAAAATATTCAATTTTCCAACCAATGAACTATGCTAAGGGTAGTGGTGGTTTGAATATTAAATTGAAATAATGATAATATTGAGATAACAAATTAAAGATAAATTTTTAATTAAATTAGAAGAAATAGGTACAATAATATTTAGAATGGTAAAAACTGGATGGTAGATACTATGATATCACATAATGGTAGAATACTAGAGTAGCAAAACCATGGTAATCCAATGGTGGTTAGAGACAATATATGCCAACAACATCCAATGAAGTAAGGGAAATATAATACCATCATAACCACTAAGTTGGATCCCGATAATGAAGTGGTGAAAGGTAAACTAGTTATTTATTCAATAATAAAGAATATACTTCTTGATTCATGTTCTACACAGTCCTTTAAATCACACAAGTTTTGTAGAACTTTTCAAACACCCCCACAAAGCATGGATGTATAACTATCAATGAAATTGTTAAATGGGGAATTTATTTCATCCCAAGTATATAACTCCTCGTTAAAAATTTTCAAGGTGAACTTACAAAAAAACCTTATGATTATATATTTTATGGAAATTTTTTCAATTATGGCTATGTATTTTCTTTCCTTACATTGATCCAACATAAATTTCTTTGAGAAAGAAATCATTCTTTGATCACAAAGCACCCTCCAATTCTGTGAAAGTGTTAGGGGGAGGATGAATCTTCTTTGGAACAAAAATCTTAATCATGGATATTATTTTACTACTATAAAGAATATCCACCTCAAATTATTATGTCTAAAGAAAATATCATCATTGAAGACATGCATGTTGTGAGGAAATACACTAATGTGTTTCCTGAAGAATTACATGGTCTTGCTCCTATAAGTGAGGATAAATTTTCAATAGAGCTTACACCTAGGGGTTTTACAATATCCAAGATTCTATATAGAGTGGATATTGTGGAACATCTGGATATGTATAAAAAACTATAAAATATTATGGATAAAGGGTTCTTATACCCAAGTGCTACATAGTGGGGTTTACCAGTCCTTGTCATCAAAATGAAGGATGGATCAATGAACCTTTTAATTTATTATTGTGAGCTCAAAAATATTATGATAAAAAATAAGTATCTTATTCCATGGAATAAAAACTTGTTTTATTAGCTATGTGGAGACCATTAATTATCCATGGTAGATCTATGATCAGGGTACTATCTTGTAAGGTTGAAGAAGGAGGACATCCCCAAAATTTTGTTCTGTATAGGGTATGGGCACTATGAGTTTATAATGGTTCCATTAGGATTCGTTAATGCTTCATAAATCTTCATCTAATTAGTGAATATTTTCCTTATAAATTACCCCAAAAATTTTGTGGTAGTATTTATATATGATATTATAATATACCCAAAAGCATGTAGAGCATGATAAACATATGAGAATGGTGCTAAAGACCGTACAATAGGGGGATATTTATGAAATTTATAGAAAATGTGATATTTAGTAGCAGGAAGTCTCATAATTAGGGATTTTTATTATAATAAATTGTATATCAGTGGACCCTACAAAGATAGAAGAAAATGAAATATTTCCAAACCAATATCTATGAAAAATAACTGAAGCATCCATAGACAGATTAGGTATTATCAAAAATTTGTAAGATGTTTATTATTACTATCAAATATTATAACCAAGATAATTTGGAAGGGAGTAGTGTTTTCCTAGAATAATTTTTTGGAATAGAGATTAAAAGAGTTAAAATAGAGTCTGATCACTACAACTGTACTTTGGAAAACCATAAGTTGGTAACTTTTCATGGTATACATTGATTCTTTGATGAAGGGCATTGGTTGTTTAATACTGCAAAATGAAAATGTGATAGACTATGCCTCAAGGAAATTGAAATTTCATGAATATGGCTACCTTAAAAATGATCTATAGTTAGATACATTAATCCCTATGTTGAAAATCTGGAGGCATTATCTCTTTGGGGAAAAGTGTAAAATATATATGGGTAATACGATCCTTTTGTATATATTCAAACAGAATGAACTGAATATGTGCCGATGAAGATGGTTAGACCTGATTATGGACTATGGCTACTCAATAAACTAACATAATGGGAAATAAAATAATGTTTGTGGCGATCAATGTAGAAAGGATTCTGTAATTTTCTCATTGATGAGAATTGAGAAGGATCTGATATTCTTATACAAGAAAATGATAGACCTATGAATCCTAAAGGAAGTAACATCATCAATAATTTCATAAATGATTTATCAATCATACCTTTTAGAGAATTTAAAGGATGATCAAAGGAAAAATTTATAAATTATAAATAAGGTGGAAGCTATAAGGAAAAGGGAAATTCTCAGAGTTAAAAATTAATGAAAATTAGTTGTATGATTTGGGTCACAACTCTGTGTACCATCAAATCCGGAGGTAAAGAATGAGATATTGGATGATTCATATAGCTCAAGATTCTCTATCAATACAGGGATAAAAAAGATTTATAGAGATATGTGAGAGAACTATTAGTGGGAAAGTATAAACAAGGATATCATGGAATATACATCAAGGTGTCTTTTATGTCATCAAGTGAAGGTTTATATAGAAAACAATCCAAGGGGATGATCCAACTATTACCCATACCTACATAGAAATTAGAAAACATAACTATGGATGTTGTAACTATTATTCTGAATAAGTCAAGTGAAAATAATTCTATATGGGTTGTGGAGGATAATCTTAAAAATATATGTCACTTCATTGCAATAAGAGACAATTTCTCACTCAATCAACTTGAAATGACATACATTAGAGAAATGGTTAGGTAACATGGAACTCCACTATCAATTATATCTGATCGAGATTTAATATTTACCTCCATGATTTATAAAAGTGTCAAGAAATATCTAAATAATAATTTGAAATTTATCATAGCTTATAACCCTCAAACTAATGGCCAATTTGTGCGGGCTATCCAGACACTCAAGGAAATGTTGAGGGAATGATCCATGGAATTCAAATGGGGATGGGATAAATATATTCCTCTGATTGAGTTATCATACAATAATTTTTTATACTCAATAATCCAAATGGATCCAAATAAAGACCTTTTATGGGATGAGTTTTAGAAAACATTCATGCCAGGATGAAGTTTGTGAACACAAACTACTAGGTTATTAAATGGTTATGAAAATTGTGGAAAAGGGAAAGACCATTAAGCAACAAATGAGGGCTGATTAGAGTCGAAAGATAAGCTTTGATGAAAATTGTAGATTAAATATGGAGTTTTATGTTAGAGATAATGTATTCATCCACATATCTCCATTGAATAATTACATGAGTTTTTGGAATATGGTAAAGTTTAATCAAGGATACATCGATCCCTTTGAGATTCTGGATCGCATTAGAGCAGTGACCTATCGACTAAAACTGCCACCTAAAACATATCAAGTACATAACACGTTCCATGTGCCCATATTGGGAAAGTACATACCATATACCTTACACGTTATGAATCAATAGGTGGTATATTTGGAGAATGATCTATCATATGAGGAGTATATGGTGAAGATATTAGATCATAGTGAAATGTTCTACGAAATAAGACAATGCACTTAGTCAAAGTGCTAAAGAGAAGCAAAAGATTGAATAACTGACATGGTTACTGTAGGATGGGATGAAATAGAATTAACCTCATCTATTTTAGTGTGTGAAATTAAAATTTCAAGGGAATAATTTATGAAGGTGGGAATACTGTAACGACCCAAAATTTCATAAATAAAATCCCCTTTAACGTTGAATTAAATTCCCTATTATGTGTTATGGTCATAGAAAAAACCCAAACTTATATGGTTTTATTATATCCTATATGATTTAACAGACCAATATTCATCATAACCATTGATTATATATTCATCAACACCGATCATAGGTTTAGTTTTCATATAATATTTTTAAAAATCCAATTGAAATAGAAAAATGATGGGATGACCTCGACTAGTAAGATTATACCCTATGAATCCCATTTATTAGAGATTATGAGGGAGATAACATCACTGGTATTTTACCTTAACATATTCTAAGATGATATACAACAACTAAATCATGAGTATAACTATTTATAGTAGAAGATTAAGCTCATTGAGATCACGACCCAAACCATGTACTCCAAACCACTCCATGAAAATCTCACCATTATGAACTTTACCCATAGGGTGTTTGTTGGTGTAATTAAGAGATATTTATCAAGAAAATGAGATTATGAGTTTTTATATTTCATAGAATAATGAATATATTTAAATATTTTTTTCATTACTTTGTAAATTATTTCAATTTTGAAACTATAAAACAAAAATTGTTTTTTATTTTTTATGAAATTTCAAATAAGAGATTCCTTTTTCAATAATTCAAATGTTTAGAAAATAAATTATATTTTAATAAAATAATAAAATTAATCAATTTTTATTTAATATAAATGTGAATATAATTTTTATTAAGTCAAATGAAACTTATATAAGGGTTAAAAAAAATTATCAAAAAACCGAGCATTTCTGAATAAATATTGATTCCTATTTTAAAAGTGATATTTTAGATATTTATAAAATTATTTTAATAAATTGAATATTATTTTTGGAATCATCATGTTGAAATTATACAATGGTTAAATTTTCATAATTTTTTGAGATAGTAAAATTTTGATGTAAAACATAAATATGGTAAAAAAAAATACGGTGTGTGTTATAACAATATAATGGCCCAAAAGTGTTGTCATCAATGCTATAAATGGTATCCATGATCAAATATATGTTTCAACACTAAAATAATTTATCTTGTTTGAATAATAGGAGATATTAATTGGAAACACAACTCATACCCCCTAAAAACTTTGTTAAGAAAATTAGGGATTATAGTGATAACACGCGGTGCAAAGAGTTTGCACCAACTAGAAACTAAAGGAGATTACATAAATAATTTTCATCCAATGGAAACCAGTGAAGAGAGAGACAGATTCCTCCTGTAGTATGGAAACCTTGATGATATCTA
The DNA here is from genome assembly GCA_963277665.1 of Viscum album. Taxonomy (NCBI): domain Eukaryota; kingdom Viridiplantae; phylum Streptophyta; class Magnoliopsida; order Santalales; family Viscaceae; genus Viscum; species Viscum album. Next base: position 9,268,333 of record OY728125.1, read on the forward strand.
AAGCATTACGTATTTCCATCAAGGTCCATACATGAAGATACATCAAACCTGGAAAAATCAGCATCGTGATTTCATAAATATCTGATAATATGCCCTCCATTTCTATCAATATTTCATCTCATAACCTTCTTGGATAACCTACATAAATGATACAGAAACAAAAATCATCACTAGATTCGATGTTTCAATGAATTAGTAGTCATGCATGAGATGTGAGCAACTGATCACTCTCTTAAAACCATGAAAACATCAAAAAAATGTCAATTCCACATCAGGGTCTAATAAGAGTTTCTCCTGGAGCATTGAATGTACGAGTAAAGAATTTCAAACTTCACACCAATCCATATGTATCCAATTTTTGATAGTCCATATTTAATCCAACCCTCCATTCAACATACATAAGAACTTCAATATTAGAAAAAAAATATATATAGTGGAATCCATACATGGGGACTCCAGACAGTGCAAAATCCATGTACCCAAGAAGAGAGATAATATTAACATGCAGCAGAAAAACACACATTAACAACAAAAAGAATTGTTGTGTGTAGAATATATATATAAAACCATTCCCAAAAAACCAACTAGAAATAAAACAATTAGAGAAGGCAAACGCTGCACAACCTTCACACATAAGCTCTGAAACATCAAATTAGGTAAGTTGTTAGGATAGATTCAAAATGACTTTAATCCAAATATGAGATTCCACAATTGTCTCAAATAATGAATCATCAAAAGTTATATTTCCAACTAGATATAAATGAAACAAGGAAGAAACAAATAAAAAAAATGAAAAAGGGATCATTGACAAGGAATGTCCCTGAAATTAAAAGTAGGATACATTTTGAATTATACTAACATACTAATAAAAATCCATTTTATGATTTGAATATAAGTCTCTGTAGTGAATTCACCATCTTTTTACTTCTGATATAAAATTTCATCTTGCTCATCTATCTAATGGTCTAGTTCTTCTTCCCAAATCCTCTACAATTTGGTATATGTCTCTATCTGTTGGCTCATCCTCTCCTTTATTTTTATGTTCTTTACTTGCATCATGTTCAGTGGATACTGTAAGATGTTCCTAAAATAGAGGCTATATAGGAATATTCATTTTTTCATTTTCATATGCTTCATGTGATCTGGTGACAATTTTTCTCTCCAAATCAGAGAAATCTATATGTTTTTTGGTTTTTTCCTGGATTTGATTTAATTTAACCATCTTCACCCAACATTTCGTTTTTTCCTTTCCTCAGACTCAATTTTAAGTAATCTTATTTAATTTGACTAGGTTGTTCAAAATCAACTTCTGAGGATTCACCAGATTCATAGTGTATATTATATTCCTCCTCTTGTAAGGGCTGAGTTGTTCCAAGGACAAAAGTCCCATTCTTATTATTGATCTTCTTACCGTCAATTATATATCTAGAATTATGGAAAGCCTTCAAAAAATTATAGAGATCAAGAGGAGGGGGCTGAGAATTAGAAGAACCATCCAGATTATGAACAACATCTAGTTTCATAGTAGCATAATTCCCTCCATTAGAATTATGTTCAATAGAGGGGATAGCCTCAACTGGGAGGCAATCATACTCATCTATTACCAGACTGTGTTATCCATTTTCATACCAAGGTAATGTTTGTTTTTTTATTAATTTATTGTATATATTTCAAAAACCACGTTTGAGAAATGAAAATGAACTCCCCTTACTTTTCCTATATAAAACTACATAATTCCTCTTACACTTCACTAAAAACCCTGGATCACATCCTAACTCTTCCCTTCCCTCTCTATATTCCTCCCAAGGTTCTCCCAATCTCTCAATAAGATCCTCCCAATTTTTTGAATCACCCTCTCAAGATGGGTAATCTTTTCCTTATATTATTTATTCAAGCATCTTCATCATTTTATTACTTTTAGGTACAATTAATAATGTTAGGATATGTCTTTACACATCCGTTTTACAATAAATTTGATTTCAAAATTATTACATACCATTTTCACTATCATTAAAAAAAATTTAAAAACCTTATGTACATATGCTATGTTGCTAAAATTTCACTGTGATTTTTCATGCCAAATTTTTATGTCATGAATATCTACCACCATTTCAACTCAATAGTATTCAAAAAGATGTATCTATCATTAATTTATTGGGGTATCCCATTTACTTTACCCATATTTCTTTATAATGGTGTTAAAATTGATTAAATCCATCGTTATGTTGTATGATCTATGTGGCACACTTATGGATTTACATGATATAAAAGTTATTGGTGCACCTAGAATTATATAGTGATACAAGGCATTGAGTAATGTTTTATTCTCATGAGACTAAATGTATGGGATTATGTATTAAACCTAATACATTATGGAACTTTTTACCCCATGTTACAATGTATTGAAAGTTCACCTATACCTATGTTTTTTATGTCTGTTTAAATTTGATGCCACTCTCCCATGTTGCCTTTATGTTATCATTATATTTTATGCCTCTTTGTTAACATTTATGATTCTCACCCCATTTTTATCCCATTGAAATACCTATATTATAAAATTAAATAATTTCTTCCTGTTAGGAAATATTTATTCCCCTACTATGATTTATTGATCACCCCTTTCTTATGTATGTCCCTAGGTCATCTCATGCTGTTTTAAGAATGATGGAATATTATGAGGATATTAAGGCAGTTTTCTAAAATTCTGATTTACCACACATTTTCAAATATTAATGAACCTAATTATCTAAATACACTTGAATTATTGATCTTTTCGGCTGTATGATGTGTATTATTTTGTAATAAATCATGAATTAATGTGTATTAATGTGGCGTCTCAGACCGAGATGCCACTTAATGGGTGCCCCGAGCCCAGTGGGCCACATCGCCTTAAGTGTGTCTCCCCAAACGCCAGAGGTTGCTGACAAGAAGTGAGGGCCTAGGGTGTGTTTTTGGGGATACAATGCCCTCATTAACAGAGTGTAGCACAATGTAAGGAATATAAATTAATAATTAAAAGTGGAAGCAATATAATTAATTAGTATAAGATAATCAATGAACAACATAAACATGAATAACAATAATTTTATCAACTTTAACAATGATGATGTAATTTCTTTTCACTAGAAAATGGGAAATCATGAATACAAGACAACATACATAACATGTTCCACAAAGTAAAAGAATTAAAATACTACTCTAACCATCCCATGGTCCATCTCAGTCATATACTATCAAGATCTATCATATCAGCAAGTAATCAAGTGTTGGAATTTGTATGCTTCCCTTTTTCAATACCTGCAACCATGTAATATACTCTGTGTACTATACAATAACCAAAGAGGGTGTGAGATAAATCTTAGTGGGCCACTACCAATGGTGTCTATAACCTCAAACCCATGTAATGGAATATAGGATAGTGTAGGAATGCATATATAAAGTAGTGAAAGGAGTAAAATATAACAAAATATCTAATTACCTACTTCATCCCTCAACAGGTGTCTAAACATGTAACTAGTTAATTTTATTAAGTAATTACCATTTAATCTTAATAGGTCATGTTAGGCATAACCATCACTGACATCACCTCATGATATTATAAGTAGAGAAGGTTCAAAGATGTAACAAGGTGACCTGAAAAATATATCTGGTGAGGCAGTTCCAGGGTAATAACCAAGGTAATGTAGATCTCATGGAACACTAACTCATGAGTATCTGAGTCTATCTAAGGGGTATGAGTTTAATCCAAGTAGCGTAATCCTAGTCATTCCACAATAAGGCACCTACTGAGTCCATGGTGATTGACCAAGGTCAAATAGGGCTAAGCAAGGATAGGGACCTATGGTAATTCACCATGGAACCTACTAGACAATGCATGATCGAAGGAGGGTATCCAATGTATCATATAATAATGTAAAGTACCCTACGATAGCATATCGGGAATATGAGGAATAGATAAGAACCCATGTCTAGGTGGGTATCAACCTATGAAACCCATATATTTGAATTAGAATGGGGTTCATGAGGCCCAAGTTATTATCCTCTCAGAATCCAAGGAGATCTTGAGTCAGTCCATTCCAATTTGATATTATAATTATGTAATCATTCATTAGGTTCAAGCCTTGTCTTCCCTTAGCATGGATATTCCAAGTAGATTTGCAACATTTAATTCAAGTCGTAATTAACCATTAAGGCATATTCAATTTTTAAGGTTCACATCACTACCTTCCATTAATATGTAAAAGGATTCTATGGACATTTAACCTAATTCAATCTTATTTATTAAGGACATGATCTATACTTCGTATAATTTCCATTTCACATTTCACGTTTAATAATCAATTAAAGCACTCACCTTAGAGCGGTCAAGTGGTGAGCATTCGTGGTACGTTCTATTATAAAATTCCCATTAATAACAATACATTTATTACAGTAATTCTCACCTTTATGAATGTCAAGCAAAGGAACACCCGAACGATGTCTCAAATACTCTGAAAAACCAAAACCCAATTTGAGAATAACCTTCGACATGGGGCCGATTGAGTTGTCGGTGTCACCACTAACAACTAATCACATGTTTAGAAATAGCATAACCTTACGATTCTAAAAAATTATAATCATGGAATGTAAATTTAAGAAATGGATTCCAATAATATCATTGGGCCCCACACAAACATTCCAAATACAATGAACTTTTGGGATTGGTTATAGACCACCCACCTTAGAGTTGTATGAATCACTTCTGATGGTATTGGCCCTTGATTTTCCTTGGATCAGAGTAGATCTATGAAAAAGGTGTAAAAATATCAGAAGACGATATATAAATCTAGAGAAAGAGAGAATAATAATAGATAAAGATGATTGTAGTACTTACCATTATGCATCCAACATGATGAATGGAATATCATTCAGATGTCGAACGAAGGAGGTCGTTTGATCCCTAGATTTGGCCTTCAAAAAGATCCAAAATGAGAGAAAAAGGGATTAATCATGCCGGTTCTCATATTATGGATGAATAGGAGGGGGTGTAAGTAGATCATTAAGGGTATTTTGGATATTTCACATTGGAATTTATCCTGTGTACAGTTTTTCAACATGGTTGGTCAAACTATGCACAAACTGTGCAAGAGGATTCTTCCCAAAAAATATCCTCCACAGGGTTTGATCGAATCATGTTCAAGACATGCACAAATATATGAGAAAAGGGGAGTTCACATGGTTAGGATAGATTAACTTGCACCAACTGTGTTAGGTGGCTCTATTTGAGAAAACAAAATCCTCCCGGTTTTCCAAACCGTGATGAATTTCTGTACAGTTTACTTTAAACTATTAACCATGACTATTTTCCCAAAACAATATGGGTTCTGGGCTCCAAACAAGTTTGGAACACCCTCAGAACCTTTACAAACTCATAAAGCACCCATATTAGCTCCAAATTAAAGTTTTGGACTGAAAATTAAAGGATTCATTCCTGAGTGAAAACTGGGTTCTTGCAATCTCCCCCTTAAAAGAACTCTCCCCTCGAGTTATCCTTCCAAGGGAAAAGAAACACTATTTGAGAGAAAATATAGCCATTGGTAATGTTTGTCGACTTCCCACTCCCAAGTCTCATTCTGTACATGGTATTAATTCCATTGCACTCATACAATAGGGACAAACATTCCTCAGAGAGCCTTTGTGCTTCGATCAACGATGCATACTGAATATTCCTCAAAGGTAGAATCTGCACGTAAATCAACCTCCTTATGATCAAAGGTATGATATGGGTCATCATGATATTATAAAAAATTTGGGACATGAAATAAATCTTTCATGTAATGATACCTCTGAGGTACTAGAAACTGATAGGCCACCAACCCCACTCTCTCTAGAATATCGAATGGCCAGACGTAACGAGCCGATAACATTCCCCAGTTCCTTAAATGTCTGTGACCTAACCTAGGTGATACTCAAAGGAAACAAAATGATCCCCAACCTCAAACTCAACATGTCATCGATGAAAATAGATATAAAATTTCTATATATAATGACCAATAGTCATATGCTTCCAAATCGTCTGAACTAGTTCTAAAGTCTCATGAACGAGTCGAGGACCTAGTAGGGCTTCCTCACTAACCTATAGCCATCCCAAGGGTGAATGACATGGCCCATCATATAAGGACTCAAAAGGATACATTTGTATCATCTCCTGAAACTATTATTATATAGGAACTCAATTAGAGGAATATTCCTTGTCCAATAACCACCTAAATCAAGGACACATGCTCGGAGCATGTCCTCTAGAACTTGTATTGTTTGTTACTGTTTTCCATTGGTCTAAGGATGAAAATATGTGCATAGAATCACCTGAGTGAAAATAGTTTTTTTTATGCCTTAACAGAATCTCAAAGTGAAATGAGCATCCCAATCTGAAATAATAATATGTGGAGCCTTGTGTAGTCATATGATCTCATAGACATACATTATTCCCAAATCATCAACAGAGAAAGTTTCCCATATACAAATAAATTTGGATGATTTCGTTAGTCAGTCAATGACAACTCAGATAGCATCACTACCCCTAAGATACCTTGGTAAGATGGATTAAAACTCTATAGAAACATCTTCACATTTCCATTTCGGGATTAGAAGTGGCTGTAACAATCCCACATATCTCTGGTGCACTGCTTTCACCTGCTGACAGGTGGAACACCTAGTGAGGAAGCCTGAAATGTGACGTTTCATTCATAGCCACCAATACTGTCATCGCATATCTCGATTCATCTTCAATATTCAAAGATGATCTTCCCATTGTGATGTGTGGGGATCTTTCAAAAACTTCTCTCTCATATCTTTAGGAACCCAGATATATCCATTTAGATGCAGGACATTGTCTATATCCATAGACCAAGCCGAAAGTTGGCTATCTTTCAATATACTCTCACAGATAACCAATCCATCAGGATTTGAAAACATCATCTTCTTTACCTTCTCAAGGAGGGGAGAGGTAAATGTTAAGACTGAGATGTAATACTTCTAATGACTATCATGCAACTTTATATGAAGTTCATAATAGAGGGCCATTAACTTCCATTAATCATTGGATTTATGTACGTCATGCGTTTGAGTTTTCTGACTCTGTACATCAGTAACCAAATTTCCCTTTCTAGAAGTATAGGCAATCTCAAAATCAAAGTATTATAGATATTCGATCTATATATGATTTTTGAGGTTCATTTCACACTGAGAAAAGATATAATTGAGGCTCATGTGATCTATATACAACACAAAGTACTCACCCAATAGATAATGTCCCCTGTAACGCAAGGCATGGACAACTGCTCCTAACTCAAGGACATGTGTCAGGTAATTTATCTAGTGAGGACTCAACATCTGAGATCCTTATGCAATGACTTTGTCTTTCTACATCAACACTACTCCCATTAAAATGCTTGATTTATTGTAAAAGATGATATAACCTTTACCTGGTTCGAGAAGAATCAGAATCAGTGCTGAGAATATCCTCCCTTTCAGTTCCTGAAAAAATTTCTCACATGATTCTAAACATAGGAACTTAACAACCTACTTTTTATGTCCATTAAGGTGATACACAAGATGTGAGAAGTCTTGTATGAGATTATTGTAATATCTAGATAGCCCAACTAAACTCCTGATATCAAAAACATTCTTGCGATGCTCCTAGGAAAGTATAGCACTAACCTCTTCACTGTCAACAAATATTCCTAATTCTAGGATAGTATGACCCAGGATTTGGACCTTGTCGATCCATAAGTCTCACTTAGAAATCTTGGCATAGATATGATGCTGTCTTAGTGTACTAAAAACGATCTCAAGATGATTGTTATGTTCATTACGAGTGCGAGAATACACCAAGATTTCCTCCACATAGACCATGAAAAAAGAGTCCAAATAGAGGTGAAAAAACCTATTCATCAAAGCCATTAAAATTGAAGGCACATTCTTAATACTGGACAATAGAACAAGATACTCATATAGACCATTCCTACTATAAAAAGTTGTTTTAGGTGTGTGTAATGGTCTTACTCTCACCTGATGATAACCCGATCTCAATTCGATCTTAGAGAACACCATAGCTCCTCAGATTTGGTCAATTTGATCATCTATTAAATGAATTGGATACCGATTCATGACTGTAAGCTTGTTCAACCTTCTTTAATCAAGAAACAGATGTAAGTTTCCATCCGCCTTCTTGGAGAAAAGCACGGGAGAACCCCAATAGGATATATAATGCCATATAAAGCCTTTAGCCTCTAGGTCCTTTATCATCAACTATATCTGCTAAAGCTCAGTAGGTGTTTTCCTGAATAAAGGAATGTACATTGGGGATGCTCCCGAAGCAAGCTCAATTGTAATCTCTACCTCTCTCTTAGGAGGTAAGCCAGAAGATTCCTCTGAAAAGACATCCCAAAAATGATCAACTACAAGAGGGAAAACAATTTTAATGAAACCCGCATCCTCCATGAAATGATTTTAAATATAGACAGTAACTTCACCTAGCCCATTATGCTTTGGTCTAGCTCTCTGGTTCACGCCCAAATTTACCCAAGAGAAGAAGGGTGGAACGGTCCTTGTAGTGTAGCTTGGGTTGTTGATTCCACAGAGACCTAAGAAGATACCTAAGATACACAACCTAAGGGATGGATTTTTGGCTATGAAGTGCCCAAATTTGGGTTGATTTTAGATGGGTTTAAGTGAACTCTAAGATACTTAAGTGAATTCAAATTAAAATAATTAGTTGATCCTAGGTTATCACTCGGGATGGATTGGAGGTATTTTCTTTTTAATGATTTCAAATTCATAAATTTGAGATGGGTTCATTTAAGGAGATAAAACAACATCATCACTTACTGGTTTAATTCCTACACCCTTTAATACTAATCACCTATACACTTGAAGGTTCAATGTTTCAAGCACTTCAAGGTAAAGGATCGTATTAGTACTTGAAGTGTGTGACCTTAAATTCAACAAGGACGATGGAGTTTAAAAATCATCAAATAAAAATCCCAATTAAAGAAGTGATTATACATTAATTAGGTGATAAATAACATCCAATCCAGCCCTTTTCTACTCCCTTGGATCAAACCATAAGTGGGTTAGCCCTCCATTGATCCCATGGTTTCAATGGACTCGGAAAGTAGACTCATGAGGGAGGAAATGGAGAAGTAAAGAAAACAACAAAAATAAAATGATCACTCCACCGTTGTGTGAATAATTTCACAAGGGTTGGTGTGATTAATTTCACACCTTGAACCAATGGTATCAAATTGATATTAAGAACAACAGAATAAGAGTAGAAGAAGAACTTTTATTAAGAAGCTAAAGTGAATTCAACAACTTACATGTGAAAGACAAAATTGAGGCAACAAAAATGCAGCATAACATTACAATTGAACAAAGCTTCCAAGATTCTCAACTCCTTCACCACCACTGCCTTAAATAGGCATTTTGGGAGCCTTGGGTCGAAACACAAACAGTACAAAGCTTCATAATTAATTTTTCTAGGCTATAGGTGGTGGAAAGCTTGTGGAATTTGGACTTTTCCACGTTTGACCCGAGGTGGCAGCTAGCTTTCCTTCACTGAACAGACGTGTCTAGAAGACCTTCTAGACGGACGAATCAGGGTGGGCCATAGAAGAAGAAAATGGATCTCCGGATTTCTTCTAACCACCTGTAAATTTGGGCCCATTTGGAGTTGTGGATTCCGAGATATGATCAAAGTAGTGGACTGTTTTTCTGGGCCGTAGAATCTGGCCCAGAATTTTATCTCTAACTTGGGCCGACTAAATTACAAACATGGAGGCCGAATTAGCATTAACTCCTGCAGAGGGATTTGTTCCTATACATGTCTTCGATCATCCCACGAAATTTGGGATTAATTGGGCCTTTAGGTTGGGCCCTACAGCCTCATCAGTGGGATGATGTCCAATCTGCCTTCTCCAGAATTGCTTCCTTTCATTTCCAAATATCTCCATCATCCTCCATGAATTCTCCACTAATCCCTAAATCAAACATGTTCATATTTAAGTGTAGATAAATTTACAAAAATATAAAATTAATATATGTATAATTCAATTCCTTAAAATCAGATGAATCATTGGGTACTTTAAATGATGTTCAAAAATGTACCACATAATAGTGCATTTTAAGAAGGTATTACAATCATAATGTGAAATGATGTTCAAAGTGTAAAATGCACTAAAATGGTGTTTATGAATAACAAAGAACATGAAAATTATGTATATTAACAATGAATATTAGCCTCATTTAGTGGCTAATCACACCCCCCAACTTGAGTTTTGCTAGTCCCGAGCAAAATATATCTCAACAAAATGAAATTCGAATTCCCTTTTCCAAAAACATTTTAATACACAATGATCACCAAAAAACCTTATATCAAACAATCCTGAAACCCATAAAAATATTTTAATACGAGATAGTTTCATAAGAAGATCCTATTCCCAAGCCCATTCCTTTGATCAAATCCATCATCATACTTCATCCAACTCAATTAGGTGTAATGATGTGTTGTGAATCACAATAGATATGGGGGTTCATTTTCATTCAAGGGGAAATCATGGATGCGCTAGGTGGAATCACATTTAATCCTAATATGAGTATTCTTCATCATTTTTTTGTTTTTTTGTTTTTTTTGCAATATTGCTATATTAATTGAGATTGCAGTAAATAAAATTAACCCATGTAGCAAGACTTTGCCGATGACTCCAAGACTCAAAGGCCTTAGGGCACCAAGTGAAGCCCACATACTCGGGCATCGTCTCGAGTTAACTTAATCAATAACAAAGTCATATTACCATAGATAGATATATATTGAAAAACTCAGGGCTAGAAAACTCTGGAGTCACAATCCCCAAGTGCTGAAAGACTCGCATTTTATCAATCCATTGCTCTACACGCAAATTTTTATTTTTATTTTTTTATTTTTTTATTTTTTAATAATTTTTTTAAATTTTTTTTTGAATACTCATATTATTCATAAAAATAAAACCATCCTATTCTATTTATTATGGGACCCCAAAAATTCAAATTAGTACCCCACAGTCTAGAGGACGTGCATTGTGGCATTTTTTTTATTTGGATGAAAATATAAACGATGAAATATCACATTGGACAGCCACACTTTCCCAAATCTATGCTCATGAAATTATACAAGGATTAAAATCAGAATCAGGGAATGCTAAATTATCTGATATTCAGTTTCAAAGTGTGCAATGTGTATTACCATGTTCAATGTTAAAGGAATTTTTCCTTCCATTTACTTTTTTTTCAAATCAGTCAATTTTTGTTTTTGACACAAAAGCATTTATTTTATCTCCCCCCCAACTTAAAACAACACTGTCCCCAGTGATTGAAGAAATGAAAAATTAGGAGTAGAGGCATGGAATAAAAATTTAAAAAGGAAATTGAAAATGAGGATTATGGAATGAAGTCACCTGGTGGTAGAAGTTTGAAGTTCTTGCCGCTCGAATTTATTCCTTTGATATCCATGTCGCTTGCAAAGTTCCCTAGTGGAAAAAGGAAAAAACAAAACAAACAAAACAAACAAAAACAAACAATATATATATTTATATATTTATATAATAAAGGAAGTAAAATATAAGAATATATATAAAAATTATAGAATAAGGTAGCACAAGAAGCCGCATGTCAGTGGTAAGCGCGCGCCCCTGTCTCCCTTCGGTCCCGGGTTCGAGTCCCCGCGGCTTCGCCGGTTGTGACGGGGTTTTCCCCACGGCCTATGGCGTGGAATTTTTTTATTGTATTATTATATTTTTATTTTTATTTTTCTTAACCTATTTAATAATAAAAACAAAATAAACTGATGATACATTGTCTTCTTTTTAAATTTCTGGGTAAGGTATTACTCAAGGATCACACCACGTGACACGGATGAATATGGTGCTCCTCTTTCATACCCACCCATACTCATAATAGAAGAACAGGTCAAAAGTCTATTTTTTTATTTTTAAATATACAAATAATTAAGTAATCTTATTTGAAAAAATAAATACGATTCAGAAAGATTAGAAACATAAAAACCACAGGTTGCCTCCCGTGCAGCGCTTTGTTTAACGTCGTTAGCTCGACTTAAACCCCTTATTGATTAATTGTTTTTTTTTCATCAAAGGTAGTTTCACTCAGGTCTTCATCAACTTCATGTTTTTGGAATGGTTCTATGAATGGTTTGACTCTATGACCATTAAATTTAAATATTTGACCATTGGTGGGATCTTGAATTTCAACAGCCCCATGGGGGTACACCTTATGCACTATCTATGGACCGGAGCATCTAGACCTCAACTTTCCCGGGTGCAAATGAAGTTTAGAACCATACAAAAGCGCAGGTTTCCCTGGTTCAATGTGTTTAGTTTTAAGATTCCTAGACTGGTAGGCTTGAACTCTAGCTTTATTGATCCTTGAATTTTTATAAGCCTCCATCCTAAGTTCCTCAAGCTCGTTTAGATCCAATTTCCTCTTTATTCCGGCCAAAGAAATGTCAAAGTTCATTTTTTTGATTGCCCAAAAGGCCTTATGCTCAATCTCCACTGGAAAATGGCATGCTTTACCATAAACCAACCTATATGGGGACATTCCTAGGATAGTTTTAAATGCTGTTCGATATGGCCAAAGAGCATCTAAGAGTTTGCTCGACCAATCTTTCCTAGATGGATTAACAGTTTTCTCAAGAATTTGTTTGATTTCTCGATTGGCTAACTCAGCTTGACCATTGTTTTGTGGGTGGTAAGCGGTGGACACTTTGTGAGAAATTCCATACTTCTCCATGAGTGATGAGAATGGGAGATTGCAGAAATGAGTTCCACGATCACTAATGATAGCCCTAGGAATCCCAAATCTAGAGAAGATGTTTTCTTTAAGGAATATAATCACAGTTTTATGGTCATTTGATTTTGTAGGAATGGCCTCAATCCATTTTGAGACATAATCGACTGCCAAGAGAATGTAAAGATATCCCCTAGAGTTTGGGAAGGGACCCATGAAATCAATTCCCCAACAGTCAAAGATTTCAACCACTAATATTGGAGTGAGAGGCATTAGATTCCTTTTTGTGATGGACCCTACTTGTTGACACCTAGGACAGCTTTGACAAAATGTGTAGGAGTCCCTTGAGAGGGTGGGCCAAAAGAGACCACATTGAAGAACCTTGGAAGAGGTTTTCTTAGAGGAAAAGTGACCTCCACAAGCCTCACTATGACAGAACATTAGGATGGACTCTTGTTCGGATTCCGGCACACAACTCCTAATGACTTGGTCAGGACAGAACATATATAGGTATGGATCATCAAACACATAATGCTTGACATCAGAAAGGAATTTCCTTCGAGCTTGAGTCCCTAAGAATTTTGGAAGGACTCCTGTCACTAAGAAATTTGCTATGTCAGCATACCAAGGGCAGTCACCCACAGAGTATAAGTGTTCATCAGGAAACGAATCAGACACAGAGAGCTGATTTGAGTTGTCTTTGAATTCTATCCTAGAGAGGTGATCATCTACAACATTTTCAACTCCCTTTTTATCCTTGATTGTGAGGTCAAATTCATGTAAGAGAAGGACCCACCTAATCAGTATAGCCTTAGCATCTTGTTTTTGGAAGAGGTATTTTAGTGCAGATTGGTCAGTGAACACAGTGATGGGTGATCCTAAGAGGTAGGACCTAAACTTATCTAAGGCAAACACAATAGAAAGTAACTCCTTTTCAGTGGTGGTGTAGTTGATTTGGGCATCATTTAAGGATTTTCTTGCATAAGCAATGACATAAGGAGTTTTATCACAATGTTGTCCTAACACAGCTCCAACAGCAAAGTCACTGGCATCACACATAAGTTCAAAAGGACGGTTCCGATTTGGAGATTTCATAATGGGAGGAGAGGTGAGAGAGGATTTGAGGGTTGAGAATGAACCCTCACAGCTTTCTGTCCAAACAAATGGAGCATCCTTTACTAAGAGAGCACAAAGGGGACGAGATATTGAACTAAAGTCCTTGATGAATATTCTATAGAAACCATAATGTCCTAAGAAAGACCTCACTTCCTTGAAAGTTTTGGGTGATGGAAGGTGATGAATGATGTCAACCTTTGCTTTATCAACTTCAATCCCCCTACTCGAGACCAGGTGGCCTAGAACAAGTCCCTCTTTAACCATGAAATGGCATTTTTCCCAGTTTAGGACCAGATTGTTTTCTTCACATCTTGACAAGACTCTCTCCACATTCTGCAGACATCCCTCAAAAGTATCCCCAAACACAGATAAGTCATCCATGAAGACCTCAAGAAAATCCCCTACCATGTCTGAGAAGATTCCCATCATGCACCGCTGGAAGGTTCCAGGGGCATTGCATAACCCTAAGGGCATGCGTTTGAAGGAAAAGGTACCGAAAGGACATGTGAATGTAGTCTTCCCTTGATCCTCTAGGGAGACCTCAATTTGATTGTACCCCGAGTACCCATCTAAGAAACAGTAGAAGGCATGACCTGCCACTCTCTCAAGGACTTGGTCAATGAATGGTAAGGGGAAATGGTCCTTCTTGGTGAATGAGTTTAGTTTCCTATAGTCAATGCGGACTCTCCATCCACTACTCACTATTGTTGGAAAAATCTCTCCATCCACATTGGTTATCACTGTGATTCCAGCCTTTTTTGGAACCACTTAGATTGGGCTCACCCATTCACTCTCAGCTATGGGATATATGATACCAGCTTTCAACAATTTCAGAAGTTCCTTCCTTACTACCTCCATGAGATTAGGATTGAGTCGCCGTTGAGGTTGATGACATGGCTTTGAATCAGATTCCAGAACAATCCTATGAGTCCCGATAAGTGGGCTAATCCTAGGAATATCAGAAAGGGTCCAACCAATGGCTTTCTTATGCTTCCTAAGGACATCTAGAAGCATCCTATCATGATTGGCTTCAAGAGAAGAATAAATGACAATAGGATGTGTTTGATTTTCCCCTAGGAAGGCATACTTTAGTGCAGCAGGAAGTTCCTTCAATTCAAGATCATGTTGGTTCAAAATTTCAGCAGAAGATTGGGACATTGGATCAAGATCAATTTCTTTTTTTAGAGGTTCAGATAGGATTGATTCCTCACATGTAGAATTTTCAGCTACTAGATTGGCTTGATCAGATTTAGGGAAGGAATTTAGAGGGGTCTCTATGAAATTGGTTTCTTGAAAGGTTTCACTGATTTTTGGACCTAAGACTTCATCATAAGAGCAATTTGAAAATGATTCAAGGCAAGGAGATAAACTTCCTTCATATGAACAAAGTAAATCAATCTCATTCTGACTTAAACATTCATCAAATATTCCTTGATGTTCCATGGATTCATTATCAATGCTTCCTATCATGTTTACTTCATGAATATCCTCGTCATCCCCTATTTGTGAGCTTGCATTATAGATGTTCAGGTCTAGACTCATGTTCCCAAAGGTGATGGTCATGTTCCCATTTCGGACTCGGATAACAGAGTTGATTGTTGCAAGGAAAGGACGACCAAGGATGATTGGGGTTTGTTCCTTATTTCCTAAGTTTGGATGGTTGTCAAGGACAATGAAATCAGCAGGGTAGATGAAGTTTTCAACCTTTACCAGAACGTCCTTTAGAATCCCCTTTGGAACCCTAATGCTACGATCAGCAAGTTGAAGTGTGACAGACGTGGGTTGGAGTTCTTCTAGGCCTAACTGGTAGTACACATCATATGGGATGATATTGACACTAGCACCTAGGTCACACAAGGCCTTGACAACTTTGCTTTCTCCTAGTTCAACATTTATGTAAGGGCAAACTGGGTCTTTCAACTTAGGAGGAATGGTCCCTTGAATGGTGGTACTCACATTAGCAGGCAAAAGGACTTGGTTTTTATGTGAATATTTTCTTTTAAAAGTGCACAAGTCCTTAAGGTACTTTCAGTAGGCAGGTATATTTTGGATGGCATCGAGAAGGGGTATGTTCAACTTGACTTGTGAAAATATTTCCCTCAACGTTTCACTCAGTTCAGGCTTGGATTTCCCCCTCATGCGTTGGGGAAATGGAGCAGGTTATGGGGTTATTTGTTGAAGAGTTGTTTCTTTCACATTTTTATCAGTTTCCTCAGTTTGATCTTGTGGTTCATTTAAATTTTCATCCAAGTTTGAATCTTCAGGTGGGTTCTGAATTAGTTGTTTAGGTTTCTCAATTGATTTCCCACTTCTTAAAACAGTCACATCCTTTAGTTGTTCATGAGTTGTTTGAGCACAACTTGACTCTCCCCTTGAAGTTGTGGATGGCACCGCCTGAGTAGGTATGGGTGCCTTTCCTGTTTTGATGATTTGAAGTTCTTGTTTTAGGGAAGAGACTTCTGAGTTCATCCTCTCCATTTGTTTGCACAGTTGTTCTAGTAGGCTTTGTTGAATAGTTTGGGTTGGTTCTTGAGTAGGTTGGTTTATCCTAGGGGGATATTTTGGAGGTGGGATGGTTTGTTGAAAATGGACCGATGGCTGTTGGTATTGGATAGGTTGGGTTTGGAACTGGTTATGGGTTTGGTAGTTCTGTTGAGGGTAAGGATTTTGCCTTTGTTGTTGGCTATGTTGTTGGTTATCCTTCCATCGGAAGCCTGGGTGGTAATTGTACCTAGGATTGAAGGTGTTTTGGTATTGGGGCTTTTGAAAGTTTAGGGCATTGACTTCCGCTGGGGGTCCTCCTAGAAGAACATCCTTGATGGATGGAATGGTTGGGCAGTTGTCTGTTTTATGGTCATGTTTGTCAAAAATTGTGCAAACAACGTCTATATTTTGGATTTCATGGACTTTCCTAAGGTCTATCTCTTCAACCTTCCTAGAGAGTGCTGCGAGTTTAGCCCTAAGGATTTACTCTTCTCTATGTGTATGAATTCCAGTGGTTCTTTGTGGCATTTCAGAATAAGGTGAAGTTCCCCAAGTTTGGTTTTGTTCAGCCAGACTTTCGAGATACTCGTAAGCATCATTTGGGGCCTTGTTTTTAAATGTTCCATTACACATCATGTCAATGAACTGTTTGTTCCCCGGACCCAACCCTTCATAGAAAATTCTCACTTGTTCAGGTATGGAAAACCCATGGTGTGGAACCATGTTTAGGGTGTCTTTGAACCTCTCCCATGTTTCATAAAATGACTCTCCCTCTTTTTCAAAAAAGTTTTGGATGCTCTTTTTAAGTGCAATTGTTTTGTGATGAGGCAAGTATTTTTTATAGAATTCTCTTTGCAGTTGGTCCCAAGAGTGGATTGATGTAGGTCTCAAGTTGTTTAGCCAATTTTTAGCTCGACCCTTTAATGAAAAAGGAAATAGCCTCATCTTAGCGGATTCTAGTTGATGTGGGGGACACATGGTTTCAACAACGTCGTTGAACTCTTTGACATGAAGGTATGGCATTTTCGACTCCATCCCATGAAAGGTTGGAATGTGGTTTAGGACATGGGGTTTGAATATGTAGTTGGTGTCTCCTATGGAATTGTGTCTGATGCATGAGGGGGCATTGGTCCAAGCTGGAGTGAGGTAGTCGTTCATGGTTTGATCAACTACATTCCCTATGTTTGGAGCTTCTTGGTTTTGGTTTCCCATTTGATTCCCCCCAGGGTTTACAATTTGATTTTGTGGATGACCCTCCATTGGACTTGTTTCATGTTCTGACTTTGGGGTTTCAAGAATATTTGAATCTGATTTAAACAAAACCTTAGGTGCACTTGACTCCCCTATCCTAGGACTTTCCACCCTAACTAGTCTGTTTGAGAAATCGCGGGTGTAGGCGGACGTGTGCCAAAAAAAAGCGAGAAAGGGACAAGATAAGAGATCTTGGGTGAGAGTAGAAGAATGGAGGTGAGGAAAGAAGGTTTTTTTTGGATCTAAGGTACTTACTTGGTCCTCGACAACGGCGCCAAAATTTGGTTCACGCCCAAATTTACCCAAGAGAAGAAAGGTATAACGGTCCTTGTAGTGTAGCTTGGGTTGTCGATTCCACAGAGACCTAAGAAGATACCTAAGATACACAACCTAAGGGATGGATTTTTGGCTATGAAGTGGCCAACTTTGGGTTGATTTTAGATGGGTTTAAGTGAACTCTAAGATACTTAAGTGAATTCTAATTAAAAGAATGAGTTGATCCTAGGTTATCAGTCGGGGTGGATTGGACATATTTTCTTTTTAATGATTTCAAATTCTTAAATTTGAGATGGGTTCATTTAAGGAGATAAAAAAACATCATCACTTACTGGTTTAATGCCTACACCCTTTAATACTAATCACCTATACACTTGAAGGTTCAATGTTTCAAGCACTTCAAGGTAAAGGATCGTATTAGTACTTGAAGTGTGTGGCCTTATATTCAACAAGGACGATGGAGTTTAAAAATCATCAAATAAAAATCCCAATTAAAGAAGTGATTATACATTAATTAGGTGATAAATAACATCCAATCCATCCCCTTGCTACTCCCTTGGATCAACCCATAAGTGGGTTAGCCCTCCATTTATCCCATGGTTTCAATGGAAGCGGAAAGTAGACTCATGAGGGAGGAAATGGAGAAGTAATGAAAACAACAAAAATAAAATGATCACTCCACTGTTGTGTGAATAATTTCACAAGGGTTGGTGTGAATAAATTCACACCTTGATCCAAAGGTATCAAAGTAATATTAAGAACAACAGAATAAGAGTAGAAGAAGAACTTTTATTAAGAAAATAAAGTGAATTGAACAACTTACATGTGAAAGACAAAATTGAGGCAACAAAAATGCAGCATAACATTACAATTGAACAAAGCATCCAATATTCTCAACTCCTTCACCACCACTGCCTTAAATAGGCATTTTGGGAGCCTTGGGTCGAAACAACAATAGTACAAAGCATCTTAATTAATTTTTCTAGGCTATAGGTGGTGGAAAGCTTGTGGAATTTGGACTTTTCCACGTTTGACCCGAGGTGGCATCCATCTTTCCTTCACCGAACAGACGCATCTGGAAGACCTTCTAGACTGCCGAATCAGGGTGGGCCATAGAAGAAGCCAATGGAGCCCCAGACGTCTTCTAACCGCCAGTAAAATTTGGGCCCATTTGGAGTTGTGGATTCCGAGAAATGATCAAAGTAGTGGACTGTTTTTCTGGGCCGCAGAATCTGGCCCAGAATTTTATCTCTAACTTGGGCCAACTAAATGACCAACATGGAGGCCGAATTAGCATTAACTCCTGAAGGGTGATTTGTTCCTATACATGTCTTCGATCATCCCACGAAATTGGGGATTAATTGGGCCTTTACGATGGGCCCCACAGCCTCATTAGTTTGATGATGTCTAATATGCCTTCTCCATAATTGCTTCCTTTCATTTCCAAATATCTCCATCATCCTCCATGAATTCTCCACTGATCCCTGAATCAAACATGTTCATATTTAAGTTTATATCAATTTCCAAAAATATAAAATTAAAATATGTATAATTCAATTCCTTAAAATCAGATGAATCATTGTGTACTTTAAATGATGTTCAAAAATGTACCACATAATAGTGCATTTTAAGAAGGTATTACAATCATAATGTGAAATGATGTTCAAAGTGTAAAATGCACTAAAATGGTGTTTATGAATAACAAAGAACATGAAAATTATGTATATTAACAATGAATATTAGCCTCATTTAGTGGCTAATCACTCTCCTAGCTATGATATCTCACTCACCCAGGAAAAGATAATTGCTTCCTTCTAGTGATATAAAAGAGCCCCTATGGAGATAATAGTATAAAAAGGCATGATAATGGACTAACCAATACATATCAATAATGAAATCAAATAACATCATCTCAAGAACAAAGAGACTTGACAAGAAATGGTAACTTCCTAAATCACAGGGATTGTCCTTACACTGGCGTATGCCCTCTGTCTGTATTCCAAACTGTGTATCGACGGTCATTACACAATAGTGATAATGTATCTCTAGTATGAGACTTTCCTCAATAGATATAGAAATAAAAGAGTTTTAAGCACCTGTATCAAACAATGAAGATATAGTAGTGGAGGCTAATAGAATAGTGACTTGTACTGTAGATGGTCCCACAGCCTCATCCTCAGGTATCGGTAGTAAAGCATGCAACTGACCTGATCCATGACTCTATGAAACAGATGGACTACCATGATCATGATTACTCGTCTAGCACTAATAGTGATAAGGGGATGTAATACCACGTCCATGACCTCCTCCCATGGCTAGACCAACTAGTGCTACTCCAAATCCTCACCTGACATGACACAAAAGAACTTGATCTTGTAGGTGGAGCAGATACTAATCCTTTTCCACTTCAAGATTGTGGAATGGTCTAGTAGAAATGATAAAGATAACCCATGATCCCACAATCTCAATAATCCATAGGTTCTATATCACATTGGGGCTTCTTATACCATGTTCTTCCATACTGATGACACACCACATAGCTATAAAATTGGATACTCTGGTTGCCACTTCTCTGACGATAAAACTAAATGGAGCATTTACTTCCACTGAAAGAACTACTAGCCTGACGTGACACTGATCCTTTAATCCTAGTACTTATTTCGTACCTCAAGTTAAGCTTAGTGAAAAAGGCATAATAAACTATTATAGAAAAGCTATGAAGGATAATGACATTCACCGGAGTTCGAATGGAATACTGGAGCCCATCCTCAAAACGTCTAACAGGTGAAATCTCATCACGGCTAGAAGCGGTGAAAGGCACTGTAAAATAGTGATATGTGCTAAACATTCCATAACTGACATTGTAACCTACTTGGGACACATGAACTCCCTATATCTGTTATCTCTTAGTGCATGAAGAAAGAACTGATCATTGAAGGCAGTCTGAAAATCAACTCATAACATGCCCTGATGATGACCGGCCTGGGTAGCCACATCCCACAAACACATGGTTGAATCTCAAAGCATATATGTATAAATATTTCCACTATACTATGGAGGATTTTTCATATGAACAATGATAGGCAGCATGGACTCTATCTGAGACCCAGTATCCTGACAACTGCCAACCTAGTAAAAAGTTGGAGGATTCTTCTACTGGAACTCACGGGTTAGATAAACCATCATAGGTGAAACCCGTGAATCCTCAAGCATGGACTAAATTGGTCCTAAGAAACTAGAACAGAATTGGGAATCAGTGCCTATATCAATTACAATAGGTGGTTCCTCAAGTGTCACTCTTGGAGGTAAGACTAGAGGCTTTATGCCCACCATTTCGGGAGCATGGTCATCAACACCCTCCCGGGGAATGACTCAATGAAATCATGGTGTAATTAGTCTAAAATGCTAGGATTAAACCATTGTACATGATTATAGGCATAAGATATCATCACTAGTAGAAACTGAATGTAAGAAAACTTACTACCCATAAAATACTACTCAAACTACCTGCTAAGACATCCAAGTATCGGTAAGATACCAAGTATAAGTTTCATGTCATTTTACAATTAATTTCTAGGTTCACTCCTTATCCCTTTCATAGATATGACAAGGTAGGATAATGATGTGAATCCAATTCATTTTTCATTTCAAGATTCACTTTATAATGGATATCCATTTCTGATGAATCCATGCCCATAAACCTATCACCGAAAATATCACCCACTTACTTATATCATAATGGATAGACATGGTAAGTTAATCACCCCAAACCATGAGGGCCCATACTCCACATGAATTTAGATTGGAAATAATTCAATCAAATCCAAAGTAATACATGTTCAAGTAAACTATCATAACATAACTCAACAATCACAAGCATATCAAGCAATGGAATTTAGTGAAATTCATATATATGTAATGGAAATAGGTGTGACATGTGACTTCTAGGTAACTCTAATGATTCATGTAGAAATAATTCTTTCCCTCATATCATCTGGATAAGATGAAATGAATTCTAAAACATAGTAATAATAAAAAACACCACAAAACATGTGCATCACCCAAGGTGAAATAATATTAACTGTAATAGGAAAAAAAATAACAATTAAAATTTAGGCATCTTGGTTTTTACCCTGAACATGGGTTCGCGACACCCAAAAACAACTTATGACCGAGTCCCAATTCTTCTTATTCTCTAATTTATTATCTCCCAATTGTGAAGAATGAAAATAAACCTCCTTTGATACAACATTGTGATGTCTTGGACCTAGATTCCACTTAACAGGTGCCTCGATCCCAGTGGGACACATGGTCTCAAGTGCATCTCCCCAAACACCAGAGGCTGTCGACTAGCAGCGAGGGCCTAGGGCGTGTACGTGGGGAGACTATGCCCTTATTGGTTGATTGTATCATAGTGAAAGGAATATAAATTAATAATGAACAATATAAGAAATATAATTAATTAGTGGAAGCAAATTGGTGCACTAGATAAATGAGAATAATAATAACTGTATAAACTAAAAAAATGATGACGTAATTTCATGTCACTAGAAAACAGAAAAGCATCGATACAAGATAATAGGCATAACATGTTTCACAATGTAAAAGAATGAAAAGACTACTCCAAGCATCATGAGATCCAACTCAGTCATCGGCTATCAGGTTCCACCCTATCAGTATGTAATAAAATGTTTGAAGGTGTGGGCTTCCCTTTTTCAATACCTACAACCATGTAATCTTCACCCGGTAACAAATAGTGCCTGGAGAGGATGTGAGATAAATCTTAGTGGTCCACCACTAATAGTTTCTATAATCTCTAGCCCATGTAATGGAATATAACAGTGTGCATGCATGAATATATAAAGTAGATAAAGTAGTAAAATATAGCTAAATACCCAAGTACCTGCTACCAACCTTATATGGTTTCTAAAAATGTAACCATTTCATCTTATTATCTAATTAAAATTTAAATTTAATATGTCACATGAGGCATAGCCAACACTGACATCACCTTGTGATAGTATATGTATTGAAGGTTACAAGATGTAACAAGGCAACCGAAAAAAGATATCTGGTGAGGGAGTTCTAGGGTAATAACCAAGGTAATGATGATATCATAGAACACTAACTTAAGAGTGTCTGGTTCTATCTAAGGGGTAAGTGTGTAATCCAAGGAGTGTAATCCAAGGAATTCCACAATAAGGTGCCTACTGAGTCCGAGGTGATCGACCAAGGTAAAACAAGGCTAAAAAGGATTGGGCCCTATAGACAATCACTATGGAACCTAATAGTCAATTTTGAATCCAAGGAGTTTATCTGAGGTATCATGTAATAATATAAGGGACCCTACGATATTATACTTGGTATTTGAGGAGAATAAAAGAACCAGAATCTAGGTGGGTATCAACCTAAGAGAACCACATCCTTGAATTTAAATAGTGTTCCCGAGACCCAAGCTGTTCTTCTTTCTGAATCCAAGGCAATATCAAGTCAGTACATTCCTATTTATCATTTTAATTATGTAATCATTCATTAGGTTCAAGCCTTGTTTTCTGTTAGTGTGGATAGGCCATGTAGTGTTGAAACCTTTAAATCAAGTCTTATTTAACCAGTAAAGAAATATTAAATAATTGATGTTCACTCAACTACCTTCCATTAAAAATTAAAGGGGTTCTATATACATTTAACCTTATTCCATATTATTTGTTAAGGCCACGTTATATACTTAGTATACTTTCCATTTCACATTTCACATTTAGTAATCAATTGATGAACATAACTTAGACAAGTAAAGTGGTGAGAATCCATGCTATGTTCTATTATGAAATTTAATTAATAACAATCCATTTATTAAAGTAAGGATCAACTATATGATGGTCAATAAAAAGCACACCGTAATGGTGGCTCAAACATGCCAAAACACTCTAACTCAATTAGGGCATAAGCTTTGACATAGTTAGATTGAGTTGTGGGTGTAACCACTAATAACTAGTCACATGTTTTGAAAGGGAATAAACATTATTTTCTAACAAGTATAATCATGTCATGTCAATTTACGAAACGAATTCCAATGAAACCAGTGGGCCCCAGACGGACATTCCAAAAACAATGAACATTAGTGATAAGTTATAGACCACCCACCATTGAGTTGTATAAATCTCATCCTCTGGTATTGGCCCTTGATTTTTCTCAGATCAGATTAGATCTAAGTAAAATGTGGAAAGTTATCACATAAAGAAATCTTGGTCAAGAGAAAAAGAGAAGAAGAAGGGATAAATAGGACTTGAGTACTTACCATTGTACACCCAACATGACGAATGAAAGTTCGAACGGATGCCAGATGAATGAGATCTCTTTATCCCTTTCATTTGTCTTTAAAAATAACCATAATGAGATAAAAAGGGACTATTCCAATTGGTTCTTAGATTAGGGAGAAAGATGGGGGTAAATAGATCATTAAGGTAATTTTGGGCAGTTTACATTGGATTATAGCATGCACACAGTTTTTCCTCCTGATTTTTCAAACTGTGCGTAAACTGTGTGAGACAGTTATACCTTTAAAAAAAATCCTCCTATGGTTTGAACAAACCATTTTAAATCCATGAATGTGTACTTGG
This sequence comes from Viscum album, assembly GCA_963277665.1. Taxonomy (NCBI): domain Eukaryota; kingdom Viridiplantae; phylum Streptophyta; class Magnoliopsida; order Santalales; family Viscaceae; genus Viscum; species Viscum album. Next base: position 9,292,896 of record OY728125.1, read on the forward strand.
GAAAACGGGGAGTTCAAATGGTGAGGCAGCATGGCTGGGCACCTACCATGTGAGCTGGCTCTTTCTAAAAAAAACACAATCCACACTGTTTTCCAAATTGTGGATAATTCTTTCACAGTTTACTCTAAACCAATCAACAAGCCTTTTTCCCCAAAAAAGATGGGTTCCAGTCTCCAAAAAATCCCTAGAAACCTTCATAACCTTTACTAACTCATTATGAACCCATATTAGGTCCAAATTAATGTTTTAGACTGAAAATCAAAGGACCCATACATGAGTAAAAACTAGATTCTTTCAAATAATGGAAACAATTATCATAATAGGACTCTCTATATGCCTAATATGATGCATATTATATTAATTACTTAACATATGACCATGAAAAAAAATAATAAATCAGTAAGAAGAATAAGGTACATCAATCACTCAAGGTAAAATAATAATCAACTGTAATAATGAACTGCACAAACAACAGTCCCATTCTAGGCCACTTGGTTTTTCCCCATACATGGGTTGACCACTACATGGCATGACTATTTAACAAGGACCAAAAAATTCCTAATATCATATGTACCATACTAAAACAATAATAAAAACAAAAATAAACCTCTTATACCACTTTGTAATGTCCCTTTCTAGGAGCCACTGAATTAGTGCCCTAAGTTAGTCAGTCATAGGGCCTCAAACATGCCTCCCCATATGCAAGAGGTTTTCGGCTAGTAGTGAGGGTCCAATAATGGTATGTTTGGGAGAATATACCCTAATTATTAGATATGAAAAATGTATATATAGGTAATGAACAATAGAATATGTATAAATAACTAAGTTGTGGAAACATATAAGTAGAGCAATAGAAGATAATAATAAATGAAAGCTTAATTATACATGAACATGATCCAAGGCGCATGAAATATCCATTGTATAGGTAAAAAATAAATAACAAAAAATTAAATTAAAAAATCATCAAAATCTATCTTCAGAATCATTATAATATTTGAATAATTCTTGTTCTCATAAGACACCATTTACAATGTATCAACACAAGCATAAACCATGTACTTTATCCTGAACCCATGAGGGTTATTCGAGTACCCTAGTGAAAAGGCAGCCTAAACAGTGTGTGACATATACTTAGTAAGCCACCACAAATGGTTTCCAAAGATATCCAATCCATGAATATAAAATACAATTTTTTTAGGTATATCAATAAATCAATGAATAAATAAATTTAAATAAGTCAGGTTCAAGTTACTTAAGGAAACCTGAAAAACCATACATGCTTCGACCTAAGAGAAAATATCTTGGAAAATGTCACCATTTATATTGGTATATATATATATATAAGTATATATATATATGTGAAAAATACAAATAATGACATATATATCCATATATATATATATATATATATTTATTACTATCTTGGGCCTGAGGCATAACACAAGAATCTCTGAATTATCATAAGAGTTTCAAACATTCTCATTTCATAAGTACTTAGGGAGTAAAACTAACCCTACATTCATGTAAATTATATACCAACTTAGAGAATTTTCTTTGACTAGGAATAATAATTAATTGATTTAATAAATTTCCATGTTGAGCCCATCCAAGGTGTTTTGTTAATTAGAACCTGGGTTTTTCTCCAAGAGAACTTACAAAGAACCATCACTGTAGGATTCCATCAATGGAATTACATATAGGAACCTGAGTGTCTCTCATGACATGGTATAAAATCGTAACCCTCTTATCTCATTTATGGTTTTCTATATAGTTATACAGGTATCTCTTGTGGAATGGTATAATAATGTTGTCCACCGAGATCATCCATGGAAATCCACTTGGGAACCAAGTATCACTCATGGATAGTATAAATAATCCACACAATGAGCTCATCCATCATGTTCTATGCAAGAACACATGTATCTCTCCCAGAATATCATGATTAATTAACATATGATCCCATACATGTCTAGAATGTTGGAAATATAACTAGACACTTGAGATGAATTATAATAAATTAATTCAAAATAACAATTATAAATTAGTTTGAGAACATTGACACCACTTAAAAAATTTGGGATTAGCAGATTCAATGTAATTGGTTTCTTATTTAAAATTCTTACACATCTAAGCTCACTAATATTGCTTTGAATCCATAATAGGACTATCAGACATAATGTTTAGCATCTAAATCATAATTAATTATGATTTGGATTTGTTGTTAGCCAATGTAATAAAATATTATTACATTAAACCAAATAAGTCTACATTGTATTTATGTTTAACCATGGATAATAAAACTTGGAGTTTCTTCCATAGTGTTAAAAAGATAAAATAATGATAAATCCTGATAAGGAATAGAAAAACCATGAATGTAAATGTAATAAATTTTCTAAAATTGGAGTTGTTCAATATTTTTTTTCCATAAAATTATACACTGAAATTATAGAAATTAAGATTGTTGGTAGAGTATTACAATAGTTGAAAAGTAGACCACCAAGGGTTATAAAAAAACAAGTTATTTTAGAATGTGAATAAAGATACCTAAAATGTTTTAATGCTGCCTGATTCAATTAGGTATTCTAAATGTATATAATTTTGGAGTTATGTTTTGATGAATTATAAAATTATGTTTAGAATAAGGTGAAATGTGAAAGCATGTGTTTTTGGAAGTAGAAACAATTGTGTCAATATTGGATAAGGATAGATCTTTGAAATAGTAATAATTAGTAGTGACACATGTAAGAATAACTATTCTTAGAAAAATGAAAATTGAAATAATCTCACTTTATACATTTTATGAATCTAGGGGATGCATAAAAAAATATTAGAGTTTCAATGGGGATATGTATGATTAGCCTTAGTGATATATTTTCTCTAATGAAAACCCCAAATATTTTATAACCAAGAAGTTTGGAATCTATGTTTAAATTCTTTCCATATTTAGGAATACACTTATAATTTATCAGTAACACGATATAAGGGACATTGGTCTATAGGATGAGAATTAAACTCATATTAACCTTTTAGGGATAATTATTTCCAATTATTGGGATCATTTATAGATTTATGAGGTATTCATGAAACCTTTCCAAACCCCAGTATGAGACCAGTTACCCTTATTCGAAACATATAGTCATCAATCATATATCAATGTGAACATCTATATATGTATATATATATATATATATATTTGGTGTTTGGGGGTTCAATTTCATTAAACAATCGCACACACACACACATGCTATAAAGGTAGGTCGTAGCCCCCCATGGGATAAGCCATCAATCAAGACTTATTTATTTAGCACATGGCCTAAAGACCTAGTGGGCATGAATCCCATTACACGGATCAAATGTTAAAAAATAGGCCCAAAGGTCCAATGAACTCTCATGCATGCATTAGGCATGCATCACCATCGGCTAGCATTATGTCTGCATCACCACCTGCCATAGTCTTTCCTGCGTCACCACTTTCCTGGGGAATTTTTCTCCCACACAGATTTGAACCCAGGCCTGATACAGAATTAATGAGAGCCTTTAACACTCAAGAAAGATCTGAAATTCCGAACAAACAAACACACACACACACATACACACACACACATATATATATATATATATATCAAAATATCAAAATATTTCTACTATTAGTTATTGATGTCATGGTTTCGATATGCTTTGTTCGGAATATGGAGTTTATCACCAACTAGGGAGGTGGTAAGTGTTGTGGAGTTCGGAAAGGGCCTTTGAGTGGGGCTTATTACATATCCATATAAAGGGAATCAAAACACACATAGTTTAGTGGAACATGATGTGACACATCATACATTTTAAATTCACGTGTCAAGGACCATTGTAGTTATTTTTATGTTCTTATAACAATGATTGATTCCAAGATGTTTAAATTCATACGATGTAGACTAGTAGGTGAAAGGTTACATAGAAATGGTCATTGTGGAACTTTTTCATGATGGAACCTTTATAATTATCATAGATTTTGGTATCTAAATAAGAGAAAATTATAGGGGATTACATCTACTATAATGACCAAATATGACTTACACCCTATGTCTATTGTGAACTATATGAGGAATGGAGACTAGAGAGGCTGGTTAGTAGGAGACCCATATATGAGGAACCCAAGTGAAGTATATTGACTCAATTGATATAAGCTAACCAAGAGGACTATGTTATTATCATTACATAAATGAAAAATTATGATTGGGGGTATTGGTATTTAAAATAAAAGTGGCGTCCTACATATCCTACGTGAGTGAAAATCAAAACCCACATTGTTTAAGTTGCACGGTTTAAGGTCGTGAGTACATATGGGTAGATGATATTTAACATCATGAAATAATGTTTTATTCTATGATATTTAAATTCATATAATTTGTAATTTCACGTTATCTTTTATTTTTTAACAGTGAGGTTTCTCAGTCATACTAACTAGAATATCAACTAAAACCACCAAACTCATGTTATTCAAGTTTGTTGTGAGAACCATGAGATCAATGAACATCAACTATATTGAATTTGATCACACGAAATGGGGTTAGTGGGGATTATGCATTGGTATACCCTTTTGGATTCAAAAATCAATTAGTAATGATACATGATAATTTATGGTTGGTTTATCCAACACATGTCAATAACTCGGTGAGGGAGGGAGAGTTGAAAGGGTTGGGCTTACACTTAGTAAGAGGCTCATATATAAAGAGACTAAAATGAGTATCTTGACTCAATTTCTATATAGAAAATAATAAGATTATCAGAAATTAAAGAGTATATAATAGGGTTTCATGCCAGATGTAACACTCCAATATTCAACAGTACGTTTCCCTTTGAATAATACAATAGCTTGTGTTCAATGCAACTTCGAGTTCAAACACACCACAATAAATCGAACTAGCCATTATGAATATTAATACCCACTTTTTGAAATTTTATAAATTTTATCCTTCAAAATGGACTTCATTTTTCGATTTAGAATATCGAAATTATCTTAGGGTGAATTTTTGGTATTTTTCCGAAAACTTTCAATTTTTGATGAATAGTGAAAAAACACTGAGTTATTGTTTAAAACTGAATTTTTATTTAAATAATTATTTATTTTATTTTAAATTATTTTTGGTCAAAAATGATACATAATACCTATATTAGTTTAATGTAATTCATTTGAGTCATTTTATAATGAGTTTACATATATAATAATTTTATTGGACCTTTTACCGTCTTTTACCTACCTCCTAGGAGCATTTGCATATTTGCATAAAACGTAATTTTACCACTTCTGTGAGTTGAATTTCAAAAATCTGAGAGTCATGGTTAAAATTAGTAAGTAAAATATGGTTCAATAAGATGAAAATAATTTTTATGAATAGTAGCTTTGGACTTTTATTTACCACAATTAAATGTAAATAGGGTAATTAAGGGTAAAAATGATATCATAATTACCCTAACACATGTCCTAATTCAATTGTGTTGGTTGGAGTGGATAATCAATAGGGGGGGTGTGAATTGAGTTCCAATTAAAATTTCTGTTTAAAAGATTTTTATTAAAACCCCCAATTCATAAACAAGCTAAACTGTATTGAATTTATAAATATTGTAAATGATCAATCAGTTTCTCAAAGATTGATTACTTATCAGTTAAATTAATCTGAATATTAAGTTATCTTTTGAAACTAACTTATTGGTTCACAATAATTATAAACACTTGCTAGTTCAACTATCAGAGTTACTGTAAAACAGATTCATATCTAATTTACTTTGCAGCGAAATATTCAAAATAGTTTTAACAAAGGAAAAATGCACAACAGTTATAAACAAGAGGTTTAGTCTCGGGCTGAGACTTATTCCTATCAAATAGTTTATATAAACTATGATCCAATCCATGGATTGAGGTTTTACAATAGTACTCAGACTGTTCAGGTCCTCAATCCTCTACCACAATTCTACATGGGTAAACAACACCAACAAAACTAAGGCTATCTTGGTCACACTTGACCTCTTCCAAAATTAATTGTGGGATACAATAAGGTGTAAATTGCGTTGTGTGAGGATTTAGTATCCTCCAGTTCAGCCCAGGAGTTAGTTCGTGTCTAAATAGATAGATGCACACACATTGCTCAAAATGTTAATCAAAGATATACTACAGAGGAAATAAGTGGATAATGAGTTTAGAATGATATGAGTGATTGTAGATGAGCTATGGACTCGTTTCATTGTTGAGGATGTTATTTGAGTCCTTTATGGTGAGGATTACACAAAACAAAGTGTCGTTGTTCTTCCCAGCTACAGTTATTCAGCCTTGTGCATATGATGTTCAGTAAGGCACAACAACCCGACATCAGTGTTTGTTCTAGGTGAATGATCATCTTTAGGCACTCTGATTTTTATAGGTGTTCTTCAAGTTCTTTTTTTGTTTCATGGACCTTCACAAACATATTCTCTTCTTCTTTTTTGTGTCTCTATCTGTGTATTTTCATGTCATCCTACTTATTGAAGATCGATCTTCATTTTTATTCCATTAGATCCAAAAAAACGGAATGATTACTTTTTGACAGGTATGAGGTACGGTTCTCTGACATCCAACAACCAACATTAATTAATAATAGGTTTATTAAATTAAGAAAATATGACCGTTGGAATTAAATAAGAGTTAATAAAAATTCAAACATTGTCATGACTATCGGTGAGTCATGAGATCGATAGGTCATTTGAATTTTTATCGGTATTAGTAGGTCATGTGATTAACATTAGTTTCGGTAGTTCGTTTGATCAACATCGGCTTTCGTAGGTCATGTGATCTGCATCGCTTTCGGTAGGTTATTTGATCAGCATCGACTTCAGTATGTCATGTGATCAGCATCGGGTTTGATAGGTCATTTGATCTACATCAGCTTCGGTAGGTCTTGTGATGAGCATCAGTTTCAGTAGGTCATTTGATCAGCATCAGTGACATAGTTGTATCATTGGTGTGACTGTTGTCATCGGTGTGACCGTTGTCATTGGTGCGACTGTTGTCATCGGTGTGACCCTTGCCATCAGTGTTACTATTTTCATCAGTGCAACCATTGTCATGAGTGCGACCGTTGTCATCGGTAAGACCATCTATTCTATCGGTGACTCATCCATCAGTTTGTCACATCAGTGTCGTATTCCTTTAACTATCGGTGACTCAAGAATATAACTAATGGTGAGTCAAAAACATAAACTTATCACGAAGTGTCTGTTTAATCTAGAATACTTCCAGGTCAATAGTAGACCATAAATAATCATAGATAAACATATGTAGACATGATTAAACATATGTAAAAATATTTAGATCAATTTGAATAATTGACTAAATTGACCTATAAAAATTAAACAATAATGATTTGTGATTATTAAAATAATTATCTCACAAAGGGTTCAACAATCTCCCCCTTTTTGATAATCACAAATCTATGGAATAAAAGAATAGGGAATATGATATAACACTTAGTATGCTCCCCCTATGTAAAAAGAATATATGTCTAATGGTAAACATGTCAACAGAGCATGACATCAGATCATAAAAAAGTATGATTATATCAGAGCTATATGCCTATTGGAGCATAGATAATCTATATCATGACATTAGAGCTTAAAGATTATTTAGAGATTATAGATTGTTCTCCCCTTGGTTATACTGATACATACGATTCTCCCCTTTAGATATATATGTATATGTTCTAACCCTTATATATATAGCTATATATACTGTTATCCCTCTTTGGGATTAGAAAAAAGAAAAAGAGAAAGCGGAGAGAGAGAAAAATAGAAAATTTCATTGAAATAACATTGGAAAAGATACAAGGAAAATACACACTATCAAAAAAAAGACAGACAACTATTTCTGGGGTGTAGAGGTGCTTTTCCTTTAGCAGGAGGAATAGATGGGCCAGAAAGTGTATTAGTGGAAGGTTAATCTAGCTAGATGGAGAGATGAAGAAAGACATCTCTGGCTAGAAGCAAAGTGGGTGCTAAGGTTACTTGCTAGTTGGTAGAAGATCCACTTGAAGGTGGCTGCTGAATGACTGGCCGAATATTGGATAGAGCTTGAGAACCTGATAGCTGACCAGGAGAAACACTGGATGGACTAAGAGGCTCAACAGTAGGAAGAACAATTTCCTATGCTTTCACATGAAGATATGGTTTGAGCAGATTGATAAAATCCTGAATTACATTACCACCATATTTCATTGCCTTCTCAAAAACATTTTTGTTCTTCATGAAACTCTCTATAGTGGGAGTAAAATCCTTTAACTGTTGTACTTGAGCCTTAAAGGGTTGAGTGGCTAGAGGTAGCCTCAAATTTTCATCCAGGACCTTAAACTGATGGTTCAACTCATTCTTGGTATAAATTTTAGAAAAATAGTGATCCACTTTATCTTTGATCTCTTTTTGATCATTAGTAGCATCATTCGGATATAGATTCACCATCTTGTGAATATGATCACTATTTTCTTTCATCTTTTTCAAAGAGTACAAGTCCAGAATCTGTCAAAGGGCTACTAACTCTTCTTTTTTATCATCCTTAAAGGCATTAATCTCATGTCCAGTGATCTTGGTCACTTCAGAGGTGTTATCCTGAGAAAAAATCTGAGTTATCTCATCCTTTAATCTTTTAAAATAATATTTCTTCAGGTGTTCTATCTAGTTTCTCAAAACATCCAACATACCAGTAATGGTTGATCTAAATTCTTCTGACAGAGATACTAAGTCACTTCTCAAATCCTTGAGCTCTTGATTTAGAGAAGAAATGTGCCTTCCAATCATGTCACCAGTATTTCACAGTTCTTATTTAATAATATTTACCACTCTTTTAGTTATAGCATCCATATCAGCCTCAGATAGATTCACAGGAGCAGGAGAAGGAGCATTAGATAATTACACTTTCATTATTTCTCTGACAGAGTGAAGCAACTCATCTTTAAACCTGTCAAAATAAGACCGAGAAACAGATTAACCAGGTCTTTCTGCAGTCACTTGCACTTACTCAACAACTGGTCTAGCCTCAAATGGATGGATGAATCTTGTGATATTCACTTCTTCTTCCTCTTCCTCTGAATAATCCAATCCTAGAACCACAAAACCTGGGTGGTCTTCCCATTCATCATTGCAAGAGGTATACTTTGGCTTTACAAAATCAGTTTTTCTAGAATTTTCAAGAGAGTCTTCTCCATCTACATCAATCACAGTTTTCACTATCCTTTCAGCATCAGGAACATTTTCTTGCTCAAATTATTGTGGTTTTGGATCAGCTTGAATCATATTGTGACCATCCACTGGTCGAGTACTTTCATCATCATCATCATCACCATTTCTTTTTCCATTATTGTTTACTAAAGTCTCATTGGTACTGTCTTTGTTACAGGATTCAGACTGGTCAGAATTGGATACTTCATTGTCAACTTCTTCTTCATCACCTAGAAGGGGTTATGAATCAGGTAACTTAAGAGGTGGACTTTCTAGTCCAAATTCCATTATTCTTTTCTTAGTAATTACCATATCAGGGTCACTCCTGTCATCAGAAGGTGACTCAGGTTCCTTTTCAGTATCGAAAACATCATTAGCTTTAGCTTCCTCTGTTCCCTTCCTACTGGACTCTCTAGTGCCCTTAGAAACTTCTGTCTCTACTTCCTCATCAGAAGTTACAACTTCCTCATCAGGTTTTAATCTGGGATCTCTCATCCCCTTTGGTCTCTTAGAGTTGTCAGTAGAATTAAAGGAATCATAGAACCTATCTTCATCAGCAACCCATGTCTTCTTCCACGAATTCTAGTTAAATTTCATTATTTTGCAGATATCCTTGCTAATACAAAAACCACTACTAGATGAGATACACTCATCTCCATCTTCAACACAACCCAAAGACTTTAGCATGGTAGATACATGCTTAGAATAGAATAAGGTTGTAGCCTTCTTGGATGGATTTACCATCTCATCAATATGAACAATAATGTATCTACACAAGTTGATCTTCTCATCATTTAGCAATAAAAATAACAAGAAAACATCTTGATACTTCATAGAAGTAAAATTACCCTTCCGGGGACAGATTTGGTGTTGAATAAACGTAAACAAGATTATACCTTCTCCATCTAACTTAGTAGCTATTATTCTTCTGGATTAAAAATTTTCAGTCAACATCTCTAGAGCAGACTCATATGAAAAATATTTAGTTGTAGGAGGAATATTACATGAGTAATCCTCATATCTACGTCTATGGGGTACCCCCAAACACATATCCCATTGCTTCAATGAAAAAGTTATCTTTTTTTCTTTGATCCCTGAAGATAATCTTGCGGCTTTTTCTCCATCCAATGAAATACTCAAATTCAAATAAAACTCATGCACTAACATTGGGTAGTAGACTCAGTTATTATCATAGAACCTATCCTTCCATCCTTGCATCTCCAACACATTTAAAAGCACATACCTACTGGATAACAGCCATTCGAAACTTACTTCATTTTCTTTGGTGACCACCCAAGTCTTCAATTTCATGTTCACAAACATTTGAGTCATGCTGCTCGATTCTCCTCGAGCACATTTCACAGGTGAGGAGCTTTCAGATTCCTTGTCTTGTCACATTTTCTTTTCCATTTGGAGGTTCGAGAGGTTTGAGAGGTTCGAATGTTCAGGATTCAGAAGATGTGGAGTTCGCCGGGAGATGTAAGGTCAATAGTTATTAGGAATTGAAATAGCCACAGGTCATTAATTTTATCATTTAGGGTTATAATATTAAATATAATATCGATTAAGTAAAACAACATCGTTTCAATAAACACCAATGGTTTCATATACTGTATAACTCAATCAGTGGCATAGATCGGTTTCACTGATCGGTTTCACCGATTGGTTTCACTGATCGATCATAACTAAATCTTGTTTAATAAAATTTAACCTTTCGGAGCTTAAAGTATTGGTGAAAATATCATCAAATTGATGTTCAGAGTCAATAAATTCTATAGAAATATCACCCTTTTGATAATGATCTCTCAAAAAGTGATGTCTGAAATCAATGTGCATAGTCCTAGAGTGAGACACATGATTCTTAGAGATGTTAATTGCACTAGTGTTATCAAAATTTATAGATACATTTCTAAATTGATATCCTTAGTCCAATAATGTGTGTTTCGTCCACAAAATCTATGAACAACAACTACCAGCAACAATGTATTGTGCTTCAGCAGTAGGAAATGAAACATAGTTCAATTTCTTACTACACGAAGATACCAGGGACATTCCCAATAGATGACATGTTTTAGATGCATTATTCTTATCAAACATGCAACCAGAAAATTCAACATCTGAATAACTTATTAAGTCAAAAGGTTGTCCATTTTGATAAAACAATCTTAAGTGGGTAGTATGTTTAAGATATTTGAAAATCCTTTTAACAGAAAGAAAATGAGATTCTTTAGGATTAGCTTGAAATCTTACACACATGTATACACTAACCATCATATCCGGTCGACTAGCAGTAAGGCAAATTAAGTTTCCAATCATACCTCTATAATTGGTTTGATCAACTAGTTTCCCAATTTCATCATCATCCAACTTACAACTGGTACTCATAGGTGTATCAATTCCCTTATTACTATCCAAACCAAAATGTTTTAAAATATCCTTTGTATATTTACTTTGATTTATAACAATACCATCTTTATTTTGAAAAATTTGAAATCCAATAAAATACTTGATTTCTCCCATTAAACTCATTTAGAATTCATTTCGCATAATCTTTGAAAAATTAGTACATAAAGAATTTTTAGAAGATCCAAAGATAATATCATCAACATAGATTTGTACAATCAGAATATCTTTAGAAATTCTTTTAATAAAAAGAGTGGGATATGTAATTCCTTTAGTAAAACCTTTAGAAATAAGAAATTTTGTAAGTCTATCTTATGAAGATCTTAGAGACTATTTTAAACCATATAACACTTTAGAAAGTATAAAAACATGATTTTGAAAATGGGGGTTTGTAACATCCGGTGGTAGTTCAATAAAAACATCTTCAATTATAAAACCATTTAGAAATGCACTTTTGACATCCATTTGATATAACTTAAAATTCAGATGAGATGCATAAGAAAGTAAAATCCTAATGGCTTCTACTCTAGCTATATGTGAAAAGTTTTCTTCATAGTCTATTCCTTTTTCTTGATTGTAACCTTGTGCAACTAATCTATCTTTGTTTCTAATGATTTTTCCAGATTCATCAATTTTATTCCAAAACCCCATTTTGTTCCTATGGTCAAGGTGTCCTTAGGTCTTTCTACTAATTCCCAGACATTGTTTCTTTCAAATTGATTTATCTCTTCTTACATATCCATTACCCAAAATTCATCATTGATTGCATCATTGATATTTTTAGGTTCTAGTTGTGAAAAATTTGCTTGATGTTCAACTTGATTTCTTAGAGAATCTCTGCTTTGTGTTCCTCTATCCAGGTTTCCTACAACTGCATCTAAAGGATGGTTCTTTAGAATCATAGTTGATCTAGTAAAGGTAGGAATAGAAATTTTAGGTTCTTATCAAGGTTCGAGTTCAACAGAAGCAGGTTCTGGTGTATTTCCAGAGCTGGTTGTCTTTAAAAAAAGGTCCACTATCTTTATCATTATGATTTAGAATAGACAAGTCTTATTTAGTATTTTTAACAACATGTTTAGGTTCATGTGGATCAGTTTCATCAAATTTGATGGGAACAGATTCTTCCACACATTTGGTTCTCTTATTAAAAAATATATAGGCTTTTCTATTAATTGAATATCCTAAAAATATTCCATCATCACTCTTGGATGAAAACATGTCAATATTATCTTTAGTATTCAGAATTAAAACGTTGCAACCAAAAACTTTGATGTAACTAAGTTTAGGTTCCATATTATTCCAAAGCTCAGCAGGGGTTTTCTTAAGAACTGGTCTAATCAAGACTCTATTTTGAATATAAGAAGTTGTATTAATAGCTTCGCCCCAAGAATAAATAGGTACATCATATTCATTTAGCATGGTTCTTTCAATTTCATAAAGGGATCTATTTCTTATTTCTACTACACCATTCTGTTGAGGTGTTCAAGGGGAATAAAAGTTTTGATTATAGCCATTATGTGAGAAGTAAGATTCAAACTCATGATTTTCAAAATCACAACCATCATCACTTCTCAAGGTTTTAATCTTAATCCCACTAAGTTTTTCTACAGACTTGGAGTATTTAATAGTGTAATAGCAAGATTAGCTTTTGTGAGCTAAAAAGTATGCCCAATTATATCTAGAAAAGTCATCTTCTATAACATAAACATAGTGCTTTCCATTTAAACTAGAAATTCTAGAAGGTCCAAACAAGTCCATGTGAACCAACTTGAGAGGTTGGGAAGTTGAAACTTCTTTATTTGATTTAAAAGAAACTTTATATTGCATTCTCTTTGAAAAAGTTTAAAAATATTATCATCTGGGAATTAATGTTTAGGTAGGTCTCTAACTATGTTCTTCCTAGTCAATTTTCTAAGTGAATGTATATTTCAGTGTCCTAATCTTCTATGCCAAAGCCAAGATTCTTTATGAAAAGAATTTAAACAATTAATATTCTTCTTATCTAAAGAATTCAAATTTAAAACATATAAATTTCATTTCTTAAGGAAAAAAATACTAAAACATTTTTATAATTAAAAACATTACAAGAATCATTTTCAAATTTAACATCAAAACCATCATAACATAACTAAGATAAACTTAAAAAGTTATATATTAATCCATATACAAATAAAACGTTAGAAATTAAAATTGAATCAGTGTTACCAATTGGACCTAGGCCAGTTTTTCCCATTAGAGTTATTAACAAAGGTGAAATATCCTCCATCAACCATGATTATGCTTTTGAAGCCTGAAAAGTTTCCAGTCATATGTCTTGAACATCCACTGTCCAAATACCATGTCTTCCTATAGGAACTTTTCAAGCAAGTTTCCTACAAATCAATTTTAGATAGAAAATGATTTGGTACCCAGATTTTCTTTGGTATAGAGAGGTTAGAAAGAAAAACTTTCGGTACCCATAATTTCAAAATGGGTCTCATATACTTAATAGAATAAAGATATTTTGATAGATAAACATTGTTTGATCTATAACTATGTGAATAGATAGTTGAGGCATAAGAATTTTCAAAACTAAGACTAGAAGCATATTATCCAAATTTAGGAATAAATTTATTTTTTGTAATCTATCTTTGCCCAGGCTGATAACCTGAACCAGTAGTATACTTTGGTGACCCTTATTTTCGTCAAATTCGTGTAAGTGTATCCTTTCCATTAGTAAAATTTTCCAAATCTTTCCTGAGATTCTCATTAGAAAAATTTAGTTCAGTATTCTCTTTGAGTAGTTGATCATTCTTTTGCCTTTATACTTCTAGTGCAGATTTGAGAGTGATAGATAATGAATACTGCTTCTTTAAGGCTTTATACTTATCTTTCAGCTCATTGCAGGTATCCACTATCATATTACAGTATTCAAAAAAATCTTTACTAGACATGTTTTCAGAATCATAACTATCTCCAGAATAATAAGAGTTTAAAGCAGGAGTATCCAATATTACCTCAGATGTGTTTGTCATGGAACACATATTAGATTTTTGATATTTTTCATCTTGAGTGGAATCAGAATCACTTAAACCATCATCTGAATCACTCCAGGTTTCTTTCATAGTTTTTTTTAATTTGTTGTCCTTATAGTCATATTTCTTCTTGAACTTTAATTTGGGACAATCAGCTTTCACATGACCTTTCCTCTTGCATTCATATCAGACTATGTCATCACCCTTATAAGTCCTTTTACAATCTTTCTTCCAATGACCTTTGTTGTCATACAATCCCTTGTAATTGGATTTTCTGAAAAACAACTTTTTCCTATTAAATTTCTTTAATCGTCTGGCTATGTGAGCCATCTCAGCATCACTGTCTAATGCACTTTCTTCATAGCTTGAGCTATCACTTTCACTTTGAAGTTTCCCTCTTTCCATAATTTTTGAAGCAAAAGTCTTGAAAGCTATATAATTCTTTCTTGGTTCATCATCTCTTTCATTGTTTACCTTCAACTCCTCTTCATACATAATCAACATTACAATCAGCTCCTTGACAGGTAGCTTGCCAAGGTCACATGATTCTCGTATAGAGACAGAGCTTCCTCTTCATCTGTCTCGTAGGCATCATAGTATTCTCATGATTTTTTCCTTTGCTGGAATAGCTTTTCCCAGTGAGATCATTGTATTTACTATCTCATTAAACCTGAGATACATATCAGAAATAGATTCATAAGTTTTAATTTTAAAATTATCATACTTAATAGTGTAGGTATTTAATCTCATTTCCTAAACATTAGTTGTTCCCTCATGGGAAATAGGTAGAGTATCCCATAACTCATAAGCAGTCTTACAAGAAGATATTCGATTAAATTATTCACCTCCTAAAGCACAATACAGGGAATTCATTTCTTTACAATTATTATAGTAAGTGACTTTAGTAGGTTCATCTCAAGTAGTTATAACAGTTTATGGAATCTTATATTGAGTCTCTATGGTAGTCCAAATGTCAAATCCCATAATTTCTAGATGAATTTTCATTTTCATTTTCCATTGGGCATAATTAACACCATTAAAGAAGGGTGGAATTTTGGTAGCTACACCTTTTAATATGTTATCCATAATTAAATTTTAACTAATGTATTTAAATAGATATAAATTTAGAAATAACAGAAATTTTAAGATATTTATGATACAACTAAAATCACAGGTGAAATATTTTCACAAATAGAGTGTTTTGAATTCCTCAAAAACCAAATGTTTGTCAGAGTGGATACTCAAGAGGGGGTGAATTGATTCCCAATTAAAAATTTCTGCATAAAATATTTGTATTAATATCCCTCAATTCATAAACAAGCTAAATTGTATTTAATTTATAAAGATTTTAAATGTTCAATCAGTTTCTCAATGATTGATTACTTCTTAGTTAACTTAATCTGAAGATTATGTTATCTTTTGAAACTAACATACTATTTCACAATAATTACAAACACTTTACAGTTCATCTATCAGAGTTACTTTAAAATAGATTCATATTTAATGTACTTAGCAGCAGAATATTCAAAATAGTTTTAACAAACAAAAAATGCACAATAGTTTTAAATAAGGGGTTCAGTCTCAAGATGAGACTTATTCCTCTCAAACAGTTTATATAAACTATGATCCACACACTGGATTAAGGTTTTACAACAGTACTCAGACTATTCAGGTCCTTAGACCTCTACAACAATTCTATGTGGGTAAACAACACCAACAACACTCAGGTTGTCTAGGCCACACTTGACCTCTTCCACAATTCAATGTGGGATACAATAAGGTGTAAAACGTTTGGTGTGAGGATTTAGTATTCTCCAGTTCAGCCCAGGAGTCAGTGTGTCTCAAAATAGACAGATGCACACACACTGCTCAAAATTTTAAGCAAAGATATACTCGAAAGGAAATAAATGGATAATGAGTTTACAATCCTCTGAGTGATTGCAGATGAGCTCTCGACTCATTTGCATGTTGCAGATGTTATTCGAGTCATTTCTGGTGAGGATGACACAAAAAAGAGTGTCGTTGTTCTTCCCAGCTAGAGTTATTCAGCCTTGTGTAGATGATGTTCAGTAAGGCACAACAACTCAACCTCAGTTTTTTTTCCAGGTGTATGATCATCTTTAGGGTCTTTGATTTTCCCAGATTTTCATCAAGTTATTCTTTTGTTTCGTGGACCTTCACACACATATGATCTGCTTCTTTTTTGTGTCTCTGTCTGTGTATTTTCATGTCGTCCTACATATTGCAGATCGATCTTCCTTTTTATTCCTTGAGATCTGGAAAAAGGGAATGATTAATTTTTGACAGGTAAGAGGTATGGTTCCTTGACATACAACAACCAACATTAATTAATAGCAAGTTCATTAAATTAAACAAATATTACTGTTGGAATTAAATAAGAGTTAATAAAAATTCAAACAGTTTTCATGACTATCGGTGAGTCATGAGATTGGTAGGTTATTTGAATTTTCATCGGTGTCGGTAGGTCTTGTGATCAGCATCAGTTTCGGTAGGTCATTTGATCAGCATCGGCTTCGGTAGGTCATGTGATCAACATCAGTTTCGGTAGGTCATTTGATCAGCATCATCTTTGGTAGGTCATGTGATCAGCATCGGTTTTGGTAGGTCATTTGATCAGCATCGACTTCGGTAGCTCATGTGATCAACATCGGTTTCGATAGGTCATTTGATTAGCATCGGCTTCCGTAGGTCATGTGATCAACATCGGTTTTGGTAAGTCATTTGATCAATATCAGTGAGACAGTTGAATCATCGGTGTGACCATTGTCATCGGTGGGACCATTTTCATCAGTGAGACCATTGTCATTGGTGCGACCATTGTCATTGGTGCGACCGTTGTCATAGGTGCGACCATTGTCATCGGTGCGACCATCTCTTTAATTGGTGACTAGTCCATCAGTTTGTCACATCGGTGTCGCATTCCTTTAACTATCGGTGACTCAAGAATATAACTAACGGTGAGTCAAAAACACAAACTTCACACAAAGTGTCTGTTTAATCCATAATTCTTCCAGGTCAATAGTAGACCATAAATAATAATAGATACACATATGTAGACATGATTAAACATATATAAACATATTTAGAACAGATTGAATAATTGACTAAATTGACCTATAAAAATAAAACACCAATGATTTGTGATTATTAAATAACTATCTCACAGAGGGTTCAACATATTGGATAAGTATAATTCGACCAAAAATAACATTAGGAATAAAATATGACCCCCTTTGATCCACTTGTATTAGATTAGAACATTTATTATTATCTTATTTAAAGAAGAATTAAAAGTGTTAAAAATAAAAATTTAATAACTAAAACATATTTAACATAGAGTTATACATAAGATAAATTCAACTATAAATATTTTTTAGAAATATAAAAATATTTCCTACATAATTGTATTTTATTTATAATTTTTTGACATTAAATAATTAAATTTATTTATGACACAATGATGATGAACTAATTACCTTATTAATGAAAGATTAATATAATTGATATTATAAATATACAAATAAATATAATTTGACAATTTTAAGGAATTAAAATAATTTTCTAGGTTAATATAACAGGTTATGGAAGATTAAATGAATTTTTTTAAGTAATAATTCTATTATGATTTTAACAAAAAAAATACCAAATAGTGTCAAAATTGACATAAAAGTGATTTTAAAACAAATATTATATTATTAATTGATATTCTATTCTTAAAAATATAAGGATCAGCCAAAGAAATTAAATAATGTTATATCTGTCATTAATGAACAACTTTAGATTCTCTTGGAAGTTTATAGTAACTTTATTAACCATATAATTTAAAAATACAAAGAGACATGATAAATGTCAAACTATTTAACTAAGAGTTAAATATAAATGATAAGGTTAATATAGTGACCCAAACCTGACTAAAACTTATTGATTGAGTGGTTTTCGACCCGTCCCCACATTATAACTGAAATAAATCATTTTGGAGCCATTATAAACCGAAAATTATTTATTATAAAATAATATTTCAATGTTTTTCTATGGTGCCCCTCACATCTCTTATAAAAGAGCACTTTCCCTTCTCTCAAATTCACAGCTTCAAATCCATTTTTCTCAGCCAACCCCTGCCCAAATATCCTCCCAATTTTACTCCCATAATCTAGAGGCATTAATTTAGTCATAAATACAACCTCAAGATCCCTTTTGATCAAATCAAAAGGAAGAACCCGAAGAAGAATTAAATATTTCATCACCTCTTTGAAGTTATTTTCTTCATCCACATAATATTTCTTTGTTTTTCCATTATAAAATAATAACTCTAGTATCTTATATATATTGTGTTGTTATTATAAAAATGGTACAACCATATTAATTATTTTATCCATCCTATAAATGACAAAGTCACCATACGTGTGTACATACGGATTACCATCTCCACGTCATGGTGTAGTTTGTTATTCAAACACTTCATCATTTGGATGGGTTTAATAATGATTATAAATGATGTAAATAATATATATAACATGATAATGGTTCTGTATATATTATATACCGTTAAATTATAAATGATTTTAATATCAAAAGAATGATATTGTCGCTCGTGCGTACGTACGAATTACTGTCTCCACGAACGCAATGAGATTCATTCCACATTGTATCCATTCAAGAATAATTTTCATTTGATGATTAAAAATAATTTTTAAAGACTTAATATCATTCTAAATATTAATAAGATATATCCTATCCATAAAAAATTACTTATGTAATAAATAATATAAATGAAAATGAATTAGTTAACACAAAAAACGATGATACTACTAAAATTTCATTAACAATACAATAGTAGAAAATCATATATGACATCATATTTATGTATATAGTTCATGTATAATTTAATAACAATTATTTGAATATTATACAGGAGTTTAACATACCCTCGACCAAGGAAAAGTACATGGTAAGGGATAATTACTCAATCTCATTATTTTCCGAGATTGTTTATGTGTATGTTTTTACTGGGACGTATTTATTATCCATGTCCATGTTTCATAAAAGAGTTTTCAAAAGGATTCTTTTTAAGATTCTATTTATCTAAAAATCATTTTAATTGTTTTAATGATTTATTCTTCTGAACCTTTCTAATTAGTTTCTATGTTTTCAAAATAGTTTTAAGGATTTATTTTTATGGACATGAATGTTTTAAAATGTTAATTCCTTTCAAAAGATCCAAACAGGTATGGGACACATTGATTCAAAGCTATATTTTAAATGACCTCCTTTATAAATTATGTGAATTTTAAATGATTTCATAAAAAGTGATATTTCTCTCAATGATTTTTACTAGTAATTTTCCTCTATGTAAATATCCTTTATAGTATATTATTCTTGATTGAGGTTGATTTATTATGATACAAATCTTCCATATTTTATTGAAGGTTTTGTAATATGTTTGACTTGGGATGTGTTATTTTTATACCATTCATGATTTATGGATAAAGTGACGACATTTTGTATGCTATTTTTAATAAAAATGTTTATGTTATGTTTAAAAGTTTTCATACGAGGAATGCATTGGACTTAGTAAGTGATAGGTGTAGCCCGCTATAGCTCATCGATGCATCAGTAGGTCTAATGAGACAAATTAGTGTCTTGGTGCAAGGCCTAGAAAAAATCATATTTTTAGTCTTGGAAGCAGCCTTGACTATGTGGTTATGATGTCTGGTATTATGCATTCCATCATTATGAAAGTGGCTATTGATATTCCA
Organism: Viscum album; assembly: GCA_963277665.1. Classification (NCBI taxonomy): domain Eukaryota; kingdom Viridiplantae; phylum Streptophyta; class Magnoliopsida; order Santalales; family Viscaceae; genus Viscum; species Viscum album. The sequence continues at coordinate 9,313,315 of OY728125.1, forward strand.
TGTGATTATTTGACTAATATCCATGTGAATAAGTAAATGGGAATATTTGATTTTATATTCGCCATATTATATTGAATTTCAAGTTTAAAAGGATTTTGTTTTAGTCTTATATATTTCTTTAAATGTTTATTATTATTTATTAAAGTTTCCGCTATATTTGTATCCTCACTAAGCATCTGAGATCACCCCTTTCTATGTTTTATTTTTCCTTGGATGTGAAAAAGTATATCATGACTGACCTACAGGGATAGTATTAGGGATATGAGTGTGTCATAGGGAGGCTATGTTGTGGTACTTTTTATTTTTATAATGTAATGTAAAACTTATGATTGTATCTAGTACTTCCAAGGATATTAAACTGATCAGTCTTTTGGGACATGAGTCCTTGCATCATGACAATGTTATGTAATAATGCACCGACTCTAGGTAACCGAGGTCTGGGCATTATAGTTGGTATCAGAGGAAGTTTTGTACAAACCATGGAAACTAGATTTAGAAAAACTCTAATTAGAGAACATTACATGAAGATATACATTGAGGATTAGTATAGCAGAACTTCTAAGAATTCTGGTACTGTAGAGATTTTGTGAGTTTTCAAAGAAATAAATCCCTATCTAGATACGAGCATGTAGAGGTAGATCTGGCACATATGTACCTAAGGGTAAAACCCAAAAACACCCCTTGGATCTAGACTTGATCATGAACTTTTGCACGACAATGGGCCTTGCTGCACTCTTAGATTAGAAACTCCCAGGAGGTATGCTTAGGATAATTCTCATTTTCATTAAAAACCATTATTAATGGTTTATGAGTATATACTTTCTTAAAGAAAACATTTTTCTGATTATGGATTACATCCATAAACTATTCAATTTATGTTAACTGTTTTAGAAGTTTGGAATTATGTATTGCGATTCATAAACAAATATATTATATGCCATTGTTTAGAAATGGCGCCTAGTGGAATAAATGGAAACCATATCAGTGCACGTAATTCATGTAGGGATTTTCCTCCTACTCAAGATAATTATAGTGAAGCTGGTGAAGCAACTGGTGCTGATCAGCTTATCACCATACTAGGACAACTCACTCAGGTTATGAATAATAACCTTACCTATATGGAGCACCCTGATCAACAACGTGGAGGATCAATGTTAGACCAATTCATGAGGCAACGACTACCAACATTCAATGGGACTAAAAATCCATTTGTAGTTGAGAAAAGGATAAGTTCCTTAGAGAAAATATTTCACACATTGGGGAGTGGGGAAAGGGAAAAGGTTTTCATGGTAGTTTATCGCCTAACGTTAGATACAGAGCAATGGTGGTCATTGATTCAAAACACATAGGAATATGATGAAGTATCAAATGTGGAATGTAGGGAGTTTAAAGATATTTTCTTAGAAAAATATTTTCTTCATGACCATCGAGCGGATATAGAAATGAAATTTTTGAGTCTGAGACAAAAGGGGGATGAGAATGTCGCAAAATACGAGGTTAAATTTACAAGGTTTTCAATGCATACTTCATATTAGATATGTAACCCATGAAGTAAGATTGATCATTTCTTTTATGGTTTAAAACCATTTCTCTGTTGATCATTAATATCACAATCCTTCTTGTCGTACGAAGATATTGTCTCATGTGCTATCAAGAAAGAAAATCAATTATCTATGTCTTATGAATTTAAAGAAAAGAAAGAGAAGAAGAGATATGGTGAACACTCTAGAAATGGAAATAAGGGGAAGAAGGGAAAAGTTAAATATCCATCCTGTAGTAAATGAGGGAAGAAACACCCCAGTAATTTCCGAAAGGGAATGAGAGTCTGTTACAAGTGTGGTGAAAAAGGCCACCAAACTCATGATTGCAAGGGTAATAAAGAGGCTGTCAATGTTGAATTGCTACAATTGTATAAAAAGGGGGAATTATACAAATGAATGTACCAAGTGCCAAAGAAACTTACCTTAGAAAAGGCCAAGGGATCAAGGATAATCTTATTCTATCATTATTATTGAGGTTAAATCTCCAGAAGTCTTGGTGGCAGGTAATTTAAAGGTCTTCTCAAGTTTAGAAAATGCTTTATTTGATTCTGGATTATCGAATTCTTTCATATCTTCCTAGTTTATTAAAAAAATTAGATATTTTCAAATTGACTTAACAAGGCAGTTTTTAGTCAAAGCACCTAAGGGAAGAATCATTACAACCATGTTTTCTGAATCAGTTCCCATTAGGGTATATAAGTGTTATTTATCTGCTGATGTCATCATCGTAACCATTATTGAATTTGATATAATCTTTAGTATGGATTGGATTTCCGACCTTGATGTGAAAATTTTTTGTAAGAAGAAGGAGGTTACAAATCTTGATGATGATAAGGAGTACCTTATCTTTAGAGCAGAAACTTCACCACCTAATTCTTATCTAGATCCACCCCCAGTAGCTCAACTAAATTTAATTATTGGGGAGGAAGAGAATTAAATAACTATGGGTGAGGAAAGGAATGTTCAAATAGAGGACACACCTATTGTACAATAATATCTTGATGTGTTTCCAGAAGATTTACCTTGAAATCCTTCAGAATGAAAAATTGAGTTTTCCATCGATTAAATTACTGGTTCATGGACCATATTGAAGACCCCTTACAGAATGGCCACTGTGGAATTAATTGAACTAAAGAAACAACTAAAGGAATTGAGTAATTAGGGATTTATTTTCCCTAGTGTTTCTCCATCGAGAGCCTATGTTCTTTTTGTTAAGAAGAAAGATGGATCTATAAGGTTGTGCATTGACTATAGGGAGATCAATGCTATAACAATAAAGAACAAGTATCCCTTATATCTCATTGATGATTTATTTTACCAAATTCACGGAGGTCAATATTTTTGAAATATTGACCTTCTATCTGGATATCTTCATTTGTCTGGGAAGAAGGGAGACATTCTGAAAACATCATTTTGAACCAGGTACGGGCATTATGAGTTTACAGTAATGCCTTTTGGGTTGACTAATGCACCCTCTGTCTTAATGGATCTAATGAATTGAGTTTTCAAGGAATATCTTGATGGATTTGTAGTTATATTTATTGATGATATCTTGATATACTCCAAAAGATATGAAGATCAAGAAAATTACTTGCAAATTATTATAAATACTTTTAGAAGAAATGAATTATATTTGAAATTTAGCAAGTGTGAATTCTAGATTCAATAGATTTCTTTTCTTGGCCATATTGTCGCTAAGGATGGAATCTCTACTGATACATCAAAGACCAAAGAAATCCAAGATTGGACGGCACCGACAATTATAAGTGAGGTACACAATTTTATTGGTTTATCAGGTTATTATCGATGTTTTGTCCAGAATTTTTCCTGGTTGGATAACCCATTAACAAAGCTCACATAGAAATGGGTTAAATTTGTTTGGAAAAAAGAGTCTGAATAATGTTTTGAAGAACTGAAGATAAGATTAGTCAACGCTCCTATCTTGACTCTACCATCAGGGAATGATGGGTTTGTTATTTATAGTGATGCTTCAAAGAAAGGACTTAGTTGTGTCCTTATGCAGAATGATAGTGTTATGGCCTATGCATCATGGAAGCTAAAAATTATTGAAAAAAACCATCATACTTGTGATCTTGAGTTAGCAGCTATAATCTTTGCTATCAAAATATGGAGACACTATCTCTATGGTAAGAAATCTGAGATTTATACTTATCATAAGAGTTTGAAGTATATTTTCTCACAAAAATAACTCAACATGAGGAAAATGTGATGGATTGAACTACTAAAGGATTATGACCACCCGGGGAAGGAACAAAAAGTGGCCAATGCTTTGTGTAGAAAGGATCATGGAGTTTTAAACAAAATGAAAATTGAAAGTGTTCCTATTTTCATGGATCGAGTAAATATGAATATGGGAATAACCATGGATGGTGAAACATCAATGATTTTTTAAATGGTTTCCAAACCATCTTTACATGAAAGGATAAAGAGTTCTCATATTGATGATGAGGTGTTTCAAAAGAAGATTATAGCTTTGAATAATGGGAGATTGAGTGAATTCATATATGAATATTTGATTTTGAAATTTAGGAAGAGACTTTGTGTTCCTGATTTACCTAATCAAAAAAGGTAATTTTTAGATGATGCCTATAGATACAATTTCTTTATACACCCTGGTAGCACCAACATGTATAGAGATTTGAAATAACAATTTTGGTGGGACAACATGAAAGGAGAGATTGGTGATGTTGTGTTGAGGTGTATGGTTTGTTAAAAAGTGAAAGCTGGAAGGCAACATCCTGGAGGAGTCATGAAACCTTTTTCCATACCTAAGTGAAAATGGGATAATATTATGATGGAATTTTTCATGGGGATACAATATAATCCTAGAAGGAATGATGCAACATGGGTCATTGTTGATCGACTTAACAAGTCAGCACATTTTCATGCTATAAGAAAAGATTTACCACTTGAACGTCTAGCAAGACTATATATTAATGAAGTTGTAAGAATTAATATTGTATCCTTATTGATTTTTTCTGATCATGATCCCCATTTTACATCAAGATTCTGGAAAGTCATCAAAAGGACTTGGATACTGAACTTTGTTAGGGCACTGCCTACCACCCTCAAACCGACAGACAATCAGAACAAACTATTCAAACCTTAGAAGACCTGTTGAGATCTTTCTATCTTGAATTTCAAGGTATGTTGGATCAATATTTTCCTCTGGAAGAATTTTCCTATAACAATATCTTCAATTCAAGTATTCAAATGGCACCATGTGAAGCGTTATATGGAAAGAGATGTTGTACCCCAACTTGTTGGGATGATGTTAGTGAAAGAAAACTCGTAGGCCCAGAACTTGTTGAGTAAATGATAGAAAAGGTGAAGATTACCCAAACGCACAGCAATGTAGCCCAATGTAGGCAAATAATCTATATTGAAAACCAAAGGAAAAAAGTTGGAATTTCAAGTAGGAGACCATATTTTCTTGAAGGTAACTCCATGAAAGGGTGTTATATGTTTTTGTAAGAAGGGTAAGTTGAGTCCCAAGTACATCATACATTTCGAAATTATATAATGAATTGGGGCTATATCTTACCATTTTGTAATGATAACAAGTCTCTCCAAAGTTCATAATGGGTTCCACGTATCACTGTTGAGAAAATACATGTCTGACCCAACACATATACTCACTTATGAGGAAATTGAACTGGAACCTGATTTGCCTTATTGTGAAGAGCCTGTCAAAATTCTTGATACCAGATAACATGTTCTGAGAAACCAGATGAGTCATCTGGTAAAAGTTCTATGGAGAAACCATAAGATGGAAGAGGAAACATGGGAACCCGATGAACTTATGATGAAGAACCACCCGAATCTTTTTATTCAGTAAAATTCTAGAAATTTTGAGGACGAAATTATTTTAATGAGGGGAGAATGTAACACCCCAAGCTTCCGCGGTAGGTTTCCATTAGAATAATACAATAGTTTGTGTTGAATTCAACTTCGATTTCAAACACACCACAACCAATCAAACTAGCCGTTATGAATTTGAATACCCACTTTTTGACATTTTATATATTTTATCTTTCAAAATGGACATTATTTTTGTATTTGGAATATCGGAATTATGTTAGGGTTAATTTTTGGTATTTTTCTAAAAACATTCAAGTTTTGTTGAAGAGTGAAAAACATTAAGTTATTATTTTAAAACTGATTTTTTTTAAATAATTATTTATTTTATTTAAATTTATTTTAGGTCAAAATAGATACATAAAACCTATATTAGTTAAATGTAATTCATTAGAGTCATTTTATAATGACTTTAGATATATAAAAATTTTGTTAAACTTTTTACCATCTTTTACCCACCTCCTAGGAGCATTTGTAAATTTGCATAGAATATAATTTTACCACGTCTATGAGTTGAATGTCAGAAATGTAAGAAAATTGGATAATATCATTAAGTAAAATGTGATTCAATAAGATGAAAATAATATTTTTGTGAATAGTAACTTTTGACTTTTATTTACCACAGTTAAAAGTAAATAGGGTAATTAAGGGTAAAAATGATATCATAATTACTCTAACAAGTGTTCTAATTCTATTGGATAAGTATAATTCAACCAAAAACAACTTAAGAATAATATATCATCACCTTTGGTCCACTTGGATTAGATTTGAACATTTATTATTATTTTATTTAAAGTAGAGTTAAAAGTGTTAAAAGAAAATTTTAATAACTAAACCGTTTATAATATAGGGTTATTCATATAATAAATTCAACTAAAAATATTCTTTATAAGTATAAAATATTTCCTACATAATTGTATTTTATTTATAATTTTTATACACTAAATATATAAATTTATTAATGACACAATGATGATGGAGTAATTATCTTATTAATGAATGGTTAAAATAATTGATATTATAAATATCCAAATAAATCTAATTTGAGACTTTTAATGAATTAAAATAATTTTATAGGTTAATATGACATTTTAGGGTTGATTAAATGAATTTTTTTAATTAATAATTCTTCTAGACATTTCACAAAAACAAAATACCAAATAGTTTCAAAATTGACATAAAACATTTCTTAAAACAAATATTATATTATTAATTTTTATTATATTCTTAAAAATAAAAGGTTTTGTAAAATGGATTAAATAATATTATATATTTCATTAATTAATCACTTTAGGTTCTCTTGGAAGTTTATAGTAAGTTTTTAACCATGTAATATTAAAATAAAAAGACATGGTAAATGTCAAACTACTTAACTAAGAGTGAAGTATAAAAGATAAGGTTACTCTAGTAACCCAAACCTATCTAAAACCTATTGGTTGAGTGGTTTTAGACCCATAACCACCTTATCCTTTAAATAATTTATTTTTAAGCCATTATAAACTGAAAATGATTTTATTATAAAATAATATTTCAATCCTTTCTTAAGGTACCCCTCACCACTTTTATAAAAGGGCACTTCCCCTTCTCTCAAATTCACACCTTCAAAGCCCTTTGAATCTGCCAAAACCTGACCAAATATCCTATAAAATGTAATCCATTCATCCTAGATGCCTTCCTTTAATCATAAATCCAACCTAAGGTGCCCTTTTGATCAAATCAAAAGGAATAACCCAAAGAAGAGGTAAATATTTCATCACCTCTTTCATGTTCTTTTCTTATTCCACTTAATCTTTCTTTGTTGTTTGCATTCTAAAATAATAAATCCAGTATAATATATATATTGTTATGTTATTTAAAAATGGTACAACTATATTCATTATTCTATCCATACTATAAATGAAAAATTCTCCATACGTGCGTACGTACGGGTTACCGTCTCCACGTCGTGGGGTAGTTTGTGATTCAAACACTTCATCATTTGGATTGGTATAATAATGAGTATAAATGATGTAAATAATAAATATAAAATGATAATTATTCTGTATATATATGATATACCATCCAATTATATACGATTTTAATATCAAAAGAATGATATTGTCACTCGTTCGTACGTACGGATTACCGTCTCCATGAATGCGAAGAGATTCATTCCCCATCGTATCCATTCAAGACTAATTTTCATTTGATGATTAAAAATAATTTTGAAAGACTTAAAATCATTCTGAATATGAATAAGATACATCCTATCCATAACAAACATTACTTACATAACAAATCATATAAAGGAAAATGAATCAGTTAGCACCCAAAACGATGATACTACTGAAATATCATTAAAAAATCAATATTAGAAGATCATATATGATATAATATTTATGTATTTAGTTATTTTATAATTTAATAAGAATTATTTAACTATTATAAAAGAGGTTAACATACCCTCGACCAAAAAAAATTACAAGGTAAGGGTTAATTACTCAATCTCATTATTATCCGAGATTGTTTATGTGTATGTTTTTATGGAGACATATTTATTATCAATGTCCACGTTTCATAAAAGTGTTTTCAAAAGGATTATTTTTAAGTGTCTCTTTAACTAAAAAAAATTAAAATGTTTTAAATATTTATTCTTGTAAACCTTTCTCATTAAAGTCCATGTTTTCAAAATGGTTTTAAGGATTTTTTTTATATGGACATGAATGTTATGAATGACAATTCATTTCAAAAGTTTCAAATTGGTATAGGACACATTGACTCAAAACTAACTTTTAAATGAATTCCTTTATAAATATTGTGACTTTTAAATGATTTAATAAAAAAGGGATATTTCTCCCAATGATTTTTTCTGATCATTCTCATCTATTTCAATGACCTTTATAGGATATTATTCTTTATCGAGGTTGATTTATTATGATACAAACCTTCCATATTGTATTGAAGGTTTTGTGATATGTTTGACTATGTATGTGTTATTTTTATACCATTCATGGTTTATGGATAATGTATTGAAATTTCATATGCTAGTTCTAATATTAATGTTTATGTTATGTTTAAACATTTTCATATGGGGAATGCATTAGACTTAGTAAGTGACGGGTGGAGCCCACTATAGCTCCAAAATGCATCAGTAGCTCTCATGAGACAAACTAGTGTTTTGGCACAAGGAATTGACAAAATATTGTTTTAAGTCTTGGCACAAGGCCTTGACTATGTGGTTATGAAGTTTTGCATTATGCATTCCATCATTATAAAAGTGGATATTGATATTTCATTTGATTATTCGACTAGTAGAATATCCATGTGAATAATTAAATGGAAATATTTGATTTTATATTTTCCATTTTATGCAGAATTTCATGTTTAAAATTATCTTATTTTAGTCTTATCTATTGCCTTAAATTTTTATGTTTATTTATGAATGTTTTTGCAATATTGTTATACTTACTGAGCATCTGAGTTCACCCTTTTCTATGTTTTTTATCCCAGGATGTGAAAAAGTTTATTATGACTGACCTAAAGGGATAGTCTAAGGGATATGAGTGTGGCCTAAGGAGACTATGTTGTTTTAGATATTAATTTTATAATATAATATAAAACTCATGAATGTATATAGTACTTCTAAGGCTACTAAACCGATCAGTCTATCAGGACATGATTCCTTGTATCATTCCAATGTTATGTAATAATGCACCGACTCTAGGTAATTGGGGTCTGGGCATTACACCAGAGCAAAGGGCATGAGTGAATTGGGTTCTTAGGTCAGAGACCTGGGCAAGTTGGCACCCGTGTTTTGTAAATAGCGCGAAGTAGTGCCCAAATATGGAATAAAAAGGAATAGGGATCCCATGTAGTATATTATGTTAAATTAATCTCCAGTGAAAGAGTCCTAAGAAAAATGTTCAACAAAATTGTATAACTAAGTAAATTTCTACCCTCTATAAGTGAACTAGGAAAATGGGTTGATCATGTAGTAGGCTTGAATGATGGGGTCATCTAAGTTAAAGGTAAGAGTGAAGTTTTTACCTTGTCAAGGATGGGATATGAGGCTCTCTATACTGGTGGTTTAGTGAGGAGTCTCACCCTATCATGTTTCGTGGAAAAGGGTTATACCTAGTGTAGGGTCAAGAAAAGAGGTGGATCTCTCTTGAGTTAAGGGCATGGAGAAGTGGTTAACGTTTAACCTAGTAGGAGGTTGGGTGAAGAGTTTCTATCAAGTAAAGAGTAGGTGAAGATGTTATACTAGTATTAGTATAGAAACATAGGTTATACCACATATGGGATTGGTTAAAGGGCTTGTCCCCAGTTGTGGTTGGGCAAGGAGGCTCACCTTTGCAGAGGACTAGGTGAGGGGGATCTCTCTAATAGAGTCCTAGAAAAATGGGTCAACTATATGATATGTCATTGGAGTGTTTTATATTTTATACATAAAAAATAACAGGTGATAAGGTTTTTCCCTATTCTACCATTTCTCCCATTGAGTTTTGATTGTATGATCACATTTTTTGGGTCTATCGAAGGATTGGGTGAGCAGAAATAATCTCTATTTACTAAGGTGCATCACACATCCATCCATGTGAAAATGGGAGGAAAGGGATTTTATTTATAAGAAAATATACATAACATGGAGTGGTGATCTGGTTAGAAATGATAATTTTGATTGGTTACTAGGTAGAAACACAAGGAAATAATATTTCTTTTTCTCAGGTGTACCAGAGTCCACCTAGGAAAACCACCATTAAAACATGTACTTGGACATGGGTGAAGTGATGCAGGTGCGCATGTATGGATCTATATTATTTTTTCTAGGATCCTGAACCTCATTAAATATAGTTTCTAGGTGAAGGAGTTTTATGAAGTATTCTCCAGTGGATGGGGACTGGGTGTGTGACCTTGAGTGAAATCTTAGATTTCTTCTTGAAAATTCCTAACTTTAAATTACCACATCATTTGACATTTTAGTCTATTTGAGCTCCAAGACTAGTCAAATCAAAGGCTAAGGAATAAAATATACCCCTTGATATATGTTTCCCCTATAAAAGGTGTTTTATAGGGCCAAAAGGTTAATAAAATATTCTATAAAATGGTTGTTATGGTCTCAATACCCCTTAATTAGAAATTGATTAAATTAATGTCCTACGTTCAGAAGGAGGTTATCACTAGTACATCACCAGACTGAGCATCATTTTTTAAAAATCTATATACCTCTATGCGTGAGAAATCATTTTTAATATGTATATATAATTGTTTTCTACTTTGGGCATAGGAAATATTTTCTACTCAAACCCAACTTATGTTGTTTTTGAGATGACCATGTTATGGATTATGTGGTAAAGTTCATGGAAAAAAAAATTTAGTACCTGTGTAGTTCTGAAGATGCGATTATAGAATACTGGTATAAAAATTAAAGATTAAATCAACCATATAAAAGAGTAATATGAAGAATTTACTAGATATATAAGAGAATAATTGCTTGAAGTTTAAAATTTGGAAAAGTAATTATTGAAGGACAACGTACTGATATTGAAGTGTATTTTAAAGAATCTATTGGATGAATAATATCCTCATTAAAAGAAGAGTTAAATTTAATAAGTTATCATGTGGAATAATTAAAATAAATATTCAAGAATGATTTAAATTAAAATTTTTATAGTGAAATAAATACATATTTTAGATAATATGTTTATAAATGTTTTAAAAGAAATATTTGTTTTCATGTTTTATAATTTATGTAAAGATATTTTTGGAACAATTAAATGTGAAATATCTTGGAATTAATGTTTGGAAAATTTGTAACTATATTAGAAGTTTTGATGGAATGCAATTTATGGTTATGAGTTTTACTAGATATCACACTAAAATCAAAGGTACCATACCTCAATAAAAGTATAAATAAAAAATAATTATTCAAATAATAATCTTTTTATGAGATGAATAGTTTTAATTATAATGTTTGGTTAAAAAGAAAGTATCCTGATTTTGTTTTTTAGTGAAAGAAGAAGGTTTCATTATGATGATGGACATTATTCCAAAATTTAACAATGTTAAAAAAATTACTCAAATATTCAAATATTTCAGGAGGGAAATAATTGATTTTAATGGATCAATTTGAATCAAATTTATAGAATATATATGAATAGACTTAAAATTTTATAAATAGATAATTAAAGATATTTAATAAGAGAAACAAACGAAAATTTCCTTTTAGTATAGGAAAAGGAAACTCTTAATTTCTAGATTTATGGAGATATATTTCTCAATAAACATAAGAGTTTTTTCTGATATGATAAATAATTGAAACCGTGTCATATAATAATATTAATGATAGATAATTAAAGATAAATATTAAAATAATAAGGTTCTCTAACTTTTTTAAGATCCCACTGAATAAGTAAGGTCTAGATTTTTCAACATACCATGGAAAGTGAGGTTATGTTTAATGTTCAGAGCTTTTATGTAAATAATTAGTATGTAGGGATCAACCGACACCAATTTATACTTGTTGTATTAATGAAAATAGTGATATTTTTATTATATTAGCTTTATTTTCAATGATATTTCATTATTTGAAAATTCAAAATTGAGAGAGGAGTAAGGGAGTGACCCTTGGATGTGGGGTGACCCTAGGCTTCGAGTGTCCTAGCCTATACCCACCATTTAAGGTGATTAATGGATATTGGGGTATCTATACATAGATATTTCATGGTGCTTGGGATGTATCCAAATGTATAAAAACCAATTTAATTATTTTTCAGTGTTTTCATTATCTACTTAAATTTTTTAAGACATAAATCTATGTGTGTGGATTAAGTAATCATTGATCAATGTTCTCGCTCACCCAAAAATTGGTTTTCAAAAAACAAATAAAAATATAATTTTCAGTAAGTAATAATTGATCAAACTAATTAGTGGTGAAGTTAAAATGTTAATTAATATGATCATTGTTAAAATAATAACTAAAACATGACCTTTGTAACAATGTGGTCAATATCATTTAGGGTTGTGATTTGTTAATGGAAAATTTATTTAAGTTGGAACAAGTTTTATACCCTAATTCACACCCACTCATTGGGTATCTCTCACTAAAACCATTGTGGGAATAATAAGTTGTATCTGAGCACAAATCTTTATTGTTCTTTTATTTTAAATTGATCCAATAGTTTCATGGAAATAATTTTTAATAATATTCTACACTAACAGTCTATTCGTTTTATATAAAATAGAATGATCTTGAAAAAGAAATGAAGATCAAATTGGATTATATATGTTGGAATAGTTTTTGGGACATGGAGATTTAGGAAAATTATTCGAATAGTCTGCAAAGGTAAGGTATGAATGAACTTGACTATAAATATAATGATCCATTCAATGATGTTGTATGATTCAAATAATATTCTAACATCATTAGTGATGTTTAATATGATGATGATGAGACATCAAGAAATAAAATGATGTAATTAGTCCACTTATCATAGGATTAATATCCAATACTGTAAAAAGAATCCTTGAATTTAATAAATGAGAATACAGAATTTAGGATATATATCGGTGTTAGAAAGACTAAGAGAGAAAAATAAAAATATTGAATAAATGATTGGTTGAAGTGGATCCAGATATTAGAGAAACGAATCAATCATTGAATGGGTAATTGAATGAGATATATCTAAATAATTGTAAACTTAATGTTCATTCCATGGACAAGGTATGTATTATCTAGAGATTTTAAAATTAAAATATGTTTTATAGTGTATACAACGCACAACAATGAGCTTAAAAAAATAATGAAATATTATTATTTTCATGTTATAGTTAAAACATAGCTATTAAATTAGTATAAATGAATACGATTATCCAAATTATGAAATATATAATGTTCCAAAATAATACAAAATAATTGACTTATGATTAGGAAATAAGAACTTAATGTTTTATTAAATTCAATTTAACCTTAAAAAATATGAGTATTTTTTAAAAATTGATTTAATTTCTTTTTGTGTGAATGTATTTGAAATAATATATAAATCATTTATAAATTTATTTTTAATAATAACCTCATTTTATTAAATCATCATAACAAAATTATTTTTGGGTAAAACTTTGGTATTTTTATAAAAAGAATGATTTTTTTAGTGAGTAGAGAAAATAATGATTTTTGTAAGACTATAAATTATTTGAATTAAAAATTCCCATTATGTTTTAATTTTTTTCTAAATGTAACTTAATTATTATTTAATTAGATATATTATATTTAATTACATTTTAATCAGTATTATACCTAATTTTAGAATAAGTATATTATTGGGCTTAGATACACATTTGCCTAAAAACTGTTTTTCAATGAGTTTTACTTGTTTGTATTAACATTTATGTATGAAAATTATAGAAATTTAATCTTGAAAAATGGATTCTATATTTGGAACTATGATGTCCAATTTTTTTTAAATAAGTCTCTTTTATTTTTTTCATTATGAATATTAACCTTAGTAAATATTATTACCTCAGTATGGAAAAATTGGGTAATTAGGTTTAAAAATAATATGATAAGGACTAAAAATAACCCTAAAATCAAATTTAATCTATTGGATGGTTGGGGTTTTACCTTCTTAATCAATGTTTTTAAATCATATATTTCTTCCATTTTTCTTTGAAAATGACATATTATTTTAAGTAAATATAATGTCAATAATGTCACTATATTTTTTTAAATATATATAAATGTATGTGATATGGATATATTTTTGAAGGTTCTAAATGGGTTTTTAATATGAGTGGTTATATTCATCATGGTAATTTATTAATTATTTTGAATGATGAAACTATTACCATAAATTCTTACACTACGTTGACAAAGTGCTTGTGCAAGTAGTATAAAAATCAACCAAATGATTTTGTAGACCCGAAAAGAAATATTTTTTAGGTGAGTTATAGTTTCCCATTAATTTTATTGATAAATTTTATGTATTTGGTTTTTTTTTAAATTTTATATTCTTAATCCCTTTCTATATTCTTTTCCATAATTTCAAACTATGTCAATATTTCCAAAAACAAAATTAATGATATTTTATGTTAAATAATATTTTATTAAATTATTTGGAAAACATAATAAAAGTAATAATGAAAAATAAGAGGCTAATTTATCTAAAACATAACCCCTTGTCCATTTATGATCCAATTTTATTATTATAATTATTTTTTAGCCCTTTAATAGTGAAAAATTCTTTGCCACTATTATGGTTAAAATTGGTTAACAAAGGGGTTAAACCGAAATATAAGGTCTAAAATAATATCTAAACCAATATAAATTCATTTATATTAATATATTAAGACAATTTTCTCCTAATATTAAAATAAATTCAATTTAATAACCATTTTATATGATATAAACAAATCTTATATTATAATATTCTATGTATTTATAAAAATGACATTAATAATATGTTATTAAATGATTTAAAATTCATAAAAATCCTATATCCAGAAAAGTTAATGTTATTTGGTTGAAAATATAAACCATGGTCTATTTATGGGTTATCTTTCATTTATTTGTAACTTTTTTATCCCCTAAATAAAAAATATTGATATGACCATAATTTTCCAAAGGGTCAATGAGAGTTTAAAAAAAGATAACTTAAAAAACAAAATATAAACGTGTTAAAATTTTATTTTATGATATTATTTAGACCTATAGTACTTTAATATTCATATTATAATGATTTTGATTAATTTTTATGAGATAATTAATTTATATTAATTTACCCTCCTTTATAAAAGGCGACCCACTCTCCTCTCCTCTACACCGATAATGAGCCATGTGGTTTGGCCAAGACCTACCCAAATCAAATCTTGACAAACCTACCCATATTTTATAGGAATTAGTTTTGGAATAATTCCAACCTTTTAGAGATTAATTTGTAAATAAAAATAGGTTATTCTAAGAAGAGCTACAGTTTTTAACTGAATGTTTTAGTTTTATTTCTTCTTCTTCCTCCATTAAATATTATTAAAAATTATGACATAAAAAACCAGTATAGTTTATATAATGTGATATTATCATGTCAAATATATAACATATTTCCTTATCTTCTTCTATCAAATGGGAAATGAAACTGGGATTCATTTCCATGACAACCTCTCACAGATTGTTTTAATGAAATTTTTGATGTATATAAATATATGATATTCATGACATAATTATAATAATTAAAGGTTATTACATCTTAAATATTTTGACTTTTCCATTAATTTAATGATGATAATGCCATTTGTGCATACCTGTGGATTGCTATTTTTTTATATGTGTGGATTACCACCTTCATAAAGCTATATGATTCGATTTTCATCACCACATCACATGGATTATATATATATATAAAGTATTTTACTAGTTAATAATATATTTAATATATAATAATTCTTATACAATGTTAAATAATACTTATCTTCATTCTATCATGGTCGTTGAAAAATGTAAATGTTACTCGTTGAAAAATGTAAATGTTACTCACACACACATATGACGTTCCATCTCCATAACTAATAAATAATTCATTTTTTGAAACCATCAATCATAATTTGTTTTAACATTATAATTTATGTATAAAAATTATAATTATTTAATTATAATTATTTTATAAATGATGAAATAATTACACCATTAACCACAATCAACCAACTGATTTCATTTTGGACATATGATCTAGATATCATCAAAACATCTGACTTGAACTTTAATTATTAAGAAATTGAATATATCATTATAATAAATAAAATAAAAGTAATAATGAACTTGATAAAGGTTCATAATAATTTTAAAAAATTAATATATTTTTATTATTCAAGCCAAAGAAGAATGTACGTGATGAGTTAGACTCGAGATAACTGATACATCAACTTAAAACCACATTTTAAATGTTTTAAATAATTATTTTCTAAAAAATTTCTTCCATGTCTATATTATTAAATTTATTTTATGGATGTATTTTTTATGAAAATTAATTAATTATAAATTAAATTTTATCTCTAATTTTAATTTCTTTCAATGGTTTTCAAAATTATTTTTTTACATATTTTATAAATAAAATTTGAAATGTCATTAAAAAATACAAAAGTATTGTTCTATTTTATTATATATGATGTAAAAACTTTTTCCTACCACCAAAAATATTGTTTTATGTTTTTATTCCTTTACCGTATTACATGTTTTATTTAATGAAAAATCCTATCCCTTTTACTTTGGATATTTTAGTTTTAAAATTGGTTTTTTAAATGGAAAGTGTATTTTGATATCCAAAAATGTTTTGTATATTGGTTAAAAAGTGTTTCAAAAGGGTTTTATAGTCAAAATATGAAATATTAATATATTTTATTCATGATATGGTAATTTAGTGTTATATATAATTAAGGGTGAGCTTGATAAAACTTATATAGATGAGTGAGACCGATACAACTTATAAAAACAGGTGAGTCTGATATAGCTTCCTTACACATTATTTAATGTTCATTGTCTTCAAAGTAAATAAGGATAGAGTTAACCCAGCCGTTTTATCGTATAAATTTAATTAGTATCTAGTTATTTACAACATTAGTGGACATTATTTATCTATATAATGCTCTGTGCTTACAAAAATGTTTCTATTTAGTTTCTATGTGTTTTGAAGGTTTTATTTGAGAAAAAAGTATGTTTTTCACAAAAATTTGATTTATTTAATAAATTCAAATAATTTTGTGTCAAAGTTAAAAAGTATATAGATTTTGATATTTTTCTTTTGAATAATGGTTTTATTTCTTTTATATCGATTGAAGATATTTCTTGTGCTCATCCTGTATTTTAAAATGAATTTCAAATAATTTTATGCATGAGTTGGGTCAATGATAAGGTAAATATAAAAATTGTGATGTTATTTTATAAAAATAAATAAATTTTCATTTTAAAAGATTATTATGTTGGTAAAAATATAGAAAAAGATGAAGTGTCTACCATGTGATGTACTATTTATTTATGTCTGTGCAATGAAATAATTCTTTAAAACTCTAATTTTTAAATATAATGATAATATAAGATAGTAAATTATTTAATTCACTATCAAGTTTATATAATTTTTAAGTATAGTTCCTTACAGTTGGTATGATAGGAAAGTTTTAGATAACATCAGAGACTATGAAGTTTTTATGTGAGGTTAACTTGAGTTTTTTTAAAGAAATCATTGGTTTATAAGTTTAAGGTCAATAATTTAAAAGTCTTAGACACCCCATTTTGAGGTTTTATGTTATGGGAATACATTAGAAGACATATATTGAGTTTTTAATATGTCTTAGGTATCTATAACCTTTAATTTTAACATGTGAAAATGTTATTTAAGGAAGAATAACTTTACATATGAATAGAAGCTTGAATGAATTGATTACCATTATGGTTTATGTGATCTTTCATATCGAGGTAATCATGGGTTATTATAATATGGGAATGTATGTTTTATTGTTTAGATAACCATCGAATTAATAAGTGATTAATGTTATTTTTGAAGTTATTCACTATTTTGGGAAACTTATTTTATTAAGATAAAGGGAAATATTTTTGGATAAGATGAAAAAAAAATTATGAACAAATGTGGAATTATATTTTGGAAGCATATATGATTTTAATGAGTATTTATAATTATTTTGTTTATTTATGTAAATGATAATAATATCTAACAGATTATATGATTAAGTAATATACATTTTTGGTATGAGAATTTAAGTTTGATTGATATTATTTAGAGGTAAATTTAAAATTTATATTTGAAGAATTTGTGATAAAATCATTCAAATATTAATGTTTTAATCTTAGCCTAAAATATTCTAAATAATTTTAAGGATTTTTATTTAAAAAAATATTTAGTTTGTACTTTGTGTATTAATTTTAAATTTTAGAGATGAATGTATTATTTATTTTTATGGATTTTTATTCATTTTGGTAATTATTTTACTTTTTGCTAACAATTTATGTTTTGGTTAATGTATAAATAAATGAGTAATATATTTTTAACTTTTTTATATTATATAAAAAAATATAATTTTATTTTAGTGTTCTTGGATTGAAAAATTCATCTTGAATACCTATAATTTATTGAAACAAATGAGATTGTGGTGAAAATAGATTAAAGTATGAAATTCTACTTATCATGTAAGTATATTTACTTATTTTATTAGTATAGATGGTATATGAATTGATCAAATATGGGAAACATATCTTTAAATAAGATTATTGTCATATTAACTAAATTTTTGATGAATTGATGGTCTTTTCACAATTTATTGGTTTATAGTTTTCGTGGTAATTATATTTCTCTTGATTGTTCTCTTTCAAGAGATCAATGATCTCTGTAACTCTCTATTATTATTTAGATATTAGTTTCCTCCATGTATATATTTTCAGTTACCACTAATTTTCTATTTGGAAACCTGGTTATGTGGTATTCTAGATGACATTTGTATTTCCCTCTCTATCGTTTCAAGAGGATGTTTTATTAACCCTTTTTATGATGTGGGATTTCAAAAAATGTGTTTTAAAATTTCAATAAAATTATTACTAAGATCAATTAAAAATTATTAGTATTTAATTTAATATATTCGGGATACTTTAATATCATGATATTTTAACAGAACATTATGTTCGCTAGCATATACAACATGCAACACCAAGCTTAAATGAACTATAAAATACTATTAATTAAATGTTATATTTATCACCTAGACATTTAATTGGAAGGTATGAATAGAAATAAACAAAATATATAATATATAATGGCCCTACTCAAAATAAATATACTGATTTATTCTTAGGAAACACACACCCAATTTTTCAGTAAAATCATTTTTTCCTCAAAATTATGTTTTCCTAAAAAATGATTTTATTAATTTCTTTGAGGGAATATTATAAGTATTATATATACATTTTTTAACATTTAATTTATAAAATTAAATTCTAATTTTAAATATTCATATAAAAATTATCATAGAGTAAAAGTGTGACATATTTCTGAATAGATTGATTTTTTAGCGAATAGTGAAAACATTGATTTTTATAAAATAGTAATTTCTTTTTATTTAAAGAATAATAATTATTTAAATTAGATCTCAAAATAAGATAATTATTTTTTAATTATATATAATCTAATTAATTACATTTTAATCATCATTTTACATAATTATGGAATAAGTTCATTTTTGGGTTTAGAAACACATTTTTTCTAAAAACTGTTTTCATTGTGTTTTTTGAATTTACATTAATGTGGATATATAAAAATTATAAGAATTTAATATTAAAATTTTTATTCCATATTTGGAATTATTAGGTTCAATTTTTGTAGATATTTCACTTTTTTCATTATGAATAGTTACCTTAGTAAATATTACAACCTCGGTAATAGTAAATTAGGTAATTAAAGTTGAAAATAATATGATTAGGACTAAAAATAACTCTAAAATTTCACTTGAATATTTTTTTTGAGTGTGGTCTTACTATAATCATGAAATATTTTAATTTATAGTAAATTTATAACATTTTTCTTCAAAAATGAGTTATATATTATTTTAAAGAAAAATAAAATAAAAAAAGTCACTCTTTTGCTTTTAATATTTATAAAATTTTGTGACCGGGATAATAAAATTTTATGATTTGTTATAAAATATTATTTTAAATATAAATGAAATTTTTTATCATGGTAATTTATTAATTATTTTTAATGATGACATATTTATATTAAACTCTTGTACAACACCGACATATTGTTTTTTCTAGCAGTAAAAAAATAAAATAAATGGTTTTATAAAATATAAAAGAAATATTTTTTTGGATGAGTTATAATGTGACATGAAATTTATAGATAAATATAACATTTTAGTTATTTTTCAAAGGATTATATTCAAATTTCATTTCTATACTCTTATCCTAAAAGTCAAACGAAATGAAGAGTGTCAAAAATGAAATTAACGATATTTTATGTTAAATAATATTTCATTAATTTTTGTTAAAAATAATAAAAATAATAAAATATTGAAATTAAGATAAATTGTTGAAAATTTCATCCCAAATAAATTTATGATCCAATTTTTACATTATAATTAATGTTATAATACATTAATATTGAAAAATTCATTACCATATTTAATGTTAAAATTGGTTATTCAAGAAGTTAAATAAAACAATAAGGTATAAAATGATATATAAACATGTATAAATATTATTAGGTGAATATTTTAAGACCATATCCTCTTTATCTTCAAATATATATCTTTTGGTAACCATTTTAAATGATTTAAAAACATATTATGTAATTATAACTCATGAATTTCCAAAAATGACATTAATGATATTTTATAATTGAAAATATTTTATTAAATGAATTAACATTCATAAAAATTCAATATTATTTCAAGTTATGTGAATGATATATGGTTTAAAATATCTACCATGTTTCATTTATGGTTCATTTTTTCTTTTATAGTTACTTTATTGACCCATAAAAAGGAAAGAAAACATAGATATCACTGTAATTATCCTAAGGGTTAATGAGGGGTTAAAACAAAGAGATGGGGGAGAAACCTGAACTAAATTATTCCAAATATTATTGGAGAAGATAATTTTTACCGATATTAATATAATATTATAATTATATCAATTTGGAGAGATTTTCCATGAAATTACTTTATATTAATTTTATAATTTTAAAAAATTCCAATAATACCCCTACCCTTATTTATAAAAGGGAACCCCTATCATCTCTTATACACAATTCAAGAGTCAGGTGTTTCAACCATGACCTTTCCAAATCCATTGCTATAATCCGTATACATATTCTAGAGGTACTGGAGTGGGATGAATACCAACCTTAGAGGGCTTAACGTATAAAGAAAAGGGGGTTGTATAAAGAAGAGGTATAACTTTTAACATAAAGATTTAGTTTTATATCTTCTTCTACCTCCTTCAAATATGATTCAGAAATTATTAAATAATAACACCCTTATTTTTCATATATTTATATTTCTTTATGTTAATATCATGACCGATATCAATCTCCTCTTCCATCTAATGGGAAACGAAACAGTCGTTCGTGTGTACAGTGGACTACCGCATCACGGACCGATATAATTCATTTTCCATCACCACCTCTCAAGGATGGTTACAATGATGGATTTAATGTATATATATATAATATTAATGAAATAATCATAACTAATAAAAGTCAATATATCATATATTTTCTTACTTTTTCCATCCATTTTAAAAATGATACGTGTGTTTGTGTGGATTAACACCTCTATAAAGTTATTTGATTCAATTTAAAAAAACATCATCACATAGATGATATATATAAATTATTTTAAAATTTAATATGATATTTATGATATAATAATTATAAAAATATAAAATAATAATAATCACATTTCCATCATGAATATTTAATAATGGAAACGTTAATCATTCGTATATACGACCCATTGTCTCCATGATTGGAACATTGTACATTTTTCATAAACATATTTAATGGTTTTTTTTAAATGTACACTTCATGTATTAGAATAATAATTATTAAATGATTATTATTTTAAATATGATAAAATAATTACATTGTTGACCACATTCAACCAACTGATGTCATTTTGGACATTAGAGTTGAATATCGTCAAAACATCCAACATGAACTTAAATGGTAAAATAATTGAATATAACATGGTAAAAAATAAAATAAAATTTGTAATAAAATATAAATAAATCATCTTTAAAGATAAAAAATTAATATATTTTTATTATTCATGAATATATAGAATGTAACTGATGATTTTGACTTGAGGTAAATTACAATTTAACTTAAAAAATATTAATAAATTTTTAGAGGATTATTTTATAAATAAATTCATTAAATTTTCATATTATTAAAATAATTTTATGGATTTTTTTATATGAAAAAATAAATTATGAATAAAATTTTATATCACTATTTAATTTCTCTCAATGGTTTTTAAAATGAATCTATTACTTATTTTATTGTTAAGATTTTACCTTTCTTTACAAAAGACAAAACATATGTTTTATTTTAATGTATATTGCTTTAGAAACATTTCCCACCATAACAATAATTATTTTATATTTGGATTCCTTTACTATCTTCCATGTTCTATTCGAAGAAAAAATATTCTTCCCTTTCTTATGGTTATTTATTTTTGAAAAAGAGTTTTTTAAAAGATATGGTATTTAGATATACGAAAGTGTTTGGAATGTGGGTTCAAAAAAGTTTTTCATGGGTAGTATGATGAGACGTGAAAGATTAAAATGTTTTATTCATGATATGGTACTTGATAACTATATATAATGATAATTTCTCTTGATAATGGTTATATGAATTGGTGATCTTAATATAGTTATCCAATGCATTGGGTAATGTTTCTTATCTTGAAAGGAAATAAGGAATGAGTTTACAAGGATGGTTTCTCCTGTGGATTTAACTAGGCTCTAGTTATTTATAACACGAGTGAAAAAAGGTTATAAATATGATTCTATAATTTATATAAAAGTGTGTATATTTTATTTTTATTGGTTTTAAGGTTTTTTGTTGAGAAAACATGTGTATTTTTAGGTATATAAATTTTTTTTGTATGCTCAAAGAATATTATAATAAAGGTCTATTTTTAGACTTTCATTATTTCAGTAGACTAAAAATCATCTTCCTTTTAAGTCATTTTTTAAGGTTTTATAGAGGATTAAGAACAATTATGTGGTAAAAATAAAACTTTTAAATATATTTCATGAAAATAAAAAATACTCTATTTTAAAAGATTTGTATTGTAGAAAAAAATAGATACTATATGTAAGTGACCATCAGGTGATGTAATATTTATTTATGTAAATGTGGTGAACTAATTATTTAAAACTGAAAACCTTAATGATCATGAAAATTTTATAGAGTGAATTATTGAATTAAAACTCACGATTATGTAATTTTTAAGGTTGGGTTATTGAAATGGGATTACCTCAAAGGAAGTTTTAAATTTTAAGGATAAGAAGGATAAATTTGAAACACACATAGCAGAAATAGCGGTGGAAAATCAATGGATGAAACTAGGGAAGGTGAGACTTAGAGATTCCATTTCATGGATGAACAATAAGATTAAAGAACAAAGTAACACACTATAAGATCATTTCCATGTATTAGAGGACTAAATTTATAAAGTGAATATTTTCAATGAATACACGAGTGATCAAATTAAAAAAAAAGAAAAAAGACCTAATAACATGATTATAATTTGATTTTGGTGAATAATTATGTGAAACAACCAAATGTTCAGGGTAATCCTATTATAAGATATTATTTACTTTTTTTTATTTTATTATCCCTTGTTAGGTGATTGTGATATTAATATAAAGTATGATAAACCTATGTATCATCATGAAAAATTCATGATGATACAAAGGTGTTATTACAATGAAAAACCTTACATTATCCAGAATGAATTTCCTTCAAAGTTCAAGATGAATAAAGTCATGGGGATTTCCAAAAAAGAGTGAAAATAGCGGATATAATGTAAACAAAAATATTTTTAGGAGAAGGTACAAATACATTTACTTTAATTGTGGAATTCATGATTATGTTTATTGTTCTTTTCTATGAATAATTGTAATATATTTCTTTTTTATAATGTTGATGAATGTTTTTAAAAACAGAGTTACCTAATACTATAAAAAAGGTATAAATTTTATTATAATAATTATTACAATGATAATTATATCTCTAGTAGGGAAATATATCATGTAGTTCAACTAGACAAAATGGAGAGAACCGATATGAATTCAAGGAATTTTTTTTTGACAGATTGATATCATTGGATGGATGAAGAACATTATAAAACATAAATCAATTTAAATTAGATATAGAAAACATTTGTTCAAAAAATTATTGATGGAATGAAAAGAATATTATTTGAAAAAGTTAAATATGTTCACATATCGATGAAGCTGAAAGATCTCATGTGAAATAAATATCCCAAGGAATGGTATATGTTATAAAATATAATTAATATATTAAGGATATTCAATTAATTATGATGGTTTTGTAAAGAAATGTTAAATAATGGATGAGTGTAATGATTCATGATGAAAAGAGAACCTGATGGAAAAAATATTATATTTTGGATCATGAAGAATAGAATAAGGCCAAGGAAAATGGAGTGAGGTTAGATTCTTTCAAAAATTATTATAGATCTCAATATGGATTCTAAATTAAAGGATAAAAGAAAAATTTTGGTCCATAGTGAGTCAGTATCTTCCTCAAAATAATGGAAATGGAAGAACACCTCTCCACATTTTTTTGTCTTTTTAATGTTTTATAGTTTTTAGGGGGAGATATGATATAATGAAAAATTGAATGGGAAAGATAATGTTGTATGAAAGCGTGACCATGAATTGAAATTATTGCTGTTATAATAGAAGAATTGTTATACAAAACCATAAATATCAAATACATGAGTAAAATAAGTGATTTATTATTATTAATAATTGGTATTAAGTTATTTTTTTATTTTTGTTGGTAAAAGAATATATTCATCAATTAACATCAAACCTTGAATATAAAGGAGGAAATTTTTACGGAGAAGTGGAAAAAAATGATATACATGTTTTTTTCAATTTGATGTAACATGTGATATCATTTGATTATTTTTAGGATATAAAATGGAGATATATATATATATCATTATAAATATTAACTATATATTCAATTAAAGAACAAAAACATTCATAGGGATATTTACTATAATTTTGTGAAGGGTTTTATCCCTATCAACCAAGTAAAGACACTCGATAGAGGATTAATTAAATTTATTTTTTCAAATTGGTGTCTAGTGATGATCACTAGAAGGGTAAATTTGTGTGAATCACACATTCAATGATTTAAAGTTTATTCACTAATAGTTTTTTGGATGTTTCATATAGTTGATAGAGATATTCTTTAAGTATGTTATTTGTTCAAGTTATAAGAATTTTTAAATGTAAGTTAGTTACATGGACAACATTAGAGTTATGAAATAAAAATATTATTTTCTATATTAATGTTTGGATATGTAACCTTATAGGTTTTATTGATAACTCTATACTAAGTTATTGGTTTACTCATTGGATATAATTTAAAAATTATCTATAGTAGGTAATTTTTTAATTGAAAATAAAATAAGGAATAATTATGAATAAGTAATGATATAAATTAAAATTATTGGAACTGTAATGTTTATTATATAATGGGAACCCTATTAATTATACATCTAGTGTAAGGAGTATTAAAACAAAGGTGTAGAATATTTATTTATATTTTCCCTATGATTATCATAAATGAAGGAGAATACTTCCATTGGTGTCGAACTTCACTGGAAAATTCTATATTAATAGATAGATAGGAATCATTTGTTTTATTTTGAAACCCAATTATTTTTTAATAGGAATAGAGTTTTTATTTATTTTTAAAAATAATACAATTGAATAAGTATTTCAAACATGAACTATAATTCCTTTGTATATTATTGTTATGGATTTCTAAAAATCTATAGTCATTAATTTTGATAGATATTTAATTTGGAATTGATTTACAGGGGGGTGTGAATCAAAGGAATATTATATAATTCTAAATGAAGTTTCATTAGTATTGATGTTGGATGTATAATGGTGTTGGAATTCATACGAGGGTTTCCAGCAATATAAATGGTGAGAGTTTTGAAATCCGACTAAGAAGTAAGTGAGTTTGGACTTGTTTCTAACCAAATTTAAGAAGTTGTATTGGATTTAAAAAATATTTTAATATTGGATTTAAAGTAAAAAAATTATGGATAATCCTAGAGTTATAATTCATAATGTTGTATATATATAATAAATATAAATACTGACAAGGAACATAAAATTTGTGATTCTTCCTCAAATAGTTTTTCTGAAAGTGGTGTTGTTCTAAATGTTATTCTATAAAAATAGATTGAGATGTTCTTGAAATGAAGATGGATGGTTGAGTCTTGAAATAGGCCACATGCATAATCACCATGGTCTAGAATAAAAACAATCTGTTATAGAAAATGAATAATGCCACCCGAAAGGTTTAAAAGATGTATAATGAGAGCTTGTGTTTTGGTTCTAGAAAATGCTAGAGTTATATTTTAAAAAATTTGAACTAAATAATATAATAAGGTGACAAGTGAAAGTAGTATTATGATGAGTTATTTTGTAAAATAATAAGGTTATATCTATGAAATATAAATAATTGGTATAAGAATATTTATGAATAACTCAATATATAAAAATAAAATAGGCATAAAGACACCTATATATGTAAGATAATGTTGGAAAATACATAAAAGTATCATGAATTTTCCCTAGGGATATGTAATATTAACCTTGGTTATATATAAGAGTGGAGTTCAATTAAAGGAAACATGGAATGGTAACTAAAAAATATGGAATAATTACTTGAAATTATGAAAGTGTACATCAGTTATATGAAAGAGAAACTTCAATTCCTTTGATGATACATAAGAGTATCTTCGAAAGAAGAGTAAAATTTGTAAATAGAATTATGGAAGGATAAAATATTGGTATAAAACAGTAACAAGAATAATCTATTTTATATATAAGTTTATCATTGAAAATATAATAAAATATGGAAAAGAACCTATAGAAAAATCATCTAAATATTTAAGGTTGATTTAATAAGATATATAAATTATAATTTTAATGTATAAATAAATAAATACATTAGATAAGATGTTACCAGAGGTTTTATTGGAAATAAGTATTTCTATTTTTAATGATTTCTGTGAATATATTTGTAGAATAATTAAATGGATAATATAATGGAATTAATATATATAATATATATTTTCCAAATTCTAAATGTTAAAGGATAATGAATTCTGGATTTAGTTTTGACTAGATATCATATATCAATTATATTTACCATGCCAAAATAGTAGTAAAGGAAGAATAAAACTTATTTTGATAAGAATCTTGCAATGATAAGAATGAATAGTAATGTGATTCTAGAAGTCACACCACAATAATATTAGGTTAAATAAATTACTCACTTGTTTTTATAATTCAGGTGAGAAATCGTTGATTTCAATTGAGGAATTTGACTCTAATTTTTAGAACATGGTCATGATAATTTCACCATCATACACATAGGGAATTAAATATCATTAGTGAGGGAAACTGGGATAATTTCTATTAAAATAGATAGGAATGAAACTATGGAGGTATGGAATTATGAATATATATTTACCTATAAACATTAGAGGTTTTGTTACTATAAAATATAATGGAAACAAAGTGATATTGAAAGATCAATAAGAGATAATTCTATATTGAGAGAAAAATAATAAAATATTGGCATGCATGGGAGATTCTTCGAAATAAGTAAGGTGGAGATTTCATGATTCTCACTAAAGGTGAAATTGTATTCAGGGTGATGTTTATAACTATCGATAAGAAAAAATATATGCAGATCAATGGCCACCTATCAATATTTATTTCAACATTGAAAATGGTGATATTATTCTTGTATTGGGTTGTATTCTGAATTTATTTCCTTTCATAGAGTAGTGAGCATTGAGATATAACTAAGCAAGACATAGCCTAAACCTAAATCAAAATGTTATTTAATGGATTTTGGTGAATCATTATAATATCATTTATTTCTCCTTGTATGTAGCCTAGTGTAGGCTTACGACATAAATTATTATCCCTGGTATGCATGATTTAGTTTATTTCTGCAAGAAATAAATTAGACTGTCTGGGTTAAGTAATCATTGGTTAAAATGATTAGAGGATAAGATAAAAGTAAAAATATAAAAACATCGTTAAAATAATAAATTAAGGGTGACCTTACCAATAATGATCTCATGATCATTTAAAGTAGTGAGAGTTGGAGGAACAAGTTGTTTAAGATAAAATGATTTCCAAGCCAAGTTTCACCCCTCTATCTCTAAGTGTATCTCACTAATTAACCTTGTGAACCTAATAGTAATTTATAATTAATTATTTAAATAAAATAATTACATTAAATTATTTATATTTAATTATATTCATGCTCACCTTTGAAGTCATCTATTTGAATACCAAATAAGATGTCGCATGACCAAACTCCCACACTCATGCGTCCCATGGTAAAAATATATTCTTTACTAAAATTGATACCAAGTGAGGTGATCAATGTAAAATTTCATATATTTCACATTAATAAAAAATTATATCTCCTAACATTTATAAATTCTTGAAAAACCTTTATGATTTATAGTATTTTTATACTATATATATATAATAAACTTATTTCAATAAATAATTTCAACATATCCCATAAAGTTTTTATCACATAGTATCCATCTTAAAAATTTCAAAATTAAAACCTTTCGTTATAACATAGGGAAATGGAAACATAATAAAGGGTGAAATTAGATTCCCAATAAAGTTAAACATGAGATATATTAATCGATTATCATAAGTGAGAATAATATATCCTTAAGGAAATGTGAATATAATCACTCCTTAAGAGATCATACCCTAGATTCCATAAACCATAAATCTCAAGTCATAGAATATGTTTTATTATAAAAACATACATTAGTAATAATAATTTAAATTCATAAATAATCAATCACGTGACATGATAGAATATCAAAAGCATAATATATATGTTTTTTTCATAAACATAAGCATATTAATCATATTTCAAGTCTTCTCACCATATAAATCATCCTATAGTTGGCTTTGTTTAACCACCCATGTAACTTCTTAGGCTTGATCTAACCAGTAGATTACACTATTGATGTTGGTATAATCACCCATTTAACCTCTTGGGATTTGTAAAATTACCTATATATCCTCTTGGGAATTGTCTAATCACTATTGTACTCTCTTGGGATTGGGAAAAACACTCGCATACACTCTTGGGCATAAGATGATCACCCATGTACCCTTTTGGTCTTGGGAAAGCCTCCCATGTAAACTTTGATATCATGAGATATAAAAATATAGTCGATGAATTAGAGGGATATATAATTTTGGGTCAAACAATCAAATAATGAAAAACACTTTTATGTGTGCCATAAGATCATAAAAACATTAATCATTTCATTATATTTTAATTAACCCATAGGAAATAAACAATCTTTATAAAAAATTACTCAAACCATCGTCATCATAGTACATATAAAAAATCATGTAGATGGTATCATAAGATCATAACCCTAGTGAAGTATTGTAATCCTTAAAGGTAATTGAATAGGTGAAAAACACTTTTATAAAAGCATTAAAATTATGCTTTGAAAAACAAGACAAAACATATTTTTTATATTGGTATTGTTTAAAAAATAAAAAACCCATGATTAATGAGAATGATTTTATTTGAAAAGCTATAAAATCTTGTAATGTAATCTTGATAATGAATAATGACCCTAACAACATGAAAATTTATCCATGATATAAATGTTAAAATAACATTATTTTCTTACTTTTGAAAAAAAAATCCCAAAGTGAGTCATACATAAAATGTTTGAAAAGATCATTTTTAGAAAATTTTAAATAAAGTAAAATGAATTATAGAAACACATTTTAATATCATTTAAACAAAGATATTAAATTTTATAATTTTTTTAATATGGATAAACATGATAAAAATTAGAGACTAAAAGAAGAAATAAGTTTGGATTTAAAAAAAAGTATTCATTATTTTTTAGAACCAGAATGGGTAAAATTTGAATGAATAATTTAAAAAAACATAATAAGGAAAATATTTGGAGTTTATAAGAGAAACAACATTAAATTTACCATAATAGAAACTAACACATAAATAATTCCAATAAAAAGTAATATTGTACCAAAAATCCTTATTGCTTTGGTAATATTTGGATCAAAACCTCATTAAAAGTATAAACTTATATTGATGTGTAAACCCATATTATTTTGATTATAATCATTATAAAATAATTTCTTGGGAACTATATACACCATAAAAAAATAAAGATGTAGGTAAATGTAAAACATATCTCAATAAAAAGAAATTGAGATTAAGAAACCCTTACAATATTGATATCTATAGAATTTAAATCCAATGAAATTTATAATACGGGATGGATTTTTAAATACCTTTATTTTCATTATATTATGACAACAATAACCATAGGTAATTATATACACCAAAAAATATATAATAAGTGGTCAATATGGAATATGTCTTAAATAAATAAAAGTGAGATGTGAAACCCTTACCATTACTCTTGACTTACATGAAAATGGTGTAACCTCCTATATAATAAACATAAGTATCTTCATAAATTATATAATGAAATTAATAATATCTATTATCATTTATAATATTAACTATAATCATTCATTATTTAACAATTATCTAGTTAATGTTAATTTATATAATCACATATTAGTAATTTCAATTATTTTAAAAAATATTTCATAATGGTTAGGTTAGAACCCATTTACATTTGAATTTAATCATTAAACAATTATTTGTTGTGATGGAATATATTATATTTTATGATTAATTATTTTATAATTTTATTCTATGAGAGTTACAGTTACGATTCATAAAGATAAAATTCTAATGAGATTGTTTTTGGATATTTTACTAATATCATCGGGTTACTTTATAATGTAAGTTAATTACCATTTAAGACTTATAGAATCATATAAATTAAATATATTACTTATTAATATCATATATATACATAAAATAAAATTTTATAATTATCCATGAAAGGGGTGATGCAAAATTGAATACGTAGCCTCTTGAAGGTGGTAGTCTGCACATACACATGAGAAATATTTTCAAAATAAAATTAATAGAAAAAATAAAAATAAATAATAATTTATCTTTAAAGGTTAAATATTATGTTATATATTCAATATAAATTCATTAAATTAGTTTATACAACCATCCTTGATAGGTGGTGATGAAAAATGAGTAACATCACTTTATGGAGGTGGTAATCTGCATGCATGCATGAGTGACACTTTTATTTTCTATTAGATAGAAATGAGAATTTAAATGGTTATAACATTAACGTAAAAAAATTACATTATAGTAAACATATGGATTTAATTTAGTTAATGTGGTTATGAAATATTTTACAGTGGTTTAACAAGATTTAAAATTGAAAAAGTCAAGTCATAACATATGCCTCTTTCTTGGATAATATACTTTATAAAACACCTTAAGGATTCATAGAAGATTATTTTTGGAATAATATAACCTTTAGTTCATGGATAAAACTTTGGGGAAGTTATTTTTATTAATATTGGTTGATATAAGGTGTTCTTGTGGTGTTCAGAAGTGAAAATAAGATGTTCACTTTAATAAGTGCGGGGAGTGTCACACTTGTAAATACCTTAATTTTAAAGAAATATATAGTCATTTTCCTGTTAAATGGAAGAAAATGGAATAATTTTATAATAAAATATGAGATAAAGTATAAATCCTTTTAAAATTCATATTTATATAAGTTTTAGTGATAAACTTGACCCTATCTCTTAGGTTTAACCCCTTTAAAACCCCTTTTTACTATTTATCGTGGTGACCAACTTCTACCATGGTAACTTATTTCATTGAAAAATACAGTTAGTTTGAAATTATTTCATAATATTAATTAATATTATTAAAAATATGGAATAAATTTTATAATATTAAATTTATATAATTTCTAAAAATGGATTTTAATATAAGTATGAAAAAACAACAAATAACATTTTTTTTAAAAAAATCTTTTGAAGCGTAGAAAAATATTTCACAACAAAATCATGTATAAAATTCAATGTATTGAAAGTTATTAGTTTAGGAATAAATAATGGAGATTTATTTTAATTTATAACCAATCCAAATGAAAATAAAACCTTGTAATTACATAACAAAAGAAAAGGATCCAAAATACTTTTTTATTAGAATAAAATACCACTTATGTTTCAAAGTGTAAAATATATATTTATAAATCCAAAGTAGTATTTCTAAACACTTCAGCACACTCATTTGAAAAAATGTTTTAAAAAAAAGTTTTTAAAATATTTGAATTCATTTTTTTATCGTCGTGATGCTTTAAAAGTGATGATATTTGTAAATGATGACAATTTCCCTATTCACCTAAAAATAAACCCTTTAAAAAAATCCCAAAAACTAAACAAAAGATAAATTTGATATAATGAATTAAAAATTAATGTTAGTTTCATAAAATTGAAATTAAAAATTTAGTAATTTATATTTTAATGAAAATATTAATTATAAATAAAAAACTTCTTTTGTGAAATGGATTCTTTAGAGTTCAAGTATTCTAAATATTATTTCAAGTAAAATAATAATTAATTAAATTTTAATTAATATATAATATATTGATGTATTTAAAATTGATCCTAACATGTGAAGAACAATTATTTGAAAATCCCCTATTTAACATTAAATAATTATATTTATATCACATTAATCATTTATTTTCTAATCATTAAATTTCATGAGTTAAAAAAATGACAAAAATTAAGTATCATAATTTTTACTATCATCCAATTAAAAAAATATTTATTGTAATATGTTATAGATTTTTTATTCAATGTTTCATGTAAAATATGTTATCAAATATAGAATTATTTATAGGTGAATTACATATTGAAATCAGGGGGTGTTACACTAATAATGTTCATGTTTTTTTATTACAAAAATATACATGATAATTAATCTAGCAATATCTAAGGTGATTGTGAAACGGAATGAAGGGGATTGAACTATTCATTCTCATTCATATATAAAAATATGTTACATTATCTCTCTATGAATTTTATAGATGTGAGAATATTATATTTAATTCTCCCACTATATCTTTAGATGTGAATTAGAAAAAATTGAGAATGAAATTAAAAAAAAAGAAATATTTGACTTTTTATAATTTAGTGAAAATTAAAATAAGTTCAAATAAGTCATTTTATTTTAATTTTACCATAATAAACTCTACATGTCAGTTCCCATAAAATAAAAACAAATGATTGTTATTTTAGATGACATATATTGTTTTAATATAATCTAATAAATACATAAATCAATATTTATTTAAATGAAATTTTAAAAATATTATCTAGATTATTAAATTGATCTAAGTAATACCATAAAAAATAACAAAGCATAAACAATAAAATTATAAAATAACATATTTTTGACACGAATAACCACACGATTGAATTTAGGATATGTCTAACTTAAATGAATATAATTCTATAAATATGAATAAATTTATTCTATGACAACTTATAACATAACCAACCCAATATTATATGATTTATGAAAAAGGTTAATCTATCCTACATTTCTAGGTTCTTTTACGATTATAGTTCAAATGAATCAGAAAATCCTTTACAAAAAAGTGGACACTTTTGAGTAGTGTACATTTTTTCTCTAATAAAATGTTCTTATGTTTATCCACTTGTTTTATTCTTGAGACACTTTAATATTTAATGTAGATATTCATTACTAAATGTTTAACATTTTATAGTTCCTACACATCCTAGGGATCTATGAAAAATATTTTAAAAGGTGGGATGATAAACAAACTGTGTAAAAAAAATTAATTAGTCTATTTGAAAATCATAAAAATATATATGAATGTTTTCATTATTTATATAATAAAATTTCTGAGAAAATAATTATTTAATAAATTATAAAATCAACTTTATTGCCTGATGTTTTTCATAAAAAATTTGTGAGAAAGCATAAAATAAAAATCATGATCATAAATACTACATGGGGTATCATTATAACTCATGAATGCATTTCCTTGGAAATGAATCCTTTTGGTCTTTAAAAGATCATTAACCTTTATTTAGTTATAATATAATTTTCCATGCCCATGAATTCAAACTATTTCCATAAAAACCCATAAAAGGAATATAAAAATCATGTAGGAATCTTTGGAAACTATATTTATGTCACCCTAAATGTAACCCTTACAAGAACCATTAAAAGAACCCTTACAAGAACACTTTCCAATGAATAATATATATAGTTAATTCCAACATATCTCCTATATAGAACATATCATTAACAATGCATTAGATGGATATATCTGATTCACCAATTGTCATATAAATTGTCCAAGAACCAAAACATGAATAAAAGACACAGTTTCTTGAAATTGCAACATAAAAATCAAAAACAAATTCATCTAAACCCAAATGAACAAAAATATGTAGGTATATGATAAAAAGTAAAGGAAATATCGTTTTCTTTGATGAAACATTAAATTGAAAATTCAAATAATAATGGGAGTTTAATTAAATTTATAAAATCATGAAAACCGAAAAATAAATATTAATAAAATATAATGGACATGATGGGGGGAAAATAAGGTCATGGGGTAAATTTTAAAAAAACATTATTTTCACATCTTTATAAATAATATTAAAAGCTACCCATATGAAAAATGTTAAATAGATTAATTTTTAAACAACTTTATAGAAATTTAAAGATATTTTAAAATTAAATTTAGAACTAATTTATGTTTATACAATTACACTCATTAAATAATATAAATATATAGGAAAATAGTTGGATAGAATAAATTCAAAACTTTTAAAACAAGGTTTAAATGAAAAACCCATTACCTTGAGCCCCAAATTGATTTGTACAACTTCTTCCCTGCTTGGTAATAAAATTAAATTAATTATTTACCTAATTAATAAAATTCTCAACATTAATTTCTTATTATTATTCTTTCATTTCATTTTCTCTATGTTTAATTCAATTATTATATCATTTATGTTTATGTCATTTATTTCGATGTTGTTCAATTCATAATCTCCAAAAATAACTTTTGTAGGTTGACCGTGGTTAAAGTATTCATTGTACTATATTCTCTAGAATATTAATAATGTCATAATTATAATTTTTATATATTAAATATAATTTTATAACCATCCATTTAAGGCAGTCATGAAAAATGAAATATTTCATTTTATGGTAGTGGTAGTTTTCACATACACACGAGTGATGTTTACATTTTTCATTGGATGAGAAGGTTATAAATTAATTAATAGTTTATATTTAAAAAATATTAAATATATAATAAATATGAAATATAGTTTTTAAATAAATTAATATATATATATATTAATATACATGTGAGGTGGCGATGAAAAATTAAATACATTACTTCATGGAATCAGTAGTCTGCATGTAGAATTGAGTGATGTTTTTGATTTTCCATTTTATGGAAAATTGGTGGAAAATAATCGTTCCATAAATATAATAACAGTTTATATTTATAATTTAAAAAAAATAATTATATTAGTATTATTAGTATATATTTTACAAGAGGTATAAGAAAAAAAATATCAAAGAACTCGGTCAAGACCTTGACCTCTTTATTGGATACCCACATTTGGATTACACCTTAAGACTTGTTGGTATGTTATTTTGGTGAGACATGGAATTCTATTTTTTGTGAAAGACATTTATATTGGGATTTGGAGAAATATTTTGTGATCTAAGACTCTCAATGTGAACGAACAAGTGATAGGTAATGGGATCCTTTTATAAATTTGGGGAGTGACACTCTTGTAATTATTAACAATTTTAAAATAATTTTATTGTATAATTAAAAAAAAGCTTCAAAATAGAAAAATTGAGATTTTGAGATAACTTTGGTCAAAATAAAATCATTAAGTAAGATTATATATATGAATTTATTAAATTCTCTCATAGTTTTTATCTTCTACTAAGGTAAGTTTCATTTACATGGGTAACTTATTTTTTTTATAAAAAATGAAAATGAAATAATTAAAAAAATTGAACATTCCCACAACATATATGGAATAAATTTTTCTAATATCAAAATTTTATTTTTAGTAAGAATTAATTTTTTAAAATGTATAGATAATGAAATGAAAAGTTTTTTTTTTAAATCCTTTTTATACATAAAAATGACTTTAAGAAAATTTCTATTGTTTTTATTCCTATAATATTTATTGGATTATGAATAAAAATCGAGAATTTTTTTCTTTAAAACTAATCCAAAAATTGATGTAACCTTATGATTAATAAAATAAATTAAAAGAACAAAAACAAATGTTTTAAAACAAAACATCACTTTGGTTAAAAAATTTTAAAAATAGGTTTTCTAAATTGAACACAATATTTTTAAATGATTTATTTTAATCCATTAATATAATATTTTTCCAAAAAACATTTGAACAAAATTTTAAGTCATTCATATATCATGATGATGTCATAATAGTGATAACATTAAAAAAATTGTATTTTCACCATTTCCCTAAAAATTAGTTATTTTTGAAAAATCCAAAAAAATTATCCAATGATAATTTTTACTTGACGGATTAAAATTTTAATTTCATTTAATAAAATTCAAATTCTACAATTTAGAAATTTGAATTTTAAATAAAACCGTATAATTCATGAAAAAAAACATGGTTAGAATAAAGATATTTTTTGATTGATGAATCATATAAAATTGTTATATTGAATATAATTCATTAAATATTAATATGAACATTAATATATCATGAAATTGATTTATTATTAACATTAAATTTGTTTTCACTTATTCATAAACTTAGATTAAAGTTAATATAATGATCATTGGGATAAAAAAAGTGTGTGACCCTTTAATATTCTTTAATACAGTTAATAAATCTAACCCATAAAGAAATATTTGAATATATAAACACAACATGCCCTCATATTGAAAAAGACAAGTCATATAAAAAAACTAAAACATTTTATTTAATAAAACTATTTAATATCATCATATGTTAGTAGATATATAATAAAGGAATTCCAAAAAATCTATCATCATAGTTTCTAATATATTTATCATTATTTTACATGATGGGATACAATTGTTTATAAAATACAATTTACATGGATTTCTATTAGGCACTTACATTTAAATAACGTTCCCTACATATTTTTATAAAAAAACTAGTGGTTATAAATTTTATCTCAATTATTTAGTGAATGTTACACTTGTAATAAAAATCGTGACAAAAAATAGTGAATTATCAGTAAATATGTAATATATTTTACCTTTAGTAATAGTACATGAATCATGATACACATTTATAATGAAATCAATTATATGGACTAATAAATATGCTCTTGGATAGGAAAATCCAATGATACAATAATTATATATCATTTATATTAGTGGGGTTTTCCTCATGGACACCATTATTAGTGATAAATAATAAATAATTTTATGAGAATAAATATCAATTCTTATAATTCCTTAAAAACTAATTGTCAAACATCAAACTTTATCACATAAACTGATGTATCTAAACCATATGATGTGGTTTTTTTAAATATCATCATTATTTCTATAAGGTAATTTCAATAAATAGTTATTATAACATATAAACTAGAAAAATTATCAAAAAAAACATATGCAATTAACGTCATTATGTGATAAAAATAAGGTATGGTAATAAAAAATTTATAATAAACATGGTTACAATGAACTAACACCAATAATAGGGGTTACTATCTCCCTAGAAATGGATGGACTCTACACTTGAAATTTCTCAGTGAGTTCCATTATCTTATACTCACACCTTAGGATATATTTTTCAATTAATTATCTCACACAGAGTAGGTTTCTTGTGAAATTCTTATCAATACGATGTATTTAACCAACAACTTCATGAGTACGATTTTTCTTAAATTACCCAGAACTCTTCTATCATCATGTTAGTGGATGAATTTTCATTTCCAATAGCACAATTAAAAATAACTCCAGAAAAATTATTTATATAACAATTCACTTTATACAATAATAGGCATACATATCCAAAAATGTTCTTAGATTTCCTTGTCTTTCATTATATCTCACCCATAGGGTTTCCCCTATGTGGTGGATTGAGGGGAAGAAATTTATTTTTGGTCCCCCATGTGCGATGAATCCCAATTCCCTCTATTTGGTTTAACTATTGTTTTACTTTTATATTATTATGATAACCTAAATTTATATGTATTAATGTTTTTATCATCCATGTTATACTTTATTTTTAGGGTTTTGTTTTCCATTTGTAATTATGGTAGTATATATCACTTGTTTCTACTTTTTAGGTTCTTGATACTTCATGTGATCAGTACCAATAGTTATGGGAATTGTTAAACATGTGTGAAAGCATTCAACAATTGATCATTATCATGTGACCTAAATGGGATATAAATAATCTATTGTTGTAATGGTGGTTTCTATCATATTTCTTATTTCTTATTTGTACCCCATTCTATTTTCCTTTTGATCGTAGTGTATTTATGGTGGAATAAATAGTTGGAATTAATCGTAGATCATAGTTCTTATCTAATGTGTTATCTTTGGTTCTTCTTTTTTGATATACTTGTAGAGTATCTATTTGTTAGTGTTAATTGAAGACATTTTTTCTAGTGGATATGGTACATCATCATCTTAATGAATACTTTAGGAGGGGATGGAAATATGTTATAATTATTTAAGGTTATATGTTGAGGGAATTGGTATGTTTAGAGGAATTTTTATTTTGGTTTATTGGTTTCTTTTTTGGTGGTCGTATGGTATTTTTTGTGGGGTTTTCTTTGGGTTTCTTTTTTAGTAAATGGGGTTTTTAAGGAGATGTTTATGATTATTGAAAATTATCAATATACTAATGTTCATCAGGATCAACGCACATCCAAAATTTCTCATCTCAAGGTTATTTAAAGTGAATTTAGTTATATTCAGTAAAAGTTATGTGATATGATTCTTAGAGGTGTTATGGTGGATTAGATGGAGGTGAAGGTTAGATGCTTTTTATTATTGATATAAAATATGTAATAATAGAATTCATGTCATCGAATAATCACTAGATATTTGTCACTCAGGGATGAAGCTGGTGTTTAGATCATGGCTGCACTTGGCGTGGCACCATGACAACATGATTAGAGTTATTTATCAGTTGTTGGGTTATTTTTGTTAGGATTTATTGGATGTGATGTGATGGTCTGATGTGAATCAATGTGGGGGTTGGTCTAGGACAAGGCTACTTGGGTCCCTACCCCCATTTTTCTTTTTCTTTCCTTTTATAAGGGTCCCCTCCCTCCTGTAGTATTTTAAAACCTAAAAAATGTTATTTAGATACACATAGCTCATTATGACATTGTCATAATAACCCATTCCATCATTAATCACGTATAAAACCCACTAAGATAATTTTTAATTACTATACCCAATGGGGCTAGAGCCACA
Organism: Viscum album; assembly: GCA_963277665.1. NCBI lineage: Eukaryota > Viridiplantae > Streptophyta > Magnoliopsida > Santalales > Viscaceae > Viscum > Viscum album. The sequence continues at coordinate 9,353,013 of OY728125.1, forward strand.
ACTACCCCAACCCCACCTCTATAGGCTAGGGGCCGGTGACAAGGTTTGAAAGGCATATATAACATGGGAGGTCTCTTCCTAAGAACCTGTATGCTCACACTCAACTATCTACATGTATGTGTGTATAGGATTATGAAAAATATAGTAACATATATAGTAACAATCTTGAATGTAAAAACAATTTGGAATACAAGAGTATGACAGTGTAATCTGAAATGGATAAAAGTAGAAAATATATTCCCAAACAAAAAGATGTCAAAACCTAAAAATAACTAACTGAATGAAAATTAATTTTTTGATTTTTCAAAAAACTTTTTGGTTAAGTGAGAACCGAACAAGAGAAACAAACCGAGACAACGTGTCCAAGGGGATCCACCATTGTAGACACACGCCAAACCAACACAAACAAAACAAGAAAAAGCAGCATGTCCAAGGGAAACCACCATTGCAGACACAATTGAGGCAAAGTGAGAACCAAACTCAAGAACCTCCAAGATCCAAAAATTCATCATGAGATCTTCCAACACCATCCCTACATACCTAAGAAACCTTCGAACCATCCCAAAATGGAGGTGTGTGCGAAGGGCAATGCCCAAAGAGCAGAGGAGAATCATAAAATGACGTTTTCAGACCCTAGACAACAAAACAAAACCAAAAAAGGGAAAACATAAAAATAGGTGAGACCAAGCTAGGAAATTGATCAATCACCGAGCATTGTAGTGGTTTCCCTCTACGACCTTGTAATGACCTGGGAGAACATTGACCCTGCCTGTTCCGACCCCAAAGAAAAATGAACTGAAAAGGAGAGGACACCGTCGGTACCAAGAATTACTGCATATGCCATCCACATATGTGTACTAACTCTGGAAAACTAACAATTTCCCTGCCTCCAAGAAAAAATCAACCCAATCGTTCCTTTGACGTTCATCCATGTCCACGTACATGATCAGGATGTCGATGATTCTACGAAACCAAGGGGACCAAAAAAACAAAAAATATAGGAGAGAGGTGCTGAAACGAAATATCTGTAGTCAACACATCTTTGAAGGATGAATGGAGGATGAGTCTCTGCTGACAGAGCACTCGAGATGTCACTAGGCCTGCGGATGCAAGGAAGCCGAGACCACACCACACTAGGTCGACATCCTCCATCAAGACCAAACGAAACCACCGAGCTCGGATCAGAAAACTATCTGAGGAAAACTCCAGCATGAAGCCGTTGCCACTTCGTGGAGGCCGAAAGATAGAAGCGGTTGTGCGATGGCAGATTCAAGAGTCCAGCGGACAGAGGCACACAGTGACAGGTATGACGGACTACACACTGTTTCTAGATGGAGATGTGGCGTCACGCGAGTAGTAGCCCAACAAACGTCACCTACATCATGTGAGGGGGATCCGTATGGAGTAACGGTGATGCGGTGCACATGGGAGCCAAGGTATCCATATAATCCTCTTTATTCCTCATAAACCAATCTATTTTCTGCATAAGACACCACATGTTCAAGAAAACCCTATAGAGAGGTGAGTATATATACACATTGTAGGGTGCCTTGAAAGCTTAATGGGGTGAATTAAGAGACATGATAGAAGAACACAACTAAAAACATAGTAAGATAGAAATTGAAAAAAAACAATTGGCATTTATGATCATAAAATAAACACCGATGATATAAAAAGGGGATCTTTATCTCATAGCTCATCCTAGGATATAAGTCTACTAGCAGTTCCAAGAGGTCCATCAACAATGACCAACATCTTGCATGTATGTATAAAGAAGGATAAATATGGGATACACTATGACACTTTACCATATAATTTAGGGGCCATAGTATCTAGTTATAGGATAAATTCCATGATAAAATACTATGTTTTGTCTCCCTAGATAGATAGATGACCCATTCCCTCTCCCGATAAAAGGGTTCCACTCTATCGGTTGATAGAGGAATAATGCCATATTCTGTCAGGGGGGGGGGGGGTTGTTCGACTATATGGATAGAGTAACCGTTCCCTATCCCAATAGTAGGGCTAAACTCAGTAGGTAGATATATAGAGGACCCATACCCTGCCCTAATAGGAGGGTTACACTATAGGGTTAGATGACTAATGCCATATCCCTGAAGGAGAGTTTCACTTTGACTATTAATAGAGGACCCACAATTTTTTCCATCACAGGGATTCTAAACTATGGGTAGACTACCCACACCCTTTCCTAGTATTAGGGTTCCACATTGGGTGGAAATATAGATATCCAATTCCCTATACTAGTATGAGGGTTCCACTCTGATGATCTTGACTATCCACTACCATCATCGAGTATCAGCTAAAGAAGCATCACACTAAGAACACCTAACATCATATCTCAAAATCCACTACTAAGGCCAGCATCAAATTATAAATGAAAATAAACTCCGATATTCTACTCACGGACCACAATTTGAGTCCAAAAAATGGATATACAAGAGGTACATGATTCCCCAAAAGGAAGGGTACACAACATGTAATGGGACCCAAATAGTATGTGTTCATACCCTAATTCATAGCCACGTCCTCTCCATGACATGGATAAATATATATTTATCCATACAAGACATGTAAGGGGACTATCTGACATGTCTCATCCACTTGGGGTCAACTTGTATTCTCCTAGATGTGACCATATCCTTTGGGTCATGTCTGCGTACACTGGTCAGGTGCCTAGTTGATCCCAAGTTTGTGTACTCATAGAGAACATATCAAGTCACCATCACTCGGCCTCATGATGTTTGGGGGTTCCCACATAATGTGTGGTATTTTTCTCTCTCATAAACCCAAGTTGTTACAACTAGTTGTCTACACACCATGTGTTCTTAATACTACATGACATGTAGTCTGGGTTTTCATAGGAACTCAGATATATCATAAAAAGTAATTATTTGGTTTCCCAACATCATTATTTACAGACATTGACTACTGAAAATTTGTGAAACTAAACTCTTTCTATGGTTTCTAGCCCTCCGGTGGCTGGAAAACAAATCATGATCCACTTAAAAAGAAGCCCGCCTACTCTCTTATCTTCTCATATATTGCTGATTGTAATTCTTGGATCCCAAATAATTGTGAATCATGTCATGTATTCTTAAATATATTCCAATATTTCTTCCTACCACAAATATATAGATATCACCTGAATATTATATGAATTAGAGGGTTTGATCGTGCTCGATCCAGCCTGAAAATGTTGAACCATGTCCCCAAATTCCAATGATGAAGATTAAGAATAATTAAGGGTGAAAAGAACATAAAAAGAATTATTAATTGTTTTAAAATTGTTATTGGATTAATAAAACAAATTAAAAATTTCCACTGTGAGAAATCCTGAAACATTCGGGTAAATATAAAAAATAATTAAATATGACACGTGGGGGCATGAAAAGGATCAAAACAACCAAATAGAAAAAAATAGATTTTATTCAACTCTATAATTTAATAATAAGGGAAAAAGACCAAAAATAAATAGTCTTAAATTGATTTGTATTGATCATTGGTGAATAAAAGAACTACTAATGAAGTAAGAATATCTATTTCATTCACTGAGTAACAATTTTCCTAGATCTGGTTGGTCACTGTCGCACGATCTCATTCCACCAATGAAGAATGATGTCTCTTCCTCTCAACGGTCATCTAGTTATGTGAATAACCCTAAATATTATAAAAATGACATATTTATATATAGAATTGGGTTTTATGTTATTTAGTGAATTAATAAATTAATTAATCCATTCAATGCACCCGCCAATAGATGGTTTATCAAAACGCCTTGTGCCAACCAATTTTAGTTCATACCTAAGGTAAGATTACGTTCTATATTCAACAATGGTCTTGTATTTCCATTCTAAGGATCCATTTATGAGATATTCTATGATTTAGGAAGAACCATGTGTGTGTGATAGAAAATATTTAATATCTTTTTATAATTAATTTTGGGAGAAACATGCCTTAGAATCACATGCCATCTCAAAATCTGACTATGAAAACATTCCTTGATATATATCAATGTATTAAAAGAGAAAAAGGGTCTCTACATTACTCTAAAATTCAGTATTTTTATCATTGAAAAGAAAAAACTAAATAAAAATCAAGGTATATTGAGCATGCATCCAGATCACATGATTCTAGGAGCTCTCTTACATGATCCCATGTTTCCACAAGACATGGACCAAGGTAATGACCTGTCCTCATAGGATCAACTACTATCAATCCTTAAACATAATTGGGTGATCCTTGAAAATGGATTCGTCATCGATATCCAGCTCACCCCAGTCAATGATGTGAATGGGATGATGCATGCATATCCCTATATGAAGAACGTAGAAAATGTTGTGCACCACTCTAACTATGGGGGTAAGGTGAGGTGGTTGGAAACCTTATTGAAATTCATCATGATCATGAACATCTCGATGAACCATGGGGATAGATTTCCTTCTCAGCTGAATGTCAACATTTTTCATTATGGGGAGACTCTTAAGAAAATGTGGTCTCCATACTCTAACTCCAAGAGCCTACGATGATGATCTGTATATGATTTCTACCTACATTGAGTTGTCCTTATATGCTCATTGATCACTTGGTCCTTCTTCGTCATCTATTGTACCAATATTCTCCCAAGAATACATGCCTCACTAATCTCATTCCATCATAAGGGTGAACCATATTGTCTATTTTACAGGGCCTCTAATGGTTCTTTGCTAATAGTATAGTGAAATCTATTAATATTAGAAAACTCCACTAAGGGAATGTGATACTTAGAGGTCTAGAAAAAATAATACCATGTAATCCCTCAGCATAACCTCCAAAACCTAGATAATTTACTCCCTTTTACCATATTTTTTAGGGTGAAAGGATGTAATAATCCTCATCTAGTTCTTGAATGCCTCATGAAATCCTCTCAAAGAATATGATGTAAAATGAGAATCAAATTAGGATACAATAGTGAAGGGATACCCATAAAGGTGGACGATCTACTTATTGTATGACTTCTACAAAGTCCCCACCATATTCTGATACATGATTCATGGAGGTGTGAATACATTATAAGTCAGTAAACTACCAAATAGTTAACTTTATGGACTCTCACTATCTATGAAATACCAATCATAGTGTCCAAGGACATGCCATCCCCTTTCAAATTAGGGATATCAAGAGACTGCCACAAACCTACCGATACATGGTGCCCAACATTCACCTAATGATATGTGAGGTATAGATAGATGTACTCAACCATGACCTACCTCATTCCAACCCACAAAAATTTCTAATGAAGGTCTATGTACATATTCCCCACACTGGGATGTACACCCAACTAGAATTTCTGAATGTCTATCATCACCCTCTTCGTAATAACGTCTAGGACCACCGCCCATACCTGTAAAAGGATGACATGATTCCCTCCTTCAAAAAATCCATATGGTGAATATCTTGAGCATATATGGTCCTAGAATACCTCGTAGTTAATGTAACCCAATTGGGACTCTGTCAGAAACTGGAGGAGCATAGGAGTCAACACCGTCGACTAAAGAAACGATACAACCTCATCCTCAACAAGTGTTAACTGCAAGGAAGCCAACTACTGCAGCGTCTCCTTCACCAAAAGAGCATGGTAATTCCTACTAAGAGAATATACCACCACATTTAACTTTCCTAAAGTATAAACTTTATCAAAGTCATAGACCTATTGGATCTCTAACTAATACATTTGTCTTACATTCATGTTTCTTCATGTGAAGGTATACCTTAGACTCTGATGGTTGGAGTAAGAAAAAATGTGCTCCCCAGAAGATAGTTACTCCACATACTCAGTGTAAAGACTACTACTACCAACTTTGGTCAAGAGTCACATAGTTTGGTACATGGGGCCTCAACTTCCTTGACCCATATACAATCATTGCCTACCTCTGCATCGACCCACAATCAAACCCAGCACATGAGGCATCATAATATACTACGTACTGCACACCCTCCTCTGGTAGTCCAAAAATCGGAGCACTCATCACCCTCCACACCAAATACTCAAAGGATCTATAGAACAACTTATTCTAAGTAAAAAAATAAACATTCTATGTTAGGGTGATCAAAGGGTCTTCAATCCAAGAGAAGTCTACCACAAACCTCCAATAGTACCCTACAAATTTAAGAAAACTCTACCCCTTTGACACATGCTTAGGTGGATCCAAAGAAATAACAGCATCGATCTTCCAAAGATCTATAGAAAATCCATGATCACAAATGACATTCCATAGAATGTGAACCTCGTGGATCAAGAATAGGAACATCAAGATCTTACCATAAAGCTAGTGCTTCTAAAGAAATACTAGGACCATCCTTAAGTGATATGTATTCTCCTCTTTTGAAAAAGAGTATATGACCATGCCTTCATTAAATATATCCTAATATAAGTCTATGTATGGCTATAAGATATGTTATCAATGAAATAAAAAATTAATGGAATTCATCCCACTGAACGACACCACCGGGGACTCATGGTATCTGTATAGACATCAGAATTTCATCTTCAGAATATTAACCAAAAAAATTATCAATTGGTGGTAGCCAAACCTGATATCGATCTTTAAGAACTATATCCTTCCTTAAAACTAATCAATGAGTTTTTCAATCCTTGGAAAGTGGTACATTTTTTTATGGACTAATTTAGGTGACTATAATCCATACAAAAAGTAATATCTAATCCACCTTTTGCATGAACAACACTAGAGATACCTAGGGGACACACTAGGTCTGATAAAACCCTTCTCTTAGAGGTCCTCCAATGGAACCTTAGCATTAAGAGGTTGGTATGTCCCATCTGATATGTTGAAAAAGATATCATAGTGGTCCATGGGTGAAATTTGATGAAAACATCTTTCTAGCACCTCATATGTAGTCACATAATGGCCATAGAAAGTATATACATATAATTATTCATGACTAAAGAAATCCATATAACGAAATATACTCATATTTTAAGGGATACTATCACCAAATAATGGGTGATGGTTTGAGGTATCCTACTCTCAAAACCGAACCATCCTGCCATGAGATCTCCATCACCCACAAAAATGAATCTCATGTCATCAATGAAATGAAATATAACTTGTCATCAGTAATATCCATTCTAGGATTAGACTGTGGAAAACCAATCCATAACCAAGATAACGTCATTAGGTATCATCATAATGAAAAAAGGACCCACAATAAACTCTACAGACCATGTTATAGCTGGAACTACCAATAGATAAGAGAGATCATATAACTTTTTCAAATAGGAACCTCAAGGAAAACATATTGGGATAAAATCTAAATTGGTAGCTCCAACTATTGAACCATGAGTATGGAGATGATATAATGATTGAAACTTATGTCTACTAGTACTGAAGAAAGCATAGAAGAAACAAATATCATAACCATAAAAATGGAGAAATAAAAACAAAAAAGGGATATATGCTAATAAAAGAAACCCATATGAGAGAGAAATGATATCTCTATCGCATAGCCAAGCCTAGGAAAATATTCTTCCATTAGATATAATAGGTCCATCAAAAATTCAAAACATTATGCATGTTTTACAAAGAAGCATCCATGTGGTCCACACCTGTAAAGACCCGTAAAATCCAAGGGAAATGTTTTTGCTAATTTTATTTGAGATTTTACAAGAACACAGTTTCTAACTGCACCTGATTCTGAGGCCCGGTGTGCCCAGAATCATTTTCCGAAGTTTAGCTCGGGTACGTTCAGTGAACGAACGAGCAGGTTTTTCTAACTTTTGAACCGGTGCTTGGAATCGAAATTCGAGGACACCGATGGAATCGAAGCGCCGGTAATTGCTTAGAAACACCTTTTTCGGAGTTGTGTTTGCTCGGGTGTGGTATTTATATTTTGGGGTTAAGTAATGAAATAAAATAAAAGTGGTGCAACCAATTTTATTTTATTTTTGTTTAACCTAAGCTAAGTGGATGTAGTGGGACCCACAATATCCTACCCATTAGGTAGGATAATTGTGATGTGGGACCCACATGATCCCCACCGTTTCTTTTCTTCCTAAACCCCCTCCTTTTATAAGGTAACACACCTGCACCCCTATTAAGTGGAAGTCAACCCTTGCATTTTTCTGTTTATGAAACGCCTTAATTATTTCGGCAGTTTAAACGTTGCAATTAATTCACTTAATTGATTGTTTCGTTTTTGAATTTCAAAACGCATGGCTTGAGAAATAAAATAAGACAAACTCTTATATTATTAGAGTGGTTGGGTTGTGAGAGGCTTGGGAGAATTTTCTCAAGTTTGTGAAGTTCTTCCTCCTCGACGAAGAACGCGAAGAACGCCGACCTACGATGACGGACGATTGTGAGAGACACCTTCCCCAGAGATAGACGACCCGACACGCATCACCTCGTTCTTTCTTTCCACATCAAAGGAAGGGAGACACCGTTCCTCCGTGATGCGACGATCTGCCTTCTTCCGCGGTGATCAATTCTGTGATGTCCCTTTCCGCGACAACCTCGTTCGACGACTACGCTCGAGGTAGGGGTTTATTTTAATTCTTTGTTCATGATTACATCCACTGCCATTCATCATTTCAATTTGAGCCACCTGATATCGTAATAACGGGAGGAGGTCAGACCACACGAACACGGCCGACCCTCCTCCCCCTTGTTGGTTTGTTTTTGTTATGGCACGTGTAAGGCAGCGCGGTGTCGAAGCACCGCGCGGGAAATATTAAAGGAAGGGCGGAGAAGCGCGACACCGTTGAAGAAAACCTAAACCGCGGCGCCATCGCACCACGTAGGAGAATCACAGAGGCACCAAGGCTGGAGGAGGGCTGCGGCGGAGGGACACGACACCGTCGCACCGCGCTGGACGGACCAAGGCCACAACTTTAGGCCACAACAGAGAAGAGACCGGTGACCAACTCCCAGCTGCCGGCGTCGAAGCAGAAGGACTGCCCCGCGCCGGTCCCGTGGTGCAGCAGCCGGCTGGATGGAGTGGGCCGGCCGTTCAGGGGGAAGCCTCGGGGGTCGTAACCCCCGGCTAGCTAGCTAGAGCGGCCCCCATCATGGGGGCCGCAGTTTCACAACGCGGGGGGGGGGGGGGGGGGGGGGTCGCGCCCCCACCCCCCTTCATCGCTCGGTCGTTACGGCCGAGCCTCCTGGCCAGTGCCAGCGCGCCAGCGTGCCGTGCCGCACCATGACCGGGTCGGGCCGCGCCAGCCAGGCTAGGCCGTGCCCCAGCGGGCCGGACCTAGACCCGGGTCGGGTCGACCAGGTTCAGGCCGACCCAGGGGGTCTCGGGCGGGATCGGTCCGGGCCCGACACCCCCACATCCGGACCTCTTTCAGTCTTTTTCCCATAACATGGGATGCAGACCTCCGATTGATGCATCGTCAGTTGCGATGCGGTCCTTGGACCAAGGCAATCATTTCAGTATATTACACTCAAGGTTTCGGAGAACTTTGTGTTCAGCTGGGTTGGTTTGTACATGAAACCAACTGGGCCCTCGAAGCGGAAACGCTTATAACTTGAGCTCCGGACGCCCGATTGACGTGCCGTCGACTTTGATGGATTCCTATTTGTGAGACAGACCTTTTGGCTTACTCAGCTCAAGGTTTGGACGCATTTGGAGTACAACTGGGTTGGTTTTGAATTAAAGACCAACCGGGCCCCTGGGAAGAAAAAGCCAATAAATCTCAGACCGGGCGTCTGATTGACGCGTCGTCTGTCGCGTTGAGTTCCTGTTGACGATACAGAACATTTGGATACATCAACATCGGACTATGTGTCAGTTGATGTATCAGCCCCTCGGCTCGTGCAAAAGACCCTCCCGAATGAGCTTGCTGTGTGCGAGAACCCTAGAGCTGGCTGCGACTGCGACAAAGATGACGACTGTACAGAAATCCTCCGTGTATTCGACAGAGACGACTACAACACTCAGCGATCCTACGTGGATCAGTGCTACTGATCCTGTGTGGGTCATATCCTGTGTGGGTCAGCGCTCAACGGTCCTATGTGGGCTAGCACCTATAGATTCTGTGTGGGTCCGATCTTGTGTGGGTCATTACGGGGGTTAGTTACCTATCGATCCTTTGTGGGTCATTGTGGGGGTTAGTACCTATCGATCATGTGTGGGTCTGACGGCTTAGATGAATCAGTGGCTACATCTGATCATCTCTATTGTCATATGAATAAGTATACCTGTGTGAGCTAAATCTTGACTTTCAATCATTATCTTTGATATGATTGACTTGCTTTCCTGTGTCAATTTTGTTGTGCTATCCTATGAGGACGTGATCGAATTTGGGCTCAGATGTTGGATCCGAACTGTAATTGATGACTTAGGTATATGTATGGTCATATACCTAAGTTGTTTCGGATGTTACTTCGTGATTGTATCCTTCCTTTGTTGTTTATCCTTTGAGGATTCTGGGAGACCTTCGGGGGTCTCGGGGTCCCTACTGAGTAGCTTATACTCACCCCTTCACGGGCTATGCCCGCATTATGTTGTGTTGGTTGCAGAAGACGGACAACACTGACCACATTGGGGCTTGTGGGGCGAGACGATACCTAGAGGTGGACCACTGGGCGGGACGTACACGGAGCGGATGGCCGGACCCGAGGATCTGTGGAGGCTATCTGTACCCACCCTTCAGGTGGGACTTCCAGTGGATGGCTCGACTTTGCAGCTTTACCTTTTCAGTTGTGGTACTCCCTTTTTCAGTGGTACATTACTTTCAGTTTGGGTTTGTATTCTGGCCCACTTAGTTTTCCGCACTTACTATTGTACATAGTTTTTACAAAGTGTTTACTTCTGCTTGCTTGCTCTGTGTGTTTGTTTACTTTACAAAGGCAATGCCTTCCCTTTTTACTGGGAATTACGCCTTGGTGCTAGTTGCCATCCCCTAGTCTATGGAAGGCGGGCTTGGGGTAGTCATGGCACGGGCCCTGAGGATGGGTCGTGACAAATTGGTATGAGAGGACTTCGGTTCTACCACAGAACTCAGGGCTCTGATATTTTTCTATGTGAATAAATGGTGTTAAGAGTATTGAATGTGGTTACCAGTCCAGGGAGTCCAGTGTTTGTGTGGTGGCTGACGTATCCATACACCAGGACCCTGACTTCTGATTTCTGACTCAATGCACGAAAACATTGATTGCATGTGTGTTTCAAGTTTTCATTGTGATTACTTTGTGTCACATCACCAGGTATACTGTTTGACAGTGGCACACCTGTTTCTTTTCAAGATGGCCCCACGATGGCAGCCAGCTAGGGTTTCGAGCGTTGTGCGTGACGACAGCCCACCGAGCGACGAGGCCTCGGTACATGGCCCTTTGACAGCAGTGGCACTGGCGATACCTCTACCCACCGAGCCACCGATGCTACCATCCCTATCCGCTGGCGATGCACATCACCTTAGTGCATTACATGAGTTTCAGCGCCAGCGACCGCCCTGGTTCCGCGGGGAGACGGACCCTCAGGCAGCCGAGGATTGGATGGAGGTAGTTGTATGAGTTTTCAGGTTAGTTAGGACACCATCAGACCTCATGGTGATCCTCGCAGCGAGCCTCCTGCACGCAGCAGCAGACAGATGGTGGATCTTGATGCTCTAGGGGCACGACGAGGCATCTCTCCTCTGGACAGACTTTGAGAGCCTCTTCTGCTCAGAGTTCGTCCTAGCCACCCTCCATGCGGTGCGCAACCAGGAGCTTCTACCGCTGTGGCAGGGGCAGCTTGACGGTTGCCCTGTACTCGGCAAGATTTACAGTTCTCTCGCGCAATTCGATGGACATGGTACGAGACCCATTCTTCTGGGCCTGGACCTTCGAGCATGGATTGAGGCATGAGATCTGGGTGTCGCTGATCTCCCTCAGCATTCGGACACAGGCATGGGTACTGGAGCAAGCCCATCTCATCGAGAGCTTACTTGCTGAGCCTACATCAGCATAGAGACCTACCATAGGGCGTCACGTAGCAGAGTCTTCTGAATCAGGCAGTCGACGGATGACACATGTGTCTAGGTTGACCATACCCTCAGGGAAACGACCTCAGGACATTGTCTCAATGGTGCGGGGCACACAGCGCGGAGCCAATCTTTCAAGAGGCCGACAGTGCTATGCATGCGGCGGGCAGGGCCACATGGCTCGTGACTGCCGACCCGCTGTGCCAAGGAGCAGCAGACGGTTGAGGGACCACCCAGGTAGAGGCAGCGGGTCAATCATGGCTGTTTGCAGGGAGAAGGAGGACGAGGTAGAGGAGCTGGCTGAGCAGCAGGTGGTGGGCGACGCTTTGAGGCTCTACCACCACCACCCCCAGGAGTTCCACCCCGACGACAGGGAACTGTTGGGCAGAGACAGGAACAGCTTCAGGCAGTGGAGGCCTATGACCACGGCACGACCGAGATGATTTTAGGTACTATCTGTGTCTATTCCACCCTTGCTGCAGTTCTTATAGACACAAGAGCAAGTCATTCTTTCATAGCTTCTACCCTTGTTCAGAGCTCGGAGATTCTGACAGAGCTGTTGGCTCGATCCTTACGGCTAGAGACTCCTACGGGAGCAGACATGACGATTACGCACTGGTGCAGGTAGTGTGAGCTTACTATAGGAGGTGAGAGCTTCGGCTGGGATCTTCTTATAGCGGCGTCAAGGCCTTACGACGTCATCTTGGGCATGGATTGGTTATCTACAGTCCATGCACAGATTGACTATATTAGGCGCAAAGTGCGGTGTGTACGCACCGACGGGAGAAGTTTCACCTTCACCAGCGAGAAGGGAGCCTCCACAGCATAGGATGGACTCTTGCAGAGGAGAGGACAACCCATCAATAATCAGTAGGGTAGCCTCATCCTAGGAGCATTTGACATGCGGAGTCCTAGTTTTCCTGAAGCGGTGGATCAGTATGCGGACGTTTTCCCTGAAGATGTTCCAGGACTACCTCCTCGTAGAGAGGTAGACTTTTATATTGATCTATACCCCGGGACAGCCCCGATATCCTCTCCAGCATATCGGATGGCCCCCACTGATCTTCGAGAGATACGTGTATAGTTGGAGGACTTGCAGGGCAAGGGATTCATCCGACCCAGTGTTTCACCCTGGGATTCCCCGATATTGTTCGCCAAGAAGGAAGACAGGAGCTTGCGACTTTGTGTCGACTATCGTCGCCTGAACTAGGTGACAGTGAGGAAAAATTATCCACTACCGAGGATTGATGACCTCTTCGATCCGCTCAAGGGAGCCTGGTGGTTCTCGAAGATATACCTCAGGTCAGGCTATCATCAGCTCAGAGTTCGGGACGAGGACGTGCAGAAGACGGCCTTCAGATGTCGGTATGGCCACTATGAGTTCTTGGTTATGCCTTTCGGCATGACCAATGCTCCAGAAGTGTTCATGGGCATCATGAACAGTATCTTTCAGCCATACCTCGATCGATTTGTTGTGGTCTTCATCGACGACACGTTGATTTACTCGACGGCTGAGGAGGAGCACGCCTACCACATGCGGGTTGTACTGGACACACTCTGAGAACACCGACTTTATGGTAAGCTCTCGAACTTTCAGTTCTGGATACGCGATGTACACTTCTTGGGACACGTCATCTCTGAAGAGGGATTTGCGGTGGATCGTGTGAAGATCGAGGCAGTGCTAGCTTGGGAGCTACCTAGGAGCGTGACGGAGGTGCGTAGTTTCTTGGGACTTGCTGGATACTATCGGATATTTGTGACAGACATCTCCAGTGTTGTGGCACCACTCTCAGCTTTGAATAAGAAGGGGAAACCCTTTTTGTGGTTAGAAAGATGTCAGCAGAGCTTCCAGGAGCTGAGACATAGATTGACCAGTGCGTCTATCTTGAGGCTACCGGAGGAGGGAGTTGGGTAGGTAGGTTACTTCAATGCATTAGGGACCAGACTCGGATGTTTCATGATGCAGGATCGGGCCGTGATCACCTATAGATCATGATATTTGAGGTATAATGAGCAGAACTACGCTACCCATGAACTGAAGTTAGTAGCAGTGGTCTTCACTCTGAAGATGTGGCGACACTATCTGATGGGCAAGCGCTTTACAGTCTATTCTGACCATCAGAGTCTCAGGTACATCTTCTCGTAGAAGGATCTGAACCTGAGACAACGACGATGGATCGAGTTCCTCCAGGACTATGACTTTGAGATAGTCTATACAGCTGGGAAGGGGAACGTAGTATCCGATGCTCTCAGCAGGAGGACGGGCATTCAGCTACTTGGGGAGGTGACAGAGCAGCTAGCCGCTTTGCAGATATCCTTCGTGGATGGAGATGGAGCAGCCTATCTATAGTCACTCACAGTCACTCCTCCACTACTGCAGCGGGTCAGAGAGGCACAGCGTGGGGACGTCGACTGCGAGACGTGGCATGCGCAGATATCCTTAGGACATGCACCTGATGATTTCTCTTTAGGGGGAGAGCACGACGTCCTTTTCAGAGGACGTACCATGGTACCGGTTGCCTTACAGGAGGAGGTGATGAGAGAGTTTCACAATTCCCCTTTGGTGGTATATCCTGGAGTGGAGAAGATGTACCAGTATCTCAGATGACAGCACTGGTGGCCGGGCATGAAGAAGGCTATGGCAGAGTTCGTTTCTCGATGCCTCACCTGCCAGCAGGTGAAGGCAGAGCACCAGGTACCAGCAGGCTTGTTACAGCCCTTGGGGTCCCAGAGTGGAAGTGGGATGACATATCTATGGACTTCGTGACTGGACTTCCATGCACTTCCAGGGGTCACGACTCCATTTGGGTGATTGTCGACTGACTCACCAAGTCGGATCATTTTCTACCCATCAGAGAGCAGGGCTCAGTAGAGAGCTTGGGGTGACTCTACGTTCAAGAGATTTTATAGAATCATGGTGTGCCATCATCTATTGTCTCCGATCGAGATGCTCGCTTTACTTCCCGGCTTTGGAAGGGGTTGTAGGAGGCGTTCGGGACGCAACTACCTCTAAGCACCGCCTTTCACCCTCAGATAGATGGTCAGACGAAGAGGACCATTCATACTCTTGAGGACATGCTCCGTGCATGTTACCTCGACTTTGGTCATAGCTGGGAGGACCACCTACCCTTGGTGGAGTTCGCAAACAAAAATAGCTACCACTCCACCATCGGGATGACACCTTACGAGGCGTTGTACGACAGACCTTGCAGATCACCACTGTGCTGGACAGACCCTGGGGAGTCAGCACTTGTGGGACAAGAGATGGTCCAGGCCACGACAGAGAAGGTCCATGTCATCCAAGAGTGGATGAGGACAACTCAGAGCCGGTAGAAGTCTTATGCTGACAGGAGTCGGAGGCCACTAGAATTCAAGGATGACGACCACGTCTTCTTGCAGGTCTCACCTTGACGTGGATTACAGAGATTGGGTCAAGGTGGAAAGTTGTCTCCATGCTTCATCAGATCATTCCAGGTCCTCAGTAGGATTGGAAAGGTGGCTTATCACCTGGATCTACCACCTCAGTTGCACCGGGTGCACGACGTCTTCCACGAATCTCAGCTGAGGAGATACGTGCACGACCCGACAAATATCATTGACCATGGGGAGATGGACATTGATGATGGGGCGAATTTTGTGGCAGTTCTGGTGGAGATTGAGGATTGACAGGATTTGGTCCTACGTGGATAGTTGATTCCTCTAGTGCGCGTCAGATGGCAGCACAGGAACCTCCAGGATAGAACTTGGGAGTGGGAGGCTCAGATGCGTGCTCAGTACCCACATTTTTTTCCCTAGTTTATGATGTATCTTTATGGGTACGTAAAGGCCTGAGGTGGGACTAATGTAAAGACCCGTAAAATTCAAAGAAATTTTTTTTCATAATTTAATTGGTATTTTACAAGAACACAGTTTCTAACGGCACCTGATTCCGAGGCCCAGTGTGCCCGAAATCATTTTCCGAAGTTTAGCTCGGGTACGTTCAGTGAACGAACGAGTGGGTTTTTCTATCTTTTGAACCGGCGCTCGGAATCAAAATATGAGGAAACTGATAGAATCGCAGTTCCGGTAATTTCTTAGAAACACCTTTTCCAGTGTTGCGTTTTCTCGGGTGTGGTTTTTAAATTTTGGGGTTATGTAAAGGAATAAAATAAAAGGGGTGCAACCAATTTTATTTTATTTTTGTTTCACCTAAGCTAAGTGGATGAAGTGGGATCCAAAATATCCTACCCATTAGGTAGGATAATTGTGATGTGGGACCCAAACGAGCCCCACCGTTTCTTTTATTCCTAAACCCCCTCATTTAATAAGGTAACGCACCCGCACCCCTATTAAGTGGAAGTCAACCCTTGCGTTTTTCTGTTTATGAAATGCCTCAATTATTTTGGCGGTTTAAACGTTGAAATTAATTCACTTAATTGATTATTTCGTTTTTGAATTTCAAAATGCATGGATTGAGAAAAAAATAAGACAAAATCTTATTTTATTAGAGTGGTTGGTTTGTGAGAGGCTTGGGAGAATTTCCTCAAGTTCTTGAAGTTCTTCCTCCTCGACGAAGAACGCGAAGAACGCCGACCTCCGATGATTGATGATGGTGAGAGACACCTTCCTCGGAGATCGACGACCCGACGCCCATCACCTCGTTCTTTTTTTCCGCATCAAAGGATGGGAGACACCATTCCTCCACGACGCGATGCGACGATCTGACTTCTTCCGTGACGATCAATTCTGTGACGTCCCTTTCCGTGGCAACCTCGTTCGATGACTACGCTCGAGGTAGTGGCATATTTTAATTGGTTGTTCAAGATTACTGCCGCCACCATTCTTCATTTCAATTTGAGCAGCCTGGTATCGCAATAACGGGAGGAGGTCGAACCGCACGAACACGGCTTACCCTCCTCCCCCTTGTTGGTTTGTTTTTGTTGCGGCACGTGTAAGGCGGCGTGGTCCCAAAGCACCGCGTGAGAAATATTAAAGGAAGGGTGGAGAAGCACAGCACCGTCGCATCGCGGCGGAGAATCACAAAGGCACCGCGACTGGAGCAGGGCCGCAGCGGAGGGGTGCGGCACTGTCGCGCCACGCTGGACGGACCAAGGCCGAGGCGGAGCAGGGACCGGCGGCGAACTCCCAGCCGTCGGCGTCGAAGCAGAGGGACCGGCCTGCGGCGGTACAATGGTGCAGCAGCCGGCCGGCCTTAGCGGGCCGGCCGGTTAGGGGAAAGCACTGTGGGTCGTAACCCCCGGCTGGCCAGCTGGAGTGCCCCCCCCCCCCCCACATGGGGGCCGCGGTTTCATAACACGGGGGGGGGGGGGGGGGCAGCGCCCCCCCTCCCCCCTTCATCGCTCGGCCGTTACGGCCGAGCCGCCTGGCCAGTGCCAGCGCACCAGCACGCTGGGCTGTGCCCCGGCGGGCCGGACCCGAACCCGGGTCTGGTCGACCTGGTTCGGGCCAACCCAGGGGGTCTCGGGCCGGATCGGTCTAGGCCCGAAACCCCCACTTCCGGACCTCTTTCGGTCTTTTTCCCATAACAAGGGTTGCAGACCTATGATCAACGTACCTTCAACTGCAATGCGATCCTTGGATCGAGACGGTAGTTTTGGTATATTACACTCAAGTTTCGGAGAACTTTGGGTTCGGCCGGGTTGGTTCGTACACGAAACCAAACGGGCACTCGGAGCGGAAACGCTTATAACTTGAGCTCCAGACGTCGGATTGACGTGCCGTCGACTTTGATGAATTCCTCTTAGAAGGATGAACCTTTTGACTTACTCCGCTCAAGTTTTGGACTCAGTTGGAGTATGGCCGGGTTGGTTTTACTTAGAAACCAACCGGGCCCCTAGGACGAAAAAGCCAATAAATCTCACACCGGGCGTCTGATTGACGCACTGTCTGTCGCGTTGAGTTCCTGTTGACGATATGGAACTTTTGGATACATCAACTTAGAAATACGTGTCAGTTGATGTATCAGACCCTTTGCTCATGGAGCGGACCCTCCTGAACGAGGTTGCTGTGTGTGGGAACCCTAGAGCTGGTTGCGACTACGACGATGATGACGACTGTACAGAAATCATACGTGGATTTGACGACGACAACTATAGAACTCAGCGATCCTACGTGGATCTGTGCTACCGATCCTATGTGGGTCAGTGCTCAGTGCTCCTGTGTGGGCCATCGCCTACAGATCCTGTATGGGTCCGATCCTGTGTGGGTCATTGCGGGGGTTAGTACCTATCGATCCTTTGTGGGTCATTGCGGGGGTTAGTACCTATCGATCCTTTGTGGGTTATTGCAGGGGTTAGTTACCTATCGATCCTTTGTGGTTCATTTCGGGGGTTAGTACCTATCGATCCTGTGTGGGTCCGATGGCTTAGATGAATCAGTGGCTACATCTGATCATCTATATCGTCATATGAAGAAGTATACCTGAGTGAGCTGAATCTTGACTTTCAATCATTATCTTTGATATGATTGACTTGCTTTCCTGTGTGGATTGTGTTGTGTTATCCTGTGTGGATGTGATCGAATTTGGGCTCAGATGTTGGAGCCGAACTGGAATTGATGACTTAGGTATATGTATGGGCATATACCTATGTAGTGTCGGATGTTACTTCGTGATTGTATCTTTCCTTTGTGGTTTATCCTTTTTAGATTCTGGGAGACCTTCAGGGGTCTCGGGGTCCCTACTGTGTAGCTTATACTCACCCCTGCACGGGCTATGCCCGCACTATGTTCTGTTGGTTGCAGACGATGGACAATGTTGATCGTGTTGACGCTTGTGGGGAGAGACGGTACCTGGAGGTAGACCATTGGGCGGGACATACACAGAGCGGATGACTAGACCCAAGGAGCTGTGGAGGCTATCTGTACCCACCCTTCAGGTGGGACTTCCAGTGGATGGCTCGACACTGCGGCTTTACCTTTTCAGTTGTTTTACTCCCTTTTTCAGTGGTACTTTACTTTTAGTTTGGGTTTGTATTCTGGCCCACTTACTTTTCCACACTTACTATTGTACCCAGTTTTTACTTAGTGTTTACATCTGCTTTCTTGCACTGTGTGTTTTTTACTTTATAAAGGCAATGCCTTCCCTTTGTACTGGGAATTACGCCTTGGTGCTAGTCTCCAACCCCTGGCCTATGGAAGGCGGGCTTGGGGTAGTCACGGCACGGGCCCCGAGGACGGGTTGTGACAACAACTCACCATTGTTCCACATAGCTGAGGGGACATAATCTCTATGTGTAGGACCCATGCCCTGATATGATTGGAGGGTTTCACTCAGTAGATAAATAAAGGACCCCTTTTCTATCCCGACAGGAGGGTTCCACTCTATAGGTTGATAGAGGACCCATGCCCTGGTCTATCAATGGGATCCACTCTTTGTATAGAGGATACATACCCTGTCCTGGTCAAAGGTTTCCACTCAGTATGAAAATAGATAGAGGACTCATGCTTTGTTCCAACATGAGGGTTCCACTATAGGGGTAGGGGACCCATGCCTTGTCCCAACAAGAGGTTCCCACTCCGAATATAACTAAAGGACTCATGACTTGGTCCATTAGTGGGGTTAGAATATATGGGTAGGGAATTCATATCCTATCCTAGTAATAGGGTTCCACTCTATATGGAATAATAAATTACCCTTTCCCTATCCCAATAGTATGGTTACACAATGATGATCCCATGAAATCACTCTGGTCATTGAGTATCTCTTAGAGAAGTGTCACACTTGAAATACCTCACATCGTATATCAAAATCCATGATGAAGGCCACCATCAAATTCTTCGTGGTAAATAAATTAAAATAGGGTACTCATGACCCAAAATTCAAGTCTAAATAAAGGGGATATGAGAGGAGGAGGATTACTCAAAAGGAATGGAATGTGGTGTGAAAGGTAACCCACAAGGAATGAAATCCCACCCTACATCCTGGTTATGTCCTTACCAGCACACAGATCCCTGGACATGTAAACCTTCATGGAAAGTGAGGGGACTGCACTTTGTGTATCATCCAGCGAGGGACAAGCAATGTTCTCCAAGATATTCCTATGTCCTTTGATATATGTTTATATACACTAACTGTGATTCTAGTCATACCTGGGTCTGTCTACTCCCAGAGTACATACCAGGTCACCAACATTAGGTCACATGGCATGTGGGGTCCCACACAATATATGTTATTTTTCTCACTCGGAAACCCTATACTCCATATATAGGGGTATACACGCCATGTTTTCTTCGGAAAATACAATATATAGTTATATTTTTTATATAATCTTTGTCCTATCACACATATCCCATATATTCACCCAATTACTTGATTTATATCCATTAACAACCTGAAATTAGTGGAATCCATCTCCAGTTTTTCATTCTTCCCCTTTGGTGGCCAAAAATAGAATTTTACCCCCTGTATTAAGATCGCAGACCATCGTCACTTCTCCTTTGATACTGTTGATCTTTCAGAGATTTTGGATCCATGGTAATCATCACACATAACCTGAAGAAAATCCCAAAAAATCCTCTAATTTCGAATCTTTATGTCTCATGTGAATCAACTGAAAATTAGGGGATTCTATCATGCTCGATCCCACCCAGTAATGTTGAACTATTTCCCCATAGGATAGTGGTGAAAATCATAAAAACGAAGAAAGAAAACCAAAAAATGGTAAAACAATTGTTGGTAAAGCTTTATTTACCCACCAATTCAAATTAGTGATACTGGGGTTTAGAAATCATGAAACAATAGTTTAAATTGAATGAAAAATTAAATCTGATACGTGGGTGCATGCAAAGGATCAAAGAAAATATAGATCAATGAAGCAGATTTGATCTTGCCCAATCATTTATTCGTATGGGTGGAAATCAAAAAATGATGAGTCTTAACTCATTTTAAATCATTTTTTGGTAAATAACACTACTGCCAATGAGGGATAATGATCCATTATGGTCACTATTTCTCAGTTTTCATAAATCAGGTAGCTCATCAATGCCTTATCCTAATCATCCATCAAACAACAGTGGCTCCTCCTCTCAATGGTTACATGGTTTTTTGGATAACCCAGAAGATTATTTAAAATTAAGTATTTATATATAGAATTCAGTTTTAGGTAATTTAATGATTGAATTAAATAATTAATTAATTAATCTACTAGACACACCCACCAACAACTATTTTTTCTAAACACATGGTGTTGAATGACATTATGTTTTACCTAGGGTAAGACGTGTGTTGGAGATTCAACCATGTTCTAATATTTAATTTTGAGACACTTTTTAAGAGATATACCATTATTTTTGAAAAACCATGCATGTATGATACAACAAGTGTTTAATTTTTCTTATAGAAATAACTTTTGGGGGCATCATGCCTTAAATTCATGGGCCATCTCATTTTCTGGATTTGAAAATATTCCTTTATATATTTTATAGTTTTATATGGGAAAAAGTCTCTACATCACTAAACCAACCCACTAATCACATATCTCATTCATGTGAAACACATCTAAAAAATATATAATTTATGATTATGTTCTATTAAAACATTAAGGAATCTATTGTAAACACATACATATTATGGTTTACATCTACACCATGGACCCCATTCCCTTATTAACACTCTATGGTTTATTCCAAAAAACATGTACCATATAAATCCATACTATAATTGAAAATTAACCAGTAAGGAAATTTATCAAAGTAAACTTCTGTCAAATAATGAACCACTAATAAGTTTTCATGGAAAATAATGAAAAATTTGTTATTGAAATTTTAATGATCAAAAACCCGTATTCCCAAAATCCTTTCGAAACACACACAATTTGGCACATTTCATATGATCCTCATAATAAGTATAATTATATAGATATTATCTCTTACCACATTGGGATGTAATGTCCAAAACCAAACATGATTTATCATCATTACCCTAGTTAAGATGTATTATGCTGTGACCCATATGCCATGTATTATTAGTTGAGGTGAAGAATCTAATAAAAAAGGATATTGTTATGTTTTTGAATATTTTTTTCAACACTTATAAAGTTATTATCAATTGTGTGGTATTTTATAGAAACATGATTTAAACATATCTATAAAATTTGAAGAGTTGTTTTAGTGATTAAATATCCTAATAAAATTTGTCATCATTCCTGAAAAGTATTATGGGTTTAAATTTTAAGGGAGGAAGATGATGTTATGGAAGTCTAGTGGAACCACACAGTTGAATGGGTATATAGGGGAACGATAGTTATATTCAATGGAATATCCAATTATACAACATAGATATTTTTAGTTATTTTTCCAACTAACCAACGTAGTGTATTTTAGTGACAGAATAAATTGAAGTAAATTGATTTTCTCAAAGATTTATCCAATTGGTACACAAATCAATTTCAATTAAAGAATCTAATTGAGTCACTTAGTCTAATTATTCAAAATATGGAATTTATGATCCACATGAAATGTCATGTATCTAAGATTGAATTTGGTTTGGATTTAAGAAGAATAATTCCATGATTGAAGATAAAATTATCAAATATCAATATCATCCAAGAATTGATACATACACATGATTTTAATATTGAATAATCCCATGTTTAAGGAATATTTAAGAGGTTATTTCTACATGAATTGATGTAGTTACAAATAATTATAGATGTCTTTTATTGTAATAAAATCTGATGTTTCTGGGATGTTATTGAATCTATTTCCTATGGAATTTATTTCTGTGACCAGATGGTATGTTTATAATATTTATAATTCAAATATATTTACATCTTTTCAAAAAATAGTTTAATTAAAAAGAAAGATAAATGTAGAGATCTTGTGAAGAAGGAATATACACTATAGTTTTTGTCATATAAATATATATTACACGGGAAAAAATAAAATTTGTTTTTGTTGAATATGAGAGTGTGACAATAGAGAGAGAGGTTTTGTAGAGGAAACACTGGTTACATATAGTTATATGTGTGTAATTTTAATTAATGTATTGTCTGCGCTTCAAGAGAAGTTGATAAATAAGAATATATCAATACACCAGACAACTAGATATTTGTGTATAAAAGAACGATATATCTATTTTCACCTTTTCATTTGAACTTTTAATTAGATTGGGATACACATGATGTGTAGAATGAAAATAATTGTTGGGAGATTTTTACGTCAGTTCTAAGGATTTTCTATACTTACAGGGGTTCAAAAATATTTATTAGTGGATTTTATGATCCAAGGTTTTATAGGATCATTCCAAGGAATAACTAGGCACATTGATTACTAAAACCTATAAATCATATATTATGATTCTATGTGTGCACTTTTGTTTATATTAACATCAATATACAATTTAATCAGTGGTGAATGTTTTAAAAAAATGATAAACATGAAATTGATGAATCATTGATTTTCCACCCTCTTAGCGATTCCTTTATATTAGGTTCCCACAAATGGTATTATAGAGAGGATACCTTAATTTATGCTTTTCTATTAAATATCTAAAGAAGTTTATGTTTATTTCCAATATAATTAATAGATTAATTGAGTACAATGAATAATAAAGGGATATAATCATTTTAAGGGACGGTTTTTCATGTATGGAATGTTAAAATGATGGCTTATTATATGTATATTAGTTATGATGTTTTGGAAGTGACACCTCATGTATTTTTTCCTTATACTGAAGATATTTTATTTTACTACATTAGATAAAAATCATCTAGATAATGATGTCATCTCAAGAATTCTATCTTATCTTCTCATCTAATTTAGAAGTGAATTTATGAAAGTTAAAGGTTTGAATACTAAAAACGTTATATGGGATAAAATTTAAAAGATTTATGAAGGAAAGTTCATGGTGAAACAAGCTATGTTATAGTTAAAGAAACTCAAATATGAAGATATTTCAATAAAAAATGATGATACTGTTGATATATTATTTACAACATTCAATGAAGTTTTGAGTACCGGCATAGGCTTTGATGAGTAATTGAAGATTGTATTATTTTTGAAAAGATTTTATACTTCATTCTAGAAGAATTTTATTACAAATTATCATCTTTATAGGAAAACATCTGGGTGATATTACTCTTTATGTTCTATAGAGGATTCTTATTTCTTATAAAATAAGGAAAGATTATTATATTAATTAGAAGGTAATGGACGAAAAAAAATTCTTTTAATGAATAAAAATAAAAGAATGTAAATTAGATTATTTGTTATAATGATAAAAATGAATCTTTAAAATTAGACTATAATATGGATGTGAAATTAACTAAATTAAATTACATAATTTTGATAAATACGAGAATAGAGAAAGGAATGTTTCAAGGTAAGAAACAACTGAAACTCTTCTATTTTGGGGTTTTTGTAATATTTTTAGTAAATTATCTTATACTAAAAGAATATGAGGCTAATGGAGAAGAAAATGATAGTTTTAGAAGATTCTTAACAAGTACTTCCTCTAATATAATATTATATTCTAAATGAAAGTATAATAATCTCACTAGGAATATAAGGAGAAACATTCGATCTATGTATGAGGAAAGTAAAAGTAGTAATGAAGATAAGAGGGTTGATAGTAAAATTTATATTTTTGAAAAGATTCTTTTTGAAAAAGTTAGGGATGGAGACTTCAATAGTGGTGAATATACCAACTTTGAAAAATAAGATAAAGAAACTAAAACAAAATATATACTAATGAGAGAATTGGGATAAGGTCTTTTGAAAATTTAGAATCATGAAAATGATAAAAAGAATTTTAAGAAATATGATTAGTCTACTAACAGTATATAAATAGTGTATAAAGAAAATAAATCTATGTTTTTAAAGGAGATTAATAATTTGGATAAATTTGTTGACACTGAGAAGACCTTAGGTTTCAAAATGGACGAAGATATTAAGTGGATAGAAAAGAAAAATGATCTTATTTAACAAGAACCATTCAAAGTAGAGGAAGACATAAACCTTTATAGAATTATATTTTATAATTCTATTCAGTATTTTAGATAAATTTTTTAAATAAGAATCATTTAAAATGAACTAGGTTTGTAGATGAATATTTTGGGTCCCAAAATTCTATAAATTAGAGGACTCTTATTTTTTTAAATGATACGTTTTGAAAATCTACTTATTTTTAAATAATTATATATTAAAAAATGCATATAAGAGTTTATCAAAAAATTGGTTTTCAAAAAATATAGAATTTTTATTAATGGAAATGAGAACTCTAGAGAAATATTTCTATGTATAATTTCATTATTAAATGTATATTTTCCACTAATTGATATTATTTGTAATATGGAGGCTTTATAGATACATCAAGGATGTTTTTAATTAATTATAATCATCCTATAGATTCTAGAAGATCTGAGAGATATGATTTTGGGTAATTTAACCCATTATATGAAGAAATATTCAAAAAAACATAGAAAATCCATTTTAGAAACTAAAAATAGATTTCAAGTATTAGAAGAATTATGGTGAAGAATTAATATATATGGTAATCTTACAGAATAACTTCTCACTATGATTCTAATGCTGGAAATTATGTCTAAAGATATGGGTAAAGAAAGGGATCTTGTTGTAGAAGTTTCTCTTAGATAATAAAATGAGGCATGTCTATCAATATTAGATAGTGGGTTCTCTTAACATTGGATAGGGAACGTAATTTTTTTTGAATAAAATTGTTAAATAAAAATAATTCTCCATGAACTTAAGAAATAAATGGTTACTCAAGATTAATGGACTTCGGTCTGTTGATATTGGAAGTGAAAAATTTAAATCCAAGAACACTCTTTATGTTGATTGGATAAACCTTTACTTCTTATGTGTTTTTTAGATCTATGAAGAATGTAAAGTGGTAATCATTATAAAAGACGGTTTTTATAAAAATAATCAAATATCGAAAGGTTGTTACAAATGGGAATTTGAAAAAATTGAGATTTATTTCAAATTGGTGATGCTTATAATTCATTCCACTTAATCATGAAGTCTGAAAATTAACTTTGTCACATAAGACATGGTCATCTTAGAAAAAGGAATCTAAAAAATATTTATTAAAGGAAAATATTTCAATAATTACTTAAGATAAAGAGATAAACTGAATATATTTTCTATACATTTTAGAAGTGGAAGATCTCTAATTCCTCATAGAAAAGGTTTGAAAATTATAAATCACATCCTTTAGAATTAATCCATTCAGTTATTTTTGGAACCATGAGAAATTATTCAAGAGATGTTGATAAGAGTTTTATTTCCTTTATTAAGGACTTAACTCTCAATGTATGTATTATGTTTATGAAACATAAATGATAGTATCTAATAATGTTCAAAAGTTTTAGAAGAAGTGATAAAAAAGAGTGTGATTACTCTATGATGATATTGCAAACAAATAATGGTTCTGGATACACTAATAATATGTTCAAATCTTATTATGTAAAACGTGGAATTAAACATGAAATCAATAAACCATACACAAACCAAATAAATGGAATAGTTTAATGGAATAATAAAATTTTAATAGCGATTAATCAAAGAGTGGTGATAGAATATGATATTTCTATATTTTATGTGGGAATGTTATTGGAGCAGTAATACATATTAAAAATAACTAATACTATAGAAAAATTATGATATTAATCCATATGATATATAATTCAATAAGACTCCTACCATAAAAAATATAAGCATGATTGGAATCAATTTTATCATCAACATTAAATGTGAAAATCTAGGTATGTTTCATCTAAGAGTTGATTTTGGAATATTTATTAGTTACCCTGTAAATGGAATTGGATTTAACATCTACAACAAGGAGATTGGTATAATTGATAATATATATGATTTAAGGATCCTTGAATTTTTAATGATTTTTTTGGTAATGATGCTTGGTATTCATGTGATTTTGCTACTAATTATTTGTAACAGCATGAAGAAATAATAGAAAAATATGAAAATATTAATTATTTTTAGACCAAATGATATGATTCAACCATTTTAAGCGATGAGGTACAATCCCATTCAACTCATCCAAGGATGAGAAGAAAATATAGAATTTAAAATAATATTGGAAAACTTGAAGAAGTTATAACTTGAAGAAATTAATGAACAAAATCATATAATTCTTTGTTTTCTCAAGTTGAACCTAAAGATGTTGAGAAAGATCAAGAGCATCAAGACTAGATTAGTTCTATGAATGACGAATTAGATCAAATTGAGAAGAATGATACATGAGATATTGTTACTAAACCCCAAGATAATAATTTCATTTGGACAATGTGGGTGTCGCAAAATAAACTTAATGAAAAAGCTGAACTGGTGAGAAATAAAGAAATATTGGTTTGTAAAGGGAACTCACAGATTGAAGGAGTTTAATTTGAAGATAAATTTTCACTAGTTTCAATGATTTAAATCATTTTAATGTTCTTTTATCTTAATAAATAAAGGAATTAAAAGATCAATAAAATATATATAATGTTTTCATCTCTTAATGGAGAAATTGAAGTAGAGGTCTAAAATGAACAATCATGTGCGTTTTATCTTAGAGAAGATGAAACTTTTATTTATTGGTTAAATAATAAATTTAATGGGATGAAGCAAGACCAAAAAAGAAGGTATTATAAAACTAAAACATTATTTAAGAGGATTAATTTCATAAATTGAATAGTGGACAACAATATCTACACAAATGTTGAAAAAGTGGTTTCTATCTTTGTCATTTTTTATGTAGATGACATCATACATTCTAGAAATGATAAATAATTTTGTAATATTTTTCTAAATAAATGAAGGAATTATTTGAAATTTTTATGATTTAATAGAAGAGGCACATTCTAGCTTTGAATGTCTCTCAATTTAGTGATAATAATTTTCTCTCACAAGAGAAGTATGAAAAGGAACTCATAAAAAGATTTAGTTAGAAGGAATCACGATCTCTTTCCAAACCAATTTTGTTGGGCATGAAGTTTCGTAAAGATGATCATGGAAAATAAGTTAATCAAAGGGTGTTTAGAATGTTTATTGATAGTTTTCTGTACCTTACAACTCCAAGAACATATATTTTATATATTATAAATCTTTATTCAAAAAACTCAAAGTGAACCTAAATAATACCATTTTGTTGTAGTAAAATTTATTCTTAGGTATCTAAAGGTTATACCATATTCTATATTGAAATATAAAACAATTAAAATTTATATATTTTTTGGTTATGCTAATAAATACCAGTTAATATGTGATAATGAAAAAACTCCACATTTGGTGGAGTTTTTTTCTTGGTAGTATATTTGTGTGTTTAAATATAAAGAAACAAAGATCTGTAACTTTTATCTCTATTAATGAGAAATATGTGGCTTCAACTCATGTTAAAAATCAATTTTTGTGGATGAAAACTTGAATGGAAGATCTAATGTTGGGTATAAAGATGTCACTTCTAATTGAATTTGATTGTCAAAGTGCTATCAATTTGTCAAAGAATATAATGCAAAATTATATGAGAATGAGAATTGATATAAAATATCACTTCATCAATGATATTTTATGGATCAATGAATTTTATTTTAATTTATTCCATGATAATTAAAAAATACAAATATATTCAAAAATCCATTATTTAATGATGCATTCCAGAATCTGAAGTTGAAGTTGGAGGTTCATCCTCATCATATATGGGGATAAGGTATGTTTATTTCCTAACAACTCTATTCTTGTCTTTGGATGTTGTTTTCAAAGGGGGAGAAAAATGATAACAATATCTGAGCATTGATTTCTATTTTACCTTTTTATGGAGAACATATATTTTGGGGGAGATTTTAAAATGGGAATGTTGTGATTTAAACATGTGTTAACTATTGTAACATTTTGTTGAAGTGGGTGAATGAAATAGTTTGTATAGTTTGTATTGAGGTCCTATTTTTAAGGTGTATTAAAAAAACTATGGACATAAATTAGTATTTTATGGGAAGCATGGAATTTATTTCCAGTAATTATTTATTAAGTATTGTCAAGTATGCTTAGATTTGTTGGATAGTGATCCATTATTTGAGTGATTTATGTTCCTTGGTTGAAAAAAACACAATGGTGGAGATTTTTGAGACCAAGATTCCATGTATTTCTGGTTGAGGTGAAGAAACTAGTAACCATGAAATGTTTTTGGTCTTGTTATTGGATTTTGATTCCAAAAATTACGAAGTAACCATCAGTTGTATATCATTTGAATGTACTATGAAATAAATCATTCAATTGAAAGAGAATAACTCTTTTCATGATTAAAAATAAAGATAGAAGTTATCATGATTTCTATATAGTGTTTGTAATGATGTTTTAAAGAAGTAAGATTTAATATAAGTGATGGAAATGATGTTGAAGAAATATGGTGGAACCACATATTCAAATGTCCATATAGAAAAAGAACACATCTGATTGGGTCATGTAGTCATTTTCTGTGATGTAGCCAATTGGACAACATAGTTTTTTCTAATATCATATCTAATTAACCCATGTATTCATTTTTAGCATCGCAACCAACTGAACCACATATATGTTTCAGGGACATAGCTGATTGAGTAACGTAAATGAAATCTTCATGTAGTAGATTTATGATATAGATGGAATGCATTTTAGTTATGATTAAAGACAGTTTTGATTTAAGAGGAATATTTACAATACATAAACTGGAATATTTAAAACTCTATATCATTAATGAATTGATATATAGACAGGGTTTTAATGTTTAATAATTATAGGTTTCAAGAAGAATTAAGTGGATATTTTTACATCACTCGATGAAGTTAAAAATAGTCATAGAATTTTTTAGTTATGGATGTTATTATTGTGACCAAATCCAATGATTATGAGATTTATGAAAGCTCTTTCTTATGTATTTTATTTCAATGACCAGATACTATGTTTATTAGATTTTGAATTAAAATATTTTTATATATTATCATAAATATTAGAAATAGGAATAAATAGGAAATATAATATTGTGTGAAGAAGAAACTAATGTTGTAGTTGTTATCATATAAATATATATTACAAGGTGAAAAATAAAATATGTTTTTATTGAATATGTGAGTGTGAAAATCAAGATAGAGGTATTTTAGAATAATCATTGGTTACATGAAGTGTAGTACATGTAAATTTAATCCATGACATTATTGTTCATGAAGAGAAGAAAACGAAAAAGATAGCTGCACATTGGGAAACTAGATCTGTGTTTACTAGAGGAATACATATATATTTTCACTTTATCATTTTAATTTTGTATTAGTGTAGTATTCACTTCATATGTTTAATGAAAAAATAGTTTGGAGGACTGTAATTTATTTTTAGGGGTCCTCCATACTTCTTGTGGTTCAAAAATATATATTAATGGATAAAATGATCAAAGGTTTTACTTGATCATGAAAGAAACAAGCTACTCACATAATGTAGTCAAATTTTAAATCACCTATTCTCTCTCTATGTGTGTGATTTTGTTCATATTAACATAAATATACACTCTAATCAGTGGTGCATGTTTTCCTAAAATGGGAAAAAAAATAAAATTGTTGAATACCTGATTATCCCCCTTCTTAAATATTTCTTTATCCTATGTTCCCATATAAAATTACTTAGACATTAGTGATTCCATTTAATTACTAAAAGATAAAAATAAATTTTATAAATTAAAGTGTCTTTAATGGAAGTTGATTTTTCCTCAAATTACTCACAATCATTATGGTGATATTATATTAATTATCTTTATGAGTTATCTATATGTCCCTAAACAAATGTTGATTCTGTATTATTATTATTGTTACCCATTATCATTGGGAAATTTCACATTCAACTTACTTTTATTAATACAAACACAATATAACATCTCACTAAGGTGTTAGTATATTGTGTGGGTAACTACACATAGTATGATACTTCTAAATAGTTTCCATGCACCCAATGACTATGAATGTCATGTAAACATCAAGTGTCATTTAAAAAAAATTATGCATCCCATTAAATTTCATAGAGACAGAGTTATGTTTTTTCATTCATAATAAATAATCTAAAAAAAATACAAACATTCCCCACTTTTCACCTTTTCAAATTTTATTATTACATCATTCTCATTCAGTTCATTTCTACCCAACTGGACGTTAACACATCAGTTAAAACCATTGGATTTCATTAATCACAAGTTGATTGACTACCCCAATCCATCATCATGTTACTAAACAATTCCCGACACTAAAGTTATATTTTTAACCATCCTCATTAATCTTGATGATATTCTAACACTTAAGAGATATTATCCTATGATAATCATGACCATTATCACTATAATAAGAAATATCAATCAAATAAATTATTAAACCTCAATAAAAAGTTCATAATAATAAAAAATTGAAATCCACATCATCGAAATAAAATCCCTAATTTTTAGTTTTTTAATTTTTAAAAAATTACACATCTATCCAAAAATCGTCATTTACATTTAGGTAAAAGTTTACCCACAAAAAATCCCATTTTCTAGATAATTAAATAAACAAATTTAAATCAATTTAAAACCATTAAATTTAATTCAAAAACTCACATTAAATGACACAAACATTGGAACACTAAATAATATAATATAATTTACTTACCAAAATATGATTTTTTTAGTAAAATAACACCTCTACAACTACGATATAACATATGAATATCTATCTCAAACACCTAGTAATGAAATCCAAAAATTATATCATCCCAAATACCTAAATATTTTTAAACCAGATTTAGTTACGGTTATAACAAGAAGAAAAATTAAATAAACACAGAGAGGTGAGATCAAGGATAATATACCTTTTATATAATAACCAAAAAACTTATGATAAAAGTGAAAAAATATTCAAAGAAATAAATTATCCAAAATCACTCAAAAATCATACAAAATAAAGATTCCAATCCTAGAAGAATAAAAAGGATGTAGGAATAAAAATAAGAATAAAAAATTACTATTTATGGAGCCATTATAAATGAACACATAGATTAACAAAACTGTTAGCCTAACAATGTTCCAGACCATGATCCTTTCACTCTTCTTATATCCCATGAAACAAAATTGGAAGAGTCTATTGTTTGGAGAGGAAATTGAAAGAGGGGGATAAATATCATTTTTAAAATTAACATAATAAATTCAAATGGATAATTCAAAAAAACATTATTTAGAAAAGTTAAATTGATAAATCTTATTACACGATAAGTGATACATTCAATTTATATAATAATATAAATCAATGTTAAATAGTAATTTTATCATAATAGAAGGATAATAAATGGTATTTATGAAAATTTTTACATATTGAAATTAAAATGATGCAATGAGGAAATATAAAGAGAGAGTGAGAATAATTTGATAAAGATTTTTTAAATAACACATGATGTGACACTACATATCCACCTCTTTGTTAGAGAGATATGTCATAATAGACCTTCCCTTGGTTTTAATTTAAACCGAAGAACGAACTTATTTTGAATTTAATGGAAACCCAAGAACCACTTCCCTTGGATTTAAAAAAAACTCAAGATCCAAAGGTATATGGTGAGTTTCGAAGAGATTATTTTCTTATTTATAATCCAATAAGATTTCTGTATTTTTTCTTTATTTAAGTATTGATAGAATTTGAGAGAGAGAGATTTAGATACAATGGTGGAGTCTTTTGATATGGAAAAACTAATATTGGCTCTTTGATAGGAGGGATTGAATAATGATAGAGATTCAGTGTTGATGAAGAATGATAAATTTATAGTGCATGTGAGATAAGATTAATTCCACCCTAGGACTCTATTTTTAGGATTCACATATGATCCGGAGATCTTGGGTTGAGATGAGGCATTAAAGAGATATACAAATATTTTTTTCCATCAATTAATGCTCCCGAAAATATTCTATAATGGTTCCACCAGTTAGCAACATGATGCCACAAGATAGATGGTTAATAATGAAGTATAAATTATTCTTTGGAAACTCTACTAGGTTGATAATGTGCTTTCATTGGCTAGATGGTGGAATGTTAGTGGCTATGGGAGACTTTGGTTGTTGTACTAGCTGGATGGTGTACTCTAAGAAGCTGTCCGATAAAGAACTATAGTGTTGGACATGGGAATGGTCCTCTATATCAATTTAGAACACTTATTTGGTTAGGATTACTTCTGGTCACTATAACATAACAATAACCCTAAAACAAACACATTAAAAAACAATAAACAATTTAGAAAAACATTAGAGTGTTTTTGATCATTTAAAAAACTACACTATGAGAGTCAACAACATGGTACCCCCTGATCATGAAACTTACTTTTCTACCTACATTGGTTCTCTATTTTGACCTCATATATTACACTAGGGATGTTTCAAGGTTGACCAACAATAATCCAATATGAAATCCACGAAAAATCTCCAAAATATGTTATTTCGCTCCACCATACATTAAAATTCAATATAAATCAAACTAAAAATTTACATACCCTAAATAAGAGTTTTATAATTCTACCCACCATTTAATTTTTTTTCAATAAGTTATAGATGATTGGTGTTTTAAAAGAATATAAACCAATATTGACACCTCATTGATCCCAACTTCTACATCTCCCCTTGCATGTTATCAGGTTTCTAAAGAATGTATACTAAGAAAATAGATCAAATATTTGATTCTGTATCACTCTGATAATTGATATGATCATGTTTTTCTATAAATATTATATCTAACTACAACTAAACCTAATACAAACTGATAACACATGTGGGATCCTATAAATACATTCCAAACTATAAAAGATAGAATATATCATGCATATAATTATACTGTGAAGGTAAATCTTACTAGTACATGGCATCCCTAAAATGCTTGATAATATCAATTTTTCCCACATATTTAGGTGATAAATTTATTTTTACTCAACTATTAGTGTACTAATCTATGTGATAGTTAAAGTAATACATTTTTCATATGAAAACTCAAAATATCATCAAATATAATCAAAATATTACCTTTTTTTAACATTATATGGTTTCCATTTTTTCTAAATAACCTAAATATTTTCTTTCATATCTCACACTAGTCTTAGTCCATTCCTGGAATCTTTATCTACTTTTTATCAAAAAGAGAATATCAACATAGACTATTATAAAGTGAAATAAATGTACTGACAGTAATCATACCTAGATAGTTATTATTTTATAATAGCATAATCAATGGAATATAATCTTTCCATAGACCAATAAATCCATAATGGACACCCTATGAATATCTTGTAACACTTGTTTTATTTTCATAAACAACTGTTCTACCTATGATTGGTAATAAAATCTAAGATTCAATAGAATTAACATTTTACGATACAAAGGCTCTGAAATCTCAAAGTAATCGAGTGGTGTCAATTTTAAATGATAGATGTAGGGAGACCATAAATCTTAGCATATCCCGCACATATAATTTTTTCAATACTCCACCAAATGAGGTGTAAAGTTCTTAACCACACAAGCCTAGAGTAAGTGCGTGAAATTATTCAATTGGCATAATAATAATGGAAATTTTCATCCTAATATATAGAATTGTTTATTTTATTTGGAAAACTAGATAAGAACAAAATCATCACAACTTGAAATGAAATACAACATAGTAAATCCAATGGAAACAGTCCTATTCTCTTATATTATCTTCACATGTCAATCATAACATACATCTTCACATATTGGGGAAAAATAAAACATTATAATTTTATGAGATCATATGCATAAAAAAGGAAATAATACATAAAAAGATATCATTGATAATGTTAAAAAATAAAAATTGTTGAATAATAAAAACTGAATTCCATTAAAACATAATCTTGAGCATAAAATGATATGACCAAAAACTGATCAAATAACTCCAAATAAATAATAACATGAAAATGATACTTACCCATGGATAATATACTAGTAGAATAATAACATGGATTAAAAATAACTAATATTAAAATTATGGAATGCATAATTTGGGATATCCCAAACATATAATCATGGCCTCGACCAAGAAGTATTCATCATTGGGTAAGGCCTCAGCAAAAACTAATTTTAGTTTGTCTCGTGAAACCTATCACTGTATCAATGGGATATAGAGGGACCCTCCCGACACTTAATGAGTTCAATTAATTACTCAAATGATAGTGGTTACACATAATTAACATATCCATTCATATTGAAATTATCATATGAAATGTAAATAATTTCCCCATTCAGTAAACATAATCATAAACTATTCACAATAATATGGTGAATGATATCAAGATAGTATATCCCTAGTCAAAATGGTCATAAAAAATTAAATAAAATATGGTATATGGTTCCATAATATATCAACGTAAATTAAGAATAATATTCAACATAAGTTGTTGACATAGATGAACATATTCTTATAGAATCATTAAAAATAACTTGAGAGGAATACCCTTTTTATACTTTGGAATCATTTATTTAAAAATAAAAGAAATTATTAATGAATAAAATTTATTTGAAAATGAAATTGAAATATTTTAATCGGTTAAACAAGGAATTAAGGAATCATGATAGAAGTAAGTGCCTATCATGTTGTAAAACATCTAAAAATATTTCATTTAAAATTCGAGATAGTAACATTTAAAAGAGTATTTTTAGAAGAATGTGTGAGCATCATATTCCAAAAAAATTAATAATTATAAAATTATTCAATTTAATACCATGAAGATAATGTGATTCATGATTTTACATATCAAATGTAAGTATCCATACACCACACACAAGGAATATGTGGTGAATAAGTCACATGTCACATAAATAAAAGTGAGATGAGAAAACCCTTACCTTTTGTCAAAACTAATTATGAAATTATACTTAATATTCATTATAATAATGTTATATTCCATAATTAATTAATTTATAATGTATTAAATAAATTTTATATTTATTATAATTTTATGAAGTTAATTTATATCCACTAATATTACTTATAATGTGTAATTTTGTTTTTCAGAGAGCGTTTTCTTAATGGTTTTATGAACAGTTCCCTTATTTATAATTATGAGAGTTCTTGTAAAATAGGTTAAAATTCTCCAGAAGTTAAATTATTTAGTATTGATGAAGATTCAGAAGTTAATATGATCTCATATATCATTTTTATATGGTACGAAGATGATTCATTAGATAAAATATAGCTGAAAATGTCCTAATTTATTTTTTTGGTTTTTACAACAATTAAAAAGTATCATTTTATTTAATATTAGGTTTATATAATAGTTTTATAACATTAAATAAGTTTTAATATAGAAATTATAATTTTTTTAACTATAATAATTGTTTTAGGGCCATCCATGAAGGCAGTAATCAAAAAATGAAAACAAGTTGTCCAAGAGGGCGGTAAATAGACACCTCCAAGAGGTTGTTTTCATTTTTTGAAAAAGGATGGGTGAATAAATTAGATGATGGATATTCAATTAAAAAAATTAAAATTGATTATATATATTATAATTTATTTATCATGTTTCATGGGATATAGAAGGTGAGGTAAGGATAAGAAAATAATATAAATTTAAAGATGAAGAGGGAGGGGTTTACCTCTTAAGTGTCATCTCTTTGCGAATCTGCTTACAGCACTTCGAAATTGTATTAAGGTAAGACCAGAAATACTAGAACACGAGGAATAAGTTTTGGAGTGGAATTAGGATAAATATAAGAAATATCCATGTCATATAAGGTTCATGGATAATGGTTAGTATTTATAGTGGTGGAGATGAGTGTTTTGGTTATTTTATAAATTAGTTTATTATTTTTTCTCAAGACTATCAATAGTGTTAATTCCTTTGACTATGTATTGTAAACATTGCATGTGAATTTGAAAAAATGTGTTACTTTATTATGCTTTACTTCAAAATTCAAGCATTTAGCTTAAAATGTTAGATACCATAAATTACCGTAATTCATTATTCACATAAAATTCAACTATTTAAGAAAAATAACAAAAAATAACCCAATTTTTTTTCAAAATGGACATTTCAAAAATAAATTCCATTTTATGAAAATAATTTTCTAAATATGATAAATTTAATTTTTAAATAAACACATCATTTGTTCAAGTATTTCTGATTTTAATATTGCGTCTAATTTTACGAAACATTGAAATTTTAATGATGGTATCACAAAATTATCTTATAATTATAATGAAATTGAATATAAATTTAGTAATCTATTTTATGAAAATAAATTTCCCTTTTAATTATTATATTAATTATAAATAAATATTAATGTTTCCCAAAAAACCAAAACTTAATTTATCATTTAAAAAAATTAATTTAATTATTCCATGATATGAATAAATAATGTTTTCATTTTTTAGACACATACATTTCATTTATACAATCATGGGTGAGGTTATCATCTTAATGGAAATATTAATATTCCTAATGGTCATATTACTATTTCAACAGTCATGTTAATATTTAATAGTATAAGAAAATTCATTTGTGTAATGTAGACTACCAAATAAATTGAATTTATTTTAGAATATACATACTGTAAAATAATTCAGTG
This sequence comes from Viscum album, assembly GCA_963277665.1. Lineage (NCBI taxonomy): Eukaryota > Viridiplantae > Streptophyta > Magnoliopsida > Santalales > Viscaceae > Viscum > Viscum album. Next base: position 9,390,551 of record OY728125.1, read on the forward strand.
TTAAATTATCCCCTTAATAATAAAATTCATACTATAAGTTTCCATAATTTCACATCATTAAAATATTTGGTCAGTTCTTCATTATAATTTCCTGTAGTTCCCATATCGACTCTTCAATTTTATGATTTTTCCAAAGTAACATTACTATTCGAGTCATTTAATTCCACAACACCTATTCTCTAGTGCCTATAATCTTGATAGACTCTTCGCATTAAGATATATCAAGTTTTAATTATATTTCTTGAGATGTGAGAACAATCATTGGGTCTGGCATGTACTTCCTTTACAAGGTGATGTTGAATACGTTATGAACATTTGAAAGGCTAGGTGGTATTTTTAAAAGATAATCCACATATAAAATTATCTCTAGTATTTAAAAAGTTCCAATGTACCTGGGGATCAGATTACCTTTCTTACCAAACCTTTTAACACCCTTAAATATAAATAATTTTTAAAAAACATGATCTCTAACTTGAAAGTCTAAATCAATCCTCTGATTGTCAGCTTAACACTTTTCTTACTTTGAGTTTATTTGATATGGGTTTAGATAGTATTTAAGTTTTCTATTACTTCCTCGAAACATTCTCATACTACAATATTCCTATCACCAAATTCATTCCATAAATTTTAATTACAACATAACGTGCCATATAATCCTTCATGTGGATCCATTTGAATACTTGAATGAAAGCTATTATTATAGGAAAATTATATCACGGGTAAATATTGATCCCATATACCTTGAAAGTTATGTGAGAATCATCTCAACATGTATTATTATGTTTTAATAGTCTTTTTAGACTTCCACTTTTTTGAGAGTGAAAACAATACTCAAATTAAGATCAATAATCAAAGACTTTTGAAGACTCTTTTAAAAATTGGATGTAAAACATGGATCTCAATTAGAAAAAACATATAGAGGTGTATCATTATCTCTTAAAAGATTGTTAATATAGAGTCTTATGAGGTTCTCTGGTGGTAAATCATCCCTTATAGTGGGTAAATGTGCATATTTGGTAAGTCGATCAACAATTAACCATATTGTGTCATTCAGTCATGTAGTTTTTGGAAATGTATTGACAAAATCCATAGTAATTTCTTCCCATTTTAATATATGAATATGTAGAGGTTTCACGACTCCTTTGGGATTCTATATTTCAGTATTCAGTTATTGAAAAACTAAACATCTTGATACCTAATCAATAATTTCTACCTTCATATTATCCCAAAAAAATGTTCCATTAAATCTCTATACATCTTAGTTCTAACAATTTTTAAAGAGAAAATTGAGCAATTATAATCAACACATAATTCTCTATTTATATATGATATATATGGAACACAATTCCTCTTGATAAATTTCAAGATTACATATTCATATATGAAGTCTACCAATTTACCATCATTAACAACTTTTTATTTGGAAAATTATCATCATCAGACTGATAACGATTTACCCTTTCCAATAAATAAGTTTTGGAAACAACTTGAAAAGGTAATGATGTTTCACATTCCTTGATAATTACTACATCCATATTTACTAGATCTATGTACAATTTATCCTAATCAATCCCCATTTTGTTCAAAATTCCATGATCTTTCCTTCTCAAGGCATCTTCAACCTTATTTTTCTTCCAGGCTTGGTAGTGTATTGAATAATCATAATCATTGAGTAGCTCAAGACATCTTATTCACCTAATGTAGAGTTCTTTTTATGAGAAGATATATTTCAAATTATTTTGATCTATATATATCTCATACCTTTCACCATATATATAGCTTCTCTATATATTTAGAAGAAATATTACAGAATCTAACTCAAGATCATGGGTTAGATAGTTATATTCATGAGTATTTAACTGCCTTGATTCATAGGTGACAACTCTACTATTCCATATAAGGACAGAACCAAGACCTTTATTCTAAAATTACTATAAATTAAAAATATACCATTTTCTGATAGTATATTCAAGATGTTATCATTTACAAATATCCTATCCAATTATTCAAATCATTCTTCAAATTCCTTTTTCCAAAAAAAAATACACATTTTTGAGTAATCTGGTCCAAAAATCAGCTAATATTGAAAAATTTAAACTGAAAGATAGATAGTAACCTGATAAACCAATCAAACTATAAACCATAGTTATGTTTATTAGTGTATTCTAGTTGTAGACTACATTTTTATTCACAGGATCAACTAAGATTCCATCATTGGAGACTATATGGCCAAGACAAGAAAATGTTTGAAGCTATGATTCACAATTGGTAAAATTCACATATAACACATTTCTTTATAGAGTCTCTAAAACAATCATTATGTTTTTGTCATGGCACTCATATATTTTGGATTACACCAATATATCTCCAATAAATACCATAAAAATTATCATGATATTTTTTGAATACCCTTTTCATTAGATCAATAAAAAATAGGTTGAATTAGTCTATCCAAATGGAATGACTATAAACTCATAGTATCCATACCTTTTTATAAATGATATATTTGTAATTTCTTCTTCCGTAACATGAAACTAATGATATCCAGAATGAAGATCAATCTTTCAAAAATATTGAGCTTTGTGTAGTTAGTGAAATAAGTCATCAATGTGAGGCATCAAATACTTATTCTTTAACATAATACCATTAATCATCCTATAATAAGTTCAATCCCTCATAGATCCATAATTATTCTTAACAAAAAATAACATGATATCCCCAAGGAGAAACAATATTTTATTGATGAGTATTAACATACAATTATATTATACCAATGCGAGGCATCAGTCCTTTTGAACCTTAAATGTTTAGAAACGTTCCTTGATTAGAAAATGAAGGGAAGATTAATTTTAAAATAGTTTTTTTAAAAGGTATTACATGGGTAATAATTTAAATTAATATAATATTATTATAGTAAAATATTTTCGAAAAGACTTTTAAAAAACATGGTCTTTAAGGAACACATATTTCCAAACAAAATGAGAAATAATGTCAGGTTTTCATAAAAACATTATCTTAATTATATTAAGTTACAAAGATAGAAAAAATGTTACTAAAAAATGAAGATATCATGGATAAAATATTAGAAGTAATTTTTATGTTTGATATTGATGGATGGATCATAATATTTCATCAATGGTAACATAATCATAAATAATCTCAATAATGATGAGATTGTAGCAATAAACTGTTACCACTTTGGTTACATTGAATCATAATAACCATGAAAGAATAAAATTACATGAAGATTAAAATATCATTAAAATAATGAGACTCATGATATAACATGTAAATGGGTAGTATATACATCCCATAGAAAAATATAGGTGCATAACATAGAATGTATCTCAAAGAAGAAAAATTGACACAAAATTACTTTTCTGATTTGGTAAAATTTTAACCATAAACCCCATGAAATAAATATAAATAATTGGATAATTAAATAACCATAAGTTTATTTATATGATTAATATAATATTTTCATGTGTATTATATGGACCAAATATATGAAATAGGTGGTGAACATGGCTTGTGTCTTATATAAAATAAATGTGCGATTAAAAACCCTTACTACATGGGTAATTTTTCAATTGTGGTCCTCATGAAATAATAAAAAATTTGATAATTTAATATAATTAAATAAACAATATTAATGATATAACACGTCATAAAGAAGTATAAACACAACAAAAAAGAAGATAATGGTGAATATGGCAAGAATCTCATAGAAATAAAAAGTGAGATGAAATTCCCTTACATTAAGTCTTCAATTTCATCATAAATATTTAATCCTCCTATATAATAAATATATGTTTATTATAATTCTAAAAAATAACCATATTATTATATATAACCCCACATATGGTTTTGTTATGACTCTATATTAACCATTTATTAACCAATCAATCATAATGTAACGTTTCAGGTAATATCCACATTTTTTTAATATAGGCTTTGGCATATTATTATTGACCTAATAACATAGATAGTGATTTAAATATTTAAATAATGTAAGATATGATTTATATATAATATTTATTTATTATAAAAATATTTATAATAACCTATAATATATATATATATATATAATTTAATACACCATTCATGGAGATGGTGGGTCGTATGTACACATGAATGTTGTTTCTATTTTCTTGTCGTATTGAAAGAAAGAAAGTAAATAAAATGTACTTATATATATAATGTAATAAATTTATAATCATTATCTCAAAAATATTATATATTTACATTGAAACCACCATTAATAAATTCCATGTAATGTGTGAACGAATCACATCGCTTTAAAGAGGCCGTAGGCCACACTCCCATAAACAAAGTTATCGTACATACAAAATATTGAAAAAATGATGGTATGTTTTATATAAAAATTAATTAGTCATAAATAAATAATTAATATCATATATATCAAATAATTACAAACAATTATACTTTTTAAAGGAAAAAAAAGAACATCATTTAATGAGGTAGTAGTTCGTTGTACACAAGAACAGTGAGTTCGTTACCCATTTAAAGTACATGTAAGTGTAGTTATAAAACTTAATGTAACAATATATAAATATATTGTGGATACTATGGTTATTATATAATAAATTAATAACAATAACTTAGGTGTTATAGAAATAAAATAAAGGAATGTACCTTGAAGAATGTTGTTACATCTTCTTTGGATTACTCTTTTTGGTTCGCACCAAAGGGATTACATGGATAGATTTATGGCCAAAGGGAGTCTTCTAGGATGAAAGGAGTGATGTTGGTTTGTTTTTATCTGGTTTTTGGTGATTCAATTTTCTTGATATTTTTGAATTACTTCGAGGGGTTAATGCATTTTTATAGTGGAGGAGGAGTGACATTCTTGTGAATTTTGGAAAAGGGAATTCCACCCACATTTTCATTTGAAATGTGTCTCAAATAATGGTAAAAATAAAATAAAATGGATAAAATAGTATAAATTAGTTCATATGAGTTATTTTGGAAATCATTCTTGTTCTTTTTGGCTCTAATGTTTAAGGTTTATTTCTTTGTTAAGCCAGTTTTTATCTTAATCATTGCCATTAATTTTAATCACTTTCACTAATATTTTTGGTCAAAAATAGATTTCAATTATTATAAATTAGAAAATATTATGATTAAAAATATGGAATCCATTTTACCAAATTCTAATCATATAAGTGGTAGATGTTAATTTAAATTTAATTCTGTAAAAAGGACAACAATTTTGGTTTTTAAAGTAAAAATGTTCAAACAATTGATAACTTTTTATATCCAATTTCTATGTGAAATTGATTCCAATGACCTAAATTGGATTAATATATTTAAAATTGATCTAATTAATATTTAAAAACAATAAAAAAATTTAATTTATCCATATAAATAAATTATAAAAAAGAAGTTTTGAATTAAAATTCATTATTTTTCACTATTCATCAACAAACTAAAACATCACAGAAACATAAAAAAATCACCCTATTCTATTATTTATATTCCAATTTTAAAAATTATATTTATTTTTAAAAAAATTTAAAAAATTTCAAAGATAATATTTAAAACTGGTTCACCATTAAAAGGTACTAAAATTACATTTTAGAAAAATATATCTTTTAATTCATAAAATTTGATTTATTGTAATCTTTTACCTTGAAAATATATTAGATGACTATCAAAAATATTGATAGAATATATAATATATTAAATTTATTTAAATCATTAACCTCAAGTGGTTTGTTTAATTTATTTAAATAAAATTGTGTTTGTACATAGAGAAATAGTTTTCTTAGAAAAGTAATTCTTTTTTTAAAACACTTTTCACGTTCACTTCTACTAATTGATATCCGAAGGATAAATTTTATAAAAATGTGTAAATAATATTTTCACAATTTAGTTAAAATTATTCATAATATCTACTCCATTATTTGGTTTTAGTTATAAAATAATTTAATAAAAATATTAATATCATTTTTTATTTTCATAAAAATTGACCTTGTTTGTAAAACAAGATATCTAAGCGAATTTGTATTGTGTATAATGAAAGAAAAAAATAGTGTTGCATGTACACCATGCTAATCTAATAATTTCATATAGCACAAGTTTAACTTCTGGTTGCATATGAATCATGCCAATCTTAGTGCTTTTATAAAACAAAATCTATATTCAGTGTTGTGTGAAATAAAAATTATAAAAAAGATCAAGTTAATTTGAAAAAAATAAGATAATCTCAGGGTGTTACATTATACCCCCTCAAAATGAATTTATCCCTCTAAATTTATCTAATTTATTAATGGTTTAATACAATAAATTCCATTTTATAGTAATATACACCATAAAAATGTGTACTAAAACTTCTTTTAAAAATGGATAGTGGGAAACATAATGGTTACCCAAAGCAAGTCATAACATGTTTTCAACCTAGGGGAACAAAGGTGGACAGTAAAAACAAGGATATGGATGATAAATCTAGGTAATATGTTCAGATAGAGAGTGATTGATAACATGTTTAGGAGAAAGGTATTGATCACAAACCCATAATCAAATATGGATTGGAAAATGTCATTGATATAATAAAAAATTATGATAACATGATAACATTTTATTTCAAGACCCATTTTCTAAAGTTGATGGATTTTCATAAGAAAACATACTAATTTGATTCACCACAATCTGACCCATTTTTATGCCTTGATCGATTTCCAATTCATCTATTATACCAAAAAATGATGATTAATTTGTCATTACCAAGGAATTAGAAGATCATGAGGTCCATAAATAGAATGATAATGATGATTAATTTGTCATTACCAAGGAATTAGAAGATCACGAGGTCCATAAATAGAATGACATGTCATTCCAATTATCTGTATCACAAAAAAATAGTTATCACAAGTTCTAAAATATAAATAAATATTTATATGGTAATGTGATTATGTAATATCTAAAATCACATCCAAAGTTTAACATAATCCATTTTATAATATGATATCTTTATATCCCTTCCAAAATATAATCTACCATTTATTCATTAAATAAGCTCTTATCTTATACAATGTCTATTTTCATTAAAAATATGTGTCTCTCATTGTGATCATATAATATCAATAATGATTTTATTATACTATAATCCATGTAATGGGAAATAATCACATGAAATTGTAAAAAAGGAAGAACAATAATATTTTAATAGGGATTTTTCCTATGCAATCAAACATTAAATTCCCAACTAAGGAGATAAGGATTAACATTCCCTGATTTTCATTATTTGACTCATCCATTATGATTACACAATATTTCTCTTTTTTACTTTGTGTTTAAATGTTTTTAGAGCTGATTACCATTATTAAACCTTGTATTTGGGTACTTTTTATAAAAATTCCAAAACACCATGCAATTTAATCATTGAAGTGTGGGAGTAATATCCTATGGAGATTTATCATTATTTAAATTAATAGATAACTTTCTCTAATCACTTTGGCACTCATTCGTACTATTTATTTCCTTTCCACACATAAAATTTTTACTAGTCCCATTAAGACAATTTCCATCATTTTTATCCCCACACTTTGACCATACAAGATTTCTCATCTTCTTCTCTCCATGGTTCTTATATTTTCAATTTAATTAAATTTTTCTCTTATTAACCAATTCATGAGGTTGATACATAACTATAAACATAATTTCAAACTTAATAGCACATCATAAAATCTCTTCATAGAATTTGAAACACCATATGGAAAATTAATATTGGTTATTTGGTTTTCATACTTAGAGGAATCGGTCAACTTTAATTTCCGATTAAATGATAATATCTGAGGAGTACCTTGAAATGTTTGTAATATTTCTCCATAGGTGCATACAGATTCATCATCCTTCAATTTTAGCTCTATGAATTTCTTCTCTATCTTGGTTATTAGATTATTTGGGAAGTACATACTGAGATATATCTTGTTAAACTCTTTCCATTTCATAGATTCAATTTATTCTTATTCATGCATTTTCTTAATAAAGTTCCACTGTTGATCTACTTCACCTTCCAAATGATATAAAATAATAATGAATTTTTCTTTCTCTAAATAATGAAAAATTCAAAATATCTTTTCAATGGTATTTATCCATTTCTTAGAAACTAGTGGATCAGTGGAACCACTAAAAGAATCTGTATTTTTCCTCATTCATAGTAAATATAGCATTGTACCCTCTATTTCTTGTTTGTATGTTGAACATGAATTATATCATGGGAAAGTTGTTTGAGAATAGAAACAATGTTCTATATTACTGATCCTATAAGATTCGGTGTCATAGTAGGACAATTATTTTATTTTCCATTGTATTCACAATTAACATGGTTTCTTCATGTTCCATCCATTAACTATGACCAGAAAACATAACATCACAAACACTTATCAAAATAGAAAACTACATATTTATGAAAATATACGTAAAAGATGACTAAATCATGTCTCCAACTTATTTAATTTATGAAACATTTGGTTTATCCTTAGTTTTTAATAGTCATATTCTATTTAAATCCTTTACAATAGTTTGTGAAGATTTTGTGATTTCCCAATGTATATACCTTAGTTTTTTCAAATCAAGTGTGGAGCAAGGCCGATTTTCATTTACTAGGCCACACTCAAGCCAGGAATGGCACACCGTTTCGGATTTGTTACCTCTAGGTAAAAATGTTCTAGAGGTACATCAACATTGAGTATCTAAATAAGAATATATTTCTATAAAAACATTCACTCTATCCTTTTCTAAAATTCAAGGTGATTTTATTTTACCTTTCTTTATCCTTATACTTATACATAGATACATTCATAAAGATATCCTGGAAATCTCCATAGGTATATAACTAATGGTTTATCATCATATTTTTCAAAGTATGACTAAACCATTCCATTGATATACACTATAGAGACCCAGGATTAACATTCCTGGATATTAAATCAATATAGATTAATATTAATTATATTAAAAAATTACATGCCCAAGGATCATAATAGTTTAGTTCCTTTTGAAACATTGAAAAAAATATTATATCTTGGTGAATGAATCTCAATGTTTTCGACAAATATATTCCTATTTATTATTTTTACTTAAAACCTTTCTTCATAACCTAGGTAAAAATAAACATAATAAATGGGTGAGATCTAAATATTATTAAAGATAAAAAAATGATGTTTTTAGGAATAAAATGAACATAACATTATGAGAACATGAGAATATCATTTGAAGACCATGATCTGCATATGAAAGATCATAATCATAAAACATGGAATAAATATTGGTAGTTAATAATTCTTGAATCATAAGGGAATCAAGAGAATAATCCACTAGAGCATATATGAGGAATAAGAAAAACAATTTGTGGAATACACAAAGCCACAAAAAATCTTATGTTAAGGCTAGCCACAAAAAACATCGTTACATGTTATAATTGGGATAAAACCAGTGTACCTACCACAAGTTTAAACTAACAACCTGGTACCATATTATTTTTGATATTGGGTTACAACCTGTGTACCCTCTTGTTTTCAGTATTCGGATACAACCCATGTACCCTATAGTTTTTGGGCTTGGGATACAACCTGTACACCCTCTTGGTTTTTGGATAGGGCTACAACTAGCGTACCCTTTTTAAGGCTTCTTCTAAAACCCTTGTACCCTTTTATCTCATATACCACATATAATTTCCTAATTCATTATAGGAAGATATAGGTCCCACCGATAAAATATTAAAATCATTCAAAAATATTCTAAAAGATAATAAAACATGAATCATATCGTAACCCATAAAATGAGATGTGTTTCAAAAACATTTTATCATAACCCACGAAATGAAATAGGCATCATAAACATTTCGTTATATCATTACCTATGGAAAAGAGATAAGTCTCATAATAATATCATCAAAGAATAACCGGTTAAAATAAGTGGGGTTTTAAGAGAATATAACCATTGGAAGAGAAATAGGTGTGATAAACATTATTCAATCAAAACATAAAATACTCAAGAAAACATATGCATGGTGTTCCTAGATCATATCTCTAATAAGGAATAAACTATAACAAAGTATGTCATCATTGATGGAAAATAATTTTAAAATATCTTTTTAAAACAATCGTAAAGAACATTTCATATACTCTTTGAATATCTTTATAAGATAAAATTTTTTAATATAGTTTTCGGTGAAAATAACATTGAAAACTTATAAATAATCTTGAAATTTTGTTGAACACATTTTCCTTAAAATATTTTAAAATAATCTTGAAAAATATTTGAAACAATTTTCCCTTGAAAACTTCTAAAATAAGCTTTAAAAAATATTGAAAATATTTTCCCTCAAAACAAATTTAAAGACTAAAAAAGAATCTTAAAAATAATTGAAATCATTTTCATTGAAAACAAACTTTTTAAAACCTAAAATTGGAGCTTTAAAAATTATTTAAAACACATTTTAAAAATAAATGAATAAAAAATCTTTTATTTGATATTTTAAAATATAAAAAATATATATAATATTAGGTACAAGTATGAGGTCAATGTAAAAATTATTTAAAATTTTAATTGAAAGAAATTTTTTTATTTCCTAAAAGTTTTGAATTGTGGGAATAGTGGATACTTGGTGAAGGTGTCCACCTTGGGATGTAATATTTATTTATGAAATGATAATATCCTAAATATATAAAAATATAAACCATAAATTTTTTCAAATGTAATAGAGTTAAGTATTCACTTAAAAGACAATATTATTTAATGTTTAAGGCCATGTAATTATAAATGTAATGGTAATATATATTTTAAACGTTTTCCCATAAATTTAATTATATATATTAAGGAAAATATCCATCAATTGAGTAGAAATTATAGAATATTCACAATTTTCTGGAATGTATCATTGATTCCAGTGTTGCATAGTGGGGTACTTTCATAATATAAGACTATTATTAGGAATACACCATGTGAATTAAATGAATATACAAAAGTAATGATAACCCCCCCCCCTGAATATTATGTCATAGAAATATTTTGTAATTATAATGGACTATAAGGTTAGTATAATAAGAGGCGAAGAAAACTTCTTGATGAAATTATGGATTTATTTTAATGAAACATAACATCATTAATAAAAAAAGGTATAGAAAGTACAAAAAATAGAAATGAAGCCCAAGAAATGGAAACCCATACCTTAATAAGACCTTACAAAAGGATAAAAATGAACTCCTTAGATAATGGGGGATAGTATTTTTAATGATAAAGGTAGATAAGGCTTTAGGAAGAATTAACATACAATTTCTATAGAGAAATACTCTTACAACCAGTTTATCAGGAGAAATATAGATAAATTATAAAAAATTTATCCACTTAAATATCTTTATAAATATTTTAGAGAGGGAAAATGAGAGAAAACCCACTGAAAATTTGTTTTAGAGTGGAGAGAAATGGGACAATGGTTGACAAGGGTTTTGTTTACTAATTTATAAACATTGGTTTAAGGCTTTATATTGGCTAAAAACATAATATATTGGTCTTTTGATGGTTTTAAATCAGAGTGTTTTATATTTTGTCTTGATTTTTGAATTTTAAAAGTTTTATAATTGAAATACCTAAATTCATATTATTTTGTAACTTGAAATGTTTTTTATTCATAATTTTTTTTGAAATCATAAAATATACATTTGGATTTGGGAATATCTTTATAGGGTTTTAAAATTATTTTTTTAAAATATATTATTTTAATGAGTAGATATACTTTTATTTAGAAAGACTCTATATATATTAAATCATTTCTTAGTCATTATGAATTCATAATTCCAACCATATATTCATACTACATATCACTATTTCCTTAAAAATGTCAACTAATTAAGAAAATTAAGATAAATTTATATTTAGATAATTTTGTAATGAAAATTATAAATTTCACGTACATTTTACAAAACAATGTTATATAGAAGAAATTTAATTTTATATAAAGCCCTTAGTGTATTTTTAACTGTTTTGTGGGTAATTATATTACTATTTATTGACCAATCTATATTATTAATAATTTGTACAACTAGTTGGTTGTATGTTGGTTTCTTAAGAATAATTGATGAGATCCCATCATATATAGTTTTTGATATAAATATTAAATGTAATTGTTTTATTTTTTAAAGAAAATATTTTAATGAAAATTAATATTAAAGAATAGATATATTGAAGACAATGAATACATCATGTTGAAAAGGTGGGAATGAAAGTCAGTTAAAGGATGTGAATGTTTGAGTTCATTTTCGATGGAAATAGAGTATTTTCTATTTTGTTGAAGTTTGATCAACGATGGATGATGGTGTTTTATATTGAAGGGTTTATTTTAAGATATTTATGAATTTGAAGATAGTTAAATAGGGAAACAAAATAATTATCCTATTGAAGATAGATAATGAAAAATATTTCTTGTGTTTTCTATATTTTTAGTAATATATATTGGATATTTAAATATAAACCTCATTGGAGTTAGTTCTTGATGAATGGAGAATCATGGAAATGCATGAATCTTGATTTGGGAGTTACTGACCAATTACCCACCGTGACAGTTTGTGTCATGCTGAGAATGATGTTGTGTAATGGTAAAGTTGGTTTGTATGATTGTAACAAAAAATTTTACAAAATTCTATTCATGTCATGTAATATTCTAAACACCATGACCTATGGATGGATAGATTCAATGTTTTCTTGAGAATCAATTCATGCTGTGATGTATTGATTGATGCCAAATTCGAGGTAAATTTTAGTTCCTTTTGTTGAAATATGCCTTTCATATGAATTCTATTTCATGTTTTAAGGTATTAATGGATATAATTGTAGTATTTTTTGGAAATATTACTATTCACATTATGAATAATGTGTTCACACCATGAAAATGTAGCATAGATGACCATTTTCAATAGGAACCTGATCACTCACACCATAAAGAATACCATCACAATGTGAAACATGATATCTAAGTTTTTTTAAGAAGCAGTTATTGTCTAGATTCATATACATAGTCTGGCTTCTATATATATAATCATTTAATACCATTTTGTAATCTAAATGGATGGTATTAAATAGAGGATGATCTAATGGATAGATTTGAAAGAGAAGAATTTTAGAATTTAGGTTTGTTTTAAATGTTAAATTTGAAATTAAATCATATTATAGACATACGATGATATACTATATAGAATTGAATATATAAAATAGATAAACTATGGTAAAGGTATCAAAGGAAAGGGAGAAAGTATTCCTAGAGAAGAAGGAATTGTGAGCTCCTAGAGAAGAGGAGGAACCACATATTCCAATAGAAAATGGAGGAGGATAATAACATGAACATTTATTGAAGATAAAAATTAAGAATATATACAGTTTTAAGTAGATTATGTTATATTTAATATTAGTTTTCAAAGTATAATAATGTTTTGGGAATGACTGTAAGACTAGGTTCAATAAAGATAAATATCTGTATGAATATATGAAAAATTAATGTTTGCGGATTTTCAAATTTATATCTGATTTGATCAAGAATGGGATGAGAAATTTCATGCAAGAATATTTCCATTACTAGGTATATTATATATATTATATGGTTACTATTGTGTAAAATAATATAGAATAATCAATGACATAACTCTATGTATAAAGAGTTGTTCATTTCCAGAAGAGGAATCTTGAGTAGCATTTGGTATTCACTAGATCATCTTTATCTAGTTGGGTACAATATGTACCTCCTCAAAAAAATAAGATTTTATTTACTTTATATAGGTCAGGGGTATATATAAATGTTAATACATAACTCTATTTATCTCTAAAATCTAAAATATTTATTTTGCTTAGTTTCCCCATCTTATCAAACCATATATATCCTTTCAGTGGTGATACTTTAATAGATACATGATCCCCTACTTTTAATTCCAAGTGCTTCCTCTGATTACCACAAAAAAAATTCTTTTTTTCTTACATTGAGCTTTCTTGACGTGATTCTAAATAGAACAAATTGTATCAATTGCCTCGTCAAAAAGTTCTGGACCAATTAAATTTCTTTCTCCAACTTCACACCTATAAGTTGTAGTACAAAATATATTCCCATATAAGGATTCATAAGGTTCCATTTGAAATATTTAATGAAATATATTATTATATTAAAATTCTACCAATGGTGGATATTGGTCCCATGTTCCCTAGAAGTTAAGTGATAATAATCAAAAAATGGGTTCTATTGTTTGGATAGTCCTTTCATATTTCCCATTAGTTTACGTGTAACAAAAAATTCTCAAATTTACTTTAGTAATCAATTCATATTGAAGACTCAAAAATTATAATTAGAAATGAGGGTCATGATCTAATAAAATTGATTGAGGTGCACCATGAAGATTCACAAATTCGTGAATATAGAGCTATAAAAAACACCAAATGGGTTGATCCCCGCTTACTACTTCAAAATTTTTATACTTTTTAAGGTTATATATAATAATTGATGATTCATAATTCCTATTATATGTCTTGGGATGTCATGTAATATAGTCCATTTTGATTTTCCCACTTCCACATTGGTATATATAGATATTTCCAGAGACCCTTTGGATGTTATGTGGTATTCTTATTAAAACACAAAGTATCTTAACTCATAGTAAGAAATTTACAACTTTATGTTTCATTGCTATAATTGTTCTATTAAATAATGTTACATATTGGTACTTCTAGGGAGTATAAATAAATTTGAACTATGAGCTTCATCCAGAAAACTTCTCTTCTTCCCAGGTACTGATGAAATATATATCCTATTCCCAAAACTCAATACACCATCTTCATAGATGATGTTACTCAATTTACCATCACTATTTCCTTTAATATTCTCTTATAAAACTTTTTTATCTTGTTAGTAATTATTTATATTCTCTATTAATGATGGTTACAAATTTAGTTATAATAGGAATGATGTTTCTCCTTCCTTAATAATTTCCAAATCTAATATCTACAATTCCTCGAATATAGAATTCATATCTATACTCATCATAAATGGTTTTCCTTGACTCTTACTACTATATGAAACAACCACATTAATCTCCTCCCATGGTAGTAGTGTATCAATCATTCATAGCCCTTGATTAGATTTATTCATTTTATTTTTCTCATGTTGATCTATTTTAATGTTAATATGTACTAAAAACTCATATTATATGTATATATGTTACCAATTTAAATATAGAGACAGTGTATCCATATATATAGAGAAATTAGTATGTCTTCCATCTAAAGATCAGAAGTGGAATCGTTTTTTCAGGTATCATAAATTTATTTCATGAAAAAACAATAAATATAACTATTTTCAAATGAAAACTTCCCAATACCTTCTATAAAAAATTAATACATATAAAAACAACAAAATTCATAGATTGTAAAGTTGATAATGGTACATTAACCATTTTATTCTTCAATTCATCAAAACATTCTTCACATTCCTTTGTCTAGGTGAATTTTACAACTTTATGTGTTAACCTAGTTAATGTGTTATGCAATTAAGAATTTTTTTGAATAAATCACTAAAAATCACATAATAAACCAATGTAACTAGGTATCTTAGTTTTATTAATCGGTTTGGTCTATTCATTAACTTACTTTATCCCTAGAGTCTCAACATATAGTCTATTCTTAGAGACAATATGGCCTAGAAAAGAAACATGATAGAGAAAAAATTCACTCTTACTAAATTTCACATTTAACTTCTTTCCTCTAAGAGTCTCAAGAACAATTTTTAAATGATTCTCACACTCTTCATATATTTTATAGTATATAATTATATCATTAATAAATTAAAAAAATAAATACAATAACTTAAAACTAAATTCATCAATTCCAAAAACCCTAAGGGTACATTAGTGAATCTAATAGGAATTATTCTAAACTCATAATTTCCACACCACATGCTTCATGCCATCTTTGGTATATCATTTTCATACCTCTTAATTAATTAATGCAAGAATTAAGGACAATATTTTAGAAGTATTGAGCACCTTTAAGTTGAGTAAAAAATTCATAATCATTTAGTAAATGATAATCATTATTTATATTAATGTAATTTAGTTATCTATAATAAATGAACAACCTCACAAACCTATCTTCCTTATTTACAAATTGGAGAGGTGATCCCCAATCCGAAACACTAGGGAATGGGACTCCCTTATAACAAAACACATTTTATGTTATCTTATAAACTTTACCAATTCTATGGGGACATTTTATATGGAGTCTTAGATGTGAGTTTTTTATTAGTTATGATTTCAAGATAAAGATTAACTTCACATTTAGGTATATGTTGAGGTAGTTATTTATGAAATAAATCAATATATTCTGGTACAGTCTGTAAATAATCCATTATTAGGATATAATTATAATATATAGATTTTACCACATATTATTATTCTTTTATAATTTTATTAAGGAGATCTATTGGAAGTATATTCATAAAAAAACATTAATAATTAATTCTCACTTTTAAAAATAATATATTATATGCCTTCGTCTAAAATTTGAATGAACTTATCAAAAAAAATACATTCTTGTATAATAATTTGAGAGAAAAACCATCCCATGTATCCATTAAAATTCAGCTATAGGTTTAAAAATCAGGTTTTCAATAAGAAAGTCTTAGTGAATTTTAATTGAAACATCCCAATATAGACCTATTAAATATGATCTCCCCTCGGTTTTCCGATTGATAATTATTTTCATAACATATTAGGGTAGGATTTAATGTTTATAGAATACATAAAAGTTATAAAGTTGCATATAGATATAGAATAAAATTGATTTCTTTTAGTTTATGATCAACATACCTTCTACAACATCATTTAGGACTATAACTTTTCAATAGTAATTGTATAAGCCCATATATTCTCCTTTGACCTCTTCTATGGTATATCCCCTTAGTGCTTATGACATTGAAGAGAATAGCGTCTAATATCTTTGTAGAGAATAATTGGAAATTATTAGATTCTCTATTTCCATTTCATTTATGATTTTTATGGAATTTTCCTCTACACATGTATCAAACTCCCATTCCCTTTAAGTAAGTCCCAAGGAATTTCTTTCAAAAATTATTTCTTATTGATAATTCCACCCTTCCATTATTCTCCTTTTCCAATATCCACCCTATATAGTGGTCAACCATTTTCTTCTTATCTTGGTTTCTTTTGAGGGACTCATACCATTTATGTATTATATACAATGTCTAAAATCTATATTTATTTCCTTGTCAAGTTAATTTTACATAGTATGATTTTATCAAATCATTTGTTTTTAATCAAGGAAATTACTTTCTATATTGTCTCATTACTCATGTGGAAAGTAATTCATAAAAACTACCACCATAAAATACTTTCATTCCACACTCTCTATCTCATACAACGTCCTAGTATTTTTAATAAAATACCACCATTCCTTCAAATATCCCATTGGGCTATATACATTCATGATAACCTTATGAATTTAATTATTTCTCAAACAGAGGAAAATATTATTAGGAATCTTTATCAATAATTTAATAACTAATTAATTATTAGTTACATTTAAACTTTGAGTTTTTTCCTTACGAAGTGGTCCCACATTATTACAGAATTTTGAGCGATGATAGGTTATTTTATATTGGAAAAGTTATTGGTATTAAATATTTTCAAAAAACACAATATCATTATTGTTTTCTCAACTATAACACCAATATAATAAAATTATATAGATTAAAAAATGCATCATTTATTATGAGTATTGAAATCAATTCCTTTCCTTCAAATGAATTCCATTTAAAAAAAATCAAATACATGATTATTTCATGAATTCAACTTTAAATTATATGATTTTTTTCCTATTAAGTATTCTAGATGGAATTATATAAAAGTGGTTTTTATAAAATTATACATTTTTTCTATGTTCATTTAAATATAGTTCTAAATATATCTACTAGACATTCTACAATATTAAGTATAACACCATGAATATTATAGTTCAATGTCACTGGTAATTTTATTACATTGGTGTAGAGTAAAAGAGATACTATGACATAAGACCCCATAGTTGATTAATATTAGGAGACTATATACATACATGATCATTACAATACGTTTGAAAACATAAAATATATCATAAAATTTTAATTAACACTTTACTCTTCACCTAGAATATTCTTAAATAATTTATATAACTCCTCTTGGTTCCAAGGGGAAATGTAAATCATACTAAATGGGTGAACTCATACCTTTAGTATGGGGTAGCATAAAAGAAGATATTGTGGAATAAACAAGGAATAATTAATATGGAGTAAAAGATAATAATAAAATAATACCATATGAAAATGAAATATATCTAATGATAATAAAAAAATGAGAAATAAATAATCCCATTGATTATAATAAACGATTTTATATTGATAAAATGAATTATTGCAGACATAAAAAACATACAACCAAGGTCTCATGCCGAGACATTAAACAAAAAACAGTCATGGATTACCCAAACTACAAAAGTTTGTTTGTATTATGATACCCATCAATGCATAGAGATTATATATAGTTATGGGTCCCACTCATCATATACTAATTCTAAAGAAACCATGATATGAAATATTTGGGATAACAATTCATATCATAATTTTCCAAAAATAATCATTTAGATACAAATGCCTTAGTAATCAATACTTTCCAAATAAAAGTAATGGGTGTATGGATTATCAAAATTCCAAATGTGAGTTGAAAATACATAGATATATAGCTGAATATCCATAAATCTTATAGGTATTATAGGCTAATAAAAATTAAATAGAATGTATCCTTTATGATGGCACAGTATAAAGGAATAATTTCATAATATATCGGAATTATTAAAAATCAATCAAACAAGTGCATTTCTTGGAGACCAAAGTAATGATATAAAAACATATTATTAAAAATTTTGATATAAAAAAATTTTATAACTATACTGGTTTATGATAGTAATATATTAAGTGGAAAAGATAAATTTTTTATGAAATCATGGATTTATAATAATAAATCATAACATCATTATAGAAGGAAATATAATGTAATTTAATGACTTCTGAAATATAAATTAAGAAAATGATATATCAACCATTTCGTTTATATTATAATTTTTGAAGCATTTAAATGAACTCCCTATATCCATAGAGTTTGGGATCTCAAAATATAAATGTATATAAGGGTTTAGGAACCCTTAACACACAAAATATTTTGATAAAAAATTTTATTACTGGATCAATGAGAGAAATAGGGACATATTTTGAAACACTGTTAAACTGAAATTTATTCACAAATCATCCTGAGAAAGAAAATTGAGTGGAAAACCATGATAAATGGGTTTTCGTTTCTCCACCAAGAAGGGGGAATGAATCTATATATTCTTGTTTTTTACAATCTATTTTCACTTTATATCGACCTTTGTGACCAACAAGAGACTCTTAACCTCCAATATAAAATCATAGGATCACTCAAAAATGAATAAATCTAAATGAAAAGAACATAATTTTTTCATGTTTTGGACCATTATCTTAATTAAATATCTTTTATATTCTTGTTTAGTCTCTTTAACCAAAAATTCATAAATATTAGCATATATTAATTTGGATTACATGCATGTGAGTAGCATAAAAATATGCCTTCTTAGAGTTACACTGGACTATGAAGCTTCACACTTTCGATACAATAACATCAAAAAATAGTGATAAATATCTCTTTAATGATATTGTTTTTTAAAATATTCTATGTATAGATATTACTCCATGAGACTTTAAGATATTAAAAAACATTATCACTTAATACAGAATATGATGTTTATCTCCATAAAAAATATTTTTTTCAATATCAATACCCTCAATACAAAATATACAATGGATTTTTTGATATTTTATCATCTTTTTTTGGGATATATTATTATCTTGAAATGTTTTTGATACTCATAATTTTACAATACAAATGATATAGTATCACTCTACAAATTCTTCGTACTATTAGAAAACTCATGAAATGTCAAAATTAAAATAATATAGGAATAAAATTTCTATCTCAACATTATCGAGACTTCATTAAACTTTATTTTAAACCCTGATCCTTTTAAATTTTCCTCATTCAGTTTGGTTCAAAACCATTCACCATGATCTCCAAATATTGTTTCTCTCAATTAACTTCTTATCTCTTGTATATTTCCATAAATACTATTAATTTATTTATTCTTGATTAATTAAAAATAAAAATTCATATTGATATCACCTACAACTCCAAAGTCATAAAATAAAAAAATAATGTTATTTGAATTCTAGTAATTCACATTAAGAAACTCTTATTTACAATCCATTGGATCTATTTTATATAAATTTGTCATAAAAATGTCCCATGACATAAAACAACAATCACAACAGAACTCACATAAACTCAATAGATTACAATACTTAGTTAGAGTCATTAAATAATTTATTATAGATGATTATTTAAACTTTATAATAACAAAATATTATCATAATAACATTATATAAGTAACGTTTTGAGATTATTCTTCAGTATATTCAGATCACCCACGATTAATAATATTTATATAAATATTAATAACATAAATTGGATTTAATAGAGATCATATAATTTTATTTCACACTTGAAATAACTTTAACCAAATTTTAAATTTTTTGTTTTTATCATTAAAGTATTGTTCATGCATCATCAGATTCCTATTTCCTTAATAGGAATTATTATAGGAATTTTTCAATTTTCGAAAATTCTTGTATCATACGAGAATGATGTATCATACATTTTGGATTAGATTAAAATACATACTCCAATATTACAAGAACATCACTTCTTAATAAATTGAACCATTTTGTATGAGTTTATTTGAAATCATAAGATAATAAAATATCATACAAAAACCATATATCATATGATATTTCACCTATCATAAAAAAATTTATCATAAAAAAAGTGTAACTATAGATTAAGAATTATATAGGACACAACCATTTTCCATCTTTCCATCTAATATAGTAAATCAAAATTTACTAAATAAATTACATAATCACCTCAAAAAAATATAACTTATTCCTTTGATTTTAGTAAAACTATAAAAAAATCACAAAAGTTTTGAACAAATTCAATAAGAACTCAACAAATTCCAATTATTTTCAACAGTTCTTTAAAATAGATGAAAACCATTAACAAATCAAAGGTCAAATTAATCCCCCATATTATATTTTTTATAAATTTCACTCAACTCACAAATTAACTGATATCTATTTATAATTAATCATCTCTCTTGAGAATAATAAATTAACAAAATTTATATAATAATGTGTTTATTTAATAACACTACTAGATAAGCTAATGTTTTTATGTAATTTCATCCCTATGTGATAATAAATCATGTCTAAATGAATTGTATTAACTCTCTATGCATTTAAAATTCTATATATACAACTTAAATATGTCTACCCCATATAGCTTTTGGAGTTGATTCCCAAGAACCAACTTCTGTATACTTTATGATAACATGTATTCATATTTTGATTATTATAAAACTATTTATCACATCATCATTGTTCTTATACAAGGACTTGTATGTGATAATTTCCTAAGACTAGTTGTCGCACTAAATTTTCATAGAAGATCCCAACAATGATGAGAACCCAGAAGTTCTATAACACTATTCTAAAAGTTATGTTCTATATCCACATGATATCATTTGAGGGAAAATGGTATAGTTTATATGGGGAGGAGACTCATAATAATTTTAGGCACCATTTCATGGTATACGCCCTTGGTAATATCTTGTGTAGGATATTATGATAGCAATACCCGCTAGTTGGAAATATAATTTTTTATGTTTCATTGGATGATCATTTCTATGGAAGTGTGTACTAATCCTTATATTTTAATATTATTATTAATGAGAATTATGAGTCTCGTAATTCTATGTATTGATTAAAATCTTGATGACATATATTTTCAGGGAGGTAGGATAGATTGGGTGCATCACGTGAAATATTTCATTAATGTATAATGGAAGAACATATTTTTCCCTTATATTATTTAATGGAAGATGATATCTATGGCCCATTGATGGAAAAGATATAGCCTAATTAAATCCATTTCCATGGTTTTCTATAAACAAGTTCATTTTCTGGGAAGTCAAAGAAGGATACATTGAGCACATAGGTTGATGAAACCATCATGCAACCTGCTTGATTAGAGATATAATGATAACTAAATCATATAACTTAGTAAGCATCCAAATGAGGTATTATGTTGTTGGGGAATCATATTCTTTCTTTATGGGTTCCTTGGCATGTTTCTAGATGTTAGCCTTAGACTTTAGGCTATTTCGCATAATGCCACCAAGAAAGGGGCCTAGAGGGTCACATGCTCAGTGTATCTGGAATACTAATTAAATAATATATTATTATTTATTATTTACTAATTTGAATAAATATTAAAATTGTACATGGATTAATAATTATTTATGTTTTCTTGATCACATATATTTTTTCACTAGTTATTCGATAGAATATAATGTGAGTAGAAGTTGTGATAAATTTGTATTTTTTATTTAAGTGAATATAATATTTATTTATTTACTATAGAATAATACAACAATATTTATTTAATAAATAAATAAACATTATTCATGGTCTGTTAAATATTGGGGAGGAATGGAAGACTAAGTTTACTGGTTATGTTATAAATAATAAATATTTAATATTATTTAGTTAAATAATATTTAATTTAATTTTCATTTTATGCACATGTTGAGAAATACTATTATTATTATAATTATCTAGCATGGGGATTTATAGGGGTTAAATAAATAATAATGGGGAATTGTGGAATTATTTAATTTTAGACCTTGAATTATATAAACCTAATAATACTATTTTATTTGCGACACAATAAATTTGTTTGGTTTTTCTTAAAGGATTTAGATAATCATATCAAGACCGAGAGTGTTCTCTTCTCTAACAACAATCCCAATAATGGAGATTAGTCTTCCACCACCTCCTACTGTTAAGTCAAGAGAGGTTAAGGTGAGTGATTTGGATGTGGTCCTCGATATAATCAAAGGTAGATGACACAAGCGATAAGATCTTCTATGTTAGATCCCAGAGATTCTTACTACGATTTTTGGTGAGTTTTGGAACATGCATAGTTCACCACTAGAGGGAATATTCTCTTAATTCCTACAATGCTATGATGATACAACATAGATTTGTTTTTATATCTATCAATGGATAATTAATCCCAATAAGTAAATTCATTAATTAATTAATTTGATTATAAATAATATGAAATGATCATATCTCTAGTTTCAGTGTTCTATCCTTTGTCTATATTCTTTGATTTAATTCCATTGATTATTATGGTCATCATTGTGTAAAAACTTGTATTAATCATCATTTATGAAAAAAAATGTTTGGTATTGCCCATCACACACTTCCATTATTTGTGGAACCAACAATTTCATTATCTAAATATTTAGCTTCACATTAACTAAACACTCCCCTTTCGAGAATGATTATCTCCAACTTTGGTCCATTAATCAACATAATTCAAATCCCTATGCAGTTAAAATCCCATCCATATTTGGTGAGAGAATAAGGATTGACAAGAAGTTGGAGGCTCAAATCTAAAAATCTCTCTCAGGGAATAGATTTTGTGAAGATATATGCAATCTGATAATTAGTAGACACATATTCTATCCTGATATCTGTTGGAAACATTTTATTTTATTATAAGATACATTATTCATTTGTTTATGTATCTAGAGTAATACACATGATTTTTTTACATCTCCTAGCACTCAAAATCCACAATGTATCCATTAGGGCCATTCAGATTCACTCTTAAATCCGTTAGATTCAAAACCATCCATAAAATTAATATACATGATTAAGTATCATATAGACACTCTGATTCAGTTGGTTGAGTGTTATTTTTTTTAATTTTACTATACTATCTCACAGAGATCTTTCCTATGAAGATAGTACCAACTAAAGTTGAACTTCTATCTATAGAATCAACTACATAATCTGAAACTATAAATACAGACATGTTCAAACCAGAATTATGACATTATAATCTCCAATAATTCAATATTACTTTCACCTATCATATTTGTTTATTCTATAATGTGTGAATCCCTTAAATTAATCTGAAATATAGAAAAAACTGTCACAATGTAGGCTAAGTCCGGTCTTAAAGTTATCAAATATAATTATCTTCCAGTAACTTAAAAATTATTTTTATCAACTTTCCAAAATAACTCATCCTTACATAATTTTATTCAAATAGAAATTGGAGTTTTAACTTCTCTTGATTCTTTCATATAATTTTGTTGAAGATTTATTTTTTATAATTTTAGGGAGAAAAAATATATAATATGATATTTTCTTAATATGTAATAATATAAAGAATATTAGTTTATATTACATTGATATTTCAAACTAATTATTCTTTTACATAGAAAATTAATTAAAAAGCTAGGTTTTTTTATTATAAAATATTTTTTTTCTGTGTAAATAAAAATAATAATGATGTTGATGAAAAACTAATTTACATACAATTTTTTATCAAATTTTCATTTTTTAGACCAAATAAATATTAAACAGAAATTATATTTGGAATACCATGATATGGGAGCATTTTTAATCCCTACAATCCATTTTTATGTCTTCACGCTATTATACCATCAAGATCATGGATGAAACATTAGGTTTTTTTGATAAATTATCATTCTTCATATCCACCATTCAAAAATATGATTTCAAATCCATTTGATAAACATTATAGTGACTATGAGTTTCCATAGATAAAAACATTCTTATAGTTTCCAAACATGACAAAAAAATATTCTTCAAAATCAATTACTTCAATTTGTGTGTTTCCCTTTCAAACCAGTCTAGTGTTGTTTCATGAAACATAACCTTTCATGTTAAACATATTTATAAACAAAAACTGGGTTCAAAATAATTTTTTTATTTACCCTTGGGACAAGATCCCAAATAAAGTTCTACTCAATTTAAATGAGCTATTTAGTCATATATTTAACCAAATTATCATGTTACACTACTTAATCCAATTTTTAGTTTTATTATATAATACAATAGTTTTTAAATTATCAATACTTAGTGTTATTAGATTCTTAATAGGATCTTAATTTCATCCAATGATATTTTTAGTTTTGATATGCTTTTCACCCATAAAGATTGCCTATATTCATGTCTTGTAGCCTCATATTCAACCCTGGGTATATTTGGAATCAATATTAGTAATATTTGGTTCAATTTTTGATTCCTTTTCAACCTATGAGTTTGAAATATACATGTTATCTCCCCTAGAATTTTCCAAAAATTCTAAAATATATATATTTATTTTTCATTGATTCTAATCAATTTCGACATCATAATAGTCAAAGTTATTATGAAATCTATTATTCCATGAACAATATCCAATACAAATAGATAATCATCCCATACATATCCCTTCATTATCCTTTTCATCAAACATTAAAATATTTCCATCATTAATTTTTTTAAAGTACTATCAATCACATTGAAATGTTTGACAATTCTCTTATTCTTATACCACATTTCATAAAGAGTAAATTTTTTTTCAGTTCTAAAAATAAATATATTTTCAATGGATAAAAAATGACACATATATTCTCTAAAAATATATTTTGAAACTATTTTGAATAATATTTATCCTTTCTATTTCAATATTTCTTAGATTATGCCTCTCATCAATAGTATTTTGTTGTTGAGTATGTATTGTGTTGAATTTATGGTTCATTCCATGTTTATAAAGACAAATTTCAAATGAGGCACCTATACATTACTTTTATTCATCATATCCAAGTTCTTATTTATATTTCAAACTCTTTTTCATATTTCTTTATAAATTTATAATTATCCCATGACATCCTGGGTTTTTGAAGCGGGTCGAAATCCTTACATATTTTGAATATTCGGAGTATGGTGGTGGGACAAAATTGATTCTTATTTATCAAAACATAAATTTTAGAGTTCCATTGACCTAAGTAATTATTTTTAGAGATTATTTAATTATATTTAATTGAATCATAGTTTTGAGTGGGTATCGAGTGCATTAGAGGCTGAACGCCCAACATTTCTGGGAGTGTAAACTGGGGTACACGGTTTGTGAAAATAGTGCGGCCACCCAGAAGACACCATGAATCCCTCTAAGTGCATTAGATATTGTTTTTAAAATCCTATGGGAGGGGGCATGGACATGTTTGTAACTCCATATTTTTTAATAGAGGCTCACACACAATTGTCACCTAGTTTCACAGAAATATCTGACCAACTGTGTGCAATGTGGTATGTTGATTGTGGGTGCTGCACGTTTGGTTCATAGTTGGTGAACAATTGGGGAAACCATGAGGCCCATTGAAAATTGTGAAATTAAATGTTTTACCTCCACCTCTATTTCTATTATTTATCTCTTTTCTCCTCTGCATCACCCGTGCACACAGGGATCTCCCATTTCATCCTCCCCCTCTAATATTTCTGCCATTTCCCTCATACGAGCTCTGATTATCGATCCATATGTGGCATTATATCTATACCAGAAAGGCTCTAAAGACACTTTCTTCTTTTCACCATTTCCCTATACATAATAAATACAAAATATATGTGATCTTATTCACCCTATTTTCAGTTCATTATTCTAATTTTCTAATTTCTTCCAAGACAATTAGAGTTAGAGAATGATACCAGATGAGCGAGTGTTTAACAACATAAAGTAGGTGGTTATTAGCTTTATATTTTATTTTTATCTTATTGGGGGGGAGTTAATACTGGATTGTGCAATTTGGGTTATCTAAGAGAGACACTATAAATTAATTTTTTTCTTCAATTATTTAATTGATCCCATGTGAGATGCTTATAGAAATTCTCATCCAATAATACAAGTGTTTTAATCCTGGTGAGAGGCTTTAGACCTTGGGAAGATTATTTTAGGATTTTTATTTATTTAAGTTTTTTTTATATTAAATGTAATTCTTGTGGTGGTTCCATGGGAATGTTCGGGGAACAAACCAATGATTTAGATAGTATTGACCATCTAGATTAAGGTTACAATGTCACAATGTTGGCCTTGCCTAAATTTTATGAGTGATATTGATCACATTTTGGAAAAAATGGTCATCATATTTTGGTGATGAGGTTATTAGGTTGTGAGAAAGGCCCATATGATTTTGAATTCTATTGACCAACGGACTATGAGACATGGTCAAAGTGCCACAATGTGACAATATGATATGGCTTCAATACTTTTTTGGTTATTTATCCTCACTGTGATTGGTTGATGCCCCATTAGGAGTTATTTGCACATAGATAGGACTCAGATGATGAGGTGGTGTTGACCAATAATGTGGGTAGAGGACTCCATTACATCTGACCTAGTATATTACCAACTGTCAGAAAGGATGGAGGTTCATGTTATAGAAATCCACAAGGATGGGGGCAGCCATCACGTAATGGTGTTGAGGTCATCAGTTAGGGTCTTAGGATATGTGTAACTGAGGCAATTAGGATATGATCATATGGGAGGATGATTATCCTTGTTCCATGGGAAATCAGTTTTCGATACAATAATGTTTATTTTTTAGATGATATACATTGATGTGCCACAGTTGTTGGGCCTTGAGTCAAAGGGGATTTATTTTGAGCATAGGTCTGAGGGACCAAGAACGTGTTTAGGAATGCATTGAAGAATTATGTCATTATTTTGAACATGAGGTGAATTTTTGTGTAAGGTTTATGATGATTCTGTTATAGGTGGGACCTAAGGGTTTGCCTGGATTTACATTCATCATGGGATTCATTGGTCTCATTGATAAGTATCATCCCCTCTATCGTTATACCAACATTGGTTGAATAAGAAGAATTATTCCTTGTGGTTGATGAGAAAAAAGGGATTAAGGTTGTTCTATGATACAAATGTGATTCTTTTTTATTTATTTAGATAAAAAAAATTATCACAGATTGTAACTTTATCACATGTTCTTGGGGGGCTACGTAGATTATTATCACACCCTACATGAGCCCCGCGTGACACTTGAAAATTTTATGCTATTGCGGACATGTAAGGAATTGAGATCTTGAGATGGAGCATAGTTACCATGTTGTACATTTTTTATTGGATGGATGACAATGATCATTGGGTACCTGAATTATCTGAAGTTAGTTTTTGATAGTTTTTTTTGATTCAGCATGATTATTATATGTATGTACAGAGGTAATCCATGGAAGACCCTTTTATTATTTTATTGTGTAACCTAAAATGGATTCATGATTTTGAAAATTTTCTATTTTTTAACTATTTATTTATATAGCCTATTTATAATTCTTTTATTGTATAATATTGCTGCTACTATAAAAGGTTAATGGTCCTGTCAACTTATGATCCTTATTTTTTCCAATGTTTTATTTAAATATTTATAGACCATTACAATATTCATCTCAATAGGGTATAGTCTTAATAATATCAAC
The DNA here is from genome assembly GCA_963277665.1 of Viscum album. Lineage (NCBI taxonomy): Eukaryota > Viridiplantae > Streptophyta > Magnoliopsida > Santalales > Viscaceae > Viscum > Viscum album. The sequence goes on from OY728125.1 coordinate 9,419,139, forward strand.
CCATTACACCCTCACTAGTAGTGGTTAAAATTTTTTGAGTAAGGAGGAATACATATGACCCTATGGCACACTGGCCTTGAGCACTGTTTCGGGTGAAAAAATGGGTAGGTGCGCTATAAATTGTATCATAGAAGTTGATGATTGGGAAATTAGTAGTAGGATTCTGATGGATAAATTGTTTTCCATTTTGTTCCTTTTCATAATGTTATTAATATTTTTTCTATGGTAGAAAAGAGACTAGGATGTTATCATCACTGGGTACAAAGTTTGTATTTGGGTTACTTTAGACTAATTCATGAGGGATAGATCAGGTTTCCAGAGGTAGGAAATTGTTGTTATACTTTTAGATTTTAATAATTCATTTTATTTACACCTCAAGTGGTTCACTTCGGTATGATTGTTATTTATTATGATATGTGACCCCTGTTCTAGTATGGGAAGGGATGAGAAATTGACCCTTGTCCCGATATAAAATGGGGGGATTGTATTTTTTTTATATGAAGATAGGATTTGATGTGTGTGTCTATGTGGATGTAATAAAATTATTGGGATCATCACTGGGAACCTAGATTGTTTTAAGTGGGGTTGGGTTGTTTAAAGAGTCAATAAAGAAGATACATATTTTTTCCTTCTTATCCTTTTTTAGAAGCATTATAATCTTCCATCTTAGGAATGTGGTTCCAATAATATATGTATGTGATGTGACATTCATTTGATATATATTGTGTTCACAAGGATCTGATAGGAGTAATCTGGGATGATGATTGGGGTGATCTATTTAAAATGTCAGCAAATGAAGCTAATTAGTGTTTTCCTACATAGAATTCTTTGATAAAATCATACTCAACTACCTTAGATTGATAAATGATTATTGGATCTATAATTTGTAGGAGTGGGGCAATGAGGTCGGATTTATATGTGATTAATATCTTTGATATGGGTGGGTAGGGGTTCATAAAGTCGGATTTCCTTAGACATGGTTGTGATGGGGGATAGTAAGGGTAGTGAGATTGGGATGCCAATTACATATTTTCCTATATGTGATATATATTATTATAGTTTTCTAACCATTTATTCAATATTTAGTGGGTTTCCACATATACAGCTTCTGATGGAGTGTTAAGTGAGTAGTGATTTGGTGCCGCATGAGCGTGAACAGTTTGAGGCCCCTGAGGGTTAGAATGAGGCGCATGAGGGTTGAGATCATCATGATCTACAACTATAGGCTTAGGTATATATAGAAAAACCATATGATATTTCAAATTGTTGTGCCTAGAGTGATTAACATATCAAAATGATATTGGTAGGATTTATCCATGGTATTGAAAGGGGAGGTTTGGGATTAGAGCATTCCATGGCGTACTTGAACAAGGTGTTCTAGTCACAGCACCCACCACTATTTTAGAGAGATAGTGAAACATTAAGGGTCCTATAATTGGATCTATCAGTGCATACCATCTTATATCAGATTGAGACACCCCCAGGTTAGAGGGTGAAGCTAGTGACATACATGCTTAGAGGACTGGAAAAGAGTTGTTCGGATGTATAGGTCCAGGTATATAGATAAGAGGGACTACCCTAGATGGAATTGAGGCTAGGTTCTTCAAGAACTTATTTCCAAATATGTCGAGGGAGGAAATAGATTTATATTTTCTAAGCCTACTTTAGGGATTTATGTACTTTATGGACTATGTTAGAATATTCACCAATGTGTATCATTCTTCATTTGGTATAGAGGAAGATGAAATCATGAGAGTGAGGCATTTCGAGGATGGTTTATATCATGCCATTAAAGTGTAGTTAAACATATTCAAGTAATACTCATTATTGAAGGTGGTGAATTACGCACTGTTATCCATGGAAAACTTTAAGAACTATTCATAATTGAGCAAGGTTACAACTTTATATTAATTCTATGGTGATACATTAGATAGAATAAAGCAAGGCTAGGATGTGTCTGAGTAGGGAGTTCATGCATGCCATTGAGGATTAGATCTTTTATAGTGTGATTCAAATGTGGAATCTAAGACATGTGAGTAAGTAGTCTGATTTATCACTGAAGGAGTGTCAACCACGTGACTATGTTTTTAATATTTTTAGGTTCTGTAGGAATCCTTCCCAGAAAGGTGATAGTTTGGGACCGTGGTATACTTAGGGTTTTTAGGTGAGACTGAGAGTGGTACCAGGACCTTGTAGCTGTGATTTAGGTACACACAAAGGATTTGGAAAAGATAATGGGACCCAAATGTGGGGTTAGTGGCAAGTATCTAGGGAAACACCAGAGGGATGACATTATTCAAGAAGTTTGGGCTTCAGTGTAGGTGAATGATGTTGAGCTTCTAAAGCCAGAACATACCAAGGAGCCGACTACAGCCAGATGTACATTATGGGTGTAACTGAGGTGTTTTTGTATTTGTCATGGAAATTTTGTAGGAAAGTATTGTTTTTGGGTGAACGAGGCACACATGATGTTATTTTGGACTAACTTGATACTGGCTAGTAGTTTGGCATCATCCCTGATGTGTTATATATATATGTGTGTGGGTGTTTGAGGTGTGTGTGACCCAGATTAACTATGGGAATCTATGAATTACATGATTATTTGAGGTGTGTTGGAGTATTGGAATCAATGAGATGTGGGTTTTTTGGGGTGTGAAAATGAATTTATATATGTATGTTTTGAGGCACCATGACTTCTTATGGTAATATAAGGAGTTGTGAGACCTCATTAGTGCCATGTTTGACATGGAAACAAAGTGGGCATCAGATGAGATATGGTACTTGATGGGTGTCAGTTATGACATGATATTATTTGAGAACACAATGAGGTACATGAGTGAAGTTGTTTCACATAGGGATTTTTTATTCTAGGTATTAATAGTGGACTATTAGTCTATTTGAGTTTTTGGTTGGGAAGTGACTTGGGTAGGTAACCCCTAAGGTGGGGATCGCCTTGAGGAAGTTGACATGTGGCTTGATGATTGGGGTATATCAGGTTTTTTTTGAAATATATGGGTATGTTTAGTACCATCTCATATTTATTATTCATTTCATGGGAAGGATATATGTTAATATTTGGATACTTTAACGTTTTGAGTATTTAGAGAGGGTTGAAATCATTACCCATTTTTATTTTCTGGATTTTGGTGGTCAGACTAAATTATTTCATATTTATTACAACTAAAATTAAATATTTCTTTCCAACCATGGAATTTTTCTTTTATGGGATTTAATTATTGGATATTTTCTAGTGGTTTTGAGTGGTTTTTGTGTGTTTCATAGGCTGAACAATCAAATTTTCTAGGAATGAAGACTGGGGAAAAGTGTTTGGAAAATCTGTGAAACCTCTAAGGAGAAACTGTTTGATTATTCTGGTGCATTGGATATGGTTTGTCAAACCATGCAGACGGGGGGGGAGTAGACTTGTGAGGAACTATGAAGTTTTTTATAATAGGATCATTCATAGTTTATGGTTGGTTTGGGAAATTGTGCGGACCAACTGTGCATATTGGGTACCAAATAGTTGTTTGATGGTTAGCCATACCATGCAGCCAGACTGTATGTCCAATTAAAGTGGTAAATTACCTTTTTTCTATCATCCTTTATTTTTATTTTTTCTCCCTTTTCTCCTATCCTCCACACACACACAAAGGATGCCTACTATTTATCATCATATTATAGGATTTCATACAATTCTCATAATCGAGGTCTGATTCTTGATTAGTCTACAATGTTGGATGCATATCAGTAAGGATCCATCTCATCTTGTTTCTTTTCTCCTTTTCTCTTTCCATATAGAGTACTAAATTTATTCTAACTATTTCACCCTATTTTCAGTGTGTTAGTCTAAAACACCAATTTAATCCAAACTAGCTTGAGTTAATGGCCGATCTAGGATAAGTGATTATCTACCATCCTGAGGTTGGCGGTTCCTAGATCACTTTTTTATTTTGATCACACTTGGGGGTGTGTTATCAAGTGTTCCATTTGGTTTGTCTAAGAGAGGTCCTATAAATTACATGAGTTTATTTAATTAATTAATTATACTAATGTGAGATTCTTATGGGCATGCTCATCCAAGATTTCAAGTGGAAAAATCTAGGTGAGAGGCTTTAGACCTTGGGAACATTAAGCCAGGGTGACTATTTATTTAAATTTATTTTTTAATATTATACGTGATGATAGAAATAGTCCCATGGGAACATAACATTTGTGTATTGAGGATTGAGATGGTATTAACTACTTGGATTGATGGGACAAGGTCATCAGGTTGGTCTTGTCGTGGATTCTATAAGTGATATCATTATCAAGTTGGGCGATGAGGTCATCAAATTGGGGAGTCACAGTTTTCAGTTCATGGGAAATACCCACGAGATTTTGGATGATATTGAACATTATATTTAGATACATTTTCATAGGGGAATGAGGTGTCAGGATGATGTGGTTTTGGTTCCAAATTTGTGATTGATGCTTATCATGATGGGCCAACACATCGTTGGAGTCGGGTGTACATAAATAGAACTCATATGATGATGTGATGTGGACCACTCATGTGGTTAGAGGCCTCTATTAGTTGTGGATTTGGATTCCATCGAACATCAGTTTTATTGGAGGTACATCAATAGAAAGCCACGAGGATGGTGAGGAGCCATCATTAAATAGTTTCAAGACCATTAATATAGGATGAGGCACACCATATTTTAGGTTTTTAGAGTAAGATCATATTGGAGAAAAAATTTCACCATTACCAAGGTCATCAAATGTTGATCCAATAATGTTTATTATTTAGAGAATATACATCACTGTGCCACAGACATCAGTCCTTGAGCCAATGATAATTTATATTGTGATGAGGCCTGAGAGATGAGGTACTTTTTTGGGCGTGCCTTCCTAACATCATTTATTACTTCAGAAATGATGTGTCAGTTGGAATGAGGTGTTATGTGATTTTTTCAAAGGTCGAACCCAAAGGTTCCCCATGATTGATTTTTTTCAGGGGATTCATTGGGATTAATGCTTAGAATCCTCTCCACTGCCATTATACTAGAATTGAGAAAAAGTTGGTGATTTCTTCCTTGTGGATGTTGAGCATAATATAATAAGGTTATTGCATGATATGTGTGTGATATTATTATTTTATTTAGATATAGATTCTTTACCATAGATGTATGTTCGGAACTTGTTAGTTGTGGACAATTGATATTATTCCCACACCCTACATGGGTCCCTCTAGATGCATCTAGACATTATGATCTTGCGATCAGGTAAGGGACTGAGCACATGATATGGACCTTACAAACCATTTTCCCCTTCTTTTGAGATGGATAGAGAAGATGTTTGGGTTCTAACATCAACTAGAGTTTCTTTTTGAGACATTGTCTTATATCAAATTTTTTATTATAGGAATATGTTGAGGTCATCCATGGGAGAATGTTTTATTATCGTCTTGTATGACCTGACTTGGATGCATGATTATGAAAATGGTTAGTTTTCTACATTTAAATATTTATAGTTATTGTTTTTTATGCTTACACTCTTGTATGATATTGCTTCCACTATAGTGGAACACTAGTCCCATATTTTTATATCCATTATTTATTATGTTGTTTTATTTAAATATTTATAGTCTAATACTATATTCCCCACCAGAGCATATAGTCTCCACATTATCACCTTGTTAGCATTTCACTGTTAGAAAGTAGACTTTGGAATATGGGGAGGCACACCTAAGGCTAAATTTAAAATTGTCCTTGAGAACTGTTCAGGTGAAAAAAATGGGTCAAGGTACTACATATCTCAACAGCTTCTAATGTTTTTTAATAACCACCAAATTAACCATTTATGTGTAACTATTAATAAATTTGATAAAATAAAAATTACATTAGATTGAATATTTTCTAATGGGACCATATAAATAAATGTTAATAAGTTATAGTGGTCTGGTATAATGAAGGAGTGCCTTTTATAAGATTCTTGAGTCATTATTCCTTTTGGAAAAGATCCAAAAAAACATCATATGATAAATTTTTCAATGTGGGAAGATCCCTCAAAACATTATTATTTTGAAAATTTATTATAAATATTTGGACAAAATGACCAAGATTAAAACAGAAGATAATAATTTCATTTTTTTCATCAGAATAATAAAAATTCATTGGATCACTAATTAAAACAATATAATAATTTTTATCCTTTTTTGAGATATGATCATTCTATCCTTTAATATTTTAAAGAAAAAATGGGTATTTATTTTTTTGAAATAAACCTCATATTCATAATCATAGATCTCACTAAAACTCAATATATTGTGCGTAATCCCTTCCATATATATAACATCATTTGATTTTATGTTCGAGATTCAATTTAAGTTGATTTGACTCCCTTAATTTTAATATTACCATAATTTCCCAAAGTGACTACTCCAAACTCATGTTTCTATATATTCCTAATATTATTAGTACAACAAAAAATATGAAAAGAGCACCATTTATAAATAATCTATGACTTTGTCCTATTACTGGCTTTTATCAAAACATCTGTTAGACATGTTTTTTCATGTGTAATTGAAAATTGCATTTTTTTTCTCAGTACATGGAATCTATCATGGAATGCTTTTCATATATATATTTTTTCATAATGATCTTCCTATTCACACCAACCATATAATCTATTATGACATTAAATTCTATTTTGAGTTTGAAATTTTGAAATATTTATCTCCACTAAATTCCTTCTCTGAGAATATGATTTTATAACTTCTGAATAACACCCTATTACTTCGTGACTCTTTCCATGTAATGAAATTTTTTATAATCTTGAATAGGTTTTATTCTCAAATACTCCATAAAACAAAGAATTTCAATGAAATAAAAAAATATCTAGAATAATAAATATTATTTTAAAAAAACTATTTTCTATATTGTTTCTCTTCTTATAACAAATAGGTTGGATTTTTCTTGTATTTCAAAGTAGATCATATTTTCTATATTATCCTTTAATATTTTGATCATGAACATGAAATTCCAGTAACATCAAAATTAAAAGTAGTTTTATAAATTATATATTAATCCTAATTACTTATGAGAGTACCCTCAACCACATTAAAATATTCATCCCTAAATTAAATAGATTTTAAAGTCACATTTTATCTTATTTATCTCATTATTATCTACAAGAAACATAGATTGAGTCTTAGATATTTCTTATTCTTTAAAATAATATTTCTCTTCAAGATCCTTCTTTATCTATTAATGTTAAAAAGCTTTCAATTTTAGATATTTTATTTCATCAATTATGGAATAATTTTAATTGAAAAAATAATTTTTATCCTCTTATTAATTTTTAGATTTTTATTAATTGTTTATTTTATTTATTGAGCTTGGTTTTCAAATTATAAACAAATTATTATTAATCTTTAAACATGTTCTTTGACTCATTTGATAATATTCTTATTCCTCACTAATTTAATTATCAAATTATTTTTTAAAATAGTCCATTGAAATGTTAAATTTATCACCATAATCATTTTTTTATCTTCTAGATGATTGATTGCCTCCATAATCTTTTCCCATATGATTCCATGTCTTTCTTATAAAAAATATCTTCTTACTTACACTATATTTGGATGACTATTTTGAACTTCTACTACACTTATTTATTTGAATTTTCGCATCATCTTAAGATTAAAAATCCATTATTTCTTCTGTATAAAATTTAAATAAAACTTTCTTGTTCTATTAAAATTGTATCATATGGTTATAAAATTTTCCTTAATCATACTCGTTTTATTTTTAACATTATTTGAAATAAGGGAAATGATTCATTGGTAATATTTATCTTCTTCTTCATTCTATGATTCACATGAATCATTAATAATATCACCATCCTTGTTTTCTCATCCTTTTAATGGCCTATAAATGCATTTAATATTTAATATTATCCACAAGGATGACATTTCTCATTTTATAAGAAATGAGAAAATAATGTAATTAATTAGGGAAAATATATTATCAATATTATATAGAAAATATATTTTGATCAAATTGTAACACCCATATATATTGTTAAATATTTTTTTAATTAATTTAATATTTTCTATATGTTTCATTTCACACAACACCAATTATATCATTTTTTTATAAGAAAGGACTATGTTTGTCTTGTGTAATACACACCACAAAGTTAATATTGCATTAAAAAAATACTTATATTATCTTTTGATACCCTGAGAACTGTGATTGAATTATTTTACATGTAATACCAAGTCTATTAGATATCTTGTGTCACACGGAAGGTCGTTTTTTACCAAAATAAAAGTTATAATTAATAATATTATTAAAATATTATTATAGCTACCACGAAGACATTGGAATAGAGGTTATAAATAAGAGTAAAGATATTGTGAAAATATTTTTTACACATGTATATAAAATGAATACTCCATTTTTCAATTATATAAGTGAATGTGAGAACTATTTCAAAATAATGGAATTACTTTTCTTGGAAAGCAATTTTTCTATGAATAAACTAAATTTTATATAATTAAATGAAACATCCCACTTTTGATAAATGTTTTAAATAAAATTTATATATATTATATTCAATAAATATATTTTTATTCTCATCTAGTATATTTAATAGATATAAGGTAAGAATAAATCAAATTTTATGAATAAGAAGATACATCTTTATAAAAGATAATTTTACTACCTTTTAATGGTGAACCCATTTTAAATATGTTCTATTAAACTTTTTAAATATTTATTTGAATAAATATACTCCATTTTTGAAATAGGAACATAAAAATTATATTTGGGTGATGTTAGGGTTTTTTATGAAATATCATTTTATGTTGAATAGTGAAAAATAAAGAATTATAATTATAAATTGATTTTTATTATAATAATTTATAATGATATATTAAATTTTTATTAGTTTTAAATATTTATTAGATCATTTTTATATACATTTATCCAATTGAGGTCATCGGAATCAATTTTCCATTGTAATTGGAAATAATATTTAGCAAACTATTGAACATTTTAACATTAAAAACTCTCATTATCTTTTCATATATTTAATTAATTTATGTTAATATATTCCAATCATATGATTGAAACCAGGAAAAATTAATTTCATATTCCTAAATAGAATAATTTATACTTAATTATAATTTCAACATAATTTTTTGCTGAAAATATTTGTGAATGTGAATAAAATTAATTAAAATGGTTAGGAGAAGAATTAGCTTAACGAAGGACTAAACCTTCAACATAAGCGCAAAAAACGACCTATACACTTGGAAAAATGTTATATGCTTTCCATATTTTAATGCTATCCTCCCATATCTCATATTTATACCATTATTGGATCCAAATTTTATAGAAAAAATGTGGATGGAAATACCTTTTCCAACATTTACAAGAATACCCCTCCTCTACTATTATAAAATGGAACTCACACCTCTCAATAGAATTGGATATCCCCAAAATATTTTCCAATAAGATCATAAAATCACTCAATTATTTCTATAACCCTCCATTTTTTCCTAATTCCATCCATGGAATCCCTTTGGTGCAATCCAGAAGGATTTACCCAATGAAGATCTAACATCCTTCCTTAAGAAAATTTGATTAATTTTTATTATCCAACACCTCAATTATTATTATTACATAATTAAATAATAAGATAATTATAATAAATTTAATTATATATATTAATATAAATTGTTTTATGTACAGGTACACACAATTCCAACCAAATGGGTAATGAACTTACCATTCTTGGGTATGACAAACTACCATGAAACAATATTGCTCTTTTTTTTACAACATCTCATGGTTGAGAATTATGATGTACAATATATTTTTATATGATATATAAGATATTTATGATCTATTTATTCTTCCATAATTTTTATATAAAACATACCATCATTTTTTATATATTGAAGATATAAAATAACTTTGTTTGTGGGTGTGTGAACTAGCACCTCCTCCAAATGATATGATTCATTCACACTTTACATGGAATTTTTTAAGGGTTGTTTCAGTACACATATATAATATTTATAATATAATAACTATAATATAGTAATATTATATATATATATATTCCATTTAATTTATTCATCTCAATATGACAAGAAAACAAAACCATCATTCATGCGTGCGTACGACCTATCATCTCTATGAACGGTGTATTACAATTTTTATATCCATATTTTATACATTATATTAAATATTTATATATTTAATATATATGATATATAAATCATTTTATACGTTCTGTAAATAAATAAATCAGGATCCAATTAATATTTTCAAGAATAACAAGTAAAAGTTTATATGAAGAACAAAGTAGATCTTATATGAAACATAAGGTTATCATGGATTTGCTAATAAATAAGTAATATTGAGTCATAAAGAAATCACATGTTGTTTTATATATAATAATATAGTTATTTGGTATAATTATAATAATATTATATTTATTATAAAATATTTTTCAACATGTATGATGAAATTCAAGACTTAAGGTAAGGGAATTTCATCTCACATTATATTTACGCGAGATTCATGAGATATTGAACACTTTCTTCTTTGGTGTGGTGCATATACTTATGAAATTTTCTATCATTATTTTGATATATATAATTATATTAATGTTTTTAATTTATGTCATTATTTCATTAGGACCATGATTCAAAAATTACACATGTAGTAAAGCTTTTCTTCGTCTCACTTTTAATTTTGTGACACTTATGCCTTATTCACTCATTTCTTTTGTGTGGTGTATATACTGCCCCTGTATGTATTCTATGATTTGTATAACTAAATATATTTTCATTTTAATATCCAGATTATGATATATATTTCATGGGTTTTATGATTTAAATGTTACCAAATTGGTAATGTAGTTTTTTCTCAATATGCCTTTTTTAGCAAAATGTGATGATATGCACCAATGATCTTCTAAGATGTTTATACACCCCTATTTGAAAATTTATATCATGAATATACTTATTTTCATGATATTTTAAGCCCCATTTAATTTCATTTTCTTATATGGGGATTATGATTCAAATTTCATAAGTGGCAAGAGTCTATTGAAAGAATCTCACTGTTTATCAGGATTTTTATGATTATGCTTCCTTGAATAAATTTTATGATAATAATATCAAAAAATATATAGAATGTTCTTCTAATATATTAATTCCTGATATACTCATGTATTGGTACCATTTTTCCACTATTTTGTACTTAATTTAATTAATAAAATGTATTTATGAAAATTTGATCTCATTCCTCTTTTATGTCGGAAATCTATTTACTTGAAAACCCATGATTTCAAAAATGTTTTCAAAATAATATTTATGAAAAAATGGTTAATTTTTTTAAATGTTTCAAATCTAAGTTTATAGGGAAATGTTTTCAATATGTATTCAAAGAAAAATATTTTCAAAAGTTTTTAGGTTTTAAAAAATAAATTTTCAAAGAATAAATGATATTTCACCCAATAAATGTTTTTAAAGGATCTTTAAAAATTAATTTACATCTAAGATAAAATTAATTGGTGTTACCCATTCCTTTATGAAGATTTATCCAAATTTTTATATTCACTTTATTTCTATGAATGGTTTTTAGAAAGTTTTTTATGAAACCCATTTCTATTTCATAGGTTATATATTTATGAAATATTTATCTTTTTCACAAGTAATATGATTATGAAACCCATTTAATTTCATAGATTATTCTATTTTTAAATATATATGAATCATATCACTTTTCCATAGGTTTTTCTATGATGAAATATTTATGATACCCATTTTATTTTAGGGGTTATGATGTTTGTGAAACCCATCTCCTTTTATGTGTCATGATATGATGAATGATTTATTTTCCTTTGGCACATGTAGGTATGATTTCATTATTGGGTGGGTGAGATATATATATATACCTCCATTGAATTGGTTAATGATAAGTGTTATATGAGATCAATGGGTACGAGGGATGTATACCAAACCTGAAAAGAAGTGGGTACATATGTTTTATCCCATGATTGAAAAAATAGGGTAAGGAGGTTGTTGCCCAAGCCTAAAAAAATAGGGTACACAGGTTGTAGTCCAAGACAAAAAACAATTGGGTACACATATTGTAGTAAAAACATAGAAATAAAAGGGTACATGAGTTGTTATCTCATTCCCAAGGTAAGTAAATAGGTTGAATCCCAAGCCTTAAATGTTATAAGGTCTTAGTAGGTTGCCCTAAAAAAAGATTTTCTATACTTATGTGTATGAAAAAAATTATAAGTCTCTTTACTCAGTTATTATTTCATGTCTTGTTGTCTTTTTTACCATATTATTAATGTATTATAACATCCCAATATTTATTTCATGTCTCATGATTATGATATTTTATATGAAGGGTATGATAACCAAATGATATCCTCATGTTCTCATACACATATATTCATTTTATGATTACATAGTTGATTTATTTACCCTTATTGAGCATTTGAGATCACCACATTCTTTTTTTTTTCCTAGGTTATGAAAAAATTATTAAGTATAATTACTATATAGGATGTTATTTATTGAAAACATTGAAGATATTTCAACTTGTTAGAATATTTTATTCCATGTTTCCAATGATACTAAACTATCACAGTCCCAATACATATACTTTTGTAATATTCTGAATATTCATCTATATTTATTTCATATCCATGTATGTTAATCCTAGGTCACTATAGTTGGCATCAAATTAATGGTTTAATTATCCTTTGAAAATTAGGATGAGAAACATTTAGTGATATCCCTAGCGATATTTCTATATATATTTCTAGGGATTCCTTTATGGATAAGTCTAAGGATAATGAAAAGTATAAGAATATGTCATGGATTTTTGGTAAAGTATATAGAGTTTTGTTTCTTAAAAATACAAATTTGTTTGGATATGAAGAGAGGATGTGAATCATAAACATATGTAACTAGGTGTAAGAACTCTAAAATGGTGAATCAATCTTGACTCAAGCACAATCTTGTACTTAACAATGGATTTTTCTTCACACCTGTTTTGACACTCCTAGAAAATATTCTTTATGAATTAAAGAACTATTTAAGAACAACCATGAATGATTAATTAGAATATGACTTTGAGTAACTGAGGATAAACCTAAGGTTTCATATATTAAAGAACTATGATCCATGACTTGGTAATCTTATAAGTAAATTTTAATGATTATGTGGTTTTATATTTTGATAAGTAATTATCATGCTATTATTTATAGTATTTTTTAATGGATGGAACATTAAAGAATAAAGTTAATTATGAATGAAAATGATAATGCAATGAATTTCTTACTAAGATAGTGAATGTTATATGAGCAGGAATGAAGAACATTGTCTAAATGATCAGACAACATTCACAGGCTATGAATCCTATTGAACATTACAACATAAAAAGGGGAAAACTTTCTGTTGAGTCCTTTATGATGCAACATCAACCTTATTTTAGTGGTTCCACTAATCAAAAATCGTTGTTGGGGAATGAATCAATACCACCAAAAATATATTTTATTTTATTTTGTTTATAGAGTATGAAAATTTTATTTTGGTTTTTTATCATTTGAAAAGTGAGAAAATATATAGTGTAACCTTATTAAGAACATGATGGAATAAGTATAAATTGAATATATATATATATAATGGGAAGAGTTTAAGGTAATATTTCCCAGTGAGTACTTCCATCATAATCTATGATCAATGATAGAGAAGGTATTCCTAGATCTTAAATAGAAGGATGATGAATATGTTGGAACCTTTAAATAAACTTTTACAAGGAATATATGATAATCCTTAGGTATTATCATTTAGACTAAATGTAAATTTGATCGATTAATCAATGGATTAAAAAAATCTATGAAGGGAATTATCTATAAAGTACTTCATATGCTATGAGGAGATAGTTTGATGCCCTATCAAGGTGGAAATTGTGGTTGGAGTTCTGTACCAACCTCATGTTTTTATAATCAGAGAAAAGTTCAATATTAATCAAAATATAAGTACAATGGAGAGAAGATGATGATTTATCCCATATTCTCAATGTGTGGGAATAAACCTGTAGTGAAATATTTTAATTGGACTATAATAAGTTTTAATTGTGGAAAGGAAGATCATTTTGGGATTTAGTGATGACATGATTGGCTAAATTTATCGAATGATACAAATAATGAGAAATCTCTAAATAAAGACCTCCAACACATCAATGTTTCAATTGTAGGGTGTTTGGGTATTTCACTAAAAAGTTCCCAAATCATTGGGTTAATAACATTGATCATTTCCATCAGCCTCTAAATAAAATAGAAAATGGAAAATCTTATTAAATCACAATGTTTGAGGTGAATAATCATTATTAGGGAGAATTAATCATTATCACTTTAGTTGGGAAGTTCATGTTTTATTTTGAATGAATAATCTCTTCAAAAATATTATTGATCATCCTTTGGGGAAATTCCATGTGATTATCTCTATATATATAGATTCAAGTATAAAAAATTAATGATTGATATTCTTTCAGTGTATGTATAGACACACATTTACAATGAAAATGTATTTGGTATAAGATAGGATATTATATAAGGAATAAAGGGTAAATTATATTTTTGAATGGCTACAAGGTTATCCATTCATAATGGGTATTAATTTAAAAATTAGATGAGGTTTAGATACTAAAATGTTACATAACCATATTAATATTTTTTGCATTTTGGATAAATTGTTCTAAGAGCTTTGTTTTGATACAGATAGAAGGAATGACCTATCATTCTATTTATGGATTTCACGATCTTATAATGACACAAGAATGAAAAATTAACTTATATCTAATGGAACAAGAGATGAAGTAGAAATTAATTAAGGCACAATAAAGGGTAATATTATGTTGAATCATGTAAGAATATATTCTCATAAAATTTATTTAACTTTAGGCAAAAAGGATCTTGAAATAAAATTTTATCCTATAATCATCAATTTTTGTGATATCAATGATATTTTCAATAATATTTGGTTTATGGAATTTTTATCATTAAATTTATTGTTA
The DNA here is from genome assembly GCA_963277665.1 of Viscum album. Taxonomy (NCBI): domain Eukaryota; kingdom Viridiplantae; phylum Streptophyta; class Magnoliopsida; order Santalales; family Viscaceae; genus Viscum; species Viscum album. Next base: position 9,434,240 of record OY728125.1, read on the forward strand.
CCATGTTTAATATCACTCTCTATCATAACTTAAAATGTTTATTTCACTTCCCTGGACATGTATTCACTTTTCAACATTATCCTCTTAATTAGAAACATCGTTATGAGATACTTTGGTTAAAATATGTGTTTTCAACCTTACCTTTGTAAAATAAGTTTTAGTATATATTTTTATAATGTCATTTTATATGAAATAGACAATAATGTATTAAAACATTGAAAACCCTAACAAATTTTAAGGGTGAAATTTATTTTAAAGTGTGGATAATGTAACACCCAAAGATTTTGTGAAATATTTTTTTGGAAATATTTTTATCTTTTTCATATTTCTAATTTCCCACAACACTGAATATAAGTTTTTATTATAAAAAAGAACTAATTTTGGTTTTAGTTATACACAACACTAAGTTAACCTTGGACTCTATTAAAGAATTCATTTAGTTAGTGGTACATGAAACATTATGTTTGGATTTTTGACACACAATATCATATCCTTTTGATATCTTGTGTAACACTCAAGGTCATTTTTTTGTTGAACTAAAATATATAATTAATAATGTTTTTAAAATATTATTATAGATACCACTTAGTTGTTGGAATATAAGTTATGACTAAGATTAAATAAATTGTTAAAATATTATTTACACATGTTTATAAAATGAATAATTTAGATATAAATTATTTGAATTAAATTTTAGAATTATTTTAAAATAAAGGAATTACATTTCTAGAGAAACTAATTTTTTATGAAAAAAACATAATTTTATATCAATAAATTAAATAGGCCACTTTTGATTAATATTTTCAATAATGTTTATATATAATATATTCAATAACTATTTTACATACTCATCTAATAGAGTTGATAAGTATAAGGTAAGAATAAATTTTATTTTATGAATACAAGATGTATTTCTCTATGAGATAATTTTACCACCTTTTAATGGTTAACACATTTTAAATATGATTTTTCACATTTTTATAATTTTTATTTGAAAAAAATCATTTTTTTTGGAATCAAAACATAAAAATTAGATTATGGTGAATTGTTTTTATTTTTCTGTGAAGTTTCATTTTTTATGAATACTTAAAAATACTGAATTTTAATTCAAAACTACTTTTTCATCTAATTTATTTATAATTTTAATTCAAATTTTTATTGGTTTTATTTTTCAATTGGATAAATTTTAAATCTATTCATCCAATTCAGATCATTGGAATAATTTTAACTTTGAAATTGTATGTAAAAACATTATAAACTATTCAATGTTTTTTACATTAAAAAATCACATTGTTATCCCATTTGTGAGATTATATTTAAATTAATTTTTTCCACTTACATTATATTTATTTAGAGAAAATGATTCCATATTCTGAATAATAAATGTTTTTAATTTCTAATAATTTTAAATTAGTTTTTGAAAAAAAATTGTGAAATTAATTAAAAATAATTACGATGATTAAGAGAAAAACTAGCTTAACAAAAGACTAAACCGTAAAATTAAGAGGCAAAACGACCTAGAAAAATGTCCAAATTCAATTTATTGCATTTATTTATACCTTATACTCCCTTGTATCATATGTTTACCATTATCAAATCCAATTATCAAAGGAATAATGTGGGTGAAATTTATTTTTCTAAAATTTACTGGAATTCCACTCCTCCACTACAAAAAAGAACTCACCCTCCAAATTATTCAAAACTCTGAAGAAAAATATATCATAAAATACTGATCAAATAATATCCCAAAAAAATTCATTTATCACATAATAATCAATTTTGGAATAAATCCTTCCAAGTAAGCCTTGTGGTGTAAACCAAAAGGAGCTACCCAATGAATAAGTAATATACCTTAAAGATCCTTTCCAATATTATCTTTCTCCACCACATAAATAGTTTATTTTCCATGATTAAATCACAAACTAATTATCAAAAATATACTCATATTATGTTATTGTATGGTTATTACACACACTTACACAAAATTCCATCAACTTCATAATGAACTTACCATTATTGTGTATGGTGAACCACCACCTGATAAATTGATGTTGTTCGTTTTTACATTACCACCTCACATGGTTGGGAATTTTGATGGAAGATCTATTTTTATATAATATATATGATATATATTATTTATTTATTCTTATGTTTTTTTATATAAAACATACCTTCTTTCTTTTAATACTATGAATATATGATAACTTCATTGTGGAAGTGTGGACTACCGCCTCCTAAAAGAGATGTGATTCGTTCACACTTTACATGGAATATATTGTGCTTAATTTTAGTGAACATTTATGATATGTAAGAAAACATAATTCTACTATAATGATATTATATATATATATATACATTTAATTTAATTTATTTCTCCCAATATGAAAAGAAAATAGAAGTGGTGTGCACATATATGTACAGCCTACAGACTCCATGAATAATGTATTCCATTATATATATATATATTCTATATTACCATAAATATTTATATAATAAGTATATTTAATGTGTAAATAAATTTTTAAATTTAGTAAATATTTAAATCATGATATATGTAAAATGATCAAGACCAACAAGTCAAAAGATATATGAGAAAAAAGTGGATATTACCCTAAATGTAACGTTAACATGGATATGTTAATAAACATGTAATATAAAGTAAAAAACATATATATGATGTTATTTATAAACATATTTTTTTGGTATGTGTATAGTAAACTTATATATATCATAGAGGAGGTTTGAACATGTATGAAGTAAGTCAAGACTTAAGGTAATGGAATTTCGTCTCATTTTTTATTTCAATGAGATTCATAAAATATTCACCACTCTCTTCTTCTGTGTTTTGTATATACTACCTTAGGTCAATTTGTATCATTAATTTATTTATTTAATGATATTTAATGTTTTAATTTATGTTATTCTTTCATGAGGACCACAATTCCAAAAAATTCTCATTTAGTAAGGGTTTTCTCATCTCATTTTTTATTTATATGAGACTTATGCCTTATTCCCCACTCATTTATTCTTCGTGGTGTATATACTATCCATGAATGTATTCAATGATTATTAGACATAAATTTAGGTGTATTTACATATCCATTTTATGATCTCTCTTTCATGGGGTTTATTTTCGAAATGTTTCCAAACTGGTAATGTAGTTTTCTATTAATTTTCGTTATATGACACACATGCCATGATTTTCACCAATATTTGTGATACTTTAATGTTTTATATATAAAAATACTGCATGAAACACTAAGTATAAAAAAAAAACCACTTTTTAATAACCTATCTAGTAAAAATAATTTTTCCACCTATGTGATTTGAATTTAGAAAAATTGACATACACGGTAGAGATCATAAGATATTTAGAGTTTAATAGGATCAACTTACATTTTTTGTCAACAGTAACTTACCATCAGGAATAGTAACATACCTTATGAATAGTAACTTACTCTGATGAATAGTACTATGTAAAATAGAGTATTAACCTCATCAAAGAATGTATAAATAAAATTTTTATTCCATCATTTCTGTTTTCAGTTTACATTTTTTTAATATGAAAAATTTGGTAAATTGATTTTTTAGGTAAAAACATTACATTTCAAAGAGATATAAATTATTATATCAACCTAAGGTTTTATTAATGTTTATTATAATTAAATAGTATTATGAATAAATTCTTCTTTAATTACAAGTAAAAAAATAATTTTATTTGTTTTAAGTGTCGAAAATTTTACTATGCATGTTACTATGCATTTCGTGTCCACTATTATTTTTAATAATAAGTATTTTCATAGTCAAAAGAAAAAAATTATATTTAAATAATTATTATAATAAAATAAAAGTCATTTTTGAATTCATAACATCGATATTAGGTTCCACAGAATTTATGAGAATTTTATGAAATATTTAAGTTTTTTATAAAGTGTAAAAATACAGTTTTGAGTTTTTGGAATGTTTAATGACATAATTATTGATGTAATCATGATGTAATAATTTCGGATGACTCTTGTGTAATATAATATGTTATGAGGTGTCCCATATAGCCAAATCAATGGGAAAATACCATGGGCAATCCCATGGCATTGCAAATACCACTAATGAGGTATCACTGAAATTAATTAAAAAAAGACCCTCTATTTTACATTAAATACCCACCCATTATGTCATTTTCTTTCATTCGAAATTAATTATCCTTGAATATCGGGTAGTTTTACCTCTATAGATGTTTTGTAAAGGTTTCATCAGGCCCCCAAGCTCCCAACCATCACGTTTTAGTAGTTACTCTACAAGGTAAGGGAATTTACCACCCTTCTCTTTTTCAAGTACACTTTTTATGTTATTATTTTTTTAATTTCAATTACATTATATTGGTATATGTCATTAAGTGTCCCACTTAATTTCTATGTTATTTATGAATGATAATAAACAAAATTTTCTCTCATCAAATTTTTTTATGAATTTTATGTGACGTCGTTAGGTCGCTGAATTTTTGTAAGGTATTTATCAACGTAATTTTTTATTTTGAGTTCCTTCACTACTGGAAATGGGGTCTTTCCCAATGGTTCAGAACCATTAGAAAAACCTGTAGAACCGTTGGTATATGTTATACCAATGGTTTTGGAAACTGCAGGGAAGTAATCCATTGGGAAAACCTATCCCAACAGTTTACAAAAGAAATGTTGTTATAGGTTAGTAAAATTAACCTATGCCAACAGTTTGGCCAACCGTTGGCATAAGTTTTACCAACAGTTAACAGAAAACCGTTGGTAAAAATAAGGATATAAAATCTTTCCCAACAGTTTCTAAACCATTGGGAATAGTTTTTTCCAACCTTTCTCATTGAACCGTTTCTAGAAAAAAAATCCCTAGAAACAATTATAAATGGTTTGAAACTGTTGGCATAGGCTATGAAGTGAAAATTGCACAACAACCCGCAAATTGCACAAGAGCCTCTAATGATGTCCATTCTGCTCCTTTCCAATTACTATACTTGCAATAAAAACTAAGACATACATATAGAGAATAAATTCACACACATTTAACATATAATGCATTCTTGAACTATACACACCCACAATTAAATTATAATTCATAACGTAATTATAAACATACATAATTGATTTAGAATTCAATTTAAAATTTAGGTGAAAATTATATGTGTAATCCGGAATTCAATTCATAATTAAATACATACATAATTTAATTATCAATTATCAATAAAATACATAAAAACTGAATAAGTATTAACAAAATCCAAATACGTTTGTTCGGTTTTTCGTATACCAGTTGTTTTTACTAAAAATGAAGTCCGTTTTAAACAAAATACATACACTTGGAGTGATACCAGCCACACCGTGCCTCGAATTGAGGTGGGATTGACTCTTACATGTTACATATGACCCATGGATCGTTTTATTAATGTATCAACATATTCTGAAAGTGTTTGGTCAGTTTTCCGTATGCCGATTATTATTTTCACTTAAAATGTTGTTCATTTCAAAAAATTTAGACACTTTGAGTGGTTTTGGCACCAGCATGCCTCAGATTAAGACGGGGTTAACTCGTAAACATCACATATGACTCATTTATCATTGTTTAAATGTTTCAACAAAGATAGATTGTGTTTGGTCAGTTTTTCGTTTGCCCGTAGTTGTTTTCAATTAAAATGTTGTCCATTTCAAATAAACGTGAGATACTTTGACTGGTACCGGCCACACCGGGCCTCAGATTGAGGTGGGGTTGAATCATACACTTCATATATGAGTCTTGGATCATTTTCCAAATGTTTCAACGAATTCAAAATTTGTTTGGTCGGTTTTCCATATGCCAGTTGTTGTTTTCACTTAAAATGATGTCCTTTTGAAACAAAAGAGAGACACTTTGTGTGGTTCCAGCCACACCGTGCCTCAGATTGGGGAGAGTTTGACTCATACACATCAAATATGACCCATGGATTGTTTTCCTAAAGTTTCAATAGTATATGAATGTGTTTGGTTTGTTTTACGTATGCCAGTTGAACTTTTCACTTAAAATGGTGTCCATTTCAAATAAAACTGAGACACTTCGAGTTGTGACGGACACACTGTGCCTCTGATTTTGGTGGTATTGAATCATAAACATCACATATGACCAATGGATCATTTTTAAAAAGGATAAATGGAATCTGAATGCATTTGTTTAGTTTTTGGTATATCAGTTTTTGTTTTCTCTTTAAATGATGTCCATTTTAAACAAAAGAGAGACACTTTGAGTGGTGCCGGCTACACCGCACCTTGGATTGAGGTGGGTTTGACTTTTACACATCAAATATGACCCATGTATCATTTTACTAAAGCATAAACACATTCAGAGTTCATTTGGTTGGTTTTCCATATGTTAGTTATTGTTTTCACTTAAAATGTTGTTCATTTCAAAAAGAATGAGACACTTTGAGTGGTTCCTGTCATACCATGCCTCGGATTAAGGAATGGATTACTTTTACGCATCACATAAGACCCATTGATAATTGTTCCAAAATTTCAACACATTCTGAATGCGTTTGGTTAGTTTTCCATATGTCAGTAGTTGTTTTTAATTAAAATGATGTCCATTTCAAATAAATGTGAGACACTTTATGTGGTGCCGGCCACACCAGGCCTCATATTGAGGAGGGGTTGACTCTTACACATCACATATGACCCCTGGATCGTTTTAGTAAATTTTAAATGGAATCTGAATTCATTTGGTTGGTTTTTCGTATGTCATTTATTGTTTTCTCTTAAAATGAAGTCCATTTTAAATGAAAGAGAGACACTTTGAGTGGTTCCGTCCATACCGTGCCTCGGATTGATGTGGGGTTAACTCGTACACGTCACTAATGACCCATGGATTGTTTTAATAATGGTTCAACGGAATCCAAATCTGTTTGGTAGGTTTTCCGTATGTCATTTGTTTTTTCACTTAAAATGAAGTCCATTTTAAACTAATGATAGACACTTTGAGTGATACTGGCCACAACGCACCTCAGTTTGAGGTGGGGTTGACTCTTACATGTCACATATGAATCATATATCATTTACCTAAGGTTTAAATGGAATCCGAATACGTTTGTTTGGTTTTCCATATGTTAGTTGTTGTTTTCACTTAAAATGATGTCCTTTTAAAACAAAATAGAGACACTTTGGGTGGTGCTGACCACACCGTGCCTTAGATTGAGGTGGGGCTGATTTTTACATGTCACATATGACCAATGGATCATTTTTATAAAGTATCAACACAATTAGAATCCACTTGGTCAGTTTTCCGTATGTACTTAAAATGTTGTCCATTTTAAACAAAACAGAGACACTTAGAGTGATCCCGGCCACACCATGCCTCAGATTGAGGCAGGGTTGACTATTACATGTCAGATATGACCAATGGATTGTTTTCCTAAAGCATAAACACATTCAAAATTCATTTAGTCAGTTTTTTGTATGTCAGTTGTTGTCTTCACATAATACGATGTCCATTTTAAACAAAAGAGAGACACTATGAATGGCATTGGCCACACCGTGCCTGTAATTGGGGCAGGTTTGACTCGTACACATCACATATGACCGATGGATCATTTTTCTAAAATATCAACACAATTATAATCCATTTGGTCAGTTTTCTGTATGCTAGTTGTTGTTTTCACTTAAAATGAAGTCCATTAAAAAAAGAGAGACACTTTGAGTGGTGTCGGCCACACCACGCCTTGTATTGAGGTAAGGTTGACTCGTACACATCACATATGACCCATGGATCTTTCTCCTAAAGTTTCAATGGAAAACGAATGTGTTTGGTCATTTTTCTATTTGTACTTAAAATGTTGTCCATTTAAAAAAAGAGACAGTTAGAGTGCTCTCGGCCACACCGCAACTCAGATTGAGCCCGAGTTGGCTCGTACACATCACATATGACTAATGGATCATTGTGATAAAGTATCAACAGAATACGAATGTGTTTGGTCAGTTTTCTGTATGCCATTAGTTCTTTTCACTTAAAATGAAGTGCTTTTTAAATAAAAGAGAGACACTTTGAGTGGTGCTAGCCGCACCGCGCCTCAGATTGAGGTGTGGTTGACTTGTACACGTCAAAAATAACCCATGGATAGTTTTCCTAAAGTATGAACACAATCAGAATCTATTTGGTCAGTTTTCCGTATGTGAGTTGTTGTTTTACATAAAATGGAGTGCTTTTTAAATAAAAGAGAGACACTTTGAGTGGTTCTGGACACACCGTTCCTCGGATTGAGGCGGGGTTGACTCGTACACGTCACAAATGAGCCATGGATCATTGTGATAAAGTATCAACACAATCAGAATCCATTTGGTCAGTTTTCCATATGTACTTATAATGTTTCCAATTTTAAACATAAGAGAGACACTTTGGGTGGATCCGGCCACACCGCAACTTGGATTCAGGCGCGGTTGACTCATACACGTCACATATGACCCATGGATCGTGTTCCTAATGTTTCAAGAGATTCATAATGCATTTGGTTAGTTTTTCATATGCCAATTGTTCTTTTCACATTGAATCCTTTCCATTTTACACAAAAGAGATATAGTTAGACTGGTACCGGCCACACCGCACCTCTGATTAAGACGGGGTTGACTCATACACATCTCAAATGACCCATGGATTATTGTCCTAAAGTATCAACACAACCAGAATCCGTTTGGTCAGTTTTCTATATGTCAGTTGTTGTTTTCACATAAAATGTAGTTGTTTTTAAATAAAAGAGAGACTCTTTTAGTGGTTTCGGCCACACCGTGCATCAGATTAAGGTGAGGTTGACTCATACATGTCAGAAATGAGAAATGAATCTTTGTTCTAAAGTATTAGCACAATCAGAATCCGTTTGGTTGGTTTTCCATATGTACATAAAATTTTTTCCATTTTAAACATAAGAGAGACACTTTTGGTGGTTCCAGCCACACCGCGACTCATATTGTGGTGTGGTTGACTCATACACGTCACATATGACCCATGGATCGTTGTCCTAAAGTTTCAATAGATTCCGAATGCATTTGGTCAGTTTTTTATATGCCAGTTGTTCTTTTCACTTATAATCATGTCAATTTTAAACAAAAGAGTCATATTTAGAGTGGTACCGGCGACACCACACCTTGGATTTAGATGGGGCTAAATCATACACGTCTCAAATGACACATGGATCATTTTCCTAAAGTATCAACACAATCCAAATACGTTTGGTCCATTTTCCGTAACCCAGTTGATGTTTTCACTTAAAATGATATCCTTTTGAAACAAAAGAGAGTCACTTTGATTGGTGTCGGCCACACCATGCCTTATATTGAGGCAGGGTTGATTCGTAAACGTCACATAGGACCCATGGATCGTTGTGCTAAAGTATCAACACAATCATAATCCGTTTGGTCAGTTTTCCATATGTACTTAAAATGTTGTCCATTTTAAACAAAAGAGAGACACTTAGAGTGATCTCGGACATACCGTGCCTCAGATAGAGAATAGGTTGACTCATACACATCACAAATGACCCATGGATCGTTTTCCTAAAGCATAAACACATTCGGAATGTTGTTGGTCAGGTTTTCGTATGTCAGTTATTGTTTTCACTGAAAAGGATGTCCATTTTAAAGGAAAGAGAAACACTATGAATGGTGCCAGCCACAACGCACCTAGGATTGAGGCGGGGTTGACTCGTACATGTCACATATGACCCATGGATCGTTTTTCTAAAGTATCAACACAATCATAATCCGTTTGTTCTGTTTTTCGTATGCTAATTGTTTTTTTCACTTAAAATGAAGTCCATTTTAAACAAAAGAGAGACATGTTTAGTGGTGTCAGCCCCACCGCGCCTCGGATTGAGGAAATATTGACTCGTACACATCACATATGACCCATGGATCGTTATCATAAAGTTTCAATAGAAATCGAATGTGTTTGGTTGGTTTTCCATATGTACTTAAAATGTTGTCCATTTTAAACAAAAGGGAGACAATTAGAGTGATCCCGACCACACCGCGACTCGGATTTAGCTGAGGTTGACTCATACACGTCACATAATCCCCATGGATAATTGTGATAAAGTATAAATAAAATTAGAATTATTTTGGTTGGTTTTCCGTATGTCAGTTTTTCTTTTCACTTAAAATCCCGGCCACACCGCGCATCGGATTTAGACAGGGTTGACTTGTACACATCACATTGAGTGTTGTTGGCCACACCACACCTCAGATTTAGGTAACCTTTCTTTCCAAGTATCTCACATAGGGGACCAGGTATCACCTGAGGCATGGTATTACCATCTTTCAAAACAGACATGTCCTCAGATTGTCTTCAAGAAACCAATATCACTCATGAGTAATAGAAACCATCCTGATATCCCTCACCTAGAACCCAAAGCATTCATCCTGGAATTTCAAGTCTAAATTCCCGAAGTATGGCGAGTCCGTCCTTGAGTCCTTAAAATGTAACCCATGTCTTATCATAACAATTGACATATAAACCAAATCAAACAAGGCATAATTCACATAACATGGAGAATGTACAATAAGGCTTTGTATTCAATTTAAAGCATATCATCACATGAATTTGATGAGCATGAGATAATAAGCTTACCAAGACATTCATATAATTCAAGATATACAAAAATGAAATAATCCTAAATGACATTGTCATCACCCTCATCATCACTATCATCACCATCATCATCACCCTCATCCTCGTGGTCATCATTGTCCTCATCATCATCCCTGCCCTCCGCCTCGCCCTCATCCTCTCCCTCCTATTCTGCATAAAACTCCTCGCCATCATCATCATCAGGTTGGACATAGTCTTGACCACCACTAGAACTGCCACCTAGTGCACCATATATAGAACATATCGATGAAATATATTCCTCAAAAGCTGGGCTGGCCTCTAGTGGATGTGTTGGACATAGAACTTCAATAAATTTCATAAATGCACTATTTTCCCTAGTAGACTGTTCTGCCATCTCTATGGCCCTTTTTTAAGCTTGTTCTGCCTGTGCGCTAACTTGGTGTAGCTCAGTGGCACTACAACTCATACCTGAGGAGGGACAATACTTCATCGAGGCTATCTTAGGTCGGAAGCGTACTCTGCCAGAATGCTCCTCTCCCAACACCTGATGTAAGTGATAAGTTGGCCCAAAATTGTCCGGTTCTTGGGCATCGAGGGCCTCTAAAGTATCCTGTTAAAAATATAAATTTGTTATTAAGTTAAAAAATAGATATTAAAATACAAAATCAACAGATTAAAACTGAAAATATGCTTCTGAGTTGGTTCGTTGACGGCACTTCCATCCTTTTTCTGTTTACTCGAGTAAAATAGTTTTGCTCGAGGCACACGTCCTTCAATATTCAGTTTCTTCTTCTAAAATGACATTGAAAACTAATGTTATATGGAAACATTAGAAAACAATTAAATAATAGACGAAACATAAGAAACTATAAGTCATAAATAAAACTTATAAACAATTGTCATACCAGCTTCCTCTCATGATCTGGCATCGTAGTACGTCCCAGTGTGTGGAGGTATTTTCTACATCAATGTTTTTTTTTCCAAATGATTCCTAAATAAAATTCGATAATTCAAAAGATAATATTAATGAAAATCTTGAAATTTATTACATAAATACCTCAAATGTAATTAATACCTGAAACTGAGTAGCTGTCCAATGAGTAATCATCTGTCGATACTACTCTATAGGAAAATCATCCATGACTGGTACCGTATCTAACTCAGTGCCAACTCTATCACACCATCCAATATACAACTCATGGTTGTAGTCTCTCTAAAGCTCACCTAAATTCTTTAGACGTGCCAGTCGTGGACCCTCACCATCGGGAAAATTAAAATGAAGCTGACACCAAAATATTAATTCATATAAATACCAAACTAATTCATGGAAGTAAATACAACAGATGTTTTTAACCCATATCTCTACCCAAGATCTATCCTTGAACTCATGTGGAAACTGTCTCCATGATATCATGATGAAGGGAATGATGTCGGAGAATTTGGAAAGCATTTCCAAAAAACTCTGACATTACTGCCCTGTTTTCTCAACCATTTGGTTGTCTTCATTGTAATCCACCATTACCAGTGTGCAATGGTTCCACACCGCATGCATGCGTGTACGCCCCCGCCCCCGCCTCCTTTCAGTAGATGTATATGTCATGAAAGAAAAACAAATATTTTATCAAAACAAGTTATAATGAAAATATATATTGGTATAAAAATTTGTTAGGGTTCTATAAATATACCATCTCCAGTATGATCTTTGACCACCGCTGGATCCACAAAAATTAATGGAACACCCTGTGGTGGAACAGGAGTCAAAGATGATGGAATATAAAAGCTCGGAGAGACAGAAGTATAAGGAAAAGAATATGGGACAGCTGTATGAACAGATTCTAGCTGGGTAGTGGGAATCATCATGGCATATAAAAAAGATGGGTCAGAAGATGCAAAAGGTGGTGAAAACATGGGAGGCCTAAATATCTCGTGTGTCCCTAACAACACACCAGGATCATAATTTGAGAAGGATGACATGTCAGTGGGAGGGGCAGGGTCTAGTCGGGTACGCAGAGCTGCTCATCTACCTCCGGTACGAACCCCCCTCGTACCACCGACCTGAGTACTAGGACTAGTACTAGGCTCCCCTTCAAATAACTATCAACGTATAGTTGGATCCTACAAAAATTTTTACAAAAAAATTAATCACTTGACATTATATATTCTTTAAATAGATATATTTGAAATAAAGTACTCACTGTAGGTACTAATGGTGGAATTCCCATCTCCACCATTTGACGATTGTTCTCCATAATTTTTTTCCTTCGTCTCTCTTCAATTGGATGAATTTCTTACTTTTGAAAACAAATGTATAATTAATTAGAAAATGGAAACTAATGCGTAAAACAAAAAACTAAATATATGAGGGAATAGGGGTATTCGTTGGTAATTTAGCTATCAATTGTTTTAGAAGTGCTTGAATGGATTTAATAAATCATACAAGTTGTAATGTTTACCAAGTTATAAATATTGTTTGACTAGGTATGAATACAGTTCAATTCCAAATTAGAAAATGCAAATCAAATAAAACTACAACCAATAAACATTCAAAATTCACATAATGGCTAAGTCAGCTAAAACATATTTCTTATCAATACTAAATCAATTTAAATAGTACCAACCTTAACAGCCCAACTCTAGGTAAACCAAAATAATTAAGAACATGGATGAATGATCCTATATATTTTCAACCACAACTTTAGGTTCACAATCATCTCTGACAATTGAGCTATTTGAGTCATCAACTTGAGGTAAAACAAAAGAATTGCATACACTTTGCATGGTGGGGGAGTCTCAGCCGATTTAGAAACTAAAATAAATTCCCATCATAGGTATCAATAAGAAACCTCAACATCAAAACAAACTCCAAATAAAAAAGGACTAAAAACATCAAACACTTCAAGATTTCACTACTATGCATGGTTTATCCACATGTTTAGCAGTAATTATATTCCTTAATCATGAACCAGCTCTACAGCTCCCAGTTTTCACCAATAAACATATAATATCCCCCATGATCACGGTAAGACTTAACACCAATAGGTAAATATATCAAAATATCTTTAAAACAACTCATTAATAGGCTCAAAATGTAAATATAATCTTGATCCAACCATGGAATCTCTTTCACAACACATTATCACACACCAGTAATCTCATGTGTTACTAAATATCGAACATAGTCACATAACAAGTGCACTATAACCAAATAAATTACACAAGCCTTATTAAAAAAATTCCCATTTTAATAAAACACTATCCTCAAGATTAAATCATTTCTGAAATATCTTTCGAAATCCATTTTAAATAATAAAATCCCTTTGATCATTTTTAACAAATATTTGGAGTATTCTTAAGGCACCCCCATTTCGAAAAGCCACATTAATCTCCCAATTTCAACACCAAACCATTGAAAAAAATTAACATGGGAGAATCATCGACCACAAATAACTTAACTGGAAATTTAAAAAATAGAAACCACATGTGATGTAGAATTTAATGTTATGTTAGGGTAAATGCAATTAAATGGAGACAACAACATCATAAATGGTTCCAACATCATAACTTTTGAATAAAACCACCCATAATAGGAATGAGAATGCCTCATACACCTAATCCATAATAAAACAAACCAAATATCAAATTAAAACATTGAAATTAGGGTTTCCACCTTCAATAAAAATGGATAAATATGTAAGATAAGTGGAAATGATCAATAATATATGAAGATTTTGAATTATCCCATATAACCTGATGGGGAGTCTCACAGGATTTGATGGAGTTCACCTGGGGGCGCACGCGCGAGGGTTCTACAAACTGGGGAGAGGGGTTCTAAAAATTGGGGGAGAAATGTGACTGGAGGAGGTCTTCTCGATTTTTGTATTTATGGACATCTTTTCCCAACGGTTTGAACCAAACCGTTGGGAAAAGGAGCATAAGTGGAATATTTCCCAATGGTTTGATAAAACCATTGGGAAATCACACCAAAACTCTCATATACCAACAGTTCATTAGAAGAGTTGGTATATGACCGTTGGAAGAAACAAGATTCCCAGCAGTACTTTCTTTTCATTTTATTTCCTAACAACCTTTCATCTAAATGTTATGATAACTATAATACTTAAATGTACTGAAATTTGTTCTGATAATGTAATAATTCATCATTGTATCTCCTTTCCCAATCTTTTATACTGGAAATAAAAAACACCATCTAAGATGTGTTAATTTATCACATTCAAGGATGACATGTTTTAAATTTCTAATACCAAATTTGATTCTGTTAATGAAACAATTTCTATTGTTGAACCAAAATATAATATATTTATCATAACTTATGTAACGTTATTTAATTTTTTTTACACATGATATTTATTTATAAATCAAAATGAGTTTCTTGTGATCGAAAAAACGGTCAATTAACCCAAACAATTATCATTAGTGTCCTATATAATGATTCATATTAACTCCAATGAACCAAATAAATTTTATAAAAATGCAATATTTTGGATGTTAATAAATTAATTTCAACTTCTATTCTAGACAACCATTGTCATATTACATGATTATATTTACATGTATATAAGAAAGCTGGTCATGAATACCAAGGAAGAAAATGCTCTCAAATAATAAAATTGAACCTCTTAAATATCTCAGGAAGTCCATGAATGAATTAAATTAGGCTATAATAAACCAATTAAATAAATAAGAGGTTCTAGAAAAATTAATTAATGAATTTAATTTGGTTATCCAATATACTAAGATCATGTTAAGAACATCATCAGTCTTATGGTAAGGGTTTCCTCATCTTAGTTCCATTTTTTGTGAGATATTCCTTATTAACTATTATTACTTGTTTATGGTGTATATGTACTTCTCATTGATGTAACATATCAATAATCCCTTTTTTATTATGGTATTCAATTTATCATTTTATGATTATTAATTATGGTGCATAGAAATTGATTGATTTCAAAGTGGTAAGGGTTTTCCACCCAAACCTCCATTTACATTTGGGTTACTTTTATTGTATACTTAACTCAATTAAATTCTTATTTTTTATTATGTACTCCTTATAAATTCTGGTGGAGTTTTCTAAATATGTTTACCATCCAAAATACTTCTTTATTTTAAGGGGAGTTTCATGACTTAAAAGGATCTTTCAAAAATTCATCCTGAAATATAAACTTAATTCAAGGGAACTTCTCAAATTCATACATATTTAGAAGTGTAATATATAATATGTTTTAATCCATAATTATATTTCTATAATCACAGATTTTTTTATGAAAATCTACATTCGTTCATTTTTGGTTTTATGGAAGCAAACATGTCTTTCTTCTTTAAAAACTTTTTAATATTTTCCTTAAATGGAACTAAAATGTTTTATTTTTAAATATTTTTACCAACTATTTTTCCATGATTGGACCACATTTATGCCTCAAATAAAATTTCATTGTCCTTACCTTTTATATTCTGGGATATACAGGTTTACAATCTGATTTCATGTTCTTTACAAAGTGTTTTCCAAAATAACTCTTCTTTCCAAGCTAAAAAGTATTTTTCTCATCTTTCTTTATCTATTATGAGGTATATGCCTTGTTCACCCCTTATTCCATGCATTTGGTGTATGTACATACCATTGGTATCTCATATAAAATGTCTTCTTATTCTCATGATTTTATAATGGATTATTATTTGAATTATTCATGGTTGTATGAGACACTTGAGAATGTTTAAGGAATATTTCCTCAAGAATTTGTCAATAGTCACATTTAAAAATATCTTCAACTATGTCAACATCCTTTGATTAATCCTTTACTTATTTGAGGTTTATCTATTATTATATCATCTAAAATATTTTGTTTAAGTGTTTCTGATTAGTTTGACTATGTATGTGCTATCTTGATACCATTCACCATATTATTCCGAATGGTTAGTGTTTATATTCAATTATTGGGGAATGTTATTTACATATCATATAATAGTTTAATATGAATTTATATGTTTATTATGTTAACAATTTCATATGTGGAATTAATTGGACTCATTATGTTACTGGTGGGGCCCGCTATTTCCCCTCAATGAATCGATAGGTCTCATGAGAAAAATAGATATGGACATGGCCGACGCCATTCCCATTTTAACATATAGTTTTGGCGAAGGCCTTAATCATTTTTAGATGTCTTGTATGAGGCCTTTTCAATATGTTTTAGATTGTCCGTCATATAAATTTCCCTCATTATGAAGCTAGAAATTGATAGTTAAAGCGGTTATTTGACTAGTATAATACCAATGGTTATGATCATTTGTTATGGTATTATTTTATCATTTTTATTTCTTCCATATTGTGATCAAGTATATTTTTAAAGGCATGTGTTTTTAGTTTTCACCATGCCTAATGATTATGTTTATAATATATTGCACTATATTTTTTACCCTTACTGAGCATCTGAGCTCACCCTATATTATGTTTCATTTATCCCAGTACATGAAGAGGTACATTATGAATAACGTGCATATATAACCTAGGAGTTAGGAATGATTCCAAAGGATTTTTTTATTGTATTTCCTTTCATGTTATAATGTAGAACTTATGTAGGTATCTGGTTTTCCAAAACTACTAAACTATTTGTTATGTAAGGATACACATTTCTTATATTCATGCCAATGTAATGAAATAATTCAAAAGATCTAGGAAACTGGGGTTAGGGTGTTACAATTTATATTAGGGGATGTTTAGTAGACAACTAGGAAAGTATATTTAGAAAATATTTATTTCTAAAAAAAAACATTAAGATATATTTTGAGGATAAACATACAAGAATGTCATGTAATTTTTGAAAGGAATATATTATGTGAATATTTCAATAAAATACATCCCTTCTTGGATACTATTAGTGTATTTGGTTCTAGAACATGTGTACCTTGGAGTAAAAACTACGACAAGGAGTTTTGGGCCTGACCCGAGGTATCATTTTACACGACAGTGGGTCTTATTGCACACCTGTTTTGACACTCTTGATGAATATGCTTATGATAATTAAATTTTTTTTACATACCAATATGAAATATTTATTCTTCCAAATAAACCAATGATTATGCTTCAAGGATTTATGATGCATAAATTTTTGATATTTTCTACACTAGGTTTAGAGTTATAGAAAGTTCATAATTTTATGAACTAATATAGTATATGTAATTGATTTGAAATGGTTTTTATCATAAGTAATGAGAACTTAAACAATGTATATGATGGAAATAGTAATAAGAATAATATATATCATTGTATTAAGCCATTATTTCGAAGGAATAAAGTCTTCCATATATCCTCACAATATGATAAAATAATATCATGTTTTAACAAGGTATGTAAAGAATTATCTGAGACTTTTAAGGGATGAAAAATAATAAGAGGATGGCATAGAAAAATATGGCTAAAGGGAAAAAGGAAAAGAAGGGGTTTCACACATGTGATAGCTGTGAAAACAATCACCTTAGTAAATTCTGGAAGGTAATGAGTGTTTATTATAAGTGTGGTGAAAAAGGAAACCAAGATCATGATGGAAAGGGTAATAAATTGGTTTACAATGCAAAATGCTTCAACCTCAAGGATATGGGACACTATGAAAATAAATTTCTCAACAATCAAATAAATTTACCCCATATGATGATACTGGATAATGATCAAGTTATAATGATGCCAAAAATGATGTAGAATCATTTATATGTCTAGTCAGGAATCATGTAATTTTAATATTTTGTAAGTAATGTACTAGTTATAAGAATTATGGAACATATGAGGACTTTACTGCAATACTTTTTCATTAAGTATTTGAAACCATAAGTTGAATGGTACCAAGAAAATATATTCAGTAGAATTTTCATCTTTTTGGAAAACACATGGTTGATAGAAACACTATCTAAAATATATTCCTGATGTTGACATAATGATGAATAATTGATTAATTTGGATAAGTACTCACTACGTTGGAACTGATTATTGACTTGTCGATAAGTGGTCTATGCTATCATAAAAATAGTTTAAAACAATTTTTGGATTTAAGGAATAGATCTTATAACATGTATCATACTTAAGGAATATGGAAGAATACATATTTCCAAGAAGGTTTTAGGGTAAAGGATGTTTTTACCATATTTAAGAGGATACATGATGTAGTTATTCACATGTTTAGAATGTGAAAATTTATAGCTACTTAATGTTGATTAAGTGCTAATAAAAAGTTCATCATGGAAATTTAGAGACCTTCTTTATAAAGTGATGGTTCATTATAAAAATTTTAACCATTCATGAATGGTTTAAGTTGATCATTGTACAATCATTTCAAGGATGATGTATTACTTCATCACAGGGAACAACCTGTGTTAAGAGATGAAGTATACATAGTTAATGGTGAACTCAAAGGATATGATTGTGTATATTGTACTCTTATAGAGTTGAATAATTCCTCAAATATATGAAAAGGGTTAGAAAAATGGTGTCCTATTATCAAATTTTTTAATGATATCAATGAATGTTTTCATAATTGTAGGTCATGGTTTCATGGTAATCAACTTTCGTATGAATATGTTATCAATCACATTCCATCAGAACATGATGGTTAAGTTATTTTTCCATGTCCATAATTTTACTTTTCACTAAAGTCATACTATTAAAATGCACAGATTTGTGGTAATATATTCATTTCACTTTCAACCATATTAAGTGAATATTTGTTTCACCCTGTTTTCGATATGGGATTCCCACAAGATAATTTTCAAGTATCAACAATTATCATTAAAAGTGAAATTTATAATTTTGAGGATGCAGTTTTTGTTGTTGGCAGAATAATGTAACCCCCTATGTTTTTATAAAAAAATTAATGCATGAAACCCTGAGTCTCTACAGAACACCACTTTGTAATAACATAGCTAGCAAACATAATATTTCCACCTCTATATTATTAATTTTAAAAAGATGAAATACACGATTGCGATCTGTAATATATTTAGAGTCTAATAGGATTAGCATAAAGTTTTAGTGAATAGTAACTTAAACTTGTGAATAATGACTTACCATTATGAACATTATTATGACCAATGGAGTAGTAACCTCATAGAATAAAGTACCAAAAAAATTTCCATCATTTCTGGTTTGAGTTTTGTTTTTTTAAATATGATGTGTTTGATAAACTGACTTTTCAGTTAAAAATTGTACATTTTAGATAGATATAAATTATTTTATCAAACTAAACATTTATTAATTTTTATAATAATGAAATATTTTTATCAAAAAAATCTTCTATAATTAAAAATAATAAAATAATTTTATTTGTCTTAAGTGTTGAAAACTTTACTATGCATTTTACTATGCATTTTATGTCCTCTATTATTTTTAATAAATTTTTATTTTCATAGATAAAAATTAAAATTATCATATTTAGAGAATTATTATGTTAAAATAATTTTCATATTTTAATTTATATTGTCGATATTAGGTTATTATGAGTTTATGAATATTTTATAAAATATTATATTTTTTCATGCATAGTAAAAATAAAATTTCATGTTTTTAGTATATTTAATTACACCATTAATGATGTAATAATGATTTAATAAATCTTGTAGACTATTTAGTAATAAAATATGATATGAGGTGTCCCAAGTGTCCATAACAATGGGAAAATACCATCGTCAGGCTCATGGATTTTCAAATACCACTAATGTGGTGTCATTGGAAATTAATAAAAAAACTCCCTCTATTTTACTATACATACCCACACATTACTTCATTTCAATTATTTTAAAATTCATCATCCATGAAGATCTAGTAGTTTTTCCTCCCTAGGATTTCTCCAATGGTGTCCTCAAGCCCCCAAGGTCCCAACCTTCATATTTTAGGAATAACTCTAGAAGGTAAATGAATATACCACCCTTCTATTTTTAAAGTACTATTTTTTATGTTATTATTATTTTAATTTAACTTGGATTATATTGCGATATGTCATTAAATACCCCATTACTATCCATGTTATGTATTAATTATGATAAATCCCTTTCCCTCTCATCATTTTTTTAATTTTAAGTGATTCCCTTAGGTTGCCGAAATTTCTTGAGGGATTTTCCAAAAACATTTTCAGTTCCCATTCATTTATTTTTCTTTCCTCAAATCCCTTCATCAAAATGTTATGATAAATCCAGTAAAATAAATTTTTTGTTATTTTGTTATGATAATATAATAATTCATCATAATATCTCCTTTCCCCTTCTTTAATACTAGAAATGAAAACACCATCTGAGATGTGTTAATTTATTACATTCAAGGACGACGAGTTTTCAATTTCTAATACCATCTTCAATTATATTAATGAAACTATTTTTATGGTTGAAATGGAATATAATATATGTATTATAAATTTTGTATGGTTATCTAATCTTTTTGTAGTCATGATATTTACTTATAAATAAAAATGAGTTTGTTGTGATCGAAAAACTGCAAATTAACCAAAACAATTATAATTATTATTTTATATAATGACTCAACTTCACTCACATTAATAAAATGAATTTTATGACCATGTAATATTTTCTATGTTAAAAAATAAAATAAAACATCTATTTAGGAAAACCATTCTCAACTTACATGTTTATCTTTAAATGTATATAAGATAAATGGTCACGAATACCAAGGAAGAAAACGCTCTCAAACAATAAAATTAGTACTCTTACACCCATCAAGAAGGCCATGAATGAATTTAATAAGGCTATAATATATAAATTAAATAAATAATAAGTTCATGAAATTTTAAGTAATGGATTTAATTTGGTTATCTAGGACACTAATATCAAGTGAATAAAATCAGCAGACTTAACGTAAGAGTTCCTCATCAGACTTCCTTTTTTTGTGAGATATTCCTTATTCACTTATATTAATTGTGTATGGTGTATGGATACATAACATTGAGATAAAATATCATGAATCAATTTATTTTCTTGTTATTCAATGTATCATTTTAAGATTATTAATTTTGGGGCATGCGAATTTATTGATCGCGAAGTGGTAAGGGTTTTCTACCAAAACCTCCTATTTCCTTTGGTTTAGTTTTATTTTATACTTGCCTCAATGAAATTATTATGTATTATTTTTTAATCCCCTTAAATATTGTTTGAGTGTTCTATATATTTTTACAAACCAGATTAATTCTTTATTTTATGGGGAGTTACATGTTTCAATTTTTTTTGAAACATTCTTCCTAAAATACAAGCTCGATTCAAGGGAACTTCTCCAATTATTACCTATTTTGAATTGTTATATATAATATGTTTTAAGATATAATTATATTTATAAAATCACATATTTTAGTATAAAAATATAAATTGGTTCATTTTTTGTTTTATTAATGAAGACATGTCGTTCTGGTTAAAATCTCTTTAATATTTTCCTTAAACCACACTAATTTTTTTTATTTTTAATGCTTCTTTTCCAACTCTTTTTACCTGATGGGAAAAACTTTATGTCTCAAATATATTATTAATATACTTATATTTTGGTTTCTGGGATATACATGTTTACAATCTGATTTCATGTTTTATATAATGATTTTTCCAAAAGAACTCTTCTTTCCAAGGTAAAAAGGATTTTCTCATCTCACTTTAACTTTTATAAGGTATCTACCTTTTTCCACACTTATTATATAAATTTAGTGTATGTAATGAAATTTGGTATATCATATCAAGGGTATCTTTATTCTCATGATATTCTATGTTATTATTATTTGACTGTTTCAAGGTGGTATGAGACTCTTTGTTATGTATATGAATTATTTCCCCAAGAATTTTTCAATGGTCTCATTTAAAAATATATTCACATATGTAAAAATCCTTTGTTTACTCTTGTAATCAATTGAGGTTTATCTATTATGATATCATATAAAATTTTTTGTTTAATGGTTCTTGATATGTTTTACTATGGATGTTCTATCATATACCATTCACCATATTATTCTGAATAGTTAGTGTATATGTTCAATGATTTGGGAAATATATTTACATTTAATATGTTAGTTTAAATATGAATTTATAAGTTGATTATGTTCACCTATTCTATATGATTAAATAAATGGAAATAGTATGTGATGGCTGGGGCCTGTTATTTCTTGTTGATGCATCGATAGGTCTCATGAGACAAATAGATATGGACTTGGCCAAGGCCTTTCCCATTTTGAGATATGGTTTTTCAGAGGCCTTAACAATTTTTAGATGTCTTGGCCGAGGCCTTAATAGTATGATTCAAAATGTATGACATGTGCGTTTCCCTTATTATAAATCCTGAAATTGATAGTTAATATGGTTATTTTACTAGTAGAATATAAATGGTTATGATAATTTATTATGGAATTATTTTATCAACTTTTATTCCTGCCATATTGTGCTCATGCATATTTTTAAAGGCATGTGTTTTTAGTTTTTCACCATGCCTAATATTTATTATTATGATATCTTTTTCTATATTGTTTACCCTCATAAAGAATATGATCTCACCACTTCTTATATGTAATTTATCCATTGACATGAAGAGTTATATTATGTATAGCATTCAGGGATAACCTAGGAGTTATGGATGTTTCCAAAAGAATATCTATATTGTATTTCCTTTCATGTTTCAATGTGGAACTTATGAACGTACCTGGTTTTCCAAAACTACTAAACTATTCATTCTATTAGGATACAACTTTCTTATAGTCTTGCCAATGTAATGAAATAACACACCAGCTCTGGGAAACTAGGGTCGGGGTGTTACACTATTCCTCTAAGAGGTGTATACACTACTCTTTGACATATTATATTAATAATAAAATTATTTTAATTATATTTTAATATTCATTTAATTTAATAATAATACACTGGTAGTATGATTCAATTTTACCAAGTTAAAGTATTATATTGAAACAATCTCATCGTTTATCAATATTTTTTATGATTATGTTTCCATTTATGAAGTATTACGATACATCTCTCCAGAAATCTCATGAATTTTATTCTCCTCTGTTAATTCATGATATTACCAAGTAATGGTATAATATTTTCACTCAGTGGTATTTATGATAATTAAGAGATTATTTTTAAGTAAATTCGATCTCATTTCTCTTTTTTTTTCAGAAATCCATTTACTTAAAAAACAATGTTTTCAAAACTATTTTCAAAAAATGTTTTTGAAATGATATTTAAATCAAATTTTCATGTAAAAGGATTCATTAATGCTTTTATAAATGTTCAAATCTATTTTCAAAGAAAAATGTTTTCAACATGTTTTCATGTTTCCCTAATATGTTTTTTTAAAGAAAGTGGTTTTAAAAAATATATTTTATAAAAGAATTTTTCAAATATGAAAATATATTTTCTTCAGGAAGTGTTTTTAAAGAATCTTTACAATTTATTTTCCATATATGATGAATTTTTTTGGCATTATAAATTCCTTTCTAAAAAAATGGTCCAATGTTTTCATTCAAATTCCTTCTCTGAATGGATTATGTATTGTTGGAATGATGTTCAAGAAACTAGTTTCTCTTTCATGGGTTATATGTGTATAAACACTACTTCTCTTTCACATGTTATATTCTAAAGAAACCCACTTCCTTTCATGGTTAATCTATGATGAAATGATTATAAGACCAATATCATTTCCATTGGTTTTTATATGATGATGTGTTTATAAAACCAATTTCATTTCATGTGTTATCATTTTTATGAAACCTATATTTTTTTATGGGTCACGATAAAATGAATGACTTATTATCTTGTGAAAATGAGTGTTTGATTTCATTATCTGATGGGTGAGACCTATATCTATCACCAATTAATTGGGTAATGATACATTCCTATGAGCTCAATGTGTATACAAGTTGTATCCAAATCCCCAAATTAGGAGGCTACACTGGATGTAGCCCATTCCTGAAAATATAGGGTACACACCTTGTAGCCCAAGCCAAAAAACAATATGGTACACAGGTTGTAGCCCAATCCAAAAAATAAGAGGGTACATAGGTTGTTATCCCAGGATCTAGTCAGGTACATGGGTTGTAGCCTAATCCTACCATGTTATGAAGGTCTTGGTAGGAATCCTTGACATATGATTTTCTTTTCTTATGTGCATACCATAAATTCTATGTATTATTCCTCAGTTTTGATTTCATCGATTATTCTATTAATTCCTTTATTATTTATTCTTTATGAACCTCAAGTAGTTATTCCATGCCTCATGATTATTATTTTTTATATGATTGGTGTGATATCCAAAGGGTATTGTCATGTTCTCATACCCTTATGTTCATGTAATACATACATAATTCCTTTAGTTACCGTCACTGATCATTCGAGATCACCCCTTTCTTTTGTTTCCATTCCCCAGGTTATGAATAATTGTTTTAAGTATAATTACTAAAAGTTATGATATTTGTGAGAAACATATAAAATAGTTTACTATGTTAGAATATTTCATTCCATGTTTCCTAATACACTAAACTATCATGGTCCTCGTGCATGTAAATTTGTAATATGATTAATATTAATCTTTATTTATGTATTATCCATGTATGATAATCTTGGGATTCTATTCAAACATTCATAAAAAGTTCTCATAACCTTCATTATAGTTATATATTGTTATAATATTTAACTAAACCCTCAAATATTGGTAACAAATTTATTCACATGAGTAAAGAAATCATCAATGTTTTTTCCTCAACCATCATGATGTAATTAAATTGGCTTCTATAAATATGTTATTTAGAATTCTTGACTTTAAAATTTCACTCATAGATGCTTTATAATTTATCCCATATTTATTTATATGTATAAAGTCCCATGATGTTAGGGTAAAAGTTTTTTGATAAAGAAATATTAATATAATTTTGATATTTTTTATCAACTTTCATATTTATAATATTTTTAAAAATTATTTTGGATCCTTATAAATGGGTGAGAACCCCACAACAAATCCATCTCTCACTTTTAGTCCAAGAGACAATAGATATAGAAACATCATGTTCATATAGCTATGATGGTTCTTACCTTCAAATGTATGAACACCCCCACTATTTAATGAATTCAAATTATCTGTTCTCAGAAGTAGTTTGGATGTTATAATGGGAACATATTTTGATACAAGTTGGAATGACTAGGTTTAGGTTAATCCACTGAGAATGGATGGATGAATTAGTGGAGGATTATTTGTATAATTTATTTTCAGTTTTAAATCATAAAATATGACATGATAAATATCAATAAAAATAATATAAAATTATTAACTCACCCAAACATGTTGTAAATATACATATAAAGAACACAAAATTTTTACAAGGACCGTCTTCTTCTTAGAACACATACTGTTTCCCATGGTTAAATTGTATCCTAAAATATGGGTTCTATAGTATATGAACAAATAAAATAAGACTAATTTCATTTATATAGAATCATATTATGCCTTTATAAAGTTACATTGGATTTGTATCTTTACAATTCATATATAATGACATAGAAACAGAATGATAATGATCTCTCCAAATCTTTAGTTAATCTAGAAACACTCAGTATAGATCTTCCTATGTAGGCCTCCATGATATTCAAATATATTATTATAAAATCATCAATAATATTATATAGATATAAATCTCAAATATTCTTCTCAATATCAATAAATTAATTACTTGTGATCTAGTGAAATTTCTAATATTTTATTATCTCAGACATAGATTATATTCTTCGCTCTCAAGGTTTTTATAATCATAATTTTCTAACATTATTTATATTTCCTCACTCTACAATTTTCCCCATATCCAAATAACATAAGAAATAACATAATTAAAATAATTATGGAATAAAATATAATACATAAGAGACTTTATTTTCTAGAATCGTACACCATGACCCTCTTCAGTTTTCCTCATTTAGTTAGGTTCAAAACCATAAAACCATATCATCGAATATTATTTCTCCTCTTCCACTCATTTATGTCAAACTTGAAACACCTCAAAACAATTCTAACCAACATAAGAAATTCATCCATTTACTCTAACTATGATCAACCATGATTGAAAAAAATGAAAACCATCAACAAGTCTAAGGTATATTTAGAGAGAAATGGTAGGATTATTGTATTTTTATAAAAAAAATTAGAGGTGATTGTTTATTAATTTATAAACATAGGCCATGGACATTAGGTAATAGAAAAATTGAATACCATCATCATTATTATGGTTTAAAAAAATTTATTTCACATTTAGGGATTTTTTTATCTTTTATAATATTAAGAGTCAAATCCCATTAAAATATATTAATTTTTACAAGTAAAATATTTTTATTCATAAATAATTGTTTTCAAATCCATATAATTTACTTTTGGAATGTGGAAATTCATTATAGGTTTGAAAATTTAATTTTATTATTTTAAAATACATTATTTTAGTAAATAATACTATTTTTGGTTGAGAAATATATTATATTAATTATTAAATTATTTTATGTCATTATTATATCATAATAATTACCATATATTAATAACATATTTCACTATTTATTCAAAATTTCATATGTCTCTGAAAATTATGAAAACATAACATTAGATAATAATGACTTTGATTGGTTTTTCTTTGCCTAGTGGGACTTGCAGGATCAAGCAGTGGTTGGTCTTCTTGATAATCGTCATTTAATGATCCGATTTTCCTTCGATGAAGACCGGGTTCATGCTTGGCCCATCACTCCCCAACGTTGCAAAAGTTGTAAATTTTTTCTACTTCGGTGGACGATTGACTTCTGTATGAACCGGAATCCAACTTCCATTCCGATTTGGGTAAGTCTCCCCAATATGCCATTACCCTTTCAAAATCCGGTGATTTTTTGTATGCTTAGAAACATTATAGTTCGTTTCTTATTCTTTGATGTGAGTACGTATACCCTGAGCCACGCGATTAATCCCCGGTGCTGTTTTAAGGTATGAATTTCTAGACCACCGGTGGAATGGGTTTGGATCTCAGTCGGGGAGGAATTTCTATGGAAGCAATCTGTTATCTACAAATCCTGGGTTGATTATTGCTTAGGATGTAAGAGATTGGGCCATTTCTGTTCGGGATGCATGATAGAATATAGAGCAGGAGGTCACCGGAACTGAGCTCATTCATAGAGAACATGAGACCCATAGTGGTTGATACTGCGACAAGAAATATGGGACCTTGGGGCACATTGTCTGTTGACACATCCACAGGTGTTCCTCCAAACCCGTCGGTGTCTGCTGTGTTCATGCGGCTCAGGCAGGATCTGAATAGGGGGAATGACCAGAAGGAATTTGATCCCAAGGGTGCTGGTGGAGGTGGTGTGCCACGCCCTTCAGAGGAACCCATGGATGTAGAACTTTAGCAGAAGTCTGAGGCCTCTGCTATGCCGGGGAAGGATGCACGTGTTCAAATCAGTCGGTCTAATGCTGGTGTGGCTAATCAGAGGAAGGAGATAAGTAGTGGTGTTGTGTGTAAGGGAGAGTATGGGTCTGCTTTGAATTCTGAAATGGATCACATATAGGGGTTTTCCCCTACTGTGAAGAAGATGGAGTCTGCTGGATGTAAGGATAATAGAATTGTGGATCTTGTTGGCAGCTGCAGTGGCCAGGGTAATGCTGCTAGTAGTGTGATGATCACATTACCCACGGGGAATCCTTTTCAAGGGTTAGACACGGAAAATGGGGATGAGATGCCACCTTTATGTGGCAGTGGCAGCCTGCCTAATGAGTCAAAGGAGGATGAAGTATTGTGTAAAGGTGGTACAAATGATGAAAATGCAATGGTGGAACAACCTCATTGTTTGGCTATGATTCATACGAATAACCAGTTTCAGTAAAACCAGTTAGTGATGTATCAAGAGATGCAATACCATGGGAAATGGGGGGATCTTGTTGATAGTGATAAGGAAAATCATGGGAACACGATTAGGACATCATACAGTGAGATTGTCCAAGTGGGGAACAAGGCTCTACCGGTGATCCATGACAAGGTGATTGCATCTCCGTGAGGAAGGATGAGGAAGGTCTACTCCCATTTTTCAAAGCCGATGCCTACCAGATCTACTGTCAGAAGTATGAAATCTCCCAATGAGTTTCTTGAGCTGGAGAAGTTAAATCTGAGGAGGAAGTATGATAAGGTTTTGAATCACTATGATAGTTCGGTGTGGGAAACAACAACTGAGGAAGAGTCTGTTTATCATGGAGGTGGTGAGGGGTGTGATTTTGAGGATTTGCAGTGACTGTGTTGGGTCTGTAATGATTGTTTCATGTTCTTTTATTTTCTTTTAATAAATGTTTAGTGGTTTTTCCTCGGGGTATGATTTCCTGGTATAAATTGAATTCTAGAAAGTAATATCATTTAATTCATTATCTTAGTTCATATACCATGTTGATAGGACCACTTCAGGATACACTTGATAAAGAGGGGGTGAATCAGTGTTAGTAACTTTTTACCCATTCATAATTTTTTATCCCTTTACCTATTAATCATGTTAGGATCTTGATTTTCTTACTCTATATTCCTTATTATATGCAAGTATTTTAATTCATGTAAAAGATATAACATTCTATTTTTACAAGGTCCAGTACTTAATAAGGGTAATTGGCCCCTACCATGTATGGTGATGACCAGTACATAGCTTATTCACCATAATATGTTCCGAAATATAGTTGTGTGTCTAGAAAAAAATCCTAATTTAAGCTTGAGTACCTACCCTTTAGGAGGGTGGGCTAGAAATAGTACTACATACCTATACTAATGTTGATGTCATCAAACTTTTTTGACCATTATTGGTTTCCATACTACCACTGAAGATAGTATTCATATTCTTATTAAAGAAACATCCATATTTTTCCTCTTTCATTAAAATTTTTATAAATACATTATAAGATATTTACTATTAATTATTATATGTAAAATTATGCCAGTTTGGTTTTTTTTTACTGAATACAATTCAAAAAATGATTTTTATTCTTCATAGTAGAATAATAGAAGATACTCTTTCATTCTTCTTCCTTCATCCAAAACTATGTCTGTTCAATTGTTCCATCTATTAAATCCATAAAATCTAGTTCATCTGATTTTAATTCAATGAAATCTTATTATTCATCATCATATATCTAATCATATGGTACCTGTTCGACAGATGTGTTAACTTCTTCTGATTCCACCTATCACCCGAATACCACATTTTTTTTTATTTTTTTTGTTAATTCATTCAACTAGAACTGTAATGTTACATCTAATGTTTCAACTGTATCCATTACTACATTATCCATCCTATTCTTATTTAATCGAAAACTGATCCCTGATGAGAATGTATATCAGGATTTATTGCTGTTAAGTTCTTATGACATAACATCTTCATCAATTCATATCCCCCATGCATATGAATAGTGTGATTCTACACATTTTATGGTTCTAACACCTCTTTTATATAATATATCATTAATGTGAGATAAAGTGTCCTATAATATATTTTCAACCTCAAATAAAACATGAATTTTTATCTTTTAGATAATTTTTATTTCACTAGATTGCATCTCAAACATTCTAGAACATTCCAGACATTAAAAAACGTCATCAAATTTCCTTATTAATAAGAAATAATTATGGCTCTTACCTTTGTTATTTTATGAATTTTGAATGATTATATAACTATTTTTATCATTAAGACAAATTTACAAAAAATTGGTAAAGATCTTTAAAAATTCCTTTTTTACAACTTTCTAACTTTTATTCTACATGGTGAATTGATATTCGATGTTCCTTTAAAGCACTAAAGGATAAATTCAAAAGTATTTCTGAAAAAACATCCTATTACCAATGAAATGATTAAAAAATCTTCATTAAATGAATTATTTGTATAAAAACACTTTTCAGTCTTCTATTTGAATGTTTATATAGAAACATTTCATAGGAATCATCTTCCATCTATTGTAGGTGTTTCTTAGTTTTCCTCTTTCCATTGATCTCATTTTTATATTCTCTATTTCATAGTAGGTTAACTTTTTTTTGAAAGTTTTCAAATGAAATAAAAATACTTAGTTGGATCTACATTGTAAAATATATCTAATAAAATCAAAGGGAAACATCCTTCTGATGAAAATATTCAGACAACATAGGAACCTTTGTCTAACCAGCTTTATTGCAAGCTTTTTTATGGTGAAAATCAATCTGAAACATATATCAGATGAATTCATAAAAAACTTATATTTGAAGTCTTGTATCATAAACCATTATTTATATTTTATGATTCAAAAAGTTATTTCCTATCATTTTTAAATCACTTTTCATAATGATATTCACACATTTCTTCTAACTATTGATTGTTTTAGGAAAACATCTCTTTGATCATTTGGAAAATAATATAAAGTATTTTTATGATAACTCAAAAAGATGATATGAAAGTATTTATTAATTCTTTCAATGACTAAGAGAACATAAAAAATTACTTCATTCATTCATCCAAGCTCCATCCATCCATATATCTATCTTTGTACAGTTACGTATGATGGACTTTGTATAGTTCTTCAATAAAATTCAACTTCAATTAGAACTTCACAATTGACATGGAAACAGAACTCCACTAAGATCTTCCAAACCTTTAATATCATCATAAATTGAGTACTTTATAACAACTAATTAATTTTTATTTGAGCTTATACATAAATAAATTTCATTCAGATACAGTTCCATCCTTTTAAACTCCATCTTAAGTCACTTCCATAAGGCATTGTAATTTTTTAACACTGAAGATCATATTACTAAGAAACATATAATATTTATTTCTCTAGTTATTCATTTTATGATGAATCTTGTTTATATAATTATTAAAATAATTACATTACATATGTCTATTTGGAAATTACAAATAGGAATTTCTGACTGGAATTTCCTCTATAATGAAGTATAGATAATGGAATACTTGATGGATACTCTATTTGATTGAATAGTTTAGAAGCCTCTATTTGATTACCTTGTTATATTCTTATTCATCCGATTTCATAAAATAAATTGACTCAGTTTGATCTCCTAGGTACATTTTCATATATAAATGTTCCTTTATAAACTTCTTCTGTCCATTTGGCTTATCCTTCTCTATTTGGGTACATTTTCCTTGGAAACATTTTAAGGAAAATACTAAAGAAAACATCATAATATTTCTGACATAAAAGATTAAAAAAATCACTTATTTGATTTATACATGAATATTATCTCACCAATAACTATATGTTAATACAAATTCTTTAAAGAGAATTTGTATGATAACAATACTTGAGAAGCATTCTTAATTTATCCAATCTATATTAACATTATTCTGAATCTTAGATTCTAAAAACAAACATTCTAGTAGATTTTAATTTCTAATTTATTTTTATAAATTGAAATTTATTAAATATTTATATTTCCTTAGTAACCATTTATTGTCGAAATCCATTTACAATAAATAAAACTCAAACTAGATGTCATATCTTTAATATCCCAAATTATATTTCATGGAAATACCTTCAAAAGTCCTTTTAAATGAATATATCAATACACGAGTATTTAAATCTACCAATGTTGTTCCAAACCATACCTTCATTTTCACTTATCCTTATTGAAAATAAATAAAAATCTCATGGGAATGGGTATCAGGTCATTCCTATGAGATGTTCCAACCATCATGTAAATCTAAGTCTATGTAAGCTATGATCGATGTAGGAAATTAGAGGATTTGACTTTGACAACAATGTTATCTAGTACCAATTAATTGTGTTTCATCATGGAATGAGAATTAATAAAATTTTATTTTAAGGGATATCCACTTTTATTCTATACTTAAGATACTTAAATGTGATATGAAACTTTTGTAATAACATTCAACTGAAACATGTGTACTCACATCCATAAACATATCATAAAAATTCATGTACAACAAGTATGGTAATAGGCCTTGGCACACTTTCATATTTTTAATTTTATTATATATTTTGTTAATTTAATTTCCCACCATTTTTTAATTATTATATTTTTTTATTAACCAAGTATGGGAGATTAGGAATGTGTACCCTTACAATGAAGTGATCTTCATGAAATTCCAAGAACAAATAGATATATATGATGAAATTATTATGGAAACATATTCCAATTTTTCGAAATTTATCCCCATCAGTGATACTTTTCGTATTATCATTATAATGAGGAATCACCTCAAAATATATTCCTTGGGAACATCTTGTTGTGAATGAGAAAAATGATCTTACTTATATGGTTTTCCAAACTTTTGAAAATTTCTACATCTTCACCAAGGATGGTACTTTTATATGAATTGTATTCTATTAAATCATTGGAAACATTCAATGAGGAAAATTGTCATTGCTCAGATAACTATTAATTGTTATACCTTAATATTACTCTTGTTCTACCTATGAGTCTACAACTCACCTTTAATTCCATGGGTTTTTAAAGAGAAAATATAATTCATAAAATATCAAGCGAATAAATTGTATATTCAATACAAAAACAATGTGAGAAGTAAGGTTGAGAATATTACCCTAAAAAAGATTCTCTTTTTCCTCCACTCTTTAGGCTTACACATGAAATTCAATTAGTATTGTGGTTGCATTGATCAGATAACTTCTTCAATCTCTTTGTCTTTGATCATTATCTTCTCAAGAGATTTTAAATAAAATTTATCACTTTATAAAAATTTCAGTTTCTTTATGAGGTTTTCTTATGTTTGGATTATTATATAATAAATTCTAGGATCCTTTCTATCCATGTTTCACCTGACACAGAAAACTTAATAATATATATGTTGAATCTTTTCCTCTCTTATTTCACCAGCCTTTCCTTATTCATATTTTATTTTCCACATTATTTCCTAAAATTATAGTCATATTATTAATACATCATTAGGATCATCAAAAACAATTTTGGGTGATGGAGACCCATGATTTTTATACACAGATATCACAAAGTATTAGATAAATATTCAATAAATTTCATAAAAAATACTTGGTGATCATAATGGTTTTGGGTAATTAGATAATAAGAGAAAAATATTCTTATTTAGTAAAATATATATAGAATTCCACAAAATTATATTATCCTTTTTATATATTCATAATCGTACCCCACTTAAAATATTTCTGCATAACTAGGGAAAAGGGAAAATAAGAAAGTGTGAGATGATATGCTCAGTAAGGGTAATCATGGGTGATATCATTATATGATCATATGAACACATAAGACAAGAATAAGGTTATGAGATTATAAACATAACTTATACATATCATACACAACCTGTCATAGATCATAAACATGGTTCATGGTACAAATCATTATCATTCCAAAATACATGATTCATAATAGTGTGAAATCATCATAATTCATGATCCATAATTTCATGTAAAAAAGTATGAAACCAGTAGAGGTATTGAATACATTTCATTTTTTAAGGATAATTACATTGATTATAAAACATTCTCTACCTCGTCTCGTCACTTATTTCCCATTTTGGATTAAGCACATTGACTAGTTTCTCATTGTCGATCGACACTATAAATGTGTTTCCAATTTTTATCTCATGATATATAAATCTCGACTTGATGAATTGGAGTGAAACCGAGGTAACACTAGTCACATAATCCATACATATGTGTGTCGCATGATCCTAAAACATTCCTCATATCATAACTTGTGAAATGGAAGAGTGTTCCACAAAAATGAAGTCATAGTATAAAATGTTGAAAAATGGGTTCTATAGTCATATTATCAACATAAATAAAAAGATTTTAAAGAAAGAATAATAATGGTACCCTTGAATCAGATTTCCAATAAATAATAACTAACATCAGTTTATTTTATCTTAGGTGGAAAATTATTTTTAATGATCACATTGAATATTTCATGCGTAAAATATTCCTCCCGGTTTAAAAAATATAAAATAAAAAATTCATGAAATCATTTCCAAATTTTATTCATTTTAAATAACCATGGAAAATTATAAATTAATATTAAAATAAATTATTTTTAAAATGGTGGTAAATTTGATTCATTATATACATATTAAAACTATATAGCTTTCACATTTTTAGTAAAAAGTGAAATTTCCTCATTCAAAGAACAACAAGAAGATTCATTTTAAATAATTATTTAAAAATTTAAACATGGGTAAAAATGAAATTTAAAAATCATTGGAGAATATTACAAATAAAATTTAATTTTTTTAGAAAACATGGTTATATAATAAAATGGGATTTCGACCTATTTGAGAAATATAGTCAAGTTTCTTTTAAAAAATACATTTGATCTCTTGAGTAAATAAAGAAAGGATAATGAAAGAAAATTATTAATTCTTAATAAATAACCAAATGAAAATAAAATTCATGGTTTCATTGGGAGATATATCATATTATTTCATCATTAGAATATTAGTCATAAATAATTATGATAAATAATGATATTGTAACATCAAATCATTACCACTTTGGTAACATCTGGATCATTATAACAATGAACTAAAAATAATATATGTCATTAAAATAAATAAATTCATGATATAACATGACAAAGGGGTAGTATATACAACTCATAAAATAATATTGGTGAATAACATATATTATTTCCTAATGAATATAATTTTAAAAAAAAATCCAATAACTTATGTCTCAAATTTCTTCATACACATTAAAAAATACTATATAATACATATAGGTTCATTTAATATATATTAATGAAAAATAATTTTATGTATATCATATAATATATGATTTAATTGTAACCTTTTATCACCTATTTATTAACAATTATTTATTAAAATCTCAGTTTCAATTAATGTATTCTTTGTCGTGTTCTATGACAGCACACTGCAACACCAATGCAATGTGTTGTAACAACACACTATAGTATCTGAAATAGAAACATAACACCCAAAAATCAATCACAAATATTTAATTTAAATGAAAATAAATTCATAATAAAATTAAATGTAAAACAATATATTATAGAAATTTCAAACATTGGTTTATCCAATTACATAAGTACAAATTATTACATACAACCAAAAACAGTAATGTTTCATTATATTTTGATCCTAACCCCAAATAATATTATTGCTGAAAAAACCACACATGGTTGAGAAAAAGGGAACACCTTTAAATGAAAAAAAATCTTATATTAATATAAATATAATGAAAGAAATTAATACAAATTATTACTTTTAAACTAAATTTTGAATCATACATGGAACACTGTGTATCCAATTGAGTTGAAGTTGATTCTTACACATCACATAATTTATTTCTCATATTCAATAATTATCGTAGTAAAAATTAATAAAATAATTATAAGATAAATTCCCATGGGTTTAACCTAGTTGTTGTGTCCTATAATGGTGTTTGTGAGGTCTTGGTTTCAAGCATCCCTATGTGCATTTAGGTGGGTTTTAGATTTTTTATTCCATATCCCCTTACTGATGTAATATAAATAAGTATTAGATAAAAATAATAATGAAATAAATTAATTAATAACAAATTAAATTATGATTAAAGAATTTAGGCTTGTGTTCTCTGTTTTGGAAATGTGTTGTGCATTTTATACTAAAATGACACTTATACATTGTAAAGATACACTTAGAGAAAAATTAGTCACATAATGAATCATATTGTGGTTTGGATGATTGATATGCATCTCAAATTACATATAGATCATTTAAATAATATACCAAAAAAATCTAAATCTGTTTTATTTATTTTGAGTACCTCATCTGTTATTTTTACTAAAATGCCATTATAAACAGGAAACAATAACTTCAACTCATACCAGTCACATCATGTGTCAATATGACATGATACAAATTTCTACATGTTAGAAATGACTTATGAATAATTTTCATAAATTATCAATAAAATATGAGCATGTTTATTTGGTTTTTAGTGAGAGACTCTTTTTGAACTAAAAGTTTTATTTTAAACTGATAACAGACACATTGATTAATATCGGGAAACTCATTTATCAGATTGAGATTAAGTTAATTCCTACTTGTCAAACATGACTTATGGATCATTTTCTTAAAGTATCTAAACCACACAAATTCGTTTTATTGTTTTTAAGTAGGTCAATTGTAATTTTTACTAAAATTGACATTAATTCTAAATAAAAATATGCACTTGCTGTCATACCGATCATGCCATGTGGTTTATTGAGGTGAGTATGATTCCTACATGTCTCAAATGAATTGTGGGACATTTTTATAAATTATTCATATAATCTAAATGTGTTTTCTCAGTTTTGAGTATTTCCCTTATTGATTTTAGTAAAATTTCATTTAAAAAAGAAACCACATACATTGACTCATATTGTTCAAATCTTGTATCAGTTTTAAGAGTGACTAATTCCAAAATGTCAAAATTTTATTATGAATCATTTTATAAATTATCTTGAAAATCTGAGTGTGTTTTCTCAATTTTTAGTGACTGACAAATTTTTAAGTAAAATAGAATCTTTAAATAGATAACAAACACACTGAGTCATGCACGTCACATTGTGTATCAAATTTAGAGTTTTT
This sequence comes from Viscum album, assembly GCA_963277665.1. Lineage (NCBI taxonomy): Eukaryota > Viridiplantae > Streptophyta > Magnoliopsida > Santalales > Viscaceae > Viscum > Viscum album. The sequence goes on from OY728125.1 coordinate 9,471,440, forward strand.
TTATTACAACACATCATAAACGACATATTTATAAATTTTCTAAAGTATTAAAACAATCCAAATGATTTTTATTTGTTTTGTGATAGTGAGATGTTATTTTTACTAAAATTGATGTCAATTTTAATTAAAAAGGGACTTGGAGTCATACCAGTCGCACTGTGAATAAAATTGAGGTGTACATGATTATACAATATCTCAAATGACAGATGGATCATTTTCCCATAGTATCAAAATAAAAAGAATGATTTTCCTCAGTTTTGAGTATGTCACTTTTCTTTTTTATAAAAATGTCATTTTAAACTAGAAACAAGAAATGTGACATGTACCGATCACATCATGTAATAGTTCAATGTGATACAAATTAATATATGTAAAAAATGATTTACAAATTAATTTCCTAAATTATAAATAAAATTGAAGCAGATTTCTCATTTTATAGTGAGTGAAACTTTATAAACTATAATATCATTTTTAAACAGATAACTAACACTTTGAGTAATACCAAGAACACAATGTTTCCGATAGAGGTGAGGCTAATTCCTACACATAAAGAATAAATTATGGATCATTTTTGTAATGTATACAAAAAATATGAATTTTTTCCTCAGTTTTGAGTAGTTTAGATGTTCTTTTTAATAAAATTGATGTCAATTTTAAATAAAAAGATTCACTTGATGCCTTACTAGTCACACCATGTGTTAGATAAAGTTGAGTATGATTCATAAATGTACCAAATGAATTATGTATCAATTTAATAATGTATCATAATATCCTGAATACGTTTTCTTGGTTTTTATTATGTCACATTTGTTTTACAAAAATGATATTTTAATCCAGAGACATGCAATTTGAATCATATCGATCACATCGTTTATCAATTTTACATGAAACCAATTCCTACACATTATAAATAATTTATTAATGAAAATTATATGTTTTCATGAATAATTGAGGGTGTTTTCTTAATTTTCATTTAGGGTATCCTTTTGAACTAAAATATTGATTTTAAATTTATAACAGTGACTTTAAGTCATACCAGACACATCGGTTATTATTTAGAGGTGAGGATGATTCCTACATGTCACAAAGGTCCTATGGATCATTTTCATATAGTATCAACACAATATAAATATTGTTTCTTGGTTTTTTGTATGTCATTATTCTTTTGTACTAAAATTAATCAAAATTTTAATTAGAAAGAAGCTCTTGGAGTCATATCAGTCACCCCATGTTTCATATTAAGGTGCAGATAATTCCTACACATCCTAATGTCTCTAAAAAATCATAACTACCAATGTTACCATGACTAATATTTCCTTTAATTTTCAAAATTCCATCATTTCATATTGACTCGATGTTCTTATATGAAAGAAATTTCGTATTATTGAAATCCAAAAGAGTAGATGAAGCTTATTTTATTATTATTTCACAAGCTGTCACCACAATGGGAATTTGAGATTACTCTAGTCATCTGGATTTTAATGAGGAAGGTTTTTTTATCAAATAACAAAAAATAAATATGAAGTGTTGTAGGTTTGACAAATAATAGAAATTGAAAATATAGTGACATTGGAAGAAATGAACATTCTATCTCTTTTATTGCGTGTTACAAATAATTGAAATAAAAATATGACTTCTCATAAGATATATGGAAAAAAACATAATATGTATTAGATAAAAATTATAAAGATATTAACATAAAATTAATAGATAAAATGGTTAAAATTTAATTAAATATTTAGTATTAATTTTACATTTTATAATTTTTGTATGAATATTTAATTAATTTCCATGTTTTCATTATCACACTTGCAGGATCAAAGTCTAATCTCTCATGAGAATGAGGATATTTGAACTAAACACCTAAAGTAAAATAAAACAACTCACCTATATAGAAAAAAATTATTATATGAGTAATACTAATTATATATAAATTAAACATAAATATAAAACAATACATTAATTATATATAAAATTATTTTAGTCTATGAACATTAAGAATAACTTTTTGAATGAGTTTTAAAGGGAACTTGAAATAAAGTTAAAAATTTCAACACTATAAGGCTAAAAAGGTTATGAGGGAGAAGAATTATTTGGATGTTCTGGTGGAGGAAGGAATGAAAGATGGATAGACCACCCCAAATTAAAAACATAATCCGCTTGTATAACAAAACAATTATTATATAATTCATAATAAAAAAAATAAATTAAACATAAATATTAAACAATATATTAATTATATGGACAATGATTTTACTATGAAAGTATCAAGATTACCTCTGTGATGTATCTAAGACATCATTGTTTCTCTTCCTGTAAATGTAGTGGAGGGAATATGAAGGAAAGTGATAAATAAAAATACTGTAGGTTTGAAAAGGACTAATGGAGAATAATTCTATGGATGTTTTGGTGTTGAAAGTCATGAAATATGGAGAACCCAACCCAACTCAAACAAAATAATCCCCTTGTATAGGAAAAAATTATTATATGAGTAATACTAAAAATTAATAAATTAAACATAAATATATAATAATGATTTAATTCTATGGAAAATGATTTTACTAGGAAAACGTCAATATTACCTCTGTTATTATGTAGAGGTAGCTTTATTTATCTTTATACAAATGAAGTGTATAAAACTTTAAGGAATGTCATAAATGCAACACTATCAGGGTGAAAAGGATTCTGGGGATAAGAATTATATGGACGTTTTGGTGTATAATGTAATAAAAGATGGATAGAAATATTTTAAAATAAATGAAATCTGTAAGGAATAATAAAAATTAAATCAACATTTCATTATATTATTTTTTGGTAAAATATAAAAAGTACACCATAAAATTACCTTTATATATTCTTAAAGGGTTTCCTTTATTATAGTTATTTGTTATGAGGGATTTTTAACATCATTGTGTGGAAAAGACATTTTCCCCATGAGTAGTTATACATTTAATTTATATTATGTTTAATGCATTAGTGAATATATGAAATTATTAGGGAAAACATTGTATATTAAAAAACACTTCCAACATTTCATTGAACAATATTTATTTTTTTAATGGTTTTAGGGATTTACATCTTCTATCAATATTCCAAATCCCCTCTTTATGGTCCCTTATTGTATAATAAATTATTTACATTGGGACCGACATGAACTGATTTTGATATCTCAATGTAACAGTTATCCTAAATTTATTTTTCATCTAAAATGACATTTATTTTAGTCACTAGTAGGTCAATCAATAAATTCATGTTTTCTTGATCTCAGACATAACATACTTGTATTGAATGTAATTCCATTAAGAATGGTTCTTTGTTTTCTCCTTCCACATTAAAATTCACCTTAATGAATCCCATTTCTCCCCCTTTCACCTCACAAATATTGTAAACCAATTTTCAATGGAAAATTGAGACCTAAAATGTTGTATAATAAAACATGTATATCAATTTGATAATACCAAAAATGTGAAATATATGCATAAATTGGATTTTTATTCTTAGAACCCGAAATGTGCATCGCCTCTGCCATAAGTGCAACACCACTATTTTTCATCATAATACATTCATCATTATATTTTTCATTGAATGTATAACCATTGATTACAAAACCAGGGTAAGATATAACATTTGTATTCAGTCCCCTGGCTAGCTATTGAAGTCATTCAATAATTGAATTCATATTTTTAGATAACTCCATAAAAATTTGATCTTAGAACCATATTATAAACTAATTACTATCTGTATTTTATATCCATCGTTCATCCCATGATGCAATAAAATCTCTAATAATTTCATTTTTTGATTTAATTTATGTGTCAACATCTTTACAATTATGTAGAATGTAAAGCTTCCCTTTCTCATACCATTTAAAGGTAATTGTAAAAACATTTATTTTGGAATTCAATTCAACCATAAGGTGTATGTTGTGATGGGACTTTAGGAGGCTGATATTGTCAGTATCAGATTGGTATCCATAAAAAATTCAATAGCTTATTCAACAATATATCATTCTTCAATACATCAATCTAGCTGACATTAATTATTGACAATCCTTTTAAAAATCATTATATACTGTTCAATGGGGGTAAATCCGTCTATAATGGACATGGAAACAATGTTGAACATCACTAACTAAGTGAACAATCAGATATGCCATTATATTAATGAATTATTGTGGAAATAATATCTCTAATTCACATAATATAGCTATAAACTTATTATTCATTATTGGAAACATCATCAAGTCTATAACTTTAATGCATATGTATTTTAAAAATAAGTAGATTCTGATTAATGTATGTTGTACATTTTGATGAAAAATGAAACCAAATGCAACATTCATGAAGTGTTGTATGAAAACCTGACAGTCGTGTGATTTTAGTCCTTGTAACATCAAATTAGTCGTTGACATGGCATTCTGGATATTTTAGGAATACCCATCCTAAAAATTTACACTATTATGGAAAAGAGAAAATTTTATTTTTTCCTATCTCGATAGAGTGTAAGCTACTGGAGGAAGAAAAGTTTCCCATTTACCCTTTATCAGTTCCAACTATTCACTTATCACAATTTCAATCATGTCCAACCAATCCTTGATTTCATCTTTCATTTTTTCATCAAAGTTTTTTAATTTTCAAATAATATTATGGAATAAATTTTATTCTATATGAATTAAATCAATAAAATCTCTAACATTAAAAAAATTCCCATATGATAATTCAAATAATTTTTTTTCTTCTTCCAACATGATTTATTATGGTTTTTCAAAAATGTTTTACTGAAAATAGTGTCAATATATTTTACTTTATAGAATAGTTGATAACACATTATTAGAGATGGTTATGTACCTTATTGGATATTACCATATAATTGTTTCATCCATGATCATTATTTATGTCATGGAGGTAAAAAAATTGATGCTCAAAAAGCTCAGCCTTAAAAGAATTTTTCAACCAAACTTTGTGTGTGTGTTTTTCCCAAATCTGACATCCCAATATTCCTTTGATTCTATATGTTACTATGTTTTATAAGAAGGGAATTAATTAATTTTCCTGTATAAAATGACCCTTAATGTGAATTCTTTACAGTTATCAGCATCATATATTATGACACCTTTATCCCACCTCAATTTTAGATCTTCAATTAGTGGATCCAAATAGACATAAATATCATTATCCGGTTTCATTGGTCTATACATAAGTAGAGAAAACATAATTTAGTTGTGCCTCATGAAAACCCATGGAGGAAAGTTATAATTTAACAACATGATGGTCCATGTACTTTGATTACTACTCTATACACCAAAAGGATTTATTTCATCTATAGATAAGAAAAGATGAATTTTTATCTACTCATTTTCAAATACATGAAACTTGTAATCAATTTTTGTCTACTGAGGATAGTCTACTAGATGACATAGGTTCTCATATTTAATTAATGTATCTATATTCCATGTCAATTTTCTCAAAGTCTCCTCACTTAAATATATTCTTCTGAACCATTAAATGATAGGAAAGTTTCATAAATATTTTTAAGGACTTGATTCCTTTTTCTTGTATAAATATACGACATACTTAAAGAATTTTATGAGTGATTCATGGTCCTTGAGAAATAATATGAAATCATTTTTATATTAATATATTTTTTAGATATCATTTCTATTGAATGTTGAATTTTTTTAGATTCATATGTTTAACATGTTAGTTCATTTTCTTCTTTTATCATACAATTTAGGTGACCATGTAGTTCTATAAAGATGGTTTCACTCCATCTGCTTCCGTATTTCAAATTATATAGCATAAAAACAGTTGAAAATGTGGTTCATTTAATAAAAATGGTATAAAATGGTCTCTTAACACATCATTTTAACTTCTCAAACAACTTTGGACAATAAGGAAGGTCATCTTCAATTTCAATTTCCATTTCCTCTAGGTGATTTCCATCATCATTTACATCGATATTCATATAAAAAGTTCTATAAACCATAGTATCATTTCAATTGGTGTGCACGTTCATTTTTCTCCATGTTTAGTAAAATATCTATAACATTGATCTATTATGTAGCAAATCAAATGTTATTCAAAAAATTTGGACTAAATGTTCCTAAATAACTACAATGTAAACAAATATAAAGTATTTAATAAGGTTAATATGCATGCTCTATTGCAAACTTGATGAACTATTTAACTTCATCTTCATACTCATTCATGAAATAAGTAAGATGAATTCATTTTCGATTCATATCCTCCCTATTGGGATCATAAAATATTAATTTTTTTACAATAAATTAATTAATAAACATAATATGTTCATGATTAAAAGTAAGAGTTATAGAAAATTCCAAAAGGTAAACCCAATATTTGACTGTTTCGGTGAATTTTGGTATGCTTTAAAGAAAATGGAAATTTTAATTTAAGAAAATAGTTACTCCACTATGGTATGTGTTATCCAATGAATTCATTCAATGGGGAAAGTTATGGACAACTATCATCCCCATTATCGCATCTCCCAAACATTTATCATTGCATTTTTTGATTGACACAGATCCTCCATCTCAGGTGGAGATGCACCTATGCTTCTTGAAATACTCTAAGAAGTAGTCATCCATGGGATGACTAATGATCCGATTAGTACAAGAATCATAAAATATATGGGGTTTGAGTCTCAAGAAAAAAATTCAATAATAACTGTTCGAGAGATAAAGCTGATGAGGTTGACAATTATACTGAATTGTGTTCTCTAAAAGGTGTAAGGCCACCCATTTGTGAAAATTACACCACGGGAACAAGTTAGTAATTCATGGCTTATTGAAGGTGATATTTTTGGGGCACAAACATTCTTGTCTATGATTTCAGGGGTCCCAGTGGGGACACGTTATGATATATGAATCTTTGGGGCCTCAATGAATTATATATTTATGTAAAATCCCACTTTTAGTACATTAAATCCACTAACCAAGATGAGTCTTACCTCTATTATAACGAGCCATCAATTATTTCTTAAATCCACTAAAAAAATGAAAGTGTAATACAAAAAATTAAGGAGTAATAATAAACCCAAATATGATAAATAAAAATAATGAACTATTATTTAATAAACTAGAAGATAAAAAAATGTAATGATAATAAAATTAATAAATAAAGAGTTATTTCACATACAAGAAAGGAAATCAGAGATTCCTTGGTGTGGAAACAACACATGTAGACTTAAAATGATGAATACCTAAAAATAATTTCGAATAATTATTTGAATATATATAGAATATGATAACCTCCATTATATTTTTTGAACAAGTGATTCAACAACCTAAGGAATTATTAAATTTAGTATTAAAGGTTGATCAAGTATTTGAAAACAACTCAAAATTATAATTTCAATTAAAAATTTATAAAGAATTGAAAAAATAAATTTAGAAAAAAAATATTACTAATAATGATAAAGGTTTTAAACATCACAAAAATGTTCATTGATAAATGGATTCAAGAATTATGTTTAGAATGGTTCAAAACAAGAATTATTTTCAAGCAGACGAAGAGTATGCTTTAAAATAAAATTTAATTTTCATGGCCATTATGGGTTCTATGGTGACTTTGGGAACATAGTATAAAATTTTAGTCATAATTTAATATATAATAGTAAATATAGAAGATATAGAGGGTTTATGTTAAATTGGAGATGGTCAAGTCTTACAAAAAAATTTCAAAGCGAAACACATATTCATAAGTAAAATTAGATGATGAATTTCAACCATTGAATGAACTCTATTAAATTATATTTGTAAAATATATTTTGATAATATATTTGTAAAATATATTTTGATAATATATTTGTAAAATATATTTGTATAATATACTTGTTTAGTATATATTTCTTTGATATATGTTTCTTTATTGTAATATATATATATATATATTTATTTTGTTTAATATATATATATATTACAATATGAATTTTTATTTTATATTTTTTAATATAATATATATATATATAAATTTGTTTGTATAATATATATATTTGTATAAAATATTTATATAATATATAAATATTTAATATTTAATATGCATTTATTTACATTTAAATTTAATATATATAAATTCATAACAAATTTGTATTTTTAATTGTACATATATAACTTCCTTTAATATATTTGAGAAAAATATTTTATAATATATATTTTTATTATATAATTGAATAATATTTTTATATAGTATATTTGAAAAATATATTGGTATAATATATTTGTTTAATATATCTGTATAATATATATTTGTATGGTATAATATATATTTTTATTTGTATAAGATATATTAGTATATTGTATATTTATAATTTATATTTATATTATATATATTTATATTCTTATTTTTAAAATATACATGTGTGTGTGTTTGTATATATATAAAATAATATATAATATATAAAATAAATATATTTATCTATATTTTTCATATATTTGTATTTTATCATATTTTAAATATAAATATTTATATATTTATTGTATTTATATATGTAAAGTGTTAAATCCATTTAGGAAAAAAATATAAACACACATATATATATATATATATAAACACACACACACACACACATATATACATATATATATAATCATATATATATATATATGTATATATATATAAACACACAAACACACAGAGACATATATATATTATATATATATACACACACACAAAAAGATATATATATATATATATATTGACATACAAAAAAATGAATTTAAAAAAAAAGCGTGTTTGGGTCTGCATTTGTATGTTAATATATTTATATTTTTTAATTTACCAATATATATATATATATATATATCATTATATATATATGTGACAAGTGGGGTGGGAATGCACCTAGATTTCATTCAATAGACTGTATGGTTGAGTTAAACATGAAGAGAATTTCTTATTTGGTGTTGTTTGTGTGTAGAAGGGTGGAAGTGACTGCATGTGCTTGCAGGTGAGAGCACTTGAGGGGGTTGCAGTCATGTGCAGAAGAAGGGAATGGTGAAGAAGAGATTTCTTCTATTTTAATATTATAGAAAATATTAAGGGGTTGAGAATCCCATGAAGTAGGATTCAATGGTGTTGGGGAGGAGGGTTGCACATAATCATCAAGCAGTGATGGTGACAGAGTGCAAGAAATGATAGCCCAAACTCCTTTCAACAATACATCCCCAATAACCATTGTTGACCGTAGGGATATGCTGATGATAAAGAAAGAATATTGATAAAAAAATTCCAATAGATATATCCAAGAAAGATATCAATAGTGATGAGGAGGAGAAATTAAGATACCTTGGATTGAAGATTTGAATCATACAAGAGAATATAGAGATATTAAGAAGCTGTAAAATGTTCGATCCTTGGATTCATTCAACCCTTGAATCAGTCTAGCCTTGGATTTAAGCCATGAAATTGTTTGATCCTTGATTAAAGCCTTGATTCTAGCTTTGCTTCACTTAGGAGGACCACTAATAGGGGGTGAATTTCGTAGAAATATTTTGATATCATGAAGAGTTCATGAATGGTTTTGGTTATTTAAATAGATCAGAACACCTTTAATATTGCTTTAAAAAAAGTGCTGATAAAGATCACATTTTTTTATACAAAATTAGTAAGTGCTGATAAAACATAAATAATTATAATTGAAAATATTTTTTTAAATATATTTATATTATTATATATATATATAATAAATACAAATAAAAATATTCAAAATAAATTATTTATTTAAATATATTTAATATACTTTTATAATTATTTAAATATACAATTGTGACATCTCAGACTCGGATTCCATAGAAATGTCCCCCAAGCTCGGTGGGTCACATGGGCTAAAGCGCATGTCCCAAAATCCTAGAGGTTTTTAAGTAGCAGCGAGGTCCTAGGTGTGTCTTTGGGGAGACTATGCCATCATTTTCAGATTGTAGCACTGCGAAAATCAATAGCAGATACAAGTGGTGAGATATGTAAACCATATAACAGAATTTAATATTTTTGTCTAATTTTTTTAACACACACTAATCCCCATAATTTCTCATCATCTTAGTGAGTAGCTCTATAAATATATGTAGAAATATTTCTAAGTCTTACAGGGAAAAAACAGGGTATCAACATCATTCCCTCTTTAAGATTTTTGTCCCTAAAAAGAAAAACCAGAGAACAAAATTTGAGATACTAAGCACGTACCGGGATCTCCCACTCCTAGGAAAACATGATCATTTCCATGCTGGAATAACACATAAACCAAAGGGATGGTTCACCTTAATACGGTATTCTTCTAATGATGATATTCATAGAAACATGCACATATCTCCTCAGCTACAACACGTGGAAGACATCGTGTGCCCCCTCCAGATATTTGGGTTTGGGAAAGATGGTAGGAAACCTCACATTACTTTTCACAGTCTTGAACAACCCAAAGAAACTCGGGGGAATGTTTGTCTTCCCTACCAAACCTCTACATCCAACTTCATGATCAGAATCTATATTTTTTCTTGGAATATGAACTCTCAATCCCCCCTTAATAATTTCAATCCGGTGAAACACTTATGGATATCTAGTCATACATGGTTTCATAGTCCATGTATCCCAACAGATACTCTCTTACACACTCGATAAGTGAAGGAGTCAACCCCATCCACAGAAGAATATTGTACCCTCCTTCTTCACTAGGTTCAGGTGCTGGGAAGTTAGGTACTCTTAAACTTCCCACACCAAGAGATCCTGGGATTTCCTGCTAAGGGATTCTGCTACAATGTTTCCCTTTCCAAAAGTATAGGATGTCTCTATGTCATGTCCTTTTAGGAACTTCCAACCAACATTGCTATCTAATGTTCAAGTTTTTATGGTTGGAGACTTCTGGGAACTCTGGTTGTTTAAACAAAAAACAAAGCACATTCCAAGAATATATCGTCTCCAAACTCTCAAAACGATGGCTACCACGGACAACACTAGAAAATGAGTCACATGGTTCTATTCATGGGGTCTCCATCACATCAACTTGTACTTGGTAACTACTATATCATGAATGATATTGAGAACACAAGGTAATAATGAATAGGGTAGGTGAGTAAACTCATCCAACAAAAAAAGCTGTACATGAAAAGAAATTGGTATACCCCATGTGTATTTACTACCCTTGTAAGGAGAGTAATTCTCAAAACAAATACTATGCTACATCCACTAGTGGAATTCCTATAAAATATAAGTGAAGTAAAAAAACTCCATCATCAACGTCAGGACCTACTCCGACACTCTATTACACAACCTCACCCTAAATACAGAAGTCAGAGGGACTCTTCCTCCACACCTCAATACTATCAGATATGGGAAGCACTAACTCGCCATAATGGTTTTACTTGCATCAAAAAAACCTTTCTAGGTTGGGGAAGTACCCCTCTTCCTCATGCATTCAAATCTTTTTCGAACAACACCAACACAGGGTTAGACCGACGCCCCACGTCACCCTAGTAAAACCTTAAGAGAGGAGAAGGGAGGAAAATATATTACTTCATACAGTGTCTAATAAGATCTACTATAAAAAAGAAAAGACATAGGATGATATCTTTTATAATCTTCTCCTCTATAAGATTGTAGACATCCAAATATTATGGTTGTACATGGTCTCAGCTTCCAGCTTCTTCAGTCTAATGTGAGCTGCCTAATGGTGGTAGAAGGACCTCATAATGTGATCCCACACCTATTGCTCCTCTTCTAGCACCACTTCCCTAGGGACCACCATGATCATGGAGCTGTCTCTACCATGGTGGTCCACATGATTCCTACTTGGAGTTCTCAACAAGTCTGGTCAGGTAGTCTTGTGCAATGTGACCTTACCTATCACAAGAACAAAACTCAACCTCCCCAGATTGTCCTAGTGGTCTAGGATTACTCTTCCCCATATGAAAATATGACCGATACAGATTATGGGAAGGCCTCCTATGTTTGGACCTTATCGAATAACATATGTTACCAGCTGAAGACATTTCTGCTCAATTACACCCACTACCATAACCAGTTGTATGGAATCTCTTTGACCAAAATATCTTAATCACCCGCACCTACACCATCACCTAAACATAGGTGTGCATTAACAAGGGTACTGTGATAGTATAGATCTTTCTATAGAGCCACATATCTAACTTCAACGCACATAAGTAGCCATCATGGATCATGTCTAGAGAGTAGAGTGCAAGGTCTTTATACCAAGTCACATACTTATTCACTGTTATCCCTCTATGTTGAAACAGTATAATCCCGTGAGGTTGAACAGAGCACAAGGAGGAGGGGTATAACTCCTCAAAAAACAATTGTTGGGAGACATCCCATGAGAGATCCAACTCATCATGTAGTAGAGTAACCAATCTCCACCAATGCCTAACTTCTCTGTTGAAAATAAATACTACTAAATCCACCATCTGATCTACCAGTGTCCATGAAATCCTAAATAGGTAGACCACTGACTTTAACCAAACTTTTTTTCTTAAGGGTCTTGCGGACTACAGATCATCAATGGCCTCTATCACTGGAACATGTAAAAGATTTCTCATCCTATGCATGTCCTCAGCCATCACTTCATGGGATATATGCTGCTCTACAGAAAGAGGTGTTGCAACCTACTCTCTCAGAGAAAGGGGATTACAAGATGGGTTCGGAACGGAGGCCTCATTGCTCATAGGGGTGTTGTCACAAACAGAAGCTAGTATCCTTGATGTCTATAGTCAGAGAGGCATCCTAAATCTAATTAAAGAGTACCATGATCCAAGAGAATATATATATATATATATATTAACAATGTTGGGGAGCTAACTCAAGAAGGATAGTCAAAGGCTCAGTAATATATGACGCATGTACCATTCTTTCCTATAACAAGTGTCTCAGGCTGACGAGTTGACAAGCAGGTAATCAGGGTCCTGGTGAATAGATACGTCAGCCGCCTGTACCACCACTGGACTCACAAGTCTGAGAGATGCTCTTGTGATACATTTAAATTGTTTCCCTAAACCCAACCAAGTCCTTTTCAGGGAAATTTCTAAACTACTTCCTAAGTGTTGAACCACCTTTGATACCACTTTTCCACAACCCGACCGAATTTCAGGACTTGAGTTTCAAGTAACACAAATTTGCCTTTATAGGAGAGAGGGTGGGGACAAGCGCCAAAGTAACTACAAACTTGGGGATTCCTTTTCCTAAGAGCCTATACACACACCTTCAACTTAATGAAAAGTGAAGAGGTAAAGTAACAAAAGATGCAACACTACTATAAATAACCCAAACATGCATGAAACACTAAAAAGTAAAAGTACAATATTAAAAAGTAAAATAAAAAAATTAGAATACACACCCAAAAAGAAGAGTGCCACAATTCGACAAACAAGTGAAAAAATGAAATAGTTGAGAGAGCCCCACTCCTAGTTCCCAAGCTACAACCATGACACCTGGTCCAAGCACCCCGTATCCCTAATATTTTATGATGTCATGATCAACTTTTCCATCATATTCATCATCACACCAAGAGTGGGCAATTCCAAATCGGGGATGAGTATAAAAATACTCAATAGGATATCGTGAAGTCTCAAGGAAGCATCCAAATATGTACTGATGGTGGCAGAAGTAGATAGAAAAATATACATTAAAAGGAGAGAATTAAAACATAAAAAGAGAGTGTAGTAAGATTATACAAACACAGTGATATAGAAACAATGATAATATGAACTTTTCATCAAGTCTTCACTACAAATAGTCTGAGAGAAGAACCATCCAACCACGAGAAGCTAGAAACGGAAAGCACAAGTCATACACCGTGCGAATTCACATCTCCCAGAAGAAGTGTATCCAAAAACCATGGACTGGAAACTAAAAATAGATTTTATATATATATACACACACATATATATATATATATATATACTCAGCCATGAAACAGAAATGAGAGAGTAAGGGGATATCCATCTCACAAATAAGCCCAATAAATTTAGTAGCCATCAGTTCTAGAAGTAACCACCATAGATTCCCAGTGTCCCACACATATGATCTGAACATCAATTCATAAGGACTCAGTCAACAGACCTTGATACTATCCAATTTGGGAAGCACTATCTCACCCTCATGATTTTAGGTGGCATCACAAGGACTTATCTTGGTGGAATAAGTGTCCCTCTTCCTTGAGATCCAAAATGTAAGTCAAATAATGCCTCACCACTATGTGATACAATTGAGAGCACATCTCAAAGATGAGGAACCATGACCATCTTGGACGAAGGGTTCCGCTAGTCATTGGGTATTTGTGCATTAATATGTCAGGGCAGATCATCACCTGGAAGTCGATGGGGATCCACAACCCAGCCCAGCTTGAGTGTACTGCCCAAAAAGTTTCGTCGACGGGACCAACATCCTATACCTGCTATAGGGAAGCCCAGAACTGTCATAGGGGACCACTTCCCAGCCCACCTAGAGGTAAACCCGATACTGCCTTCGAGGAAAACATTCCAACCCAGCTAGTGGTAAAACTGGAACTTCTCTTCCAATCCATGCTGAATGCCACCTATCAGAAAAGAATCAAGGAACACTAGTTGTCCCTACTAGATGGTCCCTAACAGAAAATCATCGAGGAACACTATCCATTCGCGATTGAAGGTACATCTCACATAGCACTGAGGAAACCTATGACCATCCCTATTAGATGGTACCTATCAGAAACCACTGGGGAACACTAGCCATCACTTTTAGATGGTGCCTCTCAGGAAGTACCAAAGAGCACTCTATCTATCCCTACTAGATGGTACATCTCATGAAGAATTGAGGAACATCGGCCATCACTACTGGATGGTACCTCTTAGGAAGCAATGTTTTGTAGTCATTGAGTGTCACCTAAAATAGATGTCACAACCAGAAAATATCACATCATATATTATAATATGATATAGAGGGAACCATTGTGTTCTAGGCTGAAAAACACTCATGATAGGCTACTTTCATTCCATAATTTGAGTCCAAAAGAAGGAGATAAGAGATATAGAAGAATTCATAGTGGTACACATTGCATGTGGATCCCACACATTGTGTGGGTCCCACACATTGTGTGGGTCCCACACATAATGTGGCTCAATCTATTCACTTGTATATGTACCTAACCATTATTGTGTAGTTAGTTATGATCATGTACCCCTAGGAATTCCATGGTACACCTACAGTACATGGAACATCTACATAAAATGTCGGTGATCACACGATGCTCGTCATTGATCTAGAGGGTCAAAAACGTAATTTCACTGACACAAATCCTTAAAAAGCCCCAAAACATTTGAGTGGAACACATTATACATCTTATCCACTATCATAAGAGTCTACACTAACATAATCCATGGGATCCTTTCAAACACAAAATAAATACAGTCCAATGATATACCATTCAAGCTTCATCATTTAATGAGATCATGAATTAGGATCCACAAATCCAAACAGATCATACCACTGTGATGCTTACGGGAAGACTCAGAAGATAGACTATTTATTCACCCCAAACATATATCTAATGGAAAAGTTGTAAGTCACCACATTGATCTCAAATAATGTCCCTTGGTTCCCGCACCACAATACTAAAATTAAATACATATATCTTTCAATTATGATGCTCTCGGAAAACACATGAGATGGACTACTGAATCGTCCAAAATGGATAACTATGGAAAAAGTTTCATTTCACCTCAAAACATGTGAACCGGCCATTGTGGGTCCTACACCATTAATTTGGTTTAAAAACCCAAAATTATTCTTGAAGTATTTTCATAAAGTCCAGGGTCATGCTGCCACTGACAGTGTGTCAAATGGATGTCCCGTTTAGAAGATATGTCCGACATAAGATTTCTAAATAATAATAAAAAAATTATTATTATCAAAATTCTCCATTTTTTGATACAAAACAATGAAACCAAGAAATAAAATTCCTAAATCGGTATAAAAATTATTTTCTTATTGAGAGGTATGGGTGGCGGAAGACAACGCGTTATATGAATGTCTGGTGCAGGAGATAAGGGTGTTTGAAGGTGTTTTGGTCCAATTTGGGCACATAAACCCAAACTGGTAGGACCCCTTCACCAGGTCCAGCCCCCATGGCTACCCTAGTTTGTATCTCCAGCCTACTATCTAATGGTGCGGCCAGAATAGGTCAAGGGAACGCAGACCTAGCCAGTTGACCTGGTCGTGTCGTCACTGCGACAACCTAAGACACACGGGTTGGTGCTGCCTGGGGTTGTGTGTTGTGACCGCTCTTCCGCCCAATCGTCGAATGCCCATTGACATCCTACTATAGCCTCACATGGAAATAGAAGCCACATTCCTAGCCTCCACTTATTCCTCCATCCACCTTAGCACACTCACTACATCTGTGCTCTGTATCCACCGTGTTCCACCTCGCACCCAACCACCGACCCGCTCGCCCAACACAACACCTCCTCAGCCCGACCCTTACTGACGCCATCGTACCGAACCCATGTTGAACCCTTCTTCCATATTTCATACATACTACTCTGGTGGACCTATTTCATATTAAAAAATGGATCGAAGAACTTTGCGATGATACTGTCACAACACCAACCTCTGATCGACGATCCAACGATGGATCGATTCATCTGATATTATGCCATGAAATCCATAAACAATGGACTAATTTTAAGATACAATTTCAGGTATAACAATATGGATCGATGGTCGTGTTAGTTTATCCATTGTATATTGATAATGAAAAGGCATAAAAATGACCCATAAATAGATTTTTAGTTAAAAACTATAATCAGAACTCAATGGTAAAAGAAATCCTACCTCGATTCGATCGGCTGTGGTTACGGACGTGCACTATTATTCCTTTGCAATATAATTGAGTTTTTTTATGATTCTTCCTTGATTATTCATAGAAAAAATATATAGAGGAGAGATATTATTTGTAGAGATATAGAGAGAGAGAGATAGAATTATGTCTCACTATATTTTGAATTCCTTAAGCATCTATTTATAGGATCCTCTCTCAGTGGAAAATCCAAAATACATGCACCCCCTCTTTTTATGTTGTGTTTGGGTAAAATGACCATTATAAACTCAACGAAAATCTCAAATTTCCAATCCATGAATCCAATCAAATGTTATTTTACTTGGATTTCAAGAGAAACTAATAAAATTTAATCATTTTTATACTTTTTCTTAGGGTTGACTTTTCTCATAGAAGTCTTACTCTGACAAATGTTATGTCCAGCCTAGGGTAAACGCCTTATTCCAGACTTAACAATGGCCTCAGATTTATGATCCTAGCTAACGTTGAAGAGAATTCCTATTTCCGTCACGTGCATAGTATTGAATGACATAATAATTTTTTACAGTTTTTTTTGGGCACAGCGGGCCTTCGAATTGCATTCCATCTCACCACCTAGCTATGAAAAAATATTTAGAAAAAATCCAAAGTATTATAAGGAAAACACTAGGTCTCTACGTGGTAATAATTTTAATGTCTTTCAACGAGTAACATAATAAAATTTATGTGAATTTATATGAATTGATCATTTCGGTAATACTTTATCGAAACTCCTAAAACCATGTGATCTATGATCAGTGTGAGAAAAAATGGTTGGAAAAGGATTATTCCACAACACAAAGGAAATAAAAAATAAAGGATAAGGAATTTTTATTATTTGGTGGATGGAACTATATGTAAGATTCATGCATCACTACTTATCTATTTAGAGTGAGAATCAAGATGTATATAGTTCTAGAACAGGATCCCTATGATGGTCTGACCCATACACAAAGATGGGTTCATTTTACATGGTTTTAGCAAGAACCTTGATTGGAGATCTAGGCATAACAATGCATCCTATGATAATAATAATCAAGCCACATGTAGTTCTTAAAATGGATCCATGTGCAAGTCTGACCTGTAAACATGGAGGGACACATTTTTCTTGGTTATAGTAGGACTCAGGATTGGAGATCTAGGAATAACTATGTATCATGTGATAGTAGGAATCAAGAACCATGTTGTTATTGAGGAATGGTTTTGTGTGATACCTGCACCAAAGATTAAGATCTTCCCAAGAACAGATTGAAATGTTATATTGTTATACATTTTGAAACATAAAATTGAACCATGTAGTTTTACATTATATGGAAAGGATAAAATGTCACATTTTTAAGGACATGTGGAAAATACTGACTACGTAGTTCAGTGTCTTGATGATGATATATTTTAATTGATTCCACTCATAATTGGTGGCATGAGTCATCCCGAGTCCTCTATGGGTTAATGCCGCAAGTTTTCATTGCATAACTTTGACTAGGATGGGATGAACATGTCTTAAAGTGGCTTGTATGGATAATAAGTGATGAACCATTGCGAAATATGGTCCAGGGGCTCCTTCTTTCACAAAAAATTTCAAAAAATATTTTAAAGGTTCCATTATCATAATACCGAAAAGAAAGTACACAGTTTGTTTTTGATGATGGTAATGGACCGAAAATAATGGACTTGGGTGTCACTATATATCCCATTATTATGGGAATCAATACAAACATGTTTCTAAAAGACTCCTTGAATAGGTTTAACACATAAATGGGGAGGGATTTTTTTTGTTTTGTGAATGGACTCAATATTGGAGGTCTAAGTTTCACTATGTATCATGTAATAATAGTAATCGAGCCACACCTAGTTCTGGATCACTTCATGGTAGAAGACTAATACCAGAGCCATTGTCTTCTTTAGTGAGGTAATTTAAACCTCATATTTGAAACACAATTCATCCCATGTTTATTAAATAGCGAATGAATATATTTTAACATCCTGTTATGAGGAAATTTAACTTAAAATTTAGTTTCATGTAGTAAGAACATGTCCTATTCTATTCAATGAAATAAGGTAAGGTAGAAGATATTATGAAGTTTAATAATAGAAAATGTGGATTTTGGTATCTCAAAATTAATCTTATTATGACATGGATGATGTGTCATGATTTTTAATGGAATGTGATTAAGATTGGATTCATAGTTTAATGTCGTGTAGTGGAGATTATTTGATCTTTTATCACACAATATATTTATTTTGAAACATTGAATTGGGGGGGTTGTGATGAGTTATCCATGCATAGAGATAAATAATAATCTCTATTATAGTAGCAATTATGTGTAGCATATGGAACCTAACACTTTTTCTCCAACTCTAGAGGTTTCTTTCTGGGTATCATTAGAGTCCTGATCAATAACACCATATATCTAGAAAGGAATGACTGGAGGAAAAGAAATTTTTTAAAGGCTTGCCCAATTTGGTTTCGGTGGACTTCATAATGATGCAACATGTGAAATCTCTTCTCATCCATTCACTCTAATTCAAATAATTTTTTTTTGGGATTTATTATCTATGTAGAATTGGTAAACTATGGAAATGATATGAAATAGGAATTGGACTTCAATTGGAATGACCACATCTACCTCGTATACCAATGATTATGGGGTAACCTGTGTAGTAGTGTAGGTTATATGTCGGTAATCCCACAATGCATGTATGATATTATCAAAATAATAATTTTTATCAATATCTACCATCATCTAGAGTTTATTCCATAGTGTCTTATTGAATTCCTCTATATTTACATTAATATATGTTTGATAGTGGGACGAATGGTGTAATTTGATATTATATTCATAATATAATTTTTCCATACCCCCAAAACAAAAAATGGGGTCATTTTCCATTATTATTGTATTAGGGGAACTGAATCTAGTAATGATGTTGGCATTCATGAAGTTGAAAATATTTATTTCCCCAAATTCTTTGAGGGGTACATCTTCATCCCACTTGTAAAATAATTCTATTGCAGTGAAAATGTATTTGGAATTATTTGATACGGTAAGAGGATATAATCGAATGAAATAATTTCCCCATGTATCAAATGGATAGGTGTATTTGAATGTGTATAGTAATAAATGGGGTTGGAGAATGATGTTTGTGAGAACCAAGAAGGAATTACACTTTTTTGTAATTTTCATGAAATCTTTCATCATAGTGAGACAACAGAACACAAGCCTCCATATCTGATTGGAAATCATGAACTCTAAATGGTGGGCACCACAAGTTCTTCTGTTAATTTCTTTTATGATATCATCAGTATCTTCTCCAACAATTCACCTGAGATGGAACCCATGAAGGCCTCGTTTTTAGAGAACAGTTGATTATTTGTGTCTTAATTTTGATCAATGTTAACTAATTGACATCAAATTTTCTATTTTGCAACTTTGCCGGATAAGATTACTCTATTTTTAAGGTAGTCCACAGTGGGTGTCATCCATCTTGGGGTAGGTATGTATAAATTAAGGATAGGAATAACTTCTTATATCTGTTATGTGTTTTCTTGAACAAATGGTGATACCATTTTGTGGTTCACAGTGATTATGAGTATTTCATCCTAGTATGGAATTACTGGTTCCACAACTACATTTTCAAGGATATCTTCTTGATAATTTTGTGAGCATGAGATGTTAGTACATACCTGTTTCAAATGAAATTACACCATTATTCCTCATATGTGGTCTGGATGAAAGATTATATCTACCTTTTTAATGTCAAAATCATTGTTGGACTAATTGATGACATATTTTGAGTTTCCCTTTATCTCCAATTGGTGTACCTGTACATGAAGTTCCATCACACCATCGACAATAAGATCCTGATTTTATGATTCATTGTTCGCACACCCTTATGAAAGTAAAAAAGAGTATGTTAAGAGTATACTTATTGTAGAAAAAGGGTATGACTCCTAACCCCACATTTTTTTTATTTGGGGGTATTCATTCCATTTCCCCATTGGGATTTTGGATGCACCGTCAAGAAATTTTTTTCAAATATGGGGAACCTCTTTAACAGAGAAGGTATCCTCATCATGTAATTTAGTATCTAATGACATCATTTATTCCGAGGTATGTTATTCTAAGATGTATGCTAATTATTTGACTTTCATTAATTTCTAAGGCAATAAATAAATTCCAAGCAGTTGTAGGATGAATACCAAACTATAAAGACACTCAACCAACATTGGATGGATGAAAATGTATTTGAGTGGGTTGTTATGAGAGACCAAACATGCCTCTTGGTGTTGTAGATAGTTCCTCAGTTTCTGGAATTCATAGATTAGTTCCACACAACTCTTTTCAATATCAGAATAATGTGTCTCAGAATCGATCATGGTTCAAATGAGTTAATAAAGAATGATTTTACTACCAACATCATTTATTTCTAATTTATGTCACACAGAGACTTGTATACAGTTGTTACATATAAAATGATCAGGATTACATTGATGAGTGGCATTATAAATTTCATTCTTAAGAGATACTTATTTAGACTATATAATTCTTGCAGAAAATCATCAGTCCACTGATATGTAACATCCTTTTTAATCAACCAATAATGAGAAAACATTTTATTACAAGGTTGGATATAAAGTGCTGAATTAATTCCATGTTTCCCTAAATTCCCCTAAAAGAATTGAGTTTTTCAATAAGAGACATAATGAGGATATCCTTTTTCTTACTAGGGTCAAATTCGATTCCCCGATGACATATAAAGAATTCGAGAAATTTCCCTATGGTAACTCTAAAATAACATTTCATGGGGTTTATTTTCTGGATATGATGTCATAGTTTTTTTAAAATGGTTTCTCAATTAGATAGGTGGTTAGAAAAATGTGGAGACTTGACCACTATTTCATCAACATAGAATTAAAAAAACTTCCCTAACAGGGGTTTAAAGATTTGATGCATAGTGCATTTATACATATAACTAGTATTATTCAAGCAAAAGGGAATTACCTAATTGAATAGTACACCCTGAGGGACCCGAAAGGTTGTGAATTCTTGATATTATCAATATATTCATATTTTATTGTATCCTAAATAGCCATCCATGAAAGAGAGAGATTGATATCAGCCCATTGCATTAATGAGTAGCTCTGTGATTGGGAATGGGAAATCATACTTCAAACAGTGCTGGTTGAGATTTTAAAATCATTGTAAACTCAGATATACCTATTCTTATTGTTGAAAAGGACAATATTATCCATCAATTTTGGATATTGGAATTCTTTAATGATGTTTTCCTTGATGATATTTTCATCTTCAGCTTCAATTTTAGTAGTGTGTGTTTCATGTGTCATTATAGTTTCCTAGTTATATCCCCAATGATCATATGTAACTCCCAGGTGATGGATTACCACCTTGGTATCAAGGCCCATCATTTTTGTCTACTTATAGGGAAAATCGACCTGATGATTCTTCATAAAAAAGGTACATACAACTTTTTATTCAGAGGGTATGGTTGTACTAATCAAAGTGGGCCATGGATACTCTTGTGCTAATATTTGCTTCTCTTTTTTCAACAATAGTGGTAGAGAAACCCTCCACAATGATGGAGGAGCGTCTCTGAGGTTCTCCTCCTCTTCTTCTTTATCCCCTTCATCTTCTTTCTCCTATTACATAGGAAGAACAAGTAATGGTTTATGCTCTCTAGAGTTATAATAAAAGATGATATTTTGATATTCATGAGATGAAGAGACTTCCAATGACCAGGATGAGAATGCATGATCTCATTGAAACTCAGGAGAGGGTGGAGTAATGGTTGTAGGAGCGTCTTCATCCACATGGGGTGAAAAAAAAAACCTTTTCTAACTCAACTAATGTTGTAAAGATATTTTGGAGCTTTTGGGATGGAATGAGGTCATTTTCATTTGATATTTACTCCAATATAGAGATTTGATGATTTTTTTAACACTACTGGAATCATTTTCCCTAACTGATATCATGAATTGCCTTGAATATGCACATGGATTTAGTCCCATGTGATCAACCTGATTTATGGGAAAACATACTCTTCACCAATCTATTTTGAATGGTTTTTCCATAATCATTTATAATCCTTAGGGGAAGAGAACAAAGAAACACCATATTCCATGTGTTGTCTCCCTTCCCTCTAATAGAACCCATCATTAATATAATGGGACTCAAATGATTATAACGGGGCCTTATCGGTGTAGAGTGTCTGTACGTTTCCATTAATGAAGTATTTATTGCATTGATGGTATGATGAGGGGATTTACACATGTTAATATAACCAAGGAGTTCACAAAAATACATTAGAATCTGTATCCTTCCAAAAACCCAAAACTTATGAGTTGAAAATGAGGTCTTTAAACTGAACCTTGAGCTTGATTTAGTGTAGTGGATATTTGTCTCTTTTTTCATAGACTGTACTGTTAAAGTGAAGGGTGCCTATTTATCACAATTGTATCCTAGATAGAGATGTACCCATATTTGAATGAGATTAACTATTGTTTCATTGATAATGAAATCCCTTCAAACAAAAATGACATTCATTCTACCAGACACAAATAAGTGTCTAATTTTTACATGTATAATGAAATCTTTATCTTGATCTATAAATGAGATAAACACATATAATTAAATAGGAATAATATCTATATGATATAACTCTGTAGTGGAAACCTCATCTTTATACCCCTAGGGGATTAGAAAAGTTTCTATAAGTTCTTCCTTGCAGTCTTTTGATAAACATAGGGCATCGGTGATCGATAAATTGGCAAGTGCATGGGATAATTGTTTCAAGATATCATAATTTTGAATGAAATGCATATTTTTCTCTGTGTGAGGATGTTCCATCATAGGTTCTTTAGGGGCTGGAGTACATGATGTAGATTGATCATCCCTTGACATAAGAATTTAAGGTGCTCCCATTGTTGGTGGGTTAGACCAAACAATCCTGCCTACCCACCGATGGTGATCAGACATGTGTACCAATTCTGATTGATATTCTAGGATGATCAAGTAAGGGTATTTTTTTATAAATGAAGAGAGATTTCCCTGATCCTATAATACTCACTGAAGTGATCTTCTGTGAGTTTCTAAAACACCAACATCCCAAGTAGAAACATGGCTAGAATTTTGGTATTTGAAATGACTTTGTCTTCCACTATGCCCCAACTCTTACAGATCCTTAATTAGGTTCTCAAATCAAGTGTGGGGATCTTGGGTTCATGTACATTCTCACCATCAGAGAAGCGATCCAATAAAATAATGAAATATAATCAAACATTATCTCTTCATCCACTGAGTGTTTTGTATGGCTGCCCATTTATTGTAGTACAATTTAGAAAGAAAGTTTCCATTCCTTCAAGCCTATTGACATAAATTCTAAGAGGTTCAATGAAAAATATAGACATTGTGTAGGTTCATATTCATGATTTTCCTCCCTAACCTTCCTTCCAAGACTCATTTTGAAGATTTGACTTTTGATGCTAACACGGTGTAAGTCGGAGAGTAAAAGCTGAAGTAAAGACATTGAATCCAAGCTCGGAAGTTCCACCTCGTCGTTACGATCTCGTGGCCGCTAACGGATCGTAAATCAGAGCTCGGATGAAAAAGTTATGGAAGAAAGAGCCTTCGAGTCTCTTGAGAGAGCTATGCTTAGAGGAGAGGGGAGGAGAGGTGTGAGTTGAATGGAGGAGGGGACCCCTCCTTTTATAGGTGTGAAAAGAAAAAGTACACAGCGTGTACTTATGGTACACGGTGTGTACTCGGCCATTTTCACACGGTCTCCACGCGACCTCCAACGCGGCTTCGCGGCCATTGAATGGTCAACACACGGTTTGATGGTAACACACACTCAGGGAAGGACTACACGGCGTGTAGTTTAGACACACGACGTGTACTCATTTATTGCACACGGCAAGGACACGACTCCAACACGGTACACAGCCGTTGACTGGTAACACGTACGTGGGGAAGGTCTACACGGCCTGTAGAACAGGTCACACGGCGTGCACCCATTTATTGCACACGGCAAGGACACAGTCTGCAACACGGGGTATATCCGGCAAGGGGGTACACAACATGTACTCAAACTACACGGCGTGTAGTTTCAAAATTCTGGAAAGTGTGGAAAAGTCCATTTTACCCTCTAGAACACTTCTTGACCTTGTTTTTGACAAAGTAATGGTCCGGATAGGTCTGGGCCATTATAGAATATATCAATAGATCTAAACCTCAATTAAACATAAGATCCAATAAAGGATGTTTACATAGATGATTTTTTTTATTAAAATCATGTGAATCTTCTTTAGTGAAATACCCTTTTTATTGATATTTGTTTTTTAAAATTCCATAAAATTTAAAAAGAAAATATTTTCCTTGAAAATAACCTTATATGATTGTAAATTAAGTATCAAAACATTATGGTATCATGATGGTGGAAAAACATGCTCATGTTGTATAAGTTAAAAAACATTCCTCTCATATTTTGTCACAAAATTCAAATGAGGTACCTTATATGGGAAAAAATATTTATTTTATAAAATACAACATGTGTAAAATGTCTTTAAACAATTTTAAAATTATATTAAGAATTTTTTGAATGAAATTTTTTATAAATATGGATATGGTTGATAATAATCTACCAATAAATTCTTATATAAATGTAATCTCGGGTAATAAAGAGATTGTGAAATTAACCCTTACGTCATAATCTAATTTAGTTAGGGGTTAGTTAACCTATTTTATAATGGTTAAATAATGTTATTAAGTAATACCATAACTATAAACATTATTTATGATATCATATAAGTTTGTATTAAATCATTTTCTTAATAATATTTCATTATTTTCATTATTTCGGGTGTGACCTGTATTATTTTATTAGGTTTATTTTGTTGTGTATGTCTTGTTTATTGTGTATAAAATATATCTTATTCATATATAGCATGATATTAAGTTCATAAATATTATATTAATTCATTATATATGTTTTCATAATCATTCTTAAATCATTTTAGAGGATGATGAATCTCATCACATGGGGGAGACGGTAGGGCATACGTATGCACAAGCGATAATATCATTTCCTTAATGGTTAAATGATATGGAATTAAATGTAATATTAATTATAAAAAATAATTATCATGTAATGTTAATTAATTATATCCATTATACACATCATTATACACATCAAAATAAATTATTGTTGAATAAAAAATTACACCACGATGTGGAGAAGGTATGTTGTACATACGTACACATGGTGATATTGTTTTTCATAGTATAGATAAAATATGGAATATGAATGTCTCATAATCATAATAAAATCTATGAATTTATATGATACTTTACATATTACTTTAGTATAGAAAAATTATAGGAATAAGAAGTAGAATTATAATTGAAATTGAATTGAATTGGTAAAACAATCACCTCTTTTCGAGAATCTCATTTTGATTTGCAAAGAACTACTTTTTAGGTTATATTTTTGACCAATGTATGGCCTATAAGATAATGTTTGGAAGGTTTTTCGGATAATTGTTCAGGTTTTTTCTAATTAAATAGTATTTATAGGTGTGAATAAAAGAGAATGAGAGGTTCCCATTTATAAGAGATAGGAGGGGCAGTTTAGTAAACTCCAAAACTATTAATTTATTTTAAATTGATATTAAATATAAATTAGCTAAAAACTGAGATATTTAGAATATAATATGTTGATGGGTATAAATACTATCAAAAAATAATATTTATATATGTTTTTATTTTATTGTAAACATTATCATTTTGATTTATCTTTAATTAATCTATTTAATTTTAATTGTTGTAATAATATTTTAAATATTAAAGGGTTATAAATATTTAATTATACAGTATAATCTGTCTATAAATGTATGATTTATTAAATTTTAGACCTCATAACTAACAATTATTTTTTTAGAGAATTTTATTATTTTAGAATAATTTAATAAATTTTCATTTTTTTAAAACTAATCAATAGTGTCCATTTTGACACTATTCATTTCATTTGCATTAAATAAAATCCAATCAGAAAAATAAATTCAAACCAAACCATTTAATACACTAAAAAAATGCCACAGTAACCTAAAGAATTCTTGGAGCACCTTATTTAAGTCATATAATATTTCTTTTAATATTTTTAAATTTATTTATTTTATATTTCTATTGATAAATTATTTACTTCTTCACTATTTTTTCATCATTTATGGTTATTATTTAATCTCTACAAATGATAAATAAATTCATATGATGTAGATAATTATATAATATTTCTATATAATCTTTATTATCAATGTTATCTCTTGGTTATCCAAATATTAAAAATATTATACTTATAAAACATGAGAGTGCGACATTTGGTCACATTCTTTAATATTTATAATATCTGTCATTTTCATGGACAAAAGTCTATTAAATGATTCAAAATCGATTATAATGTGACAAGGGTCAAATCTTATCCATTAAATAAATTTTTGGACCTACTTTGATTATTTTTTAGTTCTTATCTTATTATTTTAATCCTTATTTAAATAATTTAACTCTTATCATGATAACTTTCCCTTTTACACTATCAGTTTAATATAGTTACGACCAAAATTACAAAAGAATCCTAGTTTGATAATTTATGATATATTTAACATTATAATAGTTATTTGGATTAAATATAGTTCTTTTATGAATTTTATATTTTAAATAAAATTTTATTTATTTTCAAATTTCATTTATGTCAATTTTGAAACTATTTATTATTTTAATTTTTATAAAATCATAACAACGTGATCTCTTCACAAAAAAACAACATGAAATTATCCCTAACATGTCAATTTCATCCCAGAAATTCATGTATAGCTTAAAATATTTCTAATGATATATATTTTAATATTATTAATATCAATTTTTTATTCATCCTTCAATTAATCAATTACATCATCATCATTATGTCGCTATTTAATTTAATTATTTATTTCATAGAAGTATACATAAATTACCATAATGTACATAAACATTTTATATTTATAATCACTATTTATAGGAAAGCATGTCACTTATATTGTAACACCCTAATATTTTAAGAGATATATTCTTTTTAATTTTTTTGATGTCTTGTGTTGTATGCCACACCAATATTAGATTGTGAAATAAACAACGTAATATTAGCTTGCAATATACGCAACTATATTATTGGCTTGTGTTGCACATAATTTCACGTTATTTTGATAGAATTCAAAACAGAGTATATATTTTGCTCAATTCAAAAATTAATTATGGTTGGATTATGTTATACGCAACACCAAAGAAATCATGTACTACACACAACACTGACATGTCTTGTGTTACATGTAAGAGCGACTTTTCTCGATAACTTTCATTTTATGCAATAACAAGTTTCACTAAACAATGATATATTATTAAAATATTATATAAACTACCATTTTATTAATATTATAAACCAAATTTTTAATTTTATATAACATTAGCATTTAAATAACACATTTTATAAAACATTATATCAAAACTAAATCAATTTTTCAGATAAAAGAATTAATGTTCAAAAAATGATGTTCTACCACCTTTTGATGGAACACCCATTTTAAATATAATTTTTGACACTTTTATAACATAAATTTGAAAAATAAACTTATTTTTTGGAAGACAGACATAAAAATTATTATTTTTAATTGTTTTTTATTTTTCTGATAAAATTAAAATTTTAATGAATATTCAAAAATACTGCATTCTAATTCAGAACTGTTTTTTTAGTTAATTTATTTATATAGTTATATTAATTATTTAATTGGTTTTAAATTTTAATTGGATTATAATTTTATCATTTAATTTAATTTTGTTCATTGGAAGTAATTTCTCTTTTAAATTGGACATAAGAACATGTCAATATTTTGATAATTATTACATTAAAAAAACATACCTTTTTGTTTTGACAATGAGGATTAAATTTAAATTTATTACTACAAATTATGTGTTTTGAATTTGGAAAAATGGATTCCAGATTTTAAATAATAATTTTCAAATTCATTAAATAGGTTCCTTTTATTTTTGGATATTATGAATAGTAACATCAGAAATTATTTTATTTACCATGGTTAAAAAGTAAATCTAGTAAATAAGGGTAAATAATAATATTATAATAATATTAAACTACCCTAACATATGTTCTTAATATATTGAAGAATATATATCCCACCATGGGACTCCTTGGGTCGATTTTGGGACCCCATGAATTCACTTGGATTTGAAAAATGATATTTTTATAAGAATTAATTTTAAGTAAAGATAATTATATCATAAATATATATATTTTACTAAATAGATTTTTATATGGGTTTATATAACTGATATATTTGACTATAAAAATTAATTTGATAGATAAAAATATTTCCTACATCATTGTATTTTATTTTTAATTTTTATACATTAGATAAATATATTTATTTATGACACAATTATGATGTAGTGATTACCTCATTAATTAAATATTCAAATAATTGTATTTATAAATATTAAAATAAATTTAATATGAAATTTTTATATCATCCAAGAATATTCTGGATTACACATACATATTAGTGTTAATGAAATGTTTTTGGTTAGATGGAATCTAGTTGTTATGACTTTTTTAAAAATCAATTACTAAATAGTGTCAAAATTGAGATAAATTTATTTTTAAAACAAATTCTATTTTATTAAATTATATAAAAAACCTAAATATCTAAAGTTGATCCAAATAACTTTTATAGTGATAAAAATTTCATAAATGATCCACTTTACTATCTCGTGCCTTTTTATAGTAAATATATCGAGCATGTAGTATAAAAATACAAGAGGACATGGTAAGAGCTATCTTATTTTACAACGGGTTAAATCTCAAAGACACAGTTACTTATATGCCCTAAAAATGTTTAAAACCTATTGATTGAGATTATTTCGACCAATAATCATCTTATATTCAATATAAATCTATATTTACCTATTATAAACTGAAAACCATTTAGAATAAATTAATATTTTATTATTTTCATAAAGTTCCCCTCACCCCACATATAAAAGGGAATCTAACTTCCTCTTTAAATAACACCTATAAAGTTGTTTGGTTCTGTCAGACCATTCCTATTTCTCCAAAAAACCTACCTCACTTCATTATAGATTCCTAAAATTGGAAGAGATCCATCTTATGTATCCCTTTTGATCAAATCAAAAGCAAACACCCGAAGAAGTGGTAATCATTTAATCCATTCTTTCAAAATTGTTTTCTTCTTCTACTTCCTTTTTCTATGTTAATTTCATAATTAATATATAAATAAATTATATTATACATTATCAGATGTTATTATAATTATATTACAACCTTATACCTTCTTTTATTCATCCTACAAATAACAATATCACCATTTATGCATCTGTATGACTTACCTTCTCCACTATGTGGTGAAATTTGTTATTCAAAAATACTTTATTAGGATGGGTATAATGATGAGTATTATGGTTTTAAATATTTAATATAACAGGATAATTATTTTTTATAGTTAATATACCATCCAATTACATACCATTTAACCATCAAGAGAATGATATTGTCGCTCGTATGTACGTTCGACCTACCATCTCCACAACGTGATGAGATACATTCTCCACATTAATCTTCTAAGAATGATTATAAAACAATTATATATATTTTTATATTATTAATAATTATGAAATATATGAAATAATATTTCTACTGGAATGATATATATATATATATATGTCATTCACATACATCTATTCAATATGACAAGAAAACGGAGACAACGTTCACGTGTATATATGACCTACCGTCTCCATGAACGGTGTATTCCATTATATATATATATATATATATATATATATATTATATTCATATTATGAATATATAATATATAGAAATGATATTATACATTTTGGAATTAAGTAAAGCATGATCAATGTAATATGATCAAGAATAACAAGTCCAAACACGTATGATAAACAAAGCGATATTACCCAAAATGTTGAATTAACATGGAATTATTAATAAATAGGTAATATAAATTAATAAAAGAGTCATATATCATATCATAAATATAATTATGATTCTGAAATAAGTTAGTAATATGTTTAAAAACATTATACATGAGTTTTGTACTCATACAGAGAGTATCAGACAGAAGGTAAGGGATAATTTTGAAATCTCATTTGTTTTATCCGAGATTGTTTATACGTAACTATTTACATTGAATATATTTTTCATCCATGTAAATGTTTTATAAAAATGTTTTTTCAAATAATTATAAATTTATTTTTACCAATTTTGGAATTTTACTACATGGTATTGAAGGAATCTTTATTTTGTTTACCATACGAGGTACTTTTTAACTTTTCCAGAAAAAGTATGAGGATAATATTTTTTTAACTTATACGAAATGAAAGTATTTTAACGCTTTCATAAAACATTATTTCCATGAATATTACATAACAATATTTCATGTATATTTTTAATTAATTTTTTTTAATTTAATGATATTTATAGAAAAGAAAACATTTTTGAAGAGGAAATGATATTTTCCTCTAGAATTAAGTATAAGTGTATTATCAAAATTATTTTACATCTAATATGACATAAGGTTATGTATCTATCCATGTTATTACTTTTATTTGATTGTGTTTATGATGGAATTATTTTTATGATGTCTATTTATCTTATATGGATTAATTTATGATGAAATGAAGTTTATGAATCCCATTTTATTTCATGGGTTATGCTATAATGAATGATTTATGTTTTTCTGGAACACGTAAGAATGGTTTCATTATGTGAAGGGTGGGACCTATATGTCCCTCAAATGAATTGGGTAATTACTTATATCTAATGAGATAGACATTAATAGAAATGAATGTAAATCTAGTTTAGTAATACATAGTTGGAACGACAAGTAAACCCGATTCAATAATGGACATTGTCCACTATGATGGTATTGGCATCAATGCCTTGGCTACAATGGAAATCATATTATGTGATTATTAGTTTTTCCAAATTACATGTTTTATGGAAATGCTATTTTATCGTGGTTAATGTTCAATTATGATCTTTCCCTTACATACTGCCAATATTTATTTCATGACACAAGATTTTGATGTTTAAATATTATGTTCATGTTTTTTTCCTTCAAATGATTATGGGTTGTTTTATGTTCTCCATTTTTATTCATAATGAGCATTTGAGCTCACCCTTTTTATTTTTTCTTTTCCCTTGTATATAAATATTGTTTTTAGGTAGAAAAATAAAAGGGTAAGATCATTTTGGGAGATGTTGAAGATCTTTCACCATGATTAGAAGATTAAGTTCCGAGTTTCAAAAGACACTAAACTAATACGTTCATTTGGAGTATGTTTGTGTCGTGTATTAAGTATTCCTAAAAATAAATTTAATGTACATGAACATAAATATTTTCTCTCTCTATATATAACCTTATATTAAAAATATTTCTCTTTTTAAAAAACAAAACTATAAAAAAATTGGATTTTCATTAAATATAGTGTTATAAATATATTAATGTCATCCAAGTGGCTCCAAGTTGTTAGAAAATAGACCCTGGTATTATTTGTGTTGAAACAAACTTATAAAATAAAATTAGAACATTTAATTGGGTAATTGATAGATATTATAATGTTATTTTTCCTTTAATTACCCGATTTAAGCTTAAGCATGATAAATAAATAAAAAATTACTAAATTTACTATTCATAGAAAATTATGTTATTTTTATTAGATCAATAATTTAGTATCAATTACAACCTTGTATGTTCGGGTTTCGAAATTCCATTTACAGATGTAGTAAACTGACATCTAATGCTTATCCCGCAAATCTGTCAAGATGGTGGGTAAAAGAGATGTTCAAATTTTATATATCTAATTATATTATAAAAATGATTCCAATAAACTAAATTGGATTAATATATGTATTATTTATATATTTCTATTTTAAAATTAATTTAAAAAATAATAATTATTTAAATAAAAATGTCTTCTTTTACAACAATGCAATATTTTTCAATATTAATCAAAAAATTGAAACCATTTTGAAAAATTACAAAAAATCTCTCAAATATAATTTTTATATTAAAAATTGAAAAATGAAGTTGTAAAGACCTGAAAATTTAAAGGAATATTTTTTCTTAAATTCTTTGTAATTTTTTGAGTCCACAGTTTTTGACGGCACCTGATTCTGAGCCCCAGTGTGCTGGGAATAATTTTCTGAAGTTTTGTTTTGGTTCGTTCAGTAGATGTACGAGTGGGATTTTATATCTTTTGAACCGGTGCTCGGAATTGAAATATGAGGGCACCGATGAACTCTCATCACTGGTAATCTCTTAAGGGGACCGTTACTGTAGTTGCGTTTGGTTGAGAGTGGATGTTATAAATTTGGGTTTCTAATTAAAAATTATAGTTTGAATAAAAATCTGTGTGTGACACATTTTTATTTGGTGGTGCTTATTTTTTCTCCATAGAGGAGTTGGAAGTGGGTACCACACCCCACATAACCTCCCATGAGAGTAGAATTTGTGGTGGGGCCCACACGATCACCAAAACTCTCAAATCCCCTTGAAATCCCCTTTTAACTCTTAAAACTCTCCACCTCCTCTCTTTTAATTTCTAACTTTCCCTCTTATCTAATTTAAGATGCCAACACTCTCTCAATTAATTTTCTAGTATGCAATTAATTAGTTGGCTCATCTATTTTGAATTAATTTGAATTCATTAAGTGAGCATAATAATATGGGTTATAATATTATGTTTGGGTTGGCATAATGTTTTTGGTTGGGAGAATTGGTGGAGCATTGGTGAAATAGGAAGAGCCTTCCTCCAACGAATAATGCTGATTCCACCGAAGAACGACGACACGTCTTCTTATACCTTCTTCAATTGGGGTAGAAAAGTGAGGCGATTCCCACGAAGAACACCATCTACATTCATCTTCCTCCGCTTCAAGGGAGAAGACTACACCATCGCCAACGACAACGTCATTCCCTCCATCATTGATGAAATGACGTCTGTCTTCTGCGACACCCGAATTCCACGACGCCATCTTCCGCGACATTGAAAATGTACCTTGAATCGAGGTAGGGGTTATTTATAATTTTAAATGAATAAAATTATACCCTCATTCTTGATTTATTATTCGGTTCGACTTTGGCCTTTTGTTATCACCTAACGCGGAGGGCGCAGGCTGAAAAAACACGGCCCGACGAGCCTCTGTTGATTCTTGTTAGTTTGTATGTATTGGTGACGGAGGTGCTGTTGGAAGAGGCGATAGTGGCCAAAGTCAGCGGCGACCAAAGGTGGCAGCAGCCAGAGGCAGTAGCGTCCGCACGCTGGGCGCATGAAGAGACCGGCCTGCCAAACTAGCCTATCCGCTGGGAGCCACGGCCCGCAACCGCGGGCCTCTTGCTGGATGAACCGGCCGGCTACGGCCTGCCGGACAGGAGACTGTGGTGCCGTGCTGCGGAGAAGACCGCAGCCCACTGTACGGGCCGCTCGACGAGGGAATTGGTCACCCGCCTGCCGGCCGGGCTGAAGGAGCCGCAGTGCCGCTTGGCGCAGCGTGCAGAGGAACCATGGCCTGCCACCACGGGCCACTCACACCAGACAAAACCAGCCAGCTTCGGTCAGCCGGGTAGCAAGGAGGGGTGGCGCCGCTCGGGTGGGTTGCACCCCACCGGGTCCTCGGCTGGGTCGCGTCCCACCGGGCAGGGCCGGCCCCCCAAACGGGTCGGACCAGCCAGGCCAGGTCCCTAGGTGGATCACGATCCATAGGGCCGGGCCAACCCCCAGCCAGGTCGAACCCGCCAAACCAAGTCAGGCAGACCCGCTAGACCACTGGGCTTGACGGGTCGGGTCTGTTTTGCTTAAACGCGAATATCTTCTAAATCGCGCGTCTGATTGACGTTCCATCTCCGGCACTGGGATCCTCACGATGAGGCAGTACATTTGCAATACTCTAAGTGAGTTTTGGACAAATTTGGAAAATGGCTGGCTTTGGAACGAGCATAAATCCAACCGGGCCCCCAGAACAGAAAAACCAATAACTCTCAGACAGGACGTTCGATTGACACCCCTTCTATCGCGTTGGGTTACTTTTGATGAGACAAAACTTCAGGATACATCAAATCTGGAATTCGTGATAGTTGATGTCTCAATACTTGGATCGAGGAGAAGACCCTCCTGAAATCGAGCGTGTTGTGTACGGGAACCCTAGAGCTGGCTGCGACTACGACGACTACTGTACCTAAATCCTATGTGTGTTCAGCATTGATGACTACATTATTGGGATCCTCCATGGGTTCGACAATGATGGCTATTGTACTGTAATCCTCCATGGGTTCGACAGCGATGACTACTGTTCTTGTATCCAATGTGGGTCCGACAGTTTTGACTTCTGTTCTTGTATCCTGTGTGGGTCTGACAGAGTAGTTGGTCTTGTATCCTGTGTGGGTCTAACAGATTAGCCGGTCTAGTATCCTGTGTGGGTCCGATAGATTAGATGAATCAGTGACTACATCTGATCATCTCCATCACTATACGAAATATTTATACCTATGTGAGCTGAGTCTTGAAATTGAATCACTATAATCGATGTGATTGACTTTACTTCCTGTGTGGACTGGGTTGTGCTTGGGATCGAGAGTTGGACCCGAACTGAGATTGGTAACTTATGTATATGTTTAGGAATATACCTAAGTAGGGTTGGTTGATACTTTGTGATTGTGTCTTTCCTTTTGCGGTTTATCCTTCATGGATTCTAGGAGACCATCGGGGGTCTCAAGGTCCCTATTGAGTATCGTTATACTCACCCCTACACGAGCACTTCCCGCACTTAGTTGTGCTGATTGCAGACGACACACAACACTGATCTAGGTGGAGTGTTGTTGAGTTGGATGGTACCCGGAGGTGGACCACTTGGCAAGACATGCACGGAGCGGACGGATGGACGTGAGGTGCTGAGGAGGCCATCTGTACCCACCCTTCAGGTGGGATTCCTGGAGGATGAATCAGTAGTTGGTGTTTACTTTTCTGCAGTTGTACTTTACTGTTGGGATTGTATTTTCAGCCCCTTTCCTTTCAGCACTTACTTTTGTATCAGTTTTACATAGTAATTATTTTCAGCTGTTTCCTCTACTTCTTGTGTTCAGATTGTGTGTGTGTTACAGGTTAAAAGGCGATGCCTTCTCTTTTATTGGGATTACTTCTTTGCTGCTAGTCGCCAGCCCCTTGCCTATGGAAGGCCGGCATGGGGTAGTCACGACACGGGCCCCCGGGGATGGGTCGTGAAAAATATATATCAAAGGGAGGTTCTAACACATAACTTAGACATTGATTCTTTAAACAATAATAGTGTATAGTGTTTTGGGTGTGGTTATCAGTTTAGGGAAACTGGTGTTGGTGCGACGACCGACGTATCCATACACCAGGACCCTGACCACTGATTTCTGAATCAATGCACGAAAAAACTGATTGTGTGTTTGTTTCCTTTGAAATAGTTTTCTTCGTGATTACTAGTGTCAGCTTACCAGGTATACTGTTTTAACCGTGGCACACCTGTTTCTTTTCAGGATGGCCCCACGAAGGCAGCGAGCTAGGGATCTGAGTTACGTACGAGATGGTAGCCCACCGAGCGACGAGGCCTCAGTGTAGGGCCCCATCACATTGGAGATACCAGAGGCACTTCTACACGTTGGACCACTGATACCACCATCCCTAGTAGAGGAGAGTGCATGCCACCTGAGTGCATTGCACGAGTTCCAGCACTAGAGGCTGCCCAGATTTCAGGGAGAGACGGACCCACATACAGCTGAGGATTGGATGGAGGATATGGTGAGAGTTTTTAGATTGGTAGGGACACCAGCCGACCTTATGGTGATCCTTTTCATGAGTCTCCTACATGCAGTAGTAGGCAGATGGTGGATCTTGATGCTTCAGGTGCATGGAGAGGCATCATTTCTCTGGAAAGACTTTTAGAGTCTCTTCCTTTCGGAGTTTTTTTTAGCCATCCTTCGTGCGGTGCGGATTCAGGAGTTACTTCATCTGCACCAGGGTAGCATGATAGTAGCTCAGTACTCAGTGAGGTTCACTAACCTCTCACGCTACTCCACAGATATGGTACGTGACCCATTCTTCAGGGACCAGACCTTTCTGCAGGGAATCAGGCACAAGATCAGGGCTTCGACGATTCCCATCTACATCTCGATGCCAGAAGAGGTGCTAGTTTGATCCCTTCTAGTGCGGAGTTTTCTCACTGAGCAGTCACCAGCGGTGAGACCCACCGCAGGGCGACACGTAGCGGAGACTTATGCAGCATGAAGTAGACAGTTGATGCAGAGGTCCATGTGGACCAGTCCATCAGGTGGGTGACCTCAGGATACAGGTTCGGTTGTGCGGGGCACACGAAACAGATCTACCCTTACAAGGAGCAGATAGTGCTATGCATGCGGCAGGCAGGACCACATGGCTCATGATTGCCTGACCCGCCATGCAGATGGGCAGTAGTCAGTATAGGGACCTTCTAGGTAGAGTCAGAGGTTTGACCGTGGTGGTCCGTCGGGAGCAGGCGGACGTGGAAGAGGAGCTGGCCGAGCAGTGGGTGGTGGAAGAAATTTCCTGGAACTATCACCACCACCACCAAGAGGTCTACCCCAACCATAGGGAGATGGCAGACAGAGGTAGTATCAACTCTAGGAAGTCGAGGCCTACAACCATAGCACACCTGAGATGATTCGAGGTACTATCTGTGTCTACTCCACCCTTGCTCCGGTACTTATAGACACTGGTGCGAGTAATTCTTTTATTGTTGCTACCCTTCTTCGGAGCTCAGAAATTCTAACGGAGCCGTTGGCTAGATCCTTACGGCAAGAGAGTCATACGAGGGCAGACTTGGTGATTACGTACTAGTGCCGAAAGTGTGAGCTTACTCTAGGAGGCGAGAGCTTCGACTGGGATCTTCTTATAGTGGCATCGAGCCCTTACAATGTCAACTTGGGTATGGACTGGTTATCCACAGTTCATGCTCAGATTGATTGTATTATGCGCAAAGTGCTGTGTATCTGCACGGATGGGACCAAGTTCACCTTCACTAGTGAGAAGGGAGCCTTAGCAACGTAAGATGGACTCACGCAGAGGAGGGGGAAACCGATCACACATCCGTTGGATAGTCTCATCCTCAGAGTGGTTGATGTGCGGAGTCCGAGTTTTCCTATTGTGGTGGATCAGTATGCGAATTTTTTCCCTAACGACGTTCTAGGATTACCTCCTCGCAGAGTGGTAGACTTCAACATTGACCTGTACCCCGGGAAAACACTGATATCTACTCCAGCATATCATATGGCCCCCGCTGAGCTTCGTGAGCTGCGGGTAAAGCTGGAGAGCTTTCAGGGAAAGGGATTTATGCAACCCAGTGTTTCACCCCGGGCATCCCTGATTTTGTTCGCCATGAAGGCGGATGGGAGCTTCCGACTCTCTGTCGACTAACGTCTCCTAAATCAGGTGAGGGTGGAGAACAAGTATCCACTCCCGAGGATTAAAAACATCTTTGATCAGATCTAGGGAGCACGATGGTTCTCGAAGATAGACTTCAGGTCACTCGATCACCAGCTAAGAGTTCGAGACGAGGATGTTCTGAAGACAACCTTCTGGTGTTGGTATGGCCACTACGTGTTCTTTATTATTTTATTCGGCATAACCAATGATCCATCAATGTTCATGAGTCTCATGAACAGGATCTTACAGCCATACCTCGATCGCTTTGTTGTAGTCTTCATCGACGACATAATAATTTACTCGACTACTGAGGTAGACCACACCTACCATTTGCGGGTAGTACTGGACACACTCCGAGAGCACCATCTTTATTGTAAGCTCTCGAAGTGCCAGTTCATGATTCGAGAGGTTCACTTCTTGGGACATGTCATCTCGGAGGGTGGGGAAGTAGTGGATCTAGTGAAGATCGAGTCAGTACTTCCTTGGGAGCCACCGAGGAGTGTGATGAATGTAAAGAGTTTCATTGTTCTAGATGGATACTATCGGAGATTTGTGCCAGACTTCTCTATAGTTGCAGCACCGCTTTCAGCATTGAAAAAGAAGCAGAAACCCTTCGTGTGGTCAGAGAGATTCCAACAGATCTTTCAAGAGATGAGATAGAGGTTGACCAGTGCGCCCATCTTGAGGCTACCGGAGGAGGGCGTAGGGTATGTAGTTTACTGTGATGCATCCTGGACCAGACTCGGGCGTGTCCTGATGCAGGAGCGAGTAGTGATCGTGTATGGTTCACGACAGTTGAGACAGCACGAACAGAACTATGCTACCCATGACCTGGAGTTAGCAGCAGTGGTCTTCGCCTTAAAAATGTGGGGAAACTATCTGATGGGCCAGCGTTTTATAGTCTACTCTGATCAATAGAGTCTTAGGTATATCTTCTCACAAAAGGAATTGAACCTGAGACAGTGACGATGACTTGAGTTCCTCCGGGACTATGACTTCGAGATAGTATGTACTCCTCAGAAGGGGAACATTGCAACAGATGCTCTCAGCAAGAGATCAGGCATTCAGTTGCTAGGATAGGCGACATAGTAGCTGGCCACGTTGCAGATATTATTTGTGGATAGAGATGGAGTAGCCTTTCTGTAGTATTTCACAGTCACTCCTCCACTTATTCAGTGAGTTAGAGAGGTGCATCATGGGGACATTGATTGTGAGGTGCGACGTGCTTAGATATCCTCAGGGCAGGAACCTGATGGGTTTTCTAAAGGTGGGGAGCACGTCATCTTCTTCAGAGGATGTACCATGGTACCTGTTTCACTACAGGAGGAGGTGTTGAAGGTGTTTTACACTTCCCCTCTAGCGGTAAATCCAGTAGTGGAAAAGATTTATCAGGACCTTAGATGAAAGCATTGGTGGCCGGGTATGAAGAAACCAGTTGCAGATTGTGTCTCTCGATGCCTCACTTGTCAGCAAGTGAAGGCGAAGCACCAGGTTTCACCAGGCTTGGTTCGGCCCTTAGAGGTTATAGAGTGGAAGTGGGAAGGGATATCCATGGATTTCGTGATAGGGATACCGCGTACATCCAGAGGACACGACTCTATCTGGGTGATTTTCGACCGACTAACCATGTCGGCCCACTTCCTACCAATCAGGGATCGGTTCTCAGTAGAGAGCTTGGCACGCC
Source organism: Viscum album (assembly GCA_963277665.1). NCBI lineage: Eukaryota > Viridiplantae > Streptophyta > Magnoliopsida > Santalales > Viscaceae > Viscum > Viscum album. Next base: position 9,511,556 of record OY728125.1, read on the forward strand.
TCTACGTACAAGAGATCGTAGGACTTCATGGTGTGCCATCAACGATCATCTCTGATTGAGATGCTTGTTTCACTTCCCAGCTATAGAAGGGGTTGCAGGAGGCTTTCAGTATGCTGCTTCGCTTGCGAACCGCCTTCCATCCTCAGACGGGCGGTCAGACTGAGAGGATCATTCGGACTCTTGAGAACATGCTCTGTGCATGTGTCCCTGTCTTTGGTCAAAGCTGGGAGGATCAATTACCCATGGTGGAGTTTTCTTACAACAACAGCTATCATTCCACCATCGGGATGGCACCTTACGAGGAACTGTATTACCGGCCTTACAGATCACCTCTGTACTGGACTGACCCAGGGGAGTCAGCACTTGTGGGAAAAAAGATGGTACGGGCTATGATGGAGAAGGTGCAGATCATCTAGAAACGGATGAAGACTGTATAGAGTTGACAGAATTTGTATACTGATAAGAGATGAAGACCACTGGAGTTCGAGGATGGCGACCACGTCTTCCTACGGGTCTCACCTCGATGAGGTCTACGGAGTTTTAGCCGAGGGGGAAAGTTGTCTCCACGATTCGTCAGACCTTTTCAGGTCCTCAGTAGGGTAGGAAAGGTGGGTTACCTCATGGCCCTTCCACCTCAGTTGCACCGGGTGCATGACTTCTTCCACGTATCTCAGCTTAGGAGATACGTGAACGACCCATCCCACATCATCGACCATGGGGAGATGGACATCGATGACGCAGCGACATTCATGGAGGTCTCAATAGAGATTTGGGATCGACATGATTGGGTCCTGCGTGGACAGTCGATTCCTCTGGTGTGCGTTCGCTGGAAGCACGTGAACCTCCAAGAGAGCACATGGGAGCAGGAGGCTTAGATGCGTGCTCAGTACCCTCTTTTGTTTCCCTAGTGTGTGTTGTAGCTTTACAGGAACGTAAATCCCTGAGGTGGGGATAAGTTAAAGACATTGAATGTTAAAGGAAATTTTTTTCTTAAATTATTTTGAATTTTACGAGTTCGCAGTTTCTGACGGCACCTCGTTCTGAGGCCCGGTGTGCTCGGAATAATTTTCTGAAGTATTGTTTGGGTACTTTCAGTAGACGTACGAGCAGGATTTTATATATTTTTAACCGTTGATCGAAATTGAAATCTGAGGGCACCAATGAACTCATAGCACTGGTATTCACTTAAGGGGACGTTTACAACAATTTCATTTGGTCGAGAGTGGATTGTATAAATTGGGGTTTCTAATTAAAAATTAATGTTTGAATAAAAATGTGTGTGTGACACATTTGTATTTTTTGGTTGTTATTTTTTCTCCAAAGAGGAGTTGGAGGTGGGTCCCACACCCCACATAACCTCCCATGAGAGCATAATGTGTGGTGGGTCCCACATGAACACCAAAACCTCTCAACTCCCCTTGAAACCCCCTTCTAACTGTTAAAACTCTCCACCTCCTCTCTTTTAATTTTTAACCTTCCATCTTCTCTAATTTAAGATGCCAACACTCTGTCAAATAATTTTCTAGCATGAAATTAATTAGTTGTATCAAATATTTTGAATTAATTTGAATTTATTAAGTGAGCATAATAATATGGTTTATATTATTATGTTTGGGTTGGCATAGTGTTTTTGGTTGGGAGAATTGGTGGAGCCTCAGTGAAAGAGGAAGAACCATCCTCCAATGAAGAACGCCAATTCCACTGAAGAACGACGACAAATCTTCTTCTACCTTCTTCAACTGGGTCAAGAAAGTGAGGTGATGCCCACGAGGAATTCCATCTACTTTCTTCTTCCTCTACATCAAGGGAGAAGACATCGTCGTCACTAAGGACAACATATTTCCCTCCAACGTTGACGGAACGACGTCCATCTTCCGTGACGCCCGACTTCCGCGTCGCGTTCTTCTGCGACATCGACAATGTTCCTTGAATCGAGTCAGGTCGTTATGAATAATTTTAAATGAACAAAATTATACCCTCGTTCTTGATTTATGTTACGGCTCATCATTGGCCTTTTGTTATCACCTAACATGGAAGGCACGGGCCGATCAAACACGAACCGACGACCCTCCGTTTATTCTTGTTAGAATGTTTTTATTAGCGACAGAGGCGGTGTTGGAAGAGGCGAAGGTGGCTGAAGTGGCGGTGACCGGAGGTGGTAGCTACCGGAGGTAGCGGCGTCCGCGCGTCGGCCGCATGAAGAGACCGATCGGCCAAACCGTCCGGTCCGCTGGGAATCGCGGTACCCACAGGTGTCGTGCGGCGGAGGGAACCACAGACCGCAACTGCGGGCTGCTTGCTGTACGAACCGGCTAGCTATGGATGGTCGGGCAGGAGACCGCATCACCATGCTGCGGAGAAGACTGGGGCCCGCTGTGCGGGCTGCTTAGTGAGCGAACCGGCCAGCCACCTACCAACCGGGCTGAAGGAGTCACAACGCCGCTTGGCGCCGCGTGCGGAGTAACCATGGCTCGCAACCGCTGGCCGATCATGCCGGACAATTCTGACCAGCTTCGGCCAGCCGGGCAGCAACGAGGAGTGACGCCGCTCAGCGCCGCCATGCGAGCTGAACTGGCTCGCGACTTGGGCGGGTCCGCAGGTGGGCCGCACCCCATCGGGCCGGGCCGACCCCCCAAATGGGTCGGACCCACTGGGCTGGGTCCCTGAGTGGACCATGCTCCACCGGGCCGAACTGACCCCCAGCTAGGTCGGACCCGCCAAATCGGGTCAGGCCGACCCGCCAGCCCACTGGACTTGATGGGCCGGGCCCATTTCGCTTAAACACGAATATCTTCTAGACCGCGTGCCTGATTGATGCGTCGTCTATGGCACTAGGATCCTGACGAAAAGGAGGTCCTTTTGCGATACTCTAATTGAGTTTTGGACAAATTTGAAAAACCGTCGGGTATGGAACGGGCATAAATCCAACCGGGCCCCTGGAATGGAAAATCCAATAACTCTCAGACCAGATGTCTGATTGACGCGTCGTCTGTCGCTTTGGGTCCCTTATAATGAGACGAAACTTTGGGATACATCAACTCTATAATTTGTGATAGTTGATATATCAAAACTTGGCTCAAGGATTGGACCCTCCCAAAATCGAGTGTGTTGTGTGCGGGAACCCTAGAACTGGTTGTGATTACAACGACTACTGTATCGGAATCCTATGTGGGATCGACAGTGACGACTACTGTATTGGGATCCTCCATGGGTTCAACGACGATGGATATTGTACCAGAATCCTCCGTGGGTTTGACAATGATGACTACTGTTCCTGTATCCTATGTGGGTCTGAATGTTTTGACTTCTGTTCTTGTATCCTGTGTGAGTCCGACAAAGTAACTAGTCTTGTATCCTGTGTGGGTCCGACAGCTTAGCTTTTCTAGTATCCTGTGTGGGTCTGATAGCTTAGATGAATCGGTGACTATATCTGATCATCTCTATTTCTATATGAAAGATGTATACCTTTTTGAGGTGAGTCTTGACTTTCAATCATTATCATCGACGTGATTGACTTTACTTCATGTGTGGACAGGGTTGTTCTTGGGCTCGAGAGTTGGAGCTGAACTGAGATTGATAACTTTGGTATATGTATGGGCATATACCTCCATAGGGTTGGTTGATACTTCATGATTTTATATTTTATTTTTTGGTTTATCCTTCATGGATTCTGGGAGACATTCTAGGGTCTCGGGGTCCCTACTGAGTATCGTTATACTCACCCCTGCACGAGCTATGCCCGTAATTTGTTGTGTTGGTTATAGACGACGAACATCACTGATCGAGGAAGAGTGTTGAGGAGCTGGACGGTACCCGGAGGTGGACCTCTTAGCGAGACGTACATAGGGCGGACGAATGAACCTGAGGTGCTGAGGAGGTCATCTATACCCACCCTTCAGGTGGGATTCCCGGAGGATGACTCAGAAGTTTTTTTTTTACTTTTCTGTAGTTGTACTTTACTATTGGGCTTGTATTTCCGGACCCTTTCCTTTCATCACTTACTTTTGTATCAGTTTTATATGGTGATTATTTTCAGTTGTTTCCTCTACTGATTTTGTTCATACTGTGTGTGTTACAGGTTAAAAGGAAATGTCTTCCCTTTTATTGGGATTACGCCTTTGGTGCTAGTCGCCATCCCCTGGCATATGGAAGGTGGGCTTAGGGTAGTCACGACACGAGCCCCGAGGACGAGTCGTGACAGAAGTCTATTTTTAAAATAAAATATTATAAATTTCATAATGTGTTTAATGATATTCATAACCTCTTTTTAAATGGCTAATTTGATATATCATAGTGTGATCTAACTCAATTTTTCATACAACGAATGCTAAAAATTTAATTTGAAAAAAGAAACATTCTATAAAATCTTGGGGTGTTACATTGAGGATTCTGGTCTATATGGAATTGGCGGTAATGACTGCTAGAAGGATCCTTTGGACATGACTCATGTGTCACTGGGATAAAGTACATGGGGACCAATTAGTCAGCCTCCCTACGGTAAGGAAGGATCTCATTATAATATTCTAGGGAAAGGCTCCAACAGTTATTTTGACAAAGATATTGGTGTCATTAAATTACTGATCGATAACTATCATTGATCAAAGGGATTGTAAGGATCCATAAGACATATGTCCTATCAATATTTTCCTAGAGCTGAGAGAGTACCATTATTATGTTGCTCTATGAATAATGCATTTGAAACCCATTGTTGAAGATGTTGGATACAAAATGGTGTCCTATGTCCAATCAAGGACCTAGCTTGTGTAGTGGCTAATGTGCTCATCTGCAATATCTGTTAAGATTACATTTGGATTAGTGAGAAATACAGCAAAAAATACCATTAATATATCTGAAAAAGAAACACATGAATACCCTATCAAAATAGCAACTCAAAAAACGAACACATGAGTCATCAATAATTTTTTCTGAAATTATTTCATTTTAAGAGATAAAGGGTTCTGACAGTTGGTTAAAACCATCAGCTTGATTTCAAATTCACATCAGATGCGTCATTTTTGTTTCGGATGAAAATCAGGTGACATGCCTGGGTAGGATCATATTTTTTTATGATGATAACTGGGAAATATATTCTCATTAATATGAATTCTGATTCTCTAGTTAAATTATTTCATGTTAGATTCACTTTTTTTGTTTTCAATGAAAATCATATGCTAATGACCCTTGGTTGTGGGGTTGAATATGGTTGCACAACTAATCACAGTGGGTTTAATATTTTCAAACAAATTCAAATGGGTTGTAACCATAATAGTCACATTGAATCCTGGCTATGACCTGGGTAGATAAAGAGGAGTTAATCATCCATAAATTGAGAGTAGGGGCTTACTTTATGAGAGATTTCATTCTGCCGATTACTAAGAGGATAAGAGATGGATCCAACGCTATATTTCATCAAAGGCAAATTCGAGTGGTTGTACTCTATATTTGAAACAAGGAGTTATATGTGAGTATATCCATGTTTAGAAACCTCACTACAATGGGAATGTTTTCTTGAAATCATTCTTAAGACCCACTTGTTAAGGAGGCTACCAATAAGACATCAATTACCATGGGAATGCATACTCGAGAGGGACCAATAGTGTGCCTAGTGATTTGACCATACATATCGAGTAGCTATGGGATAGGCCTTTTTATGATTCTTTTTAAGGGGGCCAAATTAGGGATTAGATATCCACATAAATAATGTTCATGAAGAATTCTATTACGAAAATTCATGGAGTGGTTAAGTTGGGACCAAAAACTACATTGGAAGAAGGTAATGAGAGTGGTAAATCGAAGCATATAAAGATTCTTTATTCAGAATATAATTTTTCTATGTGGGATTTGGTTCCCTCTGTGTAGAATTTTCTTTGTGGGTTTGGGATCCCTCTATGTAGTGTTTTTCTATATGAGTTTGGGTTCTCTCCAAGTAGCATTTTTCTAAGTGGGTGTGTGCTTCGTCCCGGTAGAAATTCTCTACGTAGGTATGAGTTACTCCTATGTAGTATCTTCTTACATGGTTAATGGATACCAACTCATCATATCATGATCCTAATTTCTAAAGAGGAATTTTTTCAATAGATTTAACACATAAAGTACCTCTTTATTGTAATTGTTTTCTCATTTAATATATTGTTTAACTCCTTACACTCTTTAACAGTGTTGTTATTTAATTTTTTTGGATGAATAACCCATGTTTTCAATTATTGGATGCATATAATATTCTTAAAATTATAACTTCACATCTTCTATATAAAAACAACTAGAAAAATAATTAATCTAATCAGAAGTACAATATTATGATTTGATACCAATCGAGGGGGTTGAATCTATGGGATGTTTTTCCAAGTAATTTTATCTTTCAATAACCCCTCATAATATTCAATCCAAAATATCTATTAGTGTGAATGTACTTAATGATGAATTAATAGTACAATACTCCACATGAAAATAATTAAATTAAAAAAATAAGAAATAAATATTTTTTTAAGGTTGACCCTCGATGTGGGTGACTATGTACTTTCTTTTTTAGGGTTGAGTTTGATATATAGATATATAATAATATAATAAAGATAATACATGTGTGGAAGGTTTCATCCTTTACCCTTGAGGCCATCTCTCAATAATATAGTAATATCTAATGATGGGTTCTTCATATCGACTCTTGTAAGTTTATCATGGTTCCTCCCAACAACACTAAAGTAATGATATTTAATCTACTCCTCATTGTCACTATATCAAATGATTTGATCCTCTCCCTTAACAAAGGTATTTGACTACTAGTATGTATTCTGAAAATTTAGTTTATAAGTATTCCCTGTACTACACATCTTAATTTCATAATGATCAACACATGAATATAAAATGTACATTGTCAGTGAATTCATTATTCTTAGCATCAATAACTTCAATACCCAATAGACATTCTAGAAGTAATATCATGTTGATATATTTGAACCAATAATCTTTTTCTTTGTATAGAGTCATGACAGATATATTATATATATGGGAAATAGTATTTCCATCATTGCTTAACTCTTATTCTTATTCTTTATTCTTCTCCTTGTTTAACTTATTTCATTAATAATAATTGGGTATGTTGTTGTATTACCTCATCTTCCTTGTCCTCCTCATTTTCTTCTTCAATTCAAAAAATATTTATAAATATTATAGAATCAAATTCTTATATAATTTCTTCAACATACACTTATATTATTCTAATTCACTTTTTATAGACAATATCTCAATTGAAAAAATAAATATTTACATTATTCCGAATATGGAAGTACCGTAATACTGAAAATTGTTATCATTACTATATTCTCAAGAGAATCAGATGTGTCCCTCCCCCATGATACATGACTTTAATTATAAGTTATTCCCCATGATCTAAAAATATTCTTTTTCTAATAGATCATCTCAAATGATTTCCCATAAATACCGAAGATCCTTATTTAAATTTTTCAAAACATGTGTCCCAATAAAAACACTAGTATTGATAATGATAACTGATTTAAAATATTTTCTTTGAAATAATAGAATTATTTCACCATGATACTCTCAAAATTAGTCTTATTTTTCTTCTTCTAACACAAATTCTTCTCTTTAATCTTTCACAAAATCCACACATCTTCAATCTATAACTAGTTATCTCACAACTCATCTTGAATCATGATATAGTCATAAAATCATGATATTAAAATCATTAAAAATTATATTAAAAAAAATTTGGATATGTATAATTATTATTCCTAACAATTAATCCAAAAATAACACATTCTCGATGAAATATTATGTAATATTCATAAAACCCCCATATCTACTATAAGATCCCACATAATACAGTACTTTTGATACTTCTACAAATTTATATCTATATCATCTTACATATCATCTTTATAATATTATTTATAATCAAGAAGATATTATATACCAATTTATAAATATTATATATTCTCTTGAGTATCTTATATATCATAGTGAAAAATTTATTTTTCTACATTTAACTATGAAATTACACACATATATTTTGTATTGGATATGAAATATTATGTATTAGTAATAAAGAATTACATAACATATGAATGTGTTTCATATCACTGTTAAACTCCAAGATTTCCTTATATATCATCTAGAGAATGTTATGCATCACAATGATCAGTGATACTTTTTCAATATTATGTTATGTAAATAAATTAAAGATAAAATTTTCTATTCTTAAACTCTGACTAAAAAATTGTATAACTTTTTCAATGATGCTCAGAAACTCTTCAACCATTCTATGGACATTTCTAAGAACTCCAATTCACCTCAAATAAATTTAAATTATTTTTTAATATATAGGACCTTCTCCAAATTCTTTATATCAATTCAAAAAACATATTATATCATCTAAAAACTATTCTTTGAGTTTTTCAACAATTTTCCACTACCTTAATAAATCATATGTTTAACTAAAAATTTAATTTAAAAACATAGAATTAATTAATTATTAAAAATATAGCACTAGTCTTAACATAAAAATAAATATTATTCCAAAATTATTAATTGTGTAAATTAGTATATATAGTATACATAACTATTTATTATAAAAATGTAAATCCCAGGACCCTACTATAACAGAAGAATAGTGCATCCAAAAACTAATACATATTGCACACTAAAAAGAGACTCTATTCCATAATTTATCTAAATGTTAAATTTTAATTTGAATTTAATCAATTTATATTTATTTTTTATTTATAATTTCTATATTATCTGCTGATTAATTTTTATGATTCGTCTAAAATAATTGATTTTTAGGTTGACATTGCAAAAATTGTCTTCATAAAAAACTAAAAATATTATTAACTTATTATTATATAATAAAGGCCTATAAATTTATAAAACATTTTAACTGTTCAAATATTTATATATTGAGTAAAAAATTCATTACCAAATATTATTCTGAATTTTTAAAATAAATTTTTACCATTTATAAACATACATAATATTATCCAATAAAAGAAACTCTTCTTAATTTTACAATTAATTATTATTTTTTAAAAAATTGGTTTTGGAAATGTTTGAATTCCACATATATTATTTTTTTCATAACAAACCTATTTATAATATTTATATAAAATATATTTGTAATTTTATCATACCGATAAATTTTATTCTTAAAAACACACATTTCTATAAATGGTTTTTTATGTGTTACATGTGCTAATGTGAAAATTGTGTTTTATTAAAAAAATAAATATTTTACAATAAAATGATTTTAATATTTAAAATCATTATGTAAAAGTATTTTAATAAGGACAATTTTATATTACAAAATTATAGGTAAATTACTTATGTAAAAACTAGATACCATTGTAAATTCTAAGTGGAAAAAACATAACAACATGTTTAAGACATGTTTTAACATGAATTATTGGGGTATGATCAATATCATCTCATAAAAACTGAATTATTTTCTATTTTGAGGCCACATGACTCCTAAAACATGTTCTCTATTTACTTTACATTGGTATATTAATAAAAGATTCATTCTCACTACCTATAAAATGGGCCTCTCACCACCCATTAAATACTTTATAAAAATTATGAATCTAGTTTAAAATATTACTTTATTCATTATCCTGGAATCTTATTTCACCCTCTTGGTCTTTTGTTCATATGATATTATCCAAATCCCTCCCTTTTCGAGGAGTGACAACCATGAGTACTTATTTCCCCTAATTTTATTTATTTTATATATTAATTTTTCACATATTTATTTCTAATTCAAATATAATTAAATTTTTATTTGTTTTATAATAAATGGTATTATTTTAATGGAATTAATTTTTATAACCTATACCCGTTTCATATAAAAAAAATGAAAACTACATTTGGGTGTGAGTGTGGACTACTACCACTATGAAATGTCATGTTTTTTTATTTAAAATAATTAAATAGTATCTATTAATGTTGAATTTAATAAATATGTGTTATAATTATAACATATTTTATATTATTATATTATAAAACATATTATACATCAATATCATTCTATGGAAAATGAAATAATCAACGATGTATAAGTACGGACTACTGCCCCCATGGAACAATTGATTTCCTTATTTTTTTTATTTCATCACTACCATTCTTGTATGGTGATGATAATTTGTTTAATGGATTAAAATTATTTCAAAGAAATTATTATGTTTTTTTCAAATAATATTTCAAAACATTATTACAATATGAGCATCAAAAAACTATAGAAAATTAGATCGTGCAAAAGAGGATTCTTAGAGTAAAAAAATGATTTCTTTATACTATATAATAATTTTTTGAGGTTATAATTATCTTATAATTAAATTAAATTAAAATATATTACAGTAATAAACCCTAAATAAGGTCATTATGATTTTTGTATACCAATATTATAAATTATTCACTTCAAAACCATCTGTTAATTATCGTATGTTCTTCTTTGTTCTAGTTTGACCACATAATAAAATAATGCTATAAATTTATACCACGGTTGGATACAAGAATTTATGTTATATAAATATATGATATAAATAATTAAAAAATTAGTTGAATTATTTCTATATTAGTAACATGATTATTAAATTCAACATTTAAGATACCAATGTTGGTTTGTTAAAAATCACTGAAACAAGTTTATTACCAATTTAATCTTTAATGATCACACCTAAAACCAATATATAATGACATAATAAAATTATAAATAATTATATATAAATATTTAAAATAACTTTTATGATCTATAAATGAAGATATTTGGGAGAATAGTGAATAATAAAAATTCTATTATGAAACCCGTTCAAAACGATCAAGATTACTCCAAGACGATATTGAAAATAAATAGTAAATAACTAATATAGATGTAAGGAATAATCCTAAATTGTGTAGAAAAAATGTTATGGGTATGAATACAGTTCTAAAACAGGGGATTAAAATATTTTTTCTTTTTAGACAGGATGTTAGAGTGTATTCAACTATGTGGGATTAAAGGTAAGGTTTAATTTTATAAAATATCAATTCCTTGAGACATGATTTTATCATGCACTATGATTTACATTGTATGGTGTAATTACTACACCATAAATATTTTTTTCATCATTATCACATTATTCAGGTTATTTAATGTTCTATTATATATCCTATCCATCAAGGTATTTTTATTGAAATGTTACCTAAATCTCACATAATACCCAAAAATCCAAAATTTTGGACAGTAGAGAGAGAGAGTGTTTTTCCTAGAAATTACACCCTTATAAATATACTAGAAAGTGGATGAAGCTTCTGACTATATAAAAAATGGGTAATCACTATGAAAAAATATAGCTGACAATCAACTCAATATTCACATGATGCACGATGAGTGGGCTTAATAAAACACAATTATATAGACACTCCCAGTTGTATGGTTTAGATAATTCAAATTCCCCTTAAAAACCTTAATGAAGGATTTTCTTGCCATTGCTTTTGTATATTATTATTCTAAACTAATTAAATGAATTAAAATATTGTATTGATAACCAAACAATTTTAATGTACCCACTCCATCAAAAAATCATTATTTATTTGATAAGGGTAGTTCACATTTCATTGAGAATACCTCATATTTTCTATGTTGATTATGGGATATTCTTATAAAGAACAAAAAATTTCCATTTATTTATTGGGGAAATATTTAAAATATTTATACTTGTTATTTTAATATATTTTCTATTGACTACTATGTCATTTAATTTATTTATTATATATTCTATTCATTCCCACACATGTTGAATGGATTTAAATTAATTAGTAATGGGTGGGACCCTATATAGATATCCACTCGATTCATCAGTAGGCCTCATGAAACAAACTATTTGTGGTATTGACATATGACTTATGTATTTACATATAATTTATTGGGATAATAGCTTCTTGACATTTATTTATATCCTAAAAAATATATTACATCACTATGATATCAGTAATTATTATTTATATTTTTATTTATTATCATGGATATAGTATGCCCTCAGTTTCATTTTATTATGAAATGATTTGGATTATTTGTTTCCACTATAATATTTTTTTATGATTATGATTTGATTGATTATACTATAAACTACTACTTACTGATAATTTATGATCACCCTAATTTTTTTCCTTTCCATAGGATACCTAGTAAATAACTCTGTAAAAGTTTCAATGATCTACTTGATGGGGTGATAATATTATAAATCATAAACATTATGATGCCTCAACATAATACCTCAGTGAAGTAGTTGGAAATTTTCCTAGGAGAATAACCTATGCATTTATAGGCCTCCGTGATGCTCATTTTGTTTCAACGATCCATAAATATAGTAAATAACTTCATTTGAGTCAATCTTAGGGGTTCAAAAAGGTATCAGGTAAAATGTGTGGTACTTTGTTATTATTTTATGGTTGAAAAAGAGATTTTTCTCCATTGTCACGATTCCTGACATGATACATAATGTCATTTTATGAAAATTAATGATCTCCACCAATAACCTTTTTATCATAGATTGTTTCATGTATTGAATGACACCGGTGTTTCAAATCATTATTAAACAATTCATTAATTTAATATTGATTTTTTTTTGGGGATTTTAGCTCTACTTATATTTTATTATTCAATTTTTAACTTCATACTTGGGTCTTGATATATCGTATATCATCATACATCATTAACATCATGAATTCATTACTTTTGTACATGTTTTTAATCATTTATGTTATCTAAAAGTAAATTATTTTCACAATATAATATTTGAAAAAATAATCAACTAAATTGAAAAAACTATATACTTTATAATAAAACATTTCTTTATTAGATAGTTCTATCAATTCCCCCACACTTCTAACTTTCTTGTCATCAAGCATGTAGCCTAAAAACATCATAAAGGTACCTCATTCTACCAACATTGATGATTAAAAAGAAAAGAATATATGGGTTTGAATGGAAAATAAGATTTCAAGTGTCTCAGAAAAGAATTAACCCAAATCCTCATTTTTTTTTAAAAAATATTATTGTATTTTTTTTCCAATTTTCTAATAATAATGATCTTCCTTTATTCAGCTTAAATTTCATAATTCCTCATTAGTTTTCATGTCACCTACAACCAACCTCACATTTAATTATTTTCACTCATCACCTTGGGAAATAAATGTAACTTGATTTGTTCTCATATGCCACGTAGAAGTCACTACTCCAGGCCGCCCTGGAATCTAGCACCTCCATCATATAAAGATAGAGATAAACAATAATCACAAGGAATTTTCATTATCATTCAAATGTCTAGGAGTCTTGGGGTAGGTGGGAGATGAATAAGACAAGTCTTAAAAATAAGGGTTGGCCCAAAATAATAATTCATGATATAAAAAAGATAAGTCTAATGAAATACCTATGCAATGATGAATATGTCATCTCCCACTCCCCAATGATAAAAGTAGGTACATGATAGTCTTAATGAATATGAATGAATCTCCCCCTTCTTTAAATCACTTCCTTTAATTTTTAAAAATCAATGATTTTGGAAAATATCACATCCACCACCTAACTCCATATTAATATTAAATAACGAATCCAATAATGGTTATTTTTCATCCTCAAAAGACACAACAATGGTTTTATCCCAATATGTTTTACTTTTTTTGTTACAAGGTAGGTGAATAATAATTTACAATGAATAATAACATGAACACTCTCAAAAAATAAAGAAAACCCCCAGTAATATCATGTCACTAAATTAAATCCCCAGTATCCATTGACAACCTCTCCCCCACACATAGCCTTTTAAATATCATGAAACACCCTAAGACTAGGGTAGGATATAATATAATAGGATTATAATTTTTCTCTCTTACTAACATGGTAATTCATGTATTCTATATGTAAATGTATGATTCATTATAAAAGTGGATCCATAGATATGGGGATAAAATATAAAATTCCTCAATCATATTAAAAGTGACGTTATCAAAACATAGATTTGATAAGATTCCAGGAATGATCAAGAAGAAAACATGTTTGAGTCTCCAAAGAAATATAGTATAGAAATAATGGGTATTATTGGTTTATAATTCCTCTTATAAATGAAATTATATAATTAGGAGAAATAATCATAGAAATACATAAATCAATCAATTTCAATTTCATAAATTCAAAACATACTAAATCAAAGAAGAATAATATATAGAAATCAACAGATTTCTAAAAATCATGATTTGAAAAATTCTTCCCCATGTGCTGAATTTACACTTTTATTTTCCATTTCATTTCAATTATGATATTTATATCACGGAATAATGATTCTCCCAAACATGTTTATGTCTCTCAGATCAATTATAGAGTACAAGAGTTCAAAGTGGGGCATGAAATTTATTTTAAAGCTCAAAAAATGATTCTGAATAGTAAAATATTTGGAGTTAAAAGATAATGATGGTTTAAGTGATATCCATTTTCAATGAATCAATATTTATCACCCACTTTTCTTCATGAGGTTATTCTTTCTGCCATCATCATCATGGACCAGTAAATGAAACCCACTAATTTATGTTCAAGGAAAATTTCAATAAAGATAAAAAATATTGGAAATAGGGCTGCATCATAATATATTTCTAAATATTATTATTGAGAAATAAATCAAAAAATAAATCCTTAGAATGAAAATAAATTAAAATAAATATTAGTCTTGGTTTGATCTGCGAAGTGGGACCTAGTTTTTCTCCGCCTTTAGATGGGTTATACCACTTATTATCCAAAAGCTTATGGTGGGTAACGTTTATTCGATTGGAAACACCAACAGTACTTCCATATATATATATTAAAATTCATCATTTTATATGACCCCATGTATAAGATATTACAAATATAACCCCATGAAAATGAGATACAACTTGTATGGTGGGGATATGACCTAAAATGGGCCCTCCTCTTTCTGTGTTTCCACTTTCAAAACCTCTTCTTCATTTTCCAATGGTGGATCAAGATAATGTGCATCAACAGAATAGTCAAAGGTAAATTCAGAGTATAAATCTACTTAAAAAAATACAAACATTAAAAATTAATATAGATTTTCCCTTTCAATGTGGGAATCATGTTCCTCATTTTCAAAAGGAATATCCTTATTAGTATCCTCTTTTACCCCCTCTAATAAATTTTCAATATGTTCATGGAGATATTTGCATTAATTATTATGTGTATTTTACTATTCATAATATTACTCCAAGGAAAATCAATGGTTGTAGATATGTAATAATTAAAAATAATGAGATGTGATACTCAATTCATTTTCAATAAAATTAGATGTGTTTCAGTTCATGGAAATATCATCTACTTGAGTATGTTTGTCATCAATAACCTCTATAGTGGAATGTGGTTAATGGATTTGTGTGGTAGTAGATACAGATAGGTAGTCAGAATCCTCTATTAATTATTTTAACTCCACCACTTCTGTGGTTTATTCTTCTTCCAAATATAGATATAGATACAAAAGTCCAAATTCTTATTTTTTAAATATAGATAGATAATTTTATATTTTATATTCATTAAATATTTCAGATAGAAAATTTTGATTTCTTATATGTAAATTAGGTGGAATTTTTTATTTAAGAGTATCCATTAGAAATGGTTGAGAGATGAGGAATTGGTCTTCAATCTATTCCGTCTTGGCATTCGTTAGCTCTTCGATTTAAAGAATTGTTGGGAAATATCTTCAACTACAATAATAGGTCATTTCTTTGGTTTCCACTCCAAGGAAACATGTTAATATTAATATATACATCCCATTTTTTCTCATGATTTCCTAAATTGGGTAACTAATCCTTTTCAACTAGGATTCAAGAACATTTTCAACCACTTGATCTTGGTATATCACATATAAGTAATCATTCCATATAGATTTATAATACCATGAATACATCATGTAATTTTTTTTATATTTTCTAATAATCAAGGAAAACTATATAAGAAATCATGAAAGGGATTAATTAATTAAAGAGATTTTGGATCCCTAGTAATGGATGCAATTTTTAGCATAAATATTGTAGGGTAGTGTAGAAATTTCAATTTAGTTTCTATGTATATCTTAGTGGATAACCATATTAACCACACATTAAGGGATTTTCAGCTATTCCCAAACACTTCCAAATTTAATTTTTATAACACCCTATGATATTATGAGACATATTATTTTTAATTTCACTGATTTCTTTTGTTGTACGCTATAACAAGATTAGCTTGCGCTACACACAACACTGGATTAGCTTGCAATAAATGAAAATATATACATGTATTGTTTTATATAAAATTTCATGTTTTCAAAATTAATTTCATTCAATACTAAGTATAACTGAACAACTAAATATTATAACCTAGCCATTATAATGGTAGTTATGAACAATATCAATTTTCTTCTAAAAAACTATTTCAATGCAAATAATTGTGTTTATAAAATAGTAAAATCCTCATTATGGATTTTATTAATGAAATATATATTTAATATATTCAATTTAACATTTAAAATTCATCATATATTTTTTCTATGCTTGATATAAGAAGAAAATCAATTTTTTGGATAAAAGAAGTATTTTTCAAAAAAATACAGATTTACCGCCTTTTGATGGTGCACCCATTTTAAATATAGTTTTTGTCAATTTTATATTTTTTTATTTAATAAAATAAACTTATTAGTTGCAATTGGGATAGAAAAATATACTTTGGATGATTTTTTGATATTTTTCTGATAACTTTTATGTTATGATGAATTTATTAAAATATGCCAAATTTTAATAGAAAAAAACTTTTTTCATCAAAATTATCAATATGATTAAATTACAATATTGAATGGTTTTGAAGTATAAATACTATATATTATTTCCATTCAATGTAATGTATTCCATTATAAATAATTTTACATTGATTTCAGATTTAAAAACATTTCAATCTTTTACAATGTTTTAACATAAAAAACCCGTTCTCTTTTCCCAAAAAATGGGGAGTATTTTTAAATTAATTTCTGAAAATTCAGTTTTCAAAATTTTGAAAAATATAATTTATATTTGGAATCATTGGGTTCAATTTTTTTTAATATTTTACTTTTATTCTTTTAGACACTATGGATAGTAACTTTGGTAATTTTTATTTACCAGGGTTGAAGGTAAATCTGGTACATTATGGTGAAAAATAATATGATTGGGAAAACAAAATTACCCTAAAACCTGAAAAAATCATATTTGATGAATAAATGTCGAACTATATCACCTAAGAGTCATAATTGATTTATTTAATGGACTTTTTTCTTTTAAATTCATTTAATTATTATTAAAACAAAATAAAGTGACAACATGCCACTATCTTATCTCTTATAAGTCAACTAATTTTAACATATGGATGAACATAATGAAACATCAAACATAAATAGTCTCCATGAAAAATTATAACATTATCTACATAATAGCAATTTATTTTTAATTTTTAAAGGTTAAATATTTTCTGTAAATATTGACACAATAGTTATATAGTAATTTTTTTATTAAGAGAAATATCAAATTAATGACATTATAAATATTAAAATAAATATTATATAACATAATTTATGTCATCAAATAATTTCATGGATTACAATTACCATTTATAATTTAGTAAATATAAATTTTTTGATGTAATGAACTTTTTATGATTTAGTGAAAACTTCATGTATGAATAGTGTCATAATTGACATAATTCAATACATAAAATATAAAATAGTTTATAAAAAGTTATATAATCACTAAAAATCTATGATTTGACCAAATGGTTAAGATAAGTCATAATATTTCAAAAAATTCACTTTTTGGTTGTTTCACGTGTTATGATAGTTTAAATAAAACACAATCTGTAAATTAAATGATATCAAGCTAAGATTAAAAATGATAAATTAAAGGTTAAACCATAAAAATAAGAATTATGAAATATTAAAAACTTGTCTAAAAGTTATTTGATGATATTTTATTTCAACCAAAAATCATCTTATATTTGAAATAATTTTTTTTGGACCATTACAAACTAAAAATACATTTATAATAAATTAATTTTTCAAGACATTCCTAAAGTTCCCCTCACCACTACCATAAAATAGAACTTCTTCTTTTCTTTTAATGACACCTCTAAATCCATTTTTCCCAGAAAAAATCTTCCCATTTTTTCCCAAATATTCTTTATTTCATCCTAGAGTCATTAATTTTGGCAGAAATCCATCATAGGGATACCCTTTGTGCAAATTACAAAGAGATGCTCGAAAAAGTGGTACCTATTTTATCACCTCTTTCAATATTATTTTCTTCTCATACTTTATATACTTATATTGTTTCTATATTAATTTAGTAAATCTAGTATATTCTACATGAATATTTGTTATTATAATTATAGGAAAACCGTATATCTTCTTTTATCGATCCTATGAATAATAATATTACCATGCATGTGTATGTAAGGCTTACCATCTCCACACTGTGGTGCAATTTTTTATTCAACAACACGTTATTTTTATGGGTATAAAGATGAATATAATGGATGTAAATAATTAAAATAACATGATAATTATTTTGTATAATGAATATATCAGCCAATTATATAAAATTTAACCATTATGTGAATGATATCGTCGCTCGTGAATACATACTGCCTACCGTCTCCACTATGCGATGTGATTCATTATACATGACATTCATTAAAAATGATTATATACATGTATAGTATTAATAAATATTATATATATTATACTAATATAATTCTTTAAATGATATAACTATAACCATATACTTGGAACATGAACCTAACCGATAAAACATGAATAAGAACATAAAGTTGTTAATATCTGAATAATAAGTGACAATGAAATATTACTACTAAACAGATGATAATATATTCATATATGATATCATAAAAATGATTATGATTCTATAATAATTCAATAATTGTATTTAAATTATTGTACATGATGTTCGTATACATATGAAAGATATTGGATATAAGGTAGGGTATTATGTTGTCTCACTTTTATTTATCTGGGACATATGGATTATACACCATATCATTCCTTTGTTAAGTGGTTATATTCCCCAATATTTTTTTATTATTTTTATAAAGGTTATGATATTTAAATATGAATATAAATTTATTTATTTTATGAGTCATAAGATTTGACTAACTATAATATGGTAAGGGATAATTTTTAAATCTCATTATTTTATGAGATTGTTTATACGTAAGTATTTACTTGGGTATATTTATAATCCATGCCCATGTTTCCGAAATATATAATATTATTTCTATCCATATACTATTATTTAAAATCAATTTTACCCATTGGGGAGTTTTTATTAAATGATATGGAATGATTCCTTCTTTTGTTTTCCAAATAAGGTACTTTGTGACTTTTCTGGAAAATGTATGAGAAGAATGTTTTTCTAACTTATACAGTATGAACAAATTTTTAAACATTCATAATGCATAATTTCAATGAATAATACCTTACAAATTTTCAAGGTTATTTTTTATGAAATTATTTTCTTTCAAAATTTCACAGTGTTTTCAGAAAAAAAAGTTTTTTATAAATAATGAAAAGTATTTTCCTCAGGAATCAATTTCAAGTGTTTTATAAAAATTATTTGCCATATAAGATGAAATTATTTAATAAGGTTATGTTTCAGGAATACTCTCCCTAATATTTCTATGGTTTGATTATATTTATTCTATTTATGATGTCAATTTGTGTTTCATGGATTATGTTTTGATGGAATGATGTTTTAGAAACCCATTTTACCTTTTGGGTTATACTATGATGAGTGATTTATGTTTTTGAAGCACACATAATAATGATTTATTTATGAGATGGGTGGAACCTTTATCTCCCTCTAGTGCATTGGTTAAATATGAATAACTCATGAGGTATGTATGTTATGTGTGAACCTGATTTCATATTCACAATCCTATGTGTGCTCTTGGTTTTCATGTCCATAATTTTATGAGTATTCCTAGTTTCAATGTCTATATGTTTATGAAATAACCTGGTTTCATGTTGAGTGAACCTATTAGTATTTATACATGTTCAAAAATTTATTAGTTTTTGTTTATGCCACAATTTCGTGTCTTGTGTTACTTTTATGATCTGATTAATTATGATCTTTTATTTTCTTTATGATTCGTGTTTTTTATTGATATGCAGGGCATGATATTCTAATGTTATGATCATATTCTCATACCATTTATTCTATTGTTTATGTTTACATATCACATTTTTTTACCCTTACCGAGCATTTGAGTTAACCCCTTTTATGTTTCTTTTCCTCAATATTTGAAGAGGGGTACTAAGTAAAATGTGTCAAAAGGGGTTCTAGTTATGAAGGAAAAATAAGGAGGTGATTTAGGTGTTTTATAAAGCTTCTTTTTATGTTTCACAGTTTCAAAAGAAACTAAAATAATATGGTCGTTAGGAATCTATTTCTGTAATGTATTGTGTTTTCTGCAAAAAAATGTAATGTTAATATACTTCAAGCTTGGGTTGTTAGATTTGGTATTAGAGGGAAGGTTTAGTCAAACTTTGGATACTAGGATTCAAAAATATTATTGAGATCTCTGTAAAAATTTCTAACGGTATGTCTTAGATATCCTAAGGATAAGTCAAGTATTGGATACAATCTAAGGGTTTTTTCATAACCATGACTGACCTATGATTAAACCGATGATATCATAGATTTAATTTTATTAATTAATTTACTTTACTTATGTGATCCTATTATCTAGTATGTATACTCACACTCTTCTTTCTGGTCTTACTCAATAGCTAGAACTTTATAGAACATAGTTATCCGGTAATGTTTCAAATTTGGGAAGTATGGGAATTATGAAAACTGATTTCCTAAGTGGAAATATAATGAATAGAATCATGACAATGGTACAAGTATTGGTCATACAATTGGTGATAAAGATATTATAAATGACATGTGAAAAGGTATGTAATGTTCTTCCAGTATTGTGTACATTAAACCTAAGAATATTGAGGTTGATAAAACATAAGAAAAGATTTATATTTTAGGAAATAAGAAGATGGTGGATCCTGAGTAATGGTTAATTAATAAATTTGGATGATTGAGTTTTATATGTTTTAGAATTAAAAATTTATTTTATATGAATCATAAAATATATAAGTTTTTTAAATATAATTTTTTCATAATGTATTGGAAAGGATATGTTGAATTGTTCTAAGGATCCAACAAATTGATTAAAGGGTAAAGTGATATACTTGGAGATCACATGGATAAGGTAAAGATTACCCTTAATATATTCATTATGTTATGATAATGATGTTTGGATAATGATATATTTGATTTTATTATGTAAATTGGATGTTGCTAGTTTCTTGAGAACATGTTACGGATTTTTCAGAAAGAGGGCTATGATATCATGGACGATGTATATAAATTTTTGGGACTCAAGGAATAATACACTATGTTTTAGAACAATGAAAAGAGCATGTTTTCAATAAGGATATCTTATAATTCAGGTTATTATCGTGACTCAAGAGAATACATGATGAAGGTGTTCACACTTTTTGAATGTGAACAACCAAATATATATTATGATATATGAGGGATAAATGTTAAACATAGTTTTGGATCCTTTTTCTATAGTTTTTGATTTTCATCTTTCAGAAAAATTGTAAGGTTATCAAATTTTTGGAAATTGTATGTTACTCATTAGATAAAGGTTGTTGGAATATAGTATTATCCCACCATATATGGACTTATTCATGTTTCATAACTTGTGATAACCTTATTTTGATAAAGACATATGGAATGAACTATCATTCAATTTATGAGTTTCATGATCTAATAAGACTTTAGGAATGACAAAAATCAACATTATCTCTTTGAATAAGAGATGAAGTGGAAATTTTTCATGAAATGACCAACAATGATATTGTACTGAAATCACGTAAGTATTTCTTCTCATGTTCTACAACTTTAAGGATATGATCTTAAAAACTAAAAATGTTATCTCTATAAATTATTATTCGATGAATCATATGGTCCCTTAAATCATCACAGATTTATGGCTTTTTGATTTTTATCTTTCTCTTAACCTTGTTCTCTATCACTCTCCATTTAAACATGATGGTTATATTTTTCTTCCATATCTATGTTTTCATTTCCCATCAATGTTCCTCTATATGGAACCTCAGTGATGAGTTATTTTGGTTAATCATTGTGTTTCTAACATTCCATTTTAAAATTATATTTTAATATTACTTTTTATGATTTGTGTTTCTATAAAAGAAACATTCAATTAGTAAACCTTTTATAACAATGAAAAAATTCAGGGACTAAAGTCATTCATGGGGGATATAATATAACACCCCAGGATTTTATGAGATATATTCTTTTTAATTGCATTGATTTATTTTGTTTCCCGCTACACCACGATTATCTTGTGTTACACAAAACATCGGCTTAGCTTATGGAATATGCAAGTCTATGATTGTCTTGTGTTATAGAAAATTTCATGTTCCTAGAATTAATCTCTTGCAAGACTGAGTAAAAGTGAACAACTAAATATTATAACCTATCCATTATATTGGTTGGTATGAAAAATGTCAACATTCTTATAAATAACTATTTAAATTAAATAAGTGAGTTTATAAAATAATAAAGATAGTATTTCTAAATTTTATTATTTAAATTTATATGTAATATATTCAATTTAATGTTTAAAATTCATTATAGAGGTTTTATAGGTTGATATAAGAAAACATTCAATTTTCATATAAAATAAGTATTTAAAAAAACTTTACCAACTTTTGATGGCAGACCCATTTTAAATATATTTATTGAAACTTTTATATTTTCTACTTAACATAATAAATATTTTATTTGGAATTGGGATAGATAAATTTATATCAGCTGATTTTTTGTTATTTTTTGAAAACTTTTCTATGTTGATAGATAGTAAAAATACATTAAATTTTAATTGAAAATAAAATTTTTCATCGAAATAATTTATATGGATAAATTAATGTATTTAATGGTTTCAAATTAGAAATATAATATATTTTTATCATTAAATATAATGGATATCATTAGCATTAATATTACATTAAATTGTAATGTAAAAACATTTCAATCTTTTTTGATGTTTTAACTTTAAAAAACTCGTTATATCTATCCAATCATGGTGATTAATATAAAATTAATTAAATAAACTTAAGGGTTAGGAATTTTGAAAAATTGATTCCATATTTGGAATCAATGGGTCGAAATTAAGTTAATAGGTTACTTTTTTTGGATATTATGAATAGTATCATTGGTAATATTTATTTAACACGGTTGTAGGTATATTGGGAAAAGAAATAGTATTATAGGGAAAATAAAATTACACTAAAACATGAAAAAGTATTATTGGATGAATAAAATTAGAACCATATAACATAAGGGTCTGAATTTATTCGTTTAATGGTCTTTTTTCCACTATAGTATTGTAATTGTTATTAAAACAAAATAAAGTGACAACGTGCCAATCTCTTATCTATTAAAAGTAAATTAATTTTAATACAATGACAAACTTGATGAAACATAAAACATAAATATTATACATCATTATAATTATGTTTTCTACATGATTTTAATTTATTTTCAATTTTTATAGATTAAATAATTACTATAAATATTTACAAAACCATGATATACTAGTTATTTTATTGAGAGAAATAATAAATAAACGATATTATAAATATTAAAATAAATATTATATGATATAATTTATGTTATCCAAAAAATTTATGGATTAATAATACATTTTAGGATTGATTTAATGTATTTATTTTGAAGTAGTCATGTTTCGATCAATTTTTTAAAAGTATATTATGAATAGTGTCAAAATTGACAAAATTCATAACTTAAAATATAAAATAGTTCACTAATTGTTATAAAATTACTAAAAAACTGGGATTCAACAAAATGGTTTATAAAATTCTTAATATGACATTAATTCCACTTTTTTGGTTGTTAGAAATGTTATTATAATTATAATAAAACACAATGTGTAAATAACATGATATCATTGTAAGATTAAAAAGGGTAAAATAAGGGTTAAACAAAAAACGATTAGGATTAAAAGATATTAGAAAACGTGTGTAAAAATTATTGGATGATTTTATTTCAACCTAAAATCATATATTCTTCTAAATAAATTAGTTTTTGACCATTAGAAATAGAAAATAAATTTATAATAAATTAATATTTCAAAATTTTCCTAAAGTGCCCCTCATATCTCCTATAAAAGTGAACTTGTCCTTCTCTTTTAATCACTCCTCTAATGTAGTACCCCAATTTTTGGGTACATAACCCCCTTTCCTCATGTTTCTTAATTGGTGTGTTCTAAAATAGAGAGTTTCCATAAAATAGAGTGTTTCCATAAAATAGAGTGTTTCCATAAAATATAGAGTTTCCATAATGTGTGGTGTTTCTATAAAGTTTGTTGTTTCCATAATGATGGTTGTTTCCATAAAGTGGGTTGTTTCTATAAAGTAGAGTGCTTCTATAATGTGGGTTATTTCCATAAAGTGGGGTGTTTCTATAAAACATGATGTTTCTATAAAAAATGTGTATCCATAAAAAGGGTAAAGGTGAAGGATGGGAGAGTTTGGGGGTTTTATAAGGATTTTTGGGACTAAAAGGAAGGTCGCATGATCCATACATGATTGGCCAAAACTATGTGGTCAAACCTGGTGCATGGGTCCAATCTATATCTTATTTTCTATGAGTTTACTCACTGTTACTCTATATATTTGTTTTTGGCTTCAAAACGCCCCTATTTCAAGATTAATCTCCCTAGAATCTTGGAAAACCCTCCCCACATGAGTTGGGCCAACCCAGAGCCTTCCCTTGGTGATTTCGAGTACGATTGTTGGGGTATGTCACCATTCATTCCAGATTTTTCATGTTTTCATAGATATTCTTTGGTCTACTTATATTATCTCCATTCATTCTCAAATATGAGCCTATTGTGGGTGGATATACATTTTTAGATGAAGTGTAATTCAATATTGAGTCATGAACTTACTAGGATAACAGAACTAAGGCTGTTATTGGATAATCAACCTGCTTTCTTGTGAGTTCTTCATTTGTTGTCAAGGTTTCGTCAAAGCCTTCGAGGTAGGTGGCTTCACACTCATCTCCTTTTTCAATAATTTATTATCTTAGATTCAAATCAGATTATTTATTATGAAATTCAAGGAAAAAAATCATTTTTGATGATTTATGGTTTTTTTGAAATTGTGTGATCTTGGTGAATAGTTGTGCTAAATGGGGTTTAATTTCATGAATTTAAAATGATGATTTGAAATTACAGATTTTATTGAATTTCTAAATGGTTGATGAAAAAGATATTTTCCAAAGAAATGGTTTTCAATAAAAATGGAGTTTTATTGAAATGTTTTGGAATTTAAATGGTTCGGCGTTGAAATGGTTTTTATGGAAATTATTTTCAATAAAAAGGTGTTTTTATTGAAAGGGTTGTTTTGGAATGATCATTGAGAATATGTGGTGTATGTTTATATTGCATATACGAGGCTTGGTTGAAATATGACCTTTTTCTCAGTGCCAAAGGTTTGATGGAACATGGGAATTTCATACATGGGGCTTGGTTGAAATATGACCTTATGCTCGGTGCCAAAGGGTTGATGTCACATGGGAAATAATTAACTTCTGATGACATGGTAGATCGACAAAAAACCGCTCAAGAGAATGGAACTGTCATAACGTAACAAGCATGGTTGGTTTCATGGGTTTGACGAATGGTTTGGGATGATGATAAAGATATCTTGTGAAATGGTTGTAAAGATTGTTTAGTTATTTTTTTAAATATCTTTCTGGGAAGATTGGTTTCAATTAAACTAGCATGATTTTGCTAATGAATGTTTATGTAAAATTTTTTATATTTAGTTATAAATTGGTTTTGAAAAAAACAATTTATATAAATTGTTTTATAAAATTGTTTCTAACTCTTCTATCCTAGTGGAGTGAGTAGGGACATCATTAGGGAAATCCTACTGAGTTTTATCTCACCCCTGATTTGTCACTTTAGTTCGTTTTGCATATATTATCTTCTGAGACAAGGGAAAAGTAATGTTTCACACTTGTTTAGCACTACCTCAATATGTTTGGGTTGTTATGAGATTTTGTAGCTTGGAGCTTGTGGAGCATGGATACTACAGGTCGTTGGAGAGTCTTGTGTATCCAATCCACTATGTACTTTGATACTTTGTTATTCTTTTGTTGTTGCTTACTTTGATGTGATTTTGAGACACACGAAGTTGTTGAGTTGTCTTCCATTTTTTCATGCATCATATTGTGAATGTTTTGTTATTGTTGGTAGGTTTATTGGTTTATTTGTTAAAGGGTAAATCATTCCCCACTTGTATTTGAAACCCTTCTAAATTTATTACCATCCGTTGGTGTCTTGTGGATGTTTCTTAAGGCCTAGTAATGACTTGTTTTACTCTCATGACATTGAGAATTGGTGGGTCATTACAAATGGTATTAGCTTGTTCGGTCCTTGGCCAACAAGTAGTCATCGATGCTCCTAGTTTTGGAGATGAAATCCCTTCTTGTGTATTCCTTGGGTGGGAATCTTAGAAAGGAGTAGGATTGTTGGAACAAGAAATGTATCGCATAAAAGGACATTGCTAACCCTTTTATGCTGAACGTCATGTTACTAGGGAGTTGGGTAAATAAGTGTTTGGAGACACTTATAGAATTTTGAAATCTCATTTTCATGGGTTTAGCCAATGAGACGAGTATGACATGCATTGTAGAAGAATTACTTCCCACTAGGAGTGTATACATAATTTCAAGGAATGATTCATGTTGTGAAAAAAATAAGTGTTAGTTTTCAAAAAATAATGCAATTGGGTTTCAAAAGAAATATTTTGAAAAAGTGAATACTTATCGTATTTTGAAGATGGTTTAATTTTCAAAAGCGGGTAAAGTGTTTTAAAAAATGGCTGAACATCAAAAAAAAGGTTTCTTTGGAAAACAATGTTGTGATAGTTGATGTGATAAAATTTAAAATGCTAAGCCAATAGTGGATAGAGAGTGAGATTAACGTATTTTGTTGTTACTTTAGAAAATGGCACCTAGTAGGCATTGTCGAAACCAACCAGAAGTAGTTGTGGAGAATGTGGTTTCACCTGAACCACGTGTGAACCAAGAGCTGGTTCATATTATTGTCTAACTATTTCATACTTTGAACAAATGGAACTAGAGGAATGAACCATGACATGTGGATCATACCATATAGTTCATGAAGGAGAATCCACCAAATTTCTAGGGTGATCCTGAACCTGAAAAGGCGGGGTGTGGCTATGTAGGATGAATTATATCTTCCACTTCATCGATATACTGGTAGAGATAAAGTTCAAACTAGCAATGTATATGATCGATGATCTTGCACATCAGTGGTGGAATTTAGTGGTGCTGGCTAAATTGGATGAAGGACTTACATGGAAGGATTTTGAGGAATTTTTAAACAAAAAATTATATCATCACACATTCAAGATGTAGAAAATGACAGACTTCTTCAACCTAAAACAAGAGAGTCTCTCTATCACAGAGTATGCGGCTAAGTTCATGGAGTTAGTACGCTTTGCACTAGAAGTTGTGTCAAGAGCCACTTTAAAGGAACACATTTTCGAATTGGTGATACGATAAGAGATTCGACCAATGATTTTAGGACTTTTTATTATAGATTACACAGAGATGGTGAAAAGATCGATTGTGGATGAACATGGTATCTTGAGATCTATGGGAGTAGTAATGATGATACCTACAGGAAATGGTGGGAACTCAACCATGGTAACAAGCCAAAAAAAGACACATATTTCCAATGTGCAGGTGGAAATCAGAACCAGACGACTAGATCAATAAACCTTCCTCCACGACCCCAGAGCAAAGAAGGTTGTTTTCAATGTGGTTCACTTGACCACAACAAGATTGTATGACACAAACTAGAGAATTTCACAATTGAAACAATATGGGACATATTCAGCACTATTGTTGCAGTGCTCCAAGGTCAGGTGATCGAGACACTTTTCAGGTTTCGCAAGCATCGTATGCTTCGACTAGACGAGGACAACAGAATCAGTCTCATTAGTAGAGAAGAGCTAGCTATGGTGATTCTATAAATACCATGACTCCTCAACCATGGAAACCTCACCAAGGAAATAAGGTGAACACTGTTGTGAATAAACAATTTATTGGAGCTGAGCAGATGATTGTTGATGATCAAGTTGGACCATCTAAAGTGAGAGGTATGATTATTTTAAATTCTACCTTTGTGAAAGTGTTTTTTGATACTGGTGCATCACATTTGTTTATTGATTCTCGTGCTTTTTTACTTTCTATGTTTAAAAGTGGAAATGATGCCTTCTGGTTTGAAAATGTAAACTCCTATTGGTGAAAGAGAATATCAAGACATTGCGTGTAGAGCATATGTTATAACTATTGATTTTTATGTGATAAAATGGGAATTCTCGATGTTAGATATGGATTTATATGATGTAATCATTGGTATGGATTGGATGACAATGTTCAAGGATCTAATCGACTATTATAGGAGAACAAGTAATTTCATGACAGAGGATTGAATCGAGAATCTCTTTAGAGGATAGAGGATTATAAAGAAGGGTGAAAAGAGCTCGTTAGAACCAATGCTGGAAATGATCTCTTACAATTTGGAAGAGTTTAATTTGGCAGCAATGGAAGAGATTAAGGAAAATATTTTTCTAACTATTGTGGACCAATTTCCAGATGTCTTTCCCAAGATCTTCTCATGGTTAAAACCTCAAAGGTAAGTGGATTTTAATATTGATATCCTTCCAGGGACCATTCTGATTTCCCTTCCGTCTTATAGGAAGGCACCAACAGAGTTATAGGAATTGAATGTGTAGTTAGAGGATTTGGAAATCAGAGTATTATTTTCCAAGTACGTCTCTATAGGAAGCACCAGTTTTCTTCATAAAGAAGACAAATAGAACTCATTGGTTGTGTGTTGATTATCGAAAGCTTATCTAAGTTACGATAAAGAACAGATATACACTTCCACACATTGATGATCTGGTTGATCAATTAATAAGATCTCGGTGGTTCTCCATGATTGACTTGTGATTAAGATATCACCAATTGAGAGTTTTGAAAGTGGTTATTCGAAAGACAGGTTTTAAAAGTAGATATGGCCACTATGAATATATAGTCATGACTTTCAGTCTAACGAATGCACTAACGGTCTTCATGGAATTGATGAATCCGATATTTCAACAATATCTGGATTCTTTTGTTGTTGTGTTTGTGGATGAGATTTTGGTCTATTCAAAGACAAGGGCTGATCATGAGGTTCACCAAGAAATAGTGTTACAAATCCTGAGATATCATCATTTGTATGCCAAATTATCAAAGTGTAATTTTTGAATATAGGAATTATGTTTTATTGGCCATGTCATTAATGAGAATGGAATTTCTGTTGATCCTGAAAATATAGAAGTCGTTATCTTTTAGGAACCATCAATGAAAGTTTTTGGGATACGAAGTTTTCTTGGTCTATTTGGTTACAAAAGATGCTTTGTGCATGATTTCTAGGGACTAGATTCACCAATGACAGCTCTAACAGAGAAGAATACTCTATTCAAATGGAAGGAGGACTGTCTGAATTCGTTCTAGGAACTGAAAGTTCATCCTACATCAGCACCTATCTTCATCTTTAGAGAATCAAGACAGGGGTATGCAGTGTATTTTGTGAATCAGGATCAGGGATGGGATGTGTTCTCATGAAAAAAGATCATGTGTTTTCTTATGATTTAAGCCAATTGAGGGTACATTAGAATAATTACCCAACACCTGATTTGGAGTTAGTTTCAGTCGTCTATTCTCTGAAAACATAGATACATTATCACTTTGGTGATAAATTTACTATGTTTACAGAACACAAATGTTGTAAACTCATTTTCTCATAGAGAGATTTGATTCTGAGGAAAATGAGATGAATGGAGTTTCTTCAAATGTTTGAATTTTACTTGATGTACAAACCGGGGAAAGGAAATCTTGTGGCGGATGTGTTGACTAGAATGTCATATGCTCATTTGGAGAAATAATATTTAGATGAATGGCTATCGATGTCGGTCTTAGCCGACATGCATGTGGAATCTGAAGACCGAGGTGATGTTGCATTTTTCTTTTCAGCTACACTTTTTCCTGATTTAGTTTAAATGAGCAAAGAGGCACAAACATATGATGCATAATGTCTGGTTGTATGTTTAAAACTCAAGGGTGGAGAGGCCATTGAGGGCTGAAAACTAGATGGATGTTCAGTTTTGAGTTTCAGAGATCAGATGGTTGTACCTATGGTTTGTCAAGAACAACTTCTTAACTCATTCCACTATTCGAGATGGGATGTACAACTAGGTACCTAGAAGGTGTATAAGGCGTTGAAGTCACGGTTTTGGTGGAGCAACATGAAAATGAATATGGGTTAGTTTGTCTCATGATGTTTAACATATCAGTAGGTTAAAGCACAGTATAAGAGAACAACTAGTATGTTACAATCATTTCCCATCCTATTGTGGAGATGGGATCAGATAACAAAGAATTTTGTTACAGGTATTCCCAGAATGGGCCAAAAACATGAAGCCATTTGTGTGATAGTGGATCGTCAAACTATGTCGGCCCATTTCATACCTATTCTTGAAACTCATACGGTGGAAGAACATTAAAAAATATATATATATGAGAAGTGGTAAAGAGCCATGGTGTACCAGTGTCAATAGTCTCAGAGAGATATCCGAGGTTCACATCTCATTTTTCGAAATCCTTACAGCAAGCCCTTGGGGTTTAGTTCACTATAAGTGTGACGTATCATCCTCAGAAAGATAGGCAATATGAGAAGACAATAAAAATGATGGAAGATATGTTGCGGGCCTGTGTAATGGATTTTGGTGGATCATGGGAGGAGAATATACCTTTAGTGGAGTTCTCATACAATAACATCTATCAATCCTCAATACACAAGGCTCCATTTGAATCTTTGTATGGGCGTCCTTGTTGTTCTCCACTATGCTGGGTGGAAATGGGTGAAAAATCACTAGTCAGGACAATCCATTTATATAAAACAATAGAGAATGTCTAGTTGATTAGAAAGAGGATATATATGGTTCAGAGTCATCATAAATCTTATGTATATCACTGTCGAAGAGTGTTGTCGTCCGTTGTGGGTGATCATGTATTCTTGATGATCTCCCCAAGGCATGGACTTCATCTCTTCAAGGAGAAGGGAATGTTATCTCTTAGATACATTGGACCTTTTGAGATACTGGAATGAGTTGGAGAGGTGGCATATTGGTCGGCATTACCACCACTATTTATTTTGGTGTATAATGTGTTCCTTGCATCCCAGTTGAAAAAATATCACCCGGATCCTGACCATGTGATCATATGGGATCACGTTGATCTAGAACTAGATTCATCATTGGTACATATCTCAGTTCTTATCATGGATAGAAAATATAAAGTCCTTCATGGGAAAAGCATTGGCCTAGTTTGGGTTCTATGGAAACATGGTCAGATTCAGGAAGAGACATGGGAACGTGAGAAGGAAATTAAAGTGTAGTATCCAAAAATCTTTTATTCCAGTGAGGGTTTTCTACTATCCAAGGATAGAAAGACCAATGGTGAGGAGAATGTAGTACCCATGGTTTCGAAAACATAACCCCCTTTCATCAGGTTTTTTAATTGGTGTGTCTAAAATAGAGAGTTTCCATAAAATAGAGAGTTTCCATAAAATATAGATATTCCATAAAGTGGGGTGTTTCCATAAAGATGGGTGTTTGTATAATGATGGTTGTTTCCATAAAGTGAGTTGTTTCAATAATTTGGGGTGTTTCTATAAAGCAGGTTGTTTTCAAAAAGTGGGGTGTTTCTAAAAGGAGGGTTGTTTCCATAAAAAATGTGTTCCATAAAAAGGGTAATGATGAAGGACTGGAGAGTTTGGGGGTTCTATAATGAGTGTTGGGGCTAAAAGGAAGGTCACATGATACATCCATGGTTGTCCCAAACCGTGTGGTCAAACCATGTGGAAAGGTCAATTCTAGAACCTATTTTATAGGAGCTTACTCGTTTTTGTTCT
The DNA here is from genome assembly GCA_963277665.1 of Viscum album. Lineage (NCBI taxonomy): Eukaryota > Viridiplantae > Streptophyta > Magnoliopsida > Santalales > Viscaceae > Viscum > Viscum album. Next base: position 9,543,780 of record OY728125.1, read on the forward strand.
ATATATTTCATTTTGGATTCAAAATGACCCTATTTCAAAATTCCTTTATTGTGGGTGATCTTCTTAGATCTTTCTAGGAAAAGAGAACTAATGTCATTTTTTGGATAATCAACCAGCTTTCTTGTGTGTTCTTTGTCTGTTGTTAAGGTTATGTCAAAACCTTCAAGGTGGGTGGATTCATTCTCATCTCCTCTTGCTAGAATTGATTGGTTTAGATTGAAACCAATTTATTGATTGTGAAATTCATGTAAAATATTCATTTTGGACGATTTATGGTTATGAATAAATTGCATGATCTTGGTGAATATTAGTGCAAAATGGGGTTTTGTATCATGAATTTAAAATGATGATTTTAAATTATGGATTTTTGGGAATTTCTAAATGTTTGATGAAAAAGATATTTTCAATAGAAATGGTTTTCAATAAAAATGGAGTTTTATTAAAATGGTTTCACATTTAAAAAGTTTTGACATCAATTGGTTTCAATAAAAAGGGGTTTTATTGAAATTGTTGTTTTGGCATGATCATTGGGAATATGTGGTGTCTGTTTGTGTTACATATATGGGGCTTGAATTAAATATGACCATGTTATTGGTGCTAAATGTTTAATGTCACATGGTAATTTAATACAAATGGATTGGAAGAAATATGACCTTGTGGTCGGTTCCAAATGGTTAATAGCACATGGGAAACAATTACCTTGTGACGACTTGGTAGATCGACAAGAAACCACTCATGAGTTTGTAAATATCATAGTGTAGCATTCATGGATGGTTCATGGGTTTGAGGAATTTTTGGGTACACTTATAAATGGATATTGTGAGATGGTTGAAATGATTGTTTAGTTATTTTTTTGAAAAATATCTTTCTGGGAAAGTTGGTTTCAATTGCCCTTGTATGCTTTTGGTAATGATTTTTTTTGGAAACTGGTTTATATTTATTTATAAACTAATTTTGAGAAATTGTATTAAATAAAATATTTTATATAATTGTTGATAAGTCTTTTACTCTATTTTAGTGAGTAGGGAAGTCATTGGGGAAAACCTACTGAGTTTTATACTCACCCCTGCTTTGGCACTTTGGTGATTTTGCAGATGCTATCTTCCAGGACAAAAGAAAATGTAATGTTTCACACATCCTTAACACTACCTCATGATTTTTGGGCTGTTTATAGATTTTGGAGCTTTGAGCTTGTGGATAATGGATTCTTGATGTCTTTTTAGATTCTTGGGTAGTCTATCTGTTGTTTACTTTGATACTTGGTTATTCTTCTGTTGTTTTTTACTTTGACGTGATTCTGAGATACCAGATGTTGTTGAGTTATATTCCATTTGTTCATGAATCATATATTGAATGTTTGGTTATGGTTGTTAGGTTTATTGGTTTATTTATTAATGTATAAATCATGCCTCACTTGTATTGAATCTCTTCGACATTTATTGCCAGCCTTTGGCGTCATGGGGATGTCTCTTAAGGCATAGTAATGACTCGTTTTACTCTCAAGATAATGAGAATTGGTAGATCATTACATATAAATCCCTTTTTATTTGAAAAACCCTAACCATTAAGTCTAACAACATCCCTAAAATCATCATAGAGTCCACACATTATGTAGAAATACATCCTATGGAAACATTTTGTGCAAATCAAAAAGAGATAATCAAAAATAGGTAATTGTTTTATCGCCTCTTTCAAAAATATTTTCCCCTTATACAACAATTTTATGTTGTTTATACAATAAATTAATAAATAAATTATCTTATACATGATTATATTTTATTATAATTATGGGACAACCTTATAACTTCTTTTATCCATCCTGTGATTAATAATATCACAATGCGTGCGTACATATGGCTTACCGTCTCCTTGTCGTGGTGTAATTTTTTATTCAAAAGTACTTTATTTGGATGTGTATAATGATTATTATAATTTATTTAAATAATTAATATAGCATGACAATTATTTTTATAATTAATATACCTTCCAATTCCTTACAATTTAACCATTAAGTGAATGATATATTCGCTTGGGCATACGTACGACCTACCGTCTACACGATGCGATGAGATTCATTCTAAATGTTCTTCATGAAAAAAAATTATATAAATTAATGGAATGAATAAATATGATATATATTATACTAATAGTATTCTATAAATGATATAACTATATCCTAAGAAGTACAACATGAACTAATCTGACAAAACTTTCATAAGAACATAAAGTAGTTAATATCCAAAAAAAGTGGCAATGAAATGTTACTAATAAATGGATGATAATATAATCCAATATGATTTTATAAACTGATTATGATACATTAATAAGTCAATAACATTATTTAAGCAAGTATATAGGAGGTTTGGATACATACGAAGGATATCAAACCTAATGTAAGGGATTATTTTATCTCACTTTTCTTTATGTGGGACATATGCCTTATACATCATGTAATTATTTTGTGTGGTGTTTATGTTTCCCATGAATGTTTTTATTATTATGATTATAAAGTTTATGATACTTATATATTCATATAATTTTCATTATTTTATGAGGCATACGATTCGATAGATTATAAATTGGAAAGAGAAAATGTTTTAATCTCATTTTTTGCTGAGATTGTTTATATGTAAGTATTTAATACGGAGTATTTATCATCCAAGTCCATGTTTTCTAAATATATAATATTATTTATATTCATATACTATTGTTTCATGTTAATTTTACCCATTGATGATTTTTTATTAAACAGTATGGAATGAATATTTCATTCATTTTCCATACGAGGGATATTTTTACTTTTCTAGAAAATGTACAAGAAAAATGTTTTTACCTTATAAAACATGAATGAATTTTTAGGCTTTAATAATAAATTATTTACATGAAGATTACCTTTCATTTTTTAATGGTTATTTTTTGAGAAAGCGATTTTTTAATTTATATGGTGTTTTAAGAAAAGGAAATGTATTTTAAGAAGAAAGGATATTTTATTCAAGAATCAATTTCAATTGTTTTATAAAAATTATTATCCATATAAGATAAAATTATTTAATAATGTTATATTTTAAGTATAATATGACTAATATTTATATTTTTTTTATTATGTTTATGTTATTTATGAAATCCATTTTTTTCTGTATTTTGTTTTGGTGGAATGATTTTTAATAAACACATTTTATCGCTTGATTTATACCATGATGAGTGATTTATGTATTATTGGAATGGATAAGAATGATTTATATTTGAGATGGATAAGACCTTTATCTCCATCGAGTGCATTGGGTAAATATGGATAACTAATAAGTTATGTATGTTATGCAAGGACCTGATTTCATGTTCACAATCCTATGTGTGTACCTTGTTTTCAGGTTCATAATTTTATGAGTGGACCTAGTTTCCATGTCCATATATATATACAAGGGCCCGGTTTTATGTAATTCATTTAATGAGTTAACATATTACTATTAATAAATGTTTACAATGTTTTATGTTTTTGTGTATTCCACAATTTCATGTCTTGTGTTACAGTTATGATCTTATGTATTATAATATTTGATTTTCCATGTGATTCAAGTTTTTTCATTAATATGAAGGGAATGATCTTATATTGCTATGATCATGTTATCATACAATTTATGCTCTTGTTTATGTTTACATATCAAATTTGTTTACCCTTATTGAGCATCTGAGCTCACCCCTATTTATGTCAATTCTCTCTAGGACTTGTAGAAGGGTATTAAGTAAAATATTTCAAAATGGGGATCTGATTAGGTATGATAAAGCAGGATATGATGTAGATGATTTATGAAAAAATTGTTTATGTTTACCAGTTTCCAAAGACAATAAACTAAAATGGTCTTTGGGTATATATTTGTGTGATTTATTAAGTATTCCGAAAAATAAATGTAACTTCCATGTACATCAAGATTGGGTGATTAGAATTTATATATATATTATTTTATTTTTAATGGTTTTATAAAAACTATGAAAAATGGGGAAGGATGGTAAATGAAATTCTATAACTAAATTACTTATAAAAATGTATACATAATGAATATAGTTCTCTAATAATGAACTTGGTCTTAAAGTCAATTACTCCAGAAGTCTCGGTATTACTTGTTTTTGTTTCAATTCAATTTTAAAATCCATCCAATCATACATGGAATTCTATGCTTTACTTTTAGTTTGAAATTTAGGATGACTAGAGTATGTATTTGGAACACCAAATATCACATCCTCTAATAGTGAAGTATTATTAACACCTTGATCTAGAATGTTACACCAATAAAGGCTAAACTCCATCATATGTCATTTCATCCCTCCAGAACCCTTAAATAAATCGTTTGGTGATTTTTTCTAAGATAAGTTTAGGATTGATGATTTGGTAGAGAATTTATATGAGTTATAATTTCATTATCTGGTGGAAAATCACTACACTCGTACAATTCTATCTCAATCACCTAAGACAGAATTAAAACATTAATAATTAATGAGAAGAATTCATGAACACAACAACCCCCCAAAGACAATCCTTAGGTCATCAAATCATGATCATGAGTGAAAGAGGTCGTGTTTGATGAAATAAAGAGAGAAATAGATATAGATGGTTATAGAAATGAAAAAAAAACACTTAAGCAGCAATAACATAATTCCTATGTGTAGTGGTTGATCATTTTTCCAACATAATTACCTCTATATTTCTAGGAATCAATGAAACATGGTCGATTTAATCATCCATAATTATAGTCAATAATTTTTTTGATACAATCCTCAGGGTTAATGGAGGTTCCAAGTCAAATGGCATGGAATTTTATAATGATATTATGGCGGAGGAATATATATTTTTCTCATGAGTATTGTAGAAACCCGAAACTTGACGTACATGTACATTACATTACTTTTGCGGAATACTTAGTACATTACAAAAACACACACACAAGGACCGTAATAGTTTAGTGTCTTTGGAAACTCGGAATATAATCTTCTAATCGTGGTGAAAGATCTTCAACATCTCCCATAAAGATATTACTTTTTTTTACCTAAAACCTTTCTTTATATCTTGGGGAAAAGAAAAAATAAAAGGGTGAGCTCAAATGCTCAGTAAGGGTAAACAAAAGAAATATCAATCACATCATATTCATAAGAACATAACATTTTGGAAATCTTAACCTGCAAAAGAGAGAATAATTTCATAACATGGGATAAATCTTAGTAGTGAAACGAAAATCCAATAATCATAACTTAAAACATGAAACTTTGTGTCATACACACATAATCATAGAGAATCATTTATTGTTAGTCAAGACTCATTGCCAAGACTATCTTAGTGGACAAAGTCCCTTTCTGAACCGAGTCACCCTCGTTTCAGTCCTGTTTCACTGAACCGGTATAACCTACCATTCCAGCCATGTCTATCTCATGAGATATAAAATCATTACCCAATGCATTGGAGGGAGATATAGGTCCCACCAATCTCATAATTATACCATTATTATGTGTGCCACAAAATCATAAACCATACATCATTGCATAACCCATGTAATAAAAATGGGAATCTTAAACATCATGACATCATAAAAAAATTCATATACGATAAAGGAATTCATAAAAATAATTCCATCACAACATAATCAAATCAATGTAATAATAGGGATAAAAAAACCCTTTATTATCTTAGATGGAAAATAATTTTGATAAAACACTTGAACTTCATTCTTGAGGAAAATATCCTTTCTATATTAAAAACACTTTTCCTTTCATAACATGTCATACAATTATAAACTAAAAGAAGTTTATTAAAAATAAACATGAAAACTTGTAAAGGAAGCTTCTTTTAAATAATGTTTTAAATATCCATTCATGCTGTATAAGTTAAAAAAACATTCTTCGTACTTTTTTCGGAAAAGTCAAAAAGTACTTCGTACGAAAAACGACAAAAGATTCCTTTCATATCTTTTACAAAAAACTCATCGAAGGGTAAAATTGGATATAAACTATTGTAGAAGGATGGAAATAATATTAAATATTGAGGTAACATGGATGTGGATGATAAAATACACCCCAGTAAATACCAAAGTAAAAACAATCTCAGATAAAAATGAGATTGTGATATTTCCCTTACCTTAAGTCTGATTTGCTTCGTAAGTGTCCGAATATCCTGTATAATGATTTAAATAATGTCATTAACTTATTACAGAATCATATTCATTGTTATGATATCATATATGGTTCACTTATGACTTTATATTACCCGTTCTTTTGTAAATTCCATCTTAAAGAAGCGTTTTGGGTAAAATCGTTTCATTTATCGTAGGTGTTTGGACTTGTTGTTCTTGACATTATTATTACTTTTATTATGATTTAATTACTTCCAGAATATAAAACATGATTTATATATCATATATATTCAGTATTTATATATATATAATATATAGATAAATGAAATGAAACACACCGTTCATGGAGACGGTAGACCGTACATACGCATGAACGCTGTTTTCCTTTCCTTATTGTCTTGAATGGAAGTAAGTAGATGACATACATATATACATAAATCCAGCAGCTTTATAATGTCATATATTTCATTATTATTGCTTATATATACTTTATAATCATTCTTAAATGGTTAACATGGAGAATGGATCTCATCGCGTCGTGGAGACGGTAGTCCGTACGTATGCACGAGCGATGATATCATTATCATGATCGTGAACTTATGTTGAAGTGTATGTATACTATTTCAGTATCAATATCACTTTATAATAATCATATATAGTTACTCATTACACCATTATACCCATCCAGTTAAGGTGGTGGCGGAAAATAGATTACACCACGGCGTGGAGACGGTATTCCGTACGTACGCACGCGCGGTGATTTCCTTTTTCCGTAGGATGGATTGTTGGTGAAATAGGGTTGTTTCATACTTATAATAACATATCAGTATATGAGTTATACATATGTTATTACTTCATAACGAAACAACCTAATACGAAGAAGTGGAAGAAGAAATAAAGATGAAAGAATCGGTAACGGACATTACCTCTTCTTTGAAGCCCCTCTTTGAGACCTCCTCTTAGGGAACTAAAATTGGACTTTTAGGAAGACCAGAACCTCTAGGATGTTTCTAGGGAAGTGGAGAAGAGAATTTGGCAGGGTTTGGCCGAGCATGAAGGCTCAGAGTTGTGTGAGGAAGAGAGGGAGGAGGTGCCCTTTTATAAGGGAGGAGAGGGGCACCTTTGGAATAACAAAAAATATTATTTTATTATAAAGTCAAGTTCGGTTTTAAATAGCTCCAAATGGATTTATTTCGAGGCTAAGGTGGGGATGGGTCGGAATCCTATCATCCAATAGAATTTAGACATGTTAAGTTCCTATTTTAACCTTATCATTTAGATTTAACATTAAGTTAAATAATTTTACTTTTACCGTGTCTTCTTGTGTTCTTACACTATAAGGTTAATAAACTTACTATAAGAAGCCAAATGAACCCCAAATTGTTTATTATTAATATATATAACCTTATCTAAGTCATTTGGTTGGACCTTAGATTTTTAGGAATAAAATATCAATTAATAATATAATATTTGTTTTAAAAACTATTTTATGTCAATTTTGACACTATTTAGTAATTGATTTTTGTAAAACTCATAACAGAATGATAAGTTCGAACAAAGTTAATTAAATCAATACTAACATGTCATATTAACCTATAAAATTAGTGTAATTTATAAAAAGTCTCAAATTATATTTATTTGGATATTTATAACATCAATTATGACAATATTTCATTAATAAGATAATTATTGCATCATTGTTGTGTCATAAATAAATTAAATTATTTAATGTCTAAAAATTAAAAATAAAATACCATTATGTAGTTAATCGTTTTATCTTTCTAATGAATACTTATAGTTGAATTTATCTTATGTATAAACCCATATTAAAAATGTTTTAGTAAATAAACAATGATTTTAACTCTTTTAACCCTTCTTTAAATAAATTAATAATAAATGTCCTAATCTAATCCAAGTGGGCCTAAATGGTCATATTTTATTCCTAAGTTTGTTTTTGGTCGAATTACACTTGTCCAATAGAATTAGGACATGTGTTAGGGTAATAATAATATCATTTCTACCCTTAATTACCCTATTTACTTTTAACCGTGGTAAAAAAAGTAAAAAGTTACTATTCACCAAAAAATTATTTTTATCTCATTGAACCACATTTTACTTACTGACATCAACCTTGTCTCTCGGATTTTTGAAATTCCACTCATAGAAGCGGTAAAATTAAGTTTTATGAAAAATTCATTTTTTAACTACCACTTAGTGGTTTCACTATTCATCAAAAAATGAAAGTTTCCAGAAAAATACCAAAAAATAGTTATAAGATATATTTGATATTATGAACTCAAAAATGATGTCTATTTTACCAAATTCAAAACATATCAGTTGCATTAATTAATTTAAAAATAAATTCCCGTTGTCAAAACAAATAACGTGTTTTTAAGAGATAATAACTACCAAAAGATTGACACTTGTTTATGTCTGGTTTAAATGTGAAATTATATCCAATGACGAAAATTTTATTAAATTGTAAAAATATATTCTAAATATAATTTAAAACCACTCAAATTAATAATTTATCACTATTAATTATTTCGATTAAAAAGGTTGTTTTTAATTAAAATTTAGTAATTTTCACTATTCATCAGAAAATGAAAGTTATCCGAAATGTACCAAAATTTCACCCTAAGCTAATTTCGATATTCCAAATCCAGAAATGAAGTCCATTTTGAAAAATAAAAATTACAAAATTTCAAAAAGTGGTTATTACTATTCATAAGGGCTAGTTTTAATAATATTTTAATAGCATATCGTTGTTTAGTGAAACTCGGTATTGCGTACTACACACGCTATCGGGGATGGTCGCGATTGCGTGTAATGCAAGGAAAGTCAAGGATGCGTGTTGTGCAAGCTCCTTTTGGTGTAGCGTACAACATAAGACATTAATGAAATTAAAAAGAATATTTTTCATAAAATCTCGGGGTGTTACATTCTACCCCCCTTAAAATGAATTTCGCCCTCGAAATTCGTCAGGGTTATAAATGGTTTACTATTCGAAAGTTTCTTTAATCAAAACCCACATCATAAAAAGGAATACAAAAACCAATATTTAAAAACAAAAGTATGAAACGTAACGGTTACCCAAATAAACTAATCACTGGGTTTCTACATAGGTGAAAATATGGCTGTGGAAGAGAAATCTAACCATCATGTTCTGATGGAGAGTGGTAGAGAACATGGCTATGGAAAATATTGCAATCACAAAGCCATAAATTTGTGATGATCTAAGGTACCATCTGATTAATCAGATATAAGAGCACTAGGACAACATTTTTGGTTTTCAAGATCGTTTCCCAAAAGTTGAAGAATTTGAATTAGAATAAATACTTACTTTATTTTGGTACAATCTCACTGTTGTTCGTGCCTTGAACAATTTCCACTTCATCTCTTAAATAAATGAAGTTGAATTTTTTATTCGTGAATTGTTAGCAGATCATGTGATAGAATGACTGGTCATTCTATCTGTCTCAAACAAAAGGTTAGCAAAAGTTATTAAATATACATAAGTCATTCTATAGTGAGATTAATCATATATGGTTCATAAAATGGACTTATACTTCATATATCATACTGCTTAATATAATAAAACTAGTTTCTACTAACCAGGGACTTCCTGTAGGCCAGTGGTAGGTGATAAAGGCCAGTCGCACTTTGGTTGTGGGTTCGATTCCCACAGCCTTGTCTGACGCGATGGGCTGTCGCCCGTCCTGCAGGTTGTCCTTTTTCTAAAACTATATTACTATAACATCCCCTCAATAATATCAAAAAAACTTCTATCCTTAAACAATACTGACTTATGTCCAACATAATCCATTCCAATCTTTAGGCTTATCCATAATACTGTAGTCCACTCTCATAATATAGTGAAAATGATTACCAGATATTTAATACCATCGTTGATCCCCATATATCATAAGATATGTTTTGTTGGTCACATTACAAACATTCAAAGGCCTTAATCATGTATTCTCTTGAATACCCATTAAACCTTAGTGAAAACATGAATGCAGTTAAAAGTTAACACTTTCCATAAACCAAAATCCTCAAAATTATTTATACTCAAACCATGATATCACTTAGTCCTTATATCAATCATGAGCTCATGAATACTGTCAAATATTTCATTTTCTCGTTTTTCCTTCATTATGCGCATATCATTCTTTTTCCAAAAAATATCTCAATCACTTTCCAAGGTTACTGGTACCATAAAATTATTGAAAACCACAATAGACCAATACATAAATATTCCAATATTCCACGATACTATATACAACACTATTTTGGAATCCCATTACATAAACACTTAATCATTCCACCACATCGTTGCCATATTCAACATCACCAATAGTGATCGCATGTGACTTCCCTTTGTCCTTTGCCTTAAGTGGTTGCTCATGTTGATTATCACTAACCCTTGGATTAGGGCATTTATTAGCATAATGCCCCATTTCCTTGCACTTGAAGCATTGAAGTGTTGGTGGTGTGTTCGTTGCAGTATTTTCATTATTCACATCATTAGAAACCCTTTTTCCATTACTTCGACACTCAGCTGCTCGATGACCATCTTTTCCACACATAAAACATTTTATAGTCCCTTTAAGACAATCTCCACCATGCTTCTTTCCACACTTTGTGCATAAGGAAACATTCATCTTCTTTTCACCATTATTCTGAGATTTCTCCTTGAACTCCATCTTTCGTTTCTTGTCAAAACCATGAGATGGATATGTAACACCAAATTCCATTTCTACCTTGATAGCACAACGCACAATTTCTTCATAGCTACTGAAGTCTCTTATAGCCAATGCCCTTCGAAGACTTGGTTTTAAGCCACTGAAAAATCGATCAACTTTACTTTCAGGTTGGATGATAATGTCAGACGCATACCTTGCAAGTCTTTTAAAATTCGCTTCATATATACCAACAGATTCATCATCCTTCTGCTTTAGCTCAAGAAACTCCTTTTCCATACTTGTTCGAAGAATACGAGGGAAGTACTTACTGAAAAACAAGTTCTTGAACTCATCCCATTCCATGGACTCAATTTCATCTCTTGGCCTCGTATTCTTGATAAGATTCCACCATTGATCAGCTTCACCTTCCAAACGATATACTGCTTAGATGACTTTATCATTCTCAGATCATTGAAGAACTGAAAATATCTTTTCAGTGGTACTAATCCATTGTTCAGCAACAAGTGGATCGGAAGACCCACTGAAAGAAGGTGGACGTTCCTCATGAAGGAATCAATAGAATATTGTTCCCTTCTCTGCTCATTTGGAAGTCCAGAATGATTCATAGCTTGTGTAAGTATAGAAATAAGATTTTGCACTCCATCTCCCATAACACTTGTTTGTTCAGGAGGACAATCATTGCATTGTCCATTACATTGATCAACACGGTTTTTTCAGGCTCCAGCCATCGTCTAAAACCCAAAAAGAATAGTGTGAGAGGAAAAACTCATGCTAGGGAAAACAACATAATAAACGGGGATTACCCTCAATATCTAACATCTTAGGTTAAATTCTAAGATCGTTAGTGCAATTCTAGGACTATAACCTATATGTAAACTTAACATTAGAGACATCCCTAGACATACCTTAGAAATATCTATAGGGATCTGAGTAAAGTTCTCGCATCCTAGTTTCCAAAGGTTGACTAAACCTTTCCTCTGATACCAACTGTAGAGACCCGAAGCATGACGTACATGTACATTACATTACTTTTGCAGAATACTTAGTACATTACAAAAACACACACACACGGACTGTAATAGTTTAGTGTCTTTGGAAACTCGGAATAGAATCTTCTAATCGTGGTGAAAGATCTTCAACATCTCCCATAAAGATATTACTTTTTTTTACCTAAAACATTTCTTTATATCTTGGGGAAAAGAAAAAATAAAAGGGTGAGCTCAAATTCTCAGTAAGGGTAAACAAAAGAAATATCAATCACATCATATTCATAAGAACATAACATTTTGGAAATCTTAACCTGCAAAAGAGAGAATAATTTCATAACATGGGATAAATCTTAGTAGTGAAACGAAAATCCAATAATCATAACTTAAAACATGAAACTTTGTGTCATACACACATAATCATAGAGAATCAATTATTGTTAGTCAAGACTCATTGCCAAGACTATCTTAGTGGACAAAGTCCCTTTCTGAACCGAGTCACCCTCGTTTCAGTCCTGTGTCACTGAACCGGTATAACCTACCATTCCAGCCATGTCTATCTCATGAGATATAAAATCTTTACCCAATTCATTGGAGGGAGATATAGGTCCCACCGATCTCATAATGATAACATTCTTATGTGTGCCACAAAATCATAAACCATACATCATTGCATAACCCATGTAATAAAAATGGGAATCTTAAACATCATGACATCATAAAAAAATTCATATACGATAAAGGAATTCATAAAAATAATTCCATCACAACAAAATCAAATCAATGTAATAATAGGGATAAAAAACCCTTTATTATCTTAGATGGAAAATAATTTTGATAAAACACTTGAACTTCATTCTTGAGGAAAATATCCTTTCTATATTAAAAACACTTTTCCTTTCATAACATGTCATACAATTATAAACTAAAATAAGTTGATTAAAAATAAACATGAAAACTTGTAAAGGATGCTTCTTGGAAATAATGTTTTAAAAATCCATTCATGCCGTATATGTTAAAAAAACATTCTTCGTACTTTTGTCAGAAAAGTCAAAAAGTACCTCGTACGAAAAATGACAAAAGATTCCTTTAATATCTTTTACAAAAAACTCATCGAAGGGTAAAATTGGATATAAAATATTTTAGAAGGATGGAAATAATATTACATATTGAGGGAACATGGATGTGGATGATAAAATACACCCCAATAAATACCAAAGTAAAAACAATCTCGGATAAAAATGAGATTGTGATATTTCCCTTACCTTAAGTCTGATTTGCTTCGTAAGTGTCCGAATCTCCTATATAATGATTTAAATAATGTCATTAACTTATTACAGAATCATATTCATTGTTATGATATCATATATGGTTCACTTATGACTTTATATTACCCGTTCTTTTGTAAATTCCATCTTAAAGATGCGTTTTGGGTAAAATCGTTTCACTTATCTTAGGTGTTTGGACTTGTTGTTCTTGACATTATTATTACTTATATCATGATTTACAAACTTCAAGAATATAAAACATGATTTATATATCATATATATTCAGTATATATATATAATAGATAGATAAATGAATTGAAACACACCGTTCATGGAGACGGTAGACCGTACGTACGCATGAACGTTGTTTTCCTTTCCTTATTGTCTTGAATGGAATTAAGTAGATGACATACATATATACATAAATACAGTAGCTTTATAATGTCATATATTTCATTATTATTGCTTATATATACTTTATAATCATTCTTAAATGGTTAACATGGAGAATGAATCTCATCGCGTCGTGGAGACGATAGTCCGTACGTACGCACGAGCGATGATATCATTATCATGATCTTGAACTTGTGTTGAAGTGTATGTATAATATTTCAGTATCAATATCACTTTATAATAATCATATATAGTTACTCATTACACCATTATACCCATCCAGTTAAGGTGGTGGAGGAAAATAGATTACACCACGGCGTGGAGACGGTATTCCGTACGTACGCACGCGCGGTGATTTCCTTTTTCCGTAGGATGGATAGAAGGTGAAATAGGGTTGTTTCATACTTATAATAACATATCAGTATATGAGTTATACTGATGTTATTACTTCATAATGAAACATCCTAAGAAGAAGAAGTGGAAGAAGAAATAAAGATGAAAGAATCGGTAACAGACATTACCTCTTCTTTGAAGTGCCTCTTTGAGACCTCCTCTTAGGGCACTACAATTGGTCTTTTAGGAAGACCAGAACCTCTAAGATGTTTCTAGGTAAGTGGAGAAGAGAATTTGGTAGGTGTTGGCCGAGCTTGAAGGCTCAAAGTTGTGTGAGGAAGAGAGGGAGGAGGTGCCCTTTTATAAGGGAGGAGAGGGGCACCTTTGGAATAACTAAACATATTATTTTATTATAAAGTCAAGTTCGGTTTTAAATAGCTCCAAATGGATTTATTTCGAGGCTAAGGTGGGTATGGGTCGCAATCCTCTCATCCAATAGAGTTTAGACAAGTTTAGGTTCCTATTTTAACCTTATCATTTAGATTTAACATTAAGTTAAATAATTTTACTTTTACCGTGTCTTCTTTTGTTCTTATGCTATAAGGTTAATAAACTTACTATAAGAAGCCAAACGAACCCCAAATTGTTTATTATTAATATATATAACCTTTTCAAAGTCATTTGGCTGAACCTTATATTTTTAGGAATAAAATATCAATTAATAATATAATTTGTTTTTAAAAACTATTTTATGTCAATTTTGACACTATTTAGTAATTGATTTTTGTGAAAATCATAAAAGAATGATAAGTTCGAAAAAAGTTAATTAAATCAATACTAACATGTCATATTAACCTATAAAATTAGTGTAATTTATAAAAAGTCTCAAATTATATTTATTTGGATATTTATAACATCAATTATGTCAATATTTCATTAATAGGATAATTACTGCATCATTGTTGTGTCATAAATAAATTAAATTATTTAATGTCTAAAAATTACAAATAAAATACCATTATGTAGAAAATCGTTTTAGATTTCTAATGAATATTTATTGTCGAATTTATCTTATGTATAAACCCATATTAAAAATGTTTTAGTAAATAAACTTTGATTTTAACTCTTTTAACCCGTCTTTAAATAAATTAATAATAAATGTCCTAATCTAATCCAAGTGGGCCTAAATGGTCATATTTCATTCCTAAGTTTGTTTTTTGTCGAATTACACTTGTCCAATAGAATTAGGACATGTGTTAGGGTAATAATAATATCATTTCTACCCTTAATTACCCTATTTACTTTTAACCGTGGTAAAAAAAAGTAAAAAGTTACTATTCACCAAAAAAATATTTTTATCTCATTGAACCACATTTTACTTACTAACATCAACCGTGTCTCTCGGAATTTTGAAATTCCAGTCACAGAAGCGGTAAAATTATGTTTTATGAAAAAATCATTTTTTTAACTACCACTTAGTGGTTTCACTATTCATCAAAAAATGAAAGTTTCCAGAAAAATACCAAAAAATAGTCCTAAGCTATATTTGATATTATGAACTCAAAAATGATGTCTATTTTACCAAATTCAAAACATATCAGTTTCATTAACTAATTTAAAAATAAATTCACGTCGTCAAAACAAATAGCGTGTTTTTAAGAGATAATAACTACCAAAGATTGACACTTGTTTATGTCTGGTTTAAATGTGAAATTATATCTAATGACCAACATTGTATTAAATTGTAAAAATATATTCTAAATATACTTTAAAACCACTCAAATTAATAAATTATAACTATTAATTATTTTGATTAAAAATGTTGTTGTTAATTAAAATTTAGTAATTTTCACTATTCATCAGAAAATGAAAGTTATCCGAAATGTACCAAAATTTCACCCTAAGCTAATTTCGATATTACGAATCCAGAAATTAAGTCCATTTTGAAAAATAAAAATTTAAAAATTTCAAAAAGTGGTTATTACTATTCATAAGGGCTAGTTTTAATAATATTTTAATAGCATATCGTTGTTTAGTGAAACTCGGTATTGCGTACTACACACGCTATTGGGGAAGGTCATGATTGCGTGTAATGCAATGCAAGTCAATTATGCGTGTTGTGCAAGCTCATTTTGGTGTAGTGTACAACATAAGACATTAATGAAATTAAAAAGAATATTTTTCAAAAAATCTCGGGGTGTTACAAGTATGATTAATGAAATAACACATAGTGTCACTCATTGTAAATCCCTGATCTCCTCCCCGATGTGTTTTCTCATAAATTGATTACTATATTTAATTACCATAGTGTTTCAAATTTTGA
This sequence comes from Viscum album, assembly GCA_963277665.1. Taxonomy (NCBI): domain Eukaryota; kingdom Viridiplantae; phylum Streptophyta; class Magnoliopsida; order Santalales; family Viscaceae; genus Viscum; species Viscum album. Next base: position 9,559,905 of record OY728125.1, read on the forward strand.
ATTTACATATCATGATCTGAATAATAAATTCCATGTGATTATGGATCACTTTATCTCAATTATTTAATTCAGAGCTATGGAAATGGGCCTTGACTTATTGTACGTTGTTGGAAATTGTTGTCATAATGATTTTACCACTATTATTATCATTTTCAAAAATTCATTTTATCCTTCCAATATATAAATAAAATAATAAAATATCTACAATGATAATCAATTAAATCACAAAATAATATATTTTTTATAAAAATAAGTATGCATGAAATAGTTTTTGTATGTCATAATAACGAGGCCTGGGTAAGGGCTCACCCTAGTATGGTGTCTATCAATTATGAAATTTTTATGTTTTTACCTAGTGTATCATATGTCCTAATTTCATTCACCCTAGTCTTAGATAAATAAAGCACAAGTGGTCTATCATGAAGGGTTTAATGTGTTAAATCTTTGCATACCCCAATTACTTTGATATTTAGTAATTTTCTTTTGTATTTGACATAATTATTCAGTTGGATGAGGTGAGGATTACATAAGTGGGTGTAAGAAAAACATGGGTGAGGGGAAGGCATTTCTTGGTTCCCTCAATTTATAAGAGTCCTTTAAAATGAGGACCCCATGGGTCTATTTATAACAAAATACGAGGGAAGAGAACATAGAGGCCCATGATGGACAATAGCTAATGAAAGTGTTAGGGAAAAATGTGGGAACAATAATTTTCTTCACACAAGGAAGGTGTAAAACATACATAATAAATATAGGTCACATTTCTAGGTAGTACGATTCATGTTTGTAGGTTAACATGAGTTCTATTGACACCTTGATTCATTGAGGATCCTCCAACCTAACCAATATTTCCACACTTCTCTAAAAAGGAGTCTCAAAAGATATCCCTCCCCATATAAAAGATATCCAATTTGAGTAAAGTTGATGAAATTTTGAGTTAAATTTGACACTATTATAGATGTATCATAGATGGAGGGATCTCACACTCATGTCATATTATGCCACAATACCCATATATTAAGACTTATCTATATGTTGTGTGCATTAGTAGTTGAATGATTACATACAAACACTTTGATAGATGGAATTTACTGATTTTTGGTCAAAAAATAGAAACCTCGGATTTTCATACATGAATATCACTTCCTTCTAGATAAATATTTAATAAATATCACAAATACATGATCTCCTATCATAAAAGTTTATTTCTTGTAGAGACTGGAAACACGATCTTATTATTTCTTGAAATATCTTCAACATATTTCATAAATATATTCCCATATTGTACCATCATTAGAAATCTCTTACGGAAAACCTTATTCATAACCTGATAAAATAAAACATAAGAATGAGTGATCATAGATGCCTAGTATGGGTAAACAAGTGTGATACCAGTGATCACTTAGGTGTAACATGAACTTAATGGTATGTGAACTTATAAATAATATTTCAAAAAAATCATGCATATCATATATCATAAAGTAGATACATGAAATAAATCATGGAAGTTCATAAGACAATAATCAAAACGAAAATTAATAGACATGATCTATGAGAGAAAGTCATAGACATGATAATGTTGAAATAACATAATATTATAGAATTATTGACATGTATATATAAACATAGGTCCACTAACTAAGATAAGGACCTTAAATCAAGACATAAAATATTATTATGTCCACTAAAACTAGGACCATGAATAATATTATGGACATGAAATCTTGGTCTACCCATAAACATTGGTACCTGAAAGCCATGTCTATGCTTAATCTTATGGATATAAAAACCTTGTCCATACATGAAATTTGATACATGAAATTATGTTCACACATAACATATTTAGCTCATGAGTTATCCATATTTACATAATGAATTAGAAGGATAAATAATTCCAGGTTCACCCCTCACATGATGGTAATTCATTTGTATGTGTGGTACAATATCATAAATCAATCATCATATAACATATACCCTCAAAAAGAAATGGGTTTTATAAAACATTTTTCATTATAATAATAAATCGTATAGAGAAAGAATAAGGATATAATCCTTGGATAATATATCCAATATAGCATAAATATTATCAAAGGATGTTAGCATAATATTTTTTCATTAGTAAAACGATCCTTTCACTTTGAAAACTATTCTATAAAATATAAATATTTCACAAATACGAATGAAAATATTTTCATTGAAAATAAGTGTATAAAATTTTAATAGAATGATCAAATAATTTATTTATTATTATTGGAAAAAAATTCATACCGTATAACTAAAAAGAAAATTGTCATTCAAAATTGTATAAAAAACTCAAGAAGTACCTCATTCAGAAAAAGAAATGAAGATTCCATTTAAATCACTTTGTAAATAGGAATTATTGAGAGAAATTAATTTATAAAAGTATTTTATAATTTGAAAAAATATCGAGAATTTTTTTTGAAAAGAACCAAAATAAAGAAAAATTATTCTTTAAAAATGATAAATTTAGTCGATTTTCCATAAACTATTCTTTCCTTAATTTTAGTACAAAAAAGGGAATAAATTAATAGTAAACATGATTTATGTATAAATAATGATAGGGGAATAAAATTAATAATAATTATTGAGAGGTAGAATATAAAAATTCACCATCTGAACCATAATTATAGAAATATTTATAAACAATGATATTGAAATACATGACCCTTACAAATTTGGTAACTATAGAATCATAAGCTCTGTTAAAGAATAACAAGAAATGAAACTTAAAATATCTTGAAAATAATAAGATATATGATATAAAATTTGAATGGAGATATATTTACATCTCATAAAGTAGAATAGGTTCGTAAAATAACATATTTCCCAATAAAGATAGTTTTAGTTGATAAACCCTTACCTCAAATCATGTATTTCTTCATATGCGTTCAAAACTCCTCTTCTTTGCTAGGCCTCCATTAGATTTATTCTTATGGAACATTGGAATTGTATTTTAGGAGTATAAACACATATAAATCATATATAGGAAAATGGATAAGATAATTGGGTAGGGGTTTATCAACATAAAAGGCTCAAAGTTATGTACAGAAGAGAAAGAAGGGGTTCAGTTTCATAATTGATGGGAAGGGAATTCGAATGATTTATTAATGTATTAAATTAATGAAAATTAACTTTCTTCACTAATCAGTCCAAAATAATATATCTCAATGAAATGGTGTGAATGATTCCAAATCCTTTGATCTAATAAATTTTGGACAACTATAGGTGATCATATTATCCATAACATTTTTAATCCCCTATTAACCCTTTTGACAACCAGCACAAAAACATAGGTTTTTACTCTTTATGGTAATGAAAATTAACATTAAAGTATAAGTGACCCATAAATGGGTAATGGTTAAAATTTTAAACGATGTCTTATTTATTTTGGTGATGATAATATTTTTTGGAAACATAAATCATTTAATAAAATATTATTTATTTTGAAATATCACTAATGAAAATTTATGAAATACATGAAATGCAAAAATATAATATTTGTCTAAGTCATATAAAATGTTTCCAATATATCATGGATTCCGGGATATAGATTAAATTGTCTTAATATATTTATACAATCAAGTTTTTATAGGTTTTGATATTGTTATAGAGCTTATCATTTGGTTTATCTAATTGGTTAACCAATTTTAACATTAACTGTGCTAAGGAACTTTTCTGTATTAAAGGTTTATAATTTTACATATAAGGTGGAAATTAGATCATAAATGGACATGGAATGGTTCTTTCAACCATATCATTTCCATATTTTTTCCCTTTAAATAATGTTATTATTTTAAAATATTTTAATAAAATATTAATTTTATAAAATACCAGTAATGTCATTTCTAACACTATTCATTAAATTAATTTTAACTATAAAAAGAAAAAAATTGGAATTAAGATATAAACCATTATAACACACCCCATATATTTTAGAGTTATCTATAAAATTCATGTGATATTATTACCCACATAAAAGTTTCTACATAATTATTTTTAAATTCATTTATTTAATTAATATATTAACTGAATAAATTCTATGTCGGTGCTATGTAAGAATTTAACGTAATTATTTTGTCATTAGAAATTATAATTATATTGTAATGATATAAAAACCCATTTATATTTCAAATAACTATTTATAACCATACATAACCTATTTTTCTAACTATTTCAAAACATTAGAGGGAATAAAATAAAGAGAATGAAGTTTTTGTATTTTCTTTAAATAAAATATTAGAAAGTTAAAAATAATTGTTAAATTGAAAAATATTTCATATATTGAATGTTTTTATGATAATGGATTAATTATAATCATACAATATAATTAATACACATGTTATTGTTACATTTTAGTTCTCAACATGTTACTTTTAGCCATAATTAATCCCTATTAACTTTAACATGGTAATCAAATTTCACAATGGTTATAATTCATAATTACTAAAAATAAAATGAACTAGTTTAAAAAATTTGGAAATTCTGATTATAAATATGGAATCAATTTTCAATATTAAATTTTATGAAGTTATAAATATTAATTTACAATTAAAACACAAAACACAACGAAAAATATTTTTTCAGAAAAAATGATTTTTAATTATTAAAAATATTTTTATAAAAAATTAAACTATAAAACTAATTAAAATAAGAATAATTGGATTATTATTAAAAAATATATAAAATTTGTATTTAAAAACATTTTAAAAATTGATCTTCGTGCACACATGAATAAAAAATAAAATTTTCAATAAAATTATTATTTTTCACTATTCATACGAAAATCAACGTCTTCATAAAAATTACAAAAAAATTACTCTAATATAATTTTGACCATATTATTTAAAAAATAATACAATTTTATCAAATTAATTTTCTAATGTTTTTAAAAGTTAATAATAATATTTTATCATAAAAACACTAAAATATTTTTTGAGGAAAATATATTTTTGATGAATAAAATGGCATCACTAAAAATAAAGAGATTATTTCCAAAGAAATAATCATTAAAAGTTTATTGATAAGAAAATTTATATGTATTTTATAAATTAGTTAATCATACTCATACTCTCTATGTTAATAGATATATTATAAGGTTCAAATTTAAATAATAAAATTTCATGTTTGTTTAGGATGTGTCATCTACACTAGTGAACATCGTGTCATTATTTTAAAAATCCTACGGATTTACATTCTTCCCCATTTATAAATTGAATCCTCACAATTTTAACATATTCATGGAAATTAATGGTTTGAAATTTTAAAATATCTCTATTTAAAACCCACTTTGTAAAATCATTAATAAAACATTATATTGAAAAGAAGGAAAGGAAAATATTATTGTCTGTTGGTGTAAAACATAACTAGATTTCACAAATGGACAAAATAAGTGGGAAGTGAAAACATGGACATTGAATAAAATTAATTTACATATCTCATTGATAAAAATAAGGTGAATAATAATTAGAATTTTATGTTCTAGAAAATCATAAACTAAAGAGGTGGTAAAAATACCATCAATTCATCATAAATGAAGGTATCGGGACATCATTATTTTCTAAAGATCTTTCTCCTAAATTTTTTGTGTTTTTAAAAAATAATTTCTATCGAATTTTCACATTCTTCATTGCATCAATTTGAAATTCATTGTTTCATTCCTAATATCAAATGTGATTTCATTATTATAGAATTTATTGATAGAGAGGGAGATAATTGATTCTCATAATCACATAAAACATCCCTAAATGAAAAGAAATTACATTTTAATAGGGATCATTCATGAGAAATCTAATATAAAATTCCCAACTCTGAAGTTAAGGATAGGTATGCCCAAATTATCATGTATCATGTCATATATTTTTATTGCATTAGATTTACCTTTCTTATTTTTTAGAGGTTATTGGGGACATATTATCCTAATTATCCCTTGTATTTGGGAATTGATTAAAATAATTCCAAAACACCTTTAATCTATTAAACTAATGTGTGTGTGGTTTATTATATTAATCAATATCCTAATTTCCTTAATTGAAGGGATTATTCACATTACTACAACAATATATTACTTAATGTCTAGATTTCTGACACAGGAAACATATTCTTGTTCCTTTAAGGAATTCACCTATGGGATCCTTCCCAAATTTGTTTCTTATAAGTGGTTAAATTTTTTCTTACCACCGTGTTATATTCCACTGGAGCTTACATTAAAGTATATCTTACATTTCTAATTATTGGTACCATGAGGATTTACAACTTCAATGTCAAATTTGAGTTAACATCATATAATTTAATCATAGATTCCAAATTCTATTGTGGATAATTACTTTCAAATACATAGTTTCAAAACACTTAAAAATTGATATAGTTTTCTTTTAGGGATGAAGATTAAACTAGAATCACACCTTGGAAGTCTTGTAATATTTCTTTAAATATACTATTGGATTCATCACTTTTTTTATTAATCTTAAAGAAATATTCTTTCATTTTTTACATAAAATATATGAAAATTACTTATTGAAAAATATCATTCTAAGCTCATACCATTATATAAATTAAATTTCATCCTCTTACATTGTATACATAATATGATTAGGCCATTAATATATTTTTCCTTTTATAATGATAATATTCTATGTAAATATTTTTTCTGAGCACTAATGAGTTGAAAATATTTATCCCATCACATTAATCTATTTCTCAAAAACTATTTTATGAGATCTACTATAGAAGGAGTGTGGATTGTTTCACCTAAAATATTAATTGAAATTTTTATCCATCCATGGTAAATTCAAAATTTAAAACATGAAATGTGTTATAACATATATCATTAAAGACATGAGTGAGCATAGTCACATTTTTTCATAGATTCAAATCCATTTGGTTTCTCAAGAGGATGTCCATTATATTGGATGTAATATTCATTTCTCACATGATTGCTTCAGGTTCCAACAATTTACTAAAACCAAAAACATGGGTTATTAATAAATTTATTAGGATTATATTTAACAATTACATATTAATTAAAATTCTTCTTTAGATTACCTAAATTATGACACCTAGGTCATTCATGGTCATAATTTATTCAAATCCTTCCAAAGGTATCATAATGAAAATTTGAATTAACCTAAGAATATCTCAAATAGTGTCAAACATGGTGCAAAATATTGTAACACTAAACATTTACTAGAATAATGGATGAAATATACTCAACTAAGAAATTTTAGTGTTGTTACCACTTGATGCATCAATTCCAAAAAAAAAATCATTTTAGTATCTTTTCATGAATTAATCATTTGGAAAATAACCAATTATCTTGCTTAAAATCAACTATAGATTGTTATCCAATTATTTGAATTATCCATAGGGTTTTTACCATAGTTATCTATCCATAATATTTAAATATTTACAAAACCCATCATCTAATACTAAATATGAAAACCTAGAATTTTCATAATTTAATATTTCATCTTTTTAGATTAATATTCAATACATTTCACAAATATAAACCCATGGACCATAAAGGTTTAGTTTATTTGGAGACTAGATACACAATATTATTATTTCTAGAAATATCATGAACATGTCCCATAAAGATATTTCCACATTGTATTCTTCTTAGACATACCACACATAAAACCATCTTCATAACCCGGGGAATGGAAACATTAGAAAGAGTGAGATCTAATTCTTTTAAGGGTAATCTAAGTTGTTTCCCATAATCACATAAGTATAACATGAACATAAGGCTACGAGAACATAAGAATAAAATTTGAAAATCATAGTCTTTATATCCTATATTATAATCCTAATACATGGAATAATGCTTTGAAGTTCAAAATATATGAGTCATAAAGTAAATCAATGTAAAGGAAATATAAGAGTATAACATAGACATATGAATATTGAAAAAACATAATTCTTTAACAGTGTGAACATGTATAAATAAAAATAGTTTCACTCATTATGTTAAGTACAATAAATTATTACTTCCCATAAACTTATATACACGAATACTAGGTCCATGCCTAATCTTATAGACATGAAATCCATGTCCATGTATAAGCATAGAGACATGAAGTCCATGTACAGTCTTAATATTATACAAATTAAAACTATTTACATGTATAAATTTTTGAACATGAAATAAACTTCTCACATAACATATTTACCAAAATATTTATCCTTCTATTCAAAATTATTTATATGGATATATAACAATAATACCCCCATCCAAAATAACAATTAATTAAAATGTGTTCCGTAATATCAAAAATTAATCATCATATATCAGAACCCATGTAAAAGAAATGGGTTTCAAAAAAATATCATCATTATAATCAAAAACCATCTAGAGAAATAATATAGATTATATCCTTGGGTCACATCATCATCATATAATAAGTAACATAAATGGATATTAACATAAATTAATTTTCTTTTTAAATACTAAATAGTATATGTCTTTAAAAAATCCTCTTTTCACTTTGAAATCACTTGCTTAAAATCTGAAATTTTACACAATAATAAATAAAAACTATCATTGAAAATATAATTTGAAACTTATATTGGAATATTGAAATCATTGAGTAGAAAATATAGTGGGAAATTTTGTTCACTTTTTTATTATTTTAAAGAAAAAATTCCCTTTACACTTTTTTAGAGAAGTCAAAAAATACCTCATATGGAAAAAATAAGAAGATTTCATATAAATAATTCTTTAAAAATTAAATCATGGTGAAAATATCTCTAATAAATTATTGGATAATATCAAAAAAATATTGAAAATATTTTTATAAAACAAGGATATAGAAGTAAATTTGTTTTGATCAATAGGAGAAATAAAATTGGTTTTCTTTAAAAACAATTTTGGACTCTTGAGAACCTTAATAGAGGAAAATGAATGAAAACAATATACTCAAGAAACATTTAGGGGAGTGGAAAATTCATGAGAATTATTGAGATTTATACAATGCTATTTTATCATTAGAAACTTAATCATATGAAATCCTTGAAAGAAATGATGTTCTAACATAAATCTCTTACAACATTGGTAACATTTGAATCATAAACCCCGTGGAAGAATAAAATCTAATGAAACATTAAAATATCTTTAAAATAAGGATATTTATTATATAACATCTCAACAGGGTTGTATGAATAACTAATAACATAAAATAGGTTCATAAAATAACAAATGTACCAAATTTTATAATTTGAGATGATAAACCCAAACTCAATCATTTTCTTTCTTCATAGTGTTTGTAACACCTCCTCTTTGGTATTCCTCCATTGGATTCCATCTTATAGAACTTTGGAATATTTTTTAAGATATTAAAAGCCACTATATCAAGGCTGTTTAAGTAGAGAAGAGAATTGGGTAAGGGATGGTTGATCTGTAATAATCAATGTGGTTTAAATAATTGAGTGATGGTGTTTCCTTTTATAATTCAAAGGATGGAAATTATTGGAATTTCATAAAGTATTAAATTAATATTAATTATTTTTTATCACAATATGTCTAAAAAAGGATATATCTAAATGATATGATGATGATGAGTCAAAACCATCACATCTAATAAAATTTGGACAGGTTGGGGTAATTCTTTCATCATTATCTTTTTAACTCCTCATTATCCCTTATATAAACTACTGCGGTAACATATGTTTTCACACTTTTTGGGGTAACTAAAGTTATTATAAAAGGTAAATTGACCCATAAATATAAGTGGTTGATATTTTCAACCACATAATATTCAAGTAGATTAATATCATATTTTTATCATTTTTAAATCATTTAATAAAATATTATTTATTATAAAATATCATTAATGTCATTTTTGTAAATACATGAAATATTAAAAAAATAAATTTGTCTAAATCCATAAAATGGTTAAAACATTACATGTACTAGAATATATAGATATTATGGTATTAATATAATCATTAAATGTAATTTTTATGGGTTTGGCTTTTATTTTATGTATTTTCTTTAAGTTTATCCCATTGGTTAACCAATTTTAACATTAACCACATCAACATATTTATCAATATTAAAGGTATATAATTTTACTTATAAGGTAATAATTTTAACATATGTGGCAAAGTAATGACAGTCTTTAACATATATTCTCCACATTTCCCTTATTTAATATCTTTATGATTTTAAAATTATTTAATGAAATATTAGTTTGATAAAATATCATTCATGTTATTTTTGACATTATTAATTTAATATGAATTTAAAGACAACATGACAAATATGGAATTCAAATATAAACCTTTAAAACAAAAAAAAATATATTATAATTACATAAATACAATGTGGGACACTATAAATCACTCATAATTAACTAATTAAAATATTTTTTAAAATAATTTATATAATATTTCTTTTAATTGAATAAATATCATATCAGGGTTGCATAAGTATTGAATGTAATTATTTCAAAAATAAAATTTATAAATAAATTACAATAAAAAATCTAAAAAATTTAAAATAATTATTTATAATAGAAAAAATCCAATTTTTATTTCAATGTTAATAATTTAGATATAATAAAACCAAGAGAATCACCTTTTATTACTTTTCTTTACAAAAAATAATTATAAAGGTTGAAATCAGGACCAAATGAAAACAGATGGTTATATATTAGAAGTCTTGGGTCATTATAGATGAAATATAATCACAGAATAAAATTATTGAATGTGTTTGAGTTACCTTTGGTCCTTATAATATTATTTTTAACAATAATTATCATAATTTTAAATTTATTGCGGTAAAAGAAAATTACTATAGTTAATAAATATATTGTCCAAAAATAAAAGCGATATATTTTCCAAATTTAGACTTCTTAATTTGAAATATTGAATCCATATTTCAATAATAAATTTAAATAATTTTCAAACATTAATTTAATTTTAAAATGTAAAAAACAAAAAGAAACTATTTTTCAAAAAGAAAACATTTCTAAGTAAAAAAAAATATTTTTATAAAAAATTCAAAAATATAATTAATTACATTAAAATTATCTGGATTTATTAAAATATAATATAAATATAATTAATTTCAATACATTTGAAAAAAAATATCACTTTTTACTGGCTTGATTTAAAAATACATATTTTAATAAAATTTAGTATTTTTCATTTTTCACTGGAAAATAAATATTTTTAGAAAAAACCAAAAAACTCACTATAAGTTTTTTGATATAATGATTTCTAATATATATTCCAATTTATCAAATAAATTTTATAAAATTTCTAAAAATTATTTTAATAATGTCTCACAGAAATCAAAAAAAATATCATTTATGAATAAAAATATTTTTTAAAAATAAAATGACTTCACTAAAAATTGGATGCTTATTTCCCAAAAATCAATCAATATTTTCTTATTAATAATTAAATTTATATATATTTAATAAATTAATTAAAATTATTCAAACAACCAATTTAATGGCTAGGATTTAATGGTCGAATTTTAATAATAATATTTTATGGTTCGTATACGCATGATACTGCTTGTCATGTAAACTATTAAAGATAATGTTATTTTTTTATATATTTGTATGGTAAATGAACTATGTGACATTACCTATATGTATCCCCCGTCAATAATACATACTATTCAACCTAACCTGATTGAACCTTAATGTTTTTTACTGTATGTTCTCCCATGTTGATCACACTACATTATGTAACCATAGTAGAGTTAGATTTTTTCCAAATCCAATACATATTTAGTAGGGAACACCAAAGATTATTTTGTTCCATCACCTTAGAGAGACACACTGGATAAAAAATTACATGAAAAATGATCTAAGTGAAGGTGGATAACGAATAAATTGGGATGTCATTCCATCCTTTATCGAATTTATACTTGTTGATATTCATAAGTGTCTCATATTTACTATTAGATATTTTTATATTTTTTTCTCATCCATTAAAATAAAATTATTGGATCTTCCATTATAAAAAAATGACGATATAATTTAATAGATTTTTGGATTCTAAACTTCCTACTTGTATCAATGTGGTTGTTAAGGATAATGGTTAGGGATACCATTAAAAAATCATACATATCAAACCTTAAAATAATACTATAGAAACTCAATAAAGACCACTCATGATACAACTTCCTCCCATAATATGGGAACCAAATAATGCTAGATATTTTTTTTCAGAAGATATATAATTATATTACCAACTCTTAGTTTTCTAAATACACCAATCTAGGAATAACTTGCATCTATTTAATGTAAATTTAAATCAATAAAGAAGAAACTATCCAAAAATAATTTTTACATAATTTCAAATGAATTATGGATAACCTTTAACACATATCTAACCCTTATAAACACTACTACAAATCCATATTCCATAGATCAACCACTGTCCAATCACAATTCAAGAATAAAGATGGGTATTTTCCCTTGGAGATTTTTTTAATCCTTAATGGATGTATGATTATTGGGTTCACATGACATGTGCTGAGTTTAAGCACCAAAAACTATATTTATCTATTTATGAATCCATATAGATGTCATAGATATACATATACAAGAGATATGACTTGATCATAATGCTACTAATTAACTGAATCCCGTAGATAAAAAATCCCTTAACTGATAGAGAGGCCAAAATTAGTTTATGGGATTTATATAAGGTATCTAGTGAAGAAATATTCAGGGATATTCATGATGAATTTAGTCCCCTAGAGACGTTATATGGAGATTTTAGGAAGACACACTCATTGGATCAGGGCCTTATAGGGGAATTCATGTATTTTGTGCGGTAGGAACCTCATTGAGGGTATAATAACTATCTCAAGAAATGTAATAATTTATTCCTTGTACCACTTGGAAAGGCTTCATCCTGTAAACACAAAATAAGATTACATTTAATGAGTAATTGTGGAATCTAATGTATATATTCGGTAAAGTTAGATCTAGAAAAGTATAATAAATAGGATTATAATATTATCCTTGATATCACTCCTCAGACCCATGTGACTGGATTCCTAGTAATGTGGTTTAGTGGATACTTACATCATGCAAGTAACTCCCAAAATATAGTATCTAAAAGAACATTTTTATTTAATATAATGTTGATGGAGGGGAAGATCATATGACTAGATGTGCTGGTGAAATCAAGGATTTATGAATATTCGATGCTTTTTTACAAGGGCAGCAATCTATTTAAGATATAAAGGATGTTCCATGTATTATTCAGGTTGGTGGTGATGGAATTAATTAGGTACACATTTTGTGGTGAAGTTCAGGTCCTAGAGTTTGAATTATGGATATATATATATAAGTAATTAATAGAATTATGCCATTATTTCTAAAAAATGATGGTGTCCCAATGTTCCTAATTCTACACAAATATTTAAACAACTTCCCCTATGGCATGCCTCCTACTGCGATGATCATCAATGATGTACATTAAAAAAATAATCATGTTCATATACGATGGCCCTGAGGGATTGTATCCTAGCGAACCATGTTGAATATTTCATCATCTGTTTGGAATATATTTGATATATATGTGAACATTAATTTTGATACCAATAATATAACATAGTTATGTTATTGATAGATGTTCGAAAGGTGGATAACCCTATAGTAGTCTAGCATCTCTGGGAGATAATGGAATAAGGAACCTCTCAATATTGGTTCAGGATTACATCTATGTTCCTTCATCTGGATAATGAACATATATTCTAACTCTTGGATGTCATCATACTATTAAAAATTCTATCAGGTATCATTCCCAAGGTCATGGAAGAATAATATTTTAATTAATGGAGTTCGGATACCGAATTTACTCATAAAAGACATGTGATTGAAAAGGTTCCCAATTCCTTAAATTTTGTTAGACCAAATGATTCTTGAAAACATAAAATTGAGGACCATATGCATCCTAATGTCGGTCCAATATGGTTTATCTAGAAACAATAGGGTGAGGTACTATATGAGGATGAGAGGATCAAAAAATATATAAAATTTCAAGGTATGAAGTAATATTTAAGATATGATGGAGGGTTGGTTGATGCTTCCGCAAAATATAGATACCCCAATGATGATAAATTATGGTAGAAATGGCCTTTAGTATTGGACCTCTAGAGCATGTGGATATCAATTTAATGTGGAGTTTGTCTCCCCTAGCATTTTAAGTTGAAGGTTATTGAGGGTAAAACCTCAAAACCAACCATTATGTGTATGGAAACTTCATTATAGAGTTAGAGACGATATTATCTTATAATAATAGTGGTTTCCTCATCACTAATCATGTGTGATATATAAAAAATAAATGATATAGTGAAGGGTCCCTCAACCAGTACCATTATATGGAATTAGATAAATTCATTAACTATGATGATTTATGTTAATGGTTACCCTTTAAGTGGAATTACATTAACAATCATTCCACTTTTCATAATCAATATTTTATCCATATTGAAGAGAATATGGAAAATATATGTACACATATAATCTCTAAATTATACCATGGGTGGCACTCCAAAAGTGCTACATGATTGAATATCATGTAATAAGAGGTTGTCTTGTCTTATAAATTGTCAATGTGGGAAGATGATAGATTTAATGAAACATTCATCTTCCTACTTATGGACCCTCTCCCCGAGAGATGAAGGTGAATATTCCTTTTCATTTAATCAATAAATAATGGAATTTAGAAATTTTAGAATAGTATATTCTCACTAGTGGTATAGGTTACTTTTCAAGTCCATACTTTTCAATATATATCTGAGCATTAACATAATGAATAATTAATTAGAATCCTTAATCTTTGAGAGGGATCCCTTCAAGATGAACTAGAGGATATCACAAGGGAAACTTAGGATGAACTACATATTCATACTATGGTAGTAATTTTGACTATAGTGGAGGTAGCATTGATATCACCTACTTCGATGGTATTTTCTATAGGAGGATTGATTAGATTATGTTAGATTATTAAGTGAAATAACCATACTTCATGTCACATAATATAGATTTATATTCTCGGATAGGTTTAATTTAAATTTCTCATATTGTGGAAAGGATAGGAAATATATTTTTATAAATATATTCCCACTCATCAATTGATGAAATTATAATCTTCATAAAATAGGAAGATTCTAATAAATCTACCCAACGTGTTTGATTACTTCCTTATATGGAAATATGATATAAACCTCTCCATTAAAAAAGTGTTTCAATAGAAAATATTTCAAGATTTATACGTTTAAACAAGTTTATGATTACCTAAAATATGAATGTGGTGTAATCAATATATATATATATATATATATCTCTCTTTACAGGGAGAGGGTGGATCCATTTTACCTTATGAAAGTGTTTTACAAGAATTCCCTCAGATATTTACTTACCTGAAAACCTCTAATAAACAAATTAACTTGCTGCCTAACAGGAAATGGGTGTAGTATTCAATGGATGACCAAGCTGTAATAGGAGGTGATAATGCTCCATCGGTGTATCATGATAGGGTGATATCAACGACAAAATCCCTCTATAGGGAAGAATTGTGACTTCCATCATAGGATATTCTTAATGGACCTATTAGAGGAAGTGGTTTCAATTAGAGAGGTTGGTTCTCTATAAGATGTGAGGGAGTCTCCATAAATCCTTTAATTGAATTTTTTACGCACTGGATAATATATATAAACCTCTTATAGCACCTATAATAGTACAATAACATTCCATGGTATCAATCAAAGAGGATAAAATAACCACAATACAACTGACAAAGTGCTCATAGGATGATACAATCCTAGTTGCAATAATCATAGAAAGGAAAAATCATGTATCCACAATAATTAACCTATTCTATAAAAATATCTTAGTCTCTAGATGTGATTCTGAGATTGATTAGGAGTCCTTGGAATTCCAACATACCCCACAGAACCATATTTGGATGGATATAGGAATGTTGATTAATAAGACCCGTAAAGAGGATCTGAGCAAGAAGTTATGTTGGCAGTTCAATTTTTTTCTATTTCTAGGATATATGTGGTTGAAAAACTAATTTTTATATGCTTACATGAAGTTGATCATATATGAATATGGGTAAGAGAATATTTCCCAACTATACCTCCCTCAAGTAGAATCAATATCATGTTCAGTGGACCTTAGAGATAAAATAATTTAAGAGAATTTTTTTCACATACAATTTGTATCATAGAAATGATTCCTGGTTTATGAGGGGATACTAATGGATCACATTCTATAAGATCTATATATATATATAAGTATTGCAAGAATATAAAAGGATAAATCTAGTTTTTAAGAGTTGGTGGATAAATACTAACACTAGAGTGGAAGAGTTACACCTCACTAAGGATAAAAAGGTTATATAGTTGGATAAACAAAGTTGCCATATTGATGACTCCAAGAGATTAATCGATGATATTTTCACCTTAGTGAATAATATCTAATGTCAAGACTCCAATTTTTTATCCCCTTTTCCCCTTTTCCTTAAAAAAAAGAGACCCCATATTGTGGTTATTCTTCTTCTTCTTAGAGAATGATAAAACAATTCCCTTGAACTATTTCTAATTTCCCATACCATCCCTATAATTGAGTCATAATAATCATGGAAAACCCATGAAAATTAAAAACATGAATAATTGAATCCACATGAACAATATATGGAAATGGATCAAGTAAATCATGATCTTCAACTGCTTATGTCAATTAATTAAGTTTAAATTAATTGAAAATGTCGTGTTCCCTTTAATGGATATCATTTGGCTAGATATAGGGGAATATATAACATCACCGTACAACTTGGTGAGCCTTTTTAGATAAATGATTGTGGGACTTCGTAACCACATGAATGTGTGAATTTAAACATATATAAGTGGGATTTATTAGAATGAGTATAAACTAACATGACCCAACCCACTGATCCCCACCCTTGGATAATAGTAAGCTGGTTGTGCCACCCAATCCCACCTCTAATAGGCTAGGGAATGGTTACTAGCACTGAGTAGAAATACCAGTCAATTAGGAGGCCTTATTCTATCATATTTTTATATAGTAATCAACTCCAAGATCATGACGATTATGTAGAAGAATAAAAAAATCCATTTAATTTTTAAGTATTGAATGTATGAAACTCTAAGATTCATTTATGCGTAAAAATATATATCGATATACTAAAGGAGAAAAAATAAATTCCAAAAAATAAAAAGGAAATATAACCAAATAATAGGTGAGTATGGGGGATCCTTATTCAAAATATCTAACCTGACCACCACTTGTGGTAAATGTAACCAACTACTACTATAATTCACCAACAATAGACCCAACATGGTCACCAACTAAAGGCATGTTATCTATATAAGACCTCACATATGTTGGAAATATATTCAAGAATGGGAGAGTATATATATAATGTTTAATTCCATGAATATCATAAAGGAAAAATTAAAATGAAAGTAAGATAAATCCGCATAAAAAAGTGGGGAAATATTCCCAACAGGAATTATATGCTCATAAAAGGACCCAATTCTTTAATAAAGGTCTTGATATTTATATCAAAGTTATAAATGATGTGTTGCCATGAAGGTCCAAATAATAATACCATACCAAACAAGTATCCCAACAAAACCTCTATAGATCATTAAATAGGGACTTATACCTTAGTGATGGGTTTTCATAACTAAAGGGATACTGGCTATAGTGGGGGTCCCATTTCCCTTATATGATCTTAGATAAGGGGATTAAGACTCCAATTATAGAAGAAAACACCCTAGGTGGTAATGGGGGATAACAACCCTATCTATACCAAGGATGTGGGGGACCCATGCCCCGAAAATAACCACACCATTTGGGGATACCCACTCCAATATTTCTCTAGATATCACACCTATACATCATCATCATCCAATATCGTGTTAAAGGGAGTACCCCACTCATACTATCTCACAACACATCTCTAATATTGAAACAAAGGTCACCATTGTGTCCCATGAAAAAACCTACTTAGAGAAGAGTACCACAAAGTCCCAAACCAAACTCGAGGAATGATATATCACTACTACAAGAAAGGCCATTAACAGCGCTGACATTTACATCATTATACAAAAGAACTGAAAAAAGAGACATTTATCAATGCTAAAACAAGCATGGATAAATGGTTCCTTTTATTATCACTTTATTTTAGTGCTAATAAAGGGGAACCTTTATCAGTGCATTATTTTTAGCACCGATATAGGGTACCCTTTATGAGAACTTTATTTTTAGCACTCATAAAGGGATCCTTTATCAATGATTTATTAGTGCTAATAATGTTCTAAAGAAAATGAAATAAAAATAAAAATAAAAATGGTTT
Source organism: Viscum album (assembly GCA_963277665.1). NCBI lineage: Eukaryota > Viridiplantae > Streptophyta > Magnoliopsida > Santalales > Viscaceae > Viscum > Viscum album. Next base: position 9,578,283 of record OY728125.1, read on the forward strand.
TATTAAAAATATATTAAAATATTTATTAATTAAATAATTATTGATAAAAAATGAATGGATTGATTATACTATATATAAATTATAAATACTAATAAATAGTATATATTAAATATATATATATATGTATAGATAAAAATTTAAACAAATTAAAAATAAAAATAATTAAACTGGGAAAAATATTAAACATATTATTAATTTGATAATTATTGATAATGTCAATAAATAGTATACATTTAATATATAGATACATATGAATGTATATAAGTATGATTAATGTAATAAAAAATATTTCTTTACGCATAAACTAGTGGACATATTTGATTAATGGCGTTTGATTTTAAAAATTAACATAAATCAATGGTGTGTTATATTGATTTCACATATATGAAATTAATGAATTTTTATATAAAACACATACCCACAAAACTTATCCTTTTTGTTAAAGTGTAATTATATTTAATTTATTCAATTTAATTAATTTCTAACATGCATCCACTTAAGATAAAAATATTCATTAATAATGTTAGAAATATATTTAAAAAATATTTATAACTAAAAATATTTATAAATGTATAGTTACAATATTTATTCATTTATACATTTATAATTATAAATAAATAAATATTATTTTAATAAAAGAGAATTTATATAATTATATATATATTTATATAAAATAATAAATGAATAATTATATATATTAAAATAATTAATAATTTTATAATAAATTAATTTAAATAATAAATATATATACTATATTTATATTTATTTATTTATTTATTAAAAAAATATAATAATATATATAATTAATTAAAAATATATTTATATAATTATAAAACTATAATAAATATATTTAGACAAATAATATATTTACTAAATTTAAATTTATAAATATTTTACAAGGCCCCATTTCTTAATGTCACCAATCTTGAGTTAAATCATAAAAATCACATTGAAGATGTTTTCAAGTTTACAGTTTCAAAGAATTATGTCATAACTATTACATAACAACTCAAATATTAAGAAGTAGACAAGTCTACTCAATATCCATTTTTTTCATAATCTAAAACATTTCAAAATAAATCATGATTATCTTTTTATGGATTAAAGTCTTCCTAAAATTCATCTTGAATTCTTCCTTTCTCTTACCCATTATTATACTCAGTGTAAGAATATTTTAAAACCTTGGGATGAGAATAAAAATCTCAGTAAGGTATAGGAAAAAATAGGAATGAAACCATTAGACCTTGAATACATTAAACCCGTGATTTGTTTCACAAAATTATTATTTTAATTCATAATACATAAACTCTTTAACATACCTCATGGATTTATAAGATTCAGGAAACATTTATTAGAAAATCATAAATCATAAAAGTAACTTTTGGAAACCATATCATACATAAATTTTAGCTTTTAAAACTATATAGGGAGTGACCTTCATGGTTACATTTGGAATACCTATCACGACATAGTTCCAAAATATCTTCGCATAAACCTTATTGTTTAACTCTGTCTCATTACCCAATGCATAAGAGTGCTATTACATGCTCACCCACCCTCGGTTTATCATAGAACCACCAATATACATAAGCAATTCCCATGAACAATAACATAATTATAACACATTAACAATAATGAAGGGAAAATAAAATTTAAAAATCTCAATCACAAGATATCATTTCAAGATATTTACATAATAAATCGCTCCTCAAAACTGTTTTCCATAAACAAAATATATATGGTATTTATTTTCCTTTTAAAAACATTAAGGCTTATAGAAGAAGCCAAATATCAAATAATCCTCCTGATGATGGAAATTTTGTTTTTCCATGTACCTAAAAAAATTCCTATTATTATTTTGTAAAATGATTCATATAAAAATATTCATTTCGAAAAATATTGAATAAAATTAAAAGTGAAATGCGTTAATTATACACTTTATAAAATAAGGTGGTGTATATTATCTAAATATGCCTTAATGAATGCAGATTGAGGCTATATCCCCTATCGTGAGTTCGAATCAGCACGTAAAATATTTATATTACATAATAATAAACATAGATTAATTTGTACTTTCATGATATCAATTTTCATGTTTATTATGTATTTTATGTCACTTATTACCATGTTATAAAAATTACATGGTTATTTATGTTTATATCATACATTTTTTCGATATTTAATACTTGAGTTGAAAGTGAACATGGTTTAATGTCAATAGTTCATGTGGTCATAATTAATTCATATCCATAATAATATTCATGAAATGTTTATCATATTAATACATATATTATAACTTTAAATAAAACCATGAATTTTGGTTATGAAAAATGAAAAATGAAAAATGTTTTAATCATGGGGATAGTATGTTGTACATACACATTGGTGTCATTTTTGATTTTTCATTGATCATTATAGAAAACATTTATGTATTATTTTATCTTTAAGGAATTATCATAACATAATTTATATAAAATTAATCTTTTAATTAAATTTATATATATCATGAAAGTAATATGATGAATTAAAACGAGTCACATCGCCTTATAGAGGTGATAGTTCACAAGTACACACGAACAATGTTATCATTTTTATACGCATGAAAAGTAGGAATTTAATTGATATGTTATTATAATATAATTATTAATGTGTCATCAATAAGAAATATGACAAATAATTCCATTATTATAACCATTCATGTGTGACTGTTATGAAATCTAAATCATATAGGTTTGGGGGTAATATTTTACACTTAAGCACAAACAATTAATTAATTTCCCATTTAAAGGATGTGGAGAAGGATTTAGGTGATGATATTAACATAATAAAATTTCATTATATTGGTGATACTGAAGTTATTAGTCCTTCATGGATGAAAGATATTTATAGGAAGTGGAATAAGAAATAAAATAGAAAAACTTAAATAAAAAAATTACCTTTTCTTCAAATGATATCCAAAATTAAAATCTTAACACCTATATTAAGGGTGTTATGACAAAACTACGGCTTAAATAATCAGGCGAGGTTTATAGGAAGGTATTTGGGTAGATATTTTCCAAACAAAAATGTTTTGGAAGTGTGAGTAATAGAGAGGAATGTGTGCCATTTTGTAGGATAGAGGAGGGGAACCATGGGAATTATGAAACATATTAAATTAATATAAATTCAATTTGGATTAAAAATGGGCAAAGTTGATTTACATTAAATATAGGAAAGGAATTATTGAAATATAATCATCCAATGAACATTATCAATGTTTGGAAAAATTTTTAATCATTACCATTTTTATTAAACATTTTTTAATGCTTTCCGTTTATCATGTAATTTACAATTTCAGAATTAAAATAATTACTAGAAATTGGAAAATTATCAATGAATGGGTCATTAATGAATTTTTTAGAGTTATATAAACTTTTTGGCAGAATCATGGATTTCAATAAATTTTATATCATTAATTAAAAATTTTACATTTTAAAATATGAATTATGTCAATTTTGACACTATTCATTACATGACTTTTTTCAAATATCACAACAACTTGATTCCTTAATAAATTATTAAATAAATACTAACATGTCATAGTCACCAATAAATTTCAGGGATGGAATGAAATATTTCAAATTTTATTTATTTTAATATTTTTGATATCCTTTTTTATTCATTCATTAATAAATCATTTACTGCATCACCACTGTGTAATAATTAAATTTAAAATTTTAATTTCTAAAAATTATAAATAAATTACCATCATGTAGGAATTATTATTTTAATTCCATGGACTATTAATAGTTTATGATATCACAAATATAACACCATATTAAAATTGGTTTAGTAAGAAGATACATATTAATGACATATTTTCCTTTACTTTAAATTAAATGTTATAAATGTCATAATAAAAACCAAGTGGCTCCCAAAGGTAAAACTTTATACCCAATAATGGTTATATTTGATAATAAATCATGCAATAAGATTAAATAATGTTTTAGGGTAATATACTATTATAATATTAATTATTTCTTTAATTACTCTATTTACCTTTAACTTTTGTAAATAAATACTAATGTTTCTATTAAAAAAACATATTTTGACCTTATTCAACCACATTTTTCATATAAGTACAACCATGTATCTACATTTTTGAAAATTCAATTCACAGAAGTGGTTAAATTATTATTAACACTAATCTGGTTGACGGATCGAGAAAACCTGTTTTTTAAGTAAAACATTAAAAAGTTCACATTTTTATCTATTTAATTTTAGTTTTAAATTTCATCCAATGAACTACAATGGATTAACTGATAATAAATTCATATAATTATACATTAAAATGCTGTTTTTTCAATATTTATTAACAATGTATATTATAATTAATAGACAAAAAATTCAACCAAAGTAAATATAGAGTTCCCTCTTCCAAATAAGAAGTTTATTTTGTCAAATAGAGAATATAAATGTGAAAAAAACTAGATTTAAAAAGGGTTTATACATTATAAGGTAGTAAAAAATATTTAAAAAATCTTTATAGTATTATACGCTAAAATTGAATTTATTCTCATTTTAAGCCTCAAACATTTGTTGGAAGAAAGTAAAAATATTTAATAAACATCTGTAAACATAATATAGATAGTTTTGATCATTCCCCCCAGTAGTATTACTAGGTGAAAACAACCATTTAAAATTATAATATTATTAATATATTTTTTTTATAACTCACTCTTCTGGGAAACATAATATTTTGGATAAATCTATTGTTGTGTGTCGGGTGAGATATCAAAGAAAGCATACCCTTTAAAGAAATATCAATATATATATCCTAAATATTAATAGATATGGAAAAGTAGTATTATATAATTACCTAAGTTGTTATGTCATTACCCCTTTTAAAAAGTTCATCCTAAAATTTTTAGTTAATTATCAAATAAGTGGGGGATATTTCTCCCACATAGCATTTTCTGATTTCGATGTTACCTCTTCAACCATATGGGTTTTCTACTAACCCATTTTTGGGCAAAAAACCCTCAAGGAAACATTGCAGTATTTTTGGGTTGATTGTGTTTGTTGACAAAGTAGTTTTCCATGGAGATTTGTCGAGTTCCAGAGAATTTGTTGACAATTCATGTTGACAAAGAACGATGACAAAGGAAATGACGATCTGGAGGTGGTACAAAAGAGTAGTACAAGGTGACGCTGTTTTCCAGTGTTTTCCAAATTTTTGGGGTCCAAAATTTGGAGTTTGGTGAGCATCACGAAAATAGGATTTCCATGAAAATAATATTTTTATATGGCAAATGCATGAGTTTCGCGAAGATGGGATGCATGGATTGGATTTCGCGAAGATCAGAAAAATGGAGGCGGTGATGCTTCGCGATTACGTCAAAGCATCGCGAACGGCAGAGTTGAAGCGCATCGTGGCGGTGAAGGGCATTGCGAGGGATCTTTGTGGCGAAGGTGCGGAATAATGTTGACGGTGATGCTCTGTGATTATGACGAGCTCCGCGATCTGAAAATTCCCAAGGTGCATCGTGATTTGAACAGAATTCAGATGGAAACTTTGGAGCTTCGCGATTTGAGATGACGTGGCATTAACTTCGCACGGAATGTTCGAGGGGCAGTGGAATCTCCTATAAATAGAGGCCGACCACCTAGATATAAGTAGAGAGAATTTTCAGAGAAAATATTTTTCTCTCGTATTGCGAAGGTGGTTCGTGAATCCAGTGTGCTTCACGAAAGAGGAGCTTCGCGGCGGATATTGTAGCTCCGAGAATCCTACGAGCTCCGCGTTGACTTAGTAAGCTTTGCGAGGGCCATTGCTTTGTGACGGCTTGAGATTCACGAGAGTGCTTCCAGAAAGTGCTTCGCGAAAAGGCAGGAGATTCGCGAAGTCTTGTTTGCGCTTCGCGAAATTGGGAGCTTCACGAAGTAGGGTGCTTTGCGAAGGTGTTTCCAAAAGGAATTTCCATGTTTTTAGAGGAAAAGTGGTATTCATCAGTGGATGAAAGGTGGACTATAATAGAGCATCCATAAATAGTTAAGGATGCATGTATTCATGCAAATGAAGAGACCTACTGGTCTATAAACTGTGACTGAATCCCTTCACAGAGCAGTGAGCTTAGGAAGAGGAATAAGGTGATCCTCTCCACCGGTAGTGAGCCAGAGAGAGAGAAAAGGGAGTGACCCTTGGGAAAGCAGTGAGCTGACCCTAAACCTTGTAACGGTAGTGAGCCTGGGCATAGAAGTGATCAAGCCCGAACCTTGTGAACATTATTGGCATTGAGCCTTACTGGATTTGGTACAACGACACATCGTTGTTGTATGCTCCTTGGACGTAGCCCAGTGTGGGTGAACCAAGTAAAAATCTTTGTGTCTGCCTAGTCGCTTCCCTGCATTGCATTCAAAGATTCATCATCAGACAAACCAGAAAAGGACTGATCATAATAATCAAACAAGAGGAAACAATGTGACCATTGTAATAAATTGGTCAAGATCCAGTGGGGTAGGAAGAACTTTGAAAAGAATATTCATATCCTGATTCAACCCCCCTCTCAGGGTATATAGGCCTCTATTGGCCCTAACAATTGGTATCATAGGCATAGGTTGATTTTATCAGATTTGTTTGCGCATACTTTGTGTAGTTGATTTGTGTTGATAAATCGGTCTTCTATTATCTCGGTGTGCCATGGAAAAGAGAAAAACATCAAAGAAGAATCAGAAGTCAGGTGGTATTCCTTAGTGCAGAAGTGTTTATGGAAAAAGTGTGATTAAACTAATGGAATCAAACAGGTTGCTGAAGGAAGGATCGGATGAATTAGATAGGGAAAAGATAGATTCACTCAATGATGCTGTTGGAATGATTTAAGTACTTAAAATTAAAAGTGATTCTGAAACCACTGATTATGAAGAAGTTTCAAGGAGGACACCAGTTGATTTCCTTAACATGACAAAGGAAATGGACCAGAAATCGGATGACGAAGTCAAATCTAAGGAAATCCGGATCAATGTATTGGAGATTGAGGTCAAAAAGATAAGAGGCTTAAATCAAACGCTAATTTATATAGAAACTGACCTAACAGAGAAGAATGATTCACATGCTGAAGAACTACAGAAGATGGATAAAATGAAAGGAAAACAAAAGGCTGATGATTATGAAGAGAGTCAAAAGTCAGATGATGTTCAGAATCTAAAATCTAAAAATGATGATCTTGTGACATAGCTTTCTGAACTAGTTCTGAAGAATAAAAGGCTACAACAAGAGAATGCATGTTTCTCAGATTCTGTTGTTCAAGAAAAATTGAAGGTAAAGCAGAAAAGTGTAGTGGTGGAAAAACATACATGAGAATTGGAAGTTGAGATGAGTAGAGGAAAGTATCTCAAGAGAGAAATTGATGCTCAACATGAATCAAGTAAAGTAAAGATTCAGAAGTTCAAAGAAGAGCTAGAATCAGTGAAGAAGGAAATTGAGAAATCTAAATATGAAGATAAGCCCAAGTTAAAGGATTCACTGCACTTATTATTTGACTATCCTTTTGCAGGTGATGATAAAATGAAATCCAAATATTCTACATCATAGGAGAAGCATGAAAGGATTGTATCTTCCCAAAGGCCATCCTTTTTGGGAAAATCTGTAATGGGATATGATGGTCCCACTCCTATACAGAATAAGAAAAACGCAGTGAAAATATCCAGAGGTAAGAGAGCTGTGAACAGTTTTAGATGTGAAAGGAATCCTATAGGTGCTGGAGATAGGCCTAAGAGGACAGTTCCAAGAAGTAGTGACGACATGTGCTATTTCTGTGGGATTAATGGCCACACATCAAGCTTCTGTTTAGAGGCTCAGGAATACATTTCAGGCTGTTTTAATAGAAACATTTCTAAATCTGATAATAAGAAGAAGCATCATTATAAATCAAAGAGAAGAGTTTCTCAGAGGAGAACATTCATCAGATGCTATTACTATGGAAGGATGAGACACACCATGAGTATGTGTTAGGAAGCTCAGGAGATCGATGTTGAAAGAATAAAACAAGTTGCATCAACATATCAGCAGAGAAGTGATGAAATGAGGTATGCCTTTAATAGAAAATGTTTCATATGTTCTGATCATGGGCATTTGGCCAGAGAGTGCAGCAGGAAGAAAGCAGGGAAGGAAAAGGAACCCAGAAGAAGATTACCAACTCTAGTGATGCATAATGAGAAAAAGGTGTATAAGTCACCTCCTCTGTCACACTCACAACATATCTCTCAGAGGGAACATGAACAAATCTGGAAGAAAAAGGGTGGAGATTCTACAGTTGTGAGAAAGAAGAATGAACATTCAATGGAAGACTCACCACTGGTGAAAAAGAGTTTGGTGAATCAGATATCTGATAAAACAAAGATGAACAAAGAATGTGATGAAAAATTCGCAGGTTGTATTCCACAGCGGAAACTGGAAGAAGATACAAGATCCTTGCAATGGTGGAAGAAGCAAGGGATGATGGAATGAAAAGATATTCCTACTCCGAGAAATAATCAAGGAAAATGGAATTTTTATCGAACCTCAAAGAAGGAAATGTGTACTAGTGGGTACATACCCCAAGCAGTGAGAAAGGCCGAGCCTACCAAATCTACATATCAGAAAAAGGCTCAAAATGTGGGCAATGAATGCCTAGTCATTTTCCAGAACAATTGAAGTTGGCTAGGCAGCTGGAGGATGCAAGAAAGGAGTGTGATTCCTTCCATGAAATAATCAAAGGGTTGACCCATCAGGATCAACCACTATCCTCGTCTTGAGGATTCGAGAAATAACCCCTCTCCCTATGTATAAAAATGCTATTAACTGATGATTCATGTGTTTCAGGTTCTAGGGAGATACAATCCAAGGGGAAGTGGCATCTAAGGATGCAAAGATGATGTGTGATATGATCTGCAGTTTCAATTGATTCAAATCAGGTACCAAAGTTGAAGAAGAAAGGGAGAAACAGAGCACAATAGAATGTGATTGTGTTGTTAACTTTGTCTCTTGTTTCCTACACCGAGTTTCAACTCAGTAGGCTTAGAGATTTTGTTAATGGCTCAAATCTGAGTGGAAGATGAGAACAAATGATGCAGGAGGAAAAGACTAGTTATGGGTCTAAACTATTGAGCCTAACTATGGGAAGAGTTTCATAACACAGGGGGAGCATTCTATATCCTAATCAGATGCATGATCTCAATATGATATGAAGGATGAATGTTTATGCTCATGAGGAATGATGGGTGGAAAAGCAGCAACACACAGGTTTTCATGATTATCAATTGTGCTCTAACCATGTGGTATCAGCTGACTGCTTTCAGGATACCAAGAAGCTGTGAGAGAAAATCAAAGGTGTGTCAACAAAAATCTGAGAGAAGATGTTTAAAGAAATGACGTCATTGAACAATGACACAGAGAAAATTAGCTGAAAGAAATGAAGCCACTAAAGAATGAGTTAGTGAAAAATTTCCTGATGAATGTGTTGAGGAAGAAAGAAACACAAGGGAGAGCAGAAGTGGCTGATACTAATTCAGAAGAAGACACTGAAGATAAACAAGAAAGTTTCAAGTATGTGTCTACAAGGAATCCAAAGAGCTAAGCTGAAATTGATAGACTGAATATCATTGGTGGTTAGTCGGATTCAGTTCAGACAAGGAAAATGAAATCACTATAGTAGGCATCTTTTCTATCTCAGGTTGAGCTGAAATGCTTTGCTGATGCTGCAGAAGATGAAAACTGCGTTCAGGCCATGAATTAAGAACTAGATCAGAATTGAGAAGAATCATACATGGGAGATTGTTTCGAGGCAAGAAGATAAAAGCGCCATCAGGACTAAATGGGTCGTTTAAGAAAAAAATGAATGAATATGGCACAATGATTTAGAAAAAATCACGACTGATGTGAAAAGGAGACTCCCAGATAGAGGGAATAGATGGTGATGAGACATTTGCACCAATTTCAAGGTAGGAGACAATCAGATTATTCCTAACCATTGTAATGCAACGAAAGTTCAAAGTATTTGACATGGACATCAAATCAGAATTCTTGGTTGGGATTCTGGAGGAAGAAGTGCATATCGAGCAACCATATGGTTCTCTTATTCATGAGGATGAGAACAAGGTTTTTCGGATGAAGAAGGAATTATGTGGGCTGAAACAAGCACCGAGAGAATGACATTCAGTGCTGAATCAATATTTGCAGAATCTATGATTCAAATGAAGCATAGTGACAGTGTCTTTCAGGAATATGAAAAGATGGTTATAATGAGGTTTGGAATGGAGAAGTCCAAGGAGATGAAGACTCCGGTTGCTACCCGGATGAAATTATCAAAAGATGAGGATGGTAAGGCAATTAATATCACAGAATACATGGAAATTATTGGAATTCTGTTGTACTTAACTACAACAAGGTCTGATATTGTTTTCACCACATGCCAAGCAGTGAGATATCAGATTAATCCCAAGGAAATCCACATGATTTAAGTGAAAAGAATACTTTGGTAGATCCAGGGCACAGTGGATTTCGGCTTGACATATACTGATAAATCTCAGACAGAGTTATTGGGATATACTAATGTAGACTGGTCCAGTTCCGCGGATGATAGAAAATCAACGTCAGGTGGTGCATTATATCTTGGTGGATTGTGTATTTCTTGGCTAAGAAAGAATCAAGATTGCATTTTGTTGAGCACTGCGGAATCTGAGTATATTGCATCCACTCAAGCATGCACAATGTTATTGTGGATGAAGTAGCAGCTTGAAGATATGGGAGTCAAAGTGAAGTCTCTGATTGGAGTCCAGTGTGATAACTCAAGTGCTATAAATCTCAGAAAAAATCTCGTCTATCACTCAAGGACAAATCACATTGAGATAAAGTATCATTTTATCAAGGAGAAAGTTGACCAGGGAATCATGAAGTTGGAGTATGTGAATACAGAACTATAGGTTGCAGAGATTCTGAAAAAGGCCTTATCCAAGGAAGCATTTGAAAGGCATCGACTGGATCTGGGAGTTCAGTCGATTCCCCGCACTTGAAATAGTGTGGATGTGGGTCCCCCACCCTCCCCTCTCCCCAAGGTATGATGTGTTTTTCCCTAATGTGCTGTTATGTGTTCTCCACTATGTTACAGACTACAAAGGAGTGTCCTTTGGGTTCATTGACAAAGGGCGAGAAAATAGTGACTGTTCAAAGGGGAGACATTGTGGCTATACAAGAAATCATGACAGATATGGGGAGAAGCTGACCAGTGGAGCAGCCAGATAGGGGGAGAAATGAGAAACGGGGAGAGTATTAAATTTGATGAAGCTAGAAGTGATCGATCAAAGCATATAAATCACGACAGATAAGGATCGTGATAAAAGAAAAACAATGGTGTTGGAATGGTGAAATAAGGTTTCTAGACATCACCGATTGGGATCAGTGTGGTTCTACAATTGGTATAAATTTATGAATTGGTATCAAGGTGGAATCGACATTTGGTGCTTGACATGAAGTGATTCATTAATGAACTTTTCATACTACTCTTGTTTCTCACACCGAGCATTGCTCATGTGGGATTAGAGTATGTGTTAAGTGAATCCTTGAACGCTATCAGAATCACAAGAGGCGAATGGTGGTAGCGACTGGAAGAAGACTCAGTGAGGTATCAACGTGTATAAATTCATTCTGAGAAGATTTATGAAGAATTGTCAACAAACCCAAAGGGGGAGATTGATGGGAAAAAATCCCTCAAGGTAACATTGTAGTATTTTTGGGTTGATTGTGTTTGTTGACAAAGCAGGTTTCCATGGAGATTTGACGAGTTCCAGATAATTTGTTAACAATCCATGTTGACAAAGAACGATGAAAAAGGAAAGGACGATCTGGAGGCGGTACAAAAGAGCAGTACAAGGTGACGCCGTTTTCCAGTGTTTTCCAAATTTTTGGGGTCCACAATTTGGAGTTTGGTGACCATCGCAAAAATAGGATTTCCATGAAGATTATATTTTTATATGGAAAAGGCATGAGTTTCGCGAAGATGGGCTGCATGGATTGGATTTTGCGAAGATCAGAAAAATGGAGGCGTTGATGCTTCGCGATTACGTCAAAGCTTCGCGAAAGACAGAGTTGAAGCGCATCGTGGCGGTGAAGGGATTTGCGAGGGAGCTTCACGACAAAGGTGCGAAATAATGTTGACGGTGATGCTCCGCGATTAAGATGAGCTCCGTGATCCGAAAATTTCTGAGGTACTTCACGAATTGGACAGAATTCTGACGGAAACTTTGGAGCTTCACGATTTGAGATGACGTGGCATTGACTTCGCGCTTAATGTTTGAGGGTCGGTGGAATCACCTATAAATAGAGGCCGACCCCCTCAAGAGAAGTAGAGATAATTTTTAGAGAAAATATTTTGCTCTCGTATTGCGAAGGTGGTTCGCGGAGCCAGTGTGCTTTGCGAAAGAGGAGCTTCACAGCGGCTATTGTTGCTCCACGAATCCTGCGAGCTCCACGTTGAATTAGAATGATTCGTGAGGGGCCTTTCTTTGCGATGGCCTGAGCTTCGCGAGAGTGCTTTGTGAATGTGCTTCGCGAAAAGGCAGGAGCTTCGTGAAGGCATGTTTGATCTTCGTGAAATTGGGAGCTTCGCGAAGTAGGGTGATTTGCAAAGGTGTTTCCAAAAGTAATTGCCCAGTGTTTAGAGGCAAAGTGGTATTCATCAGTGGATGAAAGTTGTACTATAACAGAGCATCCATCAACAGTTAAGGATGCATGTATTCATGCAAACGAAGAGACCTACAGGTCTATAAACTGTGAGTGAATCCCTTCACAGAGCAGTGAGCTTAGGAAGAGGAAGAAGGTGATCCTCTCCACCGGCAGTGAGCTAGAGAGAGAGAAATAGGGAGTGACCCTTGGGAAAGCAATGAGATGACCCTAAACCTTGTAAAGGCAGTGAGCCTAGGCATAAAAGTGATCTAGCCCGAACCTTGTGAACATTATTGGCAGTGAGCCTTAGTGGATTTGGTACAATGGCACATCGTCGTTGTATGCTCCTTGGACGTAGCCCAGTGTGGGTGAACCAAGTAAAAATCTCTATGTCTGCCTAGTCGCTTCCCTATATTGCATTCAAAGAATCATCATCAGACAAACCAAAAAAGGACTGATCATAATAATCACACAAGAGCAAACAAAGTGACCATTGTAATAAATTTCTCATGATCTAGTTGGGTAGGATGAACTTTGAAAGGAATATATGCATACCCTGATTCACCCCCCCCCCCCCTCTCAGGGTATATAGGCCCCTATTGGCCCTAAAACCCATAAACTGATGAATCACCTTATTTCATAACCTTTCCTCTCTATAGTGAATAATTTTTCAATCTGTTACTCATAATAAAGATTCTCTTCTCGTTGAACTAGATCTGGACTAAAAACATGAGATGGATCTAACATATTCATTGTTAACATTGAAACATGAAACATATATTTACCTAGGATATACTCAAAGGTAAATACTCATTGTAGGAATATGATCAATCATTCTCCAAGATTTCATAGGGTCTAATAAACCATGGAATCAGATTCTTTTTTTTACCAAAATGTATGACACATTTCCATGGATAAACTTTGATAAATACATGATCAGGTACCTCAAAAGAAAGATCCTTCCTCTGGTTATCTGCGTAACATTTCCTCCTGCTCTGAGTTATCCCAATGTGTTTTTGAACCAACTAAACTTTCTTTCCATATATTCTACCAATTTTGGTCCCCTAAACATCTATTCACCTACTTCATCCTAGAAATTTGTAGTTCGACACCAATTTCTATATAATACCTCAAATGGTTCCATCTGTATACTATAATGAAAATTGTTACTATATGAAAACTCAACCAAAGAAATATGTGGATACCAAATTCCCTAGTAATACCTTGAATATGTAGGTAGAATATCCTCCAAGTTTTAAATTGTTTGTTCTCTATACCCATCTAATTGTCGATGAAAATCTATACTAAACTTTAATTCTATACCAAACAACTTCTGAAGGACTTTCCAAAATTTAGAATTGAACCTGGGATCACAATCAGATATAATGGATAGGCTAACTCCATGTAACCTGAATATTTATTTAATATATAGCCATGAATGTTGATCTAGAGACAGACTATATAGAATAGGTAGAAAATGAGAATATTTATTCAATCGATCAATAATAATGCAAATCAAATTGTTACCTTGATAAGTCATTAGTAATCTTACCATGAAATCCATGGATATATTTTCCTATTTCCAATTTGGAACTGGAAATGGTTGTAGCATCCCCTTGGGAAACTATTTCTCTACTTTAACATGCTGACAACTCAAACACTTCACAATAAAGTCAGCATTACCTCTTTTCATTTTGTCCCACCAGTAATACTATCGAAGGTCTCTATATATCTTAGTGATTCTAGGATGAACTGAAAACATAGAAATATGAGCTTTACATAAAAAATATTTTTTCAATTTTGAATCCCAAGAAGCACAAAATCTCTTCCCAAAATCTAAAAACAAAATTGTTAACATTGTTAAATTCATCAAAAATACCATTCTGAATGAATTATAACTTTTTCTTCAATTCAATGTATTATTTAGATGATTGATTAATTCTGTCTGATAGATATGATTGAACTAAAATCAGAAACAAAATAGAGGAATTTTCTATACTAACAACTTCATTGTCAAAGTTAATCCATTAATTAAACAAAGGATCACATTCCTAATATAACATGGTTAATGTCGCATTACTTTTCTGAATCAAACCGTTAAAAACATAATTTTCTTTTCCTGGGTGGTAATGAATCATGCAATAATAATCATTGATTAGTTCCAAACATCTCCTTTGTCTCATGTTAAATTTTTTCTTAGTTAATATATACTTCAAAAAATAAATTCATTATATATTTCACATTTTACTCCATAAATATGATGCCTACAAATTTTTTAATAAAAAAACAGCAGATAATTCCAAATCATGTGTAGGGAAATTTAACTCATGAGGTTTCAATTGATGTGAAACCTAACCAATTAAATGATCATCCAGCATTAGGAAACAACCACTTCCATTCAACGAAGAATCACTATATATCACAAATTGACTCTTTCTAGAAGGTATGGCCAGAACTAGAGAATTCACCAATCTTGTTTTCATTACTTGAAAACAATCATCACATTATTTTATCCAGATGAACATAACACCTTTTCAAGTTAACTTAGTTAGTGGTATAGGGAACCATAAAAAATTTTCAACACACCTCCAGTAATATCCTGATAAGAACAAAAAACTACAAATCACAGTTATATTTTTGGTTCATGGTCATTCATTAAAAACTTTCATTTTAGTAAGATCAATAGTTATTGTATATTTAGAAACAATGTGACCAGGGAAAAAAAATTTTGCAACCAAATTTAACTATTGATGAATTTATCATAATGTTTTTTATGTTTTTCAAAATAACCCTTAAATAACTTTCATACTTATCTTTACTATTATAATATACCAAAATTTCATGAATAAACACAACCACAAACTTTTCCAAGAACTATTAAATATTATAATCGTACGATCCATGAATACAATAGGTGTATTCGTTGATCCAAAGAGAAAAGATACAAATTTATAATTTTTATATCTAGTATAGAACACAGTCTTTGTAATTTCTATTTCTTTTAATTTGAACTGATAGTATCACTTCTTCAAGTCATCCTTTGAAAAATATTGTGCTCCCTTGAGAGGATCAAACAAATCAATGATATGAGGTAAAGGATACTCTTTCTTAACAATGATGTTATTCAAGGTTCTATAATAAATTCAAATTCTCATTGAACTATCTTTCTTTTTAACAAACAAGACATGAGAACCCCATGGTGAAGTACTAGGTCAAATGAAAAAATTATCTAATATCACCTACAATTTCTTCTTCAACTCCAAAAGTTAAATTTGATCTATTCAAGAATGGGGTTTGGACATTGGATTAGAATCCAGAACTAAGTCAATTATAAATTAAATATCACGATCATGTATAATACCAGTCAACTCATTAGGGAAAAAATTAAGATAATCATTTACTAGTGGAACATAATTTGTCTAAACAGTTCCTTGTTTTGAACAATATGTGAAAGGTAACATTCATTTCTATATTTTATCTTGATATGTTATAAATGGTAAGTGTTCATTCTTGTATACAAACTGAAAGTCATTCTAAAAATCAACCAATTTAAATTTAAAACCAATCAATCTTGAAAAATATAAAGCCAATCCATAACCAAAATAACATCAAACTCTACTAGAGGAAAAAGGGTTTGTAGGTAAATTATTTCCATAGATAAGGACATAATAATTCTTATAATTTCTTTTTCACAATATTTCCCCTATGATTTTTTACATTAACTTCTTGATTAATTTCATGACGTGTAATTTCCAACTACCATAACATTTCAAAAAAATGAAAGACCAAGAATCGAAAAACATGTTAGCATAGTTTGAATAAAAAACAATGTATCTGATACTACTTCACTTTATGGACCAACATTTACTAAGGTAGTTATAAAGGATTTCCCCAGCACTTTCTTCTTATAGTTTGGCTACTTCCCATAATTCAAGTTCTTCACTAGACACTCATTTTCACAATGACCCATCTCATTTCATTTAAAAAAATTTACTGACTATAAATCATATTTTTTCTTAACACAACCTTGATCTTTTTTAGTGAAAGTATGCACCTTATGTCACATTTCACTAAATCAAAATAACTTACCGTAATTTAGAATACATTCTCTAGTGAGTTTTCCACAATTTTTACATACCAAAAACTTAATTTTATTACCTTTAAATTTTTTTGAATAATTATTCCATTTTGATTGCCACCTCAACCACTTATTATGTTGTTTTTCGAATAAAACATGATCATTGGAAAACACCATTTCCAACATTTCGACACATCGACATGTTTTTCATAACTTTTGAACTCAAAAGAATCCAATGAACTTCTATAGTTTGCATATAATCCTGAGTAAAAAAATTGATTTTACTATAAAGATCCTATATCGAATTTGGGGCATATATTTCTAGTTGAATGAATTTTTCTTCCTAAGTAGCCAGTATGTCATCTTACTGCCTCAATTCCAAGAATTGTTTTCCATCATAAGGTAAACCTCCTTACAAAAATATTTCTCAAGAAACTTATTTTTCAATTCATACCATTCAAGATCATCAACATCCTAATGTTCCGTAATATTATTAACCATAGAACTCAATTCATCTGATTCACCTAGAAAAAGGTAAACAATAACACTATCCTTTTGATTGTCTGAACACTCCATGACCTCAAACATATTTTCTAGTTCTTTAATCCACTCTTTAGCTATAAAAGGGGCCATATGATCCTCAGAATGATGGGTATATTTCCCCACAAAAGGATCCACTACCAACATATTACTATACATTGGATCTTTTTGATCTCATTCATGAATTTATCGCCTGAGTCAATTGAGGCATCACAACAAAAAACTATTCAGTCCCAATTCCGACTATATGAGGACCCTGATTTGGATAGTTACATCCCTCTAGATTTTTTCCCTTTATAGCTTCTTTATTTACACTGTGGAAAACCATTCTGAACAAACATATCTAAGATGAAGAAACATGGTAATATTCAAATTCAATATCATTTCAATTTTACCATAAATTAAAATAATTTTTTGATATTTTATTAACAATATACTAACCCCTAATGTTATCTGAACCAACCTATGATACTAACTATAACACCCCATCCTTTTACAGTACATAATCTTTAGTTAAATCAATAATTAATATTGATGATATTTTTAGGTTTAGTGTTTTAGGTAATTAGTCAGTAACTATTACATAACCAATCAAATACTACAAAGTCGACAAGTCAACTCAATATCTATTTTTTTATAATATAAAACATTTCAAAAAATAATAATTATTTATTTTTAGTGAAAAAATATTCATAAAATCCTTATTTCCTTATTCCTTTAACTTACCCTTCATTATAACCTATGTAAAAACATTTCAAAAACATGGAATGATCAAAAAACTCTCAGAAAGGGATATAAAATAAGAAATTAAATTGTTAGTCAATGAATACTTTAAATCTTGGTCAAAATTTTTAGAAAAATAATGTTTTCCACCCATAAAACATAAACTCTTTAATATACATCATGAATTCATAATATTCATGAAAATAATCTAAGAATTTTATAAATATTAAAGGTTAAATGTGGAATACATATCATTCTTACATTGCAGCTTTTACAACTACATAGGAAGTAATCTTTTTGGTTACATTTAGAATATCCATCATAATATATTCCATCAATATCGTAGGATTACCCTTATAGTTTGGCTTCTTTGAATTACCCAATGCATTAGAGATCTATAAAGGACTCACCCAACCTTGTTTTATCATAGGACCACCTGTATAAATAAGAAATTTCCAATAACTATAACATTATCAGAACACATTAACAAGAATAATGGAAAAATAAATTTTACACATTACAGTCACATAATATAACATCATTTTATTGAATGAATAAATTACTCCTAAAAACGATTTTTAGTACCAAAATACATGAAAAGGGAATATTTTATTTATTTTTCTTTTAAAAACATTAAGCCTTATAGAGGAATCCAATATCAAATAATGGTCAAGATGGTATAAAAGTCCTTTACACTGTGTAAGTAAAAAAAATTCCTTCTGTCATTTTGTAAAATTATCCCTAGAAATAGGTTTCATTCAAAAAACTTTTAATTAAATTAATTCTCAAATGGGTTAGTTATACACCATTCAAAAGAAGGTGGTTTATATTATCAGAATATGTCTCGATGAAAAGAAATTTAGATGAAGTCCCTTACCATGAGTTTGACTCATCAGATACAATATTTATATTCCTGAATAATAAACATAGGTTAATTTGTAATTTATTTAGACCATTTTTCAATTTTGTTATTTCTTTAATATCACTAATAATGTGTTATAGAATTTAAATATTTATTTATGTTCATATCAGATGTTTTGTTGATATTGGGTACATGGGTCAATAATGAACATGGTCTTATGTCACTAGTCCATTTTTTCATAAGTACTTCATCTATATAGTAATATTAATGACATTATTATAAAATTTATATATAAATTATACCTTTAAATCAACCTTGAAATTCAATTATTAGAAATGAACAATGATATAATCATAGTGATGGTATGTTGTATGTACGAATGAGTAGCATTTTACACTTTTCATTGATCGTTATAGAAAGAATTTAAGTATTATTTCGTATTTACAGAATGATGTTAACACCGATAAAATCATATTAATAATTTAAATGTACTTATATATGTCATAAAAGTTATATAATGAATAATAATGAGCCGCATCGCTTTGTGGAGCTGATAGTTTACACACACGCACGAATGACGTTATCATTTTTTGTGCTTGGAGCGTAAGAACATAATTGTTATATTATTATAAAATAGTGATTAATATGACATGAAAATAAAATGTTAACATTAATTCAATTATTATTACAAGTTATGGGAAACGGCTAGGAAAAATGAATTAGATCGGTTCATAGAGGTGATAGTTCAAACACACGAATGAAAAAATAATTCATGTCTCATTTAAGGGGAGTGGAGATTGATTTAGTTTATGATATTAACATAATAAAATCTTATTATATTTAGGATAATGGAGTTATTAGTCCCTCATGGATGAAAAATATTTAAATAAAGTGGAATAATTAAAAAAATAGAAACACCTAAATAAAAACATTACCTTTCATTCAGATGATCAAATTTACTAGCACCTTAATACCTCTTAGAAGGGTGTTATAACAATCATAAGGCCTTTAGAATGTGAGGTGTAATTATAAGAATGTTTTGGGTAGTTCTTATATGAAAGATATGGTTTTGGATGTGTGTTTAATAGATATTAATGGGATCATTTTTATAGGATAGGGGAAGGGCATGATTGGAATTATTAAAATTATTAAATTAATATAAATTCAATTTCGATTACAAATGGGTCAAAATTTATTTATTTAAAATATGGGATGAGTTAGGAAAAAAAATATAATAATATAATGGTAGTTATACATGTTTTTTAATTTTTAATCCTTATGTTTTTTATTTAACATTTTTAACTCTAACTGTTTTATCTGGTAATTTACACATTGAGAGTTAAAGTAATTATCAAATCATTCCAAACAAGATATGAATGAGTAATTAATGATAGTTTTAGAGTTAAATAAACTAGGTATTCTACTTTTTTTTTATATAAATTTCATATTAAATAATTAAATATTTTTTATTTTAAAATATGAATTATGTTAATTTTGACATTATTCATTACAAGACTTTTTACAATAACATAAAAACTTGATTTTTTCAAAAATAATATGTTAAATCAAAAGTAAAATGTCATAGTCATCTATAAAAATATTTTATGTATTAAAATATTTGGATTCATATTTATTGAAATACTATTAATATCATTTTTATTATTTATTTAATAAAACTTTATTGCATCATCATTATGTCATAATTAAATTTAATTATGTAATTCATAGAAATTTTAATTAAATTTCAATAATATAGGTAATAGTTTCAAAATTTTAAGGACTTTTTATAAATTAATATTTCACTTATATAAACTCAAATTAAAATTGTTTTAGAACGAATCAACATATTTATAACATGTTTTGATTAACATTAAATTTAATTTTATAAATGTAAGAATCACACTCATGTGGTTTCCAAAGGTCACAATTTCAGCCCAAAGATGGTAATGGTAGATAATAACTCATATAATAAGTATATAATAACTGATTGGGTAATTTTATATAATTTTAATATTAATTTTATCTTTAATTACCATATTTACCTTTACCCACGGTAAAACAATATTGAAGTTACTTTTCAGCAAAAATTATTATGATCCTATTGTACCACAATTTTCAAACGGATTATAAATATTTATTTATAATTTTTTAAAATTATATTGATATAAGTGGTTAAATTAGGTTTAACAATAACCATGTGGATGGATCGAGAAAACTAATTTTTAAGTAAAACGTTCAACATTTCACATTGTTTTTCTAATTAAATTTAATTTGAAATTTAATACAATGAACTAGATTAGATTAATTGGTAAAAAAATCATATAACTATAACTTAAACCCATGTAAAAGGAAAATCTAACTGTATACTTAAATTAAACAAAAAGGATGTTTGGAATTAAAATGCAGTATTTTTGACTATTCATTAAAAAATGAATATTATCAGAAAAATACCAAATATTAAATCAAAGTAAATTTTGATATCCCACTTCAAGTGAAGAAGATTATGTTTTCAAATATAACATATAAATGTGAAAAAATATATATTTAAAAAGGTATCTCCCCCAAAATATAGTAAAACAACATTTTTAAAAATATTTGAGTATTTTATGCCAAAAATTGGATTTATTCTCATTTTAAGCCTCCAAAAATTATTGGAAGAATGTAATAATATTTAATAAACTTGTGTAAATATATTATAGTTATTTTTGTAAATTCCCACCAATACAAAATCTATTCGATAACTACCATTTAGATAATACTATTAATAATATATTATTTTTTGGTATAACTCAGTCTTGTGTGTATCATAAGATTTCAGAGAAACCAATTGTTTCATGTTAGGAAGACTATTAGACATATCATCCCCTTTAAATTAATATTAACATCTAATTCAAAAATATAAATAGATATAAAAAAGTATAATTAAACTGACCATTTATATTCATATTTCTGTAGTAGAGACTTTAGATATGGAGTGATGTTTTATAGATCTATTAATTTTTTTCTTCCACAAAGATTTATGTGTTAATTATGGGTAGTACACTTTGAAAATGAGACCTCACAGGAGTCGTTCCATCACAGTAGAGGCTACTGTGTTTGAGATAGATGTTTAAAGGGTTGGTGTGGTTTTCTCACCTACTTGTGATGTATCTCGTTGATATGTATTCGTTCTTCATGCCAACTTCTTTATGGACCTCCATAGAATCTCAAGGATGGATCAATGTGTATTAGATAGCCTCCCTATAATCCTTTAGAAGGGTTTATCTGATGTGATAGACTCCCTAGAATCAATAGGATGGGTCAGTGTGGTGATATGACATTCCAAGAGTCTTTAGATGTTTACAAATATTTGATATACAATTACTATTAACTATAATATTTCCTTAGGTTGTTACAAAAATTGTTCTAAATAATAGAATATAGGTTATTAAATTACATATATTAGAAATAATGTTTAGGTATTCATCACTTTAGGTATACAATTATTGGTTCCACCCTTAGGAACCTCTTATTACCATCCATGTATATGAAATAACACTTTATTTATTAATTTTTTCAAAACATTTTTATAAATTCTAGTTGATGGAATGAGAGTTTATTATTATTATTTATCATATTTGAGTTTCTTAGGTTACTTAATTCACTATATTATATTATCATTTGGTTTGAGTATTTAAGAATGTCTTGATGAGTGTGAAAGAATATTTGTTATTGCAATTCAATTCTTGAGACTCATCCCGCATATCTTTTATAGAAAAATTTCATTCCCATCAGTTTCATCACTTGATTAGTTATTGTATTTTGTTTATTGAGACTCATCGTCTGTCTCTTTTATGTTCCTTTTACTACTCTAAGTTGTAGTAATCCCATGTATGGATATATCTTAGAGTGTTTTAAGAAACATAGGTGCATGTTTACAAGAGATGGGGGATGTGTGTCAAAAAAATTACATTGATAAATGTACAAGAGATAATTTGATGAGCATAGTAGTAGTATAGATCTTTCACAATTGAATTAATTTATAGGATAACCCCTACCATAGTGGATTAATTATTTTCATTAATTCATTACCCAATTCATTCAAAGAATACTGAAATTATTTCAAATAATCAAATTTTGGGATTCCCTTGTTATATTTTTCCATAATTATAACCTTTGATAATGAATATTATACATGTATTTATTTTTTTATTATAAAAAATTAATATTTTATGACTCCAATAGGATGGATATGAATAGAAAATTAATGCACTCTAACAATGTGACAAAATAGTTTGAAGATGGAGTAAATGAGTTCATCAAGTTGGCAAGATAGCCGGCATACGACCCCTCTCAAATCTTTTTTCTGTGTTTATTTTAGTTGTATTCAATAAAACATAGTCCAAAACATTTTGAAGAACATTTGAGTTTTCATTGAATATATCAATGAAATAAATTTTGGACTAAACAAAGTAAAAAACAAAACATTTACACCGATTAGGATGACACTACGATTTTTGAATAATTTGATATGAATACCATTGTAAATTCTGATGGGGATTGTGTGGAGGAATTGAAAATGGAAATTTAAGATGACCTTCATGATTGCCCAAAGTTATTTGAGATGTTCAATAAGTGTGATAAGAGACCATTGTATACTGTTTGTATGAAATACACAACATTGTCAATTGTATTGAGGTTGTATAATTTGAAATCTTGCAGTGTATTGAGTGACGCTAGTTTCCCAAAACTACTTTTTCACCTGAATAATATTCTACTAGATGAAAATTAATTACCATGTCGAACAAATGATACTACACAAACACTATGTTCAAGGGTCATGAAAGAGAGTTTAATGAGAAGGTAAAATTGTTTTTTAATATGCTATTTTTTACTCATAATATTACCTTTTATCTAATACATTATAATTATCTAAAATAAATATTTGACCGCAATAAAGATAATGTATTTTTTACATGATGATGTTACCAGTCTCTCAGAAGAACAAACTATAATGAAATAAACCCTTTGGGTAGATGTAAATGTAATGTTTCAATAGGTTTTGACAATTTTATCAAAAAAATATAATGGAACATTTATTTAATTTAAATTATTTCTTGCAAAGTTTGTTTTATTTTAAAATATTCTTTTCCATCATTCATGACATTGATGGAAGAGAAACGATAATGTATGTAATTAATTTCCGATGTAAACTTGATATTTTAATATTAAAATCAATTTCTATTGAATTAATTTATTTTTTAATATTTATTTTTTATTTATTTATTTTTATTATTACTCACATAATAATTTGTTTCTTATATAGGTGGATTATTTTGATCGATTAGGGGTGGCCTATCCTTATTTTATACCATTCTTCACCAAAACATCCACAAACAACTTCTCCCACAAAACGTTGTTAGCCCTTTAGTGTTGGAATTTATCACATTCCATTAGGTTCCCTCCACTACTCATTCATATATATAATACTGATGTTTCCAAAATAAAATAATTGTCCATATAATTAATATATTGCTTCGTATTTATGTTTTATTTATTTATTTTTAGTATTACTCATAGAATAATTGTTTTATTATAAAAGTTTATTATTTTTTAGAGTTCGGGTGGTCTATCCATATTTCATTCCTTTATATTTCCAAAATTCAACAAAATTCTCCCAAATAACATTTTCACCCTGAAGTGCTGAAATTTTTCACTTTCCATCATGTTCCCTCCATTGCAATAACACTGAGGTAATATTGATATTTTCAATGTAGAATCATTGTCTATAGAATTAATTTATTGTTTCATATTTATGTATTATTTATTTCTTTTTAGTGTCACTCATATAATAATTACATTCTTATTTAAGTGAATTTATTTTTTTGAGTTGTGATGTTTTTTTGAAATATACTTATGCTCGTGAGAGATTGGACCTTGAGCCTGCAACTGAGATATTGAAAACAATGAAATTCATCAAGAATATATTCAAGCATTATTAAAATGTTACTCCTTACTACTTATTTAATAAAATTTATCATAAATTTATCTACTATTGGTAATTTAATTTACATATCATTTTTATCTAATAATTTTTTAGTTTTTAGCA
Organism: Viscum album; assembly: GCA_963277665.1. NCBI lineage: Eukaryota > Viridiplantae > Streptophyta > Magnoliopsida > Santalales > Viscaceae > Viscum > Viscum album. The sequence continues at coordinate 9,603,250 of OY728125.1, forward strand.
GATATTGTTTGAAGTAATATTGAATTGATTTTCTCATCATAATGAAATTTCTCATTAGAAGATAGAAGAGTACATGAGTCTAATGTGGTTATTACAGCGAATTCTTGTGATATAAGAAGAACATGATCTACCTCTAATATTCTTGATTTTAACAATGAGAAAGGTTTTTTGGATAAGAAAATCAATTCAATATATAGTGTTGGATGTTAGACAATTAAATGAAATGGAAATCATTTTAACACTGTTTGTTATGATTTTTTGAGACTTTGGGATGTTTATGTATAATCTGAAACAGAATCTGACACATATTGTGATCAGTATGACTGAAATTGCATCTTTTTATTTAAAATGGACATTATTTTCTATAAAAAAGTCAAAAAACATACTCAAAACCAAGAAAACATATTCATATTGTTTTGATACTTTAGGAAAATAATCCATAAGTCATATTTGATGTGTAGGAATCATCTACGCATCAATTTGATACACGATTTTCCTAGTATGGCTAAAAGTGACCATTATTAGATTAAGAAATGTATCTCACTGAAATCTATTCAAACACACTCATATTTTCATGATAATTTAGGAATAATATTTATATGTTATTTGAGAAATTTTGGAATTAGTTTCACATTAAACAAATACATGATGTGATCAGAATGTTTCAAAGATTGTGTTTCTAATTTAAACTAACATTTTAGTAAAACAAATATGAGGGAAATACAGAAAAATAGATCAAATTAACTCAAATTGTTTTCGATACATTAGTAAAACTATCCATATGTCATTTGAGGAGTATATAAACTATTTTCATATCAATATGATGCACAATGTGACTGGTATGACTCAAAGTGTGTCTTTGTATTTAAACATTACATCAATTTTATGAAAATGGAAATTTAACCTTTTCAAAACCAAGAAAAAGAAATTGTATTATTTTCAACCATTTCAAAAACGATATATTTGCAATTTTTTATTTTTAGGAATCATCCTCACCTAAATCTGATACACGATGTTCCCGGTATGACTGAAATTGTTCGTTATCAGTTTAAAATTGACAGTTTACTTCAAAAAAATTCACTCATTGAAAATCAATCCAACATACTCATATTTTTTTATAAATTAGGAAAAATATTTATATGTAATTTTTTACATGTAAGAATTGGTTTCATATTAACCTGATACACATTTTGATTGGAATGAGTCAAATTGCGTGTTTCCATTCTAAAAGTACATTTTAGTAAAAAATACATGTGGCATACTCAAAACTGAGAAAACACATTCATATTTTTTATAATTTATGAAAATTATCTACATGTTATTCTAGACATGTAGTAATTTTCCTCACCTCAATATGACACATGGTGTAACCGATATGACTCCACGTTTATCAATTAATTTATAATTAAAATCAATTTTATTAAAATGAACAACTGACCAACTCAAAATTGAGAAAATGGATTAATATTGTTTTTATACTTTATAGAAATTAATCATAAGTAATTTGGGATTTTTATTAATCAACCGAACCACAATACAATACATGATGTTCCCGATATGACTCAAAGTGTCTGTTATCTGTTTAAATTTGATGTTTTAGTTCAAAAAGTGTAAATCACTAAAAATTAGTCAAAGATGCTATAATTTTCTTAAAAATTTATCAAAAATTAATCTTAATTCATTTATGACGTGTAGGAATTTTTTTCACAACAAACCAAAACAAGGTGTTATCAGAATTATTTAATGTGTCTGTTTGCAGTTTAAAATTCCATTTTAGTAAAAAATACAAGTGACGTACTCAAAACTAAGAAAACACATTAATATTATTTTTACACTTTAGTAAAATAATTCATATATCTTTTCTAACTTTTATTAATATTATAGTCATTCATCTGATGCATCGTGTGGCTGATATGACTGCAATTGTGTCTTTTTATTTAAAAATAACATCAATTTTAGTAAAATGAACAAATGACCTACTCAAAACCAAGAAGACATATTATGATTGTTTTGATACATTAAAAAAACAAACCATAAGGTATTAATAATGTGTAGTAATAATCATCATCTCAATCTGATATAGGATGTGTATGATTTTTCTCAAAGTGTCCATTATCAGTTTAAAATCGAAATTTTAGTTCAAAATGTGACAGTCACTGAATGCCAATAAAACATGATTGTATTTTCATGATAATTTAGGAAAACAATTCATAAATAATTTCTTGAGGTGTAGGAATTGGTTTTGAAATTAGACTAATACATGGTATGATCATAATGAGTCATAGTGCATATTTTCATTTTAAAATTACATTTTAGTAATAAATTTTAGTGACATACTCAAAAGTAAGAAAAAATCATATTGTTTTGATACATTAAGAATATAATCCATAATTAACGTGATATATTTAAGAATCATCCACACCTAAATCTGATACACGGTGTGACTGGTATGACTCAATGTGAATCTTTTTAGTTAAAATTGATATCAATTTTAGTAAATTGAAAACTAACCTACTCAAAACAGAGATAAAACATTCATATTTTTTTGATACATTACAACAATCATCCATAGGTCATTTATGATATATAAGAATCATACAAACCTCAATTCAAAACATGGTGTGCCTAGTGTGAATCAAAGAGTTTGTTACCAATTTAAAATCATCATTTTAGTTCAAAACGTTTTACTTACTGAGAATCGATAAAAACTCTTGGATTCTCTTGATAATTTATGAATACGATTCATAATTTATTATTGATGTGTAGTAAATGGTCTCAAATCACACTAATACACAATGTGACCAGAATGAGTCAAAGTGTGTGTTTCCTATATAAAATGACATTTTAGAAAAACATACAAGTGAAATACTCAAGATAGAGAAAACACATTCATGTAATTTTTATATATTTAAACAATTATCCATAATTAATTTGAGAAATGTATAAATAAACCATACCTCAATCCGTGAAATAGTGTGACCGGTATGGATCCATGTACGTCTTATTATTTCAAATTGACATAAATTTTAGTATAATAGAAAATTTACCTATACAAAACATAGAAAACATGTTCAGATTGCTCTGATAATTTACCAAAATGATCAATATGTCATTTATGACATTCAGAAATCAGAAGCACCTCAATCTAATAAATGATGAGTCTGGAATGATATAAAGTTTCTATTATCAGTTTAAAATTGACATTTCAGTTCAAAAAGCGTCACTCACTAAAAATTGATCAAAAAAACTTGGCGTTTATCATATACTTATTTAATTAATTTAAATATATATAATGCTTTAATATAAAAAATAAATGGTGTGATGTGGAAGAATCAACCACAACTCTATCAGATACACAGTGTTCATTTTATGAAATAATGGTTAGTTTAATATTAACACTTTATGTTGATTTATTTATTTATATTATTATTAACATAAGAATTGTTCCTCTTATATATCAACAGTTCATTTAAAATTAACACTTTAGGTTTATTTATTTCATTATATTATTACTAACATAGGAATTTTTTTCGAGGTTAGGATCAAAATATAATTTAATGTTGATGTTTTTGAATATATGAAAAAAAAATTACTTATGTAATTATATAAAAAAAATGTTTGAAATTCTTATAATATAGTATTTTTTTATTGTATTTGTGTTGTAAATATGATTTCATTTAAAATCTATATTGGTACATGTCTTTGTTGATATGGTGATGTTACTGGTATTGCAGTGTGCTATTAAAGTACATTGCACTGGCGCAGTAGTGTGACATTATAACACATTATTGTATGTACCTTTATCAGTGCTTTTTAAAGCACATATAAATGGGTCCTTCTTTAGTTCTTTTTAAAGCACTCATAAATGGTTATTTTATCATCACTTTAAAAATCACAAATAAATGGTTACTTCATCAGTTTCTTGTAAAACAACAGATAATGGTACCCTTTATTGACGCTAAACGAAAGTGCTGATAAAGGACCCATTTATCATCATTTTTTCACTGATAAAAGAAATGGTCTTTTAATCTCACTTTGGTTCTAATCGATTCTCTAGCACTGATATAGGCCATTTTTAGCACTTTGAAAGGCCTATTTTATAGTAGTGTATAGTTAGTGAATGGTTGTTTGAAATGTACACGGCCTATCCATTAGGGTGCATGATGTGTAAGCCTAATCTGAATTCCTATCCATTTATTTTCATCCTACATGGAATGTAAAGACCCATATATACAACATGTGAGTTTAGGTGCATTACATGTTGGATTGGAAGTGGAAAATGGAATGTACCGGGATTCCTATGTTTTTTTCCATCAGGGATACAAAATGTTTGGTATTGATACACATTATGTGAAAGGAAAATCAATTTTGGGGTCATGTACTCCATGTACACATTGATCTGGCCATCTAGTGACATCAGCATGTAAGGTAGGATATCGAATTGTTATATTTTTCTCTTCCTGAAGCCCTAAATTTTGTATCACCATGGTTTCAGGACATTTGGCCTTCCCAGCTACACAAAATGTAGTCAGGATATCTACAATACAATAATCGCATCATCCAGATTCTCATAGTTTCCTCCAATGTCATTACTGATAATGTTCAAATCTTCATCCAAGGCCTTGATCTGGATGAATACACCTATGATCAAGGATTCCTAACCATCAGTTTCTAGAATAGAAAACCATCATTAAAACCCATTCTTATATGAACTGTGATATTGGAATGATCCCCATGAACAACAATTCATGTTCCACCTTTTTGTAAATTACTCCCACACACTATCACTTCCAATGTCATATTCGAAAAACCATGCAATGATCCATGGTTCAATCAGGATTCAAACCATATTATATGTTAAATAACCAACCATATTAAGGTTAACAATGAATATAATAAGAACATGGGGGGAATCTAAAAAATATGAAATGTGAGAATCAATCATGGTTGTCGTGAACTCATCCACCAATCATGAACACTGAAATCCAAAATCATAGGAATAGTCATCATAATGAATAATCATTGGGCCAATAGAAAATAATAAATTTATAGGGTTATTCAATGTGAAAAGGAGTTGAAATCTATGGAAATAAAAAAAATCAAAAAAATGTTATATAATAGCGAAATAATATAGAAATGACGAATCCAAACCACATTAATTTATTGATCACTAGGGAATAAGAAACCCATGTGGAAGTCATTGGATATTCCTATTGAATTTTTTCATTTGTATCATAACCCCTTGATCTTGATTCAGGATATATCCCCGTGATAAAATCTCATAAATATCTCAAGATTATGCAGCGAACCATAGAAAAGTTTCATATATCTGATTAAATAGTGTGTGGGAAAGGTCAGAATAACTAACTATGAATTTTATTAATTTTTTATTTTTTCTCATAAAACACACGTATGACTATGAACTATTTCAGGATAGGATGCATATAAATCTTACACTATTTCCATGTTTCACCACATAATCTCAAACCAATGGAGGTCTGAGTTTCCATAACCTATACTTATTTCATAATAAATAAATATTTATAAATTTTTTCATGTGCATGTTAACAAATATGTAATATTTTAAATTTTAGTATATTAGGAATTGATGACCCCCGAGAATCCATGACAACAACATGATGATATCTAAACATATTATTTAAAATACTCAAAAGGTTTTAATGAAAAAACCTATAATCATCACACCCTCCCAAAGTTCATTTATTTTCATTCCAAAAAAGCACAACTTACTCATAATAATGAGGGTACTAAGTTCACATCTTGAACTTATGTTACTAAAACCTCACTTATAAGTTTCTAATTATCCAAATGACTCAAACCAATTGAATGAATCACTAAGGAAGGATATGGTATACTAATTCTAAATCACCACCAAGTGCTTTAAAAATTTGTCAATGTATTTTATGTTCATATTTCTTAATGTAATAATGTGTGATCGATCATGTTCATATCTCCTTAGATATCAAAATTATTAACAGTGTGATCCCAATCCAACTGTGGGGGAAATTTCAACTGAAATGAAACCTCACCCACTTCAGGTAAGATCTAGAATGACTCGTTGAATCTCAAGGATTAATAACAACCCTAACAAAATCTATAAAAACCACAACATGGAGAGACCATTATGAAAACATGGTGTCCCTATTCGAACTCTAAATTTCTAAGATTTCTATAAGTGGGTGATTTTTTAGGCTCTCAGTAGTCCTCATTCACTCTTGAATCAGCTGAACACTCTCCATTATCACCAGAAATAGTTTTCCCCATGAGTAATGATTCTCCCTATCTCTTTACAACACATTGGTGGCCTATATGGACTCCCATACAGGGCATCAAACCACTTTATACCAATAGTGGAGTGACTTCTATTATTGTATACAAACATTACCAAGGCTTTGTGATCCTCCCATATCTAGATAAATTCCACCACATAAGCTCTCAACATATACTCTAGAACATGAATGGGTGTCTATTTATACTCATCTATTTGAGGATGGAATATAGTTATATTCCATAATTGGGTCAAAATGTCTTTATAAAACCACTATACAATCGGGATGTGAACCAAGCATCATAGGCTTAAATAATCATTGAGGACACCCTATGAAGTTGTAAAATATCATACACAATTAGGGATTTATATATTTCCACCAAAAAGTACTCCTAGATGAAAACTAAGTGATCTAAAATGGTAAAATTTCTAATATCCACCCAACTAATATAAATCTACTTGATATCCATAACATAACTATTAAAAATCCATTTATATACCATCCCACTACCACTCTGAAACATCATGTGGATGGGGTAAACCTATTGAGAGATTATGCATTTCTTTCACCTACTAACAAGAGAGGCATTGATAAATAAACATGACTATAGTACACCACAATCCAGAATATAAAAAACATCCATTAGAGATATTGGTATATCTTCACAAAACTAGGAAACCCTTCCAAGGTGGAGGTATAGAACTCCCTAAATACCTCTTCATATAATTTAACTATTACTACTATCATTCCTTTATAGTGGATGACAAGATACTAACCTTTAGAAATACCAATACTGCATCTCATAATGATATATGGTCAAGGGAAATCAAAAAATAAATGGTTCCCAATTGATCCTCTATCAAATGATTAATAAGTGGTGGGGTTACAACCATTAATTAGAGACAATATGAACCTTTAACATATCTTATAGCCCATTTTGAAAAGGTAAACTATTTCAAAGCCTCTTCTATAAACCATGAATGAGACTTCCTTGAAAGGAAATTCTCACCCATGTTTACCTTCCCTGGGGTATAGACTATCTCAAATTCATTTTTTGAACAAACTCCATAAAATGTCTTAATATAAAGTTATTATCCATGTATGTGATGATATTGTTGTTACTCTGATGATTAGAATATATGAAAAATTAATGACCAAAAAGGTATTTTCATGAGACCTCCCAGGTGAACACTACTACATATATCAGAAAATCATGAGTTGTGTAATTTTATTCATGGGGTCTCAACTATTGAGATATATAAGGAATCACTAAATTCTCTTACGCTAGAAAACAATTGATCCAACCTCTTGTGGAATCATAGAATCCCATGAAAAAAAATATCCTCTAGAATTCAGAAAATGGGAGCACTCAATATTTTTTTTGCATCTTCTTGAAGGGCTTATGAGACTTTTCTGAAAATATAAATAGCTTCACCATTTATTTAAAACAAATTAATGGAACTACATTCCAAGAATCATTTTCAATAAATATAATAATACCCATCTAACCAATGAATTATATAAACCTAAAACCTTCTCTTGGGTATCTCCTAATCCATTACTACAAAAATATTAGATGGGTCTATACCCAATCATTCCTCTAAGATAAATATTTCCCAGAAAGTGGGCTTATCTAATCTGTACCTAGAACTAATGGATATTACCAAATCAATTACTACTAGAATAGGTCTAGGTCCACCAAAAAATGTTTTTGATTCTCTTCATTTGATGTAGAATATTGTATAAACCATCGATAAAGATCTATCATCCATGAAACACAATATTATAAGAACCCCCATTAAAAAACATCCTCAATCTTCCTTCTCTGATGTTACTCCCATGTACCTTCACATGTAATATGATATTCCAAAAACCACATAATTATCTTGTGTTCAATCATGATTTGAACCAAACCATAAGTTGAATCACTATTATAATATAGACTAATGAAGAATACATTGATAATTAGGAGTGGAATCCTAAAAATTTAAAAATTCATTGATTGTCATTGCTAATCTGACCATTGATCACAAACACAGAAACCCAAAGAAAGATGAATGACCAGTAAAATTATTAATATCATGGCTAATAGATAATAATAATTTTAAATGTCCTTGTAATGGGAAAAGGGTTGGAATCTATGTAGATAAAAAATTATTTCTTTAAATAACAAATAACATAGCAAGAATCTAGAGATAATAAAGACCTATATTTTTAATTTATTGATCACTATGGAAGAGGAAATCTATCCTAATGTCAATGGAGATTCATATTAATTTTTTTTCAACTCCCAAAAACCCTTTATCTCGAAATAGGATATCTCCTCATGATGATCTCTCTCAAATGTCTTTGGGTTATATGACTAACCCTTGATATTTTACAAAGAGTTTATTAAATAGGGCATGGTTTATGGAAAAATAATTTACTATTTATTTAAATAATATTTTAATGTGTCTCATAAATCCATCCATCACTATGACCTACCAAAATACTAAGTGATAATATAGATCACAACCTTACTAGGGTTCCCCATATTTTCTAAATCAAACTGTGGACATGATTTCCCCCTATGATACACTATTTTAATAAAATGAATTATTTTTGAAATAATGCATGAATGTGGTTACAAAACATTTAATATGTTTAATATTCCAATATCAATGATCAATTATTCTTGAGACTATGTGCCAACTCTATAACCAACTCCAATATTTTTATTTTCATCATTCAAAGGGTTCTAATGAAAAACATGGAGTCATTATAGTATTATCTCAATTGTCTAATGTTAGGTCACTTAGATATTATATATTATTTCCTCCAATACATGTGATATAAGAAAAGTATAATCTAGTTGGATAAGATGGTATATGATTCATTACATTAAAATAGAGTTAGTCCATTCAAAAATTTAAAATGAGAGATGTACCATTACAAAAATAAAAAAAGGAAATTTTTGAATGAGGATTCCAATTTCTAAAACGTCTGAAGTACCCTAAAATCATACAATTGAGTAATTTTCATAGATAATATGATCCTATATACATTATAGCACCAAAAAATGTGGATTAATTTGTATATATGTAAAGGGACTTATAATATATGGATGAATTTTTTATAGTGTCATATAATGGCTCATAATATTTTTTTTCTCTATTTATTAGGTCCTAAATGTTTTTTAGTCCTCACATTGGGGTGGTTTAGTTGGAAAGAATACATCTTTTACTCAGGAACACTTACATGTTTTCAACTAGAAAGGTTTTTTTCCTTGTTCATTTAGTTAAAACACTTTATTTTTCCATCAATATGCAAGGATCCAACATAGTGAGGGGAGGATAATTGTTTTATTTGGTATCACTTTATATTTTTTCAATCTAGGGATTACTGTGTACACATTATTAGGTAGTCTATGATCATAAAATATAAGAAATTTAGGGAAAATATGTTATGGTTATATAGGTTTTTTAAAATAGTGTGGTGGAATACCCATTAATAAGAGTTTGAAAAAACTAACTTGAATGAGGAATCAATGTACATAACACAGAGAGTATCATAGAACCAGGTTATTCAGATTAGGATCATGATAATATGATTATAGTAGGTTTAGAGAAATGATGTCATATTAAAACTTTTAAAATTAGAATAATGCACAATTTTTTAACATCAAGAGTATTCAGATCCACATGAATAGTGGGATTGTGGGATGTGTAAATAATTACTTGAAAATTTACTTATGAGATAATGTGATGGGATGATAAGGAGGATAACTGACCACATTCTAATGATGGATTCCTTATAATGTTGTTAGGGATTTAAAATATTAGAAGAGATTATTCTTGTGATAAAATATGACTCTAGTTGATAGGGCCATATATTGTTATCTAGAAGTGTTGTCCCTTATGGATGAATTCATGCATTGTAGATTACTATGATTGTTTTTTTAAAATTTAAACACTTTAGGCATGAAGTAGGATTATGGATAAACATGTATGAATGAAAGGGTTAGGAAACCTAAATGTTACACCCCTATATATTGAACACATTATTGTGGATATGTGATATAATATTTAATCTCTTGACCACGAATACAAGAGTGTAGGTAAAATATATTCTCAAATTTTTATGAGAATATTGGGACCAATGATCATAAATTAATTATTTATACATCCATATCCACTACCTATAATATTTTTTACCTTTTCCCATTTACATACTTATTTTCCAAATTTCAGGAAAAAGAATGAATTAGCAAGGAAAAACATGATTTTTTCTTAGGGTACCATTTATAGGTTTTCAACCTGGTAATCTGTGAATCATTTTTTTTCAGTTTAATGGTCTCAAAATTCACGCTATTGAGGGATGGATTTTATGGCTGTGAATATGTTACCTAATGATGATGTTTTCTATCAAGTAACAATGGCGTAATAAAATGAACATTAATGGGGAAAACTAGTAATATTATAGCTAGATTAGTGATTGATGCAAAAATATTAGGTCATAGGTATTAGACAATAAATTACTCAATAATAAGGTAATATTTCATGTAATTTAATTATCTATAGTTTATGTTTTTATATCTTGGACCATTTGGGGATAATATTTATGTTCATCGTTCTTTTACTAGAGGATGAGATGGTCGATTTAGTTAGGGTGAATAATACTCATTGTGAATGAGAGACTTATTATTATATATATCTTCTTAGGGTGGGATATAAATATTTTATGGTTTTGGTAATTAGACTATATGTTGTTAGGTTTATAATTCATTCATCATTGAACAAAAGGGGAGATAAACCATCTAGAAAGTGCAAAGAAAATCATGGTTTAAATGAAGTCATAAATTATAATATATATCATCTCAAAGATGTGCACACATTTTAAGGCCTTGATGTTTGACCGTTATATTTTTTGGTGCTCTTGAATGGGGATCAAGATCCAAAAGTTCCCAAAACCTTTTGAATAGGGGATAATCATATTTTAATTTGGTAATAGAGACATTTAAATTGGGTGATGACATGGAATAATCATGATATGTATGATCAAAAAGAAATATTTGAATGAAAGGCTCTACTGTAATGTTTTTTTGGGCACATAGAGATTAGGTGACCCACTCCTTAGAAATAAATATTAACATTTTTTGTTTTTCAAAATAAAGAGGTATCAATATAGATATCAGGATGTGGTGTCCATTGGATGTTAATGTTATCATTACTGATTCCATTCAAAGGATTATCGTTATTAAAAATTCTCATGACATGATGTTTTCTTTGTAAGAAGTGATATTCAAGAGGTTGTTAAAAAATTTATTCCTAATCTAACAATGGATGGATTTTTATTAAATGTTAAGGTAAAATGGGTGATAATAAAAACATATATTTATGCCCAAATTTATGATTTATATGTCACTATGTTTCCTAAAATAGATTGAATCAATCCATATAATGTTATTGTTTGATATAACTATTTCATAGATGTATACTGTAACTAGGGGTGGAGAATTTTCATCCTAGTATCCTTATAGAACTCCATGGAGTTCTAAGAAACATATCATGGGCAACATTTCATTGTATGGATGTGTTCAAACACCAAATATTATTATAGGGAGCCCAAACACTAAGGAAAAGTTTTCATGATCATGTGTAATTATCAAATATCGTAGTGTCATGGGTGGAAATGCTTGTCTGGTACCATTATATTGATTTGGATCTCATATAGGGAAGTTTGGTCAAGTAAGAGAAAATATTATAATTATTTAAAAGACATTTAGTTTGGAATATATGAAATGTTTTTAAAATAATGTGATGATGAGAAAGGAATTTTATAGTTTATATTTGTATGAGAAAGACCTTCATATGGTCGATTTTATAGATATCTATCTTGTGTGTAAAATAAAATAACTTCATCCTAGTGTTAAACCCACAAAGCAAAATCCAATAGGCATGAATGGGACCAACACTAGGATGAAGCTCTTGAAATTGGGATAAATTTTATCTCATCATAGGTTTCAAGATAAATAACTATATACTATGGTTATTATCTAAATTTTTATCATAATTAGGGAACATATGTATCATTAAATTGACCAGTCTATGTAGCTTAGGGTCATGTAAGAAGGACTATATGTTATGAATTTCATTTTCATGTGATAAAGAAAATGATATTTTTTATTTTTCAGTCACTCGAAGAGGACATTATAATGTGAGAATTTATATAGATTTTTCCCATGTAAAAATTTTGATAACATTTTATCAGTTACAAGTAATATGATAAAAACCCATATGATTGTCTAATGTTTTAAGCGCCAAGATAGGGCTTGGAATGATTTAAAATTTCGGCCGATCCTAGGGTAATAGATATATGAATCACTAAATACCATGAAGTAACAAGAATCATTACAATAATATTTATTTTAAAGGGAAATACCATCTTAACATAGATTTTTACATAGGAATTCCCAATGTGAAAGAGGAGACCATACATAGGGAAGAAATTTAATATTGGAAGAATTCTCATCTAGGCCAAAGACTAACTATATGAGAATAACTGTATATATCCTGTTAATAGGAATCAAAAGACACATAGTTCTTATAAGGTTTTAGTATAACATTTTTTTGATAAAAAAAACATGAATTGAAAACCCCACTATAGGATGAATAGGGTATTAATATAAATTTTGGTAGTCTTAAGATAGAATATCTAGTCATCGCTACATATCTTATGACAATAAGAATCAAGCCAAATGTTATTATGATAAATTAAAATTATACACACTAGGATCATACATAAGAAGATGTTACTTTATTTTCATACAAATCCTTATATAAGGGGTCATAAGTTAAGGAATATTATGTAAACAGAAATTGTATGTATGGTATGTTTGTCCCATGGAATTGGACACTTTAGAAAATTTATGGCCTTATACAATAGATTGCTCCAACTAGTTTAATGTCAAATGGGATGGACTATATTTCATGAAATTTTATGACATAAAAGGAAATTTACAGAGGGAGATTTTACATAGACCTATCTAATGAAATAAATTAAATGCCCTTTTCCCAGTATTGATCAAAAAGGGAATGCCAATTTGAATTGGTGAAATTTCATAATCCAAGATGAATCGAATTCTGATGGTTTGATACTTGCGACTATGTTGGGTATATATATTTTTTACATCATTTTATATCATTTAATTATAAGAATCTATAAATTTGTAGATCGCAGATAAGGAACCACTCAGTATAGATCAGAAATTTTTTATAAGAGAGGATTGGTGTAATGTAAGGGTGCCTTAATGAGAGATAGATGAGAACTTGACAAGATTGGAGAAAGGCCTTATCACCATAGCACCTCCTAGTATAAAATGGAGATTGTATCTAAACCTAAGATAATAATTAATATTATTACAACATATTTAAAAATAATATGAATCAATCCACACATAGTTCGTATAATATGGGGTTATTTTTATTCCTGGTGAAACATGATGAATGAAAAAAACATGCATTGGGAAATCATACATATATTTATATCTATTGTTTAAAAAAGCAATTCTAATCGACATACTATCCAAAATAGAGTAGGGAATAAGTTAGGGTATTCCCTCATCTCATAGTTTAACATCATTCAAGTAGGACTCAGGTGTTTTAAAGATTATGGCCATATGTTTAGGACTTGTATCATGTAGTTTAATATCATTTAGAAAATAATTTTGAAACCCACATGAATTTTTGTGATCGGATGCACTAGGAGTGAAGTAAAAAAGGGTTATAAATAATTACAAAATACATATTTTTTTCATCATTTTGAGTCCAATAAAATATAAATTATTCCAAAAGTAGTTATTATAGGTGTCTCTAAAGAAATAGAGCTCTCAAATGAAGAATTCACTAGCACATGGGGTCATTAATTCTTATTATAGGCTATCTGAAAAATAATCCTACAATGGGGTCTCTTATATAGATCTAAATTGTGAATTGGAGGGGTAAAATGAATGCATCTTAATTTCAATCATGAAAGGTGGAATACACACTACTGGAATGGGAGGCTTTCCCTAGGCATCTTTACCAACAGTTTAAGCAAACCGTTGGTAAAGAAGGGCCAGGTGTGTTCAACCCACCCATTCCCAATGGTTCACTAGAACCATTGGGAAAGGGTACCCCTTTACCAATGGTTCTAGTGAACTGTTGGGAAAGGGTACCTTGGACACCCCTTTACCAACATTTTTTAAAATTTGTTGGTAATGTTTTACCCCAAATACACTCGGCCGCTCCTCTCCCCCATTCGCCAGACAAACCCCTAAATCTGTAGTGCTCCTCTCACGACTTCCCCCATCCAAACCACTGAAAATCCATCAGATTCCTATCAAATCACGTATTTTCTTCTTTATACAAATAAAATATTTAAGTGATACCTTGTTTTTATTATTATTCATCTCATATTTTAGTTTTATATTTTGATTTTGATGTATATATCAATTTTTTGTGTTTTGATTTAATCTAGACTTTCTCCATTCCAATCCATTTAATTAATTAAATCTTTAACCCTCCATCGAAGAAGAAACATCTCAAATTCATTACGGTTGGATTCCATATTTTCTAAGTATGTGTTTTTATACTTTTTCTTCATCTTGTAATTAATTGTTACTTGGCAATTTATTTATATGTGTTTATTAATTTTTATCAAATTTTATATGAATGTTTTCTTTGAAATTCCTTGTGAAATATTATTTAACCCTATTCTCATTGAATTGAACAAGTCATAAATTTGATGAATATAATTTTGACATCCTTAATGTATTTATGAATTATTCAATTCCATGACTGTTTAGATTTATCTTCAAATAATATTAAAAGAATGAATTTGTGAAATTGAGTCTTTGTCTCGACTTTTTATTCAAAGAATGAAATAAATTGATTTGCATGAAATGAGTTGACCTATTTAATGTTTTCTAAGTAGTTTCAAATGATTTAATTTCTGAAATGGCAATGAACCCTCTTGGAATGATTTTTTAAACTATATTTCTCTGGTAATTTTAAATTAGATATTTATTCATGTGGAGATAGGTTATAATCACATGTTTTTAATTAATATTGAGAATTTTTAATTGTAAAACATCCTTTAATTCCATTGGGATGTTTTGAAATAAAGGATTTTTTTAAAGGCCTGTTTAGAATTACATGATAGTTTTTGGAAGGATGTCAGTATAGATAACCATTCTAAATTTGAATTGAATAAGGGGTTTTGGATTGAATTGAATATTTTTTTACCACTCAGTTGAAACTTAATGAAGATCCTCAATTGTAATAATTCATTAATATAACTTGCTCAATTATTGTAATTACAATTGATGGATGTTGAAAATGGGATTATTTACATCGATGGAGATTGGGTAAGATTGAGATATGATTTCAGGTCTGAATAATATGATTGATATTGATAAGGATCCTCATTGTGATCCTCAAAACATTATTATCTTACTCACCTCTTTTGACTATTATTGGTGACTTACATAGTTAGATGGGAAAATTTAGATTTATGATTCACTAGTGGACTCATACCTCATCTAGTGGAATCCACTATTGGTAATATGGGATTTCCCAATTCTCCTATACCAACGGTTCATCAAGGAGGCCTTTAGCAACGGTTTCATAAAACCGTTGGTAAAGTTAGACATAGGTTATTTAAAATGGATTTCGAACGATATTTCAAAAATGATTTAATCATGAGGAAAGAGTTTTATTAAAATGACAAATTTTTTAATAAGGCTTATCTAATGTAAATTGTTACTGTAAACTTTATATGTGACTATGTTTGGTATTTAGTAACACATGAGATAACTGGTGTGTGAGAATGTGTTGTGAAAGAGATTCCATGGTTAGTTTAAGAATATAATTACGTTTTGAGCCTATTAATGAGTTGTTTTAAAGATATTTTGAGATATTTACCTTATGTTTATTCGTGAAAACTGGGATCTGTAGAGGCGTTTGATGATTAAGTCATAAAATTACTGCTAAATATGTGGGTAAACCATGAATATTAGTAATTTCTTAAAATGTTTGATGTTTTTAGTCCTTTTTTATTTAGTGTTTCTTTTGATGATGATGTTTCTTATTGATACCTATGATAGGAATTTATTTTAGTTTATAAATTGGCTCCGAATCATATATTTAGTTTTTTGGGTTACACATTAGTTTTCCTTTTCTAATTAAATACATATTAGTTTTCAAAAGCAGGAAATGCAGCCAATTGAAGAGAGGCGAGGGAAACAAATGATGGATAACAATCGTCGAATGGTGCATATGGGCGTTCAACCATTAGTTACTATAGTGAGTACATTATTTCAAATATATATATTTAAAAAATACATAATTTCATGTGATTAATTTTTTTGTAAACATTTTTGTAGGATCCACCTATACATCTACATTTATTTGACGAGGAGCCTAGTACTGGTCCTAGTACTCAGGACAGTGGTACAAGGAGGGTTCATACCATAGGTGGACGAGCAGCTTTGCGTACCTGACTAGACCCTGCCCCTCCCTCTGACATGTAATCCTTCCTACATTCGGATCCCAGTGTGTCATTAAGGACACATGGGATATTTTGTACTCCCATGTTTTCACCACCTTTTTCATCTTCTGGCCCATCTTCTTCATATCCCATGTTGATTCCCACTCCCCAGTCAGAATCCGGTCATATAACTACCCCATATTTTTTTCCTTCTAATTCTGTCCCTCTGAGCTTCTTTATTCCATCATCTTCGACTCCTGTTCCACCACCAGGTGTTTCATCAGTTTCTGTGGATCCAGTGATGCTCAGCGATCAGACTGGCGCAAGTATATTTATAGAACCCTAACAAATTTTTATACCAATATTTATTTTCATTATAACATTTTTTGATAAAATATTTGTTTTTATTTTATGATAGATAAATCTACTGACAGAGGGAGGGGGTGGGAGAGTACACGCATGCGTGTGGTGTGGAACCACCACACACAAGTAATGGTGGATTATAATGAAGACAACAAAATGGTTGAGAAAAAAGGTCAGCAATGTTGGAGTTTTTTTGCAACGCTTTCCAAGTACTTTGAAATCATTCTCGTCAGCACGCTATCGTGGAGACAGTTTCCACATGAGTTCAAGGATAGATATTGGGTAGAGATATGGGTAAAAAAATTGTTGTATTTAATTCTATGAATTATTTTTGTATTTATAGGAATTAATATTTTGGTGTCATCTTCGATTTAATTTTCCCGATGGTATTAAATTTGAGGAATTTAAATAATAACTTTCATGTTTTGCATTAATATTATCCTTTTCATTATTTAATTTTATTTAGGATTCATCTGGAAAAAATAAAAAAACATTGATTAAAAAAATACCTCCACACACTAGGACGTACTACGATGCCAGATCATGAGAGGAAGCTGGTATGACAATTGTTTATAAGTTTTCATTACGACTTAATGTTTCTTTTATTTCCTCAATTATTTCATCTTTTGCTAAAATTTTCATATAAATTTAGTTTTCAATGTCATTTTAGAGGCAACAACTGAATATTGAAGGACGTGTGCCTCGAGCAAAACTATTTTGCTTGAGTAGATAGAAAAAGGATGGAAGTGTCATCAACGAACTGACTCAGTAGCAGATTTTAAGTTTTAATCTATTGATTTTAAATTTTAATATCTATTTTGTAACTTAATAATATATTTATATTTGTAACAGGCTTCTTTAGAGGCCCTCGATGCCCAAGAACCAGACAATTCTTTGCCAACTGATCACTTACATCAGGTGTTGGGAGAGGAGCATTCTGGAAAAGTATGCTGCCGACCTATGATAGCACCGATGAAGTATTGGCCCTCCTCAAGTATGAGTTGTAGTGCCATCGAGTTGTAGAAAGTTAGGGAATAGGCAGAACAGGTTGTCAAAAGGGCCATAGAGACGGCAGAACAGTCTGTTCTGGCAAACAGTGCATTTACGAAATTTATTGAAGTTCTATGTCCAACACTTCCACCAGAGGGAGGCCTAGATTTTGATGAATATATATCATCGATACTTTACATATATGGTGCACCAGGTGGCACTTATAGTGGTGGTCAAGATGATTTCTAGCCTAATGATGATCATGGCAAGGAGTTTGATGCAGAAGAGGAGGGAGAGGCGGAGGAGGAGGGAGAGGTGGAGGGTGAGGGTGAGGAGGAGGGCTTTGAGGAGTGTGAGGATGATGATGGGGGTGAGGATGAGGGTGATGATAGTGATTGTGATGTGGTACAAATTGATCAGTTACATTTTTTACTAATATTACTGAGATTTGATGTTTAATCTATTCTAGTTGTTGGTTTTATCTAGACCCATAGTATAGTATTGCGGTTGAGTTATTTTTAAATATTGTCTGTTTTCATGGATGTTGATGTCTTTTAGTGGTTGCGGTGTATCTTGAGAATGTTTATAGAGTTTTTTGTGTTTGGGAACTCCTTGGATAGCCCCCCTCTTTCCTAGACCCTGGAAACCCCCCCCCCCCCCCCCCCACCATCCTCTATGGACCCCGGACAACCCCCCGGACAGCCCCCCCCCCACCCTCCTCCTTGGTCCACTAACATCCCCTCGAACACCCCCCAGACAGCCCCCCAGACATCCCCCTGGACACCCCCCCAACTCTCCTCCATGAACCCCTGACAGACCCACGAACACCCCCCGGACAGCCCCCGCATAACCCCCCTCCCTCCTCCTTGGTCCCCAAACACCCCACATACACCCCCTGAATAGCCCTCCCCCCCCAACCTCCTCCCTGGACCCTGGACAGGCCCCCCACCCTCCTCCCTATACCCCCAGACATCCCCCCACCCACCTCCTTGATTTCACATTCCTTTTTTTATTTCTCTGATCATTCAATGTTATTTTGGATTATTCCCTTTTTGTATGTCTTGAATTATATGAATGTCTTGGTAAGCTTATTTGCTCATGCTCATCAAATGCATGTGATGATATGATTTAATTTGAATACAAAGACTTGTTTTACATTCTCCATGTTATGTGAATTATGCCTTGTTTGATTTGGTTTACTTGTCAATTGTTAGGATAAGTCATGGGTTACATGTTAAGGACTCATGGAAGGACTCGTCATGCTCAGGGAATTTAGACTTGAAATTCCAGGATGTATGCTTTGGTTTCTAGGTGAGGGATACCAGGATGGTTTCTATTACTCATGAGTGATATTGGTTCCTTAAGGATAAATTGAGGACATGTCTGTTTTGTATGATGGTAATACCATTCCTCAGGTGTGGCCAGCACCACTCATAATGTCTCAGGTTTATTTGAAATAGACACTATTTTAAGTGAAAATAACAACTGGCATACGGAAAACTGACCAAAAACATTTGTATTGTGTTGATACTTTAGGAAAATGATCCAAGATTCATTTGTGACGTGTACGAGTCAACTCCGTCTAAATCCGAGGCACGGTGTGGCCGGTAGCACTCTAACTATGTCTCTTTTTTTAAAAATCGATGGGATTTTAAGTGAAAAGAACAACTAAGATATGGAAAACCAACCAAACGCATTCAGATTCTATTGATACAATATCAAAACGATCCATGGGTCATATGTAACTTGTAAGAGTCAACCCCGAATTAATCCGAGGTGCGGTGTGACCGGCACCATTCGAAGTGTCTCACTTTTGTTTTAAATGGATAACATTTTAAGTGAAAAGTACAACTGACATATGGAAAACTTACCAAAAGAATTCAGATTGTGTTGATAATTTAGTAAAATGATCCTTGGGTCATTTTGGATGTGTACAAGTCAACCCCACCTCAATCTGAGGCCTGGTGTGGTCGGCACTACTCAAAGTGTCTCAGGATTATTTGAACTGGACAACATTTTAGGTGAAAATAACAACTAGCATACAAAAATCCAACCAAACGCATTCGGATTATGTTCATACTTTAGAAAAATGATCCATGGGTCATATGAGACGTGTATGAGTCAACCCCGACTAAATATGAGGCATGGTTTTTCCAGCACCAATCAAATTGTCTTTCTTTTGTTTAAAATAGACATCATTTTAAGTTAAAAAAACAACTGACATACGGAAAACTGACCAAACACATTCAGAATGTGTTGATGATTTAAGAAAACATTACATGAGTCATTTTTGATATGTACGAGTCAACCCCATCTCAATCCAAGATGCGGTGTTTCCGACTCCACTCAATGTGTCTCTCTTTAGTTTAAAATGGACTTCATGTTAAGTGAAAACAACAAATGACATATGGAAAACTGACCAAATGCATTAGGATTCTGTTGAAACTTTAGGAAAACGTTCCATGAGTAATTTGTGATGTGTACAAGTCATCCCCGCATCAATCTGAGGCCTGGTGTGCCTACCGCCCCTCAAAGTGTCTCAGGTATATTTGAAATGGACAACATTTTGAGTGAAAATAACAACTAGCATACGGAAAACTAACTAAACGCATTAAGATTGTCTTGATACTTTAGAAAAACTATCCATGGGTCATATGTGATGTGTTAGAGTAAACCCCACCTCAATCCGAGGAACGGTGTTGCCGGCCCCACTCAAAGTGTCTTTCTTTTGTTTAAAATGGACATCACATTAAGTGAAAAGAACAACTGACATACAAGAAACTGACCAAACACATTTTGAATGACTTTATACCTTAGTAAAATAATTCATGAGTCATATGTGACGTGTAGAATCAAACCTTGTCTCAATCCAAGATGTGGTGTGGCTGGCACCACTCAAAGTGTCTCTCTTTAGTTTAAAATGGACTTAATGTTAAGTGAAAACAAAAACGGACATACGGAAAACTGAAAAAATGCATTTGGATTCTATTTAAACAATAGAAAAATGATACATGGGTCATATGTAACGTGTAAGAGTAAACCTTACCTCAATATCAGTATCAGTGTGGCCGACACTACCCAAAGTGTCTTTTATGTTTAAAATGGATAACATTTTATGTACATACAGAAAACCAACAAAATGGATTCTGATTGCATTGATAAATTATAACAATTATCCATGGGTCATATGTGATGTGTACGAGTCAACCCTAACTCAATCCGAGGCGCAGTGTGGAAGAAACCACTCAAAGTGTATATCTTTTGTTTAAAATAGACTTAATTTTAAGTGAAAACATAAACTGACATACAGAAAACCAACCAAATGCATTCAGAATGTATAGTTTCTTTAGGAAAACGATCCATGAGTCATATGTGAGAAGTAAGAGTCAACCTTGCCTCAATCTGAGACCCGATTTGTCCAGCACCACTAAAAGTGTCTCTCTTTTGTTTGAAAAGGACATCATTTTAAGTGAAAACAACTGACATACGGAAAACTGACCAAACGCATTCAGATTCCATCGAAACTTTAGGGAAACGATCCATGAGTCATATGTGATGTGTACGAGTCATCCCAGCCTCAATCCGAGGCGCGGTGTGGCCGACACCACTTGAACTATCTCTCTATAGTTTAAAATGGACAACATTTTAAGTGCAAACAATAACTGACATATGGAAAACTGACCAAACACATTCAGATTCTGTTGAAACATTAGGAAAAAGTAACATGAGTCATTTTTGACATGTATGAGTCAAACCCAACTCAATCTAAGTCCTAGTGTGGCTGACACCACTCAAAGTGTCTCGTGTTTATTTGAAATGGACAACAAATTAAGTGAAAACAACAACTGACATACAGAAAACTGTCCAAATGCATTCAGATTTTGTTGAAACATTAGGAAAATGGGCCATGGGTCATATTTGATGTGTATGTGTCAACCTAGCCTCAATCCAAGGAACGGAGTGTCCAGAACCACTCGAAGTGTCTCTCTATAGTTTAAAATGGACTTCTTTTTAATTGAAAACAACAACTGACATATGGTAAACCGACCAAACGGATTAGTATTCAGTTGAAACTTTAGTAAAACGATACTTCGATCATTTGTGATGTGTACGAGTAAATCTCACCTCAATTCGACTCTCAGTGTGGCCGGAATCACTCTAAGTGTCTCTCTTTTGTTTAAAATGGACAACATTTTAGGTACATACGGAAAACCGACCAAATGGATTCTGATTGTGTTGATACTTTAGAAAAATTATACATTGGTCATATAAGACATGCACGAGTCAACCCTTCCTCAATATGAGGGGCAGTGTGGCCATCACCACTCAAACTGTATCCCTTTTATTTAAAATGGACAAGATTTTAACTGAAAACAACAAATGACATACAGAAACCTTACCAAACGAATTCGGTTTCTGATGAAACCTTCTAACAACAATCCATGGGTCATATGTGCCGTGTAAAATCCAACCTCGCCTCAATCCGAGGTGCGGTGTGGACCTCACCACTCAAAGTGTCTCTTTTTTGTTTCAAAATGACATCATTTTTAATGAAAACTACAACTGACATACAGAAAATCTATCTCATGCATTCGGAATCCATTGAAACATTATTACAACGATCCTTGGGTTATATGTGATGTGTACGAGTCAACCCTTCCTCAATAAGAGGTGAGGAGTGGCTGGCACCACTAAACGTGTCTCGCTTTTATTTGAAATGGATAACATTTTAAGTGAAAAGTATAACTGGAAAACGGAAAACTGACCAAAAGTATTCAGATTTTGTTGATATTTTAGCACAATGATCCATGGGTCATCTGTGACGTGTATGAGTCAACCCCAGCTCAATTTGAGACCTGATGTGGCCGACACCACTGAAAGTTTCACGTTTATTTGAAGTGATAAACATTTTAATTAAAAATTACTAGCATACAGAAAACTTACCAAATGCATTAGGAATTAGTTGAAACTTTAGCACAATGATCAATGAGTCATATGTGACGTGTAAAAGTCAACCCCGCCTTAATCTGAGTCATGCTGTGGCCAGAACCACTCATAGTGTCTCTTTTTATTTTGAATTGAACACCATTTTAAGTGATAATACATGAAATATGGAAAACAGACCAATTGCTTTCAGAATATGTTGATACTTTATGACAATGATCTAGGGTCATTGGTGATGCGTACATGTCAACATCGCCTCAATCTGAGGCACGATGTGGCAGATATCACTCCAAATGTATGTATTCTGTTTAAAATGGACATAATTTCTAGAAAAAACTCATTTAAATGTGTATGTTGAAATGAATTATGTATGTTTTAATTAAGTTATGAATTTTGATTTAATTCTAGATGTGTATAGTTCCAGATGCATTATATGTTAAATTTGTATGAATTTGTTCTGTATATGTATGTGTTAGTTGGTTATTGTAGGTACATTAATCAGAGGGGATAACAAATAATTACCTGAATGGATGGGTGAATGGATGGACACCCTGCTAGTGTTGTGCAAATTGCATGTTGTTGTGCATTTTGCACAGCATAGCCTATGACAATGGTTTCAAACCGCTGGCATAGGGTTCATTGAAAGTTTTTACTAGTGGTTCAAAGGTAATCTTTTGTAAAAATACATTCCCAATAGATTTAGAAACCATTGTGAACCATGGGAAAATGTTAGTTTTCCCAACGATTCAGGGGAAACCGTTGGAAAAACTTTTCCCAACAGTTCCCAAAACCGTTGAGATAGGCTCATTTTTCTAACATACCCCAACGGTTCTATGTAAACCATTGGGAAAATCTATCCCAATGGATTACTGACCAATGGTTTACAAAACCATTGGAATAAGGTATACCAACGATTCTGTGCCCCTTCCCAACAGTGAAGAACCATTGGCAAAGCCTCCTTTTCCAGAAGTGACAACATGATAAGAGAGGGGTCAAAAATTGAGGCACAATTATAGAATGAAAATATTTTTTATATATCCCATGATGGGATTACTAATGAGTATCCATGAAACAGTGGGATATTAATTGGATCCAACTATCATATATGTAAAGGAGGATATTGGTTGTAGGATAATCTAAGAAGTTTAAGGTCTTAAAGAATGAAAAATAATTTGTGTTTCTTAACATTATAAAAAAAGGTCTTTATGAAATCTAATTTTACATCATGATACTTGAATGTATGTTTTTTTCATTTTAATATCTTATGAGGAGGATCCTAGTGTTATTAAGTTTAGTGTTTTACAACTAGGAATATGTCTGTGTAGTTTAACACAATGATAATAAGATGTAAGTGTTCTATAGTTCAAGGTCTTGCATTGAGGAACCTAGTGAAACATTGTTTATAGTTGTATAGATTATAATTATATAAACCATTCATGATATTATGAAACTAATTTCATTTTAAACATTTAATTAGTGTCTAGTGTTATGTAACATCTACCCATCATGATTTGGGAATCGACTCCATTGGATCAAGCCTTATGTATATTGTATGGTCTTCCCTAATTTAACAATAGTTTTGACAGACTCTTCCTATGTATCATAGGGGTTATTAGGGCCAGAACCACTTTACCATGGATGAATTAGATAAGGAGAATATTCTTTGTAAACCCTTTAACACCATAGTTCTGTTTAATTAATTTGTTGTATAGTGTTCACAACCTTTTCTCATCGCGTCTTTCCATCTCATCTAGTAGGATCTGAGACTGATCAACATCATAAAACTAGTTGTAGAAGGAATTATGATGTTATGGTAGTTGAACCTTGAAGTAAATAGATTATTATGGTCTATATAATAGTGATTATGTTGTTTCCTATATAGTAGTATGATTTTTATTGTCATAAAAACACAAATAATACACTATTTTTTTTATAATAATAAATTATCTTGATACACTAACTTCTAAAAGATATTTGATAGTGTTTTCTAAAAAAATCTATATGTTCATGTGATGGTTTCTTGGTAAAAATATTATATTATATTTACTTATTTATTAATTTGGAAGAGAAAAAAATTACCTTCACTATGTATAACGATTGTATGAGGAAAATGTTTTTTCTAATATTATTTTTCATGAATTTAATGATAAACATTTTTTACGTCCTTAAGGGATATAACCTTGGTTAAAATATAGAAAAATTTGGAAAATTTAATGATGTACTATAACTTATTGGTTGAATATGGTGAATATATCCATATGATATCTATTCCATAGACGAAAAATGTCAATGAGTACTTCATGTCATCAAATCAAATCTGGTGTTTAATAGATGATGGTTTAATGTATCTAGAAAGCATGAAATTTTTTACTATCTCCATTAAATATTACATAATTAATTTCTATGAGTATCCAAGCCTTTTGTTTTAATGGGAGAGCCTAATAGATAACTGCTAAGTGTTATTAGTGATAATATGGAATTAATTCATGACAGTGAGGATATATACTCTTTCAATTCATTTGATTAAGACTCTATAAATCCATCAAGTGTATCGGATTTTTTGACAACTTTGGTAATCATACAGGAAAAAAACTTCTTCTATCCACAAGATCTATTCCCTCTTGTCTTATTCCATCATAATGAATAATCATTTAATATAGTCCATTATAGGGGATATCCATCCAACTTCGGTATTAGTTGATGATGAAACAGGTTAGCTTGATCTAGGGTGGTGTTAATCTCATTGATTTATTAAATATTCACTATATATAAATAAAGAAAACACCCAATTATGTTATATATAGATGGTTGTATTATCATGGTAACATTATCCACCACATCATCATGATCATTAAATGTATACAATAGTTGAGATTCTATTGAATCTATGTGAAATTCAACTATAAACCCTCACACCTAATAAATCATGGGGACCAATTATTGTATTTTGATTAGATATCCACCCTTAATTTTCATAAATACAAACTCTATATCACTCTAGATTTTCAATATGGCCACCAATATCTATAAATATATCTCTAATATTATAATGAAGGTTTGATATTATAATTTACTGTTCGTGAAACCCTTCAACATTGGGTTAGAATAGGGGAGAAATTCTTTACTAGAGATATTATTACATTTCCTAATCCGCCCCTTTTTTGTATCAAAATTTCCATCCAACATTCAATTGGGCTCCAAGAGGAACCATCAAAGTATATTTACTATATTTGAGGGGATTCATGAATGTATAATACCACTTGATTTGGGATCTATGTATTTTCCAGCACACATTTTGATGTTATATGTGATGTGGGTAAATCAGATAATTCCTTACATTTGAATTATTTTTGTGACATGAACTGAATATCAAATTACATTTTGCTGACTAGACATAATGAAAAACATCCAATAAGTATTGGATAGTCGATGCTGTATTTAAGCTGATTAATATAATAGATTAGGTAGACCCCATGATACTAGAGGTAGTTTTTAGATTTTTTCATGGTGAAGTTAAATGGGTGTAATCTCATCATAATATTATAAAAATAGGTATGGAAATCCATCATAGTTCTTATAATATATTTTAGACTATTCACTATTAATATATAATTATTTGGAATAAGGATTGTTCTGAGGGATCACTCCAATGTTTCCACATTCAAGTTGAGCGACTTACCCTATACTAATGAAATTAACATTGGTTGGTGTAGGTGGCACTACATAAGGTCATAAAAATAGTCTTGACAACCTTTGATCCACTAGTAGTTAACCTCTTTCTTTATTAATATCATGAAGGTCAAACACTTTCTAGTGAGGTTGGATATGAATCACCTAATTCAAGAAAGATATAACTTAAATCCTCTCTACTCCTTCAGGTTTAAAGGAGATTTAGTTCCAATTATCTTTTTTATTTTAGGGACGACTACATTATTTTGATCTAGGGAGGATCAATTTGGAACTGTGTGATTAATAAAGTTGGGGGAGGGTGAGTCTATGATAAATTATTTTAATGTTTTTCTTAATTAAGATCAAACTTCACCTATGTTTAGTGATAATTGATTCTTCTGGAAAGTGACAAATAATAACACCAAAGTGAACATTATAATTTACAAGGTTTACTACCCGATAAGATTTGTTATTACATGGCTTTATTTGAAAGAAAATCCATGACCACACATAATAAAATCCTTCGGTGGTTTACAATAAGTATGGAATATCCATCACTTAGTAGAACTATAGTCCTTCCACAGTTAATATTCTACTCACATAGATACTATAATAGAAAAAAAAATTCAACAACAAAATAAAACTTATCTAATAGGAATTGATATGTTTTCATTGTGACGTTTTAAATTTCTTTACACTTTACTTATTTTAAGTTACTTTTCTTCTTCTTCACATTCTTACAAAATTTTGAGCAAGGAATTATATTCCAAATTATTAATCTGATCATTTCTTTCTAATACACCATGTATGGTATATTTGATTTGATATCCTATGTCTGGTATCCTTAGTCTCATATCCACTATCCATTATCCTTAGCCTATTAAACTATTCAACCTATTACTTATTAATCATATTCATATTATTTTAATTGTTAGGAAAAATATCTTAGGTACCACTTCATCAAGTGATACTATGACTGATTATTATACTATATATTTCTCAAGCGCTTTAGTCAACACCTCACTTCTTATTCAATTTTTACATCAACAATTTCACACCCTAAACCTGACATGATAATAATTTTGTAACACATAATTTTATTTACTGGGGTTATTGAGTTTCAGGCTGAGTTATTTTTAATGTTCGTATTTTGGAGAGTCCTTCCTGGGAGCATGGTTGGTGCAAATGTGTGTCCCCTCCCCTGGAACCTATACAGTCTTCCCAGAGATCAAAAAAATATATAAATAAAATAGAATTAAATGAAAATAAATAATATATATATAAGGAAATGTTTTGTTTATAATAATAATAATAATAATAATATTATTATTATTATTAAAATCATCATCATCATCATCATTATTGCTAATATAATTAAAATTATTATTAGTATAATTAAGATATTTTTTTAGGGTTTTTAAACCCTACTACCCCTCTCCATTCCCTTCCACACAGTGCAACCCCCATCCATTCCCTTCCTCTTTGTGCAAGTGCAACACCTCCACCGACTGATGCTGCACCTTTAGCCTCACCCCCTCACTCTATATAGCACTATTTCCCTCTATATGGTGCTCCATCCCTTCGGTGGATACCCTTCCATACTAGCATTACCCCCACTAGTCGAGGGCCTTTGATGCACCTCCTTCTCTCCATCCGATGACTGCTTCTCCTACCTTTTTCATGCGAGGTTCTCTTCAGTGAGTCCTATCTCTCATTTCCTCAATCTACATCATGATTTATCCTCTCATATTTTTAGAAAATAGGGTTTTTTCCAAACCCTAATTTTTTTTGTGGGCTTTGATTGGTCGATTCATATTGTTTTGGGTTTTTAGCCCAATTGAGGACTGCCCTTTCCATGGTTGACAAAACCAGCGGGTTTCAGCATGGTTTTTGGGTAAGAGATCATTTATTTCTTCATTATGGCGGAATTTTAATTATATATTTTGTGTTATTGAAGGTGTTTGTAATTTATTTTTGGTACAGGGGTCGTTACCATAGTTTTTCTGAGTTTCCAGTAATTTTTCTAATGCATGTTGGACCTCGTTGTGGTTGTTTTGGGCTGCTGATGTCAAGAACGCCTATATGTACATGAATAAGGTAATATATATATATATATATATTCCTTCTTTGTACATATCCCCTCATGGAAAGTAAAATATGTGTGGTTCAGCTAGGTGTATTTATGTGTATGTGTGTGTGTGCATGTGTGTGTAGCTATAGAGTGTTGGTTTAGGTGGTAATAATCAAGAAGAGGGATGTTTGAGGTAGTTCCCCTATAACAAGTAATTTAATTATAATTCCTTAATTTCTTGAATATTTTAATGATTATTTTTAATATTAAATATTTTATGAATGATATAAAACGTGATGATGATGTTTAGTGTTGGACATTCCTTTATTTTTATGATTCATCCTTAGTTTTTTAAATGTATAATATTCATTCAAATATTCTTCAATGGTTTCTTTATAATGTTTTAAACATTAAATTCTAAATTTTGTTTTAAAAAATGGTTTTTGGTGTGTTATTGGTATTTTTTATATAGTTTGGTGTTGTGCATATTAGTTTTCAAAGATGAATTGAGTGTGCAATGGTTTTGGTGTAAATTTTACATCAATAGGTAGTTTTTATTTCTCAAATGGTTTACTTTGGTTTAGGAATGATTTAAAACATCTTTGTAAGTGTGTGTTATGTTGGTGGTCCAATTGATCTTTTCATGTATTTTCCAATTAAATGTTTTGGGAGATTGTGTTTTCAAAACCTAAATGAATTCCTTGTAAAGTTACGAGGACCATTTCCACATTAAAAAATGATTTGTGAAAGTAAAAACCCTCTGTTGAGGTATTCCACTTAATTTAAGAAATTTAATGCATGTTTTAATGTATGATTTGTAATTTGTGCCTAGTGTAAAGGCATGTGTGTGGTTGTGTGACGTAAAAAGGGTAATGTGCTTAAAGAGGTAGATCAGTGGTTAGGGGATGCATGAGTTGTGGATTAAGAATGTGTTATATTTGTATGTGTTTTATTAATAAAACCACACCACCATTTTAAATAGATCACATGGGAAACCTAGGTAGCTAGGTTGGAAGACTAGTACTACTGTTCTAGATGATTCAAAAGTGGTTCGTCTCGGTTTTGTCTTGAAGGATTGACACTACAACCCCAACTAAAAGTTTATGACGATTGGAGGACACTAGTCCATTGGGGTTTCCCCTCCTAGTGGATCATGCAATATATTTATAATGGTATTCGTTTCTAAGACATGTTTCATACAGGTATGAGGATCAAAGGTCCACAACTAACACTAGAAACTTAAGGATTACCCATTTTTCTTATGATGTGATTTTCATTTCGGTTGTTTCATACATGATGTCTAATCTGTGAAAAAACATATTTTAATCTAAATTTGATTCATTTTATTTTGAAATAATATTCGATATTAGGGACTTATTTTGAAAATGTAGTGGAAAATAATTTCTTTTCATTAAAATATAAAATTTTTACTTGAATTTGAAAATAATGAAATACATTATTTTATTTTTTCTTATTTTCAATCTAACATTATTTGGGGTTTTTAAAATGGTAAGGGAATATGGATTTGTTTACCCTTGGTATTTATACTAAGAATCTTGGTGATCAAGAATACTCTATCATTTTAGTTTTAGGTTCTTCTATGTTTTTGGTTGCTCTTAGAGTGAGCATGGTTCTATGGTTGGTAGTGACCCATGAGGTCACTTGGTGGTATGTCTACATGTGTTACTTTATTTTTTATATTTATACTGCAATTATTTATTTATTTTTTCCAGTAATTATTTATTTATCTATCTTTTATTCCTGAAAAAATAATTCCCAACTATCTTATTTCGATGCATGGAATGAGAATCCTTCCTGTGGGGATCAGGAACGCCCTTCAGGCCTTATCGTGGGGTGAATCTGGTAACCAATCTAGGGTTGAACTGGGTTGGTTCATGACAAGATATTATTAGGGGCATTTTATTGTTATTTGGGGTGTTCAGTAGCTTGGAGGTTTGAATTGTAAGAACATAAGAGGTAGGTGTAAGAAGGAGGTCATGGAACATTTTACGTTCCATGCCTCAAGTTACCAGGGTTGTCTAATATTTGATTTTTTCTTATTGTCTTATTTGTGTTGATAAGGGATGAAAAATGGAGTGAGGCGATATTACACAATGATATTTCATGCAGTATAGACCAATGTATAACCCAAGTGCATGGTTCAGGATACTTCCTGTAGTTGATGCTGACTCGAGGCGTGGTATTCTATGCCATTTTTATGAGATGGAATAGCCACTAGTTTCTTATTTTTGCATGTTATGAAGTGAGTTATGTTTTGGATAAATTTTTGTTGACTTGAGTGGATTTCAAAATAAAAATGATTAAAAAAATGGGGTTTCAAAAGGTATAATTTTATTTGTAGTGGGAAATTTTTATTTGAAATAGAAATTGATTTCTTTTAACAAAATGTGTTGTTTAAAAGGTCAAAATTGATGTGTTTCATAAATTTCTTTAGGATTTTGAAAGTACATTTCTGAAGGGCGAAATGAATTTTCTTGGGAATTTAGGATTTTATGTTCAATGATCTATTTTGTAAATTAGAAGTGTTTTGAATTTACCCTTGGAATTTCAATGAATGATTATATATGTGAGTGTAAACATGTGGTGAGTGGGTAGTTGGTGCAATGTGTGTATGGGTGCTTGATCTTGCACAAGGATATAAAAATTTGATATTTTATGAAATAGCAATGGTGGATTTTTTTTTGCATGACGAAAAATGGTTTTCAAAAGGGGTTATTTCAATGATTTTTAAGGTGAGTAACCTTTTAAAGTATTCTCTTCATGTTTGGTATTTTTCTTCACTGGATTTTGGTTTTTACATTATGGATTGTGGTCAGAATGGTGATTTGAGTTTGAGTTTTGGTTTGTGATTGATGTGTGTGATTTCAGTTTATAACGAGTTTTAATTCATATTTGTGCCTATTATTTTTTCTATACCTTATAAAATCCCCATTTAAGATTGGATAGCCAGCCTCTAGGATTCCTTCATCTATGTTTATATTATTGTCACTTTTGGTAATCATTTTTGGTTCTTGATAGTAGGTTGATCTTTTTAACATTTATGTGATTAGAGTTCTTGAGTAAATTCTGAGTGAGTGTTTATTCAAGTATTTTAATTAAATACTCTAACCAGACTCTGAATTGAGTGGTGGAGTAGAAGGATTTTCTAATTATAGACCACACCCAAGTCTTCTTGGTTTGTAGCTCACCTTCGTTAGTTGAAAATAGAATAATTTCTCATTCATAGTGACTAATGAAGATATTTTTTTAGTGCAATTGTTTGGTTCATTTGAAGTTGTTAAGTATGTGGCATTACTGAATGAGGATGTCCCCATTGTTAATTTCCAGCTCCTAACAATGGTGAAACTGATGCTTCAAAACATCATATATCCAGCCATAGGTCCTGGAGTGACGTTTTTCATGCACTCATGAAATCATTGGGTGTGGAAGACCTTCCCACCTATTTTTGTCGCCAGTTCTAGGATAGATAATATTTATGTTTCTATATTGTTGTTATTCATATTAAAGGATACATTTTATTTTAAAAGGTGTAGATTCATCTTCTTCTCATTGTGGTATTTTCTTTGGAAGGTTCCTCTTTGGTTGTGGGAAGCCTAAGTTGTCTCATTTTTTTTGGGATTTATGTGGTTATGCCTTGGACATGTTAACTATTTAATGGTTTTCTTTGTTTGGGGTGGTGTTGATTTTTGGTGGTGCATGTTCACAGATTCTCTATATTTTGGAATTATGAATTGTCATCTAGTTTGGTTCCCATTTCAAGTTTCTTGGGTTGCGATTTTCTATTGAATGGTAGTCCGTTGAGTGTTTCACTTAGTGTGATAACCTTGCTATCTAGTTCTTTAATGGCAGGAAGACCCACTATGATTCTCACTGATATCTTCTCTTAAGATGGACGGGCATGACTTGGAAGGTAAATAGCACACACTAGTGTTATAGGTTTTTTTGGATTAATGAGTTGTTTTGACCTGAAGAAACCAGTACCGACCCGAGTTATAAACTGGATGGGAGTACACCATAGCATGTTACCATAGTGAACATGGTCTTCATAGAATTAAGACTAGGGAATTACTTGTTTTTTCTCTGCCTAACCCCGATCATGGAAATTGGGTAGACCAGAATAATGGGTTATGCGACGAATGTCCATGGACATCCTGAACAAACCTTGATAGGTTCTCTGGTGAAATATATGTTAAGGGTCGAGGTGTTCCTTGTTTAGAGGTTATATTTGGAGATCTGAGATCCTCATTGTTGGTTCTTTTGTTGGAATTTTGAGTCCTTTGGTATCATCATCCACCTCGTAGGTTGTCATGATAGTACCTTGAGGATGTTCTTACTAGATAATTTTTATCTCTTACTTTTAGATATTTGATGGATATTGAGTTTTTGGTTCACATTCTTCTGATGGATGAGGATTATCTTTGGTTATTGGCATGTTCGCTTATGGGTTAGCTAAGTATTTTGGAACATTCTTGGGGAAGAATGTGTCATGGTGGAGAGAATTGTCACACCCACACCCTGAAATGATAATTATTTTAAATCACATAATTATATTTAGTGTTGTTATTGAGTTTGAGGTAGAGTTGGTTTTTAAAGATCAAATTTTTGGAGTTTCTTCTGTAGTTGAACAGTTGGTACATGGTAGTGTTCCCTTCCCCAAATCTCGTGTGGTCTTCCCAATGATCAAATAAATAAATAAATAAAATAAAATAAATAATATATAAATATATATATAAATAATTGTTTTGATAATAATATTAATATTATTATTAATATGATAATGTTGTTGATGATGATTATTATTATTATAATGATGATGATGATGATGATGATTATAATTATTATTATTATCAAAATTATTATTATTATTATTATTATTATTATTATTATTATTTGTTTTTCATTTCTAAACCCTACTCCCCCCTTCTCCATTCCCTTCCACACATGACCAACCCCAACCTTTCCCTTCCTCCTTGTACATGAATTCCACCTACACTGGATGGAACTCTCCCTTCGGCTGCACACCTCCATCTAGATGACACTCATTCCCTCCAACCAACACACCTTCCCTCTGTTAGCGCCCCCTCCCTACCTGTGTGACCCGCACCGGCCGAGGGCCTCTTGTGTGTGTTTTTCTCTCAATATGGTTGTCATTTCTCCTCCATTATTATGTGTGGTTCTCTCTTGTGAGTCTCTTCCCCCATTTCAACCCGATATTTGGAAGGTTTTCCTCTCTCACTTGTGGAGCGTAGGGATTATACAAACCCTAAATAATTTTGGGGTTTTTTACTTATTCTTGTTTTTTAGGGTTTTGTTATCCCCATTTAGGGATACCCTTGTGGGGATTGATGAATGTAGCAGGTTTCACCATGGTTTTCATGTAAGAGTTCTTCAAATTTTTCATTATGTCCCAATTATAATTAGGTGTTTTTTATATTTATGTTTTTGCTACTTTATTTTGGGTGTGTGGGTATTTTCGGTGGTGTTTTGAGTAGCTTGTCATTTATCTAGTTTTTATTGGACCTTGACATGGTTGTTTTGGGATTTGAGTGTCGATAACACCTATATGTACATGTATAGGGTAAGGCACACACACACAGACACAGATATAAATATATATATATATATATATATATATATATATATATGTTTCTTACATATTCCCTCATGGTTTGGGGAATATGTGTAATGAATCTAGGAATATATATATATATATATGTATAAATTCATGTGTGTGTAGGTGTGATGTTTCGGTTCATGTGGTTTTTATCATGGAGTGGAATGTTTTAGGTAGGTCCCAAATACCTTGTAATGTATTTTGAATTCCTTAATTTCTTGATTATTTTATATATTATTTTAAATATTAAATTGTTTATGAATTCTATGAAAAGTGATCACACATTTTGGTGTTGGACTTTCCTTTATTTTTATTATTCAACCTTAGGTTTTGAATTGTATAATATTCTTTCAAATATGCATCCAATATTTCTTTATAATTCTTGACAGTTTAAATTACTAAATTCTTTTTCAAAACTAGTTTTGAGTGTGTGGTTTGTATCCCCCTTGATCTTTGGTGTTTTTCATATTATTTGTGAATGTTTAATTGAGTGTGAATGGGTTCATGTGTAAATTTGACATTAATTTATAGTTTTCATTCCTCATATGGTTTTCTGTTGTTTAGGTATGATTTGAAACATGTTTTTAAGTGTTTTTTACCTTTGTGGTCTAATTTATCTTTTAAAGAATTTTTCAACTAAATTTGTTGGGTGATTGTGTTTTCAAAAAAATGAATGCATTTGTTTTAATGTAAAGAGGCATGTTTTCACCTTGAAAATTATTTTTGAAGGTGAAAACCCCATCTTGAGGCATTTCTATTAATTCATGAAATGTGATGCAACAGTTACTGTTTGATTTCTAATATGTTCCTAGTGTAAAGGATTTTAATTGTTGTGTGATGTAAAAAGTGTAATGTTCATAAGGAGGGAGATTAGTGGGGAGGGGTTGAATGAGTTTTTGAAAAAGAAATTGTTATTTTCATATGTATTTTCTCAAAAAAAACTCACCACCTTTTGAGATAGAGAACATGGGAAACCCTGGGTACATTGGTTGGTAGACAAGGACTAGTACACTAGATGATTCAGAAGAGGTATATTTCAGTTTCGTGTAGTAGGATTGAATCTATAACACTAACTAAACTTTTATAATGATTGGAGACCACTAGGACATTAGGGTGTCACCTCTTAGTAACTCAAGCACAAGAATGATGATGGTCATGGATTCTAGGCCACATTTTATAGAGGTACGGGGATCCTAGATCCCTAACTAACATTAGCTTCTTAGAGATTTACCATGGTGATTTTTATGTGGTTTTCATTTCCTTTTATTCATACTTAATGTCTCATTGGTGGAAAAAATATTTTAATCTAAATTGGTTTACATTCATTTTGAAATGTTAATTCAAATGTTGAACCTATTTTCAAAATGTAGTGGAAGAGAATGTAATTTTCTGAAAATAAAAATTGGTTACTTGAATTTCAACAGAATGAAAAACATTATTTTATTATGTCTTATTTTCAAACTAGCATGGTTTAGGTTTCTTTTTAAAGGTAAGGGTGGAGGTAATTTTCTACCCTTGGCATTCCTACTTAGAATCTCAGTGCTCACACATAATATATATTTTTAGTCTCTATTTCTTCCTAGTTTTGGATTTCTCTTAGAAAAAGTGTGGTTCTATTTTTCTAAGTGACCACGAAGTCACTTGGAGGTATGTATAAATGTGATACTTTTTAATTTTTGATACCATTGTTTATTTATTTTTATAGTTTTAATATATTTATCTATATTTTATTTCAATACCAAATAATTTCTAACTATCTTATTTGGATTTAAAAAACTGATTTTCATCCCATGGGTATTGGGAATACCCTTCAGGTCTTGTCACGGGCCAACTCAGATAATCTGTTTCCGGTTGAACCAGGTTGGATCATGAAAAAGAAAAACTCAATCAACCTTTTCTTGGAACAAAATATACACTTTATATACGAATTATTTCTCTAAAAACATAGGTAGGAGTGAAAAAATCAAATTCAATTATCCTACTTAAAATTTTTACATCCTGATTAATTATTTCATTGTTTTATTACCTTTAATATTCCTAAAATATAGGAGCCAGAAAAAATAAATAAGAAACTTCCTTAAATCCCAGCATCAATGATATATTAAAAATTTCCTATAAATCATGTCTTGAAAAACTACATTTTATTTGTGATTACTGAATCATTTAATATTTACCTCAACATCATCAAAATTAATCACTTTATAATAACCTTCATCCAATTAATATTAAAACGAAATACTTTATCTGGTGGCCTCTATATATTATAACTTTGTATAATATTTCTCATTTTGAAAATATTCTATTGGAACATGCTTTCTAATGGCTTCATTAGTAAGACTCTATATAATTACTTGGAGTCTTTTTTCAAAATCCATTTGAGTTACTCTGTCTGATGGCTTGGTTTAATGGATTCCATCAAACACTTATATATGATGACATAATTTAGATAAAAATTTCAATTACCTATTCTTGGAAACCTATTTCCAATGAACTCATAAACTCTTTTCTAATTGATAACATTAGAAAGTTTTTCTGATATACTTTTTATGTCTCTCTATATATTAATTTTCATTCATAATATTCTATATTTCTTAGACTGATACTTCTTCAGGTATTCTTTTCATTAGGAACGTCAAATCCATTATCTATCTTGTGAACTTGTTTAATAATCATTTATATAAAAACATTAGTTCCACTATGTCTCTCTAAATTCTTTTATTAGTCAACATATTCAGAATCACGAATTCCTCAGAATAGTCATGATTTTTGGAACTTTGTAAAGAAGAAATGC
Organism: Viscum album; assembly: GCA_963277665.1. Taxonomy (NCBI): domain Eukaryota; kingdom Viridiplantae; phylum Streptophyta; class Magnoliopsida; order Santalales; family Viscaceae; genus Viscum; species Viscum album. The sequence goes on from OY728125.1 coordinate 9,640,509, forward strand.
ACCATCTGATTACATCTTTACCAAACATCTCTTTATGATATCATCAACTCATTTGACTCCGTCTAATAAAATTTATCTATTGGTCTCTATGAATTGGACTCACATTTCAATATTTGGAGAAATATTATAAAGAAGGATTAACATTATAATGTTATTTTTATTTTATAAAAAAGACTACAATTAATCAATCATTCTGTTTTCTTGAAAATATTCTTCTTAAGACTCCTCAATGCTTCTTGGTCTCAACAATATTCTCTTTGGGATTTTATTTTCATCGAAGGAACAAAAATCACCAAAACATTTATGAAAAATAAATGGATTAAAATCTAATAAATCTATGAATGTGTGATAAAACATCATGTAGGAAACCATATTCATTGATAAAAAATTCCCTGATATCCATAAATCAGTGATTCAAAATAATTCTAACATTCTTCCATTCCTCCATACTTATAATAAAAACATACACAAAACATTAAAAAATATATCTAATAACCACTTCAATAGATTATAAAAATAATTCAAACATACTAACATCATATCTTACCCTATTTAGAAAAACCACAATAATTATGGTCACCTTTGAAAGGTAAAGAACGTGCCAACAGATATATTTATATTACATATCTTTTCCCCCATTATAAAAATTATACAAAGAAAAGATGATATATGGGATATATATCACATACCTTAGACTTAAGTAGGGTGAGGTTTTACACACATAATCAACAACTATTTGTGAAATATTTGTTTTTTAAATGCTTTATTAAAAATTTAACCTACATTCTCCATTTAAGGAAAAATTGTAGGTTTAGTTCATTTCATTCTAATTAATCTCTATTTAAGTGACATTTAATATCAATATTCTCAAATATATTATTTTTTTCTATATTTTTTAATGATATTGATGTTAACTTGTCTATCAAAACCCAAGATAAAGGACAACTTTACTTCAACCAAAAAATCATCATGTTTTATCTTCATTCATATTAATTATTCTTCATCCTAGGTTCTATATATATAATCAGTATCAGAAGTACCGAGATTCACTAAAATATTTTAATTGTATTCTAGATAAAAAACATTTTTCCCAAAAAAAATAATCCACCAAAATTAGATCTTCTATCACCAATACAACCTACCTAATCATCATCTGCATAACTAAATTAATAAATATTTCACATTCTCTCATATTTCAACCTAAAATTAATTATTCCTATAATTTATCTAAAAATAATATTTCCATACACAATTTTAAACCCTTTTGGGGAACATATATATCTATAATAATGTGTAATATCATACACCATATCTAGCATTGAATATGTGAGAAATAACAGAATTCCAATAAACATTAAATTTTTTTAAGATCAATATATTTTAATTTCCCATAATTTTTTAACATTTTTCTCTCTAAAATGGGTGTTGAAATAATCTTCAGATGATCCATTATAATTTTTTTTTCAGAAGTTCCTTATCACAGTTCTATTGAGAAATGAAAATTATTTTTTTCATCTGATATATTTCTAAGGAATGAATGTATTTCATTACTACAATAATGGAAATTTTAAATATATCCTTCATCTCCCTAGTAATCATTTCAATAATTTCTTCATCATTCCTTATAAATATGATATCATCAACATATATAATCAAAATGATAGAAACCTATTTATTTTGATTTATGTATAGGTTTTTATCAACACAACTTATTTTTTATATTCAACTACTTCAAGATAGTATCCAATATAGAATAACATGTTATTAGAGAATTTTTTATACCCAGAAAAAACATTATTCAACATGATTATATAGATTTTATTTTGAATGAAAAATAACCAACATGATTTCCCAATATAATATTCTTCTTCCAAATGTCAATTAAGAAAAGAAGACATAAACATATTTTAAAATATCTTTTATTTTCATTTTGTATTAATTGAAATATATATTCATATTTTTTTGAGCATTTTTGCGAGAGTAATTTTCTCATCAAAATCAATGTGTTCAATATAAAATTATGCTTTAAAAAACAAATCTTTCATTCTTTCATATCACTTCACCTACTTCATTCAGCTTGTTTTAGAAAACCCACATTCTTCCAATCACATTTTGTCTTCTATTTTGGGTATATGTTCATTTGTATCATTCTATTAAATATGACTAAAATCATAATTCATGGAATAAATCCAAGCCAATTTCTCTAAACCTTCTTCAACATCTCTCTGGTTGACCTGTGATAACTAATAAGTCAGTGAAACTATTCTTTATTTTATTTTTGTTTGATCATTTTATCATTATCTTCCAATGATATTTTACACATCCAAGTGCTTCTCTAGACTTGGTTGAGATTAATTTAATTTTTCCTCATCACATGGAATAGAGGAGTAGGAATACTTATCTATACATACTCCATATTATCACTTTTTTCAATAATTGTGTCATGATTTTTAGTTGCAACAACTTCATCTTCACTTCGTCTCTTATCCAAATTTGATTATAAAAAATTTATATTACAATGATCAAGAAATTTCATATCTATAGAGTTATAATTATTTATCGTTTATTTATTATAGAATAAGTATCCATTATCAGTAAGAGGGTACCCTGGAAATATTCAATCCAAAACTCTTTGATGGAACTTCCTAGTATTTTCACATTTGACATTGATTATAAAATGTCTACCAATAACCCTAAAGAATTTATTACTATTGTTATCTTTTTAATGCATATCATATGGGTTCATATAATATTTTTTTCTTTTCAAATCAATTATTATTAATGTGAACTACTACTCTAATTTCTTACCTCTAAAATAAGTATGAATTTTAATTTAAATCTGTGCTGTTCAATCCATCTTAACAAAGCCTTTATTACTTCTTTCAAAAACGTCATTCTATTGTGGTCTGCATGGTGAACTAAATTCATGAATAATGATATTATTTTCATGATAATATTTAATTATACCTATGTGTATTTCATACCATTACCTATTTGAATTGTTTTAACTATATATCCACATTCCTTTTATGGGATTCTCCTAAATATCATAAATATATTGAGTGCCTATAATTTTTGTTTAAAAAAATAATGCAATCCATTCAAGTAAAATAATCAACAAATAAAATAAAATAGTTATGACCATTTTTTGATTCCTTTCCAATAGTCCCATATATGTAAGAATTGATGATCTCAAAGTGATGAGTTTGGAGTATCTCAACCCTCTCATGTACTAAATTTGTAATATTCACATTATATAATATCTAACAACACTAATCACTTTTTCTTTTTATAAGAGTAAAGTCATAATTTATTTTATCTTTGTCAACTAAATCATATTCCTCTAAGATATATGTCTAACCCTCTTATTGTGTAATTTATTTTATTCTATCATGCTCAAGGAGCTTGAATCCTTTGAATATCAAACATGAAAAAATCTTCCCTTGATTAATTTTCCACTTATAAAAATCTCCATATCTTAAATAATTTTAACAAAATCCATTTATTATGAAAACAAATTCCATTATCCCAAAGCATGAAGGGATCATAAAATTTCGGTTTAGTCCATCAACAATAAATATTATTATGGGTTTAAATTTTTATTTTCTAATTATTTTTGATCCAACACCTTTGATTTTGATTGACTCACCATTTAAAAAGTCATCACCCCTCCTTTTTTTATTTTATATTTTTTAATAGAATCAAATATATGATATGATGTGAAGAACACCCACTATATAATATCATAAGTTACTCTACTTGTGTATCATTGATAGAAGTTTCAATAATAGAGAACTTTTAATTTCATTTTTCTTCCTTAACATGATGATTTTAAAAACTTATAGATAAAATATAGTTGGTTTGTGGCATATAGATAAATGTTTAAGAAGGGTTTTTGGCTAGATCATGTATTTTACAAATAGTTTCTAAAGGTTGAAATCAATTTTCCATTTTCAAAGTATAATTTTATGTTTACTTATTTGAGTGGGATAAATGTAGAGACCCAAAGCTTGAAGTACATGGACATTACATTACCTTTGTGGAATACATGATACATAACGAAAACAGACACACAAGGACCGTAATAGTTTAGTGTCTTTGGAAACTCGGAAAATAATCTTCTAATCATGGTGAAAGATCGTCAACATCTCCCATAAAGATCTTCCCCTTTTGTTTTCTTACATAAAACCATTCTTTAAATCATGGGGAAAATAAAACATATAAAGGGTGAGCTCAAATGATCAGTAAGGGTAAGCATAGAGAATATAAAACAATCCATAAAAATTTCAATGAAAAAACATAAACATAAAATCTGAACATCAAAATCGTGAGCAAAGACATAAATCATGGAAGTACATAAGGAATAGATCATAAAGGAACCTTAATCATGATAAAATAGCATTGGAAGAAAACATGTAATTTAGGCATCCATTGATCACATGTTATGACTTCCATAGTAGCCAAGGCATTGCTTCCAAGACCATCTTAGTGGACAAAGTCCCATTCTGAATCGAGTTCACTCCTCATTCCAGTCCTGTAACACTGAACCAAATTAGCTTACCATTCCAACCATGTCCATCTCATGAGATATAAATCTTTACCCAATTCATTGCAGGGAAATATAGGTCCCACCCATCTAATAATTAAAACATTCTTACTTGTGCCACAAAATAAACTTCAAACATTCATCATAACCCAAAAAAAATAAAATTTGTTTCATAAATATCATCCCATCATCACATAATCCATATAAAACAAATGGATATTTCATCATAAGAAAAGTGAAACCATGTAAATTATAGAGTCATTATACTTGAAACATACACATACAAAATAATGTCATTTTAGATGGAAAATGGTTTTGATAAAACACTTGAAAAGAATTCTTGAGGAAAATATCCTTTCTTCTTCAAAATCATTTTCTTTTCACAAAATTCCATGCAATTTTAAGAGAAAAGTATTTTGTTGAAAATATTCATAAAATATTATAGAGTAAGCTTATTGAAAATTAGGCTTTATGAAACCTTAAAAATCTGTTCACGCTGTATAAGTTAAAAATAACATTCTTCTCATACTTTTGTCGGAAAAGTCAAAAAGTACTTCGTATGGTAAACAAAAGAAAGATTCCTTCCATACGATGTGGTAAAAGTAAAAAAATGTAAGAATGAATTTAAACATACATGGATGAAAATTAAAAAATTTATGAAATCATTTTGAGAACATATGGACATGGATAATGAACATAACCCCAGAAAATACTTACGAATAAACAATCTCGGATAAGAATGAGATTGGAATAATTATCCCTTACCTTAGGTCTGATATGCTTCATACGTATCTGAAACTCCTGTATAATGATTTAAATAATGTCATTGACTTATTACAAAATCATATTCATTGTTATGATGTCATAAATGGTTCACTTATTAATTTATATTACCCATTCTTTTGTAAATTCCTTGTTAAAGCAGCGTTTTGGGTAAAAAAAATTCGTTTATCGTACGTGTTTCGACTTGTTGATCTTGATATTATTACTTATATCCTGATTTACCTAATTCCATAATGTAAAACATGATTTATATAATATATATATATATATATATATATGATAGATCAACAAATGGAATGAAATACACCGTTCATGGAGACGGTAGGCCGTACGTACGCATGGACGCTGTTTTCATTTCCTTATTTAATTGAATGGAATGAAGTAGATAACATACATATATATATATATACATAAATCCAGTATCATTATTATGTCATATATTTCATGATTACGTATTATATATACTTTAGAATCATTCATGAATGGTTAACATCGAGAATGAATCTCATCGCGTCGTGGAGACGGTAGTCCATACGCACGCACGAGCGATGATATAATTCCCATGATCGTGGAATTGTATTGAAGTGTATGTATAATATTTTAGAATCAATATAGCTTTACAATAATAATATATAGTTATTTATTTACACCATTATACCCATCAAAGTACGGTTGTGGTTGAAAACAGATTACACCATGACGTGGAGACGGTATTCTGTACGTACACACACGCGGTGATTTCATTTTCCATAGGATGGATAGAAGGTGAATTAGGTTTGTTTCATATTCATAATAACATATTAGTATATTAGTGATACTGATGTTATTACTTTATAATTAAACAACTAAATAAGAATAAGTTGAAGAAGAAAGAAACTTGAGAGAATCGAAAGAAGAGATTACCTCTTCTTCAAAGAACCTCCTTTATGCCTTCTCTTAAGGCAGTAGAGTTGGTCTTTTGAGATGAACAGAACCTACAGAAGGTTTCTAGGGAAGTGGAGAAGAGAAATGTTCAGGGGTTGGCCGAGCTTCAAGGCTCAAAAGGGTGTGAAGAGAAGAGGGAAGGGGTGCCCTTTTTATAAGGGAGGAGAGTGGCACCTTTGGAAAAACCCAAAATATTATTTTATAATAATGTCATATTCAGTTTATAATATCTCCAAATTGATTTATTTCAAAGATAAAGTGGGTATGGGTCGAAATAATCTCAAAAATTATATTTTAGACAAGTTTAAGTTACAATTTAAACCTTATCATTTAGATTTAACTTTAAGTTAAATAATTTTACTTGTATCTTGTCTTCTTGTTTTCGTACACTATAAGGTTAATAAACATACTATAACAAGACAAACGAACCCCAAGTTGTTTATTATTAATATATATATCCTTATAAAAGTAGTTTTCCAAACCTGAGGTTTTTAGGAAGAAAATAACAATTAATAATATAATATTTGTTTTAAACACTATTTTACGTCAATTTTGACACTATTTGGTATTTTATTTTTTCTTAAACTCATTACAGAATGATTAGTTCGAAAATAGTTAATTAAATCAATAATAACATGTCATATTAACATAGAAAATTAGTGGAATTCATAAAAAGTCTCAAATTACATTTATTTGGGTATTTATAATATCAATTATTTTAATATTTCATTATTTAGGTAATTACTGCCTCACCATTGTGTCATAAATAAAATAAATTATTTAATCTCTAAAAATTATAAATAAAATACCATTAGGTAGTAAATATATTTTTATTTCTAATGAATTTTTATAGTCTAATTTATCTTATGTATAACCCATATATTAAAATAATTTTAGTTATTAAACTTTGATTTTAACTATTTTAACTATTCTTTTAATAAAATAATAATAAGTGTCCTAATCTAATCCAAGTGGACCTATATGGTCGTATTTTATTCATATGGTTGTTTTTGGTCTAATTACACTTATCCAATAGAATTAGGACATGTGTTAGGGTAATAATAATATCATTTTTTCCCTTAATTACCCTATTTACTTTTAACTGTGGTAAAAAAAGTAAATATTACTATTCACCAAAAACTATTTTATCTTATTGAACCAAATTTTACTCCTAGATTCTAACAATGTCTCTCAGATTTTCAAAATTCCACTCATAGAAGTGGTAAAATTAATTTTTATGTAAATGTTCAAACTCTCCAAGGAGGTGGGTAAAAGACGGTGAAAAGTTCAATAAATTTTTTAAATATATCTAAAATTATTATATAATCACTCCAATGAATTACATTAAACTTATATAGGTATTATATATAAATTTTCAACTAAAATAAATTTAAATAAAATAAATAATTATTTAAATAAAAAGTCGGTTTTCAAATAGTAACCCAGTGTTTTCACTATTCATCAAAAATTGAAAGTTTTCAGAAAAATACCAAAATTTCACCCTAGGCTAATTTCGATTTTCCAAATACAAAAATGAAGTCCATTTTGAAAAATAAAATTTATAAAATTTCAAAAGGTGGGTATTAATATTCATAACGGCTAGTTCTAATAATATTTTAATAGCATATCGTTGTTTAGTGAAACTCGGTATTGCGTACAACACACACTATCGTGGAAGGTTGTAATTTTGTGTAATGCAAGCCAAGTCAGGGATGCATGTAGTGAAAGATCCTTTTGGTGTAGCGTACGACACAATACATAAATAAAATTAAAAAGAATATTTTTCATTAAATCTCAGGGTGTTTCATTCTACCCCCCTTAAAATGAATTTCACCCTCGAAATTTGTCAGGGTTATAAATGGTTTACTACTCGAAAGTTTCTTTAATAGAAACCCACATCGTAAAAAGTAATACCAAAACCAATCTTTAAAAACTAATGTATGAAACGTAATTGTTACCCAAATTAACTCATCCCTGGGTTTCCACATAAGAGAACATAGTTGGAAATATGGATATGGAAGAGAAATCTACCCATCATGTTCTGATGGAGAGTGGTAGAGAACATGGCTATGAAAAATCCATCAATCAAAAAGCCATAGATTTGTGATGATCTAAGGTACCATCTAATTCGTCAAATATAGGGGCACTAGGACAACATTTTTGGTTTTCAAGATCATTTCCCTAAAGTTGAAGAATTTGAATTAAAGAAATACATACTTTATTTTGGTAAAATCTCATCGTTGTTCGTGCCTTGAACAATTTCCACTTCATCTCTTTAAGAAATGAAGCTGAATTTTTATTTCTTGAAGTTTTAGCAGATCATACGATAGAATGATAGGTCATTCCATCTTTCTCAAACATAATTTACCAAAAGTTATATACATAAGTCCATCGATGGTGAGATTAATCAGATATGGTTCCAAAATGGACTTATACTTCATCTATCATCCTGCATAATAAAATAAAACTAGTTTCTACCAACCAGGGACTTCCTGTAGGCCAGTGGTTGGAAATAAAGGCATGTCGCACTTTGGATGTGGGTTTGATTCCCACAGCCTTGTCCGACGTGGCAGGTTGTCGTATGTCCTACAAGTTGTTCTTTTTTCGAAAAATAAATTATTATAACTTTCCATCAATAATATCGAAAAACTTCAAGCCTTAAACAATACTAACTTATGTCCGACATAATCCTTTCAAATCTTAAAGCTTATCCAAAATACTTCTGTCCAATATCATATTATAGTGAAAACGATTACCAAAGTGTTAATATAACAACCATGTTAATACCATCATTGATCCCCATATATCATAAGATATATCTTGTTGGTCACATTCCAAACATTCGAAGGCCTTAATCATGTATTCTCTGGAAAAATGAAAACCCATTGAACCTTAGTGAAAACATGAGTGCTGTCAAAAGTTAACTCTTTCCACATACCAAAATCCCAAAATTCTGTATACTCAAACCATGATATCACTTAGTCTTTATAACAATCATGAGCTCATGAATACTATCAAACATATTATTTCCACTTTATACATTCCTTATTTTCATATCATCTTCTTTCCAAAAATATATGAATAACCTTTCTTGGTTACCAGTACTATTCAACATATACTTTCAAATACTTTAGGAAAAAAAATAGTGTAACAATCCTTAGATGTTTCTTTATTCCATATTTCCATTAAATTACCTATACACCATAACTCTTGATAAACATGCAATCATTCCACTACCTTCTTAAACCAATGACCAAGCTTAAAAACTTCTTTCATCTCATATATCATTTGTAGTCTCCTCATCATCATCCACATAAATACTACCCATATGACCATGCTGATTCTCTTCATGAGATTTTCCCTTAGGTCGTTTGTTTGCATAAATCCCATATATTAGACATTTAAAAAATCTAATCATTGCTGATGTCATAGCAATACCGTTATCCTTCTCTATAGTGCTAACTGAACCTTTTCATTTGCACTTACTGGATTTGTGTCCTTCTCTTCCGCACCAAAAGCATCTTCCAGTTCCTTTGAAACATTTTCCCGGATGCCTCTTCCAACAAGATTTACATGAGGGGAATTGAACTTTCTTTCCTCTATGATCATCATGAAACTCCATCTTTCTCGTATTAGCCGAGTCAAGAAACATACCAAAGATGAGATTATTGATCATGTTATGAGATTGCTGATTAGGCATAATAACGATGTTTGGACTTCCAAATCCCATTTCATTTGGTGTCTCTTGAAGAATATCATTCCATTGTCCATCATATCCTCCATTACCGTGAATCTTCCCATTTATAGAAATTTTCTAAAACACAAAAATAATATAGTGAGAGGAAAAAATCATACTAGGAAACAACATAATAAAGGGGGAGTACTGTCAATATCTAACATCTTAGGTTAAATTCTAAGATGGTTACCATAATTCTAGGAGTATAACCTATACTTATACTTATCCTTAGGGAAATCCCTAGACATACCTTAGAAATATCTCTAGGGATCTCACTAAAGATTTCACATCCTAGTTTCCAAAGGTTAACTAAACCTTTCTTCTGATACCAACTGTAGAGACCCAAAGATTGACATACATGGACATTACATTAATTTTTCGGAATAATTGATACATAACGAAAACAGACACACAAGGATCGTAATAGTTTATTTTCTTTGGAAACTCGTAAAATAATCTTCTAATCATGGTGAAAGATCTTCAACATCTCCCATAAAGATCTTCCCATTTTGTTTTCTTACCTAATACCTTTCTATAAATCCTAGGGAAAAGAAAACATCTAAAGGGTGAGCTCAAATGCTCAGTAAGGGTAAGCATAGAGAACATAAAACAATCCATAAACATTTGAATGCAAAAACCTGAACATAAAATCTGAACATCAAAATCTTGAGAAAAGACATAAATCATGGAAGTACATAAGAAATAGATCATAAAGGAACATTAATCAAGATAAACTAGCCTGGGAATAAATCATGTAATTGTGGAATCCATTAAGCACATGTTATGATTTCCATAGTAGCCAAGGCATTGCTTCCAAGACAATCTTAGTGGATAAAGTCCCATTCTGAATCGAGTTAACTCCTCGTTCCAGTCCTGTAACAATGAACCGGATTAACTTACCATTCTAGCCATGTCTATCTCATGAGATATAAATCTTTACCTAATGCATTGGAGGGAGATATAGGTCTCACCCATCTCATAATGAAATAATTCTTACTTGTGCCACAAAATAAACTTAAAACATTCATCATAACCCAAAAAAAATAAAATGGGTTTTATAAACATCGTCCCATCATCACATGATCCATATAAAACAAATGGATATTTCATCATAATAAAATTGAAACCATGTAAAAAATAGAGGCATTATACTTGAAACATACACATATGAAATAATTTCATCTTAGATGGAAAATGGTTTTGATAAAACAAATGAAATGAATTCTTGAGGAAAATATCCTTTCTTCTTCAAAATCATTTTATTTTCACAAAATTCCATGAAATTTTAAAAGAAAAGTATTTTGTTGAAAATATTCATAAAATATTTTAGAGTAAGCTTCATGAAAATGAGGCTTTATGAAACCATAAAAATCCATTCACGTCGTATAAGTTAAAAATCACATTCTTCTCGTAATTTTGTTGGAAAAGTCAAAAAGTACCTCGTATGATAAACAAAAGAAAGATTCCTTCCATACGATGTGGTAAAAGTAAAAAAAGGTAATAATTACTTTAAACATACATGGATTAAAATTAAACATTTTATGAAATAATTTTGAGAACATATGGACATGGATAATAAACATAACCCCAGTAAATACTTACGAATAATCAATCTCAGATAAAAATGAGATTGGAATAATTATCCCTTACCTTAGGTCTGAGATGCTTCATACATATCCGAACCTCCTGTATAATGATTTAAACAATGTCATTGACTTATTATAGAATCATATTCATTTTTATGATGTCATAAATGGTTCACTTATGACTTTATATTACCCATTCTTTTGTAAATTCCATGTTAAAGTAGCGTTTTGGGTAAAATTGTTTCATTTATCGTACGTGTTTCGACTTGTTGTTCTTGATATTATTACTTATATACTGATTTACATAATTCCAGATTTTAAAACATGATTTATATATAATATATATATATATATATGATAGATCGATAAATGGAATAAAATACATCGTTCATGGAGATGGTAGGCCATACGTACGTATGAACACTGTTTTCGTTTCCTTGTTGAATTGAATGGAATTAAGTAGATGACATACATGTATATATACGTAAATTCAGTATCATTATTATGTCATATATTTAATGATTACTTATTATATATACTTTATAATCATTCATGAATTGTTAACAAGGAGAATGACTCTCATCGCGTCGTAGAGACGGTAGTCCGTATGTACGCACGATCGATGATACCATTCCCATGATCGTGGAATTGTATTGATTTGTATTTATAGTATTTAAGAATCAATTTAACTTTACAATAATCTTATATAGTTGTTTATTTACACCATTATACTCATCCAAGTAAGGTGGCGGTCGAAAACAAATTACACCACAGCGTGGAGACGGTATTCCGTACGTACGAATGCGCAGTGATTTCATTTTCCGTAGGATGGATAGAAGGTGAAATGGGGTTGTTTCATATTCATAATAACATATCACTATATGCGTGATACTTATGTTATTACTTTATAATGAAACAACTAAATAAGAAGAATTTGAAGAAGAAAGAAACTTGAGAGAATCGAAATAAGAGATTACCTCTTCTTCGACGCACCTCCTTTAAGCCTTCTCTTGAGGAAGTAGAGATGGTATTTTGAGAAGACCAGAACCTCCAGAAGGTTTCTAGGGAAGTGGAGAAGAGAAATGGGAAGGGTGTTTCCGAGATTCAAGGCTCAAAATGGTGTGAATAGAATAGGGAAGGGGTGCCCTTTCTATAAGGGAGGAGAGGGGTACCTTTGGAAAAACTCAAAATATTATTTTATAATAATGTCATATTCGGTATATAATAGTTCAAAATTGATTTATTTAGAAGCTAAAGTAGGGATGGGTTGAAATAATCTCAACCAATATATTTTAGACAAGTTTATGTTACAATTTTAACCTTATAATTTAGATTTAACTTTAAGTTAAATAATTTTACTTTTATCGTGTCATCTTTTCGTCTTACACTATAAGGTTAATAAACTTACTATGACAATCCAAAAGAACCCCAAGTTGTTTATTATTAATATATATAACCTCATCTAAGTCATTTGGCCGAACCTTAGATTTTTGGGAATAAAATAACAATTAATAATATAATATTTGTTTTAGAAACTATTTTATGTCAATTTTGACACTATTTGGTATTTGATTTTTTTTGAAAATCATAACAGAATGATTAGTTCGAAAAAAGTTAATTAAATCAATAATAACATGTCATATTAACATAGAAAATAATTGGATTTCATAAAAAGTCTAAAATTACATTTATTTGGGTATTTATGATATCAATTATTTTATTGTTTCATTATTTAGGTAATTAATGCATCACCATTGTATCATTAATAACATAACTTATTTAATGTCTAAAAATTATAAATAAAATACCATTATGTAGGAAAGATTTTTATATTTCTAAGGAATATTTATAGTCGAATTTATCTTATTTATAACATTATATTACAAATGTTTTATTTAATAAACTTTGATTTTACTATTTTAACTATTCTTTAAATAAAATAATAATAAATGTCCTAATCTAATCCAAGTGGACCTAAATGGTTATATTTTATACCTATGGTTGTGTTAGGTCGAATTACACTTATCCAATAGAATTAGGACATGATTTAGGGTAATAATAATATCATTTTTACCCTTAATTACCCTCTTTACTTTTAACCGTGGTAAAAAATGTAAAAAGATACTATTCACCAAAAATTATTTTTGTCTTATTGAACCACATTTTACTCCTAGATGTTAACCGTGTCTCTCAGATTTTTGAAAGTCCACTCACAGAAGCAGAAAAATTATGTTTTATGTATATTTTCAAACTCTCTTAGGAGGTGGGTAAAAGACGGTGAAAAGTTCAAAAAAATTTATATATATCTAAAATTATTATATAATGACTCTAATGAATTACATTGAACTTATATAGGTATTATATATCAATTTTGACCTAAAATACATTTAAATAAAATAAAAAATTATTTAAATAAAAAGTCAGTTTTCAAATAGTAACAATGTGTTTTCACTATTAATCAAAAATTGAATGTTTTCAGATAAATTCCAAAATTTTACCCGAGGCTAATTTCGATATTCCGAATCCAAAAATGAAGTCCATTTTGAAATATAAAATTTATAAAATTTCAAAAAGTGAGTATTACTATTCATAACAGCTAGTTTTAATAATATTTTAATAGCATGTCGTTGTTTAGTGAAACTCGGTATCGCGTACAACACACGCTATCGTGGAAGGTCGCGATTTCGTGTAATGAAAGGCAAGATAGGGATGCGTGTAGTGCAAGATCCTTTTGGTGTAGCGTAAAACACAAGACATCAATAAAATTAAAAAGAATATTTTTCATAAAATCTCGGGGTGTTACAATAAGTCCCATTAAAACGTTCTTTTAATATATTCTATATCCATTATTATATTTATTATTGAACCAATATATCTTTGTTGTAATCCTGATTCCACCATGGTACTGGTAATATATATAGAAATAATATGTTACCTTATAACCACTATTTTTTTCAAAAATTTGCACTTATTTCGATAATATTTCTAAACGTAATTTTTATTCATATTATAATTCTTTCTATCTTAAATAAAGGCTCATGTTGTAGTGATTTTGACATTAAACATTTATTTCTCAAAAAACTAATTTTTTGACTTCACTCGTTTTGGTTATATACATGGTCTTCATACATTTATTCTTCTTCTAAACATATTCAACCTTAATTTTACCCTCTATGGATGATCTTTGTTGATATTTCTTAGGTTTACACTTCATAGAACATTCACCCTCTATTATCATAGTGTTTTTTTAGTTTGTGATTCCTTGATCAATTTCAATGATTAAATATTGAACAAGGTTAAATTCTTTTATAATGACATATATATTTTCTTCATGTTATATGATTATATTTATATATTCATTAAGTAACTTATTCATATCATTGATCTCTTTTAATGATCTGGATTTTTCTTCAAGAGCTAATTATAAGTTGTTCGATAATAGATCTTATTTCATTAATTACATTTTATTTTATTTTGAGTTTAATAATAATTAAAATAAATTATATCAATTATATATTAACCATAAACATCATAAATGTATCCTCTTATTCTTCTTTAGAGTTTCTAGTTTATTTACTAGAAAATTTTCATCATTTACTTTTTCAATAAAAGACTTCTCAGCTGCATCAACACTATAAATATAATCTTAAACCTCACTATGATCATCTTCTTCACATTTGAAAAAATATTTTTTATTTTCATAACTTCTTATCCTTTAATTTTATAAAGTAATTTGTTTTTCAGAAATCTTCTTAAGATATCATATTGTCTTTTTATCTTCCTCACCAACATCACAATCTTCCTTTATCCTTATATAACTTACTGCAAAATTTCTAATTTATCCAAAATGAATAACTTCAATCGAAACATTAATTTATAATTACCTATTCATATTTACACATTTAAAATGAAATACATGAATTCATCAAAACATTTTACTACATAATTTTAATTGTATGAGTAACTGAATGATTTATTTAGAAATTTATTATAATATATTCTATTAGTACCATATAAATAGTTTTCAAAATAAAAAATTTCTTTGATATTGTTATATTGTTCTCTTCTTATTTAATTTCTAATGAGAATAATTTGAAAATATTTCCTTGATGTGTCTCGAGATCTCTATCTTTTAAGGATAATTCCTTTACATCAAATTTACCATGAATAAATTTTTATATTATTTTTAAAAAAGAAAATATCATAAAACATATCACAAAAACATATTACGGTTAATATAATATGATTACCCTTTCTAAATAATTCGACAATATATTAATCATATTTCTTTTTATGATATTAATAATTTAATATTATTATCTTCAACTTGGATTTCATTAATTTCATATTTCCTTAAAAAAATTAATTTGTCCTAAATTATTTAGCTAATCCAATTATGTTAAAAATCATAAAATATATTTCAGATAGAGGGAGAGAGAGAAAAAAATTATAAAACTTATGGATCACCTATCAATTAATATATTCAAATTATTTTCCACTATTAAAGGAGTAATCTAAAAAGGAGGAGGGAAACTATCTGAGGAAGTTTTAGGAACTTCATTTCCAATAAATAATTTATTGTGTAACATTATATCCCATTTGATATGATAGTTCATCCTATTGAGGAAATGAATCCATTTACTATTGACTGAGTTCTATACACCCATGTAAATATTCTTCAAGAGTCTTTAGACATACAAGAGTCAATAAAGGAAACCTAACCAATAATATCAATTGAAAAGACTGGTTGGGATCTTTATAATCTCTAAGCAGTAGGGGTGAATCATTGATAAATTACATTAATTTTCTTATTATTTAAGAACATAATTTAACTCAGGTTAGTGATAATTTACAATATTGGAAAATGAAAAACAAAAACAGAAACATTAAGACAATAATTTAAAGGATTATCTACTCCATTATAGTTTCTAGTCCTTGGAATGGTATAGAAGTTTTCTAAGAACACTCATACACTAGAAAAAATCATTTGGTGGTTTAAAAAAGGAGGGAATATCCATCACTTTCAAGGCACTATAGTACTTCAATATTTCATTTTCTCCTTACATAGATAATATGATAGAATATTTTCTTAAAAAAATAAACCATCACTAAAAACAAAGAATAATAAGTCAATGTGCAACTTCACCATTCATTACACTTTCCTTCTTACATGTTCCTCTTCTTTCTATCCACTTTCTGGCATTGTAGAAATGAAAAATATATGTACAAACTTTGTTATCCAAACATTTACCTTTGATAACATATGTCTTGTATTCTTATTTTGATATCATCTATCTAGTATCATTGGTCCACTATCCTGCTTTTGTAATCCCCATTCTTATATCCTTTGTTTGATAAATTGTTTGTTTGATTATATCTTCACACTATTCCTCAGATAACAAATGTTATAAAAAATATGATTGGTACCACTTCATCCTGTGCTACTATTTATAATAGTTAAATAAGATATTTCTTAAGTACATCAAGTGGTACCTAAGTTATTAAATAATTCAGATGATAGAAACTTCTTAATAAACCTTTTCACAGTGAACCAACCCCCTTAATATTAGAAGTAAATTTATAAAACCATAGGGAGGAGTGAAACATAAAATTCAGTGTTCCCTCTCAATCTTTGACCATACTAAATAAATATTTCTACGTTTTTATGCCTTCAAACCTCCTAAAATATAATAGATAAAAAACTATAATGGAAACATTGTTAAGTTTCAGTGTTAATGATATATTGAAACATTATTTAAATCTCATCTTGAAAGTAGATCATTCTATTTTTATCAAACTATTTAAATTCTAGTTCAAAATAATCATATTTAGTATATTTAAAAAACATAATTTGATACACCATTGTAGTGACTTCTTTACCCACTAGACACTATCTATTAATAACTATTTAAAATATTTCACCACTGGGGGTCTTTTCCAAGAACATGCTCTGTAACACCCTGAGATTTTTGGAATTTTTTTTTCAAATCAATATAATTTTTTGATATTTGGAATATGAGGATACATGTAAAATAATTTATTTTATAGTAAAGAACTTTATTTTTCTATATTTATACACAAAACCAAGTTAATCATTCACTACATAAATCATAAATATTATCTTTCTCTAAATGGAACACTGATGATAGCTTTCATTACAGGCAACAATGACTTTCCTCGATGGCTTGTGTAAAACACAAGACCGAATAAAGATAATGATATATTATTAAAATATTTTTTAATATAGCCTATCCATTAATTTCTTAGTTATGAAAATATATGGTTTACAACAACATAAAATGAATTTTTTGGTAACAAAGGAATTAGAAATAAATATGAAAATCAATTGAGTATAATGGAAAATATTATTATTTTATGGTCACAAAGCTGTTTTACCGTGATGAATTAAATTTATTAAAATTAGTGATTGATACTAGTTAAATATATATTTTATATATTCAATCAAAAGATTTTTATATTCATTCAATATATTTTTTAGAAATAAGATAACAACAAACCAAATTTTATGCATAAAATCGTATACTTTTAATTATTATAAACTTTTAATAGAGAACCCTTTCTAAATAAATTTTTTGAAACTTTTAGCTGTATAATATGGTAAAATAAACATTATCGTTGCAATTGGAATATATGAATTTGGTTGGGGTAAAATTTTGGTGTTTTTTAATAATGTTTCATTTTTAATGAATAGTTTAAAATACTGGATTTGATTTCAAAAGTGTTGTTTATCTAATTTAGTATAAGGTTATATTATATTTCAAATTTATTTAAATCTATAATTAGATTATATTTTTATATATCAATCCAATTTGGTTCATCTGAATTAATTTCACTCTAAAATTGAATATAAAAACATTGTAATTCTTTGAACGTTTTTACTTTTAGAAACCTCCATTGGCAACCTAACTGTGAGATTAAATTTAAATTAATTTATGCGCCTTATGTGATTTGGATTTTGAAAAATATATTTCATATTTTTAAAAAGAATAATTTCCAATTTCTAATAATTTCAACATAGTTTATGAAAAAAACATTTAGTGAATGTAATTAAAAAAATACATACATTAAGATAAAATTAATCTTAATTAATGAATAATCCTTAATCTTAAGCACCTATATGAAGTATAATCAAATCAAATATCCATTTTATGTGCATATTCAGACCCTATAATTACTTGGATCTACATTTCATGATTATTGGATATGCATTACTTGGGAATAATGTGGGTGACATTTCCTTTCCTAAAATTTACAAGATTACCACTCATCCTCCACTATAGAAGGCCTCGTCTCCCCCCACTTTATCACACATATCCTACCACATTGGATTGAAAACAATTCTATAAATATATCTCATAAAAATACATATCCTAATAATAGTATCCTCCCCTTGGGTATAATGAAGTTCAAGAATCCCTGTGGTGCAAACCAAGGGGAATTACCAGAATAAGAGGAAACAACCTTCCTCGTGTTCTTTTATGTTATTTCAACTATCCACCCCCTAAACACTTGTTATTCCATTTTTGAATAAAAACTTTTCTTAAATATACAATGACGTTTTTAATATAATTTTATAATAGTCTCTTAGATAGACTTTCATCTAATGAGTAACGAATATACTATTTACGTGTATAGTGATGTATTGGCTCATGAAATGAAGATTGTTCATTTTTTACATTACCACCTATCATAGTGTATATTATGATGGAAACTATGTTTAAATATGGTATATATTTTAATTATTATGTATTTAATAATCATTAATCATTTTACAACACATATCTTTATTCTTTCCATTTGGTGTAAATACAATAATATCGTTTGAGGAAACGTGGACAACCTCCCCATGACAGCGATCTGATTCGTTCACACACTACATGGAATGTATTAAGGATATGTTTAGAGGAAACATATGATATATATGATGTAATAAATTTACATTATAAAATTATTTACATATATTCATATACGTAAATTTCATTTATTGACATTCTTTCTATATGTCAATAAAACGGAAGCAGCATTCATGCATACGCATGAACTATCGTCTCCATGAACGGTGTATTCTATTTAATACATATATACATATTATAGTAAAAATGTACTGAATAATAATGATATTTATATAATGTATTAAACTCTATAAATCAAGATATAAGTATAAGTGCCGATAATATAACAAATTAATACACGTTCGAAAAACAAAGTGAATAATACCAAAAGTAGAACCTTAACATAGAATTGTTAAAAAGTGGGTAATATAAAGTCCCAATAAAACAATATATGGAATTATATATAAAATACAGTTATGTAAAAGATTTATCACAAACATATATTTATTATAATGGAGGTTCTTATGAGTACGAAGATAGTCAAGACACAGGGTAAGGGAATTTCACCATGTATCAATTATAAGATTCTTATTCATAAATTTATGGGTATTTACATATACATTATATGATATTTCTTTACTTGGGTTTATGTTTCAAAATTTACCAAATCAGTAACATATTTTTGATTCAATTTTTCTTCTTTGATAAATATTCCATGTTATACACCTATATTTTTCTTTGAGGTGTATATGATAAATTTGAAATGTTATATAATGAATATAATTATATTCATGATATTTGAATCCTAATTTAATTTAATTTTTTTAAATAAAGTGTATGGTTCAAATATACCATGTGGTATAAGTTTATTGTAATAATCTCATCAGTTTTCGATATCATTTAGGTTTATGATTCCATTGATGAAATTTTATGATCCATATCTCAAGAAAACTCATGAAGTTTCTTATAATGTTTCAATTCATTATATATTCATGTATTGATAGAAATTTGTTACTATTTGGTGCATAAGATAGTTAAGAAAGTGTTTTTATGAAAGACTGACTTCACCAATCTCTTTGGTCAAGAATCTATGTTCTTTCAAACAATGTTTTCTAAAAATGTTTCCGAGATTTATTTACATTTATTTTTGAAAAATATTTTTAAGGAATGTGGTTTTAAAAAAAAATTTATTATTTATTTATATTTTTTAATATTATTTTCTATGAAATGGATTTGAAAATGTTTTCAGGCTTCCTTTATAATTTTTGAAGGAAAATGGTTTTCAAAATAATTTGAATCTTTATTTATAAGTTATAAAGGAGAACAGTTTTCAAAACATTTTGAAGCTATATTTATATGTTTTCAAGGAAAAAGGTTTCCAAAAGGTTTTCAATGATTTGTTTATAAGTTTTTAGGTTAATTTTCAAGAAAATGGTTTTGAAATGGTTTTATGTGTTAAAGAATCCTTTTAAAAGAATAATTGATATTTACGTCAAGAAAAGTTTTCATAATATCATTCTAGGTTATTTTATATATATGATAACAACCTTTGATGTTAATCATAAAATTCTAGGAAACGATCCAAATTTTCCATTAATGTTATTTTTTGAATGGATTATGTCTTAATGGAATGATTCTCATGACACCTATTTCTCTTCCACATGTTATATGCATTTGAAACCCTCTTCATTTCATGGATTATAATATGATAAATTGATTATGAAACCTATATATTTTCTATAAGTTATGATGTGGTGAAATATTAATGATACCCATTTCATTTCAGGGTTTATGATTTGATGTTTATAGATACCATTTTTTATGGGTCATGATATTATATTCATTATCATATGAATCCTATTTATATGAGTTATTATGTGATCGGTGGGGCCTATATCTCCCACCAATGAATCGAGAAATATTAAGCTGTATATGAGTTCAAAGGGTACATAGGTTATATAATAAGATCAAAATAGTGAAGGTAAATGGGTTGTATGCCAAAACCTAAAATAAAGATGGTACATGAGTTATAGCCCGAACCCGAAAACAATAAGGTACATGGGTTGTGTCCCATTCATGAAACAAGAAGTTAAATGTGTTGTAATCCAAGACTAAAAAAATAATTTATATGTGTTGGAGCCCAAGAACAAATGTAAAATGGTACACAGGTTGTCAACCCAAGCCCAAAGTAGGTATACAGGTCATAGCTTAATCCTAAAAAGTTATAAAGTTCTTGGTAGGTAGTGAAATAAAATGTTTTATTATTATATGTATGACAAAAATTCTCTGTCTTATTCCTTAGCTATTCTTTCATGGATTATGATATTTACTTTTTAGTATTTATTTCTTATGAACTGCCAAGGTTTATTCTATAACTAATTTTATGATATTTGATCTGAAGGGTTTGATCTTATAATGTTATGATAACATTATCGTACCCCCAATATCATGATTATACATACATATCTCTATTTTTTTCCCTTAATGATCATATTATATCAACCCTTATTATGTTTACTTTACTAGGTTATGCTTTCATGAATGACATGTCTAAGAGGGATACCAGTCTTGGAGAAACTAGTGGGAAATAATTTAGCTCTATTATGTACCCTTGTTTATGTTTCCATGTATCCAAAGGTAGTAAAATAATATGGTATTTAAGAGTCCAGTTGTAAAATGTTTTTAAGTATTCCACAAAATTTATGTAATTCCTATATACACTAAGACATGGTATTTATATCTGGTATCAGAGAAAATATTCCGTTATTCATTGGATACATTGATGAGAAATGTTTTTTGATAACCATTGGTATATTTCTAAAGATATATCTAGGGAAGTATCTATGGATAAGTATAAGTATGATATTCACATTTCAGGGAATTTTAGTGAATTTTGGTAAAGGATAGAGTAAGAAATTTCCTTAGAACACAAACCTATGTAGATAATACAAGTGGATGTGGATCTCACACAAATGTACCTAGGGTAACGACATTAACCAGATGTCTCTGGCTTGACTCTGGGTAATATAGTACATGGAAACGAGCCTTTCTACACACCTAGTTTAAAACTCCCGAGGGATATGCTTCAGTAATGTAAAAAATATTCACAAACCTACATGAAGGATTTTAATGTAATTTGATTATGAATAGCATAGGAAAAACAAAGGTTCTATCAATTAAAAATTATGAGTCAGAATTTAGGCACCCTATAAGTAATGATTTTTTATTATGAGGTTTTCTTATATGATATATCTTTCTCACCTTATGATTTCTTGGTTTAGTCAATAAATAGAAATAAAAGAAACATTATTAAAATTTAATGTATCAAATTTGGAATGTATGGGAATTATGAAAATTTATTTCCCAAGTGGTAATCTCATTAGGAATGTAGTAAGAGTATTGGTTTGGATTATGGAAATAATGAGACCAAAAATGACATGTGAAAGGTATGAGATATTGTTCAAGTATTGCCTAAATTAAACACAATAAGCATGATTAGATTGAGGTTAAGGAACTATATGACATGATTTATATTTCATGTTCTAGGAAATTAGTATGAAAGAATAAGTAAATGAAGGCTGAGTAATGGTTTACAAATTAATAAAGACGGATGAATGAAGTATTTATGTTTTGGAATTCACAAATTAGGTTATATGAATCATGAAATATATTCATATTTTTAGTATATATTTTTATTAAGGAATGAAAAAAATATGTTGAATGGTGATTTTTGGGAAAGATAATATTTCAATTAATGTAAGGTAACCCTTATTTAATTTATGACATTGAGATCATTATATTTTGATAAAGATATGTTGGATATGAATAAGTTAATTTCACAGTATGGATTATCCTAGAAATAATTATTGAAAAAGTGGTCTATTTCATTAAGGATGATGTTTAAAACATCTATGTCTTAATGAATGAATCCAGTAATAATTGTAATATGGAAGCATGCATGTTTTCAAAAAGGATTTATAGTAATTCCAATTATTACCAGGTTTGAAGGGAATATACGGTGAATGTATTCACATGTTTGGAATATGACAACCAATAGAAACATTATGATAAATAGGAGATCGATGTTAATATGGTTTTGTTTCTATATTTCAATAGATGTGTATTTTTCATCTTTCAAAAGGGTTATAAGGTTAACCAATTATGGAATTTTTAGGTTACACTACTGATTGATTTAGTATGATTAATGTTTTTCTCACCACATGATTACTTACACTTATTGGATAGCCTAATCTAATAACTTTTTATTGATTATAACTGATGAAAAATGGGATGGAATATCCAGGCCAGATGATTTTTTCGTAATTTAGGAATGGAAAATTCACCTTCAATTTTGGAGAAAGAGGTGAAATGGATCAAGGAACAAAAAATGGGTGAGGTTGTCCAAAAATTATGCAATCATGCCTTTTCAAGAAAATTGTTAAGCATTGGGAAAATTATCTAGAAATGAAATCTTTTACTAATACCTAAATTTCATTGAACCGATGGCCCTTTAAGTAATAATAGATTTATGAATTTTAGGCCCTCAACATTCCATTGATCATTCGTTTGTTTTTGATTAATGACCTCAATCACTCCCCTATAATAATTATTCTTTTACTCCAAGTCCGTGTTTTAACATCCTATCAATGTTCCCCTATGTGGAATCGAAGTTATGTGATACATTGTGTCACCGTTATGTTTCCATATTTTCTTTTTTAACCGAATATTTAATGTTCATATATATGATGTTGATTTCAATGAATGAAACTTCCAAGTATTAAATCATTGATAACCAAGATGAATTTCAAGGGTGAAATTTATTTTAAGAGGCTATAATGTAATACCCCAAGAGTTTAAGAATTGTTTTTCAATGTTTTTAAATATTTTTGATATTTTTTATTTCCTACAACACTAAGAATAATTTATTTTATATTAATGAACTATGTTTGTCTTGTGTTAAATGAAAAACCATGTTAATGTTTCACTACATGTAGTATAAATTTTATATTTCCCTACACGGAACACCGAGTATAGGTTGTTTTACACGCAACAATAACTTCCCTTGATGGCTTGTGTAACACAGAAGACTGAATAACGATAATGATATGTTATTAAAATATTATTTAATATAACATAGCAATTAAACTAGTAGTTATGAAATGGGTCAACTAACTAATTAAAATATTTGGTTTACACAAATATAAAATAAATCCATTGGTTACAAATGAATTAGAAATGAATATTAAAAAACAATGAATATAAAGGAAATTATTATTATTTTTATATACATAATGATTTTTTACCGTAATAAATAAAATTAATTGAAATTATTGAGTGATATTAAAATAAAATATATATATTATATATTCAATAAAATATTTTTTATATTCATCCCATAGATTTGATAGACATAGGATATCAACATTTCCAAATTTATTCTTAAAACCCTATATGTTAATTTTTTACCTAATTTTCATATAGAACCAACTTTAGATAAATATTTTGAACCTTTTATATATTTAATATGTCAAAATAAACATAATATTTTAAAGAGGAACCCATGAATTATTTAGGTAAAAGTTTTGGTTTTTTTATGAAACTTTACTTTTTTTATGAAAAGTAAAAAATACTAAATTTTAGATCAAAACTACTTTTTCAAATAATTTATTTATAAGGATAAATTTTATTTTTCCTTTGTTTAAAAGTTTAATTAGTTGAATTTGTTTATATATAACCTAGTTTGGTCCTTTGGAATCAATTTCAATTTGAAATTGAATATAAAAACAAAGAAAACCTTTGAAAGTTTTTATATAAATATCCCACATTATCGACCCGACTATAGGTTTCAATTTAAATTAATTTCATCCACATTAATGATTGGAATTTTAAAAATTGATTATATATTTTGACTCAATATTATTTTTAATTTATAATATGTTCAACATAGTTTTTGAAAAAAATATTAGTGAATGTAATAAGAACTAATTACATCGTTTAAGGTAAAATTAAGCACAACTACGTACTAATTTATAAACATAAGGGGTTTAATGACCTTGAAACTTTTAAAAAATAAATTTTATGTACATGTATTGACAATATAGTGAATTGGGTAGAATTTGGACCATTATTGGATCTACTTTACATGGTAAAAACGTTTGTGTAATTCCCTTTCCCCAAATTTACAATAGTGCCACTCCTCCTCTACTATAAAAAGGCCTCCTCATTTTCCACTACCTCACACCTCTAAATTTACTTTTCATTGGAAAAATATCATACGAAATATCTCTTAAAAATACCTTAAATAGTTCTATAATCCTCCCCTTGGGAAGAAATCAATCCATGGAATCCCTTTAGTGCAAATTAAAATGAGTTACCCAAATAATAGGTATCATATTTCCTCAATTTATTTTATATTATTTAAATTATCCACCAACCTAAAATGATATTATTCTAAGACTTTATAAAACACAGTATCAAAAATATACTTTTGTTTTTTTATTTTGATTTTTTAACTAAAATTACAAACAAATCCATATAATTTGTAACAAACATATTTTTTACATGTAGGGTGAACTAACCCTTACAAAATGAGGATTGTTCATTTTTCATTTACCACCTCTCATGGTGCCAATTATGGTGGAAACTATATTTATATATGTTATTTATTATATTTATTATGTATTTATAAATATTTAATAATTTTACAATACATATATGTATACTTTTAATTTTGTGTTAATATGATAATTTCATTTGCAGAACTGTGTACAACCTCCCCTCAAAGTGATGTTATTCGATCACACACTATATGGAACAAACCAAGGATATTTTTAGACATCCAATATAAAATATATGACATAATAATTCTATTTTAATTATATTATACAAATATAAAAATATATAAATATGTATATATTTAATTTACTTTCTTCTTTCAACAAATAAATAAAATGGAAGTAGAGTTCATGTGTATGTATGACTTACCCTCTCCATGAAGGATGTATTCCATTTTAAAATTATAAGGATTATCATAATACAAATTCAATGAATATTAATTTTATTTTTTATAATGGTTTAAATTATGTAAATCGTAATATATTTATAAAGACCACTGATATAACAGTTTAAGACACAAGTAGAAAAAAGAGAATATTACATGAAGCGTAACCTCAATTTAGAATTGTAAAAAATGGGTAATATTAATTCACAATAAACACATATATATAATTAGATATATTAATATAGTTCTTTAAAAAATGTTTAATATATTTATATTTATTATATTGAATGTTATTATGAGTATGATGAGATTCAATACCCAAGGTAGGGTAATTTCATCTCACTTTTTATTTATGTGAGATACATGATTTATTCACCACCCATTCCATTTATGTGGTGTGTATTCATCATATAGATGATTTATATTATTCTTATACTTAAATTTATGGGTATTCTAATATCTTTTTTATGATATTTCATTCATGGGGTTTATGATTCAAATGTTACCAAATCTGTAAAGTAATTTTGTCTCAATTTATCTTCTTTGAGACACATGACATGTTATAAACCTATATTTTTACATTAAGTATATATAATGTCATTAAAATTTTATATCATTAATCATATTATTTTAATGGTATTTTATGCTTCACGTAATTTAATTTTCATAAATCGGTATTATTGTTCAATGTTACTATGTAGTAACATTTTATTGAAACAATCTCATCAGTTTTCAAGATTCTTTATGTTTATAGTTCATTTTATGAAATATTATAATCCATCTATCAAGAATGATCATAAATTTTATATTTATATTTTTATTAATGGAATATTCATATGTTAGTGATGTTTTCTCTCTATTTGTACATAAGATAGTTAATGATGTTTTTATAATAAAGCTAAACTTTACCACTCTCTTCAGTTTGAAATTTATGTTCTTTCAAACCAAGTTTTCTAAACACGTTTTCAATATTTATTTGTATGTCTTTTTTCAATGTAACTTCAAGGAAAAAAATTTCAAATGTCTTTCATGATTTCATTATACTTTTTCAATGTATTTCCTATGAAATGGGTTTGAAAACGTTTTCAAGCTTCATTTATATGTTTTCTAGAAAAACGTTTTTCAAAAATCATCTATGTTTCTTTTATAAGTTTTAAAAGAGAAACATTTTCTAAAAATATTCCTGATATATTTATATTTTTTCAAATAAAAACGTTTCTGAAATTTTTTATAGCTTTATTTTTTATTTTTTAAGTTATTTTGATGAAAATGGTTTTCAAAAGTTTTTATGTTTTAGAGATATTTTTTTCAAAGGGAAAAGTATATTTAACTCAAAAAATGATTTCAAAATATCATTAAATGTTATTTTCCATCTATGATAACGTCCCATGCTATTTGTGATTTCTTTCTATACAATTATCCAATGTTTCCAATTTTATATTTTTTAAATTTTTATGTCTATATGGAATGATGCTTATGACACCCATTTATCTTCAATGGGTTATATGCATTTGAAAAACACTTAATTTCATGGGTTATTCCTAGATGAAATGATTATTAAACCTATATTTTGTCCATTGTTTATTATGCAATGAAATGTTAATTATACCCATTTTATATCATTGGTTATGATTTGAGGTTTATATATCCCTATTTTTTATGAGTCAGGATATAATATTTGTTATCATATAACACATGTATGTACGAGTTATTATATAATGTGTGGGACCTATATGTTTTTCAAATTCATTGGGTAATGATAAGTTTTATATGATCTCAAAGGGTACATGGATTGTATCCCACACCTGAAAACATGAAGGGGCATGGGTTGTATCCCAAAGACTAAACGTAAGAGGGTACACGATTTGTATCCCATGAAAAAAAACAATACGATACATGTGTTTTATCCTAATACCAAAAAATAAGGTACATGGGATGTAGCCCAAGCCTAAAAAACTAATGGAACATAGGTTGTAGCCCAATCCTAAAAGTATAAGGGTACACAGTTTGTTTTCCCAAACCCGAAGCAGATACACAGGTCATTTCCCAATCATAATAGGTTATAATGATCTTGGTAGGTAGCCTTGAAATAATATTATATATTCTTATATCTATTCCACCTATTATATACTATATTCCTTAGTTATTCTTTCATGTCTTATGTTTTTTATTTCCTTATGATTCATTTCTTATAAGCTTCCTTGATTTACTCGATAATTCATTTTTAGGATCTTTGATATGAATGGTATGATCTTATAATGTTATGACCACATTATCATACACCTATGATCATGTTTACACTTACATGTCTCCAATGTTTACACTTACATGGCATTTGAGCCCACCCCTATTTATGTTTCCTTACCCAGGTTATGATGATATATTTCTGGTATGAAATGTCTAAGAGGGGTTATAGTAATTGAAAACCTAGTGGGAGAGAATTTATCTCTCTTATGTACTAATTTTTATGTTTCTGTGTTTCTAAAGGTATTAAATTAATATTGGCAGGGGTCTTCCTTTTTAAAATTATTTTAATTATTCTTAAAAATTTATGTAATGTCTATTTATGTTAATACTAGGTCGTTATATTCTTCATGGTGGATTTTTTTGGGATGATTTTTCCAAAGACTCGGAATCCTATATCCAAAGCCCTTTGGGTTTCTCATTTCTATGGATCTGTCTGATGACTTCATTCAAACACTTTTTTCTAATTAATTCATTTAGAGACTATTGCCCATTTCTTTCACTTGAAAACATCTGTTTGATCACGTTATAAACTCTTCACCAACCAGTAACATTATAAAGGTCATATAAAAGACTTTGTATGTTTCTCTATATGACACACCATCATTTAGAATATTCTATTTTACATGAATTATTAATATTCAATATTTACTTTTCTTCATTACCTACAAACCATTATCTATAATGTTTACTTTTTCATGAAACCTATATCTAGAAACATCAATCCTACACTCAATTCATGTGTTTGAGTCTTGGAGAAAAAAATCAGGTGAATATTGGCCATAATGTAGGGTTTGGAAACCGGCCATGGTTTGCGGTAGTTCATGCTTGTGTAGGGTGCATTTTTTTACTAAATGGTATTAGTAGTAGGGACATCAAGGAATATCTGGAAGTGATAGTATTGGTGAGATCCTAGTGAATGAAATGTTATCCGATTTGGGAGCTCAACATCAGCACTAAAGGAAATACATCAGTAAATTAGATGCTCTGATGGTGGTGACATGCCTTTTGGCATGGGTGATAGAAATATGATGGAATCATTATACTCTTGGTGTCACCAATAGAACCTGGGTATGGAATATAGGATGGTAGAATCTTATGACAAATAATAGAAGGGCTTCCCCAACTGCAAACCCATGGGGCTTCAAAGAATATAGTTTATATCTATGTCATACTACTATATTGGGAAGGGATAGAGGGTATGTCTTCATCCATTAGTACAAGGAAATTTGAATCCTTTCATTGGTAAATATTAAATATTAATCCCTGAAAAA
Organism: Viscum album; assembly: GCA_963277665.1. NCBI lineage: Eukaryota > Viridiplantae > Streptophyta > Magnoliopsida > Santalales > Viscaceae > Viscum > Viscum album. The sequence continues at coordinate 9,670,455 of OY728125.1, forward strand.
GGTTGGGTCTATAAAAAATATATGTTATAAAGGAAATTTTCTAATGGTTTCAAGGTTATTGGGGGCCTTTAAGGTCTTGTACTTAGGATATTTTCCTAGTAAGAATATAAGTCAATTAGGGTTTCCTCTCAACCCAATTTAAAAGTTGGATTACCTAAAATGAATAAATAAGTATAGCCATTGGGATTTTAGATGTAAACCATAGTTTCAAAAAATTAATTCATTGACTAACCTAGAGGGAATCTTGGATTATTTATAATAATCTTAACGTTTGGAGATTTTAAGAACAATAATTAATCACCAGGTTTCAACTTTATTAAACATATATGTATGATTACTTTAGTCTGTTTTAATCCATATTTTTAACTCAGTCTATTAGACTATAACCACAAAAATCACATATCGCTATCTAGAAAAATATTTCTTTAATAGGTTTTGTAAATATTAGTATTTCAAGTGATTTATAATTTAAAATATAAGAAAATAGTTAATTAATCGGTCCTCTTTCATAACCAACATTTTCTTAAATCTCCACAATACTTATTTCTATCAAAAAATATGATACCACATATCCATGTAATTTCTTGATGTTTTCACAAAACAGAATTTTATGGGATTCATCTTTAGGTTTTGTTGCTTGATTTTATTTAAAACAATTACATGATTAGAAAAATGGACACAGAATTACTAATAATTAACTACATGGTCATATTGGTTATACTCCATGATTTTTTATAATAGGGGATTCATGGTATGATTTATTTTTTTTTTGGTATATTCCACTAATGGTCTTTAATCCAAAGGGTTTCACCTGAAACAAAAATTCCTCTTGGAGTGAAATGATGGTAGTGGCATTCTTATCATATGGTTTTATCCAAATATGGTTATATCGTGAGTAGCCATCCATGAAGTATATGTCTTAGAGGTCATCCATTACATCATTAAATATCTCTACGATTAGGACTAATAAATCAGCTCTCGAGAAGCTCTAATTTATTTCCCTAAAATTTATGAAAACCATTATTTATTCATTTTCTTTCTTTATAGGGATAATATCAATAATCCATTTAAGATTATTAATTTCGCAAATGATTTTGGCCTTGATGATATTGTCAACTTGAGACTCTATATTTTTTTGTTTAGGATATATATATTCTCTTAGTTTTCTACTTATAACTGTAATGGTATTATGGATGAAACAAATGATGGGTATCCATATCAGGATCTAGTTCATTGATTTTCATGTACCTCAAGGAAAAGAAATCTTAATGTTGTTTCATTAAAAAGATATACTCATCCAACTCCTTATGAGTCATGGAAACACTTATCAATGTTGGACATAGATCGTCCCTCGAACATAACTTCACTTCCCTAATCTCATAAATGGTGGTTGTTATGCCTTCCTCAAATATTATTGGGGTATATTTGGCATCATTATCTACCACTTCTTCAATAAATCCATCAATGGAAGTATAATACAATGGAAATTTTGAGATTAAGAAGACAATATAGTGTAATATTTAGATCCTATAAATGTTGATGTTGGGGAATTTTTATCATAAGAATATTTAATTATTTCTTCCAAATATTCACTATTTTTTGAATAATGATATGTAAATACATTATATGATTCTATATAGGATGTGTGGAAATTATTATGAGAAATTTTATAATCATTGGCATGGTCAAATACCACTTCCACATGGATGAATTTTTTTAGTGAAAAAAATATACTAGGGATTGAGAATATGCACTTAGGCTTCATTTCCACATCCTTTTCCAAGGGTTGAATATTATTTTATCAAATAGAGTGAGTTGTGTGGTTTAAATGTTGGTAAGACCAGCCCTTAAAGAGAGTATATTAGGCGTGAGGTCTATTCACAAGGACAGTGATATATTTATTTCTTCTATTAGTGGTGGATTCTTTATGTGGAAATATTCAGGACCATCAGATGATATGATTTTGATAATATATTCTATGTATCAAATAGAAAACATATGACATATTGGGTTCCCAAAAATTGGGTTATTTCCTCAATTTAGTTAAAGGAAACACATAATCATTGTTGAGATCACTCTAAAAATTGGTTAGAGGTATTTCCTAACTATTAGGGGTAGAAATATAACTAGAATGACTATCTATTATATTTCTCAAAAACAGTTGTAGAATCCCGACTCTATATATTAGGATTCAGATGAACTTTATGGGATGTTTTCACCATAAAATACTCTATCATATCCATTGATAGAGTATTTGATGCACTAATTTTATGATGAGGGCACCATGGAATTCATATGGAGCTGAGGTATCCCAAATATATATTTTAATGGATGTATACTTGTGAACAACCATAAAATTAGAGCCAAATATGAGGTATCCAAACTAGGATCTAAGCTCAATTCTATCAAGAGGCTTCTTCTTACTCTTGTTATAAATATGGATAGTCATTTAAAATGTTAATAAGTTATCTTCACAATATCCCACTCATCAGAGAGTCCAGAATTGTATTAGATTAATTCTTGGTCCATTATCTACTATGTATTTTTAGGTAACAATTTCAACTATATTAATATAATCACATAAGGGGTTTAGGTGTCCTTATATGGATACTTCTTGGTCTACTTTCATAAAGGATAAGACCCCATATAGTTTTGTATAACTAGTATCACGCAATGGCTTATTCTATAATCAATTGAAACTCAACCCAAAAGGTCCTTAATGAGTCCCTCTAGTGCCCATTTGGGAGATAAATGGAACATATGATAGAGTGTTTGGATATACCATATATAAATTGCATCCATATTTTAAAATTTTGAACCAGAATCATGTGATTCCAATTTGGAGATTTCTTCATAGCTTGGGGTATGAAAGCTAATGCAGACTTCACTATTGGATCTATCCCCTAAACTATCACTTAAGGGATTTTTTTTTTATAATGGATATATCGGTCATTCCCACTGTTCAATTTTTGACTATACGTGTTCACATTTGAAAGTTAGTCTTCCAATTGGACTGGTCTTGAATGGTTTGAAGAGGATTATAGGATTGAGTGATATTCCTATTGAGCTCATTGTAGTTTTTACCTCTAGTTTTCATAAGTGTATATAGAATCAATGGATAAATTTCTTGAATATCATGTTTTATTACTAATTTATCATCCATGAACTCAAAAGCTTTTACAACCTCCTACTCTATTGTAGATGGTGATCCCATGTTCATTTGTGTCTTCATTATTACAGAAGGGGTCTATTAATTGGATTATGTTCACTAAATCATATTGTGAGTTTTCATATAATGAGGAACCATTTATTAGTTTCGTACCCAATTTTACATTTGGCAGGTTGGTTCCCACTCTCCCCATAATGGTGGTGCAAATTTTGAGAGGGTTTTAAAAATATTGTTAATTTGTAGGGGATCATCCACTTATGTCTTCTTTGGTTTATAATAATTGCATCAACTCCTAGAATACTATGATCATGAAGATGTCACTTATGGTTTCACAGGTGGATATAGGGTTTCAAATTTTAGGATACGTTGATCCTTGAGTATTGTGCATACCCAGATGACTAATTTATTTGTTATCCAGCCTTTAAATTTTATTTTTAACTTGAATGATACCATTTTATATTATTCTCCCTCTATGTGTGGAATGAGAGAGAAACAAAGCACTTTCGTTGGAGGTAAACCAAATTTTACCTTCCATGATTCAATCAAAATTTGGGGTATTATCATAATTATAAAACAATTAGGGATGTTTTTTCCTAACATTCAGTAGAAGACTAAAGAATTATTTTGATCATATAGATCAACTTCACTGTGATTTTTTACCTCAGATAGTTTGATTTGGATGTTCTCCAATAAAATAATAAAGAACTTTAAACCCCATCATATTTGTAATGAATATGTTTTATAATTATTTTCATAAAATATTTTACACATTTTCCCCTTATTCCCCTCTATATGAGGTTTCGTATTCTTGTTTCTTTCATTCCTGGGAGGCACCATTTTATATTTCGTTGTCTTGGGTTCCTAAATTTTTTTAGTTCCTATTTTAGCCTGATAGTTATGATCTATGATTTATAATATTTCATCACTTTTTCTTATAAAATATGGTAATTTTGATTCATATATCACTAAATGACATCCAATAGCTATTTTATCATGGCTACAAACTCTTAAAATACACCATGTCACTTAAAAGGGATTAATATTTGTTGAAATATGTTAAGAGGAGTTTCTATATATAACTCAAATGACTTCTCCATTAGAAGAAAAATATTTAAGGTGTATGTTAGGACATTAATTCAAGAAATTAATTCTAATTCCCTCTCATTATCCCACTACATAAAACATTAGTGATCATGTATCATTGTAATTACTATCATGAAGCTAAATTAGTAGAGGACTTTCTGGCAGTTTTCTACACAGACTATAAAAGACAATGATGGTAGGTTTTTGTACCTAAAAACTAGTTTTCCCTATAGAGTTTTTATAAATCAAATGAAAATAGATACTTATTTCTATTTGAGTGTCCCCATTATGAGACCACATCGAGACACAAAGTGTCCAAAATGATGTTCTAAGTCATTGTTTCCTATAAATTTTGGAATGGTAGGATTCCCAATGTTTAATGGAGGAGGATCCACATCCACCCACTTATGATATTTCATTCAATTTTGTATTGAATAAGTTTACATAAACCATTTATATATTCCAATCTGGTGGTTGGGGAGTTTATGGAGTTTATGATCTCTAGAAGAATTATTAATTAGGATGATTCTTGTGTAGTGACTATAGGTTGGGCCTGATATGGTCAGCTCACCTGTGTCTATTTTGGATATCCATATTGGGATAAACAGTGGTATGCCTATTAACCTAGTGCATGAACTCCTAATAATATTCATTTATTGTGTCTAGAAAAACTATTTTCATAGACACAAATCCTTTTGAAAGGCTGGGATATTCTCTTATAGGCTGAGTAGTTGGGTCATATTGGGTATGCACTAAAGGGGAAACATTTTCCTTTATTTGGGAATCATACTCGGTAGGAATATTTCCCATGACTAATTTGACGTTATGTATTTTAAAACAATGTAGATTTATTTCATACTGAACTAACTAATTCTAAATAGTTAGAGTATCGACTTTCTTTGGTAATGAGGGTTATATAGCCACTCATTTCCATTTTACTTCGGTATAGGAAAAAACTGACTATTTAGAGAAAATACTAGAATTTAAGTGTTATTGTTGTACTGTGTGTGAACACTTTATTCATGTAGTTTAGTGTAGACCAAATTTCTAACATGGGATTCCTCATTATGTTCTTTAGAATTAGTATCCTGCTCCACATCATTGGCATGGATGATGTTGATGAAATTCATGGATTCATAACACACATTAGAGGTTATCTACTCATTATATTCAAAGGGAGTATTGTTATCCATAGAATATCTACATAGTTAAAAATCATAGTCCTCCTTGATATTCATAATATTAGTGGGTCACTTCTTTTTGTGGCCTCTTTGAGGTATTCCCATTATTTTAGAAATTTTGGAGGAAGTGGTTTATGTACAGTGATCCCAAGGGATTCTATATTGGATTTCACCAAGCATGCTCTAAATTAAGAAGATGGATCATAGAGTTGGGGGAACTATTAGATTATTTATTATAGAGTTTTCCCCATCCTATAGAAGTCTGACTTCTTTGGTGGTAAAATATGGGGTAATTTAAATACCCTTAACCTCATGGTATGAGGTTGAAATTGTTCCTCCATCTTTATTTCCTTGGGACATTTCAACTTTAATGATTAAATGGGTGGTAGTGATGGTAGAAATAGATATAGATCTACAAGCTATGATTTCTCTAATAACGCAGCTGGGGAGATTTTATGGTGTCATTCATGACCTTTAAATCATCTATTCAGGCATCATATGGGTGCACTACTTATTTAGAGGGAGTGATTATTACCATTGATGGATGATATATGGCCCCAAGATTTACAAAATAGAAATTTAATTCCTATTTAATATTATTAAAAACTTGATATATGATTATATCAATAGATAAATCCAACTGAGCATTCATTTTCATATATTTTGGAGTAGTTGGATTCCATTAGGCAGACCAACTAACATATACAAAGGCAGGGCCTATGATCTGGGCTAAAGTAATGATGTTGTGTGTTTCCTCCTCAAAATAAATTTTATAGACAGTAACCAGGGATATTCATAGATATTATTACTAATTCCACCCTCTAATATTCACATCATATGGGATATTAGAGATTATTTTTAATATCAACTTCGTAATGTTAAGGAAAGATAGTATGAAACAATCATGTTACATTACTACCTTGGGGATTTGGGTCACTAAGAAGGAATCCAAGTCAACTAGATAATATTTCATGGACATTATTTTATAATATTTTGTTTACTCCATAAAGAATATTCTCAACCTTGAGTTATTATATTTTTACCTAGAGGATTTGACAATGTTATGGTATGTGTTCATCCTTTATTATCTTAGTAAAGTTATACTAGGGAGTAGATATTGGAGAATAAAATATCTTTATCCTTACTCTAGATAACTCATAATACATAACCATTAATTCCTCTCCATATTTATTAATTGATTTTTTTTATATAATCCTATCACATATGTCACTTCCCCACTACTTCATAAAAAAGGAAGGATCGTTTGGAACCTTATCAGTGGTACCATAGGGTAAGAAATGTGAGTGATTCCTGGATAATATCCATGACCTTGGTCTATCCTTAAACTAGAATTAGATTTCACCAATTGATAATGTTATTCTAGGTGTATCCATCCTTGATCTCTCAAGTGCCTCTTAGTATGATGCTAGTCTAAGAGAGGCTTTGATATGTGGAGTACATCAATGATAAAAGGGGATGCCATTATAGGAAGAACATATATATTGAGAACTATGGGGATGACTTCCATGGTTTCTAGACTTGATCTCCTAGAGAGGTCATCTAGGTTTATCATCTATCAATGTCATGGAAAAGGGAGGATCTTCCTTCCTTTTAATATTTATGTAGGTGTGAGGACCTGTAAAACATGAACCATGGGGAGGAACTCCATGCGTGATCTTAATCATTACATATGGAGGACCTTCATTGTTGTCATTTATTAATGGTATAACATGGGGAATTCCTACTTACCTATAGATCACTATGCTCCAGGGTGGATCTTTGTTGTTTTAACCATGGGGAGCATCTATATGGTTGATCTTAATGTCTCCATGTGGAGGACCTCTATGGATGGTACATTAGGGAGGGAAATTAGATTCACTAATTTCTATACCATGGGGAGTATCTCGATGAAAATAACTACATTATCTTATTTTTTGAATATTTGACATATTCTTTGGTTGTTATATAATTATAGAAAGGTTCTTTAAAAATATCATCATTGGAAGGGTATGAGTCCTCTATATGGTGATTTGATTCCCTTGATGATACATTTTGGATATCAATGTTTGTATTAATAGGGTTGGAACATTTATCCTAATTGTATTTGTGTATTTTTTTTAAAAACATAAAACATATAAACCCACCTCTCTGAAATGTTTATTACCATATGACTATTCTAGTGGCTTTCTTGAACTACTATCAAAGTATTTTAGAAATGATCCCAAGAATTGTAAGGCATAGAAAAATGATTCTACCATTTTTCTTTAACAACTTTCTAGATATGTCAAAAGGATTCATAGGCTATAATAGAAATATGTTCTCTTTACTCAATGGGTATGAATGAAATATACTAGTGAGAATCGTATTATAAGGAAAAAATATATACCTGATCCAATATTATCATTAAATCAGAGTATTGAACTCCTCTGATAGGGAAAAAGATATGATAATCCTATAGAGGGATTAAAAGAATATTATGGTGATATCTTATAATAAAGGTAGGGATATAATCCTTTACTGAATTGATTTCTAGGACATGTCAATGAACTGATGTTGAATTGGGGATATTAGCCCATCTATGATCATCACTCCTCACCAAGACATGTCGATGATCTTTTGGAATGGGTTGGGTAATATCATCCTACTCCAGAGTGACTTTTGGGGTATGCCAATGAGTTCTTATAGTGGAATCAGAGATATGATATTTCCCTAGAGTGATTTTAATGATGCTTCAGTGATATTTTTTAGGAATAGGGGTATAATTTTGATCATGATAATCATCTATCATTAATATATATTAAAAATCCTCCTATATGAAATTGGGAATATGGGTTCTCTCTTGGGTAGCTACAAAAATATTATTGTGGACACCCATAATGATGGATGGAGAAGAAAAGTAGGCCTTCCGTCAGTATCTCCCAGAATAAAAATACATATGTCTTCTTTTTCATATATGCAATTTTAGAAGGTATATAATATGTGAGAGGGGATATGATATTTCACTTTATTTTCTTCCAGGTTATGTTGAGAATCTTATTTATTTTTAATAGGGATATGTACATATATCATATCATTGGTCATCTTATACCCTTATCAAGACATCCTCTTAGGAGTGATGGTCTGAGTAACCAAGGCCTAAATCACTGAACATGTCTCATAGAAAAATTCTTATGAATTTTGGGCTATTTAATATCAGGGGTGGAAATGAATAGAAAGATATTTCCAGTAAGAATCCTTATATGTAATTTGAATACTGAAAATATTATTCTACACATCCCTAAGGTTTGAGTGATAAAAAATTTTGTGCTCTGGGAAAAGGGCCCTAAAGCATTTTGATGTGGCATTATGGGACACCTTTTTTGTGTCACTTCATTGATAGGATGGGCAGTGTGTCCTCACCTTTAATATTTTCTCATTAGAAAAAACACCTATTTGATGTTTCTATTGATATGGTACTCCCAAATTAATGTACCTATCAATTTATGTTAGAGTAACATGGTAGATAATAATATTTTTATGGGAGGATGTGACACAAAGTTTGTTTTAGTAATAGAATAAGGATGGTTCTTTGACTGATGATGCTTGGTGGGGTGTGTGTTTTGATGTCCACCACCAAATTCTCAACATATTTTGGTACATGGTTATTCCATTTTTATGTAAGGGATTATAATAGGGTTTGTTTATGTTAACAAATATATCAAATTTCTTGAAGGTCATGAAGGAATCAACAACCAAAAAGAAAAATCCTATTAATGTAGTATCACTATTATGATCATTGTTGATCAGTTGATTTCATGTGTATTAGAACTCCAATTGGGTTATCCATTATATTTAATATGTGCCTATATAACTCATTATCAACCGCAAGATAGTGCTAACCTACATTAAAAAAGTAGGAGGCTCGTGAGAAATTTTGTAACTAATACCTTGAGTGCACATCGAGTGGGAGAATGAGATGTTGGATCATCTCACCCATTAGGGGGAAATTATTTCATACTAATTTACTCTCATAAATATTTATGACATATTCATTAATAAACATGTGTATATTTCCTATGTTCTCTATATTTTATTTATTATTTAGTAATGATCTCTTTTGAAACCACATAACTAGGTGATCTGGAATTTATCAATATCTAGAAATGTGGTTAGTGTTGTGAAGTTCTGATCAGGTAAATAATTAGTTCTTCTTATGTATCCATATGTAGAGAATTTAAAAAGGTGTTTTTCAAAATCACTTAAAGATACATGTCATATCTTTTATGTTTGTGTGACAAGGAACATTGGGGGTCATTTTTAGGTTATTCATCCATGACCAGGTGATGTTACGTTTCAATTTATTCATTTAGGGAATATGCAGGGAAATCAAATGTCATATAGAATGGAAGACATTGGTAAAGGTTCCTAAAAATGGCTTGAATGGGGCTTATTCATGAGTGGTCCATTCTAACTCATCCTATATATTGGTAATAATATAAGAGATTTTATGATATACCCATAGGGAATATGAACATAGTGAGGATAATTTAAATGACTCATAAGGAATATGTACCAATGAGAAGTTGTAAGGCTCATATTGAATATTCTCTGTTAAGGATATCATTCCATAAGGAATATATCCTGGTGATGGATTGGTTTTTTATTTTATTTTTAAAACTAAAAGATAAATCCAGCATATCCGGATTGATTTAAATCAATTCCCACATAAATCAAGATTGAGTATTTGAGGTATTGTTTTAGGATTGTTCTGTATCGTTTAACTTGAGGAATACATATGTTTTTGATTAATTTCACATAATTCTACAAGGATATTTTAATTATTAAAGAGTTGAGAATACAATATTGAGTGGGATAACATATGAGTGACCCATATGTATTCGCATCCATCTTTTATCTATCAGTAACTATATAGAGACTAACGACTAGACCCATGGGGGAATATAGCCTGATAATGAAATGCAAGATATTATACCATGTTAGATGACCTTTAGGTGGTTGTATACTACATTTTTATTGTTAAATGAGAAGTAATGATCATTCGATTAATAAAGGATGTCAATATATAATGAAGATTGGGGATTGGGCAATGAAGGAGACCCTTTTAGTGGATTTCTACACCACATTTGATGGAAGCTAAGTGAGGAAGGATTAACAGGCTCATGGTAAATATAAATAAATGAGAAAAGGTTGGGACTTACACTTTATAGGAAGAAAATTATTTTCATATCCTCTCCCTATTAATTATTATCTAAGAGAGGAAGGATATGTGCAGGGATTACACAAGAGATTCTCATATGTGACTTCCCACTTTGAATTAGTTGGTAACTAGTTGAGGGAAAAATGGTCTCTTGAAGAATAAGGACCAATGTGGATGAATTGGGGATCAAACCTAATAGGAGTCACATACACACCATTGGTGTATATAATATAAAAATCAGCTATACTAGGTGCTTAGGATTGTTTGCCGATAGATATGGTCTTTACAAGATGAACTTCAATATCTTGAACAAGATTAACTAGAATCCTCATGATAGATACCTTTTTTATCAAGGGTGTACATGTTCATGACTATAACATGGGGGTCCAATCATCATGGGAGAAAAAATAATGAGATAATTCTTCAAGTTAATACATGATATAAGGGGTGAACACTAATGTGAATGGAAAAATATTTTTTCTAGAGGGGCCATAAAGGGTTATCAGAGGACTACCACCTGGTATCGAGTTGATCATAGCTAATGAGCTCCCAGAAAAACATTATAGTAACCATATTAGTCAATATGAGAGGCCTCATTGAATGAGTCCACATGAGAATTTTATATGGGATTCACCTAATTAAATATAAAAATAGATATCTAGTATAGGGTCAGTAGAATTATCGCTTGGGTTATAGGGTCTAGGAAAAGCTCTACATAATTATGAGATACTGGTAATGTGGACTCTCTCGAGAGGCCAAAGGTGACTATTCTCCATGGTGAGGATTATTGGTTGAGGGTTCACCCTAGCGATAGGGTAGGGTAAATATGTAAACCTAATACTGGGTAGGGTAAACTGGTCACCATAATGTGTAGTATGGAGAAGTGGTTACCCTAGTGAATGGTAGAATTAATAGTTCACCCAAATATGTGATAGAGTAAAATGGTCTCCCAAATGAGGAAGCATGGGAAATAGTTTTCACTAGTATGGAGGCCAATAAGTATGAAATGGGAAAATGGAACCATTAGTTATCTTATATTATATGGTACATCACCATATTCATGGAGAAAATTTAATAAGTTGTCTCTCATGAAAACATTAATGTATTAATACTTAGTGTAACCAAATTACCTTGATTTCTGGTCATTTTCTTTAGTTTTTTGACATAATTAGTCTCATGAAGGGGTTCAGGGAGACATAGGTGCATAGTTGGGAGGCCTAAACATGTGAAATTAGGTTTGGAATCACATTATATTATAAATATTCTTTAAATTAAGGGCCCCTTGGTTTTATTTATAGGATAATATGAGGCGCAGGGTGCATGAAGTCTTGGCATAGAAGGTGTTTCAAGAATGTGTTAGGTAGTGGAAGGCATATATGATAATTCACTTCTTGTTAAGAAGTTATATCATATGTATAGATAGAATATGGTCAACCCATAGGCAGTACAAGACATGTATATAGGAAAACTACATTACAATTGACACATTTATTCACAATGAATCTATCCAAATGACGTCGATTTCATTAATTTACAAAAAATAAGAACCAAAAATCATGAAATAAATAAAATAAATATATAAAATTCCCTATTCCAAAATTTATAAACATTTTAAATATTTTATAATTTAATTCATAATTAGATAATAAAAAAAATTATTTATATATATAATATTTTATGATATCCCTAAGTGATAGGTTGAGATATAACATCAAACATATGTTGTGGTTTAGGACCGATAATCAATGAAATATTATAAATAATACATCCTTTATCAATTATATTTTTCTATACATTATATCACAATCCATTATATAGTTTAAAACATATACAATGGATAATGAAAGGGGGAATTGTGGCATTCTATGTCATCCTTTCATACCCTAGATTAGTAATTTAACATATACAATATATCATATTTACAAATCATCAAACTATCTTTATGTTAAAAAATTGTGTATCTCAGTGCTATCATCACTTAATATTCAACATATCATATGTTACAGTACTAAAAAACTAATGGATTTACATTGGATCATGTTTTATGATATCACATATTTTTTGATGTCATCCAACCACATCATAGGATATCCCCTATCCTAAAAAATACACAATTCAAAATCAATATCATATTTTATTACACGAAATATTATTCAAATATTATTTATTTTAAAACATTATTTCACAAAACATTTAATGAATATAAATGGACCCATTATATTAATGGGTTTATAAGGATCAAATAACACTTATTCCAGTAGTGGGAGACATCAAGAAACCTCAAACCTAAGATCATAATCCAATGAAACCAAAACCATACATAAGTAAATAATTACCCTTTTATACCTTACTCTAAAGATGAATTATACTATTATATTATACCACATGTTTGGTTAAAATCACAAAGAATTACCTTTTAAAAAAATTTATTTATAGTGTATCCAATGTCTAATTGAATCACCATTCATTTGGGAATTACTCTTCTTTACACCATGATATGCTTGTACCTATCGAGGAAAAGAAAGTTGGATATAAGATATTTTAGTCTGATAGAATTGAAAGAGGTATTATACCAATATAGATAATTTTTTACGATCTTAGACCTTTTTATATAGTCCATGGGTATTTCCCCAATCCCCTTATACATATACTAATGCATAAAAAAATTTCATGTAATTGGATTGTAGTTATAAATGGTTTTTAACTCCCCACCCATGAATTTAACATTTAAATTCTTTTTATTTCAATATGTTTCATTTTATGAAAAAATAATTATCAAGGATTTTTTTACATGTATAGTGATCAAAATTTAATTTTTATCATAATGTTTATAATGTTAATCAAAAAATATTGTTAACAAATATTACAAACTTCATGATACTGTTATATCATACACTCTAACATAGTTGAGGGTAAGAGTTTAATAAGTCAATATCAAACCATATGACATCCCCTACAACGGCATACAATATGAATTATTTGAAATTATGTCAACAAATATGATATATATATATATATTCAAAAATTATATTTAAAAAATATATTTATGTCTTAAGAGAATATCTTCATCACTTTGGTGGGACACTGTACTTATAGTGGGTTCTAAAGGAATTCCAATGGAAGAATGACCATTTTTTGATCCTTTCATTAGTCAAAAAACCTCTAGTGGATTCCAATTAGATTTTTTATTGAATTATATCAAGTAACAATAACATTTATAATTATCCAATTTCCTACATTTCTCTTTCGGACTATTTATAGATAACCATTCAAAAAATTGTAAATACACTTGTAAATTTTTATGTTGAATGAAAATCATACATTAAAATATCAAGGTAATTACATAGAATATGTTAAAAAATAAATGGTATAAAATTGAAATTAATCATCGATAATATTGTTCAAATTCATAAAATGTATCTATTTTTGTTAAAATATGTACTTTTAGTGGTTCACCAAATTTAACATCAGTGAAATACATGTTCAAAAAAGGAAATCCAGATTTATTTAATCATATTTACTCATTCAAAATTTTCCTTTACAAATATTTTTCATATATAGTTTATTTATACACTAAATCATTATAAAATGTATTACAAAGTGATTAAATTAATTCCCACATTATGAGGATTATGAGGAATGTTTTGTTCTTATGATATATATATCATTATTTTTTAAAATATTTTTAACCTCTACATTAATTATTATATCATTATGTGTTATAATGAATAATTAAATGATTCATTTATGAGAATTAAAGTTCAATTATCACTTATATAATTGATATCAAGTGTTGTAAGAGTTATCTATAATATACATTTAGCATCGACTAAACATTGGGATTATTTTTTGTTTATTAATTTATTGAAGAAGTGTTGTTAAAGAAAGCTCCCATTAAATAATTTAAAATAGGTATGTTATAAGCATAAAGGATGATGCTCTATTTATTTTATTTCTTTCATTTTCCCAGTAACGATGTTTTAATACCACTTGTGATTGAATGATTTCATAACAAAAATAATTTTGGTGATTCCATTGGTTAGTGTAGACCTACCGAGGATGGAGTCTATTGATTTTCTTAAGAAATTTCCATCAAAATCACTATTTTACTAGTGTTGAAGTTAAATATATACGTAATCATTTTTATTTTAATCTTAATTTTATTTTATATACCATTTTAAATTGAGATATCCGTCCCATTTTAGGTTTTCTTTTACTGCATTTATATCATAATGATATCCTAAGAAACACAATAATTGGATGAAAATCACCTTTTAAAAAATGTAATATTTATAAAACTATAATTTTTAAAATGTATAAACAATAAGATTTATGCAGTGAGAAATAAAAGGATATTGAATTTAATTCCTAGTGCCTTCATGACCATGTAATTTTCTAGTTTTTTAGGCTAGAGGGTGTTTGGAGGAAGTTCAAAAGGGTTTAGCAGAGGTCGGAACTGTAGGAGTGTTGCAATAGTTAGTTGAACACATGAATCAAATTCATGTCACGACTTGTTGGTATATAGATTGTGTAGCAAGCTAGTATCTTGTCTTATATGGGAAATTTGATAAATTCTGTAAAACACATTCACATTCTGAATGAGGAATTCACAATGTGTAATTAAATCCATTTGAGGTTACTTACTTTTCATTGGGTACCGAAGCTATGGGGGTTTCACACCCTATACCAGATTCATTGATTGTAATCTATTGGAACCCATTGAATTCATATCATGAATGAGGCTCACAATGTGAAAGTGGTGTTTTATTTGGTTTAGGTTCTTTTTTTGAGACAAATCATAGTCAATATACCACCATACCTTCTCTCTTTTTTTTGAAAATCTTAGGAAATGTTTTCGCATCTTCTATCCCTGCATCTCCTACTTTGATTGTTGGGTTTCAGTGGTAGTATTTTGATAACACAGGGTAATAAACTTCCCTCTTTTAAGGTCATTTTATGTCCTTATTCTCTTCTAGATCTTATTTAGTGTTTTGGTTTATGTTTTAGTTGTACGTGGGATGTGTTTGTTGATCCTTGGGTATGGTGCATGTAGATCCATAGTTTCTCAAGTGAATTTTTGGTTTTCATGCATTTATTATTCATGCCAAAGTGTACAAAATTTTGGAAAATATTTTTTGAGGTATGCAATCTCTCATTTATCACTTTTTTGGTTTAATGTGGGAGTTGTTTACTCTTTTTATATCTTGGTAAGATGATACCATTAAGTTAAATAAAGATAATGGACCTATTTAATTTAATTGTTAGAGTAAGGGGTTTTATTTTAATATATTTATAACCTTTGATATTATTATTCTATTATTATTATACATGCTAAATTCCCTAATGAAAATCATGGTGGTTTGGGAATTTTTTAACATTTTTTACTGTGATAATGGAACATTGTTGTGATTGTTTAGAATCACCATAAAATGAAAATTGGATAACCACTTATATTTGGCTAATAAAATGGTTTCCCTAGGATTTATGGCTTGTTTTATAATACCACTAATGTAAAGAAGTTTAGTTGATTAAAATAAAATTAAAAAATATGTAAAACATTATGTGAGGTGTTGGGATGTGTTTCCTTTCATTGGGTTAGAAATTTTGGATTTTTTGATTTGGGGACGATGGGTTTTTTGAGGTCGAGTTATGGGGGAGATTTTATGGGTTTGTGTGGATGTGTTGTGGGGCAGTGATGTGTGGCTTGTTTGAGGTCATCCTCTCTGGAATATATGTGTGGTTGTGTTATTTAGAGTATATTAAGAGAATTATTGTTTTATGCTATATTCCTTGGAAGGGATGGAATAACTGGTTAAATTTGTTTAAACGAATTGGGATGTCTTGGTTAATGGGATGGAATTAGATAACAAAATAACTAAAATTTTATGTGTGTTTATATAAAGTTATTTAAAAATAATGGAATGAATGTGACATTTTAATGATATTCTTTGGTAATGAAAATTAGGAAGTGCCTTGTGGATTTCGTTTTTATTTGATTTTTTTCATTTAGTGGTGGCATAAAGATTGGGATGTTGTGATTTTGTTATTATTTTTTCTGAACACTTATGATGTTTTTGTCTGTGACTATTATATATATTTTTATAAACCATTTTATTTTTAGATGGACCCTACCTTAATCTATCACCATGTGATGACACCCGTATACAAATATTTATATACACATGCACAAATATGAGGTATGTCATTACTGAAATCCCATTAGTGAGGATGGATTTCTAGCCACCAAATCATTCCTACTCTCCCTTCTAGGTGAGTAAATACACACATGTCGTGATTGAAGATGGTATGATTGTGAACTAGGTGAGAGTGTAGGTGTTTATGAGAGAGATGTGATGTGACATTTCTTTGGGCTGGCTTATATTGGGGGTAATTTCGTATAGGAGGAGGGAATGAGTTTTATGTGTGACATATTCCTAATACCCTACTAATCTTGTTATGGAAGTGGATGTAGTGTGATGAACAAGGAGTATTCGGATGATATGTGATGTGACCATGCTATCGGGAGGTTGAAAATGTGTCCATAAGAATAATGTGACATGAACATGTGGTGGGATGGTGATATATGTTATAAAAAATATGGGAGTTCCAAGACATATGACATTGGGGTGTGGGAGAGGAAAATAAATTGGAAACCCTTGTGGGATTCCATTCATTCAATATGATTCATATTATGTTATTATAATTGGATTTTTTTATTTGGTGAGCATGACTTGGTGGGTTTGTGTTGGATAGTTTTCCTATTTAAATGTTGATGGTTTCGATGTTTTCTTAATGGTGAATTAGTATGCTTCTTTAATATATGCATGAAAGGCATTGGTATTCTTAATGAGTATACTTATATACATAACCTATGTGTATAAATTTAATTTTCAGGTTTACAAGAGGATTATGTAGACTATTATGGACAATAATAGCTCAGACAATTAGACCTTTTATTTGTATCTTCTTTAAAATCTTTTGGTTATTTACATTGGATAGTTTTATATTTACCTATTTTATTTATACATGCATTGTGGGATATTTTATGGACTTTTTTTATTTTATGTCATGAAGTTCCTTAAAGTTGATTCATTATATATAAAAATCCAATGTTATTCAATAGGAATATTTTAATATCATTATATTATTTAATGTAAATACTATGTTCATTCATGAACAAGATACGCAACACCGAGCATAAACGGACTGAAAAATATTATTATTTAAATTTGACCATTATAAAATTGTTTTTTTAATTTGAGGGTATGAATAAGAATAACTACTTATGAAATAAATTTAAATTTCTTACTAAATATAAATTTATTGAAAAATTATTTGGAAATGATCACATAATTTTTCTTAAACTCATTTAATTATTCAAAAACTATGTTTTATTAAAATAGTAGTTTTCTTGTTTTTAATAAGTGGATATTATAATTAATTTCTGGAAATTTTAGAAACATTATTCTACAAAATTAATTTCATTTTTTAATTAAGTATTTAAAACATAAATTATGTTAATTATTTTCATTTTTTCGAAAATATTAATTTTTCAATAAATAGTGAAAAACATGTTTTTTTATAAAACTATCATTTTATTAATTTAAAAAATTCATGTTATGATATGAATTTCACCTCAAAGTAACTTAAGTATTATTTAGTTATATTAATATAATTAATTACATTTTAATGATATTTATATCTTATTTTTGTATAACTATATTTTTGGGCTTAAGAACACATTTTTTTCAACAAAACTGTTATTTCATTACATTTTATGGGATTGATTTTAAATTAGATCATTCCATTTATGTGTTTTTAATTTCCAACAATAAATTTAATATTTTTAATTAGTGGTTAAAATTTAAATAAATAAGAAACTATTATTTTTTGTCAGTAGGAATGGTAACCATAATAATTTTGGTTACCACAGTAAATAGTAAACTAGGTAGTGACAGTTAAAAATAAAATGAAAAGGACCAAAAAATGAACCTAAAACATTCCTTCATTTAATTGGATTAGTTTATTTATTCCATATTAATACAAGATTATGTTATATTACATTAATGTCCAATTTGAAGAGATTATGACCTTTATAGTATTTTTATCCAAGAGTAGTCAAACATGTCACAATATTATTTTTAATAAGTATAATATTTTTAACATGGTGATAAACAGAAGATATGTTAAGTTATAATAAGTATTTTTTAATAAAATATATTTATGTTAACCATATTTATTTGTTTTTATATTTTAGTAATGAAATAATTACATTAAATTGTCACTATTAAACAAAACACAATACAAATGGATTGGAGCCCTTAGTATAAACCCCCAAACCATTTTTAGAGCCTCTACTAATGGTTGGGGTGACCATTGGGTTATTCTGCATTGGTATAGACCTAAACCAATGGTTTTTTCAAACCATTGTTATTTAGTACTTATAAAAATGTTTCTATAACCATTGTTATAGGTAAATATAAAGGAAATAATCATACCAATGTTTTGGTAAAATCATTGGTATAAAATACATATACCAATTTTTCTCAAAACAATTGAATCTGTAATTTCAAAGGAAAAACATATACCAATAGTTTTTTTCAAACTATTGGTATAGGTACTCTGTTGAAAAGAAATCTATCATTGGGTGTTGATCCTAGGAACTACTTCTCATATCATAAATATTTTAACACTATCCTAATACATATTTTATTTTCATATATATATATCAATATATTTATTTATTTATTTAAAAAAATAAATTGAATTATTTTTTATTATTGATATTATACATAAATAATATCACTAACTACACCAATAGTTTGACTAAACATTGGTATATGACTTTTATGGAAAACAATTATGTGTTGGGTATTGATCCCATAACCTCTATCTTACCTTCCAATGACTTTACCACGACTTTACCACTATCATGCAACATCTTATATGATGATATACATATACATATACATATACATATACATATTTATGTATGTATGTATGTATATATTTTTTAAATTTTTTTTGATTCATTATTATTATTATTATTATTATTATGCATAAAAAAATGGAACAAACAACACTAATGGTTTAGAAAAACTATTGGTATATGTGTCCTAGAAAATTTTCAATACCAACGGTTTGACCAAACCAATGGTATAACTATCCAAGAAAATTACATATAGAAATTTTTTATTCAAAACGTTTTTATAGATGTCCAAAAAAAATAACTACAATAATGGTTTACCAATCCATTAGTATTGGTTTCCAGAAAAAATACATATACCAATGTTTTGACAAAACTATTGGTATAGGTGTCCAGGAAAATTACATGTACCAATAGATTTCTCAAACTATTGGTATAAGTGGCCATATTGCAAGACATGAAGGTTTTAAAAGTAAATTGAAATTTATTAAACATTATTTTATGTATATAGATATAATTAGACTTTAGAAATAATTTTACCTCTTCTATGATTTGAATTTCAAAAAACGGACATACACAGTTGTGATCAGTAAGTCATTTAGAGTCTGATAAGACAAAAGCAATTTTTTGGGGAATAGTAACAAAACCTTATGAATATTTATTTTACCCTTATGAATAGTAACATAATTTTATGAATACTAATATCACCTATAATAGTATACACATAAGATTTAATTGATGTTATGATATACCCATATCTTTGAATAAGTAAATAACGGTTTAAAATTGTTATTTTTGGAATAAAATATTATTTTATTTAAATATTAAATTAATGATATTTAAAAAATGATTTTATACTAATGAAGTTCATTTTTTAATTATAAATTTCAATAAATTGTTAGGGTGAATTTTGTGGATTTTTCTGAAATACATAAATTTTTGATGAATAGTGAAATACGGTAAAATACAGTATATAAAAATTATTAGATAAATAAAATATTCTTGAAATTATGGATGATGTAATAAACCTTATCTTGAATTCACATGCACTTATTATTATATTTGGTATTGGAATCATAAATATTTCTTGTTTTGAGGAAAAATAATAAAATAATGATTAAAATAAGGGAAAACTCTTCCTCTCCTCCACTATATATACCACCCGTTTTCCCCATGTTCCTTCCACACCTCTCAATCCATGAGCCTTGACTATGTTATAAATCATATTCCTCTAAAGACCCTAACCCAATTCCAATACCATCTGGTCTCACCAAAAGGCCAAAACCAAGGGCCTTAAGAAGGATCTCAAGGAGAAGAGATCAAGAGGTAAACATCATCTATTATTTTCTTTCATTTCTTTTGATTTTATTTTCTAATATTATTCTTTCCTCACCTCCCTGTATTAGAGTGGAATAAATTGTCTAGTATCTTAAATATTTTTTATTTCATCATTTTTTATGGAGGATTCATAATTATACTTATTTTCCTCTCCCACTTATTGAAGAAATTAAAACTCCATCTGTGATGTGTTGATTTACTGACATCTTGGACGATATGATTTAAATTTAATTTATTTCCTTCAATACTGGTCATGAAATACTTTTTATGGTTGAACCAGATTGTAATTTATGTATTATATCTTATATAATGTTCTAGAATCATTTTTTACACATGTTATTAATTTATAAAACAGAATGAGTTCATTATGATTGAAGAATCGAAAAAATGACCAAAAGAAATATCAATAAAGTTTTAACTTAGGAATCATCCTCATTTCAGAATAAAAAATTATAAACCATATAATTTATTCTTTTGGAAGTATGTAAATAAATTTACATTCCAATTCTTTATTTTTACTTTCAATCGATAAGAATATCTATCGTGAACCGATCATGGAAACCATGTGAAGAACCCACAAGAAAACAACAAGATTAACAAAATATTATTAATAAATTGGTAGAATAATTATATAAAATGATCATGAAAGGTGTAATAAAAATTAATATTTTTTTTTAAAATATTTAAAAAAAATTATTTTATCCTTCGTACAGGAGGTTTAAACATGTTAGAGGGAAGTCGAACCCAAGGTAAGGGATCCACTTTTTATCACTTTTATTCAAGAATCACCCGTATGTTATGCACCTTAATTTTTAATTCCTAAGGATTATGTATGTTTTTTAACCTTCCCCATAATTACCTTATTATATATTACTGATGAGAGACCCCATTTCTATCTAATTAGGCCGTCCCATGTACACCTGATACCATGCCGAAATTTCGTAACTGAATTATAAACCCAATTTCCATTATTTGGGTTAACCTTCAACATTAAAGGGTTTTATCATGATAAGATGATCGGTAATATGTAATTTGATTAAATTATGTTTCATTATGTTTATTTATAATATATATACATATTCCCTTAATTTAATCAATTCTATCTCCAATATTATTGTATTTATAAGGGACTTTCCTCTTAAAATACTTTTAAATGTATCTTTTATGAAATTTAAAGAGATTGTAATTTCTTCATGACATGAGTGTACTCTTTTGATTTCATGATATTCTATTACCATATTGTCTTCATTATATGTTTTTTGAATTATAATATTTCATTCTATTTTGTGTATTTTTTATGTTCTAAGAGTGATTTCCCAAAAAGGGTATTTTGAAATGTGAATAAGTTTTTCTCAATATAGCAAATGAGTTATGATGCTATTTATTCATGATATATTACTGGGCCATTATTTATGTTGGGCTGATCCCATTATAGCTCATGACATGATAGGTGATCCCCATTATATCTCTCAAAAGCATTGGGTACTCCAGAGATGGAAGTTGACCAAAAGGTTATTCCATGTGTATGGATGAATGTTCGAGTGATATGGTAAATATGTCCCAAGGAAACTATATGGTGTTTCTATTCATATAAGTTTTTATGATTTTGGTTTTTTTTATGTTATCACTTGAAAAATAATTTCTTTCTATATACCCCTTACTGATCTTTTTGTGCTCATTCCATGTTTTTCAATATTTTTCACATGTTATGAGGATGTTTAAGAGAATGAAGGAAGAAAATTTAAATGTCAAGAATAATTTTGAATGAAATTATATTTTATTTGAAATGGTATATATTTTTTAATAAATAGATATTTTTCAATAGTATCCACATGTATGATTATGAGATGTTATGTATATTTTATATCCTAATTACCTAAAATTATAATCCTGAAAAGATCCTCAATGTGTAAGAATGTATGTTCTTGTCTAAAATTCAATATTATGTAACGTTTTAGGGTTAGGTCCTTATAGTTGGTATGATAGGATAATTAGATATCATTAGGGGTTATAATGATATTAATAGAATACCATAAATAATTTATTACTTTATGGTTAATTCAAAAATGATATAGATTTTAAATATTAGCATGTTTCTTCGACTAAGATATGTCTTTCCAGAATCTCTTTCGATAGAAGAAACATGGAAGCTGGTGAAGGAAGGAACCAAGAGGCTGATACATGTCTGAATTTGCATCCTCGAATGCTGGGAATGGGAATCGAGAAGTTTGTGAAAACAATGATGCAGTTAACTCTGGAAATAAATTTAGGTGGTATCCATGCTAGATAGGAACCTGATCTACCACAAGAAAACATGTCAATTATGGATCATTTCATGAGGCATCATCCTCTATATTTTAGTGGAACTACAGATCCAGTGATATCTGAGGGTTGAATCAATGCTCTAGAAAAGATATTTGTTCTCATGGGATATTCAGAATGTGAAAACGTAATACTATCAATTTATCATTTTGATGTTAAAGCTGATTAGTAGTGGTCTCTAGTTAAGAATATGAGAGAAAATGATGATCTTGACACTGTATAATGGGAAGATTTTAAGAGCCTTTTTCTGAAACAATACCATCCTAAAACTGTTTGACTCAGAATTGAGAAAAAGATATTAGAACTGATGTAGAAAGATTATGAATCTTTTGCATTATATAAATCCAATTTTACGATACTTACTAGGTATGCACTATATTTTACTGAGGATTTTGAGAGTAAAATTAATAGATTTTACTCATGTCTAAATTTTTTTTTACAAAGATCATTTTCTTTATGAGAGTTTAAAAGCTATTGGAAACTTTTTTGTTGTGATGAAAATTTTGATATGGAGTTTTTTGACACATATGTTCTTCATGATGACAAGAATAAGAAGCAGTTAGGTTGGCATGATTTGGGGAAGAATTTGTCAAAGAAAACAGGAGGTAAGAAAATCAATGTCCCTTCTTGTGAAAAGTGTGGTAAAAGGCATCCTGGTTAATGTCATATAAATTTTGTGAAATACAACCAATATGGAATTTTTGGACACATGTATCATGAGTGCTTGTAATATGATCCGAAAATTAATGATATGTTGACAGTGAGATGATTTAACTATTACGATTTAGGCCATTTTGAAAATGTTTGTCCAAATCTAGTCACTTAGGCATGAAATTAGCATGATTGTAAGGAGGGTGTGGAAAATTCCTATGAAACTACTTCAATAGTTTTTAATCCATACAATTAAGTGGTATCGATTAAATTATTCGTTCACTCAGATTTGGATAAAGTTTTGTTTGATACAGGGTGTACACCTTCTTTCATTTCTAAAAACTTTTCTACCAAATTTGAAAGTGAACCTCAAGGAATGAATCTAGAACTTATGTTAAAAATGCCTATAGGAAATATTTTAGAAAAAATAAATTATAATAATCAATCCATCGTTGTCTTTGGAAAGAGTTTACATGCTAACCTTCTTGTATTTCCTCTAGTAGAGTTTGATGTTATTTTGGGTATGGATTGTCTTTCTGTTTTTCATGAAAACATTGATCATAGAGATAAAGAATTTGGTTTTCAGAATGAGTTTCAGTTTGTATATAAGAACGGACCCATAAAATTGATAACATATCAGGAAATTGCAAAACTGTTGAAAGATGGAAATGAAAGTTTTCTTGCTCGTATCACTGAAAGTAAGGGAACTGTCCAGATTAATGATATATTAGTGATAAATGAGTACCTAGATATTTTTTCTTATGTTTTTCATAGTGTTATTCATGATATATAAGTTGAGTTTAATATTGACATAGTTCCTAACACTACAAAAATTTCTAAACCCCCACCCCCTATTGAATCGCTCAAATGGAACTTCTAGTATTAAAAAACAAATGTAGGAATTATTAGATAAAGGCTTCATCTGACCTAATACATCACCATGGGATTCTCCTGTCTTTTTTGTTAAAATGAAAGATAGTTAAATGATACATTTAATTAATTATAGAGGTATAAATATCATTGAGGTTAAGAATAAGTATACATTTCCTCATATTGATGACCAGTTTGATAAGCTTTAGGGAGCTCAATATTTTTCTAAGATTTGATTGAGATATGGGTACCATCAACTGATGTTGAAAGAGAATGACATTCTAAAAACAACTTTCCATAATAGATATGGGCATTATTTTTTTTATTCCCTTTGGTTTGAAAAATTTACCTTCTGTATTCAATGATCTTATGAATAGAATATTTCATGAGCACTTGGATAAAATTGTGGTTGTGTTTAGTGATGAAATTCTTGTATATTCTAAAATAAAAGGGGAGCATGAAAAACATTTAAGGTTTGTTTCTAAAACGTTAAAAGAAAAGAAACATTATGTAAAATTCAAAATGTATGAATTTTGGTAGAAAAAAATTTCATTTCGTGATCACATTGTTTCTAAAGATAGAATATCAGTTTATCCTGCAAAAATTAATGTGGTTGAAAAATGTCCAAGACCCACAAATAGGACTGATATCCGTAGCTTCCTTGGTCTAGCAGTCTATTACCTATTGTTTTTTGAAATCATTGAATGGTTATCCAACCCAACGACTAAGATAACATGAAAAGGTACTAAGTTCATATGAACTAATAAATGTGATGATTGTTTTCAGGAATTGAAATGAAGATTGGTGAATGCTCCATTTTTGAATCTACCTTCGAGAAATGATAAATTTTTCATCTACACTGATGCTTATTTGAGGGGAATTTTTTTGTTCTGATGCCGAATGAACAGGTAATTACTTGTGCTTCATGATTATTAAAACTACATGAGTTAAATTACCCTAGACATGATTTGGAATTTTTTATTGTTGTTTTTTCCTTAAAAATTTGTAGGCACCATTTATATGGATACAAATGTGAAATATATACTAACCATAAATGTTTGAAGAAAATATTCACTCATACAAAATTGAACATGAGGCATTCATGATGGATTGAACTGATCAAGGATTATAATTGCATGATCAATTTCCATCCAGGAAAAGAAAAAAAGTGGTAGATTTTTTGAGCCAAATACATCATGCATCCTTAACCATGTTATGTCTCAATCTTGACCCCTTGATTAATGATTTGACTAATTTTAGCTTGGAAGATATTGTTGCTGGAAATTCCTCTGTTTTGTTTCAAGCGTCAGTGAAGTCGTCTCTCTCAAACAGAATCAAGAAAGCATTGAGGGATGATATTGAGTTACAGAAAAAGGTACAACTGGTCAAAAAAGGTAAATTTCATGAATTTAATGACGATGATGATAATGTAATGAGATTTGGGAAGATATTTTTTGTACCTTCTAATTCCCAACAGAAACAAAAATTGATATGTGAGGTTCACAGTTCTTCGTTTTTAGTTCATCCTGGCAGCACAACGATGTATAGAGACCTTAGAGAGTATTATTGGTGGTATGGAATGAAAAGGGATATTAATGATTTTACTATGAAATGTTTGACATGTCAACAGTTTAAGGGAGGGTGACAGCTACCAAAGGGGTTGCTTCATCTATTTACACTACTACAGTTGATATGGGAGAACATGTACATGGACTTCATTGTGGTACTACCAAAGAGATCATGAGGTAACAATGCAATATGGGTTTTTGTTGACTGACTCACTAAATAAGTAAATTTTCTCACTATTTAATATACATTATATTCAGATAAACTTTCTCGATTGTACCTCTATAATATTTTCATGTTACATGCATTGAATATTTCCAATGTATCTGACCAAGATCCCAAGTTCCTTTATAACGTTTGGAAGGTCCTTCAAAAGTCATTGTAAATATAATTAAATTTTAGTATAGCAATTCATCTTTATTCAGATGGGCGGTCAGAACGAACAATTATGAATTTGGAGGATATGATTTGATATTTTTCAATGGACTACTAAGGAAGTTGGGATCATCATATTTATTTAGTCGAGTTTTCTTATAAAACCATTTTTCATTCCATTATACAGATGAAATATTTTGAGGCATTGAATGGGAATAGGTGTCAGAATCTAGGGTTTTGGGATAAAGTTAGTGAAGGAAAGTTGATGGGGGCCTAAATCAGTTGAGGTGGTGGCTGAGAAAGTAAAGATGATATAATAGCACATGAGGACAACTCAGAGATGACAGAAACGTTATAAAGATAACAGAAGGAAAGACTTATCTTTCAAGGTAGGTGACCATGTTTTCCTTAAAATCACACATTGGAAAAGTGTCATGCATTTTGGCATGAATGGAAAGCTAAGTCCGCAGTTCATAGGCTCTTTTTGAAATATTGTTTAATGTCGTACTATTTGCATACTGAGTAGCATTACCAAAGAGTTTGTCTCATGTGCACAATGTTTTTTATATTTTGATATTGAGAAAGTGAGTTCCAGATTCATATCATGTTTTTGAGCCCATAACTAGTTTTATTGAAATAAAACAATTCTTATGAAGATAAACCTATTCAAATTGTTGATTGTAGAGAAAATGTATTGATGAATAAGGTAATCCACCGGGTAAAGGTTTTGTGGAGAAACCACATGTTGTAAGAAGAAACATTGAAATCTGGATATGTTATGAGGGAATGGTTCCCTCACTTGTTTAATAAGTAAATAATATTGCGGGGATTCAATTTCTAGAAGGTGGGGGTAATACAACACCCCAAGGTTTTAATAGTAAATTTAAATTCATGATACATTATTTTATGTATATAGTTAACACATTCCTTTAAACATAATTTTACCACTTCTATGATTTAAATTTTGAAAAAAGTACATACACGGTTGGAGTCAGTAATCTATTAGAGTCCAATAAAACCAACATAATTTTTTGGGGAATAGTAACACACCCTTATAAATAGTAATGCTGCACTTATGAATAGTAACATACCCTAATGAATAATATATTCACCTATGATAGTATATTTATAAAATTTAATTAAAGGTTTAATATACCCATATCTTAGAATATTTAAATATATGTTTTAAAATTGTTATTTTTGGAATAAATTATTCTTTTATTTAAAAATTAAATTAATCACATTTGGAAATTTTTTTTAAAAATATAAAGTTAATTTTAGAATTCTACACATCTACATATGGTTAGGGAGAATTTTTGGGATTTTTCTGAAATACATGAATTTTTTAAGAATTGAAATACGATAAAATACCATATATATAAATTATCAGTTAATTACACTATTTTTGACATCATGGATGATGTATGCACACTTATCTCGAACACACATGAACTTATTACTATTTTTAAAATTTTAATCATAACTATTGCTTGTCTTGTAGAAAAATAATAAAATAAGTATTAAAATAAGGACAAAAATCCTCCTCTCCTTCACTATAAATACAACCCATTTTACCCCTATTCCTTCCACACCTCTCAAGCCTTTAACATAGACTATGTTCTAAAATAACTCTTATTGAGCCCCATACCCATGTTCAATACCTTATTTTCACACCAAATGGCCAAAACCAAAGCCCTTAAGAAGGATCTTATGGAGAATAAATCAAGAGGTAAACATCCTCTTTTGTTTTCTTTCTTTTTTTTTTGATATTTGCTATTCTTCTTATTTCCTAAACTCCCCTTATCCCAGAGGAATGAATGATCCAATATCATACATATTATGGATTTATTATGTTTATGGAATATTAAACATTATACTTATTCTCATCTCCTACTTATTCAAGAAATTAAAACGTCGTCCGTAATGTGTTGATTTACCGACATCATGGACGATGTGATTTCAATTTCTTTTAATTCTTTAAATACTGGACATGAAACCTTTTTTATGGTTAAACCAAATTAAAATTTAATTATTTTATCATATATAAGGTTCTAGAATCAGTTTTTACACATGTTATTAATTTATTAAACTAAATGAGTTCATTGTGATCGATGAATCACCAAAATGACATAAACAAATATCAATAATGTGTTAACTTATGAATCAGCCTCATGTAAGGTTTCAAAATGATAAATGGTATAATTTATTGTTATGTAAATTATAAAATACATTTACATGAAAATTGTGGGGATTATCTTCCAATATACAAGAATATCAATCCTGAACCGATCATAGAAACCATGTGAAAAACAGAACAAAAACAGTGAAATTAACAATATTTTATTAAGGAATTGGTGGATTGAAGTTGTAGAATGATATTTTAAGGTGTTATAATCAACAATATATTTAATTAAAATATTAATAATGCTATTTTAACCTTTAAACATGAGTTTTAAACACGTTTGAGGGAATTCGAACCCGATTAAGGGATCCTCTCTTTCTCAGTTTTATTCAGCAATCACCCCTATGTTTTGATCCTTATATTTTAATTCATAATGATGGTGTATGTTTTAGAAACATCCCCATACTTACCTTATGATATAATAATGATGATATACCCCATTTATATCTCATTAATCCATCCCATGTACACCTGATACCATGCTGAAATTTTGTAAGTGAATTCTAAACCCAATTTCCAATATTTTGGTTGACCTTCATCTTTAAGGGTTTTATCATGCTAATATGACTTATAAAATTTAATTTTATTGTATTTTGTTGTTTTATTTTTATTTAATTTATATATACATGTTAAATTCATTTAATCAATTCTTTGTTCAATTTTATGGTATTTATAAGGGACTTTCCTCTTAAAATCATTTTAAATGTCTAATTTATGAAATCTAAAGAGATTGTTCTTTTTTATGACATGAGTATACTAATCTAATTTCATGATTTTATATTATCATATAGTCTAAATTATTTTTTCTTTATATAATAATAGTTAATTATCTTTTGTGCAGTATTTATGTTCCCAGAGTGATTTTCATGAAAAAAGGTTATTTTAAAATATTAATGTGTTTTTCTGAGGGGGTGTAAATGAGTTATGAAGTGATTTATTCATGATATATTCCTTACAAATTATTTTTGTTGTTTTGAGCACATTATAGCTCAAGATATGATTGGTGATCCCCATTATATCTCAATATATGTTGGGTTGAGCTTATTATAGCTCCAGATATGATGTTTGAGCCCCATTATAGCTCTATAATGAATTTTGTACTCTATAGATAGAAATTGACATAAAGGTTATTCCATGTGTAATGGTGAATGTTTTAGTGATATAGTAAATATGTAGAAAGAAAACTACATGATGTTTCTATGCATATGAGTTTTTATGATTATGGGTTTTATTGTTTTTATGTTTTCGCTTGTCTAAAAATTTCTTTCCTCATATCCCTTACAGATCTTTTGGTGGCCATCCCAAGTTTGTAAATGTTTTTTCACGGGTTATAAGGATGTGTAAGAGAAAGAATAACACAATTTAAATGTCAGGAAAACTTTTCAATGAAATTATGTTTTATTTTAAGTGTTTTATATTCTGAAAAAAATTATATTGTTTTAATAGTATCCACATGTATGATTATGAGATGTTATGTATGTTTTAGGTCCTAATTACATAAAACTATAAACCTGAAAATATCCTCAATGTGTAAGAATATATGCTCTTGTTTAAAAGTAAAGATTAAGTAACATTTTAAGGTTAGTTCCTTATACATATATTTACCTATACAAATGTTTTTCCAAGACTATTGGTATATGATTCTTATAATAACTCTTATTTAAACCATTCGTATAGAACCATTTTTGTAGCTCATATTTCCACTAATGGATTAAACAATACTGGTGTAGGAATTATTCAATGAAAGGAAAAAATAAAATAAATGATATAAAAAATATTAAATGTAATTTACTTTAAGATAAGTAATTTAATAAAAAAATTATATATGAACCTGAAATGTTAGGGATTTATTAAAATAATTGGTTTGAATTCTATGTGATATCTTGATATTATTAAAATAATGTAATGAATTGTTCTAAAATTGAAATTATTTCTATTTTATAATAAAAAATATTTTTTAAAATAAAAAAAATCATAAAAATATTATATTTATCCAAGGGATTGTTATATGGTTTATTATGTTAAATGTGAACCATTTATAGTCCATTTTCCAATTATAGTTAATACATTGACCCAAAAGTTGTAAAAATCCTAATTTTCAGGAAATGTTTAAAAAGGGTTA
Source organism: Viscum album (assembly GCA_963277665.1). Lineage (NCBI taxonomy): Eukaryota > Viridiplantae > Streptophyta > Magnoliopsida > Santalales > Viscaceae > Viscum > Viscum album. The sequence continues at coordinate 9,701,437 of OY728125.1, forward strand.
ACAAGGGGTTAGAACCAAATTATAAGAGAGAAAATGGGACAAATTTTTTTCCAAATTTAATTTAGCTGATTATTGTAACCCATAAAAATCCTATATTATAAATACATTAGTTTGTATCCATTTATAATTAAAACATAATTTATAAAAATTTAATCTTTTGATAAATTTTAATAGTTCCCCTCCCCTTTATAAAACAAAACATATTTTTATAAATATTTCACAATTAAAACTCCAATTATATCAGTAAATCACTGAAATATTGTCTTCCTTGAATCCATACTCCCATTCTAGAGTTCTTGGTTTAGGTACAATACAAATTATACAGGTCTTAAGGTGTTAAGAAAATGAGGTTTTCTAAAGAACTCGTAGTGTTTTAACCACCTGTTTTTGTTTTATTTCTTCTTCCACCTCCTTAAAATATTTTCAAAAATTTTTATGTAATAAATAAAGTATCCTACATTTATTTAGATGTTATTTTGATGACTTCATAACCTAGATCCATATCCACTTCCATTTAATTGGACACAAAACCATCGTTCGTGTGCGTGACAGACTACCACCTCACGATCTGATGTTATTCATTTTTGATCACCATATTTCAAAAGAAATTATAATGATGGAATTAATATTTATATATATTAGTAATAAAATATTTATCATTATCAAATTATAATAAATCATTTACATCATTACCTTTCAATTTATTGAAAGGTGATAACATTATCCTTGCGTATGTGTGGACTTCCACCTCCATGAAGTGATTTGATTCATTTTTCATCACCAAATCATATAGATTATATATATAAGTATATTAAATGAATAAATATTATATTTTAGTAATTATGATCATTATAGAAATATAAAATCATACTTACCTTCTTTCCATGATGATATCTAAAAAAGGTATTGTTACTCAAGTGTATGTATTGCCAACCATTTCCATGATTATAAAAAAAAAATTGTTTTTAATAACCATATTTAATGGTTTATGTAACGCCCTGACCCCAATTACCCAGAGTCGGTGAATTACTACGTATCATTGGCATGATCACAAAAGATCAAGTCTCAAAAGGCTGATAAGTTTTGTATCCTTGGAAATACTATATACATTCATAACGTTTACATTACATCATAAAATGAAAAATTACAACAACATTGTTTCCATAGACAGCACGAAGATCTCGTAGACTATCCCTGTTGGTAAGTCATAATATAATTCTTTTCATCCTGGGAAAAATAAAACATAGCAAGAGGTGAGATCAGACGCTCGGTAAGGATATTATTATAGCGGAAACGTTCATAAATAAGCATAAACATTTAAGGAAATGTATTACTAAACCAAAAGCCTTTTAAACATGAAATTCAGCATAATATTGAAAAAATAAAATAAAATAATGCCATTTACTTATTCACATGGATATTATACTAGTGAAATAATCACATGAAATATCAATAACCACTTTCATAATGATGGAATGCATAATTCTATACTATCATAACCACATAGTCAAGGCCTTGTACCAAGACTACAAATAAGATTTGTCAAGGCCCTGAGCCAAGACACTATTTTGTCTCATGAGACCTATCGATACATCGAGGAGTTATATCAGGCTCCACTCGTCACTTACTATGTTCAATGAATTCCTCATATAAAATATTGAGACATAACATAAACATTCATATTAAAACTAGCATACGAAATGTCAATACTTTATCCACAAACCATTAATGGTATAAAAATAGCACATCCCGAGTCAAACATAACTCATTCAATACAATATGGAAGATTTTATTGTAACAGATTAACCTCAATTGAGAATAATGAATGATATTGACATCGACGAAAATAATCATCAAAACTATTTGAGAGAAATATCCCCCTTTTTCTTGAAAACATTTAAAAGTCTCACTATTTATCAAGAAGTCGTTTAAAATAGATTTTTGAATCAAAGTGTCCCATACCACTTTGAATGTTTTAAAAGTAATTTTAATTTTAAAACATTAATATCCATATAAATAAATCCTTAAAACCATTTTAAAAAAATGCACATTAATGAGAATGATTTAGAATAATAAATCATTAAAACACTTTAAAATGATATTTTAGTTAGAGTTCCAAACCATACGAGAGACACTTGAATACAAATAATTGAGGTAATAAAAACTTTTTAATATAATGATAATAAAGAGATTCATGATATACTATGTCAAAGTACATTATATACACCATATAAAAGTGATTTGGTGTATAACAACGAATAAGTCTCAGTGAAATGTAAATTGAGATGAAATCTCTAATAAACACCATATCCTTAGGTTAAGGATAAATCAAAAATATAATTATGTCTGAAAAATATAAATACACTCAATATGGGTGGATATTCATTATAAATCAATCAGAGTAAATTCACACATATTCTTGTAAAAACAACACCAATGAATTGGATATTTAACTCAAAAAATGGAGATTGATTTAAAATTACTCTTATCAAGTTCATATCAATGACTTGAGAATTTATAAATGGAGTGATTATGTGTATAAAAAGTATATACACAGAAAGGGGAGTGTAAATTATGACATAAGAAAATGAATAGTTATTCCAAACATATTCTTAGAGTAAAATAATCAATGAAGTATGTATAAAGCCAAATGAGTGGAAATTCACATTTGTAATTCCCATACCAAATTAGTAACATACAAAACATACATCCCATGGAAGATGGGTCATAAAAGTATGATTTAAATATCCATAAATTAATTTATATAACACAATGAATACAATCATGGACAGTACACACACCACATGCAATAAATAAGTGGTGAACAATAGAAATCTCACGGAATTAAAAGTGAGATAAGAAATCCATTACATTGTAAATTTTTCCTTGGTATAAGGTAGGTTAACCTCTTGTATAATGGTGAAATAATTTTTATTAAATTATACAAGAATCATATAAATTAATATGATATCATATAAGATCTTTTAACATTTCTTTGTTAATAATGTCTTAGTATTATCGTCATTTTGGGTGTTAACGGATTAATTTTCCTTTATATTATTTGTTATGAGAGTCATATTTATTATTAATGGAATGTATCTTATTCATATATTTAATGAATACATGTATATAAACCTTATTTTTAATCATCACATGAAATTTAGTCTTGAATGGATACAATGGAGAATGAATCTCACCGCGTTCGGGGAGAAGGTAATCCGTACATATGCACGAGCGAAAATATCATTCTTTTGATATTAAAATAATATATAATTGGATGGTATATCATATATGTAGAATAATTATCATGTTATATTTATTATTTACATCAATTACACATCATTATTATATCCATCCAAATAATAATGTATTGAATAACAATTACACCACGATGTGGAGACGGTAAGCCGTACGTACGCACGTATGGAGACATGTCATTAAAAGGATGGATAGAATAAAAAATATGGTTGTACCATATTTATAATAACATCAATGTATATATAAGATATTGGAGTTGTTATTTTAGAATGAAAACAACAAATAAAGGGGAAGTGGAAGAAGAAAGGAACTTGAAAGAGGTGATGAGATATTTACCTATTCTTCTGGTTATTCCTATTGATTTGATCCAAATGGATCCTTAGGATTTATTTCTGACTAAAGGAGGGCATCTAGGATAAAGGGAGGACATTTTGAAAGGTATTTGGGAAGAGTTTGTCTTCCCTTAAAGGCTTTGACATTGTTAATTTGAGGGAAGGCAGAGTGCCCTTTTATAAGAGGGGTGAGGGGAACCATGGAAAAAACTAGAAATATTCTTTTATAATAAAACAAATATCAATTTATAATGGATAAAAAATGGATTATTTAAATTATATGGTTGGTATGTGTTGAAAACCACTCAACCAATACGTTTTAGACAGGTTGGGGTTACTATATTAACCTTATCTTTTAGATTGAACTCTTAGTTAATTAGTTTGACATTTACCATGCCTCTTTGTAATTTTATATTATATGGTTAATAAACATACTATAAACTACCAATATAACCCCAAGTGGTTCATTAATTATATACCTATTATCATATAAGCCCTTTGGACTAACCTTATATTTTTAGGAATATTATATCAATTAATAATATAATATTTGTTTTAAAAACTCTTTTATGTCAAGAGTGACACTATTTAATAATTTATTTTTTTTAAAGTCATAAAAACTCTATTAATTTTAAAAAAAATTATTTAATCAATAATAACATGTCATAGTGACCTATAAAATTATTTTATGGCATCAAAACTTTCAAATTATATTTATTTTAACATTTATAATACCATTTATTCAATTCATTCTTTAATAAGAATAATACTGCATGATTATTGTGTCATAAATAATATTAATTATTCAATGTCTGAAAATTATAAATAAAATACCATTATGTAGGAAATCGTGTTTTATTTCTAATGAATATTTATAGTCGAAGAGATAACATATATTATCATATGTAAAAAATATTTTACTAAAAGATATATGCTTATGTCATTTTTTTATTTACTTTAACTTAATTAATATAAAGTGTTATTTTTACTTACAAGTCGCACCATGGGGTCCCAAAATTGACTCAAAGATGCCCATGGTCGAACATGTATCATCCAATAGTGTTAGGACACGTGTTAGGGTAATTTAATATTATTTTCTTACCCTTATTTATTGGATTTACTCTTGAACCATTATAAATAAAATATTTACCAAAGTAATTATTCAAAATGTCTAAAAAAAGTTACCTATGTACAAAATTTGGACCTCCTGATTCTAAATATGGAATCCATTTTTATAAATTCAAAATACAGAAGTGTCATAAATTAATATAAAATTAATTCCCGTTGTCAAAACAAAAAGCGTGTTTTTTAAGAAATATTAACTATCAAAAGATTGGCCTTTTTTATGTCCAATTTCAAAGTGAAATCACTTCCAATGACCAACTTTTGATTAAATGAAAAAAATATAATTTAATGATACATCCAAACCATTCATATTTATAGTTTAACACTATAAATTATTTTGATTAAAAAAAATTTCAGTTAAAATATATTAATTTTCACTATTTACCCAAATATGAAAGTTATCTGAAAAGCACCAAAAATTTATTGAAACTAAATTATTATTTACCGATCCCAAAGAAAAATTTTATTTTTTCAAACTGAATATATAAAAGTTTCAAATATTGGATTTAAAAAGGGTTCTCCATTAAAAGGTGGTAAAATTGCATTTTTTGAAAAATACTTCTTTTATCTAAAAAAATTAATTTGTCCATACATTATGTCTAAGAAACTCATATGATGGATTATAAAATTATAAGGGTTATATAAAGTTCAAAATTCTATTAATACTATTCATAACCGCTTTTGAACGGCTAGATTGGAAGTTTTGGTGCACTTGAACTCAATGTTGCGTGTAGTGTAAGTTATTGAATTACTTTGAAGAACTAACGTACTATGAAATCTTGGGGTGTTACAGATTAATTTAAAAGTACATTTTGTTGACCTCACCTATTTTGATAATCTCAATTATTTTTTAACATGTTTTGATAATCCCAAATAATGTTCATTCATATATTAATTATATATTCATCCTACTTTGAAATAACTCTAACTCAATCTGGATGTGTTGTGCATAAGTCAGATAAGTGTTAAGTCCCTCAATATACCCATATCTACTGATACAGACAAACAAATAGACCAACTGCTATATCAAGATCTACTGATATGAAGGTCAGTAATATATACCTACCTGTACTTAGTATACCGATAGACATGGTCACCGATAAGAAAATGTCATTGATAGATCAAGTCTACCGATATAGACAAGCTACCGATATGAAGTCCACCGATACAAGTCTGCTGATATAGACAGATAGCTACCGATAAGGCTAAGTACACTGTTACAAAACAGAGCTACAGGAATGCAAGTCTACCGATACGAGCTACCGTTAGAGTAATTCTACCGGTATATGCAAGTCTACCGATACGAGCTACCGTTAGAGTAAGTCTACCAGTATATGCAAGTCTACCGCTATAAAGTCTACCGGTATAAGAACAAAGAGCTACCAATACGAAGAGCTACAGCTACCGAGAGAAGTCCACTGATACAGGGAGCTACTTTTATAAGGAGTAACATCTACTGATATAGAGGAGCCACTACTACAAGCTCACTGATACTAAGAGCTACCATTTGGAAACTAGTCATTGTTCTCTAGACTATTTGTATATGTTTATTTAGAAAAGGTCATATTTGATGATTTTAATGCACCTGCTATTAATTAAAGTTTGTGGTTGGAATTTCAGGAATTTTTCCTCATACCTAGATAAAGGTAATAATTCTGTTTACTATTGCCCAAAATATAAAGGATGATCGAGCTGTAGTAATGAAGTGTGGAATACAACAGTGACACGAATACATGATAGAGAAGCTACATCCAAACCATCACTCACTTGAAGAAAACTATACATACACGAGGCTATTCATACAAAGAGAACTCAAGCTGAACCTAAGACAAGGAGTGAAGAGATTCAATGATTTCACCTTCCCTCAAGCTGATCATTCTGAGCCTGGAAGCAAAATACAAAAATGACACTTTGTTTTTCAGAAAAAACGAGAGAACGACACAACAGAATTCCAGAGTAATCAAAGGAGTCTAGAGCTGAACTTCAAATCACCTGAGAATTATAAACTCATATCTACTCTTCCTGGGATTCTTTTATTTACATTTTGAGGAGTGTGTGTTCTGTATTTACACACTATCTTCTGTGCTGAACTGGAGGATTTATAAATCTTTACTCGAACTTCTATAACCCTTTTGTTTTCCCACTGTGGATAGTGGTAGAGGTCAAGTAGAAAGTAATAGCCTGAGTGTTATGGTATTTGTTTTCCCACGAAGAATTGTGGTAGAGGTCTTAGGACCTGGACAGTCTTTATACTATTGTTTACCCCGATCTAGGGTGTGGATAAAATTTATATAAATTGTTTGAGAGGACTAAGTATCGGCTTGGGACTGAACCTCTTGGTTAAAACTATTGTTCTTATCTATTGTATTTTTAACTATATTATATATTACTCTACTAAATACTTTAAACTATTATTTATTTTAAAGTAACTCTGATAGATAAACTATCAAGTTTTTGTATTTTTTATAAAGAATTAGGTCAGCTTCAAAAGTTAATTAATCTTCAGATTGGATTAACTGAGAACAAATCAATCTGTTGAGAAACTAACTGGCCCTTCACTGTATTATAAATTTACTACAGTTTAGCTTGTTATTTAATTTGGGGAATTTTAATAAGAATCTTTTTAACAGAAATTTTTAATTGGAACTCAATTCACCCCCCTCTTGAGTATCCACTCTGACCAACATTTGGTATCAGAGGATTGTTTATTTTTAATGTATTTTCAATATACTCTGTTTTTCAACTGTGATTTTAGATTTATCATAAAGATCTTAAATTTCTATTAGTTCTAAATTTTATCTCTTTAAATATATTTTCTAAAATATCATTATGGATAATCAATTAGAAGGTGTTGATACCAATAAGCCACATTTCTTTAATGGTACAAATTATTCCTAGTGGAAACTAAAAATGAAAAATGATTTAGAGAGTATGGGATTTGACATCTGGACTGCTATAGAGACTTAATATAGGATTCTAGAAACTAAAATAACTACTTGGGATGAACCTACTAAGACAACATACAATTATAACTATAAATAAATTAATTCTTTGTACTATGCTCTAGGAGATGAAGAATTTAATAGGATATCTACTTGTAAAACTACTTATGAAATCTGGAACACTTTGGCTATTTCTCATGAAGGAACAACCAATGTTAAAGAAATGATATTGAATACCTACACTATTAAGTATGAAAATTTTAAAATGAATTCTGATGAACCTATTTCTGACATGTATCTCAGGTTTAATGAGGTTGTCAACACTATGAGCTCACTTGGAAAATATGTTCCTGCAAAGGAGCAGATTATGAGAATACTAAGATGTTTACAAGATAAATGGAGAGGCACATCAGTTTAAATTCGTGAATCATGTGATATTGGTGCTTTTCCTGTTAAAGAATTAATTGGTAAGTTAATGATGTATGAATAAGAGATTAAGGTAAAAAAGGAAGAAGATAATGAACCAAAGAGGAAGTTAGTAGAATTTCAATCTACTGCCTCAAAGAGCAAGGATAAAGAAAATGTCCACATACCAACTGAAAGCTCAACAAGTGAAGGTTCAGATTCAGATAGTGATGAAGAGATGGATCAGATAGCCAGACAGTTCAAGAAGTTCTACAGGAAGATAAAATTCTTCAGAAAAGAAAATTATAAAGGAAAATATGACAATAAAGGTCATTGGAAGAAGGATTGGAAAAACCTTGATAGGAGTGATGAAATTTTCTGTTATGAATGAAAAAGTAAAGGACATGTAAAAGCAGACTGTCCAAAATTAATGTTCAAGAATAAATATGACTACACGGAAAATATGTACAAGAAAGAAATGAAAGAAACTTGGAGTGCTTCAGAAGATAGTGCAAGTGAGTCTGATGTTTCTGATTCTAAAAAGAATCATGCTAACATGTGTTTCCTAACTAATACTTTTTAGGTACATGTTTCCCCTATGCTTAATTATTATTATTCTAGTAATGGAAGTAGTGATGATAATATGTATAAAGGTAAATTATTTTAATATTTTAATATGTTAGAAGAAACCTGTAATGAATTTAAGGACGATTACAAGACCTTAAAGAAACAACATTCTTTGACCAGCTCTATTGAATCTGCACTAGATATAGAAAAGGAAAAGAATGCTCAATTACTTATGGAAAATACTAAACTGAATTTGTCTAATGAGAAATTAAGGAAGGACATAGAGAAATTCACAAATGGAAAGAATACTATAACTCAAATACTAGGAAAACATGTGGCTCCAAAATATACCACTGGAATAGGCTATCAGCCTGGACAGAGATAGATTACTAAAAATAGATTTATTCCAAAATCTGGACAGAATGCTGCTAGTTCTAGTTCTAGAAATGCGTAGTCTTAAACTAGTTATTTACATGAATATATATCAAATAAGGTTTATCTTTCAAAATAATTTGAATCTATTGATTGAATGAGACCCATTAGAAAAATATGGGTACCAAACGTTTTTCTTGCTAACCTGTCTGGACCCAAGAAAATCTGGGTACCAAAATCATTTTTTGTTTGAACCTATTTTGTAGGAAACATGTTTATAGAGTTCTTGTATGATGAAATGGTACTTGGAAAGTGGATGTTAAAGACACCTAACAAGATATTTTTGATTTTTCAAAAGCTTAATCAAGTTTTATGGGGGCTATGTCACCTTTGGTGATAATTCAAAAGGAATGATCACCGGCCTTGGCCAGATTGGTAACACTGATTCAGTTTTAATTTCTAAAGTATTATTTGTTGATGGACTTAAATATAGTATGTTATGTATTTATCAGTTGTGTGATGATGGTTTCAATGTTAAATTTGAAAATGATTCTTGTAATGTTTTTAATTCCAAAAATACTTTAGCATTTTTTGCTTTATGAAATGAAAATGTTTATGCAGTTCATTTCAATTCTTTAGCTAAAAAAAATGTTACTTGTTTCAATTATTTTCATAAAGAATCTTGGCATTGGCACAGAGTATTAGGACATTTCAAAATTCATTCACTTAGAAAACTGACTAGGAAGAACTTTGTTAGAGACCTACATCAACTACAATTCCCATCAGACAAAGTTTGTACTCCCTGTCAAAAGGGAAAGCAACATAAAGTTTCTTTTAAATCAAAGAAAGAAGTTTCAACATCTCAACCTCTCGAATTGGTTCACATGGACTTTTTTTGGACCTTATAGAGTTTCTAGTTTAAATTGGAATCACTATGTCTATGTCTTGGTAGATGACTTTTCTAGATACACTTAGGTATACTTTCTTGCTCACAATAGTGATGCTTGTACATACTTTATTAAATACTCCAAGTTTGTAGAAAATCTTAGTGGACTTAAGATTGAGACCTTGAGAAGTGATCATGGCCGTCAGTTTGAAAATAATGAGTTTGAATCTTACTACTCACACAATGGATATAGTCAAAACTTTTCTTCCCCTAGGACACCTTAACATAATGGTGTAGTAGAAAGAAGAAACAGAACCCTTCAAGAAATTGCAAGAACAATGCTTAATGAGTATGACCTTCCTGTTTACTTCTGGGTTGAAGCTATAAACACAACATGTTATATTATAAATAGAGTATTGATTATACCTGTTCTCAAGAAGACCCCTTATTAGTTTTGGAACCATAGGAAACTGAAGGTTAATTACTTTCGAGTTTTTGGATGCAAATTATTTATTCTCAATACAAAAGATAACCTTGAAAAGTTTGTATCCATGAGTGATGAAGGAATTTTCCTAGTTTATTCAATTACGATAAAAGCTTATAGAGTCTTTAACAAAAGAAAAAAATGTGTAGAAGAATCTGTTCACATCAAATTTGATGAAGCGTATCCACATGTACCTAAATCTTCCATTGAAAATTTTGAAGAAGATTTGTCTGTTTTGAACCTTAATGATAAAATCAATGAATATGTTGTAAAGACATCCAGTTCTGGAGACTTTCTAGAACCTGTTTCTGTAGAACCTAAATCTAGAGAAGATCCTGAAATTTTTAGTCCCACCTTTACAAGATCAGTTAGGATTCTAAAAAATCATCCTTTACATGCTGTTGTTGGTAATATTGATAGAGGGAAATAAAATTGAGCTTCTCTAAGAAACCAGGTTGAACATCAAGATTTTCTTTCATAGTTAGAACCTAAAAATATCAATGATGCAATCAATGATGAATTTTGGGTAATGTCTATGCAAGAAGAATTAAATAAATTTGAAAGAAACAAAGTCTGGGAATTAGTTGACAGACCTAAGAACACATGGACATAGGCACTAAATGGGTTTTTAGAAATAAAGTTGATGAGTCCGAAAAAATAGTTAGAAACAAAGCAAGTATAGTTTCACAAGGGTATATCCAAGAGTAAGGAATAGACTATGAGAAAACCTTTTCCCCTATAGCTAGAATATAAGATATTAGGATTCTACTTGCCTATGATGCTCATCTTAATTTTAAGTTATATCAAATGGATGTTGAAATTGCTTTTTTAAATGGTTTTATAATTGAAGATGTTTTTGTTGAAAAACAACCTGGATTTACTAATACTTGTTTTCCAAATCGAGTTTTTAAGATTACTAAAGATTTATATGGTTTGAAACAAGATCCACGAGCATGGTAAGATAGACTTAGCAATTTTCTTATTTCAAAAGGATTTTCAAAAGGGATTGTTGATCCAACTCTCTTTATCAAAATAATTTCTAAAGATTTTTTTATTGTACAAATCTATATTGATGATATAATTTTTGTATCTTCTAAAAATACTTTGTGTATTGATTTTTAAAGAGTATGCAACATGAATCTTAAATGAGTTTAATGGGGGAACACAAATATTTTCTTGGATTTCATGTTTTTCAAAATAAAAATGGTATCTTTATAAATCAAAGTAAATATACAAAGTATCCTTTAAAACGTTTTGGTTTAGATAGTGTTAAGGAAAGTGATACACCCATGAGTACCACCTGCAAGTTGGACATTGATGAATTTGGGAAAATAGTTGATCAAACCAATTACAGAGGTATGATTGGATGTCTACTGTACCTTACTGCTAGTGGACCAGATATTATATTTAGTGTGTGTATGTGTGCAAGATATCAAGCTAATCATAAAGAATCCCATTTTCTTTGTATTAAAATAATTTTCAAATATCTTAAACATACTGCAAATTTAGGTTTTTTTTATCCAAAAGGACAGTATTTTGACTTAATGAGTAATTTAGATGTTGACTTTGTTGGTTGTAAGTTAGATAGAAAGAAAAATTCTGGAACATCACATATTCTAGGTATGTCCCTAGTATCGTGTTGTAGTGAGAAGCAGAATTCTATTGCGTTGTCTACTGCTTAAGTAGAGTACATTGCTGCTCGTAGTTTCTGTGCAAATATTATGTGGATGAAACATACTTTGTTGGACTATGGATATGATTTTAAACATGTATCAATAAAATGTGATAAGAAGAGTGCAATTAACATTTCTAAGAATCTCGTTTCTCACTCTAGGACCAAACACATTGATGTAAGGAACTATTTTTTGAGAGATCATTACCAAAACGGTGATATCACTCTTGAATTTATAGGCACGGAAGATCAATTAGCTGTAATTTTCACTAAACCCTTATGTTCGGATAGATTATGTTACATTAGACATGAATTAGGAATGATAGACTCTGTCCATTAGAAACCTCACTGTTATACCTCACCGGAATGAAACCAACTGTTATACCTCACTGGAATGAAACATCACTGTTATAACTCACCGGAATGAAACCTCACTGTTACACCTCACCAGCATGAAACCTTAGTGTTATACCTCACCGGAATGAAACCTCACTATTATACCTCACCGGTATGAAACCTCACTGTTATACCTCACCTGTATGAAACCTCACTATTATACCTCACCGGTATGAAACCTCACTATTATACCTCACCGGTATGAAACCTCACTGTTATACCTCACCAGTATGAAACATCACTTTTATACCTCACCGGTATTAAACCTCACTGATATACCTCATTGTTAGTGGACCTCATCGTTAGGAATTCTCACCGGTATACCCTACTGTTAGTATGCGCTATTTTAAACTTCTCTCTTTAGCTGCCAGAATTTGTATCATTTATACTTTACTTTTTATATTTTAATTATTTATTTTATGATTCCTAAATGTTAAAACTAAGTATTAGTTACTTCTAATTCCACATAACTCTCCTCTCTCAACCCCAACTCCTTGAATCCCTGAATCTTATGAAAACCCTAAGATCCTCGAACTAGAGATGGAAAAAACCAAACTCCATACTATTAGAGATTACATTGATGAGCTGAATGTGAAGAAAAAGAAGATAGGGCATGAAGAAAGTAGTTGTTTTTGTAGAACAATTTCTGAGAGGCGTCCAGGGAACACGCACTTACAAAATAGAGATATTGTAATCGAGAATGAGTTATGCACGGAATGGCTGATGTATAGTAAATCATTAGTTCTAGAGGTGCTGGAAAATAAGATATAGGTAGAATGCTTCTTGAATAAAAATGGCCTCTACTATCTGAAGATAGTAGGAAAGTTCTATGAGTTTGTGAGTTTTGAGAAATTTGATGAGGAAAATAGAATGGTTTCATGGGTAAATGGAAAGGAAATAGCCTTTTCATCTGTTGAGTGGGCTGAGTACCTGAGAGTACCACATGAAGGAGTTTTTGGATATTCATCAAAGACAGTACCACTTACAAGCGACATATTTTATTATGAGACTACCTTATAAGAGCTCACTAGTAGTGGAAAGCAGAGAAAGGTGGTGGCTGCTGAAATGGATGGATAAAACAGATTGTTGTTCAAATTTGTGCAACATGTGCTAAGTCCAAGAAGAGGGGACTTTTCAAATTTGATATATCAAGATTTCTATCTATTACATCTCTTGAGAGATGGTGTGAAGGTGAATATGTACAGGCTAGTAATTATTAAAATGGAGGATATGACTAGACCCAAATCAAAGACCAATGCTTTATTCTTTTCCAAGTTGATCTCAGTGATGATTAAAGTAAAGGGAGTAGTTGAGTCTCAGGATGAGACAGTGGTGGTAAGAAACAACTTTTGTATCACAAGTACAGTGTGTAATTACATTAAGATAAGCTGGAACCCATGGAGAGGGTAGTGGGTTACTGATGATAAGAAGTTATATGAGAAGTTTAATCCTATGGATCATCCTTCTAGGCCTAATGATGTGAGGGATCCAGGTCTTGGACCAGATGAGGAGGAGCCACAATATATTGATGATTCAGAAGAGGAGGATTCCTCTGCCGTAGATGGAGGAGATCTAGACTTACCTCTTAGCCTAGCTCCTGAAATTGTGCCACAAGAAAAGGAAGTTCAGCAGAGATCAGATTAGGAAGAGGCTTCTCGAGAGAATGAAGAATAATTTCATGCAAGTGATGCATCTGTTTCTGTCAGCTTGAGCCTTAGTCCACTGATTGGACACTCCTTAATTCTTGCTGAGTAATTTGAGGAAGTTGATAGACCTGCTCCTATATCTGAGGAGCCTCCTACTGCTGGAGAATTCTATATGGTAGTGGAGGATTATTCTGAGGAAGATAGAGCTGCTGAAGATGATATTACTATACAGGAGAATGCAGCAGTTGAGGGGGAGAATCCAACCAGACTTGACAGTGTTTTAGTGGCTATTGAGATTGAAGACTGCACAGAGTACCCAGGCTTTGTAGTTTGTGGATTGGACTACCCTGACTCTGAGGATGAAACACCTGTCAGCTGACCTTAAGTTAACTATAATATCACGTCTGAATTTTTACCTAAGGATTTAGTCAAAAAAAAAAGATATGGATCAGTTAAAGTTTGAGGTAAAGTCCAAATTTGTGGATGAAATAATAATAATGGATGTATCCTTAGTTTTATCAATTCAGTCCATTACGAATGACTCAGTGGCTAGTATTGTGTCAGAAAGAGAACCTGTTGTTGTGCTTGCTAATATGATCACTAGGCTTGAATTAGAATCTTTGAGGGATGAAATGAAAGAGACTTTGATTGAATTTGTTGTTAATTTAAATAATTGTTTTGTTGAGGAGTTGAGCAACATGGAAGGGTCTTCTAAACTCTATTTTGGTTGTTGTGTGTCAATCTTTGTGGCAGAGATAGTGGATGAAGTTACAGCTTTCCAGAATCAAGTGTCGAGTTTGGAAAAGGATGTTGAATTTATAAAGAAATGAGTTGTCTCTCTGGAATCCTATATGAGTTATAAATCTCAATTAGACAAGGATTTGGATTTTGTAAAGAGTGTGGTTATCCAGATGGTATCAATGTTTGAGTAATTTAATCATTCCATACAAAATCATTTTAGCACCCAGGATTTAGAAGTGAAAAATCTTATCAGTGGTCTAACTAAATGTTCCAAGGAAACTGTCTCTTTCCTTATTTGTTCTCTTACATCCAGACCTTCAGTAGAGCTTGATCAGACTTGAGCTTTGATGAAAGAGGATATTGGTTCAACATCAAATAGTGTCTCTATGGACTCATCTGCCCTAAGACAAGTGGTGTCTACTACTAGGGATATTGGCCAAATTGTTCATAATTTCATGAGAGAGGCTGCTGCTTTTCATAAGGTAGTCAAAGACAAAGTGGATTTTTATTTCCAATGGGTCTATACCAAGAATCAGCTCAACAAACATTTCATGCTTATGTTAGAAAACATGAAGCTACCTCCATCGAATAAAGCCTTCAGAGAACAAGTAAGCAAACTCAGGGAGCTGACCCCAGCCTTGGATAAATTTTTGGAAAATAAGGATGATTTCATTTCTGCTATGGAAAGGGGAGGAGGGATTATTATGGATTTAAAAAATCTCTTGTATCCATTCTTGCATGTTGACGCTCGGCCAGTGATTGTACCTCCAGCTTTACCTGCATCTGCCTCTACTACTTCTCCTGCTCAGATGAATCCAACCCAAGCCATCCGCAGCCTTACTCCTATGATTAGTCAGAGAGCTACCCTGTAAAGGCTAGGAACAGTTTCTGTAGCTCAGCCTCCTCTGATAATTTCGGGTGTTCCTAAGCCTCCACCTGCATCCACACAGTCTAAGTCTACCTCGAATCTCAAAGGAAAATCCCAAGTGGACATTCAGGAGGTGGATTGATTAAGTGGTAAGATATTTTATAGGAATCACCTATATTTCTTTTTGATTCGTTTATGTATTTCTTTGTATCTGTTTACTCCAAGGAATATATATGATCTTACTTTCTTTTCCCATCAGTTACTTCTCTTTTCACGTCTTCTCTTTTTGTCTAACTTTTTTCTAATCACAAAGGGCGAGAAATAATATCTCAGTGAAACATAGTTGGGGGAGAAATAATATATTAGGAAGAACAGGGAAAACTGATATGAAATATCATTATATTTTATGAGCATAATATTATCTAAGGAAGAATAGGGAAAACTGATATGAAATATCCTTATATTTTATGAGAATAATACATTTCCCTCTGGTATATTTGTTTTCTTTCTCAAATACATGTGTTTAATAATATATATTTTTCTATGATTCATTTGTTTTGTAACTATAGTACACTGTTTTTATTATTACCTCTGATACAATTGCTTTCAATACTATATTTTCTGATATTCTTTTAAAATCTCTCATTTGAAAATATCATTACTCACAATGGTCATTTGTTTTATAATATCTCTGATTCATTTGTTTTATAAGTTTAGTACTTTGTTTTTATTATTATCTTTGATACAATTGGATTTAAATCCATATCCTCTGATATAATCATGATTATTTTGGATTATAATACCATAGGTTGTGATTATCAAAAATGGGGAGATTGTTGACCTCACCTGTTTTGATAATCTCAATTATGTTTAAATATGTTTTGATAATCCCAAATAATGTTAGTTCATATATTAATTACATATTCATCCTACTTTGAAATAACTCTAAATCATTTTGTATGTGTTTTGCGTAAGTCAGATAAGTGCTAAGTCAACCGATAAACACATAGCTACTGATACAGACAAACAAACAGACCTACTGTTATATCAAGAGCTACTGATATGAAGGTTTCTGATATAGACCTACCGGTACTCAGTTTATCGATAGACATGGTCACCGATAATAAAATGTCACTGATAGATGAAGTCTACTGATACAGACAAGCTACCGATATAAAGTCCACCAATACAAGTATGCTGATATAGACAGATAGCTACTAATAAGGCTAAGTACACCGTTACTGAACAGAGCTTCCAGTATGAAAGTATACTGATACGAGCTACCATTAGAGTTAGCCTACCATTATATGCAAGTCTACCGATACGATCTACCATTAGAGTAAGTCTACAGGTATATGCATGTCTACCGCTATAAAGTCTACTTGTACAAGAAAAAAGAGCTACCGATACGAAATGATACAACTACCGATAGAAGTCCACTGATACAAGGAGCTACCGTTACAATGAGTAACATCTACCGATACAGAGGAGCCACCACTACAAGCTCACTGATACTAAGAGCTACCGATTGGAAACCAGTCACTATTCTC
Organism: Viscum album; assembly: GCA_963277665.1. Classification (NCBI taxonomy): domain Eukaryota; kingdom Viridiplantae; phylum Streptophyta; class Magnoliopsida; order Santalales; family Viscaceae; genus Viscum; species Viscum album. The sequence goes on from OY728125.1 coordinate 9,718,681, forward strand.
TAGACTATTTCTATTTTTTTATTTAGCAACAGTCATATTTGATGATTTTAATTCACTTGCTATTAATTAATGATAGTGGTTGGAATTTCAGGAACCATACCTCATACCTAGATAATGGTAATCATTCTATTTTCTAGTGCTCAAAATATAAAGGAAGATCGAGATGCAATAAAGACGTGTGGAATACAACAGTAACACAAATACATGATAGAGAAGATACATCCAGACCCTCACTCACTTGAAGAACACTGGACATACACGAGTCTATTCATACAAAGAGAACTCAAGCTGAACATAAGACAAGGAGTGAAGAGCTTCAATGATTTCACCTTCCCTCAAGCTGATCAATCCAATCCGGGAAGCAAAATACAAAAACGATACTCTGTTTTTCAGACAAAAACCAGAGAAGGACTCAGGAGCATTCCTGATTAATCAAAGGAGTCCAGAGCTTCACTTCAAATCACTAGAGCATTTTAAACTCATATCTACTTTTCTAGTTATTCTTTTATTTACATTTTGAGCAGTGTGTGTTCTATATTTACACACTATCTCATGTGCCGAACTGGAGGATTTATAAATCTTCAATCGAACTTCTATAACTCTTTTTTCTCACTGTGGATAGTGGTAGAGGTCAAGTAGAACTTGATAGCCTGAGTTCTATTGTCTTTGTTTTCCCACGAATAACTGTGGTAGAGGTGTCAGGACTTGGACAATCATTGTATTGTTGTTTAGCACGATCCAAGGTGTGGATCAAATTTATATAAATTGTTTCAGAGGACTAAGTCTCAGCTTCAGACTGAACCACTTGGTTAAAACTACTCTGCTTATTTTTTTAGGTTTAACTATATTATATATTACGCTGCTAAATACTTTAAACTCAAATCTATTTTAAAGTAACTCTGATAGTTAAACTAGAAGGTTTTTTTATTTATTTTAAAGCATTAGGTTAGCTTCAAAAGTTAATTAATCATCCGATTGGATTAACTAAGAACTAATAAATATCTTGAGAAGCTAACTTACCCTTCACTGTATTACAAATTCACTACAGTTTAGCTTGTTATTTAATTTGGGGGATTTTAATAAGAATATTTTTAACAGAAATTTTTTATTGGAACTCCATTCACCCCCTCTTGAGTATCCACTCTGACCAACATATTTGATTTTAAAAATTTATAATTATTCTTTTTAATATTTTTCTTGATTTGATTGAATAATGGCCACATTGATCATTTCCAACCCTCCAATAACATTTCTTACATCTGATTTGAATATCGTCAAAATGCCTGATGTGAATTTAATATATTATATAATTTTATATAACATGGTATTAAATAAAATAGAGGAATAATTAAGGTGAAAATTTTTACTGGGAAGGTATAAAATTAACATAATTATATTATCTTGTAAGATAATTATTGTATGATACAAGGCAGACTTGAGGTAAGATAATTTCTTTTAAAATCATCAATTTAGTTTCACTTAAAGCTCTATTTTTCTTTCATATATATATTTTCCAAAACAAAGGAATAAATTAGGTTTTTACTATTATATTATTAAATTTAATCCCATTTTTAAACATTTTGGAATTTTTAAATAATGGTTTTAATGGAATATTTTTCCATTTTCAAAATGAGGTACCTTGTGACTTTTATGAAAAAAAATACTGAAATAGTGTATTTTATAAGTTACTTGGAATGAGCAGATTTTCCCACTATCATAATTCCATAATGATTTGAGGTTTTATTTATATGTTTTAATTTTAATTTTTAAATACAAGTTATTCTTTATTATTTGTGCATCTTTTAGATTTTAAAAATGGGTTTTTATGTAAACAATTTATTTTTATATTTGAAAGTGTTTTTTACATGGGTTTAAAATATTTTTATAAGGATTCATTAAAGGTATAGTAATTAGACATTATTTATGAATGGGTGCTCCTGATTATATCTAAATTTGGATCTTATGATATCTTATATTATGAGTGTGAATATAGAGTTCTCCAATTCATCGGTAATGATTTTTTTTCACCAATTAATTTTATTCAAAGTTGATAGTATGGTTATTTCATTTTTTAAGTGTTTTTGAAAAGATTATTTATAAGGGTTATATGATGATGATGCACCAATTCAACTAAATTAATTTTATGTAATTTCTATTTAATTTTTATGTCAATCATTTGATTTCAAAAGGAAATATAATGAACTTTAAATGGGGGAAATGATTCTCTTTTTGGATGAAAATGTCTGTTTTTAAGAAAAGTGTTTTCATTGGTTTTCATGTTTTACTTTGGAAAAATTAATTTCTTATTTTATTCAACTTACTGAGATATTTATTCCCATCCAACATTTTTAAAATATTTTTAAAAGGTTTTAAGGATGGGTAACAGAAAATAAAATGTCAACTGGAGAGTTGTGAATAATTATGATAAATGGAAATCATGTTTTTTAAAAATATTTATTTTTGGGAAAAAATGAACACTGAATAGAAGTGTCTAAATTCTAATTTTTTATTTTATTTAAAATTTATTACCTAGTCTTCTAAACCTGTAAACATAAAAATATTTTGGGAATGCAAGAAAATGAATTATAGTTAACTGTTACTAGAGTATGAAATGTTTATGGACGGATACTTATAGATTCTATCAGAGTAGGGTTTAGAAATATTTAAAGGCTAAGAATTTATGTTTAGTATATTTTATGTTTCACTGTGTATTATTTTAGTAAATACCTATTTTTTAACTTTTTAAAATTGTGAAAAGAAATAACAAATTGAATAAGTAGGATCCTAAACAACCATTACATATCTTCTTGATAACTTTCTTGTAATAATTATTTCAATGCCAATTACTTTGTATTTTGAAAAGTTTTCTAATATAACAGTTTCCTAAAATCAATTTTATGAAATATTAAACACCTACTCTATACCTTGATACAACCATTATTCATGGGTTGTTTTTAATGATATTCAAAATTCAAAATTTTCTCATCTTTTCAAATAATGGGAATATCACTGAGGAAATATTAAATATTTTACCCTATCATAGGACTTCAAAGAAAACTATGATTTTAATAAATATGATAATGAAGGAGACACTCATATAGCTTATTTATGTTTGGTATTAAATTATAGTCTTCTTGGTCCTACTTTTTTTATTTTAAAATTACCCTTGATGGAAAGTTTCAAATCAAACTTGATTAAAATGTTTTATAAAAATTGAGTTATATTATATGTTTTAAAATCATATGTCCTACAAAATTTTTTTTTGAAAACTATTTCTCTACAAACATTAATGAAACCCTATTGTATGAGGAGATTTCTTATGAAGGATGAAATAGATTTTTAAGAATCTTTATATATATATATATATAGAAATGTGTAGACCTTCAATCTACATGAAAAAAATAATGAAACCATATGGACATCATGATCAAGGTAAGCCCTGATTTTATATTTTCCATGGAAAATTTATTTTCATTTTATACAGGGCTAAAATGTCATATTAAAGGATATACAAGACTTCATGAATTATGTTGTTAAGGTAATTATGGGTAATTAAATTCTAGGATGAAAAATAAAATGTATGAGAAAATCTTTGAGGTTAATATATTTTATTTAATGATTAATATATAATGGTTTTTTTGTATATTTTTATAAAATTTCAAGGAATTTTATCATGATTATAACATTATAAAAAGGAAAACACATAGTTCTTGTGAAAACCTATCAAATCCATAAATTTAGTAAGGTTTGAACCGACAATAGAAGGGAAAAATAATGTATCACATACCACAAACCTATGTGATGTCATGGTTATTATGAATTTTTTTTATTTATATATAATTTTTTTGATAAATGATAAATTCATCTTGGTATTATATGATTTATCATACACATGACCATGGTATTGGAAATTATTTTTGTGATTATGTGATTAATGTTATTTCTAAGAATATCACTATAATTTTCTGGAGAATTAGAGTATTATGATAAGTATTATACTATGGTTTCTATTTGATAAATAAAGGATTAATAATGTTTTGGAATAATTTTTTATTTTATTATTTATTTATGATGATTCAAGATATTTACATAAATTATTAGCATACCTTAGATATAATTTTGATCTGAGACTTCAAGAGTAATTGATGGTAATTGGATATAAATGTTAGAAATAGTATTGGAAGACTATGTGATTAAATAATTCTATTTTTGAGGAGTTTTAAGTATTTTTTAACATGTTATGGGTCAAACCCCAATTTGTGAATGATATATGTTGAAATTTGGGTAGCATTATTGTATGTTTAAGATTACAAAATTTTTTCTTCATTTAATGGTTTATAAATTTTTTGAGATTTCATTATTATATACTAACCATTTTTGTTCTGGTTAATTCCTAAAGAAAGGAGGAATATATTATTAGTATTTTTTGTATATTTGGATCCATAGAATTTGATAATACTACTTTTGGCTTTAAAAATTCATCTTAAATACTCATCATTTGGAGAAAATTGTGAGATTATTGTAGAAATATATTATTAGATGATATTATACTTATCATGTATATTTTCCTATTTTTATAGAATAAGTATTAAATAAATTCCTCAACTCTATGTATATTATTTTTTAACAAAAACATTATCCTTTTACTTTCCTTACCATGGAATCAATGCCTTTTTAACCAATAAAATATTTAAAATTTTGAGATGGTTGACTTTACCATGGACATATTCTCTATCACACTCTGTTTGTTATTTAGGAATTAGTTTTCCATCCATATCCATGTTTTCACTTCTCACTAATTTTTTATATATGGAAACATAGTTATGTTGTATTCTTGATGACTTTCATACTTTTCGTTTCTCTCTTTTAATATTTAATTATTATTAAACATTTTTATAATGTGTGGTTTCAACAAAGGTAGATTGAGAAGTCAAAGCACTTGTTATTGAGACTGATTTTAAATTATGTGGAAACAATTTCTAGGGTTGGGGGGGAATGTAATATACTAATATTTTTAATGAAAAGATGAAGTTAGATTGTGTAAAAGATACACAATACTTAGTATAAACGAACAAGAAAATATTGTTACTTAAATACGAACTTTGTAACATATCCAATAAATTAGAAAGTATGAAATAGAATAATTGATTTATGAATAAAATATAAAATTCATACTAAATATAAATTTGTTGGAATATTCCTAGAAATTAATAAATTCATTTTTATTAAAGTCATTATATTATTAAAAAATACATATTATTTAAACATGTGCTCTTTCATATCTTTTATGAGTGAATATTATAATTAATTTTCTGGAAGATTTATAAAATGAATTTTTTAAAATTAATTTAATTTTTGAATTAATAATGAAAAAAATAAATTGGGATTATTTTTTATAATTATCTAAAAATATTATCTTTTTTGTGAATAGGAAAAATATGTTTTTATATAAAACATTCATTTTCATTATATTAAAAATTACCTTTATGATTTGAAATTGATATATGTTTAAATTATTTATATAAATTTATATATAATATAATTTTTTACATGTTAATAATTCATATATATTATTTTTTTATAAGAATATTTATGGGATCAAAACCCCAATTTTTCAAGAAAAATGTTTATCTTTGTGTTTTGTGGGATAGATTTTAATTGAAAATTTTCCTCTTCTATGTTTTGATTTTTGAAATTTTTATTTAATATTTGGAATCATTGGGCCCAATATTAGTAAATAATTCCCTTTTATTTTTTATCAATATGAATAGTAGCCTTAATAATTTTTTTCACCACAGTAAAGGGTAAATAGATTTATTAAAGGTAAAAATAAAATGACAAGGATTAAAAAATGACAATAACACTAAAAATAATTTTATTATATGAGTAAATTTCATACATATTCTTCCATGTTTTGGTTACCAATAATTTTATGGCCATTAGGATGATATTATGAACATTATAGTATTTTCCTAGAAACTTCACACTTATAACACGTTTATTTTTATTATGTATAATATTTTTAATATGGTGAAAAATACATGTTTTATTATTAAAATATTTTTAAAATAGAAAATTTTTATTTTCATCATTTTAATTTTTTTTTAATTTTGTAGTGAATTAATTACTACCTTATTTGCTTACACAACACAGATGCATTGATTATTCAATTAATGGGAAACAATATAATAAATTATATAAGAAATAATACAAGTAACAAAACCCTAAGATAATTAATGTATTCCAGAAATTATATTGATTCCCTTGAAATAATAGGGATGTATTAGAATAATATTTTCTCTTATAATTTTTAATATTGATATAATTAATGTCAAGGTAATGAATAGTTCTAAAAATTTTCGTTATTGATATTTCATAAAGAAAATTATTAAATAATATAAAATTCATAAAAAGGTATATTCAGAGAACTGATTAGTGTATAGTTGACAATATCAACCATTCTGGACAAGTGATTTGGATATGGTTGATAATATCATCCATGGTCAACTTATAGGATTTTTTTCCGTTCACAATAACTATAATGATCCTCAAGGAATAAAAATCTATCTTTGCATGGTACATTAGAAAAGGGTTAAATAGGAGTTAAAACAACATTATAGGGGTAAATTGGGATCAAAACATTTCCAAAAGTTATTTAACTGGGTTATTTATATCAATAATCATTATTTATTTAACATAAACCAGTTCAGATCCATTTACAAATAAAAATTAATTTATATTAAGTTGATATTTTGATAAATTCCTAGTTTACCCCTCCCCTATCTTATAAAAGTGAACATATTTTTCACCTTATTTCACACTTAAAACCCCTTTTATATAAACCAATATATGAAAAAAAATATCTTCTTCTACAGTCCATACCCTCATTCTATATGTTCTTTTTAGGTAGAATAATAATCTTAATGGTCATAAGGTGGTAAGAAAAGCAGGTTTTCCCAATAAATGGTTTAGTTTTAAGAACATTTTTTTGTTTTTTTCTTCACAAACCCCATTAAAATATTATTCCACCATGATAAACAAAACCATTGTTCAAGTGTACGGTGGTCTACTTCCACACGAAACAATGTAATTATATTTCCATTACTATCCTAAAAAACTATTTATAATAAATGAATTAATTGTTATATATGATATTCCTAAAATATATATCATTATAGAAGGTTAAAATTACATATACCTTCAAAAATTTCCATTTACTAAAAACCAGAAACGTTCTTCATGTGCGCATATAAACGACCACCTCCCCGAAGCGATGTGATTCATTTTTCATCACTTCATCACATGGATTGTATATATATGTATATTTATAGAATTTAAATTATATAAGATATATTATGATTATTATGGAATTAAAAAAATGATTCTTAAATTCTTTTCATACTGATTATTGAATTATAGAAATGTCGATCATTCGTATGTATGACCTACTGCCTCCATGATTATAACAAAATTCATTTTTCAAAACAATAATTAATGATTGTATTTAAAAGTATAATTTATCTAAAAATGTGATAATTATTTTCTAAATATTATTATATAGATGTTGTATCAATTTCCACTTTGACCATAGTCAACCTATCGAAGTCATTATGGACATATGAGTCAAATATCATCAAAACAACTGATGTGAATTTTATTGATTAATTATTGTATATAACATGATATTAAATAAAATAAAGGAATAATGACTTTGAAAAAGGTTCAAAATAAAGTTTTATGTTTATTATTTAGGAATTAAAATAACATATGATAAATGTTGGACTCAAATAAAGGGATTTTTACTTGAAAAGGAACAAGACCATGAATAAAGCCTAACCCCCTAAAATTATTAATAAAATAAAAGGTTCAAGACAAAAACCAAAAGGAAGAAAATATAGAACAAATGAGAGTACTACTAAAAAACAAAGTAATCAAACTCCTCACCATAAGTATAATTAGAGGTTGTGTTATCATTAGCTGATTCCCAATCAGATTGTGAGTTACATTGTTTGAGGAGGGTGATGTAACTATCCCTGAACTTTAGATTCTCTAATATGTGATGATTCTTGTAATATTGCTCGACAACACACCCTTTCTTTGTATCAGCATCATATTTCTTTTAAGATGTAGATTTGGACCTAGGTTACATGGTTTTTGGCATGTTGTAGTAATCCTTCCCGAGTCTTCTATTTGGTGGAGCAAAGACGACTTCCACATTAGCCTTCATATATTAATTTTCTGAAAACATATTTTATACGAAGGTTTTTACTAAAATAATATTAATTTCCAAATTCATCTTTTCCTAGAGTTGAAATTTTAATTTTTTTTGAAAGGAATCTTTTTTTTCAAAAGAGGCACTCTGTGACTTTTCCAAAATAAATATTGAACGAATGTTTTTCATCTTATACAGAATGAGAAGATTTTCTCGCAATAAAGACACGTTAGTGCACTGATTTTTCATTTTTAATTTTCCATATTTATCTTCAAAGAAAATGGTTTATTTTTTTTGTGAATATTTTTTAAATATAGAAAAATGGGTTGTAATGAAAATGGTGTTTTTATAACCAAAAGTGTTTTTTCAAATGGGTTTAAAAGTTTTCTCAAATGATTTTTTTCATTATATAGTCATTTGATATTTTTTATGAAATGTTTATCCCCATTATTACTCATGTGTGATTCAATTATATCATATAAAATGCGTTCATGTATATAAAACAACAACACATTGGATAATGAATTTTTTTTCCAGAGGATTATATTAGAAGTAGACTATATGGTCATTCCAATTTATAATAACTATTGTAATGGTTATTTAAGGGTTATACGATGATGATTTCCTATGGAACTTGTATTAATTTTCTATTCTTGATACTGATTTTACATAATTTTCTTATTTCAATATGTATGATAATGAAATATTGAATGGAATAATGATTCTCTTTTCCAATAAAAAAATATTTTTTTTGGAAAAGGGTTTTCATGGGTATTAATGTTTTACTCTGGACTACCATATTTCATATTTCATTTCCTTTACTGAGATTTTAATTATCATACAATATTTATATATTTGTTTCATAGGTTTTAAATATGGGTAAGATAAAAAGAAGTCAATTTTATATTTTTGAAGAATTCCCATGAAAGGAAATCATATTCTATTTTAAAATTTTAATTATGTGAAAAAATGTATATTAAATAGAGGTTTCCACTTTGTAATTTGTGGGTCTGTATGTAATTGTATAAACCATAAATGATATTTAGGAATGGAATAAAGTGTATTCTAGTTAAATATTACTATAATATGAAATGTTTATGGTTGGTTCCTTGTAGTAATGCCTCCCATTTACGATGTTATCTTACTCTCAGTGATAGTCAACAACTTGATGCCTATTGGAGGTAGGAACATAAGTTCATTATCTATATCCATCAATTATGATATCTTTGGTGAGTGGGTATCATGAAAAATTCATACCAAAGGTGATCGTTGATAGATTGTATCGAAGATCTAGTTAGGCACAATGAGGATTACATGAGTTGGTAGGGAAATGATTCCTTTTTATATAGGTGTGTAGCATAGGATAGGGAGACCATATTGGGCACAATATTTTAGGGGGGCGATGATCCATTAAATATTCTCTTAGATTATTGAATGTCCAAATGAGGTGGACATACTTTTAGGGAAGAGATATTTGATTGGTACATACATCGTGATTAGCTTGAGTTATTGTATAAATTAGGTGGGTTTGGTTATGGGATGTCAAAAGAGAATTTAAAATTAATAAAATGAATATTAATAAAATTTCATACTAATGGGATTTGGAAATTCTTTTATTCTTTTTTAGATATGAATCTTAGTTATCATCCACATGTGTATTAGGTTTTAGAGGTTCTGTAGGATGACCCAGTTTAACATTGGAGGGTTGATCAGACATGGATGATAATAATTAGAAGAGGAAATTGTGTAATTTTCAGTAGTAGGATTTTGGAAATTTTCGGTTAGTGTTTCAAATATACAAATATATATTTGGTTATATGAGTTTAAGATCACTTTTAGTTTGATATTACCCCCAACAGAGTACTGGGCATCATTGGAAGATAGTCTGACGTGCGGAGAAATGTGTCATTGGTAGAAACAATTTCTTGATGAGGGGAAAAAGTATGATTCACTACAGTTGTAATTCGAGAAAAATTTTGATATAATACTTCCTTTCACCAACCAGTAATGTTTTGAAGAAAAAATAGATCATTTCCCTTTAGTATAGGATTATATCAATGTGGGTTTTAGGAATCATGTTCAGGGAACTTTTGTGATTTTCACTAGAACTTTTTCTAGATGAGAGTCTTGTGTGAGATATCTTGAGGAGGAACTCTATCCTATTATTTAGTATGAAGTTAATAATTTTATATAGGCAATGTATCTAGAGGTTTAGAATAAGGTGGAGGTGATTCATTAGATTCACTCATGAGTAGGTTTACCATTATATGAATTCCAACATTGTTTCTCAAGGATTATAGATATTTGTGGTAGTTATTAGGGAACTGGGCCTTTGTGGCTTTGATATGTGAGGAGTCAACCTCAATAGCTTCTATTCTGAACTTTTGGGGATAATTATTTTCATTTTTTTACTATTTTATTACGGACAATGTGTTTTTTTGGTGGATTTTTGGGAAATCTCTTAAATCAATTCACAATGGTTCTACGAGCATATTTTGGTAGAGTCAATTAGGTTCGACCCCTACCTTAGTATCGGTTTCTAAAAAATACATTTTAGTATTAAGGAAATCATGTTTATGCTTTAAAAATTGGAGATGGAGTAGGTGGAGTCTTAAATAAATATTTTAATCATATTCAGGGGAACTCAAATCGATCATGGTTGTGGAAGTGGTTGTCGGTAGATAGGTAGGGCTGATGGGAACGGCCAGTTGAAGGAAGGGGATGCAGTAACACTAGTGGGGATAAATATCATATAATGTATGATCAATATTTTTGTACCCTTACATGTAAATTCATTGACTTGTGAGGATTACACTCCTTTTATTTTACCCAATATAGCTCTTCTTTTCTGACTAGATAGAGTGAGGATTTTCATTCCCCTTGTGTTGACTACACCATTCAGAGGATACTACTGGTTTTTTAATGTCTTCTATGGGTATAGACTGATGATGGAGTCACATCAGTCCCATGGGTATTTTTTTATTAAAATAAATGCATCCATACGATGACATATTTTCATGAAATTTGTATATTCAATGCATGCTATTATCAAATTCTTACAGTGTATAGTTGTGCCCTCATATGTGGATGGTCCAAGTGTTGTTTTTGTTAGAGGGTGGGGTTTTTTGGTGGGAAGTATGCATGTAAGGAACATTCTATATTTTATGCTTGAGTTGTATATACAATTGGGGGATGTTGAAATGGTGGAGGTTCCTAGGGATGTTGGAGTGTTTATATATGTCTTTCCTGAGGATGTTGTGGAACTACCCCATAAAAGTGGTGTTGATTTTGGGATAAACTTCCATCCCAGTGATTCTTTGACATCAATGGATCCTTATTGTATATAACCTTCTGAATTTCATAATGTTTTGATCTAGAAAGATAATTTATTGTAGAAAGGTTTGGTCTGACCCAGTGTGTCATCATTGAGTTATCCAATGATGTTCGCAAAGATGATGGATAGTGGTATGCGGATTTTTATAGACTACCGAAGGTCTAATTAGGAAATGATAAATAACCTATACATTGTTATGTGTATAGATTATCATTTTTACAAATTAAGAGAATTCATTTGGTTTTCTTGGACTGATCTATGGTCTGGGTATCACTAGTTGAGTTTTAAAAATTGTGATATCCTGAAGACTCCCTTGAGATAATGGATTGGGAACCTCAATTTCATGGTCATGTTGTTCGGTATAAAAAATAAAACAAACGTTTTTATGATAATCATGAATGTCATTTTTCATTAATCCCTATACTATTTCAAATTTGTATTCATTGATGACATATTGATCAACTCAAAGTCAAATGAGGAGTGTGCCCATCATTTCAGAGATGTCTGGTAGGTTCTTCGATGCCACTAGGTTTATAGAAAATTTCCCAAATGTATGTTTTTGACATGGGAGGTGAATTTATTTATTCATGTGGTGTCTCAAAAGTTTATGGTAGTTGACCCATCAATGGTTGAGGTTGTTGTTTCTTGGAAAACACCCAAGAATGTGGTTGAGGTTCCAATATTCCTTTGTCTTATGGGTTATTATTAGAGAATTGTGAACAATTTATATTATGTTGTAGTCCTTTTAATGATGTTGACAAGTAGTGACAAGGATTTTGTTGGGATTTATCAGTTCCATGAAGCATTCAACTACATAAAGATGAAGTTGTTTAATTCTAAAGTGATCTAGTTTCTAGGGGAGGGTGTGTTGTTTATTGTTTTATATGACACTTCCTATCTAGGAATGGGATGAGTTTTGATGTATCAATGGATAATGATCCCTTATAGGTCTTGGAAGTCACAAACCCATAATCCTAACTCTGCAACCCATAATATGAAGACATCTCTATTTCTTTTTTTCTCATGGTTTTGTGGTATTACATCATTGGTGATCACATTTTGGGCTTCATAGATCAAAATATGTTGAGGTATATGTTTTTGTAAAGTCATATGAATATAAAGTAATGGATATTGATGGAGTTTCTTGAGTATTACGATTTTTGGATATCATAACCTTCTTAAAATTTGAATACTGTGTATAATTATTTGAGTAGAAAGTCATTGAGAGATGTTTTTAAAGATTCTGGAGATTCATATAGAGTGATGGTGGAGTTGGAATCCCTACACTTGGATTTAAGGGTGGTTTATGGTAGAGGAAGACTATTTCAAATGAGATAATGGCCTTATCTAATTCAGTAGGTTGAGGAGTATTAGTTGGGTGAATCAGCGGCAATGGTGAGATAAGATCATATTCACCATGATGACGCTCTATATGGATGGTCGGATGATGGTTGGAACCATATAATGTTTTAGAGGAGATTATTTGTTTCAATAGAAATTCATTAGGTATTCTTTCATGAGTTTCTTATCTGACACTTGGTGGTAGACCGAGGAGTGTAAAATATGTACCTTGGCTTGATGATGCATTTTGGGTGGCCTAGGATGAATTAGGAAGTGGTGTAGATTATGTGTTACTGTTTTTTTTTCTTAAGTTAATAGGTGATTATCATGTTTGTGATAGTTTATTACAACCTTTGGATATTTTCCAGTGTAAATGTGATGATATATCAATGGATTTCATTATAGGGTTTCCCTAAGAGTTATGGAGGTTTTGAATATATCATGGTAAACATGGACCATTTTATGAAATCTTTATACTTCTTAGTGATCAAGGATTTGGGTTTCATGGATGTTTTGTCAAGGAAGTAAGAGAATGAAGTGGTGTGGTAAAAAAGAGTCCTGAGAACCACTGTCTTGGCTTGGAATACTCATTTCACTTCATAAGAATGCATGTTTTTGAAACATTATTTTCACTCTTAGGTACTCCTCAATAGTTTTTCACACCCGCGCACAAATAGGGAGACAAAGAAAACCACTTTGACACTAGAGGACATGTTTAGATCATTCATCTTGTACTTCATAGTATCATGAGGCTGAAAATTAACCTTTTATTAGTTTTCTTATAAAAAACTCTCAATCATCAATTATCATGTCCCCATTTAAGGATTTATATGGGATGTTGTATCATTCCTAATTATTCTAGATAGTTGTTCGGGTGCCTTCCATTCTTATTCCTGACGTGGTCCATAGAATTATAGAGGATAATAATTTATTTCGTGATAGGATGAAATAAATGAAAGCCATACATAATTATTATATCTATAATAGATTAATTTCATTATAGTTTGAGGTTATAGACCACGTTTTCCTCAAAGCCTCCCCACAACATGGGTAACAGAGGTTTGGTAAAGGGAGTATGCTCTTTCCCTGGTTCCTACTATCTTTTGAGGTGTCAGGATGTGTTGATAAGGAGGATTATTGATTGTAAATCCTAAAACTAATGGAATATATTCACAATTAATTATATATAACTCAACATTGTTAATAAATTCATGATGACCCTCATGCCATTGATTGGGGAGAGCTGGATATCGAGTATTACTTGATGTTCATTGGGCAACAAAAAGTGATCGAGGATTTTTTGGAGAAGGTGTTTCATGGATAAACCATTAATTTGATTCTTGTGTTGCGAAGTCATGGTGGCCTATAGTAGAGTACATGGTAATGTGAAACATGCATTGATGTCCATTACTGGGATTTTTTTAGATTTTTATCTACTTTTTTTACTTATGTTGTGGTTTTTAGAGCTCAGAGTTTTATGAGATGTTTTTTCTATTATTGTGTTGTTTTTCTTTATGTGTGATGCATGGGAAAAAATTATGGCATATTAAATGAAGAGAAATTAAATACTACAAAGGATGAATTATACCTTCAATTAATAAAAAATATATAGGCGAGTCAGTGAAACCCAAAAGAACTGATTTTAGACATGGAGAATGTAATTACAATTTTTTTGTCAGTGTATTATTGTCTAATGGTTGTAGAAGTTATTCGATAAGTCTATCTATATGATGAAGTGATTATTTAGATAAATGTGTGGTGTGAGGTATTTTGTAGGTAGTTCCAGATGATTTAGTATTTTTCTTGATAAGATTTGGGGATGTGGTTGTGATGTTTGTTTCATGGGTTATTTTTCATGTCATGTTTAGCTAGTGGTAGTCTTTGAGATGTTAGATTATTCGTGATTGGTACTTCATGTGGTGGTAATTTGAAATTATTTCCTTTATTTTTCTAGGTTTGTTCTTTATTATTGAGGATAGGAATAATTTTTATGGTATTTTATATAACTTCCCAGGCCTTTTTAACCAAATAATATGTCTGTTTTAGAGGTTAGTGGGTGTTTAATGGACATCCCAATGGAATTAGTAGAGGTTGGAGATATAAGAGTGATGTAGTAGGTGCCTCATGACTTGAACTAGATTCATGTTGTGAGTTATAGTTTCAAAACTTGCGTAGATGGACTGTTTCATGGATTGAGTGAGGAAGTGTTGGAATTCCATGAGATAAATTCATGTTGTGAATAGTGAATTTATGATGTGAAATTAAATTGATAAATGGATACATTGTTTTAAAAAAACTGATGGTATGGTTATTTTACACCCCATACCAGATTCATGGCATGTAATCCACATGACCCTATGGAATTCATTTCTTAAATGGGACTCAATATATGAAACTATAATTATCTAGGACATAAATCCTTTTTTTGGATAATTATAGTTCATTAGGACTCATTTCAATATCTAGTTTTTAGAGGATCCCTAGTATATTTTTGAGGTTCATCTAACCCATATCATACTCTTTTGATCATTATTTTCAAGTGGTAATTTTTCGACAATCAGTGGTAAGTCATACTTTATTTCTTATATGTTATCTATAACTCTCCACTCAGAGATCCACTATGGTTGTGCAGTTTTGATTTTGGGTATGCTTGGGATTCCTTTTTTATGATCCTTTTGTTTAGAGTAGGTTGATTTTGGGATTCTCATGTGTGGTTGTGATATAAAATTGTTTTTTCTTTCCCTGTAGTGCACATCGAGTTACAAAGCCTCTTTAAGGTAGGTGATCGTGTTGTCGAGTGCGTCAAATTAGTTGTTTAATTTTGACTAAAATTTCTACAGTATAGCAGCAACCCTAGGTCATCTCTCGACAGAGCCTTAGATCATTAATTTAAAAAGAGGGTTTTGATTATAGAATTATAAGGTGAATTAGGTTTTGTATAACTTGCGGGTTTTATGATTAATGATGAAAATATGAAATGAAAGTGATAAAACAAACTAGAAATGAACAAGATTGATTAAATGTGATCAACCCGGGAAAGTCTCGTGATGCTCATTTCATCACTTCAAGGGATGGGGTTACGATCTTTTAATCCCTGGTTTGTAACACCTAGAACCATAATTTTACTGAGTTTTTACTAGGATAGCTCCTAGGGTTCAGGAGAAAACACATAATGATTCACCGGACACCGCCGATGATTGGGTGATTTGTGTTCGACATCATAACCGAAACTCACCAAGGAAACACATGAAGAATTCGATGTGCTCTCCAGGTTTGCATGTTATTTCATTGTTATACCATTACATAAATTTTCATGTCCTTGAATGAGCTTGTGTGAGTTATATTGACCAATATGAATCACACAAGCACCGCAATTGAAAGGGGGAAAAGAAAGTGGTGAACGGTGTGTGAAACATCACATGAAAGTGTACCCCCAAAAATGACCATATGAGTTGAGCATAACATACCTGTACATAAATCAATAAAATAATAAAATAGGATGATGAAAAACAACAAAACAACCTGGAATTTAAAATATCATTCAAATATTACAACATGAAGCTTGGGATTTACATCACCTTCCTCCCCAGGTGATCACAAGGGGTTTAGAAACCCGTGGGAGGGGAAGAAGAAGAAGATGTTGAAGTATCACCTTCCATAGCCTCCAAAACTTTGAGGGATGTTGAGAAGAGTCCTTGGGTACTCCAAAATGGAAGAAACTTGCCTTTTGGCCGAACTTACAAATGGGGAACCCAAGGTGTCATTTTATAGGAAAAATGGGAGGTGGTTTTAGGCACACAGATTTCATCAATCAACATTTATCACACGTTTCGGCCTTCGGAAAGCCTTATCTCGCTTTGGAGAAAATAGAAATGTTGTAGACCTACCTATTTAATGTCTCCACCAAATGTTTGGCACCATTTTGACAAATACAGCTCAAGATATTAATAAAATACAGAACACCGCATTTGAATTGGTCCATATTCGGTGGCTTGGACAGATCAGTTCGGATGGGCCCCATAGAAGATGAATCAGGATTGCATTCCTTAATATTAAATATATCCTATTAAATTTTGGATAGGCCCACAAATGTTCAGCTCATTTGGATGCACAGATTTTGTGTACTATGCAAAACAGTGGAAAGATTTCCATGGATCAATGCAATTTTGGCCCATTTTTCTTCCACTTCATCAAAGGCCTTCCAAATCACCTCCACCTACATTGAAACAATAAAAACAACTAACATTTCCCATTATTATATTGATTAACATTAATTGATTGATTCAATCATAAAGTGCAATTTATTATTATACTTGAAATATTCATTACATAACTAGTTTAAAACTGCGGTGTAATGGTCGAATAAAACAGTGAATCGTGGTACGATCACACCCCCAAACCTAAACATTTGCACTCCCAAGAAGAGTCACATATCCAAATACAATGATGCATATATATATATATTTCCAACATCCTGAAGATTTAGCATTTGAGGAAATTTTATTTAAATTAAAGTGATCAATGCATGAACCAAACTAAGGAGTTATTCCTAGTGAAAATAGAAAAAAATGTCTCATAAATCATATCATAGTAAAATTAAAAAAGATTCATGATACTAAATTGAGCAAGGAATTCAGAAGTCATCCATGACACTAAATCTTAATGTGTTTGTGTGAAAACCATTCCATGCAATTCTTTCCACTTTATATCCAATAAATATATGTTATTTTAACATTTTTCAGCTTAAATGATTTTGTCAGCGAATCTGTCCTACATCCTTTGCAATCATATTTCAAGACCCACACATTTAAGTATTCCCAGAAGTCAAACCATAATCTCCCGACCTAGATATCCCCATAAGTTGCACATTTCATCACTCCCCTCATTTATTATATTTTTTGAAGTTGCAATTGGAACAAATCTCACACTCATATCTCAGCCCTTGTTTGATCTCCTCACGACACTAATTACAATAGTTATAACAAGATCAAAGGATGAGGAGGAGTGGTTTTTGACCTGCCCAAGACACAACAATTTTTTTTGAGGGTGTACAACAGTCGGACATTAGGTACAAACTCATAGGTCAATCTGGTATAGTAATGAAATAGATCGGATAAGGAATGAATGTATGGAAATATCATTTAAAGCTGAAAAATATTATCCCAACATATATTTAATTTATATTATGTAATAAATAATCACACTTTGTGGTTTGGTGCAAAACATTTGTAGAGATATTAGTGACACGGTTTTCCAAAAAACTACTCACACAAAGGGCATCAATCATCTCAAAGGTTTCACATAGATACGACCATTTATATCAATGACAGAAAACCAATTCACTAAAAATAAATCCTTGATGGTAAACTCATACAAAAATTCTTTTTAGCCTTCGTTATGGTATTTTTACTTTCCCAACTTTATGGTCGCCAAATCATGGAACTTCGAAATTGTCGATGGGGAAAAATAAAAATACCATAAAGAAGGCCAAAAATAGAAAACAATGAAAATTCCTAACAAACCTAGGAATGTATCCACCCCCCCCCCCCCCCCACACACCTAGAGTATGTAGTGTCCTAATTGAAATAATTGAGAGTGTGATAGGGAAGGATAAAACCTAGTGTGTTTTAATGGTATGATGCGTCAAGAAGGTGTATTTCCTCCACCAGATTCTTCAGAAAATCCTCATAGAAGTGTTTAAGTCGCTACCCATTGACGGTAAGACTTCGTCCACTCTACTCAGGCAAAACCTGTATTGCACCAAAATGGTAAACATTAGTAACAGTATAAGGACCGAGCCATTGGGAACGAAGCTTACTTCGGTGGAGCTTAAGCCTTGAATTGTACATGAGGACCTTCTCACCAATATGGAACTTCCCCTGGTGAATCATTCTATCATGAATATAATTTTTCTTCTCTTTATAGATTCAGGAGTTTTCATATGCATCACGTCGAATTTCTTCCAATTCTTGAATCTGCAGCTTTCTTTACTCACCTTCATTTGAAAGGTTCATATTACATTGTTTAACAGACCAATATGCATGATGTTATACCTCCACTTGGAGGTGACAAGACTTTCCAAACAAACTTCTATATGGTGACATTCCGATTGGGGTTTTAAAAGTTGTACGGTATGCCCAAAGTGCATCATCCAAGCGCAAACTCCAATCTTTCTTATTGGGTTGTACCGTTTTCTCCAAGATTCGCTTAACTTCTCGATTTGAAATTTCTGTTTATCCGTTAGTTTGGGGATGATATGCAGTGGAGACTTTATGAACAACCCCATACTTAGGAAGCAAGTTTTTCATGTTACGATTTCAAAAATGTGAACCCTGATCACTAATGATGAATCTTGGTAGACAAACCTACTGAAAATCTGGGACCTCACAAAATCAACAACCACTCGAGAGTCATCGGTCTTGGTGGCCTTTGCTTCCACCCATTTAGATACGTAGTCAACAGCCAATAAGATGTACACAAATCCAAATGAATTTTGAAATGGCCCCATGAAGTCAATGACCCATGCATCGAAGATCTTACAAAATAACATGGGATGTTGGGGAATTTCATTCCTCTTGGAGATATTACATGTGAATTGACAATGACTACATGACTTGAAAAATCTATGGGCATCCCTATATAATGTTTTCCAATAAATTCTTGGGTCAATGACCTTTTGCGATGTACATTGAGAGCCAAAGTGGCCCCCATTGGCCAAAGTGTGGCAGAAGGTCAAAACAGAGGTGAACTCATGGTCAGGGACACACCGAAGAACTACATGGTCACTAAAAATTCTCCACAATTATGGGTCATCCCGAATGTACCAACGAGAATCATGATTATGTCTCTGAGATTGTGAAGTGATAAAATCAGGGGGGACCCTAGATGTTGCTTGAAAATTCACAATGTCCGCATACCGGGGGGTAAGGTCCACAACATCACAAAGGTTCTCTTGAGGGAAAAATTATCCAATGGGTAGGGGTGAGTCAACATGATGGTCCAATGGTGGGGAAATCCTACTAATGTGGTCAGCTACCATATTCTCCACCCCTCTCTTATCTCTAATCTCATGGTCAAACTCATGGAGGAGGTGCATCCACTGAATGAGGCGGGGTTTGCCTTCAGGTTTCTTTAAGAGGAAATGAAGGGAAACATGATCAAAAAACACAATCACTTTTGACCCAAGAAGATATGAACAGAATTTTTCCAAGGCAAACACAATAGAAAGGAGTTCTTTTTCAGTGGCTGTGTAGTTTACCTAGGCAGGGTCAATGGTACGCGAGGCATACACAATGACATGAGGATCCTTTTCAACCCTTTGTGATAAAACTGCCCCAACTGCAAAGTTAGATGCATCACACATAAGCTCGAAGGGGAGATCCCACCTTGGTGGTTGGATTATGGGAGGTGATGCGAGACTCTTTTTTAGTGAATTTAATGCATCCTCACAATTTTTATCAAACACAAACTCAGAATCCTTTTGTAATAACCGAGACAACGGAAGTGAAATCTTACTAAAGTCTTTAATGAATCGGCGGTAAAAACCAGCATGACCCAAGAAAGATCTCACCTCACGAACACATTTTGGATATGGAAGGGTTGGAATTAATTCAATTTTAGATTTATCAACTTGAATTCCCTTATTTGATATGACATTCCCAAGAACTATCCCTCGATCAACCATAAAATGGCATTTCTCAAAATTTAAAACAAGAACATTTTCAATGCAGCGGCGGAGGACAGAACCTAGGTGTTCCAAACAATTATCAAAAGAAGAACCATAAAATGTGAAATCATACATAAAGACTTCTATACAACTCTCAAGGTACTCACAAAAAATACTTAACATACATCGCTGAAAAGTACCAGGAGCATTAAATAGACCAAATGGCATCCTTCTGTATGCAAATGTGCCAAATGAACAGGTAAATGTTGTCTTTTCTTGATCCTCATGGGCTATATGGATTTGTAAATAACCCGAATAGCCATCACGGAAACAATAATGGGTCTTACCACCCAATCGTTCTAACATTTGGCCAATGAAATGTAAAGGAAAGTGGTCCTTCCGCATAGCTTGATTCAGGTGACGGTAGTCAATACAGACTCGCCAACTATTTCGCACACGCATTGGAACCAATTCATTCCTTTGATTTTACACAACTGTTATTCCTATTTTTTAGGCACAATTTGAACTGGGATAACCCATTTACTATTAGATATAAGATAAATGATCCCTGTAGCAAGTAATTTACTGACTTCCAATTTTACCACTTCAAGGAGAGTGGGATTAAACCGGCGTTGAGCCTGCCTTACGCGCTTAGCCTCATCATCCAAAAGTATACGGTGCATACTAATAGATGGGATAATCCCGGGAATATCAGACAATGTACATCCTATTGCATTTTTAGACTCTCTCAAAAGTTTGAGCAGTTTCGATTCCTATTGTGGATAGAGGTTATTGGAAATAATGACGGGAAATTGGTCAATGCCCTCAAGATAGACATATTTTAAATTTGATAGAAGTGGTTTTAATTCCAACACCGGGGGTTTTGGATTGAGGGAGTGGATTTAGGGGGAGTGAGGTCCATGAAACTATCTATCTGCTCATGTTTACTCTCAAAGGAAAGAGAATTTATTGAAATGAGATTTGCAGAATCATCGATAGTCATGGGTACCTCAGAATAAACACACTCATCAATTAAAGCACAAAATTTACATTTTTCAGAACCCACACAACACTCAAAACATGAATCAAAAATCAAATCATCCAAGGGTGAAGAAAACAAAAATGAATCAGAGTTTGGATTGAGGAGAGAATTGTGCATGTGTGTGTGTGCATCATTTGAGAGCACTTCCATCGAATAGACAGGAAGAGTGGAGTGCTCTTCAATGGGGTGCTTCATAGCCTCAATGATGTAAAAACATACCTTTTCTCCACCAAATTCCATGGACAATGTACCATTGTAAACATTGATGATCGTCTTTACTTTTTTGAGGAATGGACTCCCAACTATGAGAGGAGCGTGTCCTTGGGTTCGGGTATCTTCCATCTCAAGAATGTAGAAATCAGCGGGGAAGATGAGATTCTTCATTCTAACAAGGACATCCTCAATCACTCCTTTTGGATGCGTTGTACTCCAGTTGGCAAGTTGTATGATAATTCCTGTTGGTTGAAGCTCTCCAACCTGTAGAGAAGTATACACAGAGTGAGGAATCACATTAATGGAATCACCTAAATCTTGCATAGAATCATAAAAGAAGGTCTCCCATATGGTACACGGTATCGTGAATGTGCCCAGATCCTTGAATTTGGTTGGCATTGCTGGTTTAATCAAGGCTGAGACATTCCTCCCCAGGTTGACTCTCTCATTCCCCTTCAACCTCCTTCTATGGTTGCAAAGTTCTTTAAGAAATTTCGCATAACGGGGAATTTGTTTGATTGCATCCAACAATAGAATATTAACTTGATCTTTTTTAAATGTATCCATTATTTCATTGTAAATATCATTATCAAAGTTTTTCTTTGATTTAGAGAGTCTTTGAGGGAAAGGAAGAGGAAGTGATTGTTCATTTTAATCATCAATGATTATTTGATTGCCCTTTTTGTTTTTTTTTTCATTACATGAACTTTTTGAGGGTTGGGAAGGAGTGTTTTCAAGAGGGGGACATACCTGTTTCATAGAATCAGTAGAAGGAGAAGTTTATTTACCACTAATAAGTGTAATTGCACATACATTAACTTTTTCTGTCGGATTGGAAATGGGTTGGGATGGTAGTTGTCCAGACCCTTGCATATTAAGCTCACCGATGGTGTTCGCCAATTGTCTCACTTGAGTTCGTAGGTCTTGAATTGCCGATTGTGCGGTCTCTTGGAACTGAAGGTTCTGGGTTGCCATTTGCTTCACCATATCCTCAAGGCTTGGTTCAGATTTGGGAGGTGGATGATTGTATTGAGAAGTTGAAGGATAAGAAGGTTGGATACCTTTGCCTTGTTGATACCAATTCTACTTCGGGTAGCTTGAGTTTCTTCCTTGTCAGTACTGGGGTTGTGCTTGCCACCCTGGATTTGGATTTGGCCTGAATTTTTCTTTCTTGAAAGGAGGTGCCTGTTGGAATGGAAGCCATAGGAACACAGCTGCACAAGACTCAGATAAATCTTGAAGTTGTGGGCACTGGTTAGAAAAATTAGTGTTATCAGAACAAATACCACAATGGAATGGAATTGAAGTAGAGTGTGAGTTACCTTGTGGTTGAGCTAATTGCCTTATAAGGGTATTCATCTCATCAAGTTTAGTATCTACCTTTTGTTCTATTGGTGAATGACTTACCTCAAGAACTCCTAAGTTTGGTGCAATAGCTCGTGTACCAAATTGTTGTGCATTTTGATCCATGTTAGCTATTAAGTCACAAGTGGAAGAAGGCATTTTGTCAACTAGGGCACCAACAGCTGCAGCATCAATCATTCCATGATCCATGGGAATAAGTCCCTCATATAAGCATTTGATTAATAGTTGTTCACTAATCTGGTGGTGGGGGAAGCTTGAGGAAAGTCTTTTGAATCTCTCCCAGTATTCATGAAGGGTCTCTCCTTGTGATTTCCTAATTCCACATCCTTCATTCGTAATTGAAGCAGTTCGGGAGGTAGGGAAGAACTTATCTAGAAAAAGTCTTTTTAGGTCATTCCATCCCCAAATTGTGGTAGGCAAATAGTATAACCAATCTTTGGCTACACCATCAAGGGAGAAAGGGAAGGCCCTAAACTTGATTAAGTCCTCAGACACATTTTTGCGTTTCATGGTGGAGCACACTATATGAAACTCCTTTAGATGTTTGTGAGGGTCCTCTTCGGGAAGACCATGGAATTTTTGAAGGAGATGGATGAGGCCTAATTTTAACTCAAAATTGGATGCTTCCTCAGAATATTGGATGTACGCATGTTGGTACTGCACATTCGGGGTGGTCAGTTCTTTTAATGTTCGGTTATTTGAATCCATGATCTCTGGGGTTTGATTTGGTTCAATTTTGTATTGGTTTAGGACCGCTTGAGGTTTTACAAGGGGTTGAACAGTTTTAATTTATTTAACTTCTCTGGATGCCTTGATTTGTGTGTGAAGTGACTTTTCAATTTCAGGATCAAATTCAAGTAGTGTTCCTTTACCAGATCTTGTCATGCAATAATGATGTCCAGTTTGATTGATTGATTGTTTGTTGTGTTTTTTTATTTGAGATGGATAAAAAAATAAGGGTGGAAGAAGAATAGAATGATATACTATAGAATTAGATAGGGAGATGGATAAGAAGAGAGAGAGAGAGATAGAACACACCAAAAACAACCAAAAATAAAGACAAAACCCAAAACAAAAACAATCAAATGGCAGTGGGGTATTTAGAGGATTACTAATTAAGAAGTAAAATAAAAAAATAAAAGTAAATAAATAAAAAAAAGATCCTGGATACCCGGAAACAGCGCCAAAATTTGATCGCGTTGTCGAGCACGTCAAATTAGTCGTTTAATTTTAACTAGAATTTTTGCAGTATAGCAGCAACCCTAGGTCGTCTCTCGACGGAGCCTTAGACCATTAATTTAAAAAGAGGGTTTTGATTATGGAAGTAGAAGATGAATTAGGTTTTGTAAAACTTGGGGGTTTTATGATTAATGATGAAAATAGGAAATGAAAGCGATAAAACAAAGTAGAAATGAACAAGATTGATTAAACGTGATCAACTCAGGGAAGTCTCGTGATGCTCATCCTTCATCGATTCAAGGGATGGGGTTATGATCTTTTAATCCCTGGTTTGTAACACCTAGAACCCGAATGTTACTGAGTTTGTACTAGGATAGCTCCTAGGTTTCAGTCAGAAACACATAACGATTCACCGGACACCGCCGATGATTGGGTGATTTGTGTTCGATATCATAACTGAAAATCACCAAGGAAACACATGAAGAATTCGATGTGCTCTCTAGATTTGCATGTTATTTCATTGTGATACCATGAAATAAATGTTCATGGACTTAACAGAGCTTGTGTGAGTTCTTTTGAACAATATGAATCACACAAGCACCGCAATTGAAAGGGGGAAAAGAAAGTGGTGAACGATGTGTGAAACATCACATGAAAGGGTACCCCCAAACATGATCATATGAGTTAAGAATTACATACCAGTACATAACTCAATAAAATAAGAAAAGAGGATGATTAAAAACAACAAAACAACCTGGAATTCAAAATATCATTCAAATATTAAAACATGAAGCTTGGGATTTACATCACGTTCCTCCCCAGGTGATCCCAAGGGGTTTAGAAACCCATGGGAGGGGAAGAAGAAGAAGATATTGAAGTAGCACCTCCCATAGACTCCAGAACTTCTAGGGATGTTGAGAAGATTCCTTGGGGACTAAAAAATGGAAGCACCATGCCTCTTGGCCGAACTTACCAATGGGGAGCCCAAGGTGTCATTTTATAGGAAAAATGGAAGGTGGTTTTAGGCACACAGATTTCATCAGTCCACTTGTATCACACGTTTCGGACCTCAGAAAGCCTTATCTCGCTTTGGATAAAATAGAAACGTTGTATCCAAACCTCCTGAATATCTCCAACAAACGTTTGGCATCATTTGGACAACTATAGATCAAGATATTAATAAAATAAAGAACACCGCATTTGACTTCGTCCATATTCAGTGGCTTGGATAGATCAGTTCGGATAGGCCCCATAGAAGCCGAATCAGGATTGAGTTTCTTTATATGAAATGTATCCTATTAAAATTTGGATAGTACCACAAAATTTCAGCCCATTTGGATCCACATATTTTGTTTAATATGAAAAACAGTGGACAAATGTCCATGGATCCATGCAATTTTGGCCCATTTTTCTTCCACTTCATCAAGGGCCCTCCAAATCACCTCCACCTACATTGAAACAATAAAAACAAGTAACATTTCCCATTATAATATTGATTAACATTAATTGATTGATTCAAACATAAAGTGAAATTTATTATTATATATGAAATATTCATTACAAAACTAGTTTAAAACTGCGGTGTAAGGGTGGAATAAAACAGTGAATCGTGGTACGATCACACCCCCACACCTAAACATATTCACTCTTGGGAAAAGTCACATATCCAAATACTATGATGCATATATATATATATTTTCAACATCCTAAAGATTTATCATTTGAGGAAATTTTATTTAAATTTAAGTGATCAGTGCATGAACCACACCAAGGAGTTCTTCCTAGGGAAAATAGAAAAAGATGTCTCATAAACCATATCATAATGAAATTCAAAAAGATTCCTGATACTAAATTGAGAAAGGAATTCAAAAGTCAACCATGACAGTAACTCTCTATGTGTGTGTGTGAAAGACATTCCATGCAATTCTTTCCACTTGATATCCAATAAATATATGTTATTTTAACATTTTTCAGCTTAAATGATTTTGTCACCGAACATGTCCTACATCCTTTGCAATCATATTTCAAGACCCACACATTTAAGTATTCCCAGAAGTCAATCCATAATATCCTGACCTAGATATCCTCATATGTTGCACATTTCATCACTCCCCTCATTTATTATATTTTTTGAAGTTTCAATTGGAAGGAATCTCACACTCATCTCTCAACCCTTGTTTGATCTCCCCACAAAACAAATTCCAATAGTTATAACAAGATCAAAGGTTGAGGAGGAGTGGTTTTTGACCTGCCCAAGACACAACAATTTTTTTTGAGGGTGTACAACAGTCGGACATTAGGTACACACGCATAGGTTAATCTGGTACAGTAATGAAACAAATCGAATAAGGAACGAATGTATGGAAATATAATTTAAAGCTAAAAAATATTAACCCAACATATATTTACCTTATATTAAGTAAGAAATAATCACACTTTTTGGTTTGGGGAAATTATTTTTGGAGATATTAGTAAAACGGTTTTCCAAAAAACTACACACACAAAGGGCATCAGTCATCTCTAAGGGTTCACATAGATACGACCATTTATATCATTGACAGAAAACCAATTCACTAAATATCACTCCTTGATGGTAAACTCATACAAAAATTCTTTTTAGCCTTCGTTATGGTATTTTTACTTTCCCCACTTTATGGTCACAAAATCACGGAACTTCGAAATTGTCGATGGGGAAAAATGAAAATACCATAAAGAAGGCCAAAAAGAGAAAACAATGAAAATTTATAACTAACCCAGGAATGTTTCCACCCCCCCACACCTAGTGTATACAGTGTCCTCACTGAAATAACTGAGAGTGTGAGAATTATGGATAAAACATGGTGTGTTTTATTATTTTGATGCATCAAGAAGGTGGATTTCCTCCACCTAATTCTTCAGAAAATCCTCATAGAAGTGTTTAAGTCACTGCCCATTGACGGTAAGACTTCTTCCACTCTGCTCATGCAAAACCTGTATTGCACCAAAAGGGTAAACATTAGTAACAGTATAAGGACCGAGCCATCGAGAACAAAGCTTACCTGGGTGGAGCTTAGGCCTGGAATTGTACAAGGGGACCTTCTCACCAATATGGAACTTCCGCTGGTGAATCATGATATCATGAATAGACTTTGTCTTCTCTTTATAGATTCAGAAGTTTTCATATTCATCACATCTAATTTCTTCCAACTCTTGAATCTGTAGCTTTCTTTGCTCACCTGCATCTGAAAGGTTCATATTACATTGTTTAACAGCCCAATATTCATGATGTTCTACCCCCACTGGGAGGTCCCAAGCCTTTCCAAACACAATTCTATATGGTGACATTCCTATTGGGGTTTTAAAAGCTGTACGGTACGCCCAAAGTGCATCATCCAAGCGCAAACTCCATTCTTTCCTATTGGGTTGTACCGTTTTCTCCAAGATTCACTTATCTTCTCGATTTGAAATTTCTGCTTGTCCATTAGTTTGGGGATGATATGCAGTGGAGACTTTATGAACAACCCCATACTTACAAAGCAAGTTTTTCATGTTACGATTGCAAAAATGTGAACCCTGATCACTAATGATGAATCTTGGTAGACCAAACCTACTGAAAATCTAGGACCTCACAGAATCACCAACCACTCGAGAGTCATCGGTCCTGGTGGCCTTTGCTTCCACCCATTTAGATACATAGTCAACAGCCAATAATATGTACCCAAGACCAAATGAATTTGGAAAAGGCCCCATGAAGTCAATGCCCCATGCATTGAAGATCTCACAAAATAACATGGGCTGTTGGGGAATTTCATTCCTCTTGGTGATATTCCCTGTGAATTGACAACGACTACATGACTTGAAAAATCTATGGGCATCCCTATACAATGTTGGCCAATAAAGTCCTGAGTGAAGGACCTTTTGAGCTGTACGTTGAGAGACAAAGTGGCCCCCATGGGGAAAGTGTGGCAGAAGGTCAAAACAGAGGTGAACTCATGGTCAGGGACACACCGACGAACTACTTGGTCACTACAAATTCTCCACAAGTATGGGTCATCCCAGATGTACCAACAAGAATCATTCTTATGTCTCTGGGATTGTGAAGTGCTAAAATCAGGGGGGACCCTAGATGTTGCTAGAAAATTCACCATGTCCGTATACCGGGGGGTAAGGTCCACAACATCACAGAGGTTATCTTGAGGGAAGAATTCTCTAATGGGTAGGGGTGAGTCAACATGATGGTCCAATGGTGGGGAAATCCTACTAATGTGGTCAGCTACCATATTCTCCACCCCTCTCTTATCTCTAATCTCAAGGTCAAACTCCTGGAGGAGGAGCATCCAACGAATGAGGTGGGGTTTGGCTTCAGGTTTCTTTAAGAGGAAATGAAGGGCAGCATGATCAGAAAACACAATCACTTTTGACCCAAGAAGATTTGAACAGAATTTTTCCAAGGAAAAAACAATATAAAGGAGTTATTTTTCAGTGGTTGTGTATTTTACTTGGGCAGGGTCAAGGGTACGCGAGGCATACGTAATGACATGAGGAGCCTTTTCAACCCTTTGTGATAAAACTGCCCCAACTACAAAGTTAGAGGCATCACCCATAATCTCAAAGGGGAGATCCCACCTTAGTGGTTGGATTATGGGAGGTGATTTGAGACTCTTTTTTAGTGAATTGAATGCATCCTCACAATTTTTCTCAATCACAAACTTAGAATCCTTTTGTAATAACCGAGACAATGGAAGTGAAATCTTACTAAAGTCATTAATGAATCGGCGGTAAAAAACAGCATGATCCAAGAAAGATCGCACCTCACGAACACATTTTGGATATAGAAGGGTTGAAATTAATTCAATTTTAGATTAATCAACTTGAATTTCCTTATTTTATATGACATGCCCAAGAACTATCCTCCGCTCAACCATAAAATGGAATTTCTCATAATTTAAAACATGATCTTTTTCAATGCAGCGGCGGAGGACAGAACCTAGGTGTTCCAAACAATTATCAAAAGAAGAACCAGAAACTGTGAAATCATCCATAAAGACTTCTATAAAACTCTCAAGGTACTCAGAAAAAATACTCAACATATATCGCTGAAAAGTACTAGGATCATTACATAGACCAAATGGCATCCTTCTGTATGCAAATGTGCCAAATGGATAGGTAAATGTTGTCTTTTCTTGATCCTCAGGGTCTATATGGATTTGGAAATAACCCGAATAGCCATCAAGGAAACATTAATGGGACTTACCAGCCAATCGTTCTAACATTTGGTCAATGAATGGTAAAGGAAAGTGGTCCTTCCACGTAGCTTGATTCAGTCGACGGTAGTCAATACACACTCGCCAACTATTTTGCACAGGCATTGGAACCAATTCATTCCTTTCATTTGACACAACTGTTATTCCTGTTTTTTAGGCACAATTTGAACTGGGCTAACCAATTTACTATCAGATATAGGATAAATGATCCCTGCAGCAAGTAATTTACTGACTTTCAATTTTACCACTTCAAGGAGAGTGGGATTCATCCGGCGTTGAGCCTGCCTTACGAGCTTAAAATCATCATCCAAAAGTATATGGTGCATACAAATTGAAGGGCTAATCCTGGTAATATCAGGCAATGTCCATCTTATTTCCTCTTTACACTCTCTCAAAAGTTTTAGCAGTTTCAATTTCTGTTGTGGAGAGAGGTTATTGGAAATAATGACGGGCAATTGTTCAATACCCTCAAGATAGGCATATTTTAAATTTAATGGAAGTGGTTTTAATTCCAACACCATGGGTTTTTGGATTGAGGGAGTGGATTTTGGGGGAGTGAGGACCATGAAACTATCTATCTACTCATGTTTATTCTCAAAGGAAAGAGAATCTATTGAAATGAGATTTGCAATATCATCGATAGTCATGGGTACCTCAGAATAAACACACTCATCAATTAAAGAAAAAAATTTTCATTTTTCAGAACCCACACAACACTCAAAACATGAATCAAAAATCAAATAATCCAAGGGTGAAGAAAACAAAAATGAATCAGAGTTTGGGTTGAGGAGAGAATTGTGTGTGTGTGCATCATTTGAGAGCACTTCCATCGAATAGACAGGAAGAGTGGAGTGCTCTTCAATGGGGTGCTTCATAGACTCAAGGATGTTAAAACATACCTTTTCTCCACCAAATTCTATGGACAATGTACCATTATGAACATTGATGATCATCTTTGCTGTTTTGAGGAATGGCCTCCTAATTATGAGAGGAGCGTGTCCTTGGGTTCGGGTATATTCTATCTCAAGAATGTAGAAATCAGTGGGGTATATGAGATTCTTCACTCTAACAAGGACATCCTCAATCACTCCTTTTGGATGCGTTGTACTCTGGTTGGAAAGTTGCACGATAATTTCTATTGTTTGAAGCTCACCAACCTGTAGAGAAGTATACACAGAGTGAGGCATCACATTAATGGAAGAACCTAAATCTAGCATAGCATCAGAAAAGAATGTCTCCCCTATGGTACACAATATCATGAATGTGCCTGGATCCTTGCATTTGGTTGGAATTGCTGGTTGAATCAAGGCCGAGACATTTCTCCCCAGGTTGACTCTCTCATTCCCCTTCAACCTCCTTCTATGGGTGAAAATATCTTTAAGAAATTTTTCATAACGGGGAATTTTCTTGACTGCATCCAACAATGGAATATTAACACGAACTTTTTTAAATGTATCCACTATTTCATTGTCAATATCATTATCAAAGTTTTTCTTAGATTTAGAGAGTCTTCGAGGGAAAGGAAGAGGAATTGATTTTTCATTTGAATCATCAATGATAATTTGATTTCCCTTTTTGTTTTGTTTTGCATTACATGACATTTTTTAGGGTCTGGTAAGAGTGTTTTCAAGAGGGGGACATACATGTTTCATAGAATAAGTAGAAGGAGAAGCATATTTACCACTAAAAAGTGTAATTCCACATAAATTACCTTTGTCCTTTGGATTTTCAATGGGATTGGATGGTATTTGTCCAGACCCTTGCATCTTAAGCTCACCGATGGTGTTCTCCAATTGTCCCACTTCAGTTCGTAGGTCTTGAATTGCCGATTGTGTGGTCTGTTGGAACTGAAGGTTCTGGGTTGGAATTTGCTTCACCATATCCTCGAGGCTTGGTTTATATTTGGGAGGAGGATAATTGTTCTGAGAAGTTGAAGGATAAGAAGGTTTCATAACTTGGCCTTGTTGATACCAATTCTGCTTTTGGTAGCTTGAGTTTCCTCCTTGTCGGTACATTGGTTGTGCTTTCCACCCTGGATTTGGATTTGGACTGAATTGTTCTTGCTTGAAGGGAGGTGCTTGTTGGAATGGACGCCCTGGGAACACAGATGCACAAGACTCAGATGAATCTTGAAGTTGTGGGCACTGGTAAGAAAAATGAGTGTTATCAGAACAAATACCACAATGCAATGGAATAGAAGTAGAGTGTGAGTTACCTTGTGCTTCAGATAATTGCCTTAGAAGGGTATGCATCTCATCAAGTTTAGTATCTACCTTTTGTTCTAGGGCTGAATGACTTACCTCATGAACTCCTCGGGTTGGTGCAATAGCAAATGTACCATATTTTTGTGCATTTTGATCCATGTTGGCTATTAAGTCACGAGCAGCAGAAGGAGTTTTGTCAACTAGGGCACCACCAGCTACAACATCAATCATTCCACGATCCATGGGGATAAGTACCTCATAGAAGTATTGGATTAATAGTTGTTCACTAATCTGGTGGTGGGGGCAGCTTGAGCAAAGTCTTTTGAATCTCTCCCAGTATTCATGAAGGGTCTCTCCTTGTGATTGCCTAATTCCACATATTTCATTCCTAATTAATGCAGTTCGGGGGGCAAGGAATAAATTTTATAGAAAAAGACTTTTTAGGTCATTCTAGCCCCCAATTTTGGTATCCAAATAGGATAACCAATCTCTGGCTACACCATCAAGGGAGAAAGGGAAGGCCCTAAACTTGATTAAGACCTCAGACACATTTTGGGGTTTCATGGTGGAGCACACTATGTGAAACTACTTTATATGTTTGTGAGGGTACTCTCCAGGAAGACCATGGAATTTTGGAAGGAGATGGGAGAGGCCAGATCTTAGCTCAAAATTGTCCGCCTTCTCAGGATATTGGATGTATACAGGTTGGTACTCCACATCCGGGGTGGTCAGTTCTTTTAATGTTCGGTTATTTGAAGCCATGATCTCTGGGGTTTGATTTGGTTCAATTTTGGATTGGATTAGGACCAATATAGGTTCCACAAGGGGTTTCACAATGTTACTTGATTGACCTTCTCGAAATTCCTTGATTTGTGTGTGAAGTGACTTTTCAATTTTAGGATCAAATTCAAGTAGTGTTCCTTTACCAGATCTTGTCATGCAACAATGATGTCCAGTTTGATTGATTGTTTGTTTGTTCTGTTTTTTTATTTGAGATGGATAAAAAAAGAAGGTTGAAATATGAATAGAATGTTATACTATAGAATTAGAGAGGGAAATGGAGAATGATAGAGAGAGGGAGAGAGAGAGAGAAAGAACACACCAAAAACAACAAAAAAAATACAAAACCCAAAACAATAACAATCAAATGGGGGTGGGGTATTTAGAGGAGTACTAATTAAGAAGTAAAATAACTAAATAAATGTAAATAAAGAAAAAAATGATATTGGCTCCCCAGAAACAGTGCCAAAATTTGATCGCGTTGTCGAGCGTGTCAAATTAGTTGTTTAATTTTGACTAGAATTTCTGCAGTATAGCGGCAACCCTAGGTCATCCCTCGAAGGAGCCTTAGACCATTAATTTAAAAAAATGGTTTTGATTATGGAAGTAGAAGGTGAATTAGGTTTTTTAAAACTTGGGGGTTTTATGATTAATGATGAAAATAGGAAATGAAAGTGATAAAACAAAGTAGAAATGAACAAGATTGATTAAACGTGATCAACCCGGGGAAGTCTCATGATGCTCATCCGTCATCGCTTCAAGGGATGGTGTTATGATATTCTAATACCTAGTTTGTAACACCTAGAACCATAATGTTACTTAGTTTTTTCTAGGATACCTCTTAGGGTTCAGTCTAAAACACATAACGATTCACCGGACAACATCGATGATTGGGTGATTTGTGCTCAACATCATAACCGAAACTCACCAAGGAAACACATGAAGAATTCGATGTGCTCTCCAGGTTTTCATGTTATTTCATTGTGATACCATTAAATAAAAGTTCATGGCCTTTACAAGGCTTTTGTGAGTTCTATTGACCAATATGAATCACACAATCACAACAATTGAAAGGGGGAAATGAATGTGGTGAACAGTGTGTGAAACATCACATGAAAGAGTACCCCCAAACATGATCATATGAGTTGAGAATGAAATACCAGTACATAACGTAACAAAATAAGGAAATAGGATGATGAAAAAAACAAAACAATATGGAATTCAAAAGATCATTCAAATATTACAACATGAATCTTGGGAATTACATCACGTTCCTTCCCGGGTGATCACAAGGGGTTTAGAAACCCATGGGAGGGGAAGAAGAAGAAGATGTTGAAGTAGCACCACCCATATCCTCTAGAACTTCTAGGTATGTTGGGAAGAGTCCTTGGGGACTCCAAAATGGTAGAACCTTGCCTCTTGGCCGAACTTACTAATGGGGAGCCCAAGGTGTCATTTTATAGGAAAAGTGGAAGGTGGTTTTAGGCACACATATTTCATCAATCCATTTTTTATCATGTGTTTTGGCCTTCATACAACCTTATATCTCTTTAGAGAAAATAGAAAAGTTGTTTCCCTACCTCTTGACTATGTCCGCCGAATGTTTGGAACCATTTGGACAACTACAGCTCATGATATTAATAAAATATAGAACACCACATTTGACTTGGTTCATATTCAGTGGCTTGGACAGATCAGTTAGGATGGGACCCATAGAAGCCGAATCAGGATTGCGTTAATTAATATGAAATGTAGCCTATTAAATTTTGGACAGGAAAACAAAATTTCAGCACATTTAATGCACGTATTTTGTGTACTATGCAAAAAAGTGGACAGATGTCCATGGATCCATGCAATTTTGGCCCATTTTTCTTCCACTTCATCAAGGGCCCTCCAATTCACCTCCACCTACATTGAAACAATAATAACAAGTAACATTTCCCATTATAATATTTATTAACATTAATTGATTGATTAAAACATAAAGTGAAATTTATTATTATATTTGAAATATTCATTACAAAACTAGTTTAAAACTGCGGTGTAAGGGTGGAATTAAACAGTGAATCGTGGTACGATCAGTAGAGAATCCATTTTTTCTCACTTTTATGTATCATGTGGGGTGGGGGTGGGTTTACCCTTTTTAAATATGTGTAATACTATTTAATTGACTTGAATAAAGATAATAAACAATTTATTAGAATTTTTGGTGGAATGTGTCAGATTCACCTGCCTTTAAACATGTTGATATTATTGTTATATTGGGATTTTATGGGCTAAATTACCTACTAAAAATATTGGTTTTCTGTGTATTTTTTTATACAATGTTTTTTGTGTTTTTAAACCATTATTTTTTTGTTCATTACAACCCTAAATGAAAAGTATATAACATTTATATTTGGTTAATAAAATATTTTCCACTGGATTAACAGAGTGTGTGATTATGCCCATAAAATAAATAAGTGTAATTGATAAAACAATTCCCATACTAAATATATAAACATTCTGTGATTTGATCTTATGTGCATCCAAGATGTGGGTTCCTTATTTTAGGTTATGTAATATGGGGATTATTTCTATGTGAGGCCATGTTGTGAGGTGGTGATGTGATTGGTTTTTGTGTCCAGGTTGTGGGGTGGTTGTGTGTCGTTGGTATGAGGCCATTTTGTGGGTCAATGATGTGTTGTAGTGTTATGTGGAAGATGAGATGATAATGTTTGTTTTATGCTAAATACCAAAGTAGTGATTTAATACATGGTTAATAATTTTTTAAATGGTGTTGGTTTGTTTGGATTATGGGATGGAAATGGATAATGAACGAATTGAACTGGGTTTTGTGGTTAAATGTGGTTGTTAATAATTAATGAAATAAATGGTATGTTTATATCATTTTAGTTGGTCATTAAAAGTGGATAGTAACTTGTGACTAATGTTTTTATGTGGTTTCTTGTATTCAACTTTGGAAGTTAAATTGAGGTTGTTGTGAGATGGTTAGTGCTTGTTAACCCATAGTATGAGCCTATGTGTGACAAATATATATATTTCAATATACCATATTTATTATATATGCACCCTGGCGTATCAAGAACCATGTGTTGAAAATTATATATATAAGGGGTCTTTTCCCTAGCATCCCAATGGTTATTAAGGATGGATGGTTACTCACTATTTATATATCTATCTTCTAAGTGAGTATATATGCATAGGCTATGATTTAAAAATGTATGATAATACACTAGGTGATGGACTAGGTGTCTATGGGTGAGATGTGAGGTGATCCTATTATGGGGATGTTTTTGGTGGAGGTATTTTATGGTATGATTAGTGAACAAGGATAATGTACTTAATGTTCACAACACCCTACTTCTTTGGTTATGGTAGTGTATGTGGTTTGATGGACTAGTTGTTTATAGGTAAGATGTGGTGTGATCGTATTATGGGGTGGTGGCACAGGTATCTACGAGTGTGATATGGTCGTGTTTTTTTGGGTGGTAGTATATGTTATAAAAATGATATAGGTGTTCCAGGATGTACAAAGATTGGGTGTGACAATGAAAAATTAGTGGGAAAGTAGTGTAAGGAAAACTTTTAATGATATTATTCATATCCTGTTATTATAATTAACTTAATTTATTTTGTGAGCATACCCTGTTATGGTTTGGGATGGATATTTTAAATGTTTAGGTGTTTTTTGTTATGAAATTTTATAACTGGTTCATCACTATTCTTCTTTCTCATGTGCATGAGAAAATTTGGTTTTCCTAATGAGTATACTTATATGCTCACCCAAAATTTATAAAAATATTTTCATGATTTTGGGAATATTATACACAACATTTTAGACATTATTAGCACATAAACATGGACTATTACTATATTTTTTCTTTATCTTTTTCTTGGGTATTTTCTTTGGATACTGTTATCTGTAGATTTTTTATTTATATTTGCATTGTGGAATGGTTTTTGGATTTTTTTTATTTTATGTGATGGGGTTTATTAAAATTGATTCATCCTATATCCATGTCCTATGTTATTATAGAGGCTAGTGCCTCCCATTTATGATATTTGTATACCCTTAGTGGTAGTCACTAAACAAAGTCCAACAAGATGTTGGAATCAATTGTAATTGTGTCTCTCCCTTTATTGTAGTATCTTTGGTGGGGTGGGGGGTTGTTAAATCACTAACCTTGTAAATTATGAAATATAAAATTTAGATAAAAATAATTTTTTGTATCATTGTATATGAATAATGTTTTAGATATATTCTATCTATGAAAACTACAGTTTAAAATTTTGTTCAGTGACATAAAAAACATTAAAATATATTCCTATTAAGGTAATTACTTATTAAATTGTAAAATTTCTTTCAAATGAATTAATTGCAATGTAACCACATCACACCTATTTAATTAATCATGTTATGTGGTAAAATGTTTTTGGAAAATTGTTTCATTGGGTAAAATTCTATTCATACGTTACATAATTATTCTATAATGTGTGTAGAGAACCAATTTTTTATATAAACCTCTAAAATATTTTAAAATAGTATTTTTTGTGGGTTTTTGTGCCACCATGAAGTGTTAAGAATCATACAACCTTGATAATAATATTTAAAATTATATATTTTTTTCATGCATTCTTGTAGGCAATTTATTTTATATCCTTTTAATTTGATATTTGAATAGAAAAAATGATGTCGTATTTGATCCTAGAATATGGGTTTTGTTCTCAGAATATTGTTTTTTGGGTTCCCACTTGGGGTCTAGAGATTACCAACCGCTAGTGTGTGATTAAATAAAATTAATTAATTTCTTAATTATAAATATTGTTATCTAGTGACCTAATTTCCCATATAAAATTCCTATTATAATTTCTCCCTAGGGTTAGACATT
This sequence comes from Viscum album, assembly GCA_963277665.1. NCBI lineage: Eukaryota > Viridiplantae > Streptophyta > Magnoliopsida > Santalales > Viscaceae > Viscum > Viscum album. The sequence goes on from OY728125.1 coordinate 9,756,152, forward strand.
GTTTCAATTGACATAACTGTGGATATATATAGAGAGGGTGTGGGAGAGAGAGACTAAATATTGGTTGATTTAACATCATAATAAGGGAGAAATAATAGATCTGCAACTACATCAATGGTTAGTTAACATAGTGATGATCAATGGAATTTTATAGTTAATGAAAAGAAACGTCTAATCTTAATTGAGTTAGGTATTCTTCAATCATATTCATGAAATTTTAATTATGTTAATTATTTAGGAAATAAAATAATTATATATTATTACCTCTGATTATCCACTAAATGAGGATAATATTCATTGTTTATATATATAATATTCATGTGCTTTATTATTTGTATACACTGTTTTAGTTCATTTTACACTTTGAACATTAATTCACATTATGATAGTAATTCCCTCTTAAAATGCACAATAACATGGTACATTTATAACACCTCCTAAAATACATAATGTTCTTTATTTTATTTTCTTATTTTATTTTCAAGTATCCCATTATATAAAGAACAATTAATTATTTTGGATCACTTGATGATTCACATTGTAAGACCACTAAAATGGGATTTCATGCCAACACATTCGGGAACATGTAAACTAGACACCAACCCAATAAAGAGACTGTAGTAGCCAAGATACAAACCAAATGATTGTAGAAATTTATATGAAGATAGATGACATCATGGGGAATATTTCATCAAAAAGTTTCCAAATAAAATTCAAATGTTTGAATGTCGTTATAGGCCGTCCAATTTGGAGATTAAATTCTGGGCCAGATTCTACGGCCCTGAAAAACAGCCCACTAGTTTACACATCTCTCGTAAACCATAAACTATTTTGGGATGAAACATTACATACGGTTAGGGGACATGTGGATAGCCATTTTATTATTCTATGGACCACTATAATTCATCAATATAAAAGATCATTGATTTCCTTTAGTTTGATGGATGCAAGTCGGCTGCCACCTCGTGTCCAGAGCGGAAAAGTATAAGTTTCACAAGACTTCCAATAGCCTAATCCTACCATACTAAAGTGGGATGACTTTCACTATTGGAGTCTCGACCCAAGTCTCCAAAAATTCCTATTTAAGGTACTGGTGTTTGATTATTTATCATCATAGATTCTTTATTTCATTGTAGTGTTATGCTTTCACTTTTCCTTTGTAATGTTCTTCTTCATTTGAAAGTTGTTCGAATCACCTTAGTTTTCAATAAAAATTATTCATATTTCCTTATTATTTTTATTATTATTATCACATTGATACCATTTCTATATGGTGTGAATTTATTCATACCAAACATTAAATAATTCACACAATGGTGGAGTGATTGTTTTCTTTTTCTTTTTTGTTTTTTACTTCTTCAATTCCTCCCTCATGAGTCTACTTCCTCTTACATTGAAACCATGGAATAAATAGAGGGCTAAACAACTCATGGGTTGATCCAAGGGAGTAAAAAGGTTCTATTTTTTATGTTATTTATCACCCCACAAATTCATAATCACTTTTTTAATTGATATTTTTATTTGATGATTTTAAAACATCTTCGTCCTTGTTGAATTTTAAGGCCCCATACTTCAAGTTCTAATACCAACCTTTAACTTAAAGTGATCATAAATTTGACCATACAAGTGTATAGATGATTAGTATTATTTTTTGTTGGTATAAAACCAGTAAGTGATAAATGTGTTTTATCTTATTGAGTAAACCCATCTCAAATATAAGAAATTGAAATCGTTAAAAACGAATTCTTTCCATTCCACCCTTGTAAAAACATAGAATCAACTCTTATTGTAATTTGATTTCACATAAGTCACCTAGAGTTCAATTAAACCTATTTAAAATCAACCCAAATATGGACACTTAATATCCAAAATCAGTTCGTAGAATGTGTGTGTTTATTGGTTTCTTCTTAGGTATTTAATGATTCAACAACCCAAGATACTCTACATTTGACCACTTAACCCTAACAACTTGGGTAAATTTGATCGAGACCAACCACTATTTTAATCACTATAAATTATCCACCCCGTATTTTTTTAGTTAATCTTTAGGAATTCAATTTCATAACACATTGATTTTATTTTCATAATGATTCTTAATAACATTGTTTCTCAATAGTTTATATGTTTATCCTTTGAGGATCCATTCTTGTTCCACATATCTATAACATGTTTTGTGAATTAATATTTGGGGGGTGTATTTTTACCAACAACCATTATTTGATTCCATAATAATAATCTACACCAAGCTTCACATTGTTTAGTGGTCATACTTTGAGGTCATCATAATTTTGAGACAGAAATGAATAATATCATGTGTAATCCTTCTAGAATGGTAGTGGGTAATGGAAAAAATATAGGTATAAAGGAAAATATTCCAGTTTGGTGGATCAAAATGACTCCACAATTTTAAGAAAATGTTGGAAGATTGAATACTAGGAAGGACCCCGAATAGACTTGTATAGTGAAGGGTGGAACAATAGTGAAATTGAGGATGATTCCTAGTGGTGAAAATGTGAAAATAAAAAAAACATATCTAGGAAAATAACATGATGGCATGGTGTTTAGTTTAGATTAACACACGCTATATACCTCTATGGCTAGGTATCTTTGGTTCTAGAGGATTTTAAATATCACATTGAGTGTTTTATGGATTCATCTTCTCTATAGTGAGAATAAGTTTTCCAAAAAAGTACAATCCCAAACACATGCATGTAGTTTTAGTACACACCATGTATTGACCAAAATACATGACTCAGATATTGGTACATGAAAAGATGGAATCTATAAACAACTCACCACATGTACATGGAGGCACTTCATGTATTTAGAGTTGAATTGACTCATATAACTAGTAGTTCACATTGAGTTCTCTCATGAGCATCACAATTTAGGCACCACATCAGATACATCATGTACCATGAGATGATAGAGACCTATTTATTAAAGATACAATATGAAGAGTTTGTTGGCATTACACATCAAACACATCCCAAAATAGGTTTTATATGTTGGATTCACATTCCATGTGAAGTGAAGTACATGATGAGGCTTCCCTATTGAGGCTACATGCTATGTAACCCTATAGTTCATGTCGTGCTCTTTTCCACCCTTAATGAATTTTTTATCTCCTTTCACGTGACTCATATTTTGGTGGGTGAGTAGTCTATCTTGAGATTTTTTCCACATAGAACGTGTGATATGCCTATCTATAGCATGATCGGTGATACACAAGGGGATATGAGAATATTACCCTTCCTAGACCCATATGGCCAATGATGGGTGTCAAGTGTGGTGATCAATGCACTCAAGGTGTTATTTAATCCATTTCATACTATTTTTTACTCAACATGGAATTTTTTCTCCATTTATTAAGAGTGTATGGTACTCCCCTAATTTCTTGGGACATGATTCTTATATCTGTGGAGTTTTTCCTCTATCATATGATGTGTGCTACTTGAAAAGAAAAAGGTAATATTTATACGGATTATGGTATTACAATGATTAACGGGTGATTATTGAAGAGAAGTATTTACCCAACTATAGTTTCAATTAGTTTATGTAGATTTTTGAATAGTTGGGTTATTTTTATTTTCAGGTTGTATACTCCCTTTCCTAACACCTATCCATAGTAATGGTGACCGTTCCCCTAAAGGTTAATGGAATGGTAACCCAATAATAGTGGATAGTAAAGTACAAAATACCCACATTTTATATCATATTATCAATGTTAAGTGGGTCATATTTTATGGGTTTTAGTGTCAATATATATGTTTTGGAGGTTCAGCATAACAGATTCGTAAAGAATTGTGACCCCCCAGTAAAGCATTAGTTGCCTTCAAGCTGTAGTGTAAGGTTGAGTTATCTACATAAAATTATGTGGAATTTTATTTACGCTGATTATTTATAATATATAATTAGGTAACACCTTAAATGATTAATGATAGTACATCCAAGACTTCTTTTTACCCTTGAGTCTTCTAGTGGTTGATAATATTTAGAAACATTATTGTTATACTCATAGATAATGTTTTCCATGGAGTTCTTAATTACACATATATTTTATTTCCATTAAGGTTTCAATATTTTCCTAATATGTATGATTATATTCACCGATTATGGTGTTTGATACCACATGTATTATTACCATGCATATGATTTACCATTTAGAATTTTTTTTGGTAGACATGGTGTCAAGACCCATCCCCCGGGGCCAATGTCATGACTACCCCAAGCCTGCCTCCTGAAGGTCAGGGGATGGGAAAAGGCGCTAATGGAAGCAACCTACAAGAGGGAGGAATTTTCTTGAGTACCTGTATTAAAAAACATTCCCAACCACATCCAAACACAATAAAATGGGGAAAAGGTACAATAAAAGCAAGGTTGAGTGCAAGTACAACTGAAAGTAAGTGGGCTAGAATAAAAACCCTAAAAAGAATTGAAAAACAAAAAATAAAAAAGGAAACTCTCATATCCATCCATAGAAAGCCCCACCAGATTTTGAGGGTAGTGAACATACTATAATTATAAGTAGTATGTCTTGTATGCTCGGTCATACTGGGCCCCACCTACTCCAAGTCCACCAAGTCCACCATCATATCATCGGTCAGTTTTGTCTCCATGAGCACCCCTATTGTAATGTCAGTCATCTGCACCGGACACAACACGTGTGTGTGAAGCCTGTGCATGGGTGAGTAACATAGTACTCAGTAGGGACCCCAAAACAAAAAAGGAATGACCACAAAATAATTCTTCAAAGTAAAGAATGAAACACAAGATAACTCCCACTAGGTATATTCTAGGGTAGTAATGGTAGCATCATCAGTCACATTGTTGAACACCTCGACTTCTGGAGAAATCATCCTCCATCAAGTACAGTGGGACTTCCAAGTCACAAAAAGGTGCTTCCAACTGACTTTTGTAATTCTTACGTACTTCTCCACATTGCATACCGTGGGCTGCAAAGTCACAGAGAGGTGATTCCCACTAGTTATGGTCTATTAAGGAACTCCTCCTCATTGCATACCATGGCCCTACAAAACCACAAAGAGGTGCTTCCCATTGAGGGCCTGCAATGTCACAAAGAGGTTCTTCCCACTAGGACAAAAGTCAGCAGTATCCAGGTCTCTTCTAGCCATAGGGTTCGATATGTAGTGTACTTGGGAGAACCACTCCTCCAACCCTTCATCACATCCCAATATCCACGAATGTCACTATAAATTGTGCGAATAGATCCTACTCAATGAGAGGGTCCCAATGCCGTAAATGACACATCAATGAGAAATGATATTTCCATGATACCGACGTTTTAGTAAATAGGGGACTGGTTGTGGCGGGGCCCGGTTTGACCTAATCATACAGACCTGACCAACTTGGACTAGGGGGTCCCACATACCCTAGTTCATTAAGACGAACTCGACCTGACCTAGTAGGGGTCGAGGTCAGTCAAGTCTGGACTTTCCAGTGGGCCAGACCCAAATGGCCTCACTGGACATGGCCCAGTTGGTCGAGGGTCCAACCGACCGGGTCACCTGAAGATTCGGTCAAGTCCAGCCCGACTGGAAAGTAGAGAGTGTCCGGCCATCCGGTGCTGTTTCGGCCTACTAGATGCTGGTCCGACCAACCGGCAATAGTCCAACCCATCAGCACAGGTCCGACCCACTACCACTATCTGGTCCACTGGGCTCAGGTCCGACGCGACATGATGGGAGCCCAGATCGTCAGTAGAGGGTTGGTCATGCGGTGTGGCTGATGCTGCCGACCAGCTAGGACATAGCCTTGTTGTTGTGTTCAGATCCCCCCTTGGCCTCTTGGGATTGGGGTGCTTCCCCCACCCATAGTCGACAGACCGTGGATTCACCAGCTACTTGGATGACCCGGACGTGGGTTGTCCCTCCACGCAACACCCCACCTAGCACCACGTCCTCCAGTCTGCCACCACGGCTAACGAGACATGGCTTCCTGGTCAATACGGCCCACCGGTGTGGGCCTCCATTCCTACATGGATGGAGAGGCTGGTTGGCGCTGCTACCGCCAGATGGGAGTTTAGAGGACCACCAGACAAGCTTTGTGGGTCTATTCTTCAAGCCTTCTGCATATGTGGCCTCTAGGGAGAGTCCTCTTCACTGCAAGGATCGAAAAACTACCTTTCCATCATTTCAAGGGAACGACCACCAAGAACACATATGCAGAGGTGCTCTGGCTTTTTTTGGGTCTTTCCAGGGCCTCCATGATAGAGGTTTAAAGGCGGGGAAGGTTTTAGGATTTTTCGTTCAATCATTCCATACCAAGATTTGGATCCCAAATAAAAACCCACCACGAATAAACCACCCTCCTTCATAATTCACGAATCGAGGATCAACCTCTTCATGGGTTGAATCAGGTTCTTAGTTTTTTTAGAAAAGGATGGGGAATAACATCAAATCAAAAACCCTACCTCTTATGACGTCTAATATCATGTCATTTGTCCTTGAGGTATTAATTCATCAACATCGCTTCCTGGTTTCGATCGTCGAACGTCATCGAAGATGATGAAGTATGGCCAGCATTCATCATTCTTCACTGGGGTGGAAGTCCATCACAAGTTCTCTAGAGAATCCTCCAAATTTTTAATCCATATTTCCTCAGCACATCGAACTATAAATAGGGGCATGTCACAATATTTCCATTATGAGGTGATGTCATGTCATTATGCTATTTTATTTAAGAAACAATGTCATTGTTACGTATCAATAAAGTATCATTGCGCTTAGAGTTAGAGATCCATTAATGAGCCTCATTAATTCACATCATTTCCTCTTCATCGCTTCTCTAAAACATCTCCATCATCCACTAAATTTTGAGAATGAAAATAAAATTATTCTTTTAAATTATTTTATTATTTTTCTAAAAAATGCCAAAAAATAACTTTTCCACTCGGCCCTTACCGGCTGAAGTTAAGTCATTTATAAGAGAATCTTGGCATTCTAAATTCAATGGTGCCCTCATATTTTCAATCAGAGAAAAAGTTTAAAGATAAAAAATACCTCTATAAAATTTACTAAATGTACCTTAAAAAAGGTCAAAAACTCATTCTGGGGTCTTGAGGCCTCGAAACCACGTGTTGTTGCATTTCATAGTCTCAAAATAATTCCATATAAATAAAATAACAATAAAAATTATGAGGCATTACACATAGAGCTGGTGTGACTTTTTCATATCTCGCACAATGTGACGCTCTTTACACATGGTGGAAAATGGTGGTTCATTACTATGAAAGTGATTGTTGCAGTTGGACGTTGAACCATGATTATACAAATCAAGGATGATATTTCTAGGATATTGTCTCTATCTTATTAGGAGGATTTTTATATGTACACCTCCTTTGAATGTTTTTTAAATTTCATTATAATTGTACTAGATATCTCATGCATGAATTTAATATATTTTGGTTATTAATATATATACTACCGGTGTTTCTAGTTATTTTATGCCTTAGATATTTTAGTTTGTTCAGGTTGATTTATTCTATGAACTCCCATATTATGTGATATTCTAGCTCAGTGCGAGTCACTTGTCCCAAGACTTTTAGTGGATGGTGTATGGTTGCACAGTCAGATTACTATCACCCCAAGGGGTACCCAGTGGGGTGAGGTTTGTTAGTGTGGTATCAAAGTGGTCTATTCCTAGGGATGGAGTTTTGATTTATTAGTCTTGTGATGACTGGTTTGGTTATTTAGGGAAATAATTTTAAGGGGGTCTTGAGTTTGGTTATCAAACTAGAGATACCAACATAGGTGTGAAAACTGATATATCTTTTCAATATGACTTGATTAATTTATTAGAAAACCTTGTTATCTAAGACATCATTTTTGGTTATATGAATGTAAGAATTTTCATTATATAAATGTTAGGTAACATATTTTATGTTTTTATTATGTCATCTCATTAATATATTATATAACCAATGTAGGTTTATCCATTAAAATATATGGTGCCACCCCTTAATTTACAGGTTGTTTGAATTTGAAGGGTTATAATGATACAAAAATTATATTTTCACCAATTGCCTCTTGATACTGAGAGATGAGCCATAGTTATAGAGACCTATATGAGAGATATAATTTATTAATGATTCGAGGTAGTTTCCCTCCCTTTATATTTAATGAGTATTTTTCTGTAAAGATTATGGTAGATCCATCACAGTTTGATAAAACTACTCAAAGGGTGGATATGATATGTGGGTTATGAAGATAGAGGCTAGAGGCCTCATGGGATTGTGAGGAGTGCCTATTACTCATAAGATAAAGGGTTTTCTATAGTATGGGGATCATATTTCCATCTGGTTCACACTCCCATTGACTAAATGATAATTCATGCATTGATATTCCTTATGTTATAGTGATTCATTAGTGGGTGGTATTTTTATTGAACTCGTGATTAGATAGATCTAATTTTTTATTATTTTTTTCCTTTTTTATGATAAAGTTTTATATACATATGTTGGGCCCTTCATGGGGAAGCATGAAAATGTTCAAGTACAGATTGATGCTCACAAACCTTCCAAGGTGTCTATTTTACATGTTTCATTGATGAATTATCTATGCTCAATGGATCATGTAGAGACTTAAAAGTATGAGTTATCAAGATTTAGTTAAGTTCTCATACAACACCACCTACACTCGAGACCCCTAATAATTAATTTACACTTTGTATTCTTGGAAGAGATAAACTCTGGTTAGGGATCTTGGCTGTCATTTTACTTAAGGATGACTAGAGTAATGATATGGATAGACCATCATATAGAAGTTAGAGTTTATATTTAATACCTAATTTCTATAGGCCCAGTTTCATATTGAGAATCATTTAGGTAGAAGAGATGACAGTGAAAGAGAACTCCATGATAAGAGATTCAACCACACACTCCCCTGATCATCATAATCAGTTAGTTCATGTCACATATGGGGTGCTAACAGTAGTATCTATGTGAAGGAGAACATAATTAATAATTATAGTTATGAATCAACAGATTTATTTATGAGTATGATCAATTTCATTTCTTCATGGAACCTCAGAAATTTTAACATGGGTGTGATTTATTATTCCTGTAATATATGTTCATGAGTTAGATATTTCAGTGAAACCCGTGTCTAGACCACTATCAACTAGAGTGTTTCTATAGATAGAGACACTCCTTAGAACCTATTTTAATGTAGTGTATTTATCCTTACTTGATAATGAGGTGTTTCAATGGATTGATTCACTGCATAGATAATATCTCTTAGTTCCAACAATAGTATGGATTGGTTTCCAATTATAGTACTTTGTGATGAAAAATAGTTTCCTTAGTGAGGTAAGGTCAACCCCTAAAATTTTTGGGATTCCCTCATGAATGGAATGTGGATTCCACCCTTAATAATTTGTGTTTAAATACCAATCAGACGATAATCAAGGATTTATATTCTATGTGAATGTATGATATTTTATTTTCTATAAATGTTGAGTAATTCACAAAATATTCCAAGGGTGACCCCTGGTTATCCCTCGAAAAGAGATCAATGTATGGATCATTTCGCATTTGAGGGATAATATTTTAGTGTAACCAAGTTGAATGATAAAAACCCCTATATAATTTCAAGGTAATTTGGAAGAAATTATTCTTGGGATCAATTGGATGAGGTTGTTATTTAGAATTCATGGAAATTTCATTTTATCACCATGAAAGTATCACTAGTGTAGTAACCACTGGTACTGTGAGTTAAAGATTAATGTTGTTGTGGTTTACCTTAATGTTTTTGAAATTATAGAAGATGATAATATTATAGTGACATATTAGTGTAATAGTGGATAAACCCCATTCAAATAGACTCTTTGTCATGTTGATGGAGGAAGAAGATGATAATTAATCATTGGAGTTGTAGATTACTATATAGATAGGGAGATTTTTTTCACCTTTCAACAAATTTTGGTGACCCACACTCTTCACTTGTGGGATAGAGTCCCACTATGATGATTTCAATATAGATGTCCTATGTGAATGAATATTTTTAGTAAATACACATAAAGGGTTTCTTTAAATCCATGGATCACATCATCCACATCGCCAAGAAACTAAGGGGGTTACCTTACTGTTTATATTGAATAACTTAATAGATATTTCGAAAATGGGAAACCCTATAGGAGAACTAAACATAGTGAAGAGAGTCAAACAAAAATTTATGGATATTCCCCCCAAATTGAGACTTTTTATATGTAGAGGAGTAGGTTAGTTTCACATTAGGCTTAGTTGTTTTATTAGTCTAGTATAAAGGGTGTTGTCTAGGGGTCTGGTGCCAATAGAGTAGAACACTATAAACTTTTATAACTGAATACATTGTATTTTGGTGGACTGGGCCACATAATGGAAGTGGTGCTATGCTTATACATTTTATAAGGACTGTGTTTCTCCTAATGTGATCACTTGTTGATTCAATGGAGTTATGACAATGTGACTATGATATCTTCAATAATGGGTGCAAACCTGTTGAAGATCAAGTTGTTGATATTTGATACTCATGGATATTATGGTTTAATGGAAAGGACTTATTTCCATATAACTATTATATAGAGATATTGGTTCTTATTCATTGCAAGTTGGTTATAATGAATTAATTATTGTAGGTCAAGAGGACAAAGCTTCCTTTAAAATAATTTAGTGTCAGTAAGAAATCTCTGTGTTGTGCCTCCTAGTAGAGTATGAAATAAATTGGTTGTTTGTATGAAAATCCCATTAAAACTATTTAAATTTGTGTAATGACAGAGTATAACTAGAGGTAACCATGTTAGTGAACCATTTTGATATGGATTTTGGTGGTTCGGGGATTCACTTGATCCCATGTGGGGGGAAACCTAAAGATGACAAAATGTTATGGTCTAAAGACATCTAAAACATTTCATAGAGAAATTTTCCATTTTTGTGAAGTTATTTCTTAAATATGAGTCAGATTTTATTAAATCAATGATGAGATAGGGTGTTCCCATCCTGAGTAATTTTGTAGGGAGTTCATTTTGATCTTATTACTCTAGAAATTAAGGATTTGTGTGTGAAGGTTGGTTGTTTTACATAGAGGTCATTTTATGAGATTCCTTATTGATGAACCCCTTCAGTTTCCTTAAATGTGAATAGAATTTAGTTACCCCAATTTATCCCATCCAAACATTTAAAATATTTTCAATAAAAATATTTAGGTGGACTTCTGAGCTGTCATGATGATTAGAGCATCATAGAGCATTGGAAATAATATATTATTATTTTTATGCACACGTGTAAGTGAATTATTGTTTTTTAAATAATTAGATATTTTATTGGGTAAATAAATGTTGTGATTATGTCCAAAATATATAGTTACCCCAATAGTTGGTCTTATTTCATTTTTCAGTTTTGGTCTTAGGATTACTTGTCACAGATGTGCAGTTAAATTAAATTAATTAATTTCAAATTATTTAATTTTAATATCTGGTGACTTAATTTCCCCTATAAAATAGTTATTATAATTATTATCTTGGAAAATACATTTTTTCAACATCACAACCTAGATAGTTAGAGATATAGGGATGTTGGTGGAGTTATAAAATCATAGCAGAACAAACATCGGATCAATGGAATGGGACCAAAGTTATTAAGAAATCGATAATTAGATCATAAGAAATCATAAATAGAACCATGATTTTGAAAAATGATTAAAGTAACAGTGATTATACAATGAGTTAAGGCTTATTATTTTAGATTTACGCCTCATAGTTCCAATTAATTATTTAATAAATCCTATAAATAAATATAGTTACTTTTAATTTAATCAATTTAGAACTTTTACCCTATTATTAATATAGTTGTTCTTTATGAATTAAATTTATCAAATCATGTAATTTCATTAGGAAGAGATTATTAATGGTATTCCTCATCAACCATCATTATCATATACTCTTTACTGACAAATTCTCATACCATTTATCTATTGTGTACATTATGAATGAATTTTTAGGTGGTTGGTATTCACTTTAACAACCATTTTTGATTCCCTATGATTGATCACAACTGGAATTTACTATGACCAATAGATAAACATTGGGGTGATTGGAATACAAAGATAAAGGGGTTTTGTATTAATGGTCATGTTCTAATAATGGAATTACAGAATCGAGAAAACCTAGAGGAATGGTGGAGATTCATGCATGATAGATCTTGATTGTCCCATGGGAGTTGGACGATGGTTGTGAACTATGTGATTAGAAGGATCGTTGATGGTCTTGGATTGTGATGAGTTTCATGATGGTGTAATTTGGGTTGATTTTGGGTGATGGATGCATGAAAATGAAAACCAGATCAGATATAAGTGATGGAATGCACCAAATGACATGTTTTTTGGAGGAACACACACACATAGTATATATATATTTATATATTCTTTTTTGGAGATAATGCTAGGATTTTGGTGGATTATAAATATCACATGGTGTGTTGTATTGATTCACAAACCATGTAGTTTGAATAAGTTGGGTAGTCAGGTACACTCCCACCACATGGAATATAATATGACTTCCTTCCATGTATAGTATATTAAACATGACTCAGGAAATGGTAAAAACCAAAATGACATCCTTTGACCACATGTTGTGTGTTTGTTAATGTCAATATTGTAGTCAGAGATAAATCAAATCAAATGAATTGTGGTTCATTCCTAGTTACCTTGCAGGAATCACGTTCCATTATACCCTCATATGATAGGGACCCATGTATTAGGGATACATGTCAAATAACATATTCATCGCAAATGTTATGTACATCATATAATGTGATATATAGGATGAATTAAATTTAATGTGGAGAGAAATACATGGTGAGGCTTCCCTACAGGGGATATACACTGTGTACCCCTATAGTACATGACATGTACTTTTTTCCATCCTTATAGGTTTCTTATTCTCCTTACCCAAGAATCGTATTTGGTTATATGAGTTGTCGATCTGAATAATTTTCTTTATATGAAGAATTTTTATGATTCTATTGAACACAATATATAATATTTGAGGTGATATGAGCATCTTGTCTACCTTAGATCCACAAGCCTGATGATAGGGATGGGATATGCTGATCTGAGTGTTCCGTGGTTTAGGTACTCCCTCATATATTATGTGCTGCTCAAAAATGTGCAGATCCCTACTTATTAATGATAGAGTTCAATAATATCCATATGATAGGGGAATGATTCATCTACCAGTGGACTTGGACCCTCCCTTATCTATTATGTGTTATTCAACAAGGTGGATGTCCTCAGTCTAAGGAGTTTGGATGTAACTCATATTTTATCTTATATATGAGGACAAGTGATTACTTTACTATAGTTTTAGTGTGGTGATGTGTGTTTACCCATAGTAGGTATTTATAATGGTTGCAATTAGAACTCAATTGGATGATACCAATATTTGGTTGAGGTGTGCATTACCCTTTAAGTTTCAAGAATGGTTACTCTGTAATAGTTGAAAAAATGTTGTGGTACTACCTTTTGTCTAGTGTTCTACCCAAAGTATTATAGGTCCTCCTTTATAGTTTCCTGTGGTGATCTTGAGGTTATAGAGGTTTATAATATCAGGTTTTTTGAGACTTTTGACTCCTCAATAACCACTTTTTAACTTAGAGATAAAGTGTATAGATGAGCTATCAACATTAGACCATGTTGAAAATTCATTAATATATGAATTTCTAGTCTCTCATTAGGTACAAGCACTAAGGATAGTAGTTGAGATTATTGGGATTTTATTCATCACTAAGTATTCATGTGGATGAGAATATCTAGAACCTTCAACGTCAAACTCTTGAATACTTTATTGATGTGTGTTTGGAAAAAAAATTTATTGAATTTCCTTGAATATTTCATGGGATCCTACTGGAAATTATTATACTCACCCCTTTTGTGAATTTCACCCACACATTTTGGGTTTGCAAAGATAATGAACTATTTGAAGATGTTTTTGGTTTGAGTGGAACAGGTGGGACTTGTTTAATACTAGCACTCGCCGACACATGTCAATTTATGACAGAATAAAGAGGTTCTTGAAAGTGGAAGTGATTGTTGTGGAAAGAGATAATTGCAATATTTTTCACAAAAAGTAGGACCTTCTTAGGGTGTTGTGTCTATAATATTCAATGGATTATTATATTTATAGTTGCTTGGTTATTTTTGTATATGGAGTTATTCTTGTATTTAATGTCTTATCATTTTATTATAGGTAGTTAGGTTTTTTATATATATTGATGCTATTGTTGGTTAGTTTATTCATTGGATTAATGTGTATTTGTTGGTCTATAAAGGATATGGACTCATATATTATGTGATATGCCATCTCAATTATAGTCAATTCCCCAGGCCAATTGGATGTGAGATTGGGGTGACACTCAGCTTTTTTCTAGCCTGATATATGCCTCAATGGGTTGGTTCATGTTAATATGGATAGAATTTATGGTCATATTTTCATCACAATAACACATTAAGTAGTATTTTAGAATTAATAATATAGTTAATCAGTCTCATGTTGTTATCACATAGAGATTTCAATAATTTCTTTGTTACGTTTTATTTTTTAAAAATTATTGAAGAATGAATTTGTGGTTTTGTATATATTTTTTGGACATAAAATTTAATGATAGTTACTAATCAGATAACAATTAATAAAAAATGAAAATAGTACCTAGATCTAGAATAATCCTCAATTTAATTTCTTTTATATTGTAAAAATGTATTTGTTTTCAATGTAATTCACTATATTAATATACTTGAATCATATAATACACACCTTATACTATTTAATGATGATTAATCACATTGATATCTCAATGTGTGAATTATTTTATAGTAATATACAATTAAACCACTTAGAAATAACCAATGATAATGTTAAAATCCAAAGACTAACTTCACTCACAATTTCCAATGAAAAAAATGAAATTTAAAAAATTAATATCATGGTCAAATCCACTATTATGGCATACAATCTCACACCAAATAAATTCACAGTCTAATATATTCATTCATATATGAATTAAAATGTTAAGAGTAAAAATAAATGACAAATAGTGTAATAAGAACACTTTACTAATAGAAAAAATAAATATTACAATTTATTCTATAAAAGAAAACTATAATAATTAAATAATATAGAACAAAATAAGTATTGTCTCAAGACTATTTCATAAAAATCACTCTATATCTCTAACTTAAATTGGGTTTATCCAGCTATTTTTGAGAAACATTCACTCTTCATCTCCACTTATACTATTCCAAAAATATATGATTTCATTTATATATAAAGAAAAAAAATATCTATAAACTATCTTTATCTAGACCCATCTAATTTGGTGATTCTTGACTCCTTTATAAACAATATCCCACTACACTTATTTAAGAATAATCTTCTCCTAACTTAATCGACATTACAATAACCATTATCCTAAGGATTTACAATGTTTTCTACATAAATCCTATTGAATAAACATAAAACAAATGTACTGTCTTTATAGAATAATAGAATAAAAAACTAGTGAAATAAACTACTTTAATGAACTCTAAAATGAATCAGTTCAAATATATATACATGTATATATATATAATATTAACTATTTTATACAGACATTAAAAATTCTCTAGATCACCGTCTTTAATTTATCATTCAATAATATCTTAAGTGTGAACTAGTAAAAAAACTACAGAAGTTTTAGATCAACTTCACTTAGAGTGGTTTTGTATAGCTAAAACCATTAATCCATGACATTGTTTAGGATAAATAAAATTCTATAGACTATATTAAATTTAAATCCAACCCTTTATCCAGAAGTAATTACACATATGTTCAATTTCAATGAATTCATTCACTTTAATAACACTATATATACTCCCATATCAAATAGAAATATAAAATAACCTTTTGTTTTACTCTAAAAACAATTAAATAAGATAGATCCATTGATATACTAGATTCTTCCATCAAATGATATCAAACCCACATTATAGAACATTATTTCAGACAAGGTAATAGGGTTTTGGGTAATTCTCTTCTTAAGTAAACTTTATTTAGAATGTTTCACAGTTTATATTAATAATTAATATAGAAAAAGATATATAAATAAATTTCTTCAATGAGTTATTGAAAAAATATATAGATACATTACCAGATATGTGGTTTCACATAACTGGATTGTTAAAACACATTAATAACTTTTTACTGAGGCCTAATAATCTTCATGACCCTTCTTGAAAATTTTCTTATGTTCACGATAGAATTCAATCAAAATTAAGAAAATAAAAATCCAAATGATTATTAAAATCATTAAAATATCCAAATGAAATTGAATTTTTATTATTAATTTATAATTTCTAAACATAGGGAATCATATATATTTCCCACAATTGATTAAATAGATGGAATATTTTATCTGTAAAAAATATGATAAAATATTGAAGTAATTATCTTGATCTATCAGCATGAAGATGATGATATCAATGTATTTTTATGATATATATTTTTTATTATTTTTATCTAAAGACATTCATTCACATTGACCCCATAAACATTCTGTATAATTTTATATCATGATGAAATTTATTTTGATAAAAATTTTCATTTTATAATACATTAATATTTGATGATGAAAATTTAAATTATTTATATATTTATTTAAGTTATCATAAATATTCAGAAATATAAATTTAATACATTATATATATTTTTTTTATTTAATTAAATTTATTTAAAAATATTATTATAATTTTTATACCTTGTATACAAGAGATATATTCATAGTACTACATAAAATTAATTTTCTAAAAAAGACTACTATTATTTTCAGCTTATGAATTCAATAATAAAATTTTATTATTATTTATATATGTTAGGTGTTAAGATTTTATTGGGATAAATATACCTCTTGAGTATGTATCAATGGATAGTGATTTTATGGGTTAGGTTATATTGGAATGGATAATTTGGTTCTATCATAAATGTGATTATCTAGATACTTGTCGCACCATAATTTTTTTTAATACAATTTTGGTTTCATATGATTTATAATATTTTCATGAAAATATTATTGGTACCTTATAAATTATATATATGTGAATATTAGTGGATATAATTATATTTTTTTGGATAAGTAACATAAATATTTTGTTACATAAGGTTTTTTACAATAATATGTTTAGAAAATTTTAATTTTCTTAAGGTGTAATATATTAAATTAAATAACTAGAATAATGTATTGATATATGGATTACATGATATATATAAGGATTAAATTAAAATAAAATTGAACATTATAATATGAAAAAATGTTATGATATTAAAAGTCCCTCTAAATATTTGATGTGATAGTATTGAAAAAAATAACAGGCCAAACCTTATCCATTTAATATGGGTAACCATAAAAGTTAAGCACTCGTGGATTATCTCATGAAATTAATATAATATGTGGATAAAAATAAATTCTAAGTAATAATGTACCATTGTATGATTTATATTTCACTTAGATACTACCACTAAACATTAGGTAAAATAAGTAATAATTTATGGAAAATTCATATTATGATTTTAAAAAACATTTCCCACATAACCATTAAAGTGTCATATTTTATGTGATTAAAATTTTTATATATATAAATACATTTTTCATAAGAATAATAAGGTATAATTAAATATTTTTCAATATGGATATTGGCCCACTAGTTGATATAATTTATGGGGTCATTATTTTAGTTACAACATGTTAATTAAAGTGCTTATTGAATTGTTGTAAAGTACAATACTCACCCAAAAAATATATCATTTTATATATTATGGAATTAATTATTTACATAATATTGAGATTTATTATAGTGTGTACCTATTGTTAAATAAAATTTTATATATGATTATGATGTGTTCTCAAAGAGAAAAGAAATATAATTATAAGTATGAAAATGTGATAAAAATAATTTTTCGCTTTTTGAATCATGAGTATTTGATTTCAGATGTACACCACACCTATGTCACGATGGATATTAACTAAATGATAGCAGATAATTTATAAAAGGATAAGTAGATCTAGTCTGGTAAATTGGAACGATTTGTCCCATTAGAAGTTGAAATATGATCAACATATGGAAAGTGGAATAATATTCTAACTATAAAATTGTAATTATATAACGTCTAAAAATAGAAATTTAAATTATAGAAATTTTTTGATATAAAAAATATTTCTTTCATGATTTCAAACATGATTTTTTATTCATATATTAATGAATTGTTTTATAGAGTTAATGATACAATGATTGATTTAAATGTTTTGTACATGGGTAATCTAAAATATATTATTCAAGATAATAAGGAAAATATATTTGATTATAACACCAATTATAGTTTTAATTATAAACTTGATCATATAAATGATAAATATATTTAAAATCTGCAAAGATATGGATTGTGAGAATCATTTGATTATGAATAGTTCAATATATGTGAATCTTTTTCTATAATGAAAAAATAAAAAACAACTTTTTTGTGTAAAATATTAATGGCATAGAGTGATATTAGACATAATAAATAGTTATTTATTTGAAGTAATTCATATCAATGATTTGAGTAAATTCACTTATTAACCATTTACTGATGACTTGAATCAGTATGGTTATAAGTATATTACTATGAAAATATTTTAAGACACTGAGAATTTCAATGGAGTCCAAAAAAAGTAAAACAATTTAAATCAAAAAAATTATTTAGATATTTTAATTAGATCATATATATATATATATTATCCATGAATTGACTATTCATATGAGACATTATGTAATTATTTCATAATTCACTCTATCTTGAACACAACTATTGAATGATGTGTATAAAGGGAAGAATCACACTTTGATAAAAGTTGTTTGATTGATGAAGAGTCAGTATTAATTTATTATATATTTATGTGGACATTTCCTATTAGAAATAAACATCAAACTAAAATACATTCTAGATAATGAATTCAAAAAAAACTGTATTATATATAGAATGAGACATGTAAATTTTTTTCTTTAATGATAATATTGGGTTTCAAAGATTTGGTAAACTATAATTCCAATTATAATTTCATACTCAAATAAAAAATTTTCTTTTTTATGACGGTGAGGAAATTTTATTAAAAAAATAATTGGAAAATACAAGTATCTTAAGAGAAAAAACCAAATAGAAAAAAATCAATTAATGACATAATGATCTGAAAATAACAATCCTACTATTATGTGATGTATTCAAATGAGAAATATATATGGGATAAATAAAAAATCTACTCAGTTTCTCCTTATATCCATGATAATTCAGCCTTGTTCATTCAGTGTCTTTTAGTGAAATACAAAACGAAACATGCAAGGATAAATTAGAATAATCAAATAACCATTATTACCATAAATATAAGCCATTATAATAACGCTGAATTATAATTACTATTAAACAATTCTTCCAAAACACTTAAAATAAATATTAAACATAATTTAAAATCAGAAAAAAAAAATTATAATAAGACACAAAACCAAGGTTGTCCGTACATATGCCTACACATTGTACCATTCGAAATGTAGAAACATGTCCTAATTCTCTAAATACCAAAAATAAATATTCAAATATTATATTTGGTCATGTGTTAGGGAATAATAATAACAATATACACAAGATGGTGTGAATTGTGTCTTTCTGATAATTTGGAATACTTTTGGCTTTTATATTTCTTTGTAATTTATACAGATATGCAACATTTTATTTTGTAATTAATTTGAGCAGCAGATAAACTATAATGAAGAAGAAATAAATTTTTATATTGGTTGGGAGTATAAGCATACCCTACTCCACTCCACCAATAATCTCTTAGTTTGATTGGTAGTTTTCACTATAATGTTCTTCTTATCATAATATCATCATATCTGAGTGGTGGTAGTTGATAGCTATACAAAAATTCTAAATAGAGCCTTTGGTTCTTTTATAGAGAATATGTTTCTCCACATCTTAGTCTGAGATTATAATTATATTATATGACTATGGAAAAGTTCTAAAGACTCTAATAAATTAATAGAGTTTGATTTTATTGTATTGAGAAATTCTGGATCACAGTTGCAACAAAAAGTAACAAAATATGGATCTTATTCTTCAAAGATGAATGTCTTCAAGAAATAATAGATTTGAAAATATCCTAGTAGTAGATGATATTTTAAAATAGTATCAAAAACACACACAAAATGACTACACAATAGCATGAGATAGAAATATATATATCTCTATAGTTAAGAATCTTCATAAATAATAAAATTTCTTAATATTTTGTTTCTTTAGAAAAATTATAAATTAAAAAAATATTACATATACATTGTCATACAGAAATTTTAATTAAACTTGATATTATATATAAATATTTACGTCTCTTTGGTTGACCGGATTCTAATATTATCACCTGACAGATTGTAAGCATTGAAATTTAAATCTTCTAAGGGAGTAGTAACATTCCATATAAATAGGAATGATTTACTCCAATGAATACCATTCTTTGAACAAGTTGTAAAAAATATTTAAAACTACATTAACTTACATAAAATCCATTGAAGAAATCATGGAAAATATATTTAATTACAACTCCATCATTGAATAGTTAAACTTTGGATTCATTCATTTGATATAAAAAACTCCAGACATAGATATGAAAATGTACAGTTGATCACAAATGTATGGTTGACGTACCATATGTGTAGGATTGAAATAATGATGCAGATGCTCAATATACAAGAGGGGGTGAATTGTATACTTTAAAAATTCATTTGGAACCTTTAAAGTTAGTTATGAATAACCGTGTTTTCCTTAAGTAAAGGAAATGGATATTTTTAAAAAAGTTAAACTTTAGTAAATTCACAAAAACTCTAATACCAAATGAAAACTTGGAAAGAGATTCCAAAATTAGGTTCTAGAAATACGGTTCCAGAAATTGAAACTTAACAAAATATTACAAAATGAGATTCTACCTTAAAGCGTATAGAATCTAAATGAAACAGAGTATAAGTAAGGAAGTATAAGAAAGTTATACTTTCCTTATAATACAAAATGCAGCGGAAATAAACAAGTAGTAAAACTACAAGTAACAATATATAAGTCTTTTAACCCAAATAGAAGGGTATCCAACAACCTTGGATAAAGGTCCCTTGATTTATACTTTCAGGAAAGTCTGTCTTACCCACACCAGGGTAAGCCCTTGATATGAGGATCGGAGTCTTTGTCTTGTTATCCCCGCAAGCCCTCAACTACAAGGTAATTGGTCACCTCTGTCTTCCTCAGCATGGAAGCCCTTACCTTCAAGGTGTTTGAAACCTCTGTCTTCCTATCCCCGGAAGTCCTCGAATGTAATCACCAACATTCAGAGTCGCACAAAGCAAAAATTGAACGAGCGGTTCAGTACGCACAAGGCATGAAAAGATTTCTCTCTCTAGAAATCACCATAGTAGCATGTGGTCTCTAGATTGATCAAATTTATTTTTTTTCATGCTCTTTCTGATGAGATCCTATTTATAGGTAATGTCGGCCTCCTTCCCAACGGTCATATTTTCCTTAAAAATCGGAGGGACTTGTAAACGTGTCACTTAGCCAACGGTTAGTTTTATAACAGAATAGACGACATCATTTTATATGAAAAAAAGTGTAACGTAATGTATGACCTTTTTTTAAGTCTAACTAAAAAGATCAGAGTGAAGGTTTAGAGTGTAAACAAAAAGTCAAAGAGTAGAAAAATTATAGAAGTGTAAGCAAAAAGAAATTTCAGACTCTAACAAAAAATAATTTTCAGAGTCTAAAAAAATTCAGAGTGTATAAAACAAAGATGACCAGTTTCTGTTTAATATGTGAATTCAGAATGAGAATTCGGAATGAGAATTCTTAATCAGAAATCGTAAAGGAAAAATGTCATTATAATTCGATGTTGAACTTCATGAGAGTTCGTATCCAGAATTCGGAGTTGATCTTTATTAAAGTCCGTATCCAGAATTAGGAGCCTAAAACAGAATTCTTTTAAGTCAAAGTTTTAAACACTTCTGAAAATCTAGAAATGAATCTGAATCTTTTACTTAAGAAATATATGGGTGAAAATGTGATAAGGATAATTTTTCTAACAAAAGCGATTTTCCTTATAAAAGCGATTTTCCTACAAATAAGGTGTTTGTGATTTTGAAAATAAGAAGGAAGGGAAAAGTCATAAGGAAAACCTTATTGACTCAACAATCTCCCCCTTTTTGGAAAGCACAAACATCCTTACAAAAACAAAATTCTAAGTAGAAAGAAAAACATTAAGGCTTATCTCCCTTTGCTTTAAAGATATTGATGAATACGACTAACTCCCCCTTAGGCTTTGAAACTCTAAGGATCATATTCTAGATTTCTAGAGTGACATTTTATTACTAATAAGAATGTATTCTTTGATGAAAAACTCCCCCTTAGATAAGCTCTTATTAGAGTTCTTTTTCCTTAAGGATCTCTTCCTTCTCCCCCTTTGTGTTTTTCAAAAAGAATTTGAGGGAATGGAAAAAAATAACAAAGTACCTGAAAAATTAGTAATAATAACAAAAGACAAGCAACCAAGATTTTCATTAATTTTAAGGAATGAAAGATACAACAAAATGATCGTATTTAACTATTTCAGATCTTTTTCCTTCGAAATGATCCCCTTAAGAATAGTCTTGATCTTTTTTAGGTCTTTATGTTCTTCTTTAGCTTGCTTCTCTAAGACCACTATTCTTGCAGATTGAGCTTCAATATTTTCTTCCTGGGCTTTAAGCTTTTCTTCTTGAGCCTTCAAATTTTCTTCCTCCGCCTTTAATTTCTCTTCAAACTCAATCCGATGATCCCTTTCAGACTTCCAGTTTGAGAAACGGAATTCAGTTTCCCATTCAGATCTCTGACTTCTTGAATTCGGAAGTTCTTTTCATCTGTCAGCTTCTCTTCAAAGGAAGAAGTCAGCTCATTTATCTTCATGTCCTCAGTTTCAAATGCATCTTTAACATTGTCTTGAAAGTCATCAAATAGCCTCATCTCTTCTATAGTTTTCCTCGACCAGCTAGTCATCCTCTTGCAAGATCTTTTGTGGGCTTCATATCCAACAAGAAAATATTTGAATTCAGCTTCTATCTCGACACAATTATCCATAACCATGGATACAGAATCTGATTTCTGATTCAGAGCATGTTGGAGCATTTTTCATCTAGAATATATAGTCGAGATGGTCAGAATGGAACCCACTAACTACCTCAAAGATTGAACAACAAATTCATGTCCCAATGAGGATGACTCCGAATCTGAAACTTTTCTTGGAGAATTTTCTTCCTAAATAAGCTCCAACTTCCTTTTAGACGAATCACCAAATTCTCTTTTCTTACATTCCACTGATTTCAGAGTATCAACAAGGAGTTGATTTCCCTTGTCCTTTTTCGGAATGGATTCTTGATCTGGAGTTTTCTGCTCTCTAGTAGATACTTGAATAACATCATCAACAACTTTTTGAACAACATCTTCCTCATTCGTATCCTTCTCTAGAGTTACTAACTTAGAAGATTCAGCCTTTGAAGTTCGGATTGACAGATGTTCCTAAGGTGACCCCTTATAATCATCTACTTCTTTGAACAGATCTTCAGTTTCACCACTTCCTTCAGCAACTACTTCTTCCTCTTCCCCTTGCTAAATCTGCTCGAGTTTCTCAACATGATCAGCTCTAATCTCTTCCGGAAAATCAATGTTTCTTCCTGGAGTCTCGGGTAGTGAATCCAAGAAGAAAGATCTCGGAACTGGAATGTTTCCGGAAACCTTCTCATTAAATTTTAACAAAGCTTGGACTGCCTCAGCTTCTGACATCTTCAACTTGATCTTCTTTTCTTTTGCTAGTTTTACCAATTCATCTTCTGTTCTATCCTTCAAAGCCTTAGCTTAAACAGGATCCAGTCCGAACTGCGGATCCCCTTCTTTTATTTTCTCTTTATCTTCTCTCCACTTCGCAACTACCTCATCAGGATAGGCTTTCTTCTTCTTCGGTTTTGGAGGTGCGGTTTGAACTTCCTTAGATTTAGGATCCTCTACTTCAGCTATAACTTCTTTCAACATTCTTTTCTTTACTGCCTTAGATGATTCCGGTTCAGCAGCCTTCGGAACCGCTTCTTCTTGATTTGGAAAGTCGAAGAACTCACCTGTCTCCTTGTTGAAAGCCGCATCCATCCTCTTAAGAGTATCATCACTCACCAACAAAATTTTGCAAACCCTTGGCTTAGTCCTGCAAGTTTACTTGAAAGACTCAAGGCACCGAACAATTAACATTGATAAAATTGCTGGGTACATTATTATTTGGGCTCTGAGATTTCCTTTCTTAACATTCTCAATAGTTATAAGAATGTGCCTCATGAAGTTAAACTTCCTTAGATTTGTCAGAAAATCTAAGATATAGATTTCACTCTTCTCTAGACTGTCTTTATCACCTTTCCTCGGTACGATAAGACCTTGTACCCACAACTCTAGAATCCAGAAATTTGTAGGCAAGCTAGTAATCTTCAGAGCCTTGTTGTCTGAAAGTCTGATAGTTTTCAAAGATTTTTCCATGTTGAAGCTTCCTTTAGAATCTGGAAAAACGTGAGATATGAACTTGGCTTCTCCTTCATAGGTCAGTCCTACCAAGCTTGCTGCCTTGGTATAAGAAAGCTTATAAGTATTTCCATAAGACTTAAAAGAAAATTTCTCCCTATTATATTCCATAAAGAAGGAAACTGTTTCATAGAATTCTAAAAGTAACTCCAAAAAAACATCATCTTGATTCCATGGTTTGGACACAGAAATATCTTCCCACCCGTTCAGCTTTATGTTCTTCGAAATAAGAGAATCATAGTTGTTGAAGAGATCCAGATGAACCAGCCTTTCTCTGTAAACTAACCATTGTGAAATTGGCTTGGAGGATGACATTTCTTGAGAAGCTAATTCCACAGACATTCGGGTTTGATGACTTCTGAGAAGTTTGGAACAGAGAAAGATGATGTTCGGAATGGCTTTAAAATGGAGAGGCAGAGTTTCAGGACGCTGGAGCTTGAAATCGATGTGGGACAACTATTTTGGGGTCCCCTTTATATAGGCAATGAAATAACGGTTCATCTTCCACGGTTGATCGAACGGTTGTGACAATCTAAGATCAGATCTGACTGTCGAAAACCAATTCTCATGAAAACTTGAATCTGATCTTTTTGAATTTTTATTAAAGATTTAAGAAAATTATAATCTGAAAACAAAGTATAAGAAAATACCAACAAGTAAAGTATGACTACGAAAACTTGGGTAAGGAAATCATACCTTTCGGATTGGCTTAGGAAGATTATTCATAATGGGTAATATAAAAATGTCTATGAAAAATCTTTATTATGAAAAGACATAGTTCGCAAAGAACACTATGTAAAACAAACTCAGTACGAAAAACTCAGTACGAAAAATTCATTACAGAAAAATGAAAAATTCATTTTGAAAGATTTGGTACGAAAGTCCCGTTACGAAAATACCAGTACGAATTTTTCATTCCAGAAGATTTTAATACAAAAATTTCCATTCCAGAAGTTTTCTATATGAAAATATCCATTCTGGAAAATTTTAGTTCCGGAAATTCCCATTCCAGAATTTTAGTTCTGAAAAGTTTGAAAAAACTATCTTTGAAGAATTTAGTTACTCTAACAATCAAGTGTACCCCCCCTATGAAAAGGAGTTTATTGCTGTAAGGAGACTTTTTCAACAGAAAGTTAATTAAGAAGTATTACCTTACGGTTATCATTCTTAAATTCTGTTTAATTTATTCAAATATATCAGAAGGTAAGGATTTAGTGAAAATATCAGCAAGTTGATCTTGCGTTCTGATAAACTGAAGAATAATATCTCCTTTAAGTGTGTGATCCCTAAGAAAGTGATGCCTAATATCTATGTGTTTTCCACGAGAGTGATGTTCAGGGTTCTTACAAAGGGTAATGGCACTTGTGTTATCACACAAAATTTGAGTTTTAGTATTACTCATGCCATAGTCTGTGAGTGTCTGTTGCATCCACAACACTTGAGCCCAACAACTTCCAGCTGCTACATATTCGGCTTCAGTAGTGGAGAGTGCTACAGAATGTTCCTTCTTACAGGACCAAGAAACTAGTGAATCTCATAAGAAATGACAAGTTTCGGATGTACTTTTTCTATCCATTCTACATCCACCAAAGTCTGAATCAGAAAAGATTTTTTGGATAAAATCATTTCCAGAAGTATAAAATAATCCTAGATCCATGGTTCCCTTAAGGTAGCGAAAAATTCTTTGTACTACCTTTAAGTGAGATTCCTTAGTATTGGATTGATATCTTACACATAAGAATACTGAAAACATTAAGTCTGGTCGACTAGCTGTTATGTAAAGTAGACTTCCTATCATACCTCTAAAATATGTTTGATCTACTGGTTTCCCAGCTTCATCAAGATCTAAAGTGTTTGAGGTACCAATAGGAGTACTTATACTCTTGGTGTTTTCATAACCATACTTTTTAAGAAGATATTTAGTATACTTATGTTGAGATTTGTAGGTTCCTTCAGGTTTTTGAGAAATTTGAAAACCAAGGAAAAATGTTAACTCACCCATCATACTCATTTCAAACTCATATTTCATTAGACTTGCAAAAGAGTCGGTCAAATATTGCCGAGTTGAACCAAATATGATGTCATCAACATAAATTTGAACAATCAAAACATTTTTCTTATCTTTCTTTATAAAAAGGGTTGGATCTGCATTTCCCTTAACATAGTTATTTTGAAGAAAAAATCCAGTAAGTCTATCATACCATGCTCGTGGGGCTTGTTTAAGGCCATACAGAGCTTTGGTAAGACTAAAAACATAATCAGGATGTTTTGTATCTTCAAAGCTAGGAGGTTGTTCAACAAAAACATCCTCTTGAACATAACTGTTAAGAAAAGCACATTTCACATCCATTTGAAAACGTTTTAAATTAAAGAATGCTGCAAAGGCAAGTAGAATACAGATAGATTCAAGTTTGGCTACTAGAGCATAGGTTTCTTCATAGTCTATTCCATCTTACTGATTATAGCCTTTAGCAACAAGTATACCTTTATTTCTAACTATGAATCCATTTTCATCACATTTGTTTCTAAAAACCCATTTTAATCCAATTACAGAAGTTTCATTAGGTCTTTCAACCAAGTTCCAGACTTTTTTCCTTTCGAATTCATTTAGTTCATCTTGCATTGCTTTGATCCAATCATCATCACCTAAAGCTTCATCAGTGCTTTTAGGTTCTAATTTGGAAAGAAATGCTAGATGTTCTACTTTATTTCTTAAGTAACTTCTAGTCCTTACTAGTTGATATACATCACCAATGATACTATCACTGGGATGATTCTTAAGAAACACCTGATTTGGGTTTTGAAAATCATGTTCATCAACATAGGGTAGAAAGTCTTCTTGGGTAAATGTTTCAAGAATATCTTCCTGAACATTTTCCTTATTAGAAGGTTATTCTATCAAAGGTTGACAATCAGTTTTTGAAAACACATCCGAGAATGTATGTTGGGAAGGTTTGAAAACAAAAGGATCAGACTCATCAAATTTTACATGTACTATTTCTTCAACAGTACAAGTATTTTTATTAAAAACTCTATAAGCCTTAGAAGTTGTGGAATAACCTAAGAAAATTCCTTCATCAGATTTTGGTGCGAATTTATGTAGATTATCTTTAGTATTCAGAATGAATACTTTGCAACCAAAAACCTTGAAGTATGATAGTCTTGGTTTTCTACCATTCCATAACTCATAAGGTGTTTTATTAAGAAAAGGTCTAATCAAAACTCGATTTATAGTATAGAAAGCCATACATACAGCATCAGCCCATAAATGTCTAGCTATAGAATATTCACTCAACATGGTTCTAGTTGTCTCTTAAGAATTCTATTTCTTCTCTCAACTACACCATTCTACTGAGGAGTTCTTGGTGCTGAGAAATTGTGAGTAATACCTTTTCTACTACAAAAAGTTTCAAAATCAGAATTTTGAAATTCACCTCCATGATCACTATGAATAGTTTTCAAGGGAATATTTTTCTCATTTTTAACTTGATCTCTAAAATTTTTGAAATAAGAAAAAGATTCAGACTTCTTTGCTAGAAAATAGACCCAAGTAAATCTAGTGTAATCATCAACTAGAACAAACACATCGTGTTTGCCTCCAATACTTCCAGTTTGTGTTGGACCAAAAAGATCCATGTGCACTAACTATAATGCATCGGTTGTCGAGACTTCACCGATTGATTTAAAACTAGATTTATGTTGCTTTCCATATTGACAAGGATCACGAACTTTAGAAGAATCAAATATATGCTCCGGTAGATCCTTAACTAGTTTCTTCTTAGAGAGTTTACATAGGTTCGTAAGGTTACAATGACCTATTCTTCTATGCCATAAACAGGAATGATCTTCCATTGCACTTAGGAAAGGTAAATCTTGGCTTCAAAGGTCTTCTAAGTTCAAGGTGTAAATATTCTCTTGCCTATTGGATGAGAGAATAAATTCTTCCTTGGAATTGTGAACTAAGCACTTATCATTCCTAAAATTCACAAGGTAACCTTCATCACATAACTGACTTTTGCTAATGAGGTTGTCCTTAAGACCCTTAACAAAAAGAACATTTGAAATCAAAGTTTTACCAAGAAGAACAATATTACCAATACCAACAATATCTCCCTTAGCATTATCTATAAAAGTTACCTTTCCTCCTTTCGTTTTTATAATCTTTTCAAAATAAATTTTGTTACCAATCATGTGCTTGGAACATCCACTATCCATGTACCATGTATTGTTGCTGGTACTCTCTTTGTTTTCCTGAAATCAAGAAGAGAATTAGACTTTTTGTATCAAAACTTGTTTGGATCCGATATTACCAGATAACAAAATTTTAGGTACCCACATCTTCTTGGAAAAGTAAGCTTTGTGAAATACTAAGGATTGGGTCTTGTTTAAGGAACAATTCTTTGCCCAGTGACCACCACATTGACACTTAGTAAAAAATGGGGCACTTTGAGGAAAAAATAATTGTTACTAAAAAACGGTTTTGTATGGGTATAACCAAATCTGGATTTATTTCTTAATGGTCGTATTTGGGAATACATTATCAAAATTTTCTTTACCATGGGTAAAGTTTGATAAACACTTCTTTAAGGAAAAAATTTCAGACTTGAGTTTTATAACCAAGTTTTTATCCTCAAAATCATTAGTTTTAGAACTAGAGCTAGGCTCGAAAACATTTTTCATAGAAATTACTTTTTCTAATTCTTTAGAAAGTTTGTTCTTCTCAGAACTTACTTCCTCAAGATTTTTTGAAATACATTCAAAATCAGAATTTTTTCTATCAAGATCTTTAGAAAGATCTGATATCTCTTTTGTAAGAATAGAATTACTAGAGTTTTCCTTATCAAGTTTCTTATTGAGTTTAGAATTCTCAATTTCAAGAAGTTCAGCAAACCTAGAGACATCTTCATAAGTAGGTAAAGTATTTTCTTCATCAGAAGAAGATTCTTCATCAGAAAAGTTATAATACTTACTATCATTGGAATTTAAAGAAACATTGGTCAATGATTCAGCATTTCGTACCTTAGCCATAAAACAATGATTATCAATAGGTAATCTGGCTGTAAGACCAAGATTCTTATGTCCTGAAGATTCGTAATAAAAAGACTCATCTGAAGAATCACCACCACTGGCACTTCAGGTGTCATTAGCTTTCAAAACTTTCTTAGATTTGTCTTTATAATAATTCTTTCTATTCCTGTCTGAATGCCTTTCTTTCCTTTCTATCTTTTTTAGCAGAGGGAAATCTGGTCTAATATATCCAGCTCTTTTGCATTCATAATAAGTAACTTCTCCATATTTCTTATCTTTCCTGTCCTTTTTCTTATACTTGGATTGGAAATTTCTCTGACCAGCTATCTTTTTCATCCACCGAGCAAGATTAGCTAACTCATTTTCTGATATTTCACTCTCAATAGAATCTGATTGAAAAACCATCTTCTTAGACTTGGATCTAGTTACTCTCTCAGGAGTCTTAGCTTTCATATGATTTGATGTTGTTGTAAAAGAAATAGTACCATTTCCATTTTTCTTCATGATGTTGTCAGAATCTCTCTTTATTCTTGTTTCATGTTGGAGAAGAGTTCCAAATAACTCATCAAGAGAAATTTGAGTGACCTTCCTGTTCTCATCTATAGCAGTTCATTTGGATTCCCACTCATTGGGCATAATATCAATTATCTTATCCACAAGTGCTTCATCATCTACCCCTTTTTCTCCCATAGACTGTAGGCTGTTGAAAATAGTCATAAATCTCTGTTTAACATTACAAATTGGTTCTCCATAAGGAAAATTGAAGCCATGATATTCAGCTCTAAGCATAGCTCTCCTAGTCTCAATCACCTTAGAAGTTCCAAAGTGTGTAACCTCTAACTTCTTCCAAATACAATTAGCTGCTTCACAAGAATAAATTTGGCTATATATTTTTCTGGTCATTGAACAAAGTAAAGTATTGTGTACCTTATAATTGAGGTGATACTCTTGCTTTTCCTGGTTAGTGAAAGTTCTAACTTCCTTATTAGGAATATTATAATCTCCAGTAAACATTAAAAAATTGTCTACTCCAGTATTGATAACAAAAGTCTTCATTCGATCTCTCCAGTACTCATAGTCATTTCCATCAATTATTGGTGGTCTTGTAGGATTTAGATTATCAATAGAACCAACATTAATTCCTGCCATACTTAAAATAGCCTTCGGCACACAAACTTGTTAGTAGAAAAGACTCGTAATAACAAAGTTCGGAATGAGAAAGTTCGGAATGGGAAAGTGAACAAGAAAAACTTATACGTGAGTACAAGTATTTCAGAGACCTTGCTCTGATACCAATTATAGGATCAAAATAATGATGTATATGCTCAATATAAAAGAGGGGGGGGGTGAATTGTATACTTTAAAAATTCTTTTGGAACCTTTAAAGTTAGTTATGAATATCTGTGTTTTCCTTAAGTAAAGGAAAGGGCTAAGTTTAACAAAGTCAAACTTAAGTAAATTCACAACACCTCTAATACCAAATGAAAACTTGGAAAGAGATTCTTAAATTAGGTTCCGGAAATATGCTTCCGGAAATTGAAACTTAACAAAATATTACAAAATGAGATTCTACCTTAAAGCGTATAGAATATAAATGAAATAGAGTATAAGTAAGGAAGTATAAGAATGTTATACTTTCCTTATAATACAAAATGCAGTGGAAATAAACAAGTAGTAAAACTACAAGTAACAAGATATAAGTCTTCTAACCCAAAGAGAAGGGTATCCAACAACCTTGGATAAATGTCCCTTGATTTATACTTTCAAGAAAGTCTGTCTTACCCACACCAGGGTAAGCCCTCGATACAATGATCGAAGTCTCTGTCTTGCTATCCCCGCAAGACCTCAACTTCAAGGTAGTTGGTCACCTCTGTCTTCCCCAGCAAGGAAGCCCTCAACTTCAAGGTGTTGGAAACCTCTGTCTTCCGATCCCCAGAAGTCCTCGAATGTAAGCACCAACATTCGGTGTCGTACAAATCAAAAACTTAACGATCGGTTCAGTACACACAAGGCATGAAAATCTTTATCTCTCTAGAAATCACCTTAGCAGTGTGTGGTCTCTAGATTGATCAACTTTATTTTTTTGAGCTCTTTCAAATGAGCTCCTATTTATAGGTTAGGTCAGCCTCCTTTCCAGCGGTCATATTTTCCTTAAAAATCGGAGGGACCTGTACACGTGTCACTTAGCTAACGGTTAGTTTTATAACAGAATAGATGACATCATTTTATAAAAAAACAAGTGTAACATAATGTACGACATTGTTTTAAGTCTAACTAAAAAGATCGGAGTGAAGGTTCAGAGTGTAAACAAAAACTCAAAGAGTAGACAAATTATAGAAGTGTAAGCAAAAAGAAAGTTCGGAGTCTAACAAAAAATAATTTTTGGAGTATAAATAAATTCAGTGTGTATAAAACAAAGATGACCAGATTCTGTTTAATAGGTGAATTCGGAATGAGAATTCGGAATGAGAATTCGTAATCAGAAATCATAATGGAAAAATGTCATTAGAATTCGATGTTGAACTTCATGAGAGTTTGTATCCAGAATTCAGAGTTGATCTTTATTAAAGTTTGTATCCAGAATTCAGAGCCTAAAACAGAATGATTTTAAGTCAATGTTTTAAACACTTCCGAAAATCTAGAAATGAATCCGAATCTTGTACTTAAGAAATATATGGTTGAAAATCTGATATGGATAATTTTTCTTACAAAAGCGATTTTCCTTATAAAAGCGATTTTCTTAAATATAAGGTGTTTGTGATTTTCAAAACAAGAAGGAATGGAAAATTCATAAGGAAACCATTATTGACTCAACAATATGTTTATTTCCTAAAATGTAGTTTTACTTACAAATGTAGTGTTGTCTGTCCATACTTATATTTTCTCAGACATATGATTCCATCCAAATGTAGGTTGGATAAAAAATAATCTTTCAGAAGAATTGGGTACATAATCCATATGTTCTTTTCCAAACGTAGGGATTTTAAACCATAAAATATTCTTATACTTACAAACATATAGTATAAGTAGTATTTCTAGAATAATTTTTAAAACACATTTAAAATAGTCTAACAAATATTATAACTTGTAAATAAGATAATCTTATAATCCTCTTAAGAAATATGTTACTTAAAAAATTTTAATTTAATTTCACTACTAAAACAAAGAAGGATAGTTTTTAGCATCAAAAGAAATAAGATTTATAGAGTATTGATGATACTTTACCTACCCAACAAAATAAACCCATTTCAACCTCCACATTTTCATATAAAAATACTTTTTTATGAAATAAAATATTCCCTATAATGAAATTATTTTTATAGTCCTCCAAATAGATTGGTTATTATTTTAATAATATATTAGAAACTAAAGATTTTGTGACTTGAAATTATTTTTTAATAGAGAAGTATCAAATTTATAAAGATAGAAGTTCGAGGGAAATTGACTTTATAAAAATTTAATGCTAATAAACATTAATAGTTCATGATATTAAAAACAAGTTGTTTTTATAAGAGATTATAGAAATTTAACTGACTCAATTTTCATAATAACCTCAAAGGTATGGTAGAAAACACCAATTGTTTGAGTGATTTTGAATTCATATAAAAAATTATCATGAGGTTGAGTTTTAAAAAATTTAGGATACCATTTACCAAAATTCTATCAAGAGTTATAATTCTATGAAATGTTTAAAGGACATGAAATATAAAATGGGAACCATACACCTTAAAAATGATCAAAAATTAGTGGGTTTACCTTAAGTGGTAAAATTGATGTGTATACGCATTTTTTCATAATAAAAATTACATATATTGTAGGGGTTTTAATTAAAAAGATCATTTTTTGTAAAATGATCATAAAAAAGCTAATGGTATGGAAAATGAAGAATAAATTTCACTTATAGTAATGATAAAGTCCATTATGATACTCTTTTCATTATTGATCATTATGAATACGATATATATCCTGTGGATATCAAATACACATTACTTAATTTTAATTTATACATAAGATGGGTATGATACAACCTAAATATTTTGAGGAACCGAATGTTTATTTTAAGGTATACAAGATTCAATAATATAATATTGTTTTGAAAATAACTTTTCAGATTTTTAACATTGCGTTTAATGATAATATTAAATAAACTAGATTAATTATTAGGTTGGATAAGTCATGGGTATAAAATCTAGTTATGGGCATTATTGTGGAATTTCTTGTGTTATATGTCGACAACATAATGCTAATTCAAAATGATACCCCCAATATTACTTTCTATATATACGTAATAGAAAAATAGTTCACCATGAATGGAATAGGTTAAACAACTGATATACGTGGTATAAAGATATATAGAGATAGATTTATGATATTTCTTGGGTAATATCTATACATATATATTACTAAAGTGCTAAAGAAATTTTCCTTCAGGAACTCTAAGGAGGGGTTTTTACTAGTTATTCATGTTTTAAGACATAAAAGGGTTTAATGTCTTTTTAATAAAAAATAATTGACATGCGTAGATGATATTCATTATTATTTAAGAATTGGATCCATCTTATACACTATGTCTTTTAATCAACCAGATATCAAAAAATCTTTGATAATTAATATAACATAACAATATAATCACAGTGAAAATCATTGGGTTATAGTAAATAACATCTCATTGTACATGAGATGAACTAAGAATAATCTTTTTTAATTAAGGGCATTCATTGAATCTTACATTTAAGTAAAATAATAATAAATCAAGAATCCAATCTAGTTTTATTTTTTTCTTCCACAATGGATTTAAAATATAGAATAGTTCCAAAAAACAATTTATTAAATACATGGATTTAAAAGTTGAGAACATTACTACATTACATTATATAAAATAATTTATTTATACCAATAATTGTATCTCTAAAGTTAAGGTAGTCCCATGATTTTAATAGAAATAGATCACTATTATGAATATAATTGAGCAATCGATATGATTATGGAATACTGGCCTCAACTGATAATTGAAAACATCCTTTGAAAATATTTTCTAAATTCATGAGAGCATAAACCATGATGTAGTGAGAATCAAATATTAATTATTGATGTCGGATCATGGTTCCTAATATAGTGTTTTAGTTATCATGTGTGAATGATATATGAGATGATTTTCTTGACCCCATATATATGATTATCATGATTAAATCATCTTATGACACATTATATGATGATGTGGGGAATAAGTGAATTTTATAAGGATTATTAACAAGTAACATAATTAATGAGATTAAGGTCATGATAATAAATTTTTAGATACCAATATTAGTTTTTTCTTAATGTAGGAACTGTTATACTCCCATAGTATCATTCTTTCAATGGTGGATAACTATGGATTTTTTATCTTATTTTGAACACTAGTGATTACTCATAAAGACAAACCTCTATTTCATGATTTTAATTTTATTTACATTTAAAGAGGAGGTAAAAAATTACTTTTAAGGAAAATGGGTCATATCAAAGCATTTTGTAATACTAGTGTCCAGTGGATACATTTGGATGAGGAAACCCAATCGTTTTTGTTGAGGCGACGTGATCAAACTAAATGTTAGAAAGGATTCATCATAAATAGGGATGAATTCATTATTTTATTTTTTAATTTCATTTTATTTATTCTTATCACGATTGGACTTATGAATGGGTGTTTATGTTTTATTGTATTGCATTAAGAGATTAAGATTAAAAACAAAACTATTTTTTATGTTAGACTAAGTATTTTTGAATTGATAATAATATATAAATCTAAAAAACTGATGAAGGTTTGGAATTTGTATGGAACCATGACCATGAATATAATATTAAATCTAGTTTTATTATGTATTTTTATTAAAAAAATACTATATTAAATTATATCATGATTTAATAAAACATTTATAAAAGAGATGTGTTTTTTAAATAAATACATGGTCTTATTAACCTAAATTAGAGCATCATTTTAAATATTTTTATATAATGGTTTGTTGACCAAAAGAAGCATGGCTTATGAAAAAATATTTTCATGAGGAAAATTTTTTTGAAAAATGATGAATAATCATGGTTTATTGTATGACCATAAATATAATAACTTATACTTGTAAACTATATCATGTTTCATGGTGGGACCTTTTTAAAAATTTCTATTCAAAATATCATGGGAAATAAAACCACATCGTTGTTCTTAGCCATGGTTTAAATAAATATTTAACATACCCAAACACTAAATCCACAGTACTCATACTTTATTAATTACGGGTTAAAATAGTTTAATTTTATAAATTTCTTATATCTCATATTACATATTTGGATTATGTATTTATTTATAAAACGATTATTCATTTATATGGATTACTCATATTATGTATGTTATATATTGTAGTTTAAATTTTTAAAAATATTTTTTTGATTATAATGTAATGAATATAATATTTATATTCTTAGAATGATATAAAGGGTTTATTTTTCATTCAACCATTATATGACTTGTTATTTTTGTAATAAATTAAATAATATGGGTTTTTTATGATTTATTTATATTATTCGTTAGAGTAGTATTGGAAATGATTTTTTATTATGTATTGATCAATGGAATTGGGAATTTAGGTTGGACTTCTCACTAGCTTGGGAGTTTATGCTCTATTTAGGATAAGTGGGGTTTGGATACATATCACACTATGTTTTCTCTTAGGATGATTTGGTTTCCATGTCATTTTAAACATTATATTAAATAGTTTCATGTATCTTTCTCATGGGATACAAATACATATGTGTATAAATAATATTTTTTTATCGCTAGGTATGTGAAACAAATAATGAGTTGTATAAGTTTTTATACAATACTATGTTTGTAAAGTATTACATTGGTGGAAATAATAGGTTTCAAAAACATAACTACCTAAAACATGAAAAAATGTTTGCATTATATGAGATGTGAGGATTTAATGGGTTATAATAGTTACATATGATATTCATATGATTAATTTAGAAATAGTGAGATAAAGGAAATGATTGAAAATATTAAGTTTAATATTACATCCAAAGAAAAAACATATAAATTAATTAATATTTAAAATAAGCAGGTTGTTTAAATTTTGGCTTCCCATGTATTTTATTTTTCAACTCTAAGTATATATGACTAACCCTAATATAAAGAAAACCATTTTTCATTGTTGGATATGTGTTATATTTTGATGAGAAACCCAAAGGGTTTGGATTCTATAAGAATAGAGTCGATTTTATTAATATGAGATATTTGAGGAAATGGTTATTCACTCCACAATATAAGAGACACACATGATATTATAGGAATAATATGACACTAATGTAGTAGAGAAATGAAAGGAAATCTAAATTGGACTTCTTTCATAGTGAAATATGTTTTCTTCTAGCTCAATAGATGAATGTTTATATGAATTTGATAGAGATAATATTTTCATAATTTTTTGTATGTGTTTCAATGATTTAACCCCTTCCAATTATTCAATTTGAGCTGATTTGTATCATTTTAGTATTTTTGTGAATTATGGGCTTAATTGTGGAAATTGGTTAATTCTCGAAATTTAGCAGTTTTGTGGAACTTCTTTATTTCAGGAATATCATTTATATTTTTGATCCAAATTGTATGATTCATTTTTTTAGGATTTCTATGCTCATTGGATTCATTTTATCCTTCTGGAACCAAAGCTCAATCCATCATTTGGAAGCTCAAATTTATCTCACAAAATCAGGCCTCAAAAACTGTGTACAGAACTGCATAATTTTATTGTGGGGACCATATCTCATTATTGGCCAAACCATTGGAGCAAAAAATTTACATGGATTTGGAAACCCTCTGGAGTGACAAGTTTCATTAATATATACGTGCACTATTCTTTCATTCTCAATGTCTTTAATGCATTGGAACTTGGTGCATTAGAATATGAAATGTCTGTATGGAAGAATTTAATATTCTTAGTGTGGTGGCCATAACTCCATCATTTCCTGGAAAATGAAGCTAAAATGTCGTGTGTCTACATATGAGAGATGTAGGAACAACATTCAAGAAGGACAAATCCCCAAATTCGGTCATTTACTATGCAAACGAGACTCAAACGTTCGAGGGAGTAATTTTGGAGGGAAATTTTCTACTCCCAAAGCCTATAAATAAGAGTCTTCACTTCCATTCAAAGGGGTGGAAGAAGGTTCAAGAAGGGTTGTGCTAGAGGATTGAGTTCTTGAAGTTCTTTTTATTTTCTATTTTTTTACTTAGTTTCATCATGCTCTCTTCTTCTACTTTCAATTCTAATACCCTTCAAAAGGAGGGGTAAAACCTTTGAGTGATCAAGGAAGGAGAAGTTTCTCTTTTTTAATGTCAGAGTTTTGTGCTTAAATGTAAAAGATTATCTTTCTTTTGAATGACATATATTATTATTTTTTTCCAATTATCTTAATGTGATCGTGTTTTGAGTTTGGTGTATTCATTTTTAATAGCTTTGGTTAAAGACTTTTAATCTCCCTCTACCTAGTGCAATTTGTCTCGATCGAGCAGATTGTGTTAGGTGGTGAGTGTCTAACGATCGTTGGCATGTGTTTGGAACTAGTGGACTTTTTATAGAGTTATAAGGAAAAATAATTCCCTATCGGGACATGCCTTAGTCGTTTAGGGATTTTTATGAACTTCCATGCACATAGGAGTGAGTTCTATTTTCCACTTTAACCACGGGTGATAGATAACTCGATCGAGCAGTCTTTCATTTGTCAATCAAAAGGAAGAGAGGTAAGATGATCTTTGTGACTATTATGAAATTAAAAAATGTGATCCTACCCTGCCCCCATCACTCTCTTCATCCATTAGTGTTCAACCTTTATTTTTAGTTGCTTTCTTTATTTTTGAACTTAAACAACTGTAAAAAAGAACCTCTTCTTATTTCTTTAATTTAAGTGAAAAACGTAATTGTTGTGCACTCCTCTCTGGAGACAACTTAGGTTACCTATTTTACTGTATTTTAACTTAGGTTTTATTGTTTTTTTCACACCCCATGATAGGCACGTGTCAGAACATGGCACAGTTTCTGGGGAGGTAGTGCCAACAATTGTTTTTATTTTTTTCGTTCTTCTTTCTTTTCTCTTTTCTTATTTTCATTCCATAGTTTCATGAATAGATCCTCAAACACTGATCCTTTCCCCATTGATCCTGAAATTGAAAGAAATTTTTTAAATAGGCTCAGAAACCTCAATTTACAATCATAATTTGGGGAAATTTCTCTCACAGACTCGAGTGAAACTTCATGTTTTCACTCTAAGCCTATCGTAATGGCTGGAAATCAAAACCCAACTCTCAGAGACCTTTGTGTCCCACAATTCCTTAATAAAAATAATAAAATTTCCATGATAGTGTTTTAAAATTATTTTTGTGATGAAACCTAATATGATACCATTACTTCCAAAGTTTCATGGCTTTACAGGTGTAGATCCCAATAAGTATATTAAAGAGTTCACACATGTCTGCTCAACCATCAGACCACGTGGAGTAGCTGAGGAACAAGTAAAGTGGAAGGTTTTTTCATTTTCATTAGAAGGAGCTATGAAATAATGGTTGTATAGTCTACAACCTAGAGATGTGGATGATTGGAATGACCTGGTGAGATACTTCATGCAAAGATTCTTCCCCGCCTCCAGAATCACAACCATTAGAAAGGAGATCTATGTCATCAAACAATCATCTGGAGAAACCATTTACGAGTACTGGGAATGATTTAAAAATCTATGTGTCAGCTGCCCAAATCAAGCCATTGAGGATCATCACTTTCTTGTCTTCTTCTATCCAGGATTAATGGACAATGATAGGAACCTTCTTGATGCATCCTCTGGAGGTGCATTTATTGAAAAGTCGCAAGAAGAAGCAAAAGGTTTGATTGAGAAGATTTCTCAGAACTCACAACAGTTTGGTAAAAGAGGTACTGGAACAAGAGGTTATCATGAGGTATGAACTTCTCATCTATCACCATTACTATAAACTATGATTTATGAGATAACTAGTTTGGTGAGACATATATCATTGAAACAAGTGGGCAACCAACAAGCACAAACAAAGGTATGTGGTTTATGCGCATCACCTGGTCATCTCACTGACCAATGTGCTGAAATACAGTAAATGGAAACTTGTGAAGAAACCTTTCAACCAAGTCAGTACCAACAAAATCAAGGATGGAGAGAGCCAAACCATGTCCAATATGGGTTTGGAAATCTGCGGAATCAATCTATACCCCCATTCTAGCAACAATTCCAAAACCCCCCACCATTTTAACAAAATCATTCTTATAGCCATCCTTCTAATCACCAACCTCCCACTTTCTTAAAATCCTATGAGCAGCCATCAACTAGTGCACAACCCATAATTTTGAACCAACAACATATATCTGATATTGAGGGACTGAAAGGATCTGTAAAATATTTGACCACCAAGTTTGAAGGTCTCATGGAATTCCTAACAAAAAATCCTGGGAAACTTCCTTCCCAACAATCCCTAGCCCAAAGAAGAATGTCAGAATGATAAAAACAAGAAGTGGAAAAGATATCTCACCTCCAGCATCCCATGAACCTCAAATAAGACCACTTGTGTTGAGGGAGAATGAAGTTGAAAACTCTGAAATTCTGTGGAAATTCATTGTGAAGAAGAGAATAAAAAGGAGGAAGAGAAGGATAGGAAAAGGAATAAGATACTAGAAACACCATTTCAATGGAAACAAAGGGAGAAGAAAGACATAACCCCTACATTTACACCATGGATGACTGAATCAAAGAAATTACAGGAGGAAGCACTTCAAAAATAAATTCTGGACACCTTTTTGAAAGTGGAAATCAATATCCCCTTACTTGATGCAGTCAAAAAAATTCCAAAGTATGCTAAATTTTTGAAGGATCTATGCACCAAGAAGAGGAGACTTCAAGGGAATGAAATGATAAAAATATGAAGAAGTGTCTCAGCCCTTATCACACCACAATTTCCAACCAAATGTCAATATCCAGGGACATTTTCTATTCCATGCACCATTGGTTCTTTAAGTTTATCTAATTCTTTGTGTGATTTAGATGCTTCGATTAATGTATTGCCTCACTCGGTAACTCTACTTTGAAGATGGGAGACTTGAAGCCCACAAGAGTGGTGGTCCAGCTTGCAAACAGATCCACATTTTTCCCTCCAGGAGTTTTGGAGTATGTCCTTGTGAAAGTCAAAGATCTATTATTCCCACCTCAATTCTATGTGATAAATATGGCAGAAGATAGGATCCTGACACATTCACCCATCATTTTGCAGAGACCATTCTTGAAGACGGCCAAAACCATCATCAATGTCCATTCGGGGAAACTCACCATGGAGTTTGGTGAGAGCATGATCAACTTCAATATTTTTGAATCCATGAGGAACCCTTTGGATGATCACTCCCTCGTTTCCCTTTCTCATGAAGTTGGTGTAGAACCCATTGAAGATTCAGGTATTCTTTCCAAATTCTTAGACTTAGGAAGGACTTCTTCCATTGGAAATATCATTTAACATGTGGATGCTCAACATGCTTTAGATTCTGACTTCATATTGGAGGAAGAGGTAAAATCTGATTTCTTTGATGATTTATTAACATATGAGGAAGATGATATGGTTTCTTGTGTGCAGGAGGTCCAAAATTTGGAAGTGGGAAATGTCAATTTAGTTTCATCCCTTGAGCATCCCCTTGATTTGGAACTCAAACCACTCCCCACTGATTTGAAATATATGTACCTTATGGAGGGAGATAAACTACCAGTGATAATTCCTAATAATCTCTCTAAAATCCAAGATAAATCATTGATAGATCTTTTGAGAAAGAATATCCATGAAATAGGGTGGAGTTTAGGTGATATTCCTGGAATCTGCCCAAATATATGCTCACATAGAATTTTTCTTGAGGAAGACACCAATCTATCAGGAAACCCCAAAGGAGGTTGAATCCCACTTTAATGGAGGTTGTGAAGAAGGAGGTTGAGAAGTTTTGGAAGCTGGGATCATCAATCCTATCTCATATTCACAGTGGGTTATCCCAATTCATGTAGTTCCAAAAAAACTGGCCTAACCACTGTGAGTAATGAAAAGAATGAATTAATCCCTGTTAGAATTCAAAATATCTGGAGAGTGTGCATTGATTATAGGAATTTGAATCAGGTTACTCAGAAAGATCATTTCCCCATTCCCTTTATTGATCAGATGTTAGAGAGATTGGCTGGTAGAACTCATTATTTCTTTTTGGATGGATTTTCAGGTTATTTCCAGGTACCCATTGCTCCTGAGGATCAAGAGAAGACAACCTTTACATGTCCCTTTGGCACTTTTTCATATAAAAGGATTCCATTTGGATTATGTAATGCTCCAGGTACATTTCATAGGTGCATGGTATGTATATTTTCTGATCCCATTGAATATTTCTTGGAGGTTTTCTTGGATGATTTCACAGTGTTTGGAAAATCTTTTGACCATTGTTTGAAAAATCAGGAAAAAGTTTTGAAAACCTGCATTGAAAAAAATCTTGTTTTAAATATTGAAAAGTTTCATTTCATGGTTGAGAGAGGGATTGTTCTTGTTCATGTCATTTCCAAAAAGAGAATTAAAGTTGATATGTCAAAAATTGAAGTGATAAATTCTCTTCCTTGCCCAACTTGTGTGAAACATGTTAAATCTTTTTTTTGGACATGTAGGATTCTACATGAGGTTTATCAAGGATTTCAGTAAGATTTATCTCCCTCTATCCAAATTTATTTTGGAAGATGCTGATTTTTATTTCAATGGTGCATGTAGGGAATCATTCGATGAGATGAAGAGGGGATTGATTGAACCACCGGTGATGCAGCCACTAAATTGGGAAGAACCATTTGAGCTACTTTGTGATGCTTCCAACCAAGAAGTTGGAGCAGTCCATTCTCAGTGAATTGAGGACAGGCCACAAGTCATTTAATACGCTTCAATAACCTTGGATGTGGGTCAATTCAATTACACAACCATAGAGAAGGAGTTTTTAGCAGTTATTTTTTATTTGGAAAGATTTAGATCATATCTGCTTGGAACTAAAGTCACTATATTTTCTGATCATGCAGCTCTCAGGTACTTGATGAAGAAGGATGAAGCTAAACTGAGGCTGGTGAGATGGATGTTACTGCTATAGGAGTTCAACATATAAATCAAGGAAAAAAAGGGATCTGAGGACCAAGTGGCTGATCATTTAAGCAGACTTCCTGACACTGCTGAAGTTGAAATTCTAGAGAAAGAACCATTGAATGATCACCTTCCAGGAGAGAAACTGTACATGGTTAAAGGAGAGGTTCCTCGGTATGCTGACATGGTCAATTATCTGGTAACATCTCAAGTCCTATCTCATTTCAATTCTCATCATATTCACAAACTGAAAGCTGAATCTAGATATTACATTTGGGATGATCCATTTCTTTGGAAGATTTGCAATGACCAAGTGATAAGAAGATGTGTTCCATAGAGTGAAATTTGTTCTGTCTTTGATTTTTGTCACACAATATCTTGCGGATGCCAATTTGGACCTTAATAAACAGCAAGTATGGTTTTAGAATCTGGAATTTATTGGCCAACCATTTTTAAATATTCTCATGAATTTTGAAAAAGGTGTCTAAAATGTTAGTTTTCTGGAAACATATCAAAGAGATAACAAATTCCCCAACAACCACTTCATTTTTTTTGAGATTTTTGAAGTCTAGGGGATAGATTTTATAGGCCCTTTCACAATGTCATTTGGAAATTCTTATATCTTACTTACGGTTGATTATGATTCCAAATGGGTGGAAGCAAAAGCCACCCAGACTGATGATGCTAAAGTTGTTTGTGATTTTGTCAGGACTAACATATTTTTTAGGTTTGGAGTTCCTAGAGAAATCATTAGTGATCAAGGGACTCACTTTTGCAATATGAGAATGAAGTATTTGCTGACGAAGTACGGGGTGCATCATAAAACATCAACTCCCTATCACCCACAAACAAATGGTCAAGAAAAAGTGTCCAACAGGGAAATCAAAGGAATTTTGGAGAAGACTGTTAAACCAAACAGAAAGGATTGGAGCTAGAATCTGGAAGACACGTTATGGAATTATAGGATAGCCTAAAAGACCCCAATTGGAATGATCCATATAGGCTGATTTATGGAAAAAGTTGTCACCTACGTATGGAACTGGAGCATAAGGCGTATTGGGCTGTGAGGAAGATGAATTTGTATCTTGAAAGTGTTGGGGAAGAGAGAAGGATTCAGTTACAGGAGATGGAGGAAATTAGAAGAGAATCATTTGAAAATTCCACGATTTACAAAGAGAGAACAAGAGTGGCTCATGACAAGATGATCCAACAGAAAGAATTACATCCTGGAGATAAAGTGCTGCAATTCAATTCATGACACAAGCTGAGGCCAGGTAAACTTCATTCCAGATGGGAGGGTCCTTTTATAGATACTCATGTATATCCTTTCAGTGCTGTGTAGATTTTGAAGGATGGA
Source organism: Viscum album (assembly GCA_963277665.1). Taxonomy (NCBI): domain Eukaryota; kingdom Viridiplantae; phylum Streptophyta; class Magnoliopsida; order Santalales; family Viscaceae; genus Viscum; species Viscum album. The sequence goes on from OY728125.1 coordinate 9,800,389, forward strand.
GAGCAGGATCCATTCACTATTAATGGGCACAGGCTGAAGAAATTCCATGGGACCATTCCATCAGATCCACTAGAGGAGATCCCGCTCTTCCAAGTTGTATATCAATAAGATCCATCAGGTTGTACCTCTCCTTTACACTTGTTTTCTACTATGATTCATTCTAAAATATGTATACATGTTAAATCCACTTGAATTGATTGAGGAAAATACATCATTTAAGTGTGGGGGGGGGGGACCTTTGTAGTTTAGGATTTACATTTTGTGTATTTTTTTTCAAAAAATAAAAATAAAAAAAATTGTGTGTGTATCAAATTTTTGTCTGTTTATTTTTCAATTTTTGGTGTGTTTTTGAAAATTTTGAACTAAAATGATTATCATTTCTATTTTTGAAACCCATTTCATCGAGTGAACCAATTTATTCCCTGAAATTGAGCTTAAATGAATGATGAAAAAGATTTTGTTTCAAGTTCAATTCTTTGGGAATTTCATGAAAAATACTTAGGTTTTAGAATCCCATGCCACATCTCACTGTCATTATATTTGAAATCACTTTCCTATGAGGCTTCTGAACCATTATTGTTATATTATTTTCATTCACCTCACTTCTTGAGAGAACCATACCATGCTTGTCTTAACCAGAATTTGATTCATTCCTTTCGAAACATTAGGGTTTGGGGTACATGTGTTTTAAATTATTGAGGCATTTATTTGGTTTGAATGCCCCCTTTTCAAGATAATCCCTTTAATTCTATCATACCTTGTAAATTAATCCTTGTAGCCCATAGTAGACATGAATATCCTGTTAGGTTATCCACATTACAAGACGATTTTCCATTTCCAATCTTCTCTTGAAGTGAAATTGCAAGATCTAGTTGAACTTAAGTGTGGGGGAAGCTGTTTTCTGGTCTGATAACTCATTTGGTGAAACTTTGGGTGGAAATTAAAATGATGAAGAGATGTGTATGCTGATGAAAAATAGTTTTATTGAACGATTTTCCTTTTCTGGAGCATTCATGATAAAAGAATTTGTGCCTTTCTAGAGATTCTAATGGAGGAATAAATTTGTGCCTTTTCTGGAGCTTTCGAGAAAATCGTGCTTAAGAAGATTGAAATTTTTACTGCTAAAATGCTGAGATGTTTGAACATTTACTAAAATTTCATGATTATGGATATGAATTTCTACTAAGTGGAGTGAGGAGGATACCATACTTGAGTGAAAATTATAATTGTTCAATTTTTCTTCAAAAAGAGCCAAAGCCTCCTCATTCGGCCTCATAATTTTTCACATAAAAATCCTACAAACCAAAAGCCACAGAACAACCTTGAAAAGTACTCATGATAAAAAAATCTCCTTGACCCACATCAGGTGGAGAAGTAGGAATTTTTCAAACCTATGGTGACCCTTGCATTGGTTTGGATGAGAAAAACTTTGATGAAAAGTGATATTTGTGAGATGAGAGAAAATTCAAGTGTGGTAGGTGTCTTGTGTGCATGGGAGGAAAAATATTGAATTAACTGATTTTAGATCTTGGAATAATGGTTATAGATGAGGCATGATAACATTTATTTCTTGGTGTGGAATTGGTGGATCTCAATGGCATGTGTTTCAAATTTGGTTTGATTTGATTTTGATTTTGACTTGTCCGGGAGTCCAAGTTCTAAGTGTGGGAGAATTGATAGAGATAATATTTTCATAATTTTTCATATGTGTTTCAATGATTTAACCCCTTCCAATTAATCAATTTTAGATGATTTTTATCATTTTAGTATTTTGGTGAATTATGGGCTTAATTGTGGAAATTGGTTAATTCTAGAAATTTAGCAGTTTTGTGGAGCATCTATATTTCCGTAATATATTTTATATTTGTGATCCAAATTGTATTATTCCTTTTTTTAGGATTTCTATGCTCATGGGATTAATTTTATCTTTCTGGACCCAAAGCACAATCTATCATTTGAAAGCTCATATTCAGCTCACAAGTCAGGCCTCAAAAACTGTCTACAGAACTGAATAATATTATTGTGGGGCCCATATCTCATTAATGGTGGAAACATTGGATCTGATCTTTTATATGGAACTGTAAAACATCCTTAGTGACAAGATTCATTAATATAGACACGCATGATTCTTTCACTATAAATTTCTTAATGCGTTGGAACTCGGTGCATTGGAAGATGAAAAGTATGTATGGAAGAATTAAATATTCTTAGTGCGGCGGCCATAACTCCTTCATTTCCTGGACAATGATGCTAAAATGTCATGTGTCGACATATGAGAGATGGTGGAACAAATTTCAAGAATGAACAATTCCCAAATTCGGTCATTTACGATGCCAAGCGGAATCAAACTTTTGGGGGAGTAATTTTGGAGTGAATTTTTCTACTCCCCAAGCCTATAAATAAGAGTGTTCACTTCCATTCAAAGGGGTTGAAGAAGGTGCAAGAAGGTCTGTGCTAGAGGATTGAGTTATCTAAGTTCTTTTTATTTTATATTTTATTTTTACTTAGTTTTATCATGCTCTCTTCTTCCACTTTCAACTCTAATACCCTTCACATGGAGGGGTAAAACCTTTGAGTGATCGGGGAAGGGTGAGTTTCTCTTTTGTAATGTCAGAGTTTTGCGCTTAATTGTAAAACCTTTTCTTTCTTTTGAATGTCATCTATTATTAGTTTCTCCCAATTCTCCTATGGTGATCATGTTTTGAGTTTGGTGTATTAATTTTCAATAGCTTTGGTTAAAGACTTTTAATCTCCCTTCGCCTGGTGCAATTTGTCTCGATCGAGTAGATTGTGTTAGGTGGTGAGTGTCTAACGATCATTGGCATGTGTGTGGAACTGGTAGACTTTTTCTAAAGTTCTAAGGAGAAAAAATTCCCGATCGAGAATTTCCTTAGTTGTTTAGGGATTTTTTATGAACTTCCACGCACATAGGAGTGAGTTCTATTTTCTTCTTCAACCAAGGGTGATAGATAACTTGATCGAGAAGTCTTTCATTTTTCATTAAAAAGGAAGAGATGTAAGATGATCCTTGTGACTATGATGACATTACTAAAGGTGATCCTACCCAGACCCCAACACTCTCTTCATCCATTAGTGTTCAACCTTTCTTTTCAATTGCTTTCTTTATTTTTGAACTTAAACAACTGTCAAAAAGAACCTCTTCTTCTTTCATTAATTTAAGTGACAAATGTAATTATTGTGCACTCCTCTCTGGAGACAACATAGGTTACCTACATTACTGCATTTTAACTTAGGTTTTATTTGTTTTTGTCAAACCCCACGATAGGTACGTTTCAGAATTCATAATTTTTAATTTGATTAAATTAAATAGAAATACTTCATGTAGTGATATAAATAATAATAATTAATTTAATTTATTTCATGTTATAGATAAAGGGATACATCATGGAAGCCATTTAGGGATATCTAATAGTATTTAATTACAAATTAATTTTTTATTATATAATGTTGATAAGTATTCTGAAAGATAATAATTTCAATCATATGTACTTGAATGATATTTTGATAAACTAATCTTATTATAAATCATGGTTAGTAGATATATGGCTTTTATAAAAAAGTGAAAACTGATAAAAAATGGTCTTAGAAATAATATGGAATTGATGAAAGCATTATTTGATCTACTTATTGAAATTGAGAAAAGTGTTTATATATTGGAATTTAAAACTTATGATCTATGTTAATGTGGTGGATTCATTCTATAATTACAAAATTTTCACTTTTTCTAGCCAAAAAATTATATTCAACCTATATATTTTATTTAGACATGAAAATAATTTTATTCATCATTAAGGGGAAGTGTTTTTCTTATTAGATAAATAAAATAGTTTTCTATGGGTTTTGATTTTTAACAAAATACTAGTGTAAATTTTTTAAAGGGGTCATTAAATAATTTTAAATTACATTTTTAGAGTTTCATGAAGTTTTAAGGAACCTATAATTTTTTTTATTAGAAATTAAAAAATAAACCAAAATATTAATTAAATTATAGTATAATATATATATTGAATGATTTTCTATTGTGTAAGGATAGTTATGTTTTTCTTATTATGATAAGAACATAAATTTTTTGTATTTTTCATGGTATGGAAAAGTATAAATCTTGTTGTAATGAGAGAATACTACACTAGAACATTTTTATAGGATTTAATCTTGAATAATATTGTCATTAGTATATAGTAGAGGTAAATGGTTAAAATTAAATTGAACAAATAGTTTATTTATGAAGAATTTTAATCAATTAGATAGTGTGGGGCTATGTTTCAGGACTCATAGATCACACTATAATAAAATCCATGATTTTATGATCTATACTTGCTAATAAGATGAGTCATGAAGTTTATTACAATGAAATAAATGCAGTCTTAATTTACCTATCCTATAAGCTGTAAATAAAATTTATGGGAAAAAATATCTTGAAGACATTTGGGATAAGCATAAAAATATTTTTAAAGTGAATTTTAAAGTGAAGGAATCTAAAATATGTACTTTAAGAGAAAAATTGGAAGATATTAGGATGATTGATGATAAAAATACTTGATGGAAGTTTATAAAGATTGAATGATATTGTTAGAAATATTTGATACTTTTTATATATGCTATAAGATTCTTCCATTTTTCATGAAATTAATAATAAATATCTCTCAACTTTTTGGGGCATAAAATATATCTTGTGGAAGATAGAGACAAATTATATCTTGATGAGTTATGAAATATTCATATTGAATTTTAAATGATAAAAACTCATGTTTTCGTATAGAATTTCATGATGGAGGTTTTTCTACTTTTATTAATTATATATCCTGGAAAATTAAAGGGGTAAGTATGACTTATATTTCAGACTAGATAATTAAAATACTAGGATGTTTTATTTTTATATGGGCTCAAACAAATTTGTTGAGTGTTGTCCAACTTTTTAATGATGGTAATAATATAATTTCTAAAAGGAATTATTGTATCATAAAGATGTGAAAAGATAAATGAATTATCAATTTGTGTTAAAGAATCTCTGATAATTTATTCTGAATTAGAAACTCTGTAGAATAATATTATTTGTACAGAAAATATAAGAATAAGACCTTGAAATGGTGACTAATCCATATTTTTAATGTATTATTACCAATATCTAAAAGTTATATGTGGTGAGAGACTTTAATCCAATAAATAATAAAAATAGGTATAATTTTTAAAATATTTCAAATACTATAATTGGTGTAAAGATATAGTGACCAATGATTTTCATACATAGATATTACATCTTTTAGATAAATGTTTATTACAATATAAAAACAAACCTGATGGTTTTATGGGTTTACGCCTTTGGAGATGAGAAAAAAAATATTTTTATTTCATGATTTTTCTTCAACTTATCCCATAAATACATTCCAAAATAGTAGTCTTCATAGAGACACCCTATATAAAACCATTATTATTAACTAGAGGGAAGGGAAGAAAATAAAGGGTGGGATGAGATTTTGAGTGAGGGTAAACAATGGATATATAAAACCATAACGTGAGTATAATGGTATTTGAACATGATCAAAAACATTTATAACCATACCGTGAATATCAAAGATCATAGCTTGGGTCATCAAAAGAAGACCTGTAGTTCAAAAGACATGAAACATAAGGAAATAAAATAACATGACCCATGAGAGAATAATATTGGAATAATACATAGAAGTGCTAGAAACACATAGGCATAGAAAACAATTTTTAAGGAATAAAACATTTTTAAAATGATCTTCTATAAAAATAACCTTGAAAACTTATAAAGGAAGCTTTAAAAGAAATAATGGTTATGTCGGTGAGTAATTATATTAATGATGCATACATTAAAACAAATACTCCTTTCACATTTGTATAAAAACAAAAATGTATAGAGACCTTGGATTTTCATATTTTGATGTTATATCTTTTTATAGGTATATTTAATAAATTACACACACACAAAATTCTTGAGGATCATAATATCATACTTTCTTTGAATACTTGGTACATAAACTTTGTATTTGATGAAAAATATTAAACATATCCCATGAAGATCTTCCACTTTATTACTATTCACAATCACACCCTACATAATACATTTCTTCATATCCTTGGTTAAGGAATAATAAGAATGGGTGTACATTGATTCTTAGTAAGGGTAAACAAGGGAGATACTTAATAATTACTTGAATACAAGGTTATCAAATCATGTTCATAACATTCGAAATCCATATGTTTCATATCAAAGATAATAATTTTGATTCCTAAAATAAATAATTATTGTTAATTAGATAAACCCCATAATGTAATCAAAGAATATGATCCATGAGATCATAACATTAAAATACGACATAAAACTATGGCATACATATAAGAATAGAAAAATATTATGTCAAGGATAACCACCAAGAAATTCATTACATGTTAGGATTGGGATAACTACATGTGTACCTACTTTAGGCTTGATATGACCTACTATGTACCCTCTCTCAAGATTTTTATAACCTTATGTGTACCCTTTTATCTCATATACCATTAATCATTATCCAATGAATTAAAGGGAGATATAGATCCCTCCGGTCTCATAATAAAAATCATACATATACATGCTATGAGATCATAAAACATTTATGATATCATAATATATGAATTGAATTGGTTTTCATAAACATTTCATCATATAATAACAAGTGTAAAAGTTATAAGTTTCACAATCATTACCAAATTTCATAATAGCATAACATGTGGAAAGATAAATGAGGTTCATTATAATTTTACCATGGTATAATGCGTGGAATAGAAATGAGATCCATAAATATATTTTCATCAAAAACATAAAAAAATTAATTAATGAATAATATTTGTATTCTTGGATCATATCCTCTTAAATCATAAGTAACATTTAATTATGTCATCTTGGATAGAAAATTATTTTGAAAGAAATACCATTCAGAACATTTCATAAAGAATATATTCATTCTAATTTAAAAAATTAAAAACATTAAAAAAATTGAAATTAGTTTCAATGAAAATATTATTTTAATAATATATTGGATGGTTTAGAAATTTGAGTGGTTATGTAGGTAGAAAATATTATTTAGGTCGTATTGGTTAAAACAAATATTCCTTTCATGTTTTTTATAAAATCCAAACAGGAATTTTTTTTTAAAACAACATGATTATTTATTGGAAAACGTTTTAAAAATTATATAAAATTGTTAAAAAAATATTTAAAAAAAATTATGAAAATTAAATAAACATGAAAACAAAATTTCGAAAACATATTTTTCACGAAAATGGTGTTTTAACCAATGAGATTAATAAATAATATTTTTCTTAAAAACATTTTCTTCAAATTTTGAGTATATAAGAAATTTAAAATAAATTTTAAAGAAATTATTATTTTGAAAAAACCATAATATAAAAAAAAACATGAGTTTATTGAGATATGGTCATAATATTTTGTTATCAGAATAATAAATATATAAAATCCCTATAAATAATGAGATTTTACCACAAAAGCATTACTACATTTTTTACATTGAATCATAAGACCCATGAAATATTGAAATTAAATTTTACATTAAATATGATGAAATAAATAAATTCATGATATTACATGTTTAATGGATTTCCTATACACGTCATAAAATATGATAGGTTCATAACATAACATATGTCATAAAGAAGTAAAATTGAGACAAAATTTTGTTGCCACTTTGGTATCTTTTAAATCACAAAACCCATGAATGATATATAAAAAAATGGATATGTGAATACTCCCAATTTAAAAGATATTAATCATAAAATAAATTCATGAGAATTATATACATCGAATAAAATAGACACGCGGGGAATGTGGCTTCTCTATAAAAAAAGAAATATGAGACAAAAATCCCTTGTCGATTTAGTAATATTTTTAATCGCATGCCCCAATAACATATAAAACAAAATGAAACATTAACTATAATGTAAATAAGGATATTCATGATATATCACATCTATGGGAATGTATATACCCTATTCCAAATAAATGAGTGGTGATTGTTCATATGTCTCTCATAAATAAATTAGAGACTAGAAATCCACTACCTTAAGTATGGACTTCATTCATACAAGTTTGATCCTCATATATAATAAATATAATATAATTATGAATATATTATAGAATCATAACTATATATCATACCATATATTATTTACTAATTATAATTTATACCAGTTAATTAACAAATCATTGTTAAAAACATTTTTTTGGTAATAACCACTTTGTTTTTTGTATATGATTTGATTTTTTATTTTCAGTCCTATTACATTGATCATGGTTCCATGATATATATAATAGTAATAATGAAATAATAATCATTTTTATTCATAAATTAAACACGTACAAAAAACCATGGAAGATGGTTTTTAGAAATGAAGTACATGATGATCATGGAGACGGTCGGATGTACATATGCATAGACAACATTTTCATTTTTAAATGATCATTATAGAAACAAGTTAAATAGTATTTTATTATTACATAATTATTAAAATATAATATGTCAGATATTATTTATATATGTAAAATTATATATATATATATATATTATTCAATTGGTGCGGTGATGAAAATAGGTAGTCAAATTGCTTTTTGAAGGAGGCAGTCCACCTATAAATGAATGATGTTATCATCTTTTAGTGAGTGAAAATTTAATAAATAAAATGATATATTTAAATTTAATAATTATATATATTTTATGAATATAATAATTATTTATTTTATGTAACATATATTGATTAAATTTATTCTTTTCATTTTCCATGTAAAGCATTAGTGAAAAAGAATCACATCGCTTTACAAGGATGTGGTCCACCATACACACTAGCGACATTTTTTATCCCCTGTATAATGGTAAGTAAAAAATATACATATGATATAATTAATCCATAGATATAATTATGTTACAAATATTATATATAATATTAATATTCATTATGATCCTTAACCATTAGATGTTGTAATGGAAAAATGAATGAGATCGGTTCGCGAGGTTGTAGTCTATTGTACCCATGAATGATGAATTAATAACCCAATTGATAGAAGTATGGATGGTTGTAGGTCATAACCATGAAATAAAAAAGTCTTAAATTATGGATGATATGTAGGTTATTATATAATCATGATTTAATAAGAATTTAATGATGTGTAGGTAGGAATAGAATAAAAACCCTCATTAAAAAATGCTACCTCTTTTTCAGGTATCCTCGTTAGGCTTGCACTGAAAGCCTTCATATGTGTGATTTATTCCAAAAAAATATTTTATTATGTGATTATGGAATTTGTATAGTGGTTTTAGTTGGTATTTATTTGAAATGAAATAGGTGTTACCATATTTTTAACATACAACAATGCCCAAGAATTAAAAATTATAGATAATTAGATATTAAAGGGTATATGTTTTCCCAAATAGTATATTTTATACTAGTTTTATGTTATTTTTACCCTTATCTTTTAGTTTAACCCCCAATAAACCCATTTTTACCTTAACCGATGAAAATAGTTCTAACTATATTTAGTATTCATAATGAGAATAAATCATATTGACCTTATTAGATAATATAAATTATAATTATAAAAAATATGGAATCTATTTTGCCAAATACCAATCACATCAGTGAAAAAATTTAGTTCAAAATTAATATAGTAGTCTCGATGATAAAGTGGGTTTTGAAAGAGAAAATGGTTAAGCATTTAATATATTTTATATCTAAATTCAATATTAAAATTTTTCCAAGACAAATAATTTCTTAATCAATATAAAATTATACTAATTTCAAATTAAAACATATTTAAAATATAATTTTCCTTTATAAATAATTTAGTCAAAAATGCATTTTTCAATTAAAATGCAATAACTTCAAAAATTATCAAAAAAATAATATTTTTAGAAAATAAATATAACAACACCATAAGATAATTTTGAAATAAATGTTTTTAAAATTAAATTTATTTTTTCAAATTAAATTTTGTTTAATTTTCAGAAATTGTTTTTAAAGTAAGTTTGCAATAAAGAGAAAAAATTGTTTTTTTATAATATATAATTTTTATGTGTAAAATTTGATTTATTTTTATCTCATATATAAAAAACACATAAGATAAATTTTAAATAGTATATTTAATATAAATAATATAAATTTCATTAAAATAATTCAAAAAAATGTTCCTTTTTATTTTATTGAGTTAAAATGTGACTGTTTTAATAAAAACAAATTTCTTGAAAAAGATTTACATTATTTTCATAAAGTTTTCATTTTACATTTTAATTAACTATTCACAAAAATATTAATTTTATATACATGTGTAAACCATATAATTTCATAATTTATGTAATTATATTCACAACCTCTATTCCAATATCTAGGTAATAACTATCTTAACTTAATATTTTAATAATATGCCGTGTTTTGTTTAAAATTAGTGTTGCATGTTATGAATGTTATTATTAGAGTCTCATATAACCAAAAATATAAAAAATATTAAATTAATTTGAAACAAAATTCATAGAAACTTTTGGTTTTACATTCTAGACTACTTAAAATGATTTTCACCCTCAAAATTCATATCAGTCATCAAATGTTATGATTTGAATATTATTTTATAGAAACTGGCATTGTAATATTGGTTAATAAACATCTTATTGAAAAATGATAAAGGGATGTGAAAAATTCATCTAGAATAACATATAGTTGGTTTCCAAATTAGAGAAAAGATATGGGAAGTGAAAACATTTATAATGAAGAGAAAACCAACACACAAATACTGATGGAGTGTGATAGAGAACAGGATCAGGATAAATTCGATGAAACAATTCCCAAACCAAATATACATGAAAAAGGTCAATGATATCATAAAAATGATCGTAATATAACCAAATTCTATATCAATATCCTTTTAAATGATTTTGGTAATTCCTTTTCCATCTATAATGAGAAAATATGGAAATGTATATACTTGATATAGTTTTATTTGATAGGAATAATATCATTCATTGGGTTTTCCTTGATGAACTTTCATTTCATCTCTTAAACTAGGAGATAAATTTTTTTCTTTTTTTCTTTTTTTGAAGAAAGAGGGATTATATTAATGGAGAAAATCAGCAGTCGTACATAAGAAGAGCTAAGAAGGGAAGTTTTCCATCCATAGTTGGTTGGTGTCGAAGGGGCCTGAGGCCGCCAGTTGATGGGCCGCATTGTTTCCTTACCTTTTGGTAAAGGAGAAGGTGCAGCAAGAGAATCCTTGGCACAGCGAGCATATTCTTCTGATGATAAAGCCAAATTTCTGGAGTCTGGCATCACCATGGTTAATATCATTGATGATTGAATGGCAGTCAGACTCAATGATGATATCAGCCCATCCGTGTTCCACAACGAGCATCATCCCGGCCACTATGGCATAGGCCTCACCAACTGCAGGTTCCCAGAAGGCATGATGTGGTTCATATTTTATAGCAATGATTTTCCCCAGATGATTTCAATCCAGGAGGCTGAGAGCAATAGGCCCATCCTTGGGGAGAGAAGCGTCCACGTTAAGATTAATACTACCTTCCTATGGGGGGGGTCCAGTGAGGGGAACATGAGGGGGAAACTTCTGGAAAAAAGTTTCCTTTGCGGTCCTTCCATCCCTCAATTAATAAAGTGTCCCTTTCTATACAGAACTCGGGAGGCTGATGAGCATGGTGGAAAACTGAATCGTTCCACCGAACCCAAATGATCCAGGACAGGGTACAATGGTAGCTCACATCAGACGATGAAAGAGAGGAACACCAGCACATCAGAAGATCGGGGAGGTCAGAGGCAATGTCTAGTGAAGCGTCTGAATCCGATCCCCATTTATTCCAAATTTCCTTAGCTCCCAGGCAGTGGATGATGGTGTACCAAGGGGTTTCAGGAATGTTCGGGAAAAATGGGAAGGATTCATCACTATCCATATATAAGTAAACAAGGAGGATCATGGTAGAGAGGGTGCCCGTGCACACCTGCCACCAAAATTGGTGAATTTTTTGGGGGACGTTAAGCATCCAAATCACTTTCCATGGTCCCTCATCACGGTTGCGAGAGTGAATGAAAAGAGCCAGTCTGTACCCAGATCTCACCGTGAACTCGCCTGGAGACTCATTGGTCTAAAAAAGATGGTCGGGCCGGCATCAGGGACCTAGGGGATGCTCAGAATAATTCTTTGTCCTCTTTCATTAAACCATTCCTGGATTTTTTCCACACACCATCTCGGACCCTGGTCCGAAAAGAGGCAGTTGACAGTGGCATCATCAAGACCTGGTTGAATACGGGATGTGTCCTGCACACCATCCTTATCGAGAAGCCAGGGATCGGTCCTGATGTTGACAGATGATCCATTTCCAATCCTCCATCCCAGACCTTTTTCCAGGAGATTTCGCCCCCCCCCCCCAAATACTTCTCTATAGGAAGCTGGGCCAGGGGCCATAGAAGGAGCCATAGAAGTCCGTGTGGGGAATGTCTTTGTCCTAGAGTACCCGTGCACATAAAGATAAAGGATGGTTAAGAAGACACCATACTTGCTTGGCCAGTAGTGCATCATTGAACAAAAGAAGATTCTGGAATCCCAACCCTCCCTCCGACATAGGTTTTCAGAGTTTCTCCCAGGCCAACAAGTGGGGTCGATTTCTGCCAGCATTTTTTCCCCACCAGAAGTTGGCAGTATGTGAATGGATCAGGTAAACGATGGCCAACAAGAGCTTAAACATCGACATGAAGTAGCTGGGGATAGAATAAATGAAAACTTTAATGAGGGTTCCTTTTCGAGCTTTGGAGATGCTTTTTGGAGTCCAGCCTTGAATTTTTTTCTCAATCCTATCAACTAGAGATGCGAAAATTTCTTTTTCGGACCGGCCAATCACTGTAGGGAGTCCGAGATACTTCTGGTGTTTATCGACCAAATGGATGCATGCAGATGCACAAAGTTCAGCTCTCTTGGTAGAAGGCACCCCTGCGCTGTATGAGATCAATGTTTTTGTTCTGTGAAGCGCTAAATAATATATATAAAAAATGATAATTCATTCCTTAAGTAATAGGTAAAAAACATTATGACTAGTTATCCAATATGTATAAATCATCATATGGTTATGTAACACATTAAACTCTAATGCTTTATTCAAATATTATATTAAACCATTCCATAAATGGTTAACCTTATTAGCCTTACAAAATATTTTTTTCTAAAATATGTCACTAATGATCAAAAAATTAATCCTATATATATATATATCATGACGTAGCTGTTGATTTTAACATAAAAACATGAGAATTACTAAGATATATATTTTCTTGTGTCATGGTAATAACTATAATTATCATAGAAACCTAATTAAAACATACATATTTCCTCATTACTTGAATAAAACCATATTTTATTGAATATATTACATAAATCCAATAATGATATAAAATTCATAAATTATTAGTGAAATCACTTTTTCCATAAATCATTAATCAGTTCCATTGTCATAAATACTATCCAATTTACATAATTCATATCCAATATATATTTATCTCAATATTATTATCTAAACACATGAAGCATATAAATGGGTGTTTTCCCTTATTAAAAACATCACATTTCCATAAAATCACTTCACTAGTCTAGTAGTACCATTTAACATAATTTTAAAAAACCTTAATGAAAAACATATACTCAACAATCCTTATATACTTCATTATTTATATAAAACAATAGTTTAATTTCAATATATTTCCACTTCAATAATTTCATTTTCTTGACAAACCATTAACTACGATTCATTATTGATCGCGTTGTCAAGAGCGTCAAATTAGTTGCTTTATTTTGACTAGAATTTCTACAGTATAGCAGCAACCCTAGGCCGTATCTCGAAGGATCCTTAGATCATTAATATAAAAATAGGGTTTTTATTATTAAAGTAGAAGGTGAATGAGGTTTTTTAAAACTTGGGGGTTTTATGATTAATGATGAAAATATAAAATTAAAGCGATAAAACATAGTAGAAGTGAACAAGATTGATTAAACGTGATCAACCTGGGGATGTCTCATGATGCTCATCCTTCATCGCGTCAAGGGATGGGGTTATGATCTTTTAATCCCTGGTTTGTAACACCTAGAACCAGAATGTTACTGAGTTTATAATAGGATTCCTCTTAGGTGTCAGTCGAAAACACATAACGATTCACCGGACACCGCCGATGATTGGGTGATTTGTGTTCGACATCATAACCGAAACTCACCAAGGAAACACATGAAGAATTCGATGTGTTGTCCAGGTTTTTATGTTCTTTCATTGTGATACCAATAAATTTATGTGCATGACCTTGATAGTAATTATGTGAGTTCAATTGACCAATATGAACCACACAAACACCGCAATTGTAAGTGGGAAAAGGAAATGGTGAACGGTGTGTGAAACATCACATGAATGGGTACCCCCAAACATGATAGTATGAGTTGAGAATGACATACTAGTAAATAACTCAATAAAATAAGAATAGAGGATGATGAAAAACAACACAACAACCTAGAATTAAAAAGATCATTCAAAATAATTCAACTTTTAAGCTCGGGATTACATCACATTCCTCCCAAGGTGATCACAATGGGTTTAGAAACCCATGGGATAGGAAGAAGAAGAAGATGTTGAAGTAGCACTTCACATAGCCTCCAGAACTTCTAGGGATGTTGAGAAGACTACTTGGGGACTCCAAAATGGCAGAACCTTCCTCTTGGTCGAACTTGCAATTGGGGAGCCCAAGGTGTCATTCTATTGGAAAATTGGAAGGTGGTTTTAGGCACACAGATTTCATCAATCCACTCATACAACGCGTTTAGGCCTTCAGAAAGTCTTATCTCGCTTTGGAAAAAATAGAAACATTATGGCGCTACCTCTTGGTTGTCTCCACCGAATGGTTGGAACCCTTTGGACAACTACAGCTCAAGATATTGATAAACTACAGTTCACCATATTTGACTTGGTCCATATTCGGTGGCTTGGACATATCAGTTTGGATGGGCCCCATAGAAGCCGAATCAGGATTGGGTTACTTAATATTAAATGTATATTAATATATTCTTGACAGGCCCACAAAATTTCAGCCCATTTAGATCCACGGATTTCATTCAATATGAAAAACAGTGTACAGATGTCCATGAATCCATGCAATTTTGTCCCATTTTTCTTCCACTTCATCAAAGGCCCTCCAAATCATCTCCACCTACATTGAAATAATAAAACAAGTAACATTTCCATTATAATATCGATTAACATAAATTTATTGATTCAAACATAATGTGAAATTTATTATTATATTTGGAATATTCATTACAAAACTAGTTTAAAACTACGGTGTAAGGGTGGAATAAAACAGTGAATCGTGGTACGATCACACCCCCACACCTAAACATTTTCACTCATGGGAAAAGTCACATATCTATATACAATGATGCATATATATATATTTCTAACATCCTGAAGATTTATCATTTGAATAAATTTTATTTAATGTAAATTGATCAATGCACGAACCACACCAAGGAGTTCTTCCTTGTGAAAAAAAGAAAAAGATGTCTCATAAATCATATCATAGCGAAATTCAAAATGATTCACAATACCCAATTGATAAAGGAATTTAGAAGTAAACCATGACACTAACTCTCCATGTGTGTGTGTGAAAACAATTCCATGCTATTCTTTCCACTTGCTATCCAATAAATATAGCTTATTTTTACATTTTTTAGCTTAAATGATTTTGTCACCTAACATGTCCTACATCCTTTGAAATCATATTTCAAGACCCACTCATTTAAGCATTCCCAGAAGTCAAACCATAAGCTCCCGACCTATATATCCCCATATGTTGCACATTTCATCACTCCCCTCATTTATTATATTTTTTTTAAAGTTGCAGTTGGAAAAAATCTCACACTCCTCTCTCAACCCTTGTTTGATCTCATCACGACACTAATTTCAATAGTTATAACAAGATCAAAGGTTGAGGATGAGTGGTTTTTGACCTTCCAAGACACAACAATTTTTTTGAGGGCGTACAACAGTCGGACATTAGTTACACGCGTATAAGTCATTCTGGTACAGTAAGGAAACAGATCAGATAAGGAATGAACATATGGAAATATCATTTAAAGCTGAAAACTATTAACCCAATATATATTTACCTTATATTAAATAAGAAATAATCAAACTTTATGGTATGGTGCAAAAATTTGTGGAGATATTAGTGACCTAGTTTTCCCAAAAACTACTCATACAATGGGAATCAATCATCTCCAAGGTTTCACATAGATACGACCATTTATATCATTGACAGAAAACCAATTCACTAAAAATCACCCCCTGATGTAAAATTCATACAAAAATTCTTTTTAGCCATTATTATGGTATTTTTACGTTCCCCCATTTATGGTCTCCAAATCATGGGACTTTGAAATTGTTGATGTGGAAAAAATGAAAATATCATAAAGAAGGCCAAAAAGAGAAACAAAAAGGGGAAAACGATGGAAATTCTTATCTAACCCAGGAATATATCCACCCCCCACACCTAGAGTGTGCAGTGTCCTCACTGAAATAATTCAGAATGTGAGAAGGAATGATAAAAACTGGTGTGTTTTATTGGTATGATGCTTCATGAAGGTGGATTTCCTCCACCGGATTCTTCGGAAAATCCTCATAGAAGTGTTTAAGTCGCTGCCCATTGATGGTATGACTTTGTCCACTCTGCTCATGCAAAACCTGTATTGCACCAAAAGGGTAAACATTAGTAATAGTATAAGGACTGAGCCATCGGGAACGAAGCTTACTTGGGTGGAGCTTAAGCCTGGAATTGTACATGAGGACCTTCTCACCAATATGGAACTTCCACTGGTGAATAATGCTATCATGGATAGCCTTTGTCTTCTCATTATAGATTCTGGAGTTTTCATATGCATCACGTCGAATTTCTTCCAACTTTTGAATCTGCAGCTTTCTTTCCTCACCTGCATCTGAAAGGTTCATAATACATTGTTTAACAGCACAATATGCACGGTGTTCTACCTCCACCGGGAGGTGACAAGATTTTCTAAACACAATCCCATATGGTGACATTCTGATCGGTGTTTTAAAAGCAGTACGGTATGCCCAAAGCGCAACATCCAAGTGCAAACTCCAATCTTTCCTATTGGGTTGTACCATTTTCTCCAAGATTTTCTTAACTTCTCGATTTGAAATTTTTGCTTGTCTGTTAGTTTGGGGATGATATGCAGTGGAGACATTATGAACAACCCCATAATTACGAAGCATGTTTTTCATGTTTCGATTGCAAAAATGTGAACCCTGATCACTAATGATGAATCTTGGTAGACCAAACCTACTGAAAATCTGGGACCTCAAAAAATCAACAACAACTCGAGAGTCATCGGTCCTAGTAGCCTTTTCTTCCACCCATTTAGAAACATAGTCAATAGCTAGTAAGATGTACACAAAGCCAAATGAATTTGAAAAAGTCCCCATGAAGTCAATGCCCCATGCATCGAAGATTTCACAGAATAACATGGGCTATTGGGGAATTTCATTCCTCTTAGAGATATTCCTTATGAATTAACATCGAGTACATGATTTAAAAAACCTATAGGCATCTCTATACAATGTTGGACAATATAATCCAGATTCAAGGACCTTTCGAGCTGTACGTTGAGAGCCAAAGTGGCCCCCACATGCCAAGGTGTGGCAGAAGGTCAAAACAGAGGTGAACTCATGGTCAGGGACACACGGACGAACAACTTGGTCACTAAAAATTCTCCACAAATATGGGTCATCCCAAATGTACCATTGAGAATCATGTTTAAGTCTCTGGGATTGTGAAGTGCTAAAATCAGTGGGTACCCTAGATGTAGCTAGAAAATTCACAATGTCCGCATACTAGGGGGTAAGGTCCACAACATCACAAAGGTTCTCATGAGGGAAGAATTCTCCAATTGGTAGTGGTGAGTAAACATGATGGTCCAACGGTGGGGAAATCCTACTAATGTGGTCATCTACCACATTCTCCACCCATCTCTTATCTCTAATCTCAAGGTCAAACTACTGGAGGAGGAGCATCCACCGAATGAGGCGGGGTTTGGGTTCAGGTTTCTTTAAGAGGAAACGAAGGGCAGCATGATCAGAAAACACAATCACTTTTGACCAAAGAATATATGAAAGGAATTTTTCCAAGGCAAACAAAATATAAAGGAGTTCTTTTTTGTGGTTTTGTAGTTTACCTGGGCAGTGTCAAGGGTACGCGAGGCATACACAATGACATGAGGTGCCTTTTCAACCCTTTGTGATAAAATTTCCCCAACTGCAAAGTTAGAGGCATCACACATAAGCTCGAAGGGGAGATCCCACCTTGGTGGTTGGATTATGGGAGGTGATGTGAGACACATTTTTAGTGAATTTAAAGCATCCTCACAATTTTTATCAAAAACAAATTCAGAATCCTTTTGTAATAACCGAGACAATGGAAGTTCAATCTTACTAAAGTCTTTAATGAATCAGTTGTAAAAACTAGCATGACCTAAGAAAGATCGCACCTCACGAACACATTTTGGATATGGAAGGGTTGAAATTAATTCAATTTTAGATTTATCAACTTGAATTCCCTTATTTGAAATAAAAATCCCAAGAACTATCCCCCGCTCAACCATAAAATGGCATTTCTCATAATTTAAAACAAGATATTATTCAATGCAGCGGTGGAGGACAGAACCTAGGTGTTCCAAAAAATTATCAAAAGAAGAACCATAAACTGTGAAATCATCCATAAATACTTCCATACAACTCTCAAGGTACTCAGAAAAAATACTCAATATACATCGCTAAAAAGTACCAGGAGCATTACATAGACCGAATGGCATCCTTCTTTATGAAAATGTGCCAAATGGACAGGTAAATGTTGTCTTTTCTTGATCCTTAGGGGCTATATGGATATGGAAATAACCCGAATAGCCATCAAGGAAACAATAATGGGACTTACCATCCAGTCATTCTAACATTTGGTCAATGAAAGTTAATGGAAAGTGGTCATTTTGCATGGCTTGATTGAGTCGACGGTAGTCAATACAGACTCGCCAACTATTTTGCACACGTGTTGGAACCAATTCATTCATTTCATTTGACACAACTGTTATTCCTGTTTTTTTAGGCACAATTTGCACTGGGCTAAACCATTTACTATTAGATATATGATAAATGATCCTTGCAGCAAGTAATTTACTGACTTCCAATTTTACCACTTCAAGGGGAGTGGGATTCAACCAGCTTTGAGATTGTCTTACGGGATTAGCCTCATCATCAAAAAGTATATGGTGAATACAAATAGATGGACTACTCTTGGGAATATCATCCAATGTCCATCCTATTGCCTTTTTACACTCTCTCAATAGATTGAGCAGTTTCGATTCCTGTTGTGGAGAGAGGTTATTGGCAACAATGATGGGCAGTTGGTTAATACCCTCAAGATATGCATATTTTAAATTAGAAGTAAGTTTTTTAAGTTCCAACACCGGTTGTTTTTGGATTGATGGAGTGGATTTAGGGGGAGTAAGGTCCATTAAACTATCTATCTGCTCGGGTTTATTCTCTAAAGATAGAGAATCTATAGAAATGAGATAGGCAGAATCATCGACAGTCATGGGTACCTCATAATGAACACACTCATCAATTAAATCACAAAATTTACACTTTTCAGAACCCACACAACACTCAAAACATGAATCAAAACTCAAATCATCCAAGTGTGAAGAAACAAATGAATCAGAGTTTGGGTTGAGGAGAGAATTGTGTGTGTGTGCATCGTTTGATAGCACTTCCATCGAATAGACATGAAGAGTGGAGTGTTGTTCAATGGGGTGTTTCATAGCCTCAAGTATGTTAAAACGTACCTTTTCCCCACCAAATTCCATGTAAAATGTACCATTGTGAACATTGATGATCGTCTTTGCTGTTTTGAGGAATGACCTCCCAAGTATGAGAGGGGGATGTCCTTCGGTTCGGGTATCTTCCATCTCAAGAATGTAAAAGTCTGCAGGGAAGATGAGATTATTAACTTTTAAGAGCACATCCTCGACCACTTCTGATGGGTGTGTTGTGCTTCGGTTGGCAAGTTGCACGACAATTCCTGTTGGTTGATGCTCTCCAACCTACAAATAAGTATACACGGAGTGAGGCATTACATTAACTGAAGCACCTAAATCTAGCATAGCATTAGAAAAGAAGGTCTCCCCTATGGTACAAGGTATCGTGAATGTGCCTGGATCCTTGCATTTGGTTGGCATTGCTGGTTGAATCAAGGCCGAGACATTCGTACCCAAGTTGACTCTCTCATTCCCCTTTAGTCTCCTCCTATGGGTGCAATTCTCTTTAAGAAATTTGGCATATCGAGGGATTTTCTTAACTGCAGCCAATAGAGGAATGTTAAATTGAACTTTTTTAAATGTATCCATTATTTCATTTTCAATCTCATTATCAAAGTTTTTCGTAGATTTAGAGAGTCTTTGAGGGAAAGGAAGAGGAACTAATTGTTCATTGGAAACCTTAATGATAATTTTATTACCAATTTTGTCTTGTTTTTCGTTACATTAAGTTTTTGAGGGTTGGGAAAGAGTGTTTTCATGAGGGGGACATACCTGCTATGCAGAATCAGTAGAAGGAGAAACTTCTTTACCACTACGAAGTGTAACTGCACATACATTACCTTTGTCCTTCGGATTGACAATGGGTTGGGATGGTAGTTGTCCAGAACCTTTCATCTTAAGCTCACAGATGGTGTTTTCCAATTTCCCCACATGAGTTCGCAGGTCTTGAATAGCAGATTGTGTGATTTGTTGGAACTGGAGGTTCTGGGTTTCCATTTTCTTCACTATATCCTCAATTCTTAGTTTAGACTTGGGAGGAGGAGGATTGTTTTGAGATGTTGAAGGATAATAAGGTTTCATACCTTGGCCTTGTGGATACTAATTTTTCATGGGG
Organism: Viscum album; assembly: GCA_963277665.1. NCBI lineage: Eukaryota > Viridiplantae > Streptophyta > Magnoliopsida > Santalales > Viscaceae > Viscum > Viscum album. The sequence goes on from OY728125.1 coordinate 9,821,451, forward strand.
TAGCTTGAGTTTCCTCCCTGTCGGTATTGTGGTTGTGCTTGCCACCCGGGGTTTGGATTTGGCCTCAATGGTTCTTTCTTAAACAGTGGTTCTTGTTGGAATGGACGCCCAGGGAACACTGCAGCACAAGACTCAAATGAATCCTGAAGTTGTGGGCACTGATCAAAAAAATGAGTATTATCAGAACAAATACCTCAATGTAATGGAATGGGAGGAGAGTGTGAGTTACCTTGTGCTTGAGATAATTGACTTAGAATGGTATGCATCTCACCAAGTTTATTATCTACCTTTTGTTCTAGGGATGAATGACTTACCTCATGAACTCCTCGGGTTGGTGCAATAGCTCGTGTTCCAAATTGTTGTGGATTTTGAGCCATGTTGGCTATTAAGTCACGAGCGGCAGAAGGAGTTTTTTCAACTAGGGAACCACCAACTTCAGCATCAATCATTCCACGATCCATGGGGATAATTACCTCACAGAAGTATTGAATTAAAAGTTGTTCACTAATCTAGTGGTGGGGGAAGCTTGAGCAAAGTCTTTTGAATCTCTCCCAATATTCATCAAGGGTCTCTCCTTGTGATTGCCTAATTCCACTGATTTCTTTTCTAATGTACGCAGTTCAGGAGGTAGGGAAGAACTTCTATAGAAAGAGTCTTTTAAGGTCATTCCATCCCCCAATCGGGGTAGGAAAATATTATATCCAATCTTTGGATACACCATCAAGGGAAAAAGGGAAGGCCCTAAACTTAATGAGGTCCTCAGACACATTTTGGGGTTTCATGGTGGAGCACACTATGTGAAACTCCTTTAGATGTTTGTGAGGGTCCTCTCTGAGAAGACCATGGAATTTTGGAAGGAGGTGGATGAGACCTGATCTCAGCTCAAAGTTGGTCACTTCCTCAGGATATTGGATGTACGCAGGTTGGTACTCCACATCCGGGGAGGTCAGTTCTTTTAATGTTTGGTTATTTGCAGCCATGATCTCTGGGGTTTTATTTGGTTCAATTTTTGATTGGTTTAAGACCACTTAAGGTTCCAAATGGGTTTCCTTAGTGTTACTTGATTGACCTTCTCTAGATTCCTTGATTTTTGGGTGAAGTGACATTTCAATTTCAGGGTCAAATTCAAGTAGTGTTTCTTTACCAGATCGGGTCATGAAAATAAGATGTGAAGTTTGTTTGTTTTTTTGAATATGGATGAAATCACTTAATAAGGGTAAAAATATAACATAATATTATAATACAGAATTATAGATAGGGATATGGAGAAGAAGAGAGAGAGAGTGAGTGAGTGAGTGAGAACGAACACACTAAAAACAACCAAAAATAAAGACAAAACCCAAAATAAAAACAATAAAATGGGGGTGTGGTATTTAAAGGAGTACTAATTAAAAAGTAAAATAAAAAAATAAAAGGAAATAAAGAAAAAAATGATCTTGGCTCCCTGGTAACGAGACCAAAATTTGATCGCGTTGTCGAGCGCGTCAAATTAGTTGCTTAATTTTGACTAGAATTTCTACAGTATAGCAGCAACCCTAGGTCGTCTTTCGAAGGAGCCTTAGATAATTAATTTAAAAAGAGGGTTTTGATTATGAATGTAGAAGTTGAATGATGTTTTTTAATACTTGGGGGATTTATGATTAATGATGAAAATAGAAAATGAAAGCGATAAAACAAATTATAAGTGAACAAGATTGATTAAACGTGATCAAGATGAGGAAGTCTCGTGAAGCTCATCCTTCATCGCTTCAAGAGATAGGGTTATGATAATTTAATCCATGTTTTGTAACACCTATAACCAGAATGTTACTGAGTTTATACTAGGATACCTCCTAGGGTTCAGTCGAAAACACATAACGATTCACCGGACACCGCCGATGATTGGGTGATTTGTGTTCGACATCATAACTGAAACTCACCAAGGCAACACATGAAGAATTTGATGTGATATCTAGGTTTGTATGTTATTTCATTGTGATACCATGAAATAAATGTGAATAACCTTTATAGTGATTATGTGTGTTCAATTAACCAATATGAAACACACAAACACCGCAATTGTAAGTGGGAAAAGGAAATGGTGAACGGTGTGTGAAACATTACATGAATGGGTGCCCCCAAAAAAGATCATATGAGTTGAGAATGACATACCAGTACATAAATCAAAAAAAATAGAGGATGATGAAAAACAACACTACAACCTGGAATTAAAAATATCATTCAAAATAATCCAACTTTGAAGCTCGGGATTACATCACATTCCTCCCCGGGTGATTACAAGGGGTTTAGAAACCCATGGAAGAGGAAGAAGAAGAAGATGTTGAAGTAGAACTTCCCATAGCCTCTATAAGTTATAGGGATGTTGAGAAGACTCCTTGGGGACTACCAAATGGAAGAACCTTCCTCTTGTCCGAACTAGCAAATGGGGATCCCAAGGGGTCATTTTATAGTAAAATATGAAGGTGGTTTTAGGCACACAGATTTCATCAATCCAATTGTACCACACGTTTAGGCCTTCAGACAGTCTTATATCGCTTTGGAGAAAATGGAAATGTTGTATCCCTACCTCTTCAATGTCTCCACTGAAAGTTTGGAATCCTTTGGACAACTACAGCTCAAGATATTGATAAAATAAAGAACACCTCATTTAACTTGGTCCATATTCGGTGGATTGGACATATCATTTCGGATGGACCCAATAGAAGCTGAATCAGGATTGGGTTACTTAATATGAAATGTAGCATAGTATATTTTGTACAGGTCCACAAAATTTCATCCCATTTGGATGCACGTATTTTGTGTAATATGCAATCCAGTGGATAGATGTCCATGAATCCATGCAATTTTGGCCCATTTTTCTTCCACTTCATCAAAGGACCTCCAAATCATCTCCACCTACATTGAAATAATAAAAACAAGTAACATTTCCCATTATAATATTGATTAACATCAATTGATTGATTCAAACATAAAGTAAAATTTATTATTATATTTGGAATATTCATTACAAAACTAGTTTAAAACTGCGGTGTAAGGGTGGAATAAAACAGTGAATCGTGTTACGATCAATTATCTTATTACATAATACCTATTTTCTACAATATGCAATATGAACCATGTATTAACATTTATCAACCCGTATATAATCATGTCTCTTATGTTTAACATAATTTATACCTTTATAATAGTAAATGACATTCATATTTCATTCGTAGTCTCTTTATCATCAATAGTATAACCTTTAATCGTACAAAATTGATGATTATAATCTCGATCATTCCCCTTAGATCATCAATTTATGTAATTCCCATATATTCCACATTAAAAAAACTCAGCAGTCGATGATACCATATGGAGACCATTATTCTCATATATTGCATTAACAAGACTTTTCATTTCTCATTTGCAGTTCTTTTATTTGTGTCCTTTTCTACACCAAAACATATATTATGATATCTAATATATATTACCTTAATTGCGTATTCCAACATTTTTGACATATATGAAACTCAATATTATTTATTCCATGGTCTCCATTACTCAATCTCTTAGATAACTCTATCATTCTCTTTATTTGGTGTGATCAATATTTGGTTAAGGTTAACATTTTAAATTATGTTCCTTGATAATAGATTAAGTATAATCACAATATAATTCACTCTATTAATCGTTCTACTTTGTTTCTCAATAGAAATTTTTTCATCACATTCAATTTTAACCCAGTTCTTTATGGTTCATGCCATTGATAAAAACTAAAAAACATTGTGTCGGCAATGATAGTCATAATGGAAACAACATAGTCTGATAACTTACATATAAATTATCTATATGAATCCAACTTATTTTAAATCAATGAATAATTATGTTTATCCTAGGTTATCTATGTTCATCATCTATTTAAGTCATTCCGGATGGTTTTTAAATAGTTTGGGAAATGTCGAATCATATCCTTGGGAGTGTCAAACAAGGTGTGTAGCAAGGCCAATTGTCAGGATACAGGTGATGATCGAGTCCAAAAAAATCACTATTATTTGAGTTATTTCCCATAGGATATTCTATCCTTGAGGCATATAAACTTTTATTATCCATTCAGGGATGTAATTAATTATAAACCAATCACTCTATCCTTTAAAAAATTCTATGATATTTTTCTATATATTGAGTCATCCTTATACTTATCCTTAGGCATGTACATTGGAATATCACTAATGTTTTCACATCCTAGTTTCTAAAGGTTAACTAAAACATTAATCTGATACCAACTATGGTGACTCCGTGTTTTCATATATTGATATAAAATCCATTCAGATGAATATTAAATACATTATAGAAACACATTCCTAAGGACCAAAATAGTTTGGTGTCTCTCAATGCCAGGTACAAAATCTTATAATTTTGTGATACATCTTCAACATATCCCATAAATACCTTTCCCTGTAATACTATTTACAAACATACCAAACTTATAACCATTATTAAAAACAATAGGAAAGGAAACATAAGAAAGGGTGAGGTTAGATGATCATTAAGGGTAGACAGAGGAGATATATAATCATAAAATGAACATAACAGCATGATAACCAGATCCTAATATTTAAAATCCATACCCAGCATATGAAAGATCATAATACAAAGTCATGAAATAAATATTGGTAGTTACTTATACATTAAACATATTAAAATTAAATAATATGATCCATGAGAGAATAAAATTGTTATAAGACAAAAAATTGTGGAATATACATAAGATTAAAAAAACATATGTCAAGGTTACCCACAAATTCATTCATTACAAGTTATTAATGGGCTACCACCCATGTACCTACTTTGGGATTAGAATGACATCCCTTTTACCCTCCTTTTGGCTTGGGATAACCTTCCAAGTGTCCTTTGAGTTAAAGAAACATTAATCATTACCCGATTACTTTGAGGGAGATATAGGTTCCACACATCTTATAATAAAAATCAAACATATGTGTGACAGAAGATCATAAAACATTAATCATATTATGACACATGAAATAAAATGTGTTTAATAAACATTTCATCATATCAAAACCCATGTAAATGTGATAGTTTTTATAAAAATTTCAATATTTCATCACATCATAACCCATTAAAAAGAAGTATTGTTCATTAAAATTTTATCATGGTATTAACCATGGAAGAGAAACATGTTTAATAAAGATATTTTCTTCATAAATATAAAACATCTTTAGAAAAAATAATAATTTTATCCTTGTATCATATCCCCTGTAAAGAAAAATTAATATCAAAGGATATAATCATAGATGGAAAATGATTTTGAAATAATGATCACTTGGAATTTTTCTTAAGAAAAATATCCTAACAAAATTGTAAAAATCCATCTAAAAAATAAATAAAATTTCAAAATCCTTTTATTTGAAAATAACCCTTCAATCTCATAGAATAGTATTAAAAATATTGAGTGGTCATGATGGTGTAAAGTAATATTCTTACCATACTGGTTAAAGATTATAATCCTTTCATATTTTCTGTAAACACAAACATGCATTGTTTATAAAAAAGACAAGACGATTACTTGTGATTTTAAAAAAAAAATATGTTAAATATTAGAAAACTTCTTTAGTAAATATTTTTTTGAATAATAAAACATTTTTTTAATTTTTTATAAAACATGGTTTTGATTGAAAAATTGGGTTTTGAAAAAGGAGTGAAATAAATATGATTTTTTCATATAGAAATTATTTTGAACTCTTGAAAATCTATTGAGAGGAAAGTGAAGGGAAAAAATGGATTCTTATGGCCTAAAAAGAGGTGAATTTAATTAATTAGTTTCTTTAAATAGTGATAATAATATGTTTTTATAAAAAACTTAAACATAAACAATCCTAAAAAATGATGAAATTGTCCAATAAAATCATTACCACTTTGGTAAAATTGAATCATAATACCCATGAAAGAATAAAATTAAATAAAACATAAAATATTATGAGACCAGATATATTCATTATATTACATTTAAATGTGGAATTATATACACCACAAATAAGAATACATGTTTGTAACATAAGATATGTCTCAAAGAAAGCATGTTGAGAAAAAATCCCTTACCACATTGGTATCGTTTTAATCGTAAAACCCATGAAATAGATATCCTAAAATGAATATTTAAATACATATAATTTTAATGATAATATTGATAAAATAATTTATTGTTCAGTATATACACCATATAAAATAAACACATGGTGAATATAGCCTATGTGTCACAAAAATTAAAATTGAGAGACAAATGCATTACCTCTACAGTAATCCATTGAATTGTAACCCAAAAAATGAACTAAAAAAATTAAAATTATAAATATTATGAAAATTAGGATAATCATGATTCATCATGTCCAATTATATTTATTTTCACCACATAAAAGAAACTAGTGGTGAAGTTGTATATGACTCTGAGAAATAAAATAGAGAATATAAATCCTTACCTTAAGTTATGAATTCCACTGTACATGTTCAAAACTACTATATAATAAATATTAGTTTATTATAAATATATTATTTAAAAATAAATCCATATATAATACCATTTATTATTTAATCATGACCATTTATTACACATTTTTTAAATATTCCTTATTATAATAAAGTTTCTGGTTATAACCGATTTGTTTTTCTTATATGTTTTGATATATCATTTTTAGTTATTTTAATTTGTTCATGTATAAATCTGATACATAATGAGAATCATGAAATAAATATAATATTTATACATGAATTATAATTTTAATAAAAATTATGAATTATGGTTTTGAGAAATGAAATATCTTATGATTAGGGAGGTGGTAGGTCATACGTATGCAACATTTCCATCGTTCAATGATCCTGGTGAAAAAGAGGGAAGTATCATTTTATCTATAAAGAATTATAATAAAAGCATTCATACCATATTATTTCTTTATATATACTTATATATATCATTTTATCTATAAAGAATTATAATAAAAGCATTCATACCATATTATTTCTTTATATATACTTATATATATCATACTTGTAGTGTGGTGGTGAAAATAGAGGGTCACTTCGCTTAATGATGTGGAAGTTCATTATACACACGAGAGACGTTGTCGTATCCCCTACCGAATCGGAATTATAATGTAATATATGTGATATAATGAAATAATAGGTATAATTATGTTAGAAATATAACATATTTAATTTATATACATCATCATATCCAACCATTAGTGTTGGTAATGGAAAAACAAATGACATTTGTTCATAAGATGATAGTCCACCGTACACAGGAATGATAATATTGAAACCCATTTGATGGATGTGGGGATGGTTTTAGGTCATTTAATAAGAATAAAAAATATAATTATTAGAATTATAATTTCGTTATTATATCACCATGGTTTAATAATAATTAATTGAGGTGGAGGAGATGTAGATACCCGAAGCATGACGTACATGGACATTACATTACTTTTGTGGAATACTTAGTACATAACAAAAACACACACACAAGGACCGTAATAGTTTAGTGTCTTTGGAAACTCGGAATATAATCTTCTAATCATGGTGAAAGATCTTCAACATCTCCCATAAAGATCTTCTTCTTTTTTTCTAAACCTAAATCCTTTCATTATGTCCTGGGGAAAAGAAAACATAAATGGGTGGGCTAAAATGCTCAGTAAGGGAAAACAAAAGAGATATCAATCACGTCATATTCATAAGAACATATCTTTTGGAAATCTTAACCTGCAAAAGAGATAAAAATTTCATAACATGGGGTAAATCATAGTAGTGAAATGTAATCCCAATAATCATAACATAAAACATGAAACTTTGTGACATACACAAATAATCATAGATAATCATTTCTTGTTAGTCAAGACTCATTGCCAAGACTATCTTAGTGGACAAAGTCCATTTCTGAACCGAGTCACCCTCGTTTCAGTCCTGTTTCACTGAACCGGTATAACCTACCGTTCTATCCATGTCTATCTCATGAGATATAAAATATTTTCCCAATGCATTGGAGGGAGATATAGGTCCCACCCATCTCATAATGATACCATTATTATGTGTGCCACACAATCATAAATCATACATCATTGCATAACCCATGTAATAAAAATGGGAATCTTAAATAGCGTGACATCATCAAACAATTCATATAAGATAAAGGAATTAATAAAAATAATTCCATCACAACATAATCAAATCAATGTAATAATAGTGATAGAAACAAAACCCTATATTATCTTAGATGGAAAATAATTTTGATAAAACACTTGAACTCCATTCTTGAGGAAAATATCATTTCTACTTCAAAAACATTTTTCCTTTCTTAACATGTCATACAATTTTAAATTAAAAGAAGTTGATTAAAAATTAACTTGAAAACTTGTAAATTAAGCTTCTTGGAAATAATGTTTTAAAAATCCATTCATGTCGTATAAGTTAAAAAAACATTCTTCTCGTACTTTTGTCAGAAAAGTCAAAAAGTACCTCGTACGTAAAATGACAAAAGATTCCTTTCATATATTTTACTAAAAACTCACCGAAGGGTAAAATTGGATTTAAAAAATTATAGGTGGATGGAAACAATATTACATATTGAGGAAACATGGATGTGGATGATAAAATACATCCTAGTAAATACCAAAGTATAAACAATCTCGGATAAAAATGAGATTGTGATATTTCCCTTACCTTAAGTCTGATTTTCTTCGTAAGTGTCCGAAACTCCGGTATAATGATTTAAATAATTTCATTAACTTATTACAGAATAATATTCATTGTTATGATATCATATGTGGTTCACTTATGACTTTATATTACCCGTTCGTTTGTAAAATCCATGTTAAAGAAGCGTTTTGGGTAAAATCGTTTCATTTATCATAGGTGTTTGGACTTGTTGTTCTTGAAATTATTATTACTTATATCATGATTTACTTACTTCCAGAATATAAAATATGATTTATATATCATATATATTCAGTATATATATATATATAATAGATAGATAAATGAAATAAAACACACCGTTCATGGAGACGGTAGTCTGTACGTACGCATGAACGCTGTTTTCCTTTCCTTATTGTCTTGAATGGAAGTAAGTAGATGACATACATATATTCATAAATCCAGTAGATTTATAATTTCATATATTTAATTATTATTTCTTATATATACTTTATAATCATTCATAAATGGTTAACATGGATAATGAATCTCATCGCGTCGTGGAGACGGTAGTCCGTACGTACGCACGTGCGATGATATCGTTCTCATGATCGTGAACTTGTGTTGAAGTGTATGTATACTATTTCAGTATAAATATTATAATAATCATATATAGTTACTCATTACACCATTATACCCATCCAATTAAGGTGGTGGCGGAAAATAGTTTACACCACGGCGTGGAGACGGTATTCCGTACGTACGCACGCGCGGTGATTTCCTTTTTCCGTAGGATGGATAGAAGGTTAATTAGAGTTGATTCATATTTATAATAACATATCAGTATATAAGAAATAATTTTGTTATTACTTTATCATGAAACAACTAAAGAATAATAAGTTGAATAAGAAAGAAATTGAAAAAGATCGGTAATGGATATTACCTCTTTTTGACGCTCCTTTTCTTAACCTCCACTTAAAGAACTAAGGATGGTATTTGAAGAAGACCAGGACCTCTAGGATGATACTAGGGAAGTTTAGAAGAGATTTTGGCAGTGGTTGGCCGAGCTTGAATGCTCAATTTGGTGTGAGGAGGAGAGGGAGGAGGTGCCCTTTTATAAGGGAGGAGAGGGGCACCTTTGAAATTCTTAAAAATATTAATTTATAATAAATCTAACCCCACTTATAAACCTCCCAAAATTAATCATATTCGAAGATTATATTATATAGGGTTGTAATACCATCAACCAATAAAATTTAGACATGTTTGGATCTTATTTTAAAACTTATCATTTTGATTTATCCTTATTTAATCTATTTAAGTTTATTTGTGGTAATAAAATTCTAAATTTTAAATTAGAACAAATAATTACTTATTTGTAGTGAATTTTCCATAATTGTTTACTTTCTAACATTATAGACCATATAAAGTTAAATTTATAATTTTTAAATATTTTTGTGATTTTTAAACAATTTTATAATATGTTATTTTTATAAAATAACAATAGTGTCAATTTTGACACTATTCATTTATTTGAATTTAAATAAAATATATACAGAAGATATGTTCGAAATAAAAGCTTTAATAGATTAATAAAAGGTCATATGTGTCAAAAAAATTAGTGGATCACATTAAGAAGTTCATATAATATTTATTTTATTATTTTTAAAACCATTTATTTGGTTTATCTCTTAATAAAATAATTACAACAACATTTTTGTATAATTATTAAATATACTTATTTGTTGCATAAAAATTTAAAATAAAATCCTATGATGAAGATAAATATATTACCTTTCACAATAATACTTTTACTCGAATTTATAATCTTAAAATCAGAATATGTAAATTGTTATATTTATTAAATTATGAAGGTGACAACTTTGGCATCATTTAAAATAAAATAATATAAGTGTCATAATTGCTTTTAGAAGCCTCCAAATGGTCAAATATTCGACCATTGGATGATTATAGTTTATATTAACATGACCAATAAGTTTTGGTCAGGGTTTTGTGCCTTTTATGGTCACTATTAGTTTAATAAAAACTATATTCTGGATTTTTCACTAGATAAATAATTTCTGCATCACTATTGTGTCACAATTAATGATAGTTATTTAATCCCAAAAAATTCTAAATAAATTCTCATGATGTAGATAATTTTGTTATATTTCTGGATACTATTCATTTTCTATGTTTTATGATTTTTATCACTAAGTTAAAATTATTATACTTATATGATTTAAGAGAGTGACATGTTGTCACTTTCTTTGGTTTTAATAATAATTAAATTATTTTCATAGTCAAAAGTCCATAAAATGAATCTAATCCGACCCTTAGGTGATATGGGTTTACTTTTAGCCATCAAATAGAATTTTGTCAAGTGTTAGGGTAATTTTATAATATTATAGTTACCCTTAATTACCCGATTTACCTTTAACTATGTTAAATAAAATTTACCGTAGTTACTATTCATAATTCCCAAAAATAAAAAATAGCCTATTATCATAATTTTGACCCACTAATTCCAAATATGGAATCCATTTTTTCAAATTCAATACACAGAAGTTTCAGAAATTAAATTAAAATTAATCCCATTGTCGAATGAAAACAGGTTTTTGTTTAAAACATTGCAAAAGATTGAATTGATTTAACCTACGAAATCAAGGTAAAATCAATTCTAATGACATACATTATATTAAATGGTAAAAATATATTCTATTTATACTTTAAATCCATTCAATATTATAATTTACCCACATAAGATATTACGATGAAACAAGTTGTTTTTAATTAAAATATAGCGTGTTTTTACTATTCAATAAAATGTGAAAGTTACCAGAATAATATGAAAAATTTATCCAAAGTAAATTTTTATTTCATGACTCCAAAGAAGAATTTTATTTTGTCAAATTGAACTTATAAACATGTCAAAACTATATTTAAAGTGGGTGCACTATCAAAAGGCGGCAAAACTGCATTTTTATTAAAAAAACTTATTTTACCCAAAAAATTGATTTTGTTCTTATACCATGTTCTAAAAATTGTGTAAGATGAATAATAATGTTATAAAATTCAAACTTTAGTTAATATTATTCATAACGGATAGTTTATAACAATATTATAATAATATATCGTTGTTTAGTAAAACCTGGTATTGCGTACAACACACGCTATCGAGGAAGGTCGCGATTGTGTGTAATGCAAGCCAAGTCAGGGTTGCGTGTTGTGAAAGAATCCATTGTTGTTTCGTATAATGGAATCCAACCATATTTCATTTATACATTGAATATATATATATATATATACTCAATGTTGCGTAGAATAACTATTATCAAAATTGTGTGTAACACGATCCAAGAATAGTGTTGCGTATACTGTAAGCTAATACGGTGTTGCGTATAACACAAGATAATCTTGGTGTAGCATACAACACAAGACATTAATGAAATTAAATTAATATTTTTCATAAAATCTTGGGGCGTTACATTCTACCCCCTTAAAATGAATTTCGCCCTCGAAATTCGTCGGGGTTATAAATGGGTTACTACTCGAAAGTTGGTTTAATAGAAAACCACATCGTAAAAATGGAATACCAAAACATGGATTTAAAAACTAAAGTATGAAGTGTAACGGTTACCCAAATTAACTTGTCATTGGGTTTCCACGTAGGAGAACATAGGTGAAAATATGGATATGGAAGAAAAATCTAACCATCAGGTTCTGATTGAGAGTGGTAGAGAACATGGCTATGGAAAATCCAACAATCACAAAGCTATAGATTTGTAATGATCTAAGGTACCATCTGATTCATCATATATAAGGGAACTAGGACAACATTTTTGGTTTTCAAGATCATTTCCCTAAAGTTAATGAATTAAAATAAATACTTACATGATTTTGGTACAATCATACTGGTGTTCGTGAATTGAACAATTTCCACTTCATCCCTTAAAGAAATGAAGTTGAATTTGTTATTCATGATGTGTTAGAAAATCATGTGATAGAATAATGGGTCATTCCATCTCTTTCAAAAAAAAGGTTAGCAAAAGTTATAAGTCCATCTTATGGTTAGATTAATCATATATGGTTCCAAAAAAGAACTTATACTTCATATATCATACTGCTTAATAAAATAAAACTAGTTTCTACTAAACAGGGACTTCCTGTAGGCCAGTGGTAGGCGATAAAGGCCAGTCGCACTTCGGTTGTGGGTTCGATTCCCATGGCCTTGTCCGACGCGATGGGTTGTTGCCCGTCCTGCAGGTTGTCCTTTTTCTAAAACTATATTACTATATCATCCCATTAATAATATCGAAAAAAGGTTCTATCCTTAAACAATACAAACTTATGTCCAACATAATCCATTCTAATCTTTAGGCTTATCCATAATATTGCAGTCCATTGTCATATTATAGTGAAAAAGATTACCAGAGATTTTATATAAGAATCATGTTAATATCATCGTTAATCCCCATATATCATAAGATATGTCTTGTTGGTCACATTACAAACGTTAGAAGGCCTTAAACATGTATTCTCTTGAATACCCATTAAACCATAGTGAAAACATGAATGAAGTTAAAGGTTAACACTTTCCACATACCAAAATCCTCAAAATTCTATATACTCAAACCATGATATCACTTAGTCCTTATATCAATCATGAGCTCATGAATACTATCAAACATTTAATTTTCTCCTTATCCCTTTATTATGCGCATATCCTCTATATTCCAAAAATATCTGAATAACCTTTCATGGATACTGGTAGCATTAATCATACACTTTCAAAACCCAAGGAAAGAAAACAATGTAACGATCCTTAGATGTCTCTTTATTCCATTGTACAATGAGATTACTTGTACAACATTACACTTGATAAACATGTAATCAATCCACTAACTTTTTAAACCATTGACCGAGCTTCAACAATTCTTTCATCTCACATATCATTTGTAGTCTCTTCATCATCATCAACATAAATACTACCCATACGACCATACTGATTCTCTTCATGAGGCTTTCCCTTAGGGCTTTGGATTGCATAATGCCTGTACATTCCACATTTAAAACATTTAACCATTTTTGATGTCGTAGTAATACCATTATCCTCATCCATGGTGTTAACTGAACCTTTTCCTTTGCACTTATTGGATTTATGTCCTTCTTTTCCACACCCAAAGCATCTTACAATTCCTTTGAAACATTCTCCTTGATGCCTCTCCCCACATGACTTACATAGGGGAAATTGAACTTTCGTTCCTCTATGATCATCATGAAACTCCATCTTTCTCTTATTAGCCGAGTCAAGAATCTTACAAAATTTGAGATTATTGATCATATTATGAGATTGCTGATTTGGAATAATAATGATTTTTGGTCTTCCAAATCCAGTTTCATTTGGTTGCTCATGAACAATATCATTCCATTGTCCGTTATATCCTCCATTATCGTGAATCTTCCTGTTTCCAGCCATTTTCTAAAACCCAAAAAGAATAGTGAGAGTGGAAAAAAATCATCCTAGGGAAAAAAACATAGTAAAGGGGGAGCACCAACAATATCTAACATCATAGGTTAAATTATAATATTGTTACCGTAGTTCTAGGACTATATCCTATACGTATTCTTATCCTTAGGTACATCCCTAGACATACCTTAGAAATATATCTAGGGATCTCACTAACGTTTTCGCATCCCAGTTTCCAAAGGTTGACTAAACCTTTCCTCTGATACCAACTGTAGAGACCTGAAGCCTGACGTACATGGACATTACATTACTTTTGCGGAATACTTAGTACATAACAAAAACACACACACAAGTACCGTAATAGTTTAGTGTCTTTGGAAACTTGGAATATATTCTTCTAATCGTGGTGAAATATCTTCAACATCTCCCATAAAGATATTCTTCTTTTTTCTAAACCTAAATCCTTTCTTTATGTCCTGGGGAAAAGAAAACATAAAAGGGTGATCTAAAATGCTCAGTAAGGGTAAACAAAAGAAATATCAATCACGTCATATTCATAAGAACATATCTTTTGGAAATCATAACCTGCAAAAGAGATCATAATTTCATAATATGGGATAAATCATAGTAGTGAAATGTAATCCCAATAATCATAACTTAAAACATGAAACTTTGTGGCATACACACATAATCATAGAGAATCATTTCTTGTTCGTCAAGACTCATTGCCAAGACTATCTTAGTGGACCAAGTCCATTTCTGAACCGATTCACCCTCGTTTCAGTCCTGTTTCACTGAACCGGTATAACCTACCGTTCCAGCCATGTCTATCTCATGAGATATAAAATATTTACCCAATGCATTGTAGGGAGATATAGGTCCCATCCATCTCATAATGATACCATTCTTATGTGTGCCACAAAATCATAAATCATACATCATTGCATAACCCATGTAATAAAAATGGGAATCTTAAACATCGTGACATCATCAAACAATTCATATAAGATAAATGAATTCATAAAAATAATTCCATCACAACATAATCAAATCAATTTAATAATAGGTATAGAAACAAAACCCTATATTATCTTAGATGGAAAATAATTTTGATAAAACACTTGAACTCCATTCATGAGGAAAATATCCTTTCTACTTCAAAAACATTTTTCCTTTCTTAACATGTCATACAATTTTAAATTAAACGATTTTGATTAAAAATTAACTTGAAAACTTGTAAATTAAGATTCTTGGAAATAATGTTTTAAAAATGAGATTGTGATATTTCCCTTTCCTTAAGTCCGATTTGCTTCGTAAGTGTCTGAACCTCCTTTATAATGATTTAAATAATGTCATTAACTTATTACAGAATCATATTCATTGTTATGATATCATATATGATTCACTTATGACTTTATATTATCCGTTCTTTTGTAAATTCCATGTTAAAGAAGCGTTTTGGGGAAAATCGTTTCATTTATCGTAGGTGTTTGGACTTGTTGTTCTTGAAATTATTATGACTTATATCATGATTAAATTACTTCCAGAATATAAAATATGATTTATATATCATATATATTCAGTATATATATATATATATAATAGATAGATAAATGAAATGAAACACACCGTTCATGGAGGCGGTAGTCCGTACGTACGCATGAACGTTGTTTTCCTTTCCTTATTGTCTTGAATGGAAGTAAGTAGATGACATACATATATGCATAAATACAGTAGATTTATAATGTCATATATTTCATTATTATTTCTTATATATACTTTATAATCATTCTTTAATGGTTAACATGGAGAATGAATCTCATCGCGTCGTGGAGACGGTAGTCCGTACGTACGCACGAGCGATGATATCGTTCTCATGACTGTCAACTTGTGTTGAAGTGTATGTATACTATTTCAGTATCAATATCACTTTATAATAATCATATATAGTTACTCATTACACCATTATACCCATCCAATTAAGGTGGTGGCGGAAAATAGATTACACCACCGCGTGGAGACGGTATTCCGTACGTACGCACGCGCGGTGATTTCCTTTTTCCGTAGGATGGATAGAAGGTTAATTATAGTTTACTCATATTTATAATAACATATCAGTATATAAGAAATACTGTTCTTATTGCTTTATCATGAAAAAACTAAAGAAGAAGAAGTTGAAGAAGAAATAAATTGAAAAAGATCGGTAATGGATATTACCTCTTTTTGACGCGCCTTTTCTTAACCTCCACTTAAAGAACTAAGGATGGACTTTGAAGAAGACCAGGACCTCTAGTATGATACTAGGGAAGTGTAGAAGAGATTTTGGCATGTTTTGGCCGAGCTTGAATTCTCAATTTGGTGTGAGGAGGAGAGGGAGGAGGTGCCCTTTTATAAGGGAGGAGAGGGGCACCTTTGGAATTCTTAAAAATATTAATTTATAATAAATCTAACCCCACTTAAAAACCTCCAAAAATTACTCATATTCGAAGATTAGATGATATAGTGTTTTAAGCGCATCATCCAATCAAATTTAGACATGTTTGGATCTTATTTTAAACCTTATCAGTTTGATTTATCCTTATTTAATCTATTTAAGTTTATTTGTGGTAATAAAATTCTAAATTCTAAATTATAACAAATAATTACTTATTTGTTGTGAATTTTCCATAATTTTTTACTTTATAACATTATAGACCATATAAAGTTAAATTTATTATTTTTAAATATTTTTTTGATTTTTAAACAATTTTATAATATGTTATTTTTAAAAAATAACAATAGTGTCAATTTTGACACTATTCATTTATTTGAATTTAAATAAAATATATACAGAAGATATGTTCGAACTAAAAGCTTTAATAGATTAATAAAATGTCATATGTATCTATAAAATTAGTGTATCACATTAAATAGTTCATATAATATTTAGTTTATTATTTTTTAAACAATTTATTTCGTTTATCTCTTAATAAAATTATTACTACAACATTTTTGTATAATTATTTAATATACATATTTGTTACATAAAAATTTAAAATAAAATCCTATTATGAAGATAAATATATTACCCTTCATAATAATACTTTTAATCGAATTTATCATCTTAATATCACAATATTTAAATTGTTATATTTATTAAATTATGAAGGTGACAACTTTGACATCATTTAAAATAAAATAATATAAGTGTCATAATTTCTTGTATAAGAATCCAAATGGTCAAATATTAGGCCATTTGATGATTATAGTTTATATTTACTTGAGAAATAAGTTTTGGTCAGGGTTTTGTGCCTTTTATAGTCACTATTAATTTAATAAAAACTATATTCTTGATTTTTCACTAGATAAATAATTTTTGCATCACTATTCTGTCACAATTAATGATAATTATTTAATCCCAAAAAATTCTATATAAATTCTCATGATGTAGATAATTTTTTTAGCTTTCTGGATACTATTCATGTTCGAAGTTTTATGATGTTTATCACTAAGTTAAAATTATTATACTTATAAGATTTAAGAGAGTGACATATGGTCACTTTCTATGGTTTTAATAATAATTAAATTATTTTCATGGTAAAAAGTCAATAAAATGAATCTAATCCGACCCTTAGTTGATATGGGTCTACGTTTAGCCATAAAATCGAATTTTGGCATGTGTTAGGGTAATTTTATAATATTATATTTACCCTTAATTACCCGATTTACCTTTAACTATGGTAAATAAAATTTACCAAAGTTACTATTCATAATTCCCAAAAATAAAAAGTAGCCTATTAACATAATTTGGACCCACTGATTCCAAATATAGAATCCATTTTTTCAAATTCAATACACATAAGTTGCATAAATTAAATTAAAATTAATCCCATTGTCGAATGAAAACGGGTTTTTGTTTAAAACATTGCAAAAGATCGAATTGATTTAACCTACGAATTCAAGGTAAAATCAATGCTAATGACATACATTATATTAAATGGTAAAAATATATTCTATTTATACTTTAAAACCATTCAATATTATAATTTAACCACTTAAGATATTACGATGAAAAAAGTTGTTTTTAATTAAAATATAGCGTGTTTTTACTATTCATTAAAATGTGAAAGTTACCAAAATAATATGAAAAATTTCTGCAAAGTAAATTTTTATTTCTTGATTCCAAAGAAGAATTTTAGTTTGTCAAATTGAACTTATAGACATGTCAAAAACTAGATTTAAAGTGGGTGCGCCATCAAAAGGCGGCAAAACTGTATTTTTTGAAAAATACTTATTTTACCCGAAAAATTGATTTTGTTCTTATACCATGTTCTAGAAAATGTGTAAGATGAATAATAATGTTATAAAATTCAAAATTTAGTTAATATTATTCATAACGTCTAGTTCATAATAATATTATAATAATATATCGTTGTTTAGTAAAACCCAGTATTGCGTACAACACACGCTATCGAGGAAGGTCGTGATTGCGTGTAATGCAAGCCAAGTCAGGGTTGTGTGTTGTGCAAGAATCTATCGTTGTTTCATATAATGGAATCCAACCATATTTCATTTATACATTGAATATATATATATATATACTCAATGTTGCGTAGAATAACTATTAAAAAAATTGTGTGTAACACGATCCAAGAATAGTGTTGCGTATACTGCAAGCTAATACGGTGTTGCGTATAGCGCAAGGTAATCTTGGTGTAGCATACAACACAAGACATTAATGAAATTAAATGAATATTTTTCATAAAATCTTGGGGCGTTATAGGAGAGAATAAAAATTCTTATTGAAGAACGTTACTTGTTCTTCAGGTATCCTCTATAAGTTTGCAAAAAAATAATTCATAGGTTGGTTTTTTCCAAAATTGAGTCTTCTAGGATGAGAGGAGAGAAGTTGTGAGGTTATTTTTACAATTCTTGGATTATCCAAAAGGGTTTAATGGGGGGAATATAAAAGAGAGTCAACGGCCTTTTATAACATAGGTGAGTGGTACACTTGTAATTTTTTTAAAATAATAAGATGTACCCACGTATTACAAATTCTTCAATGCTTCAAAAAAACTATTATCGTGAATTAAAAACTATAACGTCAAAATATGACCATTAAATAGAATTTATATATTTTTTATAGTATATTAACCAATATCATTTTTGATTAACCCCCTATAAACTCATTTTTACTTTAATAATAATAAATAATTTTCATTATATTTATAGTTAAATATGGTCGTAATTTATGTAGAAATTACTAGATAATATTAATTATTCTCATAAAAAATATGGAATATTTTTTTTCAAAATTCCATTAATATATTTAAAAATATATATAATTTAATATTAATATCGTTGAAGCGATGAGAAATAATATTTTGAAAGAAAGAATGACAAAACATTTACAGTGTTTTTATATCAAAATTAAATAGGAAAATGATTCCATTGACTTGAATTTAATTAAAATATATTGATGAACTAATTTTTAATTTAAAACTAATTTCAAACATAATTTAATTTCTAAATAATTTTAACAATATGGAAACATTCAATTAAAACATCATAATTTCAAAATTCTTCTGATAATTAATCTTTCTAGAAAATGATCAAGAATTAACACTGAGATAATTTTTACATACTAATTTGAAAAATTAATGTTATTTTTACAAATAAATTTTTTAAAACATTAAAAATAATTATATTATTGCGAAAAAAGGAGATAAAGACAATTAATACAATAGTTTTTAAGAATAAAATTAAATTTATTCATATCTTTTATTATTTTAAATGAATAAGATTAATGTTAAATACTTAATTTAATATATAATATATAAATTTTATCAAAATAATTCACCAAAAGTAGTTTGTTTAATTTATTGAACTAAAATGTCTTTATATTTGTAAAAATAGTTTTCCATAAATTGAATTTCCTTGATTTTAAATAGTTTTTATTTTTATTATTAAAAAATTGGAAACCAAATAATTTACTTTATAAACATTTGATTACCAAATATTATCATAATTTTGTTAATATTATTTACACCATCCATTCCGATGAATTGGTTATAAGTATAATTTAGTAATATTTTAATAATATTTAACCTTCCTTTTAAAGATAATTTTACATATCACACATGGTAAAATCAGTGTTACGTGTAATGAAATATATTAAAAAATGAGATTAAATTCATTTGAAAAAAAATATTTCATAAAATCTAGGGGAGTTATAAAATGGGAATTATTTGGAAACCTACATGGAGATTCATTTCGAGATTTTTTTTGTATACTGTTAAAAATTGGTAAAATATTATTTAATAAATCATTTGAATATTTTTAAAACATTGTTGATTTTTTTAGAAAACATGGTTTTGTAAGAAGAAGTGTTTTTGGTCGAAGAGATAAATAAATACAATTTTTCATAAAAAAATTATTTCAAACTCATGAGAACATAAATAGATAAATATGAAGGAAAATATATAATAATGGAAATAACCATAAGGGAATAAAATTTTCTGTTTTATTTAGATATGTATCGTAGGAATTTAACATTAGAAACAGAATCATAAATAATCCTGATAAATGATGAGATTGTAACACAAAATCCTTACCACTTTGGTAACATTGAATTGTACAACCCTTAAAAGAGTAACATTAAATGACACATAAAATATCAAGAGAATAAATAAATTCATGATATTTGAAATCAACGGGGGTGTTTATGCACCTCATAAAAGAATATATGTGCATAACATAACATCGTTATTAAAGAATGGATATTGAGAAAAAAATCCCTTTACCACTTTGTTATTGTTTTAATAGAAACCCCCCATAAAATAGAGACACACAAATGGATATTTAGATCCTAATAATCCTGAGTATAATATTCATAAAATAAATTTATGGTAAGTATATACAACACATAAATGAAATAGGTGTTGAATATGGCATGTGTCTTGCCAAAGTATAACAATGAGACTAAAATCATTTATTATATGTCTCGAATTTCTATGTACATTTTAGAAAATCCAAAATAATAAATATCTGGTTTTTAAATATAGAAAAAAACCATACATATATATATAAAACAATATATGATTTACTTAGGACCTTTATTCTCCTTTTTATTAACAAATCCATGTTAAAGTTACATTTTATGCAATAACTATTTTGTTTTCATGTATGTTTTAATCTTTGATTTTTAGTTCTTTTAATTTTTTCATGGTTACAGAAAATATATAATTTTATACATGATATATATATAAGAAATATTAATTATATATATTTAGATATAACTATTATATTTAGAGATAGATAATGAAATACATCGTTCATGGAGATGGTATCCATACACACTCTTGAGCACTGTAAAAACCCGACTCTTCATTTCAGGTACATATCTTGATTTTGGTATGTTTTTGAGTGAAAATAATGAAATGGGGTTTTTTCTCAGAACACTCTATGTACTTCTAATTATACATTGTGTATCCATTTTCCGCGTACAGTCATGTAATGGCTATTTTACGGCTAATTACACGGTCGTGTGATGACCTGGACGACCCGCTTAAGTTGGGGGGGGGGTAGATGAGGCTAATACATGTCATGTACTATTAAATGAACATGATTTGTAATTTTATTTTATATTTGATATATCAGAGCAGGTTCTCGTCTTCTGTACATAAGTGTCTTCTTCTCCCCATGGTTTGTACAGGAGAGCGATGGAATGGCTGAAAAACATTGAACCCTCCTGATTCAGTACCTTTGCACTGATTGAGACAATGTTGGGTGCGTTGGAATCCCACTGATGATTTATAAAAACGCATGGATCCTTTATTCCTGATTCATCCTCTCTCATTATTTTTTCATGGTTGATTGTTCTTAACCTTTTTGTAGATCTGTGCATATCTTGGCCAATTCAAGGGCTGACATTCAAGTATATCGATCATAAGACATCGAGGTAGGTGGTTTATCCCTTTCGTTGTTTATCATTAAATTATATATTCTAAAAGTGTCAGATTCCCATGTTTAGTTTTTGCGTTTTTTGAAATTAAACCCTATTTATTACCTGTTATGGTTTGGTTGATTAGTAAAGGGTAGTTTCATATGAAAAAGGTTAAATACCATTTCTATGGGATACCCCATGGGTGTGTTTCCCTTGTTGTATTGTTTATGGTCGTTTGGTCCTGGTTGCCTCTTAGGCGTACCTTGTTTTCCCTACCATTAATTCCTTAGGATGGAGTTTGATTGAATATGTGAAATTATTGTGATATGCATTATGAATTTTATCCATGTAGTAGTTATAGATTTCATGAGATTCTTTGATATATTATGTGTGTTATGTTTCCAATGGACCGTGAGAGCCTTGGATTAGAAAAACTGTGGGGGTTTCCATGTTTAATTACACAAGACTATGAGAGCCTTGGTTTAGATAATTGACCCAGGGGTATTGACCATGAGAGCTATATTGGAGGTCATATATAATTAACTTATTAGATGTATACCCAATGGTATTAACCATGAGTGCTACCTAGGAGGTCATTTATAATTTTTTGATACCATATTGACCTAGGGGTATTGATCATGAGATCTTCCCAGGTGATCATTTGTAAATGATTAGTGAAATGTTAAAAAAAGGGGTTAGATGTGTGATCTTTTCCATAGCGTTATTTATGAATTATTGAATGATTGTGATGAGTCTCCAAGACGAAGCACAATCTTTGACTCAGTCATGCTTGATTGTTTAGATTGTCTTCTGAGATATATGTTTTGTTGTTGTTACACATGGGGATATAGATCTTTGGATAGATCCTAAGATTACACAATTCAAAGGAATAATAATAAAAGTAAATGAATGTAATTGAAAATTTTAGGTTTTTTTACTTATGATTACTTACTAATTTATTGCATCATATTTCATTTTTCCTACTATATATATATATATATTCACTGATAGTTAGAAACAAATATTTTGGTGGTATCTTTCTAAGATTTGTCTCACACACTATTTAGGTCATGTTTTGGACCGAAACAGATTATATGGTTGCAGGTATAGATATGGGCAATCACCCTTATTCATCATGTACTAGATTTCTATTGGAGTTGGAGATATTGGGATCATGATGGGGCTAGTGATGCTGCTGGAGTTTTCTTATTTCATTTTTACTTTTGTTTCTGTATTGGTTTCCAACATTGTGACATGTTTGGATGTTTTTTAGATCCATATTCCATGAATAATATATATATATAATGTCTTCTATTGGATTTACTCTTAGTCTTCTACTGCTTATTTCTATTGTTTGGTATTACTACTTCCACTAATTTTAACTATTTTATTTATGATATGTGTACTCTTCCAATGAAGGCATAGTTTCCCCATTATCAAACCTTGTCCCTTGCTTCTAGTCATCATCCTTTGGCATTTGGGGAAATTCGCTTGACGTCATGTGGCCAACTAGGTTTGGGGTAAGATTTTAGTGGCACCCAGATATGGGATGTCACAAAGTGGAATCAATAAAGGCTCCTTTTTTATTTTTTGTACTATTTAGAAACTATAGACTATGATAGGAAGGAGTAATTTGTTGGTAATAATCTATGCTCGGGAGTAGTTAACCCATGATTAGGGAAAATCCAAGTTACCTCGAATGTTAATTTTTTTCTGGTTTTTCAATTGTTACAATTGATTTTATTTCACCATTTAATGAATCACTTGTTTTGTGATATTATGATTGATATCATTGTTGTTATATTTCTATTGTAACCCAATGAGATGAGAGTATTCCATATTATTCATCATATAAGAACTTGCTGGAGATCACATGTTATGCATCCTTATCATACCATTTACAGTGAATTACTGATTGCATGCTATTGTGATAGATTTCATGCTAGATATGAAAGCTATTGTGATAGATTCCATGGTAGAACTACCAAATATTTTGATAGGGTATTTGTATATGTAATGTTTCATTTGGATAGACCCCATGCTTTGGTCCCTAAGGTGTTATGGGTCCACTTGGATCAGAATTTGGTGGATCATGTTTTAAATTTAATTAAATATTGTTAACATGATATGATTAAGGATACCAAACATTGAATCATAGGGAGTATGGGATCTCAATTATTGGAAATGATATTACTTGGACAAATTTTATGTTTTTAGTGGTTCTATAAGAGTTTTAGAGGCTTACAGTTTTGAAAACCAGAAAACATGGCGTGTGATGTTATGAACACAAGCCATGTGTTATTCTATTCTAGAAGAAGTTAATTTTATTAATTACATGCCATGTACTGTATATAAACGTTTTTTGGTTGTTGATTGTGTGACTGACTATGGGAGTAGAGACACGGGGTTCATAAACGTTTAGTAGAACACACCGTGTACTTGGAGAACACGTCGTGCTATAAAAGACCATGTATCCAGCCGTGTGAATAATGACACTGGTGGATGAAGCATAGGATGTACATGTCGTTATTATCTTATATACTATCTGTAGTAATCAAACGTGTATCTGTCTATGTGACTAATGACATGGGTGGATGAAACTTGTGTAGTACACATCGTTTCCAGGGTGAACACGCCATGTAGAGTTACATCGGCAAGACCGTGTAGTTCTAGCCATGTAGAAGTACCTGTGCATGAGGGGATATTCAAGTACATACCATGTCTCATAATTCACACGTCATGTGAACGGGGTGTCACATGATGAGGTTTTTAGAGGTACTGACCCAATTTATGGATTAAGGGGAACACACAATGTACTCATTCTACATGTCATGTATCCCTATTTTGTAAAACCTGAATGCTTTACTTTTACTATTCTTTTCTTAAATTATGTGTTTCTATCCTTGATAATCTTGAACATAGGTGTGCACTTGAACTTTTAGAGGCATTCCACCAAGACGTCCTCTGGTTCTATGTTAGGTACAAGGGGATTAACAGACAATGGAAACGGTATATCAAGGGATACCAGTAGATCCTCAAGTCTTTCCGTTTTTTGAAACAGCTGTTATACTGGACGTAGGTGCTCATGCATAGATCTGTAAAGGCTTTATGAGGATGATGCATACTTTTTTAGGAGCACCACATCCTTCCCCGACTATGGATGAATTGAAAAGGGTATTCCAGTAGTATCATCCTCCAACTAATTCATGGGATGGAGGACCACAGGTTGCAATGTCATTGATGGAGGTCATGCTTTCTATCTTCAAGCATCTGGAGACACCTCCTTAGAGGAGCGTGAAGCTTGTGACTTACATTTTACATGATTTATCTATGATATCGTAGGATTTTATCTCACATGCGGAGTTTCATTGCAATATGTTTTGGGAACAGTTTCATAGGACATTCTATGATTACATCTACCCTGAGATGTTTGGGGATGACTGAGCCCGAGAGTTCATGAATATGTAGTAGGGAGCACTTTCGGTGAAGGATTAATCTTCTTGTTTTATAGAGACTTAGTCTTTCGCACCTGTTTTGGGAGGTGATGAGTTATCACTGGCTAGGAAGTTTGAGGATGGTCTTCAGTATAACATCTAAGTGGGTGAAAGACATCAGGCTAACTTCAAGGATGTCACGACCCGTCCTTGGGACCCGTTCCGTGACTACCCTAAGCCCACCTTCCATAGGCCGGAGGCTGGAGACTAGCACCAAAGGTGTAAATCCCTAAGCTGGGAAGGAATTTCTTTTATAAAAAGTAAGCTCACACAATATAGTACACAACTAGAAGCAAAACAGTAAGCAATATTGTATACAGAAGATGTACTGGAAAGTAAAAAGGGGCCGGAAATACAAGCCCAACAGTGAAGTATAGGTACAAATGAAATCAAGTACTACTGAAAAAGTAAAAAATAGATGTAAGGTATAGAGAAACTCTTGGATCATCCTCCGGGGTTGCTAATTGAAGGGTAGGTACATATGGCCACCTCATCACACCACGTCCGTCAGACTCCTCTGTGTATCGACTCGTCGTAAGGTCCACCTCTAGGTACTTTCCAGTCCTGGAACTCTCATCCTCTTTCAGCAATATCCATTTGCTGTATCCCACACAATGAGGTGTGGGCATAGTCCGTGCAGGGGTGAGTATTACAATACTCGGTAGGGACCCCGATACCCTCAATGTCTCACAATATTCAACAAGGATAACCAAAACATAAAGAAACAACGGATAAAACTTAATTAGGTATATTCCCATACATATACCTATGTTATCTAGTAACCCATATCTATCATGAGGTAAACACAAAAGTCACTAACTCATCTCAAACTAGGATTTCATTCAAGGAAAAGTAGCAAGTAACATTCATAGAAAAACTTTAAGAATCTCAGATGATGGTGTAATCCACCTCTATCGAGTAAAGTAGGAATGTCACATCACATAGGGGCTCTTCCTACCTTCATAGACTGTTTTGGTACTCCTCCTGTCGAGTTTTGTGGGTCTGCTACATCACACAGAGGTTCTCCCCACTGTGGTTTTGTCATGCTCACACAGAGGCGCTCCCCCTTTTGGTCTACTGGGGTACTCTTCCTGTCGAGTACCATGGGTCTGATACATCACACAGAGGCGCTCCACATTGTGGGACTGCCACATCACACAGAGGCACCTCCCACTAGGCTAGTCAAAACACTCCGAGTCGAAAGGTCAGCAGTTATCAGGTATCAGCCAGCTACTAGGTCTCTGTACTCAACTCATTCATCTTTGGGAGGATCCTCTCCATGAGCTACTGCTCAATACTACAACTATCATGAAGTCCCAAGTATAAGTATCTCAAAGTACATCCTCATCATAGGGGACTCAACGCAACAGACAACGCGTCAATCGGACGCCTGGTCTGTGAGTTATTGACATTCTCGTTCCAGGGGCCCGATTGGTTTTAGGTTCAAACCCACCCAACCATACCCAAACTATATCCAATCCTCAAGTGGGGTATTCCAAAATAACCATATCATTATAATCTTTCCATCTCCATAGACGGTTCGTCGATCAGACACACGTAGCCCAAGATATAGGCAAAAAGGTGTAAACAGGCCAAAGTTGGTCAGGGTCCGGTCCGACTCAGTCGGACTGACCCAGCCCGACCCGGGTCCGGACCGGGGTGGGACTCGATCTGCGGGTCTGACCCAGTATGAGTGGGTGGACCGACCCATGTGGTTGGCCCGACACGAGTGGACGGCCCGGCCTGAGGGCGGCCTGGCCCGGCTGGGCTGCCCGGCCTGAGGGCGGCCTGGCCCGATGGCGGCTCGGCCTGAGGGCGGCCCGACCCAGCGGCCCGACAGCTCGGCGGCTTGTGGGGTCTACCAAATCCATGGCCAAGGGGAAATACGCGCACCCATGTCTCCCAAACGGCTCTCCCGTTCGGGTGGAGCTCCAACAGGCCTCAGGTGGCATCAGTCCATCGCACGTGGGACCCAATGGCGTCCCGCTCCTTCCGGATGGCTGAGCGGCCAGCCGCTCTACACCACCGGTGCGGTGCGACTGTGCGTCGCTCCTCGGTCGCGGCCCGCCCTATCCGTGGTTCTGCACCACCGGCGCGACGCGACGGTGCCGCACCCCTCCGCAGTGGCCCACCCTGGTCGCAGCCCCCTGCTAACTTCCATGCGGCGCCGACCCGCCCTGCTCACGGCTCTCCTTTCATGTGGCACGGTGGTGTCGCGTCCTCTTGGCGACCCAGCTGCATTGCACCACTGGTTTCTTCGCAGTTGGACCATCACTGGCCGCCGTTGCTTTTACCACGGTCCGTTCCTCCGACGGTAGGGTTGCACCGCCACCATCTTCAACAAATGAGAACAACAATGGGGGAGGGTCGGGCTGTGTTCATGTGGTCTGATCCCTCCTTCTTATGTTGTTATCAATTGGAAATTCTCATTCCAAAATACTGTAATGTGAATAATGTAAATGAATTCAACTCAAAAACCCTACCTCGTTCGTCGATGATCGTTGATGAAGGAAGGAAAGAGAACGTCGTTCCATTGACGTCGGAAAGAAGACGAATAAGTAGACGACGACATCATCGGCATTCATCAAGGATGGTGCTCCCGCCTTTGTCCCGGTTGAAGAAGGAAGAAGGTGGAAGATTTATGTCGTTCTTAATTGGAGAGAATTGTCTCCTTCAAGTTCTTTCCTCTCCTTAATTCTCCCAACAAAAAGATTAAAGCATGCCAACCAAATAATATATGGAAACATCCTCTATTATTTGTTGGCACAACAATTCAAAATGTTGTAATTTATTAAATAAGACAACCCATCTAATTAATGAGGGTGGTGAGGGCACAATTAATTAGTGGAGAATGTCAAGAGTCTTCTCCACTTAAATGGGGTGTTAAAGGGGTCAGAAACTTGGGTGGTCCCCACCAAAATTTATCCTCCCAAGAGAGGTTATGCGTGGGTGGGCCGCACCACCATAACCTCACATGGGAGGTTATGGTGTGGTGGCCCCCACCTCTAACCTCCTCTTGAAGGTTTTAACCACCACAAACTAGAAATAAGTTAACTTGTATTAGTACTTAACTTAACTAAAACCCCCCAAAATCTAACTTATATTCCCGTTAGAACGCAACTGTGGTGAAGGTCTCACTATGTAATCCCTGATGTTGTGAGTTCAATAGTGCCCTCAGATATCAATTCTGAGCACTGGTTCAAAATATATAAAACGCCGCTTGCACGTTTACTGAATGTACCTGAAAAAAACTTCAAAAATTGATTCTGGGCACACCGGGCCTCGTAATAAAGCACTGTAAATTTTCGTGGACTCGTAAAAATCCCATGTATTTATGAAAAACTATATCAATGAATTTCAGGGTCTTTACATTCTCCCCACCTCAGGGATTTACATCCCTATAAGCTACAACTCTAACTAAGGGAACAAATGGGGGTACTGAGCACGTATTTGATCCTCCCTCTCCCATGTGCAATCCTAGAGGTTCCCATGCTGCCAGCGAACACGCACCAGAGGTATCGACCACCCACGAAGGACCTGCTCCTGTTGATCCTCAATCTCCACTGGAACCTCAGTGAATGTCGCCCCATCATCGATGTCCACCTCCCCATGGTCGATGATGTGGGATTGTTCATGCACATATCTCCTCAACTGAGATACGTAGAAGATGTCGTGCACCCGGTGCAACTGAGGTGGAAGAGCTAAGAGGTAAGCCTCCTCGCCTACTCTGCTAACGACCTATAAAGGTCCGATAAATGTCAGAGATAACTTGTCGCCTCACCAAAATATCTATAGAACTCATCGAGGTGAGACCCGTAGAAAGACGTTGTCGCCATCCTCAAACTCTAGAGGTCTTCGTCTCTAGTTAGCATACGACTTCTTCCTACTATGTGTAGTCTTCAACCGCTCCTAGATGATCTGCACCTTCTCTGTGGTAGCCCATAACATCTCTGGTCCCACTAGTGCTGACTCCCCTAGGTCTGTCCAACATAGTGGTGATTTGAATGGTCGACCATAGAAGGCCTCAAAAGGTGTCATACTAATGGTGGAGTGGTAGTGGTTGTTGTATGCAAACTCTACCAATGGTAACTGATCCTCCCAGCTAGGACCGAAGTCGAGGACACAAGCACAATCCATGTCCTCGAGGGTCTGAATGGTCAGCTCGGTCTGACCTTATGTCTAAGGATGGAAGGTGGTTCTCAAGAGAAGTTGTGTCTCGAAAGCCTCCCACAACACCTTCCATAGCTGGGAAGTAAACCATGCATCATCGTCAGAGACAATAAAAGAAGGTACTCCATGTAAACGCACTATCTCTTGCACATAGAGGTGTCCCAATCTCTCTACTGAACTCTGCTCTCTGATCGGTAGGAAGTGGGCCGACTTGGTGAGTCGGTCGACGATCACCCAAATCGAATCATGAATCCTGGATGTACGTGGAAGACCCATCACAAAGTCCATGGATATCTCATCCCACTTCCACTCTGGGACCTCTAATGGCTGAACCAAGACTACTGGTACTTGGTGCTCTTCCTTCACTTGCTGACAAGTGATGCACCGTGAGACAAACTCCACTACCGCATTCTTCATACCTAGCCACCAGTGTTGTTGTCGAAGGTCCTGGTACATCTTCGCCACTCATGGATGTACCACTAATGGGGAAGTGTGTAACTCCTTCAACACTTCCTCCTGAAGTGAAACTGGTACCGTGGTATATCCTTTGAAGAGGATGATGTGCTCCCCACCTTCAGAAAATCCATCAGGTGCCTGCCTTGTGGATATCTGAGCACGTCGAGTCTCCTAGTCAGTGTCCTCACACTACACCTCCCTGACTCGCTGAAGAAGTGGAGGAGTGACTGTGTGAGACTATAGATAGGTTGTTCCATCCCCATCCACAAAGGATATCTATAAGGAATCCAGCTGCTCTATCGCCCCTCCTAGTAGCTATATACCAGTCCTCTTTCTAAGTGCATCTGCAAAAACGTTCCCCTCACCAGGAGTATATATTATCTTGAAGTCATAGTCCTGGAGGAACTCAAGCCATTGCCCCTGTCTAAGGTTCAGGTCCTTTTGAGATAAGATATACCTAAGACTCTTGTGATCAGAGTAGAGTGAAAAAAATTCACCCATCAGATATTTTCACCACATCTTCAAGGTGAAGACCACTACTGCTTACTCCAGGTCATGGGTAGCGTAGTTCTGGTCGTGTTGTCATAGCTGTCGAGAACCATATGTGATCACTGCTCGCTCCTACATCGGGACACACCCAAGTCTGGTACCAAATGCATCGCAGTAAACTATGTACCCTATGCCCACCTCTAAAAGCCTCAAGATTGGGGCACTAGTCAACATCTGCCTCAGCTTTTGAAAGCTCTGATGGCATCTCTTCGACCACACGAAGGGTTTCCCCTTCTTCTTCAAGGCTGATAGTGGTGCTACAACTCTGGAGAAGTCTGGAACGAATATCCGATAGTACCCAGCCAATCCCAGGAAACTATGTACCTTTGTCACATTCCTGGGTGGCTCCCAAGCAAGTACCGCCACAATTTTTGCTGGATCTACTGCAACTCCAGCCTCCGAGATGACGTGTCCCAAGAAGTGAACCTCTCGAATCCAAAAATGGCACTTTGAGAGCTTACCATAATGTTGGTGCTTGTAGAGTGTATCCAGTACAACCTGCAAATGGTAGGCATGCTTCTCCTCATTAGTCGAGTAGATCAAAATGTCGTCAATGAAGACTTTGAAAAAGTGATTGAGGTATGGCTGGAATATCCTTTTCCGGAGACACATGAACACTATTGGAGCGTTGGTTACACCGAAGGGCATAATCAAGAACTCATAGTGGTTGTACCGACATCTGAAGGTCGTCTTCTGCACATCCTCACCGCGACCTCTAAGATGGTGATAGCCTGATCTGATATCTATCTTCGAGAACCATCGTGCTCTCTTGAGCTGCTCAAATAGGTCTTAAATCCTCAAGAGTGGGTACTTGTTCTTTACGGTCACCTGGTTTAGGTGATGGTAGTCAACACAGAGTCTAAAGCTCATATCCGCCTTCTTGGCGAACGGAATCGGGGATGCCTAGGGAGAAACACTGGGCCAGATGAATCCCTTCTCCTGCAAGTTCTCTAGTTGTACCCATAGCTCACGAAGCTCAGCATGAGACATCTAATATGCTGGAGTAGATATCGGTGTTGTCCTGAGGTATAGGTCAATGTAGAAGTCCACCTCTCTATGATGAGGTAGTCCTAGAACATTTTCATTAAAAACATCCATGTACTGGTCCACCACCACAGGATAAGTTGGACTTTCCACATCAACTGCTCTGAGGGTAAGGAAAGACAACTTGTGAGTGATCGGCTCCACCATCCTCTCAGTAAGTTTTTCCTGCAATGAAAATGTTCCCTTATCGCCGGGGAAGGTGAACCTGGTCCCATCCATGAGGACACACCACACTTTTCACCTAATACATTCAATCTGAGCATGGACTGTAGATAACTATTCCATACCCAAGATGACGTCGTAAGGCCTCTATGCCGCTACAAGGAGATCCCAGCCGAAGCTCTTGCCTCCTATAGTAATCACACACTACCGACACCAATGCGTAATCATCGATTCTGCTCTCATAGGAGTATCTAGCTGTAAGGATCGAGCCAACGGCTCCGTCGGAAACTCTGAGCTCCGAACGAGGGCAGTGGCTATGATTGAATGACTAGCACCTTTGTTTATAAGAACTATAGATAAGGTGTAGTAGACACATATCGTACCTCAAATCATCTCCAGAGTTCCATGGTCATAAACCTCAGTTACCTGAAGTTGTGCTCTGCCCTGTCCAACCGCTCCCTACGGTCGGGGTGGACCTACTGGTGGTGGTGGCGATAGCACCTCAAAACGTTGTCAACCGCTAGCTGCACGTCCAGCTCCTCTGCAATGTGTGCCTCCTCCCTGCAGACCACCTCAATCGAACCTCCGCCTCTGCCTTGAAGGTCCCTCAACTGTCTGCTGATCTTCTGTGCGGCGGGTCAGACAGTCACGAGCCATGTGACCCTGTCCGCTACATGAGTAACACTGCACGCTCCTGTAAGTTTTGTCTCCACCCCGGGTGCCTAGCACATCCGATCCTGAGTCATGTGGTCGACCACCTTATGTTCTGGCCCTCTTGGACCTCTTCATCATTTTTTTACTACCAGTTGCCGAAGACTCCGCTGTATGTTGACTTGTAGTGGGTCTCGCTGCTGGTGTCTGCTCAGCAAGAAAACTCTCTACTAGGAGGGCTCTCTCTAACACTACATCCAGTGTCGGAATGATAAGGGAGATCATAAAAGCCCTGATCTCTCACCAGAGCCCCTGCTCAAAGGTTCGGGCCCTAAATAATGGGTCTCTTACCATATCCGTGGAGTAGCGCAAGAGTTCGGTGAACCTCACTGAGTACTGACCACCATCATGCTACCGTATTGTAGATGTAGTAGCTCATGTATTTGAACCGCATGATGGGTGGCTGGAACAAACTCCACCTGGAACTGGCTCTCAAAGTCTGTCCAGAGAAGTGTTTCCTTGTCATTGACCTAGAGAATCAGGCTCCACCATCTGCCTGCTGCTTCCTGAAGGAGGCTGGCAACAAGGATAACCATGTAGTCTGCTGGTGTCCCTACTAGCCTAAAAACTCTTACCATAGCCTCCATCCAATCCTCAGCTGCCTGTGAGTCCATCTCCCCCCAGAAACTGTGTGGCCTCTGGCATTGGAACTCATGCAATGCGCTCATGCGGCGTGCATCATCTGTTGTTGGGGCTGGTGGCATCAGTGGCCCAACAGGTATTGGTACAGCTGGTGCCTCCATTGGTAAAGATCCCTGCACCGAGGCCTTGTCGCTCGATGGGCTGTCAAAGTGTACGAATCTTGGGGCTCTGCGGGGAGGCATCCCGAAAGAAACAGATGTGACACTTTCAAAATACTATACCTGATTGAGCTAACTTAAATAAAACATTTGAAAACACACACGCAATCAGTGTTTTCATGCACTGAGTGGGAAATCAGAAGTCAGGGTCCTGGTGTATGGATACGTCGGCTACCGCACCAACACTGGACTCCCTGAACTGAAAAAACACACTTATCACCCTTAACACTATTGCTTCAAAGAAAAGAATGATCAGAGTCCTAAGTTCTATGGTAGAACCGACTCCTCTGATACCAATTTGTCACGACCCGTCCTTAGGACCCATGTTGTGACTACCCCAATCCCACCTTCCATGGGCCAGGGGGTGGAAACTAGAACCAAAGGCATAAATCCCAAAGCTGGGATGGCATTGCCTTTATAAAAAGTAAACCCACACAACAGAGTACACAACTGCAAGAAAAACACTATGAAATATGTATACAGAAGAAGTAATGGAAAGTAAAAATGGGCCGGAAATACAAGCCCAACAGTAAAGTACAGGTACAGCTAAAAGCAAGTACAACTGAAAAAGGGACAAACAACTGAAAGGTAAAGAGCAGCTCCTGGATCATCTTCCGAGGTTCCTACATAAAGGGTAGGTATATATGGACACCTCAGCACTCCATGTCCGTCAGACTCCTCTGTGTACCGAATCATCATAAGGTCCACCTCTGGGTACCATCTAATCCTAGAGCTCTCGGCCTCCGTCAGCGTTGTTTGTCGTCTGCATCCAACACAACGAGGTGTGGGAATAGCCCGTGTAGGGGTGATTATAATGATACTCAGTAGGGACCTTGAGACCCTCAAGGTCTCACAAAATCCAACAAGGATAACCAAAAAGTAAAGAAATAACAGATAACACTTCCTTAGGTATATGCCCTTACATATACTTAAGTTATCTAGTAACTCATCTCTATCATGATGTAAATACAAAAGTTACTGACTCAGCTCAAACCAGGATTTCATTCAAGGGAAAGTAGCAAGTAACACCCAAAGTCAAACTATCAGAATCTCGGCTGACGGTGTACTCCTCCTCTATCGAGTACAGTGGGCATGCCGCATCACACAGAGGCGCTTCCCACCTTCCTGGACTGCTGTGGTACTCCTCTTGTTGAGTACCATGCGTCTTCTGCGTCATACAGAGGTGCTCCCCACTATGGTTCTATCGCGCTCACACAGAGGCTCTCCCCCTCGTAGCCTGTTGAGGTAATCCTCCTGTCGTGTACCAGGGGTATGCTGTGTCACACAGAGGCACTCCCTAGTGTAGGTCTGTTGTGTCACACAGAGGCTCTTCCCACTGGGTTAGTCCAAACACATCGAGTCGAAAGGTCATCAGTTGTCAGGTATCAGCCAGCTACATGGTCTCTATACTCCACTCTCTCATCTCCAGGAGGATCCGATCCATGAGCTACTGGTCGATAATCCAAATGCCATGAAGTCCCAATAAGAATTATCTCAAAGTTCTACCTCATCGTATGGGAGTCAACACAACAGACGACGCGTCAATTGGATTCCTGGTCTATGAGTTATTGGCATTTCCATTCCAGGGGCCTAGTTGGTTTTTAGGTTCAAAACAACCCGACCATACCCCAACTATATCCAAACCTCAAGTGGGGTATTCCAAAAGAACCATCTCATTCTATGATTTCTATCGTCATAGATGGTCAGTCGATCAGACACCCGTAGTCCAATATATGGAAGAAATAGTGTAAACAGGAAAAAGAGGGTTCGGGTCTGGTCCAACATAGTCGGACTAACACGGCCCGACCCAGGTATGGACCGGGGTCCGACAAGAGCCGCGGGTCTTACTCGGTCTGAGGGGGCGGCCCGACCCGAGTGGTCGGCTCGGACCGGATGGGTTGCCTGGCCGGAGGGTGGCCCGGCCCGATGGTGGCTCAGCCCGGATGTGCGGCCCGACCAGGCCCCCCAGCAGCCCGGCGGTTTGCGGGGTTTGCCTAAGTCGCGGCCAGGGTGGAAGAAGTGCACCCCTAGCTCCCGAATGGCAGAGCCGTTCAGGTGGAGCTCCAGCTGATGCCAGGTGGCGTCGGTCCTACACACACGGGACCCGATGGGGTCCCGCTCCTCCCGGCTGGCCGAGCGGCCAGCCGCGCCACACCACCGGCGTAGTGAGATGACACCGGGCTCCTCCATCAGTACCCGCCCTAGCTGTGGCCCCCTGCTGGCCTCCACACGGTGCAACGACACCGCACTCCTCCACCGCGGCCCTCCCTGGCTATGACTCTCCTTCTGCACAGCATGGTGGTGCCGCACCCTCTTGGTGACCCGACGGCCTTGCACCGCCGGTTTCTTCATGGCCAGCCCATCGCTGGCCGTCATTTCTTTTACTGCGGTTCGTTCCTCTGGCGGTAGGGTTGCGCCGCCACCGTCATCAACAAATGAGAACAATGAAGGGGGGGGGTTGTGTCGTGTTCGTGTGGTCTGAGACCTCCTCGTTTTGGAATTATCAATTCGCGATTCTCATTCCAAAATATTTTAAGGTGAATAACGGAAATAAATTCAACTCAAAACCCCTTCCTCATTCATCGATGATCATTGACGAAGGAAGGAAAGTGAACACCATTCTGTTGACGTCAAAAAGAAGATGAAGAAGTTGAGGATGGGATCGTCGGCGTTCTTCAAGGACAGTGCTCCCTCCTTTGTCCCGGTTGAAGAAGGAAGAAGATGGAAGATTTTCATCGTTCTTTGTTGGAGAGAAATGGATCCTCCATGTGCTTTCCTCTCCTTAATTCTCCCAACAAAAAGAATGAAGCATGACAACAAAATAATAAATGGAAGCTTCATCTATTATTTGTTGCCACAGAAATTCAAAATGTTTTAATTAATTAAATGAGACAACCCATGTAATTAATGAGGGTTGTGTAGGCTCAATTAATTAGTAGAGAAGGTCAAGAGTCTTCTCCACATAAATGGGGTGTTAAAGGGGTTATAAATGTGGGTGGTACCCACAAAAAATTATCCTCCCATGGGAGGTTATGCGTGGGTGGGCCCCACCAATATAACTTCTCATGGTAGGTTATGGGGTGGTGGCCCCCACCTCTAACCTCCTCTTGCAGATTTTAACCACCACAAAATAAAAATAAGTTAACTCTTATTTTTATTTTACTTTAATAAAAATCCCCTAAATCTAACTTACATTCCCTTTACAAAGAAACTGTGGTGAAAGTTTCACTATGAAATCATCGACGTTGTGAGTTCAACGGTGCCCTCAGATTTCAATTCTGAGTACCATTTCAAAAGATATAAAATCTCCCTCGCACGTTTACTGAACGTACTCGAACAAAACTTCAGAAATTAATTCCGGGAACACCGGGCCTCAGAATCAAGTGCCGTAAATTTTCGCAGACTTGTAAAAATCCCATGTATTTAAGAAAAACTTTTCTACGGAATTTTTGGGTCCGTACAAAGGACTTCTATAGCAAATCAGACGCTAATTTCCATGTGAAATTTGAGGGAGTTAGGCACTGTGAGCCATGGCGGTTCAGCATCCAAGGCAATTACTCTTTCGACTGATAACATGATGCTCCATATGTATATTACATGTTTTGGATCTTCCATCAGAAGGGATGTAACATTATGTTGCCCAGTGAGGTGGTAATAGTTTGGGAAGAGTGGGCGCATGAGGCCTCAGAGCCCAAGAGACCGAGTTATGTTCCAATCCTATGGAAATATGGGTCATCTTTAGCATTTTTTAGGTTTTTCTCACCATCAGCTAGTGAGAGGGGATATTTTATGACTACATATTCAGGAATAGAACCACCAGTTTCTCCTCAGACATGGAATTGGAGTTCGTCTAGCCATTCATTCTAAGGATGTGATCATGGGCATGTTAGTCAGGTGATAGGTTTTCAACAATAGCAGGGTGGACCATCTCAGGGTAGCTAGGAGGGCCACAGTATAGGTCAAACTTTTAGGATGGAACAAACCCAGCAGGAGCAAGATCCCAGACCCCCTATAGTTAGAGGAACGATTCTATTTGCCTTAGGATTAGCTTCTTATCTTTTTGATACAGGGGATTCCCATAGTTTTATATCTTTTTCCGTTATGGAGATCCTTTGACTCAATATCATTACATATAATTATTTTATGTTTCTAGACACTCTAATAGAGATTAGGATGACTAGTGTACGTCAGTTCAAGGATTTCCCTCTTGATGTTTGTGTGTGTCACTACTTATGGTACATCTTTTTCAGAGAGATGGTAGGATTCGATTTTATTCTTATAATGTATTGGTAGGTCTCCTTTCAGGCATTTGTTTACTACTATCACCATAGGGTGAGTTTCACATCACTAGAGGGCATGAATTTTCCACATAAGGGAGAATGGAATGACTAAGATAGTAGAGTGGGACCCCATCATCATGGGTTTTGGAGGAATTATATCCCAGATTTCTAATTATATCCAAATGACTCGGGGAATTCATAGATGGACTTTTCTCCAGTGGTGGATCGTTTCAGAGATATCTTTCTAGAGGATTTTTCAGGTTTTCCTCTGGAGAGAGGTATATTTCTCTACTGTGCTTGTGTTAGGAGAATCACTGATTTCCATTCCTCTTTATAGGATAGCTACACGCCAGTTACAAGAGGTTAAGAAATAGTTAGATGAGTTTTAGTTGAAGGGTTTCATCCAAACCAGTACTTCTCCTAGGGGTTTGCATGTTCTCTTTGCAAAGATGGTGAAAGATACACTCAAATATTTTTTGGATTATCAAAATCTGAACCAGTTGATAGTCACGAACTAATATCCATTTCCACGGATTAATGATCTATTTGATCATCTTCATCGATACCGAGTGTTCATGAAGATTGAATTGAGATTCGGTTAACATCATTTGAAAGTAAGACTATCAAATATTCCTCTTACAACCTTTCAGTGCAGGTATTGTCTATATGAGTATTTGGTTATTCTATTCAGTTTCACGAATAGGTTGACAGTTTTCATGGAACTGATGAACCGAGTGTTCCATCCTTGCTTGTATTCCTTTATGGTAGTATTGATAGATGATATCTTGGTGTAATATCACACTCGACATGACCATGCCATCAGTCTTGAGATCGTATTGAGTACACTAAGAGATAATCATTTATATGAACAAATATAAAAATGAAACTTTGGGATAGACCAAATTAATTTCTTGGGTCATGTAATCTCAGAGACAGAAGTATCAGTAGATTCATAGAAATTGAGAGCGACAGTTTCCCAGGAGCATCCAAAGAAAGTCTCTGAGGTACGAAGTTTTTTGGGGAAGGATGGTTACTAAAGGCGATTTATTCCTAGATTTTAATGCTTAACAGTGCCACTGACTGGCCTAGATATGAATGTAGATATGTACCCATGGACATATTCCTATAATTCATCATTTTACAAGCTTAAAGGGAGATTAAAATCAGCACTAATTCTGATTTTTCTAGATCTGGGTAAGAGTTACACCATTTACTATGATGAATCAAGTATCAGGCTGGGAGAAGTTCTTATGAAAGGGGAAAGATTCATTGAGTATATGTCTTAGATGTTGAGGCCACAATAGAAGAACTACCAGACACATGATCTCGATTTAGCTGTAGTTGTGCGTGCTTTACACTATTAGAGACATTATATTTTGGGAGAGCATTTTGTGGTATACACTGACCAAAAAAGACTCCACTATATCATTACTAGTGTGATATGAATTTGAGATAGCGAAGGTGGCTTGAGTACCATCAATATTTTTACATTAAGCTTGCCAGCATGAATAGTAAAGGCAATGCAGTGGCTGATGGATTGTGCAGGAGAAATCAGATACATGCATTTCAAGAGGCTAGCAGTGAGTGGATGTTTATGGTTCTATTATCTAAGATGTATTTGGAAGTGAATAATAGATAAGGGAACACATTTATTTATTATATAGTTTTTACCTCTATTATAATAGATCGAGTGCAAATGAGGCATCTATTAGATTCTGAAGGCATAGTCCCATGAGAGAGTGTGTCGGTTGAGGAACCCATTCCAATGTAGACCATAGGGGAAGATGTGGTTTTCTATTTTCATGGGCCTATATGGATGTCATCATACATACACGAAGATTTTTGTGAGATTATAATGCCCCAATATGACCAGTTCATCCCCGTGTCACCCAGATGTATCAATATCTACATCATTGGAATGGTGGTCAGGCAGGAAGAGGGATGTTGGTAGTTTTTGATGTGATGTTCCACCTGTTATTAGGTGAAGTCAGAGAATCAAAAACTGACATGGGAATTACAGTTATTTCCTATTCATGAGTGGAAGTAGAATGATGTCGCGATGAATTTCAAGATGGGTTTACCAAGGTCACCTCGAGGAAATGATGATATATGGGTTATTGCTGATTGACTCATGAAGGTTTCACATTTCATGCCAATCAAGGAAACCTTCAGTGTTGATGAAAATGGAAGGTTATACATCTAATAGATAGTATGTTTGCATGGGGTTCCACACTCTATAATTTCAGATAGGGACACCTGGTTTAGTTTTCGTGTCTAGAAGGGAGAACAGAGGATTTGGGTACATAGGTACTTCTGAGTACAGCTTACCATCTCGAGATAGATGGTCAGTCCGAGTGCATGATTCAAGTATTGGAAGACATTATTCTATAATGTTTCCTTGATTTCAGGGGCACTTGGGAGTGACACATACCCTTGTTGTAGTTTTCATACAATAATAGTTTTCCAGAAACGATTTAGATGGTAACTTATGAGGCTTTGAGCGGTAGGCCATGTCGATCACCCCTCTGTTGGCTGGAGGAAGTAGAGGAAGTTTTTATAAGATTTCATATTATTCTGGAGATGACAAAGTATGTGGAGTTGATTTGGAAGATGATGGATACTACACAATCTCACCATAAATCCTATGATGATAGATCGAGATGGCCTCTGGAGTTTGAGGCTAGAGATAGGGTTTTCATACATGTCACATCGAGGTTGGGATACAGGATGATTATGAGACCAGGGAATCATTCACCGAGATACATCATGCCGTTTGAGGATTTGAAGAGAGTTGGGCCAGTTTCCTATCAGTTTCAGTTACCTCATAGGTACTGGTCTATGCACAACATCTTCTATGTTTCTCAAATACATCATTACTTTTCAAACCAATCTCATATTTTTTAACCTGAGTTTGTTGAGTGTGAGGTGGATTCATCCTTTTAGGAGCACCCTATTCAGATTATGGATCACATAATGATGGTTCTCCATGGTCGGTCGGTTCCTCTAGTATGGTTGCTATGGTAGAATGAGACAGTACAAGATGAGACTTGGGAGAGGGAGGCTGATGTATGATCATAGTGGCTACAGACATTTGAATTCTCTTCTTGACCACCATTGGAAGGGAAATTCGGGGATGAATTGCTTTATGGGGGGAGTTTTTAAGATCCTAGATCTTTATTTTCCGATATGGATCTTGAATTTTGGTTTCTTTTGAGTAAAAAGGAAGAAATGGGGTTTTCCTAAGTACATGTCGTGTACTTATGAGTATACTTTGTGTAACTGATTGCTGCGTACATGCCATGTAATGGCTGAGTACATGGTCGTGTGATGACCTAGGTGATCCGCTTATGTTGGGGGTTATTTGAGGCTAATACAGGGTGTGTAATATTAATGAACACACCATGTACTTTTCATTTTATATCATATATTTGGGTGGGGTTGTGTCTTATGTCGGTAAGTTCTTCTTCTCCCCTTGATTCATATAGGATAGTGACAGAATAGTTGAAAAACATCAAACCCTTCTTTATTATTCATCAGAGATTCAATTGAGACGTTGTCAAGTGTGTTGGAATCCCCCCGGTTAGTTATCAAAACCCCTAAATCCTTTCTTCCTGATTATTCCTCTATCCCGAGTTATTAAAGGTTGGGTGTTTTAATGTTTTTGTAGATCTACACTAATATAGGATGATTCAAGGTGTGATGTTTAAGTATATCAATCCTAAGACATCAAAGTAGGTGGATTGTGCCATACATTGTTCATCTTTGGTGTATATATGCTTAAAGTGCTAGATACCCAAGTTTGGGGTATTACATGTTTTGAAATTATACCACATATATTACATGTTATATTTTGGATGATTGATAAAGGATAGTTGCATATGCATGAAGTTAAATACTTTGTTTTTGGACACCATGTGGGTGTGTTTCGCTTGTTTGGTTATTTATGGATGTTTGGTATAGGTATCCTTTGAGGCATATCTTGTTTTCAATTACTTAAATTGCTTTATATGGAGTTTGATTGATTATGTGAAATTTCTATAATATTCATTGTGAATGACATCTGTGTACTATCTATAGAATACATGAGCTTCTTAGAAATTTTATATGTGCTATGTTTCTAATGGATCGTGAGAGCATTAGACCAGGAAAACTATGGGGGTTTGTCATGACCCATCACCCAGAGCTCATGTTGTAACAAGCCCCATGACCGCCTCCTGAAGGCCAGGGGTTGGGAACTAGCGCCGAAGGTGTCAACCTGAAAGTGGGAGACATTATCCTAAGTACCTGTATGCATGAACACATAGCCACGTCCCAAATATGGAAAGGTAAACATGTATGCCACTAAACAACCACTGAGTAAAAGTAAAAACTATAGGTCAAATGGTATAGAATACAAAACCAAAAAAAGATGAAAAAAAACAAGAAAGTACAACGAAACACTAATATCCATCCTCTGAAACCCCAACAGGATGGGAAAGTGTAGAGTAGTTTCTGGAAGCTGTAGAAGTACGCTTTGCCTGCCTAATCTCACTGGACACCATTATGTCCTAGGAAACCAAGTACTCTATCAAGGTAGTGGTTGTCTACACGAGACACAACACGTGTGGGTGAATATCGTGAAATAGTGAGTAAAAAAATAACCAGTAGGGACCCCAACTCAAAAAAGGAAAGACCATGAATAAATCCACAAAGAATACCAAAAATCATTGTCATGAAGCAAGACATCTCACACCAGGTACAATCTAAAGTACAAAAAGAAAGACTATCATTCGTAATGTTGAACACCATATAATGTTGAGGTACTCATTCCAAATGAGCCACGTGGGTCTAGTTGGTCACATAGAGACACTTTTAGTTGATCCACACATGGTTTCTTGGAGCTGATCCACACAGGGTCACTAAGAGTTTATCTCCATAGGGTTTCTAGGAGCTAATCAACCTAGGGTCTCTAAGAGCTATTCCACACATGGTCTTTAGGAGCTGATCCACATAGGGTCACTAGGAGATGATCCAAAAAGGGTTATTTGGAGCTCATCCACCCAAGTTCGCAATCATATCATCTCATCCAATCATAGTATTCGAACAAAAATCATGCATGATTCTAGGAGAATGTACTCATCAAGCCAATGGTTGTATTTCAAATACCATGAAAGTATATTTAGAGAATCTCAAAAGAGTCCTCTCGACGCAAGGGTACCAAAACCATAAAAAATTCATCAAAAGTATGTACAGTTTGAATGTTATTAGTGTTTTTCCAAAATTGGGTAGGTTGGGTCCTGGTCTGGTCTGACCCGGGCAGATCGACCCGACCCGATTCCACCAACCTCACCCGGATCCTTCCTGGCCTGTTGGGCTGTAATTCCGACCCACCATCTTTCCTAGACCGATTTGTGTTCTGGTTCTCTCCCGTATGGACACCCAAATGGAATTCAAATTTTGTTCCACATAGCCGGATGATGCATGCCGCACCTCCCACCTGCACGTGGTCGAGGGAACGTGTGATGGTACCCTGCGCCACAGATCCAGCTGTGATGCACTCCACCGACGCGGCCGAGGGCCGATTCCCCTGTTCGCTAGCCACTGGGCACCAGTCAGTTCCTCCTGCTGCAACACAGTGACCCGATTCGACTGTGGTGATCCCTCCAGCATGCCATCATGGAGTGCCAAAACATGCCTATAGCCACCGCTGAGGGCCACTCGCGACACCAGCATTAGCACATCAGCGGGTTCTTCCTTGGACCACTGAGTCTACTCTAATGGTCTATTTTTTGCGCCTCTTTCACCTATTGCCTCTGAGGGGGATTCCATTTTCCATGTGATGTCCTCGAATCCTCCTTAATTCTATTTAAAATATGTATCCATGAATAATTCACAAGGCAGAGGGTCTCGGTCTATGTGCATGTTGGCATGTTCCCTTCGCGTTAGAGGTTTAGAAACATGGGATAAAATATTAATGCTCTATTAAAATTTAACCCCAGTGAAAACCCAAGAAAAGAGTACCCTCCCATTAGAAAAATCGATCCAAAAATCAACATATTCGTGGGTTGATCCACATTAGTTGTTTTAAAATGAAGAACCAA
The DNA here is from genome assembly GCA_963277665.1 of Viscum album. Classification (NCBI taxonomy): domain Eukaryota; kingdom Viridiplantae; phylum Streptophyta; class Magnoliopsida; order Santalales; family Viscaceae; genus Viscum; species Viscum album. The sequence goes on from OY728125.1 coordinate 9,865,273, forward strand.
AAAACTCAAACAGAAATAAAATCCTAACATGGGTTGGATCATTCATTTGAAATGAACAGTGTCACTACATTCGTCCTTTTACAACCCTTTGTTTATGGTTATTGGTTGATCTCCATTGGAGATGATCCATTTTATGTTGTGTTAGAATTTTTTGTCATCAACCACCATAGATTCAAAGCTAAACTTGTATTGTTCCAACAATCCTAAATTGTTTTCTTATCCATTAAATGAAGAAACATGAATCAGTGTTTCAGTTACATTTATATTACGAAGTCATTAAGCAGTTTCATTTATTGAAACATCATATTCAGTTTCTCTTGGGTGGAAAACTGTTGAGTTGTAATGATTTAAAAATTCATAAAAATAAAATAAAACAAGTTTATTTTTTTCATTTACTTTTTATTTAAAATGTCCAAAAAATAACTTCTTCCCTCAACCTACACCAGTCGAGGTTTAATCCATTCTAGTAAAATTCCACCATTCAATGTTAAATGTATCCCTCATATTTCTTATACAAGCTTCTGTTTAAATGTTAGAAAACTCCACTTTCATGTATATTTAAATGAACTAAAAATGTTTAAAATTATATTCTGGGATAACCGGGCCTTGGAATCAGTTTTTTTCAGAGTTTCTGGTCTTGAAATAATTCCATCTAATTAAAAAAATACATAGAATTTATAAGACATTACATTACCCCAATCTTTTGGTATTTATTTCCACATAAGTTAAAACCAAGATAGGAGAAAAAATGGGGGTACTGAGCATGAATATGAGCATCCTGCTCACATGTTCTCTCCTAGATATTCTTGTGCTACCACCGAACATGCACCAGAGGAATCAACAATCCATGAATTCCTATTGATCTTCTATCTACATGGGGGAACTCCTCAAACGTATCCCCATATTCAATGTCCAACTCACCCTAGTAGATGATGTGGGGTGGATCATGGATGTACTTGCTCAGCTGTGACACATGATAAAACATCGTGCACCCAATGCATCTATGGGGGAAGATCTAGGTGGTATGCCACCTCTCCAAATCTGCACAAAATCTGAAATATTCTGCTAAACCTTGAAAAAACCTTGCCTCCCCAGCCAAATTTCTGCAATCCCAAATGGGGTGACACTTGAAGGAACACATGATCTCCCACCTCAAACTACAACGACCAATGTCTCTTGTCCGTAAACATTTTTTTATACTATGTTAATTCTTAATCTTCTCCTGGATGATATCCACCTTCTTAGTCATAGCCCATACAAACTCTAGACCCATGAGTGCATACTTCCCTGTGTCTGTCCAGCATTGAGGTGATCTTCATGGATGCCCATATAGGGACTCAAATAATTTCATGCCAATGGTGGAGTGGTATGTTTTGTTTTAGGAAAACTCCACCAGTGGAAGGTGTTCCTCCCAACTATGACCAAAATCAAGGACACAAGCATGAAGCATGTCCTCTAAGGTATGTACGGTCCACTCTTTATGACTATCTATCTTTGGGTGGAAGGTTGTGCTCAAGTGCAGATGATTCCCAAACACCTCTTGTAATTCCTTATACAACTAGGATGTAAAGAGAATGTCATGGTCTGAGATGATCGTCAAAGTAACCCTGTGTAGCCACACTATATCCTAAACATAGAGGTGTCATGATCCCTATACCGATCCCTACTCCAATATGGGTAGGAATTGAGCTTACATGGTTTGTAGGTCAATGATCACCTAGATAGAATCATCAAACATAGATTTTCATGGTAATCTCAACACAAAGTCCTCTGAGATACCATCCGACATCCACTCTAGTGCCTCATTTGGTCGTGCCAAGCCTTGTTGAACCTGATCCTCATCCATCACTTTCTGACAAGCGAGGCACCGTGAAACAACCTCAACCATTGCCTTCTTTATCCATGGCCCCAAATACTAGTGTTAGAGATCTTGGTACATCATTGCTGCTCTAGGATGTTCCTCCAAGGAGGAGGTATGGAACTCCCTCAAAATATCCTCTCACAACGCCACTGGTACTACTATACACCCTTTGAAAACCATTAAATGGTCCCCACCTATCAAAAATCTATCATGAGCTTTTCTTGAGGACAACTGAGCACGTCGGGCCTCATAGTCAACATCCACAAGTTGTGCCTCCCTGAACAGATGTAAAAGTGGTGAAGTAACAGTCTTCGACTAAAGGTATGATCCCCCATCTTCATTCTTGAAGGATATCTATGTCACGACTAACTGCTTTGTCACCTCACTTAGTTGATGTAAACCAGACCTCCTACTGAGTGTGTCTCCTAACACAATCCCCTTCCTATGATTATAGAATATCTAAAAGTCATATTACTAGAGGAAATAAATCCATTTCCATTTCCTCATGTCCATTTCCTTCTGCGAAAATATATACCTGAGACTCTTTTGGCCAGATTATATTGTAAATCTCTCACCCATTATGTAGTGCCACCACATATTCTAAGTAAATACCACCACTACCAACTCCAGGTCATGGGTCATGTTATTCTACTCATGTTACCTCAATGGACATGAACCATATGTGATCATGGATCGATCCTAAATCAGGACAAACCCTATTTAGTTTTCAGATGCATCAAATAAAACTATATACCCAACACCCTAATATGGTAGTCTCAAGATTTGAGCACTCGCCAGTCTCCGCCTTTGATCTTGGAAACTCTGCTGGCACTTCTCCATCCAAATGAAGGGATTTCCCTTCCATGTCAAAGCCAATATGGTTGATGCTACTCTATAAAAGTTGTGCACTAACCTGTTGTAGTATCTAGCCAATCCCAAGAAATGTCACACCTCATTCATGATCCTGGGTGGATCCCATGAAAGCACTACCTCTATCTACATCAGATCTACTAATACTCCACCCTCTCATATAATGTGTCCTAGAAAGTGGACCTTCCGAATCTAGAACTACCACTTCGAGAGCTTCCCATAAAGACAGTGTTATTAGAGTGTCTTTGTGACTATCTGCATGAGTGTCTCATGCTCTACTTCTGACACCATGTTCACCAAGATTTCATCAATGAAAACCACCACAAAACAATCATGGTAAGGCTAGAAGATCCTTATCATGAGTCCCATGAACACTTTTGGGGAATTGGTTATGCCGAAGGGAATTGGTTTTTCCAAAAGGAATTACCAAGAACTTGTATTTTCCATACCATAATCTAAAGTACATCTTCGTTACATCCTCATCCTGTTCCTGGAGATGGTGATAGCCTTACCTGAGATCTATCTTTAAGAACCACTGCACTACCTTCATCTGATCGAAGAGTTCATCAATTCATGGAAGTGGATATTTTTTCCTCACAATCACCTATTTTAGGTTCTGAAAGTCCACACATAGCCTCAATATCTCATATACCTTTTTAGAAAACAATGCTAGGGTTCTCCATGGTGAAACACTGGGCCTCAAAAAGCCCTTCTCTAGCATGTCCTCTAGAATTACCCCCAACTCACAAAGCACCAAATGAGACATCCAATATATTGGTGTGGATATCGGTGTCATCCTAGGGTATAGTTTGATGCCAAAGTTTACCCCCCTACGAAGAGGTAGTCCTAGAACAACCTTATGAAAGACATCGATATACTCTTCCTCACCAACAGGAAATCTTGGACCCCTCTTTTCCACTGCATCGAGGGAGAGGCTAGCCAATTGGTGAGTGATTAGCTGCACCCTCTTACAAGAATTTTTTTCTTATGCTGCAAGAGTTCCATTCTATCCAATGAAGTAAAACCTAGTACAATCCTCATGGATACACCACACTCTACACACAACACAATCGATTTGATCATGAACTGTGGATAACCAGTCCATGACCAAGATGGCATCTTAAGGCCTCAACGTCACTACTAGGAGATCCCAGTGAAAGATCTCACCTCCTATAGTAAGCTCACACTACTGGAAACAGTGTGTAATCATTGAATCTACTCTTATAGGAGTCTCTAAGCATAAGGATAGATCCAATGGCTCTGCCAAAATCTCTGAGCTCTGAATAAGGTCTGTGGAAAGGAAAGACTGACTAGAACCTATGTCTATAATAACTACAACCAAGGTAAATAAGACATAGATCATACCTCTATTCATCTCTGGAGCATCGTGGTTGTAAGCCTTCATCACCTAGAGATGGACTTACCCCTGTCTGTAGACTCCCTGAGCCCATGGTGGACCACCTAGGGGTTATAGTGGTAGAAACTTGAACTTTGATCTACAACCTACCAAATGGACAAACCCCCTTCCACATCCACTGCCCAGTAGATCACCTCACGATAACCTCTATTGCTACCTTGGTCGCCCTTCGATTGCCTGCTGATTGTCTGTGGCAAAGGATTGGCAGTCACGAGCCAAGTGTCTCTGCATGCCGCACGAATAGCATGCCCTACTCCTCTGTTGACCCCTACCGCCTTGGTGTCCTCGCAACACCGATCACATGTACTGGGGTCTCCCCTAGATGGTCAAGCCTTCATGGACCTCTATATCATTTTTCGACCACAATCCATGGATGACTCAACCACATGTTTCTTGGTGGTAGCTCCGATCATCGGTTCCTACTCTATGAGGAAGAACTATACTCATAGAGATCGTTCTTGCACTCCAAACTATGTGGGGATGCTGAGGGAAATCATCAATGTCATGTTCTCCCATTGGATCCCCTTCTCAAAGGTCTATCCCTTGAAGAAAGGTCCTTGTATAATATTTATAGAGTATCAAGATAGGTATGTACACCCCATAGGGTACTCAACCACAGATAGGTTTCCCTGCAATAGGTGAAGCAGCTCCAGTATACCCACTGAGCGCAAGGTCGCACGGAAGAACTCCTCCCAAAAAATTCACCTGAATTCAACCGAGGAGAGGATCACCTAAGCATGATTATAAATTGTAAAACTCCACCATCTCTATGATAAGCCCTACAGAAGGCTCACGACTAGAACCACCATCTTGTCCAGTAGCGTCCTCACTAATCGGAAGACCCACATCACCACCTCCAGCAAGTACTCAATGACCAGAGGATCTGTCTCTCCCCTAAACCCGGGAGGTATCTTTCTTTGAAAATCATATAGGGCACTTAGCCTACGTTCATCCTCTACTAGTAAATCTGGAAGTAGATGTTGACAAATGGGTGATGGTAACACTGGTGTACCACCAGGTGTGGCTATCTCTAGAACTGGTCCCTGAATCGACGCCTCATCTCTAGGGGATCTATCCTCATGACCATGTATTGGAATACGGACTGGAAGTCTGGTTGGAGGCATCCTAAAATAGATCATGATGAACCATGATCAATAGATTATACATGGTGAGTTGACTCTAATTAAATAATAACTTGAGGAAACACTCAATTCCTATATGATTCATGCAACCAATGTTTTTATGTATTAAGCTAAAAAGAAGAATTCAAGGTCCCAGTGTATGGATACGTCAGACACTGCGCCAACACTCGAGTCCCCGAACGTGAAGGTCAAAAACAAAACATTTATCACTATTTCCCAAAAACAAAACAACAGACTCCTTGTCTTTGACGTAATATGGACAACCTCTGAAACCACTTTGTCATGACCCGTCCCCTGAGGCTTGTGTTGTGACATCCCCCAACCCACCTCCCAAAGGATAGGGGTTGGAGACTAGGGCCAAAGGTGAAAACCTGCAAGTGGGATCCATTTTCCAGAGTACTTGTATGCATGTACACACAACCACATCCCAAATCTGGAAATGTAAACACGCATGCCTCTAAACTACCATTGAGTAAAAGTACAAATTGTAGGTCAAATGGGACAAAAGACAAACTCGATAAAAGGCGAACTGAAAATAGTAAATTACATAGAAACACTAAAATTCGTCCACTGAAAACCTAACTTGATGGGTAAGTGTAGAGTAACTGCTAGAAACCATAGAAGTACGCCCCACCATCCTGATCTCACTGGGCACCACTGGGTCCTCGGCCACCAAATCCTTCTTCAAGGTGGTGGTAGTCTGCACCATACACAACACGTGCGGGAGAAGACCATACATGGGTGAGTTACAAAATAATCATTAGGTACCCCAAACTATAATGGAATGACCACAAACCAATTCACAAATAAAACCATGAAGAATGATCACGATTCAAGATAGCTCACAATAGGTATAATATAATGTACAGAAATCAAGACTATCAGTCCTAACACTAAACACCTTTTATATTGAGGTACATATCCTAGATGAGTTTCATGGGTTTGATAGGTAACACAGAGTCACTTGTGGTTGAACCAGATAGGGTATCTTGGAGCTAATTCACACTGGGTCGCTAGGAGCTGATCCAGACATGGATATCTTGGAGCTGGTCCACATAGGGTCGGTAGGAGTTGATCCACAAAGGGTCTCTAGGAGCTGATCTACATAGGGCTTCTAGGAGGTGATCCACATAGGGTTTCTTGGAGATTATTCACACAGGGTTTCTAGGAGTGGATCCACACAGGGACTCAAGAATATTGTCGATATAGGGTCACAATATTTTTTTCTCAACCATCTACAGGATTCCCACACAAAGTGCACTTAATTTTGGGAGAATCTACTCCTCAAGATAATTTTCATATCTCAACTTCTAATAGAGTATCATTAGAGCATTACAAAATACATGTCTCATCTTGAGGATTCCAATGATGAATATGTCTCACCAATCAGACGTATGGTTTGAATCATATTGGCATTTTTCTGAAAAGGGACCTGCCAGGTCTGGGTCCTGCCCGACTCGGCCTGACTAACCCGACCCGACCTAGGGTCCATGGACCTAAACCGGGTCCACCAACCCAACCCAGATCCAGCCTGTCCAGGATCTGTCCCATTAGCCACAGTCCAATTCGGCCATGGGTCCGACTCACCCTCTGCCCAACGCGCTATGCGGGCCGATTCTCTCCCACCTTCATGCCTTGATGGTATTTTTCTTATGCTCTATGCGGCCGGCTGATGCTGGACACACCTCCCACCAGCACATGGTTGAGGGACTACATGCCTACACCCAACATTGTGGATTCATCCATGGAACGCTCCACTGACGCGGCCAATGGTCTTGCCCCCTGTCCGCTAGATTCCAGCTCACTGTCGGTGGCTCCTATCACACTGTCACATCCCAAGATGGCTATATTGCTCCCTCTGGCGCATCATCGTGGTGTTCCAAAAGGTTCTTTAATAGACCACCAATTCCAATCTGGTGTTACGTCCTTCATGATGCTTTTTCCTAAATCCTTCGAGGGATTCCATCTTCCCTGCGATATCCTCGAATCCTCATTTCCACCATTTTAAAGATGCAATCGTGAAGAATAAACAAGGAGGAGGGTCTTGGGCCTTGTACATGTTGGCCCATTCCATCTGATTTTGAGGTTTAGAAACATGTGAAAAAATATTGAAGTTCTATCACAATTTAACCATGATGAATAACCAAAGAAAAATTACCCTCCACAAAAACAATTGATCCGCATATCAACCTGTTCATGGGTAAATCCATGTTCAGTGTTTTAAAATGAAGAACATGGAAACTCAAGTATAAAGAAAACTCCTACATAGGTCTGTTCATTCATTGGCGATGAACAATGCCATTGTGTTCATTATTCAGCAATCTTCTGTTGACGGTTGGTGGTCAATCTTTGTTCATGACAATCCGTTCAAAGGGGGGATGGCAATAGTTGTCATCACCCACCAGAGCATTGGAGCCAAACCAGGATTGTGTTAAAAATCATGAGGTTTTTTCTTGTACAGTAAAGGAAGAAACTTGAATCATCATTTCAGTTACCTTTCTGTTATGAAGTTGCAATGTTGTTTTATTTAATGAAACAATATATTCAGTTTCTCTTGGCTGGAAAACCATTGAGTTCAAACGATTTAAAAATTCAAAAAAATAAAATAAAACAAGTTTATTTTAACTTTTAAAAATTTTCTTTAAGAATTATGAAAAATAACTTCATCCCTCAACCTACTTATTCGAGAATAGTTCCATTATAGGTGAATTCCGCCATTGGGGTTTCAACAGTGTCCTCATATTATTGATCCAAGCACCGGTTTAAAAGTTATAAAAAACCACTCACACATTTATTTAAATGAACATAAAAAAGTTAAAAATTATATTCTGGGATCACCGGGCCTCAGAATCATGTTCCATCATGGAATCTTCTCTTAAAATAAATACACATAATTTAGAAACAATTATACAGAACTTCTGAGACATTACAAGGATTCCATATTTATTTACATAGGACCATGAGAGCCTTGGTATAGATAATTAACAGAGGGTTATTGGCTGTCAGAGATATCCATGAGGTCATTTATAATTACCTTATGGTATGTTGACCCAAGGGTATTGACTATGGGAGCTTCTAAGGAGGTAATATATAATTATTTGATGCCATGTTGACATAGGGGTATTGACCATGAGAGTTTCCCATGTGTTCATTTGTATATGATTAGTGAAATGTTAAACGAATGGGGTTATACTATGAGAGATTTCCCATAGGGTTATTTATTAATGATTGAATGATATTGATGAGTCTCCACGATAATGCACAAGATTGGACTTGGTATTTTATGATTGTTTAGATGGTCTTATGATATATCTATTTTGTTGGTCTTACAAAAGGGAATATAAATCATAGGCAAGATCGTTATATTACATGATTCAAAGGATGAATAATAATTTTAAATTATTTTAACTTAAAATAGTATAATTATTTACTTTTGAGTACTTCTTATTTTTTTATTCATTTTTCATTTTTTCTTATATATATATATATTAACTGACTGTTAGGCACAAATAATTGTGTGGTTGCCTATTGGGATTCATCTCACACCCTATTTGGGTCATGTATTGGAACCAAATTTATTATATAGTTGTTTGTATAGATAAGTGAGATCACCTTAGTCAACGTGTACTTGATTGTTGTTGCAGTTGGAGAGTATGGGACCAAGCTGAGGCTTGCGATACTGTAAGAGTTTACTTGTTTTTATTGTATGTTTGTTTCTCTATTGCTTTCCAACATTGTTACATGTTTTTTTTATTTTCTTAAATACATATTCCATGAATATTATATATATATATATATATTATGGCTTCTGTATGACATACTTTTTATCTTTTGTTGGTTATTTCTATTGTTTTGTATTACTACTTCCGCTAAAGTTTAGTATTTGTTTTCTGTTGTATATACTCTACCAATGAGGTCATAGTTTCCTCATTATCATAACATGTCACTCACTACTAGTTTCCAGTGTTTGGAATTTGGGGAACTAAGTATGAGGCCATGTGACCAACTTGGTTTGGGGCATGATTTGGGTGGCACCCGGATATGGGATGTTACGAAACTATTTCCAATTTCAGGATGAATTGAAACATATAATGGTAAATAATATATTACCATAAATGAATCATTATGATGACATATATATCATTGATATTTTTTAATTTCTCTCTTAATACCATCCAGGTAATGAATTATCAAAAATAAATCACATCGCATTGTGAGTAGGTAGTCCTCTATACACACAAGTGAAGTTATCCTTATAACAACCCAATATAAACACATATTAACATTATCTCATTTTTACAAAACATTTCATATATTACAAATACTCATTCCTAAAGACCCTATTAGTTTAGTACCTTTGGAAACATGGAGTTGATTCTTCAAATTTGGTGAAAGATCCTCAAAATCTTCCATAAAGATCTTCCCCTTCATTACCCCTACTTAAAACCATTATTTTATAACATGTGAAAAGGAAATATAAGAATGGGCGATCTCAGGTTCTAGGTTAGGGTAAACATGGAAGTTACATAATCATAAAATTCACATAGTGGTAAGAAAAATTATCATGAAATTTTAATATCATACTATGCATATCAAAGATCATGTAAATGAGTCATGGCCTAAATATTGGAAGATAATAATACATGAATCATAAGAAAATCAAAGAACATGATACATGAGAATATAATAATGTAATAATAAATGGAAATTGTTGAATACACTTAATCTGGGAATATCTTATTTCAATTATTACTACCAGGACATTCATAGTATTTTCGGCTTGGGTTAATCACTTGTCTACCTACTTGAGGATTTAGATGCCCTCATATGTACCTTTTAGTTTTCAGAATAATATGAACTCATATATACCCTCTTGTATTGATATTAGGATGAACTCATTTATAATAGTTTTTGGGGGGATTATGATGACCTCTTGTGTTCTCTCTTATTGCAGGATTTAGATGACATCTTGTGTACCCAATTGTTGCGTTGTTAGGATGAAAACCCATATACCTATTTATTGTAGGATTAGGATGACCTCCCATGTATCCTTTTGACTCAAACATAGGATGAACTACAATTTACCCTTTTTTGTGGGCATATTATGAGCTCCCATGTTCCCTTTTGTTATAGGATTAAGATGACCTCCCCTATACCATTTGTTTACGGGCTTACGATAACCTCCCATGTACCATTTAGAGCTCATATAATATTTATCATTACTAAATTCATTGGATCTAGATATATTTCCCACACATCACTTAATTAAAACCATACACAAGTGGGCCACATTAACATAAATCAATCTTCACATTCAAACACATTGATTGTAATGAGTTTCATAAACATTATTCAATATAACATAAAACCTAGTGAAGAAATCGGTTTCATAAATATAATTCCATAATAAAAATAAACCACTAAATATAGAATATAATTTTTATTCTTGGATAATATCCCCATTAAAGCATAAAATTTGGTAAAATTATGTAATCATAAATTGAAATAAATTTTAAAAGATCTTTTTAAACCATTTATTGAGGAAAATATTCATTCCTGTTTGAAAAATGATTTTAAAATCAAAAAACATTTACCAAACCATTTTAATTGAAAATAAACTTAATAAATTATTATGTATTATTTTAAACCATTTAAAAAAATTTAAATACATTTTCTTGAAAATGATTAAATTCCTATTTAAAACACTTTGAAAACTATTAGAAATTATTGTTTTCAACAAACACGTATTTATGAAAGAAGGGGGAATATAATAAAAGGAAGAATAAAATATCATTAAAAAATTATATTCATGATAAAACATGTCAAATAATAGTTTATACTTCTCATAGAATAATATAGGTGTATAATGTAACAAGTGTCTTAAATAAAGAAAATTGGGACAATATTATGTTACATATTTGGTAAATTTAGATTTGTAATCCCCATAGAAGTGATATCATGAAATTAATATGTAAATACAAATAACATTCATGATAACATTCATAAAATATATTAATGGTAAGAATTTACACCATGTAGAATAAACAATCAATGTGTACGACATGTGTCCTAGAAAAATAAGAGTGATACATAAATCTGGTATCACTTGAGTAGCTTCAAAATAATGAACCCCATGAAATAATAAATTAAATTAAATTTTTTAAAATAATTAACTAAATTAATTTAAGTATATAACATTCCATAGCTAACTATAATACCTATATAAAATAATTGAGTTAGGAATATGTCATGTATTTCATATAAATGAAAAGTGAGATTAGATTTTATTTCCTTATGTCTTGACTCGCGTTGTACTCATGAAAACATATTTTATAGTAAATATAATTTTATTATAAATATATTAAAGAACCATATTCATATATATATATAATCCCATATATGAATTAATTATGAATTTATATTACCTACTTACTAAAAGTTTTATGTTTAAGTTATGTTTCTGGCAATAATCGCTTTGTTTCTCGTAAATGTTTTGACTTGTAATTCTTTGTCCTCATACATATAAAATGATTTAATTAACTGAAGAATTACAAATATGATAATAATATCATATTTATATATATATATATTGTTGGATATTTAAAAAATATAAAAATAGATAATGAAATACACTATTCATGGAGACAGTAGGTTTTATGTACGCATGAACACTACTTTCATTTTATTTTCATATTAACAGAACGAAATTTATATGATATATTATCATTCCATAACCCTTTTATGTTATATATATCATATATATTAATAATATTCATCTTTATTACCACCGATTGGAACTATATATGAATAATTAATCTCATCGCATCATTGAGATGGTAAGTCATACGCACGCACGAGCAACGTTATCATTTTCAAAACAAATTAAGTGGTATAAATATAGGTATGATATTATCATTAAATAAGTATAATAATGTCATAAATATAATATATAGGCATTAAAACCATCATAATTACCAATAAAAAATATGATGATGGAATTTGAATTGTATCGCTATGTGGCGACGATAAGCCATACGTAGCATGAGCAATACTTTCACTTCTTGTTCGATGGGAAATGTGTGGTATAATGGTGGGTTAATAATAAAAGTAAAATTTAAAAATATTTTGGATTATTATGTTATTATTTTATTATAATAATCATATATTTAGAGGATGTATTTAAGATTAGTAAATGGGAATGATCGGTTCGAGCAATTACCTCTTCTTCGAAGCAGCTCCCTTATAGCATCTTTAAAAACACTACAAATGATCTTTTGGGAAGACTAGATTCCCTAGAATGTGGATATATAATATTATTATATAATGTGTAAGAGATATTTTTTTCTTTAAAGCTCAATTTTATGTGATGAAGTGATGGAGGAGGGTCACTTTTATAAATGATTTTGGGCTACTTTTGGAATTTGAAGACTAATTAATTTATAATAAATTAAACATCAATCGAAATACCTCCAAAATTCCATTTATTCAAATATAATATGTGATTATGTTCAAATTTCATCAATTAATACATTTTTGACAAAACGTAGTATTTTTCAAACCTTATTATTTGGATTAACCCTTAGTTAACATATTATAATTTTAACTAATGTAACAAAATTTTCAATATTAAAATGTTCTAATTTTTACTTATCTTGTTTACATAGACTATAAATTATCAATATATAACATATTAGACCATATTATAATTATTTTTTATTTTTAAACATGTTTTGTGATTTTTGATTAATTTAATAAAACATTATTTTGAAAAAATGTCATTATTTTAAATTCTGACACAATTCATTGCCTATCATTTTAAAAATATCATAAAACATCATATCTTCAAATGAAATCTATTAATTTATCACTAAAATTTTAAATTAATTCATTAAATAAATATATAACATTAATTATATAAATTTATTTTTATTTTAATATTTAGAATATAATTTAGTAGATATTTTCATTACTTAAACAATTACTGCATCATCATCATATAAGACTTTAATGTAATTATTTATTTCCAGAAAAATATAATAGGTTACCATGATAAATAAAAAAAATATTTAAAATGAATTTTTATAGTCAATAAAATCCCTTATATAACTCTATATAAAAATTATTATATTTATGAAAAACATGAGAATGACATCTTTAACTTTTCATTTAATAACATACAAAAATTTCATATTCTCACCCAAGTAGCTTAGAAAGGTTATAATTTCATCCCAAGAATTATTTTGGTAGAAAAAACATCATTAAATTAAATTGGGAAAATTGTTAGGGTAATTCTATAATAATTATAATATTATTTTCACCCTTCATTACAGAATTTACCATTAATCGTGGTAATTAAAATTACTAAAGCAATTCTTCATATTGACCAAAATTAAAATGGAAATATTTACTAAATTTGGAACAAATGATTCCAAATATGGAATTCATTTTTAAAAATTCAAAACACATAATATTATGTAATTAATTTAAAATTACTCCCACTGATTGGGTGAGAAATTGGGTTTCTTAAGTAAAACAATCCACAAGCCTCACATGTTTTTAAATCCAAATTCAATATGATATTTATTCACATTACCTAAATTTGATTAAATGGTAAAACATTGATCGAATTATTCTATAAAACACATCAAATATACTATTTCACTCTATAAATTATTTCGATGGAAAGGATGATTTTAATTTAAATGTAATATTTTTTAATATTCATCAAAAATATGAACCTTTAGGGAAAAGTAACACAAATTCATCAAAGTAAATTTTTATTTCCCTCATTCAAAGTATGGAATCCTGCCTTTTTATTACATAACTTTTCATTACATTTTACAAATAGAGGATCTTTAAAGTCTAGTGTCTTGGAAATCAGGAACATAAAACATGAAAAACAACATAAAACATTCTTCTAATCCACTAGTAAGGATTCATCATAAGTTCATCCTTAGTAAAATTACTACATCTCATATCCTAGAGACAAACATCAAAGAAAATGGTGAGAATAAGGCCCAGTAAGGGTAAAAAGGGAATTAGTTTACTTGTGACATCAATAAGAACTTGAATAAAAACATAAGGACATGAGAAATGGAAGTATAGGCATGTCATAATTAAAATAAATTGAATCATAACTTAAATATGTGGATACAAAATTTCATTTAGACATTCATTAACATATCACCAAGTTTTATCCTCGAGGTGTCATAAAAATTACCAAGGTTATTCCCCAAGGTATCGTGAAACTTCTCATCTCTAGAGATTAATTATTTACCCAATGCATTGGAGAGATATCATGGATCAACCTTAATATGTATTTATTTTCATGTGATCCACATAGATCATAATCAAAAAATTTATAAATAACCCATAGGGAATAAAAGAAATGGGTTTCATTTCAAAATCATGATGTTTTAAAAGTTCTATAAACTTGATAATTAAGTCATTTATAACCCACACAATGGGAGTGAGGGTTATATATATGTCAGTTGTAGAATCAAATAGATCAATTTAATGTATTTATGAATACCCCTGGATATGAAAATAGAATTTGGTATTCACATAAATAATACAAGAAAAATTCTTGAGAAAAAGTGATAGATTTAGAGATGAAAATTCTGCAGCATAACGGCTGTATAACACGGTTTTAGAAAACATTGAAAATAGAGGGGAAAAGGGTCACCCACTAATAAATAAATCATAATACAGTATGATTACTGAATAAGATCATGGTATGGATATTTTAATGACACACCACATGAAAAAAAACATGAAATAAAAGAGAATATGTGATTTCTTTTATGACAAATTCGGCAGCCTAACGGCGTCACATAAAAATTCAGAAAAAAAAATTGATGTGAGAAGAAAAGGTCTCTCATAATTTGGACATAAAACCGACAGTAATAAGAACATATAAGAACATACCCTCAACATAAATATATTTAAAATATAAGACCCAACATATAGGAAGTCAGGACTTAAAAAGAGGAGGGTGAAAGGATCCCTTACCTTGAAGAGTAACTTTGAAAGCATGAAGGTCGGGTCCTAGGGAGGAATGAGGGAAACTTGGGAGTAATCCATGGTAGGTAAGTAGACCAGAACATAGTTGAGGATGATTTTGGAATTAAATGAATGAGGTACATGTCTTGGTTTTTATAGGGAAAGTGAGTGAATAAATTATTAATTTCCATGGGACACCTCATCGGTGGTATTGGCAAAACCATGGGCTTTCCCATGGTATTTGACCATGGTATTGGCCACTTGAGACACCTCATAGCATATATCAATATTCCTATGTCGACCAGAAAGCTTACATCATTATTACATCATCAATGATGTCATTAAGCACCTAAAACTCAAAACTGCATTTTTACTATCCACTGAAAATTCAGCTCTTTCAGAAAAAAACCCAAAAATTCACCCTAACCAAATTTCGATTCTCTGAAATTAAAAATGAAGTCCATTTCATGAAAATAATTTTTTAAATATTTTTAATTTAATTTTAAAATAAAATCATTATATATTCCAAAAATACAACTTTAAAACTATAACTCATTTTCTAACACCGTAAAAAAGTAATCAAGGTCCCATAAAATTATCTTATAACAATAAGTCAATAAAGTAAAAATTTATGATTAAATTTTATGAAAATAAATTTACATTTTAAATTATTAATTTAATTATAAAATTGTAAACAATATATTTATGGCATACAAAAATACCAAAACATAAACTGTGATCATTTTTTCACTTTTAAGATGTTTAAAATGTATTTATACATTCATGGGTGAAGTTTCTATTTTTTTCAAATTACTATTAATTACTATTCATATGGTTATGTAACTATTCCTTCTTTATTATTCACTAAAAACCAAATTGATCTTATTATACTCTAAATTTCTCACTGATCACAACTGTAGAAGACCATTTTTTGAAAATCATTAAACATTATTAATTAATTAATGAATAAAAAAACATTTTAAAATACCATTTTTTATAAATAATACACATACTATATTTATCAGGATATTTGAAATTCACAAACTTTTCCATAAGAAGAAATAATAATATTATTTATATAAAAGGATTACACAAAGCAGCTAAGGTCTCGTTACTAAGCCCCTTATTACACCAGCATAGGACCTAAGTGTTAGGTGTGCTATGGTGATAGAATCTTTTGTTGGCTTAGACAACATTTCCCGAGTGGTGATTTTTATTAGCTTGAACTTCTCCCTTAGGCGATTTCGTTCAAGCTTCATACGTTGAAGTTCAGCTTGGGCTGGGTCTAGAGCAAAGCCCAGTGATGCTACCTCCTTCCCAAGCTCTGAAATATGGGATTCATATGGCTCGAGTCTACTGGATGAGGCCATTCAATATTCTTTCTTTATTAATTAACCAAGATAATTGTATTTATAAAAACACAACATTAATATTGTAGTTTCCAATGGTCATATTGACCAATGGTCATATAATAGTTGAATCCCAACGGTCTCATTTTAATTATACCCACTTCATTAATTAATGGAAATAGTTTTGTTCATTATAAAATAAAATAACACAAAAAATTAGGAAAGAAAAATAATTAAAAAGTTTGGGTCGTTACACAAAGAATAAGTTTATTTTTTAAAATATAATTTATAAAATTTTTAAAAATATATATTTATAATGGTTTCACAATTAGATGGCGATAAAATTACCATTTTGAAAAATGCATCTTTTAATAATAAAATTGGATTTATTCTTATCTTATAGATATAAATTTTTTGTCAGAGTGGGAGACTTAAGGGGGGTGGGTGAATTGAGTTCCATATCATAATTTATATTTAAAATGGATTTAAAGCAAATCCCACAAATTTTAATAAAATATATCCAAGATAACATAAGTAACATATTTATAAAAGTTTTTATTTTTTAAAATATTTCTCAAAGAGTGATTAGTCCTTAGTTGAAATAATATGAAATACTATTTTATGTTTTCAAATCAATTTACTAAATAAAATTATAATATAAACAATTTTTAAAATTAACTATTAAATTGATTGAAATATTTTCAAATATAAAATGATTGAGTAGTGAAAACATAACTTTAAGAGGTACAAAACAAATAACAAGAGGTTAAGTCTTAAAATGAGACATAGTCCTCTTCACATGGTGATCACCTACCACCATGTAGTTTATATATACATAAAAATTGTTCCAAATCCTATATTGAGGTATAAAATAGCACATACAATGTTGTTCAGGTCACAAATAATTCTTCCACAATTTTTGTGCCAGTGAAATAAGTGATAGGCCATGGATGGACCTCTTCCAATATTATCTATAACAGAATAGGTTGTAAAAATAAAAGTTATGAAGATATCTATTTATATTCATGTTATGCATAGGATTCAGTGTGTGTTCATAAAATGGAGATAATAAAAAAATTTCTCGTAATGTAAATAAAGTAAAAAAACATTGAATAAAAAATCATAGTGGGGATATTGTTTCAATATGTGATATAAGTTTTAACTTCATGACTCCATGAATGTTGTTTAAAATTAGGATCAAATAATTGTTTATAATGATGTTGTAAAATAGTGTATCAAAGAATATTATGTCTTGTGGTGTATGACATATCCAAGCATACAAAAAAATTTTTCTTCTTCGTGTGTTCATCAAATACATGATGTTTAAATATGCACATAAGAAAAATAACTCCTTTTAATTCGGCATACTTGTTGAGTAATTTTTGTTCTCATATTTCCCTTGGTGACTCTCTCTTGTCATTTTAGATTATTTTTTTAGCTTTTTATTCTTTAATTGATATAATTAATATTCTCGATCATGTTCGGGTACCACGTACCTTATACTGTTGTCGAAAAATTATTTTAATGTTGTTTAAAAAATGTTATTAATTTAATTAGTAGCATTAAATCTCAAAAATAGGATTATTGGAAATAATGAATTTAAAAAATAAAATGAAAAGTATTGGTGAGTCTTTTTATCGGTGACTCTCTGAACGTGTTAGGATGGCAGTCTTTGGAAATGTGACTCTTTGGAGCTTTGACTTATACATAACGGTGAGTCAAGAATGATGATTTAGGAGCGGTGAGTCCGGAGTGCTGAGTGGGGAGAGGTGAGTTTGGAGTGGTGACTCATACATATAAGAGTATTCCAATCATCCTTACAATGAAAAAATCTATCATAACAATATAAAATCATTATAAATATAACAAATCATGATTTTTGAATATTAAAACAATGATAGGTCAACTATATCCCCCATTTTCATGATCAAAAATTGTGGAATTAAGTTGAACCAATTAATATAAAATATTACAGAACATAAAAGAAAAATAAACATTCAAGGTGTATTAGATTAAAAATCATAAAGTAAATTGTATCATAGAGAGAAAAAAGATCATGGTATTAGATAAATAAAAAATATTAGAGAATAATTAATAATTTATATTCCATAATGACGTTCTCACCCTTTCGAGATTATAAAAAAGGTAAGAATAGATAAACAACATATGTAATTATCCAAAAAGGAATATATATTGATAAAATTGTTTCGGAACATCTTCATCAAAAATAAAAAGTCTATGTTCATGGTTTCTCAACTATAGTATCTAAACTTTCTTTCTCTTTAGTAGATGTGCTGGGAGCAGATTATGAAGGATTAGGGATAGCTGTAGTTACTAGAGGAGGAAATGATTAAGTGAAGGGAGTCAATTATCTTTAAATAACTAGAAACAAATGTCTTAGTTCCTTCTTAGGAGTCACGGTTAACTATTAAAGTCTTGGAGGTAATGGAATAAAATGGTTGGTACCAAAGAAGAACAATAATGTGGACAAGGAAAAGGGTACACATGTCTAGTATTGAGTCCAATAAAAGTTGAAGAAATGGGAAATGAATCTTGAGCTGCAATTGCAGTGTTGTGAACAGGAAAATAAGGCTTCAATAGATTTATGAAATCAATAATTATCTAGCCTACATTTTCTATATCGTTATTCAATTCATCCTTATATTCCTCACAGGATTGAAGAGCAGGATTATTTTCGTTGTGTTTCATAATATTCTCTTTTAATGCATGAGTGACTGGTGGAATCTTCAGATTTTCATCCAAACACTTCAAATGGATATTCAATCGATGTTTGGTATAAATTATTTTAATGTATAAATCTACTTTGTTGGTGATATATTCATGAGAACTAGTGGACTCTTTGGAAAAAAACATACCATTGAATGTATATGATCTCTATTTTATCTAATCTCTCTCTAGATCTCGTAATATGAACCACCCTTTGAAGTTTGTAACTCTTATTTGAAAATAAATCTGAGAAACTTGACATTCAAAGCTTCAGAATTAGGAGTAGTATAGGTAGATGAAGATTTTGACTCATCTCTAACAACTCCTATCAGTTGATCTATATAAAATATTAAAGGAGCAGGTGTATCATATAGAGAAGGCTGAGAATAAGTATCTCCAATAGTTTTCACAATTCATTCTAGAGATTATCTACAATTATATGTCATTCCTTTAACCAAAGACTTGAGATTTTATAGTCGATCACTAATCCTCTTATTATCAATTATTATTTACTAAAATTTTTAAGTCATCTGGGGTATCATATTTCCAAGGATGTTCTCTAGAAGAAATGAAGCATCTTTTTAACTAATATTTGTTTCTTGTATAGGATATGATCTAAAAAGATCTCCAAAACAAGACAGAATTTTCTATCCAAATTATTTTAATTCATCCTGACTTATATAGTTTGATGGTATCAAAGTAGTGGTAGTGGTAGATGCTTTAAAAGATACTCACTTGAGTTGAAACTCTTATGATAAGTCCATTTTCATAATTAAAGAACCTTGATGATAATTAGAAGTTATATAACCCATACAAAATAATAAATTACCACATAATTTGTACTATTCATCCATATAAGTTTTTTCAAAAGGGTTGGGTACTTCAATTTTTACCAAAATTAGGGTTTTCACCACCTCAAAAGATTCTCCCTTTTGATTATCAGGAGATTCAATCAATTAAATATAATCATCGCTCTCTATTGTTTCATCCATATTTTTATTCTCCTCTATTTTAAAACCATATTTCATTGTATGTTCAACTGATTAACAATTATATCTTGTAGATATAGTAGTATATATTACATTAGCTCCATCAGGATCTGACTGAATCGAGCTGTCATCCTCACTTTCCTTTTGTTCCTTATCTACTTCATTTTTATTAGATTCTTTTTCTCCATCTTCAATACTTTCCTCTTCCAATTTACATTCATCCTCATATTCTTCATCATCAAAATTGACTTCATCTTTGTCTTCTTCACAATCACTTTCACATTCCTTATTAACATATTTCCCAATTATA
Organism: Viscum album; assembly: GCA_963277665.1. Taxonomy (NCBI): domain Eukaryota; kingdom Viridiplantae; phylum Streptophyta; class Magnoliopsida; order Santalales; family Viscaceae; genus Viscum; species Viscum album. The sequence goes on from OY728125.1 coordinate 9,885,940, forward strand.
GTTTCTAGGGGTTCAGTTCCACTTTTATATTCAATGTTTTCTTCCTCAGTCTCATCATCATCGTCACCTTTGGAAATTGTTTCTCTAGAGTGGAGATCCTATGAAGTTCTAGGTGATTCATGTCAGGGTTCAACATGCTCATTAGGAGTATCATGATCACTTCCTTCTTCAATAGATAGATTCTTTTAATTATCCCTAGAAATAATAGTCTCCACTTCTTTATCAGATTGTTCCATTACATCATCTAGTTCCAAACTAGGATCATAAATATCTTTCAGTCTTGTGGGATAGTGTAACGCCTCCACCCCAGTTACCCAGAGTCGGTGCATTATATTAATACATTGGCATGATTACAGGGAATCAAGTCCCGAAATACCGATCAGTTTAGGAGTCTTGAAAAATAGATTACATATATGAACGTTACATTACACATTATAAAATAAAACAAAACATAAATTATCCTTTGATATCTCCATTAATACTCTAGCTTAACCCTGCATATCAATCATAATACACTTCTTGGAATCCTGGGAAAATAAAACATAAGAAAGGGGTGAGCTCGGATGCTCAGTAAGGAGAACAATATAGCGGAAACTTTCTCAAATAAGCATACACATTTAATGAAATGTATAAAACTAAAACAAAATACTTTTAAACATAAAGTTCAGCATAACATGGAAAATATAAATCAAATAATTCCATTTACGTATTCACATGGATATTCTACTAGTCAAATAATCACTTGCAATATCAATAGATAATTTCATAATGATGAAATGCATAATGCAAAACTTCATTTCCACATAGTCTTGGCCCTGTGACAAGACTAAAAGTAAGAATTGTCAAGCCCCTATGCCAAGACAATAGTTTTTATCATGAGACCTACTGATTCATTGAGGAGCTATACTGGTCTCCACTTGTAACTTACTAAGTCCAGTGTATTCTTCATATGAAAAGGTTTAAACATAACATAAACATTCATATTAAAACTACCATACGAAATGTCAATAATTTATCCATAAACAATAGATGGTATAAAAATAAAACATTCACAGTCAAACATATCACAAAACCTCCTATACAATATTGATGATTTTTATCATAATAAATCAACCTCTATCAATAATAATATCTAGTTGACATAGTTGAAAATGATTAGTTAAACATTTTGAGAGAAATATCCTTTTTTCCTGAAATAATTTTAAATGTCGCACAATTTATAAAGGAAGTAATTTAAAAGATATTTTTGAATCAAATTATCTCATTCCACTTTTAAAAGGAATTAGCATTTAAAAACAGTCATGTCCATATAAATAAATCCTTAAAATGATTTTGAAAACATAGACATTAATGGGAAAGGTTTAGAAGAATAAATCATTAAAACATTTAAAATTATGTTTTAGTAAAATAGTCCCTTAAAGTAATTCCTTGTAAAACTCTTTTATGAAACATGTACATGGATAATAAATATGTCTCAGTAAAAACTTACACATAAACAATCTCGAATAATAATGAGATTGAATAATTAACCCTTACATTGCAATTTCATTTGGGCTAGGGTACATTTAACCTCCTATATAATGACCATAGTATGTTATTAATTTATACTAGAACCATATTCAAATTTATTATAACATACATGATTCATTTATGACTTTATACTACCCATTTAAGAATGATTTTCGTGTTAAATTAACATTTCAGGTAATAATCACTTTTTTATCATAGGCATTTTAAATTGTTATTCTTGATAGTATCATTTAGATAATGATTTAAATACTTATAGAATATAAACCATTATTTATAAATAATATATATTTATAATATAAATATTTATAATAGATAGATATACGAAATGGAAGGCACTGTTTATGGAGACGGTAGATCGTACGTACGCATAAACACTGTTTCTGTTTTCATATCGTATAGAACAGAAGTAAGTGAATAAGATATATGTAAGTAAATACATACATATATATCTCCAGAAGTATTATTATGTCATATATTAAATAATTATTAATAATATATATTTTATAATCATTTTTGAATGGTGAACGTGGGAATGAATCTCATCGCGTCGTGGAGACGGTAATCCGTACGTACGCACGAGCGACAATATCATTATATTGATGGTGAAATCATATGTAATTGGATGTTATATAATATATATATAATCATTAAAATTTTATATTTATTATTTAAATATGTTATACTCATTATTATACACAACCAAATAATAAAGTGTTTCAATAACAAACTACACCACGACGTGGAGAGGGTAAGACGTACGTACGCACGTATGGTGACCTTGTCATTTATAGGATGGATAGAATAGTGAAAAAGGTTTACCATATTTATAAAAACATCATAGTATGTAGGAGGTACTGGAGTTATTATTTTTTTATAGAAACAAATATGAAAGAGGAAGTGGAAGAAGAAAAGAACACGAAAGAGGGTGGTTAAATTATTACCTCTTCTTCAGGTGTTTCCTTTTGAGTTGATCAAAAGGGTTCCTTAAGTGGTATTTCTGATCAATGTAAGGACTCTAAGATGATATAATTGAATTTGGGATGATATTTAGGTAGGGTTTTGCCGAGCCAAATGGCTTTGGATGTGGGATTTTTATTGAAGGGTAAATACTCTTTTATAATAGATGTGAGGGTCACTTGAAGAAAAGATTGAAATATTATTTTATAATAAAATGATTTTCGGTTTCTAATGGCTCCAAAATAATTTATTTCTAGGATAAGGTCGGTATGGGTACAAAACCATTCATCTAATATGTTTTATATAAGTTTAGGTCACCATATTATCCTTATATTCTATATTTAACTCTTAGTTAAATAGTTTAACTTTTACCGTGTTTTCTTGTATTCTTACACTATATGGTTAATAAATGTACTCCAAATTTCCAAGAGAACCTCAATCGTTTCATTAATTCCATATATAATATTATTTAATCCCTTTGTCTAAAACTTATAGTTTTAGGAATATTATATCAACCCATAATATGGTATTTGTTTTAAAAATTAATTTATGTCAATTTTGACATTATTGGGTATTTGGTTTTTGTGAAAGTCATCAAAAATTCATTACTTTGAAAAAGATACATTGAATCAACCCTAATATGTCATATTAACCTAGAAAATTAGTTTATGTCATAAAACCTTTCAAATTATATTTATTTCAATATTTATAATACCGTTTATTTGATTCTTTCATTAATAAGGTAATTACTGCATCATCATTGTGTCATAAGTAAATTACATTATTATTTAATGTCTAAAAATTATAAATAAAATATTATTATGTACGAAGTAATCTTATCTTTCAAATGAATATTTATAGTCTAATTTATATTGTTTTTATCCCTGTATTAAAAATAGTTTAGTTATTAAACATTGAATTTAACACTTTTAAATCTTCTTTAAATAAAATAATAACAAATGTCATAATCTATTCCAAGTGGACCTAAAGGATCATATTTTATTCATAAGATTTTTTTTGGTCGAAATACACTTATCCAATAGAATTAGGACATGTGTTAGGGGAATTACAATATCATTTTTACCTTTAATTACCCTATTTACTTTTAACCGTGGTAAATAAAAGTCAAAAGTTACTATTCACCAAAAAATATTTTCATCTTATTGAACCCCATTTTAATTACGGATATCAATTGTGTCTCTCATATTTTTAAAATTAAACTCATAGAATTGGTAAAATTATGTTTTATGCAAATTTCCAAATGCTCCTAGATGGTGGGTAAAAGATGTTAAAAAGTTAAATAAAATTTTATACATTTAATTTTATTATAAAATGACTCCAATGAATTTCATTGAACTTATATAGGTATTATATTTCTATTTTGACTTAAAATGAATTTAAATAATATAAATAATTATATAAAAAAGTCTGTTTTAAATAATAAAGTAGTATTTTTCACTATTCATCAAAAATTGAAAGTTTTCAGTAAAATACCAAAACATAACCCGAAGATAATTTTGATTTTCAGAATTCAAAATTGAATTCTATTTTTCAAAATTCATAACATAGAAGTGTCATTTATTAATTTAAAATTAATTCTCGTTGTCAAAAACACAAAAGTGGGTTTTAAAAAAGTAAAAACTATCAAAAGATTGACATGTTTCTAGGTCAAATTTAAATGTGAACTTACTTATAATGACCTAAATTGTATTAAATGATAAAAATATAATCTAATTATACTAAAAAACTTTTCAAATATATAATTCAACACTATAAATTATTTCGATTAAAAAAATTTTTTTCAATGAAAACATAGTATTTTTCACTATTTGTCAAAATATGAAAGTAATCAGAAATGTGCCAAAAATATATCCAAACTAAATTTTTTATTTCCCTGTTTTAAAGAAGAATTTAATTTCATTGAATTGAATATATAAAATTGTCAAATATTGGTTTTAAAAAAGGTTCTCCATTAAAAGGTGGTAAAATTGCATTTTTTGAAAAATACATCTTTTATATGAAAAAAATAATTTGTTCTTATATTATGTCTAATAAACACATAATATGGATGTTAAAATTATATAGAGTATATAAGATTCAAAATATAGTCAATACTATTCATATTCACTTTTTGAATGACTAGTTTGGTAAGTTGTGGTGCGCTTGAAGTCGGTGTTGCCTGTAGCACAAGCTATTGAATTACTTTAATGAGATAACATACTATGAATTATTGGGGTGTTACATTCTACCATACATTAATAAATTTCTTCCTCGCCATTTGAAACTGTTCTTTGAAAATAAAAGGTTAAAAAATAGAAAACCACCTTTGTGGAAAACCCACATTGAAAATGGTGTAACTAAAATTTTCTCTTAATAAGAGGGAAAGGGAATGAAAAAGTTACCATCAAATTATGATATCGATTAACAGAACATTATTGGGAATTATAGACACATAATTGGAAGAAAAACATAAATATTTATAGGGATTGATTGAGGTCATCAATCACAAATAAGGGTGAAATTGAGGGCCTCAAAGCTGTTAACCTATAATGATTTAAAATATCGTTTGTTAAAAAAAACATAAGGTATTAGGAAAACACATTTTTGGTTTTAAGATCCCTTCCTTAAAGTTTACGAATTAATTTATTCATAGAATAAGAGGAAAAAAATACAATTGACAAGTAGAGTTTCATCCTTCAACTAATTCCTACCACAAACTCATCTTTCACTCCAAAACATAATATAATTCAAAAAAATTTATTTATCTTAATCTTATAGGGTTCAAAAAATAATGAATTTATAATTCATTTGTCACACTATTTAAAAAATACATTATACAAACTAAGACATAACGTAGGCTAGCGGTAGGTGATTACACTTATTTACCTTTGATTTCGGGTTTGAGTCTCGCGGCCTTTCCAGACACGACGGGTAGTCGACCAACCTCAGGGTTTTCCTTTTTATAACAATAAAAAAATTATATTAAGAAGTTATTTAACCTCAACAATAGTATCCAATGTAACATTTAATTCATTCCAACCTTTTGGCTTATCTAAAATACTTCTGTCCAAACTCACTGTCCAAAATTTATATGGAAGGTAAACACAATGAAGATCCTTTTTCCCACATAATAACATGTGAATACCTTCATCATGTATTATTTTAAAACATTTTAACACCCAGAGTTACCATAAAACCTTATTGATTACTTTTATGCTCCCTTGTTCTTTATAGAATACCGGATATACTCCATTTAACCAAAAATGTTGTAAACTCCAACAATGATGGAATATACAAATCATTAATCTGTTTTAAGGTAGTCAAAAATATCCAATATAATTAATCCAAATAAATCATATATTATTCCAAAATCATTACCTCAGTATCATAACCACATTATAGTTTATCTTTCTCTCAACCATATATTTTCCAAAACATTTAACCTGCTATTTAGTCACTTTTTTATTTCACACAATCTCATATCCTTAATGAAATAGTACCGCAGTACAATCCTTTTACAGTATATAAGTATTATAACATGTACATCATTAATAAAATACTCAAATGACACAATAATTTAATAAAAACATAATAAATATAATCATTCTCCTTCATATTTGGTAGTATCATAAAATTATTATTATCCAATAGTAGCATTTGGGTTATACTCTGATGATTTGGACAATGCATTATGTGGTGTCCCAACTCCTTTTAGATGAGTCATTGTACATATAAAACCTTTTTCTTACCCTTGTAATCACGTACTTGGTGTCATTTTTCTCCAAACTTATAACAAACTCCCATTCCCTTCAAGCATTTACCAAGGTGATTCTTTCCACTATTATCACATATGGGAAAATCCTTTTTTCCCCTCTTCCCTTTATCCATATTTCTCTCTTCCAGTATTTTCTTCTCTTGCTTCCCTTCAAAGCCATAGGACTCAGAGAATTCTTTACATATCTTATTAACATGTGATTCTATTTCTTCATATGATGGGAAAACATGGGAGACTATTTCCCTTTGAAATGATGGATTAATAACATGAAAGATATTATCCTTCTTAATATTTGGATCATGCATATTTCTGGAGTTCTCATTCATTCTACTAGGCACCATTTCTAAAAAATGTCATACAATAGTTTAGTTTATGAATTGCAATGCATAATTCTAAACTTTTAAAATAATTAACGTAAATTGAAAATATTATGCATATAATATATAATCATAAAATGTTTTCTTTGAGAAAGTATTTACCCTTAAATACTTCATTATGGCTTGTAATGAAAATGTGAATTTTCCTAAGCATATCCCCTATGAGTTTCGTAACCAATAGTGCAGCAAGACTTGTTGTCATGTACCAGGATACCTTGGGCCAAGCCCAAAACTCCTTGTCAGAGTTTTCACTCCTACGTACATTTGTGCCACAGCCGCCTCTACCTGCTCATATCTAGAAAAGGATTTATTTCTTGGAAAATACATAAAAATCTCAACATTACCAAAATTCTAGGTTATTCTTCTATAATAATCCTCAAAGTCTATCTTATGGAAATTTTCACTAATCAAATTTTATCTAAATCTATTTCCATGGTTTTTTCTAAACATTATCTGATACCAACTATAACGCCCCTACCCTAGTTACCCAGAGTCGGTGCATTATTTTAATACATTGCCATGATTACATGGAATCAAGTCCCAAATGACCAATCAGTTTAGCAGTCTTGGAAAATAGATTAAATAAATGAATGTTACATTAAAAATTATAAAATAAATCACAGCATAAATGATACTTTGAGAATGCCAATAATCCCTTAGCATAACCCTGCTTATCAATCATAATACACTTCATGGAATCCTGGGAAAATAAAACATAATAAAGGGGTGTGCTCTGAAGCTTATCAAGGATAATAATATAGTGGAAACTTTCATAAATAAGCACAAACATTTAAGGCAATGTATAAAACTAAAAAAAATCCTTTTAAACATAATCTTCAGCATAATATGGAAAATATAAATCAAATAATTCAATTTACTTATTCACAAGGATATTCTACTAGTCTAATAATCACATGAAATATCAATATCCAATTATATAATGATGGAATTCATAATACCAGACGTCATAACCACATAGTCAAGGCCTTGTCCCAAGACTAAAAATAATATTTTGTCAAGGCCTTGTGCCAAAACACTAGTTTTTCTCATGAGACCTACTGATTCATCGAAGAGCTATAGTGGGCTCCACTCTTCACATAATTTGTCCAATGAATTCCTCATATGAAAAGTTTTAAACATAAGATAAACACTCGTATTAAAACTGGCATATTAAATGTCAATACTTTATCCATAAACCATGGATGGTATAAAAATAACACATCCACAATCAAACATATCACAAAACATTCAATAAAATATGAATTATTTTTATCATAATAAATCATCCTCGGTCAAGAATAATATCTAGTTAACATGGTTGAAAATGATTAGTTAAACACTTTGAAAGAAATATAATTTTTTCATGAAATCATTTTAAAAGTCACAAAATTTATAAAGTAATTCATTTAAAAGATATTTTTCAATCAACATTTCCCATACTAGTTTGGAACTTTTTAAAGGAATTAACATTTTCAGACATTCAGGTCCATATAAATAAATCCTTAAAATCATTTTGAAAACATGGGCATTAATGAGAAAGGTTTTGAAGAATAAACCATTAAAACATTTAAAATGATGCTTTTTTAAAAGAGTCCCTTAAAATAATTCATTTTAATACTCTTTTATGAAACATGGAAATGGATAATAAATATATCCTTGTTAAAACTTACACATAAACAATCTCGAATAATAATGAGATTAAGGAATTAACCTTTACCTTGCAATTTCCTTTGGTCGAGGGTAAATATAACCTAATATATAATGACCATAGAATGTTATTAAATTATACTAGAACCATATTCATATTTATTATAACATTCATGATTCATTTATGACTTTATACGACCAATTTAATAATTATTTACATGTTAAATTAACATTTCAGGTAATAACCGCTTTCTTTACCGTATGTGTTTTAACTTGTTATTATTGATCGTATCATTTAGATCATGATTTAAATAAATAAATAATATAAACCTTTATTTATATATAATATATATTTAGAATACAAAAATTTATAATAGATAGATATATAAAATGTATGGCACTATTTATGTAGACGGTAAGCTGTATATACGCATAAATGTTGTTTCCGTTTTCATATCGTATTGAAAGAAAGTAAGTGAATAAGATATATGTAAGTAAATACATACATAAATAAATCCAGTAGAATTATTATGTCATATATTACTTACTTATTAATTATTTATATTTTTATAATCAACGTTGAATGGAGAACGTGAGAATGAATCCCATCATGTTGTGGAGACGGTAATCCGTACATACGCACGAGCGACAAGATCATTATATTAATGGTGAAATCGTATGTAATTGGATGGTATATCATATATACAGAATAATTATAATGTTATATTTATTATTTATATCATTTATACTCATTATTATACCCATCCAAATAATGAAGTGTTTGAATAAAAAACTACACCACGACTTGGAGACTGTAAGCTGTACGTGCGCCCGTATGGTGACTTTATAATTTATAGGATGGATAAAATAATGAATATGGTTGTACCATATTTATAATAACATAAAAGTATGTAAGAGGTACTGGAGTTGTTATTTTGGTATGGAAACAATAAATAAAGAGGAAGTGGAAGAAGAAAAGAACATGAAAGAGGGTGGTGAAATTATTACATCTTCTTCGAGTGTTTCCTTTTGAGTTGATCAAAAGGGATATTTAAGTTGGATTTTTGATCAAAATAAGGACTATAGGTTGATTTGAGGGATGTTGGGAGGATATTTGGGAAGGGGTTGGCAGAGCCAAATGGATTTGGAGGTGTGATTTTTAGAGAAGGGGAAGTACCTTTTTATAAAAGAGGTGAGGGTCACTTTAGGAAAAGCTTGAAATATTATTTTATAATAAAATCATTTTCGGTTTTAAATGGATCCAAAATTATTTATTTCTAGGATAAGGTGGGTATGGGTAGAACCCCACTCAACCAATAGGTTTTATATTGGTTTATGTCCCCATATTAACATTATCTTTTAGATTTAACTACTAGTTAAATATTTTAACTTTTATAGTGTCTTCTTGTATTCTTACACTATGTGTTTAATAAACATACTCCAAACATCAATGAGAACCTCAAGTGGTTAATTAATGTCATATATAATATTATTTAATCCCTTTTTCCATACCTTAGAGTATTAGGAATATTATATCAACTAATAATATAGTATATGTTTGAAAAATTAATTTATGTCAATTTTGACATTATTTGGTATTTAGTTTTTTTGAATGTAATAACAACTTGATTAATTCAAAAAAGATACATTAAATCAACCCTAACAAGTCATATTATTTTATAAATTTCTTGGATGTCATAAAAACATTGAAATTATATTTATTTTAATATTTATTATACCATTTATTTGATTCTTTCATTAATAAGGTAATTACTGTATCATCATTGTGTGATAACTAAATTAAATTATATAATGTCTAAAAATTATAAATAAAATACCATTATGTATGAAATCGTCTTATAATTCTAGTGAATGTCTATTATTGAATTTATATTGTGTGTAATACTATATTAAAAATGGTTTAGTTATTAAACTTTGAATTTAACACTTTTAACTCTTCTTTAAATTAAATAATAAGAAATGTCCTAATCTAATACATGTGGACCTAAAGGATCATATTTGATTACTAAGGTTTTTTGTGGTTGAAATACAGTTATCCAATAGAATTAGGACATGTGTTAGGGTAATTATAATATCATTTTTAATTTTAATTACCCTATTTACTTTTAACCATTGTAAATAAAAGTCAAAAGTTACTATTCAACAAAAAATATTTTCATCTTATTGAACCACATTTTACTTATTGATATCAGCCATGTCTCTATGATTTTTGAAACTCAACTCGCAACAACGGTAAAATTATGTTATATGCAAATTTCCAAATGCTTCTAAAAGGTGGGTAAAAGAGGTTTAAAAGTTCAATAAACTTTTATACATCTAATTTTATTATAAAATGACTCTAATAAATTAAATTGAACTTATATAGGTATTATATATCTGTTTTGACTTAAAATTAATTTAAATAAAATTAATAATTATTTAATAAAAATTTAGTTTTAAATAATAACGTAGTATTTTTCACTATTCATCAAAAATTGAATGTTTTCAGAAAAATACCAAAAATTTACCCAAAGATAATTTTGATATTCATAATTCAAAAAAAAGTCTATTTTAACAAATTCAAAACATAGATGTTTCATTTATTAATTTTAAATTAACTCATGTTGTCAAAACCAATAAATGTGTTTTTAAAATGTAAAAACTATCAAGAGATTGACATGTGTTTATATCAAATTTAAATATGAAATTACTTATAATGACCTAAATTGTATTAAATTATAAAAATATAATCTCATTATACTTAAAAACCTTTCAAATTCATAATTCAACACTAGGAATAATTTCTATTAAAAATGTTATTTTTAATTAAAATATAGTATTTTTCACAATCCATCAAAATATGAATGTTATCAGAAAAGTACAAAAAATTTATCCAAACTAAAATTTTATGTCATTATTCTAAAGAAGAATTTAACTTCATTAAATTAAATATATAAAAGTGTCAAATATTTGTTTAAAAGTTTCTCCATTAAATGGTGTTAAAATTTTATTTTTTGAAACATACTTCTTTTATTAGAAAAATTAATTAGTTCTTATATTTTGTCTAAAAAACACATAATATGGATGTTAAAATTATATAGAGTATATAAGATTCAAAATTCAGTTAATAATATTCATAACTTCTTTTTGAACGACTAGTTTGGTATGTTGTGGTGCTCTCGAAATAGGTGTTGCGTGCAACAAAAGATATTGAATTACTTTAATGAGGTAATGTACTATGAAATCTTAGGGTGTTACAGATAGTCAAAATGGTTGAACTTTTCATAAATATTTTCATTTGTTTTACCCATTGATTCTTCCATTGATTCCAACTTATTTTCATCCTCTTTTATATAACCTTGGTAATGGAAATACCCCCACGATCTATATTATACACTTCATTATCTCTCAATAATCCATTAGAATTTAACATAGTAAAAATGAAATTTAAATAAAACATCTATGTGGATCTTGATGTGGTTTTAATCATATTTCACATATAAAGAATGAGGTATTTCAAAAAATTTATTTTATATCATTTCTTCATAATATATATAAAATATACATCATAATACTTCAAGGTGGAAAATTCACCATTTCTTGGGAAAGTATTTTATTGGATAGACATAAATAGTAGCCCAATTTACCATCTAACACGAAATTTATAAGTATTCATAGAATTTCATCTCTATTTACATCTATTAAAACCTCTTCAAAGCAAAAAATGTCACTTTAAGGTGGATCACTTACCTTATGATGTTAAAATCCACCCACATGAAGTACTCCTAAATAAGATTCCCATATAATTAGGAAAAGAAAAATTTGTGTCCATTTATTCTACTTTCTATCAAGAAATCATCTCCTTCGTTCAAACCAAAATCAACATATTGATATAACTGAGACAATAACTTTTGATACAAGGGTCACTTATTATTCGAAAAATATTACATCCAACCTTTATTTTTCATTAATCTTAGGGAAAGATATTTACATGAGAGAATTAATTCAACCGATATCTCCTTTTCTAGTCCAAAAACATGGTTCGCGAGTCTTGGATTCAATGGTTCCTCATTCATTCAGTTTGAAACACTTTTCTTCATCTTTGATGGTCATTTTTTTCTGGATTCTATTCTAATGGTCTCTTTATTCTAGCCATTATGATCAGATGGGATAGTTCAAAGGTAATGGAGGGAAGGCACAATAGTAGGAAGGAGGGTTAGAAGTAGTTGTTAAAGATAGAGAGGCCTGATGAAAATAGGCGGGTTCTAATTTTATAATTTTGGGATTCTAAAATAGAATATATGATATAAATCGACTAAAAAAATAATAGGCATCTTAGTCAGATAATTTTTTTAATGGAAAAAACAAATGTTAGATAAATCATTGGCGAGACTCTCAATAGTGACACATCAATGATGATACATCAACAACGAGACATCAACAGGGAGATATCAATATTGAGACATCAATGTTGAGACATCAAGAGAGTGCCATTAATGGTGAGATATCAATGGTGAGACATCACCGATGAGACATAATTGGTGAGACATCAATGGAGAGACATCAACAGAGTGTCATCAATACTGTGACATCAACAAAGTTTTACTTAACTAAAATTAATCATTACTAACTGATGTTTGATGTAATTAATTCTCTCAGAATTCAAAGGATTCAAAAAAATACTAGAAATATGATGTTATATGCCAACTTATTCAATATTTATATCTATATTTTGATATTTATCTCAAAAAAAGTGTTGTATTATGTCAATATCCACTTCTTCTAGAATGAGATTCAAGATTTTTAGAAATTCTAATTGCACTTGTTTTCTCCCGATTTATATTGATTTGACCTAATTGATGTCTATAATATAGTAATGTATATTTCATAAAATAATTATCACAAGAACTACCAGTAGCTATATATTATTATTCACTAATAGATAATGCAATAAAATATTTCTTCTTACCACACCATGATACTAGTGACTTACCCAACAAATGACATGTTTCTGATGTGATTTTTCTATCTATCTTGGATCCACTAAAATCCAAATCAAAATAACTTACTAAATAAAATGATTTTATAATGGGATAGAATAGTCTTAAATTGGTATTATATTTGAGTTTTTTAAATATCCTCCTAATATAAAGTAAGTGTGACTATTTTGGGTTTTGTTGAAAATGATCACAACACTCACACTAAACATAATGTCATGCCCGCTAGTAGATAAGTATAGATGAATTCCAAACATACCTCTACAATTGGTTTGATCTATTGGTTTCCCAACCTCATCAAGATCCAGCTTACATGTGGTACTCATGAGAGTATAACTACATTTAGTGTTATAGAGACCAAAACATATTATAAGATCTTTAGTATATTAATGTTAATTAAAAATAATTCCTTCTTTATATTGAAAAATTTGAAATCCAAGAAAGAATTAATGTTCACCCATTATACTCATATCAAATTCAATTTGCATCATTTTTTAAAAATCAAAACATATGAAGTATTTATAAGATCCAAAAGAATATCATCTATATATATTTGAACAACTGAAATGTATTTTGAAATTATTTTAATAAAAATAATATGGTCAACTATACCTTTTAGAAAACCTTTTCAAATAATAAAAAAGTAATGACTATCATACAATGCTTTATGAGAATGTTTTATACCATATAATCTTTTTGTTGTTTGAAAACATGATTTAGAAAATGGAGATTTTTAACGTCGGGAGGCTTTCAACAAAAACATCTTCAACTATATAATTGTTTAAGAATACACTTTTGACATAAATTGAATAATTTTTGAAATTTAGACGAGCTTCAAAATTTTACAGCATTCTAATGGCATCAATTCAATCTACAGTTGCATAGGTATCATGATTGTATATGCCTTATTCTTGACTATATACATGTGAATCTCATCTAGCCTTATTCTTTACTATAGTGTTATCTTCATCAACCTTGTTTCTAAATACCCATTTAGTTATTATAGTTAGGAAATCATTGCCTCTATCAAAATGTTTCCATACATTATTCATTCAAATTGATTTATCCCTAAATAATTCATCACCAATTTTCTCATTCATATTCATAGGATTAAGCAGTGACAAAAATACATGATGTTCATTCTATTTTCTTTGAGAAGATCTAGATTTTGTACTATTGTCTAAGTCTCCAACTACAACATCTAAAGAGTGATTTTTAAGAGTCTTAATGCCTCTAGAAAAAGATGGAATAGTTTTCTCTAGGTATACTATAGATTCAGGATATATAGGTTCATATTCTAAAAATTTTCTTGAACTTGATGATTTTTTTATATGAGAGCGGAATCAGAAGGTTTAGAATTTATGTCCAGATTTGATAGGCCATCCATAGGATTTTCTAGAGAGATTTTTGAGCTCCTGCGGAACTGTTTCAACAAATTTGACATGAATGGATTATTTCACACAATATATTATCTTATTAAAGACTATATAGGATATGCTATAAATTTAATATCATAAGAAAAATCATTCATCACTATTGGAGGAAAGGTTTTCTACACTATCCATTGTATTATGAACAAAGACATTGAAGCCAAAAACAATAAAGTATTTATCCTTAGGCTTCCTATTATTCCATAGTTTATAAGGGGGTTTCTTTAATATAGGTATGATTAAGGATCCATTTATTACATAACAATATGTATTTATAGCCTCTTCCCAGAATAGATAGGTAATTCATATCCATTGAGCAAAGTCCTAGAAATATCTTGAAGGGTTATGTTTCTTCTTTCTACAACTCCATTATGTTGAGGTTTCCTAAGAGTATAGAAGTTCTTACTGTTGACATTTTTTGAGAAAAAGGATTAAAAATATTTATTTTTGGACTCACATACATGATCACTTATTAAATGGTTAATTTTAACTCCCCTTATATTTTTTATTGATCTAGCATAGTTGGTAAAAAAGGAACTCGCTTCACACTTGTTATACAATAAGAAAACCCAAGTATACCTAGATAATAAAAATACACATACATAAAAAAAATGGTTCCCATTAAAACATGAATATCTTGATTGTCCAAAAAATTAGATGTGATTTAACTCAAGAGGTTTATAAATTGAGACTTCTGTCTTTTTACTAAAGGATATATTGTTGTGCATTCCTTTTTGATAAATATTAAAATCTTTATTGTTTGGAAACTCACATTTGGGTAGATCCTTGACTTACCCTTTTTAGTAAGAATTATTAGTGAGTGAATATTAAAATGGACAATTATCATATTATAATTCCATGATTCTCCATGATCGGAACTTAAGCAAGAAACATTTTATGAAAACAAAGAATCTAGATTAATAACATAAACATTTTCATTTCAATATAAAGTAAATAATAATAATTTTTAGAGAAAAAATGATAATAATTAGTTTCAAATTTTACATGAAATCCATTATCACATAATTTTGAAGTGATTAGAAGATTATATTTTGAACCATCAACATAAAGTAATTTTGAAATTAAAATTGAATTGGTATAACCAATTTTTCTAAGACCAGTAATCCTTCTATTAGAATTATCACTATAGGTGACATGTCCACAATAAACCTTTTATATATTGTTGAATTTTGAGTAGTATACAGTCATATTCCATGAACTCTCAATGTTCATGTACCATAAGTTATTATATAAAATTTTCAAGAAGAATTCCTACAAAATAGATAAGACAAGAAATGATTTTTCTACCCATGTTTTCTTGGGTCTATATATGTCAGTAATCACAAATTTAGGAACCCACACTTTTTTAACGGGGTTCCATTAAAAATTTGTAATTTTTTAGATAAATAAAATCTATTAGGTCCTCTAGTAAAATAGATTATAGAATGATTTTTAGAGCTGGATGAATCCTAAAAAAATTTAGAACTGGAACTAGTAGAATATTTTCAATATTTGTAAAAAAATGTGTTTTTCATAATTCATCTATATCTAGGATGGAAGCCAATTCTAGTAGTGTATTTTGGAGTAATTTTTTCTCCAATAATTCGTGTTAAAATATTTTTTCCATCAATGAAATTTTTGAAGATCCTTCTTAAATATTCATCAAATATATTATGTATAGTAATTTTTTTAAGAAACTGTGAATTTTTATCATTTGTTATAGAAACATTAGTTTTAATAGAAATAAAAAGAACATTCTTCTTTTTACGTTTTTTGGTATTTTTTTCTTTTGTTCATTAAATGTTTCTTTAAGAGTATTGTAATAATAAAACAATTATTATTTAGTCATTTTATCATCAATATCATATTCATCTTCATTTCTATAGTAATAAGAGTTATGCCTAAGAGATATAGAATTTACCTTAGATAGATTATTCAAAAAGAACATGTTGGATTTCTCAAAATCTTCATCATGAGATGAATCAAAGTCACTGGTGGGGTCCTCAGAAGTAATCCATGTATCATTCATAACATTATAGTATTTTTGATCATATTCATCTTATTTTTTTATGTGTCGTTTTTTATACTCAACCATTAAATTTCCTTTTCTACTTTATTCATAACATATGATGTCATTGGAATAAAAATATTTCATCCAATCCTTCGTTAACTTCCTAAAATTTCCATTTTTTGTAGTGGGATTTCTTAAATAATTTCTTATTTTAATAAAATTACATGAATCTTCAAGCTATCTGATCCATTTATTCATCACCGAAAACTGATAAATATTTATCACTTGAACTTTCTGCTTGAATATGAATTTTTTCCTTTTATTTTATCTTATATGTAGTGGTTTTGAAATTAATAGATTTTCTCTTAGGTTCTTAATATTCTTCTTGATTAACCATTATCTATTCCTCATACATCATTAATTCTCCTAGTATCTCCTTTACGGGTATTGTAACAATGTCACAAAATTCTCTAATTGATACAGATGTCCCTCTCTATCTTTTTGGGATACATCTCAAGACTCGCATGATACCCTCTTTTGTAGTGACTAGATTTTCTTGTGATCTTGTTGTATGAATGATATCATTCAAAATAAGATACATGTTAGAGATTGGATCATTATGTTTCATCATAAAATTATTATATTTAATAGCATAAGTGTTAAACTTTATTTATTTTACAATTTTAGTTCCTTGATGTTAGATAACTAGAGTAACCTATATCTCATGTGTAGTTTTACATGAAGAAATTATATTAAACTCTTTATATCCTAAGGTAGAGTATAAAGAATTCATAGATTTGAAATTATTATTATAACCATATTTAGTCGGGCTATCCAAATAATTTCTTACAGAATTTGGAATATTATACGGGTATACTATCGAAGACCAAATTTCAAAAGTCATACTTTCAATATGCATTTTAATTTTTATTTTCCATTGGGCATAATTAGTCCCATTCAAATATGAATGTATGTTAGTAGTAACACCTTCTTATCTGTTATCCATATTAAATGACCATAATATATAAATATATATATATATATAAAGAACAAAAAATTTAAAATAAAAAATATGATCTTTAACACACATCTATAATCATATTAAATAATGTGAACAACTATAATCACAGTAAATAAAGAGCACAACTATAATCATAGTTAACAAGTTTTGGAAAGCCTTTTAACTAACTTTGAGACCAAATATTCATTGGAGTATGAGAATCAAGAAGGGATGAACTAAGTTCTTAATTAAGATTTATTTTTTAAATTGATTTATAAAAATATCCCCCAAATTACAATAAAATATATCCCTAATAACTGATGTATCATATTGATAATAGTTTTTGATTTTTTAAAAGATTTCTCAAAGGGTGATTAGATCTCAGTTGAAATAATACAAAATACTATGGTAACTATTGAAATAAATTTACTAAATCAAATTATAATATAAAACTATATAATATTAAATATAAAATTGAATGAAATTCTTTCAGATGTAAATAGATAGAGTAGAGAAAATGGAACAATAAAAAGGCCCATCAGAAATAATAACAAGAGGTTTAGTCTCATGCTGAGACTTAGTCCTCTTCAATTGGTGATCACTTACAACCAAGAAACTTATATAAACATAATATTTAATCCAAAACCTATATCAAGGTATAAAATATCACATACAGTGTCAACCAGGTCAGAAGGACCAGCTCTACATTTTTCATGGGAGTGTACTATGTTACAAGACAATTAGGGACCTGTTTCACTATTATCTCTGGGACTATAAGGTGTAAAAATATAATTTGTGAAGATATATATATTTATCTTCTAATTATTCATAGAAGTATCTTTGTGTTCATAAAAGAGAGATAATCACACACTCCTCATAATGTAAATAATGTACAAAAATAGGGCAGATAAATTAGTAGAATGGATAGTGTTGCTTTGGGTGATATGAATTGTAGCTTCTTGACTCCATAAATATAGCTTGAAATGAGGGTCAAGTTGTTTTTCAGAATGTTTTTGTTAAAAAAGTAGAAACTAATACTCAGTCTTGTGGTGTATGAGTGACCCAAGCGTAAAAAAATATTCTTCTTAGTATGATATTCAAATGCTTGAAGTAGAAGCTTGAACACATGATAAAATATAAGTTTAATTTGGAACACTTATTGAGTTAGGTTTATTCTCATCTTTCACCATGTCTCTCTCTCTATTTTTTTAGATTGATATTGTTGCTTTTTATTCCTCACCCAAAAAAAAGAATGCCTTTGATCTTATCTTGGTACGTCGTACAACAATCTGAGGTCGATTTTAATTTTGTCTAGAAAAGGTCATTAAATTAATCTGTACTATTAAATTTAACAAGTTTATCCATTAAAAATATTGAATTTAAAATGAAATTAGAATGTTAGTGGTGAGTCTTTAGAATATTGACTCTTTGGTAGTGTCGGGATGGCAGTCTTTGGAACAGTGACATTTTAGAGCGGAGACTCACACTTAGTGGTGAGTTTTAAATGGTGATTCAGGAGTAGTGTATTAGGAGTGGTGAGTCAAGACATATGACTCATACATATAGCATTCTGTCAGTCTACCTTACAATTTTAAAATTTTACATTACATAATAAACTCATTAGAAACATAACTAAGCATGATTTGTGATTATTAAAACTTGAAGATTTCAACATATAATTTATTTGGAGAATTTCTAAAATATTTTATTGAATATATAACATATATATTTAATTATTATTATTCAATAAGTGTAATTAATAAAATTTATTAACACAAAATGACCTTGGGAGTATAAAAATATTTATTTTATATTCAATTGGTATATATTTTCATTTCTAAGTAACTCGTATAATAAATCCATCTTATAAATAATAAATTTTCATAAGTTAGTTAATACATTTCATAATCAATAATTTCATATATTGGTTGTTATCTTATTAAAATAATAATAAAATAATTTTTCATAGAAACTCAATGTTGTATACAATGAAATATATCAAAGAAATAAAATGGTTTAAAAATTCTATTTCATAAAAATCATGGGGTGTTACATTCTACCACCCTTAAAAATGAATTTCACCCTGTAAATTACTCATTCTAATACTATCAAATGAGGATACTTCTACCAAATAATATACTCAAGAAACCATAAAACTTATTTAAACTGGTGGTATTCTAAAAAATTCATTAAACAAGAGAGTTTTCATGTTTTGTAGAACATTATCTCTAAAATCCAACATTTCTAAAGGTTTTTTTCATAAAAAGGATCTTTCTCTAGTGGTATGACCAATAAGATTTTTACATATGAAAAATCAGGTATGTACATACACATAAGAGATACATGAAAGACATCATGAACATGAGAGATATTTGGTGGAAGTTTCAATGGATAGGATACACTTCCCATATGATGAAGAATTTAAAAAAAATAGAACCCTTGGAATTTCAAATTTCACATTAAAAATAAAAGGTGTATGATTGATAATTTTGTTCTAGGAAACCCAAATCACAAATGTGTAAATAAAACTTCTTTTTAAAAAGAGGGAAACTAAATGGAAAAGATCACCATATATATAGCTTTCCGGTTTTTTGAACATTAATGGAATGTGAAAACATAGACATGGAAGATAATTCAAATCATCATGTTTTGATGGAGAATGATGGGTATCATAGTTAAGAGAAATTAAATAATTATAATGAAAAATATATATGATTATATATAGAACCACTTTATTCATAAAAAATGAAGGTAAAAGGATAAAATTATTGTTTGAAGACACTTTTTCTTCTATTGAATCATTTTCACAAGAGGATATATTACTTGATTTCATTCCATTTTATAAGAACAATATCATCCATTAGTTGTGCCGTAACCAATTTCCACATCATATCATTCTCCATGTAATGAAGATTATTTTTTCATTTTAGAATTATTATAAGATCAATAGATCTATAAATAAAATGAAACTTCATTCCATCATTCTTTAACAAAAATAAATGGTTTGTATGTGTTATCCTGTATACAAAAATTCCCATGTGTATAGATAATAATTTAATCCCTAAAAATCATAAAAAGTTTAACAAAAACCATTTCGTAAATGGTTAATCTTGAAACCCTTATGAATGATGAACTTCCAAAACATTATAAATAAAGTCACTAAATTTTTCCAAATCAATAAAACATTGATCCCACTATATCATAATATATCTTTTTTGTCACATACCAAACATGTGAATACATTTATTAGGTATTTTCTTGTAGTGTGGTAATTAACATAAATCCTTATTGAAATCATATATTAATTATTATTAAAATGATTAATTAATATATTACTTATGTCCAAAAAATTAATAAACTCTATCCATGATAGTATAATCATCATGGTAAAAAATCCTTATCCAGTTACAAGGTAATCAATGATGTAAAACTTACATATTCATAACCAAAATATCTTTATACAGTTATCGTTATATCAACATCAAACATTTTATATGAGTTATACTTCCATGAACCATGTGTTTTTTATATTATCACCTTACCACCTCAATCAAATTTCATGTTTACTAGTACCATTCAATATATTCTCTGAAATCCTTTTGTAAAACCCATAGTAGACCAATAATTATATGTTCCATTATTCCATAATAAAATAAATGTAAGGACCCACCCCCAGTTGCCCAGAGCCGATGCCTTATTTGATTACGTTGGCATACATACAAGGAATACGAATCTCAAAAGACCGAGTAGTTTAGTATTATTGGAAAAAACTGACATACATAAGTTTATCATTACAACATGAAGGGAATCAAAACACTATTTTATTCCACTAGAAACATCATGTCTCCGAGATTATGCTTGCACATCATTCATAAATTACTTCTTCATGTCCATAGAAAATTAAACATAAGAAAGGTGTGAGCTCAAATGCTCAGTAAGAGTAAGAAATACAATAGAAGTTAATATAAACGTTAGACATGGTAGATAATTGAAAACACATGCCTTTAATAATGAACTTGAACACATTATGGCAGAAATATGGGGTGAATAAATAATGCCAAAGTAAAACATAATCATGGGTATTCTACTAGTAGAATAAATACATGAACTTAATATACTATCATCATAATGAGGGAAGTGCATATGCCAGACATCATAACCATATCGTCCAAGCCTCGTGGTAGGACCATAAAATAATCATTTTGTCAAGGCCTCGTGCCAAGACCATAGATTG
Organism: Viscum album; assembly: GCA_963277665.1. Lineage (NCBI taxonomy): Eukaryota > Viridiplantae > Streptophyta > Magnoliopsida > Santalales > Viscaceae > Viscum > Viscum album. The sequence continues at coordinate 9,907,898 of OY728125.1, forward strand.
TCTCATGAGACCTACCAATGCATAGAGGGGATATAGTGGGCCCCACCTATCACATAATAATTCCATTGAATTCCTCATATGAGTGGGTATCAGCATAAACAACATATACATTCATATTGAAACTATCATATTAAATGTAACTAACTTTCACCAATTATTGAACATAAACACTAACCATTCGGAATAATATGATGAATGGTTTTAGGATAGATCACACACAATAAATTTAGTCATAAACCATTAAATAAAATATGTTATATGATTTCATAAATGATTAAACCCAATAATACCATAGAATCAATAAGAGCATTGAACGAAAATACTCTTATATAATCATTAAGCAATTTTGAGATAAATACTCTTTTATTTTGAAAATAAGAGTTCTTTTGGAAAATATTTGTATAAAACCAGAAGTGAAGTACAATATTATTTCCATAATAAATTGAGTATTTTTGGAAAGATAATGTTTTCCAAAAATAGATTATATAGTTCCCTTGTGAATAGATATGTATTGGAGAAATTCCCTTGAATCGGGATTCTATTTTGGAAACAATTTTGAAAGTTCCTTTTAAAACATGTAACTGTCCATAAAATAAGGAATGGTTCTGGTTTTTAAAAATATATATGATACTCACAAAGAATATATGATGAGTACATAACAATACATAATAATTTCATTGAGGTAATTAGACAATGAAAGTAACCCGAATGAAAATGGATGTTCGGGTGAAAACCCCTTACCTTAACTCCAAACACGTTCATCTATTGAACTTAAGATATTATAATATGAAATTATACTTATTAATAAATTATTTTAAAACATATTATACATGTATTTAGTTTATCATAATTCTGTTTAGTTCATTTATGTATTTATTGACAAGTTATTGTATTGAATTTCGTCGTTCTGGAGTGTTTGTTTCCTTTATTTTCATATTCGGTTCACTTGTTTTTAAGTAATGGAGATCATGTGGGAAGGTTATAAATCTCCAAGATTGGATTTATATGTTATTTATCATCATAGAGAATTTGTAATGGTTATTTATACCATTTGGTTATATGGAATGAGTATGAATCATTAGATGAAAACCACTTCGATTATTTGGCAGTATTTGGATTATTATGAACTAGTTTTGTCATAGAACTTAATTATATGTACATATTCTGGATCCTGAACATTAATTAGGTTATAAAACATATATTATAGTTTTTTTTTCAACCATAAATATGGTTTCATGACCAGTAATGGAGAATAAATTGAAGACCGAAACATCGTCGTCCACGAAGGTTATAAATCGGAACCTCATGGACGTCGATTTCGCTTATGAAAAGAAAAGTTAGGGAGTAGGAATATTTATGATGGTGATTCCATTAACATGATATAAATACAGTATATATATGTTACTGGAGTTATCGTGATCATTTGGATAGATGAGGTGAGGAGAGAAAAAATAAAAGAGATGAACCAGAAAATAAAAGAAAATTTAAAAGATCCCTTATGAAAATTCGGTAGCCTAACAACATCACTTAAAATTTCATAAAATTATATGATGAGATAGAAATGGTATGTAATATTATTTAAATAAAAATTACAGTAATAAGAATAAATAAAATCAAACCCCAACATATGAGAAAATAATTTCAAATTGGTGACATAAAAGAAGTGTCGACTTAAAGAAGAGAATGAATGATTCCCTTACCATGTAGAATAACTCCTAGAACTTGAAGAATGGGACCTTGGGGTATTAGGGACACCTTGGGAGGACTCCTAGATAGGTAAAACCACCAGAGATTAGAGGATGAGGGATTTGGAATGAATGAAAACGAATGGATGAGTTGGTATTTATAGAAAAAGAGAGGTAAGTTTTTAATAATTTCAAAGGGACACCTCATTAGTGGTTTTTGCCAAAACATGGGCTTTCCGATGGTATTTCCCCATGTATTTAGCCACTTGGGACACCTCATGTCATAAGTTACTATACACAAGTCGACCATACATTTATATTTAATTATTATATCATTATGATGTCATTAAACTACTGAATACTCAAAACTGTATTTTTACTATTCATGAAAAATTCATGTATTTTAGAAAAATCCCAAACATTTACCCCTACCATTTTTCGACATGTAGAATTTAGAAGTGAAATCCATTTTTCAAAAATAATTTTCTAAATATTATTCATGTATTTTTTAAATAAGGTCATAGTAAATTCAAAAAATAACAATCTTGAAGTGTAATTAGTTTTATGTGACATTGAAAAATTAATTAAGATCCCATAATCATATTGCCTTATGAAAATAAAATAAAATTATTATTTACAATTAATAAGGGTCATATTATTATTAATATTACTATTCATAAGGTTATGTTACTATTCACCAAAAATCAAGTTTGTTCTATCAGACTCGAAATGACTTACTGCACACAACTCTAGATGACCATTTCATGAAATTCAAAACATAGAAGAGGCAAAGTTGTGTTTAATGGATAGATTATAAAATTTCATTCTATATTTATTTTCAAAACCTTGGGATGTTACATTATCCCCTCATAAAAATATCATCCTTGAAATTCACAAAATATTACATAAAAATATTTGGGTATGTCTTTAACATAATCTCTTCAGGCTCCCATGTTGCTTCCTCCATCTTATGGTTCCTCCATAGAACCTTCACCAGACGTGTCGTCCGATTTCTCAATAATTGTTCTCTAGTATCAAGAATCTTGATAGGCTCTTCACATTAAGATAAATCGGGCACATGTTCCACTTCTTCATAAGTGAGTACATGTGTTAGGTCTGGCATGTACTTTATTAACATTGACACATGGAACACATTCTGAACCTTGGAGAGACTTGGTGGCATTTCCAAAAGGTAAGATACGACTCCAATTCAGTCTAGAATTTCAAAAGGTCCTATGTAATTGGGACTCAATTTTCCTTTCTTATTGAAACGTATAACTCCCTTCCATGGAGATACCTTCAAGAAAACTTGATCTCCTACCTCAAATTCCAAATACTTACTTCGGTTTTCAGTATAGATCTTCTTCCTACTTTGAGCTATTTTGATATGGTTCTAGATAATATTCACCTTATCCATTTTTTCTTCAACAAGTTTTGGGCCCACGAGCTTTCTTTCACCAACATCATCCCAACAAGTTCGTGTATGACATCTCCTCCCAAATAATTCTTCATAGGGTGCCATCTGAATACTTGAATGGAAGCTATTGTTGTTGGAAAATTCCACGAGAGGTAAATACTGATCCCACATGCCTTGAAAATCAAGTGAACAAGACCTCAACATGTCTTCCAATGTTTTAATAGTCCATTCTCATTGTCCATCAGTTTGTGGGTGGTAGGAAGTGCTCAAACGTAGATCAATATCTAGGGCCTTCTGAAGAATTTTCCAGAATCTTGATGTAAAATGTGGATCACGATCAGAAACAATCGATAGGGGTACTCCATGAAGTCTCACAATTTCATTAATATATAGTCTTGCTAGACATTCAAGTGGTAGATTATCTCTTATAGTAAGAAAATGTGCCGACTTGGTAATACGATCAACAATGACCCATATTGCATCGTTCCTTCTAGGAGTCTTTGGTAGTCCCATGAAAAAGTCTATAGTGATATTATCCCATTTCCACTCAGGTATGGGAAGAGGTTGCAAAACTCCTAAAGGATGTTGCCTTCCAGATTTCACTTGTTGACAAACCATACATCTTGATAGAAAATCAGCAATTTCCCTCTTCATATTTTCCAACCAAAAATGTTCCTTCAAATATCTATATATCATAGTGCTACCAGGGTGTATAGAGAAATTGGAACTATGAGAATCATCCAACAATTCCCTTTTTTGATCAGGTATATTGGGAACACAAAGTTTCTTCCCAAATTTCAAAATTCCATATTCATATATGAAGTCAGTCAATCTCCCATCATTCACAACTTTAATCTTGTTTTGAAACTCCTCATCATCCACCTAAGAACTTTTTATCATTTCTAGTAAAAATGGTTTGGCAACCATTTGAAAAAGCATTGATGTTTCACCTTCCATGGTTATTCCCATATCCATCTTTACTAGATCCAAGAAAATAGGATCCCTTTCAACTGTCATCTTGTTCAAAACTCCATGATCCTTTCTGCTAAAAGAATCTAACACCTTATTTTCTTTCCCCGGGTGGTAGTATATCGTGAAATCACAATCCTTGAGTAGTTAAATCCATATCCTTTGCATCACATTGAGTTCTTTCTGTGAGAAAATATACTTCAAACTCTTGTGATCAGAATAAATCTCACATTTTTCACCATAGAGATAATGTCTCCAGATCGTCAAAGAAAATATTATAGTAGAAAACTCACGATCATAAGTAGGATAGTTTTACTCATGAATTTTTAGTTCTCGTATTGCATAATCAATAACATTATCATTTTTCATAAAGGAACAACCAAGTCCTTTCTTTTATGTATCACTATAAATGACAAAATCTTCATTCCCCGATGGTAGAGTCAATATAGGAACATTGACTAATATTCTCTTCAGTTCTTTGAAACATTACTCACAATCTTTTGTCCAAAAAAAATTAACCCCTTTACGTGTGAGCTTCGTTAGCGGGTTAGCTAGTCTGGAAAAACTCTGCACGAAACGCCGATAATAACCTACTAAGCCAATAAAACTGTGTACCTCAGTTATGTTTGTTGGCATGGGAAAATCTTGAATTGCCTTTGTCTTTGCAGAATCAACTAGAATTCTATCCTTAGAGAAAATATGTCCAAGAAAAGAAATCTCCTGAAGCCAGAATTCACATTTTCTAAACTTCCCATATAATTTGTGTTTTCTAAGAGTCTTCAAGATAACACGCAATTGATTTTCATGATCTTCGTAGCTTTTTAAGTATACCAAGATATCATAAATAAATACCACTACAAAGTCATCGAGATATTCCTTCAAAACTCGGTTCATTATATCGATGAAGGCAAAGGGTGCATTAGTCAAACCAAAAGGCATTACTGTAAACTCGTAATGCCCGTACCTGGTTTGAAACGTAGTTTTCAGAATGTCTTCCTTATTCACACTCAACCGATGATATCCAGATCGAAGGTCAATCTTTGAAAATTATTGAGATCGATGTATTTGGTCAAATAAATCATCAATGCGAGGTAGGGGATACATGTTCTGTATTGTTATACCATTGATCTCCCTATAAACAGTACATAACCGCATACATCCATATTTCTTCTTAACAAAAATGACAGGGGCTCCCCATTGAGAAAAACTAGGTCGAATAAATCCCTTATTACTCAATTCCTCTAGTTGTTTTTTTAGTTCCACTAATTACACAGGGTCCATTCTATAAGGGGCCTTCGATATGGGCCTTGAACTAGGAATTAAATTAATGGAAAACTCAATTTCTCATTCTAGAGGATGTCCAGGTAAATGTTCTGAAAACACATCAACATATTCTCTCACAATAGGTACATCCTCTATTTGAACATTCCATTCCTCACCCACAATTATTTCATTCTCTTCCACCCTAATAATTGAATTTAGTTGGGCTACTTGGGGTGGATCTAGATAATAATCGGGTGGTGACGATTCTGATCTAAATATAAGGTGCTCTTTGTCATCGTCATCAAAAATCGTAACCTCTTTCCTCTTACAATCAATTTTTGCATCATGGTTCGAAAGCCAATCCATACTGAGGATTATATCTAATAAAATCATGGGTATGACTATTATATCAGAAGATAAAGAACATTTATATGCCCTAATGGGAACTGATTCACATAACTTTGTTTCAATGATACCTCCCTTTGGAGTTTTTACTGACAACTCCCTTGCTAAATCAAATTGGAAATATCTAATTTTCCTATAAAACTGGGAAGATATGAAATAATGCGATGATCCATAATCAAATAAATCATTGGATAAACGTGAGGAAACAGTTAAAGTACCTTCCACCACGGCATTAGGAACTTCAACCTCTGCAGTTGTGATTGCATAAGCTTGTCCCTGATCCCTTGGCTATATCTGTTGCATATTTCTTTGACGTTTTGAAAAATCCTTAGAATAGTGTCCCATCTCCCAACAACTATAGCATTGAACATCATTTCCTTCCTTATTTCTTTTTCAGATACAAGCAATATGGCCTTTCTGACCACATTTGTAGCATACACCTTTTCCTTTTAAGCATGCACTAGGGTGTTTCTTTCCACAATTGTCACATGGTGGAAACTCAACTCTTCTCTTCTTCCCTGTTTCCTTATTTCTTTTCCCAGAGTTTTCATAAGCCCTCTTCTTTTATTTATTTCCCTTAATGTCATAAGACTTATAGAATTTTTTTCAATCTTGATGGCACATGAAACTATATCCTCATATGATGAAAAACATTGGGAGACCAGTGCCCGCTGGAGGAATGGCTTTAGGCCATCAAATAATCGATCAATATTGCTCCTTGGATTTTGTATGTAGTCTACAATATGTCTTTATAATCTTGTGAAGTTAGCTTTGTACCTTGCAACATTCTCGTCTTCCTTATTCTTCTGATTCAGGAATTGTCTCTCTATATATGCTCGCTACTCATGAGGGAAATATTATTCTAAGAATATTTCCTTAAAATCCCTCCATTCCATCTCTTCTATCTCTTCCTCCTACTTTTTTTTGGATTAATGACCACCACTAATCCACATATCCAGATAGACGATATAGTACCATGACAACCTTCCCTCTTTCATTACATCTTAAAGTGAGAAATATCTTCTCAAAGGAACATATCCACTGCTCTGCTACAAACGAGTTTGTAGTCCCGTTGAATGATAGAGGTTGTTGTCGTATAAAGAAATCTAGCATAGCTCCTCCACGGGGTGGATCTAGATGTTCTATACAGGTAAGGTTATTATTCATAACCTGAGTAAGTTTTCCCCGTATAGTTATGAGTTGCTCAGCACCAGTCACAACACCAAATCCAACATCATTATCTTGCATCAGAGGAAAATCCTTACAGGGGACACATGCATTCATACAATTTCCATTCCTTCCACTTGGCGCCATCTCTAGATAATATAATTCACTATATTAGGTTATAAATCATAATGTATAATCTTAACTTCAAAATACACAGAAAAATTGAGATCATGCGCATAGCTAATCCCATATTCACAAAAATGGTTTCTTTGATGAATATTTAACATTTCAATCCTTCATAATGTCTTGAAAAGAAAATGTGAATTATCCTAACCATATCCCCTAGGAGTGTCGTAACCAAGAGTGCAGCAAGACCCATTGTCGTGCACCAGTTCCTATTCGAGTCTAGCTGAAAGCGGTGTTTTCGGGTTTTACCCCAAGATACATATGTGGCAGAGTTGCCTCTACCTCCTTGTATCCAGATAGGGATGTATTTCTTGAATGATCCACATTATCTCTTCCTTACCAAAATACCAGGACGTTATTGTATGTATTTCCTCAAAGACTAACTTTGGTACTCTTCCCTAATTCTACATTTTCTAAATCTAGATTCCAAGTATTCTACTAAAATTCCTCTTATACCAACTCTAAGGACCCGACCCCAGTTGCCCAGAGCCGGTGCCTTATTTGATTACGCTGGAATACATACAAGGAATATCAATATCGAAAGTCCGAGTAGTTTAGTATTATTGGAAACAAGTTACATACATATGTTTATCATTACAACATAAAGGGAATAAAAACACTATTTTATTCCACTAGAAACATCATGTCTTCTAGATTATGCCTACACGTCATTCATAAATTACTTCTTCATGTACTGAGAAAATGAAACATAAGAAATGGGTGAGCTTAAATGCTCTGTAAGAGTAAGCAATATAGTAGAAGATAATATAAACGTTACACATGGTAAATAATTGAAAACACATGCCTTTAATAATGAACTTGAACACATTATGGTAGAAATATGGGCTGAATAAACAATTCCATAATAAAATATAATCATGGGTATTATACTAGTCTAATAACCACATGATCTTAAAATACTAGCACAATAATTATGGAAGTTCATATGGCGGACATCATAACCATACCATCCAAGCCTCGTGCTAGGACCATAAAATAATCATTTTGTCAAGGCCTCGTTCCAGGACCGTAGTTTGTCTCATGAGACCTACCGATGCATCGAGGGGATATAGTGGGCCCAACCCATCACATAATAAGTTTAAGTCATTCCTCATATGAGCGGGGATCAACATAACCAGAATATACATTCATATTGAAACTATCATATGAAATGTAACTAACTTTCACCAATTATTGAACATAAACACTAACCATTCAGAATAATATGATGAATGGTTTTAGGATAGATCATCCAAAATAAATTTATTCATAAAAAATTAAATAAAATATGTTATATGACTTCATAAATGATTAAACCCAATAATACCATGTAATAAATAAGATCATTGAACAAAAATACTCATATAAAATCATTAAGCAATTTTGAGATAAATACTCTTTTATTTTGAAAAGAAGAGTTCTCTTGGAAAATATTTGTATAAAACCAGAAGTTAAGTAGGATAGTATTTTCATAATAAAATTATTATTTTTATAAAGATAATGGTTTCCAAAAGAAGATTATAGATTCCCTTGTAAATAGCTATGAATTGGAGAAATTCCCTTGAATCGGGCTTCTATTTTCGAAACAATTTTGAATTTTTTTTATAACGTGTAACTATCAATAAAATAAGGAAGGGTTCTGGTTTGTAAACATATATATGATACTCATACAGAATATATGATGAGTACATAAGAATACATAATAATTTCATTGAGGTAATTAGACAATGAAAGTAAACCGAATGAAAATGGATGTTTGGGGGAAAACCCCTTACCTTAACTCCAAACGTGTTCTTATCTCGAAATTAAGCTCCTGAAATATGAAATTATACTTATTAATAACTTATTTAAAAACCTATTATACATGTATTTAGTTTATCATAATTTTTTTTAGTTCATTTATGTGTTTATTGAAAAGTTATTGTATAGAATTTCGCCATTCTGGAGTGCTCGTTTCCTTTATTGTCATATTCGGTTCACTTGTTTTTAAATAATGGAGTTCATGTGGAAAGGTTATAAATCTCCAGGATTGTAATTTTATATTATTTATAATCATAGAGAATTGTTAATGTTAAATTCTATCATTTGGTTATATGGAATGAGGATGAATCATTAGATGAAAACCACTTCGATTATTTGGCGGTATTTTGATTATTATGAACTAGTTTTGTCATATAACTTAATTATATGTACATATTCTGGTTACTGAATATTTATTAGGTTATAACACGTATATTATAGTCTGTTTCAACAATAAATATGGTTTCATGACCAGAAATGAATAATAAATTAAAGAACGAAACTTCATCATCCACGGAAGTTATAAATCTGAACCTCATGGACGTCAATTTTTCTTATAAAAATAAAAGGGAGGGAGTAGGAATATTTATGATTGTTCTTCTATTAACATGATATAAATCCAGTATATAGATGTTACATGAGTTATAATGATCATTGGGAAAGAGGAGGTGAGGATAGAAAAAATAAAAGAGATGAACTTGAAAACAAAAGAAAAGTTAAGAGATCCCTTAGGAAAATTCGGTAGCCTAACAGCGTCACTTAAAATTTTATAAAATCAAATGATGAGATCAAAATGGTATATAATCATATTTAAATCAAAAGGAAAGTAATAATAATAAATAAAATCAAACCCCAAAAAACGGGAAAATAATTTCAAATAGCTAACATAAAAGAAGTGTCGACTTAAAGAAGAGAATGAAGGATTCCCTTACCTTGTAGAATAACTCCTAGATCATGAATGATCGGACCTTAGGGGATAGGGACACCTTGGGAGGACTACTAGAGAGGTAAAACCACCAGATCTTCTAGGATGAGGGATTTGGAATGAATGAAAATGAATGGATGAGTGGTTATTTATATAAAAATAGAGGTAATGTTTTAATAATTTCAAAGGGACACCTCATTAGAGGTTTTTGCCAAACCATGGGCTTGCCCATGGTATTTTCCCATGGTTTTTTCCAATTGGGACACCTCATTTCATAAGTTACTATACACAAGTTGACCATACTTTTATATGTAATTATTACATCATTATGATGTCATTAAACTACCAAATACTCAAAACATTATTTTTACTATTAATGAAAAAATCATGTATTTTAGAAGAATCCCAATATTTTACCCCTACCATTTTTCGGCGTGTATAATGAAAAAGTTAAATCCCTTTTTAAAAATAATTTTCTAAATATTATTAATTTAATTTTTAAATAAAGTCATAGTTAATTCGAAAAATAACAATCATGAAGTGCAATTAGTTTTATGTGACATTGAAAAATTAATTAAGATCCCATTGTCATATTGCCTTAAGAAAATAAAATAATAATATTATTTACTATTCATAAGGGTCATATTACTATTCATATTACTATTCATAAGGGTATGTTACTATTCACAAAAAATCATGTTTGTTCTATCAGGCTCCAAATGACTTACTAAACACAACTCTAGATGACCATTTCTTAAAATTCAAAACATAGAAGAGGCAAAGTTGTGTTTAGTGGATAGATTATAAAATTGCATTATATATTTATTTTCAAAACCTTGTGATGTTACAACAAAAGTAATTCTACAAATTATTGTTGTATTCCCTTAAAAACCCTTCAATCATCCAACATTATTATTAAAAAATTACTCAAGCCTTATCATATCATTTGTTAGCACCCCATTCCAAGACTAAGAAATAGGAATCATGTCTTATGGTTCCCCATATAAAATAATATCATAATTATTACTATTAATGTAAACAATAATGTCAGAAAATCTCATACTATGCACATATTTTTTGTGATGTCTTTATCCTAAGTAGTATAAACAATACTCATACCACCTTCCTAATTCCCTCAAGGAGTGTTCTACCTTGGACATCAATTTGTAAAATTCCCATACTTTCCTCATTTAAAAACATTAAATAATAACCAAGATCCTTATAATTCATTATATTGACTAATAATAGAAATAATCATTGCATAAAAACTCATAATCAGGATAAATTAATTTTAGGATTCCTAAATCAAGACACCTAATTTTATACCTATAACACCTCAGTCTTATCCTTATAGACATACCTACACATTTCCTTAGAAATATATCCTACCATCTCACTGAATTTTTCTCATCCTAGTTTCCAAAAGATTAATAAACCTTTCCACTAATACCAGCTATGACAACCCAATATTAATGTACATTGACATTACATCATTTATACAAAACATATCATATATTACACAAACAAATCCCTAATGACTATATTTTTTTAGTGCCTTTCGAAAAATGGATCACATTATTCTAGTTTGTTAAAAGATATTCAACATATCCAGTAAATAGAATCCCCATTGTTACCCCTACTTATAACTATTATTTATAACGTTAGGAAATGAAACATGAGAAAGAGTGAGGTCAGGTTCTCAATAAGGGTAAACATGGATGTTACATAAGTATAACATGAGAAGAAGGGTAAGAAAACATGAAAATATCATTTGAAGATCATACTCTTCATATAAATGATCATGTACCTGAGTAATGGTATAAATATTAGTAGATTATAAGGCATGAATCATAAGAAAATCAAAGTACCTGATCCATGCGAGTATAATAATAGAATGAGAAATGGAAATTGTGGTATACACTTAACATTAGAATATATTCTTTCAATTATTCCTTCCAAGATATTCATATTATGTTAGGCTTGGTTTATTGACCCGTGTATCTACACGAGGCCTAGGATGGACACTCGTATACTATTTAGTTTTAGGATTATGATAACCTATTATGTATGCTCTTATAATGGGATAAGGATGACCTCCCATGTAACCTGTGGTTTCTGCTTTAGGATGACCTCCTGTTTACCCTGTTGTTGTGGGCTTAGTATAACCTCCCATATACCCTTTTTTTGTAGGATTAGGATGAACTATTTTGTATGCTTTTTTGAGGGCATTGGATGACCTCCCAATTACCCTATTTTTGTGGGTTTAGGATGACATCCCAAGTATCCTTTTTTGTGGGAATAGTATGACCTATCGTGTACCCTTTGTTTGGGCTTAGGATGACCACCCATGTACCCTATTGTTGCGAGCATAGGATGGCATCCCATGTACCCTTTTGAGCTCATAGAAAATTTATAATTACCAAATGAATTGGAGAGAGATATTGGTCCCACCCATCACATAAAGAAAACCATATCTATGTTCTCCATAAGAACATATATGAATCTTCATATTAAAACTCATGGATTGAAATGGGTTTTATAAATATCGTTAAATAATAACATAACCCATTGAAAAGAAATAGATTTAAGAAATTTAATTCCATCATAGGAATAAAACATAAAATAAATAACATGAATGGTATTATTGGATCATATACCTAGTAAAGCATAAACTATAACAAATTAAGTTTTATTATCTGGAAAATATTTTGAAAGATCTTTTGAAAAAATTTCTTAAGAAAAATATCCTTTCCTCATTGAAATTTTTTAATAAATCCATAAAAAAATTATCAAACACTTTTCCTCAATAATATATATGAAAATATATAAATGAATGTTTGAAAACATTTTAAACATCATTTAAATCCATTTTCTTGAAAATATTTAAAAGATCATTTTAAGAATTTTTAATTTTTTTATAAGAAATTATTTTTAAAGAACACATATTTACGAATGAATAGAGAATAAAATTACGTTAATCTTAAAATATCATTTAAAAAATTATAATAATGATAAAACATGTCAAATTTTATTATATACACCTCATAAAATAATGTTGGTGTATAACCCAACAAGTGTCTCAAAAAGGGGAAATTGAGACCAAATTACCTTACCAATTTGGAAAATTTTGATCCATAAACCCCATGAAAGAGAGATCATAAAATGGATATATAATTACCTATAATATACTTGATAATACTCATGAAACAACTTCATGGGAAGAATATACAACACATTGAAAAAATTATTACTGTATACAGTATGTGTCCAATAGAAATAAAAGCTAAACATAAATCCTTTACAACAAGAGTAGCTTTAGAAACATGGAACCCATAAAAGAATAAAATTAATTAAAGATTTAATATATTATAAAAAAAATTAATTTAACGATAAAAAATTTCATATGTTAGTATATACACCTACTAAAAGAATTGAGTGGTGAATATGGCATGTATCACATAAAAAAGTGATATGAAATTCCATTAACTTATGTCTTGACTCTAATCAGACTCATTAAAACCACCAATATAAAAACTATACATTTATTATAAATATTTTAAAGAAACATATTCATAAATATAATACTTGATAATATTTCTTTATGAATTTAAATTACCCTCTTATTAAAAATTCCATGTTTGGGTTATGTTTTAGGTAATAACTGCTTTATTTCTTTAAATGTTTTGACTTATTATTATTATTCATAATATGTAAATCATTATTAATTGTATCTAAAATTATAAAAATGATAAACCTATTATATATTTTCATTATATATTTATTTATGGTTATCTATAAAATATATAAATACAAAATGAAATACACTATACATGGAGACAGTAGGTCGTACGTACGCATGAATTCTGGTTTAATTTTCTTGTCATGTTAGAAGGAAAATAATTATATGATATATTATTATTATATAATAATTTTAATGTTATATAAATCTTATATATTTATAAAATTAATTATTATTACCACCCATGTTAAATATATATGAAAAATGAATCACATCGCATCGTGGACATGATAAGACATACATACACACAAGCGATGTTATCATTTCCCAACAGATTAGGTGTTAAATAGGTATATGGGATATTAATATTATAGAAGGACTATAATTTAATAAATATCATATATATATATATATATTCATTAAAACCATCAAAATTACCACTCATAAAATTTGGTGACGGAAGATGAATTTTATTGCATCATGGAGACTATAAGTCTTACCTACGCATCAACGATACCTTCACATCTTGTTCGATGGGAAATGGAATATATAATGGTATTTTAATAATAATAATAGAATTTAAGAATAATTTTTATCATAAATTTATTTTTTTTATTTTAATCATTGATTTATTGGATGTATAGAAGAGTATAAAAACAGAGTGATGAGTTAAAGAGATTATCACTAATTCTAAACAAATCTTTTATATCTCCTATAATGGACTCTAGAGATAGTAGTTTTGGAATAATATGAAATATGTAATGTGTCTAGGGAATAGGATAAGATATTTTTAGTAGACATTGTTTGATAAAGAAGGCTCAAAATGTTGTCAATATGTGAGGAAGGATGTGATTGAGGTGGCGGGAACTTTTAGAATTTCAAATAAAATTAATTTATAATATATTAAATCGAATTCCAAATACATCCAAAGTGAAATTTATTCAAATATAATATGATGAAATATTTTAATCCCAACAAAAGATATATTTTTGGAAAATATTTGTATTTTTTAAACCTTACCATTTGGATTAACCAATAGTTATCCTATTTTAATTTTAACTAATTTAAAAAATTTGTCACTGTTAAAATGTAAAAAATTTTAATTATATGGTGTAAATTAGAAAATAAATGTGATATTTATAAAATATTATACCATAATATAATTATTTTGTGATTTTAAAAGTGTTGTATGATTTTTAATTCATTTAATAAAACATTATTTTGATAAAATATCATTACTGTCAATTTTGAAAATATTCTTGTCATTTTAAAAATATCATAAAACATGATATCTTATAAAAACCTCTATTAACATATCCATAACATGTAAAAGGTTTCAATAAAAATACTGTATGAAATTAATTATATAAAATTATATTTATCTTAATATTTTTAATATCATTTATTAGATAATTCTATTACATAAATAATTGATGCATCATCCTTATATAATTCTTTGGGGTAATAATTTATTTCCTCAAAATATAAAATAAATTTCCATGATAAGGAAAAAAAATCATTGAGAATAATATTTATAGTCGAACATATCTCGTATATAACCCTATAATAAAATTATTATAGTTATGAAAACCATGAGTATGACAACTTTAACCATTCTTTAAAGAAAATATATTAAATTTCTTATTCTCACCCAAGTGGCTTCAAAAATTTGTTATTTCATCCAAAGGAAGATTTTGGTCGAAACCCACACATCCAAGGAAATCTGTATATGTTTTTTTAGTTTTATAATTTTTATAATATTATTTTCACCCTTGATTACCCGAATTACCCTTAACTGTGGTGATAACAATTATTAAATTTAATATTCAAATTTTCCAAAAATAAAATGGAAAAATTTAATAAATTTAGACTCACTATTTAAATATATTTAATCCTTTTTTCTACATTTAAACCTCTAATTTTTAGAAATTGGTTTAATATTAATCTCGTTTATGGGGTGAGAAAACATGATTTTAAATTAAAAACCTCCAAAAGATTGAAATGGTTTTATTTCCAAATTCATTGTCAAATTGATTCAAATGATGTAAATTGATTGAAATATTTAATTTTCATCTAATTATAATTTAAAAATAATCCAATATATAATTTAACATTATAAATTAATTATTTTAAAAAAATGTTTTTTATTATAATATAATATTTTTCACTATTCATCATATCATGAATCTCATCAGAAATATAAAAAAATCAACCAATTAAATTTGTAAAACCCATTTTCAATGAATAAGTATATATTGTAAAATTTATTTTTGAAAATTTTAAAAAATTAGATTTAAAATGGATTCTCAATTAAATTGCGATAAAATTATCCTTTTAAAGAATACAAATTTTAATTAATGAAGTAAGATTTATTCTTATCTTATGCTTATAAAATATAATGGATGAATACAAAAATAGTTTATTGGATGTATTACATAAATATTTCATTATTATCATTAAATAATTTTACTTAATTTAATTTATTAAAAAAATGGCTTTGGGAGGATAAAAGTATTTCCTTTATATTCAATGAGTATATATTTTCATTTCTAAGTAATTGGTAAATAATAAACTCACCTTATAAACACTATTTTTTATAGGATAGTTAATAATATTAATAATTTATTATATAATGGGTTGGTTATTATCTTATTTAAATTGTAATAAAATAATTTTTCATAAAAAATCAGTGTTACGTATAACGTAAGACATTAAAGAAATCAAATGGCTTGAAAAACCGATTTCATAAAAATATTGGGGTTTTACAATTGTAACCCCCATGGAATTGAAAGTAAGAAGGTATCAATGATAAGATAATTTATAAATTATGTTAATGTCATAAATATAATATAAATTTGTAAAATCCTTTATTATATCCATCCTTTAATGTTAGTTTTGGAAAACAATCTAAATCAGTTCACGAGGCGAAGGTCTGTTGTACACACAATCAGTTGTTTTGTTTTTCATTTGATAGAAGTGGAGATGAATAAAGGTTATTAAATTAACATAATAATTTATAATAATATTTTAAATACAGGTGTTATTATGTTTTAAGGATCAAAAAATAATTTAAATTGATAAAAGAAAAATAGGGAGCTTAGTGATGACAATTACCTTCACATAGAAGAACCTCCTCTGAATGTTATATTAAGGACCCATGTTTTGGAATATTGTATGGATAATAAGCTATTGCAAATGGATAATGATACAAGGGAGGGATGTTTTCATGGTTTGGCCGAACTATATTTCTTTATACAGGTGAATACGTGAAGGGTGGTTGTGGCCTTTTATAATAGGGGAAAAGAACCAATTTGGAAACAATATAGAAATTTTCCAAAAGAATGCGAAATAATAAATTCATTCCTATGAAAAAGTTTCCAAATAAATATACATTATAAATTTGGATGTTTAATAATGAAACAAGGCCATAAAATATAAATTTTAAAAGTATCATTTTAACAATTATATTATTAGTTTAATAGCATGGTAAGGCCATTTTTGCCTTATAGAGAGTAATAATTTTATTTTTTATTTTCACTATTCAATATAGACAAATATTATGTTGAAATTATTAATTAATATTAATTATTATGATACAAAATATGAAATCCATTTTTACAAATCCCATTCACAATAGTGAATTTTTTTAAAAAAAAATTAAACCCCCAACCGTGATGAGAAAGAGGTTTTTCAAAGAGATATTATTCAAAAGATTAAAATGTTTTTAAATTAGAATTTAATATGAAACTAATTCTAATGACCTAAATTGGATAAATAAATATATTTTTGAACCAATTTAAATTTTAAATCCAACCTTATTAAATTTAGATGTATTAAAATTCTTTAAATGAAATTATAATTTTTAATAAAACCGAAATATTTTCACTATTCATAAAAAATTAATATTTTAGAAATTCGAAAAAAAATTCTCACCAAGGTAATTTTAAAATTATGATTTACAAAAATGATGTTTAATTTTTTTACAATGGTTTTTTAAAATAAGTTCAAAATAATTTAAATATAATTTTCCCAAAGGTAACAAAGCTGTTTTTTTAAACTAAATTTTTTAAGAGTAAAATTAGATCTATTCATAAATCTTGTCTAGATTGCACATAATATGAAAATTAAATATTTGATTGAATATAAAATATATATATTTATTTAAATTCATTCAAAAAAATATTTTTTTTAATATATTAATGTAAATCATATTTGTGCCCATAAAATATGTTTTTTGAAATATATTTATTTTATTTACAAAATATTTTTATATTAATTTATAATTAATTAGTCACCAAATAAATAAATATATATATATACGTAGAAAAATATTATTATAATGTAATTAATCCTATTCATAATATCCTTCAAATAGATGTGTTATAACTACTATATTAAATAATTATATTTCAATAGCGTGTTTGTTTAATTTAAACTTTCTGTTTTGTGTGACAAAAACTAAAATTAGTCTTCCATATAAAGACAAACATTAAAGATATTTAATTTATTTGAAAAAAATATTTCCCAACATCATAGGGTGTAACATTATCCCCCCCCCTTAAAATGAATTTCTCTATAAACATTTGTCTCTTTGGTACCAAAAACAGAGGGTACATCTTCCTCATTACATCCTTAGGTTCCAATATAACTTCCTCAAATTGGTAGTTTCACCACAAAACATTGACCTGGTCATTAGCCCTATTTCATATAAATTTATCTATATGATTTAGAATTTATATCTCTTATTCACCATATGAAATATCATACTCTAGGTATATGAACTTTTTGATCAGTACATGTGATACGCCGGGTATGTACTTCCTTATGAGAGATACATAGAACACATTGTGAACTTGAGAGTGGTTTCGTAGAATCACCAATAAATATAATACCATCCTCATATAAAAAATTATTTAAAAGGGACCAATATACCAAGGGTTTATCATTCTTTTTTATCATAAGAAAAATTTATTCTTTTATTGTGCTACGACAATTTCAAATTCGTCTATTACTCCAAGAAATGAAGATGGGTTTTTTATTTATGAAGCACTAAGAGATCACAATATATTTAATAGAATGATTATTTATTCATTCCTTATCTATTTAAAAGAAAATTTTGTGGTTTGTAAATTTTTTATTAATTTACAAAACCAATCCCCCAATAGTGTCAACCCAATTGTGCAGCAAGACCCATTTCAGTAATAAGGTGATGATTTATTCCAACCCAATGAATTTTTTTTGATGTTATTACCCCTATATGACTCTATTATAGAGACACATCCAATTTTAGTGTCCAAATAGGGATGCAAACTTTTAGAAATTACGTTTTCTATCCTTTACTAAAATTACCAGACATTTTATAACAATTTTACTCAACCTTTGACTTATCCTAAGATGTATCCATAGAAATATCCTCAGAAATAACCATAGGGATCTCAAAAATACTTTATCATCCTAGTCACCAATGGTTAAATAATCATTTACATTTATACCAAATATTAAATACTATAGTTTTCATACTTATAAATTACATATTTTAGATGAATATTCATTACATTAAATTTACATAAATCTGTGGATCAAAATGGTTCAGTGAATTTGGAGACTAGAGACAAAATATTTTTATTCCTTGAAAGATTACCAACATATCCCATGAAAATCTTCCAACATATTACTGTTCATAAATATAAACTACTTCAATCCATTCTTCATAACCAGTGGAAAGTAAACATAATAAAGGGTGAGATGAATGTTTTAGTTAGTGTAAATATGATATATACATAAGAATAACATGATCATAATTGTATAAGAACATGATAAAAAATTAGAAAACTCTATGATACATATAATAGATCATAATTTTCGTTCTTGGCATAATGATTGGATGTTCATAAGACATGAATCACAAGGAAATAGAAGAACATGATACATGAGTGTATAATATTTTCACAAAACATATAATTGTATAATATAAATAAGAATAGAAAATTGTTTCCATTATATTCAAGTCTCACTATAATATCTATCATTGTGAAATGGGTTTACTCCTAAAACCATTGTAGTAGTCAAGTTTCATTCTCAAGAGCATCATAGTGGAAAAAGTCCCCTACTGAACAAATATCACTTCCCATTACATTCCAACATATCTCATGAGATATAAAAATTTACTCAATTCTTTGGACGGAGATATAGTTATTAAAAATCACATAATGAAAAGAAACCACATTTATGCCAGAAGATTATAAGTCATTCATTATATCATAACCCATTAAATGAAATGAGTTTCATAAAATTTTCATCAAATCATAACCTATTTTAAAGAGATAAGACTCATAATCCTTATAACATAACATATGAAAATATGAGTGTTTCATAAGATTTTTTTTGTTATATAACCCATGTAAAATAAATGGGTTTCATAAAAACAATCATCACATAAATAAACCATTCAAAGAAATAATAATAATAGAACCCTTGGATCATATTCCCAAAAATTTAAAATTAATATTAAAGGATTTTATCTTATATAGAAAATGATTTTGAAATGAATCATAGAAAATTTCTTAAGGAAGATAACATTTCTTTTAAAATATCTTTTTATAACTAAAATATCATGATATATTTTGTAAATACTTTTCTTCAGAAATTTATGTTCGAACATATAATGGATGATTTAAAAATAATTTAACAAATTTATAGAGGAAAATTTTATTACCACTTTAAAAACATTTTTTAAAGCATAAAACATTTTCAAAATCATTATCCTAGAAAATAACCTTGGAAACATAAAATGAAAGATTTATATTTAATTTAAATCATTTATTAAGGGAAAAAATCCTACCTTCTTAAAAAAACCTTTTAAAATATAAAACATTTTTAAAATAGTTTTCATTTAAAATAAACATGAAAATTATAAATTTATCTTCAAATAAAATAATGGTTTTGATGGCGTGAAATTCGGTTCATGCTGTATATGTCAAAACAAAGATCTTTGTCATATTTTTGGAAAACCCCAAAAATGATTTGTTTAGAAAATAACATAATAATTCATTTGAACATTTTTTAAAAAAAATCAGAATTGGGAAAAAAGTTCCATATTTAATGATTTTAATAATGTAAAAAAAGTGTTTTCTTCTTTAGAAAACATGGGTTCTGAATAATAATATTTTTTGACTAAAGAGAGAAATAATGAAAATTTTCATAAAAAAATTATATTAAAATCTTGAGTACATAAAGAACATAAAATGAAGGGAAAATAGGTATTATAAAGACATTACCATAGGATAAGAAATTTCATTAGTTTCTTGAGGCATTTTTCAAAATAGTTTATCATTGGATAAATAATCATTAAAAATCTTGATAAATGATGATATTATAACATAAAATAAATACCTATTTTATGACATTGAATTGTAATCCCCATGATAGAATAAAATTAAATAAATCATTAAATATATTTATAATAAAAAAATGATACTATATTTAAAAGGATCAGTATATACACAAAAAACGAATATTGGGGCATTATATAACATATGTCTCAATAAAGGAAAGTTGAGACAAAAATCCATTTCCACTTTGGTATGGTTTGTATCAAAAACCCCAAGAAGGAGAAATCAATAAATATATATTTAAATACAAATAATTATTTGTATAAGAATAATAAAATAAATTATTCGAAATTATATATACCACATAATAGAAATATGTGGTGAATATGAAATGTGTCTCATATAAGTAAAAAAGTGAGGCAAAAATCCCTTACCATAAGTGTCGACCTCCTTCATACATGTTAAAGCGTCTTGTAAAATAAATAATAGTTTGTTATACATATTTTAAATTAACATATATATATATATACACACACACACACACACACACACATATATATATATATATATATATCATACCATATATGATTTACTTATGACAATTTATTATCTATTTATTAACAATTTATTATCAAAGTTAAAATTCAGGTGATAACTGATTTCTTCTTCATATATTTTTTGATATTTTATTTTTGTTACTTTTAATTTTCTAATTGTTTAATAATATAAATTATTGTAACTATTATATAAATATAACACATATTGTTTATATATTTTTTATCTATCCATAAAATTCAAATATAGATAATTAAATACATTATTCATAAAGACAGTAGGTTGTACGTACACATGAACATTAAATCTATTTTCTCTTTGAACTGAAAAAAGATAAGAAAATAATTTATTCTCATTAAAAAATTATTATTATGAAATATAAAAAATTTATACTTATTAAATTGATCCTTACTAACATCTATGTAAATTATAAGTCAAAATAAATCACATCACTTATGGATGCGGCAGTCCAAAGTACACACAAGTGATGTTATCATAACCCACAAGAAATTAAAAGTAATGACATATATGTGATATAGTAATGGAAAACATACATTAATTTCATAATTATAATATAATTATTTTAAATATATAATTATATTCATCCATTAATTTTGGTGATGGAGAATACACTACATTGGTTCACAAGGTGGTAGCCTATCTTACACACGATCGATAGTTTTGTTTTCCATTTGATTGAAGTGGAGATATATATAAGTTATTACATTAAAATAATAATATACATATGATATAATTCTATTATTACATTTTATGAGTATTACATAATTATCAGTGGAAAATAATAAATAAAATTTAGGATTTTACTAAATAAAATTAATTGTATTGAAGCACCTTCTTAGGATATCTTATTAAGGACCTCAGTGTTGATTTTTTGGAGGAACAAAAGATCCAAAACATGGATAAGGATTTTGGATAGTGATTTTTGTATATTTTGGATGAACTCTATGGAATTATAGTTATGAATAAGTGAAGGGTGTTGGTGGATTTTTATAAACGGGGGAAAGGAACCCACTTTAATATTACGTCAAAATTTATGAAAGAGTCCAAAATAATGAAGTAGTTTAGAAGGAAAGTGGATAAAAAAGACCATATATTCGATCTTGGTAAGGATAATTGAAAATATATCCATAAAATAGTAATTTAAAAATTTTATAGTAATTATATCCCTTATCTTCCAAGTTTAACCCAAGATAAACCGATTTTACCTTAACCATGATAATAAATTTTTTAATGTTTTCATGATTCAATTTGGGTGAAGATTATATTTCCCTTATTCAGTACTATTTTTTATTATCATTATAAATATGGAATAAATTTTTCCAAATTATATTAATATAAACTAGTGGAAATATGGTTCTTAACGTCGTTGTAATAACGTCGATTTTTTAAAAACCGACGCGAATAGTATATGCGGGGAATTTTAGGTGTCGGTTTTCACGAAACCCACGCCGAAATTTTTTTAAGAAATGTTTCGGTGTCGGTTTTGAAGAAAACCGACACCGATAATAATAATAAACCAATTTACCGTGTCGGTTTTGAGGAAAACCAACGCCGAAAATAATTAAAAACAATATTTCACCATCGGTTTTGTGTAAAACCAACATGGAAAATAATTTTAAAAAAACATTTCGGCGTCGGTTTTCAGGAAAACCGACACTGAAAATAACAAAATAAAAAATTTGCGTCGTTTTTTAGTAAAACCGACGTAGAAAATAATTTTAAAAAACGTTTCGGCATCGGTTTTCAAGAAAACCGACGCCGAAAATCCAGTCGACTTAGTTTTCGGCATCGGTTTTCTATAAAACCGACGCCGAAAATAAAAAAAAATTGAAACTTTGCGTCAGTTTTTTGGAAAACCGACGCCATAAGTTTTATTTTCGGCGTCGGTTATATTAAAAACCGACACAAAAATGTTTTTTTAAAATTTTAGGCGTCGGTTTTCTCTAAAACTGACGCGAAAATTCTTTTAAAATTATTCACGAACCGAAACCCTCATTTTGTTCGATCGTCGAAATCGAGTTCTGTTGCGGTGCTTTGGACTCACGACGACCTTTGAACGTGATTTTCGATCTTGTACGGCCCTTGTTGAAGGTTTTGTGCCATTTGCACGATTTTGGGTATGTGTTCTTATCTTTATCTCTTATGTAATCTCTTATTGTTTATTTCTTCTTCAGGAACCCTATTTTGCGCAATTTTTATTATTGGTTCGATTTTAGTTGTAGTTTATCATTATTTTTTTTGTATTATCATTATTGGTGTAGATTTGTTTGTATTATCATTGTTTGATTGTATTATCATTGTTTGTATTATCATTTTTGTGCGATTTTCATTATTTTTTGTATTATCATTGTTGGTATAAATTTTATATTGTTTCTTCAAACACTATAGTGTTTATTTGTATTATCATTGTTGGGTTGTATTATCATTGTTGGTATAGATTTCATCTCCCTATTTTTGAGTGATTTTCAATATTATTTTTTGTTTGTATTATCATTGTTGGTATAGATTTTATAGTTGTAGTTTATCATTTTATAGTGTTTGTTTGTATTATCATTGTTGGTATAGATTTTATTAGTTTTTTTTGTTTGTATTATCATTATTTTTTGTTTTTATTATCATTATATATAGAACTGCTACTATATTCACCATCATATTAATCTCGATACATGTATTTGTTAGTACATAGGTATAGATCATACCACAAAATCGTCAATAATTTATACATATTTCCATGTACTCCCACATTTCACTTATTGCATCCTTTAAATTAATATTCTCTTCAATATTTTTGACACATGAAACATAAAAATATTGAAAATTTGTAAAATGAACTAATAAATTATAAAATAATGATATTGTAATTAAATTATAATATCAATATAACACACATGTATATAATACGAAAATAAACTGTTTACTCTATTTGTAAACGTGTTTCATATCTAATGTCTTTTATCTGATTATCAATGGTTTTTATTAAATATGTTTTTGTTTACAATTTATCTGATAGATATTTAAATGTTTATATGTTTTAATATATTCATCAATTATATTGTGATATCAGGTATTAATGGATCGTAATTGGATTTATTTACGACGAACCACTCGTGAATATGAAAAAGGAGTTGATAATTTTTTGGAATTTTCTAAATGACAGCTTCAAAATATTGATTTGATTTTCTTTCCATGTGTGAAGTGTGTAAATATGAGAAAGTTAAACTCCATAGAAATCAAGGATCATCTCATTTGTTATGGTTTTAGCCTTAATTGTACACGTTGGATCTTGCATGGTGAAAGAACTGAAAATTCAACATCCAATGTTGATGACGATAATCATAATGAGGCAGAGGATCATATTGAAGAATTAATTCCTGATTTATGTATTGAAACCATCGAAAAAACACCAGCTGTTGAACGATTGTATAGAGATTCTGAGAAACCATTATTCCCAGGTTGCAGTAAATATACAGTGTTATCAGCAGTTTTGAGATTAGTTAACATAAAAGAAAAAAATGGGTGGAGTGATAAAAGTTTCTCCAGTTTACTTGAGCTTTTAAAAGAGCTACTTCCAGAAGGCAATGGGCTTCCATATTCCAATTATGAGTTGGAGAAAATATTATGCCCAATGGGATTGGGGTATAAAAAGATACATGCTTGCCCCAATGATTGTGTACTGTATAGGAAAGAAAATGAACATTTATCAAGTTGTCCTACATGTGGGACATCATGCTATAAGATGGATGAGAAAGTCAACTCAGATTTATTCTCAGGCGATGTCATGTAACGTTATGAAAAATCAATTTTTTACTTTCCAATGACATCATCCAATATTTTTTGCATACAATTCTGATAATTCAATTCTGATTTATTTTTAGGTACCAGAATCAAAACTCCAGCTAAAGCAATTTGGTACCTTCCAATAATTCTTCATTGGAAGAGTCTATTTGCAAATTCAATTGATGCAAAAAGGTTAAGATGGAATTCAAATGATCGCATCCATGATGGTAACTTACGTCACCCTACCGATTCACCATAGTGGAAGAAGTTTGATAAAATATTTCATGATTTTGGAAGTGAAGTTAGAAATCTCATAATGGGATTGTGTACTGATGGAATAAATCCATATCAGAGCCTCAGTAGCCAACATAGTTCATGGCCTATTTTGCTGGTACTTTAAAACTTGTCCCCACATCTATGTATGAAGAAAAAATATGTTACGATGAGCTTCATGATTTCTGGACCAAAACAACTGGGAAATGATATTGATGTGTATCTTACACCATTGATTGATGATTTGAAACTGCTATGGGAGGAAGGTGTTAAAGTTTTCTATGCATACAAGAAAGAGTATTTTCTTTTGCGTGCTATGATAATGTTCACTATAAATGACATTCCTTCATATGGAAACATATCTGGATATAGTGTTAAGGGACATAAATAATGTCCAATTTGTGAAGAACAAACTTCATATTATCAATTGCAGAATGGAAGAAAGACAGTGTACATGGGACATCAAAGATTTTTGTGAATTGATCTTCCTTATCGTAGATTGAAAAAATAATTTAACTGTTTACAATAATACAACCTCCCCCCCGACCATTGTCAGCTGAATAATATTATTACATAGTAAAAGATATTGATTCGACATTTGGAAATAGAAAAGGTTCTGGTTTACAAAAACATATCTGGAAGAAGTAGTCTATTTTTTTCAAACTACCTTACTGCAAATTTTTGGAGATAAAACATAACATTGATATTATGCATGTTGAGAAACAAATATGTGATATTTTGATTAGAACATTGTTATATATAAAAGGAAATAAAAAAGATGGATTACATGCTAGATTGTACTTGATATTAATGAGAATACGTTTAGTGTTAGCTCTCGCTGTGAAAGGATACATAAAATATTTACCTCCGGCTTGTCACACATTAAGCAAGATTGAAAAGATGAATTTCTATCAGTGTCTTCATGGTATTAAATTACCCAGAGGTTTTTCTTCAAATGTTAATAATTTTGTTTCATTGAAGGATTGTAAATTAATAGGTATTAAATCACATGATTGCCATGTGTTGATACAACAAATTCTACCAGTAGCAGTGCGTGGTATATTACCAAAAGCTATTAGAAAGACAATCATCAGGTTATATAATTTCTTTAAATCCATTTGTAGCAAATTCGTTGATCCAAATTTGTTAGATGTGTTGGAGAATGAAGAAACTATTATTCTTTGTCAACTAGAAATTTATTTCCCACCCACATTTTTTGATATAATGGTTTATCTATTGATTCATTTGGTGTGTGAGATAAGAATATGTGGGCCTGTTTATTTAAGATAGATGTATCCTTTTGAAATATATATGAAAATTTTGAAAGTATATGTTAAAAATACTTATCGAATAGAGGCCTCTATTGTTCAAAAATATGTATTAGAAGGGGTGATTGAGTTCTGTACTGATTATTTGAATGAGGTGGAGCATATTGGTCTCCCTGTATCTCGACATATAACAGTTGATAGAGAAGGTAGAGGGGTTCGAGGCTTAAAGGTAATGTTCATTCCACGTGATGAAGTTATGCAAGCAAATTTATACATTTTGAACACACAGATGAGGTTCAACCATATATATCCTCACATATTTCTAAATTAAAGTTATGATATCAGAAAAGAAATGAAAATTGGTTGATGATTGAGCATAAGAAGACATTTGTTTCATGGTTTAAAGTGAAATTCACCCCAGATATATCTGTATCAGAAACATTAAAGTGGTTAGCAAGGGGACCATCTCTTAATGTGATCACTTGGTCTGGTTTTGATATCAATTGCTACACAGTTTACAAAAAAAAACCTAGATGACAAGAGTACCGTTCAGAATAGTGGTGTGATGGTATTCGCTGAAGCAGTGCATTTTTCGAGTGCCAAAGATAAAAACCCAATTTCTGCATCAACTTCATATTTTGGAGTTATTAAAGACATATTTTAAATTTATTATATTAAATTTATAGTCACTGTTTTTAAGTATAATTGGGTTGATAGTAGTAGTGGCATGAAACATGATGAATATGGGTTTAAACTGGTTGATTTGAAAAGATTTAATCACAATGAGGAACCATTTATCATGGCGACACATGAAAAACAAGTATTTTATGTCATTGAACCGTTGAATTATCTGTGGTCAGTTGTTTTGCAAGGGAAAAGATATCATTTGGGTGATGAGGGTAATTCTGATGATTCTAGTGATTTACATGAGCCTTATTCATTTATTACGAAATTTCCAGATGATTACAATAAATATAAGACAGACATAGTGCATGTTGTACGTACCGATCATGATGAAGGCATGTGGCAAAACACTAAATTAGTCTCTTTATTTTTCTGGTAAATATTTATATTTTGTGTCTATTCTTAAAACATACCAATGCATGCCTCTATTTTTACATATTTATTTTTGTCTTCCTTGTTTCTAATTATTCAGTTTTCTAATGATATTCAGGTACACAAAATTTCATTTCACTTTCTAGTAGTAATTTCATACACAGATAGAGAGGAGTAGTTACCGAAGTATATCTATTTTGACATATTATTAAATATTCAGTAATACACTTATTTTATGAAATAAAACTATTAATTTACAAAAAAAATTTGCAGGACTACTGATGCGTCCTCGGTGGAGGAGACTTCTCCAGTTACTACTCAAAAATTAAGTTCTCAAGTTGGTAAACGTGGTATTACATGTTTACCAAAACTATTACTTTCTCGTGATGATAACAAAGTAAACATCTATTTTGATGATAATAATAATGAAGTTGGACCAAATGCATTTCATTTTGTCAGTTATATAGTGATGCAGAGCCGTTGCAGGATTAGTATTTTATATCCTGATTAGAAGTCAGTGGACAGGACGTCGAAGCAACAACTTTGGGAGGCCGTGACAGTAAAATATCTTTATTTATTTATTTTATCTCATTTTTTTATATTATATAGTTTAAATGACATATTTAATTTATTCAATTACAGATGAAATTCAATTTTGATGAAACCAAAGAAATTAGGAATAGACAACTCTCTTTAGCGGCGGTTCGACGGAGAGATTTTAAAAAAACTGACAAAAGAATATGATTTTGGAAAGGGAAGGTTTAAAATCCCATTACTTAAGTATCCATATATAGATGAAGAAACATGGAAGAGATTTGTTGACAGTCGTCAGGAAGAGAAATTTCATGTTTTTTAATTGTTTTCTATTTTAAAATTTATGCTACATTTTTCTTATTACTTGGTAATTTATTTTTATGTAACAGGCCTCCAGGAGATCTCATCAGGAGATCCAGTTGCAAAACGTATACCCTCATACTTTATCACATGGATGGTAATCATATTTGGAGTAGAAAATGATTGAAGAAAATTTTGAAGCATTAAGAGCTCGATCAAGTAGTGGTTCAGAAGAGGTCCAGTATGGTCATCCATCTCCTCCCACTCACCATGAGAAATGGAAACAAGAAAGAAGAAAAAAAAGAACAATATCTTATAGAGGAAGCTCATCAAGTGGCTGAGAGAATTGTAAGTAAATATTATTTATTTTTTAACAATTTTTATATTTTATAATATATAAACACTAATATAACTTTTTTATATTTCATTTCAGGATGAACTTCAGGAGAAAGAGGCACAGGGCTCTTTTATACCCGAGGGTAGGATGGATATCCTAGCCATTACTTTGGGAAAGGCAGAACACTCCGTCCCTGTTAGAGGATATCAGGCGGGTGTTAGTATTCGGAAGGTTTTTGGTAAGAGTAAGCAATCAAGAGACCCAGAAATAGAATCCATAAAAGAAGAGCTGCATAATATGAAATTGTCTATGGGTGATCAAATTCAAGAAGCAGTATAGAAGGCTTTATTAGAACACTTGGCAAGACAATCACAGTCTGCACAGCCTTCTGAGATATATTATTTACTTTTCATCAATTTTTCTTTTTTATAAATTATAAACACTGATATAACTTTTTCATTTTTCAACATTCTCAGCCTACTCACCCGGACTACCCTGCCTCATCTTCTTACCCAGCCCCGTCTGGGAAGCCTTCCGAGGTATATTATTTACTTGTCATCAATTTTTCTATTTTATAAATTATAAACACTAATATAACTTTTTCATTTTTCAACATTCTCAGCCTACTCACCCGGACTACCCTGCCCCAGCTGCTTACCCTGCCCCGTCTGCGCAACCTTTTGAGGTATATTATTTTATTTAATTTTTATTCAATTTTTCTATGTTATAAATTTTAAACACTAATATACCCTTTTCATTTTTCTGCCTTCTTAGTCTGCTCAACCGGACTACCCTTCCCCACCTACTAACTTTGAGCCTCCACCTCCTCCCTCGGATCAAGCCTTATATTGTGAGTTGTTTGCGGGAGATCCTCATGTACATATTGTTGCGTTAGGACAGGTGTATTTTTTGGGGGACTCAGTACATCATCAACCTATGCAGATGGGTCTGGTTAGATTATCAGTACTTTTTATTATAGATCATACTGCTCTACTACCATTTCCTACTGTGGAGATAACCAGTGTTGGGGAATGTATGGGCCATTTTTTACTTTGGCCAACTGCCCTACTTTGTTATATTTCATATGAGGTATGCGTTTTTTTAAATATTAATTACAAAAGATTCCAAATTACTTATAATGTTTTCTGACATTTAACTTATATAGGAATATCTGAAAGCAAAATACACTGTACAAATGCAACAAAATGTTCAGGAACAGTTGGTTGTAGATACTTCTGATATTTCTTATGGGTTGAAAAGATTATCTGAGTCCTTTTCTTCCTTGAATTTTATCTATGAGTTTTGGATGACGCCCAATATATGTGGAATAAATTATCAATTAAGAATACTGAAAGAATATATCATGAATTTAGTTAATTTTGAAGAGATCAGTCTGAATGTGGTGCAATTGTTTTCCATGTAAGTAAATTTATGTTTGAATTACTATTTCTTTAATAAAAGATTATTATGTCATTGAATAACTATATTTTCTTTTAAATTAGGTATCTACACAGGATTCTTTTACAAAATGAAACTACAAGAATTTACAGCTTTATAGATCCAGAGTACATTTCCTTGGAAGTCAAACATGTGAAGAATGAAGAAAGAGTTCAATATATTTCCGAGAGATTATCACAAATAGAGATTCAGTGCTGGTTTTTTCCATTTATTGATAAGTAAGAACATCAACATAATTTTGAACTAATGATCATTATTATTTCATTAATTGTGAACTTTTTGTATTGTAGGAGGCATTGGATGTTAGGCGTATTTTTCCCAAATGAATGCACCTTATATTGGTTTTTCTCTTTATTAGGAAAAGTGCGTAAACCATTTTCCAACTTGTTAAACAGGTAAGTTGTTTTTTATTTTTATAAGTTTGTTATGTTTAATTTTCATTGTTTACACAAGTTTTATTAGTTCTTATATAAAAAAATGCAGTTCATGGAAACATTTTACAAAGGAGAACATGTTAGAAAAGAAACCAACGTAAATCAAATATTTGGACGTATGAGTAATTAGTTTTTATATTTTTGTTATATATTGGTTTTTATTATTAGTTAAATGTTTTATAACTGCAGTTTCATCGTCAAAATGGACATGTTGAATGTGGTTATTATATTCTACAATTCATGTAAAAGATAATCACAACTGAGGAAACTACTGATTTTCATAAGGTTAGTTGTATAAATTTTTTTATATATTTTCTGCCACTTTTTTCTATTTCTTAATTTTTTATCATTCAATATTATTGTAGGCATTCAATGATTCACAGACTTATTCCCAATCTGATATAATCCATATTCAATCTACTTTTGCAAACTTTTTGTTAAGTCTAATTAAGATTTGAGGTATGTATATTGATTAAGATTTGAGGTATGTATATTCTAATATTTCATGTACATGTATTTTAATTCTACTATACTTTGAGTTCTCTCAAGTGCCTTTGTAAAAATACTATTAGATTGTTTTTGTATAATGTGTTTTTTTTCAGGGGTTTCAATTTTTTTGGAAGTGAAATTGTAATTATTTTAGAAATAACAAAATTTATTTATGGCGTCGGTTATTTTCAAAACCGATGCCGAAAGTTTTTTTGAAAAAAAAATGACTTATGGCATCGGTTTTATCTAAAACCGACGCCGAAGAACTGATTTTCGGTGTCAGGTTTTTATAAAACCGACGCCGAAAATCTAGTGGACTCGGTTTTCGGCATCGGTTTTCTATAAAACCGATGCCGAAAATCCAGTTGAGTCCATTTTTGGCGTCAGTTTTATAAAAAAACGACGCCGAAAAGCATTTCTAAATGAAGTTTCGGCGTCAGTGTTATAGAAAACCGACACTGAAACTCATCAGCAAATTATTTTGGGCATCGGTTTTGAAAAACCAACGCAAAAACTCTATTTTTAACATCGCCTTTAAAGACTTCGGTTTATAACCGACGCCAAAAATCAATAAAAACCAACGTTAAAAAGTGTTTTTGCACTAGTGATAATTGGAAATAAGTTTTTTTAAAATTTAACATGTAAATGTGGGGAGAAAGTGGTTTTCTAAAGAGAAAATGTTCAAACATTATAAAATTTTTAAATAGGAATAAAATTTAAATTTAATTCCAATGATATAAATTAGATTAATAGATAATAAACTGAATTACTTTTACTTTTAAATCCAACTTTAATAATTTTTATATTTCTAAATTATTTGAAATAAATGACAATTATTAATAAAAAAAGTATTTTTCACTATTCATCCAAAAAAATTCTCTTTTCAAAGAATTATAAAAAAATAAATACAATATAATTTTTAAATTATGTTTAAAAAAATGAAATTAACATTTTCACAATAAATTTTTAAAATGGAAAAAATTTATTATTAAATAAGCTCTTAAAAGGAAAAAAAACCACTTTCTAGAAAAATATAGTTTTAAGAATAAAAATTTGTATATTAATATATATAGCCTATAAAATATATAATTTTATTGTAAAAAATTTTATAGGAAACATATTATATAAATTTATATAAATTAATTAACATAAAGTAATTTTTATAGTTTTATGATATAAAACACCTTTTTTAAAATAAAAATAGTTTTTTTGAAAAATATTTTCTTTAATTTTGAAAAGGATTTTATTTTCATTTATAATTATTTGGTAACCGAATAATATAATATATATACAAGTGTAATCCATATTTCCATAATTTAGTTAATATTATCCCCAACATCCATCTTTAATGGAAAGGTGATAACTATTATATTAAATAATAACATTTCAATAGTATATTATGATTTGTTTAAACACAATGTTTCATATAACGTAAGATAAAATTAGTGTTCGGTATAATCCAAAATATAAAATGGAAAATTTTTATTTAAAAAAATCACAAAATATGATCCATGTGGCCTAATGTGACATCCATCCACTTAGGTTGTTGTTGATATAATTACATTCATTAACTATTTCATCAGGATACTATTTTTTATTTGTTATTCAGAAGTATAAGGTAGTGGAGATGTTCAATATATTCATTATAGAGGTTGAAAAAAAATTTGGATTTTTATTACACAGTTATGAATTCAAAATTGAATAAAATTAACTAGAAATTCACTTAAATATTATTTTTATATCATGGGACTAAGAATAAATATAGTGCTCCTTATATACCCAAATTGAATGGATAAATATTAAGGAAAAACTAAATCATTATTGAAATGGGAAGAACAAATCATCCAGAATTCAATGTCATAAAATTATTTTTGAGAGATGATTTAAGTACTAAATTTCAAATTCAAAACAAGTATTTGATGATACTTTATTAAAAAAATATTTCTTAATAAATGTGGTGATATAATAAACCCACATTTATGTCCCTAAAGGTGTTTGGTATTCAATTATTAATGATGATAAACAATTTAGATTTGGGAAATTCATAAGAAAATTATGAGGGAAGAGTTTTCATTCATTATTTTACAATTAAAAGAGGATAAAATTTATAAAATAAAAGGAAAAATAATATTATATAATTATATAATGGTAATATAAATGAATATAACACTAATTTTAGCGAGTTATATAATGCATATTTTTATCATTCTGAAGAATAAAACTTGTATAATTATAAAAAAAGTGAGTGAAAAAGAAGAAGGTGAATATGAAATGAAGATATTCATGTGAATTTTGATTAGATTAGTGATTATAATTATGTTATTGAACATGAAAATTACTAGTATAAGAGTATATAAAAACATATTGAAGAAGGAAATATCATTGGAGATCCAAAGTCACAATTTTATAATAGAAGAAGATGGAAGCTTAAGAATCCAACACCTATAGTAGCACAAATTACACCACAACAATTTTTTGAGACTATTAAGTATATATAATTATTAGGAACTATGAATGAGGATCATTATCCTGTATAAAATAATTTAACATGGGTTATTGTTCTAATATCATAATGAAAGAATATTATTAGAACCATGTTGATTTTATAAAATAAGATCAATAAAAAAGGATTGATT
The DNA here is from genome assembly GCA_963277665.1 of Viscum album. Classification (NCBI taxonomy): domain Eukaryota; kingdom Viridiplantae; phylum Streptophyta; class Magnoliopsida; order Santalales; family Viscaceae; genus Viscum; species Viscum album. The sequence continues at coordinate 9,941,923 of OY728125.1, forward strand.
TTAAGAAACATAGACATATTGGCTCACAGTGGATACTCATAGTTTGAAATATTTTTTTAAAAGAATCATTTCCTCTAGTTTTAATGCATAAATAAATAATAATTTTTAAATATTTTACAATATATAAGATATATATGGTTTATTAAATGGTTGTGATTTTTTATTCATGAATGGAAATCAATTTGATTAAGTATTTATTATTATGTATAACGAATTAATACTTTACAATGATATCACAATGACGTCAAGGTTTTAGACAGAGCGTAATGGGTTAGAATATTCCCTTTGATCATAGTATCCAAATATGGATATGTATTTCAAATGATTGAATTTTTTTAAAAGTTACGGGGATGGAAATGGATGTATATATAAAAATATTGGTCAAAATAACTATTATGTCCACTTTTGATATTTGTGATATAATATTTATTGGTTATTGATAGTATTTATACAAGGAACATTAAAAAATGAAGTGGAATATTTAAATTTCAATTATTAGAGATATGAGATTATTTATAAGATTAAAATTAATGCAAAAAATTAATATATTTTATTATCTTAGGAGAAATATTCCAAGGAATTTTTGAATAAATTAAAATAGAAGACACAAAACTAGAATTTACACAAATGGGTGATAATGAAACTTTAGGAAAAGTTTGTGTGGGGTAGTTGGTTAACTAATAAGAATTTTTAGAGTTTATGGGAAGTTTATTGTATTTAATTGATTCAAGGTTTGACATTAGCTACTTAATAACCTTGTGTATAAAATTGAAAAGTTATCATAGGGGTTCACACACTAAATATGTCAACATAATACTTATATACATCATATGAATTTTGAATTATGGTCTCTTGTAAAAAAGATGTGAAGAATTAAATATATTTTAGTAAACTGATGTGATTAGGCTAGATAATGTAATTTTATCGACTAATTGTTTCCATGTATTACATGAGAATATTATATTGATTAATTATAGAGCTAGGTGGTGAGACGACATGAGTTTATGAGGCCATAAAAGACTGAAATTGTATTTTAAAAATACGTTAAATTTTTTAAACATCAAGAATGTTATAAAAAGTGAAATAACTGTTAAATAGTGTATCGGATTAGAAATCTCAGTTCACCATTGAGTTCATGGTGAGGGTTTTACCCTATGTGTGACTTAATGTTGGATCATATTGGATATTCTGGCTGAACATAGTTGTGAAATGTTTACTAAATAAATAATATAATTTTTTTATTTTATTCCATTAATTCATAAAAAAAATAATAGTATATAAATATGAAGATATGACCAATTTATAGAGGTTTCCTTATAAAACATCAAATTGAGATAGTGTGTTGGAGGAGAGATTTCTTAGAAGATTACATCAGATCATATCAGTATCAAAGATCATTTACACCAAAGAAATTCAAGGATCACACCAATGACAATGATATGGATTCGTTCTTCATCATAAATTGATCTATATTGAGGAAGCACATTGTTTTATGTGGTTATTAGTACAAAATATCTGAACCAATCAACTAGAGAATTTATTAATGGAACATACTTATTGTGGGTATGGGATGGATATTATTTTGGATTGGGGAATTTTTTCTTGTTAATATTATTATATCAGCATTTTTCATTCTAATTGCAATGAATTGAGGCCAACATGAACACAAGATTAGGTCATTTACTCATGTTTCTATTTTTTTCATTTCATCCCTTGTTCTTAATTTATCACAGGAGATTCTATTTCGCTACATTTAAATGAATACCCAGAAGTCAATCTTTGTGTGCTCATTTCTTAGTGAAAAAAATTGATATGACATATCAAGGTTTTTTCTGATAGTGGAATAAATTTAAGATGACAGATGATTGATCAGGGATTGATATATGGATACCCATTTTTTGTAAATGTAGTGTGTGATGCCGTGTGGCTCAACAGACGGTTCTTGCGAAAATAAAGGTGTGATCTCCATTGATCATGAGATGATGAGGCTAATTCGGAGTAGATATGTGACCTTTAGGTAATATCTGTAGTGGAACTGGAGGAGATGCAGTTCTTGGTGTAGAAAAATTATTACCCTATGGTCTCTGTGAAATTACAAACTAAATGGAAGGTATCACATGAACACATATCATGTAAAGAGTCATAGCTATGGTGTTAGTTTTTCACATGGAGTTAAGTATCACATGACATGAGATCTCTATCACGGACTATGAATCTACTTGGTGAATAATGATATTACATGATGGAAACATGGAAAACTAGACAAAAACATGGATATCTGTACTCAGACATGAGAAATCACACATGTAGATCATCTTGAGTAAAGGGGGTTGGACGCACTGTGTACTCTTGACACAACCATGGGAATATACTACAATACCTGGGTAAAAATTGGTGATGAAAGGCCATATTTTTTACTACCAGTACATTCTGTGTACATATTCAATGATGGCTTCGATCCCATGTTCTCTTCAGCATGTAGAAGTTTCATTAGGTTACATTCGTTAGATCCATTCCATGAGGGTTTAGTATGGAGTCGCATCATATGCATATGATGGTGATCGTCTCGGAGGAACTACATTCCATTATAAAGTTATTATAATCCTTAAATGAGTCCCAAAGTGAGTTTCCCTATCATCACCACTACCATAAGTGGGGTTCTTAGTATCATTGTGACCAACACTAAGTGAGAATTTATACCCTAATTAGTGAGTTAATCTAGATTGGGATGTTGGTATAACCTATAGCCTTGGGTGTGATCCCCATATTTGAATAATTCTACTTAGACTACCACTGTATACTTATTATAACATGACCCGATGAAAACAACATATTGGATGGATTCCATTAGTGTTGTTTTTAATTTTTGAGTGTGTTATCCTAGATGTGTGTTATATGGAACCTTCGAGAAGGTGTCCTGGGCAGAATTTACAGTTGTGATCTTACCATGAGATTGTGAGTCTATTATGTGTATATATGGATGTTCTTGTAATATATTATGAGGAAATATATATATAATTAGATTTTTTATTATCAATGATATAATATTAGTTATTTTAGTGTGTCATATTAGGTATTGTAGTGCTCACACCTATATGGAATTTCCCACATGTTTCATATCTTATACAAATTTCTATCCTTTGGATGGGGAACTAAATAGATTAGGACTGGCAGAAGATTAGTCAGCTGAATAGAATAAATTGTGTTCTGGTTTTTGAATATATTGTAGTCCTCTCCCACTTCATAGTTCGAACATGATTTTGGTTTCATTTGGTGAACTTTTTTTTGGACTATAGATTTTTAATACTATGTTGTCATACTATGATGGTGGGATTTTAGATTTAGTCATGCATGCTTATCAATTGTTTACATTTCAACATTTCATGGGCTTCGATATGTGTGAATGTGTATTGGTACATTAGGACAAGGCCTCCCACTAGTGTGATATTCCTACTCAGAATTAGTCTCCATCCCATGATGTATTGGAGGTCAGCTAGGGGTAGTCACGGTTTGGTCCCCATTGTATTGGTTCATGATAGAGTGGTATTAGAGGAGTACATTTCACCTTAGGATCCTAGATTGTGACATTGGTTTTGGGAAACAAGGTTAAGTGTTTTTAGTTTTTATTTTAGGCTGGGGAATCCAATGTTAGTGTAGAGGTTGGTGTATTTATATACGTGGTCTTTGAAAACATAATTGATGACTTGGTATATGTACACATTGGTTTCAAGTAAAATATTGGTATATGTTTCATATAGGAATGGGTTGTCATTTCTATTTCATTCTTTATTTAGTTCTCTATATGTACTCATTGATTTTGGTACGTCATTCTTATTAAAGGATTCCTTAATGTTTTTCATCTTGGATTCAGTAGTAGGATCAGAAGGAAGGTATTTTTAGTGAGTATTCTTCGAAAAATTTACATGTTCTATAGGGTTCACCTATAGGTGGTGTACTATTTTAAGACCACATGTCGAGTAGTATATGGTACCAATAGTACTAGTAGATGATGTAAATATGATGATCACACTTTATGAGTTTTAGTGGAAGAGACCCATTAGGATCTAAGAAGAAATTGACCGATAAGTGGTGAGAAATGTCGTAAGGTAGTGATATGATTCTTTCATCTTCTCAAGACACATATAGACCAGCTGGTAGTCCTAGAAGTGAGACTTCTTCATGGATATATAGAATTATGGTGGGTATCAGTGCCCTTGTCATATGATTTGGAGACTCTTGCATGGCCAGAGTTTGAGAGCCTATTCAGATAGATTTTTTTCCTAGCTACATTGAGTACGGTGCACATCCAATAACTTTTCAAACATCCATAGAGTAGTAGGCATGTGGATTAATTTTTATCAAGGTTCACAAACCACTCTTGATACTCAATCAATATATTATGTGATCAGTTCTTGCAGTCTCAATCATTTGGGGGAGGATTAAACATATATATTTTAGCTATAGTGATACCTATATTAATCCCTAACTATGATGGGGTTCCATATTGTGCTTTGTTATTTGAGAGTTTCCTAGGTGATAAGAGGCTAACAATATGAGATTAAAGTGGAAAAATTTTATAATAGAATTCAGTGGAAAGGATATTATGATAGTCCCAAGGATATAGATGTGTGGTACATTTCATAAGGTGGTCTCAAGATGGAGGGTATGTGGCTTAGGGCTTAAAGGATAGATCAAGTCATCATACGGAGAGGCAGTGCTAGTCTTATAATGGTCAAAAAAATATGACATGATATTGTCTGAAACCACATGTGGATGATAGATATACATTGTATGGGCTATTTAAAAAGTGTATATAGTAGGTAATAGAAGGTATTCAAATTTTAATATGTGTTAGAGGATTTTTGGTGAGTAGATGGATGTGGATGATGTTAAGATTTATTGGAACCACCACCCCTAGTTAGTCCTTTCAAGTCTCAATGAGCTAGGGTATAAGGGGGAGGGAAGTTGTAGGTGGTCGAGACATATGAACTAGAAGCTCTAGGGATGATACTAGGTATTATCTGTTTCTTTTATATCATTTTTTTGGTATTGATAGAAACATCTTCAAGTCATTACTTTATTTAAAATTATTTCATTTGAGACATAGATATTATGAATAAGCCTTTCGCTCAAACCTTATTCTTAGAGGCTCCATCCATAAGAGACTTAGTGATCAAAAACATTTCTTGAGTGAGTGACCTGAATAACTGTGGTAAAAGTTTCATTTAGGATATCATTGTTGTAGTGATGAGGCCTTATATTGTTATCTTATGTATAAAATTGTTTATCTCTATTTCATGCCTAAATAGAATATTTTAGGTGGATTTTGTGGTGTGTACACAATGATGGGATGAGATTTTACTTATGAGTGAAAATTAAACCCATGAAGAGATAGATGGAATCATTTGTAGGAGGGGGCAGCCAATTTCACACCAGTTGGCTCGCATGACCCTTCGTACAGTGAAGGATATGAATTTTCTGTAATCTATAGTGGTGGAAGAGTATGAGGAACTCTTTCCTTAGGACATTCTAGGATTAACTCCCCAATAATAGACAGAATTATTCAGTGATCTACATCCTAGTATGGACTATATATATGTACAAACATATCTGATGGATCCAACAAAGCTTCATGTTTTGAGGGAACTATTGGAGGACTTTTAGAGGGAGGACATTGTGAGACCCAGTGTTTCGCTTTGGGAAACCCCATTATTGTTATATAAGAAGGAATATGAGAGATTATGGTTGTTTTTACTACCATAAACTAAAAAATGTGATTGTTTGTAACATTAATCCACTTCCAAGGATTGATGACATCATCGATCAGTTGAGAGGGTCATGATGGTTCTCATAGATTGAAATCACATAAGTCTATCACCAGTTGTGAATATAGAATGAGGATATACTGAAGAAATATTTTTTATTCTATCAAATTTGATATGATTAATTTTTCATTCCATTATGTGTGAATAATTCCCAAGAAATATTCATGGGAATCCTGAACCCAGTCTTTCATTCTTTCATAGTCTATTTTGTGGTGGTCTCCATCTACAATATCATAGTGTTCTCGATGTCTGAGTAGGAGAACATGGGGCACTTAAGGATGATCTAGGAAAAAATCTAAGAGAACGAACACTCTACTAAAGTTACTATTATGGATTCTAGAGGTCCACTTTCTAGGAATTGTTTTCATAAAATATTGGGTAAAACTGGACCTCACAAAGGTTGAGATAGTGTTACCTTGAGAGCCATCCAATTGTGTGACAGAGGTATAGAGATTACATGGGATAGAAGGATACAATTAGATATTTTACCTCAATTTCTCTAGGTTATAATCTCCCTTAATATATTTTAATAGAAAGGGGAATTCTTTTTTGTGTACAGGGAGGTTCTAGTGGTCATTCCAAGAGTTGAGGAAGAGATTAATGAGAACTCCAATATTGAGATTATAGGAGGAGCATGTTAAGTATGTAGTATTCTAATATGAATTATAGGCTAGGCATGAATGTGTCCTGGTGGAAAAGAAAGTGGTGATTACCTATGATTCATGTCACTTTTATACCACATGAGTCGAACAACATAACCCGTTATCATTGGGTAGTAGTTGTAGTCGTGATAATGAAGTTGTAGTGATGCCACCTGATGGGTGAGCAATTTGTCATCTAATCTAACCAAAAGAGTCACAAGTATATCTTCTATTAGAATGAACGTGACCTAATATAGAGGTGATGGATATATTTCTCCAAGAATATGAATTTGATATTCTTTATACTCTTAGGATGGGGAACATGGTAGTGGATGCTCTTAGTAGAAGATCTTTTTTGCAACTATTGAGTGATGTATCAGAGTAGTTAACCTCATTATTGTTATCCTTTGTGTATAGATATGCAAAAACATTCATCCAGTTTTTGGTTGTTACCCCTCCACTTTTATAAGGACTTGGGGAGGAAAAAATGGGGATTTTGAATGTGAGACCCTACATACTCAGATATCTACTAAACATGATCCTGATGTATTTTATGATGTTTTGGATTGTATCATTATTTTAATAGGATGGACTATGGTGCATATTGTTTTGATATAGGAGGTGATGAGGTTGATACTTCACCCTTAGTAGTATATCTAGGTGTGGAGAAGATGTTTGAGGACCTTTGGCGATATTTCTCATGTCCAATGATGAAGAGATTTGTTACAAAATTGGACTCTCAATTCATGATATATCCATATAATTCATGATGGAGTTACCATGTACATCCTGAGGACACAAATACAACTGGGAGACTATAATGTGACTTTGAAAGTTGGCCAGCTTCCAATATATTCATGAGAATATTTCACTAGACATCACGAGAAACCTTTATATGTATAATATAGTCTCACTCCATGGATTTTCCTCGTTGAAATTTTTTGACTATGATTATCATATCACATATTGGTTTTGAAATATATATAGCAGGCCTTTGGGACATATGTGTTTGAGCGTAGAATTTCACCCCTAGACTGAATACTGAAATGAGTGAACCATTTAGGTCATGTATGAATTGTTGTGATATTTAATGTTAGACTTTAAACATAGTTGGTAAGATCAGATACCATTGGTAGAGTTTTCCTACAATAACCAAAACACTTCACCAATGGTATGGCATTGTTCGAGGCCTTGTATGGGCAACCCTAAAGGTCCCAAATATGACTTACTAACCCTTGAGAGTCACAACTCATGTGCATGGAGTTGTTATGATATATAATAAGGATGGTCCAGATCATCTAGAGGAGGATGAGTATTGGAAAGATTCATCATCATTCCTAGGTGGACCATTGATGGAGGTCTTTAGAGTTATAGGAGTGAGACCATGTATTCATGAGGGTCTCACCTCGACATTGGTTGTGAATATTTGGATAGGATGAATAGATATCTTCATAAATCATAGGAACTTTATAGATACTACATAGAGTTGATGAGGTATCTTTCTACATATCTCATCCTCTATAGTTATACATGGTACAGTACATATTCCAAGAGTCACAACTGTGGAGGTATGTATATAATTGATCACATGTTATTTACTGGGGAAATTTTACATTGATAATGGAGCCACATTTATAGAGTAATCAATAGAGATTGTATATCAGTAGTAAATTATCCTCTATGGGTTAGATAGTCCTTTAGTTAATTTCAGATGGCATTATGGAAATTTTCGGGAGAGGATATGGGGGAGAGTGACCCATATGCATGCATATCACCCACATATCTTTTAGTAATATCTTATTATGCTTTATAGGACCTAAATATATATGGTGGGAATAATTTAAAAACTCATATTTATTCTATGTATTACTTTAAGAAATTATATGTATAAATTTTAGAGTTAGTTTCCCATATAGAGTGATATTTCGAGGCCCGAAATTAATTTTTAAAAACAACATTAAATGTATTTGTCATAATGCACGAATAGTTTTCCTATAAATGTAGAATAAATATTAAAAATTGGCTCTGATCAAATATTTTAGGCAACCCTTGAGTTTATTGTGAAGGTTTTTACCCAAGCCATGACTTAACCTTGGAGACCCTCAGACATTTATGTTGAATGGAGTTGTGGGCAATTTATTAATTAATTAAAATAAATAAATTATTTAATTTAATGTATTCTCCATGACCTAGAATGGTAAATATATATGGTGTTTTTCCCATTTTAAATGGTTATTTGCATAACCATATAAATTTATCAAGAATATATGTGGAGGGAATTCTTGGAAGATGACATTCGATTGGATCCGGAACGAGGTTTGTTTATGCCAATGAAATTCAAGGAAATCACCAAAAAAATATTCCAGATTAATTATTCATCAATGATTGATCCATATCAAGGTATTAAATTGTTTTATGTGGATTTACCCCTATTTTTAATTTCCAAAATTATTTCAAATCAATCAACTAACAAATTCATTCACAAATCGCATGTGTTGCATGTATGGGATAAATATTATCCAAGATTGAAGAATTGCGTTTTTTATATTATTATGTATTTCTTCCTCATCTATATAAAAACATAATTGAGGATGACAAGAATATTTACCTAGTTCCAGTCATGATTTATTTTTTTCTTCAATCTCTTTACCAATTCATCATTCATTGCAGACAATTCCTTTCTCCCTTGGTTGGATGAATTCCATGAAATCAATCATTATACACCCGTTTCTTGGAGAAACTCAGGGAAACCATGGATCTGGGTTCAATTTGATAATGAAATTGTGGTATGATGATGAATGACCAATATATGAAATATTTAGGGATACACATTCTTCATATAATTTGTGTGTGACTACAGTGTTGATCGATTGATGGTTTCTTATAAGGTGAGTAGTAGATGATGAGGTACAGTTGGACCATCTCTGCAATCTTCAGGTAATATCAGTGGCATAAGCATATGTGATGAAAAGACATGTGTTTGTAGAGAAGTATCCCATGGGTTCTTTGAAATTACACAGTACATATAGTTTAATTAATAAACACACTCTGTTTATAAAATGGTGTGTGATTTTACTTACTGATATTGAGTGTATCAAATAGGATATATAGCCATCCATACATGGACATGAATATCTATACATAGAAATGATCATCATTATATAGACATGTCCATGAGTAAACATGTAGGACACACCATGTACTCAGACACAGTCCTGGAAATAGGCCATGATACATGGGTATAACATGGTACTAAATGTAAAAATTGTGCAATTTTAATACACATAGTGAAAATCTTCAAGACAGAGTGGATCCCTTATCCTCTTTATCTTGAAAAAGTTTATGTAGGTTAAATTTGCATGATTGATTCACTGAGGATATAGGGTAGATTTATTTATATTTCATGGGATAATGATCCCATGTATGGAACATCAGTCATGGATAAAGCTATAGGAATCCTTCTATGACTCCAAAGTGTGATCATCAATCATCATCACAACCCGATGTGGGATTATTGGTATCCTTGTGACTAAAACCATGTGGTAATAAATTCATTACATAGCTGGTTAATCCATATTAGTTTTTTTGGTATACCCCATGGCCTTTAGAGTATCCCCCATCATTATATCTTTCTATTCACACTTATAATTTGTACTTATAATTGAGATACCCAATTCTTAGGATATATCAAATAGATTCCATCAGTTCTATTTGACTTGTGGAGTATATTCTCCAGGATGACTGTTATATAGAACCCTAGAGAAGGAATCATAGGTTGGGTTTACGGTTGGGATCTTACATTGATATGTTTGTTTATTATGATTACATGTAGATGATATTTTTATATATTCCACTGAAATGTACATGTGATGAGGTGAATAATATTAGTGATGTTATATTCTTAGTGATTTTTTGGTTCCATAATGGGTATTTCTATATGCATCCCTATATGGTATTTTTCTACACGTTTAATGTATTATGTAGAAGACCAACCATTTGATGGGGTCTAATAAGGGCCAAAACTAGGAAGAGATTATACATCCATATAGAACAAGGTTTATTCTAGTGGTTTCATTTATTGTAATACTCATCCACATCATAGGATAGACTTGATTTTAGTTTCTTTTGGTGGTCTTGTATTTTCCCCTTGCATTCCATTACTATGTTGTCATACTTTGATGTTGGGATATTATAGGTATTCATTAATGGTTATCATTTGTTTACATTTCATCATTTCATGGTCTTGTCGATATGTGTGTGTGTACATGTGGATTAGGCTAAGGATTCCCATGTGTGTCATATACCTACTCAATATTGGGCATCAACCCCTGGCATATTAAAGGTGGGCTTGGGGTTATTGTAGTCTGGGCCTTGTTGGGATAGGTCATGATATTGACTATTATAAATAAAATTTATGAGGTACATTATCTATTGGAATAAGTAGTATGATTTAGATTTTCCAAAAGAAAAATTTTATAACATTGAGGAAAACAGAATTAAGGTACGTTTCTGATTCACATGAAACACACAATGGATTTAGATAAAATAACAGTTGGATGAATTTAAAGTGAAGGTTGAGAAGACATTTAATATTTCCCATGATAATATGAATACAATTGTTTTAGAAAAAATTCAGTGAAACATCCTAAATCTAAAAATAATGTCATCAAATATAATTTTATTAATAAGTGTTTTTATAATTGATATGTGACTCACGAATATGTTATCACATTGGATGAAGTTCATGATTTTCCACCAGGCTACACCAAGGGATATATTTTAATAGTTACGGTTGAAAATATATGTTCATTTTATCCCTATTAAGGAATAAGGGAATTCCTAAACAATTTAGTAGATTCTCTTGTAAAAGTGTGGTGGGTGGTTATGATCTTAATGGAAGTTAGTTATTAAATTGAAAGAAAATTTTGTTGCATAAATTGAGATAATTTATTGAGTTGTTTAAAGGGGGGAGATTTAGAATCACTAGACTCAAATTTCATATCATCTAGGGATGATGTTATCTAAAAAACATTACCTTATCCAATATTGCAGTGTTATGAAATTTATAAATTCTAAATACTATGATTTAATAATAATTGCTGAATTATTGGTATTAAAAACAAATACAATATTGGATATTGAAGAAACCACGAAATATTTGAAGGTTCATTGTATTTATTTCCAACATTATAAAAGAATCATTCATATGAATTATATATATATATATTATTTTTGAATTAACTATAAAGGATTCATCTTATGATGATGATCTCCATATGGAAGATTTATATATATATTATTTTCCAATTAAATGTAAAGGATTTATCTTAGAATCGAACCAATGAATGGAAAAAAAGATTAATTTAAAGTATTTGAACACCAGATCAATGTGGAGGTTCTACTATGACATGTTTCTGGGGATGATAGAGGATATCTAGGAATCACTATATATCTCAAAAAATATAAATAAATCCACATGTAGTTATTATTGAAAAATGATATGATGTCTTAGCATATATTGAAATTTAGAAAGTCATTATGTGAATGATGATACCATACACTAGGAATTGGTCGAATAATGGTCAAGTTACTATTAGGATAATCATTAGACATCTATGAATAACAATGCATCCTAATTCTTGTGAATTAAGACACACGAATTTGTTATAGAAAATTATAATTTATTATCCATGGTGAAATGTAATAGATATAGGAGAATATATACTATGGACTTATAGATGGGCCATAAAATCATGTAAGGAGAATATGTCTCACTGATATATTATCCCAAAAGGCATGGGATAATAGTCATGGTATACCACATGTAATTTAGTTTAATTTAATGTGACGATAAAAAGGGTTTTCAATAGTTCAAAAGAATTTGGGGAGGACCATTACTATGCAGTTTAATTTCATGCGGTGTGGATGTTTTTGAACCACATATGAATATTTAAGAGTCGATGAACTGGAATTAAAATCAAATGTATTAAAAAATTCTCTTATAATATTTAATTCAATAATCACTGTATAAATAAATCCTAAAATACCAAGTATCAAGTCATATATAGTTAAAATGAGGTTATAGTGTGAGAAGCCATTGGAAAAGACTAGAGGTGAATGGGAAGGACATAAACACTAAGATGAAAATAGGTTAAAGTTGATTGATATTTTGTGATGGTCCTATAATAAGAGATATATAATTCAATATATATCCTAAAATAAAAGGAATCATAAAAAATCTATTAAGGAAGTCTTCATATAGAACTATCTAATGTGAATTGGAAAAGATTTGGTAGTTTCTCATTGATGCTAGTTGATTATAAGTAATCCTACATGAATGAGTAAAGACTTGATCACCTAGATTAAACATTATTGGATTTTTCAAAAGGCATATTATTTGAAATATATGAATGATTATATGTCCCAAAATAATAGAAATCAAGACACATATAGTTATTATGAAATGTGGTATTGTTCTAGTCATAGGTTAGATGATCTATGACACTAGGATAGTTAGATGAAACTGTGTTTATAGAATCTTAGATGAAGTGGATATATCATATTGGAAAATCACTTCAATTTTTGCGATCTAATAATAATAATTGGTTTTTTAAGATATATATTATAGTGGTATTCCATATATATCGATAACATAAGATGTAAGTAACTAAATACATGTTTCCTAATACCAGGATTTGATTTCTCCAAACATTAAGTATCCACTTTGGGATGAAAAATAGTTTTTGGGGATTATATAAGGTTCTAACTCTCACATAAAGAAAACATGTCTTTTAGTGTAGGTCTATATATATAGTTTGAGGTCTTTCAGAATGGAATACACATCATGAAGATTATTATTTAGTGATAGAGAAGTTTATATAGTAAGTATTGCACTGATATGTATTTGGAAAGGAATAATAAGGATTTATCTCAATGCTGAATGCATTCATGAAACCCAACATGAATAAAAGGATGACGCCATCATGATGAAGCAAGTATTTGATTGAGATTTTTATTTATTCAATTTATATGTGATTTAGGAATCACAAAATATCAGGTATTAATATGAACAAGGATACATATAGTTCTAAATATATTTGTGGACATTTTAAAATAGTGAAGACCAGTAAAAAAATGAAGAGAACATGCAATAAAAAGTGTTAAATGGATTTGGATCATGTTTAAGGAGAATGTAATTTATAAACAAACCAGCCCAAATAGTTTTACATGATTTCTATAATGGACCTTATGTTAGAGGTTTAATGGGTATAACTAGGACTCAAGTGTTATTCAGATTACAGTCAAGTGATGAAGAACTATCATATGTCGGTTAAATTCATGCGGAGAAGACTATAGACATGAAGTTTAATATAATTCTTTTAGGATTATGTCAAGTAGTTTTACATCATCAAACATTGATGTTTTACCCACTATGAAATTATTTTAAGTATTTATTGAGAAATAGTGTATTTGTTGGACAGTGTGATAAACTCTATACCCATCATTCTTGGGGAGTTGGATCTATTGGATTAAATGTTGTAGATAGTGTTTGTTCATTCTAATTTTGATTCAATCTTTGGTTCCTTCTTCCCAGGTTTCATCAAATCTATGAGAACTATTACCAAATATACTTGGAAGAATGTTAGAGGAGAAATTTTTTATTTACTAATAATGTAATTTGATTATAATGGATTTATTGGTTATGTAGTGGGCACAACCTTTTTTCATCAAGTCACACCAAATTTTTAAGATGTTGTTGAGAATATTAATCTTTAAATTGGTGATTCTAGATAGTGACATGAAGGGAGGGTAATAGAAACTTTATATGTATGATGATCTCAGTTCTGTATACAAGAGAATATAGGGTTTTATGTGTTGAAATACGGTTCATTGTATATTAATACAAAATATAATGTATAAGAATATTTCATAAATAATTCCTATATTTATCCACTATCTTTTTAAGGATATTAGAGAGTGATATATTAAAACTTATATCTATATATTTTATGGTATCCTATAGTAGTATAAGTGTTTGTAATGAATATTTTATTCATAATAAGTCCTTTTAAATTCAAAATATGAATCATTGGTTACATTTTCCATCAATATTATTTTAGGGACATGGAATCTTGTGTTGATGTTCAACTTAATTAAATTGGTGATAGATTTATTTTCTAACTTCTTGAGGGGTACAAACTTGACCCACACAGATAAGAAGTCTATAGGAAAAAGAATTTACTTAACCTACCCAGTTATAGATTGCGAAAATGGACCCATTACATCTATCTAACAGTTGAAATATATCCAATCGTATTTTTGTTGTGTGAAAAAACTCTGTTAGCTAATATATTAAATTAGAATGTTTCTATAAAACATGAAATTTTCTATTTTAATACATATAAAATTTTATCATTTATAGAATGAAATATACATGCCTTAATATTTAATGGGAGAACTTGGATCCTAACTAATGGGAACTGTAGGAACCAACATGGATTTCCTAAATAATAGTAAGGATATCCCATACATTAATTCATATAAGGAAGATTCCATAAAAGACTTATTTATAATGTAACTTCCTGGAAATCGGCCCATCATAGAGGATGGATTTCTCAACATGATGTCAGGTTTATCCTTTTTTTATTATGTTTTATGGATGAATTAATCATTTTTAGTAGTCTATTATTGTGGAAATAAATCCAAAGGTGGAATACGTTAGTGAAGATATTGGTTTACCCTACTCTAGAGTGATGTTGATCTTATTGATTTCTTCTAGGATATTATTGATGAATAGAGAAACCACCCTATAATGAATGATATAAATGACTATATCATCCTGATCTAGCTTTTCTGGAAATGTGGATGTATTAGACAATGAATTGGCATAGTCATTATACAAATGTGTGATGTGAGATGGAATTGGGTCAAATGGAAATTATTCCTTCAACCTCCTGCATAATTGATATGGGAAATCTATTCTTCCATTTTAATGGAATATTCACTAATAATTTGATTTAATACTAACTTGAAGTGACATTTAATATTTAGATTTCCCACTTATATCAACAGACTGAAACCCAGACCTGTAATGAGAGAATAATATTTTTATTCACTATTAGTTTAGCCATATAATAGTAGGAATGAGTAGGGTATGATCTGCTTCACAAGGGAGATGATAAAAATTCCCAAGATAAATTTGATGATCTATAGATTTTATATCATTATTCCAGAAAGTCTATATGATGTATCATTAAAATACATCTCCCATATTTTAGGGGTGTTATGAATAAATAAAACCTTATCATAGAAGAGATCTATATTCATCAAAGATTTTTATATGGTAGGATTCATTGGAATAAAATGTAACAAAACATATAATACATAAACATAATTTCAAATTACTACAAGATAAATTTCTACCATGTTAGAAATCTAGTTAGAAGTGGATTAGTGAAGATATACATCAGTATATAAATGAAAGAGACCAAATAAACATCATGATGTTGTAGGTTTTGTCAAAAAATTATCACTGTGATAGTAAGAACAAGTATTTTCTTCATGATATCCAGTTATCAAGTCATGAAAACTAGTATTTTTATTCTTTGAAAGTTATAGTTTTCTCCTTACATGAATAATTATTAAAATCAAGGTGGGAACCAAGTGACCATTTCATAGTTTTCCTATATAATATGTGTAACTTACCTTTTATTAGTAGAACAAAAATTGTTGGGTTCATGAGTTACTACTTGAGGTCATCAAAATAATCTTCATAAATCTTATCCATATGATAGGTAACCCATTTAATTTTCAACATTTTAATGTTATGAAATTATTGAGGTGGTTATCTATGAAGACTAAAATGTAAGGGAGTTATCCCTAGATACCTCTCAACTCTGTAATGTTTTTAGTATGTGGCATGTAAATAATTCGTTTGGAATTTTTAGGGTTAACATCGATGACACAATAGCATATTATGATACAATGTAATTTCATTTGATGTTAGTCTAAACGAATGTTTTAGGGGATTCATATTATGTTTACACTACTATATTTTGTTGAAAACTATTTCTAGGTTGGAAATATGTTCATATCATTGTTTATTCATAACCCCCAAATCATCATCGCATCACTCTACATTCTTCCCTAAATTGGTCTTGAATATATAATGAATGATGTTTTATTATGTACTACAATAATTCTTCAATCTAAAGGAAATTTATTAAAAAAATCCTCATTATTGTTCCCAAAAATCAATGGTCTCTTCACTAATGACTTCTATTCAGATATATTTATAGCATGAGTATGCTTCTATAATGGATAACGCCTAAAATACAGGTGTTTTATTGATCTATAGTTATATCATTCAAAGATGTAAAATACTTTTTGTTAGTGATAGTTTAGATCTCTAAAGTCAATGAATACCATGATATTCACATTATTATACATTATAAGTACAATATTGGTGAGATATTTTCGATAATGGACCAGCCAAATGATGTTGAATTTGATGATTTTTTTAAATTTGGCATCCTTTTTAGAAACATGAGTTTGTTGAGAACTTTTGGTTTCCTACTTATAATCATAGTGGTCGTCTGATAATTAAAAATTATTAGTAACTACATAAATAACCAGCCAAGAAATTTTTATATTATTCTATAAAGTAAAATATTAGTGTTTTTTCATGATAATGATATACTTGTCCAGTTCTATTGGAGTCAGAGATGTACTAATCAACATGGGTCATAGATCCCCCTCTATTCCTAGATTAACATTCATATTCTCATCAACTATGGTTGAGATGACATCAAAAAATAACAGAGAGGAATATCTAAGACCATCCTCTTCTCCTCTTTCTATATCAAAAGAATAGGATATACCAGCATCTCAAGGTCTTGTAGATGATAGTGGGGATTTTATAGATATCAAGGATGTTGATATGGGGAAATCATTATCAAGGGATCCAAGATATGATTTTATTTATATCCAATATCATACAATGACAAAAATGGAATTTTATCCTAAGAACCTGTAGTCAATATAGAGACATTAACAATTGGAGGTTTATCATAATCATCATGACCATATAACTACTCTGTACATATGGGTTTGAATAAAATAATCAATATCATCAATATAGATAAAATTGTATCAAAGTATAATGATTTCCTCCTTATCTAAGGGTATGGGTATATTTTATTGAAGAACCTTGAATGGTTAGATATAATATTGGTCATAAAATATATTGAGTTATGGTGTTTAAGATAAAGGATGGTCCACATTGGTGGGGATGTGTTTGATTCATTTATTGGTGGTTGATACTCTATGTGGGTGGCCCTTATATCCTCATATTATATGATGGTGATTAGATACGTTTACCACTAAGATGAAATTTACATGACCTAATGAAATCCCAAATCTTGTTTGGTTTCATCAATCATATTTATGTGAACCACATAGTATTTTTTAAATCTCAATCAATTCATTGATGGGAGTTATCTCCAAACCATTAGGAGAATTAATCCAAATTGAAATATCTACCTTTGGATATTTCATATCTCATTTTTAAAATATTCTTCATATGTACTGATATCCATAGGAATCGAAGGGGGATTTTCACCATAAAATACTCTAACCTATCTATTAATATATTATTTTTGGCCCTGATGATATGGAGAGGGAATTATATTATTCATATGAATCCATGGCCTTCTCACTAGGTAATTAAATAATGTATCCTGTAAACAATTACAAACATAGAATTGGAGATGAGGTATATGAATTGGGGTCAGAGATTGATTTATCCATGTGGGTTCTATTCGATCTTCTCACACTAATTCATTATAATGTTGTATGGGGAGAAGGTAGAATTTGTGTAACCTATATTTTGTAGGGTTTGGAAAAGTATGAGAATAAATATAGAGTCATTTGATATTAGTGTTTGGCATATATCAATGTCATCTAAATTACTATCTACATATAAGGGTCTTACGTGTACTTATTTGGAAACTTATTTATATTTTTCTATGAATAAATTAACTATGTGGAACTCAATGAGGAAATAATATATTTGATACACCTCAATTATAATGATTTAATCCTTTAACTCATGATGGATTTAAGTATTCTCATTGATAACATGTCAAATATCTTTTTAAAGGGGAAGTTTATCACAAATTATGAACTTATATAGAGTTAAAAAATGTTGTATAAAATTATCAAATTTCAAGGACATTGTCCTACATTTCCTTCCATGAGGTTTCTCTCTGGTCTAAGGCATGGAGGTTGAGACTTCTTATACAAGATGTTCTATTCCTTCCCAAAAATTTGGGGACATCTTTGTGATGTAATTGTTGATATGTGATAACCTTACCCAATTTTAATGTTTAATAGATTATCCTATATTATCTATTTATTAAACAAGGATTATTGAACAAATATACACTCTTAAATATTAATATATTGATCAATCATCATTCAGGGCCCATTTCAGTTCTTTCTACTAGGTTTTAATGGAATATATGGATTTACTATAGACATTACCAACATGAGAGGGTCCTAACCATTCTTTCATGAGACATTGAAAATGATTATGTTTTTTAAGTTTGATTCATAGTCTAGGGAATACCCTAGTTCATCTCTCAAGGGGAGTTTGTAGATTATAGTGTATATTTTTAATAAAGATTACTACAAGAGGGGGTGATTTTGAAAACTGTTTTAATAAAATAACTTAGCATAAAGAGATTAATAGTTGAAAATCCAAGTGTATTTTGAAAAATATTAGAAACATTGTTCATTTGTATTTCACTACACAATTTTAAGTTCATTTTTCATAGATATTCATTTACTTTTGGAGTAATTCTTTGGTCCAAATTAATTGGAATCCTGATTAATTCCGAAGATTTAATTTCAATGCTTAATGAACCAAACCATGATGTAAAAATTGTATTGTCATGTTTTGACACTTATGCATGAAATAAGAGATTACAAGTAAGATTAAAATCTCATGAAGGTGTGTATAAAAAGGATTTGTGTTCTGTCCAATCAGAATAACACAAGTCAAGCACTCAAAACCTCACACCGAATAGTTTGAAATTAAGAGCATAACTTTCGTATGTATCAAAAAATAATTCTAATATGAAATAATGTAAGGTACATGTAATTAAATTTTTATAAACCCAAATTAATCCAATCCAGTATCTAATAAATGTGTCATAACTCCCTTGACATGTCTGTAGATCCCTCACAACAAACTCCCACTGTTTAGCACGACATCAGGAGGAGGAGGAAGCTCAGATAGAACTCCTTCTTCATTCTTGATCCCACTATGATGATAGGGGACTATAGAATTTATATTATGAAGAGAGTACTCATCTATAACTCCATATTCATAGCACATCACTCCTTGTCATAACTTTCAAGTGAGGAGCTCAAGATTCTATTTTATAAGCAAGGTGGAAGGTGGTTTTGGGCACACAGATTGTGTAAAACCACTTGGCCCATGGTTTTAGACCACTTTACAGTCCAATATTGATTTTTAAAAAACTAGAAACATGTTTTACCATCTATTAAGTTCTACATTAAATTTATTCCACCATTTGGATAACTATATCCCAAGATATGGACATTTCACATCACACCACTTTTGTCTTCGTGGAGATTCAATTTGGTGGACTGATAACATTGGTTGGGAAAACATATGGACGAATGAGGCTTGATTTTATTCAAATAAAATGTAGCCCAATCCATTTTCTACCATCCCACGAAATTTAGGCCCATTTGGATCCACGGTTAAGTTGAATTAGGTGGTTTAGTAAACTGGTGTGCTTGGATCATGCGCAGCATGGACCATTTTTCTTGGACTTCATAATGGGCCCTCCAAATCACATCCACCTTTAATTAAATTATCAAAACAAGTAACATTGAGATTTTTATCAGAGATAAACACAAAATAATTGAATCAAACAAGAATTTAAATGTTTTGTTATTTTTATAATTTTCTATAACAAACTAGTTTAACACAATGGTGTAAAGGTGAAAATGAAATAGTGAATCGTGGTGCGATCACTCCCCCACACCTAAAAATTTTCACTCCTTCAAAAATTCATATTTACAAAAATTATGAATGTATATATTTCAAACTTCATAAAGATTTAACATTTGATTAAAATTTAATTCTTGGTAGAAATGTGACCGAATCAAAAAATCACACCGAAGAGTTATTCTCAGAGATCAACCAAAAAGATGTCCCAAAAATAGTATCAATATGAAATTCAAGGAGTTGAATGATACAAATTTGAGAAAAAGTTCAAAATATGGCCATTTCACTAATTCTCAATGTGTGTGTGACAATCATTTCATGCTATATTTTCCCCTTTCTATCTAGTAAATATAAGTTATTTTAAAAATTGTTTACTTACCTTATCCTTTCCACTGAACCTGCCCAATATCATTTGCAATGAAATGACAATACCCACTTGCTTAAGCATTCCAATAAGTGAAACCATAATCTCCCAACATAGATATCCTCATATGGTGCAAATTTCATCACTCCCCACATTTATTATTTTTTTCAAAAGATTCACTTGGAACAAATCTCACATTCTTTTCCCAACCCATGTTTGATATTTTCACAACACTAATTGTAATAATTATTTACAAGTTAAAAGGTAGCGAAAATGTGGTGTTTGACATTCCCAATAAACAAACCTTTTTATGAGTGCGTACAATAGTAGGATAACAGGTACACTCACATAGGTCAATCTGGTACAATAATGAAATAGATCAGATAAGGAACGAACGTATGGAAAAATGATTTTAGAAAGTGGAGAAAAATCATCTTAACTTATATTTTTCCTTTATTAATTATAAATATCCACACTTTATGGTTGGGTGAAAAGTTGTGTGGATAAATTAAGTGAAAAAAATTTACCTTAAACTATTCACAAAAAGGGAACCATTCTTCTCAAAGGTTTCAAAATGATGAAACCATTTATATCATTGGAAAAGAACTAAATTTCAATAGAAATTCACACCACGGTATTTAATTCTTTCTAAAATGCTCATTACATCAAAAAAAATTTAATTCTAAAACAATATTAATTATGGAAATTCCACATGCATTTTCAATAACTTCTATAATTAAACAGGCATCATTTTACCTCATCAAGTGGGAATAAAAAATATTCGGTCACAAAGGTGAGTGAGAGGGAATGTTGGGAAAGTAAAAATAAAATTCAGCAAGATAAAAATAGAAAAATAAGAATGATGATTAAAATTATTAACTAACCTATAAATATACCCATCCCCCACACCTAATGTGTGAAGTATCCTCACTGTAATAAAAAATAATATGGGAATTAAGGATAAAACCTAGTGAGTTTCATTCATATATTTCTTCTTGAATATGGAGTTCCTCTATCGGGCACTCTAGAATAGATTCATGGAATATCTTCAACTACTTCACATTGATAGTGATGGTTTTCTTGGTTTCATAATTTTTAACAAGGAAATAACCAAACTGAGAGATCTTAGTAAGAGGGTATGGTCCGAAATAGTGGGAACAAAGCTTACTTAGATGCAATTTCAGCCTTGAATTATAGAGGATAACCTTCTACTCGAAGTGGAACTGATGATGAAGGATGAGAAGATCTTGGGAAGCCTTTGTTTTCTCCTTATATATCCTAAAGTTCTCATATTCATCTCTTATTATTTCCTCCATCTTCTGAAACTGCAACTTTCTTCGAGAACCTTCACCAGAAAGATTATAATTTCATTATTTGATGGCCTAGTAGGCATGGTGCTCAATATCAACAATTTGGTGACAATTATTTTCATACACTAGCCGATATTGTGACATCCTAGTGGGAGTTTTGAAAGCAGTACGGTAAGCCCATAAGAAATTATCAAGTCTACGACTCCAATATTTTCTATTCGGGTGAACGATTTTTTCAACAATCTATTTTACCTCCCTATTTGACACCTCATCTTTATCATTGGTATATGGGTGATATGTAGCAGTCACTCTATGCCTGACCCCATACCGACACAAAAGAGATGGCATTTTTCGTTTGTAGTAATGAGATCCTTGGTCACTGATGACGAACCTAGGTATTCTAGACCTATAAGAAATTTGGGTTCTACAAAATTCCAAAACATCCATAGAATCACCAGTCATTTTATCTCGTTCCTCTACCCATTTTGAATCATAATCCACTTCCAAAAGATTTTATAGGATACAGAAAGAATTTGGTAATGGTCCCATAAATTCAATGTCCCAAACATAAAAAATTTCATGGAAGAGCAAGGGTTTTTTTGGAATCTCATTTTTTTAGATACATTCCCCATTCTTTGACAGCGAGGGAAATATTTAAAAAATTCATGGTCATCCCAAAACAATGTGGGAAAAAATAAACTAGATTCAAGAACCTTATGAGCATTCAGTTGGCAACCAAAGTGGTCCCCACAAGTGATAGTGTGGAAAAACCTAAGGGTGCATTGAAACTCACTATTGGGAACACAACACCTAATAACATGATCACTACAAGTGTGCTAAAGGTATGGGTCATCCCATACGTACCAAAATTACTCATGTTTTAGATGGTGGGTTTGGTTTTAGTTGGAATCGGTTGGAATGCAACAGACTGTTCAATAATTTAAAATTTCAGCATACTAAGGAATAACATCTTGCACACGGTACAATTGCTCATCACGAAACACGTCATTTATTGGAAGATATGGGGATGAGTCAATGTCCAATGATAGGTGAATCCTACTGATATGGTCTTCGACAACATTATCTACTCGTTTTATCCATAATTTCTAAATTTAATTCTTCAAGTAGGAGCATTCAGCGAATGAGACATGGTTTGGCTTCTGGTTTCTTAAGGAGATATCAGAGGGTTGTGTGGTCTGAGAACACAATGACTTTGGATCCTAAAAGAAATGACCTGAATTTATCCACGAGAAACACAATGTAATGATTTTTTTTTCAGTTGTGGTGTAGTTTTCTTGGGAATGGTCCAAAGTATGTGAGTCATAGGCAATGACATGTGGAACTCACTCGACCCTTTGTGATAAGACTACCCCAACTGCATAGTTAGAGGCACCACACATGAGCTCAAATGGTAAATATCATTGAGGTGGTTGGATTACCAGTGGGTGACATGAGACTCTATTTTAACTTATTAAGAGATTCCTCACATTCTTTATCAAAAAAAAATTTTTTGGAGTAACCAGGAGAGTGGGAGTAAAATCATAGTAAAGTCACAAATGAATCGATGGTAAAATCCCTCACGACCTAAAAATTATTCCAATCTCAAACATTTTTTTGTAATGGTAGGGAAGAAATGGCATCCACTTTTGATTTATCTACTTGAATACCATCCTTAGAAATGACATGTCCCAAAACTATACCTTGTTGCACCCTGAAATGGGATTTCTTATAATTTAATACAAGATTATATTCAATACATTGATGTAAGACTGAACCAAGACTACTCGAAAATTCATCAAAAGAGGAGCAATAAACAGTGAAATCATCCATGAATTTCTA
This sequence comes from Viscum album, assembly GCA_963277665.1. Classification (NCBI taxonomy): domain Eukaryota; kingdom Viridiplantae; phylum Streptophyta; class Magnoliopsida; order Santalales; family Viscaceae; genus Viscum; species Viscum album. The sequence goes on from OY728125.1 coordinate 9,965,943, forward strand.
CATGAAATTATCTAAGTAATCTAAAAAAATACAAACTATTCATCACTGGAAAGTACCTAGAGAATTGCACATACACAATGGAATCCTCCTATATGAAAATGTCCCAAAGGGGAAAGTGAAGGTTGTCTTTTCCTAATCCTTAGAGGAAATATGGATTTGAAAATATCTAGAATACCCATCAAGAAAATTATAATGAGACTTCTATGCTATCATCTCAAACAGTTGGTCAATTAATGGAAATTGGATATGGTTATTCCTAGTGTGTTGATTTAGTTGAGGATAGTCTATATAGACATGCCAACTATTCTCCACACAAGTTAGAACCAATTCATTGTGTAAATATTTTATTATAGTAATACCAATTGTTTTAGGAACCACTTGTACTGTACTGACCCATTGGCTATCATATATGGGGTATATGATTCCAACAGCCAATAATTTTTTTACCTCCTTTTTAACAACATATATGATGTTTGGGTTCAGTTGATGTTATGACTTCCTCACTAGTTTAGTCTCATCATTTAACAATATTTGACATGTAAAAATTGATGGGAAAATACCAATAATTTCTACAAGCATCAATCCCAAATCATGTTTATACTTCCTCAAATGTTCATGTAGTTTCAATTCATACTTAGGAGCGAGTAAACTAGAAATTATGATAGGAATCTTGTTTCCATTCTCAATATATGAATATTTTAAATCTTGAGGTAGTTCATTTTAGTTTTAATTCAAGGGGATTTTGGATTGATGGGAGATTTTGTGAAAGTGAGAGGTCACTAATCTCATCTAACTGGTCAATGGTATAATCCTAAAATGAGGATTGAGATTTTAAAATCTTAGTAGTATCATCGATGGTTATTGGATCCTCAGTGTTTAATAAATTATCAATTAATAAACATGAGTGACACTTTTCTAGATCACTACAAAAATCAATGCATGATTCATTACCAAGAATTTCAATCAAGGATAAAAACTCAGAAATGGGATCTGGGGAATAAAATAAGTTTTTTCGAAGTAAAGGAGTACACCAAATGAATATAAAAAGAGTGGGGAATGTTCTTCTGAGGAGTGATTCATGGAATCAAAGATGTTGAAATGGACAATGTCAACACAAAATTCCATTGATAATGTACCATTATGGACATTAATTATGGTTTGTGCAGTTTTCAAGAAGGGTTTCCCCAATATAAATGGGGCATGTTCATTCATCATATAATCTTCTATTTTAAGTTCATAAAAATTAGAAGGAAAAATTAAAATTTTCACCCTCAAAAGAACATCCTCTAACACACCAAAGGGGTGTGCGGTACTTCGGTTGGATAGTTGAACAATAATTATAGGATTATTTAGTTACTCAACCTACAATGAAGTATATATGGAGTGATTCATCACATTTATAGAAGCAACTAAATCAAGCATAACATTGGAAAATGAATACTCCCCGATAGTGCTTGGAATCAAGAATGTCCCGGTATCATTTCACTTTGTTTGAAGTGATGGATCTATTATTGCTGATATGTTCCTCCCCAATCTCACCTTTTCATATCCACAATGTTGCCTTCGGTGTGTACACAACTCCTTCAAAAACATGGCGTATCTTGAAATTTTATTCACAGCTTCAATCAAGGGGATGTTAAATTGCATTGTTTTCAAACATTCCCAAATTTCATTATCGATTTTAGTTTCATTTTATTTTCTAGGTTGGGTATAACTTTGAGTAAATTTAAGAGGAATATTTGGGCTAGGTGACTAATCAATACACACACTCTTTCCTTTGGATGGTCTTCCCTCGGGACAAGGTTCTACCACATTTGGAGCATTTTCAATGGTTGGGATTGTGGTTTCCTTAGGAGTTGATGACTCTAAGATAGGGTTCATTTGGTTTTTTATTTTTTTCCACTCTTAAGGGTAATGTAACTAACATTTCATTTATCCCTATGGTTAACTAATGGTTGAGAGGGTATTTTACTCGGCCCATGGCTTTGGATTTCCCCCACTGACTGAGCTAGTCAGCCTAATTGGGTTTTTTGGTCATGTATGGCTACTTGGGTGGAATGATGGATTTTGGAAATTGTTGGAAACCATTTGTTTCATCATATCTTCTAGGATAGGATCAGATTTTGGTGGGGGTTGTTAGAAAGGCCTTTGTGGTGGTTGGGTATTTATGGGTGGTGGTGGATGACTACTCTACCTCGATTGGTTCCATTATTATTGAGGTTTGGTTGAATACACCATTTCCTATAGGATTGGATGTCTTTCCAACTAGGATTGGATGTATAGTAAGGTTCTTGCAAAAATGGTTGGTTATAGGGGTGCCCTAAAAAGATTTCCTCACAAATCTCAGAAGGTTTTCTCAATTGAGGGCATTGGCCAGAGTAGTGGGTATCATAAGAACATATACCACAATATTTGGGAGGAGTATATTCATATTTTCCTTGGGAATGAGAGATTTTTCAAATAAGGGTACATGCCTCTTCAAACATTGTGTCCACCTTCTCCACGAATTTGGTAGATTTCACCTCATGTTCACCTTGAATGGGTGCACTGGGCTATGAACAAGATTGTTGAGTGTTTTTCCCATATTCTCAATTAGGGTTCTTATAACAATCAGGGTCTTATCAACCAGTTCAGTACCAGTAGCATCATCAATCATGTTTCTATCAATGGGAATTAAACGTTCATAAAAATATTGAATAAAATGTTGATCACATATTTAGTGGGGTGGGAAGCCTGAACATAACCTTTTAAAGTGTTCCCAATATTCATGTAATGTTTCCCCTTATGTCTACCTTATTCTATAAATTTCATTCCTTATAGTTTCATTTTGAGAGGATGGGAAATATTTTTCAATAAAAAGACATTTAATGTCTTTCCAACCTCAAATTGGTGAATTAACATAGTAAAGTCAATATTTTTCAGTATCTTTTAATGAGAAAGAGAATTACAAAATCTTTACTTGTTCTTCATCCACATTCTATGGTTTTAAAGTATAACACATAGTATGAAATTATTTTAAGTGATTATGTATATCTTCTCCCGCAATTCCATGAAATCTTCGTAATAAATTAATTAAACTGGATTTCAGTTCAAAATTGGGTGCCTCGCCTTGCATTTGAATATCGTTGGGTTGGATAGCAACATCAGGTGATGTTAGTTCATTTAATTTTATATTATTTTAATCCATATTATGCATGTTTATTTCAATTTTTATATTGGTTATAGAAGAATAAGTGGAGGTATCAAGAAGGGTGTTGATGTATTGTGTGTCCTCATCCGAAGGGTTCTCTTGTGCGTCTATGTGTCACTAATGTAGGATCCTCTCTGGTTCGAGTTTGATAGGTGGTATGTCTCTCATTGTTGAATGCATCAGGAAAAAAACCTAAAAACTAAATAAATCATAATAAAAAAATTAGGTAAAGGTTTATGATAAAATAAATAAATATTATGAAAATTTATTAAAAATGTATAAAAATAAGCACTAAAACCAAAGTGCTCCACGGAAATGATGCCAAAGTTTGGTAATGCTGTCATCACACTACAAATAGATTATGTTTTCTAAGGTTGATTTATAGTTTAGGGAATAACCTAGGACATATCACAAGGATCATTGGTAGTTTATAATGTGTATTTTTAGTAAATATTACTAATAGAGGGAGGGATTTTGAAAACAGTTTTAAGAAAATAATGTAACCTAAAGAGTTTAATTGTGGAAAACCGAAGTGGATTTTGAAAACTATGATACAAAAGGTTAATTGGGATATCAACACACACATTTAAAGTTCATTTTTCATAGAGATTCATTTAGGATTGGAGTAATTCTTTGGTTGAAATTAATTGGAATCCCGATTAATTCCTAAGCTTTTATTTCAATGCTTAAAGAACCAAACCATGCCGTAACAATCATATTGTCAAGTTCCAGCACATATTCATGAAAACTTATCTTCTAAATAATATTTAAATCTCAAAAAGTTGTTAATTAAAAGTATTCTTGTGTTTTCCAATCAGAACAACACATGTCACGCACTCAAAACCTCACATCGAGTTAGAAATTAAGGGCATAACATTCGAATGTATCAAAACAAGCATTAAAATATGAAGTAATGTATGTTAAATGGAATGAAATGTTTAAAAACAAAAATTAATCCAACATAGTAGCTAATATATATGTCATAACCCCCTTTACATGTGTGTAACTCCCTCATAATGAACGCCCACCGTTTGGATCAACATCGGGGGGGAGGAGGAAGCTCGGGTGGAACTCCTTCTTCATTATTTATACCAAAATAAGGAAAGGGGAATCCAGAACTTATAGGATGAGTAGAGGACCACAATAGAACTCCGTATTGGCAAAACATCACTCCTTGGCCAAACTTTCAAATGAGTAGCCTAATCGTTCATTTTGTAGGCAAAGTGAAAGGGTGTTTTGGGCACACAGATTGTGTAAACCCACTTGGACCATGTTTTTTAACCAATTTAAAGTCTAATACCACTTTGGAAAAAACTCAAAACATATTTACCCAACTCTTAATTGTATCCACTTAATGTTTGTAACCATTTGGACAACAATAGCCCGAGATATGGAAAAATCATAACACACCACTTTTGACTTCTTGCAGATTCTATGTGTTGGACAGATCAGGTCATTTGGGACACCAGATGGAGGAAAGAGGCTTGGTTTCCTTCATATTTAATGTAGAAAAATGAATTCATAACCATACCATAACATTTAAGCCCATTTGGATGCACATTTAATTAGAAGTATGCGGGTTTGTAAAATGGTGTGCCTGGATCCTGCACAACTTGGCCCATTTTTCTTTGACTTCATCATGGGCCCTCCAAATCACCTCCACCTTAAATGAAATTATCAAAATAAGTAACATTTACCTTTTAATAGTGATAAACACAAAATAATGTAATAAAAAATCATGTTCAATTTTTTATTATTTTTATAATGTTCAATACAAAACTAGTTTAACATAGTGGTGTAACGGTGAAAATGAAACAGTTAATCATGGTGAGATCAGGTACATGTAAACCCCACTATCCTTGACCTACATTACCACTATGACCTATTACCCCTCCTATACAATTATTGACATATAATTTAGGTTATTATATATTTTCATCATCACATAAGTTATATATCATGAGGATATAATTGAAATAATTGAATTCTTACTCTTCATGTGATAAGGATATAGTCTAGTGTGGTGGTACTCAATGTATCAATTGGTAGGGAAGTGACTATACACATAATGATAAAGGTAATATTCTTGAGAGAAGTGTGGGGTTATTTTGGTTCCAATAATGGATCCTCCTCCCATATCTTTTTTATTAGTGATGAATGATTTAGGTATTTGAATACTATGATAGTAAAGATATATTCTCAAATACAACATTGGAAATGATTCATAACTTGATGGTTTATTTGATCCCTAACAAATTCATATAGTAGATTGATAAATTATTAGGTAATCTGATCATTAAACTTCTATACACATCTACTAATAATTCCCTTACATTCCCCTTCCACTTTTAGTTGTGTGGTGGAGAAAAAAGTCACATATGCTAGTGATTTTTGAAATTTCAATTCCCCAAATTCCACCATCTTATGAAGGAAAAAATTATCAATAAACAACTTTTGTATATTGTGTCTTAGTATATCATGAATGGGAAAGACGTTTGGGTGGTTCCTTAAGTCAGATTCATTGGGATTTTAAATCTATAGTAACTCAAGTAGTTTATTCTGTATATCCATAATGAGATACATAGAGAATTTATCATTTTAGAAAGAATGAATGGTATTACACCAATGTTTGAATAGTAGGAACCTAAACTATTTTTCCCTCATGAAGAGAGAAATTTCATTATTACTTTAAATTATGAGGGTTAAACACATTATACTAGATATTATTAGGGACTAGAGACATCATTATGCTGGTTATGCATAATAGATTTCAACCACACTCTGTGGAGCCTATATCCATTATCTATCAACAACGCCATTTATTTTTCCATTGATAGTCTCATAAAATTCACTAATATTTATAAAACCAATGAATAATCTTAAAATCCACCAGGGTGTTTTAGAGGGATCAACAATGTTGGTGACTCATCCTTGAAATATTCTATGGATATCTCTTATAAATATTCCTATAAGAGTTTCATGTTCAAGGAGTAAGTTAAATCATTCTCTATATAAGTTAAATTTTTTACCAAGCCATTATCATATTTATTTTAGTTTTAGAGATTGGTTATTTTTTATTACCTCCATAGAGAGTCAAATTCACAATGGAATTTCCAAATAAGGCCTTCCAAACCTGTAATAAAATAATCTAGTAGGTTGTTATATTAGAAAAATAATTTCCCCTTATGTTTTTATACAAAGAACATGGATTTCTTTTCTTAGTTTTATTTGAGTGTTCTCATCGTGTGTCTAAATAAATATATAAAGTAGGTTAAATACTTCTATGAGTATTCTTTTCAATTTAATATTTTGAAGGAAAAATTCACAAAGTTGTATATAGTAGTGGTCACATCCAACCACACAAGTTATGGATTTTTTTTTGTTACACTGATTCACTCCACCATGTTGTATCATCTAAATGAAAATCAAGGCCTCAATTTAGTTCATAAGTTTAATGAGACTACATACTAGGAAGAAACATGAGTAGAGGTAGTGGGTAGAACATAATATTTTCAGATCACCCATTCTTACTGTTGAAATCAAGTATGAGTTGACTTTAGTAATTTTTCTTAACAAATATATAGTTTTTATCCTAGTAGAGGGAATTCATAATATTCTTGAGAAAATAGCTTTAAAAACACTAGTTTGTTAGACCTAGAGATTATTTAATAGATAGAATTTGTCCACACATGTTGAGATGTTTTTTAATGTAGAGAAAAATCCATATGATGTGATATATTGGTCACTTATTAGAAGTTATACTCGGTGAGAATATATCCCAATGTGATGGGGTTATGTCAGCTCATCCACCATCAAATCATATACCAAATATGGATTTGATGGTATAATGGGTAGAGGTGGCTGTAAAAAATATACTAACCATATGGGTTATTGTTTCTCTTCTAACACTATTGAGGAATCTTCTATCATAGATATCTTAACTTTTTTTGATTTTAAAAGATCATCATCCTGATGTTGATCATATTGTGGGTGAAAAGTTTTTTGTGCATAGAGTCACACTATATTTAGGGGGTTTCATTTCCTCATATGAGAGACCTAATATAAATTATTATTGGCGTGACACTAAATCTTATTGATACCATTCTCTAACTAAGTGAATATTTTTTTTGGAATTTTAGAAATAGGTATTATATTGAACTAATGGATAGATCGTACATAAATTGTTCATGGAAATTGTCTCGAGTTGATGAAGTTCCGTATTTCATTCCAAATTAGTTTTTATAATTATTGTGTAGCATATTATGTAATTCTCCATGTTTAATTCACCCTTTAATGTGAATTTCAGATGGTGAATCAATGATTACTAGAAGAAGGGTCATTAAATCACCAAGACATGCATGTTTGAGGTATTCATATTGTTTTCTCAACTTTTTATTCTATGTATCTGAGAAGACGTCTACATTATCTTGGTGGAAGATCTCAATAACTTAATTTATGTTATTGGTATACACCCGACATGAAAAATGATTCATATTTAGATGATAGAGTGTTTTCTAAATATTTTGGCATAGAAATTTTATTAATTTCTATTTTAATTTATCTAAAATTTTATATTGGGATGTTTTTATAGGCTAGAAAATAAGTTTTATATTTCCTATGACCAATTCATTCCTTATATTCATAACATTTTTCTCTACCTATATGTGGTATCCCACTACTATATGTAACGAAAGTGGTTATTTCTCAGCTTCCATATCAAGGAAGGTGGGGTTTCAATGAATCTATTGGGCTACATAACAGAAAATGTGGTGTGAAAAAAGTGTATATAATGACTGTGAACCTGAATCCCCCAGTGAGGGGGTTGAAACAATGTTCTATAATTATTATGAAATAAAAATTACCATCCTCTACCTTTTGAGTGCCTTATAAAATGATGAAAATCATAAAAAAGTAAGAAAATAGAATTACCTTCATTTGGGAAAGATAAGACATTAGGGGAAGCACTTATGCAATGATCACCCTAGGGAGAAACTCTATGGTTTTATTTAGATTAATTTTTATTGGAAGGAACATATGTCTTGATTTATGTCTCATTATAGCGATGAATTCTACATCATATACCATAGAGAGGGAATCCATGGTGGATGACATGTTTTCCTTGGAGAGGATATTTATGGTTACTATTATCTAATTAATTTGAAATGTGAATGTATTCATTTTGTTTTATCATTAATTTTCATAGAATATCTCAATAGATAACATCATGGGAATTAACTTTAGGGTTAATATTCATATTAGAGTGGAGAGGACCTCTGAAATGGTTACACATGGGAAGAAATCCAGAGAATCTATTCATGGAACTATGAGAAGGACATCAATAATTTCCAATTACTTATCCTAGAGAAGAATATTTCATATGTTCATAGTATAAAATTTAAAAATACTAATGGGATTTAATATAATCTACATATTTAAGGGAAGGGATATATGCCTTCTCAAAATTTATAGAATTTTTTAATTAGACATTTCAGATCTTCAAAGTTGGGTGATTGAGTTAAAAAAACCTTGATAAAAAAACTCATGAGATGTGGAAAAATTTATTTTGTATATAAAACCTCCTAGGTGATATCTTACTCATCATTGATAAATTTTGATAAATTTTATTGGATAACTATTGGAATAAGCAGACACATTTCCAATGTATGATTATTTTTTGGAATTTTATCACATTATAGATCTCTAATTACTATCAAAATTTTCCAATATACCATTGAGACCAATTTGTGTTATTTGTATTTATTATCAAGAAATATTTATATGGAATATCAATATTATTTTAATATAGATTTTGTTGAGGTGTTTTTGGGTTAATGAGATGTAGTTTCAACTTGAATAAGGTTTAACTAAAGTGTTATTTTTTACTACCCAAAAAAATTCACTTCATTTTTTTTCAATAAATTATTTATTGAACAGATTCTAATGTATCAAGGTTAATGGACCAAGTATAAAAGACCAATTATATTGGATTAAATTGATCTGGTCAAGTATTAAATAGAATTTTTATTTAATAATGTTGTCATGTTCCATTTGACAAAATATTTGATGATGTTAAATTAAGTGATGCTTTTCTGATATTTAATGTTCTAAAAATCATGGTTATTGAAATTTATCATGATCCAAATCTGATTCCAAAGTCATAGATTTATGTATACCTTTAAAAAATTTGTTTTATGAAGTATTGAGCAGTACACCATTAAGATTTTATCAGACAATGGTGGAGATGTTCCAAGTTCAAGAAATGAGTTAATAATGTTTCTCAATTCAATGTTTGGGGACTATAATGATATTTAATTATGGAGTTACAAAGTTTTGTTGGTTATAAAGTTATGATGTTTCTAAATTTAAGGAATTTTAAAGAAGTATTAAACAATGTTATCTGAGATATGACATTAGAATAAGTTCAAAAAAATCCTTTATTAATTCATCTTAAATTGTCACCCTAGTGGAATAAGTTTATAATGTCATTAGTAAAATAAAATATTGAGAGTAAACAAAATTAGAAATTATATATTTTCATAATAGATGATTTATTTTGTGAATGAAGTCTGTCAGATATAATTTTAAAATTGTATGTTGTGAGTTGAAGAATTCATCTGGTGATTAGAAAGAAGTTACCATGTAATTAGATATAATTATATATATGATGTCCTCGGAAAAATGTTTATGAATGAAGTTAAAAAAATAAGTCTTATAATAAAGGAAACATTGAAAGGATTCCAAAAAAAATCATCTGATGAAGGAAGAGTATTTTGAATGTTTTTTTATATGTTCTTATGAAGTTTTGAGAGAGGGCCAAATGGTGTTCCACCAAATGGAATAATAGTTAAGTTGCTTTAATAAATGATAGGTTTGAAGATCCTTAAAAATTTACCATAAAGTTATAAATGTGATGATAATGATTTAGAGGATCAATGCAACAATAATCAATAAGGAATATAATGATTCTATCTATATTTACGGGATGTTTACAGAGTTTATTTAAACCAACTATTAATGAAATTTAATAACTTTTAGTTCCTTTTAAGGTGGTAAATTATTGAATATTTTAAGTAGGATTTCAAAAAAATGAGTGATTATTTTGAATTTAGATGTGTGTGACTCACCCTAAAACATAGAAGGATGTCTGTCTATATAGAGGGGTGGTTATAAATTGAATGTGTGTAATGTTTTTGTTTATAAATTTTTTTTAGGTGATGTACTGAAGAATTGAGGTGATGTTAGAGGATTGTAAAAAATGATTCTTATTGAAGAATCAAACACAATAACTCCATATAGATAGATATCTGACATTTAATTTCTATATTTTTGTTTGTGATGAATAGTGTGAAGTTTTATCAAACAAAGATAAGGATGAAGAATTATATGAAGTGTTCTGAAAGAGTGACATCAAAGCTATGATATGAATCTTACTTGAAGGGATTATAATATGGAATGAAATAATACAAAAGGAAGTTCTATATCACAACTACTTAAAAAATTTACTAGGAATAATTACTTGCAATAACAGGACTTTTGAGAAATGTTCTAGAAACCAAGTGATAATGTATTAAAGCATTTAAGTGGAGGTTTTTACCCATTTTACATAACATTTTTATATATTTTTTCTTTTTTAGGATAACATGAACTCTGGTAATAAATATAGTTCTTTTCAAGTGTTATATTCTCCATGACTATGGTAACCACTAAAAGGATTGTTTACTAGTGTCTTTGTGGTCATTGGTTACTATCGAACTATTCTCAGGATATAGACTCATATAGTGTAGTAGAACATGTAAATACATATATTCTTTCATGTGTTCTTATTTTGTTTTCAACATATTGTTACTCACTAATTGAAGGGCCGGGTTCTTTAATATGTAAGAAAACATTAAAATAGAAGTTCATTAACTGAAATACTACCTCTATCAGTGATCAAATAGTTATTTATTGGTCCTTATAATTGTTATTATGGTAGAATATTTCCCTTCATTAACACTTTTCTGAATTTTTAAGAAAGGTAAGGTTTCCATGGATATTCAAAAAATCTATTATTAGTAAGGGATTTCCTGTTTTAGATAGAAATAACTATAATATATGGATGGATAAAATGTTACCATATCTTATATATATTCTTTATAAGGTTATTAATTCCCTAATAGATGGTTCCCCTCATCTGACTAAGGAAACACAGTCAATAGATATAGATAATAATAATCTATATAATGATAGTTAAACTAGAAATTCTATACAGTCATCCTTCTCTGAATGTAAATTTAAGAGGGTTAATGGTTTTGGAATAGCTAAAAAATGGTATAATTATATTAATATCTATAAAGGCAATAAAAAAGTGAAGAAATTAAATATACATATATAAATATTTTAGTACAAGATATTAAGATCACTGATGATAAATCTATTGGTGTTTTCGTTTTAAGGGTTAATGAAATTTTATAAAACATAAGATATTTTGGGGATATTTTGTAAAATCCAGTTGTTTTTTTAAACATTATATGAAGTAATTTTGATAAATATTGATACCATGTTTTTATCCTTATATTTTATATATCCTGGAACTCATTCCATATATGAGCCACATTTCAGTACCATTACATACCAAATGAGAATATAAAATGTTATGTAGCACGAAAAAAATTTATCATAAAGATTAATTCAAGTAATGTTAGATATTAAAATAAAAAAACATTTTAGCACTAAAAAAACATTTTTTAAGAGAATAATATACTCAATATTTTCCTTAGCATACAAGACTGGGCTTTATGTGAATTGAGATATATTAAAAAATATTATTATTTAAATTTTCACTTACTAATGAATTGTTGGGTATTAGTATTCGTAAATATATTATAAAAAAATATTTATAATGGTTTTTTATATCTAAAGGTATTTATTAAATACAAATAAATTTGTACTTAATTTTTTGCAATTTCATTTTGTTTCAAAAATATTATTTCATAAAAAATGTTTCTAATTTTTTTGGTTCATGGATACTATAATTAATTTATTAATATTTTAGAAAGTTTTATTAAAACTATAAGATTTTTTTTTTTAAATAAACATATCAAAATTATCTTAGAGGTAATTTTTTGGGTTTATATGAACTGTTTTATTTTTTAATCTATTGTGAAAAATATGGAATTTCATTGAAACTATATTTTTATTTAAATAATTTACAATGTTTCCTTTTTTTACAATGGTTTCAAAAAAAATATTTAAAACATATTATTTAAAATCCAATTATTCTATAGTAAATAAATTATGTAATTAATTTTGTATAAAAACATTTTCATACTAAAAAATAAATTTTTCTAAAAACTCATTTTTCATCGCGTTATTGGGTATTAATTTAGAATTACATTCCTAAACTTCTATAAATTTTATTTGATAAAATAGATTCAATACTTGAATCCTAATAATTAATATTATGTAACATTGTAAACTTAAATTTTCTATATAAATAATAGTAATGAAATTAAAAATTTATTACAATAGATAATGTTAAAACCATTTTACTAGCGGTGTTAAACTACTAAGGATAGGGATAAAATGACCATAAAATTTATATAATCCCTTTTAAATTGTATTATATAGAACCTAAATCATATAAAATTCATAAATGGTCCATTTTGGATCAATTTAGATTGAGTAAGATATTAATATATTTTATTCTTTTTTAGAATTCAAATTATGTCCCCCTACATACAAAAGGAAACTTGATCACATCTCCTTTCCAAAATCAAAAAAAATGTTTATACCCATACCTTTTCGAATCAAATACATGTATACCTACACACAACCTAGAGTACCTAGTTTTATCATAAACAACCTATGGAGGCTTTAGTTATAACCTAACGAGGTTGTCTAAAGAAAAGGTATATTTCTAAACACTGTGTTTTTTTTGTATATATTTTTCCACCTTATTAAAATATTTTACAGGCAATATAAAACAATCACACTAGTATATTACATATACATAGATGTTATTTTGTTAATTTCATAACAAATACCCATTTCCCCATCTATTAAATGGTAAAAAAATGGTCGTCCGTATCTACAGTGGACTATCGCATCGTGAAACGATGTAATTCATTTTCCACCACCGCCTATCACAGTAGGTTATAATGGGGAATATAATATATATATATATATATATATTATTCATGAAAAAATTATTATTATAGAAAATAAATATATAACATATTTTCTTACCCTTCCATCATTAAAAAATCATAACACTCTTCATGTGTATGCATAGACTACCACCTATATGAAACAATTTGATTTTTTTATCCCACCACATCACATAGTTCTTATATATAAGTTTATTAAAAGTAATAATATTTTATTTTTTATTTAATGGTAATTTTGAAAAGATAAAATAATACATTCCAACTTTCCATCAAGATCATTGAAAAATGGAAATGTTACACTTGCATTTCTAAGACCTACTACCTCCAGGATTGTAATTTAGTTTATTTTTCATAACTATAAGAATAGATTTGTTTTAACATATTAATTGATTTATAAATGTGATAATAATTTCATTAATATTATTCTGGATATAATTTAATAATGACCTCTTTTACCATAGTTGACCTACCATGTTCATTTTAGACATATGAAACAAATATCATTGGGACATATGATGCAAACATAATTTATTAAGTAATTAAATATAAAATATTAATAAATAATAGTAATATAATAATTAAATTTAGATTGTTCAAGTAAATGAAATAAAAATTAGGTTAACATTCAAAAAAAATATTTGCAAGATGATTCAGACCTTAGATAAGAGGTTTCTTAACTCTATTTCAATTCATTGTGTTGTAATTCCATTTCATTGAATATTTTAGGAAATTATTATGTGTGAAATTACCTACTAAAATAATATTTATTATTTTTAATTTCTTTTGTATTTATATTTCTTACACGTAATAATATTTATTTATTATTTCTCACTTCAATGATATGATCTTTTTAAGGGATTCCATCTCAATTTAAACTCCACTGAGTCAAGGTTGGTATTATGCACCTATTTAATTTTGTGTGGTATATATACTACCAATTTTAGGTATTTAAAATTAATATATATTTATTCATGATGATTAATTATTGAATTTATATTTCACTTTTATAAGTAATTTTTAAAATAAATGTTGGTGTTATTTCCCTTCTTGATTGGGTATGTTCCTTTTCCATGTCCATAAATTTATAAACAGTTGTAAGTAAATTATATTAATCAAATGATTTATTAATGAAAGTTAATATTAATGTTCAAATTTTAAATATTTTTAAATGAATATTTATAATTTTTTCCCAAAATGGTTATTTTGAATTTTCGTTATAAAATGTTAAAAGGTATGGTTTCTTTTAACGTGTATGGATTTTTTTTAGGATTTCTCGCCATAATTACCATTTTATTCACATTGGCTTATTCTATAGGATTTAAATGTTTTTATAGGGTAACAATATATAATGAAATATTATTTTAATATTTCACTTCTATTTTCAAAAAATACTTTATTTTTCTACAACACCTATGATTCTGATGAATTTATGGTCATCTCTCATCCCTTGATTAATTTTTGTGGTGGGTAACATTATGCTGAAACATTAAATTTATTATGATCATTGGAAAATAAATTTATCGGAAATATCTATTTTCTATGTCATGGATATTTTTTTCCTAAACCATTAACCATTTTTACATACATTTGTTTATATGGAATATTATTTGATTGACTAGGGAAATACTGATAATCCGTAGTATTTAATCATTATATAAAATTATTTATATAGAACACTATTTATGAATTGAATTTATCATTAAATTTATGAATAATTCATTGTAAATGTTGTGATAGGTTGGGATCAGTTATGTATAGCCCCTTGTTGAATTGATAGGTCTTATGAGTCGAATATATTGTCTTAATTAAATAGGGTTTTGTTGTATACCTACCCATCAATTAAAATATATTGGTGAAAAGCCTTGAATGTAATAGATATCATGATTTTTGAGATTGTGATTTTCAATATTGATCATTTCATTTATTGATAATTAACCCATTATTATCCATGAGAGTACTGCATTTATATTATCCATGGATGCATTTTGTTATGATGTTATTGATTAAAAGTCATGTTATTCCAGTTATTCTTCATCTATATTGATTATGCCTTATTCATTCATGATATGTTCTATTGTACATAACTCTTATAGAGAATATAAGCTCAGAATTTACTTTTTTTCTTTTCCCTATGATATTAAGAAGGATATTATGAATAATATCAAGGATTCATGAATTTATTTACTTTATTTATTTTAT
This sequence comes from Viscum album, assembly GCA_963277665.1. NCBI lineage: Eukaryota > Viridiplantae > Streptophyta > Magnoliopsida > Santalales > Viscaceae > Viscum > Viscum album. The sequence continues at coordinate 9,981,480 of OY728125.1, forward strand.
ATTCCTAATATAATATATTAATCATAAATGTATCTGGTTTATCAAGGATATTATATTAATTGGTCCTTCGGGATGAGACCCTTTGTATCTTTCACCAATATACTAAGGTAGAAACCTACCCTAAGTTACTAGAATCAAGGTGAAACATTTGGTATCAAAATATGTTTAGTATAAACCATGAGAACTAGATTTTAAATCAACCTAACTAACAAGAGAATTATTAAATTCTTTCTACTATTTTTGAAATTTTATTATTATAGGTTTTTATATTTTATGGCATAATATTCATGACTACTATGGGATAACTAAGTGTTTTCTAATATTCAATGATGGAACCAAATATATTAAATGTAATAAAAACCCATAGAAAATATAGAGAATTTACTGATAAGAAATAGAATAAATCATGTATTGGAACTGAGTAGATAATGTCCATATTATCACAGCATACTAAGGTTATAAAAAATAACCTTTCCTGTATGGAGAAACATATTTAAACATTTTTTTATAATATTTTGTTTGATTGATTCATGTGAAAGGGGCCTCCATGTTTTAATAGATCTAATAATCCATTAGTATTTGAGAAATGGATTATTTCCATCAAATTGATACTCATATTTTTCAGAAAATAATTGAAGTGAATGGGTCATACTAGAAGTTTATTGATTAAAATGAGATTGTGATAAATTTTGGTCATTATTGCAGAACACTACAGTGGTGGATGAAATACAAATCCTAAAACGTATAAAATTTAATATTTTTTCCCCAATAAATAATTTCCTTGTGAGAAAAGAGGTGATAGAAAAAGGATATACCTCAATGTAAGATAAAATGAATAGGAATGTATTGCTGAGTAAGAGGCTAATATTATAAGATTATAATTGCATGTTATGGACTGTGTACATAATCTTGAAATTAATATTTGTAGTTTTTTATGAGATTAATCTAATCCGATAAAGGTCACTAGTATCTAAAATATTTTCATCATACTATGATATGGTATCATGTTCTATAATGATAGATAAATAAGTGTCAAATTCATTTATTTTTAAAGGTAATCAGTATAAAAAGTTGAAAATTGAGCAAAAAGAAAAAACTAACTGAGGTGAATGAAAGGATGGAAAGGATGAAACATCCCATAAGTGCTAATTGTGGAAATAAACATCATATAAAATTATTTAAGGGAATGACAGTTTTCAAAAAGTTTAAATATAAGGGTAATCTTACTAATGACTGAATGGTTGAGAATGAATTCAATAACGTCAAATGCTTCAGCTATATATAAATAGGGAATTATTCAAACCAACTTCCTAATAATGCTGAAAAATAACCATAAAATAATCTAATTAGAGAAGGCCAAGATTATGTAATTAATATAACTAAGGTGGAATTATTGAGGTGTTTATGAAATAATTATGTTGTTATAGTGTTTTAACAATGATATTTCTGTTATTATAATCATCAAAATTAAGAGCATTATTATATATTATTTTTTATTAAGTATTGGAAAGAATATATAAAATGGTACCTCTATCCAAGAAAATTTATTTAGTGTTATGGTTATATTTTTAGAGAATACAAGAATAAGAAAATTCTAACAATCAATATGTTCCTAATGTTGAGTTAATAATTTTTAGTTGGGATAAAGAGAAGATTAATATGGATGAAGTAAATGGGATGGTATTGGTGACCTTGAAAAATATTATATATTTGATTATGATGTAATTTTTTAAAGAGAAATTTTATTTTTCGATATATTTAATATAAATGATACACTGGTATTTTATATATAGAATAAGAATTTAGTTAATTTCTGAAAGTAGTTATGTTTTCATTGATGTTTTATGGTAATTAAAGTTATTATAATGTCTTAATTGAATAATTGATCAAGGTATTCACATGTTTGGTATATGAATTTATTTGATACATTATTTTTTCTAAGGATAAATTTTTGATCAAATATTTTAGATATTTGGGTATCGAATTTGGTTGGAAATATTTTAGAGGATTCCTAAGGTTATCTAATTATTGAATAGATTATGTAGAACTTTGGGGGATATTATTTATGTTTTGTGTACTATTGTATTATATTTTTCTTTTTTAGAAAACCTATTCCAAAAAAAATAGTTAAATATTTAGAAGGAATGAATTTAAATTCTTTTATAGATTCTATTAAATTCTAAAAGTTAATATATGTGCTTCAGGTAATAAAAATTAATCCATAATATTAATTTTTGAATAAGATATGATGTGAAATAGATAAAATAACAACCAAAGGATGAAATTTCTACTTAGTAAATGGATATAAATCAATTAACTATATTTTCATTTATTCTCAATAATGATAATAAAATAATACCTCAAATTTATTAAAAGTAACATAAAATAAATTCTTTATCATTTTATATTCTTTTGTGATGAATCTATTTTATTGTTACCCCTCGATGATTTTGGGTATTGTGGTCGTTACATTTCTCATGACCAGGTTGTTTAAAACTCTATATTATTTCTTGGGCATCAATATTATCTTAAATATCTGTATTTTAACTTCCCACAATTTATATCCTTATCTGGGAACCCAAATATGTGATATTTCAAGAAACATTTACATTTCCCTTTCCCTATTTTCAAAAGGAGGATTTGTTAACTCTTTTTATATTGTGTGTTTTCTATCAATTTATTTTTAAATATGAATCCTTTATTGACAAAGATAAATATTCTGCAGGAAAATTTTATTTAATGGGGGTGAAGTTAACATCTGGAAAATTTAGTTTAGAATAATAATAATCTCAACATCTTGTTTAAAATGATACACCAAGTGTTAAATGGATTGAGATATATAATAAAATTATTATTAATAGATTACGGCCTAGAAACTGAATTTGTATGTATGAATATGAGTAAAAATATTATAAAAAAATAAATCAATAATTTTCTTATAATAAATATGTATAAATTAATGCATAATCCAAAAAGTAACGAAATTTATATAAACTCATTTTAGGTTTCAAAAATACATTTTCTTTAAAAATAATTTTATTGCTTTTTATTCAAGGATAATATAATTAAATTTTACCACATTTTGAATGCTTATTAGAAAAAATAGCTTTATTTTTTAAATAATAATTTAAAAATAACATTAATGTAATTTTTCTATGATTTTTTTTGAAAAGAATGATTTTTCAATGAATAGTGAAAAATACTGATTTTCATTGAAAATTTCCTTCCTATTTCAAGAATTCACAAAGTTTGATTTCTTTTTAAAAAAATAGTATTAGGAAAATATTAGATCATTTATTTTCTTAGAAATCCTAATTTTTTTTAGTTAATTCAAGACTTTAATTTTTATAAGCACATTTTGATACATAAAATCCATTTTTTAGAAAAACCATTTTTCATCACTTTATTCAAGTTTATTTTCAAATTAAATTATTCCACTTATATGAATTTAATTTGATAAAATTGAATCCATATTTTTAATTATATAGTTAATATTTTTTTAATAATTTCATCATAATTGTTTCCATAATGTGTAGTAAAAATATGTTACCATGGTTAATTTTAAGGGAGTTTATCGGGGGTTAAACTAAAGATATAAGTGTTAAAATGACCTAAAAACATGTCTAATTGTTATTTTATAGAAATACGTTTCTCATATATCATTTAATATTTTAAAATTGTCCCTTTTCATCCATTTGGATTGATTAATTCAATAAAATATTTTATTATTTTTTAAAATTCCAAGTCTATCATCTCCCCCACTTATAAAAGAACACTCACTCTCCTATTCTCTCCACACTTCAAGAGAATTTTAGTTCAGAAAAAAATCTTACCAAAACCCATATTCACATCTTTTCATATTAAGGTTAGTTTATTTTGATCATAAAACTATTTCCATCTTATATTCTCTCAAATGGGAAATGAAACCATCGTTCATGTGTACGGTGAACTGCTACCTCATGAACCATTGCAATTCATTTTCCAAGATCACCTATAATGGTCATTTATGATGATATATTTAATATGTATATATATATATGATATTTAAGACATATTCATAAAATATCACATATTTTCTTACCTTTCCATTCCTTAAAAAATGAAATCATCACTCATGCATACATGTAGACAACCACATCTACAAAGCGGTTTGATTCGTATTTCACTAATGCATAACATATCTGGTATATATAATTATATTTAAATAAATAATATTTAATTTATTATATAATTATCATTTTATAATTATAAAATTATACTTAACTATTTTTCTTTCATGATAATTGAAATATGGAAATTTTACTCATGCATACGAATGACATACCGTCTCCTTGACAGTGACATAGTTCATTTTTCATAACAATATTTAATGATTGGTTTTAAAATAATAATTAAATTATATAAATTATTTTTATTGAAATATTATTATTTAGGGGATTATGGAATAAATACCATAGACACCCACGGAGGTCATTTTAGACATACTATGCCAATAAATTGTATTTTTACTATACATAATTATTAATAAAGTATTTAAACTTATTCATTGATTTTAAAACCATTGATAGTTACCATGTTTCATATCTCTTTAATCCTTTCCCATGTTTTATAAAATGGCTCTCCCTGTATCTTAAAAAATATTTAAAAAAATATTTTTAGTACAATTATCTTATGGCGGGGAAAGTATTTTTTGTAAAAACCCATTTATAATTTGTAGAATTAATGGATGGATTTTTTACCAAGTTATATAACCAATTATTATCTCAATATTTTAGGTAAGAAGAGAATAGTTCCATCTTGGTTGTCTTGATTTCATGATGGGGGACACAGTTCCAATGGCGTCCTTAAACTCTTTGACACGAGGTATGGAATCTGTTACACCATAACATGGGAAGTTTGAATGTGGTTTTGTATATGGGGTTTTAATACATACCTTCTTATAAGGAATTCATGTCCAATTTATGATGGGTAATTGGTCCAAGAATGTGTGAGGTAGTATTTCATGGTTTTTTAATAAATAAAAAAAGCTAGGCACTACCTTATTTAGATTTCACATTTCATTCCTGTCCTAATTTAAGATGGGATTTTGTAGAAGAACCACTATAAGAGTTAACTCGATTTCGGAGTCTGAATCCTTAGGAAATATGGACCATAAGGTAGATGAACTTAATGTTTACTTAATTCCTCAACCCCAGGATTATCCACCCAAAATAGTTAGTTGGAATGGTTTCAAATATAAGTGGGTATACACAACAGGATTTGAAGGTGAAACATATATGATAAATAATGGTGGGAAGAGAATTAGAGTGTCAAATATTACTTAATTGAGTCCCTCGAAATGGAACCAAATTTTGGGTTTTCCAAATTTCCCTATAGTTTGAAGTGATAACATGTAGAAATGATATGGTAGTAGATTCTACAAAGACCTAATAAGTAAACTAGAAAAAAAAGGATTATTTTGAGATATTTGGCTATAATGTGGCCAAAAATTGTGAAAAGTTTATTTAAGATATTGTATATAGATCAATCCACAGATATTACTATAGATATATTGGATATATATTTTTAGACTTTTTTATCTGATTAGTTAAATAAGTATCCATTCAACATGATAATAACTTACTTGACCATTCACTGATTTAATCCTTAAATAAATCTATTCTCATTCACCTAAACACTTAGAAAAACATTTTCATGATCACTCCAAGTTATAGAGATGTATTAGAACTCAAAATATATTTTTTATAATTTCAATGAAGATTTGGAATTAATTAGTCATCAAATGGAAATATTAAACTAAATAAATAGTTAAAAGGTTAAATAAAATTAAATAACAAAGGATATATCCCATGAAAATCTATAAAATAAACCCTTAATTGGGTTATCCATCCATTTATAAAAACCTATCAATTAAATAGTGATGTTTACTCATAGAAGTGGGGTTGGAGTAGAGAAAACAATCAAATAATGAGAAATCCACTATTGTCTGAAGAGTTTCACAAGATAGAATAAATTATATAAAAAATATAATAAGATAAATATAATTAATTAATAAAAATTAATGATTTTAATTCAAAGACTAGTGTGGTTTTAGAAACGTTTCAAATGAAAAACAATCCTACAATAACAATGTCAAAAAATTGAATTACAAGATGAAAAAACAATAAAATCCTCTCCTTTCCTTCCAAAAATATTCCAAATGTTTAGTTTTATATATCCCTTGGTGGACTATACCACCTTGAAAATATTCCAAATCATTGAGTTATGAAAAAGGGTGGTGAAGCAATTAGTGGGAAATTGAGTTTCCATCATTCCTAGGGTTGCATGCATGATTTTTATCTCTCTTCATTAAAATGACAAAAAACCCATGAAAAAGGAATAATTTAGGATTTTGATTATGAAATGTTTTTTGATATTCCCTCTTATATCTGGTAAAGTCTCATCTTAATTGGATTATTGTTGAATATATTAGGAGAATAAATGGTGAGATAAATTTATTGACTTTGAAATATGGCCTTAAATTTAAACTTAAAATTGCCCCATCTAGATCACAATCAAAATCACTAAAAAATATTTCAATTTTTCCATTGGGGACATATATGTTGGTAAACATTCATTTTTTGATGGTAAAAATTTTTACCAACATATATGTCCATGTCACTAAAATGTTAGTAAAAACTCTATCACTAAATGTTTTTGCAATAGATAAAATAGTTCTATTGAAATTATAACAATACCAACAGATAATATATATATGTTGCTAAAGTGTTTAGCAATAGGTTCTAGTGAAAATTTTATTTTTTGGTAACAATATTACAATTATATAACATTTTTTTATAAATTACAGTTAATAAAATATTATAAATTTATATTTCTAGTAAAATTTGATATTATATTTATTACTTTATCATATATAATACATATGATTTAATTATTAAACTGAAGACGAATTTAACACATTCAAAATTAGACAAGAATTAACTATATTAATAATGAATTCATTACAAACAAAACCTGTTGGATCCCCGGTAGGATTGTTCCACAATTCTGGAAAACCCTACCCCCACTAGATCCCCCCAAATAGGATCAACCATTGTAGTACCTCCAACCCGTCATTTTCAGCAACTCTAGCACCAAAAGATCTAGCCCATCCATGTCAGCTCCAGTCCCATCCCAATCATTCCAACTATAGCTCCATCAATTCCAACTCCAGCTCCATCCCATTCAGGAAAAGTCCAATCTATGATAGATCAAGTCTATTCCACATTTGGGCCAGCTCTAGTCAATACAAAAATATATAAGAAAATACCTCATATGGAATTTAGGGGGGTACACAGACAAGTGATAGAAATACACTTACATGATAGGTATTAAGTTCGTACCTGCACAACAAGGAATAATCATTTGTGTTGAACTTTCTGTATTTTTTAATTTTCTTTTAACATTTAACAAAGCTAGTACCTACAAAATAAGGAAATAAACATTCAAAAACAAGAGTTTATTTTGAGAAAATATAGTCTCAACATTAGTTTTTAATAAATAACTTTAAAATTACCCATGTTATCAGATTTTTCTAGTTAGTGGACCAAAAAATAGTAATAATCGACCTTCCATTAATCATCTCCAAGAACATGACACCAAATATGTACACACCTGATTTGGTTGTCAACTGGCGATCTCATGCATACTCATGAGCACAACATTTATACGTCCACATAAATAAAATTGTTCAATATTTTTCATGTAAATATATTGATGGATTCTATATAGATTGTAGGGAAGTAAATTTAATTCTCCTCTATTCAATTTGTAATGAACTTACTCTTTTATCCCCCCTAGGGGGGCTTCCTCTACTACTACTTTGTTCTCAGGAATCCGATTGTTATCAAGGATTTTTACTTACTCAATTTCATTATATCCAATTGATTTATCTTCTTTAATTTCCATGCTAATTCTATTAACCAAATTGATTAATTTTAAAAGAATCTATTTAATTATTTTTAAAGGAATGTGTAGAAAAATGTGACTACTTCAAAACTATGAATAAATTAATAGTAGTGAAAACACATCAGAATATTAAACCATGATCAAAATCCACCTCCATAAAACAATTAAGGACATTAAAAAACTATAATTCCATGGTTTGAGGAGGATACAACTTACTAGTAAGATTCTACAAGCTACATGGGATACCCTCCCTCAAATAAAATGATAAGTACATGTACACCTTGCCACTGGAAGGAAAAAAAGAACATTAAAATCAAGGAAAAGACAAGAAGACTTAAAATGAGGGGTCGCAACACTCATTAGTACACACACCTAGATGATCTCATCTACTAGAACATTAATATGAACACCCACTCTACTACACATCACAATCTTATTTACATGACCAATCATCAATGATGATGAGTACAATAAAATAGATACCATGTTACAAAGATAATTAAATGAAACTCTAAAATAGATTCTAGATTTTAGATGTTTCACACAATCCATGCGTGAAATCTATGTAAAATCCAAACTCTATTTACAAAGTGGAACACTAAGAAACATAGTTGAAAAATATGTGAGAGGATAGATTGTATAGACATCATTTCACATTGTATTTATACCAAATAAAAATATACATAGGTCTAAAAATATTCCCTCTACCCAATAATTGCAGTATACTTTTTAATCACACTCATCAGATTTAACTAGTGCACATTTCTATTTTTTTAATGGTTCTCTATAGCAGGTTAATTTATTAATTAGTAGAAAGATAGGTGAATGTAGCTTTTTTCATGGGTGGATTTTCCCATTTCCTTATAGTTGACAAATTTCAGCCAATATTGATTCATTCATATAATAAAACATACAGGTATATGTTCATCATGTATCTTTCTATGGGTAGGTCATCTCGCCTCTTCTTCGTGGCCTCAGACCTCCCCTTTTGAAGATGGTAATGTTGTCCCATAGGGGAGACCATGTAGGCCTAGCCTTAAATGTTCATGCTCACCCTGTAATGAAAAATACAGATTTTACAAATAGTACATAGATTCTACACATGTTCTAGCCTTCATTTCCCACCCTCTCCATTTAATAAAAATTTTACAATTCACAAAATTGTACATAGATTATAGATTTCACACACAATAAGAAACACACTTAGATTATACATAGATTACAAACATGAATGGGGAATATATTTAATAAATGATTGAGGAATTGATATATTGTTTGTGATAACACTAAATTAGATTACATATTTCAAACCAAGGCATTATAAAAAGCTGAGGGGAATTAAGGTTTTAGTGGTAACACTATAACAGTAATAATCCATCAATATATTACCTTAAACATGTGGTCTCGAGAAATCCACACACTCCACGGCCAACTATTGTTGAAGTAAAACCTTCTGACTCTTCATGAACCATATTTTCAAGGAATCAAAAAAATAAAACATGTCCCTCTTAACAAATCCGATAACTTTATTCTTTTCATCCATAAGAGGTATGGGAATATGAAAGTATGAAAAAAAAAGTAAAAAATGACCTCATACCTGTATTATTATCATAACATGGTACATTGAAAGGATTTTTAATAAAATAATCATTTTTTTCCATGATAAGTTATTTATCCATCTCATTTTTTGTAAATTTGTAATGTAATTCAATGTGATTTATCCCTTTTGATGTTGTTGGCACGTCCATCCAATGGCATTGTTCAAGATAGCAATCTGATCCCAATTTTCCAAAAATGGTGGATAAGGTTATTTTATGGGATTTCTAGCTTAGACTTTTACCATAACATATCTAATTACCATTAATCTAAATAGGATCTATTACTTGTAAAGGGATGAGGAATTGGTTAAAAAATATCTTATCTCAGATGAAACACATCTACAAGAAGATCTCGGGCCTCATCCGTAATAGAAATCTGCTCTACAAAGATAATGATAGTTCTATTATTATTATTCTTGATAATTGGGATTGATCATAAATTATAATTCTAGGATTCACTGTTATTAATTGAATTGTCTATATAATGGAAATAACCCACAATACCTACATGGCTTTATATGGAGGTTATCAACCTGATATAGCAACAATTTTCAAACATAGAAACTGGAGAACCAATCTCACTGAGAAGAAATATTTTATGGTCACCATTATAAATCAAAATTAATATCATTAATATTTTTCAGATGTTTTAATTATCCATTTCATTGTCATGAAGTGAAATATGTAGTAATCCTAGATGCAAATTCACAAGGAAATTCAGATATTAGTTATGGATAGTTTAAATATAGAACATGTAATAGATATTTTCATGTTCAGTACTTGAAGAGGGGTTAAACAAAGAACAATCACATGACTAGAGAAAATTCACATCTAAACTAAAATATCCCAATATATTTATCTTTTTCAAAATTCCCTGTTTGATTATTAGCTTTAAATAAATAACATGTCTTTTTCTAGTGGGAGATTCATTTACTTGTTTAATATCATATTTTTTAGAGAATGGGGTTTGGGAATTATAACCAGATATAGACAATTGGAAACTCATGAGTTCAAAAAGTATAAATTGAGCATCGTAAAATAGAATAGCATTTGATGTTATTTTAGGAAAGAGGTCAAGGAAGGGTCTTGAAATAATCTCTAATAACATGTTTTAGATCATAGTAATGCCATTTTTTCTGATTCTACACCCACTAAGATCAAGAAATTAAAAAAATGTATATCCTGAAGGAATGGAAACAATAGATGCATTAGTGATTTCTGATCCCATCATCAATAGGATCATTTGAAAACTTCAGATGATAGAAGCCACAAAAATAAATTAGAAACCCATGAGATAACAATACTAAAGAAACATTAATGCTCATTTACATTAGGAAACTCCTTCTCAGTCCATCAATATTACAATTTTATAAAAAAAATCTAAAGAGAGTTCACTCAAAAATTAGAGCAGTTGATGGCTATATTTGACAAAGAGAGGATATTCAAAATAAAAATCATATAATGGATATAATAACACAATCTTAAATCCATGAGATTACAAAACACTTCAATAATAAATCCTAACATACATTATTTATTAGTAACATAGTAGCCCATTTCATACCCAGTTATCTGATCAAAATTGAATGGCATGGTTCCATTTATGTTGTATGTGTGTGTGTTTGGAAAATGATACTAATTTTTTCCCTTATGTTATGGGAAAAGAAAAATATAGTGAAAATATAATAACATATATGAATTCGTACCTGGTTTTATTGGTTGAAAATGTAATGTCCAAATAGAACCACACCAGGAGGTGATGTTTAAGTGGATAAAGATTAATGCAATTCAAACAAGAATTGTATATATGATGAGAAATGTTGTTTAAATTATAAAATGAATTATAATTTGATTATATGACAAACAAAGCACATAAAATATATTGAAAATTAAATTAAATTTATCCCCTTTTAGTGTCTAATAAATCTATTTGATGAGAAACATATTTAGGATACTCAATCGAGTACTATAAAAAAATGTAATTTTTAAACGCTAGGACAAACATTCTTCTTAAAATTATTCTATATTTGCATCACATGAATTTTTCTTTGTCTTATTTTCATAAATGAAAATCCTATTTTTTATTTATTTCAAATATAAAAAGAATAAAAATAAATTAGGTGACAAATGGATAATTGTGTGATTTGTAGATTCCTTGAAAGGTGAAATTAATGTCATCCACTGTGTTGTATTCTTATGGGTAATATAAATATTAAGTAACATAAAGACTCAAATAAAAGTTCATTAATTAATAAATTTTAGTCTCCGTGTCGATGATAATCCTTTATGGTTATTATTTTTTTGGAGAAAATTAAAAAAAATATTCTATAAAAATTGTAAAAATAGAAAACTACAAAAATATAAATAAGGACTCATTATTTCATTTATATTTAATTGAATTTGTTTATATCATATATTTACATAAACTATTGGATATATTATATCTTAGTCGAATACTTCACTTGAATTGTTTATTTCACTGTGATATATTGTTTTTTTATAAATGGAATATTTTAGCTAGAGTGATCAACATTAGAAATTTTTTTGCATTTTTTGATATCCTAAACATGTATTTTGGAATAATGATGGATTTATTCTAAGACATCCCTCATATATTTGAAGAATAGAATAATAGAGCTTCATCTAATTTTCAACAATTGATATTCGACATATTCAATATGATTTTATAGGTCCAAGTGAATATGGAAGACCATATAAAATAATTTTTCCATTTTGTACAAGCCAAGGACACAAGATTATATGAGTGAATAAAGAAAAAAAAGACATGAATCTAAGAGCTAAAAAAATGTCTTCCATATTATACTTAATTTAAAAGTGAAATCAGAAGAATATGTTTAAAAAATAGTATAATGAGCATACATTAAAGAAGATGTTCAGTGAGTAGAAAAATAATAAGATATGTAACCCATGTTAGACGAGGAAATTTGTTATAAATATTGAGAAGAACTCAAGGAGTGAACCTAAACTATTGATTCATCATACATGGAATTTACACATATTGATGAAGGAAGTGTATTTACTTTTACACTTTAGTATATATTGGGTGGTACAAGGTTTACATTCATCTTATGAGATTAAGGTTGTTACCATAGATCCTCATATGCTTCATTGATCATACCACGATTCACTATTTTATTTCACACTTATACAAAAGTATAATCTGGTTTTGTATTGAAAATTACAACTATAATAACAATTTTAACTTCATTTTTGATTAAATTATTTCTTTAACCATGTTAAAAAGTGAAAGGTTAATTTTTTTATTATTACAGTGTAGGTGGAAGTGACTTGGAGGACCCATAATGAAGTCCAAGAAAAATGGGTCAATCTGCGCAGGATCCAAGCACACCAGTGGACTAAAATGAAAACTAATACTACACTAGGAATCCAAATGGGATGAACCTTTTATTTATGGTCCAAATTTAATTAGATACATTTAATCTAAATTAACACAATCCCAATTCGACAATTAGAAATCCCATACAGACTGGTCGATCCAACAAAATGAATCTGCACGGGGTCAAAACTATGCCTCTATCTTTTATAAATATCTATTTTTTACCATATACGGCCACTAAATTTTACATGTAGGTTGAAAATGTTTTATCCAAAAACTCTTTAGTTTTGTTCAAAGTGATTTAAGACTGTCTGACCTTCCAAAACCATGGACCAAGCAGATTTTTGAAATGAGGGTTCCCAAAACCGCTCCCCACTTTGGCTATAAATTAGCACCTTGGGTACCCTATTATAGAGTTCGACAGGGAGGAAGAATGATGACAGTTTGGAGTCCTAAAGGGATCTTTTCATCATCTATATAAGTTATGTAGTCTATGGTATGTTTTACTTCAATATCTTCTTCTTCCTCCCCTCCCATAGATTTCTAAACCCCTTATGATCACCTGAGGAGGAACATGATAATCTCGAGCTCATGTTTGTATTATTTAGAATGACCTTTTTAATTTCAAGTTATATGTTTTTTATAAATAATATATTTTTATTTAATTGAGTTTTATATTGGTATGTTATACTCAAACTCAAATGATCATGTTTGGGGGTACCCTTTCATCGGATGTTTCGCACAACATTCATCCATTTTCCTCCCTCATTCAATTCTAGTGTTTTCATGGTTCATATTTTTCAATTAAACTAAAATAATCACTATAAAGGAACTGAGAATTTTTGTCATGGTATCACAAAGAAATAACATAAAAACCTATATATCCCATCAAGTTCTTCCTATGTTTCCTAGGTGAGTTTCAGTTATGAAGTCAAACACAAATCACCCAATCATCTTATGTGTCTGGTGAATCATTTTGTGTTTTCAACTAAACCCTAGGAGGTATCAAAGCATAAACTCAGTAACATTATGTTACAATTTGTTATGAACTAGGGATTAAAATACCATAACCCTGTCTCTTGAAGGGTTCAAGGATGAGCATCATGATATTTCACCGGGTTGATCACACTTAATTAATCTTGTTCATTTTTTCTTTGTTTTATCGCTTTAATATTTCTATTGTCATATTTTATCATCAAACACTATGTATTCCAAATCCCATTCCAATATTATATTAAAAATAAAAACCCTCTTTCTAATTTAATAATCTAAGGCTCAGTCGAGAGAATACCTAGGGTTTCTTCTATACTGTATAAATTCTAGTAAAAACTTATCAACTAATTTGACGCACTCGACAACACGATAAAATTTTGGTGCCCAGGTCATCGATACAATCTAATTTTATAATATTTAGTTTCTTTTTATTTATTATTTTACTTATTAATTATAACTCTTTTCAATATCCCCCCTATCATTTCATTGTTTTTGTTTTGGTTTTTCATTTTTATTTTGGTTTATTTTTCCGTGTTCTTCCTCTCTATATCTCTCTTATTCTTCTTCTGCATCTCTCTCTCTATAATTATATAGTATAACATTATATTATCCTTTCACACTTATTATGTGATTTTATCCATATTCAATCATAAAAAAACTTCACAACTTATTTTCATGACTCGATCAGAAAACAAAATGTTTGAATTTTACCCAGAAATTGAAATGAAACTTCACTAACAAATTAAGGAATCTAGAGTAAGTAAATCAAGTAGCACTAAGGAACCTTTTTTGGAACCACAAGTGGTCTTAACCCACTCAAAAATTGAACCCATTCTAAAACCAACAATACATGGCTTCATATAATCGAACCATAAATGAACTGACCACCCTTGATGTGGAGTACCAACCTGCGTACATACAATATCCCGAGGAAGCTTCCAACATTTAGCTAAGATACAGACTCATCCACCTACTTCCCATGTTCTATGGTCTTCCTGGTGGGTACCCTCACAAACATCTCAAAGAGTTTACCATAGTGTTCTACTCCATGAAACCCCAAAATGTGTATGAGGGCATAATTAAGTTTAAGGACTTCCCTTTATCCCATGATGGTGCAGCCAATAGATGGATATACTATTATCAATTAGAAAATAAATCTGTGGAATTAGGCAATCACAAGGAAAGACCCTTTATGAATAATGGGAGAGAATAAAAATATATTTCTCAAGTTTCCCCCACCACCAAATTAGTGATAGATATCTATTTAAACAATTCTATGAGATACTTTTCCCCATGGATTTTGGATTGATAGATGTTGCAGCTTGTGGTTCCCTTGTTGATAAAATTCATTATTCCGATCATGAATTAATAGCCAATATGGCTCAAAATGCACAACAATTTGGTACATGAGAAACTTCACCAACCCGAGGAGTTTATGAAGTAAGTAAATCATCCCTAGAACAAAAGGAATATAATATAATTGATGAGATTCATACCCATCTATGTAAATTAGATCAAGCATAAGGTAACTCACACTCTACTTCTATTCTATTACATTGTTATATTTGTTCTGATAACACTCATTTTTCTGACCAGTGCCCATAATTTCAGGATTCATATGAGTCTTGTGCAATAGTATTCCAAGGGAATTCTTTTCAAAAACCCCACCCTTGAAGAAAAAAATATTTAGGAAAAATCCTAACCCCATGTTGAAAGCAACACCGCAATACCTACAAGGAGGAAAACCAAGCTACCCCAAGAAAAATTAGTATCAACAAGGCCAATTTATGAAATTTTATTATCCTTCAACTTCTTGGAATAATCCTCCTCCTCCTCCCAAATGTGAACCAATCCTCGAGGACATGGTGAAGAAAATGGAATCCCAAATCCTCCAGTTCCAAATACCACACAATCAGTTATTCAAGACCTACAAACTCAAGTGAGTCAATTAAAAAACAATATCAGTGAGATCAAGATGCAAGGTTCTGGAAAACTACCATCCCAACCAATAACTAATCCAAAATATAAAGGTAATGTATGTTTAATTAAACATTGTAGTAGTAAAGAAGTTTCTCCTTCTACTGATTCTACATAGTAGGTATTCCCCCCTCAGGAAAACACTCATCCTCGACCCATAAATGATTCTAGTGAATAAAAACAAAACCAAAAGTATAAACCAATTATCATTGAGGATTCCCAAGAATAATCCATTCCTCTTCCTTTCCCCCAAATACTCTCTAAATATATGAATAATTTTGATAATGACCTTGATAAAGAAATAATGGATACATTTAAAAAGGTTCAAGTTAACATTCTTTTATTAGAGGTAGATAAACAAATCCCTTGATATTCCAAATTTCTTAAAGATCTTTTCACCCATAGAAGGAGATTAAAGGGGAATGAGAGAGTCAACCTGGGAAGGAATGTATCAAACTTGATTCAACCAGAACTCTCAACCAAGGGTAAGGATCTAAGAACTTTCACGATACCGTGCGACATAAGGGGGACATTCTTTTCAGATGATATGATAGATTTAGGTTATTCAATTAATGTAATGTCTTTATCTATTTACACTTCTCTATAGGTTCAAGAGCTTTAACTAACATGAATCATAGTGATTCTTTCTAACTGGAGCACAACATACCAATCAACAGTTGTCAAGGACGTCCTTGTAAATGTGAAGAATCTCATATTCCCAATCGACTTTTACATTATTGAGATAGAGGATACATGAACCCAAGGAAATTCCCTTCTAATACATGGGTGTCCATTCCTCAAAACAATGAAGATGATCATCAACGTTCACAATGGTATGATGTCTAGGGAGTTTTGTAGAGACAAGGTAAGTTTTAACATCCTTGAGGCTATGAAACACCTCATTGAAGAGCACTCCACTATTCCTATCCATTTGATGGATGTTCTCTCAAATGATACACACAATTCTCTCCTTGACACGTACTCTGATAGATTTTCCTATTCTTCACCTTTGGATGATTTGATATTTAATTCATGTTTTCTGTGTTGTGTGGGTTCTGAAAAGTGTAAATTCTGTTCTATAATTGATTATTATGTTAATTATGAGTTACCCATGTCCATATATGATTCTGAAAATCTCATTTCAATATATTCTCTATATTTAGAGAATAAACATTAGCTGATAGATAGTTTCACGGACCTCACTCCCCCTATATCCCCTCCCTCAATCCAAAAACACCCAGTGTTGGAATTAAAACCACTTCCCTCTAATTTAAAATTTTACTATCTTATGTTTATTGAACAATTTCTTGTCATTATTTCCAATAACCTATCTCAATAGTTGGAATAAAAACTGTTTGATCTTTTGTGAGAGTGTAAAAAGGCGATAGGATGGACATTGGCAGATATTCCCGATATTAGACCATCTATTTATATGAACCATATAATTTTGGATGATGAGTCTAATACCATAAGGTAGGCTCAATTATAGTTTAATCCCACTCTCCTTGAAGTGGTAAAATTGGAATTCAGTAAATTACCTGTTGTTGGGATCATTTATCCTATATTTGATAGAAAATGGGTTAGCCCAGTTCAAATTGTGCCTAAAAACTGGAATAACAGTAGTGTCTAATTAGAGGAATAAATTGCTTCCAACACATGTACAAAATAGATGGAGAGTTTGTATTGACTACCATCAAATGAATCAAGCCACATTAAAGGAGCAATTTCCTCTACCTTTAATTGACCAAATGTTAGAATGATTGGATGTTAATTTACATTATTGTTTCCTTGATGGATATTTTGGTTATTTTCAAATCCATATATGACATAAGGATCAAAAAAAGAACAAATTTAGCTGTTTATTTGGCACATTTGTATACATAAGGATGCCTTTTGATCTTTTTAATTGTCCTGGATCTTTTCAGCATTGTATATTGAGTAAATTTTCATAGTTCCTTAATAATTGCAAGGGATTTTTTATGGATTATTTCCTAATTTATGGAACTTCTTTTGATGGATGTTTTCCACACCTAGGTTCTATCCTTCATCATTGAATAGAAAAATATTTTGTATTAAATTATAGGAAATTCCATTTCATGGTTGAACAGGGGATATTACTTGTGAATGATATTTCAAAAGAGGGAAATTAAGTGGTTAAATCAAAAACTAAATTAATTTCTACCCTTCCATATACAAAATGTGCTTGTGAGGTGCGATCTTTCTTGGGTCATGATGGTTTTTACTACTGATTCATTAAATAATTTAGTAATATCACACTTACCTTGTCCCAATTATTACAAAAAAGATTATGATTTTGTGTTTGATAAACATTATGAGAATGAATTCAATTCACTAAAAAGGAGTCTTACATCAATTCCATTCATCCAACCACCAAGGTGGGATCTCCCCATTGATCTTATGTTTGATGCCTCTGACTTTTTAGTTGGGGTAGTTTTATCACAAAGGGTTGGGAAGGCTCCTCATGTCATTGTGTAAGCCTCACATACCCTCGAACCTACCCAAGAAAACAACACAACCACTGAAAAAGAACTTCTTTCTATTGTTTTTGTCTTGAAAAAAATATTTTCATATCTTATCGGAAAAAAACATCGTCTTCTCTGATCATGTATCCCTTCGTTTCATCCTAA